>CM075061.1:110788730-115783730 GCA_037428765.1 Rubia yunnanensis | reverse complement strand
CTGTTCAGCTACAGTACAACAGAGATGTTATACTCGAGGTATATGCTAATCTCATGCCTGGAAATTTAGACATTTCTTCTCCCTGGTTTGATAGAGTTTATGCTAGAGGAAAGATTATAGAACTATCTGCTTCAAAGATAAATATGCTGTTTGGGCTAAAGACTCCGGACATAGGGGGAGTGTTCCCAGATGATTTGGGTCTAAATGATGATGAAATTTTGGCTGTAATTTCTGGAGGGTATAAGGATAAGTGGCCGGCTGCAGGATATTCTCAGGCATCATGTCTGACATCCAGATTCTTCGGGTTGTATCAGATTGCAGTCCATTGTTGGTTACCATCCAGCAACACCACAGCATTAACCAGAGAAATGGCCAAGTTGCTCTACTGTGTTGGAACACAGAAGAAAGTTAATCTTGGACTACTAATTCAGCAGCACTTGGTTCGACAGGCCACAGCCCCGAAGGTGAATGATGCAGTGATATACCCATGTCTGATCTCAGCACTAGCCAAAAGTGCAAAGGTGAAGGGAAAGGCCACGGATGTGATAGTTGATACGGAGTTCTTGCGGCCTAACAAGAAGACATTTGGACTCAGACGTGTGCATGATCTCCCATGGAAAGCTACTGGATCATCTTCCTCAGCCAATGCAGCCAAGAAGACTCGGTTGATGGCAATACAGGCTAGGCTTGGAGCTGTAGGAATTCAGATTGCTGCCCTGCAAGCAGAACAAGCAAGATTGGAAGAAGAAAAGTCCAAGCTGGAGGATTGATTCAGGGGGAGTTTTATTTTAAACAAAGACTGGTCTTCTATGTTACAGTTGGAATTTGGGTTCCTTTGGCCTATGTGTGGCCCCAGGGGGAGAAATTTGGATATTTTGATTTTGGATTTCATATTTGGTTTTTGGTCTTTTGAATTGGTTTTCCTTATCGGTTTATTATTGGAATTCTGGGATTTCGGCTTTCACTAATTGAATTCTAGTAATATGATCTTTATTCTGCTCATTGGATGATTGTTAGCTATGTCCAAAATATTTTGGGTCCACAAAAATGCCAAAGGGGGAGATTGTAAAGTCTATGACTGTTGAATTAATTTGTTGGCAATTTTTGTTGAATTAATGTTGAGCAGAATCATACCATGTTGGAACACTGCTGGAGCAGAATTTATGAACAGAATTAACGCCAAAGCTTTAACCAAGTTCAAGCCAAAATGTTGGAGTGTTTTGGAATTTATGGTAACTATAGATTTGGCTATACATCAGGCGTAAGAAGCATATTTGGTTTTATGGAAAAATCCCTACTTATATGGAGAAGATTTGATTGAATATATGGGAGAGTTTGAGATAAGGTAAATCCCTTTATTTATGGGATTTGGATATGCTTCAACAAATCAGATTTGGAATAGGAATATTGTGGAGATAAATCATGGATATTCAGATCTGATTCGTGGATATAAATATGGGACAAACACGGCTGCAGAACTAACGATTTTACAGAGCAAAATCTGCACCCAGATTTTGAGATCTTACGAAACTTGCTAGAGCCAATATACTGTGTTCCAACACTGTCCTGCTGCACAAGTTCAGAATCGTATGCCTTAATTCCTCGGGAGGAGGAAATCCAGCGTCGACGGAGTTCGAGGTCAGAGGGAGTCTGATCAAGGCGGATCGGTAGCTAGGGGAGCTAGCAAAGTCCACACGTCATAGTTAGTTAAAGATAAGTATTTTGTATGCTGTACTCTGTACTATCTTTCTAATTAGTGGATTTATTCTGAACTGGGCCAGGCCCCGCAGATGTAGGTGATTTACACCGAACTGCGTAACCAAGTTGTGTGTCTTGAACGCTTCACGTTATTTTTACACTTGGTTAATCTAGGTATGTTGGAACACACTAGTAAGAACTAGGAAAATTGGTAAAACTAAATTTCAGTGTGAATTATAATGCTCTGCCAGTGTTGTGCCATTTGCATTTGGTTGCTGTTGTAGGCATCTTCCCCTATTTTTTAAGTCTTCATGCTGGCTGCTATTTGCTGGGCCAATTTGTGCCCATGTTGACATTGTTGTTCCATTATCAGTGTATGTATGATATAGTTTCATAGTTCATGCTGAGCTGCGATGGCCATAACTATCGAGCAGGATACAGTTAAGTCTTTATGCAAGGATACCTGTGCAACTGTTTTACATTCACGCTTGATGGTTACATGGCTGTCGCATTTCAGTTCTCGTGTTACTGCATGAAAATCCCAGCCTTTTCTATTCGACCTTTATTTATTGAACCCTCTTAAGTTATTGGCCCTTTTTTCTGGTTGAATGATGAAATTGGTGTAGGTTTATGGCATTAAGTCCTTCCCTTTGCTAGTTTTAGCTCCTGGTGCGCTCATGTTTTAGTTGCACATGTGATTTGAGATGTTTCTATTGATGGTAATGTCTTCTTAATCATGATTTCTTGTGTGATCATGTTTTAATTGCTGGTCAAAAAGAACATTTTCAAACAAAATTTTGGTTTCCATTCATGTCATAACTTACAATCGGGGTTGGGATTGAAGAGTTGATCAAACCAAAAGTTAAATGTTCAAAGGCTTCCAAATTTTTCCTTTACCTCTAGAGTTTACATGAGTACATGAATCATGTCTTTTAATCATGAATCAATGGCAAAACCTCCTTTGATGTTCCTACTGTGATTGGATGCTAAATGCTTGCTCTTACATCTACCTTATTTGCTTTAAGAATTCTTGGCAATGTCCTTTCTTTGGTCATCATGTCCTTATGCATATGAGGAAGCTCATAATTGTTGCCACCCAGTACTTTGATAATCTCCAACATGACTTCTTGATGAGTGAGAAATACGTGGTTGAGTGTAATTGCATCTTCCCTTTGAAAAACATTTTGCACAGGTTCGAGTAGCTCCATTACATTTGTTGCTACCTGTTCTTGCTGCAATGTTTAGATAGAGTTTAAAAAACCCTAGATCCGATATATTGAGATCTGGGAAATTTACTGGTTGGCTCACTAAGTTTATGTTGAAACCATCTGATTTTGCCACAACCAGGAAAAGTGGGTAAGAATTTTGATGTATGGTGTCGCGTTGTCCTGTTGTGTGTGTGTGTGTGTATATAAATCATGTGGTGTGGTCATTTTGGCTTGATTGGAATAATGACTTCCGGAGTATCTTGTCCTTTGTCACGTCCCTTTTGATTTTTGGAACTGGTACTAACTCAATAGTACCACCTGGTCTATTTTTGCTCTTTTTTACTGCAACCTGCTCTTCTACGAAAGGGAATATCCCTATATTCCTATCAAAATATAACCTGCCCATCCTCATAAAAATGGGTCTACTCACAACGCAAATGAACATTGATTTTGGAATGTGGGATTTATGCTTAAATGTTCGGCTTAGGCTCATCAGGTGCTAACAAGTACCTAACTTATGGTTTACTGAAGTAAGACCATTTCTCATCTTTGTGGATTATGTGGTCCATTTCATGGAACTGCAGCTGAGCATTTAACTTAATTAAGCAGAAAATCAACCTGAAAATTGTTGTGATTTGTTAAGGTGAGTTTTATACTATTTGGGTGCCTATTTGTAACCTTCATTGCTACTGCCATTTGTACATTGCTTCCCCTAAATGTAATCCACTTATTGTCCCTTTGGTGATTCTCCTTGAATTTACAGGCTATGCTTTTAAAGCCTCAATATCGATATAGATCTTATTACGCGAAAGATGGGCCAGCCATTCTACTACACAAGTCAAGTGGTTGACCGAAAGCAAGCTGTGGTTATGCTCGCGACCATATGATACTCATTGTTCTAATAGAACAGCTGAACCTAGCTGCTTCCTCAATCCGCTTGCTGTTCTTGATCTTCCCATTTTTGTGATGCTCCAAAAGAAGTTCCCCAGCTCCTCATTTGTTTGATTCTTCACTCGCATCTTGCCCCAAATAAAAAAGACGATGATGAAAGGGAAGATGCAAAATATCAGACGAGCAACCAGCTTTTTCGGGATGCTTAGGATGGGTCCATGATGTGCATAACCTCATTCTGAGGGTTCCCCCAAAAATTCTCATTTTTTGTGTTTTTGGGGGTTTTAGGTGAAGAGAAGATAGACCGATGTTTGAATGTTGACTTTCTTTGAATGTTTGTGCTGTAGTTACAGTTTTTTATGTTTGTAATGCCTTAGTTTTTAGTGGCTTGAATGTATTTATAGGCGTTAGAGCATGTGCAATGGTAAAGCCGTTCTCAAACCGCTCTTGTGATTTCAGTTTATTAAAATATTCGATCTCTCTCCCCCACCTCGACAATTGGAACCACTCTCGAACCACTCCATTTTTCTCTCTTCAATAGTGGGAACCACTTTGCAACCACTCCATGGACTTTATTTGATTTTCTCTATCCTACTTATTAATTATACATTTATTATTTAATTTAAATAAATTTACCTACCTAAATAAATTGAAATGTGAAATTTAATAATATACTTGTAATTTTTAATTAAATTTCATTTTCTAAAATATCATATTTAAAATTGGCAAAGTCTTGGGAAAGACGGTCTTTCCATAGGCTTTTGGAAAGACGGGGTTTGATTAGAATAATAAAAGGTAAAAGGTCTTAGTTGCAATATTAAAGTTTTAGTATGAAACATGTAGTAGTTATAAAATTTATAACTCGGTTCATGCAACCCGAAAATTTTATCTTAATTTCTTCTAATTTACACTTTAAACTTTGGTCTTTCCATAACTTATGGAAAGACCGTCTTTCAAGAGACGGACTCTTTAAAATTAGCTACAATTTTTAAAAATTATTTTATGAACTAGAATTAAAATGAACCATTTTTTACAATTTTTAAAAAGAATCAAAGTTAAAATTTGATTTTTTTAAAAAAAAATAAGAATTTTTAATCTTTTTCTATTTTTCCAATTTTTAGAATTTTTAAAATTGAATTTCAAAAATAAAAAACCCCAGAATTTTATTTTAAAAAATCAGTTGGGACACGTGGCACACATGATTGGGCCACGTGTCCCAATCCCTGCTGATGCTATGTGGCCCAATAATAGGGCGACATGTGGTGCGGCTGGGTAAATAAAATTGCCAGCATGCACGCTGGCCAGCCAGTTACATGGGACGCCTTTAAAATTTCAGGCTCGGGCGATCCTAGTTCAGTTGAACTGCTGGGTAGTTCCAAACAATTTGAACTGCTTTGGCACCCCATTTCCAACTGGGTTCCAGATCAGTTCGAGTTTCGAATTCGAACGGATTTGAAATTCTCATTGCACATTCTCTTAATCCTAGCTTGTACATTGTTTTTTTATGGTGTAAGAAATTTAGATTTTTTTTACTGTTCACAATGAAAGGTGTGTAAATTTATTGTATTTAGTGCGGATTCCTGACAGTAATAGGCCAAATACAATAGAAATGGAGGGAAAATTGCCTTAGTTAATCCCCTTTGAACAGTTATTTTTTTGGGTGTTGCTATATCACACCCTGTATTTTACTAGGTTGCGCCTTAATACGCATATACATGTATAATACTAATTTTAAAATAAAAAAAGAAATAAAAAACAAAAACCTGCCACTGTCCACCGTCGACGTCGGTGCCGGAGCCACCGTCGGCGCCAGCTACCGGAGCCCCGGTGTCGGAACCACCGCCAGCGCTGCCGAAGAAGACAAACGGAACTACCGCTACTAGAACCACTAGAAGAAGGAGAACCGAAACCACCGGAAGAAGGAAAGAAAACGGGAGAGGGAAGGAGGAAAACTGGAAGAAAAAAGAAAACGGGAAAGGGAAGGAGGAGAACCGGAAGAAGAAATGAAGAGAACCAGAAGAAGGAAAGAAAATAGGAGAATGAAGGAAGAGAACTAGAAGAAGAAAGAAAACAGGAAAAGGAAGGAGGAGAACCGGAAGAAGAAAGGAAACAGGAGAAGGAAGGAAGAGAACCGGGCGACGAGATCCGGACGACAAGAATCATACCGGGGCGGGGCGACGAGAAACGGCCCGGGGAAATTGAGAGTCGCCGGAGGAGGAGAATGTGGCGGGGAAAATGAGATTCACCGGAGGAGAACGGGGATGGTGGGGACGGGAAAGGAGGAGAATGGAGACGGGGACAGGGACAGGGAAGAACGGGGATGGGAAGACGAACGGAGTCGCCGGAGAAGACGAACGAAGCCGTTGGAGAAGACGAACCAGCCGGAGAAGAAGAACCATTGCCGAAGAGGAGAAACGAGAGCAGGAGAGAAGGCGGACGGCACCGCCGGCGCATGGTGCCAACGGTGGTGGTAAATAATAAATTTTATTTAATATTAATTTAAATATATTTAAATTAAATTAAAATGTATATTGTATACTAAATAGTATAAATACATGATATAATCAAGTAAAATACAGATCGTGATACAACGATCCACTTTTTTTCCATAAAATTGCCCCCACTTGGCTAATGTGGCCTGACATTGGAGCCCACTTAAAAATTTCCCAGTCAGGAGGATGGAACAAAGGGGTAAACGAAATTCTAATAATTCATTAAGTTTTATTGTATACGAATAATTATAATTTAACTACAAAAAATATTGAAAGAAAATTGTTTATGATTGATCTACTATTAGTCGATCTAACTAGAGATTTATTTAAAAAACTGACCTAGTAAACTGAATGGTTACTAATCTAAGCATAGTTGCGCCAACTATGTTATAATTTGTGAATTATTTGGAAAAATAGATAATCAGTTGTCATAGATTAAATTAT
This sequence comes from Rubia yunnanensis, assembly GCA_037428765.1. Classification (NCBI taxonomy): domain Eukaryota; kingdom Viridiplantae; phylum Streptophyta; class Magnoliopsida; order Gentianales; family Rubiaceae; genus Rubia; species Rubia yunnanensis. The sequence goes on along the minus strand of CM075061.1, from coordinate 115,776,997 downwards.
CACGAACATGATGAATTGAACTATTGATTGCAAGATATAATGAGTTAATGTGACTCAGATGAATATGATTCGGCGAAATCACATGTTCTTGCAGGAAAAGAAAATAACAGATAAGATCGAATAGAAAAGGCGAAATCTTATTATTCTTTTTTAAAAAACAGCAATAAAATACACCAGTGACATGGATGCGGCAGATCGGGGCGACTCAGTTCCTTTCTTCTGCAGTCTTTCCACAGCCTCTTAAAACTTTGATTTTAAGTCCACCAGTAGCTCATTTGTGTGACTCGGGGGTGGATTACAATCGAGCAAAGAATAAACATCATCTGCAAATCGGATTGCGAAGGAGTACTGTACCTTAGCATCTTTGCCATCAATGCTGGTGAATATGAATTTCACTCCATCTCCACATTCCATCTGCACACCAGCCACCTTACTATACCATGATATACCTCTTCAATTTCTCTGCGCTCATCATGGTTTTAGTTATGCATTTCCTCGAGTTCTACCAGATCGCGAGACTGCTGACATACTATTTCTGATTACTCTCTTACCCATTTGTTTCGTCTTCAAAGAGTTCTTCGTGAACATATCCAGACCTCTATCTCAATAAACAACTTGCAGCACCAGAATAGATCAACACCATGAAAAAAGGGGAACAAAACTATCATACCAGTAAAATAAAAGTAAAATATCACAACCAAATCATAAAGCATGCCTGAACCAAGAGTTTTTTAACCAAATACGGATCCAACAAGGACAGCATCACAGCTTCCATCAACTGCTTCATAAAGACCTAAAATCACAAGGAGGATGTGAGAGAGATTACTACAGAACTTTTCAAGAAACAACAAAAATATTGCTTCTGAATCAGCCATGTCCTGCTCAAACCGGGGGAGCTTAAAATCAATAAAGGATGGCAAAGATACTCAAGAAGGCCCTGTCTTGAAGAAAGCTGGGGCAGAGGGAAAAATAGCAGCAGGATTCTGGTAAAAAAAAAAAAGGCTCTCAAGAAAATAAATGGAGCAAGAGATGGTTCGTGTTGAATGAAACAAAATGGAAAGCTTGGATACACCAAAAAACAAGAGGGCCGTGGTGTGATTAGTCTAGAGGAGTGTAACCTTGAAGAAGTTGAAGAGGGGTAAGCCAGCACCGTCACCCAAAAGTTCCAAGGACAAGAAGGCTAATGGGCCTGATGCTCCAAAACAAACTAGTGTCGTATTCAAGATAGCAAATAGGAACTGTTCTAAAGGCTCATAGTGCTGCTGTTTTGAAAGTCAAGAGTTTCGCTGAGAAGAACAAGTGGGTAAACAAATTCAGAACTGTAATTAGTGCAAAAGGCTGCCAGGTGAAGGTTGAATCATGTCCCACACTCTGCGAAAGTCTTTCTGACAGATCACTAGAAACGATGACAAGAAGAACTGCTGACCCAGTAGAGGAACTTAGGTGGATGGCTGCGTGGTTATGTTAAAGCAGTTCTTAATAGTCATGCTGCCAATGTCCCCAAGGCTGTTGTACTATGCCAGGTAGAGAAAGCAAAAGAAGACGTGCTTACGAAACTATACAGTTCTATCAGTGCCCAAAGTAATGTAAAGACTCCAGGAAGACCAGAATGTAAAAGCGCAAAAGAGAACATTACCTAAAACAGTCGTCCCTACTTTCTAAGCTGACGAGGCAGCTCAGTGTTCATGACAATCAAGCTGCAGCTCCAAGCTATTCAAATGGAAGCAGAGCAGAAAGCAGTCCTACAGTTGCTGGGCCTTTGCTGGGTGATGAGTGGAGAAGTGCTTTTTATGCGGCTGCCATTGGCCCCACTAACTCTTAACAGTGATTCTTTGAGACGTGGAAGCAACGTTCACAGTCATCGATACAGTGACTCTGCGCAAAATGGTGATGCTAACACAAATTCCAGTTCCAGCCGGCGTTCAATTCAAAACATGAAAACTATGCAATACGCTGTGTTAGCAATGTATAGAAATTCCATACATTTAACATGAAAACTATTTCCATGACATGTCATAATAGGTAGAAAATATGCCACATATTACCCTCAATAGATCATAAAGAGATATGCAGTAGGCTGTCAGCACGTAGCATATGCAAAAGGGGGAAAAAACACTCCATCTCTCTCTAGTTCTATATGAACAAACATGAAACGAGAAGGCGTTATTTTTGCAGTAACAAGAAATTGACATGGGGAGGCATTCCCAATACATTTGTCATTTTAACATCAAATGCAGCACAGGTTACTTATACAAGTGCCTTCTTTACCTTTTAGTTTCATGTTCGGGTTACAAAGGAGGTATATGGAGTGCAGTTTTGAGCTTCTTTATTTGAAATGAAATGAAATTGAGAAACTTCCCATTTCTAGAGTTTCTCAAGTACTCTCTATCAATGATCAGGCCAGCTAAGTAGCAAGAGCAACAATCAATACCTTAATCAATCTAAGTCAAGCCTAAGAGATCATGAAATACCATGATATATGCGTGTGCTACAGATACTGTATCTGACTAAATGAACATACAAAGAGAAAAAGAGATCAGCTTACGAAATACCAGGATGAAGAAATTTCACCCTCTTCTTCACATGCCCACCTGTTCTGCAAATTAGAACTATACTGACGAAACAAAAAAAAAAGTTAAAACTGAAAGCTTAAAAATTAAAAAGAGCAGCAGAGCGAAAGACTTGAAAAGAACCCTCTCTTTCTCCCTCATCACTTCACTCTGTAGATTCTCCGGATATCCATCAACTCCATCCCCAAAACTAATCCGGTCTCAGTTTTCTTTTGAGACCACGTTTACAACTAAGAGCACGAAATTCTCCTAAAAAATCAAGGGCAGCCTCTCGTATAATCCCAAAAGCCCTGTCCTCATCCCTCAATCTCTCCAAAATAACAGGTAAGGCCCTATTCGGATCCTTCCTCAGAAATTCAATCACCTCCTCACCCCGTTCCCCATACGTATCCTTGATCACAGCCAATTTGTACCCCTGACATTCATCTCTAATAAATCTTACCAACTCCGGTGGGGCCATTAGTAGGGCATCCTCAGCACACGAAATCATACATTTCAGCCTATACCGCTTCACCTCAATCTCATTCAACTTGTCATCAACCGCGAACCCACAATCCCGTTGAACTTCCCGCCGGAGTTTCTCATCAAAAAATCCCTGAAATTGGATGATTAAATCTGCGTGGCCAAACAAAACATCCACTATTTTCACACAGAGATTCCAGGTAACATTGGGATTTCTTGAGCTGTACTCAACAATTGCCCGGAGAAATTCCTTGTAGTGATGGGGATTTCCAGTGAATCTATCCTTCACCCTATTCACAAAATCGATGCTGGATCGCCGATGGAAAGAATCCAATTTGAAACTTTCCATTCTCTCCGACGCAGAAGGAGCCTTTCCAAGTTCTTGGATCATTCGGCGGCGACGAGGGATACCAGAGCGTGGTCTCTTCATCACAGAGGCGAAGAGCGGCATCGGCGTTGGCATTTAGGGCAGAGAGCAACTAGGACGCGCGTGAGAGATTGTGTGTGTGCCTGAAATTAGGGCAGAGAGAGGAAGAAAAGGGATTCTGAGTGCGAAATTGTTGCCCGTTGCTATCTTAGGGTTAGGATATATGTAGGAAAAAGTGGGCCGCGGGCCAAGTGGGCCGAAGTTCAAGTTTAGCCACGTGCCAACTTTAAGGGTTATGTTGGCTTCAGTAAGAAAATGTGCCACGTGCCAATTTTTTGTTCGTTAAACTTCTTTTTTATTATTTAATTATTTTGCTAAATATGCTAAATTGTTTGTAATAAATAAGACAACGTTGTTTGAATAACTATTTTTCTATTTTTTATTATTATATTAGAGTTCGTCTCTTAAAAGACGATCTTTCCATAAGTTATGGAAAGACCAAGGTTTAAAGTGTAAATTAGAAGAAATTAAGATAAAATTTTTGGATTGCATGAACCAGGTTATAAATTTTATAAATACTACATGTTGCATACTAAAATTTTAATATTGCAACTAAGACCTTTTGCCTTTTTAATATTCTAATCAAACCCCGTCTTTCCATAAGTCTATGGAAAGACCGTCTTTCCCAAGACTTTGCCATTATATTATGACAAAGTTTTGGGAAAGACGGTCTTTCCATAGGCTTATGAAAAGACGGGGTTTAATTCGAATAATAAAAGGTAAAAGGTCTTAATTGCAACATTAAAAATTTAGTATGCAACATGTAGTGGTTATAAAATTTATAACCCGGTTCATGCAACCCAAAAATTTTATCTTCATTTCTTCTAATTTACACTTTAAACCTTGGTATTTCCATGACCTATGGAAAGACCGCCTTTCAAGAGACGCACTCTATTATTATAGTTTTATTTTTCAAGTATATTTTATCATAATTTAATGCATAATTATTATTGTCATGTAGATAATTATTAAAATTTTGATTATAAAATTATTATTTTGAAGCAAAATTTTAGGTTTTTTTGGATAGATGGGGTTAGTAAAATGAATTTGAAGTGGGTTATGAACCCCTGACCTTAATGAAGGCAGTGCGTATGTAATAACTAAGCTTTAACCAAAAACCCTAATCTTACTAGTGGAGAACTCTTCATTTAAAGGCACTCAATCAAAGGCGATTGTTCTTGGAACCGCCTTTAATGAGGATCCTAGGGAGGTTTCCAGTTTGGAACTCCCTCCCAAGGCACCCTGAAAATTTTAAAGACATTTTTTCATTGATTAAATGCGGTACTTGAAAAACCGCCTTTAATTAGCAGCAAACAAAGGCGGTTTAATTGAAGAACTGTATTTAATTGGATGTCTTTGTTGAAATTGTGGGCCTAAGTATAAATAGCTAGGGTTTACTAGTCACTAGTTTTCCTCCCTTGGTTATTTTGCATCCTAACACCCAAATTGATTAACACTTCTACCTACACCCAAATCGATCTCTTCGCCTTCCGCCATCCCCTCTGTTTCACCGCCATCCCCCCTGTTTCACCGCCATCCCCCCCGTTTCACCGCCATCCCCCTGTCCTTACCGCCGTCCCCCTTGCTTCACCGTCGCCCCCCTGCCCCACCGCAGCCCCCCTTGCTCTCCCGCCTTCCTCCCTTGTCCTCTCGCCGTCCCCCATGCCCTCCCGCCGTGGCTCCGCTATGACAGAGGCACGCCGGTGAAGGCTCTGCCCAGCTCTTCCGTATTTGGGTACTCCGCCGTGATAGAGGCTCCGCCCATTGTTGCTAATGTATTTCATATCCCTTCAATGTATAGGTGTTATATTCGTGTATTTGTATTTCTTTGTTCATATGAAAGTGTTTTGGGTGCTGTATTTTGCTCCCCAAATCTGGATTTGTTTCGCGCTGCCATAAACCTAAGCCTTTCTTTGGGACATCAGAAACATGTTTCGAATTCATATTTACCTGTTCAGACCCTAATTAAACGCGGTTCTCGAAATTGACTTTGATAATTTTTTTTATCAAAGTCACTGCTAGAGAATTCACCTTCAAAATTACTTTTACCGTCCGAAATAACCGTCTTTAATAGGTCATCTTTCACTAATGTCTCTTATCTACTTTCTTCGGCTATTTCCGGCTATAACTCAAAACACTACAAAATTTTTTAATAACAAATAAAATAAAATGAGATAAATAAATAAGTAAGTAAGTAATATTAATAATAATTAAATAATTAAATAATAATAAAATAAAGTAGGAAGTTGTTGGCTTTACTCTAGAGTTCATACAAAAAATAATATAAAATAAAACAATATGTAAGGATTTAAGGGAAACAGGTAATAAATAGGAAATAAACGAGAAATGCAATTCACACATTTGAAAGAAAAATAAATAGAATAAGTAAATAAGAAATAATAATTTGAGAGATTAATAAAATATTTACGTCATTAAAATTTCATAATAAATTCTCGTAATATTAAAGTTACAATTGAAATTAAATATTGACAATTAGCTTGAATGTTAATTAAATACATATATTTGTTTAATGTCTCGTAATATTAAAATTATAATTATATACTCATTTTAAATTATAAAATATTGATATTATAAATTAAAACAACAAACCAACAATAAATAAAAACGGGAAAGAAAAGAATGGAGAAAAGAAACGAAAACGATGAAGTAATGAAACAAATAAAGAAGTGAATACATCTGAAGATAAAAGATAAACTCATTTGTGAACTCATTTACAAATGATAAAGAAGTGATTCTCTGTATAGACCAGACCGTCTGGTTAGACAGGCTACACGTGGAGTTTCTGGTATGCTAGCATAACCATCTGGATTTCTGATACGAGCGAGTATGTATTTCTTGATCGTGATAGCCTTCGAGCATTATTGAAAGGTTTATGCCCTAACTCCAGTCACAGTCCATACAGGAACTTGACTGCATCTTTGCATAACCCACTTGTATCCTTATATTATATGCTAGGAATTATGTGGCTATTTGCTTTATGTGATCACTAAATTTAACTTGGTAAGTATTGGCGATGGAACCTCACTAGTTTAATCAACCCTAACAGGTGTAGCTGAACAAATAGAGCGAAGTGCAATGGTACCTTTACTTCTTTTGAGGAAGAATCCTTGGCGGACCTTAGAATCTTTTTGTTACGTTGTAATATAGTTATGTAAAATATTAACGTAAAACTGATCCTTACCGAAACCTTTAGAACTTTTATCTGTATTTTAGTTAAAACTCGTGTTAAATACTTGTATTAAGACGTTCATGGTAATAGTAAGTTAGGTTTTGGATTTTCTAAATTTGCTTCCGCATTGTATTTGCTTGTTACTGTATTTAAGTAACCCGACCCCATTGGATCTTCGGTAGCACGCCCAGGTCTGACGCAATACTTGCGTTGAGCAGGTAGGTCTTGGATAGGGGGTGTTATGGATTAGTGGTATCGGAGCCTTCTCAAAACAAGTAAAGGCAACCCAATACTTACCTTAAATAAAAGATTCCAAAGGAACTGAATAAATTGTGAATGATATATCTTTTTGGCTAGTTAGGTCCAACCTGTCAAACTAATTGTTTTAATATTTTGGCAGATGGACGACAAGGAGGAAGTTGCGAACAATGACTTCCGGGAGCCCATTGAGGTAAAGAGACACTTTAGAGCTCTCCCAGAGATGCTCGTCCTGTGGCTAGAGCCTCTAGACCTTCCACAATGGAAGGAGACTTACTCCTACCCAAATTGGGCCATGCACGCCTTAGCCATGGAGCGAGCATAGTTAATTGCCAAGGTTCATAGCCTTGAGAACCACGAGCAGCTGATGAAAAACGCAATGCGGGAACAATGCATGTGTGTTGACATAGAAGAGGCTAGGGCAAGTGCAGCGATCGCAAAGTGCAATCATCTAAAGAATATAAGGATTTTGGAGCTCGGTAAATGGGACACGGAGCGGCAAGAAATCATACAAGAATTGACCCTAGCCCAAGGGAATGCTTGAGTACTATGGAGGAGTCTGGTCGCCTATTATAGACAACCTACTGAACCAATTTGGAGGCACATTAAGGAGACTTGGGAGACAATAGATCAAACCATTGATGCATTGCAGGATGACCTGGTGAACTGGGCATTCCCTGGAGTCGATCGCGAGGAAGGAGGTAGCTCCACCGAAGGTTATAGGGTTGGTTTGAACTAGGTTGTAGAATAACTATAGTAGTAGACTATGACTTTTGGTACATGCAGATTCCAATTTTGCACCTAGTGGATCCTGCGAGTTAAAGATAGGAACCAGTGATAGAACCGGAAGAAGACTAAGCATAACTCGTTGTAAAATATAAGTGGTAGAGCTAGGGCGAGCCCTAATTTTGGACCTTATGAGAACATCACCAGGTTGAAGTTATTGTGTAATATTATGTAAACTATGAAGATATTGTAAAATATTATGTAAACTATGAAGTTATTATGTAATAAAAATAAAATATTATGTAAATTATATTGTGTTCGTTTGTTTAAAGAAACAAGTAAAGATTAGTACCCACTGGGATGGAGTTATTTGCAAGTTAAGTTATTGAAATACTGAGTCGTATGATAGAAGGAGAGAACCAATATAGATCCCCTTCTAGGATTTGAAACCAATGGCCGAAGCTGGAGGATGTGGTCCTGGAGCGATTTTATAAGTTTCACACCCCTAGGATTAACAGTGACCAAGATGATGAAGTCGCCAAAAATTGGATCGAAACAAAGACTAACTTTTTGGGCACTGAGATACATTGATGAGTGGAAAGTGAGTTTTTCCATCTTCCAGTTGGAAGGAGCTGCGCAGGATTGGTTGGAACATAATATAGAGGAAATGGTAAATGGAGGAAACTCCCCTAACTGGGAAAATTTTGAGAAGGAGTTGAAGATGAAGTACATCCCACCTCTGGTTAAAGAAAGGAAAGAAGCGTAGTTCACAAACTTGAAACAAGGCATAATGAGTGTAGTGGAGTATGAGGCAAAGTTTTCCAGACGCTCTAAGTTTGCTAGAAAAGTTAGTCTAAATTTGCTGGAGTTGAGGGATGCTTTAGCCTCGAAATATCAGAATAATTATGATACAGTCGCTGAATCAACTTGTAGAGTGGAAGAAACCAAAAATGTCTTGCGGTCCATGCACCAGGCAAGACAGGCAAATGTGATCTCAGTTAATGCACACCTCGGGCTCACAGGGTTCAATCTTCAGGGGAAACAAAGCCCCTGGGAAAAACATGCCCTGACCCTGGACTATGTCACGTGACTCAAATATTGTTTTGAGAGAAGTGCCTTGATTTCATTGCACGTATTGTGGGAAGGGAAACCATGAGGAGAAGAATTGTTAGAAAAAGGAAAATAAGGGCCTCAAGTTCCAAACACAGAATATTAGAGTGCTTGCTAGCTCAGCCAAGTCCCTCGTCTCAACCCTTGGGATCCTAGGCATCGTTCAATAAAACTGCACAGAAAGGAGAAGCAAGTGGAAGCAACCAACCAATACTTTACACATGGGAGGATAATGAGACCCCTATTTTAACCGAGGTCATTGAAGGTACCCTTTCTATTCTTGGTAAACTAGCTAAAGTATTGATTGATCCATATGCTTCTCATTCTTTTGCTAGCTATTCCTTTATTGAAAATATGGAAGATATGATGGAGAACTTACCTTATAAGTTAGAAGTTAGCACTCCCACAAACGATGCTAAAATCCTAACTGGATGTGTATGTAGGGTAAATGTGGTGTGTGGGAATTACCCATAGATTTAATTGCCCTACCTTTAAAGGGATATGAAGTAATACTTGGCATGGTCTGGCTTACTAAAAACCATACCCAGTTAAATTGTCTTACAAAGGAAGTTAAGCTATGTTGGCCTGGGAAACCTCTGATTGAAGTAGATGTGAGAAGAAAGAGATCCTCCTCCTTACTAGTTGTTGGCATCAAGGCTTGACTGATGGTTTTCAAAGGGGCAACTGGAATACTGGCATATATCATGAATAAGCCAACAGACCAGTTAAAAGGAGAAGATATAACCGTAGTCCAAGATTTCCCTGATATATTTCGAATGAACTGTAAGTTCGCCTCCAGAAAGGGAAAATGAGTTTACCATTGATCTGGTACCGGGAGCCGCACCTGTTTCTAGAACCCCTTATCATATGGCACCATTAGAACTAAAAGAGTTAAAAATACAACTTGAGGATTTGTTAACTCAGGGGTTCATCCAACCGAGTACCTCACCTCGGGGAGCCCCAATATTGTTTGTTAAGAAGAAAGATGGTTCTTTGCGGATGTGTATCGATTATCGAGGCCTAAATACTGTGACGATTAAGAATAATTACCCTTTTCCCATTATTGAGGAGTTGTTTGATCAACTCCAAGGGGCATTCACATTTTCCAAACTGGATCTACGACACGGGTACTATCAGTTGCGGGTGAAGATGGATGACGTGCCCAAGAAAGCTTTCAACACTCGATATGGTCATTGCGAATTCTTAGTAATGCTATTTGGAGTGACCAATATGCTAGCCGCTTTCATTGATCTCGTGCATCGAGTATTTCAACCATACCTAGACGAGTTTGTAGTCATCTTCATCGGCGACATCCTAGTCTACTCCAAATCCCAGCAGGAGCATGGGGTATATCTAAGGAAGGTATTCCAGCTGCTTCAAGAACACAAGTTGTACGCTAAGTTTAGCACATGTGAATTAGGTTAAACCAAGTAAACTTTTTGGGCCACGTGATTAGTCAGGAGGGATATCAGTGGACCCTTCTAAGGTTGAAACCGTCATAAATTGGAAGGTGCCGACCAATAGTATGGAAGTTTGGAGTTTCTTGGATTGGCGGGGTACTATAGATGCTTCATTATAGACTTCTCTAAACTAGCGTCCCATTTGTTTAGTCTATCTTAGAAGAGAGTTAAGTATGAATGGAATGAAAAGATGGAAGCTAGTTTCCAAGAACTAAAAAAACGTTTAACCACTGCCCCAATTCTTACCTGAGGGAAAAGATGGATTTATATTGTATAGCGATGCTCAGGAGATGGTATAGGATGCGTATTGATGCAAAAGGCCCACGTGATTGCTTATGCTTCTCGAAAGTTGAAACCTTATGAGAAGAATTATCCCACCCATGACCTAGAACTAGCTACAGTGGTGTTCGCTTTAAAGAAATGGTGACACTACTTATATGGAGTCATGTTTGAAGTAATGTTGGATCATAAGAGCTTGAAATGCATGTTTTCTAAAAAAGGACCTGAATATGCACCAATGTCAGTGGATTGAGTTTTTGGGAGATTATAACTGTGTGATCAATTGGCGCATATCAGGATAAGGGTGACTGAGATATTATTGCAGACAGAGAATTGGGACTGCGAGGTTAAACCTGACCGACTCGTGTTCTCTAATCTAAGGGTGCAGTCTATATTACCCATGGAGATTAAAACGGCTCAAGAATCCGACAAAACATTAGTTAAGAAGAGAAAGCTTGTCACTAAAGAGAAGTTACCAAACCTTGAGGTGGACGGTGATGGAGTGCTGACCTGTAGAGGTAGGTTTTACTTACCTCAAAATTCCAAGATCAAACAAAGGGTGCTAGAGGAAGCTCATAGGTCCAAATATACGGTACACCCATGAGAGACCAAAATGTACCGGGACTTGAAACATGAGTAATGTTGGGACAACATGAAGAAGGACATAGCGGAATATGTGGCACAGTGTTTGGTGTGTCAGCAAGTCAAGGCTGAGCATAGAAAACCACAGGGTTATTGCAACCATTGGAGATTCCTGAATGGAAGTGGGATCACATCACGATGGATTTCGTGACATGACAACCTCGAACACAAAAAGGTTATGACGCAATATGGATGGTGGTTGATAGGTTGACCGAATCAGCTCACTTTCTGCCGATCCCTAGAAAAGCTGACAGTCCTGTATACCCAAGAAATCATAAGATTACACGGGGTGCCGATAACTATTGTGTCAAACAGGGACCCAAGATTTACTTCCTAATTCTGGAGGAAATTACAAATAGAACTAGGTACCAAGTTGAACTTTAGTACCACTTCCCATCCGTAGTTAGATGGAAAGTCAAAAAGAACAATCCAAACCCTGGAGGATATGCTTCAGAGTTGTGTTATGGATTTTGGGGAAAGTTGGGATGCTCACTTACCTTTGGTAGAATTTGCTTATCACAATAGTTATCAGTCACCATTGGTATGACCCCTATGAAATACTCTATGGTCAAAAATGCCGGACACCCCTCTTTTAGGAAGAAGTTGGAGAGAAAAAAATTCTTTTGGTTGCTAGTGTACCTTGGATTGAGTGAGGAATCCATGGAAAGGGGTTAAGATGAAAATACAGCGCCTACAAACGGCTCAGAGTCAATAGAAGAGTTACGCAGACCATCGAAGGAGGAATTTGGAGTTTGAAGTTGGTGACCAGTTATTTTTTAAGGTAACCCCTCAAAAGTAGGGATGACAGTGGGGCGGTTTTAGGTGGAGGTCTGCCCCGATGGGGTAGGTATGGAGGTGGTTGTGGTGGGGGTGGGGCAGGTATGTGTATGAAAATTATACCCGTCATGGGTAGTGGGTTGGGCGTGGATATTACTTCACACCCGCCCCTCCCCTGCCCCGCCCCACAAACCTGTTATATACCCGCTAATTTAATATAAAATAAACTATTATTTATCCATATTGCACATATCTTACCTGTAATATTTTTCATGTGAATACATTTATTAATTTTAATATCATAGTTACTATAAAATGAATTTTAGCTATTTTTGGAGATATGAGTGGGATGAGTACAATGGGCATGAAGTGGATAAGGAGGCCCAAGTGGGTGATGAGCGGGTATGGATTTTGTATATACCCGATGGAGCGGGATGGATTTTAAAGTTGTACCCGCTATGGGTAATGTACGGGTATGAGTATGTAAATTTTAGGTGGGTATGGGTATAGAGGTACCATAATATGCACCCGCCTCACTCCATTGCGATCCCTACTCAAAAGGGTCTCATCTGGCATGGTAAAAAGGTAAATCTAAGTCCTAGGTACATTGGCCCTTTTGAGATTACCCAATGATGTTTTGTACCGACTTAACATGCCTACCCAATTGGGGAGATTAAATGATGTCATGATGTCTTTCATGTATCACTCCTGAAGAAGTACCACTCTCACTACTACAAGCACCCCCCCTCTCCCTCTGGCATAGGTCGTTAGGGTCAATGGCACCGATATTTCGTGCCTCCAGTCGACCGGTGCCTAAGTAGGGTGGTACTAAAATGTAGTTACTGTGGCACCAGTAAATAAAAATGATGTTGAAAATGTTTATTTCAACACCGGTATTTAAGATGCCGGTGCTGACTTCCGAATCACTGTTTAGGCACATTGATATTGATCACCAGTTCTTTCGTAGCACCGGTGTACAAACATAAACCGGTGCCTGAAATTGGACATATTACAAATACCAGTACCGGTTTGGTTTTGATTTACCGGTGCTCTGGATTTAGGGGATGGATGTCTGAAGCACCGGTAGTAATATTTATAAAACCGGTGCTTCCTTTTTAATTTTTTTTTTTGCAATTTCCTTTTTAAATTTATTTAGGCCCTCCCAGAATCGAAAATCGGGGAAAATCATAAAAGAAACTTAGACGAGACAAGAACACAATGTAAAAATTAAATTGATGCTAAGAAAGAACATTTGAAAAAGTAAGAATCTTAACAAGTGAAAAAAGAAATCCATCCATATGATATAATTTAAGAAAAAGGTAAATTTGTATGAATCAAATACACATTGAAATACACTAGGTCCACCAAAGTCTTGGATTGTTAGGATAACACGTTCACCAAATCTTCACACATTGTGTCTGTGACGTCTATTATCTCCTTGCCATCGTACGCTTCTCTTTCCGGGGAAATATCTGTTGTGTACAAAATAACTCAATGATTAATAACGTGAAAGTTACCAATAAGTAAGAATAATAAACGTTTAATTTTTCATATGTCAACTAACCTCCAGAATAAGATCTGTACATGTATTGTTCATCCTTAGTTGTTCCATTAAGTTTGTGCACACTACGATTTGTCGAAGAAAATGATTTAAAATATCAAAATGATGCAGCATTTAAGCACCAAGGAAACATGGTGTGTATAACTATGTATTTAACATTAACAACAATTTAATGTTAAACACACCATGTTAAACACTTAATGATAGACACACCATGTCTACTTGGTGCTCATACACTACAAAATCTCCACATTTTAAATTGTGGAGTTCTACAAATGTTATAGCACTTTTCATAATGGAAGAAACATTACTTAGTTAGAGGGAACTACATGAATAGAAAGCAACCAATACACCAAAGATGCATCACAAACTAGGCATAGACAATAACTTCAAATCATCTAAACAAGAAAAGTTTTGCATACAGTGCCCTTTAATGAATGCTTCTTCCGTTAAGTTTGTGCACAATACGATTTGTCATTGAAAATGATTTAAAATGTTGAAATAATGCAGCATTTAAGCACCAATGAAATATGATGTGTATAACTATGTATTTAACTTTAACAATGATTTAATGTTAAACACACCATGTTAAATACTTAATGATAAACACACCATATCTACTTGGTGCTCATACACTACAAAATCTTCACATTTTAAACTGTGGAGTTCTACAAATGTTATAGGGTCTTTCATAATGGAAGAAGCATTACTTAGTTAGAGGGCACTACACGAATAGAAAGCAACCAATACACCAAAGATTCATCACAAACAAGGCATAATTATTAACTTTAAATTATCTAAACAAGCAAATTTTTTGCATGCGTTGCCTTTAACTAATGCTTCTTCCATTAAGTTTGTGCACAATACGATTTGTCATAGAAAACAATTTGAAATGTCGAAATGATGCAGTGTTTCAGCACCAAGGAAACATGGCATGTATAAACAAACCATGATAAACACCCCACGTTTCCTTGGTGCTAATACACTACAACATCTCCACAATTTAAACACAAACTAGGAATCATTAAAACAAGCAAAAGAGACTTGTAAACCTTAATCTAGTTCGTTGTTCGAGGAAATTAAAACTATATAATAAACACTTCAACATCCCACAATCAACTATCACATTAATTTTAGAAAAAACCTTCACCATCGTAGATGCTCCATTATATCTCATTCCCAATTGTATCTCCACAATTCTAAGAAAAAAACTAGAAAATCACACAATTAACTATATCACACTTCAACATAATACAATCAATAATATATCATACATTTTATAACATGATACAAATTTTATGACAAACACATAAACATCACACAATCATCTATCACACTTGAACAAAACATATTTCAGGACAAACACCTAAACTTCAAACCATACACAATGAACTATATTACTATATCTAAAACACTTTAAATTATATCACAAAATGAACAAAATCTCACACTCTCCAAAAATCACCAAAATGGAATAAATCAAACACACCCTTTGAAAAACAACATGAACAATATCCAACACACCCAGAAAATAAAATAAAAACAACAAAATACAACACACATAGTACCCACTTGGAAAGGATGTTGCGCCTTAGGGATGGGGCACAACGGGGAGGGTGGATAGAGGGTCATCATAGTTGGATATGGAGAGGTGGTGTTTGGCGATGGATATGGAGAGGTGGTGTTAGGTAGGTTAGGCAGCAGCTATAGAGAGATGGTGTTAGGCGGAGTTAGGAAGCGGATATGGAGAGGTGGTGTTAGGCAGTGGTGGTTATGGATAGTTGGTGTTAGGCGGCGGCGGTTATGGAAAGGTGGTGGAGGAGGAGGAGGAGGATGGAAAGGGGGTAGAAGTAGGAGGATGAGAGGATAATGAGGGAGGGTTAGACTTAGGGTTTTAAGTTTACTTTTTATAGAAAAATTTTGAATTGTTAAGATTAAATCAACACATAGAAATCAATGGTTCAGATGAAACCAAGATGGGTTCTTCATTAATTAATGACCGGTGCTCTTTCAACCGAAAATCAGTGCTACCATTTTGTTAAAGCAGTTACTTGATGCTGCCTGGGTACTTTTTTTTCAACCCGAGAGCAGACATATAAAATTATGTCTAACTTTGGAGCTTCGGTTAGTGGACCGGTGCTGGTAAAGGAAAACCAGTGCCAACGCAACGATGAAGCAGCTGTGTGGAGCTGCTTATTCCCGATGCACGGTATAATCTCTGCACCGGTTCATGATACCAGTGCCTACGGAATAGACGAACCGGTGCCAAAAATTAAATGTCAAAAATTTTGAATTTCCCACCCAGGAATAGACTAATTCTTTTGTCCTGTACACCCAAAAATCTTAGCACCAGTTCATCAACACAACTAACCAGTATTGGTTTTCAGTTCTACTATTTTGCAATATTCAATTGAAGACCTCTCGAGGGGGATAGTTTTGTCCATTATTTTTTATATGCAATTGGACTAAAAAATATTCAATTCAACATTCAATAGAGCTCATGTTTAAAAAATTCTGTCTGATGGATACCCAAAAACCCTCCGATTATAACTTTGTTAAAATAACACTGTTGCCCAAAACTCAACTATACCTTCTTTTTTGTAGCCAAATAACCCCATATATGTGTATTCTTGCGTTAATATATGTTTTTAAAAAATAATGTCATGTTTTAATAGATTTTGGTAAAACGCTAGTACATGTGCTAGAGTATCTAACTCTAGATGACTTAGAAGTTAGGAAGTCCGACCAGGAAGTTTTCATTGTTAGTTATTTCCACCAAATATGAAATATTTTTATGATTAGTTCTAGGAATTTACTTTTGGGTCCCACAATGTAGGATTGTCCGACCATATTTGAATTTGGAGGTCCGAGTGAAGTTTTTACCTTTTGCACTTAGGTCCCTCCAAGAATCTTGGAATTTTTTAAACACAAAATTGGCGATTCAATAGTGCAATTTAGTATTGTATGATCATAACTACATGAATACGACTTGATTGGGTAAATGGATCATCCTCAAAACTGATCATAGAAAACAAGTGCTACATTTTCAGAAATTACAGTGTTGACCAAAACCAAGTTTCACCTTAAGCATTGATTTGAAACACTTGATTCTTGTTTTTATATCCTAAATAAACAAATTCTAAATAATGGATTTTTTATTGTATAAATTTCAAAGCAGTAGTACATGTCCTAGACTAAATTGTGAAAAAAGGTTTGGAAATATAGACGGAAAATCATATTTCTTTAATACCATAAATTTAATGTAAGAGCATGATAATCCTCGAAGTAGTGGATAATAATTATATTTCGTCTGCAAAATAACATACTCCCTCCGTCCCAGCCATATATGCACACTTTCCCTTTTTTGTTGTCCCAGCTAAATCTGCACACTTTCCATTTTAAGAAGATTTCTACACAACAAAAGATAGAAACACCCTTTAAAAAGTTAAATATTACTCCCAACCCTTCACCTACACTCACCCACCCCACCTAACTTCACACAATTCACACAACTCTCTCACCGCAGATCTCTGATATCACACACAGGTCTCCAATTTCATACTTTCCCACTGCAGTTATGCCCCCTTCTCTGATTTCCCTCTCCCGGTCTCTCCAATTTCACACTTGAGATGGCAATGCAGATCTGTCTCATGGAGGAATTAAACGACAGAGACAGTGGCCAAGGCACGATGGAGATGACAGCGAAGCTTGGCTCGATTCCAAGCCTCCACGGTGGAGATAGAAGCGGTAAGTCCAATTCCAAGCCTTCATGGCGGAGATAGCAGCGACCTCCATGATGGAGATGGAAGTGGCAAGCCTAATTTCTCCTGATTCCAAGCCTCCAAGACAAAGATGTCAGTGGTGTCGGAGATGTCAGTGGCAGAGATGCAGTGTCGAGAAGTTTGATTTCATTTCAATTTGGGTTTTTGGATTTTTGGGTCTTTGGGTTTTTGTTTTAGTTGGAACGATTCGGCGGAAGATAGGGTGATGGGTGGTGGGGGTTGTGGACCGGTGGTTGGGTGGTGGGGGCAGTGGTGAGAGGTGTACTGGTGGTGGTGCTAGTTGTGTGCTAGCGAAGGAAGAAGATAGGGGGTGGTTGTGAGAATGAAGAAGATAGGGGGAAAATTGGCTTTTCCCATCACCCAAATTAAAACATTCTCCTTCTCTCTCTGCAGTTTTGGCTGGGACAGATGGAGTAGAATTGTTTCAAGCCATACTCCACAAAATAATTTGTGAAAAAACCATAGTATTATAAGGACAATGAGGATCAAAATTCATGAATAATATCTAGTGAATGACTCTTCATCCAACATCCATGCATCTTCTGAGCTGGTCCCAACGTTGCTCTGCCCAACTTCTGAGCATGGATATGTAGTCCAACTGTTCATGGCATCCGGGAACTGGTATTGAAAAACCTTTCCCATGTGATCGCACCGGGACTTTTGATATTGTGATTCTGTCAGCAGACTTTGTACACCCACCCCCAATGCCGTGACTCTAGATTCCAAAGTAGGATCCACATTATCCTGAGGAAATTTGAAGAAAGAGTCTGTTGTAATCTTACCCATTAAATGGCCGTATATATCGTACGGATAGTGGGGGACACCTGCTTTTGTGCACAGTTCGAATATTAGGCTATAGAAATCATAACCCGTTCTTTCTGCACCTTGCTCAACTCATTCACTATTTGCTTACCCACATTCCATCAGAGTTTTTTCAATGGCACACAGATGTGCAGCCTCATGCTGTGAACCTCGGTGTTCACTGTGAAGGGGTTAATTCTGGATGCTACGAAGTGGTACCATCCATTCATCTCGGGAGTGAGCATCTTCTTTGGTATCTTTTTCCAACCTGGTTTCACAATAGACTCGACATCGGTTCCCTCCCTACCAACCGTCCTCACGATCTCCCGTCCTGTGGGATCGTCAAAATCCCAACCCTCATCGGTATAGTAGTGGAATGCAAGAAATTCATTCTCCTCGGAGGGAACATTTGGTAACCTGTACAACTCTTTTATGGATTCTTCAGTTAATTTCACCATTTTCCCATGACAGAATGCCTCATTCCACCTTCCACCACACCGCAAATTAGCATAGAACTCACTCACTATGCTGAGGTTGAACATTGGAGGTGTGTCACACAATTTCTCCCACCCAAGTGCCCGGATAGTTTTTGCAAAGAGGGGAGCATTTTTTATTACTCTCTCCGAAAAATGTTGCCTTGTTCTGTACGTTTGTGCAATTAGCTTTGCCTGCTCCAAAATGAACCTCTTCTCCTGTTGTTGAATATTGGATTGCACCTCCGGAGAGGAAGGGAATGTATTGCGTGTCCTCTTGTAGGGAGTTTTTGGTACCATTACTATAAGAAACTGAACCTATTACTTTGCCCTATTTACCTCAGTTTTTTTGGCTTAGCTCAAAAAATCGAGGTAAAAAGTTCTTTTACCTTGTTTTTTGAAATAAATAATATTATTGACCTCGATTTTTAAAAAACTGAGGTAAATAATAGGTTTTTTTTATTGTGGTTCTACAATAACCGGAGTAAATAGGCTATGAAATCAAAGTAAAAGTTTATACCGACATACGTGCAAAATCGGCAGTAAAGGTACGACCTTGCAGTAATAGTCATTGATGACAAGATTGACTTCGCACCATCACTCGATTTGACTGACTTCTATCCGACGTAATTAGCAACATTGATTTTTCCACTCGGCAAAGTCACACATGCTCTTCGGCCCAAACTTGTGCCTAAAATCCTTTCAAATTAATTAATTTACGCAATGTCGCACCACCATCAGTGTTATGTAGATTAAGGCAAAATAATAATGTGCGAATGGAGCCCGAGGTCGCACATATCTATCATAACTAAATTATTAAGAATACTTAACCAATACAACCGGAACTTGGAATGTACCATGTAAAGGTTTCATTCCATGTTCACCACAACTATTCTCATATTTCTTCAAGTTACATCTGTAAGACTAAAGCTAGTTATGTACGTAAAATATATATATCCAAAACACATAATGCTAAGTACCACATGTAACATCCCAGTAAAATTAAATGAAGCAAAAGACATAGAATCCTAATAAATTCCAAACAAACACTCTTCATGTTCTAGGACAAAACTAATATATGATCCAGCTAGCAATTAATAAGGTGGTGACACATGTGGGATAACATCGTCTGCCGATGAACTACTAGCACCGGTGCTTGACCCTCCTTCATTATCTGCGGTATCTAGCCCATCCTCATCAACCAAAGGCCCATTATTCCTCGCAGGTTCATTGACCGCATCGGCAATCATAGACTTCAAAACCTTGATTTCTTCCATAAGATTACACACGACGTGTTCCATGCGCAACACCATGGCCTTAGTCTCAGCTATGTCATTCATTAGGATGCTCTATGGCTTCTGTTTAGGTCCTGTGGGATAAGAAATTAGAAACATTAAATGAAATGTTAAAATTTTAATTAATGAATAATTGGAATAAACCAAAAAACTTAAAATTTTGTTACCCATTAGGGGCACAGGAATAATGGCGGGGTGAATGTCCAAAGGTGTATAAGCCGATGGAGCCGCCTCGAGCCTGGGTGTGGGAGGCACATTCATATCCCCTTTAGGGACATTGCGATTATCCACGTCCCTGCCTTCCAAACCCAATGCTTTAGCCCCAAGTAGTTTTCATCGTAGTACTTAGGCTGGATCTTTTCTTTTGATTTGATGGGAACCTTTTTCTTCTCTAGAATGGCAATGATGACGTTGTCATAGGGAAGTGTCCGACTCTTCGTGGAGAGGGCAACTTGATACATCTCCTAGATAATAGTGTACCCGGGGTTGACTACCTTCTTCTTTGCAAGGAGGTAGTACATGGCGGTCTCGTTGATCATGCACTCCGTAGGATATCCGGCCGGGATAAGTACTTGTACAATCATATTGAACATCATTCTCTCCTAAAGTTGAGAAAACCAAGCTTGATCTGCTTTATTGGGATGATTCTATTCCCCACTTTATTTTTGAAGTACTTCTCCACCCTTCGGTTGGGATCAAGGGCCCCGGATGGGTCATTCTCGTTGACCCGTGGAGGCCAATTGTCCTGGTAGTACAGCTGTGGAGGCATAACCTCCGGCTGATCCTCCCCTCAGATTGTGTAGCCAGTCACCTTATTGATGAGCTCTTTCGATATCTCCATGTCCATCCAATTCACTCTTATTTTAAAGGAGGTCATCGTTTCCATTCTGAAATTGGCATTGAACTCTTTGGCCTTCGTATCATACATTGGTTTATCCAAGCATATTAAAACCTTCATTTGTGATGTTTTGAAGGGTTCGAGGAAAAAATTGAGGTGTAGTCGTTCCACATCCTCGGGCTTCATCACCCTAACCTCTTTTACCCTTTGGTCCTAGATATTTTTGAAATGCTTCGCTGCCTCCTCCCTAACGAAGCGTAATTTTCCCATGTTGGGGATGGAGAGGTGGCTATTATCTTTGATTTCTTTATGCGTGACGGAGCTGCCCCCGTGTTGTCTTCCCTTTTCCTCCTGGTTGTTTGCTTCATTCTAGCCATCTAAGAATCAAAGGGACGTAGAACAATCAGTGCAAAAGTGAAGAACTCAAATATGTCAATGTATTTTAGCCAATTTTGGATTCATGTCACAAACACTTCATCTATACCAACGTGATCTATGCGATGTCACACCTTCATATGCTTGAATATACGACATTCCAGTTTAATTGCTAATTCGAAACAGTATGCGACTAGAACACGAATGGTCCTGAAACACCTATAATCTCAACTATAATATCTCAAGGTAAATAACTAACATGCCACGATTGAATAACCAAGAAATGGGCAAAAAAAGAAGTATTTGAAACTCAAAAAACCAACATTAAACTTCATCAGAAGAACATTACCTTGTTAGGGTTTATTGCTCTTCAAATTTGGAGAAATCCGCCAATGCACCACGTCCAAAGCAATTGAATGTTGGTTTTGGGGCTACTGTGATATGTGACCAACCAATTCCGTTGGGATTAGAATGTTTTCCGACCTTATTTTTTCAGGTGGGAGATTTTGGTGTGATTTCTTCGGTTGGAATGCAAAGGGGTAGGGTGGTCGAGTATTTATATACCCGCAGTGAAACACTACCGTTTTGTGTGATTTCGCAGGTTTGTTGCATAGGACAAATAAGATATGGACTGTTGTGCGAATTTGTGGATCGTAGGTTTGGGCCCAACATAAGGGCCAAACAATTATAGGATTGGGCCTGGACTACAGGGCATAAATAGATCAATATACAGGGATATCGCAATAATAATCGCTCTATACGAGATACCGAAGTCATTCCGATATTGCATATAATAAACATTGGGTCGTATTAGAGTAGCGGCCCAATCCAAAAATAACTACGACTCAATTCGCTTCAATGTCTTCGCCATTGAGTCTATACCGACTCTAGACCAAAGTCGCATTAATGGATTGCAAGTCGAATAGCCCAAATTGCATAGTCTACGTTTCTTATGAAATATAAAAGTAATAAAATTACATCCATCAAATTTTGAACGTCATGTTCAAATTTGGCCATGGACCTGTCATCAGAATAGGCCAAAATTATTCATGGATAGGGCATTTTGAAATTCTGGAAAAATTACAGTATGACCCAAACTTTCGTGGTTGTTAGTGTGTGTTAAGAGACATTCACCTAAACAAAATGACAAATGTTTCATATGGAAATTATGCGTACTGTCTTACAGACATGTGAACCTGGGTAATCATTTGGGTTTTTTTATATGGAATTCCATTAATACCGCATCGATAAGTGTTATGGGAACGAGCAGTCTCGCCAAATGTATAGAATCACATGAAATTTCATATTTTAGGTTTATTTGGAAATATAATAGTAATAAAACTCCGTCCTTCCATTTTTACAAAGTGCCAGTACGTGGTCTAGAGTAAATTGTAGATGATTACTTAAAAGTGTACAATTCTCGGTCATATGATCTTTTGGAAGTCTATGGGGAAATATAATATTACTATCAGTTATTATAAGTTTGACTATAAATGGATGACACTGCTTCTTTGCAATGGATAATCAGAATTGAGTTTGGGACCACACGTTGTCTTTTTTTTGCACTTAAACAAACTGGGAGATGTAGAAATGCAAAATCGGATATACGCTTATGTAATTTACATTGTCACGACCATCATGTTAAATCTGGCCATGTACCCATCATTGGAGCGGACCAAAATTATTCACGGCAAGGGCATTACAAAATTCTGGAAAAATTACACTACGGCCCAAACATCCGTGGTTGTTACTGTGTGTTAAGAGCCATTCACCTGAACAAAACGATAAATGTTTCATATAGAAATTATGCGTATTTTCTTACAGACATTCGAACCTGAGTAATCTTCCAGTTTTTTTTATAGAATTCCACTAATACCATAGTGATAAGCGTTATGGGAACGGATATTTCCGCCAAATGTATAGAATCACATGAAATTTCATATTCTAGATTTTTTTGGAAGTATAATAGTAATAAAATTCCATCTTTCAAGTTTTACAAAGCGCTAGTACGTGGTCTAGAGTAAATTGTAGGTGGTTACTAAAAAAGTATACGATTGTTGGTCGTATGATCGTGTGGAAGTCCATGGGGAAATATAACATTACTATCGGTTATTATAAGTTCGACTAGATATGGATGACACCGTAGCTATTCGGGACAATCAGAATCGAGTTTGGGGACCACACATTGTCTTTCTTTTTGCAGTTAGGTCCCTCCAAGAGACTTGGGGATTTCGAAATGCAAAATTGGATATATCATTATTTTATTCAAATTTTGACAATAATGTTGTTCCAATTAGGGCATAAACGGGTCGACAAAAAGGCCCGGAACCTTTAAACGGAGATTTTTACAATAGATTTTGATTATTACACTATAGCCACATATGCGGTGTCGCACACATGTTGCATTGCTCGACAGATATACTGAATAGCTAGCGACATTGATCATTTTGGAATTTCTAGTGGGAACCAAAAATTTCAGACGAAAAATTGAAATAAAATTCCCCCCCAAACCTATTTTTCATTTCAATAACTATCACCACTAACACTCATTTCCATCTCCAATACATATCCCACAAACCCACCTTATCCATTCACACCATAATGAAAGGGCTCATTCAAATGGATTCCTTCAATCATCAACAAGTATCCAAGGAATAGAGCATCTAGGTTCAAATTTATTGAGGTCCTTTTCAATCTTTTACATGTTCCTTTACCAAATTTGTTACCATCTATACCTTCTATATGATTTTTTCGTCATTCATGGAAGACCAAATAATTTCATAAAGGGTGAATCATTGTGTTATATATTGTGTACCATATGTTGTGTTTGTTACCAATAAGATGACATGTTTGTAAAAAGTGAGAAAAATTACTTAGATTCGGATGTACACAATATGAATGTGCGACGTTGGTCATTAATCACTCAGTACGACATGACACTGAGTTAGAATCAATGTCGCAGAGGTGAGGAATTGTTGAGTTTAGCAATATTATCCATGAATTTCCAAATTCTGTTTAAAATCAGTCTCCATGACCTTGGTAATTATGAGTCTGACGTCGCTTTGGTACATATCATTTACTATTTCCATATTGCAAATAATGTCATCTACAAATGAATATATTATGTGCATTTTTGGGTACAACCTAATTGTAACATAATTTTTGTTTCCTGTGTATTGGTTGTAATAGGGTCAAATGGAGTTATCAGTGGAATATTCTAGCATATCGGATGGATTTAGTTGGCTTCTCACCGGTCGCACTAGAAATATGAATGACGTACAACGTAGAAAATAGAGGTTAAATGCAATTATTGTTTCAATTTTATATCAACCTTATGTATTTTAATTTATTATTACATTTAATTGTAATATACTAGTATGTCATAATTTTTTTGGTTTAAATGATCATTTCAGTTAATGATTACCACATTAATTGAACAACAACTGGGTATTGTATGATGTTCAACCATTACCCGATTTATCACATTATTTATAACATGTAACAGCTATCGACGACTGATTGTTTGCATCATCGAATATTTGTTATTATAATATTTTACAAGAACTGAGAGCTGACCGACTAAACCGCGACGTCACATTAACTAGCTCCGAAACGACATATTAGCAACGTTGCATAGACCGGAATCACTTTTTTTTTTGCGACTTCGGACAAACAAAATGATGTCATTTTTTTAGCGATCCACGTCACCAGGGATACGATGTGGGTTCCTCACTATGTGTGACATCACTTCTCAGCAACTCTGACATTGCTCATATTACGAACGACATTATCTGGTGCTACGTCAATGCAATTCCTCTACCATCGACTGCTACATTCCTTTCATCGACGTTGCATGCTTCATGATGTCAATGTCGTTTCCAACGATGTAGTAACCGGGGTTTCATAACACCAGCCTTCCGCCATGGTGTGGCGTCGGTCTTAATTCATTCCGATATCGGTCCAAAACCGAGGTAAAAGGGACTATTTACCTTGGTTTTGAACCAAGGTAAAAAGTATATTTTTTACTACACCCACATTTACCTCAATTTTTTTGGGGCTGAAAATTGAGGTAAAAGGCCTGAAAAGCTGAGGTAATAGGTGCTGTTTGTTGTAGTGCATATCCTACAATGTCAAATGAGGCATTTGAACAATCACCTTCCATGCAACCAAAAAAATTATAGAATACTTGCTTTCATGAACATTAACAAACCCTCAATGCGAGTCAATCAAATCCAATGTATACATATATGTAGTTATTACACATTAATGCTATGTACATGATTGCAACATCGAACAAAGTTGGAGAGCAAAGTGAACCAACATTGAAAAAAGTTGTTATTTTTCCAAAAACTTTGGGTTCATGGTTAATAATCTTGTAGAATTAAGAGCAATGTTTTAAAGAGAACTCACCTCAATCCTTTAGAGAGCTTGAGAGTATAAACCAATGGGGAAGATAGGTTAGATTTGCTCTCCAAAAATTAGAAAAGGAAGAACAACCCGCTGTGGATCTATATAGATTTTAGAACTTAAATTTACTAGCACCGGTATGAAACCCATAAACCGATGCTAAACATAGTACAAGCAGCTGCTTTAGGCTGTGTTGAATTAATTTTTGGCCTTTTCTCCCAACCTGAGAACAAACTTGCGAAATAAATTCTAAAGGGCCAGTACCGATAAAAAAATTGGTGCTGACATGTATCAAAACCGGTGCCGCCAACAAAAACAAGCAGCTGCTTATGGCTGCCTTGATTGATTTTTTAAAATCATTTTCCCAACGCAAGAGCTAATCCAAGAAATTTTATCTAAGTACACAACACCGGTCCGTAAACCGGTGCTGATAAGACATACACCAGTGTCTTACATGTAACAAAGCACATACTCTGTTTTTCAACCTTCAACAGTACCCGCAAACATGAATATTTTGAGCACCGATTTGTTGTTTCAGATAAACTAGTGCTGAATCCACAAAATAATTTTCATCCCCCAATATGGGTCCCATTTTCCATGCACCGGTATTATGGATACCAGACATAAATTAACATGGACACTGACACACTAATCAATACTGGTGCTATTAGTTTCCCTCCTTTTCTGGCGCCAAATAAACTATTTAGTAGATGTTGCCCAGTTCAAGCACAGGTTATGTGTACACCCATGTATGATACCGGTGCTATTTTGTATGTATGGCACCGGTTTAGGGCACCAGTTTCATAAATCAGGTGCTGAAAACGAATTTCAGCACCGATTTTGTTGAATTATGTCTACATATCGGTGTCATACATGAAGTCAGCACCGGTTCTGGAGGACTCTAAGACACAAATCGGTACCTAAGTGCATGTTTTCCAGTAGTGCCTGACCCTGAACATGTGTTAAACCACGAGGACTTATCATTGAATGAAAAACTGATGTACGAAGAGAATCCCGTAAAGATACTGGATTGGAAAATCAAGACCTTACGTACCAGAGATATCCCTATGGTTTTGGTGTTGTGGAGAAACCATAAGGTCGAGGAAGAAACTTGGGAGTTAGAAGCCGACATGAGGGATAAGTACCTGGGGTTGTTCACGGGAAATGTAAATTTCAGGGACGAAATTCATTAGGGGGGAACTGTGAACCCCCGGCATTAATGAAGTCAGTGCGTATGTAATAGCTAGACTTTAACCAGAAATCATAATCTCTTAACTGCTTTCTTTGACTACTTCTGGCTATAACTCAAAACCCTACAAGAAAATTTTAAAATAAAATGAGATAAATAAATAAATAAGTAAATAATATTAACAGTGATAAAATAAATAATAATAAAATAAAATAGGATAAGTTGTTGGCTTTACTCTAGAGTTCATACAAGAAAAATAAAATAATATGTAAAAATTAAGGGAAACATGTAATAAAAAGGAAAGAAGCGAGAAATGTGATTCACACATTTGAAAGAACAATAAATAGAATAAGTAAATAAGAAATAGTAATTTAAGAGATTAATAAAATATTTACGTCATTAGAATTTCATAATAAAGTCTTGTAATATTAAAGTTACAATTGAAATTAAATATTGACAACTAACTTGAATGTTAATTAATAGCATATATTAGTTTAAAGTCTCGTAATATTAAATTACAATTGTCTACTCATTTCAAATTATAAAATATAGATATAGATATTATAATTTAAAACAACCAACCAACAATAAAAAAAGGGAAAAGAAAAGAATGGAGAAAAGAAACAAAAATGATGAAGTAATAAAAAAAAATAAAGAAATGAATGTTAGGATAAATCATATTACTGATTAGATTATGATTTATTATGATTAGAGTTCTTTCCTTATTACACCTCTATTGTACTCTTTATATATTCAGTTATCAATAATACAATCACTCACTGCAAATCATTCTATCATGTTATCAGAGCAAGTTCTGTCCCTAAATCATAAATTTATTTTTATTTCTTTTTTCGGCCGGCCAAGGCGACTGTTTCCGGCAAATTTTCGATCAATTTCTGGCGACTTTCGGCCATCTCCCGGTAGGCTATTTCGTTCAACATCCTCATCGCCGGTGTCTCTTTCTTTCCGAAGAATCAAACTCCTCATCCCCGGCGTCCGTATCCGGCGTCGTCAGCATTCAAACATACCCTCTGGCGGCGAACTTCACCGGCGTTCAAACCTTCAAGCCATCTCTAGCGTTAGGCTCTTCTTTGGCATCGGCTTCGTTTCCGGATATCAAATTTTAGTTTCTTCTCGTCGCATCGCATGCTCTCCGTGCTCGTCGCATTCAACCATACCCTCGAGCATGCTCGTGGCATTTAACCATACCCTTCGGCGTGCTCGTCGCGTTCAACCATACCCTCCAGCGTGTTTGTCACGTCTCGGCCGAACCAAGCCACAGCCAGATCTACGCGCCATAGTCCTTCCAGAAGCGCGTGCCACCACGCACTTATGTGTGTAGACGCACGCACACCCCTTCCGCGCATGAAGCCAAGTGCCTGGCGAGTTATCAGCATCTTCTGCACGTGAAGTCACACGTCTGGCGACTCAATAGCATTTTTTGGGCTTCTTTGCACGTGCCCGGTCATTTTGTGCATATTTTCTGGGCATCTTCTTTCTATGGTTTATTTGGCGTCTTTTTCTCGGGCTGATAGCTCCGCTAATTGGATTGTGGACAAAGTTTTCTTTCAGGCCAGTGTGAATGATCTCAATCGTCATCCTTCGTCAAATCAGTGGATCATTGATTTGGGTGCTACATCTCACATCACTACTCGCACCCGTCATCTTGATAAGGTACAATCTTATCGTGGTTCTGATTCTATTCTTGTTCGCAATGGTGAATTATTATCTATTTCTCACATCGGCCAGTGTCATTTCTCTGATTTCTCTGTTAATGATGTTCTGGTAGTTCCTAAGATTACTAGAAGCTTATTGTCAATCAGTAAGCTTACTCATAATTTACCTGCCAGTGTTATATTTGATGCCAATGCATTTTCCATTGAGCACAAGCATACAGGGACGATAATTGGTAAAGGCCGTCATAGTTCAGGTCTTTATTTTCTTGAGACTGGTGATTCCAGCTTTTTAGGTGAATTACGCTCTAGTAAGCTTCATGCTTCTTTTAAGCTGTGGCACTCTCGCCTCGGTCACGTGTCTCATGATACCATTCAGTTATTGAATCGACGAGGCCTTATTTCTGTCACTTCTGCTATGCCTGCATCTGTCAGTTGTTCTCCTTGTCAGATGGCCAAGAGTAGCTGTTTGCCTTTTTCCACCAGTGATAAGCGCGCTACTGGTTTGTTGGATAAAGTGCATTGTGATTTGTGGGGACCGGCCCCTGTTTTATCTGCCGGTGGTTTCTCTTATTATGCCATTTTCGTTGATGATTTTTTGCGATTCACATGGTTTTCCAAATGCAGAATAAGTCGGATTTCTATGGCACATTTATCCAGTTTCAGAATTTCATTGAGACTCAGTTTTCTGCTCGGGTTAAAATTTTTCAGACCGATGGTGGCACATAATTTACTAATCACCGACTTCAGGCTCACTTTATATCATGTTGCATTCATCATCAGATGTCCTCGCCCTATACACCTGCTCAGAATGGCCGAGCTGAGCGGAAGCATCGTCACATCACAGAGACTGGTCTTGCCATGTTTTTTCACTCTTCTGTGCCACACTGTTATTGGGTGGAAGCTTTCTCCTCTGCGGTTTACATTATTAACCAACTACCTAATTCATTTCTTAGTGGAAAATCACCTTTTGAGGTCATTTTTGGCCATGTGCCTGACTATACCTTTTTTCACCCGTTTGGTGGTCGTGCATTTCCGTGTCTGCGTGCCACTGCTACAGATAAGTTTGCACCACGATCTCTTCCGTGTGTTTTTATTGGCTACAACCCTCGTCATAAGGGCTTCCATTATCTTGACCCGACTTCTGGGCGCATCTATGTCTCTCACCACGTTCGTTTTGATGAAAATTTATTCCCTTATGTCTCACCTTCCGCGGCCAGTCGTTCTATTTCAGATCTGGAGATTTCATTGTTCTTTGATGGAGCTATTGCTGCATCAATTGGGACCACCACACCTGTGCATGTTCCAGCCTCCCCTCCTTCACACTATGCTCCATCTGTACGGCTGACCCGGACCCAGCTCCTCAATCGACGGTCACCACGCCTTAGCCCCCGGCCACCACACCTCAGCCAGTCTCGGGCGTCCTTTCTCCAACAACTTCTGACGGCCACTCTCTGGCCAGCTCTGCCTGATCTTCTTTGGCATCGTCAACTGGTTCAGCTCCTCCAGCTTCACCACCACAACCTCGTACCCATCGGATGGCTACTCGGTCTTCTATTGGTGCCATTTAGCGCCAATATTATTCAGATATTATTTCTCACGGTCTTACAGCTGCACTTCTTTCTCAGAAAGAGCCCACTGATTATCGCTCTACCCTTCAGGATCCAGCCTGGGTTTTGGCCATGGATGATGAGATGACCGCTCTTCGTGGTCAGCATACTTGGGACTTGATGCCTCCACTGTTAGGACGGTCCTCGCCATAGCCACCATGCGTTCCTAGCCACTTCATCAGTTGGATGTCAAAAACGCTTTCCTTAATGGTGCTCTTGATGTTCCGGTCTACATGAAGCAGCCCGTTAGTTATCAGGATTCTGCTAATCCAGACTATGTTTATCGCTTACGAAAAGCCATTTATGGTCTTAAGCAGGCCCCCCCGGGTTGGTTCCAGCGTATCAGCAGTTATCTGACACAACTTGGTTTTCGGTGCAGCTCAGCCGATACTTCTTTATTTGTCCTCTCAAGAGGTTTGACATTGCTGTACCTACTTGTGTATGTGGACGATATCATTCTTACAGGCAATGACTCGACTCTTCTTCGCCAGTTCATCGATCGGACACACAGAGAGTTTCCAATCAAGGATCTTGGTGCTCTTCATTACTTTCTTGGTCTTGAAATTTTGCCTACCCCCTCAGGGCTATTGCTTGGCCAAGCGAAATATGCTCGTGATATTTTGAATCGGGCTGGTATGTATGATGCGGCACCTGTTTCTACCCCATTTGTCGCTGGTTCTCAGCTTTATAGCTCTACCAGTCCTCTGTTCCGGGATCCTACACTTTATCGTTCTCTTGTTGGTGCTCTACAGTATCTCACCATCTCTCACTCGGATTTGGCATTCTCGGTCAACACGATGAGTCAGTATCTTCAGGATCCGAGAGATGATCATTTTGCTGTAGTGACACAAATTTTGTGGTATGTTCGTGGCACTCTTCATTTTGGTCTTAGCTTTTGTTCTGCTAGTACTCCTGAGGTGTTAGGGTACTCTAATGCT
The DNA here is from genome assembly GCA_037428765.1 of Rubia yunnanensis. NCBI lineage: Eukaryota > Viridiplantae > Streptophyta > Magnoliopsida > Gentianales > Rubiaceae > Rubia > Rubia yunnanensis. The sequence continues at coordinate 115,746,154 of CM075061.1, read as the reverse complement.
GACTGGACCCGCTGTCTGGAGACTCGTCGGTCCACTTATGGTTATGCGGTTTATCTCGGTGGGAATCTGGTTTCTTGGAGTGCCAAGAAACAACCCACTGTTTCTCGCTCTAGCACTGAGCTCTCGCCAACACTGCTTCAGAAGTGGTATGGCTCACTTATTTGCTTCATGATCTCCGGGTTCCGCTTTCTGGTTCTCCACTGCTGTTATGCGACAATACCAGTGCTATCTTTTTGGCTCAGAATCCGGTGGCACACAAGCGGGCGAAGCACATCGACATGGACTATCATTTTGTTCGTGAGTTGGTGACATCTGGAAAGCTGCGCATTGCTCATGTTCCGAATTCTCTTCAGATTGCGAACATCTTCACCAAGGGGCTCTCTCGTCCACTGTTTGAGTTCTTCCGGTCCAAGCTGTGCGACAGCGAGCATCCGACGCTTCGCTTGAGGGGGGTGTTAGGATAAATCAGATTACTGATTATATTATGATTTATTATGATTAGAATTCTTTCCTTATTACATCTCTATTGTACTCTTTATATATTCAGTTATCAATTATACAAGTACTCACTGCAAATCATTCTATCAATGAATACATCTAAAGAGGAAAAGGAAGAAAACGAAACAACAAACTCTTACTAAGCAAAGAAAGAAAAGAAAAATAAAGAAATGATATAACATGGAAGCAAATGGTGAAGGTGGCTAAATGTTTGCAACTTGCAAACATTTCTTATCCCATGGTAGTTAGCTAGAGATGCAAGTTGCTATATACGTGTCATGGACACCTTAAGTTATACCATGAAAACTACACTACAAATACTAGAGCATCATTTGTGAACTCATTTAGAATCAAATAAATGGAAATCACCACCTCCCCTACCAAGCCGAGTTTAACTCTCGGAGGGGAAAAAAAAAATCAGGTCTCGATAAATTTCATCCACAGCCACTTAAACCAAGGTGAGTGTTTTCATCGCCATGACACAAATTGAATTAAAAATTATAATTCTGTGTTATTTTTATGCCCGTTAAATATAAATGTGTTAGTTTAGAATTTTATATGTTATATGAAATGTTTAATAATATTAGGTTATATTCATGCCTATCATTTGGTTTCATACTAATTAAGCACCGTGTGTACTTTATCACACTATGCATAATTATTGTGATACTAAGTGAATTAATTGCTTTGATATTTTATGTAGATGATCGGCTTGTAATTTATCTTTCCATGTCAAACTTGGATTACGTGCTACCTGATTACTTGTATGTATTTTTTGGAGTCCTCGACGCGATTGTAGATTGATCGAAGTCGATGGGGAACGGTATAGACCAGACCGTCTGATTAGACTGACTACACGTGGAGTTTCTGGTATGCTAGCATAACCATCTGGATTTCTGATATGGGCACGTAATTGAACATATTCGGCATGGTTGACGAGTATGGATTTCTTGACCATGATAGCCTTTGGGCATCATTGAAGGATTTATGCCTCGACTCCAGTCACATTGTCCATATAGGAACTTGACTGCGTCTTGGCATAACCCACCAGTATCCTTTTATTATGTGTTAGGATTTATGTTGCTATTTTCTTTATGTGATCACTAAATTTAACTTAGTAAATATTGGCGATAGATCCCCACTAAGTAAGGAGTTTACCTTAGTTTAACCAACCCTAACAAGTGTAGTTGAACAATAAGAGTGAAGTGCAATGGTGCCTTTACTTCTTTTATGGAAGGATCCTGGGTGGACCTTAGAATCTTTTGGTTAGGTTGTATTATTTATGTAAAATATTAACGTAAAACTGATCCTTACCGGATCCTTTAGAACTTTTATCCGTATTTTAGTTAAAACTCCTGTTTAATACTCGTATTATGACTTTCACTATAATAGTAATTTAGGTTTTTAATTTTCTAAATTTTCTTATGCATAAATTGTATTCGCTTGTTACTGCTTTTGAGTAATCCGACCCCGTTGGATTCTCGGTAGCATGCCTAGGTCCGACCTGGTACTTGCATGGAGTAGGTAGGTCATGGATGTGGGGTGTTACATGAGTATTAAGACCCAAGTGGGTGATGGGGCGAGGATGAATTTTAGATTATACCCTATGGTACGGGGTGGATTTTAATTTTGTACCCACCATGGATGATGGGGCGGCAATGTGTATGAAAATTTTAGGTGGACATGGGTATGAAGGGATTATAATCCGTACCCGCCTCGCCCCATTATCATCCCTAGCCGCACACCCACTTGCCTTCGAAGGCAAACATACAATAGAGTTGTAGCATGCTAAGTTTGAGATAATCCGAGCAAAGGAAAAATGGAAAATCCACAAGTTCAGGACAATATATAACGACGTGACATGACAAACAGATGAGAGTCACAATCCGCTATTGTGCTGCAAATTAAACAACCTCATGTAGTTAAGGTACATTCACTAAAAGGTACACCTCCATGCAAAATCCACTTCACATTATTACATATCCATGCATAACATAAAATTTTGTGGTACACTTTCTCCCATATTAGAGGACGTACTAATAAACATTTTTTAGACACGGAAATAGGTGCAATGATTGGGGGATATCCAGAAGATTTATGCCCATATCAAAATGCGGACTGGATACTAACAACGCAATATCCGTGGTAAAATACTAGGCAAAACATAATGAAGATCCGAATAAAAAAATTTTCTTTACAACATCGCAATCTATACAATTGTTACAACGAAAACACCTCCCTAAAGCACAAAACTCTTTCCATGAAAAATTACAATACTACGAACCCCCATTACACGAACAAACCAACTTAAAACCCTAGCTACAAGCTGGTAAGTCCACAACCTGGATTTGGGTTGGAATTCTCACCGATTATGTGATAATCCGTTATGTTTGGGTAAGTTGGAGGGGTTACTCCAGTTGATAGTGGCGCAAGTCTAAATTACATCCCTTAAAAGATGTCCTGAAAATCTCCATGCTTGTTGTAAGTTTAAGTCTATTAATTGTGTTTTATTCTTATTTTTTTTTAAGATTTTGTTATCTAATTTATATTCATTATCTAATTTATATTCATTTTTGTGATTTGGCTAGTATTTGCGGGACAGATTAGCAAATGATGGGTCAGGATGGAGGATGATGAAGAATGTCTATCTGTGGAGCGTCGGGCATGGAGGCTGAAGAAAAACAACACAGGGGGGGAGTCCAGGATCGTGGTGGCTAAGATGGAAGAAGAAGGTGGGATGCCCAGTTAGCAGACTCGTGAAGGAGGAGTTCCTTCATGGGTTTGCTTAATCGGGTCATGGGGTAGAGGAAATGTACTGGCAAAGCGGTCATCCATTATTTTCTAGTACACCTACTTTACTTGATAAGGATGGTGCCCCTTTATTGGGGGCACTGGGGAAATGAAGGTGGTGGAGTGAGAGAATGGACAATCATTCTTGCCTTAGCTCCTACCTCACTTGATAGATAGAGTGAACTTCGACAACCGTGCTTGCTCCTTCGGAGTTTGTGATCTTTGGGAAGGAATCTCAACATACTAATTTCTCACCTTGTGTCATTTAGGGCCTTATTAGTGATCATAGTTAGAGAATTAAGTAACTATTTATATAATAGGTTCACGAGTAGCTAGTTGTAATCCTTCCTAGGAGAAATTTTTTAGATAGAAAGACAATTTAAATGAAATCCTTAGTTTTTTATGGGTCTAAGGTTAATAAAAAAATTTTATTGATCAAGTGTGACATGCCCTTGACCCAGCCATTGTTAAAACACGAGTCGAGTGCCTTACGGGTCAAATACAAAGATTTATATTCTGCACCCGTTCTTACTGCTAAGCTATCAAGGGGTAGTAAGCGGCAATCCCTGGATTTGTCCAAAGAGATGCTAGGGATAAAGTACTAGTTAGAACATAACCCCATGCGGGTCGTCAATCCGCATGAGTGAAAGGAATAGCTAGTAAAGAAAACATGCAAAAATGGGGGTGGGGTTCAACTAACAACTACAAAACACGCAATCAACAAACGAGAAACTATTTATACAAGGCACTTGGGAATCATTTAGCAATATGGTAGTTCTAATGCTTCAGTCCTTGATTCATTCACATAAAGACTTACAAAAGACCTATTAGTATGTTCACAATATGTGGTGTGGTCGATGACATACACTTCCCCAGCCATGTCACAGTGGGTGCACTTGCAACCCTCCATCGGTACCGCCATTGTAATTAGGGGAGTAAAATGAGGTATGGACTTTGTTGCAGGTCTATTTCTCCCCCGTGTTATTGCATCCCGGGCTTCCACATCGAAGATAACTATTCCACCCAGGTCCTATATACACTAGGCCAAAGGTTTGTTGGCACCTTATCTGTGATACTAGGGCTCTAACACAACACCTAGCTTGCTACTATTAGCTACCTCAACCTGCAACCTCTCGGAAATCTATTACGAAGTTAGCTAAGACTGGTGCGATGGAAAACATGTCAGATCATTCTCGAATCCCATGTGCACACACCCATGCAGAAGCATTCTTCCCTACCCATTCTTACATCCAGGTTTCTCTTCCCAGTGGAGCATCAATAATTGCACCATACATGAGTGTATCCCAAAGTGTGTGCTTATATGTGGCATACAACTCATGCATTTATAACATTCAAGAACAATCACAATAATATCATAAACACAAAGATAGGATGAATCTAATAAATCTTAGAAAGCGTTTAGAACATACCAAGTGCCAAGATGAATCCCAAGCTAAAATTCTATACTACAAAGTTTAGATCCATAGATTAGAAAATAAAATGAGAGAAAAAAGATAAGAAAAATAAGAAGGAAGTAGAAGAAGAACCCCCCCCCCCCCTCATTCTCTCTAAACTAGAGAGAGAATCTACTCTACACCATGCCTACTTTTATTTTACTTCCAAATCTGCTTCCTAATGGTTTAGTAGAAGACTAAAACTCCTATATATAGTAGTAGGAGATTGAGCCTAAAAATAGGCCAAAAATAGCAAAACCCTAGCTCAGCCGCCAAGGCTTCACGGACCGCCACAGATGTCACAATCCATGAAGCATTCAAGCATTGGGCGTGGGATCTGGTGTAGTCTGTGAACATTCAGTGCCACGGGCCGTGGGATTTGGCACAGTCCGTGAACATTCATTGTCGCAGTCTGTGGGATCTGGCACGGTCCATGAAGCTTATCTCGTGCCACGGTCCATGAAGATTGTCATTGACAACAAAAAATACACAAATTTTGCTTATTGTTTTCCCACGGTCTGTGAAGGTTTTCATAGACCACAAACAGTTTGTGGCTTCTGCTTTGAAATTTTGTCACAGGCCCGTGAAGGTTTTCACGGACCGTGAGCAGTTTGTGGTCTTGCACAGAAGTCTTCTCATGGTCCGTGAAGGTTTTCATGGACTAGCTCCATACGTAGCCAAATTATTCAACTCTTCATCCCCTTACTTCATGGCCTAGTGCTTTTGTCATGGCTCGGCACCTTGCCTTGTGAAGGTCTCGTGCTTGTCTCATGCAGGTCTTCACAAAACCCCTTGATTCTTGTGTAATACAGGTCGTGAATATTGTCACGGGCCACTGGTGCTTGACCATGCGTGGTCCGTGACCGGCCGCTGGTGCTTCATTGGTTGAACTCCATCTACTTGTCAAGGGTGAACCGTTAATCCAAATCGGGAGTTCTAGTAATCGATTTTGCAGTACTCAAAAGATGAATACAATGGAACCAGCCTTGAAAGCTATTTTTTCCAGGATCGTTATCGGACTAAGGCAACACTCCTCAGGCCACGATTCACCATTTTCTCCTTTGACCATCTTAAACTCCAAAGCTGTCTATCTTTGGCTTCAATCTCCTTCGACCACACATTGATGTTCGTGGCCTTCATCTTTGACCATTCTATTGTGAATGGCCTCTGCCTCTTCTACCGTCCTTGCGAACGGCCTTCAATTTTCTACCGCTCTTGCGAATGGCCTTCACATAGAATGTAACCACAAAGTACCCATTGGCAACCTACTAAATATGATACAAAGGAAAACCAAGGAACCCGTGGATATAAGATATCCATTAGTACCAATTAGTCTACAAAATACGGGATTTAGACAAGAAAATATGACATGACCGTCTAAACCCCTTGTCATGTAAACTCAACTAATACTAGAAATCCACCAACTAAAACTAACCAAAATGTATGCCAAATGCAACGGTTAACGCATACAAAATGAAGTAGATCAGACTACCCACACTTAAACCTTTACTCGTCCTCGAGTAAATATCTAATACAAGAAAAAGAATCAATTGAAATATAGTGTGCAAGAATAAGCTAACCAAGGCATTCAACTCATCCCAAGCTACCCTAGTTTACCCAAAGAAGTGAAAATCCTCAAACCTCTCACACTCCCCAAAGATCCTAAAGTAACCTATCCAACCAAAATAAAATGTTGAAAAAGGTGAGCTGAAAAGATAAGTGTTAAGCTAGCTTACTTTTCCCAAAATGATCCCAAAGTAATCAAAGAGTCGTCTCCAAAAACAATCCACCGCAGAAGATGTATTCAACCTATTTTTTTTGTTTTCTCTCAATTTCTCTCATTTAGCCTAGGAGTTCTTTTGGGTTTTCATCCTAGCTTTAACATATGAAGGGTACTCACTTCTCATCTTTTTCCACATGGTCTCTCACTTTTGCCTAGACACGTAAGTGTAGTTGGGCCAAGCCTCTCACTTTTACCTAGGCCTTTCAACTTATCCGGGGTATTCCCAATGTTACCGAAGTTTCCCTTTTAGGTTTTCGACCTATCCGGGTTTAAGAAAAAATTTCCATTTTTTCAAACTTTTTTCAAAATGCTCTTTGAAGAGCTATTAGCTACATAAAAATAAGTAAAAAATCATAAGTGCTATCTAATCCCTTTCCCCACACTTAAAGCTTTCATTGTTTTCAATGCATATACAAAATCAAAGAATACATGTCAAGGAAAATAAATAGGAAAGCACTTATAATGAAAAGAGAACACTAAAATCTACCCTTAATGGCACAATCACGGAATTTAAAGAACAAACTACCATCACCCTCAATATACTACCCCATAACCTCTAATCATGAAAGATCAATCTAACCACTATCATGCATCACAAATCGAATAAGGAATTGAATTACAATGAAGAGTTATCTCTTAGGTCTCGATGTGTGTAGGGTTTTGGGGGCATGTAGGTTTTGGGTGGTATTTTGGTTGAGGGTGGTGGTAGGGAAGAAATGGTGATTGGAGGGGGGGTGTAGGAAAGTATGTGAGCTTCATGGGTCGTGCACGTCTACATGTCCCATGAATATGGGGTTTGGTTCTCCACCTTGTCCACCATTTTGAGCACCATGAACCATGTACGTCTACGTGGTCCATGAGTTAGACTCCCCATTTCCTCACCTTCCTCCAAGAACCATATGCTTCCTACAAAACTGTAAAGTCCTCCGGAGTTGGACTTATGTATGGCATATTGTGAATACTAGTAATCTGGTGTTTTAACACCACTGAGTGACTTCTGGTGATATGGTGTTTTAACACCACTGCTATCCAGCAGTATTCCAGCAGCAGTATGGTTGATGTCCACGATTTATGGAGTGTATTATGGGATATATTTGTGCGATCTGATCAGAATATTGTGAAGATAAATGATTGATTTCGTGGTCATCTAATTCTGGTAAACGAATATTCCTGTAATAGTTAGGAATTGGTTAAGTAGTTTATTTATGGAACAAGTCCTATTGATAACAGGATTGTTCAACTAAATACCAGATTAGCATTAGATCTTTCCTTAGTCTAGAAGTCTATTTATGGTAGAGTTAGACAAGGAAAGAAGTTGATTCAAGGCAGGATTGCGATGGGATAAATAGAAGACGATTACAACGCAATCAATTGACGCGACCAAGATTCAATCTCTACGTGAGAGCTTTGGAGTGATCTACCGTGGTGTTTTTGGAGGTTCGTAAACAACCGACCAAGTTCGTAAAGATCAGAAACAAGGAAGTCTTAATTCCTCGGGAGGAGGAGATCCAGGGAGACGTGTTGATCGTGAGGGTTCAACGACGTAGGATCGACAGTGAGGGGAGCTCACAACATTCACTCTGTAGGTTAGCAATGGATTAGTATTTAAGTTAAGCTTCTTGTACTAAAGACTGCTTTCTAGTGAATGGTTTCTGATCTGGGCAAGGCCCCGCAGACGTAGGTGTATTTGCACCGAACTGCGTAACCAAGTTGTGTGTGCACTGCGTATTTTGTTTTGCCTTTTAACAACAAACTGATCTTGGTGTTCCAACACCAAACTGTTAAACAACTTGGTATAAAGGTTTAGAATTCAGGTGAAACGGAATTTCAATTGGTATCAGAGCAAGGCACTTGCTAACCCCTATACAGGGAGAGTGAGATCAGGTTTCACCATGGCACCAAAGGAGGGGGCCTCTGTCACGCGACCACCGTTGCTGGAACAAGGCAATTACGCCTACTGGAAGGCACGTATGAAAGTATTCATTGGAGCATTAGATGATCAAGCATGGAACTATGTCGTAAATCAGTACACTCCACCTCCCAGTGACAAAACTAAAGAATCGAGCTCATCAACGATCAAACCATATTCTGAATACTCTACTGAGGAGCATAGAGCTTGCATGTCCAACTCAAAGGCATTGGATGCCATCTTCACAGCAGTAGATGAAGATCAATTTAAGATGATTTCAAATTGTGAGACTGCAAAGGAAGCATGGGATGTGTTACAGACGTATCATGAGGGAACAAGCTCAGTCAGAGATTCAAAGTTGCAATACTATACATCGAAATTTGAGGAATTGAAGATGCGGGAAGATGAAACTATCTTCGAGTTTAATGGACGAGTCCGAGATATTGCAAACAAGGCTTTTCAGTTTGGAAAAAAGTACAAAGATCAAAAACTTGTAAGGAAAGTGTTGAGGGCATTACCTCCACGGTTCAATATGAAGGTCACAGCAATCAATGAAAATGGAAGGATTGGGATGATGACACTTGATGAGCTCATGGGGTCTCTGGAATCCTATGAGATGGAGATGTTGCAAAATAAAATCGGAAAGAAGGAGATGGCTTTTACAAGCACAACCTCTGGGAAGGAAGATGAAAATATAGATAATGAAGATTCCGATGAAATTGCTAACATAACCAGAAACTTCTCCAGATTCATGAAGAAGATGGGCAGGAAGCCACAGGACAAGTCAAGTGGGAGCAAAAATCCGAATGCCAACTTCACTCCCAGGTTCGGTCAGGCAACTGGTGTTGAAACACCGAAGATCAAATCGGTAAATCCGAATCTGAACAGAAAAATCCAATGCAGAGAATGTGAAGGCTTTGGGCACATACAAGCTGAGTGTGCCAATACACTTAAAAAGCAAGGGAAATCATATGCCATAACCTGGAGTGATGATGACGGAGGAGACGATATTAAGGATGGAGAAGAGTATACAAATCATGTTGCTTTCGGCGTGTCGTTGGAAGAGTCTTTTGAGATAAATCGCAGTGTGTTGAATGAAGAAGAAAGTGATAGCTCAGATGAAGAGACTAGAAGCATTAGTGATGATGACATTCGCAAAGAAAGTATGGAGATGTATAAAATGTGATTAAAAGTGGCGGATGAAAACAAAGAGCTCAAGGTCGAGAACAAGAGGTTATGTGAAAAGGTTAGAGTGAATGAACTTGGAAAGAAAAATGCAATTGAAGAACTTGAACAACTTAAAAAGGAATTTGCTGAAGTAGTTCAACGAGCGGAGACAGCAGAACAGGCTATTAGACGTCTCAATACAGGGAAAGCTAAGCTTGAAGATTGTCTGAAAATGGGACAAACTACCAAATTTGGAATTGGGTATGAAAGATCAGTTGATGCGTTGAAAAATAAGGCAGATCAAGGTGCACTTGCTCCAAGAATAATTGAGGAGAATTGCCCCATCAAGAGAATCAGGAGATGCGGATACTGTGGAGTTCAAGGTCATGTGAGAAACAGGTGTTTCAAATTACTTAGGACACTGTCCGTCAACCCAGCATATCGGTATTTCAACACCATTCCAGGATACAACACCGTGCACCAAGTCAACACTGGAGGATACAGGAACGGATCCTTGAACACACATGCAACTCAAAGATCACATCGCATCACTCGACCAGTAAGCCAGGTATGGGTTCGAAAGTCTCAAGATATTTGTCTTTCAAGTTTTGTATGTTTTGGAGCACATACAGGAACCTCGTGGTACTTCGACAGTGCGTGCTCAAAGCACATGACAGGAGTTCCTGAATTTCTGCGAAAATTCAAACCTGGATTTGGTGGACATGTTAAATTTGGTGATGGAAAATGAAGCAGAATAATTGGCAAAGGGGAGTTAGAAATCAAAGGGCTTCCAGTGTTCCAAGATGTGTTGCTAGTGGAAGGTCTGAAGGCTAACCTATTGAGCATCAGTCATTTATGTGATAATGATATGACAGTGTACTTTGACAAAGATAAGTGTATTGTAAATCATGGGTCTGGAGTATTCACTGGATCCAGATCAATGGATAAGTGTTATCTACTCGATCAAGATGTCACCTGCTTGAGCTCGAAAAAGGAAGTTAGTACACTATGGCACAGAAAATTGGGGCACATAAATTATAAATCCTTGGCTCGTATTTCCAGACTAAATGCAGTCAGAGGTATTCCCAAAATCAGTGAAATCAAGGAGACTGTCTGTGGATCGTGTAAGGAAGGAAAGCAAATTCGTATTCCTCACCATGCTGTACATGAGGTTTCAACATCAAGACTTTTGGAGCTTGTACATATGGATCTAATGGGGCCAGTGAGTACACCAAGTGTGGCAGGGAAGAAGTATATTTTTGTCTGTGTGGATGACTTCTCGAGGTATACGTGGGTATCATTCCTCAAAGAAAAATCAGAGGCCGCTGATGTATTCAAGACCTTGGCACACAAGCTTCATGTAGAAAAAGGAACCGTTCGAATTGCACGCATCAGGAGTGATCATGGAAAGGAATTCGAAAACTCTAAATTTCGGGACATCTGTGAAACGCTTGGTATACATCATGAGTTCTCTGCCCCCATAACCCCTCAGCAGAATGGTATAGTAGAAAGAAAGAATCGGACACTGCAGGAAATGGCACGAGCAATGTTGGCTGAGAAAAAAATTCATTCTAGATATTGGGCTGAGGCAGTACACACTGCATGCTACACCATCAACCGAGTATATCTGCGTCCGTTTACCGAGAAGACACCGTATGAGATCTGGAAAGGAAAGAAACCAGATGTGTCGTATTTCCATGTCTTTGGCAGTAAGTGTTACATTCTGAAGGATCGAGAACCCTTAGCTAAATTTGAATCCAGGAGCGACATTGGAATATTCTTGGGCTATTCTCCTACCAGCCGAGCATACCGAGTACTGAATCAATGTTCTGGGGTAGTCATGGAGTCCATTAATGTGGTGATAGATGATTCAGAGGACGATAATGCTGGAGAAGGTGATGCGCTTGATTCAGCCATTCCTACTGGTGTTGGAACACCAGCACCATCAACCGGTGTTGAAACTCCAGAATCTAGAAATCTTGATTCTGACCAGAATCCAACGAGATATATGCAGTTAAGGGATCAACCCCGTGTAAATTACAGAGAATTAGCAGGATTATAGTGTTTCATCTCACTCACTGAACCAAGAAGCTACAAAGAGGCTTTGCTAGATGAATATTGGATCTCGGCAATGCAAGAAGAATTGCAGCAATTCGAGAGAAACAATGTTTGGTTTCTTACCCCACGACCTGTTAATGTGAATGTGATTGGTACCAAGTGGATTTTCAAAAACAAATCTGATGCAGATGGTAATGTCACCAGAAATAAAGCACGCCTTGTTGCTCAAGGGTACACACAAGTAGAAGGGGTTGACTTCGATGAAACTTTTGCCCCTGTAGCCAGATTGGAGTCCATCAGACTAATGTTGGCCGTGTCCTGCATACTAGACTTTACTCCTTATCAAATGGATGTCAAGAGTGCATTCCTGAATGGCATAGTAAAAGAGGAAGTTTACGTGGAGCAACCTAAGGGGTTTGAAGACCCTCAGTTTCCTGATCATGTTTATAGGTTGAATAAGGCGTTGTATGGACTCAAGCAGGCACCTCGTGCTTGGTACGAGCGACTGACAACCTTTCTGATTCAAAAGGGCTATCGTCGAGGGGGAGTAGACCGTACGCTGTTCGTGCTGCACAAGGGGTCAAAGATTCTAATTGCACAGATCTATGTGGATGACATTGTGTTTGGATCTACCGATTCAGCCTTGGTGAAGGAGTTCGTTGACTTAATGACTCAAGAGTTCGAAATGAGCATGGTAGGAAAATTGTCTTATTTTTTGGGATTGCAGGTTACTCAGGAGAAGAATGGGCTGTTTATCAATCAACAGAAATATGCTGAAAACTTGATCAAGAGATTCGGACTTACAAGTGCAAAGGCAGTACGCACCCCAATGGCAACCACCGACAAGCTTACAAAGGATGAACAGGGGCAAAGTGTTGATCAGAAATTGTACAAGAGTATGATTGGCAGCTTGTTGTACTTGACTGCAAGCAGACCAGACATCTGTTTAAGTGTTGGTATTTGTGCTCGCTATCAAGCTGATCCAAAGGAATCACATATGTCAGCAGTGAAAAGGATTATTCGGTATATAAGTGGAACAGCGGAGTATGGAGTATGGTTTTCTCGAAACAAGGATTCACAATTAGTAGGTTTCAGTGATTCGGACTGGGCTGGGAATGCTGATGATCGTAAGAGTACCACTGGAGGGTGCTTCTTTGCTGGATCTAATCTGGTCAGCTGGTACAGTAAAAAGCAGAATTCTATATCTTTGTCCACAGCTGAAGCAGAGTATTTAGCTGCCGGGAGTTGTTGTGCGCAGTTATTATGGATGAAGCAGATGATGAGAGATTATGGGTTCAATGATGTGGGTTTGATAGTCCTGTGTGATAATAAAAGCGCCATTGATATTTCCAGGAATCCTGTGCAACACTCTAGAACAAAGTATATCGATATCCGACATCATTTTATCAGAGACTTGGTTGAAAAAGGAGAAGTCGCAGTCCAGTATGTACCAACAGCAGAACAACTGGCTGATATATTTACAAAACCACTGGATGGTGAGACGTTTGAAGGCCTCAGACAGCACTTGGGTGTCTGTCGAATGTAAGGTACTCTGATCTGTACTTTCTATTGTATTATTTACTGTTGTGGTGTTTCTTTTATAATATGGTGAAAAAGAAAAAAAAAATAGAAAAAGCAAAAGTATCAAAAATATGTGAAGTGGTGTTTAAACACCAAGGGAAATCGGAGAAAAGTAAATCAGCTGGGCCGAAAAATTATTGGGCCTAGGTTTGTACTCAGAAGGAAGGAAAAAGAGAAAGTCTTTCGGGTTTCGGAAAAAGGGGGGAAAAGGAGAAAGTGACAAATTGGTTCCCACTCAAAAACAAACTCTCGACTGTTCATCTTCCCGAACCAAGCTCCTCTCAGACTGAATTTTTTCAAAATCCCACAAACTAGCGCACTCCAAATCAATCCTAGTAGACAATGGTAAGCTCCACGTTCCAGAAGATGGTCCGAGATTCCGTCAAGGTGCGGGTACCGGAGAATCCGAGAATTGAAGAGCTCGATGATGATGCAGATTTGGACGAGATGTGTGGAGACCAAGTGCGGATGCTAGCCACATGGTATGGACTCAATCAGAGACGACGGAAAGCTAGGTTTGATCATTCCTTTGTCTACGATGGAATTCTCTTTTGCTCTGTTCTTGAGTTTATTGAGTGGATGGTGCAGAACAGAGATTATGTAGACCTTAGAAAATATAAAAGTCTGCATGGCAAAGTTAATGGATTTAAACTTGAGGAGTTATTAACTGGTGGAATAGGAGAGATTAGGGAGATTAGTGAGTATAATGCCAAATTGGTTGGGGTTGATTTCGGAGAACATTATAGAGTAGGAGATGAAGAGGGTCAGTACTTCACAATTTACACACGGATAGCCTCCCTGCACAGGCCGATTATCAGGAATTTGGGGGATAATGTAGTTGTGCAGCCCGGGATAAAAGAGGTTAAATCCACTGATTTTACTGTGGCTGGTGACACAGAGATAGTGTATTTTGATGAGTCTCTGTTTCAGACTCAAGAATCACTGAGAAGGTTACCTATTCCTGTTGTGGACATTAGTGATAGTGAAGAGGAGGCTGGGTGTGCAGGTGGCACTGATGAGGCTGAGATAATTCCGAGGGTGAATGAACCAGAGAGTGCCTCTGTACTGAGTGAATCTGCATTGAATGAAGCCATATCAGAGTTGTTTAGGTCGGAGTCTGCCCTATCAGAGTTTGTGAGGTCTGATTCTGAGAAGGAAGATGGTGAAAGAACTGCTGCGGAGAGAGCAGGTGGGGCTGATGTGCCAAGTACTGGTTTGGTTGATACTGATGATCAAACACCAGATGAGAGTCATGCTGAGGAGGAGCAGAGTCCAGCTGATCTGGGTATTGGTGTTGAAACACCACTGGAGACAAGTCCAGCCCAGGGATTTAAGAGGAAAAGGAAGGAGACTGGTGTTGAAACACCATCTGAATTTGGAGACAGATCTGAGACAGGTGAAGAAAGGTTGGCCTCTACCTCCAAGAGAGTTAGAAGATCTAAAAGATGCAGAGTTAAAAGTACAGCCACTAGTGAGGACAGTGATGAGCCGATTGGGCTGAAACTGAAGAAGTTACGCGCTGCCAGACAGCAAAGACAATCTAAGACAATTGAGTCTAGTGCACAACCTGTACCTGAAGCGAGTAAAGCCATTAGCCCTGAATTCTTTGATGATGCAAGTCAAGAAAAGTGGAAGTTTGTCTGTGACAGGAAGATATTGGCGGAAAGGCCAGCTGATGCTGTAAAATATAAGGAATGTGGATTCACAGACTATTTGCATTATCTCAAGGTGTTTAAGGCAGCTACCTGTTTCTGTGACTATAACAAGCAACTTGTGATGGAATTTTACTCTAATTTGAAGGAGGAGTGTGAAGACGAAGACTCTCCATGGTTTCAACGAGTATATGTGAGAGGAACAGTGGTGGTATTTTCCCCGGAGGCAGTAAATGTTTGTCTGCAACGTGGAACATCGAGGAATGTTCAGGCGGTGTTCCAACACCAAATGCCAGAGAATTTCGATGCAGTGGCAGTAGAGTTGACCGGTGGTGTGGAAAGTTCGTGGCCACTGACTGGGAGACAACAAATACCAGCATCAAACCTGACCTCCAGGTATTACTGTTTGTATATGGTGGCGGTTCATAACTGGATTCCATCGGTAAACAACACGATTGTCACCAAAGAAATGGCGACTCTTCTTTACAGCCTGGGAACGAGGCATAGGGTCAATCTGGGCAGGTTGATTTTTAATGATATTTTGGACTGTGCTCGCAAGACGAGGAAGGAAGCTTTAGTCCATCCCTGTGTGATATCGATGGTGCTGTAAAAAGGGGGAGCAGTTGCAAGCGAGACCGATGAAGTATTGGCAACCCAAGCATTACGGCCAACTCTCAGAACCCTGAGTGGTCGTATAGTAAAGGACCTACCCTGGATGCCTCCAGCGACGACTGGCTCGGATGAAGGAGCAGCTCGGCTGAGAGCCATTGAGGCGAGGGCAGCTGTGTGTCAAGAACTACTTGAACGTCATCAGGCCACTATTGCAAAGATTCAGGGGGAGCTGGCAGCTTTGGCGGCTGAGAGAGAAGCATTGCTGGGAGCGAATCAAAATGAAAATGGATCAGATGCTGGTGATTCAGACAATGCTGCATCAGAGGAATCCGAGTGATAGTTTGGAATGATTGGGATTCTTGGTTTTCTTGGTTCTTCTTGTCATATTACTGAATTCAGGGGGAGATATTAGAGATTTTGTGTTTGGAATAATTTGAATGATGTATGTTTGGTCTGGATAATTGGATATTTGTGCTAGCTGGTATTCTGGTGTTCAATATTGTTTATGCTAGTTGGTTTTCTGGTATTCTATGGTGTTTGTGCTGATGTTCTATGAATTCACCAATATGCCAAGGGGGAGATTGTAAAGTCCTCCGGAGTTGGACTTATGTATGGCATATTGTGAATACTAGTAATCTGGTGTTTTAACACCACTGAGTGACTTCTGGTGATATGGTGTTTTAACACCACTGCTATCCAGCAGTATTCCAGCAGCAGTATGGTTGATGTCCACGATTTATGGAGTGTATTATGGGATATATTTGTGCGATCTGATCAGAATATTGTGAAGATAAATGATTGATTTCGTGGTCATCTAATTCTGGTAAACGAATATTCCTGTAATAGTTAGGAATTGGTTAAGTAGTTTATTTATGGAACAAGTCCTATTGATAACAGGATTGTTCAACTAAATACCAGATTAGCATTAGATCTTTCCTTAGTCTAGAAGTCTATTTATGGTAGAGTTAGACAAGGAAAGAAGTTGATTCAAGGTAGGATTGCGATGGGATAAATAGAAGACGATTACAACGCAATCAATTGACGCGACCAAGATTCAATCTCTACGTGAGAGCTTTGGAGCGATCTGCCGTGGTGTTTTTGGAGGTTCGTAAACAACCGACCAAGTTCGTAAAGATCAGAAACAAGGAAGTCTTAATTCCTCGGGAGGAGGAGATCCAGGGAGACGTGTTGATCGTGAGGGTTCAACGACGTAGGATCGACAGTGAGGGGAGCTCACAACATTCACTCTGTAGGTTAGCAATGGATTAGTATTTAAGTTAAGCTTCTTGTACTAAAGACTGCTTTCTAGTGAATGGTTTCTGATCTGGGCAAGGCCCCGCAGACGTAGGTGTATTTGCACCGAACTGCGTAACCAAGTTGTGTGTGCACTGCGTATTTTGTTTTGCCTTTTAACAACAAACTGATCTTGGTGTTCCAACACCAAACTGTTAAACAACTTGGTATAAAGGTTTAGAATTCAGGTGAAACGGAATTTCAAAAACAAACTTGTACACTTAGTGTAATAATGTCCCAAAAATAAAAAGAAGCTACAAATAGAAAAACACGCCAAAAATGCTAAACTAATCTAATTTTTCAAAACTAGGGTTGCCACCCAAGAAGCTCCATATATTTAAGGTCATAGGCACGACTCTAATATTATCCATAGGGTGTGCGGGTTTGTACCCCATCACCTTGGACAACCAGAAATGAAGAGCAGGGGGTAACAATCTTCCAAGAGGAAGACATAGTATATGATGAGTCAACCTTAGAGGGAATAAGTGGTTTGGAAGCTAAGCATATTCGATTGGCTTCCCTATGGTTTCCTCTAAGGCTTCCAAAAATGTGGGAGTAGGTTCTATAGGTGGAGGTAGGGGTGCAATTAACTAATATGGAAAATTAAGTATAATCACCCCTTCCTCGACTTCTTCACTCTCAATAAACCTTTCCCCACCCCCTTTGGATTCATCTACCAAAATTTCACATTCAACTAGGGATGGTTCATTTCTGGAAAATTGGGTTTCTAGTTGGCTCACCCTATTCATCAAATTAAGCACTTGCCCTTCAAGTTTCTCAATGCTTGAGAATAGTTGAGTTCCCAAATCGCTAATCTCGCTAAGCATTTGTGATTGTAGTAAATCACTACTCTTGGTCACATTAGCTATAGCTTGCAAAATTTCCACACAAACTGATTTGGGAACCAATCCTAGGGATTAGTTTTGAGGCATTGGATAAGTTGGTGAAATCCCACGATGTAACCCAAAGTGTTGGTTTCCCAATGCATCTCCATACCACGAATTCGAGTTACCACTAAACCTCAAATTTGGAGAGTCGTGGTGTGGGTAACAATCTTGTTCCCATTGGCCTTGGGAACCAACAGCTCTTACCTCTCTCTCAATTTTGCTCATCCAAAAGTAAGACTTTGTAGGGTGGTCGCAATGACATATCATACAAAATCTCTCTCTTTGAGCCATTCTTCTCTCATACTCACTCAACCTTTGACAACACTCTATAGGATGATCATAATGACACCCTACAAAGCATCAAATGTTGAGTGTTTTCCCATATTATTTTTCTCAATTAAACCCCAATAAAGAAAAACACACAAAATTTGGAATCCCAGTGCAAGAGTTATCGATTTTAACCAAGAGCTCAAGCAATAACTAATTTGGAAAACAAAAACAAGAAAAAGATAAAAGAAATACTAACTACTCACTAACACATTATGCTCAATTAATACTCGAACTGAAAGCATCCCCCGCAACGGTGCCAAAATTTGACCTACCCTTGACCTTGCAAGCCTCCATCGGCCCCGTTAATGTAATTAGGGGAGTACAACGAGGTCCGACCATCGCTGCAGGTATGTTTCTCCCCCGTGCTATTATATCCCGGGTTTCCACCACGAAGGTAAATACCCCCCCCCCGGGTCCTATGTACTCTAGGCCCAAGGTTCGTAAGCACTTTATCTGTGATAGTAGGGTTTCAACACAACACCTAGCTTGTTACTATTAGCTATCTCTACTTGCAACCTCTCGGACAATAGTTACAAAGTCAGCTAAGACTGGTGCGACGGTAAATAGGTCAGAGCATTCTAAAATCCCCCGTGCACACACCCACGCAAACACGTTCTCCCTTATCCATTCTAACTTCTAGATTTCTCTTCCCAATGGGGAATCAATAATTGCACCATACATGAGTATATCCCAAAGTGTGTGCTTATATGTGCCCCAAAATAGACCAAAAATGGCAAAACCCTAGGTCAGCCGCCAAGGCTTCACGGATTACCACAGATGTCACGGTCTGTAAAGCATTCAAGCACGGGGAGTGGGATCTGGCGCGGTCCGTGAGCATTCAGAGCCGCGGGCTATGGGATATGGCATGGTCCGTAAACATTCATAGTTGCGGTTCGTGGGATCTGGCGCGGTTCGTGAAGCTCGTCTCATGCCATGGACCATGTAGATTGTCACAAACCGTGAACAGTATACAAATTTTTCTTAGAGTTTTCCCACGGCCCGTGAAAGTTTTCACGGGCCGCGAACAACTTGTGGCTTCTGCTCAGAAATTTCGCCACGGCCCATGAAGGTTTTCACGAACTGGGAGCAGTTTTTGGTCTTGCTCAAAAGTCTTCTCACAATCTGTGCATGTTTTCACGGACCAGCTCTATACTTAGCCAAATTCTTCAACTCTTCATCCCCTTGCTTCATGGCTTGGTGCTTTTGTCACGACTCGGCATCTTTTCTTGTGAAGGTATCTTGCTTGTCTCATCCAGGTCTTCACAGAACCTCTGAATTCTTGTGTAACACAGGCCGTGAAGATTGTCACGGGCCGCTGGTGCTTGACCATGCACGGTCTGTGATCGACCCTGGTGCTTCGTTGACTGAACTTTGTTTACTTTCCGTGGGTGAACTATTAGTCCAAACCGGGAGTTCTAGTAGTCGATTTTATAGTAATCGAGAATATAAATCCAATGGAACCAGCCTTGAAGTCTAATTCTTCCTGGATCATTCTCGGACTAAGGAAACACTCCCCGGACCATGATTTGTCGTATTCTCCTTTGGCCATCTTGAATTCCAAAGCCGTCTATCTTTGGCTTCAATATCCTTCTACCACACATTAATGTCTGTGGCCTTCTTCTTTTACCATTCTAATGTGAATGGCCATCGCCTCTTCTACCGTCCTTGCAAACGGCCTTCAATCTTCTACCATCCTTGCAAACGGCCTTCAATCTTCTACCGCTCTGGCGAATGGTCTTCACATAGAATGTAACCAAAAAGTACACATGAGCGACCTACTAAAGATGATAAAATTGAAGACCAAGGAGCATGTGGATACAAGATGTTCATTAGTACCAATTAATTCTACAAAATGCGGGATTTCGACAAGAAAACAAAACATGGCATGGCTATCTAAACCCTTTGTCACGTAAACTCAACTAAGACTAGCGATCCACCGACTAAAAATAACCAAAAAAGATGCCAAATGCAATGGTTAACACATGTAAAATGAAGCAGATAAAACTCCCCACACTTAAACCTTTACTCGTTCTTGAGAAAATCTAAGACAAGAAAAAGAATCAAACAAAATGTAGCGTGCAAGCATAAGTTATTTGAGGCATTCAACTCATCCCAAGCTACCCTAGTTCCCAAAAATAAGTGATAATCTTCACAACTCTCACACTCCCCAAAGATCCTAAAGTTACCTATCCACCCGAAATAAAATGTGGAAAAAGGTAAAACGAAAAGATAAGTGTCAAGCTAGCTTACTTTTCCCAAAATGATCCCAAAGTAATCAAAGAGTCGTCTCCAAAAACAATCCACTTTGGAAGCATGCATTCAACATAGTGTTTTGTTTTCTCTCAATTTGTCTCATTTTGCCTAGGATCCCTTTAGGTTTTCATCCTAGCTTTAACACACAAAGAGTACTCACTTCTCACATTTTTCCACACGGCCTCTTACTTTTGCCTAGACTTGTAAGTCTAGCCGGACCAAGCCTCTCACTTTTACCTAGGTCTTTTGACATATCCGGGTTTTTCCCAATAATATCCAAGTCGCCCTTTCGGGTTTTCAACTTGTCCAGGTTTAAATTTTTTTCCCATTTTTTCAAAATGCTCTTAGAAGAGCTATTAGCTACATAAAAACAACTAAAAATCATAAGTGCTATCTAATCCACTTCGCCACACTTAAATCTTGCATTGTCCTCGATGCATATACAAAATCAAAGAACACATGTCAAGGGAAAGAAATAAGAAAGCACTTATAATGAAAAAGGAACACTAAAATCTACCCTTGATGGCACAATCATGGAATGTAAAGAACAAACTACCATCACCCTAAATATACTACCCATAAACTCTAATAATGAAATATCAATCCAACCACAATCATGCATCACAAATCGAACAAGGAATTGAATCACAATGAAGAGTTACCTCTTAGGTCTCGATGTGTGTGTCTCAAGGGTTTTGAGGGTAGGTCGGTTTTGGGTGGTATTTTGGTGGTGGTAGGGTGGTGGTAGGGAAGAAATAGTGAATGTGAGGTGTTGGAAAGTATGTGAGCTTCATGGGTCGTGCACGTCTACACACCCCATGAATATGGGGTTTGATTCTCCTCGTTATCCACCATTTTGAGCGTCACGAACCATGTACGTCTACATGGTCCATGAGTTGGACTCCCCATTTTCTCACCTTCCTCCAAGAACCATATGCTTCCTACAAAACAAACAAGCACACCAAGTGTAATAGTGTCCCAAAAATAAAAATAAGCTACAAATAGAAAAACACACCAAAAAAGCTAAACTAATCTAATTTTTCAAAACTCGGGTTGCCTCCCGAGAAGCTTCGTATATTTAAGGTCATTGGCATAACCCTAATATTATCCATAGGGTGGGGGTTTGTACCCCATCACCTTGGACAACCAGAAATGAAGCATGTGGGTAACAATTTTCCAAGAGGAAGATATAGTAGAGGTGGAGTCAATCTTAGCGGGAATAAGTGACTTGGAAACTTAGCATATTCAATTGGCTTCCCTATGGTTTCCTCTAAGGCTTCCGAAAATGTGGGAGTAAGTTCTATAGGTGGAGGTAGGGGTGCAAATAAGTAATATGGAAAATTAAGTATAATCACCCATTCCTCGACTTCTTCACTCTCAACAAACCTTTCCTCATCCCCTTTAGATTAATCAACAAAATTTCACATTCAACTAGAGATGGTTCATTTTTGGAAAATTAGGTTTCTAGTAGGCTCGCCCTATTCATCAAATTAAGCACTTGCCCTTCAACTTTCTCAATGCTTGAGAATAGTTAAGTTCCCAAATCGCTAATCTCGATATGCATTTATGATTGGAGTAAATCACTATTCTTGGTCATAAATTAGGGGAGTACAACGAGGTCTGACTATCGTTGCAGGTCTTTTTCTCCCCCGTGCTATTACTTCACGGGCTTCCACCATGAAGGCAACTACTCCACCGGATCCTATATACGCTAGGCCCAAGGTTCGTAGGCACCTTATCTGTGATACTAGGGTTTCAACACAACACCTAGCTTGCTACTATTAGCTATCTCTACCCGCAACCTCTTGGACAATTGTTACAAAGTCAACTAAGATTGGTGCAACATAAAATAGGTCAGAGCATTCTCAAATCCCCAGCGTACACACCCATGCGAATGCATTCTCCCCTACCCATTCTAACATTATGGTTCTCTTCTAAAGAGGGTATCAATAATTACAACATACATGAGTATATACCAAAGTGTGTTCTTATATGTGGTGTACTACTCATGCATTTATAACATTCAAGAAAAATCTCAATCATATCATAAACACAAAGATAGGATGAATCTAATAAATCTCGTAAAGCATTTAGAACATACCAAGTGCCAAGATGAATCCCAAGCAAAAAATCTACTCTACAAAGGTTAGATCCATGGAAAACATTAGTTTATATGCCATGGATCTAGAAAATAAGATGAAAGAAAAAAAAGATAAGAAAAAGAAGAAGGAAGGAGAAGGAGAACCCCCATCTTTCTTCTCTCTAAACTAGAGAGAAAATCTACTCTACATTATGCCTACTTCTATTCTACTTCCTAATCTACTTCCTAATGGTTTAGTAGAAGACTAAGACTCCTATATATAGCAGTAGGAGATTGGGCCTAAAAATAGGCCCAAAATAGGCCAAAAATAGCAAAACCCTAGGTCAGCCGCCAGGGCTTCATTGATCACCACGGATGTCACGTTCCGTGAAGAATTCAAGCACGGGGTGTGGGATCAGGCACGGTCGATGAACATTTAGAACCACGGGCCGTGAGATCTGGCATGGTCCGTGAACATTCATAGTTGCAGTTTATGGGATCTATCACCATCCGTGATGTTTGTCTCTTGCCACGATCCGTGAAGATTGTCAAGGACCACGAACAGTACCCGTATTTTGCTCAGAGCTTTCCCACGGCCCGTGAATGTTTTCACGGACAACGAACAGCTTGCAGTTTCTGCCTAGAAATTTTGTCATAGCCCGTGAAGGTTTTCATGGGCTGCGGGCAGTTTGTGGTCTTGCTCAGAAGTTTTCTCATGGTCTGTGAAGGTTTTCACGGATCGACTTCATACTTAGCCAAATTATTCAACTCTTCATCCCCTTCCTTCATGGCCTGGTGCTTTTGTCACGGCCCGATAGTTTGGCTTGTGAAGGTCTCGTACTTGTCTCATGTAGGTCTTCACAAAACCCCTAGATTCTTATGTGATGCGAGCTGTGAAGATAGTCATGGGCCACTGGTGCTTTACCATGTACGGTTCGTGACTAGCTGCTGGTGCTTCTTTGGCTGAACTTTGTTTGCTTGTCACTGGTGAACCGTTAGTCCAAATTGGGAGTTCTAGTAGTCCACTTTGTAGTACTCAAGAAGAAAAATCCAATGAAACTAGCCTTGAAGGCTAATTCTTCCCGGATCATTCTCGAACTAAGGAAACACTCCTCGGATAATAATTCACCATTTTCTCCTTTGACCGCATTGAACTCCGAAGTTGTCTATCTTTGGATTCAATCTCCTTCTACCACACATTGATGTTTGTGGCCTTCATCTTCTACCATTCTAATGTGAATTCCCTTCGCCTCTTCTAGTGTCCTTGAGAACGACCTTCAATCTTCTATCGCTCTTGCGAACGACCTTCCCATAGAATGTAACCAAAAGGTACCCATGGGCGACCTACTAAAGATGATCAAAATAAAGACCAAGGAGCCTATGGAAATAAGATGTCCGTTAGTACCAGTTAAGTCTACAAAACACGGGATTTAGACAAGAAAACCAAACATGGCTGTCTAAACCCCTTGCCACGTAACCTCAACTAATACTAGCAATCCACCGACTAAAACTAAGCAAAAAGTATCCCAAATGCAACGGTTAACGCACGCAAAATGAAGCATACCAGACTCCCCACACTTAAATCTTTACTCGTCCTTGAGTAAATATAAGACAAGAAAAATAATCAAGAGAAATATAGCATGCAAGCATAAGTTAACCGAGGCATTCAACCCATCCCCAGCTACCCTAGTTCCCCCAAAGAAGTGAAAATTCTCACAACTCTCACACTCCCCGAAGATCCTAAAGTAACCTATCCACCCGAAATAAAATGGGGAAAAAGATAAGCCAAAAAGATAAGTGTCAAACTAGCTTACTTTTCCCAAAATGATCCCAAAGCAATCAAAGATTCGTCTCCAAAAATAATCCACCGTGGAAGCATGCATTCAACCTAGTTTTTTTTGTTTTCTCTCAATTTCTCTCATTTTTCCTAGGAGCCCTTTCAGAATTTTATCCTAGCCTTAACACACAATGGGTACTCACTTCTCACATTTTTTGACACGACTCTCACTTATTCCTAGACTCGTAAGTCTAGCCAGGCCAAATCTCTCACTTTTACCTAGGTCTTTCGACCTATCCGGGTTTTTCCCAATGTTACCCAAGTCACCCTTTCAGGCTTTCGACTTGTTCGGGTTAATTTTTTTATTTTCTTAATTTTTTTTTCAAAATGCTCTTAGAAGAGCTATTAGCTAAATAAAAACAACTAAAAATCATAAGAGCTATCTAATCCCTTTCCCTACACTTAAAGCTTGCATTGTCCTCAATGCATATACAAAATCAAAGAACACGTGTCAAGGGAAAGAAATAGGAAAGCACTTATAATGAAAAAGGAACACTAAAATCTACCATTGATGGCACAATCATGGAATGTAAAAAATAAAATACCATCACCATCAATATACTACCCATAACCTCTATTCATGAAAGATCAATCTAACCACGATCATGCATCACAAATCGAATAAGGAATTGAATCACAATGAAGAGTTACTTCTTAGGTCTCGATGTGTGCGTCTCAAAGGTTTTCAGGGTAGGTGGGTTTTGGGTGGTATTATAGTGGTGCTAGGGAGGAAATGGTGATTGGGGGGTGTTGGAAAGTATGTGAGCTTCATAGGTTATGCACGTCTACAGGCCCCATGAATATGGGTTTTGTTTCTCCTCTTTGTCCACCATTTTGAGCGTCATGAACCATGTTCGTCTACATGGTCCATGAGTTAGACTCCTCATTTGCTCACCTTCCTCCAAAACCATATGCTTCCTACAAAACAAACATGTGCACCAAGTGTAATGGTGTCTCAAAAATAAAAATAAGCTACAAATAGAAAAACACACCAAAAATGCTAAACTAATCTAATTTTTCAAAACTCAGGTTGCCTCCCGAGAAGCTTCGTATATTTAAGGTCATCGGCACGACCCTAATGTAATCCATAGGGTGCATATTTGTACCCCATCACCTTGGACAACCAGAATTGAAGAGCAGGGGGTAACAATCTTCCAAGAGGAAGATATAGTAGATGATGAGTCAACCTTAGAGGGAATAAGCGGCTTGGAAGCTTAGCATATTCAATTGGCTTCCTCATGGTTTCCTCTAAGGCTTCCGAAAATGTGGGAGTAGGTTCTATAGGTGGAGGTATGGGTGCAAATAAGTAATATGGAAAATTAAGTATAATCACCCCTTCCTCGACTTCTTTACTCTCAACAAACCTTTCCCCATCCTTTTTGGATTCATCTACCTAAATTTCACATTCAACTAGGGATGGTTCATTTTTTTAAAAATGGGTTTCTAGTTGGCTCACCCTATTCATCAAATTATGCACTTGCCCTTCAACTTTATCAATGCTTGAGAATAGTTGAGTTCCCAAATCACTAATCTTTCTAAGCATTTATGATTGGAGTAAATCACTACTCTTGGTCACATTAGCTATAGTTTGTAAAATTTCCACACAATCTGATTCGGGAACCAATCATAGGGATTGGTTTTGGAGCATTGGATAAGTTGGTGAAATCCCACTCTCTAACACAAAGTGTTGGTTTCCCGATGCATATCCATACCACGAATTCAAGTTACCACTAAACCTCGAATTTGTAGTGTCGTGGTATGGGTAACAATCTTGATCCCATCGGCCTTGAGAACCAACAACTCCCACTTCTCTCTCAATTTCGCTCATCTAAGAGCAAGACTCCGTAGGGTGGTTGCAATGACATATCCTACACAATCTCGCTCTTTGAGCCATTCTTCTCCCCTACTCACTCAACTTTGGACAACACTCTATAGGATGATCACAATAACACAACCTACAAAGCATCAACCGTTTAGTGCTTTCTCACATTTTTTTTCTCAATTAAACCCCAATAAAGAAAACACACAAAATTCGGAATCGTGGTGCAAGAGTCATCAGTTTTCACCAAGAACTCAAGCAATACCTACTCTGGAAAAAAAACAAGAAAAAGATAAAAGCATTACTAACTACTCAAAAAAATATTATGCTCAACTAATACTCGAACTGAAAAGCATCCCCGACAACGGTGCCAAAATTTGACATGCCCTCAACCCGACTTTCATTAAAACATAAGTCGAGGGGCTTAGTGGTCAAATCTAGAGATTTATATTCTGCACCTATTCTTACTGCTAAGCTACCAATGGGAAGTATGGGGAAAGCCCTGGGTTTGTCCATAGAGATGCTAGGGCTCAAGTACTATTCAGAACACAACCTCGTGTGGGTCTTCAATCTGCACGAGTTAAAGGAATAGCTAGTAAAGCAAACATGCAAAAAGGGGGGAGGGTGGTTTTTTCAACTAACAACTACAAAACATGCAATTAACAAACGAGTAACTATTTATACTAGGCACTTGGGAATAATTTAGCAACATGGTAGTTCTAATGCTTCAATCCTCGATTAATTCACATAAAGACTTACAAAAGATCTATCAGTGTGTTCACAACATATGGAGTGGCCGATGTCATACACTTCCCCAACCCTATCACGGTGAGTGTGCTCGCAACCCTTCATCGGTAACACTATCGTAATTAGGGGAGTACAACGAGGTCCGACCATCGTTGCAGGTCTATTTCTCCCCCATGCTATTACGTCCTGGCTTCCACCATGAAGGCAACTACTCTCCCGGGTCCTATATATGAAATGCCCAAGTTTCTTAGGCACCGTATTTGTGATACTAGGGTTTTAACACAACACCTAGCTTGCTACTATTAGCTATCTCTACCCGTAACCTCTCGAACAACAGTTACAAAGTCAGCTAAGACTGGTGCGATGCCAATTTGGTCAGAGCATTCTCAAATTCCCCGTGCACACACCCACGCGGATGCATTCTCCCCTACCCATTCTAACATCCAGGTTTCTCTTCCCTAGGTGGCATCAATAATTGCACCAAACATGAGTACATCCCAAAGTGTGTGCTTACATGTGGTATACCATTCATGCATTTATAACATTCAAGAACAATCACAATAATATCATAAACACAAAGATATGATGAATCTAATCAATCTCTTAAAGCATTTAGAACATACCAAGTGCCAAGATGAATCCCAAGCAAAAAAATCTACTCTAAAAAGGTTAGATCCATGGAAAACATTAGTTTAGATGCCATGGATCTAGAAAATAAGATGAAAGAAAAAAAAGATAAGAAAAAGAAGAAGGAAGGAGAAGAAGAACCCTCATTTTCCTTCTCTCTAAACTAGAGAGAGAGTCTACTCTACATTATGCCTACTTCTATTCTACTTCCTAATCTACTTCCTAATGGTTTAGTAGAAGACTAATACTCATGTATATAGTAGTAGGAGACTGGGCCTAAAAATAGGCCCTAAATAGGCCAAAAATAGCAAAACCCTAGGTCAGCCGCCAAGGCTTCACGGACCATCACGGATATCACGGTCTGTGAAGCATTCAAGCATGCGGCGTGGGATCTGACGCGGTCTGTGAACATTCAGAGCTACGGGCCATAGGATCTGGCATGGTCTATGAACATTCATAGTCGCGGTCCATGGGATCTGGCGCGATTCGTAAAGCTTGTCTCGTGCCACGGTCCGAGAAGATTGTCACGGACCGCGAACAGTACACAATTTTTGCTCAGAGTTTTTCCTCGGTCCGTGAAGGTTTTCACGGACTGCGAGTAGTTTGTGGTCTTGCTCAGAAGTCTTCTCACGGTCAGTGAAGGTTTTCATAGATCGGCTCCATACTTTGTCAAATTCTTCAACTATTCATCCCCTTGCTTAACAGCCCGGTGCTTTTATCACAACTTGATTCTTCTATCACAGCCCGGTGCCTTGCCTCGTGTCTTTTGCTTGTCTCGTGTAGGTCTTCACAGAACCCCTGGATTCTTGTGTAGTGTGGGTCGTGAAGATTTTCATGGGTTGCTGGTGCTTGATCATGTGCAGTCTATGATCGGCAGTTGGTGCTTCATTGGCTGAACTTAATTTACATGTCACGAGTGAACCGTTAGTCCGAATCGGGAGTTCTAGTAGTCGATGTCATAGTACCTAAGAATAAGAATCCAATAGAGCTAGACTTGAATGCTAATTATTCCTAGATCGTTTTAGGACTAAGGCAAAACTCCTTGGACCATGATTCACTATTTTCTCCTTTGACCGTCTTGAACTCCTAAGGCGCCTATCTTTCGCTTCAATCTCCTTCTACCATGCATTGATGTTCGTAGCCTTTATCTTCTACCATTCTATAGTGAATGGCCTTCGCCTATTCTACTGTCCTTGCGAACAACCTTCAATCATCTATCGTCCTTGCAAATAGCCTTCACATAGAATGTAACCAAAAAGCACCCACATGCGGCCTACTAAAGATGATCAAAATGAAGACCAAGGAGCCCATGGATACAAGATGTCCATTAGTACCAATTAAGTCTACAAAACGTGAACACCAAACATGGCTGTCACGTAAACTCAACTAATACTAGCAATCCACCAACTAAAATTAACCAAAAATTATGTCAGATGCAATGGTTAACGCACATGATGTGTCTATTTTATGTGCATATTTTAGTACTTTTTGGGATCACTTTTGTGCTATTTTGTTATCAAGAGCTTGTGTTTTACCTTGAAATTCTCTTAGGAGAGGTAAGAACGACTTTATGCTCTTTTACCTTTTCTAAGTGGATTTTGTGTAACAAAGGAAGAACATGGAGACTTGAAGATCGGAGGCCGTTGAAGATCACCTTTTGAAGACTTTGAAGACTTGCTTCAAAGATTTGAAAACTTGAAGAATGAGAGGAATTATTGTGAAGAACGGTGCTTGCTACAAGAATAATTAAAGAAGACAAGATTATGTTCTGGCGCCCATCGCGAGTCGCGAGGAACGAGTGGCCAGAACACAACCTTATCCCTTTGTACTATAATAGTATTTTTCCTTCCTCTCTTTGATTCATCTTGAAGAACCCGACTTTGGTACTATTCAAACCTTAGTTTTCCACCATTTTCATCTTTGATTTCTCTTGTTTTATGTTTGATTTGTTAGCATTAATTAGTATGAACTTCAGTAGCTAAATCTAGTTCTTGGGATCAATTGACTAAGCCTTCCAAGCCCATGTCTTAGGAACAAGTTGTAGCCTATTTAATACTCTTATTACTATGCATTTATGGAGCATTGAATGTGTTTGTTAATATCATTAATGTTCTTGAAAGCTTGAGTATATGAAGTACTTGTATAATGTGCTTGTTAGGGTTTGGGGAAATGAGTTTATTTCCCCTTTTTCTTGATAGGAAATCCAAGAGTATGATTTAGAGCTTTTGATTGTGTTGATGGATTGATAATTGCTAGATGAATATGATAATGTTGAACTCTTTGTCATGTTTTTTGCTTGTAGCAAATAAGAGAAGTCTATGAATGTTTAACGTTTTTTATGAATCTTCTGTAAATGCATAGATTGGTTAAATGTTTAGACACGGTGTAATGTTTATAAGTGTTTCCAAGCTTGTTGATTCTTCGTGTTCAACGCCATCAATGGGATACTTTTAGTCGTGTTTTGACTAAGGAAGTCATTGGTGAGGTTTGACAAGAGATGTTGAATTCACGCTTGCAAACTACTATCTAAGAAGGATAGAAGATTAGTCTTCACAAAAAGTAGTGAAATTAGTAAATAGGTTGCATGTTCAATGATTGATAAGAGGCTTGGAAGTGGAAGTCAATTGCGCCCAAGGTTCTGTTAATTGTTGGTTTAATCCTCTTTTAGTTGTTGTTGCATGCTTTGCATATTTCTCTTGTTTTTCTAGTTGTTGTCTTTCAATTGATAATTTAGGACCAAAACCAACCCCCCCATCATTTACATGCTTCTATATATATATGTATATATATGTATATATACTTATATCTAGTATGTTTTCCCCTATATATGTTTAAACACTTGGACAGATTCCTCTTCTCGTGGACAACCCCGACTTGTCATTATCTACTTAATTGTAGATATGAATCATTAGGGCTTAAAAATATAAATTTGAGAGGTACGACGATGACCTCCCAGCATGCAAAATGAAGCAGATCAATGCGATGTCTTATTTTTATTATCTTAGTGACGATATTGTTTTTGTGTTGCAAATGTCGTTTCGCTTACTACAATTGTTCTCTTTATATTATTTTTGTTCCTAGTCTTTAGTCCAGAGCTATTTTACTGCACAAGTTGAGCGTATTACTCAAATCGGGGTTTGGGGTGTGTTTTGCGAGCGTTGTCTTGGTAACACTTTGCAGCGCTATCCCTGCACGATAGTTTTCCTAATAGGGTTCTAATTGTTTCGTATAGCTTCAGTGATTCACGTTCTTCTTATTCTAATTAGTTAACCTGAGTGTGATTGGGCTAGGTTCCCCTAACTTGATTTTCTTTCTGTCCGTTCTTGATTTAGTGTGCCTAATTTTGTGGCTAAGTGGTTCTTATGGATACGTCCTCTAGAAGGGGTTTCATTATCATTTTGTATACATATAAACTTCTTGTAATGCAAGAGCATAACTTTATCAAAGGTCCGCCTGGGTCTGGGCGCGACGAACTTATAAGCGAGCGCTTCTGTTGTTGCTGCAATCTCCCGTAGCCTGTTAAGCTAGTTTTCTATTTGTTTGCGTCGCTGGGTGATAAACTTAGTATCTCCATGCTTGCTGTTGGGCAGTGACTCCAACGTGGGCTCTGGCCTTTCCCGGGGACTATTAAAACTAGAAAGATAAAAATCTGATCCCCATTGACGTTGTCACTCATGCGGGAGACTCCTTCTGAGTAGTGATAGCTCCGAGATTGGCTACGCCGAGTTCAGCCTCTTCAAGTACTTGGTCCTTAGTGAGGAAACTCTAATGCTCAAGTTAGGGTTACTTCTATCACGAGTCTTTTTTTTGTCCAAAATTAACTTACCTAGTTTGTCGTCATTTGCCTTATTTTATAAAGCCTAAGTCATGTGATCGTGACCAATGTATTGTGCTCCTCCCTCCTAGATCATGGCTAACATGGGTTATTGGTGGTTATTGGTGTCTTTCCGCCATTTCTGGAATTTGTTACCTTGAGGCGAAGTGTCATGCATGTCGAGCCAACCGGTCTGTTCCTACAAAATGGTTATTTAATTATGAGTGGATCTCCTGACAGACGGCATGTCCTTGAGCTTATGGACATGCGACTTACTTTTTACCCTAAATACTACATTTGTTAATTACATACAAAATTTTAAAATTTATTTTTTTTATATTATATATTCTTATATTTTCACATTCAAATACATAATATTACTTATTTTAACTTTTAAAATACAATATTTAAATTTTATAAAAATTACATTATTTAATGTATTATGGAAAGACCGATTTCCAGGGACTTTCTATTTTTTAATTATATAACGCCGGGAGTATCAAGTTTTGTTCTTCTATGCCGGGGCATTCCCATTATATCTTGGGATCAAAATCAAACCTTCTGAAAATAAGAAGGGTACATTCGAAAGTACTCTACAAAATAGGGTGTGAGAATTATCATTTCAAAAAAGTAGTCTTTAAAACTCGAAAAAGGATTTTCACATAGTAGAGGGAGTTATACAGCAATAGGACCACCGCCACTGGATGTCCTCTTCTCTCCTCTGGAAATCTACCCATTAGCCCCTCCGTCCTTTTCCAGTTCGTATGGGTACGGCATAAATTGTATCGATATGATCCTTGTTTGTATGTTGCACATGTTTACACTGACGGGTCTCTGTCTGATTACCGATAAACCACTCCATTCCAACGGTATCTTTATTTATTGATGAGTTGAAGTTTATACCCGGTCTTTTGAATTACGTTTCCAAGCTTTATACCTGTGTTTGTGCTCCTGTTTTACAAATTTGAAGTCCTTTGTTTGCAGTTCATGGCTGGTACTGTACCTCGGTTGCTGTCCTTCATGGAAAATGATTGCCTTGAAAGACATTTTATGGCATCTAGGACTTCTAAGCACAGCTTCATTGGGCAAATTACAACGGCTGCGATGGAGGATTCGCTTTTAGGATTCAAGAGGTAGCTTTTCAGTGTGCCTTAGTTTCACCCCAATTGTTGAATTTTGATGAGCTTTTAGTAGTTAAAAGTATTTGGCAACCAGAGTTTTTCAATGAGCTTTTCATTTGTTGAATAGGATGGATCATTGTTACTTGTTAGTAATTAAAACTAATGGACTGATTTTTGTAGTGCCTTTTTGAGTTAAAGGGCTAAACTTTATATGTGAACATAAGGTAAATGAGCTTTCTCGGAAAATGAAATATCAGTCTTATTTTGGCCCAATTTTGGTTAGCATTGTCTACAATGTTCCTGTTTCCTGTCACACTAAGCTTACTTAAGACGAACTAGCTCTCAGTTGCCAAATGACATCTTTATTATTGTTAGTTGTGTTGGAGGAATGAAAGAAAATTATGCTTTTATTTTGGAATTTATTGTGTCAATGACCGAAGTATCTCCGCATTCTGAAATTTCCTACATTTATGATCTTGCTTTCAGTTGTGGAAGCCATAGAAATATTATGGTGTAACTTTAAGAATCCTTTCTTCTAATATATGTCGTGGTAAACTTAGCATCAGATTCATTCTATGCTTTATGTATTTGTTATTGTCTTTCTTTAGAACCAGATCTTTTCGGTATTTAATCTGGGAAAGCCTTAATTTTGGGATGATCTTATTACTCTCTACTTTTTTGGGAGGATGGAATTATTTGTGGAGCCTGTTAGAACTTCTTGACTAACTGGTATATCACCGGAATCTAATGTGTATTTCTGCAACATATGCAATATTGTTAGGCATTAACACACTGTTTGACTCCGAAAATGAGAAGAGTTAACGCTTTTTCTTGTTTTCACATGATTTATTTATGGTCAAATTTTCCTACACAAAAGACTCTGAGTGAAATATTTATGTATTTGTGTTTTGTGGTTGAATCAGAAGCCGTCAAGCAAGTAGATCTAGCTGGAGAATTGCATTTGCCTTGGACAAGGGTGGACTGCCAGACAATAATAACAACCAGGAGAACTTTGACAGCGTGGGTTCGGGTCTTGGGGGAACGCGACTGGGAAGGATAGTGGGTGCAGCAGCAAGACAGCTTTTGGAAAAGCTTAATTCTGCTAGGAAGAACTTTCCAACCAAGGTATTTCTCCTGCTTTTAGGATTCTACACTGCAAATGCCTTGGCTACAATTCTTGGGCAAACCGGCGACTGGGATGTGCTAGTAGCTGGAATCGTGGTTACTGCTATTGAAGGAATAGGAATGCTAATGTATAGAAAGCCTTCCCCTATGTCTAGTGGAAGGCTGCAGTCTCTGGTGGTTATGATAAACTATTGGAAAGCAGGGGTTTGCTTAGGCCTTTTTGTTGATGCCTTCAAATTAGGTAGTTGACTTCTTGAACCTACATGAAATTCCTTCCACCTCATTGATGTCACTTATCGATGACCTTGTCCCTGGTAGTTTCCATGGTACACATAGTCTAAAGTATGTATCCCACCATCTGAGGGCTCCTGGCTGGAGGATCACCATTTTTTACCCCTACTGATCTAGATGCTATAGTTTGGATCACATAGCGCGATACAGCCTATATTGTCTTCTCGTTGGTGTCATAGAGAAAGCATAGCTTCAATCTAGTAGGCTATTTTTTCCTTCTGGTGTAGAAGCTGTCTAGCGTCTGTCTATACGATTGAGCTTGACTACTTTGAAATGGCTGAAAATAAACACGAGTGGTTGCAAACCTCCAAAGAAGGCAGCTGTGTAGATCGTGTTCAATAAGGTTGTACATTTTGTTTGGTGGAGGGTTTTGCAGCTCACTGCTGGGCTTCAAAGGACATTGTCTATTGTAATTTGTAATTTATTTTATGTAATTTCTTGGGAGGGAGGTCGAGAAGGCTGTTTGTTCTGAATTCTGATGAAGGCCCGGGATCAGTATAATTAGTGTATGGAAGTCATTTTGATGCCATTTGTCTCCGGTTTTGAGAAAATTGCTAAAATAATCCAAATTCTTTGTTTAGTGTAGAGATAATCCTGATCTTGCATTGATCAATTATGGTCTTAAGAGACCATGCAACTCTAATTTAAAAAATAGAAAATGAGTGAAATGCCAACATGTCCGTTTTGCCTACTCCAAATCCCTTAATTCATTCAATTATTGGAATTGGTATAAGAGACACAGGGAAGGGGTGAGGATAGCAAACAATCTCGAGAACTCTCAGGTGAGGTGGGCAAACAAATTTGTCACGATGTTGGGATTCGACTTTAATGTCAGGATTCCATCGAGGAACCTTATATCTAAGGCAGTTAAACGTGAGAGCCCTCTTGGCATCCTTCCACTTTCCCACGTTCCCGAGAAGGGTAAAAACCTTGTGTCTCCTCTGGCGGGGAGAAAAAGTAACGAACTTCTTGGAGGAATTACCGTCGAAGGCCACGGTAAAAAGGGAATAGAACAACTTATACTCGGGCTCGATGTCAAGGTTGTAACATTGACAGAGAAATAGCATGAGAGTGATTATGGCATTAGGATGGACTTGAGCAGGGCTTACTTGAAAGTCTCTGAGCACCCTCAAGAATATTGGAGGAAAAGGAAAGCACAACCCAGACCGGATCTGCTTCAAAAAACAACCAACCTCCCCTCAGGGGGATCCTCGTAAAACTTTGCTGCTTCTAACCACTCTAATTCCACGTCAGCGTGAATCTTCTGACCTGGGGATAGCGACCGTAAGACCCCCGATATAGTCCAAGACTTATCTGGGGCTGGGGGCCCGCACGTTTCTTCCTCCACAGGGGAATCTGGGGTCGGGGGCTCAACAGTGGAGGATACT
The DNA here is from genome assembly GCA_037428765.1 of Rubia yunnanensis. Classification (NCBI taxonomy): domain Eukaryota; kingdom Viridiplantae; phylum Streptophyta; class Magnoliopsida; order Gentianales; family Rubiaceae; genus Rubia; species Rubia yunnanensis. The sequence goes on along the minus strand of CM075061.1, from coordinate 115,711,038 downwards.
TTTGGGTGGGACGACCCGCCATCTTCCTACAACATCCTGATGGGCCTCCCTCCTTAGGGGAAGAGGGGCCAAACTCAATGTCCCCAAGATGCGAAGACCTATGAATATACACTTTCCCTCGGCCGGGTGGCCAAACTAGGAGAAAATCTCCCTCGAGGAAATCAGAAAGTTGTATGTAGCTTGAATTTCAGATCTCATCATCGCTAAGGTTGGACCCTGGGGAGAATGCCCCGGATTACTAAGCGTGGATTTAGAATCTCTCCTTCTGGGTGATTCCCCCTCAAATCCCCCAAGCCCAATTCCATCGGAATGCCCCCTCTCAACAGATTTCTCACCAGAATTAGCCATGAGTACAAAGGATAAAGGAAAATAAGTGATGAAAGATGAAGGTTAGGGTAACTTACTGATGAAAATAGGAGGAAAAATGTAAGCGAGGAACGGAGGAAGAGGAGAGTACTGAGAAAACCTTTGAAGTAACCTGCAGTTAAAGTGAAGAGAACTTGGGGAAAATGGGAAGTTAAGAAGCCCACAAAAGGCGACTAGAGTGATGATTAACTTGGGAGAAGTGAAAATTTGAAAAGGCGTGAAAAGTTGGCGTGCCTTTTCATAAACTATTCCCTGTCACACGCTTCCTTGTACAACTAACACATGAGCGTTCGCCCCCTTGAATTCTGCTAAAAGAAAAATAATAATAAATGATTGTCATAAAGAAAATTAGATGGTGCCTCGAGGTTAGGGATCCCTTATTCCAGAAAGACACAAGTGGGGATCCTCGATACCCTCTACGAGAACACGTGAACCCAGGGGCTCAGTGACGAAGGATAAACTCGAGACTCCTCGAAGATCTTAACCCCGAGGCTACTATCAAATTTTCTGGGGGCTCTTGATGATAGATAAACCAACAGGATCTTGGGCTGAGAGTACCTTGGGCCGAGAGCACCTCAGGCCTGCGTCTGCACAATAAATCTCCTTAATAGAGAGGCGTACATCAAGACGTATAATCCGGATATACATTATTCCCTGATACAGTACAAATAGGCAGGCTCGTACTTACTATTGAGGACTTTTGAACACTTACTAAAAACACTTACTGACTTAAGCATCAGAGAGTTTACCCCTGGGACCTCCCGGGGCTTTTCGCTTGCAGATTATCACCGAGGGACTCGACAGTGCTGCTTGATCGGTTTCCAGACGCATCACCTAGCTAGCTAGTTAGTACTTAGCTGTATTCGGAGTTCAGCATCATTCTTTTTATCTGAGTGATTATCAGCAGCTGATTATGATCCCTCTGCTAGGAAATCGGTAAATGGAAACTCACTATTTGATTTTTGTTCCACTTCTTCTTCTTCTTCTGATTTTCTCGCATTAATGTTAGAAGCAAAGGAGTACCTTAAACTCATGTCTCTCTTTGCAACGATCTCTATGATCGATAATCATATGATGGATACGATACTGCTGAGACAACATGACCTTCAGGTGTGGGTTATTACAGGCACCGAATCCGACAGGACTTCCAGAATATTTAGCCTCAAGCATTACTGGGTTCATTGATATTCTGGACTGGATTCAAGGATCTCGGGTAGTGGTAGCTCGACGCACTTCTTGGGGCATCGAAATTGTGAAGACGCTTTCTTCAGAAACGAGACCTTTCTCGAACAACTGGAGCGACAAATGGATTGCATGTAAACCATGTTAATCTGGAAATACTTCCACTAGCTCAGCATTTCGGAACTAAAGTAACCAAGTGTCTCACATCAAAAGGTTAACCGTGCAAACCACAGGAAAAGATCACTAAAAGTATTATTTGCTAGAGCCATCAATCCCTCTAGTCCAGCCATCGTCGACCATTGTCAACCCTCGAACCATACGTGCAACCATCGAGACCTACAACTTCGGAGAACTATAAGCCTACATGTGACCATCGAAGCCATTGAACCTCGAAAGTTCCGGTAGTCCCTCAAACGTTCCGACAGTCCCTCGAACATTCTGTCGACCTCGGTGTTGCTCTCGAACTCATGGCATTACACCTCTTCGAGAGGAACTCTAGGAGCCAAATAATATGTATACTCGATGATAGTATGCACTTCATTTTACTTCGAGGGTTACGATAAACATTTTTTACCTTCAAATAAGTCTCGAGCTCTCGGACGTCCACCCCCGAAGCCATCCTCAACCCTTATTCTAATGGGAGAAATATGAAGATGATCGTCGAACTTCACCTGGTTATTTCATGTGTTGTGGGCAAAAACTTGGATCTGCCACGGAGGAACCTGCTTCCAAAATCCTCACCACAAACACGAGAAACTAAGGGGTCCGTTCCATTGATTTTGGCATGGCCAGAGACGAACAGGCGGCTAGGGTTTTACTGGCTTGTCGATCTTCGAGAGCCCCATTGCCACGACTCTCTTTCGAAGCCTGAGCTTGCTCTCGAGCTCAACCTCGTTGAGAGTTCATCGTCGAAACCTTCCGTCGAGAGCTCCTCGTTGAGAAATTCGAAATTCGAAATCTCCTAAAAACTTGTGCCCTCGAGAGTTTGTCCCTCGAAAATTCATAGCTAAGTAGAGCAATCAAGGAGGAAGAACATGACAGATTATAAAAATGAAAAATTACTTCAATCATCATAGGGCCGACGAAGGCTTCGAGAGTCGGTGGAGGCTTCGAATATCAATAATAGCCACAAGCATTAGTAACGGGAGGAGTTGCACTTCCCTTATATCAGACGCTCCAAGTTAGTCTAAGCCAAGACGATATTGAGGCTCACGGTAATTGCGAGCTCAAAAGCATGGGATCATTACCAGAGGAGAGGTAAGTTCTCTTGAGCTGAAGTGGCATTTCTTGCTAATAATCTCTTGTTCTATGAATACATTCCCTACTTTATGTTGTGTATATATACGCTGAAATTTCACATTAAGTGATTGATGATTTTTATTTTATTCATGTGGTTTGGGGCTATAATGTATGCAAAGTTGAATATCTCATAATATTTGAGCCCGTGGAGTGACCTCGTTGGCTTCGAGATCACTGGATTTGGAATTCTTTTCTTGAAAAACTTGAAAAGTGTTTTCTCATTTCGTGGGGAATTTGATGTTACCCATGAAATAGAAGATAAAAAGAATATTATATGGTGTATTAGCTCCATTCTTACCTATAGTACTTATGTGGAGTATAATTTGATTTTATAGCATTGTTCCAATGATTTCTCAACTTGTAGTTTCGACTAACATTTCTTATTAAAGAATCTTATTTTAGTTGAGTGAAAAGAAGAAATGAATACTTATGACTAAGTGCTTTCTAGTTGAACATAAAAAGAGCTACGAACGAGCAGTCTACAAGGACTAATGGTGAACATATTGTTTTTAATTACATGAAAGATCCTGAATACATAGTGTGGGAAACATATTAAAAAATTGGATTGCATTGGGAGTAAATATTATCCGCGTAGTTTACAATATACTTGAATTTTGTGGAATTAATATCTATAGTACCAGTTACTATGAACTGAAAGGATTGGTGCCACATGCATTGTCTATTTGAGGAACTGCTTTATTGAAGCTCCTCTATTACTCAAGATAGTTTTCAGTGTTGTTCTCCGATGGTGTGGTATTCATTATGCTTTTGAATTGTGGAGGCATTATACAATGAAGTGGACATGTGTGATTTTGCTAAATGCTTTTGTTACAGTTGAAGTGCTAACCAAGCGCTACATTCTGTTGATAGATGAGCAGAACTTTTCCAGGTGATTGGATAGTTCACTCTGATTGGTCTTTATATTATTGTGGAATTCTTTAGATAACAAGGGGGCAAGTGTCCTTCGTCTAAGGGGGGTAGCGCACGACTGAGGGGGTAGCGCACCCGGAGAAAATCACCACTATAAATCGAAGGACATCTCCCTCGATAACAGATTATTCATACGGTAGCTGCTCTTATTATCTTTCGGGGGTTATCAATTGAAAAATGCTATAATGTCTTAGTATTATCACTTGCATCGAAAAGACCAAGTTCGATGATTATTTTGCTTTGCCGATAAGGCCAAGTTCGACAGTTTCACTCTCGCTCTTAAGCGATGATTCGAAGATACGAGCTAAATGTTCTTGTACATTATTCCAGCCAAGGGCTGGAGACTCTAACCAAGGGCTCTTGTATATTATTCCAGCCAAGGGCTCTTGTATATTATTCCAGCCAAGGGCGGAAGACTCGAGCCAAAGGATCTTGTATATTATTCTAGCCAAGGGCTAAAGACTCGAGCCTAGGGTTCTTGTATATTATTCCATCCAAAGGGCTGAAGACTCGAGCCAAGGGCTCTTGTATATTATTCCAGCCAATGGCTGAGGACTCGAGCTAAAAGCTCTTGTATATTTTTTCAGCTAAGGCTGAAAACTCGAGCTAAAAGCTCTTGTGTATCTTTCCTGCTAAGGTTGAGGACTCGAGCGAAAAACTCTTGTATATTTTCCAGCTAAGTTTGATGATACGAGTGAAAAGGTGATAAGCGACATTGTTTATACTATTTTCATCTTTGTATGCTACGCGCTACAGGTGATGGTTAAAGTGAAATACTAATAAATGACACTTGTTGTAATGAATCCAGACTCGTATGCTACGCGCTGCAATGATGATTCGAGACGTATACTAATGAGGTGAACTCCTGATATTAATTCCAGTTTTGTAGGCTATGTGCTACAATCGATGACAAGTGGCAGGCTACGCGCTGCACACTTTATATTGATAATCGTACAGCCTACGCTGTCATTGCAAATAATAAAAATAAAATGAAAGTTATGCGCTACATTCGAGATACCTTTACTTTCAACATTGCACATAAATATGCTCGAGGGTTGAGTAAATAAAATACAATATTTGAGGATGAATATTAATTGAAAACATAATATAAAACTTTGTACATTAGTACATGGAAACTATAAAGATCAAGGGTAAAAGTGGATCTTAGACGGACCCTCTGACCCGAAGGCAGTGAATGTCCCACATGAGGGCTATCGAATCTCTTCCTCCATGGGGGGTTATTGAATTTCTTCCTCCACGTAGGGGCTATCGAATCTCTTCCTCCACTCCATGAGGGGGAGGGGGGAGGGGGGAGGGGGGGTTATCGAATATTTTCCTCCACAGGAGGGCTATTGAATCTCTCCCTCTACGGGAGGCTATTGAATCTCTTCCTCCACGGGGGCTATCAAATCTCTTCCTCCACATGGGGGCTATCGAATCTCTTCCTCCACATGGGGGCTATCGAATCTCTTCCTCCACATGGGGGCTATCGAATCTCTTCCTCCACGGGAGGGCTATCGAATATTTTCCTCCACGGAGAGCTACTAAATTTCTTCCTCCACCGGGGGCTATCGAATCTCTTCCTCCACTGGGGGGCTATCAAATCTATTCCTCCATTGGGGGGCTATCAAATCTCTTCCTCATAGGAGGTTTATCAAATATTTTCCTCCAAGGAGAGCTATTGAATTTCTTCCTCCACGGGGGGGGGGGGGGGGGGGGGGGGGGCTATCGAATCTCTTCCTCCACATGGGAGCTATTGAATATTTTCCTCCACAGGAGGGCTATTGGATCTCTTCCTCCACGGGGGGGGGGGGGTATTGAATATCTTCCTCCACGGGGGGCTATTGAATTTATTCCTCCACTGGGGGCTATTGAATCTCTTCCTTCACAGGGGGGGTATCAAATCTCTTCCTCTACAGGGGGGTTATTGAATCTCTTCCTCCACGGGAAGGCTATCGAATCTCTTCCTCCACAAGAAGGCTAACGAATCTCTTCCTCCACAGGGGGGCTATCGAATCTCTTCCTCCACAGGGGGGCTATCGAATCTCTTCCTCCACAGGGGGGCTATCGAATCTCTTCCTCCACAGGGGGGCTATCGAATCTCTTCCTCCACAGGGGGGCTATCGAATCTCTTCCAAAGGAAGGCTATTGAATCTCTTCCTCCACGGGGGCTATTGAATCTCTTCCTCCACAGGGGGCTATCGAATCTCTTCCTCCACAGGGAGGCTAGCGAATCTCTTCCTCCACAGGGGGTTATCGAATCTCTTCCTCCACAGGGGGGCTCTTGAATCTCTTCGTCCATAGGGGGGCTCTCGAATATTTTCTTCCCCGTTCTCGAGAGTTTCTCAGTAATAATATATATATATATATATATATATATATATAGCAAACTCCCACTTACGTCAGATATGATGAAGTAGAATAAAAAAAACTCAGTTATCGATTGTATCTCCAACCCCTCCCCCTCGAGGGTTTCTAAAAAAAGCTGAGTTTACATGCAGTACACAAATTTGATCATCCAATGATTAAGGCTACTTGATTGCTCCTGCCTGCGTCGAGCTCTAAAAAACTGAACAAACAGTAAGCCAGCTTCATGAATACTGTCGAGAGAATTAAGTGTGCACAAATATTTTATAATTCCTTGGGGGTAATATAAAATGTATGATCTCTATATAGCCACGATAACTCTGGTTACAACATTTCAGGATACAAATGGAAAAAAGTAAGTGATGATGAAGCCCATAGGGCTGAGGCACTATTAGCAATAACTGGTGTCCTTTGATTGGGGGGGAGTATTATACCCAGGGTAACCACCACCAAAAGTTAAAGGACACCCTCCTCGACTCCAGACTCATTAGTAAGGAATTATATGCCCAATGTCACATCTAACTATGGGATTCATGATTATAACATGTATGCTCATTGCTAAATTTTTACCAACGCCTTGCTTAAATTCGTATGCCTAGAGCGACGTTGTCCCAATCTACATCGAGTCTAAAACTCCATAGACTTGACCGAGTAAACTTACTTCAAGGATACCTCGATAAGTATATAAATACTACAATATACATCATGATATGCTGCCATGATAAACTCTCATAAAGACTTCATGGTGGACTCAATGAAAAATATTGAAAAGTCCACCCTTGAGGTAGGAATCGTTATTGGCAAAACCCCCAAACATTGTATCATGGGCTTCGACTGTCCCTCGTTGGACATTGATATTTTCCTTGGCATGCCTGTTTTGCTTCACCATCTCGCTAACGCGAGCTTGAAACCTCTCTGCCTCGTATAGTTGGGTGACTATTATCACACTGGGATTCTAAATCCTCGTTGGCTTTGGATAAGTCACTATTAACCCTCATCAACTCAAGGGTTAGTCATAGTTGAATGATAAAAAGACTCCCCTATTGATTCCTTCATATTCATACACTACAAAGGCAAAAAAAAGAAATTTCGTAGTCTTGGCCAAAGAGAATCAAGTGTTGAAACTCTTTAGTCTGGGTTATCTTGTTGGTACAAACATAAAGAATGGTGGCACTAGTGTTATATGCTTGCTCTAAGCCTTGCTTATGAATCTAGAACTTTTTTACCCAGCCGATCATCGATTCTGGGGGCTCGATATTAGACTCTCCCTTTTAAATAAAATACTTAGCTCGGGAATACAAGATTTAGAGAGACCATTTGAGCGATGGAGGAAAACTTGATACATTCGAGGATATGATATTAAGAGAACTAAGACATGCCTACAATGTTAACGTATTCGAAGTTAAGTTAATTTGAATACTCGAACATATTTATCATGCCTCGAGTTCTTTGGGGGCTTTTGATGATACTCTTATGGAGTTGGAGCTGACCAGCAGGCAACTGATTAAATAATATATTTGGGTTGGCTTAGCCCAATAGGGTTTATTCATGAATAGGTCCAGATTGTGATTAATACGTATTTAATAAGAATTGCGGTTACATGTCATAAATGTTAGGGTTTAATTAGTATAAATATGAAGGTATGTCATTCATTTTGATTCCTTCACTATTATTCCTTCTCTCTCATATCAATTACTATCGGTCGCTGATTTTAACATCGAAGGGTTTTCCCCTGGAGCACCTCCAGTGGCTTTGTATTGCATGTCATATGCTAAGGATCCAACGATTCAGCTTCTTGACGGTTTCCATACGCATCACCGTTGGACATCATCGTCATTGCAGTTACCTTCTTTGATCTCATTATGAAAACAATCCATGGGATTCCTATTTGTACATATTAACTCGTTTTTTGTTTGTTTATATTAACTTGTGTGGTGTGGTTAGACTTGGAGGATGTAGCTGTGGTGGTTATGCGCTAAGATAAGGGAGGGGCCGAGGTGGTGTGAGGTCTGATAGGTAGGAAGGAAATATGCTAGGGGAAAAATTGTCCAAATTTTAATTGAAATCTAGACGAGCCATTTTTGTCTTTACAAATTTGGTCAATTTCAAAAATGGACCAATCAATGACGATCTTTAATAAGAGGGTTATGAGTTTTTTATTGAATGCAAAATCATGGTTATAACTTTACTGAAAAAAAGAGCATTTTTCAAGGTCCTTGAGACTAAATTAATAATTGGATAGTTTGAGAGTCCAGCATTATGAGACTTCTCAAATGATCAAAGACTTTTAACTTGGTCTTAGATTCTATCCCTATTTTTTCTCCTTACCTTTAAACTCTGGTTTTAACTTGGCAAAACGATTTTAACTCTGGTGAAGCTATATTTACTCAGCCCATAATATTGCCGATATTTACTCAGTCCAAGTGTAACAGCTTCCACGTCCCAGTCCAAGCGGAACTGCTTCCACGTTCCAGGTTTTGTGGTTTGATAAAGGCCAATTGGGGCAGTTCCAAACACACAACTTAAGAGCTTCTCCTTCTCATCTCTTTCAAACTTCTATGTTGTGAGCATAATTTTAGTTCCTGCTCTACAGCTTGAGTGCACGAGTTAAACGGAAGTTTTGTGGTACCTTGGAGAATGAACTTCTGTGTTGAATCTTGAATTACGAGTTAGGCAAATTTTATTTCAAGGGCAGTGATTTATCACGGTCACAGTTCTAATTTCTAATAACATAATTTTTCTTCTAAATTATGGTTTTTAAACTAACATAATTTCCCTACTGTTATTCTCCAAATTTCACATATTTTAATAAGACTAGTGACCAAACATTCTTTTCATACATTGCTAACAATTCAACCAAAAAACATAAGAGATGAAAATTCAAAGATTACCTTCAATCAACTATTTTGTTCACATCATATTGAAGGTTCAATTAATTAAACATATCATGTGGTATAAGAGACCTCCAAAACTGAGTCTATCACTTAAGATGCATTAATAATCTTGAAATTTGGTTTTACCTAATTAATTCAATTATCACTATCGTGTTCCAATACAACCTATCTAACCAAGCATGTTGTAAAGTAAAGCATAAAGACACATGACTTGGTTACACAGTTCGGTGAAATCCACCTACATCTACGGGGTCTGACCCAGTTCAAAATGAATCCACTAATAAGAAAGATAGAAAAAATACACCATACAATTATACGTATCTTATCTAATTATAACACGTGAATTGTGCTAGCTCCCTTGGCTACCGATCTGCCTTGATCAGACTCCCTCTGACCTTGAAACCCGTTGACGCTGGATCTCCTCCTCCCGGGGAATTAAGGCATACGATTCTAAAGGTTGATCAAAATGTTTTCATCATGTTGGAACACAGACGCAAAGCTCTCGGTTACTTCTCTGAAACTCAAAAGCTAGGATTCAGATTTTCTTCAATTAAATGTGTCAGTAACTCAGCCAGAATGTCTTCTATTTAAACCACACGCACGCATCAAGTTCTGTGCAAATATAATCCCTTCTCCACAAAATATTCCGATTTAACAATATAATCCCTTGGGGATAGGAATTACCAAATTTAATGCCTATAAGTAAGGAATTAGATTATCTCATTCATATCTTAACATAACCAAATATCCAATTCTAATCTAATCCCATAAATATAGGAAATGATATATTTTGTAATCAAATACAACTGGACGAAATATACTGCTTCTCGGATTTCATCTTCGAGCATTCCTAACCACCAAAAATTCCTTCTATGATGTTACACCACAATAATTCCTTATTTGCATAATTTTCACAAATTGCCAATTCAACTAATATGGACTTTACAATCTCCCTCTTTGGCATTTTGTGGATCCATGAACCTTTTGGACTTTCACATCAACAACTATGCAAATAGAATGATCAAATCAAACCAGTGTGAATGTTGGAACATGAGCTCAAAAGTTTAACTCCCCCTAAATTCCAAAGCTTTAAAACACAAATACCTCAACATCCATATTGGAACATCAATAGAAAAAATCAGTACTTCAACTTTCAGTAAACTATCTGTTGGAAAACTGATCCAATAGAAATAATAAGTACCAGAAATCCGAGAAAATCCACATAATCAAGACAACCAAAATATCCACCAGAAATCCAAATTACTCCCCCTTAGGGCCATAATACATGCCATGGTGAAAAACAGTCCGAGTAAAAAATAACCAAACATCATAAATTCAAAATAAATAAACAATCAGGCATGATCCAGCTGAGCCAATTCTGCCTCTGATGCTGCAATCTGAACTTTGAGCGCAACAATCTTGGCCTTAACAACCAACTTCTTAGCTTCTTTAGCTTTATGAGCAGCATTTGATAAAGTTCTAACCTCTGATGGTTTCCAGGGAAAATCCTTGACTATCCTCAACTGGAAATTCTTCTTGTTTTGCTTGAGAAGAACAACATGAACCACTACATCACTCTCCTATGCTTTCAACTTTTTCTCCTTTTAGAACACCAAAAATAAAACAAGAATATGGAAAAGAGTTCTTGTCCCGAGAAGAAATAGCATACTCAACTATGTTTTATTGGATAAAGAGACCAAGATTCATAGGAGTCTTAGTACTAATGTAAAATAATAACTTAGCCATGTATCGGGTTAGAGCAGTGGTGTTAGAGGAAGGAATCCAACAATTTATGGCTACTTGAAATAAGCAGAAGTACCAGGTACTCCGACTAGATGCAACAACATTTCCCTGAGCTGGCCACTCTGTCTGATATCCTCATGTAATCTCTGTAATGATCTAATAATAGGTCAGTCCAAAATTATCAACATATACAGACTCAAACCAGGAGTGCGTAATCTGAACAGCTTGTTAATCTTATCCCCATAAAATCTGACCACCTTGTCTCTAGCATAGACCCTGTTGTACCAAGCTGAATCAGAATCTAGGTTTCCTTCCATCAAATTTGAGTAGAACTCCTTCACTATGTCATGATTGTATTCCTTGTATATTGAGGCAACAGTTGTAAACCATGGTACTCCAGATAGTCAGTGAACCCACATTTTTTGTATGCAGTCAAGTCAGCAGACCTTTCTGCCATAATCCTCTTCTGGTAGATAGCTTTGCAGACCTCTAAATAGCCTTCATAAAAAATTATTAAAGTATAAGGCCTCCTTAGTAGAAGGTCCAGGTCTTGAACTCTGGCCAACTTTGACTTTCTTCTTCTTCTTCAGTTTTGGTTGTGGGGACTCCTGCCACAGATGTCTTCCGCTTAGACCTTCTTGGAAGAGTTTGAACATACTCATCTAGTACTTCATCACGGGAATAAACAGGGTTGTGCACATTCTCCTCCTGTGTTGGAACATTAGTTCTACCTTCAACTTCCTCATTATGTTCCTGTGTTGGAGCATCATCAATCTCAATCTCCTCACCAGATCCCTCATTTTTTGGTCCTGATGTTGGAACATCATTAAGGCCAGGTTTGATAGTCTATGTTTCTTCTCCCCCTATCTCTATCTCCGGGGTTAAGATATGCACATTTTTAGCTATATCATCTTGCTTCATTTGCTAAGAATCTCCTTCACCAAGCTCATAGTCTTCCTCAGTAGTCTTTATTGTTTGAGTTTTAGCTTCTTTAACAATAATCTCATCATCAATTTTCATCTCTTCTGAATCTCCCCCTTCACATGTTTCCTGTGTTGGAACATTACCAGCATCCCTGGCTTCCAACTCTTCATCATTAGAAATTACAATCACAAGTGGGGAAGTATGCCTAACCCTTTCAACTATACCTAACCTCACATGATCAAACTTCACAATTTTCTGGAAATCCGTAGATCTGCCAGTCTCTTCACCCAATACAGAGTTCTCATCTACCTCTCTGATTTTAGCTGTAACCGTACTTGGTTTGGGGACATCTGTATATGTACAGAAAAATTTCTTCCCATTATACCAGTACACCCGGCCTCAGTTAGTCTAGGGTTCAAATCCTCCATAAACCTAATATCCCCAATTCTTCCTTTTAAAAGTTTGTCCTGTTTCACACCAAAAATTTTTCCATACAAATATTTACAACCCCTTAAATCTATATATTTCCTAGGGTCTATAAGCCATGCAATACATTCCCAAATAAAGTAAAAACAGTTTCCATCAATATTGAAGGATTTACCTACATGTCTCATCTGGTAAATGTAGGCAAAGGTGTAAACATAGTATCTTCTGGCGAGGAGGCGGATGCTGTCTAGTTCCATAGTAGATTTGAAGTTCTTCTAAGTCAGTGATAATCATGGCTCTAGAGAATAATGACTGTAGGGCTTTCGAATTGTTGGAATGTGGAGTTTTGCTCTTCCTTGAGTTCTAAGCCTTTTGAATTTCTCTGAGGTTTGAAATCTGTAATTTCTCAAGCACGGTATATTAGGAGTGGCAAGAAAGTAGGTAGAGATGGCGGGTTTATAGCTAAAGAGAAAGGAAGTTGAGAGGATAAAATTTACAATATTTACTTTCTTTCCCTCACTAACCCCGCATTTCCTTTTCTCTCTCCAAGGTAATAATTGCCCCTTTTCAACTATCAGCAGCCAAATCCATCATGCTTCCTTACATCACTAGCTTTCCATAGTCCAACATGCACACAACTCCTATTTTTGTTCGTTTTCTTATTTCTAATTTTTTTTGTGTGTTTTTCTATACAAAAAAAATTAAAATTAAAGCTAAATAAAAGCTTATAAAGAAGTACTTCAAATGTGACAAACACCTAAGTATTACCCGATGAGTTCAAAAGTGGCCGAATCTAATGGTTTAGTGAAAATATCATCAAATTGCTCTGATGTTAGAACATACGCCACAATGACTTCTTTTCTTTCAACAAGATCTTGAATAAACGGATGCATTATATCAATGTGCTTCGTTTGAGAATGTTGAACTGGATTCTTAGATATGTCAATAGACATTTTGTTGTCACATAAAATCTTCAGAAGCCCTTGATGAATTCCTTAATCTTTCAGTAGTTGTTTCATCCATAATAATTGTGCACAACAACTTCCTGCAGAAAGATATTCAACTTCAGTAGATGATAAAAAATTCAAAATTTTTTTCTTGTTATACCAAGATACAAAATATGTGCCAATAAAGAAACACTAGTAGTGTTTTTGCGATCATCTACATTTTACTAGCCCAATCAGAATCATTATAGCCAAAAAGATCCGAGTCTTGATTTTTAGAATACCAAATACCATACTCAGAAGTTTCACTAACATATCGAATAATTATTTTGACTGCAGTCAAGTGAGTTTCCTTCGGATTAGCCTGAAATTTTGCACATACCCCAACATTGAAACATATATCGGGTCGACTGGCTGTAAGGTACAATAGACTACCAATCATACTCTTGTACAATTTTTGATCAACTAAAACACCTTTCTCATTCTTCACCAATTTATCTGTAGCCCACATTGGAGTTCGAACTGATCGAGAATTGGTTAAGCCAAATTGTTTCACTAGATTTATATCATACTTACTCTGATTGATAAGTCATTCTTTTGTTGCTTCACCTAAAGTCCTAGAAAATAGGTGATTTCGCAAACCATACTCATCTCTAATCCATCCTGCATGAGATTGACAAAATCATGTATCATAGATGGTGAAGTAGAGCCAAATACAATGTTATCTACATAAATTTGAGCAATCAAGATTTTTGATGACCTGTCCAGCACAAATAAAGTGTGTTCCACTCTCCCTCGACAATAACCTTTCTGAATGAGAAAGGTAGTAAGTCGCTCATACCATGCTCTTGGCACCTGTTTTAGACCACATAGTGCCTCTTTTAGTCTATACATATGATGTGGATAGTGAGGATCTTCAAAACCTTTTGGTTGTTCAACATATACTTCTTCAGTCGCCATTCCATTTAGAAAGACACTTTTGACATCCATCTGGTATAGTATAAAATTCACAGTGCATGAAATAACAAGTAAAATCCAAATAGATTCTAACCTGGAAACTGGTGCAAATGTCTCATCAAAATCAACTCCTTCTACTTGAGTATACCCTTGAGCTACCAAGCTTGCTTTATTTTGATTTGTTTTTGAAAATCCACTAGGTGCTAATAACATTTACTCCTTTAGGATGGGAAGTAAGATATCATACATCATTTCGTTCAAACTACCCAAGTTCTTCTTGCATCGCCACAATCCAGTATTCATCAAGCAGGGCTTCTTTGTAATTCTTTGGTTCAATCAGCGAGATGAAGCATTGTAATCCTACAAGTTCCCTGTAGTTTAATCGTGGTAGTGTCTGAGTTCTCTTGATACTAGGTTCAGGGCCAACCTGTGTTGGAACATGATGTGCCCATTTTATACGGTTATATTAGGACTTCTAGAATTCACTTTCTGTATACTTTTGTGCTCTAAATGAGACATTTTGCCTTAAAGTTCTCTAAGGAGGGTTAAAAGCAACTTTTACTCTTTTATTACTTTTCTGGAGAATTTTGTGTGACAAGGTAATTTGTTTGAAGACTTTGAAGACTTTGAAGAATACCTTTGAAGATTTAAATATTTGAAGACTTGTAATTGAGCTTTTGAAGATTTGAAGAATTGAAGAAGTGAAGAGAAGAGGAGGATATGAAAGAAATGGTGCTGGACTTGGAGTCCGTCGCAAGGTCATCGCGAGCACATCGCGACTCGCGACGGACGAGGGGTCAGAAACCCTTCTTGCTTTTGGCACTATAAATACTCACCGTATCCTCTCCTCTTCAACAAGCTTTGGACACTCTCTTCTTCCTGCATTTTTGTGGGTTCAAACCCTAGTTTTTCTTTCTTTCTTTTCTTAGTTTTTGTAGTTTAATCATGTCTTTTAATTGTCTAGCTTAGTTTTATCTTGGGAGCAATGGATTGAAGCTTCCATTTCTATGTAGTAAGAACCATATATATCTATTTGGTGTGTTTGCTATTGTGCATTCGTTGAGCTTTGAATGTGAATTGTTAATGGCATTGGTGTCGTTGGAAGCTTGAGGTTGTAAGATTACTTGTTAGGGTAGGGAGAAAGTAGTTAATTCTCTCCTCTTTTAATGTGGAATCCAAGAGCATGAGTTAGAGATTCTTAATGATGTTGATGTGTTAATTATAGCTAAATGAATGTGATGATGTTGAATTCATTGTCATATTTGTTTTAGGTAGCAAATGAGAGAAGTCAATGAATGTCGATTGTTCTTGGCTAATCTTGTGTAAATGCATGATTAGTGGAAGTAGTGAATGGATTTCATCATTCGTTCTTGAAGCCTTTGTTATTTAGCATTCATGTGTTCTTAATGCTATGTTTCACTTCATTTATGCCATATGTTGTTTGAGAATAGGAAGTGTTTGTATGATTGAAGTGTTAGGGTGTTAGGAAAGTGATGAATTCCTTAGCTCATTTGCATGAAAATCTAGGAACATGAACTTAGAACTCCTTGTGCATAATGTGTTGTGATTCTTGCTAGATAAGTATGTTAATGTGGATTGTTCTCATATTTATCCTATAGATGCAATGAAAGGTTGAACCTTGAATGTGGTTTATTCTAGGTTTAGCCTAATAAATACTATGTTTGGTTAAATGGCTATGCCTTTGGTAGAAGGCTTGTCGTTGTCAAATCTATGGTTCTTCGTGTATGATGCCATTGATAAAATACCCCTATGGACGTTGTTTGTCTAGGGTGATCATCAATGAGGTTTGCAAATGGTCGTTGTTTGTCTTTGCAAACTACACTTAAGAAAGAATGAATGTTGATCTTCCATTGGCATTCCCCATAGGTAATAATTGTGATAGGATGAGTGAATGGTTCAATGACCTGCATTAGGTTTGGAAGTGGATATCGATTGCCCCCAAGGCTTTGTCTTTTGTAGTTTTAAAACCCTTTTTCTTAGTTTTGTTTGATGACTTAGCATAGTCATTTGACTTTACTAGTTGTCTTGTCTTTTAATTTTCATAACTTATGACCACCAAACAACCAACCCCCCCCCCCCTCCCGTTTACTTGCTTTTATATGTGTATATATATCTAATCCTAGCCTAATATCAACCATTTATTCTTAAATTCTTAAGAAAATCCCCCTTCTTCGTGGACGATCCCGACTTACCGCTATCTACTTAATTGTAGATAGTAAGCATTTAGGGCTTATAAGTATTAACTTTGAGAGGTACGGTGACGGCCTCCCAGAACATGAAGTGGAGAACTGGGAATAAATCTTCCAACATTGATGTCTTAAGGGTCAACAGGATTCTCAGAAGGTATGGTGTTCCAACATCGACTTTTGATTAGTCGGAGTGTTCTGTGTTGGAACATAAACTGGCAATGGTTCATCTTCTCCTTTACTTGGTACTTGCTTGTGATCATAATCATCAACCATTACATTAATTGACTCCATACGGGTATTAGTGTGAAGATTGTACACTCTTTATGCACGATTGTTTACTGAATAGCCTAGAAAAATCCCATCATCACTGTTGTTGTCAAACTTTCCCAACTGTTCTCAATCCCTTAGAATGTAACACTTGCTTCCAAACACATGAAAATATGAGACATTAGGCTTCTCGCCCTTCTAGATTTCATACGATTTTTTGCTTGTGAATGGATGAAAATACACCTTGTTTATAGTATATCACGTTGTGTTGAACGCTTCTTCCCACCATTTCTTGTGAATTTTTTTTCTGCCAACATAACTCGCGCAATCTCTTGTAGAGTCCTATTCTTCCTCTCAACAATCTCATTATGTTGAGGTGTGATAGGTGCAGAAAATGCGTGCTGAGGCTAAGCTTATCACATAATTCACTGAACTGAGAGTTTTTTAAATTCTCTGCCATGATCACTACGGATACTCACAATCTTCCCAACTGGGCTCCCTTTTCTATCTGTAATTTGAATACCAGACTTGTGAAAACATCCACCGTATCAAAAATTTCTTTGAGAAATGCCACCTAAGTGTATCTGGAAAAATCATCAACACACACAAAAATATACTTCTTGCCAATCATACTAGGTGTATTGACCGGAACCATCAATTCTATGTGTAGTAACTCAAGATTTCTTGACGTGGTAATATACTGAACAGATGAATGAGAAGATCGAATATGTTTACTTGTTGACATAGTCCACACACAATCCCTTTTTGTTAGTAAGAGGTGACATGATTAGTTATACGTCAGATGGTGAACATTGGAAGAAAATTGATACGATGTATCCCGAGTTTGGTTCTAAACCGTGACATTTGAGACCAGGGCTTTCCACAGATGGAATGAATCAATTTAGTGATATGAGTAACACACATAACTCTTGGCATGTTATGATTGTGATTTATAATCCTCCGTCTTGTTTGACAGTGAAAATGAAGTATGATTTATTATCCATGATGATCTCCGAGCCCAAGCAACCTGGTAATGACATTGATGTTTACCTCGCTTTGTTAGTGAATGATTTGGTGACCTTGTTTAATAGTGGGGTACAGGTGTATGATGGGAGTGCAAAAGAAGATTTCACATTGAAGGCCTTGTTGTTTTATGCCGTAAACGATTTTCCAGCTTTTGGAAACTTGTCAGGGTACTCGGTGAAAGGAAACTATGCTTGTCTAGTGTGTGAGAAGGAAACAACATTTTTTCAGTTGAAACATGGGTGTAAAACCACTTATCTTGGCCATAGACGGTTTCTTCCAGACGGTCACCCATGGCGTGCTACAAAGTATTGGTTTAATGGCGAAGTGGAGCATAGAGGCCCACCTTTACCATTGACTAGTGAATATGTTTTTGAAGAATTTATCATTTGTGTCCCTTTAGAGACCGTTTGAAATTGATGCCCTAGACATGGACGGCTTGAAGAAGAGGGCCATGAATATGTTATCCAAAGCTTGGCGAGAACACTAATACACACTATCGAGGGATTACATCTTCTCCAATAAAAAGGTGATGGACCATGGATAACATACACACACATACAACCGGAGATTTGGGAGATCCGCAAGAGAAATGCGTTAGAGAATGCTGAAAATGTATGTATTACCACGTTACTGAATTTTGAATTTAGTTAAGCTTTTTTAAAAATTAACTTGAATTGTGATAATATCACGAATGGGACTGGGAAGGAGAAAAAATGCAATTGTGGGCTCAACTTAACTCCACATAAGAAGAGTCGCAGGGGTTATGCATTGGTGGCGCTCGAGATAGTAAAGGAGCAATTCAAAAAAGATGTATTATTGGCAATAGAGGGGGAATGACCGAGGAAGAGGCAGGAGCATCGGTTGTTCCAACTGATGTGGAAAAAATTGAACGTTATGATCTATTCCTCAAGGATCAACAAGACAAAAAGGGTCGGTTGAGAAAAAGAAACTAAAATTGCGAAGAAAGTGGTAAGAATGTTATCAATTGAAATTTCATTTTCCAATTTAATTTTTTTTTCACTCACACTGTATTTGGGTAATTGTAGGCGAAATAAAACAAGATAAAATTGATGGCCAATTCATTCCATCAGGTAAGCACGATATTTTGTGTGAGGCTGCTGGTAAACCCGACCATGCCAGACGCGCAAGAAGTCTGGGTGGATTCTTGACACAACGTGAGTCTTTTGGAATTCTCCGTTCTTACATTAGGGCAAAGCCCTCTAGAATAAATGAATTGAAGAAGGAAGCCTTCTTAAGGGACAAGAGGTTGGAGCGTCAAGAAATTTTAATTCGCAAGTTAGCCAACCACATGGGTCTTCAACTACCCGATAATCAAGAAGGTCTAACGAGCAATTGGGAACCCTCATCAAGAGGGTCTTACCACTCTCCCAGTGACATTGAGGTTAACAACATTGTGGCACTGAGGGCAAAATTGTTGGAACCCCTAACAAGTCATGTTATCCCCCACAAAAAAGGCAATTGATGGAAATCCAAACAAGGTCATCTTATCCCCCAAGAAAAAGGTTCGATCATTTCTCAAAATAGTTAAATGATGTGTTGGAACGTTATTGGTGATGGATTTCTTTTTATTCTTATAGGATAATCAAGTATGCGAGATTTTCATAGAGGTCGGTGACAAAACAACACTGATGCATGTAGCGGATGGTTTTTATTACGAATCAATGAGACGCCATTACTCCATACCTATTGGGAAAGGAATTGCAAGGATTTCCATCGAGAAACCATTAGTGCATAATGCAAGTTTGCCCATTCCCAAAGGAGATTACAAGAAAGTGGGACCGGCCCAAGGAATATTCCCCCAATGGCCTTGAAATCTTATTTATGTCGATCCGGAGATGGATAGTCATTTAAAGCAATCTCACCAAAACCCACAGAGTCAACCGTACCGGCGGGAAAAAGTGACAAAACTCCAAAGGCAAGAGCATAGTTGGAAAATAAGGCCCCACATTATGTTCGATTATTGTCCCACTGGATCTCGCCACACGGACATAACTCAACATACAATTTTTCAGGGAATGGGTGTGTGTTTGGTAGAAAGCGAGACATCGTGTTGTGGAGTGATTTCGATGAATTTTGCCAATGTGACCAAGTCAACCAACCGATCGTGTCACTTTTTCTGCTGTAAGTGCTTGTTAGGTTTTATTTGTTCACTATATCTTCAGTCGAAATACTTGTTCGGGTTGAGAACTAATCTACATAATATTTGGTGTAAGGTACATGTACTACTTTTCCAATAAAAAGGGTAAAAGATGGGTGAGCTATTTGTGTCCGTTGATGACAAAGGAATTGGGTGTCCATACCAAGAGCGAATCGATTACATACGCAAATGCTTGGGCCGGAAGGATATAAAGTTCTACATTGCACCTTACATAGAGAAGTGATGTTCTCAATTTTACAATTATTAAACATGTTGATACATTCTAAGATGTTCAAGTTATTTGATTAATATAACAAATTCAGTGTAGGGGTGATTGATATTGATTGTCCCATAAGCTAAGTGTGTATAATGGATATCCATTGCATTTTGAACCATCACAATTGTTTCTACATATTCTGAGGATTTCAGTCAATGAACCTAATGTTAAAAAAGACTTACAAGTGGTCGAAATCAAGGTTTGATTTTAATTTATTTAATGACATAATTTTTTAGTCTACACTGAATTAGGGATCGAACATAAAAAGTGGCAGTCAGGACACTCATTTATGAGATGTCTAACTCTTGATTAGCTTTGTTTATAGATTTTTGGTGGAACTACACTCATGTTGTGTAGTATTATGTTGGCTAATATAGGTATACTTTATTACCGGAAGAGTATTTAGATGATTTCTCTTCCTATGTATAGATAGGTGCTAGTTTAGCGATGGAACATTGCAAAATCATGAACACATATATTGATGAAGTAATTTGTAATTTGTGGTAGTCATTAGAGAGATTTAAAAAATTATTAGATTTTTACCATTCCTCCCAACCCATCTTCCGAACTCTGAACCCTTTCCTCAACATTCATGTTCAAATTAGGAAGACATGACTGCAACTTCCTCAATCGGAACCAGTTTTCAAATATATGGTTCCTCCATCGGAACTGAATAATGCAATTATATCCACAAAATACAGACTGAGTCCTAATTTAACACACGACTCAGGAACATCAATATCGGCTCAGACCATAGTACAAGTACCATAACCCACTCCCAGTTCCGAATTCGTGTTCAAATTAGGAAGACATGACTGCAACTTCCTCAATCGGAACCATTTTTCAAATATATGGTTCCTCCATCGGAACTGAATAATGCAATTATATCCACAAAATACAGGCTGAGTCCTAATTTAACACACGACTCAGGAACATCAATATCGGCTCCACCGCCGGCGACAATGTTGAGTAGATTTTGAGCTCGGAACACATTTAAAGGCGGTTCCATCATTTCGGGAAAGACACAAAAGAACTATCTTCCATCGTGCATTTTAAAGGTGGTTCTATGAACCGTCTTTAATCTCGAAAGATCAAAGTAAGGGATTGGTCCGAAATAACCGTCTTTAATCACCCCACCCTCCACTAGTGTCCAATACATACCAAACTACCAATGCATACATTTCTACACAGAAACTGTGGTTTTATCCCCATGTAAGTGTCCTACTAGTAAATTTCAACACGCATCCGTACAATACGTGTGGAATGAATGAAACTGTGATGTTGAAGATAGAAAGTGATCAACTCGTTTGCAGAAGATGTTGGATTATGACAGTTGAATCAATGAAGAGCAACTCGTTTAAACAACACACTGGTAAAATTTAAAAATCCCACTCTTTGTATCATCCAAAATTACAAAGCCTGGTATCTTATCTCTACTTACTTTCCGAGAGGATCCGCATGTATGGCTCTAAAGTCCCAAAATCATAGCAGGTGATAACAAAGTACCACTTGCTATTCATGAACTTGAGCCAAACCCTCTATCTGCCTCCTACATATATTTTCATCTTTTTTCACGAAAAAGAAATGAACAGAAACAGAATATCATAAACCCTATCTGGAACTCTTAGTCAACAAAAAGAAGAATCAGTTATATGCATACAGTAGCATGATCTCAACAGTCTCTAAGTGTCATTCCACACGGTGAACGTTGACGATCCATGACACACAGCTGGAACTGCAGTGGGCACCCAAGATGACGATGATGAGGTCTGATGATCATAAACATGACCCCCAGCCTTCAATGGCGACGTGCTGTACAAGTTCCGGGTTTGATACGGATGATATTGATGATCACTTGTGCTACCATTACCATTACCATACATGCTTCCAAACTCTTGATGATTATCAGCAATGGCAGTGCTACCCACTGGAAGAAGACCGAATCCCGGGTAAGCACCTGATTGGCTGAACACGACAGAAGCGCTACCGGAAGAGGGATTTTCCAAGCTCATTAGGTTATGATGCGGAGATGGGTGTTGCAAGAAGCTGTGGGTGTCTCCCACCTGCAGTGAGTGAAAATGTTGGTAGGCGTCAGAATGATCAATAGTCTCCTGCTTGCAGTACCACTGTCTCTGCTGCTGCTGCTGACCATACGGATGGTAGTGCATGGTGGATGCCAGCGGCGGCTGAGATTGCTGGAACGCGACTGTAGGCCAGCCGGCGTAGCTGTTCATGATTCCACGTTCGGCTACTGGCTGCTGGCGATCGTGATTGGTCCTCTGACCATCTATTTCTGCAGCCTTCAGCCGCTTTGCTGCTCCTCCAATCGGCAGCGTGCTGCTTTCGAGTATGGCTTTGACATCATAACGGTTGATCTCAAAGTTTGTCACGGCATTCAGTCCCCGGAATTTTATGGCCGCGATGTCGTAGGCCTCTGCGGCTTCCTCTTGGGTGCCTAAAGAAGAGAAAACGGCGCCTGACTTTCAAACGCTGAATAAAAACGTGTTCATGGCAGTTGAGATGAAGGTAGCTTACTGAAAGTTCCAAGATAAAGGTCCTTATTTCCAGCAACTCTTCCGATCCTTGCCTGCCATCTCCCGTGTTGATGGTGTCTGCTACCAATAGCAACATATTAACACCACACTACCTACCTATTGTCCAGCAATCCAATCCCCATTTCCATGAGAAACCAGGCCCAGAATCATTCAGCCTATATTCGTGTTTGTGGCTAAATCACCCCATTCGAGGCGGGCCAAAACTAAGCAACTTGGGTCGGGACAGGACGGGCCAACCTCCGGGTTGCACACACACGCAAATGGGTGCATGCATGCATCGCATCACAACTTTATAAATGCCAACTCCACAAAGGTCAAAACATCATAAAAATGATGGACATTTTTCTTAGATATAGTTTTCAAGAAGCAATAATGCACCAAGGGGGGAACTAACGGCATCACCGAGGAAGAATAAAATGAAATGCACGGGCGTTGGTCTTCTTCGTGAACCCCAAAACACAACTACCAAAAAAAGGGAAAAGTGAAAAAACTGATGATTAGAGTACCTTGTAACCCCTCGGTAAATGGAAGCACCCCGGGAAAAACCACTGCTCTTCCTGCACAATCCACAAGGAAGAATACAATGTTACATTTTACCATCTAATTAATTTAATCGCATTTTTATAATGCACACCCCCACGTTTTTGTCGGTTCCGCCATTATTTTCTAAAACATTGCAAGAGATACTGAAACAATTTCATATTATTTTGACAGTATTAGAATAACATATGAATAGCATAGTATGACAAGAGCCCGAAGTACCTTCTTAATGATGCAACGTATTCCTGCCTAGTCATGTGCTTCATTTCTTCAATCTCTTTTTCATAGTTGCTTATCTGAAAACTCCCAACAAACAGACAATTATTAATTACTGAATTGCTGAGCAATTAATGGCAGTATGTATGGTAGAGCACAAACACTCACCGGGAAATTGGTAGTCGTGGTAGTGCCCCAATATTTGAGTGCTGCCAAATCATAGGATCGAGCTGCCTTGTCTTCTTTGTCATAACCTCCTATATATAACATATATCAAAATAAGTTTATTAATGAATTCCAAATAAACAAAAAAAAATAAAAATTGGAGAGGGATATTGAACTCGACACTTACCCAAATAAACTGCAGATAATTTGAGTCCGCCGCATAAACAACATTCACAAGTTAGAAATGCATATAGAATACTCAAGCTAATTAAAAACCTTTAAAATAATTACTAAATGAATGTCGGGAGATTAAAATTTAAAAAAGAAGTGAATGGCAGACAAAATACCTTGCCTTCCTTTCCTAGTTTGTCCCTCTCTTCTGCAACTATTATCCCACAGATGTGCCTCGTATCTCCCTGTCCATCTATGCCTGCATTTCCATTAATAAAATCATGCATCCTATAGTTAATAATAAATCGGAAAACAAAAAACTAATGAACGAAATTTTTAAAAAAAATTAAATGGAGAACCTCGTTACACCACGGTAGATAGAAGTCCTTTGGCCAAACGTCTCAATAGACTTCCTCGGCACCGCCTCAACAGCATCAACACTTACACTCGACTGCTTATTATTATTGTCGGAAACAGTACTCGAGCTCATCTGATCCCCACCGCCACCATCGGAGCTGCCGGTCAAGAGGGGCAGGGCGGAGGCGGACTGCGAACCAGTGCTCATCGACAGCGACAAGTTCTGAGTGCTGCCGGAAAAGTTGACCGCCTCTTGTGCAGCAGTAAAATACTGGTGCTGCTGCTGTTGATGAAGATGAAGATGCTCGTTTGCAGAACTGGGGTTGTTCCTCAACCAGTTCTTTATCATGGATAGCCCAATGGTGCTGTTTGCCTGTGCTGTTTGATCAGTGGTGCTGAAAGAAGATCCTCCTAAGAAGTTCTCTAGCTTTGGTGGGGTTTCGTTTTCAAAACTATTGCATGATGGAATGCCATTTTTGTAGCTTGTGTTTGCTTCCTTCCAATCCCAATCTGCAAAAAATTTCATATATATTCACTTAAAAATTTCATCTCCCAAAAAGTTATGTTTCTGCCTATTAATTTCTCGAACTGCCCTTTTAAAAATTTAAAAAAAATTCGAACCATCTCTCGCTGACGGGTTTCAGTACGCTCAGACCCTATTTTCTCAGAAACTAGTATCAAAGTTGGGGTTTGGGATACTCAGAGCCCTTGTTTTCTCAAAAACTAGTATCAGAGACGAGGGGGTTTTTAGGGTACCCAACCCTTATTTTCTCGACAACCAGTATCAGATACGGGGTTTTAGGATACCCAGCCCTTATTTTGGGGGGGGAAAAAAGGAAGAGTATGAAAATTTGAACCTTTTGGAGGGTGAAATTAAGGAGTATATTACCTTGGGAGGAGGGGTGGTGGTTGGTTTTGAAGGCTTCTAGTATGCCAAAAGGGGCAGGAGGAAGGTTGAGAGAGGGAAGCATGGAGGAGTCTGCAGAAGTGAGGTCAAAGCAATCCCCTCCTCCATGATGATGGTGATGATCTTGAGAAGGGATTTCTTGGGGGGATAGAGAGAAACCTAGCCAGTTGTTCACAGAAGCCATTTCTTGGTACTGGAAATGATTCCTGCACTTGGTTCTGTATATACTAATAGGAGTATGTGTGGGGGAATTAAATGGACACAAGATTAAGAACAGGTGCATGCATGAGAAACTAGGGGGATTAAACCCTGTGGAAAACAGGAAGAAGCTGAAAGGCCTAAGGGAAGAGGAGAGGTATGTGAATGAGGCTTTATAGTACTAATGAGGTTTTTGTCTGCTCTTTGGTCATAAGGAGGGTGCCCTATATATTTATTCTTCAAAGGCCAGTCTTCACACTAATCCCAACACCACCTATGACTTGAAATAGGTAGGGGCAGTCCTGTACATTTATTTGTACAATTTGACTATTATCTCGGTTCCATTAAGATTGTCTCATAACTCATTTGTACAATTTTCAAGAAAAATATTAAACTGATAATATCCTTAAATGCATAACATAAAATTTTAAAAATCTGATATTATAAATAGGGGAAGTTTCAGGAAACTTGATCTATTATCCATAAATTTATGGATAGATCACCATAACTTTTATTTTTAAAACTGTTAAATTTTCTTTTAAATAATTATTACAATTTATAAGCTAAAGTAAGTAATAATATTTATATAAATGTGAATATACAAAATTAGAATATAAAAAATATGTAATAATTAACCTTTTAAATTTTAGTGTGTATAATTAAACAAATATAATGTATAAATGAAAAAGTGCAATGAACTGTTCACCACTTAATAATTGACCATCCTCTTATAAATATACGCATTCAACGAACTTAATAACATTTCATATTATGACATTTTAATTTTTAACCTAAAAATAAGGATGTGAAATAATGGTAGTAGGACAGAGGTAGTATCCGTTCGTTTTGGAGAGGAATGTAAAGGGGGTGAATGGATTAGTATAGAAGAAAACAAAAGAGAAAAGTGCACGAGGGCATCCTAAAAAAATTGACACCGTGTCCATGTATCCTTGTGTAGGTTTAGGGTGGTAAATAATTAATTTACCAAAAAACAAATGGGAAAGAGTTGAACTTATCTTCTCACCTAGGGGCATGAAGTGCGTATTATAGTGATAAAGGAGAGGTTGTTGGGTTGACTGAGTCTCCTCACAGGTAGCATGTCCATAACCTTATGGACAGATTATTTGTTTCTTATCTTATGCACGATATTTTTTAAATTATATATAAATTTAGAATTTTTGAAAAAAAAATTATATCATATATTTTTATATTTTCACCTTCAAATATATATTATTACTTATTTTAACTTATAAAATATAATATTTAAATTTTATAAAAAATTACAATATTTAAAATAAATGCTCCTGAGCACTTTCTCTATTGGATTAACACATTCACATGGTCATAACCACCATGTGAGTTTCGTATCCTTAAAACTAGCTGCTGCTGCCTTCCTCTCAGTCAAACTAATGAACCGTCAAAACATATTCGACCATTTTTTCGTTTACATGTCTTTTTAGTTCAATTTAAAAAGTAAGAGGCCTGTCTCAGGTACTTGTACGCTACAAATAGCAAGTACTTGTGAATGTATCCTTTGTTTAATCAGTGGATTGCTTAATACACTATTGGAAAGATCCCCCATGTGCACCAATATTTTCGTATCATAGACATTGAAATTTTATGAATTTTCATACTAGGGCATATGTGAGCGGTGCTGGTATGTGATACAGTGCTAGAAATTTAATCCAGCACCGAATATCACCTGTCAGTGCCCAATTTTTACTTTGTCGTACCGGTGCTACGATATATTTCAGTACCGGTACCATTAACCGGTGTCTATGCATGAAATACCGATGCTAGTAAATTGGCGATCAATTAAAAAAATCCGACCAGTGAGAAAAAACTCATCGGCCGAAATATAAAACTCAAAACGAACAAAACGCAAAAAAAATAGAAGCTCATGTAAAAACTGAAAAAATCAACCTAGAACTTCATTACATATAATTGAAAATACTTAACACCTCTCAATTCATGAAACAAGCTATACCTAAGCATAGATTAACAACATCAATCATCATAAAAACTAGAACCTAATTTCCAGAAACCCTATATAACATCAACTAACCAAAACAGTGAAGGTGACTCGGATCTTGTGGAGCTTGCAACTCCGACCACCGAGTAGAGCACAGAGAAATGATGCCGGGGATGGTGCACCGCGGGGAGGCAGAGATGGAGTCGGGAAGGTCCGTGAGATGGCGTAGGGGATGGTGCTGGGATGGTTCGGAGATGGAGTCGGGATGGTGTCCAGAGATGGCATCGGGAGATGGTCTGGAGATGGCATCGAGAGATGGCGTTGGTGGCGACGTCGAAGCAGAGAGGGAGGAGGAGGGAGAAGATGGAGAGGAGAGAAATGAGGGTGGGTAGATTTAGGGTTTTAGGGGGTAGTATAAATAGGCAAAATTTTAACGGTTGAGATTCAATCAACAAAAGAATTCAACGATTCATATGAAACAAAGTTGGGCTCTTCTTTTTTTTTAAAGTTGAGCACCGGTACCGGTGCCCAAAATGCTCATACCGGTGCCTAAGAAATCGAAATGCAGCTGCTTAGAGCTTTTTTGAATGGTTTTTTTTTGAAAAAAATTGAACCCGAGAGCAAACCTTGGAAAATTTTTCTAAGTTTTGAGCACCGATACAAAAACTGGTGCCCAAAATGCTCATACCGGTGCCTAAACATATGAAACGAGTATGCTTAGGGCTACTTTGAATGGTTTTTTAAAAATGGAACCAGAGAGCAAACCTTTTCTAAGTGTTGAGCATCGGTACAAAAACCAGTGCCCAAAATGTTCATACCGGTGCCTAAACATACAAAACGCAGCTACTTAGGCCTGCTTTGAATGGGTTTTTTTAAAAAAATTAAACCCGAGAGCAAACTTGAGAAAATTTTCTAAGTGTTGAGCACCGGTACACATATCGGTGCCTAAGTAACTAATACCGGTGCTCATTCCAAAATTTTAAAAATCTCAACAAAATTTGGAATGAAAATTCAAAAACTTCATTATCCTGTAATAACATAGCACCGGTATGAATGAAAAACAATGTCGGTGCTTGTATTATTAGATCTCTAACTTAACTATTCAATTTTTACTATTAGGTCCATAGAAGAAATTTGGAGGTGACGAATCAAAAAATTGAAGACATCAAAACACAATTAAATAAGAGATGATTGCATCTTTAAAATTCAAGGTACAATGGGTGGACGGAAGTGCCTCTAACATATTTTCAAAAAATTATGTTATGGCCCAAAAGTTTGTTACGACATTATCCTTCTGTCTAAAATACATGAATTTTATTATTCTTGAATAAATATTGAAATAGAAATATAAATTTTTTGATAAAATTTTGAAAAGTGCTACTGCATGTTCTATAGTAACCTAGAGTTGATTACTTAGAAGATAGAAAGGGGAATCGGAAAGGATTAAGGATATCTTCTTGTGCCCGATTGTTGATAAATATTTTGTTATGGACTTGGAACAATGAGGGTGTATAGGGTAGGATCACATTCGAGCAGATTTCAATTTGGAGTTACGAGTAAAGTTTTTACTTTTTGTACTTAGGTTCCTCCAAGAAAGTTGGAGTCGTCGGATCACGAAATTGACGAAACCAAAATGCAATTCAATAATATATGATCGGAACTCTGCAATTTGGGTATGTATGGGTGAACGGAAGAGTCTTGAAAGTCAACATTGATTACTTCTATAAATTCTTGGAAAATTACACTGTGGCCCAAAATTGTGTTATACCATTACGCATTGCTCCAAAATACATGATTTTTGTTATTCTTGCATAAATATGGAAATATAAAATAAATGATTTTTTTTGTGAAATATTGAAATACTAGTACATGTTCTAGAGTAACTTATGGTTGATCACTTGAAAGTTACAAAGTGAAATCGGAAAGAATTATGGATATGTTCTTATGCTCTATTTTATATAAATAATCCCTTACTGGCATGGAAAATACAATGGGGTGTATAGGGTTGGATCACGTTCGAGCAGATTTCAATTTGGAGTTATGAGTAAAGTTTTTACTTTTTGCACTTAGGTCCCTCCAAGAAAGTTGGAGTCGTCGGATCACAAAATTGGAGGAACCAAAATGCAATTCAATAATATACAATCGTAACTCT
Source organism: Rubia yunnanensis (assembly GCA_037428765.1). Taxonomy (NCBI): domain Eukaryota; kingdom Viridiplantae; phylum Streptophyta; class Magnoliopsida; order Gentianales; family Rubiaceae; genus Rubia; species Rubia yunnanensis. The sequence continues at coordinate 115,681,835 of CM075061.1, read as the reverse complement.
ACAATTTGGGAATGTATGGTTGAACAGATGGGTCTCGAAAGTTAAGATTGATTACTTCTATAAATTCTTGGAAAATTACACAGTAGCCCAAAATTGTGTTACCGATCCTGAATTTATTCAAAGGCACCAATTTTTTGTGTACTGGTACTGAAGTTTGGTTTTTTAGCACCGGTATTCAGTGCATAGGCACCAGTTTTTTTGTGTACCAGTGCTGAATTTTAGTGTTTTAGCACCGGTATCATTGACATACCGGTGTCTAGGACATTTTTAGCACCCGTATTTCAACACCGGTACATTTTTACCAGTGCCTATGTACCTATTTTCCAGGAGTGATAGTGTATCGGGTGCGACTACATACACTTTCAAAGTGTCACATTAAACTCAGTTTTTAAATGCTCGATTTTTATTAAAAGTTAACTTAAAAATACACACCATTAAGCAATATCCTGATAAAAAAGTAGACTCGGTTTTCTATTAGCTAGTGAAATACACAATTTTGATTAAAAATTAAGTGTTGCTTTAGGAGCTAAAAACACTAAGTTGGACTTTTTGCAACACTTTTACAAGTATTACCTTAGTTAATGTTGCATTAGATCTAACACAACACCTTTTAAATTTTAGGTAAAATTTCCAAAGGTTTAAGTAACACTTTATAAGTGATAGAAAGTAAAATCCACAAATGATTGTGCATGTGTGTATTCACACACGCACAAACACATACACACACACATATAGTGAGTACAAAGGGTATACAAAGTGGAAACATATATGGAACATGATATATACAAAACCAATCAGAAAGAGTATTCATTTCTTATCCTGATTCTAAATCAATTATATCTCTACTACTCCCGCTTAAACGAAGTGTAGGACTTATTGCAATGCAAAGCTTGGAATGTAAGAACTCCAACGAAGGACGAGGTAACCCTTTGTAAAGATGTCAACAAGCTGCAAGTCCGTAGAAACATGGGCAACCTTGAGCTTGCCATGAGACACCATCTCACACACAAAATGATAATCAATATCAAAGTGCTTGGCTCTCTTAAGCGAAACTGGATTTCTGAGCAAGAAAGAGAGCACTATTACTATCACATAGCAAAACAGAAGGCGCACAAGTCAATGCACGCAAATATCGAAGAAGATTCATCAGCCAAGCTAGTTCCACAACAGTGTTTGGCATGGCACGATATTCTGATTCAGCACTAGAACAAGAAATTCTAGGTTGCTTCTTAGCACTCCAAGAAACTAGGTTGCCGCCTAGAAAATTGGCATAACCATAGGTAGACCTACGAGTCTCAATACAACGAACCCAATTAGTATCAGAATAACCTAGAACTAGTAACAGATAAATTTGCGAGAAACTGAAGACCATAGGGGAGAGTACCAAGAACATAGCACAAAATTCGAGTAACATCTTGAAAATGGTCTTCAGTAGGAGCTTGCATGTACAGACTAACCATGTTCACAACATAGGACAAATCAGGATGTGTAATCGACAAATAATGATGTGCACCAACCAAAGACCGATAAAGTGTGGAATTTCTGAACGACTTACCGGAAGAGCTAACAAGATGCAAAAAATACAAAAGGAATGGCAACGGGCGCAAATTCCTGCATCCCAGTGCGTCTTCGAATATCCTTGGCGTATCTGGCCTGACCAAGGAATCAGTCGTCGGAAGTACGAACAACCTCCAAACACAAGAAATACTGCAAAGTACCGAGATCAATAATCTTGAATTCTTGATTAACTCTATTAATAAACTTCCGAATGAGATAACCATCATTCCTAGTGAGAATAATGTCATCAACATAAACCAACAAGTACAGAAGAGAGGTACCCTGTGAAAAGACAAATAAAGATGTATCATAGGAACTACATACAAACCCTAGAATGATAAAAAAAAGAGCTAAAATGCTAAAACCAAGCGCGAGAAGCTTGCTTCAATCCATAAATCGCCTTGCATAGACAAAAAAAAATCTGGATGCATAGGGTTTTTATATCCAATAGGCTGCTCCATATAAAATCGGAGAGTTAAGAATGTCATCTAAAAATTCATTCTTACCATCGAGCTATTGTAAGGCCCAATTACGAGTGATAGCCAAAGATAAAATAGTACGAACAATAGAAGCCTTCACAACAACACTAAAAGTATAATCATAATCAAAACCAGACAATTGCAAAAAACCTCGAGCAACTAACATCATTGTATGTATGTGTAGCGAGCCATCGGCCTTATACTTCTAATGATAAACCCATTTTGAACCAACAACATTTACATTAGAAGGATGAGGAACCATATCCCATGTCCGCTGAGTGCGAAGAGCCTCAATCTCGGAATCTATGGCAGCAACTTATTTAGGATCCTTAACAGCCGAGCGACGACTTAGAGGCTCGGTCTTAGAAAATAAATCTCTCAGTAAACCATAAATATCACAGTCGGAAAAATCTTAGTACCTGAGAGAGCCAGTACAAAATCTAGTAGCCATCGGATGACAGGAAGAGGGAACCAACACCAGAGTTAGCGTGAAACCCAAGGATGGTGCAGAACCTGAAGATGGGCGATCGGGAGAAGTTGACGGTGATGGGCGATCGGGAGAGATAGCAGACGGCGGCTGCACTGGAGGCAAAACCGCTGGAGCTGCGACAGGTGTCGTCATGGCACTGCTGGCGATGGACTAGGCTGATGGTCTGCGTGCGGTGGACTGTATAGAACCTAAGCTCCCGGTATAGACTGTAAATAAGAATTATCCAAAATAATAGGTAATTTGATTGGAGAAGATGACTCAAACACATCCGACGACACAGACAAATTCCAAAAATGCAGAACCATAGTGAAGGTGGATCAGTGGCAGTACCAGTGCGGGTCACTGGAAAAAGGCATCTCATCAGACCGAGCATGATGAGTGATATACTTCTTTTCTGTAAGAAAATCAAGACAACGAAAACCCTTGTACAGCGAAATGTAACCCAAAAATATACATGACATACTTCGAGGTGCCAACTTATGCATAGCATAAGGGCATAAATATGAAAAAAAAACTCGACAGTTAAATGGATGAAAATTGGAGTAGTCAGTAGTCGTACCAAAAATAACAGAGAGCGGAGACTGGCCCGATAAAATCGGCATTGGCAGCCTATTGATGATATAAACTACTGTAGAAAAAGCATCATACTGAAATGAATGATGAAGGCCAAAATGAAAGAGCATCGACAATCATGTCTCAGTTATGTGACGATGCTTCCGCTCTGCACGACCATGTGATGATGAAGGTCGGAATGAAAGAGCATCGACAATCCTGTCTCAGTGATGTGACGATGCTTCCGCTCGGCGCGGCCATTTTTCTCTGGATTGTAAGGACATGTAACCTGATGATGAATGCCCTTAGATGCAAAATGTGGCCGCATGATGATGAATGCCCTTATAAACTTGGTACCACCACCACTCTTAAATACTTTAATGGTGGTAGAAAACTTGATCTCAACAAGATCCTCAAAATGCATATAAGTCTCTACCAAATTAGACATTCATCGCAGAGAATATAACCAGTTGGACCGAGAAAAATCATCAACAAAAATGACATAATAAGAATACCTGACATAGGAGATGACATGAGAGGGTCCCCAAAGATCACAGTAAACTATATCAAGTATGTGTGGTGCATATTTTAAATTATCACTAAAAAAATACGCTTGCCTTTAGTCATCTCACAAGAGGGACATAAATGAGGCTTAGACAGCAAACTAGTAGCCGAAAAACATCCAGACTTGCTCAAAGAAGAAATAGTGTTATGGGGGTTATGCCTAAATTTACTATGCCAAAGTTCAAAATATGCTTTAGAAGTACTTGATGCAACAAAAGCAGATAAAGCGGCACCACCCAAATCCAAAATATATAAACCTCCATCACGATGGTCTTTCCCAATAACATCACTAGTAAACTTATTCAAAATAGTAAAAGAAGAATCATCAAAACAAATAACAACATTCATATCCCAAGTCAACTTGCTAATGGACAACAAATTTTTAGTAATTTGTGAAAACACCTAACATTAGACAATGATAATGAATCAGAGACTCGAGAATGACCAACGTGGGTAATGTTAAGAGTAGAACCATTACCAACAATAACACGATTGTTACCAGAATAAGGAGTCACGCAATCAAGAGCGGAGTGAGGAGAATTCATGTGGTTGGTCGCGCCAGAATCAGCTATCCAGTGAGCATGCGGTAAAGAGTCAGAAGAAGAAGCCCTAGAGATAAAGTGAGGACATGTAGAGGCAAAGTGACCAAATTTCTTACACCAATGACACTGCAACTGGTACCATTCACCGTGTAATTTAGAACAAAAAAAAAGCAACATAGCCTGTAACATAACACCATTGACACCATGGCTAATCAAGATGAGACATAACAACAATAAAATAAAATAATAATTATAAATAACTCTGCTCCAAGAGGACAGCCCAAAGCGCGCAGAAGCAGCAAGGCAAAGCTTGGCGCACATCAGTGTCATGCGCGCGTGACTACACACACCGTTGAAAAGGCAGGGGGCGTGAATTTGAGAATGAACGTGGACGCTTGTTATCGGCTCAGATAGAAGACATCGGGGACGATGACGCTGGCTAGTTCAGATACCGCTGGGGATGACAAAGATGGACGGCTCAAAACGAATAACGCTGGTGATGACGACGTCAGTGAATCTCGGTGTAAAGAAATAGGAAAAATCTTGTGAACTTCGTGTCTGAAAAAGAGGAACGACGATCTGGAGTTCACCGGAGAATGAGATTGAATGGAGAATGAATACAAATATAGATGTCGCCGGCCGAAAGAGATTGAAGGAGATCGACGACAACAAGTGATAGGAGTCTGAGAGTGGTCGAAGGCAGCGACAGTGGGTGGCGGCCGGCGTAGTGAACTGATTGTGTTTTTTTTAACAAAAAATATTCCACAACACTAACAGAGAGACAGAACGAACCAATCACACATCAAACTTTTGATTGACATTTGACGTCCGCCTCGACGTTAGTGCAAGGAAGAAGATAACAACCAAGGATTGAAAAGAACAGACAATTTTTCAAAAAAAAATTAGAGAGAAAAGATAAGGAATTTTAGAGAAACCTGTCTGATACTTACAACTGCATGGAGTGAGGAATTTCTAATTGCCCACTGAGAGTCATATTTAAAGAGCAAAAACTTGGATTCTTTTACTTATAAATAAAGTACTTTACTTAAACAAATTATTGTGGCTGTGTGTATTCACATATATAGTGAGTACAAATAGTATATATAAGTCGAGTTTCCAAACTGTGTGCGATAGTAAGGTGCGAAAGTGTGTGCGAATTTTCTGAAATAACTACTGTTCATCCTCCTTCCTCTTCTCTTTCTCTTCTGACCGTTACTCGCCGGCAACGGTAACAGCCACTGGTAACAGTTTTTTTCTCTGCCACTCGGCGGGGTCTCCCCCACCACGATCGATGGCAGCTTCCACCTCCAACTCCAATCTGCCACCGCCCCCTAAAACGTTTGTGGCCGCTCTTCAGACAAAATCCCCTCCATTGTCATCACATCTCCCCAATAACCCTGAGCTAATCCCGAAATCCTCCCATCTAGGTGATCTTGCTTGTTTATACTCTGAGGAACAAATTGCCACATTATCAGCTCATTACTCCAATGCATTGGTCGGTAAATTTACCAAAGGTAGAATCTCCATGGATCAGATGGAGGTTGCCCTTAAAACTATTGGGTTCGAAGGTAAGTACCAATTGGGATCTCTTGATTACAAACATATACTAATTCGTTTTGAACAGGTTAACGACTACCAACGATGTTGGATGAAAGGCATATGGAATTTCAATGGCGTTTCACTGAAAATGCTTAAGTGGACTCCAGAGTTCTCTACGCAGAGAGAATCTCCCATTGTCCCGATTTGGTGTACAATTAGGGAGGTACCACTCTACTACTATAACTCCTCATCTATTGAAGCTATTGGTAACAATATTGGTAACTTTATAAAGAATGATTATGCTACCGAGATGCTTACTAGGCCTTCGGCCATAAAATTCTGTGTTGAAATTGACCTACTGAAGCCTCTGCCACAATACATTAGGCTAGGTTCAATATCAAACAATAGGAAATATCCAATTGAATTTGAGGATATCCCTCTATACTGTGGACATTGTGCTAAACTGGGACATTCTTCAGGCCAATGTAGGGTTAACCCTCAGAATAATAAGGAAAGAACTGAGGAAACTAATAGAATCCACACTCAACCTATCCCTCAGTGGCAGGCAACCGGGAAAAATTCGATTTACCACCACTGCTCACTGATTCACCTACCCATACTCATGTCTCTCCTATTGATAAGGTAGTCAGGAACCCTGATCCTCTACTGCAACCTGCTCAAACTCCCACAACACCTGTTTCTAGTGGAATTGGGAGTCCTAACTCCACCACTAGGTTACTAAATGCCACTGCTAAATCAAAAACATTTCTGAAAACTTATGCAAGAGATGATCTCCACATTGGCTTACATCGTTCTCTTATGATTGATGCTACTGCTAATCCTACACTTTCCTTAGGGGGAAAGATGTCCAATAGATTCTCTGTTTTGCAGGGAGAAGACACTTACTCTCAGGAACAAGAGGAAACCAGCTGCAGTAAACAGAAGAATCTGGAGCAACCTTTGGATTTGGACCTAGATGAACAACAAACCTTGGAAGAGGAATCTGAGCAGACAGGTAAGGGTCAACATCCAGGTAAATCTAAAAACAAAAAGGTGACCTATCTTAGTCAGCTAAACAAAATGTTATTAAGGTCAGCTACAAAAGGTGCAAAATCAGGTGAAATATGATAGGAACAGTTAATATTAATTTTCTGATCTGGAATCTTCGTGGAATGGAATCATCATTGCTTAGGCTATCTAATTTAATCAAAACTAAGAGAATTCAGTTGCTATGCATAATAGAACCTATGCATGATAACTCAAAAATACAGGCCTATATGACATCTTTACATTTTGCAAACTGTCTAGCCCTTCCTAATGGAAAATTTTGGTTAATGTGGACTCATCTTCTCACAGTCTCACTGATTACTTCTCATGACCAATTCCTTTTTGTTAGCATATCTCATTCCTCTCTGACTCTTAATATGAATGCTGCTTTCATTTATGCTTCAAGGGATAGGGAGGGTAGGAAAGCTTTGTGGAAAGATTTAGAGCCTTTGTCTAACAGTGATACTATTTTTATAGGGGATTTTAACACTATTAGGAGTCTAACTGAATACAGAGGACCCTCTAATCCAGCTCTAGGGACCATTAGAGATTTCAATACATGGATTAATTCAAATGGGATTCAGGAAATAAGCACAGTAGGCAATTTATTCACCTGGTGTAACTCTAGGCTAAGGAATCCCACTTCCAAGAGGTTAGATAGGGGGCTCTGTACACTATCCTGGAGCTCCAAATTTCCATCTTCCTCCATCCAGATTCTCAATAGACACACCTCAGATCACTCACCTCTCCTCCTTCAGTTATCTAATCTAACTTCCCCATATCCCAAACCTTTTAGATTCATCAATGCCTGGTTCCAAAGATCGGAATTCATAGGTTTAATGCAGGAATCTTGGGAAAAACCTATACAGGGAAATGGAATGATTAAATTCTACCTGAAACTGATTAGGCTTAAAAGAGTCATCAAAACTTGGAACAGAGAATCTTTTGGTAATATTGATGCCAATGTTTCACAAGCTGAGGATGCTTTAAGAATACAAGAATCTGTTTTTGATCATGATCCTAATTTAAATGAATTGGTTAAACTTAATCAGAAAAAAGCTAGTTTGCAGAAGGTCTTAAAGGAAAAAGAAAAGTTCTGGAAACAAAAGGCAGGACTTAAATGGCATAAATTAGGTGACAACAATACTGAATTTTTTCATAAGATTGTCCAAGAAAAGAAATGTAGGATACAGATTAATAAAATAAAAAACTCGGCTGGCCAATGGCTAAACACTGAAACTGAAATTCAGAAAGAGGCAATCTCTTTTTACTCAGATCTACTAACTGAACCAGATCAAGGCACAGATGATACCTTCACCTCTCATTTTCTGAGCCAAATTCCAGTGATTTTAACTGATTCTGATAATCATATCTTAGATTCTCCTATTCTGGAACCTGAATTAAGATTAGTTGTTCAGAATTGAAGTAGCAACAGTAGCCCTGGCCCGGATGGCTTCACACCAAAGTTTTATAAGAAATGCTGGCCTTTTATTAAGAATGACCTTTTAGAGGCAGTTAATGATTTCATTGTAGGCTCTAATATTCCTAATGGGATATCTAGCACATGGATTACACTTATTCCTAAGAAAACAACCCCATGTCAGTTTGGAGACTTTAGACCTATTAGTTTATCTAATGTCTCTAATAAAATCTGCTCCAAGGTCCTCATGGAAAGATTAAAACCTTATATGGACTCTTTGATATCTCCTAACCAATCTTCTTTTTTGAAGAAGAGAGATATTTCTGATAATATACTATATTTACAGGAAATGGTTAGATTCTTGGATAAGAAAAACAGAATTCCCAACTGTATAATGAAACTGGACCTAATGAAAGCCTTTGACAGGGTTAACTGGCTTTTTCTTAGGCAGATTTTAGTTAAATTTGGTTTTCAAGGGAATTTTCTGATTGCAGTGATGAAGAATTTAGCACAAGCAAAATTTTCAATTCTAATTAATGGAAAACCTGTTGGTTTTTTCCCAGCTACTAGAGGTATTAAACAAGGTGATCCTCTCTCTCCTTTCCTCTTTAATATTTTTACTGAAGCTTTTTCAAGGAGTCTCTCATATGTTTTCTCTACTGGAAGGCTATCTCATTTCCAATTTCCTGCATCAATACCTGCCATATCTCATCTATTATATGCAGATGATACCATAATTTTCATGCAGGCATCAAAATTAAATCTCATAAGAATAAAGGCTTTTCTAGATGTCTTTGAGGTGACTTCAGGACAGAAGTTTAATTTTGAAAAGTCAGAATTCTACTTAAGTAAAAGAGCCTCTAACATTAAGATCTCTCAGGTTAAGTCCACTCTAAAAATGAAAAAAGGTTCACTCCCATTTACATACCTTGGTTGTCCAATATTTAGGGGAAGAACACTAAAAAGGCATTTCCAACCTTTAATGGCTAACCTGGATTCTAAACTTCAAAGTTGGAAGAATAGATGGTTAAGTGCGGGGGGGAAACTGGTCTTAATTAAACACTGTCTCTACTCCCTCCCACAGCACATTTGGGCAGTTACAAAACCACCAAAAATGATAATTCGTACCTTTGAAAAAAGATTAGCCAGGTTTTTTTGGGGAGAATCACATGGAAAAAATAATAAAATCTGGAAAAAATGGAAAGATATTGCAGTTTCAACTCACTTGAATGGACTTGGTTTTAGATCAATCCAAGCTATAATTGACACATGTTCAACTAAACTTTGGTGGAAAAGTCAATTAGGCAACTCCCTTTGGTCAAAACTGATCTGGTCTCTTCCTATATCCTACAGAAAATCTGTAACATGGAAGAGAATTATCCACATTAATTCTTTTGCAGAGCAACACTCAGTAATTATTCATGGGGAGGGCACCTGTAATTTTTGGGAAGCTAACTGGAGTTTTAAGGGGCCTTTAGATACTATTATCCCTGAGCATATAGTACAAGCCATGCCATACTTAACTGTGGCAGATTTCATTCATAATAAGTCCATCATATTGCCTCAGATTATCTCTTTTTTGGACCCTGATACTGTGTCTTTTCTCCAGGAAGCAATTTTAGTCCCAGGCAGAAAAGATAGACTGGTATGGAAGCCTGAAGCTTCAGGTAACTTCACTTCTAAGTCTACCTACAAAATGCTCACTCAGATGCCAGGTAATTTCCCTGCCTCAAAATTCATTTGGAATAATGCATTGCAAAAAAAGATATCCATCTTTACTTGGAAAATGCTGCAATCTTTTTTACCCTTTGATGAGGTGCTCATTAAATGTGGTTTCAGCCTTGCTTCAAAATGTCCTGCCTGCTTAAATTCTGATTCAATACAACATTTTTTCATTTCATGTCATATTGCTAAAGCAGTGTGGGGTAACATGGCTTCTTTAGTTAATTTTCATCTTCAGGATACTCATTCTCTTCCTGAAAGATTTTTTATTTTTTGGAATACCAGAGATCTACCTCACTGGAAACACTTCATCTGCAAAATAACACCTTCAATAACTTGTTGGTCACTTTGGAAAGCTAGGAATAGATTTTTACATGATAATGTGCCACTTTCCTCAGATCTGATATCTAAGGAGATTCTCAACTTATTAAAACTGGCTTTCCTAACTACTCCAAGGACATATTTCACTCATTCTTCTATCTCTTTACCTTTCCATCAGTGGATACCTTTCATTAGACCCCCACCTAAGCCTAATATATCAACTGTCATGTGGGAGAAACCTCCAGTTGGGTTTTTTAAAATAAACACTGATGCTTCTTGGTATACTGATAAGGCTGCTGCTGGGATAGTAGTTAGGGACTACTGTGGTGATTTGATTAACTTATATTCAGTGTCCATCTCTGCTGATTCTCCGATTGAGGCTGAAATGAAAGCCATTTTACTTGCTATTCAAGCTTTGCCTGGAATTCATATGAACTGCATTTTAGAAACGGATTGTAAGCAAGCAGTTAACATGATAAACTGCCCCTATTCAGCCAATTGGAAACTCTTTAACTTAGCTTTCAAAATTAATGCCCTCATGTGTGGAGCAAAGTTGAATCATGTTTTTAGGGAAGGTAACTCGGTAGCAAATGCGATTGCAAGGTATCATACTTGTCATCTTCAAAGTATCCAGTCTCATAACATTCCTCAGCATATTAAGGGACTAATTGTGTTGGACAAAGATCATGTTCCACATGTTAGAGCTCACTAGTTTCTCACTTAGAGACGGATGCTGCTAATTACTATTTTTCTGATTCTTTGCAGAACATGATCCAGCTCAACTGGCTTCCAACCGTTGCACCTCACACTTGCAAAGATCCACTGTCATTCATTGGATCAGGAGCTCCTTCTGCTGGGATGATGCCTTCCTGTTCTTTCTCTTCATCTTCGGATCAGTTTTGGATCAGCATGCTTTTCCCGGCCTTCCGATGGAAAGAAGATATATTACTGATCCACTCCTTCTCTAATCTAATTTGGGTATAGATGTTGCCTGGCCGGAGGTGTTAATTAACACGAGGGGTGGAGATTTTCACCTCCGGATCGCAACTCCACCAATATCTTTTGTTAGGATAATTTTGTTCATAATATAAGAACTCGATATAGGATTAATAGGACTTTTGGAGGGCAATTCTGTTGCCTCATCGCAAACTTTGATCTACATTTGTACAAATACTTCGTATGAGGAATGGGGAACCTCTAATATAGTACCCCCACCTTCGGGTGATTTTATTAAAAAAAAAAAAGAGTACAAATAGTACATACAAAGTAGGAACAAATATGGAACATGATATATACAAAACCAATCAGAAAGGTATTCCTTTTTTTATCCTGATTCTAAATCAATTATATATCTATTAATAAGCTACGGTAACATTTTAATAAGTAATTTCTTGTATTGCTATGAGCGATCCAACTGTGTTTTTGGTGGATAACATTCATTTTTTATTAAATAATCTCTTATATAATAGTACTGTCATGTACAAATATTGTAAATAAATAGACACACTCGAGATTACAGAAATAACGAGAATATAGAGAAAACAAATAAAATTTAAATCTAGCAAAGTATTTAAGAATGTGGGATTTGATATTGAATTTACAGGTTGTCTTATTTGTGCACCTAAAATTACAGAAATACAAGGCCGATTCATAAAATTTTATTCTCATAAAAATATTTAAATTTTTTTTTTGTGATACCTCTTACTGAAGACATAATATGTCAAAAGTAAATAGAAGCGTTCAGAATCATATACTGGATTCATAGTTATATCTAACATAAATATACGGGTCTATGATTACAAAAAATATAATGAAGATGATCTAAACTAAATAAACACACATAAAATTAGTGATTTAGGAGAATAATCTAAAATAAACAGACTCACCTAAGATTACACAAACATGTATAAAGAACAAAACTTGAATCTAATAAAAGTATTTGTGGAAAGATAAAAATAATTACTCCCTCTATTTAAGGATAAAAAAGGATTGAGTTGTAAAAATCTTCATATAGTGACCCAAAGTTTCTCCCTTAAATTATGGTGAAAATTGTAGCAAGATAATTCTTTGTGGGATCAATATATGTGAATCACTTCCAACCTTCTGAAACATTCTAAAACCTGGAAAAAGCATCAAAGAAGTTCAGGAAAAGGCCAATAATAACTCCTTCATTCATATTGGAAAAAGTAATGCTGATTCTGGAATTCAAACTGAGTAAAAATGGGTCCATTAATACACAAAATGAATGAAAAAAAAAGGAATTACCTAATAAATCATTTAGAATCAGGATAAGAGAAAAAAAACCTTTTTAGATTGGTTTTGTATATATAATGTTTCATATTTATTTAAGCTTTATATACCCTTGTACTCACTATATATAAATACATTTTCTCAATTATTTGTGGGTTTTACTTTCTATTATGGTATTAGACTGGTTTCTCTAAAATTTCTGGTCTTTTCTCTCTCCTTTTCCAAAAAAAAAAATCTTTTATTTTCGATCCTTTGTTGCTGCTTCTTCATCACACTAACGTTGAGGTAGACGTTGACTGCCAATTACAAGGTTGTTGTGTGATTAGTCTGTTCCGTGTCTCTGTTAGTGTTGTGGATTGTTCGTTGTTTTTCATCAAAAAAATAGAACGTTGCCACCCACACACTGCCGCCGCCCTCTTTCTAATCATTGCCGGACTCCGCCGCCTATTGACGTTGTCTGCTAGCCCTCTTCCCGCTTGGATCCCACTGCTGTTTATTCGACCGGAGATGGGTTCTCATCATTTTTATCTATAAATCTGGGTTCTTGTTGTTGTCACGATTTCTCGCCTCTAGTCACAATTTGCCGCTGGTCACAATTTGCCGCCGGTTCTGGTCCCTAGCTCTCGTCGCTAATTCTGGTTATAAGCTCTCGCCGCTGGTTACATTGCTCAAGTCCAGAGGTTTTCTTCCTCGGAAAGTGCGTGAAGACATGCACCATCGTTACTCAGTTGTTTTTCTTTGGCGCGTGCAATACCTGTGTTGTTGTCTTTCTTTTTCTCATGTAGCTCTCGCATTGTGAGATATCTAGCATCTCACGAGTTATTCAACTTATCGCACCCAATCATTTTCTCGCGCTCAGATCCAGTCACCGTCTTGTTAACAATCCTAGTTAGCGTCTCGTCAGCAATCCCAGTTAGCGTCTCGTCAGTGCCCATTCAGCACCGGCTTAAAAAAATTGGCTTTTTGTACTATGGCTCATTTTGATTAACCACGGTGTCGATGGTGTGACGTTCTGGGTCATGTTGCTTTTCTTGCTCTAAACTGCACAATGAATGGTACCGGTTGAAGTGTAAGTGGTGTAAGAAATTTGGTCGCATTGCATCGATGCGTCCTCACTTGGCCTCTTGAGCTGCTTCTCCCGGCTCTTTACTGCATTCTCTTCAGCATGCTAGTTGGATAGCTGCAACTAGCGCGACCAACCATATGAATTCTTCTCAGTCCGCTCTTGATCGCGTTATTTTTGGTAATGGTTCTACTCTTAACATCACCCATGGTGTCACTCTTGAGTCTCTAATTCATCATCCTTATCTGATGTTTTGGTGGTTCCACAAGTTACTAAAACTTTGTTGGCTATTAGCATGTTGACTCGAGATATGAATGATATTATTTGCTTTGATGATTCTTCTTTCATTATTTCGAACAAGTTTACCAGTGATGTTATTGGCAAAGGTCATCGTGATGGTGGTTTTTATTTTTTGGATTCTGGTGGTGCTGTTTTGTCTGCTTTTGTTGCATTGAGTGCTTCTAAAGCATCTTTTGAACTTTGGCACAGTAGATTGGGTCATTTGCCTCACAACATCATTTCTTCTTTGAGCAAGTTTGGATGTTTGTCAGTTACTAGTTTGCTACTTAAGCCTCATTTATGTTCCTCTTGTGAGATGGTTAAAGGCAAGCGTCTTTCTTTTCGTGATAATTTAAAACACGCACGACGCATACTTGATTTAGTTCATTGTGATTTTTGGGGACCCTCACCCATTGTGTCTCTAGCCGGCTACTCCTATTATGTAATTTTTTGATGATTTTTCTCAATTTACTTGGTTATATCCTTTGCGACGAAAGTCTGATTTTGTAGAGGCTTACATGCATTTTGAGGCTCTTGTTGAGAGCAAGTTTTCTACCATCATTAAAGTATTTCAGAGTGATTGTGGAACCGAGTGTTTGAATCATCGAATGCAATCACATTTTGCATCTAAGGGTATTCACCATCAGCTTTCATGTCCCTATACTCCAGAGCAAAATGGTCGTGCAGAGCGGAAGCATCGTCACATCACTGAGATGTGATTTTTTATGCTCTTTCATTCTGGCCTTCATCATTCATTTTGGTATGATGTTTTTTCTACAGCAGCCTACATCATCAACAGCCTGCCAACGCCAATTTTATCTAGTTAGTCTCCGCTCTCTGTTATTTTTGGTACGACTCTTGACTACTCCAATTTTCATCCATTTGGCTATCGAGTTTTTCCATATTTACGCCTACATAATGCAGATAAGTTGGCACCTTGGATTATATCTTGTATATTTTTGGGTTACAGTTCACAATACAAGGGTTATCGTTGTTTAGATCCTCTTACGAAGAAGGAGTACATCACTCGCCATACTCAGTTTGATGAGATGTATTTTCCAGCAACCCGTCACTGATCCACCTTCACTTGATGTTTCTTCATTTTTGGAGCCCCCATCTGTGCCATCAGAGGTGTTCGAATACAAAGACCCGGTGTGTTCTGATTTTGTTTGTCGTCTACGCAAGGCCATTTATGGTTTGAAGAAAGATCCTCGAGCTTGGTTTCAATGTTTCAGATCATTTTTTGTTGGCCTGGGTTTTGTATGCAGTTCCTTTGATAAATCTCTATTTTCCTTTTCTCAGGGTGCCTCTTTGCTCTATTTGTTGGTTTATGTTGATGACATTATTCTTACTGGGAATGATGGTCGTCTCATTCGGAAGTTTATTGATCGGGTTAATTAGGAATTTAAGGTTACCGATTTTGGTACTCTGCAATATTTTTTGGGTTTGAAGGTTGTTCGTACATCTGACGGGCTGTTCCTTGGTCAAGCCAGATACACCAAGGACATTTTGTTGCGTATTAGAATGCAAGATTCTTTGCTTGTTGTCATTTCTTTTGTGGATTTTTTGCAGCTTTCTAGCTCCTCTGGTAAGTCATTTGGAAATCTCACTCTTTATCGATCTCTGGTTGGTGCACTTCAATATTTATCAATTACACATCACGATTTGTCTTATGTTGTGAACACGGCCAGTCAATACATGTATGCTCCTACTGATGACCATTTCTAAGCTATCACTCGAATTCTGTGCTACGTTCATGGTACTCTCCACTATGGTATTTAGTTTCATGCAAATTCATCCAATTTACCAATTCTGGGTTATTCTAACGCTGATTGGGCTCGTTACATTGAGACACGTAGGTCTACATATGGTTATGATATTTTCCTCAGTGGTAACCCAGTGTCTTGGAGTGCTAAGAAGAAACATACAGTTTCTCATTCTAGTTCAAAATCAGAATACCGAGCCATGGAAAATACTGTTGCGGAGTTAGAATGGTTGATGAATCTTCTTTGGGGTTTACGTGTATCAACTCGTGCACCTCCTATTTTGCTGTGTGATAACAATAGTGCTCTCTTCCTGGCTCATAATCCAGTTTTGCACAAGAGAGCCAAGCACATTGATATTGACTATCATTTTGTGTGTGAGATGGTATCTTCTTGCAAGCTCAAAGTTGTTCATGTCCCTACAGACTTGCAGCTTACTAACATCTTTACAAAGGGGTTACCTCGTACTCAGTTTGAGTTCTTACATTCCAAACTTTGCATTGCGAACAGTCCTACACTTCGCTTGGGGGGGGGGGGGGTAAATGAGATATAAATCAGTTAGAATCAGGATAAGAAATGAATACCCTTTCTGATTAGTTTTGTATATATCATGTTCCATAATTGTTTATGGAGAAAAGTGCATATATAACCCTACATAATTGATGAAAGTGCAGATATAACCCTGCGATAATTGAAAGTGCAAATATAACCCAAGATATTTAGGTCATGTGCAAATATAACATTTTCCGGCTATTTGATACCGGAACTAGGTAAAAAGACAAATTTGCCATTCCAAAAATAAAGAAAAAATAAAATATAAATTTATTATCATTTTCCACCTTTTCTGCCCTAAAACTCTTTAGAAACCCTTCTCTTCAACAGTTGCCCGCCGCTAAGGAGAATCAGAGTCCGATGCTTCTTCTTTTTCTCCTTCTGGCACCTCTCTCTATCGCCCGCTTGTTTCCTCTTCAGATCTGGATTCTCCCCACCATTGGTTTCAGATGCCGGTATACGGTCTCTTCCCTATGGAGAAAAAAGGCGCCAATCAACGCTGCCTTTTCACCGCCACAACTACCGTCACGGGGCTGAGCTTCCCAATGTTGGGGTGTAAGTCACCAACGGAAGCTTACGAGCGTGTTACGAAAGCAGCTCTGGAGTTCTTCATTATCGGTGCCGGCAGCGGTGTCCCTGCTTCAGGCCTCACGTAGCCACCTCCACCTCCACCTCTATTTCTGCCACCGACGGTGAGTTCTACTCCCAAGGGTAAGATTTTTTTTTCCAAAAGTTGAAATCAATGTGGTTCTTCGTTTTCGAAAGATTTTTTTTTGGGTGTGGTGAGTTATGATGGTGTGGCAAGTCTGATGGCGTGGTGGTCAAAGACGGTGGTAGTGGTGGTGGTGGTTTGTGGTAGTAGTGGGCGGGGCTGATGGGTCAAAGTGGGGCTGACGAGTCTGATGGTGTGACGAGTCTGATAGGTGACGAGTGTGGTGGTGAACGACGGTGGTAGTGGTGGCGCTCGTGGGTGGTCTGATGGTGTGGTGGTGAATGACGGTATCTGTAAATTGCCATTGAAGCAAGCTGAGCAGGGGACCAAGAAGATGAGGCTATTTTGTCTTTTAGATTTTTTTGGTCCAAAGGGCATATTGGTCATTTTGAGTTGGCCAATGGCCAGAAATGGCCAGTCAATGCTGAAATAATGGATTTAGGGTTATATTTGTACTCATGTGCAATAGTTAGGGTTATATTTGCACTAAAAAATAACTCAGGGTTATATCTGCAGTTTCTCAAACATGTAGGGTTATATTTGCATATAATCCTTGTTTATGCTTTTGTATACTCTTTGTACCCATTACATATTCTATATTATTACCTTCACCTTGAACTTCTTCTGTTTCATGATTCATAATTGTTTGTTTATCCTCTAATGTGAGATAATTATCCCATCATATATATATGTATATATATGTATGTATATATGTATATATGTATATGTATGTATATATGTATGTGTATATGTGTATGTATATATGTATATATATATGTATGTGTATATATATGTATGTATGTGTATATGTATGTATGTGTATATGTATGTATGTATGTGTATATGTATGTATGTATGTGTATATGTATGTATGTATGTGTATATGTATGTATGTATGTGTATATGTATGTATGTATATATATGTATGCATATATGTATGTATATATATGTATGTATATATATGTATGCATATATGTATGTATGTATATATGTATGTATGTATTAAGAGACTTCAACCTAGACTCCCTAAGCATGTAATCAACACACTGCAGCAAAACTATCCAATATTTTCTGATTATAAAGACATTGGAAACCAATTGAAATGGCTTCTTGTCTTTGAAATCACCATATGAACTCTTAAATCACCAATTGAAATTCCCATCTCTTAAATATATGTGGTCTAACCTCCTGCTAAAGAAAATATGTGTTATGAATTGGAAATGGTTAAATAGACTTATAACAATGCCAAATGTACTTGAGGATTTGTCTTTCAATCTCTCATCTATATGTTGTCTTTGGAAATTAAATTGAGATGACATTCATCACATTTTTAATACATTAGGTGAAGGGAAACTGGAAAGTTATTGATCAAGTTTTTAACATTATGCTGACAAATTTCACCTTTTTATGGGATATATACTATTTCTGTTGGAATATGAATGTTCATAACATTCAATTTACTGAGCTAATCAGAATTTTACCCTGTATAGTAATATGGTACATTTGGTGCTCCAAAATAGATATCTCTGTGATGGAATCAAACCGGATAAACATCATATGATATTACAGATTCTTAATCAGTATAAGGACATCTTTCTGGCAAGAAACTGAAAGTATTATGGGATTTAACCTCTGTAGTTTCTAGACTTCTGATTAACAGGACGATGAAGCAAAAAAGAAGTCCTGTGAAATTTTGGTTTTACCGATTTTTGACTAATCCTTATTAGTATGTTCCAACGTAGGCTATTTAATCAAGTGTGTAATAATTTAAAGCACAAATGACACACGACTTGGTTACGCAGTTCGGTGAAATTCACCTACATCTGTGGGGCCTAGCCCAGTTCAGAATGAATTCACTAATTAGAAAGACACAGTACAATATTACAAAAGACTTATCTTTACTAACTATGATGTGTGAATTCTGCTAGCTCCCCTATTTACCGATCCGCCTTGATCAGACTCCCTCTAACCTCGAAACTCGTCGACGCTGGATCTCCTCCTCCCGAGGAATTAAGGTATACGATTATGAACTTTGAACAGCATGTCAGGTATGTTGGAACATAGAAATCTAGCTCATAGCAATTCTCGAAAGTCTCAAAAATCTGTATGCAGATTTTTGATCAATTAAATCCGTACAGAACGAAGTCGTGTTTGTCCCCTTTTATATCCACGAGCCGTTTGGAATTCTCCATGATTATCTCCACAATATTCCTATTCAAAATCTGCTTCTTGAAGCATATCCAAATCCCGTAAATAAAAGGATTTTCCTTATCACAGTCTATCTCATATATTCGCAAATAACCACTCCATATATGTAGGGATTTTCCATAAATCAACTATGCTTCACACGCCTCATTCATGGAAGAATATTCAGATTTCCATAAATCATAAATACCATAATATTCTGTCTTCTTTTTCCATAAACATCCTTGGCGTAAATATGCTAATTCCGAGTGTTCCAACATGGATATTTTTTCGTTTCCAAATATGTTCACAAAAACTGCCAATTAAATATTCAATGCAAATCTCAGACTTTACAATCTCCCCCTTTGGCATTTTGTGAACCCATAATGTTTTGGCCATGAATCTCACAACGAAAAAACTTGTCACACACATAGGTCTTCCAAACTTCACCTATGTTAGAACTTTTGCACAATACCAGAAATGAATACCAGAATCTCTAAACAAATTAATACCAGAATTTGTAAACAAATTAACACTAGAATTCCACAAAGCATGAATACCAGAAATCCAAAAATCCATCAAAAGATAAAATAAGTCAGATTACAGAGCCAATTTATCAAATCCAAAATATCCAAAATTCTCCCCCTGGGATCACACATATGCCAAAGGCACCCAAAAAAAACAAAAACCAAGCATCAGTAGACTCCCCCTGAGTTTGACCTCTATGTTGGAACATAGTGCAGAAATCCAAATCAGGTTCAAGTCTCCAACCGTGCTTTCTCTTCCTCTAGACTTGTCTTGTCTGCCTCCAGCGCTGCCATTTGAATGGCAAGGGCTCCCAATCTGGCATTCAGAGCTATCAATCTAGTCTTCTTTTCAGCCGATGAAGAAGTTGATCCAGAAGAACTCCATGGTAGATCATGCACATGCCTCAACCCAAAAGTCTTCTTGTTTGGCCTCAGAAATTTAGTGTCAATCACCACATATTTTGCCTTTCCTTTCCCTTTGGCACTCTTGGCTAGTGCTGAGATCAACCCAGGATAGATAATTGCATGTTTGACTTTGGGAGCAGTGGCTTGCCTGACCAGATTTTGCTGAATAAATAGCCCAAGATTGACAGGCTTCTGTGTTCCAACACAGTATAGCAACTTGGCCATTTCTATTGTCAATGCAGTAGTGTTTGTTGATGGCATCCAACAATGAACAACAATCTGGTACAACCCAAAAAATCTCGAGGACAAGCATGATGCTTGTGAATACCCCGTTGCAGGCCACTCTGCCTTATATCCACCTGAGATAATTTCTAGGATTTGATCATCCGAAACTTCCAAATCCTCAGGAAAAACTCCATCAGTCTCTGGCGTTAAAAGACCCAATACTTTGTTAATTCTAGCAGCAGACAAGTCAATTATCTTTCCCCTCACATAAACCCTTCCAAACCAAGGGGAATCGACTTCCAGATTTCCAACCATTAGGTTAGAGTTTACCTCAATAACAACCTGCCTATTATATTGCAGTTGAACCTTGGCTTCTTTTGTCATTCCTATTACCTCCAAAAAATCTGAGAAGCCACTTTCCCTGTATGCTACTAGGTCCACTGGTCTCTCAGGGATAAATTTTCTTTCAGAAAAGACTTCTCCCATATCTTCACCTTTTAAATTAAAGTAAGTAAATGACAATGCATTACTTACAGGAACAGGTGGCAAGACTTTCTTCTTTGGTAATTTCTGATCTCTCTTGAGCTTCTTAGCAAGTGGAGAAATCTTTGAAGCATTCGCCTTCCTCTTTCCTTTTGCCATCTGTAAAAATTCATCAAGCACCTCATCACTTGAATAATTCAAATTAGGAAGGTCCTGTGTTGGAACACACTCAGGATTTTCAGCTTCTTCCTCTTTATCAGACTGTGCTTGATCCGAGTCATTCTAGCAAGTCATTGACTCTCTAGGTTGTTCATCATACTCATTACCAGATCTATCATTCTGGTCTTCTCCTCCCATGTCAACATCAGAATCCACCTTCATGTGATTTTCATCTTCAAACTGCTGTGTTGGAACATGCACAACACTATCTTCCTCATCACTATCAGACAGCTCAATCACCACTGGCTTCCTAAGTTCTTCCATCCTCTGGGCAGCATATGGATCAAAGAAGCCAACCTCTGTCTCCATACTTCACAACTTCCCTTCCAGCAGCTTCTACCTCACTAATCTCCCTCAAACATAGCTAGGATAGGGAATACAACAATACATATTGAATTTATCCTTTTCTCTGTACTTGGCATACTTACCCATCAGAAATTGCACATTCCAGTTTTCAATTCTCCTTATATCACCTATATTACCTGTCACAAGTTCTTTAACCTGTACAGTCAAGTATTCGCCCTCTATACTTTTGATTTTTGTTAAATCAACTGAGACCCTGTTTGCCTCTAGCCATTCAAAAATTTCATCTATGCTTTTAAATTCCATACCCATCAGTTTTAAAGGAAGGGGGGTCAGGACCAGTTACCATTTCATATTGGCCCTTTCTCTTGGCGCTGGTGAGTTTTTCTTGCCCTTCGCCATCAATGCCAGAGCCACCAGGCTCTTTACCGCCATCTGTTGCCTCTTCCTCTACAGCATGCTCTTTATCTTGATCAAGATTTCCTTCAGGAAGTACTTCGGCCTCAACTTGATTTGACTATTGTTCTTCTTCGACAGAATTTCCTTTACATTCTCCTTGATTTTCTTCAGGAAGCGGGTCGGCCCCAACTAGATCTGCACAATGTCCATTCTCTTCTGACTATGCCGACACCATAGTGACAGTCAACTGTTCCTCCTCCATGACTTCTGAGGGTTGTGAAATTTTCGAAAGCTCTTCCTCACATGTGGGAGAGTTGGGGTTAGACATTATTTAGCACGGAGTTGCTGTGGGAGAAGATCATGGGGATAGTGTATAGCAGATTTCGAAGGAAACCAAGAAGAATTGGTGGTGAGCCGAGAAAGAGGGACTTGAAAGGTTTTGGACAATTTTGAATCCAACACAAACTCTTCAACTCTTCTCTCCTCTTTTCCCGCAAAACTCCTTTTTGGTTTTCCAAGAAGTATAATGATGACCATTTTTCTTCTTGTCAACTCAAGATATCATATTAGAAATAAGTTCCAATATACTATAAACCATCTTCTATTTTTGTACATTTTCTTCTTTCTATTTTTTCGTTCTTTTTCGATTTTCTAAACAAAAATAAACAGAATATTTACAGTAAAATTAAGGTAAGAATTACCTCAAATTTGACAAACACCTAAGTGTTGTCGAAGGCTTTCAAAAGTGGCAGAATCCAACGGCTTTGTAAAAATATCAGCGAATCGTGTGTTGGAACATAGACTACCTCCACTTCCTTCCTGTCAACCAGATCTTTAATAAAGTGATGCCTTATATCAATATGTTTGGTTCTCGAGTGCTGGACTGGATTTTTTGAAATATCAATAGCACTTGTGTTGTCACATAAAATCTTCAAGGGACCTTGATGAATTCCATAGTCTTTCAACATTTGTTTCATCCACAACAATTGTGCAATACAGCTTCCTGCTGCAAGACACTCAGCTTCTACAGTAGACAAGGAGATCGAATTCTGTTTCTTACTATACCAAGACATTGAGTTCGTACCAATAAAGAAACATCCACATGTGGTATTTTTTTGATCATCTGCATTACCAGCCCAATCAAAATCATTGTACCCAATCAATTCAGAATCTTGACTCTTAGAATACCAGGCACCATATTCAGAAGTCCCACTTACATATCGAATAATTCATTTAACTGCAGTGAGATGCGACTCCTTTGGATCAGCCTAAAATCTTGCACAAATCCCCACACTAAAACATATATCTGGTCTACTAGCTGTTAAATATAGTAAACTTCCAATCACGCCTCTGTATAATTTATGATCAACTGAAACTCATTTCTCATCCTTTACGAGTTTATCAGAAACACCCATAGGAGTTCGAACAGCTCGAGCATTGCTTAGGCCGAACCTTTTTACAAAATTTAAAGCATACTTACTCTGATTGATGAACAGACCATTCCTTCCTTGCTTGAATTGCAATCCCAGAAAGTATGTGAGCTCTCCAACCATGCTCATCTCAAACTCGGATTGCATAATGGTGACAAAATTTTGTACCATAGAGGACGAAGTAGAGCCAAATACAATATCATCAACATAAATTTGAGCAATTAGAAACTTTGAAGCCTTTTCGAGCACAAATAAAGTGCGATCTACTCCCCCTCGACGATAACCTTTTTTCAGAAGAAAGTTAGTAAGTCGTTCATACCATACTCTGGGTGCTTGCTTTAGACCGTATAGAGCTTTCTTGAGACGATACACATGATGTGGATAATGAGGATCCTCGAAGCCTTTAGGTTGTTCAACATGTACCTCTTCATTCACCACTCCATTTAGAAATGCACTTTTGACATCCATTTGATACAACATAAAGTTCATAGAGTAGGCAATAGCGAGTAAAATTTGAATTAACTCTAACCTGGCAATTGGTGAGAATGTCTCATCAAAGTCGACTCCTTCCACTTGTGTGTATCCCTAAGCTACTAATTTGGCCTTATTTCGAGTAACCCGGCCATCAGCATCAGACTTATTCTATAAAATCCACTTTGTACCAATGACATTAATACCTTTGGGGCGAGGGGTAAGATACCAGACATCGTTTCGTGCAAACTGGCTTAGTTCTTCTTACATAGCAGCAATCCAATATTCATCCAGCAAGGCTTCTTTGTAATTCTTAGGTTCAACGTGAGAAACAAAGCAATGCAGTCCATCTAGTCATCGGTAATCTACTCGAGGAACCGATCGAGTACTCCTCATGGTAGATTTAGGTTGATCCTGTGTTGGAACATGGGGTTCAGTAGCGGGGGACAATGTTCCAACATGATCAGTTTTGGTAGTTTCAGTACTGCTCAACTCAGTTGTTCTAACATGTTGATGAGGTTCAGCTTCAACTGATGGATCTACCTTGTCAGGTTGACGCAGCTGTGTTGGAACATGAGTGTTGCCGGGTGCTTCTTCTACAACATCTGGCTGCCGTTCTTCCTCTAAATCATCTACAATAACATTTATAGATTCCATGAGAGTGTTGGTTCGATGATTAAAAACTCTATAGGCAAAGCTGTTGATAGAATACTCAAGAAAAATTTCTGTATCACTCCGATTGTCAAATTTAGCTAACTGCTCTCTGTCTCTGAGAATGTAGCACTTGCTTCCAAACACATGAAAATAAGAGACATTTGGTTTCCTGCCCTTTGAAATCTCGTAGGATGTTTTGCTGGTGAATAGTCACAGATACACTCGCTTAATTGTGTAACAAGTTGTATTAATCGCTTCTGCCCACCATTTCTTGTGAATTTTTTTCTCAGCTAACATAACACAAGCCATCTCCTGCAAGGTTCGATTTTTCCATTCTACAATACCATTATGCTCAGGGGTGATAAGTGCCAAAAATTCATGTTGAATTCCAAGCTCGTCACAAAAATGACTGAATTAAGAATTCTCAAACTCTCTACCATGATCACTACGAATTCGAACAATCTTCCCAACTGGACTTCCCTTTTCTGTTTGCAACTTTATAACTAGACTTCTAAAAACTTCCAATGTATCAGATTTATCTTTCAGAAAAGCTACCTATGTAAATCTGGAAAAATCATCAACACATACAAAGATATATTTCTTTCCACCTGTACTTGGCGTATTGACTGGACCCATCAAATCCATATGCAACAATTCCAGATTTCTAGAGGTGGTTATATACTAAACTGAAGAGTGGGGAGATCGAATTTGTTTACCTTGTTGACATGGTCCACATACAATTCCATCCTTGCTGGTTAAGATAGGCATCCCTCGTACAGATTTCACATTTGCAATTTTCACCAATGTTTTATAATTGATATGATCGAGCTTCCTGTGCCACAAAATTCCTTCATCTTGCTTCGAAATCATGCATCGTACTTCTTGCTCCAACAGATAGCAATTGCCTGATGATCTTATGCCTGAAAGAACCTTGGTTTCTCCCTGTTTCACAACACATTTGTCCTTCTGAAATTCCACTATCATATTGTCATCACACAACTAACCTATGCTTAACAAATTTGCCTTCAGATCTTCAACATATAGTACACTGGTGAGCACTGGGAAACCTTCAATCCTCAATTCACCCTTTCCAATCACTTTACTCTGCTTTCTATCACCGAAAGTCACATATATGCCATCGTATGAAGTGATGTTCGTGAGAAATTCTGGAGTGCCAGTCATGTGGAAAGAACAACCACTATCAAAGTACCACGAATCTCTAGCATAGGATATGAGCGAAGTGTGTGCCACCAGACAGGTGTTAGATCGTTTGACAACCTAGACCTTTCTGATCCGTTTTATTTTCTGGACTTCACCTATGTTGGAACATACCGAGAGTTGTCGTCCTGACATTTGGTCTCTGACCAGTTTCCTGCATTGTTCTTCTGAGTGACATTGATATGTGCAGTAGCTACAGGTGAGCGGTTTTCTTTGATAAGACATGCTAAACTTTTGTTTCACTTCTCAAATCTTGGTCTTGAGAGTTACTGGATTCTTGTGTTCTTCAGTCTTGTGTGTGTTGTCGTACCCAATACCGTGTCAATCACCAAAGTTCCTTCCCATGTCCAGAATATCGTCAAGCTTTGCTTTTCCAGCATTTAACTTAGAGATTGTTGCTTCAGACGTCTCAGCTCTCTTGATTGCTAATATCAATTTCCCATTTATTTCTTCATTCTTCTTTTCAAGTTCAACAACTTTCATTCGCAAATCTCTTTCCGTTTCCATCAAATTCCTTTTTTTCTTCTTTCAGTTCTTTGTTTGTGTCAACTACTTGAACCCACATAGTATACATCTTTTCATAAGTGCTGTAGATTTCTTCATCACTTACAGAAAGTCCATCATCTTCATCACTGGGTGCTTCATACGGATCTATGTTGGAACATACAGGGTTTTCATTGACTTTGGCTTTATTCAGTATGTTGGAACATCCATCCTCCACTGTATCATGGAATTTTTCTCTGAACGCAGCATAGTTACTGGTAAGTTCCTCTTCGTCTTTATCATCTTCTTCGTCTTCACTCCATGAGGTGACATATGATTTACCCTGTTTCTTCCGGGTATTTGCACATTCAGCCTGAATATGTCCGTATCCTTCACACTCTCTGCATTGAATTCGTCCAGGCTGTTTTGGTTGATTGCTTTGATTTCTGAAGAACTGCTGATTTTCCTGTTCAAACCTTGTTCCACGATTATTTCCAGAATCTTGTGGTTTTGGTCTATTTCCGCCAAACCTTTCGTGAGCTTTCTTGTTAACAACCTTCTTTAGCATCCTTGAAAAGTTCTTCGTTATGAGTGCAAGTTTTTCAAACTCATCATCAGTCTCAGACTCGTGATTGTGTTTTGATGAAGATGTTTTGAATGCCAACTCCTCAGGGACTCTTTTTGTAGCTTGTTGGAAAGTCATCTCATATGTTTGTAATGATCCCATTAGTTCATCTAAACTCGTGGTGGCTACGTCTCTTGCTTCTTTTATCACCGCAACCTTCATTGCAGATCTCTTAGAAAGTGATCTCAAGGTCTTTTTCACCAACTTCGTTTCTTTGTAAACCTTTCCAAGTTGGTATGTCATGTTGGAGATGTCCCTAAGTTTCCCATTGAACATAGCAATAGTATCATCCTCCTCCATCTTGAGTTCTTCGAACTTTGTAGCCAACATCTGCAGTTTAGACTCACAAACTTGACTCATTCCCTCATGAACTGTTTGAAGAATATCCCATGCATTCTTGCCCTGATGGCATGTAGAGATGAGTTTGAACTGGTTTTCATCAACTGCAGTGAAGATTGCATTTAGTGCCTTTGAATTTTCTAGAGATGCTTTGAGGTCATCAGGCCTCTAACTCGCTTTGTCTCTGAGTTTCCGCTCCCTTTGACTCGACTCTCCTTCTATTGCCTCAGCATCTTCAGCAGGGTGATTCCACTCATTCTCAACATAAAACCATGCAAGTTCATCCAACGAGTTGATGAAGACTCTCATGCGTGCCTCCCAATAGTTGCAGTTGTTGCCTTCTAGCAAGGGTGGCCGAGACACCGAAGCTCCTTCTTTAGTCTCCATGGTAAAACTGGATCACACTTTTCTTGAAACAACCAAGGGAATAATAAGTGACTGTGCTCTGTTACCAAATGAAATTTTGGTTTTACCGAATTTTGACTAATCCTTATTAGTATGTTCCAGCGTAGCCTATTTAACCAAGTATGTAATAATTTAAAGCACAAACGACACACGACTTGGTTACGCAGTTCGGTGAAATTCACCTACATCTGCAGGGCATGCCCAGTTTAGAATGAATTCACTAATTAGAAAGACACAATACAATATTACAAAAGACTTATCTTTACTAACTATGATGTGTGAATTCTTCTAGATCCCCTAGCTACCGATCCGCCTTGATCAGACTCCCTCTGACCTCGAAACTCGTCGACGCTGGATCTCCTCCTCCCAAGGAATTAAGGTATACGATTCTGAACTTTGAACAGCAGGTCAGGTATGTTGGAACATAGGAATCTGGCTCTTAGCAATTCTCGAAAGTCTCAAAAATCTGTATACGAATTTTTGATCAATTAAATCCGTACCGAACGCAGCTGTGTTTGTCCCCTTTTATATCCACGAGCAGTTTGGAATTCTCCATGATTATCTCCACAATATTCCTATTCAAAATCTGCTTCTTGAAGCATATCCAAATCCCATAAATAAAGGAATTTTTCTTATCACAATCTATCCCATATATTCGCAAATAACCACTCCATTTATGTAGGGATTTTCCATAAATCAACTATGCTTCACACGCCTCATTCACAAAAGAATATTCAGATTTTCATAAATCATAAATACCATAATATTCTGTCTTCTTTCTCCATAAACATCCTTGGCATAAATATGATAATTCCGAGTGTTCCAACATGAAAAGTTTTTCGTTTCCAAATATATTTACAAAAATTGCCAATTAAATATTCAATGCAAATCTCAGACTTTACATCATAAGTAAAGCTGAAGTCAGATGGATGGGCTCTAAAAAATGGAGAAGTTGTGACTAGTACTTAGAGATCAGAAACGAACACATATAATCTTGGTAGAAAATCACTGCACCAACTGCTCTAACATTCAAGTTGAAGCCAAAGCATCACTGTATGGTCTACAGATAGCAGAAGACCAAGGATATACAAGGCTATAAATTGAAACTGACTCACTATTACTAATGAAAATGGTAAGAAGGGATTTCAAAATGCCTTGGTTATTTTGCTAGAAACTCAGAGGTATATGGGAGATTCTCACATTACAGCATCTCACACATTTTCAGAGAAGCAAACAACGTTGCAGAATCCCTAACTAAGATTGTTAGAACAAAATAGGTGAATTCAGTTTTCAATTTTGCAAGTTTACTGAAAGAGATCAGAGGTAAAATTGAAATGGATGCCATTTCCTTTCCTTAAAAGGCGAAACCCTCGCCCTCAGGATCCTGTCTGCCCGACACCACAGGCATCGACGAGGAGGTAAATCACAGCGTTCAAAGGTCAAGCACCTGATCTACGATTGTACTTGGTGCCCACAAGGAACCCCTCCACTGGAGAAAACTCCAGCTGCCAAGAATCGAACCCCTGACCAACGGGAATTAAGACCAAGCACCCCTGAAGTTCAGCGACTCATTAGTTATGATATATAGATATGATGCATTTTGATGGAGTCGAAAGTCTCCCTCTCTTGTTTTGTACTTTTTTTTAATATATAAATGGGTAGGGTCTGTCAAACTCCCACTATCACAGGTGATAATTTTTAAAAAATATTACTCCCTCCATTTTTATGTGTTTGACACATTTTTCATTTTTATAAATTTATTTAATTTTATCTATCCATTCAATTTTTTATTTAAAAATTTAATTTCTTTATCATTAAATCCAAAAAAATTAAAATATGGTCTAATCCATGCATATTATTAATGGAGTGGTAGTAGTAAGTAGTAAGTAGTAAGCTCCCCCACCTCCACACCCATTTATTCCTCTCCGTTTAAATATGGAAAGAAAAATAGGATATGAATCGAGCTGGAAAGAAGTCATATCATATGTCAGAGATATCTGCCATTGTCAGTGCCACCACAACCCTAGCCAACCGAACTCTTCCGAGACACTTTCCATTCATTTACATGCATTACATACTCCCCCACCCCGTGTGTTACTACAATATATTCCATTCGTATCACTAGTGACGATATATTTATTTGTTTACGATGATCAATAATTATATTTGATCGTTAATATTTTTAATTACATATAACAATTTTATATAAAAAATTTATATTTACAAAATAGTTGTTAAGAAAATTTTAATAATATATTACGTAATATTTTTATTATATATGTGTTAATATAAATTAATGGGTCAAATTTTACTTTTAAAACGTGAATATATCTTTTTTTAATTTAAAACACCCTACGGTGGGAAATATTATATAAGGTTCCCCAAGCCTGTGTAGAAACAATACATATTGAGTCATAGTTAGTACATGAAGATCATCGAGGCAACTATGTTGCCGCCAAAAGAATACCTAGTATCTAATAAGGAAAGTGTGATTTATCATGGAGACGGAAGAGTACCCCTGAGCCCAGCCCTTCAAAACCCCATAACTCCTTCACATTCTCACCGTCACATTATTATTATTACCACTATTTTACTATATCATCAAACTGCTCCCCCGCAACAAGCGGGGGCCTCACTCCCAGTAGTGCATGCAAATGTAGCAGCCTTAAGTTACCTCGTTCTTTGATTTGCATTGCTATCATAATTACTTAACATTTAGCAGGGGACCCTATTCATTCATGGAATAGATACACACACGTACGAACTACTAGTATATTCAATTCGATTCTTGCATCACAAATTTCTCTAACTACTAGTATATTTCAGTTCAATTCTTGCATCACAAATTTCTCAAACAACCATTTAGTTTACTGCCTCCGTCCCAACTCTTTTTACAGTTTTTTTTATGAACGTCATACCTGAATTTGTACACTTACCTTTTTAAGATCCTAATAACAATACAAAAGACTTCTCCCTTAAGGTTCTAAATATTTACCCAATAACCCATAAAAACACTTGCCTCACTCCATCTCTCCTCCAGCCCTTCTCCTTCCACCGTCGTCTCCTCCAGACCCTTCTCTCCTGTCTGTTGCATCTCCTCCATCACTATCTCCTCTCCGCCGCATTTCACCCATCACCATCTCATCTCATCACAATATTACATCTTTGCTGATTTCGATTCAATTTCGATGGTTGAGTTCGATTGGGTTATGTTGAAATTGATTTGGGTTTCGATTTAATATTGAGGGTTTCGATTTAATATTGAGGGTTTCAATTTTGAAATTGATTAAGACTTTGATTTTAGATTCGATTGTGGTTTCAATTTCGGTGGGTGTAGGTGAAGGTGGTGCAGTGGGTAAAGTGGTGGTGTGGTGAAGGGGGTGATGTGGTGGTGTGGTGTGATGAAGGTGGTGGTGGTGGTGTGGTGAAGGGTATGGTGGAGGTGGTGGCGGGTGGGAGGTCATCGCCGTACCTCTCAAAGTTAATACTTTTAAGCCCTAAATGCTTCCTATCTACAATTAAGTAGATAATGGCAAGTCGGGGTCATCCACGAGAAGAGGGATCTTTTTAAGTGTTTTAAACATATATAGGAGAAAACATACTAAACACATACATACATAGATACATATAAAAGCATGTAAACAAGGGGGGTTTTGGTTGGTTTGATTCTAAGCTAACAAATTAAAGTACAACAACTAGCAAAGCAATAGAACAATGCTAATCATGCAATACAACTAAAGGTAAGATGAAAATAACAATTTACGGAACCTTGGGCACAATTGACTTCCACTTCCACACCTCTTATCCATCATTGAACATGCAACTTATTTACTACTTTCACTACTTGTTGTGAAGGCTAAACTTCTATCCTTCTTAGATAGTAGTTTGCAAGAGTGAATTTGACATCTCTTGTCAAACCTCACCAATGACTCCCGTAGTCGAAACACGACTCAAGGTATCCCATTGATGGCATTTAGCACGAAGAATCAACAAGCTCGGCAACACTTATAAACACTACACCGCGTCTAAGCATTTAACCTATTTATGCATTTACACAAGATTGGTCAAGAACGATCGACATTCATAGATTTCTCGTTTGCTACAAACGACAAACATGACAAAGAGTTCAACATTATCATATCCACCTAGCAATCATCAATCCATCAACACAATCAAAAGCTCTAAATCATACTCATACATTCCTAACAAGAAAAGGGAGGAAATCAACCCACTTCCCCCAAACCCTAGCAAGCAATTCATACAAGTATTTCATATACTCAAGCTTTCAACAACATTAATGATATCAACAAACACATTCAATGCTCCATAAATGCATAATAGTAAGAGCAATAAATAAGCTACAAATTGTTCTTAAGACATGGGTTTGGAAGCCTTAGTCAATTGCTCCCAAGAGATAGATTAGCTACAAGAGTTCATGCTAATCAATGCTAAACAACTAATCATAAAAACAAGAGAAAACAAGGATGAAAAATGGAAGAAAATGGTTTGAAATAGTACTATAATCGCAGCAGAGAAAAGGTACGAATGAGAGGAAAGAGAGTGGTATTTATAGTACAAAGAAGATAAGGTGAAATTATGGCCACCCGTCGGTCGCGACTCGCGACGGTGTCGCGACGAAGCCATCGCGACTCACGACGGGTGCTAGAATTTTACATTGTGTCTTTTTCTTCTTCTTGTGGCCTGCAGTCATCTTCATAGTCATTCCTCTCAATCTCCAAGTCTTCAACGGCTCCAAAAATGGTCTTCAATGGTCTCCGGTCTTCATGTCTTAGAAGCAAGTCTTCAAAAGTCTTTGAAAGTGTAGTCTTCAATGGCCTCCGGTCTTCATTGCCTCCGTGTTCTTCCCTTGTCACACAAAATCCACTTAGAAGAGGTAAAAGAGCGTAAAGTTGCTCTTACCCCTCCTAAGAGAATTTTAAGGTAAAACACAAGCTCTTGATAATAAAAGAGCACAAAAGTGACCCTAAATAGTACTAAATTATGCATATAAAATGGACACATCAGCGGGCAGATGAGGTGGCAGAAAGATGAAGGGTATAAATGTCATTTCATGTAGTCAAAATTTTGACTTGCTCTTTCTCTCTTTGCAAATTTAACTGGGAGTCTGGGACATAGGGAGTACTTACTTTTTCCCAAAATAGGTACTCCATCGTCTGTCCCGGATTAACTTGCACACTTTGACTTTTATTTGTTGACTCAAAGTGTGTTTAATCATTAATACTCCGTATGTTTAATTAACTATCTAAAATTAATATTCACAAAATATAAATTCAAACGAATCTAACACTATACGACATTATATCATTACTTATATATCAATAGAATTTAATAGTAAAATTAGTAAATTTTAACTAAATGAATAGTACAATTACAAGTTAAAGAGAGGCGATGGAGTACTACTTTCGCTATTACCCTGTATATATTTCAAGATCGTAATAATCTTACACACAAGTAGAATCAGCAATAAAAAACCCATATATTTTTATTAAAGAGTTGAAATTCCAACCTAACATGAACCTATTTATTGGAGGTGTATAACGATCTCTCTCAACGGAAAACTCTCTCTGACACGAATCCCTAAATCTCAACGGAAACTGCTCTGTGTTCTGCTCTTCCACCACCGGCGTTACTGTTTTATTATCTTTGCTTCACAGACAACGGCTATAACCCCTCTGGTGGAAGCCGTTGCCACCTCCGGTGATTGACTATGGCGTCACCGGCGCCTATACCGAATGCCGACACTAATCCTTCTATGACTACGATTCATCCTATCCCCCAAATCCCCAAAAGCTTTGCTCAAGCCCTAAATTCAAAACCATCGCCACTGCTGATGTCACTTCCTGATACCCCAAATTTACATCCCGTTACAGAATTTAAAGGGAAAGTAGCGTATATTCTTCCTCCAGAGGAGGGAGAACTGC
Organism: Rubia yunnanensis; assembly: GCA_037428765.1. Taxonomy (NCBI): domain Eukaryota; kingdom Viridiplantae; phylum Streptophyta; class Magnoliopsida; order Gentianales; family Rubiaceae; genus Rubia; species Rubia yunnanensis. The sequence continues at coordinate 115,648,671 of CM075061.1, read as the reverse complement.
TAGCTGCGCATTATCAGAATGCGCTTGTTGGGAAATTTCTTCGTGGGAAACCAAATATGGAGGCTATTCACATGGCTTTTAAATCGATAGGTTTTAAGTCTAAATTTCAATTGGGTTCTATCGATTACCGACATATTCTTATTCGTTTTCAGGAACAAGAAGATTACCAACGGTGCTGGATTAAAGGGCAATGGATGATCAATGGATTCAGCATGAAGGTTCAAAAATGGACACAGGATTTCTCGCCGTCAGTGGAATCATCAATAGCACCGGTTTGGGTAACCTTCCACAAACTCCCAATTATGTTCTATAATAACTCAGCAATTATGGGAATTAGTAGTCAGATTGGTCGTTTTCTTAAGATGGATGCGGCAACAATTGCTTTAACCCGACCCTCGGCCATTAAAGTTTGTGTAGAGATAGACCTGTTAGCATCACTTCCTAGTACAATTGTTGTTGGAGTTGGAAATAAGGTGGCTGAATATCCGATAGAATATGAAGATTTACCTACTTATTGCTCACATTGTAAGATAACTGGTCATACTAATAATAGATGTAACTTCTTACATCCTGAACTAAGGAAAAAGATGGAGAAAAAGAGGGAAGATAAACAACCTAAGGGAGCTAACGGAGAACAAACAATAGCACAAAGAGTCCTAGTTAATCTAGAGGGCTCCTCTGATTTAACAGTATCACAAAAAGAAAAGGAGTTCCAGGAACAGAAAATTAATACAGAGGGAAATAGAAGCCTGAGCACTGATCTTGGCCCAATTAGTATCAAGAAAAAAGCACCTTCATTCTACTCTCTTGATGATATATCTAAGCCAATAACCACAACAGTTTGGAGGAGAAAAACAATACACTCTGAAGTTATTCCAATTCAGGAAAACACTTTTAAATCAAACACAGTTTCTATTTCTAATGCTTTCAATATATTAGATAATCTCAGTGAGGATCAGGACCAAGAAGAGGAAGCTCTATAGATTTTTCATGAATCTTTGGAGACCCATGATAATCCAGTAATTATACCCTCTGAAGAACAAGTAAACAGGAATATAGTTTTAGGTTCAGGGGATGAGATAGAAAAACAAGGACTTAATCAGGAGATTTCCACAATAATGGTAGGTGAACTGAATCATCAAAACTCTGATCAGATTAATTTAGAGCTAAATGTTGTAGAGGAGGAAAACTTAAAGCCAAATGATCAGATTAATTCAGAGGAGGAAAATTTAAAGCTAAATGAGCCTGAGCTAAGCCCTGTAGTTGAAAAAAATGGAAAAGAAACAGGTAAATCAGGGAATAAAGGGAAAAATTCAGCTAAGATTGGTAGGAATCTTAGATCCACACAAAAAGCCATGCCAAAAATTTTTAAATGATTAAACACACAATTATAGGAAATATACTTGTTTGGAATGTTAGGGGAATAGGTACATCCTTGGATAGACTTAAGATCCTAAAAAACAAACATAAACTAGACATTTTGTGCTTAATCGAACCATGGCAAGATAAACTCAAAATTTCAGAATTTAAACATAATATTGGTTTCAGAAATGCTTATCCTGCTCAGTATGCTAAAATTTGGTTATTCTGGAATGAAACTTTCAATATCTCTATTGCTGATGAAACTGATCAATATGTGAATGTTAAAGTCACTAATGTGGCCTCCTCTAGCACTTGGAACTGTGTTTTCATTTATGCAAGTGTTCATAGGCAAATAAGAGAGCTTTTATGGTCTGATTTAAAAGGAAAGCAAGAGGTTAACACATTATATATAGGGGATTTTAACACTGTGACAACTGTTAATGAATACAAAGGCAGAAAGTCCACTCCAAAAAAAAGTATGAAACAGTTTAATGGATTTCTTAGTTTTATGGATTTGCATGAAATTCAAACTGTTGGAAATTCTTTCACATGGAGTAATAACAGGTTTAAAGATAGATGTAAGGACCTAATATTTCAAAGACTAGATAGGGGAGTAGCAACTTTAGACTGGTTTGATCTATTTCCTAATAGTTCAATTCAGGTTTTAAATAGAATGTCATCAGATCATGCTCCTCTTCTACTTTCAGTTCAAATTGCTGAAGAATTAGCACCTAGACCCTTTAGGTATCAGGAAATGTGGTCGAATAGAGAGGAATTTCAGAAATTAGTAATGCTTAACTGGAACATAGATATTCCTTTCAGTGGTATGTTTAGGTTTGTAGCCAAACTTAAGAGGCTAAAGTTGGAAATTAAAAATTGGAACAAAACACAATTTGGTAATGTGGATCTAAATTTAGACCAACAGGAAAATAGAGTTACTGATTTGGAAAAAGCCTTTCAGCAAAATCATGATCAGTTAATCCTAGCAGAACTTAATAAATCTAAACAAACACTGATGAGGGCTCAAAAAGAAAAAAACATTTTCCTCAGGCAAAAAGCTAGGTTAAACTGGTTAAAATATGGAGATGCAAATAATAAATTTTTTCATCATTCAATTAAAGAGAAGAGAGCAAAGGCTAGAATCTGTAAAATAAGAGATAAACATGGAATATGGATTACTGATCCTACCTTGATAAAAGATGAGGCAGTGAGATTTTATACTGACCTTTTGAATGAGGATACATCTCAAAAACAAGGAACTTATTTTCAGCATTTTCTGAAAGAGATACCAGCAGTGATTACAGATCAAGATAATTCCTCTCTGCTGTCCCCATTTTTAATAAAGGAATTACAAAGTGTAGTCTTTGAACTTAATAGAAATAGCTCACCAGGACCGGATGGATTCTCTAGTTCTTTTTATATTACATTTTGGGATACAATTAAAGAGGATCTCTTAGATGCTGCAAATGATTTTTTACAAACTGGAAATATTCCTAGTGCAATTTCTAGCACCTGGTTATTTTTAATCCCTAAAAAACCGGTCCCAGTGAACTTTTCTGATTTCAGGCCTATTAGCCTTTCAAATTTTGTGAATAAGGTTTTCTCTAAGTTGCTAATGGATAGGATTAAACCTTATATGTCACAAATAATATCTTTGGAACAGAGTGCATTTATGAAAGGGAGGGATATATCGGATAATACCATAATGATGCAGGAAATGACTAGAATACTCTCTAGGAAATCTAAAGCCTCAAATATAATAGTTAAATTAGATATGCAAAAGGCTTTTGATAGAGTTTCTTGGTCTTTTCTCAATTCAATTCTTCTGAAATTTGGTTTCCATGGGAGTTTTGTCAACAGGATAATGCAAAACATATCCTCAGCACGGTTTTCAGTCTTAATTAATGGATCTGTTTCAGGTTTTTTTGCTTCTAATAGAGGTATCAAACAAGGAGATCCCCTTTCTCCTTTTTTGTATAACATCCTTTCAGAAGCTTTCTCTCGGGGCTTAAAAAAACTTTTTAGTTTAGGTTATCTAAAGTACTTTAGCTTGCCTACAAACTGTTCACAGATTACACATCTAATGTATGCGGATGATACGGCTGTTTTCCTTAATGGAAATAAAAAAAATCTGGATAGGTTTAAAAAGTTTCTTACAGCTTATGAACAAACAGCGGGACAAAAAATAAATTTTTCTAAATCTAATTTTTTTGTTGCTCCAAATACTGCTATTGATAGAATACATGTTCTGAGCAGGAATCTAGGTATGACTAGAGGCAGTTTTCCTTTCACCTACTTAGGTATCCCCATTTTTTCAGGTAGAAATAAACAGATATATTATTATCCCATCTTAGAGAGAATGGAAAAAGCTCTAAATAATTGGAAGAATAGGTGGTTAAGTACTTCAGGCAAAATTATCCTTATAAACCACTGTTTTCTCTCAATTCCTACATATCTGTTCTCAGTTCTAAAGCCACCTAAGGTAATTATAAGAAAAATGGAGAATATGGCCTCAGGTTTTTTCTGGGGAGATGATAACTTAGTCCATAGGAAAAGATGGAGGTCTTGGCTTAGAATGAGTTTTCCTACCCATGAAAATGGTACAGGATTCAGGGATTTACATGCTACTATTAATGCCTTTTCTTGCAAGCTTTGGTGGAAATTGCAAGTAAATAACACTCTCTGGGCAAATTATTTATGGACACTACCAGATTCATATAAGAAATCTAATGTTTGGAAGAGAATCTGTCAAATAACTGAACTAGCTAATGGTGTGTCTAGAGTAATTTATGGAAATGGAGATTGCTCTTTTTGGAATGCAAACTGGACAGGAAAAGGTGCTTTAACATATGAATGGCCACAAGATGAGGAAATACCTTTCCCAGACATTCCTCTTAATACTTTTGTGATGAATAAAAACTCTTATCTTCATTTTTTGGAGCCACATTTGGCTACCAGTACAATGCTACTCTTGCAGGTGGTAACAATTTCTCATTCACATGAGGATAGGTTAATATGGACAGCTTCAGCAAATGGAGATTTTAACACAGCTTCAGCCTATAACATCTGCAGACAGAAAGGAGTAACTATTAGGCATTTAAATAAGGTATGGTCATCCTTTATACCTGCCAAAATGTCAGTTTTAGTTTGGAGAGCCCTTAATGGAATTTTACCCTTTGATAATATTATTTGTAAGTTTGGTTTCTCTCTAGCCTCAATATGTCCCATGTGTAGAGTGCACTCAGATTCTCTTAATCACTGTTTTAATTCTTGTGCTTTTGCCACTGCAATCTGGAAAAAGGTCAATGATGTCTTGGAAATTAATCAGCCAGTTTTTGGTAATTTTAAGAATAGAATTGATTTTTATCTGTCTATCAGAGCTGATTCTGTGATCTGGTCTAATTTGATAATAGCTTTTACAATGGTCACAGCATGGTCAATATGGAAATATAGGAATAAGATTTTGTTTGAGGATCAATCATGCTCTGTGGATTTATGCTTTTTGAATGTTAAAGAACAGGTTTACCAGATTTTTGTTGCTAATCCGCAATACGGTAGCCTAGAGAAGCATCAGCACCTAATACAAAAGGAAATCATTCCTGCTCCACATCAGAAAAATAAGATTTTAATCACAGCAGTAAGATGGGAAAAACCAACAGTAGGTTATAAGCTTAACACAGATGCAACATGGAAACCTGATTGTGAATCTACAAGTGCTGTTATAATTAGAGACTGGAGGGGAGAGGTGATTAATTTAAGAGTTTATCACTTTAAGGCTGATTCACCTCTACATGCAGAACTTATTGGAATACATTATGCTTATCTCCTAGGTTTAGAGCTTGATCTTTTAACCTTCACAGTAGAGACAGACTGCTTTAATGCGGTTATGGGATCCCAAAACCCAAAAAAATGTCACTGGTCAGTTTTTTCCTTATGCTGTACTTTGAATAAATGGAATAAAGGAACTTTGATTCATTACATTCCTAGGGAGGCAAATGTAGCTGTAGATTACATGGCTAAATATGCTAGGAAAAGGAACATAACTGGAGATGTTAATCTACAAGATATTCCCTCTTTTTTAAAGGGTTTGCTATATTTGGATAGAGCAGGTTTATATGGAATCAGAATTGGAACATAGGAACATAGCTAAGAGTTAAATCTTCGGCTGAAGCTTTTAAACTGGTTTTTATATCCATCTCTACTGGATACTGCTCGCTTTTTGTTTTATGCATTTGCAGGTTCTACTGGAGAAGACTAAGAATGGAAACACAGGTTTTACTAATTTTTGAACAGAGGAAGAGACTGATTGCAGTACCAACCGTATGCTGGGAAGGAAGTTATCTGGGAAGATTTCTCTACTGCATAATGCATTTGCAGGTGGAGAAGACTAAGAATGGAAAGACAGGTTTAACTAATTTTTGAACAGAGGAAGAGACTGATTGCAGTACCACCGTTTTTGCTGGGAAGGAAGTTATCTGGGAAGACTTTTTGCAGTTTTGGTTGTACAGTACCAACCTTTCTCTCAAGCTCTATGGTTTTTGGGCCAGAAATCATCGACAAATAGAAGTTTCGTTCTGTACGACTCTTCGACCTGTTTGTGATGTCTCGGCTAAAACTATAGACTACATAGAGGATGTCTTGGCTAATTTCATTTCTTCTTTGCTACTTGTAGGATAAAAACAAATAGGCTACAACCTAGTACTTTTAAGTTTCACATTCTAAGGAATGATATTTTGTATTTGAACATTGTGCGCCTATTGGCATATCTAACGGTCTGGGGAGCCAATATATACCCTCCATCTCAGGATGGTTTTAAAATTAAAAAAAAAAAATTTATTGGAGGTGGCACACTAGACATAAGTGCTTGGATTTTATTTTTTGAAAAATCAATCATTCCAAGATGCTGGAAAAAATGCCCAACGACGATTACAATGAGTGGAATTAACATCCAACCTAACTAGCCTCAAGCAATGACTAACATATTGCAAGGATATCTAAATTATATGTCAACCAGACCGATCGCCTGTCCCATTACAGATCAGAGATCCAATAAAAAAACTGTAGCATCGCCCTCGGGGATATTAACTTGCTTCATGCAAAAAGCATGACCACTTGGCACAGAGGAGCGTATCACACATCAATATCAATGCGCCAGACAGAGATCTTCTACAATGGTAACACCACTTGATCCAAGCACGATCTATGTTGTCCAAACTGTAAACACCATGAAGAACATAAATCTGACGAATCCAAACTAATGGAAACCCAAAAATAAAACCACAAACAAAATTACGAACACAATATCTGAACAACCAGATCTTGAACAATACATCAACGTGAACAACTAAATCGAGTTATCATTGTAAACACAATAATCTAATCAAGCAGGTCGAAGAACAAAATGGAGAAAATCTCACACTTATTGAATAACAAAAACATAAATTAAAATAAACTGTTGCTCCCCATCTCCCCTAATAGGAAGATGTGGAGAAAGATTGAAGAAGAAAGGGTGTGGCAGAGAGGGGGCTGCGACTTTGGACGAGGGTTTTTAATACTTTTTTTTCTTAAGCGCTTTGATTTAGGTGAATGAAATGAAATGGGTGGATGAATGTAAATTTAGAAAGAAAAAAGTAGAATGAGTGAATTAAAATGAAGAAATCTTACCGAAAAAGGAAAGTGTGTCAAATTCACAAAACAATTATTTAAAACAAGTGTCACATCCAATAAAACAATCTTTTCATTCAAGTGTCGAACACTTTATCCTTATATTCAACTACTTCATGTTAAACACCAATGTCAAATCTTCAGCAAGCATATTGATATAAAGAGAAAAGAAACACTCATAAATAGATAAAATCACTATAAAGAGAAATGAACCTCAATTATATGATAAAGTCTTGTGTAAGACCGTCTTACAGTAAGATCGGGGATTAAATTGCAAAGATTTTAAGATGGGGTTTTATATTGATGTTTTAAAAGTTCAGAGATTTAATGTGTAATTGTGATAATTTGCAATTTAGTCGTCCAGTTCTATTAATTTTTTGCCCTCGATTTTAGTTTGCTCTTTTCCTATTTTGCCTCTAGTCCTTGGTCTCACCATGAGACGGTCTCACAAGAGACGGACTCCAATTATATAGATGTAGTATACACCAAGAGTGTAAGGTGGATAAATAATATTCATAAGAGAAAAAAATGAAAGTAATTATATTTATTTATAGATACTTAGATTACTACTTTGTTTTCAAAAGTTTTAGACAAAGTTCTGTGTAACACAGCCAAAATATAATTGCTTTTTACTATGGGGCCTAATTTGTAAAGATTATGAAAATTCAAGGGCTTAACTAAAATGAAATAAAATTGTATCTTCTCTGGCGAGGACATCTTCTCTGATCAATTTCCTGACTGCCTTCCGCACGTCGTTTCTGCATTCCTTGCCTCACTTAATCTTCTTTCTCTTCAACATTGATTTCTGCCTCCTTCTGTCATTAATTCATCGATTCAAATTGAAGAATTCGTCGGAGCTGGGCGTTGGAGCTTGTCGATAGAAATCACAACTTTTACAACAGCGGAGAGCAACAACGACGAAGAAAACGACGGATTCGATCGAGTTTGACAACGATGAAATGGAGATTCTAGTTTGACGATAGTTAAATAGTTTGAACTAGATGAAGATGATATGTAGCGTGAATTGGATTCTGACCTGCTCAATTTTGGAATTTGATTCCGGTGGTAGGGGATTGCGGGTGGGGTAGCAGGTAGGGTTTGGGCGGCACGTGAAACGTGTAGAGTTTGGATGAAGTTTTGTATGGTTTTTATTAATCAAATTTAAACTTGGGACGATTTTAAAAATTTATAACCCGGTTCATGCAACCTGAAAATTTTATCTTACTAAAACTTTAATATTGTAACTAACACCTTTTACCTTTTGTTATTCTAATCAAACCCCGTCTTTCCATAAGCCTATGGAAAGACCGTCTTTCCCAAGACTTTGCCTTTTAAAAAATGCGATAATATTTTGTCTTTTTTGTATGATGTTTTGGAATTTTGATTTTATAGAACCATGATGAAAATTCAATTTTTTTTCTATCATATTTTACCAATTTCAGTGTGATTTTTTATGTTTTATTTTTATGAAATTTGAATTTATGACAATTTATTAAAATTGATGATACTTTACTATTCTTTTTTTGTTTGATAATGTAGATTTTTTGTTAGATTATTTAAATATTTTATTTTCATTTTATATGAATTTGATTTTGTGATTCTTTTTAAACAACATCATGACATTAACCATTTTCTTTTGAAGTTTTTTTTATTTCGAGTTTAATTTTTTTAAGATAAATTTTATATGTTATTTTAAATTATATATTCGATATTTTCAGTGTATTCATGTTTAATATCTCAATTTGAATTTTATTTTATAATTTTTATTTGATATTTAACTTGTTCAATTTTGATTTGTTCTTTTTGTATTTTAATAAAATATTTTACTATTTTAATTTGATATATTTATTAAATATTTAAGTTCAATATTTAACTTTTTAAAATTCAACGTGTTTTTTTTAATATCTTCTTTGGATGTGTAACTATTTTAATTTAATATACATTTTTGTTTGACGTTTTGTCTTCTTAAATAAGGTGTGTATTTTTAGTGTTTTAGTTCAATGTTTTACTATTTTAATTTGATATATGTATATATATATATATATATATATATATATATGTATTCGATGTTTAATTATTTTTATTTTATGTGTAAGTTTTAGTGTTTCACTTCGTTGTTTTACTAGATTAATTCGGATTTATATTTTACTTGATATTTAACTAGTCCCCCTATCTCAGCTGAATTTGCACCCTCATCATTATTAAGTTGTTCAAGAAACATATTTGACCGTTAATATGTTATCCTACGTATAATAACGACAAATATAAAGTTGATATTAAGAAACTACTTGTTACGACGAATTGAACAATATCATATACGATAATATTTTTGTTCATATAGCTATTCAAATATGTGATCAAATTTTGATAGAAAATAATGTAAAAAAAGTAAGAGTGCAATTTCAGTTGGGACAGAGGGAGTATTATAATATGGTGTGTATTTTTAGTGTTTTAGTTCAATGTTTTAACTGTTTTAATTTGCTGTATTTATTGAGTAACTTTATTCAATGTTTAACTATTTTAAATTAGAGTATTTTAAATATGTCTTAACTGTTTTAATTTGCTGTATTTATTGAGTAACTTTATTCAATGTTTAACTATTTTAAATTAGAGTATTTTAAATATGTCTTATGTATATGATGTTTTATTATTTGATTTATTATTTTATAAATTATACTCCCTCCATCTTATTCTATTCTGAATAGAATCTTTTCATATACCTATTCAAATATGTGGTTATGGGAATAATAGGTTGGGATGGAGGGAGTATTTGATTTTATTTATTTTAAACCTGTGTTATCAGTTCAATGTGAGCTTTAGGCTAAATCCAATGACAAATCACCCAACAAAAACCTATACATTGGACCCAAACTCAAATTTGACCCGTCACCCACCCATAAACTTTTGCCCAAATTGATTTGCCCTAACCTGGTTTCAACCCAAAATTTACCCGTGAATTTTCCATCGTCGCCATGCTGCAACAGACTTTTTGGTGTCGTGAATCCAATGGAAGCAGAGCTGCAACTCGACCAGATTCAATGCAGTTTCGAGCTACAACACGACGACGAACGTAGCAGTGGTGGAGAGCAATGAAGACGATGTTGAAATCAATCAAAGTTGACGATGGTGAAACAGAGGTTCGAGTTTGACCATGGCAACGACAAAATCATAGTTCAATTGAGACAATGGTGAAATCGAGTGCGAATTGGATGAAAGGGAAGGTGGATTAATGGCGAAGACCGAGAAGGGACGATGAAGAAGGAGCGAGGAACAAGGATCGTGGAACGACGGTTAAGGTGGTTGGAAGTTCACCGAGGAAGGAGGTTAATTGCAAATTTGCCGGAAAAATTCTATATCTATGGCTACAGTGTCTAGCCTTGGATACAAGTATGTAGGACGCATTAGAAAAATGCGTCCTCTAGGTTTTCCATTTTTTTTGTTCTGAATGCCTGAGGACGCATTTGCCAAATGCGTCCTCGGTGCATTAATATTTTTTTCGTCAGGGGAAAAAGAGGACGCATTGCCGAAATGCGTCCTCGATTTATTTATTTTTAAATCCACATTGCATGAGGACGCATTGTGCTAATGCGTCCTCCCTGGGCTTAAAAACTTTGCAGACCTGACTTTGCATGCATGCGCCTGAGTTTTTTAACTTGGCATGAGGACGCATTGTGCTAATGCGTCCTCCCTGGGCAAAACTTTGCAGAAATTTCCAGAGATTCCTGACCTTTTGCATGCATGCGGCTGAGGAAATTTCCAGAGATTCCTGACCTTATGAATGCATGCAGCTGAGATTGTTGACTTTGCATGGGATTTTGAAGAAACCCGTGAGCCTTGAGGACGCATTCTTGCAATGCGTCCTCGGTTTGTATATAATGCAGCTCATCCATTTCTTCATTTAGCCATTCAGTTATCCGTTTCTTCATTCAGCCCAGCCGTTTCTTCATCTGAAATTCAAACCCATTTCTTCATCTGCAATCCAAACTCGTTTCTTCATTTTGCTCTGTCATTGGCCGAGTTTCGTCTCCGCCCTTCATTTCCAAAGTTGTCGGGTAATTTTTCTAGCTTTTCTATTGTTGTTTGGTTGTATGTTTTTTTTATTTATCGTGAAATGTTTCCAAACTTTGCAGCCCGAGAATTCTCGATCCGTCGTTGACCGACATTGACTGACGTTGACCGCTATTGACCGCTATTGACCGCTGTTGACCCCTTTGCGAATTTTTGTAATCTTGTAAAGGTATTTAAAGAATTCATTATCATACGAATGTGTTTATTGATTATGTGCTATTTGGTCTCTTTTTTTTAATCGAATTAGGCTTAAAATTATTATTTATGAAGTACTTGTAAAGTTCTTGTTGATGATAATGTTCTTAAAGATTGTACGTTGTTTGAGTGATTATGTATCTTGATTCTACGAAATTGTTGAAAGAGAGGCTGCGTGAATATATGTGAATTGATTATTTGTGATTTGTTTACTATTGTTTGCATTAGAGTTGTAGTAATAGTTTAATTAGTGTGGTACTATTGTTTGGAAAATGAAAAAAGCATAATAGTGTAATGTCGTTATGAATATCGAGTTAAATGTTATTTATTTGTATAATGTAGTAGTTCGATGTTTTTGCTTGTGTACCTGTATAGAGGGGGTCAAATTAAGTTTGATTTAACTGTGGGTGTGTATTATGACCCTCCCATACCGGAGTGGAACGTGATTCTGGAAAGGAGGTTAAGCCACTCCGAGCTAGTTCATTTAATTTTTACAAGGCTTGGTATTGCTAGTGGGGGGTTTCAGTTGAAATTATATTACCGTTGTCCTGAGCTGATTGGTTCGGCCATATACTATCGGTGTTACAATGTGGAAAATGACGAGTCTACCGTGACATTCTTTAACATTGTTGAGCGAATGTCCTTGTCCTCAGCAGAGTTGTACATCGTTCTGGAGAATGTGAGAAGCACTACTGACCGTGTGGGTGATCTTAGTTCGGGCACTTTCGTGTCGTTGTTAAGAAACATGCAGAACTGTAGACCTTTGCCAACCTTACCATCCCCTGTTGATTTCCAAGGTTTTGTCGTTGGTGAGTCCAGCCAACCCAATGCGTATGTTCACGTCGATTGCGCCCAGCCGTCCACAAGTGGTGGTATATATGGTGGCCATAATGGGGACCTGAATGAGTTCGATGATGATTATGTGGGTGAAATTGGCGAGTATATTGTCGGTCATGTTGGGAGCGATGAGGATGGTGAGGAAGGGGAACTTGGGATAAGGCAGTGAAGATGATCGTTCCTTATCAATTGATTTGAATCCAGGGGACGAAGATGAAGAAGTGGTGTGCACGAACATTGTACCCCCGTCGTTTCGTAATTTGGCGAATCCTGATACGGAGGGCTACTTTAGGGATTATGGGGGCCCTGATGAGGATGGCTATGACCCAACAAATTGTGGTGATGAATTTACTCGTTATGTTCAAGCGACTGGCGAAGTGGAATTGGGTATGCGATTCCGGACGAAGCCAAAATTGGTAGAAGCTATTTCGAGGTGGAGTTCCATGATGAATAGGGAACACAGAGTCGTGGAGAGCCGGTCACGCACATGGTATGCGAAATGTAAGGATGTGGTTGAAGGAACCAGAAATTGTCAATGGGTTGCTAGAGCCAGCAAAAAGGCTTCGCATGGCATGTGGGAGATCACCAAATGGGCAAGTAGTCATGCTTGTGTTGGGGCTGGTCGATCGACGGGTAACACTAACCTGACATCGTTGATGATCTCCCGTGCAATTCGCCACCACATTGATGTTAACCCTTCTTACACGGTGAAAGATGTACAAGCGCATGTGAAGACGGATTTTAATGTGATCCTTTCCTATAAGAAGGCGTGGTATGCTCGACAGAAGGCTATTGATTTGGTGTTCGGAACTTGGGAGGAATCATTCGAACAGTTGCCGACATATATGGATGAGCTAGTCAGGGCAAATCCGAGCACCGTTGTTGAGTGGGCAGATGTACCCGATAGAATACATGGGCATGGGTGCCGGAAATTCAAGTTAATTTTCTGGGCATTTGGTTAGGCTATCGATGCATTTCGCCACTGCAGGCCAGTGATTAGCATGGATGGCACTCATTTGAGAGGTGCATACAAGGCCACAATGCTAGTTTCCGTGACACATGACTCGAACGACTACATACTCCCCATTGCTTATGCCATTGTTGACGGTGAAACAAATGAGAGTTGGGACTGGTTCATGCGGAGACTACGTATCCACGTGGTAGGTGGTGATAATAGGCCAATCTGTATTATATCTGATCGCCATGATGGAATTTTAAATGCAATGAGATGGACAGATGAATGGAGGGAGCCAGCTAGATACCACCGATTTTGCTTGCATCATTTTCAATCAAGCTTCCTTAGTGCTGACAGTGGGAAGTTCAAGAATGCGCTTCTGAAGACTCTAGTTTAGAAGCTTGGTGGTGCCAAACGAGAGATCAGATGGAGGGAGTACAAGGAGGAGTTGGAGAGCATCGAACCGTCTGCTTGGGAATGGTTGGTAAAACATGATACCAGTAAGTGGTGCCTTGCATTTGATGAAGGTGATCGACGTTGGGGGAATTCTAACATCCAATTTGTCAGAGAGCTCCAACAACTGTTTAAGGCGGGCACGACATCTCCCGATAACTGCGTGTGTCAAAGCGACCTTCGAGCGAACAGTTGAAATGTTTGCTAAAAGGGTAATGGATGCCGCGAATTGGAGGTAATTTCTAGATTCATTACAGTTCTTTATGGATTGATGTCCTAGTTTCTTAACTCTAAAATGATGTTCAAATGTTTAGGTTTGTGTTCCCTTCTAGGATTTGGAAAAAATTTCAGAAACAAGACACATTGGCACAGGGACATATTGTCACTGTTTTGGGATTGCGTCACAGACTTATAGGGTTGTGACAAGGACCATTGATGACAGCATTAGTGAGAGCCCGTACACGGTCAAATATCAGAGAAAGTTGTGTACTTTTCGTGAGTGGCAAATTTTTCGATTCCCATGTTCACATGATTTGGTCGTCTGTAGGCATAGGCGTGACGACCCAGCTACTCTATGTGACAAGGTATATCACACGACCACCTACTTGCAGCAATGTAGTCAGGGTTTCATGGCTCTATGAGATCCATCACTATGGCACTGTGCTAGTTGGAGGCTGATTCCCGATATTGAAAAGTTTCGCAACAGGAGGCATGGGCAGGTTGCAGAGAGAATGAGAAAGAATCAAATGGATGAGAGGGTGCCGAGTGATTCCAGAGGCCACAGTAGGCAAGGGCGTGATTAGTGTCAGTTGTTTGCATTTGGTATTTGTTACTTTGTATTTGGTATTTGTGTATTCGGCTATTTTGAATATTTACGATTATGTGTACTTGTCTAAATTGAAGCTACTGTACGATTTGGTTTGAATATCAGTGCACTTGTAATTTTGTTACTTATTTGGAAATCTTGATTGTGCTTTTTTGTCCAGGTGATTCTGATTATCAGCAGGGATACACCATGTATCATTCGGGTCCCATTGACGATGAATTACTGTACCTGCACTAGGAGCACCATGCACATGCTCTGTACAATGGTCAGTTAGAGGATGAGGCACTGTAGGTGAGGCGGTGCGATGGGGCTTGTTGGACTGGTCAAATCCCTGATCCAATCATGTGTTACGTGTGTGAAGCTGGATTCCAAGGACTTTTGGATTCCGCACCGATGCACATTGATCATTCTCTAGTCACAGCCTTAGTGGAGCGTTGGAGACCTGAGACTCACACGTTTCACCTGCCAATTGGGGAGGCTATGATAACTTTGCAGGATGTTGGCATACTATGGGGTCTACCGATTTATGGCATGCCTATTACTGGAGTGGACACTAGCCGACGCATAGAGGACTGGCCGACAATATGCGGAGACTACCTAGGGGCTAAACCGAACGCGAGTGTTATTAGAGGAGGTCGCATAAAGGCCAGTTGGTTGGGAGACTTGTTACACAGTTCATTCCCTGTTGATGCTACTGAGGTAGATTGTCAACAACGGGCTAGGGTTTTCATTCTACTGCTGGTTGGTGGGATGCTATTGTCAGACACATCCGGACACCTTATCACTTTGCTTTATTTGTCTTTACTGATGGACCTCGGTGCAACACATCAATACAGTTGGGGTAGTGCCATTTTGGCACACTTGTACAGGTGTTTATGTGACGCTGCCATCCCACAAGTGAAATTCATATCTAGACCGCTAGTCTTGCTACAGGTAACATTGTTAGTTAATCTTGTCAGTTGTACATACTGTTGATCGTGACCTCATATATTATATTAAATTTTATTTAATTTTTTGTCAGCTGTGGGCATGGGAGCGAATCTCATCCATCCGTCCGGCCGGACGACTACCAATGATCGTCACGATGGGTGCTGTTGGATCCAGGTACGTATTGAATTCATCAGGAGTCAATTTTTTAACTGCAAGGCAATTACTAGGAATGACTAATAGTATTCACTTTGTTCTTAATAGGTGGAGAGCGCGGCACGATTTATCCCAATCACCTATGCATGTACTTAAAGTGTACCGCGATCTGCTAACATCTCTTCATGACAGACAGGTATATTGAAATTCGGATTTCCTGAACTTGAACTAATGGTTATAAGGGTTTCTCAGAGCTAACCACAAGAACTACCTGTTATTGCAGTTTATTTGGTAGCCGTACACAGAGGATGTCGTGCAATAACTCCCACATTATTGTACGGATGGTAGCAACAACTGGCTATTGTTTGTTGACCTCATTAGCTGGCATGTCGTGGAGTACCATCACGTACATCATGTTCTCAAGCAGTTTGGCCTCATCCAGCCAATACCCATCCAGTTGGTCAGTAAGGATGAACAAAAACTACTTCATACTAGAGACCGTCGAGGGAGGTCAGGATTGGATTGGCATGTGGAACTGAGAAGATATATCGATGCTTGGGAACATCTAGGACAGCGACAAGTTTATGTGCAAGGGCCAGCTGATCCGTACACACCCAATCGAGAATACATGGAGTTGTATTTTCGGAGAACAGTGACCCTGATTGATCAGCCAGGCCAGGCCGAAACAATTGCGGAGGGTTTTCATGGAGATGGGGCTACTCTGGAGTATACGATATTTCCTTAATGTCTACTAGTTCTCACAATTAATACTATATGTTTCCTCAATATTATTTAACTAACATATTCACCTCATTGTTGTAGTTGCAAGCAATGTCTCAGATGAGAATCATGTTGGATACGAATTTGGACGACTGTCCCCCACGTATGACTAACATGATCAGGGAGGTACGCGATGTTGCCACCCGTACTCTACAGTATACACATGATCCCTCCAGACTGCAGTTTCACCAGCCATTTGTGTACTGTGATGAACCTCCACCGGGTGTGAGTTACACTAGCATTAGAAGCCACCGTCCAGCTCCACCTGGTCGACAGGGTGGTTGGCGACCATGTGCTCGTGCCCATACAGACCGCATTGGTTCATCACAAGCTAGAACTTCAAATGCGTGTCCGACAGACGTTGGAGCATCACACGGCGGGCCATCACAGTATGACACTACTACGGCTGATTTCAATGCATATCTTACACCCCTTCCTAGTCATGCCGGACCATCACATGGTGGATCCTCACAGTTTGACATGGCTACAACAGATTTCATGGCATATGTTACTCCCACTGCGAGTCATCAGTACATTTCGCATGCTACTCCATTAGATACTGGTGGTGTTGCACATGTCCAACATGGTTCATGGCAGAACACGGAAGATGATATGCAGGAGGATTTTACAGAGGGAGTGCCAGATGATGCCATCCATTTTTCTCCTAAGATGGCCATCCCACGACGCACATCCCGCACCATACGTCCTCCACCATGTGGAACAGGTGGAAAGCTTTGCAGAGGCCGTCGTTAGTAGATTACATGATGACATTTAGCACCCATTTATTTACGTTTGACACGTCTCCTCCACATATTGTACATTTATGTTTAATTATATTCATTCCTACTATATATTACTATTATTTTTAGAATAACATAAAACAAACACGAGTCTACGAATGCACTATATTCACCCAAAAAACATATAAAGAATCATTTACAAATTATATATTTTACTGATTAAAATTACAATTTATATATTTTACTAATAAAATGTGGGACTAAAAAAATTATGTACATATATACATGTCAAATTCAATACTCGTTTTTAATAACACTGATTTAAAAAAGGGATAATTCAAACAGTATTTTAAAAAAAGTTAACTATATAAAATAAACACATTTGTATATTTTTTAAAAAAATTCATGAGGACGCATTCATGTAATGCGTCCTCTAAACAATTCGTTTTAAAATTTTTTTAAAAAATCCTGAATGCGTCCTCTAAACAAAATTGTTAAAAAAACATATATAATCCGAGGACGCATTCATGGAATGCGTCCTCTTAATAAAATTGTTAAAAAAATAAAATAAAATACGAGGACGCATTCATGGAATGCGTCCTCTAAATGAAATGCAGAAAAAAATTCAAAAATGATGAGGACGCATTCTGTGAATGCGTCCTCCACAATTGTATCCATATATAATACCATGCACAATTGCATCCAGTTTCTCTTTACCATGCACAATTGGATCAAATTCTCCAAATTTGCCAGAGAAGAATTTTTTTAATTAGTTTGCAGGTTAGTCCCTCATGCTTTATACTTTTTTAAAAAAAAATTTATAAATATTTTTATCCCAAATTTCATAATTTATATTTTTCCTATGAGTCCGTCTCTTGCAAGGCTGTTTTACCGTAAGACCAGTGACTAGAGTAAAAATAGCAAAAGAGGAAACTAAATTTGGTGCTAATTTAGAGATATTTATGACTTAGGGTATATGTTATAATAAGTCCTAAAACTCGGGGACTAATATGCAAATTCAAAAAATATTCATCTCTCTCATCCCTCTTCTGCAAACCCTACTGCCTCGCTCCCCTGCTTCCAACCTTCAACGAACTCCTCCGCCTCTCTCCTTTCCTCCTCCAGCAGCTATACTTGCCTCCGTTCTCGCCGTTCTAGCCATCGCCGGTGCTCGCTTCGTCCCTTCATTTTCACCATCATCATGTTCTTCTTTCGTCCGTCGGATTCTGTCCGCCTCTCAGTCGCCGGTGCTCACATCGCATCTCCAAAATTTGCCACATTGCCGTTGCCTCGTCGTCATACACCGAGGTTCGAATACGCCGCAGAGGTTGCTCTGGTTCCGATAAAAAATCAGGCGCGACTATTTGGTTCGTTACTCTGACTTTGGTTCCGATCAAAATCCAGTGCGACTATTTGGTTCGTTGCTCTGGCTCTATTTCTGGTCAAAATCTGGCGCGTCTGTTGCAATACACAAGATCCAGGCGAAAAATTTGGGCTGAAATTAGGTCCAAATTTTGGGCCTTATACTATAATTCACATTAAGTGATAAAAAATCAAATTTAAAATAAATAGATCAACTAAAAGCTCTAAACCATCAAATTAAATAATTATACTAAAATAAACATCATATAAAAATTACAAAACATCAAATTACAAAATTAAAACATCAAACTAACGTTGTAAAACATCTTATTAAAATAAAATGAAAACATAAATTCCACTGTTTTAGCATTTAAAAAAAATTGACTTTCAACTTCTATCCATTGATTTTATTATTTTTTACATGATAATGTACAGATGTAGAGTTATACGTACCACTTTATGTATATTACAGATGAACAAGACATGATCATCATACACTGACAAACTCAAAATCGAAGTAATTCATAGAATCGTCACTGGCACTACAAATACATATAAAATTAGCAAATAAAAGTTGTCACTTTAATTTGAAGTTTTACATTAACATGTAAAAATATCAATCACCATAACTATCGAACCATCAAATACTATTCATTACAAAAGGGTTCAAATGCCCTAAAAATCACTAACCTACGAACAAAAAAATTTCAAATCATCAATAACAATCAAGCATCTGAACACTAACACTAACAATCAACCATCATAACTGAAAAATCAAAGCAAACCAATACTTCACAACAACCAATTTCTATTTTTTCCCCGCTTGTTTTCCTTCGTTGCTTACTTATTCACAGACTTGCTTTCTCTCCTGCTGGTTTCGAAGAGGATGGCTCTTCTAATCCATCAACGCAATGATCAAAGGTCGACTATAGTTCCCTGTTCAAGGGAACACATTCGGGAGCAAGATTCCTCATAGCATTTTTTTAATATCTTATCAATGACATCGTAGAACATAATATAAAACATAACATACAGTAATTAAAACGTCAATGTTTATAGTTAAACTATGACAGTAGCACAAATTACATCACTGCCAACTACATTAAGGAAAAGTCAAATATAGTATTTAAAACATCAGTCTCAAAATTTAAAAACATAAAGAAGTAAACACTAAAATATCAAAAGAATAAAACTGAACATCCATTGCATACTTAAATATGAAGACACTACAAGCATCAAATACTGAAATTAAATCATCACACCAACACAGATAAATAGTACTTAGAGCTTAAACATGAAGATTAAACATAGAACCTGAAAGATCAACAACCGTATTTAAAAGTGACATCTGCAAAATAACAAAATTTACAGATCCTCTTTTCTTCTCGATTGCAGTAACAGTGGCAAAACCATTCTTAGACATCTAAGGAACATCAACAACAACAACAACAAAAAATTGTCACAAATCGTAACAAAACCCTAAGATATCACACACACAGTCAAAATAACAAAACTCAAATTCAATTACACACTTAAAATACTACAAGCATCAAATACTGAAATTAAATCATCACACAAACACAAATAAACAGTACTTTAAACCTAAACATGAAAGATTAAACATAAAACCTGAAAGGTCAACAACAGTACTTAAAAAGTCACATATGTAAAATAACAAAATTTAAAGATCCTCTTTCCTTCTCGACTGTAGCAACGGTGAGCAAACATTCTTAGACATCTAAAGAAACATTAACATAAATACAAAAACTAGCAGAAACCGTAACTAAACCCTAAGATATCACACACACAATCAAAGCAACAAAATTGAACATCAATTGCACACTTAAAGCACTACAAACATCAAATACTGATATTAAATCATCACACCAACACAGATACACAGTACTTTAAACCTAAACATGAAAGGTCAAACATAAAACCTGAAACATTAACAACAATATTTAAAAAGTCACATCTGCAAAATAACAAAATTTAAAGATCCTCTTTCATTCTTGATTGCAGCAACAGTGGGCAAACATTCTTAGACATCTAAGAAACAACAACAATACAAAAACTAGCATAAATCATAACAAAACCCTAAGATATCACACACAATAAAAAAAGAACATCAATTGCACACTTAAAACACTACAACCATCAAATACTGAAATTAAATCATCACACCAACGCATATAACAGTACTTAAAACCTAAACATGAAAGGTCAAACATAAAACCTGAAAAATTAACAAAAGTATTTTAAAAGTCACATATGCAAAATAACAAAATTTACAAATCCTCTTTCCTTCTCAATTGCAGTAACATTGGGCAAGCATTCTTAAACATCTAAGAAACAACAACACAAAAATTAGCATAAATCGTAACAAAACCCTAAGATATCACACACAGAATAAAAAAAAATTGAACATCAATTGCACTTTTTTTTATGAAAGGTTAACTATATTGATTTTCACAGCAAACAAAACTCTTAATGGGCCATCTCCCTAAGCCCAATTACTTTACAGTTTTCTAACTACCATTTTCGGCTTTCTTTCAAACAAAGAAAACCCTCATTTTAACTTCACTAAGCATTACAAAATTTTGCAGTAGAAAGTTCAGCTCTCTTCCCCTTCAATTTTCTCTAATCATTTCCAGTGCTTCATTTTCCAGCCTTCTGATCCTCTCCTTATGTTTTTTTCTTTTACTCCATTCACACTCCTGCGCTATTTAGGTAGCAACAATACAAGCTTTCAACTCCATCTACAAGAAAATTCTCCTATTCCTCTCTAACCAAACTTGATGTAAAGCTGTAGTTAGAAGCCCCAACTTTCCACTTTTTCTGCTCCTCGCCATCAGGAACAAACTCTGTTTCAGCATTCTTAGGGTGCTGGTTTTCTTTAAGTTCAGACCTGCATAAACTTCTTTCACAAAATTACAATCCACAAAGATATGACAAGCACTTTCAATTGGAGCACCACATAAACAACAATCTGAGTTTTGACTGATCGCCCTGAAGCTCAACAATCTATCCCTAGTAGCTAGCTTTCCATTGAGTAACATCCACACAAATATTTTTTGTTAGGATGTACCTGCTTATGCCACACCACAGTAGATACAGTTGCAGCAGAATCCTCACCTTTCAGGACATTGTACACATTCCTGATCTGCAATTTTCCCTCTTTGTCTATACACTGGTTCAACAAGTTTCTTACCCTATCTCTGAGATTTAACAATGTTCTCCAGTGCCAACTCTGTGATTCATTTGCTCTACAATCCATCAGAGATTTACCTTTCATATAGTACGAATGCAACCATCTCGCCCATAAAACCTCCTTCAACATGTCAATATCCTAGATATGCTGACAAAGAGCAGCTAGGTTCCAGAGAGCAGGATCCTTGAGTCCCATTCCCCCAGCCTTCTTACCTCTACTGATTGATTTCCATGATGCTGCAGTGAAACCTCTTTGGTCTTCATCTCTTCCCCACAAGTAACTACTACAAATTTTCACAATCCTAGCATTTACATTTTCTGGAATCTTCATAATGCTTGCCCAATATCATGTTATAGTAAGCAACACAGTGTTTATTAACTGCATTTTCCCTACATAGGATAAGTTCTTAGAGTTCCACCCCTCAATCTTTTGTCTAACCTTTTTCAATTAGGTTCTCACAGTCCTCTTTATCCCATCTTACCGTAGACAATGGTAGTCCCAAGTATTTCATTGGGAATTCACCCATCTTCACCTGTAAAATAGAGGCTAAAACCAGCTGCTGTCCTTCCTCCATCTTTGAAAAAACCACTTTAGACTTTCCTAGGTTAACCCCTAACCCTGAGACTCTTTGAAACTCAGCCAAAGTCTGCCTTACTCCCTCTACTAAAGTTCTGCTTGCTCCACAAAATACCAACAGATCATCAACAAACATTAGTGAATGAACTTTTTCCTTACTACATCTTTGGTGAAACCCTATCTGTTTGTTTTCAAATGCTCTACAGAAAAATCTAGCCAGGTACTCCATACCAATCTCAAACAATAGGGAAGATATAGGGTGACCCTGTTTAACACCCATTTTAGCATCAAATAATTCCGAGAATCTCCCATTAATAGATAAACAGAAGCTAGAACTTTTTATGCATCTCATAATCCATTTGACAATTTTTTCAGGGAACTTCAGAGCATATAACCAATTACTTAGGAACTCCCAATCCATATTTTCAAAGGCCTTACTGATATCCAGTTGTAACATGTAGCTTGGTTTCATCTTTTCATTACTATACCTATGTAATAGTTCTTGAGCAAGCAATAAGTTGTGGGTTATATACCTTCCCTTTATAAAAGCGCTTTGATTTGCATTTATTATAAAGGGAAGTACTTCTCTCAGTCTAGAAAAAATTACTTTTGTTATCATCTTATAAATCACAGAACAACAAGATGTAGGACGATAATCAGAAGCAACATGGGGTGTAGCCACTTTTGGAAGAAGTGCTATGAGTGTGTTACTGAAGCTTCTTGGTAGTTCTTCTCCTTAAAAAAAGCACAGCATTGCTTCGGTGACATCTTCTCCCACTACATTCCAGGACTCCTTAAAAGCTAACTTGTAAAGCAATCTTTACTAGGACTTTTCTATGAACTGATGTCTTTCAAAGCTGCCAAGACTTCCTCCTTCTTTATTGGGGCAGTTAACTTTATCTATTGCTCAACTGTTAGCACCATTCCAAAATTTGCCACCTCTGGATCCAACTTTTCCACTTTCTCACATCTCCTAAGTACTGATTTAAAGTGTTTCATCAATTCTCTTTCAATCTCCAGTTGATCAGTAATGCATTGTCCATGTACATTAAGAGCCACAATGCTCTTTTTATATTGCCTGGATTTCACAGCTTCATAGAAAATTTTTATAGGCCGGTCTTCCTCACTTAACCATTTCATCTTTGCCTTTTGTTGCAGGAATATGTACTCTGCTTCCTGAAGTTTCTCTAACTCCTTTCTGGCTGTGTTTTCTACCATCTGTTGTTGCACAGATTCAGGATGTTGATTCAACTTTTCTAGAGCTTGTTTCCAGATTTTCATTTTTATCTCCACCTTTTCACCTATTGCACCAAATTCATTCCTGTTAAGTCTAGATAATGGCCTTTCCAGAGCTTTCAGCATTACCTACAATTCAGCTAGTGTTCTTACTCCCCTGCTCCTCCACACCTATTTCACTACCCCTTTAAACGGATCTGATAATCAGAGCATATTGTAGTACTTAAAGGGCCTCCTGAACTTCACTTCTTTTGAATCAAACCTTATCATAAGAGGAAAATGATCAGACATTGATTCCAGTTTGATTTCACAGAACACATGACTAAACTCTTTCTGCCACTATTTGTTAATTATTCCTCTATCCAGCCTGCTCATTACTCTTTCTTCACCTTCCCTTCTGTTACTCTATGTATAGTAGTTGCCAATGGTTTTTATCTCTTGTAATTCAAGCTTCTCAAATGCTTTTTGAAAATCTTCAAACTCTTTCTCATCAATAGGGTTACCTTCAATTCTATCTTTAAATTCCAGTAGTGAGTTGTAATCTCCCACTACCTGCCAATTTTTACTCCTTTGTCTAGTGCCCTTTAGAAAACCCCACAAGCTTTCTCTTTTTAACCCTGTATTGTACCCATAAACTACAATACAAAAATAGCTTTCCATACCTTTCACAAATACCTCCAGATCTATGCATTGCTCTCCTATAGACACGACCTTAACCTCCATCACTTTTTCCCTCCATAAAATCCATAATCTTCCCCCTGAAATGACATTTGAGTTTGTGATCAAATCCCATCCCAAGCCAATACTCTTCCAAACATCTTTTTCTTTTCTAATTTTTGTCTCCAGCATGCACAACAGACCAATCCTATTCTCCAAGTAGAATCTCCTGATAATATTGTGTTTGCTGGCTCTATTCAACCCCCGGACATTCCAAATCAACCAGTTACAATCCATCCGGTGGTTTGTCTTTCCCCAGACTCCTCCTTTCCCAGTTTCTTTTTAACTAATCATTTCAGATGTTTTCTGACCTAATCCACTGCTACCTGAATCCCCTTGTTGCTTCTTTGATTCTATCATCCCTAGCATCATCCCTCCATTCATTCCTGCATTTCCTTTCATTAGCTGATTAGTTGCAGTTCCTTTTCTTTCAACAGTTTTTTATCCCCCTTAGCTGGTTCTGATACTGCTGTCAGCACATTTTCCAATTTCTCATTTTCATCCCTGCTATGTTTCACTGGTATGAACACTTTCCACTTCTGAACTCCCTCTTTTCTCACCTCTTTTTTGCCCCTGCATTCTTCTTTGCTATGTCCCAGTAAGTTACAACCACTGCACTTTACTGGCTTCCATTCAAACACTAGGTCCTGCTGCATAATGACCATATGCCCATTCAGGTATAACACTTTGTGTGGTAGATTTTCACAAATCTCCATATCAATTTTTATCCTTGCATAAGCTAACCTCTCCTTCTTTAGTGTGCCATTATCCAGGCTTATTGGAATCCCAATTGGACTAATAATCTTGCATATTATCTTAGGATGCCAGTAAACTAAAGGAAAATTTGGCAGTTGCACCCACACAGGTATTCTACTAGGCTCATCATACTCAAAATTTGGGGTTCAGGCCTTAACTACAATCGGTTTACCATAAAAAAATGGTGCCATGATTCACAATTTCATTCTTAGCATCAACATTCAGACATTTTATCATACACCCCTTTTTTCATCATCCATACCTTGCAGATTTTCTTGCCTCAGATTCTGTAGAAAAAGCCTTCCATAACTAGGAATGGAGGATTGCATCCTAACATTTTGCACACCACAGTCGTGCTCCATTGCTTTGCACTTTCCTCAACCTCCTCCATTGTGATTTCCCCCATTTCAGTGCATTCCACTTTAACTGGGTCATAAAATCTGACCTCCAATTCATCCTCTGTAAACAACTCACTCCATCTCCTTTTTTCTTCTCCGTCCACCCTCTCTCCCCATGACAGCCACTTCCCATTTGTGACCGAAGCTTCCTCCTCATTTTTGATTGGCTTGCTTTTGATCAGGGGTATAAGCCCTTGTATTTCCACATCCTCCTGTGCTCTCTCTGATTGTTCCTTCACCACTATTACTGATTTTGAAGTAACTCTACTTTCACCTGTGTTTTCGAACAAAACCCCTTTCAAACCCTCATATTCTTTTACCCCTTTTCTTCTGCTCTGAATTTCTCTCCCAAATCGACCCTTACTAGG
Organism: Rubia yunnanensis; assembly: GCA_037428765.1. NCBI lineage: Eukaryota > Viridiplantae > Streptophyta > Magnoliopsida > Gentianales > Rubiaceae > Rubia > Rubia yunnanensis. Next base: position 115,623,084 of record CM075061.1, on the reverse strand, counting down.
TTTCTCTTTGTAATATGTTTCCCCCCGATCTGCCCATGGTGACGCTGTTGTTAAACGCGCCTGATCGGAGAAGATGATGAACGACGTTGAAAACACATAGTAATAGTGGAAATCGTCCACACTAAATATCATAGACAAATTTTTATATTCTTTTCTATTAAAATTATGTCTCAATTGCACACTTAAAACACTACAAGCATCAAATACTGAAATTAAATCATAATACCAACACAGATAAACAGTTCTTTAAACTTAAACATGAAAGATTAAACATAAAACTTGAAAGGTCAACAATAATATTTAAAAAGTCACATATACAAAATAAAAAATTTACAAATCCTCTTTCATTCTCGATTGCAGCAACAATGGGCATGCATTCTTAAACATCTAATAAACAACAACAACAACAACACAAAAACTACCACAATTTGTTACAAAACCCTAAGATATCACACACATAATAAAAAAACAAAATTCAACATCAATTGCACACTTAATACACTACAAACATCAAATATTAAAATTAAATCAACACACCAACACAGATAAACAATACTTTAAACCTAAACATGAAAGATCAAATATAAAACCTGAAAGGTCAACAACAATATTTAGAAAGTCACATATGCAAAATAACAAATTTACAAATCCTCTCCTTTTCGATTGCAGCAACAGTGGGAAAAACATTCTTTGACATCTAAGAAACATCAACAACAAAAATAAAAATTAGCACAAATCATAACAAAATCCTAAGATATCACACACAATCAAAACTGAACACCAATTGCACGCTTAAGCATGAAAACACCACAAGTATCAAGCACTGAAATAAAAAATCACAACACTGATAACAATACTTAAAGCCTGAAACCTGAAACATCATTCTGAAGACCTGAAAGATCATACCTGTAGCTAAAACGTCACGACCGAAAAATTCAGAAAACTTACGAACGATTCTTCCTTCTCGATTGCAGCAGCGGTGATGCAAATCTCCTTAGGCATCTAATAAACAACATCATCAACACAAATATTAGCACAAATGCGTAAGAACAACTCACAAAACACAAAAAATAGAAATCTCCAAATATTAACACATTGAACAACATTTTTTTTAATTAAATCCACCTGTGATGGTGGGGGGTTTGGCAGACCCCTACCTGTTTATTAATAAAAAGGTGAGTACAAAGAGAGAGGGGGGCTTAATACCGTACCTCTGTGGAAACAACTGATGATCATAAAAACTAAACATCAATCTATTCTAACCTGAAGATCATCAGAAGTCATACACATTGAACAACATAAACCCTAGAAAATCACATGAACTAAAAAAAACAAAAATTGGGGAAAAAATGCATAAAAAACTCTGAGCAAATACATTACCTTCGAAGATTAACACAAAAAAAGCTTGTATAGTGTTCGGCCACCGGAAAATTGCCGGAAAATTCGCCGAAAAACTCCAAAAATCACGTTGAATCTTTGCGCGCAAGAAAGATGAAGAAAAATGGAGATAAGGAGCGGTTGAAATGAAGAAAATGAGATAGAATTGAAGATGGAAGAGAAATGGAGAAGAGAGAGAAGAAAGAGGTTTGAGTTGGAGAGGAGAGGGAATATGAATGTTTGTTTTGCAGGAGAGAGGAAAGGAGAAGATAGAGAAAGTTTCAGAAAAATATGAGGGAATAATGAGAGAATGTTAATATTTATAACTGGATGTAAATGTAAAATAGTAAAATTTCACATCCATCCCCTAGACTTTAAAAACTTTAATTAGAAACTCAATGCTACATTCTTAACGATTAAATCACTGGTCTCGTTGTTTGATCGTCTCACACAAAACTTTGTCTTTTCCTATATGTAATTTAGTCGTTGATCTCACCATTAGACGATCTCACAAATAGACGAACTCAAAGTTTTATGAATAATTTTCTAAGATTTTATCACCAAATAACTCCCCTTTTTTAACTCACTAAAAATTTCCAATTTTTAATGATTTTTAGTATTAACCAAATATACCGAGACTCATTTGTACCTGATAGTTGAGGTATGGAAAGTAAGTAAGAACATCATGGCTCGACATGCATGTTTCATTTGTGAACAAATTTATCAAGGCTTGCCAGCATAACAGCAAAGTTGTCAAATGATTTATTTTCCAAATAAAATAGAAATTATATCCTTTTACTTGAATTTTGGAAAACACCGCCACTGTCAGATTTAAGGTTACATGCTTCCTCTCAGAGCCTGGAAATAAACTCCATGTTCTCCTGATCAGATACAATGCTACAACCTCCTTCTCAAAATTATGATTTCATAAATTCCGAGGAACGGAAATCACACCTTGTTGTTTGGGGATGATAAAAATATCTTTAAGTTGACCAGTTAGTGAAACTATTAATTTTTTAAAAGACTGACCATTAGAATTAGAATTTTAGCCAGTACACATACTTTTTAATTTGAGATGTTTCTTTTATATTAGCACTTTCTATTTATGGCAAGTTTAAAGTTATTACATCCACTCATTTTACTTTTTCTTCTTTCAATTCAATTTCATCCACTCATTTAGCATCTCCTAAATTCTAACACCAAAAATAATATGCCACTATTAGAGAAACAGAGGGAGTATACAAAATTCACATAATTAATTTTTCAGAAAATAACTATTTTTAATTATATTCTTTTTAATCAATTAGAAAATTATTTAATTTTGGCTTCGTGTTAATTACATTCATTTATTCATAGACAAAGTCTTGTGCGAGATCGTCTCACAGCGGGACTAACAATTAATGTGCAATATTATAAAATTTAATTAGATATGAGTTTCCAAATATAATTTAAGAAAGTTTGGGAGAGGAAGGAGGGATCTCGGTGTAAATACCACTTTTTGGGGGGTGCTTGGGCATAAATAATTGAGGAATTAATAATTTCGGGTCATAAGAATCTCATAGGTCAAGAATCCGGACCAGAGAAATTTGCGAATCAATTTTTTTCCTTCATTTCCATGCAATGCGTGGGTTTTAACTATTAGACTTGATGCTTCATTTTCAAACTTTTTTTTAAATGAAATCACCCGAAGGTGGGGGTACTATATTAGAGGTTCCCCATTCCTCAAATGAAGTATTAGTACAAATGTAGATCAAAGTTTGCGATGAGGCAACATAATTGCCCTCCAAAAGTCCTACTAATCCTATATCGAGATCTTATGTTGTGAACAAGATTATCCTAACAAAATATATTGGTGAAGTTGCGATCCGGAGGTGAAAATCTCCACCCCTCGTGTTAATTAACACCTCCGGCCAGGCAACATCTATATCCTAAAATGATTAGAGATGCAGTGGATCAGAAATGCAGAAACTGATCCAAAGATGAAGGAGTAACAGGAGGGCAGTATCCCAGCAGTACTGTTCCAATGAATGCCAATGGATCTTTGCAAGTGTGAGGTGCAACGGTTGGAAGCCAATTGAGCTGGATCATGATCTGCAAATAACAGAAAAAAATATATATCAGTAGCATCCGTGTCTAAGTGAGAAACTAGTGAGCCCTAACATGAGGAACATGATCTTTGTCCAACACAATTAGTCCCTTAATGTACTGAGGAATGTTATGAGACTGGATACTTTGAAGATGACAAGTATGATACCTTGCAGTCGCATTTGCTACCGAGTTACCTTCCCTAAAAACATGATTCAACTTTGCACCACACATAAGGCCATTAATTTTGAAAGCTAAGTTAAAGAGTTTCCAATTGGCTGAATATGGGCAATTTATCATGTTTATTGCTTGCTTACAATCAGTTTCTAAAATGCATTTCGAATGAATTCCAGGCAAAGCTTGAATAGCCAGTAAAATGGCTTTCATTTCAGCCTCAATGGGAGAATCAGCAGAGATGGACACTGAATATAAGTTAATCAAATCACCACAGTAGTCCCTAGCAACTATCCCAGCAGCAGCTTTATCAGAATACCAAGAAGCATCAGTGTTTATTTTAAAAAACCCAACTGGAGGTTTCTCCCACATGACAGTTGATATATTAGGCTTAGGTGGGGGTCTAATGAAAGGTATCCACTGATGGAAAGGTAAAGAGATAGAAGAGTGAGTGAAATATGTCCTTGGAGTAGTTAGGAAAGCCAATTTTAATAGGTTGAGAATCTCATTAGCTATCAGATCTGAGTCAAGTGGCACATTATCATGTAAGAATCTATTCCTGGCTTTCCAAAGTGACCAACAAATTATAGAAGGTGTTATTTTGCAGATGAAGTGTTTCCAGTGAGGTAGATCTCTGGTATTCCAAAAAATAAAAAATCTCTCAGGAAGAGAATGAGTGTCATGCAGATGAAAATTAACTAACGAAGCCATGCTACCCCAAACAGCTTTAGCAATATGACATGAAATGAAAAAATGTTGTATTGAATCAGAGTTTAAACATGCAGGACATTTTGAGGCTAGGCTGAAACCACATTTAATGAGCACCTCATCAAAGGGTAAGAATGATTGCAGCATTTTCCAAGTAAAGATGGATATCTTTTTTTGCAATGCATTATTCCAAATGAGTTTTGGGGCAGGGAAATTACCTGGCATCTGAGTGAGCATTTTGTAGGTAGATTTAGAAGTGAAATTACCTGAAGCTTCAGGTTTCCATACCAGTCTATCCTTCCTACCTGGGACTAAAATTGCTTCCTGGAGAAAAGACACAGTATCAAGGTCCAAAAAAGACATAATCTGAGGCAATATGATGGACTTATTATGAATGAAATCTGCCACAGTTAAATATGGCATGTCTTGAACTATATGCTCAGGGATAATAGTACCTAAAGGCCCCTTAAAACTCCAGTTAGCTACCCAAAAATTACAGGTACCCTCCCCATGAATGATTACTGAGTGCTGCTCTGCAAAGGAATTAATGTGGACAATTCTCTTCCATGTAACAGATTTTCTGTATGATATAGGAAGAGACCAGATCAGTTTTGACCAAAGGGAGTTGCCTAATTGACTTTTCCACCAAAGTTTAGTTGAACATGTGTCAATTATAGCTTGGATAGATCTAAAACCAAGTCCATTTTGGTCAGTTGGAACTGCAATATCTTTCCATTTTTTCCAGATTTTATTGTTCCTTCCCTGAGATTCTCCCCAAAAAAATCTGGCTAATCTTTTTTCAAAGGTACAAATTATCCCTTTTGGTGGTTTTGTAACTGTCCAAATGTGCTGTGGGAGAGAGTAGAGACAATGTTTAATTAAGACTAGTTTCCCCCCCGCACTTAGCCATCTATTCTTCCAACTTTGAAGTTTAGAATCCAGGTTAGCCATTAAAGGTTGAAAGTACCTTTTTAGTGTTCTTCCCCTAAATATTGGACAACCAAGGTATGTAAATGGGAGTGAACCTTTTTTCATTTTTAGAATGGACTTAACCTGAGAGATCTTAATGTTAGAGGCTCTTTTACTCAAATAGAATTCTGACTTTTCAAAATTAAACTTCTGCCCTGAAGTCACCTCAAAAACATCTAGAAAAGCCTTTATTCTTATGAGATTTAATTTTGATGCCTGCATGAAAATTATGGTATCATCTGCATATAATAGATGAGATATGGCAGATATTGATGCAGGAAAATGGAAATGGGATAGCCTTCCAGTAGAGAAAACATGTGAAAGACTCCTTGAGAAAGCTTCAGTAAAAATATTAAAGAGGAAAGGAGAGAGAGGATCACCTTGTTTAATACCTCTAGTAGCTTGGAAAAAACCAACTGGTTTCCCATTAATTAGAATTGAAAATTTTGCTTGTGCTAAATTTTTCATCACTGCATTCAGAAAATTCCCTTGGAAACCAAATTTAATTAAAATCTGCTTAAGAAAAAGCCAGTTAACCCTGTCAAAAGCTTTCATTAGGTCCAGTTTCATTATGCAATTGGGAATTCTGTTTTTCTTATCCAAGAATCTAACCATTTCCTGTAAATATAGTATATTATCAGAGATATCTCTCTTCTTCAAAAAAGAAGATTGGTTAGGAGATATCAAAGAGTCCATATAAGGTTTTAATCTTTCCATGAGGACCTTAGAGCAGATTTTATTAGAGACATTAGATAGACTAATAGGTCTAAAATCTCCAAACTGACATGGGGTTGTTTTCTTAGGAATCAGTGTAATCCCTGTGCTAGATATCCCATTAGGAATATTAGATCCTACAATGAAATCATTAACTGCCTCTAAAAGATCATCCTTAATAAAAGGCCAGCATTTCTTATAAAACTTTGGTGTAAAGCCATCCGGGCCAGGGCTACTGCTGCTACTTAAACTCTGAACAACTAATCTTAATTCAGGTTCCAGAATAGGAGAATTCAGAATATGATTATCAGAAGCAGTTAAAATCACTGGAATTTGGCTCAGAAAATGAGAGGAGAAAGTATCATCTGTACCTTGATCTGGTTCAGTTAGTAGATCTGAGTAAAAAGAGATTGCCTCTTTCTGAATATCAGGTTCAGAATTTATCCATTGACCATCTGAGTTTTTTATTTTATTAATCTGTATCCTAGATTTCTTTTCTTGGACAGTCTTATGAAAAAATTCAGTATTGTTGTCTCCTAATTTATACCATTTAAATCCTGCCTTTTGTTTCCAAAATTTTTCTTTTTCCTTTAAAATCTTCTGCAAATTAGCTTTTTTCTGATTAAGTTTAACCAGTTCATTTACATTAGGATCCTGATCGAAGACAGATTCTTGTATTCTTAAGGCATCTTCAGCTTGTGTAACATTGACATCAATATTACCAAAAGATTCTCTGTTCCAAGTTTTGATGACTCTTTTAAGCCTAATGAGTTTCAGATAAAATTTAATCATTCCATTTTCCTGTATAGGCTTTTCCCAAGATTCCTGCATTAAACCTATGAATTCTGATCTTTGGAACCAGGCATTGATGAATCTAAAAGGTTTGGGATATGAGGATGCTAGGTTAGATAACTGAAGGAGGAGAGGTGAGTGATCTGAGGTGTGTCTATTGAGAATCTGGATGGAGGAAGATGGAAATTTGGAGCTCCAGGATAGTGTACAGAGCCCCCTATCTAGCCTCTTGGAAGTGGGATTCCTTAGCCTAGAGTTACACCAAGTGAATAAATTGCCAACTGTACTTATTTCTTGAATCCCATTTGAATTAATCCATGTATTGAAGTCTCTAATGGTCCCTAGAGCTGGATTAGATGGTCCTCTGTATTCAGTTAGACTCCTAATTGTGTTAAAATCCCCTATAAAAATAGTGTCACTGTTAGACAAAGGTTCTAAATCTGTCCACAAAGCTTTCCTACCATCCCTACCCCTTGAAGCATAAATAAAAGCAGCATTCATGTTAAAAGTTTGAGAAAATTGAGATATGCTAACAAAAAGGAATTGGTCATGAGAAGTAATCACTGAGACTGTGAGAAGATGAGTCCACATTAACCAAAATTTTCCATTAGGATGGGCTAGACAGTTTGCAAAATGTAAAGATGTCATATAGGCCTGTATTTTTGAGTTATCATGCATAGGTTCTATTATGCATAGCAACTGAATTCTCTTGGTTTTGATTAAATGAGATAGCCTAAGCAATGATGATTCCATTCCACAAAGATTCCAGATCAGAAAATTAATATTAACTGTTCCTATCATATTTCACCTGATTTAACACCTTTTGTAGCTGACCTTAATAACATTTTGTTTAGCTGACTAAGATAGTTCACCTTTTTGTTTTTAAATTTACCTGGATGTTCACACTTACCTGTCTGCTCAGATCCCTCTTCCAGGGTTTGTTGTTCATCTAAGTCCAAATCTAAAGGTTGCTCCAGATCTTTCTGTTTACTGCAGCTGGTTTCCTCTTGTTCCTGAGAATAAGTGTCATCTCCCTGCAAAACAGAGAATCTATTGGACATCTTTCCCCCTAAGGAAAGTGTAGGATTAGCAGTAGCATCAATCATAAGAGAACGATGCAAGCCAATATGGAGATCATCTCTTGCATAAGTGTTCAGAAAAGTTTTAGATTTAGCAGTGGCATTTAGTAACCTAGTGGTGGTGTTATCTGGACTCCCAATTGTCTGAAGACTACTAGAAACAGGTGTTGTTGGAGTTTGAGCTGGTTGCAGTAGAGGACCAGGGTTACTGACTACCTTATCAATAGGAGAGACATGAGTATGGGTAGGTGAATCAGTGAGCAGTGGTGGTAATTCAAATTTTTTCCCAGTTGCCTGCCATTGAGGGATAGGTTGAGTGTGGATTCTATTTGTTTCCTCAGTTCTTTCCTTATTATTCTGAGAGTTAACCCTACATTGGCTTGAAGAATGTCCCAGTTTAGCACAATGTCCACAATATAGAGGGATATCCTCAAATTCAATTGGATATTTCCTATTGTTTGATATTGAACCAAGCCTAATGTATTGTGGCAGAGGCTTCAGTAAGTCAATTTCAACACAGAATTTTATGGCCGATGGCCTAGTAAGCATCTCAGTGGCATAATCATTCTTTATAAAGTTACCAATATTGTTACCAATAGCTTCAATAGATGAGGAGTTATAGTAATAGAGTGGTACCTCCCTAATTGTACACCAAATGGGGACAATGGGGGATTCTCTTTGCGTAGAGAACTCAGGAGTCCACTTAAGCATTTTCAGTGAAACGCCATTGAAATTCCATATGCCTTTCATCCAACACCTTTGGTAATCGTTAACCTGTTCAAAACGAATTAGTATATGTTTGTAATCAAGAGATCCCAATTGGTACTTACCTTCGAACCCAATAGTTTTAAGGGCCACCTCCATCTGATCCATTGAGATTCTACCTTTGGTAAATTTACCGACCAATGCATTGGAGTAATGAGCTGATAATGTGGCAATTTGTTCCTCAGAGTATAAACAGGCAATATCTCCTAGGTGGGAGGATTTCGGGATTAGCTCAGGGTTATTGGGAAGATGTGATGACAATGGAGGAGATTTTGTCTGAAGAGCGGCCGCAAACGTTTTAGGTGGCGGTGGCAGATTGGAGTTAGAGGAAGCTGCCATCGAGCGTGGAGGGGAGACCCCGCCGAGTGGCGGAGAAAAAGCCGTTACCAGTGGCTGTGTTACCGTTGCCGGCGAGTAACGGTCGGAAGAGAAAGAGAAGCAGAGGGAATAAATGAACAGTAGTGAAGCCTAAATTTTCGCACACACTTTCGCACCTTAATTCCGCCTTCATTTTCAAACTTGACTTTTCAACCAAACCTTGAGATGTTTATTCATAAGCCTTATTTTTCACTAAAATCATGTGTTTTAAAGTTACATTTTGATCTTTTATTGTAAATCTTGTGTTTTCATATTAATTTTTTGACACTTTATACATGTTGACACTAGTTAGTCATATTCTATTATCTTAAAATTTAATTTATACTTTAATTTTGATTGATGTGTTAGTTTTTCAGTGCATTCTTTTAAAATTTGATATTGATGTTTCTTTTTTTCGTAATATTATTTTGAAAAAAACTCCTGTGAGACTGTTTCACTGTAGCAAATGGTGAGACCAGGGACCAAGTTGCAATAAATAGGAGAGGAACTGAAAAATGGGACCAAATTACAAATACTAGAAAATATGGGCTAAAAAATGGGTCTTCAAATCGGGTCATAAGGAAACACAGGTCTTCAAATCTAGTACATAACCAACTAAGATATTTTGGAAACAAAACACCCAAAATCAAGGAATCCGAATCCCTATGAAATTCAATTCGATCAAACCGGATTTAATGCTGTACATCGTCGATCAATCCTCAGAAATCAACGGATTGAGCTCAGGTTTTTAGATCCGCGTCAGATTTGCTTTGAATTTGCATCAGATTGAGCTCAGGTTTTTTGTACTGGATTTGCGCCGGAATTGCTTCAGATTTGCAATATGAACTGCATTTTTGCGCCGGAATTGCAATAGGTAATATGAAACTTACAGTTTCAATTATATGTTTCCATCACAATGCCAAAATTATTGAAATTAATGGTTGAAATCTACGATTTAAGGTGTTGCTGTTATAAACTATGGAAGGCGAAGCAATTCAAGACAACGAAATTATTTTGTATGAAGGAGAAAGCAACGATTATGTTCAATCTGAAAATTCAACAAGTTTACATCCATGTTTGGTTTTGATTTTGAATATACACTTTAACGCATGAAGTAGTTTCATGAACTCGTGAAGTAACGTTCTTATGTTGTGAAAGTTTTTGCCAGATCTAAAATTCAGTTATATGTATGTTGTGAAGAAAATGTTGGTGTTTTATAATTTTCTGAAAAATTTTAGGTAGTATGATGAACACTGGATATAACTGCATGAACACATGAAGTAACACAATGATATTCTGATATACAATTCCTCAAAGACTGAAATTTAGTTATATGCAATTTGTTGGGCTAGTGTAGCTGTTTTATAATTTTCTGAAACATATAAGGTAATAAGATGAACGCTGGATGTAACTGCATGAACACATGGAGTAACATGATGATATTGTGATGGACAATTCCCCAAGATTTGAAATTTGGTTATATGCAATGTGTTGATAAAATGCACGTGTTTTATAATTTTCTGAAACATATGAGGTAATATGATGAACACTGGTTGTAATTGCATAAACAAATGAAGTAACGTGATGATATTCTGGTGGACAATTCCCCAAGGTTTGAAATTTGGTTATATGATTTTTTTATAAAATGTAGGTGTTTTTTTAAAATTTCTGAAACATATGAGGTAATATGATGAACATTGGCTGAAACTACATGAACACATGAGGTAAAAAAATTGAACTTTGTAAGATGATTCGTCAATAATTTAATTACATGCATTTTGTCAAGAACATTTTTTATGTTTTCAAATTTACTTTATCACAAAAAGTTATATGTTAAATACACTATGTAACTCAATAAATATATGGCTAATCTATTGTGCTTAATGTCTTAAATTCAATTACTCCCTCCGTCCCAGCCTATTCTGCACAGAATCGTTTTTGGTCAATGATGCCAAACTTTGACAATATATTTGAATAAGTATATAAACAATAATTTTATTGTATGAGATATAGTTAGATTTTTCGTAACATGTAGTTTCTAAAAATTAAATTTTTGTGTGTCATTATTGTTCGTCAAACATATTTATTGGAGACCATGAAAAGATTCTGTGCATAATAGGCTGGGACAGAGGGAGCAGTAGGATTTGATATTAAAATATTTTGATATTGTACCTCTATGTATAAATTTATCAGTGACTGAACAACTGTTTATAAAGGCTGAACTAAATTGTAAGATACACGAACAAATTAATATAATGATTGATGTAATGATTTTATGAAAGAATAAAATTTTGCAGGACCAGATTCTGTCACCAATTTAAGCAACTTATCAAAAGTTGATGTAACAGATTGCTTCAAAGGTTTGAGAGCAAAAACACTATCAGAGTTTCATGATTTATACATAAAAAAGTGAAATGCATTGGAATTTGGGGTGTGATGTTCAACACAAAGAGGTAAAAATAGATGGAACCATCCTAGAGAAGTATTTTGTCTGCTCAAATCGGGGAAACACATAATTGAAGAATACCTGACACACCTTCCAACAACAATATCATTGAAGAAGGCTCTGAGAAGAAAAAACAAGGAAAATTTTGGTTACGAGAACATGATGCAAAGATGGAATTCGGGTTAAATTTATCGATGGGGCCTATGAAGTTTTGCTTTAGGTGACATCTCACAATCATCCTTTCACTCAAGTTGAATGATAGTATTTCACTCGAGTCGAATGACAGTATTTGTTTCTTCCTTTTTGTAAACATGTTTCATAGCAAGTTTACGATAATACGTGTTATATATATGTCATTAGTTCTTCATTCACATATTTAACTTTAAAATGCAGAACATTATATGTTTTAGAGCTTTAGCTCGGATGTTTATCATATTAACTTGTATATATGCATGGTTATTTTTTTATGCAAAGAATATTGCACATCAACTCAATCAGTGAGATGCCATCACAATACATTCTAAGTGATGAAAAAACTATCAAAATACCAAAAAACTATCTAAGTGATGGGTTCTGCCTTGCCTAAAGGAATATCCAGCACCTGGATAACCTTAATACCAAAAACAACTACTCCATGCTCATTCGATGATTTTAGGCCGATTAGTCTATCCAATGCCCTCAATAAAATCTGCTCCAAAGTTTTAATGGAAAGATCAAGACCCTATATGGACAAATTGATCTCCCCAAATCAATCGGCCTTCATGAAAAATAGGGATATTTCGGATAATATCATTTATCTTTAGGAAATGGTTAGATTTTTTGACAAAAAGGCTAGAGTTCCTAACTGTATTCTAAAGCTAGATTTACAAAAAGCATTTGATAGAGTTAATAGGGACTTTCTCAAGAACGTACTTATGAAGTTTGGTTTCGATGGAAAATATTTAAATGCTGTTATGTCAAATCTCTCACAAGCTTATTTTTCTATACTTATTAATGGCAATCCAATGGGCTTTTTCCAAGCCACAAGAGGAATTAAACAAGGTGATCCCCTCTCTCCTTTTCTCTTTAACATATTTTCGGAAGCTTTTTCAAAGAGTTTATCATTTATTTTCCATAATAATAAACTCTCATACTATCAGTTGCCATCTTCAATTTCAGTAACCTCTCACCTTATGTATGCTGATGATACCATTATCCTTATGCAAACTTCAAAATCTAACCTTATTAGGATTAAGGCTTTTCTTGACATATTTGAATTCACTTCGGGCCAAAAGTTTAATTTCCATAAATCTGATTTCTACATTAGTAAAAGGGCATCAACTATCAAATTAAATCAGATGAGGTTGATTCTAAAAATGAAACAGGGATCCTTTCCTTTTCAGTACCTAGGCTGCCCTATTTTCAAGGGCAGAACATTGAATAGATATTACCAACCTCTGATGGAAAAATTGGATAAAAAGTTGCAAAACTGGAAAAATAAGTGGCTAAGCACAGGGGGTAAACTAATTCTAATTCAAAGTTGCTTGTACTCAATGCCACAGCACTTATGGTCTGTAACTAAACCCCTAAAATATATAATCAAAACTTTTGAGAAAAGACTGGCTAGATTTTTTTTGGGGTGAGTCAGAAGGAAAAAGAAACAGAATATGGAAAAAATGGGCAGATCTAGCTAAACCAACTTCACAGAATGGGTTGGGGTTTAGATCCATCAAAGCTATAGTAGATACATGTTCCCTTAAGTTGTGGTGGAAAAGTCAGCTAGGTATCTCCTTATGGGCAAAACTGCTGTGGTCTCTGCCCCAATCTCATAGGAAATCTGTTACATGGAAAAGAATTTGTTCTGTTAATCTCTTAGCAGAAACTAATTCTCTCATTATCCATGGTAAAGGTAGCTGTAACTTTTGGACTGCTAAATGGTGCCCCAATGGCCCATTGATAAACATTATCCCTAGTCACATCTCTGATGCATTACAGCACTGCTCCGTATTTGATTTCATCATAGATAAATCGGATATATTAGCTCAGATTTCTCCTTTTCTGGAAAATGATACTTTGTTGTTTTTGCAGAATGCTAAAGTTGTGGAGAATAGAGAAGATAGGATTATATGGAAACCGGATGCATCTGGCACCTTTTCATTCAAGTCAGCATATCGGATGCTCACAGGCTTATCAGGTAATTTCCCGACTTCAAAGCTTCTGTGGAATGCTTCCCTTCAGAAAAAGATATCTATTTTTACATGGAAAATGCTTCATTCCTTTCTTCCTTTCGACGATGTGCTTATTACCTGTGGATATAGTCTAGCTTCGAAATGTCCAGTATGTTGTCACTCGGATTCAATTGAACATTTCTTTATATCTTGTACATTGGCTAAATCTATATGGAATAATATGGCATCTCTGGTTCATTTTAACCTCCCTGTATATCATTCCATTTCTCAGAGATTTTACTTTTTCTGGAACTGTCTTGACCTCTCTAAGTGTCATCAACTGATATGTAACATACTCCCTTCCCTCATCTGTTGGTGTCTGTGGAAAGCTCGGAATAGAAACATCTTTGATCAGATTCCATTTTCTGCTGAACTTATCTGTAGGGAAGTACTTGACCTCATCAAATTATCCTTTTATTTCAATCCTACACATCTGAGCTCTCCTACTGCATTTCCACACCCACTTTAGCATTTAATCCCTCACCTTAGGCCACCTCCTAAGCCAATCATACGGACTGTATGTTGGGAAAAGCCTGGTTTGAACTCAATTAAAATTAACACAGATGCTTCTTGGTTTTCTCATACGGCAGCAGTTGGGGTTATTGCTAGGGATACCTCTAGCACTCCACTCTTGATTAACTCAACTACTATCACGGCAGAATCTCCCCTACATGCTGAAATACTTGCCATACAATCTGCTTGCCAAACCTTCCAACATCTGGATGACTCCTTCATTATTGAACCCGATTCTCTGTTAGCTGTTAACATGATTAATGATCCATACTCCGCTAACTGGCAACTTTTCAAGTTTGCTTATAAATTTAATAGCTTATTAAGTGGAGCTGTGCTTAAACATGTTTACAGGGAATGTAACTTAGTGGCTAATCCAATTGCAAAATACCATTCTTACCATAATCAGTCACTTAACCTTTCTAATGTGCCAGTTCATATAAAAAGTCTCATTGCCTTAGACAAGGAGCAATTCCCTTATATAAGATTGCAAAAACACGGCTATGATAGGGGTTGATACCGCTGATGGTAAATTTACACATGCAGGTACAAGCTTGATTCATGATGCATCTGCACTGATGCGACTACCTTTAGTCCTCAAACTGCTGTTTCCTTGGCTCTGAAACGAAGGATACTTCCTCGGTTCTGATTCTAGTGTTGCTTCGCACACCAGGGTTCCTGTCTCTCACAATTCACTCCTACAGCAATGATGTGGATTGGAATATTTCAGGAAATATTTCCTGATTCATGCCATCCCTGGTTCACTAGCTTCTAGTTCTAGCTTGCTAATTTACTGACAGATTTTATCTTAGTAGTTGCCTGGCCAAGTACGAATTAACACGGGGTGTGGAGATTCGTTTACTTGGAATCGTAAATACGTCATTTAGGTATTCCCATCGATCTTATATAGATTATATCTCTAGTAGTTGACATCGCTTTTGGGGGCAATGATGTGGCCTTTTGTAACAAATTACTGTCATTGTTCACATGGCTCGTTCTTACTGGTTTGGGGTACCAATATATCAACTCCCACCCTCGGGTGTTTTCATCAAAGAAAAAATAAGTGATGGAAAAAGCTTGCTAAAATGCAAGTATGAGACTAACTGAAAGCAACACAAGAAATCAAGAAGTGGACAAAATCAAAGACAAAGTTTCATGGCGACATCAAATGGCAAGAAACTACTACAATCTGGTCCTAAAATGTGAAGGTGACGTAAACCTGGAAAATTCTTGAAGAAAGCATAAAAAAATAATGAAAAGGTAGAGGAAATTCTTGTCTCAAAAAGTACATAGGAACATGAAAATTAGAGCAGCATAGCCGAATCTTCTATCACTAAACCGCCAATGATCCAAGATCCATCTCCCACAAAGACAAAGGGAAGAAGCGAGGGAATTGAAGGATGGAAGCATAGAAAGAGACAAAAAATAAAGGAGTTTGGTACCAAGACACCAAAGCAACAAGTCTAGACCTAGGAGATTCAATTTGACATTGTATTTATATTATTATTTTGTACAATTATCTTAAATTCAGGAACAAATCATTTAAATTGCCCTTTAAATGCTTTAAACACCTGAACTAACGAGCGCAATTTTATTAAATAAAAATATATTCAACCAAGCAAATTGTGTTTGAAACTAATGACTCTAACAAATTAGCTAAGTGAAAATAAACATGAACTAATGTTAGAAAAAGTAAATTAAAATATGAGGGTCGAAAAGTAAACAACAACACATGGTTAGAAAAAATATCTAATTTTAAAATCGAACTATGTACCTATATAACAGAACAATATACCTAAAGGACACATGACTATAAACAAAATAATACATTAAGTAACAATCAGAAAAAATAGCAAATTTGGTAAAGAAAAAATTCAACATCCAAAAAAATCATTACTAGACAAACTGTTAAACTATAATAGTAAACTAAATCTATAAACAATGCAACTAAGGAGATAAACTTCAGAACTAAATAGATACTGGAATCATCTTTAAAAAATTACAAGTTTCAATCCAGCAATGACAAAATAAATCCAATAACCTAGCAAATAGACCATTTAGAATCATCCATCACTCCAATTCAACAAACTCAACAAATTCAAATATTCAAATCACTCTATAAAAAATTCAAATCACATCATTCAAATAACATCTTAAACTCCTTTGTTTGTGGACGTTCCTCCTGGGGCATAAAATTCACCATCTTGAAACAAGTTGAAAGTCGGAAGAGGCTGGTACTATGTCTTTCTCCTCAATTAGTTGCAAGCTTCACCAACCATAGCAATTAACTTGTCATTCCATTCCAATGGTGAATCTTCAATTGGGGGCGAGTTATCTTGCTGAATCTGAGTTTCTGTACTAGTCCCAACAATTGGTGGTAAGCCTCGCGATGCTTCATCCACAACATCACTCTTCACATTCTCTAACCTCTGATACATATCTGTGGTAACAACTTCAAAGTTACGCTTCAAGATCATCGGGGCCTCATCATAAGCCTACACAGGAAAAATATCAATTAATTTATACTGGAAACTAAAGAATGGAACACCTGAACAAACATATTAAATATCCAATGAAAGAATACTCAAACCAACCATAAACAGTTCATATATAAACTGAACTAAACTATTAAAAGCCTAAATAGATTGATTAAGCACATGAACTAAGTATACTAAATGTCAACAATATAAACTAATGAAACTAAACACCTAAAATATCACATAAAATTTTAAATTAAATACTAAAACACATAAAGAATCATCTTAAGACCCAGAACCTACACAACAAATACACAAGGTAATATTTTAAACACTTACATTCTTATCAATACTTTTAATCTTGGAGTTAGTCATAATTCCGTGCGAGATTGTGAAAGTCAGCACATGATCATCTTCAGGGACATCTTTAGCCACCTTTTCCTTCCATTTCGAAGAAACTGGAGCTACAACTTCAGTTTGAACTGGAAAACTTCAATTTCAGGCTGAGCCATATGACCCTTTTTCCCTTTTCCACCACAGCTGATTGAATACCCATTTTTCACCATGATTGTGGTGTCATAACCTCCCCCAATTTCCAACACCCTCCCTCAACTTCGCATCAGTCCAATGCTGGACTAAAGGAAGGGATGTTGGCTCCAACACACCACATACATGAAATCTATGCAAATACTAAATGAGAAGGATAAGGACACAAGCACTACATGTTTAGTACTCTTCATTGCTCTTATACCTCTTAATCATTAAAGCCATTTGATCTAAAAAACTACACCAATCAAAATTCTTAATCTCTCGTCAACATTTTCAACAACTTCAAGAATTTTCATATCTACCTTCCCAGTAGATATAGGAGCTAAGAAGTACAAAGAGCAATAAATGACAAAAAGTCTCTTAAACTCAGCCCCTCCCTCCTTAAGTTCAGTCATCCTATTTAAAATCAAGTGAAGGGGTAAATCCTTTTTAGTCTCCCTACCAAACCTAGCCTTGTAACTATCCCTTAATTTCATCCCAGAATTTCTCTTCTGCTCAACTTTCCTACCATGGTTTCGGGGCAAACACAGAACATCATATACATCGCCAGCAGTAACAAAGTACCTATCTACCCCAACCAACTGAACACATGTAAAAGAGTTAAAATTACTAACCAACCAAGACACAATTCCCACAGGAAGTACAATCTCCAATCTTAGCTTTAAAATGCTTCTGAAACCAATAGCTTTAACATCAGCCTTCTGTTGGTCATTAAGAGTAGCGCAGAGATCCGTGACCTTTACATGCTAGCTTTAAGGCATAAACTTCTTAAAAATCTTGGAAAAACATAAAACAGTAAGTTAGTAAATATACAAACTATGCACACAAATACATAAACTAATAGATAAAAAATATCAAGTAAACATACAGTAATCTTAAAAAGAAAGTTTAATTAATACACATCCAAATTATAATAATGTAAAAAAATAACTTATTGTGTAATAAAACTAAAAAATTAAGCACATAAATAAAATGAACAAGTACATGAACTATTTATACTGAAACTTTACACATCAACAATTAAAAGTATAATGAAACAAAACACTGAAACACCAAAGGTAAAGGACAACATACCTAAACTAATAAATTCTAAATCATTCAAGTTATTATGCAAAAATTTCAAAACTGAAATATTCAAAAAGAATGTCTACACACATAAAGTAAAATCATAAATTAATAAAGTAATAAAATATACCTAGAACCATCAGGAAGCTCAATTTCACAATCTTATTTAATTTGACGTGTCACTTCGGTGCCATCATTAGTGCTCCCTGCTAAATGATGAGCAGGAACATTTCTCTTTGACACAAGTCCAGAAATTACATCACCATCTCCAGCCACAGTGTCTCCAGAAACTCCATCTCGCTTGTGCTTTCCCGCAACAAAAGATTTCTTCAACAGCCCACTCCCATCTCCAGCAGCATCCTTATTTCTATTCTCAGATGGCTTATTCACATTAGAGGTCTTCTTAGCGGCATTCTTCCTAATAGGATTCTCTGCAGCGTCTTCGCTGCAGGCTCCTTGGTAACCGACTTCTTTGCTGCAAGCTCCTTTGCAACTGGTTTCTTTGTAGCTGGTTTCTTCGCATCTAGCTTCTTCGCAGCCGCCTTCTTTGCAGTCGCCTTCTTTGCAACCAACGCATTTTCTTCCCCCCCACAAACCTTTTCTTTGCCCTTTTCATTTGCATCCACCACTGGAGGAGGCAGATCAATAAAATCATCATCTTCAAGAAAATCCTCATCAACAAGGTTTCTTCTAGCTTTCACCTTCTTCCTAACCCCTTTCTTTGGACAAACATTCTGACCTACAACACACAAATAGAAAAAATATATATATATATATATACACTTAATCAAAAACACAAATTAGAAGTAGAGAAATCAATTAAATACCAGCAGCAGTTTCAGATCTCAATCCTTTAATAATAACTTGTATCCCAGCACTTATGGGACTCTTAGCAACAAAAGTAGAACCTACACATTTTTAAAAGTTAACAAATACTACGTAAACATAAATTAATTATACATACACAAAAACTAATATGTTAAAAAGTATCATCAACAACAACATTTGTTTCAATTGGTGCTGGGGGAGACTCGTCAACATTTCTTTAAGCATAAACATTTCCAGGCTCTGATGCAAATACAAACACTAATGAATTTAATAGAACAAATAAATAAAAATAAATATGAACTAATAATTCAAACTAACAATAAGTTTCATAGCAAAACTATTAAATATGAACTAATAAGTTTCATACCAAACTAACAAAATGACAATAAGCATAAAGCATGAATCTAGCCTGATCATGTAATATTTGTTGAAGCAGGAGGTTGAGGATTTGTAAGAACAGTTTCAGACTTAGCAAAAATTACAAAATATAAACAAATAATTTAAATCACAAAACTAAATCAACATAAAGTAGAACAACGAGAAACCAGAATATATTAAATTTACTAGTGTTATCTTGACCTCCAGTCACATCACATCCATCTACAATATAAAAAAAGTGTAAATACCAAAGCTAACACACTAAACTGTAAAAGTAAACAAAAAGAAACCGGAATATATTAAATTTACCAGTGTTATCTTGACCTCCAGTCACATCACATCGATCTACAATAACAAAACAAAAATACTTAGAGCTAACGCACTAAACTGTAAAAGTACACAAAAAGAAACTAGAATATATTAAATTTACCACTGTTACCTTGACCTCCAGTCACATCACATCGATCTACAATAAAAAAAACTTAAATACCAAAGGCAAAACACTAAACTGTAAAAGTAAAACAAAAAAGAGACCATAATATATTAAATTTATCAATATTATAGTGAACCCCACTCATATCACATACAACTACAAATAAAAAACAAAATTATTAAATACAAAAGTAAATCACTAAAGAGTAAAAGTAAAACAAAAAATTAGAATTCCTACCAGTAGCAGATGAAACATCAACTCTATCTCGCTTATCCACACCAGAGTTACTACCACTCATGTGAAATCGCTTCAAAATATCAGCTATATAAAAAAAAAATTATAAGCAATAGATAAGCAATCAATTAAAAACCAACAAAAGATTGGAATAAAATTCAATCATATTTAAATACATGTGGTAGTAGTTTTCTGCTGATTTTTTTCCCTTTTAATAACAGGAGGTTTAGAACCTGAAAATTAAACAATCAATTAAAAGAAAAATATAAAGATTAAAATAAAAAAAATCACAAACTAATAATATACATACCATCTTTAACTGGCAATCTGGACTGCAATCTACTTGATTTCCTCAAGCTAATTAATTCATCTACATTAAAAAAAAGTAATCACATGAACACTTAAATTAAAAATTGGAAAACATAAAGTAAACAAAACAATATAACTATGTATATACACTTAGAGAGGCAGTGCAAACAGAAAACACACTAACATGCAAATTAAACACATAAACAACCTAACTAAAAGATAGTTCAAACAGAAAACATGCAAACTAAACAGATTCTAAAATAAACCACAACATATCCACAACAAAGCCTGGACTAAATACATAAACAACCTAACTAAACACACAAACAATCTAATTAAAAGACAATGCACACATAAAACATGCAAACTAAACAGAGCCTAAACTAAACCACACCAGAGCCACATAAAAGCCTGAACTAAGCACATGAACATGCAAACTAAACACAAACACAACCTAACTAAAGAACAATGCAAACAGAGAACATGAAACTAAACTTAGTATAAACTAAACCACAACAGAGTCACAACAAAACCAGAACTAAGCGTATGAACATTTAAACTAAGCACATAAACAACGTAAGTAATCTGTTATACACCAACACAAAAAAAATTCAACAAAATAGAACATCATAAAAAAAATCAGCAAAATAGAGCAACATTAACACAAAAAATAGAGCAACATCAATAAGAACTAACAACGCATCAAACAAATCAACAAAAACACGGATTTGTTTTTTTAAAAAAATACAAAACCCTAACAATACAAAAAAATAGGGGAAAAAATCTTTAGATTCAACAGCTAATGAGCTAGGAATAGCGTCATCAACCTTCAGTTCATCTACACCAACAATACCTTCTTTTGATTTCATCATACCTACAAAAAACCGAAACACAAATCGAAAACACTCAATATAAGGCCAAAAAAAAATACATGCACGGCCAGATTCATAGAGATAAACACGCAGAATCGAATAGAAAACAACCAGAAACTTGAAAAAAAGCAAGAAACCCTAAATATGAAACACAAAATCAAAAATTTTTATCTTAATCGAACCAGAATGAATAGAGCAATGCAATGACACTATAAATCTCGAATTTAAACGGATTTTAAATGGTTGAATCGGAGGTTATGGCGAGCGATTTTGAGAGGTTTTAAGGGAGGATTTTTTTTTGCGTTTGAATTTTGGGGTAGAAGAAGAGACATGACCCAAGATGAAAATCTGAAATAATTCCTAAATTATCCATATTATATAGTATTGCTTTAAAACCCCTAGAAATATTTTATTTTGTAAGAGACCCCTGGTCTCACTATAAGCTTGGGTGAGACGGTCTCACCCAAGTCTTTGTATATTATTTTGTATTCACTTTATTCTTTGATGTTTCAACGGTGAGAATTAGTTTTTAATTTTTTTAATACTGATGTTTTATTTTTTCCAATAAAATTCTATTTTTTAAAAAAATTTAATGTTTTAAAATTTCAATCACATTTTGGTTCAATTTGATGTTCTAAAATTCACGCGTTTC
This sequence comes from Rubia yunnanensis, assembly GCA_037428765.1. Classification (NCBI taxonomy): domain Eukaryota; kingdom Viridiplantae; phylum Streptophyta; class Magnoliopsida; order Gentianales; family Rubiaceae; genus Rubia; species Rubia yunnanensis. The sequence continues at coordinate 115,601,104 of CM075061.1, read as the reverse complement.
TATTTGATGTTTACATATTTTATTTTGATATATTCTTAATGTATTTATTTAATTTTTATTGCTCTCATTTGATATTTATTTTTTTATTTTATTTTATGTGGTGTTTAACTATTTTGATTTGAATCTTTATTTTTGAATTTTATGTTTAATTATTTTTATTTGATGAGTACTTTTTAATGAATTTATTTGATGTGTACTTTTAGAGTTTTATTTGATATTTATATTCAATACTTTTCTTTGTTGTTTAACTATTTTTTACTTAATATGTATAGTATTTTACTTTATGTTTTGACTATTTCATTTTTATGTGTATTTTTATTATTTTTATATGATGTTTAAAAATTCCACTTTTATGTCTACATTAAAATTTTTAATTTGATGTCAAAACATTCTAATTTGATGTTTAACTATTTTATTTTATGTATAATATTTAATTTAATTTTTTATTTAATTTTAATGTTTTTATTTGATGCTACAATGATATAATTTAATATTTATTATTTCAGTATGTTTTAATATTTTAATTTGATATTTTAAAGTTTAAATTGGACTTATTAATATTAACTTTATCTTAATATTGAAAGGCTGAACATAGGTTAAAGTGGATTGGGCCAGGTGAAAGCCCGAAATCCAAGCCCAAACCACCTTTCCCGTACTGTGTCTTTTCTAGTCATCCCGCGGCGTAAAAAATTCCATACTCGACGGTCGACGGTTTCACTTCACAACGACGCAAAAACGTTGAGGGAAGTCTGGGATCAGCCAGGAATTCCCGATTTCACATCTCAAATTTCGATTTAATGTTTCATTCGGCGAGAAACCGTCGAATTTCCCAATTCACATCTCGCCGGCGAAGATTGGGCCAAACTCCGTGATGGCGTTGCAAGGGAAATATGGGCTTAGCCGAGAAACACCACCTGGAGGCTCGAGTTCGACCGGGAAGCACGGCAGGGAGGGAAGTACCGCCGTTGTGGATCTCCAGGGATGAAACGCGAAGACAACGACGGATTCAGTGTGTGTTTACGATATTTTTAATAAATTGCACAATGATCACTCAGCTTCAATGTTCTTTTGAAAAATAACCCCAAATAAATAATATTTACATTTTCACCCGAATTTAAAAACATTCGATTTATTATTATCCTCATTTATACTTTGCCATTGGTTTAACCATGAGGCACCACGGTGCCGCAGGAGACAGACTCTTACTCATGTTGAGACATGCAAAAATAATGAGAAACATGAAATATTTAAGCAAATTCCTTCTAGCTGGACTTTCAATTATTCTAGTGCCCGATAAAATTTTTTATATATATTATTCTTCTATGATAGAATTCTGTAGAGTACTCGGGAGTTGGGCTTATTTGTGGCATATTGTGTGAACTAGTAATGTGGTGTTTTAACACCATATCAATCCAGTTTTTTCAGACAGCAAGTTTCTAACCACGATTTATGGAGCAAATTATGGAGTATAATCATGCGATCATAACAGAATATTGTGAAGATCAGTGTGTGATTTCGTGGCAATCTAATTCTGGTAAACAAATATTCCTTGTAATAGTTAGGAATTAATTAAGTAGTTTATTTATGGTACAAGTCCTATTAATAAAGGATTGTCCATTTAAATACCAGATTAGAATTAGATATTTCCTTAGTCTAGAAGTCTATTCTTGGTAGAGTTAGACAAGGAAAGAGTTGTACGCACGGAGGGAGTACGATGGGATAAAAGAGAGAAGAGACATCGAATACGTGTGACCAAGTATTCATCTCTACGTTGAGATACTTTCTTGGAGCTGTCTGTCTGGAGTGTTTTTGGAGGTTTGGAAAATCAATCAATCAAGTCCGTAAAGATCAGAAACAAGGAAGCCTTAATTCCTCGGGAGGAGGAGATCCAGGAAGACGTGTTGATCGTGGGGGTTCAACGACGTAGGATCGGTAGTGAGGGGATCTCACAACATTCACTCAATAGGATAGCAATGGATTAGTATTTAAGTTAAGCTTCTTGTACTAAAGACTGCTTTCTAGTGAATGGTTTCTGATCTGGGCAAGGCCCCGCAGACGTAGGTGTATTTGCACCGAACTGCGTAAACAAGTTGTGTGTGCACTGTGTATTTTACTTTGTATTTTAATACCAAACAGTTAAACAACTTGTCATAAAAGTATAGACTTTAGGTGGAACTGAATTACAATTGGTATCAGAGCACGGCACTTGCTGACCCCTATACAGGGAGAGTGAGATTAGGTTTCACCATGGCACCAAAGGAGGGGGCTTCAGTCACGCGACTACCGTTGCTGGAACAAGGAAATTATGCTTATTGGAAGGCACACATGAAGGTGTTCATTGGAGCATTAGATGATCAAGCTTGGAACTATGTCATAAATCAATACACTCCACCTACAAGTGACGAAGCTGGAGGATCAAGCTCACTGACAGCTAAACCGTTTTCCAAATACTCTATCGAGGAGCACAAAGCACACGTGTCCAACTCAAAGGCATTGAATGCCATCTTTACGGCAGTTGATGAAGATCAGTTCAAGATGATTTCAAACTGTGAAACTGCTAAGGAAGCGTGGGATGTGTTACAAACTTATCATGAGGGGACAAGCTCCGTCAGAGAATCAAAGCTGCAGTATTACACTTCAAAATTTGAAGAACTAAAGATGCGCGAAGATGAGACTATTTCTGAGTTCAATGGACGAGTCCGAGATATTGCAAATAAAGCTTTTCAGTTCGGCAAAAAGTATAAAGATCAAAAGCTTGTCAGGAAGGTGTTGAGAGCATTACCCCCACGTTTCAACATGAAGGTCACAGCGATTAATGAAAATGGAAAAATAGGGACAATGACACTTGATGAACTTATGGGATCACTGGAATCGTATGAGATGGAAATGTTGCAAACAAAAGCAGGAAAGAAAGAGATGGCTTTTTCAAGCATAACCTCTGGAAAGTCAGAAGACCATTCAAATAATGAAGAGTCCGATGACATCGCAAACATAACCAGGAACTTCTCCAGATTTATGAAGAAGATGGGCAGGAAGCCACAAGAGAAGTCAAGTGGGAACAAAAATCCAAACGCAAACTCCACTCCAAGATTTGGCCAAGTAACTGGTGTTGAAACACCAAAGTTTAAATCAACAAATCCAAACCTGAACAGGAAAATCCAGTGTAGAGAGTGTGAAGGTTTCGGGCACATACAAGCCGAGTGTGCCAATACCCTTAAAAGGCAAGGGAAATCGTACACTACAACCTGGAGTGATGATGACATAGGAGATGATAGTAAGGATGGAGAGGATTATACCAATCATGTTGCTTTCGGTGTGACAGTGGTGGAGTTAAAAGACTCTTTTGAGGAAGGTCTCAGTGGGCTGAATAAAGATGAGAGTGATAGCTCAGATGAAGAGACTAGGAGCATTAGTGATGATGACATTCGCAAGGAAAGCATGGAAATGTACAAGATGTGGTTAAAAGTGGCGGATGAAAACAAAGTGCTCAAGTCTGAAAACAAGAGATTGAATGAAGAAGCTAAAATGAAGGAACTTGAAAAGGAAAAGGCAATTGGCGAATTGAAAATATTCAAGAAGGAATTTGCTGAAATGGTGCAACGAGCAGAGGCAGCAGAACAATCTATTAGACGACTCAATACAGGAAAAGCTAAGCTCGAAGATTGTCTAAGAATGGGACAGACGACCAAGTACGGAATTGGCTATGAAGGATCCTCACCGGTAAATTCACGGAGTAACAAGGCAGATCACGGTGCGGCTTCTCCAAGAATAATCGAGAGAAATTGCCCTACCAAAAGGATTAGACGATGTGGCTACTGTGGAACTCAAGGGCATGTAAGAAATAGATGTTTTAAGCTGCTTAGGACACTGTCTTTTAATTCAGCAGATCGAAGATTCAACACCGTGTTAGGATATGATACAAGGCAACGTTTCAACACATGAGGATACACCACCGGATTCCTGAACACACGTGTCAACCAAAGTTTTCATCACATCACTCGACCAGTAAAACAGGTATGGGTTCGAAAATCTCAAGATGTTTGTTTTTCAAGTTTTGTATGTTTTGGAGCACATACAGGAAATTCTTGGTATTTCAACAGTGCTTGTTCAAGGCACATGACTGGAGTTCCTGAATTTCTGCAAAAATTCAAACCTGGATTTGGTGGACATGTTAGATTTGGTGATGGGAAACGTAGCAGAATAATTGGCAAGGGTGAGTTAGCCATCAAAGGGCTTCCAGTGTTTCAAGATGTGTTGCTAGTGGAAGGTCTGAAGGCAAACCTGTTGAGCATCAGCCATATATGTGATAATGAAATGACAGTGTTTTTCGACAAAGAGAAATGTGTAGTAAACCATGGTACTGGAGTATTCACTGGATCAAGATCAATGGATAATTGTTATCTGCTCGATCAAGTTGTCACCTGCTTGAGTTCAAAGAAGGAAGTTAGTACTCTGTGGCACAGAAAATTGGGGCACATGAATTATAAATCCTTATCACGTATTTCCAGACTGAATGCAGTCAGAGGTATTCCTGAAATCAGTGACAACAAGGAGATTGTTTGCGGGTCGTGTAAAGAAGGAAAGCAAATTCGGACACCACACCATGCCGTGCATGATGTTTCAACGTCAAGACTTTTGGAGCTTCTGCATATGGACTTAATGGGGCCGGTCAACACCCCTAGTGTGGCTGGGAAGAAGTATATTTTCGTATGTGTAGACGATTTCTCGAGATATACATGGGTATCATTTCTCAAAGAGAAGTCAGAGACTGCTGATGTTTTCAAGAACTTGGCGCACAGGCTACATGTAGAAAAAGGAACCGCTCAAGTAAGAATTGCACGTATCAGGAGTGATCATGGAAAAGAATTCAAAAATTCTAAGTTTCATGACATCTGCGAGACACTTGGTATACACCACGAGTTCTCTGCCCCCATAACTCCTCAACAAAATGGTATAGTAGAAAGGAAGAACCGGACGCTGCAGGAAATGGCACGATCAATGCTAGCCGAGAAAAAAATTCATGCTAGATATTGGGCTGAGGCGGTACACACAGCATGCTACACTATCAACAGAGTATATCTGCGTCCGTTCACTGAGAAGACACCATATGAGATCTGGAAAGGGAAGAAACCAGATGTGTCGTATTTTCATGTCTTTGGGAGTAAGTGCTATATTCTGAAGGACCGAGAGCCCTTAGCTAAATTCGAGTCTAGAAGTGATATCGGTATATTCTTGGGCTATTCCCCTACTAGCCGAGCTTTTCGAGTTCTTAACCAACGCTCTGGAGTAGTCATTGAGTCTATTAATGTGGTTGTTGATGATTCAGAAGAAGAAACTATGGGTGAAAGTGATACTCTCGATCCAGTGAATCCTACTGGTGTTGAAACACCAACACAGTCAACCGGTGTTGAAACTCCGGAAACAGTAACACATGAATCTGAACAAAGTTCAACCAAACACATGCAGTTACGGGATCAGCCACGGGTAAATTACAGAGAATTGGCAGGATTATCATGTTTTATCTCTCTTACTGAGCCCAAGAATTACAAAGAAACCTTTCTTGATGAGTATTGGATTTCGGCGATGCAAGAAGAGTTACAACAATTTGACAGAAACAATGTTTGGTATCTCACCCTGCGGCCTGCTGATGTAAATGTGATCAGAACCAAGTGGATCTTTAAGAACAAATCAGATGCAGATGGCAACGTCATAAGAAATAAAGCGACTTGTTGCTCAAGGGTACACCCAAGTAGAAGGGGTTGATTTCGATGAAACTTTTGTACCCGTGGCTAGATTGGAGTCGATCCGACTAATGTTGGCCGTATCATGCATTCTGGACTTTACTCTTCATCAGATGGATGTCAAGAGGCATTCCTGAATGGTCTAGTGAAGGAGGAAGTTTACGTGGAGCAGCCTAAGGGATTTGAAGACCCACATTTTCCTGACCATGTTTATCGATTGAACAAAGCATTGTATGGACTCATGCAGGCACCCTGTGCATGGTATGAGCGACTGACAACCTTTCTGATTCAGAAGGGATATCGTCGAGGGGGAGTGGACCATACACTATTTGTGCTGTATAAGGGGACAAATATTCTAATTGCACAGATTTACGTTGATGACATTGTCTTTGGATCCACCTCTTCAGTTTTGGTGAAGGAGTTTGTTGACTTAATGACTAAGGAGTTCGAAATGAGTATGGTAGGAAAATTGTCATACTTTCTGGGGTTGCAGGTTACTCAGGAAAAGAATGGGCTTTTCATTAACCAACAGAAATATGTAGAGAACTTGATCAAGAGATTTGGACTTGCAAGTGCAAAGGAAGTACGCACTCCAATGACTACTACCGATAAACTTACAAAAGATGATCAGGGTCAAAGTGTTGATCAAACATTATACAGGAGTATGATTGGCAGCCTGTTATATATTTAACTGCAAGTAGACCAGACATCTGTTTAAGTGTTGGGATTTGTGCCCGCTACCAGGGTAATCCAAAGGAATCACATATGTCAGCTGTGAAAAGAATCATTCGATATATAAGTGGAACAGTGGAGTATGGAGTATGGTTTTCTAGGAACAAGGTTTCGCAGTTGGTAGGTTTTAGTGACTCTGACTGGGCCGGGAATGCTGATGATCGTAAAAGTACCACTGGAGGATGCTTCTTTGCTGGTTCAAATCTTGTCAGCTGGTACAGTAAAAAGTAGAACTCTATATCATTGTCTACGGCTGAGGCAGAATATTTGGCTGCAGGAAGTTGTTGTGCGCAGCTATTATGGATGAAACAGATGATGAGAGACTATGGATTCAATGATGTGAGTTTGACAGCCTTATGTGATAATAAAAGCGCCATTGATATCTCCAAGAATCCTGTGCAACACTATAGGACAAAACACATCGATATCCGACATCACTTTATTAGAGATTTGGTCGAAAAAGGAGAAGTCACAGTTCATTATGTACCAACATCAGAACAACTTGCTGATATCTTTACAAAGCCTCTGGATGGTGAGACTTTTGAAGGCCTCAGACAGCACTTGGGTGTGTGTCGAATGTAAGGTACCCAGATTTGTTTATTCTGTTGTACTATTTACTGTTATGTTATTTTTTATAGTCGAAAAAATTGGAAAATCAAAAATACCAAAAATATGTGAAGCGGTGTTTAAACACCGAGGGCTAGGGTTACTGGAAAATATCTTATTTGGGAAGTAGACCAGACGGGCTAACCTTGGGCCAGAAAGTTATGATGATGGGCTTAAATGTGCGCATGATGGTATTCTGGAAGAAGAAAAAGTAGGGTGGCTTTTTGGTTTTCGAAAAAGGACCGTGAAAGCGACTGGTTTGTAATTCCCACACAAATTCAAGTTCTTCCCAACTGTTCATCTTCCCAGAACAGAACTCGCGCGAGTGCCTCACCAGAAATCAGAAATTTCTCAAAACCCTAAGATTTTGTAGCCCACACAAAAAACCCCTTGACAATGGTGAGTCCCACATTCCAGAAATTGGTTCGAGATTTTGTCACTGTGCGAGTGCCTGAAAATCCATGAATTGAAGAACTCGACTCTGATGTAGACTTGGGTGAGCTTTGTGGAGGTCGAGAACAGAGGCTAACCACGTGGGGTGGAGTAAAGCGTCGACGACCTAAGGCAAGGTTTGATCATTCCTTCGTTTATGATGGAGTTTATTTTTGCTCTGTTCTCGAGTTCCTCGAATGGATGGTTCAAAAAAGAGATTATGTTGACCTTCAGAAATTCAAGAATTTGCATGGAAAGGTTAATGGATTTAATTTGAAGGAACTGTTAACTGGTGGTATTGGAGAAATCTGTGAAATTAGTGATTTTCATGCCATGTTAGTTGGAGTAGATTTTGGTGAACAGTACAAAGTGGGGGATGAAATAGGTCAGTACTTTACTATCTATACGAGGATAGCCTCGCTGCCCAGGCCTGTTATTAGGAGCTTAGGGGATGATGCTGTTGTGCAACCCTGGGTTACAGTGGTTAAATCCACTGAGTTTGCTAGAGCAAGTGGCAAAGAGATAGAGTGCTTTAATGGTTCTATGTTCCTGATTCAAGAATTGCTGAGACGATTGCCCATCCCAGTGGTGGAAATCAGTGATAGTGAAGAGGAGACAGGGTGTGCAGGGGGAGCTGATGAAGCTGAGACAGTTTCGATAATGAATGAACCTGAATATGCATCTGTTATGGGTGAGACTCTGCCAGAATTTTTGAAGTCATCTTCTGAGAATGAAGAAGATGGGGAAATTGCTGGAGAAATTTTAGGAGGTGCTGAAGTGACTGGTTCTGGTATTCAAACACCAGTTGTGAACTCGGATAATGATGATCAGGATCCTGTGAGTCAAGCACAGGAGGAGAGTGTGGTAGAGAAAACTGGTGTTGGTGTTGAAATACCACCAGAGACCAGACAGACACGTGGATCAAAGAGGAAAGGCATTGAGATGGGTGTTGAAACACCACCAGAGTCTGGAGGAAATCTTGTTATTCAGAGGTCAAAGAAGGCCAAGGGCAGTGCGGCCTCATCTTCCAAAGGTGTTCGAAAATCTAAGCGGTGCAGAGATAAGAATATGGACACAAGTGAGGATAGTGATGAGCCGATTGGGTTGAAACTGAAGAAGTTACGTGCTGACCGGCAGCAGAGACCAGCTGAGACACTGGAGTCTCGTGCACAACCTGCACCTGAGGCTAGTGAAGCAATTAGCCCTGAATTTTTTGATGAGGGAAGCCGAGATAAATGGGAGTTTATCTGTGGTAGAAAGATACTGGCAGAAAGGCCAGCTGATTCCGAGAAATACAAGGATTGTGGATTCACAGATTATTTACACTATCTAAAAGTGTTTAAGGCTGCTACATGTTTCGGTGATTACAACAAGCAGATTGTGCTGGAATTTTATTCAAATCTGAAAGTGGAGTGTGAAGACGAAGAATCCCTTTGGTTTCATAGGGTGTATGTGCGAGGGAAGGTTGTTGAGTTCTCACCAGAGGTAGTAAATAAATGTCTGAAGCGTGGCACTTCAAGGAATGACCAATTGGTGTTCAAACACCAGATGCCAGAAAATTATGATGAGGTGGCAGTGGAGCTTACTGGTGGAGTGGAAAGTACATGGCCTGTGACTGGTCGTCAGCAGATAACTGCATCCAACCTTACTTCCAGGTATTATTGCTTGTATATGGTAGCCGTACACAATTGGATTCCCTCAGTCAATAACACAAGTGTCACCAAAGAGATGGCTACACTCCTATATAGTCTGGGAGCACGTCATAGGGTCAATATGGGTAGACTAGTGTTTAATGATATTATGGACTGTGCGCGCAAGACCAGGAAGGAAGCATTGGTACATCCATGTGTTATCACCATGGTGCTGCAAAAATGGGGAGCAGCTACAAGGGACACTAATGAGTGGATTTCTACTCAAGCCTTAAGACCGATGCTCAGGACATTGAGTGGTCGGATTATCAAGGACTTACCCTGGACACCTCCGAAAAAAGGTTGCTCGGATGCTGGTGCAGCGAGGTTGAGTGCTATTGAGGCACGAGCTGTAGTATGTCAGGAACTGCTTGAACGACATCAGGCTGCTGTAGAAAAGATTCAGGGGGAGTTGGCTGCATTGGACGCGGAGCGAGAAGAATTGTTGGCGGCAGCAACGCAGGAAGCTTCAGAGGAGTAGGATGCTGATGGTGGTTCGGATGATTCTGATGACAATTTGGAATAAACGACATTCTTGACATATTAATGAATTCAGGGGGAGAAACTTGGAGATTTTGATTTTGATTCAGTTTGGATGTTTGGATAATTGTGTTATCTGGTTGTTTATGTTATCAGTGCTGATGAATTCACAAATATGCCAAGGGGGAGATTGTAAAGTCCTTGGGAGTTGGACTTATTTGTGGCATATTGTGTGAACTAGTAATGTGGTGTTTTAACACCATATCAATCCAGTTTTTCCAGGCAGCAAGTTTCTAGCCACGATTTATGGAGCAAATTATGGAGTATAATCATACGATCAGAACAGAATATTGTGAAGATCAGTGTGTGATTTTGTGGCAATCTAATTCTGGTAAACAAATATTCCTTGTAATAGTTAGGAATTAATTAAGTAGTTTATTTATGGTACAAGTCCTATTAATAAAGGATTGTCCATTTAAATACCAGATTAGAATTAGATATTTCCTTAGTCTAGAAGTCTATTCTTGGTAGAGTTAGACAAGGAAAGAGTTGTACGCACGGAGGGAGTACGACGGGATAAAAGAGAGAAGAGACATCGAATACGTGTGACCAAGTATTCATCTCTACGCTGAGATACTTTCTTGGAGCTGTCTGTCTGGAGTGTTTTTGGAGGTTTGGAAAATCAATCAATCAAGTCCGTAAAGATCAGAAACAAGGAAGCCTTAATTCCTTGGGAAGAGGAGATCCAGGAAGACGTGTTGATCGTGGGGGTTCAACGACGTAGGATCGGTAGTGAGGGGATCTCACAACATTCACTCAATAGGATAGCAATGGATTAGTATTTAAGTTAAGCTTCTTGTACTAAAGACTGCTTTCTAGTGAATGGTTTCTGATCTGGGCAAGGCCCCACAGACGTAGGTGTATTTGCACCGAACTGCGTAAACAAGTTGTGTGTGCACTGCGTACTTTACTTTGTGTTTTAACACCAAACAGTTAAACAACTTGTCATAAAAGTATAGACTTTAGGTGGAACTGAATTACAAATTCAAAACTCATAAAAATTGGGATTGTGTTTATTAATATGTTTGGGTAAGTATAGAGCATAACACAATCATACAAGTAATGCAATATTATATTTATGGAAGGATTATGAGTAGTTTCTTTTTTCATGTTTCTATTCTATTCCTTAATCCCCCCCCCCCAATGAAATTAAAGCTTAGGATTTCTAGCAACGCAAACCTTGGAATGGAGACACTATGAGGTAGACTCTTTGTAAAGATGTCGGCAAGTTGAAGATTGGAAGACACACGATAGACCTTGAACTTGTCGGAATCAATCATCTCACGAACAAAATGAATCAATATCATTATGCTCGATTCTCTTATGCCGGACTAGATTCTCATGAAGAGAGCAATATTATCATCATGTAGCAGCACAAGCGTCGCAGAAGACATCACATAAGAATCCAGAAGAAGATTCATCGTCCAAGTGAGTGCAACAGCAGTATTTACTATAGCTAATATTCCAATTCTGAGCTAGAACGCGACGTCGGAGTTTGCTTCTTAGCACCAATGAATATGGCGCAACCATGAGTATACCTCTGAGTCTCCAAAGAACAAGTCCAATCAACATCGAAATATCCAAAAACTACAATTGCACTTGGATTCATGGGGTATGAGAGATCAAAATGAAAAGTGCCACAACCATAGTGAGAAATCTGAGTAATGGACTACATAAACTAACTGACCGTATTGATGGCATAAGATAAGTCGGGATGTGTGATCGCCAAGTACTAAAGATCCAACCAACGAGCAATAAAGCGTGAAATTCTTGAATGACTTACTGGTATAGCTAAGGTACCCACATAAGAGTGACAACAAGTACTGCATTTGTCATGCCATCACAAAGAAGAATGTCCTTGGCATATCTCGCGTGACCAAGGAATAAGCCATCCGAAGTAGGAACAACCTCCAAACCTAAGAAACATTGTTATATACCAAGATCAATAATCGCAAACTCTCAATTCACTTGATCAATAAATTTCCAAATGAAAAGCACCATCATTTCCATTGAGGATGATATTATTAACATAAACCAAAATATATAGTAGGGAATGACCTTTTGCAAAAGTCATGAACATGAGCTGCATACAAAACCAAGCACTGTAACTAAGCATGAAGCAGACCATAAATAGCCTTGTGCGGATGACAAACGTAACCAGGTCTTATGGGATCTTTAACAGGAAGGTTTTAGCAGGTCGTTAACCTACTAACTATTTATCAAGTTAAATTTATAAAACATTATCCACCTACAACATCATGGTAATATAGTAAGAAAATAAGGGTTGAAACCAAGATATAAATGTATACTTAATATAGCTATGAATTTTGACAAACTTTTCAAAGTAGGGTTTAGGGAATTTTGGAAGATTTATTTATTTAAAAATAATTGATATAAGAAAATAATATAAAATATTTTAAATAGGAGAATAAAAATATTTTATCCAATAATTTCCACATATCAATTTCATAAAATAATCAAAGGTTCAAGATACATTAAATTCCCACTAGTGCAAAATTGGCCTTAAACTAAGCAGTTGCACAACATCTTCAAATTTCTTGCTCGGAACTGCCGCCCTTCATATGTTCACCTATCGGAACATTGACTATGTAGGAAGCCAATCGTTGGACGGTTATGAAATTCCATTGGACAACAGTTGACGTTAACCATCGCCTAATCATGTATAACTTACGGCGTTTGAAATTAGACCTCCGTCTATTGTTAAGAACATGGGGTTCAAATTTAACCGCAATGCACTTTTATGAAGTTGGATCTTCTATCAAATTCGGGTGGGTACCCGGAACATGTGTCAAAATTTTGAAATATGGGTTACATGCACATTAACACCTAGCGTGCGACCATGGAAAATGGTCTCCAAAGGGTGCGTTTCAATTTTCTAGGTGGAATTTGTAACAACTTCCTTTGGATCATCATTACCATTCATTATTACACACACACACACACACACATATATATAGATACATTTTCCTTTCAATCTTCATTTTCAACCCAACTTCACAAACAAATCATCCAACTCGGTTCATCATCTTCATCCGAAATTTTACACTAACAAAACTAATTATAGAGACATCATTCCAAAAGCTACCAGATGATATTATTTTTTCTATCCTCATCCAAGTTGCAACCACTTTATTACTAAACCTTTGGAGGGCAAAACTATGCTATGTTATCGTTTGTGTTAATCCTAACATTTGTTTCCCCTGCATGTGCAAAATAAAGGTTTGACTAATGGTCACTTGTATTGTTTTTGTATAATGTAGTTTCCATAGGTTTAGTAAGCTTTCCAAACACCCCTTCATATATAAACAAGTGTATTTGGAAGGTGTTGCGCTTTCTACATGGCCTCCAAACAATAGATTCAAGAACTTTATCAAGGAATGTGTTGAGGCAAAAAATCAGGAAGCATTATACAAGAAGGGAGTGGTGAGTTAGCATGTGTTAGATATGGTGTATGAATACTTTTTGATAACTTATTCTTGTATTTTTATCCCTTTTTAGGAGTATTTTGTTAGGAAGAAAAGTCCAACTAATGATTTTCAATATAAAGAAAAAGCTCATAGTTTAGGGCATCTTGGAGCTTATTATGCGTTGGTGGTATTTAAAATATTTTTGGAAGGTGAACATATGCGGCCAGGATGGATTATTTTGATGCATTTGAAGAATCCATGTATAGATCCTATGAAGATCACTGATTGTCAACAATGGTTGCTACAAAAATGTGAGGGTGATTTGGTTTTGAAATAAAATGCTAGTCAATCGTTGTTATCCAAGCTTTTGTACTACTTCAAATCACCATATCAGAAGAGTCGATTGGGATAACGAATTTGAGCACACTGATTGTCCTGCCTGTCAATGCGAAATAGGAAGCACTCCATTTTGTGATTATGCCAATATTATCAAGTACCTCTTTGCAATGTTGTAATAGTGTAGGCATTTTGGAAACAAAAACTTACACGCCATTTTGTTTCTCATTATACTGGTGTGAGAAAAATGCTTTTATAACCCTACTAATTGATTTAAGTGTCAATATAACCTTCTAGTGTTTGAAAGTGCCAATATAACCCTAGATAGTTAGTGAAAGTACCAATATAACCCTCTCTGGCAACTTTAAGCTGGAATTTATTAAAAAAACATTTTTGCCCTTCAGAAAAAAATAAAATGAAAAAATAGGAAATGATTTTATTACCCTTAGAGTCAATAATACCCCAAATATTGTCACTGAACCACTGCCTGATCGCTGTCGAACCTCCACCAGACCGCCATCAAACTGCCACCAGACCACTGCAAATCGCCACCGGACCACTGTTGCACCACCTTTATAATAAGTAGGGTTATATCAGCATATTATAAAAGCTACTAAGGTTAAATCAGCACATTCCTAAAACTTGAAGGGTTATATCAGCATATTAGTAAAAAATGTAGGGTTAGATCAGCACATACTATAGAATATAGGGGTTTTTATGATATTTTGTTTATTTTATTGTGTTTAGTCCGGATTGATGATTGGATGACCTTTGGTGTTGTGTGGTTGTTATTTTGATGTGTTCTTCGACCTAGGGTTTTTTTAATGTTGATGAGTTTTGAAATGAGACTAGGATATGTGATAATGGTGTTTAATATGAATGCCACTGTTATGACGTCGAATTTTACGGTGTATAAGATATTGTTATAATGTGATAATGATGTATAGAAGGATGCGGTCGACCGTTAAAGTCATCCGAGTATCACACACTTAACTTTTATATTATGTGCTAATATAACCTTACACTTTTTATGAATGTACGATATAACCCTATAAGTTTTAGAAATGTGCTAATATAGCCCTATCAATTTTCATAATGTGCTGATATAACCCTACTTGTTACGTTGGTGGTGCAAAAGTGGTCCAAAGGCGGTCTGGCAAACTATAAGGGTAAAATTGTCCTCTCAATTTCATATTTTTCCCAAAGGGTATTTTGGTCAATTTATATAGAGTTAAAGCTGAAAATTCAAAGTCAATGCCAGAAATGTGGTATGAGGGTTATATTGGCACTTTTATTAACTAGGTAGGGTTATTTTTGCACTAAAAATTATTTGATGGTTACATTGGCACTTACTCAAATAGGTAGGGTTATATTGATATATATTCCTATTGTTGTTTACATTATCAATTTTGGATGTAAAAACAATGATATGTTTGAGGGTGCAATATTTTAGATGAGGGTTTCGATATTGAGAGTATAATATTATATCTCGTTTGGTTATGTCTGATGAATATTCTGATTTTGTATCTTAGAAAGACATTTTTGACATCTAACTGATGCAAATGCCATTTCCGAGATAGAATGGTGCACAATTTAGAAGCATTAGCCACCAAACTAAAGGTAATGATCATAATCAAAATCGGCAGTTATGAAAAAACCTTGAGCAACCAAACTCGCCTAATGACGATCAATCGAATAATCTGCACATGACTTCAACAAAAAAAACCATTTCGAACCGACCATATTGACATACAAAGGGATGCGGAACAAGCTCTCAAGTCAGAACATACGAGGGATGAAGAACTGTCATTTCAGAATCCATGGAAGCAACCCAGTTAGGACCCTTGATGGTCGAACGATAAACGTGGGGCTCCGTCAGAACAAATAAAGCACTCAGAAGACCAGAATTCTCATACCCAAAATAGTCTAGTCCGAATAGTCTTTGTGCTTGATTGAACTTGTCTTGGAACGACTAGTCATATAATGGCTAAAACCCATTTGAGGAGACAAAGTAGCATTATATGAAGCAGCAATAGGTGACATGCTGGTAGACACAAGCAACATAGATGAGTCGCTCGAGTGTGGAGCAACCGACATTGGTGAATGAAGCGCGGAGGCGTGTGAAACTCAAGCAATGATGGTAGCACGTGAGGCAACCGTGGTGCATGAGAATAACAAGTAGCGACGCTCAACATGGTCGATGAAGAAGGAGCTAACAAGCAAGGAAGGGCCACAGTGAATGGACTGGGGACATCATAATCAGGATCATCGACAAGTACAATGCGATGTGAAACCGGACTAGGTTGCTCAAAAACTTTCGAAGGGATAAAGACAGATTCCAAAAAGACTGGCACATCAAGAGTAGAAGGAGCAGTTGACGTCCCAAGGTGAGTAAAAAGGAAGAAGGATTCATTAAACCGAGCAAGATGAGTAAGATAACCTTTCTTAGTCACAAGATTAAATCAATGATAACCCTTATAATGAGAGCTATAACCAAATAAAATGCATGGAAAAATTCTTGGTGCTATCCAAACAGATTAAAATCAAAATAATCAGGCGCAGTGCCCAAAATAACAAAGAGAAAAGATTGACAACCAACATCGGAGTAGGCCGATGATTGATAGTAAAAGCAACAGTAAAGAATGCATCGCACCAGAAGGCTAGATTCAAATATGAATGATAAAGAATGGAAAGCCCTATTCTGTGATATGACGATGCTTACGCTCAACACAACCATTTTACTCTAGGGAGTATAGGAAAGAAATATGATGATGTATGCCCTTGGATACAAAGTGAGATCAAATGCAATAGTTGACAAACTCCATCCCACCAGAACTATGAAAAACTTTGATAGAAGTGGAAAAATCGTTCTCAACCAAAGCCTTAAAGTGAAGATAAGACTATACAAATTTAAACTTATATAACCGAGAAACATGAGAGTGGTCATCAACGAATACAACGTAATACGAAAAACTGGCACAAGATACAATATACTAGGGACACAAAGATCACAGTGAATCAAATCAAGTGCATGTTTATTATTTTTAGTATAGGAAAGACGTTTCCCCTTTGCCATCTAGCAAGAGGAACACAAATGCAGCTTTGGAAGGATACTAGTAGCAGACAAACAACTAGACTTGCTAAAGGATGAAGTGATGTATTAAGGAACATGCACTACAAGAAACAGACCTTTTACCTTGGTTCTACAGGACTTTTTACCTCGGTTTTTAGTCCCAAAAAAATCGATGTAAAAACTGTCGCTAAAAAATTTGATTTTTTACATTGGTTCTGAACCGAGGTAAAAAGTACCTTTTACCTAGGTTTTAGATCGACGTCGGTAGGTTTTGTGAACCAACGTCGGTCCAAGAAAGAAGGCCAACAATAGGATACCATAGCTGCGACTTTGTTCAGGCCGACGTCAGCATGCATAAGAACAAACGTCAGTTATAGCAAGAAGGCAGGCGATGGGAGAGGAAATGTTACGACTTCGTCCAGGCCAACATTAGTCTAAATAAGAGCAACGTCGTAGATGCTAGTAAGCAACATCACGCTCTGTAGCACACCTACGTAGTGTGCCTGCTGACGTGGAGCACTGACGAATATGACGTATTTTGTCTAGGATGATGTAAAAAAATAATGATGGTTTATGCAATGTTGGTAAGGTGTCATCTCTGCCTCGATTGACGTGCGATGTTGCAGATTAATCATTGAGACATCGTTTGTCATACAATATTATAATATTTAATATTTGATGACACAAACATTCATTCACCAATAGCCATTAAATGTTATTTAGTATTCGATAACTCGTGAAATGGTTAAACAACATAGAACAATCAATTGTTATCCAATTAATGTGAGAAAGAATGCCATTTTAAAACTCATAAAACTATAACATATATTACCAATTCATGTTACAACGTATTAAAATACATAAGGTTGATATGAAATTGAAACATTAAATGTATTGGACCTTCATTTTCTACTTGTACGACATTAACACTGTCAGGGCGACTAGTGAAATGACAAGTCCGTACATCTGCATGCTGAATGTCCATCGATAACTCTCTTTGTCCTATTATAACCAATACACAGGTTATAAAATTTATGTTAGAATCGAGAAGTCCCCAAATGAAATACACATAATATAGTCGTACGTAGAAGACATTAATCTCAACATGGAAAAAGTAACCGATCTGCTTTAAAGCAACGTCGCATGCATGAGTGATCGATGTTGCAAAGTCTGAGTAACGAGTGAAGTCGGACATTCATATATATATATATATATAAACACACACACACACATATATCGATAATTTCCTAGACCTATGAAACATCATTTTTTTCGGTACCATATCTCGTATGGGCCGATAGTGTTCATTGCCATCATTCTTCCCTCTCGATTTTAGTTTTACTACTTATATTTTGGAACAAATTAATAAAAACTATTTGAATTTGGAACATTTGTATCATTCAGAGTATTTGTTGAATGTGATTTTCGTGTAAATTAATCTTTAATCTATAATCTATCTGTTGAATTTTATTCTAATGTTATTGTACCATGTGAAACAAAGTTTTAATATAATGATCATTAGCAAAACTAGAAAAGACTTGTGTGTAATGAATAGTTTGTTTCAATCATTCTAAAACTAGCAAATATTTTTTTGACGACAAATTTTTAATAAATTCGAACTGTTGACCGACTATTTCCTTAGGTGGAGGACATCTCATACACAAAAAAATGTTGTTGCACTAATGCACTATTTACTAGTGTGAAAGTGACTATTATTCATTTTGGTCTATGGCTAGCTCATTTGTTATGCTAGTGGGCTGAAATTGTTAGTCCCATATAAACATGCGACATCGGTCATGGGTCGGTTCCTTGTCGCCTAAACCGATATAGGTGCGACGTCGCTACATGCAAGGCAGACATCAAAAACACCTTAAATGATGTCGTTCCGAAATGGCTATAAATATGGGATTCCTCACAATCAGTTCAAGCTTCAATTCCCAAGTTTCCCGCGAATTTCAACAGTCTCCCACCCCATCTTCTCATCTCTCTTGTCAATCTACTCTTCTAACACCTACATTTTTATTATTTTTATTGTACATTGTTCGATCTATGGTCTGTGAATCTGTTGTGTTTTTTGGTTTTCTTGTTCTTACTCATATTTGTTAGAGTGTGAAATTTCCTTAAATGTAAACCGAGGTACTATGTTGTGGTATGTTTTTTGACGTTTTGTGTAATTTTTGTTGTTAAAGCATCATTTCCCCCAGGTTTATGTGTTTTATCCCATAGATGCCTCTGATGCATGTGACATTGGTAGCCTGTTAGTTACGTGTCGGTCAATGCAAATTGTGTGCAACGTCGTACATTCTTATTTCAACTAATATGTTCTTCTGTATGAGGCTTCGCTCCTATGTCGGTCTGACCATCGATAAAACCGATTGGTTACTGATGTCGCATACATGCATTTAAGTTTACTTTAAAATAGTATATGCGACCTCATTTCTACGTCAGTCAAGTATTTGGCTTTGTGGACTATAAAGCTTTGTGGACTATAAAGCGACGTCACTGGTACATGTCGATCAAGCCACTGTTTTGGAATGACGTGTACTGGAAATTGATCTGTTTCATTTTGCGTGCATTAACCATTTCATTTGAAATACTTTTTAGTACTTTTAGTTGGTGGATTGCTAGTATTAGTTGAGTTTACGCGACAAGGGGTTTAGACGGCCATGTTTGGTTTTCTTGTCTAAATCCTGCATTTTGTAGACTTAATTGGTACTGATGGACATATCATATCCACCGGCTCCTTGATCTTTCTTTTGATTATCTTTAGTAGGTCGCCCATGGGTACTTTTTGTTGACATTCTATGTGAAGGCCGTTCGTAAGGGTGGTAGAAGATATTGAAGTCCGCCCGCAAGGACGGTAGTAGAGACGAAGGCCTTCACCTCTATAATGGTAGTAAACAAAGGTCATGATCATCAATGTGTGGTAGAAGGATATTGAAGCCAAATATAGGCGGCTACGGAGTTCATAGTGGCCAACAGAGAAACGGGGAATCGTGGTCTGATGAGTTATGCCTTAGTCAGAGAACCATCCAAGAAGAATTAACCTTCAATATTGGTTTCATTGGATTTGTCTTCTTGAGTACTATAAAACCGACTACTAAAACTCTCAAATTGGACTAACAGTTCTCCCGTAGAAAAGGAAACTAGTTCAGCCGGTCGAAGCACCAACGGAACGATGCGAGTTGTGCATGGTTTAGTACCAACGACCCATGCCAGAGGAGATGCCTCGTGGCATGGAGACCAATGCAAGGTAGTGGCATGACCCGCACCAAACATGATGGCCCGCAGCAAAAAGTCAATAACCCCTCACGCGGTTAAGTATCACAACCCTGATGGCGCCCTACATGAGACGACAAGCCCCGCGCCAGTACCAGACATGACCTGCGCCAACCCCACCATCCCGCGCCATGGTTGAAGATCTGTGCCCCGCTCAAGAACAGGCACCCCATGTCATAAAGAGGTTTGACCACTGCCAGACCTCACATCCCACGCAAAGTATAGCCACGAGCCGCGTCATCCGTGATGCCCCACAACGAGTGGTGGTTAAACTAGGGTTTACCCTATTTTGGCCTATTTTGGGCCTATTTTTAGGCTCAATTTTCTACTACTATATATAGAACCTTAGTCTACTAGGTTTTCATACTTTGTCATATTTTGTAAGACTTTATCATTTTTTCATCCTGTAGAAGAGTAGATAGGAGATTCTCTCCTTAGTAGTTTTATCTTTTCATCTTTTATTTTGCTTTAATCCCAAAAGATGTGGAATTCAAATCTTCATTTGAATTCCACATCTAGGGATTAGTTTTTTTAGCTTGGGGATAAGTTGTAGTGACTTGGTGATTTCTATATGCTTTTGAGATTCTATGGTTCTTCCTAATCTAGTGTTCATAATTATTGTGATTTTCCTTTTAGTTTAATGCATGAATATCACACCACATATAAGCACACACTTTGGGCTGTATTCATGCTAGGCGCATATATCGATACCCCTATGGGAAGGGAAACCTGGATGTTTGTATGGGTGGTCGGGAATGAGTCAACGTGGGTGTGTGTACAGGAGATTCAAGGTCACCCTGATCCACATACCATCGCACCAGTCTTAGCCGACTTCGTAAAGAAGTCTGAAGGGTTCTGGGTGGAGATAGCTTAGATAGTAGCAAGTTAGGGTTACAAGAAACCCTAGTATCATAGATAAGGTGGCTACGATCCTTAGCCCTAGTGTAATAGGACCCGAGAGGAGTAGTTGCATTCGGGGTGGAATCCCGTGACGTAATTGCCCGGGGGAGAATCAGACCTACAACAACAGTTGAACCTTGTTGTACTTCTCTAACTACAATGGAAGAGTCGATGGATGGTTGCGAGAGCACCCGCCATGACAGGGATGGAGAAGTGTATACCATCGGCCACACCACGTGTTATGAACACACTATTAGGTTTTCTTAGATCTCTATGTGAAAGAATTGAGGATAGAAGCATTATATTTACCAAGTCACTCAATGATTTCCCCAAGTGCCAGCTTTATATTGTAGTTGTGTTATTTACTTTTCATGCTTTGTAGTTGTTAGTTTGAAAATCCAACACTCCCCCCTCCCCTCGTTGCATGTTTGCTTTACTAGAGTTCCTTTCACTCGTACGGATTGATGACCCATACGAGGTTGTGCTTTAAGTAGATACAATAAACCAACCATCTCCATGGACAAACCCAGGACGAGCCGCTAACTACCATCTAGGTAACATAGTAGTAAGATCAGGGTGCACAACTATAAACTCTATCTTTGACCACCGCCATTGGCTCAAGTTAATTAGCTACAATTAACGACCCCGGGTCAAGGTGGGTCAGCGATGCATGGCTGGGAGGTCGTCGCAGTACCTCTTGAAGTTAAATTTTATAAGCCCCAATGCTTCTTATCTACAACTAAGTAGATAATGGCAAGTTAGAGTCGTCCATGAAGAAGAGAGATTTTTCCAAGTGTTTAAACATATATAGTAGAAAACATACTAGATATAAGCACATATATATAAGCATGTAAATGGGGAGGGGGTAGTTGGTTTTGGTCCTAAGTTATGAGTTGAAAGACAACAAATAGCAAAGCAAGAGAACAATGATAATCATGCAACAACAACTAAAAAGATGATTAAAACAACAATTACGGAGCCTTGGGGGCAATTGATCCTCACTTCCAAACCTCTTATGGAACCTAGATTTATTCACTCATTCAATTACATTTATTGTCTATGGGGAATGTTATCACTTCACATTCGAAGATCAACATTCATCCCTTCTTAATAGTAATTGGGAAAGACAAACAACGACCATTTGCAATCCTCGTTGATAATCACTCTAAGCAAACAAAACCATAGAGGTATTTCATCAACAACATTTCACACGAAGGACCATAGGTTTGATAGCAACAATTCTTCTACCAAAGACGTAGTCATTTAACAAAACAAAGCATTTGTTAGGCTAACCTTAGAACAAACCACATTCAAGGTTCAACCATTCTTTGCATCTATAGGATAAGTATGAGAAAAATCCACATTAACATACTTATCTAGCAAGATTCACTACACATTATACACAAGAAGTTTTAAATCCATGTTCTTGAATTTCATGCCAAATGAGCTAAGAAATTTGCAACTTTCCTGACACCCTAACATTTCAATCATACAAAAATTTCATATATTCAAACAACCCATGGTATAAATGAGGCAAAACACAACATTAATGGCATAATAAATGTTCTCCAATAAATGTTCATAAATGGGAAAATAGAGAATCTCACCACATAAGTTTGGAAGCTTCAATCAATTGCTCCCAAGAACTTGATTTAGCTACTATAATCCATACTAATTAACAACAACAATTCAAACATTAATCAAACTAAAACAAGGATGAAAATGGCGGAAAACTAGGGTTTGAAAGAGGGAAAAATGGGTTGGAAGAGAATGTAAGAGAGAGAGGATATGATTTAGTATTTATAGTACCAAAAAGGCAAAAAAGACTTATGGCCAGGCAAAGTTCGCGACGCGCGAACTAATCTTTGCTCATCGCGAAGACTCCAGTCAGTAATCCTAAATTATTTTCCTTTTTTGTTCAAATTCTCCTCGTTACTTCAATTTTCTTCCATTCTTCAAGTTTTCAAATCTTCAAAAGGTGATCTTCAACGGCCTCCGGTCAAGTCTTGATGTTATTTCCTCATCACACAAAATCCACTTAGAAAGGGTAAAAGAGCGCAAAAGTCGCTCTTACCTCTTCTAAGAGAATTTCAAGAAAAAAAATATAAGCTCTAGTTGACAAAAGAGCGCAAAAGTGATACCAAAAAGTCCCAAAATATGCACATAAAATGGACACATAAAAAACCTCCCCGCACTTAAACCTTACTCGTCCTTGAGTAAGAAAATATTCAAGCACGCACAAAGAGGTTCATGTATCCACATCCTAAACTACTATTCCCCAAATCAATACCTCACAAAACTCTCAATATCACACATCCCAAAGTTAAGATCAAATGAGAATTCACCCACCACCCTCATTCCTAAATCTACCCAAACCATACCAACCTATCGATTCATTGATATCCATAAAAATATTTCTATGTCCCAAATTGAAAATCTCAAATCCAATGGCACAAAGTGTAGTAAAAAACATGCATCAATTCCAACACATACTTCACTCTATACCAATATATCATCCCAAAAATGAAGTCTATCAAACAATCAAGAATTTCATACCTTACTCCATTTTCTCCGCTAAATTACCCAATCCCAAGAGGTCTCAAGATTTTGAGCTACCCGATCCATCCATGTGACAACCGCAACCTTATGACTCCAATGCCAGCAAATGAGTGAAATCATAGCATTTTCCTTTTTTTTCTCTCTTTCTCTCTTTTTTCCTTGGAGCCCTTTCGAGTTTTCATCCTAGCCACACATCATATTTCTTTGGCTCACATCTCACCTTTTCCCACACATTTAGCCTCTCATTTTTATCTAGGTCTCCCTTTTGGGTTTTCAACCTATCCGGCCCTTCAATTTTGCCTTAGTTTCCCTCTTGGGGTTTCAACTTAGCGGGTTTCTTTTTATTTTTGTTCTTTTCCATTTTCTATTTTTTTCAAAATTTTCAAAATTTTCCGTGTTTTTCCAATCAAAAGTAGCAAAAGCTTTCACATGTCAAAGCAAAGATAATCCAAATACATCCAATGTGAAAACATCCCAAAACAAGAAAAACATCACACAACATCCACGTCTAGAAAGAACAGCATCCCCAAAACAAGCAATAAAAGCAGTAAATACCCCTCCCCACACTTAAAAAACTACATTTCCCTCAATGTAGACAAAACAGGGCAAAAGCATACAAAGCAAAGTATGGGGAGTGCAAGAAGATATAGCTCACAATGGGCAGGATTTGGTGGAGGAGATGGAATGTGATTGATGGAATATGGATAACGAGTGGGTTCTAGCCTAAGGGAGGAGTTTGGAGGACCGATTTGTGGTGACGAGCAAGAGAGGGTAGCTTAGGGGTGGCAGGTATGGAGAAAAAGATGAGGAAATGAGGAAGATAGGCGGGTACTTCCCGTTCTTAAACCCTCTGGGCGATCTTCGTGATGCACGATGATAATGTTCGCGACAGGGAAGAATTGTTTGCCCCTTGCAAATTGATGCACCTAGGAGCTGAAAATTTTGGAAAACTTTCTGATTTCTTCGCGACGGGTGAAGAAACCTTTGCGTCATGCAAACAAAGTTCGCAACAACCAAAGATTTGTTCACCCCTCGCACATTGGAGGATATGAAAGCTCAATATTCTTCCCATCTTTATGATTTCCTCTCATTGGGCGAAGTTATCTT
Source organism: Rubia yunnanensis (assembly GCA_037428765.1). Lineage (NCBI taxonomy): Eukaryota > Viridiplantae > Streptophyta > Magnoliopsida > Gentianales > Rubiaceae > Rubia > Rubia yunnanensis. The sequence goes on along the minus strand of CM075061.1, from coordinate 115,576,683 downwards.
CGCGACGGGCAAACATTTGTTCGCGACTCGCGAAGAATTGTTCGCCCCTCGCAAACTATGAGCTTTCTAAACACTTACAAAGATTTTGAATTCACCAAATGCCCAAGCTTTTCCTTCCTTTGTCCAAAATTTTCTCCCTTCATCAATCCAACTCAAAGCTCTTCGAATTGCTACAAAATCATGAAAAACACACCTTAAAAAGAACAAGGCAAAATAACTAAACTAATGACAAAAACTCAAAATCAAACAACATCAACGAAAAGTCACGAATGGCGATCCAGATGATCAAAACTAAGTTAATTTAATGTTATCGGCATGAATTACTCCCCTCCTTAGAGCTTACTCACAAAACGATCCAAAGTGTTTTGTCTTTTTTCCCCGTTCTGGGTCAAAACATGTGGGATCCACATCATCCCAAGTAAGACTTGATGCACCATAGCTAGGGTCTCCTCATGTTCCCTTAACATTCCCAATAACTCACATTTTTCTTCCATGGTGATCCTAATCAGGTTAGCATTCGGGGGTTTCTCTCCTTCTCCAAGGAATGAACATTTAAGAACTTTTGGTGGTGGTTCGTACTCTACCACCGAAGTCTTCTCAAGAGAAGGTGGGAAACTAACCCCCATTGGCTTACCTGTTGACACACGAAAGGTGCCGGATGTTGCTTTCCCAAGAGAGCATTCACCATTGTTGCTTTCCTTCAAGTTAGTACTAACAACATTTGCAATCAAAGCATCACTCAAAGAAACATCTATGGCAACATTTAAGGAACTATCATTATTGGGCTCAAATACATATTGCTCAATATCATCAACAACATTAATAGTTTGGCAAGAATGATATTTACTCGGATGCTCAATAAAATTTTTAGTGTTGAATTCTATCTTCCTCCCATGAAATTTCATAGTTAAAGTTCAACTATGCACATCAATTATTTTCCTTGAAGTCTTTAAAAATGGCCTACCTAAGAGAATAGGTTTAGAACTATTACCACCTTCCATTTCAAGAACATAAAATCGGAGGGGAATATTAAGGAGCCCACTTTCACCAACACATCTTTCACAATACATTTTGGGTATGTGCTAGAGTGGTTGGCTAGTTGGATAACAACCCCGATTTTGTGCAAAGTGCCTAGATCTAGACTTTCATACAAGGAATATGGGATCTTATTAATGGAAGCACCTAAGTCTAGCATGATATTATTAACACATTTTCCTCCTATCTTACAAGGGATCGTAAACATTCCCGAATCATCACATTTAGGAGGCATTTCATCACCAAACACGTCGCAAACATATTCACTGTTCACACTCTTTTTCTTACTCTTCAATTGTTGTTTCCTATTAATGGTACATAATTCCTTAATAAATTCAGCATACCTAGGAACTTGATTTATAGCATAAAAGAGTGGAATTTTTACCTCGCATCTACGAAAGACTTCGTAGATGTCCTTGTTATCCTCCTTGGCCCTCCTATCCTTTAATGCCTCCGGAAATGGTGGCTCCAGCACATAGATAGGGATCTCCAGCCCTCTTGACTTCTTGTGAGGTGGGAATGAGGTTTCGGGATTCAATCCCAATCGTGGCACAAATGCCTCCACCACAATTTCTTCTCATTTGCTCTCTTTGGCCTACTTCTCGGCCTTCTTCTCAACATCCTCCTCTTTCTCAATCACCCGCTCAACAACAACCTTTCCTTGAGTCTCCTTCACTTCCTTCTCACTCCTCAGTGAGATTGCAATCACATTTTGTCGAGGGTTAATTTCTAGTTGGGAGGGAAGATTTCCCCTTTCCCCAGAACTCCATCCAATTCACGGCTTGTGCTATTTGGCTCACTTGACTTTCCAAGTTTTTTATGCTCGCCTTGGCTTCATCTTGGAATTTTTTCCCTTTTCCGCACACATACTCAACCTATGAATGGCTTGCATCACCTCATCTTTTGTTAAACCCGAGCTCTCCCATTGGCCGCAGGGCTTGTCTTGAAGCCTTTGGTATTGTTGTTGAGGTGGCTGATATTATTTTTGAGGAGCGCGATACGGTTGAGTATTTTGACTTCCTTGAGGGTTTCCATAACGGAGATTCAGGTTATCACGATTACCCGAATTGTACGACCAGTTTTGGTACCCTTGATTTCTTTGATAGCCTTGATAACCTTGATAGCATTGGTTGCCTTGATAGCCTTGCCCACCTTGATACCCCATGGCACTCACCTCCTTGACATAATCATCTTACAAAGTAGGGCAAGCGTCTGTAGGATGTTCCGATAAATAAATTTCACAAGATTTAACATGTGGCACATTTTCGGGCTTGGTCATCAAGGATTTCACCATAGAAGTAAGGGCCGAGACTTGGTCCTCGAGCTTTCTACTATTGGAAGGGTTACTTGTGGGCATTGGATTTCTTCTTCTCAAATCGGTCCTCGAGCTAAAGTTCTTTAACTCCTCAGCTAGCTCCTCATATAACTTCATAGCATCCGTTGAAGTCTTATTTCCAAGGGTACCACCACAAGAACTCCTCACTAGTCTCTGGTTCTCATCAAGGAGACCATTGTAGAAATAGTAGACCAAGTCTCCCTCCGAATAGCCATGGTACAGAAAACTAGCGAGAAGCTTCTTAAATCTCTCCCAATAGTAAAAAAGAGACACTTCAAGCCATTGGAGGATTTTGCTTAAGTCCTTCTTCAAAGCGGCGGACTTTGAGGACTGGAAGTATTTGGCAAGAAATTTCATCTTTATGTCAAGCCAACTTTCGATGCTCTTGGGTGGAAGGTAGTGGAGCCAATCCCTTGCACCATCCCTCAGTGTGAATGAAAATGCCTTCAACTTGTAGAAGTCTCCATCTACTCCATGGGAAACTGTACCACCACATAAAAAATGGAACTCGGTGAGATGCTTGTTGGCATCTCCCTTCCTTGGAGAGAGGGATGTTTAGGTCCTCCTCCCGGAACGTCACCTTCATGCCCACCTTGATGTTCCATGGATGTAGAAGTGTCCGCAACATGGTCACTAGGAGGGGTGTTATTCACACTTTCCAAAGAGAGCCTCCTAGCCCGTCTCAAATAAAACTCTAACTCGGGGTTGTAGTGTAGGGTTTCTTGTGAAGAGGCTCGCGTACGAACCACACACAAAGAACTCAAACAATATGTCTCCAAGCCAAGCGAAAATGGCAATTCAAATAAGAAAATTAAATAAAAGTAAACTAACAAGTATTTACAACTAGCACATAATCACACATAAATGCCAAACACTTAAAAATAAATGCCTCTTCCCCGGTAGCGGCGCCAAAATTTGGGAGGTCATCATCGTACCTCTCAAAGTTAAATTTATAAGCTCTAATGCTTCCTATCTACAACTAAGTAGATAATGGCAAGTCGGGGATGTCCACGAAGAAGAGGTATTTTTCCAAGTGTTTAAACAAATATAGTGGAAAACATGCTAGATATAAGCGCGCGCACACACACACACACGTATATATATAAGCATGTAAATGGGTGGGGGGGTTGATTGGTTTTGGTCCAAAATTATGAATTGAAAGACAACAACTAGAAAAGCAAGAGAACAATGTTAATCATGCAACAACTAAAAAGATGATTAAAAACAACAATTACGGAGCCTTGGGGGCAATTGATCCTCACTTCCAAATCTCTTATGGATCCTAGATTCATTCACTCATTCAATTACATTTATTGTCTATGGGGAATGTTATCACTTCTCATTCGAAGATCAACATTCATTCCTTCTTAATAGTAATTTGTAAAGATAAACAACAACCATTTGCAAACCTCGTTGATAATCACTCTAATCAAAAAACACCATAGAGGTATTTCATCAATGACATTTCACACGAAGGACCATAGGTTTGATAATAACAAGTCTTCTACCAAAGACATAGTCATTTAACCAAACATATCATTTACTAGGCTAACCCTAGAACAAACCACATTCAAGGTTCAACCTTTCTTTGCATCTATAGGATAAGTATGAGAAAAGTCCACATTAACATACTTATCTAGCAAGAATCACCGCACATTATACACAAGAAGTTGTAATCCATGTTCTTGGATTTCATGTCAAATAAGCTAAGAAATTTGCAACTTTCCTAACACCCTAACACTTCAATCATACAAACATTTCATATATTCAAACAACCCATGGTATAAATGAGGCAAAACACAACATTAATGACATAATAAATGCTCTCCAATAAATGTTCATAAATGAACAAATAGAGAATCTCACCACATAAGTTTGGAAGTTTCAATCAATTGCTCCCAAGAACTAGATATAGCTACTACAATCCATACTAATTAACAACAATTCAAACATTAATCAAACTAAAAAAAGGATGAAAATGGTGGAAAACTAGGGTTTGAAGAGAGAAGGTAAGAGAGAGAGGATAGGATTTAGTATTTATAGTACAAAAAAGGCAAAGAAGATTTCTGGCTACCCAAAGTTCGCGACGCGCGAACTCATTTTCGCCCATCACGAAGACTACAGTCAGCAAACCTAAATTTCTTTCCTTCTTGGTTCAAATTCTCCTCATTACTTCAATTTTCTTTTCCATATTTCAAGTCTCAAATCTTCAAAGTCTTCAAAAGGTGACCTTCAACGGCCTCCGATCTTCAAGTCTTGATGTTATTTCCTCGTCACACAAAATCCACTTAGAAAAGGTAAAAGAGCGCAAAAGTTGCTCTTACATTCCTAAGAGATTTTGAAGGCTAAACACAAGACCTAGTTGACAAAAGAGCCTCTTGTGTTCTCAACACAATGAGCCTCTTGTGTTCTCAACACAATGAGCCTCTTGTGTTCAACCTTGAACAAAATACGATGACTGCTGATAGCCCACATTTCCACTGCACTCTAAAGCAATAGAACTTCGGGAAAAATCCAACTTTGGTAAGGCACTTTAAATTAATATTATTTGTGGTTAATTGTGTGCGGGTGCACACACACACACACACACACACACATATATATATATATATATATATTTCTAAGGTGCTACGGGAGAGAGTGGTGCATGAACTACTTGGGGGGGGGGGAAGATCAAGGGTCTGTATCCAAAGGGTTTTGGCGAGTTCCTTTCCAGAAACCGCCTACACATTGGGGACACCTTGTTCTTCGAGGTCACAGAAGCTGAGGGCCGATTGTCTTCAAGGTCATCATAATGCGAGATGATTGAGTTTATTGCAATTTATGTTCTGTTGGAACTAAAACAATTCTTATTTGAATTTATGTACTAATTGTAAGGATATTTTAATGACTAGTATTTTTCTAATAATTTAACTACCTTATTTGAACATTATATAATTGATTGTATGTGTGATTTAATCTACGAATTATTTTAAAAACCATTTTCAACCGTACCATTCAACACTATTTTCTACAATTGTTTTAAAAACCATTGAACACATACTTTTGTAGACCAAAGTCAATTATTTTTCAAACAACATTAACCTCTAAAAGTTAACTGAGGTATGTGACTGTGTGAAAGAAGCGGTTTGGTATGAGTGAAGTGGAGTGGAGTGTGGAGGATTTTAAAGGGGAACTGGATGTGTACGAAAGAGGGGAGGATTTCTAGGGTAAATGATTGCTACTGTAGTGCCTAATTGTCCTTTTACATTCCCCTAAATTAATGGTGATGATGATGAGATATTGGGAGGAGAGAGAGAGACACCAAAACGGGGAAAAGTGTACAACCCAGACTTTCATTTTCCTTCTTTTGTAGCACTGTCAAATTCTTTACTTGTTGGTTGTTGTGATTTTCCATCTTATTCCACCATTTTCAATCGCAACATAACAAAACTCACCTTTATAAATTTTAAATAATACATCCTCATTTTTGAAAGTCAATCCTTTTCAAATTTAACGTCTAAATGTTCAATCTTTTACGTAACTGCGACGTCGGTCGTCCATCGCATCACATGTCGGTGAAAATGACATATAATGAGATATCGACATACTTTTTAAACAACATATGCAATGTCATACGCTATTCGATAAGATTATTTACATCATTTTTTAACCTTTTATTTCGTTTAATATAATAATCGAGGTAAAAACATATTATTTAACACGGTTTTTTTAACCAATGTAAAAAATATTATTTACTTCGCTAACCGAGGTAAAAGAACTTTTTACTCCGATTATATGACCTAAGCAAAAAAACTGAGGTAAAAGGGGCAAAGTAATAGGTCATTTCTTGTATTGATGACCAGTCTACTATGCATAAGTTCAAAAGATGTTTTAGACTTACTCAAAGCTACAAAAGCAGCTGAAGCAGCACAACCATAATCCAACATATATAAGCCTCATCACGATAGCCTTGGCCAATAACATCACTAGTAAATTTGTTCTTAATAGTGAAAGAAGAATCATCAAAGCAAATAACAACATTCATATTTTGATTCAATTTTCTAATAGAGAGAAATTTTCAGTAATATGTGGAACAACCAGAACATCAGTCAATGTATAGATCAGTGAATCGATGATAACCAACATACGTAATATTGAAGGCATGATCGTTATGAACAAGATCATGGTTGCTACCAGAATAAGGAGTTTCATGATCAAGAACGGACTGAGAGGAAGCCTTGTGGTTTATCGCGCTCGAATCGGCTATCCAGCTGGCATAAAAGAGCACGGTAAAGAGGCAAAAAGAGAATTGACGGCGGCTGATATAAAAAAGAGGAGGTACGACTGAACCTAGGATTTATGGTTTCAAAATTTTGGAAAATTTTAGTGTTTAGAATATGGACAAAATTTAGGGTTTAAAGAAACTTGCTGATACAATGATAAAATGTAAAACTCACAGTGGGTCACTAATTGCGGTTGTGTATATTATATAATATATATATATATATATATATATATATATATATATATATAATTGGAATCAGGTGAGAACACCCTTTTAATGTGAGAACACTCACTTATGTGAGAACAGATCTTGACCTACCAATCATTTAATCCCACTGCTCAAATTAAATCACACACACAATATAATTTATTCAAATTCGTTCGCGACCTCCAATAAAGTAGGTAATCCGTTCAAATGCTGGATGAAGAGAAAAACCTTGATTAACCAATGTACCCCAACCAATACTCCCTCCGTCCCATAATAATTGGCATATTTTAAATTTTGAAAGTTAAACTGAGCCAACTTCGACCATTAATTTCTATTTTTACATGTAAGACTATTATCATGTTATATGTTGTTGGATTCATCATCACATATATTTTAAAATTGTTATTTTTTCATAATTGTTAAGAGTCCGTCTCTTGAAAGACGGTTTTTCCATAAGTTATGGAAAGACCAAGGTTTAAAGTGTAAATTAGAAGAAATTAAGATAAAATTTTCGGGTTGCATGAACCGGGTTATAAATTTTATAACTACTACATGTTTCATACTAAAACTTTAATATTGCAACTAAAACTTTTTACCTTTTATTATTCTAATCAAACCCCGTCTTTCCATAAGCCTATGGAAAGACCGTCTTTCCCAAGATTTTACCATTTTTTAATACACATAAGTAAAGATATTAACAATTGAAAATTGTTTTAATTGACTTTCAAAAGTCAAAATATGCCAATTATTAAGGAATGGATGGAGTATATTTTACTAGATGTTTCTCTCAACAACTATGTACTGGGCACCATTAATCAAACATTTAATTTCAAATATGGTCTTCTGGTACTTCCTCTGTCTCACACAATTGCTACTCCATACAGTAACTATTTTTTGGGGTCAAACTTTATAGTTTTAAAACAATTAATTACTTGTACTTATGCTTTTTGAGATACAAGTAGTCAAATTTGAAATTCTAAAATTAATCAAAATGCTTTTATAATTAGACTTGAAACACACACATCTTTAACTTAAAGCACCTACTCATTACGCTCAATATAATTTAAACAAATTCTTGAACTATAAAAAATATCATTTTCAAGCACCCATACCTTTAACTTGAAGCACCTATGAACGTAACTTGAAGCACCAATACTTCACGCTCAAAGCACTTATAATAAATAATTAAACTTGCATAAAATTTTTAAAACACTTATTTTCAAGCACCAACAAATTCAAATTGAAGCACCTACGAACATAGCTTGAAGCACCTATGCTTTACGCTTAATAAAATTTGAACAAACAATCAAACATGCACAAAATTCTTGAAGAACCAAAAATACAATTTTCAAGCACCCACGCCCTTAACTTAAAGCACCCAAACTTTAACTTGAAGCACCTAATAATTACGCTCAATATAATTTAAGTAAAAAATTGCACGAAATTCTTAAAGCACCAAAATACCATTTTCAAGCACCGGCACCTTTAACTTGAAGCACCTACGAGCATAACTTAAAGCACCAACACTTCACGCTAAAAGCACGTATAAGAAATAATTAAACTTGCATGAAAATTTTAAAACACTTATTTTCAAGCACCCACACATTTAATTTGAAGCATCTATGAACATAACTTGATGTACACTTTAGGCTTAATAAAATTTAAACAATCAAAACTTGCACGAAATTCTTGAAGAACCGAAAATACAATTTTCAAGTACCTATACCCTTAACTTAAAGCACCCACACCTTTAACTTGACGAACCTACTCATTATTGCAATGAGTATAATGTGTAAGTGCTTTAACCATTGCTTATAAGTGTTTCAAATGTAATATGTAGGTGATTTTTTTTATAATATGAATGGGGACGAAAACAACTTAGTGCTTAGATTACAACTCATAGGTGTTTCAGTCATCACTAGTGCTTCAAATGTAAGTGGGTCCTTTAAATTTACAAAGAAAATAAAAAATTACAATAAAGAAAAATAGATATGAAATTAAAAAAGGCATTAGATAAAAAAAAAGGCATTTATATGAAATTCTAATCATTAATCTTTGTGACAATAAAGAAAATTAAAAAGGAAGGGGGTAATAATGACAAAATAACGGCCCAAAAGAAAAGCCGTATTAGCCCAGCATTGAAGGTTTCACTTTTTTATCTCCCGAAATTGAAAAGGAGGCCCGATTATCAATAACCCGCGATTTTCAGCAACACAACAAGATCGCAGCCTAGCATGACATAATTACTGGCCTAGATTTATTCTCACTCAAGATTTTAAGTGGTATTCTCACGTAAATGAGTGTTCTCACCTAATTTCTTCCGGCAAAGTATTGGGAAAGACGGTCTTTCCATAGGCTTATGGAAAGACGGGATTTAATTCGAATAATAAAAGGTAAAAGGTCTTAGTTGCAACATTAAAAATTTAGTATGCAACATGTAGTAGTTATAAAATTTATAACCCGGTTCATGCAACCCGAAAATTTTATCTTAATTTCTTGTAATTTACACTTTAAACCTTGATCTTTCCATGACTTATGGAAAGACCGTCTTTCAAGAGACGCACTCAATTTCTCCCATAGATATATTGATAGGTGAGTATAAATAGCATCACAATAATATACGGAGTACAATATTACACTCATAGAAGTATTATGAGTAGTTTCCTTATTCAATTTCAATTCTATTATTCTCAAGTTGACCCGAAAATAAAATAGAGCACATGGAAGAAAACAATTTCTCTCAAATTCCTGCCTCCATCAATAGCATTTTTCTTCTCCCTTTTTCTCACACCGTGCATGGGAGATGGGGAGACATTGTTTTTATTGAATAATTTATATTACGGTTTTTCTAACGAGTGCCCATGGGCACTCGTTAACAACTTCAGATTCTATCGAAAACTGTGTTATTAAATGTAAATAGAGTTAATGATTAATGACATTCCTAAAAAACTTACACTTCCTACTTATAATCATTAACTCTATCTGCATTTAATAACACAGTTTTCGATGGATTTGCATTTAATAACACAGTTTTCGATGGAATCTGAAATTGTTAACGAGTGTCCATGGGCACTCGTTAGAAAAACCGTTTATATTATATTATATTATATTTTTCTTGTTTGTTTCTTTATATATAGAATTTTTTTTCTCGTATAGAGTTTCTCCTGGTGTCTCTCTTCCTTTATGGCTAGGGGTGGAGTTCATCATATTGTGGTTTTTGTGATTTAAGTATTCCGTTATGCATATTGGTTGCTTGTGCTTCGATCGAATCTGGATTCAGTCTTGTCATGATGTAGATTTTGAATCTAATCAGGTGGTCTAAATCAAGTAGTATTACGAGTTTAGTAGATTATGTGTGGTATGGTGATATTGATAAGTGAGATGCTCTTATCTAACAAGTGGTCATAATTTTTACTATGGTCAAGTTAATAAATAGTAGTGAGCATGATATGACGATTTTGATTAGATATCTAATTTGTAATTGTATAGGCAATCAATGTTGGAAAATGATGGTTAAAAGGTTGAAATTCGTCAACTTTTTGGGTTTCGTTTAGAGTGGGACCCGAACGGATTTTGGGTCAATGGATGTCAATTTTGGGTTCTCCTCCGCGGGTACTATAAGATCGACTATTTAAACTCTCAAAACGGATCAAGGGTGAATGAGATATGAATGTTTTAAATATCACTCTTGAAAGAGGAAAAAAATGGGCGAAAATTGGCCTAGGTAATTTTCTCTGGACTGTCCAAAATGCGTATGGACCGCATGGAAGTCTCTGGAAGGCCCAACCGCATAGTATATATGGAATTGCTTGTGTGCAATTCTTAAGAGATAAGAACAAAATACTTCCATATTTTGTGAGATATCTTGTCTTAAATAAATATGCTGTTTACCATGTTTAATATGATGAAGAATATTTGTACAAATATTTCTTCATTTTCCAGCAGATTTGATTCGAGTATTCATGGAATGTCTCGGATTTGGTGAGTTGGTGATTGGAGAATATTCTTCTCTAATTACAGAAAATCAGAATATCATGTTTCCATGATTAGGGTCTCTTAGAGTAGTATAAGTAGAGCCTCTAAGTCAGTCAGAAAACTCGCACCATTCTCAAGTTCCTCATTTATTCTAAACTTGAGTCTCACTTCTTTCTGTCTCTGTCGGTGATAGTCCTTCGGACCTTGCGTGAATCCCAGGTAACTCTTAAATGTTAATTGTTGCCTGCGATGGTTTTATCCTAGGGAACGATGTCCACGATGGGACTCATTCGTTTCAAGGGCAGCGAGTGTTACTCGTGACTCCATCAATTTGTGATTACTTGAAACGTAATTCATGCTTTGATTATTTGTAATTTAATCTTTTCGATTGTATGCTTGAATAATTAATAAAATTGTATTATTCTTGCATATGTTAATTGCTCGTTCAATTTTGTTATTTGATTTTTCGCATGATATAATCAATATATGTCCAACAGTCTTGAAACTAATGATATTTATTGATTTATATTGATTTGGTCAAAAGATGCATGCGTGAAGAATGATGTAGTCAAAATAGTCATGCGGTAATACTGCTTGCATAAATATGGTATGCATATATTACTTGCAAAATATTTATGTAAGGTAATAATGCATATATTACTTGCTCGACTTGCCTGATATATTTATTAATCGGCATACCATCTGCATGCCATATTTATCGAAAATGTGCATATGATTTGTAATTCTGCGCAAATCATAGGGGATTGCATGATTTATGGAAATTGTATGTTTGCAAAAATATGCATGCTAATGGTTTTGGTTATTTATAACAAAATCGGATTGAACAATTTGTTATGTATAATTGTTTAAAATATTATACTACGACATTTGATGTGTACTTATATTTAATGGTGAATAATTTTGTATGTACACATTGATGAATCCCAGAACCATGTCGAGCAATGATGCTGCGAAGACTACCCCTGGGGTGATGCCTCTTGTGGCTGTTCCTCATGTTGAGAAACCCGAGAAGTTCAATAATGGTATGAACTTCAAAATGTGGCAACAGAAGATACTCTTCTACTTGTCCACTATGGGTTTGGAACGTTACGTTCACGAAGATCGTCCCGTTGTGGATGAGAAAAGCGCTAAGGAAGTTCAAGATGCTGCGATGGAGTGGAACTCTAAGGAGTATGTCTGCCGCAACATCCTTTTGAATAGCCTTCACGATGCCATTTGGAATGTGTATGAGGTGAAGGAGTCTTCTAAGGTGTTGTGGGAAACTCTTGACCAAGAGTACAGGGGTGAGGAAGTTGGATCCAAGAAGTGGGTCGTCGGCAAGTTCCTCGACTACAAGATGGTTGATGCCAAGTCTGTGGTCAGTCAAGCTCAAGAGCTTCAAATGATGATCAATGAGTTGATAGCCGAGAAGATGACAATGTGCGAGACTTTCCAAGTCTATTGCATCATTGAGAAGCTGCCTCCAAGTTGGAAGGACTTCAAGAGTTATCTGAAACACAAGCGAAAGGTGATGACCATGAGGGATCTGATCCAAAAGCTTCGTGCTGAGGAGGATAATCGCATCTCTGAAAAGAAGATGAATGGATCTGTGCCTGTGGCAAGGGCCAATCTCGTGGAGGTTGGTGGGAGCTCCAAGTCAAAGAAGCCCAAGGCAAAGAAGGGATCCAAGTTGGGAGCTAAGGGTGGAGTTTCGAAGAAGTCGAAGTTCACTGGCAAGTGCTATAATTGCAACCTCGTTGGCCACAAGTCCTCCGAGTGTAAGAAGCCAAAGAATGCCAAGAATGAGGCCAACATGGTTGAAAATCTTGCACGAGATGTGAATAACATCGATCTGTGTGCTGTGATTTCTGAAGTCAGCATGGTGGACTCCAATCCAAAGGAATGGTGGATTGACACTGGTGCTACGAAGCACATCTGCTCTGTCAAGGAAGTGTTCTCAAACTTCAAGGCAATTGAAGATGGAGAGACCATCTACATGGGCAACTCTGCAACTTCCATGGTGAAAGATCGTGGCACTGTGGTGCTGAAGATGACGTCTGGGAAGGAGTTGACTTTGAAGAATGTTTTGTATGTGCCAGACATTCGCAAGAACCTTGTGTACGGTTCTATGTTGATCAAGCATGGCTTTAAGCTAGTGTTTGAGTCTGATAAGTTAGTCTTGTCAAAGCAAGGTATGTTTGTAGGCAAAGGTTATGAGCTAGATGGTATGTTCAAGTTGAACGCCATGGTTGTACCTCCTAAGAAAGATGAAATGAATGTTTCTTCTTCTGCTTACATAATTGAGTCTTCCAATTTATGGCATGGTAGACTAGGACATGTTAATTATGATTCGATAAGAAGATTAATTAAAATGGAGAACATACCTAACATGGAAATTGATGCAAATCATAAGTGTGAAACTTATGTTGAAGCTAAGATGACTTGAACGTCTTTCAAACAAGTTAAACGAAACACGAAACCTCTTGAGTTGGTATATACCGATATCTGTGATCTCAAGTTCGTGCAAACAAGAGGAGGTAACAAGTATTTCATCACTTTCGTGGATGATTGTACAAAATACTGTTATGTGTACTTTCTGAAAAGCAAAGATGAGGCAATTGAGAAATTTGTTCTCTACAAAATGGAAGTTGAAAATCAACTTGATAAGAAGATCAAGGTGATTAGAAGTGACCGTGGAGGTGAATATGTAGAGCCATATAGGGACTATTATTCTGAATATGGCATTATTCACGAGGTCACTGCTCCCTACTCGCCTCAATCTAATGGTGTTGATGAACGTAAAAATCGCACTCTTAAAGAGATGATGAATGCGATGTTGATAAGTTCTGGGTTGCCACAGAGCATGTGGGGGAGGCTATTTTGACGGCCAACTATCTTTTGAATAAGATACCCCGTAAGGATGAGAAAGCAACTCCTCATGAATTGTGGAAAGGCACGAAGCCATCCTTTATGTACTTGCGAATGTGGGGGTGCCTTGCGAAGGTATTAATCCCACCCCCCAAGAAGTTAAAGATCGGACCTAAAACGGTTGACTGTATCTTTATAGGATATGCACATGAGAGTAGTGCTTATCGTTTCCTTGTACATGAATCTCATCATCCCGAGATTCACAAGAACACGATCATGGAATAAAGAAATGCAAATTTCTTTGAGGATGTATTCCCTGCCAAGGAAAGGGCCGAATCGTCGAAAAGGACCATTGAGTCATTAGACGAAGGCATAGTAATTCCTGACGATCTCGAGGATCAAGAGGAGGAAGTGGATGAACCTAGACGAAGTAAATGGATTAGGACTGAAAAATCATTTGGTTCTAATTATCTAACGTTTATGCTTGAAAGTGAGCCACAAAGCTATAAAGAAGCTGTGAATTCGTCTGAGGGGCCTATGTGGAAAGAAGCGATTAAAAGCGAAATCAACTCGATTCTACATAATCATACTTAGGAGCTAGTGGACTTACCTCCGAGGTGTAAATCACTGGGCTACAAATGGATCTTCAAGAAGAAGATGAGAGCAGATGGCTCGATTGACAAGTATAAAGCCAGACTCGTAATCAAAGGTTATAGACAAAAGGAAGATCTTGACTACTTTGATACTTATTCTCCAGTCACGAGAAAAAGCTCCATTAGAATGATACTTGCTATCGCCGCGCTGCGTAAGCTTGAGGTTCATCAAATGGATGTGAAGACTGCCTTCTTGAATGGAGATTTAGAGGAAGAAATCTACATGGAGCAATCTGAGGGGTTTATGGCTCCCGGTCAAGGAGGAAAAGTCTGCAAGTTAGTGAAATCATTGTATGGTCTCAAACAAGCGCCAAAGCAATGGCATGAGAAGTTTGACCATGTCGTCCTTGCCAATGTTTTCAAAATCAATGAGTGTGATAAGTGCATCTATGTGAAAGACACGGAAAATGGATATGTAATCCTATGTTTAGTAGATGACTTGCTCATTGTGGGTAGTAATGAAAAGATGATCAAATCTACCAAGGACATGTTGAATTCTCGTTTTGACATGAAGGATATGGGACTGGTAGATGTGATCTTGGGGATAAAGATCATCCGAAGCTCTGATGGTATCACCTTAACCCAGTCTCATTATGTAGATAAAATCCTTGAGAAATTCAACAAGAATGACTCAGAGGTGGCGATGACTCCAATAGATCCGAATTTGCATCTACGAAAGAACAAATTGGAGGCTATTAATCAGGTGGAGTACTCGAGAGTCATTGGGAGTCTGATGTACTTGATGAGTTGTACTAGACCAGACATTGCCTACACGATAAGTAGGTTGAGTAGATACACGAGTAACCCCAGTATGACTCACTGGAAAGCAATAACTAGAATATTGAGATATCTACGTTATACTCGTGATTATGGTCTACATTATTCGAGTTATCCAGCTGTAGTTGAAGGATACAGTGATGCAAACTGGATACACGATATAAAGGATCTGAAATCCACTAATGGGTATGTATTTACACTAGGTGGAGGAGCAGTCTCGTGGAAGTCCTATGAACAAAAGGTTATTACTCGATCCACGATGGAATCTGAGTTTGTTGCCTTAGACAAGGCGGGTGAGGAGGCCGAATGGCTCCTTCAATTCGTAGAGGACATTCCTAGATGGCCGAAGCCTGTGCCAGCCATATGTATACATTGTGATATTGTATCTGCTATTGGAAAGGCTCAGAATATGCTCTATATTGGAAGTCTCGTCATATTCGACGGAGACATAGTTCCATAAGACAAATTCTCTCAACTGGAGTGATCACAATTGACTATGTAAGTTCGAAGGACAACATAACCGATCCCTTGACTAAAGGGTTGAATCGAGAGGTAGTTGAAACATCATCGAGAGAAATGGGACTGAAGTCCATTAAATGATGGGTTACGTACGTGGATACCCAACCTATGTGACTGGAGATCCCAAGATCTAGGTTCAAAGGGACAACTAAACTGCAAAGACCCATTGCAATCACTGTGGGGGTTTCATACCTCCTATCTTATTCCTATGATGAAGAAACAGTGATGTGAATGGAGGTTAAGCATTAGGTTGCTTTTAATGGTTCATGGCCTCAAGTGTGTAGTACTTGAAAGAGCGCATAGTCTCTAAAACTGCTCTTACGCCAAGAATCACCTATGTAGGCGAGAAGTGTGGCCGCTTCGAAAGGGAATTGTTGGGACGCAATTCTTTAGAAACCTTACAGAACTAGGTGTGTGCCATGGCCTGATTAATGGACACAATCGAGGAAAGTGCAAGGGCTAGGAAAGATGTCTGTGGGAAGTACATTGTCGTTCACACAAGCGGTAGGGGAAGTTCAAGGACATCGCGTCTACTTCCTAACCAGTGGGCTAAGTGTACTCTCTCAAGGGAAAGTTCAAAGGGTGACACCTACTTATCCTATGCAGCATCTATGCCGTCGAAATGAATCTATCACCAAGTCAAACTCTGTGTCTGACGTGATTGTTCTGATTCCTACATCAATATCTATTCATGTGGGGGATTGTTGGAAAATGATGGTTAAAAGGTTGAAATTCGTCAACTTTTTGGGCTTCGTTTAGAGTGGGACCCAAATGAATTTTGGGTCAATGGATGTCATTTTTTGGTTCTCCTCCGCGAGTACTATAAAATCTACTATTTAAACTCTCAAAACGGATCAAGGGTGAATGAGATATGAATGTTTTAAATATCACTCTTGAAAGAGGAAAAAAATGGGCGAAAATTGGCCTAGGTAATTTTCTCTGGACTGTCCAAATGCGTATGGACCGCATGGAAGTCTCTGGAAGGCCCAACCGCATAGTATATATGGAATTGCTTGTGTGTAATTCTTAAGAGATAAGAACAAAATACTTCCATATTTTGTGAGATATCTTGTCTTAAATAAATATGCGGTTTACCATGTTTAATATGATGAAAAATATTTGTACAAATATTTCTTCATTTTCCAGCAGATTTGATTCGAGTATTCATGGAATGTCTCGGATTTGGTGAGTTGGTGATTGGAGAATATTCTTCTCTAATTACAGAAAATCAGAATATCATGTTTCCATGATTAGGGTCTCTTAGAGTAGTATAAATAGAGCCTCTAAGTCAGTCAGAAAACTCGCACCATTCTCAAGTTCCTCATTTATTCTAAACTTGAGTTTCACTTCTTTCTGTCTCTGTCGGTGATAGTCCTTCGGACCTTGCGTGAATCCCAGGTAACTCTTAAATGTTAATTGTTGTCTGCGATGGTTTTATTCTAGGGAACGATGTCCACGACGGGACTCATTCATTTCAAGGGCAGTGGGTGTTACTCGTGACTCCATCAATTTGTGATTACTTGAAACGTGATTCATGCTTTGATTATTTGTAATTTAAGCTTTTCGATTGTATGCTTGAATAATTAATAAAATTGTATTATTCTTGCATATGTTAATTGCTCGTTCAATTTTGTTATTTGATTTTTCGCATGATATAATCAATATATGTCCAACAATCAATCTAGTTGAATTGTATTTAATTATCCTTATAAAATATTAATGAGTAGGTCTCTCGATAGGCGACCTGCCTATAAGTTTATGGATAGACCACGTATTTCCTACCTTATATACTGCATGCATTTGTTAAATTACATTTAAAATTTGGAATTTTTAAAAATATTTTTATACCATATATTTTTATCTTTTCACATTCAAATACATATTATTACTTGTTTTAACTTATAAAATGCAATATTTAAAATTCATAAAAAAATTACAACATTTAAGGTAAAAGTCCCTGTGGACTGTCCATAACCTTATGGAAAAGCCGCATTTTCTGAGACTTTCTCAATTTCAATTAGGTTGAATATAAATTTCACTTATTGTAATTGCACAATGTTTTGCAGCCACTAAAAGAAATTAATCCTAAAATTAAACTGTTCTGGACAATTGTCCGGGTAACAAGCATGAGTAAATTGTGGAATAATCATATTCCTTCCTATCTATATATGTAGGCATTGCGCGCAGTCAAGAGGTTTGATCTCTATGGAGTATGGTCCTTCATAAAAATTAACGGTCGGGTTAGTGCAGAATTAGTGTAGATTAGTTATTGATTGTTTCTGTTTATGATAAATTATGGGTCTAAAACGTAATTTTGAGTCAAAATTTCAGCGAGCCTGTCACGGCCAAATTTATGTTCCTAGAGCTGTTTCTGTAATTTTGTTAATTTGCATGATCCGGCAGAGTAGAGCTGATCACAATGGCCTCATTTCATTTGGTGAACCATGTTTAATTGAAAGAGTAGGTCTTCGGTCTGTCTAAGATTGTCTGGACAAATAATTTACTATTTACTTTATACACTATATTTATTAAATTACATAATAAATTCTGAAATTTTAAAAATATTTTTTTATGTGATATATTTTTTATATTTTCACATTCAATTACATATAATTACTGGAAAAGTCTCAGGAAAGGCGGCCTTTCCATAAGCTTATGGACAGTCCTCAGGGGCATTTGCCTTAAATGTTGTAACTTTTTATAAAATTTAAATATTGCATTTTATAAGTTAAAATAAGTAATAATATGTATTTGAAAGTAAAAATATATCATATAAAAAAATATTTTCAAAAATTTTAAATTTTGTATGTAATTTAAGAAATGCAGTGTATAAGGTAAGAAATAAGTGGTCTGGCCATAAGCTTATGGACAGACCGTCTGTCAGGAGACCCACTCATAATTACTTGCTTTAATCTTTAAAAAATAATATTTAACTTTAGGCAAAGTCTTGGAAAAGACCGTCTTTCCTAATGTTTATGGAAATACGAGGTTTAATTGGAATAATAAAAAGGTAAAAGGTTTTTGTTGCAATATTAAAAATTTATTATGCAACACGTAGTAGTTATAAAGTTTATAACCCGATTAATGCAACCCAAAAATTTTATCTTCATTTATTCTGATTTGTGGTTTAAACCTTGGTTTTTCCATGACTTATAAAAAGACCGTCTTTCAAGAGATGAACTCTAAATTTTATAAAAAAAATTACAACATTTAATGTAAAAGCCATTTTAGACTGTCCATAAGTTTATGAAAAAACCATTTTTTCTAAGACTTTCTCTAATTGAAAATTTTGGGATTTAACTTTTAAAATTTGAGATTTTTGTCTTTTCTGAGTATATTTAATCGGTTATCATTAAAATATAATATTTAATATTAAAAATACGGAGATACATGTAAATAAGGACTTTTTTTTTAATCTTAGATGTATACTCCCCGTCCCACTAATAATGACATATTTACTTTTTTATGATTTTCAATGATCATAATTGACCGTCGATATCTCTAGCTACATATAATAATTTTGTATAAAAATTAATATTTATAAAATAGATGTTAAAATAAATTTAACAATATCACATAATATTTTTATTATGTATATATTAATTTATATTTATATTCAAAGTTTATTAAATTTGATTTGCCATTATGGTGGGATGGAGGGAGCAAGTTATTTGGATTACTCCTTTTTATCAATAACTGATGTTGCGTGGGTTATTCACTCTTTTTTTTTCTTCTAATTTGGGAACTCTCTTGTTTGTTCAAGTGCAACTGTTTTTGACTGTATTCTGTCTAGGCCTGACTCCCTGCTGTGGTAACTAGCTATCCCGTTAACACTTTGGGGACATGTTGGAATTTAAGCACTAAATGTTTAGTACTCTTTCCTACCCAAATCTAATTTCGTTAAACGGATCACGTCACTCGTTAAATAATTATTATCCATATACTATTTTTACTTATTGGATAAAAGTTATTGGACGATGATCCATTGGTTAATGGATACAATCGGATTGTAGTTATTGAGTTTAGTCGGGTTGGAAATGGGTTACCCGTTGGATAATTATTGGTGGGTAGAGTTGGGTTGGGTAATGGGTGACCCGTGGATAATTTCATATCACAAGATAACTAAATTTTCACAAGTTTGATTACAAATGATTTAATTTTCCCCTAATGGGATTGAGCTCGAGCTCAAATGCTGTACGAGCTCGAATATTGTACGAACTCGAATACTATACGAGATTGAGCTCAAATACTGTATAAACTCGAATACTGCACGAGATTGAACTCAAATTATGTACGAACTCGAATACTGTATGAGATTGAGCTCGAATACTATATGAACTTGAATATTGTACGAGATTGAACTCGAATATTGTACGAACTCGAATACTGTACGAGATTGAGCTCGAGTACTGTACGAACTCGAATGCTGTACGAGATTGAACATGAATATTGTACGGACTCGAATACTGTACGAGATTGAGTGTGAATTTTGTACGAACTCGAATATTGTACGAGATCAAGTTCGAATACTCTACGAGCTTGAATACTGTACGAACTCGAATATTGTATGATATTGAGCCCGAATAATTTGTGAATTATAGTAATATTTATGTTAAATATTACACATGCATTTAATTGGATAATTTTGGATATTTATTGGGTATTTGTTAGGTTCTCATTGTAACATAATATGGGACCCATTGATATCAAAATTTTTCATTAACATAATTATTCTCATCCCCCAATCCCAATCCCAATCCCAAAAACTAATGAGTATTTAATACCTGATCACATTGGATAATGATAACTTGTAACCCAAATCAGAAGAAAATATTGAATGATAACTTATTGGGTTAGTTACATAATGACTTGTTGGATAATGACTTATTGGATAATATATTTTAACCCATTGGGTCATATGAGTTATCTCATGAGTTACCCAGTGGGTTATCCATTTAATGACCCAACTCATTTATGATTCAACCCATTATGACTCATTAATAAATGGATTAATTGAATAAAGACCCATTGAATAATGTGTTAATTGGGTTTGGATAATGGGTTGATCCAATTAACCCATTTGACAGGCCTACCCAAATCTGCAGAGAATTTTTTTTCCAGTTAAAAATATCGAATTTTGATCACGTATTTGAATACATATATGAACAATAATTTTATCGTGTGAGATATGGTTAGATTCATCGTAACATGAAGTTTCTAAATATCTATTTTTTATGTTTTGTTATTGTTCGTACCTACACATATTTACAGTCAAACATGTTTATTGGATACCGCGAAAAAGATTATGTGCAAGTTTAGGTAGGATAGAGGAAGTATATAAACTCTATGGATTACTCCTTCTATTATGGATTACTCGTGTTTAGGACCTACACTGCTTCTATGCGCTCGTGCACATGCTTAATCAGGCATGGCATTGCAGAATTTCAAAGAAAATATCTTTGTTTACGGGGAAAATTAACAAATGTCATCTTACCTTTTGATGATATACTTGCTTTAATGAAAATCAACAATGCCTCCAAATGTGTTAAATGTTCTAATAGATGTGATTCTTTAAACCATTTTTTCAATGACTGCATACTAGCTAATTACTTATGGAATGAGATGCACTGTTGGCTGGGACTTGAGACTCGATACTTTTCATACATCTGGGATAGATTGTCAGTTTACTGGTAATCATTAGGGCTTCGCTCTTTGCATACATAATTGATCTGGATTACACCTTTCTACATGTGTTAGGCCTTGTGGAAGCAAAGAATAACCTACTATTTGTTTGTTAGGCATTACTTGGAATCACTGATTAGAAAAATTAAAAATGATATCTTCCTGTCTTTCCTCATCAAACCAAGGTTCTTCAAAAACATACATGATTTGCAATGGCATCGACTGGGCCTAACACAAGCCATTAGGCCCCCACCTAAATCGAAAATAACCAATTATGTTTGGATTAAATTGGACAATAGGTCTAAAATTAACGTAGATGTAGCTTGGAAATCAAAACAGAATGGTTTGGGTATTATGTGTTGGGACTCTGCAGGAAATATATATGATCAGTGCAAGAGAGAAAATAACAGCAGTAACCTCTAGTTTACATGCTGAAATGATAGCCTTAATGAAGGGTGTTCATATTGATAGGGAATTAGGTATTTTATTTTATGTTCTGGAAACAGATTGTAGTAAGGCAAAAAAATATATCCTACCCTCTTCTAGTCCCTTGGGAACTTTTTGAACTGGCATTCTCTTTGAAAACTGAAACTGAAGGAGTCATTGTACAAAGCAATTTGAGATATGCAAATTTTCTTGCGCATAAATTAGCCAAGTTGTGTTTACATTTTAACACATCTGATAAAGTTTTCTCTCTTAGCTCATTACATAATGAAGTAAGAGGCGTATTACAGTTAGATAAAATGCAGGCTCAATCCCTTAGAATGGATTAAAAAAATTTCGGCTCCGATCCTGTTGTTTGTTTTTAGTTTGCAGAAATAAGGGCAGGGCTGGTTTAAATTAGAAGAGCAAAACTAGAGAGTGGAATCATGAAGTGGAGAATCAAAAGTACAGCCTAAGCAAAACCAAGAGTTCTCAGAAGAACGACATAAGCAAAAGACACCTGTTCACACTTGAATCATTTAGCAATCTTCACTAGTGCAAACTCATCAATTCATCTTTCAACCGCAAAGTAAAAGATGTCCGGTCAAAGCAAAAAATTAACATAGGGGTGGAGATTGATTGCTTTTAAAAACACATATTTTATTTCTAAAATTTAGCTTTTAGGACAATATATATTAACCTTTTGGGGCAAATATTTTTCTATAGTTTGCTTGATATCTACTGTTCAAATCATAAGTTACTTATTCTTTAGGTTTGGGGCACACTATATATCAGCCCCTACCATTGGTTGTTTGAACTTCTAAAAAAAATTATTTGAGCATAAGTTACTTATTATTTAGGTTTAGGGAACCTTATATATCACCCCTACCATGTGTGAACTAGTGCGGGAAGGGGGTATTAAAGGAGGTTCTATCGAACTAGAGAAGGCACCTTGTAGGTGACTTCTTTTGCCCTACCTTTGATCCTCGATCAAAAACAATTCGTAGAACCACCTTTAAATGACGTCGTAGAAGGCGGTTATGTTCTGCCTTCCTTTAGCAGGAGGAACCGCCTTTAAAATGGTTCTGAGTTTGGAACTCGAGTGATTCCATTGGCCCATCTTGAAATTTCTGGTACCGGAAGCTTCATTAGGTTACAGTACCTGAACTAATGTTGGAGCTAATGAAATGGTTTATGAATCGGGTCTAATTTCCGGCCAAACCCTGGTTTTTTGGTCTAGAATTCATTATTTATAGATTATTTGTTATGAGTTCGTAAATGTTGTCGACTCTTAAGGTTTCGAGTTTGGAAAGTAAGAACCAGGCCTTCAGTTTCTCACAGCAAGAACCTCAGATTGGCTTGCGAACTCGTAAGTACTTTCGGCTATTATGGAAATATATTTAATTCTTTGCTAAACCCATCCTAGAATAGCCTCAAATCACCAATAATGTTTCCAACAAATTCTGAATACATTTTTAGAGTTTACAAAAATATATAGACATCGCTACCCTAGCAATTATCGATACATAGGAATATAAATCACGTAGATTCTATTCCGCACATATCATCTAAACTTTAGAACTTTCTAGCACTATACAACATGATTGTAGTTTTAACAAGAATCTATAGATAATGCAAATCAAACAACTATCTTTAGATAGGGAATATAAAATAATCAAATTCTATTTCGCAAAAATACGTGTCACGAGTGTTGAGATATTTTCATACTACCGCGTCAGGCCTTCGAACAGTTATGGATTGGACATTTATTAGATGTGTTGCCAAACAGTTTCTTGTCACGTTGATGTCATCATGTGAACACGGCTTGTATTCCTTTGGAAAAATATGTGGACATTACAATATAAGAAAATAGTTCAAGTAGGTAAGTAGTTTATCGTTGAAAAAAAATTGAATTTTATGAAATTCATACTTACTTTATCAATCTCTAGGTAATCCAACCGGACATGTTTAACGCACTCGGCTACGTATAACATTACGTACTACCCACACTCCCATATTTTTGCGTGTTTCTTGTAGTAATTTATGTGTGTGGAAAAATAAGTTAATAAAATTTAGATTGAATTAATTTATTTGGTGATGATTGTAGAAATTTGAACCTTGATTTGGAATACGTGTAAGTTGTTTTAAAGATTAGGCTCCTTGAATGCACTCTCAAAAATATCTACAAATTCTTGTGAAGGTTGAAAGTGCAATGGATCCATCCAATACACATGCTTGTCTTCCGGAACAATGGAAATCAATCTCCAATGATCCATACATCGAAGTTTTATATAAGTATGCATGAATATGTAATATGCATGGCTATTCACAAAAGTTTAAAAATATAAAATCATTAATTCTCAATGTAAAGTGTAATGAAGGATTTTTAATCCTTCCGGGCTATTCATTTGTGTATGTATTCTATCCGTTCTTGTTGCGAACACCCAATCCATTGAGTCATCAACAAACACAAAAAACCTACCCAATCCTTGTCCTTTTGATTAGCAAAGTAATACATGTACCTACACATGCAATTTAGAAGACCAGGTATGGATATGTACGGATTTTGCACAGTAAAAAGATAAATAAAAAATGAAATCCACACTTACAATAGAAAGAGGGACATGATTATTTGGTTGACTTGTTCACATCTACATAAATTTTCAAAGTCACTCTATAATGCAATTATGTCTCGGCCTCTTCCAAAAATACACTCATTTGATGTAAAAAGTGTATGTTGAGTTATGTTGGTGTGCCAATATCCAATCGGAAAATCCCCGGATAAAAGGCGATGAACCCCTCTCCACTTGTGCTCTGGTCGTTCGAGGTTTGGTATTTTTGTCCGCCGGTACAATTGTTGTTGTGGGTGTCGGGCGGTTCACCTTCAAATGACTGTCGTTCTTGAGATTAACATAAACTAGACGGCGAGGTCAAAGAAGAAATATTCCTTGGGTCAGACCAACCTTCTTGTAATCTCCATCGGGAATGGGCAACATTGCATTGTACAAAACTGGTTTCTCCATGGATACCCTTGCGATTTCGTTCGCAATTAGTATGGAAAGATGGTGTCTCATCGATTCATAAAAATACCATCGCCTACATGTAGCGGCGTAGTATTTTCACCAATCTCTACGTAAAGCCACATAGTTGAAAATTCTACATCAAAGAAACAACGTTTTGTTACGAAAAACCTAAACAGATTTCATTTATTATAAAAATTTGCGAGTACCTTTTTTGGGGTTCATATGATTGCCTTGTCGGGAAAAGCAACACTTGTGGGTCTCGGTAGTACTTCAATGTGGTTCACCTCAATGTCACCCATAGAGTAGTGAGACCCTCTCGATGACGTCTCCCAATCATTATTAAGATCGTCAAGATTGTCGGGTACAATAAGGTCGATGTAGTTCACTAACTTTTGGATCAAAATCTCCTGATGATGTAATCATTTATCCCGGAGAATGGCCTCCCTTTACAACATGTAGATTCTTGATGGATTAGCCCTCTCATATAAACAAAGAATTATTTGTATCATG
This sequence comes from Rubia yunnanensis, assembly GCA_037428765.1. NCBI lineage: Eukaryota > Viridiplantae > Streptophyta > Magnoliopsida > Gentianales > Rubiaceae > Rubia > Rubia yunnanensis. The sequence continues at coordinate 115,551,408 of CM075061.1, read as the reverse complement.
AACGCACCAACCCCTCTAGCGCATCCCGAGTAATTGAATTTTCCGGTTACCTCGCACAAGATGTTGTGCTTACCGATGGGAATGAATTGATCTTTGATTTGATCTTGTTTTAATTTAGCCTACCACATTGGAAGATAATAACCATGAATACCAAAACTTGCGAGATAGCAAATATACAATATGTACACAAAAATAAACAAAGCTAATAAAACACGTACCACGTTTTCTGCAAGTTCAATGGCCTAATCTTTGTCAAACTCACCTTTCTTATTTTTTCAGCCTTGAGGAATAGATCACACCGATCTATTTGATCAACATCTATGGGAACAACCGATGCCCTATCATCTTCCTCCGACTTTTCCCTTTCAATTGCTAGTAGAACATCCTATTCTAATTGTTCTCTTAGACCATGTTAATCCATGACCCAACCCAACCAAAAATTCCAATTAAATATTATATATCTCTCATCCACCTACACAACTTCTCATCCAACCAATTTATTTCTTTTTAAAGGTTTATCAATGACCGAACCAAACCAAAAAGTTCAACTCTTTGAATATTATTTTAATATCAAATATAAATAGTATATGTTAAATTATTAATTATTAATTAAATGTTGTAATACTCCCTTCGTTTCACTATGTTTGACACTATAAGTTTAGTTGTTTTTTTGTAAGTTGAAATGTGTGGAGGAAATTGAGTGAAGAGAGTAAAAAGTTTAATGAGTGGTTGAGAATATTGTACTTTTTCCATAAAAGGAAAGTGTGCCATACAAATATGGTAAGTGTGTCAAACTTAAGAAAACAGAAGGAGTATTTAAATAATAATATTTTTGAAAATGGAGAGTTTTTTTAAGTTAGGGAAAAGAGAAATATTGAGTTGTGCATTTGAACTATGACAATATTGGTCTCTATTTATAGGGAATGAAAAATTTAGTTTATTACAATTAATTTTATTACAAAAATATTTTTAAAAAAGAAATATTAAACCAGACATGTAGATAAGGAGATAAAAATAATTAGATTGATTTTAATTTGGTATATTTTCCCGCGTCTCTCCCCTCTATTTCCCAGATCAGTTTTAAGACCTAAAACTGACGAGGTTGGGCCACATTGTACACATTCCCTTTTAAAAAACTGGTGACCGCAGGGCTTGTGGTCACCGATAAATCTGGTCGTACCTACTCAAGTGCCGTCAATAATTAAACTCCATGGCTCTTCCGATATGGAGTTATGTTCAACTTATAATTGCATTTTTTCTCTTCCCCCGTACACTACAAGAAAAAAGAAAAATCACGTGACATCAACACCACAAAATCTATATGTCGTGTGAGTTGTAGATTAACATTTTTATCATTCTCTAAGGCTCTTGTTCTATGGATCTCCCTATTCTCTGGTTGAATATGTGTGTAAGTTAGCCATGGGCGATCTCCTTTTCTATTCGAGAATATGAAATCTCTAGAAAGTGTGTACTTGTGCTCTCGCCAACTTTTGGATAACATCTTCATGGCTATCTTTCTTAACTCGTCCATGTCGGGCGCATCAATTTCAAAGGGTCTCTATTAATTGTGGCCAAAAAGGAAAATTTAAAGAAGATTGGCTTTCCCATCAACTTTGATGAAATTAATCGGATTACAACAAACATGTAAACATCTATGATAGGGTACCTTGTATTCCACCCATAGGGTGGCTTTGTATTCGCTTGTCACATTGTGCTAATTATCGTAATGGATGTCCACCCGAGTACGAACAACTTTCCCAACTCAACTTGACCACTTCGTCCGGCCTTCTGACAAACATTGGCCCATTGAGTTCAAAATCAATGAGGGTAATTTCCTTCCTAGCAATTCTCCTTCCGGTGTTTTCCAATGTGTTTTTGCAATTCCCGCCTCTTCGATCCCTTCTTCCTCGTAATCCTCATCAACTGTTGCTTTATTTCCATCACTGGAATGTAATACATCATCTCAACCCCTCATCCTTGATATTGGACTACCCCACACCGATTCATTCAACACATGTCAATCTCTACTATTCCTATTTCCACAAAATCAAGAACAAGTAAAAATGGAAAAATGATGTATTCATGAACATAAATATATATAAAAAATAGTTATCGAGCAGAAAATAATTTCTTGTGCACAAATGGAGAGTACTAAATTATTGAACCTAAATATACACACAAAATTATGTAATGATTTACCCGCTCATCGACAAGAGGTGTATGATCTAGATTCTAGAGCCCTAGTAACGTAGTTACTCTTTAACACTTAAGAACAAAAAGTCTAACTTAAACTTCATTCAAAAATAAAAAATTCTCAAGCAAGAATGAGAAGTAAACCTAGGGTTTGGGAGGATTTCATAAGTTTAGTCATTGATTGTGTGAAGAATTTGATGGGAAGAAGGGGATAGGGGTTTGAGTGAGGTATTTGGTAGAAAAAAAGGGCGGGAAACTCGCACCCAAAGCGTAGGAATTAATGACCCTTAATTTTTTTGTAATGCTGAAGTAGGGCCCTCATGAATGACCACTCCCGGGCTTGGAAGTGATTCATGTCTACCTTATAGAAGACCAGACCTTGATCCAAACTTGGAATTCATTCGGCTCAATGAAATGAAAAATCCTATGAGCTGCCAAACTCGAAAGTTATTGGGATATATAAAAAAAATTACCCAAATCGAAATCATTTTTAAAAGCCTAATTTCGAATGAACGCCTATGGTTAGCACATACCAATCCCCAAATTTGAACTACACACTTTTCGAATCAAAAATCATGTCGAGGAAGACGGGAGGAGGAGGAGGAGGGAATGCTTCAGCCTGAAGTCATTCTCCATTCGTTGAAGTCGGAGTTTCCAAAAATATTTTTCAATGCAAAAGTTGAAATGAGGCATGAAGATTTTCTAAGAATGAGAAAGTGTACAAATCTGAAATTTGTACGTAGTGCCGATATGGATAATTTGTCACTAGGTTATATTCTCCGCTATTTTAAAAAGCAATGAATGGAGAAATTGATGACATGTGAGGAGAGTACACACCCCGACGAGGTTGTGTAATCATCTGCGATTTTGGGCCATTTTTTTTAAATGAGGATATAACCATAGATAATGGCAAGCAAGTGACCGTTACCAAATATACTATAAATGTTGTTTTAGGTAATTCGTATATCTTGCATGAGTCTTTGAGGCCTGATAATCCCGATGACCCTCTAGAGATCTATCATCAACAACAATGGTCGGGCGTTAGTGAAGCCACCCCTATTTGCCCCGTAGAAATGGTTAAAAAGTATTTTGGTAGGCGAGGGAGTTCGACTGGTCAGGCAGATTCATACGATGTAAGTGTACTGACTGATGAATAGAGACTCATCTACGAGTGGATCAACATAAATGTTCTACCATCCGAAGGCCACACGTGCAAGCCAACTAATGGCAATTTGATGTTAGGGATATCAATTAACCTCAAATATCAATTGTGAGCTATTGTCGAAATTGGCGGGAACTAGGAAGACAGATCTACCTTATGGTGGATTATCACTGCTTTGCTAAAGCAAATCAGTGTCCAACCAATGGATAGAACTTTACATTTGGATTATTATGACATTAGCTTGTTTGTGCACGGGCAATTGGATATGGGCAACGATGGTATAGGGCAACCCAAGAAGATCTAGGGCAACCCAAGAAGATCCAGGGAACAATCGTTAAAACAGCTAAAAGGGCAAGGGATGCAGAGTTAGACAGGGTCGAGTCCTCTTCATCTCGTAATTTTAATTCACAATTATTGCATGTACAATATGATACTCCATTTTCGTTGAAACTAATCGGTATGTGCTTGTTTTGTAAATTTGTCTAGGTAGCCGAGGTGGTTGGAAGAGTATCATGATTAGGTATCTTGCATGCATTTGAGGTGACGTTAGTAAAGCTAACGAGGAGTTAGCCTGAGTAGAAACCCCATAGGTGAAGCTCATTGAAGCCTCGGGGTTGCAGTTGGTGTTTGATGATGATGAGCCAATGCCAAACTTTGCACTAGAGTTTTCCGAGAGTGAGCCAGACACTGAAGATAATGAAGATCTAGTTGAGAATACAGTAGGATAGGTTGCTCGGGAAAAGGCCATTGGGACGGAGAGCGTTATGCAGGAGACTAATAATACCAATAAAGATGCAAATGGAAATGAAGATGCTTATGAGAATGCCGTCTGGGAGGAGAGCAACTTTGAATTTTAAGAAATGTTTGGTGATTCATTAATTTGATTCAGTTGACGGTATTAAGATACGACTATGTGCAATTAGACAACTTCTTACTTTGATTCCATGTACTATTATTAACTAATTAGGTTTTGGTATTGAATAATTAAGTACTTAATTAACTAAGTTGTTTGGTTCTTGTGTTGTTGGTTAACTTATATCAACACAATGGCGATATGGTAGCTTTGTCCATAAATTTGTCCTTGTTAATAACCTAATTTTGGCCCATGGTCTTGATTAATTACATTAATTCCCGATGCACTCTTGAGTCTGGAAGTTCGTCCGGTCTTTGATATTATAGTCCAAATGAGGTTCCAGACTCGTAACTTAATTGTGCTTAGTGAACTACTAGAAGCCTCTTTGCTTCCGAATTCTGCTCCAATTTTCATCTCTAACTTGGTAAAAACAAGCTGGAATTCTATATTTTTATTACTTTTTTGAAGCTTCCTAACTCGTGAGCCGGGTTCTGAAATCAGATGCATTTTTCAGATCTAAGCGGGTTTTTTTATCTCTCTTGTTTTAATCATTTTTAATTTCTGAGATCAAAACCCTTAATTCAGCCCTTCATAAACTAAATTTGAATCACTTTCGGACTCGTAACACTCTATTTAGCCATTATTTAAACAGGGCCAAATATGTTCCAGACTCGGAATAGGTGCGGGTATATAAAAAAGAAATTCAATCTGGAAACAAAAAAACCCCAAATCTAAAACCTTAGCTTCTTCATCTATCACTTTTGCCGCCGGAAACACTAAGCTCGCAACCATTTGAATCTTGTTTTATGTGGGAAACAAGTTTAACCATGCCATCATCATAACAAGGAGGTAGGGAAGGCAAAGGGAAGTCGAAGGCGGGTAGCTCGAAGCGCTCGAACACCGCAAACGTCTAAAGCAGGAAATTGATTTAAATGTTATCATAGCATAAGTTTAATTGATCATGTGCTTAGGTTTTATGGCTAACATGTCCTTAGGTTATTGAAATTAGTTGAACCATCCCACTTTGACAAATTTTGTCAGTTTTATAGAAATTTACATGAGGTAGAGAGGGGGTGGTTATGCAACGAGGGTAAATAGGTACACCATTGACCTTATTCCATGGATTATTAACTAACTGTTGAAGTGTCCGTACAAAGGTCCCCATGATGTGTTCCCCTAAAATATTGAAGGCCCGTTGGATGACATATATCATAGAGAGGCTTGACCCCTTCAGTCTGACTGCCTATTTGTTGACCTCATCGCCCGTAGTTATAGATACTTCCAGTGTGACCTCGCCAGTTTAGGGAGCTAGAGAGTTTCTGTTTAACACACTTGACTATAGACCAATAGATTGTGTATGAAATCGTAGCTAGGAGTATCGTACCCACAACCGACCATATAACAGAACCAACCTATACTACATTGATGATATTTTATCACCCATTGAGGGGAGATAAAAAAATCTCGGGGCTAAGATATTCAAACACATGTTATGGGTAGCATCATAAAAAAAAGGTGATAGAGAGTGTTCCATACGGGAAGTTGATCACATTGATTTTTAAAGGAGTTCAAGGGTTGGCATTACACGGGGAGGAGAGACTGTGAAAATGGTTCCATAAAAAAAATCTGTGAAGAAAATGTGAGTCTTATTTGAACACAAATGGGCTCACAGGACACGGGATGTGGCTGAGCCCACCAAGAGGCCAAGAGTTGAACCCGACATGTTTGAACTTGTTTTGCTTAATTTTGTTTTTAAATTCTTGCAAAGTGAAAATTCTAATTATGTGTCTTTATTAACCAATTTCATAGTAACCATATGCTAGCTTCTTAAAAGGCTTTAGAGCATGCGACAAATGGGTTCGAGGGGAACTTTCTCAAATGAGAGAAAGGATATGGAAGTTGGAGTGGGGGCAAGGTCCTTTATAGAGCCCATTTGGAATCGGTGTCGGGATCCCGTCCGGGAGGAGAATCTAAGTGTGATTGTTTTTTTGCTGTTAGAATTACTCTATTTTGTACTAGAAGATGACTTGTGATGACGATGATTTAATTTGACTTCTTATATTTTGGGATAACATTTCAATTCGATTTGTACTTTGACATGATTTATTTTGATTGTATTTTTTGTTATTTTTCACACCGTAATCGTAGTGTATTTCATGTATGTAGTTACTATGGGGTGATAAAAAGTTGTACAATGTTTGCACTTAGAAACATTGGGTAAATGAGCTGAAACAATTGTTTTACCATTCCTCCTGAATAACTTTTGGTACCGTAAGCCTTTCCGTCCTTCAGGACTTCAACAATACAACAACATGATGACTAAATAAAAACAAACCCTACTTTTGTTTGTTCATTTTCCATATCTTTTTCTGCTCCCATCTCCTCTTCTTGACCTTTCTTCGCTCATCAACCCAAACTCCTTCATCATGATCAGTACGCCCTAAATGACCACGTAAACATAAATCATCATCCTATAGCATAACGTCTTCCCCATTGGATCCAATTTATTCATTGCGACTAAATTCGGTTATATATTCCCCTTCATAATCTTCAAGAAAATCTCTTTTGCTCTCGACAAATATCTTCCAACATGGGTCAACGTGGTCTTTCATATAGAAGACTTGGTGAGCTTGTGATGCTAATATGAACATATCTTCTTTCCAAGCGACTCGACTATGATCAACGAGGGTGAATCCAAAATCCTCAATCCGTTGTCCGGTATTAACACCAACCCATTGGCATTTAATCATGAGAATTTTTTTGTCACATAATCAAGCTCCCAAATCTCAATTACGGTACCAAAGTAACACGTTTGCCAATATGTGGGGTTGTCATCACTTGCACTCGCAATGTGTATAGCCTCATATACAATAGGCACTCCGCTATTCTGGGATACACCCTTGCCATCCATTGATTTTGTACCAAAAGTAAACCCATTAATGTCGTAACCTCCTTACAACAAGACTCTGCCCAAGGGTTGACGAACCAACCATTTCACTCTACACAGATGATGACTGTTCTCTACATAACCTCGTTACCTTGAAGTAAAGGTACTAGTGTATTGCTACAGAACACATGCTTCACTAAACTTAGAATGCATAACTCTTATATTCTTCATGTGGATCTCAATATACGGAACAACGACTTCATGGTTACGAAGTACATAAAGGTGCACCAAACACAAATCTTCAGCTCTAGGGTTAACTAGTTTTCCCTACCTTAAACCTTTTTCATGTACTCTCCCTTCATGTTGAGAATTTAGAACACCAACATAATCAACTTCCTTTAAAAAATTGGTACAGAACTCTATGGCCTCTTCTACTGCATAACGTTGCACAATACTTGTGTCTTGTTTGTACCGATTCTTCACAAAATGTTTGAAGATTTTCATATTCCTCTCAAAAGGGTACATCCACGTCAAAAATACCGGGTCACACAACTTGATCTCATAGACCAAATGAACTATCAAATGGACCATTATATCAAAAAATGAGGGGGGGTAAGTACATCTCCATCCGACACAAAACTTTGACTATCATCGCTTGCAACTGGTTTGGCTTCGCCACACTAATGTTTTTGGAACAAATAGACTTGAAAAAAAAACACAGTTTTGTAAAGCACAATCTTGCATGAGAAGGCAAGGACGACCTAATGGCAATTTCATTCAATTCCCACATTAAATTGTGGCAATTGTGTGGTTTCAAACAAACAAATTTCAACTCCTCAACAGATATGCATGAACTTATGTTAGAAGAATAAGCCCCGACATCTTGACACTACTTAGGATCTCACAATACCATTTCTTCTCCAACTGAGACATGGAATAGCAAGCAGGTGGAAGATAACATTCAGCATCAGTTGTGACCGGCCCCTAATTGTGCTTCCCATTTTGACCAAGTCACGCCAAGCCTTCAACCCATCCTTACTTTTACCCGGGGTATTAAAAAATGTTCCGACCAAAGAGTCACACATATTATACTCAATGTGCATTACATCAAGACAATGTCTTAGGTCCAAGTGCTTCCAATGAGAAATGTTGAAAAAAAAGGAACATTCTTCCGACTGCTTTCACTCGCAACTTTAAACTTCCTCTTCCCAAAATCATTAGGCATTTCCATGACTCTTTCATAAAACTCAACACCTGTTATTGGTAACAGTTCCTCTCTGTCCTCCTCCCTTCCATCGAACCACTTTTTTGCCAATCGCCATGGGTAACCATCGAGAAGAAATCACATGTGCCCCTGATATATGGTTTTACAACTACGCTTCAATTGGCAAAAAGATATATTCTTCTCACAAATAGGAAACTCGTAATGGCCTTTCATCGAGTATCCGGATGAATTTCCATTTGCTGGAAAATCATTAATGGTGCAAAATAACAAGACCTTCAATGTGAAATAATCTTCGACACTACCATTATACGTTCTGACACCTTTGTTGAACAATGTAATCAAATCCTTGACCAAAGGGGCAAGGTACACATCGATATCATTACCAGGTTGCTTAGGTCCCAAAATAATAACATGCACTTTTGCTTCATTGTCAACCATGAGGGGAGGTTATAGATTACCACCATGACGGGCCATAAGCTGCGTGTGCTACTCATATTACCAAATGGACTTATTTCATCGATAGACATGAAAAGTCTCAAATGTTGGGGCTCCGCTCCAAAATCAGGGTACATAGCATCAAGTTTCTTCCACTGCTCACTGCGCAACGTATGTTGAATCACGTCATTCGCTAGGCAATCTCTTTCTGCATGCCATTGCAACAACTTTGCATTTTCTTTCTAAGTGAATAACTTCTTCAACCGCGGAATGATATGGAGATACCACAACACTTTGGCCGGGGTCATTTTTTTTCAAATTGAAGTCAACTTCCGCACCAACCGTAATTCCTCTCCACTTTAACTTATACTGAGACTCACCACAAACCTTACACCTGTCTCGGTTCTCATTCTATGAGTATCTATATATCATAAAATCATTCGGACAAGCATGTATTTTTTTCAATTCCATTCCCATAGGACAGAATTCTTTTTGTAGCATACAAATGGTTGGACAAATTACCACCCTCTCGAACTAGTGGCAAATTACCACTAGTTCGAGAGTCTCTGTCATCCATTTGTCAGTCCACCTGTATTTTTCTTTCAAACTCATCATTTGCAAAGTGGAAATCAAAACCGAATGTTTTGAATCACTATACAAAGCCATCTTATTGTCGTTGTGCAAAGCTTCTAGCACTTCGGGTTTTTGATGGAATTCTTTAGCAATGTCCTCTACCATCTCCTTGAACCCTTTATTTACGTCATAATCATCGGAATCTTTACATCCAACATCGTCTATCCTAGCATTGTCAACCTCCTCGTGCCATACCCACGAGGTGTAACTAGTCTGAAACCCCCGAATGATGAGATGTTGATGTAACATCTTCCTACCCAAAAAGACATCATTCCTACAATCTTTACATGGGAAACGTGCTTGCACAATGCCATTTTCAGAATCATGTTGAAAAGCTATAACAATAAAGGATTCTACCAAAGGGGCATAATCGGGTGATTTTCTCAAATTTCTACCAATCAATTCAATTCAATCCATCTAATACCCTAAAATAAAATGAGATGTTCAACCACATGACCATCATAGAACACAACACATTGTTTCACAATCATCAATGCAACTGAATCATAACCATTTCAAACGTCAATACACATGAATTCCAAAACAAATTCATTTTTCTTTCAATCATATACTATATAATAACAATTGAGGAAGAATTGCATACCTTTGATCCTTCCCAATGGATTCTACATTAGTTCTTCGAGAAGCCCATTGTAAAAATTTAGTTTCTAACTCAGAACCTCTATCCATCTCCCTTCCCAATCTGATCTTATTCTGAACTCTGGAAAAGGTCTGATTTATGCTTCTAGAACCGGAACCATTTTCAGCTCTTCCTCATACACTGTCGAGGATGTACCAAATCCGTAACAATCCTCGGGTCCAATTTCCGAACTCGGAAGTCTTACAATCAAAGGCAATTTGGCAGAATCTCCTTTAATTGGGTCCAATCAAAGGCGGTTGAATCAAGAACCGCCTTGGTTTATAAACAATCAAAGGCGATTACAAAGTAACTGCATTCCTTCACATTAAAGCCCAAATTCACCTGTTTTGAACTCAAAACTCGTTTGGGAAGGCGGTTCCTGAAATAAACAATGAAACCGCCTTCAAATGGTGTCTTTATTCAAGCATCTTCCACTAACAGTGGTTTCGAACTTCTAAAAGAAACGATGTGTTGCTTTATTATCATTATTTAAGGACATTATCCAAATGTTTTATGGTCGGGGATTAATAAAAAAAAGTTCATTTCTTGAAAGATGATTTTTCCATTTAATATGGAAAGATTAAGGTTTAAACTGTAAATTAGAAGAAATAAAGATAACATTTTTGGGTTGTATTAATCAAGTCACAAACTTATAACTACTGCACGTTGCATAATAAATTTTTAATATTACTACTAAAATCTTTTACCTTTTTGTTATTCTGATTAAACTCCGTCATTCCATAAACTTATGAAAAAACGGCCCTTCCTAAAATTTTACCTAAAAAAATTAGAGTTTAAAAACAGATTTAAATATCAAATAATTAAAACTCATTTACGCGCTGATTGAATCAACAAATATAGGGTGATACTGAAAAAAATAATCAATATAAAGACAATATTTTTTGGTGCACGAATCTTTTATCTAAATTTTAATAAAAGAAATTCGTGCATTTGGGAATGGTCCGTGGATGTTATGGATTAATTAATAATTAGAGAGTAACGATATATCTCAGCCACCGGGGGCAACACATTAACAACCATCCATGTACTACCTCACAGTGGACTTACTTGCTTATATTTAAATGAATGAAATGAGTGGATATAATTTAATTTAGAAAGAAAAGAAAATAGAATAAATAAATGAAAATAAAGAAATCTTATCAAAAATAAAAATTATGTCGAATTCATAAAAAATAACAAAAATAATAATAATTGTACCACATTCATTGGAACAGAGGGAGTATGGACCAAATCCAGACAGTACAATGCAAGGAAATGAACAAAAATAATACTCCATCCGTTGAATTATTTTTGGAACATTAACTATTTTAACAATTTTTTAAAAAGAGAGCCTCTAGAAAGAAATCATTTCCATAATCTTATTAACAGTCCACATGGGTTATTTTCTTAAATGTTGTAATTTTTTATTAAATTTATATATTGTATTTTATAAGTAAAAAAAGTAATAATATGTATTTGAATGTGAAAATATAAAACTATATGATATAAAAAAATATTTTAAAAATTCTAAATTTGGTATGTAATTTTACAAATACAGTGTACAAGGTAAAAATAAGTGGCATGGCCATAAGCTTATGGACATGCCGTCTATCACGAGACCTACTATTTTTTTAATAAAGTTTTGACACTTTATAAATAAAAGTCCATCTCTTGAAAAATGTTTTTCCATAACTTATGGAAAGATCAAAATTTAAATTGCAAACTAGAAGAAATCAAGATAAAATTTTTGGTCTGCAATAATTGAATCATAAACTTATAACTAGTGCACGTTGCATAATAAAATTTTAATATTACAACTAAATCATTTTACCTTTCTATAATTCTAATTCAACAACGTTTTTCCATATACCTATTGAAAAACGATTTTTGTCAATACTATGCCTCTAAATAATATGCTTTTTTTTTTGCCATTCATTTTACCTTTTTAACTTTCAATTCATTTACACTACACATTTAACATCTTCTAAAACTTTATTTCACAAAGTGAAGTGCCAAAAAACAGAGAGGAGAGTAGAGGGCTATTACTCCTATTGGGTGTGAGACTACTCATGCATATTTCTATTAAGTTAATTTTAAATTAATTGTTATTATTATAAGTAATTTAATTTAATTTAATTTAATTTAATTTAATTCAGATATGTAAGAACTTGACTTCAGTAGTTGGAGACATGGGTACACAGAAGCAAGAGTTGCGGTCATGTGTCGCACGGGAAGCGATACAAAGACTGGTCTAAAACACAAAGACAAGGTTAAGTAAAAAAATGAATTGTTACACACGGAATTCGAAATGGAAGAGACAGAGGAAGATGCATTAGTGGGAACTCAGATTTTGCATTGGAGAAATCGGCGGACAACCCGTGCCTTCTCGGAGTAATTTTATGTTATCATTTTAGAGTAGGTCTTCAGACAGACGATCAGTTCATAAGTTTATGGACATGTCATTTATTTTTTACCTTATATACCGTATTAGTTAAATTACATACAAAATTTAAAAATTTTAAAAATATTTTTATATTATATATTGTTATATTTTCACCTTCAAATATATAATATTACTTGTTTTAACTTATAAAATGCAATATTTAAATTTTATAAAAAATTACAATATTTAAGGTAAATGTCTCTGTGGACTGTCAATAACTTTATGAAAATGCTGCGTTTCCTGAGACTTTCTCTTAATATCTACTTAATTTGTTTGCTTTAGTACCACTATTACTTTATTTACCTAGCATTCCCCCGTCCCAGTTATTTTTATATAGTTTTTTGTTAACTTTCTTAGACGTATTTGACTATTAATAACTTTAGTCATGTATATTAATGACATATAAAAAATTAATATTTAAAAAGTACATTATGTAACAAATTTAACAATATATCACATAATCATATTGGTGCTTACAAACTAATTAAAATTTTGATCAAACTTAAATTGAAAAAAATAGACAAAAAAAAAGAAATGTCTGAGACGGAGTGATTATAATATTTCTTGTATCATGCACACTATGCACCAGCTAGCTGCCACTTCTTTGTTTGTTACAGAATTTGGAGTTTGTTGATTGTAATTTAAGTGAATATATATGATACATGTAATTAATTGTATATAATGTATATTTCTAATTGAGATATGTTATCAGATTAATTAGATTATAAGAAGCTTCCTTGTATAAACTTTTACAATAAGTTCTTTGTGTTGCATGTAGTGATTTATCCAATTGTCAATTGAATACAGTGAAGGAATATGAAATGCATCTTCTTCTTTTTTTCCACCCTCTGATGCATCTGGGACGTACAGTCAACGAGCTTGAACTTCTCGAATTGATCTACAATAAAACTGTCCATAGAGATTCCAGGGGTCAGTCATCCAATTCTTAAGTCAATCAAAGAATATGTATACGGTTAAGACAAAATAAATACATAAATTGAATATATATTTGGTATTTGTACTATATGTTCTAAATAACAATATCCTTAATTATAGCCATTAATACCCCATAAATGCAGTGAACATTATAGCACTTAATAATACCTTAGTTGGGCCGTTATCAACACGGCCCAAAATACCTTTTGAGCCCCAGAAAACTAGATTCTTCTTCGAGACCCTGGAATGGCACACTAGCAATTCGAGAGCAATTCTTCCAATGATGGCATGAGGATTTCCGTATAGATGTGTTCGAGGCCTTGTTATTCTTCAGCGGTTCAACGATGTTTACCCTAGCGTGCTCGAGACCTTGTGTTCCTTCAGTGTCTCGAGGATGTAGGGGTTCAATGTGAGTCCTGTTACCTAGGGTTCCAGGTCTCGAGGGAGGGAATTCGATTTTCTTATTTTTAATTTTTTGATGGAATACAGAATGGCGTGCGCACGTCTGGTAGCCGCGTGTGTCATTGCACCCAAAGCGGCGTGCAAGAAAAAAGGTGAAAAGACAGTCGCGTCTTTTCAAAACTTTTAGTTTCTCGGAGCAGTTATTATTATGCCACCGTTTTAGACTTATTAACCGCTCTTCATTTCTTCATCTTAAATTTTCATTCATTTGCAGGGAGCTTCACAATGGAGATTCGTATTTCGGAGCCACTTCCTCTTTTTCCTTCCCATTAGCAGCCTCGTCCTCACCTTCTTTCTTCCAAAATCAGTAAGTCTTTCCCTCTTTTTCTTCCATTATTCTCTTTCTTTCTTTGAAATAATGACCATTTCAGGTGAGAGTTCCATTGAGAGTGGGTTTTTCGGCGAGGTTAGGATAAATGAGGAACAAATTTATTCACTCGAGATGGTAAGTATGAATTCCAAATTCAACCATTCTGATGGGTCACAATGTGATTCCGACTTAGAAGAAGATATTCTCAGCCGCACCAGCCCTAACCCTGAGATTTTTCCTATCACGGATATGCCTCCTCAAGGATCTACTGAGAATTGGCCCCCAAGAATGGGTAAACCCTACTTTAGACGATCTCCCACTAGTCGTAAGGTCAGCTTCTACCCTCCATCGGATTTAACCCTTAAGGTCCAGGAGGAAGAAGATGTGTCTCCTCATGGAGAAGAGATACCCCCCGAGAGGGAGGAGGTACCTCAAAAGGTCATGGAGGTGTCTCATGGGGAGAAAACATCTCAGAGGAAGAAGAAAGTATCTCGAGGGGCAAAGCTAGAACTTCTGTCAACAAGCCCCAATCCTCGAAGGACGGAAAGACCATCTCAAAGATCCTGGATTCGATTCCCCTTGGTCAACGAATATCTCCGGATTCCGGATGTAGATTTCCAGTTTTATTTAGGAGGGAGATACCCCAGACAACTTTCCCAAAGAGAGATCAACTATTTCCCTTAAGCATTTATGCCGCGAGATTTGCTTCCCCTTTCCACCTCTTTTCTCTAAACTTCTCAGAGAGTTCCAAGTGAGTCCCGCACAAGTCCATCCTAATGTCTTGGTAATTATTATGATGGCTTTATCGAGATGCCACGAGTTCAGTATCACGCGGAGGTATAAGTTGCTTCGTTCACTGTATTACATGTCTTATAGCGGCAAGTCCTTGGAGAGGATTATCACTTTCACTAATCGAGAAGCGCACCATAAAGTCTTCACCGCCCCTTCCCATTTGGGTGACTGGAGAAATTGGAGAAAAGGAATCTCCTTTTATTGCAAATGGTATCGGGTTCCCCAGTGGAACTCGAGTATGTAGGTCGAGTCCCCTAAGCCAGGGGAATCTACCTGTCCAGAGACCCTCGAGGGGGATAGGCAATGCCTTTTATCCACCTCCCTTGATTATAGCCTTTACTATAATCCTAATTAGAATATTGGTGGTTTTTTCTGGTCACCTGTGATTTACGAGAAGTATGTGTATAAAAAGCTTTTGAAGAGTGGCAAGAAGCCGAAAAGAGGATCTGAAGACCCTCTCGAGACCCCTAATAGTGGTTTTAGGCCCTCAGAAGTCTCCAAAGGTGTTTTAATAGAACTCTGTTATTCATTTCTTTCTTTACCTTTTCTCTTCCTTTACTGGTCTCCTTTTTGTGTTTTTTCTCAGTGGGTCGGTGCAGCTTTGGGTCTTATGAAAAATGACCCCAAGAACAGTGACCCTAAGGGGACCCCCATCCCCTCGAATCAAACTTCCACCCCTCCAATGGATAGGGGGAGGACTATTCAAAACAAGATGGGTGGTGCGATATTCACTTTCAGGAACCTGCGCCAGAGGACATAAGCTGAAGGTGGGCAAACTTCCCACGTTTCCCAGCAACCCAGCCCACAGTCGTCCTCCCCGAATACTGTGGTGGCTGCGCTAAGCATTCTGACTCTAAATGAGCAGGTTCTAGCGAGTATGACCGCCGATCCCCAGGTTAGCTCATGCAAAGTTGTGAAGATTTTTTATTATTTGTTAGTATTCATCTAATCAACTTAATGATTATTTCTTAACCATTTTCCAGGCTCCCCAACTCCTTGGCCAAATGAGCCAAAGCTTGACTGCTTTTGTATAGGTCGTGACCTCCGGTCACGGTAGGCTGCAAGAGTAGCTGAACCAAAAGGATGTTGAGATTATTGAGCTTAGAAGGTTTCTCAAGGTCGACAAGAAGAAAATAGAGTCATTCGAGGCCGAGAAGCTGAAAAACACCCTCGAGAAGAAAGCGCTCGAGAACAGGGTTACAATAGCTAAGAACCCCATTGACCAAGTTTGTTTGCTCGAAGCATTCAAGGAGAAACTGCTAAATAGTCCCGAACTGTTCAAATTCTTCGTGGACCTCCTCGAGGTGGCAAAAGAACTTGGTTGCAGCAATTTGGTTGAGGAAACACTGAAGCCTCGGCTGTCTTCTTCCCTATCCAAGGACGATGCTAAAATGATGGACGAGCTTATCAAACCTGAGCTCATGCCCCTTTTCGACGTGAAGTGGGATGAGGCAATCAAGCTTTGAGGTCTACACTTTGCCTTGATGGACCATCTGAAGTCTAGTGGGCAATTTCTTACCGCTGAAGGTATTCAAGCGATTCCCCTTCCGAATACCACGGACGAGGCTCCCGAGCAGACAGCTCCAACCGGGCAATTCGTGGGGGAGTAGATTTCGACCGTCTCAAAGGAGGATACCTCTAGGGTTCGTGCTTAAATGTAACCTTTGCCAATTTGGCCTCCTCGTGTAACCTTTTTTTCTTTTTAATGACAAAGATGCTTGTTTTTTTGTTAGCTTCTCAGCTATTTTCTTATTATCTTTTCTTTCACTCATAGTGTAATTCATTGAAAAGGCAACTGGAATGCGCTTACCATGAGCTCTCAAGTACTTAAATAGAGCTGAACGAAATGTACGAGCAAATGATGAAGGCAATGACGGACCTTTCCACATGTAATAAGGGTAAGAAATTTTTATTGAATAAGAATAATGAACTCGAAGAAGAGCTAAATCTGTGGCAGTCCAAAGAACATCCAGCCTATAAAGATTTTGTTAAAAATTTCCTAACCAAGAAATTCAATGGAGTTTTTCCTCTCGAGGTGGTAGAAGATCGTGATCCTACCGAACAAAGCTATGAAGAATTGGTGCGTCAAATAAATAAACTGTTTGGATCTTTGAAGAGATGTTTCGTAGATGCAACTAGGCTGCCAGTCCTCGAAAGGCGTCTGACCGCTTGTATGGGCGAATTATCTAAGTTTAGGGAACACGTAGAGGAATTGCTGAACTTTACATGGTGGCCATGGGTGAAATTACCAGGCTAGAAGAAGAATTGTTAATGAATGGGTCTGCTAACAAATGTCCTTGCCAAGTTGAAGAATTGCTAACAAAGGGGACCCCGAAAGAAATTCCTTCCCTAGTTGACTCATTCCTTGCTGAGAATGCCTGACTTTTAGGGGAAGTCGAGGCTTGAAAGGTACAAGATAAGGAGTTTGAGGATAGGATTGATGTTCATAGGGTGAGCCTTCGAGCTCACATGCTCTCTCATGGCATTCCCACTCCGTATCTAATAGCAGCTGAATATATGCCAAATGTTTTCCTTAAAGCCTCTTGCTATTGGGTTAAGGAGGTCAAGGTGTACGGGAATGGAACTAACCAACAGAAAGCATCCTCTGACCTTATCCTAGAGTGGTTGAGGGAACTGCAGTCAAAAGCTCACCCCCCTTTGAGGATTCCATCAAGGAGTCGCAAATCCTCCCGATCGAAGAAATCAGTTTCAAAGAGGGATGATAAGAATCTCGTATCCTAGACTAAGTTTACTAAGAAATCTTCCAAAAGACATCGGGGAGGTGAAGGGTCTACCTCGAGAGATTTGAGCAGCCGGCCTGCAACAAAGCAATGCAGAGTAACAACATCGTTGGATCCATCCGAGTACCTCAAGGAGGAGCTGATGAAGGATTTTCAAAGGGAGCCGGCATCAAAGTGGAAGAACTTGAAAAATTGAAAAAAATATTAGAAGAGTTAGCCCCTTCTCGAGAGGGGTTTCCCTCACCTAAATAGATTTTTTTTGCTGGTCATACTTGATCAATGTCAATTATCCAATGTATTGTGTACTTTATATATATATATATATATATTATGAATGTTTTCATATTTATATCAGTGGGATTAATACTGACCATTTGTATATCCTTTTATCAATTTGTAAATCTCAAAGTTTGTTATTTATTTGCAAATCAGAATAGACGGTTGAATGCATAGTATAACTGACCACTTTTGGCCTTGAGATGGTGTTCGAGAACTTAACAATCCTGAACAGGATTCGAGTTGCTTATCAACATATTCCCTGAGTCAAATGTTTAAGTATGTGAATTTAAGGTTCCATTAAGGATACCATTTATCACTCAGTTTTACAAAAGTATTGCAACACATTGTAAGAGAAGGAATTGAAAATTTCAAGGACACAAGTAATTTTACCCATGTTCTGTGTTTCCACTTACATCTTGCAAATTTTACTCCACTAGATAACCATTTCAAGATAACAGGGGTACTTTGAGAGCACACTTATCAGCATACCACTCAATCATCAGTCTTAGCTGGAAATATCATCTAGGGTGCCTCTTATAAGCATACCATTCGATCATTAACCTTATCTAGAAATAACATCTAGAGTGCCACTTCTCAGCAAACCACTCGATCCTCAGTTGTAGCTAGAAATAACATCTAGAGTACCTCTTATCAGCAAACCACTAGATCCTCAGCTATAGCTAGAAATAACATCTAGAGTGGTACTTATCAACAAACCACTCGATTCTCAGCTGTAGCGGGAAATAACATCTAGAGTGCCGCTTATCAGCATACCACTCGATTCTCAGTCTTAGCTAGAAATAACATCTAGAGTGCCATTTATTAGCAAACCACTCGTTCTTTCGGAGCTGATAATACTTAATACTTCCTTAAATTGGCAACGTTCCACCTTCTCGGTACTCGAACCCCATTCATGTCTTCGAGGACATAGCTACCTCCCGGATGCGGTTCAATCACCTTGTATGGTCCTCAATTTGCAGCCAACTTCCCTTTAGGCTCTCACCAATTTTTTTTTCTCATCACAAAATCCCCTGGGTTAAATAATACCTTCTTCAACCTACTATCATGGTATCTTTTTACCTGTTCTTTTGCTTTGGCTTCATGCAGGGAAGCCAGTTCTAGCCTTTCTTCTACCATATCAAGATCCAAGCATTGGTTTTCTTGATTTCTTGTCTCATCTACGGTTTCCATCAGCCTTGGGCTAGGCATATCCATCTCTGTGGGAATTACTGCTTCCGAGCCATATACAAGACTGTATGGTGTTTCTCCAATATGAGAGGATTCAGCTGTTCGATAAGCCCATAAAACATTTGGTAGCTCCCATATCCAATTACCTTTTGCCCCCTCAAGCCTGGCTCTGATACCATTCACTATTGTTCTGTTGGTTACTTCTACTTGTCCACTAGACTGGGGATGATAAACTGCCATTGCCTTTTGTTTAATTTTATACTCCTCACACCACTTCTTAAATGGGTCCTGAGCAAATTGCATTCCATTATCTGTAATAACTTTCCTTAGAATTATGAAAATACATACAATGCTCTTCCAAAAGAAGGCAATGATTGTCTTTCCCTTTATGTTCGTCAAGGGTTCAACTTCCACCCACTTCGTGAAATAGTTCAATAGCAACTATGACATACTTAAACTTTCTCGGAGCTTCTGAAAAAGGTCCCACTAGGTCGATCCCCCCACTTATCAAATGACCATGAACTGTAAATACTTCTCAACTCCTCATGGGGAACGTGGGTTATGGGAGCATGTTTCTGACATTGGTGACAAGCCTGCATGTATCTATTTGCATCAATAAACATTGTCGGCCAGTAGTGCCCCACTCGAATGAGTCTTCTTGCCACTGATCGAGCCCCTTGGTGACTATCGCATATTCCTTCATGAACTCCCTTATTAGATAGTCGACTTCATAGGGAGTAACACACTGCAACAATGGTTGTAAATTACCCCTTATGTATAATTTTCCCTCCTGCAGCACATATCTTGGAGCCTTCAGCCCTATTTTTCTAGCCTCCACCTCATTTCCCGGCAGGACTCCCTCACGAAGGTATCTGGAAATAGTTGTTATCCAAGTATCTTCCACCTTGATAGCCATAACTAGAAGCTCCTCAAAACTTTGTTTGTTAAGAGTTTCCATGAGCAACTGCCTCTGAGATTGGGCTCCTAGGCATGAAGAAGAAAGCTTACTTAGAGCATTTTCTTTGTGATTGTTCTCTCTTGGGACCTGTGTTAGAGTATATAATTTTAAAAATTTTCAAAGGATTTTTCACCACCTCTAGGTACCTCTGTAGGTTACGTTCTCTGGCCTCATATTCTCCATTCACCTGCTAAACTACTATTTGATAACCCCTGTAGATTTCCCGATCTTCCACCTTCAGTTCTTTGGCCAGGTGCAACCTAGTTTTCAAGGCTCCATATTCGGCTTCGTTATTTTTAGCCTTAAACGCAAAGTTCAATGCGTAAGGGTAGTCTTTGCCGTCAGGACTGGTTAGTAGTACCCCAACTCCACTTCCACCAGAATGTGACCAACCATCTACATATAATTTCCATACTTCCTTTTCTTGGATCTCCATCCCTCAAGTTGAGTCTTAGTACTCAATGGGTTCTGAGGTTTCCAATATGAACTCGGCTATTGCCTGGCCTTTGATCGCGACTGCGGGTTTGTATCTGATATCATGTTCTCCCAATTCCACTACCCACTTCATTATTCTTCTAGAAGCCTCTGGTTTTAACAAGATTTTCCAGATTGGATGGTTCATGAGCACTACTATCGTATGCCCCTGAAAATAGGGATGCAACATCCTAGTTGCATGTACTAGAGCTAACATCAACCTCACGAGGGCAGTGTACCTTATTTCTAGCCCTTGCAAGGCATGACTAACAAAATAAATAGGGTGATGCGCCCTCTCTCTTTCTTTTACTAAAACCGCATTGATTTCCAGTGGTGAGGCCGAGATGTACAAGTATAACGTATCCCCCCTTTTAGGTTTCATAAGGGTAGGTAACACCCTCAAATGCTCCTTCAGCTACTTGAATGCCTCATCACATTTTTTCGTCCACTCAAACCTCTTTGATTTTTAAAGGACATCAAAGAAAGGCAGAGGCTTCTCAGCCCTTTTTAAGAGGAATATGCTCAATGCTGCCAAAGACCCTGTAAGATTTTGTACCTCTTTTAACAATTCTAGAGTTCTCATTCTCATCAGAGCCTCCACTTTTTTTGGGGTCCACATTGATACTCCTCTCGGAAACCATGATACCAAGAAATTTCCCTGCTTCTACACCAATAACACACTTGGACGGGTTTAACTTTAAGTTTTCCCCTCAAAGTCTGTTGAAAGTTTCCTCTAAATCCATTAAAAATTCCTCATGGCTTCTGGTTTTTACTACCATATCGTCTACTTAAATCTCCATATTCTTTTCGATTTGCGTTTTGAACAATTTATCCACTACTTTATGATAAGTTGCTCCAGCATTCTTTAGCCCAAATGGCATTTTTTTAACAATAAGTACCCGCATTTGTAATGAATTATGTCTTCTCTTTATCGTCCTCTGCCATAAGTATTTGATGGTACCCTTTATGTGCATAAAAAGGCTAAAACTTGATATCCAGTAATAGCTTCCACTAAGTTGTCAATTGGTGGCAACGAGTAGCTGTCCTTGGGGAAACATCTATTCAAGTCAGTGAAATCTATGCACATTCGCCAAGGCCCATTGTGTTTTGGGACCATAGATGGATTGGCTATCCATTCAGGGTAGAACACCTCTTCGATGATATATTCTTTCAATAACTTTTGAATTTCTTCTTTGATGGCCTCAACCCTCTCAGTGGAAAACATTCTCCTTTTTTTGCTTTACTAGTTTTATCGAAGGGTCTATATTCAACATGTGTAGTGCCAGGTTTGAGGGTACTCCTGTGAGGTAAGAAGTATCTCACGAGAAGACATCTCCATATTTCTCCAACAAATCTCTCAACTTCCCTTTAACGCCCCCAGGCATCAATTTCCCAACAACTACTGTTCCAGTGCCTCGAATGGGTATTTGTGTTGTATTTGAGGGTCCCACTTCTCCGTGTACCATTGCCATATTCCTCTGTCTTCTCGCCCTCTCCCTGCGGTAAGATTGCAACTTCGAGCTTCGATTTGATCTCCTTGAATGGATGCTATCCCTTTTACAGTTGGAAACTTCATCATAAGATGATAGGGTGACCAGATAGCTCGAGACTGGAATATCCACGGCCTTCAGAGAATCCCATTATAGGGGATAAGGCATCAATGACATCAAAATTACAGCTTATAGTTACCCCTTTATCACTGTCTGCCACTTGAACCGTCAGGGTTATCTCTCCTAGGGGAAATGTTGGGTTCCCTGTGAAACCAGATAGAGGTAAGGTTGACCTTTTCAGGTTACCACACCCTATATCCAGCTGGTCAAAACAGTCAACAAACATTACTTCTACTCCACTCCCATCGTCAATGAACACCCTTTTTACTAGAGATGTTTCGATTATCATTGAGATTACCATGGGGTCTGCATGAGGCGTCTGGTCTAGAACTTCATCTGCTTCCAAGAACATTACTGTTTCATCCGACCAAAATCTTTTATGACGGGGTTGTCCTGCAGGGACCCTTCGTGCATCAGCTCTCATCACGACATTCGAGGACCTTTCTCCTACAATACCATTGATAACATTCACTCTTTAAACTGGTGGATTTTCCCCATTCCTATTATCCTGATTACCCTTTTGTTGCTTCTACGGTCTCTCTTACCTTCCATCATGCCCTCTATATCGAACTATCTGCCTCGAGGCCTTCGGTCTCCCCTACCCCCATTGTTCTGATTATTCCTTCTATACGATTACCCCTAATTACCTCGAGGCCTTGAAGGCCCAGCATGGTTTTGGGGCCCCAGACCTTGAAATTCTCCTTCCCTCTCACATCTCTCTATCTCCATCCCCAACTGCAAGCAATCATTTGTGTCATGGCCATAATCTCTGTGATAATCACAATATCAGTTTGCTACCCTTCTGGCCATTACTGCATTGTGAAGCTCTACAAAGGTGGGGGTGGTCGAAACAGTCCTCTTTGTACACTCAGAATATGTGCAGGGGTTCTTCCTCTAAGCATTGATAACATAGGAGCATACCTATCAAATGGGGGTCTAGCCAGTTCCATCGGTATTTTCCCTCGAGGGTCCACATTTCTTCCAGTCTTCTCTGTGAGACTGTCTCTTTTTTTCTGGATAGTTTCCTCTACCATCGAGTACTGTTCTACCACCTTATGAAGTTGCAAGGTCTTGGGAGTATTTTTGCTTAACATCTCGTATAACTCCAAATCCTGCATCCCCTGCAAATACCCTTGAATCACTTAATTTTTTGTGGTCTCTATTACTCCCTAACTCTCGTCCACATACCTATGATAAAAGGCCTCCGTGCTTTCTCTTGGCTTTTGCTTTGTTTGATAGAGTTATAACAGGTTTTTCATGAACTTTTTCTTCTGTGCATATTAGCTTACCAATGCTCCACTAAAGTCTCGATAGGAGTGAAGTGAGCCCATTGGTAACTTATTGAACCATTTTCGGGCCTTCCCTCGAAGATAGCTCCCAACTAACTTACATGTTATTTTTTCATCAAAGTCTCTTGAATTCATTAAACCTAGGAATGTTTGGATGAACTCTCGAGGATCCTTCTTTCCACTGTAGGTAGGGAGTCCCTCTAGGGGAATTTCTTCCATCGGCCAACGAACTCCTGCTATCACTGTGCTGAAAGACGATCCCGCCGCCTGGACCGTCGACCCAATCAACCTATCTAACTCCCTTTTGAGGGAATCAACCGCATCGACTCATGTTGCCTTCCAATTACATTCAGAAGTAGGCTAAATTCATGCATACCCAAGATTTGCCCAAGGCTGCACGAACCTCGGATAAGTCGATAATTGCCCGTAGGGCTGATTGGCCATCGCTCCCCATAACCCTGCATTCCCGTATCCTTGAATACCAGAAAAATTCACCATCTCGTATATTGTCTACAGTTTTAGAAGTTTAACGGTTGAAGTAAATGGGGCTAGGGGAGTAATCAAATACATTAGTCCTTGTGGGTAATCTAGGAGAGAACCTTAAGGCCTTGCCTGTAATGTTTCTCCAACATACGCCGGGTAAGGATAAGCTTCCATGGGCTGAGATGTCATCCCAACAATTATTCCTACAGGCAAGGGTGGAAACACATCATATGCGACCCTCGCACTCCTCGGGGGGGGGGGGGGGGGGTAACTCGATACCTTGTAGTAGCCAGAACATGTGCTGCTTGCTCTAAATCTTGATTTGGTCCTGTTGCCCCTATATTCTAATTTGCTTGCATGGTTCGCTCGTAAGATTCCATATAGGGATCAACAGAAATCTCCGTGAACTTTCCATCCCTGTCATCCCTCGAACCAGCTGGTCCACATTGAGCGGGCCCAAGGTTTCCAACTTCCTATCCTGCTATCACCTCTGGGCAGCTCGAGGACCCCATAACATCCTCTCTTGTAGCTGAAGCCATGTTCGGATTAAATTCGCTTGAGATTTGACTTAATCGCTGATACTCAAACATCCCCCATTAGGGTACCCTGCATTTCCTCGGGGTTAACCATAAATGTTCTCTCAGATTGTGCTTCGTTATTGGCTCCTGTACCTTTTAACCTTAACCTCTCACTTCTTCGAGTAACCGTAGATATAAACTTTAGAAACCCGTATTTGGCTTAATCGTTCCCCACAATCGGTGCCAATTGATGCGCCTGGGACGACCGTACAGTCAACGAGCTTGAGCTTCTCAAACCGACCTACAATAAAACTGTCCCTGGGGATCCCAGGGGTCAGTCCCCCCGATGCTTAAGTCAGTCAAAGAGTATGTATACCATTAAGATAGAATGAATACATAAAATAAATACATACCTGGTATTTATACTATATGTTCTAAATATCAATATCCTTAATTATAGCCATTAATACCCCATAAATACACTTAATAATACCTTAGTTGGGCCGCTATCAATACAACCCAACATGCCTTTTGGGCCCAACCTCTATCACCCTCCTAGTTTAGTATTCCTCTAACTTTGGATACATAAACTAATTGAGTGGTTTCTTCAAGCTGGAAGAGTTTTCGACAAAACTGCCAGGCATGGAAGCTAAAAAGCAGTATCCAGTAGAGGATGTGCAAGCAGCAGCTCAAGGAGGGATCTGGACGAAGCAAGCTGTTCACGAGCAGCTCGCAAGAATCTCAGTCAGACTCAGATGCTCGATTCGAGCTCAAGATGGACGAACACAACAAAGTTCGAGCTGGCTCGATTATTAAATGAGTTCGAATATCATGATTATATATAATATTACGAATATAAATTTGTAAGTTTTTCTGTTTCAAAATTTTCGAATTTAACAAGTTGAGTTTGAAGGTAACAAGCTCAACGATCCAAGCTTTTATTTGAAAAAAAAAAAATACATAAACTAAGGTAAAGTAGAACAATGAAGCTTTCTTAATCCATTTGTATCTCGTGCTTACTCTCCATTTCCAAAAATGAAAGAAAATCTTAAAATAAAATGTTCATTTATAGTGTGGTGGAATTTAAATGAAATGGAGGTAGCAATACATTATTTTAAGGGAAGATTACATACCATCAACCAAATTAATTACCCAAAAACATCCTACTCTACGACTAAAATAGGAGACACTACTATTGAATTGATTGAAACCCAGTGAAGCATGAAATTCTATCCATTTAAATAGCGAGACACCAAGTTGGGAAACCACATCACAGACCACTGACACGGTCCCACAATACCTGACCATCTCTATTAAGAATTTGTTCTTAAATTCAAGATTCTTGATAGGAGTGTGACTTGAACGCTGGATCTCTCTGTTATAGAGAGTGTGGATCAACCACTGAACCAAAGCCCAATTAACATGTAGCAATACATGAAGTAATATATTCTGTATGCATTAAATATTCATAAATTCAAAGCATTCACACGTATACTCCTCATTCCTGCATAAGGTCTATACTTTTCGTTTATGTCTGTCTCAATCAAATATTTTATTTCCTTATATAAGTTAAAATTTATGATTAAAATTTGGCCGACTCATTTCAAGATAGTGTTCCGACCCACGGGTCCTAGTGCTGGATTACCGTGATTTACCTCCTCGGTGTTGGCTGTGGTGTCGGTGCGGCCGGGGCCCTGAGGGCGAGGGTATCGCCTTTTGCCAACTGAACAAAATTGAAATAATGTGTGCAGAAAGAAAACTAAGGGCACTTTTAGTAGTGAGCTAAAACTAGGGTTTGCATGATATCAGAAAAAAGCAGCACGAGGGAGATATGCAGACTCAGGGATTTGGGCTTTGCGGTACTGTACCCGAAAGGAAAAGGGGAAAGGAGGATGTGTACAAGGCCATGCGTATCTGTGATTGTCTCTATTCTCTCACGAGATCGAATCATCTCATAACCTCACTAATTAATTAAAAGGCCTTGGAATGCTCATTTAAAAACACTCTTGGGTTTGCGTGTGTTGCTTTAATAATATACAAACCCTAACTAGCTTGGGATTTAAACTCTTTTGACTTGGACTTTCAAACCTCCCAATCCCAGTCTCTGCAAACAAGGACAAAATTCATTAACCACATTTACAACAATAACATGAATGTCTTGAAATCTTCAATCCTGCATGCCTTAATTAATGCTCTCCAGACGTATATACTCCCTTTGGTACTCTATTTATTTCGGTACTCTATTTATGACCCATTTTAATCAGACATTTTATCATGACATATTTGATATATGAGATATTTTTGGATTTTCAGTAACATGTAGTTTTTAAAAAGTAAAATTTTATAATCTGTTATCGTACGTAACAAAAGTTATCGGTGGTCATGTTTTAAAAATTTTCAAAAAAAAAATGGAGATATAAATAGAGGGGCAGAGGGAGTATGTCAATCTTTAATTAGTTATCCATTGTACTCTTTAAAAAAACACACCAATGTATACTTTCTCATCGTTTAATGTCTCCACACACACATATATTTCCTCAAGTTAGATAAACCATACCCATCAATAGTTAGTGAAGAACAAAAATGAAATTTGGTTTTACCTAATTAATTCAATAATTACTTCCGTGTTTTAATACATTCTATCTAATCAAGTATACAATAAAGTAAAACATAAATACACGAGATTTGGTTACGCAGTTCAGTGAAATCCACCTACATTTATGGGGTTTGGTCTAGTTCAGAATGAATCCACTAATCAGAAAGATACAGTACAAAGTACACCATACAATATACTTATATTATCTAATTATAACACGCGAATCTGCAATCTCTCCTTGCTACCGATCCACCTTGATCAGATTCCCTCTGACCTCGAAACTTGTCGACGCTGGATCTCCTCCTCCCGAGGAATTAAGGTATATGATTATGAACTTGATCAACAGTTTAAGTTCATGTTGGAACACAGACGCATGACTCAGTAGTACCTCTCGAAAGATAAAAATCTGGATGCATATTTTTCTTCAATTAATCCGTGAGTGCACAGTTGTGTTGTCTATCAATATATACCATGAGCAGATTGAAATTCTCCACATTTTTCTTCACAAGATTCCGTTTCCAAAATCTACTTCTGAAGCATATCCAAATCTCATAAATAAAGAGATTTTCCTTACCTCAATCATGCCATAATATTCCATAAATCCAATTCCATATTTGTAGAGGGATTTTTCCATAAACCCAATATGCTTCAATCACACGCCCAAAATAATATATTATGAAATCCCCAATATTCCATAACTCAATATTCACGCAGTATGTTCAACTGATTAAGTCCTTTTAGGCTTCACATTTCCATTTGTTTCAACATGGAAAGTCTTCTTACGCATGTAGTCTTATGCGTAAATGTTTCTTTCTCCATATAATATTCTGATTACAACCAAATCTCTTAGAGATAGGAACTATCAAATCTAATCCCTTAAAGAAAGGAATTAGAATATTTCGTCCCAATCTATTCCATAACCAAAATCCATCTCAATTCCAACTCTTCAAATCTTAATCCAATCTCACAAATATAGGAATGGTTATATTCTTCAAATCAAATCACTCTTGGATGAGACTACTACTTCTCGGATTCTTTCTTCAAGGTTTCCTTATTTCACCAAAATTGCTTCTTTGATGTTGCAACATAATAATATCATATTTACATAATTACCACAAATTTCTAAATTAACCATATCAGGAATTTACAAAAAAAATATAATGCTAATCACCAATTAAAGGGATTATCTAACAAGTTAAATTTTAGCTAGTAATAATATTGTTTTAATTGTTAGTGGAAGATTGCATCTATATGATAAGTTAAATTTTAATATAGGTAATACGTTAAGGCATATTACAAACGAAAATAATATTAACTCCCTCGGTCTCATTTCAAACTGCAAACTTCAAATTTCATAGTAGTACATGATTGGCCATTAATTAACGGCGTGGATACACAGAGTTTTTGAGTATCTAGCTTGGAACCACCATCCTTCCTATGTTCCGAAATCTGAACATGGGCTCGAGAGGATGCCCAATGTTGCGTGGCTACGAGTTACCAATAGACGATGTTTAAACTTTATACGCCGTCTATTAGTCTATAAAACATGGTAGTTAATATGAACCACTTGGTAACTTTTGAAGGGGGGTTTGTTAATGATGAGACTCCGAGCACATGTGTTTCTTAAGGCATTTACACTAGTGGAAAGCCTTTGACTAAAGGCAACATTCAAAGGAGGTTGCAAAATAATTCCCAGGAACCACCTTCGTTGGGGACTTCCGACAGCAAAGTAGTCAGTTTTGGGTCCTCCAGCGAATTAAAGATGGCTAAATTTTTTTCATATATAATTTTCATAAAACTGCCTTTGATTGAACTCAAACAAAGGCGATTTTTGTTATAAAGCCATTGATGGTTGTGTTTTTGGAATTTATGTGTTGAGGGGATGTGAATTGCATTTCATTTCCCTTTGGTGGAATCTTTTATTGTGGTTGCCTTTGAACATGCTTCGAAGAATGGTTTTGTGAGGGAAAGTTGTCCATGTAAGGATTATAAGAATGATGTATATTTTGGAAGGAAGAAGATATGTGACATCTCATCATCCGAGGGTTTCAAACTAGTTATACCTCTTGGGTGTGACACAGAGAGGTTGTTACGCCTAGTGTTGAAGATGTTGGTTGTAAAGAGGTTGAGAATTTAGATGTGAATGATGGATTCAACGAGATGGTGGAGGATATTGCTAGAGAATTCCACGGTAAACCCAAAGTTCTTGAAGCTTTGCAAAATGACAAGAAGATGATGTTGTACACTGGTTCTAAGCATTCAATGTTAAGTGGCACTTTGTGAATGATGAATTTGAAAGTGAAATTTGGATGGACTAATAAAGGCATGATAGAGACGCTTGAACTATTTAGGGAATTGCTTCCTGAAGGCAATCTTTTGCCTGACAGAGCGTACACAACAAAAAGAGTTCTTTGTCCTCTGGGAATGGAAATGAAA
Organism: Rubia yunnanensis; assembly: GCA_037428765.1. Taxonomy (NCBI): domain Eukaryota; kingdom Viridiplantae; phylum Streptophyta; class Magnoliopsida; order Gentianales; family Rubiaceae; genus Rubia; species Rubia yunnanensis. Next base: position 115,521,865 of record CM075061.1, on the reverse strand, counting down.
AAAATCCACACTTTCCCGAATGATTGTATGTTGTATAGAGAACCAGGCGATGAGGTTTAAGATATATGTTGGGTATGTGGTGAGTCTTGTTACAAGTTAAAGAGAGGAGGCATTGCGGCTGGGGAGGATGGTGATTTGATTTCAAAGAAATAAACATCGGCCAAAGTTTTATGGTATCTACCTATCCTTCCACGGCTGAAGAATTTGTTTGCTTTCAAAGAAGATGCGAAGTTGTTGCGTTGGCATTCTGAGAGAGATCGACTTGCTGATGACATGATTAGACATACGTCTGACGGTGAGCAGTGGGGAAAATTGATGCGTTGTACCCCAATTTTTGTTCAGAGCCCTATCATTTGAGACTTGGTCTTTCCACAGACAGTAGGAATCCATTCAGTAATATGAGCAGCACACACAACTCTTGGCCCATCATGTTAATTATATATAATCTCCCATCATGGTTGACAATGAAACAGAAGTACGTGTTGTTATTGATGATGAAATCCGGACCTTGGCAACTTGGTAATGATATAGACGTGTACCTTGCTTCTTTGGTGGATGATTTGCTGACGTTGTTCAAGGATAGGGTCCGCACTTACGATGGTTTTGAAAGAGAAGATTTCAAATTAAAGGTGTTGTTGTTTTGTACGGTAAATGAATTTCCCGCATATGGAAATTTGTCTGGGTACTCAATGAAAGGGCACTACGCTTGTCTAGTGTGTGAGAAACAAACCTCATTTTGTCAATTGAAAACCTAATTAGCATATTTTTTGTTAGCTTGTCTGGTAGATTTCTAGATTTATGTGAGTTTACATTACAAGGGGTTTAGATGATCGTTGTTGGTTTTCTTATCTAAGTACCTCATTTTGAAGCTTATTTTAGATCTAATGGATTCTATGTTCCTCCGAGCATCTAGATCCATTTTTGTGAGCTTTTATTTGTAGATATGCTCGTAGGCACTTCTGACTGTGTAGATGGCCATTTGTAAGAAGGGTAGTAGATAGTAGAAGGCCATTAGCAATAATGGTAGTAGAGTGAAGGTAAAAAGTTAAAAACGTGATAGTAGATGGATGCGTCGGAGAAAAGGAGTCAAAGTCCAGAAGAAATGAAGACTGGCACAACCCGTGTACTTTTGCACGATCTGTGCCAAGCCAAATTCTGAGGCGACTAAGTCCCAGCGTGGGCTGCATGCTTTTGCACGGCTCGTGCATTCAACTTTTGAAGATATAGGTCTTCAGTCAGCGGCCCACAAGCTTTTGCACGGCCGCACACTCAGAAGAGGAAGACGACGACTCCAGACTGCGGCTAGCATACTTTTGCATGGGCCGTGCACTCAGATCGCCCAGAAGTGCTCTACAGGCGGTGGCCCAATTTTTTTTGCATGGGTTAAAACCTCATTTTCCTTGAGAGAGACCTCCAGTTTGTGGCCTATGTGCTTTTGTGCTGGCCATGCACTATTGCATGGCATGTGCCGATGTGGCTGCTAGGGTTTCTACTCTTTTTGAGCTTTTCTAAGGGTAATTTTCACCTACTATATAAGTAGCCACTTATCTACTAGGATTTAGTCGGGTCATAGTTAGTTTTAATTCTAGATCTAGGAAGAGGGAGGCTCTCTCTTCTCCTCTCTTCATTAACTTTTAGTTTTACTTATGGCAGTGAATCCAATGATTGTCTAAGATTCAATGTCCTTAGAGTAGTCTAATTTCTTGGGGAAATATTTGTAATCATGACCGGATTTTTCTTTTGTGAGATTCTTTGATTTCCCTATCCCTTTGTCCTATGAATATTTTTTCTTGATTTATGCTTTATATTCTTGTGACATTTATGCTATGCCATGTTTTATAATGCACCTATATATTCATGTGTAGTGTAATATCGTGCTAGGCTTGTCATGCTATCTTAGGAGTGTTAGTATAAAGCTATTGTACATTCGTGAGTATCGAGGAGATGAGTGCATGCATGCTTTCCCAAGAGTACTGTCCCAATCTTTAGACTCCAACTTGATTGGCTCATTGTGTAATAATCATTCATATTAGAGATGATTGTTTCCTTATTGAGGGGAAGCCCTCAAAACCTCGATATATGAGAATAATAGTTTGTAGTAACTAGGGTTGAGTCATCTCGAGATGCCAACTCCTTTTCCTCTCTAGCCCTAGGGACTGGTGTCCATAGTGGAGTGTCAGGGATGTATTGTCCTCACTCTCATATCTAATGATTTCTACCTACACAAGGCCTTGTTCCTTTAAGCGAGGGCTTGTAAGCATTAGGAGTGAGATTGACGGGGAAGGAATTGCGATATCAAAAGGTCGATCAAAGCGCCTTCTCTAATTATGGAGGCGGTGTGGTAGCTTCATAAAGTGGAGATGATCCTTTGTGTGACAGACATCGGGGATTCACATCTATCTCCCCACTATGTAACATAGGCATAGGCTAGGTTTTATATATCTTGCATGTGATAGAATCTAGGATCAAAGTCATTCATCGGTCATATTACACAAATATTCCCTAAGGCTAGTTATAATAGTTTAATATCTCTTGTTTACATGTTCCTTAGTTAGATAAAAACTCTCCAATCTTATATTTACCACACAAGCTGACACAATCAATGTGATGCCTGATTGTGAGTCATGTATAGTTAACTTTCAAATTCTAGTATCTATGTGGACAACCCCAGACTTGCCACTAGCTACTCTATAGTAGTCAGTAGTAAGCACGAAACAAACTTTATAAATTCTTATCTTTGACTCTTGCACTCCGCGGGTTAATATTGCTCTCTTGAAAGGTTTGTTATGTACAACCTCGCAGGGCATATATCAGTTAATATTAACCGTTGTCCTAGTAGAAATTTTTGATTGCCGGTAAAAAATTGGATCCTGTTCACGAGATCGGAAGTTGAAAGAATTTATTTGAAATTTGCATGAAAAGGTTTCATAAAAATTTATAGCATGCGTGGAGTCGGCAATGACTATTGTTTCCGAGGGGTGTGTTTCATTTCCCCAGGTGGAATATGAATGAACCACAATTCATTAAATATATTCGCTAATAACTACCGCCATTTTTAACCCAACTCCACAAAAATCATCTCCGTTCCCACTCTGTTCACCCTCATTCTCATCCAAAAATTTCAACCAACCAAATATGGCATTGAGACACCATTTGAATCCTTAGAGGAGATATCATTGTTCATATACTGGGACGATTTTGGGCACGTTCATTGACAGACCTACGCAGTGCAAAACTATGATAGGTTTAAGTTGGTTTAAATCCCAAAAATTGTTTTGCGTTCTTGCTCAGAAAAATGGATTGGTTGTGGTTCATATATATATATTGTCTTCATATATTTTAGTTGTCGTAGATTTAATAATCTTTTCACCAATGACATGATATATTGACAAATTATTTGGAAGATATTTCGATTGTTCTGTGGAAAGATGTGAACCACGTATTTCTAAAGTTTGTGGATGCTTGCATCTAGTGCAAAAATATGGAAGTCTTGTGTAGAAAGGGAGTGGTGAGTTTGCATGTGCCATATTTAATTAAAACAAAATACATTTTTCTTAACTTATATGAAATTCATGTATCTTTATCTGTTTTCAGGTGGATTATGCTGGAGGACAAGATCCAGTCAACAATGTTAAATTTCTTAAGCAAGCCACAGATATAGGGAATCTTGCAGTGTCTTATGCGTTTGTGACATTTGAACTCTTTTAGGAAGGTGAAGTCAAGGAGTTTGCATTTGAAAGTTTTATGCTGATGGGGAGAGGAGGTTTCCATCCAAGGACATTGACTAATTGTTGGGACCGGTTGACAAATGTTTTTAGGTGGTTTTGATTGGACATGAAATGCTCATGAATCATCATCGTCCACATTTTTGTAATTCAAATCACACAATCAGAATACTCAGTTGGAGTAATGCATGAGAGCACACTGATTGTCCCGGTTGCACCTGCGTAATACATATGGTTCTCATTTGTGATATTTTGCATCTACCTAAGTAGTAGAAAGGACTTGGCGATAATGTAATATTGTAGGTGTTTCAGACATCAATTAAGTTTTCTTTTACATAATTGAATTTGGATACAAAAATTAAGATATCATGGAGTGTCCAAAACTTCGAGATTGGTTTTAGAATCGGAAGATAACTATTGAAAGTTGTTTGGTCTTTTGCAATACAAGTTACAAGATCTGGACAACGTACGAATCAGTAATTTTAATGAAATATTAATTCCAACATGTAGAGGTTCTAACCCTAATTGTGAATCAAAATAGGGAATTCAGGCAAGCGTCTAATACTTTGTAATCTGATGGGTTTTACGATTCTGGAACTTTAAGTGCTTATATTTATAAATTGACATGTAATAAGCAATCCCTCACAATTTGAAATTTGAATTATAGGTAGGTTTTGTAAGCTCATTTAAGTCAATGCCATGTTCTTAACCTTTCTTCTTTCTGAATTCAGAAGTGTTTTTTGATTTTATGGTATGCGTTGAAATGAGCAAAATTGTGGGGGAATATTTACGTCAATGAAGGGGGTGTTCATGAAAACCAATCCCATTTAACTAAAGCGTATTAGTTATGCTCAAAAGACCATGTTTCGTATTGATATATTTCCAACGACATATAATGGTTTGAAATAAACATTCCTTATGTAGCAACAAAAAATGTATGAAAATCTAGACGTTGTTATCTAATGGGAAGTCTCAGAAAGTCCTTCTTGGCTTGCTATCTCACTATTCCGTATTGCCCTCAAGGTCTTCTCCATTTCATATGTCTTCTTCATCAATTTAATTATCTCCTTCACTTTTGAATTCATTTTCTTGGACATGATGTACATGAATGCGTTCTCATCATCCCCCCTACATTTGTTTGCCTCACATAAGTATATGAATATGACGAGCAAACAAAAAACAAATATCATAAGAAAAATGTGTTTAACCTTTATCGGCGTGCCCTCTCTTGCTTCCTTCTACGATACCCCTGTACATCCATTTTCCATCTAAGAGTTTCCACTTCTTATTCTCAAAAACATTTGGTCATACATTTTAGGGTGAACTTCTGCACTGCATAAGGAAGGTTCCTTATCTTTCTTTAGGAGTTTTGAGATGACTGAACCATATGGAAGTTTGAGAGCCTTCTTGTTTGAATGAACGACCGATGACAACATATGTTACACAATGGTGTAAGCAAGATTGATCTTCACCTTCTGTATAGAATAGTTGAACAACATGATGCTAGTGACCGTTGTTTCGCATATGTGACCCCCTGCTAGAACCAACTCCCATGCCATTATCTCATATAAAATATGATTTTCCACTGTCAAATATTGAAGTTTATAGCTCTAAACTGTGCCATGGCTCACTTTGCGACCCGCTAAATACAATTGTCTAAGCTCAATAGGATTTAACATCGGGGTTCAACATTTACCGGCCAGTTCGAACAATGATAAATATTCAGGGGACCATCTTCAACCGCTGGATATCAGTCTGCAAGACCCTAGTAGGGACAACCCAATATATTGTTGATCTTCCATGGATCAACCTCAAACTGTCTACCATTCACTATTGTAGAGAAAGACCCTCTATCCTTCTCTACAACATTGGCATAAAATTAACACACTTCATCAAAGTGTGCTGCATCGACAATGGCTAGAAGCTCCGCACAATTTTGGAATTCAAATAATCAACCTACACTATTCTACCTTAACCTCATGCTATCATCCAATACTAATGCATATGAATCTATAAGCCTTGCATTTTGTAACAAAAAGTAATACCTTTCGAAGGCTATGAGTGACACAAATCCTGTAGCGTCGAACGCCGGAGCCTTCTTTTGCTTGCTTGGTTTCTTCTTTGCCTTTGTCTTTACACTTGGGCCAACCGATTTTTCAGCCATTGTAATCTTCACGAGGAATGGAACTGTAGAGTGATATGCATGTTACGAGAGGGTAATTTGTAGAATATTTGAATATGTAAACCTTAGGCATTTGGTTTATTTATAGTGACCTAATTCCAAATTCGTTAGGTTTTTCTAACACATTTTCAGTTACTGCAAAACATCGTTAAGATATTGGAGATATGATCAGATGTTACAATTTCAATTACACAATTTTTAAAAAAATGTGCTCGCTCTTGTCTCAAACATGCACCTAACTTGGAACTCGGCGAAACTTTATGTCAAATCCAAGCTGATAAGATTTCACCCGTAAAATGAGTAAAACTATTGAAAAAGTGGCTAACGATATCCCAACCTCGATTTCAGATTAAGGCCTCACAAATAATTACACTTTGTCGATACAAGTTTCGATTTCTGAATTCATAGTCCTCTATTTTATCTGGCTATTAAAGACAATTAATTAAATAACATCTATTTCGAATTCGTTACATGTCTCGTAAGAACTAAGTTCCAATTTCTGAAATGTTAACATTTTCTACATCAGCGACAAATTCTACGTATTTTGGATTCGGAAGTCTATTTAGAATATTATGCAAGTCAAGATTGGTTTAAACTATAGCCAAATAATGTAATTTTACGGGGTGAAAAATCAGTAAAAAAAATACTCCTTGTTTGAGAAGATAAAAAAACTATTAAATAACAACATTCATTCTAACACAAACCATATGGATTCAAATTCAAGGTGTTTTACATAACAACAGAAAATGGTAATGCCGACAATGTACTATCCTTCATTTCAAATTTTAGGCGAACGAAGGTACAATGTTGAAGCATCCTCAGATGAACCCTCATCCTTTTCATTGTTACTTGATGATGTCACATATCCATATGCAACCTCCTCTTCATCTTCAAATATCTCTATCTTGATCCGTGTCCTCCGGTGGTACACATCTTGTCTGGCCCTAAGATCATCGACCTTTTTCTCATGGGATTCCATTCGGTTAACAAATCATGAAAATACTTTCTTGACCTTGGGCATATATCCTTTCTTGGCCCCTGGAAATTCATGGCCATAAATACAATTAAAGAAACTACATTCACAGAATAAAACATATTTACTTTGTTTCAATATTTTCTTACCGATTCTAGTTGACGAAGAAACATCATATTCCACATTTCTTGCCCTCTTTGTACTTTTAGCTGCTCTTCCCAGAATGACCTTCACCCTCTATTTGTTGGTTTCTAAATCCACTTCTAATTTCTTTAGGTCTAGCCACTTCCTGTCATAGAATTCGCGAGGCAATGGATGATCAACGGGCATTAATCCATTCTCTGGATCATCTTAGTGATCAAGAAACCATTGGGGAACTCCTTTCTGGCAGCTTTGTTCATGTAGGAGTGAATGGTGAACTCTGGATTGAAAGAATTCTTTTCCATTAATATAATATAAAGTTGCTAAGTTTCCAATTGTAGGTTACTAGGTGCGAACGAACGTGCGAACAACGGTGCGATTGCCTTTCTTCCCCTCCTTCTCATCTCCAATCCCTTCTCTTGGATCTTGATACTCGTTGCCGATCTTCTGGCCACGATTATCCACCGGAAATGGCTTTATGCCGGTAAAGGCCTACCAGAAGTTCTTAGCTATGGCTGTCGCCCAAGCTCAAACCATCCCGGAAAACAGTAACCCAAATCAAACTCCTCCTCCTCCACTATCATACACCGCAGCCTTACAGAGCAAATCCCCCCCTTTAGCAAAAATCCTACCCAGCAATCCTGAGTTAATCCCTAAATCCCAACACCTTGGCGATGTGGCATGCTTGTACTCTGAGGAGCAAATTGCTAAATTGTCATCACATTATGCTAATGCTCTAGTAGGCAAATTCACAAAAGGGAGATGCTCAATGGAGCAACTGGAGCATTTCTTCAGAACGGTTGGTTTCTCAGGTAAGTACCAACTGGGATCCTTAGACTATAAGCATGTGCTTATTAGATTCGAACTGCTTAATGATTATCAACATTGCTGGATGAAGGGGGTGTGGAATTTTAGTGGCATACTACTCAAAATGTTAAAATGGACCCCTGAATTCTCAATTCACAAAGAATCCCCCATTGTTCCTGTGTGGTGTATTATCAGAGAAGTTCCTTTATACTATTACAATTCGGCCTCAATAGAATCTATTGGTAATAGTATAGGGAACTTCATAAAAAATGACATAGCCACAGATATGCTTACAAGACCCTCAACAATTAAGCTATGTGTTGAAATTGATTTGCAAAAACCATTGTCGTTTGGGATCTGTAACAAACAATAAGAAATATCTAATTGAGTACGAAGACATCCCACTGTACTGTGATCACTGCTCTAAATTAGGTCATTCTAGGGCTCAATGCAGAGCCTTTCCTCCTAATCAAAATGTCAAACCGCAGGAAGAAAACAAGATACTTAACCAGTCCCTATGGCAACCAACTGGGAAAAAGTTTGAAACTCCTCCCTTGATAATACTTGATGAACAACCTGATTCTATTAGTGGTGATAAAGACAAATTTGTAAGTCAGGAGGCTTTGCCATCCCCCTCTCATAATCCCCAATCCAGCCCCAATATTGAGATTCTTAGTACTGTAGGTACACAGCTAGATACCACACCCGAAAAATGTTTTAGTCCTAAAAACTATGACAGTACGGAAAACTCTCTATCCAAGCTGCTTAATGACTCTGCCCTCACTAACTTCACCCCAAGAACATATGCCATAGATGATATCCATGTGGGAAAACATACATCATGTCTGGAAAAACAAAAGAATATTACTAACTCCTCTCAAGGAAGACTAGGAAATAGATTTGCAGTTTTGCAGGATGAACAGGAGGACTCAAATCAGAATGAAGTGGCAGCTCCTGAGCTCAATTCATCTCACCAAGGCAGCATGATATCTCCTCATATTTTGGGTCAGGAAACAGTGCAAGGTAAGTCTAAAGGTAAGAGAACTAACTATTTTTCCCAGATTAACAAAATGATGCTCAGATCATCTACTAAAAGTAGTAAATCTAGTGAGCAATGATTGGTCTCCCATCAATAAGCTTCTTAGTATGGAACATTAGGGGAATGGAGTCATCAATGTTAAGATTAATTAATCTGGTTAGACTCAAAATGATCCATATACTATGCCTAATTGAACCTATGCATGACAATTCCAAGATTCATTCATATATGGATAAACTTAACTATCCAAATGGCCTGACACTGTTTAATAGTAAAATATGGATTATGTGGACAAATTCGATTACAGTTTCCCTTCTATCTTCCCATGAGCAATTTTTACATGTGCACATAAATCATATGACCATTAATGCTCAAATGGATGCTGTTTTTGTTTACGCACTTAGGAACAGAGAAGGCAGGAAGAACCTCTGGAAAGACTTGGCTCCAATTTCTAATGGTGATACCATTTTTATTGGAGATTTTAATACTATCACCTCTCTCACTGAATATAGGGGCCCTAGTACACCTCCATTAGGTAGCATTAGAGACTTTAATGAGTGGATAAATACCTCGGGTGTTCAGGAAATCAACACGGTTGGGAATCTTTTTACATGGTGCAACTCTAGACTTAGGAACCCCACATCTAAAAGGCTTGATAGAGGTTTATGTACTATATCCTGGAACTATAGATTTCCATGAAATTTTGAACAGACAAACTTCTGATCATTCCCCTCTACTCTTACAGATTTCAAACTTGATCACTATTAACCCTAAACCTTTTAGGTTTCTTAATGTATGGTTTAATAGGCAGGACCTCATCTCACTTATTCAGATAAATTGGGATAAAGAAATGACAGCATCTGGTTTATTAGGTTTCTACCTTAAACTAATTAGGCTTAAAAAGGAGATAAAAATATGGAATTGAGAATGCTTTGGGAACATTGATACTAACGTTTTAAATGCTGAAGAATCCCTTAGAATCTAGGAATCTAACTTTGATCTAAATCCCTCGGATGCTGAACTTATGGAATTAAATCGGAGAAAAGCTTTACTGTTGCGAGCTCAAAAGGAAAAAGAAAAGTTCTGGAAACATAAAGCCAAATTAAAATGGCATAAGCTAGGAGATAATAACACTCAATTCTTCCACAAAGTGGTTCAAGAAAAAAACTGTAGATTACAGATTTCTAAGATTAAAAATAAAGATGGGCAATGGCTTAGTACCCAAGAAGACATTAACAACGAAGCCATCTCTTTCTACTCGGATTTGTTAAAGGATCCTAATCTACGGCCAAATGACACATACTACTCACATTTTCTGAACCAAATACCAAATGTCATTACTGCAGCTGATAATTGTGAATTATCTAAACCTGTAACTGAAACTGAGGTAGAGGCAGTAGTTAATGGTTTAAATAAAAACAGTAGTCCTGGCCCCGACGGTTTCACACCTAAATTTTACAGGAAATGCTGGACTATTATAAAGGCTGATCTTGTTCAGGCTGTTAATGATTTTATTGATGGTACTCCCCTTCCTAAAGGAATTTCCAGTACTTGGATTACTTTAATACCAAAAAAGATCACACCTTGTTCATTCGATGATTTTAGACCCATTAGTTTGTCTAATGTTCTTAATAAAATATGCTCTAAGGTTCTAATGGAAAGGCTTAGCCCATATATGGATAGACTGATCTCTCCCAATCAGTCAGCCTTCATGAAAAATTGGGACATCTCAGATAATATAATTTACCTTCAGGAGATGATTCGATTTCTAGATAAGAGAGCTAGGATCCCTAACTGTATTTTAAAACTAGACTTACAGAAAGCTTTCGATAGAGTTAATTGGCATTTTCTGATGAATATTATGCTGAAATTTGGTTTCCAAGGTAAATTTCTACATGCTGTTATGTCTAATCTTTCACAAGCCTATTTCTCTATACTTATCAATGGCAATCCTGTGGGTTTTTTCAAGGCCTCAAGAGGAATTAAGCAAGGTGATCCCCTATCCCCCTCTCTTTTTAATATTTTCTCTGAAGCTTTCTCTAGAAGTTTAGCTTTCATTTTCCATAACAACAAGCTGTCTTACTATCAGCTACCCTCTCCAATTCCACCAGCAACTCATCTTATGTATGCTGATGACACCATTATATTTATGCAAGCATCTAAATCCAATCTTGTCAGGATTAAAGCTTTCCTGGATATCTTTGAATACACCTCAGGACAAAAATTTAATTTTCATAAATCTGATTTTTACACTAGCAAGAGGGCTTCAATTGGCAAAATAAATCAGATAAGGATGATTCTTAATATGAAGCAAGGCTCTCTACCTTTTCAGTATCTAGGATGCCCTATTTTTAAAGGTAGAACACTTAATAGGTACTATCAGCCACTTATGGAGAAATTTGACAAAAAACTGCAAAATTGGAAAAATCAGTGGCTTAGTTCAGGGGGCAAACTAATCCTAATCCAATCCTGTTTGTATTTAATGCCTCAACATATTTGGAATGTTACTAAACCACCCAAATCAGTAATCAAGAGTCTTGAGAAAAGATTATCTAGGTTCTTCTGGGGTGAGTCAGATGGTAAAGGAAAGAAAGTTTGGAAAAAATGGGCTCACCTTGCAATTCCAATCTCTCAGTGTGGTTTAGGCTTTAGATCAATTAGAGCTATTCTGGATATATGCTCCCTTAAACTGTGGTGGAAAATTCAACTAGGGAACACATTATGGGCTCAATTGTTATGGTCTTTCTCTGATTCCAATAAAAAGTCTGTAACATGGAAAAGGATTTGTTCGGTGAACACTTTTGCTGAACAAAACTCCTTTATAATTCATGGTAAAGGGTTATGCAATTTTTGGAAATCAAATTGGTGCATGACAGGTCCACTTATAAACCATGTTCCAGATCATATCTCTGCACCAATTCTGTTTTGTACTGTAGCAGATTTTATTAGGAATAAAACTGAGATTATTGCACTGATTTCTCCTTACTTAGGAAATGATACTCTCTCATTCTTACAGGAAGCTGAACTTGTAGAGACAAGAGAGGATAGGATTATCTGGAAGCCTGATCCGGCTGGAAAGTTTTCATCTAAATCTGCATATAGCGCAATTACAGGCTCTTCGGGTAATTCTCTGGCCTTCAAACTCTTATGGCACAAGGCTCTACAAAAAAAGATATCTATTTTTGCTTGGAAGATGTTACATTCCCTTCTACCTTTTGATGATGTGCTAATCTCCTGTGGGTTTAGTCTTGCATCGAAATGTCCTGTTTGTTGCCATATGGATTTACTTGAACATTTTTTCATTGCATGCCCGCTGGCCAAATCTGTATGGTGCTATATGTCTTCTTTAGTTCAATTCCAAATACCTGAACCTCACTCCATAGCTCAAACTTTCTTCCTTTTTTGGAATTGTAAGGATCAATCTAAAGGCCATCAGCTGATATGTAACATAATCCCTCCTATTACTTGCTGGTGCCTTTGGAAAGCTAGGACTAGATATCTTTTTGAACAAATACCCTTCTCGGCCGATTACATCTGTAAGGAAGCTATTGATCTGATTAGGCTAGCACTATTCTCTAATCCTTCATATTTGAAATCCTTAAATGGCTTGCCTCATCCAGTAAAAAATCTTTTGCCTCAGTTAAGGCCCCCCCTAAACCGATTATTCGAACTGTATGCTGGGATAGACCTCCACAACATTGCATTAAGATCAACACTGATGCATCTTGGTTCTCGGATAAGGCTGCAGTAGGGGTAGTAATAAGAGATTGTAGCGGTTCTCCCTTACTGATTAACTCTGCATCCATCTCCGCTGAATCAGCCTTACTTGCTGAAATTCTTGGGGTGGAAATTGCTTGCCAAAGCTATTCTAACCTAGATGAATCAGTTATCATTGAATCAGATTCTTTATTGGCAGTCAAGATGATATGTGATCCATATACTGCTCATTGGCCTTTATTTAATGTTGCATACAAAGTCAATCATCTTCTGTGTGGTGCGGTGCTCAGGTATGTGCCTAGGGAGGGTAATTTGGTGTCAGATGCAATAGCTAAACATCATTCTGCACATAATCAGACTTTAAATCTCGCAAATGTACCAGTGCATATTCGGGGTCTTATTGCACTTGACAAGAAACAAACTCCTCATATTAGAATTGTCTCCAATGGCTTGGGATAGGATTGATACTGCTGATGGTTTTTGATTCATGCAGGTACTCTTCGGACAAACCTCATTTTGGAAATCTCCTTCCACTAGTTATGTTGCTGAGATGCTGCTTAGAGATTTTCGGAGAATTTTGCTCTCACTACCTTCAATATGGGTTCTCCCATTTTGCAATATTATTTATACCTGACTACTTCTTAGTTTAGTTGCCTGGCCAAAGTGCGAATTAACACGGGGTGTGGAGATTCATAGCTTTGGAATCGCAACTAAATAAACTTGACTGAGATTTCTCATATGTACAGTTCTTAGCTTAGGCTATCTTGCGGGCAATTCGGTTGCCTTCTGTAAAGTTCAACAAATACTATGGTCTTTTGGCTTGGGGAACTAAATATATCAACCCCCACCCTTGGGTGTCTTTCCATTAAAAAAAAAAGTTTCCAATTATAGGTTCACAACATGCCCTCCACTAGGAAGCACATTCATACATACCAACTCGAAAATCAATCTCTGCTCTATTCTCAACGCTGAAAATTCATATTTATCGATTTGGTCGGGCTTATCTCCCACCCATCTAAAATACATACGCCCCATCTCTACCGAATAAAGGGGCTGAGAATTAGTCTTACTAGGCCACGATTATTGGTGACTACCTCATAAGGGCCATCAGAGACATTGGGATGCAATATACCAGGCTCAGTCCAAAGGCACTCTAACACAACATTTATTGTGAATTCACTAACAACGACCCTAATTCCATGAACCATGGTTAAGTTAGAGTCCTTGGCATGCTTTCCCAAATTAGCATAGTATTGAACAACTTCATCGAGATGAGTTGGATAGTCCATTGTTATCAGGTTGTGTAACTACAAAGCACGGAAATGGTCTAACACTACTGGAAAACACGTACTTAGGCACAAGCACTTATCCTGGGGACCGCTAGAACCAGTGCTGAGATTATGTATGGCACCGGTATGAAGATGAAATTGAAAAATAGAAACCAGTGTCATACATAAGAACTAGCACTGGTACAAATGAAGGGTGTACAAAGAATCAGTGATGGTATAAGGTTCCAGCTGCGCAACATTGTCTTTGGCGCCAAAAAAAAGGAAACTAATAGCACTGCTATGTATCATTGTGGTGGTGCCTATGATAAATTCTGGCTCTAGAATGCATAAAACTGATGCCTAGAAAAAAGGGCCCAGATGGGAGGAGGATAAGTATTTTGTGTCTTCAGCACCGGTTTAGGGGAAAATATTAGACTAGTGCTGTAAATAGTCATGTTAGGGGGTATTTTTTGGTGCTGAAAAATAGAGTACGTGCTCTGTTGCATGTAGGGAAACCGTTTCTATTTAAACAACACCAAAATTAGGACCGTTTTGTGTACTTGGAATAAATTACTTGAATTATCTCTCGGGTTGGGAAAAAGATTTTAAAAAAAATCAGGAATATCATCCATATGAAACTGCTTTTCCTTTTCTAGAAACCATTTTTTACATTTCAGCACCGGTTTTAATATCGATGCTCGCTATTTATAATAAATTATTTGAATTAGCTCCCGAGTTAGGAAAAGGATTTAAAAAAAATTAGGAATAGCAGCCGTAAGCAGCTTCTTTTCCTTTTCCAGGCACTATTTTACAGTTTAGCACCAGTTTTAATACCGATGCTGGGTACTTAGAATAAATTTTGCAAGTTTTCTCTCAGGTTGGTAGAAATGGCCAAAAAATTAATTCAAAGCAGCCTCAGGTAGCTACTTAGTCTATTTCTGGCACCAGTTTCTGAGCTTCATACCGGTGCTAGTTATTTTAAGTTGAAAAAACAAAAAAGGATCAATGAGGGCCTGTTCTTCCATTTTTTAATTCTTGGAGAGGAAATCTAACATATCTTCCCTATCGGTTCATACTCTGAAGCTCTTTAAAGGAATAAGGCGAGTTCTCTTTCAAACATTCCTCTTTGTTCTACAAGATTATTTATAATGAACCCAATAGTTTTGGAAAAATAACAACTTTGTTCGATGTTGGTTCACTTTTCTCTCCAACTTCGTTCGATGTTGCAATCAAGTATACCTAGTTAATGTGTAATAGCTATATATATCTATATCTTGGATTTGATTTACTCACATTGAGAGTTTGTTAATGTTCATCAAAACTAGTATTCTATAGGGTTTTTTTTGTTGCATAGAAGGTATTTGTTGAAATGCATGAGCGGACATTGTAGGATATGACACCAAAAACTCCCTACCAGAGGTCACACAATGCATCCCCTTCCTCCCTTGAGATGCAATCCAATATTCAACAACAGGAGATAAGGTTCATGTCAGAGCAGGTGAAGTTAATTGAACAAACGTACATAATAAGGTGACATTTTTCGGAGAGAGGAATAAAAAATGCTCCACCTTTAAAGAAACTATTCGGGCACTTGGGTGGGAGATATTGTGTGACACGTCTCCAATGTTCAACCTCATCATAGTGAGTGAGTTCTATGCTAATTTGCGGTGTGGTCTAGGGTGGCATGACTGATGAATCCATAAATGATTTGTACGAGTTTCCAACTGTTCCCCCCGGGGAGGATGAATTTCTTGCATTCCACTGGAAGATCAGTGAGGATTGGGATTTTGATGATCCCACAGGATAGGAGATTGTGATTATGGTAACTAGGGCGGGAACCGATATCGAGTCTCTTGTGAAACCAGGTTGGACAAAGATTCCAAAGAAGCTCCTCACGCTCGAGATAAATAGATGGTACCACTTTGTAGCATCTAGAATTGACCCCGCACAATGAACACTGAGGTTCATAGTATGAGGCTGACACATCTGTAAGCCATTAAAAAACTGCGATGGAATGTTGGTAGGAAAATAGTGAGCGAGTAGAGGCATAGTGCAGAGAGATCAGGTTGTTACGATTTCTGCAGCCTAATCTTCGAACTGTGCACAAAAGCCGGTGTCCCCCCACTATCCGCATGACATATACGGGAAACCAATAGGTAAGATTACACCAGACTCTTTCTTCAAAATTCCTCAGGACAATGTGGGTCCTTCGTTGAAATCCAGAGTTGTGCCATTGGAGGTGGGTGTACAAAGTCCACTGACAGAATCATAATATCAAAAGTCCTGGTGCGATCACATGGGTAAGGTTTTTGAATACCACTTCCCGAACGCCGTGAAAGTAGTTGGAACTTTCCCTAAATATCCAGGCCCGGGCGTTGGGCAGAGCAACGTTGGGACCAGCTCAGGAGATCCCCAGATGTTGGATGAAGAGCCGCTTGCTAGATATTATTCATGAATTTCTATCCTCATTGTCCTAATACTTGTTGGAAAATGGTGGTTAAAAGGTTGAAATTCGTCAACTTTTGGGCATAGTTTTGAGTGGGACCTGGATGGATTTCGGGTCGGTGGATGTCATTTTTGAGTTCTCCTCCTCGAGTACTATAAAATTGACTATTTAAACTCTCAAAACGGATCAAGGGTGAATGAGATATGGATGTTTGAAATGTCACTCTTGAAAGAGAAAAATATTAGGCGGAAATTGGCCCAAATTAGTTTTTCTCTGGACTGTCCAAAATGCGTATGGACCGCATGGAAGTCTCTGGAAGGCCCAACTGCATAGTATATATGGAATTGCTTGTGTGTAATTCTTAAGAGATAAGAACAAAATACTTCCATATTTTGTGAGATATCTTGTCTTAAATAAATATGCAGTTTACCATGTTTAATACGATGAAGAATATTTGTGCAAATATTTCTTCCATTTCCAACAGATTTAATTCGAGTATTCATGGAATGTCTCGGATTTGGTGAGTTGGTGATTGGAGAATACTCTTCTCTAATTACAGAAAATCAGAATATCATGTTTCCATGATTAGGGTCTCTTAGAGCAGTATAAATAGAGCCTCTAAGTCATTCAGAAATACACACACCATTCTCTCAAGTCCCTTCATATTTTAAACTTGAGTCTTCTGTCTGTCTTTCTCGAAGTTTCCATTTGGTGCTCTGTCGAGGTGATAGTCCTTCGGGCCTTGCGTGAATCCGAGGTAAATCTTACGTGTTAATTGTTACCTTCGATGGTTTTATCCTAGGGAACGATGTCCACGATGAGACTCATTCGTTTCAAGGGTAGCGAGTGTTACTCGTGACTCCATCATTACTTGAAACGTGATTTATGCTTTGATTATTTGTAATTTAAGCGTTTCGATTGTATGTTTGAATAATTAATAAAAGTTTATTATTCTTGCATATGTTAATTGCTCGTTCAATTTTGTTGTTTAATTTTTCGCATGATATAATCAATATATGTCCAACAGTCTTGAAACGAATGATATTTGTTACATGTTTGCGTAAACATATATATATATATATATATATATATATATATATATATATATATATATATATATCAATGCATGTTTGGTTTAAATATGCATGCATAATACGGATATAGATATTTGCATGTTTGGTTATTAATCTTCAAATGGATACCATATGATAGTATGCCATATTTATTTGTAATCCAAAACTCTTGCATGCCATATTTATTTGCCATCTATTTGGATGCTATACCGTGCATGCCACTTTATGGAAATTGTATGTGTGTAAAAATATGCATGCTAATGGTTTTGGTTATTTACAACAAAATCAAATTGAGCAATTTGTTATTTATAATTATTTAAAATATTATACTACGATATTAGATGTGTACATATATTTAACAATTAATGATTTTTTGTATATACACATTGTTGAATCCGAGTATACACGATTGTATCTATTGGAAGGAAAACTTGGCATGGAGATACTGCAGGATTTGCTTGGCAACATGAAAGAATCAAGAGTGTAACCACGGTTTTGCAAACTATGGTACGTATACACATTAATTAATGTGAATCATGGCATATGCTATATATACATATATTGCTTGGATTATATTTGATAACCATTTGCGTGAATCTGGATGTGAACAAGACTTTGTTACAAAGAGTGTTATGTGAATAATATTTGTACATATATGTCCAGTACACTAAGGCTATCGAATTTGATAGTAAATGAATTTGGTTATATTAATCCCTTAATTATGTGGGAAAATGAGTTGAGCATGTATGTTAAATTACATGGCACAATTATGGAAATGTGCTAATTCCGTGATATTCATGCTTATGAGATTAAATGTTGATACGGTAAGAAATCTTATTTGATTCTTTGCATGAAAGATTGAATTAAATTTACGGGAAAAAAATGCCATGAGTTTAAATTATGGGATCAGACATTATTATTCAATTACATGAAAGCAGTGCATATGGTTGGAAATTATGAGACATTTAAATTTCCTAAGCCCTCAAAATGCTATAGTATTTGTTTAAATACTTGATCAAATGTTGAAATACCTATTTTGCATGGTATAATAATTTGGTGATGTGGGCTGCTCATGTTGGTTAAAGATTTAAACCATTTTGTGTGATTCATGACTTTTATATGCTTGGTCTGAGAATCGCATGCGAAAAAATGGTAAACTCCATTTGCACTTAAACATGACATCTCTCGGTAAGAGTGTAATAAATTCGTGCATAAATGAAGGATGTGACATTGGGATATTTGATCCATGATGTATTCTCGTTCATTTAAGGACTTGATTTAGCTGTATAAACGGAAATTTTAGATCTATGATGTGTCTAAAATTGTGTTATGCTTTTATATGCTATGATTATATTAATTGTTTGGGAAAGTGACCTTTTGATGCAATGAAAGGTTTGACAAGGCTTTTCCCGATGATTGGCTATCTTGATTGATCGTTTACGAGCATATGGCTCATGAGTGACAATTGTTAGATTGCACAGATAGAGCATATGGGCTCGAAGTTCGACATATTCTGGTTATTTTGTATGACCTGATAAATGTGAACGTGAAGACATTAGTTTACGACTATGTCTAGGGTATTGGTTCTTGTGAACCATGGTATAAACCCTAAAGCATGAGTTATCATAACTATGCTAAAACCTTTGATTATTTGTAATCAAAGAATTGAGGGGAAAATCTCAAGAATTTGGTTGAGAAAACTAAGAATCCTGAGAATGGGAATCCCGAGACTTTTGGTCAAATCTCTTGACTTATGGTTGAAAAATCTAAGAATCATGAGATAGGGAATCCCAAGACAGTTGGTCAATTTTCTAGATTTTTGGTTGGAAAGCCTTAGAATTCTGAGATGAGGAGACATTCAGTCTAGAAACCCCAAGACACGAGGTTTTGATAAACTTAACACATGTGAGGATGTTTAATAAAACCAGCCCAATGTGGGGGGTAGACGAAAACCTAAAAATTCAACGACGATATGAATTTTGATAGGTACTTGAAGTGAAAAAGTCACCACGAGAGATTTGAATCAAGTTGATCAAATCGGGAGGACTTTCATTCGAACCAAAAGGGTAAACTCGAAATTGAGTCTAGCAATGCACTCAAACTTGAGTCTAGCAATAGACTTGAATGTGTTTCGAGCATAAAGACACTCAAGTTTGATTTGAGTAGTCTGAAAGTAAAGTTCAGTTGTACTGAAACTTGGCTTTAAAATGGGCATGAAATTGTGTGGATTTGGAAAACTCACATTGCGCCCTAGTGAGAGTTAATCGAATCCTCGATTGATTGATACTACATCGGTTGTGGTATTGGTCATGCGAGGAAGAACGATTAATGGAGATCGGAAAGTTTAGTTATCTCTAATTCCAAGGGAGTTGAAGGAATAAGAGATACTTTCACAATAAAAGATCAATACATGAAGGTGTTTTGATTGTTGAAAGGATCAAGCCCTAAAAGAAATTTTATGGGTAAGAACCTAGTGTTTGATTCATTATTGAACACACAGACTTTTAGTAAGTTGGGTTTGTATATTAACGAAACCCCTTACGTGATGCACAGAAAACATATGAGGTTATCTGTGGCCATGATGTGAATACATAGAATCCTTTGGGGAATGTGATTCACAATGTAGACATTTGCAAGGTCATTGCTAGAAATGATTAAGCATTGTGGGGGAGCCTTTAAGTTGGCTGGCGATCTTTTAAATAAGATACCCCAAGAAAGAGGAAAATAAAGCTCCTCATAGAGCCATCCTAAAAGTTCTTTCGAATGTGTGGGTTGGCATATTGCGAATGTAGTAAAAGGAATACTTAAACAGTATCTTTACTAGATATGCACAATGTTGAAGTGCTATCAATTTCTTGAAATTCACAATAAATATTATGCAGAAACTAGAAATATATCTTAATGGAAAGTGTATTTTGTGGAAGTTTCTGTTAAAGATCCTAATTTATCTTAAATGGACTTAAGAGTCAATAGATGAAATCATTAAGGATTAGGGATAAACCAACGAAGGAAACGAGATTCCATGAAATAATTTTGTGGAAAGTGGTGATCAATAGAGAGATTGATCTACCATGAGTGCAAATCACTAGAGTACTAGTAGATTTGAACAATTAGTAAGTATATTTGTGTACTTGATGGGTGTTCTCTAGACGTGAGAATGGGTCCAAGGGTGATGGTACTTGCTATCAAGGTTGTGTGAAAGCTAGAAGTACATCTAATGGACCTAAATGGTTATTTGGAGATTTAGATATTAAAATCTGAATAGAGCAAAATGAAAAGCTCAATGCTCCTAAATGATCCATCATGTGACCAAACTAATTGCTGTAGCCAATGATATTAAATCAATGAGTTTGATGAAGGCAGATATTTTAAGGGACACGGAAAATGACCAGGTCATTTATGTCTTTGAATTGATGATTTTCTCATTGATAGAAAAATTGATATGATGATTGAGTCTCTTGGAGATATATCGTATTCAATGGAATGACTCTAAACATTATGAGTTACCTTTTTGTAAAGGTGAGGTGTCTCTTAAGAAGAGAACTCAAGAGTCATTGATAGTCTGTTGTACTTATTAAAGTGCACATTAGACAATTCTTACAATGGATGGTAAGATGATACACGAGTAATCTAGAAAAGATCACTGGAAACTAGCTGTGTGTGAGACTCGTGGATATGGCTTGAGTTGTGTAGAGAAATGGTTCTCTCTTGCTAGATTCATAGAGGAATCTAAGTCCATTGTGTTGGATAAAAATTGGGAAAGATATACCCTAGGATGACCAAAGCATTTTTATGTGTATTGGTGTAGCGTAAAACTTGTAGCTTAAAGCCATATCGATGATGGTGTGTCTCGACATAGACACTTTACCATTGGACGACTACTCTCTACGAGAATTATCGATATTGACTACGTAAGGTCAATATGATAAGAGTTGTTATTCTTTGATGAAAGGATTCAATCGATTTCTTGACGAAGAAATTGAATTGAGAGTTAGTTGAGAACTCATCGAAAGGAATATGACTAAGTCCAATAAATGGTGGGTTACGTATGTGGACACCCAACCTATGTGACTGGAGATCCCAAGATCTAGGTTCAAAGGGACAACTAAACTGCAAAGACCCATCGCGATCACTGTGGGGTTTCATACCTCCTGTCTTATTCCTATGATGAAGAAACAGTGATGTGAATGGAGGTTAAGCATTAAATTTCTTTTAATGATTCAAGACATCGAGTATGTAGTACTCGAAAGAGCGCAATAGTTTACGAAATTGCTCTTACGCCAAGAATCACCTATGTAAGCGAGAAGTGTGGCCGTTTCGAAAGGGAATTGTTGGGACGCAATTCCTTAGAAACCTTACAGAACTAGGCGTGTGCCATGGCCTGATTAATGGACACAACCGAGGAAAGCGCAAGGGCTAGGAAAGATGTCTGTGGGAAGTGCATTGTCGTTCACACAAGCGGTAGGGGAAGTTCAAGGACATCACGTCTACTTCCTAACCAGTGGGCTAAGTGTACTCTCTCAAGGGAAAGTTCAAAGGGTGACACCTACTTATCCTATGCAGCATCTATGCCGTCGAAATGAATCTATCACCAAGTCAAACTCTGTGTCTGATGTGATTGTTCTGATTCCTACATCAATATCTATTCATGTGGGGGATTGTTGGAAAATGATGGTTAAAAGGTTGAAATTCGTCAACTTTTGGGCGTCGTTTTGAGTGGGACCTGGACGGATTTTGGGTCGGTGGATGTCATTTTTG
The DNA here is from genome assembly GCA_037428765.1 of Rubia yunnanensis. Classification (NCBI taxonomy): domain Eukaryota; kingdom Viridiplantae; phylum Streptophyta; class Magnoliopsida; order Gentianales; family Rubiaceae; genus Rubia; species Rubia yunnanensis. The sequence continues at coordinate 115,499,736 of CM075061.1, read as the reverse complement.
AGTTCTCCTCCGCGAGTACTATAAAATCGACTATTTAAACTCTCAAAACGGATCAAGGGTGAATGAGATATGGATGTTTGAAATGTCACTCTTGAAAGAGAAAAAAATTAGGCGGAAATTGGCCCAAATTAGTTTTTCTCCGGACTGTCCAAAATGCGTATGGACCGCATGGAAGTCTCTGGAAGGCCCAACCGCATAGTATATATAGAATTGCTTGTGTGTAATTCTTAAGAGATAAGAACAAAATACTTCCATATTTTGTGAGATATCTTGTCTTAAATAAATATGCGGTTTACCATGTTTAATACGATGAAGAATATTTGCGCAAATATTTCTTCCATTTCCAACAGATTTAATTCGAGTATTCATGGAATGTCTCGGATTTGGTGAGTTGGTGATTGGAGAATACTCTTCTCTAATTACAGAAAATCAGAATATCATGTTTCCATAATTAGGGTCTCTTAGAGCAGTATAAATAGAGCCTCTAAGTCATTCAGAAATACACACACCATTTCTTAAGTCCCTTCATATTTTAAACTTGAGTCTTCTGTCTGTCTTTCTCGAAGTTTCCATTTGGTGCTCTGTCGAGGTGATAGTCCTTCGGGCCTTGCGTGAATCCGAGGTAACTCTTACGTGTTAATTGTTACCTTCGATGGTTTTATCCTAGGGAACGATGTCCACGACGGGACTCATTCGTTTCAAGGGCAGCGAGTGTTACTCGTGACTCCATCATTACTTGAAACGTGATTTATGCTTTGATTATTTGTAATTTAAGCGTTTCGATTGTATGCTTGAATAATTAATAAAAGTTTATTATTCTTGCATATGTTAATTGCTCGTTCAATTTTGTTGTTTAATGTTTCGCATGATATAATCAATATATGTCCAACAATACTATGGTTCACAAATTATTTGATTTGTGGTGGTTTGGAACAATTCTATGTCATTTTGCAGATGAAATATAATTATTAGCCACTACTTCGAGGATTATCATGCCTTTAACTTAAATTTAAATATGGTGGTATAGAAATATTATTTTCCATAAATATTTCCAAACTTATTTTTAATAATTTAGTCTAGGACATGTAATACTGTTTTGAAATTTATACAATGAAAAATTCCATTATTTAGAATTCATTTATTTAGGTAATGAAAACAAGAATCAAGTGTTTCAAATCAATGCTTAAGGTGAAACTTAGTTTTGGGCAACAATGCAATTTCTGAAAATGTTGCACTTGTTTTCTAGGACCAGTTTTGAGGATGTTCCATTTACCCAATCAAGTCATAATTGCATAGTTATGATCATACAATACTCAATTGCACTATTGAATCGTCAATTTTGAGTTTCGCTAATTTCGAGATTCTTGGAAGTCTAAGTGCAAAAGGCAAAAACTTCACTCCGAGGTCCAAATTAAATTCCACTCAAATGAAATCCTAGATTATAGGAACCAAATTAAAATTCCTAGAATGAATAAAAAAATTGTTTCATATTTGGTGGAAATAACACACAAAGAAAACTTCCCGTTTAGACTTTTTATTTTCTAAGTTATCTAGAGTAAGATATTATAGGATATGTACTAGCGCTTTACCAAATTCTATTAAAACATGACATTATATTTTATAACATATATTAACCCAAGAATACACAATATGAGGTTATTTGGATTCTAAAAAGATGGTTTAGTTTAGTTTTGTGCAACAGTGTTATTTTGACAAAGTTCTGATCAGAGCGTTTTCGAGTATCCATTGAACACAATTTCGAAACACGAGCTCTATTGAATGCTGAATTGAATATTTTTGAGGCCAATAGCATATTAAAAATAATGGACAAAACTTTTCCCCTGGAGAGGGACTTAAAGTAAATACTGCAAAATAGTGGAAATCAAACCAGCACCGGTTAGGTGTGTTGAAGAACCCGTGCTAAGGTTTTATTCATTGGAAAATCCAAAAATTTTGGTCTATTCCTGGGTGGGAAATTTAAATTTTTGTTATCTACGTTTTGCCCCCGGTTTTCAAACCGGTGCTGATAATAAATTTTATTTGCCCAATACAGATTGGGCTGAAAAGTTTCCAGACCAACTTTAATTATGTAGGCGTCAGTAGTAAAGACCGGTGCCAGTAATATAATCCATGTTGGGATTAAGCAGCTCAAAGCAGATGCTTCAATGTTTTAATGGCACCGGTTTGCCCTCAACTAGCACCGATTTTGCTACCGGTGCTACGGATTTTAGAATAATTTCCCCATTTTTCTCTCAGGTTGCAATAAAAATTCAAGACAGCTGCATTTCATAAGAGGTTCAGCACCATTTTTTGGGTGAAACAGCACTGGTAAAGAAAAATAAAAAAAGGGCACAACTTGGTTTCATCTGAACCATTGATTTCTTTTGTTGAATGCATATCAACCATTAAAACTTTGTCTATATAAATTAAAACTGAAACCCTAAATCTAACTCAGACTCATTGCCCTCCCATTATCCTCCCTCTACCTCCTCTCCATCCTCTTCCTCCTCCCCCACCACCTCTCCATTTTCGTCGCTGCTCCGTCCCTCTTTGAAGGCTTTGACGCTGCCAACCACGACTCCCTCTCCGCCTTCCCTATGGTGCACCATTCCCGACGCACAAAATTTCTCTCCACGTGGCTATGACATGTGTGGTATTTTTTCATTTCATATTTTTGGTCTTTTTATATTTTTGGCGTGTGTACAAAAATGTGTTGATGTGTTTGTTGATGGCTAATTGTGTGATGGTGATATGTTTGTCCTAAAATGTTTGACATATAGTGGAGTAAAGGTTACATGTTTAGGTGTTTGTCCTAAAGCGTGTGAGATATTGTGTAGTGGTGTATGTTTTGATGTTTAGGTGTTTTTCATAGATCGTGTGAGATATAATTGAGCATGTACGAATGGTGAAGTTTTTCTTCTTTCTAAAAGGAATGAGATACAGTTGATTGTGGATTGTTGACGTGTTTAAGATTCTTGGAGGGACCTATAATATTGTGTGTATATATATATTGTGCATACAAGTTTTTGTGGTGAAATGGTTTATTATTAATTTCTATTGTTGTGGATTGAGGCGTTGCCCACTGTCCATTTCACCTTGATTGATGGCTCTTTGGAGCGTTGATCATAGGATGCTAGATTAAGGTTTACAGGTCTCTACTGCTTGTTTTGATGATTTCAAGTTGATGTTTAAAATGTGAAGATTTTGTAGTGTATGAGCACCAAGTAATCATGACGTGTTTAACATTAAAACATAGCTAATGTTAAATACATAGTTAAAACATAGTTATACACACCATGTTTCCTTGGTGCTTTAACAATGCATAATTTCGACATTCTAAATCTTTTTCTTTGACATGTATTACTGTGCACAAACTCAATACAGGAAGCATCCGTTATAGAGCACTGCATGCAAAACTTTTGATTGTTTTGATGATTTGAATTTGATGTTTATGTTTAGTTTGGGATGAATTTTTTCCCTGGTGTATTGGTTGCTTTCTATCCATGTAGTGCCATCTAAATAATTAATGATTTTTCCATTATGAAAAGTGTAGTAACATTCACAGCACCTCACAATTTAAAATGTGGAGATATTGTAGTGTATGAGCACTAAGTAAACAAGATGTGTTTAACATTAAGTGTTTAAAATGGTGTGTTTAGCATTAAAACATAGTTAATGTTAAATACATAGTTCAAACATAGTTATACACACCATTTATCCTTGGTGCTTAAATACTGAATAATTTCGACATTTTAAATCGTTTTCTTCAACAAATCGTACAAACCATAAACTTAATGGAAGAACTAGTGCTGTACAGTGCCTCTAAAAATATTCTGGAGCTTAGTTGACATATTACAAATTAAACTTTTCTTATTCTCACTTATTGATTACTTTCACACAATTAATCATTGAGGTATTTTGTGCACAATAGATATTTCCCCGGAAAGAGGAGCGTACAATGGCAAGGAGATAACAGACATTGCGGCACAAGGTGTGAAGCTTGGATGAAAGTGTCTTCCTTACAATCCAAGACTTCGGTGGACCTATTGTAACGTGTATTTGATTCGGCCATATTTACCTTTTTTTCTTAAATTATCATATAGATGGATTCCTTTTTTTTCACTTGTTTAGATTTTTTCTTTTTCAAATTTTCTTGCTTAGCATCAATTTAATTTTTATATTATGTGTATTTGCCTCTCCTTAGTTTCTTCTATGATTTTTCCTTGGGCTTCGATTCTGAGTGGGTCTAGATAAATTAAAATAGGAAATTGCAAATTGTAAAAAATTCAAGCACCAGTTTTACAAACATTAGCACCCGTGCTTTAAACATTAACCCTCTGAAACCAGAGCATCGGAAAATCATTAACATATCGGTGCCAGTATATGTAATCTGTCCAGTTTAACTGGTTTATTTTCATAAATCGGTGCTATGAAAGAACCGATGATCATTATCAATGTGCCTAAATAAAAATTCGACAGTCAGCACCGATATCTAAAATACTAGTACTGAAATTATGTATAGAGAACCGATTCATTATACCGGTGCTAAATCTATGTTTTAGCACCACCCTATTAGGCACCGGTCAACTGGGGGAATGAAATACCGGTGCCAGAGGCCCCAACGACCGATGCCATAGGGGGGTGCCTACAGTAGTGTAAGTAATTGAAATGTAGATCGGAGACAAAGTCAGGTTTAGCACCTTTGTACTTGTGCATTTACGGTATACCCAAACCTCGTACCCAATCCTCATCATATCCAATTATAGAATCATGTTATAATCTTTGGTTTTGGAATGGACAAAGTTAATTAGTTCTTGTAAAAGAAGAACATTATCTGTAACTTCTCTTCCAACCACAAAAGTTGATTGTTCTAGACTGATTATGCCATTCAGAATTGGTTTTAATCTGGTTGCAACTAGGCCGCCACATCTTCAGCCCAATGACCTTCTTAGGCTTAACCTCTATCACCTGGTTCTATTCAAAGTGACTTTGTCAGCTCTAATAGGATTACCCAAAATATTTCCAATTAACATTAAGGCCTAGTATTCAATGAATTGTTGGGGCAATCCATATAAGGCAATCCAAATAGGAGCAAATGGAGAATAATCATTTCGATTATAATTAGGTACCCATTTAGTCATCCTAATTGAATATGAACCAAACTTCTAGATTTTGTGATTATAAGTTAATTCAAATTTAATTAAAACATGTCGATTGTCGAGTAGAGTGATATCGGAATGGTCCTTGAATACCGCCATTTGGAAGTCCTTTCGTAACTTGTCCATATGTTATATGCTCCTAGAGACATTCTTGACCAGAGTCCACAAAAGAGGGGCTTCCAAAAGAAGACATTTCAACTCTGTGAAGTGCAATCCTGGCTCTCCAAGATGATCTATCTTTGGTTTTGAATTAAAGGGAGTACTATTGTTAGATGGTTTGGAGGTGGGATTAGGATTAAGGCGAAGGGATTTTTAAAGTTCGTTAATGAGCGCAAGAAACATATGACATCGAGGGTTTAGAACCCAACAGCGGCTCCGCCATTGAGGTGTTACCGAGCGTAGGATGAAGAATAGAAGCTTGGGTTTAAAGAAAAAACATCGTCGTCGCCTCAGAAAAGAAGAGAGAACTCAAATCTATCATTGTGTATTAATATTTCTGTTTTTAGGAACAAATTTGAATAAATGACCAGGCCCAAGTCATTAGCCGAAATCTAGCTGGGTCAAATTAATGTGGAAAAATGAAACCATATGACCCAACTACCCAATACCGATCTAAACCCTTCCAATTCGCCAGCGACTCCATTCACGATGGCATGGTGGCGACCTCCTTAGCGTGACGATGATCTCTTTACCCACGAAAACAAGATTCTTCTGGAAAGGAGAATTCCTTAGTGCGATCGCGACCTCCTTACCCACGGCAGATTTTGACCTCTGAACTTCACGGCGAAGAATTGATCTTTTCAATTCATCGGATGGACAAATTTCAAAAAATTACATCTGATACCCACTGGCGATTTCTACATATATATGCCCCTCTAATTGTCGCCTAGATATACTCAAACATGCCACGGTACATAGTTTGGTAGCGGCGTTGATGAGGTCGGAGTTGATGTTGAAGTCGGAAAAACCTTTGAGATTGTGGATTTTTGAAAAACTAAAGGGTATATGTGCATTAAACAAGGAACTAAGGGGACCATTTAAATCCCAAATGTTAGAATTACCTATTTTGTGTTGTTAATATATCTAATTATACCCGTCGTCTTACCATAAGACGATATCGCATGAGACATACTTATTAACTGCGCTTAACAGTTATTTTTTTTGTGTACAACATTGAGGCAAACTCTTATTATTTCACAATATGAAGTTATTTATTGCGCTTGCATAATTTCATAAATTTCTCAAGTATAATTTTATGTACACAATTTGGAGACCATCTTAAAGAGTTTCAATGTTTTTTTAAAAAATAAACTTTAAAAGAATGTTAAATTAAGAGGCCGTCTCTTGAAAGATGGTCTTTCCATAAGTCATGGAAAATCAAGGTTTAAAGTGCAAATTAGAAGAAGATAAAATTATTGGGTTGCATGAACCGGGTTATAAACTTTATAACTACTACACGTTGCATACTAAAATTTTAATATTGCAACTTAGACGTTTTACCTTTTATTATTTTAATTAAACCTCGTATTTCCATAAGCCTATGAAAAGCCGGTATTTCCAAAAACTTTGCCTTATATTAAATAGAAAACAAACATTCCTTCTGGAAAATAATTTTTTTCTAAACTTAATTTTAACTACGAGATGGTCCATGTGAGACATGCTAAACTTTAGGCACATGTCTTTAAGTAATTGTAACTCTATCTAGCTCCAGAGACGTATCTCTAATTATTTTACAGAGATTTATCTTTAATAATTTTACAGAGACCTATTTCTAATTATAATCTTACATGGACCAATCTCAAATATTTTCCTAGATACTTTTTTATCCATTTCATCCCATCATTTTCCCGCCAGCTGCAATATGCATAAAGAATTTAAAAAAATTGAAAAATATTCAAAAAATGCAAAAAGTCAATATGATCATCGAACTGAAAATTATAAATATCAGCTACAACTAGCAAAACATCAACGAAAAATCATAAAACTTCAACTAAAAAATTGCAGCAAAAAAAATCAAATAACCAAAAAAATTGAAAAATCATCGACTATAACTAACAAAACATCAATTAAAATTAATTAACATCATAAACTGAAAATCATAAAAACGTCAACAAAACTTAAATTATCAATTGTTTTTTTAAAAAACACTGCAAACATCAACCTATACCACCCATAAGCTAGAAACATCAATTCCTATCACTTAAACTTCACCCTGAAAATAAAAAAACTTCAACATAAAGGAAAAAACACTAAAAAATATCAACCATATCACCAAAAAAACTACCAACATCAACTCACCAGAAAGTGGAAAACATCAACATAAGAGGAAAAAAAGCTAAAAATATCTACTCACCCCAAAAAACTATAAAACATCGACTCATATCAATTAAAACTCACCCAAAAAATGAAAAACATCTACATGAGAGAAAAAAAACTAAAAACATCAACCAAAAAACTACGGTACCTCAAGAGTATAAATATATTCTTCACTCTCAAAATCGTAAAACATCTACAATATTTTTAAGGCTAAAACTACAAATATCAACCTATATCACCCAAAAGGTACAAACATAAACTCTTAACACCTAAACCTCATCCGAAAAATGAAAAAAAGCAACATGAGAAAAAAATACACTATAAACATCAACTCCTATGACCTAAACCTCAACCGAAAAATGAAAAACACCAACATGAGAAAGTTTAAAAAAACTACAAATATCAATCCATATCACTCAAAAAAACTAAACACGTAAACTCATATCAAATAAAGCTCACTCGAATAATGAAAGCATCAACATGAGAGAGAAAAAACTCCAAACATTAACAAAAAATGTATAGTACCTCAAGAACATAATTATTCAAAAAACAATAAATGTCCTAGCGGGATTTGAATTAAGACCACAAACCTCAAATCCAACAATATGGACCACTACACCAAAGAACCATTGCTAGATATTATCTCTTTCAAATAATAATAAACCTCTTCATCTACTTGAAGAATATAAATTCTTCCAAAGAATAGAGCCTAATGGGATTCAGACCCAAGACAATAACCTCGTAGTCCACATTACTAACCACTAGACCTGAGACTCTTTACTAACATACACTCAGTAAAATAATATTAAACCTCAGTATATGCCTATGAAAAAAATAAAACACAAAATTAAACCTCGTCTCTCATGCGCATAAGCTCAGTCCACCGCCATTGTCCATTGCCTCTGCTTCCGCCGTCTTTGCCATTGCCATCCACAGCCTCCGTCATTGCCTTCCACCAGTGCAAGAAGAGTGCATTAAACACCATCACGCGTGAACTCCACGCTCTTCACGCGTTGTCCTTAATTGAATTTGTGAATCTCACACACTCTTCCTCATTCTCAAGACGTTCACCATTTTTGCCTCACCGTTGTTGTTCGACTCCGCAAACCTAGCGTTGTCACCTAGCCATCACCGTTCGACTTTACAAACCGTCGCCCTTTACCTCATCATCATCTCCGTTCGTCTCTGGAAACGTCGAATCGCAGAAGCGTCTCGAATTGCAGCGGCAGAGCTCTTCGCCATCGATGAGTGTCAAATTGGAAGCCGTCGTAACTTAGTTACTTGCTACAAGTAGGATGGAGATTCCATAAAGGGAAGTTAACTAAGGTAATGTTGGGGATTTGGACCTGGTTTGAATACATAATTTCTATCAAATAAGGTCTTATGTAAGTGAGTTTTCTTTTGTGATACTTATCCTAAACACCAAAAAATGATGAAATGAGAAGAAAAGTCACCAAAAGTTGGGTTCATAAGCAGCAAAAGCAAACCACTTGGAAAAATTGAGAGCTTCCGATAAGGTTTGAACCTTCAGCAAGGAAAAACAAACATGGATTAATAGCATTTTCAAGAAAAAAGGGAAACGTGATCAAAGCATCTACAATGCACATGAGGTCTTCCCTATTTATCGGGTCCACATGGTAAGTTTTTACTGATACTTTCTTTGACCTTCATTGTGATGTGGCATTGAAACTTTTGATTGTTAGTATTTTATTAGGATCCTTCTCCAATGCAGCGGTCAAATAGATAACTTTTATCTGATGACACCTTAGCTATTTGGCGCCAAAAAAGTAAAATTGATTTTAGACATTTTAAAATGTTTTAGACTTTCTGACGCATAAAAAATGATGAACTAGACCTTAACATTACGAAGACACTAAGGAAGTCTTCCACCATTATAAGTATATGATGTATCATAAAGTGAGCAGCCGAATCTTAAAGTAGTAGTGTATTTACATACACTATAATGAAATAAAATCATGTACAATAAAATCCCAGTAGCTCAAGAAATCACAGCAATTGTGATGGAGCAACTAGATTAGGGGAGACATGGTAATTATCATGGTTGTAGTTGCAGGGCACCTACAAGTGTTGCAGATGAATGTTGCTAAGATGATAAAAATGAAGGCTCTAAAAGCTGCTTGAATAAGTGATTCTTGAGTTTGTTGATGGTTTCCCAGATATCAGAAGAGGATTTTTGGACAGGAATTCTATTTGATTAGTACGAGGAATCAGATTGCTTAGGAACTTTTGGAGATTAACCTTTGATTGATCTCTTTGTTGGAGATCTTAATCTCTTTCTTGGGTAGTTATGTTCAGGAGCTGCATCTAACTGCACATATCTTCACTGTTCTTCGTCATTTTTTTGCCTAACTCTTTCTTCGTTAGCTCCAGCTCTTGAGTTATGCAGAACAAGCTATGCTTCAATTCTTCAACACTCTGTAATATCATCAAAAGCAAAAATTTCTCAGAAACTCATTGATAGCGGGCAGTCGTCGCACCCCTATTCAAAGATAATTTATAAGCCCTTTTTGCTTACTTTCTACAACTAGGTAGATAGCGGCAAGTCGGGGTCGTCCACGAAGAAGAGGGATCTTCCTTAGCGTTTAGGCACAAAAGGTTGATATTAGGCTAGGAGTAGACATATATACATACATATAAAAGCATGTAAATGGGGGGTGGGTTGGTTGGTTGGTTTTCCTAAGTTACAAAAGTAAAAAGACAAGATAACTAGCAAAGTCAAGTGACTATGCTAATCATCAAACAAAACTAAGAAAATGGGATTTTAAAACTACAAAGATAAAAAGCCTTGGGGGCAAGGGATATCCACTTCCAAATCTAATGTAGGTCATTGAACCATTCACTCATTCTATCATATGGCATTACATGACTCAACATCAACATACCCATCTAGCAAGAATCACAACACATTATGCACAAGAAGTTCTAAGTTCATGCTCGTAGATTTTCATGCAAAGGAGCTACGGAATTCGTCACGTTCCTAACACCTAACCAATTCAATCATACAAGCACTCCCTATGCTCAAACAACTCATGGCACAAATGAAGTGAAACACACCATCAAGAATACATAAATGCTAAATAACAAATGCTTCAGGGATGAATTAAAATCATCTATTCAATACTTCAACTACTTGTTGTGAAGATAAATCTTCCATCTTTCTTAGTTCGTAGTTTGCAAGAGTGAATTCGACATCTCTTGTCAAACCTCACCAATGACTCCCCTATTGCTAGGAGTATCCCATTGATGGCATTTAATCACGAAGAACCAACAAGCTTGGCAATACCTATGACCACTACACCGTGACTAAGCATTTAACCACACATTCATCCAAGAGCATATAACTCTCTCGTTTGCTACACAAACGAACATGACGAAGAGTTCAACATCAATCACATTCATCTAGCACATTATCAATCCTTCAACATCAATCACATTCATCTAGCACATTATCAATCCTTACTACAAAGAAGTGAAAGCTTCAATCCTTTGCTCCCAAGATAAAAACTACCCTAGATAAACAAAACCCATAACATAGAACAACAATCTACAAAGAAAGAAGAAGAAATGGAAGAAAATGGTGAAAAGTAGGGTTTTTGGAGCCCCAAAGGCGGGCTTGGAAGCTGTGGAGAAGAAGGGGTGAAGAGGTATTTATAGGGGAAGAAAAAGGGGAGAAAAATGCTGCTGCAGGGCTGAATACACGCTGTCGTCGCGACTCGCGACCAGTTCCATCGCGAGTCGCGACCAGATCAGTAAACTTCAGCCCTGTTTTGTTTTGCTTCCTCCGGGTGAACCGTTGATCCGTTTTGGGAGTTCTTGTAGTCGATTTTATAGTGCTCGAGAAGAGGAATCCAATGGTACCACTATTGAAGGCTGATTCGTCTTGGAAAATTATGAAAACCCTGGACCATCCTTCACCCGTTGCTTTGCTCTCCTTTCTTCACCTCTTCACTTCTTCAAATCTTCAAAAAGCCCAAGTGTAAGTCTTCAAATCTTCAAAGATATCTTTCAAAGTCTTCAAATCTTCAAAGTCTTCAAACAAATCACCTTGTCACACAAAATCATCTAAAAAGTGATAAAAACGTCAAAGTCGCTTTTATTCCTCCTTAAATGATTTCAAGGCAGAATGCCACATGTAGAGCACAAAATTATACAAAATCCAATCCTAAAAACCCTAATATAACCGCATAAAATGGCCTCATCACTCATAAAAGAACAGTCTATTTCCAAACCTTTCTAAATATATCAGAAAAAACACACACAATGAATGCAATCAAAATCAAATACCCTTTTGAAAATTTTCCCTAACATCAGTAAAAACAACTTCAGATTCACATAGACACGCGAAAAAGAGAAAATAAGTCTTACGTGGAAGTTGAAAGTTACCAAAAGGAAGATTGCATTGGAGATTCTCTGAGGGTCAATTGCTGGGAAAAAAACGCAAAACAACTCATAAAGAAACCTACATAATAAATGTTTACTCGCATAACTGGCTACGCAATAAGATTCAACACATATCAACATGGTTTGTTGTTTCTTACATTACTGAAAAAGATAAAATCAAGACATGTCTTTAACTACATATAATAATTTCTCATAAAAAATGATAATTAGAAAATAGATTTTAAGATGAATCTAACAATATCTCACGGAATATTTTTGTATAATAGAATAATTTACATTTAGGGTCAAAGTTTACCAAGTTTGACTTGAAAAAAGTAAACATGCCAATTATGTTGGGGCTGGGGGGGGGGGTTATTCGTTGGGTTTTTAAACCTTTGAACGGGTGTAGGTGTGTGTAGTAACCTCAATATTGTCATGACAAAACAATCTTTGTGTAAGTCTCAGGTGGTTTGCTTGATCGAGACAAAAATGAATCAGGGAAGGATGGTGAAGTGGCATGAATCAACTACATTCAGAGAAGGTTGGCATAACACATCAGTAGGCTTAGCAGGAGGTTTTTCTGTAGTATGGCATTGTGGTTTTAATATGGAACTTGTAGTTAGTAGTAATCATTTTGTACTAGCCAAGTGTATTACTAGGGATGGTTTCATGCGGTATCTGGCTTTTGTTTATGGTCACCCTGAAGTCAGGAAAAGGGTTGACATTTGGAACTTTATTGAAGGGAAGTTGACCCTTGGTCTGTATCCATTGGTGTGTTAATCGGTGATTTCAATCAAATTATTTTAGTAAGGGATAAATGTGTGTGGGGGGGGGGGTAGATTTCAACCTACTCTAAGCGCGTATGTATTGCAAAAGATGCTAGAGGATCACAAGCTAATGGAATAGTCAAATAGAGGAAACTGGTTCACATGATCTAACAATAGAAACAACCAAGATCTAGACTCCAGAGGCAAGATAGGGCATTAGTTAACAAGGTATGAATGCAACATTAAAAAATCATTATTATAGAATCTTCCAAGAGTTCAATCGGATCATAGCCCTTGTATGCTCCAACTAGAAACCTTATCAGTAAAATCAACATGTATGTAACGATATGAAGCTTTTTGGACAAACTGTTTATATGAGAACAAGGTATATGAGAACTTAGATAACTAGATAAAGGAGAAGTCTCAGAAATTGGCCACAATTCAGAAGTAGTTGACAGACAGACAGCTGACAAATAGACATAGCCTCAAAGAAGAACAAATCTTCAGGCAATATATCGTACAGCTCTTGCAGCAGCAGTCTGACTATTGGCGGAAAAGATTGAGAGTTCAATGGGGCAGATTTGGTGACAAGAACACAAAAAATTTTCACCAGTGGCCTTCTAAGAGACAACTAATTAACCAGATCATACATCTAAGAGATGCTCAGGGGAGCTGGATGCAAGGGGAGGATGGCATAATGTCGTTATTCTTATCACACGTACAAAAATTTTATATGGATCCAGATTCATATCCACCCTTATTGGGGTATGAGTGTTCCCGAGAATAGGTGTTATAATAAGAACAAGAGATTATTGACACAAGAGCAGATATAGGAGTTATTGAGACTTTTTAGAGCACAAGAGATTGAGGCTACTCTAAAAACTATGAAACCGTGGAAAGCACCGAGAATGGATGGGATGCCAGCTGGATTCTACAAAAAGCATTGGCATCATATGGGGGGTCGCAGCTGATGCAAGAGATTTTGAGGATTCTAGACCACAGAAAGATGTTGGAGGACTGGAACCATACAAAGATAGTCCTAATTCCGAAGAAAAAAAGAACCAACAAGGGTGGAGGACTTTAGACCCATATTGTTATGCAATGTCAAGTATAAGTTGATCGCAAAAGTAATGACTAACAGGATGCGACATATCATGGGGGACATTATTTATCAAGCGCAAATAGGCTTCGTAAAAGAAAGGAACGTAAGCGAAAATGTCCTCATTTCTTATGAAATGATTCAAGTGCTGAAAAAGAAGACTAAGGGTAAGACGGGCTTGGCGGAAGTCAAGATAAATATGAGTGAAGCTTATGATAGAGTATCATTGGAAATTCTTAAGGATTCTTTGATCCACATTGGAATGCCTGAACTATGGATTGAGCTAATTATGATGTGCACAACATCAATCTCGGTATATGTATAGATAAATCAGTGGCAGCGGAAAGTTTTAAGCCTATTAGGGGGATGAGGCAGGGATGTCTACTATCACCATACCTATTTATACTCTACCAGCAAATCTTCTCAAACTTGTTACAACATTCCATGGGAAATGTACCACAATCAGGGTACAACCCAGGTAGAGGAGTACCAAAGGTGTCGCATTTAATGTATGCAGACAATAGCATACTTTTTCTCCAGTTATTAAGGAATTAGAATATTACTTATAATTGTAAATATATTCTATTACATTTTCTTAGCTTGTATAGGTATTCTGTACTACTATATAATGTATCTTGGGGTTATAAATACAGACACACAATTATTACCCTTATTTTCTTCATGGTATCAGAGCCTAAAATCCTGAAACCTTAAAAGAAAATTCAGCTACCTTTTTCCTAAGCTCCTGCCATCGCCAACAACTGTGTGTTCTTCCACGCACCATTGTGCCACCATCTGAAGCTTACCGTTTGTCACTACATCGCCGAACGCCATCGCCGTGATCTAGTTACCGTCATCGACAATCTGTTCGCTGCCCTTACCAATTCGCACGCGCTGTTGCTGACCAGAACGCGCTGATGCATCGATCTCCATGTGCTGGTGTGTCTTGCCGATCCGATCTACCATCGATTATGGTACACGCTGCTGATTTGTACCTAATTTTGCACTATGTCTTCCTCCGGAAGGAATCCCAAAGAACAGGCCCATATTGATGTTGCACCTAAGGTTCCGAAGCTTCATGATATGAGTGGTTATGATGTGATTGCGCTTTATTGAAGCAGTTGCAGTTGCAATCTGGCCCTTGGACTACTGTACCTATTGGTTGTCTGTCGAGTGATCCTTACTTTATTGGCTCTTGCGATGGTCCAGATCTACAAATTATACCAAACATGCTGAAAGGTTAAGAAAATTACATTGAATGGTCTGACACAATGTGTCGTGCATTCCTTGCTAAGAACAAGATTGGGTTCATTGATGGATCCATTACCAAACCCCAGGATGGTTATCCTGATGCTGCTTATTGTCCTGGGGTTAATGCTACTCTTGTCTGCTAGATCTTGCAAACCCTGGATCCGGTGATGAGATCTTCTACAAGCTCATTTGCGACAGTTAAGGAACGGTGGGATGACCTGAATGCAAAATTTATTCTAAGCGATTGTATGAAGGTTTTTCAAATGCAAGAGGCTATTTAGAGTTGCAGGCAGAACAGTCAACCCATCGACATTTACTTTGGCAAACTGAAGAAGTTGTTTGCAGACTACCACTGCATGCGACCTCCTCTAGTTTGTGACTGTGAAGAGAGCAAGGCACTGTGCCATTTCAATATTTCTACGAGAGTCTTCTAAGAGAGAGAGAGAGAAAGAAGGATTTGATCTACCAATTCATCTTTAGCCTTGACGAAGGCTTTCACACCTTGCGATCACATATCAGGAGCATTGATCTGATGCCACCCATCATGAAAGTATATGCCCTTGTTGCCCAGGAGGAGAATTATTGAGTTGCATCTGAGCTCATCTTCTAACTTCATGGCGTATGCTGCACGACGGTCACCACCTACAAGTTCTTCGCCCGTTGTTCTTTCAGCATCTGACCAGAAAAATCTTATTTGTACACATTGTCATTGCAAGGGTCATGATGAGGATTCATGCTTCCAGATAATTGGTGTACCAGAATGGTTCAAGGAGTAGAAGGAGAAAGCCAGCACCGCCAGGAGGACGGTGCCAGCCTCTCGGCCGAGTGCATGGAGGATCCGCCATGGATCTTCCACTCCCATCACCATTCACCGGAGCTGCCATGTTGCCGCCTGGCCTAGAGGTGGCGGCTTCCTCTGGACGCATCCCTACCCAATTCAATTTTGGCCCTGCTCTGTCTGATGACCACTGGAGCATGACCATGCATTTATTGAATCAGTTTAATTCTCTTATTGACAATGATTCAGGTAAGTCTACTTTACCATGGATACTTGATTCGGGAGCCTCATATCACATGACATGTGACAAGGTTCTCTTACTGATCTTACTATTGTTATTGACACTGTGAATGTTGCTCTGCCTGATGGCTCTGTGTCATCTACTACCCAATATGGTTCTATTTGCTTTAGTGTCACTCTTACTCATATGCTATATATACCTACTTTGCGGTGCCACTTATTATAGATTATTATCTTCCTTAAAATGTCTAGCTTTGTTTACTGAAAACTATTGCATTTTACAAAAAATCAGTACGAGGAAAGTGATTGGCGTGGTGAATAGAAAGGGAGGTGTTTTGGCTTCATCTGCTGGATACTCGTGATCATTCTCCTATCCCGTAGTCTCTTCTAACAGTTGCTTCTGTGTCTTCTTCTGATTTATGCCATCAGCGTCTTGGACATCCTTCCTCTACGGTGTTGTCTTCTATTTATTCTATTTATTTTAGCACTAATAAGACTTATGCTCCTTGCTCTATATGTTATATAGAAAAACAGACTAGACATAGTTTTCCATTGAGTTCTACAAATACTACTGCACTATTTCAATTAAATCATTGTGATGTTTGGGGTCCTTATAGAACACCATCTTCTAGAACACTCATCCTTAAGATTTTTTGGATGCTTGTGTTTTGCTGCTCATGTTCCCAGATATTGTGACAAGTTTGCACCAAGAAGTCAGCATTGTTTGTTTCTTGGTATCCTACTGGAAAGAAAGGCTATCGCCTTTTTTACTTGGAATCCCGCGTAATCTTTACCAGTTGGGATGCTGATTTTTATGAAGACTAGTTCCCGTATTCTAGAACTCCGACATCGGCCTCATCAGAAGACCCCTGAGGCATCACCACCTCACTCCAACCTTCTCAACACTGATGTTGGAGTCGCACGACCCACTGCCGCCAGCCGCCGGTCTTTTGCTGCCGGTTATCCGACGCCGATCGTTGCCGCTCACTTGTTGCTGCTTGCTGCCAGATCTCCAATGCCGATTGTTACTGTTTCTTTGACACCGGTCACTGCCGGTCCTCCACTACCAGATGTCGCCAGTCTCTTGCCGCTGATCACCGCCTACACTGACCCACTGGCGCTCACCGGCCCATTCCCGGTGCATGAGGTTCCATTGCCAGATCCTTTATAAGATCGACCATACATTGCATCACTAAGGAACCCACCACCTCATGCACCACCGATGACGAATTCCCATGCACCACATGCTCGGCTTCCTTCCGTTGCATCTCTAGCTCCGGATAGTTCTGCCGCCAAATTTCTACCTATCAGACACAATATTCGTGCTCGCTAACCTCCTCCTTATTTGGAAGATTATGATTGTGATGAATTTGCATGTGCTCTTACTACTAAAGACCCCCCCATTACGTCTACGTTCACTCATGCGCTATCACTATCCTTAGGTGTTCTCTATCTTCTTGCTGATTATGTAACTGTGATTATTTTTCTAGTATGCATTCTAGATTTTTGGGTGCAGTAACATCTAGTGCATATCTCACTATGTATTCTGAGGTATCTCAGCATACTCATTGACGAGATGCTATATCGGACGAACTTACTGCGCTTGAGCACAATCAGACTTGGACTTGGCCAATGTGCCTCTAGATAAGAAGGAGATTGGTTGCAAATGGGTTTACCGAATGAAGATTAAGTCAGATGGTACTATTGAACATCATAAGGCACGCCTAGTGATTCTTGGAAATAGCAAGGTTGAAGAGATTGATTATACTGAGACATTTGCTCCAATTGCGAAGATGAGTTCTGTTCACCTATTCTTATCGGTTGCGGTCATTCGTGGTTGGGAACTGTATTAGATGGATGTCCATAATGCTTTCCTGAATGGTGATTTGCATGAAGATGTTTTTATGCAACCCCCACCAAGCTATGCTATGCCCCATGGTCAGGTATGTCGCCTTCAGAAATATCTTTATGATTGATGTGTCCACGACCACCGACCGGTTTATGGGCTTGGGTTCTTCTCAAACTAATCTGCAATTAAACTGTCCCTGGGATTTCAGGGGTCAGAACTCCGATGCCTAAGTCTATCCAAGTGTCCATATATGGTTAAGATAGAATGAATCATAAGTAAATGTGTACCTTGTATTTATAATTCATGTCCTAAATAACGTCCCCCTTAATTAACGCACTCAATTACCAATGAATCCCGTAATTAAGTAGAGTATTAAATATTCCCCTAACTGGGCTGCTATGCATTTGGCCCAATGGTCTTCTTGGGCTTAACCTCTATCAAGAGCCCCCAGAAAAGCAGGTCTTCGACCTTAGGATGCTTGAATGCCATGAAGGTCTTTGAGGTCTCAAATGCATGGGACGGTTTGAGGACTTTGAAGACTCGAGATGAACCTTGCACTTTGTTGCTCCTGCCTTCGAGGGTGAGGACCTGGTTTTCTAATCAACTCAGTCGTTTAGGATTCCAAAAGGGCGCGCACGTACTGTACAACCGCGCGTGTCACTGCTCCCTAAACACCGCATTGTCAGAAGACAAAGAAACGATTGCATTTCCATAACTTTGTATTTCCAAGGTATTATTAATTACCCATCACTTCAGCCCCCATAATTACCTCCCATCCGCTCTTCCTTATTCACTTTTCTCGTTTGTAGGCATCTTCTTACAAGCATTGATTCCGTATTTTTCTCTCGAGCGATCCAATTTCCATCACCTTTTCCAAAAAATCAATAAGTTCTTTTATCCCTACTCTCATTCTAATATTTTTGTTTCTTACCCTTTCAATCATGGCCGGCTTCGATGAGGGTTCTGCTTTTGAGAAACGTTTCGGTGAAATTCGGTTAAGCGAGACATGAGTAAGTACATCGGAGAGAACCGTTCACAACCCAGGATGTACTCACTCCAAAGAACTCCAGTACAATTTAGATGTTGGAGATGATGTATCTGATCAAATTGCTAATAGTCATAGGGAAGAGAGGGTTTTCCCCGTAATTGATAGGCCTCCTCGAGATGCCATTGAAAATTGCCTTCCAGGCATAGGCAAACCCTACATCAGAAGGTTCCCTATGAGAGGCAAGATTGGTTTTTATCCTCCTCTAAATCTAGAGCTCAAAGCCATGGAGAAGGAGGAAGATGCATCTCTTTTGAGGGAGAAGAAAATCCTCGAGGGGGAGGAAGAACCCTCAAGAGTGCCTCGGGTATCTCCTCTGGCTGGATCCTCTCAACAAAAGAAGAAAGTGACTTATTGAAGGTTAAGGCTAAAGGACTCAGGGAGGGAGCCCCCAGTTCCAGTAGTGGGGCCCGCCATGTCAAAAATTTTGGACTCAATCCCTCCTGGTCAACGAATTGCCTTGGATGCCAATTTTCAACCCTTTAGAGAGGGTGCTACCCTCCATAACATTCCCGAAGGAAGATCGTCCATCTTTCTCAGACACCTTCATTGCGGGCTAACCTTTCCCTTTCCACCCCTTTTTTAAAACTCCTTAGAAAATTCCAAGTGAGCCCTTGATGTTCCATTTTAAATGGTTATATTAGGACTTTTAGGATTCATTTTTGTATACTTTTGTGCTCTACATGGGACATTTTTCCGTGAAGTTCTTGATTACACTTTTATTACTTTTCTAGAGAATTATGTGTGACAAGTTAATGTGTTTGAAGACTTTGGAGACTTTTAAGACATTGAAGAATACCTTTAAAGATTTGAAGATTTTAATACTTGTAATTGATCTTTTGAAGATTTGAAGAATTGAAGAAGTGAAGAGAAGAGGAGTATATGAAACAAAAAGGAGAAAGAAGAAATCGTACTGGACTTGGAGTCCATCGCGAGGTCGTTGCGAGAACATTGCGACTCGCGATGAACGTGTGGTTAGGAACTCTTCTTGCTTTTTGTACTATAAATACTCACCTTATCCTCTCCTCTTCAAGAACACGAATCCAGCCTCTTCTTCTTGCATTTTTCTGGGTTCAAACCCTAGTTTTTCTTTCTTTCTTTTCTTAGTTTTTGTAGGTTAATCATGTTTTTTAATTGTCTAGCTTAGTTTTATCTTGGGAGCAATGGATTGAAGCTTCCATTTCTATGTAGTAAGAACCACACATATATATAAATATATAAATATATATATATATATGGTGCTTTTGCTATTGTGCATTTATTGAGCTTTGAATGTGAATTGTTAATGGCATTAGTGTTGTTGGAAGCTTGAGTATATGAATTGCTTGTATGATTACTTGTTAGGGTTGGGATAAAGTAGCTAATTCTCCCCTCTTTTAATGTGGAATCCAATAGCATGAGTTAGAGCTTCTTAATGATGTTGATGTGTTGATTATTGCTAGATGAATGTGATGATGTTGAATTTGTTGTCATGTTTGTTTTAGGCAGCAAATGAGAGAAGTCAATAAATGTCGATTGTTCTTGGCTTATCTTGAGTAAATGCATGATTAGTGGAAGTAGTGAATAGATTTTGTCATTCATTCTTAAAGCCTTAATTGTTTTGCATTTATGTGTTCTTAATGCTATGTTTCACTTCATTTATGCCATGTGTGGTTTGAGAATAGGAAGTGTTTGTATGATTGAAGTGTTAGGGTGTTAGGAAAGTGACGAATTCCTTAGCTCATTTGCATGAAAATCTAGGAACGTGAACTTAGAACTTCTTGTGCATAATGTGTTGTGATTCTTGCTAGATAAGTATGTTAATGTGGATTGTTCTCATATTTATCCTATAGATGAAATGAAAGGTTGAACCTTGAATGTGGTTTGTTCTAGGTTTAGCCTAATGAATGCTATGTTTGGTAAAATGGCTATGACTTTGGTAGAAGGCTTGTCGTTGTCAAATCTATGGTTCTTCGTGTATGATGCCATTGATAAAATACCCCTATGGACGTTGTTTGTCTAGGGTGATCATCAATGAGGTTTGCAAATGGTCGTTGTTTGTCTTTGCAAACTACACTTAAGAAAGAATGAATGTTGATCTTCCATTGGCATTCCCCATAGGTAATAATTGTGATAGGATGAGTGAATGGTTCAATGATCTAAATTATGTTTGGAAGTGGATATCATTGCCCCCCAAGACTTTATCTTTTGTAGTTTTAAAACCCCTTTTCTTAGTTTTGTTTGATGACCTAGCATAGTTGCTTGACTTTGCTAGTTGTTTTGTCTCTTAACTTTCATAACTTAAGACCACCACACTACCAAACCCCCCCCCCCCCTTTTTGCTTGCTTTTATATGTGTATATATATCTACTCCTCGCCTGATAGCAACCTTTTGTGTCTAAACGCTTCGGAAAATCCCCCTCCTTCGTGGACGACCACGACTTGCCGCTATCTACTTAGTTGTAGATAGTAAGCATTTAGGGATTATAAATATTAACTTTGAGAGGTACGACGATGGCCTCCCAAATTTTGGTGACGCTGCTGGGGAATAGGCGTTTATTTTTAAGTGTTTAGGTGTATTTGGTTGCATATTAGCTAGTTGTTTTTATTTTTCACTCCTTGGTGGTTTCTTTGTTCGAAGTAGGTATTTCTTGTGTTCTTGGTAAATTTTTATCGAGAATCCTTGCAATATTATTTCTGACTTTTGAAAATTTTAAAAAATAAAAAAATTGAGTGTCTCACCTTGGGGGAACTCATAATGAAAAGAGAGGCTCAACAAGCAAGATTTAGTGGGATGTGTCATTCCGACCATCCTACCGAGTCTTGTTCTTTGTTGTGGGAAGAGCACTATGAGGGGGGAAAGAACCCTTGGTTTCCAAAACCAAGGGTATTATGAAGAGTGCTACCAAGAGGTAGGAGATGTTGGTTTTCAAGGGCAAGAAACTCAAGAATGGTATCCATACCACAATCCTTACAATCTGGAATGGAGTGGTAATCCAGATTGGTGGTATGAGAATGAGCTAGAAAATCAATAATACGAGCAAAATAGTTGGCCACCACCACCTTATACCATACCCCCAAAACCAAGGCCAACACGGAAGTTCAAGTTTGACACGTGAGAAAATCATGAATACAATAGCAAACTTGAACAACTTTACTAGTGAAGAACTGGACACCCGGCTCTCCTCTAGTGTTGAGGCTATTGGGGGGCATGCAAGGAGTATATTAGAAGCGTTGGCCCAAATGGAAGCTCGTGATTCCAAAAATACACCATCCCAAATCGAAATCGAGGATTTTGTGAGTGAGGTCACCATGGGAAATAATCTTGAGTTCGAAGGGGATGAGGAGTTGGTTGTTGAGGATGATAAAAAGGAGGAAGAGGTGATTGTGCTACATTCATTAGCATCGTTACCGCTACCCCTACCTATTGAACCAGCTCCACCATTTTTGGAAGTTTTGAGAGAGATAAGAGAGGAGCCAAAAGACTACCCCAAGCCTCCTAACCACCCAACTCCCTTTAAACCATCTCCACCTTAACAAGACTTTCATATTGAAAGTTTTGTACCCCCACCTCTCTACTTTTGGATACTCATGGTGAAGGGGTTCAAGCCTTCACCATATGGATAGCATTAGGGTCGTGTTGATGACCTTAAATATACGGAGCTTTGACGTGCTAACGACATAAATAAACTCGACCTTTTATTTTGGTCTTTGTTGTTTAGTTTTTGTTATTTTGTCTTGTTCTTTTTACGGTGTGTTTTTCTGCAATTTTGTAGCAAAGTGAAGTGCATTTCATTAGAGGAGATGAAGGAATGAAATCCATGAAAATGGGAAGAAATCTTGGAATGTTAGTGAGAAAAGACCGAATTCTTCCTAAGTGCTGGGAGGGCTTGTGATCGCAAGATAGACCATCGCGAGTCATGATGTGATCAGAAGTTTCGTTCAATCAGCCCCCAACCACCACTTTCCGTGAGTCGTGACGAGCCGTCGCGAGTTGTGACCAACAGGTCCTCAAGACAGCATCCACTCGAGACCTTGAGTCGAGCCAAACCCAAAAAAACCATCAGTCCTTGAGGCTGCAGGCCCTCGAATTGAGTTGAAACCTTCATGACATCATTCCCTCGAGACTTTGGGTCCTCGAGGCCAAAAACCCTCGATTTGAGTTGAAGCCCTCGAGACCTTGGGTCCTCGAGGCCACAAGACCAGCCCTTCAAAAAGTCAGGAGTCTCGAGACAATCATCCCTCGAGATCAGTCCTTCGAGACCAATCAGCCCTGAGACCTCGTATCCTTGAGGCCACAAGCTCTTGGCTTGAGCAGACTTGAAAGTCCATTAATTCTTGAGACCAACCTTCGAGACATCACCCCCTCGAGACCTCAAGGCAGCAAGCCCTTGGCTCGAGCAGAACTTGAAAGTCCATTAATTCTCGAGACCAGCCCTCGAGATATCAAGGTAGCAAGCTCTCAGCTCGAGTAGAACTTGAAAGTCTATTAGTTCTTGAGACCAACCCTCGAGACATCATCCTCTCGAGACATCAAGGCAGCAAGCTCTCGACTCGAGCAGAACTTGATAGTCCATCAGCCCTCGAGACCTCAGGTCCTCGAGATCAGCCCTCGAGATATCATCCCCTCGAGACCTCGAGGCAGCAAGCCTCGACTCGAGCAGAACTTGATAGTCCATCAGCCCTCGAGACCTCAGGTCCTCAAGACCAGCCCTCAAGACATCATCCCTCGAGACCTTGAGGCAACAAGCCTCAACTCAAGCTGAAATTGATAGTCCATCACCCTCTCGAGGCCAGTTCTCAAGACATCATCCCCTCAAGACCTAGAGGCTGCAAAGTTCTTGGCTCGAGCCGAACCTGAGATACCATCATTCCTTGAGTCGAACCAAAGCCCTTGATGCATCAGCCCCTCGAGACCTCAGGTTCTTGAGGCCACAAGCCCTTGATTCGAGTAGAAGTCCTCGAGTTCTCGAGGCTGCAATCCGACTCGTGCTGAAGCCCTCGAGACCTTGGGTCATCGAGGCTGCAATCCATCGACTCGAGCCGAAGTCCCCGAGACCTTGGGTCCTCAAGGCCACAAGCCCTCGATTAGAGCTGAACCCAAAAGTGTATCATACCCTCGAATCCTCGGGTCCTTGAGGCCAAAAGCCCTCGACTCAATTTGAAGCCCTCGGGACCTCAGGTCCCGTGAGATCTTGAGTGCTCGAGACCAAAAGCTCTCGACTTGAGACGATGCATCACGAGTCCCGACCAGTACTATCGCGAGTTGAGAAATCCAAAATTTTCAACTAAGCTTAAACACTGCATAATCCGTCCTTCTTCTCCAAATACTCCCAAGAACCACCACATATCCACTCATTCCTCCACCATCTCACATATATTGACATATGAAAATTCTTGCATCTTTATAGTATCTTTGTTGATTATAGAATGCTGACTACATCATTGAGTCTTTAATTGCTATGTTCTATAATGATGCTTGGATATGTGTCGATATATGTTGGATATTTTTATTGGACAATCTTATAGTGGTGATTACATGATGGATTGGTTGTTCTTTGATAATACTATGGTTATTAACTCTTAATGCTAAACCTAGTATTACAAATTCTTATGTACTTGTGAGTTTGATGTTGTTCTTTGTGGTGTTAGTCTTGATCAAACGGCACCAAGGAGACAACATTTTGCTCAAGGGGTGAGTTCTTCTACGACACTTTTGCTTCCCCTTCCGGCTACGAAACCAATTTCGGGACCGATTCTATACAAGCACATTGGATTGCGCCATATCACCGGCGACTATGCGGAAAAATGGGTGTCACTCTACCTCTTACCTTGAGTTTTATTATTCTTGCCTTACATGTTTACATTGAGGGAAATGTAATGTTTAAGTGTGGGGAGGGGTTAGAGGACTCACATGCATGCTAGCTTCATTGAAATGCTTTTTGCTACTTTTTATTGGAAAAACATGAGAAAAAGAAAGAAAAAATTGAAAATTTTGAAAAATAAATAGAAAATAAAAAATGAAAAAAATAGAAAGAAGAGAATACCCGCTGAGTTGAAAACCCGAGAGGGCAACTTAGGCAACATTGGGGGCCCGGATACGTCGAAAACCCAAGAGGGCGACCTAGGCAAAAATGAGAGGCCAAAATATGCGGAAAAAGGTGAGATGTGAGCCAAAGAAACATGATGTGTGACTAGGATGAAAACCTGAAAGGGCTCCTAGGCAAAATGAGAGAAAGAGAGAAAAAGAAAAAGAAAATGATATGATTTCACTCATTTGCCGGCATTGGAGTCATAAGGTTACGGTTGTCATATGGATGGATCGGGTAGCTCAACATCTTTAGACCTCTTGGGATTGGGTAACTTAGTGGGTTGAAAAACGAAGTAGGGTTATAAAATTCTTGATTCTTTTATACTTCATTTTGGTTGATATATTGGCATTGACTGAAGTATGTGTTTAAACCTCCTCTATGGTTTTAACTTCAGTTTGTGTCATTGGATTTTGGGATTATCAATTCGGGACTTTGAAATATTTTTATGTGTAGTGAATTGATAAGTGGTAGGTTTGGTTAGATTTTGGAATTGGGGTTGTGTGTGTAAAAAATTCTCATTTGAGCTTTGATTTTGGGATTTACTCTATTGAGAGTTTTTGTGAGGTGTTGATTGGGGGAATATTAGTTAGGATGTGGACATATGAATTCCTTCGTGTGCTTAAATCTTTTCTTACTCGAGGACGAGTAAGGTTTAAGGGCGGGGAGGTTTGATGTGCCCATTTTATACAGTTATATTAGGACTTTTAGGATTCACTTTTGTATACTTTTGTGCTCTAAATGGGACATTTTGCCTTGAAGTTCTCTAAGGAGGGTTAAAAGCAACTTTTACGCTTTTATTACTTTTCTAGAGAATTTTGTGTGACAAGGTTATTTTTTTGAAGACTTTGAAGATTTGAAGACTTGTAATTGAGCTTTTGAAGATTTGAAGAATTGAAGAAGTGAAGAGAAGAGAAGGATATGAAACAACAAGGAGAAATAAGAAATGGTGCTAGACTTGGAGTCCGTCGCGAGCACGTCGCGACTCGCAACGGACGAGCGGTCAGAAACTCTTCTTGCCTTTTGTACTATAAATACTCACCTTATCCTCTCCTCTTCAAGAACACAAATCCAGCCTCTTCTTATTGTGTTTTTCTGGGTTCAAACCCTAGTTATTCTGGGTTCAAACCCTAGTTTTTCTTTCTTTCTTTTCTTAGTTTTTGTAGGTTAATCATGTCTTTTAATTGTCTAGCCTAGTTTTATCTTGGGGGCAATGGATTGAAGCTTCCATTTCTATGTAGTAAGAGTCATATATATATATATATATATATATATATATATATATATATATATATCTATTTGGTGCATTTGCTATTGTGCATTTATTGAGCTTTGAATGTGAATTGTCAATGTCATTGGTGTTGTTGGAAGCTTGAGTATATGAATTGCTTGTATGATTACTTGTTAGGGTTGGGAGAAAGTAGCTAATTCTCCTCTCTTTTAATGTGTAATCCAAGAGCATGAGTTAGAGCTTCTTAATGATGTTGATGTATTGATTATTTCTAGATGAATGTGATGATGTTGAATTTGTTGTCATGTTTGTTTTAGGTAGCAAATGAGAGAAGTCAATGAATGTCTATTGTTCTTGGCTAATCTTGTGTAAATGCTTGATTAGTGGATGTAGTGAATAGATTTTGTCATTCATTTTTGAAGCCTTTGTTATTTAGCACTCATGTGTTTTTAATTCTATGTTTAATTTCATTTATGCCATGTGTGGTTTGAGAATAGGAAGTGTTTGTATGATTGAAGTGTTAGGGTGTTAGGGAAGTGACGAATTCCTTAGCTCATTTGCATGAAATTCTAGGAACATGAAGTTATAACTTCTTGCTTATAATGTGTTGTGATTTTTGCTAGATAAGTATGTTAATGTGGATTGTTCTCATATTTATTCTATTGATGCAATGAAATGTTGAACCTTGAATGTGGTGTGTTCTAGGTTTAGCCTAATGAATGCTATGTTTGGTTAAAGGGCTATGTCTTTGGTAGAAGGCTTTTCGTTGTCAAATATATGGTCCTTCGTGTATAATACCATTGATGAAATACCCATGTGGTCATTGTTTGTCTAGGGTGATCATCAGTGAGGTTTGCAAATGGTCATTGTTTGTCTTTGCAAACTACTCTTAAGAAGTAATGAATGTTGATCTTCCATTGGCATTCCCCATAGGTAATAATTGTGATAGGAAGAGTGAATGGTTCAATGATCTACATTAGGTTTGGAAGTGGATATCATTGCCCCCAAGACTTTATCTTTTGTAGATTTAAAACCCCTTTTCTTAGTTTTGTTTGATGACTTAGCATAGTTGCTTGACTTTGCTAGCTGTCTTGTCTCTTAACTTTCATAACTTAGGACCACCACACTACCAAACCCCCCTTTTTGCTTGCTTTTATATGTGTGTATATATATATCTACTCCTTGCCTGATAGCAACCTTTTGTGTCTAAACGCTTCGGAAAATCCCCCTTCTTCATGGACGACCCAGACTTGCCGCTATCTACTTAGTTGTAGATAGTAAGCATTTAGGGCTTATAAATATTAACTTTGAGAGGTACGGCGATGTCTTCCCAGCCCTGCACATGTCTATCTAAATGTTTTGGTGATCATTATGATGTTCTTGACTAGGTGTGACGAGTTTGGTATTAAACCCAGTTATAAGCTACTTCGATCGCTATACTTTGTGTCCTATGGTGGACGGTCTACCAATATGATCGTCACGTGAGTCAACCGAGAAGCACATCATAAGGTTTTTAGTGTTCCTAAAAATTTGGGAAACTGGAAAAGCTGGAAGAATGCTATTTTATTCGATAGTAGGAGATATCGAGTTCCTCCGTGGAACTGGGGAGTTCGAGTCGAGTCTCACAAACTTGTGGAATATATCTGCCCAGAGGCCCTTAAGAGGGATAAGCAAAAACTGTTGTTCAACTCCTTTGACTATAGCCTCTTGAACAACCCAAACCCCCAGATTGGCGGTTTTACGTTCCCACCCAGATTCTATGAAGAATATGCATACTACGGAAGAATACAAGAAAGAGGAGAAGAGAAACTGTGGCCCCCGGAGATAGCCCTCCCCTCAAGACGATCGTTAGTGACTTTAGGCATTTGGGACCCTCCGAATGTGCCTTAATAGACATCTACTTCTCTCATTTGTTGTGGTATTGGGTTTACCGCTATTGAATGACTCTCTCTCTATCTCTCTCTTTCCTTTTTCAGTGGGTCTCGCTAAGGGTATAAAGAATAAGAATCCCTCGAATCAGGGTCGGGCTCATTAAAAGGGGATCATTGAATCCTCGAATTAGGCTGCTATTCCCTCGAATCCATTGTCTCCCCTCTCGAACCCGCCTCCCCTCCTGCAGCAGGCCTCGAAAGGCCTATCTCAACCACTGGTGCTGAGCAGTCACCTCACACCAGGAACGTTTGCCAGAAGACAAGGGTGAACAACAATACTATCAATCCCTCTTCACCAAGACTACTCATGGGATTACATGGAAGCGATGATGTTCCTCAACAATCTCCACCCCCTTCCCATGATGCGGCATTTGTATTCAGGATCGAGCATCATCTTTCAACGATGGCATCTAACCCTAAGTATCATCCTCAGCAAAAAGGATGCTGAGATTTTGCAGCTAAGGAAATCTCTCGAGGAGAAAGATAAGGTGCTGAAGGAGAAAGATAGAGTGCTCGAGGAAAAGGATAGAGCGCTTGAAGAAAGACAAAATCTTCTAGAAGGGGAGAGGCAGGGTGTTGATGCCGAGAGGCGTCAATGGATGCTAGAGAAGGATACCCTTGCGAAGAGGGTTCAAGATACGGATGATCCAGCCATGCAAGTTCAACTGCTTGAGGCTTTCAAACACAAGCTGTTGAGTATCCCTGAGCTACTTTAACTTTTCTAGGATCTTCTGGGTGTGGCCAAGCAAATCTGCTGTAGTGAATTAGTAAAGGAATTTTTAAAGCCATAAGTGTCCGCCTCTCTATTTGAAGATCTGGCCAAGCAGGCTGATGAACTGGTTAATCCAGAGCTTGAAACCACTCTGGACATGAAGTGGGATGAGGCCATTAAGAACAACGGCCTTCATTTTGTCTTTGTGGATTTCATCAAGTCCAAAGGGTAGTTCTTCAATGCTGAGGGGATTAATGCAATCCCCCTTCCAGAGGCTACAAATGCCTCTCCTGAGTGGGATTTCGCCTCTGGCTAAGTGGAAAACATGATTGCTTCCATATCTAAGGAGGATGATTCTAGGGTTGGTCCCTAATTGTAATTTTTTTCTTTGGGCCCCTCAATTGTAACCCCCACCCCTTTTTTACTTTGAGTATCAATTAAAATACATTTTTTGTCGCAGCTTATTGATTCTACTTTTTTTTCTTCTCTTTGTAGTATATGTCATTGAAAATGGTGTTAGAAAGCACTTGTGAGGAGCTTTCAAGTGCCCAAAAAGAGCTGAATGAGACACTCAAACAGCTACTGATCGCCCTTCGAGATATTTCTAAGTGTAATCAAGAAAATAATTCCTTGAAGGACAAGCTCCACCAACTCAATCTGAAATGAAGTTGTGGCAATCTAAAGACCATCCCACTTTTAAGGGGTTTGTTAAGGATTTCCTTAGCAAAGAATTTAATGGTACTTATCCCTTAGAAGTGGTCAAGGGTCGAGTACCTGCTGATGAAGAATTAGAAGAACTAATGCGTCAAATGTATTTGAATTTTGGTTCTCTGAAGTCCTGCCTTGCCACTACGACTAGGCTTCCAGTAGTGGAAGGGTATCTAATTGGTTGCTCGGGAAAAATTGTATATCGGTATCCCAGAGGGAATTACTGGCCAAACAACATCTATTTGCTCAACGTAGAGTGGCTAGCCTTGAAGAGGACTTGCTTGCTTGGAAGATAGCCAACGAAGATTCCCCTTCTTCAAGCGAACCTCCTTCGGCCCCTCGAGGAAGCCCCTCAGGTGAAGATAGCTCTTTGGTGGAATATTTTTTATCCAAGAATGCAAAACTTTCCAGGGAGATAGAGGCATAGAAGATACAAGCTACAAAAGTGGAGTAGTGTTTCGCTGAGTATGAGGAAAAAATTGTAGCACATGAAGTGAGCTTTCGTGCCCACATGCTTTCCCACGGCATTAGCTCCTCCTTCTTAATCAACAATGATCATCTACCAAATTTTCTACTTAAAGTGGCTCAGTACTGGATGGAAGAGGTTAACATTCATGAGAATGGGAATCCTCGGCAGAAAAAAGGCTTTTGACCTCATTCTCGATTGGCTGGCAGAGCTGAAGGTAAAGATTTCATCTCCTCGGTCACAGAAATTTGCCACTAAGGAGGCCGAATGACATCTTGTCCCTTTGAGTAAAGTTACCCAAGGATCTTCCTTAAAATGTTGTAAAAGCGTCGGGTCATCCTTGAAGGACCCATTTGAATCTTCCACGAAGAAGCGATGTAAGGTTGTCTCCGTTCTTGATCTCTCAGAATATCCTGTAGAGGAAAAAATGAAGGATATGTGAAGGGCAGCCAGTATAAAACTTGAAGAACTCGAAGAAATCAAAGAAATAGAGGCAAATGTGAAGGAGCTAGGAAAACCTATCTCCACTGAAGAATATTTTCAGGCGGGATTTCCTCCCGCTAAGTAAATATGTTTAATAGAATAAACTTACATAGTTGCTTGTATCAATAATGTATTCCTAATATGTATGTTGAGGTTTGAATAAATAACCAATATCTCTTATAGTTTACCCCTCGAATATAAGCGCCCTGTGCAATTTTCTTAGGCAGAGCAAATTACAAATATGTTTAGTAAGTAGGCATTAAGTAATTTAAAGACACAAGTATTTTACCCAGGTTCAGTGTTTCCACCTACATCCTGCTAATCCACCTACTAGTTTCTCATTTCAAGATTAATAGATAGCCTTCGAGTGTCGCTTTTAGAGAAAACCACTTCGAACATCAACCATAGCTTGAAATATCATCTAGAGCGCCGCTTTAAAGCAACCCGCTCAAGCATCAACTAGAGTACCGCTTTAGAGCAAACCACTCGAACATCAACTAGAGTGCCACTTTAGAGAAAACCACTCGAACATCAACTAGAGTGCCACTTTAGAGCAAACCACTCAAACATCAGTCGTAGCTGGAAATATCATCTAGAGCACCACTTTAAAGAAACCCACTCGAACATCAACCAGAGTGCCACTTTAGAGCAAACAATTCGAACATCAACTAGAGTGCCGCTTTAGAGAAAACCACTCGAACATCAGCCATAGCTGAAAAAATCATCTAGAGCACGCTTTAAATCAACTCACTCAAACATCAACCAGAGTGCCGCTTTAGAGCAAACCACTCAAACATCATCCATAGATGGAAATATCATATAGAGCACCGCTTTAAAGCAACCCGCTCAAACATTAACCAGAGTGCCGCTTTAGAGCAAACCACTCGAACATCATAGCTGGTAGTATTTTCTCAAGTTGGTAATGTTACACCTTCTTGGCACTCGAACCTTGTTCATCTGCTCGAGAACATAACTTCCACACGGGTGCGATTCGATCACTCTATAAAGTCCTTCCCAATTTGCAGCTAACTTCCCATCAAGTTCTTTTCTGCTTTTCTCAATTGTTTCTCATTACCAAGTCTCCCGGGCTAAACAACGTCTTCTATACCCTTCTGTCATGGTATATTCTGACCCGTTCTTTGAATTTAGCCTCGTGTAGAGAAGCTAACTCTCTCTTTTCCTCTACCATATCCAAATTCAGACATCGATTTTGTTGATTGATTGTCTCATCTACAGCAGCCATCATTCTTGGGCTAGGAACTCCTATTTTCGCAGGAATTACTGCTCTCGAGCCATATACGAGACTATAAGGCATTTCCCCAATAGTGGAAGATTCAGCTGTCCGATATGCCCATAATACATTGGGTAATTCCCATATCCAATTACATTCTGCCCCCTGGAGGCATGCTCGTATTCCATTTACTATTGTACTGTTAGTTACTTCCACTTGCCTATTAGCTTAGGGTGGTAAAAAGATGTAATCTTTTGCTTAATCTGATATTTCTCGCACCATTTCTTGAAGGGATCCTGAGAAAATTGTGTTTCGTTGTCCGTAATGATCGTTCTTAGGATTCCAAAATGGCACACAATGTTATTCCAGCAAAAGGAGATGACTATTTTTCCTCTTATGTTTTTCAAGGGCTCAGCCTCTACCCACTTTGTGAAATAATCAACAGCTACTATTAGGTATCTGAATTTCCCTGGCGCTTCCGAAAAAGGGCCCACCAAATTAATCCCCCATTTGTTAAATAGCCACGAGCTATAGATGCTTCTCACTTCTTCCTGTAGAACATGTGTTATAGGTGCATGTCTCTGGCATTGATAGTAAGCTTGAATATATCGGTTTGCATCCTCGAACATTTTTTGGCCAGTAAAACCCCGCTCGAATGAGCCTGCTCGCCACGGATCTGGCTCCCTAGTGGCTGCTGCATACCTCTTTGTGAACCTCTCTTATTAGGTAGTCGGCCTCGTGAGGATTAACGCATCGAAGTAATGGCTGCAATTAACCCCTTCTATACAACCCTCCTTCTTGCAACACATACATTGGAGCCTTCAACCTTAATTTTCTGGCATCCACTTCATTTTCTGGAAGGACACCCTCTTGAAGATATTCCACGAACGGTGTCATCTAGAAGTCTTTCGCTTCGATCGCCATCTCTACAGGTTCTTCAAAACTTTGCCTGCTCAAAGTTTCCATAAGGAGTTGCTGTTTGGATTGGGTTCCCAAATCCAAAGAAGCGAGCTTACTTAGAGCGTCCAGTTTATGATTGCTTTCCCCCGATACCTGTGTCAAAGCATAAGATTTTTAAAAAATAACAGGTTCTTCACTACCTCGAGGTACCTCTTAGCGGACTTAGTCCGCTCGTTCCCGTCCTTCGCTTCAGGGCCTGTCCCTCGGTGTGGTCAGTACTCCATACTGTCGGGCAGCGAAGCTTACACTTGTTCACTAATTATGACGGTTCACCAGGGCCTCTTTCCTCCTCCCTTTTCTGCTCACTCGTAAGGGGTCTGGACCCCACAAAGAGGGAGGCTTGTCTTTCAGGACATGCATGAGATAACTCATTTACCTTTTAGCCTGCAAAGCACAGATTGGATCCTATTCGAAGCACTCCACCACGAAAAAGAGTCTTCGGGTTGGATAGGCAGTAGAGAGAGTGTCTTAGGCTGGTACTACTTCCTAGCGCGCGAAGAACTACCAATTATCCATTTTTAAGACCTTTCAATGTACACACTTATCGCTTAGCAAATCTCTAATTAGTCTTCTCTTTTATGTTTATCAAACAGGTTCCATTCACCTGTTGAACCACAATTTGAGAGTCACTAAAAACCATCAGTTCCTCCACCTGCACCTCCTTTGCGAGGTGCAATTCAGTGATCAGTGCCTCATACTCAGCTTTATTGTTAGTTGCTTTAAATGCAAAGTTCAATGCATAAGGATAATCTCTGCCATTGGTGCTAGTTAGTAAAACCCTGGCTCCACTTCCTCCTGAATATTACAAACCATCCA
Organism: Rubia yunnanensis; assembly: GCA_037428765.1. NCBI lineage: Eukaryota > Viridiplantae > Streptophyta > Magnoliopsida > Gentianales > Rubiaceae > Rubia > Rubia yunnanensis. The sequence goes on along the minus strand of CM075061.1, from coordinate 115,466,225 downwards.
CATATAACTTCCATATTTTTCTTTGCCTTGTTTCCTCATTTTGAATGGAATCTAAACACACCTCGAAGGGATCTGTAGTTTCCACTATAAAGTCTGCCAGCGCCTGCCCCTTAATCGCAACTCGATGTTGATACTGGATATCATGCTCTCCCAATTCTACTGCTCACTTCATCATTCTTCATGAAATCTCTGGCCTTAGCAGGATCTGTCAAATGGGGTGGTTCGTGAGCATCACTATCTTATGTCCCTGGAAGTAGGGTCTCAACATTTGGGCTGCATGTACGAGGGCCAAAATTAACCTTTCGAGAACTGTATACCTTGCCTCCGACCCCTGCAAGGCGTGACTAACAAAGTAAATCAGATGTTGAACCTTTTATTTTTTCTTTTACCAGAGCCACACTGATTACTAGCGGCAACGCGGTAATATACAAGTACAGCGTCTCATCCTTGTCTGGTTTCATCAAGGTAGGTAATGTCACCAGATGTTCTTTCAACTGCTTGAATGCCTCGTCGCACTTACCATTCCACCAAAAATTCTTTGCTCTTCGAAGCACATCAAAGAAGGGTAAGTGCTTCTCCACCCCCTTCGATAAGAACTTGCTTAATGCTGCTAGAGACCCTGTAAGCTTCTGCACATCCTTTATCGATTGTGGGGTTTTCATTGTCCAAAGAGCTTCGACCTTTTCAGGGTTTACATTGATCCCCCTCCCCGAGACCATAAATCCAAGAAACTTCCCTTCCCCCACACCAATAACACACTTAGATGGGTTCAACTTCAAATTAGCTTCTCGAAGCCCACCAAATGTTTCTTCCAGATAATTTAAGAATTCTTCATAACTTTTGCTTTGAACACCATGTCATCCATATATATTTCCATATTCTTCCTTATCTTTCCCCTGAACAGTCTATCCACCAGCCTCTTGTAAGTAGCTCCAGCATTCTTCAATCAAAAGGGCATTTTCTTCAGTTATACATGCACACATCTATAATAAATGATGTCTTTTCTTTGTCTTCCTCCGCCATGAGGATTTGGGGATACCCCTTATGTTCATCAAAGAATGCCAAAATTCGATATCCAGTGATGGCTTCCACCAGCATATCGATTGGTGGCAACAGATAACTATCTTTAGGGCAGCACTTATTTAAATCAGTAAAGTCTATACACATCCTTCATGCTCCATCATGCTTTGGGACCATGACTGGGTTAGCAATCCAATCAGGATAGAATACCTCTTCGATTACGTCCGCCCTCAATAACTTCTTCACCTCTTCTTTAATTGCCTCAGCTCCTTCAGAAGCGAACACTCTTTTCTTCTGCTTCACTGGCTTAATCGAAGGGTTAATGTTTAGTCTATGTAGCGCAAGAGTCGAAGGAACCTCCGTCAGGTCATATGTATCCCATGAGAACACATCTCCATACTTTCCTAGCAAGTCTTTCAGTCTTCCTTTCACAACTTCGGGGATAGGTTTCCCAACGGCTACTGACCTTTTATCCCGAATAGGCATCTATATTATATCAGCTAATCCTGCCTCTGCGTGTACTGTCGCTACATCCCTTTGTTTCCTCACTTCCCGTACTGCTGTGAGGTTACATTTTTAGGCCACAGTCTGATCCCCTCGAATGGATGCCACCCCCTTTTCAGTTGGGAACTTCATCATCATGTGATAGGGTTACCAGACCGATCCGGGCTCATCCATGGCCTTCCTAGAATCGCATTATAAGGGGAAGATGCATCCACGATTGAAAAGTTACACCTGATCGTAACTCCATTGTCACCATTTGCTACTCAAACGGGCAATGTCATCTCTCCTATGGGGAATATCGGGTTTCCCATGAATCCTAATAAAGGGGAAGCATATTTTTTCAAGTTTTCACCTACTATATCTAACTGGTCAAAACACTCAGCAAACATCACTTCTACCCCCGCTTCCATTATCAACGAACACCCTTCTGATCAAGAACATTCTGATAATGGCTGAAATAACCATAGGATCCGCATGTGGCATTTGGTCCGGCACAACATCCGCTTCCAAGAAAGTGACTGTTTCATTCGGTCGAAACCTCTTATGACTGGGCTCTTCCACGGGAATCCTCCAAGCCTCAGCCCTTATTACAACATTCTAATATCTCTCTCCCACCATGCTATTGATGACGTTAATTATCCTTCGAACGGGAATGCTTTCTCCATTTTGATTTCCTCCATGTTGCTCTTGGGGTCTATCCTGCCTTTCCTTCTGGACCCCTGTCTCATATCACATGTTCTTGAGGCCTTCTATCTCCTCCCCCCCCCCATTGTTTTGATTATTTCTTTTGCAAGGCTGCCACTGGTTCATCCAGGACCTCGAGTGGGTAGCCTGGTTCCTATGTCCCTGTCCTTAAAACTGTCCTTTCCATTCTCATCTAACAATCTCCATCCTTAACTACACACAATCGGTTGTGTCATGGCTGTAATCCTTGTGACGATCACAGTATCAATTTGTTTCTCTCCGGGCTACAATCAAGTTGTGCGAACTCTGCAAGGGTGGGGATGTCTGGAAAAACCCCCCTATGTATGCTTAAAATCTGGGCAGGGGTTCTTCCTCCAAGCGTTGGAAGCAATGAATTATACCTCTCAAATGGTGTTCTTACGAGTTTGACCGACCTTTTCCCTCTGTGCCCTACATTTTTTCCCGCTTTCTCTGCAAGGCGATCTCTTTTCTTTCAAGTTGCCTCCTCTACTATCAAATACTGTTCTACAACCTCCTGAAGTTTTTGCAAAGTCTTAGGGGTATTGGTGCTCAACATCTTGTATAATTCTAGGTCCTGCATCCCCAGAAGATACCCCTGGATAACCTCATTCTCCGTCATTTCTATCACCCCCAAACTCTTGTCCACATACCGGTGATAGAAGGTTTCTGTGCTTTCTCCTGCCTTTTGCTTCGTCTGGTATAGTTCTAACAAGGTTTTGGTAAACTTCTTCTTTTGTGCGTACTGGCTCAATAATGCTCTGTTGAAGTCTTGATACGATCCAAGCGAACCCCTTGGCAACTTATTAAACCACTCATGTGCCTTTCCCCGCAAATAGCTACCTACCAGCTTGTATGTTAACTTCTCATCGAAGTCCCTCGAACTCATCAAGCTCAGGAACGTCTGTATGAACTCTCGAGGGTCAGTTTAACCACTGTATGTGGGAAGTTCTTCCGGGGTCTTTACTTCTATTGGCTATCAAACCCCAGTTATTATCGAGCTAAAAGCAGACCTTGCGGTCTGGCCCAAGGGACCGATCAACCTAACCAACTTTTTTCTTAACGATTCACTTGCATCCAAGGGGGATTCGTGCTGCCCCCAAGGCAAGTTCAGCCCCCTATTGTGACCACCCATGTGGCATATATAGAGGTTGGGTTCCTCCATATCCCGGCTTCATCCAATACTGTCTGAGACTTGGGTATGCTGGCGGTAGGGGTGGTTGGATATAAGGATTGTACAACCCCTGACTGAATCCCATACTCCTAAATCCTTGCATGCCAGAATAGGCCATTATTCAATATGTTGTTCCTGGACTGGTCAGGTCGAGGATAGGAGCAGATGGGGCTAGCGGAGGTAGCGCATATACGGGACCTTGGGTGTAACCAAGAATAGAAAGCTGGGGTCTAGCCTGTAGCGGTTCTCAAGCATATCCTTGATAAGGATAGGTTATCGAGGGTTGGGGATCCCACCATGTAGTCATTCCCAAAGGTGAGGGTGGCAATGCCTCCATCCTCCTATCATTCCTCGAAGGAGGGGTGATTCGATAACCGGCTGCAGCCAGGACCTGAGCTGCCCGTTCCACATATTGATTTGGGGTCACCCTTCCCACATTCTGATTTGCTAGTTATTGTTGACCATAAGCTTCGATATACGAATCTCCTGAAACCTCCGTAAACCCTCCATCTCTTTAATTAGCCACCCTTTCAAGCAAGGAATCAGTGTTTCCTTGTCTTTCCTCTCACATCGCTTCTAGCATCCTCAAGGTCCCCGGTATACCATTCTGGACTGGCACTATGGGATTTGCGCCAACCGCCACTAAGGTTTGCCCCCTTGTGGGCTATGCCTATATTAGGCTCCGCTCGCAAGTTTGTTCTCGTAGTTTGAATGTTAGCCATTTCACTATCCTCGATGTGGGCCTCATTTTCTCTTCCTGGATTCTTTGATGTTGACCTTGGTGGAGATCCAGCCCCCGTACCTATTGACCTCAACCATCCACTCTTTCAAACTACCGTGGACATAAACTCTCAAAACCCTTGATCCGGCTTAGTCGTCCCCACAGATGGCACCACTTGATGTGTCTTCGACCACCGACCGGTTCATAGGCTTGGGTTTTTCTCAAGCTAACCTACAATTAAAATGTCCCTGGGATTCCAGGGGTCAACACTCCGATGCCTAAGTCAATTCAAGCGTCAAATTATGGTTAAGACAGAATAAATCGTAAGTAAATGTGTACCTTTTATTTGTACTTGTCCTAAATAACGTCCCCCTTAATTAACGCTCTTAATTACCCACAATGCGATAATTAAGTAGAGTATTAAATATTCCCCTAACTGGGCTGCTATGCATTCGGCCGAATGGCCTTCTTGGGCTTAACCTCTATCAATGGTCTTTGGCAGGCTCCTAGAAATTGGGTTGCCAAATTAGCTCATGCTTTACGAGAATTTGGTTTTGTTCAGAGTAAGGCAAATTACTCATTATTTGTTTTTTTTTCCCATGGATCAGTTTCTTTGCATGTTCTGGTTTATGTGGATGATTTGGTCATTGCTGGTAGTTCTTCTGCACTCATCTCTGAGTTCAAGAAATACTTGAGTTCTTGTTTCCATATGAAAGACCTTGGTTTGCTTATGTACTTCTTGGGCATAGAGATTGCTAGAAGATCGGAGGGGATGTTTCTTTCGCAAAGGAAATATGCGTTGGACTTTTGATCCAATACAAGTTTATCTGCTTCTAAACTGACTAACTTTCTGATGGAGCGACAACATGATTAAGCATGTGTTCAAGGTCCAGCTTACCATAAGCCTGAGCAGTATAGGAGTCTGGTTGGGCGCCTGATATACCTGACCATTACTCATCCTAAGTTTAGTTATTTCGTTTATACACTTGTGCAATTCATGAAGTCTCCTTGTATTCCTCACTGGCAAGCTGCAATTCGTGTGTTGCACTATCTGAAGAGTCATCCTGGTCAAGGTTTATTTCTCTATTCCAGTAGTGCGTTACAGTTGACTGCTTAGTGTGATTCAGATTAGGCTGCATGCCCGGTTACCCGACTTTCTCTTTTTGGATATTTTGTGATGGGTGATTCTCTAGTTTCTTGGAAGACAAAGAAGCAACCTAATGTTTATCTGTCTTCCGCTGAAGCGGAGTATCCTGCTAGGTTGTTAGCTGTTGTGAGTTTTTATGGCTTAAGTCTTTACTGAAAGACTTAGGGGTTATGCACACTTCACCTATGTGATTGTTTTGTAGCAGTCAAACTGCTCTTCATATTGCGGAAAATCCAGTGTTCCATGAATGCACAAAGCACATCGAGGTTGATTGTCATTTTGTCTGCGATCTTGTTCAATCTGGCACTATTGTTACTCAGCATATCCGTCCATCAGACCAACCTGTGGACTTTTTCACTAAGGCTCTCGAACGTAACCTATTTCATTCTATGCTTGGCAAGTTAGGCATTTCTGATCTCCATGCTCCAACTTGAGTAGGAGTATTAAGGAATAAGAATATTACTTATAATTGTAATTATATTTTATTACCTTTTCCTAGCTTGTATAGGTATTGTGTACTATTATATAATGTATGACGAGGTCATGAATACAGACACACAATTATTACTCTTATTTTCTTCACCAGCGTACTCAACCTGTAGTACGAAAGTTAGAAAGGAACCAGGATGATTTCGCACTCAATTCTGGTCAGCGTATATATTTTGAGAAGTCTTTGATACAAGTGAATAGAAGCACATCTCTCCAACAAGAAAGTTATATTAGACATGCTTTAAATATCCATAAGCAAGGCATCAGAGGGAAATATATTGGGATAGATATATAACTTCTCCAATCCAGAAGAGCAACATATAAAGAGATGTTAGGCAAAATACGAGCTAAGTATGACAACAGGAAAATAAGGTCACTTAGCTTGCCAGGAAGGGTGACACTGGAAAATCATGTCATATCGGCCTTGCATCTATACCCAATGGATATTTTGAAAGTACCAAGCACAATCCTACAAGAGATAGACTCAATGACCGCTCGACTCAATGACCGCTCGATTCATATCGGCCTCGTGGGAAAAATTGTGTCAACCGACTAGCAAGGCGAATTGGGCTTAATATTTGTAGTCAGCATGAATCAAGAATTATTAGCAAAACATGCTTGGGATATTCTTCAGGATAAGACCTCCTTCTTCGCTTCTGTGTATAAAGAAAAATATTGCAAGACACAGGGCATTTTAGGGTACAAACCAAAGCCAAATGACTCTTGGGCATGGAAGTTAGTATTATTAGAAATGGACTTGCTGCGAGAGAAGCTGCAATGGGAGATAAAAAAAGGAGACAGCGTGCATGTAGCAAACAACTGATTCCCGATTGTAATGCCACTGACGCATTTTCGACCACCAACCGGTTCGTGGGCTTGGGTTCTTCTCGAACGGACCTGCAATCAAATTATCTCTGGGTTCCAAGGGTCAGCACTCTGATGCTTAAGTTAGTCCAAGCGTTCAATATGAGTTAGACAGAATGAATGATAAGTAAATGTGTACCTTGTATTTATACTCCGTGTTCTAAATAACATACTCCTTAATTATCGCTCTTAATTACCCATGAATGTTGTAATTAAGTTAGAGGATTAAATACTCCCTTAACCGGGAAGCTATACATGCGGCCCAATGGCCTTCTTGGTCATAAACTCTATCAATAACCCCCAGAAAAGCAGGTTCTTGACCTTAGAAAGCTGGAATGTCACGAAGGTCTTCGAGGTCTCGAATGCATGGGACAATTTGAGAACTTTGAAGGGTCAACATGAACCTTGCACGTTGGGTTCCTACCTCCAAGGATAAGAACCTGGTTTTCTAATCAACTTCGACGTTTAGGATTTTGAAAGGGTGCATGTGTGCTATGCAATCGTTCGTGTTACTCCCCCCCCCCCCCAAACACTGCGCTGTCAAAAGATAAATAGGCGATCATATCTTTCCATAACGTTTTATATTTCCAATGCATAAATAAATAACCGTCACTTCAGCACCCATATTTACCCCTCATCCACGCTTCCTTATTTACTTTTCTCGTTTGCAGAAGTCTTCTTACAAGATTTCAATATGTATTTCTCTCACGAGCGATCCAACTTCCATCACTTTTTCCAAAAATCAGTAAGTTCTTTCATCCCTATTCTCTTTCTAATCTTCTCGTTTCCCCCCTTTTCCGTCATGGACCGCTCTGATGAGGGTTCCGCCTTCGAGAAACTTTCTGGTGAAATTAGGGTAGGCGAGTCAGGGGTTAGTATGCCAGAGAGAATCGATAGCAACCCAAAATGTACCCATTCTGAAGAACTCCGGCACAATTCAGATGCTGGAGAGGGCATATCTTATAGTCTTGGGGAAGAGAGGATCTTTCCCATGACTGATATGCCTTCTCAAGAAGCTGTTGAAAATTGGCCTCCGGGCATGGGCAAACCCTACATAAGGAGGTCCCCTACGAGTGGTAAGATTGGTTTTTACCCTCCTCCAAATCCATAGCTCGAAGCCATAGGGGAGGAGGAAGAAGTACTTCCTATGAGGGAGAAGGCAATCCTCGAGGGGGGAAGGGGAAGCACCCTCGAGCAGAACTCGAGAATCTTCTCCAGATGAGCCCTTTCAAGGGAATAAAAAAATACTCATTGAAGATTAAGGCTAAAGGACTCAAGAAAGGAGCTCCCAGTTCGACTAGCGGGAACTGCTATTTCCAAAATTTTGGGCTCGATCCTTCTAGGCCAACGAGTAGTTCAAGATGCCAATTTAAAACCCTTTCAAGAAGATGTCCCCTCATAACCTTCCTGAAGGAAGGTTGTTCATCTCTCTCCGAAACCATCATTGCGGGCTCACCTTTCCCTTTGCTCCATTTTTTTCCAAACTCCTTAGGCAATTTCAGGTGAGCCCTACGCAAGTCCACCCCAACATTATGATGTTCTTGAATAGATGTGACAAATTCGGCATTAAACCTAGTCATAAGCTGCTTCGCTCACTATACTTTGTGTCCCATAGTGGGCGGTCTATCAATATGATCGTCGCATTTGCCAATCGAGAAGTACATCATAATTTTTTTTGTGTTTCTAGCAATTCGGGTCATTGGAAGAGCTGGAAAAAGGTATCTCGTTCGATAGCAGGAGGTATCGAGTCCCTCCGTCAAATTGGGCCGTGTGAGTTGAATCTTCCAAACCTAGGGAATACATCTGCCTAGATGCCCTCGAGATGGACATCCAAAAACTGTTGGCCAGCTCCCTCGACTAAAGCCTCTTCAAGAATCCCAACCCTCGGATTGGCGGCTTTGCATTCCCGCCCAGAGTCTATGAAGAATATGTGTATAACACACTCCGGAAAGATACAAGAAAGAGGCAAAGAGAATGTGAGGGCCCCAGAGATAGCCCTCCCCTCGAGATCATCATTAGTGACTCTAGGCCTTCGGGACCTTTCAAAGGTGCCGTAATAGAAATCTACTTCTTTCATTTATTGTGTTATTATGTTCATCACTATTGACGAACTCTCTTTCTTTTTCCATTTTTAGTGGGCCTCGCTAAGGGCTTAAAGAAGCCAAAGTCCTCGAAGCAGATTCAGGCTTCATCAAGGGGGATCATTGATTCCTCGAACCAGGCTTCCATTCTGGTGTCTCCCCCCTCGAACCAGTTTCCCCTCCTGTAGAAGGCTTTGAAAGGCATATCTCAACCATTGGTGCTGAGCAGTCTCCTTACACCAGGAACATTTGGCAGAAGATAAAGGCAAACAACAATACTATCGGCTCCTCCTTACCAAGACCGATAATGGGAACACATGGCAGTGAGAATATTCATCAACAATCTCCGCTCCCTTCAACTGATGTGACGTCCATATTTGGGATCGAGTATCAGCTGTGAAAGATGGTCTCTAACCTTGAGGTTCTTATCCCTTCTCTTTTCTCTCCGTTCTTTTTGTTTTGTAGCCTTAATCTGAGCAGAATTGTTTTGTCAGTCCTCTAAACTTTTGCGTGAGGCCACCGAGAAAATGGTGGCCTTCGTTTCCCTTTATTTCGCTAGTGAAGGTAACCTTCGTGAGGAGCTCAGCAAGAAAGATGCTGAGATTTTAGAACTAAAGAAGGCGCTCGATGAGAAAAACAAGGTGCTTGAGGAGAGGGATAGTGCTCTTGAAGAAAAGAAAAGGCTTTTGGAAAGTGAGAGGCAAGGTGTTGATGCCGAGAGGCATCAATGGTCGCTAGAGAAGGATACCCTCGACAAGAGGGTTCAAGCTGCAGAGGAGAGGGTTCGAGCTGCAGAAGAGAGGGTTCGAGCTGCAGAAGATTCGGCCACGCGGGTGCAACTGCTCGAGGCTTTCAAGCACAAACTATCGAATAGCCCTAAGCTTCTTGAACCTTTCCTGGATCTTCTGAGGGTGGCTAAGGAAATTGGCTGCAGTGAATTAGCCGAGAACTTTTTAAAGCCACGAGTGTCTGCCTCTCTTTCTGAAGATTTGGCCAAGAAGGTGGACGAACTAGTTAACCTAGAGCTCGATACCACCTTGGACAAAAATGGGATGAGGCCATCAAAAACAACGGCCTTCGCTTTATCGTACTAGATTTCATCAAGGCCAAAGGGCAGTTCTTCACTGCTGAGGGGATAGCGAAACCCCTTCCTGAGGCTGCAGACGCCTCTCGAAGAAATGATTGCTTCCACATCAAAAGAGGATGATTCTAGGGTTGGTCCTTGATTGTAAAATTATTCCTCTTCTCTATTTTTTATACTTAGGGCCCCTTAATTGTAACCCTATTTGTTTTTAGAATCAATGAAAATACATTTTTTTCTTTTTGCCACGACTTATTGATTTTACCTTTGTTTTCTTATCATAGTATAATTTGTTGAAAATGGTTCTAGAAGGCGCTTGCGAGGAGCTTTCGAGTGCCCAAAACTAACTAGATGAGACAAATAAACATCTACTGATTTCCCTTCAAGATCTTTCTAAGTGTAACCAAGAGAAAGACTCCTTGAAGGACAAGCTCCACAACCTCGAAGCCGAGATGAAGCTGTGGCAATCTAAAGATCATCTTACTTTCAAGGGGTTTGTCAAGGATTTCCTTAGCAAGGAATTTAATGGTACTTATCCCTTATAAGTGATCAAGGGTCACGATTCCTTTGATGAAGAACTAGAAGAACTGATGCATCAAATTTATTTGAAGTTCAAATCTCTGAAGTTCTGCCTTGCCACTAGAACAAGGCTTTCAGTAGTGGAAGGGCGCCTAATCGGTTGTTCGGGTGAAAATCGCATACATCTAGCCCAGGGGGAATTAATTGTCGAACAATATATGTTAGCTCAACGCAGAGTGGCTAGCCTTAAAGAGGACTTACTCGCTTGGAAGATAGCTAGCAAGGACCCCTCTTCCACAAGCGAATCCCCTTCAGCCCCTCGAGGTAGCCCCTAAGTTGAAGATAGCACTTTGGTGGAATCCCTTTTATCAGAAAATACAAAACTCACTGGGGAGATTGAGGCCTGGAAGGTACAAGCTACAGAAATGGAGTAGCATTTTGCTGAATTTGAAGAAAAGATCGCCGCACACAAAGTAAGTCTTCGTGCCCATATGCTTTCTCACAACATACCTACCTCCTACTTAATTAGCAATGATCATCTTCTAAAGTTTCTACTTAAACCTGCCTAGTACTAGATTGAAGAGGTCAACGTTCATGAGAATGGGACTCCACAACAGAAGAAGGCTTTTGACCTCATTCTCGATTGGCTAGCAGAACTAAAGGTAAAGGGATTTACCTCCTCGAGTTTTCGCTCTGCCTCTCGATCACAGAAGTCTGCTGTTAAAGAAGTTGAATGACACCTTGTCCCATTGAGCAAAATTAGCCAGGGTCTTCCTAAAAAGGCCGCAAAAGCGTTGGGTTATCCTCGAAGGCCTCATTCGAACCTTCCAAGAAGAAACGGTGTAAGACCATTGCCGTCACTCCCCTCGATTCCTTAGAATATCCTGTAGAGGAGCAAATGAAGGATATCCAAAGGGCGGCTGGTATAAAGCTTGAAGAACTCAAAGAAATAGAGGCAAACGTGAAGAAGCTAGGAAAGCCTATTTCCACTGAAGAGTTGTTTCAAGTGGGATTTTCTCCCAGTGAATGAATATATGTAGATGGATCAACTTGGATAATTTTTAGTGTGAATATTGTATCCTTAGTATTTGTTGGAATTTGAATGTATAATTAATAATCTTTTCATCTATATTTTACCCCTCGAACAGGGGCGCCCAGTGCATGTTTGATAAATAGAAATTAAGAAATTTAGAGACAAGCATTTTACCCAGGTTCCGTGTTTCCACCTATATCCTGTCAATTTTTCCTGCTAGCTTATCATTTCAAGAGTACAATATAGCTTTCGAGTGCCGCTTTAGAGCTAACCACTCGAACATCAACTAGAGTGCCGCTTTAGAGCAACCACTTGAACATCATCTAGAGTTCCGCTTTAGAGCCAACTACTCGAACACCATCTAGAGTGCCACTTTAGAGCCAACCACTTGATCATTAACTAGAGTGCTGCTTTAGAGCCCACCACTCAAACATCATCTAGAGTGCCGCTTTAGAGCAAACTACTTGAACATCAGCCGCAACTGGAAACATCATCTAGAGTGCTGCTTTAAAGCAACCTGCTCGAATACCAACTAGAGTGCCACTTTAGAGCGAACCACTCGAACATCATCTAGAGTGCTGCGTTAAAGAAACCCACTCGAATACCAACTAGAGTGCCGCTTCAGAGCAAGCCACTCAAACATCATCTAGAGCGCCGCTTTAAAGCAAACCTCTTGAATACCAACTAGAGTTCCACTTTAGAGCAAACCAGTCGAACATCATCTAGAGTTCCACTTTGGAGCAAGCCACTCGAACATCATAACTGGTAGTATTTTCTCAAGTTTCTAATGTTCCACCTTCTTAGTACTCGAATCCAATTCATCTGCCCGAGAACATAACTTCCTCTCGAATGCAATTCAATCACTTTATAAGGTCATTCTCAATTCGTAGCTAACTTCCCTTCGGGCCCCTTTCTGCTTTTATCATTTTTCCTCATTACCAAGTCTCCCAGGTTAAACAAAACCTTCTTTACCCTTCTGTCATGATATCTTCTGACCCGTTCCTTGACCTTAGTTTCGGGTATAGAAGCTAACTCTCTCTTTTCCTCCACCATATCTAGATCCAGACATCTGTTTTGCTGATTCACCATCTCATCTGCAGCAGCCATCTTCCTTGGGCTAGGAACTCCTATTTCCGTAGGAATTACATATACGAGACTATAAGGTGTTTCCCCAGTAGTGGAGGACTCAACTATCCGATATGCCCATAGCACATTGGGTAATTCCCATATCCAGTTACCTTCCGCCCCTTCCAGACGCATTCGTATTCCATTTACTATTGTTATGTCGGTCACTTCCACCTGTCTGTTGGCTTGGGGGTGGTAAACAGATGTCACATTTTGCTTAATCTTATATTCCTCGCACCACTTCTTGAAGGGATCCTGAGCAAACTGCATTCCATTGTCAGTGATGATCGTTCTTGGGATTCCAAAACGGCACACAATGTTCTTCCAGCAAAAGAAGATAATCGTTTTCCCCTTATGTTTGTCAAGGGTTCAGCTTCTAACCATTTGGTGAAATAATCAACTGCCACTATTAAATACCTGATTTTTCCTAGCGCTTCCGGAGAAGGGCCTACCAAATCGATTCCCCATTTGTCAAATGGCCACGAACTATAGATGTTTCTCATTTCTTCCTATGGAACATTGTTTATAGGTGCATGTCTCTGACACTGCTAACAAGCCTAATTATACCGGCTCGCATCCTCGAACATTGTCAGCCAGTAAAATCCAGCTCGAATGAGCCTCCTCGCCACGGACATGGCTTCCTGATGGCTGCCACATACCTCTCATGAACCTCCCTTACGAGGTAATCTTCTTCGTGAGGGTTAGCGCATCGAAGTAATGGCTGCAAATAGCCTCTTCTATATAACCCTTCTTCTTGCAACACATACATCGGCACCTTCAACCTTATCTTTCTGGCATCTACTTCATTTTCTGGCAGGATTCCCTCTCAAAGATATGTCACGAACAGTGTCATCCAGGAGTCCTCCACTTCTACTGCCATCACTACAGGCTCTTCAAAACTTCACTTGCGCAAAGTCTCCATGAGGAGTTGCTGCTGGGATTGGGTTCCCAAATCTGAAGAAGTGAGCTTACTTAAAGCGTCCCCTTTATGATTTTTTTCCCTCAGAACCTATGTCAATGTATAAAATTTGAAAATTTTTAACAAGTTCTTTACTACATCGAGGTATATCTGCAAATTACGCTCTCTGGCCTCGTACTCTCCATTCACCTACTGAACCACAATTTGAAAATCACTGAAAACCTCACGTTCCTCCACATGCAGCTCCTTCGTGAGGCACAATCCAGTGATCAATGCATCATACTCAGCTTCATTGTTAGTTTCTTTGAATGCAAAGTTCAATGCATAAGGATAATCTCTACCCTTGGGGCTAGTTAGTAGGACCCCCGCTCCACTTCCTCCTGAATGTGACGAACCATCCACACACAACTTCCATATCTTTCTTTGCCTTATTTCTTCATTATGAATGGGATCCAAACACACTTCAAGTGGTTCTTTAGTTTCCACTATAAAATCTACTAGTGCCTACCCCTTAATCGCAACTTGAGGTTGATGCTGGATATCATGTTCTCTCAACTCTACTGCCCACTACATCATTCTTCCAAAAATCTCTGGCCTTAGTAGGATCTGTCGAATTGGGTGGTTCGTGAGCACCACTATCTTATGTCCTTGGAAGTAGGGTCTCAAACTTTGGGCTGCATGTACAAGAGCTAGAATCAACCTTTCGAGAACCGTATACCTCTCTGACCCCTGCAAAGCACAGCTAACGAAGTAGATTGGGTGTTGAACCTTTTCTTTTTCTTTAACCAAAGTCGCGCTAATTGTTAGTGGTGATGCAGAAATATACAAGTACAATGTCTCATCCTTCTCTGGTTTCATCAAGGTAGGCAATGTCCCCAAATGCTCTTTCAACTGCTCGAATGCCTCATCGCACTTACCATTCCACTCAAACTTCTTTGCCCTTCGAAGAACATCAAAGAAAGGTAATTACTTCTTTGCTCCCTTCGATAAGAACCTATTTAATGCTGCCAAAGATCATGTAAGCTTCTACACATCCTTTATCGATTGTGGGGTTTTCACTGTCCTCAGAGCTTCGACCTTTTTCGAGTTTACATCGATCCCTCTCTCTGAGACCATGAATCTAAGAAACTTCCCAGCTCCCACACCAATGACACACTTAGATGGGTTTAACTTAAAATTAGCTTCCCGAAGCTTACCGAATGTTTCTTCCAGGTCTTTTAAAAAAATCATAACTCTTGCTTTTGACCACCATGTCATCCACATATATCTCCAGGTTTTTCCCTATATGTCCCCTGAACAGTCTATTGACTAGCCTCTGATAAGTAGCCCCGACATTCATCAACCCAAAGGGCATCTTCTTATAGAAGTACGTGCCCACGCCTGTAATGAACAATGTTTTTCCCTATCTTCCTTTGCCATGAGAATTTGGCAGTACCCCTTATGCACGTCAAAGAATGCCAAATTTTGGTATCCAGTGATGGCTTCCACCAACTTATCGATTGGTGGCAATGGGTAACTGTCTTTGGGGCAGCATTTATTTAGATCAGTAAAGTCTATACACATCCTCCATGCTCTATCATGATTTGGAACTATAACTGGGTTGGCGATCCAATAAGGATTTAATACCTCCTCGATCACATCCGCCTTCAATAATTTTTCCACCTCCTCTTTGATTGCCTCAGCTCGTTCGGGAACGAACACTCTTCTCTTCTGTTTCACTGGATTAATCGAAGGATCGATATTCAGCCTTTGCAATGCGAGACTCTAATGGACCCCCGTCAGGTCAGATGTATCCCACGAGAACACATCTCCATACTTTCCTAATAAATCTTGCAGACCTATTTTCACATCTTCAGGAATTAGTTTCCCAATAGCTACTGACCATTTATCCCGAATGGGCATCTGTATTGTATCAACTAATCCAGCCTCTACGTGCACTGCCGCTACATCCCTTCATTTCCCCGCCTCTCGCACTACCGTTAGGTTATGTTTACGTGTCACAGTCTGATCCCCTCGAATAGATGCCACCCCTTTCTCAGTTGGGAACTTCAGTATCAGGTGGTATGGTGACCAAACCACCCAAGCCTGTCACATCCATGGTCTTCCTAAGATCACATAATAATTGGAAGGTGCATCCACGACAGAAAAACTACACCTGATGGTCACTCCCTTGTCGCCACCCGCCACTCGAATGGGCAATGGCATCTCTCCTATGGGAAATATCGGATTTCCCATGAATCCTGATAAATGGGAAGCGGATTTTTTCAAATTCTCACCCCCTATGTCTAATTGGTCAAAACACTCAGCAAACATAACTTCTACCCCGCTCCCATCATCAACAAAAACCCTCATGATCAAAAACGTTCCAATAATGGTTGAAATTACCATGGGGTCTGCATGGGGCATTTGGTCCGACACAGCATCTGCTTCCGAGAAAGTGACAGTCTCATCCGGCCGAAACCTCTTATGACTGGGCTCTTCTGAAGGAACCTTTCAAGCTTTAGCCTTTATAACAGTGTTCGAGGATCTCTCTCCCACCATGTCGTTGATGATGTTAATTACCCTTTAGACGGGTAGGTTTTCTACATCTTGGTTTCCCTGATTTCCCCTATGTTGTCGTTGATGATGTTAATTACCCTTTAGACGGGTAGGTTTTCTACATCTTGGTTTCCCTGATTTCCCCTATGTTGCTCCTGGGGTTTATCCTGCCTTCCTTCCTGCCTTATGTCTCGAACCATTTATTCTCGAGGCCTTCTATCTCCTCTACCTCCATTTTTTTATCGTTTCTTCTGTAAGCCTGCCATTGATTTATCCAGGGCCTCGATGGGGCAGCCTTGTTCCTATGTCCTTGTCCTCGAAACCTTCCTTCCCGCTCACACCTATCAATCTCCATCCTTAACTGCATGCAATCGTTTGTGTTATGACCGTTATCTCTGTGATGATCACAGTACCGATTCGTTGCTCTCCAGGCTGCAACCGAGTTTTGCGAACTCTGCAAGGATAGTGGTGTTCGAAACAAACCTCTATGTATGCTTAAAATCTGTGCAGGGGTTCTTCCACCGAGCGTTGGGGCAGCGGATTATACCTCTCGAATGGTGTTCTTATGGCTTCGACCAGCCTCTTCCCTCTATGCTCTACATTTCTTCCTGCTTTCTCTGAAAGGTTATCTCTTTTCCTTCTAGTTGCCTCATCTACCCTCGAATATTGCTCCACGACCTCTTAAAGTTTTTGCAGTGTTTTAGGAGTATTAGTATTCAGCTTCTTGTATAACTCTAGATTCTGCATCCCCAGCAGGTACCCCTGGATTACCTCATTCTCCATCGTTTCTATCACCCCCAAACTCTCGTCAACATATCGGTGATAGAAGGTTTCCGTGCTTTCCTCTGGCTTTTGCTTAGTCTGGTAGATTTCTAACAAAGTTTTGGTAAACTTCTTCTTCTGCGCGTACTGGCTTAATAACGCTCCGCTGAAGTCTCGATACGATTAGAGCGAGCCCCTTGGCAACTTATTAAACCACTCATGTGACTTTCCTAGCAAGTAGCTGCCTACCAGCTTGCATGTCAATTTCTCATCAAAGTCCCTCGAAGTCATCAAGCCCAGGAATGTTTGTATGAACTCTCGAGGGTCAGTTTCACCATTGCATGTGGGAAGTCCTTCCGGGGGCTTCACTTCTATCGGCCATCAAACCCCTATGATCACCGAGCTGAAAGGACACCCCGCAACCTGGCCCAAGGGGCCGATCAACCTATCCAATTCCTTTCTTAAAGATTCACTTGCATCTGAGGGGGGGTTCATGCCGGCCCACTGGCAAGTTTAGCCCCCTATCGTGACTACCCAACTGTGGCATATAGAGAGGTTGGGTTCCTCCGTATCCTGAGTTAATCTAGCGCGGTCCAAGCTTCGGGTATGCTGGTGGTGGTGGCAGTTAAACATAAGGATTGTATAACCCCTGGTCGATTCCCATACTCCCATATCCTTGCGTGCCAGAAGAAGTCATCATTCCATATGATGCTGACCGGCCAGGTCGGAGGTACCGCATATACAGGACCTTGGAAATAACCATGAATGAAAGGCTGGGGCCTAGCCTGTAGCGGCCCTCCAACATATCCCTGATAAGGGTAAGCTATTGGGGGTTGGGGCTGAGAGGCCCACCCCATAGTTATTCCCAAAGGCGAGGGAGAATTGCCCCCATCGTGACTCTATCATCCCTTGGAGGAGGGGTGATCTGGTAACCAGCCGCAGCCAGGACCTGAGCTGCTCGTTCCACATCTTGACTTGGGGTTGTCCTCTCCAGGTTCTGATTTCCTTGACCATGTTGGCCATAGGCTTCCATAGACGAGTCTCCCAAAACTTCCGTAAACCTTCCATCCCTCAAATCAACCACCCTCTCGAGCGGGGGATCGGTATTTCCCTGTCTTTGCTCTCACATCACTTCCAAAGTCCTCGAGGGCCCCGGCATATCATGCTGGATTGGTACCAGGGTGTTTGCGCCAATCGCCACTGAGGTTTGTTCCCCCTCGTGGCCTACGCCTGTACTAGATTCTGCTTGCAACTCCGCTCCCGTTGTCTAAGTATAAGCCATGTCGTTGTCCTCGATGCGGGAATCGTTTCCTCCTTCTGGATTCTCCGATGTTAACCTTCATGAAGATCCCGTCCCCGTACCTATTGACCTCAATCATTCACTCCTTCGAACTACATAAACTCTCTAAACCCTTGATCCGAATTAGTCGTCTTCACAGACGGCGCCACTTGATGCGTCTTCGACCACTGACCGGTTCGTAGGTTTGGGTTCTTCTCGAACGGACCTGCAATCAAACTATACCTGGGGTTCCAGGGGTCAGCACTCTGATGCTTAAGTTAGTCCAAGCTTTCAATATGATTAAGACAGAATGAATGATAAGTAAATGTGTACCTTGTATTTATACTCTGTGTCCTAAATAACGTACTCCTTAATTATCACCCTTAATTACCCATGAATGCGGAGATTAATTTTAGTATTAAATATTCCCCAAACCGGGCTGCCAAACCTGCGGCCTAATGGCCTTCTTGGGCCTAACCTCTATCAGCCGCAGACATGGGTGCAATGATCATACAACCATGAAAGTCCAGCACCTGTTAGATGCCAACAAAAATTGGAAACTGCCACTTCTAAATTCAATCTTCCCCGAAAACATTGTCAGGAAAATACAGTCAATCTACGTGCCTAAGCAGGGAAGTGATGAGGACTCTCACAAATGATGTCATCTATAGGGCTCAAGAAGTCAGGCCGACACAGACCACGGTCATCCCCAACAATAACTGGAAGAAGCTTTCCAACTTCCAGGAAGTTACACATATTCACAAGGCGCCTGAGTCATAACGCAATCCCTACAGGAAAAAAATTGAATAGAAGAGGAACAATCCAAGATCCGATATGCAAAGTATGCACTGCAGGGTTGGAAGAAGATATTGATCATCTATTCATGGGATGTATTCAGGACAAACGAATTTGGAGAGCCTCTAGGTTTTGATTTCGACAGAGGCACGAGCACATATTTTCGGACGTGGTTTTGGGACTGGATACGCTTAGCACCGGACAAAGAAAACATTGTCCTATCTCTGCATATATTATGGCAAATGTGGATGTAAAGGAATCTCAGTGTGTTTCAGGACGAACGAAAAGAACCAGGCATTTGGGGACAGCAGAAGATGGCAAGACGTGGATATTGAGGACAGAGAGATATTGCAGCCAGAGACACAAGTCCAGTCCAAATACGATAAACCTCAGATAATGGCAACAGTCAAGATCGATGGAGCATTTTGGAAACAGAATGGTCACGGTGCAGCGGCTTGGACAGTCATCCCATGTCTGCAGCGTCAAGGAACAACACAATCTGTGCATATGGCAGCAGTATTACCATTAGCAGCGGAGGCTATGGCTTGTTTAAGGGGTACCAGGACTGCGACACATACAAGTCTGGACAGATCATGCGGTTCTTGCTAAAGCTACTAAACAGCTCTAAAGAACTTCCACCCACAGAGGTTGCAGGATTAATCGGAGACCTCAGGCACATATATACAAGGTTTTTGACAAGTTCTGGATACAGAAAGTGCCTAGATCGGCTCTACAAGAGGGAGCCAATGGCCTTACTTGTCAAACTAATGGTTGTATTGCAGCTACTCTACTATAATGAAAGTAATTTTTCCCTCAAAAAAAAAAAAAACAATCTTTGTGCTTGGCTCAGGCCTAGCTAACCAGATTGACATTAATCTTGAGATTAGTTTAATTCAATTTAATTCAATCTTCAGAGATTAATTTAAGGGATTTTTACACTTCTAACATTAACTTACACTAAAAGTGTCAATATAACTCAGCAAAATGAGAAAGTGTCAAATTAACCCTAACTTTATGACAAAATCTGAGGTTATAAACTTTTGTCACTATTCTGGCGTTGACCCATTAATTTGAGTTCTGACCGGAGTTGAAATGTTGAAAATTCCCCTGCTCACATAGGATAAAATTACCCCTTTCTGTTTTTTTTTCTTTTTTTATCCAGGGATAAAATTGTCATTTTCTTACAGAATTATACTACACTTTCATTTTAAAGTTAGGGTCATTTTAGCATTTGACTCTTAATTTAATGTTGAGGCCTTATTTTGCTTCTAATGTTGTTAACATGCTGTTTTTTATTGAGTTAAAAAAACTTAAATTACACCGGGTCCCACATAGGGAACTTAAATTGCACCGGGTCCCACATAGGGATGTTTGTAGTGCTGTTAGAGCAAGTTTAACAATTTTCCTACAGTTGAGATTCTCATTGATTAGGAATTCTAAATGGCTTCTTAAGTCCAACGGTTCCTATAGAGATTTTGATGAGAGAAAAAACTTCATTTCCTATATTTGTAGAGAATAAAATTATAGGCAATGAAAATTTAATGCAATCCATTGATTCTTTTTAATGAATAGATCCGATCGCAACTTCGAATATTAATCGTTGGTTTCTTATAGTCATTTGTTTTTATTTCATTCTCTTATTTATTACCTGTATCTACTATTTAGGAAGAATACCGTCCCCCATTCTTACTAAGAAACTGAAAGAAACCTCACAAGCAGAAGAAGGGGTGTAAAGTGAAGCCCAATTGAATGCATCAAATCTAAATATAATATTCATTTTTCTATTAAACACTTAAGTCTCATATTTCCTTCATTCTCGTGTTCCTACTAAAAAGTACCTTAGACTTCCAACAAAATTTGTTTAGAGAAAACTACTACAATCTCGACTTCAAATGGGATTTCTTTATATTTTTTTGGGTAGAATTTTGTCAATAATGATTTGTTTAGATAGTTGGAATTAATCTCTTTGATTTATACTTTTTTAAAGTTTTGGATGTTATTACCTTTTATTTCAAATTGGGTAAAATATGAAAAGAATACGAAATTCTAGTTACCATCTAAATTTAAAATTTAAATTTGTTACTCCATTTTGATTGGTTTAAAAAAATTAAAAATTAATTTTATAATATATTTTGTAGTGATTAAAGATTAACTCTTCTCAAGCAACATCTAATAGAAAGAAAAAGTCTCAGAAAAGACGGTCTTTCTATAGGCTTATGGACAGTCCTCAAGGACTTTTGCCTTAAATGTTGTAATTTTTTATAAAATTTAAATATTGCATTTTATAAGTTATGTATTTGGAAGTGAAAATATAAAAATATATGATATGGAAAAATGCTTTAAAAAATTCTAAATTTTGTATTTAATTTAACAAATGCAGTGTATAAGATTAAAAATAGGTGGTCTGTCCATAAATTTATGTACAGACCATCTATCAGGACACCCACTCTAATCAAAATTGTTTGATTTGGATGATCCTTCAACCAGGATGATTTTATCATTTTGATTTCCTAACTTCCTAAAACGATAAGTTTTGCTACAAACCTTCTCCTCACCCTTCGTCTCCTCACCGTTTTGGCTCTCAACACTCTCTATTTCTTCCAACCTCAGCGTTCCGTCTGTCACTGTTTTGCCTCTTGCCTCTCTCTGTTTCCTCTCGACGTCAGCACTCTGTCTGCCACCGTTTTGCCTATCGCCGCTCTCTGTTTTCTCCCAACTTCAGCGTTCCATCTGTCACTATTTTGGCTCTAGCCGCTATCTGTTTCCTCCCGATGTGAGCGCTCTGTCTGTCACCGTTTTACGTATCGCCACTCTCTGTTTCGGCGAGACGTCAGCGCTCCGTCTCTTCACATTCATGTAATACAAACGTTTGTTTTCTCTCTATTGCTGATGAATATTGTTAAAGTTAGGTGTGTTTTGATCAAGTTTCGCCTGATTATGATCCTTCACGGCCTGCAATTTCGATAGGGTTTCCGTGATTAGAGCAAGCTTGTTGTTCTGTTCACTGGATTGCTGCTTATAATTAATCAAATTTGTGATGTTGCAGTCCATTATTATTGTTGATTAGTTCATGTTGGTAGCCATGGTTTTTCAGTTTGCATGATGAATTTTTGCCTGTTTCTTTAACTGCCCTCGTGCGTACGTACGGGTTCGAGCTTATTGCACCTTGTGCTTATTCAGCTGTCATTTGTCAATTGTGTAGTTTATGCGTTCTTTATGCTCAAGTTCCTTTTCTGTTTTCATCAATTGATTTGAGCATTTCTGTTAGCTTGTATTGCGGTTCAGTCGAGAGACATACCATTGATATGTTTCGAGAGTGTAGTGTGCATTCGAATATCTCGTAGGAACAAAATTGAGTAGTGAAGATTGGCTTATGGGATGTTAGGAATACGATCCCACGAGATATCTATTAGCCCGAAAAGATGGATAACAAAGACAACGTAAAGAAAATAAAGGAAATAATAGACACAAGTATTTACGTGGTTCGGTCAAGTTGACATACATCCACGGCCGGAGGAGACCGGAAGCTTCACTATATGTGGAGAAAGTATTACAAGGCTCTGCCTACCCCCTATGAAGGAATTATGTGGCAAAATATAAATATGAGGGTTTTGGCTTCTACAACTACAAAGGAGAGTTAAAGGGAGAAGAAAGCAAGTAGCAAAGGAATGCTATGCTTGAGGTGTGTTTGAACTACTAAGTTCATCCCCAATTTATACTACTCTAAGCTCACCAATGGCCAAGAGCTCTCAAACAAAACTTATCCCAATATCCCAAGAAATCCTCCTTCTTGCTTCAAGCATGGGTTGTGAACATTACCTCCAAATGGTTCTTACAAAAAAACCATGATAGTTGAACTCCAATAGTCAAAGAAATAATGCTTCAACTTGCTAAGCATGGGATGAGAATAGTGTTGCAATTTAATGCTTTGAATTATTGTCTTTGCTAACCTCCAAAGAAGTGAATGTTCATGAATAATTGAGTGAAGACCACATTTCTTCACAAATCTCCACCTTGGTCTGAACCCCAAAAGTAATAGCTTACCCACTCTCCTCCGGCATGGCCCTAATGGGCCGAATCACCAACAATGAACACCAATCAAGTCCAAGCACTGCTTGAACTTGAAATAGGGAAGAGCCTTTGTGAACACATTAGCAGGATTATCCTTTGTATGGATTTTCTTAACAAAGACCTTCTTTTGTGCAATGGTGTCACGAATGAAGTGATAATTAATATCAATATGCTTCATCCCCTCATGATACATCTGATCTTTAGTCAAGTAAATTGCACTTTGACTATCAGAGTGAATGGTAGTAACCCTTTGTTGTAGAGTTAATTCATTGAAGAGACCTCTCAACCATAAAGCTTCTTTGATTGCCTCTGTGACTGCCATATATTCTACCTCAGTAGTAGATAAAGCAACTACATGTTGTAGAGTAGCTTTCCAACTAATTGCACAACCTCCAATTCAAAATACATAACCTGTAAGAGACCTGCGCTTATCAAGAACACCGGCAAAGTCTGAATCTACAAAACCAACCAGAGTGTTATTGGTTCTATCAAACTCCAAACACATGTTCAAAGTACCCTTTAAGTATCTAAGAATCCACTTCACATCTTGCGAATGTGATTTGCCCTGATTGGCCATATACCTGCTAACAACACTAACAGCTTGTGAGATATTAGGGCAAGTACAAACCGTTGCATACATTATACTCCCAACTGCATTTGAATAAGGAACTCTAGCCATATAATCTTCTTCTTCCTCTATTTTTGGTGATTGGGCAGCAGATACCAAGAGGAGTGCTAACTGGTTTGGCATCATGCATGCCAAATTGCTCCAAAATTTTCTTAAGGTAACTCTCCTAGGTCAGGTACAACTTTCCAACTCCTCGATCTCTTCTTATCTCCATACCAAGAGTTTTCTTAGCTGCACCCAAATCTTTCATCTCAAATTCACTATTCAACAAGACCTTCAACTCATGAATTTCTGCAAGATTCTTAGCCGCAATGAGCATGTCATCTACATATAATAGCAAATAAATGAATGAGTTATCTTGTAACTTCCGGAAGTAAACACAACTATCATACATGCTCCTGGAGAAAGCATGACCCAACATAAATGAATAAAACCTCTTATACCATTACATTGGAGACTACTTTAATCCATACAAGGATTTCTTCAACAAGCAAACCCGGTCTTCTTTACCTTGAACTTCAAAACCTTCAGGTTGACTCATATAGATATGTTCATCTAATTCACCATGCAAGAAAGATGTCTTGACATCCATCTATTCTAACTCCAGATCATACATGGCAACCAAAGCAAGCAATACACGAATAGAACTATGTTTTACAACAGGTGAGAAAACATCATTGAAATCTACACCTTGTACCTGACTGTAGCCCTTTGCAACCAATCGGACTTTGTACCTTGCATTCTCAACACCTGAAGTATCTTCCTTTCTCTTGAAAACCCATTTTGCAACCAACAATTTTCTTTCCTTTTGGTGGCACCACAAGATCCCATGTTCTATTCTTGTGTAGAGATTCCATCTCTTCGTTCATAGCCACCAACCATTTGTCTGAATTAGCACGTGAAAATGCATCTGAATATGTGGAAAGTTCCTCGTCTCCACATGTTTCCTGTGCCACTAATAAACCATATCCAGCCAAATTTGCATACCTCAATGGTGGTCGAATGTCACGCCTCGGTCTATCTTTGGCAATGGAATAATACTTATCTCCCGGTTGATCTTCAGCATGTTCATGATCAGATTTTTCAACCACTTCTTAGGTTGGTTTCTCCCTGAACAACCACCAATCTCTAACTCCCCCTGCTTTTGTGCACTATTCTTTTTTTCTGAATCACGGGGATTACAAGACTCTTTTTCAAGGATGTAACATATA
Source organism: Rubia yunnanensis (assembly GCA_037428765.1). Classification (NCBI taxonomy): domain Eukaryota; kingdom Viridiplantae; phylum Streptophyta; class Magnoliopsida; order Gentianales; family Rubiaceae; genus Rubia; species Rubia yunnanensis. The sequence goes on along the minus strand of CM075061.1, from coordinate 115,441,562 downwards.
AGATTCATCAAATGTAACATCTCTATTAATCACAAATTTAGGAGATTTGGGATCAGGTTACCACAATCTATATCATTTCACCCCTGAAGCATAACCGAGGAAAATACATTTCTTAGCCCTAGGCTCTAGCTTTCCCTCATTAACATGCATATAAGCTGGACACCCAAATATTCTTAAATTAGAGTAATCAGTAGGAGTACCTGACCAAACTTTCTCCAGAGTCTTGAAATCAAGAGGTGCACATGGAGAGCGGCTGACGATGTGACAAGCCATAGATATGGCTTCTACCCAAAAGTCTAATGCCAACTTGGCATTTGAGATCATGCATCGAGCTTTTTCCAAAAGAGTACGATTCATCCGCTCTGCCACACCATTCTGTTGAGGCGTCATTTTAACAGTACGATGTCGAGCTATTCCTTCATTTTTACATAACTCATTGAATTCATTTCCACAAAATTCCAACCCATTGTCATTCCTCAGTCACTTAATTTGTTTTCCTGTCTATTTTTAATCAAAGTCTCCCATTGTTTAAATGTTAGGAAAACATCACTTTTAAGCTTAAAAAAATATACCCAAACTTTTCTTGAATAGTCATCAATAAAAGTAAGCATATATCTTGCACCACCCTTAGAAGGAACACGAGAGGGCCCCCAAAGATCAAAATGAATGTAGTCCAAAGTACCTTTTGTTTTATGAACTGCAGGTGAATGAAAGCTAACTCTTTTCTGCTTTCCAAAAATACAGTGTTCACAAAAGTCCAACTTACTAGTACTTTGACTACAAAGTAGACCTCTCTTGTTTAACAATGTTAAGCTTTTCTCACCCATATGTCCCAACCTCATATGCCACAATTTGGTGATGTCTTCATCTGAGGAAGTTGAGACAACCACTGCCCCAGTTACTGTAGATCCCTGCAAAACATGCAAAGTCTCAACTCTGCAAGCCTTCATTAGCACAAGAGTACCTTTACAGATTTTCAGGATTCCACCATCACCTGAATATCTGTACCCTAGAGCATCAAGAGTGCCTAGAGCGATGAGATTTTTCTTTAAGTCAGGAACATGCCTAATATTAGTGAGTGTCCTAATAACATCATCGTACATTTTGATTTGAATTGTTCCCCTACCAACAACCTTACAAGAAGCATTATTACCCATCAAAACAATTCCACCATCCCATTCTTCATAAGTGGAAAAACACCCACTATCATAACTCATGTGGTAAGAACAGCCCAAATCTAAGAGTCACTCACTAGAAGACCTTGACTTATCATGCATGACCACAAATATGATTCTATCACTCTCATTTTCTGCTACACTAGCTTCACCAGCATTGCTTCTATTCTGCTCATTTTTATATTTTTCTTTATTTTGCAATTTAAAACAATCAGCCTTAATGTACCCCTTTTTCTTGCAATAGTTGCAAATTTTATTTCTGTATCTAGACTTCGACTTCCCTTTGGATCTACCACCTTCATAATCTATATTTTCACCTCTACCCCTCACAAACAAACCCTTAGCATGAGTTCCACTCGATTCCCCCCGTAATGTCCCTATGAATCTGCTCTTTAGATTTTAATGCAGATTTTATACTATTGTATGAGACCGACTCTTTCCCATAAATCATAGTATCTCAAAAATACTTAAAGGACAGGGGGAAGGGAACATAACAATAAAATGGCTTGATCTTATTCATCAACTTTAGCATCTACATTCTCCAAATCCAAAATGATGGAATCAAATTTATCAAGATGTGATAGTATAGATGTACCTTCCGCCATTTTCAACATGTACAAATTTTGTTTCAAATAGAGGCATTGTCTTCTTCATGTAAGTAGATTTCAACTGATCCCACATAACTTTGGCAGTTCTCCCCCTAGCAACTTCCTGCAAAACCTCGTTAGAGAGATTTAAAATAATGGCGGATCTAGTCTTCTTGTCTGGATCACCAAAATCTTCCAGCGACATGTCCGCTGGCCTTTCCTCCACTCCTTCAAGGGATAGCTCACATCCATCCTAGATTAGGATGGCTTCCATCTTGAGTTGCCACATACCAAAGTTTACACTCCGGTCAAACTTTTCAATAGAAGTCCTCGTTACCGTCATGATGGCTAATAGATCAAAAATGAGATATGGTTCTGAAACCAATTTGTTAGGAATATGAATCCCACGAGATATCTGTTAGCCCGAAAAGATGGATAACAAAGACAACGTAAAGAAAATAAAGGAAATAATGGACACAAGTATTTACGTGGTTCGGTCAAGTTGACATACATCCACAGCCGAAGGATACCGGAAGCTTCACTATATGTGGAGAAAGTATTACAAGGCTCTGCCTACCCCCCTATGAAGGAATTATGTGGCAAAATATAAATATGAGGGCTTTGGCTTCTACAACTACAAAGAAGAGTTAAAGGAAGAAGAAAGCAAGTAGCAAAGGAATGATATGCTTGAGGTGTGTTTGAACTACTAAGTTCATCTCCTAATTATACTACTCTAAGTTCACCAATGGCCAATAGCTCTCAAACAAAACTTATCCCAATATCCCAAGAAATCCTCCTTCTTGCTTCAAGCATGGGTTGTGAACATTACTTCCAAATGGTTCTTGCCAAAAAACCATGATAGTTGAACCTCAATAGTCAAAGAAATAATGTTTCAACTTGCTAAGCATGGGATGAGAATAGTGTTACAATTTAATGCTTTGAATGATTGTCTTTGCTATCCTCTAAAGAAGTGAATGTTCATGAATAATTTGGTGAATACCACATTTCTTCACATGGGAGTATGCAATACATATTCAATGTTGCAATTTCTGAGCTTTTGTTATGCTTTGAGTCACTACAAGATTTCGTAGTCATGCCAAACGTTCTCTTGGAATTTTTGGTGAACAAAAGAAGTCTTCAAGTGCCATTAGCCAGGAACTCGAGTACTTCCTGCACAATGTGATAAACGTCAACTTCTTCGACTGGTTGAACTTGGCTTGGAACATCATATTCCCTTCCTCATCTTTGATAAGGAAGTCCAACGTGAATATTTCCAAGTAACATCTGAAGATGACCCTCTTCTCTGATCAATGTGCAGTGAGTGACGAGGCAAAACAGGATATAGTCAGCAATGTGGTAAGTGCCTTGTCTGATTTTGTGGAGATAGAATCACAGGATAAGGTTCAACTCAGCGTCTCCACGGATCCAGATCTCAGGACAATCTATTCAATCACGGTGCCAGTGAGTCGGGTGAAATCTGAGTATCATGAGGAGGACCCGAGTAGGCAGATAATGAACGTGGAGTATAAGGACACCGACAAAGGGCCTGGCTCCATTGATGTCAAGTTCGACTTCTATGTCCCGGAAAAGTTCAAAGATTATAGCATGTGAGTTGTTACAAGTTTCTTGTTGGCTTAATATAGTGTCACTTTAACTCATTTCTGGATTTTCCTTCCTCTGGAACACGAACAAGGTTAAAGTCTTGTTGCTCTTGTATATATGAATGATTTTCGTGCTAGGTGTCTGGATGACTAAAATAGGTGTTGGGTTTTTATTCACACACGGTGTTTTGATTTTGTTGAGTGTTCCATTACTGCTAAAGTTAGGGAGTATTTCATCTCAGTTAAGTTCAATCTAATTTGGCTTGATTCAGTATAAATCAAATGAAAAGAGAATGACGTTTTTAAATTTAGGCCGCAGTTTTCTTAAAGAATTCAGGTGCCAGATAAATAATCTAAAGTTGATGATAAGTTTGCACTGGAAGAAGCAAACTCACCAGTTTCTCTTAACTTTTGCAGTGGCATTTTTTTTATTTCCTTTAATAATATTGATGCATGCGTAATCCTTACGTTCCACATGAAGAGTTCTGTTTCTATAACTAAAATCGGCATGATAGCATGACTCTTCAGGCTTATCAACAAATTTGGGATGTTAGCTTATCGAGAGAAGAGAATAATTTGAGCACCAAAATGACCGAAAAGCGGAGAAGGTGGACGTGAACATCTATAGAGTACTTAAAATACAGGAGAAAGACTTTTGATTTGGAAAAGATATTTAAACCATCGATATTTGCAAGCCGCCTGAGGTCAGTATGGGTTATATTTAATGGCCATATTATTAGGGTAATTTAATGGCTTAACATGTAATATTAAGTGCTTTTTATATGCCAAAGTTGTTCGTTACTTTTGCCACTTCACGGTCTTTGATGTTTACAATGTATTTTTTGTATGCAACAAAGCTATATTTTGTGATGCGTCTGTCTTTCTCGTTTGTTGAACTGTTAAGTAAGGAATTGCTTGATTTATCAGTTGCTATGTAATAGTGTAGTCATTAGTTGGGTCTTGTTGTCATTCACGGCAATAGTTTCTATTGTTTTATTCCACGTGTTATATGAAATGTCCTGCTCCTCTGCAGTTGTTTCCATCTTGACGTGAAGATATAGTAGCTTTCTTCTTGCTCATTTTATACTTGGTTCATTGTTTACGTGTTACAGTGGAGGATGGTTTAATTCTTGGCAGGCTTAGAACGTATTCCTTAAATATTTCTTTTCTTTGAGCACATAAATAATATCGTTTGCCCAAAAATTATTTACCAACTCTTGGATACTAATTTTGCATCTCATAAGATTGGTACTGTCACGGGTCGGCCCCTGAGGGTGCCGAACCGTGTGGCCTAGCCGCGGCCAACCATGTCACGACTACCGCCTTGACCCCACGTGCATCGACGCACCACCCGGTTGCTCGCAGCAGACCGGACCCGTTTGGGACGTGGTCGGGTATGCAGCGGAATATACACACCCGAGAGAGCATGGCTCACACACACAAGCCAACGAAGTAATGTAAGGCCCAACAACTGGGAAGCAAACGCTTATATTCAATACAGCTAAACATATTATGACCTCCTCATTAACCATTCATTAATTTGAATTATTCTTAACCATTTGTTAAATTTTTTACTCTTCTCACTCAATTCCACGTATTCCAACTTGCAAAAATAACAACACCTAAACATATGATGTCAAACAAAGTGAAATGGAGGAAACATTTATTTTTAGCCGGTGTAATTTAAATGAGGCAAAATGAACCTCGATTATCTCAATTGGAAGGTTCACGGTTTGCTATTTTGAGCTCTTACCTTTTTGTTTCGAAGTTGCCTTACTTTTCAGTACTTTCAACTTGTACGTGCGGGTTGTTGATTATTCTTGTTTTAATGGTTATTTACTGTAACAAGGGTTGAGAACATAGAGTAGATAAGGAATAGCTCTCCGAAGTTTGTATGGTGGTCTAGGGTTCTTAATCTTGAAGTAACTAGCAACTCAGAATTCCAGTGTCTAGGAGTTAAGAGTCCCATGGATAAAATTTTTACGGAGTTTTGTATGATCTTTCAGTACTTTCAAAGTTACGTTACTTTTAAAGACTCTCAAGTTGTAAGCGCAAGTTGTTGATTATTCTTGTTCTAATGGTTATTTACTGTAGCTAGGGCTGATGATAGAATGATTTGCTGTAAGAAATTGTATTATGGATAACTGAATATATAGAGAGTACAATAGAGGTGTAATAAGGAAAGAACACTAATCATACTAAATCATAATCTAATCAGTAATCTGATTTATCCTAACACCCCTCCCCCTCAAGTGAAGCGTTGGATGCTCGCCGATGCACAGCTTGGACCTGAAGAACTCGAACAGTGGGCAAGAGAGCCCCTTGGTGAAGATGTCCGCAATCTGAAGAGAAGTCGGAACATGAGCAATGCGCAGCTTTCCAGATATCACCAACTCACGAGCAAAATGATAGCCAATGTCGAAGTGTTTTGCCCGCTTGTGTGCCACCCGATTATGAGCAAAAACGATAGCACTGCTATTATCGCATAACAGCAGTGGAGAGCCAGAAAGCGGATCCCAAAGATCATGAAGTAAATGAGTGAGCCATACCACTCCTGAAGAAGTATTAGCGAGAGCACGGTATTCAGACTCGGTGCTAGAGCGAGAAGCATTAGGCTGTTTCTTGGCACTCCAAGAAACCATATTGCCACCAAGATAAACCGCATAACCATAAGTAGATCGACGAGTCTCCAGACATTGGGCTTAGTTAGCATCAGGGTACCCTAACACCTCAGGAGTACTAGCAAAATGAAAGCAAAGACCAAAATCAAGAATGCTGCGTACATATCGCAAAATTTGTCTTACTGCAGTGAAATGGTCATCTCTCAGATCCTAAAGATACTGACTCACCGTGTTAACCGAGAATTCCAAACCCGGGCGAGAGATGGTGAGATACTGGAGAGCACCAACAAGAGAACGATAAAGTGTAGAATCTCGTAACGGATGACTGGTAGAGCTGTGAAGCTGAGAACCAGCGACAAATAGGGTAGAAACAGGTGTCACATCAGATATAGCAGCCTGATTCAAAATATCACGAGCATATTTTGCTTGGCCAAGCAATAACCCTGAGGAGGTAGGCGAAACTTCAAGACTGAGAAAGTAATGAAGAGCACCAAGATCCTTGATTGCAAACTCTCTGTGTGTCCAATCGATGAACTGACAAAGAAGAGTCGAGTCATTTCCTATAAGAATGATATCGTCCACATACACAAATAGGTACAGTAACGACGAACCTCTCGAGAAGACAAATAAAGAAGTATCGGCTGAGCTGCATCGAAAACCAAGCTATGTCAAATAACTGCTAAAATGCTAGAACCAAGCTCGGGGGGGCCTGCTTAAAACCATAAATGGCCTTTCGCAAGCGACAAACATAGTCTGGATGAGCAGAATCCTGATAACCAACGAGCTGCTTCATGTAGATAGGAACATCAAGAACACCATTAAGGAAATCGTTCTTGACATCTAACTGATGAAGTAGCCAGGAGCGCATGGTGGCTATAGTGAGAACCATCCTAACAGTGGAGGCATTGACCACAGGACTGAAAGTGTGGTCAAAATTAAAACTCGGAATCCGTGAGAAACTCTGCGCCACAAGTCTAGCTTTGTGACGCTCAATAGTGTCATCTGGTCGATACTTGAGACTATAGACCCATTTGGAGGCAATAATGTTGATATCTGAAGGTCGAGGCACCAAGTCCCAAGTGTGCTGACCACGAAGGGCAGCCATCTCATCATCCATGGTTGTAACCCAGACTGGATCCTGAAGGGCAAAGCGATAATCAGTGGCTCTGTTTGAGAAAGGAGTGCAGCAGTGAGACCATGAGCAATTACATCTGAATAATCTCGACGCTGAATGGCACCAGTAGAAGACTGAGTAACCATCCGATGGGTACGAGTTTATGGTGGTGAAGCTGGAGGAAACTTATCCGAGGCCGTGCGTGGCGGTGCAGGAAGGAGCGAGTTGGGACCATCCGAGGCCGCGCGTGGTGGTGTGGGAAGGAAGCCCATGGTCATCCGTGGCTGTGCGAGAAGGAAACCCATATCAATTGAGCTCGAGCTAGGCTCGGGCGTGGCCGTCCGTGGCTGGAGCCATCTGGAGCGTCCATTGCTGCCGGGCGCGAGCCATCACGCCTAGGCACAGATACAGGTGATAAACCATCAAGCGCAGACGTAGGCGATAAACCATCGGGCGCAGGCGCAGATGTAGGCGAGAGACCACCTGACGCGGGCGCGAGATCACTGCAGTCTGATGCGAGATGGGATGGAAGATGTGGGTCAGCAGGTCGAGATGGCTCATCTTCAGGGAAGAAAAATTGAGGTAAAGATTGAGTCGAGGCTTCTGGCTGCGCCATCCCAATCGATGAAGTAACAGCTCCATAAAAAACAACGAATTCTCCAGATTTGAAATAGAATGATTGGCTGCGGAAAATGAAACATAAGGGAATAAAGTTTCATCAAAATGAACGTGGAAAGAGACATAGATGTGCCCAGAAGTCGGGTCGAGACACTGGAAGCCCTTGTGACGAGGGTTGTAGCCAATAAAAACACATGAAATAGATCGCGGTACAAACTTATCAGTAGTAGTGGCACGCAGACATGGAAATGTACGGCAACCAAATGGGTGAAAGAGTGTATAGTCAGAAACATGACCAAAAATAACCTCAAAAGGTGATTTGCCACCAAGAACTGAACTAGGAAGATGATTAATAATGTAAACCGCATAGGAGAAAGCTTCCACCCAATAACAGTGCGGAACTGAAGAGTGAAAAGACATGGAAAGACCAGTCTCTGTGATGTGACGATGCTTCCGCTCAGCTCAGCCATTCTGAGCAGGTGTATAGGGCGAGGACATCTGATGATGAATGCCACATGATATGAAGTGAGCCTAAAGTTGGTGATTAGTAAAATTGGTGCCACCATCGGTCTGAAAATTTTTAACCCTAGCAGAAAACTGGATCTCAACAAATTTCTAAAACTGAATAAATGTGTCATAGAAATTCGACTTATGCCACAATGGGAGAAACCATGTGAATCGCAAAAAATCATCGATGAGAATGGCATAATAAGATAAACCACCGGCAGATAGAACAGGGGCCAGACCCCACAAATCACCATACACTTGTTCCAACAAACCAGTAGCACGCTTGTCACTAGTGGAAAAAGGCAAACGGCTACTCTTGGCCATCTGACAAGGAGAGCAACTAACAGATACAGGCATAGCAGAAGTGACAGAAATAAAGCCCCGTCGATTCAATAACTGAACAGTATCATGAGACACATGACCGAGGCGAGAGTGCCACTGCTTAAAAGAAGCATGGAGCTTTCTAGAGCACAATTCTCCTAAAAAACTGGAATCGCCATTATCAAGAAAATAAATACCAGAACTATGACGACCTTTACCAATTATCGTTCTTGTATGGTTGTGCTCAATGGAAAATGCATCGGCATTAAATATAACACGGACAGGTAAATCACGAGTGATCTTAGGAATGGACAATAAGCTTCTAGTAATCTTAGGAACTACAAGAACATCATTAACAGAGAAACAAGAGAAATGACATTGACCGATGTGAGAAATAGAAAATGATTCACCATTTCCAACAAGAATAGCATTAGAACCACGATAACATTGTATCTTATCAAGATGACTGGTATGAGCAGTGATATGAGATGTAGCACCGGAATCAACGACCCATTGATTCGACGAAGGATAACGGTTGGAACCATTCAGACTGGCCTGAAACAAAGCTTTGTCCATAATCCAATTGCCGGAACAATATTCCCGAGATAAAGGCGCCAAATAAACCATAGAAGGAGCTGACAATCGGCCAAAATAAATATATGACAATTGGCCCAAACAATGTGCGCACGTGAGACCACGCGCAGAGATGATAGTCGGGGACAACGCTGGCGAGCGCTCGGAGAGCAGCCGCGGGGAGCCGAGTGGAGCCGTAGGGAGCCGCGTGGGGTGGCGTGGAGCAGAAAGGGGCTGCATGCGTCGGGGGGGGGGGGGTAGCTGCGTGGAGTGGAGATCCGGAGAGGAATCGCGTGGAGTCGCAGGGAGCCGCGTGGAGTGGAGTGAAGCGAAAAGGGGCCATGTGCGTCCGGCGAAGCCGCGCAGAGCGGAGTGCGCCGGAAGGTGGCCACGTGACGGAGCCGCGGGAAGAAAACGGCGATGGAAATTTTAAGTTTTTAGCTTTTGGATCAGAAGAGGCTCTAATACAATGATAGAATGATTTTCTGTAAGGAATTGTATTATTGATAACTGAATATATAGAGAGTACAATAGAGGTGTAATAAGAAAATAACTCTAATCATAATAAATCATAATCTAATCAGTAATCTGATTTATCCTAACAGGTGATAACAAAGAGTAGACAAGGAATAGCTCGTCTGAGTTTGTATGGTTGTCTAGGGTTCTTAAACTTGAAGTAACCGGTAACTCATAATTTCGGTGTCTTGGAGTTAAGAGTCCCAGGTATAAAAGTTTTAGGGACTTTATTATTTTCATAAAAAAAAAAGTGTAGTGCAATGCTTCTAGGAGCGAAAAATGGGGGAATGGAGAAGGGAATGGATGTTGATGTTGATAAATTTCTCCCTTCTATCTCCCTAACAGGACTAAGAAACCTGAGAAAGGATGTTTGGTTCTCTCTGGTATACCAAACTAATCCCATAATTATAAGCTTGTATAGCATTTTTCAATTTCTACCCCTCACACTCCTAGAACAGCAAATAATGGAAAATTAAGGACTAAAATTGTTTTCCTTGTCCTCTCAGCTTGGTGCAACTGGAACAATAATTGTGAAAGAAAGTTCAATTGGCTCGTTGATGGTAATATTTGGCTATGGAGTTTAGGTTGATGAGCTTGTTGGACATATATTGATTATATCATGCAAAAAATTAAATAACAAAAATTGAATGAGCAATTAACATATGCAAGAATAATAAACTTTTATTAATTATTCAAGCATACAATCAAAAAAATTAAATTACAAATAATCAAAGCATAAATCATGTTTCAAGTAATCACAAAGTGATGGAGTCAAGAGTAACACTCGCTACCCTTGAAACGAATGAGTCCCGCCGTGGACATCGTTCCCTAGAATAGAACCATTGCAGGAAACAATTAACATTTAAGAGTTATCTGTGATTCACGCAAGGCCCGAAGGACTATCACCGACAGAGAAAGACAGAAGTGAGACTCAAGTTTAGAATAAATGAGGAACTTGAGAATGGTGTAAACTTTTCTGACTGACTTAGAGGCTCTACTTATCCTACTTTAAGAGACCCTAATCATAGAAACATGATATTCTGATTTTCTGTAATTAGAGAAGCATATTCTCGAATCATCAACTCATCAAATCCGAGATATTCCATTAATACTCTAATCAAATCTGCTGGAAAATGAAGAAATATTTGCACAAATATTCTTCATTGTATTAAACATGGTATACCGCATATTTATTTAAGACAAGATACCTCACAGAATATGGAAGTATTTTGTTCTTATCTCTTAAGAATTACACACAAGCAATTCCATATATACTATGCGGTTGGGCCTTCCAGAGACTTCCATGAGGTCCATACGCATTTTGGACAGTCCAGAGAAAATTACCCGGGCCAATTTTTGCCCATTTTTTTTCTCTTTCAAGAGTGATATTTCAAACATCCATATCTCATTCACCCTTGATCCGTTTTGAGAGTTTAAATAGTCTATTTTATAGTACTCGCGGAGGAGAACCCAAAAATGACATCCACAGACCCAAAATCTATTCGGGCCCCACTCAAACGAAGCCCAAAAAGTTGACAAATTTCAACCTTTTAACCATCATTTTCCAACAATCCCCCACATGAATAGATATTGATGTAGGAATCAGAACAATCACGTCAGACACAGAGTTTGACTTGGTGATAGATTTATTTCGACGGCATAGATGCTGCATAGGATAAGTAGGTGTCACCCTTTGAACTTTCCCTTGAGAGAGTACACTTAGCCCACTGGTTAGGAAGTAGACGCGATGTCCTTGAACTTCCCCTACCGCTTGTGTGAACGACAATTTTTGTCCAACACGATAGACTTAGATTCCTCTATGAATCTAGCAAGAGAGAACCATTTCTCTACACAAATCAAGCCATATCCACGAGTCTCACGCACAGCTTGTTTCCAGTGATCATTTCTGGATTACTCGTGTATCATCTTACTATCTATTATAAGAATTGTCTAATGTGCACTTTAATAAGTACAACAGACTATCAATGACTCTTGAGTTCTCTTCTTAAGAGACACCTCACCTTTACAAAAAGGTAACTCATAATGTTTAGAGTCATTCCATTGAATACGACATATCTCCTAGAGACTCAATCATTGTATTAATTTTACTATCAATGAGAAAACCATCAATTCAATGACATAAATGACATGGTCATTTTTCGTGTCTCTTAGCGTATCTGTCTTCATCAAACTCGTTGATTTAATATCACTGGCTAAACAACAATTAGTTTGGTCACATGATGGGTCATTTAGAAGCATTGAGCTTTTCATTTTTGGTCTATTCAGATTTTAATATCTAAGTCTCCAAATAACCATTTTGGTCAATTAGATGTACTTCAAGATTTCACAAAGCCTTGATAGCAGGTACCATCACTCTTGGACTCATTCTCGCGTCTGGAGAACACCCATTAAGTGCACAAATATACTTACTAATTGTTCAAATCTACTAGTACTCTAGTGATTTGCACTCATGCAAGATCAATCTCTCTATTGATCGCTGCTTTCCACAACCGTCATTTCATGGAATCTTGTTTCCTTTGTTGGTTTATCCCCGATCCTTAATGATTCCATCTATTGACTCTTAAGTCCATTTAAGATAAATCAGGATCTTTAACAGAAACTTTCACAAAATACACTTTCCATCAAGATATATTTCTAGTTTCTTTATAATATTTCTTGTGAATTTCAAGAAATTGATAGCACTTCAACATTGTGCATATCTAGTAAAGATACTATTTAAGTATTCCTTTTACTACATTCGCAATACGCCAACCCCCACATTCGAAAGAACTTTTAGGATGGCTCTATGAGGAGCTTTATTTTCCTCCTTCTTAGGGTATCTTATTTAAAAGATTGTCAGCCAACTTAAAGGCTCTCCCACAACGCTTGATCATTTCTAGCAATTTCCTTCAATCACCATATGACCTTGCAAATGTCTACATTGTGAATCACATTCCCCAAAGGATTCTATGTATTCATATCATGGTCACAGATAACCTCATATGTTTTTTGTGCATCACATAAGTGGTTTCGTTAATATAGAAACCTAACTTACTAAAAGTCTGTGTGTTCAATAATGAATCAAACACTAGGTTCTTACCCATGAAATTTCTTTTAAGGCTAGATCCTTTCAACAATCAAAACACCTTCATGTATTGATCTTTTATCGTGAAAGTCTCTCTTATTCCTTCAACTCCCTTGAGATTAAAGATAACTAAACTTCCCGATCTCAATTAATCGTTCTTCCTCGCATGACCAATACCACAACCGATGTAGTATCAATCAATTGAGGATTCGATTATCTCTCACTAGGGCGTAGTGTGAGTTTACCAACTCCACACAATTTCATGCCCATTTTAAAGCCAAGTTTCAGCACAACTGTACTTTAATTTTAGACTACTCAAATCAAACTTGAGTGCCTTTATATTCGAAACACATTCAAGTCCATTGCTCAACTCAAGTTTGAGTGCACTACTCGACTTGATTTCGGGTTTACCCTTTTGGTTCGAGTTAAATTCTTCCCGACTTGAACAACTTGATTCAAGTCTCTCGTGACGACTTTTCATCTCAAGTACTTATCAAAATTCATATGGTCGTTGAATTTTTAGGTTTTCATCTACATCCCACGTTGGGTTGGCTTTATTAAATATCCCCACACGTGTTAAGTTTCTCAAAACCTCGTGTCTTGGGGTTCCTAGACCAAATGTATTAGGATTCCTCATCTCAGAATACTAAGGTTTTCCAACCAAAAATCTAGAGAATTGACCAAATGTCTTGGGATTCCATATCTCATGATTCTTAGATTTTTCAACCATAAATCAAGAGATTTAACCAAAAGTCTCGGGATTCCCATTCTCAGGATTCTTAGTTTTCCCAACCAAATTCTTGAGATTTTCCCCTCAATTCTTTGATTACAAATAATCAAAGGTATTTAGCATAGTCATGATAACTCATGCTTTAGGGTTTATACCATGGTTCACAAGAACCAATACCCTAGACATAGTCGTAAACTAATGTCTTCACGTTCACATTTTTTAGGTCGTACAAAAAAACCAGAATATGTTGAACTTCGAGCTCATATGCTCTATCTGTGCAATCTAACAATTGTCACTCGTGAGCCATATGCTTGTAAGCGATCAATCAAGATAGCAAATTATCGGGAATAGTCTTGTCAAATATTTCATTGCATCAAAAGGCACTTTCCCAAACAATTAATATAATCAAAGCATATAAAAGCATAACCCAATTTTACACACAACATAGATCTAAAATTTTTGTATATGCAGCTAAATCAAGTCCCTAAATGAACGAGAATACATCATGGATCAAATAACCCGATGTCACATACTTCATTCATGCACGAATATATTACACTATTGCTGAGAGATGTCATGTTTAAGTGCAAATGAAGTTTACCATTTTATCGCATGCGATTCTCAGACCAAGCATATAAAAGTCATGAATCACTAGCAGCACATTCTCACAGAAAATGTGGTTTTAAATCTTTTAACCAACACAAGCAGCCCACACAACCAAATTACTATACCATGCAAAATAGGTATTTCAACATTTGATTAAGTATTTAAACAAATACTATAACATTTTAAGGGCTTAGGAAATTTAAATGTCTCATAATTTCCAACACACATGCACTGCTTTCATGTAATTTCATAATTAAAAGGAATAGTAATGCTTAATTCAATATTCCAAACTCATGACATTTTTTTCTAACTTTAAGCTATTCATGCAAAGAATCAAATATGATTTATTACCATATCAACATTTAATCCCATAAGCATGAATATCACGGAATTAACATATTTCCATAAATACGCCATGTAATTTAACATAAATGCTCAACTCAGTTTTCCACATAATCAAGTGATTAATATAACCAAATCCATTCACTATCAAATTTGATAGCCTTAGTGTACTGGACATATATGTGCACATATTATTCACATAACACTCTTTGTAACAAAGTCTTGTTCACGTCCAGATTCACGCAAATGGTTATCAAATATAATCCAAGCAATATATGTATATATAGCATGTGCCATGATTCACTTTAATTAACGTGTATACGTACCATAGTTTGTAAAACCGTGGTTACAACTCTTGACTCTTTCAGGTTGTCAAGCAAATCATGATGTATCTCCATGCCTAGTTTTTCTTTCAACAGATACAACCGTATATACTCGGATTCACTAATGTGTACATACAAAAAATCATTCATCGTTAAATATAAGTACATATCTCGTATAGCATATAAATATTTCAATCAATATACTCAATCAATTGGTCAACATGGTTTTATTATACACAACTAAAACCAATGGATTTTGAAAAATAACGAAATTCGAAACAAATTGCGTAAGATATCAAAGAGTAATTTCGAACACAATTTAAGCATGCAATTTTCTCTCAATATAAGGCATGCATTTCCCCCATAAGTATCTCATGCAATTTTCCATCAATGCATGCAGTTTTCAAAAATTAAAACATGCTAGATTGTGATCAACACAAGGCATGCAATTTACAACTATAGATTCCGATATCAATATGATGTGCAATTTGGATCAGATTTTTCCAAATTAAGGCATGCACATTAGGCATATATGTTTTCCGTGGAAGACCGAATCAGGCATCTCCAATTTACTCAAAATTCATGCAGATTTCAATTGACCTAGGCAAGCCCACATTTCCAAACAAAATATGCTATGCAATTTTTCTGTCAAAGGTGGAGCATTCGGTACACGTTTTTTCGCACCAATATAATTCAACAAAATTCATTCGTTTCAAGACTATTGGACATATATTGATTATATCATGCAAAAAATTAAATAACAAAAATTGAATGAGCAATTAACATATGCAAGAATAATAAACTTTTATTAATTATTCAAGCATACAATCAAAAAAATTTAATTACAAATAATCAAAGCATAAATAATGTTTCAAGTAATCACAAAGTGATGGAGTCAAGAGTAACAGTCGCTGCCCTTGAAACGAATGAGTCCCGTCGTGGACATCGTTCCCTAGAATAAAACCATCGCAGGTAACAATTAACATTTAAGAGTTACCTGTGATTCACGCAAGGCCCGAAGGACTATCACCGATAGAGAAAGACAGAAGTGAGACTCAAGTTTAGAATAAATGAGGAACTTGAGAATGGTGTAAACTTTTCTAACTGACTTAGAGGCTCTATTTATACTACTCTAAGAGACCCTAATCATGGAAACATAATATTCTGATTTTCTGTAATTAGAGAAGAGTAATCTCGAATCACCAACTCATCAAATCTGAGACATTCCATGAATACTCGAATCAAATCTGCTGGAATAGGAACAAATATTTGCACAAATATTCTTCATCGTATTAAACATGGTAAAGCGCATATTTATTTAAGACAAGATATCTCACAGAATATGGAAGTATTTTGTTCTTATCTCTTAAGAATTACACACAAGCAATTCCATATATACTATGCGGTTGGGCCTTCCAGAGACTTCCATGCGGTCCATACGCATTTTGGACAGTCTAGAGAAAATTACCCGGGCCAATTTTCGCCCATTTTTTTTCTCTTTCAAGAGTGATATTTCAAACATCCATATCTCATTCACCCTTGATCCGTTTTGAGAGTTTAAATAGTTCACTTTATAGTACTCGCAGAGGAGAACCCAAAAATGACATTCACTGACCCAAAATCCATTCGAGTCCCACTCAAACGAAGCCCAAAAGGTTGACGATTTCAACCTTTTAACCATCATTTTCCAACAGAGCTTGAGCTTGTGCTCGCCCCCTGCAGATCCGTTGAGGATTGGACATGAAAGTGTCTAAAAAACATCAAATATGGTAAAAAAAATTATCAATGTGGTCTCACGATAATATGGTCAACTATAAAACTCAACTTTGGTACCAGAGTACATGCAGAGTGGTAGAGCTAGGAGAAGATATACGTTTATAGCTTTGGGGTTTTGATGCTTGATGTTGTGAGTGGCAAGCGGCTTACAAATGCAGCATTCATTGAAAAGGTTTTAAACATGGTTGGCAATGTATGTTTATTACTCCTTCGGTTACTTGCTTCCATTGTCAATTGACGAACAGATGGAATAACTGCAATATTTCTTGGCAATGCTTGTCAAATATATTGTGTCATGTGTTCTAATATATCCTTGTGCAAACTTTCTAATTATTGACAATAGAGAATGGGACATAGTTGATCCACGTTCTGAAAGGAATACAAACAGAAGGCTTCGAGTCTACAATGCATAGAGTTGTGCAGTTTCTGGAATATGAAGTTATGACCCAGTGACTTCCAAGACTCTGGCTCAGATTGCAAACCCCGTTGAAACATTTGTGTTTGAAACTCCGGCCAGCTGCCTTACATCACCGAATGCAACAACGAAATGAAAAAGGAGAAGATCATGCAATATTTCCTAACTATGAAGATATTATGATATGGAAACCAACTGAAAATGGAAAGTTCATACTGAAAAGTGCATATGAACTTATCAGAAGTAAAAGATCAGTGGTTCCATCTTTCAATCATGTATGGTCTTCTATGATGCCTAGAAAAATAAGTTTTGTGAATTGGAAAATGCTCAATAGACTCTTACCCCTACCTGTGTTAGAGGATTTTTCCTTTAATCTACCCTCAATTTGCTGTTTTTGTTTGGAGGATAGAGAAAGCATTCATCATAGTTTCAATCACTATCACAAGAACCCCCATTTAGCACCAGTTTTTTTATGTTCTAGCACAGGTTTTTTCACAAAAAAAAAAAAACCGGTGCCTAAGTAACCGATGAAACGGTTTCACCGGTTGGAAAAAAACCGGGGCTAAATCCCAACTTTTAGAACCAATTTTTTAGTTAGCACCGGTTTTTAAATCGGTGCTAAAATGTACCGGTATAGCACCGGTTTTTTCTTGTTAGCACCGGTTTTTAAACCGGTGCTAATCAAATTAGCACCGGTTAAAATATTTACGACGAATAAAAAAATCTCTTCTTCTGAAAGCGACATCGCGCTACAGCTTTCAGAGGAAGAGAGGACCTGAAACAGAGGAAGCGGCAGCACACTGCAGCTTTTAGAGGAAGAGAAAAGGACCTGAAACTAACAATTTAATAGGACATCAATTTTATAATAAAATTAACTTCACAAAATTGATAATATAGAAATAAAACCAATAAAAATTATGATACAAAACTAATAATCTATGTGACTAAACATTGCGGCGGAGACCTTGGAGAGGAATCAATCTCACCATGCCAGAAGCTTATTCAATAGATCACTGGAAACCATGCCATAAGCTTATACCAGAATAAAGACGTTCATATCAGTATATCAACCTTGAGTACTTAACGAGGCTACATAACTCAATTTGATTCAGTCACACATCAACATTCGGTAAAGTAAAGCACAAAATAATCCACCAAGATAAACACATATCTATCATATTCTTCCTATGCTGATTCATAATATTAATGAAATGACTGTAACAATATTACTCACATAAATCATATGCTACAGAACAAAAAAACGTTTAAAGTAAAATACAACATTAAAATGCCAAAGTGAAACATATCATCAAGCATCTACAGAAACTTCATTTGAGTGGGACTCAAAATATGTTTGCTTTTCCCTCAAAAGTCATCATTTAACTTGTAGAATTCATAACAAATGGGCCAACAACCATGCATTTCACATGATATGACAAAGTTCATACAGTTTAGCAGTGACACGATCAGGAGTCTGCAGCAATGTTTTCTTGCTACCAAGTCTCTGTGTGTTTCCCATATGCATTGTTGAGTCCTATAGAAATGCAAAGAAGCATCAGTAATCCAACAGCTCTGGAAATGCCAAAAACAAAACAAAGTTGTAATGAATAAATACCTCTGGCATAAAGATTACAACTTTATGGGGTGTGTGTTTATAGAATTCTTCACTATTAGCCTTTTGGAAACTCAAAACCTTGAAGGTTCATAGTATGTAAGATATGTAAGATGGGCGTACACAAATGGAAATTAGAAATACATTATGCTTTGAAGAAGTAGGTGTCACAGATCTTGCAACCGGGATATTTTAATGTGTCCACGGTAAATTAGTACATTCATAGCCAATTGAGACACTTATACTAAACAGTATGAGCAGAAGCATCACCTGTAGAAGGCCCAACATCTTCATGTCCAGAACTTGATTAAGAACCAAAAGCAACGCACCTAAGCAGTATATGGAAGATGAGTATCAGCAACCACTAATGTGCAACAAAATTGTAATGTATCATCTATAGAATGACAAGTCACCTTCAAAACTCAACTGAGTCTGAGGTGTTTGCAAACACAGTAACACTTAGTGGGCGTTTGTTCTTACAATAAGTCATCTAGAAAAAGAAGTCCAACTTCCAATATAGTAACAAAATAAAATAGCCTAATTCATGATATGTCATGGGCGAACCAATACTCTCTTTTGAAATTTAAACCACCAAAGACACTCCTCTTCAAAAACTACCATACAACTCAAAAACCCTTAGGAATGTAAAGACACTGGGATTCTGGTGTAACCGAGTACAAGGTCACGCCGATGCTTCGGAAAAACTGAAGGAAACAATACCAGAACCAGAGATAGGAGCCATTTTAGACTAGCATCCACAATTCACAAAAGGCAAGCTGAATATCAAACAGCCTAGTTCATCGTATCATTTTCTACATACCTAATAGAAATGTAAACATGTCTAAGCAACACCAATACTCAAAACCCAGAACACATGTTATACATACTCCTTGTTTCACACGTGGCCATTCCAATGAAACAGAAGCACCAAAATGCTCCATACTTTACACACATAATCAAGGAAAAACCCATGTTTATATATATCCAGAAATGATCAATAAAATGGGTTAAAAAACACAAAACCAATTCAAAGAGTTGATTTAAGAAACATGACTCACCAATGGAAGTACTTAAGCCACCTATAAGCGAAAGGCCAAGAGAACCAACACTTGAGAATCCATCCCAAGCCCTCTTCAGGGACGGCTCACGGTGAACGGTAGAGGAGGGATGAACCGAGAACAGTGGAGGAGCGATGAACGGTGGAAGGAGTGTGGCGGCCTGGAAATGGGGAAGCGGGGCTGTAGGATAACGGATCCGGTGCCGGATAGATCTGTAGATGCAGAGGGCATCAACTTCAGCGTGACAGATTCATAGAGGTGCAGAAGGGCTTCTCGGCGGCGGAGAACTTCTCGGTGCAATGAGCTTCTCGACGGATGGGGCACTTTGCGGTGGTGGAGGGGCTTCGCGGTGGGGGGCTTCTCGACAGTGAGGGCTTCACGGTGGTGTGGAGTGGAGGGAGTGAGCCATCAAGGAAGAAGGTGTAGTTCCGCCATCGAGGAAGGGATGTGAGAAGGGTTTCAGCGAGGGAGATAACAGTTTTTCCTTATATATGATGCGATTTTAAAGGCTGAGATTCAATGTATCTAAGTATACTAATGGATTAGATTTATCAAAATTAATTGATTTAAATTTCATTTTTTATTGCAGAATTTTCAATAATTATTATATGGGAAAGTCTCAGGAAATGCGGCATTTCTATAAGCTTATGGACAGTCCACAGGGGCATTTAACTTAAATGTTGTAATTTTTTATAAAATTTAAATATTGCATTTTATAAGTTAAAACAAGTAATAAAATGTATTTAAAGGTGAAAATATTAAAATATATGATTTAAAAAAATATTTTCAAAAATTTTAAATTTTGTGTGTAATTTAACAAATGCAGTATGTAAGGTAAGAAATAAGTGGCCCGTCCTTAAGTTTATGGACAGGCCGCCTGTCAGGAGACCTACTCTTATTATATTACTATAAAGGCAACTTAGTTATTAGTTAAAGTTAAATTACTTATTAGCATTTATATATCAAAAGTTAATTAAGGTTTGACCATTTATTAGTTAAAGTCAACATAGTCAAAGGTAATGGTAAATAAAAAGAAACCGTGAGAGACTACGGGAGTGGGAACATTGTCCCACTCCCGTTATACAATGGAACCTACTAGACTACCCCTGATCTAGATGGTACAATCAGGTGGCCACAAAAAGTGCCATGGGAATGTACGGGAGTGGGGACATTTGCCCACTCCCTTAATACATGTTACCTAAAATACTACCCCTAATCTAAGTGTTGCAACCAGGTGACCAAAAGAAGCTATTCCCGTCGTGGTGACCGGGGCCTGTGGGAACCATCCATGGAAAATCTTACAACCCGTCGTGGTGACCGGGGCCTGTATGAGACATCCCTTCAACAGAGTCCCTTCGTGATGACCGGGGCCTGTATAAGCCATTCCTGAAAAAACAAAGGGGTAGGAGAACAAAACTCACTAGCCTCTTCGCACCATGTTGCATCCATGCTACCGGTGGTGTTTACCGGCTCTTGCTACCGGTGGTGTGAACCGGCTCTTGCGCCATGG
The DNA here is from genome assembly GCA_037428765.1 of Rubia yunnanensis. Taxonomy (NCBI): domain Eukaryota; kingdom Viridiplantae; phylum Streptophyta; class Magnoliopsida; order Gentianales; family Rubiaceae; genus Rubia; species Rubia yunnanensis. Next base: position 115,420,472 of record CM075061.1, on the reverse strand, counting down.
TTTACTCCCCACGGGTGTCTTTGAATCCGAGAGTGGTACTCGGTCTTCCAATGAATGAAGTAGTATGATCTGACCTCCTAAAAGGGCTTTGCACACCGCTCTACCATGTACACGTCTAAGATGAAGATAAAGAGGAGTTATTGGCCTTCGATAACGGTCTCTGGATGAGAGCCGAGGATTTCTCTGTGGGGTTGGGAGCAGTTTGACCATAGTACGTTGTGCTCCCAAATGTTCCTCACGGATAGACCTCCTAAGCGTAAGAGACCGGGCATGACTTCTACCGCGTACGCCCCGCGTAACGGTTTTGTAACCGTTCTTTCCATTTTAGGCAAATGGATAGCCTGATGCCATTTTGCACTTTTCAGTGCAGTGCAGGCAAATAGCGCAAACCGTTAATTCCAAGTGATATCTAGCTAGGGGTTAATTAATTTGCGTACGCAGAATTAATTTACCCCCTACCCAACCTATATGGCCATGCTGCTGCCATGGGGAATCCTGTCAACCATCTAGAGAGAAGCTACTGGTTTTTTTTTCTCCGTCAATCAATAGTAGCCATCCCTCGAGGTTTCTTCAGGAGTCCCTTATCGAGGACGGAGTACGTGAACACCTTCAGCCATCGAATGTCTCCCCACGAGCACTCGGGAGCTTTCGACACTCGAATGGCTACCTCGAGTACTCGAGCACCACCAGCACCACCTCGAGGACAAAGCACTCAAACACCTTCAGCCCTCGAGTGCCCCCCCCTGGCGCACACGAAAGCTTCCAACACACGAATTTCCCCTCAAGATCTCAAGCACCACCAGGACCACCTCGAGGACAGAGCACAAGACGTTCCGCCCTCGAATGCCCCCAATGAGCCCAAGGAACACCTTCAGCTTAATCCTTTCATCCTCGAACCATCCCTCAAGCTCGAGTACCTCAACCCATCTCTCCTCAAAACATCCTCGAATTGTCGAGCATATCTAGCACTCGAATGCCTTCAGCGCTCGAATCCGTCGAAAACTCCTTCAGCCCTTGGACCATCCTTCCAACCTCGGACCATCACTATGCATCCCTTTGAGTACTCGAGCACTTCCATCATTCGAATGCCCAAGTCGAGCACTTGAATGCTTACAGTGCTCGAATCCCTTGAGGTCACCTTCATCCCTCAACTAACCTTTGATTATTCGAACCTCCCTCCTCGAGGGCAGAGAGCGCTCGAATACCTCAATCTGTGTAACCGCAAAGTACCCTCGAGTACTTGATCACTTCCAGCACTCGAAAGCCTATCTCGAGCACTCGAATGCTTTCCAGCAATCGAATCCCTCTAAATCTCCTTCAGCCCTCGGACCATCCTTCCATCCTCGAGCCATCCCTCAACTTCCCTTCGAGTACTCGAACCTTCATTTATCGAAAGGTTACTGTTCCGCATACCATTCGAGTTGCCACTGCCAACTGATAGATGTGATTGCTGGACCATATTTTCTGGCATTGTTGATCACCGGAATCTGGGAAAAAATTTAGAAAAATACCAATTACAAGAATCTGCTCTTCCATCCCTTTTCTTCTGGAAATTCTTATGACTGAGAAACAGGGCAAACAAATTTGAGAATGCTATTTTTTATGATTCCGATTGAAAACAATCCACCATGGCCGGCTGCCGGACCAACCAACACACAGTGAAACATCTCATGACGTCTATGATGAATCTGAATAGCCACAAAGTATTGCCACCTCAATTATACCCAGAATGAAGATCACCGTATGAATGTTCATGAGTGAGAAAACTTTAAATCCGTGTTTTCGGCATAGAGCATCTAAGTACCAACTAGTTTAGGTAAGACAAGGTCAGGCGGTGTCCGGGTTGTGAACACAAGCAAGGCTGAGAGTTTACCGGGTTCTGAGCACAAGCAAGGCCGGGACAGGTACCAGGTTCTGTTCACTTGTGAGGCCGGAGGTTTCCCAGGATTTGAACACATGCTTGGCCGAAAGGTGGTCGGGTTCTGAGCACTAGCAAGGTCGGATGGCCAGTTTGGGATATGAACACGAGCTAGGCCAGTCGGGTGCCCGGGATTTGAGCACAAGTTCACCTAGATCAGTTAGGGTAGCCTGTTGGTATAAGCTCCAATTTAAATCGAGTAAACAAGGTCGAGCATTTTTTGGGTTCTGAGCACGAGCAAGGCTGGGTGGTTTACCGGAAGCAAGGCCGGGCTGACAGACCGGGTTTTAATCACTTGCAAGGTCGGAGGTTTCCCAGGTTTTGAACACAAGCAAGGCCGGAAGGTGACCGGGTTTTGGGCACTAGCAAGGCCGGGGTTTGGACACAAGCTAGGCCGGTCGGGCTCGAGGTTTGAGCACAAGTTTACCCAAATCGATTAGAGCTGACCCAAATGCTAGCAATTTCCATGCCTGAAACCCTTCATTAATATTAATCTCCTATGAACATCATATTTACAGGCCACTAACCCCTACAGATTCTCATAAACAGTTCAATTCTTCCTACTAAAGCCATCCCCGCATGCTTCGACAATCCACACACTCTACAAAATTAAATATGCAAAGCTTCTCCTGTTCCCAGTAAAACTTCTCAAAACAGAGCATCACAGCAATCCGCACGGGTTTAGCGCACGAACTACCTTCCACAGGAGGCCTCACCACAAATAGACTTCTGTACAAATTGCAGTAAATGAAATCGAAGACAGCCTCTCTCTCAAGTTCGTCCACAGAGTTCCTCCTCACAAATTCGCAAAACAAAATTGTAGAAAATCCGTACAAGAAATTCATCCAATAAAGTCCACAGAAATTTGCACAATAATCCACACCAGAAATCCGCACAAAATTCATCATACAAATCCACACCAGATGTAGGGAGCAAGACTTACATGAGGTTCGCCAAGCTCTCATCTCCAGTGACCCAGATTGAGGACCGTAGTCTTCAACCCAAATTGGGGGCGGGTTTGGTTCTGGGTCGGGTTCCCAGTCGGAAGTCATCTTCGTCCAAGTTCAAAAAAGCACGGCCTCTGCCAGAGTACGCCGAAGCCCTCACCGTCTTTTCTGGGATGCGCTTTGTTTTAGAGCCTTCTAGAGTAAAAACCAACTCTTTTCCCAAATTTACGAACTACTCTTTTTCCAAAGTCTTCAACCCAAAATTACGGGCTACAAACTTAAGCGAGAAACCCAGATCCAGTTTTTATGACTTCCGAAAAAAGAGAAATACTTCAAATTTGAGCACCTATTATACATTGAAAGATTCTCGGCGAGGAGCCCAACATTAATGTCGGGCTCCTCGCCGGAGAAGAGGGGCGGTGGAAGAGGAACCAGATGAAAACCTAACACGATGAACAGTGCAGGGTTGCGCCCTATTTTCGCCTCCTCATAGTATTTCTATAGAGAGAGAGAGAGTCAACATAGTATTTCTATAGAGAGAGAGAGAGTCAAGTAAAGTTTGATCGTTGATTAGACAAAGTCAACCTAGTTGTTAGTGTTTATATATTGAAAGTCGAGTAAAGTTTGACCGTTGATTAGTTAAAGTCAGCTTTGTTATTAGTGTTTATAAATTGAAAGTCAAGTAAAGTTTGACCGTTGATTAGACAAAGTCAACCTAGTTATTAGTATTTATTATATACTAATTCAAATAAAGTTTGACCGTTGATTAGTTAAAGTCAACTTTGTTATTAGTGTTTATATATTGAAAGTCAAGTAAATTTTGACCGTTGATTAGACAAAGTCAACCTAGTTATTAGTGTTTATATATTGAAAGTCGAGTAAAGTTTGACCGTTGATTAGTATTTATATATAGAAAGTTAACTAAGGTTTGACTATTGATTAGACAAAGTCAAAAAAATTTTATTAGTATTTATCATATACTAATTCAAATAAAGTTTGACCGTTGATTAGCTAAAGTCAACTTTGCTATTAGTGTTTATATATTGAAAGTCAAGTAAAGTTTGACCGTTGATTAGACAAAGTCAACCTAGTTATTAGTGTTTATATATGGAAAGTCGAGTAAAGTTTGACCGTTGATTAGTATTTATATATAGAAAGTTAACTAAGGTTTGACTGTTGATTAGACAAAGTCAAAAAAATTTTATTAGTATTTATCATATACTAATTCAAATAAAGTTTGACCATTGATTAGTTAAAGTCAACTTTGTTATTAGTGTTTATATATTGAAAGTCAAGTAAAGTTTGACCGTTGATTAGACAAAGTCAACCTAGTTATAGTGTTTATATATGGAAAGTCGAATAAAGTTTGACCGTTGATTAGTATTTATATATAGAAAGTTAACTAAGGTTTGTCTGTTGATTAAACAAAGTCAAACATTTTTTATTAGTATTTATTATATACTAGTTCAAATAAAGTTTGACCGTTGATTATTTAAAGTCAACCTTGTTATTAGTGTCTATATATTGAAAGTCAAGTATAGTTTGACTGTTGTTTAGACAAAGTCGGCCTAGTTATTAGTGTTTATAAATTGAAAGTAAAGTAAAGTTTGACCGTTGATTAGTTAAAGTCAGTTTAGTCACTAGTATTTCTATATAGAGAGAGGGAGTCAGGTAAAGTTTGACCGTGGATTAGACAAAGTCAACCTAGCTATTAGTGTTTATATATTGAAAGTCGAGTGAAATTTGACCGTTGATTAGTTAAAGTCAGCTTTGTTATTAGTGTTTATATATTGAAAGTCAAGTAAGGTTTAACAGTTGATTAGACAAAGTTAACCTAGTTATTAGTATTTATTATATACTAATTCAAATAAAGTTTGACCGTTGATTAGTTAAAGTCAACTTTGTTATTAGTGTTTATTTATTGAAGGTCAAGTAAAGTTTGACTGTTGATTAGACAAAGTCAACCTAGTTATTAGTGTTTATATATTGAAAGTCGAGTAAAGTTTGACCATTGATTAGTATTTATATATAGAAAGTCAACTAAGGTTTGACTGTTGATTAGACAGTCAAACATTTTTTATTAGAATTTATCATATACTAATTCAAATAAAGTTTGACCGTTAATTAGTTAAAGTCAACTTTGTTTTTAATGTTTATTTATTGAAAGTCAAGTATAGGTTGACCGTTGATTAGTCAAAGTCGGCCAAGTTATCAGTGTTATATATTGAAAGTAAAGTAAAGTTTCACCGTTAACTTGTTAAAGTTGTACTTATGTATACTAAATCAATTAAGGGTTGAACGTTAATTAGTTAATGTAAACAAATTGTATTCTTATGTGTATATATGAGGTCAGTGAAGGTTGATCGTTGATTAATTTAACTTAATTTAGTCATTAGTTAAAGTCAACAAAAGAAGTGAACGATTTTGAAAGTTAAAAAAAATAGCTTAGAGCGGCTGCGCAGTTGCTCCTAGCTCATGAAATTTTTGGGAAGATTATTTAAAAATTTTAACGATTTTTTTTGAATTCTTTGGCAGAAATAATGAAATTTAAAAAAAATCAAAAAATATTTAGAAGTTTTTGGCAATTTCTTTGGGGGGGAAATTTTTTTGGCAGGAAAAATTTAAAAATTTTAGCACCGGTTTAAACCGGAGCTATTTTCTTTCAAAATCGATGCTATTTTTAAAAAAATTGCAATTTCTTTGGCGGGAAAATTTTAAACTGGTGCTAATTTTTCCAAAATCGGTGTTATTTTAAAATTTTGGGCTATTTCTTTGGTGGGAAAATGAGTATAGAAAATTTTTAGCACAGATTTTTAAAAACCAGTGCTATTTTTTAAATTTTAGCACCGGTTTTTAAAACGGGTGCTAAATTTTACAAAAAACCGGTGCTAAATTTTACAAAAACCAGTGCTAAGTTTTACAAAAACCGGAGCTATTCCTTAGTTTTTAGTACCGGTTTTTAAAATCGGTGCTATTTTTTACTAAAACCGGTGATATTTTAAATTTGTTGGCGGGAAGATAGAATTTTACAAATATTTAGCACCAGTTTTTAAAAACCGGTGCTAATATTTTCAAAATCGGTGCTATTTTAAAATATTTTGCTATTTCTTTGGTGGGAAATGAGTGTCAAAAATTTTTAGCACTGATTTTTAAAAACCGGTGCTAAGTTTTAATTTTTAGCACTGGTTTTAAAAACCGGTGCTATTTTTTTGCAAAATCGGTGCTATTATTTAATTTTTAGCACCGGCTTTTAAAACCGGTGCCATTTTAAATTTTTTGGCGGGAAGATAGAATTTTACAAATATTTAGCACCGGTTTTTAAAAACCAGTGCTAATATCTTCAAAACCAGTGCTATTTAAAAATTTTTGGCTATTTCTTTGGCGGGAAAAATAAAATTTTCAAATTTTTAGCACCCGTTTTTAAAAACCGATGCTATTGTAAAATTTAGCACCAGTTTTCAAAAAAACCGATGTTAAAATTAAAAAACCGGTGCTAAATTAACACCGGTTTTTAAAACCGGTGTTAAAAATTAAAAAACCGGTGCTTGAGGGAGGTCTCTGTGGTAGTAAATTCTTGCAAAGAAATAAAGAAACTATGGACCTGGAATGATACTGTCTCCAATATTCAGACAAGACATACTCCATACATGTGGGATAGATATTTATATCACTGGAACTTGAAAGCTAAGTTTACAGAGCACAAGCAACTTATTAGGATCATCCCCTGCTTAGTAGTATGGTCCATATGGTGTTTTAGGAACAAATACTATCATGAAAATGTAAAGCCTGACATTGTCATTATGTTCAGGAAAACTTTACATCTCTTCAATGATATTATGTTGGCTTTTCACCTAAATTTCAAATGGGATGTATCTAATGTTATACCAAGGTTACTAATAAGCAATTCACAAAAGGAAATAAAATTTGTAACAGTAACCTGGAAAGCACCAATATCAGCATTTTACAAGTTAAATGCAGATGGTTCTTGGCTGGATTTCAGTAAAGCAGGCACTGGGGCAATTATCAGAGACTATAAAGGGAACATGATAATTTTTGAAGCTCAACAAATACATAGCCCCTCACCCTTTCATGATGAAACAAGTGCAATCAGAAAAGGCTTACAATCAATCTTGGAATTGGCCCCTTGCAGATTGAAAGTGATAATAAACTGCCGATACAAGTCCTGAAGAAACAACAGAAGCCTCCACGGAGAACCATTCAAGAAATTAGGAAAATCTGGGGGCTTCAGAAAACCATAGAAGTCACACTACAACATATCTACAGGGAAGCTAATGGAGCAGCAGATTTCCTCACGAAAATGGGAAGCTCAAATCAAGTACACACTTTCACCCGTTTTATAGACTTACCAAAGGATTTGAAAGGCATAGTTAGAGCTTATCAACAAGATTTACCATCCTTCAGAAGACTCTAACCATTTGGGCAGATATCTTATACATCAGAAATGTTTAAACTGCTCCAGACATGTTTTGTTCATGATGTTATCACTTGCATTGTGTCTGTGCAAGTGCCTAGCTTCCATGTGTATTAGTAGAACTTGTTACTGCTCGCCTTTGTTTTATTTTGACAGGTACAGCTAGGATGGACATTTGAATATGAACATGGTGTTCAAGCAAGGAGCTGATGATTCGGAGAATCAGCTACACAAAACGAACAATAGAGATTGGAATCATATGGGTGCGAAGATCCATCTACATATCTTCAATCAGGTGTGCAAAGACAGTAATTCTCTTCTGGGGAAGAGAGTTGCAAGGGGTTACTATGGGCGGTCACCTCTTCTTGTCAACACTGGGGTGTGGAGGCAAGAAAGTGGAAGGACATAGTAGACCTCGACTTGGGTTTAGGGTCATGTTCTTCATTGAGATAGGGGGTTCGAGATGAAGGATATGGGGAACAGCTTTATGTAATTAGCTTCCACGCTAGCTTCCACGTTATTTTCTCTAGATGTAATATTCGAACTCTCATTTTATCATTATTTTAAAAAGTTTTTGGGGGAACCTAATATATACCCCCATCAAAAAAATGAAAAAGGAGAAGAAGAAGAATCAGATTTCCATGGAATTAGTTTTTTTTTTCTTTTTGTTGATTCTTGGCTTCATGTCATGCAATTCATTTAGAATCTCAGGTGGACTTGCTGGTGTCGGAAAATGGTGTTCATTGCTTTGTGCCATTGGAAGAAAGCTCGGATGAGATAAGAAAGGAGCAGTTAGTGGTATACATTTTGTTATTTCCCTCTCTAAACCACTAAGAATGATATTCCAATTTGTTATTACTAACATATTTTCCTGCTTTAATAGTTTGCGTCTTCATTAAGGCATATAAAATCTAAGAGGGAGAAATAAGAAGGTCTAACTTAATTTGATGCCAACTTGCCAAGGATAGAAAGTGGAGATGGAAGCAATCAAAATCAAAGACAAGGATAACATATATAGGCTTGATAGTTTCTCTATTATTACCCCAAATAATATGGTGGGACAAATTTATTCTGCAAGCTCATTTTTTTTTCTTTTCATTTGTTGGGAAATTATGAGAATATGATTTCCTTAGCAGTGAACATGTATTTTTTATTATTATTTTGTGTTATCTACTTGTATTTTCAAGGAAATTTTTATTTTTAACAACCTGAATATTTGTTATATATTTTACTTCATATACTTGCTATACACTATTATTTATTGAAATGTTAATAATAATTTTAGTTTCATCGCAAACACGATATAATAAGGATTGTTTGCTTTCTGCTATCAAACTGAGGGTAATTATGTTACTTTACCTGCCTTTACTTAAACGACATCATTTTAGGACTCAATCTCACTTCCTTACCACCCTAAAACAACTTCGTTCCAGTGGAAGATTTCTTGAACCTATATCTTCTGCACCTCCGCTCCAGTTCTAAATCTATACAAGTTTCTCATCCCAGAGCCACCGCCTCCGATGAATTCATTGCCCAGATGGCCTTCAGTCTTGGCTCTCCATCAACCCGGCTGCAGAAGCAGGTGGCGCTGGAGCTCCTAGATTTCCAATGTTCTATGGCAGGTTTCTAAACTAATGGTTGTGTTTGCTCTCAAACTTTTCATTCAGAACCTGAGGCGTGGTAAACTTTTCATTCACGACGCATGTATTGAATGTGCACTTGATGTTTTTCCAATTTTGCTGATGGAGTGGTATTAACTAGGCCGATTATTCATCCTCACACATCTGTTTATTCGTCCTCGAACAACTCTATGTTTGTTTATCCGATTGTACGCATTGGTGTCTTCACGGAGGACCTGAATTACCCCATCGAACGGCGACGACGAGCAGTATACATGTATGAAATCTCTATTTATTTCTTAAGTTTATGGATTAAATTCACTGGTATTACAGTTACCGATAGAAATTCTTGGTAACTTTGCTTTGTCATAAGTTTTGAATTTGATGTTATGCATTGGAGTTCCTCCGCTCTTATCCTGTACAGAGATCAATTTAAGTTCTTTATGTCAGACTTGTTGGCAGATTTAGGAATGTTTGTATTTGTTTGTAGATTTAGGATTTTTTATGGTGGTAAAAAAATGTTATCTTTAGGACCTTGAGGTGTTCGGTTTTTGCTATTATTGTGGATATGTGTTATTTTAGCTATGTTAGCGGTTTCTATGTTACAGGAGGCGTATGTCTTACTAGTTGCGTGTTCGTCCTTTGTTTTTTTTATGCTGGCTTACTTTTTTTTTTCTTCTTCTGTGGTCGCTATGTGATATTTAAGAATAAAAGGCTGAGAGTTTGTGTAATAGTCATTAATCAAGTAGAGTAAATAATTGATACACCTATGGTAGAGGAAAATATAGGGATTAGATGCTCTGTTAGGTTGTAAATATAACTTAGCACTCTGCTATATTGTTAAGAGGCATGATGGACTCTTCCTCTAGCTTTATAAAGATTAAAATAAAGCTGGGAAAAAAAAATAAAGAATGCATAAATAATAGGCTTTGTTTGGCATAGCTTTGAAGTTGTTGTGCTTATAAGAAAAACACTTTTTAGTGTTTGGTAAAGTGCTAAAAAAATAGCTTATTTTGAAAGCAAAACTTTTGGAGGAAAAGAAAAAGCTGGTCTCCCTCTGCTTTCAAAATAAGCCAACTTTCCTTATAAGCACAGCTCTGCCAAACAGAGCCATAGAATTTCAAATTGAGGAGTCGATACCAAAGTGCAGATTTCTTGTTTGGCTTTCTTAAGTCTAAACAAGGATGGTATTTATATTTTTCTTTTAAGTCTAGGAAGTGATAAAAAAAATGTTTGCTTTTGCTTTGTTTTTCTCTAGCTCACGAAGCTAGAGTTGCACAAGTTTAGAGCTTTTGAAAGTGAGAGTGATGATGATGGTGGTGAGGAACAAGATGAATTTCTTAGAAAGCAAAAGAAGTGCGGGGTATACCGTGCTTTAGTCCAATCTAGAGATATTTTACATAACGATGACAAGGAAGTGGAAAAGGGCCAGGACATAGAAGTCACTTTCAACAACAGTTCAGAAGATTTAAGAAAACAATCTCGAAGAAGAAAGATAGAGATTTAGAGTCAGTTTGGAGGCTTGTATTAGGAGGAGACATGAGAAAAAAAAAGGCAATAAAAAAATATCTAGAGACTCGTCGGATGATGACAGCAGTGATGACACTAATCAAGAAACGGGCGAGCAACATGATGACTTCTTTGTTGATGATGTCTCCACATGACGAAATAGCAGACTCTAGATAAAAATGGTAGAAACACAAAATCAATAAGATAGTTATGATGTATATTCCTTTAAATCCCCAATGGACTTTCTGATGTTGAAAATGATAATCATTGTTATGTGCCACTGTAAGAAAGCTTGGATGAGATAAGAAGGGAGCAGTTAGTGGCATACATTATGTTAACTGTCTCTCTCTCTCTGAACCACCAACAATGGCATTCCAACCTTTAACTTTGATTACATTTTATTACAACAAAGGAAACAAGGAAGTTGGAAAAAATTCTCTTACAAGAACTCAAAAACCAAAGGGTTAAAGATATATCAAGACAAAACTAAGTATGACTTCCAATGACTAAACCTTAGAATGTTAAAAGCCACTATTCTAATATAGCCAACCACATACTCGCTCTGTGTCATTAATTCTTCCTTATTTTCTTTTTCATGGTCTTCAGTGATTATGTCTGACCGTCAATATCTCTAACTACATATAATAATTTCAAATAAAAAATAATATTTAGAAAATAGATGTTCAGATGAATCTAACAAGATCTCACATGATGTATATATTATACATATATTAGTTGAAATATAGGGTTAGAGTTGAAATTTGACTTTGAAAAGCAATTAAGCAAGTTTTAGTGGGACTGAGGGAGTATAGTACATTAAATACAAGTATTGTGTGATGACTGTTCATATACTGAATACGATATTGCTATTATTTGTTCTAGAGGATCCATGTTCACTTCATGTTTTCAAGGTGCCTTCATCATCGAGCATGGTCGTTGTATCGTGGTTCTGTGGTATTTTATTGGTCCTTTGCGGCACAGGTTCCTCTCTCATTTACCACTCGGTTAATCTTGGACTATATCTCCCAATTCAGTTCCATCAAAAGGTAGTCCAATTATATTTTAGCTCAATTTCTTTTAGTTTTTCCATGATCTGCTTATAATTTTTTTAAAATGTATATCTTTTAAGTGGTACTAGCAAAACGAACGATTTTCTTGTTAAAATATACTACAAAACTATCGCTACATGACCTGTAAGAAGTGTTTCCGAGCTACAGCTTAATCCTACAACTTTGAATTCAAATGAAACATTTACTAAGCAAGACAGAAACGAGAGGAAGCGAGAATGAAGAATGATGACTTTTACAATGGTGCATTTGTATGTATTAGGAGGCAGCTAAGCAATCCTATCAAACTTTTATTGCAGGGAAGGAAGATATTTAATTTTTCAAAACTATGGTGTATCTATAATTTTGTAATTATGTTAATTCTGAAAAATGTTATAATAATTATAATAATTTTAATTTCATTCATTTTTTACAAATTCTACCTAAATTGATTACTTTTACATAATAATTCTTATAGTGACTATTAAATGAAACATATTTATAATTTTAGTTTAAATTTCATTTTAAATATGAAACGTAAATACTATATTTTTAATCAAAAATACCACGCAACGTACGGTGGAATTCCAGCTAGTATCTTTAAAAGAAAAAAGTAACTACAGGTAATAAATGTCAAATCATGCAAAATAAAGAAACTGTTGTAGTTGAGTCAGATAAATATGAATTTTTATTTTTATTTCCTATTCTAGAGGAAAGTTTAGGGAAACTGTTAGACTTGTTCTTAGCCTCTTCATGGACTGATTTTTACTGAGTTAAAAAAAAGGATAATGTGCTTTTATATCCTCAGTTCTTTACTTAGTGCATATATACCTCCAGTTTTTGTTTACAGTTGCATTTATATCTTTTCTTTTCACTTTTATTTTTGGAGAGGGTCTCCTGTGAGGCAACCTAAACTTTAGGCAGGGTCTTTCTACAATTCTAACAATATTCTAGCTTTGGGAACCTATCTCTAATAACTTTACAAAGACCCATCTCTAATTATTTTTACAGGCCCTATTGCTAATAACTTTCCAGGGCCTTTTTCATCCAATTATTTCCCATTATTTTCCCGCCACCTGCAATCTAGAAAAAAAATTAATTCAAAATTTTTTTAATAAATTTTTAAAAAATGCAAAGAAAAATCAATTTAAAACGGCAGCAAAAAATAGTAGAATATCAACGAAAAATCATAAAGTATCAACTAAAAACTGCAGCAAAAAATATATTAAAACATAAAAATAAAACAGCAAAAATATATAAAAATTCAAATAAAAATAAAAAAATAAAAAACGCCGACTACGAGTAACAAAAAATCAACTGGAAATCGTAAAAACATCAATAAAGCTAAATTATCATTTAAAAAAGACTACAAACATCAACCTATATCACCCACGCAACGGTTAAAGTACTTACAAGCAACGATTGAAGCACTTACAAATTGTACTCTAAGCATCAATTTGTTTTCATAACACACACAAGTTATAAAATAAGCACCTACAACCTACATTTGAAGCACTAATAAAAAATGAAAAACGTGAATGTAAGGAAAAAATACTATAAAAAATCAACCATATCATCAAAAAAGCTTCAAACATCAACTCCTAACAAGCAACGATTGAAGCACTTACAAGTTGTACTCTAAGCACCAATTTGTTTTCATTACACACAAGTTATAAAATAGAGCAAAGTCCATATATAACCCTATATAATTGTCGAAAGTACAGATGTAACCCTACGATAATTAAAAGTGCAAATATAACCCTAGATATTTAGGTTATGTGCAAATATAAACTTTTCTAGTAGTTTGAGTCTGAAATTTCATGAAAAGACATTTTTGCCCCTTTGAAAAAATTTTAAAAACCAAAAAATAAACTAAAATCACTATTATACCCCTAACCAACCCTAAACCAAAAGCTGCTTCTTCTCGTTGCCTTTATCCCCCAGCCCAAGAACAACACTTTCGACTTTCCCTTCCCTCAAGAATTGACAGCCAAAGTCAAACTCTTGACGAAGATTTTGTACGTTGTCTAAAACCCCTTTCGAAGAACACAAAAGCGCTAAAATAGAAATTTTAATTTTCCATAAAAACTGTAAAATCTCAAAGATCTTGAGAATGGCGGGAGGAAGATTCAAGGAGCTATTGAAGAAGCACGGCAAGGTAGTTGTCAGGGCTGGAAGTTATCCGTGGCGACAGTGGCGTCGGACAACGGAGCTGGCGTCGACCAGCGGCGGAGCACTGGCTCTGGCGCTGGTCTGTTCACGAAGGTCAGTGGTGGAGATGACTTAGTGATGAGTGAAATTCCCGGTGAAGACATGACGAAGTTCGGCAAAATCACGGCGCAGGAGAGGAAGAGTAAGGTCTTCCGTCGTGGCTAAGCTATAAGCCCAATATCGGAGGTTGCGACTGCAACGGAGTCGAAAAGGTTATTTCTCAACTCAAAATAAATTTTTAATTTGATCGTAGCACATGTACGTGTATGTGTGCAATTGTTTATTATTGTGATTTTTCCCTAAACTGGGATGTGATTTGATGTGAAGAGCAGGGATTTCGATGGATGATGAGCAGCATGTTCGGGACGATGACATTATGCAGCAACACTCTGCTATTCAAACTGTTGAAGCCTAAAATATTCCATATCTCGGAGACAAGGTGGTGGGCTGGAAGGCGGTGGTGGATCGAGGGCGGCGGAGCAGCAAATGGGTGGACTGGTGGTGGTGTTTAGCGAGCTGGGGTGGTGGGCGGGGTATTTTTGTCTTTTAACCGTTTGTTTTCAGTTGAAAGAGTGTTTTGGTCATTTTCGGTAGGTCAGTGGCCAGAAATGGTCGGTCATTGCCGGAATAATGGCTTTAGGGTTATATTTGCACTTATGTATAATATTTAGGGTTATATTTGCACTAAAAAATAACTCAGGGTTATATCTGCACTTTGTCCAACATATAGGGTTATATTTTCATGTTACCCTATAAAATAAGCACCTACAACCTACATTTGAAGCACTAACAAAAAATGAAAAAAGTCAAACATAAAGAAAAAAAACACTACAAAAAATTAACCATATCATCAGAAAAACTACAAACATCAACCCCTATCACCTAAAAATCATCTACAAAATGAAAAACATTAACATGAGTGAAAAAAAGCTAAAAACATTAACAAAAAAGCTACGGTACCTCAAGAGTATAAATTATTCGCTCTGAAAATCATAAAATATCAACGATTGTTTTTATAAAAATAAACTACAAACATCAACTTTTAACACATGGACCTCATCCGGAAAATCAAAAAAACATCAACATAAGAAAAAGACATAACAAACATCAACTCATATTACCAAAACCTCAGCCGGAAAATGAAAAACATCAACGTGAGAAAAAATTTTAAAAAAAAAGCTACAAACATCAATCCATATCATCCAAAAAAACTACAGAACCTCAACTCATATCAATTAAATCTCACCCGAATAATGAAAAATATCAACATAAGAGAAAAAAAAAAGTTAAACATATCAACAAAAAACTACATTACCTCAAGGATAAAAATTCTTCAAAATAAAGGTTATAGTGAGACTTGAACCCTTGTCATTCAACTCATAATCAAGTGTACTAACCACTAGACCAAACAAACATTCATGAAATGATCTCAGTCAACAACATATTATACTTGAGCAAGTATTTGAAAATGTATAACCCAATATTAAACCTCACCTCTCAGACACCGAAGCTCAGCTCCGCCGCCACCGTCCACCTTTGTCGTCTCCATCAACGTTTGCCGTCACTAGGCGCATGCATCTCACGCATGGCGTGTGCTTCTCACGCCAAACGCCTTCTTCTTCATCGCAACGTCGACAACAGTCGTCTTCAACGTCGAACTCGAACTGAAACTTGTTGTGGCTCGCCATTAGTCGCAGTCGCCTCATTGATGCCTCGCACTCGCTCGCCGCCGATAGAATCTGAAATCCCTAGCCTTGTCGCCTCGCCGTTCGAATCTGAAAATCGTCACCTCGTTTCCGTTCGAATCAATCTCGTCGATCGTCGTTCTCGTCGCAGCACCGTCGATTAGAACACCCTCTATCGCCGGAAACGTCGATCGATCAAGATCGAAGGAGCTCAGCTCCAACGAAGCTTCGATCTCGATAACCACCACAAAACGAAGCGAAAGGCAAAAGAAGAATCACAACGAAAGAGCGGTGGCACCGAGCGTGGGAACGGTGGCATTAGGCGGCATAACAGCAACGGTTGGTGGCAGTTGCAAAATTCCTATCGGAGAGAATTCTAATTAGAAAAAAGAAAATAAAAATTCTAAATGTTTGTGATATTTATGGCAGTTTCATAATTACACAGCAAGTCCCTAAATTTATTGGCATATTTTTAAAAAAACCATCCCAAATGAAACTATAATTGCACAATAAACCCATAGCTAAAGTTTAGACTGCCTAACATAAAACTTGTTTTTTCAAACGTAATCCTAGAATTTTTAGGAGTAATAGAGCCATAACTCATTCAACAGAGTCTCGCGTGCTAATTTCTCCACCACGTTCTTGTTCTCCTAAGCCTCTGTAGTCACCGATGCCTCGCCATTTTCGTACTGTACCTTCCGTCAGATGTATCTTTTAAGACATTCAACATAGCTTTGCATGCTATTTTTTTGGCCACCTTCTTGTCCTTCGAAGTGTGTGATACATTGTGACTCACTCCATCTGCTTCCACCTCTATAGTCACCGATGCCTCGCCATTTTCAACTTGTACTACCGGCTTCTTCTTAACGTACCCTTCCTTCTGACACAGCTCCATCAACTCCCTTACCGGATGGAGTTTTAGCGTGTCGGGAGTAATCAGAGGCTCGAGAAGCGGCCTCATGCTTCGGAAGACAATTTCTTTGTTATATTCCGAATCCACGAATATTGCACCAGCAAGAGCTTCGATTATATCCCCAAGAACCTGCAATTTTGTCAAAATCAGTCATTTCTGTTTCCTGATGAAATTACCGTATCACAAGAACACATTTGAAGATTACCTTTGGGAAGGTTGTCTCAGAATCCCATCCAAAGGTTGTAACCAATCCCGACTGCTCAAAGCTTTGAACGGCTTTGACAATGTGTGACTGAAGCTCTTGAGATGCATGTAGGATGTGCTTGTTTAGCTGGGCCTTGATTGCAGATTGTGAATAGCAATCGTTGTTAACTGATGCGGACCTTAGATCAGTCAACAGTCCAGGAGATGTATCAGGATGTTGAAGGTAGAGGTGAGTCGTGATAAGGTAATCCAACACAGCATCCCCAAGATATTCAAGCCTCTGAGGGTGACATCAAAAGTTCAAAATCAGAACAAAGACAACAGAAAAATAACTGACAGCCTCAGTATATCCCTCGAGGTACCTGATAGCATCTAGGAATTTCTGGTAACATGTATGATCCGTGTGTAAGTGCTTCCACAAGGAGGGAAGCATCTCGAAATTTGTAGTTTAATAGGGCCTCCAAAAACTTCACGTTGACTAGCTTCTCCGGATCCACTTGGAGGGGCATCGAATAAGGAACATAGCTGAAGTCAATTGGGATACCAAGCCATCCCATAAATAACAATGCGGCAGTTTCACCGCAGGAAATCAGGAATGCGCCAATAAGGGCCTCAACTACATCAGCCACCCTCTTGTTTTTCATATTCCTTGTGTGCCCTACATAGATAATTCGTTTAGGTGACAATTCTTCTCTTTCTAGCTGGTAAGTTCCAGAGTTATCACCAGGTATGATCCATGATTTTGGATCAAATGGTTCATCGCGAATAAAACCCTGGAAATTAAAAGGGAAAAGAATCAGACAAAATTATTCACAATTATCCATCAATGGGATTAAATGGGAATACACAAGTACAAATTCCAGGGGCAAGAGTTTACTATAAAAGAATGGCGAAAATGGGGGTATAGTGAACTGAGATGAGATCATATGTGTAGGCCTTTTGCAATTTCATTCCAGTACTAGCTAGACTAGTAAATACTGGGGTAATATACACAAGGTGTAAACCAGAAAACAATAACCTGTGCAAGAAACCTTACCGGTATTTTCCGAGAGCAACCTAGCCTACACAATGAAGCGTTGCTGATTATCTTCTCTCTCTTGATACTGAGAAGACCTTCATGGTGGATATTATGTGTTTTAAATAGTTGTTGGCTTACAGCATATTTCAAAAATGAGTCGCCAAGGGTTTCCAATGATTCCAAATGAAACTTTTCCAGGCATTTTTTAGTAGTTAATGCCTCCAAAACCTAGGAATGCAAAAACACCACATCGTGAGGTTCTCTAAGAACAGGGCAACCAGAAAAAAACCAACCTATGGTTCAAGCAGTCATCCATATAGTTTAATGAAGAAACAACTTTAAATTACAAACCTTCAATGTTGGAATCCCAGCATTTTGCGTGCACTGATCCAGGTGATATCTCCTCAAATTTCCAGCTATCAGGAATGACTCAATCCGGTTCATAATATATGGAGCATGCGAAAATGAGTATAATGAAGATATAGAAAAAGGAGACATAATCACGGAACAAAGTTCTGGAGGCAACTCCACGTATGATTTACTTGGATCTACAAGGAATCAGAAAAAATAAATGATTTATAAAAAATAACACAAGTCCACAACAAGAGCATGCAACAATTAACATAATTTGTGAATGATAATATTATGATATTATTACATACAGAAAACCAAGGAATATGAAGTGTTTTTGAAAATCAAACCAATAGTAACTTTTTCTGGAATCTTACACAAAGAAATATCATCTAAAAGTAAATTTCACTAGCTCCATCTTCTTGAAACAGTATGATTAGCCATAAGCTTAAGAAAAACAAGTAGGATAAGTTTCTTTTGGCCTTATATGCACCATGTGATGTGTTGTCATTTCAGGAGCAGAATATGGTTGTAACCTATCATATTCTTGCTCTTGGTCTACGGTGACATTAGATCAAACAAACGACAATTCATTATTCAATAATTCCAATATTTGTATGATCAGTAAACATGACCCATGGAAATATTAGTCAAAATCAGCTAACATTAAAACTAATTGCATCTGCCGACGTTATAACCTGATGCCATACTCAAAAGTTGATCTCATCAAGAGTCTACACTGTAAACTTCACCATCAGATAAACAAATTCAGAAATCCAGTGGATAAAAGTATAAGCAAAAAATTTCACGGGAAGATTTTCCATCAATAACATCTCTTCCAAGTGCTGAGACACGAAAGTGCACTCAGAAAGCTATTAAAAAGGCTCTCACGGAGATAATAACAACTGTGAGTAAGAATTAGTGATATGCAAGCCAGAGAAAAATGTTTCACTAACCACAGCTAAAGCTCTCAGAGAGATAATAGATACTACGAGTAAGAATTAGTGCTACGCAGGGCAGTAAAAACGCAACTTTAAAATATAAATGCTCAACCAACCTTTGTTTTTCTGAGTTTTACTTTTGTGAAGGTGATTTTGTACCGTAAAGATGCGTTTCCCTCTTAATAAGGATTCTTCCAAGAAACGCAAGTTGATACCATGCCTAAAAAGTACAGTGCATTAAAATTGCAAAAATAGTGATGAATGATAATCAAACATGCTACTAAGGGGATGCAGAGGGTATAGTAGCAGGCTAAGAAATGAATTACAGACCTTGTTCTGTAGTATGACGTGTAAGAAACTGATTCTCCATATCTTAACTCCAGCATCGAGTTGCTGTTTAACTGGTGAAGGGTTCCGGTAATGCAGTACACAGAACCATTGTGAGGAGTCCAGACCAAACAATTCTCCAAAGCGCAAGAGCAGACCAAACCATCCAGTGTGTGCACATCGAGACTAAAACCTCTTTCACCACAACTACCAATATGCTTATTGTTAGTATCCCCATGTGAAAATAGCACAGATTTAACATAGTCCCAATTTATGGATGGATTTTGACGCAGACCAGCAGCCGGGAGAAGGAGATAATCAAAGATGAAACTTTCCTTCTTATGATGTAATCGTCCTAAAGCTTCATGCAGCTTCTTCAGATTACGATCAAGAAGAACCCTAAAAACTGTAACTTGAAACTCCTTACACAATAAAACCTAGCATGAAATGTTCACTTTAGAAAAACACATTTGAATGTTTCAGCAGCTTTACTGCATTCTGGCAAAAAAAGGATTAGGCTTATATACCTCTTCGTCATCGAGTCTAATAGATCCAACAGATTTCATTCGTACTACGAACCTACCCCTTTCAACATCCAGCTCAAACTTCAAAGCCAGCTCATCATATTCAAGTTTCACTCTTGTAGCGAGCATGATGTCATGTGGCAATATATCATAGCTAAATTCTGGATGTAACTCAATCAAGTAACAATGATAAACTTCTTCACAGCCTTTCGCTTGATCACCAACCAATTCTGGTGGGACAAAAGATACCCGTTCTTCCACAGAAGTTTGATAACCTGTGCAGTGAAAAATAAGTACTCAGAAGCGTCCAATTAAACAAAACCTAAAGAACTATTGCAAGAAAAAGAGCAAATACATTCAGTGGAGCTGTTAATAAAGAGTATTTAACAAAAACCAACATACACAGTTCCTCTGCTTCTAACTTTTCCTCTACAATGTCAGGCACAAGAGAATCAGTCAAGGCCTTAATCTTGTGAAGCTGTTCGCATGCTTTTAGACATGCCAATTGCTTCAGATATTTCATTTCACCCTGAACACTTAATTTCTGGATTGGACAGCTCCTGGGTAGGTGGACTGTGCAAATCCCAGACTGCTTATCAATATCAAACCTGGGGTAGGATTTAAAGTACCTACAGTGGAAAAGAAATAGTACAGAAGAATTAAATGGGTAGGATTGAAATCCAAACAGTGAATTAAATGTATAATCCATGGGCTTCAATAAAAGAGTTCTATTTTTCAATGTAGGGAGTACATCTTTTAAAACTTTGGTCATTAAAGAAAAGGTATACACCAGCTCCTTTTCAACCATCTTTTTCAATCATTATTTAAACATTTTGAATCAAATAAATTACCATTCAAATTTAAAGAGTATATAAAGTTAATTTGGAAAACTTCATCAAAATTTCAATTAGATGTTCACTGTTACATTTGAAATGGAAATATAATTTAAATGAAAATTATTTTTTAAATAGGACTCTTCAAGTGGAGAGGAGTGAGTAATTTTTAGGAACCATGCAGAATATAAACTGGGAAAATGCGAGCACAGGTGTGAACAAACCCATCACATGGAAGACGGGAGCAGTAGAAGTGAAGAACTTGCACGCTGGATTTCAGGTTTACAAATGCTCCTGTACTTGGAACTGTATAACAATGTTCCTGAAGTAAAACTTCACTGATTGGTGCACAGGGAACATGAGCATGACTCAGGGATTCCTGCCGCATCATTTGTCCACTAGAGATGTAGTTCCGGACACGATTAAGAGTTGATGTATCGTCACTATAAAGTAAAACAATAAAAAAAAAACATCATGTCAAAAAAGTCGAGTATAACCACTGGTATCAGTTTGTTAAGAACTACAAGCCAGAAAGAATCATCGCTATATAAGTCAAGCAAAAGTGCCTGCTAGATGGGGCAGAGGTCATCATAGCTATTAATAGCTCCTTAAGGTGCAATTCGGCATGGTGTCAATGAAAAGACATAAACCAAAATGGTAAGTATCAATCACATTGAACTCCTATTTTGAAGAGATTGAAAGCCTTGGGACAGAGTTGAGTGGGTGTGAGTAGAAATTACAAAAGAAAGACCCTGTAAGGTTGTGCAAATAAATATCAAGAATAATGTCAAATTCAACAAAAAAAAATACAAGTCAACCAACCTCTTGACCATTATTACAAAGTCTGAATTTTGCATGCGGGCTCGGCCACGTGATTGAATGAAGCTACAAACTGTAGCTGAGGGATCAAATCTTATAACGAGGTTGCAACTTTGGACATCCAAACCTTCTTCCAGAACTGAGGTTGCAACAATAACATTTAGCTGTAAATACATCATACATTAGGGAACAAGCTCATTCTCAAAGACTATTGCTCTTTATCAATTGTTTGATAAGCTATATTGGCACAGAAACCTACCACACCCTTCCGAAAATCTTCAACAATGTGATTTTGTTCGTTTCTGCTCTGCGACTTCAGACGGGAGTTATGACCTGCCATATATGCTACTCTCCAACCACATTCTTTCAGTAGCAACTCATTAAGAAGCGCTTGAAGAACAATCGCTGTAACGATTCGCTCAACAAATACGATGCATCTCAAATCTTTCTGTTCCCTGCAGAGATGAAAATTTTCAAGAAACGAAAACTAACAATACTGGAGTCAAATTTTGGAAACATCTACACTGAAACAAATATAGTATACAATCAGATGAATGATAGCATGCCACTTGATGCAATTCACACAAATTTTTGACTGAGGTGTGGAGGCATGCAGCTAGAACACAAGAGTTCTTTGCAACTTAAAGAGCATAAAAATACATCCATTGTAAAGTCATAAAAATGTGAAGCTTTATTTATTGTAGTTTTCTTCTTAAGGATTTCTCATTCTTGCACAGAAAGCGGACGTGTAAAAAGGTTTTGATAATGTGAGCGTAACAGATGCACTCATGCTTGGCCATTCTGCACTCAAGAAGTAACTCAAGGAAACTGGAACCTGACCTATATTCAAGTAGGGAATCAAAGAGGCAGATGACTTTTGATGATAGATAACCAGCATGGACATCAGTGTCTGAATTATTACCAAGGAACCACACTGAACCTGTGTATAAAGCAAAAGAGTAAGCAAGAAATGAAGAAAATCGGGTGCACGGGGTTGGTGGATGGATGGATGGGGTGGGGGTACGATGGCTACAAATATGAGCTAAGGAACACTACTTGACGGTATGCATTCCGATAATATTTTAGAGGCATCTGAGCTGAAATTCTTCACAATAGTTTCACCACGTCCATCCAACATTCCCCACAAGAGGATGTCATTTCTGGCACATCTTATAGTCTCTGCAGCCTGAAGAAATCTGAACTTTATAAATCTAATGCACCAAAACAAAAAATAAATACAATATTGCATCATGTAATTTCCTCGGAAATGAGTACCTTTAGAGCCAACCAAATGCCAAGGTCTGTCAGACAAAATAATAACGTTGTATAAACACTATCCAACCTTTTCCTTGTAGATGCAGCAACAGATTTAGACTGGCTTGTTTCTTGAACAATACACTCGTACTGATGCATATACATACGATTACAAAACCATCAGAAATTATATTCCATAAGGGGAGAGAATGCAACAAGTCAATCTTACCATATATTCATGTTACAAGCAAGAAAAGAAGTTTCACTATTATGCCAAATCCATTAAAATAAAATGTTCTGCAAGGTCATATTTCTGATAACCTGAGTGTTCCACAGGCAGAGTCTATAGACACACTGCCATGCCAGTCTAGCTTTGGTGCAGAATTTCAGATGATAGTCAAACAAAGGAGTGAAGATAATCAATTAAGACCAAAATCAAAATTGGTAGACTACATAATGATACAAGGAAACACCTTTAATACTGAAAAGCAAATAGGGAAAATTCAGAGCAATCCAAGTCTTAGCAGGTTAATGCAGAAGCTTACGGCATTGCTTTTAGTATTTAAAAAGCAGCCCAATATTCACTCTGGCTATGGCTTTTAAGCTAATAAAGCTAATCCAATCATGGTTTCCGAACGTAGTTTAGTCCTAAGCTGCGGTCCAATTCATTTTTAGAAACATGTACTACTGAGAAGTCTATGTTGAATCTACACTAGAACTAGCAAGATCAAGCAGTATCTCATCAACTATCACACAATCAGCAATATCATTCGACAATTAGAACCTCTGCTAATCTGAGGCACACATCGAAGGATCACTCTGCTTCTTGTTCTTTAGTTCTCCTTAGCTCCCAGCCTTCCACTATGTTTCATTGCTCTAATTTTTTTGCAAGTATCAAACAGAGATTTTCTGAATTGCTATATTTTAGTGCTCTTATACAACTTAACTAAAAGCATTTAACCAAGCCACAGAAACCACGCTGATAGAGTAATTGCAGCTCCAAGCCACCAAGTTCAAAGTTTAGGTTTTAATGTTGAATACTACGTAATTATTTAAGATCGCAATAACGAATTAAAAATTATGAGTTCGAGTGGTGAGATTTTGGCACACACCTTTTCCCTTATTATCTTCAGTTTACTGGCTACACCTTGAAAGACAGCCCCGGGTATATCTGTGTGCTTGTAAAGCTTTAGCTTTACTGTTGAAAATGGTATATACTTAGCTAGAACAGATTCATTCTCACAGGTGTACACCTTCAATGAAAAGAAAATAATCCTTATAAATCAGCAGCTGCAACTACAATGAAACCATAGCATTATACCAAAGAGTCATCATTCCAATATGTCCCAAGCTGTAAGCATATCTGTTCAATCCCTCAGTTCCAGAATCCGGGACAGAAAAATGAAGAAATAAACACACTGAACTCTTTCATTGTCAATCATAATTTTGCAATAACTAGAGAATTAGAAATTCTGAATCACATTTCACATTCAAATTGCTTGTGAAAGGAAAATCACAAGTTATGGAGCACTGGTATCTCGAAAAGTGAATCACTACACACTATACACGATGTGTATTTCTTCTCAGAAGAAAAGTACACAATACATAACATCACTTGATATCTTTACAATGTTAGAATTATAGTGGTGAGCTAGAACAGGACCAAGTACTGCTTTTCCCATTACACGGAAAAAAGAATTAAAAAAAAATAAAACAGAACCCAACCTTTGAATTCATTAGGTTTTCAAGGTACTGAATCTCTTGCAAGCAGGCCGCAGATGAGTCAGAACCTACATGAACCAGTGACAAAACTCAGTCATACCCATTTGATATCTGCCAAGAAAGTATGTGAATCAACTACTGTTTAGCCAAAAGTCATGTTAACCTTTAGACTTGATAGGGGATGCTGTCATCCCAAATACTCTAGGAAGGTCAGTATATCCTGACTGCAGATGATCGTGGTAAAACTCCTACAAGAGAATAACAAGAATAAATTCATGTCATTATATATGTTCCTCAAAAATTTGAGAGTAGAGAAAAGCTCTATCTTTAAGAAAATATACCACAGCAGAACACAGATTACTGAATACATATCAAATTAAAGAACAATCACAACAGACCAGAATTTCATTTAGACAGGAAAATTATTCTGCGATCACTTTGAAGAAAACAGAAGTAAATTACTATGACATTAAACATCTTCAAGGATAAATTCAGTTGAGCAACAAAAATGGGTCAAGCATACCAACAGGGAGTAGGTTATTGCCATTGCCACTACAAACCCATAAGCTCAAGCATGATGTTTGATTTCAGCTGCAATGAGGAAGATACAAATATGCAGAATGAAGGAAAGGAAAGCAAAGATTCTTCACTTGTTCAATTAGATTTGATCCCAATCTTAAAGTGTTAACCTATCTTTAAGCCAAAATTAAGTAAAACAAATTTTAAATTTGCAAATGTTGTTTCCAAGCCATGTGTTTTACACTTTAAGATACAAAGGAATGATGAAGGTATTTGTCCAAGACAATTCAAATAGACAAGTTCCCAATCAAGTGAAATAAACAAAGCTAGTTTTAGCAGCCTGATTAGTTCCTGCATTCAACATGGCACAGAAACAGGTACCCTGAATACTCTAAAGTACCACACAGAGTTATAAAAATATAGTTACCTTCATGATACATGCATATGCGTGTTTGCCCCTTGCATTGTGGCATTCATCAAAGATTAGAACTTTGACTATGCCAAATTTTAAAAAGCCATGCCTCAAGGCAGAAAGTAAAATTGCCGGAGTCATCACAAGCACCTAGAAAACCACACCATCAGATTAGAGCACAACCAGCCTCTAATGTTCTAATGAGGCTGAGTGAAAGCTAAAATCTTTTAAAGCACTTCATCCCAACTGAAATGCCATTTTGAGCAGCATATTCCACAAACAGCAAATGACAATAACCATATAGAATCTGCTCTTCATATTTTACAACTTAAATTGTTGCACCCTTGCCAGGTATAGAATCAAACTAACCTATAAAACATTTAACACAACTTTAGCAAGAAAGTTCGTCTTGGTACCATCTACAACAAGAAAAGAAAAGATGTCAATACAGCATACCTCGTACTTCTTCACTTCTTTCTCCCATGAAGCACCATCCCAGAAATCAACACCCATATCTCCCCAATATCTTCCCACTTTTAGGTCAGTGTGCATAGTTAGCACTTCACTTTGCTAAAGAAGAGCAGATGCAAAAGGTCAGACATGTGACCTCTCAGAGAAGAAGCTCATTCACATGTACGCGCAACTAGAATCACTTAAACTAAGAAAATAAAAATAATCAAATCAGCACTAGATGCAGTGGCGGCATGCACCTGATTCACCAAAACAACAGTTGGGACCAGAAAAACAGCAACGTAAGGTGAGGGCTTTCTAATGATGTGAGCATAGCTACGTAGAAGCATGACCGCAATAAGGGTCTTTCCAGAACCGGTTTCAAAGTAGACAATAGTATTCTGCTTGATTGCTATCTCCAATGCTTCTAACTGATAGCTGCTCACAGTCAAATGTCACAACATAAATTTATTTATTTTTTTGCAGAGATCAAACCTCTGGTAGCACTCTAAGAAAGCCTTACTTTCTAGCAAATGGGAGAGGATCAGCCAAGCACTCTCCAAGGCCGCAATCAAGCGACCCCATAGCCTCCCGTTTCCTTTCTGCTATGCCGAAAGATTAAAGATTAAACTATAATGTATCTAGTTCCAATCAGTATTCAACCCGAGAAACAACTAATTTCATCTACAGACATAAAGATAGTTTGTTTGTGAACGAGAACAAGAGAACAGAGACCAGCATTTCCTACTCCCTCCGACCCACATAATGTATCTTGTTTCTAAACTTGTTTTTGTTCCACACAAAGAGTCCTATCTGTTCCAAAAGTAAATGTCAATATCCATTTGAAGATTAGAAAACATCTTTCAAAATAGTGTCGATCAAAGAATAAGAACAAAAAAATACAAATGGCAAAAAATAAAAAGGTGCACATTGGATAAACAAGACTCGATATGCGGAAAGGAGGGAGCAAGTACTTATGAGGTGTTTGGTTGGAATGTGCATTGGATTGGATCGGAATCTGATCAAAACGAATTAAATTATTCGAAAATTGGGATTCATTAACCAAAGCAGCATATATTGGAATGATTCCGAATACATGCCCCCAAACCCAAGGCCAACAAACCAAACACAAAATCTAGAATTAAGTAAACTCACTGCTTGAGGCAAGGTTTTGATCAGCCATATCCGAATAGAGAGCAACCAATAACAATGCTTCACAAAGGATAATCGCACTGATATCAATCAACCAAACCCAATAACACTTCTTCAAATAAACAAACACAACAATCAATCAGCAATCAGCAATCTCAAATGACGCAAGACTGTTCAGCTTCGCCAGCAATGCAGAAACAGTGCGTGTAATGGCTTTTCTGTTTTTTCTGATCGACATAAACATGCGAAAGAATCATTGAGTTGCTGGGAATGGAGAGAAAAGCATTGTAGTACTGTACCTTTCAAAATGCAGTGGGAAGCATCTAAGGCCTAAAACAGAGGAAAGGTGTACTGCAGCAGTGTAGTGGGATTTGCTTTAGGAAAAGAGAGTGATAATGTGGAATCTTTTTGGAACTCTCGACGTAGCGTAGGGATTGGTTTAGGGTTACACCCGGGTCTGTTGCACTTCACCTGGGGTCCATCGATTCAGATTCTTCACCCCTTTCGACTTTCGAGACAGGGTTTATTAAATACGACAAATTTATCAAATACGGAGTATGAGAAAGGTCTCTTCTTCCTTTCTTTTCGTAATCATCCAAGGGATGGAGGGATTTTTATTAAGGTCCCCTAAACCTGCAAAATGCATATCTTTGGCCAATGGCCTTTACTTTTGAGCTATAGAAGCAATCTATTCTAATTGAGAGCATGTCAATGGAAGTTGCCTATCTAAATAACGCTTTTGGATGGGTAATGTCCATTCACAAAAAGAGTGAAACAAATTACATAGCAAGTTTTTCGTGCTAATCATGGCTGGTGTAGGAGATGTGCTCGGATAGATGGTAAACCCAAAATATCGGCTCTGATTGCCATCTTCAAAGGAAGAGGTGCTTCTGAATACAAAAGATTTAGCTGGTTTTTGCCATTTTGCAAGGGCATTCTGGAGAGTAGATGAACAGCTGCATTTTGCTCTCTGTATATGTGAGCCCAGTGTATTTCTTTCCCTCTGGTTAGTTCCTCCAATTTCCAGATCTTTTTGGTCAGTCTCCAGGGGCACTGGATCTTCCCTAGGGTGATATGGAATGCCTGCAAGGAGTCGGTTTTAGCCAATAGAGGAAATGTATGCAAAGTAGTACACAATCTGATCCCCTGTAGGCAACTTTCAAGTTCAACATGAAGTACATTTTCATAATTGAGAATCAATTTTGAAAACATATGTATAAGTTGCCATGTTGAAATCTCTGATAATGAGTCCAGACACATGATGAGTGTTTAAGGAAAATTATGCATCACAGTTCAGTTTATGTCCAATATCTGGTGGGATCCATTTATGTGCCTTTAACCTTTTCTATTTCTTTATTCTGAAAATGGACATTACACCAGAAGCAATCAATCTGTCACAGTCATGTTCTTTGATCTGAGGAGATATATTGAAAATATCAGTGATTAGATGCAAGATTTCAGTTTTGAGTTTGGTGGTGTTTGATTTTTTTTTCCATCATAAAACACAGAGCATCTATTTTTCCAAATAGTCCAGCAGACAATTGAATGGATTACATATATGGCATTGTTTTTAGCTTTTGATGCATCCTGATATTACCATAAACATGACACACTATCATATATATGCATAATATCCTGGAAGTTATTTAAATCTAGCAAAGAGTACATTGCATCCTAGCACTTTGTTGCAAAATGGCAAGTGTGGAATAAATGGTTTAATGTTTTAGCATTTTCACAAAAAGCACATTGTGAAACCAATTCTGCATAAAACATCATCCAAAGGCAAGCATGAATTTGGTAATTTCCACATGAAGAAACTAATTTTAGCATGCAAATGTGCGAACCATACCTTTTTCAGTGATGATGATTGATTCCTTTCCTGTTTAATGATGTTATAGGCAGAAGATACAGTAAATTTACCTAAATCAGGTGGTTTCCAAACCATAAAATCTTTCTTACCTTGAAAGATTTGAACTTCCCCCCTGCAATTTGTTAGTCACAGTTGCTGGGAAACCTTGAGTTAAAACAGGCATATAAAGTTGTGTATCCCTACTGAATTTTGCAATAGTCAAGCATGGAAAAGGGAGTTCCGAATCAAGTAATCATAAATCTATTAAGCTCCTTATTCCTAACCAAATAGCTAGCCAGAAGTTGGAGTTTCCCTCCCCAATCTAAACTACTGTGTTTTCCATTGCTACCTGTCCCAGTGAAGCTGATATATTCCATGCCTCTAATGTCCTAAGGTTGTGAGGTAAAGACCAAACAAACTTAGCCCATAATGAGGAGCCTCTTTGGAGGTTCCACCATAATTTCAGAGAGAAAGAATCAAGGGTTGTGTTTATACATCTAATTCCTAAACCATTTTCTGGAAATGGATAACACAGATGTTCACATGCCCTCCCGTGCCCATTCAGTCCTGATTCTGATTGTCCCCATAGGAAATCAGAGCATAAAGCCTCAATCTGATGTATGACATGTTGTGTGGGAACCACCACACTCCACTTATGTATTAGGATTAATCTTGATGTGTGTTTTATTAGAATCAGTCTACATGTAGGTGTTAGCCATTTATTGTTCCATCCAGCTATCTTAAAATTAATTTTCTCTATGATTTCCTGAAAATAATCATTTAGTTTCCTACCTTTGTAAATTGGCACTCCTAACTACTTAAATGGGAAAGTACTAGATTCCATGTGAATGAAACTATATATCCTAGTTTAGACTGGTTACTTGTCTTTTTCCCAACATAAAAGGCACTCTTTGAGTAGTTAATTTTCTGTCCCGATGCCCCTTCATAATGTTTAAGAAATTTAACAAGATTGACACAAGATTTTTTTTAGTCCATTTAAAAAAGATAATTGTGTCATCAGCATAAGATAAATGAGTAAGGTTAACTGCATTCACAGGTACTGAAAATCTTTCTATCAAACCTTTAGCAAACATTGCTTTTAAATTTCTATTTAGAAGCTCAGTTATAAAATTAAATAGGGCCGAGGAGAGGGGATCTCCCTGTTACAGACCCCCGGAGGCTCTAAAAAATCCATATAGACTACCATTAACCAAAACAGAGAAAAAAAGTTGATCTAATGGTACTCATAATGAGCTTCATTATATGGCCATGGAAACCATATTTTAGCATTAATGAGTTTAGCATTGGCCATGCTACCCTATCAAATGCCTTTGACATGTCAAGCTTTGCTATGACATTTAGTGACTGAACAGGTTTATCAAGTAGATTTACAGCTTCTTATAAAACCAATATGTTGTCACTAATTTCTCTACCCTTTATGAATGTTGACTGCTCCTCAAAGATGCACCTAGGCAGTATTGATTGCATTATATCAACAATTGGAAAAAGTCTTGTTGATAAAGTTTGAGAGGCTAATTGGTCTATAGTCAGAGAAAGTGGTAGGGGCTTTTATTTTTGGAATTAGGGTTATGAGAGTACTGGTTATAGCCTTTGGAAGGGGTACTCCACGCATGAATCCCCTAACTGCACTTAGTAAATCTTCCCTAATTATTTCCCATGCCCATCTGTAAAAAAAAGTCCAGTATAGCCATCTGGGCCTATTGAACTGTTTTCACTAAGGCTGAAAGCTACAACTCTGAGTTCATCAATTTCTACTGTTTTCAGGAGTTCAATGTTTTCCTCATTAGTGATGATGGTTGGTGTAAATTTCAGAAAATGCTGTAAGTTTTGTCATGTATTGTCTACTTCTTCCTAAGTGAGTAAAGTTTCATAAAACTCAGATGTTGACTGCCCTATTTGGTCATGTTCTGTGATTGTCTAAGCATTATCCTCTATCTTATTAATTCCCAGTCTTGTGTATTTTTGAGATACACTGTTATGAAAAAAAACTTTGTATTGCTATCTCTCTCACTCAACCACTTAAGCCTAGACTTTTGTTTCCATAAGTCATTTTCTTCTTGTAATCTCTTGGTTAATTCAGCCTTAGAAATATTTAGTTTTTGGAGGTCAGTTTCAAATCCTGATGTGCCATAAACAGTTTCTAGAACCTGAATTAATTATTTTGCCTTTTTATGTTTTCAAAAACATTTCCAAAGATTGATTTATTCCAATATTTTAACTCAGTTTTCAACCTTTTGAGCTTTAAAGAATCTCCTCATTCCTTGCTCTTCTGTGTTAGCTTCTTATGCATTTTGAACTAATCCTTTCAGTTCTATTCTTCTAATCCACAAAGCCTAAAATCTGAATAATTTCAGATATGTTTTTAACTCATTCTTAATTGTTAAGAGTAAGGGGGAATGGTCTGAGTGCACTATACTAAGTATATGGGTTGTTGTGCTTGGAACATGTCATTAAAGTTCTGATTAACCAGTATTCTATCAAGTCTCTTATTAACTCTAGTTGTTTCTCTTCTCCCATTAGACCAGGTGTAACTGTTTCTTATTGATTTAACATCAGTGAGGTTGTTTTTTAGAATGAAGATGTCAAAATTAATTATGCTATTTAGATCTGAACTTGATGTGCCCTGATATTCAGTTAGGGACCTAGTGATGTTGAAATCTCTTGCCATAATGGCTAGATGATCTAATTTAGGAACTGTTTTCTCTAATGCCTCAAACATTTTGAACCTATCTGACCTAGAGTGTTTCCCATAAATAGCATAGATACTTAAGTTTTGATCATTGCTTTTATCCTTCAGTTTAACCAGAGTGAATTGATCTTGTTGCTCTCCTAAGACCATTTCAAATTTATCAGAGCAGAAAATCCAGGTCCTTCCATCAAGTGATGAGAAGCCCTGGTCAGAATCAATTCTCTTTTTAAAATCGTCTATCTAATCTGCCATTTTTTTATTTCTATAATAATCATAATAAAGATGTGATGCATTTTTATCAGTTTCTTAAGTCCTAGAAATGATGTCTCAATTCCTCTTACATTTCATGATAAAAGGTTAACATTCATTTAAAATGGTGTTTTTAGCTTTCAAGCATGTAATCACCTTGTTAGGTGATCTAAAAAACTTTCTACTAGATTTAGCAAGTTTGGATATACTTGGGTCTTGCTGTATATTCTCTTCAGTTTTACCTTTCTCTGCTATTGGCTCCAAGGTATCTTTCATTATTGTCTCAGATTCTGTATCCGAATTTACTTTATTGGTGTTGCCTTCTGCTCCTTCATTGGTGTTGCCTTCATTAGTTTTTTGAGTTGTGCGCGGTACCTGCAATGTGTCAGTGAATTTGTTAGAGAGCTCCGAGCTGAAAGATTTAAGTTGTGAAAAGATGCTGTTTCTATTGAGCTTTAAAGGTAAAGGGTCCTTCTCCTTGTGGATGATTAAATCATCCACTGATTTCCAGTTTGTGAAATTTCTAGCAGTTGTATCCTTCTTTGCTGGTTTTGGCTAAGATCTTGCTTTGCCTGATGAAATATTTTCCATTGTGTGGTCCTTGGTCCCTCTTTCAGTACCTGAAATGTTAGTAACAACAATTTCCATTTCTTCTGTTCTCTGTGTTATTTTCCTTTGGCCGTTAGCATCTTTTTCAGTTTTCAATGTATCATTAGCATCAAGAAACTCTTCAGTTTCTTCTGTTAGAGCTTTAGATGATACTGGAATCCATTTTTGGCTCTCCTAATCTAAGCTAGGTTTTTGAATTGTGGAAGCTCTCTTTGGTTCAGCATTAAATTGTACCTTTTTAATTCCACAATCTTCATTCCTATGACTTATCTTAGAGCACTTAGTACAATAGTGTGGGTTGTATTCATATGTAATGGGATACCACTTACTTTCCTTAACAGAACCCAACCTGATCTTTCAGGGAATGGACCTGTGAGGTCCATTTCTACACACAATCGAATAGTGGATGGCCTAGAGTGATTCTGAGTAGGCGGGTCTGCAAAAATGAGTTCTCCTAATCTTGTAGCTAGTAGGGGACTTGAGTCCTCATTGAGGTAATAGGCAGGGAGGAAACTTATGGTTAACTAGATTGGGACTAGTGGCTGTTCCTCACTAACATCAAAATATTTGGTCCATTTTAGCACTTTCATATAGGCTCCTCCTATATTCCAATTTATCTTAATCCAACATCGTTGAATATCTTCTTCAAGATCAAACTTGATGAAGATATGTATACGATCCAAAGCTATGATAATAGGTTCACCCTTGAACCTTATCTTCTTAAATTTAGCTCTAATGAATTCAAGGGTAGGCCTACATCTTGGGAATTTCCCAACCAGATGATGCTTGAAGGGCTCTGAGAGTAGCTCGATTTCATTATCATTGAATAGCACTGCTATCTACCCCTTGAATTGCGTGGTTGGGTTCAGATCGATTGGTTTCAATTGATGAAGATGAGGGTTAGTCAGGGGAGATTGAGGTTGAGATAGGATATCCTTATGTGATATTGGTGTTTCCACCTGCGGTGGAGCCGTTTTGGTTGTATATTTGTGTTTCAGAGTGATGGTTCCGTGGTGGAGATATGATCGTTAGGGTGAAGATAAGACTGTTGTTTGACAATGACCAGTTGTGTGATGGGAAAAGTAAAGAGAAGGCCGAGTGATGAGAGAGAAGAGTAATCTAAACATAAAAATAGTCTTACTTATGAGAAAGGCCTCATGTGCCTATCATCTATCTATAAGATGTAGAGAGTTCGGGGGGTAAATTACAGTTTGCAAAATTAAGTAAGAAAACTAAATAGGGTGTGGTTTGGGTTATAAAAAATATATGTCAGATTAGAAGAAAAATCTTTCCAACAAAAACCCAGTTGCACAATAAAAATATCATTCATATTCTAAACTAAATTAAAGAAACTATTGAAATAACTTCTTGTGCTTAGAACTGGGCGAGTACCGTGCATTGTACGAATATTTATGACTAATGTATTGAAAATAAATATGAAATTATTTACTATAATGTCATGTCTCCATAAACGTTAATCAATACTAAAATATTAGATCATTTGATGAAAAATTTTAATGAACATTTTTACAACTAATTTGATCTCAACTGATTCTTTAACTTGCACAAAATTGATTTGTATCTTTTGAAATATTTTCTCCCAAGAGCATGCATAATCATAATCCCAATAAAACATGTTAATTTCCTTTTGTGTTCTTATTTTTTTCATTTGGCACTAGATTGTTTCCAATCATGTGTCTCCATTTATGATTTGTTGTTTTCATTTCAACACTTTCTGTTCGATTATCAAAATTTTACCTGGCTTTGCAGATTCCCTTATTTGGAATTGCAATTGAATCCTCATTGACATAAATCTCTTTGCAAAAAATCTGAATTGCAAAATTTTGAGAAGTAACCGATTTTTCAACTCTGGATTGCAAAATTTTGAGAAGTAACCGATACCAAAGGATCTGTTGCATTGTCTTTCAATCGAAGATATTACAAACGAATGTTTGATTGAAGACACAACTTTGAGAACTTCACTAATACAAGGGACTAATTCACACAAAATCAAGCACTAGTTGCACCAAATGAACACAAAGAATCCAACGGTTCTAAGCACTAATTTATAAGGGAAGCAAACCCAACGATTTAACGCTTAATAAACAAAGAGTATAAACTCAAATTCTGACTATATGATGTATATGATGTTATTATTTCGTTGATTTCATCCCTCCATTTATAAGGATAGAGTTTGGCAGACAGGTTTTGGTAATTCATGTTATAATTTGGAATGACTTATGGCAGCTTTAAGAAGCTAAAACCATATCAAACTAAATTACCTAAACTATACCTAATCATAACCAAATTCTTCAAGTTAAATGCTTGAATGAATATATCTAATCAAATAAGAACTTAATATTCTAAACCCTAAATTAAGATATAGCCGAATTGGACCCTTTCAAAGCTAACATGACCGAATCAAGGCCTTATTCATAATAAATAAAAATAAACTAAGATGATCACACTACCTTACTAAAGAACCCAGTGGAAAAAAGAGTATAATGTTCTTCATGCCATCTTCATTATTTTGAAATTCTTGAACAATTAATCGAAGATAATTTCAAATTACTCTTTGGCTCGTCATCATGAATTGATCAATCAAAGCATTCAGCATCTCTAAGTTTTTTCCTTTCCCTATTCATAGGACCAGCCATATCACTTAGAGGATCTCTAACATAACCCTTGAATGTTTGATCAAGCCGAGGCACGACTCGTGTGGGTGGCACGACTTGTACGCATTACACAGGCCGTTCCAAAGGCATAGTCCATGTAGCTTCTAGATTCGTATCATTCCCTCCCTGGTCAAAATGTTTTGTCCTTGAAACAAAATCATCTTCAAATGTAAGAGAAGATAAATCAGCAACATTCAACATAGCATTTACATCATAATCGCCAAGCAAATCAATCTTGTAAGCATTATCATTCACACGTTCCAGCACATGAAAATGACCATCACCAAGCAGACTTAATACAGATTTTTTGGGATTTTGGAAAATTTTCTTTGCGAAGATGTAACCAAACCCAATCGCCTTGTTTGAACCTCACTAATTTGTGGCATTGGTTTGCTCTCTCCGCATGCTTAGCATTTATTCGTTCAATCCTTTGTCGCACCTTCTCGTGTAACTACTTAAAAAAATCTATTTTCTTTTCTCCATCAAAGTTCCTAGCATGTTTAGAATTTAAGGGAATAAGATCAAGAGGAGTCATAGGTAGGAAACCATAAACAATTTCGAATGGAAATAAAGAAGTAACAGATAGAGTAGTGAGATTATAAGCAAACTCCGCCGATACGAATCAGGGTTTCTAAATTCATTTATTAAATTAGGGTTTTTAGGATGATAAAACTATACTTTTTTCCCACTGGTTTTTTAATGAGGTATTGTGATCATTTGTAATTTATTTTATTTTAGAATAAAGCCCATTAACTCAGTCATGTTGGCTTAGAAGATTTTTGGTATATTTTAATTGGGGTTTAGAATATTTAGTGATAATTTGATTAGAATTAGATTTGGTAAGATTAGATAAGGCAATATCCATTTATTTTAGGTATTCTAGTTAGATATGGTTTTAGCTTCATAAAGTTGCCAGAAGTTATTCCAGTTTCTATTTGTACTGGCCGAATTATACCCTATAAATAGGGGAGGTCATTCATGATTTTATTACACCACTATCATCATTCATAACTGTAAACCTTTGAGTTCATACTCTTGTTGCTTGCGAGTTTCTTCCAGCGTTGCTTAACCCCAAGGGCTAGTTATGTATCAATAAACCTTGTAATCTGATCCTAAGTTAGAGAGTAAGTTGAGATTAGGTGTACCCCGAGGGCTAGACACCTGAATTACGTGTGAGATAGTGAGGGTTTGCAGATCCCTTCACTAGATCAAAGATATTAATCCCGCAATCGTGAGTCTTCGCAACGAGATTCATATCAGTTGGTTTTCAGAGCAAAGTGAAAGAATTCCTGGTGGCCAAAAATTCAAAAGGGGTTTTCAGTTTTGCAAATTTTTATATCAATATTTTATTGCTGAAAAGAAAAAAAATCAAGAAAAAAAGTAAGCTTCATCTCTGGTGACTCTGTTCATCTCCGACGATTCTGACGCCGCACCACCATTATCTTTATCGTCTCCGTCCAATCTTAAGAAGCATGTTGCTCTGTTCGCCGTCCGCCGTAGCTCTTTTTGCTACCATTCAATTCGACAAAAGGGAAGGTTCCTCCGACAAATTTTGACTCTATCTTCAATCAAACCACTCTTCTTTCCATCCGTTGCAGATCTGATCATCGCTAGTTATCTCCATTTCATCTCTGATAGTCTCCGATGAGGTCAGACCATTCTAGCGAAGAAAGCTTCAGGCTTAGTGTAGAAGAAAACACGTGACAACACATGCGAACACCCAGCAGGGCACGTGCATCTCACTCACAGGTCATTTGAATGCGGTGCTTCCCACGTACGAGACAGCTGCCCATATCTTCATCTCGCGACCTGCTCAACCTATCGCAAATTGATCAATATATCATGGGTTAATCAATTTTTTGTGAGTTAATTGATGTTCTTGTCCCCTTGTCTTTTGCTCGTGAGTTGAAGCCGATTTCTTGGTTACATCAGCATACATTCACTGCTTAGTCATCATCCAGTCACCGTTTATTAGCAGAATTTTACAAGGATGGCGTGGGACATTTATCTCGATTTATTTTTGAAGATCGTTCACGTTTCGAGGACGAAACTTTTTGACCTTGGAGGGAATGATACGAATCAAGGTTTCCAAATTCATTTATTAAATTAGGGTTTTTTGGATGATAACACTATACTCCTTTTCCCACTGGGTGTTTTTAATGAGGTAGTGTGATCATTTTTAATTTATTTTATTTTAGAATAAGGCTCATTAACTCAGCTATGTTGGCTTAGAAGAGTTTTGGTATATTTTAATTAGGTTTTAGAATATTTAATTCTGATTTGATTAGAATTGGATTTGGTAAGATTAGATAAGGCAATATCCATTTATTTTAGGTATTCTAGTTAGATATGGTTTTAGCTTCTTAAAGCTATCATAAGTTATTCCAGTTTCTATTTGTACTGGCCGAATTATACCCCATAAATAGGGGAGATCATTCATGATTTTATTACACCACTATCATCATTCAGAAATATTAACCTTTGAGTTCATACTCTTGTTGCTTGCGAGCTTCTTCCATTGTTTCTTAACCCCACGGGCTAGTTAAGTATCAATAAACCTTGTAATCGAATCCTGGGGGCTAGTTAGAGAGCAAGTTGAGATTAGGCGTACCCCGAGGGCTAAACACTTGAATTTTGTGCGAGATAGAGAGGGTTTGCAGATCCCTTCACTAGATCAAAGATATTAATTTCGCAATCGTGAGTCTTCGCAAGGAGATTCATATCACCCACCATCGGAATGCACACTTCCCGATTCTTTAAATTCTTCTGCACTAAGACATGTAGAAGAGTGTTACGAGTATGGTTGGTGACATCCATTTTCCCAACAGCTTGTGGATGACTTGCAGTTGAAAAAAGTAATTTAGTTCCCAGTTTGCGCCATAGTGTATTCTAGAAGTAGGATAAGAACTTAACATCACGATCAAACACTATGCTTGCAGTGATTCCAACCACCCAAATCACTTCTTTAAAGAATAAGTCAGCCACGTGCTTTGCATCATCGGTTTTTCCTGCAGGGAATAAAATGTGCCATTTTTGAAAATCTATCAACCACAACAAAGACAGTTACTTATGTTATTGAGATCTTGGAAAACCTAGGACAAAGTCTATAGAGATATCAACCCAAGGATGTGTAGGAACAGTCAATGGTGTGTAAAGTCCATGAGGATTAGTAGTCGACTTAGCCTTCAGGCAGTCAATACAATTCCTACAAATCCTACAAATCCTATCAACATATAGTGCCATCTTCAACCAATAAAAATGCTCAAGTAACATATCATACGTTTTAAGAGCACCAAAATGACCCATATGACCACCTAAATGTGCTTCCCAAACAAGTAATTCAAGCATAGAACATTGAGGAACACAAAGTTTACTATCACAGAACAAGAAACCATCGTGCCTATAGAACTTATTAAAAGCACCATTTTTACACGCATTAAAAACAAATGAAAAGTCTGGATCATTCGCATATAAATATTTCATAAATGCAAATCCTACAAGAACACAACCAAGGTGTGTAATCAAAGCTTGTCTACGACTCAAAGCATCAGTTACGACATTATGTTTACCTTTCTCATACTTAAGAGCATCTATAAAAGTTTGAATAAAGTTAACCCATTTAGCATGACGCTTTTTCAACTTTAACTAACTTTTCAAACATTTCAACGTCTTATGATCAGTGTGAAAAATAAACGAACATGGCAACAAATAATGTTCCCACGTTCCAAAGCACGCACAACGTCATAGAATTCCTTGTCATAAACCGAGTAATTAAGAGCAACTCCCTTAAGCTTTTCACTAAAGTAAGATGTAGGTCGATTTGCTTGCATAAGAATAGAACCAATTTCTATGCCAGAAGCATCATAATGATTTTCAAAAGTATGGTCAAAATCAAGTAAAGTAAGAACATGAGATGACATAACCACAATTTCAATTCACTAAATGCATTCTCTTGACTTTCACCCCAAAAAAATTTAACATCTGTTTTAACCAATTCATTTAAAGGTGCAACAATAGTATAAAAATCATGCATAAACCTTCTATAAATTCTAGCGAACCCGTGGAAAGGACAAACCTTATTTGTATTGGTAGGGGTCGGCCAAATCTCAATGGCTCTGATCTTGGATTCATCAACTTTAATAACATCCTTAGACACAACGAATCCATATTTTTTTCTGAAACGTAAAAAAGTACACTTCTTTATGTACGCATACAATTTAGCACCCTGAAGTAAAAAATAAAACGTGTTCAACATGCTTTATATGTTCATCAATTTGATTTAGAATAGATCAATATATCATCAAAGTAAACCACAACAAATCAGTCAGTAAACTTTCTTATTACATGATTCATCAATCGCATAAATGTACTAGGTGCATTTGTTAAACCAAAAGGCATAACAATCCATTCATACAATCCAAATTTAGTCTTAAATGCAGTTTTCCATTCATCACCCTTTTTAATATGAATATGATGATAACCCTGAGTTAGATTGACTTTAGTATAAATCATAGAACTATGTAAATCTTTAAGCATAGCATCTAACCTAGGAATAAGATGCTGATACTTAATAGTTATCTTGTTACTATCACGACAATCCTTGCAAATTTGCCATGTTTTATCTTTCTTAGGAATTAAAATAATAGGCATAACACAAGGACTTAAAGAATCACGCACATACCTTTTCTCTAGGAGAGCATCGACTTGCCTCTGCAATTCCTTCATTTCATCCATATTTTCTTTTTCAGAAGGATGGTTAGGGAGAACCTGACACCAAGTAGATTTGGTGTTCTATGACTCGGATTGGAGGTAGACCAAAAGGAAGTTCTGTAGGAAAGACATCATCAAAATCCTGTAACATCTTAGCAAATCGTGTAAGCACATGTATATCATCTTTGGTGAAATAAGTCTCCTTAAAAAGCAAGACTAAAATGACAAAATTATTAGTTAACGCACAATTCATATCCCTCACTAAAGCATACAAAATATGACTACAATATGGTGGTAATTTATATAGCAACATAAAGATAAAAGGTAAATGAGTTGGATGTGATTATAGGCATTTAGAAAACTTACTTGGATCCTTTGTTAACTTAACTTTTGACATGGTCGTGTTAGGGTTTAGCACGGTCTATTCCACTAGCACAATCCATATAGGTTGCACTGTCCATATAGGTGGCACTTTCCATGTAGGTGGCACGACATGTATAGGTGACACGACCCATTCTGGAGGCATGGTCCATGTGGTTGGCACAACCCGTTCTGCCAGCACGGTTTGTGCCACTAGTAAGTCTGTTCATGTAGGCAGTAACTCATCCATCAATCTATCAATGTCAACTTTCATGCACTTTTGAGCCTCAAAAACTTCAAACGGAGAAAGCGGATTCAAGGCAAACCTTGCCCTATTTTTTATCACAGTGATTGTTTTGGTGAAACCTTCATGAATAAATTTCCTGTCAAATTACCAAGGTCTTTCTAACAAAATATGACTAGCACTTATACGAATAACATCACATAAAATAGAATCATGGTATTTTTCCGAAAATAAAGTTAATCATGCATTGTATAGTAACTCTAAGTTCACCACAACTATTTAACCAAATCAGTTTATATGGAGATGGATGTTGAGTAACAGGCAATGACAAATATTTAACGAAAATATATAAAAGAGTACTAGCACATGATCCTCCATCTATAATCAGTAAACAACTCTTATCCTTCACAAAGCAACGAGTATGGAAAATATTATAATGGTGTACCTCTGATTCAGCCGCTTGCACATTTAATAGCCTTAGTGACATGAAGTTACCTTGTGTTTCCAGGTTTTTCTCACCTTGATTATCAATGATGATCTCTTCATCAACCTCTTTTTCACTTTCATAAAGTGCAGGCATATCAGCATATTAATATTCATCATCTTCTTCCCCCATTGATGTATTGATTCGAGCATGAGGACAATTGGATTGCAAATGACCTTGTTCCTTACAATTAAAACTAGTA
This sequence comes from Rubia yunnanensis, assembly GCA_037428765.1. Taxonomy (NCBI): domain Eukaryota; kingdom Viridiplantae; phylum Streptophyta; class Magnoliopsida; order Gentianales; family Rubiaceae; genus Rubia; species Rubia yunnanensis. The sequence goes on along the minus strand of CM075061.1, from coordinate 115,379,574 downwards.
GGATTCTTAGAAGAAGTTGTATTCGGCGAAGAAGAAGTAGACTTACTTGGATTAATGCTAGACTGTTGGTTGAAGGGAGACATCATGTTTTCATTCGGACTAATAGTCAGATTTGAATATAATTACGAAGGACCACGGACACCCATGGTGTTTTCTCTGCCTTGGCCAAACCCAGAGCTTCCTGAATCAAACCCTAGTTTTTTATTGGAAAACCAAACTTTGTAGTCTTTTTCAGCCTCAAGGAACTTTCAACCAACCTTGCTTTCACCAATAAGTCTCCCATCAACACATGATGTTGAAGCTTAACCGATAATTGGAGATTTTCCCATAAGCCTTCTATAAATCGATTCTTCACAAATGCATCATCTTCCTTCATAACAACCTGTCTCATGGTTAGTTTAAGATCTTGCAATTATTCATCCATAGATTGATTTCCTTGCTTCATATTGCTTAATGGTGTTCCATCATATGTGTGGGTGGAACACTACTTCAGGACATGGGTATTTGCACCGGTAATTTAGGGCAATAGCACCGGTATTTTGGCCCCCCAAAATACCGGTGCGTATGTACATAGGTGTAAAAATGCAGCACATTTGTACCGGTAAAATGAACCAGTGTAGAAAATTCTTTGCACCGGTATGTTTTTTTACATCGGTATTATTTTTTGCACTGGTATTATTTAAATAATTTAAAATAAATTACTAAAAATTTGATTGATTTTTACACCGGTACATTCATTTTCTACCAGTGTATGATTTGGATAAAATTTGCAATACCCAATTTTTTTTTCTGATGGTCCCTCCCGAATCATTTCCGGGGCAACGACAGCCAGAAATACTTATGAACTATTATAAATTGGAAACATTTGAATCGGTAAGAAATTTGAAACAACCTCTTACGAAAATATTGCTCGCAAAATGCGCGAACATTATTCAAACTATGAAGTAGAAGAGCTATCTTAAGCATGGATTGAAACAAAGTAAAAAAATACACAAATTTACTATAATAAAACACCATCCATAGAATTCTAATATCATCAACCTTTGAAAGTCAGCCATCAACCTATTATATCGTTATTATCATCCAGAAGTTGCAACGTAGTGTTCGCCTACTGCTAGTAGTCTTTGAGCCAAGCCCCACACCATCTCTCTGCTACACCTTGAATTTCGTACACATGGTACGAATGTTTGCCCTTTGGGAAGATCTGTTAATTTCAAACTTACACTGTTAGTCAATAATGTCGCATTTATTAGAAATTAATAATAACAAATTTTGAGATGCAAGGTTTACCTCCAAGATATTTTTTGTCTCTGGGTGATTAACAAATTCTTCCATGAAAAGTATGATGGAGTACCCACATTGCCACGAACCATTCTGGGTTCGGTACTGCACAGGAAAGGTAAATGTAATTACTAACCCTAAACATAATAAATTGAGGGATGAAATGACAGAATGACTTACCATGATGTTGTTGATTTTCCAAATGTAGTCAGGTTTTGGCTCCGTCTTTCTCTTCTCCCTTTGGTATGTGCATGCAAGCATTTGAAGAAAGTAATTTAAATGGTTACTTCTTCCCGTATATTGCCAAACTAGGATTTATGATTTGATTGATTGAAATACCTAGAAATGACCCTGAGACAAAGTTCGTTGGTTTGATACCCCCTGACAATGTGTCCAAAGTGAAAACCTCCCCCGTTCTGGGACGGATAATGATGAGGTACCAATGATCGTTGTTGGAAAATTATGTTAACAAATTAATGAAATGGAAGTGGTTTGAAATGTGAATGTAATTCCCAGGAAGAAATACTTACATTCTTATGTAGGGGATGATGCAGAACTCAGCATCCGTTGCCTTCATTGTTTCCCAAATTAGTTTGAAACGGAGTTCAACCTTCTGCTCGAGTTGTTCAAGTTGCCACAGTTTGATGGGCAGAATTGGACGCGGCCTGAATTAATTTCCTATACTGTCTCCCACAGGTGCCTGTAACATTAAAGATACTGAAAGTGAATTCCTAATCAATTTTAAAAACATTAAGGCTGTAAGTTTTTAAACTCACCCCATCCACACATGGACTTGCGCATTATCAATCCAGGTCATTAAAAGCATGTTCCCCAGTTTCTTCCCGAACTCGACCAGAACTTCTATTCCAACACTGCAGGTGTAATGGCGTACGAATGTCGATGGTCAAAACAGTGGGAAGAATATGCAGTCCTTCTTCTTTATCATTTCAAGGATAACTGCATTTGCTTCCTTTATGAATCACACCATAATGGGCCAGTTTGTTAGGTCTCGTTTGTTCACAATATGCGAATGTAAAATGATACAAAATGATCACTTGAGTATGAGTATTGAACTATCGTTGCCAATGAGTGATAAAGGTACTTGTTTTAGTGCATTACCTATTTTGGCGGCCTATTTAATCTTGGTCTTGTAGATAGCCGAAAATTAGCCGTCGACTGGGATTTTTCTTTCCAACATCCTATTACAAGGATTAATGAATACGGATACACAAAAGTACTTAACTTGAGGAATTGAAAAATAATGTGTTACAAGAATGTACCTCATTGTCGGTGGTGAGAACCATAACCTCCTCGCCACCATCATCCATATCACCTCTGGCATTAACATCATCGATGACACTTGGTTTCTCATCTTCCTTGCCTATTAAAGACACTGGCCAATCCACGACGCTATTGAGGGCCTCTCCAACATTATTGAAGTGGTGGTCCACCGAGGGCAATCCTGCCCTAGGACGAAGGACTAGCTCGCATACTCTCACGCGAGCCACACTTCCTTGTTGGGCATCCCGACGATGAGATACATGTCGCAACCCATGGGTGACCATTTTCTTCTTCTCGAAAATGTTTTTAATGAAAAGAGTCACGCATTCTCCATCTTGTTCGTATAAGTGTTTAGTGAATAGATAAAATGGTTATGGAGATATTTCATATGTGTAATTCAATGTATATGACATGCATAGATTAATGAAAGTGTACCTCTTCATCTCCTTCTCCGTCGCTGGGCTCTTCACCGAACTTTGTAGCAACTGTAGCAATGTCATCCATCGCCTTCTCTATAAACTTCTTGGGATCGTCAAGGCTTGTCAGAATCTGAACACTGCTTGCAGATGCTAAGCCCTTCACCAATTGCTCGAGGTACAATATCATGGGTTTCACGATCGGTTGTTCGTTAGATGGTCTTCTTTGGGCAGTCTACTTGGTTGAGAAACTGCTACCGCACTTGTTGCGGGAAAGATAAGGAACAACCACCGCTGTGGGCAGACCCGTCTGAGTTCCCCTATACCTGCCTGGGTGATCCGTCTTCTTTGTCACTTTTATGAGGATGTCTTCACCCGACTACAGTTCCAATGCTCCATTTTCCTTAAGCTCGTTCAATTTCAACTGAGAAACACATAGGAACGCAATTTTTTATATGAATAATGTGAAATACATTTAAAAATTAATTTAAATGGTAAATTTTGGCGTATCTTACAATGTCCGGTGCGATTTTCTCAACCTCTTTCGATGTGTATAACCATTTCTTATCTTTGTTTGCCTTAAGGTAGACAAGAGATCTGTCAGGTGTGAAATCCCTTTGACTGAGTTATTGCTCAATCTCATTGTCAGTGAATTCCTCAGTGATCAACCTAATTCTCTCCTTCTCCTTCAGCTCCTCAGTCAATGTTTCACGGATGTATCGATTACCCCTTATGTTCGTGTGGTGCATGTAATCCCTACCCTTGTTGCATTCAATATTTGTCTCCTTGAGCCTCTGATATCATTGTTATAAATAAAAGTTTAGTTGAATAGAATTTGTGGGAAACATAGTTCTTAACATGTATTAAAATTTTCATCATACCTGAAAATCCGGATGCTGACGCCTCTTTTCAAACAAGTGCCATTTGTCTTCATCCATCCACTTGTACTTCTCCCATGCTGGTATTCATGTTTTATTGATACCTTTGTCCACGTCGTGAATAAACCTGTTTTCCACCTTTGTCTTTCAATTCCTATGTTATTTTTGCCCTCTCTGTAACTTCCTTCCTTAGTATTTCTAGTTGCTCGTCTACCACAGGTGTTTCAATTGTGAATCTGTCCTGGAACGAATCATATAAAAAGGCATGTTATTAATCATGTCTTCACTAAGACTTTACCATAAATAAAAATTTTAAATGACAATTGCCGAGAGTCTTACTAGAACATCCTTCCACGACTCCTCATTAACATCTTCAGGAACATCGCTCCAGTGTTCCAGGCGCCAAATCTGATACGTCACCAAAAATTGTAATTGCCATATGCATGCCACGCTAACCAATGCTTAAGGCATACTGCTTAATTCCCATGGAACTCAAATGCAACAGGAGTTGGAGTGTTATGCTTTGCCAGCATCACAGACTGGCACGTGCTAGTTCCTTGTTTTCTCAGACACCTTTTTAGCTCAAACTTGTCCCATCCTTCTCCATTTTTGCCTCCAGCTCTTGCCAAGTCGTCGTCCTTCCTTTGATGGTGCTCTTTCCCTATCCCTTGAAAACTAGTGTTTTGGCCAACTGTTTACCGACGTCTTCTCCTTCAACATCCCCTATAATCACATTACAATATTCCGCGGTTTCTTCCTTCTCTTCACTAGTCGGATCATTTGTTTGTGTTGCTTCTTCCTCAAATTGTATCTTCAATGGGATCCTTTTTGGAGAAGGTTCTTGGTCCGCCACATCAACCTCCTCATTGACCACATTCTTCACCTCCTCCTCCTTCTTCATAACTGGTCGCTTCCTCTTCATGTTTAATTTCTCCTTCTTCGGTGGCATCTAAAATAATAGACTAGAAAATTATGAATCCAAACAATAACGGTACTTAAAGATCAATATTGATAGAATGTGGAGTAGAACTTGAACAAAAAATTCATAGAACTTTTGAGCAAAACATGCCATAGAAATTGAACAATACCTACATAAAACTACATTATGTATGGCATAAAAGTTCATATAACATGGCATAGAACTTGAATGAACAAGGCATGAAACTTGATATAAAATGAAATGGACCTTATAGAAGTTGATCGAAAACCATACCAATCTCTTTGGATTAAAAAAATAGGCCTACAACCGAGCAATTATCACTCCCCCTAACATGACTATCAACATTATCACCAACCAAAAAACTCTGGTACTACATCATCCTTCCACAAAAAATGCAAAACTTTTTAACCCCACAATTGTATAACCATACCATTCAAGTTACCCTTTCAACGTTTTTTTTTTCAATTTACATGTTTTTTATCACAGAGGCATTTAGTCAAGCATGTGTTGTGCATGAGGGTTGGAATGGTTTTTTGAAGAGAAATTGATATGGTAACCCATGCTTACATAAAACACTAACACTTACCTTCACCAATGGAGTGTTTGTGTTGCTACTCCCTTTGCTTGAACTCGCCAAGAATGGAATGGGATGAACCTATGCAAGTACTTTCTTCTCTTGTGTTGTTCAAGGGTTGATGAAGGGTTGCTTCTCCTGTGTTTCTTCTGTTGTGTTGCTTCTGTTGTGTTGCTCAAGGGTTGCTCAACCCTTTATAGGAAAGATGATGGGAGTTACAATGATTGATGAGGAGTTATGGTGGTTCAATTTAGTGTGAATTGAATGGTTGAAGTGGTGGAGGGTGGTTTTCAAAGAGTTTTTGAAGGTGTTTGATGAGGAGATGATGAGTTGTGGGAGTTATGTCTATTTGAAACAGTTGAAAATCATATGAAGCCTTTTTTTACACCGGTAATATGTAGAGTACCGGTGTAATACTTGTAAAAACCGATTTGGAAAATGGCTAACCGTTCAGCACTGGTAGGGTTACTGGTGTAGAAATGAAAAAAGAAACTGTATGCAACTGCTTTAAATGAAATTTTTACTGACCCGAGAGCACCATGTCAAGTTCTTTGCATACTTTTCATTCTTTAACATTCTTCTCAGCCTCGGAATAATTGGAAGATACCACATACATTTGGCGGACACCCACCTCTTCATCGATACAACATGCTCTTCACCAACAGCCACATTTCTCTTCTTCTTATAATGCGACACATTTCATATTGGACAAACAATCTTATCCTTAGGGTCACCCCTATATAGGACATAATCGTCCGGACAAGCATGTATCCTTTCATACTCCAATCCCACCGTACACAAAATTCTCTTAGCTTCATAAAAGTTATCAGGAACCCCGTTACCGAGTGGAAGCTTTTTATTCAAAAACTTAAGCAATTTATTCATGCTAGTATCACTCCATGACCCTACACCTTTCAAATGAAACAACTCCATCAAACACGACATGACTGTGTCTTTCTTCTCGCAACCGGGATACAATGGTGTATCCTTCTCACCAAGGAACTTAGCCAAAACCTTGAGCCTCCCTCTAAAATCATTAACAACCTCCTCACACATGTCATCCAACTTAGAATCCCCAAAACACTCTCCCTCACTACTAACTCTCACTTCCTGTGGTGATTCTTCCCCATGAAAGGTCCACACAATATAATATTTCGCAAACCCCCAGCTATACAAATGGAGTTTCAGGATGTCCTTCTTATCAATACGAATTCAATTTCCACAATCATGACATGGACTTAATATTTGCTTCTCTTGACTAAAAGCATGCTCCAAGAACTCATCCACGAACATAATATATTCATCGCTCACCTTACTAACATTGGAATACACATGTTTACACCTCTCGATGACACGATACAACTCTACATATCAACAAATTTCCAATAATCAAACTTCAACACATTTAATACAATAGATTTTTTCATGACGACTTCCTAATCATGCAACATCCTAAATGGACAATATACACCAATATTCCACATTACAAATACAACATTCTTAACATGTCCAACACTATAAGAATCAAAAGCCATAGCATTATAACTACAACAACCTTGAGAATAAATCACAAATTAATATAAATAATTCTACCTTAATCACCATCAAATGATCGAACACAAAATGTAAATATCTCTACTAACCAAAACCATACATAAAATCATTAATATCCATAAATGTAATTCAAAAAATGGTACATTCAAGGGTCTTCATTGTGGAGAATTCAATGCCTTCATCAACCAAAAAACATTATTAATGAACCTTTTCTTCCAAAAATCTCATTTTAACCCGCAAAAAAATGTGGTAGGTGAGCATTTAATGCAATTTTCTACATCGGTATTAAGACTTTACGGATGCATATGTAACTCCTTACATGGGTAAAAATAGTCACCGGTGTAGATATTTAGCCTAATCTTGCGTATTTTTGGCTTTTGCACCGGTAAGTTGATAGTACCGGTGCAAAAATGAATAGTTTTGGCACCAAATTACTGAAAAAATAAAATTTCTATGTACCGACATTAAGAAAATACCAGTGTGTGTTTAATTCCTACATCGGTTCTAATAGTAATCGGTGTACAAATGCATCATTTTCCCGCATTTTTTTTTATATTTCTACACTAGTAAGTTCCGGTTACCGGTTTAAAAAGTTTTCCTCTTGGTGCCAAATTAATTTTAAAAAGGAAATATGTACACACTGGTAATCGTTTACCGTTGCACATGTAAGCGAATGCACTGGTCATAACCACCTATATAGATAATACCGGTGCAAAATTTTTGAAAATGTACACCGGTAGAACCAACACCAGTGTGAAATTAGGTGAACTGTACACCAATTGATAGGATACCATTGCGTATGTAATTATTTGCACTGGTACTGATGTTAACATGATAAATACCAGTGCAATTGGTTACACACGCACCGGTATACCTATACTCATGAATTTATACCGGTGCATATGTATCTGTTTTCAGTAGTGGAACATGATATAAGCGAAGCTTAGTCTTCTATCTTTCCCAAGTTGCAATTTTCTCTGATACCAAGTGTTAGGATGGTTGCACTGATACCAACTGATATGAATCTCCTTGTGCAGACTCTGAATTGCAGAATTTTGAGAAGCACCTGATACCAAAGGATTTGTAGCATTGCTTGTCAATCGAAGATAACACGAATGAACGTCTGATGGAAGACACAACTTTGAGAACTTCACTAACACAAGGGACTAAATTACACAAACCCAAGCACTAGTTGCACAAAATTAACACAAAATATCCAACGGTTCTAAGCACTAATTTGTAATGTAAACAAACCTAATGGTTTAACGCTTAATAAGCAATGAGTATAAACTCAAATTATGAATATATGATGTTATTAATTCGTTGATGGTATCCCTTTATTTATAGGGATAGAGTTCGTCCATTACAAATAAGAAGAAGACGGGTTTTGGTAATTCTTGTTAGAAACTGGAATGACTTATGACAGCATTAAGAAATCAAAACCATATCAAACTAAATTACCTAAATTAAACCTAATCAAAACTGAATTATTTAAGCTATATGCCTGAATGAATTTTATTTAATCTAATCTAATCTAATTAGAACAGGATATTCAAAACCTAAAATTAAGATATGGTTGAATTTGACCCTTTCAAAGCCAACATGGATGAATCCAAGGCCTTATTCATAATAAAAAATAATAAAATAAAATGATCACACTTTCTCATTAGGAAAACCTAGTGGGAAAAAGAGTATAATGTTCTTCATGATATCTTCATTATTTCAAAATTCTTGAACAATTAATCTAAGAAAATTTTGAATTAATCTTTGGCACTTCATCGTGAATCTGATCAATAAAATAATTTAGTGTAGCTTCTCTAAGTTTCTTAATTAACCTAGCCATAGGATCACTTAGAGAATCCCGAACATAACCCTTGAACGTTTAATCAAGCTAAGGCACGAACTGCGCGGGTGACACAGTCCGTGCGAGTGGCACTACTTATGCAGATGAGATGGTCGTGTAGCTTCTGTATACATATCACTTATGCTTGTGTTGTTCTGAATCAACCATTGGTTGTATTAGAGTTTTAACTTCAGATGACCTTCTTTTTCCACCTTATCTATGGGTGGTTAAAAACTATCGTAGATAGTTACTATTATGATAACAAAAATATATAGTCACACCATACGTGGGGAGAAGTATATAACTTAAATAATGATTTAATGATTTACGGTCGTGCAACACACGAATATTGCTCGATTATATAAATATTGAAATTTTTATATAATCTGTATATATATATATATTAAATTTAATTAAACATCATGTTAATAGTATATTTTAGGTAAAATTTTAAATTCATAAAACAATAAAATGAATGAACAATAAGTTCATATAGTTTTCATCTGATTAAGAACAGCTCGTCATTCTAGACTTTGGATTTATTTACCTTATGTTCACCGGCCCAGTTGTAAATACAAATACCCCATATATACATTTCTTAGATATTTCAAGAAAACTAGCGAAGGATTCTGTAGTCTGCATCACACTCCAAACCATCCAACATTTCCATGGCAAAAACCCAACCCAGAAAGAGAGATGTGGAATCCTTCACTATTAAAGGAACCAACAAGACAGTGAGAGTTCACGATTGAGTGTTAGTGAAAAGTCTCCATACATAGCACGAGTGGAAAAGATTGAGGAAATACGCAATAGCTACAACGTCAATTTGAGGTGGTACTACAGGCCTTAGAAGTCCCAAGGCGGGTGCGGGAAGTTCCACAACTTGAAGAAACTATTCCTTTGGGACCACTATGACACTAGAGCTCCCACACAATTGAGAGTAAGAGCTTCATCCACACCTTCAAGAACTACACCAAGCTCGAGGGTGAAGGACTGGATGGTTACTAATGATGGTTCGAGTATAAGGCTAGCACTGGTGCTTCCGTCCCCGACTGTGTCACTGTGTATTATAAGTGACAGATGCCCTACAACCCTGATGATCTTATGGTCCGCTGTGAGGGGTGCACGGATTTGTTTCATCCCACGTGTATCAGGATAACTATCGAGCAGACAAAGTTGCTCGATCGGTTCGTGTGCACCAAATGTGCTGCTGCAGATATGAAGAGGGACAACGTGAATCATCACCCCCATTCCTCGCTAATGCTAGCCAGATGGAGGGTTTGTCGAAGAGGATGAAGACGAGTGTCTAGAGGGAGGCCCCTTGAGGGCCTCCATATTGTACATTGGGGCGAGCAATATGTTGTTGTTGTGTGTGACAGAACTTACTATGTTTTTATACCTCCTAGATTCATGTTCTCATGAATTTGGACTAGGAGGATAGTTCCAGCAGGTGTTTTGAGTGAAGAGTTGAACTAACTTTAACTTTAAAAACTATGGGAAGGATCAACTCCTTATAGGGATTTGAAGGTCGAATGTGAATGTTAAACCTTGAGGGAAAAATCTTCTCATGTTGGTTTTTTCATCCAAAAAACAAAGAGTTCATCAAATTTTTTAAGATACAACATGGGTTGCACAATAAAAATATATATTATATTTAAATTAAATAATAAGCTAATGAAATAAATTTTTATGCTTTTAGAACTAGGCGAGTACCGTGCATTCCACGATCATTTATGACTAATGTATTTAAAATCAATATGAAAAATTTTACTATAATCATATATCTCATCAATACTAAAATGTCATTTTGTTTGATGAAAAAGCTTAATGAATATTTAAAACGTATTTTGAAGTCAATTTATTCTTTAACTCGCACAAAACTGATTTGTATCTTTGATGCATAAGGCTAGCTAGAGGATTCACATAAACTGATTTTTTAAAAATAATATAAAATATATTTGTAATCAATATTTAAATTAAATTTTAAAAAACTAATGAACTTACTTCATATGCTTAGAACTAGGCGAGTACCGTGCATTGCATGAACATTTATGACTAATGTATTTAAAATTAAATATAAAATTGTTTACTATAATGTCATATCACCATAAACATAATCAATACTAAAATCTCAAATTGTTTGATGAATATTTTTAAAATTATTTTGAAGTCAGATGATTTTATAACTTACCAACAATGAATACTGAGGAAACTCAGATCAATATCGTTTCCCCGGTTCATGATGACGTTGTGAAATCTCTGCCGAGTCTGGGAAACATGACATTCGCAGTGCTGAAGCTGTAGATGTTCATGGAGAAGAACAAGGCGATTGTCGCATTGGCCTTTTTCAGGGTGACATTTGAAGCTGAGGAAGTCAAGCGTCACGTGAACCTCAAGAGGAAGGCTGAGCAAGAGGCCCCTCCCCTTCTGGCCATTGAGATGAAGATCAGTGATGAAACTCTGATAGTCAGCGACTACTTCGTCGACCACAAGGATTGCCCTTTGAATAGTGTGAGCAAGGGTCTGGTGTTTAGCATAGAGAATGAGGACGTTGATGCAGCTATGGAGAAGGCAGTGAGGGCTGAAGATGCCTCAGAAGGAATTGGTACAGAATGGAAAACTCTCCTCGCATGGGAAATGTGGTGGACCCTTTCGACAACACTTGGCTTATCTTTTCATCTCCACCTGAAAAGAGGCTTAGATATTCACTACCTATGCACCAGAACCACCATCCCACTCCGTCACTCTTCTGTTGCATGTGCTTACCACTTCACCTCATACTTCTTGTGCACGTGCATAAGAATGGCTTGATGATTTACTTAAAGCAAAATATTTAAAAATTATTATATAATATATTTATAATCAATATTTTAAATTAAATTTTAAAAAATTAATGAAATAACTTCTTATGCTTAGAACTGGGTGAGTACCGTGCATTGCACGAACATTTGTGACTGATTTATTTAAAATAAATATGAAATTATTAACCTATAATGTCATATCTCCATAAACGTAAATCAATACTAAAATCTCAAATCTTTTAATAAAATTTTTAATGAATATTTTAAAAACTATTTTGAAGTCAAATGATTCCTTAACTCGCACAAAACTGATTGATATCTTTTGAAATAATTTTCTCTCGGGAGCATTCATAATCATACTCCCAATACGACAATTTTATTTCCTTTTTTGTTCTTATTTTTTCATTTGGTACTAGATTGTTTCCAATCATGTGCTTCTAGTTATGATGTGTTGTTTTCATTTCAACACTACTTGTTCAGTGATTAAGATTCTTCAAGACTTTGCAGATTCCCTTTATTGCAATTGCTTACAACTACATCCTCATCCTTGTGATTTGAATCAACCATTCGTGGTATTGGATTTTTAACTTCAGATGTCCTTCTTACCTCACTATCTATGGGTGATTAAAAATCATTTAACAATGATAACAAAGATATATAGTCACACCACACGCTGGGAAAAGTATATAAATTAAATTAGTCTTTTTTTTTGTTAAAACACCCTAAGGTGAGGGATATTTTTAAAAGGGTCCCCAATCCTTTCAGGTGAAACGATATATTACAGAAGTTTGATATTAGGAGCATATCGGCCGAGGCAACATTATTTCCTCCAAAACTAGTAGAGAATAGCTAGCATCTAAACTAGAGTTTAAGTAGCTAATTTTACATATGTAAGATCTGTACTAGCAGATGCGTTTCCAAAGCTAGAAATCTCCACCCCACGTGTTAATTTCTAGCTTTGGTTTGGCATCTGTTGAGTGTCTAGATGAGGTCTTAGGTAAAATATGTGTCAGACTGTCATACTCCAGAAAATGAGTGTTCATTCTATGAGTGATGTTGGATGGATTCTTTAGTGTAGTCAAAATGGTTGAGCAGGACTTAGTGCAAACCCTTGGTAGTAGAGCTTGGAGAATCAGATGACATAATGATTGCAAACCCTTTATGTTTCCAAAGTTTATCCTGCAATTTGAGGTGCAGGCTCTACTGTGAAGTTAGCAAACAGAGAGAAACATCAGCAGTATCAATCATCATCAAAAGCATGCCTATGTATTCTAATAAATGGAGTTTAAGTTCTATCTAGGTTGACAATTCCTCTAATGTTAGCTGGGAGATCAGCTAGACACCAATTAGTTTCTGAAAAGGGGGAGGATTTTAACTTTGCAAGATCATCAGCAGCAGAATTGCACTCTCTGAAAACATGTTTCAGTATAGCATCATTTAGTAGAGAGTTAATTTGGAAAGCAAGGGTGTATAGAGACCATCTTGCTCTATAGGGACTGCTAATCATAGTAACAGCTAACAGTGAATCAGATTCAATTATAATTCTGCAAGCAGGAGTAGGAAAAGAGAGACAAGCAAAGAGAATGGCTTTCATTTCAGCTTCAAGGGGGGAGTTGGCAGTGATGTTTGAAGTCTTGATTAAGATGGGGATGCCATTATTATCTCTAGCTATGAGGCCAAGTGTTGAGTTAGAAACAGACCAGGTAGCATCCACATTGACCTTAATGCTATTTAGTTAAGGTCTTTCCCAATGCATAATGGTAAGTGAAGGTTTTGGGGGAGGTCTAAAAGGTGGGATTGAGTAAATGATAGAAAATCTCATGTCAGACGGTTCATTTGAGAAACAAGGTTTTTCCAAAAGGGTTAAAAAAAACTAAATCTCTTACTTCCCTGCAAATTGAGTAGTGGAAATTTTTTTGTTTTCAAAAAGGTAAGCATTTCTAGCTTTCCAGAGGGACCAGCAGACCAATGGTGGCAGTATATTGCAAATAAGTCTATGGGTTTTGGGAGGCCTTTATTGTTCCAGTAGGCAAAAATTCTTTTAGTTAGATTATCCAGAGTATGTTTACAATGACCTAAAATGTCAGCAGTATCATTCCATACAGCTTGTGCAATCTGACATGAGTTGAAAAAATAATCTAGGGAATCTGATTGGTTTCAGGCAAGGCATTTAGAGGCAAGGCTAAAACCATATTTAATTAAGACATCATCAAAAGGCAGAAAGGAGTTAAGCATTTTCCAGGTAAAGATTGAGATTTTTTTTCTACAGTCTAAAGTTCCAAATCTTTTTAGTAGTTGGGAAATTACCTGATATGTGAGTGAGAGCCTTTTAAGCTGATCTGAAGGTAAAAGATCCATTCTTTTCTAGTTTCCATACCAGACTGTCATGTCTATCTTTATTGATTACAGCTTCCTGCAAAAAGATCAGAGTATCATTGTCCAGGTGGGAGCTAATCTGAGACAGGAAAGCGCATTTATTATTGATGAATTGTGCTACTGTACAAGAGGAGGGGATAAAGGAAGAATGAGGAGGAACATGGTTAATTAGTGGGCCACTTGGGCACCAATTGGAGGTCCAGAAGTTACAGAGACCTTGGCCATGAATAACTACAGAGTTATTTTCAGCAAACATTGATAGAGCAAATTCTCTTCCAAGTTTGTGATTTCCTGTGAGACTGGGGTAATGCCCAGATTAGTTTAGACTACATAGTGATGTCATGTTGGCATTTCCACCACAGTTTTAAGGAGCATACATCAACCATTGTCTGAATAGATCTAAAGCCTAATCCATTTTGAAACCTATGTGGCCATAGGTCTAACCGTTTTTTCCACACTTTGTTCAGCTTACCCTCCTTTTCACCCCAAAAGAATCTAGACATTTTCTTTTCTAGGGATTTAATTATCTATTTGGGGGGCTTTAGAACAGTCTATATATGTTGTGGGAAAGATTATATACATGCCTGAATAGGAACCATTTTCCCCTTGTACTCAACCAGTTATTCTTCCAGTTCATCAACTTTTTATCAATGAGTTCAAGCAAAGGTTGGAAATGTATATTCAGTGTTCTTTCTGTAAAAACTGGGTAACCTAAGTATTTAAAAGGAAAAAATCCTTTTTCATACCTAAAATTGTCCTAATCTGATTAATCTTTCCAACTGTTGCCCTTTTACTTATGTAGAAATCAGATTTCTTATAATTAATTTTTTGGCCTGAGGTCAGTTCAAAGGTTTCTAAAAAGGCTTTGATCCTAATTAGGTTAGTCTTTGATGTCTGCATAAATATTATGGTATCATCAGCATAACTCAAGTGTGAGGCTGGTGTTATGCCTTGTGGAAGCTGGTAATACTTCAGTTTGTTATTCATGAAAATAAAAGAAAGGCTTCTAGAGAATGCTTCAGAAAATATGTTAAATAGGAAGGGAGAGAGGAGGTCACCTTGTTTAATGCCTCGGGTAGCTCTGAAAAAGCCAACCGGATTACCATTCATAAGCACTGAGAAATGAGCCCGAGAGAGATTTTTCATGATAGCATTCACAAAATTACCATTGAAACCAAATTTACATAGTTTTGTTTTTAAGAAATTCCAGTTAATCCTATCAAAAGCTTTCCTAAGATCTAGCTTAAGGATACAGTTTGGTACTCTGTGTTTTTTATCAAGAAATCTTACCATTTCATGGAGATAAAGGATATTATCATATATATCTCTATTCTTCATGAAAGCAGTTTGATTAGGTGAAATCAAGTTTTCCATGTAAGGTTTGAGCCTTTCCAGAAGTACCTTAGAGCATATTTTATTAGCTACATTTGATAGACTAATTGGTCTGTAGTCATCAAAAGAAGCTGGGGTTGGTTTTTTTTGGTATTAAAGCAATCCAAGTACTAGTAATACCACTTGGCATGTCAGTGCCTAAAAGAAAATCATTGACAGCAGATATCAAATCTTCCTTAATGAAATTCCAGCATTTGGTGTAGAATTTGTTTGAGTAGCCATCAGGACCAGGGCTACTATTTTTATTAAGACTCATGACTACTAATATAAGTTCTTCCTCCAAAACTGGTTTGGATAGTAGAGAGTTATCATGGTCAGAGATGATGTTGGTATTTGACTGAGAAAATGTGTGTAGTATGTGTTATTAGCTGGGAGATTGGGTTCAGATAGGAGTTCTGTGTAGTAAGCAACAACCTCATCCTGGATTTCCTAGTGGTTGTTAAGCCATTGACCTAGCCCATTTTAAATTTTGGATATATGTAGCCTGTTATTTTTTTTCTGTTACAGTTTTATGGAAAAACTGTGTATTGTCATCTCCAATCTTAATCGAGTTGGTTCTTGATTTTTTCTTCCAAAATTTTTCTTTTTCTTTAAGTGCTCTAATTAGTAAGGCCCTGTTTTCATTAATTTTGATTAGATTTGTTTCAGAATGAGTGGAGTCATATTTAATTTCCTGTAATCTTAAATTCTCTTCAGTTGTAAGTACATTAGATTCAATGTTACCAAAAGATTCTTTATTCCAGATCTTGATTACTTTTTTGAGTCTGATTAATTTAAGGTACAGTCCCAACATTCTTGACTGAGGAAGTGGGGTAGACCAGTTAGTTCTGATTAAGTTTATGAACTCTGGTCTATTAAACCAGGTGTTTATAAACTTAAAAGGCTTAGGATGAGAGGGTGATAGGGTTGAAATCTGTAGGTATAAGGGGCAGTGGTAAGAGGATTCTCTATTGAGAATTTGAATAGATGAAGCTGGGAATTTTGTACTCCATTGTATAGTACAAAGTCCTCTATCTAATCTCTTGGTGGTGGGATTTCTTAGCCTAGAGTTTGCCCATGTGAATAGATTACCTGCAGTATTAATTTCCTGAAGTCCTTTAGTGCTAATCCACTCATAAAATCATTGATACTACCTAATTTGGGGGAGCTGGGCCCTCTATATTCTGAGATAGAGGTGATTGTGTTAAAATCTCCTATGAAAATGGTGTCAAAGTTTGGTAAAAGACTAAGATCCTTCCATAAGAGTTTTCTACCTTCTCTAGTTCTAAATTAGTCATATATGGCTGTGCAACTCACGTATATTGCCCAAGTATAATAATATTGAAATTCATTTATAATTTCTACGTGTACTTTTTAGTATTACTACTGTAGAAGGGGTACATAGGCATCAGTAATTTGCCACATAGGCACCAATAATTTGGCTAGTCGAAATACTGGTGTCTAAGTAGGGCGATGCTGGAATGTAGTTTCATAGGCACAGATAGATCGTAACGGTGCTACAAATTTCTATTCCAGTAATGCCCTACTTAGGCACCGGTATTTCAGGGGGTAGAAATACTGGTGCCTATGCTCTTTTGTACCAGTGCTTGGTAAATAAGTGATCAACAAAAAATAGAAATCAAAATAGTTATTAAAACACAAAAAGTGCACTAAAATATAGAGAGAAGAAAACATGAATTGAATTCAATGAATAATCAACACTACTATTCAACTAATATAAAAAAGTGCTTTTAACCAAGGTAACTAAATCTTGAACTAGTGCCATTGCTTGAGATAGTGCTATTTCTTGAGCTTTGAGCACGAAATATTGATATGCCTCTCTATAAGTCATATTATGCTCTTTAAGCCTGCATTATCAATTGAATATATATAAACATAAAATTAATTACAAATGCAACAACCCACCATTTTGAACATTAAAGGAAAGAAGCAAGATTCACACTAAACTCTGTTTACCTCATCACCTCCTCGAATCGATATGGATCGGCGTGTGGAACTTTGGGGTCGCCTCTGTGTGAGTTCCCTCAAATGTGTCCTCATCCCATTACTCGATGGAGCTGGATGTTTTCTTAACATCATCGACGGGGGGTGCAACAACGTTAGATTGAGGAGGGTCGTGGTGGGACTCAGTGGGGCTGGTAAGGTTGGTGGGGGCGGGGAGTGGAAGGGGAGATTGGCAGGGAGGGCAGAGAGGGGGTCGTCAATGGTGGCATTGAAGCCTTCAAAGTGGGGTTAACGGCAGCACTGACGGGGAGGGAGAGGTGGTGGAAGAAGAGATAGTGGTAGGATAATGGGGGGGGGCAATGAAGGTGGGTTGGATTTAGGGTTTTAGATTTAGTTTATATAGACAAAGTTTTAATGGTTGAGATTCAATAAACAAAAGAAATCAATGGTTCAGATAAAATCAAGTATGCATCACCGGTACTGGTGCCTAAAAGGCTCATACCGATGCCTATGTATATGATAAGCAACTGCTTAGGGATGCTTTAATTTTTTTTTAAAAAAATTGAACCCGAGAGCAAACCCGAGAATTATTACTAAGTATAGAGCACCTATACAAATACTGGTGCCTAAATGGCTCACACAGAGCCTATGTATATGAAAAGCAGCTGCTTAGGGATGCTTTAAATGGGGTTTATTTTTATTTTTTTAGACCCGAGAGAAATTCTGGGAAACAATTTCTAAGTATGGAACACTAGTGTAGATACTGGTGCCTAATTAGCTGATACCGGTGCTGAGTCCAATATTTCAAAATTTTAAACAATCCCTCCAAAATTTTGAATGAAAATTTGGGAAATTCATTTTCTCGCCATAATGTAGCACCGGTATGAATGAAAAACAATGTCGGTGCTAGTATTATTTGATCTCTAAGTTAACTTTTTAATTTTTATTATTAGGTCCATAAAAGAAATTTGGAGGTGGTGAATCACAAAATTGAAGACACCAAAATACAATTAAATAAGAGACGATTACATGTTCAAAATTTGGGCTACAATGGGTGAAATGAAGCGCCTCTAACATATTTATGGAACATTACACTATGGCTCAAAAATTCATTACGACATTATCCTTCTCTCCAAAATACACAATTTTTGTTATTCTTTCATAAATATAGAAATAGAAAATAAATGATTTTCTTGGTGAAATGTTGGAAAGTGCAAGTATATGTTCTAAAGTAATTTAGAATTGATTACTTAGAAGTAGGAAAAGGAAATCTATAAGGATTACGTGTGTGTTCTTTTGCCCGATTCTTGATAAATATTTTGTTATGGAATTGGAAAATACAATGGATATGTATAGGGTAGAGTTGGAAAATATTTTGGAAAATACAATTGGAAAATATTTTGAGATTCAATTTGGAGTTACGAGTGAAGTTTCTACTTTTTGCACTTAGGTCCTTAAACTAAAGCTGGAGTTGTCGAATCACAAAATTGGCGACACCAAAATGAAATTCGATAATATATGATTGTGAATTTCTGATTTGGGCATGTATAAGTGAGAGACCGTCACCGTACCTCTCAAAGTTAATATTTATAAACCCTCAATGCTTACTATCTACAACTGAGTAGATAGCAGCAAGTCGGGGTCGTCCACGAAGAAGGGGGATTTTCCTAAGCGTTTAGACACAAAAGGTTGATACTAGGCTAGGAGTATATATATATATACACACATATAAAAGCAAGTAAAAGGGGGGGGGTTGTTTGGTGGTCCTAAGTTATGAAAGTTAAAAGACAAGACAACTAGCAAAGTCAGGCAACTATGCTAAGTCATCAAACAAAACTAAGAAAAAGGGTTTTAAAACTACAAAAGATAAAGCCTTGGGGGCAATCGATATCCACTTCCACATCTAATATAGATCATTGAACCATGCACTCATCCTATGGGGATTTCCAATGAAAGATCAACATTCATTCCTTCTTAACAGTAATTTGCAAAGACAAACAACGACCATTTGCAAACCTCATTGATGATCACCCTAGACAAACAACGACCATAGGGGTATTTCATCAATGGCATTATACACGAAGGACCATAGATTTGACAACGACAAGCCTTCTACCAAAGACATAGCCATTTAACCAAACATAGCATTCATTAGGCTAAACCTAGAACAAACCACATTCAAGGTTCAACCTTTCATTGCATCTATAGGATAAATATGAGAACAATCTACATTAACATACATATCTAGCAAGAATCACAACACAGTATGCACAAGAAGTTCTAAGTTCGTGTTCTCAGATTTTCATGCAAAGGAGCTAAGGAATTCATCACTTTCCTAACACCCTAACACTTCAATCATACAAACACTTCCTATTCTCAAACAACACATGGCATAAATGAAGTGAAACATAGCATTAAGAACATATGAATGCTAAATAACAAAGGTTTCAAGAACGAATGACAAAATCTATTCACTACTTCCACTAATTATGCATTTACAAAAGATTAGCCAAGAACAATCGACATTCATTGACTTCTCATTTGCTACCTAAAACAAACATGACAACGAATTCAACATCATCACATTCATCTAGTAATAATCAAAACATCAACATCATTAAGAAGCTCTAACTCATGCTCTTGGATTACACATTAAAAGAGGGGAGAATTAGCTAGTTTCTCCCAACCCTAACAAGTAATCATACAAGCAATTCATATACTCAAGCTTCCAACAACATCAATGCCATTAACAATTCACATTCAAAGCTCAATAAATGCACAATAACAAAAGCACCAAATAGATATATTATTGTTCTTACTACATAGAAATGGAAGCTTCAATTCATTGCTCCCAAGATAAAACTAAGCTAGACAATTAAAAGACGTGATTAACCTACAAAAACTAAGAAAAGAAAGAAAGAAAAACTAGGGTTTGAACCTAGAAAAATGCAGGAAGAAGAGGCTGGATTTGTCTCTTGAAGAGGAGAGGATAAGGTGAGTATTTATAGTGCAAAAAACAAGAAGGGTTTCTGACCCCTCATCCGTCGCGAGTCGCAACGTGCTCAGACGGCCTCGCGACAGACTCCAAGTCCAGCATCATTTCTTCTTTCTCCTTTTTGTTTCATATGCTCCTCTTCTCTTCACTTCTTCAGTTCTTCAAATCTTCAAAAACTCAATTACAAGTCTTCAAATCTTCAAAGGTATTCTTCAAATTCTTCAAAGTTTTCAAACAAATTACCTTGGCACACAAAATTCTCTAGAAAAGTAATAAAAGCGTAAAAGCCGCTTTTAACCCTCCTTAGAGAACTTCAAGGCAAAATGTCACATTTAGAGCACAAAAGTGTACAAAAGTGAATCCTAAAAGTCCTAATACAACCATATAAAATGGTCACATCAATAAGTGTACAAAAGGGCCTCGAAAGTCAACATTGATTTCTTCTACACAGTCTTGGAAAATTATACTATGGCCTAAAATTATGTTACCCCATTATCCATTACTCCAAAATACATATTTTTTTGTTATTCTTGTCTAAATATAGAAATACTATATAAATGATTTTTTTGGTGAAATATCGGAAAACGCTATTACATGTTCTTGAGTAACTCATATTATAAACCCATTTTCAAGAGTAACTCATACCATAAACCAATTTTTTGAAATTTTTATATGTATCGAGCATCGGTACTATTACCGGTGACATTTGTCAACATACTGGTGCCTATACAATTATAAAGCAGCTGCCTAGGGGCTTCTTTAAAGCATTTTTAAAATTTTAAATTAAATGCACTCCTCACCACGGTATATAATAACCTTTACTGGTGCTAGCTATTTTCCCACCAAAAATTTTATTCCGATCATAGGCACATATATATGTCATTCATCCAAAACTAATGCTGAAAAATATTAAATTCATACATTTTTTCTTCAAAAGCACCAGTATCTAGCACCTGTATTCAGTGAACCGGTGCTAGATTTATTCATAGGCACCGGTATTTTGGTTCGTTTGCCAGATTCCGGTGCCTATGTAATTTCTAGCACCGGTATTTCTTTCCCTGCACTGACATACTAATGCATATGAACTTGTTTTCCAGCAGTGAATGGTCTATTTAAGGTATATTGTGAAGATAATAAAAAATAAAATGAATGAAAATTAGAGTTCATACAAATTTTTAAAGATACAACAGGAGTTACACAATAAAAATATAATTAAAGATAAATTAACTATTTTCCCATTCTACACTCTCGTAGTTACAAAGTAGTTTATTAGATCAAGAAAATATATGACATTTCTTGGTCAATTTACAACTCCTCTTGGGGATCCATATAGAATATCCTCATTCTCTAATGCCAAGGACACTTGATCAAACACCTCCAATAGTGAAAAATATCCATGTAGGTTAATATAGATATACAACAAAGAGAGACTCGGGCAATAAATTTTTTAACACGCGCTAAATAATATATTTATGTTCCATCAAAACATTTTCCCGACACGTTAAACCTATCCAAATACATTGAAGAAGACAAAAAATAGTGCTTTTGATGCATAATGATGGCTAGATGATTTATTTTAAGAAATTTTATTAAATAATATACAATATATTTGTAATTAATATTTTAAATTAAAGTTTAAAAAACTAATGGAATAACTTCGTATGCTTAGAACTGGTCGAGTACCGTGCATTGCATGAACACTCATGACTAATGTATTTAATATAAATATAAAATTATTTAAGATAATGTCATAACTCCATAAACGTTATTTAATACTAAACTCTCAAATTGTTTGATGAAAAAATTTAATGAATATTTTTGAAACTATTTGAACTCAATTGATTCTTTAACTCGCATAAAGCTGATTTGTATCTTTTGAAATAATTTTTCTCCCGGGAGCATTCATAATCATACTCCCAATGCAACATTTGTATTTTCTTTTGTGTCCTTATATTTTTCATTTGGTTCTAGATAGTTTCCAATCACGTGATTCCAGTTATGATGTGTTGTTTTCCTTTCATCACTGCTTATTCGATTATTAAGATTCTTTAGAACTTTGAAGATCCCTTTGTTGCAATTGCAATTGCATCCCATCCTTTTGTTTTAAATCAACTATGGGTGGTATTGGAGTTTCAACTTCAGATGCCCTTCTTTTACCGCCTTATATGTGGGTGATTAAAAATCTTTTAAATGGTTACTACTATGATAACAAAAACATATGGTCATAACACACACATGGAAAATTATACAAATTATATTAGTCATATATGGTCGTTCGGATATTGCCCGATTATATAAATGCTGAAATTTATATATAATTTGATTACATGTATATATTTTTTAAAATTACTTAAACATCAAGTCAATGGTCTATTTTAGATATTATTTGAAAACAATAAAAAATGAAGAGTCCGTCTCTTGAAAGACGGTCTTTCCATAAGTTATGGAAAGACCAAGGTCTAAAGTGTAAATTAGAAGAAATGAAGATAAAATTTTCGGGTTGCATGAACCGGGTTATAAATTTTATAACTACTACATGTTGCATACTAAAAATTTAATATTGCAACTAAGACCTTTTACCTTTTATTATTCTAATTAAACTCCGTCTTTCCATAAGCCTATGGAAAGACCGTTTTTCCCAAGACTTTGTCAAAAATGAATGAATAATAGAGTTCATACAATTTTTAAAGACACAACACGAGTTGCACAATAAAAATATGGCAAAGCCTTGGGAAAAACCGTCTTTCCATATGTTTATGGAAAGACGGAGTTTAATTACAATAATAAAATGTCAAAGGTCTCAGTTGCAGTATTTAAAAATTATTATGCAACATGTATTAGTTATAAAGTTCAATTCATGCAATTCAAAAATTTTATCTTTATTTTTCTAATTTTCACTTTAAGCCTTTATCTTTCCATAGCTTTAAGAAAGACCTTTTTCAAGAGATGGACTCTAAAAATATAACTATGCAATGAATTCTATTTTCCCGTTTGACACTATATAGTTAGAAATTATTTCTTAGATCGAGGAAATATAGGACATTTCTCGGTCAAATTACAACTCCTCTTGAGGATCCATATAACATATCCTCAATCTCCAATGCCAAAGCCACTTAATCCAACACCATCAATAATGAAAAATACATATGGAGGTTAATATATACCCATCAAAGAGAAAATGAGGCAATATATTTTTTTAAGAGACGCTAAATAAAATATCTTTGTTCCATCAAAATATTTTCCCCACACGTTAAACCTATCTACATACACTGAAGAAGGTAAAAAAAAAAAGAGAAAAGTGCATATATAACCCTATATAATTGATGAAAGTGCAGATATAACCCTGCGATAATTGAAAGTGCAAATATAACCCTGGTCAGTCAATGCCAGAAATAATGGCTTTAGGGTTATATTTGCACATATGTATAATAGTTAGGGTTATATTTGAACATATGTATAATAGTTAGGGTTATATTTGCACTAAAAAATAACTCAGGGTTATATTTGCACTTTCTCCAACATATAGGGTTATATTTGCATATTACCAAAAAAAAAAAGCTTTTGATGCATACGATTTACTTAAAACAATTAGTTTTTGATAATATACAATATATATGTAATTAACATTTTAAATTTACTTAAAACTAAAGAATTAACTTCTTATGCTTTTAGAATTAGGCAAGTACCATTCATTGCTCGAACATTAATGACTAAAGTATTTAAAAATAAATATGAAATGGTTAATTATAATGTCATATCTCCATAAACGTTACTATATACTTAAATCTCATTTTGATTAATGAAAATTTTTAATAAATATTTTTAAATAATTTTGAAGTAAACTTATTCGTTAACTGACACAAAGCTGACCTGTATCTTTTGAAATATATTACTCTCGGGAGCATTCTAAATCAGAATCCCAATATAGCTTTTTTTTTTAATTTCCTTTTGTGTTGTTAAATTTTTATTTGGTACTAGATCATGTGCTTTCAGTTATGATGTGTTGTTTTCATTTCACCTCTGCTTGTTCGATTATTAAGCTTCTTTCAGGACATTGCAGATTCCCTTGGTTGCAATTAACTGGAATTGCATCCTCATCCTTGTATTTTAATCAACCATTGGTGATATTGGAGTTTCAACTTAAGATTCCCTTCTTTTACCACCGTATCTAAGTGCGATTAAAATCCATTTATATGGTTACTAAAACGACAAAGGAATCTAGTCACATAACATGTGGGATAAAGTATATAAATTAAATTGGGAATTGAATGTAAGGCTAGCGGTTGAAATCTAGTGCTACTACTATGAGGTCATGTGTTCAATTCCCACCAGTGCAAGGGGAGGGGAGAGATTTTATTGGTACTACCATGAGGTCATGTGTTCAATTCCCACCAGTGCAAGGGGAGGGGAGAGATTTTATTGGGAGCTCATTAGAGTTAGAGTGCGTCTCTTGAAAGACGGTCTTTCCATAAGTCATGGAAAGACCAAGGTTTAAAGTGTAAATTAGAAGAAATTAAGATAAAATTTTCGGACTGCATGAACCGGGTTATAAATTTTATAACTACTACATGTTGCATACTAAATTTTTAATGTTGCAACTAAGACATTTTACCTTTTATTATTCGAATTAAACCCCGTCTTTCTATAAGCCTATGGAAAGACCGTCTTTCCCAAGACTTTGCCTTAGAGTTATTACCCAATTTCTTTTTTTAAAATATAAATTAAATTAATCATATATGGTTCTTTTTTAAAAATATAAATTAAATTAATCATATATGGCCATGCAACACACAAATACTGCCCGATTATATAGATATTGTAGTTGTTTATAATATATATATATTAATTAGTAAACATCAAATGAGCATTTTAGGTATAATATGAAAATAATAAAAGAAAAAATGAATGAACAATAGAGTTCATACAATTTTTAAAAAACACAATAGGAGTAGCACAACAAAATTATAACTAAACAACAAATTCTTATTTTTTCTGTTCTACACTCTCATAGTTATAAATTACTTAGATCAAGAAAATATAGGACTTTCTCTTGGGGATCCATATAACATATCCTTTCTCCAATGCCAAAGCCACTTAATCCAACACAACTAATTGTGAAAAAAAATATCAATAGAGGTTTATATAGATACCCAGCAAATTCTGAATGATTATTTTAATTCTGTAGGCTTCAAAGGAAAATTTCAAATCGGATCGATAGACTACCGGCATATCCTAATACGGTTCCAAGAGAAGGAAGATTACCAGAGGTTCTGGCTCAAAGGTTCTTGGAGTTTCAATAACGCCCAAATGAAGGTGCTGAAATGAACTTCCGATTTTTCTCCAGACGCAGAATCGTCCATAGTTCCGGTATGGGTATCAATTCCTCATGTCCCAGTCTATTTCTATAACTCTGCAATGCTAGAAATCATGGGAAATCAAATTGGAAACTTTATTAAAGTTGATGCTGCCACTGAGGCCCTGTCTAGGCCTTCTTGTGTGAAATTGTGTGTTGAAATAGACTTAAAAAAGAAACTACCATCCTACATTAGAGTTGGAATCGAAGAGGATGGAAATGAATTCAATGTTGTCAAACTCCCCTTAGAATTTGAGGACATTCCTCCATACTGTTTCCATTGCAAATGCATAGGGCATGAGGATAGTTACTGCATTTACCTGCATCCAGAGCTTAAAAGAACCTGGCCTAAGAAAACTGAAAATGACTCACAATTGGAAAACTCTTTAGGACAGGTAAATGGCAAATCAAACATAAACAAGAATGAGAACTTAGTTGCTGAGAGCTCTGGGGTATCAATTATAGATAAACAAAAAACTTATCAGGCTCAGAAATTTATTTATGTTCCTAAGAAACAGATGATACAAGATCTAGCAAAGGAACCTACTAAGTCCACCTTAACTGAAAATGTCCCTGAGGAGTTACAACAAATTCCTCCTAGCATTGTGGTTGATCCTAGTACTGAGATCAGGAGTAAAGGTGATGTTGAAAAGGAATTTATATCTCTGTCACCTGAAAAATGTCCCTTCGTAGCTGATCCTAGCCCTGAGGAGTTACAACAAATTCCTCCTAGCATTGTGGTTGAGCCCAGTACTGAGGTCAGGAGTAAAGGTGATGTTGAAAAGGAATTTATATCTCTGTCACCTGAACCTAAAAGCCTAAATCTTACTCCCTCCCCTCCAGTGTTCTCCCCAGCACCTAGGTCATCTGGAAATCAGGATAGGCAATTTCAATCTGCCCCTCCTATCATTAGGACAATATTGGCTAAAGACGACCTCCCCAGTAAACGAGGGAAGTCTTTTTCTCCTTTAAGCTCTATTATTGCTGCAAAGAACTTCATTTTTTCTCAGCAGAAAAATAGGTCAAATAGATTTTTACCCCTTGCTGTTGAAGAAACATCTGGTGATGAGGTCACTCAAATTGAAGATCCTGCTACTGAAGTAGGTGTCATCCTCCCTGAAGATAGTGATGATCAAGTGCAGGTAGACAGTACCTCATCTTCTGATCCTAGTAAGTTGAAGAAAGGTAAGTCTGTTGTTAAAAATAGCAAATCATCTAATGATACTTTCTTCTCACAGAAAAACACCATAATGACTAGATCAAAAAGCTCCTCTAATGTTTCACTATGAATAATACATCTGTTAATATTAAAATGCTAGTTTGGAACATCAGAGGGATGGATACATCTTTGTTAAGACTATCTAATCTCATCAACAGGCATAGATTTGAACTCATTTGTTTAATTGAGCCTAAACATGACAACTCACAATGTGATTCATATAGACAAAAGCTGAAGTTTGATAATTGTTTCTCTGCAACTAATGGTCAGATTTGGATTTTTTGGTCTTCACATATTACTCTGACAGTTAAAAGTGACAATCTTCAGTTTCTTGGAGTTAACCTGATTAGCTCAATCTTAATCAAGCCTATGGATGCCTTTTTTATTTATGGTCTAAGGACCAGATTAGAGAGAAATGATCTCTGGTCTGATCTCAGGTCTTTCAGCCATTCAGATTCTCTGTTTATTGGAGATTTTAATTGCATTACATCAATATCTGAATATAGAGGACCATCCACTCCAAATTTAGGAAGTATGAGAGATTTTAATGACTTCATTAATGTAATGGCTCTGGAAGAAATTAACACTGTGGGGAACCTGTTTACTTGGACTAATAATCGGTTAAGATCTCCTACAGTTAAGAGACTTGATAGAGGACTGTGTACTGCATCATGGTCTCTTTCTTTTCCTTCCTCCTCAATTCAGATTCTGAATAGAGTAAGTTCAGATCACAACCCCTTGCTGTTGACTGTAGGTAGTGAAATAGCATCCAATCCTAGACCTTTTAGGTTCCTTAATACATGGTACAAAAGAAAGGATTTTCAAGATGTAATTAAGAAAGATTGGGACACCCCTATGCATAACTCAGGAATGCTGGCTTTTTACTTAAAACTGGTTAGACTTAAGAAGGCTTTAAAAATCTGGAATAAGGAAAAATTTGGAAACATCCATGATAATGTCACACAAGCTGAATTAGCCCTGCAGGCTCAGGAAGCCATATCGGATCAGAACAATTCTGTTATCAATCAGGTTAATCTTAGGGAAGCTAGAGCTAGGCTAGTAAGAGCCATGTCTGAACAAAAAAATTTCTGGAAGTACAAAGCTAAGATAAAATGGATTCAAGATGGTGATAACAATACTGCTTTCTTCCATAAATCGGTTCAGGACAAGAACAATAGATTGAGGATCACAAAAATCAAGGGCAGGAATGGACAATGGTTGGAAAATATTCAGGAGGTGGAAATGGAAGCTATCCAATATTATCAGGATCTTCTAACTGAGGATGTTCCCAATGATAGCTCTCCATTTCAATCTCATTTTCTTAATCATATCCCAAATTTGGTTACTCAGGAAGATAATGATAATCTTTTGAAACCAGTCACACTAGATGAGCTTAAGTTGATAGTCTACAGTCTTAATAAATCAAGCACTCCAGGTCCAGATGGTTTTACTGCAAAATTCTACATTAAATCCTGGGATATCATAGCAAATGACCTCCTTCTAGCTGTTCATGATTTTCAATCTTCAGCCAATCTGCCTAGGGGTATTAGTACATGGATCACCATAATTCCAAAGAAGAAAACCCCAGCCTCCTTTGATGATTATAGACCTATAAGTCTATCCAATGTGATAAACAAGATCTGTTCTAAAGTACTAATGGAAAGACTTAAGTCTATTATGCCAAAATTATTTCTCCTAACCAGACTGCATTCCTACATGGTAGAGATATCTCTGATAATGTCATTTACCTACAGGAAATGTTTAGATTTCTTAACAGGAAGAGAAGAGATCCTAATTGCATAGTTAAACTAGATCTCAAAAAAGCTTTTGATAGGGTTAGATGGTCTTTTCTATACAAAGTCTTAGCAAAATTTGGTTTCCATGCAAAATTTATCTATACTGTTATTAAAAATTTGTCACAGGCTTGGTTCTCTATTCTCATTAATGGTAAGCCAGTTGGATTTTTTCAATCCTCTAGGGGTATTAAACAGGGAGACCCCTTATCTCCTTTCTTGTTCAATATTTTCTCTGAATCTTTTTCAAGAAGTCTGACTTTCATCTTTGATAATGGTAAGTTATCCTACTTTGATCTCCCAGGTAATCCTCCAAGAATCTCTCACTTATCTTATGCTGATGATACTGTTATTTTTTGCAAAGCAAAAAAACTAACCTTAATTAGATTAAAGGCTTTTTTGTCCATCTTTGAGGAAGTCACTGGCCAGTCTATTAATTATAATAAGTGTGACATCTTCATAGGTAAGCATGCAACAGAACAAAGAGTGACTCATATTAAAAGGATTTTAGGAATGAAACTTGGGTCTTTCCCTTTCTCCTACTTAGGAGTTCCAATCTTCACTGGAGCTGCAAAAAAAATTCATTTTCAGCCACTCTTTGAACTAATTGACAATAAGATTGGGAACTGGAAAAATAGATGGATATCTATGGGGGGTAAGATAACTCTGATTAATTCTTGTATATATGCTATCCCCCAACACATTTGGCAGGTGATCAAACCAAAAAAACTGATCATACTTACCATTGAAAAAAAATTGAGCAGATTTTTCTGGGGGGAGGATTTAAAGCCTAAGAGATCATGGAAAAAGTGGTCTGATTTGTGCCTCCCCACTGATCAAAATGGATTAGGTTTCAGATCTATACATACCATAATAAAAACATGCTCGGTTAAATTGTGGTGGAAATACCAAATGGGTGATGCCCTCTGGACTCAGTTATTGGCAGCTTTACCTCCATCTCACAGAACCTCTCCAAACTGGAAGAGAATATGCTCAGTAAATCTTTGGGCTGAGAATAATTCTAAAGTAATTATAGGAAAGGGTGATTGTAATTTCTGGAATTCAAACTGGCTTGATGTAGGATTACTTACAGATGTATGTGATCAGAATAGTGTGGACATAAACAAAGAATGTACTGTCTCTGAATTTATTGCTAACAAAGATCTTTACATCACAAAAATAGAACCTTTCATGCCAACTCATATTCTTACTTTATTGCAGGAATCCAAATTATTTCCACACGGGGCTGACAGATTAATATGGAAACCAGGTATTTCTGGGAGCTTCTCTTTCAAACATACATATAATTTGCTCTGCACCCATTCAGGTACCATATCCTCTTCCAAACATCTTTGGAATTCCAGAATGGAAAAAAAGATATCTGTGTTTATGTGGAAAGTTACAAATTCTCTGTTGCCTTTTGATAACATCCTCAGGAAACTGAGGTTTTGTTTGGCCTCTAAATGTTGTATGTGCAACAAACATGATGATTCCTTAGAGCATTTCTTTAACTCATGTGATTTCTCAATATCTGTATGGAAAACTATCCACCAGTTCATGGGTATTACTGATAGGGCTTTCCCATCAGTTTGGGAGAGAATCTCATATTACTTAACTATGCCAACTTTATCTGCTTTACATTCAATCATGATCCGATCCTCTGCCATATTTACTTTCTGGAATCTTTGGAAGATGAGGAATATATATTTATTTGATTCTATTAAGCCTTCCTCTACTCTAGTGCTCCAATTGATTAGAGACCAGATCTTTACCTCATTCAGTGCAAAACCGGTTTACATTGAATCTCCCCTGGATGTTAGCATATCGAATCACTCCTTTCTACCCCTCCTAAAACGTCCACCAAAGCCTAAAATATGGAAGATTGCTAGGAAAAGGCCTACATCGGGTTTCAAGCTTAATGTTGATGCTTCATGGTCCGGAAATACTAATATGTGTGGGATTGGAGTGATTATTAGGGACAGTAGGGGCGCTTTCAGGGAAGCTTACACTCTATTTACTAATGCATCCTCCCCTTTAGAAGCTGAACTGAGGGCTATTAAGTTTGCTATACAAATGACATATGATTTGCCTTCACCACTGTACATAGAATCTGACTGCCTTTCAGCAGTCCTCTTTGCTAATGACCCACCTCGTTCTCATTGGAACTATTTCTGCTTAGCTGATGAGATTCATCAATCTCTGGGTGATATTAAACTTGGTCATGTATATAGACAGGCAAACCTTGTTGCTCATACGCTAGCTAGAAATTGTTTGCGACTTCAATGTGATTCATCCTTAACATTTCTGAGCTTTCCAATACTGTACAGGGTTTAGTTAGACTTGATCAGCTGGGAACTCCTTCTCTGCGGTTTGCAAACTAGTTCAGATGCTACTCATTTTTACATTCTTGACTTCAGGTTTTGGCAACTTGGATTCACAAAGGGTACAACCGTAGGAGTACAAGGAAGAAAAAGGCAGACTCAAAGGATAGACTTTGTTGATCCTTTCAGGCTGCTCTGCTGCTTGGTTATGCATCAGGGTCTTTACTCTAGGCTTCTGCTGGCAATGGGTGCAACAGAAGATTTCAGGTTGCTCTCTGGATGCTTGGTTATGCATCAGGGACTGCAACATCTTTGGTGTCCTCTCTTACTATTACTTGAGGAAGCGATTCTATCTAGGTAGGAGGGCTGGAACTGCCTTGTGTTTCTTTGAGATTCACTAATAAGTTCTGACTTTCTCCCATTTAGACAAAGAGCTTTTGAAATCCTCTCACTAACTGTCGATAGTTTTTTATCTTTCTTTTGGAAGCAATCGAGTGTTGCTTCAAGAGCCTAGTGCTCAACATTGTATAACGCTACTTATCTTCGGATTCTCATTATTTTCCTTTTACTTTGTCTATTTTACGGCTTGGGAAGGCCTAATATAATTTCCCCCATCTACGGATGGCTTCATTTAAAAAAAAAAAGATACCCAGCAAAGAGAGAAAGAGACAATAAATTCCTTTAACACACGCTAAATAAAATATCTATGTTCCATCATAATATTTCCCCCCATGTTGAACCTATCTAAATACACTGAAGAAGGTAAAAAATAAAGCTTTTGATGCATAAGGATGGCTAGACGATTTACTTAAAACAATTTTTAAAAATAATATACAATATATTTGTAAGTAATATTTTAAATTTAATTAAATACCAATGAACTAACTTCTTATGATTTTAGAACTGGACTAGTACCGTGTATTGTACAAATATTTATGACCAATGTATATAGAATCAATATGAAATGCTTTACTATAATGATATGTTTCCATAAACATTCATTAGTACCAAATATCATTTCATTGACAAAGTCTTGTGCGAGACGGTCTCGACACGAGACAATGGATTAAATTGTTAAGAATGTAGTATGGGATTTCAATTGAAGTTTTAAAAGTTCAGGGGTTGGATGGAAAATTTTATTATTTTATATTTAAGTCCAAGTATAAATAACAATCTTTCCCCTTCTTCTCCCATTATTTTATCACGCATTCTCTCCTCTCCTTTCTTCTCTCCTGCGCAACTGCCTCCATCTTCTCTTCCTCTTCATTTCTCTTCCATTTTCCTTTAATTTAACCTCTTCTTTTCTCCGTTTTCTTCCATTTCTTGCACAGGGAAGAACACATTGACTCAAGGAAGATTCACTTCATTCTCTAGCAAATTTTTCGGCAAATGTTTTGGTTATAGCTTCGGTTTCCGGCAGCCGAACACAATATGAGCTTTGTTTTGTGTTTATCTTCGAAGATAATGTCTTTGCTCAGAGTTTTTATAAATATTTTGTTGATTTTTTCAATTTTTGTTAGTTTTTTTTTGGTTCATGTGAATTTCTAGGGTTTATGTTGTTCATTGTGTTAATATTTTGGGATTTCTCTATTTATTTTTGTGTTTTGTGAGTTGTTCTTATGGATTTGTGGTGCTGCTGTGTTTTGTTATATATCTAAGGAGATTTGCATTCGTTGTTGCTACAATCGAGGATGAAGGAGGATTTGTAAGTCTTCTTAATTTTTGCCCTTGATGTCTTAGGTACAGGTTCAGGTTTTATGTTTGATGTTTCATATTTTAGGCTTTAAGTACTATTATCAGTGTTGATGTGATGTTTTAATTTCAGCGCTTGATATTTGTGGTGTTTTCATGCTATATTGTGCAATTGATGTTCAGTTTTGATTATGCGTGATATAATAGGGTTTTGCTACGATTTGTGCTAGTTTTTGTGTTGTTGCTGTTTCTTAGATGTCTAAGAATGTTTGCCCACTATTGCTGCAATCGAGAAGGAAAGAGCATCTGTAAATTTTATTATTTTGCATATGTGACTTTTTAAATACTGTTGTTAATGTTTATGATATTATGTTCGATCTTTCATGTTTAGGTTTTAAGTACTGTTTATCTATGTTGGTGTGATGATTTAATATCAGTATTTGATGTTTGTAGTGTTTTAAGTGTGCAATTGAGTAATATTTGGGGATTTCTCTGATGTTTGTGTTTTGTGAGGTTTTCTTACAGATTTGTGTCGCTGATGTTGTTTCTTAATTGTCTAAGAAGATTTTCCTCACTGCTGATGCAATCGAGATGGAAGGAGATTTGTAAGTTTTCTTAATTTTCAGTAGTGATGTTTTAGGTACATGTATTGATGTTTCTCGTTTTCAGTTTGATGTTTAAGGTTTTAGGCTTAAAGTATTGTTATCTGTGTTGGTGCGATGTTTTAATTTCAACGCTTGATGCTTGTTGTATTTTCATGCTTGAGTGTGCAATTGATGTTCTATTTTCATTGTGTGTGATATCTTAGGATTTTGTTACGATTTGTGCTAATATTTGTGTTGCTAATGCTGTTTCTTAGATGTCTAAGAAGATTTGCCTTACTGTTGCTGCAATCGAGAAGAAAAGAGGATCAGTAAATTTTGTTATTTTTCAGATGTGATGTTTTAGGTACAGGTATTGATGTTTCTCATTTTCGGTTTGATGTTTCAGGTTTTAGGCTTTAAGAACGGTTATCTGTATTGGTGTGATGTTTTAATTTCAGCATTTGATGCTTGTGGTGTTTTCCTGCTTAAATGTGCAATTGATATTAAGTTTTGATTGTGTGTGATATCTTAGAATTTTGTTACGATTTGTGCTAATTTTTGTGTTGTTGTTGTTTCTTAGATGTCTAAGAACGCTTGTCTGCTGTTGTTCCAATCGAGAAGGAGGGAGGATATGTAAATTCTGCTATTTTTTAGATGTGATGTTTTAGATACTGTTATTGATGTTTCAGGTTTTATGTTTGTTGTTTCATATTTTAGGTTTTAAGTATTGGTGTTGGTGTGATGTTTTAATTTTCAGTATTTGATGCTTGTAGTGTTTTAAGTGTGCAATTGATGCTCAGTTTTGATTGTATGTGGTATATTAGGGTTTTATTACTATTTGTGCTAATTTTTGTGTGGTTGTTGTTTCTTAGACGTCTAAGAGCAGTTGCTCACCGTTGCTGCAATCGAGAATGAAGTAAGAACTGTAAGTTTTGTTATTTTTCATATGTGATATTTTCGATACTGTTGTTGATGTTTCTCGTTTTCAGTTTGATTTTTTAGTTTTTAAGTACTATTATCTCCATTGGTGTTATGTTTTGATTTCAGTATTTTTGATGCTTGTGGTGTTTTCATGCTTAAGTGTGCAATTGATATTTAGTTTTGATTGTGTGTCACATCTTAGGGTTTTGTTACGTTTTGTGCTAGTTTTTGTGTTGTTTCTTAGATGTCTAAGAGAACTTGTTCACTGTTCCTGCAATCGAGAAGGGAGGAGGAACTGTAAGTTTTGTTATTATTCAGATGTGATGTTTTAGATACCGTTGTTGATGTTTCTCGTTTTCTATTTGATGTTTCATATTTTAGGTTATAAGTATTTTTATCTGTGTCATGTGATGTTATAATTTAAGTGTATGGTACTTGTAGTGTTTTCATATTTAAGTATGCAATTGATGTTTAGTTTTGTTCTTTTGATATTTTAGTGTGCACTGTTTGATGTTTTTAAATTTTTATATTGATGTTTTAAATACTGTATTTGATGATTCTCAATGTAGTTATCATTGATTTTATGTGTACTATTGTGATGTTCTAATTTCAGATATTGATGTTTTAATTACTGTATGTGATGTTTTATGTTTATTTCACAGGAATACTTTCCAAGCCAAAGCTCTACGATGTCATTGATGAGATATTAAAAATGTTCTATGTGGTATCATGCTCCCGAAGGTGTTCCATTGAATAGAGGACCGAAAATCTACCTTTGATCATTGCGTTGATGGAGTAGAAGAGTCATCCTCTTCGAAGCCAGCATGAGAGAATGTAAGTCTGTGAATAAGCAGGTAACGAAGGAAAACAAGTCAGGGAAAAAGATAGAATTTGATTGTTTGGTATATATTGTGTGAGAGTGATGTTTAATATTGGTTTATTTGTTAGAGCCGAGACACGTTTCTAATTTGAACAATCATTTCTTTCATAGGAGAAGAGACCCGAGACAAAGTTGCATACACCTTGTGCACACTTTCCAGATATCCCCATTCCACCGGCTCATCAGGCCTCAACTCAACAGGTTCAACCATTTTGTCGATGCTAATTGCATTGGACATCTTGGGGAACATCTTGGGGCTGAGAATCTTACACAATCCAAAAAGCTTCACATTCGCAGGGAAGATGCAAATCAAAATCTACTAATAAGATTCAATTCCTAAAAACTGAACTAAAAAAATGAGAAAAACAAAGCAGAACCCAAAAGAGCTCACCAAATTGCCTCCAAGAAGTGGAAATGGCAGTAGCGCGGACAAGATCAGAAGGGCCCTCCATAAACTCGAAGATCTTCACAGAAATATCAGCACCTAGACATTCTACCAAATCGCTATGAGCATCCTCCATTCTTTTCCCTAAAGACATAACACAAACCTGATATCAACTGGGTCGGGAACGCTCAAACGGATGCCAGGAACTGACGCCCTAAGCTGATGCAAATTCGGTCTGCGAGGCAAAATCCTACTGTTCCAATCGTGATTCAATATCCGACCGAGACAAAACCCGACCGATAATCTAGTGTCTCCGGCGAGACAAACCGTCCTTCTCCGGCGCCATCGAGGCTTCGAATTTGATGGCTACGCAATGAATTCATCTCCGGTGAGACAAATCGATGGCCACCCCAGTGATAAGAATTTCAGGCCTCGGCGACATCTCTTTTCGTCAAAGATTCATCGACCGATCAGACAAAGCACAACGACCGCGACACACAGGGACGACGACAAAGACTCATAGGGAAGCACGAGAACGACGGCG
The DNA here is from genome assembly GCA_037428765.1 of Rubia yunnanensis. Lineage (NCBI taxonomy): Eukaryota > Viridiplantae > Streptophyta > Magnoliopsida > Gentianales > Rubiaceae > Rubia > Rubia yunnanensis. Next base: position 115,343,607 of record CM075061.1, on the reverse strand, counting down.
ACGGCGCCGAAGATGGCTAAAGAAGGCGACGACAGGAGAATGTTGAAGAAGATGAGGGTTTTATTTTTTTATTGGCTATTTTCAATTTAGCCCCTCAACTTCTGTAAGGTTTTGAAAAAATACCCCGAAACCACAATATTAGCCATTTCTCCCTTGAATTTCAAACCTTACTATTATTATATTTTTCTATTCCTCCTTAGGTCCTGGGTCTTCTCATGAGATTCTCTCGCAAGGGACAGACTCATTTAATTTATAGGGAAAATCTCAAGAAAGACGGCATTTCCATAAGCTTATGGACAGTCTTCATGAGCATTTGACCTAAATGTTGTAAATTTTTTATAAAATTTAAATATTGCATTTTATAAGTTAAAACAAGTAATAATATGCATTTGAAGGTGAAAATATAAAAATATATGATATAAAAATATATTTTCAAAAATTTTAAATTTTGTATGTAATTTAAGAAATGCAGTGTATAAGGCAAGACATAAATGGCATGTCCATAAGCTTATGGACAGGCCGCCTGTCAGGAGATCCACTCTAATTTATTTACTCTTCCCCACGTATGGTGTGACTATATATTTTTATTATCATTGTATTTATCATCTATGATGTTTTTAATAACCCTTAGATAGAGTGGTAAAAGAAGGGCATCTGAAGTTGAAACTCCAACACAACAATTGATTTATTCAGAATAACAAAAGAATGAGGATGTAGTTGCAATTAAATGCAACAGAGGAAATCTATAAAGTCCTGAAGAAACTTAATAATCGAACAAGTAGTGTTGAAATGAAAACAACACATCATAACTAAAAGCACGTAATTGGAAACAATCTAGTACCAAATGAAAAAAAAATTAGAACACAGAAGGAATTTAAATTGATGTACTGGGAATCTGATTATGAATGATCCCGGGAGAAAAATATTTTAAAAGATACAAATCAACTTTGTGTGAGTTAAAGAAACATTTGACTTCAAAATAGTTTCAAAAATATTCATTAAAATTTTTCATCAAATTAAATGGAGTTCGTCTCTTGCGAGACCATCTCATGGTGAGACCACTACCAGGGACCTTAGGAAGAATAGAAAAATATAAAAATAGTAAGGTTTGAAATTCGGGGGCAAAATGGCTAATATTTTGGTTTTGGGGTATTTTAAATTTTAATACCTTACAAAAGTTTAGGGGCTACATTCTCCAGCGCCGTTGCCTTCTTCAACTGCCTCCAGCGCCATCGCCATCGCCATCGTTCTTGTGCTTCCCTATGCGTATTCATCGTCGTCCCTGTGTGCCACCATCGCGGTGCTTTTCCTATTCGGTCAATGAATCTCCGACGAAGAGAGATGTCGCCGAGGCCTAAAATCCTTATCACCAGGGTGGCAATCAATTCTTCTCGCCAGAGACACTAGATTATCGGTTGGGTTTTGCCTCGGCCAGATATTGAATCGCGATTGGAACAGTAGGATTTTGCCTCGCAGACCGGATTTGCATCAGTTTAGGGCGTCAGTTCCCAGCATCAGTTTGGGCGTTCCCGACCCAGTTGATATCGGGTTTGTGTTATGTCTTTGGGGAAAAGAATGGAGGCTGCTCACAGCGATTTGCTGGAATGTCTAGGTGCTGATATTTCTGTGAAGGTCTTCGAGTTTATGGAGGACCCTTCTGATCTTGTCCGTGCTACTGCCGTTTCCATTTCTTGGAGGCAATTTGGTGAGCTCTTTTGGGTTCTGCTTTGTTTTTCTCATTTTTTAGTTCAGTTTTTAGAAATTGAATCTTATTAGTTGATTTTGATTTGCATCTTCCCCGCGAATGTGAAGCTTTTTTGGTTGGTAAAAAGATTAAAAAATCACCGAGTCTATTTTTTGACATTGCAGTAGTTGCAAACGGATTGTGTAAGATTCCCTGCCTGAAAATGTTCCTCGAGATGTCCAATGCAATTGGCATCGACAAAATGGTTGAACCTGTTGAGTTGAGGCCTGATGAGCCGGTGGGATGGGGATATCTGGAAAGTGTACACAAGGTTTATGCAACTTTGGCTCGGGGAAATGATTGTTCAAATTAGAAACATCAACAAACAATTCGGCCCTAACAAATAAACCAATATTAAACAACATTCTCATACAATATATACCAAATAATTAAATTTTATATTTTCCCCTGACTTGTTTTCCTTCGTTGTTTGCTTATTCACAAACTTGCATTCTCTCAGGTTGGTTTTGAAGATGATGGCCCTTCTACTTCACCAACGCAATGATCAAAAGTAGATTTTCGGTCCTCTGTTCAATGGAACACCTTCGGGAGCATGATACCACATAGAACGTTTTTAATATCTCATTAATGACATCGTAGAGTTTTGGCTTGAAAAGTATTCCAAATAAACGTAAAACATCACATATAGTAATTAAAACATCACAATAATACACATAAAATCACTGACAACTACATTGAGAAACATCAAATACAGTATTTAAAACATCAATACAAAAATTTAAAAACATCAAATAGTATACACTAAAATATACACAGAACAAAACTGAACACCAATTGGATACTTAAATATAAAAACACCACAAGTATCAACACTGAAATTATAACATCGCACAACACAGAAAAAAATAATTAAAACCTAAAATATGAAACATCAAACAGAAAACGAGAAACATCAACAACAGTATCTAAAACATGACATCTGAATAATAACATAACTTACAGTTCCCCCTCACTTCTCGATTGCAGCAACAGTGGATAAGTGCTCTTAGATATCTAAGAAACAACAACACAAAAATTTGCACAAAACGTAACAAAACCCTAAGATATGACACACAATCAAAACGTAACATCAATTGCACACTTAAGCATGAAAACACCACAAGCATCAAATGCTGAAATCAAAACATCACACCAACAGAGATAATAGTACTTAAAACCTAAAACATCAAACTGAAAACGAGAAACATCAACAAAAGTATCTAAAGCATCACATATGAAAAATAACAAAACTTACAGTTCCTACTACATTCTCGATTGCAGCAACATTGAGCAAGTGCTCTTAGACGTCTAAGAAACAACAACCACACAAAAATTAGCACAAATAGTAATAGAACCCTAAAATATCACACACAATCAAGACTGAACATCAATTGCACACTTAAAACACTACAAGCATCGAATACTAAAAATTAAAACATCACACCAACACTGATAACAATACTTAAAACCTAAAATATGAAACAAAAAACATAAAACCTAAAACATCAATAATAGTATCTAAAATATCACATCTAAAAAATAACAAAGTTTACATAACCTCCTTCCATCTCGATTGGAACAACAGTGGGCAAGCGTTCTAGACATTTAAGAAACAACAACAACACAAAAATTAGCACAAATCGTAACAAAACCCTAAGATATCACACACAATCAAAACTTAATATCAATTGCACACTTAAGCAGGAAAACACCACAAGCATCAAACAGTGAAATTAAAACATCACACCAACACATGCAATAGTTCTTAAAGCCTAAAACCTGAAACATCAAACAGAAAACAAGAAACATCAATACCTGTACCTAAAACATCACATCTGAAAAATAACAAAAGTTACAGATCCTCCTTCCTTCTCGATTGCAGAAACAGTAAGAAAATCTTCTTAGACATCTAAGAAACAACATTAACAACACAAATATTAGCACAAATCGTAACAAAACCCTAAGATGTCACACACAATCAAAATTGAACATCAATTGCCCACTTAAGCATGAAAACACCACAAGCATCAAACACTGAAAATAAAAACATCGCACCAACATAGATAACAGTACTAAATGCCTAAAGCCTGAAACATCAAACTGAAAATGAGAAACATCAATACCTGTACCTAAAAAATCACTACTGAAAATTAAGAAAACTTACAAATCTCCTTCCATCTCGATTGCAGCAGCAGTGAGGCAAATCTTCTTAGACATCTAAGGAACAACATCAGCGACACATATATTAGCACAAATCAGTAAGAAAACCTCACCAAACCCAAAGAACAGAGAAATCCCCAAATATTACTCAATTGCACACTTAAGCATGAAAACACCACAAGTACTTAAAACACTACATACATCAAATACTGATATTAAATTATCACACCAACACAGATAAACAATACTTAGAACATGAATATGAAAGGTCAAACATAAAACCTGAAACATCAACAACAGTATTTAAAAAGTCACATCTGCAAAATAATAAAATTTACAGATGCTCTTTCCTTCTCGATTGCAGCAACAGTGGGCAAACATTCTTAGACATCTAAGAAACAACAACAATAACATAAAAACTAGCACAAACTGTAATAAAACCCTAATATATCACACACAATAAAAACCAAACATCAATTGCACACCTAAGCATGAAAACACCACAAGTATTAAGTGTTGAAATTAAAACATCACACCAACACTGATAACAATACTTAAAGCTTAAAACCCGAAACATCAAACATAAAACCTGAAAGATTAATACCTGTACCTAAAACATCATGGCCGAAAATTAAGAAGACTTACAAATCCTCTTTCCTTCTCGTTTGCAGCAGTAACGATGCAAATCTCCTTAGACATCTATCAAACAACAGCAGTAACACACATATTAGCACAAATTCATAAGAACAACTCACAAAACACATAAATTAGAGAAATTCCCAAATATTAACACAATGAACAACATAAAACCTAGAATATCATGTGAACCAAAAAAAGCAAACACAAATTAAAAAAATCAACAAAATATGCATAAAAACTCTGTGCAAAGACATTACCTTCGAAGATAAACACAAAATGAAGCTCGTATTGGCCGCTGGAAACCAAAGCTATAACTGGAAAATTCGCCAAAACATTTGCTGGAAAATAATGCAAATCTTCCTTGAGTCATTGCGTTCTTCCCTGCGCAAGAAACGTGGAAGAAAATGGAGAAAAAAAGCGGTTGAAAGAAGGAAAATGGAAGTGAAATGGAGACGAAGAGAGGATGGAGGCAGTTGCGCAGAAGAGAAAATAAGAGGAGAGAGAATGCGTGAGAAAATAATGGGAGAAGAAGGGTAAAGATTGCTATTTATACCTGGACTAAAATGTAAATTAATAAAATTTTACATCTAGCCCCTGAACTTTTAAAACTTCAATTTGAAACCTCATGCTACATTCTGAACAATTTAATCCCTTGTCTTGCCGCGAGACCATCTTGCACTAGACTTTGTCAAATTAAATTAGTTATTTATGGCCGTGCAAAACACGAACATTTCCCGATTATACAAATATTGCCCAATTATACAAATATTGAGATTTATTTATAAAATTTTTATATAGTTTTTACAATCACTTAAACATCAAGTCAATGGTCCACTTCAGGTATATTTTGAATAGAATAAAAATAAAATGAATGAACATCAAAGTTCATACAATTTTCGTCTGAGTTAGAACAACTCGTCATTCTAGATATTTGAATTACTTACTTCATCTTAACTAAAACATCTTTAAATATAAATACTCCATAAATACATTTCTCAAATATTTCTAGAAAACTAGCAAAGGTTTCTCTCTACAGCACACTCTAAACCATCTAGCATTTCCATGGCGAAAACCCAATGCGGAAAGAGAAATGTGAAAATTTTCATTATCAGAGGAACCTACAAGACCGTGAGAATTCGTGCTTGCGTGTTGTTGAAAACAATGACTGGAAAGTCTCCATACATAGTGATAGTGAAAAGTACGAGGTGATACACAACAGCTACAACCTCAATGTGAGGTGGTACTACATGCTTGAGGAGTCCCAAGGCGGGCGTAAGCAGTTCCACAGCTCAAAGGAATTGTTCCTTTTAGATCACTATGACATCCAGAGCACCCACATGATTGAGGGCAAGTGTTACATCCACACCTTTCAAGAACTACACAAAGCTTGAGAGTTTAGGACTAGACGATTATTATTGCCAGTTCAAGTACAAGGCTTGTTCTGGCGCTTTAGTCCCCGATCGTGTCACTGTGTATTGTACGTGTGAAATGCCCTACAAATGGGATGATCACATTGTCCATTGCGAGGCGTGGAAAGATTGGTTTCATCCCGCGTGTATCGGGATGACTATCAAGCAAATGAAGCTGCTCGATATGTTTATGTGCACCGACTGTGCTGCTGCGGATGCAAAGAGGGACAACGGGAAATCACCGCCCCCTGTGTCCAGCAAATCGTGGCTAGATGGAGGGTTTGTCGAAGAGGATGAAGATGGGTGTCTAGACGGAGGCCCCTTTAGCGACTCCGTGTTGTACATTGGGGTGGGTAATCTCCTGTTGCTGTGTGTGATAAAACTTACTAGGTTTTTATGCCTCATGAATTCCTATTTTCATGAATTAGTACTAGGAGGATAGTGTTTATATTTTTTTGAGTGAGGAGTCGAACTAACTTTAACTTTAAAACTGTAGGAATGATCACCCACTCATATGGATTTGATGTTCGCATTTGAATGTTAAATCCCGCGGGGAATTTTTTTCTAATGTTGGGTTTTTTCATTAAAAAAAGAGTTTAAACAATTTTTAAAGACACAATAGGAGTTACACATCAATATTCACTTTCTAATTTGAATTTTGTTTTCTTAAAAAAAAGGAGTTGCACGATAAAAATATCATTATTATTTTAAATTAAATTTAAAAACTAGTGAAAAAACTTCTTATGCTTTTAGAGTTGGGTGAGTACCATGCATTGCATGAATATGAAATGCTCTACTATACCTATACATCTCCATAAATATTCATCATTACTAAAATCTCATTTCGTTTGATGAAATTTGATGTGTCCATTTTAGATGCATTATTTAGTAGTATTTAGGATCACTTTTGTGCTCTTTTATTATCGAGAGCTTGTGTTTTACCTTGAAATTCACTTAGGAGAGGCAAAAGCAACTTTGTACTCTTTTACCTCTTCTAAGTGGATTTTGTTTGACAAGGGAAGAACACGGAAGCAACGAAGACCGGAAGACATTGAAGACTATACTTTCAAAGACTTTTGGATACTCACTTCGAAGACATGAAGACCGGAGGCCGTTGAAGACCATTTTTGGAGCCGTTGAAGACTTGAAGATTGAGAGGGATGGCTATGAAGAAGACAAAGAAACAATGCAAAACTCTGGCTCCCGTCCGACCCCGTCGCGACACCATCGCGAGTCGCGACCAAGACCGTCGCGAGTCGCGACGAACTCGTCGCGAGTCGCGACCAACGGGCGGCCAGAAATCAACTTTATCTTCTTTGCACTATAAATACTACTCTCTTTCTTCTTCTTCTCCAGTTTTGCTCAGCCCGTTTTCTCTGGGTTTTAGGGCTCCAAAACCCTTTGTTTTCTTCTCTTTCTTTTCTTAGTTTTTGTATTTTAATTATGTCTCTTGTTGTTCTAGAGTAGTTTTTGTTCTTGGGAGCAAAGGATTGAAGCTTCCTTTATCTATGTAGCAAGAACTCATTTCTATCTATCTATTTGGTGTTTTTGCTATTGTGCTTTTATTGTGCTTTGAATGTTAATTGTTGATTCTATTAATGTTGTTGAGAGCTTGATGATATGAAATGCTTGGATCAATTGCTAGCTAGGGTTTGGGGGATTTGGGTTAATTTCCCCCCTGTTCTTGTTAGTAATGTGAGAGTATGATTTAGAGCTTTTGATTGTGTTGATGGATTGATAATGTGCTAGACGAATGTGATTGATGTTGAACTCTTCGTCATGTTCGTTTGTGTAGCAAACGAGAAGAGTTATATGCTCGTGGTCTATGAGTGGTCGCTCTTGACTAATCTCGTGTAATTGCATGAATTGGTTAAATGCTTAGTCACGGTGTAGTGGTCATAGGCATTGCCAAGCTTGTTGGTCCTTCGTGCTAAATGCCACCAATGACACCTTGAGTCGTGGTCGCGACTCGGGAGTCATTGGTGAGGTTTGACGAGAGATGTCGAACTCACTCTCGCAAACTACGAACTAAGAAGGATAGGAGTTTAGTCTCCACGACAAGTAGTTGAAGTATTGAATAGATGATTTAAATTCATTCTTGAAGCATTCGTTATTTGGCGTTTATGTATTCCTGACGGTGTGTTTCACTGCATGTGTGCCATGAGTTGTTTGAGCATAGGGAGTGCTTGTGTGGTTGAATTGGTTAGGTGTAGGAACGTGACGAATTCCGTAGCGCCTTTTCATGAAGATCTATGAGCAGGAACTTAGAACTCCTTGTGGTGTGTGTGTTGTGGTACTTGCTAGATGGGTATGTGAATGTTGAGTCATGAATGCTATATGATGGAATGTGTGAATGATTCGATGAACCCCCAAGGCATTTTATCTTTGTAGTTTAAAACCCCTTTTCTTTAGTTTCGTTTGATGATTAGCATAGTCACTTGACCTTGCTAGTTATCGTGTCTTTTTATCTTTGTTAATTTAGGAAACCAACCAACCAACCCCCCCCATTTACTTGCTTTTAAGTGTGTGTAAATATAGTTACTCCTAGCCTAGTATCAACCATTTGTGCTTGATTGCTTAGGAAGATCCCTCTTCTCATTGGACGACCCCGATTTGCCACTATCTACCTAGTTGTAGAAAGTAAGCATTTAGGGCTTATAAATTATCTTTTGCACGGCGGGCGCGACGACCGCCCGCCCGCCCGTCAAAATGGCGCCGTTGCCGGGGAAGAGGCGTTTATTCTTAAGTATTTAGGTGTATTTGGTTGTGTATTAGCTAGTTGTTTTTATTTTCCACTACTTGGTGGTTGTTTTTGTTCGGAGTAGGTATTGCTTGAGTTCTTGGTAATTTATTTTATCGAGAATCCTTTACTATGATTCCGAACTTTTGAAAAATAAATTTTTTTTTTTAATGGAGCGTCTCACCTTGAGGGAACTCATGATGAGAAGAGAGGCTCAACAAGCAAGGTTTTGTAGGATGTGTCATCTCGACCATCCTACCGAATCTTGCCCTTTGTTGTGGGAACAACACGATGACCGAGAAAGAACCCTTGGTTTCCAAAACCATGGGTACTATGAAGAGTGCTATCAAGAGGTAGGAGATATTGGTTTTCAAGGGCAAGATGCTCATGAATGCTATCCATACCACAACTCTTACAATCCGGAATGGAGTGGTAGTCCGGATTTGTGGTATGAGAATGAGCCAGAAAACCAATATTACGAGCAACCTAGTTGGCCATCACCACCCTATACCATACCCCAAAACCAAGCCCAACAAGGAAGTTCAAGTTTGACACGTGAGGATGTCTTAAATACCATAGCAAACTTGAACTCCTTTACTAGTGAGGAGCCGGATACCCAGCTCTCCTCTAGTGTTGAGGCCATTGAGGGGCATGTGAGGAACATATTAGAGGTATTGGCCCGCATGGAAGCTCGTGATTCCGAAAACACACCACCCCAACTTGAACTCGATGATTCGGTGAGTGAGGTCACCAATAAAAATGATTTTGAGTTTGAAAGGGATGAGGAGTTGGTTGTAGAGGATAGAAAAATGGAGGAAGAGGTGATAGTGCTACGTCATCCATTAGCATTGGCACCCCTTCTCCCACCTAGTGAACCAACTCTAATATTTTCGGAAGTTTTGAGGGAAACGAGAGAGGAGCCAAAAGACTATCCCAAGCTCCCTAACCACTTAATTCCCTTTGAACCATCTCCACAAGACTTTCCTCTTGAAAGTTTTGTGCCCCCACCTCTCTTATTTTGGATGCTCATGGTGAAGAGCTTCAAGCCTTCACCATACGGATAACATTAGGGTCGTGCCGACGACCTTAAAAATACGGAGCTTCGTCGTGCCGACGACGTTAAATAAATTCGGCATTTCTTTTAGTTTTTGTTTCTTAGTTTATGTTTCTTAGTTTGTTTTTGTTGTTGTTTTGTTTTGTTCTTTTTATGGCTTGTTTTTCTGTGATTTTGTAGCAAAGTGAAGTGCATTGCAATGAAGGAGATGAAGGAACGAGAGCAATGAACGAGGGAAGAAAGCTTGGACAGTTGGTAAGCAAAACAAAAATTTTAAGCCTGGGATACCCTGCCGTCGCGAGTCGCGATGGGCTTCGTCGCGAGTCGCGACGAACAGGGGAGAAAAATCATTCCCAGCGCCAACTTTCCGCGAGTCGCGATGACTTCGCGAGGCTCGTCGCGAGTCGCGACACACTTCGTCGCGAGTCGCGACGAGCTCAGAAAATTTTGAGCTCCCGGACTCACCTTTCCGCGAGTCGCGATGACTTCGCGAGGCTCGTCGCAAGTCGCGACACACTTCGTCGCGAGTCGCGACGAGCTCAAAAAATTTTGAACTCCCGGACTCACCTTTCCGCGAGTCGCGATGACTTCGCGAGGCCCGTCGCGAGTCGTGACGAACCTCGTCGCGAGTCGCGACTCGCGACGAACCTCGTCGCGAGTCGCGACGTGCTCAGTAATTGTTGAAAATTTTTTTTGAGCCCGGATTTCAAATTTCCAAGCTTCCAAGTTTCCAAATGATTTTAAACATTGCATGATCCTACCTTCTTCTCCACCCAACACTCCCAAGAACCACCACATCTCCACTCATTCTCAACCATCCTACATATATTGGCATATGAACATTCTTGCATCTTTATAGTACATTTGTTGATTGTAGTATGCCGACTACATCATTGTGATCGTACGTGCATATCCTATAATGATGCTTGTATACATGTCAATATATGTTGGATATTTTTCATGATTATTCTTATAGTGTTGGTTGGGTGTGATTTGGTTGTTCTTTGAAAATACTATGGTTATTAACTCTTGATGCTAAACCTAGTATTACATATCCTTATGTACTTGTGAGTTTAATGTGTTCTTCGTGGTGTAGTCTTGATCAAACGGCGCCATGGAGACAATGCTTTTCTCGAGGGGCGAGTTCTTCTACGGCATCTTTGCTCACCCTTCCGGTTCCGAAACCTATCTCGGGACCATCCAAGTACTTGGATATCGCCATATCACCGGCGAATTTGCGGAGAAATGGGTGTCACTCTAACTCCCTTATCTTGATTTTTATTGTTCTTGCCTTACGTGTTTACATTGAGGGCAATGTAATGTTTTAAGTGTGGGGAGGGGTTAGAGGACTCATATGCATGCTAGATTGTTTTGGAATGCTTTTTGCTACTTTTCATTGGAAAAACATGAGAAAAAGAAAAAAAAATATAGAAAAACAAAAAAAGAAAAAAAAATATAGAAAAAGAAAAAAAAAAGAAAAAGAAAAAGAAAACCCGCTAAGTTGAAAACCCGAGATGGCAACTTAGGTAACATTGGGGGCCCGGATAGGTCGAAAACCCTTAAAGGGCGGCCTAGGCAAAAATGAGAGGCTAAAATGTGCGGAAAAAGGTGAGATGTGAGCTAAAGAAACATGATGTGTGGCTAGGATGAAAACTCGAAAGAGCTCCTAGGCAAAATGAGAGAAAGTGAGAGAAATTGAAAAATGCTATGATTTCACTCATTTGCCGGCGTTGGAGTCATAAGGTTGCGGTTGTCACACGGATGGATCGGGTAGCTCAACATCTATAGACCTCTTGGGATTGGGTAGCTTAGTGGGTTAGGAAACGAAGTATGGTTATGAAATTCTTGATCTCTTTCTACTTCATTTTTGGTTGATATATTGGCATTAGGTGTAGTATGTGCTTAAACCTCTTCAATGATTTTCACTTCATCTTGTGTTATTGGACTGTGGGAATATCAATTCGGGGCTTGGAAATATTTTTATGGGTAGTGAATTGATAAGTGGTAGGTTTGGTTAGATTTAGGATTGGGGATGTGTGTGTGGAAAAAATTCTCATGTGAGCTTTTATTTTGGGATTTTTAATATTGAGAGTTTTTGTGAGGCTTTGATTGGGGGATTAGTTTAGGTTTTGGATATATCATTTACTCCGTGTGCTTGGTTCTTTTCTTACTCGAGGGCGAGTAAGGTCTAAGTGTGGGGATATTTGATGTGTCCATTTTGTGTGGTTATTTTAGGGGTTTTAGGATGTGGATATGCCATTTCCTCCATATGCTTGAATCTTTTCTTACTCGAGGGCGAGTAAGGTTTAAGTGTGGGGATGTTTGATGTGTCCATTTTAGATGCATTATTTAGTAGTATTTAGGATCACTTTTGTGCTCTTTTATTATCGAGAGCTTGTGTTTTACCTTGAAATTCACTTAGGAGAGGCAAAAGCAACTTTGTACTCTTTTACCTCTTCTAAGTGGATTTTGTGTGACAAGGGAAGAACACGGAAGCAACGAAGACCGGAAGACATTGAAGACTATACTTTCAAAGACTTTTGGATACTCACTTCGAAGACATGAAGACCGGAGGCCGTTGAAGACCATTTTTGGAGCCGTTGAAGACTTGAAGATTGAGAGAGATGGCTATGAAGAAGACAAAGAAACAATGCAAAACTCTGGCTCCCGTCGCGACCCCGTCGCGACACCATCGCGAGTCGCGACCAAGACCGTCGCGAGTCACGACGAACTCGTCGCGAGTCGCGACCAACGGGCGGCCAGAAATCAACTTTATCTTCTTTGCACTATAAATACTACTCTCTTTCTTCTTCTTCTCCAGTTTTGCTCAGCCCATTTTCTCTGGGTTTTAGGGCTCCAAAACCCTTTGTTTTCTTCTCTTTCTTTTCTTAGTATTTGTAGTTTAATTATGTCTCTTGTTGTTCTAGAGTAGTTTTTGTTCTTGGGAGCAAAGGATTGAAGCTTCCATTATCTATGTAGCAAGAACTCATTTCTATCTATCTATTTGGTGTTTTTGCTATTGTGCTTTTATTGTGCTTTGAATGTTAATTGTTGATTCTATTAATGTTGTTGAGAGCTTGATGATATGAAATGCTTGGATCAATTGCTAGCTAGGGTTTGGGGGATTTGGGTTAATTTCCCCCCTGTTCTTGTTAGTAATGTGAGAGTATGATTTAGAGCTTTTGATTGTGTTGATGGATTGATAATGTGCTAGACGAATGTGATTGATGTTGAACTCTTCGTCATGTTCGTTTGTGTAGCAAACGAGAAGAGTTATATGCTCGTGGTCTATGAGTGGTCGCTCTTGACTAATCTCGTGTAATTGCATGAATTGGTTAAATGCTTAGTCACGGTGTAGTGGTCATAGGCATTGCCAAGCTTGTTGGTCTTTCGTGCTAAATGCCACCAATGACACCTTGAGTCGTGGTCGCGACTCGGGAGTCATTGGTGAGGTTTGACTAGAGATGTCGAACTCACTCTCGCAAACTACGAACTAAGAAGGATAGGAGTTTAGTCTCCACGAAAAGTAGTTGAAGTATTGAATAGATGATTTAAATTCATTCTTGAAGCATTCGTTATTTGGCGTTTATGTATTCCTGACGGTGTGTTTCACTGCATGTGTGCCATGAGTTGTTTGAGCATAGGGAGTGCTTGTGTGGTTGAATTGGTTAGGTGTAGGAACGTGACGAATTCCGTAGCGCCTTTGCATGAAGATCTATGAGCATGAACTTAGAACTCCTTGTGGTGTGTGTGTTGTGGTACTTGCTAGATGGGTATGTGAATGTTGAGTCATGAATGCTATATGATGGAATGTGTGAATGATTCGATGAACTACATTAGATGTGGAAGTGGATATCCGTTGCCCCCAAGGCATTTTATCTTTGTAGTTTAAAACCCCTTTTCTTTAGTTTCGTTTGATGATTAACATAGTCACTTGACCTTGCTAGTTATCATGTCTTTTTATCTTTGTTAATTTAGGAAACCAACCAACCAACCCCCCCTATTTACTTGCTTTTAAGTGTGTGTAAATATAGTTACTCCTAGCCTAGTATCAACCATTTGTGCTTGATTGCTTAGGAAGATCCCTCTTCTCATTGGACGACCCCGATTTGCCACTATCTACCTAGTTGTAGAAAGTAAGCATTTAGGGCTTATAAATTATCTTTTGCACGGCGGGCGCGACGACCGCCCGCCCGTCAAAATTGAATGAATATTTTTAAAACTATGTAGAAGTCAACTGATTCTTCAACTTGCACAAAGCTGATTTGTATCTTTTGAAATATTTTTCTTCCAGGATAATTCATAATCGAAATCCCAATACAACATTTTAATTTCCTTTTGTGTTCTTATTTTTGCATTCGGTACTAGATTGTTTCCAATCATGTTCTTCTAGTTATGATGTGTTGTTTTCATTTTAGAAGTGCTTGTTCGATTATTAAGCTTCTTCAGGACTTTGCAGATTCCCTCTATTGCAACTAATTGCAATTGCATCGTCATCCTTGTGTTGTTATGAATACCTCGTTGGTGGTATTTGAGTTTCAACTTTAGATGCCCATCTTAACTCCCTATCCATTGATGTTTAAATACCATCATAGATGGTCACTACAATGATAGCAAAAATATACAGGTACACCATACGTGGGAAAAAGTATATAAATTAAATTAGTCATATATGGCCGTGCAACACACGAATATTGCCCGATTCTATAGATATTCAAATTTATTTATAATTTGTATGTATAGATTTTTAAATTACTAAAACATCAAGTGAATGGTCTACTTCAGGTATATTTTGAAAATAAAAAGAAATAAAATGAATGAATAATAGAGTTTATACAATTTTCGTTTGAGTTAGAACAACTCGCCTTTCTAGATTTTAGATTTACTTACCTTATATTCACCGACCTACCTGTAAACATAAATATCCCATAAATACATATCTCTAATATTTCAAGAAAGCTAGCAAAGGTTTATTCAGTCTGCAATGCACTCCAAACCATCCAGCCTTTTCATGGTTAAAACTTGACCCGGAAAGAGAGATGTGGAATACATCACTATAAAAGAAACTAACAAGCTCATGAGAGTTCACAATTGTGTGTTGCTGAAAGCACCGGAGCTTGGCAAGTCTCCGTACATAGAAATAGTGGAAAATATTGAGGTAATAAGCAACAACTTCAACGTCAATGTGAGGTTGTACTACATGTCCGAAGAGTCCCAAGGTGGGTGCATGCAGTTCCAAGGCTCGAAGGAACCTTTCCTTCTGGATTACTATGACACCTAAGGCGCCCACAAGATCGAGGTCGAGGGAAAGTCTTCGTTCAACCTAAAAGAACCACACCAAGCTCGAGAGTGTAGGACTGTATAATTACTATTATCAGTCCAAGTACAAGGCTGGCTTTGACGGTTAGGTCCCAGACCCTATCGCTATGTATTGTAAGTGTGAGATGCCTTACAACCTGGATGATCTCATTGTCAAATGCGAGCGGTGCAAGGATTGATTTCATCTCGCATGTCTCAGGATGATCATCAACTAGACAAAGCTACTCGATATGTTCATGTGCACTGATAGTGCTTCTGCAGATGCGAAGAGAGCCAACGAGGAATCATCGCCACATCCCCCGACAATGGTGGCCAGATAGAGGGTTCTTCGAAGAGGATGAAGACGGGTGTCTAAAAGGAGGCCCCTTGAGTGTCGTTGTGTTATACATTGGGGCAGGTGATCTGCTGTTGCTGTGTGTGATAGAACTTACTAGGTTTTTATGCCTCCTATATTTGTGTTTTCATGAATTAGAACCAGGGGGATAGTGTCTGTAGCTTTTTCGAGTGAGGTGTCAAACTAACTTTAACTTTACAAATTATAAGAATGATCAACTGCTCATATGGATTTTAAATTCGAACTTGAATGTTAAAACGAGGGGGAAAAAACTCTTGATGTTGGGGTTTTCATAAAAAAAATAGTTCATACAATTATTATAGACAAGACATGAGTTGCACTAGAAAAGTATCATAAATATTTTAAATTAAATTAAAATACTAATGAAATAACTTCTTATGGTTCTGAACTGGGCGAGTACCGTGCATTGCACGAACATTTATGAACAATGTATTAAAAAAAATCAATATGAAATGCTTTACTCTGATGATATATCTTTTGAAATATTTTTCTCCATGGATCATTCATAATAAAAAAATACCAATACAACATTTTTATTTTCTTTTGTGTTATTTATTTTCTTTTGGTAGGTGGGGAAAAGTATATAAATTAAATATGACATATATGGCCTTGCAACGCACGAATATTGCTTGATTATACAAATATTCAAATTTGTTTTATAATTTGTATATATATATATATTTTAGAATCACTAAAACATCATGTCAATGGTTTACTTAAGATATATTTTGAAAATAATTAAAAATAAAATGAATGAACATTAGAGTTCATACAATTTTTGTCTGAGTTAGAACAACTCGCCATTCTAGATTTTGGATTTACTCACCTTATATTCACTGACCCAACTGTAAATATAAATAATCCATAAATACATTTCTTAGATAGTTCAAGAAAGCTAGCAAAGGTTTCTTCAGTCTGCAATGCCCTCCAAACCATCCAGCATTTCCATGGTGAAAACTCGACCCTAACACAGAGATGTGGAATACTTCACTGTCAAAGGAACCAACAAGACCTTGAGAGTTCACAATTGCGTGTTACTAAAAGCACCTGAGCATGGAAGTCTCCGTACATAGAGAGAGTGGAATAGAATGAGGCGATATGCAACAACTTCAGTGTCAATGTGATGTGGTACTACAGGCCGAGGAGTCCCAAGGTGGGCGCAGGCAGATCAATTGATCAAATGAATTATTCTTTTTGGACCACTATGACACCTAGAGCACCCCCACGATTGAGAGAAAGTTTTTCGTAAACACGTTCAAGAACTACACCAAGCTTGAGAGTGTAGGATTAGATGATTACTAGTGGTGGTTTGAGTACAATGTTTGATCCGACGCTTTGATCTCTGACCGTGTCACTGTGTATTGTAAGTGTGAGATGCCTTACAACCTGGATGATCTCATTATCCAATGTAAGGGGTGAAAGGGCTTGTTTCATCCCACATGTCTCGGGATGACTATCGAGTAGACGAAGCTGCACGATATGTTCTTGTGCACGAATTGTATTGCTGCGGATGCGAAGCGGGCCAACATGTGGAATCATCATCCCCATCCCCCGCCAATGGTGGCTAGATAGAGGCTTCGTTGAAGAGAATGAAGGCTTATTTCTAGAGAGAGACTCCTTGAGTGTCTCTGTGTTGTACACTGGGGCGGGTGATCTGATGTTGCTGTGTGTGATAGAACTTACTGGGATTTTATGCTTCCTACATTCATGTTTTCATGAATTAGAACTAGGAGGACAGAGTATGTAGTTATTTTGAATGAGGAACCAAACTAACTTTAACTTAAAAGACTATAGAAATGATCAGCTGCTTACATGAATTAAAAGTTTGAACTAAGGGGGGAAAACTTCTGATGTAGAGTTTTTCATATAAAAATATAGTTCATATATTTATGAAATGCATGACAAGAGTTACACCATAAAAGTAATATTAAAATTTTAAATTAACTGAAAAAACTAATGAAATAACTTCTTATGCTTTTGGAATCGGGCGAGTACCACGCTTTGTACAAACATTTATGACTAATGTATTTAAAATTAATATGAAATGCTTTACTCTAATGATATATTATATTTAAATGGGATCTTTTAATATCTGTGTATGGAATGTGAGGGGTATTAAAAGTGATAAAGCTTAACTTAAGGTTAAAAATATTAATAGAAAGAGTAAGGTTTCACTATTTGTATTGATAGAAACAATGTTAAAGGCAGATCAACTATCATCCATTGCTTTTAAGGAAATAATTACCCACTACTGGAAATAATTTTACATGGGCAGGTGTAAGGAATGGTAATGTGTGGCAAAAACTTGACAAAGGACTAGTTAATGATTATTCGCTAATATTTTTCCAAACACAAGTATTAGAGTGAAATCTAGGCACCCCTCAGATCACTCTTCTTTACTGATCAATTTAGCTAATATTAACTATAGCTCTTGTCCAAGAACTTTTAAATTTCAAAACTGCTAGACAACACATACTGATTTCAAAAATCTGGTTTTAACAAATTGGAATTTACCATGTGAAGGTTTTGGTATGCTAAAGTTCTCAATCAAACTCAGAAGACTTAAAAAAAATCTTAGAAGACTGGAACTCAAATGTTTTTGGTAATGTTAAAGATAAGGTGAAAGAAGCTAAGGAGGATCTTTTGCAAAAAGAAAATGAACACCAGCAATTAAATAATGAATGGTCCAGGTCTAAACTTAATAAAGCTAAAGCTAAGCTAACACTAGCTCTAACCAGAGAGGACATTTTTTGGAAAAAAAAAGCAAGGGTAAAGTGGCTAGAGGTAGGAGATACTAATTATATTTTTTTCATGCCTTTGTCAAGGATAAACATTCTAGACAAACCATCTAAAATTAAATCCAGTCAGGGTCTCTGGATCAAGAATCCAGATGAAATAGGAGCCGAGGCTGTTAGGTTTTATACTGAACTTTTAAAGGATGAAAGCAATGACATTGAGGGATCAACTGCATCTTCCTTATTTCTCAATATTCCAAGAATGATTACTCAGCAAATGAATTCTAAACTCTTAGAAGGTATAAGTTTGGAAGAAGCTAAAACATTAGTTTTTGGAATGGATGGTGATGCTTCTCCTGGTTTTGATGGCTATCCAGGGAATTTTATATTGAATGCTGGGATATAATAGCTAGTGACCTTACTGATGTAATCAATAAATTTCTATCTGGTATTCCCATTCCTAGAGGAATCTCTGCTGCTTTTATAGTCCAAATACCTAAAAATCAAGTTTGCTCTAGTTTTAGTGATTATAGGTCAATAAGTCTCTAAAATTTTTGGAATAAGATTTTTTCTAGAGTATATACTGAGAGATTTAAACGTTTAATGCCTGATCTTATCTTTCCTGAACAATCTGCCTTTGTTCAAGGAAGATAACTAGCTGATAAAATATTGTTAGTGCAAGAAATGCCAATTTTTTTTAAAACAACAAAATAGGAGGATACAATGTAATGTTTAAATTAGATATGATGAAAGCCTTTGATAGGGTTTCATGGTCCTTTTCAAACACATTGCTTCTAAAATTGGGATTTCATGGATTAATAGTTAAGAATATTTTCAACAATATAGCCTTATCAACTTTCTCAGTTCTTGTGATGGTAAACCTTTTGGTTTCTTTAAAGCCTCAAGAGGCATTAAACAAGGGGATCCTTTATCCCCTTATTTTTTTTATCATGCTCATCGAGGCTTTTTCTAGAAACCTAAGCTTACTTTTCAATAAATCAAGAATTAGTTATTTTCACCTTCCAGGATCAGTTAAGAAAATAACTCACCTTGCTTTTGCTGATGACACAGTGGTGTTTACCAAGGCTAACAGGACCAATATACAAAACTTGAGGAGATTTTTAGAAGTTTATGAAAGAGCCATTGGTCAAAAGATTAACTTTGAAAAATCATCATATTATCTATCTAAGCATGCTAAACCATTTCACAGAAACCTCATGCCTAGCCTAATAGGTATAAATAATGGTTCTTTTCATTTTCAACACCTAGGTTGTCCTATTTTCATTGGAAGGACAGAACATAGCTATTTCCAAATGGTTTTTGAAAAGATGGCAGGCCAGATTCTACTATGGCAAAACAAATGGTTGAATCAGGCTGGTAGATTAATACTTTTAAAGCATGTATAATCAGCTATTCCTATACACATTTTAAGTGTCATTAAACCTACAGTAGGGATAGTTGATAGGTTACATGTACTGTTTGCTAAATTATTTTTGGGGACAACTGAGTTTAGCCAAAAGAAAATTTGGATATGCTGGTCAAACTTGAGCTTTCCAGTCTTAGAGAATGACCTTAATGTTAAAAATTTGCAGTTAATCATCAAAAGCTTTTAATTAAAGCTTTGGTGGAAAATGCAAACTGGGAATAATCTATGGACAATATTCATGTGGTCACTTCCAGATTACCTTAAGAACTCTAAAACATGGAAAAGAATTTAAAAAGTCAATGAAGTTGCATTGATAATACATCTCTTCAAATAGGGGAAGGAAAAGTGTCTTTCAGGAAATTCTATTGGTTAGAAAGTGGTGCACTGATAGATGCTTGGAGTTTGGATTCTAATCATCCATATCCTTACCTTAAAGTTTCTGACTACATGGTATAAAATGGAAAAGAGCAGATCAACATAAGATAGTCCCTATTCTATTATCTGTGGCTCATGTGAATTCAATTGTGCCGGTCAAACAAAATACCATTGTAGCTTGGTGCTTACCATACAGGGAAGCAAAACTCAGTACAGATGGATCATCATTAAGGAATGGTGATGCGAGAGCATGTTTGATCATAAGGAATCAATAAGGAAAGGTTTTGATAGCAAAAGATTTATACCTGCACATTCATATAGCTTGGAAGCTGAGATAAAGGCTTTGATTTTTGGAATGGAAACAACTTTCTTCCATGGTTTTACAGAGATTCAAGTGGAAGTGGATTCCTTTGTATTTCTAAAGATGACCAGGAAAGAATATAAAGTGCCTTGGAGATACACCAACCTGCTCAGAACCATATGGAACTTATCAGGTGAGATGTCCTTCTCCTTTACACACATCTATAGAGAGTCTAATTCAGTGGCTGATGCTCTTTCTAAACTTGCTAGTTCCACAAAGCTTAATTACAATTTTCAGCATGCTAATCTTCCACAACATGTTAAAGGCTTAGTTACTCTAGATGCTAGGGAGTTTCCATACATTATATTTTCAAAAGGTTAAAGTATGGGATGAGGTACTATTGCTTTTTTATTTGTTTGACAGGTCTGATAAGCACTAGAAGGCTGTTCTACATTAGACCACTGGAAACATACCAAGGAAAGTTTATGAAGGATCAAGCCATGGAGTACTTCTACACATTAAGGGCAACATATTAGCTCTTGATCTAAAACAGGCTTAGTACATTAATCTAGGGGGATTAATGTGTAAGGGATTTGAGTGGGAGGCCACCTCTTCTAGTTGACACATGAGATAGAGGCTAGAAAGTGGAAGGCCACTCAATACCTTGAACTGGGACTTGGCCATTTCTTTTGCTAACATGGGTGGAGGAAAAAAGAAAAGGAATCAGATAGTTTTAGCCTTCACTATTGTTTGGCTTAATCAGCTTGAAGACTATCTACAAACTATGATTGCATTATTTATCTTCAGGGCTTGGGGAACCCAATAAAATACCCTCTCACCATTGGTGAGTTTTAATTTTTTTTTAAAAAAGAGTTCATACAATTTTTTTCTGAGTTAGTACAACTCGCCATTCCATATTTTGGATTTAATTACGTTATATTCACTGACCTAGATGTATATATAAATACACTGTAAATACATTTCTCAGATATTTAAAGAAAGCTGGCAAAGGCATCTTCAGCTTGCAATGCACTCCAAATCATCCTGCATTCCCATAGCGAAAACCTGACCTGGAAAGAGAGATGTGGAATACTACAATATAAAAGAAACCAACATAATCTTGAACATTCACAATTGCGTGTTTCTGAAAGCATCAGAGACTGGAAAGTCTCCATATAAATCATGAGTAGAAAAGAATGAGGCGATACGTAACAACTTTAACGTTTATGTGAGATGGTACTATAGGCCCGTGGAGTCCTAAGGCAGGCGTAGGTGATGAGGCCATTTTATGCGGTTATATTAGGGTTTTTAGGATTGGATTTTGTATAATTTTGTGCTCTACATGTGGCATTCTGCCTTGAAATCATTTAAGGAGGGATAAAAGCGACTTTGACGTTTTTATCACTTTTTAGATGATTTTGTGTGATAAGGTGATTTTTTTGAAGACTTTGAAGATTTGAAGACTTTGAAAGATATCTTTGAAGATTTGAAGACTTACACTTGGGCTTTTTGAAGATTTGAAGAAGTGAAGAGGTGAAGAAAGGAGAGCAAAGCAACGGGTGAAGGATGGTCCAGGGTTTTCATAATTTTCTGAGAAGAATCATCCTTCAAGAGTGGTACCATTGGATTCCTCTTCTCGAGCACTATAAAATCGACTACAAGAACTCCCGAAACGGATCAACGGTTCACCCGGAGGAAGCAAAACAAAACAGGGCTGGAGTTTACTGATCTGGTCGCGACTCGCGATGGAACTGGTCGCGAGTCACGACGACAGCGTGAATTCAGCCCTGCAGCAGCGTTTTTCTGCCCTTTTTCTTCCCCTATAACTACCTCTTCACCCCTTCTTCTCCATAGCTTCCAAGCCCGCCTTTGGGGCTCCAAAACCCTACTTTTCACCATTTTCTTCCATTTCTTCTTCTTTCTTTGTAGATTGTTGTTCTATGTTATGGGTTTTGTTTATCTAGGGTAGTTTTTATCTTGGGAGCAAAGGATTGAAGCTTCCACTTCTATGTAGTAAGAATCATTTTATCTATCTATTTGGTGTTTTTGCTATTGTGCATTTATTATGCTTTGAATGTTAATTGTTGATTTCATTGATGTTGTTGAAAGCTTGAGCATATGAAATACTTGTATGAATTGCTAGCTAGGGTTTGGGGGATTTGGGTTGATTTCCCCCCTTTTCTTGTTAGGAATGTTTGAGTATGATTTAGAGCTTTTGATTGTGTTGATGGATTGATAATGTGCTAGATGAATGTGATTGATGTTGAACTCTTCGTCATGTTCGTTTGTGTAGCAAACGAGAGAGTTATATGCTCTTGGATGAATGTGCGTTGCACGTTCATCCAATCTCGTGTAATTGCATGGATTGGTTAAATGATTAGTCACGGTGTAGTGGTCATAAGTATTGCTAAGCTTGTTGGTTCTTCGTGATTAAATGCCATCAATGGGATACTCCTAGCAATAGGGGAGTCATTGGTGAGGTTTGACAAGAGATGTCGAATTCACTCTTGCAAATTACAAACTAAGAAGGATGGAAGATTTATCTTCACAACAAGTAGTTGAAGTATTGAATAGATGATTTTAATTCATCCTTGAAGCATTTGTTATTTAGCATTTATGTATTCTTGATGGTGTGTTTCACTTCATTTGTGCCATGAGTTGTTTGAGCATAAGGAGTGCTTGTATGATTGAATTGGTTAGGTGTTAGGAACGTGACGAATTCCGTAGCTCCTTTGCATGAAAATCTACGAGCATGAACTTAGAACTTCTTGTGCATAATGTGTTGTGATTCTTGCTAGATGGGTATGTTGATGTTGAGTCATGTAATGCTATATAATAGAATGAGTGAATGGTTCAATGACCTACATTAGATTTGGAAGTGGATATCCCTTGCCCCCAAGGCTTTTTTATCTTTGTAGTTTTAAAACCCTTTTTTCTTAGTTTTGTTTGATGATTAGCATAGTCACTTGACTTTGCTAGTTATCTTGTCTTTTTACTTTCGTAACTTAGGAAAACCAACCATCCAACCCCCCCCATTTACATGCTTTTATATGTATGTATATATGTCTACTCCTAGCCTAATATCAACCTTTTTTGCCTCAACGCTTAGGAAGATCCCTCTTCTTCGTGGAAGACCCCAACTTGCCGCTATCTACCTAGTTGTAGAAAGTAAGCAAAAAGGGCTTATAAATTATCTTTGAATAGGGGTGCGATGACTGCCCGCTCCCAAAATGGCGCCGCTGCCGGGGAAGAGGCGTTTATTCTTAAGTATTTAGCTGTATTTGGTTGCATATTAGCTAGTTATTTTTATTTTCCACTACTTGGTGGTTATTTTTGTTCGGAGTAGGTGTTGCTTGAGTTCTTAGTAATTTATTTTATCGAGAATCCTTGCACTGTGATTCCGAACTTTTGAATTTTTTTTAATGGAGCATCTCACCTTGAGGGAACTCATGATGAGAAGAGAGGCTCAACAAACAAGGTTTTGTAGGATGTGTCATTCCGATCATCCTACCGAATCTTGCCCCTTGTTGTGGGAAGAGCACTATGACCGAGAAAGAACCCTTGGTTTTCAAAACCATGGGTACTATGAAGAGTGCTACCAAGAGGTAGGAGATGTTGGTTTTCAAGGGTAAGAAGCTCATGAATGCTATCCATGCCACAACTCTTACAATCCGGAATGGAGTGGTAATCCTGATTGGTGGTATGAGAATGAGCCGAAAAACCAACCATATGAGCAACCTAGTTGGCCATCACCACCCTATACCATACCCCAAAACCAAGCCCAACAAGGAAGTTCAAGTTTGACACGGGAGGATGTCTTCAATACCATAGCAAACTTGAACTCCTTTACTAGTGAGGAGCCGGATACCCAGCTCTTCTCTAGTGTTGAGGCCATTGAGGGGCATGTGAGGAGTATAAGGGAAGCGTTGGCCCGAATGGAAGCTCGTGATTCCGAAAACACACCATCCCAACTTGAACTCGATGACTCGGTGAGTGAGGTCACCAATAAAAATGATTTTGAGTTCAAAGGGGATGATGAGTTGGTTGTAGAGTATAGCAAAATGGAGGAAGAGGTGATAGTGCTACATTCATTAGCATCGTCACCCATTCTCCTGCTTAGTGAACCAACTCCACCATTTTCGGAAGTTGTGAGAGAGATAAGAGAGGAGCCAAAAGACTATCTTAAGCCTCCTAACCACTCAACTTTCCTCCAACCATCTCCACCTCAACAAAACTTTCCTCTTGAAAGTTTTGTACCCCCACCTCTCTTATTTTGGAAGCTCATGGTGAAGGGGTTCAAGCCTTCACCATACGGATAACATTAGGGTCATGCCGACGACCTTAAAAATACGGAGCTTCGTCGTGCTGACGACGTGAAATAAATTCGGCATTTCTTTTAGTTTTTGTTTCTTAGTTTTTTGTTGTTTTGTTTTGTTCTTTTTATGGCGTGTTTTTTTGTGATTTTGTAGCAAAGTGAAGTGCATTGCAATGGAGGAGATGAAGGAACGAGATCAATGAACAAGGGAAGAAAGCTTGGACAGTTGGTAAGAAAACGAAAAAATTTAAGCCTGGGATACCCTGCCGTCGCGAGTCGCGATGGCCTCGTCGCGAGTCGCGACGAACAGGGGAGAAAAATCATTCCCAGCACCAACTTTCCGCGAGTCGCGATGGACTCGTCGCGAGTCGCGACGTGCCATTGCGAGTCGCGACATAGAGGTCGCGAGTCATGACGTGCCATCGCGATTCGCAACATAGAGGTCGCGAGTGGCGACGTGATCAGAAAAATTTTGCTAAAAAAACTGCTCTCGGCCTCAACTTTTCGCGAGTCGCGATGAAGCATCGTGAGTCGCGACCACTTCAGTCGCGAGTCGCGATGAAAATTCCAAGTTTTCAATTGATCTTAAACATTGTATGATTCTTCCTTCTTCTCCACCCAACACTCCCAAGAACCACCACATATCCACTCATTTCCACACCATCTTACATATATTGACACATGAAATTCTTGCATCTTTATAGTATCTTTGTTGATTGTAGTATGCCGACTACATCATTGTGACTTAATTGCTATGTATAATAGTGATGCTTGAATTTGTGTGGATTTATATGTTGGATATTTTTATTGGATAATCTTATAGTTGTGATTGCATGATGGATTGGTTGTTCTTTGAGAATACTATGGTTATTAATTGTCTATGCTAAACCTAGTATTCCAAATCCTTATGTACTTGTGAGTTTAATGTTGTTCTTTGTGGTGTTAGTCTTGATCAAACGGCGCCACGGAGACAATGCTTTTCTCGAGGGGTGAGTTCTTCTACGGCATCTTTGCTCTCCCTTCCGGTTCCGAAACTGATTTTGGGACCATACAATTACATTGGATTGCGCCATATCACCGGCGACTATGCGGAGAAATGGGTGTCACTCTACCCCCTTGCCTTGATTTTTATTGTTCTTGCCTTACATGTTTACATTGAGGGCAATGTAATGTTTTAAGTGTGGGGAGGGGTTAGAGGAATCACATGCATGCTAGATTGTTTTGGAATGCTTTTCGCTACTTTTCATTGGAAAAACATGAGAAAAAGAAAAAAAAATAATAAAAAAAAGAAGAAAAAAAAAGAGAAAAGAAAACCCGCTAAGTTGAAAACCCGAGAGGCAACTTAGGCAACATTGGGGGCCCGGATAAGTCAAAAACCCGAAAGGGTAGCCTAGGAAAAAATGAGAGGCTAAAATGTGCAGAAAAAGGTGACATGTGAGCTAAAGAAACATGATGTGTGGCTAGGATGAAAACTCGAAAGAGCTCCTAGGCAAAATGAGAGAAAATGAGAGAAATTGAAAAATGCTATGATTTCACTCATTTGCCGGCATTGGAGTCATAAGATTGCGGTTATCACATGGATGGATCGGGTAGCTCAACATCTACAGACCTCTTGGGATTGGGTAGCTTAGTGGGTTAGGAAAACGAAGTATGGTTATGAAATTCTTGATCCTTTTCTACTTCGTTTTTGGTTGATATATTGGCATTAGGTGAAGCATGTGTTTGAACCTCTTATATGGCTTTAGCTTCATTTTATGTCATTGGATTTTGGTGGATATATTGGCATTAGGTGAAGTATGTGCTTAAACCTATTAAATGGTTTTAACTTCATCTTGTGTCATTGGACTTTGGGAATATCAATTCGGGGCTTTGAAATATTTTTATGGGTAGTGAATTGATAAGTGGTAGGTTTGGTTAGATTTAGGATTGGGGATGTGTGTGTGAAAAATTCTCATGTGAGCTTTTATTTTGGGATTTATGATATTGAGAGTTTTTGTGAGGCTTTGATTGGGGGATTAGTTTATGATATGGCCATATGAATTCCTCCGTGTGCTTGGATATTTTCTTACTCGAGGGCGAGTAAGGTTTAAGTGTGGGGAGGTTTGATGAGGCCATTTTATGCAGTTATATTAGGTTTTTTGGGATTGGATTTTGTATAATTTTGTGCTCTACATGTGGCATTCTGCCTTGAAATCATTTAAGGAGGGATAAAAGCGACTTTGACGTTTTTATCACTTTTTAGATGATTTTGTGTGATAAGGTATTTTTTTGAAGACTTTGAAGATTTGAAGACTTTGAAAGATATCTTTGAAGATTTGAAGACTTACACTTGGGCTTTTTGAAGATTTGAAGAAGTGAAGAGGTGAAGAAAGGAGAGCAAAGCAACGGGTGAAGGATGGTCCAGGGTTTTCATAATTTTCCGAGAAGAATCATCCTTCAAGAGTGGTACCATTGGATTCCTCTTCTCGAGCACTATAAAATCGACTACAAGAACTCCCGAAACGGATCAATGGTTCACCCGGAGGAAGCAAAACAAAACAGGGCTGGAGTTTACTGATCTGGTCGCGACTCGCGATGGAACTGGTCGCGAGTCGCGACGACAGCGTGAATTCAGCCCTGCAGCAGCGTTTTTCTGCCCTTTTTCTTCCCCTATAAATACCTCTTCACCCCTTCTTCTCCATAGCTTCCAAGCCCGCCTTTGGGGCTCCAAAACCCTACTTTTCACCATTTTCTTCCATTTCTTCTTCTTTCTTTGTAGATTGTTGTTCTATGTTATGGGTTTTGTTTATCTAGGGTAGTTTTTATCTTGGGAGCAAAGGATTGAAGCTTCCACTTCTATGTAGTAAGAATCATTTTATCTATCTATTTGGTGTTTTTGCTATTGTGCATTTATTATGCTTTGAATGTTAATTGTTGATTTCATTGATGTTGTTGAAAGCTTGAGCATATGAAATACTTGTATGAATTGCTAGCTAGGGTTTGGGGGATTTGGGTTGATTTCCCCCCTTTTCTTGTTAGGAATGTTTGAGTATGATTTAGAGCTTTTGATTGTGTTGATGGATTGATAATGTGCTAGATGAATGTGATTGATGTTGAACTCTTCGTCATGTTCGTTTGTGTAGCAAACGAGAGAGTTATATGCTCTTGGATGAATGTGCGTTGCACGTTCATCCAATCTCGTGTAATTGCATGGATTGGTTAAATGATTAGTCACGGTGTAGTGGTCATAAGTATTGCCAAGCTTGTTGGTTCTTCGTGATTAAATGCCATCAATGGGATACTCCTAGCAATAGGGGAGTCATTGGTGAGGTTTGACAAGAGATGTCGAATTCACTCTTGCAAACTACGAACTAAGAAGGATGGAAGATTTATCTTCACAACAAGTAGTTGAAGTATTGAATAGATGATTTTAATTCATCCTTGAAGCATTTGTTATTTAGCATTTATGTATTCTTGATGGTGTGTTTCACTTCATTTGTGCCATGAGTTGTTTGAGCATAAGGAGTGCTTGTATGATTGAATTAGTTAGGTGTTAGGAACGTGACGAATTCCGTAGCTCCTTTGCATGAAAATCTACGAGCATGAACTTAGAAATTCTTGTGCATAATGTGTTGTGATTCTTGCTAGATGGGTAAGTTGATGTTGAGTCATGTAATGCTATATAGTAGAATGAGTGAATGGTTCAATGACCTACATTAGATTTGGAAGTGGATATCCCTTGCCCCCAAGGCTTTTTATCTTTGTAGTTTTAAAACCCCTTTTTCTTAGTTTTGTTTGATGATTAGCATAGTCACTTGACTTTGCTAGTTATCTTGTCTTTTTACTTTCGTAACTTAGGAAAACCAACCATCCAAACCCCCCCATTTACATGCTTTTATATGTATGTATATATGTCTACTCCTAGCCTAATATCAACCTTTTGTGCCTAAACGCTTAGGAAGATCCCTCTTCTTCGTGGACGACCCCGACTTGCCGCTATCTACCTAGTTGTAGAAAGTAAGCAAAAAGGGCTTATAAATTATCTTTGAATAGGGGTGCGACGACTGCCCGCTATCAGTAGGCAAGTTTACGACTCAAAGGAATTGTTCCTATTGGACCACTATGACACCGAGACCGCCCACACGATTGAGGGCAAGTGCTTCGTCCACACCTTCAAGAACTACACCAAGCTCGATAGTGTAAGACTTGATGATTACTATTGCAATTTCTAGTACAAGGATGGCTCTGGTGCCTTAGTATCCGACCGTGTCATTGTGTATTGTAAGTGTGAGATGCCTTACAACCCGGATGATATTATTGTCCAGTGTGAGGGGTGAAATGATTGGTTTCATTCCATGTGTGTCGGAATGACTATCGAACTAACAAAGCTACCCAATATGTTTGTGAGCAACGACCGTTCTGCTGTGTATGTGAAGACGTCTAATGGGGAATCATTACCCCCTCCCTCTACCAATGTTTTCCAGATGGAAAGTTCGTCAAAGATGATGAAGATGGGTGTCTAGAGGGAGGCCCCTTGAGTATCTTCGTGTTATACACTAGGGCAAGTGAACTGCTGTTGCAGTGTGTGATAAAACTTATTTATTTTTTATGCTTCATATATTCATGTTTTCATGAACTATAACTAGGAGGATAGTTTCTGTAGTTGTTTTGAATGTGGAGCCAAACTAAATTTAACTTTAACAACAATAGGAATGAGTAGTTGCTCATATGTATTTGAAGTTCAATTTTTAATGTTAAACCTAGCGGGGAAAAAACTTCTAATATTGGGTTTTTCATAAAAAAAAGTTCATACGATTTTTAAAGTCAAGACATGAGTTGCACAATAAAAGTTTTAATAATACTTTTAATAAAATAAAAAACCAACTAAAAAACTTCTTGGGCAAGTACCGTGCATTGCACGATCATGTATGACTAATTTATTTAAAATAAATATGTAATGCAACATTTATTGAAATATTTTTCTCCACGCATCATTCATAATCAAAATCCCGATGCAACATTTTTATTTCTTTTTTTGTTCTTTTTTTCTTTTGGTACGTGGAGAAAAAAATATAAACTAAATAATTCATATATGGTCGTGCAAAGCATGGATATTGCCTAATTATATAAATATTCAAATTCATTATTAATTTGTATACATAGTTTTTACAATTACTTAAACATGAAGTCAATGGTCATCTTCAGGTATATTTTGAAAACAATAAAATATAAAATGAATGAACAATAGGATTCATACAATTTTAGTCTGAGTTAGAACAACTCGCCATTCTAGAATTTTTATTTACTTACACTATATTCACCGACCCAGATTTGAATATAAATACTCCGTAAATACATTTCTTGAATATGATAAGAAAGCTAGCGAAGGTTTCTGATGTGTCCATTTTATGTGCATATTTTAGTACTTTTTGGGTTCACTTTTGTGCTCTTTTGTTATCAAGAGCTTGTGTTTTACCTTGAAATTCTCTTAGGAGAGGTAAGAGCGACTTTACGCTCTTTTACCTTTTTCTTAGTGGATTTTGTGTGACAAAGGAAGAACATCGAGACTTGAAGACCGGAGACCATTGGAGATCACCTTTTGAAGACTAGCTTTGAAGATTTGAGACAAAAGTAATCGAGGATTTGAAGGCAATGAGCACAAGGGTGAAAAAGGCAGCCCGCCTGGGCGCGGCCATTCTTGCCCGGGTGAGCCCAATCCCGCTCGGGTGGGAGTCTGCTACACTTTTGCTTTTCTTTTCCTCCCTCTTGTATCCTCATCCTCTTGGCCGAATTTCCTCCTCAAAGAACTCTAGTTATCCTTTTTCTTTCATCTTCTTCCTCTTTGTTTGTGTATGAATTCATCTACGAAGGTTAGTATGGATTTTATTAGCTAAAATAGCTTGAGAGAAATTGATTGAAACTTCCAAACTTATGTAGTAAAATTCTATATTTGCTCATTTATGAACATTTATTGGAGAGCATTTATTATGCCATTAATGTTGTGTTTTGCCTCATTTATACCATGGGTTGTTTGAGTATATGAAATGTTTGTATGATTGAAGTGTTAGGGTGTTAGGAAAGTTGCAAATTTCTTAACTCATTTGACATGAAATCCAAAAGCATGGATTTAGAACTTCTTGTGTACAATGTGTGGTGATTCTTGCTAGATGAGTATGTTAATGTGGATTGTTCTCATATTTATCCCATAGATGCAAAGAAAGGTTGAACCTTGAATGTGGTTAGTTCTAGGTTTAACCCAATAAATGCTTTGTTTGGTTAAATGACTATATCTTTGGTAGAAGGCTTGTTGTTATCAAACCTATGATCCTTTGGGTGAAATGCCATTGATGAAATACCCCTATGATGTTGTTTGTCTAGGGTAATCATCAATGAGGTTTGCAAATGGTCGTTGTTTGTCTTTACAAACTACTCTTAAGGAGGAATGAATGTTGATCTTTGAATGAGGAGTGATAACATTCCCCATAGACAATAAATGTAATTGAATGAGCGAATGAATCAATGAGCTATATGAAGTTTGGAAGTGGAAGTCGATTTTTCCCAAGGCTCCATTAATTATCATTTACATCGCATCTTTAGTTGTATTGCATGATTAGCATAGTTCTCTTGCTTTGCTAGTTGTTGTATTTCAATTTGATAACTTAGGATAAAAAACCAACCAAACCCCCCTTGTTTACATGCTTTTATATGTATCTATGTATGTATATGCTTTGTATGTTTTCTCCTATATATGTTTAGACACTTGAAAAGATCCCTCTTCTCGTGGACGACCCTGACTTGCCATTATCTACTTAATTGTAGATAGGAAGCATTAGGGCTTAAAAGTATTAACTTTGAGAGGTATGACAACGACCTCCCAAATTTTGGCACCGCTTCCGGGGAAGAGGCATTTATTTTTAAGTGTTTGAGCATATTATGTGTGATTATATGCTAATTGCAAATATTTGTTAGTTTGCTTTTATTTTGATTTCTTAGTTGATTTTCCATTTTCACTTGGCTTGGAGACGTATTGTTCGAGTTCTTGGTGTATGGTTCGTACGCGATCCTCTTCACAAGAAACCCTACACTACGACCCCGAGTTAGAGTTGAATTTGAGAAGGGCTAGGAGGATTTCTTTGGAAAGTGTGAATAACACCCCTCCTAGTGACCATTTTGTGTATACCTCTTCCTCTATGGAACATTAACTTGGGCACGAAGATGAGCATTCGGGAGGGGGACCTCAACATCCTCCTCTCCAAGGGCAAGCTCCTCCTCTCTACCAAAGGGAGATTCCTTTGGGGGTAAGCTTTGTTAAGAGACATCATGGCCCCCAACCTCGATCAAAAACCAATGTGCATTGAGTATCCTGTGGTTGGACCGAACGGGCACTTTGAGCTAAAGATCGGGTTCATCAACATGCTACTCATCTTCCTTGGTAGGCAAGGGGAGAATGTTAACAAACACCTCACTGAATTTCACTTCTTGTGTGGTGGTACGACCCCCCATGGAGTGGATGAATATTTCTATAAGTTAAAGGCATTCCCGTTCACACTAAGGGATGGTGCAAGAGATTGGCTCCACTATCTACCGCCCAAGAGCATCAAGAGTTGGCTCGATATGAAAATGAAGTTTCTAGCCAAATATTTCCCGGCCTCTAGATCCGACGCCTTGAAGAAGAACATAAGCAACATCCTCCAATGGCATGAAGAATCTCCCTTCGACTATTGGGGAGGTTCAAGAAGCTTTTTGAAAGTTGCCCTTACCACAGTTATTCAGAGGGGAATTTGGTTTATTACTTCTACAACGGCCTTCTTGATGAGGATCAAAGGTTGGTAAGAATTTCTTGTGGTGGCACTCTTGGGAACAAAACTTCATCCGAAGCAATGCAATTATATGAGGAGCTAGTGGAAGAATCGAGAAACTTTAGCTCAAGGGCCGATTTGAGAAAGAGAAATCCAATGCTCGCAAGTGACTCTTCCAATAGTGGGAAGCTCGAGGACCAAGTCTCGGCCCTTGCATCTATGGTTAAATCATTGATGGCGAAGCCTGGGAATGCACCACATGTTAAATCATGTGAAATTTGTTACTTGGCGCATCCTACAGACACTTGCCCTACTTTGCAAGAGGACTATGTTGAGGAGGTGAGTGCCACGGGATATCAAGAGAATCAAGGCTACCAAGGCAACCAATGATATCAAGGCAGGAAAGCCTACCAAGGTCACCAAGGCTACCAAGGTTATCAAGGGTACCAAAATCGGCCATACAATTCGGAAAATCGTGATAACCCGAACCTCCGGTATAGAAACCCTCAAGGAAGCCAAAAACCTCAACCATATCGGCCTCCTCAATACAATATATCCCACCTCAACAATAATTTCAAAGGTTCCAAGACAAACCCCGAGACCAAGGAGAGAGCTCGGGGCTAACAAAGGATGGGTGATGCAAACCATTCACCGGTTGGGCATGTGTGCGGAGAAAAGTGAGAAATTCCAAGATGAAGCCATGGAAAGTATCAAGAACTTGGAAACTCAAGTGAGCCAAATAGATCAAGTGGTGAATCAGATGGAAGCCCAAGAAAAGGGTAAGCTACCCTCCTAACCGGAGGTCAACCCTCGATAAAATGCAAGTGCTATCACTTTGAGAAGTGGTAAAGAGGTTGGCTCTCCCATGGTTGGTGAAGTTGTTGAGGATGAAACTAGGAAGCTTGAAATGCTTGAGAAAGAAGTGAAAGAAGAGAACGAGGAGGAGGCCAATGAGCAATAAAGGAAGGGAAATGAGAAGGAAGAGGAGATCACCGTTGAGAAATCAACCTCCATTTCCAAACCTTCACCCCCCCTCACAAGAAGGCAAGAGTAGTGGAAATTCCTCCATATGTGGGAGGCCGTCGCCGTATCTCTCAAAGTTAATATTTATAAGCCCTAAATGCTTACTATCTACTACTAAGTAGATAGCGGCAAGTCGGGGTCGTCCACGAAGAAGGGGGATTTTCCTAAGCGTTTAAGCATAAAAGGTTGCTATTAGACTAGGAGTAGATATATGTACATATATAAAAGCAAGTAAAAAGGGAGGGGGGGGGGTTTGATTGTTTGGAGGTCCTAATTTATGTAAGTTAAAGAATGAGACAACTAGCAAAGTCAAGCAACTATGCTAAATCATCAAACAAAATTAAGAAAAAGGGTTTTAAAAACTACAAAAGATAAAGTCTTGGGAGAAATTGATATCCACTTCCAAAACAAATGTAGATCATTGAACCATTCATTCATCCTATCACAATTGATATCTATGGGGAATGCCAATGGAAGATCAACATTCATTTCTTCTTAAGAGTAGTTTGCAAAGACAAACAACGACCATTTGCAAACCTCATTAATGATCACCCTAGACAAACAAAGACCATAGGGGTATTTCATCAATGGCATTATACACGAAGGACCATAGATTTGACAACGATAAAACTTCTACCAAAGACATAGCCATTTAACCATACATAGCATTCATTAGGCTAAACCTAGAACAAACCACATTCAAGGTTAACCTTTCATTTCATCTATAGGATAAATATGAGAACAATCCACATTAACATACTTATCCAGGAAGAATCACAACACATTACGTACAAGAAGTTCTAAGTTCATGTCCCTAGATTTTCATGCAAAGGAGCTAAGGAATTTGTCATTTTCCTAACACCCTAACACTTCAATCATACAAACACTTCCTATTCTCAAACAACACATGGCATAAGTGAAGTGAAACATAGCATTAAGAACACATGAATGCTAAATAACAAAGGTTTCAAGAACGAATGACGAAATCTATTAACTACTTCCACTAATCATGCATTTACACAAGATTAGCCAAGAACAATCGACATTCATTG
The DNA here is from genome assembly GCA_037428765.1 of Rubia yunnanensis. Classification (NCBI taxonomy): domain Eukaryota; kingdom Viridiplantae; phylum Streptophyta; class Magnoliopsida; order Gentianales; family Rubiaceae; genus Rubia; species Rubia yunnanensis. The sequence goes on along the minus strand of CM075061.1, from coordinate 115,309,182 downwards.
AATTCTCTCATTTGCTACCTAAAACAAACATGACAACAAATTCAACATCATCACATTCATCTAGAAATAATCAACACATCAACATCATTAAGAAGATCTAACTCATGCTCTTGGATTTCACATAAAAGAGGGGAGAATTAGCTACTTTCTCCCAACCCTAACAAGTAATCATACAAGTAATTCATATACTCAAGCTTCCATAATTCACATTCAAAGCTCATTAAATACATAATAGCAAAAACACCATATATATATATATATATGGTTCTTACTACATAGGGATGGAAGCTTCAATCCATTGCTCCCAAGGTAAAATTAAGCTAGACAATTAAAAGACATGATTAACCTACAAAAATTAAGAAAAGAAAGAAAGAAAAACTAGGATTTGAACCCACAAAAATGCAGGAAGAAGAGAGTGTCCAAACCTTCTTGAAGAGGAGAGGATAAGGTGAGTATTTATAGTGCCAAAAGGAAGAAGGGTTTTTGACCCCTCGTCCGTCGTGAGTCGCGATGTGTTCGCGATGGACTCTAAGTCCTGCACCATTTCTTCGTTCTCTTTTTTGTTTCATATCCCCCTCTTCTCTTCATTTCTTCAATTCTTCAAATCTTCAAAAGCTCAATTACAAGTCTTCAAATCTTCAAATCTTCAAAGGTATACTACAAAGTCTTCAAACAAATTACCTTGTCACAAAAAATTCTCTAGAAAAGTAATAAAAGCGTAAAAGTCACTTTTAACCCTCCTTAGAGAACTTCAAGGAAAATTTTCCCATTTAGAGCACAAAATTATACAAAAGTGAATCCTAAAAGTCCTAATATAACCGTATAAAATGGGCACATCAAACCTCCCCATAATTTTGTAGCAAAGTGAAGTGCATTGCATTAGAGGAGATGAAGGAATGAAATCCATGAGAAAGGGAAGAAATCTTGGAATGTTGGTGAGAAAAGATCGAATTCTTTCTAAGTGCTGGGAGGGCTTGTGATCGTGATTCGCAACTACCTTGTGATGACCTCGAGTGGGACCATCACAAGTCGCGATATGATCAGAAGTTTCGTGCAAAGAAAAAAGCCCCCAACCACCACTTTCCACGAGTCGTGATGAAATGTCGTGTGTCACGACCAACGGGTCCTTGAGACAGAATCCACTCGAGACCTCGAGTCGAGCCGAACCCAAATAGCCATCAGTCCTCGAGGCCACAAGCCCTCGAGTCGAGCCAAGCTTAACAGTGCAAGCCCTCGAGACCTCGGGTTCTCGAGGCCAAAACCCCTCGACTCGAGTAGATGCCCTCAAGGCCAGTGAAGCCCTCAAAAACCTTGGGTCCTTGAGGCAGCAAGCCCTCGACTCAAGCAGAATTTAAAAGTCCATCAGCCCTCGAGACCTCAGGTTCTCGAGGCTAGTTCTCGAGAGATCATCCCTTCGAGACCTCGAGGCAGCAAGCCCTTGACTCGAGCAGAACTTAAAAGTCCATCAGCTCTTCCAACCGGAGGTTAACCCTGGACAAAATGCATCTATAAGTAAAAAAATGCATCTTTCTTGGCTACCCTGTTGTTAAGAAAGCTTGGTGTGTTTACGACTTGGAATATCGAACTGTGTTTAACAGCCGAGATGTAATTTTTTTGAAGAGTGTTTCCCATTTGTGCCTGCTTCTATGAATTCATCATCAGCTAGTCCCTTGTTATCTCCGTGACCTGCCAACTTTTATGACTTTGTGCCTGAGCCATTCAACCTGGGGCCGACCGTGGCCCATCGACCGGGGCCGAACGATGCCACTCGCCACAGACCGAGGCCAACCGAGGCTACTTGCCATGGATCGGGGCAATCGAGGCCGCTTTCTACAGACCGGGGCCAACCGAGACAGCTCTTCTCCTACGGCAGTCCGTGGTCATTCACTCAGAACCGCGACCAACTCTCCAGCTGCGGCTATTCGCCAATGGCAGAGGTAGCTCTTCTCCCGCGTCCATCCGTGGCTGCACGCCAAGAACCACAACCAGTTCTCTATCCGCGACTGTCCGTAGCCGTTCCTACTAATATGGTGCTTGCTTCACCTCCAGTTGCTCCATCTGCACGTCGTCCCAGTATACGTCTTCATTAGCCTCCAGCTAAATTTAAAGACTATATCTGCATTGCTACTTGCTCCATAAAACCCCCCTCTACTGATCCCGCATCCTTGGATTCACTGTCCTCAGGTATGTGTTACCCTATTATTGATTATGTTTCTTGCAGTAATTTTTCAATTTTGCATTCTAGACTTTTGACTGCAGTGATAAATGCTGCTGATCTAACTATTTTTCTGAGGCTTATTGCCATGCTCATTGGCGTGCGGCTATGTCCGACGAGATCAATGCTCTAGAGCATAATAATACATGAGTTCTTGCTCCGTTTCCACCCGGTCAAGAAGATTATTGGTTGTAATTGGTTTTATCAGACTAAGTTTAAGTCTGATGGTTCTATTGAGAATTAAAAGGCTCGTTTGGTTGTTCTTGGTAATCGTCAGATTGAGGGGACTGACTTTACTAAGACATTTCCTTCTGTTGCCAAGATGAGTTCTATTCATCTTTTCTTGGCTGTTGCTGCTATTCGTGGTTGGGATCTTCATCAGATTGACATTCACAATGCATTTTTGCATGGTGATCTTGAGGAAGAGGTGTATATGCGTCCGCCTCCTAGTTATACACTTCCGGCACCTGGGTTGGTTTGCAAGCTTCGCAAATCTCTTTACGGTTTATGCCTGGCTCCACTGAATTGGTTTGCTAAACTTGCAGCGGCTCTCTGCCTCTTTGGGTTTGTTCAGAGTAAGGTGGATTACTCCCTGTTTTCTTACTTGAAGGATAGATTTTCTCTTCATGTATTGGTTTTTATGTTGATGATCTTATCATTGCGGGTTCCTCTCTTGAGATGATCACCAAGTTCAAAATGTATTTGTGCTCTTGTTTTCATATGAAAGATCTTGGTGCTTTGAAGTATTTCTTAGGCATTTAGATAGCTCGTCGGCCTGATGAGATGTTTCTGTCTCAGCGGAAATGTGCCTTGGATATTTTTTCTGATACTGGTTTATTGGCAGCTAAGCCCGTATATTTTTGCATAGAACAACAACACAATTTGGCGCAAGATGATGGTCCTTTGTTTGATGATTCTGCGCAGTATCACAGACTCGTTGGAAAGCTCATTTACCTTACCATCACTCGTCCCGAGCTTAGCTATTCAGTCCATACCTTGGCCCAGTTCATGGAGAAACCACGTTTGGCGCATTGGCATGCAGCTTTGCGTGTTCTGCATTACTTGAAGAGTAATCCTGGTCAAGGTTTGTCTACCTGCTAAGAGTTCTCTTCAGCTTACAACATTTTGTGATTCCGATTGGGCCGCTTGCCCAATCACTAGGTGATCTTTGACTGGATATTTTGTGATGATTGGTGAATCTCCAGTTTCTTGGAAGACAAAGAAACAACCCACTGTTTCTCGGTCTTCTGCTGAAGCAGAATATCGGGCTATGGCAGACGCATGTTGTGAATTGTTATGGCTCAAGTCCTTTCATCGTTTGTTGGGAGTGGCGCATCCTACTCCGATGCGTTTGTACTGCGATAGTCAGGCTACTTTTAATATTGTCGCCAATCCAGTTTTTCATGAGAGGATGAAGCATATTGAGATTGATTGTCATTTTGTTCGTGATTTGATACAGTCTGGTGCTGTGGTTACTTATCATATTCGGACGGCTAGTCAGCTAGCAGATTTGTTCACGAAGGCACTTGGACGATAGACATTTTAGACTTTGCTTAGCAAGTTGGGCATTCGAGATCCACATGCTCCAACTTGAGGAGGAGTGTAGGAGATATTTTGTGAATATCTTCTACAATATTATTATACCTTAGATAGAATCCTACTTTAGATAGAATTATTTTCCTTTCTTGACTCTGTAAATGCTGTCTATACATTTACACTTGTAATATCAATGAAAACACGCGTTCATATTTTACGCAAGCACATGTTTTACTCCATTTTATTGGTTACTTCTGCCTCAATCATATAGAGGAGTGTCTTAGCGGTGAATTAATGATAAAACATTACTATCCAATGCATAAGGTGTAACCACTCTTTGTGAAATTATAAAAACATCTTAATGTGGCTAGTTTCTGAAGCAAAGAAAAGGCTGAAAATTTACACTTCAATTCTTCTCTGAATGTTATAGGACATGGGACCCGGTTACTGGCAAGAAAAACTACACTAAAATGGATGCACTTAGAGCTAATCATGGTAGCTTTCTTATGTTATTAACAATTTGTGTCCTCCTACCATAGTTTTGTTCAACTATATCTTCAATTAGCACGGTGTAACTTTATTCAACCTAGCTACTAATTCTACTAACATTTTTTTGGCACCACCAAAGTTCTAATCTGCTCCATCGTCCGGCGGTTGAAAAACTTAAACCAACATTCTCCTATGGCAGTTTTATGTAGACTCGTGATACCAACTGTGACGGTTTACATTCTCAGTGATCATTAGTTCATGATTTATATGTCCATTATCGAAAGAAATTTCAAAGGGAGTGAAATTTATTCTTGCACGATATAGGTCTATATGTCGTGTGCCGGTGACTTGGAGAAGTGGCCTAATATTTAATTTCATTAATCTGGAATGATTAAATTGTTTTTTTTTACATGTGATCTAATACCATTTTTGGTCCCCGATACTAATATCACGTCCTTTTAGTACCCAACAAATTTACAATGATTTGTTTGGTCCCCAAATTAGATTTCGGGTGGTTTTCTGGTAGACTAAATTATTTTTTTGGTCCCTACCATATGATGGTATACCATCTCTTGGTCTCAAAAACACTTGAAAACCACCTCGGGACTAAACAAATCCTTTTGAATTTGTAGGGTACTAAAAGGACGCGTCTTTGGTCTCGGGGACCAAAAGATGCATAAGATGCTATGACTCTGTTTGACAGGGCTTATAAGTGCTTTACTTATAAGCTAAACACCTGTTATGTGTTTGGTAAATAGCAAAAAAAAAGTGCTTAATTAAGAAGCAGAAGCTATTTTTGGGAAAAAATTTGAAACTGATCTCCATCTGCTTTCAAAATAAGCCAGCTTTACTTATAATGACAGCTCTTCTAAATACACCCTATATTAGGAAAAAAAAAGAATTTATGCATGCTTTAGTACAGAGAGGTTCATGAAAAGTCTCACATAATATAACATTGGTTGAAAGGATTACGCTAATTGTCTAGTCACTATTGTTTCATCTTGTTTTCTTTTAGTCGTATTATTTCTTTGACACATTTTTCGGTTTTAATAACTGCAGTTCATCCAAATGTCCGGCCTGGCCATCAACGCTGAAAAATCAAAATTCTTTGGCGTGGGTTTAAAGGAGGACCTCAGTTTTACCGGCATCCCATGGGCAATGTTCCCGGTAAGATACCTGGGAATTCCACTTGATTCAAATAAACTTAAGGTCTCTCAATTTGGAACACTGCTCGGAAAAGTTGACTCGGAGATTGCGAAGTGGAAAGGCCACACACTGTCCTATGCTGGGAAGCTCAAACTTGTCAAGTCAATCATAGGTGGAATCGCAGGCTTCTGGATATAGAATTTTAATATACAGTCCACTGTCATGGATGCACTGGAACAAAAATGCAAACAATTCTTATGGGGATGGAAGCATAAAAGTAAGGTATCCTGGAAGAGACTCTGTACCCCCAAAAGTTGGTGGACTAGGCCTCAAAGACTTCTCCACATGGAACCGAGCCTCGATGACATCCAAACTATGGGACATCCACACAAAGAAGGATAACTTATGGGTCAGATGGGTACATTCCTTTTACCTGCAAGATACCGGTCTCTAGGAAATCAACCCGAGGATCCAAAACGAAATGCTGGGGGAAAGGTATTCCAGCTACTTCAGAGACTTGTGTACTTTACGGAACGATCTGCTAAACACATTCGGAGGGAACCACATGGAACTGAGGAACTACCTTGCCACTTGGCCAGCATCGGGTAAGTTTACCAGGATGGCCTACCACTTCATGCACCAGCAAAAGTATCCATCACTGTACCCACAACAGGATAGATCGAGGCAGAGACTTTTCAACACCATATGGAGGGGCACCATTCAACCCAAATTCGCATTTATCACATGGCTTGCAACCTTAGGGAGATTACACACCAAAGACAAACACCGGGATGAGGGGGATGGAATCACAAATAGGATCTGTTCCCTATGCCATCTGGAAGTGGAGACCAATGACAACCTATTCTTCACGTGCGAATTCTCCAAAGTAATTTGGGGAAGGATCAGAAATTGGATAGGACTGAGGCGGGCAACAACATCAATAGAAAGCTCGGAAGTATGGATGAAGAGACAATTCAAGGGCTTAAAAGTTAGGAAAACAATGAGACCTCTCGCACTGTCAGCTACAATCTACCATATCTGGAAGGAACGGAACAATGTAGTTTTTGATGGTATCTTCACTTCCAACGAGTGGTGCAACCTGTACGCAAGAGGATTCTGCATATTGGCATCGAAGGGTCTTTGCCCCAGTCTTTGCCCCTTCATGTCGGTCATCTTGAAGGAGTTCAGCATCTCCCCATTCAGAGGCCCTGCATCTCGGTCTCGAAGGGGTTCAGCACCTGGCACCCTGGCATCTTGGCAACCAGACATCGAATGGATTATGCATCTTCATCTCAGAGAGGTCATACACTTTGGGCATCTCGGCCTCAAAGGGATCAACATTCTCGTCTTCAATGGGACCTACATCTTGGCCCTCATGGAAGCCACACCTCGGCAACTGAAGAACACCACTCAGGCAACATTTTTCTAAGCAATATTTGCAGGTAATATTTTTCTCACTAGAGGCGAAGTCATCTAACATCAGTAAAATAGGTAGAGGGTGGATTAATTAGTGTACGCGAAACTAATTCATCCCCTGCCAGTTTTTACTTGATTTTGACGGATGCGCGATTTGCCTGCGCTGCACTTTACAGTGCAAATCTGGCAGTAAGCTGTCCACTTGCTCCAAGTGGAAAGGACGGTTACATAACCATCACGCGAGGTGTGCGCGGCCAAGTCACGCTCGATCTCCTCATTACCCAGAGACTGTCCCCCCTTTTGAAGGCCAAAACACCTTCAAAACTGTATAGGTGTATATGGTAGAACCAGTATACAAGGCCTCCCTCCAAGACAGCAAACCACTTCAGATTGTTTGGTAGAAGTGGGACGGAGGCCGTCTAATTTTTGAAGGCCAAAAACACCCTAAAATTTGTATAGGTGTATAAGGTAGAACCAGTCCACAAGCCCTCCCGGAAAACCACTTCATATTTTTGCAGAATTGAGACGAAGAAAAAAAAACACTCGAGGGGCTACGCCACGAAGGGATTCAGTCCTCGAAGGGGTCAGGCCACGAAGGGATTCAGTCCTCGAAGGGGTCAGGCCATGAAGGGATTCAGTCCTCGAAGGGGTTAGGCCTCGAAGGGATTAAGTCCTCAAAGGGGTCAGGCCTCGAAGGGATTAAGTTCTTGAAGGGGTTAGGACTCGAAGGGATTAAGTCCTGGAAGGGTTCAGGCCTCGAAGGGATTCAATCCTCGAAGGGGTCCGGCCGTGAAGGGGTTAAGCCCTCGAAGGGGCTCTGCTCTCGAAGGGGTTATACCCTCGAAGGGACCTAGCCCTCGAAGGGGTTACGCCCTCGAAGGGGTTACACCCTTGAAGAGGCCTTGCCCTCGAAGGGGTTACTCCCTCGAAGGGGCTACTCCCTCGAAGGGGCCTTGCTCTTGAAGGGGTTATACCCTCGAAGGGGCCTTTCCCTCGAAGGGGTTATACCCTCGAAGGGGCTCTGCCCTCGAAGGGGTTATACTCTCGAAAGGGGCCTACCCTCGAAGGGGTTATACCCTCGAAGGGGCTCTGCCCTCGAAGGGGCTCCGCCTTCGAAGGGGCTATACCCTCGAATGGGCTCTGCCCTCGAAGAGGTAATACCCTCGAAGGGGCTCTGCCTTCAAAGGGGCTATACCCTCGAAGGGGCTCTGCCCTCGAAGGGGCTCTTCCCTCGAATGGGCTCTTCCCTCGAACGGGCTCTGCCCTCGAAGAGATTATACCCTCGAAGGGGCTCTGCCCTCAAAGGGGCCATACCCAAAACAAATTGGATGGATTTAGGGAGTAGCAGATGGCTCAATGCTTGAGGGGTGGATGTCTAACCCCCTCAAGTGATGGAGGTTTTCGAGGCATCCAAATGGTTGTTTATCCCCTACCCTCGAGGGGTGGTTCCCGTTTTCCCTCGATAGGTGGCTGGCTTTTGAGCGCTCGGGAAAAAAAATCTTATCTAGATTTGGCAGTGAGTTTCAGCCTTTCCCTTTGGGTTGAAATTTTATTTGGTGGAAGTGCAACCTTTCATCGTTGGGTTGCACAACCATATGCTTTGGGTAATGGATTAATTAACTAGCGTACGTGAAATTAATTAATCCATTGCTAGTCTTTCTACTTGGATTTGATGGATCACGCGCTCTATGCTCGCGCTACACTTTGTGTTAAATTAGCATACAACTTTCCATTTGCTTAAAATGGAGTGGGCGGTTATAGAACCGCCAGGTTTGACACACGCCGTACAAGCTGTGTCCGTTCTCTTCATCACTAGGAGGGCTATTTTTGGGAGACTCACGAGGGTTATTGGCACTGCCTACGGACACCTGTCCCCTTAAAAACTGCACCGGCACACAACACGGGAACATTGAAGGCCAACAACACTCCTCTTTCTTCATCTTAGTGGTGTATATGGTAGAAGCTGCTTCACCATTGGCGGTCATGGCTTCATTAGGATTACGTATAGCCAGCACACCATGGCGACCACTCAAGACCTGAGCCAATTGTACTCGGCTGCACTTCAGATTTCTGGTTGCTGTGTATGGGTCTAGATTTATGTTTCTATCATTTACCTCCCTAAGCTTAGCACCATCTAGCTTAGGGTTATCATTTGGGGGGGGGGGGTGTCCATTGGACATCCCCCTCCCCTCCCCCAGGTATATCAGAGTTCCCTAGGCTTTTCACCATTTAGCGTAGGGTTTGTGTATCAGTTATCCCTAGGCGTTTCACCATCTATCATAGGGTTTGTACTACTTTTGTATTAGATGGGGTCTCCTGTACCTTTAGGGAGCCCCATCGAATATTCCATCGTTTATACTATTTTCCATATTTCCCTCTAAAGGACAAACGAAAGAAGGAGTCCAACAAAGACATCTACGAAGTCTTTTGTAGGTGTGAGGTAAATATCCCTCTTTTGAATGCTATTGAACAAATTCCTCTCCATGCAAAATTTTTGAAGGAATTATGCGTGGTAAATAGGAAACAAAGAACAAAGAACAAAGAACAAGCTTAAAACGGGAAAAGTGAACATGTCTCCACTTTGTGCCAAAGGGAGTTACCCCCTAAATTTAGCAATCCCGGCATGTTTACAATCCCTTGCATGATAGGGAATACACATTTTGAAAAAGAAATGCTTGACTTAGGTGCAACAATAAATGTGATTCCTTACTCTTTGTATGAAAGCCTCAATCTTGGTACTTTGCACAAAACTGGGGTGGTGATCCAACTAGCCGATTGTTCTAATGCATACCCTTAGGTTATTGTCGAGGATGTGTTGATTAGGGTGGATTCCTTAATATTCCCCACAGATCTTTATATCCTAGACATGGAGCATGATAAACATGCCGCCCCAATCTTGTTGGGAAGGCCATTTTTGAAGACCTCTAGGACCATCATTGATGTGCATAATGGTACCCTCACCATGGAATTTGATGGGATTAAAGTAGAGTTTAACATAAATGGCTCTATGAAGTATCCTCTTGAAGAGTACTCTTGCTATGCTATTGATATTGTTGACAATATCGTGCAAGATGTTTTTGAATTGAGTGGTGATGATTCCTTATTAGTTGCTTTGGAAAAGGATGTTGAAAATGCATGTATTGTATATTCTATAAGTGCTAACTTGAAGGAAAGCATTGAGGAGTTAAGCATTCTTGAGGAAGTGGTGCCAAGTCCCACCCTCTAGTCTTAGTGGAACCCGAAGAACCAGAATTTCTTCCGTCACTTGTGAAAGCTCCGATGATTGAACTTCAACCTTTTCCAAGTGACCTAAAGTACGCATTTCTTGGGTAAGGGGAGACGCTTTCAGTTATCATTTCAAGCAAACTCACCAAAGAACAAGAATAAAAGTTGATGGTGGTGTTACGGGAGAATAAGGAAGCAATTGGATGGACTATTTTGCCGATATCAAAGACATAAGTCCATCCACTTGCATGCATAGAATTTTGTTGGAGGAAGATGTGAGACCTGTGCATCAGCCCCAACACCGTTTAAACCCATCTATGATGGAGGTGGTAAAGGTAAAAATTCTCAAGTTTCTTCAATGCGGGCATGATTTATCCAATCTCAGATAGCAAGTGGGTCATTCCAACTCAAGTGGTACCGAAGAAGAGTGGGGGTGATAATGGTCAAAAATGTGAAGGGTGAAATGGTGCCCACTTGAGTTCAAAATGGGTGGCGCATTTGCATTGACTACCAGAGGCTAAATACGGAAACGCGGAAGGATCACTTCCCATTTCCATTCATTGATCAAATGCTTGAGAGGTTAGCAAGCCACCCTTTCTATTGCTTTTTGGATGGATACTCAGGGATTTTCAAGTAGCTATCGCCTCGAAAGACCAAGAAACGACCACTTTCACTTGCCCCTTTGGTACATTTGCCTACCGGCGTATGCCTTTTGGGTTATGTAATGCCCCCACAACTTTCCAAAGTTGTATGGTAAGCATTTTCTCAGAATCTGTTAAAAATTTTTTTTGAGGTATTCATGGATGATTTCACCATTCATAGTAATTGTTTTGACAACTGTGTAGCAAATTTGGCACAAGTTCTTAAACGTTGCATTGATTCTAATCTTGAGTTAAATTATGAGAAGTGTCATTTTATGGTAGAGCAAGGCATTTTCTTAGGCCATGTTATCTCCTCTAAGGGCATTGAGGTTGACAAGGCAAAGATAGACACAATTTATACTTTGCCTCATCCTTCTAATGTGCGCGAAGTGAACTATTTTCTTGGCCATGCATGATTTTACCGTTGGTTCATCAAGGACTTCTCAAAGGTAGCATCTCATTTATGCAAGTTGTTGAAAAAGGAGGTGGAATTTGTGATGGATGAGGGTTGTAAATGGGCCTTCGATACATTGAAAGGAAAGTTAGTCTCAGCCCCTATCATACAACACCCGGATTGGTCTTTGACTTTTGAGATCATGTGCGATGCTAGTGATTATGCCGTTGGAGCGGTACTTGGTCAAAGGGTGGGGAGAGCGCCTCACGCCATCTACTACACATCCATGTCTCTCAATGAGGCCCAAAGAAACTACTCCACCACAAAAAATGAGTTGCTAGCATTGGTATTTTCTTTGGAAAACTTTTGATCTTACTTGCTTAGAACAAAAGTTATTGTGTACACTGACCATGCAGCGCTTTGTCACTTGATGACAAAGAAAGAGGACATGCCAAGATTGATTAGGTGGATCTTGCTTCTGAGTGAATTTGATTTGGAGGTGCGAGACAAGAAGGCCATAGAGAACCTTGTGGCTGATCATCTGAGCCGGTTGCCACCATGCCAAGGTAGTGAGGTAAATTTATCGATGAAGGAGCAACTACGGGAGGAGTTCCCTGATGAACAACTGTTCGCAATTAGGGACCTCCAACCGTGGTACACCAAAATGGTGAACTTTCATGTCTCCGGTAAATTTCCTCCACATTTTTCTAAGGCGCAAAAAGATAAGCTAAAAAGTGATGCTAAATATTATGTGTGGGATGATCCTTTTTTGTGGAAACTTTGTGTAAACCAAGTTGTTAGAAGATGCATCCCCGATAATGAAGTGCATTCAATTCTCACTTTTTGGCATTCTTATGCATGCGGCGGTCACTTTGGAGCTAAAAGTATTACTAGGAAAGTCTTAGAAAGTGGTTTTTATTGGCCTACTTTGAATAAGCATGCATGCATATTTTTTAAGGCTTGTGACAAGTGCCAGAGAGTAGGAAATATCTCATCTATCAATGAGATGCCCCAAAAGCTATGCTATATTGTGAAATCTTTGATGTTTGGGGTATTGACTTTATGGGACCTTTTTCCTAGTTCTTATAGCTTTACATATATTCTTCTTGCCGTTAATTATGTTTCAAAGTGGGTAGATGCAAAACCCACTTGGACTGACGATTCTAAAGTGGTTGCAAAATTCCTAAAAGATAACATCTTTCCTCGGTTTGGGGTACCCCAAGCCTTGATTAGTGTCCGTGGCACTCATTTTTGCAATCAGGCCATAGAAGCACTCTTGAAGAAATATGGTGTCACTCACAAGACATCCATCACCTATCACCCACAAACTAATGGGCAAGCTAAAGTTTCCAATCAGGAAATCAAGTCCATCCTTCAAAAAATGGTTAACCCCAACCGGAAGGATTGGAGATCTCGGTTGAACGATGCCTTGTGGGTGTATATGATGGCTTAAAAGACACCAATCGGTATGTCACCATACCAGTTAGTGTTTGGTAAGCCATGTCACCTACCAGTGGAAATTTAACACAAGGCTTACTGGGCGGTAAAAGAATTCCACCTTGATATAGATGAGGCCGACTTGCATAGGAAGCTACAATTGGACGAACTAGATGAGATCCGGAGGGAGTCCTATGAGAATGCCAAAATCTATAAAGAGAAGACAAAGGTGTGGCACGACAAGGTGATCATTAGGAAGGAATTTGACGTAGGTCAAAAAGTCCTCCTATTCCAATCCCGCCTTTACCTATTTCTCGCTAAGTTGAGGTCCCAATGGATCAGTCCTTTTGAGGTGGTGAAGGTATTACCGCATGGTGTGGTGGAAATCTTAGATCGGGCTAAGTCAAATACATTCAAAGTCAATGGACAACGTTTGGAGCCTTACCACAAGAATTTTGTGCCGGAGAAGGGAGAGGATGTTGAGCTTCTTGATCCGGTTTGTGAGTAAGCTCTAAGAAGAGGAGTAAGGCATGTCGACGATGTTAAATAAACTTGGTTTTGATCATTCGGATCATCATTCGTGACTTTTCGTCGAGGTTATATCAATTTGATTTTTATTGTTACTTTTCATTGTTTTAATTTATTTTATTTCTATCACAGTTGTGTTTTCCATGATTTTGTAACAAAATAGGTTGAGCATTGGAGAATCAGCGATAATTTTGGAACAGAAAAATTAGCCTTGCAAAACAAAAAGGTGAGTAGGGGAGCTGGCCATGGGAAGGTGGGAGCTATCCCGCTCGGGCGGCCAGGCTCCCACCCGCATGACAGGCGTGGGCAAAAATTAGAGCAGGCGGGCGGGAAGCCATGCTGCACCTGAGAGGGAATGCTGCCCATGCGATATGTGCGGGCAAAATCAGAAAATGATGTTGGGAGGCGCACCGCACGCCCAAGGAAATGCTTGCCTGCGCGGCTTGCACTAGCACTATTCACAGACGCAGTCTTTTTCTCTTCTTCCTATTTTCTTCTCTTCTCCATTTCCTCTCTTCTCCATTTCAAGAAAACTTCTAAAAACTCATTTCTATCTTCCAAATTTCACCATATCTAGCCAACATCCATCCTTACCACCAACATTTCATACTTACTCATTATCTCACACTCCTCTCCACTCATCAAATCCATCCTTCAACCTATTAAATCTTCAAATCCCTAACTTTTTGGGATTTTTGTTCTTGGGTTGAATTTGTCACTTGGGAAGCAACAAATTGCTTGGACTCACTTGGAAATGTGTTCTCCCTTGTCACTCTCTTCACAATCACGGTAAATTTACATCTCATACAAATTTTCATTGTGATTGGTGTAGAAATTTTGGAAGAATCTTGTGCTTATCTTGTGGGTAGTTTGAGATTGAAGTATTGTTGCTTAGTTAATTTGAGGTGTTGAAATTTTTGTGGTGATGTGTTAATATTGCTATTTGCTTGTTGGATTCTTGGGGATATTTTGTTCTTGGAACTTGGTGGAATTTTGTTCTTAACCACTAGGAGTATTTTTGAGAAGCATTGCTTGTTGTGGTGACTGATTTCTTTCAGAACCTTGTTTCTTGTGGTGCTTGGTGTATTGTGGTGAGACCTTATGGCCCCAAAAAAATGACTCAAGCATGATGGTGCGAGTTCCTCCACACCCCTAGGCATTTCACGGGGAAGTATATGGGGTTAAAGCGCATTACAGATGAGTTTGAAAGAAGGTGGGATTTGCTTGTTAGCCGGCTTATTCAAGAAACAAAATTTTGGTGTGGTGAAGCTATGTATGTTCTTGGGCTAAGACAGCCGGTCAAAATTCTTGTATCCAAGGTGGGGTTGAGACGTTTCATGGCCAAACACTCTCCAAAATATGAGAGGTACACTCTAGAGTTCTTAGCTACCGTAGAAAAACACCAAGGCCGAGTGGATCAGGATGGCAAATGTGTACCATATATCACCTTCCACTTGAATGATGTGAACCATGAAGTGAGCTACACTAAGTTGAAGATGGCTTTCAGGTGTGACTATGAGTACAATAGAGGGTATGAAACCACTCATGATTGTAATGATGCCAAATTTTGGCATATCATAACCAAGAGGGCTCAAACTGTCAAAGATAGGAGCTCCTCAATTTTACACCACGCCTTGCGCTACACTCACTGTCTATTGACCTCAACCTTGTTTTTCAATGGCGAACCAATACATGTCCCCGTCGAAGACATAAAGTCTCTTTGGTCAATGACAAGAGCCGACGTAGGCCACCCACATTAGGTATATGTTTGGGTAACAAGATGTTGTGCAAAAACCACCAAATTAGACTGAAGAGGTGAACTCTCCATGGGTGCTATGGTTACGATGTTAGCCTAACATTTGAACATCCAAGCACTGGAGGGTCTTCCAAGACCGGACTTTTACTTTCTCTCATGCAAGAGGCTATCTGAATCGAAACATGCTAGCAATCACTGATAATTTTTGATACATTTGGTTATATGGGAGAAAAGTGAAGTTCATGGATCTTGATAACCCGGAGAGGATAAACCTTGAGGAGGACACCCCAGTGGAATCATTGTGCATTGAGCCAGACTTGGCATACAAGACTGCTTTTGAGACGGAATTGAACAGTAATTCCGTGACCACTCCATATGTAGTTGGCATTCAAACCAACACACCTTCACCTCAAAATTCCTATCAATATTTTCTTCATGAGGTGTATGGCCTTTGAGAGGACCGAAATGACTTCCATGGGGCCCAAGTGGAGTATAATGTTCTTGCCAACCGGTAGAGAACCGCCATGGAGGATGACATTGAAAACCTTCGAATGCGGATCCACCACTTGACCAGTGGTGAATCCACGGTATTCACTAGTAATGAAGAAACTCAGAGGAGATTCCATGAGGAGGAAGATGCTTGGAGGTCCAATACCAGCAACAATCTTTTGGGGAGTCGTCGCATCAATAGTTGTAAGTTGTTTTTCCTTTGTCCTTATACTTGAAACTTATTGCCTTAGGTGTTTTAAAATGAGGGAAATGTATGATTTTAAGTGTGGGGAGGGGGGGGGGGGGTTTGATGATTGACATGTATATAATTAGCTACTTTTGATTGAAAAAAAACACAAAAAATAGAAAACGAAAAAAAAAGAATCTCGCTAAGTTGAAAACTCGAGAGGGCATCTTAGGAAACATTGGGGGTCGGATAGGTCAAAAGCTTGAAAGGGTGACCTAGGTAAAAATGAGAGGCTAAATGTGTGAAAAAATGTGAGATATGAGCCAAAGAAACATGATGTGTGGCTAGGATGAAAACCCGAAAGGGCTCCTAGGAAAAATGAGAGAAAAAGGAAAAATATTATGTGTTCACTCATTTGCCGGCATTGGATTCATAAGGTTGCGGTGGCCATATGGATGGATCGGGTAGTTTGACATCCTGAGACCTCTTGGGATTGGGAAATTTAGCGGGGAAAATGAAGTAAGTTATGAAATTCTTGATTGTTGCTATACTTCATTTTTAGGAAGATATATTGGTATAAAGTGGAGTATGTGTTTGAACTTTATGTATTCTTTTAGCTTCACCTTGTACCATTGGATTTGAGATTTTCAATTCGGGATTTGGAGATGTTTTAGGGATATCAATGAATTGATAGGTTGATATGGTTTGGGTAGATTTAAGAATGGGGGTTGTGGGAAATTTCTCATTTGATCATAACGTTAGGATGTGTGATATTGAGAGTTTTGTGAGGTATTGACTTGGAGGAATAGTAGTTAGGATGTGGATACGTCAATTCCTTTGTGTGTTTGGATCTTTTCTTACCTGAGGGCGAATAAGGTTTAAGTGTGGGGAGGTTTGATGTGTCCATTTTATGTGCATATTTTATTACTTTTTGGGATCACTTTTGTGCTCTTTTGTTATCAAAGGCTTTTGTTTTACCTTGAAATTCTCTTAGGAGAGGTAAGAGCGACTTTACTCTCTTCTACCTTTTTCTAAGTGGATTTTGTGTGACAAAGGAAGAACATCGAGACTTGAAGACCAGAGACCATTGAAGATCACCTTTTGAAGAATTTGATGATTTTAAGACTATCTTTGAAGATTGAAGACAAAAATAGTCGAGGATTTGAAGGCAAACGACACAAGGGTGAAAATAGGCAGCCCGCCCGGGCGAGCCCAATCCTGCTCGGGCGGGAGCCTGCTACACTTTTGGTTTTTTTCTTTTCTTTTCCTCCCTCTTGTGCTATAAAAGGAATTTTTGGCCACCTACCTCATATCCTCTTCCTCTTGGCCGAATTTCCTCCTTAAAGAACCCTAGTTCTCCATTATCTTTCATCTTCTTCCTCTATGTTTGTGTATGAATTCATCTATGAAGGTTAGTATGATTTGTATTAGCTAAACTAGTTCTTGGGAGCAATTGATTGAAGCTTCCAAACTTATGTAGTAAGATTCTATATTTGCTCATTTATGAACATTTATTGGAGAGCATTTATTATGCCATTAATGTTGTGTTTTGCCTCATTTATACCATGTGTTGTTTGGGTATATGAAATGTTTGTATGATTGGAGTGTTAAGGTGTTAGGAAAGTTGCAAATTTCTTAGCTCATTTGACATGAAATCCAAAAGCATGGATTTAGAACTTCTTGTGTATAATGTGTGGTGGTTCTTGCTACATGAGTATGTTAATGTGGATTGTTCTCATATTTATCCCATAGATACAAAGAAAGGTTGAACCTTGAATGTGGTTTGTTCTAGGTTTTAACCTAATAAATGCTTTATTTGGTTAAATGACTATGTATTTGGTAGAAGGCTTGTTGTTAAATGTAATTGAATGAGTGAATGAATCAATGAGCTATAAGAAGTTTGGAAGTGGAAGTCGATTACCCCCAATGCTCCGTTAATTGTTGTTTTAATCATCTCTTTAGTTGTTGTTGCATGATTAGCATAGTTCTCTTGCCTTGCTAATTGTTGTCTTTCAATTTGATAATTTAGGACCAAAAACCAACCAAATCCCCCCATTTTACATGCTTTTATATGTATCTATATATGTGTATTCCTAGTATGTTTTCTCCTATATATGTTTAAACACTTGAAAAGATACCTCTTCTCGTGGATGACCCTGACTTGCCATTATCTACTTATTTGTAGATAGGAAGCATTAGTGCTTATGAATATTTACTTTAAGAGGTACAGCGATGACCTCTCAATTTCTTCAGTCTACAACGCACTCCAAACCATCCCGTATTTCCATAGGAAAAACCTGACCCTAAAAGAGAGATGAGGAATACTACAATATCAAAGGAACCAACATGACTTTGAGAGTTCAAGATTTCATGTAGCTGAAAGCACCAGAGATTTGAAAGTCTCCATATATAGCGTGAGTGGAAAACAATGAGGCGATACGCAACAACTATAACGCTAATGTGAGGTGGTACTATAGGCCCGAGGAGTTCTAAGACAGGTGCATGCAAGTTTGCAGCTCAAAGGAACAGTTCCTTTTAGACCACTAGGACACCTAGAGCGCCCACACGATTGAGGGCAAGTGCTTCATTCACACCTTCAAGGACTACACCAAGCTTGAGAGTGTAAGACTTGACGATTACTATTGCCAGTAATAGTACAAGGGTGGCTCTGGCACCTTAGTGTCCGACCGTGGCACTGTGTATTTATAAGTGTGAGATCCCCTAGAACTTGGAAGATCTTATTTTCAGTGTGCGGGGTGTAAGGATTGGTTTCATCCCGCGTGTCTCGAAATGACTATCGAGTAGATGAAGCTTCTCAATATGTTTGTGTGCACCGATTGTGGTGCTGTGTAGGGGAAGAGAGATAATGGGGAATCATCATCCCCACCCCCCTACCAATGTTTTCCAAATGGAAAGTTCACTGAAGAGGATGAACTTCTGTTGTAGTGTGATAGAACTTACTAGGTTTTTTTTTGCTTCATATATTCATGTTTTCATGAATTAGAACGAAGATGATAGTTTATAATAGTGTTTTGAGTGAGGAGCCGAACTAAATTTAACTTTAAAAAATAGGAATGAGTAGTTACTGATATGGATTTTAAGTTTGAATTTGAATGTTAAAACTAGCGGGGAAAAAACTTCTAGTATTGGGTTTTTCATTAAACAAAGTTCATCCAATTTTTAAAGTTAAGACAGGAGTTGCACAATAAAAGTATCCTTAATACTTTTAATTAAATAAAAATCCAATTAAACAATTCCTTATGCTTTTAGAACTGGGCTAGTACTGTGCATTGCACGAACATTTAAAACTATGTTATTTAAAATAAATATGAAATGCAGCATTTATTGATATATTTTTCTCCACAGATCATTTATAACCAAGATCCCGATACAAAATTTTGTTTCTTTTTGTGTGTTTTTTCTTTTGTCATGTGGGGAAAAGTTTATAAATTAAATTATTCATATATGGCCGTGCAAAGCACGGACATTGCCCAATTCTCATATATTTCAAGAAAGCGAGTGAAGGTTTCTTCAATCTGGAATGCACTCCAAACCATGCATCTTTTCCATAGTGAAAACTTGACTCAGAAAGAAAGATATGGAATACTACAATATCAAAGGAAGCAACATGACCTTGAGAGTTCATGATTGCATGTTCAAAAAGCATCATAGATTGGCGAGTCTCCATATATAAAGTGAGTGGAATAGAATGAGGCCATACGCAACAACTTTAAAGTTAATGTGAGGTGGTACTATAGGCCCGAGGAGCCCCAAGAAAGGTGCAGGCAAGTCCATAGCTCAAAGGAACTGTTCCTTTTGGACTACTATAACACCCAGAGCACCCACAATATTGAGGGAAAGTGCTCTATCAACAGCTTCAAGAACTACATCAAGCTCGAGAGTGTAAGACTTGACTGTTACTACTTCCAGTTCTAGTACAAGGCTGGCTCTGGGGCCTTAGTATCAGGCTGTGTCGCTGTGGATTATAAGTGTAAGATGCCCTATAGCACGAATAATCTTATTGTCCAGTGTGAGGGGTGCAAGGATTGGTTTCACCCTGCGTGTCTCAGAATGACTATCGAGCAGACAAAGTTGCTCGATATGTTTGTGTGAACCAACTGTGCTTTTGCGTATATGAAGAGAGCTAATGGGGAATCATCACCAGCATCCCCCCACTACTGTTTTCCAGATGGAAATTTCTTCAAAGAGGATGAAGATGGGTGTCTAGAGGGAGGCCCCTTGAGTATCTCTGTGTCCTACATTAGGGCAGGTCAACTGCTGTTGCTGTGTGGGTTAGAACTTAATAGGTTTTTATGCTTCATATATTCATGTTTTCATGAATTAGAACTAGGAGGATAGTTTTTGTAGTTGTTTTGAGTGAGGAGTCGAACTAAATTTAACTTTAAAAACAATAGGAATGAGTTGTTGCTCATATGGATTTGTAGTTCGAATTTGAATGTTAAACCCAACGGGGAAAAACTTCTGATATTGGGGTTTTCATTAAAAAAACTTCATACAAATATTAAAGTCAAGACAGGAGTTGCACAATAAAAGTATCATTAATACTTTTAATAAAATAAAAAAACATATTAAAAAAATTCTTATGCTTTTAGAACTGGGTGAGTACCATACATTGAACGAACATTTATGACTTAAATATTTAAAATAAATATGAAATGTAGCATTTACTGAAATATTTTACTCTATGGATAATTTATAATCAAGATCTTGATTTAACATTTTTATTTCTTTTTGTGTTCTTTTTTTTTTCCTTTGGTATGTGGGGAAAGTATATAAATTAAATTATTCATATGTGGCTGTGCAAAGCACGTATATTTCCTAATTATATAAATATTATAATTTCTTTCCAATTTTTATATATAGTTTTAACAATTACTTAAACATGAGGTCAATGGTCAACTTTTGGTATATTTTGATAACAATAAAATATAAAAATAAATAAACATAAGATTTCATACAACTATGCACAAGTTAGAACAACTCACAATTCTATATTTTGGATTTACTTATGTTATGTTCACCGACCCGGCTATAAATATAAATACTCCGTAAATACATTTCTCAGATATTTCAAGAAAGCTAGCAAAGGTTTCTTCAGTCTGCAATGCACTCCAAACCATCCAGCATTTCCATAGCAAAAATCTGACCCAGAAAGAGGGATGTGGAATACTACAATATCAAAGGAACCAACACGGCCCTTAGAGTTCACGATTGCGTGTTGCTGAAGGCACCGGAGATTGGAAAGTCTCCATATATAGCATGAGTGGAAAAGAATGAGGCGATACACAACAACTTCAACGTTAATGAGAGGTGGTACTATAGGCCCAATGAGCCCCAAGAATGGTGCAGGCAAGTCCTTGGCCCAGAGGAACTGTTACTTTTGGACTACTATGACACCTAGGGCGCACACATGATTGGGGGAAAGTGTTTCGTCCACAGCTTCAAGAATTATTCCTAGCTCGAGAGTGTAAGAATTGATGATTACTACTTCCAGTTCTAGTATAAGGCTAGCTCTGGCACTTTAGTATCCGATTGTGTCGCTGTGTATTGTAAGTGTGTGATGCCCTGCAACCCGAATGATCTTATTTTCCAGTGTGAGGGGTGAAAGAAATTTTTCCATCCCATGTGTCTCAGAATGACTATCGAGGAGACGGAGATGCTCAATATGTAGCGTGCACCAACTGTGCTGCCACGTATATGAAGAGGGCTAAAGGGGAATCATCACCCACATCCCCCGACCAATGTTTTCCAGATGGAAAGTTTAACGAAGAGGATGAAGACGGGTGTCTAGAGGGAGGCCCCTTGAGTATCTCTGTGTCCTACACTAGGGCAGGTGAACTGCTGTTGCTGTGTGTGATAGAACTTACTAGATTGTTTTTATTCATATATTCATGTTTTCATGAATTAGAACTAGGAGGATAGTTTCTTTAGTATTTTTGATTGAGGAGCCGAACTAAATTTAACTTTAAAAACAATAGGAATGAGTAGTTGCTTATATGGATTTGAAGTTCAAATTGGAATGTTAAACCTAGCGGGTAAATTGTTTTTGATATTGGATTTCTCATAAAAAGAAGTTCATACAATTTTTAAAGTCAAGACAGGAGTTGCACAATAAAAGTATCATAAATACTTTTAATAAAATAAAAAACAAATTAAACAACTTCTTATGCTTTTAGAACTGGGTGAGTACCGGGCATTGCATGAAAATTTATGCCTAATTTATTTAAAATAAATATACAACAGTTATCAAAATATTTTTCTCCACGAATCATTCACAATCAAGATCCCGATACCACATTTTTGTTTCTTTTTGTGTTATTCTTTTTCTTTTGGTACGTGGGGAAAAGTATATAAATTAAATTATTCAAAAATAGCCGTGCAAAGCAAGAATATTGACCAATTATATAAATATTAAAATTCATTTATAATTTTTATATATAGTTTTTAAAATTACTTAAACATGAAGTCAATGGTCAACTTTAAGTGTATTTTAAAAACAATAAAATATAAAATGAATGAACAATAGAGTTCATACAATTTTCGTCTGAGTTAGAACAACTCACCATTCTAGATTTTGGATTTACTTACGTTATATTCACTGCCCTAGCTGTAAATATAAATACTTTGCAAATACATTTCTTTAATATTTCAAGAAAGCTAGCGAAGGTTTCTTCAGTCTGCAACACACTCCAAACCATCCAGCATTTCCAAAGCAAAAACTTGACCCGGAAAGAGGGATGTGGAATACTAAAATATCAAAGGAACCAACATGACCTTGAGAGTTCATGATTGGGTGTTTCTAAAAGCACCGGAGAGTGGAAAGTCTCCATATATACCGTGAGTGGAAAAGAATAAGGTGATACGAAACAACTTCAATGTTAATGTGAGGTGGTACTATAGGCCAGAGGAGTCTCAAGGCAGGAACATGCAAGTCCATGGATTGAAGTAACTGTTCCTTTTGGACCACTAGGACACCCAGAGTGCCCACACGATTGAGGGCAAGTGCTTTGTCCACACCTTCAAGAACAACACCAAGCTCGAGAGTGTAAGACGAGACGATTACTACTAACAATTCTAGTACAAGGCATGCTCTGGCCCCTTAGTATTCGAATGTGGCTCTGGCCCCTTAGTATTCAAATGTGGCGCTGTGTAGAGTAAGTATGAGATGCCCTACAACCCGGAAGATCTTATTTTCTAGTGAGGGGTGCAAGGATTGGTTTCAACTCGCGTGTCTCAAAGTGACTATCGAGTTGACGAAGCTGCTCGATATGTTTGTGTGCGCCGACTGTGCTGCCGTGTATGGAAATAGGGCTAACGGGGAATCATCACCACCATCCCCCAAAAAATATTTTCTTGATGGAAATTTCATCGAAGAGGATGAACTGTTGTTGCAGTGTGTGATAGAATTTACTAGGTTTTTTTTCACTTCATTTATTCATGTTTTCATGAATTAGAACTTGGAGGATAGTTTCTGTAGTTTTTTGAATGAGGAGCCGAACTGAATTTAACTGTAAAAACAATAGGAATGAGTAGTTGCTCATATTGATTTTAAGTTAGAATTTGAATGTTAAATCTAGTGGGGAAAAAACTTATGATATTGGGGTTTTCATTAAAAAAAGAGTTCATACAAATTTTAAAGTCGAGACATGAGTTGCACAATAAATGTTTCATTAATACTTTTAGTAAAATAAAAAACCAATTAAACAACTTTTTATGCTTTTAAAACTGGGCGAGTACCGTGCATTGCATGAACATTTATGGCTTACTTAAAATAAATATGAAATGAATAATTTATTGTAATAATTTTCTCCACGGATCATTCATAATCAAGATCCTGATACAAAATTTTTATTTCATTTTTTTTTCGCATGTGGGGAAAAGTATATAAATTAAATTATTCATATATGGTTGTGCAAAGCATGGATATTGCCCAATTATATAATTATCAAATTTTATTTATAATTTGTGTATATAATTTATACAATTACTTTAAACATGAAGTCAATGGTCAACTTCAGGTATATTTTGAAAACAATAAAATATAAAATGAATGAAAAATATAGTTTATACAATTTTCGTCTGAGTTAGTTCAACTCGCCATCCCAGATTTTGGATTTACTTACATTATATTCACCGACCCTGCTGAAAAAATAAATACTTCATAAATACATTTCTCAAATATTTCAAGAAAGCTAGAAAAGGTTTCTTCAGTCTGCAATGCACTTCAAACCATCGTACATTTCCATAGCAAAAACCTGACTCGGAAAGAGCGATGTGGAATACTACAGTATCAAAGGAACAACCATGACCTTGAGAGTTCACGATTACGTGTTGCAGAAAGCATTGGAGATTGGAAAGTCTCCATATAAAGCATGAGTGAAAAAGAATAAGGTGATACGCAACAACTTTAATGGTAATGTGAGGTGGTACTATAGGCCCAGGGAGTCCCAAGGCAAGCGTAGGCATGTCTATGACTCAAAGGAACTGTTCCTTTTGGACCACTATGACACCCGGAGCGCCCACATGATTGAGGGAAAGTGCTTTGTCCACACCTTCAAGAACTACACAAAGCTCGAGAGTGTAAGACTTGACGATTACTACTGCTAGTTCTAGTACAAGACTAGCTCTAGTGCCTAATTATCTGACTGTGTCACTGTGTATTGTAAGTGTGAGATTCCTTACAGCCCGAATGATCTTATTGTCCAGTTTGAGGGGTGAAAGGATTGGATTTATCCCGCATGTCTCTGAATGACTATCCAACAGAAGAAGCTGCTCGATATGTATGTGTGCACCGATTGTGCTGCTACGGATGCAAAGAGGGCTAACGGGGAATTATCACCCCTTCCCCACTAATGTTTTCCATATGGAAATTTTATCGAAGAGGATGAAGATGGGTGTCTAGAGAGAGGCCCATTGAGTATCTTTGTGTCCTACACCAGAGCAGGTGAACTGCTGTTCCAGTGTGTGATAAAACTTATTAGGTTTTTATGATTCATATATTCATTTTTTCATGAATTAGAATTAAAATGAAAGTTTCTGTAGTTGTTTTGAGTGAGGAGCCGAACTAAATTTAACTTAAAAAAATAGGAATGAGTAGTTGCTCATATGGATTTGAAGTTTGAATTTGAATGTTATACTTAACGGGGAGAAAACTTCTGATATTGGATTTTTCATAAAAAATAAAGTTCATACAAAATTTAAAGTCAAGACATGAGTTTCACAAGAAAAGTATCTTTAATACTTTTAATAAGATAGAAAACAAATTAAAAACTTCTTATGCTTTTAGAACTGAGCGAGTACTGTGCATTGCAGTAACGTTTATGAATAATTTATTTAAATTAAATATGAAATGCAGCATTTATTGAAATAACTTTCTTCACGGATCATTCATACTCAAAATCCCGATACATATTTTTTTTGTTTTTTTTGGCACGTGGGGAAAATTATATAAATTAAATTATTCATTTATGGTTGTTCAACGAACGGATATTGTCTAATTATATAAATATTCAAATTTATTCATAAATTGTATGAATAATTTTTACAATTACTTTAACATGATGTCAATGGTCAACTTCAAGAATTTTTTTTGAAAAACAATAAAATATAAAATGAATGAACAATATAGTTCATACAATGTTTGTCTGAGTTAGTACAACTCGCCATTCTAGATTTTCGATTTACTTATGTTATATTCACTGACATAGATGTAAATATAAATACTTAGTAAATACATTTATCAGATATTTCAAGAAAGCTGGCAAAGGTTTCTTCAGTATGCAATGCACTCCAAACCATCCTGCATTTCCATGGTGAAAAACTGACTTGGAAAGAGAGATATGGAACAATACAATATAAAAGTAACCAACATGCCCGTGAGAGTTCACGATTGTGTGTTGCTAAAAGCACCAGAGATTGGAAAGTCTCCATATCAAGCATGAGTGGAAAAGAATATGGCGATACACAACAACTTTAACGTTAATGTGGGGTTGTACTATAGGCTCGAGGAGTCCCAAGGCAGGCTTAGGCAAGTCCATGACTCAAAGGAACTGTTCCTATTAGACCACTATGACACCCAGAGCGCCTACATGATTGAGGACAAGTTCTTCGTCCACATCTTCAAGAACACCAAGCTCAAGAGTGTATGACTTGATGATTACTACTGCCAGTTCTGGTACAAGGCTGGCTCAGGCACCTTGGTTTCCGACCATGTCGCTGTGTATTGTATGTGTGAGAGACCCTACAACCCAGATGATTCTATTGTCCAATGTTAGGGATGAAGGGATTGATTTCATCTCGTGTGTCTGGCAATGACTATCGAGCAGATAAAGCTGCTCGATATGTTCGTGTGCACCGACTGTGCTGTTGTGTATGCAAAGAGGGTTAATGGGTAATCATTATCCCTCCCCCACTAATGTTTTCTAGATGGAAAGTTTTTCGAAGATGATGAAGATGGGTGTCTAGAGAGAGACCCCTTGAGTATCTCTGTGTCATACACTAGGGCAGGTGAATTGCTGTTACAATGTGATAAAACTTACCAGGTTCTTATGCTTCATATATTCATGTTTTCATGAATTATAATTAGGAGGATAGTTTCTGTAGTTGTTTTGAATGAGGAGCCGAACTAAATTTAACTTTGAAAACAATAGGAATGAGTAGTTGCTCATATGGATTTGAAGTTTGATTTTTAATGTTAAACCTAGTGGGGAAAAATCTCTTGATATTGGGTTTTTCTTAAAAAAAAAGTTCATACAATTTTTAATGTCAAGATATGAGTTGAACAATAAAAGTTTCATTAATACTTTTAATAAAATAAAAAACCAATTAAAAAACTTCCTATGCTTTTAGAATTGGTCGAGTACCGTGCGTTGCACAATCATTTAGAACTAATTTATTTAAAATAAATATGAAATGCAGCATTTATTGAAATATTTTTCTCCACAGATCATTCTTAATCAAGATCCTGATACAACATATTTATTTATTTTTGTGTTCTTTTTTTTTTCTTTTGGTATTTGGGGAAAAAATATAAACTAAATTATTCATATATGGTCGTGCAAAGCACGGATATTGCCTGATTTTATGAATCTACAATTTCATTTATAATTTGTATGTATAGTTTTTACAATCACATAAACATGAAGTTAATGATCCACTTCAGGTATATTTTGAAACATTAAATTATAAAATGAAAGAACAATAGAGTTCATACAATTTTTGTCTGAATTAGAACAACTCACCATTCCAGATTTTGGATTTACTTACGTTATATTTAGTGACAAGATGTAAATATAAATACTCCGTAAATACATTCATCGAATATTACAAGAAAGATAGGGAAGGTTTCTTTAGTCTGCAATGTACTCCAAAACCATTCAACATTTCCATAGCAAAAGCCTGACCTGGAAAGAGAGGTGTGGAATACTACAATATCAAAGGAACCAACATGACCTTGAGAGTTCATGATTGTGAGCTAAAAGCACCGGAGATTGGAAAGTCTCTATATATAGCGTGAGTGGAAAAGAATGAGCGATACGTAATAACTTCAACGTTAATGTGTGTTGGTACTTAGGCTCAAGGAGTCCAAAGGCAGGCACATGTAAGTTCATGGCTCGAAGGAACAGTTCCTCTTGGACCAATATGACACCCAGAGCGCCCACACGATTGAGGGAAAGTGCTTCGTTCACACCTTCAAGAACTACACCAAGATCGAGATTGTAAGACTTGACGATTACCAATGGCAGTTCCAGTACACGGGTGGCTCTGGCGCCTTAGTATCCGAACGTGGTGCTATGTATTGTAACAGTGAGATGCCTTACAACCCAAAATATCTCATTTTCCAGTGCGAGGGGTGCAAGGATTGGTTTCATCCCATGTGTCTTGGAATGATATCGAGCAGACGAAGCTGCTCGATATGTTTGTGTGCACCGACTGTGCTGTTGCGTATGGGAAGAGGACTAATGAGGAATCATCACCCCCACCCGGTACGAATGTTTTCCGGATGGAAAGTTCGTCGAAGAGAATAAACTTCTATTGCTGTGTGATAGAACTAACTAGGTTTTTTGCTTCATATATTCTTGTTTTCATGAATTATAACTAGAAGGATAGTTTCTATAGTTGATTTGAATGAGGAGCCAAACTAAGTTTAACTTTAAAAAAAATAGGTTTTTATGATCAAATTTGAATGTTAAACCTAGAGGGGGAAAACTTATGATATTGAGTTTTCATAAAAAAAAGTTCATACGACTTTTAAAGTCAAGACAGGAGTTGCACAATGAAAGTATAATTAATACATTTAATAAAATAAAAAAACCAATTAAACAACTTCTTATGCTTTTAGATCTGGGCGAGTACTGTGCATTGCATGGAAATTTATGACTAATTAATTTAAAATAAAATGAAACACAACATTTATTGAAATAATTTTCTCCATGGATCATTCATAATCAAGATCCTGACAAAAATTTTAATTTCTTTTTGTGTTCTTTTCTTCTTCTTTTGGCATGTGGGGAAAAGTATATAAATTAAATTAGTCATATGTGGCCGTGCAAAGCATGTATATCGCCCAATTGTATAAATATTAATTTATTAAAACAATTGTATACATAATTTTTACAATTACTTGCACATGAAGTCAATGGTCAACTTCAGGTATATTTTGTAAACAAAAAAATATAAAATGAATGAACCATAGAGTTCATACAATTTTTGTTTGAGTTAGAACAACTTGCCATTCTAGATTTTTTATTTACTTACGTTATATTCACCAACCCAGCTGTAAATATAAATACTCTGTAAATACATTTCTTAGATATTTGAAGAAAGCTAGCGAAGGTTTCTTCATCTGCAATGCACTCCAAACCATTCAGCATTACCATAGTGAAAATCCGACTCGGAAAGAGAGATATGGAATACTACAATATGAAAGGAACCAACATGATCTTGAGAATTCATGATTGTGTGTTGGTGAAAGCACCGGAGATCGAAAAGTCTCCATATATAGAGTAAGTGGAAAAGAATGAGGTGATACGCACAACTTCAACATTCATGTGAGGTGGTACTGTAAGCCCGAGGATCCCAAAGACAGGCCCATGCAAGTCCACAACTCAAATGATCTCTTCCTTTTGGACTACTATGACACTTAGAGCACCCACACGATTGAGGAAGGTTCTTCGTCCACAGCTTCAAGAACTACACGAAGCTCGAGAGTGTAAGACTTGATGGTTACTACTGTCAGTTATAGTACAAGGCTGGCTCTGGTGCCTTAGTATCCGACCGTGTCACTGTGGAATAAAAGTGTGAGATGCTCTACAACTCAGACGGTCTTATTGTACAGTGTAAGGAGTGCAAGGATTAGTTTCACCCCGTGTGGCTCAGAATGGCTTTTGAGCAGACAAAGTTTCTCGATATGTTTGTGTGCACCGACTGTGCTTTTGCATGTATGAAGAGGGCTAACGGGGAATCATCACCCGTATCCCCTCACCAATGGTTTCCAGATGGAAAGTTCTTCGAAGAGGATGAAGATGGGTATCTAGAGGGAGGCCCCTGGAGTATCTCTGTGTCATACACTGGGGCAGGTCAACTGCTGTTGCTGTGTGGGATAGAACTTACTAGGTTTTTATGCTTCATATATCCACGTTTTCATGAATTAGAACTAGGAGGATAGTTTCTGTAGTTGTTTTGAGTGAGGAGCCGAACTAAATTTAACTTTAAAAATAATAGGAATGAGTAGTTGCTCATATGGATTTGTAGTTCGAATTTGAATGTTAAACCTAGCGGGGGAAAAACTTCTGATATTGGTTTTTTTCATAAAAAAAACTTCGTACAATTTTTAAAGTCAAGACAGGAGTTGTACAATAAAGGAATCATTAATATTTTTTATAAAATAAAAAAATATTAAACAACTTCTTATGCTTTTAGAACTGGGTGAGTACCGTACATTGAACGAACATTTATGACTAATTTATTTAAAATAAATATGAAATGCATCATTTACTGAAATATTTTTCTCTACGGATCATTCATAATCAAGATCCTGATGCAAAATTTTTATTTCTTTTTAGGTTGTTTTGTTCTTTTGGTATGTGGGAAAAGTATATAAATTAAATTATTCATATGTGGCTGTGCAAAGCTTGGATATTGCCCAATTATATAAGTATTCAAACTTATTGAGGTCAATGGTCAACTTTAAGTATATTTTGAAAACAATAAAATATAAAATGAATGAACATTAGTGTTCAAACAGTTATGCATAAGTTAGAACAACTCACCATTCTAAATGTTGGATTTACTTACGTTATATTTACCGACCCTGCTGTAAATATAAATACTCCGCAAATACATTTCTCAGATATTTCATGAAAGCTATCACAAACAATATACGATCAATACTCTCTTGTCGTTCTCTCTCTAAAACCTTTTTCTCTCGCTTCTCTCTAGAACACTGATAATTAAACGGCATTAAACGGCTACCTGTTAGCCATCACCACCGCATCACCACCACTCCTCCACCTCTGGTTGTGGTCTTAACTACTGCTATGTCGGTATCAAATCCACCCAAATCCATCTCATAAGCACTCCAATCCCGTAGCCCTCCAATCTCCTAATCCTTCTCATCAACTGAAAACTTAGTGCTCACCACTAACTACAATGTAGAGCCCTCAGTCCTTTTCACTGAGATAGAAGTTGATGAGTTATCTTCTCATTACCAGAATGCACTAATAGGAAAATACCCCAAAGGTTGGACATCAATGGAAAATCGAAGCCGATTTAAAGACGATTGGTTTTGAGGGAAACTATCAATTGGGGGTTTTGACTTCCGAAACATCCTAATCTGATTCTAGAAGAAATAGAACTTCCAGAGATGTTGGATAAAAGACATTTGGTTATTCAAAGGAATCAATATGAGGGTTCTTTGTCGTACACCTGATTTCAAGCCAAATACAGAAAGCTACCTTGTTCCTATTTGGATCACAATACACAATGTTCCGCTCTACTACTACAATACTTCTGCAATTGTGGCCATAGGAAACCAAGTAGGATCTTACATTAAGATGGATTTGGAAACAGAGAAACTAACCAGACCGTTAGCTCTGAAGCTTTGTGTGGACGTCGACCTTCAATCTAAATTGCCAGCGCCTATCAGGTTAGGTTTCGTGTCTAATAATGAGAGGTTTAGCATTGAATATGATAATCTACCACTTTACTGTGCTCAGTGTAAAAAGATTGCTCATGATAAGCTCAAGTGTAGAATTCTGAACCCTGTACTTATACCTAGGACCAGGTCCAAGCTTGTCTACAAACCACATCAGAATCACACCCCAACCAATACTGAGCATAACCCTGTCCACCAACCTACTAACCCAGGCAAACCCAATTTATCAACAGTATAGCTCTGGTATATCAATCTCCCAAAAACATAATGAAACCCATATGCAAAAAAAATGCCAACACCAATCCCTGTAAACCCCATTGTGATCACTATGATGATTGACAAAAAGGCAATCAATGACAATGCAAACCCAGTCTGGTATCACTCACCACCCTTTGGAACAACTGAGGACACAAGCTCCAAATCCACTAGGACCTCTATCTAGGATACCCAAGCCTGTCAGCTGATTACCATAAATCAGGATATAAACATAGGCGTAGAGGACCAAAGTTTGATAGCAATTGATACATTAAATACTCCTAAACAACCAGCTCTAATGACTAGTATGACTATTGATGACATTCTCATTAATAACATGTCCCTCATGCCATTAACCCAAAGGCAATCAAGGGATGACTAGGTAAATTCTAAGTTTACTGATGATATTAACCTTGCTACTGATTTCCCTTCCAATGTATCAAGTCCTTGCAGCAAGAACATGTTTAGTGTTTTGGAAATTGACTATGGAAAGAAAGATCAGGCTGAATCAAGTTCTCAAGAGCATATGCTGGAGGAGGTAAGTGTTCTATCCCCCATAATTGTGAAAATCACTATTGACAAGACTCGTAAAATAAATCTGTTTAAGAAGTTAAATAAGATAAACCTTAGATATTTTTCAAAGAGCAAAAGCAGTGAGGTTTAATGATTCATACAAACATGAATATTGAATTTCTGATCTGGAACATAAGAGGACTTGATACATCAATGAACAGACTTTAAAAATGACCAGGATACATAGAATTCATTATATATATATATATATACTGGAACCAAAACATGACTGTGATCAAATTGATAAGTACAGACAAAGGCTTGGTTTTGATAATGCTGTTAGATCATTTAGCAATAATATTTGGCTTTTATGGAACAATGGAGTACAACTGCATGTCAAAACAATAAAGAAATAGTTTATCTATGCTGAAATCTCCCTAACCCCCTTTCAGAAACAAGCGCAGGTTGTTTTTATACATGTTTCCACCAATAGGAAGGATAAAAAGGAACAGTGGAAAGATCTAGGGGACTTAGACATAGACAACCTTTTGTTAATAGGTGATTTTAATGCTATTAACAGTGTGTAGGAATATAAAATCCCCTCTAATCCTAAGCCGAGAAGTATTAGAGACGTCTCTGATTTCATTAAGACAAAATATTTGAAACATATATTCACCGTAGGTAATTCCTTCATATGGTTAAACATGAGAGCTAAACCTACATTATAAAGGTTAGATAGGGGCTTAGCAGATGACAAATGGTTCACTATTTTTTAAACAACTCCATTCACACTTTAAATAAGCTTACATCTAATCATTGCCCTCTACTACTTACAGTAGGCAGTAACTTTACATCTCTACCCAAGCCATTTAGGTTCTTAGACATGTAGACAACAAAGACAGATTTCCTCTCAATCACTCAAAAGAGCTGGGAATAACCTTTGAGAGAAAGAGGAATGATGAAACTATTTTTAAAGCTTAAAAGACTAAAATGAGAACTTAAAATCTAGAACAGATTATCCTTTGGTGACATTAATGAAAACATTAAACAATCTGAAAAGGAAGTTAGAAACTAGGAAATTGCATTTGAGACCTCTGTCTGTACATCTGATTTAATAGAACTAAAAAATAACCATGTTACTAAAAGCACTCCATGAGGAGAAGCTTTTCTGGAAATAGAAATCTAAGCTCAAATGGTTGAAAGATGGTGATGAAAACACTAAGTTCTTCCACGCCTCAGTGAGACAAAGAAGAACTGAGTAAAACATCACCAAAATAAAGCTGAGTACATGCAATTGACTGACACACCAGCAGAGATAGAAAAGGAAGCAATCCCTTTCTATCAGAACCTGCTAACAGAAGATGAAAACTTGGAATCAAAAAATTCCAAAATCACGTTTTAACTTAGATCCCTAATTTAGTAACACCTGATGAAAATCAGATGCTATTAAAAAAGCCTTCCCTCACTGAAATCAATGAAATCATTTTCGCACTCAACCGAAATGGATCCCCCGGTCCTGATGGCTTTACTGCTCATTTCTTTACACATACATGGGATATCATATCCCAAGATATTAAAGAAGCTGTAATAGATTTCATGAAAGGGGACAAAATTCCTCCTGGTATCTCAAGTTCCTAGATCAGTTTGATCCCTAAAAAAGAGGTCAATGTATCCTTTTCTGATTATAGACCCATATCTTTATCCAAATTTGTGAATAAAATCATCTCAAAGTTACTGGTAAATAGAATACCACACCTAATGCCTAAACTAATCTTACCTTAGCAGACTACCTTCATAAAAGGTAAGGAAATTGTAGATAATGTAATTCACCTTAAGGAAATGGTTAGATTTTTGAATAACAAAACTACTCCCCCCAATTGCATATTAAAACTGGACTTAGCAAAGCCACTTGAAAGGGTTAGATGGTCCTTCCTAGAAGCATTCTTACAGAGATTCGGTTTCTGCAATCAGTTTATTAGGGTTATTATGTCAAACCTCTCCTCTCCTAGGTTTTCTATTCTAATTAATGGTAAAGTAGATGGCTTTTCCAACCTACTAGAGGGATAAAGCAAGGAGACCCCCTGTCTCCTTTACTTTCCAACCTCTTCTCTGAAGCCTTTTCCAGAAGCTTATATTTCAGTTTTGAAAATAGAAAACTATGGTACTTTAAACTCCCTCCTTCTCTCATAGCTATATCCCACCTTAGTTATGCAGATGACACTGTTCTCTTCCTTATTGCAACTAAGGCTACATTGGTTAGGCTCAAAGATTTTCTTTTCATATTTGAACTTACATGAGGACAGAAGATCAACTTTGAAAAAAGTAATTTTATCTTAAATGGACATGCCACCTTAAGTCAAAAACATATGGTCAAGAAAGAGCTTACCATGATACCTAGAAACATACCTTCTACATACCTAGAATGCTCCATATACACTGGTAGAACTAAATTATCCCACTTTTAGCCACTATTTGAGACTTATGACATGAAGCTAAATGATTGGAAAAATAATTGGCTGAGTATGGATGGAAAATTAGTTCTAACAAAACAATTATATTTTATATAACACATCATTTTTGGGAAGTTATTAACCCTCCAAAAACATTCATCAAAACCTTGAAAAGGAAAATACAAGGTTCTTCTGGGGTAACACCGAATCAGGAGATAAAAAAGTGTGGATTATCTTGGATAAGATGTGCTACCCTTTGGATCAAAATGGACTTGAAAGAGGTCGTAACCGTACCTCTCAAAGCTAAATTTATAATCCCTAATGCTTCCTATCTACAATTAAGTAGATAATGGCAAGTCAGGGTGGTCCACGAAGAAGAGGGATCTTTTCAAGTGTTTAAACATATAGAGTGGAAAACATACTAGACATAGACATATATAGATACATATAAAAGCATGTAAAGGGGGGGGGGGGGGTTGGTTGGTTTTGGTTAGTTTTGGTCCTAAGTTACGAAATTAAAAGACAGGTTAACTAGCAAGCAAGAGAACAATGCTAATCATGCAATGACAACTAAAAAGGTGATTAAAACAAAAATTAACGGAGCCTTGGGGGAAATTGATGTTCACTTTCAAACTTCTTATAGATCATAGATTCATTCACGCATTCATTAACATTTATTTCACAAAGGCGATTCGACAACCATTTGCAAACCACATTTACAATCTCTCTAGGAAATCAACGACCATAAATATATTTCATCAATGACATTATACATGAAGAACCATAGATTTTGATAACAACAAGTCTTCTACCAAAAACATAGCCATTTAACCAAACAAAGCATTTATTAGGCTAACCCTAGAACAAACCACATTCAAGGTTCAACCTTTCTTTGCATCTATAGGATAAATATGAGAACAATCTACATTAACATACTTATCTAGCGAGA
Source organism: Rubia yunnanensis (assembly GCA_037428765.1). Taxonomy (NCBI): domain Eukaryota; kingdom Viridiplantae; phylum Streptophyta; class Magnoliopsida; order Gentianales; family Rubiaceae; genus Rubia; species Rubia yunnanensis. The sequence goes on along the minus strand of CM075061.1, from coordinate 115,274,381 downwards.
ATCACAACACATTATACACTAGAAGTTATAAGTCAATGTTCTTGGATTTTTATGCCAAAAGAGTTAAGAAATTGGCCACTTTCCTAACACCCTAATACTTCAATCATACAAACACTTCCTATTCTCAAACAACCCATGATATAAATGAAGTAAAATATAGAATTAATGGCACAATAAATGCTTCCCAATAATGTTCATAAATGAGCAAAATCAAGAATATTACTACATAGGTTTGGAAGCTACAATCCATAATAATCAACAACAATCCAAACATATTCAAAGATTTAAAAAAAGATGAAAAAGAGGGGGAACCTAGGGTTTTCCTGTAGAAATCGAGGAGGAGAAGAAGTGAGGAAAGAGAAGGATAAAGTGATATTTATAGTACAAGAAAAAGAAAATGGATTTTTGGCCACCCGTCAGTCACGAGTCGCGACAGGGTCCATTGCGACTCACGACGGGCACCCAGATCAGAACATATTCTGCGCTTCTTCTTGTCTTCTTACCCTCAATCCTTTACACAGTCCTTCAACTCTTCAATTCTTCAAATCTTAAAATCCAGTCTTCAAATCTTCAAAGTCTTCAAAAGATTATCTTCAATGGCCCCCGGTCTTCAAGTCTCGATGTTCTTTCCTTGTTATACAAAATTCATTTAGAAAAGGTAAAAGAACGTAACGTTGGTCTTACCTTTCCTAAGATAATTTCAAGGTAAAACACAAGCTCTTGATAACAAAATAGCAAAATTGGATCCCAAAAAGTCCAAAAATATGCACATAAAATGAATACATCAAACCTCCCCACACTTAAACCTTACTCGCCCTCGAGTAAGAAGAGATTCAAGCACACGAAGGAATTCACGCATCCACATACTAACTACTATTCCCACAAATAAATTCCTCACAAAAATCTCAATATCACACATCCTAAAGTGAAGATCAAATGAGAAGTCACCCACAACCCCAGTCCTAAATCTACCCAAACCATATCAACCTATCAATTCATTGATATCCATAAAAACATTTCTAAGTCCTGAACTGAAAATCCCAAATCCAATGGCACAAAGTGAAGTCAAAGGCATGCACGAAGTTCAAATACACACTTCACTTTATACCAATATATTATCCAAAAAATGAAGTATATCAACAATCAAGAATTTCACAACTTACTTCGTTTTCCCCGCTAAATTACCCGGTCCCAAAAGTCTCAAGATGTTGAGCTACCCGATCCATCCATATGTTAACCACAACCTTATGACTCCAACGCTGGAAAATGAGTGAAATCATGACAATTTTTTTCTTTTTTCTCTCTTTCTCTCGTTTAGCCTAGGAGCCCTTTCAGGTTTTCATCCTAGCCACACAACAAGTTTCTTTGTCTCACATCTCACCATTTTTAGCACATTTAGCCCCTCATTTTTTCCTAGGTCACCCTTTTGGGTTTTCGACTTATCGGGCCCCCAATGTTGCCTAAGTTGCCCTCTCAGATATTCAACTTAGCAGGTTTGTTTTTATTTTTGTTTTTTTTTAAAATTTTCAATTTTTTTTCCATTTTTCCATGTGTTTTCAATCAAAAGTAGCAAAATGATTTTCAAATGTTAAAGATACTAACATCCAAGTGAAAAAAAATGAAAAACATCCCAAAATATCCAAGTCTAAAGAGAAAAAATCCAAAGCAAAATAGTTAATGCAGTGACTACTCCTTCTCACACTTAAAATTACACATTCCCTCAATGTAGAAAAAATAAGGCAAAAAATACAAATCAAAGCATGGGGAGTGTAAAAAAAGAGCTCATATCAGAAATGAGATGGCCCGACAAAAATGTCGGAGCCCCTGCCACAAGTCTGCTAATATTGTGCAGCCAATCGGCATTTCTCTAACACCGCTCTCTCCACTTCACTGCTCTAGAGTCAGGACCTGGGTCACCACCTCTCTATGACTACAAATCTGAAAACCTGGAGGAAAGATAGTCAATCTCTTCATCCGTCTTCATGAGGCTCCGAGAGACGAACGGGTTGTGTTCAACCTGTCCACGGGAGCCATGCTAGATTATTTGCATCAGGCACTCATAAAAGTTAGGTGGAGGCTGAGAGAAATTAGATGGCACATGATTCTCCTGCATAGGCTTGTCTCTGGTGGAGATGGTGGAGGATGCTGCTCACAATTCTCCGTGGATGGCAAGGTGCCATCGTCAGGCTAAACAGGGATTCAATTGAGGTCTTTGGGCTCCAGCTCAAAGTCCTCCCTACATGAAGAGTCGGCCTCGATCGCTAAATCCTCCAAAGGTGTATCAAACTCTAACTTGGTCCTGTTGCGCTGAGGAAGTGTCATAAAGATGACATTCCTTGCCTCATATAGCCAGTGGTATACTCCCGGAACCTGTGTGGTACTGATCATGCTGAATCTTCACAACCTCTCCATAGTGATAAGGTATGAGGCATATCTTCCCAAGTGTGGGAAGCCAGCCGGGGCAACTAATCCCAAGTGCTCTGCTAAGAGGGTAATCATGCCCCCTACAATGATCTTTCCATTTGGCTTCTCAGCCACCTCGATAACCCTTTTCATCCATAACTCATCCCAAAGTCTATATCCCCTCTCCTCACTCGCTAGATGCTAGAGGAAGTAAATATCAGTGTCAGTCACATTCGTCTGCACTTACGAACATAACATGCTGTTCGCTAAGAACCTATGCATGAAACGGAGTGTGGGATGTATGATGGCGCTGCTCTTGTCATGGGAGTTCTTCTGCCTCCTATTAATGATGCTCTAAAACAATATATCCTCCTCGAACAAGCACTCTGGGGCCTTTGGGTCCAACCTTTCCTGGATCTCTGTTGTGTCCCATCCAAAGGCTACCTCTATCTGCGAGACTGTCATCTCTCAAGGTACATTGTCCAAGTGGAAGGTGATGTACTTCTAAAATGACACATCGTTACACATGCTGCAAAGATGGGCCGTGGCTAAGAACTTTGAGGTATAGAAATGATAGGTGGTTGCACTATTTCCTATAAAACCATTCAATGCTCCTTTGGCGAGGAGGCAGCGGACCAGCTTTGTCAGCCTGAGAGCACTAAGTTTGCCTCATCGATGAAGTTCATCTCCAGGAGCTTACGGGTGATTAATACATCTCACCTATCCGCATAGAACCCAGTGATCAGAGTCAAAACCATGTACCAGTATGGAGGATGTGGTATAGGGTTCAACTCCAGAGCTAGTGGCGGAGGTGGAGGTGGAGGTGGAGTTGGAGCGGCGATGCGTGCACCTTGGGTAGGAGACCTAGGTCTCTTGGTAGGGGCCAGGTCTATCAATTATAACAAACAATGTCAAACACACAAGGATATAAAGGGGTAAGTGACCTGCCTCTACCCGGCCGTCGTTAAAACATTCACGGAGGACTTATAGTTCTGCACCCTGATGTCATTGCAATGCTACCTAGAGGGTAGTTAGCGGCAAGTCCTGGGTTTGTCCACAAGGATTCTAGGGCTTAAGTACTAGTTAAAACACAAACCTCGTGCCGGTTGTCAACATTCACGAGTGAAAGGAACAACTAGTAGTGTAGACATGCAACTGGGGGGGATTTGGTATTTTCAACTACAACTACAAAGGCACATGGTAATAATTTAGCAACAGGTAGTTCTAATGCTTCAATCCTTGATTCATTCACATAAATACTTACAAAAAACCTATTAGTGTGTTCATAACATGTGGTATGGCTGATGACATACACTTCCCCAACCCTGTCACGGTGTGTGCACTCGCAACCCTCCATCGACACCGCCATTGTGATTAGGGGAGTACAACGAGGTCTGACCATCTTCGTAGGTCTATTTTTCCCCCGTGCTATTACATCCTGGGCTTTCACCACAAATGAAACTACTCCCCCGGGTCCTATATACGCTAGAACCGAGGATCGTAGGCACCTTCTATGCGAAACTAGATTTTAACACAACGCCTAGCTTGCTACTATTAGCTTTTTCTACCCACAACATCTCAGACAATAGTTATGAAGTTAGCTAAGATTGGTGTGATGGAAAATAGGTCAGATCATTCTAGAATCCCCCGTGCACACACCCACGCAGACACGTTCTTCCCTACCCGTTCTAACATCCATGTTTCTCTTCCCATGGGGGCATCAATAATTGCACCATACATGAATATAGTCCAAAGTGTGTGATTATATGTGGTGTAGTATTCATTGATATATAACATTCAAGAACAATCACAATAATATCATAAACACAAGGATATGGTGAATCTAATGAATCTCAATAAGCATTTAGAACATACCAAGTGCCAAAATGAAACCCAAACTAAAAAAATACTCTACAAAGGTTAGATCCATGGAAAATATCAGGTTAGATTCCATGGATCTAGAAAATAAGATAAAAGGAAAAAAGAAAGGAAAAGAAGAAGGAAGGAGAAGAAGAACTCTCCTCTTCCTTCTCTCTAAACTAGAAAGAGAATCTACTCTACATTATGCCTAGGTTAGGGTTTAGTAGAGGACTAATGCTCCTATATATAGTAGTAGGAGATTGAGCCTAAAAATAGGCCCAAAATAGCGAAACCCTAGGTCATCCGCCAAGGTTCACAGACCAGTACAGCTGTTATGGTCCGTGAAGCATGCAAGCCCGGGGCGCCAGATCTGGCACGATCCATGAAGCATTCATAGCCATGATCCGTGAAGCTTCTCTCTTACCACGGTCCATGAAGCTTCTCTCGTGCCACAGTTCGTGAAGCTTCTCTCGTTCCACGGTCCATGAAGCTTCTCTCGTGCCATGGTCCATGAAGCTTCTCTCGTGCCACGGTCTGTGAAGCTTCTCTCGTACCACGGTCTGTGAAGCTTCTATCGTGTCACGGTCCGTGAAGATTGTCATGGATTGCGAACAGTACATGGTTTTTCTCAGGGTTTTATCATGGTCCATGGAGGTTTTCATGGCCTGGCTCTATACTTAACCAAATCTTGAATCTTTATCTCCTTGCTTCACGACCAAGTGCTTTTGTCACAGCCCGGTGCCTTTGCCTTATGAAAGTCTTCAAGGAACCCCTGGAACTCTTGTGTAGTGCACCCATGTGCTTTGTCACGTGCCATTGGTACTTGACCATGGGCGGTCTGTGACTGGAAACTAGTGCTTCATCGGCTGAACTTCGTTTTCTTGCTACGGGTAAACCGTTAGTCTGAATCGAGAGTTTTAGTAGTCAATTTTGTAGTACTCAAAAATAATAATCCAATGGAACCAGCTTTGAAGGCTAATTCTTCCTTAATAATACTTGGACTAAGGAAACACTTTTCGGACCATGATTCACCATTTTCTCCTTTGGCCACCTTGAACTCCAAAGCCGCCTATCTTTGGCTTCAATCTGCTTCTACCACGCATAAATGTTCGTGGCCCTTATCATCTACCATTCTAATGTGAATGGCCTCCGCCTCTTCTACCATCCTTGCAAATGGCCTTCAATCTCCTAGTGCCCTTACGAACGGCCTTCACATAGAATGTAACCAAAAAGTACCCACGGGAGACCTACTAAATATGATCAAAATGAATACCAAGGAGCCCATGGATACAAGATGTTCATTAGTACCAATTAAGTCTACAAAATGTGGGATTTAGACGAGAAAACCAAACATGGCCATCTAAATCCCCTGTCATATAAATTTAACTAATACTAGTAATCCCAAACTAAAACTAACCAAAAATTATGCCAAATGAAACAGTTAATGCACGCAAAAATGAAGTAGATCAGTAAAATTATGCAATCTTTGCTAGAGTACAACACATAAAATATGTGACATAGAGCGACAAAAATTTAAGCAACAATATAGCATCTATCCATTACAGTCAAAATGATGTAGTCGACACACTATAATAATTAAAAACTACTATAGAGGTGCAAGAATGTTCATAAGTTCACACATGCAATGTTCAACCCAATCACGTGGCTAGAAAAAAAAACAACAATTACATCTTATTTCATCAATAACATCATGCATTGCATATATAATCTCGTTAGAGATTATTCTACAGCTCAACCACACATTTTCAATAATCAAGAAGCACAGTACAGACCATCATGTTTATCCTATGTGAAAATATCCAAGAAAGTTCTAACATTAAAATCCAAATTCAAGAATATTCTAGCTTTAACAAAGTACTTTACAGGATTTTTACATCAATGGTGGAGTGGCAGAATGGAGGAATGGAGAGGAAACGGTTATGCTCGTTTAAAAAAAGGACCCTGCACGCTCGTCGCAATGGACTGGTCGCGACTCGTGATGGGCAGGTCAAGCATCACAAAAAGTCAAATTTTTTGGTTGGGAGTCGCGATGGGATTGTCGCGACTTGTGATATGTTGACCCTGAAAGCCAACATTTTTTACAATTCTCCCTGATTTGGTCGCATGTTGCGACCAAAGCGTCGCGGCTTGCGATGGTCCATCGTGAGTCATGATAGGACCGTTGCGAGTCGCGACATCTGGAGCCCAAGGGCTCACATTTTGTGATAAATCCCTAATCTCATCGTAAGTTGCAATGTAGTGGTCCTAATGATGGCTAACATGCCTAGTACTTAGAAAGTTTTTTCAATGTTACCAAATGTCCAAGCTTTTCCTTCCTTTCTCATAGCTTTCCTTCCTGCACAAGTCCAGCTCCAAGCTCTTCAAATTTCTACAAATCATGGAAAAACACCCGTGAAAAGAACAAAGCAAAATATTGAAACTAATGACAAAAAATCAAATTTAAACAACATCCACGAAAAGTCACAAATGATGATCCGCATAATCAAAACCAAGTTTATTTAACATGATCGACACGACTTACTCTCCTTCTTGGAGCTTACTCACAAAATGAGCTGAAGTGCTTGGTCTCCTTTCCTCGATTCGAGTCTAAACATGTGGGATCCATATCATTCCCAAACATAACTTTCCTTACATAGCTTAGGGTTTCTTCATGCTCCCTAAACATTCCCAACAACTCATCTTTTTGTTCCATGGTGATCTCAATCAAGTGAGCATTTTGGGATTTCTCACATTCTCCAAGGGATTAGCATTTAAGAACTTTCGGTGGTGGTGTGCACTCTTCCACCGAAGTCTTCTCAAGAGAATGAGGGAAGCCTAATCTTATTGGCTTACCCATGGAAACACGAAATGTGCTGGATGTTTCTTTCCCAAGGGGGCATTCACCATTTACTACTGGAAATTAAGTACATACGTACCGGCATAAATTTATGAGTACAGGTATACCGGTGCGTATGTAACCAATTGCACCAGTATCAGGGTTGTTAACATTAGTACCAGTGCAAATAAATACATATGCACCGGTATCCTGTCAATCGTTGTAAAGTTCACCTATTTTCGTACTGGTGTAGTTCTACCGAAGTACCAATGTCAAATATATTACAACGGTATTATTTGAATAGTAATTTGTACCGGTGCAATTGCTAACATGTGCACCGTTATAGGATTAGCGGTGTGTACTTATTTACCTGTTTTTATTAATTTGGTGCAGAGAGGGAAAAATTTTAAACTGGTAATGAAAAATTATCGGTCCAGGAATTAAAAAAAATAGGAAAAATTTGCATTTGTACACCGGTTACTATTAGAACCGGTGTAGGAATTGATTACGCACTAGTATTTTCTTAATACCGGTGCCAAAAAAAATTCTTATTTTGGATTTTTGGGGCCAAAACTATTAGTTTTCGCACCGGTACTGTGATTGTACCGGTGCATGGCAGGAAAATATGCGTATTTTGGCTGAATTTCTACACCAGTAACAGCTTTTACCGATTTGAAAGGCTACAAATGCACCAGCAAAGTCTAAATACCGCTGTAGGAAATCACATTAAATGCTCACCTACCCCCTTTTGTTAGCGGGTAAAAATTGAGATTTTTGGAAGAAGATGTTCATTAATGGTGTTTTTTGGTTGATGAAGGCATTGAATTCTCCACAATGAAGACCCTTGAAGGTACCTTTTTTTTAATTACATTTATGGATATTAAGGATTTCATGTATGGTTTTTGGTTAGTAGAGGTATTTACATTTTGTGTTTGATCATTTGATGGTAATTGAGGTAGAATTGTAGATATTAGTTTGTGGTTTGTTCTTAAGGTTATTGTAGTTATAAGGCTATGGCTTATGATTCCTATAGTGTTGGACATGTTAAGAATGATGTAATTGTAATGTGGAATATTGGTGTATATTGGTGTATAAGGCTATGTTGTATAATTAGGAAGTCATCATGAAAAATTCCTTTGCATTAAATGTGTTGAATTTTGATTGTTGAAAATTTATTGATATATTGATATGCAGAGTTGTATTGCATCACCGAGAGGCATAAGCATGTGTATGCCAACGTTAGTAGGGTGGGCGATGAATATATTATATTCGTGGATGAGTTCTTGAAGCACTCTTTTAGTCGAGAGAAGCAAATATTATGTCCCTGTCGTGATTGTGGAAATTGAATTCATACTAATAAGAAGGACATCCTAAAACTCCATTTGTATAGCCAGGGGTTTGCAAAAGATTATGTTGTGTGGACCTTTTATGGGGAAAAATCACCACTGGGAAGTGAGAGTTAATAGTGAGGGAGAGTGTTTTGGGGATTATAAGTTGGATGACATATGTGTGGAGGTTATTGATGAGTTTAGAGGGAGGCCCGTGGTTTTGGCTAACTTCCTTTGTGAGAAGGATACACCATTGTATCCCAGTTGCAAGAAGAAAGACAAGGTCATGTCATGTTTGATGGAGTTTTTTAATTTGAAAGGTATAGGGTCATGGAGTGATAGTAGTATGAATAAATTTCTTAAGTTTTTGAATGATAAGCTTCCACTTCAGTAACGGGTTCCTGATAACCTTTATGAAGCTAAGAGAATTTTGTGTCTGATGAGATTGGAGTATGAAAAGATACATGCTTGTCCGAACGATTGTGTCCTATATAAGGGTGACCTTAAGGATAAGATTGTTTGTCTAGTATGTAATGTGTCACGTAATAAGAAGAAGGGAAATGTGGCTGTCGGTGGAGAGCATGTTGTGCCGGTGAGAAGGTGGGTGCCCGCTATATGTATGTGGTATCTTCTTATTATTCCAAGGCTAAGAAGGTTTTTTAAGAATGAAAAGGATGCAAAGAACTTAACATGGTGCATTGATAAGGGAGGTTGTAAAGATGATGATATAATTCGACACCCGGCTGATGTGGACCTGTGGAAGAAATTTTACAAGATGTATCCACACTTTGCATCCGAACCTAGAAATTTGAGATTTGCTTTGTGTACTGATGGTATGAACCCATTTGGGAATATGTCCTAGAAACACAGTTTGTGGCCGGTTATGCTTGCCATTTACAATCTTCCCCCGTACTTGTGCATGAAGAGAAAATATGTGTTGATGCCCATCATGATTTCAGGCTTGAAACAACCTGGAAATGACATAGACACTTATCTTGCCCCTTTGATAGAATATTTGAAGGTGCTTTGGTCGGAAGGCGCCTTAATGTTTGATGGTTGTAGTGGTGAAGAGTTTACATTGTGGGCGATGCTTTTTTGTACCATAAATGATTTCCCATCATATGGTAACCTTTTTGGGTATGTGGTCAAGGGTCACAATGCTTGCCTAGTTTTTGAGGATGAGATAGATTACCATCAGTTGAGGAATAGGCAAAAGATAGTTTATTTGGGTCACCGTAAATTTTTGTATGTAGGTCACAAGTTGCGGGAGAACGTGGTTGCATTCGTTGGTGGGAAGGAGAGGATAAAGGCACCCAAAACTTTGACCAGTGAAGTTATTCACAACAAGGTGAAGAAATTGAATGTTTTCTCGGTAAAAAGTTATCAATGGGTGGTGGGGCTGTAGATGGACTGTGGAGGAAACGTTCCATTTTCTTCGATTTGCCGTACTGGAAAAATTTGGAGGTTCTCCATTGTTTGGATGTCATGCATATCGAAAATAATGTTTGTGAGATTCTAATTGGAATGCTTCTCAACATTCCCAGGAAGGTTAATGATAGCTTGAATGAGAGGAAAGATTTAGTGGACCTTGGTATACAGTTGGATCGTGCACCAGAGGTATGAGGGAATTGAACGTACCTGCCCCCCGCTCCCTACAATCTGTCAGTTGTTGAGAGGTGGTCAGTGTGTGAAAGCATCCAAGGAATAAATGTACCTTCTGGTTACTCCTCTAATGTTAGGCGGTTTTTAATGATGAGTTGCATTTTTAATGCTTTGAAATCACATGATTGTCAAGTCCTTATGCAACAAATTTTTCCTGTAGCAATACGTGGGTGTTTGGAAGAGGAAGTTAGATTCTCTGTTATGTGCTTGTGTTTCTTCTTCAACTCGATATGTAGGAAAAATATTTTCAGGCAATAGCTAGATGAACTGGATTGAGAGGTTGCTGTTGTTCTATGCCATTTGGAGAAGTATTTACCCCCATCATTCTTTGAAATCATGGTGCACCTAGTGGTACACTTGGTTAGGTAGATACGTATGTGCGTGCCTGTCGGAATGCATTGAATGTACCCCTTTGAGCGTCACATGGCTGTTTTGAAGGGTTATGTTCATAATCGTAGTCGGGCCGATGCCTTCATTGTTCAGAGGTACATCACGGAGTAGATCTTTGAGTATTGTACAACAGATTTGGTTGGAAGAAGAGCAGTTGGTGTTCCTGGTGGACTCCATTGTGGAAGGCAGAATGAGATTACACGTCCCAAGGGTATGCTTCATACACCCTATCACGCTGAGTTAATAACTGTTCACCTATATGTATTGCGTAATAGTAGTGAGACTATAACATATGTTAAAGAGCATGTTTCCCTGTTGGAAAAGATTCATCCAGACCGGCCCCCGAATAAAATTTAGGTCAAGCATTCTTCGAGGTTTGTTAACTGGTTTTACAATCGTTGTAATGTCGATGGGATGCCCAGTAACCTACGACCATTTGCAAGGAAGCCAAACTGCACCGTTAGACGATACCTTGGTTATGACATTAATTGCTTCAGTTTCTCAACATTGGCAAAGGACGAGAAGAGCACCACTCAAAATAGTGGTGTATATATTGAATCTGAATCCATATGGCAAGTAAGCAAGAGAGATAAACATCTAGTTGTTGTTGTGATACCTTTCTATGGAGCGATTGTGGAAATTTGGGAGTTGGATTATATAGATTTCAAGGTTGTTGTCTTCAAGTGTCGTTGTTGGAACACGGTTCCAGTGTTGTTGTTGAGAATCCCATGGGGTTCACGTTGGTCGACTTGAATTGTGTTGGATATGAAGATGAAAATTTCATCTTAGATACCTAGGCACGACATGTTTTTTAAATCAAGGACCCTTTGTATGAGAAGTATCATGTGGTATTTCATGGGAAGAAGTTTTACTTTGATGAGGAGATTGATCAGCCTGCCATAACTAATAGTCCTGAGTTTCCATCAATATTTCCCGGTTTGGAAGATGTTGGGGGATCCGTTGTTGGAAGGCGTTCTCATGGGATGAGCTGTGGATTGATGAGAGAGGTGAAATAGTAGGTGGGGACAATGTCTTGAAGAGGAAGCGATAGATCGATCGTTCCCGGATGTTGTTTTTGTGACCTTGTAGGTGGGGACAATGTGGGTTGATGTTTAGCGTGTAATGTATTTAATTGACACTCTTTTATGAATTGGTTGGTATAATCCGTGATTTAAATTTAGTGTTTATGAATGGAATTGGTGAAAATGTGTTTAAATTGTAATTAAATTTTCTAGTAGGTGCTGGTATTTTACACCGGTAAAGACAAAATTACCGGTGTCAAAAAATTGGGGAGGGACTTTGTTTTGTACTTACGCAGCAGTACTCCTACCAGTGCATAGTACTTAGAATTATTATTTTTTGGATTTTTGCTCTCGGGTCCGACAATGTTAATTTCTTTGGCATTTTTAAAGCAGCCTAACGCAGCTGCTTTTTGTAAAATTTTCATCGGTAATTGTACCGGTGCTAGGTACGTAGAAAAATTTATAAAAATTTACTCTCGGTTAGATAAGATAAAATTTTTATTTAAATCAACCTAAAGCAGCTGCTTTAGGCCTCATTTTACACCGGTATATGTATAATACCGGTGCATAAAAATCGTTCCCTTTTTTAAAACCCTCTCAGCACCCCATTTTCACAGTACTCATAATTTATATCTCCCACACCATACCATCCCCATCACTACCCATCTTTGTTGAAATCCTAGCATATAATCAGGTAAACCATTGCAATGCCTCTATGGTATGATTAATTAGAAATTGCATATGAAATAGAATCATTGAGAATGTGACATCATAAATAGCTTGACTTGCATGTATGGTGTTTTATGAAATGCTTCAATGTGTTTCTTAGGAAATGCCTCCCAAATCCAATTTGAAAAGGATACGCCATTCACTATCGCCATCATTGCCGAAAGTATCATCGAACACTTACCCGGATGGTACCTTCGTGTCCAAGGAGGCTAGGTTGGTCCATGAATCTTACAAAGGATGGCGTCCTCACATAGAGAGAGGAATTGAAGCATCTCCCCCATTCGAACAAACTATTCAGAAGCTTGGGTGGGAAAAATTCTGCTAGACTCCGCAACCATTCAACGTGACCATTGTAAGTGACTTCTATGCAAACTTGAAGTGTGGGCCAAGCTATGATCATGTGTATTGTAGAGGTAAAATTGTCCCTGTCACACCAGAATCTATCAATGGCTTGTTTGGGTTTCCCAATGTTCTAAACGATGAAGACGAGTTTCTCACACTCCATTTTCTAGGTGAACTGCTATATTCTAGAATAGCCAATTGAGAAGGAGATTGTTAGGATAGTAACTAGGGTATGTACGGATATAGATGAGTTGGTCAAACCAGTTTGGAGAAAAATACCTAAGAAAACTCTAACTCCAAAAATGAATGGGTGGTACCACTTTGTGGCGTCTAGAATCCATCCAGTGCCTCACCTTCTTGTATGCAATAAGAAGGAGCTTCGATGGAATGTTGGTCGTTGAATTTGTCATATGCTGCAGAGGGAACGAGATCAGATGAGATCTTAAGCCTATTGCAATATCATCTCTGCGCTTTGTTCAAGAGCGGGAGTTAGTGCCCGTGGACATGATGTTTATGGCCAACCAATAAGTAAGATTTGCATGGACTCTTTCTATAGATAGACAACTGACACGTCTGTCGCTATTATTGAATCCAGAGTTGCTGCATTGGAGGTCAGTGTAGCAAACTTACTTGAAGAATCCAAGTGCCAAAGGTCCTGGTAGGAACATATGGCCAAGGTTATGACGTATCAATTTCCTAACGCCGTGGCAGCACTTAGAAATTTTCCAACCTTCCGCGAAAGTGATGTCGAGGACATGGACTTTGGCACAAGTACCCGTGATGGTGATGCAACAGGAGCAGCTGACGGGGTAGAACCATATTCTTGTTATTATTCGTAGAAAACTTGTATTAGCGGTTAGAAAGAGTAGATTTCGTACTCAACTTTGACTGTGTTACACTTAGACAGTTTGACATTCTTACTTTTGACAAACATGCATGATGATTAATCGAATAAAAAATTTATACCGCATTTATTGAAATTTTGTCGGTCAAATACACTCGTGAAGATAAAAAAGATAGGTTGAACGTAGTTGGCCTATCGTTTTACTTCAGGACCACCAAATTTGGTGCATTATATTCCTAGAATGGTTTGAATTGCAAAAATATGTAGCATTGGGAGCTATGGAGGTTCCCCAAGTAAATTTGTGGCCAATATTATAATTTTGGAAAATATAGTCCAAACATTCATTGTTGGTTTTACAGGGCCTTGCGTCCACCGGTAGGGTCTACAAATGCATTAACAAAATCTTTGTGTATTGAATTGCATATATGTGGAGCCAATTATATATTCCGACCCTTCCATGATTCTTGGAGGGGATAAATTGCAAAAGGTAAAAAGTTTACTTGTAAATCAAAATTGCAATCCAATCGAATCAGATGGTCAACAAAACAACCCTTTTGCATTTCCAAGTAAAACATGCAGGGAAATGAATGGGTCCGGACTCCGCATTTAGTTTCGAAGATGTTCGGATTACATATAGAAACATTGGAGTAAACCCTTACCGTTTACTCTACAACACCTACTAGCACTTCAAGACGAATCACCATCTGGGCACAAATATGTTTCACTTATGATTTGATAATTTTTATAGTCCTAACACGTCGTAATCGCATGTCACAATTTTTGGGACCTAATTGCAATAAACACATACAATCAACTTTGCGAGTTCCTCTGTATCATTGAGGTATGAAAACGTTACTTATTCAATCCGGAGTATTGGAAAATTCCATTTGGGCCGGTGGAAAAGTGCTTGAAGAATGAAATGTTTGGGGTCAATATGCAAATTTTATGAAATTAAGCAATGCTTAGAAACGTCACCATACGGGGCCCATATGTGGTCGATATTTGCATGAAACAACTAGTACAATGTCTATTCACAATAATTGAACGTCAATTTGATTAATTAGGGTTGTTTGAGAAATGCATGGGAGGAAAAAAATGCAATAAGTGAGAATTTAAACAACTAACAATTTGTTTTTTTTACACCGGTAATATTGAAGAAGTACTGGTGTATGTGTTCAATTTTTTGCACGCATTTCAAAATTTTCAATTTCTTTGATTTTTAATAAGGCGCGAAATATTTTACACCGGTAATTTATGATTTTGCACCGGTAGATATACCGGTGCTGTACAGTTAGTCTAAAATTTTAGAAATTACTCTCAGGTTGAACATTTTTTCCAAAAAAATGTTTAAAGCAGCCGCAGATGCTTGCATTATTACACCGATATTTTCATTTTATACACCGATACTAGATACCGGTGTACAACAGTTAGCCTAAATTTTCATTTGTTCCTCTCGGGTCAAAGGAAAATTCATTTAAAGCAGCTACACGGAGCTGCTTTCGTCATTTCTACTCCGGTATTGGTACCAGTGCTAAACAGTTAGCCAAAATTCGTTCTCGTTTTCACTAATTTTACACCGGTACTGTATATATAACCGGTAAAATGTGTAACTTATGAATCCAAAACCGTTTGCAACAGCCAAAACTCCCACAATTCCTCTTATTCTCATTAAACACCTTCAAATTCCCTTTCAAAACTGCCATCAACCACTCCAACTATTCAATCCACACTTTATTAAACCACCACAACTCCTCATCAACCATTGTAACTCCTCATCTCCCATTGTATCCCAGTAATGTGTGGAGCAACACAAGAGAAGCAACAAAAATGAGAGAGGAACTTGGTGAGAGAAGAAATTATTTGGCGATCCATTCTTGGCGAGTTCGGAAAAAAAGAGTATCAACAAAAATACCCCATTGGTGAAGGTAAGTGTTGGGGTTTATATTACCATGGGTTACCATGTCAATTTCTCTTCAAAAAACCTTTCCATCCCTCACGCAAAATACATGTTCGATTAATTGCCTCTCTGACCAAAAATATGTAAATTGACAAAAAGTTGAAAGGGTAACTTGAATGGTATGTTTATACAATTTTGGGGAGTATGTTTTGCATTTTTTTGTGGATGGGTGATGTAGTTCTATAGTTTTTTAGTTGGTGATAATGTTGATAGTCACGTTAGGGGGGGAGTGAGAATTGCTCGGTTGTATGCCTAATTTATGAATGCAAAGACATTGGTATGGTATTCTATCAACTTCTATAAGATTCCATTTCATTCTATATCAAGTTCCATGCCTTAATTTTCCAGTTCTATGCCATGTTATATAACCTTTTATGCCTTACACAATGTAGTTTAATGTATGAATTGTTTAATTTCCATGCCATGTTTTTCTCAAAATTTTTATGAACTAGTTGATCAAGTTCTATGCCACGTTCTATCAATGTTGATCTTTAATTACCGTTATTGTGTGTACCACTATGGACTGAGAATTTTCAATTCTATTGTTGTAGATGCTGCCGAAGAAGGGGAATTCAACATGAAGAGGAAGCGGCCGGTTACGAAGAAGGAGGAGGTGAAATATGTGGTCGATGAGGAGGTGGATGTGGTGGACCAAGAACCACCGCTAAAAAGGATCCCATTGAAGATAAAATTTGAGGAAGCAATACAAAAAAATGACCCTTCTAGGGAAGAGAAGGAAGAAACTGTGGAGCAGGGTGATGTTATTGTAGGGGATGTTGAAGGAGTGGATGCCGGTAAATTGTTGGCCAAAACACCAATTCATAAGGGAAATGGAAAGAGCACCATCAAAGGAAGGCCAACTATTAATGAAGCGGACGACAAATTGACAAAAGATGGAGGGAAAAATGGAGAAGGATGGGACAATTTTGAGGTAAAATGTTATTTGAGGAAGTGGGGAACTAGCATGTTCCAGTCTGTGATGTTGGCAAAGCATAACACTCTAACTCCTGTTGCGTTTGGGTTCCGTGGGAATAAAGCGGTATGCATTACGAATTGGTCAGCATGGCACACTTATGGCAATTACGCTTTTTGGTGCTGCATCAGTTTTTGCGCATGCAAAAACTAGAGCGATGTCCCTAAAAATGTTAAGGAAGAGGCATGGAAGGATGTTCTGGTAAGACTCTCGACAATTGTAATTTAAAATTTTCATTCATGGTAAAGTCTTAGTGAAGACGTGATTAATAACATGCTTTTTCATATGATTCGTTCTAGGAGAGCTTCACAATTGAAACACCTATGACAGATAGGCAACTAGAAATACTGAAAAAGGAGGTTACAGAGAGGGAAAAAAACCAACATAGGAATTGGAAGTCAAAGGTGGAAAATAGGTTTATTCACGATGTGGACAAAGGTATCAATAAAACATGAATACCGGTATGGGAGAAGTACAAGTGGCTGGATGAAGATGATGACACTTGTTTGAAAAGAGGCGCTGGCATCCGGATATTTAGGTATGATGAAAAATTAATACTTGTTAAGAGCTATGTGTCCCACAAATTCTATTCAATTAAATTTTCATTTATAACAATAATAGAGGCTCTTGGTGACAAGTATTGAACGCAACAAGGGCATGGATTACACGCACCACATGGGAAAAATGGGTAATCAATACCTACATTATAAATTGACTAAGGAGCTGAAGGAGAAGGAGTGAATGAGGTTAACCGCTGAAGGATTCACTAACGAGGAGATTGAGTAACAACTCAGTCAAAAGGTTTTCACACCTGACAGATCTCTTATCTACCTTGAGGCAAACAAAGATAAGAAAGGGTTATACACATTGAAAAAGGTTGAGAAGATCGCACCAGACGTTGTAAGTTACGCCAAAATCGACCATTTAAATTAATTTTTAAGTGTATTTTACATTATTCATATACATAATTGCATTCCTATGTGATTCTTAGTTGAAATTGAACAAGCTTAAGGAAAAAGGAGCATTGAAACTGTAGCCGGGTGAGGACATCCTCATAAAAGTCACAAGGAAGAAGGATCACCCAGGAAGGTACAGGGGAACTCAGATGGGTCTACCCACAGTGGTGGTTATTCCTCATCTTTCCGCAGCAAGTGCGGTAGCAGTTCCTCAGCCAAGGAGACATCCCAGAGGCTACCATCTAATGATCAACCGGTCGTGAAAGCCATGGTATTGTACCTGGAGCAATTGATGAATGGCTTAGCATATGCAAGAAGTGTTCAGATTCTGCTAGGCCTTGACAATCCCAAGAAGTTTATAGAGAAGGCGATGGATGACATTGCTGCAGCTGCTGTAAAGTCCAGTGAAGAGCCCTGCGATAGAGAAGGAGATGAAGAGGTACACCGTCAATAATCTATGCATGTCTTATACATTGATTTACACACCTGAAATATCTTCATAACCATTTTATCTATTCACTTAAATATTATATGAACAAGATGGAGAATTCTTGACTCCTTTTATAAAAGACATAGCCGGGAAGAAGAAAATGGTCACCTATGGGCTACGAGAGGAATCTTGTCGTCAGGATGCCCAACAAGGAAGTGTTGCTCGTGTGAGAGTATGCGAGCCAGTCCTCCGTCCTAGAGAGGGATTGCCCTTGGTGAACCACCACTTCGATAATGTTAGAGAGGCGCTCAATAGCGTCGTGAATTGGCCGGTGTCCTTCATAGGCAAGGAAAGTGAGCAACCGAGTGACATTGATGATGTCAATGTCGGAGGTGATACGGGCAACGATAACCAGGAGGTTATAATTCTCACAAGCGATGATAAGGTACATTCTTGAAACACATTATTTTTCAATTCCTCAAATTACTTTTGCGTATCCGTATTCATTAATCCTTGTAACAGGATACTGACGAAAAAAAATCTCAGTCGAAGGTTAATTTCCGGCCATCTACAAGACCAAGATTAAATAAGCTGCCAAAGTAGGCAATGCAATAAAACAAGTACCATTATTATTCATTAGCAACGACTGTTCAATACTACATGCTCAAATGATAATTTCATGTTCCCAGATTGTCAACAAATGAGACCTGACAGATTGGCCGATTATGGGGAAATTCATGAAGGAAGCAAATGCTGCTATCCTGGAAATGATAAAGAATAAGGGCTACATGATCTTCCCAGTGTTCCGACCATAGACATTGGCACGCCATTACACTTGCGGTGTTAGAATAGAAGTTATGGTTGAGTTTAGGAAGAAACTAGGGAATATGCGTTCGATAACCTAGATCGATAATGCGCAGGTTGATGTGTGGATGGGGTGAGTTTAAAAACTTACAACCTTTATGTTTTTAAATTTATCAAGAATTCATTTTCATGTATAATTAACATTACATGCACTAGCGGGAGAAAATATATGAAACTAATTCAGGCCGCGTCCAATTTTGCCCATCCAGCTGTGGCAACCTAACCAACTTCGAGCAGGAAGTCGAACTCCGTTTCAAACAAATTTGGGAAACAATGAAGGCAACATATGTTGAGTTCTACATTTCTTTCTGGTAATTACAATCACATTTCAAACCACTTCCGTTTCATCAATATGTTAAAATAATTTTCCGACAGAGATCATTGGTACCTCATTATTATCCATCCCAGAACGGAGTAGGTTATCACTCTGGACACATTGTCAGGGGGTATCAAACCAACAAACTTGGTCGAACTCAGGGTCATTTCAAGGTATTTCAATCAATCAAATCAAAAATCCTAGTTTCATAATATACGAGAATAAGTAACCATTTTAATTTACTTTCTTGACAGACTTGCTTACGCATACCAAAGGGAGAAGAGAAAGATGGAGCCAGAACCCAAATACACTTGGAAAATCAACAACATTATGGTAAGTCATTCTATCATTTCATCCATCAAATTTTATGTTTAGGGTTAGTAATTACATTTACCTTTCCCGTGCAGTACCGAACCCAAAATGGTTCGTGGCAATGTGGGTACTCCATCATTCTCTTCATGGAAGAATTTTTAATCGCCCAAAGACAAACAATATCTTGGAGGTAAACCTTGCATCTCAGTATTTAACATTATTAATCTCTAGTTAACGTAGCATTATTGACTAACAGTGTAAGTTTGAAATTAACAGATTTTCCCAGAGGAAAAAGGGTTGTACAATGTGTAGGAGATTCAAGGTATAACAGAAAGATGGTGTGGAGCTTGGCTCGGGGACTACCGGCAGCAGACGAACACTATGTTGCAACTTCTGGATGATAAGAATGACATAATAGGTTGATGGTTAATTTTGAATGGCTGGTGATATTAGAATTATATGGATGGTGTTTGGTTATAATAAACATGTGTTTTACTTTGTTTCATTCCATGTTTAAGATACTTCTTCTATTTCGTAGTTAGAATAATGTTCGTGTGTTTTGCAAGCCATATTTTCGTAATAGAATGTTTCAAATTTCTTACCTATTCAAAATTTTCCAATTTATGATAGTTCACAAGTATCTCTAGCTATCGTTGCCCCAGAAATGATCCGGGATGGACCATCGGAAAAAAAATTAGGCATTGCAAATTTTAGCCACGTAGTACACCGGTATAAAATGCATGTACTGGTGCAAAAAAATTCACATTTTAAATAATTATTTTTAATTATTGAAATAAGACTCGTGCATAAAGTATAGTAATACTGGTGTAAAAAAATACCGGTGCAAAAAACTATATCCCGAATACAAAAGAAAGACTGGTGTCATATTCAATAGTTGTGTACAAATCACAGTTTTACATTGGTTCATAGGTTAAATACCGGTGCAAAATGTCTACACCGGTGTTCCAAATAATACCGGTGCAGATATTTTGTGATCCAAAAATTTTACACCGGCCTAAGATGCCGGTGCAAATAATGTTCTACACTTGTCAATTTTACCGGTGCAAATTTGTGGCATTTTTACACCCCTATACATACGTACCGGTATTTTATAGGGCCAAATTACCGGTGCTATTTCCCTAAATTACCGGTGCAATTACCCCTAACCCGCAGTAGTGATTTTTATTTTCTTCAATTTAGTACCAACAATATTTACAATCAAAGAATCACCCAAATAATCATCTATGGCAACATTCAAAGAACTACCATCATTGGGCTCAAGTATCTCTTGCTCTATATCATCAACAATATTAATAACTTGGCAAGAATGGTATCTACTAGGATGATCAATAGAATTATTAGTGTGAAATTCTATCTTTCTCCCATTAAACTCCATGGTTAAAGTTCCTTTATGCACATCAATTATTGTTCTCGAGGTCTTAAAAAATGGCCTACGTAAGAGAATAAGTTCAGCATTATTACAACCTTCCATTTCAAGAACATAAAATTTTGCGGGGAATGTTAAAGAGCCCACTTTCACCAACACATCCTTCACAATACCTTTTGGGTATGTGCTATAGTGGTCGGCTAGTTGGATAACAACCCCGGTTTTGTGCAAAGTGCCTAGATCTAGACTTTCATACAAGGAATATGGGATCACATTGAGGGAGACACATAAGTCTAGCATGGCATTGTTAAAACATTTTCCTCCTATCTTACAAGAGATTGTAAACATTCCCGGATCATCACATTTATGAGGCATTTCATCATCAAACATGGCAGAGACATACTCATTCTTTACACTCCTTTTCTTACTCTTCAATTGTTTTTTCTATTAATGGTACATAATTCCTTAAGAGACTTAGCATACCTAGGAACTTAATTTATAGCATTTAAGAGTGGAATATTCACCTCGTATCTACGAAAGACTTCGTAGATGTCCTTGTTGTCCTCCTATCCTGAAATGCCTCCTGGAATGGTAGTTCCAACACATAGATAGGGATATCCACCCCTCTTGACTTCTTGTGAGGTGGGGATGAGGTTTTGGGATTTGATCCCAGTCTTGGAACAAAGGTCTCCACTTCAATTTCTTCCCCTTTTCTTTCCTTCTCCTTGGCCAACTCCTCGGCCTTATTTTAAAGATTTTTCTCCGTTTCAATCATCCGCTCAACAACAACCTTGCCTTGAGGCTCCTTCTCTTCCTTCCCAGTCCTCAATGAGATTGCATTCACTTTTTTTTAGGGATGATTTCTGGTTGGGAGGGAAGTTTTCCCTTTTCCCAGGCCTCCATACGATTGAAGGCTTGTGTTATTTTAGTCATTTGAGTTTCCAAGTTTTTAATACTGGCCTTGGCTTCATCTTGAAAATTTTCTCCTTTCTCCACACACATACTTAGCTTGTGAATGGCTTGCATCACCTCATCTTTCGACAAGCCCGAGCTCTCCCCTTAATCTTGGGGCTTGTCTTGAAGCTTTGGGAAATTTTTGTGTGGAGATCGGTATTTTTGTTGAAGAGGGTGGTAAGGTTGAGAATTTTGACCTCCTAGTGGGTTCCCATATTGGAGATTCGGGTGATCTCAATTACCTGCATTGTAAGGCTAGTTTTGGTAGCCTTGATTCCCTTGATAGCCTTGATAACCTTGCCAAAATTTAAAACCTTGCCCACATTGATAACCTTCATAGCCTTGAAAACCCTTGACATTCACCTCCTCCACATAATCATCTTGCAAAGTAGGGAAAGCGTCCGTAGGATGCGCCGATGAGAAAATTTCACACAATTTTACATGTGGCACATTCCCAGACTTAGTCATGAGAGACTTTAGCACAGAAGTGAGGGCCGAGACTTGGTTCTCGAGCTTTCCACTAGTGGAAGGATCACTTGTGGGCATTGGATTTCTTCTTCTCAAATTGGCCCTCGAACTAAAATTCCTCGACTCCTCAACTAATTCCTCATATAACTTTATAACCCCTATCGAAGTCTTGTTCCCAAGGGTACAACCACAAGACCTCCTCACTAGTCTTTGGTTCTCATCAAGAAGACCATTGTAGAAATAGTATACCAAGTTCCCCTCCAAATAGCCATGGTAAGGATAACTCGCGGGAAGCATCTTGAACCTCTCACAATAGTCAAAAAATGACTCTTCATGCCATTGGAGAATGTTGCTTATTTCCTTCTTCAAAGCGCTGGATTTCGAGGCCAAAAGTACTTGGTTAGGAATTTTTTCTTCATGTCAAGCCAAATATTGATGCTTTTGGGTGGTAGGTAGTGGAGCCAATCCCTTGCGCCATCCCTCAATGTGAATAGGAATGCCTTCAATTTGTAGAAGTCTTCATCTACTCTATGGGGAACCGTACCACCACATAAAAAGTGGAACTCAGCGAGATGCTTGTTGGCATTTTCCCCTTTCCTACCAAGGAAGATAGGTAGCAAGTTTATAAGCCCATTTATGAGCTCGAAGTGTTTGTTTGGTCCAACCAATAGATACTCTATGCACATCGGTTGTTGATCAAGGTTGGAGGCTATAACACCCCTCAATAGGGCTTTCCCCAAATGAATCTCCCTTCCTTGGATGAGAGGAGCTCTTCCTTGGAGAGGAGGATTTTGAGGCCCTCCTTGTGGATGCTCATCTTTATGCTCATGTTGATGCTCCATAGAAGTAGAGGTATCCACAAAATGGTTACTAGGAGGGGTATTATTCAAACTTTCCAAATAAAGCCTCTTATCCCGTCTTAAATTAAACTCTAACTTGGGGTCGTAGTGTAGGGGTACTTGTGAAGAGGATCGAGTACGAACCATACACCAAAAACTAAAAAAATATGTCTCCCAGCCAAGCGAAAATGCAAGTCAACTAAGAAAACAAAATAAAAGCAAACTATAAAAATATTTACAACTAGCACATAGTCACACATAATATGTCCAAACACTTCAAAATAAATGCCTCTTCCCGGCAGAGGTGCCAAAATTTGGGAGGTCTTCGCCGTATCTCTCAAAGTTAAATTTATAATCTCATAATGCTTCCTATCTATAGTTAAGTAGAAAATGGAAAGTCTGGGTGGTCCACAAAGAAGAGGGATCTTTTCAAGTGTTTAAACATATAGAGCGGAAAACATACTAGGCATATACATATATAGATACATATAAAAGCATGTAAAGGGGGTTATGGTTGATTTTTTGTCCTAAGTTAAGAAATTGAAAGACAAGTTAACTAGCAAGAAAGAGAACAGGGCTAATCATGCAATGACAACTAAAAAGGTGATTAAAACAACAATTAACGAAGACTTGAGGGCAATTGATGTTCACTTTCAAATTTCTTATAGATCATAGATTCATTCACTCATTCTATAACATTTACTGCCTATGGGGAATGCTATCACTTCCCATTCGAAGATCAACATTTGTTTCTTCTTAATAGTAATTCACAAAGGCGATTCGACGACCATTTTCAAACCTCATTGAATCACTCTAGGAGATCAATAACCATAAAGATATTTCATTAATGGCATTATACACAAAGAACCATTAATTTGATAACAACAAGTCTTCTACCGAAGACATAGCCATTTAACCAAACAAAGCAATTATTAGGCTAACCCTAGAACAAACCACATTCAAGGTTCAACCTTTCTTTGCATCTATAGGATAAATATGAGAAAAATACATATTAACATACTTATCTAGAAAGAATCACAAAACATTATACAATAGAAGTTCTAGGTCTATGTTCTTGGATTTTCATGCCAAAAGAGTTAAGAAATTGGCAACTTTCCTAGCACCCTACTACTTCAATCATACAAACACTTTCTATTCTCAAATAACCCGTGACATAAATGAAGTAAAAATTATCATTAATGGCACAATAAATGTTTCCCGATAAATGTTCATAAATGAGCAAAATCAAGAATCTCACTACATAGGTTTGGCAGTTTCAATCAATTGCTCCCAAGAGACTAGTTTAGCTACTACAATCCATAATAATCAACAACAACAATCCAAACATAATCAAAGATTTAAAAAAGATGAAAAAGAGGGGAAACCTAGGGTTTTTCTGTAGAAATTGCGGAAGAGAAGAAGTGAGGAAAGAGAAGGATAAAGTGCTATTTATAGCACAAGAAAAAGAAGATGGATTTCTGGCCACCCTTAAGTCACGAGTCGCAGCAGGATCCATCGTGACTCACGACGGGCACCAAGATAGAAAATATTTTGCTCTTCTTCTTTTCTTCTAACCCTCAATCCATTACACAATATTTCAACTCTTCAAGTCTTCAAAGTCTTCAAAAGATGATCTTCAATGGCCCATAGTCTTCAAGTCTTGATGTTTTTCCCTGTCACACAAAATTCACTTAGAAAAGGTAAAAAAGCATAAAGTCACTCTTACCTTTCCTAAGAGAATTTCAAGGTAAATCACAAGCTCTTGATAGCAAAAGAGCACAAATGTGATCCCAAAAGTCCCAAAATATGCACATAAAATGGACACATCAACTTGGACTTAGAAAATTCAGGGACATAATTAACACTTTCTCCATAAAGCTATGGTGAAAATTCCAGTTACGTATCACTCCATGGTCTTAGTTTCTATGGTCTCTCCCACAGAGTCATAGAAACTCACATAATTGGAATAGAATAGTTAAAATTAACTCCATTGCTCAGGAAAATTCAAGGGTAATTCATGGAAATGGGCTAGCTAACTTTCTTGCATTAAACTGGAATGGTTATGGGCTTATTGCAGATCATAATCCACCAGTGGATATCCCTGACCAATTAACCATTGTTGATTTCACAAAGGATAAAGCTATCTATCTTCCTTCTTTAGCACAGATGCCTACTTATTTGTTTACCTTTTAACAGGAAGCTCAAATTCATAAGGACAGACAAGATAGGATTATATGGATACCCTTAGTAAATGGAAACTTCACTTTCAAAAGTGGTTACTAAACCATTGCTCAACAGAGAAGACAACTGAGAAATTTAAAACATGTCTGGCATAATAAAATCCCAAGAAAATTTTTGTTTTCATTTGGAAATTGGTTAATGCTTCCCTGTCATTTGATGACATACTAGTATTTTCAAATAAACATCTTGCATCTAAATTCCCTTTCTGTTTATAATCTGACACAATTTTCCATTTTTTCAGTAATTGCTCAACTGCATCATACCTTTAGGATTGGCTGAACAACACATTAGGGATTAGACCCCCTCATTTTGATTCTATATTTGATAGGCTCACATTTTACTAGACCTTAAATGAAAAAAGTAAAATTCACATGGCCATCACACACATGTTACCCTCAATAATATGCTGGAACTTATGGAAAGCAAGAAACTCCTTCTTGCTTGAAGACAAATATTGTCAACCTCTGGACTGTTTAAACAAAGTAAGAGATGATTTTTTTTCTACCTTCATAAATAATCCCACTCTCAGTAGCAAAAGTCAGGACACCCGCTGGTACATCTCAGTCTTAATACCTAAATTCACACCACCTCCAAAGCCTAAGATATTTCCTGTAATATGGTATAAACCAAGAAATTGTAAAATCAATGTGGATGCCACATGGAGAAAAAACAACACTTTTACTAGATTGGGATTAATTGCTAGAGATAAAGGGGTAGATTTATACAGGCTAGAATACTCAGGGTTAAGGCCTAGTCCTTATTGCATGCTGAAATGCTAGCAATCCTGGAAGGATATAAATTTGCCTCATCCATACATATGAATAATTTTGTCATTGAAGCTAACTGTCTGCTAGCCATTCACTCAATCAAGAAACCTTTTCATGCTCCTTGGACATGTTTTCATATTGCCTCTACCCTATGCTCTCTATTGCAAATTGTTAAACTGATACACACATACGTGAAAGGTAATCTAGTTGCTGATAGACTAGCCAAATCGGTAAACACATTTCTACCCTCCTCTTTTACACTCTCTTTTCAGGATCTTGATATCAAGAAAAGAGGTATAATTTTGCTAGACAAAGCTGGAACTCCATGTATTAGATTGCACAGCTAAGTTGTTAGAATGGATGCTACCAATTCTGTGATTTATATGATACATGTTATGCTCATCTAGAACTCAGTCAGGGCCAAAACTATAGAGAATGGAGCAGTCACAAGCTACTACAAAACATACCAATGCCTACCTGATCATGCAAAACTAATGACGCAAAGTACTGATTATGAAAAACTGATGAGGGGAAGTACTGGATGGGACACACTGTTTTCAGTCCTCACCATGGAATGCATCAGCCCCCTGATTTTCTTTTTGGACAGAGAGGACCTCACTAGTGAAAGTTCAACATCAAAATCTAAAGCACTTTCTTTTAGACAAGAAACAATTGCTTATCTCATATATACTACTTCTCAAACACCTTTAGTTTGCTTAGGAAAACAATGTAGGTCGGGCCAATCATTCTACAATAACACGAGGGGTAGAGGTGTAATGATTGGAATCATCTAAAATATTTTCCTCTACATTAGGATTTTTTACAAATCAGCATAATTGTGCCATTTGTACGAAGATAACTCTATGTTGTTCAAGTCGCATCTTGAACCATCTCTTGTAACCTTCTCAAACCTTATTGCTTATGGGGCTGGGGACCCTAATAAACATCCCTCCTATTAATATGGGTAATATTATTTTTAAAAAAAGTTAGAAAAGATTTCTCCAGTCTCTAACACACTCCAAACCATCCAACATTTCCATAGCGAAAACCTAACCCAGAAAGAGGGATGTGTAATACTACAATATTAAAGGAACCAACATGACCCTTAGAGTTCACGATTACGTGTTGCTAAAAGCACAGGAGATTGGAAAAGTATCAATATATAGCGTGAGTGGAAAGAATGAGGTGATACGCAACAACTTCAATATTAATGTGAGGTGGTACCATAGGCCCAAGAAGCCCCAAGATAGGCGCATGCAAGTCCACAACTCAAAATAACGGTTCCTTTTGGACCACTATGACACCTAGAACACCCACACGATTGAGGGAAAGTGCTTCGTCCACGGGTTAAAGAACTACACCAAGCTGGTTGATGTAAGACTTGATGATTACTACTGCCAGCTCTAGTACAAGGCTGGCTATGGCACCTTAGTATCTAATCGTATCACTGTGTATTGTAAGTGTGAGATGCCATTCAACCTTGATGATCTTACTATCCAGTGTGAGAGGTGCCAGGATTGGCTTCAACCTGTGTGTCTCGGAATGACTATCGAAGAGAAGGAGCTGCTCAATATGTACGTGTTCACTGATTGTACTGGTGCGTATGTGAAGAGGGCTAGTGAGGAATCATCACCCGCATCCCCCAACTAATCTTTTTTAGATGGAAAGTTCGTCGAAGAGGATGAAGATGGGTGTCTAGAGAGATGCCCCTTGAGTATCTCTGTGTCCTACACTAGGGCATGTGAATTGTTGTTGCTGTTAATAATCTGGTTAATCTTAGGAAGGCTAGGGCTAGTTTAGTCAAGGCCATGTCTGAACAAAAGAATTTTTGGAAACACAAGGCTAAGATAAAATGGCTACAAGATGGAGACAATAATACATCTTTCTTTCATAAATCTGTACAAGATAAGAATAATAGATTGAGGATCACAAAAATCAAGGGTAGAAATGGTCAATGGTTGGAAAACACACTGGATGTGGAGATGGAGGCAATCAGGTATTATCAAGATTTACTGAGTGAAGACTGCCTCACTGAGTGTTCTCCATTCACATCTCATTTTCTCAACCATATACCCAAGATGGTTACTCAGGAAGATAATGAGAACCTATTAAAACCAGTCACTATGGAGAAGCTTAAGAAGATAGTGTATAGCCTTAACAAATCAAGCTCTCCAGGTCCGGATGGTTTTACGGCCAAATTCTACATGAAATCTTGGGATATAATATCACATGATCTTCTTCTAGCTGTTCAGGATTTCCAATCTTCATCAAACCTGCCTAGGGGTATAAGTAGTACCTGGATTACCATTATCCCAAAGAAGAAAACCCCATCCTCATTTGATGACTATAGGCCTATAAGTCTCTCCAATGTGATTAATAAGATTTGCTCTAAAGTGCTTATGGAAAGACTTAAACCTATTATGCCTAAGATTATCTCTCCTAACCAAACAGCTTTTTTACATGGTAGGGATATTTCTGATAATGTCATTCATCTATAGGAAATGGTTAGACTCATTAACAGAAAGAGAAGGGATCCGAATTGTATAATTAAACTTGATCTCAAAAAGGCTTTTGACAGGGTTAGATGGTCATTTCTATATAAAATTTTGGCAAAATTTGGTTTCCATGCAAAATTCATTTTCACTGTTATGAAAAACTTGTCACAGGCTTGGTTCTCTATTCTAATTAATGGTAAGCCTGTGGGATTTTTTCAGTCTTCTAGAGGCATTAAACAGGGTGATCCTCTATCTCCATTGTTGTTTAATATTTTTTCTGAGTCTTTTTCAAGGAGCCTGACCTACATTTTTGACAAGGGTAAGCTAGACTACTTTGATCTTCCAGGTAATCCTCCAAGAATCTCTCACCTATCTTATGCTGATGATACTGTCATTTTCTTTAAAGCTACAAAATTAACCTTGGTTAGATTAAAGGCTTTTTTGTCTATCTTTGAGGAGGTCACTGGTCAGTCTATCAATTACAACAAGAGTGACATCTTCATAAGTAAACATGCTACAGAACATAAAGTGAACCACATTAAAAGGATACTTGGAATGAAATTGGGTTCCTTCCCTTTCACCTACTTAGGAGTTCCAATCTTTACTGGTGTGGCAAAAAAAATTTACTTTCAACCACTCTTTGAACTTATTGATAATAAGATTGGTAATTGGAAAAATAGATGGATTTCCATGGGTGGGAAAATTACATTGATTGAGTCTTGCATATATGCCATTCCACAACACATCTGGCAAGTTATTAAACCAAAAAAAATTGATCATTACCATCATTGAGAAAAAAATGAGCAAATTCTTTTGGGGGGATGATTTAAAACCTAAGAGATCATGGAAAAAGTGGTCTGATTTGTGTCTCCCAACTGATCAGAATGGCCTAGGCTTCAGGTCGATCAGTACAATAATTAAAACATGCTCAGTTAAATTGTGGTGGAAGTATCAAATAGGTGATGCCCTCTGGACCCACTTAATGGCTGGCCTCCCTCAATCCTATAGGTCTTCTCCTAACTGGAAGAGAATTTGTTCAGTTAATGATTGGGCAGAGGCTAATTCTAGAGTCATCATAGGGAGAGGTGATTGTAATTTTTGGACTTCAAACTGGCTGGATGTAGGTGCACTGATTGATGTGTGTGACCACAATAGGGTGGATATTGATGTTGAATGTTCAGTCTCTGAATTCATATCTAACAAAGTTTTTCTTATTACAAAAATTGAGCCATTTCTGCCATCTCACATTATCAATCTTTTGCAGGAGTCAAAACTTTTCCCCCACAGAGCTGATAGATTAATTTGGAAACCAGGTATCTCTGGAAACTTCTCCTTCAAAGATACATATAAGTTGCTAAGTAACCACTCAGGTTTGATTTCCTCTGCTAAACTTCTTTGGAATCCCAGATTTGAGAAAAAAATTTCTGTTTTCATGTGGAAAGTTGTGAATTCTCTGCTGCCTTTTGATAACATAATCAGGAAACTTAGATTCAGTCTGGCTTCTAAATGCTGTATGTGCAACAACCATGAGGACTCTTTAGAGCATTTTTTCAACTCATGTTATTTCTCTCTATCTGTTTGGAAAATCATTCATCAGTTTATGGGTATTCAAGATAGAGCCTTCCCTTCGGTTTGGGAAAGAATTTCATACTACTTTACTTTGCCAGCTCTAACCTCCTTACATGCTATAATGATCCGAACTGCTGCCATCTTCACTTTTTGGAATATTTGGAAGATGAGAAACAGATACTTATTTGAATCTACCAAGCCTTCTTCCACCCTTGTGCTCCAGCACATTAGAGATCAGATTTTTTTCTCCTTCAGTGCAAATCCGGTCCACATATCATCTCCTCTAGATGTGAGTATTGCTGATCATTCCTTTCTACCACTTCTTAAACTTTCACCAAAGCCAAAAATCTGGAAAATTGCTTGGACTAGGCCTACATCAGGTTTTAAGATTAATGTTGATGCCTCCTGGTCATGCAATACTTTGAAGTGTGGGATTGGAGTGATTATTAGAGACATTACAGGGGCTTTCGTGGGAGCTTACACTCTATTTACTGTAGCTTTTTCACCTTTACAAGCTGAATTGAAGGCTATTAAGTTTGCCATCCAGATTTCACATGATTTAACTGGCCCCTTTCATATGGAATCTGATTGTCTTTCTGCGGTTCTCTTTTCTACTGAACCACTCCGATGTCACTGGAAATGCTTTTCACTAGCTGATGAGATCCATCAATCACTTAATGACATCAATCTGGTACATATATATAGGCAGGCTAACCTCGTGGCCCATACACTTGCTAAACTTTGTTTGCAATTAGAATGTGATTCATCTTTTATTGACTTATCTGAACTTCCGAACACGGTTAGGGGACTAATCAGACTAGATCAAATTGGCATCCCTGCTCTACGAATCTTTTAGTTCGGATGCTACTCATTTTCACTCTTGAATGCAGGTTTCATGTCTATGCTGCATAATTGCTTCCTATTCGCTTCAACAGACTACACACGGCTTTCAAGATTCTCAAGTATCAAGTTTTTTGGATGAGCTTGCTATGGACATTCCTGATCATCCACTTTGGAGTAGGGCAATAAGAAAGCTCAACTCAGTTTTCTTCTTTCCCTTACAATCTGCTAGTTTCCTTTTGTTTTGCAAAATTAAGCGGTTATGCTCATGGTTATTCTCTCTGACTGACCTGTGTCTCGATGTCGATTCACTAAGAAGTTCGAGAGTTCATCCTATAGCATCCTAATTACTCTAGTTCATTCTTTTGGAAGCAATTTATGGTTGCTTCGAGAGCAATTCGCTCAGACTGTACAGTAACTTAGCCTTTGGCTTCTTTATTTTTGTTTGATTACGGCTCGGGAAGGCCAATATAATTTCCCCCATCTATGATGGTTTATTTAAAAAAAAAAATTGTTGCTGTGTGTGATAGAACTTATTAGGTTTTTAGGGTTCATATATTCATGTTTCATGAATTAGAATTAGGAGGATAGTTTCTGTATTATTTTTGAGTGAGGAGCCGAACTAAATTGAACTTTTAAAATAATACAAATGAGTAGTTGCTCATAAGGATTTGAAGTTCGAAATTGAATGTTAAACCTAGCTAGGGGGAAACTTTTGATATTGGGTTTTTTATAGAAAAAAAATTCATACAATTTTAAAGTCAAGACAGGAGTTGCACAATGAAAGTATCATTAATACATTCAACAAAATTAAAAAAACAAATGAAACAACTTCTTATGCTTTTAGAATTTGGCGAGTACGGTGCATTGCATGAACATTTATGACTAATTTATTTAAAGTAAATATGAAATGAAGCATTTATAGAAATATTTTTCTCCACAGATCATTCGTAATCAAGATCATGATACCAAATTTTTATTTCTTTTTGTGTTCTTTTGTTTTATTTTGGTATGTGGGACAAAATGTATAAATTAAATTATTTATATGTGGTCATGCAAAGCACGGATACATGAAGTCAATGGTTCACTTCAGGTCTTTTTAAAAACATTAAAATATAAAATGAATGAACAATAGAGTTCATACAATTTTCATCTGAGTTAGAACAACTCGCCATTCCAAATTTTAGATTTACTTACGTTATATTCACCGACCTAGCTATAAATATAAATACTCCATTAATAAATTTCTCATATATTTCAATAAAGCTAGCGAAGGTTTCTTCAGTCTGGAACGCACTCCGAACAATCTAACATTTGCATAACAAAAATCTGACCTAGAAAGAGAGTTGGAATACAAAAATATCAAAGGAAGATACATAACCTTGAGAGTTCACGATTGCGTGTTTCTGAAAGCACCAAAGATCAGAAAGTATCCATGTATAGAGTGAGTGGAAATGAATGAGGCGATACGCAACAACTTCAACGTTAATGTGAGGTGGTACTATAGACCGGGGGAGTCCCGAGACAGGCGCATGTAAGTCCACTGCTCAAAGTAACTGTTCCTTTTGGACATCTATAACAACCAGAGTGCCCACACGATTAAGGGAAAGGGCTTCGTCCACAACTTAAAGAACTACACCAAGCTTGAGAGTGTAAGACTTGACGATTACTACTGCCTGTTCTAGTACAAGGGTGGCTCTGGCGCCTTAGTATCTGACCGTATTGTTGTGTATTGTAAGTGTGAGATGCCCTCAAAACCGGATGATCTCATTTTCTAGTGTGAGGGGTGCAAGGATTGGTTTCATCCCGCCCGTCTCAGAATGGCTACCGAGCAGACAAAGCTGCTAAATATGTTTGTGTGCACCGACTGTGTGGCTGCGTATGCGAAGAAAGCAATGGGGAATCATCACCCACATCCCCAACCAATGTTTTCCAGATGGAAAGTTCTTCGAAGAGGATGAAGACGGGTGTCTAGAGGAAGGCCCCTTGAGTATCTCTGTGTCCTACACTAGGACAGGTGAACTGTTGCTGCTGTGTGGGATAGAACTTACTAGGTTTTTATGCTTCATATATTCATGTTTTCATGAATTAGAACTAAGAGTATTGTTTCTGTAGTTTTTTTGAGTGAGGAGCCAAACAAAATTTAACTTTAAAAACAATAGGAATGAGCAGTTGCTCATATGGATTTGAATTTCAAATTTGAATGTTAAAGCTAGTAGCGAAAAAGCTTCTGATATTGGGTTTTTCGTTGAAAAAAAAAGCTCACACAAATTTTAAAGTCAAGACATGAGTTGCACAATAAAAGTATCATTAATACTTTTAATAAAATAAAATAAAATTAAACTTCTTATGATTTTAGAATTGGGCGAGTACCATACATTGTACGAACATTTATGACTAATTTATTTAAAATAAATATGAAATGCAACATTTATTAAAATATATTTCTCTATGGATTCTTCATAATCAAGATCCTTATACATAATTTTTATATATTTTGTGTCCTTTTTTTTCTTTCGATATTTGGGGAAAAGTATATAAATTAAATAATTCATATGCGGTCGTGCAAAGCACGGGTATTGCCCAATTATGTAAATATTCAAATGTATGTATAATTTGTATATATATATACATATATATATATATATATTTTTAAATTACTTAAACATGAAGTCAATGGTGAACTTCAGGTATATTTTGAAAATAATAAAATATAAAATGAATAAACAGTAGAGTTCATACAATTTTCGCATGAGTTAGAACAACTCGCCATTCTAGATTTTGGATTTACTTACGTTATATTCACTAACCCAGCATTAAACATAAATACTTTGTAATTACATTTCTCAGATATTTCAAGAAAGCTAGCAAAGGTTTCTTTAGTCTGCAATGCACTCCAAACCATCCAGTATTTCCATAGCAAAAACCTGACCCAGAAAGAAAGATGTGGTATACTACAATTTGAAAGGAACCAATATGACCTTGAGAGTTCACGATTGCGTGTTGCTGAAAGTACCGGAGATTGAAAAGTCTCCATATATAGAGTTATTGGAAAAGAATGAGGCGATATGCAACAACTTCAACGTTAATGTGAGGTGGTACTATAGGCCCGAGAAGTCCCTAGGAAGGCGCATGCAAGTCCATGACTCGAAGGAGTTGTTCCTTTTGAACAAATGTGACATATAGAGCGCCCATACATTTGATGGCAAGTGCTTCGTCCACACCTTCAAGAACTACACCAAGCTCGAGAATGTAAGACTTGACGATTAATAATGCTAGTCTTGTACAAGTTTAACTCTGGCGCCTTAGCATTCGATCGTGTCGCTATGTATTGTAAGTGTGAGATTCTCTACAACCCGGATGGTATTATTGTCCAGTGTGAAGGGTGAAAGGATTGGTTTCATTCTACGTGTCTTAGAATGACTATCGAGTAGACAAAGTTGCTCGATTTGTTCGTGTGCATCGGCTGTGCTGTTGCATATGAAAAGAGGTCTAACGGGGAATCATCACCCACATCCCCTACCAATATTTTCTAGATGTAAATTTCATCGAAGAGGATAAAGATGGTTGTCTAGAGGGAAGCCCCTTGAGTTTCTCCCTGCCCTGCACTAGGGTAGGTGAACTGTTATTGATGTGTGTGATAGAACTTACTAGATTTTTATGCATCATATATTCATGTTTTCGTGAATTATAACTAGGAGGATAGTTTCTGTAGTTATTTTGAGTGAGGAGACAAAATTAATTTAACTTTAAAAACAATAGGAATGAGTAGTTGCTCATATGGATTTGGAGTTCAAATTTTAATGTTAAACCTAGCGGTGAAAAACTTCTGATATTGGTTTTTTCAGTAAAAAAAGTTCATACAATTTTTATAGTCAAGACAGGAGTTGCACAATAAAATTATCATTAATACTTTTAATAAAATAAAAAACAAATTTAAAAACTTCTTATGCTTTTAGAAATGGGCGAGTAATGTGCATTGCACGGACATTTATGACTAATTTATTTAAAATAAATATGAATTGCAGCATTTATTGAAATATTTTTTCCACAAATCATTCATAATTAAGATCTTGATACAACATTTTTATTTCTTTTTGTGTTCTTTTTTTTCTTTTGGTATGTGGGGAAAATTTTATAAATTAAATTATTCATATATGGTCGTGCAAAGCATAGATATTGCCCAATTATATAAAAATTTAAATAATTTAAAATTTCTATATGTAGTTTTATCAATTACTTAAACATGAATTCAATGGTCTACTTCAGGTACATTTTCTAAATAATAAAATATAAAATAAATGAACAATGGAGTTCACACAATTATCGTTTGAGTTAGAACAACCTACCATTCTAGATTTTGGATTTACTTACGTTATATTCATTGAGCCAGCAATAAATATAAATACTCCATAAATACATTTCTCATATATTTCAAGAAAGCTAGCAAAGGTTTCTTCAGTCTGCAACGCACTCTAAACCATCTAGTATTTCCATGATGAAAACCTGACGTAGAAAGAGATATGTGGAATACTTCACTATCAAAGGAACCAACAAGACCTTCAGAGTTCATGATTGCATGTAGCTGAAAGCACTAGAGCTTGTGATGTCTCCGTACATAGCGAGAATCGAAAATATTGAGGTGATACACAACAACTTCAATGTCAATGAGAGGTGGTACTATAATCCCGAGGATTCCCAAGGCGGTCGCAAGTAGTTCCACGGCTCAAGGGAACTCTTCCTTTTGGACCACTATGACACCCAAAGCGCCCAAAAAATTGAGGGCAAGTGCTTAATCCATACCTTCAAGAACTACACCAAGCTCGAGAGTGTGGGACTGGATGATTACTACTGGCAGTTCGAGTACAAGGCTAGCTTTAATGCTTTGGTCCCCAATTGTGTCGCTATGTATTGTAAGTGTGAGATGCCTTATAACCCGGATGATCTCATTTTCCAATGCAAGAGGTGCAAGGATAAGCTTCATCCCGCGTGTTTCTGGATGACTATCGAGGAAACAAAGTTGCTCGATATGTTCGTGTGCATCGATAGAGCTGTAGCGGATGCAAAGAGGACCAACAGGGAATCCTCGCCCCCATCCCACACCAATGCTTACTAGATGGAGGGTTTGTCAAAGAGGATGAAGACGGGTGTCTAGAGGGAGGCCCCTTGAGTGTCTCCGTGTTGTACACTTGGATGGGTGATTTTATGTTGCTCATGTTATAAAACTTAGTAGGTTTTTATGCCTCCTAGATTCTTGTTATCATGAATTAGACCTAGTTTGATAGTGTCTGTAGTTGTTTCGAGTGAGGAGTAAACTAAGTTTAATCTTAAAAACTGCAGGAATGATCAACTGCATATATAGATTTGAAGTTTGAATTAGAATGTTGAACCCTTTTGGGAAACAAATCTTCTGATGTTGGATTTTTCATTAAAAAAATATTTCATATAATTTTTAAGACACAATAGGAGTTGTAGTTTGAATACCATTAATATTTTAAATTAAATATAAAAATCAATGTAATAACTTGTTATGCTTTATGAATTGGGCGAGTACCGTGCATTGCACTAACATTTATGACTAATGTATTTAAAATCAACATGAAATGCTTTCTTATAATGATATATCTCCATAAATATTTAGCAGTGCTAAAATCTCATTTCGTTAGTGAAACTTTTTAATAAATATTTTTAAAAATATTTTGAAGTCAACTAATTCTTTAACTCGCACAAAGCTTTTTTGTATCCTTTGAAATATTTTTCTCCCATGATAATTCATAATCAAAATCCCAATACAACATTTTCAATTCGTTTTGTGTTCTTATTTTTTCATTTGGTACTAGATTATTTCCAATTAGTTTCTACCAGTTATGATTTCTTGTTTTCATTTCAGCATTGCTTGTTCGATTATTTAGCTT
Organism: Rubia yunnanensis; assembly: GCA_037428765.1. Lineage (NCBI taxonomy): Eukaryota > Viridiplantae > Streptophyta > Magnoliopsida > Gentianales > Rubiaceae > Rubia > Rubia yunnanensis. The sequence goes on along the minus strand of CM075061.1, from coordinate 115,237,682 downwards.
CTTGAGGACTTTGCAAATTCCCCTTGTTTCAATTGATTGCAATTGCATCCTTATCTTTGTGTTCTCTTAATACCCCATTGGTTGTATTTGAGTTTCAACTTCTAATTCCCTCCTTTTACCACCCTATCTATTGGTGATTAAAAACCATCATTGATGGTTATTACAATGAAAACAAAAATATATAGCCACATCATACGTGGGGAAACATATATACATTAAATTAGTCACATATGGTCGTGCAATGCACGTATATTGCCTGATTATATAAACATAAATATTTATTTAAAATTTGTATATATAGTTTCTAGAAATACATAAACATCGTGTTAATGGTATACTTCAGGTATATTTTGAATATAATAAAAAATAAAATGTACGAACAATAGAGTTCACAAATTTTTCGTCTGAGTTAGAACAACTCATCATTCTAGATTTTGGATTTACTTACCTTGTATTCACCAACCCAGTTGTAAATATTAATACCCTATATATACATTTCTCAGATATTTCAAGAAATCTAGCGAAGGTTTCTTCAGTCTGCAACGCACTCCAAATCATCAAGCATTTCCATGGCAAACACCTAATCTGGAAAGAGAGATGTGGAATACTTCACCATCAAAGGAACCAACAAGTCCTTGAGAGTCCATGATTGCACGTTGCTAAAAGCACCAGAGCTGGCAAATCTCTGTACATAGTGAGACTTGAAAAGAATGATGTGATATGCAACGACTTTGACGTCAATGTAAGGTGGTACTACAGGACCGAGGAGTCCCAAGGTGGACATAGTCAATTAACAGCTCGAAAGTACTGATCCTTTTGGACCACTATGACACCAAGAGCTCCCACACGATTGAGAGCAAGTTTTTCGTCCACGCCTTCAAGAACTACACCAAGCTCAAGAGTGTAGGACTAGATGATTATTATTGCTGATTCAAATACAAGATAGGCACCAGTGATTTGGTCCAGGACCCTGTCCCCGTGTATTGTAAGTATGAGATGCCTTAAAACTCGAATGATATCATTGCGTAATCCGAGGGGTTCTAGGACTAGTTTAATCCCGCATGTCTCGGGATTTCTATCGATCAGACGAAAATGCTTGATATGTTCGTGGCATTGATTGTGTTGTTGAAGACGAGAAGAAGGCCAACGGGGAATCATCACCCCGTCCCCCACCAATGGTGTCTAGATAGAGGGATTGTCCAAGAGGATGCAGACGGGTGTCTAGAGGGAGGCCCCTTGAATGTTTTTTTAACGTAGGGGCGGTTGATGTGTTGTCCCTGTGTCTGATAGAACTTACTAGGTTTTTATGCCTCATATATTCATTTTTTCATGGATTATAACTAGGAGTATAGTGTCTATAGTTTTTTCGAGTGAGGAGCCAAACTAACTTTAAATTTAAAAAGTGTAGGAATGATCAACTGCTCATATGGATTTGAAGTTCAAATTTGAATGTTATACCCAACGGGGAATACTCTTTTAATGTTGGGTTTTTCATTAAAAAAAATAGTTCATACAATTATTAAAGACACGACAGGAGTAGCACAATAAAAGTATCATTAATATTTTAAATTAAATGAAAAAACTAATGAAACGACTACTTTTTCTTTTAGAATTTTGTGAGTACCATACATTGCACGGATATTTATGACTAATGCATTTAAAATCAATATGAAATGCTTTACTCTAATGATATATCTTTTAAAATATTTTTCTCCACAGATCATTTATAATAAGAATCCCAATATCGCATTTTTTTCTTTTTTTTTTCATTTGGTATCTGGGGAAAAGTATATAAATTAAAATTTTCATATATGATCGTGCAACGAGCGAATACTACTCCATTATATAAATTTTGAAATTAATTTATAATTTTCATATATAATTTATAGAAATACATAAACATCAAGTCAATGGTATACTTCAGGTTTATTTTGAAAATAATAAAAAATAAAATGAATGAACAATAGAGTTTATAAATTCTTTTTTGAGTTAGAACAGCTCACCATTCATGATTTTGGATTTATTTACCTTATGTTCACTGACCTATTTGTAAATATAAATACCCCATTAATACATCTCAGATATTTGAAAAAAACTAGCGAAGGTTTCTTAAGTGTGCATCACAGTCCAAACCATCTAGCATTTCCATGGCGAAAACCTGACCCGGAATGAGAGATTTGGAATACTTCACTATCAAAAGAACCAATATTTCCTTTTTCCGTGATCTTCATAATTCAGTGCGATCTTCATAATTCAGCGCGATCTTCACAAACACCTAATATTTACTTTTTCCGTGCGATCTTCAAAGTTTCCTGTTTTCTTTCCCCTCTATCTCAAAGAACCAATAAGACCTTGAGAGTTCATGATTACATGTTGCTGAAAGCATTGGAGCTTGGAAAGTCCCTGTACATAGCATGAGTGGAAAAGATTGAGGTGATATGCAACAACTTCAACATCAATGAAAGGTGGTATTAAAACCCGAGGAGTCCCAAGGTGGGAGCAGGCAGTTCCACGACTCGAAGGAACTCTTTCTTTTGGACCACTATGACACCTAGATCGCTCATACAATTGAGGGCAAGTTCTTCGTCAATACCTTCAAGAACTACACCAAGCTCAATTATGTAGGACTTGACGATTACTACTGGCAGTTTGAGTACAAGGCTAGCTCTGATGCTTTGGTCCCCGACCGTGACGCTGTGCATTGAAAGTGTGAGATGCCTTACAATCCGATTATCTCATTTTCCAATACAAGGGGTGCAAGGATAAGTTTCATCCTGCATGATGAATATTGACTAGATAAAGCTGCTCGATATGTTCGTGTGAACTAACAGTACTATAGAGAATGCGAAGAGGGCCAAAAGGGAATATTTTCCCCCATCACATACCAATCGTGGCCTTATGGAGGGTTCTTCAAAGTGGATAAAGATGGGTGTCTAGAGGGAGGGCCCTTGAGTGTGTCCGTGTTATACATTGAGGTGGGTGATCTGTTGTTGCTCTGTGTTATAGAACTTACTAGGCTTTCATGCCTCATAGATTCTTGTTTTCATAAATTAGGAGTAGGAGGTTAGTGTCTGTAGTTGTTTCTAGTGAGGAGCCAAACTAACTTTAACTTCAAAAATTGTAGGAATGATCAACTGCTCATATGGATTTGAATTTCGAATCGAATGTTAAACGCGACGGGGAAAAGACATGACATGAGTTGCACACTAAAATTATCATTAATATTTTAAATTAAATTTAAATTTATTGAAATAAATTCTTATTCTTTTAGAACTGGGCGAGTATCTTGCATTGCACGAACATTTATGACTAATATATTTAAAATCAATATGAAATGCTTTACTCTAATGTTATATCTTTTAAAATATTTTTTTCCACGGATGATTCATAATTAGAATCCCAACACAAGATTTTTATTTCCTTTTGTGTTATTGTTTTTTCATTTGGTATGTGAGGAAAAGTATATAAATTAAATTTGGACCGTTGAATGCAAGGAAATTGCATGTTTATATAAATATTGAAATTTATTTATAATTTGTATATATAGTTTTAAGAATTACTTAATCATCAAGTCAATGGAATGCTTCAGGTATATTTTGAAAATAATAAAAATAAAATGAATTAACAATAGAGTTCATACAATTTTCGTCTAAGTTAGAGCAACTCACCATTACATATTTTGGATTTGTTTACCTTATATTCATTGACCCAATTGTGAATATTAATACCCCATAAATAAATTACTTCGATATTTGAAGAAAACTAGCGAAGGTTTCTTTAGTGTGCAGCATAGTCCAAACCATCCAGCATTTCCGTGCCTCAAAGGAATTGTTCCTTTTGGACCACTATGACACCCATAGCGCCCACACGATTGAGAGAAAGTGCTCCATCCACACCTTAATAAACTACACCAACCTTGAGGTGTAGGACTGAATGATTATTGTTGTCGGTTCGAGTACAAGGTTGGCTCTAGCGCTTTGATCTCCAATCGTGTTGCTATGTATTGTAAATGTGAGAGGCCTTACAACCTATGATCTCATTTTCTAATATGAGGGGTGCAAGGATTTTTTTCATCCCACGGGTGTTGGGATGACTATCGAGCAGATGAAGCTGCACGATATATTCGCTTGCAGCAACTGTGGTGCTGCGGATGTGAAGAGGGCCAATGGGGAATTATCGCCCCTGTCCCCCGCCAATAGTGGCCAGATAGAGGGTTCATCGAATAGAATGAAGACGGGTGTCTAGAGGGAGGGCCTTTGAGTGTCTTAGTGTTGTACATTGGGGGGGGGGGTGATTTGTTGTTGCTCTTTGTTATAGAACTTACTAGGTTTTTATGCCTCCTAGATTCATGTTTTCATGAATTAACTTTAGGAGGATAGCGTCTATAATTGTTCCGAGTGACGAGAAGAACTAACTATAAATTCAAAAACTATAGGAATCATCAGCTGCTAATATGTATTTGATGTTTGAATTTGAATGTTGAACAATGCGGGGAAAATCTCCTGACGTTGGGTTTTACATAAAAAAAGTTCATACAATTTTAAGACGCAACCGGAGTTGCACAATTTAAATACCATTAATATTTTAAATTAAATTTAAAAAACTAATGAAATAACTTCTTATGCTTTTAGAATTAGGTGAGTGTCTTCCATTGAATGGAAATGTATGATTATTGTATTGAAAATCAATACGAATGCTTTACTATAATGATATTTCTCTATAAATATTCATCAATACTAAAATCTCATTTTTTTTGATGAAAAAGTTTAATGAATATTTTTAAGACTATTTTGAAGTCAACTGATTCTTTAACTTGCACAAAGCTGATTTGTATCACTTGAATGTTTTTCTCTCAGGATCATTCGTAATCAAAATCCCAATACAACATATTTTTCCTTTTGTGTTATAAATTTTCATTTGGTACTAGATTGTTTTCAATCATGTGCTTCCAATGTTATTTTCATTTCAGCATCGCTTGTTTGATTATTAAACTTCTTCAAGACTTTAAGATTCCCTTTGTTGCAATTAATAGCAACCGCGTCCTCATCCTTGTGTGGTTCTAAATCAAACATTTGTTGCATTGGATTTTCTAATTCAAATGCCCTTCTTTTATCACCCTATCTACGGGTGATAAATATTCATCATAGATGGTTACTACAATGATAACAAAAATATACATTCACACCATACGTGGAAAAAAGTATATAAATTAAATTAGTAATATATGGTCGTGCAATACACGGATATTGCCCAATTATATAAATATTCATTTTTATTATTAATTTGTATATATAGTTTTATAATTACTTAAACATCAATTTAATTTTTACGTCATGAATATTTTGAAATAAATAAAAATAAAATAAATGAACAATAGAGGTCATACAATTTTCGTTCGAGTTCGAATGACTCGCCATTAAAGATTTTAGATTTATTTACCTTATATTCACTGAACCAACTGTAAATATAAATACCCCATACATACATTTCTCGGATATTTTAAGAAAATGAGCTAAGGTTTCTTTAGTCTACAGCACACTCGAAACCATCCAGAATTTCCATGGCGAAAACCTGGCCCTGAAAGAGAGATGTGGAATACTTCACTATCAAAGGAACCAAAAAGACCATGAGAGTTCACGATTGCATGTTGCTGAAAGTATCGGAGCCTGGAAAGTCTTCGTACATAGCGAGAGTGGAAAATATCAAGGTGAAACATAACAACTACAATGTCAATGTGAGGTGGTACAAGCCCGATAAGTCCCAAGGCGGGTGCATGCAGTTCTACGGCTCAAAGGAACTATTACTTTAGTACCACTACGACACCCAGAGCACCCACATGATTGAGGAAAAGTGCTTTGTACAGATTTTCAAGAACTACACCAAGCTCAAGAGTGTAGGACTGGATTATTACTACTGTTGGTTTGAATACAAGGCTGGCTCTAGCATTTTTTTCCCCGACTGTGTCGCCGGATGATCTTATTGTCCGGTGTGAAGGATGCAAGGAGTTTCATCCTACGTGTATTAGGATTGCTATCAAGTAGATAAAGCTGCTTGATATGTTCGTGTGAATCGATTGTTCTGTTGTGGATGCAAAATGGGACAACAAGGAATCATCCCCCTCCCGCCATTCCCCATCTATGGTTTCCAGATAGAAAGTTTGTCGAAGCGGATGAAGATGGGTTTCGAGAGCTAGGCCCCTTGAGTGTCTCCATATTGTATGTTAGGGTAGGAGATGTGCTATTAATGTGTCTGATAGAACTTACTAGGTTTTTATGCCTCCCAGATTTATGTTTCAGGAATTAGGACTGGGAGGATATTGTCTGTAGTTGTTTTGAATGAGGATTTGAACTAACTTTAGCTTTTAAAACTGTAGTAATGATGAGCTACTCATATGGACTTGGAGTGTGAATGTTAAACCATGCACGGAAAAATCTTCTGGATTTGGGGTTTTCGTCAAAAAATAAGTGTTCATACAATTTTTAAAAATAGAACAAGAGTTGCACAATAAAAATATCATTAATGTTTTAGCTTAAATTAAAAAAACAAATGAAATAATTTCTTATGATTTTAGAGCTAGGCGAGTACCGTGAATTCCGCGGACATTTATGACTTGTGTTTTTAAAATCAATATGAATTGCTTTAGTTTAATGATATGTCTCCATAAACGTTCATGAATACTAGAATCTCATTTTGTTTGATGAAACGATTTATTGAATATTTTTTAAATTATTTTGAAGTCAACTAATTCCTAACTCGCTCAAAGCTGATTTGTATCTTTTGAAATATTTTTCTCCCACGATAATTTATAATCAAAATCCTAATATAGCATTTTATTTGTTTTTGTGTTTTAATTTTTTTTTATTTGTTACTAGATTGTTTGCAATCATGTGCTTCCAGTTATAATGTGTTGTTTTCATTTCAGCACCGCTTGTTTGATTACTAAGCTTCTTTAGGACTTTGGAGACTCCCTTTGTTGCAATTAAGGGCAATTCAAATACGCAAACTACTCTGTCGTTTCTTTTCTCTTCTCTCTCCTTCATCAAAGTCTTCTAACTGATAACGGTCGGATCCTGAACTTTGGTTTCTGGTCATGGCGGCTCCTCCGCCTGGCCGTAGTGGCAACGCTGCGGCCAAGTCTTTCCTTCAAGCTCTGGGAACTCGCCAACCCCCACTACATGCAGCACTCCCATCCAACCCTGAAATCGTCCCTAAAACTCACTACAAAGGGGACATCGCCTGTTTAGTCTCCCGTCATGATGCAGAACTACTGGCTTCTCATTACCAAAACGCCCTGGTGGGTAAATTTGCAAGAGGAAAGCTGCCAATTTTCAAATCGGCTCAATCGATTACAGACACATCCTAATCCGATTCCAGGAAAAAGAGGATTATCAGAGGTTATGGCTTAAGGGTCACTGGATTTTCAATCAGGCCCCAATGAAGGTTCTAAAATGGACAACGGACTTCTCCCCGGAGGCTGAATCTTCCATCGTACCGGTATGGGTTAACATTCCATATGTTCCTATCTATTTCTGTAATATTGCTATGCTTCAATCGATGGGAAATTAGATAGGGACGTTTATTAAGATGGACGCAGCTACTGCTGCCCTTACCAGGCCTTCAGTGGTTAAGATGTGCGTAGAAATTGATCTACAAAAACAGCTTCCAACATATATTAGAGTGGGAATTGAAGAGGATGGTATTGAGTATAATATGGTTAAGCTTCCTCTAGAATTTGAGGATATCCCTCTGTATTGTCACCACTGCAAAACTATAGGGCATGAGGATAATCAATGCATATACCTGCATCCCGAACTTAAGAGATCCAAGTCCCATAGGATTGATAAATTCCCAAATCAGATGACTCCAGGGGGTGATGTGATTGTGCAACAGAGAGCCTCAGAAAATAGTCCTGTAGAGGGTGCAGCTAACTTAAAGGCTGGCAGTTCAGGTTTATCTGTTGCTGAGAAACAAGGTACTCGTATCACAAAGACTTTTAAATATGTCCCAAAACAAAAAATGACTGCAATTACAATCAGTGAGGGGACTAGTGTACCTGATCCTCTAGTTGAGATGAACAGAGTTAGGCTTTCTGATACTTTAGTTACTGGAGTTGCTACACAGACTGGTGACCAGGAGAAAGTAAGCACTTCTCCAATCAATGTTCTTGAATCTGAGACTGGTGTTCAGTCTGATATAAACCAGATTATAAGGTCAAACTTGACCCCTGAGGTAGCTGAGACCAGGGGGATCCTAGGTGAAGAAGGCATTGATTCAACTAAGAGGTCTCCTGAGAATCAATCACAACATCCCCAGTCTGCTCCTCCATTTCCTATACCAAAGAGAATTTTCGCTAAGGATGACATTCCTAGCAAAAGAGGTAAATCTTTCTCACCTTTCAATTCTATTATTGCGGCTAAAAACTTCCTCTTCTCTCAGCAGAAACATAAACATAACAGATTCCTCCCACTTGAGGATGATGATGGATCTAGTGAGGAGAATTCCAATGAAAATCCTGCAACTGTTACCGGGGTTAGGAAGGATACTGAGGCTGAATCTTTGAGAGTCTCCCCTTCAGCCAGTTTTGATTCTCATTTTAATCAGATTAGGCAGGTAAGTCCCTCAATTTCCCACTCCAAATCAGCTAAGCAAAATAAGGGTAGTCAGCTTGCCATTGAATCAAATCATAAGAATGAGACATATCTAACACAATTGAATACTATCATGACTAGATCAAAAAGCGCCAATAATGTTTTAGTATGAATAATACAACCCTCAGGATAAAATTTCTGATTTGGAATTTAAGAGGGATGGATACTTTCATGCTCAGACTACAAAACCTGATCACTAGGCATAATTTTGACCTCATTTGCTTAATTGAACCAAAACATGACAATCTGCAATGTGACTCCTACAGGCAAGTGCTACATTTTGATAACTGTATGTATGCTATGAATGGACAGATTTGGCTATTTTGGAATTCATCTGTTACTCTCACTGTCAAATATGATAATTTACAATTTCTTGCTGTCTCTTTGTATAGTCTCACTCTAAATAAAAATATGGATGCCTTTTTTGTGTATGGCCTTAGAAATAGAGATGGAAGGAAATCCCTTTGGTCTGATCTTAAGTCATCTACCCATTCAGATACTATTTTTATTGGAGACTTTAATGCCATCACATCAGTGCAAGAATATAAAGGTCCCTCTACTCCTAAATCAGGAAGTATGAAGGATTTTAATAATTTTATAAATGTAATGGCTTTAGAGGAAATCAATACAGTTGGTAATTTATTTACTTGGAGTAATAACAGATTGAGAAATCCTACAATTCAGAGATTAGATAGGGGGCTTTGTAATTCTGCATGGTCATCTTCTTTTCCTTCTTCTTCTGTTCAAATTTTAAATAGGTCTTCTTCTGACCACAGCCCTATGCTTCTAACTATAGGAAGTGATATTCCATCTAATCCTAGACCTTTTAGATTCCTGAACACCTGGTTTAAAAGGAAAGAATTCATAAATGTAATCAAGAATAATTGGGACCTCCCTATGCATTATTCAGGAATGCTAGGTTACTACCTAAAACTCTTAAGATTGAAGAAGGAATTAAAAATCTGGAATAAAGAGCATTTTGGTAATATTCATGACAATGTAATACTGACTGAAAATGCATTGCTGTTCCAGGAACAAATATATGATCAGAATGCTACTGAGTCTAACATGATTAATCTTAAGGAAGCTAAGGCTAAGTTGGTTAGAACATTAGTGGAACAGAAAAGCTTCTGGAAACATAAAGCAAAGATTAAATGGTTAAAGGAGGGGGATAATAATACCAACTTTTTTCACAATTTGGTTAAGGAAAGAAAAGGGAGATTAAGGATCACAAAAATCATAAGTGCTAATGGGTTATGGCTAGATAGTGTTCAGGAAATAGAGTCAGAAGCCATCCAATACTACAAAGGCCTTCTAACAGATGACAGCTCCTCTGAATCTAACCTTTTCAAAACACACTTCCTCAGCCAGATTCCCAACTGTGTCTCCCAACAAGATAATGAAAACCTTATGCTCCCGGTTACAATGTCTGAGCTTAATCACATAGTACTTGGTCTTAATAAACATAGTAGTCCGGGTCCAGATGGTTTCACATCTAAATTTTATATTAAAGCTTGGGATATTATTTCCACTGACCTATTAGCAGCAGTTCAGGATTTTATGAATGGAAATAACATTCCTAGGGGTTTTAGTAGCACTTGGATTACAATCATACCTAAAAAGAAAACCCCTTTTTCTTTTGATGATTACAGGCCAATAAGTCTCTCTAATGTAGTTAACAAGATTTGTTCAAAAGTGATAATGGAAAGACTTAAACCACTAATGCCAAAACTCATTTCTCCTCAGGAAACTACTTTCCTAAAAGGCTGAGACATTTCTGATAATGTAATTTACTTACAAGAAATGGTAAGATTTTTGAATAGGAAACAAAGACAACCAAATTGCATTGTCAAATTAGACCTTAAGAAAGCTTTTGCTAGGGTTAAGTGGTCTTTTCTATATAGTGTTCTTCTTAAATTTGGTTTTCATGCAAGATTTCTTTTTCCCATCATGAATAATTTATCTCAGGCTTGGTTCTCTATCTTGATAAATGGTAGGCCGGTTGGTTTTTTCCAATCTACTAGAGGTATTAAACAGGGAGATCCCCTTTCCCCTTTCCTTTTTAACATCTTTTCAGAGGCTTTTACTAGAAGTTTAGCATTTATCTTCCACACAGGTAAATTGGCCTACTATGATCTCCCAGGTAAATCCATACAAATCTCTCATTTATCTTATGCAGATGATACAGTTGTGTTTTAAAGGCTGAAAATAAAACTTTGGTTAGATTTAAAGCCCTTCTATCTACTTTTGAGGATGTCACTAGTCAACAGATAAATTATGGTAAAAGTGATATCTACATTGGGAAGCATGCCTCTGTTCATATAGTTAATAACATTAAAAAGACTTTGAGAATGAAAGTTGGATGCATGCCTTTTACATATTTGGGGGTACCTATTTTTACAGGTCCTGCACATAAGGTTCATTTTCAGCCATTAATTGAACAAATAGATAACAGAATCTGTAGTTGGAAAAATAAATGGTTATCTATGGGGGGAAAAATAACACTCATAAAATCATGCATTTTTTCTATTCCCCAACATATATGGTCAGTGCTGAAACCTAGCAAGAAGATTGTTTCCATAATAGAAAAGAAAATGAGCAGGTTTTTCTGGGGTGTTATTGATCAAAAACCTAATAGAGCATGGAGAAAATGGGAATCACTTTGTTTTCCAATTAACCAGAATGGTCTAGGGTTTAGATCAATCAACTCCATCATTGATACATGCTCTGTTAAGTTATGGTGGAAATATCAAAAAGCAGAGGCTCCATGGACACATTTTCTTGAATCCCTGCCAACCTCATATAAATCATCTCCTAACTGGAAAAGAATTTGTAGTTTTAATGCTTGGGCAGAAGCAAATTCCAGAGTTATTCTGGGCAGGGGATCTTGCAATTTTTGGACTTCCCATTGGCTTGGTGTTAGTCCTATATTGATTACTATGATCCGATTCAGGTTGATATCTCGGAGGACTGCACAGTGGCTGATTTCATTGAGAACAATGATATTTTGATTCAGAAATTTCTCCATTTACTTCCAACAGATATCATCTCTCTTTTACGGGACTCTAAGCTCCATCCGCATAGGTGTGACAGGCTAATATGGAAACCTGGAATTAGGGGAGACTTCACTTTCAAATCCACGTATCTCCTGCTTAGTCCACAGTCAGGTAATATTGCCTCGACTAAACTTTTTTGGAGTAGTAGAATTGAATAGAAAGTCTCAGTTTTTATGTGGAAACTGATCAACTCTTATTTACCTTTTGATAATATTCTACAAAAATTGACTTTTTGCTTGCCTTCTAAGTGTGTTATGTGCTGTAATCATGTGGATTCTTTAGATCACTTTTTTAACTCCTGCACTTTCACAACTTTTGTTTGGAACAATGTACATCGGTTTATCGGTATCACAGATAAATCATTCCCTTCCATTTGGGAAAGAGTCTCTTTCTATCTAACCTATCCAGGTTTAAGCTCATTACATTCTACATTAATTAGGAATGCTTCTCTAATTACGTGTTGGAATCTATGGAAAATGAGGAACAAATGTATATATGATTCGGTCGTCCCAAGCAGAGTTACAGTACTAAGTCAAATTAGGGATCATATCTTCTACTCTTTCTGTTCTAAACCAGTCTACATTACATCTGCATTTGATTATGGCATTGCAAACCACTCATTTCTGCCTCTGATAAAGACTGCTCCGAAACCAAAGATTTTCAAAATTACATGGCAAAGGCCACAGGAGGGGTACAAGTTTAATGTAGATGCTGCATGGAGTCCCGATTCTGATATGTGTGGATTAGGATTGATTATCAGGGATTCCAGTGGTAGTTTCATCTCAGCTTACACTAGATTTACATATGCTAGTTCTGCTTTAGAAGCTGAGCTAAGGGCAATTCTTCTTGCTATTCATATTGGTGTAGGATTATTGACTCCTATTTTCATTGAATCTGATTGCTTAAATGCGGTTCTTGCTGTTCATCATCCTTTGCATGCTAATTGGAAACTTTTTGAACTGGCTGATGAGATACATCAGGCTTTGGGTGATATGAGTGTCTTGCATATACATAGACAAGCTAACTTGGTTGCGGATTTTTTTGGCTAAGGAATGTTTCACTGCTAAGACTAGTAGTTATTTTAGTAGCTTACAAATGCTACCCCCTATCTGTACAGGTCTTATTAGGTTAGATCAGTTAGGGACACCCTCTCTAAGATTCTCTCATTGAACGGATGCTACTGAGTTTTTCTTATTGCTAATTGGCATGGATGGTTTCTAACAATCTGAGAAAGCAAGGCCCGGACGGCAGAAACCTAAAGGGGATCAAAAGTTGCGGACTTGGTTTCTTTCTGTTTATCAACTCAACAAAAGAGATTACTCTGCTGATCCAAGTGATATATTCGGTCAAAGTTGCTCATTTTGGTTTCTCTTCCAGCTTTCAGATTAGTAGAGGATAGGCTTTCGGTTTAGGTAAATGTTTCTCTGACTGACTTGTGTTTCGTTCATCCGATTCACTAACAAGTTCGAGATCTGCTTACCTAGCCTTTTAGTATTTGAAATCCTCTAGCTACTATAATCTTTTATCTCTTTCTTTTGGTAGCAACAAATGCTGCTTCACGAGCAATGTGCTCAACTTGTATATCTAAACTAAGCTTTGGCTTCCTTTCATCTTGTTTTTACGGCTTGGGAAGGCTAATACAATTTCCCCCATCTATGGATGGTTTAATCTAAAAAAAAAGCAATTAAGGGCAATTGCATCATCATCCTTGTATTGTTCCTAATCAACCATTTGTTGTAATGGAGTTTCAACTTCAGATACACTTCATTTACCACCCTATCTATGGGTGATTAAAAACTATCTTAAATTTTTACTACAACAGAAATAAAAATATATTGTCATACCAAATGTGGGGAAAAGTAAATAAATTTAATAAGTGATAGATGGTCGTGCAACGCACAAATATTGCCTGATTGTATAAATATTTAAAAAATTTATAATTTTCATAAATTTTTTTATAATTATTTTAACATCAAGTCAATTGTATACTTCAGGTATATTTTGAAAATAATAGAAAATAAAATGAATGATTAATAGAGTTCATACAATTTTTATTATCTTAGTTAGAATAGCTCGCCATTGAAGATTTTGAATTTATTTACCTTATACTCACCAACCCAACTGTAAATATAAATACCTCATAACAACATTTCTTAGATATTTCAAGAAAACTAGTAAGGATTTCATCAGTCTGCATCACACTCCAAACCATCCAGTCTTTCCATGGCGAAAACCCAACCCGAAAAGAGAGATGTGCAATCCTTCTCTATGAAAGGAACCAACAAGAATGTGAGAGTTCACGATTATGCATTACTGAAAACATCGGATCCTGGAAAGTTTTTGTACATAGCGTGAATGAAAAAGATTAAGGTGATACGCAACATCTATAACGTAAATGTGAGGTGATACTACACGCCTGAGGAGTCCCAAGGCCGGCGCAGGCAGTTCCAAGGCTTGAAGGAACTCTTCCTTTTGGACAACTATGACCCCCTAGAGCGACCATACATAGGAGGGAAAGTGCTTCGTCCGCATCTTCATGAACTACACCATGCTTGAGAATGTAACACTAGATGATGACTACTGCTAGTTTGATTACAAGGTTGGCTCCAAAATTTCGTTCCTCACCATGTCAGTGTGTATTGTTAGTGTGAGATTCCCTACAAACTGGATGATCTCATGGTCCAGTGCGAAGGGTGCAAGGATTTGTTTTATTCCCCATGTCTCAGGATGACTATCGAGCAGACAAAGCTGCTCAATCTGTTTGTGTGCACTAACTGTGCTGCTGCAAATGCAAAGAGGGCCAATGGGGAATCATCACCCACATCCCACGCCAATAGTGGCCGGATGGAGGGTTCGTCATGGAGGATAAAGACGGGTGTAAAGAAGGATGCCCCTTGAGTATTTTCATGTTGTACATTGGGGCTAGGCGATCTAGTTTTGCTGTGTGTGATAGAACCTACTAGGTTTTTATGCCTCATAGCACTACAAGAAACATGACCTTTTACCTTGGTTCTACAAGAATTTTTGCCTTGGTTTTTAGTCCAGAAAAATTCGAGGTTAATAATGCCAAAGTAAAAAGTAAATTTTTTACCTTGGTTCAAAACTGAGGTAAATAGTACCTTTTACCTCGGTTTTTTACCCATGCCGGTTGGTATTGCAACTGGCGCCAGTCCTTGCAAGAAGGCCAATGATAGGAGACCATAGCTGCAACATCATTAAGATCGACGTCCATATCCAAAAGCATGCGATATCGACCATAGCAAGACGACATCCAATGGGAGCGAAATTGCAGCAACGTCGCCAACGACGATGTTGGTCTAAATAGGAGCGATGTCACGGGAGATGATAAGCGATATCACACAAAATAGGGGACCCATATCGTGTGCCAGCTGACGTGGAACGTTAAAGAATACGACATCATTTTCAATGGTCGACATTGCAAAAAAAATGACATTGGTTTATGCGACGTCGGTAAGTAGTCATTTTGGCACCGATTTATGTTGCATTTTAATAGGTTAGATCTCATTTCTCATGAAATATTTTAATATTAAAAATTTGATCACGCAATTAACTGATCGGTGATAGCCATTACTTTTATTTAAAATGTGATAAATCGTGAAATGGTTAAACATCATACAACACTCAATTGTTGTTTAATTATTGTGGGAATGACTGACATGTTAAGTAAAACCAACAAAATTATGGCATATATTACAAATACATGTTACAATATATTAAAATACATAAGGTTGATATAAAATTGAAACATTAATTGCATTGAACCTCAATTTTCTATGTTGTACGGCATTAAGATTTCAGGGCAACCAGTGAAAAGACAAATTCATCCATCTAAATGCTAGAAGTCCATCGATAAATCTCCTTGATCCTATTACAACCAATGCACATGAAACAAAATTTGTTATAATTGGCCAGTACCTAGAAATACACATAATACAGTCATACGTAGATGACATTAATCTCAATTAAAAGCGCCATCGTGCGCATGAGAAATCAATGTTACAAAGACAGAGTGAAGAGAAACTTTGAATATTCATAGATATTTCATATTTCAACAATTCCTTGACTCATGCATCGTCAGTCCATGATCGGTACCATATCATATGGAGCGATTAACTGTGACCGATGTTGCACATTCATATTATGTTTATCCAAATCTAAGCCTTTTTTTTAACTCTTTACAAACATGGCATCTTATTGGAAACAGAAACAACATACAATTTATAACATGTAACACAATCATAACAATTCATGAAAATATTTTATCTTTGATGAATAGAGAAAAAATATATATACAAGGCATGGTAACAAAATTTCTAAATGAGCATGGAAAAGATGGAAAACTGCCTAAGTTAATTTGAACCTAGAAAGGCTCCATCCTTTGATACTTGTTGATGGTTGAAGGAAACAATTTGATTGAGCTCTTTCATTGTTGAAACGGAGTGAATGGTTGGGTAGGTTTGTAGGATTTGTGTTGGAGATGGAAATGTAGTGCCGAATGTTATTGACATGAAATAAGGTTGGGGGGAAATTTTATTTCAAATTTTTGGTTCCCGCTAGAAATTCCAGATTGAGCGATATCGCTCGATTTTCAGTATATGTTTCGTTAAATGCGATACAAGTGCGACGTCGCACATAATACCCATAGTCTAAATTTCAAAAATTATTGTAAAGTTCTCCGTTTTAAGATTGTGAGCCCTTCCGTTGACCCATTTATGCCCAAATCGAAACAACATTGTTGTCAAAATTTGAATAAAAAATGTTATCTCCAATTTTTCATTTCGACATCTCCCACTTTCTTGGAGGGACCTAAGTGAAAAAAATAAATAAAAAAAGATAAATAGTTGTCCCAAACTCGATTTCGATCATCCTGAAAAGAGGCTTCATCATCCCTGTTCGAACCTATAATAACCGAGAGTGATAAAGTAACTGGTCTTATTCTACATAGACTTCCACAAGTTCTTACGACTGGCCCTTGTATACTTTTAAGTAATCATCTACAATTTACTCTAGACCACCTACTGGCACTCTCTAAAATTTGATGGAAAAAATTTTATTACTTTTAAATTCCATAAAAAACCTAGAATATGAAATTTCATGTGATTCTATGAGGCAGAAATTATCGTTCCCATAACACTTATCATAAGGGTATTAATGGATACTATACAAAACAATTGGACGATTACCCAGATTCGTATCCTTGTAAGATAGAATGCATAATTTCCATAAAAAACATTTTTCATTATGTTCAGGTGCATGTCTCCTAAGCGTAGTGACATGCAAGGAAGTTTGAGCCATAGTGTAATTTCCCAAAGTTTTGTAATGTATTGTCCGTGAATAATTTGTGTCGTTCCGGTGGTGCATTCATGGCCAAATTGGAACATGGTGATCGTGATAATGTGAATTATATAAAGTATCTCCAATTTTTCATTTTGACACCACCCACTTTCTTGGAGGGACCTAAATGTAAAAAAGAAAAACATAACTTGTTGTCCCAAAATCGATTCCGATCGTCCCTAGAAGTAGCTTTGTCATCCATAGTCAAACTTATAATAACCGAGAGTAATAAAGAAACTGGTCTTATTCCACATAGACTTCCATTAGTTCTTACGACTCACCCCGTATTCTTTTAAGTAATCATCTACAATTTACTCTGGACCACAACTAGCGCTTTCTAAAATTTGATGGATGGAATTTTATTACTTTTTTATTCCATAAAAACCTAGAATATGAAATTTCATGTGATTTTATGTGGCGGAAATTATCGTTCCCATAACGATTATCATAAGGGTATTAATGGATACTACAAAAAATAGACGATTACCCAGGTTCGTATCCTTGTATGATTGTTCACATAATTTTCATACAAAACATTTGTCGTTATGTTCATATCCATGTCTCCTAAGAATCGTGAGATGCAAGGAAGTTTGGGCCATAGTGTAATTCCCCCAAATTTTTGTGATGTACTGTATGTGAATAATTTGTGCCCGTTCCAATGACGCATTCATGGCCAAATTGAAACATGGTGGTCGTGACAATGTGCCAAAAAATGCTCCCATATTAATTAAAGTAAAATAAGAATATGTGATTTCATTAATGGTACAAAGGTAAAATATATAGACAGCATATATAGAGTCATAAATGGAAAAGGATTCTATCTAGGGTACAATAATATTCACAAACTATCTCCTACACTCCTCCTCAAGTTGGAGCATGTGGATCCTGAATACCCAACTTGCCAAGAAAAGTTGGAAATGTCTATCGTCCAAGCACCTTTGCAAAAAAATATTTGTTGGCTAACTAGCACTATGAATATGATAAGTAACCACATCACCAAATTGAATCAATCATAGACAAAATGATAGTCAATAGAAACAAGATATATCCAAGATATATTTTCGTTAACATAGAAACATACCATCAGGGCAACGAGGTATCTCAATACCTTAAAAATACTTCAGGGCACCAAGATCCTTCATATGAAAATAGGAGCACAGATACTTCTTGAATTTAATCATCATCTCCCAAGATGAACCATCAATAAGAAGATCATCAACCAAAACCAAAACATGAAGAGACACACCATCGCAGAGATAAGAAACAAAGAGTAATATGACTTACTCAGAACAGAACCAAAGAGTTGAAGTGCAACTACAAGCTTGGTAAACCAATTCCATGGAGCCTGTCAAATACCATAAAGAGATTTGCGTAGCTTGCATACCAAACCAGGCACCAAAAGTGTATAACTTTGAGTCATATACATGTACACCTCCTTCTCAAGATCAGCGTGGAGAAATGCATTGTGGACATTCATCTGTTGCTAATCCCAACCACAAATAACAGTTACAACCAAGAAAATATTAACCAAACTCATCTTGGCAATGGGAGCAAATGTCTCAGTAAAGTATGTTCTCTCAATCTTACATTGCCATGAACAACCGAACGCGTCTTGTGGTGCTCAATAGAACCATCAGACTTAAACTTGGTCTGATACACTCACTTGCATCCAATGGCCTTTTTACCAGGCAGAAAAGGAGCAAGAACCCACGTATTATTCTGCTCGAGTGCGTCCATCTCATCGGACATGAGAGCGTGCCAATGAGGATTTTGAGAAACATCAACATAAGTAACTCAATCAGCAGCATCTGTAAGTGCAGCTAAAAATCTAGAATGCGAAGCATGAAAACTATCACAGGAAATATAATCAGAAATATGGTAATGAGTACCTGAGGATAGTGTAGCAGGCGATGAGAAATCAGAAGAGGGGGGATTTATCAAGCGAGTAGCAGTGCATATATAATCTTTCTGTTTAACTGGAGGCTGACGAAGATGAGTACTTAGAGGATGAATTGGCCAAATAGGCTAAAGTGGCTACTCCAGAATAGGACGTGGCTTAGAGCCAAGCAGCGGATCGGCAAATGGGAGCAACAAAACAATCAACAGTAGTCGCATTGACTCGGTGATGAATGGCTGCGGCTCGAACTGAGCTGGCCATTGACCGGTTAAAGGCGGCAACTTTGGTATCCAATCCTATGGTAGCAAAACTGGCTGCGGCGGCTCAGAGGATGGCGGCATCTCCACCTTAATGGATAGCTGTGGAATAGAGACGTTGTAAGTAGTAGGTAACTGTAAGGGCGGTTAATCAACAAGCACTATTGTTATGAAAACTGGCGTATGTGGAAAACAATCTTCATAAAATATCACATCTCGACTATCAAACATAGTACGAGACTCCAAGTCATAAACATTCCATGCTTTCTTGTCAACTGGATAGCCAAGGAAAACACACTTTCAACTTCTAGATGCAAACTTATCATGCGGCTGTGGAAGCTGAGAAGCAAAGCAAAGACAACCAAACACACGGAGATGGGTGTAAGATGGTGTACGACCGTACAGAAGGTGGTGGGGCAATCAGCCATCTAACATGAGTGTTGGTGTGTGATTGATGAGATAGGCAGCTATAAGAATGCATTCTCCTCAGAAGTCCATGGGCAAATGAGCTTGGAAACGAAGAGCACGAGCAATATTTGAAATATGTCTGTGCTTTTGTTCCATGCGCCCATTTTCTTGAGGTGTATAGACTGTGGAAGTCTCAAAATGATCTCCTTTCTCTCAAAATTAAGATCCGAGAGGCAAGAATTCAGTTCCGTTGTCAGTCTGGACCCCGTTGAATGGCAAGGCAGAACCATGTCTAAACAAATGAAAAGAACTCCTTCATCTTCAATGGTACTTGAGACTTAGAAACATATAAATAAACCCAAAATGCTCAGGATAATTATCAACTATAGTTAAAAAAGAAAATTCTCCACTAGAAGAAGGTGAACCATAAGGCCCCCGAACACCACAATGTATAAGTTTAAAGAAATGACTAGCCTGAGTAGAACTAACAAGAAATCTAAGTCTAGACCATTTTTCTCAAAGACAGATTGGGCATGGAATAATTTTATTAAAGTCACTAGTAAGTAAGGAAATAGTTGGGATAGAAGAAAACACCGAAAAAGACATATGTCCAAAAACTGATGCTATAAAGCAAACGAAGACACTAATGCAGCAACGGACAAGGATGGCCATGTAGAATTTGAAGCTTCCAATCCGCGCAACAAATAAAACCCTCCTCGTTATTCACCTGCACCAATCACCGTCCTCGTGCTCATATCCTGTAATACATATAACTTTTCGGTAAGCAAAACTAGACATTTTAAAGTAGTAGTTAACTTGGCAAACAATAACAAATTGCATTGTAATGCTGGAATAAACAAAACATAATTCACAAAGATATCTCCAAATCAAAGCTTTCCATGTTCAATAGCACTAGAAACAGACCCATCAGGAAGTATATCAACATTATTAGCATGCTCAACATTATAAAGAAGATCCTTATCGCCGGTCATATGGTAGGAAGCACCGGTGTCAAGAATCCAAGGTAGAGCAGTCTTAGCTGACATTTTGTCAGAAGAATTAAACTTAGAGAACATGTTCAAAACCGTACTCCAAATATTAGCAAAAGGTTCACAGAGCAAAGACTTGGGATGGATCCATCCAAGAAACCAAGCTTATGTCTAGAATTAAATCCATGATGAATAGCAGTACTCCAATCATTATAATTATCATGACCCTTCAAGATTATAAAGGAAATAAGAAAACCCATGTGATCTAAAGGATGGACATAGAAGAGATGTAATGCAAGCAGAATTACAGAATCACCAGCAAGATGTGGGGAATCAGAGAAGGTCGAGGCATTACAGGCGAGTAGGAGAAGGCAGAGCACATAGTGGAACAGGGAAGTGTTATCGAGTGGCGGCAGATTGGCAGTGTCGTGGATAGGAAGCGGAAGAGAAATGACTAGAATTGGAACTTCATCAAGCTTTACAATCAAAACCTGATCAACGGGACCTATATGGCGACAGTGGTGGGGCGTGAGCGATAGTGGAGGCGGCGCATGTGGAATGACGGAGGACAGACGTGGTGGCACGTAGAATTGGCGATGGGTGTGTCAAACGGAAGTGGCAGTGGTGGCACTTGCAGCGCTATTCTTCCCAGCGGCGGCGGTTGCAGTGATGTTCGCGGCAGCGGTAGACGGCAAGAGTAGGGCGGTGGCGGCGACTAGTATTTTTATAGTTTTTAAGGTTTTCCAGGTTCTCAGGATTTTAGGCTCTAGTACCATGTAAAATCTGAACGTGTGATTTCAATAATGGTAAAAGGGTACAATATATAGACAGAAAATACAAATTCATAATTGGAAAAGGATTCTATCTAGGGTACAATAATGTTCACAAAATATCTCTACAATTAATTTTCTAATTGAATCGTTTGGTCCTAGATTTTTTATTTTGGGCTAATCAGCCCGCAATAAGCTTTTGCAATATCGTTGTATTGTCTGTATATATTTGGTGACGATAACATGGATGCGACATCATTCCTTTATGGTTTTAGTCCAGCACTGACCAGGCCAGTAGATATTTTTGGTTTGGGCCATTGCTCTAATATGGACCAGTGTTCATTATCTATGATGTTAGGAATGTGTTGATCTCCTATTGGATTGGTCGATTTGTTTCATAACTTTGACTCATGTCGATTGGATTAGCTCTGGTCCAGGCCCAAATTTATAATGTTTTGGGCCCGATCATATATGTGGCCCAACATATACAAACAATGATGTCACAGATTATTTTCTGTGTTTGTCTTTCTTTGTGATATAACTGCGACATTGCACCTATGATTAAACGGCATCGTTTCACTGCGGGTATATAAATAGCCAACCACCCACCCCCTTCGTATTCCCACGACGACGCTGCAGTAAAACCTCACACCTTAATAAAATGGTCGAACAACATACAAATCTCAGCAAAAAACCGTGGTCTTATATCATTATAGTCCCAAAAATCACATTAAATTGGTTTGAACATAGTACACTGGCGGATTTCTTCAAAGCGAAAGAGCCAGAAACCCTAACTAAGGTAAGAAATTTATGATGAATTTGACATGGTTTTTTTTGGGGTTTGATAGACTTCTTTCATTTCACATTGCTTGGTTTCACAATCATTGCATGTTAGCTGTTTAAGTTGTGATTTTAATAGGATTATAGGTGTTTTAGGACAATTTGTGTTCCAGTCACACACTATTTTGGCTTAGTCAATTGGTCGTGCGACATCACACATTCAAACACATGGATATGTGATTTCACATGGATCACATCGGTCTAGCCAAAGTGTCTATGACATGAATGAAAATTTGGCCAAAAAACATTGACTTCATTAGGTTTTTTACCGTTGCACTCAATGTTCTATGTTACCTTGTTTCTCAGATAACTTGAATGAAGCAGATAACCAGGAGGAAAAGGGAAGACACCGCAGGAGCAAGTCCATCATGCCCCAAGAAGGCAAAGACAATGGCCACCCCTCCATCGCCAACATGGGACAACATACACTTCATCAATGAAGAGGCTAAAAAGCATTTCAAAAGGATCTGGGGCCCAAGTATAAAGGAGATCGGGGTGATGAAGCTTGGGGACGTGGACTGACTCCACCTCAATGATTTCCTCGAACCTTTCAAACCATTAGGAATAGAGGGTTTGATATATCCAATATATGATATGGAGGTCAAGGAGTTCTATGCCAGTTTCACAAGGGAATTGATGACCATATACAATACACGAGTGAACGGGATAGACCCGAAGATGATGATAGAGTTCATCAATCAGGTGATTGGGTGCATAGTCGGTGGAGAGGATCAGCTAAAGGTTGACCCTTTACAGTTGTATTTCCGGGACAATAGGCCTCCACGGGTCGACGAGAATAACCCATCCGGGCCACTTGACCCCAACCGAATGATGGAGAAGTACTTCAAAATTGAAGTGGGGAACAGGCTCATCCAATCGAGGCAGATTAAGCTTGGTGTTCTCGACCTTCAGTAGAGAATGATGTTCAGTATAATTGTGCAAGTACTGATCCCGTTCAGACATCCTACGAAGTGCACGATCAACGAGACCATCATGTACTACCATTTTACAAGGAAGAAGGTAGTCGACCCTGGGTACACCATTATCCAGGAAATACACTAAGTGGTCCTCACCACGAAGAGTGACACTTCCATACGTAACATCATCACCGACATTCTAAAGAAGAATAAGGTTCTCATCAATTCAAAAGCGGAGATTCAGCCTAAGTACTGCGATGCAAACTACTTCGGGAAAAAGCAATGGCTTTCAGAGGGAAAAACGTTAATTGATCGCAACGTCCCCAAGGGGGATATGGATGTGCCTCCCACACCCGAGCCTGAGGCTCCATAGGCTTCCATAGTGGGATATGGATGTGCTTACCCTAGTATTATTCCTACCTCGTGATTGGATATAAAGGTTTTAATGTTTTCTGGTTATTCTAAATTATTATTATTTAAAAATTTTGAATTTCAATTTAACTTATTTTTATCCCACGGGACTTAAATAAAGGGCCTGGGGCATCCTCCTTAATGACGTGGTCGAGACCAAGCCCTAGTGCAGCGCACGAAACACAACGCGTATAAGCTTATAGAAGAATTAGCGGGGATGAAGTCTATGATTGCATGTGCGATAAATGCACCAGGGACTGAGGGGCCTAGGGATAACAAGGCTGGGATGGAAACCATAGATGATGAAGGAGGGTCTAGCACCGGTGATTCCGAGTCTTCCACCGAAGAGTCGGAGGTTAAGATGATGGAAGTAGTTCATCGACAGACAATGTTATCCCACCCGAGTCACCGCCCCATTGATTGCCATGGAATATGTTTGTTTGTCGTAGAAGATGAAGAATATATGCTTGGATTTTATTGGGATTATATGTATTTTGTTTTATTTTTAATTTGATAGGATGTTTTCTGGATTGTATGGTATCATTACGTGTTTTGGATATACATACATATCTTTTGTCTTACAAATGTAAATTAATGAAATTTGAGACTGGCTATTGTGAACTTGGAATAGTTCCATTAGATGATACATTCCAAGTTCTGGCTATATTGGTTAACTATCGTTAAATTATTAGGTATGATAGAGAAGTGCGACATCGCACTTCATTCGCACTTCATGATTTCGAGTTTACCAACATGTCACTGACTAACCTACGACATCGCCTGAATTCATTTATTTGAATGGATTTAGGCACTGGTTTAGACCGATGGGTATGTGCGACTTCGCATAGTGGAAAATCCGACCTCGCTCCCTAACATCGAGAGGATTTTGGCCAAATCGACTTCTGCTGCAAAGTCAATCTTCTCATAATTGAATATTAAGGCTAGGTCGTACACATATTGTCAATGCCGCACCTACATCGGTAATACTTTTTACTTTGATTTAAAAACATATACCCCGGTTATCGTAGAACCGAGGGAAAATACCTATTATTTACTTCAAAAAAATAACCTTGGGAAAAGAACTTTTTACCTCGGTTATTTGACCTAAGAAAAAAAATGAGGTAAAAAGGGCGAAGTAATAGGTTCAGTTTCTTGTAGTGTAGATTCATGTTTTCATGAATTTGGACTAGGAGGATAGTATCCATAGATGTATCGAGTGAGGGATCGAACTAACTTTAAAAACTATAGGAATGATCAGCTGCTCATATGGATTTGAAGTTCAAATTTGAATGTTATACCTTACGGGAAAATATCTTTTGATGTTGGGGTTTTCTTAAAACAAAAGTAGTTCATACAATTTTTAAAGACACAACATGAGTTGCACAATAAAAATATTATAATATTTTAAATTAATTTTTAAAAACTAATGAAATAACTTCTCATGCTTAGAACTGAGTGAGTACTATGCATTGCACAAACATTTATGACTAATGTATTTAAAAAAATATGAAATTATTTACTACAATGGGATATCTCCATAAACGTTAATCAATACCAAATTCTCAAATTGTTAAATGAAATTTTTTAATGAATATTTTTAAATCTATTTTGAAGTCAACACATTCTCTAACTTGCAAAAAGCTAATACGGAGTATTTATCTTTAGAAATATTTTTCTCTAATGAGCATTCATAATCATTATCCCAATACAACATTTTTATTTCTTTTTCTGTTCTTATTTTTTTCATTTTGTACTACATTGTTTCCAATTATGTGCCTCCATTCATGATTTGTTGTTTACATTTCTGCAGTGCTTGTTCGATCATCAAGCTTCTTTGCGAGTTTGCATATTCCCTTATTTGCAATTGCAACTGTATCCTCTTTGATATAAAAATTCTAGTGAAGACTCTGAACTGCATAATTTTGAGAAGCACCGGATACCAAAGGATCCGTAGCAGTGGCGTTCAATTGAAAATAATACAAACGAACGTCCGATGGAAACACAAATTTGAGAACTTGACTAACACAAGGGACTAATTCACACAAACTCAAGCACTAGTTGCACCAAATTTTAAAAAAATTCAACGGTTCTAAGCACTAATTTATAATGGAAACAAATCTAACGGTTTAACACTTAATTAACAAAAACTAGAAACTCAATTAATGAATATATGGTCTTTATGATTTTATTAATTTGTTGATGGCATCCCTCTATTTATAGGGATAGACTTCGAGCATTACAACTTAGAAAGAAGACAGGTTTTGGTAATTTATGTCAGAAATGGGATTGCTTATAACAACTTTAAGAAGCTAAAATCATATCAAACTAAATTACCTATATTAAACCTAATCATAACCTCATTCTTCAAGCTAAATGCTTCAATGAATATTATCTAATCTAATCTAATCATAACTGAATATTCTAAATCCTAAATTACAATATTTTTTAATTTTACCCTTTCTTTTTTTTAATTGAAAACACCCGTGAGGTGAGGGAGTTATGTATTGGGTTCCCCATGCCCTATAGCAAAAACCAGAATATACATGAGTTGTCTAGATAGTTAGACTTAATCGAAGAGCGTAGCCCCCGTTAACCTAGTAAAGACTAAAAAAGTGTATATGTAAAGATGAAGTAACGATCCGTAGGAGCGAATCTCCACCCCAAGTGTTAATTCACTCCCACGGCCAGGTTACTAACATCTGTTTTAGTAACAATCAAAATCCCCATGTTAGGGGAGGAGTAAACAAAAATAAACTCCAAAGGTGATGAGGCATCAGCAGAGCAGAGCAGTGCAGCAAAACCTCCAAAGGAGGCATATCTCCTTGTTCAGTAGATCAGAAGTACAGCAGCGCAGCCAGAAGTACAGCAGCACAGCCAGAGGTGGCATATCACCTTGTTCATCAGCAGCAGAAGTACAGATTCGTGAAGAAAACCTGGCAAAAATAACAAACAAAAACTCAGCAGTATCCATTCCAGAACTGAGTTCTAAACTTGAGAACTGGGTTCAATGAATACGAACGGATGGGACAGATTGTTGATCCAGTGTAATAAGCCCTTTGATGTGTCTCGGAATGTTAGTCATTGAGATTATGGGATCAGAGTTAAAATGACATTTAGCCAGGGCATCAGCCACTAGGTTAGCCTCCCTGAGGACATGGGTCAGTTTAGCCCCTCCAAGAGCAGCTTTCCCCTTATAGACTTTATCAAAGAGTTCCCACTTAGCAGAGTAGGGGTCATTTAACATAGAGACAGCAAGTTTAGAATCAGATTCTATTATAAATGTGTGGTCCATATGAGAGAAAATCTGACAAACAAGCATAATGGCATCAATTTCAGCTAAGAGAGGAGTCCTAGCTGTGGAGGAAGAGGTGCAGATGTATGTAGGGTTGCCTAGAGAATCTCTAGCAATCAGACCTATCGAGGCTAAGTTTGGGGTCCAAGAGGCATCAACATTGATTTTGGAAAATCCTAAGTTAGGTCTAGTCCAAGAGATCTTTGCTAAATTAGGCTTAGGGGGAGGTCTGAATTTAGGAGATAGATGTGTGAGTCCAGGAGGAATAGGACTGGAATTGATTAGTTTTGGGGGACACAGTTGAAGTGATAGTAGGATCTGATCTTGAATCTCTCTACAGATGGAAGGTAAAGAGAAGGGCTTATTGTCCATGAGGAAACCATTCCTGGCTTTCCAAAGTCCCCAGCAGATGAGTGAAGGCAATAATTTACAATACATGCTGTCAAACTTAGGCAAATCATCAGTATCCCAGAAAAGGGCAAATCTTTGAGGAATGGTATGGCAAAAATCCAGGTTAAAATGAATCATGGATGCAAAGTTTGTCCATACTGCATGTGCTAAATGGCAGTTAATAAAGAAGTGCTGTATCGAATCTGAGTGTTCACATACAGGGCATTTTGATGCCAAACTAAAACCACAGGTAATAAGCACCTCATCAAAAGGTAGAAAGGCATGCAATAGTTTCCAAATAAAAATAGTTACCTTTTTTTGGTGGGGGATTTTCCAGAGAACAGAACTAGCTAAAGAAGTACCTGATTCAGCTGTCAAGGCTTTATAACAAGATTTAAAATTGAAATTACCTGAACTCTCAGGTTTCCAAATCATTCTATCTTGTCTATCCTCCAGGATTTGAGCCAACATGGCCGAATCCAAGGCCTTATTCATAATACATAAAAAAAATGGTGAAACTACCTCACAAAAAAAATCCATGGAAAAGATTATAGTGTTCTTCATGATGTCTTAATTATTTCAAAATACTTGAAAAATTAATTGAAGACAATTTCAATTTACTCTTTGTGATATGAATCTCCTCATGAATACTCTAGATTACAAAATTTTGAGAAGCACCCAATACCAAAGGATCTGTAGCACTGCCTTTCAGTCAAAGACAACACAAATAAACGTCTGAAATACGACACAACTTTAAGAACCTCAATAACACGAGGGACTAATTCGCATGAACCCATCACTAGTTGCACAAATCTCTCACTAACTAGCCTGAGGATTAGCTCACATATTTGAAAGATATTGCTAACTTAATTAACCTGCATGATTAAGTAACAATGGAACACTCGAAAGCAAAGAGTAATACCTGAAATTCTGAAAGATATAATTGATAAAAGTGTCAAAGGTAATTTACAATGTCAAAAACCATCCCCTATTTATATTTATATGAGAGGGTTCAGCCACTACAAAGCTGAAAGAAAACATGATTTGGTAATTCCTATCAGAAACCGGAATGACTTATGGCAACTTTAAGAAGCTAAAATCATATCAAACTAAAATACCTAATTTCACCTTAATTATGCTCAAAATATCTTAGTTAAATTATTGAATGAATATTGCCCAATCGAATCAAATCAAATCAAATCAGAACTAAAAATTATAAATCGTAAATAAGGGCATGGCCGAAATTAACTCTTCCAGCACCAACATGACCGAGTTAATGGGTCTTATTTTTAAATAAGATAAAATACAATGATCACACTACCTCACTAAAAAAACCTAGTGGGAAAAAAAGCATAGTGTTCTTCATGGCGTCTTTATTATTTCAAAACTCTTTAACAATTAATCCAAGACAATCTCGAATTAGGCTTTGGCTCTTCATCATGAATAGGGTCAATCAAAGCATTCAATGCAATATATAACATAACCCTTGAAGCTTTGATCAGGTATAGACACGTGGGTAGACACGGGTACTAGCACGCCGGTTGACACGGGCATTGGCATGGCCCGTGCTTGTGGCACAGCTTGTGGTGCTGGAGCTGGCACGGATGATGGCACGACTTGTACAGACCATGTAGCTTCCTGATTC
The DNA here is from genome assembly GCA_037428765.1 of Rubia yunnanensis. Taxonomy (NCBI): domain Eukaryota; kingdom Viridiplantae; phylum Streptophyta; class Magnoliopsida; order Gentianales; family Rubiaceae; genus Rubia; species Rubia yunnanensis. The sequence continues at coordinate 115,208,807 of CM075061.1, read as the reverse complement.
ATATCACTTTGGATCTTCATCATGAATCTGAACAATCAAATCATTCAATGTAGGATCTATAAGTTTCTTCCTTGCCCTAGTGATGCAAATGTCAAGACTAATACCACAATAGATGACGACATACCAAGGCTTGACCAGACATTCAAAAGATATGTTCGGGATCCTATAAGTGACATGGAAGGCCTTATGACTAGGGAAAGAACAAAGCTTAGAGACGTGGATTTGAATGCTTTGATTGATCAACTTCATGATGAAGAATTGAAGAATAAATAACATTGACTATGTCTTGGATTAATTGTTCAAGAATGTCGAGGAAGTGAAGACATCATGAAGAACACTATACTCTTTATCCCACTGGGTTTTTTTAATGAGGTAGTGTGATTTCTATAAACTATTGTAAATTATTTAATTTTGAATTATTGGAATTAAATTTGGCCATGTGGGCTTTGAAGAGTTTTGTTTCGAAAATCAATCCATTAGGGTTCCAAATATTAAGTTTTGTTTTGACTAGAGTTAGATTAGGTAAGATTAGATATGGCAATATTCATTCAAGAGCTCATATTGATGAATTCGGCCATATGGTCATTGTATTTTAGGAATTCTAGTTAGATATGGTTTTAGCTTCTTTAAGTTGTGATAAGTATTTTCAGTTTCAGTTTCTGATTAGGGTTTAAGGGAGAATTTAACCCTATAAATAGGGCAGGTATTTTCACGAATTTCACACACAATCATTTAAATAATCTATTAAGAATATTGAGTTTATACTCATTTATTTCTAGCCTTTTCATTCATGCTTAATCCCGTGGGTTAATTAAGTATCAAAACCCTTTATTTGTGAGTTAATCTTGCGGGCTAGTTAGTGAGAAAATTTTGAGTTGAGCATCAACCCCAAGGGCTAGTTTTTGATCAATTCGTGCGGCCAAGTTAGGGTTTCTAAATCCCTTAATTCGGTCAAAGATTTAAATTTTGCAATCCAGAGTCGTCGCAAGGAGATTCATTTCATTTGGTATCAAAGCGAAAGATCCTTGGCCAAAAATCTTCATCGGGGTTCTGAGTATTGCATTTTGTTTTTTGGATTTTTACATAGATTTATAAATTCATTCATGTCATATTGTTAACAGCGATTGTTTGATCTTTCATAATAGGAGGTTTGAATTTAGAGTCGAAGGACATTGAAGGGTCCGAGAGTTAGAATACTTTAGTATTACTATTTGTCTTCATCTTCATCAATCGAATCAAGAGGACGTCTCTAAGCGTTAACGAGAATCATCCGCCTTCACCTCCTGGTAAGTTTTATAGTTTTTGGGTAGCTTATACAGTTTATATGCTTGTGATATTTCGTATCCACTCTTCTAAAAATTTATTGCATGCTCATAATCTTATTCATTTTCTTTATCTTTCTTTGATTCTATGATCTTGAAATTTGTTCTTGAATTCTTGATTACACCTTATAAAAAAAATATTCTTTGTGTCATTTTCCAGGTATAGTGATATTATTTATCCTTACGATCTTAAATACCTCGAAGTTCATTTGAATCAAGATAAAGTTTTCTCTAGCTTCTTATTCCAAACATTTTAAAGAAAGGCAACGTGTTCCAAATATTTTCAAAATAAAAAACAAAGAGTAGCATTGTTTGGTGTTTAAATCCGCGGATCTAGGGTTTGGTTCCAAAAATTTGGGTTGTTTTATAATTTTTGAAAGTTTGGGGGTTGTTTTGCAATATTTCAAAAGTTGGGAATTATAATTTAATTCTACTTGCTGGGGGAGTAAGATTCTAATTGTAAGGGGTATATATTTTTTTAATTTTCGAAGTTGTGGTTTAAAAAGAAGAGAGAAAAAGGAAATTTTGTTTGAAAATGGAAAAGGAAACTCAAAATCCTAATTGGAATAGGTAACTGAAATAAAAACTTTTCGCGTAGGGAATTTGGTTTGAGTTTTCGAAATGGGCAGCAATATGGTGAAGAAAATCCTATTCTATAAAGGATTTGGGTTTGGGTATGAATCCTATTCGATTTCGGAGAAGTTACTTGATTTTTTGGAACATATTTGTTGCCTATTTAAAGCGTTCTTCTTTTGATCATAACTCATTCGATATAGCTTTGATTCAAGACTAATTTTGAGTTACAATGACCATATGGCCTAATTCATCAATATGAGTTCTTGAATGAATATTGCCTTATCAATTCACCATAGTTTTGAAGCATAATAAGAGATGGGTACAGCAGAATTTAATTCGAATTTTAAAAATTTATAAACTCAAAATTAGGCTCTATGAATTGTAATTCCAGATTCTTAAGAGAATAAGGACCAAAGCTCAATTTTAATCGAAGCTATAAGAATCAGGAATTACAATTCATAGAGCCTTATTTTTAGTTTATCAATTTTTAAAATTCAAATTAAATTCTGCTGTACTCATCTCTTATTTTGATTCGAAACTGCGGTGAATTGATCGGCTGCTCTTATTCTAGCCTTTTCCTTGTAAGTTGTGAGTGCTATACACTTGGTGAGTGACCTTACTAAACAAAAGGAAATGGAGGAACATTTTTATACTAGTTGTTTTGTTTTTCTTTGCAATTCTTAGCAGAGATGGTAGACGATAATCCATTCATCCCGCCGCCATTTGTCGGCGAACCCAGCAATTTACCATTGATAAACACTTCTGATGGTAGTTGTAGTAATCAATCATGTGATGAACCTCCAGATAGTTGGGAGCGACAATAGATCAACCCAAATGAACCTCATGATCCAAATTAGTTTGCTATTGTAATAAATGCACTCATGAGTGGCGTGCAACAATTGGCGAGAAAAGTCAACAACATGGCCAAACTGACACCTCCATCATCGACCAAGAAGGACAATCTCCAAGGTTTTGTTCATGCATTTCATGGCTATGGTAGTTCGGGGGAAGAATCTGGCGATGCTTAGGAAAGACGGTCACAACGAGGGTCTTTTAGAAAGCATTGCCACAGCAAACACCATTCTCAGAGAAGAACCAATTTAGATTCCAATGAGAGCTCATATTCTGCTCGAGACATCAAGGGATTAAAATATAACATCCCTCTATTTGATGGTCAACAAAATTTGGAAAATTATCTTGATTGGGAGCGACAGATTGAGAATCTGTTTGATCTCACAATTATTGGGAGACAGAAAAATTGAAAGTGATGCAGTAATCCTTCACACAATATGCGGCTGAATGATGGAAGAATTTAAGAGAATCGAGATAGATTGCTGGTAAAAAACCTGTCTCCACTTGGTAAAGATTGAAGTCTGAGCTTTGACAATATCATGTTTTGCCTACATATTTCATGGAAAGGCATTCTTATTTGAGCAATATGAAGAAAGGAAATTGTTCATGTGATGAATACTGGCAAGATCTTGAGTTGACCATGAGAAGAGTCGGGATGAAAGAAAATGATGCATATATAAAGAATCAATCCATAGAAGGCTTACAGGAATATCTTCAAGTACTAGTTAAGCTTCAACATCATGTGTCGATGAGAGATTTATTGGTGAAAGCAAGATTGGTTGAGAGCACATTGCGGCCATCAAGGACACAAGCCGGACTTCCCACTCAAAAACTAGGGTTTGAGTTGGGAAACCCTATTTTTGGCTGAGGAAGAGGGAGTACCATGTGCGGCCGTGGTCCAATGCAATCCTATTCAAATCTAACTTATAATCCCAGTGAAAGAAGGATGGCGCCCTCTACTCAACAGTCTAGCAAAAATCCATGTAAGTATACTTCATCATCGTCATATTCCGTTTCTTCTAATACTCCTACTTGTTTCCATTATAAAGAACAAGGATACGTCTGTAGCAACTGTCCTCATGCTCTAATTATAACCAAAATTGAGGAGGAAGATGAAGAAGATGAATATGCTGATATGCCAGCATTGTATGAAAGCGAGGAAGAACAGGTAGATGAAGAGATCATCGTAGATGATCATGGTGAACAAGGTATGAAAACACAAGATAATTTTGTGTCATTGAGACACCTCAACTCTCAAATGGCTGAATCTGAGGTAAAACATGTTAATATTTTTCAAACTCATTGTGTTGTGAAAGATAATAATTTTTACTGAATATTGATGGTGATTCTTGCGCTAATGTTGTTTCTAATGCTCTTGTTAAATCACTGTCTTTCGTTGTGACTACCCATCCATCACCATATCAACTTATTTGGTTAAATGGTAGTGGTGAAATTAGGGTTAACAAATAAATCATTATTAACTTTAAGATCGGAAAATATCATGATTATATCTAGTGTGGTGTTACACCTATGGAAGATGGTTATATTTTGTTAGGTAGACCTTGGAAATTTGATCTTAAATCTATGCATAATGGTTACACTAACAAAATCATTATTATTAAAGATAGAACTAGGTATACTTTAAGACCATTATCTTCTGTGGAAGTCCTTGAAGCTCAAAAGAGGATGAAAGTCGACAAAGAGAAGTTTGCGATTGATGTGAAAGGGGCCGAACTAAACCTTACCCTGGGTTTGTATGAGATTGTCCAAAAGGTGAAAAAGGAAGCAAAAACCCTGGAAAATTAGACCAAATTCCAGGGAAGGCCAATCCACAGTCAGGTAATTCAGGTAAGTCACAAAATGATTTTGAAAAGTTGCATAAAATCTTGTCTTCACATCTTAGTCCTTTACCATTGATTTACATGATGAGACATGAACTTCCTACTAATTCTGGTATTGTGAATCATGTCTTTTCCAATCATTCATTTGTTCTTATCTTATATTTTAAAATAAAGTTATGTCGCCAAGGAAGATATTCATGTACATGTTCCTCCACGGTTTGCTGATATGTTACAAGAATTTGAAGATGTATTTCTGGAGTAATTACCTCATGGATTACCACCCCTGTGAGGTATTGAACACCAGATTGACCTACTTCCGGGTTTGGTCATTCCGAATCGCCTAATATAAAAGCAAACCCTGAAGAGACAAAGGAACTACACCAACAAGTTGAGGATTTACTTCAAGAATGTTATGTGCATGAATGTTTAAGTCATTATGATGTGCCTGTCATTTTAGTTCTTGAGAAAGATAAAACTTGATGTATGTGCATTGAATGTCATGCTGTAAAAAAGATAACCATTAAGTTTTGTCATCACATTTCTAGGTTAGATGATATGCTTGAAGATTTGCATGGATCTCTGATTTATACTAAGATTATTTTGACTCAGGGTTATCATCAAATTAAAATTATGGAGGATGATGAATGGAAAACTGCATTTAAGACTAAGTTTGGGTTATATGAATGAATTGTTATGCCTTTCAGTTTAACTAATGCACCTAGTACTTTTATGCGGTTGATGAATCATGTTTTGAGAAAGTTAATTGGTCAATTTTTTGTGGTTTATTTTAATGATAAATTGATCTATTCTAAATCGACTAATAATGAGCATATTGAGTATGTTAAGATGGTTCTTGCTACACTCTGGGAGTCTAAAGTGTTTGAGAATATCAAGAAGTGTACTTTTTGAACTTCGTAAGTGGTGTTTCTTGGTTTTGTGGTGTCTAGGGATGGAATCAAAGTCGATGAAACGAAGATAGGGGCAATCAAAAGTTGGCCGACCCCTACCAATGCCAATCAGGTGAGATCTTTTCATGGTTTAGCAAGTTTTTATAGAAGTTTTGTGAGTTATTTTTCATCTATTGCTGCTCCTTTAAATGAACTAGTCAAAAAGGATGTGAAATTTGTGTGGGGTGAAAGCAAAGAGAATGCATTTAATGAATTGAAAGTATGATTATGTAATGCTTCTATTCTTGCTTTACCTTATTTTAATGGTACTTTCGAAATGCACCGGGATGCTTTTGTTGTTGGAATTAGTGTTGTTTTAATGCAAGAGAATCGACCTGTAGCTTACTTCATTGAAAAGTTAAAGGGAGGTGCTCTTATTTATCATGTTTATGACAAATAATTCTATGCTATTGTGAGAGCTTTAGAGACATGGAAACATTATTTATTGCATAAATAATTTGTCATTCATAGTGATCATAAATCATTGAAATACTTGAAGTGTCAGATGAAGTTGAATAAACGCCATGCTAAATGGTCTAGTTTTATTGAATCTTTTCCTTATATATTGTGATACAAGAAGGGTAAAGAAAATGTTGTTGCTAATTCTTTGAGTCGTAGACATGTTTTACTTACATGATTGGAATGTATCATGTTCATTTGTGAAAGAATTATATGCCATTGATTCTGATTTTTCATCTGTTTATGCAGCATGCGAGAATGGTGCTTATGATAAACTTCTTTAAAAACCTGGAAAACAATATAATACAGTAAGTTAGTTAATATAATAACTATGCACACAAATACCCAAACTAAGAGATAAAACACATCAAGTAAACATACATTAATTTTAAAAGGATAGTTTAATTAATACATAGGAAAATCAATAAAAAAAATCAATGTATTGTTTAGTAAAACTAAACAGTTAAACACATAAATAAAATCAAAAAGTACATATACTACAACTCTACACATAAAAAATTAATAGTATAGTGAAACAAAACACTAAAACACCATAGATAAAGGACAACATACCTAAACTAATAAATTCTAAATCATTCAAGTTATTATGCAAAAATATTAAAACTGAAATATTCAAAGTATATGTGCACACACATAAAGTAAAATCACAAATACATAAAGTATAAAACATACCTAGAAACATCAGGAAGCTGAATTTCACAAACTTGTTTAATCTGGCATGTCACTCCCGTGCCATCATTAGTGTTCCCTGCTAAACGATGAACAGAAACATTTCTCTTCGCAGCAGGACTAGAAACACCATCTCCATCTCGCTTGCGCTTTCACGCAATAAAATAAATCGTCGACGACCCACTCCAACTCCAGCAACATCCTCATTACTGCTCCCAAATGGCTTCTTCACAGCAGGCTTCTTCACTGTAGACACCTTCGATGCAGGCTCCATCGCAGCAGACTTGTTCGCTGCGGGCATCAGTGCGGAATTCTTAACTGTAGGCTCCTTCGCTCTGGGCTTCAAAGCTGGCTCCTTCACAGTCAGCTCCTTCGTAAATGGCTCATTCACAGCTGGCTCGTTTGCATCAGGCTTCTTTGGAGGTGCCTTTTTTGCACCCACCCTCTCTACAGCAGCCTTCTTCACAACCGGCTCATTTCCTTTCCCTTCAAAAACCTTTTGTTTGCCATTTTCATTTCCATCCACCACAGAAGGAGGCAGATCAATAAAATTATCATCTTCCATAAAATCTTCATCACTAATAATTTGTTTAGTTGTAACCATCTTCCTAACACCTTCTTGTGAAAAACATTTCTGACCTACAGCACACAAATGAAAAAAAATACTAAATCAAAAACACAAATTAGAAGGAAAGAAATCGATAAATACCAGAATCAGTTTCACATCTCAAACATTCAATAACAACTTTTATCTGAGCACTTATGGGACTTGCAGCAACAAAAGTAGAACCTACAAATTTTTAAAATTAAAAAATACTAAATAAACATAAATTAATGAAAGATACACAATAACAAATATATTAAACAGTACCATCAACATTTCTTTCAGCAGAATCCTTATTTCTTTCAGCAGAATCCTCATTTCTTTCAGCAGAAACATTTCCAGGCTCTGATGCAAAAAATACAAAGACTAATGAGTTTAATAGCAAAATTGAACATCAATAAATATGAACTAATAATTCAAATACTAACCACTATGTTCAATGCATGTTGAAGCAGTAGGTCAAATAATCACAGTCTTCTCCATAAGTGCATAGTAAAAAAATGTTAAGGTAGATTATAAAGTGAAATCTCCAATCTTAACTAATGAGTAAAATAGCATAACTAATAATTTATAAATTGAATTTAATAAACAAAAAAACTAGTTGAAACTCCTAATACTAACCATTTTGTTCGATAATTGCTAAAAGTAAGGACTACTGATCACAGATGTCTCCACAACTACATCATAAAAAGAGATTCAAATAATAATTTTCATACTCGAACTAACAAAATGACAATAAATCATAAAATATTAATCTAACCTGATTATGTAAGATTTTTTTAAGCTGGATTATTAACAGCAGTTTCAGCCTCATCAACAACTACAAAATGCAAACATATAATGTCAATCACAAAACTAAAGCAATAAACAACAAAAGTATCAAGAAATCAGGATATATTAAATCATAAAGCCTTAATATAACCTGATTCTATAAGATTTGTTGAAGCTGGAATATTACAAACAATGGTTTCAACCTCAGCAGCAACTACAAAATACAAACAAATAATTTAAATCACAAAACTAAATCAACAAACATTAAAAATAAAAATAAAAAGAGAAACCAAAATATATTTAAATTACCAGCGTTATGTGGACCCCCAGTCACATCACATGCATCCACAATAACAAAACAAAAGGCATAAATACCAAAGGTAATGCACTAAACAATAAAAGCAAACAAAAAACAGAATATATTAAATTTACAAGTTTTATCTTGAACCCTAGACAGATCACTTTCATCTACAATAGCAAAACACTATACTTAAATACCAAATGTAAACAACTACAAAGTCAAATAAACAGAGACCGGGATGTATTAAATTTACCAAACTTATCTTGAACCCCAGTCATATCACATACGGCTACAAATAAAAAAGAAAATATTTAAATACCAAAAGAAAATCACTAAACAGTCAAAGTAAAACAAAAAATTAGAATTCCAACCAGTAACAGATGATCCAGCAATTCTATCTGGCTTATCCACAACAGATTTACTACCACTTTTGCGCAATCTCTTCACAATATCATCTATAAAAAATAAAATAAAATATCATCAATACATAAAGCAATCAATTAAAAACCAACAAAAAATGAATAAAATGCAATCATATTTAAATACTTGTGGTAGTAGTTTTCTTCTAGGTTTTTTTCCTTTTATTCAAAGGAGGTTTAGAACCTGAAAATTACACAATCAATTAAAACAAAAATATTAAGATTAAAATAAAAAAAATTGGGTAATATGCAAATATAACCCTATATGTTGGAGAAAGTGCAAAATATAACCTTGAGTTGTTTTTTAGTTCAAATATAACCCTAACTATTATACATATGTGCAAATATAACCCTAACTATTATACATATGTGCAAATATAACCCTAAACCCATTATCCTGGCATTGACTGACCAGGGTTATATTTGCACTTTCATTATCGCAGGGTTATATCTGCACTTTCATCAATTATATAGGGTTATATATGCACTTTTCTCTAAAAAATTTACAATCTAACAAATACATATCATCTGGCAATTTAGACTGCAATATACTCGATTTCCTCAAGTAAATTCCATCATCCACATTTGAAAAGTAATCACATAAAAACAACTTAAACACTTAAAGTAAACAAACCAATATAACTGTGTATATACATACAGAATTGCAGTGCAAATAGATTACACATTAACATGCAAACTAAACACATAAATAGGCTAACTAAAAACAGTGCAAACAGAAAACATGCAAACTAAACAGATCAAACTAAACCACAACAGATCCACGATAATGTCTAAACTAAATACATAAATAGCCTAACTAAACACACAAACAGCCTAACTAAACACATGAACAACCTAACTGAAAGACAATGCAAACTAAATAGAGCCTAAATTAAACCACAACAGAGCCACAACAAAAGTCAAAACTAAACACATGAACATGAAAACTAAACACATAAACATCCTAACTTAAAGACAATTCAAACAGAAAACATACAAAGTAAACAGAGCATAAAATAAACCTCAACAGAGGCACAACAAAGCCTGAACCAAACACTGAACAACCTAAATAAACACATGAACATCCTAACTAATTTGTTATACACCGTTTCATACATAAAACAGAACAATATCCTAAAAATCAGCAAAACAGAGCGACATAAAAAACAGAGCAGATTCAATAATAACGAACAACACATCAAATCAACAAAGAGTGAAACAAAAAAACTCAAAGAAGCGGAACAAAATAACAATACAAAATTTAACAAAAAAAGAGAAAAATCCTTTAGATTCAAGTGCGGACGAGGCACAAACAACATCATTTCATCTTTACTAGCAATTTCTTCGTTCGATTTCATCTTATCTACGAAATGCCGAAACAAAACTCATAAACACACAATATAATGTCAAAAAACACATGCACGGCTGGATTTACAGAGATAAACGCCGGAATGATATAGAAATCATCGGAGAGGTAGAAGAAAACAAAAACCCTAAATATAAACCCCAAGTCCAATGAAAATAAGAAATTCTAACCTCTACAGAACCGTATTGAAGAGAGTGATGTAATGCTAATGAGAAACTACGAATTTGAAAAGGTTTGAGCAGTTGAATTGCAAATTTATATCAGCGGTTTTGAGAGGCTTGAGAGAGGGTTAATGCGCGTGTGTGAGAGAGAGGGGGTTGGTTGGAGCCGTTGAATTTAAAAACTAAAAATAAAAATTAATTAAAAAATATATATTATATGATGTTGCTTCAAAGCCCCTAAAAATATTTAATTTATGGTGAGACCCCTGGTCTCACCATAAGCATGGGTGAGACCGTGTCACCCAAGTCTTTGTACTTATAAATTATATGACTTATATGTTTAGGATTTAAGGTTAAGATTTACGTAAGGAATTATAATCATGTTCTTTTGGAACTAGGTGCGATTTTTGGCGAAAAACGTGCGATATACGAATCACTGTTCCTCTTCACCCTCTTCTTCCAATTTCTGTTACTGTTCACGGCCATTAATGGTCATATTAGCCATCCATGGCGTTGCCGTCGCCCGCTCCCATCGTGGAGTTGGGCACAGCCACCAATAAGAGCTTCATCCAAGCTCTTACCTCCAAGCCACCGCCGTTATTTTCTTCTCTTCCAAACACACCAAATTTACATCCGATAACTGAATACAAAGGGAAGATTGCGTTTATCCTTCCTCAAGAGGAAGGAGAACGCCTGGCATCTCATTACCAGAACGCACTGGTGGGCAAGTTCAATCGGGGAAAGCCCTCGATGGAGCTTTTACAAATTGCTTTCAAGTCAATCGGATTTAAATCTAAATTCCAGCTTGGCTCAATTGACTATCGTCATGTGCTAATTAGGTTTCAGGATCCTGAAGACTATCAGCGCTGCTGGATGAAGGGACAATGGATGATCCAAGGTGCAGTGATGAAAGTGCAGAAATGGTCACCCGAATTCTCACCAATAGCTGAATCTTCGATTGTCCCGGCGTGGGTAACGATTCACAAACTTCCTCTTCACTTTTATAATACCTCTGCTATTATTGGATTGAGTAGTCAGATTGGTAAATTTTTAAAAATGGATGCTACAACTGCAGCTCTAACTAGACCTTCGGCTATTAAAGTCTGTGTCGAAATAGATCTTCAGTCTTAACTACCAGCTTCAATAGTTGTAGGTATAGGGAATAAGGTTGCTGATTATCCAATAGAATATGATGAACTGCCATACTATTGCTCCCACTGCAAGATTGTTGGACATAATCAGGATAAGTGTACTTTTCTCCACCCTGAGCTAAAAAGGAAGGCCACTGATACTAAACTTAAAATTGGAAAGGTGGACAACAACACTGCTAAAATGGCCAGCAACACTCAGGAGAATTTTATCGCCGGGAAACACTTACTTTCTGAGGAAATAGCTAAGGATAATGTAGTAGGTTCTTCGGCCCTTACTGTGTCTCAGAAACAAGTAGAATGTCAAGAACAGAGATATCAATCAGTCCATCACCAGGACAACATTTCTAACTTATTTATCACTACTCAAAAGAAAAGATCTGATTTTTACTCTCTGGATGATATTTCAAAGCCTATTACAAATACTATCTGGAGAAAGAAGAGCAAACAGCCTGACAAATCCCTAGTTGAAGACCTACAGCTAACAAATATTGTGTCCATTTCTAATGCCTTTCATGCTTTAGATGTCTTCACTGAGGAAGAACAAGAAGGAGAAGTTGTGGAAATCTTCCACGAATCTCTGGAAACACATGAGCAAGTAGTACACACAGGTATACCAGGTTCACCAGCAAATAGGTCAGAAGGAAAACTAACTCCAGGTAATAAACAAGATGATAAACCAGATCAAATCTTCATATTAGCAACAAGATCATCAGCAGAACTAGAGCAGGATCAAGCACAGAATGAGGTATCAACTGACAGACCGGGCAAAGCTGATCAACACACAAATGAGGAACACAATAAGGTACACACAAAGGTTGATACTCCAAAGTCTACTGAATGTAGTGAAAAAGGTAAGGACTCTTTAGATAATATTAGTAAGGCCTCTACTAACAAAACTAGGAAGCTTCGATCCTCACACAAAGCTATCCCAATGGTTTTTAAATGATTAGATACACAATCATAGGGAATATATTAGTGTGGAATGTTAGAGGATATGGATCATCCCTGGATAGACTAAAAACTCTAAAGATGAACCATAAGATAGACATACTTTGTATGATTGAACCTTGGCATGATAATCAACATATTCATACTCTAATGCATGCCCTAGAATTCACCAATGCTCTTACAGCTCAAACTGCTAAAATCTGGATTCTTTGGAATCAACCTTTTCACTTAACCTGTATCAGAGAATCTGATCAATTTCTACAAGCTAGAATTTCTGAAGTAGCTACCTCACTTAGTTGGAATTGCTTCTTCATATATGCTAGTGTTCATAGGAATGTTAGGGAAAATCTTTGGCAAGATTTGGGCTCTCCTCAGTCTGAACCTTCCATATATATTGGGGATTTTAACACGGTGACATCAGTTAATGAATACAAAGGAAGGAAAACCACTCCTCATAAAAGCATGAAACAATTTAATAACTTCATCAATAGCTCTGATTTGCATGAAATTACTACTGTTGGGAATTCTTTTACCTGGTCTAACAATCGTGTTAAGGACAGATGTAAAGACCTTATTTTTCAAAGGCTAGTTAGGGAACTCTGTAATCTTGACTGGTTGGATCTATATCCTAATAGTTCTATCCAAGTTTTAAATAGAATCACATCGGATCATTCTCCTCTACTTTTGTCTATACAATCTGCTTCTGAAATGATCCCTAGGCCTTTCAGATATCAGGATATGTGGTCCACTAGGCAAGACTTCAAGGATATTGTGATTAGAAATTGGAATTTAATATCCCCTTTAAAAGGAATGACTGGCTTTGTTCATAAACTGAAGAGGCTTAAAATGGAAATTAAACAATGGAATAGAACCAGTTTTGGGAATGTTAACCAGAACCTCATACATGCTGAGGACAGAGTTTGTGAATTGGAAATAATTTTCCAACAAACTCAAAATGAACAGGATTTAGCTGAACGGAATGAATCAAAATCCTTATTGCTTAGAGCTCAGAAAGAGAAGATCATTTTTTTAAAACAAAAGACTATACTAAATTGGCTTAAGTTTGGGGATGCTAATACTAATTACTTTCACCATGCCATTAAGGAAAACAGAGCCAAATCTAGAATTAGCAAGATTAAGGATGGCTTAGGCAACTAGATTTCTGACCCTAACCTGATTAAAGAAGAAGGCATCCGTTTTTACAAGGACTTATTAAATGAGGAATCCCCTCCAAAATTAGGATCCTATCTTAATTATTTTCTGAGTGAGATACCAGTGGTCATTTCTGAAGAACAAAACCAAATGCTTCTTCAACAGTTCACAATCCAGGAACTCAGACATGCTGTATTCGACTTGAACATAAGCAGTGCCCCTGGATCTGATGGTTTCTCAGGTAGTTTCTACCCAACTTTCTGGGAAACCATCAAAACTGATTTGTTAGATGCAGCAAATGATTTCCTGGTTTCAGGAAATATTCCCTTAGCTATATCTAGCACCTGGTTGGCCTTGATCCCCAAAAATCCCATCCCAATCTCCTTCTCCGATTTTAGACCAATTAGTCTATCTAACTTCATTAATAAAGTGTTTTCAAAAATGCTAATGGAAAGGATCAAACCTTTAATGCATTCATTAATTTCTCTTGAACAAAGTGCTTTTATCAATGGTAGAGATATTACCGATAATGTGTTGCAAATGCAGGAATTGACAAGAATTTTAAACAGAAAATCAAAGGCACATAATATAATTGTGAAACTTGACATGCAAAAGGCCTTTGACAGAGTGTCATGGTCTTTTCTAAATTCTATACTTCTTCTTTTCGGTTTTCATGGAAACTTTGTTAAAATAATACTGAGTAATATAACTTCAGCTCACTTCTCTGTCTTAATAAATGGAGTCACTTCTGGTTTTTTAAAATCTTCCAGAGGACTAAAACAGGGAGATCCCCTATCCCTTTTTCTTTACAATCTGGTATCTGAGGCTTTCTCAAGGGTTCTTAAAAGGATGATCAACACTGGTTATCTCCAACATTTTAGTTTACCTCAATCTTGCTCAACTGTTACTCACTTGATGTATGCAGATGACACAGCAATATTTCTCAATGCCAAACCTACAACTCTGAAGAGGTTTAAAAGGTTTTTAATTGCTTATGAACAAACTACTGGTCAAAAAGTTAATTTTGGGAAGTCTGAATTCTTTGCTTCACATAAAACCCCTCCTCACATCACTCTTTCTGTTAAAAGAATACTGGGAATGAAACAGGGTTCTTTTCCCTTCAAGTACCTAGGAGTGCCTATTTTCTATGGTCATAAATCTACAGGTATACTACAAGCCGATGCTAGAGAGGATGGAGAAGACAATCAACAATTGGAAGAATAGATGGCTCTCTAGTGCTGGTAAGTTAGTACTCATAAACCATTGCCTAATTTCGATTCCTACTCATATCTTCTCTGTTTTGAGCCCTCCCAAGATAATCCTAAGGAAAATAGAAAATATTGATTCAACATTTTTCTGGGGGAAACTGGACAATACTGATAGGAAAAAATGGAGATCATGGAAAAACATGAGTTTACCAATTGATGAAAATGGCATAGGCCTAAGAGATATAGGAGCAATAGTAGATGCATTCTCATGTAAGCTATGGTGGAAATTACAGGCTAACAAAAATCAATGGACTTCATTAATATGGTCACTCCCCAACTCTTATAAAACATCTCATACTTGGAAAAGAATCTGCCGAATCACTGATAAGGCTAACAGTTACTCTAAAGTGATATATGGACTGGGAGAGTGCTCTTTCTGGAACTCGAACTGGACTGGTGTGGGGGCCCTTTTCTATGAATGGCCTGACAGGCATAATATTCCTTTTGAGGATATCTCCCTGAGGTATTTCATACAAAATAAAGCTAATCTCCTACCACAGCTGGAGCCACACCTGGCTACCAATATATTTGCCATTTTGCAGGTTGCAGAACTGGACTATCATCATGAGGATAGAATGATTTGGACTCCAAACATCAACGGTAGTTTCACAGTAAGCT
Organism: Rubia yunnanensis; assembly: GCA_037428765.1. Taxonomy (NCBI): domain Eukaryota; kingdom Viridiplantae; phylum Streptophyta; class Magnoliopsida; order Gentianales; family Rubiaceae; genus Rubia; species Rubia yunnanensis. The sequence goes on along the minus strand of CM075061.1, from coordinate 115,193,361 downwards.
CGGCCTACCACACTCTCAGGCGTCAAAAATTCAGAATCAGACACCTTTCTAAGGTATGGAGTAGTTTTATCCCTAGGAAAATGTCAGTCATTTTGTGGCGTGCAATCAATTGCATCCTGCCTTTCGACAACATTTTAGTCAGGCTGGGTTTCCAAATTTCATCTATGTGCCCTTTGTGTATGAACCACACTGATAACTTAGATCATTTTTTTAATTCATGTTCATTTGCTATTGAAGTTTGGGAAAGAGTGGCTGATCTGATACATCTGCACCTACCTTTGTTTGAAAAATTGAAGCACAGAGTTGATTACTTCCTATCTTTTAAAGCTGATACAAAGATCCATTCTAATATTATCACAGCCTCACTCTTGGTTACAATATGGATTTTGTGGGTAAAGAGGAACAAAATCATTTTTGATAATGAATCAGTCTCCCCTACAGCCTGCTTACATGAGATAAAATGCATCATTCATGATATATTTACTGCGCATCACCAATCTGGTAACATAACCAGGAATAGGTATTGGATAGAATCTAACATTATCCCTAACATTCACCCCAAGAGAAGGAAACCTCTAATTGCTGTAACTTGGAAGAAACCTTCCTCTGGACTTAAGTTAAATACAGATGCCTCATGGAAAAAATCTGGTTTGGCTTCTTCGGCTGTAGTGGTTAGGAATATGTTTGGGAATGTGGTTACAAAGCGAACTAAAACTTTCCAATCCCCTACACCACTACATGCATAATTGATAGCTATACAATTTGGATATGAAATATGTGAAGAACTAGATATCGCAAATGGTGAACTGGAATCTGACTGTTTAACTGCTGTTAGGGGTATACATAATCCGATGACTGCCCCTTGGAGGAATTTCTCTATTTGCAGTACTCTTAGCCTCAAGCATATGAAATTCCCAATTACACACATTCACAGAGAGGCTAATAGTGCTGCGGATTACATGGCTAAATACTCATTACAGAATAATTTACAAGGGAACATAGATTTTCAGTTGGCACCTCCTGTGCTCAGAGGTCTAATTTCACTAGACAGACTTGGTTTACCTTCCATACGAGTAGGCTCTGGATCTTGACATGCTCATTTACTCTAGTTGCTCTTCATTTACTATATGCAATCCACTATATGGACTCAAAATTGTCGTTACTTCCTGTTTCTGGAATGGAATCTACGCGGTTTTTCTGTTTTTGCCTCAGGATGAATTGTGCCCGACTCTGATGGAACACGAGGAAAATTACCACTGGACTCAGACAATCTATACTACTCTAGACCAACTCTTCTAAACTTAGAAGCTCGACACATCTCTCGGATAGAGATATACTCTTCTGGATGTTCTTAATCTTCTTTCTATAGCTTCTTTCCTGTTGATTTCCACGGACATACTGGGGTTTCGAGTTGCTCGATTCGCCGACCTGTTTATGGAAAACATTGGAAAGTTATCTATAGAAAGGTACAAACTCTAGTTTAGCTTCATTCGCAACCAATTTTGTTTTGTTTCTGAATATTCACATTGATATCTGATCATCATACGGATGATCTTTTGTATACACGTATGAATCTTTAGGCTTTTGCCAGCTTTATGGTTTGGGGAGCCAAATACAAATTTCCCCCATAATTATTTTTAAAAAAAAGGATTTAAGGTTAACTCGGATGCTTCACGTAAGAGAAATTGTTGGCCGAGATATCGTTTTATTTTCCGGGACTCGCAAGGAGTTGTATCAACAACTGGAAAGCAACTATCCATAAGGGCCTTGTTTGGCCAATTAATACCCCACTTTGTGGATTTAAAATTTATAAAAAAAAAGTATATAAGAGAGTAAATTATATGTAAAAGAATTTAAAACTTATTAAGCTAAAGGTAGCGCAGCACCACTTATCTAATTTTTTTTAAAATTAAACCATCCGAGGATGGGGGTGTTTATTAGGCTCCCCAGGCCGAATAAGTTAGCCAAAATTAGGCACTGATAGTATACGAATATTACAAGTTGATCATCCAAATCATGATCCAAGAGCTCACAGAAACTCCTGAAGCAAAAGAAATTGCTAACCAAAGCAGTGGATGTCCCTATTCTATAAATAGTTTATCCCCGTGCAAAAGTATTCACCCTATGGATAACCTGTAGTTGAATTACCGCGAACAGGACGGGGAATCGAAAGATCGAGACCCCAATTTGTCAACGGTATTGAAGCCAAAAGGAATCTCCATTGTTATGAACCTTATGGCGCTGAAGGAGTCTTTTCTTCTCAGACAATTGGTAAAGCAACATGTAGTATTCTAAGGCTTAGAATCAATTCCGCATAATCAGATCAGGAGAGAACAAGCAGGTATGCCACATAGCAAGTCAGAGTGAGCATCGGATTCCCAGTATCAATAACTACCTCATATCCATGCATCCTTGTTAAGTACCTGAAATTAAAGGAGAAAAGAAACTAGCAGTATTTGTGCTAAAAACAAGTGACTAAAACTTCTAAATAACAGTCAAGAAACACTTAAAATGCAGTTGAAAAAGGCCTCATCTATATCCTGTTGGTATCCAAAGGAGATCCAACTCTTATTGCTGGGAAACCAATAGAATCTAATAATAACAATCCCTTGAGGAAAATGGGAATTGACCTAATGTCTATATCACCTTGCAAATCGTTTTCCTTAGCAAATTTTGCCAAGAAATCCGCCGCCATGTTAGCTTGTCTAGGTGTGTGTTCATTTGGGTGTGAGGAGTGTTCTACATTAAGTGCATAGCATATAGATAATATTCTCCAAGGGCATCTCACAGGATTATGGATACTCCTAACCGCAGTTAAGCAATCAGATTCAATTACACATTTTTCTAAAGCTAGTTCTGAGCAGATTTCATATCCCATTTTGATTGATGTTAATTCTGCATGCAGAGGAGATGGACTCTGAAAAATTTTAGCTCTCATTTTAACTACATTACCTTTCCCGTCCCTAACAATTACTGCAGCAGAGGAAAGTCCACTAGAAATCCATGAAGCATCAGTGTTTATTTTAAAGCCAGTTAGTGGTTTTTCCCAGAAAACTACTGTAATTGCAGGTCTATTTTTTTGAAGAATTTGAGGAATGATCTTAGCCTGAATCCATTGATTATGCCTATCTCTATTACCTTTCAATTTGTGAGCTGTGAAGATTATGTAAATCATTTGTTTAATGTCATGGACACAAGTCTCACTTGAGAAAGGTCTATTCTCAAATATGTATTTGTTTCTGCTAGTCCAGAGAGACCAAATTGTAACTATAAAAGCAGCAGTTATCAAATTTGCATGGATTTTAGAGTCAGCCTTGAAAGATAAATAATATTCCACCCTGCTATTTAAATTCATAAAACCTGTTTGTGGCAGCTGTAAAAGAGAGTCAACACTATTCCAAACTGAACAAGAGGAAGGACATAAATTGAAAAAATGATCAAGATTGTCCTTATTGTTCTTGCAAAGAGGGCATATCGAAGCCAATGAAAAACCCATCCTACTTAAGAAATTATCAAAAGGGATAATGCAGTTTAAAGCTCTCCAAAGGAGTACTGACATTTTTCTAGGAATGTAAGGAGACCAAACCTTTTGGAGATGCTGTATTTCAGGTCTACTCTGTCTAAAAATGTTGTAGGCAGATCTAATTGAGAATTTTCCATCTATAGTTGGAGTCCAAATTAACTGATCCTCATGAGAGTGCTCCAGCTTTACTTCCTGCAGAATATAAATGATATTGGTAGCCAAATAAGGCTCCAAACTTGGTAAGAAGGCAGGTTTGTTGTTAATGAAAGACCTCAAGGATAGATCTTCAAAAGGTATGTCCATTTCCGCAGGCCAAATATAACAAAGAGCGCCATCTCCTATCCAATTTGCATTCCAAAAGGAGCAATCCCCTTTACCAAAGATAAGTCTAGTTAGACTGTTTGTCATAGTAGTTACTCCTCTTATTCTTCCCCAAATGTGGGATTTTTTGTAAGTGATAGGTAGTGTCCATAAAAGTGTTGACCATTGAGTCTCATTAGTTTGGAGCTTCCACCATAATTTACATGAGAAAGCATCTACTATAGTATTCAAATCCCTAAAACCTAAACCATTTTCATTCACTGGATAACTCATTTTTTTCCATGATCTCCATCTTTTCCTTTCAGCAAAATCTGATTTTCCCCAAAATAGACTAGATGCCATCTTTTCCATTGTTTTTAAAACTATCCTGGGGGGTTTTAGGACTGCAAAGATATGTGTTGGAATTGAAAGAAAACAATGGTTTATCAAGATGATTTTACCAGCAGAGCTTAACCATCGATTCTTCCAATTATTTATCAATCTCTCAATTCTTTCAATCACAGGAAGATAATGCACCTTTAAATTCCTACCAGAGAAAATAGGGACTCCAAGGTATTTAAAAGGGAAGTAGCCTTTCTCCATCCCTAGTAACCTTTTAACAGACTGGACTTGCTGAAGGGGAGTGTTATGTGAAACAAAGAATTCTGATTTTGTAAAGTTTACTTTTTGACCTGATGTGATCTCATAAGCCTTCAAAAAATGTTTAAAATGCCTCAAGTTATTAGGCTTAGTGTTCAGAAAAACTGCAGTGTCATCGGCATACATGAGATGAGTAAGAGGAGAACAGGAGCTGGGAAGACTGAAGTACTGTAAATATCCAGTGTGAAACAATTTCTTTAGACCCCTAGAAAAAGCCTCTGATAAAATATTGTACAAAAAGGGGGAGAGAGGGTCTCCTTGTTTAATTCCCCTAGAGGAAGAGAAGAAGCCAGTTGTGACACCATTTATTAAAACTGAAAAGTTTGCAGAGGCAATATTATGCATGATAAGTCTAACAAATTTACCATGGAAACCAAAATGTAGGAGAATAGAGTTAAGAAAAGACCAAGAGACCCTATCAAAAGCCTTTTGCATATCTAGTTTGATAATCAAATTTGAAACCTTAGACTTTCTAGAGAGCAATCTGGTCATTTCATGCATAAGGATCACATTATCCGAAATATCTCTACCTTTAAAAAGAGCACATTGCTCAGGGGAAATCATTAAGTGCATTAGTGGTTTAATCCTCTCCATTAACAGTTTAGAAAAAACTTTATTTACAAAGTTTGATAAGCTTATTGGCCTGAAATCTGCAAATGTGTTTGGAATGGCTTTTTTAGGTATTAAAGTGAGCCAGGTACTAGACATAGCTTTAGGGATATAACCAGTATTTTAAAAATTCATTAGCAGCTTCTAACAGATCTTCATTAATGGTATCCCAAAAAGATATATAGAAATCCCCAGAGAATCCATCGGAGCCAGGTGAACTAGATCTATTAAGGTAAAAAACAGCAGTTTTCAGTTCCTGTTTATTAATGGGGGTAAGCAGAAGGGTATTCTGTTGATCAGTTATTACTTTAGGGATCTCTTGCAAAAAATGATTTAGATAAGTCCCCTCTTTTTGTGATGCATCCTCATTCAGTAGTTTCTGAAAAAATCTCACACCTTCTTCTTTAATCAAACTTGGATCAGATATCCAATTGCCATTACCATCTTTAATTTTAGCAATTCTGGATCTTACTTTCTTTTCCTTAATTGTGTGGTGAAAGTAGCTTGTGTTTGCATCACCCTGTTTAAACCAGTTTAACCTAGCCTTTTGCTTCAGAAAAATGTTGTATTCCTTCTGAGATCTCAGAAGCAAAGCTTTAGATTTCAGTAGCTCATTTAAAATTGATTTATCCTGAAACTGCTGGTAAAGAATTTCCAGTTCATTAACTCTTGATTCAGATTGTGAAAGATTCTTATTAACATCACCAAAAATGTTTTTGTTCCAATCCTTTATTACAATCTTAAGCCTCTTTAGTTTGTGAACAAATCTATTCATCCCAGACAGAGGTGATATTAAATTTCAGTTAGATACAACTAAATCATGAAAATCTTCTCTATTTGACCACATTTCCTGGTATCTAAAAGGTCTTGGAACCTGTTCTACAGCAGATTGAATAGATAATAAAAGAGGATAATGATCAGATGTCATCCTATTTAAAACCTGGATAGAACTATTAGGGAAGAGATCTAGCCAGTCTAAGTTACATATTCCCCTGTCTAACCTTTGAAACTGTAGATCCTTTCCTTTGTCCCTATATCTATTGTTGCTCCAAGTGAAAGAGTTACCAACAGTAGGGATATCATGTAAGTCCATCTTAGTTAGAAAATCATTAAATTGTTTCATGCTTTTTCTAGGAGTCGATTTCCTACCTTTATATTCAGTGACCGATGCTACAGTATTAAAATCCCCAATATAGATAGATGGATCTGATGTTGGGGTTTGTAGATCAGACCATAAGTTCTCCCTCAACTGTCTATGGACACTAGCATAAATGAAATTAACATTCCAATAAACAGAAGTGGCATTATCAGTTACTCTAGCCTGTATGAACTGGTCAGATTCATTTTCAATAGTTAAACTGAAAACATGGTTCCATAGAAGCCAAATTTTAGCAGTGTGAGCATGAAAAGCATTGTTGTAACCGAGTTCATATTTCAAACTGTTTAAATTCTGTTTTTCATGCCATGGTTCAATTAGACAAAGAATGTCTATCTTGTGTTTCCTATTTAAAGTCTTTAATCTATCCAGTGAAGTGCCATAACCCCTAACATTCCAAACTAATATTTTCCCTATTTTGGTGTACTTAATCATTTAAGAATTTGGGGGGGTGCTTTTTGAGATGATCTTAGTTTCCTTTGGTTAGATACAGGAGCAGTACTATTTTTACCCTTCTTGCCTTCACTTAAACCCATTTTGTCTGCAGTTGAAATGCTTACCTCTTGTTGAAATGTGTGTTCTACAGCCTGATTATGTACTGCAGAGATGACTAGAGCTTTGATTACATTATTGAGTGTTTGCTCATTTGAGTCAACTTGCCCTACAGCAGGGGTGGACAAGCAAATGGCCATAGTGTGTACCTCTTTTGGATGTGAATCCTGAGATTCCACAGACTCATGGAAAATGTTCACTGATTCATCCTCTTGGGCTTCATAATCATCATCCTGTAAATCAATTAAAGTGTGGAAAGCATTTGATATAGTAACCATATCCTTTTTAACTAAATTTTCTTGGATAGGAGGAAGTTCAGGCTGTTTACTCTTTCTTCTCCAAATAAAATTGGAGATTGGTTTTGAGATATCATCCAATGAATAGAAAGGCGTATTTCTATTCATGGGATTAACTCTGAGAGAGTTTGAGTTATTTTCCCCAGGAGAGGTAGAGATCAAGTTTTGGAATTGGAAATCAGCTTCTTTTTGGGAAACTGATAGTGTCGAAGTGCCTTCCACTTCAACAGCTACCTTAGTTGGGTTTCCTAATTTCTTATGAGAGTTAGCTTGAACTGAGGCCTGCCTAACCTTATTCTCTTTAGTTTCATCTGAGGCTTTTCTATTATTTCTCAGTTCAGGGTGTAGAAAATTACAGTTTGACTGGCTATGTCCAATTATCCTACAATGTGTACAATATGATGGCAACTGATCATATTCAATTGGGTACTCAGCAACTTTATTTCCAATTCCTACCACAATTGTAGAAGGGAGTTGTGACAGTAGATCAATTTCAACACAAACTTTTATAGCTGAAGGTCTTGTTAGGGCATTAGTAGCTGCATCCATTTTGAGAAAATTCCCTATCTGGCTGCTAATGCCTATGATAGCCGAGGTATTGTAGAAATGAATTGGAAGTTGATGTAAAGTTACCCATGCTGGTACAACAGAGGATTCGGCAGCAGGGGAGAAATCCGGAGTCCATTTCTGAACCTTCATTGTAGCTCCCTGGATCATCCGTTGGCCTTTCATCCAACAGCATTGATAATCCTCGCTATCCTGAAATCGAATAAGAATGTGACGATAGTCAATAGATCCCAATTGAAATTTACCCTTAAAACCGATTGATTTGAAAGCAGCAACTAGTTTCTCCATGGGGGGTTTCCCTCTGTTGAATTTGCCAACCAAGGCATTCTGGTAGTGTGAAGCCAGGAGTTCGCCTTCCTCCGGAGGTAGGATATATGCTATCTTTCCTTTATACTCAGTTTTAGGATGAAGGTTGGGCGTGTCTGGTAGAGCAGAAAATAGCGGAGGGGGTTTCGTGTTTAGTGCTTGTAAGAAGCTTTTGTTAGTAGCCGAGGAGTATTCCGGAGTTTTATTAGGCGTCAGAGACGCCATGGCCTGAGACCAGAATCAGAAAAGAGCCGTTACAGTGAAGAGTTAGAGAAAGAGATGAACAGAGACGATGGTGTGTTTTTCGAGCACCACTTATCTAATTGAAGGTAATTAACTTATCTAAAGTGTATGATTGAATCCACACACAAACTAATACATTAAGATAATTATATGAATTCATAATAACCCAAATTGAGGCTCAATTACAGAAAACTGAACCTGGAATCTCTAATATTGAAGCAACAAAAACAAAAGGAGTGTGATGAACAAGAAAATTGTCTGAAGAGACAAGTTTAGAATTAATAAAATTACAAGTGATGTCAATACTGTGTTCATGGCATTAACAAAGCCAGTATGTTGCTAAATATTATGAGGCAAAGCAAATGATATATATCTTACTTCTCCAAATCTATTCTTCTCACCCTCTGCATTTCACTATGCCGAGGGTGGGAGGAATAGATTTCGAGAAGTAAGTTTATTAGCTAATTTACATTAATTGATTTATGTGATAAAAATGGAGTTGGTTGAGAAAAAAACAGTGCAAGCATGCATGCCGCCAAGTATTGGTGAACATGGAAACAATAGGACAAGTGTGTGATAGAGTGGGTTATAAATGAGATTTTGAATGAGTGTTCAATGTGTTTTACTCAAAAGAGAAGACAATTTCGAAGTGCAGTGAAGCTTGAGGTACTGTATGGTTTCCAGAAATGTTTATATGATTTTTATAAAATTCTGTTATCCCTCATATGTACAGGTTTTGAATTGCAGCTGTGTTCAAGACTTCAACTCTACTTAAAGTTTTATATGTTTGATTGGTGTTGTGTAATTTTTATCGCTGCCTATCTGTGCTAATTTGTAGAACAATGATGCCCTTCACCCCAACCAACGTATCTGAAGGTCTGATCTCCTCACCCATTATGGCGAGTGTTCATGAATATGAAGGTTTAGATCCCACAACCCAGACCGGTACTTGTTCTCAAAATCAGATACCACCGCCTCCTCCTCTGGAGATAAAAATCCACGGCGACCTTGGTATTTATTTAAATTTTTCACGCAACATAGTGATTATGATAATAAAGTAAGTATTCGAACTTAATTAATTATGGTTAACACTACTTGTAAACCATCAATTAATGATGATTTACCAGTAGTTTCGCGGTTGGATTTAGCTTCCACAGCTCACCTTCTCAAGGTTCTAGGACTCGATCGATCCCTCTGGTTAATTATAGGGAACTTGCTGGTCTACAATGTTTTTTCTCCCTCATTGAACCCAAGAATTACAAAGACGCTCTACTTTATGAGTATTGGATTGTGGCAATGCAAGAAGTGTTGGTTTTTTATGGAATACCAAGCTATTTACGTATAATTGGATTCGAGTAGTTGAGAACTCGAGACGTTAAAACCAAGTTTGGTGGTGTGGAGTGCACACTTGTATAAACTATCTACGAGTTTACAGTTGAAAGGATAAGGATTAATTGTGTTGGTGATAACTGACATGACTTGCTTGGAGTGTGGAAATGTGTATCACTTCAGAGTTTTTTATAATTCTGACAGCGATGGTGTGTAGGGTTTAATTCCTTGACTGAAAAGATGAGGATGGATTAAGGATTGTCTACGTGATGCAGTGTTGGTAGCATACCTAACTCTCTTGCGAGTAAACGAGTTTACTGCATTATTGTGGGATGTGGAAAGATACATCGGTACAATTCTAATAACTGCGCATGAACTGTTGCATCGTTTCATGACACTCATTCTCTATATATACATGTGTGGTAGATATGCATGGTAGAAATATAGAAAAACACGAAAAATACAAACATGACCAGGGAAAAAGACAATATTTTTCTATATATACATAGCAACCAAAAACACAGGTACTTAAAAGTATTCTCCTGATTCAAGCCTAGAACAGGAGGGATTCTCAATTGTTTTATCCTCGAAGGGAATTCGTGTAACCCAAGGATATAATAGGGTCGAATTACTCTTTAAGGAAAGCGTACATAACACGACTCCTTTCGATATCCAAGTTTCATTACACCAACATTTACGAGAATACAATTTTATAAATTTAATTCTACTTCTCCCAAAAGTCAAATCGCCATTTCTCTCTTCCAATGTTCCACAACAATCTTAAAGAGTAATCTTTGGAAAGATGTGTTGTATTGGATGATATGTTTTAATTGTATAAGAGTGATGCATCGTAAACAAATTCCATGATGATTCATAAACGTAGAGTTATATAGGAGTGGTGCAGTGAATGTGTGGTAGCATATCCCCTGACGCGGGATGCTTAGGAAAAGTTTGATGTAGCGGAGTAATACCAACAATCGTAAGGCTTTAATATATGTAAGATTCAAAGTTGCTGCTTAATCTCCACACAAGGTTAGAATGTCAATCCAAATTTTATATGGATATGAATTGTTAACGAATGATATCCATGTATATATTGGGAGATTGTATATACATTAGTATGCATATTGAATCAGTTTTACGAAATATTGATGAATAATTTTTTAAAAATTGAATAATCGGTATGGCTTGCATAGTGAGTATACAATTGCAGTAAAGTTGCAGTACTTATTTCAATGTGTTTTGAACTCATCAATAATTTGATGTCATATTAATATGCAATCCTGCATGATTTTTATTTTATTTGAGGAATGTGTATTGAACTGGAAGAAGTATGGATGAGTTTTGATTTTACAAATCATAACAATGAAATAGAAACACGTGTATTGGTGTAACTTTGTAATAATGAATAGGTTAGTTCTTGAGAATAAAATTGTGATTTTGTGGAAATCTAATTCTGTTGAAATATAAAAGGTTCTTGAAAATGCATGAAACAAGAAATTTAGAATTTGCATTATGAGTTATGCCATGACAAGTTGGACGTTATATGATTATACTTTGCATGTATTTGCATGTTGATGAAAATGATAATGCATGGATTCTCATGACTGCTTAGAGTTTGAAGAGAAAATTCTAGTCACTCAAAGAGTATCATCGAGTAAATTGATGAGTGAAGCATCGAAGTGAAATGAAAATTAGCAGGAAAGGGGTGAAAGGGAAATTAGTAAAAACCTCATCGGGTGGTAATAGACAGAATGATTACAGAATTTGGTATATAAATTTTTTGGTGGAAAAAAATGGCATGACGCCAATTTATGTGTTAATAACTCGTGGTTTGATTTTAGTTGATTTTGTAAGATCTCAACACAATCTAGCGGAACACTTGACGAACTGACCAGTTAGGGACTTGATAAACAAGTCGGTGATCGGGATGAATTTAAAGCCTATTTAAATATTTGATAATGGGATACCTAATTTTGCTTCGATACAACGTTAGAGTAAAATTCAATGTGGAAGGCCTATTTTTTGAGATTGAAACATATGATTTCATATCTCAAAGGTAATATGTTTGGAACTGTATGGAAGTTAGGTTGAAGTTTTAATTTCGTAATGGATCCTTTGACAAAGTACATTTGCAGGTGTACATTTAAAGAGATTCACCTATATGAAGTGTGAAGTGTAGCTGCTTCAATAAGCCCAAGCTTGGCTTTGTATGCACTCATGAATGGATAGAGACACATGGCTTGTATAGTGTCGGCTTTAAGCTTTTGAGTTGTATTTGAACTTGTGTGCCAATTATTTTCAAGTGTTCAAATGGGTTGAAGGGTTCAATCTTTAGAGACACCCTGATTCTCGAATATTTGGAATGTGTAATTCACTAAGGTGAAAATCCAATCTTCAAGGCATTTTCATTTATACACTTGTTTGGTTTGGTCATTGGATTTTTCGAATCAAGGATAATACTTAAATGGGGGAGGATTTTTGGTGTTTTATGAAACACAAAGCTGTTTAAGTATAATTGGATTCGAGTAGTTGAGAACTTGAGGCGTTAAAATCAAGTTTGGTGGTGTGGAGTGCACACTTGTATAAACTATCTACGAGTTTATAGTTGAAAGGATAAGGATTAATTGTTTTGGTGATAACTAACATGACTTGTCCTGGAGTGTGGAAAGATGCATCACTTCAGAGTTTTTTGTACTTCTTATGGTGGTGGTGTGTAGGGTCTAATTCCTTGACTGAAAAGATGAGGGTGGATTAAGGATTGTCTACGTGATGCAGTGTTGGTAAATACCTAACTCCTCTTGCGAGTAAACGAGTTTACTACATTATTGTGGGATGTGGAAAGATACATCGGTACAATTCTAATAACTACGCATGAACTGTTGCATCGTTTCATAACACTCGTTCTCTATGCATACATGTGTGGTAGATATGCATGGTAGAAATATAGAAAAACACGGAAAATACAAACATGACCAGGGAAAAAGACAAGATTTTTCTAGATATACATAGCAACCAAAAACACAGGTACATAAAATTATTCTCCTGATTCAAGCCTAGAATAGGAGGGATTCTCAATTGTTTAATCCTCGAAGGGAATTCGTGTAACCCAAGGTTGTAATTGTCGAATTACTCTTTAAGGAAAGTGTACATAACGCAACTCACATCGATATCCAAGTAAAGTTTTACCACAATCATCAAAGTGTGATTTTACCATTCCAGTGGAATGTCGTATTACAGCATCTACCCTAACAAGAATAACTTGGGCAATTCGAACGCAGTAATAATAAAGCAAGGTTAGTTGCTCAAGACTACACTCGAGTTGAAGGAGTTAATTTTGATGGGACATTCGCACCAGATGCCAAATTAGAATCTATTTACATTCTCCTTGCTATAGCTTACACTATGAATTTTATGCTATACCAAATTGTTCTAAAGAGTGCTTTCCTAAATGGCGTGGTTAAGAAGGCTTTGTATATATCAAAACAAGAACCAATGGAATGGTATGAGCGACTCGCTATTTTTCATATTCAGAAAGGTTATCATCGAGGGGGAGTAGATCGCATCTTGCTTGTGTTTCGTGAATCCTTGGTAGAAGATTTTGTGACTCTGAGGTAGGCTGAATTTGAGATGAGTATTGTGGGAGTATTTGCAAGATTCCAGGGTAATCCTCAGGAATCTCACATCACTTATATTAAAAGGATATTTAAATATGTTAGTGAACCTTCTGAGTATGCAATCTGGTATTCTAAGAATCAAGACTCCCATCTGGTAGGTTATAGCAATTCTGATTGGGGTGGTAATGCAGATGATAGAAAAAGCGCCACAGGTGGATGTTTCGTTATTGGTGGATGTTGTTGTGCACAATTATTATTGATGAAGCAAGTGTTGAGTGATTATGGAACTAAAGAAGGGCTTATAAAAGTGTTATTGACAACAAAGTGCTATTGACATCTCAAAGAATCCAGTAAAGCATTCTCTGACAAATTTCATTGATATAAGTCTTCTTTTTATTCGAGAATTGGTTGAGAGGAAAGAAACGGTACTTGACTATGTTCCAAGATCTAAAAATTTTAAGCCTTCATTGAACTTGTTGGACTCTGCAACTTTTGAGCTTCTCATACAACACTTAGGTGTTTGTCAAATTTGAGGTATTTATTATTTTCTCAAGGTTTGTGTGCTTTTTTTTACATACATTAGAAAAATACAAAAAAATTTGGAAAGGAGAAAAAGAAAAAATTGTAGACATAGTTGGACATGATGGAAGTTGGTGTTGAAGACATAATGGTGATCGATGTGATGACTAGTTGGTGAAGCTAGTAAGGATGACTATGAAATGGTAAAGTTTGATCATGAGATGCACATGATGGTCGAATAAATCAGAGAGATGACTCTTCCTGGTATTTTGGTTTAGGATGATGAGGAGTTGGAAGGCAGTGATGTTGTTCATGTTCCAACACAGAGTATGAAGACAGGTAGAGAAGATGTGGGCATGTAAATAGATGAGCCCGGCATGATTAGATATTCTGATGTTCAAACATTAGTAAATATGGATGGAGAGGATTGTGATCTAGGTTTTGAACAAGCGTATGTTCCAAAACCAGACATGAAGATCGGGGGAGAAAGTACTGGTGGAGTGAAGGAAGCTGACCATGGTGATGTTCCAACACCGATACAGACTGATGGAGTTGATTCTGAAGCAATGAAAGAATCTGATGTTCCAACATTAGAGAAATCGAGTGAAGCTGAGAGCTGCTATGTTACAACATCAGTGACTGATGTTCCAACACAAGTTGAGCAGATTATTGAACGCACTACTGATCAGACTGCCATGAGAGATATGATATTGTATGTCAAAGGAGGATTTTATCTGAGAGGATAACTAACTGGGTGCATATGTGGAGTGTGGATTTACCTCCTACATGGACTATTTGGGTTTCAAGACTGCTAACTCAATCAACAAGGAGTATAACCGAGATTGTAGAAAAGTTTTATCCAAACTTAATGGGAGGAAACATTGGTCCAAATTTTGAGTGGTACAACAGAGTTTACATCAGAGGTAAGAAATCAGATTCTGTCAGAAATTACTGGAGGAATTCAGTCTCAGTAGCCATTCAAGGGAACGCTACTACATCTAGTTTGACTACCAGGTATTTCTATCTATTCCAGATTGTTGTAAAATTTTGGATTCCCTCTTGAAATACTATATCTCATACTAAATAAACAACAAAACAAGAGAATATTTGATCTAAGACATGTGCATGATCTGTCATGGAATCTTGAGACTACACCAGCTGATGTTGATGAGAAGAATGCCAAGTTTTTGGCCATTAATGCGAAGTTGAGAGCTCTAGCCATTACATAGCAGCTTTGGAGGTAGAAAATGCCAGATTAGATGAGGCACAGATAGCTGCTCCTGAAGAGATTTAAAGGTTCTGCTATGACTATGTTCCAACATAGGCCAGATATTTGCTTCAGGGGAAGCTGCATTTATTGGATATTTTTCTTTGGTTTTTTGTGTCTATTACGTTTAGCATGTTTATGGTCCCAAGGGGAGATATTTTGGATTTCTTGGATGACTTTATTGGCTCTGTTGGGTTGATGTTCCAACATGCTTATCATTCCTAAATGTTGAGGGAGTTCAGGAATTCAGGGGGGGATATTATGTTCCAAGAACCAGAGTGGTTTTTTCAAAGACTGATGTTCGTATTTTCATAAGTTCTTATTTTCATAAGTTCTTGTGATGAAATGCCAAAAGCTGGTTGGGTCCACAAAATGCCAAAGGGGGTAATTGTGAAGCACGGATTTATCTAGTTGGCAATTTGTGAAAGTTATGCAAATATGGAATTGTTGTGTTGAAACAACAAGGAAGGAATGTTTGGAGTTTTATGGAATGATATGAAGAAATTAGATGAAATATTTTGTCCATGGTTTTAATTTCAGAATATATCAATTCCTATATTTATGGGATTAGATTAGATTTATTTAAAATTAGAATTGATTTTCTAAATATCTTTTTTGGAAAGTATTTGGACGGAATATATTAATTCCTTTCTTTAAAGGATTAGATTTGATAATTCCTATCTCTAGGGGAATTTATTAAAATTAGAATTTGAAATGGAGAACGAATTATATTCACACAAGAATTTCTATTTTGTAACATATGGAAAGGTGAAGCCTAAAAGGATTTAATTGAATAAAGATATTGCGTGGATATTAATTTATGGAAGATTGGATATTTTGCAATTGGAGACGTCTCCTAAGTTGGCCGGAGACATTTTCCAGAGGAGGACCCTCAACCGTGATTTGGGTTGTGCAGCTTGGTCATTTGATTCAAGAGGAAGAAATGGGTCTTCTACTCATTTAGGGTTTTTGGCCGAATTGTGGCAACCGGGTCATATGACCCGTGATGAGTGAAAACGAGTTGGGAAACCCTAGAGAATCTTGGCCCGCCGCAGGGTCCCTTAGCCTGCCAAGGAAACTCGGGTCTTGGGTTTTAGGGATTAAAAGTGGGCTAAATTACATTTGCTTTTGGGCTGAAAAGAATATATAACGCGGGTCACCTTATAACCCACTTTGAACATGGGTTGACTCGTGTTTTTTAGCAAAATTTGAGCAGATTTGGGACTTTTGGGCCAAAATAAAGACTGTTTCCCATTATTTTGGGCCTTAAAAATATAAGAATGCCGGTCATGCTTATAACCCGGTTCAAGATGGGTTGACTCGTGTTTTTACACAAAATTAGCTGAAATTGAGTAATTATTGGGCTGAAATGGAACTAAATCGGGGAAATATATTGGTTCATGAAAGCTGGGCTGAAAATGGGCTGAAAAGTTTCTCCACATGGATGAATCACAGGTCTTTTAGCCCAATCAACATTAGGGTGTTCCGCAAGAACAAAACCGGTTCTGGGATATTTTATCTTAGGCTGATTGGAGTCATTTTTAGACCGTGTGTTGGGCTGGGCCGAGGAATTCTACTTGAATCTTTTCATTGGGACATATTATATTTTCTCTGGCCTTTTAATTTTTGGTGGACGCACTTTATTTTCCCAAGGAACGACATTAACTTTATTTTGGGAGATGGCACACATATGGCCAGTAAGGGTGGTAAAGTATCTCGTTCATCATTATGAGGTCATGGGTAGTTAGGTTGGCAAAAGCTACATCTAACTACTCATGGCTAGTTGTTACTTGGATTTGATGGACCTGCACGATCTGCTTGGATGTAAAGTGTCTAATAGCATGAGGCTATCCACTTGCCTAAAGATGAAATAACGGTTACAAAATCGCCACGCGGGGTATACACGGTATAAGTTTGTCTGGTCTCTTCATATCTAGGAGGTTTTATTTGTAAGATCATATGAGAGCGCAACATTGGACTATGGTCAGCATCATCTTACGGGTGTACATGGTAGAAGCTGCTGACCACTTCTCTTTACATGAAGGTCGAATTCAAATTCTGTTGTGAGGAGCTAGAGTCTACAAGCGGTTTCAAATGGACGATTCTCACCATTTGGTTTTTGGTTGAAGGTCGAGGTCCATCTCTCGATTGTGTGGTTGAAGTCTGAGCATCCATGTTGAGTTATTGACGGACGTAGCCACTCTCCATCTCCAAAGGCCGAGGGTAACAGACCTTGATTAGCGAAGGGCTATTTCACTCACTGGTTGGTTATAGGCTGAGAGCACCATTCTTTCAGACTTGGATGCCGAGTCCACATGCATCGGCTTGCATGATTTTGTCCGAACTTTCACATATTTGGTTTTGCATTGAAGGCCTCGTATGTAAGAGGTAGTATCCATATTGCATTTTTAGGGTGGTCTAGTGAGTTTGTTCTCACGGTCATCCAGCTTTAGTAGTAAGCCTTTGTCCCCTGTCTCCACAAAGGGGTTAGTATTTTTGTCCCTTGGCATTAGCACTTTTTCGACAAGGGATATGTTTTACGTTTCTTTTGTATTAACTGGTGTGCGCCAATATGCGCACTCCTCTTGGCTCTCTTAGTTTCTTTTTATTTACCTACACCTTCATAGAAAAGTGTTATCACTGTCCCGCTCTAATCCTCACTCTTGTGGTTAGTAAATCCGACATTGTGCAGTGAATTAAACACGGGAGTAGCATGACTCCTCGGGACCCACTGTGAACACCAACTATTAGCTTTTACAACGTATATCATCAATGTCTCAGTACTACCTCTAAGATTTTGTTCGACTTAGTTTGCCACTTGGGATATAACTTTTCCAGATTCACATATGACCCCAACTGTATCAATAACCGATATCCGACGGTATGTTGTTGGATCACTCCTGAATCATTCATACACTAACCCAATTAAGCCATCTGGCCTAA
Source organism: Rubia yunnanensis (assembly GCA_037428765.1). Lineage (NCBI taxonomy): Eukaryota > Viridiplantae > Streptophyta > Magnoliopsida > Gentianales > Rubiaceae > Rubia > Rubia yunnanensis. Next base: position 115,175,474 of record CM075061.1, on the reverse strand, counting down.
TATAACCAAAAAAGAAACAATTATGCCTAGTTGTCACTCCTAAACACAACCTTCTTGTTGACCTTTGACAAAACCCAAAAAAAGACAAAATACTCTCAGTTTTATTCCTAAGCCTAGCACTAAATCATGCAATAATCCCAATTAGTTGTACATACTAATATTAGAGTTCGTCTCTTGAAAGACGGTTTTCCATAAGCCATGGAAAAACCGGGGATCGAATTTTATTATTAAGACAAAAGGGAATCAAATTTTGCGGGTCAAAATCAAGAAAATATGGGTCGAAATTGGATCATAACAAAGTTGGGTTATTTAACATGCACCTATTTAAGGTGAAATCTCATCTTTTATTCCTTTTCCCCAAACCTTCCCTGTAGCTCAAACAAAAATCCCCAAATCTCCAAAGATAGGTCTGCAATCTTTGATTTTTCGTCTTCACTACAAGAAACTGGACCTATTAATTTGCCCACTTTACCTTAGTTTTTTTTCTTAGGTCAAATAACCAGTTAAAAAGTTTTTTTACCTCGGTTTTTTTCTTCGAAGTAAATAATTTTTTACCACGGTTAAAAAATACCAAGGTAAATAATATGTTTTTTACCTCGGTTATTATATTAACTAAAGTAAAAGGCTAAAAAGTAGTAAATAATGTTATCAAATTTTGTGCGACATCGCATATGTTGTTTCAAAAGGTCGTTTGAAATTGCATTATATGTCGTTCCTACATACATGCTATGTGACTAATAATAGACATCACAGATTAGTAAAAGATAGGTTAAAGTAGAAATATATAGACTTTGGCAAATGAAAAGGTATTATTTAAATACTTAAGAGGGTTAGATTTGTTACATTTCTATTGAAAATGGTGGAATAAGAGGGAAAACCACAATATTCAATTATATAATGTTCAATTAAAGTACTTAAATTATTAGAAAAGTCATGAAAATATCCTTACAAATAGTACATAAACTAGAATAATAATTTTCTTAGAGTTTCAACATTACAGAAATTACAATAAACTCAATCAGTTCAGATTATGATGACCATGAAGACGATTGGCCCCCCAGCTTCTATCACTTCAAAGAACAGGGTGTCCCCGATGCGTAGTCGGTTTCCAGAAAGGAACTCGCCAAAATCCTTTGGGGACGGTGCCTTGATCTTCCCACCCCCACCCTCCGAGTAGTTCATACGCCACTCTGTCCCGTAGCACTTAAGCACAACGAGGGTTTTCTCAGTCGGTGGGAGTGGTACAATCTCCCTTAGGATGTACTAAATCACAAAACAAATGGTTAGAAATATATGCATGTGTGTGTGTTTACAATTAATAACAATTAATATTAATTTAAAAAGCCATACAAAAGTTGGTTTTTTCCAAAGTTCAGCTGTTTCAGAGTGCAGTGGAAATGTGGGCTACCAGCAATTATTGTATAATGTTCAAGGTTGAACACAAGAGGCTCTGAATTGCTCCGTTGTGTGGAGAACTGCATGCAAATAAAGAAATATTAATCGTGGTAAAGTGTGAGGATGTATTACTATATATACATATATATATATATGTGTGTGTGTGTGTGTGTGTGTGTGTGTAAAATTGTAAAAGACCTGGAAAACCAGGAAACTTGAGGATTATTCACCAGCCATTAGTCCTGGATTGAAAATGAAAATGTTTAGGGCAAACAGGACACGGAAATACACGGTGCGATGTTGACCATAAGTCGCAGATACATATCGGTCCAAATTAGTGGCTTCATCGACATGAACCAGCGGCATCGCTTCACTGTCACCAAACCAAACAATGGACCAACATATAAACAAGGTCACATTTACAAATTTACATTAAGCTGAAATGCATGTATGCAACATCGTTAAAAATTCAGTAACACTAATGGTCAAACCAAATTAGGTATGAAGTCTCATATAGATTCCTTGACATGTGAATGTACAACGTTGCACACAGTTTGCAATAACCGATAGGATATCGACGTCACATACATCAGAGGCAGCTACGGGAAAAAACACAGAAGCCCAAAAAAATGATGCTTTTTAAAATAGACAATTACTGAAAAACATCCAAAACCGTACCAAACATAGTAATTAGGTTTACATTTGAGGAAACTTCACAATCTAACAGATTTGAGTAAGAACTAGCAAACCAAAATACACAACACATTCACAGACCATAGATCGAACAATGTAAAGTAACGATTCTTGAAATGTAGGTGTTAGAAGAGTAGAAAAAATATACCTTTGACAATAGAGGGGAGAAGAGATGGTGGGAGACTGTTGTAATTCGTAGGAAATTTGTGAACAAAAGGTTGAACTAATTATGAGGGACCTCATATTTATAGATGTTTTGGTGCGACGTCATTTTAGACCCTTGTGATGTCAACCTCGCATAGAGCGACGTCACACCTATGTCGGTCAAGGCAAGATGGAATTGACCCATGACCGACGTCACATGTTCATATGGGACAAACAATTTCAGCCCACAAGCTAGTCGTTCAATAGTTCAAATTTATTAAAATATTTTGGTCGCATCAAATATTTGCTAGTTTCTTAATGATTAAAAAAAATTATTCATTATACACAAGTCTTTTCTAGTTTTTTGAATGATCATAATATTATGAAACTGGTCATATGTTTGGTTAAATATTGATGATTCAATAACATTAAAATATAAAGTTTAAGAAATAGATTATAGATTAAAGATTAAAATACATAAAAAATAAATATTGTTTCAAAATCGAATAAATTTGTTTCAAATTATTATTCAAACATGTACAACTAAAATCTTAGGGGAAGAGTGATAACATTAAAAACTATGGGCCCAGCACCATCTGAGGACATGTCCCCAACCTAAGGTTCATCCGCATCAAGGAACTGGCTAAACCCCTTCGGGATCAGGGTCTTGAGCCTTCTGTTCCCTAAGTAGTGCATGTTATAATCCCTTCCATTTTCACCTCAGCACAACAGGCACCTTGTACAATGGTAGGTGGTCCGCAATCTGGCTAGGGATGTAGTGAATTATAAACAGAAAACCACATTTAGTACATATGAAATTATTCTATAGAAAAAGTTAATTGAAAATAAAATACATGTGTAACAAAGAGGATTTTCCAAAATTGTAATTGAACTGAAGTTCGTCTGGGTTTGAATTTCGACAAAGAGTGGAATGACATCGCCGAATGTAGTTCACAGACAGTCCTCACCCAAATTGCTATCGATATGAATTGGTCAATGAAATTGTTAAAAATTAAATAAGAAAATAAGTAATCATATAAAAGAAATTTAAATCAAAACAAAAAATTGCTCACCTCAATTGAGGAACGACTACTCAAACCAGCATTGTTAGATATGATTCCTCAAATTCATATTGTAACACATGATAAATATTATGATAGATAGAAAATAGTTTGATAGAAATTGATTCAACTAATCTTTTTAGTCGGCCAGACATTGCACTTTCATGTCGGTCCAAAATATGACTTGGCTAACATATATAATCAACGTCACTGACACATCATTTCAAACTAATGGCATGGTCGACATGTCTAAGCGATGTTGCTAATCCTTCACTAAAACCGATTGGTTAACCTAGAATGATTTGATGTCTCATATAAGCATAACATCAGAAAATATGAATGAGCAACATCGCACAATGATCACTCCAAACAAAGGAGGATCGAACAACCAGCGACATCGCATTCAAACCTAACAGATGCATTATCAACAGCAGTAACCCAGAGAAAAGAAAGGTTCTAAGCAAAACAAATAAGGCCACATTAACAGGGGAGAACACAAAACCAAAATCTGTACACCCTAGCTAGAACCCTAATCCATAGGAACTTCAAAACAGAAAACGAAGATGAAAGTAATCAAATTTAAGGAATTTAAATCCAAAATTCACACACCATATACAAATCAAATTTAAGGGGAAAAAATACAAAAATTAAAGTAATCTAGGGAATCTAGAAACCATACCTTTGTGAAAATAGGTTGAAGACTATTGAAATTTGAGGGAAAGTTGAATGTTTGAAGTGGTTTATAAGGTGGGCTCCATATATATAGTTGTTAAGAAGTGTTGTGAATTCTGCCCCGGCCAGTGCAACATCGCATATCAGTCAAATTTACCGACATTGAACCAAGGCATGAGCGACATCATCTAACCTAAATGTGGGCCTTACCATTTCGTCATGTGCGATGTCGCACATTAATTGATTTTGGTGACATGTTACTGACATATAAGCAACTTTGGGTGACCTGAAAGTGGGCCTCACAATTTCACTGTAGTAGCTTAGTAATTGGGCCCACATTTGACCAAAATAAACATAATCAATGTTGCTACTTATGAACGTCGATGTCGATCTAAACAATGTTGCAACTATGGTCTCCCAATGTCAGCCTTCTTTCTTGGGCAAATGTCGGTCAAAAAACTTGCAGATGTCGGTCCAAAATTGAGGTAAAGTACTTTTACCTCGATTCTGAACCGAGGTAAAAATATAATTTTTACTACTGCAGTATTTACCTCAGTTTTTTGGGACTAAAAACGAGGTAAAAAATCTTATAAAACCAAGGTAAAGGTCTTGTTTCTTATAGTGCTTCGATTCTTCAAATTCACACTGACCGATGTCGGTGTTGCATATCGTCGGCCACCGTCGTAGATCAAACACTCATTTGTGTATCAAATCGTTGAATAATGAACTCATCCTTGTAAATTTCATTAAAGCTTGAGATTAGATTTTATTTGCTATTTGATTCTGATTTTGTTTGTGATTTCTATTTCAAATTTCAATAGAATCCTAATGTTTCATTATTTTGATTGAATCTTACTGTTAAGATGCTCTTAGCCAAATGAATTGAAGAAGGAATCAAAGAACAAATTATTTATGTTACTAATATAACCTATAAAGGTATGGACTTTGATAAATTCGTCTCCCATTCTATCCACTATTAGATTCATTAAAATTAAAACGTTTATACTGACAATGAAAGCTTTTAAATCATATGCTACCTTTCTGTTGATCAAATATGATTTTTTTTATTCATGAAATATGAAATCTCTAAGATTTAAATCTCATTTCATTAAATTCCACTGTTGTATGATTTAATGTTTATGTTTCAACCTAAAGTTGTAACGCTTTACATTGAAATGTTTCAAAATATATTTAGAAATTACATATCAGAGAAGAAGAATAACAAGAAAAAATGGAACGAAAAACAAATATAAGTAACATATAACTTATATGTTTAACTTTGAATATGTAATGTTTCAACTCAAAACACAAATGTTTCACTTGCGGTTAATGCAGACTATGAACATCTACCAAATTACTTAGCAGAAATTGGCCGGATTGAATGCATCAATGGACTACAAGCAAGAACACTGCGAGAATTGGAGGATCTCTAAAAATGACATGTAAACAAATTGGGATTCAACTACAAAAAATTCATGAAACGGAAGAACAACCAAGGAGTCATTGCTGAAAAGTACTTTGCATGCTAATGTCAAGGGAAAACTCAGGAAAAAATAGCGACATCAACCCCACCAATACCGGTCTGTGATGGATAAAAAGATTAAACCTCGACAAAGAGGAAGACAACTAAATTTCTTGTAACCAGAATGGGGTGTAAGGTTGAAATACAAATCATATTGGTTGGCAACCTTTATAAAGTTATGCACCATATCTTCCTGCACAAGCATGAGTTTACAAGAATGGCTTGGTAATATCTACAACATATTATGCACCATATTTAAATTATGCATTTTATGGTAAAAATTTATCACTATAAACATGCAGCATTTTAATTAACATAAACATCCAACCCGACAAACAAAAAATCAGGTAACTTCAATAATTTTTAAAAAAATGAATAGACACCAATACAGAATGCAACATCTTAATTGTGCATTTAATGGTTAAAATGTATAAGTATAAAAATGCAATGTTTTAACCTAAAAATCCAGCCCGGCACACAAAAAATTGGGTAACTTTGAAATTTTAAGAGAAATTAACTTTTGAAAGTGCATTTCATAGTGAGCATGTATCATTATACACCATCATTGTTTGAACCTAAAAATAAAACTTGTCATACCTAAAATCATATTACATCAAAGTAACTAAATATTATCTTTCTTGCATCCAAAACAAACAAATTATGGGCCCTATAAATCCACAAACTATTACATAGCTTTTCAAATCACATTTCATCAAGAACAACAAGGTCGAATGTAGGCATGGATACAACTACTTTCTTCTTAAAATCATTCCAAATGTCATCAATATGCTTCCATGTCGCTGGATTATCAAGGATATCTTGAGAGTAAGGTAGCTGCTCTAAATCAGTGTCGGAACCATCTTGAATAGCAACCATTTTTTATTTCGACAAATGTTCTTCTGAATTGGAAGTAACCACTTCCAAATACCCTTGAAACAAAGGAAATACCTCACCAATAGCCTATAAAATATCAAAAACTTAGACTACAAAAAATACACAAAAACATCATAAAAGAAAAACAAAAAAAACACCATACATATTCGGTTTAAGACTTGAAATAATCTCCTCATCTATTGAAATCACTATAGAAATATTGAATTGTAGAACCCAATTACCAGCAACAGTTTTACCTAACTCACTCAAACTACCAACAAAGTTTTTACATTTCAACATATCATCTCGCTATAGTACAATACACAAAAAACTAATAACAACAACAAAATCACACATTTGAATCCAAAAAACAGAAGCTTTCAACTCAAACACAACACCTCTCATTGAATTTGATGAAAAAATAGGGGGAGACAAAAACAAAGTTTACACACCAAAAAAATTAGTTTAACACAACGACAACTTAATATCAACATATTACAATATAAACCTGTAGCATTTCACAATAAACATCATATTTTCGACGATTAACCCTCTTAAATTGGGGAAAATATTAAACATGCTAACATCATCACACAAAAAGCATCAGAAAATGGAAAATTTTCAGCCTAAAGAACTACATCCTCATTTACACCAAAACTACACATTAACAGCTCAAATTCAACAAAAAAAAAACATCACCTTTGACATTAGTAGAACATTCGACAGATGTTCCTCTCTATTTCCCTATTCCGCTACAATAAAACACAGCAAACATAAGATCTAAAACAAAAAACCAAAAAAATGGAACATCAAATCAAAAATTGAACACAAAAAGGAAAAATTATCTCATACAAATGCAATCTGACGACGAATTGGCAAAAAGAACCAAAAAATGGAAAAACGAATGTATAGAAAAGATTAAATGGAAAAGAAGAAAAATGAGAGAAAGAAAAGTTGGGGAGCGTTGGAAAGAAGATAGAATGAATTCTGAAAAGAGGAACTAGGGTTTAACATATATATATATAATGCGTGTGTTTCTCTTTTTAGAATGTTGCAACTAAACCCCCAACTTCCAATTATTCTAATTAAACCATGTCTTTCTATACGCCTATGGAAAGAAGGTATTTTTCAATACTTTTTCCTAACATTAATCATGCATAATAAAAAAAATAGACCCAGGTAATAATGATGATAAAGCAATAGATAAGAGGGATATAAGAATCTCACAAATTATAGTTAAACATGTTTACAAAAGCTCCTAAGTATAGATCTAAGCTAAATAATGAAAATGCATAATAGATCTACAAGAATCCACAGATAAGATGAAGAAAATAAGAAAAGGGGAAGTAACACTAGGGTTTTGGAGGCCTAAGTCAGGTTCTAAATGAAAAGGCGGAAGAAAGAGGTTATTTATAGTTCGGAAAAGAGAGAAAGAAGGTGGCTTGCAGTCAAAACCCTAATTAATAGTGTGGCACCGACCGTGCTATATGGACCATAGAAATTTTCACGGTATGTTAACTGGGAACGAGTTTAGAACATTGTTGAGCCATATGGATTGTGCGGATTTGCATGATCCATTTTTTGGTTCTGTTCTTCAAGTTCTGAATCTTCTTTCCTTTGCTATGGGTGGACCGTTGATTCGATTTGGGAGTTATTGTAGTCGATTTTGTAATGATTGCAAAGACGAATCGAATGATGTTGTCCTTGAATACCAATTTTTCTTGGATCTTTCCCCGCACTTGGTTCAACTCCTGGACCATTCTTTATTCGCTACTTTGCTTTGTTTCTGATAGAGGTTAAGCCCAAGAAGGCCATTGGGCCGAAGATGTGGCAGCTCAGTTAAGAGAATATTTAATACCCTAACATAATTACCGCATTCATGGGTAATTAAGGGCGATAATTAAGGAGAACGTTAGTTAGGACATGGAGTATAAATACAAGGTACACATTTACTTATATATCATTCTGTCTTGATCATATCAAACTCTTGAGCTAACTTAGGCATCGGAGTGCTAACCCCTGGAACCCACATGATAGTTTTATTGCCGGTCCATTCGAGAAGAACTCAAGCCCACAAACCGGTCGGTTGTCGGAGATGCATGAAGTGGCGTCGTGTGTGGGGATGGCTAAGTTGGATCAAGGGTTTTGAGAGTTTATGACCATACGTGTTTGAAGGAGTGAAAGGTTGAGGTTAATATGAACGGGGGTTAGATATCTGCCAAGGTTAACAACGAAGAATCTAGGAGCAGGAAACAATGCCCGTGTTGAGGACATCAAAATGGCTAACTTTCAAATGTAAGGAATGTAGTTGCGTGTGGAGCCTATTACAGGTGTGAGCCACAAAAGGGGGCAAACCTTAGTGGCATTCGGTGCAACGCCAGTCCAGAACGATATGCTGGGGCCCTCGAGGATGCTGGAAATGAAGGGAGAGCAAGAACAAGGAAACACTGATTCCCTGCTCGAAAGGGTAGCCGATCTGAGGGATGGAAGGTTTATGGAGGTTTTTGGAGATTCATATATGGAAGCCTACTATCAACATGGTCAAGGAAATTATAATTGTGGGGAGGGTAAACTGCCCAAATCAAGATGTAGAACGAACAGCTCAGGTCCTGGCTGTGGCGCTATCGAATTACCCCTCATCCGAAGGATGATAGGATCACGCTGGGGGCATTACCGCTCTCACCTTTGGGAATAACTACGGGATGGGCCTCTCAACCCCCAATAGTCTACCCTTATCATGCATATGCTGGAGAACCATTACAGGCTAGGCCTCAGCCTTCTATTCCTAGTTATTCCCAGGGCCCCGTATATTAATTATCTCCGTTAGCCCCATCTACTCCTGCCCTCGACTTGGCCGGTCCAGGAGTGGCATGTGGAGTAATGGCCTCTTCTTCCATGCAAGGATACGGAAGTATGGGAATCAGTCAGGGGTTTTACAATCCTTATGTCCAACCACTACCCCTACCAGCATACCTAAACCTTAGACAACCTTGGATGAACCCTAGATATAGAGTGACTCAATCTCCTTATATGTCATAGTTAGGCAGTCACGACATGGGGCTGAACCTTCCAGAGGGGCAATAGGAACTCCCCTTGGATGCAAGCAAATCATTAAGAAGGGGATTGGATAGATTGATCGAACCCTTGGGCCAGGCTGCGGGGTCTCCTTTCAGCTCAGTGATCACTAGAGTTTGATGGCCAATAGAAGTGAAGCCGCCGGAAGACTTCCCACGTACAGTGATGAGACTGACCCTTGAGAGTTCATCCAGACATTCCTAGTTTTGATGAGTTTGAGAGATTTTGATGAGAAATTGACATGCAAGCTAGTAGGTAGCTACATGCAGGGAAAAACACAAGAGTGGTTTAATAAGTTTCCAAGGGGCTCGCTTCGATTGTATTAAGATTTCAGAGGGACATTGTTGAGCTAGTATGCACTGAAGAAGAAGTTTACGAAAACTCTGTTAGAACTCTACCAGACAAAGGGACGTGGGAAAGCACATAAGCCTTCTATCATCGGTATGTGGACAAGAGTTTGGGAGTGATAGAACAATGGAGAATGAGGTAATCTAGGGGGTACCTGCTGGGGATGTAGGACTTAGAATTGTACAAAAGGTTGAGTACTAATACCCCCAAGACTATGCAAAAACTTCTGGAGGTTGTAGAGCATTACTCGAGGGTAGAGAAGGCAACTAGAAGGAAAAGAGATAGCCTTAAACAGAAAATGGGAAGAAATTTAGATTATAGAGGAAAAGGGCTAGTCGAACCCATAAGAACACCATTCGAGAGGTACACTCCATTACCACCCATGCTCAGAGGGAGATCCCTTTCACAGATCTTAAGTATACATAGAGGGTTGTTCCGAGAACCCCCACCTCTGCAGAGTTCACACAACTCAGGGGCAGCCCGGAGGGCAACAAATCAGCATTGTGATCATCACAGGGATTACAGGCATAACACAAACGAATGCATGCAGTTAAGGATGAAGATCAATAGGTGTTAGCGAGAATGACGGTTTTGAGGGCAAGGACATAGGAACCAGGTTGCCCTATCGAGGCCCCAAATGAACCAATGGTAGCCTTATAGAAGAAAAATTTAAAACAATGGGGGTAGAGGAGATAGAAGGCCTCGTGAATAGGAAGTTCGAGACAAGGGGCAAGAAGGAATGCAGGATAGACCCCAGGAGAAATAGGGGGGAAATCAAGATAGCCAAAGTAGAAAAAACCCACCCGTTTGCAGGGTAATTAATGTTATCAATGGCATGTTGGGTAAGAGATCTTCGAATGTTGTGATAAGAGCAGAGGCAGGAAGGGTTCCTGTGGAAGAGCCCAACCATAAGAGGTTTCGACCGGATGAGATGGTTACCTTCTCAAAAGAGGATGTCGTACCAGACCAAACACCTCATGTGGGTCCTATGGTAATTTCAGCCATTATTGGAACATCTTTGATAAGAAGGGTATTTGTTGATGACGGAAGTGGGGTGGAAGTGATGTTCGCTGAGTGTTTTGACCAGTTGGACATAGGGCGCGACAATTTGAAAAAGTTGGCCTCCCTTTTATCTGGATTCATGGGAAACCCGATATTACCCATAGGAGAGATAACATTGCCCGTTTAGGTAGCAGATGGCGACAAAGGGGTAACCATCAGGTGTAATTTCATCGTCGTGGATACTCTTTCCCCTTATAATGTGATTTTAGGAAGGCCATAAATGTTCCAAGCTCAGGCAGTCTGGTCACCCTATCACCTAATGATGAAGTTCCCACCTGATAAGGGAGTGGCATCCATTCGAGGAGATCAAATTGTGGCTTGGAAATGTAATCTTACGGTGGTATGGGGAGTGAGAAACAAAAGGGATGTAGCAACAGTACATGCAGATGTGGAATTAGCTGATACAATACAGGTGCCTATTCGGGATACAGGGTCAGTAGCTGTTGGGAAGCTAATTCCTGAAGATGTTAAGGGAAGACTGAGAGACTTGTTGGGTGAATATGGAGATGTGTTCTCGTGGGATACCTCTGACCTTACGAGAGTACCTTTGATTCTAGCATTGCATAGGCTGAATATAGACCCCTTGATTAAACCAGTGAAGCAGAAGAGAAGGGTGTTTGCTCCCGAAAGAGCTGAAGCAATTAAAGAGGAGGTGGAAAAGTTGTTGAGAACAAATGTCATCAAGGAGGTGTTCTACCCCGAATGGATTGCTAACCCAGTCATGGTTCCAAAGCATGATGGAGCATGGAGAATGTGTATAGACTTTACTGAATTAAATAAATGCTTCCCCAAAGATAGTCTCCCATTGCTGCCAATCGACAAGCTGGTGGAATCCATAACTGGATATCAAATTTTGACATTCTTCGACGTGCATAAGGGGTATCACCAAATCCTCATAGCAGAGGAAGACAAGGAAAATAACATCGTTTATTACAGATGTAGGCACGTATTGCTATAAGAAGATGCGGGTTAAAAAATGCTAGGGTCATTTACCAGAGGCTGGTTGATAGACTGTTCAGGGGACAGATAGGGAAGAACATGTAAATATACGTGGATGACATGGTTGTTAAAAGAAAACTTTATGAAAAAAATCTTTAGAGACCTGCAGGAAACATTCATTAGGCTTCAAGGGGCTAATTTGAAGTTGAACCCATCTAAGTGTGTTATTGGTGTGGGGGCGGGGAAGTTTCTCGGATTCATGGTCTCGGAGAGGGGATTGATGTAAACTCAAAAAAGGTCAAAGCTTTGAGGACAATGAAAAGCCCACAATCAATAAAGGATGTACAGAAGCTTACATGATCTCTAGCAGCATTGAGCAGGTTCCTATCGAAAGGGGCAAGCACCTACCCTTCTTCGATGTCCTTTGAAGGGCAAAGATGTTTTAATGGAATGGAAAGTGCGACGAGGCATTCAAACAGGTTAAGGAACACTTGGGGACATTGCCTACCTTAATGAAACAAGACAAGGATGAGACAATATACTTGTATATTTCCACGTTGTCGTTGGCAATCAGTGTGGCTCTGGTAAAAGAAAAAGAAAATGTTCAACATACGATTTACTTTGTCATTCATTCTTTATAGGGGTCGGATATGAGTTATACTATTCTCAAGAGGTTTATTCTAGCCCTCATATATGCAGCCAAAAGATTGAGACCTTACTTCCAGGGACACAAAATAGTGGTGCTCATAAACCACCCCATTCGACAAATACTGCTGAGGCCAGAGATTTCAGGAAGAATGATGAAGTGGGCGGTGGAATTGGGAGAGCATGATATCCAATATCAACCTCGAGTTGCGATTAAGGAACATGCACTAGAAGAATTCATAGTGGAAATTACAGAGCCCCTCGAAGTATGTTTGGATCCCATCCGAGAAGTGGAAATGAACCAAATAAAGGTATGGAAGTTGTATATGGATGGTTCGTCACGTTCAGGAGGAAGTGGAGCTGGGGTTCTGTTAACTAGCCCCAATGGCAGAGATTACCCTTATGCATTGAACTTTGCATTCAAAGAAACTAATAATGAGGCTGAGTATGAGGCACTGATCACTGGATTGTGCCTCGCAAGGGAACTGCATGTGGAGGAATTGGAAGTTTTCAGTCACTGTCAAATTTTGGTTTAATAGGTGAATGGAGAATACGAGGCCAGAGAGCGTAATTTGCTGAGGTACCTCAAGGTAGTAAAGAACCTGTTAAAAATTTTCAAATCTTATACTTTAACGCAGGTTCCATGGGAAAGAAATCATAGAGCAGACGCTCTAAGAAAGCTTGCTTCTTCGGATTTGGGGACCCAATCCCAAAAGCAACTACTCAAGGAAACTTTGAGCGGATGAAGTTTTGAAGAATCTGTTGTTATGGAGGTAGAAGTGGAAGACTCCTGGATGACATTGTTCATGGCATATCTTTGAGAGGGTGTCCTTCCAGAAAATGAAGTGGATGCCAGAAAGATAAGGTTGAAAGCTCCAATGTATGTGTTGCAGGAAGAAATGTTGTACGGAATAGGTCATTTGCAGCCATTGCTTCAATGTGTTAACACTCACGAGGCTGATTATCTCTTAAGAGAGGTACACGAAGGGGTATACGGCAGCCACCAAGGAGCCAGGTCCGAGGTGAGGAAGCTTAATTGAGCAGGATTCTACTAGCCAACTATGTTCGAGAATGCGAACCAATATATTCAGGCTTGCCACCAGTGTTAAAGACATGCCCCTATAACACATGTTCCACATGAAGAGATGAGAAACATCTATAGTTCGTGGCCATTTGATAAGTGGGGGATCAATCTGGTGAGCCCTTTTTCCAGAAGTGCCAGGAAAATTCAGATACTTAATTGTGGCTATTGATTATTTCACAAAATGGGTAGAGGCTGAGCCCCTAACGAACATAAGAAAAAAAACAGTCATCTCCTTTTGCTGGAAGAACATTGTGTGCCATTTTGGAATCTGAAGGACAATCATTACGGACAACGGAACACAATTTTCTCAGGAACCCTTCAAGAAGTGGTATAAGGAATATCATATTAAGAAAAAAGTGACATCAGTTTACCACCCCCAATCCAATGGACAAGTGGAAGTGACCAACAGAATGATAGTAAATGGAATATGAGCATGGCTCGAGGGGGCGGAAGGTAACTGGATATGGGAATTACCTAATGTGTTGTGGGCTTATCGGACAACTGAGTCTTCCACTACTGGAGAAATGCCTTATAGTCTAGTATATGGCTCGGAGGCAGTAATCCCCATAGACATAGGTGTTCCTAGCCCAAAGATGATGGTTACTGCAGATGAGACAGTCAACAAGCATAACCGATGTCTAAATCTGGACATGGTGGAAGAAAAGAGGGAGTTAGCTTCTCTACATGAGGCTAAAGTCAAAGAACAGGTCAGAGTATACCATGACAGAAGGGTAAAGAAGGTTTTGTTTAATCCGGGGGACTTGGTAATGAGGAAAAACAAGAAAAGCACAAAGGAACCTGAAGGAAAGTTAGCTGCAAATTGGGAAGGACCTTATAAGGTGATCGAATCGCACCTAGGAGGAAGTTATGTTCTCAAATAGATGAACGGGTTCGAGTACCAAAGAGGTGGAACATTACCAACTTGATAAAATACTATCAGCTATGAAGGGTGGGTTGCTCTAAAGCAGCACTCTGGTTGATGTTCAAGCGGGTTGCTTTAAAGCAGTGCTCTAGATAATGTTTCCAACCAAGGCTGATGCTATAATGGTTTGCTCTAAAGGAGCACTCTAGTTGATGTTTGAGTAGGTTGCTTTAAAGCAGCACTCTAGAAGATAATTCCAGCCAAGGCTGATGTTCGAGTGGTTTGTTCTAAAGCATCACTGTAGTTGATGTTCGAGCGGGTTTCTTTAAAGCAGCGCTCTAGATGATATCTCCAGCCAAGGCTGATGTGTGAGTGGTTTTTTCTAAAGTGGCACTCTAGTTAATGTTCGAGCGGGTTGCTTTAAACCGGTGCTTTAGATGATATTTCCAGCCATGGCTGATGTACGAGTGGTTTGCTCTAAAGAAGCACTCTAGTTGATGAACAAGTGGTTTTCTCTAAAGCAGCACTCTAGTTGATGAACGAGTGGTTTTCTCTAAAGAGGCGCTCTACATGATATTTCCAGCTATGGCTGGGGTTCAAGTGGTATGCTTTTAAGCGGCACTAGAGGGTTACTTTTGTAATTTTGGAATGATGAACTAGCGGACGAGATTGGCAGGATGTAGGTGAAAACACCGAACCTGGGTAAAATGCTTGTGTCTCTGAATTTTTTCTTTTCTACTTACCAAAGATATTCATACTATGCTCTGCCTAAGGAAGTTGCGCTTGGAACCCATATTCGAGGGGTAAAATATTTGAGATAGAAAGAAAATATAATATTTATTCAAAATTCATCAATTATTAGAAGTACAATATTGATACTAAAAAGTACATAAACTTATTCGTCTGAATGTACACATCTAGTGGGAGGAAACCCCGCCTGGAAAAAGTCTTCAGTGGAGATAGGTTTTCCTAGCCCCTTTAATTTAGCCATTATCTCCTCGAGCTCTTCAAGTTTTATACCAGCGGCCCTCTGGATTTCCTTCATTTGTTCCTCTACAGGACATTCGAAAGGATCAAGGGGAGAGCCGGTTTTACACCGCTTCTTCGTGGAAGGTTCGAATGGGTCCTTCGAGGAGGACCCAATGCTTTTGCAATGCTTTGAGGTAGATCCTTGGGTAACTTTGCTCTAGGGGACAAGATACTTGCCAGCTTCTTTAGTGGAAGACTTTTGTGGCCAAGAAACAGAACAAAAACTCGAGGGGGTGAATCCTTTTACCTTCAGTTCCGCTAACCAGTCAAGAATAAGGTCAAAAGCCTTTTTCTGCTGAGGAGTCCCATTCTCATGAACGTTAACTTCTTCCATCCAATATCGATAAGCTTTGAGTAGAAACTTTGGAAGATGATCATTTCTGATTAAATATGAGGAAGGAATTATGTGAGAAAGCATGTTGGTATGAAGGCTTACTTTGTGGGCAGTGATTTTTTCTTCAAAATCAGCGATATGCTGCTCCATTTCCTTGGCCTGTACATTCCAGGCTTTGATCTCCCCTACTAGTCATGCGTTCTCGGACAAAAGAGATTCTACCAAAGAACCATCTTCAACTGAGGGGCTCCTTCGAGGGGCTGGATGAGGTTCGCTTAAAGAATGGGAATCCTCACTGGCTACCTTCCAAGCGAGCAATTCCTCTTCAAGGCTAGCCACTTTGCACTGAACTAATAGATGTCACTCGGAAAGAAACTCCCTCTAGGCTACTAGTCTGCAATTTTTGCCCATGCAGTCAATTAGGCACCCTTTAACTACCGGAAGCCTAGTTGCAGTGGCAAGGAAGGACTTTAGAGAACTAAACTTCAAATCGATTTAACGAATCAGCTCTTTGAGTTCCCCATCTGCGGAATCACAACCTTTGACCACTTTTAAAGGATATGTACCATTGGATTATTTAATTAGGAAATCCTTAAAAAACCCCTTAAAGGTTGGATGTTCTTTAGACTTCCATAGCTTCATCTCAACTTCGAGCTGGTGGAACTTGTCCTTCAAGGACTCCTTCTCTCGATTACAGTTAGATAGATCCCGGGAGACCTTCAATAGTTGTTTATGTGTCTCACTCAACTCTTTTTGGGCACTCAAAATCTCCTCACAAGTACTTTCTAACACTCTCTTCAACGAGTTATACTACGAAAATAAAAACAAAGGCAAAATCAATAAGTCATGGCAAAAGACATATTCTTATATTGATACTCAAAAGAAAAAAGTTACAATTTTGGGCCCTAACTGGCAAAGTTACAATCAGGGACAAACCCTAGAATCATCTTCTTTTGAGGTGGAAGCAATCAATTCTTACACTTGGACGGCATTTGAATTATGCTCGGGGGAGGCATCCGTAGCCTCTGGAAGGGGTATCACTTGAATCCCCTCAGCAGTGAAGAGCTGCCCTTTGGACTTAATGAAATCCATCAGGGAAAAGGGAAGGTCGTCGTTCTTGATTACCTCATCCCATTTCGCATCGAGAGTGGCTTCGAGCTCTGGGTTGATTAGATCATCCACCTGCTTAGCAAGATCTTCAAAGAGGGAGGCGGACACTTGTGGTTTCAGGAATTCCTCGATTAATTTGCTACAGCCGCTATTTTTTACAACCCCTAAGAGGTATATAAATAGTTGAAGCAGCTCAGGGCTATTCAAATGTTTGTGTTTGAAGGCTTCGAGTAGTTGAACCTGTGAGGCCGGATCTCAACCGCTTGAACCCTCTTCTCCAGGGTATCCTTCTCCAGTATCCATTGACGTCTCTCAGCTTCAACGTTTCGCCTCTTCCCTTCCAGAATTCTTTGTTTTTCCTTGAGCACCCTATCATTCTTCTCGATTAACCTATCATTCTCCTCGATCACCCTCTTATTCTCCTGGGAGGGTTTTCTTCAACTTGAGAATCTCAGCTACCTGTTTACTGAGCTTTTCATGGAGGGAATTGCGGCCAGAGGTACTGCAAAGAGGAAAACCACCATCTTCTTAATGGTCTCGTGGAAAAGACGGGAGGCCTAGCAAAATAGTTCTACTTAGATTGATGTTAGGAAAGAGGACGATAAATAAATTTTGAAGAGAAACAGAGGAAAACCTCTGGATCAGAGGCCATTGTCAAGAGATGATACTCAATCCTGGATATAAGCGATGTATCATTCGAAGGGGGTGGAGATTGTTGTTGGGCATTCTCACCGCCATGTGCTCCTATTAATGGTGTTGGGGAGGTGTTACCAATATTTTTGCCACTCGCCCTTGTCTTTTGGCGAACATTCCTAGTGTGAGGAGGCTCGCCATCACCAATGGTTGGAGTAGTCCTTTTTCCACCTACTGTAAAAGGGGAGGCCTGGTTCGAGAGAGAGGAGGCATGATTCGAAGGAGTGAAGGCCTGATTCGAGGAAACAACGGTCCCTTTGGGAGGAGCCTGACCCTGCTTTGTAGGCTTCTGTTTCTTTAAGCCGCTAGCAAGACCCGCTGACAAAAAAAAAGATTGCATCAATAACAATAAACTCAACAATACCACAAACATGAGAAGTAGAATTCAATTAAGGCACCTTTGGAGGCCTCTAAGTGTCTAAAATCACTAACGAGAGTCTTGAGGGGGAGACCTTCTTTGGGGCCCTCGAGTTCTCTTCTCCTCTTCCTGATATTTTTCCGGAGTACATTATATACATACTCCTCGTAGATTTTGAGAGGGAATGCAAAGCCGCCAATCCGGGAATTAGGACTGTTAAAGAAACTATAATCAAGGGAGCTTGACAAAAACTTTTGCCTATCCCTCTCGAGGGTGTCCAGACATATATACTCCCCGGGTTTGGGAGACTCGACTCGTACGGCCCAATTCCATAGGGGAACTCAATACCTCCTACTCTCAAATGAAAACCCTTTCTTCCAGCTCCTCCAGCCACCCAAATTACCAAGAACTGCAAAAATCTTTTGATGTGCCTCTTGGCTAGTAAAAGTGAAAATCATGTCGGTCGACCGCCCACTATAAGCATGAAGTATAACGAGTGAAGCAGCTTATATCTGGGCTTGATACCAAACTCGTCACATTGAGTCAAGAACATCAAGATGATGACCAGGAAATGGGGATGGACTTGCATAGAGCTCACTTGGAATTGTTTAAGAAGCTTGGAAAAAAAAGGCTGAAAAGGAAAGGTGACAGCGGAGATGGATGATCTCTGTTTTGGGAGGTTATGGGGGGCATCTTCCTCTCAAAAGGGTTGAAAATCAGCATCTGGGGCTATTCGTTTGCCAAGAGGGATCGAGTAAAAAATCTTGAGATAGCGATCCCCACTACTGGAATTGGGAGCTCCCTCCCTGAGTCCCTTAGCCTTAACCTTGGATAAGTCCCATTTTTCTTCTTTTGAGAGACTTTAACCGAAGAAGATGCCTAAGGTGCTCTCGAGGGTGCTTCCTCCTCCTCGAGGGACGTCCTCTCTCTCAAAAGAGATGCATTCTCCTCCTCCTCTATGGCCTCAAGAGGAGTTTCCTTACTGACCAGAGAAGTATTTGACCCCATTTCCAATTTGAGCTCTGGATTCGGAGAAGGGTAGAAACTAATTTTTCCACTCGTAGGGGATCTCCTTATATAGGGTTTGCCCATGCCTGGTGGCCAATTCTCAACGGGCTCTTGAGGAGGCATATCAGTCACTGGGAAAACCCTCACTTCCCCAGGACAGTTAGCAATTTAATCAGACATGCCTTCTTCAGCATCTGAATCATGTCGGAGTTCTTCGGAATGAGTGCATTCCGAGTCATTAGTAGCTTTTCCAGCATACTACCCCCATCCCACCTACCCTAATCTCACCGGGAAATCTCTCGAAAATTGAACCCTCATCAGAGTGGAGCATGATTGTAAGGTGAGAAAATGAAAAGATTAGAATAAGAATAGAGATGAAGGTACTTATTGATTTTCTGGGAAAGGTGATGAACGTTTAGATCGCTCGAGAGAGAAGTAGAGAAAATATGCTTGTAAGAAGGTTCCTTCAAATGAGAAAGGTGAAAGAAAGGAGAGCGGTTAAGAGGTAATAATGGGGGCTAAAATGGCAGATAATAATTGCCTTGGAAATATAAAAAGGTTATGGAAACACGTAATTGCTTGTTTGTCTTCTGACAATGCACTATTTGGGGAGCAGTGACACGCGCGGTTGTACAGCACGCGCGTGCCTTTTGGAGTGCTAACGCCAGAGTTGATTAGAAAATCAGGTTCCCTCCCTCGAAGGCACGAGCAACAAGGTGCAAGGTTCATCTCGAGTCTTCAAAGTCGTTGAACTGTCTCATGCATTCAAGACCTTGAAGAACCTTCATGCCGCTCCAGCCTTGAGGTCGAGAACCTATATTTCTGGGGGCTCTTGATAGAGGTTAAGCCTAAGAAGGCCATTGGGCCAGAGATGTGGTAGCCCAGTTAAGAGAATATTTAATACCCTAATATAAGTACCGTATTCGTGGGTAATTAAGGGCAATAATTAAGGAGAACGTTATTTAGGACATGGAGTATAAATACAAGGTACACATTTACTTTTGATTCACTTTATCTTGATCATATCAAACGCTTGGGCTAACTTAGGCATCGGAGTGCTGACCCCTGAAACCCCAGGGACAGTTTTGTTGTAGGTCCATTCGAGAAGAACTCAAGCTCACGAACCGGTCGGTTGTCGGAGACGCATCAGTTTCTTCAATCTTCTTCTACCACTTTATAAGTGATCTTCTTCTACCATTCTTGTGAATGGAATTCTTCAATTTTCTACCATCCTTGCAAATGGCTTTCTCCATGACGGTCTCTAAATAAGCTCACAAAACAAGTAGAATTTGACCAAATCATAGAGGGGAGCACGTTAGACACTAAATGCTTACAAGATGGGGAAATGTGATTCTAATCCTCTATCATGTAAAACACCTAATAATCTAACTATCAACCAACAAAAGCATCTAAAAAATGGTATTAAATGCTCTAAGAAAACATGTCTTTCATGTCTCATCACTAATATGAAGTACTCATTTTAAATTAAAATTTATAGTTTGATACTAGATTATTATCTTTATTTATTGAAGTTGCCAAAATTTTCATTTATATCATCAATGTGTCTTTTCATAACTTTTGAGCATCTCCAATGCAAACATCAGATTGATAAAAGTCAGTAGAAACATTATAATAATAGACCCTAAGAGTGAAAAACCATCTGCAATGCAAGGGTCTCTTGCTAGCTTCAATCTGACATGGCTAAAATTTGAAGTGACTCATTCAAATAAACCTTCTGATATTGGAGGCTCACATTGATGCCCGTCAGTATGCCTGATCAGCGTATTTGACAAAAAAAATCAATTTTAATGTACTTTCTAAATTTAACTGCGCAAAATTTATATCTTTACTTTTATTAAATAAATAGTCAATTTGTAAATTATTTTATACATTTAATTATTTTATATTAATTTAGTTATGTTATATTTATGTGATACTAACTAAATATATGATCCTACGGTTCTAAAAGTAATTTATTTGTACTCCCTTCATCCCAACATAATCTGCATATTACTACTTGGCAGTTAAAATTGTCTTCTTTTTTTAAAAAAATTAAACCATCCGTAGATGGGGGAAAATTTTATTTGGCCTTCCCAAGCCAGGAAATAAACAAACGTTAAAACAGTAATAAGAAGCCGAAGCTAAGTTCTAATATACAAAGTCGAGCAGTAGGCTCATGAAGCAACATTTGTTGCATCCAAAACATGAAGGTAACCCGGAAGATGGATAGAGGATTACCAAGCTCCTAATCTATAGTATATATGTGCAAACTTATTAGTGGATCTAGTTAAAGAAACACAAGGCAGCCTGAAACATTCTACATAGGCTAGAAGCGTATCCTCTACTAACCGAGAATGATGTGATCACTCCAAGCTAGTTGCAAATTTGATAGTCATCCAAGAGTGAGTTGTATGTACATATAATTGCTCGAACCATGTGAAACTATCCAAACAGAGAAATCCCCATGTCCAATTCAATCGTACTGATAAGGGTCAGGCAGTGTGGAGGTACCCAAAACCAATGAGGTGTGAAATTAGATTCCATCCTGAGCATGAGCCATCATCATGTGTATTCCATCATGAGCATGAACCACAGTAACAGCTCTCGTGCAATCAATCCATATGTATTCCATCCTATAAGGGGCAATTGAGGCATCCAATGGAACAGGAACCCCATCATGGAGCCTCCATCCTAATTATGTGAACCTTCATAGAGAGAGTAGAATTCAGTAGCATCCGAACTAATTCACCATCCTTAACGACGGAGTACCAATTTGGTCAAGTCTAATAAGTCCCTGGATTGAGTTAGAGAGCTCAGAGAATCTGAGAACAGAAGAGTTAGACTTAGTTTTTAGACTATTTTTTGCAAGGGTGTGTGCAACAAGATTTGCCTGTCTGTAAATGTGAACTAATTTAAAAGCACCCAGAGATTGGTGAATCTCATCAGATAAGGTGAACAATTTCCAGTGAGCCCTACTAGGATCATTCACAAAAAGTACAGCACTGAGACAATCAGATTCTATAAGAACAGGTGAGGAGTAATCAGTAGATTCCTGAATAGCAAACTTAATTGCCTTCAGTTCTGCTTCCAGAGGGGATGAAGCACTGTGAAGGCCCTCTTGAAACTACCTCTACTGTCCCTAATTATCATTCCAATCCCACTCATATTAGTATAGCAGCACCATGAAGCATCTACGTTAATCTTAAAACCTGAGCAAGGCCTCTCCCATGCAATTTTAAGAATTTTAGGCTTTGGAGGCAGTTTGATCAGAGGCAAGAAAGAGTGTTGAGCAATACTCAAGTCAAATGTAGATCTAATGAAAACCGGTTTAGAACAAAATGAGTAAAAAATCTGATCCCTAATTTGATGAAGAACTAGAACTGTGGAAGGCTTTATAGAATCAAATAGGAATTTATTCCTCATCTTCCACATGTTCCAGCATGTAATTACAGCTGCAGTTCGGACCATAGTGGATTGTAATGAACTTAGGGTGGGAAGAGTAATGTAGCAAGATAATCTCTCCCATATGGATGTGAAAATTCTATCCCTAATTCCCATAAACTGATGAACTATTTTCCAGACATTCACAGCAAAATCACAGGAATTGAAAAAGTGATCTAGGGAGTCTTCATGTACATTACACATACAACATTTGGAAGGTAAACAGAATCTCAGATTTCTGAGGATGTTATCAAAAGGTAAAAATGAGTTTGTCATCTTCCACATGAAAACTTAGATTTTTTTTTTCAATTCTATGGTTCCAAAAATGTTGGACAGAGGCAAAAGAATCTGTACTGTTGCTGAGCATGAGGTATGTCAATTTAAACGAGAAATCACCATTGATGCCCGGTTTCCATATTAGCCTATCTTCCCTGTGTGGAGATAGTTTTGCTTCCTGCAAAAGAGAAGTAACTTTAGGTGGTAAGAAAGGATTAATTTTGCTGATGAAATTAGTTTTATTGGATAAAAATGCAGAGACTGTATAGTCATCAGCAATATCAACCAAGTTCTGATCACAATGGTCAATAAGGGGACCTATATCTAGCCAATTAGATGTCCAAAAGTTACATTCCCCTTTTCCTATAATGACTCTAGAGTTAGCTTCTGCCCATGTGTTAACAGAACATATCCTTTTCCAATTTGAAGAAGACCTATATGTGGGAGGGAGTGCTGCCACTAAATGAGTCCACAGAGCATCTGCTTTTTGGTATTTCCACTAAAGCTTAACTGAGCATGTTTTAATTATGGTGGATATTGATCTGAAACTATACCATTTTGATTAGTTGGTAAGCAAAGTGCAGTCCATTTTCTCTAAGATCTTTTAGATTTCAGCTCATTATCCCCCCAGAAAAAGTTGCTCAGTTTTTTTTCTATGTGTTTAATGATCATTTTGTTAGGTTTTATAACCGACCAAATGTGTTGAGGTAAATAGTAGATGCAAGATACAATCAGTGTAATCTTACCCCCTGTAGATATCCATTTATTTTTCCAATTACCAATCTTACTGTCAATCTGCTCAAAAAGGGGTTGGAAATATATCTTTTTTGCTCTCCCGGTAAAAATAGGTACTCCCAGGTATGAAACTGGGAGAGCCCCAATTTTCATTCCCAAGATCCTTTTAATATAGTTAACCTTTTGAACCGAAGCATGCTTCCCTATAAAGATATCACTCTTATTATAATTAATTTTTTGACCAGTGACCTCTTCAAAGGTAGACAGGAAAGCTTTCAATCTAATCAAAGTTAGGTTAGTTGCTTTAAAGAAGACAACAGTATCATCTGCATATGATAGATGTGAGATTCTTGGAGGATTACCTGGGAGGTCAAAATATGACAACTTACCACTGTGGAAAATGAATGCCAAACTCCTAGAGAAAGCCTCAGAGAAAATGTTAAACAAGAAAGGAGATATAGGATCACCCTGCTTAATTCCCCTAGTGGATTGAAAAAATCCCACTGGCTTACCATTAATTAGAACAGAAAACCAGGCCTGGGACAAATTTTTCATGATGGAAAAAATAAACTTAGCATGAAATCCAAATTTAGCTAAGACATTATATAGAAAAGACCACCTCACTCTATCAAAAGCCTTTTTAAGGTCCAGTTTAACAATACAATTGGATCCCTTCATTTCCAATTCAGAAACCTAACCATCTCCTGTAAATATATTACATTATCAGATATGCCTCTCCCTTGTAGGAAGGCTGTTTGATTAGGGGAGATAATCTTAGGCATTAGAGACTTAAGTCTTTCCATAAGCAATTTACAGCATATCTTATTTATAACATTAGAGAGACTTATTGGTCTATAATCCTCAAAAGAGATGGGGGTCTTTTTTTTGGGGATTATTGTGATCCATATACTGCCAATACCCCTAGGCATATTATTTGCAGTAAGAAAGTCCTGAACAGCCAACGATAGATCATTTGCAATAATATCCCATGATTTTATGTAGAACTTAGCTGTGAAGCCATCTGGACATGGGCTACTCAATTTGTTAAGACTTAGAACAATCCCTTTAAGCTCAATTAATGAAACCGGTTTCAGAAGTTGTTCATTATCCTCCTGATTAATCAGTTTAGGGATGTGATTCAGAAAATGAGATAGGAAGAGAGAACTGTCAGGGGAGCTATCCTCATTTAGAAGGTCCTGGTAAAAATTTATAGCTTCCATCTCAATATCATGTATATTATCTAACCACTGACCATTTGTGCTCTTAACTTTAGTGATCTTCAACCTATTATTTCTTTCCTTTACAGAGTTATGGAAGAAACTTGTATTATTATCCCCTTCCCTTAGCCATTTAATCTTCGCTTTGTGTTTCCAAAAAAATTTTTTGTTCAGCCAAAGCCCTAACTACCCTAGCCTTAGCCTCCCTGAGTTTTACCCTCTCAATTTCAGAATCAGTGTGATCAGATATAAGTTCCTGTGCCTGCATAGCCAGTTCAGCTTGCACTACATTATCTTGAATGTTGCCAAATTTTTCTTTGTTCCAGATTTTTAGTTCCTTCTTAAGTCTAACAAGCTTAAGATAAAAAGAAAGCATTCCTGATTTATGTAGGGGAATCTCCCAATTCTGTTTGATTGCCTCATTAAAATCCTTTCTTTTATACCATGTATTCAGGAATCTAAATGGCCTAGGATTGGATGGAATATCAGTACCAACAGTTAACAGCATAGGGTTGTGATCTGAACTAACCCTATTCAAAATCTGAACCGAAGATGCAGGATAAGATAGGAACCAAGAGGAAGTACATAAACCCCTATCTAATCTTTTAACTGTAGGACTCCTTAGTCTATTATTAGTCCAAGTAAACAAGTTACCTACAGTGTTAATTTCCTCCAATGCAATTGCATTTATAAAATCATTGAAATCCATCATGCTCCCAAGTTTGGGAGAAGAAGGACCTTTATACTCATTTATAGATGTAATTGTATTAAAGTCTCCAATGAATAGGGATTCAGAGTGAGTGTAGGACATGAGATCAGACCAAAGAAATTTCCTACCAGTTCTAGTTCTGAGTCCATAAATAAAAAATACATCCATAGTCTTGTGAAGATTAATGCAATTCAGATTAACTGCAAGGAACTGTAAATTGTCACATTTCACTGTTAAGATTAAGCTAGAGTTCCAGAAGATCCAAATCTGGCCATTATTTGCAGGGATGCAATTATCATAGTTCAACAGTTGTCTATACACATCACATTGCATGTTATCATGTTTAGGCTCAATTAAACATATGAGCTCAAATTTGTGCCTGTTGATCAGATTACGAAGTCTTAACATAGATGTGTCCATTCCCCTGATGTTCCAAACCAGCATTTTTATCTTAACTGTTGTATTATTCATAGAGAAACATTACTAGAGCTTTTTGATCTAGTCATGATAGTATTTTTCTGTGAGAAGAACGACTCATTTCTCAGTTTATTAGATTTCCCTAGTGACTTATCCTTTTTCAGCCTAGCAGGATTAGAAACTGGAGAGCTAACCTTACTTACCTGATCAGCACCTTCATCATGGACATAATATGGATCTGCTAAGGTGTCCAGTGAAGCAGGAAATTCTGCATTGAGTGTATTATCACCATGGGTAGCCTCTTCACTTGATAATTCTTCATCAGCAAGAGGTAAAAATCTGTTTTCCCTTTGTTTCTGCTGAGAGAAGATAAAGTTTTTTTGCAGCAATGATAGAATTGAAAGGTGAGAAAGACCTACCACGTTTGCTAAGCAAATCATCCTTAGCAAACACTGTCCTAAGGTTTGGAGGGGCAGAGAGCGAATGCCTAGGTAATTGTATTAATGTACCGGGATCAGAGGAAGGCTTTTGGGAGATAATAGAACTGGTCAGGACTATACCAGATTCAGGTGACTGGGGATGGAGGAGTACTTCACCTTCCATTTGACTAACCATAGGATGGAGCTCAGGAACTCTCTCAGTAACAGTTTCCTGGATAGCACAGGAGATAGGAACCTCAGCCTCAGTTATTACATCTTGTTGTTGGTCACAGGGGGCCTCAGGGGTCACTGGATCAATCCCTAGTAGGGCCTTGTCAGTTAAAATATCCTTACTAGTTCCTTGTTCATTAACTGGGATAGACACCAACTGTTGCTTAGGGACATATTTAAATTTCTGAGCATGGAACGTTTTTTGTTTTTCTATCACTGAAACTCCTGAACTACCAGCTTTTATGTTTCCATCCTGATTAAGATTTAAATTCACTCTACCATGACCTTCATAGCCTATTTGTTGATCTTCAGTTTGATCTATGAGATTTATAAAGTTATGAGACACCTTTTCAATCCTCTGGGACTTTATTCTCTTAAGCTCAGGATGCAAATAGATACAGGATATATCCTCATGCCCTATACATTTACAGTGATAGCAGTAGGGTGGAATATCCTCAAATTCTAACGGGAGTTTAACCACATTATATTCATTTCCATCTTCCTCAATTCCAACTCTGATGAATAACGGAAGCTTTTTTTTCAGGTCTATTTCTACGCACATTTTAACACACGAAGGCCTTGAGAGAGCCGCAGTTGCAGCATCTACTTTTATGAAGTTTCCAATTTGGTTTCCCATGATTTCAAGCATAGCAGAGTTGTAGAAATATACAGGGACATAAGGTATAGAAACCCATACCGGAACAATAGATGATTCTTCCTCAGGGAGAAGTCAGACGTCCATTTGAAAACCTTCATTTGGGCGTGATTGAAACTCCATTGACCCTTCAGCCAAAACCTCTGGTAATCGTCTTTCTCTTGGAAGTGAATTAGCACATGACGGAAGTCAATTGAACCAATCTGGAATTTGCCCTTGAAGCCCACAGAGTTGAAAGATTCGTTGAGCTGTGCCATGGATGGTTTGCCCCTGGCGAACTTGCCCACAAGAGCGTTTCAGTAGTGGGAGGCGAGGATGTCTGCGTCTTTACGGCTTAACAAGCAAGCTATGTCTCCCTTATATTGTGTTTTGGGAACAATCTCTGGGTTCGAAGGGAGGGAGTCACATAGAGGAGGAGGCCGGTTTGCTAGAGCCTGGAGGAAGGATTTACCTCCTCCACGACCAGACGGAGGAGCCGCCATAGCGGCGGTGGTGAATCCGGTCAGTGACCGTTATCAGTTAGAATGAAGAGGAAGAAGGAGGAGAAAGTTAAAACGACAGTCAGTGATTCGTTTTGGCTAAATCGCACTATAATTCGCACAAAGCTACAGTAACAATCGCACCGAGTTTTTGCAGTTAAAATTGTCGAACTTTAACCAAATATTTAAATAGATATATGAAAAATAATATTATAGGACATTGTTAGATTGGTCGTAACATGTAGTTTCCAAACATTATCTGTTTATGTGTCATTATCATACGTCATGCTACAAACTAAGGCTATTGTAACACTTTCATTGCAACACTTATTAAAATTGTTACAATGGTTTATAAAGTGTTACCCAAATTTTTGAAAAGTATTACATAAACATTAAAAAGTGTTACTCTTTGTCCCCTGCAATTTAACTATTCATTTAGTCAAAACTTCTTAACTCTGACCATAAAATTAAATTAGTGTATAAGTATAAATAATATTGTGTGATACCTTATTAGATTCGTTATAACATATATTTTCAAAATATCAACTTTCTATAGGTTTTAACTATCGTTAATTGAAGATATTAAGGATAAAACATTTTTCAAGTCAACTGTTAAAAGTCAAAGTGTGTAGCTTGAAATGGGACGGAGGGAGTACATAAATTTTAAAAAGTGTTATGTAAGATCTAGTGTAACATCACCTAAGGCAATACTTGTAAATGTGTTACTTTAGGTGCTAAGAATAATAAGTTGAACATATTGCAACACTTTTACAAATATTACCTTAGGTGATGTTACATTAGATCTAATGTAACTCTTTTTAAAATTTAGGTAACACTTTTCAATATTTATGTAACATTTCAAAATTTTAAGCAACACTTTTATAAAATATTGTAAGTAGCATTTTTAATAAGTGTTACAAGGAAAATATTACGATAGCTCTTATTTGTAGTAATGTACGTAGTTGCATATATTTACAGTCAAACATGATTCTTGAAAACCGTGAAAAAAATTTACGCAAATTTTCCTTAAATAAAGGGAGTAATAGTTTTTCAAATATATATGAAATTTAAAAATAATCAAAATTACTGGGCATATTTAAGTTTATATATATATATATATATATGTATATATGTACATGAGTCCGTCTCTTGAATGACGGTCTTTCCATAAGTCATGGAAAGACCAAGTTTTAAAGTGTAAATTAGAAGAAATGAAAAAATAAAATTCGGTTTGCATGAATCGGGTTATAAACTTTATTACTATTACGCGTTGCATAATAAAATTTTAATATTACACCTTAGACCTTTTACCT
Organism: Rubia yunnanensis; assembly: GCA_037428765.1. Taxonomy (NCBI): domain Eukaryota; kingdom Viridiplantae; phylum Streptophyta; class Magnoliopsida; order Gentianales; family Rubiaceae; genus Rubia; species Rubia yunnanensis. The sequence continues at coordinate 115,146,675 of CM075061.1, read as the reverse complement.
TTTGTACTCTAATTAAACCCCATCTTTCCATAAGCCTTTGGAAAGACCGTCTTTCCATAAACCTTTGGAAAGACCATCTTTCCCAAGACTTTGCCAATTTATAAAGTTTAAAATAAGATAAAAATAATTTTCATAATACTATATTATTTGAATAGAGTATGTCTCTTGAAAGACGGTATTTCCATAAGTCGTGGAAAGACCAAGGTTTGAAGTGCAAATTAGAAGAAATAAAGATAAAAATTTTGAGTTGCATGAATCGGGTTGTAAACTTTATAACTACTACACGTTGCATAATAAATTTTTAGTATTGCAACTAAGACATTTTACCTTTTATTATTCTAATTAAACCTCATCTTTCCATAACATTTTGAAAAGACGGTCTTTCACAAGATTTTGTCATTCGAATATGTTTTCATAAAGGGTTAATGAAAAATAAATACAATAGTTTTTGTATTGTTTAATGATTAACATATTGAAACACGTCATATTGAAACTTGATTTACAATGCCTCCACCGGAGACCAAAATTTCATTAATCTTTTTTATCAATGCTTTTTTGTCTACATCACACAGAAGCCCAATAATAATTTATTTTTCTGTCCACGTACGTCAACTAGAAACCCAATAATAATTCACCATGTGACTCCTACATTTACGGATGACGCTCTTTGCAATGGAGATGCTCTTATCTACCATTACGATGGTAACCACTAACCACTCTCAATTAGTTAAGAAATGAAGTAAACTGTGTAACTTTATGAGACAAGTTTAAAAGTAAGCCTCTGCTCCAAATTTGTAACACGGTAACCTTCGACAAACATATATATCTGCAGAATGTGGATGGTATTTCTTCCAGTTTTCAGTGTTTGGTGCATTTTGTTCAACGCAGAAACAACAAAATGGACCATATTCAAAAGGCTAAGGGCTTATATAGTTGAAAGAAACAATCGAAACGATTTTTTTTTGTAATCTTGTAATTATGTGTTATGAATTATGTGAATTAATAGGAGAATGTACAACACTATGAGAGATAACGAGAAATAATTCTAAATCATATGTACTGCTCTGGTTCTTTTATTATGGCCCCAACTTTTGGGCACAAACTTTTTAAAAAAAATAAATGAATAATAGAGATTGTATTGAAAGTATAAAAAATAAAATGTGTGGATAAAAACAATCTAGGATTTACTAAAAGAGGAAGGAGCCAATATAAAAAAACCATCCAAAAAAGGAAAGTGAGCCATTATTAGTGGACCGGAGGGAGTATTAATATTTGTAATGGAGGATGTAACGGCGGATGTATTTGATCGAGATCATTTTAGATCTATTTAATGTATAAATAATTATAATTTGATATTAAAAGTTATTAAAATGAGGTTTTTTATGATTGGTTTGACGGTTAGTCAGTCTAACTCCATCAAGTTATTATGCACTAATATATACTCCCTCTGTCTCACTATAAATTGCTTAATTGCTTTTTCACGGTCTTCAATAAGCATATTTGACCATAAATATCTCCAATTACCTATAATAGTGTCGCATAAAACTTTGATATTTAAAAAATATATGTTAAGATGAATCAAACAAGATCTCATGATATTTTAATTATATATAGATTAGTGTATATTTACGGTCAAAGTTTGTAAAGTTTGACCTCCAAAAACAATTAAACAATTTATAGCGGGACGGAGAGAGTGGATGATTTGTACAGAGTATAAGACCTTGTTCTCTTGAGCTTATCTGAACTGGTTTGAAATGAACTAAAAATAAGTGTACTGAAAAGTAGTAATGTATGACTGAATGAATCTAAATTTCACAAAAAATAAATTCCCGTTAAACTGAAATGATTTGAATTAGAGTGAACTGAAATGTAGATAAGCTCTGGAGAAGAACAAGGACTAAGTCCGCAAAGTATCTTTACCTCCTAATGCAATATTAATACAATATTGACCAAAACAATTCGTATCCAATCATATGAATCGTAATTACTAACAATTATAACAATAAACTCAACTGGGGCAGACGGAAAAATTTAATATGATTCCTGAGTGTTTATTGTAGGCTAACAATAGCAATTGGGAACAATTTCATCAGTTGCAACAGACAAATTTTTAAAAAATTCAATGCCAAAGTATGAGCGCAACTGCGTTAGAAAACTACAATATTGTATGATATTGCACTAGAATACGTACACAGTAGAGGCTAAAGAGAGAGAAATCAGGCTGGAAGTGGAGGGATGCTCTGCTCATTCCTGAAGAAATTCCCCGGATCAACAGCAGTCTTCACTTTCACCAACCTATCAAAGTTATTCTTGAAGTACTTGTATCCATACACTTTTCCTTCATCAAAACTGTTATTCCCATTTGTAGTAGTCCCGATGTCGAAGTCCCTGTAGTTGAGAAAAGCCTGCCGGGGATTGCTCGACACATACGGCTCCATGAAGCTGTAAAGCTCCCTGGTCTCTCTGAGGTACTCCTGGGTGAAATTGAGCCCCGCATCCGCCCAGCTAACCGAATACTGGATCTTGTAAATGATCCCCGCCCGATGGGGAAATGGTGTGTCGCTCTCATCAATTCGACCCATTTTACCGCCATACGGGTTTAAAACTAGCCCCACTTTTCCTAGCTCAGCCATTTTGGCGAAGATGGAGGTTAGCCCGTCCTTAGGGATTGGGGCCACCACGTAATCGGACTTTCGCTTCAAGAATCTGACGGAATCAGGCCTTCTGTTGAGGAAAGCTTCTGGTGCAGTTGTGTTGTCGATCGTCCAATACAGCATTGATTGGATCCAACTCATTTCTAGACAGTCACTTTTTTCCAACCCCAGTTGTGGGAGTTGATCACTTAATAAGGCTAGAAGGCTCTTCGAATCTCCCAGATACAACGCGTTGAATTTCAGGCGAATCGACTTCTTGTTATCTATAGTAGTCGGCTGTACAAGAACCCTGATGAAGAGATTGTCGTCATATTTGTCTGCAACATTCTGCCATTGGACAAGGATGTCAGCTGCATTCTGATCCTCAGACCTCTGAACACTGAAAACGGTAACAACTGGAGGCACTGGAACCAAATTGATCTTATAGGACAAAACAACTCCAAAACTAGAGCCGCCACCGCCCCTGATAGCCCAAAACAGGTCTTCTCCCATCCCCTTCCTATCAAGAACCTTGCCATTGACATCAACAATTTGTGCATCCACAACATTGTCGACAGTAAGCCCGAACTTTCGCAACATTGGACCGTAACCACCCCCGCTGATGTGCCCGCCAACCCCTACCGTTGAACAAACGCCAGCAGGGAATCCAAACACATTACTCTTTTCCCAGATCCTGTAATAAAGCTCCCCTAGCGTTGCCCCGGCTTGCACCCACGCAGTTTGGCTCGGAATATCCACACTGATGTTCCTAATGTTGAACAGATCAAGAACAACAAAAACATTGTCGGAGACATACGAAACACCTTCGTAATCATGGCCGCCGCTTCGGATCTTCAACTGCAGCCCGGCTTCTTTCGTGCACAGAACCGCAGCCTGGACACCGTCGACACCCGACGGAGCAACAATGATTGCTGGTTTCTTCGTACTTGTAGTGTTGTACCTTAGATTTCGAACATATGCGTTCAAAACATCACCAAACGAAGCATTTGTGGGACTGTAAAGAACTTGTGAGATTTGTGTGTTTGGGATTCCTTGTTTTGTGAGACAGGCTGCAAAGCTGTCATAGTTAGAATCCGCTGATGCAGAATTGAATGCACAGAAGGGTAAGAGGAGGAGGAGGAGTACGGAAAACATGTTTGGGCTTGGGGAGAATGATCAGATGAATGTGGGACATTTATAATCGTTTCTATTTCTCACAACTGGCATGGAATAAATTAATGGGGAGGATGATTGTATCTTGACAGATAATGACTGAGATTTCTTACCTCAGATACATATTGGAATAACTTGACTCGATCGTGGAATATCCTGAGAGGTTAATTGAATCTTGACAGATAATGCATGTGAGAGATTTCTTACCTCAAATAAATATCAGAATACCTTTGACTCCATCGTGGAAAATCCTGAATTTTCTTACCATACATTTGTAATTGAAGATGAGTCTTTTGTGATTGGATTATTCATTAAGGACACTGTATGTTCTCAAAGCATGTGCGATCAATTATATATATCAGTTTACTTTTTTTTAAAAATTATATATATTAATTCTTTTTTTTAAAAATTATATATATTAATTCTTTTTTTTCCCTTCCAAAATACCTTTCCTTGTGAAAATTTGATTACTTTCTTTAATTGAATAAGCTCCAGTATTGTCTTTCTTTTAAAGTTAATCCCTATCCCTTTCTTTTCGCCGTACAACACATGCACTACCTCTGTTGGAGCAGAACGTGTTTAATTCACTTTTTGAATTCAACGGTCGTGAGATTTTACGCGTTGCTGGATGGGTTGGATACTCCCTTTTCTTAAAATGGTTGTAACTCCATTAAATTGTCGTGATTACGGAACCGTTATAATTGATGTAATTAATGTGGTGGTTTGAAGTTTATTTTTATTTATTTCAGTAAAATTTTGTAACTTAAAAAATAAAATGTAATATGGTGTATAATTAATAAATTTATTTAAACGAGATTTTTTATGATTGAACTAAACTTCTAACAATGGACTTTCTCGAATAAATTTGATGTATGAAAAGTCAAAGTTGGCTGATGATACAAGCTAGATAACACGCGTGCATCATGAACGAAAAATGAAAAATATAATATAATTTTAATAAATAATAAAATTTTGTTATATCTACATACACACGGTGTATTTAAAATAAATTAATATATTTATTAATATTTTAATGTATTTATTTCTAATAATTAAATAATTGACTCAACATTTATTGACATACATAATTAATTATTTTGTGAATAAAAAATAATATATAAAGTTTATATAGAAAAAAATTAACTGTAAAGCATTTTGCTTTACATTATAAAAATATATAGTGACAAAAATATGAAATATGTATTGATAATGAATCAATTATTACTATTTTTGGAATAATCATTTTTCAAATATCCTAATAATTAAAATCTATAAACAAAATTATATTATTATATGGTAAACACTAAAACGTGAATGCTTATTATTATCATATTAAAAAGAAAATCAAATAAATAAAAAAATTATTAAAAGTTAAATCCCAACTGAAACTACAAATTGTTAATTCACATTAAGAAGAAAGGACTTTTCATGTCTCAAGGCCCTATTTAGTTTTCAAGAAAGAATTGTAAATAAGATAATTAAATGAGGGTTCATAGTTATTGGATTGGCAATTTTAAAAGTTGATGAGTCAAGTTTTAAGGAAGCCACATGTCAAGAATTTGTGAAAATTGATGTGGCTAAATTTGGGGATTACACTTGGCCAAGGAGTTGCTATTTTTGTATATAGTATAGATGTAATTGGACATTTTTTTAATAACCTGTATTTTTAGATAGCTAATAAACTATTCGTGAACGATAATAAAAATACAATGCAATTTAAATTTTGTATGAAGTAATAAAATATTTTTATATTTGAATAGGAAAGGTAAGTCTACTGGCGGGATGACGAGCGAGGTGCCTAGCTAAAACAACGAATCACAGTATCAATCGAACAGAAAAATCGTGAAACACACATATTGCAATAACGATAAGCCAGAGATCGTGGCCCATTACAGCCGCAAGACGGTACTCGTGAACATGCCCTACGTGGAAACAGACTACTGTGAATATAGGAATATAAACCCTATAAGTAGAGGAAAGATGAAAGAGTAAAGATAGGTAACAAGTAAATCAACTGACATAGTTACAAAGGTACTGACTTAAGCGCCAGAGAATAATCTCGGATCCAAACAAGGACTTTCTTGTAGGAGGAGCAGTCGGGGGATTACGCCACCAGGATTGGCTATAGTTCTAGAAGTCCATACCACATCAGCGGCGCCGTCTGTGACGACTATGTTTATTAGGTCAATAATGTTCTTCCTGAACCATGGTGGAAGGAATCAGAAGCCGTTAGAAAAGTGCGACAAGAGGAGATGCAACCACAGGCAACCTGTCCTTATCGGATACAGTCCTATCCAAATTGTGGCGAGAAATTTGGTAGAACCACAAAATGTTGTTCAGAGATCCTGCCCCAAGAGAGCTCCAGCGGACAAAGGATCCAAAGAATACTATTGTGACTTCCATATAAATCAAGACCATGACACAAACGGTTGCAACAATCTTATAAGGCAAATCAAGGACATCCTGTGCCAAGGGCAGCTCACGCAATACAAGAAGGGAGATCACCAATCAGGTTGACCATATGCATACAATGAAGAGAGAAACATGCCCACATCACAGAACCACACCAAAGTGAAACAGAAAATGACAGCGGTGGTGGAGCATGGGGAAAGCATGGATAACAACATCCCAAAAAGGGTGATATTCGCTATTCTCGAATCCACAGAAACCATGTCCCAATACGCATGAAAGGTGCAAGAAAGGTACCTAACCGCACAAGAGCTCGTGGAGAAGAGAAAGCCAATGGACAAGATTATCACATTCAGCGATGAGGACACGGTCCCGAACACATCGCCGCACAACGACCCTTTTTCCATAACAACAAGAATTAGGAATTCCAAGGTACATTGAGTATTTGTAGACATTGGAAGCGTAGTAGAAATATTGTTCGTTGATTGCTTGGACAAACTTGGATTTAAGAGAGAAACCCTCAAGAAGGAAATGCCATTTATAGTTGGATTCACTAGAAAAGTTGAATGGCCTCTAGGCAATATATGACTCCCTGTTACAATAAGCCAAAAAACAAAGAGTGTACAATCTTTTGTGAATTTGTGGTAAAAGATACCCCAAGCCCATTCAACATAATGATAGGAAGACCATGGATTAATTTTGCTAGAGCTATCTACCATCTTATCATGCAATTACCCTACACCAAAGGGCATAGCACCGATCAGAGGAAACCAACAGGTTGCAAAACATTGTATGGCTATTGCGATGAAGCCCACCATGCTAGGAAAACTACGACCGATGGTGCACTCAATCACCAAGGAGAACAAACGATAGTCTCCACTATGGGGGCTAACCTAGGAGAAGGCACAGAGTTAGTCCAATTAGATGGATGTGCCAACTCCAAAGAAGTCAAGATAGGGAAGAATATGTCAGAGTTTGTCAAGGTAACGGTGATATCAACACTTAGACAATACATAACCTTATTTTCCTGGTCAGTAAAAGACATGGGAGGTATTGATCCCTCCATCACCACACACCATCTCAATATAGACCCATCAGTCAAGTCCGTTCAGCAGAAACAGAGAATCTTCGCACACAATAGGAAGAAGGCCATAGAAACTGAGGTTAAAATCACTAGCACAAGCAGGCCTACTCAGAGAAGCCACATACCTGACCTGGCAAGCTAACCTTTTATGGTGCAAAAAGCATACGTATAACGGAGAATGTTCTTTGACGACACGGATTGAAACAAATATTTCTCAAAGGATTTCTAGCATTTACCCAATATCATCAACTACTTGAAGCTATCTTAAAATACAAATCCATGGCCTTCATCAATGCCTACGAAGAATACCACTAAATCCAAATGAACCCAAATGACTTGGAAAAAACATCATTCATAACAATATTTGGATCATTCTACTATGATAAATTCCTTTAAGAATGAAAAAAATGGGAGTAAACTATCAGCGCAGAGTCAGTAAAGCATTATCTCACCAGGTCGGCCGCAACTTGGAAATCTATGTAGATGACATGGTCATCAAAAGTTGAACCCTAGAGGAATTCCCAAAAGACCTGGAGGAAACACTCATCATACTCCAGTCAATCAGAATGAAGCTAAATCTCAAAAAATTAACCATGGGTGTAGGGTCAGGAAAGTTCCTGGGATTGAAACTATAATCGTAAGGTATCAAACCTAACTCTAAGAAAATACAAGCATTATAGACACTACCACCACCCCATTCAGTCAAAGAAGTTCAAATCATCACCGGCTACGTAGCTGCGCTCAATTACTTCATCTCTAAAATGACAGAAAAAACACATGTCATTCTTTGATGTCCTGCTGAAAGCATCAAAGTTCTACTTGGCAGTGAACTGCCAGAATGCATACGATGAACTCAAAGAGGAGCTACAACACTTACCACTACTATCTACTCATAATCCAAGAGAAATCTTGATACGAGGTCAAAATATCATTTATTATAATTTTCTTAGTCTAGTATTTTTAGGAGAATAACACTTACTCTTTTCCCACTGGGTTTTTTAGTGAGGTAGTGTGGTCATTTTAATTTATTTCATTTTAGAATATGGCTCATTGACTCGGTCAATTTGGCGTTGGAAGAGTTAATTTTAGCCATACCTTTATTTTAGGCATTAGAATTTCAGTTTTGATTTGATTAGAATTAGACAAGTTAAGTTTAAATATGGTAGATTCATTCAAGAATTCAACCAATATTTGGATTGATTTACTTGGATGAATATGTCCATCATTTAGATTAGGTGTATATGTGGCCTAACAGGCGAAGCTAACGGCCGCCAGGCCCAGCCCAATGGTGAAGTTAAACTTGTTCAAGCCAAAGTCATCGAAAACATAAGCATACACCACAGAGAACGTGGAGCGATAAAGGAGGAACGAATAACAACCATGAAAACCACAAATCTAGAAAGTTGAGATCATGATACACCTCATGATCTACTTTCCTAAAAATAGGGAAACATGTTCAGGTTAGTCTATAAATACAACAAATAAATAAGAGGGTGTGGGAATGATTATTTTTCTGAGAAATTTCATTTCTTAAAGAGAAGACTGACTTGATCGTCAGAGGTACTCTCCCGGAATCACTTCCGGGACTGCTTTTGCAGGTGAAGGAACTTAAAGAGGTGAACAACGAAGAAGCTACCAGAATAACCACATCATTTTGGCACCGACTGTGGGGAAATAGAATTTTTTTCTTTTCATTTTCAGTTTGCTCGGGTAAGCAATGATGTTCACCAGGAGTGAAAAAACCACAATCACTAGTCACAAGAGCAAGTGCTTAGACGTAATTGGGGAATGCACCATCAGCAGCACCATACCCCAAATATGGAAAAAAAGCCTAATGAAGAGGAAACAAAAGAGGAAGCGGAATCTCCAAATAATAATTCGGACAAGAAAAAATAGGTGTTCGCGGCATTCTTAGAAGCGAAAAGGGAAGACCTATACAATGGCAAACACTCTAAATTCCTTGGCCCGGGTGAACTACAATATCTCAACAGTTTAAACATCAACTACAAATCATCAAAACACGGAAAAGGCCTTTAAACCTTAATCTAATTCGCCATTCATTCAAAACGATCATTAAATGTTACAAACCATTCATTGTTAAAGTCTTGAAACATTTGTAAACCTAACAAAAACTACGGATCTAATTGTATGCTAAGAAAACACAAATCGATTGGAAAGGAAATACATGGAATACCATGATTTTTGGCTCTCCCGATCGGGCGGCGGACCATTATCCTCCATCATCAGCCCTTGTAGTGCGTGCTTGCCGGTATTTGGCTATCCCCACTAGACGGCGTCATTGTCAGCATAGTGATGCAATTTGAGAGGAATCAGTGAGGGTTATTACAAAAAGCGTAATGTAATCACAATCAACAATATAGCTACATAGATAACAAAAAAAGCACAATATTTTTACCTGCATCCCACGGGACACTGCCCTCTACCAGCGGCAGCGGTGAGTTCGTCGACTTTGGCGGTGGTGAGGAATCAGTGACAGAGCAGATGAAGGGTGTACAATTGATGTATGGGAAGGATGAAGAGGTGGGGAAAAAGTAGGGTTTCTGTGCAATGTGGGAGGGATGAAGATGTGGGGAAAAATAGGGTTTTCAGGGTTTATATAGATAAAAAAAATATTTTAACGGTTGAGATTTAATGAAAGAGATAAATAAATGGTTCAGATTTATTCGTCACACTAGCACCAGTACTGAATGAACAATACCGGTGCCTATAGTATTTAACGCAGCTGCTTTGAATGGATTTTTTGGTGTAATTTTTGGAACCCGAGAGCAAAGGCAAGTGAAATTTTATTAAGTACCAAGCACTGGTACACAAACCGGTGCTAAAGGCATCGGAACCGAGGCTCAAATTAGTTAAAGCAGCTGCCTGAGGTTGCTTTAGATTTTTTTTTAAAAAAACTGAGAGGTAAGGAGAATATGTTTTCTAAGTACCAAGCACCGATATACAAACCGCTGCTGAAATCAACCGAACTGGTTCTCAAATTATTTAAAGCAACTGCCAAAGGCTGTTTTAGATTTTTTTTTTTTAGAAGCATGGAGGAAAGGAGAGAAATTTTTTCTTAGTTTGTAGCATCGGTAGCTTTCAAACTGGTGCTAGTTTTAAACTTTCCAAAATTCATAATTTCACCCCACACTTTTTATCCACTAACCAGTAATGTTGGATAGTTTTTTCGGTTAATGTATTTAAGTAATTGGATTGATAAGAAATCAATTATATATTTTATCTTTCCCGTGTTCGGAAATTATGTGTGACGGGTCACCAAAATGTATCTGCACGTAACTTTGCTAATAAATGTGTTATAGTATCTTACTATAGATGACAAAGAAGTTAGGGATTTCTAACGGGAAGGATTATTGGTAATGTTTTTTCAAGAAATATTAATAAATTTTTTGATTAAGTCTTGAAATATACTTTACGGATTCATAATGTAGCATTACGTTCGAGCGAATTTTAATTTGGACGTCTGAGTGAACTTTTAAATTTTTATACTTAGGTCCCTCCAAGAATCTTGGAATTGTCAAAAACAAAAATTGGCAATTCCATATTGAAATTTTATAAATTCAAGTTCACAACTATGCGATTTGGACATTATTGGATAAATGGAACATCCCCAAGATTGAAAGAGAAATCGTGTACAACATAATGCTAAAATTACACTATTGCCCAAAATTTAGTTCTGTACCAATAGGATAAGTCAGACACGCTCTCTTATTGTTACTGTTTCTGTGTGCGAAAACTGAGGGATTCTGGTGCGATACACACACTTCCATCTCACCTTCATTTCTTTCCTTTTCATCAACTGATAACGGTCATTTGGCTGGTTCTTCTCTTCCTTTCATGGCGGCTCCTCTGCCTGGCCGCGGCGGCGGCGCAGTGGGCAAATCATTTCTTCAAGCTCTAGGTAATCGCCCTCCACCACTAAATGTCTCCCTGCCCTCTAACCCAGAAATTGTACCAAAAACCCATTACAAGGGAGATATAGCCTGTTTGGTAACCCGCAAAGATGCTGAGACTCTGGCTTCTCACTACCAAAATGCGCTGGTTGGTAAGTTCGCAAGAGGCAAGCCATCGATGACTGCCCTCAATGATGCTTTCAACTCAGTAGGATTCAAAGGCAAATTTCAACTAGGATCAATTGATTTCAGACATATCCTTATTCGATTTCAAGACAAGGAGGATTATCAGAGGCTCTGGCTCAAAGGTCAGTGGATTTTCAACCATTCCCCAATGAAGATTCTCAAATGGACTACGAATTTCTCTCCTGAGGCAGAATCTTCTATAGTACCGGTATGGGTTACTATACCCTATGTCCTAGTTTTCTTCTATAACACTGCTATGTTACAATCTATGGGGAATCAAATAGGAAATTTCATTAAGATGGATGCAGCTACTGCTGCTCTCTCTAGACCTTCACCAGTGAAGATGTGTGTTGAAATTGACTTAAAAAAATAAGCTGCCATCATTCATTAGAGTTGGTATAGAGGAGGATGGAATTGAATATAATGTGGTTAAGCTACCCCTAGAATTTGAGGATCTGCCTCTATACTGTCACCACTGCAAATCTATAGGACATGAGGATAACCTTTGCATCTACTTGCACCCTGAACTTAAGAGAACTAAGACCCATAGGCTGGATAAATCTAACCCTAGTCATAAGAATTCAGGGGATGGAAAGGTAGTGCTTCAAACCAAGGACCAACAAAGAGGATCAGATGGTCAACTTAAGGAGGTTGTAAGCCTAATACATGATGATAACAATAAGGCAGGGGGTTCTGGTATTTCGGCAGCAGAGAAACAAAAAACACTATCCTCACAGAACTTCAAATATGTTCCAAAGCAGAAGGTGTTTTCAGTTATTAATATCGAAGAAGAAGGGGCTTCTGAGTCTTTGGTGGAAGAAAAGCTTCCTGAGAAAAAGGCTTCTGTGAAAGATAACCTTGTTGGGGAACAGGAGAAAGCCGATCTGATTCAGGATCCTGATGCACATGATTCTGAGATTGGTGATCAGTTTACGGTTATTAATCAGGATAAAAATGCTGAGTTGGTTTCTGATGTGGATATGGCTGAACATCTTAAGGGGATCCAAGGTGATACTGCTGAGTGCACAAACTCCCAACTTCAGTCTCCTGCTCATCAGCCCAAGCACTCCCTATCTGCTCCACCAATCATCACAAAGAAAGTTTTTGCTAAGGATGATATTCCTAGCAAACGGGTTAAGTCTTTCTCACCTTTCAATACCATTATTGCTGCTAAAAATTTCATTTTCTCTCAGCAGAAACACAGACCAAATAGATTCCTCCCACTTGCGAATGAAGATGGATCCAGTGAGGAGAACACACCAAGTAACTTTCCAATCAATGCTGAGGTCCCAGAGTTTGCTGTTACTTTAACTGAACACCTGGGAGCTTCTCCTGGCAATAGTACAGATAACTATGCTAATCAGGTTAGTCAAGTAAGCTCTACCATCTTACATTCCAAACCAAGCAAGCTGAAAAAAGGTAGGCAATCAGGGAAAGAAATTAATTATAGTAATGAGACATATTTAACTCAGTTAAATACTATCATGACTAGATCAAAAAGCCCTAATAATGTTTCCCTATGAATAACACAACACTTAAGATTAAATTTCTGGTTTGGAATCTTAGGGGAATGGATACATCTATGCTGAGACTTCAAAACTTAATCATTAGGCATAGGTTTAAGCTTATCTATTTAATTGAGCCTAAACATGATAATATGCAATGTGATTCTTATAGACAATAGTTACATTATGACAATTGTATGTATGCAATGAATGGTCAAATCTGGCTCTTTTGGAATTCTAGTATATCCCTAACAGTTAAATGTGATAATTTGTAATTCTTAGTTGTTACTTTGAATAGTCTCACTCTGAACAAAATCATGGATGCATTTTTTGTGTATGGCCTCAGAACTAGAAATGGTAGGAAAAATCTTTGGTCTGATCTCAAGTCCATTACTCACTCAGATGCTATCTTTATTGGGGATTTCAATGCCATTACATCTATAAATGAATATAAAGGTCCATCTACTCCCAAACTGGGTAGTATGAAGGATTTTAATGATTTTATTAATGTAATGGCTTTGGAAGAAATTAATACAGTGGGTAACTTATTTACTTGGAGTAACAACAGGCTGAGGAACCCTACTATCCAAAGATTAGATAGAGGTCTCTGTAATCCTTCTTGGTCATCTACTTTTCCTGCCTCTTCTGTTCAAATTTTGAATAGGATTTCTTCTGATCATAATCCTATACTTCTTACTATTGGTAGTGATATCCCATCTAATCCTAGGACATTTAGATTTTTGAACACCTGGTATAAAAGGAAAGATTTCAATGATGTAATTATGCAAAACTGGGGTCTTCCTCTCAATAAATCAGGAATGCTTGGTTTCTATCTTAAACTCATAAGATTGAAAAAAGAACTCAAAATCTGGAATAAGGAACACTTTGGTAATATTCATTATAATGTGGTGCTGGCTGAAACTGCTCTAGAAGCTCAGGAACATATATACGACTTTAATGCTTCTGTGGATAATCTGGTTAAACTTAAGGAAGCTAAGGCTAAGTTAGTTAGGGCTCTAGCAGAACAGAAAAGCTTCTGGAAACATAAGGCCAAGATTAAATGGTTAAAGGAAGGAGACAATAACACCAGTTTTTTCCATAACTCTGTCAAGGAAAGAAAATGTAGACTAAAGATCACAAAAATCAAGAGTAGTAATGGTCAATGGCTAGATAATATACAGGACATTGAGAATGAAGCCATTCACTACTACCAAGATCTTTCAACAGATGATAGCACTCCTGACAGTAGCCTTTTCCAATCTCACTTCCTGAGTCAGATACCTAATTTGATTACTCAACAAGATAATGATAGACTCATGCAACCTGTTACACTGTCTGAACTCAGGGATATTGTTCTTAGTCTCAATAAAAATAGCAGTCCTGGGCCTGACGGATTCACAACTAAGTTTTACATTAAATCTTGGGATATAATTTCAACTGATCTACTTATTGCGGTCCATGATTTTCTTGCTGGGAATAACATTCCTAGGGGTATTGGTAGTACCTGGATTGCAATCATTCCTAAAAAGAAAACCCCTATTTCTTTTGATGACTACAGGCCAATTAGTCTTTCCAATGTAGTTAATAAGATCTGTTCAAAAGTATTAATGGAAAGACTTAAACCTCTAATGCCAAAACTCATTTCTCCTCACTAAACAACTTTCCTTAAAGGTAGAGACATCTCGGATAATGTCATCTACCTACAAGAAATGGTAAGATTTCTGAATAGGAAGCAAAGAGAACCCAATTGCATTGTCAAATTAGATCTTAAGAAGGCCTTTGATAGGGTCAAGTGGTCTTTTCTATATAGTGTCCTTGCTAAATTTGGTTTTCATGCCAGATTCATTTTTCCATCATGAAAAATCTATCACAGGCATGGTTCTCTATCTTGAACAATGGTAAGCCAGTTGGATTCTTTCAATCTACAAGGGGTATCAAACAGGGAGACCCCCTCTCTCCTTTTCTTTTTAACATTTTTTCTGAGGCATTTACCAGGAGTTTAGCTTTTCTTTTTCAAAATGGTAAGTTGGCCTACTATGACCTTCCAGGTAATTCTCTCCAAATCTCCCATTTATCTTATACTGATGACACTGTGGTCTTTTTAAAAGCTGACAATAAAACATTGATTAGATTTAAAGCTTTTTTGTCTAAATTTGAAGATGTCTCTGGTCAAAAGATAAATTACAGTAAAAGTGACATTTTCATTGGAAAACATGCCTCTGCTCACACAGTTAACAGTATAAAGAGGATTCTAGGTATGAAAATTGGGAGTTTTCCGTTCACATATCTGGGAGTTCCTATTTTTACTAGGTTTGCAAAAAAAATCTATTTCCAACCACTACTTGAACAGATTGATAGTAGGATAGGTAGCTGGAAAAATAAGTGACTCTCTACTGGGGGAAAAATTACACTGATACAGTCATGCATTTATTCTATTCCTCAGCATATATGGTCAGTTCTAAAACCTAGCAAGGAGATTATTACCACCATAGAAAAAAAACTCAGCAGATTTTTTTGGAGGTCTATTGATCTTAAACCTAAAAGAACATGGAGGAAATGGGAGGCTCTGTGCTTTCCTATTAACCAAAATGGTCTAGGTTTCAGATCAATAACCACCATAATAGATACATGTTCAGTTAAGCTATTGTGGAAATATCAAAAGGCTGAGGCTTTATGGACTCATCTTGTTGCATCCCTGCCACCCTCATCTAGATCTTCTCCTAACTGGAAGAGGATCTGTTATTTTAATGCTTGGGCAGAATCAAACTCTAGAGTAATAGTTGGTAGAGGTGACTGTAATTTCTGGACTTCGAATTGGTTAGATATAGGCCCAATTATGGATCTTTGTGATCAAAATCTTGTTAATATCTCGGCTGCCTGTACAGTCTTAGAGTTCATCTCAAATAAACCAATTTTGATTCAGAAAATTTCTCCTCTACTTCCCTCTCATGCTATCTCTCTTTTACAGGAATCAAAGCTCTCAACTCACAGGTGTGATAGGCTCATATGGAAACCTGGAATTAAAGGTGATTTCACATTTAAATCCACTTATCTCTTGCTCAGCTCCCAGTCAGGTACTTCTGCTTCTACTCAACATTTTTGGAACTCGAGAATTGAAAAGAAAATCTCAATTTTCATGTGGAAACTGATTAACTCGTATCTACCTTTTGATAATGTCCTGCAAAAACTGAGATTTTGTTTTCCTTCTAAATGTTTTATGTGTAGTAATCATGAGGACTCCCTAGATCACTTCTTCAATTCCTGCACTTTTGCTGTACAAGTTTGGTATATTGTACATCAATTCATGGGAATTAGGGACAGATCTTTCCCATATATATGGGAAAGACTATCATGCTATCTTACTTATCCTGGTTTGAGCTCTTTGCATTCAATAATAATTCGAACTGCCTCCCTAATTACATGCTGGAATCTGTGGAAGATGAGAAACAAATGCTTATATGACTCTGCCTTGCTAATTACGGGTTTAGTGCTTAATCGAATAAGGGAACAAATTTTCTATACCTTTTGTGCCAAACTTGTTTTCATTGCCTCTACTATTGACTTAAGCATTGCTGATCACTCCTTTTTACCTTTGATCAAATCTATTCCAAAGCCAAAAATTTCCAAAATTGCTTGGAAAAGGCCATGTAAGGGTTACAAAATTAATGTTGATGTTGCATGGTGTTGTTACTCTAACATGTGTGGACTTGGAATGATTATCAGAGATACTAGGGGTAGCTTCATTGTTGCACATACTAAGTACACACAGGCTAATTCCCCTTTGGAAGCTGAGTTGAAAGAAATTAAGTTTGCTTCAGATATGTGTGTAGGATACTCTTCTCCTGTTTACATGGAATCAGATTGTTTAAATGCAGTTAAATGTGTTGTCGATCCCCTACATGCACACTGGAAATTTTTTCAATTGGCTGATGATATTCACCAACTTCGGAGTGATATCAATTTAGTGCATATTAAGAGACAAGCTAATTTGGTTGCGGATTCACTGGCTAAAGCTTGTCTCCGAGCTCAGTCCAGCTCCTCCCTGACTAGATTTCAAATGCTATCTAATAATATTCAAGGTCTAATTAGGCTAGATAAGATAGGTACACCTTCATTAAGGATGGTTCAATGAATGGATGCTGCTGATTTGAGCTGTTATTTGCAGGTTTGTGGCTGGATCAAATTGTTGGTCTTCATGCTCTGGATGACATACTGATCGAGGGACTTCACTGTTGTATTACTCCTCTAGCTGTAGCATTTTTTGCACACTCATTGCCTTTTCTATTAGTAGAGGATAAGCTCTTTAGCCTATTTGGGGTGATTCTAACTGCCTTGTGTTTCGTTAATTCGACTCACTAACAAGTTCGATGATCTCTCCTATAGACTAATAGTTTTTGTAATCCTCTAACTATTATCTACATTTCCTTCATTCTTTTGGAAGCAACAATTGTTGCTTCAAGAGCCTGTGGCTCACTCCTGTATATCTCAACTAAGCCATGGCTTCATCTTTCCTTTTGTTTTTATGTTTTCTTGTTTATTTCACGGCTAGGGAAGGCCTAATATATTTTCCCCTATCTATGGATGGTTCAATTAAAAAAATAGTTCTGTACCAATAGCACCGGTTCAATTATCGGTGCTACAATGAAAAATTAAACCGTTCCTATTTTCAACATGATTTTTTTGTATAATAGGTTTATGCACCGGTACGTACATTACCCTTGCTCAGAATTATCTTATTTGTAGCTTATTCTCATTAACACACCGGTGTCGATATGTTGGATACTGGTGCTGTGAATTATAAAGACACCGCTACTTCTTTGTTCAAATGTTTATATTGGTGCTGATATTTTTTGCACTGGTATTTTGGTACCGGTACATTTGTATTGATGCCTATGTATATGTTTTCCAGTAGTGCTTGTTTCAATCAAAGCAACCTGTTACGGAAAGTGAGAAAAAATTAATCTTCATCGACCAATCTGTAAAGTCTAGATTTATCTAGTTGGAAATTTGTGAAAATTATGCAAATATGGTATTACTGAGTTGCAACATCAAAGAAGGAATTTTGGTGAAATAAAGAAAGGTTGAACACTGAATTCGAGAAGGATACATCTCGTCCAAGTTGTATTTGAGTTGGAGAATATATCAGTTCCTATATATGTGGGATTGGATTAATGTTATGGAATTGGAGATGGAATAAACTTCATGTGTGCATGCGAAAATCAGCATATTTACGCCAAGATGTTTACGGAAAGAAGACAGAATATTATAGTGTTTGTGATTTATGGAAATCTGAATATTCTTCTATATATTAGGCATATGGAAGCATAGTTGATTTATGGAAAATCTCTATAAATATGGAGTTGTTATTATCGAATATATGGAGATATTGAGATAAGAAAAATTCCTTTATTTATGGGATTTGGATATGCTTCAAGAAGCATATTTGGAATAGGAATATTATGGAGATAATCGTGGAGAATTCAAATCTGTTCATGGCCTATATATAGAGTACAAACACGGCTGCATTATTGATGGACTTAATAGAAAAAATCTGCATACATATTTTTATCTTTCGAGAATTGCAAAGAGCCAGAATTCTATGTTCCAACATACGAACCTGCTGTTCAAAGTTCATAATCATATGCCTTAATTCCTCGGGAGGAGGAGATCCAGCGTCGACGAGTTTCGAGGTCAGAGGGAGTCTGATCAAGGCGGATCGGTAGCAAGAGGAGCTTGCAGGATTCACGTTATAGTTAGATAAGATAAGTTTAATTGTATGGTGTACTTTGTACTATATCTTTATGATTAGTGGATTCATTCTGAACTGGGCCAGGCCCCGCAGATGTAGGTGGATTTTACTGAACTGCATAACCAAGTCTTGTGTCTTTTATGCTTTACTTTATTGCATACTTGGTTAGATAGGTTATGTTGGAACACAGTAGTGATAATTGAATTAATTAGGTAAAACCAAATTTCAATTGGTATCAGAGCTAAGTCACTTGTTTTACCTTAGTTTTGACAAGGAAAGTGTGATCCGGTTTTACCAATGGCGACCAGAGAAGGAGCTTCTATGTCTCGGCCACCACTGCTGGAAGGAATAAATTACAACTACTGGAAGGCTCGCATGCGGATGTTCATAAATTCACTGGATGAATTGGCTTGGTACTATGTTGAAACAGAATGGAAACCCCTTGTTGTTGGAAATTCTGAAGGAGGAGAATCTAAGCCTAAAGAGTCGTGGACACCAGGTGAAAGAATGGGAAACTTGGCGAACTCCATAGCATTAAATGCCATATTTACTGCAGTAGATGAAGATCAGTTCAAACTCATCTCTACATGCCAACAAGCAAAGAAAGCATGGGATATCCTACAAACTGTAAATGAGGGGACAAGTCGTGTACATGAGTCCAAACTGCAGATGTTGGCTACAAAGTTTGAGGAATTGAAGATGGAGGAGGATGATACTATTTTTATATTCAATGGGAAACTCAGAGACATCTCCAATATGGCGTATCAACTTGGGAAATTTTACAAGGAAACAAAATTGGTGAAAAAGGCCTTGAGATCTCTTCCTAAAAGATTTGCTATGAAAGTAGCAGCAATAGAAGAAGCAAGAGATGTAGCCACCAATACCTTAGAGGAACTAATGGGATCACTACAGACCTATGAGATGACAATGCAACAACCTCCAAAGAAAGTCCAGAAGGAGTTGGATTTCAAATCCTCTTCATCAAGGGGTCATCCATGAATCTGATAGTGATGATAGAATTGAAGAACTTGCTCCTATCACCAAGAATTTCTCAAGAATGCTGAAGAAGGTGGTAAACAAGAATTCACATGAAAGATCCGGTGGAAACAAAACTCTTCCTCAAGATTTTGGTAATTGTGGAACTCGGATGGAACAAGGAAGTCAGCAATTCTCTAGAAACCAAAGTGGTGAAGGAAGGCAGTTTGAAAGAATTCAATGTCAAGAATGTGGAGGATACGGCCACATCCAGGCTTAATGTGCTAATACCCTAAAGAAGCAAGGAAAATCATACATCACCTTATGAAGTGAAGATGATGAAGAAGACGAAGAGGAATTTATAAGCAATTATGTGGCATTTGGTGCAAAATTTCATGGTGGATCAAATGAGGTATGTTCCAACATGTCAGAGAAAAATGAAGCTGTATGTTCCAACATAGGTTCTGATGACACGTCCAGTGATGATGGTGAACTAGTTGTGAGTGATGAAGATATCTGCAGTACATATGAGCAGATTTATACCATGTGGCTTCAAGTTGTTGATACAAATAGAGTGTTGAAGGAAGAGAAAAATCATCTGGGCGAGAAGGAGAAGGAGTTGCGAGTTTTAGTTGGTGAACTCAGAAGAGAGATTGAAGAGTTAAATTTGAATCGAAGCTCAACAACTAAGAGAGATAAGATGGCCGAAGCAGCTATTACCAAGTTAAACACTGGAACGGAGAAACTTGATGACATTCTGATCATGGGAAAAAACTTTGGAGATCGACATGGAATCGGGTTTGACAATTCATCAGATAGCAAGGCCAGTCTCAAGTCGAAGATTCAAGGGGTAAAAATAATGTTTATCAAGATTCATCAAAGGAAACCTCTCATTTGTAGCTACTGCATATATCGAGGCCATACAGAGGAACAATGCCGAAAACTGCTCAGAGATATCATGACAGGGCGACAACTCTCAGTATGTTCCAGCATAGATGATGTCCAGCGATAAAAAATGGTTAAAAAGGTATGGGTTGTCAAACGCACAAGTACTTGCCTTTTTGCTCATACGTCTCCTATTGCACATTCTATAGACTCGTGGTATTTTGATAGTGGTTGCTCTTGCCACATGACTGGAACTCAGGAATTACTAACAAACATCCAGCCATATGATGATGGTTTTGTTACGTTTGGCGATGGAAAGAAGAGTCGAGTGGTTGGAAAAGGTAAAACTGCATATTGAAGGATTCCCCGTATTCACTGGTGTTTTGTTGGTGGAAGACCCAAATTCTAATCTCCTAAGTATCAACCAGCTATGTGATGATAATATGACCGTGGAATTCCATAAAAAAAAGTGCATAGTGAAACATGGCAACAACAAAGTGTTTGCTGGTATTCGGTCATCAGACAAATGTTACTTATTGGAACAAGAAGTAAACTGCTTAAGTGTCAAATGTGATGAGGTGGATCGTACGGCTGACCATGTTCCAACATCAGTTGATTTCTCAGATCATGGATGTAATGATATTGGAACATCATATGAGGCAGATCTTAAAGATGAATCCGATGACTCTTATAACTTCAGCAATGTTGGAACATCGTCCTCTCCAGAACTCTCCCATGTTCCAACATTAGTGAAGGATGCATCAAGTGGAAGAATGACTCGATCGATCCCTTTGGTTAATTATGGGGAACTTGCAGGTCTACAATATTTTCTCTCCCTCATTGAACCCAAGAATTACGAAGAAGATATGCTTGATGAATATTGGATTGCGGCAATGCAAGAAGAACTTGAGCAATTCGAAACCAATGATAATAAAGCAAGGTTAGTTTCTCAGGACTACACTCAGGATGAAGAAGTTAATTTTGATGAGACATTCGCATCAGTTTCTAGGTTAGAATCTATTCACATTCTCCTTGTTATGGCTTGCACTATGAATTTTACAATGTACCAAAAAGCTATAAAGAGTGCTCCCCTACATGGTGTGGTTAATGAGGAAGTATATCATCGACTCAAGAAGGTTTTGTATGGATCAAAACAAGCACCAATGGCGTGGTATAAGCGACTCACTACCTTTCCTATTCAGAAAGGTTCTCGTCGAGGGGGAGAAGATCGCACCTTGCTTGTTTTTTCGAGAATTGTCAAATACACTGATTGCTCAAATCTATATTGATGATATGATGTTTGGGTCTACTTCACCATACTTGGTACAAGATTTTGTGACTTTGATGCAAGCTGAATTGAAGATGAGTATGGTGGGAGTATGTGTACGAATTTGGGATGATCTTAAGGAATCTCACTTGAATGAAGTCAAAAGGATAATTCGGGTTGAGAGAAACATTGTGGTAGCCTATGTTCCAACATTGAGACCATTTGCAGATATTTTCACAAAGCCGTTGACACTGCTACGGTTAAGCTCCTCAGACAACACTTAAGTGTTTGTCAGATTTGAGGTATTTCTTTAAAGCTTTTATTTAGTTGTACGTTTTTGTTTTTTGTTTTTTGTTCAGAAAATTTAAAAAATAAAAATTGAAAAGGAGAAAAAAATGGAGGCGTAGTTGGACATGTTAGATATTGGTGTTGAAGATATTATGGTGATTGATGTGATGCATAGATCAGAGAGATGGCTCTTCCCGGTATTCTGGTTTAGGATGATGAGAAGTTTGGAAGGCAGTGATGCTGGTCATGTTTCAACACAGAGTATGGAGACAGGTTGAGAAGATGTCGACATGGATTAGAGATTCAGATGTTCAAACATCAGTAACTGTGGCTGGAGAAGATTATGATCTGGATGGTGAACAAGTCTATGTTCCAACACCAGATAGGGGGAGAAAGTACTGATGAAGTGAAGGAAGCTGAGTAGGTGATGTGTTGATTCTGAAGCAAGGAAAGGATCTTATGTTCCAACATAGAGAAAGAGGGTGAAGCTGAGAGCTGTTATGTTCCAACATCGGTGACTGATGTTCCAACACAAGGTGAACAGATTATTGAAGGCACTTCTGATCAAACTACCATGAGAGATATAATTTTAGCTGAAAGGACAACTGATCTGGGTGTATATGAGGAGTGTGGAGTTACAACTTACCTAGACTATTTGGGTCTCAAGACTGCTACTTCAATCTACGTCGAGGGGGAGCTGCATTTAATGGAGATTCTTGTTTTCTGTGTCTATTGAGTTTGGCATGTTTATGTTCCCAAGGGGGAGATGTTTTGGATTTCTTGGATGACTTTATTGACTCCGTTAGGTTGATGTTCCAACATGATCATTATTCCTGGATGTTGAGGGAATCTGGAATTTAGGGGGAGATGCTATGTTTCTATGTTCTAACATCCTGAGTGGTTTTCAAGGTTGATGTATTTATTTGCATAAGCTCTTGTGATGAAATGCCAAAAGGTAATTGGTCCACAAAATGCCAAAGGGGGGATTGTAAAGTCTAGATTTATCTAGTTGGCAATTTGTGGAAATTATGCAAATATGGTATTATTGAGTTGCAACATCAAAGAAGGAATTTTGGTGAAATAAGGAAAGGTTGAACACTGAGTTCGAAAAGGATACATCTTGTCCAAGTTGTATTTGAGTTGGAGAATATATCAGTTCCTATATATGTGGGATTGGATTAATGTTATGGAATTGGAGATGGAATAAACTTCATGTGTGCATGCGAAAATCAGCATATTTACGCCAAGATGTTTACGGAAAAAGAAGACAGAATATTGTAGTATTTTTGATTTATGGAAATCTGAATATTCTTCTATATATTAGGCATATGAAAGCATAGTTGATTTATGGAAAATCTCTATAAATATGGAGTTGTTATTATCGAATATATGGAGATATTGAGATAAGGAAAATTCCTTTACTTATGGGATTTGGATATGCTTCAAGAAGCAGATTTGGAATAGGAATATTATGGAGATAATTATAGAGAATTCAGATCTGTTCACGGACTATATATAGAGGACAAATACGGCTGCATTATTGACGGACTTAATAGAAAAAAAATCTGTATACAGATTTTTATCTTTCAAGAATTGCAAAGAGCCAGAATTCTATGTTCCAACATACTAACCTGATGTTCAAAGTTCAGAATCATATGCCTTAATTCCTTGAGAGGAGGAGATCCAGGCGATCGGTAGCAAGGGGAGTTTGCAGGATTCACGTTATAGTTAGATGAAATAACTGTAATTGTATGGTGTACTTTGTACTGTATCTTTCTGATTAGTGGATTCATTCTGAACTGGCCCAGGCCCCGCAGATGTAGGTGGATTTCACCGAACTGCGTAACCAAGTCTTGTGTCTTTTATGCTTTACTTTATTGCATACTTGGTTAGATATGTTATGTTGGAACACAGTAGTGATAATTGAATTAATGAGGTAAACCCAAATTTCACAATCAACACACAACTTAAATAGTTGATTTAAACTTATCATACAAGTAGTGCATATCAAGAGAATCAAACAGGAAAGGCAATTTTGAAAGTCTCTCTGTAGCAGTGGTGGAACCATGGGTAGGTGAGGGGGTGTTGGCGCCACCCATAGGATCTGGTGGCGGAAAAATTAACCCTAGGGCACCACTGGAATCTCTGGTTCCGCCACCCCTGCTTTTGTATCCCGCCCCTGTTTCTTCCAGTGAAGAAGATGACATATGCAATTTTAAAAAAAAATTTAAACCCAAATACTTAAACGATATTGTTTACAGTATTGGATTTAATTATCTTTCTGCCAGATCAAAGCCCATACGAATACAACCCATTCGATGCTCTGATTTCTCTGTTGACTTTCTCTTTATAAGGCATTTTGACTCTACTCTCTCCAATATGAATTGCCTACCACGTGGGTTGTGGCAATTCATAAGGCAATTCATTTACTCCATATAGCAATTCATAAGGCAATTCATTTACTCCGTATAGCAATTCATAAGGCAATTCATTTACTCCGTATAGCAATTCATAAGGCAATTCATTTACTCCATATAGCAATTCATAAGGCAATTGAATGAGCATGAAAATGGCAGTGAAATCAAAGGCTACAACATTTGCTCTCCCTAAAGCAAGGCTAATGATGTGGGAAAATTGAATTCGAATTGACCATGATCAATGTGAGTATGAATTGCTCTTTCTAGTAATGTATAATTCTCAATCTTTCAAATGAAGAAAATCTCAATTCTTAATTTGGTATACATATTTTTATTAAATTATTCAATTAAATTATTGGATATATATGGATTCCAATAAAGTTACTCAACTAAATTAATTAGAATTAGATATAAATTGATTTTGGTTTAAATGATTAAGATTTATAATTTTATAAAGGGAAATATGTAGATATAACCCTATATAATTTTAAAAAGTGCAAATATAACACTGAGATGGTTTTTAATGCAAATATAACCCTAACTATTATACATAAGTGTAAATATAACCCCGAAGCCATTATTCCGGCATTGACTGGCCATTGACCAACATGAAATGACCAAAATGCCCTTTCAACCTAATACTAACATTTAAAAGACAAAAATGCCCTATCCCTTCACCACCTCTGCTGCCACACCGCCGCCGCTCCACAACCTCTATCACCGGAAAAAGCTTCTCACGCCAATTCCCGATCAATGTCTAAACCCCCAGTTTAAGATTCAAACCAACATTAACAGTTGGTATCCCGATCAACTAAGGATCGCCGTAAAAACAAAATTCCATCTAGAAATCACCCCAATAACACGGAAATTGAACTATCCAATCAAACAAGAAGAAAAATTGGTACCGGAGGACATCCGCGACGTCATCGGAGGTGGTGCACGACCAGATCAGAGGTCTGGATGAAGGCGTTGGGTACGGGGACAGTGATGGAGCTCCGGGCAGCGAGATTGGCGGCGATACCATACGAGGACGGTGATAGAGCTCCGCGCGGCGAGATCGGCGGCGACAGTGGTGGAGCTACGCAGTGAGGAGAACGGATTGTTGAGGAAAACAAAGCAGTCTGCTCGAATTGGAGCTCCAAACTAAATTTCTCAAATGGAGCAGTTGGAGGGGTAAAATATATTTCTCAAATGAAATATGTTTGAATTGCACATAACCTATGGAGCTTCAAACAATTGCTCATATTTTTTTGATTATCATAATCAAACAATTCGAACGAAGTTTCTCGCCGGATCTCGAGCTGCTCGGAGTTTCCCAAACATATTTTATTTTTGGTTTTCAGAGGGATAAAATAGTCTTTTCACCTAATTCCGGCATCAAATTTCCGAAAAAGGTTATATTTGCAAATAACCTAAATATCTAGGGTTATATTTGCACTTTCAATTATCGGAGGGTTAAATCTGCACTTTCATCAATTATGTAGGGTTATATATGCACTTTGCTTTTTTATAAACTATATTAATTTTTTTATTTGAAGTTAGATTTGAATTTGATTATTATATTGAAATTAAATGAATGATTAAAAAAAAGAATGGATATGAATTATTTGTAATCTTTAACTTATTGTTGGTTTTGCCATTAGTAATATTAATTTGAAAATATTTTTGTATTTAACGATAAATAGGTTATGGATAAGTTATTATAGTGGATCATCAACTTTATAGTGGATCATCAACTTTATAGACTAAAGGTTTTAAAACTTAAGCATAAGATTGACATATTGTGTTTAATAGAACCCTGGCAGGATAAACATAATTTAACAGTATTAAAGCATGAACTGGGATACCAAAATGCTTTTCCTGCCCAATGTGCTAAAATTTGGATCTTATGGAATCAAGTCTTCAGTATTACAACCTTAAGGGAGACAGATCAATTTGTGCAAGTCAATATATCAGATTCTGCCTCCTCTTTTAGCTGGAATTGTTTTTTCATATATGCTAGTGTACATAGACAAATAAGGGAGGCTTTATGGAATGACTTAAAGGTAACAATGCATCATCCTTCCATATATATAGGGGATTTTAACACTGTTGCATCTGTATCTGAATATAAGGAAGGAAGTCAACTCCAAAAAAAAGTATGAAGCGGTTCAATGAATTTATAAACATTATGGACTTGCATGACATCCCTACTGTAGGAAATTCCTTCACTTGGAGCAATAATAGATATAGGGATAAATGTAAGGACTTAATGTTTCAGAGGTTAGATAGGGGAATTGCCACCTTAGATTGGTTGGACCTATTTCCTAACAGTTCCATTCATGTTTTAAATAGGATGACCTCGGATCATTCCCCTTTATTTCTAACTGTACAATCATCTGAAAAACAAGCCCCTAGACCATTTAGATACCAAGAAATGTGGTCAAATAGACAGGAATTTCAAGACCTAATAGTCTCAAACTGGGAATTAGCTTCTCCTTTCAATGGGATGTACATGTTAGTTTTTAAACTTAAGAGGCTAAAGATGGAAATCAAACAATGGAATAAATTATACTTTGGTAATGTGAATCAGAATTTGACACAATATGAGAATGTAGTTAATGACCTGGAAATCTCTTTCCAGCAAACACAAGACGATTTAATCCTAGCGGAGCTAAATAAATCCAAAGATTTGTTGATGCGAGCTCAAAAAGAAAAAAATATCTATCTGAAGCAAAAAGTTAGGTTAAATTGGTTCAAGTATGGTGATGCTAACACGAGTTACTTTCATCACTCAATTAAGGAAAGGAGAACAAAATCAAGAATCGGTAAAATCAAGGATTGAAAAGGTAATTGGATTTCAGAACCATCTCTGATTAAAGAGGAAGGAGTGAGATTTTACAGAGAATTACTTAATGAAGAAGACTCTCAAAAAATGGGAACATATCTAAAACAATTCCTCACTGAAATCCCAAAAGTAATTACGGATCAAGAAAACCACATTCTTCTGTCTCCTTTTCAATTTCAGGAGCTTAAATTTGCAGTATTTGACCTAAATAAATCTAGTTCCCCGGAACCTGATGGATATTCTGGAGCTTTTTACACCACTTTCTAGGATACTATTAAAGGAGATCTCCTAGATGCTGCAAATGATTTCCTAAAAAATGGTAATATTCCTAAGGCCATCTCTAGCACTTGGCTGACTTTAATCCCCAAAAGATCAATTCCAATCACCTTCTCAGATTTCAGGCCCATAAGCCTATCAAACTTTGTGAATAAAGTCTTTTCTAAGATGATAATGGAAAGGATTAAACCTTTAATGACTTCACTCATATCCCCTGAACAGAGTGCATTTATAAAAGGGAGGGATATATCTGATAACATAATACTGATGCAAGAGACGACCAGAATTCTATCTAGAAAATCTAAAGTTTCAAATCTCATAGTTAAATTAGACATGCAGAAGGCTTTTGATAGGGTCTCATGGTCTTTCCTTAATTCAATCCTCCTTCAATTTGGATTTCATGGTACATTTGTGCACCGCATTATGCAAAACATAGCTGCAGCTCATTTTTCAGTTTTAATTAATGGAATTACTTCAGGTTTCTTTGCATCCAATAGAGGCATCAAACAGGGTGATCCTCTTTCACCTTTTCTGTACAATATTCTATCTAAGGCATTTTCCTGAGGTTTGAAAAAATTGTTCAACATAGGATATTTGCAATATTTTAGCTTGCCTAGACACTGCTCACAGATTACTCATCTCATGTATGCTGATGATAAGGCTGTCTTCCTGAATGGTAATCACAAAAATTTGAAAAGACTTAAAAGTTTTCTGAAAGCATATGAGCAAACATCGGGTCAAAAAGTTAATTTTTCAAAATCTAATTTCTTTGTTGCTCCTAACACCACAGTGGATAGAGTCCAAACAGTGAGCAGGACTTTAGGTATGGTTAGAGGCACAATTCCTTTTAAGTATCTGGGGGTCCCCATCTTTCCAGGAAGGAATACACAGGTACATTACTACCCTATTTTGGAAAGAATGGAGAAAACCATTAACAACTGGAAGAATAGGTGGTTAAGCACTGCAGGTAAAATCATTCTTATTAATCACTGTTTTCTCTCTATTCCCACACATTTGTTTGCTGTTTTAAGTCCTCCAAAGTTAGTTTTAAGGAAAATGGAAAAATTGGCTTCTGGACTATTTTGGGAAAATACTGAAAATTCAGAGAATAAGAAAAAATGGCGATCCTGGAAAAAATTGAGTCTTCCAGTTCAGGAGAATGGTATAGGCTTTAGAGACCTTCAGGCCATAGTAGATGCTTTCTCTTGTAAACTTTGGTGAAAATTGAAAATAAATAATACCCAATGGTCCCATCATTTGTGGTCACTCCCTGCATCGTATAAAAAATCCCATACATGGAATAGAATATGCAAGGTCACTGAAAAAGCTAATAGTCTTACTAGAGTTATTTATGGAATAGATGAATGTTCATTCTGGAATGCTAATTGGACAGGTGAGGGAGCTTTGTTCTATGAATGGCCCCAAGAGATGGAAATCCCATTTCATGAAATCTCTCTAAGCTCCTTCATTTCTAACAAAGATTCCTATCTTCCAATCTTGGAGCCTCACCGGGCTACCAATACTAATTTGCTCTTGCAGGATGTCAAACTTAGAAACTCCCATGCAGATAGGCTGGTCTGGACTCCTTCTTTGGATGGTAATTTCTCTACCAGCTCAGCATATAAGATTTTCAGACAAAAAGGAACAACCATTAGACATCTACACAAGGTATGGTCACCATTCATTCCCTCAAAAATGTCTGTACTAGTTTGGAGAGCTCTTAATGGTATACTGCCTTTTGATAACATATTGTGTAAGTTTGGTTTCTCTTTAGCTTCTAAGTGCCCTCTGTGTAAGAACCACTCAGACTCCCTGGACCATTTTTTTTAACTCCTGTCTTTCTGCAATTGCAATTTGGATTAGAGTTAACAATCTTTTACATTTTCAACAACCAGTTTTAGGGAGCTTCAGGAACAGAGTAGAATTCTACCTCTCCATAAGGGCAGACTCTAAGATTTTGTCCAATTTGTTTACAGCAGCCCTAATAGTCACAACATGGTCCCTCTGGATATACAGAAATAAAATCATATTTGATAATCTATCCTTCTCAGTTGATGCATGCTTTCAGAATGTCAAAGAACTGATATACTTAATCTTCACTGCCAATCCACTGAAAGGTAATATAGAAAAGCATAAGGACTTAATTCAAGCTGGAATCATACCAAAAATCCTCCAAAAAAAGAAAAGAGTTTTAACTGCTGTCAGTTGGGATAAACCAAAATCTAGTTTCAAAATAAATACAGATGCTACATGGAAAATTGGAGGAGAGTCCTCATGTGCAGTTATAGTGAGGGATTGGAAGGGAGAGGTGATTAAGCTGAGAGTTAATATTTTTCAATCTGATTCTCCTCTACATGCTGAATTGGTTGGTATTCAGAGTGCATATCAATTATGCTCAGAACTTGATCTTCACTGTTGTGTGCTTGAGTCAGACTGTTTATCAGCTGTTAAAGGAATACAAGATCCAATGGGCTGCCCATGGAGAGTTTTTTCTATTTGTAGCACATTGAACACAAGGCATAAAGTTAATCCAATCCAACACACTCCAGGGAAGCTAATACAACTGCAGATTTCTTGGCAAAATATGCAAAGGATATGAATTTAACTGGAGATTTAAACACAGAAAATGTTCCATCTTTTCTTAGGGGTATTTTACTACTATATAAAATTGGATTCCATGGAGTGCGAATTGGAACCTCTCTGGGCAACACCTAGAGTTTTTTTGACTACACTTAGAACTCCTTTAGTAACTAAAGCATCTTCTAGTAATTCTTTTTTCCCTCTTCCTCTCGAATGGAAACTGCTGTGCCTCTGTTCTTTACTGTGCAGGTCAGTTTTTACTGAGTTCCACATCTGAAGCAAAGGAGGATTTTGATCATAGGAGAGGAAGCACTGACTGAACATAGGGTACATCACGGATGGCAACAAACTTTGGACACTCAGGCGGTCTTATCTCCTATTCGGCCGAATAACATTGACTAATAAGGGTTTCAATTCTTCGCTTCCCTGACCATGTTCGTGTTATTTATGCTGGATGGAAATAAGACTAGCAAACTGTATTTTCACACTTCCATTTAGCTTAGACTCGATTGATCATATCGCTTTTGGAAGCAACTTTTTATTTGCTTCGAGGGCTGTCCCTTGCTCTTGGATCATCAAATGAATGATCTTTTGTAAAGAACTCTACATGTAGCACCTTTTGGGTCTATTTCGTTTGGGTTCGGGGAGCCTAATAAATTCCTCCCATCTATCAGGATGGTTTAAAATTAAAAAAAAAACTTTTTGGAGATTAAATCAAATAAGGAAAGACACAATAAAAAAGGATAGTAGTAAAAAAATTCTCACATAGAGTTCAAACTAAATGACTATGAAATTATTATTTTTTTGACAATTTAATTAAGTTCTCCTAAAATTCGTCCTGGCTTTACCATTGATCCTAGAGTTGGACAGTAGTTCAATTCATTAAATAATATCTTTGGATTGGATATAAATTAATCAAATTGTTATTTAGTACGTAATTTTAAAAAAAAATTGTGATTACATAACATAATGGTTAGGGTTTAATGATATAAATATAAAGATGTGCCATTCATTTTTGAATCATTCACTATTATTCATTTTTTCTGATACCAATCACTAACTTTATCGGCAAGGGCCTTTCCCCCGAATGATTCTGGGCTCTATCGTAATGGGTTTCAGATGCATCGCCCAATAGAACCCGAGAATTCAATTCCTTCACCGGTGATGCAAGGGCCTATGTTCTCTAGTTTAACGGCTCCCCTCTAATCAACAGTTCGACATCGCCGGTGCTAAAGTCTGAAGCTTACCTGTAGCAGGCTTGGCGGAATCCTCGCCGAGATCTAAGTCTCCACTGTGGCGGCAGATTGACCTTCTTCCAGATCTCTTCGGTCATTTTCTCTGCTTGTCGTTGCCCCTCAAGGGAGTCTATCGAGCTCGCCGCGATCGACCCTCGAGCTCCCCTGTCATCCGTCAGAGGCTCGCCGAAATTCAAAACTTCCGCCAAGAGCTTATTGTCCGTCAACCAATGATAAACCCCTCGAAGACGATTGAAGAGCCCCACTGGCCTCTGTTGATCCTCGAAGGCCGCTGTACCTCCGTCATCCAGGCTCGAGAACTCCCTGCCGGTGCCTTCGAGCATTGAAGCCATGCTGCCGTTGCTTTTGATCTCGGCGCCGATGTGGCTTTCCGGCGCGGCAGTCCTTCCCATCGCAGCTTTCGACAAAGCCTCTCGAAGCTCACTTTCCGCAGCTCCTTGAGTATCTCAAGGCTACTGCTCATCAGGATTTGCATAAACTTTGATCCAATATGTGAGTCAATCTCTATCAGCATTAAACTTTGAAAATCTTCAGTCTTCAAATTGTCTATAGCTTCAGCAGTAGATTTTTGTATCTTGATGCGTCTTCGATCATCTACCAGTTCGTGGGCTTGGATTCTTTTCGAAAGGATCTGCAATTAAACTATCTCAGGGTTAAGCACTCTGATGCTTAATTAGTCCAAGCGTTCAATATAATCAAGACAGAATGAATGATAAGTAAATGTGTATCTTGTATTTATACTCCATGTCCTAACTAACGCACTCCTTTATTATTGCCCTTAATTATTCACGAATGCAGCAATAAAGTTAGAATATTAAATATTCCCCTAACTGAGCTGTCATACCTGCAGCCCAATAGCCTTCTTGGGCCTAACCTTTATCAAGAACCCCCAGAAAAGCAGGTTCTCGATCTTGGAAAACTGGAACGTCACGAACGTCTTCGAGATCTCGAATGCATGCGACAATTCGAGAACTTTGAAGGCTCAAAATGAACCTTGCACATTGCGTTCCTGCCTTCGAGGATTAGAAGATTTCGAAAGGGCGCACGCGTGCTATGCAGTCAGAAAACAAAAAGGAGTTCACATATTTCTATAACTTTTTATATTTGCAATGCAGAAATAATTATCCGTCACTTCAGGCCCCATATTTACCTCTCATCCGCGCTTCCTTATTTACTTTTCTCGTTGCAGGCGTCTTCTTACAAGATTTCTTTATGTATTTCTCTCGCAAGCGATCTAACTTCCATCACTTTTTCCAGAAATTAGTAAGTTCTTTCCCCCCTTTTCCATCATGGCCCGCTCTGATGAGGGTTCCGCCTCCGAGAAACTTTCCGGTGAAATTAAGGTAGGCGAGTCAGGATATGCGCTACCTCCGCTAGCCCCATCTGCTCCTTCCCTCGACCTGGCTGATCCAGGAGCAGCATATGGAATGATGACTTCTTCTGGCACGCAAGGATATGAGAGTATGGGAATTAGCCAGGGGCTATACAATCATTATGTTCAATCGCCACCACCACCAGCATACCCGAACCTCGGACCGCACTGGATGAACCCGGGATATGGAGGAACCCAACCTCTCTATATGCCACCGTTGGGTGGTCACGATAGAGGGCTAAACCTGTCAGTGGGTCAGCACGAACCCCCCTCGGATGCAAGTGAATCGTTAAGAAAGGAATTTGATAGGTTGATCGGCCCCTTGGGCCAGGCTGCGGGGTCTCCTTTCAGCTCGGTGATCACAGGGGTTCGATGAGCGATAGAAGTGAAGCCCCAGAAGGACTTCCCACATACAATGGTGAAACTAACCCTCCAGAGTTCATATAGACATTCCTAGGCTTGATGAGTTCGAGAGACTTTGATGAGAAATTGACATGCAAGCTAGTAGGCAGCTACTTGCAGGGAAAGGCACATGAGTGGTTTAATAAGTTACCAAGGGGCTCGCTCCAATCGTATCGGGACTTCAGCGGAGCATTGTTGAGCCAGTACACGCAGAAGAAGAAGTTTACCAAAACTTCGTTAGAACTCTACCAGACTAAGCAAAAGCCAGAGGAAAGCACAGAAACTTTCTATCACTGATATGTAGATGAGAGTTTAGGGGTGATAGAAACGACAGAAAATGAGGTAATCCAGGGGTACCTGCTGGGGATGCATGACCTAGAATTATACAAGAAGCCGAGTGCTAATACTCCTAAGACACTGCAAAAACTTTAGGAGGTCATGGAGCAATATTCGAGGGTAGAGGAGGCAACTAGAAGGAAAAGAGATAATCTTGCAGAGAAAGCAGGAAGAAATGTAGAGCATAGAGGGAAGAGGTCGGTCGAGCCCATAAGAACACCATTCGAGAGGTATAATCTGCTGCTGCCCACAACGCACAGAGGAAGAACCCCTGCACAGATTTTAAGCATGCATAGAGGTTTGTTTCAGACACATCCACCCCTATAGAGTTTGCAAAACTTGGTTGCAGCCCAGAGAGCAACGAATTGGTTCTATTATCATCACAGAGATTACGGTCATGACACAAATAATTGCATGCAATTAAGGAAGGAGATTGATAGGTGTGAGCAGGAATGATGGTTTCGAGGACAAGGACATAGGAACCAGGCTGCCCCATCGAGGCCCCAGATGAATCAATGGCATCAAACAATGGAGGTAGAGGATATATGAGGCCTAAAGAATAGGTGGTTTGAGATAGGGAGCAGGAAGGAAGGCAGGATAGACCTCAGGAGCAACGTGGGGGAAATCAGGGAAACCAAAATGGAGAAAACCCACCCGTTCGAAGGGTAATTAATGTCATCAATGGCATGGTGGGAGAGAGATCCTCGGACGCTTTTATAAAGGCTGAAGTTCGAAGGGTTCCCACAGAAGAGCCCAATCATGAGAGGTTTCGACCAGGTGAGACTGTCACTTTCTCGGAAGCGGATGTTGTGCTGGACCAAAAGCCACATGCTGACCCCATGGTTATTTCAGTCATTATTGGAACGTCCTTGATCAAGAGGGTGTTCGTTAATGATAGGAGCGAGATAGAAGTGATGTTTGCCGAGGGTTTAGACCAGTTAGACATAGGGTGTGAGAATTTGAAAAAATTTGCTTCCCCTTATCTGGATTCACGGGAAATTAGATATTTCCCATAGGAGAGATAACATTGACCATTCGAGTGGCAGATGGCCACAAGGGAGTGACCAGTAGGTGTAGTTTTGCTGTCGTGGATGCACATTCCCCTTATAATGTGATCTTAGGAAGACCATGGATGTGCCAGGCTCGGGCGGTCTAGTCACCCTACCACCTGATGATGAAGTTCCCAACTCAAAAGGTGGTGGCATCCATTCGAGGGGATCAGACTGTGGCACGAAAATGTAACCTAACGGTAGTGCGAGAGGCGGGGAAACGAAGGGATGTTGCAGCAGTCATGCAGAGGCAGGATTAGCTGATACAATATAGATGTCATTCGGGATAAAGGGTCAGTAGCTGTTGGGAAACTAATTCCTGAAGATGTGAAAAGATGAATGCAAGACTTATTAGGAAAGTATGGAGACGTGTTCTCGTGGGATACATCTGACCTGAGGGGGGGTCCATTCGAGTCTCGCATTGCATAGGATGAATATCGACCCTTCGATTAAACCAGTGAAGCAGAAGAGAAGAGTGTTCGCTCCCGAACGAGCTGAGGCAATTAAAGAGGAAGTGGAAAAATTATTGAATGCAGATGCGATCGAGGAGGTATTCTATCCCGATTGGGTCGCCAACCCAGTTGTGGTTCCAAAGCATAATGAAGCATGGATGATGTGTATAGACTTTACTGACCTAAATAAATGCTGCCTCAAAGATAGTTACCCGTTGCCACCAATCGATAAGTTAGTGGAAGCCATCCCTGGATACCAAATTTTGGCATTCTTTGACACGCATAAGGGATACCACCAAATTCTCATGGCGAAGGAAGACAGGGAAAAGACATCGTTCATTACAGACGTTGGCACATATTGCTATAAGAAAATTCCCTTTGGGTTGAAGAATGCTGGGGCTACTTATTAGAAGCTGGTCGATAGACTATTCAGGGGACAGATAGGGAAAAACATGGAGATATATGTGGATGACATGGTGGTCAAAAGCAAGAGTTATGAAGACTTTTTAAAAGACTTGGAAGAAACATTTGGTAAGCTTCGGGAAGCTAATTTGAAGTTGAACCCGTCTAAGTGTGTCATTAGTGTAGGAGCAGGGAAGTTTCTTGAATTCATGGTCTCAGAGAGGGGGATCGATGTAAACCCGGAAAAGGTTGAAGCTCTGAGGACAATGAAAACCTCATAATCGATAAAGCATGTGCAGAAGCTTACAAGATCTTTAGCAGCATTAAGCAGGTTCTTGTCAAAGGGGGCAGAAAAGCACTTACCTTTCTTGATGTTCTTCGAATGGAAAAGAAGTTCGAGTGGAATGGTAAGTGCGATGAGGCATTCAAGCAGTTGAAAGAGCATTTGGGAACATTGCCTACCTTGATGAAACTAGACAAGGATGAGACGTTGTACTTGTATATTTCTGCGTCACCGCTAGAAAATAGCGCGCCTTTGGTTAAAGAAAAATAAAAGGTTCAACACTCGATCTACTTCGTTAGTAGTGCCTTGCAGGGTTCAGAGACAAGGTATACGGTTCTGGAAAGGTTTATTCTAGCTCTCGTGCATGCAGCCCAAAGGTTGAGATCCTACTTCCAGGGACATAAGATAGTGGTGCTCACGAATCACCCAATTCGACAGATCCTGCTAAGGCCAGAGATTTTTGGAAGAATGATGAAGTGAGCAGTAGAGTTGGGAGAACATGATATCCAATATCAACCTTGAGTTGCGATTAAGGGGCAAGCACTAGCATATTTTATAGTAGAAACTACAGAACCCCTTGAAGTGGGCTTGGAGCCCATTCAGAATGAAGAAATAAGGCAAAGAAAGATATGGAAGTTGTGTGTGGATAGTTCATCGCATTCAGGAGGAAGTGGAGTGGGGGTCCAATTAACTAGCCCCAAGTTCAGAGATTATCCTTTTGCACCGAACTTTGCATTCAAAGCAACTAACAATGAAGCTGAGTATGAGGCATTGATCACTGGATTGCGCCTCACGAAGGAGCTACAAGTGGAGGA
Organism: Rubia yunnanensis; assembly: GCA_037428765.1. NCBI lineage: Eukaryota > Viridiplantae > Streptophyta > Magnoliopsida > Gentianales > Rubiaceae > Rubia > Rubia yunnanensis. The sequence continues at coordinate 115,110,143 of CM075061.1, read as the reverse complement.
ACTGGAGGTTTTCAGTGATTCTCAAATTGTGGTTCAACAAGTGAATGTAGAGTACGAGACCAGAGAGCGTAATCTGCAGAGATACCTCGAGGTAGTAAAGAACATTTTAAAATTGTTTACATTGACACAGGTTCTGAGGGAAAACAATCATAAAGTGGATGCTCTAAGTATGCTCGCTTCGTCAGATTTGGGAACCCAATCCTAGCAGCAACTCCTCATGGAAACTTTGAGCAAGCGAAGTTTTGAAGAGCCTGTAGTGATGGCGTTTGAAGTGGCAAACTCCTGGGTGACACCGTTCATGACACATCTTCGAGAGGGAATCCTGCTAGAAAATAATGTAGATACTAGAAAGATAAGGTTGAAGGCTCCAATGTATGTGTTGCAAGAAGAAGGGTTATATAGAAGAGGCCATTTGCAGCCATTACTTCGATGTGTTAACTCTCACGAAGTAGATTACCTCGTAAGGGAGGTTCACAAAGGGGTATGTGATAACCATCAGGGAGCCAGGTTTGTGGCAAGGAGGCTCATTCGAGCAGGATTTTACTGGCCGATAATGTTCAAGGATGCGAATCGGTATATTTAGGCTTGCCACCAGTGTCAGAGATATGCACCTATAAAACATGTTCCACAGGAAGAAATGAGAAACATCTATAGTTCGTGGCCATTTGACAAATGAGGAATCGATTTGGTGGCCCTTTTCTGGAAGCGCCAGGAAAATTCAGGTACTTAATAGTGGCAGTTGATTATTTCACCATATGGGTAGAAGCTGAGCCCTTGACAAACATAAGGGGAAAATGGTCATCTTCTTTTGCTGGAAGAACATTGTGTGCCATTTTGGAATCCCAAGGGCGACCATCACGGACAGTGGAATGCAGTTTTCTCATGATCCCTTCAAGAAGTGGTTTGAGGAATATAAGATTAAGCAAAAGTGACATTTTTTTACCACCCCCAAGCCAACAGACAAGTGGAAGTGACCAACAAAACAATTTTAAATGGAATATGAGCACGTCTGGAAGGGGCGGAAGGTAACTGGATATGGGAATTACCTAATGTACTGTGGGAATATCGGATAGTTGAGTCCTCTACGTCTGGGGAAACACCTTATAGTCTCGTATATGGCTTGGAAGTAGTAATTCCTACGGAAATAGGAGTTCCTAGCCCATGGAAGATGGCTGCTGCAGATGAGACGGTGAATCGGAAAAACAAATGTCTGGATCTGGATATGGTGGAGGAAAAGAGAGAGCTAGCTTCTCTACACGAGGCTAAGGTCAAGGAACGGGTTAGAAGATATCATGACAGAAGGGTAAAGAAGGTTTTGTTTAACCCGTGAGACTTGGTAATGAGGAAAATGAGAAAAGCATAAAGGAGCCGAAGGGGAAGTTGGCTGCAAATTGGGAAGGACCTTATAAAGTGATCAAATCACATATGGGAGGAAGTTATGTTCTCGAACAGATGAACGGGATTCGAGTACCAATAAAGTGGAACATTAACAACTTGAGAAAATACTACCAGCTATGATGATTGAGTGGTTTGCTCTAAAGCAGCACTCTAGTTCGTATTCGAGCGGGTTGCTTTAAATCGATGCTCTAGATGATGTTTCTAGCTACGGCTGATGTTCGAGTGGTTTGCTCTAAAGTGGCACTCTAGATGATGTTCGAGTGGTTGGCTCTAAAGTGGCACTCTAGATGATGTTCGAGTGGTTGGCTCTAAAGCAGCACTCTAGATAATGTTCGAGTGGTTTGCTCTAAAGAGACACTCTAGTTGTTGTTCGAGTGGTTGCTCTAAAGCGGCACTCTAGATGATGTTCGAGTGGTTGGCTCTAAAGTAGCACTCTAGTTGATGTTCGAGTGGTTGGCTCTAAAGTGGCACTCGAAAGCTATATTGTACTCTTGAAATGATAAGCTACTAGGCGAAATTGGCAGGATGTAGGTGGAAACACAAAAACTGGGTAAAATGCATGTCTCTAAATTACTTAATTTCTATTTACCAAACATGCACGGGGCACCCCTGTTCTAGGGGTAAAATATTAGATATGGAAATAATATTAATTATTCATTCAAATTCCAACAAATACTAAGGATACAATGTTCACACTAACAATTATCCAAGTTGATCCATCTACACATATTCATTCACTGGGAGGAAATCCCGCTTGAAACAACTCTTCAGTGGAAATAGGCTTTCCTATCTTCTTCACGTTTGCCTCTATTTCTTCGAGTTCTTCAAGCTTTATTCCAACCCCCCTTCGGATATCCTTCATTTGCTCCTCTACAGGATATTTTGAGGAATCGAGGGGAGTGACGGCGACGATCCTACACCATTTCTTCTTGGAAGGTTCGAATGGGGCCTTCGAGCATGACCCATTGCTTTTACGGCATTTTGAGGAAAACCCTTGGCTAATTTTTCTCAATGGGACAAGGTGTCGTTCAACTTCTTTAACAGTAGACTTCTGTGACCGAGAGGCAGAGCAAAAACTCAAGGGGGGTAAATCTCTTTACCTTCAGTTCTGCTAGCCAATCGAGAATGAGGTCAAAAGCCTTGTTCTGTCGTGGAGTCCCATTCTCATGAACGTTGACCTCTTCCATCCATTACTGGTGATGCGTCCACTTTATATACTTATTTTAGTACTATCTAGGATCCATTTTGTGCTCTTTCATTACCAATAGATTGTATTTTACCATGAAATCCTCTTAGGAGGGGTAAGAGCAACTTTGCGCTCTTTTACCTCTTTTAAGTAGATTTTTGTGTGAACAAAGTAATGAAGACCGGAGGCCATTGAAGACTACACTCTCGAAGATTTTGAAGACTTGTTTCGAAGACGTGAAGACCGGAGGCCATTGAAGATCCCTTTTGAACCAGTTGAAGACTTAGAAGTTGAGAGGAGTGACTATGGAGATGACTACATGCCACAAGAAGAAGAAGAAAGTTAATGCAAAAATTCTGGTCATCGTCGCGAGTCGCGACCAACAGCCGTCGCGAGTCGCGACGAACAGGTCGCGAATCGCGACGGCGACTGACCAGAATCCTAACTTTATTTCTTCTCACTATAAATACTATATTTTCTCCTCCTCTATTATTCATTCTGAATCTGCGGCTGCTGTACTATTCTAAACCCTTGTTTTTTTCATTTCTTTCATCTTTGATTCATCTTGTGCTTTGATTTGTTGTTTTAGATAGATTAGCATGAACTCTATTAGCTAATCTCATCTCTTGGGAGCAATTGACCTAAGCTTCCAAAACTATGTCCTAAGAACACTTTGTAGCTTGTTTATTACTCTTGCTATTATGCATTTGTGGGAATTTAATGTGCTTGTTGATTTCATCATAGTGGTTGAAAGCTTGAGTATATGAAATGCTTGTATTAATTGCTAGCTAGGGTTTGGGGAAATTGGGTTAAATTTCCCCCTGTTCTTGTTAGGGATATATAAGTATGATTTAGAGCTTTTGATTATGTTGATGAATTGATGATTGCTAGATAAATATGCAATGTTGAACTCTTTGCCATGTCTATCAATTGTAGCAAATGGGAGATGTCTATGAGTGGTCGCTCTTGACCAATCCCGTGTAAATGCATAGGTCGGTTAAATGCTTAGTCACAGTGTAGTGGTTATAAGTGTTGCCGAGTTTGTTGATCCTTCGTGCTAAATGCCATTAATGGGATACCTTGAGTCGTGTTTCGACAACGGGAGTCATTGGTGAGGTTTGACAAGAGATGTCGAATTCACTCTTGCAAACTACTATCTAAGAAGGATAGAAGTGTAGTCTTCACAGCAAGTAGTGAAAGTAGTGAATTAGTTACATGTTCAATGATGGAAACAAGGTTTGGAAGTGAAAGTCAATTGCACCCAAGGCTTCGTAATTGTATTTTCATCACATCTTTATTTGCGTCTACATGATTAGCATCATTCTCTTGATTTGCTAATTGTTGTATTTTAATTTGCTAATTTAGGAACCATCCAACCAAACCCCCCCCCCCCTTTGTTTACATGCTTTCATATATATCTATGTATGTATGTGTTTAGTACATTTTCTCATATAGGTGTCTAAGTACTTAGAAAAATCCCTTTTCCTGTGGACGACCCCATCTTGCCACTATTTACATTATTGTGGATATGACGCATTAAGGGTTTACAAGTATTAACTTTGAGAGGTACGGCGACGACCTCCCAAATTTTGGCGCCGTTGCCGGGAAAATGAGGGTAGTAGGTGTTATTATATGGTAGGTTAGACTCAGATAGGAGATCAGAAAATAGGAAATGGCTTATTTTTGGATTTTTGAGTAGTTATCTAGCCATTGTCCCTGTCTGTTTTTAATTTTTGAGATATGTAGCTTGCAGTTTTTTTCCTTTACAGTTTTGTGGAAAAACTGTGTGTTATTATCTCCAAGTTTAATCCAGTTAGTCCTTGATTTTGGTTTCCAGAATTTTTCTTTTTCCTTTAATGCTCTAATTAATAGTGCATTTTTCTCATTAAGTTTGATTAGGTCTGATTCCGAGTGGGTGGAATCATAGGTAATTTCCTGTAATCTCAGATTTTCTTCAGCAGTGAGTACATTAGAGTCAATATTACCAAAACATTCCTTATTCCAAATCTTAATTGTTTTCTTAAGTCTAATCAATTTCAAATGAAGTCCTTGCATTCTTGAGTGGGAAATAGGGTTGGACCAGCTATCTTTTATTAGGTTTACGAACTATGGTCTATTAAACCAGGTGTTTATAAACCTGAAAGGCTTAGGGTGAGAGGGGACTGAGGTTGAAACCTGTAGGAAGAGAGGGCAGTGGTCTGAGGATTGCCTGTTGAGGATTTGGATAGAGAATGCTGGAAATTTAGTGCTCCACTGTATATTGTATAGTCCTCTATCTAGTCTCTTAGAGGGGGAGTTTGTCCATGTGAATAAATTCCCCACTGTGTTAATTTCCTGAATTCCTCTAGAGTTAATCCAGTTGTTGAAATCCCTGATACTACCTAAATTTGGGGAGGTAGGACCTTTATACTCTGTAAGTGAAGTGATTGTGTTAAAATCTCCTATGTACATAGTATCATTGTTTGGTAGGAGACTAAGGCCATTCCATAATGTTTTCCTCCCTTCCCTAGTTCTAAGGCCATAAACAAAAACAACATCCATGTCAATATTTGAATAGAGGTGAAAGACTTTAACATATAGAAACTGGTCATGGTGGGAAATCAGAGAGACAAATAGAGAGTCATTCCACATAAGCCAAAATTTTCCATTGTGTAGAGGAAGAAAATGTGAGTAATTAAGCTTTTCTCTATAGGTATGGCATTGACTATTATCATGCATTGGTTTAATGATACATAACAACTGAATTTTCTTTTGTTTGATTAGATGTTTCAATCTGAGCATTGAAGATTCCATGCCTCTTAGGTTCCAAACTAAAAAAATTAATGGTAATGGTGTGTATCATTGTTCACATGATTTATGACTTTTAGTAGCTGACCTTAACACCATCTTATTCAACTGGCTTAGATAATTGTTCTTTTTGTGTTTAGACTTACCTTGGGAGTCTTTGTTACCTGATGATTGTGATTGATTAGACACTAGTGCTGAGTGGGAGTGGGGATTATCTGTGTATGATCCATCTTCCTCCTCCCTATCCTGCAGTTCCTGATCCAGGCTGTCTTCTATTTGTGGTAGGGGTTCCATATCCTGCAATACAGAGAATCTATTTTCCATGTTTCTTTGTTGAGAAAGTGAGAGGTTAGTAGATGAAAACTGATGAAGAGTAAGCTTGTGGGAACCTATCTATATATCATAATTTGCATAGATCATATGAGCCTTGCTTGGGGTAGTTAGAGCTGTTGCATTTAACCGTTTTGTGAGTGGTGATTGAGGGTCTGCAGGGGGTGAGTTTGTTAGGTCCAGTTTTGGAGGAGATTGGGATGGTTGTGGGGTATTTTTATCAGACTCTACTTCTAAAAACTTGGGTAGATATAAGGATGGATTTAGGGTAGGGTTTGTTGTGCCAAGCTAGTGATCTAGTTGGCCTTTATTATGGGAATTGTTAGGGGATTGAAATTCTGTAGTCATATTTGGTGCCTTATTGAACTTGTTTCCAGTGGCTTGCCACTGTGGTAGGGTGTGGTTCTGGGGGATGGCTTTACACTGGCTGAGTGAATGGCCTAACTTAGCACAATGGTCACAGTACAGAGGAATATCCTTATATTCAATGATGTACTACCTATTATTAGATACCGAACCTAATCTGATGAAGTTGTTTAGTGGTTTCTGAATGTCAATTTTCACACATAGTTTAATGGCAGAGGGTCTAGTCAACATTTCAGTAGCTAGATCTTTCTTAATGAAGTTTCCTATACTATTACCAATAGCCTCAATCGACGAAGTATTGTAATAGTAAAGTGGAACTTCCCTGATTGTGCACCAGATTGAGACAATTGGCAATTCCCTATGTGTGGAGAAGTCAGGTGACCACTTGAGCACCTTCATGTGGAAACCATTAAAGCTCCATAGGCCCTTAATCCAGCATCATTGATAGTCGTTGATTTGGTCGAACCTTATCAGTACATGCTTGTAATCCAGGGAGCCCAGATGATACTTCCCAGCAAACCCTACTGTCTTAAAAGCCGCCTCCAATTGATCCATGGTGAGCTGGCCTTTGGTGAATTTACCTACTAGGGCGTTGGCATAATGGCCCGAGAGCTTAGTGATTTCATCATCTGAGTAGAGGCATATAGGTTCCCTTAGGTGTTCGGATTTTGGGGTAAGCTCAGGGTTATTTGGTGGGGATGAACAGAGGGGAGGGGATTTCGATTGAAGGGCAGCGAGGAAGGATTTTGAATTACCCAAGGGATTGTTGTCCGCCATAGTGTCCGACGGAGGACGAGCCGTTACCGGCGAGGGGAAGGCCATTATCGGCAAAAAGAAGCCGTTTCCGACAGGCACCAGGGAGTTTAGAAGTGGGAACAATTCAGAAGTTAGGAGAGAGAAGAGAGGAAACTAGTCCTAGGTTAGTCGAAAAAAATTGAAGAATCAACAACATATTTAAAAGGAAACATTGGCATTTTATCACTCGAAAAATGAGCAGAATCAAAATCAATCAGAATATGAAATGCAGCAGAAGTTCTCTGAAGGTAATCATGGAGTGAATCTTCAGTTCTTTATTTGGGTTGGTCTTCAACCCAAATATGGATGTTGGTGAAGGTTGGAATATTTTGCCCTGCAGATTTATAATAATGGTTTACTCTAATTTACAAAAAAAAATCTTTGTTCTCTTTCTTATCGCTATATCACGCCATGTATTTTAGTTGATTACGCCATGTATTTATACTATTTAGTATACAATATGTATTTTAAATTTAATTTAAATAATTAAAATATGTTTAAATAAATATTAAATAAAATTTATTATTGACCACCGCAGCCACCGTGCACCGCCGCCATCCGCCTTAGAAAGAAAAGAACTTAAATCAAAATACTTAATAGCATGGCGATACATTTATCCAAAACTTCTACCCCGAGTACACGCAATGGAACCGTAGACAGTTGAGTGAAATCCAATCCACGAGACAATTTGATCTATTGACAACATCGTTGTGGTAAAGGTCGTAATGCTCGAGGAATCATTACCGCATGGCATAGAGGGGGAGGTCATAACCGTCTATACCGTAAAATAGATTTTCAATAGAATGTGCCTCGCCGCCCCCGCTGCCGGCGCTTCTCCTCCGCTCGCCACTCTTTTCCCTTCTCCGCCGTCGCTTCTCCTCCGTCGCTTCTCGTTTCCCTTCTCCGCCGAACTGCCACCGCTCATTTCCCTTCTCCTCCACTAACCGCCACTCGTCTGCGATCTCCTTCTCCACCGCTCTTCTCCGGTCACCTTTTCCGCCGCTCGTCTCCTGTCTCCTTCTCCGCCGGCCGTTCTTGCTCTCCTCTCCCCGTTTCTCCGTCGCTTGTTTTATCTTCTCCGATGAAAGTTCATCTTCTCCGGTCTCCTTCTCCGTCGCCCGTTCTGTTTTCCTTGCCCGACCCAGTTCTCCTCTCCCCATTTTCCTTTACCCGCTTTCCTTCTCTGATCTCGATCTCCTTCTTCTTTCCCGTTCTCCTTTCCCCACTCTCCTTCCCCGGTCTGGCTTCTCCTTCTCCTCTCCGGTTCTCCTCACCCGGTTCTCCCGCTCTGGTTCTCCTCCTGCCCCGGTTCCCCTCCGCCCTGATTCTCCTTCTCCTCTCTGGTTCTTGTTTCTCCTCTCAGGCTGGGTTTTTCTAGATGGGGACGAAGGAAAAGACAAGCGGCGGGCTAGGGACAGCGGCAGGCTAGGGTTTTGCTGAAGATGAGGACGAAGGAGAAGACGAGGGTGGAGCTGGGGATGGTGGCGACGGGCTACAGTAGAGCTGGGGACGGATGGTTGGGGGATGGTTGGGGATGAAAGCCAAGGAAGGCGGTGGTGGCAACGGTGGCAGTGGTGGCAGTATTGTTTTATTTTGTTTTTTTTAAAATTTTGGTTTTTTGTTTTATTTTGAAAAATTAAAATTAGTATTATACATGTATATATGTATTAATGCATAAACTAGTAAAATACAAGGCGTGATATAGCAACACCCTCTCAAAACGACGTGATGCATATACTAATTTGAGAATGATGACAATTCGCATGATATTGTTGAAGTTTGTCATCAATTTGAGAAGTTTGGTTGTTGAAATGTCCCTATCTATCTATTTTGTGAAGTAGACTATTAAGTAATAAGTAAAGATTAAAACAAAGAGAATAAATCTTAAAAAAAGGACGTAAATGTTGTAATTTTTACTGATTTTGCACCAATTTATTGAGAAATTAGTGAAGGGCTAGATGTGGGAAGTAAGTAAGAAGGAGAGAATGAGGAAGAAGATAAGATGGAGAAGGGGATAAGATGAGAAGAAGTGAAAAATGAGAGAATGAGAGGTGCAATTTTTCTTCATCCTCTAAGGGGGTATTTATAGTAGAATTATGGGGTGATGACATAGTATTCCCCCTTGGTAAATAAATAGTGATATAATTAATTATCACAAATATAGCTTATTACTAATGAGCATTTCATTATTCTTAACACTTCCCCTGGAATGCTCAATTCAATAATTACGTGTTCATGCTGCCTCATTAAAAACCTTACTTGAAAAAACCCAGTGGGATAAAAACCACAGTAAGGGAAAAAGAGTACATCTACGTATAGCTCCCCCCATGTTGGCATTGGTAATTTCTTCATAAATTTCGTAGTCTTCGCATTCCGATGTCATGAACATATTTTCTGAACACTGAAATGGGGAGAGCCTTTGTGAGGAGATCTGCTGCATTTTCACAGGAACGGATATATTGGATGTTGATAATGTTACTCTCTTCCAGCTCTTGAGTAAATGAAAAGAACTTCAGAGGAATATGCTTTGTTTTGTCGCTTTTGATGTACCCTTCAACACGGCATTATCTTCATAAAGTGTGATGTGATTTTCATTTGATAGGAGACCACTTGTGGATCTGATATGTCGTATCATGGACCTCAACCACACACACTCTCGACTTGCGGCGTGCAGCGTGCAATGCGATAACATCAACATGATTTGATGATGTTGTGGTGAGTATTTGTTTCTGTGAACGCCAAGAAATTGCAGTCTCTCTGCAAGTAAACACATACCCAGTTTGAGATCTCCCTTTGTGTAGATCTGACTGGTAACCTGTATCTGCATAGCCAACCAAAAATGGCTCCGTGGTGTTGGAATAAAATAATCCCAAATCAATTGTTCCTTGAAGGAAACGAAACACATGTTTGATTCCGTTCCAGTACCTTTTAGTAGGAGATGAACTGAACCTTGCTAATAAATTAACAGCAAACGCTATATCAGGTCAAATGCAATTAACGAGATACATAAGTTCACAAATTGCACTGAAATATGGTACTTCTGGACCAAGAACCTGTTCAGATTCCTCACATGGATGAAATGGATCCTTTTCCAAATTAAGGGATCTTACGACCATTGGGGTACTCAATGGATTTGATTTATCCATATTCAATCTTTTTAATACCTTTTTTTTGTGTAATTTAATTGATGCACAAGTATCCCATTTTGCAAGTGCTCAATCTGCAAACCAAGACAATATTTCATTTTCCCGAGGTCTTTCATTTCGAACTCCTTCTTTAAGTAAGAGATTAATTCCAGAATCCCTTCATTGGTCCCAATGATATTCAAACCATCAACATAGACATCGATAATCACAAACCCGAATGTTGTTTTCTTGATAGAAACACAGGGACAAAGAGGGTCGTTGACATACCCCTTTTGTAACAGATATTCGCTTAGTCGGATGTACCACATGCATCCAGATTACTTTTACCCATATAAAGATCTTTGTAATTTGATTGAATATCTTTCTCTGGATTTTGAACTTAATGCTTCATTCATTTTGAATCCTTCATGAATCCTCATGTAAATTTCAACATCAAGCGATCCGTATAAGTATGCGGTAACAACATCCATTAGGTGCATCTTAAGTTTCTCATGAAATGCTAGACTGATAAGGAATCTAAATTTAATTCCATCCATGACTGGGGAATATGTTTCCTCAAAATCAATTTCGGGCCTTTGAGAAAAACATTGTGCAACGAGTCTAGCCTTGTATCTCACTATCTCGTTTTGCTCATTTTTTTCGCGCAAATACTCATTTGTATCCAACGGGTCTCACATCTTCAAGGGTGAGTACTATAGGCCCAAAATATTTGCACCGGTTAAACGAGTGTAACTCAGTTTCAATGGCCTTTTTCCATTCAGTCTAATCATGTTTATTTTTACACTCGGTAACAGACCGTGGTTTAGGATCTCCATTATTTTCTTCCATAACATTGCATGCCAAATTGTAAGAGAATGCATCATCGATTTCCTCATTTAGGTTCCACCTTATACCTGTATTGGCATAATTAATCAAAATTTCTTGATTTTCCTCGTTTTGTGTTTCTACAGGACGTTCCTCCATTTTGGGGTCATCTTGTTTCTCTGATCCTTTACTTTTATGAGGATTTTTATCTTTGGAACCGAGTGGTCTTCCACGCTTTAGGTGTGTCATGAATTCATGAGTGACTTTTTTTTTTCAATTTGGCCTTTCGGGATTTCAATTTGAGCAGGAGCATTCTCAGCTAGGATGTGAGATTTAGTCACTCTCTTTGTGTCTGTAAATGCATCAGGAAGTTGATTTTCTATATCTTGCATATGCAAAATCCTTTGGACTTTTCCATCACACTCTTTTGTATACGGATCAAGATGCAATAATTTTGGTACATACCAGATAATATTCCTTTCCAGTTGTTTTCTTTCTTCTCCTAATGCTGGAAAGTTTTCTTCATCAAACTGGCAATCAGCAAAATGAGCTGTACAACTATTCCCAGTTGGGGGTTCAAGGCATCTAACAATATATGGGCTTTCAAAGCCTACATAAATGCCAAGACTTCTCTGTGGTCCCATCTTTGTTCTTTGCAGTGGTGCAATAGGCACATAAACAGTGCAGCCAAAAATCCTTAGATGAGATACATTTGGTTCTTTGCCTAATGTAAGTTGTAGTGGGGAGTATTTATGATATGCACTTGGCCTGATGCAAATCAATGCTGCAACATGTAATATTGCACCACCCCATACTGAAGTAGGGTGCATTGATCTCATTATTAATGGTCTAGTAATGAGTTGGAGACGTTTGATCAGTGATTCAGCCAGACCATTTTGTGTGTGCGCATGAGCAACATGATGTTCAACAACAATCCCAACTGACATACAATAATTATCGAAAGTTTGGGATGTGAATTCACCAGCATTATCAAGTCTGATTTTCTTGATCGTATGATCAGGAAATTGAGCTCGCAATTTGATTATCTCAGCGAGTAATTTAGCATATGCCATATTTCGAGTTGATAACAGGCATACTTGTGACCATTTTCTAGAAGTATCTATCAATACCATGAAGTAACAAAATGGTCCACATGGTGGATGGATAGGTTCACATATATCACCTTGCATACGTTCAAGAAATTCTGGTGATTCTATTTCAACATTTTCCGGTGAAGGCCTTATGATTAGCTTTCCAAGGGAACAAGCCTCACATTGAAAGGATTTTCCATGAGGGATCTTTTGGTCCTTCAGTGGATGCCCATGTGAGCTTTCAATAATTCTTCACATCATAGTTGAACCAGGATGACCTAGCCGATCATGCCATATGGTAAATATTAAAGGTTTGATCACTACCGTATTTGATTATACTGCATTTATATAAGTGTAATGCAATCCAGTATGAAGCATTGGTAGTTTCTCAAGTATGCATTTCCTTCCAGATTTATACACAATGAGAAGCATATATTTCATGGTACCTTCAGTTACAGATTGGGTATCAAATCCATGAAAATATATATCATTGAAACTCAATAAGTTCCTTTTGGATTTTTGCGAAAATAAGGCATTATTTATTGTAAAAATTGTGCCATTTGGCAATGTAAAGTTTGCCTCGCCAACTCCTTCAATCAGATCTACAAGACCCTATGTTGTGTTCACAATAGTCTGCGTTGGTTTTACCTTTGAGAAAAACCTTTTATCCTTTAATATAGTGTGCGTTGTTCCACAATTGAGTATGAAAATTTCTTCATTTTTAATCCTTTGGTTGGATTCACGATTAGATTTATCCATTTCACCTCTTTAATGAAAAACAAAATAAATTTGATAAGAAAGATAATAAATTTGAAAGTAGCAGGCTTTAAATAAAATCATATATATATATATAATAGACACCGGACCATCTAGCTTCATTCCCAATAATAGTAATACAACTGTCCTTCTTTTAGTTTCCACCACTTGGTTGCTCAGTGAAATCAACAACTGTGTCCATGAAATCATCATTGAAATCAGAAGCTTTGAGATGAGTGGATTCGTTGAAGTTTGCCTCCTTCCCCTTTCCTTTTATGGACTCTTGGTAGAGATCACATAAGTGCTTTGAGACTCTGCAGACTCTTGACCAATGTCCTTTTCCACCACATCTAAAATAAGAGGTTCCAGATCCCTTTGATGAACTAGCATCTTTTCCCCTTTTAAGGGTACTTTCATGGTTCCTCTCATATTGATGCTTCTTGTGGTAGTAGTTACCGGAATTATAGGACAAATTGTAACCACCTCGACCGCATCTGTAACCACGATCACGACCTCAACGTCATCCTCGACCTCGACCTCTCTCTCGACCCTGAAAATAATTTTTGCGTTCAGGTTCGTCGGAGTTAACAATGTTTGCTTCAGGAAATGCTCTTGAGCCAATTGGGCAAGTTTGATGATTCTTCACCAGCAACTCATTGTTCTTTTCTGCAATGATAAGATAAGCAATTTGCTCAGAATATGTTTTAAAACCTCACACATGATACTGTTGTTGCAAGGTCACATTTGATGCGTGGAAAGTAGAAAGAGTCTTTTCCAGCATTTCATTGTCAGTTATTGTAACCCCATAATATGTCAAGTGGGTTACTATTGTGTACATTGCAGAATTATAGTCGCAGGCTTTCTTATAGTCTTGGAACCGTAGATTGTTCAAGTCATTGCGGTATATGGGGAGCTTACATCTCTTGTGTGATCACCTTTCTTTGAAATTTTCCCACAACTCAAGTGGATCTTTCATAGTGAGATATTCATTTTTGAGATTCCCATCAAGGTGTCAACGAAGGAAGATTAAAGATCTTTCCTTGTCCATCCTTGATGAGTTATTCCCCTTTTGGATTGTCTCAAGGAGGTTCATTGATTCCAAGTGCATCTCAACATCTATCATCCATGGAATATATTTGTTTCCACTGATGTCGAGTGGACTGAATTCAATCTTCACAAGGTTTGACATGATGATAACTAATAGGGAAAGTAAAATAGTTCATTAGATATAATTCAAAATACAGAAGTCTGTAATGATTGCGAAAAATAAAGTGTAATACATGATTCCGATCATCAATGAAGAAAAAGGAAAATCTTCCGGTGAAACTTCTACGGTGAGAATGGTAATATGTTATACTAAAATAATTACAGCAACAAAGATAAATATTAGTCGAGACATTTTATCGGTAAAATTTAGAAAAACATATGAGGTAGAAGAGAGGATGTGGTTTTCTATCATTTGGTGTTTTGTATTTATAGTGTAAAATATAGCCGTTTATAGCCGTTATATTGCTGCTAAAAATATAGCCGTTTATAACCGTTATATTAATTCATTTTAGTTAAAATGTTAAGAGTAGATTAGTAATGTAACATCATCAGATAAATAGACAAATATATTAGAGACATAACTAATCATAGAAATATTAAAATAAAGAAGTTAAATATTAGTTAGATGTAGATCACAATTTTCCTAACGGTGGCAGAACCCCAGTGTATAGAAATATGGTGTGATGCCTTTAGAAAGTTAATAAATCAAATCACATTACCATAAGGCGGCAGAGCCCCCTGTGTACAGTAATATGGTGTTATATAGTTAGAAAGTTAGTAGTGTTATGTAGTTAGAAGGTTAATGATGTTATGAAGTTTGAAAATCAATTGTTATACATAACATCATTTCTACTGTGAATGATTATTATTATTATTATTTTTAGACATTCTAGTATGTTGAGATTTATTTTAAAATTGAGTCAATCAAAATGGTCCTGATTTAGAGTGTCCTGGATGAGGGAAAAACTTTAGGTCATAGTTGTTTGACACTTATGTGAAGTTGATTTGTGCAGTCAAATATAATCAAGTTTAAACACATGAGGTTCTAAACATCTACAAATTAATAGAAAAGTTTGGACCAGTATCCTTAATACCAACTATTTTGATTCATTATAATAAAATTCTTAAAACTTTTAGAAAATGACTTACTCAATGAAGATGGAGAGTGATCGTGCTGATAGCGTGTTGTAATTTTTACTGACTTTGCACTAATTTATTGAGAAATTAGTGAAGGGCTTGATGTGGGAAGTAAGTAAGAAGGAGAGAATGAGGAAGAAGATAAGATGGAGAAGATGATAAGATGAGAAGAAGTGAGAAATGAGAGAATGAGAGGTGCAATAGTATTTATAGTAGAATTTGGGGGTGATGACATAGTATTCCCCATTGGTAAATAAATAGTGATATAATTAATTATCATAAATCTAGCTTATTACTAATGAGCATTTCATTATTTTCAACCATAAACTACTATTTGGAGAAACCGTAGTTGCTGTTACCTTTGTTTCTAAGTGAACTTGCCTACAGTTATTCCTTGATGAATGCATGCTTAATACTTTATACAGTTTTGTGTATACCTTGTCCTGCATGTCTTAGTTAAAAGGCTATCCGAGGAAATATTTGAACATCTAAGTATGTGATTGCATGCACATACTCTGTATGCTTTGGTGGCATCACAATACAATTTTGGAAATTGGATTAAATTTTATTTTTAAAAAAAAAGGCTAGGTTGAAAGAGTTTACACCTTACTTAACTCCCTTAAGAAGAAAGGAATAAAGCCATATGAAATGAGTTATACTGCTTTGATTGATTGATATTGCAAACAAAAGAGGATTGACATAGCTCTTAAGATATATTTGAACAAAGCCATGCAGAAAATGATTTTCCAAATCCTCGCAATGTGTTTGCTCAATTACAGGCTCCAAAGGTTGTCCTTGCACTACCACAGAGACCCCCCCTCTGGCACCGGTTTTTTAACACCGGTTATGAAAACCGGTGCAAATAAAGATTTAGCAACAGCTTTTTTTGTGTTAGCACCAGTTGTAAAACCGGTGTTTGTGTGGCACCGGTTGAAAATATTTTTGCACCAGTTATTTAAAAAAAAAACCGGTGTTATTTTTACACCGGTCGGGAAATCGGTGCTAGAATTTGTGGAAACCGTTGAGAATTTAGCACCGATCAAGAAACCGGTACTAAAAACAACGACAACCGGTGTTATATTCGCACCGGTTTGAAGACCGGTGCAAAGAATCCCAGAAAACCGGCGTGGTGTATGTTTTTGGCACCGGTTATAGGAACCGGTGTTATGGGATGTAGAAACCGGTGCTGAATGCATTCGTGGGAAAAGGCGGGAAAACTGGCACCGGTTTTGTGTACTATTGACAAAAACCGGTGCTAAATCGAGCATTTAATGCTCCGAACTTACCCTCTTAAATTAGTTCTGAACTTGAACATCCATTATTGGATGGTAGATTTCTTGGGAAGGTGTGCAATAACTCAAACAAATGAAGACTCATGGAAGTAAGTATTCATTAATTCTTGGGAATTTCAATCAACGAGAACCATAAATGCATGATTGGAGGTAGTTTTTTCGTATTTATTATAGGTTTCTCTATGCCTAGCTTATGTTGGTTGAATATCGATCATGTTGTGGGAGTGTAAATTAATGAGTGTTGATGTGAACATTTTTGTGTTTCTTTAGGTAGGTGGTATATATATTTATATGTTTCCCGAGAACATGTAGTTGATCGGTTCGCATACTTATACACGGACATGCATGACACGTTTAGTATTGTGTAGCAAAAAGATCGTGTTCATTGTTCGTATTTTTTACCAATTGAAATATGTGTAATGGTGTGTTTTGTCTCGTTTAGATACAACGGACCGAGAATCAGTGTTTGCGTGGAGGGAAAAAATGGTTAACTATCCAAGTGTAGCTAGAGGGAGTGGTGAACATATTGCATTTATTGATTTGTTTCTAGATTATGCCTTTGGTCGGGAGGAGAGGATACTTTGTCCATGCAAAAGATGCCTGTGCCGTGAACGGTTTGACGATCGTGGGGTTGTTAGATTTCACTTATTGAAGAACGGATTTGACGGAGGTTACAGTGTATGGACATTTCATGGAGAGGTTGAGCAAGGACATGACGGTGGGTTTGACAAGGTAGATGGAGACAAATGTACAGTTGATGGTATGTTCGATGACATTGTGAGAGATTTTGAGGGGAATCCTACAATGTTGAGTGCTTTGCTGGACGAGAAAGAGAAGCTATTGTATCCGGGATGTAAAAGTAAGGATACCGTAATCTCTTTTTTTATGGAGGTTTTCAATTTGAAAGCTACAAGTTCTTGGAGTGATGCAAGTGTGAATTCACTACTGAAGATTCTGAAGGATAAGTTCCCGAAATGGAATGGAATTCCGAAAAACTATTACGAGGGCAAGAAAATATTGTGTCCACTTGGTTTGGAATACAAGAAAATACACTCATGTCCAAATGATTGTGTTTTGTATGGCGGTGATTTGATAGATGCGGTTGGATGTCCCGTGTGTAAAAATGCAAGATATAAGGGTGTGACGAATGATGTTGATGGATGTTTGGCTAAGAAGAAGAAGAAGGTCCCATTGAAGTGTATGTGGTATCTTCCTATAATTCCTAGGTTGAAGAGGTTATTTGCGAGTTCAGAAGATACGAAGAACATGCGATGGCATGGAGAGCGGGAAAGACTAAATGACGGCAAGATAAGACATCCGGCGGACGGCGAACAATGGAGAAATTTTGACAAGCGATATCCTTCCTTTGCTTCGGAGGTTAGAAATCTCCGCCTTGCATTGTGTACTGATGGGATGAATCCATTTGGTAATATGTCATCGAAGCATAGTTCGTGGCCCGTGATGTTGGTTATATATAATTTGCCCCCATATTTGTGCATGAAACGTAAATATGTTATGATGCCTATGTTAATCTCAGGTTCTAGACAACCTGGGAATGAGGTTGATGTGTATTTGAGACCATTGATAGAAGATTTGAAGATATTGTGGGAAGATAAAGGGGTGTTGGTATTTGATGGCCATATGAATGAGGAGTTTCAACTGCGAGCCATGCTTTTTTGCACGATCAATGATTTTCCGGCCTACGGAAATTTGTCTGGGTATGTTGTGAAGGGGCACAATGCATGTCCCATTTGTGAGGAGAAGACTGAATTCAAACAGCTAAGACATGGAAGAAAGACAGTGTATCTTGACTATAGAAAATGGCTCAATGGTAACCATAAATACCATGGTGATGTGGTCAATTTTGTTGGCGGGAATGAACGAAGGAAATCCCCTACACCACTAACTGGTGTGCAGATTCACAGCAAGGTTAAGAAATTACGAGTGGTGTTAGGAAAGTACAAAGGCAAGGACAAAATAAATTGTGGTGGGCCATGGAAGAAAATGTCAATATTTTTTTATCTACCATACTGGGAGCATCTTGAGGTTAAGCATTGCCTAGACGTGATGCATATTGAGAAAAATGTTTGTGAAAGTTTGATAGGGACCCTCTTGAATATTCCTTGGAAGACGAAAGATTGTTTGAATGCCCGGTTGGACTTGGTTGATTTGGGAATCAGAAATGACCTCGCCCCAGAAGTGAAGGGTAAGAGGACGTACTTGCCCCCTGCACCTTGTACCTTGTCTAAGGAGGAGAGAATCTCAGTTTGCGATAGTTTGAAATCAGTGAAGGTCCCCATTGGTTATTCATCGAACGTGAGTCAGGTAGTTACGAAGGATTGTCGGATGGCGAGGTTGAAATCTCATGATTGTCATGTTTTGATGCAACAACTTTTACCTATTGCTATTCGTGGGGTAATGGAGGCCAACGTGAGGCACTCAATCACTAGACTTTGTATATTTTTTGCCTCCATATGCCGAAAGTCTATTGACCGGGACCATCTGGATGTTCTACAAAAAAATGTTGTTATTGTGCTCTGCAAGTTGGAAATGTATTTCCCTCCATCCTTTTTTGATATAATGGTTCACTTGGTCGTCCATCTAGTGAGGAAGGTAAAGATATGCGGTCCAGTTGGCATGCGTTGGATGTATCCATTCGAGCGTCACATGAAAGTCTTCAAGGGGTACGTGAAATGTATGAGTTGGCCGGAAGCTAGTATTGTTGAGAGGTATGTTACCGAAGAAGTAATTGGATTTTTCTCTTCCTATTTGCAGGGACACAGAAAATTTGGGGTGCCCCTGAATCAACATGTTGGGAGGAAGGGGGGCAAGCCGAGGTCGAGGGGAACGTTATTTACTCCATTGAATAGTGACCTGATGTCAGTTCATTTGTATGTGTTGAGGAATTGTTTGGAGACTACTGCTTATGTGACTGAGCACCTTAATTCGATAACAGAATGTCATCCCACGTGGCCCCCTAATAAAGTCCAGTTGGAGCACAATGACAAGTTTGTGAATTGGCTATATGACCGATGCAATGTAGCTGATTACGACCCAAAAATTAGGACATTTGCGAGGAAGCCTAACTGCACGGTTTTGAGGTATTCCGGATATGATATCAACGGTTTTTCTTTCGCTACTAGGGACCAAGATTTGAAGAGCACGACACAAAATAGTGGGGTGTACATTGAGTCGGAGACTATGTGGTAAGCAAGTAAGAAAGACAAAAAACCAGTCGTAGCTGTGATGACGTTCTATGGTGTTATTGATGAGATTTGGGAGGTTAACTATGGAGAATTCAAGATTTCGGTATTCAAGTGCCAATGGTTTGATAACACAACCGGGGTTCGAACTGATGATCCAATGGGATTTACCTTTGTTGACCCGACTCGTGTGGCATATGAATTTGATCAGTTTATTTTGGCCGAACAAGTAAGACAAGTTTTCTACGTAAATGACCCGTCCAATATAGGTTGGTCTATTGTGGTACAAGGTAGGAAATTCTCTTTCCGCGATGAATTTGATTTTGAGGTTACAAGTGAAAGGTTAGAGTTCCCCTATATTTCCCCTCTACCTAGTGACAACGGGATTGAGGCGGGAGCCATTTGGAAGAAACACAAAGATGGCATTTGGATAGATGACGATGGCCGAGAACTTCGAGACAGTCAATCCAAGAAGATAAAGTTGGTTGTAGACTAGGGGGGGTCGAGCATCGATGTCGAAGTTAAAATTTATTTACTTCTTGTACTTTGTTGAGTTTTGTTGCCCCTGGCAACTAATGTAAGAATATCTCCCAATTTGTTGCCATTTCGAGCAGTTCTATCCGCTGCAGCGCACTCCAGCGGTTTGTGTAAAGGCTGTTTAAAAAAATGGACAATTATTCCTATGATAGGTTCTGCCAGCTACAGCGCGCTGCAGCTCTACTGGTTCAGCGCGTTACAACAATTTTTCTCAGGTAGGAACCTGATAGGAATTGGTCATGCAGTTCGTTTAAGACAACATCACAAATACGTTATGTGGCCTGAAAGCTAACATTCCAAAATCCAAAGCAAAAATAGTACCAACAAAGTAGCAATGTATGTTTCGGAAGCAACAAATGTATGATTCCCACATCCAAATTAAACTAGCAACTGGAAAAACCTGATAATACGCAGATGTGAGGTCACTGTGGGCAGTCATTTCATGCACGCCCTCTTCTCCACCGTGTTGGGCCTTGGCGAATAAACGGTAGGGATTGGACCCAATTCATTGATTCTCTCGCCACACATGGCTGTGAGGATCTTCCCAACCTGCGATGTCCAGCGCACCAAATAATCCACCTTCATTTGCAATGCTGCCAAGTCCCCATCCGAGTTGTCATTCGATGCTTTACTTGTTGCCGCCCTCGAAGACTCAGCAACGTTCTTCTTCTTGGAGAATATGAGAGGGTTTATGGGGAGCTTTAGCATCATTGTGACATCATCATCTTTGTATCTGCAACCTGCTTCCACGCATATTGCAGTGATGAGTGAGGACATGCCTATGCAGTTATGGGTATTGACACAATCCCAGATGTATGCCATTATTGTACTCCCAACATCCAGGCTCATGTTCTTCTTTATCTTGTACAGCAGCAGCATACGGGACCGATGAACCTCGCAATTCAATTTCACGGGGAGTAGCCAGGCAGCTATGAAACTGTACCACACGTTCATGTCCTCAGTCAAGTACTTTTCTCTATGCTGGACCATTCTTGTGGTAGATTCTGAATTACTGGGTCACTGTCATCACAGATTGCTATGATGATGTCTTCCCATGAAGCTTGTTCAACTGCGGTGTCAGCGGCTTCGTACAAACTCGCGGGCTTTGGTGGGATCCTGTAGAACGTGTTGATCAAATCCGAAGACAACTCCACCAACTGACCACGGAGGAAAACAGTTGCTGAATTCTTGTACTTCATGAGCGATGGGAATTCACACGCCATGGTCTGGTTTGCCTGCGACGGTTGTGCGATGAGGCCTTCCCAGCCGTGCTCCTTCACATAGTTCCTGAAGGGCTTTTCCAGCCTCAACCCTCTCTCAAGGATGAGGCCCCTCGAGATGAAGTCCTTGTAGACAGTTGTATGCTTAGTGCAGTCCGCCTCTGCGGCTGGTATGGGCTTAGTCGACAGAACAATCTGAGTCCCGTGCTCGCCGTCCTCCCCCTCCACCACTCTTGGCTTTTTCCTGGGGTTTTGGGTGTTGTTCTTTTGCTTGGTTGTACCTTTTTTGGGGGCCATGTCTGTTACACTGAATGTGTTAACGGCAGCCAGAACGAAAAATGGTAAATAATGCACAGTCACAAAGGAAAATAATACAGACCCAACTTATTCTACATTAAGCATTCCTTCTCGTAGGCTGAATATGGAATAGTGTTTACTCACACTTAATCCCAATTTTTGTTAATATTAATAGAAGCAAAAGAATTGAACTAGATGGACATTCTATAAATCCTGGGACGAATCAATGGGCCATCCAGAATCACATGTCATGAACAACAGTCGGGGTATGCTCAAAAGTATTCACCAATGCTGAAAACAAGAGCAGAATGAGGGCATTGATAGTATGAGGCATTATGATGAAATCAACCCGTGAGCAAGAAAATATATCATGAATAGTCAGGTGATGCAAAAAATTATCATATCATATCGGAGCACGGATTGTGCCATCCAGAATCACATATCATGAACAATCAGGTTACGCACAAAATTGTTCACCAATGCCGAAAACATGAGCACAATGAGGGCATTGACACAATGAGGCATTATCATGAAATCAACCTATGAGGAAGCAAAAAATTCTTGGTACAACCCTCAGGAAAATAATATCCTTACCTAATTGGGAGTACGGGTTGTTGACGATAGGTGTTTGGTGTACGGTCGACGATGATCGGACACCGCTTGGCTGATGAACGGGCGCGGCTGGAGAAGTGGACGGCGGAGGGAGCCGGCAAGGCGTGGGGAGCAGGGCACGATGGAGGTGGCAGGGGACGGCATCGTAAGAGTAGAGGACGGTGGAGGGAGTAGGGGTCGTCGGAGGAAGGGGCTTGGGAATGGCGGAGGAGGGGGCTTGGGAAAGGCGTAGGATGGGGCTTGGGAACGGCGAAGGATGGTGCTTGGGAACGGCAGAGGAATGGCCTTGGGAACGGTGAAAGGAGGTGATGGAAGAGGAGACGTTGTGGGCGAAATACTAATACACAAACAAACACCTTATAATGATTGGGCTGCAGTTTACATTTCTTTTGGGCTGAATGTTGGGCCAGTAGAATATTAAGTTTTAAACTCGAGGGGTTGGTGGTCAAGTGCCTGCTGGTTCGAGGGCATCCAGTGCTCGAGGGCATACAGGCTCGAGGGGATCAAGGCTCGAGGGCATCCACTACTCGCGGGCATCCACTACTCGCTGGCATCCAGGTTTGAGGGCATCCACGCTCGAGGGCATCCACGCTCGAGGGCATCCACGCTCGAGGGCATCCAGGCTCGAGGGCATCCACTGCTCGCTGGCATCCAGGTTCGAGGGCATCCACGCTCGACATCCACGCTCGAGGGGATCCATGCTCGAGGGCATCCACGCTCGAGGGTATCCATGCTCGAGGGCATCCAGGCTCGAGGGCATCCAGGCTCGAGGGCATCCAGTGCTCGCTGGCATCCATGCTCGAGGGCATCCAGGCTCAAGGGCATATAGTACTCGGGTTCACCCAGTGCTCAAGGGCATTCTGGGCTTGAGGGTATTCTGGGCTCGAAGGCATTCTTGGCTCGAGGGCATCCAGGCTCGAGGGCATCCAGTGCTCGAGGGCATCCAATGCTCGAGGGCTCCAAGGCTTGAGTGCTCGAGGACTCCAGGGCTCGAGGGCTCCAGGCTCGAGTGCTCGATGCTAGAAACTGGGAATCCGCTCATTTGAAAGCACTAATGAGACTGTCAAAAATGGTAGCCATCGCGGAAGAGCAGCAAAAATAGAGGAAAGATCTGCAGTATCAATCTTATTTAAAGGCTTACCTGTGGATTCTAATATAAGGTGTATGAATAATATCCATATAGATTAAGCCGTTAGTATGTGCTGGAGTGCGGGTCATATGCAAAGGAGAAACCATCACAGAGGATGCTTCATATTTCGCCATGGCATCCGCAACTGAGTTACAATCTCTTCATGTGTGCTTCGAGGTAGCATGGGACAAAAGAGTGTGAACTCGGAAAACTAGAGGGTATAGAGTCCATTTGGAAAGTGAAGGATCATTAATCATAGAAACTGCCTGTGGCGAGTCAGATTCAATATTGAGGTTGGGATATCCGTCCAGACAGATCTGCTAGGCCATTAGAATTGCCTTAACTTCAGCTTCCAGTGGAAATATGGCTGTTATGGTCTCTGATATAATCAGGATTTGTAAATCTTGGCGATTGCGAGCAAATAAGCCAATTGAAACAGAGGAATTAGACCAAGATGCATCCACTGTAACCCTGATGAAACTGTGATCTGGATATGGTTGGCTTCGGTGGGGGTCTGTGGAAATAGTTGGCTTCAGTGGGGGTCTGGGGGGAAACAACAAAGAAGGGAACATGAAACCTTCGGGGAGAGGAGGTAATGGAAAGGTAGAGTGTATCTATGACATCCTTCCTAATATGGGAGATGGAAAAAGGTGTGCCATCCAAAAAATAAGCATTCCTAGCCTTCCATAAAGGCCAGCAGATCACAGAATGAATCAGATGACATAGCATTCTCTGCTATCCAGTAAGGTCACTACAGTTCAGAAGATGGAAAAAGTATCCACTGTATTATGCACATTCCGCTGTATTAAGCAGTTTCCAGGTGAAGATAGAAATCTTCTTAGGTAACATTACATTCCATATGAGCTTAGCAACTGCGAAATTACCCGATTCATATTGTCATATGAACAACATAATATTATCATATGTCATATGGTTAGATTCCTCGTAACACTAAGTTTATGAAAAGTAACCTTTTACATGCCTTCGTTATACGTGCTTAAACCTATTAGTGGTGGAAGTCTCTCGCACACCATTTATTTTGGGACGGAGGGAGTATCAGATTTGAAAGATTTTACGATCTTTTCCAGGTCCTGGGGAATATAATACATATCCCTCCCATTCGTATGGATTATTGTTTTTAAATTAAAGAAAGAAAAATGATAAGACACCAAAATGTGCCAACAAAGCTGCATTTTCATTCCCTCCAAAAGTTGCCCTTTTCCCTCCATATCCTTAACCCTCTGTTTCCGTACCCTTACCTCCCCACCACATCGAACTGAGTTCTTTCCACCCACCACATCTCTAATCCCAAGTTCCCCCTCTTTCCCCCATAACCCCGTGCAGATTTCCCCCAAAAACAGTGTCCCTCCCTTCACCATTTATGTCGGGCTTCAACCCCCCAATCCTGGTCGCCAACCAAATACCCCAATTTCATCGACACTCTACTCTAAAAGTATCATACTCGGCTCATACCCGGCTCAGAATGTTCACATGGGAGGGGCTAACCAAGACGGCCGGCTGTTGACAGAAAAAGGTAACACCCATTGGTAGTTTCCATCTTTCCCGGGTTTAATGAGTAGCTATGTTTTGGTTGGTATCTTTGCGTGCGAGTTTGTGTTGACATTTCTTGTTAAACTATTGTGGGTGTTTTTTCATGCTCATACATGATATGCTTGCTTGTAATGTCATAATTTTTGCCTACCCATGTGCCCCCTACATGAATTTTTTGAAGTCGGTTGGATTGTCGTGAAAATCCGCAAAGGGCAGTGTTGGATTAATGTTTTGCTTGTGTTTCATTTACTGATAGAAGAGATTCAATGGCGCTGCCGAGGAAGAAATTGTTTGTCTCCGGTGGTAGACAAACTGTTGGCCATGAATGTTTTACCCCTCCAAAGGATGCCAACTGTGAAGACATTAGCGAGGAAGGGGCTGATGCACAGAAATATTGCTCGGGGTCAGAGAAGTTGGGAGACGCAGAAGAAACTATGGTAAAAGAAGACATGAGTTGGAGCTTCGACAAGTTTGAGATTGGAGAGTATTGCAAGCGCAGAGGTACAACCACGTGCAAGTCCATGTTGCTGGCAAAACAAAAGAAGCCTCTTAAAATATTCTTCGATGATGACTTCGAACCCCTAGTTATGCGCAGTCAATGGTCGATGTATGTTGGCTATGCCTTCCGCCGAAGAATCTGCTTCGGGACGTGGAATAATTGGAGATCAGTTCCAGACCATGTGAAGAAGGATGCATGGGAAGACATTCTTGTAAGTGTGTTCTAATCCTCCATTGTTCATGTCAACTTTGTTACATGTCGCACTAACACGATGTCTCCTTATCCTCCAGATTAGCTGGGATATACAAACGAAAATGACTTTCAATGAGATGAATAAGTTCCGCAATAAATGGACAATTTATGCAGGAGAAAAGTGGAGGAATTGGAAGACTAAGGTGGCGAACAAGTACATTGTGCAAAAAAAATTGGGCTCTTGTGCATGGAGAAACTATCGGTGGATGGACAAAAATGAGTGGGAGCTATTTGTGAAACACATGTCAACCCTTGAATTCAAGGTAATTCCTTGAATCTTTTTTTCCCCTAGTCACTACCATGCCGGCTGGTTACATACTGATGTCCAAACAGGCGGTAAGTGACGCAGCAAAATTAAGCACCTCACAGAAGGACTACATCCATCACAAGGGGAGTAGAGGGAACCGTAGGGTTGCAGTAGAACTCGAGAAGAGGAAAAGAAACGCTACAATTGAGGCGCTTCTGGATGAAGGTCAGAGTGTGGAAGAAGCAGAGGCTTTATTTCAAAGCATGGATTTCAAACTGGACCGCTCGGAAGTGTTCCTTGCAGCAAACTGGGACAAGAAATTATCAACCTACACCAACGACTCCGTGCGAAGAGCAGTCCCCCACTATTGTGAGCATAATTCATAAATGAATCTATCTCTAATTATATTCTTTGATGTTATCCCGATCAAATGGCTTATATTTTCTTTGTTTCTTAGCAAAACCTTTTGGATAAGAAGAAAAAGGGAGATTTGGTTATACATGGAAAAGAAGATATTCTAGTTCAAGCAATAGGTAGGAAGGATCACGGGGGTCGTTGGAGAGGTTGCTCCGCAACCTCTAAGGTGAACGAGGCCCTATCACATATGACTATCACCCGTTACGCATCCAGTCGATGTGGGAGCACAAACACGAAACCATCTGAGGAAATTTCAAATTCAAACAAACAACCAACAGATGTCATCGAGCTCAGGGAAACATTTGTTGCTTTACTTGAGGCCCAAACCAATTGGCTAGTTGGGCAATTGGGTAAAGCTATTCCCCCACACTTGGATGCCCATAATTTCCTGGCTGTAACTTCCACCCCCACGACCAAGGACAACAGGGTATTCATTCCTTCAGCATCGGGATGTAGTGACCCACAAGTTCCTGCAGCGGATGACAAGGTAGTCCAAACCGTGAACTGCAATCATATTTGTTCCTTTCTTGCTATGTGATTTGTAGTATATGGATTTCCATTTCTTGATTTGGATTGATGTTGTGGGGATACAGTTCATTGCTGATGAACGCTGGAAGCTGCAGTGCGCTGTAGCTCTCAGTCTCAGCTAGGCACTGAAAGCTGCAGCGCGCGGCAGCCTTCAGCAGCAACATGTACAGTTCATTACTTCTTATCATCTATCGCTTGTACTTCCGACTTTATCTGTTTTCTTGCAATAGAGAATACTTACTTATTGCCCGACCCATGTATTTACCCAATCTCTAAGTTCATCTCTCAGAGAGGAAAAAAATGATGCCTATATGTTTGAACCATCATGGAGAGAGGGAAGTAGCTGCATTCGGTATATTCTTTCCGAAGGAAGCAGAAACTGACTTACCCATCAAGTGGGAGTGGGTAAATCTAAAAGGACCTGTGATCATACCAAAGGCACCTTTGCCGATTGAACACGAAGAATTTGAGTTCATCATTCAGGCCATCGGGTATAACATTCTATGGCCGGGGAAGCTGATAAGTGTCATAGAGCAACAAGATGATGAGGTGTGATAATTGTATTTTCTTCTCATAGGTGCTCATACATATCTTTCTTGCTAATACAATGACATGATACGTTATTCATATTCTTACGTAGGAGAGCGAGCAGCAACCACCTCTGCAGGAAATGGTGGTCGACAAAATTGGAAGTCCTCAAACAAACCTCACACCAGTGGCTAAGGAAGATACTCCTTTGGGAGAGGTGGCCGCTCGATCGGTAAAAGGAGAGGTACATACCTGTATGCTATTTCATTCCTACTGATTTTCTATCTATGCATCACTAACATTTTACCCATTAGCACTACCAAAAGAAAAAACTACATCACCGGAGAATGGGCAACGAAATCCTCCCTCATTGATTTCTCCCAAACACTTATTTGTGAGAACTCATTTCAGCCTTTACATTACCATCTATCACTGAATTACATAAAAACACTATTCAACTAACATTATTAGATTCTGAATGTAATGATTAGGGAGCCATGGAAAACCAAGAATGCATCGCTGTTGTTCACCAGATTAATGATGCTTTACGGCTATCTGCACAAATATGTGGACCAGACAAAATATTCTGCATCAATTTCAGCGCAAAGGTGTTCGGATCAGAAGAAGTCTACACAGCCATATTCACTGCAAGATACGACTGTTCATGAACAGCTTGGATGCAGATGATGAAATGGAGTGGATCAGTGGGTGCCAACTTGATATATGGGCATCGTAAGAAGTGCATGCTTTCATTATTCATAGATACAAGTATCATTATATTTGCTTCACTAACCATATTAATTTGTAAGATACCTCTGCGATGGGGTGGTACGTGGAGGCCACGTCCAGTTTATTCCTGCCTCTTCGAACTCAATGGCTTAGAAGACAAATCAAAGGGTGGAATTGACTGCGGATGAGGTTTCAGCTGTCATGTGCCGCACTGAAGCGAGGATGTACATCTTCCCATACAATCGAGAGTAAGTTCCATTCGTTTTCCGAGTAGCTAGACCCGGCCACATGTAAGCAAAAGATACCGTGTGCTGTGATTTTATTTTAAGAATCTTAAATACTTTTGTTTTTCCCTTTTTCCCATAGGGACCATTGGTTTTTGCTTGTTTTCGTACCAGAAATCGATCGAGTATATTGCATCGACTCAATGACTGGGGGAATTTCCAAACGAAATAGGTCATGCCTTAAAATGATTCATTTGTAAGTGGAACACATTCGTTTCTTTCCTTCAGCTTTGATGTTTTTCAAAAATGGTTGTTCCCGTAATTGTGTTCTTGTACGTTTCGCACTCTCTTAGCTCAATTATTTACAATTTCTGTTACTCAGTATATTATCATATATTGTGTGAACCCCAATTTCTGAAAATAATATTCCCTATGTTGACAAAAATAGGTTTCCATCTATTGTAGGATTGCAACAAAATATCGATGGTCCAATTCCAAACAAAATAGGGCCTACCCTTCCAACTACACTTGGGATGTCATAAACATCAGTGTACGTATCATCTCATACCTTCATATTTCACGTGTCATTTTCATCTTCGTAATCGGTTCAACAAATTATCTTTTCCATCATCAGCACAAGATACAAAGTAGTACTTGGGAGTGCGGGTACCATTGCATGTATTACATGGAAAAAATTGTCAGGCACGTACATGACATTGACATTATTCCGGTATGGTTTCCTATATTTCTTCTATTTATTCATTATCCTCGCATTTACATCCTTCTCTTAACATGTCATTTAATGCATTGTTTCAGCAATTCCCGGAAGATTACACTCCACTGGGGAGGGATGAACTGCGGAGTATTGCTGTGAAATGGGTTTGTATTTTTGCAAAAAATACTCTGCCAAATTGCATAGCTCAATTGAATATCATACAAGGACTTGCACAAATCGTCGGATAGTGGTTAGTATTATCTGTTACAAGAAAGGTAATTGACCATCTCATCTGATACTCGTCCACTTCGACGCTGCGGGGGGTTTCAGTATCTTAGGACACTACGAAACTCTTCCTGCTCTTCTTTTGCTAGTCATATATTATACTTCATCAGATTCAATCCTTTCTTCAACCTACTTTCTTGTCTATGCATCACTGTGTCTCCGAATTTGTTCAATTTGTCTTCGTGCACCATTCTGTTACTACGCACAACAAATATTGGTACCATGCCTGGAAAAAAGGAACTGGCTGTGAGAAGATGAACGCTGCAATACGCCGCAGCTTACAGTGAGCACAATAATTACTCACGCTTTTAACACCGGTTACTTTCGAATAGAGAACCGGGGCTAATATTAAACGGTGCAAAATTAATGCTTGTAGCACCGCTTTCAAAACCGCTACTGCAAAAAAGGTGCGATCATAACCGGTGCTAACATATACTTCGTTGCACCGATTTTCAGACGGAAGCAAAATTTAACCGGTGCAACAAATAAACAACTCTAGCACCCATTTTTTTACCGGTGCTAACATATAACCAGTGCAATAAATTTATTTTTTATCACCGGTTCCCAAACCGTTGCTAAACTATAACCGGTGCAATTTATTTTTCTGTCACCAGTTTTAAAACCGGTGCTACCTACAACCCGGTGTTAGATATAAAGATTTAACACCGGTTCCCAAACCGTTGCTACACTATATAACAGGTGCAATTTATTTTTCTATCACCGGTTTAAAAGCCGGTGCTACCTACAAACCGGTGTGAGATCTAAAGATTTAACACTGGTTCCATAATCGGTGCTAACAAATCCGGTGCGACAAAATTTTATTTATCACCGGTGCTATAACCGGTGCTACAATTACAAAATCTACACCGGTTTTTTTAGCACCGGTTACCAAAAACCGGTGCAATATGGTACATTATAGCACCGGTAACTCAAACCGGTGCAAAATATAACCGGTGCAAATAAAATAAATTTAGCACCGGTTTTGTTTCAACCGGTGATAACGTAGCATCGCTTACTTAGGCACCGGTTTTTTAGCCACTAAAAAATTGGGGCTAGGAACCAAAACAACCGGTGCCAGAGGTGTCTTCGTGTGGTAGTGTTGATGGAAATTACTAGCCTGCTCTGGCACTAATAATTTACTTACCTATATTATGATTTTCGTGAAGTAATTGATACTTTGTCTATCATTGAGATTATGGGCTTGGATGATATATTTCTGTTACCCCGCATCATGTATCGCGACATTGGATATTGCAGGCCTGACTTTGTGATTAAATACCATTATATGTTTATATGACACTGAGCATGGCCTAAAGGCCAGATAATAATGTCGTTGATGTTGACGTTGCTCTTAATGTCTCCAATAATATAAATATATATTATTAAACCATAAATTACTAGAACAATTACTATGCATCAATTACTAGTATGAGATGAGTTACATTGCTATTTGAACAAATACCATAATTGGTGGAGAGCCTCTTGCCCTCTTGTTGCTCTTGTTCTTCGGGTTCAGGGTATTCACCTGTTTATTAGACCTGTTCCGATAATTGGCTTCTTACGATGAATCAAGTGTTTTTCTCATTTTTCAATTAAAGATGTGCGGCATGTGTTATGTCAACCCGCATAATAACACAAGTTCCTCTACTGTGTGTGGTAGGATTGGTGCAACATGTGTTATTTATTTGAAGAGATGCTTAGTGTAGCCTCTGTATTACTCAGGATGGTTTTTGATATTGTTCTCTGATGGTGTGGTATTCGTTTTTCTTTTGTGGAAGCATTATAACATGAAGTGGAAATGTATGATTTTTCTAAATGCATGAAAATGAGGAGAATGTCGCTTTTGTTACAGTTGAAGGGCTAAACAGGTGCTACATTCTGCTGATAGATGAGTAGAACTTTTCCAAGTGATTGGATAGTTCACTCTGATTTGTCTTTATATTATTGTGGCCTTCTTTTGAAAACAAGGGAGCTAGTGTCCTTTGACTGAAGGGGGTAGTGCACCCGAGGAGAATCACCCCTATAAATCGAAGGACATCTCTCTCGACACTAGATTATTGATATGGCTGCAAAAGCTCTTATATATTTTTCCAGCTAAGGCTAAGGACTTGAGCTAAAAGTTCTCGTATATTTTTCCAACTAAGGTTGTAGACCCGAGCTATGAGCTCTTACGTATTATTCCAGCTAAGGCTGTAGAACCGAGCTACGAGCTCTTACATATTATTCTAGCTAAGGCTGTAGACCAGAGCCATGGACTCTAACATATTATTCCAACTAAGGCTGTAGACCCGAGCTACGGGCTCTTACATATTATTCCAGCTAAGGCTATAGACCCGAGCTATGAGCTCTTCCATATTATTCCAGCAAAGGTTGTAGACCCGAGCCACGAGCTCTTATATATCTTTCCAGCTAAGGCTGAGGACACGAGCTAAAAATCTCTCATATATCTTTCCAGGTAAGGCTGAGGACTCAAGCAAAAGCTCTCATATATATTTTCCGCTAAGGACGAGGACTCGAGCTAAAAGCTCTTGTACATTTTTCCAGGAAAGGCTGATGAATCGAGTGAAAGGCTGATGTGCAGCACTCTTTATACTATTTCCAACTTTGTAGGTTACGCGCTACATCTGATGGTTTAAGTGAATTACTAATAAATGGCACTTGGTGTAATAAATCCAGTCTTGTATGCTACACATTGCAGTGAGGATTTGAGTTGTATGCTAATAAGATGCACTCCTGATATTAGTTCCATTTTATAGGCTATAAACTACAATCGATGACAAGTAACAAACTACACACTTCACATTTTATTCGTACTTTTTATTCCGTCACTACAAATAATAAAAATGAAATGAAAGCTATGCACTACACTCCAGTTATCTTTCTTTTCAACATGGCATATAAATATGCCCGAGGGTCGTGTAAATAAAATGCAATATTTGAGGATGAATATAAATTGAAAACACAATATAAAACTTTGTACATTAGTACATGAAAACTACGAGAATCAAAGGTCAGAAAAGTTATTTATACTCGAGGGACCCCCTGACCCGAAGGCAGTGAATATAGAATCCCTGGTACTGACCAGGATCCACCGAGGGTTGGGGGCTGGGAGCTATCACTTCTCTTCCTCCATAGGTGGCTCTCGAATACACCCTCCTCTTGAGGATTGGGGGCTGGAGGCTATTACTTCTTTTCTTCCATTGGGGGCTCTCAAATATTTCCTCCCCCCTCTCGAGGATTGGGGGATGGGGGCTATTACTTCTCTTCCACCACTGGGGGCTCTCAAATAATTCCCACCCCTCTCTCGAGGGTTTCTCAAAGAATAAGAAACTGAATTTACATGCAATACATGAATTTTATCCTCCAATGATTAAGGCTACTTGAATGGTCCTACCTACACCGAGCTCTAGAAAGCTGAAAAATAGTACAAATGGAAAAAAAAGGAAGTGATGAAAAGTCTTCTAGAGTTGAGACATTATTAGTTATAAGGGTTGTCCTTTGAATGAAGGGGGTAGAGAACCCAAAGAGACCACTGCAAAAGTCAAAGGTTATCCTCCTCGATTCCAAAGTCATTACTAAGGAATTATATGCCCAACGAGATTTATAATGACCTACATGCTCAGCGCTACACTTTGAACAATAATCCGCTCAACATTATCCCAATCTACGTCGAATTCAAAACTCCGTAGACTTGATGGAGCAAAGGCATTCCTTGATATATTTATAAATACTACAACACATCAAATAATGTATGCTACATGGATAAACTCTCTCGAAAACCTTAGAAAAGCCTCGAGGATGGAGTTTCATCGAGAATTACACTCCTGAGGTAAGAATCATTGTGCAAGACCTTCAAATATTGTATCACATGCTTTGATTGTACCTCAAAGGCATTGATTTCTTCCTCGGTATACTTGTTTCGCTCCACCACCTCATTAATATGAGCTTGAAACGCCATTGCCTTGTATGGTTGGGTGACTATTATTGCACCAGGATTCTAAATCCTCGTTGGCATTGGTTAAGTCCCTTTGGACCATCATCAACTCAAGGGTTAGTCATAGTCTAATGATAACAAGACTTCTCTAATGATTCCTTTAGATTTATACACTACAAAGGAAACAAAAATAAATTCCTTAGTCTTGGCCAAAGAGAATGAAGTGATGAAACTCTTTAGTCTGGGTTATCTTGTTGGTGTAGACTTTGAGTAAAGAACGCTGGCACTGGTGTTATATGCTTTCTCTATTCCTCGCTTATAAATCTCAAAAAATTTTACCCAGCCGATCATCGATGTTGGGGGCTCAATAATAGACTACCCCTTCTTCAAGAAAATAACTAGCTCGGAAGCACAAGATTTCGAGAGACCCTTCGAGCAAGGGAGGAGAACTCAATATATTTGAGGATATGATCTTGAGAGAACTAAGGCATTCCTACAATGTTAATGTATTCGAAGCTAATTTGATTTGAATACTCAAACATAGTCATCATGCCTTGAGTTCTCTGGTGGCTTTTTTGATGATACTCTTATACACTTAGAGTTGAGCTACCGCCCTACTCATTACATAATATCTTTGAGTTGTCCTGGCCCAATAAAGTTTAGTTATGAATTGGTCAACATTGTTATTTAGTAAGTATTTAATAAGAATTGCGGTTACAGGCACGGTTAGGGTTTAATGATATAAATATGAAGGCATGTCGTTCATTTTTTATTCATTCACTATTATTCCTTCTTTCTGATATTAGTCACTGACTTTATCATCGGAAGGCCTTTCCCCGGATAATTCCGGGGCTCTGTCTTACTGGTCACGACGAAGGAGACGGGAGGGAATCGAATGGGGTTCCAGATGCATCATATCACAAACTGACAATATAACAAACCCTAACATTCGACGATCAGTTTATACCTTTGACCCAACGCTTTGAGCGACAATTAAGGTACAAATTGAAAATGACAAGGGGGTGAAGATTGAAAAAAATGTGAAAGTCATCACCTTCATTGTCCTTGTCACTTTCATCCTCAATCACTGGTTTTTATACTGCAATAGAAGAGATTCAAAATGACACTCAATATACAAAAAATAGATTTAAAAAGAGAGTACAATGGAAAGAATCATTACCTTCATTATCGTTGTCACATTCGTCGCCGAACGAAAACGTCTTCTTCTTCTTCACTAGATGGTTCAAATTTAGACCATTCTCTGCTAACAACGGCCCTCCAACTACAGAGAAATCTGAGCTCACATTCCTTGCGTGTTCAGACTCTGTCAGCGACTCCATCTCCTCCGCATCTCCCGACTCCAAAAAACGATGGAAAACAGGGCTGAAATTGCCATGGAAACAATGGGAACTCATATGCTTCAGCCGCTATTTTCTGGCGACATTCCCGAAGATCCCCACCCCCAAATGCATCCTTAGTACTGTTCAGAAATGCTAGCCTCTTGGAATTCTCGAGCATCTCGTCGGAGATCGCAAAGTACGCAAAAGGTATGTCGAGGAAGAAAGTGAAGCTCCGCCGTCAAGAAAGGGAAGGGCGCAGGGTTTCATCGAGGGAGAAAAGGGATTTTCATTATATATGATGCAATTTTAAAATCTGAGATTCCGTGTATCTAAATATACTAACGGTTTAGATTTATAAAAAATAAATTGATAAAATATAAAAGGACTTTATTATGGTGCACTGATAATAATCAATGACACATCTCATCAATGATGAGGATTACAATATATAGGCTTACAACAAACCAAAGTCTAATAGGAATAAGATTCTAAGTCGATAAGGAAACTAATATCTATAACTAATTTCATAAGGAAACTAATTATATAAGGTAACTACCATTTATAACCTTTCCAACAAGGAAAGGGTTTATATTTCCTTAACACCCTCCCTCAAGTTGGAGCATGATGACAAGAATGTCCAACTTGCGAAGAAGATTATGAAATTGCTAATCAATAAAACAAAACAAAAAATTTAAAAATTCTCAGTAAGGGTAGAAATAGCAGCAACAACCGTCACAGTAGCAGCTGGTAGAGCAGTATTTGTAGGAGACCATTCAAGGTAGTTCTCTTGACCCTTCGGGATGGTGGGTGCAATAACCAAACCAGGCCCGTCAGAAGTGCCAATGAAGTAGGGGTCAGTCGACAAACGACCAACAAGTATAAGTATCTTAGGGTCAGGTTGCAACTGCAACTGTTTCAGTAAAGTCACAATTACCTCATGGCTATTAATGTTCTGAAGCACAGTAACCTCAAAACCAACATCAGTATGGGCCTGATCTTCGGGATTGCTTCCAGGGGCAAACATAGTGCAAAGTAAGGTACAGATCAGTAGCAGGTAAAATAACCAGCAGCAGATTAGATCGGCAAGACACACTGGCGCGTTGAACGAGTGACGACGCATGGAGATCGGTGCAGCGACGCGTGGAGATCGACGACGGCGCGTGCAAGTCGGTAAAAGTAGCATACGGCGGCCGCTAGGTCACGACGGCCGTGGTCGACGAACGACGAGCTTCAACGGTGGCACGGTGGCAGCGCGTGGAGGAACGCACTGTCGTTGGTGGCAGTAGGAGCTCGGGAAAAATGGCAACAGAATTTTCTTTTAGGGTTTCAGGATTTTAGACTCTAATACCATGATAAAAATATGAAGGATTTTATTATGGTGCATTGATATCACATCAATTACACATCTCATCAATGATGAGGATTACAATATATAGGCTTACAACAAACCAAAGTCTAACAGGAATAAGATTCTAAGTCTATAAGGAAACTAATATCTGTAACTAATTCCATAAGGAAACTAATTATATAAGGTAACTACCATTTATAACCTTTCCTACAAGGAAAGGGTTTCTATTTCCTTAACATAAATAGATTTATATTGCATTTTTTACTGCAGAATTTTCAATAACTATTATATTACTACTAGTGGAGAAATTTCGCGCGTTGCGCGATATCAATAATTAAAATATTACGATTAAGTTTTATTAAAAAATTTGAAGTTTGGTCATTTAAATAAAATTATATGAATTATGAATTGAAATAATTAATTTAGTTATAAACCGTTAAATATTGAATACAATAAAAATTGATTATTTTTTATAACATCAGTATGTTATATTTAAACAACTTAGATTTAGCTTAGTCAAAATAACTTCAATATCCCCGGTTGAATAACCATCCAAAGCAAACAATTTCTATTATATGGTGCTTTGGATCAGTATGTTATTTTTAGACAACTTGGGCTTAGCTTAGTCAAAATGATTTCAATATCCCCAGTTGAAAAACCATCCAAAATAAACAATTTCTATTATATGGTGCTTGGGATAAAGACAACTTAGTCATTAGTTAAAGTTGATTTAATTATTAGTATGTCTACATGTAGAGTTATTTAAGGTTTGACCATTGATTAGTTAAAGTCAACTTAGTTATTGAGGTTTATATATTGAAAATCAAGTAAGATTTTACCATTGATTAGTCAAAGTCAACCTAGTTATTACTGTTTATATATTGAAAGTCAAGTAGAGTTTGACCGTTGATTAGTCAAAGTCAACCTAGTTATTAGTGTTTATATATTGAAAGTCAAGTAAGGTTTGACCGTTGATTAGTCAAAGTCAACCTAGTTGTTAGTGTTTATTTATTGAAAGTCAAGTGAAGTTTGATCGTTGAATGGTTAAAGACAACTTAGTTATTAGTGTTTATATATTGAAAGTCAAGTAAGGTTTGACCGTTAATTAGTCAAAGTCGAACCTAGTTATTAATGTTTATATATTGAAAATCGAGTAAAGTTTAACCGTTGATTAGTGAAAGTCAACCAAGTTATTAGTGTTATATATTGAAAGTCAAGTAAAGTTTGACCATTAATTAGTTAAAGTCAACTTAGTTATTAGTGTTTATTTATTAAAAGTCAAGTAAGGTTTGACCGTTGATAGCGAAAGTCAACCTAGTTATTAAGGTTTATATATTGAAAATCAAGTAGGGTTTGACCATTGATTAGTCAAAGTCAAGCTAGTTATTGGTGTTTATATATTGAAAGTCAAGTGAACTTTGACCATTGATTAGTCAAACTCAACCTAGTTATTAGTGTTTACATGTTGAAAGTCAGGTAAAGTTTGACCATTGAATAATATAAGTCAACCTAGTTATTAGTGTTTATATATTGAAGGTCAAGTAAAGTTTGACCGCTGATTGGTTAAAGTCATCTTAGTTATTACTGTTTATGTATTAAAAGTCAAAGAAGGTTTGGCCATTGATTAGTGAAATTCAACCTAGTCATTAAGGTTTATATATTAAAAGTCAAGTAAGGTTTGACCGTTGATTAGTCAAAGTCAACCTAGTTATTAGTCTTTATATAATGAAAGTCAAGTAAAGTTTGACCATTGATTAGTTAAAGCCACCCTATTTCTTGTGTTTATGTAATCAAAGCTGAGTAAAGTTTAACATTTGATTAGTGAAAGTCAACCTAGTTATTAGTGTTTACATATTGAAAGTCAAGTAAAGTTTGACCATTGATTGGTTAAAGTTAACTTAGTTATTACTGTGTATATACTGAAAGTCAAGTAAGGTTTGACCGTTGATTGGTGTAAGTCAACCTAGTTATTAAGGTTTATATATTGAAAGTCAAGTAAGGTTTGGCCGTTCATTATTCTAACTCAACCTAGTCATTAGTGTTTATATATTAAGAGTCAAGTAATGTTTGACCATTGATTAGTCAAAGGTAACCTAGTTATTGGTGTTTATACAATCAAAGTCAAGTAAGGTTTAACTGCTAATTAATCAAAGTCAACCTAGTTAATAGTGTTTATAAATTGAAAGTCTAGTAAAGTTTGACCGTTGATTGGTTAAAGTCAACTCAGTTATTACTGTTTATATATTGAAAGTCAAGGAAGGCTTGACCGTTGATTAGTCAAAGTCAACCTATTTAGTGTGTTTATATATTGAAAGTCAAGTAGGGTTTAGCTGTTCATTAGTCAAAGTAAACCTAGTTATTAGTGTTTATATATTGAAAGTCAAGTAAAGTTTGACCATTGATTAGTCAAAGGAAACCTAGTTATTAGTGTTTATACATTGAAAGTCAAGTAAGGTTTGACTGCAAATTAGTCAAAGTCAACCTAGTTAATAAGGTTTATAAATTGAAAGTCTAGTAAAGTTTGATCGTTGATTGGTGAAAAAGTCAACTTAGTTAGTACTGTTTATATATTGAAAGTTAAATAAGGTTTGACCGTTGATTAGTTAAAGTCAACCTAGTTATTAGTGTTTATATATTGATAGTTAAGTAAGGTTTGACTGTTGATTAGTTAAAGTCAACCTAGTTATTAGTGTTTATATTTTGAAAGTCAAGTAAAGTTTGACCATTGATTAATAAAAGTCAACCTAGTTATTATTGTTTATATATTGAAAGTCAAGTAAAGTTTAACCGCTCATTGGTTAAATTCAACTTAGTTATTACTATTTATATATTGAAAGTCAAGTAAGGTTTGACCGTTGATTAGTAAAAGTCAACCTAGTTATTAGTGTTTATATATTGAAAGTCAAGTAAAGTTTGACTGTTGATTAGTCAAAGCCAACCTATATTTAGTGTTTATATATTGAAAATCGAGTAAAGTTTAACCGTTGACTAGTGAAAGTCAACCTAGTTATTAGTGTTCATATATTGAAAGGCAAGTAAGGTTTGACCATTGATTAGTCAAAGTCAACCTAGTTATTACTGTTTATATTTTGTAAGTCAAGTTAAGTTTAACCGTTGATTAATATAAGTCAACCTAGTTATTAGTGTTTATCTATTGGTTAAAGTCATCTTAGTTATTACTGTTTATGTATTAAAAGTCAAAGAAGGTTTGACCATTGATTAGTGAAATTCAACCTAGTTATTAAGGTTTATATATTGAAGGTCAAGTAAGGTTAGACCGTTGATTAGTCAAATTCAACCTAGTTATTAGTGTTGTTATATTGACAGTTAAGTAAAGTTAGACCGTTGATTAGTCAAAGCCAACCTATTTTTAGTGTTTATATATTCAAAGTCGAGTAAATTTTAGCCATCGATTAGTGAAATTCAACCTAGTTATAAGTGTTTATATATTGAAAGTCAAGTAAAGTTTGACCATTTATTGGTTAAAGTCAACTTAGTTATTACTGTGTACATATTGAAAGTCAAATAAGGTTTGACAGTTGATTGATGAAAGTCAACCTAGTTGTTAAGGTTTATATATTGAAAGTCAAGTATGGTTATGCCGTTTATTAGTCAAAGTTAACTTAGTTATTATTGTTTATATATTGAAAGCAAGTAAAGTTTGACCATTGGTTAGTCAAAGGCAACCTAGTTATTAGTGTTTATACATTGAAAGTCAAGTAAGGTTTAACTGCTAATTAGTCAAAGTCAACCTAGTTAATAGTGTTTATAAATTGAAAGTCTAGTAAAGTTTGACTGTTGATTGGTTAAAGATAACTAAGTTATTACCGTTAATATATTGAAAGTCAAGTAAGGTTTGACCGTTAATTAGTCAAAGTCAACCTAGTTATTAGTGTTTATATATTAAAAGTCAAGTATGGTTTGGCCGTTCATTAGTCAAATTCAACCTAGTTATTAGTGTTTATATATTTAAAGTCAAGTAAAGTTTGACCATTGATTAGTCAAAGGCAATCGAGTTATTAATGTTTATACATTGAAAGTCAAGTCAGGTTTGACTGCAAATTAGTCAAAGTCAACCTAGTTATTAGTGTTTATATTTTGAAAGTCAAGTAAAGTTTGACCGTTGATTAATAAAAGTCTACCTAATTATTAGTGTTTATATATTAAAAGTCAATTAAAGTCTGGCCGCTGTTTTGTTAAAGTCAACTTAGTTATTACTGTTTATATATTTAAAGTCAAGTAAGGTTTGATCATTGATCAGTGAAATTCAACCTAGTTATTAAGGTTTATATATTGAAATTCAAGTAAGGTTTGACCGTTGATTAGTGAAAGTCAACCAAGTTATTAGTGTTTATATATTGAAAGTCAAGTAAAGTTTGACCGTTGAAAAGTCAAAGGAAAACCTATTTTTAGTGTTTATATATTCAAAGTTGTGTAAAGTTTAACCGCTGATTGGTGAAAGTCAACCTAGTTATTAGTGTTTATATATTGAAAGTCAAGTAAGGTTTGACCGTTGATTAGTCAAAGTCAACCTAGTTATTAGTGTTTATATTTTGAAAGTCAAGTAAAGTTTGACCGTTGATTAATAAAAGTCAACCTAGTTATTAGTGTTTATATATTGAAAGTCAAGTAAAGTTTGACCGCTGATTAATAAAAGTCAACCTAGTTATTAGTGTTTATATATTGAAAGTTAAGTAAAGTTTGACCGCTGATTGGTTAAAGTCTACTTAGTTATTATTGTTTATATACTGAAAGACAAGTAAGGTTTGATCATTGATTAGTGAAATTCAACTTAGTTATTAAGGTTTATAGATTGATAGTCAAGTAAGGTTTGAGCGTTGATTAGTCAAAGTCAACCTAGTTATTAGTGTTTATATATTAAAGTCAAGTAAAGTTTGACTGTTGATTAGTCAAAGCCAACCTATTTTTAGTGTTTATATATTCAAAGTTGAGTAAAGTTTAACTGTTGATTAGTGAAAGTCCATCTAGTTATTAATGTTTATATATTGAAAGTTAAGTAATGTTTGACCATTGATTGGTTATAGTCAACTTAGTTATTACTATGTGTATATTGAAAGTCAAGTAAGGTTTGACCGTTGATCAGTGAAAGTCAACCTAGTTATTAAGGTTTATATATTGAAAGTCACGTAAGGTTTAGCCGTTCATTATTCAAAGTCAACCTAGTTATTAGTGTTTATATATTGAAAGTTAAGTAAAGTTTGACCATTGATTAGTTAAAGGCAACCTAGTTATTAGTGTTTATAAATTGAATGTCAAGTAAGGTTTGACTGCTGATTAGTCAAAGTTAACCTAGTTAATAGTGTTTATAAATTGAAAGTCTAGTAAAGTTTGACTGTTGATTGGTTAAAGTCAACTTAGTTATTACTGTTTATATATTGAGAGTCAAGTAAGGTTTGACCGTTGATTAGTCAAAGTCAACCTAGTTATTAGTGTTCATATATTGAAAGTCGAGTTGAGTTTGACCGTTAATCAGTGAAAGTCATTTATTAGTGTTTATATATTGAAAGTTAAGTATAGTTTGACCGTTGATTGGTTAAAGTCAACTTAGCTATTAGTGTTTATATATTGAAAGTCAAGTAATGTTTGACCATTGATTAGTCAAAGTCAACCTAGTTATTGGTGTTTATGTTTTGAAAGTCAACTAAAGTTTGACCGTTGATTAGTCAAATTCAACCTAGTTATTAGTATTTATATATTGAAAGTCAAGTATGGTTTGACCGTTGATTAGTCAAAGTCAACCTAGTTATTAGTGTCTATATATTGAAAGTTAAGTAATGTTTGACTGTTGATTGGTGAAAGTCAACTTAGATATTAGAGTTATATATTGAAAGTCAAGTAATTTTTGACCGCTGATTAGTCAAAGTTCATCTAGTTATTAGTGTTTATATATTGAAATTCGAATAAGGGTTGAACATTTATTAGTTAAAGTCAAACCTTCTATATTCGTATTTATGTATATACTAAGTCAAATAAGAGTTAACCGTTTGATTAGTTCAAATTAATTTTTTGATTCATATTTGTATATACTAAATCAATTGCATGTTTATTAGTTGAAGTCAGACATTTGTATATGTATTTATATATATACTAAGTAAATCAAGAGTTTACCATTGATTAATTAGTTAAAATGATTTTTTTATTCATATTTATTCTATGTACTAAGTCAATTAACAGTTGAACGTCGATTATTTAAAGTCAACCCTCTCTATTTATATTTACATACACTAAGTCAAGTACGGGGTGACCTTTGATTAGTTGAGTTCAAACCTATTTATTCATTTTTATATATACCTATTTAATTAAGGGTTTAACGTTGATTGGTTAAATTTAATCATTTTTATTCGTATTAGTTCTTATATATAGAAAGTCAAGTAAAAGTTCAACGTAGATTAGTTATAGTCAAACATTTTAGTAGCATAAACAAATTAAGTAAAATAAGAGTTTATCACTGATTAGTTAAAAGCCAACTTAGTTATTAGTGTTTACATATAGAAAGTCAAGGAAGAGTTGACCGATTATTAATTAAAGTAAACTTATTTATTGGTTTTTATTTATAGAATGTCAAGTAAGAGTTGATCGATGATTAGTGAAAGTCAAGCTAGTTATTAGTATTTATATATAGAAAGCCAACTAAAATTTCAAACGTAGATTAGTTATGTCAAACATTTTATTAGTATATACAAATTAAGTCAAACAATAATTAATCATTGATTAGTTAAAGTTAACTCAATTATTAATATTTACATATAGATAGTCAATTAAGAGATTACATTGATTAGTTAAAGTCAACTTAATTTTTAGTGTTTACATGTAGAAAGTCAAATAAGGTTAAGACAAGTTAAAGTTGTATTTATATATACTAAATCAATTAAGGTTTGAACGTTAATTAGTTAATGTCAAACATTTTTATACTTATTTATATATCTTATGTCAATAAAGGTTGATCGTTGATTAATTTAAGTCAACTTAGTTATTAGATAAAGTCAACAAAAGAAGTGAACGATTTTGAAAGTTAAGAAAAAAAAATTTTAGCTTAGAGTGGCTACGCGCAGCTGTTCCCAACCCATGAAATTTCAGGCAACATTTTTTGAAATTTTTGACGATTTTTTTTGCAATTTGTTTTTGAAAATTTTGGCTGGAAGATTGAATTTTAAAATATTTTGGCAAATTTTTTGGGGGAAGATTGAATTTTAAAATTTTTTGCACCGATTTTTAAAAAATTGGTGCTATTTTTTTCCAACACCGCTGTTAAAAATAAAAAAAATCGGTATTAAATTAACACCAGTTTAAAAACCAAAAACCGGTGTTAAAATTTTTAAAACTAGTGCTATTACAATTTGGGCACTAGTTTTCATAATCGGTGCTAAAAAACCGATGCTAGAGGGGGGCTTCTGTGGTAGTGTCACCCTTTTGCTGAAATTTAAGAATCTTGGTACATTCTTCCACGTAGTTGAGTCATTTAACATATTCAAGCTTTTCAAGAAACACTCACTCACACATTCTCTCGGTGAACTCAAAAAATTGGAGCTTTTCTCTAAAAAATTAAGCATTT
Source organism: Rubia yunnanensis (assembly GCA_037428765.1). Taxonomy (NCBI): domain Eukaryota; kingdom Viridiplantae; phylum Streptophyta; class Magnoliopsida; order Gentianales; family Rubiaceae; genus Rubia; species Rubia yunnanensis. Next base: position 115,066,840 of record CM075061.1, on the reverse strand, counting down.
TTTACTTCTTGTGTGGATCTTTCAACTCTTAGCTTCAAATTTAGGGTAATCCTTTGAACTTCATATTTGCTTGATTTATTTAGCCTTGTGGTGATGTTATGTGAAGCTTAAATCTTGAAAGTGAGTATGTTTTTGAGAAGTTGTTTGGGTTATGTGAAGGATCTTGTGTTGAAGTAAGTGTAGGTGGATTGATGTGCTATTGTGCTTGGATGATATGATCTTCATTTGTTATGGTGAATTACGAGGGATGATTCTTGATTGCATGATCTTGTTGATGAGCTGATATGATTTGTCATGAATTTATTGTTTAAAGAGAATGGTTCTTGATTGAATAGCCTTTATGTTGAAGAATAGCATGATTTGAAATGACTAGGCTATTTAGGACAATTGTTCTTTATGAATGATCTTGTGGGCATGCCCTTGTTTATAATTGCAATACAAATTTCCTCTTATTGTGATAGGAAGCCCTAAAAAAAGAATGGGTCGGAGAAAGGGACACCTTCCCGGAGTGAGAAAAGGAAGAAGCTGGGGCTAAAGTTGGGAGAAAAGAGCTGGCAACTTCCCTTCCTCGCAACCTTGCCTTCATGACGGAGGAGTTCATGGGATTGACTACTGTTTCTAGGACTGCAGTCCAAAGGTCGTGGAATTTTAATGGACCAAAGAGGAACATTTTAGAGCCGACTTTCATGTGCAAAGGCACTCTAGAAGCTCTAGGCCTACTCGAGCCCACACCTACTTGTTAGGTCAATAGGCCTAGAAGGTTTTCTAGAGAAGCATTCGAAGACCTACATCCAGTGGACCTTGGAATTCCTGGAAACTTTTGAGCAAGTTATAGATGAGGAGAGACGAAGAGCCATCAAATTCCACTTGGATGACAAGGAATAAATGATGTCATATTGTGATGTGGCTCAAGCTTTTGGATGGAGATATGGAAAGGACGTTCTGAGGATGCACCAACATGGTTTACCATTCTCGTTTGGAAATTTTTGGAGGATCTTATCAAGCACATAAAGGAAACATTTGTGAAAAAGTACCGCTATTGTTCACCCGGCAATGCGTTATGTCCAGTGCTTGTTATCTACGGGAGTATTCTGCCACGGGAAACTTACACAGTGCCCATGTTTAGATGTGCATTGCCTTTGGGCGATAACTCCAGAGGGTAACTTTTACCCAAACTTAGTGGGGTCCTTTGTAAAAGAATGTGTAGCAATGTGAGATAAGAAAGGTGGAAGGATCTCAATGGGAGCCATGGTAGGGCTCCTGGCTCAACTTTGGGTCATCTAATCCCTTCTTGATTTGTATTAGCGAGTTTTAGACGTTCGGGGATGAAGTATACTATAGAGAAGCTATCTTGGGCTTCTATGATCACAACTACAACCTCGGAAGACCGATTTGTGTGGTTGTATGGTGGTGCAACTTCATGGTCCTTCCACAACCGGAGCGCACTGCCATCGACCATGAGACGCAATAGGAAGATTTATTTCTAGATCCCGTCCCACAATTTGAGAAAGAGCTCTATAGGATTCTGTCCAACTCGGAGATAGAGATCGATTAGGTGGATGGCAGGACTTCATCTAGATCACCATCTAGCCACACACAACTACCCTCAAACCTCTCCTTGACCAATTGCGCGCTCTTGGGAACAACTTGCGAGTTCTACCCAAGTTGTGCAAGAGGCTAGTTTTGCAATTAGGGGTATGAAGTCACAGTTGGAGGAGCTCGGTACTGGGTTGGATTCCATGGAGGCCACCATGCAAGCTATGGGGTACATTGAGAAAGAAGAGACGAGGCAAACTAAGGAAGGCCCTTCGGGGTCGCAAGAGTAAGTGCCACTATTTTCCCAACTCCACTTAGGAGTTCCATTTTTCATGTGCATTGGGGACAATACATGATTTAAGTGTGGGGGAGGGAGTATTTTGGCACTTAGGAGTGTTCATCTTGAGATTCCTTTGTGTTTCTTTGTGTTTTGATGTTGATTTGTTTTTGGGATGTTTTGGATGCAAATTTGGTTGTGTGACTTACTTGGTAGCATTCATAGTTTGTCTTACGGTAGTTGTTTTAGAATCTTTGGCGGTGTAATTTTTTGTTTTTCTTATCTTCATGTAGTATGAAGCCCAACTTTGGGGCATTTTGTGGTACACCAAAAAAATTTGAAAAAATATATATATACACCCAGCTAAGTTGGAAACATGAAAGGGTAACATAGGCAACAATGGGAAAAGTCCGGATAGGTAAAAAATCCCAGGTAAAAATGAGAGGAGACCGTGTGGAAAAAGGTGAGAATGTGAGCTCAACATGTAAGAAAGTTAGGATGAAAACCCGAAAGGGCTCCTAGGCAAAATAAGAGAAATTGAGAGAAAATGGAAAACGTTGATGATACTTTGGCATTTTCCTTGGTTGTGGTTTAGTTGAGAATCTAGAGTTATCCTTGGTTACAATCGAGTTGAGGATCTTTAGGATTTCCTTGGTGTTTTTTTGGAAACGACTCTTGGATTGTTTTTGGGGAACTATTAGGAGAGTAAGCTACTTTAACACGCATCATTCTTTCTTACCTTTTTCTTCACTATATTTGTGGTGGTTAGGTTACTTTAGGATCTTCGAGGAGTGTGAGGGTTGTGAGATTTTTAGTTCTTTGGGGGTGGGGTGGGGTGGGGGGGGGGAACTAGGGAAGCTTGTGAATAAGTTGAAGGCATTGGCTAACTTATCTTTTCATGCTACTCTCACTTAAACCTTTTCTTGTTTTCATTTACTCAAGGGTGAGTAAAGGTTTAAGTGTGGGGTGATTGATGTGCATTGTATTGCATGCGTTAACCTATGCATTCAACATTGTAATTGAAATGGTAGTAGATTAAAGACCACAGACTCTAAATGTGGTAGTAGAAGGACTGAGCCAAAGAAAGATGGATTTGAAGTTCAAAGAGGCTAAGGAAGAAACTAAAGAATTGTTGTCCTAGAGTTGCACAAAGTTCTGGGAAAGATTCGAGAAGAATCAATCCTTTGGGGTGGCACCATAAAATAGACTACAAGTAATCTCAAATCAGACAAACAATTCATGTGTAGCGGAGAAAACAAGTCAGACGGCTGAACCAACCACTGGCAGCACAGACCGTACATGGCCAGCACAAGGCTAAACCAAGCACGGCATATACCACACAACATGGCCTATGCTAGGGGCCTTTAGCACGAGCCATTCCAACCAACACCGGTCGTGCCAAGCCTTAGCATGGACCATTCCTATCCCAGTTAGCCGTGTCCAAAAGTTTTATTTTCACTCCAAAAATTGGCTAAGTATGGGCGTGAACCATTCCAATATACACGGCCTGCATCGTTCCAAGTCACAAATATCAAGACCAACCCACAAGGTGTGAAGAACGATGCAACTCGTGCCAAGATATTGAGTGAAACAAAGATCCAATTGATAGACCACGTTAAACGACACAGGATGCAGATCAAAAGATAAAAAATTGAGCTAAAGTCGATAGCCCACGCCAGCACGTGGCCACGTCGGTCTGCACGGGTCATGCCAGACGCTACCCCTCATGCCAGTTGTAGCTGTTGGGGTTTTTGGCCTATTTTGGGCTAATTTTTAGGCCCAATCGCCTACTACTATATATATAGACCTATGTCTTCCAGGTTTAATGTACTAGATCAGATTTTGGATTTCAAGAGTAATATAGAGGAAGAAAAACACTCTTCCTTCTCTCTAGGTTCTTTTTCTTTCTTCTCTTTATTTATATTTTGCCCAAAAATGTGGAATCCAATGCAATTACTTGGATTCTATGTTTAGAGAGTAGTTTAATAGCTAGGGGTTGTATTTGTTCTCCATATTTGAACTTGGCTTTTTGAGATTTAGATTTTCCTATCTTTATGTCCTATGAATATTAGTGCGTGAACTTGTGATTTCCAATAATGTTAGATCTATGCTATGTCATTATGATGATCCACCCATGCATGTGTGGTAGTATAAAATCGTGTTAGGCTTCATTTCTATCTTGGGGGTGTTAGAATTGGGAAGTAGCTAAAGATCACCGGGGAGATGAGTGCATTCATTTCCTTTGAGAGAATATGATTATATGAGTTATACCATGATTCTAATTGGCTTGTTGTGTGAGAAATCACATAATTGGAGGTTGATTTGGAAAATCCTGATGAGGAGAATTCCTTGGCTTGCCCTGATAGATTAGCAAGATTGTTTGTAGCGACTAGAGTTGTGCCGACTCTAGAGTCATCGCAAGGTGTCTTTTCCTTTGCCTCTCTAAGCCTAGGGATTGAGATCCACAGTTGAGTGTCCGGGATGTAATGCACTCAATACATATCTAACGATTGCGACCTATGAGAGGCATTGCCCTTTTAAACAGGCTTTGTATTCCTCCAAGCAGGGGCACATTAGCATTAGGAGTGAAGTGATGGGAAATGGTCTGCGGCATCACTGGACTAGAGCGCATTCCCCAATTTATAGAGACATTGAGATACAAAATTGTGGCAAGTACCACATAAGAAAGATGAGGGAAAATAGTGTGTGACATAGGTATAAGATATGTTTATATGTATGTATATGAAGGAATCGATGATAGAAGCCATTTATCAATCCTGCTACGCAAATACCCCAAGTGCCTGTTTATATAGTTTAATCTCGTGTTATCTTTTATGTTCGTAGTTGTTAATTGAAAAACCCAAAAAGCTCCTAATTTAACAATATTAGCTATTCCCAGCATACAAACGGGTTAACAACTCGTACGTGATTGTGTTTAGTTGGATATTAGACCTTAGCATCTCTGTGGACAAACCCGGTCTTACCACTAACTACCATATAGGTAGTTTAGTAGTGAGTTTGGGAGCAGAATAAAAAATTTAATTTTGAACCCTTTGAAACACCCTCCGCTCGGGTTAATTTAGCTATAACTCGACGGCCACGATTGGAGGAGGGTCATTGTGGAAGTGACCACATGGACAGAGTCCATAGGTTGTTTCTAGGTTGCATTTTCCACCAGAGTTTTGGTGAGAAACTCTTTATAACCAAATGCAAGTCTTTAATATTCAAACCATTTTCTAAAACTGCATAAGATAAATTAGACCAAGATCTCCAAGTTTTCTTTTGACCAAACTCATATTTACCCCAGAAAAATTGGCAAATAAAACATGTAATCTATCTATAATCCCTACCGTAGGTTTAATCACAACTAAGATGTGGAAAGGAATTGCTGAAAGAACATGCTGAATCAATATTAATCAGCCTGCTTGATTCAACCATTTATTTTGCCACATTAAGATTCTATCTACCATCTTTTCAAAAACACTTTGAACGTAGTTGTGCTTTGTCATTCCTATAAAAATAGGACATCCAAGGTATTGTTAGGGAAAACATCCATCCTTAATGCTTATTAAGTTAGGAATGAGATTCATATGATAAGGCTTAGCATGCTTAGACAAATAGAAAGAAGATTTACCAAAATTTTGTTTATTTTTACTAGTTGCTCTTTCATAAACTTTAAGAAATTTTCTCAGATTTTGCAAGCTAGTTTTATTTTCCTTAGCAAAAACCATTGTATCACCAGCAAAGCTAAGATGAGTGATTTTAATTGCTGAGCTTGGAAGCCTGAAGTAACTAATTCTTGATTGATTAAAAAGTAAACCAAGATTTATTGAAAAAGCCTCAGTGAGAATTATAAACAAATATGGAGAAAGAGGATATCCTTGTTTAATACCTCTTGAAGCTTTAAAGAAACCAAATGGTTTACCATTCACAAGAACTGAAAAATTTGTCGCAGCTATGTTGCTCGTAATATTCTTAACTATTAAGCCATGAAAACCCATCTTTAACATCATCGTGTTCAAAAAAGACCATGAAAACCTATCAAAGGCTTTCATCATATCCAATTTGAACATTACAATAAATCCTCCTGATTTGTCATTTAAAAATTTTGTCATTTCTTGCATTAATAACACATTGTTATCCAATTCTCTACCTTGAACAAATGCTGACTATTCAGGAGATATAAGAGAAGGCCTTATGTGTTTAAATATCTCAGTATACACTCTGGAAAATATTTTATTTAAAAAATTTGAGAGACTTATAGTCCAATAATCACTAAAGGAAGAGCGTATTTGCTTTTTAGGTATTAACACAATAGAGGCAGAAGCAATTGCTCTAGGAATAGGTATACCAGCAAGAAACTCATTTATTGCACTTTGGAGATCAATAGCTATGATGTCCCAACATTCAATATAGAATTTACCTGGATATCCATCCGGGCCAGGTTAAGTATCTCCATCTATTTCAAAAAATATCTTCTTAATAAATTTCAACCTTATTCCTTCCATTAGATTTATATTCATCTGATCTGAAATAAGTCTTGGAATATTGTGCGATAAACAAGAAGTTGTTGTACCTTCTATGTCACTTTTTTCATTAGTTCAAAGATCAGAGAAAAAATTAACAGCCTTAACTCCTATCTCATCGGGATTTTTAATCCATTAACCTTGGCTATTTTTAATCTCTGATATAGCCTGTCTAGCAAGTTTTGACTTGACTGAGGCATGAAATTTTTTTGAGTTAGAGTCTCCTACTTCTAGCCATTTAACCCTTGCCTTTTGTTTCAAAAATATTTCATCCCTAGTTAAGGCTAATGTTAGTTCAAATTTTTCTTTATTAAGTTCAACTCTGGTGTTTTCATTATTAATCTGCTAATGTTCTAGTTCCTTTTGTAAAAAAATTTCTTCAACTTCTTTAACTTTATCCTGAATATTGGAAGATATTTTATTCCACTCCTTTAAAAATCCTTTTAACCTTCTGCGTTTGAGTGAAAACTTTAGCATTCCAAAACCATCACATGGCAAAATTCAATTAAATGAAACTTTAATTTTGAAATTATTATGAGTAATCCAACAGTTTTGAAACCTAAAAGATTTAAGAGCTGAAGAGTAATTTAAGTTAGCTATAGTTACAAATAAAGGTGAATGATCTGAGGGATGTCTAGTCTTAACTTTAATGCTTGTGACATGAAAAAGGTTTAAAAAAAGATTCATTTACAAGTCCTCTGTCAAGTCTCTACCAAACATTGCCATTTCTTACAACAGCCCATGTAAAATTATTGCCGACATTAGGTAATTCTATAAGATGTTTTTCCTCTATAAAAACATTAAAATCCATCATGCAATTCAAATTGGGTTGGAATTAGCCTAGATATTCACTTGGTTATGTTAGAACATTGAAATCTCCTATTAACATCAAAGGATTATTACAATGGTTTTGAAGTTCAGACCACATGGGATATCTAGCAGCCCTATTGTGTCTTCCATACACAAAAGCTGATTCCCAGATAAATAAGATAGATTTGTGTTTTAACTCAGCTAATACAATTTGGTCATGAACGGATTTTACCTTTAAATTAAAATCATTAAACCAAAAAATCAATATTTTATCCCTGGGATTACCATAGAAATGATTATAGCCAAGTTTAAAACCAATGGAATGTAATTGATCAGATTATAGCATTGGTTCAATCAATACCAACAATGATATATTATGCTTCCTCCTAATGTTTCTAACTTTAAGTTGAGCCTTTTCATTCCCAATTCCTCTTACATTCCATAAACATATATTGAATGACACCATTTAATTATTCAAAGATTCAGCATCAATTTGTGATCTAGTTTTAACTGTTTTAGGCACGCTTGTGCACTCTTTCTTTTTGTATCTTCTACTAGTTCTTGCCTCATTTAATGATGCTGTATGTCTATATCCTGAGTCATGGCCTGTTCATTTATTAAATTATTAAACCTATTATGAGCTACCAAATTAGGTTCTAAAATTATATCTCCTGAATAGTCCTTATTAGATTTTTCAGTTGACCACTTACATCTTGAATTCAAATCAATATTATACATTAAATTTATATCTTCAAGAGATAGCATATTAGAAAAAATATCCTTATCTTTACCTAAACTTACCTGGAATTCCCTCGGATTCAGCATCATAACTTCCTTTTGAAGTTGTATCCTTTGATTCTTCTGAGATTATACAATTTCCTCAATAGAAACATTAGGATCCTTATCCATAGATGCTTTATGGATATCATTGTGATGATGAGATTGAGCATTATATTCATTTTAAAAGGCCTTATCACAATCATGAATATTTTTAGAAACTGACACATTTAGATTATCTTTAATTTTCTTATTACCATCTTCATCAGCCAAAGAAATAAACCTTGTATCAACAATCTCATTATCATTTTTCTAAGCCTCTAAGTTCACAATAAGGGGGTGGATTTTGAAGCATCTTTGATCTGAGCATTAGCATGTTCAGTAACATTTACATCTTTTCCAAGTTCAGGAACATATATCTGTTTAACCTTTGAAACCCTTATATTTAATTGTGATCATTAGTAACATTAGCCTTCACAGGAATCAAGTATTTTTATTTATCAGTCAAACTTGATGAAGAGGGGTTAAACTTCCAACGATGGCGGACTTAAAAAACATAGTCCAACGAAGTGATGAAAGCCTAGCAGGATACCATAGTGGATTCATGATAGAAAGCTTGCAAGTGCAAGATCTATCGTTCCAATCACCAATCAAACATACCGAGGAGTAACAACATAATATATCCTGGTCACCGTATGCAAGTACATCAGCAGCATCCCTCTATCGTCATAACATAAAGCTCATTTTTTCCTTCTCTGCTCTCTCGACGGAATTAGTGATTTAGTGAAGTAAACTTTTGTGCTCATCAAATGCAATACTATTCAAGGGCCGAGAACAAGGGAAATTATTAATCATCCCAGACGTATCCTCATAGGTCACAAAAGTAGAAAGACCCAGGACATTACTCTCACTCTTAGCACCTAGCCGATTCTTTAAAACAGCTACTGAGGGCCCATAAACTAAACTTTTGGAGAGGTATTTTCCCTGAAATCAGAAGCCAATTCTTACATATCATCAGAAAAATGGAAAAATGGAAAAATGAAACAAGCCGAGAAAAGGTGAATTTACCTAGATGATGGAAGCTAGGCACAATCAATCACCACCAACAGTAGGAATTAAAACAACCATAAGATCCATAAGTGATATCTCCCATGGTAGAATACCTGAGGCATTAACTCTTATATATAGAAGAAACCTTTTAGTGGCAAAATTATCAAGATGCTTAATAAACGCATCAAAAATTGAAAAGTCAAAAGAAAAAACACGTTTCAAGAAATTAAAGAAACTCGTGAAGGGCTTCAAAACACTGAACCACACTAGGCTGAGAAACCACACAATCTAGGCCACAGCTATTGAACACAGTATTCTAGACATTGTTCTCCTCATCCCAAAGACCAATTTATCGTAAATCCTTATCCTTCCGCAGCTATGAAGGTATAGTATAGGAAAGGTAAGTACGATGGTTGGATGAATGAGCAAGGAGCCTACAACAACGAATATATGTGCACTAAACAAGGAATTGGGGGTATATGTGCACTTTCAAAAAACCGAAGGGTATATGTGCACTAAACAAGGAATTGGGGGCATATGTGCACTTTCAAGAAACTGAAGGGTATATATGTACTAAACAAGGAACTGAGGGGCATGAATGCACTTTACTTTCTAAATTATTTATGAAAAAAAATGAAATATAAATTACCTTGGTGTTTGATGATAAATTAAAATTAATAATTTTATATTTAAAAGAAAATAATATACTACCTTTGTGCCTCTTAACTTGTAGTGAATCTTTTGCAGTCAAAATTGTCAAACTTTGAACATATATTTGAATAGATACATGAGCAATGTTATTATCGTATGAAATATTGTTAGATTCTTCGTAACATAGAGTTTCTAAATATCAATTATTTATGCATCTTTATTATCTGTATTTACATATATTTACAGTCTAACATGTTTATCACAAAAGTGAATAGAAAATCAATTATCTGAATATCGAATAAATCAAACTAAATTTAATGCTCAAATATTCAAATATTTGAACCAATTAGATCAAATTATTTATATGGTGTGCTTTTTGGTTTCTAAATAGAAACCAAAATCAATCCGAAAGCCAAATTACGAATATATGAATGACCTAAATACACTAGTGCAAAATAGGCCATTAACAATGAGAATAGGCAATGTATTTTGTAAACTAGCTCGATAACAGTGTCCATTATATTATGATATTGTAACAAATTTTTGCACTGAAAAAAGGCATATGGATGGCTACACGCAAAAATTCAACGACGGTTAGAATTAAACAACCATGTTTGTATAGTAACAACAACAATTTAAATTTAACCGCCGTTATATGATGCTAGCAATGGCGATTCTGAGCAACCATATAATGACACATTGTTCCGATATCAAAACATCACCGAATATTGAGTCAATTTTGTAGCTCTGTGTAAGTGCTGATTATGCCCTCCTTCTGATTGCAGTTCAGAGAGCGGAAATGCATTACATACTAAAATTAAGCGTTATGGTGGTCATTCCATTATCATAAAATTATTTATCTTGTTTATTTTAAAATTAGATATCTACATATAAAAAGGTGGTTCATAGTTGAGAACACTATGCTTTCATCGAACTGGTGTTCCAAAGGCTTAACCTATATCAGAATCATTTTATGTAATAAGTCCGTGGACTTTTATTTGCCCAATGTTAATTTCGAAATTGACATCGGATTCATAACACGTTAATGTTTTGAATTCACAGCATTGAGGATGGAAGTATAACTACCTCTTGTTTCAAATTTCCGAGTTCAGTATAACAATTGTAAACTTATTACTTGAGCTACTGGAATCCGTTTTTGCCTTTACTTAACATGGCCACTCACAATCATGCTATGCTTGATAGCGAGTCCATCAACTTGTACTCATTTTTCTCTTTCAAACATGTACGGTAACAACACTGAAATGTGTAAATGTGACATTACAATCACATCATCAATTCCGAAATGAATAAAATTGGTTTACATTTTCACAAATTCTTAGGTTTGCAATAGAGACATTTTTAGGAAGCACATAGGTACAATGTTACACGTTCTGCGTCTTCATCCTCATCATCTATGCTAAATGAAGAGACATGTCTAAAACTCAGCTCCTCTTCGTCTTTGCTTAAAGAAATCTCAATCCATTTCTCCCAAAGGTAAGTGTCTTGCTCGACCCTCAATTCCTTCACCTATGTCGGTAGGGCTTCCATTTGGCTATTGAAGGAAGAAAACAGTTTCTTCCACTTCCACAAAAATCCTTTCTCTACACTAGAAAAAAACATGACAGAATCAACATATTAAAGATAAAAACCACAGATAAGAATGAATGATGTATGACTCAAAACCTTCTCATGACGATGCCGTTGTCTTCGAAGCGGTAACCCATTTTGCACCTCTTACCGCTGCCCTTGGAAGTAACTTCACCTTGTATTTATTTGTATTTGTATCTAATTTGAGTAGTTTTAATTCAAGCAATTTCTAAACATAGTATTCAAGTATCAATGGGTGGTCTATGCGTACAACATCGTGCTCTTTGATTCTCTTAGTGACCAAATACCCGTAAAGAAATTCCTTCTTCGATGTTCTAGCGGTTTTTTCATGTAAGGCAATATTATGAACCTGAGATTAAATAGTTTATTCTCCATAATGTAACAGAAGATCATAATGCTTCCTATGGCGGTGTCGCACATATGCCCCTCAATGGAAGACATTCATGGAAACCTAATAAAAAACCAATCCTTTCTCTACAGTCAACACTGACAAATCATATTTCAACGGGACATAGTGGTTGGGAGTTTGTCTTTGTTGGCCAAGATTGTTGATGGAAAATCTCACAAGGACCATCCGGTTTAGTGGGGCATAAAAATCTAGGGTTAATAATGGGACACCCTAATCCATCATTTATTGTTAATTTACTAACTATCACATTAATCCCATTAACCTTGGTTACCCAATCAATGTAACAAAATTTTCCCAAATTTGCATAAAATAGAATTACTTCCTCTGGGTGGGCTGGACTATCCATCATAAAATTGCATCTCCTTGGTATTTTCATCAGTTTTCTTCTAGATCCCTTTGATTTGTAACTGATTAGTGGCACTGAGATAGGAGTTTTTTTAAAAAAATTCATTGAAAGTGTTATTGTTGTAATTCCGGATATATTTTTGTCGATGATAATGTAGGATTTATTCATGTAATGGGTTTAGTAGCATCATTTTGCTATATTTGTAATTTGACATTTAAAAATCAGGAATTTCAATTATTGTAGATATGGGTTTTATTTGCATTCAAAAGCAGAGCCAACATCGGCTCCTTGGCTCCGCTTTTGGTAATTTTTTTATTCTTCATATTGATGTATCCAACATCGAAAACGTACCATCTTGACCATCAAGATTAACCAGGAGCTTACCGATATAATTTGATCATGAGATCTAAGAATGTGATATCAGTCCCAGTTAGATTACCACGTCAATAATACTAATATGAAACCGACATCGTTGCTATATACACTAGACATCAGCCAAGACCACCCTTGGTCTTGGTTTGATTGATAATGGCCAAACGATGTTCTAAGGGTTGACTCTTGCCACAACCGATGTTGGATGTATATCGATCAGACTATTTACCTAGGTTCTTCTGAAAATAACCGAGGTAAAAAGTGCCTTTTTACCTCGATTATAATTTTTACTGCTCTGGTACTTACCTCTGCTTTATAAGGACTAAATAACAGAGGTAAAAGCCCCTGAAAAATTGAGGTAAAAGGTCATATTTCTTTTAGTGGTTTTTCTCTCTTTTTATATGCCCTGCACCTGGCACTCGACTCAATAACTTCAGCTAACACATGTCCAACCAAGATCTAAATGATTGAAAGATCAAGAAAGCTAAATGGTATCAGCAAATATCTACAAATCTTAGAAGGCTCATTTACCTTTCAGGGGCTATTGATGATACAGGGGCCCAAAGTCCAGTCAATCATTGACTACCACAACTTCAATGTGACAAAGAGGCCCACACGATGAGTGTATCAAACACATATTTCAACATGGAAACAATGATCAGTATTCCAATTATAATTGAACAGTATTACTTCCTCGGCAAGGAAGTGAAATCCTGACCCTAGATAATTTCAAAAATCTCATAGGATCCATACACTCTTCCTTCATCAAAATTGTTCTTCCCCTTTGTAGTTATCTCGATGTCAAGATCCCTATAGTTGAGAAAAGCCTGTCGAGGATTGATCGACACATACAGCTCCATGGAGTTGTAAAGCTCCTTTGCTTCACTTAGATACTGCTGTGTCAAATTAACTAATGCATCTTGCCAATTAACCGTACATTGGATCCTAAAAATCACCCCTGCTAGATGAGGAAATGGTGCATCAGTTTCAGCAATTTCACCCATTCTTCCTCCACAAGGGTTAAAAACTAGTCCAACTTTTCCTAGCTCAACCATTTTGGAAAAGATCAAGGCATGCCCATCCTTTGCAATTAGGGTTAGACTCCCCCTATACGAAAAATCAAGGAAAATAAATCTTTTTATCCACTGCCAAGCAACCATGGCACCCACCTTAGATATCTTCTTCCCAAGCATAACATTCAATTTCTTTACCTTATTGGGATGACAACCCCAACCAAAGGTTTAAGCGCCTTCCTCATCTCCTTCCTACCAACAAAATGAACCGTGTTATCCCGGAACTTGTGCTTCGCCGAAGGAATTTCAAATAACTGAGATAGACGGTTTTCCGACCTTTCTTCAATTGCTAGAAATGCATCCCTTCCTTGCATAAGGGAGATGCCTTGTGGCCCTTTACTACACAACCTGGAAGGTTTCAATAAGCAAGAAAATCATTTATCATACAAAATAGCATGGCATTCAAGGTTAACTCCGTTCTACGAAAACCATCATAGACAACAACACCCGGGGACTAAAATTCCTTCAAATCTTCTATCAAAGGGGCAACCTACATATCAATGTCATTTCCAGGTTGTTTAGGCCATAGAATCATCAAAGGCATATGTACATATTTCCTCTTCATGCACAAGTGGGGAGGAAAATTGTATATTGCAAGCATAACGTGCTATGAACTGTGTTTCAACGTCCTGTTACCGAAGGGGTTCATACTATCGGCACACGAAGTCATCCTAAAATTCCTTGGTTTAGAAGAAAATTTTGGATACATCTCCTCAAATTTCTTCCATTGATCCAAAACAGCTAGGTCCGAATTATATCATCATCATAACACCACCTTTCCATGTAACATGTCATGTTCTTTGCATCCTTAGCATTCTTAAACAACCTTTTTAGCCTCAGAAAAATTGGAAGGTATCACATGCATTTTGCTGGAACCCATTTCCGTACCTGCACCACGAGTTCCCCATCGACAACCTGATTTCTCCTATTCTTATAACTAGAGACATGGCACACGGGAAAGCCACCTTATGCTCTAAATCACCCTTCTACAAAACACAATAGTTTAGACAAGCATGTATTTTTATACTCTATACCCATAGGACACAAAATTCTCTTAGCATCATAGAGGTTTTTCGATAACCCAATATCGGCCGGAAGCTTCTCATTAAAAAAATGGAGCAACTTACTCATGCTAGCGCCACTCCACAAACTAATATCTTTCATGTTAAAAAACTTCATCAAACATCACATGATAGTGTCTTTCTTCTTGCAACCGGGATACAACGGTTTATTCTTATAACTTAAGAAAATAGACAAACCCTCGTGCTCCCCTTAAATTCATCTACTACCTCCTGTCACATAAACACTCTTCGTTACTAACAACTACTACTTCGATGGTGTTTTCTCGACATGAATCGTCCAAACCAAATAATCTTTTGAGAACCATCTCTTGTAAAAATGGAGTCCACATGTCGCATCGTCAGTATGGTTTTGACTTTTGCAATCATGCCAAGAGCATAAGATTTTCTTCTCACGGCCAAAGGCGTGCTCAATAAACTCACCCACAAAACCAACAAATTCATCGCCCACCCTACTAATGTTGGCATACACATGCTGACGTCTCTCGATGGAACGATATATCTCTACAAATCAATCATTGTGTAAAAATAAGAGCTCCACACTATATACACTTCTACACTACAACCAATTCCATTCAACATCAAGTTACTACAACTCTTAACGTACAATATCGCATTACGACATTGAAAACATATCTTACAATATCAATTCATAAACATGGCATTAACTAGATAAATAATTTCACCAAAGAAACTCATTTTCATGTCTTTAATGCAAGACACATTTACATGATCTTACAAACAAAATATATATGCTATGAAACCATTTCCAACATATTCTATCATTAATCACAAACTAAATCCACAAAAACAATGTACTTTTTAGGGTCTTCATTGATAAATATTCAATGTCTTCTTCCTCCATATAATGCCATTAATGAACCCAGACTACTAAAAACTCCACTTTTTACCCGCAAAAAAGAAGTAGATAGGTGAGCATTAAATGCAGTCCTAGCACCGACACTTACACTCTTCAACTGGTGCTACCAACTTCAATTGGTGCTACCAATTGGTGCATTTGCCATTTAAAAACCAACCGATGCTTGAATAATTTGTTTTCACATATTTTTCACACAAAGACACTGATACTGGCACTGGTTATTATTCAACCGGTGCTGGTAGGACATATAAGCACCGGTATGTCATTATTTTTGCTCAAATCTGGTGTCTATGACAGTACTAGCACTGGTATTGATCAAACGATGTTGTAATGTGGGTGAATATGGGCCTAATTTTCAGCACCGATATGATTTGCGTGCAAAATTTGTAAGTTAGATATTTTCTTGTAAAATGTAAGAGAAAAAAATATTTATTATAAAATTATTAATAGAACTTAGCATTGTAAGATAGATATTTGTAGGGATACTCATATTTGTATATATATAATATTTTTTGAATGAATTTTTTTTTAAAACATCATTAATTTACATGAAAATTGCGTGTAATTTTTATGAGTTAAATAGAGTTATATGTTGGACTAGATGAGTCCAACAAATATCATAGGCTAACTATTAAGGAATGTAGATGTTACTTGTGATTGTAATCAGATTTTATTTCTTTTTCCTAGCTCGTACAGGTATTCTGTACCACTATATAATGTGCCCTAAGATCATGAATACAAAGAAACATTATTACCCTTATTTTCTACATGATATGAGAGCCTAAAATTCTGAAACCATAAAGAAAATTTCACCTGTTTTGTTTGAGCCGCTGCCGCCTCCAACATCAGCTGCGCGTATTGATCACGCGTTTCCGCCATCCACCGATCACTGCCACCGTCTCTCCGGTTGCCACAACCGACACCTACCCAGATCTGTCCGCATGTGTTGGCCATGCGTCGACAGTCCGACGCACGCGCCGCTGCCGTGAGCTCATGCACCGCTGCATCGCCACATCATCTTAGCGCTGATCCGATCCACCACCGCCTTTTCCAGTTTGCCGATGATCCTAACCCTACACTATATCTAATTCTGGAGGTAATCCTAATGCTTCTCAACATGCTCGCATCGATGCTGAATCCAAGGCCACGAAGCTGCAGAACATGAACGACTATGAGGTAATTACGACTTTACTGAAATAGTTGCAGTCACAATCTGACCCTCGTTCACCTGTACCTGTTAGTCGCCCACTAAATGATCCCTACTTTATTGTCTCTTCTGACGGTCCTGGTTCGATTATGGCACCCACCATCCTAAAGGGTCAAGCAAATTACCTTGAATGGTCTCATGAAATTTGTAGTGCTATGCTTCCTAAGCATAAGATTGGGTTCATTGATGGGTCCATTACCAAACCCCAGGATGATCATTCTAATGCTGTTGAGTGGCCTGGGGTTAACGCTACCCTTGTCTACTGGATCTTGCAAATCCTAGATCCGACATTGCGATCTTCTACAAGTTCTTTTGCCATAGTTAAGGAATTGTGGGATGACCTGAAGGCACATTTTACTCTTAGGGATGTTATGAAAATTATGCAAATGGGCGAAGATATTTAGAACTGTAAGCAGAATGGTCTGACCATTGCCATTTACTTTGCCAATCTGAAGAAGCTGTTTGGGGACTAGAATTCCATACGGCCTCCTTTAGTTTGCAACTCTGAAGCTAGCAAACTGTTGTGCACTTATAATTAGGCTGCACGCGCCTCCCTAGAGAGAAAGAGAGAAGGATTTTATTTACCAATTCATCTCTGGTCTCGATGAAGGCTATCACACCTTGCGATCACATATCATGAATCTTGATCTGCTACCACCAATTAATCGTGTGTATGCATTTGTTGCTCAGGAGAAGAATAACCGAGCTGTCATCCGATCTCGCGAGCTTTCTTCTGACTCTATGGCATTTGCTGCACGATGCCCACCACATACGGGTTCTTCGACAGTTGTCATCACTTCAGCTGATTGCAAGAATCTTGTCTATATGTTTCAAGCTCACAAGGTATCCAAAATGGTACGTGGAGATGAGGGAGAAAGCCAACGCCACCAAGAAGACAGCACCATCTCCTCGGCCGAACGTCGCCGCCGTCCCTCGGGTTCCCGCCACCGCAGCCATCCACCTCTGAAACCGTTTACCAGCACTGCCATGTCGCCACCAAGGTTTTCGACGGCGGCCTCCAATGGTAGTTCCCCTACCCATTCTAATTTTGGCCATGCTCTGTTTGATGACCAATGGAGTACGACCATGCATTTGTTTAATCAGTTTAATTCTCTGTCTGACCATTGGTCAGGTAAGTCTACTTTACCTTAGATTCTTGATTTGGGAACCTCAGAGCACATGACCAGTGACAAGGGTTCTCTTATTGATATTACTACTGCTATCAATACTGTGAATGTTATACTGCCTAGTGGATCTGTATTGTCTACTACATAATATGGTTCTATCTTCTTTAGCGATGTCGCCCTCAATCATGTTCTATACATACCTGCTTTGCGATGCAATTTATTATCATGCTCTAGATTGTTATCTACCTTAATTTGTCTAGCTTTACTTAGTGAAAATGATTGCATTTTATAGAAAATCAGTACGAGGACTGTGATTGGCGTGGGTGAAAAGCAAGGGGGGGAGGGTTTATTGGCTTCGTCTGCTGGATACTTATGTTTATCCTCCTACCCTCCAGTATTTTCCGACAGTTGCTTCTGTGTCTACTTCTGATTTATGACATGAGCGTCTTGGACATCATTCCTCTACGGTGTTGTCTTCTGTTACTTCTATTGATTTTAGCATAAATAATATGTATGTTCCTTCCTCTGTGTGTTATAGAGCAAAGCAGACTAGACATAGTTTTTATTTGAGTTCTTCAAATGCTAGTTCATTGTTTGAATTAATACATTGTGATGTTTGGGGTCATTATAGAACACCATATTTTAGTGGTGCATTTTAATTTTTAACAATAGTTGATGATTATTCCTGAGCTATTTGGGTTTATTTATTAATTGCTAAGTCAGATGTAGCCTCTAGATTTATGGAATTTTGTGCTTTGGTCAAGGACCAGTTTGGGCGTCCAATGTTGCACGTCCGAGCTGATAATGGTACTGAAGTTTTGTATTTGAGATCATACTTTGCTGAATTTGGAATTATTTTTTAGGCATATATGGTTGATACACCACATCAGAATGACCGTGTTGAATGCAAGCATCGTCATTTATTGAATGTGTCGGGTTCATTGCACTTTCAAACAAATCTACCAGTTGATTTTTGGGGAGAATGTGTTCTTACTACTGCTTATCTGATTAACCGGACACCGACAAAGCATCTCAATGGTCGCACTCCATTTGAGATACTCTATAGATGAGCTCTGAACTACCAACCTTTATGGGTGTTTTGATGTTTTAGTTTTGTTGCTTATGTTCCCAAGTTTCATGACAAGTTTGCACCACGAAGTCAGCAATGCTAGTTTCTTGGATATCTTGCTGGAAAGAAAGGCTATCGTCTCTATGAATTAGAGTCCCACATTTTTTTCAACAATCGGGATGGCAATTATTTTGAAGACTAGTTCCCGTATGCAGACACTCCGATATCAGCTTCATCAGTGCATCCCGACGGCGCCACCACCTCCACCGCCGCTGGAACCATTCTTGCAGATCGTCGCCGCATCATTACCATTGGCCGACGCTCCACCATTACAGTCAGATCCACCGACCGGCCCCAATCACTAACCACCTTTGTCGATTCGGCTAGACGATGCGTAGCCCAAGTGGCCACCAGCACACGTGCTTCACGCGCTGCCAGTGCCTGATGACCACGTGCCACCATCTCCGAACCCACGCCTGACATGGCGTCTCCAGCTCCGGACAGTTCCATCCACCGCCTGTTATTTCCTGTTTTGCCAGTCACTCCGAAGCCGCTTCCTGCCATCGATTTGTTTCCTCCTCGATAGAGTGTCTGCAGTCATCGACCCCTATTTTACCTGGATGATTATGTCAGTGTTGTTACTACTGAAGGAACCTCTCCCCCCTCCGACTGCTATGATCACTCATGCGTCATCACTATCCTCAGGTGTTCTCTATCATCTTACTGATTATGTAAATTGTGATAAATTTTCTAGTGTGCATTCTAGATTTTTGGGTGTAGTAACTTCTAGTGAAGATCACACAACTTATTCTGATGTGTCAAAGCATTCTCATTGGAGAGATGCTATGGCTGATAAGATTACTGCGCTTGAGCGCAATCAGACATGGACGATGGCTCCTCTACCTCTTGATAAGACTTTCATTAGATGCAAAGGGGTTTACAGTACCAAGTTAAAGTATGATGGTACTATCAAGCATTATAAAGCTCACTTGGTGGTTCTTGGTAATCGTTAGATTGCAGGGATTGACTATACCGAGACATTTGCTCAAGTTGCAAAGATGAGTTTGGTTCGTCTGTTCCTATCTATTACAGTTATTCGTGGTTGGGAACTGCATCAAATGGATGTTCATAATGCTTTTCTACATGGTGATCTACATGAAGAGGTCTTCATACAGCTTCCCGTTGGCTATCCTGCGCCCCCCTGACAGATATGTTGACGTCAGAAATCATTTTATGGTCTTTGCCAAGCTGCTCGCAATTGGTTTGCCAAATTGGCTCAGGCTTTGCGTGCATTTGGATTTTTTCAGAGTAAACCAGATTACTCTCTATTTACATTCTTCCGTGTTTGGGTAACTTTGCATGTATTGGTTTATATGGATGATTTGGTTATTGGTGGTAGTTCTTCTTTGCTTATCTATGAATTCAAGAAATACTTGAGCTCTTGTTTTCACATGAAGGATCTTTGTCTGCTTAAGTATTTCTTGGGTATAGATATTGCTAGAAGACCGGATGAGATGTTTCTTTCACAACGAAAATATGTCTTGTACATTTTATCTAACGCATGTTTATCTGCTTCTAAATCGACTGACTTTCCGATGGAGCTACAACACGATTTGGCGCATGTTGAAGGTCCACTTTACCATGATCCTGAGCAATACCAGCGTCGAGTTGGGCACCTGATCTACCTTACCATCACTTGCCCTGAGCTTAGTTATTTCGTTCATACACTTGCCCAGTTCATGAAGTCTCCTTGTGTTCCTCATTGGCAAGCTGCAGTTCGTGTGTTGCACTACTTGAAGAGTCATCGTGGTCAAGGTTTATTTCTCTCTTCACGTAGTGCATTACAGTTGACTGCCTATTGTGATTCTGGTTGGGCTGCATGCCCAATTACCCAGTGTTCTCTTTCTGGATACTTTGTGATGATTGGCGATTCTCTGATTTCTTGGAAGACTAAGAAGTAACCTATGGTTTCTCGGTTGTCTGCTGAAGTGGAGTATCGTGTTATGGTTGTTACCTGTTGTGAATTGTTATGGCTTAAGTCTTTTCTTAAAGACTTGGGGGTTGCGCATCCTACTCTTATGCGTTTATTTTGTGACAGTCAATCTGCTCTTCATATTGCGGCAAATCCAATGTTCTGTGAACGTACGAAACATATTGAAGTTGATTGTCATTTTGTCCGGGATCTGGTATTTTCGTTACTCATCTTATCCGAATTTCAAATCAACCTGCAGACTTGTTTACCAAAGCCCTCGGACGTAACTAGTTTCATTGATTACTTGGTAGGTTGGACATTTCTGATCTCAATGCTCCAACTTCAGGATGAGTATTAAGGAATTTAGATATTACTTGTAATTGTAATTAGATTACATTTCTTTTCCTAGATTGTACGGTCATTCTGTACCACTATATAATGTACCATGAGATCATGAATACAAAAACATATAATTACCCTTATTTTCTACCCTAAAAATTCTGATTCGGTACAATTTCATCAGTTCAACCAATAGATTCAATAAATCAATGGTGAACATCTAATGAGTCCAACATATATCATAGGCTAACAATTGCGATTAGGTACAATTTCATCAGTTCTTTTTTTAAATGAAAACACCCGAAGGTGGGGGAGTTATGTATTAGGTTCCCCTAGCCTTATAACAAGATTAACAGTTGGTACATGAAGTGTATCTAGATCCCTAGACATTGAGGCAACGTTGTTGCCTCCAAAAGTCCTAAAACTATGAATATGAACAGCTATACAAGGGTAGCAGAAACTGTAATGAAGTTACGATCCAAAAGAGAGAATCTCCACCCCCTGTGTTAATTCTCTCTCTTGGCCAGGCAACTTCAAAATCATAAGTACTCTATAAATTTAAAAGTTTCTAATCCAGAAGTGAGAAAGGAGAATTTGGTCAGCACCAAATAAATGGCATCATCGAAGTCCCTCAGTATGGTTTAAATAACTGCAAAAACTGAAATGGCAACCATAGAGTGAGCAGCTGCTCCCTTCCAACGTCATACACGGTCCTGCATAGAAGAAAATCGTAACTCAGCAGTATCTATTCAAGACCATTATCATTTCTGGAAACTCGAATATTAGGTGTGGATTCTTTGTCTAAAGAGATGAGGCCTCTTATATACCTAGGGATATTAGATATAGAAAGGCCTTGATCAGAGTCATAGTGGTTCTTAGCTAAAGCATCAGCTACAGAATTCCCCTCTCTAAAAACATGTTGAAGTTCAGCTCTACCAAGCAAAGACTTCACCTTATAAACTTTGTCAAATAATTCCCAATGAGCAGCATAGGGATCATTTATCATATTGACCGCAAGTTTTGAGTCAGATTCAATTATAAAAGTGTGGTCCAGCTGAGGGAAAATATGACAAGCATGCAAAATGGCATCAATTTCTGCTAGTAACGGTGAAACAGCAGAAGAGGCAGCAGTACTAATCTGTATTGGGCAACCAGAAGAATCTCTAGCTATAAGACCAACAGAAGCTTTGTTATAACACCAAGAAGCATCCACATTAATTTTTATGAAACCAGGCTTAGGCCTATTCCAAAGAATCTTCGATATGTTTGGCTTAGGAGGAGGTCTGAGCAGAGGTGATAGATGCCTAAAGGAGGCTGGGATAGGTTTAGAGGGAAACAATTTAGGGGGGCACACATGCAATGTCAATTTGATGAGATCCTGCACCTCTCTACAAATAGAATTGACTAAGAGGGGCTTATTATCAAATAAGAAGCCATTCCTAGCTTTCCAGAGAGCCCAACATACTATTGAAGGCAGGATTCTACAATAAATGCGCTCAAATTTTGGTAAATCACTACAGTTCCAGAATAAGTAAAACCTTTGGGGAATGGAGTGAAGAGCATTTAGATTAAAGTGGAGCAAAGATGCGAGGTTTGACCAGACAGCATGAGCCATATGACAAGATATAAAGAAATGCTGAATCGAGTCAGAATGATAGCAAATAGGACAATTTCATCAGTTCAACAAACATATTCAATAAATCAATGATGAATATCTAATTCCTGGGGACCACAATGAAAAACAATAGCTCGAAAGATCAACTTGTGTTGTATACAGAGTAGTGTGCAAACAAATTTCTATATTTCAACACTAAAGAGATTAGGCTGGAAGTGGAGGGATACTTTGTTCATTCCTGAAGAAATTCCCCGGATCCACAGCAGTCTTCACTTTCACTAACCTATCAAAGTTATTCTTGAAGTACTTGTGTCCATACACTTTTCCTTCATCAAAACTGTTCTTCCCATTTGTAGTTATCCCAATGTCGAGATCCCTATAGTTGAGAAAAGCCTGTCGTGGATTGCTCGACACATAAGGCTCCATGAAGCTGTAAAGCTCCTTTGCTTCACTCAGATACTGCTGTGTCAAATTAAGCGATGCATCTTGCCAATTAACCGAGTACTGGATTTTGTAAATCACCCCAGCTCGATGAGGAAATGGCGCATCAGTTTCAGCAATTTGACTCATTCTCCCTCCATAAGGGTTAAAAACAAGTCCTACTTTTCCTAGCTCAACCATTTTGGCAAAGATCAAGGTCAGCCCGTCCTTCGGAATTGGGGTCACGACGTAGTCAGACTTTCGCTTCAAGAAATTCACAGAATCAGGCGTTCTGCTGAGAAAAGCTTCTGGGGTAGATGTGTTGTCGAAGTTCGACCAATACAGCATTGATTTAATCCAGCTCATTTCCAAGCAGTCAGTTCCTGTCAATCCCAGTTTTGGGATTTGAGCACTCACTAACGCTAAAAGGCTTTTAGAATCGCCTAAAAACAACGCGTTGAAGGTCAATCTAATCGCTCTTTTCTTGTTTAGCGTAACTGGTTGGACAAGAACCCTGATGAAGAGATTGTCATCATATTTGTCTGCAACATTTTGCCACTCAACAAGTACATCTGTTGCATTCAGTTCCTCAGTTCTCCGAACACTGAAAACCGTAACAATTGGAGGCACTGGAACTAAATTGATCTTATAGGACAAAACAACTACAAAACTAGCACCACCACCGCCCCTGATAGCCCAAAATAGGTCTTCCCCCATCCCTTTCCTATCAAGAACATTTCCATTCACATCGATAATCTGCGCATCGACAACGTTGTCAACTGTAAGCCCGAATTTTCGCAACAACGGGCCATAACCACCCCCGCTGATGTGCCCGCCAACTCCTACCGTCGCGCAAACGCCGGCAGGGAATCCATAAACATTACTTTGTTTCCAAATACTGTAATAAAGCTCACCTAGTGTAGCACCGGCTTGCACCCAAGCAGTTTGACTAGAGATATCGAGACTGATACTCCTCATGTTGAACATGTCAAGAACAACAAAAACATTGTTGGAAACATACGAAATACCTTCATAATCATGGCCACCGCTTCGGATTTTCAACTGTAGCCCGGCTTCTTTCGTGCAGAGTACCACTGCCTGGACACCATCGACACCCAGTGGAGCAACAATGATGGATGGCTTCTTATTGGCTGTAGTGTTGCACCTTTGATTTCGAACATAGGCATTCAAAACGGTGCTAAAAGAAGCATTTGTGGGACTGTAAAGAATTTGTGAGATTTGGGTACTCGGGATTCCTTTTTTTGTTAGACAGGTTGCAAAACTGTCGTAGTTGGAATCTGCTATTGCAAAGAGGGATGGACAACTGATTGCCCAAAAGGGTAGAAGGAGGAGGAATATGGAAAACATTTTTGAAGAGGATGAACATAAATGTGGACTTTATAACCGTTTGTTTTTCCTGCAAAAGAAAAATGGAGAAGACTTAAGTATTTCGGTTGTTTGAATAATGTGACGCGAGGGACCGGAGGTAGGCCATTTGTCTTATTTTGCATTTATGCACAAGGACTATTGTGTGTCGGAAGTTGACTGTGTCTTGACAGGTGATGTGTGAAATTTTAAACCACAAGATATGACTTTAGAACAAAGCAACTTGAGCATGGAAAAGTCTAGTTTTCTTTGTATGGTTTAAATTTTGTTTATGGATAAATACATTTATGCTATTAAAACTTTCTGATTGGGTTATCAATTAGATTATTATATGCTCATCTCGACTTTACTTTTTTTTTTTGTTCAGAATTTTTTTACGTTGATTTTTTGTATGTGGGAAGATGATAGTCAAATGAAAATTTGACAAATAGGAATGTGCATGGATTTAGCGCTCAACCCAAACCCACATTATATAGGTATGCTGGTTTAGATATGGGTCCAAAAAATTTAGATCTATCGGGTTTGGCTGCGAGTTTGAGTCTAGATTTTAAAATGGATTTGGGTCCGAGAATAGAATATTAAGATCCGTTAACCCATATAACATCATCTAGTATATAATTTTACCCTAATTC
Source organism: Rubia yunnanensis (assembly GCA_037428765.1). Classification (NCBI taxonomy): domain Eukaryota; kingdom Viridiplantae; phylum Streptophyta; class Magnoliopsida; order Gentianales; family Rubiaceae; genus Rubia; species Rubia yunnanensis. Next base: position 115,041,679 of record CM075061.1, on the reverse strand, counting down.
CCAAACCACTTTCATATTCTCTCTGATTTTTTTTAATTCAATAAATATTATGGATTGTATTTTTTCCTTGAATAATTAACGCAGGTGCATATTGAATTTGAATTATTTGAATTTAAGATAATATACGTTTTTTTAGTGAAGAAAAAAATTAGAAAGTTAAACTTCTTAGACCCATCGAGTTTGGGGATAGGTCCAAAATTTTAAGACCTTACGGCCGGGTTTGTTTGCTACATTGAGCATTCTCTTCACGACAAAAGACGGTCATTGCCAAAAGATGATTAACATACCGTACGGCTGGGTGAATGATCGTGGTATTCATCCCCATACTCATTCGGTCTTGCCCCACAATGTTCCTCCAAAAATAGTCCAGTGAAAAATCGAGCCCCCTCCTATGCTTTCTTGGGATTTCCTTCCTATACTTCTATCCAAAAGCCTTAGCCACCTCTCGATAGGTCATGAAGAATTCCTCGTCATCCAGGTGGAAAATGATGTACTGTTTCCCTTCTTCATCCTTATTAAGCTCCAAAGTAGCGAACAACTATAACACCCAACGTGTGTAGGGCAGGGAGTGTTGGTCTAGGAAACCCTGCAAGCTTATCCGACTCAACAACTACATACTGGTTGTATGAGCCCAAGTGTCTCCAAAGTTCACATACAAATGAATTTGTTCTCAAGTATTGTACTCATTTATGCCATTAAGTTCTTCCATCTCCCTATCGTACTTTTGGTGATGTGTCGTAGCCCCATGAACTCATTCGGTGTTGTGGAACAAATTACTATAGCTTGGGACGACCTGACTCTACCAACTGGGGTCAAACTGCCTTTCTCCACTCGGGACGAACTATCATTTTCAACACGGCTTCTTTTTGGAAAAAAACACAATCTTTCAAAGCAACGAGCAAGTACAAGATTATTGAAGCAAAAGTACACTTTTAGCACTACCACCTAAACATTCATGCTAGAAGTACAAAAACTACCCCTACACTTACCACACACTTAACTTAACATGCAAGATCAATATCACCCACATTAATTTGAAATTTTAAGGCTTTTATATGAACTTAGACCTTGGACAGTTGAAGACCCAAAAGAAATGCAAGATTTTCCTTCATTTTGCAAGACTGTCCAAAATCTAGGTGGGGGACTTAGGTGGGATTTGGTTTTGGATCTTGGTGATTACAAATGTGAGCTTATGGAATTCATGTTGAAGAGTGATATGGACGCTCTTGGTTAGTGATTTCAAAAACTTTTGGGTGAGGTGGGTTTCTTGTGTTGACAACAAGAGAAAATGAATGTAGTTATAGTGAAGAGAGAGAATAAGAAGAAGAGTCAAAAAGGAAAAAAGATCAAATGTGCAGCTTCATTTGATGCAGTCATCCATGTCAGTGGTGAGAAACAACCAGAGATGTTACAGCTGCAGTGCCATGTGGCACAAATCAATTGGACTTGGACTCTGTTGAGTTAGCTCCTGAGGCACGAACAGTGTAATTTGGTATGATCTGTGCCCCATGAATATCTTCACAGAGTTCGGTTTGCGCTGGTTCATATTCAATGGGCATGGACCGTGTTCCACGATATGGCCTAGGCTTTTCAGCCCACTTATTTCCCCCCAATCCATTTCTCAATATACAATCACCAAAAACATCAAAACCTGGAATAATACTGTTCTGCCCTTAAAATTCAACAAATCTCTTTCTAAAGCATACAAAAACATGCATCGAAATAAACTACTAACACAAAATCAACGAAAATGAAAGTAACCTTATATTAATTGTTGTGCTCACGACTTATTTCTAATATTCATTCAACAATCAATTACAAACTACCGTTGGGTCTCTGGAGTCACCATCTACTACTCCACCCACGACATTGTGGAGAGGTCTTCACGCATGGTAATCCTTACCCCCACCTTACAATCTTTGAGACACACATTGTTGAAGATAATGGATTTGGTTTGGGCTTAGGTAGAGGTAAATGAGGGATTAAATCCTTCCCTTGCTCCATCACCCGTTGTACATTAGTGTTTAAACCAATATAACAAGAATTGTCCCTAACCTTAGGAACACTAGTAACATGCTTTTCATCAAAAATTTCAAAAATATTTCCATCAAGCAATTCAAGAACATGTAACGTCTCAATATGATTAGTAGGCTCAAGCACTTCACTAGCTATGAATGCATCATCAAAATCATCATATAACACAAGTTAAAGCCATTGCAAGAATAAGAAAAGGTAGAAGCATTTCTAGACTTATAGATATCAAAAACCAACTATATATTCCTTATCCCCTAGGGTGAATATTCTATTATGGACATCAATTTTTGTTCTCGATGTTTTGAGAAATGGTCTCCCTAATAGAATTTATGATGCACCTCTATGATGCATCATGTCGAGAACACGAATGTCCGCTGGAAACACTAACTTACCCACCCTAACCAAGACATCCTTAACTATCCCCTTAGGACTAATTTTGGAATAATCAGCTAGTTCGATTATTACCCTAGTTTTTTTGTCATTCACCTAGGTGAAGATCTTTAAATAGGGAAAAGGTATGACATTAATTGGAGCCCCTAAGTCTATCATATCATCCTTCACTAATTTTCCTCTTAAGTTAATATGAATGGAAAACATGCCGAGGTCACCATATTTTTTAGGCAAACTCTTGTGATGCAAAGTGGACACTCCCCAAATTTTCACTTTCACTACTTTCTTAATTGGTTTAGTTATCTTTCTCGCACAAGCATTTTTCAAGAATTTAGTATAGCTAGGAATTTGATCGATATCATCTAACAAAGAAATACTAACATCACACCATTTGAAGACTTTTCGAATCTCCTCATTGTCCACTTCCACTTTCTGTTTGGCCCGTTAAGCCACCGAAAATGGCAGTGGAGGGGTAACCTTTTCAATCTTCTTGGTGTCTAGCTTCCATGGGAATAAGTATACCCAGTCTCTACAACCTCTACTTCCTGGGTGCCTTTATAAATGTGGACTTCTCTTTCAAGCCTTCCCTTGGTGCTTTCCACTACACAATTATCCTCTTGCTCGACCACAACTTCGGGTTCCTTCACCTCCTTCCCACTTTTAAATGTGATAGCACTCATGTTTTGCCTTGGATTGATCTGGGGTTGAGAGGGAAGCTCCCCAGAGTCTCTCATTGCCCACTCACGGAGGTGGCAAGTTGGCCCACTTGAACCTCTAGGCTTTTTATACTAGAGAAGGCCCTCGTGCTTAATTCATCCAAGTCCCTTATTGTTCGCCCAGGGGAAATTCCACTCCTCTTGGTGACTTGAGCAATAAATCTATTAATTCTTCCATGTCTGACTTGTAGCTCCCCCTTTGGTTGTTAGGAGTGCCCTTGCCTCTAGGATAAGGTTGTGGAGGTCCCCGGTTGAAGTTTTGGCCATTCCTAAAGTTAGGATATGCCTCTTAATCATCCCTCCAATAGAAGTTGGGATGATCCCGGTAACGGGGTTGAAGCTATTTGCACAGGGGTCTTGATTTCTTTCACCACCTTGTTTCGTTGGAGCTCTTGTTTTTTACCTCTCGCAAATGGCCTATTTCCTCCATAGCCCCCACCTTTGGTAGTTGACGGACTCCACTTCCTCTAAGTCATCTTCTTGAATTTGGGGGCATGCGTCTGTCGAATTGTTAATAGAGAAAATTTCACATAGTTTGACTCCATGCACTCTCCCCTTAATTAATTCATTAATCGTTGAGGCAAGTGCTTGCACTTGCTCCTATAGCTTACGAGAGTGAGTGCTAACATCTTCATTACTCATTGTCCTTATGTCGAATTGCCTTGTACCATTGTCAATCTCCTCAAACAATGTTATGAAGTCCTTCGGGCCCTTTTAGCTATAGAACCATTGCAAAAGACATTCACCATCCGCATATTGTTATCACAAAGCCCCTTGAAGGAATAGTATACCAAGTCACAATTCTTTGACGGGATGGTACATGCAACTTGTCGAAGCCTTTTGAAGCGCTTCTAGTACTCGTAAAGAGTCTCATTGGGGGTGTTTAGAGATGTTGGACAATTCTTTTTCAGGTCAGGTGACTTCAAGGCAAGGAAGAGCTTCTCCAAGGATCTCCTCTTCATTTCCATTCAGCTTTTAATGAATCCTGGGGGTAGGTAGTACAACCAATCCTTCACGGGATCTCATAGTGAAAAATGGAATGATCTCAACTTGTAGTCCTCCTTCGATACCCCTAAAGGATTCATATTCATGCACACTGGATGGAATTCTGATATGTGATTGTTAGGATCTTCTCTGGTCATCCCATGGAAAATTGAAAGACATTGGATTATACTGGAATTAAGCTCACACATCACATAGCGGGCAATGGCAGGAATATGGTACAAAGGGATTGATTCTCCAAATAAGGAGCCATCAACTCCTTGAGTATCCTATTATCCTCCACTATTGTATCTTTCTCCTCAATAACAAATGGTCTTTGCAGAACTTCTACGGCTACTCTCCTACTTATTCTACGTTTTGATGGAGATGCCAAGACTACTACAACCATAGATGAAGATATTCCACGACTTGATCAAACATTTAAAGGTTATGTTCGAAATCCTCTAAGTGACAAAGCAGGACCAATGACTAGGTCAAGGACAAAGCTTAGAGATGCTTCTTCAAATGCTTTGATTGATCAACTTTATGATGAAGAATTGAAGAAGAATTTATCATCGACATCTTGGATTTATTGTTCAAGAGTGTCAAGGAACTAAAGACACCATGAAGAAAACTATACTTTGTTTCCCACCGGGTTTTTAATAAGGCAGTGTGATACTGTAAACTATTGTAAAATTATTTTATTTTGGATTTTTGACGATGAGCTCGGCCATGTGGGCTTTGAAGAGCTTAAATTCAAAATTTGGTCCATTAGGGTTTAGCATATTTAGTTTTATTTTGATAAGAATTAGATTCGGTAAGATTAGATAAGGCAATATTCATCCAATGCTTAGCTTGGAAGAATTCGGCCATATAGTTGTTATTTTTGGTATTTTTGTTAGATATGATTTTAACTTCTCAAAGATGCCATAAGTTGATTAAGATTTTGTTTCTGATTAGGGTTTTAGGTCGAGATTGCGCCCTAAATAGAGGGTTATGGCCAAGACATTACTCACCTTTTTATCAATCAAATATATCAATTTTCGAGTTATACTCATTGCTTGCAAGCTTTCTTTATTGTTGCTTAATCTTTAGGGTTATAAGTATCAATACTTTCGATTTGAGAACTAATCCCGCAGGCTAGTTAGGGTCATAATTCTCGAGTTGTTCAAGATCCCGAGAGCTAGTTTTGATCAGTTTGTGCGACTTACTTGGGTTTGCGAAATTGCTCATTTAGTTAAAGATCTAAAATCCCACATTCCAAAATCTTTGTAAGTAGATTCATATTAGTTGGTATCGGAGCAAAGCAAAAGATCATCTGGTGGACAAAATATATCATCAGGGGTTTTGGGTTTTGCATTTTTTTGATTTTTTTTATATACACTCTTTCATGTCATATTTTATTGTGTTTGTTTGATTTTTTTTAATTAATAACCCATATTAATGGGAGGGATATGTATTTGGTTCCCCAAACCCAAAAGGATAGTAAACATTTACAAAAGTTTATCTTCAAAATAATTTTGAAGACTTTGTACAAAAAGCTACAACTTGGTTATCAGAATATCGGAGCAAAAAATTCTACTTAGGGCGTTTTTGGTGATGATTTCATTTTCCATGTTTCCACCCCTCGTGTTAACATGGTTAAATGGCCAGATCTCCAAAAAGGCTCTAAGTAGGTCTGTTATGAATGCTCGAGTGCTCAAGTGTTGAAGTGCTCGATGTTCTAGAATTTAAATCTCAACTGCTCAGTGGGTCGATGTCTCATGGTCGAGTGCATGGCGGTTCGAGGTGTCGATGGATTGAAGGCTTGAAATTCACCCAGGTTCTATCTTGTGTCTCTTTATCTTTGCTGCTGCCACTTGATTCGAGTGCTCACGATTGGTGGGGTCGAGGATGAAATCCTTGAAATTTTGTAAACTCGAGGGGTTGATTGTCAAGTGCTTGCTGGGTCGAGGACTCGGGTGGTCGAGGCTCGATGGTTCGAGGGCTCGAGTGCTTGATTGCTCGAGGGATCCAGGGCTCGAGGCCTCCTAGGCTCGAGGGCTCGAGAGCTTGAGTGTTTGAGGTATCCATTGTTCTAGGGCTCTAAGGCTCGATGGTTCGAGGGCTCTAGTGTTTGAGTGCTCCAGGGCTCCAGTGCTCGAAGGCTCCAGTGCTCGAGGGTGCTCAAGGGCTCCAGTTCTCGAGGGCTCCAGTTCTCGAGGGCTCCAAGATATCCAGTGTTCGAGGCTCGATGGTTCGAGGGCTCTAGTGTTTGAGTGCTTGGGGGCTCGAGGGCTCGAGTGCTCCAAGGTATCGAGTGTTCGAGGCTTGAGTGCTCAAGGGCTCCAGGTATCCAGTGTTCGAGGCTCGAAGGTTCGAGGGCTCGAGTGCTTGAGTGCTTGATAGTTTGAGTGCCTGATGGCTCGAGGGAGGTAGGGCTCGAGAGGCTCGATGGTTCGAGGGCTCGAGTGCTTAAGTGCTCGAGGTCTCGAGTGCTCGATGGCTCGAGTGCTCGAAGGCTCCAAGGTATCCAGTGTTCGAGGCTTGATGGTTCGAGGGCTTGAGTGCTTGAGTGCTCGATGGTTCGAGTGCTTGATGGCTTGAGGGCAGCAGGGCTCAAGAGCTTGAGAGCTCGAGGGATCCAGGGCTCGAGGGCTCGAGAGCTTGAGTGCTCTAGGGATCCAGGGCTCGAGGCATCCTAGGCTCGAGGGCTGGAGAGCTTGAGTTTTCAAGGTATCCAGTGCTCGAGGGCTCCAAGGCTTGAGAGCTCTAAGGCTTGAGTGCTCGAGGACTCCAGGGCTCCAAGGCTCGAGTGCTCGATGGTTTCAATGCATCAGATGGGAAAACTTGAAACGATTCCAAAGATCAGTAGCCAAAGCAGGACTTATGCTTCCATAGGTAGAAACTTAAATCCCATTGCCTTTTAGCATTTCTCTATCTTGTATCTTATCCACAGTTCAATTTGATGTCCATGATGTGTCCCTACAAAAATTAAAAGAAAAACTCAGCATTATCTATTCTTTAGCAGCATGTTTCTGTGTTCGGATGTAAGGGAAATCATTTTTGTCCAGTTCGATAAGACCTTTGATGAATGATGGGATGTTAGAGATGCTAATGTTTAGTTGTGAAGGGTGAGTCAGTTTATGCTTTGAAATTGCATCAGCAACTGCATTACATTCCCCACAGACATGTCTTAGTGTAGCCTGCTTAAGCTCAGAGTGAGTTTGGAAAGCTAAGACATATAGAGACCATTTGGCATTTCTGGGATTGTTTATCATGTTCACTGCAAGCATGGCATCTGATTCCACTATATAAGAACATCTGGGGTCCAAACTAGAGAATCATCTAGCTGCTGCCTAGATGGCCTTCATTTCAGCCTCTAATGGTATACTAGCAATGGTAGTGAAAGATTGAATTAGGCACAGCTTGTCAGTCCAATCTCTAGCTATAAGGCCAATTGTGGACATGTTGGGGGACCAGGATGCATCTACGTTCACAGTTATACTGTTTTGTGGTGGATTTTTTCTAGAAGACAATGGATATAGAAAGCTTAGGGAGTGGTCTTAGAGGCGGAATCAGGGAGAAAATAGGATAGCTTCTAATAAGATACACATTGGAGTGAGCAGGTTTGGCTGAGAAAGAAAGAAAAATAAGATCTCTCACTTCTTTACTGATTAGAGCTTGTGAAAACTTTTTGTTGTCATAGTAGAAAGCATTCCTAGCTTTCCATAAGGACCAGCATATCAGAGATGGCAACATCCTACAGATATCTCTATGCACCTTAGAGAGTTCAGTATTATTCCAATATTCAAAAAACCTGAAAGTTAAACTGTCTAATGTATGCAGTTGAATCCCCAGAATATCCGAAGTATTATCCCAAACAGCTTGAGCCAAATGGCATGAGGTGAAAAATGCTCTATTGAGTCAGATTGATTGCATACTGGACATTTCGAGGCTAAGCTAAAACCACATTGGACTAAGACATCATCAAAAACAAGGAGAGAATTCAGTAGCTTCCATGTGAAAATGGATATTTTTTGTGGCAGTCTAGGGTTCCAGATGTATCTAGTGGCTGGGAAATTACCTGATTGCTGGGTAAGGCCTCTGTAGGGTGATCTGAAGGAGAAGACACATGTATCTTCAAGTTTCCATATAAGTCTGTCCTCCCTTTCTGTGTGAGGCTGTGCTTCCTACAAAAAAGTCAAAGTATCATGTTCCAAATAAGGTGAGATATGTTGCAGTATCTGGCTTTTTTCTCTGATGAAGTCAGCAATGGTGTAATAGTAAAAAGGTGATAGGATTGAAAGTGGAAACATTTAGATAGAGGACCATTTGGGCACCAATTGGCATTCCGGCAATTGCTCAATACTTTACCATGTATAATGAGAGAATTTTCTTCTGCAAAGGAGTTAATACTACATATCCTTTTCCAAGTATGGGACTTCTTATGGGACTGTGGAAGTGCCCACAACAGTTTTGACCACATGGTTGTGCCCAATTGGCTTTTGGCAGAGCATGAATCAATTATTGCTTTTACAGATCTAAATCCTAGACCATTCTGGTATCTATGTGTACTCAGGTCAGACCATTTCCTCCATACTTTGTTTAATTTGCCCTCTGTTTCGCCCCAGAAAAACCTTGTCATTTTCTTTTCTAGTGCCTTTATTATCTGTTTAGGGGGCTTTAGGACTAACCAAATATGTTGTGGGAGGGAGTATAGACAAGATTGAATAAGCACCATTTTGCCTCCCAAACTTAACCATCTATTTTTCCAATTCAGGAGCTTTCTATCTACTGCTTCCAACAGAGGTTCAAAATATAGATTTAAGGTCCTACCTTTGAATATTAGACATCCCAAGTATTAAAATGGAAAGACTCCTTTCTTCATTCCTAAAATTGATTTTATCTGATTTATTTTAACAGTTGTTGCTCTTGAACTAGAATAGAAATCAGATTTATCAAAGTTTATCTTTTGTCCAGAGGTTAGTTCAAATGTTTCTAAGAAGGCTTTTATTCTGGTCAGATTAGACTTTGAGGCTTGCATGAAGATGATAGTGTCATCAGCATAGCTCAGATGAGATGCAGGTGTAATGCCAGAGGGAAGCTGATAGTAACTGAGTTTTTTATTCATGAAAATAAAAGATAAGCTTATGGAGAAAGCTTCAGAGAAAATGTTAAAGAGAAAAGGAGATAGAGGATCACCTTGTTTAATGCCCCTTGTAGCTCTGAAAAATCCAACAGGGTTACCATTTATAAGAACAGAAAAATAAGCCTGAGAAAGGTTGTTCATTACAGCATTTAAGAAACTCCCTGTGAAACCAAATTTACTGAGAACTTTTTCCATAAATTGCCAATTAACTCTATCGAAAGCTTTTCTAAGGTCTAACTTTAACATGCAGTTTGGAACCCTGTTTTTCTTGTCTAAAAACTTAATCACTTCCTGTAGGTAGAGCACATTATCAGAGATGTCCCTATTTTTCATGAAAGCTGTCTGATTTGGGGAGATTAAGTTTTCCATGTATGGTTTCATTCTTTCCATTCGCACCTTAGAACATATTTTATTAGCAACATTTGAGAGACTAATAGGCCTATAATCATCAAAAGATGAGAGTGTCTGTTTTTTGGGTATTAAGGCTATCCATGTGCTACTTATTCCTCTTGGTATTTCTGAGCCTAACAGGAAGTTATTTACTGCATCTATTAGGTCCCGTTTGATTATATCCCAGCATTTAGCATAAAATTTTGAGGTGAATCCATTCGGGCCTGGACTACTATTCCTGTTCAGACTCATTACCACTGTTTTAAATTCTTCTTCTAAGACTGGTTTAGACAAAGACTGATTGTCCTGGGAAGATATTACTGTTGGGATTTGGCTGAGAAAGTGGGAATAATATGTGGTAGTGTTAGTCTGATTTGGATCAGAGAGCAGGTCAGAGTAAAAGGATACAACCTCCTCCTGTATGTCAGTATGATTGTCTAACCAGAGACCTTGCCAATTTTTTATTTTTGAGATGTGTAGTTTACAGTTTTTTTCCTGAACTGATTTATGAAAAAATTGAGTGTTATTATCCCCAAGTTTGGTCCAGTTAGTTCTTGATTTCTGCTTCCAATATTTTTCTCTTTCTTTTAAAGCTCTTATTAGCAGTGCCTTTTTCTCATTAAGTTTGATTAATTTTGTATCTGTACCGGTGGAATCATAGTTTATCTCCTGCAATCTTAAATTTTCTTCAGCAATTAGTACATTGGGATCAATGTTTCCAAAGGACTCTTTGTTCCAGACTTTAAATACCTTTTTTAGTCTAATTAGTTTAAGATAGAGTCTGAGCATTCCTTGGTGAGGGATTGGTTTAGCCCAATTATTTCTAACCAATTATATAAATTCTGGTCTGTTGAACCATGTATTAAAAAATCTAAAGGGCTTGGGTTGGGAGGGGATTGTGGATGAGATTTGTAGAAGAAGAGGGGAGTGATCTGAAGATTGTCTATTTAGTGTTTGAATGGAAGATGCTGGGAATTTGGTATTCCATTGCATGGTACTAAGACCTCTATCTAATCTTTTGAAAGTGGGTTTTCTCAGCCTAGAATTAGTCCATGTGTAGAGATTTCCTACAGTATTGATTTCCTGAATTCCCACAGAGGTTATCCAATTATTGAAATCTCTTATACTACCTAGATTGGGGTTGGAAGGTCCTCTGTATTCTGTAAGTGAAGAAATTGTGTTAAAATCACCTATGAAAATAGTTTCTGAAATAGGAAGGTAACTCAGATCATGCCATAGAACCTTCCTTCCCTATTCCTAAGGCCATAGACAAAAACAGCATCCATTTCAACTTTTGTTATTACATGTGTAATTTTAACATGTAAAAATTACTCATGCTGTGAGAGTAAGGCAACATTTAAAGCACCATTCCAAAACAACCATATTTTCCCATTTTGAAGAGGTAAGAAATGAGAGTATCTAAGTTTCTCCATGTAGGAGTGACATTTACTGTTATCATGCATTGGCTCTATTATACACACCAGCTCAATTTTTTTTCTGTTTGATGAGGTGTTTTAATCTGAGCATTGAAGTCTCTAAACCCCTAAGGTTCCAGACTAGAAAATTAATGGAAGTGGTGTATGTCATTGTTTACCTGATTTGTGGCTTTTAGTATTGGATCTTAGCATCATCTTGTTTAACTGATTCATGTAAGTGTTCTTTCTAGATTTGGACTTTCCTGTAGTGTTTATGTTACATGTTGATTGAGATTGAACATTTACCAGGCCAGGTTTTGTAATTGTGTCATCTTGGAGAGGTCCTTCTTCCTCCATTTCTCCTAGCAATGTTTGGTGTGGTGGGTGGTCCAGTTCTTCTTCAGATTCTGGGGGTACCTTTGTATCCTGCAGAACAAAAAATCTATTTGCCATCTTTCTATGTTGAGAAAGTGGAGGATTAGTGTGAGAGAATTTATGAAAATTAAGTTTTTGGGACCATCTTGAGCATAGACTTTGTGAGTCTTGTTATGGCTTGGTAGTGCTGTTGCATTAATCAATTCTGTAGTAGGAGATTCTGGATCAGCTTGGGGTAAGTCTGTGAGGTTAAGAACAGGAGATGGATGAGGTGTAGGTGTTATGTTCCTTGCAGGACTGATTTTCTTGCAGTGCAATAATCTTAGCAGGGTTAGTTTCCAGGTGCTTGGGTATGTAGGAGGATGGTTGCAGTGTAGGGTTAGTAGTGGCTTTTTGGTGCATTAACTGGTTTTTGAAATGGGAGCTGTTAGTAGGTTGTGGATCATTGGCAATTTTAGGCATCTTATCAAACTTGTTCCATGTGGGTTGCCATTGTGGAGCTGTGTTATTTTGGATTAGAACTCTACATTGGTTCAGTGAGTTTCCTAATTTAGCACAATTTTCACAATACAGGGGTATGTCCTCATACTAAATGTTATATTTCCTATTGTTTGAGACAGAACCCAATCTTATGAAGTGATTTAGGGGTTTTTGAAGGTCTATCTCAACACAGAGCTTGATGGCAGATGGTCTGGTTAGCATTTCAGTAGCTAAATCCTTTTGGATGAAATTTCCTATACTATTTCCAATAGCCTCTATAGATGAAGTATTGTAATAGTAAAGGGGAACTTCCCTGACTGTGCACCAAATTGGGACGATCGGCGATTCCTTCTGTGTGGAGAAGTCCGGCGACCATTTGAGGATCTTCATGTGAACTCCGTTAAAGCTCCACGGTCCTTTGATCCAGCAGCGTTGATAGTCATTTGGGAGTTCAAAGTGGATCAGTATATGCTTGTAGTCGAGCGACCCCAATTGGTATTTCCCAGAGAAACCAACAGTCTTAAAAGCTCCTTCTAGCTGCTCCATGGATAATCTCCCTTTGGTGAATTTACCAACAAGGGCATTCGTATAGTGAGCCGAAAGTGTGGATATATCATTATCAGAGTATAGAAAGGCGAGTTCTCCAAGGTGTTCGGATTTTGGGGTGATCTCTGGATTGTTTGGAAGGGCTGAAAGGAGTGGTGGAGCTTTCGATTGAAGGGCTGCGATAAAGGATTTGGTATTTGTGGTGGTTTTTTTATCACCCATGACTTCTGATGAACGGAGCAACTCTCTCGTCAAGGCGAGAGAGAGCCGTTTGCAGCAGAGATGTGACCGTTTCCAGTCGCTACAGTAGACAGTGAATTTCAGAGGAGAAGAAAGGAAGAGAGCGATTTTTTCGAACAAAGAGATGAATTTGCCAATAAAGTCAAATGAATTATTGCAGGTGATTGTGTTTGTTTGATGTTTCTTACCAGGTGTATTGAATCTAGAGTCAAAGGATGTCGAAGGGTCTGAGAGTTAGATTACTTCCATATTATTATCCGCCTTTACCTTCACCAATCGAGGTAGTAGGACATCAAAGGGTTTGAGCATTAACAAGCATTATCCGCCTTCACCTCCCAGCCAGTTTCATAGTTTTTAGGTAGCTTAAATAGTTTATGTGCTTGTGATTTTTTTCATCCACTCTTCTGAAAAATTATTGCATGCTCATAATCTTATTTGATTTTTTTTATTGTTCTTTGATTCCGTGATCTTGAATTTATTCTTGAATTATTGATTAAACCTTATACAAAAAAAGTCTTTTGTGTAGTTTTCCATATATAGTGTCATATCCTTGATCCTTATGATCTTGAATACCTTGAAGTTCATTTGAATCGAGGAGAAGTTGTCGATGACTTCTTATTTCAAGTTTTATATAGGAGCTTTTGGTTCTAAAAATATTTAAAAAATAGAAACAAAGGATAGCCAACTTTTTGTTTTAGAATCGAGATCCGGGGTTTTGAAATCGTAAATTTGGGGTTGATTTGTAATTTTGGAAAATTTGGGGGCTGACTTTCAATTTTTGAAAATCTAGGAATTGTACTCGAAATTTTTGTGCTTGGGGAATAAGATTCTAATTGTGAGTGTGAGTGTTATATATTGTGTGAAATTTGAATTTGTGGCTAAAAAAGAAAGAAGAAAAAGGAAATCCAATTTGAAAAAGGAAAAGGAAACAAGATCCTAATCGGAAGAGGAAAAAGAAATAAATGTCAATTGAGATTGGGGTTTGATCTGAATTTTTCGACTTGGTTGACAAGTAAGTCATTAAAATCCTTTTCTTCAAAGGATTTGGGTTTTATTTTCCAATCCAATTTGAATTCGGAAGAGTTACTTAAATTTTTGGAACTTATTTGTTGCTTATATATGATCATATACATTCTTGTTTTGATCATATACATGTCATTCATTACAACTCTGATTCAAGCCATTATAGTTGCATTTTGTTCCTTATTCTTTTAAGAATTTGGAAATATAGATCATAGAGCCCAATTTTGAGTTTATATATTTTTATATTTCAAAATAAGTTCTACAGTACTCATCTCCTATTTTGCTTTGAATTTTCGGTAAATTGATTGATTACCCTTGCATTAGTCTTTGCCTTGTGAGTTGTGAGTGTTATTAACTTGGTGAGCGACCTTATTAAACAAAGGGAAGGGAGGGGCAATTTTTATACAAACTGTTTATTTTTCTTAGCAGCTTAGCGAGGATGGCAGACAATAATCCATGCATCCCGCCTTTTGTTAGCAATCCTAACAATTTACCATTGGCAAAGACTTCTAATGGAAGATGTGGTAAACATTCACGATATGAGGCTCCATATAGCTGGGAGCAACATCGAATTAGGCTTAATGAAACCACTGATCCACATCAGTTTGTTGTCTCAATAAATGCACTCATGAGAATCCTATAAAATATTGGCGAGAAAAGTTGACAGCATGGCACTGCCTACACCTCCATCATCGGCCAAGAGGGATGAATCCCGGGAATTTGTCCATCATTATCATGGTTATAATAGTTCAGATAAAGATTCTAATGATGTTTCGGAAAGGCGATCACACTGAGGGTCTTCTAGAATGCATCACCACAACAATTATCATTCCCAAAGGAGATTGAGGGCCAACTACTTGGGTTCCAGTTTGATTTCAGACTCTGCTTCAGAGATCAAGGAGTTGAAGTATGGCATCCCTTGATTTTATGGTCAACACAATCCGGTGAAGTATCTTGATTAGGAGCGATAGATTGAGAATATATTTGATCTCAACAATTATTGGGAGAAACAAAAAGTCAAGGTGGCATAATATTCCTTTGTTCATTATGCGGCTGAATGATGGAAAAATCTAAGAGAGTTGACACACATTTCTGGGAAGAAACCTATCTCTACATACTTGATGGAACAACATTCTTATTTGGCCAATATGAAGTAAGAAAGTTGAATAGTTGGTGAATACTGGCAATATCTCGAGTTGACCATGAGAAGGGTTGGGATGAAAGAAGATGATGCATTCATCAATAATCGATTCATTGACGGCTTTTGTGAGAACCTTTAAATGCCAGTCATGCTTCAACATCACATATCAATGAGATATTTATTGGTGAAATAAAGATTGGTTGAGAGTACCTTGCGGCACAGGATGCCACAGTTTGGATTTTTCACTAAAAAATTAGGGTTAGACTTGGGAAACCCTAGTTACAGCCGTGGCCGAGAGTCAACCATGGGCGGTCATGGTTTAATACAGTCTTATTCAAATCTAACTTATACTTCCAATGATAGAAGGACGCACTATTCACTCATCAGTCTTTATAAATTCCATGTAAGCCCACTGCTTCCTCGCCTAATTTGGTTTCTATTAATAATCTTACTTGTTTCCATTGCAAAGAAAGAGGACATGTCCGTAGTAACTATCCTCATGCTTGAGTATTAACCACAATTGATGAAGGTGATGAAGAAGAAGAATATGTTGATATACCAGCATTGTATGAAAGTGGCAAACAGATAGATGAATAGATCTTCGTAAATGATCAAGGTGAACAAGGTCCAGAAACACAAGGTAACTTCATGTCACTGAGACTCCTAAATTATGAAATGGTCGAAACTAAGGTACATAGAATCAATATTTTCCATACTCGTTGTCTTGTGAAAGATAAGAATTGTATTCTGATTATTGGTGGTGGTTTTTGGGCTAATACTGTTTCCAATCTTCTTGTTGGATCATTTTCTTTGCCTGTTAGTACTCAACCATCACCATATAAACTCATTTTGTTAAATGGTTGTGGAAAGATTAGGGTTAATAAACAATTCATGATTAACTTTAAGATAAAAAAATATCATGATTCTATATCGTGTGATGTTATACCTATGGAAGCTAGTCATATTTTGTTAGGGAGACCTTGATAGTTTGATCGTAAATCTATGCATGGCGGTAACAGGAAAAAAATTACTGTGATTAAGGATAGGACCAAATATACTTTGACTCAATTTATCCAATGGAAGTCCTTGAGGCTCAAAGGCATATAAAGATTGACAAAGAAAAGTTTGCGACTGATCCTCAGAGGGCTGAACAAAACCCTAACCAAGGCTTGAGGGAGATCGGCCAAAAGGTGAAAAGAGGAGGCAAAAACCTTGATAAATTTGACCAAAAGTAAGGGGATGGTCTTTTAAGGTAATTCAGGTAAGTTATTGAATGATTCTGATAAGTCACGTAAGATTATATTTTCACATCTTAGTCCTTTGCCATCGGTTTACATGATGAGAAGTTAACTTCCTATTGATTCTGGTAGATCATTTTATGCTTCGATTAAGGATGTGAATCGTGCTTTTTCTAATCATTCTTATGTGCTAATTCTACATTTTAAAGAGAGCTACTTTAGCAATGATGATATTTCTGTGTATGTGCCTTCACGGTTTGCTAAGATGTTACAGGAATTTGAGGAGGTCTTTCCTGAAGCCCCACCTCACGGATTACTACCATTGAGAGGTATTAAACACCAGATTGACTTAATACTGGGTTTGGTTATTCCAAACTACCCGGCGTATAAAGCGAACCCTGGGGAGACAAAGGAACTACAACGGCAAGTCAATAACTTACTTCAAAAAGGTTATGTTTGTGAATCTTTTAGTCCTTGTGTTGTACTTGTCAATTTAGTTCCTAAGAAAGATAAAAATTGGTGTATGTGCATTGATTGTCATGCTTTTAAAAATATTTCCTAAGTATCGCCATCTTATCCCTAGATTAGTGATATGCTTGAAGATTTGCATGGATCTGTGATTTATACTAAGATTGATTTGGCTCAGGGTTATTATCAGATTTGCATAAGGGAGGGAGATGAATGGAAAACTGCATTTAAGACTATGTTCGAGTTGTATGAATGGATTGTTACGCCTTTTGGTTGAACTAATGCACCTAGTACTTTTATGTGGTTGATGAATCATGTCTTGAGAAAGTTTATTGGTCGATTTGTTGTGGTCTATTTTAATGATATATTGATTTATTCTAAGTCGACGGATGAACATATTGAGCATGTTAAAATGGTTTTTGTTGTACTATGTGAGTCTTGTTTGTATTTTAACATCAAGAAGTGCACATTTTGCGCTTTAGAGGTGGTGTTTCTCGGTTTTGTGGTCTCCAAGGAGGGCATAAATGTCAACAAATCCAAAAATGAAGCTATTTAAAGCTAGACGAGACCTACCAATGCTAACCTGGTACATTCTTTCATGGTTTAGCTAGTTTTGTAGAAGGTTTGTGCATTATATCTCATCTATTGCTTCACCTTTAAATGAACTAGTTAAAAAGGCTGTGATATTTGTTTGGGGTGATAGTCAAAAGAATGCATTTAATGAATTAAAAGTACGATTATGTAATGCTGTTGTTCTTGCTCTACCTGATTTGAATGATACTTTTGAGATTCATTGTGATGCTTCTAGTGTTGGTATTGGTGTTGTTTTTATGCAGGAGAATTGATCTATAGCTTACTTCAGTAAGAAGTTAAATGGTCGTGCTCTAAACTATCCTGTTTATGATAAAAAAAATTTATGTAATTGTCCATCCATTAGAGATTTGGTAACATTATTTATTGCATAAATAATTTGGCATTCAAGGTGACCATGAGTCATTGAAATATTTGAAGAGTCAGATGAAGTTGAATACGAGTCATGCTAAATGGTCTAGTTTTATTGAATCTTTTTCTTATGTATTGCGATACAAGAAGGGTAAAGAGAATGTTGTTGTTGATGCTTTGAGCCGTAGACATGTTTTACTTACACAATTGGCATGCATTATGTTAGAATTTTCATTCGTGCGAGATTCATATGCGGCTGATTCTCATTTTTCATCTGTTTATATTGCATGGAAAAATGGTGCTTATGAGAAGTTTTTCCGGTATGATGGTTCCTTATTGATGAATAATAAGTTATGTGTTCCAAAGTGTTTTATGCATGAATTACTTGTTAGAGAAGCTCATTCAGGTTGTTAAATGGGACATTTTGGTGCACTTAAAACTTATAATTTATTGCGAGAACACTCTACTAGCCAAAAATGGCACTTTCTGTTGATAGGATTTGTAGGATTTGTAGGAATTGTAGGAATTGTATCGATTGCTTAAAGGCTATGTCAAAAACTAAGCCTCATGGTCTTTATACTCCATTTCCTGTTACATCCTCGGGTTGATATTTCCATGGATTTTGCCCTCGGTTTACCACGATCTCAGTCAGGTAATGATTCTATCTTTGTGGTTGTGGATAGATTTTCAAAAATGCCACACTTTATTCATGTAGGAAGACAGATGATGCAAAAACATGTTGCGGATTTATTTCTAAGAGAGGTTGTTTGGCTCCATGGAATTCCTGCATCCATTGTGTCTGATCGTGATGTTAAATTTTTATCCTACTTTTGGAATACTTTTGGCGCAAGTTAGGGACAAAGTTGTTGTTTTCTAGTGCCAGACATTCTCAAACTGATGGACGAACAGAGGTTACAAATAGGACAATAGGCACCCTCCTGGTGCTCTAGTCCAGAAGAACTTAAAAAATTGGGAAGCATACATTCTGATAGCAGAGTGTGCTTATAATTGCACCGTTCATTCTACTACTTCTTTACCTCCATTTGAAATTGTTTATGGTTTTCTACCTGATACACCTCTTTTTTTTCCTTTGAGTTTTAAACAGGTTCAAAACCTTGATGGAAAGAAGAAGGATGATATTGTGAAGCAATTACATGAAAAGAAGTGCTTGAAGATTGAGCGGACAAATGCACAGAATGCTGACTGAGCCAATGATGGCCGAAAATTGGTGATATTCCAGGAAGGTGATTGGTTCTGGGTGCATCTGCAAAAAGAGAGGTTTCCAAATGCTTGGAAATCTAAGTTGAGTCTGCGTGGATATGGTCCTTTCAAAGTGGTGGAGCGTGTGAATGACAATGCTTACAAGATTGCTTTTCCAGGAGACTATGGTGTTAGTTCTACTTTCAATGTTGCTGATTTATCTGCATTTACCTTTGAAGATGATTCAGTTTTGAGGGTGGAACCTTTCGACCACGGAGGGAATGATGGAGATGCGAGACTACCACCACCATAGATGAAGACATTCCATGACTTGATCAAACATTTAAAGGTTATGTTTGGGATCCTCTAAGTGACATGGAAGAAACTATGACTAGGTCAAGGATGAAGCTTAGAGATGCATCTTTAAATGATTTTATTGATCAAATTTATGATGAAGAATTGAAGAAGGAGTCATCAGTGACATCTTGGATTTATTGTTCAAGAGTATCGAGGAACTGAAGACATCATGAAGGACACTTTACTCTTTTTTCCCACCAGGTTTTTAATGAGGTAGTGTGATCAGTGTAAGCTATTCTAAAATTATTTCATTTTGGATTTTTAATGATGAGCTCGACCATGTGGGCTTTGAAGAGCTTCAATTCGAAATCTAGTCCATTAGGGTTTAGCATATCCAGTTTTATTCTGATTAGAATTAGATTTGGTGAGATTAGATAAGGAAATATTCATCCAATGCTTTGCTTGGAAGAATTTGGCCATATATTTTTTATTTTAGGTATTTTAGTTAGATATGGTTTTAGCTTCTTAAAGCTAGCATAAGTTTATTCAGATTATGTTTGTGATTAGGGTTTTAGGCCTTGATTGCACTCTATAAATAGAGGGTTATGGCTGAGACATTACTCACCTTTTTATCAATCAAATATATCAATTTTTGAGTTATATTCATTGCTTGCAAACTTTCTTCATTGTTGCTTAATCTTGAGGTTTAATTAAGTACCAATAATGTCAATTTGAGAACTGATCCCGCGGGCTAGTTAGGGTCACAATTCTCGAGTTGTTCAAGATCCCGAGGGCTAGTTTTGATCAGTTTGTGCGACTTTACTAGGGTTTACAAAATCACTCGTTTAGTTAAAGATCTAAAATTTTGCAATCCAAAGTCTTTGCAAGGAGAATCATATCACGGTGTTTATGGTTACATGCATTTTCAAGAAAGTATTGTAATGTTCCAAGGTTCATGGTACAAGTTTGTACAATAAACAAGGGTCAAGATAATATTATGCCTTAAACAAAGCAATTGGCAAACAACCGTGAGTATACTAAAGAAAAGAAAACATAGTAGCTCAACACAAAACACCAACACAAAAAAAATAAAGATAATCAACTAACTAACTAAAATAGCTACCTAATAAACGCACACTAAATCCCCAACCGCGGTGCCAAAATTTTGTAGGAAACCCCGAGGTCGTCTTTCCAATAGATAACCCAAGGCGCTACTGAACCAAAAATAAGGATTTATAAGTGTTTCTCCCTTACTCATTTCTAATTAATGAAAAGTAGATAGTGGTAATCTAGTGTGTCTTACATCGAATCTAGGGGTTTAAAAGATAGATTGGTATGGTTCACACTTATGCATCACCCAGTATGTGTGTTGGGTGTATTAAACATAAGAGGTTTTTGGTTTCATAAAATTTAAGCTATAAACTACAAGCATAAACTACTAACATGAGATAAATATATTAATAAATGCCTTGGGGGCATTTGCATCATGCAATTGATAAATAGACATTGATTCTTGACTCTTATTCACACATCAACAATAAATAATTATATGCCTTATCACCCGATGTGGAGAGGTTGATTCACCGGAAAGTCCTACGATGACTAATACCTTGGTTTTGCCCCCTCGTCAGACTCTCACCTAGGCCTGTTATAGCTAGAAGAGTGCTAAACTACTTACCCCTCTAGCCCTCACTCTCGTGGTTAAAAAAATCGCGAACATGCAGTAAATTAAACACCAGAGTAGCAAGAATCTCCTAGACTTCCACCAGGAACACCCACTACAACGGTGTATGCTTTTACGAAAAAGAGCATTAGTATCTCATTAATTGCCCCTAGAATTTTATCCGGACTATAAAAAAACATATATGACTTTGGAACTAGATTACAACCCCAACTGGAACAATAATCGATGTCCGAAAGTAATTGGTCGGGTTGTGTATCATTCATATCCTAATTCAATTAATTCCTCTAGCCTAATCCCCCAAAGAATCAACAATCATGTATAGTTGTCACTCCTAAGAAAAACCTTTGCATTGACCTTTGACCAAACCCAAATAAAAGATAAAATACTCCATGGTTCATTCACGTTCCTAGTGCTAGATTACACATTGAAATTAATTAGTCATACATTCTAATATTATGCAAGTATAATCATAAACATCAAGGACAAAGAAAAAAAAATGATAATATAGATTATACATAGATGGATTTAAGAGTCTCACATGTTAAGAATCAGAATACGCTTAAAAATGCTCCCAAGTACTAATTTAAGATACAAGAATAAAATCTATGTCATTAATGGGTTTAAATTCTATGGATGAAATGAATGAAGAGAGAGAGAGAGAGAGAATGAGGGAGAGGGCGGGGAAAGTGTTATAGAACTACTCAGATTCACCTCCCTCTTGAAACTAATGGATAAGGACAACTTTATATAGTGGGAAGAGAGAGAAAGCCAAAAATATGTTGGTAAAAATCCTAGTCAACAGGGCGGCACGAATCATGCCATCTGGCACAGATCATGCCTCTGAATTTGGGAATGAACCATGCATAATTGCACGACCCATTCTCTAGGCTTCGTTTTCCATCTTCTGAACGGCACATGCCATGCATATTTTTGCGGTCCATATTCTAGGACGTTCTTCAAAGCTTCCTAATTTGGCATGGACTTTGCATGTTTGCATGGTACCTTGATTGGACCTTTATCTTTATAGGCAGTTCTTGTGGCACGGTTTGTACCCGATGAACGCTTCTAATTAGCCTTTACGTTTTTTTCTCCTTTTTCCTTCTTTCTTCTTCCACTTCCTTTAATCTACTACCATTAGTTTCAATGGCCTTTATTCTTCTACCAATATCGCGATTGGCCTTCTATCTACTACCATCCTTGAGAATGGCCTTCTCCAATGAAGATCTTCCATCTAAGCTCCCAAAAACACATATAGACCACTCATGGAGGAAAAATCCCATTATGCTACAAATACTATACAAAATAGAGAAGTTACAATAGAAAATCAAACAAAATGGTTTTCAAATATCTCTATCATGGAAAAGACCTATAAACCTAATCATCCACCAATAAAAGCATATAAAAATAGGTGCTAAATGATCTAAGAAAACATGCATTTCCTGTATCATCGTATTCCGAATTTAGAAATTCTATTGAAGACCTTTGAACACCTAGGATTCTCTATTCTCTTTATGGAGTCATTTATTTAAATCCAAGAACCAGTGTGTCTTGTAACAGTAACTGCTGATTGTACCAAGGTTTCAATTTTGGAAGGCTTTCCGTAACCAAACTTTAAGTCACATGGGAACATAAATTTGAAAACATGAGACTCAAAGTAGCTTGAAATGCACCTAACCTACGACATGAATAACACGGGGGTGGAGTTTGTGTTTGATAGGAATCGTGCATTGCTAAGCTACTTACAAAGAGCGCCTTTTGTTTCCACGAAGCCTACACTGAGGCTTTAGCATCATCACAATGCTTGCCTTAGGAAATGTTTCTTGTATAATCTCATGTATAAGGACAAACTCTTGCTATGTTCAATCTCACGTCTTGAACTTTTGTACACCTGTATTATTTCTGTTTACAAGGTTTGGGAAGCCTATATATCCCCCACATTAAGTGGTTTTAATTTTAAAAAATGTGAACATAAATTTGAAGGGACGATAATTCAATGGTATGTACACCTTTTTAAAATAACCCTCTACTTCATCCCACATCTCACACCAACAAAGTTTCTGATAGAAATTTTTCTAACTCATTCTAGGAAACTTCAAACTTGCCAGAAGGTTAGTTTACTATTAGAATTCTAAAACTATTGTAAAGTTGCCATATGTCTTGGATAAGTTTTCCATTCTTTTGTCATATTATTTTAGGCTTTTTTTTTTTGCAATGTTAGCTAGATGTGGAGATTCCGTAGTTCCCAAAATTAGCTACGATGAGTCCAACTTCTTCGAGTATCTGCAAAAATCTCCTCGGAGAAAGCTCTGATGCCTAAGTTAGGGTTGCCTTTTTTGAGGGTTTCTTCTTGTTAAAATTTACTTACTTAGTTTGTAATTCTTAAAATTTATTTATCGGGGGGGGGGGGGGATTGTGTCTTGTCCTAGCAGAGGATATTATGGTGAATAGTTACTCTTCACCAATTTCGATATTATTCACCTTGAGGCGAAGCGGTATACGCGTCTAGCAGGCCTCTTAGTTCTGGCAAAGTGATTAATCTGATGCTTGTCTTTGCCTGACTGAGACTGGGTGAGTCATGCATATACCAATGTGAAATCAACCACAAAATCTTTTGAAGTTGGAACATAGGTCCGAAATCACAACCATATTATCTTCTCATTACTAATTTTTATCCAGACATTGGAATCAATCTCAAAACTGTGATTGATGGAGCTTTTAATTGAAATGAAACTAGATTATTGGAACTTTCATATGCTGACACAATTTATTACAACCATTGTTGCCCCACACCCGCAAAAGATCAAAAGACACAATCTGTCCCCTTCTCAAAAACCCTTGTATGCTTGCATACTATCAATATCCAAACAATCCTTCATATTACCTAACCCATCCTCACAGATTCGTTACTGGGATTCATCCCTAGACTAGATGGTGGAATACATAAGCAGCCCTATCATTTTCTTCTCCACCAGCCCACCACCATATTCCTCAACTTGTATTGATTCCTCAAACCACCGCCTCTACCACATCTTCACCGCATGACTCAATCCCATCTCTGTTGTCACCATAGAAGGCACCGTCATCTCATTATCTAACATCTCCATTTGCGATGTGCTCATATTCTGGAGCGGTAGGGGTCAGGTGTTTAGGCCATGGAAAGGACGAGTGAAGGTGGTCGAAAGAGTTGGGGTCAGCATTTACTTTGTCGATTTGCAGGCCATCATGAAAATGATTGGAATTGGCAAGACAAAGGTTATTAGAGTAATTGTTGTTGTTTTTTTAATGTTTGTGTTGGTTTTTGTTATACTTAGTTATGGATTGTTGATTATTAATAATGTGTGTTAAATATCTTATTAATATTATATACATAAAATATATTAAAAAAATTGTAACTTAAATGGGAAATTCTCAGCAAGATATAAATATGGTACACTAAAATGAGATAATGAAAGGATCTTGTATTTTTTTTGGATGCTTTTTAATTAAGAGAAATTAAATCTTTGTTTGAATGAATCATAAACAGACATTTGGTTGATTTGAAAGATTGTTGTCTGACATTGCGGTCCTAGTTGAAAAGAGAATGCTTGAGAATTTGCAAGAAGTCATCCACTTAATGTGGTGCTTAGGGAGAGCCCTTCCAACATGTAATCTCTTCATTTGTGTCAATATATTGACATCAGCCAACATGTTTTGTGTTAATACTTAATAGAGCATTGTGGATAACTTTGGTTTTTTGTTTGCAAGTATGAAGTTGTTGGAGGGGTCATTCTTCCATCCCTCTTTGGGTGAACAAGGTTTCTGTGCAATGGTGAAGACTATTGGAAGGGTTATTATTTTTTCTAGACGAATTACTATCTAAGTCTTTAGGTAGACATATCTTCCACTCATAAATTCATTTGACGAATAACTATCTACTAGTGTAGGTGCATGAAATTTAACTAAATCCAACCTTTCAAACTAGTTCAAATTAATCCACTGCATACCGACCTTTAGTAACATTAGTGTACAAAAATTTCAAAAGCCCTTTCAAGTTAAGTTACGTTTGCTTTGTCTACTTTAATACATTAAGTCTTGCTTTTATATCTCATTTTATCTTACAATTTACCTTGTCTTACACTTTCTATATTAGTTTTAGAAACTACTTACCTTCATTGGTCATTCAATGTGCACATGAAGTACAGTTTTACATACATTGCATTTACAAACAACCATATTTTCTGACAACGTTTGCGATTGGGGATGTTATCTTGGAATGTCAGCATTTAGAGTGTCCATTATTATTTGGATGTCATTTTTGGTGTATATATGGCCAAACCATCAAGAGACTGATGGCCACTAGGCCCAGCCCAATGTCATCCTGCAACAAAAGGAACGCTTCTCAGCCTATGAAGAGAATCAATTCGATTTGTGATATGTGAACCGAAATACACAGAACGAACAATAAGCACGAAGGCTACGATCCCAGAATGTGGTGATCGTGGTACACACATGATCTTAACCCCTAAAAGCAAGGAACCACAACCACATTAGCCTATAAATACTACAGGCTAGGGAATAGCTAAGGTAACTATTACTATCTCTAGAAATTCCAGTTCTACAAGGAGAATACTGACTTGATCATCGGAGCCCTTCTCTCAGAATCACTTCTGGGATAAACCTTGCAGGTAAAGGACGCTCTTTGAGGGGATGATAAGATTCTCTGAAAGATCTCTCACATTATTTAGTGCCGACTGTGGGGATGAATTTTTTCTTTTCATTTTTAGGTCATTCAGGTGAAAACTGGTGTTCACCAGGAATGAGAGGAGTCATAAACATCAGTCATATGAACAGACAGTGGGATCAATAGGGAAGTACATCATCATCAGGTATATACCCCAACTAAAGAGAAATAGCACAACAATGAGGAAACAGATGAGGAAGCAGAGTCTCCAAACAACCACCATGGCAAGGAAAAAAGGGCATTTGCGGCATTCCTGGAAGCGAATAAAGAAAGCCTTTATGATCATTTCCTTCATACGCTCAAGCAAAAGCCCACAAAACCAGAAAAAGAGTAACCCAAGAGTGCAAAAACCTTAACTACGAAGAGGAATTGCGTGATATTGTCGCAGATGATGACGCTGATAAGTCACCTCTAGCTCCACACTTTGCGTGATTTTAAAATTCCAAAGTATTTTAAACATAGGATTTTAAACTTCCATTGCATGTTAAAATCTACGATGTGACAACGGACCCAAAATAGTTTCTACACTCATACAGGAATAGTGTGAGATTTTGGGATACGAACACCGAGTTAGTTTGCAAGGAATTTCCTATCTTTTTGATAGGAAAAACGATCACTTGGTACACAGACCTTCCAAATAGGAGTATCAAATCTTGGGCACAGTTGTCGGACTTGTTCTTGGGTTATTTCTACCAAAATTAAAGGTTCACCAAGATGATTACAGATCTAAATAACATATCCCAGTGAAGTGACAAAATCCTAGCAAAATATCATAATCGTTTCATTACGGAAAGCTTACAGGTTCGTGACTTGTCTTTCCAGTCTTCTTTGGCGACGTTCACAGGAGGAATGCAATTAGGGGAATTCTACAAAGAACTGACGAAGAATAACCCTGAGAACCCGAGGGAGCTGCGGAATATATTTGAGAAGCATGTGCAAATGGAAGAAGTGAACAATCGTAAGATAGAGAGGGAACGAGGCGAGAAGCGAATGATGGAAGATTTACATAAGGGATTTATGAAGAAGGGAAAGGGAAGTGTCTCTTTCAAAGCAAGATAACCAAGTTCGCTAGGAAACACCTTTGACAAGGCCAAGGAAAGAGATATGGCAAGCACACAAGGATCTATTTGAAGAGCTAGCACCCATGCTAGCACCACCAGAAAAGAGATCAAGGGAATATTATTGTGCTTTCCACAAGAACCATGGACATGATATCGAGAACTATAGATCTATGAAGACAAATAGAAGAAAACTTGAGGAATGTTTTCTTAAGTCAATACAGAAAGGAAGGTAGAAGTCAGTTTGGCGAACATAGCAATATAGCAAACACAGTAGCAAGGAATCAGAGAACAATGTCTACAATTCCATAGAATAAAAAGATGACCGCTGTGATTAATTGCAAGGAAGACGATAATGATGGAATAACAAAGACATTCATCTTGTCTATACATAGATCTACAAGATCATTGTCCAACAATGCTTGGAAAGCTAGAGCACGATATTTATCCCCACAGGAGCCTTTTGACAAAAGAGTCCGCTCAGATGAGACAATCACCTTCAGCGAAGATGATCCAATACTAAATGCGTCACCTCACAATGACCCCCATGGTAATTGTAGCAAAATTCGGGAATGCTATTGTACATAGAGTGTTCATAGACGATGGAAGTGTAGTCAAAATACTATTTGTTGACTGCTTCGTCATGCTAAGGTTCAAGTGAGCAGACCTCAAAAAATCTACTTCCTCGCTAGTTGGATTCACAGGGCAATCAAAAATGCCTTTGGGCAGTATACAACTACTTGTCACAATTGGAGAAAGCAGGAAAAGTTGCACCATTATGTGTGACTTCATAGTCATGGACGTTCCAAGTACATTTAATACTATCATAGGAAGACCGTGGATGAATAGAGCAAAGGCTATATGGTCTCCCTTCCACCTAGTCATGAAATTCCTAACTCTAGCCAGAATTGCAACTATAAGGGGAAACCAGCAAATAGCGAGGCAATGCATGGTCATCGAAATGAAAGCCGGAAGATTGGGAGAAAAAGCTTCAAATGGTGAATCCCCAAACCAGCTAGAGTCAGTAGTGGATTTAGTAGAAGAAACATAGTTAGTTAGCCTGGAAGGCGAATATAGCTCAAAGTGTGTAAGGATGGGAAAACATCTTCCCAGCAAAGAAAAAGAGAGAATCATACAAATCCTAAAAAACCATAGAGAAAATTTTGCATGGAATGTTCTGAACATGGGAGGAGTGGACCCGCAAATTGCTACACACTCATCGAACATTAGCGATACGGTAAAACCAGTCAAACAGAAGCAACGCTGCTTCGCTAGTGATAGGCAGCAAGCGATTAAGGAAGAGGTCACATCATTGCTTCAAGATGGCATAATAAAGGAAGTTGTATACCTAAAATGGCTTGGAAATCCAATTATGGTGAGAAAGTTTGATGCAGGATGGATGATGTGCATCGATTTTACGGACTTGAATAAGGCCTACCCCAAGGACTGTTATCCACTACCAAAAATGGATCAATTGGTTAAGGCAATTTTAGGGTATCAGGTGCTAGCTTTTATGGACGCGTACAAAGGATACCATCAAATAATGATGAACCCGGAAGATGCAGAAAAAACAGCTTTTATAACAAGCTTTGGACGTTTTGTTATTTAAAGATGCCATTTGGGCTGAAAATGGCAGGTGTAACCTACTAGTGAGTAGTGGATAATGATTTTTGTAATCAAATAGGGAGGAATTTCGAGGTGTATGTCGATGACATGGTCATTAAAAGCAAGAAGGTGAGTAGCTTTGCTGTGGATCTACAGAGACTTTGGATACGTTAAATGCCATGGAGATGAAGCTAAACCCAAAGAAGTGTGTATTCAGGGTAGGCGCTGGAATATTCTTAGGATACAAGGTGTCTTTGAAGGGAATCGAGGCCAGCCCAAAAAAATTCCAAGCCATTGCCAACCTCCCTCAACCGCGAACTTTCAAACACGTACAGGTTCTAGTGGGGTCACTGGCAGCACTTAGCAGGTTCATCTCGAAAGCAGCAGATAAGCACTTTCCTCTATTTGAGGTTCTAAGAAAAGCTAAAATGTTTAGTTGGAGCCAAGAATGCCAAACATCATATGATGGTTTAAAAGAATAGCTTCTGGCACTATTAATGCTAAAATCACTCGCCCCGGAGAAACATTATATTTATATTTAGCAATCTCAAAGAATGTGGCCAGCTCTATCTTAGTTCTCCTTGAAGACCAGAAGATAAGTACTAGTCTATTACATTAGTAGAATATTAAAAAGTGCCGAGAAATCATATATGCCAATGGAAAAGCTAACCCAGCCTTGGTATACTAAGCACGAAGACTGCCAATGTATTTCCATGCTCATCGCATCGTGATTTACACTGGTTTCCCAATTAAGGCCATCTTCACCAAGCCTGATCATCAAGAAGACTAACGGAGTGGGCTTTGGAACTAGGACGGTTTGAGATACAATTTCAACCTAGAACAACGATGAAAGCTCATGTGTTGGCAAACTTCATTGCAGAAATGACAAGTGAAGAACCACAAAGAGCTAAATGGTATCAAAGCTTGAGGATTGATAAAGACCAGACCAAATGGGAAAAAGTTGCATGGACACTGTTCATCGATTCCGTATCTAGAAAAGAAGGATGTGGAGCAGGGTTGTTGTTCATAGACCCAGAGGTGAACATGGATACTCATTATGTTTTAATTTCCAGCTCACTAACAATGAAGAGAAATATGAGGCTTTGATAGGTGGACTGGACCACATCGTCAGAATGATGGTCAAGAGTGTATGAGTATCCAACAATTCTCTAATTGTTGTCCAACAAGTGCAAGGACATTATGAAGTGCGAGAAGAGAAACTCATGAAGTATCTAAGGAAGGTGTGACAAATCATTACCCAGCTCAAATATTTTAACATACAGCATGTGCCATGAAGTGAGAATAGAAAGGTGGATGCGCTTAGCAAGCTAGCAACAATGGGATTTGATTCTCTTACCCACCAAGGAGACGTCATTGTGGAAGTCATCCCGGTCAGAAGCACATTGTCTACCATTGTGTTAGCAATCCAAGCAGATGAGGTAAACAGGATGTCTTCACTGATATACTTTTCAGCAAAGGGAACACTTCCAGAAGATAAGATGTATGCCAAGAAGTTGGAGTTATGTTCTGCTAATTACACTTACGAAGATGGGATCTTATACAAAAAGGGTTTCCTATCTCCGTGGATAAAGTGCGTAGGACTAACACAAGCATCAGAGATGTTAAAAGAAGTTCATGAAGGTTCATCTGGAATACATAAAGGAGATAGAAAAATAGTAAAGAAGATCATCTAAGCTGGATACTACTGGCCGACTATGTTTAACGATGCACATAACTTTGTCCATAAATGTAGAAGTTTCCAAATCAATGCTTCATTACTGCATAAGCAAAAATCAACTTGGAGAGGAATCTATGGAGCTTGGCCATTTGAAAAATTGGGGATTGACTTAGTCTAACCGTTCCTAAGAGGTAAAGTGAATGCCAAGTTTCTGGTTGTAGCAACTGACTACTTCACAAAATGGGTGGAAGCAAAGCCATTAGGAAGGGTCACACCTGAAGCTATTAGGATATTTGTATGGCAGAACATAGTATGTCGCTTTGGGGTGCCCCATACCATTGTCATGGACAACGGCACGCATTTTACAAGTAGGGTATCACTGATTGGTGTTCGAAGCTGGGGATTCTCCAGAATTTTACCTCTGTAGCACACCCCTAAGCCAATGGCTAAGACGAAGTGACGAACATGACTATTGTTCAAGGAATACAGAAATAGCTAGAAGGAAGGCAAGCCGAATGGGTAGACGAGTTACCAAACACACCTTGGTTGTATAGAACGACTGTTTGGGAACCAACATGAAGGACACCATATAGTTTTGTTTATGGTCATGAAGCTGTTATACCAATAGAGATTGGTAATCCAAGTCTTCGAGTAAGCGATTACCGGGAAAATGACAACCTAGATGTGATGAGACTGAAGCTGGTTGAAACAGAGGAGAGTAGGGATTTGGCAACAATCACAGAAGCCAAGTATAAGGAAAGAATGGATAAATTTTACAACCATAGAGTAAAGGAAACACGGTTCCAAATTGGTGATCTAGTACTTAGAAAGAACGAAGCTAGTTTAGCAGAAGAGCAAGGGAAGCTATGCCCGAAGTAGGAAAAACCCTAAAAAGTTGCAAAAACTCACAAGTCTAACGACTATGAGTTAGAAAGGTTGGATGGTATTAGTGTTCCGAATATGTGGAATGTGACAAACTTAAGGAAGTTTTATGTTTAGATTTGAAGAAGGTAGCGAACATTCACCTATATAGACACCAAGATATTATCTTTGGTCGCTTCTTTCCATTGTTTCCAATGCAACATTATCACGATAGTACATTATTAATACAAAAAAACCACCTTGTTAGACCACGATCACGTTTTCTCATCCTTTAATTTTGTACGGTAAAGAATTTTTTTTCGACTTAACCAGTTCAGCATACATCAAGCTACAAATTTTTACACAATAAATGATGCTTGCAAGATTTGGATCTTTCAAATTTGTAAATCACACAATTGCAAGCCATAGATCTTGCAAAACTATTGATTCTGGCAAGCCTTGGATCTTGCAACTTTATGAATCAAACTAATTACAAGCTATAGATCTTGCAACTTCACAAACCAGACAATTGCAAGCCATAGATCTTGCACAAATTCTGATTTTGGCAAGCTTTGGATCTTGTAACTTTGTGAATCAAACAAATCGCAAGCTATAGACCTTGCTGTTAGGCAAACATGCCTTCAAATATAGCGATAAAAGTAAGCAATAGATCTTGTGGCTTTGCACATTAGAAAGCAAGCAATAAGGCTTGCTGCAAAGTAGATATGCCTAAAAATCTTGGGCTAAGGCAAGTCATACATTTAGAAGCTTCACAACTTCTAAATTCTGCAACAAAATCCACATAATTAAAAAGGACAAATGATAGATAGTTCGACGACAACGTAAATGCATATTTTGCGAAGCCATAACCAGGTTTATTACAAGAAAGGGTAAGTACTTCAAAAACATCTATATGTGACTCAAAGCTTGCGAAGACCTAGAAGATGATGACCCATCACAACAATGACCATGCTCAAATTCGCGATGAGAATGCTCAGCCCTACGACATTTCTCCTCAGCCTTCTTTTCCTCACTAACCAAGTTCTTGTAACGCCATTTCATGTGCAAATAGGTAAGGTTATGTATGAAACCTCTTCGTTCCATGTGCTCGAGATGTTTGCCATAGTATGTCTTGAAGTCAGTGATGGGGTCAAACTCCTCGTGATCTAATTGCATGCTCATAACATTGATGGTCTCTTCATACCTTTTCATCTCAGCTCAAGTCATGTATTTCCTTTTCAAAGGAACCGAATATGCAATTGAATAGACCCAAACAAGTTAATCTTCTGCCCACCAACATCCATGGTGACATCTCCACGACCAATGGCCATACGAGAAGGTGAGGATATAGCTTAATGTTTGTCTTTATATTCAACCCATGTTTGCTCAAGTTGATGCCATATTTATCGAGTTGGGTGCACTCAGTACGAAGCTCCTCATTGTTATTTTGCAACTGTGTGTTTATAACAAACTGTTCATCAAACTTTGCTCGCAAGCCAAGAGTAGAATTTGATAAGTGGTCGTACTCTTGCCGATTCTTCTCCAATGTACCAAAAAAATTATCAATAAGGGCACATTGTTTATAAATAATCAACGTCTTTTGATGGGCCTTGCGAGTCTTTATCGCACTATAATATCTAGCTTCTACCTGTTGATGGAGCATCTTCGCCAAGTTCAACTGCTGCCGATGAATGAGACTGTTATGCTCGCCTAAAATCCTTTATAAATAGCGTAGAGCATTTTGGTTGTCCTTCACAGTCATGTTCCACTTCTTCTCAAAATCGCTGATACCCAGTAGCATATACTTCAACCGTATACCTGAACATAATGCCCAATCTTGAACACAGACGGGGAGATTAAGCGTTCATCGGTGCATACCAGCAGATTCAAGATCAACTAAATCGCTAACAATGTCATAAGAAATCCAACATTTTATCCATTAGGAATAAGCTTGCTATATGGACAACTTGTAGACAAAGAAAGGGTTAAGAAGAGACAGGAAGTTGCCACTCAATGCATAAAGGAAGCGATTTCCATACGCGAAAATAATTTGGAAGAAACAATCTCTGTACACTCTTCAGTGATGGATCGGGTGGCGCAAAGCAAGCTAATAGGCTCACTAAGAGGATCATTATGTCCCATAAAGTTAAGACTTTTTAAGAACTTATGATCAACCAAATATTGAAACCCTGCAAGTAAGTAAGGGCATTGAGAAAATAAGTAATAGGTAAAGCATATCAACCTTCATACTTAAAGTCACACATACAGTACATGCACACATCAATATATTGTTTTTGGTTTACAATCCAAAATTCAAAAATCAAAGTTCGCTAAAGATAAACTAACTTCTAAGTTTGAGTTATGAGGAGATTGAGCAATGATCGCAGCTGCATCTTGGCTCGGTGGAATCCTTCTCGCTAGGCTGCTAGATGGGAGTTTCAGTAATCACACTAACCTCACCAGCCGCATTGGCATCAGGGTTAGGAGTTGTAGTAGAAGCCTTGGCCTTTAATGAAAGATCTTCAAAGTAATCCACCTTGCACTCCTTCAATTCAGCCACAGAAGGAAGACTCGGAAGGCTAGAAAAATGCGAGATCAAGGTGTATGGTTACCCCCCATCAGCAATTTTCTGGATGAAAGCTTTGTTGAGATTTACTTTCTTCTTTTCCACGGTGGAAATGCACTTCTTCATATTAGGAAAACTCCTAAGATCGACTATAAGATTCCACTTGCGTTGATTTTTCACAACCTCGCAATACCTAACAGTGCGAGTTTCTTTTGAAATTTTCTCAAAAAATGTATAGAACGACTTGGTCTTAGAAAGCCGATCTACTAGCACTTGGGGGTATTAAGGTGATGCAGACCCATTCGTGCGCATTTCTTTCAAAGTAGTATGAAGCCGAGTCACCTCTAACCCTACGAACCTAGCGGCCTTCTAAGTGGCACTTGCCCTTTCCTCAGTAGCTTTCACCCTCTCCTTGGCGGCTTTAAGCGAACTCTCTTGTGTTGCACATTTGATTTCTGTGCTTTGTATTTCTCCATTAGTGACTCATCACTAGGAGAATGCTTTGATAGCAGCCCACTTGCAATCTGAAGACCTTTACCAACCTTACAAAACAGAATCGCATAGGATAAAGTCATTAATAATGTGATATAAGAAATAACACAACGATGACTATTAATGTTCAGTCGCAGACTTACCGCAACTAGAGTGTTAGGTAAGGAAATATTAGAAAGGATATCAGCAAACATCCATTCAGCCAATGGATTCTCGATTCGTGGTACAATCTGCGAACCAGTTTTTGTTAACATGCCCCCTTTTAAGGGGGGAACATAGTGTCCAGTAGGCCCACCACCCCTACCTCTCTTGGGTTTTTTCTCTTTCTGCATGGGGTGACAACCACTTGTCGCCCCTCCCTCAGTACCTTTACCCTTATAATTAGGGTTCATTGAGTTTGCGCCCTGAAGCGCGAGGTCACCACCAGCACAATTATTAACTTGTACAACAACCCCGTCCATCTCCTCATCTTCACCGTCAAAGAGCGACGGGTCAACCTCACCTTTAGATAGGTCTATATATGAAATAAAGAAAACATCGTAGATCGGAAAAAATGCATAAAAATGAAGAAGTGACAAGTTCAGGGAAATATGGAAAACCACTGATCAAACACATCAAACAAAACACCTTTAGTATCAGAGTCAGCGTGGCAAAGATTCTGGGTATTTACACAGAGCGTGGCCACGATCTTCGTCTCTTCAGTATAACGGACACTCAAACCAGGAAGTTTAGAATTAGGGACTTTGTAGTTCTAAGAAGGAACCGCAGCTTCAGGAGCCTGTTTTTCTTTTATAAACAAAAAGTATCGGGTACGCCAATCTCCAACATTACTAGGAAAGCCGCTTACAAGCTCAACCCACAGAATCACGGGATAAAAAGTAAATTTGTCTTTAGTGTTTTTCACTTTGCAAAGGTTATAATAGAAGTTGCAAAACAGATCGAGAGTGAAGGGCACGTTCGCTTTTTCACACACCCGAAGAAACCCCATTATTATAGCGATGCCCTTAGGATGAAATTGGGATAACACAACCTTATACGAACAAAAGAGTTCAATCACATGAGTAGGAAGATGGAAATATAGGCTAAAGTTCAAGTAGGATATATATCATGAAATGTAGCCAGGTGGAGGAATGCGAACACATTTGGGTTTGGCATGCGAACGAAGCTTAAAAGAGGCAATGAAAGGGAAATAGTAAACGAAAGTCATTCACATATTAACCACCGGAATCCTCGTCTAAGGGAACATCTTCTATGGGTGATTTATGACAGTTAGAGGAAGACATAGTCCTAGAGTTGGAAGTAAGAGCTGTAATTAGGACCAAAATAACGCAGACAAAAATGGTAGAATAGAGTGTCACAGAAGACAAGCCGGAGAAGATGACCAGAGAGTAATTAGACACAACCACCAAAGCTACCAAAAAATTAGGGACAACTCCAATATATCAAATTCAGAATATGTTGCAAATTGAGTTAAAAGCGGAACTTACTCGGGAAGAGTATGAAGATGGGACACGCAGAATACCTAGGGATGCTCATAGAAGGAGAAAATCTCGGGCAACAAAAGTGATGAACTGAAACAAAAATCATAGAAAATACTGAAGTATCAACAATAAAATGGCAAAATTGAGGAAGGCAACCAGTTGGAAGAAACGTAATGATGGAAATCTGACACAAAAAAGAAAAGTACCTTTTGCTTATATCGAGATGACGGTGGTAGATGAAAAGACAGCACACTGATTGAGGGAAACATATAAATTATTCATTTCAA
Source organism: Rubia yunnanensis (assembly GCA_037428765.1). Taxonomy (NCBI): domain Eukaryota; kingdom Viridiplantae; phylum Streptophyta; class Magnoliopsida; order Gentianales; family Rubiaceae; genus Rubia; species Rubia yunnanensis. The sequence continues at coordinate 115,006,240 of CM075061.1, read as the reverse complement.
ATTCCTCATTTTAGAGGTGAAACGAAAACAAAAATTAGGAAAATGCAAACTAGAAGGCAGAAGAATGCGGAGCGAATCTCGGGATCTTGAAACAAAGTCACAGCAAACATAGAATTACCACCGGGAATTTAAAATTCAAATATTAAAATTTGAGGGAAATTGATAGAAATACAGCCATGAAGCTAATGTCACTTCACAAGGCAGATATGCGCAATATTAAATAACGAACAACATGTACACTTGTAGCATCTATTTGCATATAAACCACAAAGCCACGCCATCACCCTGTTCCTTTCATTCTTCATGGCTAACGGGTGCTTATGGTGTATATATGGCCTAACCATCAAGAGGTTGAAGGCCACTAGGCCCAACCCAATGTTATCCCACAATGAAACGAATGCGTCTCAGTCCAAGATGAGGATCAATTCGGTTCGTGATAAAATATGTGAACCAAAATACACGAAACGAGGAAAGCACGAAGGCCACAACCACAGAACGTGGTGATCGTGGTCAACATAGGATCTCAACCCCTAAAAGCAAGGAACCACAACCACATTAGCCTATAAATACAACAGGCTAAGGAAGAGCTAAGGTAAGTGTTACTATCTCTAGAAATTCCAGTTCCACAAGAAGAATACTGTATTGATCGTCGAAGCCCTTCTCCCAGCATCACTTCCAGGATACGCCTTGCAGGTAAATGACGCTCTTAGAGAGAACGACCAAATTCTCTAAACAATCTCCCACATCAGTTTTCAAATAACGTAATCCATTGATAGAGAAGAATTAGCTGCGTCACTCGAGCCGCCGCCCGACCCACTAGTTCTAGCTGCATTGCTCAAGTTGCCGGTGAAGTTCAAGTCAGGTCCAACAACCTTCTTCATCGCATCGCGATTCCACCTCAGACTAACCATACGTTTCGTCGCACGGCTTCCTCTACGTTCCCAGCAAGACTCTGACCACTTTAGCGTCGCTGGAAGAAGAAAGAAAAGGAAGAACCCACACCAAGACCTCGGCGGGAAGAAAAAAAGAAGAAGACGAAAAGGGGGAAGAAGAAGAAAAGTAGAAAAAAAGTAAAAGAAAAGGGTGAAAATGTGAGTGTAGTTCTATCTTTTCCCTTTTTCTTTTTTTAATCCAGGGGCAAAATGATCATTTCATTAAGTTCCGGCCAAACTTCCCATTGATAGTTAAAGTCAACAGAGGGTTAGATTAGCACATACATCATAAAATTAGTGTTATTTTGATAATTTCTCGTTCTATGGGGTCATATTGAGACTTTCATCCAAAAGTTAGGATCATTTTAATTAGCACTTTACTCTTTTTTTAACTTAAATTTTATAATAATAAAGTTCAAATACAATAATGATGAAACTACTACAATTTTTCATATTTTATGAAAAATATTTTAATAAAACGGACCCTTTTTGATAAGTTAGTTTAGAGGCTTTTCAAATTTCCCTTTTTCAATCCCAGCAAAGCTTTTTGAGATAAGTTTTTAATTTTTTTAAGAAAGCTATTTTTGATCAGTTAGTTTAGAGCTTTTGAAAATTTCCCTTTCTAAAGTGTAGAAAAAGAGAAGGAAACTTCATATCAAAAAGTTGACTTTGAAATTCATACCTAAACGCTGTTTCGATTAGGTATTGGCATGGATTATTATAAAACAGACACCCTGATGATAAAAGAATATTTGATTAGGTTCATATTTGATTCGAATTCATAAAGTTTAAAATTTTTAGTTTCATACCCAAAATCGATAGATCTTATGAATTATGGATCTAAAACAAATGCAAAATGATTTTTTTTTAAATGAAACCATCCAAGGATGGAGGGAATATATTAGGCTCCCCGAACCGAAAGAACATAAAAAGAAGTGGCCTCGAAGGCATAGTTCAGTACACATAAGATCATCCAAATTGATAATTCAAGAACCCTAAGAAGCTCTTGAAGCAAAATAGCACATGCTTCCAAAAGTGGTGTTTAATGTACATCGATGATCCAGCAGGGGACTTTGTTTATAAGTCCCAAAGAACAAGTAATGCTCCAAAATCCATTGTTCAGTGTGTCGTCCTGGTGATGTTTAGCGGCAGGTGGAGTCGACGCCCCATCGAGGACTGGAAGACGCCTCGAGGACTGGAAGCATCCTCAAGTAGTCGAAGCACCCTCCAGGACTCTAAATGCTTCGTTGGTACCCGAGCTCTCCTCGAGTACTCGTAGCCTCCTCGAGGACTCGTAGCCTCCTCGAGGACTCGTAGCCCCGTCGAGGACTCGATGCCCCGTCGAGGACTCGATGCCCCGTCGAGGACTCGATGCCCCGTCGAGGACTCGATGCCCCGTCGAGGACTCGTTGCCCCCTCGAGGGCTCGAAGCCCCCTCGAGGACACGAAGCCCCCTCGATGACACGAAGCCCTCTGAGCCCCTTCGAGGACACGATGCCCCGTCGAGGACTCGATGCCCCGTCGAGGACTCGAAGCCCCCTCGAGGACTGGCCCGTCGAGGACTCGATGGCCCGTCGAGGACTCGGAGCCCCCTCGAGGACCCGAGGCCCCCTCGAGGACTCAAAGCCCCTTGGAGGAGTCGAATCCCCCTCGAGAACCCGAAGCCCCCTTGGAGACACGAAGCCCCCTCGAAGACTCGGAGCCCTCTCGCGGACTCGGATCCACCTCGAGGACTCGAAGCCCCCCGATGACTCAAAACCCTCTCTAGGACACGCTACCCCGTCGAGGACTCGAATCACCCTGGAGGATTCAGAGCCCCGTCGAGGACTGAAAGCCCCCTCGAGGAGTTGAAACCACCTCGAGGACTCAAAGCCCACTCGAGATGAACGTAAATTGCTCCATATTACTTGATTGATGCCGTTGTGTGCCTGCCATAAGAGAAAAATAGCAGCAGTTGTCTATTCCAATAGCTAACATAGGGAGAATATCAGGTCTAATGTAAGGAGAACTGCAAGCATCAAGATGAATGAAGCCCTTTATTAATTTAGGTAAATCAGTAACAACCGATTCTAGTCATTAATTCGTATACATGGTATCCCAGCTGCATCCAGTATAATCAGACCCCTTATTTCATTGGAAGCTGAATCCAATTGAAACAGACCATTTTGCCTATGAACAGCTGTTTTGGCCAGAGCATCTGCCACTGTATTACCTTGTCTAAGTGTATGCACAAGCTTGATATTTCCAAGGCTCAATTTAGTTTCATAACATAAATCAAACAAGGGCCATGGAGCTTTATATGGATCCATAATATGCAATATAGCTTGTGAACTATCAGATTCAATTACACTGTTATGAGAGGCTAGCTGTAAGAGATAGATTCCTTTTTGAATTGCCACAATCTCAGCCTCTACAGCACTGTGTGCCTCCGTCAAATAGGTACCCATAGTAATTACCCCACCATTTTCATCTCTGAGAACAAGACCTAAACCAGTAGACTTATCAGTTTTCCAGGCTACATCCATATTTAGCTTACATCCTACTTCTGGTTTGTTCCACTTAACAATAGCTAGATGAGGTGATGGTTTTGTTGGCCATTTTGGTAATAAGCCTGACTGTGTCAACAGTCTGGTATCATCACAGTTAGTGAACAATGGCCTAGCATAAAAGATGTTGAAAATATACTCCCTAATCCTTGTTATCGTAAGTTGAATGTTAGGGTTTGTATTCTCGAACATTTTTTCACATCTAGCTTTCCATAGGAACCAGCATACCACCATAGGTAAAAGTCTAAGTAGGCATGAATGCAAAGTAGTTTGAACTGGATTTGTGAGGTAATATGATAATCTATTCCAAAGAGTTGAAAAATGCAGAGGAGTTATCCCTATAATGCGGTGAATTTAATTCCTGATAAGAGTAGCAAAAGAACAGTCATTAAAAAAGTGTTGGATTCCATCAGTGTTGTTACAGAACAAGCACTTAGAAGGAAGCTGAAATTCAAAAACTCTGAGGACATCATCAAAAGGAAGAAATGCATTGAATAGTTTCCACATAAAGATGGATATCTTTTTCTGAGCTCTTGGAAACCATAATTTACTAAGAGTAACAGAGGTACCTCTGTTGGATTGGAGTAGCTTATAAGCTGATTTGAAGGAGAACTTCCCTACTATGTCAGGCATCCAAATGAGTCTATCCGCTCTCTCCTCCCAGATTTTGGTTTCCTGCATAACATGACAAATTTCAGGACTTAGCAGTGGATAAATAGAGGCAGAAAAACTAGTCCTGTTTATTAGGAAGTGGCTAACAGTACAGTCAAAAGGAATGTTGGTAAGTTCATGAGCGCAATGATCCATCAATGGACCTTTGCCTGTCCGGTTTGATGTCCAAAAATTACATATCCCCTCACCAATAATAACCCTAGAATTTCTCTTAGCTAAAGAATTAATTGATTGAATCCTGTTCCATGTTTGGGATTTCCTAGCAGTAGGTGGTAAATACCAGATAAATTGTGCCCATGGTGCCTGTCCAAGCTGAAATTTCCACCACAATTTAAGAGAACATGCTCTTATAATTGTGGGGATTGATCTGGATGCAAGACCATTCTGGTCCAATGGGTAGCACAAATTACTCCACCTCCTCCAAACCTTTTTTGGACCCAGATCAGTCTCACCCCAGAAGAACTTAGACATCATTTTTTCCAAACTTTTGACAACATGAACTGTAGGCTTCATAACAGTCCTAATGTACTGAGGGATAGAATAGATATAAGATTTAATTAAAATCATTTTACCCCCTGTACTTAGCCATCTATTTTTCCAGTTTTGCAACCTTCTGTCAACCATTTCTAAAAGGGGCTGAAAATGAGCATTAAGCACTCTACCTTTAAAAATGGGGCATCCCAAATATTTAAATGGAAAATTGCCCTGCATCATTCCTAAAATCTCTTTTACCTGTCTCATTTTAGCCACAGTCGCCCCCTTACCCAAGTAAAAGTTACTTTTTTTGAAATTCACTTTTTGCCCTGTGGTGTTTTCAAAAACCACAAGGGAAGCTTTCAACCTAATTAAGTTCAATTTACTAGCTTTCAAGAAGATTACAGTATCATCTGCATAACTAAGATGAGAAATTGGGATTACCCCTTGAGAAAGATCAAAAAATTTGAGTTTACCTGAATTAAACACATAAGCTAAGCTTCTTGTGAAAGCCTCAGTAAAGATATTAAAAAGAAAAGGGGATAGAGGATCACCTTGTTTAATACCTCTAGAAGATTTGAAGAAACCTACCGGCTTACCATTAATCAGCACAGAAAACCAAGCCTGGGTGATGTTTTCATGACATAGTGAACAAATTTACCATGCAGTCCGAACTTTAACAGAATACTATTAAGAAAAGCCCAACTAACCCTATCAAATGCCTTTGTTAAACCTAATTTAATGACACAGTTTGGATCTCTATTCTTCCTATCCAAGAATCTCAGCATCTCTTTGAGATAAATGAAATTGTCAGAGATATCCCTGTGGCTCATAAAAGCTGACTGATGTGGGGATATGAGTTTAGGCATAATCAGTTTTAACCTCTCCATTAACAGTTTTGAAAAAATCTTGTTAATGAAATTCGACAAACTAATAGGCCTGTAATCATCAAAAGAAGATGGAGATTCTTTTTTAGGAATTATAGTGATCCATGTTGCTGCAATTCCTCTAGGAATGGGAGAACCAGAAAGAAAATCATTAACAGCTATCAACAGATCCTGGCATATTATTTCCCAACTTTTTGTGAAAATTTTTGATGAGAAACCATCAGGCCCTGGACTACTATTTTTATTTAAACCAAAGACAACCAATCTAAGCTCCTCTAAGGTAGCAGGCCTTATAAGCAAAGCATTATCCTAATCAGTAACGATTTTAGGAATTTGACTCAGAAAGTGAGAGAAGAATTCACCATTTGAATATGTTAACGGTTCAGAAAGAAGATCTGAATAATAATTAATAGCCTCAGTTTCAATTTCCTGAATATTCTCAATCCAGACTCCATGTGAGTTTTTTATCTTAGAAATACTGAGTCTTGACCTACTTTCTTTAACAGAGTTATGGAAAAATTTAGTGTTTTCATCACCATCTTTGAGCCATTTAATTTTGGACTTTTGTTTCCAGAATTTTTCCCGTTCTTTTAGGGACCTTAGGAGTTGAGCCTGAGCCTTTTTAAGCTTAATCAATTCAGTTTCTGAACTATTTAAGTCATAAATAATTTCCTGAATTCTCAACTCCTCCTCTGCCTTTGTAACATTATCCTGAATATTTCTAAAAACAGTTTTGTTCCAAACCTTAATTTTGTTTTTTAACCTCTGTAGTTTTAAGAAAAAACCAAGCATTCCAATTTCAGACAGAGGTGTTTCCCAATCATTCTTTATCAGTGATAAAAATCCAGGCTTGTTAAACAATGCATTGATAAATCTAAATGATTTAGGAGATGAGGGAATAGAGCTGCCAACAGTAAGAAGAAGAGGGGAGTGATCAGAGGCACCTTTATTAAGTACTTGGATAGAAGAAGAAGGAAATTTTGTACTCCCCCTATCTAACCTCTGAATGGTAGGGTTTTTAAGTCTACCATTTGACCAAGTAAAATTATTTCCAACAGTGTTGATATTATAGAGTGCATTATCATCAATGAACCTATTAAAATCACCCATGCTGGATTTTTTTTGGAAACGAGGGACCTTTATACTCATTGAACGAAGATATTGTGTTAAAATCCCCAATGAGTAGGGTATCATTCATATTTTCTGTCACTCAAATCTTTCCACAGCATTTTTCTCCCAGCAACTGTTCTCAGTGCATAAACAAAAATTCCTTCCATTGAGGTATTTAGTTTATGACTGTGAATGTTAACTGACAGAAATTGCAAATGATCGACTAACAGAGTAACATTAATTTGATCATTCCACATTAACCATATTTCACCATTTGAAGCCTACATGCAGTTAGTGAAGTGTAGATATTTCATGTATTTTCCACATTTATCATTATTATGCCATGGTTCGATAAGGCATAATAATTGAATTTTGTGTTTTTTAACCAGATCTTGTAATCTACAGAGTGATTTTTTCATGCCTCTAATATTCCAGACAATGAAGTTGATTTTAATAGTTGTACTAATCATTTAAAACCTTTTTGAAAGCCTTTTGAAGATCTAGTGATGATCTTGTTGGGAATAAATTGTTTACCAGGCGACATTATCTTATTGAGCTGAGTGAAAAAATTAATTTTCCTAAACTCATTAAGATCTTGCATATTGTGAGTATTTTTAGGACTACATACCTTTGCTGTGTCTACCTTTTCATCACTGTCAGTGTTTTGTTTATCAGTGGCTTGGGAGGATAAGAGCTCTTCAGTATACTCCTCAATATCTGCAGCAGCACTTACTTCTGAAGACTCGGCATCCTGCTCCTCCTCATCCCCATCTATCCCTTGTTGTAGGTCATCAAGTAGAGGGAAGAATCTGTTATTTCTGTGACCTTCTTGGGAGTGGGAAATCATTTCTGGAGAAGGTCTCCTGGCGATCTTCTTATTATCAGTCCAGAGATCATCCTTGGAATAGTTCATCTTATAGACAGGGTTGGGTCTAAAGGAGATCATTTCAGGAGCAGGAGAGGTAGCTCTATCCCTACTACCATTTTGGACCCCTGTATCATCATTATTCGAGGTCAAATGGAGAAATTCAGTTGAGTGTTTGGTGTTTGAGGTCATGAGGGGGAGCTCAGTTGAGAATTGGGCATTTTTAAGGATGTTAGAATGGTCAGCACCTGGGGAGGTTATATCTTTCACACTCTTACCCCTAGGAACATAGTAACTTTTTTTTCTGCTGAGTTTTAAAAACCCTGGCCTTTTCCGCTGTTGAGAAACCAGATGCCCCTTCCTGAATAATCACTAGATCCCCAGAGCTTGTGCATTTCCCATCAGTTCTATTGCCAGTGTTTCCTATCACTTCATTAGTAGTACAACCAGCCATAATACTAGAATCCACAACAACTACAGGGGTAGCACCACGATTGGTATCCTTAGCTTCCTGATTGGGTTTCTGACCAGCTAGTTTATATCTACTTCTTCTGAGTTCAGGATGCAGATAAATACAGGTAGAGTCATCATGTCCAATGGACTGACAATGATCGCAGTATAGTGGTAAGTCTTCAAACTCAATAGGGAGCTTTAGAACCTTGTTTTCAATTCCATCATCTTCAATACCTACCCTAATGAAACCGGGGACTTTTTTCCTAAGGTCCACTTCTACACATAGTTTCACAGCAGATGGCCTAGTAACTCCTATAGTTGCAGCATCCATTTTAATGAATTATCCTATCTGGTTGCCCATACTCTGGATCATGGTTTCGTTATAGAAGAAAATAGGCACGTTTTTAATGGTAATCTATACCGGGACAATAGATGACTCGATATCAGGGGAGAAATCTACAGACCACTTGAGTACCTTCATTGATACCCCAAGAAAGCCCCATTGCCCCTTTAGCCACATCCTCTGATAATCCTCCTTTTCGTCAAACCTAATCAAAACATAATGATAATCAATTGAACCCAGTTGAAATTTCCCTTTGAATCCAACTGACTTGAAAGCTTCATTAAGTTGCTCCATAGTCGGCTTTCCCCTTATGAATTTACCCACTAGTGTGTTGCTGTAGTGGCCAGCGAGAATCTCAGCTTCCTTTCGAGTAACAATACATGCGATGTCACCCTTGTAAGTGGTCTTTGGTGTGATTTCTGGGTTTGATGGCAAAGAGGCATAGAGAGGAGGAGGTCGATTAGCTAGAGCTTGAAGGAAACTCCTATCCGGATGGGTGCCACCGCGTTTCAGCGGAGGCGCCGCCATGGCGCGGTGGAGAACAGTAGAATTTTGGAACCGTTACAATGATAGAACGGATATAAAGGAATAAAGCTACCGGAAAAAGTACAAAAATTGCATGAATAGTAATTAGTTTAGAGAGAAGGGAGAGAATCTGTTCTTAGCTAAATGCAAAATGATTAATCAATCACTCATAGGTATTACAAATTAATATGCAAAGAACAACCATTTGTTTAAGTGGCACCCTCACACTTAGCTACACTACTCTTCATAAAATTTTAACACTTGGAAATACCAAATATCGCCACATCACCTGCTTTAAAAAAATTAAACTCACATTAAATTTTGCAGAATTCAAATATTGGAATTAAAGGAATACTTTAACTCACATTAATTTTGGCAGATTTCAAAATCTGGAATCGGAGGAATCTATATGGCTTGTATCAATTATAAATAGTAAAAAATAAAATCAGTAAAATAAATTAATATATTTGTTGATATGATAATTTTTTACCTAAAAACATTAACCGTTGTATAGAAATACTTTAACTTATTAATAATATAGTATTAAGAATATGAATTATCTGTTAATAATGAATTATTAATTATTTAATTAAAGTTATAAATTTACGTGTCTTTTAAAGGAAAATAGCAAAACTAGTATTAGCTATAAATATAGATATAAAATAACATACTCCTCCTTCCCAGCGGAATCAAGAAAAAATGAATATAGTAAAATGTGTTAATTAACTATAGGAAATATGACTTTGGAGTTAAGGTAAGGCTTTAAAACATGTGTACGATATAATATAAATTATCATAATTATTAATATTTTTATTTTTAATGAAAATTATAATATATTATTATTTATTACTAAATAATATAATATTATATATTTATAGTTCGTCTATTGAAATATGGTCTTTCTATATAATTATTTTTAATATTATATATTTGGAGTAATGGAACATTAAAAGTGATGTTTATAGTTGGAAATGGTCTAACTGAAGATGATGCGGAGATTAGCCAAGGCGAGGATGAAATCATGGATTTAATACAGCCTAACCAGAATCACTACTAAAAGAACAACCACTTGATTAAGTGACACCCCCACACTTAGCCACAGCACTCTTCATGAAATTTTGACACCTGGCATTACCAAGCATTGCGACATTAACTGCTTTAAAAAATACTTTAACTAATATTTATTCTAACGTTTATGCTGAATTCTACTTTCGTAATGAAAGGAAATTTATTTATTACAATTAAGCTTGTATCCAGTAAATCGCAATCAAAGGAAATTTACATAATAACTACTCTAATATTTATTAACGTTTATATGTATCCATAATGAAAGGAAATTTATTTATTACAATTAAATATGTATCAATTAAACCGTAAAAAAGGAAATTTACTTTTAAAAAAATGAAATTTACTCAAGGTTAAAAGATTGTAACAAAATTAATGATTAAATTACAGTTTAGAATTAGACAGATAAAGTATTATTTTTAATAATTTGATTCATAATACAATGAGCGCCATAGTTGATAGATGTTTGGGATCTTTTTCAATTGCAATTGTTTTATTTTTGTGTCTTGATTAGTTAAAAAACATTATTTTTATTTTTAATAAGATTATATAGAAATAATTCCCATAATTAGATTTGGTGTTTACCATAAAATAATTTAATTTATAAATTTTGATTATTTTTATTTTTGAATGATTAATCCAACATTATAATTTTTTAATTCATAGCTTCCAAACATTATTTTAATTTAAAAATAGATTTTATTTCTAACCAATTTTAATCAATATTCTTTAATTTGTGAGTTTATTTATTTTTAATAAAAAATAGAATAATTATTATTGTCATAAATACATTTTAACACTGAATGCTAACAAATATTGTCATAAATAGTTTTTTTAAATTTAAAGTTACATTCCATTTCATTTTGATAATTTTATATGAGATAATATTATAAAAAATAGTTACATATTTATAAAACAGAAAATTATTATTTTTATACATTTCATTTTAGCTTACAATTCTTATATTTATAACTTTATTTTTTTAAACACAAAGTATTTTTATACAATAATTAATAATTTTCTACGTAAAAAGGCTACGTGTCCACAAGTATTGAGTCAATTTACTTTCATTCAATGCATTATAATATTAAATATAATATTAGTTATTATAAATTATCTATGTGTAATTCTCATATACATATAATAACAATTCATTTCTTATCTAATTTTAATTTATATTGTATCTTAAATTTTCATTCCTAAGTTCATGCATTGGCACGGGAGTTATCTAGTTTGGGAATAATATACTTCAAATTTGTACCTCTTCTTCTCTATTAAAACTAATTTAATATGACAATATCTTGTGCGAGATTGTTTTGCAGCGAGACCAGAGATTAATTTCTTAAGAATGTAGCATGGGGTTTCAAATTGAAGTTTTAAAAGTTCAGGAGCTGAATGTAAAATTTTGTTAATTTACATTTAAGTTCAGATATAAATATCAATCTTTCCCACATTATTCTCTCATATTTTTTAGCTCCTTCTCTCTCTTCTTCTTTCTTCTCCAACGCAACCACCTCCTTCTTCTCTCTTCTGTCCACTTTTCTTCCATCTTCCTTCAATTTGCCCGCTCATTCTCTCAGTATTCTTCCATACTTATTGTGTAGGGATGACCGCAGGGACTCAAGGAAGATTTGCTTCATTTTTTGGCAAATTTTCCGGTTTTAGCTTCTGTTTCTGGCGGCCGAACACAATACTAGCTTCGTTTTGTGTTTATCTTCGAAGGTAATGTCTTTGCTCAGATTTTTTATACATATTTTGTTGTTTTTAAAATTTATTTTTGTTTACTTGTTTGGTTCATGTAATTTTCTAGGGTTTATGTTGTTCATTGTGTTAATATTTGGGGATTTCTTTATTTTTTGTGTTTTGTATGTTGTTATTACGGAATGTGCTAATATTTGTGTTGCTGTTGTTGTTTCTTACATGTTTAAGAAGATTTGCCTCATTGTTGCTGCAATCGAGAAGGAAGGAGGATTTGAAAGTTTACTGAATTTTCATCAGTGATATTTTGGGTACAGGTTTTGATGTTCTCATTTTCAGTTTGATGTTCATGTTTTTGGCTTTAAGTACTGTTATCTGTGTTGGTGTGATGTTTTAATTTCAGTGTTTGATGATTGTGGTATTTTCATGCTTACGTGTGCAATTAATGTTTAGTTTTTATTGTGTGTGTTATCTTATGGTTTTGTTACAATTTGTGCCTTTTGTGTTGTTTCTTAGATGTCTAAGACCGCTTTCTCACTGTTGTAGCAATCAAGAAGGAAGAAGGATCTGTAAATTTTGTTAATTTTCAGATGTGATGTTTTAGATACTGTTGTTAATGTTTAAGATTTTATGTTTGATCTTTCATGTTTAGGTTTTAAGTACTGTTATTTGTGTTGGTATGATGATTTAATTTTTGTATTTGATGCTTATAGTGTTTTAAGTGTGCAATTCATGTTCTGTTTTGTTGTTTTGTTTGTGTGCGTGATATGTTAGGGTTTTGTTACTATATGTGCTAATTTTATGTTGTTGGCATTGTTTCTTTGATGTCTAAGAGCATCTACCCACTTTTGATGCATTTGAGAAGGAAGTAGGAAATGTGGGTTTTATTTTTTTAGCTGTGATATTTTAGATATTGTTTTTAATGTTTTTGGTTTTATATTTGATCTTTCAATGTTTAAGCTGTAAGTATTTTTATGTGTGTTGGTGTAATATTATTAATTTCAGTTTTGATTCTTGTGGTGTTTTTATGTTTAAGTATACAACTAATGTTCAGTTTTGTTGTTTTGATATTTTAGTGTGTGTTGTTGATTATTTTAAATTTTGAAATTGTTTTTTAAAATACTGTGTATGATGTTTCTCAATGTAGTTGTCAGTGATGTTATGTGTGATATTGTGATGTTTTAATTACAATTATGGATGTTTTTATTACTGTAGGTCATGTTTTATATTATTTCATAGGAATGCTTTCATGTCAGTGCTCTAAGATGCCACAGATGATTTATTAAAAAAATGGTATGAGGAACTATGCTCTGAAGGTGTTCCATTGAATAAAGAATCGTAGTCGACCTTTGATCTTTGCAATGATGGAGTATGAGAGTCGTTCTCTTCAAAACTAGATTGAGAAGGAAAGTCTGTGAAAAGGTCAATGACAAAGAAAAACAAGTTGGGAAAAATAGAATTTGATTGTTTAGGATGTATTGTTTGACACTGATTTTTGAGTTATGATGGTTAATTGTTAGTGTTAGTGTTGAGGTGCTTGATTGTTATTGATGTTTTAGCTTGATTTGAAAATTTTCAGTTTTTAGGTTAGCAATTTTTAGGGCATTTAAACCCTTTTGTAATAAATGATGTTTGATGGTGATTGGCATTTTTACATGTTAACGTAAAACTTCAAATTAAAGTTTTCAACTTTTATATGCTAATTTTATATGTATATGTAGTGCAAGTGATGATTCGATGAATTCCTTCGATTTTGATTTGTCAGTGTATAATGCTTCATGTCTTGTTCATCTGTAATATACGTAAAGTGGTACGTGTTATTTTACATATGTAAATTATCATGTTAAAAAATAATGAGATCAGTGGATAGAAGTAGAACGTCAAAATAATTTTTTCAATAATACAACAGTGGAATATATGTTTTTATTTTATTTTAATAAGATGTTTTACAATGTTAGTTTAATATTTTAATAATCTAATTTGATGTTTAATAATTTTTATATGATATTTAACTATTTTAGTTTGATGTGTATTTTAGTATAATTATTTAATTTGATGGTTTAGATTTTTTTGATTTGACGTTATTTATTTTAAATTTGAAGTTTTATCACTTAAACGTGAATTATAGTCTTTAGGCCCAAAATTTGAATCTAATTTTAGCCCAAACTTTAAGCCCAAACTTTTTGCCTGAACCCTGTGTCTTGCAGCAGTTGCATTCACCAGAATTTTGACTGGAACCCTCGTCTGTGTACTCCAAAAAGACGACTCAGCTTCTAACCTAATCCTGACGGAATTTCATCGCTGAACTCAGGAATTCCGTCAAGAACACCAGAATTCCATCGATGAACTCCAAATTCAACTTGGATGCCCTGTCGGACCACCTCACCGTAAAGTCTCGTCACATCAGGTTGAAACCATAGCAACAAACCACCTCACCTGATTGGAAATAGAGCCGCGAATCAGAGCCACCACCGACCTGACTATAAACCTCAAAGCCTAAAACCAAAGAAACAAACCATGGTGAACCTCGAAGCCCAATAACTAGCGCGGCGAGCCAGATTACCTCACCTAGATTGCTATTCAAAACATGGCAGAACGAGGCGGCGAACCACGGTGTGATCTGCAGGTTTGGTACTGTGGCGATTGATGCGATAGTGGCCGGAGAAGGAGGGATGGCAAGCGGCGGAGGAATTTTGTTTAGAGGTGGGAGGTGGATGCGGAGAAAACGAGACAACAGCGGAGAAGAGAGATGAAGAAGAAAGACGTTTGCAGTGATTATTTTATGTATTTGCATGATAGTCCTCCATCTTTGCACATTTTTTATATTCTGACATTGAAAAAATAATATTTGTTTATTGGCCCCCAAATTTGATTTTTCATTTGCCTATTTTCACTCTAGTCCTTGGTCTTACAGTAAGATGGTAATGAAAGTGTTAAAGTGTTAAGAGTATAATTATTATTTGTGTTCTTTGTATAGTTGGTTTGTATTCTTAGGACTCTAGAATTCTCTGTATGTATTCCTAGGATTCCATTCATTTCATTTTACTTTCGAGTAACCTTATTTATGCCTGTAATGAAAGGCCACAAAGGCAAGAATTCCAACTCTATCATTGTATCAGAGCAGAGTAATCGCATCTTTTTCTAGCCAATTTTTCCCTTCGCTTGGAATTTTTTTCTCTGCTCCCTAATCCTTTCCTGGTAGCAGATTCAGTCCATTCTTGGAGTTCATTTTTTTGGTTTCGGAAACTGCTCTTCTTCTGCCCTTTCTCAGATTCTCTCTGGTCATTTTCCTTTATCAGTGTTCTCACGGTTTCCCATCGTTTATAGATTCTCCGACATTTTTTGGTTATCGGCGTCATCAATTGATGCGTCTTCCCTAGCTATACTTTCCCAGCGTCTCCCTAGTGCTCCCCGGTATCCTCTTCGGCATCTCTTCAAGTCGTGTCCTGAAACCCCTGCTCAGCCATGTTCCAACAGTTGAAGTTCTATTCAGCGCGTGTCATAACGTATGTCCGTCGTAAGGTGGCCACTCCAACGCATGAACTGCACGCGCGAGTAAACCACATCAAGTGCGTGAGATCATACGCCTGTCCTTTCTCCTGCCAGCTTGGTTTGCACATTGCGCCTGCCGCCCGTAGTCTGTTGCAATTTATAAGTATTCTTGCCTTTATGAAGTTTTCCAGATCCGGTAGCCGTGGATCTTTGATTCTGGTACAACAAATCATATGACTTCTCAGACTTTTCATCTTAACAAGGTACTTTCTTATCATGGTTTTAATACTTTATCTGTGAGAAATGGTGCTTCACTATTAATTTCTTATATTGATCAATGTGATATTTTGGATCTCTCGTTATGTGATGTGCTCGTGGTATCTCAAATTACAAAGATTTTAATTTCCATGAGTAAACTCATTCGAGATTTACCTGTTTTTATTTGTTTGATGTTGATTTGTTTTTCATTCGGCATAAGCACACCAGAAAAGTGGTTGGTACTGGTCGTCTTAGTTGTTGCCTTTATTATTTTGAAAGTGGTGACTCCGGTTTCTACACTAAATTTCGTTCTGAAAAAAATTGTGCTTCTTTTGAGCAATGACATTCTAGGCTCGATCACGTGTCTTATGAGACTTTTCAATTGTTGTATAAGCAAGGTCATATCTCTGTTACCTCTATGTTACTTGCCCAGTCAGTTGTTCCTCATGTATGATGGCAAAAGGGTGGCGTTTGTCATTTTCTACTAGTGATCGCCATTCAGCTTCTTTGTTGGACGAAGTTCATTGTGACTTGTGGTGACTTGCACTAGTTTCAAGAGTAACTAGTTATTCTTATTATGTTATCTTCATTGATGATTTTCCCATTTTACGCGGTTCTCTCCCATGTGTCGAAAGTCATATTTCTTTGATATCTTTCTGATGTTTCAGTGTGGAAAGCCAGTTTTCCACTAAACATAAAATTTTCCAATATGACGGTGGAACGTAGTTTACTAATCACCGTCACCGTGATCATTTCATCTCTTGTGGCATTCATCATCAGATTCCAAGCTCTTATACACCTGCTCAGAATGGTCATGCTAAGCGTAAGAACCGTCATATAACAGAGACAGGGTTGGCCATGTTATATCACTCGTCCATTCCCAAGTACTACTGGGTGGATGCTTTCTCCTCAACAATCTATATTATAAACCGCTTGCCTAGTTCGGTTCTCACGGGTAATTCTCCGTTTGAGATAGTTTACGGCATTGTTCCCGATTATTCCCTTTTTCATCCATATGGTTGTCGTGTGTATCCATGCTTGCGCAACATTGCAGCTGATAAGTTTGCGTCTCGTTCGATTCCATGTGTTTTCATTGGTTTTAGAGCTCGGCACAAAGGGTTCAAATGTCTTGATCCTTCTTTTGGGCACATGTATATCTCTCGCCATGTTCAATTTGATGAGCATTCTTTTCCTTACATTTCATCTCCTCGAGATAGTTGTTAACCCTCTGATTTGAAAATTTCTTCTTTCATTGAGCCCATAGTTGCATCGACCTTTTTTCCATCTACCAGTGTCACTAATGCTGATCATATTTCCTCTCCTACTGCGACATCATTATAGTTGCCATGTGGTTTGTGCCCCTCACATGTGGATCAACCTACTCTTGAGCTCTCACAGTTTCCATCTCCTTCACTCCATGGTTCCCCTGTCTCTTTGGCCCAGTTATCGCCATCACCATCACCTCCACCATCACCATAATTCTCCTGCTCGCCTGCTTCATTCTATAATGGCTCGTTCTCGGAATGGCATTTTCCAGCTAAAGCAATATCCCAGTTTTGAGGTTCACGGCCTTCTCACCGAACTTCTTTTGGAGACTAAGCCTAAAGGTTACCGCTCATCCCTTAAGGATTCTAAATGGGTTGCCGCTATAGATGAGGAGATACGGGCTCTTAGTAACCATCACACTTGGGATCTTGTTCCTCACCCTTCTGGTGTCAATGTTGTTGGCTCCAAATGGGTCTATCGCCTCAAGTATCGACATGATGGTAGCATCGATCGTCACAAGGCCCATCTGGTTGCTCAGGGATATTCTCTAGTATCAGGGTTTGACTTCACTCACTTTTAGCCCTATGATCAAAGTTGCGATTGTCCGTATTATTCTCTCTTTGGCCACTTTGCGCAATTGGCCGCTTCATCAGCTTGATGTCAAGAATGCCTTTTAAAATGGTGTCCTGGATGCTCTTGTGTATATGGAACAACCTGTAAATTATACGGATCCACTTCGCCCCTCTCATATTTGTTGACTTTGGAAAGCCATTTATGGTCTCAAGCAGGTGCCTCGTGCTTGGTTTCATCGCTTTAGTAACTTTCTACTCCTGTTAGGTTTTACATGCAGCCCAGCAGATACCTCACTTTTCATTTATTCTCGAAGTTCTCAAATGCTATATCTGCTTATCTATGTCGATGACATTATTTTGACTGGCAATGGTCCTTCTCTCATTAGCCGGTTTATCTCTCGTGCTTATCAGGAGTTCTCTATCACGAATCTTGGTCCCTTACACCACTTTCTTGGCTTAGAGATTTCTCGATCTAATACTGTTTATTGGGGCAAACCAAGTTTTCCATGGACATTCTTCAGCGAGCTGGTATGACAAATGCTACTCCTGTCTCTACTCCCTTTGTTCCGGGTAGCCAGTTACACAACACTTCTAGTCTCGAGTTCTCCAATTCCACTTTGTACAGGTCACTCGTTAGGGCACTTCAGTACCTCACCATTACACGACCATATATCTCTTATGTTGTTAGCACGGTCAACCTGTTTTTGCAGAGTTTGCGTGAAGATCATTTTCAGGCAGTTACCAAGATTCTTTGTTATATCGGGGCACTATTCCTTTTGGCCTTTATTTCTCATCCTCCTCTAGCTCCTTTTCTATTTTGGGTTACTCGGATGCTGATTGAGCTCGTTAGCTTGAGACCCGACACTCTACTTATGGCTATGCTAATTTTCTTGGCAGCAACCTTATTTCTTGGTCTGCTGAGAAACAACCTACTATCTCTCATTCCAGATGTGAATCCGAGTATTGTGCTATGGCCAATACCTTTGCCGAGTTGGTGTGGATATGTCATCTTTTGAGGGATCTTTGTGTCATCTCTGCCTCGCCTCCGTTTCTCTGATGTGACAACAACAACGCCATTTTCTCGCTCAAAATCTGGTTGCACACAAGCGGGTGAAGCATATTGACAGCGACTACCATTTTGTTCGTGAACTTGTGTCATCCGGCAAGCTGCATGTTGCTCATGTTCCTTCTTTGCTACAGCTTGCTGACATTTATACTAAGGGCTTACCTCGCCCTTTGTTTGAGTAGTTCGATCCAAGTTCCGCGTGCGTCAAATCCCATGCTGAGCTTGAGGGGGGGTGTAAGAGTATAATTATTATCTATGTTCATTGTATAGTTGGTTTGTATTCTTAGGACTCTAGAATACTCTGTTCGTATTCCTAGGATTCCATTCATTGTATTTTACTCTCATGTACCCTTATTTATACCCGTAATGAAAGGCTACAAAGGCAACCATTCCAACTCTATCAGAAAGTTTATCCTGGAATGGATGTATATTACACATCTAAAATGTCACTACTACAAAATAGGCTTTTCACTTTGACTCATTGACTTCGGTTGGGTTAATAACCAAATTTAAAAGTTATTTTACTTCAGTTATTTGAAAAATTGAAGTAATAAGTACTTTTGACTTCAGTTTTAAAATAACTGAAGTTAAAAGACGTCTTTTGACTTTGTTTTAAAAATAACTGAAGTTAAACGATGTTTTTTGAATTGATTTTAAAATAACCGAAGTTAAACGATGTTTTTTTACTTCGGTTGGAAAAAGATGAAGTTTATAGTTGCTCTCAATCATTGTCGGGTAAAGTTGTACTCGATGTCCGTAACAAAGACCCTAGTGACATTGAGTGAAATTGTACTAAACCCTCTTTGACTTGGTTGTGACTTCTTTCCTTTTTCATCCTTGTCAATTTGACAGGAGCAGCGGGAAAGAAGGTGTAACTAGTACACGTTGCATAATAAATTTTCAATATTGCAACTAATAACTTTTACCTTTTATTTTTTAATTAAACCAATTTTTTTATAAGCCTATTGAAAGACGGTCTTTCCCAAAACTTTGCCTTTCATAAAATATATAATTACAAATTTTCCCATCCCCAAATTCCTTGTAACCCTCCTTGCTCGCATCTTTCGTCGCCCCTCAGGATCGTTTTCGCTCGCCTCCACCCCTTTCGTCCCTCTCAATCGTTTCCGTTAGCCCATTGGAGGGGATGATCGTCACCCTGGGTGGTCATGACCCCAATTTTGGCGTCTATCGAAGGGGTTTCAATGATTCATTATTGTTTCCCAGATTCCACCATAGTACCGGCCATGGCTCTCGACTCCGGTGAAGACAGTACACAGACAACCAAACATCAAGTAGGAATCGTCGGAAGCCATTCTCATCTTAACGTGCAGTTTCGTCCCTGGGGTTTTACGAGTTAGGTTTTCTAACCTAAATATAATTTGTGCTTGTGTTTTCATACTTACCTAATTTAATGTTGTAAATGGATATATTTGGTTTGTTGAATGAAATACTCGTATATAGTAGGACTTGCTTTGCTCCTAATCA
Organism: Rubia yunnanensis; assembly: GCA_037428765.1. Taxonomy (NCBI): domain Eukaryota; kingdom Viridiplantae; phylum Streptophyta; class Magnoliopsida; order Gentianales; family Rubiaceae; genus Rubia; species Rubia yunnanensis. Next base: position 114,986,530 of record CM075061.1, on the reverse strand, counting down.
TAACTGTAGTTGTACTTGCATCAGTTGCTCCTAAACATATAGTAGGGTTTCGATGCCGGTTTTGAGTCCCACGACATCAGATGCGGTTTCAATTTTGGTTTCAGGTAAAATTTATGACTTCAGTTGACTTTTTACTGTACCTCTTTTTACTTCGATTATTTTTTGGTCCAGAACCGAAGTTAAAAGTTCTAGAGAACCGAAGGTAAAAGTCATTTTACGAATGATGTGTAGTGTAAGAAAATTGTGGTGAATATATAAATAATAAACCTTTAAACGAGTCAGTAAATTGGATATGTGTCTTCGTATTTTAGATTTGAACCCAAATTTATATATTCATGTTTAGATTAAACTTGATTCGAACTCATCCATGCATCATCCTTTTCCAAACCCTTCCTATAGCCCTCCTCATTTTCTCCCTAAAAATCCTAATTTTTTTCTTCTATTTTTTCCCACATTTCTCCATTATGGGAAGATGCAGAAAAATAATTTATTTTAATTAATGTTTTTGTTGTTGAATAAGTGTGAGACTGCACATTAATTTTGTTCTTCAACTTGATCGATTAGATTCTTGTGTTCATGATGATAACTTGATTTAATTGTCCGCATTTATGTCTTATTCTCGATTTGCTTGTGTACATCGTATGTTCGTAATTTGTTTGTTGTTTATCTTTGAATTTCCACTAATTTGGATTTGTTTGATTTGTGTTTTTCAATGTGTTTACAGTTTGGACAACATATATCGTGGTTGGATCAAGTTGTGTTACAATTGTAGAAGTTCATTGTTTGGTGTGGTGATATTGATGCATGATATGCTCATCTTCGCTAAGTAATCATGATTTTCACTGGAAGCAAGTTACTATCTCTGTGTGTGATGATACAATTTTTATTGGATCTCTAATCTGTAATCAGGGGCGGATCCATACATTTTTTTTATACTGGGGCACATTTAATAGTAAACAAAGAGTTTGTCTCTTGATAGACAGTTTTTCCATAAATTATGAAAAGATCAATGTTTAAATTGCAAATTAGAAAAATGATGATAAAATTTTTTGGGTTGCATTAATCGGGTTATTATCTTATAACTATTGTACGTTGCATAATAAATTTTCAATAATGCAACTAAAACCTTTTGTGCTTCTATTATTCTAATTAAACCCGTCTTTCCATAAGTGTATAGAAAGATGGTATTTCCCAAGACTTTACCTTAAACAAATATAATGTTAAAATTTGAAAGAATTTTAAAAGTTGAAGAAATATAATAAAAGAAAAATGAAATTAGAAAAAAAAAGTGTTTTTATAACCCTACCTAGTTGACATAATTGCCAATATAACCTTTCAATATTCAAAAGTGCAAATATAACCCTATATAGTTAGTGAAAGTGCCAATATAACCCTATAAGTTTTAAGGATGTACTGATATAACCCAACAAACATTAGAAATGTGCTGATATAAACCTACAAGCATTAGGAATGTGCTGATATAACCCAATAAGATTGCATAATGTGTCGATATAACCCTACATAATTTTAGCGAACTATGGCGGTCCGGCGAACTATAAGGGTAAAATTATCCACCCAATTTCAGAGTTATCCCAAAGGGTATTTTGATCAATTTACATAGAGTCAACGCTGGAAATTTGAGGTCAATACCGAAAATGGGGTCTAAGGGTTATATTGGCACTTTCATTAACTAGTTAGGGTTATATTTGCACTTATTCAAGTAGATAGGGTTATATTGACACTTATCCCATGAAATTATGATAGGTTCAAAATTAAAATTTTGGTAGGGCACTGATTAAAACTTATATTTTAACTAATTTAAAAAGAGTCAATCTCTTGAAAGATGGTCTTTCCATATGTTATGGAAAGACCAAGGTTTAAAGTGCAAATTAGAAGAAATGAATATAAAATTTTTGGGTTACATGAATCAGGTTATAAACTTTATAACTATTACATGTTGCATAATAAATTTTTATTATTGCAATTAAGACATTTTACCTTTTATTATTTTAATTAAACCTCATATTTCCACAAGTCTATGGAAAGACGGTCTTTCTCTAGACTTTGCCATTAAAAAAAACAAAAAAATATTTTTTTTAAGAAAATGGCAGGGAAACTGCCCTAGCTTTCCCAGGCCTGCCTCTGCCAGTGTCTGTAATCACTAGTGGAATGGAAGGTGGTTTAAAAAAATCTACCTAGAACCGCATTTAATTGAGCCCAGAAGCTATTTCTGAGTTCAGAAATAGCATTTTGGCCATTTTTTAATTTGAAAGCCGGTTCTAATTAAATAAAGGTGGTTCCTTTCTAATTAAATAAAGGTGGTTTCTGAGATGGATTATTGGTTTCCGGCAGCTTTTTTTTTTGGAAGGTCAGAATGAGTTTCCAAATTCGGAAACTAATTAAAGGCGGTTTTCTCATCTTTTTAAAGGCTATTTTTAACCCCCTTTATTTGCATTTTTCAAAGGCGGTTCTTGGAACTGCCTTCTTTTGATGGACATTGGAAGGCAAGGCTAGAGACGACACTTTGGTCCGATATAACCGCATTTGATAGAAGCTCTCTCCACTAGTGAATAGTACAGATGATCAGTTTGATCGACAATAATTTATATCCACTAGTTATTTTTAAAGATAGTTAGATTGAATATCAATTTCACTTGTCGTTTGGCATTTTTTTCAATATTTTGAACGATTTAAAAAAAATCAATTCGAACTTGATGTGCCTAATAAAATTGGACATGTACCAAGTCAGATTCTAAATTTATGGTCAATTCTAGTTTCAACATTTTCAAAAAGAATAAAGGTTTTTCCAAGCAAATGAGGACAGCCAACGAAGTAGATCGACAAAGACGGGTAACAGAAATTGCGCGTGGAAGTTGGCCTCGAGAACTAAATTGCCGACTCGATTTCCAAAGGGGAAGTACTGAAACCACGTACTATTCATAATTAAAAAGACTTGAGTAAGATGATCCCATGTAATTTTATTGTGAGATGAGGAATTTGAATATAATTATTTAAAGATGAAAAATAATATAAAGTATTTTTTTATAATTTTGAAACTTTACTTTATATCTTGTCTTACAGTAAATTATGATGGTACGATCTCATATGAGTTTTTTTCATTCATAATTGCAAAAAGAAAGACTAATTCGTAGTGTGATTTTGGTTTCTGGATATAATAATAGGCGGATGTACAATCAATTAAATTACTTGTAACTTGATAATAAATGACATGTTTATATTGAAAGATATATCACACATCGGTTCTTTACAAGAATAATAATTAATATATAAGGTATTGAATCAGCTCTACTTAGATTCAAATGTGTAAAGTCAAGGACTTATTTAATTGGCAATTTTGTGTGAACAAAATCAGACCATGTTGGAACACTGCTGGAGCAGAGTTTACGAGCAGAATTTACGCTAAGGGTTTAACGGATTCAAGCCGAAAATATTGAAGAGTTTTAGAATTTATGGTAACTGTATATTTGGCTATCTATATTGGGCGTAAGAAGCATATTTGATGTATGGTAAAATCCCTACTTATAAGGAGGAGATTCATTCGAATATATGGGAAAGTTTGAGATAAGGTAAATCCCTTGATTAATGGGATTTGGATATGCTTCTGTAATCAGATTTGGAATAGGAATATTGTGGAGATAATCATGGATATTCAGATCTGATTCGTGGATATAAATATGGGACAAACACGGCTGCAAAACTAACGATTTTACAGAGCAAAATCTGCACCCAGATTTTGAGATCTTACGAAACTTGCTAGAGTCAATATACTGTGTTCCAACACTGTCCTGCTGCACAAGTTCAGAATCGTATACCTTAATTCCTCGGGAGGAGGAGATCCAGTGTCGACGGAGTTCGAGGTCAGAGGAAGTCTGATCAAGGCGGATCGGTAGCTAGGGGAGCTAGCAGAGTCCACACGTCATAGTTAGTTAAAGATAAGTATTTGTATGTTGTACTCTGTACTATCTTTCTAATTAGTGGATTCATTCTGAACTGGGCCAGGCCCCGCAGATGTAGGTGATTTACACCGAACTGCGTAACCAAGTTGTGTGTCTTTTACGTTTCACGTTATTTTTACACTTGGTTAAACTAGGTATGTTGGAACACACTAGTAAGAACTAGGAAAATTGGTAAAACTAAATTTCAATTGGTATCAGAGCTGAGTCACTTATTGTTCCCTTGGTTGTTTCAAGGAAAGTGAGATCCGGTTTTACCATGACGACAAGAGAAGGAGCTTCAATCTCTCGACCACCACTGTTAGAAGGAAACAACTACAACTATTGGAAGGCTCGTATGAGGGTGTTTATTAATTCCCTGGACGAACTGGCATGGTTTATGTTGAGAATAAATGGAATCATCCTGCAGAAGATGCTACCAGCTCTAAGGATGTGGAAGGGGAGTCAAGTCAAAAACTCAAAGACAAGTCTAAATGGACTCCAGGTGATCTTAGAGAATCTCTAGCAAATTCAAAGGCTCTTAATGCAATATTCACGGCAGTTGATGAAAACCAGTTCAACCTTATATCTACATGCCACCAAGCGAAGAGAGCATGGGACATCCTACAAACGGTTCATGAAGGAACCAGTCGAGTGAGGGAGTCCAAACTACAGATGTTGGCTACCAAGTTTGAAGAACTCAAAATGGAGGAGGACGACACCATTGCCACATTCAATGGAAAGCTTAGAGATATCTCTAACATGGCTTATCAACTTGGAAAAGTGTACAAAGAAACCAAGCTGGTGAAAAAGACCTTGCGATCTCTACCTAAAAGGTTTGCAATGAAAGTAGCAGCAATAGAGGAGGCAAGAGATGTATCCACAATGAGCCTAGATGAACTAATGGGGTCGCTGCAAACATATGAGATGACATTCCAGCAACCTACAAAAAGGGTATCCAAGGATTTGGCGTTTAAAGCTTCTTCAGCCAAAGGAAGTAATGAGTCTGACAGCGATGATGAGTTTGAAAAACTGGCACTTATTACAAAGAATTTCTCAAAGATGTTAAAGAAGGTGGTCAATAAGAAATCTCAGGAGAGGTTTGGCGGAAACAGACAAAAGCAACAAGATTCGAACAACAATCGTGGATTGAGGTTTGAACAAGGAAATATGCAGTATGGGAGAAATCAGTACAATGAATCAAAACAGGCTGGAAGAATTCAATGTAGAGAATGTGAAGGATTTGGTCATATTCAGGCCGAATGTGCTAACACCCGAAAGAAACAAGGAAGATCATATGTTACCTCTTGGAGTGATGATGAAGAGAATGAAAAAGATGAGGAAGAATTAACCAGTAATTATGTAGCCTTTGGAGCAAAGGTCCATGATACTTCAGAAAGTCAGTGTTCTAACACACTGAACAAAGGGAAAGGTGTAAGTTACGATATGAATCTGGACGAGGCTCGCAGTGATGAAGATGATCTTTCTGTAAGTGATGAAGAGATATATAGCACATACGAACAAATGTATGCCATGTGGGTTCAAGTAGCAGACAAAAACAAAGAACTGATTGAAGAAAAAAGGAAGCTGATTGACAGCGAAAAGGAGTTACGGTCCACGATTGCAGAACTTGGAAAACAAAATGAAGAACTGAGTCAGAAATTGATAGCAGCAGTCAAGAGGGCTGAGATGTCTGAAGCAACTATCTCAAAATTGAATTCCGGGAAAGCGAAACTGGATGACATACTGGATATGGGAAAGAACTTTGGTGATAGACACGGAATTGGATACAGGAAAGAACCAGAGGTTGAATTGCATGAAAAACCAGTAACTCTCAAAGCAAGGATTCGAGAAATAAAACGGAAGTATGGAAAACCGTTTCAAAGAAAGCCTCTAATCTGCGGATACTGCAGGTATCAAGGACATACTGAATATCAGTGTAAAAAGCTGATCAGAGATCAAATGACAGGAAGAGAACTGTGTTCCAACACAGTCGATACTCATACAAGAATCAGGAAGATATGGGTCATTAAAAGGTCCAGTACGTGTATGGTCGCACACACTTCTTTATCAGCATATTCCAGTGAATCATGGTACTTTGACAGTGGTTGCTCTCGCCATATGACTGGCAGTTCAAAATACCTTACAAATCTTACTCCATATGATGGCGGGTATGTAACTTTTGGAGATGGAAAAAGAAGCAGAGTAATTGGCAAGGGCGAATTAAAGATTGAAGGGTTTTCTGTCTTCACAAGTGTATTATTTGTTGAAGATCTAAAAGCAAATTTGCTAAGTATAAGCCAGCTGTGCGATGACAACATGATAGTTGAGTTTCAGAAGGACAAATGTGTAGTGAAGCATGGAGAAAACAGGGTTCTGTCTGGAATACGATCTTCAGACAATTGTTATCTTTTGGAACAAGAAGTTTGATGCATGCTTTCAAAGCAGGACGAGGGAATTCTATGGCACAGGAAACTCGGACACATCAACTATAAAACACTGGTGAAAATTGCTAACATGAAAGCTGTACGTGGAATGCCTACCTTGACCGGGAATGATGAAATCATGTGCGGACCATGTCAGCAAGGTAAACAAACTCGTGCTCCTCATTCTTCAGTTCAGTTTATTACTACTTCTAGAAATCTGGAATTATTACATATGGATTTAATGGGGCCAGTGCACACACCTAGCATAGGAGGAAAGAAATATATTTTTGTATGTGTTGATGACTTCTCCAGGTTTACATGGGTAGCCTTCTTGAAAGAGAAATCTGATACGATTGAGGTATTTCGTAGCCTTGTAGTAAAACTACAAACTGAAAAGGGAAGTCCTGTAGGAAAGATAATTCGGATTCGAAGTGATCATGGCAGAGAGTTTGAAAATGAACAATTCAGTTCTTTCTGCAATGAACTGGGGATTCAACATGAGTTTTCGGCTCCTATCACTCCTCAACAGAATGGTATTGTCGAAAGAAAGAATAGAACTCTTCAGGAGATGGCTCGAGTTATGTTGGCAGAGAAGGATATTCATAAGAAATGGTGGGCAGAGGCGATCAATACAGCGTGTTATATAATTAATCGAGTGTATCTTCGACCGTTCACTGATAAGACATCCTATGAGATCTGGAAAGGCAGGAAGCCAAATGTTTCGTATTTTCATGTGTTCGGAAGCACCTGCTATATCCTCAGAGACAGAGAACAGTTGGCAAAATTTGATAATCGAAGTGATCCAGGAATTTTTCTAGGGTATTCTATCAACAGTCGTGCCTACCGAGTCTTCAATCATCGAACTAACACTCTCATGGAATCCATAAATGTCATTGTAGATGATTCAGGAAAGGAGCAACTTCCAGAAGCAGTAGAGGAAGAATCCGCCAACACTCATGTTCCAACACAGTCTCAAACTCCGGACAGAGAAAAGCCGTCAGAACCAAATGAGCACCAGGATCCTCACTCTGCTGAAGCGGACCATGTTCCAACACATGACCATGTTCCAACACTGCTACCTCCTACTAACGACAGTGTTGCACCACACATTCAACCTGGCTCAAATTTGCGAAATACTCGATCAGTTCCTCGAGTTGATTATCGACGACTGGCTGGTCTACACTGTTTTGTTTCCCTGATTGAACCGAAGAACTATAAGGAAGCTTTACTTGATGAATATTGGATTGCTGCAATGCAAGATGAACTCGGACAGTTTACCAGGAATGATGTTTGGTACCTTACCCCTCGTCCCAAAGGCATCAATGTCATTGGTACAAAATGGATCTTCAAGAACAAGTCCGATGCAGATGGCTTAATCACCAGGAACAAAGCCAGACTTGTTGCTCAAGGATATACGCAAGTGGAAGGTGTTGACTTTGACGAAACCTTTGCACCAGTTGCCAGGTTAGAATCTATTCGTATTCTACTAGCTATTGCCTGCTTCTTGAACTTTACGTTGTATCAAATGGACGTTAAGAGTGCGTTTCTAAATGGAGTGGTGAATGAGGAAGTCTATGTGGAACAACCTAAAGGTTTTGAAGATCCTCATTATCCGCATCATGTATATCGCCTCAAGAAAGCCTTATATGGATTAAAGCAGGCACCTCGAGCATGGTATGAACGACTTACTAACTTTTTGCTTCAGAAAGGTTATCGTCGAGGGGGAGTAGATCGCACTTTATTTGTGCTTGACAAGTCATCAACGTTTCTAGTTGCTCAAATATATGTTGATGACATAGTATTTGGCTCTACTTCACCATCTATGGTACAGGATTTCGTCATCACAATACAGTCTGAATTTGAAATGAGCATGGTTGGAGAATTGACTTACTTTCTGGGGTTACAAGTCAAACAAGGACGGAATGGTCTGTTCATCAATCAAAGTAAGTATGCCTTGAACTTGATTAAAAAATTTGGACTCAGTAGTGCTCGTGCGGTTCGAACTCCTATGGGGGTTTCTGATAAGTTGGTGAAAGATGAAAAAGGAGTGTCAGTCGATCAAAAGTTATATAGAGGCATGATCGGAAGTTTGTTATATCTCACGGCTAGCAGACCAGATATATGTTTCAGTGTTGGAATATGTGCTAGATTTCAGGCTGATCCTAAGGAATCTCATCTTACTGCAGTCAAGAGAATTATTAGATATGTGAGTGGAACGTCAGAATATGGTGTTTGGTATTCAAAGAATCAAGATTCAGAATTGATAGGATACAGTGATTCTGATTGGGCTGGTAATGCAGATGATCGAAAAAGTACTACCGGCGGATGTTTCTTTATTGGAACAAATTTGGTGTCTTGGTATAGCAAGAAACAGAACTCGATCTCTCTATCTACTGCAGAAGCAGAGTATCTTGCAGCAGGGAGTTGTTGTGCACAATTATTATGGATGAATCAAATGCTGAAAGATTATGGAATTCATCAAGGCCCTCTAAAGATTTTATGTGATAATACAAGTGCAATTGATATTTCGAAGAATCCAGTTCAACACTCAAGAACCAAACATATTGACATAAGGCACCATTTTATTCGAGATTTGGTGGAAAGAAAAGAAGTGGAAGTGGCCTATGTTCCAACACACGAGCAGCTTGCCGATATATTTACAAAGCCACTTGATGCTACCACTTTCGAGAGCCTCAGACAACACTTAGGTGTTTGTCAAATCTGAGGTAATTTTTATCTCTGATTAATTTTTCGTGTAAATAATTTGTTTGTGTTCGTTACTTACGTCAAAAATTAGAAAAGGAGAAGAAAAAATTGGAAGGAAGTAAAAGCTGACCAAAAATAGGAAGAGTTAAATAAGGTGTTGGAAGTTAAATGAGGAATAACTCATTGATGGGACAAGAAGAGGAAAGGATATCATGACAACTTTTGGGAAATCTAAAAAGGATCTTCGCGGGAAAAGAGGTAAGCTTATGAAGAGTTGGAATTTGGTTTAAACTCTAACACTCTTTTCGAATTCCATCTCTCTCGACCCAAACCTCAAGAATATTGCCGAAATATCTTCTTGCTCTCCCTCTCTCTCACTCCCGCCACCAAAGAAAGAATGGCAACCTCAGGCACTCCAAGTTTTGTAGCACCGGCGCCAGACAGTGATGGAGGAAGAACAGAGAATGTGGAATCGGACGGCAATGTCCATGAGGAAATTCATGAATCTGAGAACAGAGGTCCGTTTGGAAAGGTATCCGGTCCTGATCCTCCTTTGATAAAAATTAATGGTATGAAATTCAGATCCTTTGATGAGATTTTTGAGTGGTTGCAAGCAAATCGATTCTATGTTGATCTCAGTAAAATTAGAAGCATTGATAAAGAATTAGAAGTGTTGCATGTGAAGGTTAAAGAAATTGTGTCCGGACATTTTTCTGATGTATGGGATATTGAGTATAAAACTGTTAAGTACATGAGAGGGATGTACGGTCAGCTAAATGGTAGAGGGAAGGACAAGTTTCATGTTGTTTTTCGTATGACTCCTCATAGCTATGTGTGGATTAGAGAAGTCAATGAGGAACAGGCTGTTGGGTTGAAGAAAGTAAAATATGGAGATAAGTTACAGGTCGGATTTTATGATGGAGTGAATGCAAGGAGGATGGATAAATTGAGAGAACCTGTGTTTATTGAACTATCTGATGATGAGGAGAGTGTTCCAACACACTCAGAAGAATCTGTGTATATGGAGGTCGAATCTGATGCTGATCTGGGGGGTACACAAGGTGATAAGGTTCAAGAAGAGTTGAATGATGAAGCCACTGATCAGTCTAATGAAGAAGGCTATCAGGAGATGGAAAGAGCTGATGAAGATCTACCAATTCAGGGCAGTGATTCAGAAGAAGAGCAGGTTGAAAGAGCTGACAGTGTTCCAACACAGGACACTCCAGATTTGACTTACTCCAGTGACGAGGTCCTGGATGAATTCGTTCAAAAGGCTAAAGGAAAAAGGAAGGCTAGTGCTCCCATGGATACCGAGGCAGGAAAGAGGAGAAAGAAAAGAAGTGATAACACTCAGAGGAAGGTCTTGCCACCACCATCTATCTCCCAGGCTTTCTCGACGGATTACTTTGATGAGAAGGGAGCTGAGATGGAAAATTTCTTCTCTGAAAAGAAATTTATTGCTGAACGACCAGTAGACTTGAAAGCCTATCAGGAGAGCGGATTCACCAGCTTCTTAAAGGCAATGGGGATGACGAAGGCCGCCACACTTCAAAGGCAATTCAATCGACAGGTGGTACTTGAGGTATATGCTAATCTCATGCCTGAAAATTTAGACATTTTATCTGAGTGGTTCGGGAGAGTTTATGTTCGGGGGAAGGTTATTGAGTTGTCTGCTTCAAGGATAAATATGTTGTTTGGGCTCAAGACTCCGGACATAGGGGGAGTTTTTCCGGATGATTTAGAGTTGAATGATGATGAAATTTTGGCTGTGATTTCTGGAGGGTATAAGGAGAAGTGGCCGGCTGTGGGATATTCTCAGGCATCATGTTTGACATCCAGGTTCTTCGGACTGTATCAGATTGCAGTCCATTGCTGGTTGCCATCTAGCAACACCACGGCATTAACCAGAGAAATGGCCAAGTTGCTCTACTGTGTTGGAACACAGCAGGAAGTCAACCTTGGGTTATTAATTCAGCAGCATTTGGTGCGACAGGCCACAACCCCGAAGGTGAATGACGCAGTAATATACCCATGTTTGATCTCAGCACTAGCCAAAAGTGCAAAGGTGAAGGGAAAGGCAACAAATGTGATAGTTGACACGGAGTACTTGCGGCCGAACAAGAAGACATTCGGACTCAGACATGTGCATGATCTCCCGTGGAAGGCTTCAGGATCAGCATCCTCATCAGCAACTGCAGACAAGAAGATACGTTTGATGGCAATACAGGCTAGACTTGGAGCTGTAGGAATTCAGATTGCTGCCTTACAAGCAGAACAAGCAAGGTTGGAAGAAGAAAAATCAAAGCTGGAAGGATGATTTAGGGGGAGTTTTTTTTAAGAACTGATTTTATTTTGGTGTTTTGGGTCCCTTTGGCCTTTGTATGGTCCCAGGGGGAGAAATTTGGATTTTGGATTTCTGGTTTTCATTCTGGGTTTTGAATATTTGGTTGTATGACTGGATTTCGGATTTCATTATTTCGGCTTTCATTAATTCATTCCGGTATTATGATCATTTTTCTGCTCTTTGAATGTTGTTGACTATGTGCTCGTAGTCCAAAATATTATGGGTCCACAAAAATGCCAAAGGGGGAGATTGTAAAGTCAAGTACTTATTTAATTGGAAATTTTGTGTGAACAAAATCAGACCATGTTGGAACACTGCTGGAGCAGAGTTTACGAGCAGAATTTACGCTAAGGGTTTAACGGATTCAAGCCGAAAATATTGAAGAGTTTTAGAATTTATGGTAACTGTATATTTGGCTATCTATATTGGGCGTAAGAAGCATATTTGATGTATGGTAAAATCCCTACTTATAAGGAGGAGATTCATTCGAATATATGGGAGAGTTTGAGATAAGGTAAATCCCTTGATTAATGGGATTTGGATATGCTTCTGTAATCAGATTTGGAATAGGAATATTGTGGAGATAATCATGGATATTCAGATCTGATTCGTGGATATAAATATGGGACAAACACGGCTGCAAAACTAACGATTTTACAGAGCAAAATCTGCACCCAGATTTTGAGATCTTACGAAACTTGCTAGAGTCAATATACTGTGTTCCAACACTGTCCTGCTGCACAAGTTCAGAATCGTATACCTTAATTCCTCGGGAGGAGGAGATCCAGCGTCGACGGAGTTCGAGGTCAGAGGGAGTCTGATCAAGGCGGATCGGTAGCTAGGGGAGCTAGCAGAGTCCACACGTCATAGTTAGTTAAAGATAAGTATTTTGTATGCTGTACTCTGTACTATCTTTCTAATTAGTGGATTCATTCTGAACTGGGCCAGGCCCCGCAGATGTAGGTGATTTACACCGAACTACGTAACCAAGTTGTGTGTCTTTTACGTTTCACGTTATTTTTACACTTGGTTAAACTAGGTATGTTGGAACACACTAGTAAGAACTAGGAAAATTGGTAAAACTAAATTTCAAAATGGTTTTAAGATTAAAGTCCATGATACTCTAAAATTTAACATGCTATTAGAGCCCGTGTTGAGTTATTGGACCAATGTAGATCTCCTTTAATTTGGTTTGATATGGGTTGTGTAGTGTTTCCACGTTGGCACTTGAGTGAGCGTATTGAAAAGTTAGGTCTCCTACAAGAATAATAACTAATATATATTTTGATTTTAATATGAAAGATCAAAATATTTTGAAATTTAACAATTCAGGTTGTTAATTAATAATAACATTTGGGCAGAAAACCAAAAGCTCAAAACTATAGGATTTTTTCTATCCAAAAACTATTGGATTAATGATGATATGTAGAAAACCTACAAGAAAATCAAGAATGTCAAGCAGATAGGTCCTGAGCTGTACTTGCTTCGATGACCCAGCCAGATCGGAGGTTTACCGTTGAGTATTGGTAGCATGTTTAAAACCAAGGAACCAGAAAATAAACATTTTTCACATGTTACCTCTTTGATATATGAGTTGGTGGCTGATTGGACATGTCACGTCCCATCAGTCTTGTGTCGTTGCCAATTGGGGCTAGTTTCCACCATTTGGACCAGCTCTCCTTGCTTGGACTAATATCATCAGACCTGGGCCGTGAGACCCATATTTTATCAAGTCCCCCCACCCCAAGCCCCAGGCGTCTCTAGGCATAGGGCGAGGGGCTGAGTCTTCAAAGGGTCATTCATGTTGGTTTTACCCTACCTGTTTCCCATGTGCGTCTTTTTGTATTTTGCAATGGAGTAGCCATTATGTTTCAAAAAGAAGCAACTTAAAAAAAGTGGGATTAGGTTATGAACAGTTGCATCGCTTGTCATGATTACTGCCACGTGTCTGCCTTTCCGGCATTTCATGCGTAAGTCGTCTTAAACTCGCTTCTTTCCGAGGCAATTTAATCATTTTGGAGTCTCTTCGTTTTTGAGACAATTCTTGGGCCTGCTAATACTCTCCCTCTCTTTTTATTCCTTTCACCTTCCACCTTCATAAATTCTTCATTTCTTCTTTTCAATCTCTCTCTTCTTTAAACCCGCGAGATGTAGAGAGATCAAAGATAAAATTTATAAGTTTCTCTTGTACTCACTCCTAACTACGTTGACGTAGCTAGTGAACACAATTATATCTTCCAACAACAACATGGTTGAGTTAATGTGCTGTATTCTAAAATGAAATAATTTACAATGATCATACTACCTCATTAAAAACACAGTGGAAAAAAGAGTATAGTGTTATTCTCTTAAAACCCTAATCTAATAATAAATTAAGAAAACTATAATTAATCATATTTTGATCTCGTATCACTATCAATTAACTAATCTTGGGGTATTTGCATAACAGGACTTACATATAGATTCGATCCTCGATTCTATGCACATAAGGAGTTATAAACCTAACTTTTCACGCTACGTCACATAGTGTGGAGATGGCCAAGAATTCCCACTATCTATCACAAAGAGGGTTGTCTCCCTTTAAATCATCCTACCTCATCCGTAATTAGAGATGCGCTTTGATCTTTCGATACCGCAATTCATCCCCATATTCTCACTCCTGGTGCTAACAACCCCTCGCTTAACTATCAATTAACTAATCTTGGGGTATGTGCATAACAGGACTTACATATAGATTCAATCCTAGATTCTATTCACATAAGGACTTATAAACCTAACTGTTCACGCTGCGTCACATAATGTGGAGATGGCCAAGAATTCCTACTATCTATCACAAAGAGGGTTGTCTCCCTTTAAACTATCCCACCTCATCCGTAATTAGAGATTCGCTTTGATCTTTTGATACCAAAATTCATCCCTATATTCTCACTCCCGGTGCTAATGACCCCTCACTTAAAGGTCTTAAGCCTTGCGTAGGTCGCAACCGTTAGATGCGGGAGTAAGCCTACTGCATTACTAAGCTCTCCACTATGGAAGGCGACCCTAGGCCTAGAAAGGAATCGGTGTCTTATAATGATTCTAGGGTCACTACGACCCTAGTCACTACAAACTATTAACACTCAATTATTGGGGTAAGCCAATGTTTCCCCCGTTAGGAATTTCTGTACTGAAACCCACGACCCACTGCTCCTAAAATGCAATTCCTCACGCTACTACCCAAGTATATTAATGTCCAACTAATTTCCCCAGTACTTAGAAAATAGATTTAAGGAAAATATCTCTCGGTACTCTCAAGATTACAATGACACCTCTAATCTAACACTCTCAAATTAGCATTCAAGCATAGCACGATATTATGCAATGATTGAAATCATGTGTGCGTTAGAAAAAATATCATGGTCTAAATCATACAAGAATATAAAACACAAATCATACAGAAATACTCATAACATAGAAAATTAGGGGAACCTATGGATCTCACAAATCCAAGTCAAATCATGAAAACAAATACTATCCCAAGAAATAAAACTACTATACAAGCATTAAATCCATGGTAATCATAGGAATAAATGCCAGGGATCTAAGAACTAAATGAAGAGAGAAGAAAAAACCTAGAGAGAGAATTTCTAGCCTCTATTCCAACAAAACTATCTAATTACTTTTACTTGTTAAACCCTAGAAGACTAAAGACTCCTTTTATAGGAGAAGAGAAATGGGCCTCAAAAGCCCCAGTTTTGGAACCCTAGTGCTATGGTGGCATGGGCCATGCAAGATTGTAATCGTGCATAGGGCATCGTGTGGACGTGCTGATCATCTAGTTCTGAGCGCACGGGCCGTGCCAAATTGCACGCTCCTTCACCCGGGTCCTCGTTTTCTGCCTTCTGAGCGCATGAGGCATGTCAAATTGCGCATCCCATTGTCCTGACCTGATTCTCTAGTGATTTTTGTGCGCAGGTCGTGTGCATGGCCCATCTCTAGCCCCAACTTGACTGTCATGGGGCATTGGCACGAGCCATGCCATTTTACACGGTCCGTGCCGCCTCTTCAACACTTCTAAGACTTGGATGTTTTCTTCGACTCTTCCATCTTCTACTAGATTTTGACTTGTGGCCTTCAATCTTCTCAAATTTTGTAATTGTCCTTTCAATCATCTACTCCAAAAGAAGATTTAGACGCTCGTAAGGACAAAAATCCATTAGACCTAAAATAAGCTACAAAATGAGAGATTTAGAAAAGAAACCCAAAATAGTTATATAAACCCCTTATGAAACCTAACTAAACCTATAAATCTACCCAAAAAATGATAACAAAAAAATGTTAAAAGTTTTGGAAAATACATGCATTTGACTTCTCATCATCTTTCATTTCTACGTTTCTCTCTCAACGGTTGGTACTTCTGTTGTCCAGGTACCCTTTTCCCTTTTTTCCTTCTTTGCTTTCTTCTAGTAATAGTTTGCACTATTGGCCCCCTAAGGACCACTTATTCGGTGAAGTTAATAGTCCCCCACGACATTTAGGTATGGATGTAGACCCATCGGGCATGCTATATTTGTAAACTGTGTGATATGATGTTTGTTGCTGATGGTTGCTGATGGTGTGGAGTTTGGGGATATCAACGACCGTATAGTTCTCCCTGAGTCTGCTGAAATAGGCTTTAATGTCCCTAAAGATATGATTGTTGTTTATATAGAAACCACAGTGTGTGGGGGTCTGTGTTTTCAATTATCCACCTTCTTCAATCCGTCCTATGTTATTATGAACTTACCTTCACTGATCTCCCCCTAATTTCGCCTGGATCCTTCTCAGGGTTGAGGTTTTATGACTAGGGTCGGGTTTAGGCCCACAATTCCTCTATTGAGGGTTTTTTGCCTCCCTACTAGGATGCCCCCAAGTTGGATGTACTTGAAATTCTAGCAAGATGGCCCTCAATTAATAACCCATCTTCCGACTCTGGTTGAGGGAAAATAAAATTTTGTTTTTGTGGATAGGGAGTCAGTTCTGGGTAGAGAAGCCTGTACTAGTGACTTTCTGGCAGGCCCACCTGAGACACAGGGTACGTATGTAAGTGCAGAGGTGATGACCTCTCTTAGTCAATTTACTTTGATTTTAGAGGGTTTATCTATTAAGTTTGATCTTGCCATGCATGATTCTGTTCTTTGTGTTTTCAGCTCCCCTATTTTCCCATTGATGTTATCCCTTTAGGTGGCCTTGGTGACCTTCAGGGTATATGAGAAACGTTGCATGGTGACTTGTCTGATTTTTACCTAATTGCGCCATACATATTCTTGTTATTGATCTTATATTTCTTTTATATTTATGAGATGTCAGTTGCCAACTTGATTGGTGAAACCATTCCCAAGGAGATAGATAAACTAGTGAGTAATTCATTTCTTAGGAATAAATTTTGCATAGGAATGAAGTGAGTGTGAAAATTATTACACAATTAAAGGTTGATATATATTTTTTATTGCGCACGAAATGCACCTGTCTATTTTTTACACTATTATTATGACAAATATTTCTAATAGTTGACAAAAGTCGTAACACTACTACAAGGAACAATAAAAGTCTCAACACTACTGAATATATGATTTTTCGCTACATATCATTTGACATGCTTAAATTTTTAGATTTTAGATACAATAATTCTTTTTAAATAAACTCAATTTATTATAAAAAAAATATATACTTTTTTGTTAATCATAGAAAGCTACTATTTCTAAAAGTTTGAATGTGAATTTACAACTAGAATTAAAATGTGATTGATCTTAATTTACTAATCAAATAGGAATTGAATTAATTCTTTTAGTATTCATATATTGAAGAGAATACTAAAATTGCATGTCACCATTAATTTGCACAAGTTAAAAATATATTATCAATGAATTGGTATAAAAAATATTCGTTAAAGATCATTTTTGTGTTAAACACAACAAGCATGAAAAACATTATCCGATAAACGAATATGGTGTTATTTATTTTTATTTTTACAAGAGGTTCATGCAATTTTATCTTAAACTATTTTAAGAAAAGAAAATTCCAACAAAAGGGTAAATCTTAATTATTATTTTGGTATGCACCAATTTTCTTTGATAATATTAAAATTTTGTTTTGATTTTGTTTGCAAGAAGGACGGGTACAATTATAGTGCAAAATTGGGGTACGGATATGTTGCTTCCGAGTTTAATAATAGGTGACATTCATATTATTTAATGGTAAAAGGGGTTGACTAAAAGTGTATGGCTCAATCTCTCATAATCTTGTGTAGCCTAGTCTAAACTATAAAAGGTTATAGAAAGTAGTGTTCCTTCAAAAATTAAGAGCTTTTAGGTTTCATTGGGTGGTTTTGTAGTGTCATTTGTTAAGACTATAATGTGGAGTTCTAGGGAGCTTATAGTTTTTTTTAGAGTTTTAGGAACTTTTGTGTCAGCTCCGACAATGGAGAATAGGGGATGTGACTGTGTAGCTGGACTAGAGTGCCCACAAAATATGCGCTCTTGCTTATCCACTTAGAGCAGCGATCACTACAAGAAACATGATCTACTACTTTTCCCCTTTTACCTCGATTTTTTGGTTAACACCAAATAACCGAAGTAAAAAGTTCTTTCACCTTGGTTTTTTTCAAAGTAAAAGATATTATTTACCTTGGTTATTATTTGAACCGAAGTAAAAGGTTAAAAAACAAATTACATAATGTTACCAAATATGGAGCGACATCACATATGCTCTTTGAAAAGCATGCTCGATTTTGCTTGACACATCATTTTTACTGATACGCATTGCAAACGGCTAGCGAAGTTGCATATATGAAAAGGACAAGTTAAAGTAATGAATTTGACGATGGCAGAAAAAAATAAAAATGGAGGTCGTGCGCTTTTCCCCATTGTCTTTGGCGTCTCTCTCCTCCTAATATCCCGTCATCACAATTAATTTTGGAGAATGTAAAATGAAGGACAATTAGGCACAACAGTTGCTAGCAATCATTGTGCTACAAACACCCTAGAAATCCTCCCCTAATTAGTACATGACCAGTACTCCCTTTGTTCAATGTTCAAGTAAGATAGTTAAATAATTAGAAAAATAGTAGTCATGAAAATATCCTTACATATAGTACATAAATTCAAATAAGAATAGTCTTAGTTCTAACATAACAGGAATTACAATACACTTAATCAGCTCAGATACTGATGACCTTGAAGACGATTTCCCTCCAGCTTGTATCACCTCGAAGAACAAGGTGTACCCGATGCGTAGGTTGTTACCCCCAAGAAACTCGCCAAAACCCTTTGGGGGAAAGGGCCTTGACCTTCCCACCCCCGAGTGGTTCATATGCCACTCTGTCCCGTAGCACCTCAACACTACAGAGGTCTTCTCAGTCAGCAGTAGTGCTACAATCTCCCAAGGGATGTACTAAGTCACAATAAAAAATATTGATTTGAAATATACATATACATATGCAATTGTCAACAAATAAAATTTATTTAAAAAACTTTCCCAAAGTTGGTATTTTCCAAAAGTTCAGCTGCTTCAAAGCGTAGTCTAAACATGGGATATTAATAGCCATCGAATGATGTTCAATGTTGAAGAGAAAAGGCTCCAGGTGGCTCCGTTGTGCGGTGAACTGTACGAAAACCCAAAAGTATTAGTTGTCACAAAGTGTGAAGTTGTGTTAGTAAATATATATGTAAATAGGTGAAATGCTTGAAAAAGGGCCAATTAGATAATCATTCGCCAGCCATTAATCCTGCATCAACCGTGAAAATGTGAAGTGCAAAACTGCCCAGTGGAATGCAAGGTGCGGCGTTGCCAAATCCGTTGCAAGTGCATGTCGGTCCAAAGTAGTGGGTTGGTCGACATGTATATGCGACTTGGGTGTCGGTCAAATCAAACAATTGACCGACACAAATTGAGGTAACAGATGCAAATATAAAGTAAACTTATAAGCCATAATGCGATGTTGGTAGCATCTCAGGCATACAGAAGGTCAGACCGAGAGACATGCAACATCAAAAACTGAAAAATATGCTACTAGAATTAAAAATATGTGACATTGCACTATTATCCCATAAATTTATATGTGTCAAATAAAATACTGATGCCGCAGATATTAGAGGAAGGTACGGGAAGAAACACATCAAACCAGAAAAAATGAGGCTTCATCAATATCAAATTAAACAAAAACCCTTTGGAGACATACCAAAACATTGTACCAACGTTAAAAGTCAAGGAAAGTTTACACGCTCATAACTTAGAAACAAAATCTAGATAAACAAAAAAGCAAAACACATTCACAGACCACATATCTAACATTGTAAGGTAAAAATTACAAAACTTAGGTGTTAGGAGATTTGAAAAACCATAAATTGTTTTCCAAGATAGAAGAAAAAAGAGGAAGGTGGAGACCGTTGGAATTTGCGGGAAACTTGTAAAGAGAAGCTTGAATTCTCTATTAGTGTTACCATATTTATATCTCTTTTGGAACAACGTTGTTTTGGCCAGATTGTGAAGTCTACCTCACATTGTGTAACATTGCACGTATGTTGGTTCATACAAAAAATGTTCCGATGTAAGACCAACGTCGCATGTTTATATGGGCCTATAAATTTCATCCCACCACCTAGCCGGTCAACAATTCCAATTTCTTAAAAACTTTGGAAGAAAAAAATATTTGCTAGTTGCAGAATAATTGGAAGAAATTATTCACTACACACAAGTCTTTTATAGTTTCCCGAATGATCGCTAAATTAAAACTCTGTTCATATTTATATGAAAGTAATCTATAGAAAAATTTAATTGAAATTCAATTTGTTTGAAACAGGGAGAACTTACCAGAATTGGAATTGGCCCGAAGTTCGTCTTGGTTAGAGTATGTACAAAATGCGGATATCTGCCTAAGAATATGCGATGTAGAGAGTCATTATCCGAATCAGTACGGATTTATATGGGTCAATGAAGTTATTAAAAATTCAATTAGAATCTTAGTAATGAAATAGAAGGAATATTTAAAACAAAAAAAAACTACACACCTCAATTAGTTCACGGCTGGAGCCAACATTGTTAGCCATGATTGCTGTAATTCATATTGTCACGGATGTTAAATGTTATGATAGACAGAAAATGGTTAATAAATACATATAATCTTTTTAGTTGACCAAGTAAAAATGATGTCGCTCAAACTTTTGCATAACTAATTGGTTATCAGATAAAGGTGCGACGTCCCATTGACTTGGGCAACTATAGAAAATATGACATGCGACGTCGCCTAAGGATTGGTAAACAGAAGGAAGATAAATGTGTCAGCGACGTCACATTCAAGCATGGAACGATACCCTACCACCGGTTGAAACTTCACCCTTAAACCATATTGTAGCATCCCAATCCATATTCTAACACCCTAAAACCATATTCTAACACCATAAAATCATATTCTAGCACCCCAATCCATAAAAACTTCAAAACTTAAAAAAATTAAAACACTCTAACCCTAATCTACATACATAATAATTTTAGGGATAAAGACAAAAACAAAAGTAATGTAACCACATGTGGAAACCATACCTTTTAGAAGATGGGCAGGGAGGAGTGTTGAAATTCGAGGGAATGGTGAAAGTTTGAAGTGATGTATGCGAGGTGGAATCCATTTATATATTAGTTAAGAAGCGTTGTGGCTTCCGCCTAGGGCTGTGCAACATCGTATGTCAGTCGAAGTTACCGACATATGACTGACCTTAGTGCGACGTCGGCTAATCTAAATGTGGGCCTTACCATTTCAGCCCACTAGCATAGGAATGGGCATGTGGTTGACCAATGCATGTGCAAGGTCGCATGTAATTTTATTTTAGTGACATGTGACCGACATAGGACCAATTTTGGCTACTATGAAATTAGGCCTCGACATTTCAGCCCACTAGCATGTCAACTAGGCCTACGTTTGACCAAGACAAACATAATTGACCTTCACAACGGGTACTTATATATTAGATACTCCTAATTTAAATGTATAATTTTCCACGGACTATATTAACGTCCAGTTCGATCAGAATAAATTTTAACATAGCCAGTGAACTTTTTCTTTGTTTTTACACTTAGGTCCCTCCAAGATGGTGGGGGAGGACGAAATGAAAAATTGGAGCTACCCAATAATCTAAATTGCATTGTCATGAGTTTGACTAGGGATGACAAGGGTCCTGTCCGCGAACTGGGGTAATCGTCCGTCATTTTTGTTAGTGTTTTATTAATACCCTTCCTATAAGTATTATGAGAACGATTATTTCCGCCACATGGAATCACATGAAAATTAATATTCTATGTTTTTTTATGAAATTCAAAGGTAATGAGATTCCATCCCTCAAATTTTAAAAAAGCGCTATTACATTGTCTAGAGTAAATTGTAGATGATTACTTATAATTATATATAAGATTCATTCATGAAGAACATGTGGAAGTCCGTGGGATCATATGCTAGTTTCTTTATCAATAATAGTGATCATACGTTTGACATGGGGATGGCAAGGGTCGCGTCTGCTAACCGGGGTAATCGTCCGTCATTTTTGTTCGCATTCCATGAATACCCTTACTATAAGCGTTATGAGAATGATTATTTCCACCACATGGAATTACATGAAAATTAATATTCTAGGATTTTTATTAAATTAAAAATTAATAAAATTCCGTCCATAAATTTTAGAAAGTGCTATTACATTGTCTAGAGTAAACTGTAGATGACTATTTATAAGTAAATAGCATTCATTTAGGAAGAACTTGTGTAAGTCTTTGTGGAATCATGTCAGTTTCTTATCACTAATAGTGATCATAAGTTTGACTGGGGGATGACGAGGGTCCTCTCCGCAAACCGGGGTAATTTTCTGTCATTTTGTTAGTATTCCATTAATACCCTTACTATAAGCGTTATGAGAACAAGTATTTTCACCACATAAAATTACATGAAATTTAATATTCTCGGTTTTTTATGAAATTAAAAGCAAATAAAATTTCGTCCATCAAATTTTAAAAATCGCTAGTACATTTTCCATAGTAAATTGTAGATGATTACTTATAAGTATACATGGTTCATTCAGGAAGAACTTGTGGAAGTATTTGTGGGATCATGCCAGTTTCTTTATCACTAACGGTGATTATAAGTTTGGCTGAGGGATGGAAAGGATCCCGTACGCGAACTGGGGTGATCGTTCGTCTTTTTTTTGCAAGTATTCCATTAATACCATTACTATAATCGTTATGAGAAAGATAATTTCCACCACATAGAATCACATGAATTTTACTATTCTATGTGTTTTATGAAATTAAAAGGCAATAAAATTCTGTCCATCAATTTAAAAGGCGCTAGTACGTTGTCTATAGTAAATTGTGGATGATTACATATAGTATACAAGGGTCATTCGTAAAGAACTTGTGAAAGTCCGTGGGAACAATACTTGTTTCTTTACTACCCTCGGCTAGTATAAGTTTGACTGTGGGTCACAAATTTTCTTTTTGGACGATCATAATCTAGCTTGGGACTACCGGTGAAACTTTTAGATTTTCCACTTTGGTCCTTCCAAGAAAGTGGGAGGCGTTGAATTGCAAAATTGGAGATAGCATTTTTTTATTTACATTTACAAGATAATGTTGTTCCTATTTGGCATGAACGGGTCGTCGGAAGGGGCTGCGATCTTGACATGGAGCATTTTACGAAAATTTTAAAAAAAGACTCTGGCCCCACATGCACGACTTCGCAAAAGCTAGTTGCATGAAACGAACCAGGGACCGACAACCTAGAAACGTCGCTCGACCTGGAATTTCCAGCGGAAACTAAAATTTTGAGCCAAAATTTCCCTCCAAACCCATCTCATTACAACAATATCTACCACCAACACCCATTTCCCATATCCAACACATTTTCCCCCTAACACAACTCCACACCATCATTTCCGTTAACACATTACAAAAACTAAAGAGCCCAATCTAATTTCTTCTATCAAATATCATAGGATGGAGCATCTTTGGGTTAAAATAAATTGAGTTAGTTCATTATAGCATCTCCTTAATTGTATATGTTTTTTTCCTCATTCACCAAATATTGAATATATTCATGGAGTATGATGATTATGTTACATGTTATATAATGTATAATGTTTGTATTCCCAAAATAATGCCTTGTTTGTAAGGAGTGAGGAAAAAAACATAGATTATGGCTGATTGTGGACAATAATCAAATTTTTGTATGAACACAGGTTGAATGTGCGACGTCGCACTCTGTTCATTGCCCCATACGAAATTGCACTGAATGTTAAGCAACTTCGCATTGTCTAGGAATTGGCATCACCATCTTGTATGTCTGATGTCGCTCTTCGGTGTTGACAACATAAATTTATCAACCAAGTGACATCGTTTTCAATCAGTACGTGTACTTTTTCCATGTTCAGATTATTGTCATCTGCACTTGAGTCTTGACTATATTATGTGTACATTATTCAGAGACTACCGAATTATGACATAAATTTTGTTTCATGTGAACATTATTTGGTTTAATAGGACAAAAAGAGTCATTAATGGATTCTTAGCACATCCTACTTATTTCTCTAATCCCCCTAATAGTTTTAATGCCGTACAACGTAGGCAAGGGATGTTCAATACAATTAATCTTTCATTTTCACATCAACCTTATGTATTTGAATATATTATGATATTTATTGGTAATTTATGTTCAAGGTTTTTTTTATTAGTAAATTACTGTTATAAAAAGTTAGAATTAGCTTCATCTACTCTAATTACATGATTAAATATTTAACATCTACCCATGATCGAAAAGTATATTAAATAAAATTGTATTGCTCCATAAATTAAAACAAGTAATAAATATAATATCAACAAAATTATATATGCAACTTTTTTTTAACATAGTGGTGTAAAATATTTTTGATATTTTTTTCATATTAACACAAAGAGCATGAAAAACCCTACCTGATAAATGGTTACAATATCATTTTGTATTATTGCATGAGATGAGCCCAATTTCATCTTACAGTGTATTTAAGAAAATTTTTTTTCCAACACCAAAGTATAGTTTATTCTTACTGTTTTTATTGGTATGTATCACTTGATTGTAATAATGTTAACACATTTTTAAAGGATAAGTATTTTAAAATCAGTTGCCAAAAAGGCCAATTTAAGAGAAAAATTTGGGTACATATATGTTTTTTGTGAGAAAGGGTGAAAAGGGGTGAGAAAAGGTGCATCAATCAATTGGTCATAATCTTGTCTAGCACATTTTAAACAATAAAGGGGTATGTAAATTAGTGTTCTTTAGTATATTTGGAGTTTCTAGTTTTCATTAGGTGATCGAGTTGGTAGTGTAGAAATTTAGGATTATAGAGTGGATTATTTGGGAATTCAGGGCAATTTGGGGCTATTAGGAACATGTGACGATTTAGCTGCACTGGAGCGGCTGTTGAAATTAGTTTGTTTTGTTATAATTGGGTTACTGTATCTATGGCTATATAGCTTAGTGTGCAAACATGTTTATTTTGAGTACTAAGTGTAAAACCTGTTCCATTTCCCAATAACCGAATTATTAATTTGGATTCTGATTCTTATCCACCAAAGGTACCGATTGAATATGATTTGAAGAATGGATAAAGCTCAAATATTTTTGGTATATTATGTATCAATGTTTCTCTCTTAATTCTCATTCTCGGCGCCTTGTTAGTGATCTCCCTCCCTCTTTCTCTATAGTTCCTATTCTTTATATCTTCTTATTGAACTTTTCATCCCAATATGTTTCTTTTGAAGAATCATTTTCATTGTGTGATTTCTTTTTATGTTTCTCTTTGCCTTTCTCCTTCTAGATTGTGGAGTTTTAGGATGTTACCTACTAGAAGATTAGCATGAGTGAGTAACAAAATAAAAATAATATTAGAAATAAAATTATAGCATTGTAAACTTTTAAAGTGAGTAATCATTTTAGAGGCATAAATTTTGCATAGGTATGAAGTGAGTATGAAATGTTACAAAGTTAATGGTTATAGTATATTTTTATTGTCGCACAAAAGGGGCCCATCCACTTCTTACCCTATATTTTGACAAATATTTTAAAATGTTATCTAAAATAAAAAGTCTTAACACTACTCTAAGAAATATTGATCAGAAAAAATCTTAGTGTACGCTTTTTTTCTACTATTTGAACAAAAATATTATTTGACTTGCTTAAAATTTTATAATATATATAATCAATCTTTTAAAATAAATGTTATTTATTTTAAAAAAAATTTATACTTTTTTCATTAATCACATAGAGTTAGTATTTCTCAAACTTGAAATATAAACTTCATAACTTAAAATGTGATCGATGTTAATTTAGTAATCAAAAAGTAATTGAATGAGTTTTTTTAGTATCCATACATTGAAGAGTATACTAAATTTTTATTTGACCATTAATTAGCACAAGTGAGAAACATATTGTCAATGGATTTTTTTTCCCGGAAAAGTATGTAACTTTCATTGGCAAAATTTCATATTTACATCATCTCATCTCCCTCTACAACCCTTCTACCATAAACTTTGGACATTTTCCCCTCAAAATAGTTTTCATCCAAGGTCTATAAACAATAAAATCAATGATCATTTTCTTTAAATCACTGCTCTGCTGTACTTTGTCAAAACTTGCTTCATTCCTTCTCTGTCATTGGGTATATATGGTTTCAGTAATAGCTAGCTTAAGTAAACCAGCTATTGCTCCCTTTTTCCTGCAGTTTTGTAACAGCCTTTGCAACTCTTCTTTCCATCCCTTCGGTTCTCTTTCCACCTGCAACCATTTAAAGACCACTCCCCAAATTTCCTTGAACCTGCTGCATTCAAAAAAGAGATGCTCTAATGTCTCCCTTTCAGCACCAAACATACAACTCCAATCATTCGTAATACCCATCCTTATCATCCTGTCTTTGGTTAGTAACCTCCCATGACAAGCCATCCATAATTTGAATTTTGCTCCACATTACGTACATCAGTTTCCTCCGTGGCACTTCTTTATGCTTCTCCCTGATTTCATTGTATACCTTCCTCACCTTATACTTAATTTTTTTTCAGCTTCATATTCCATTGCACCAGTGTCTTTGCCTTCTCTCTGCATTGCAATACTCTTTTAATCATCCATGAGCTTGAACTGGGAATTACAGCCTCCATAACCTCCTTCTCATTTATATAATAAGTGTGAACCCATTTGATCTAAAGGCTATCAGATTTTCTACAGACATTTCATAGTGATTTCATCAACCTTCACTCCAATCCACCAAAGCTATCACATTCAAGCCTCCTTCCTTATTTGGCGAGCATATTTTATCCCAAGCAATTGGTGATTTTTTGGTGATTTCCTCACCTCCAGTCCATAGATAGGACATTCAAATTGCCTCTATATGCTTTAGGATAGCTTTTGGTAATGGAAAGCATTGAATTCAGTAATTGGCAACAACAAACAAAACACTCTTAATCAACTGCAATCTGCATAGCTTAAAATCTTAGCACTCCAATGCCTGATTCTATCTGTGATAGTCTTTATGAGAGGTTGACATGCCTGAATTGTCAATCTTTAGCTTGTTAATGGGACCCCTAAGTATCTGAAAGGTAGCTCTCCTCTTTCAAAACCTGTGATCTCAGTTATCAGTTTCCTCTCCTCTTCCTAAACACCCCCAAAATATACCTTACATTTAACCTTATTCACATTCAGCCCCGTAGAAATAGAATACTTCAAGAAAGCACCCATAAGCACTTTTACTTATCTGCTATCTCCCTCAGAAAGTAACAGAAAATCATTAGCAAAGCACATATTCACCAGCTTAAGCTTCTCACACTATCATGATATATAAAACCCTCCTTACCATTCAGCTCCATCATGCATCTATACAAATATTCCATGACCAAAACAAACGAAAGGGGAAAGAGGATCACCTTGCCTTAACCCACCTTTAGCTTGAATAAGGTTTGTCAGGTTTCCATTCACCATATATTTATAAGAGACACTTTTCACACACATCATAATCCAGTGTATGAAATTAACCCAGAAAGCCAAGGTCCTGCAGTATACCCTCCAAAGCCACCCATTCAACAATGTCATAGGTTTTTTGTAGGCCCATTTGAATCAAGCACCTATGTCTACCCTTTTTCCTGTTATAACCCTTGATTAACTCATACGCTAGCATAATATGCTCATAGATATTCCAGCAGCCTGGCTCCCATGAGTCCCTGCTATCACTGAATTCAGCCTGGAGGTTAGGATTTTTTAAATGATTTTATGCAGTGTAGAGCAACATGAAATAGGTCTCGATTCCTTCACTTTCCATTCCCAACCATGCTTGGGTATTAGGGTCACCAGTGTAGCTTTAACAGCCTTATACAGTCTCCATTTTTCAAAGAAATCCTGAATAGCTCTCATCACATTAGTCCCAATTACCTTTCAATTGACCTTCATGAATTTGGTACTGTATCCATCAATTCCTGGAGCTTATTGATCCCCAATTCCCTTTAAGGCTATCATCACCTCCTTCTCAGTAACTTCAGCAATCAATCCTCTTCTTTCCTTAGACTTTAATGTATTGCCTCTCCTCAAAGATATCTTATCCACGACTTCGAACTGGTTTGCAGATTTTCAAACCAAATTCTCATAGAATTTGATGCTTTCTTCCTCCATTCCTTTCTGATCCTCCATCATTTCTCCTTCATCTCTTTTGAGTTTTAGAATTCCAATTTTAAAGGTTTTAGCTTTGATAGAGGCATGGAGATAAGCATTATTTACATCCCCTAATCTAAGCCAATCCACCTTAACCTTCTGAATTGCTATCTTTTCATGAATGCTACTCCATTTCATGACCTCTTTAGTACATTCAATCACACTAAGAATTTTCTCCTTATTCATTCTCCGTAAGCTTAATTCATGCTGTGCCACACTTAGCTTCTTCCTGGCCTCCTCTAGCTTTTTTGTTACTCTTGATACCATCCTTGTGTGTCTGAGCAGTTTTTGCCACACCATAGACATAGGTCTCCCATTAAAATTCCACTCATAGCTTTCCCCTTACCTCCTCTTTGAACCTCCCATTTTTCTAATAGGTAGTTTAAAATCTTGAAAATTTTCCTTCTTTTCTGCACCTCCTCCCGTGTTCTGATTCTAAACAGTGCATGATCAGAAACACCCTGTTCATGTATTTCTACTTTCACATTTGGATATTTTCGATTCCACTAAATATTCCCACGGACTCTGTCAATGCGAGAGTAGATAACCATCCACGTCTGTTGAACCATGTGAAGAACTCCTTAGATGTATCACACTCAGCGGTCCAGTTCTATACATCAATTCTTCTAGGTCTGAGAATTCACTCAGATTAACATTTACTGATAAGCAGTAAAGTCCACCCTAATAATCCATGGCTCACCCTCATTCTGCCTATTCATCAGTTCAATCTCCTTCCAAATTTTCTTCCTCTCATTTAGCTGATTAGACACATAAACAACTGTAAACAACTACTGTAACTGACCTTGCTTAGCACAAACAATTGTGTGTATCATCTGATCCAAGCTGCTAATAATTTTCACCTCCACTCTACAACTATCCCATATCAGCCATATTTATCCATTTACATGCTTTATGATAGGACGTCAAATGCATGTATTTTCCAAAGCATTTAACAAATCTTTTGTCATATTTTTGTTAGAAGATTACTAGATTTAGGTAGTTTTACATCATAAGGGGTTTAGATGACCATCTTTAATTTTCATATCTAAATCCTTCATTTTGTAACCTATTCATAATCTAATAGATTTTTGGTCCTTACGAGTGTCTAGATTCATTTTTGTAAGCTTAAATTGTAGATTTCTCGTAAACACTTTAGATTAGTTCAGTGAACGCCATTCACAAGAATGGTAGAAGATTGAAGGCCACGAGCAAAAATGTGGTAGAAGAAAAGTAAAAAAAATTGAAGAACGAAAGCTAGCCGATCGATGCAAAGATCATCCAGCCGATCGACCAGGTGAAGAAGACCAGGTGCGGGGGTTGCTTACTTTACTGCGTGCCCGTACCCAAGAAATAGAGCATGGTGCAAGCCCTCAGTACCATATCTCGCACCCGGTGCGTCCCTCTGAGCGGCCGCATGATGGGCTCGAACTAGTGCCCAACGATCGCATGGCCTGTGCCTTCACTCGTGTGCAAGCGCGCCTTAGAAGACACAGAGAAATTAACTTCAGTTTCCAAAAGTGCGCCCATCGTTTATTTCCGCGTGGCACTGTGAGGTGCCTGGTTCATCATGCCAAGCCATCGCACCAGTGCCCCTGCCCGCATCCGCTCGTGCTCTCTCCGCTCGGCCATCGTGCCTGATGGCCTTGGCTCACTTTTGACCCTATTTTTGTACTATAAATACCCCAAACCTTATCCCATCTTTATACCTTGGCCCAAATTCCCTCATTCCAAACCCTAGGTTTTTCATCATTTCTATCTTTATTTCTCTTTTAATTTGTCTATGAATGTTAGTATGATTTGTATTAGCTAAACATAGTCTTGGGAGGAATTGGTTAAGGCTTCTTAGCCTATATCTTGAGATTTCTATATATCTATTTGGTACTCTTGCTAGTGTGCATTTATGGAGCATTGAATGTTGGTAGTTGATATCATTATAGAAGGTTTATCTTCACAACAAGTAGTGAAAATATTAGATAGGTTGTAAGTTCAGGGATAGATGAGAAGGCTTAGAAGTGGAAATCAGTTGCACGCAAGGTCCCGTACTATGTGTTTTATCCCTATTTTAGTATCTTGTTGCATGCTTTGCATATTTACATTGCTTTGCATATTTTGCTTTGCTTATTTACATTTCTTTGCTTATTACTTGTCTTTCAATTATAGAACATAGGAAAACCATTCTAAAAAATCCCCCATTTACTTGCTTTTACATGTATATGTCTATCTATGCCTAATATATTTTTTGCTTTATATGTTTAGACCCTTGTAAATATCCATCTTCTTGTGGACGACCCCAACTTTCCATTATCTACTTAATTGTAGATAGGAAGCATTTATGGCTGAAAAATAGTAATTTTAAGAGGTACGACGATGACCTCCCAAAATTTGGTGCCGCTGCCAGGGAAGAGGAAATTATTTTTAAGTGTTTGGGCATATTATGTGTGAATATGTGCTAGTTGTGAATATTTGTTATTTTTTTCTAAGTTGGTTTCCCTTCTCGCTTGCCTTGGAGATGTATTGTTCAAGTTCTTGGTGTATGGTTCGTACGTGATCCTCTTCACAAGAACCCCTACACTACGACCCCGAGTTAGAGTTGAATTTGAGAAGGGCTAGGAGGCTTTCTTTGGAAAGTGTGAATATCACCCCTCCTAGTGACCATTTTGCGGATACTTCTACTTCAATGGAGCATCAAGACGAGCATGGAGATGAGAATCTGGGAGGAGAGCTAAACATCCTCTTCTTGGAGGGGTTATTCCTTTGAGGCAAGCTCTATTGAGGAACAATATGACCCCCAACCTTGATCAACAACCGATGTGCATAGAATATTCGTTGGTTGGACCAACCGGGCACTTCGAGCTTAAGACCTGGTTGATAAAATTACTACCTATATTTCTTGGTATGCAAGGGGAAAATGCCAACAAACATCTCTCTGAATTCCACTTTTTATGTGGTGGTACGGTTCCCTATAGAGTAGATGAAGACCTCTACAAATTGAAGGTATTCCCATTCACATTGAGGGATGGTGCAAGGGATTGGCTCCATTACCTACCACCCAGAAGCATCAAAACTTGGCTTGACATGAAGAAAAGGTTTCTCGCCAAGTACTTCCCAGCCTCAATGTCCTCCGCTTTGAAGAAGGGCATTATCAACATCCTCCAATGGCATGAAGAGTTATTCTATGACTATTGAGAGAGGTTGAAGAAGCTTCTCTCGAGTTGCCCTTACCATGGCTATTCAGAGAGAGACTTGGTCTATTATTTTTACAATTGTATTCTTGATGAGGACCAAAGACTAGTGAGAGGAGCTTGTAGTGTTACCCTTGGGAACAATACTTTGACGGAGGCTATGGAGCTCTATGAGGAGTTAGCCGATGAGTCAAGGAACTTTAGTTCAAGGGTTGATTTGAGAAGGAAAAATCCCAACACCACAAGTACTCTTTCCAAAAATGGAAATCTCGAGGACCAAGTCTCGGCCCTTACTTCTATGGTGAAGTCTTTGATGACCAAGTTTGGAAATATGCCACATGTAAAATCTTGTGAAATTTGTTCATCGGCGCATCCTACTGACGCTTTCCCTACTTTGCAAGATGATTATGTCAAGGAGGTGAGTGCCATGGGATATCAAGGTGAGCAAGGCTACCAAGTCCATCAAGGTGGATAAGGCTATCAAGGGAATCAAGGCTACCAAAACCGGCCTTACAATATGTGGATAATAGAGATCACCTGAATCTTTGGTATGAAAACCCTCAAGGAGGTCAAAATGCCCAATCGTATCTCCCTTCATAACAAGAATATCGGCCCCCTCAACAATAATACCAACTGCTTCAAGACAAGCCTTAAGATCAAGGGGAGAGCTTGGACTTGTTAAAAGATGAAGTGTTTCAAGCAATTAGAAGGTTGAATAAGTGTGCGGAGAAAGCCAAAAAATTCCAAGACAAAGCTAAGGCAAGTATCAAAAACTTGGAAACTCAAGTGAGCCAAATAGCACAAGCCATGAAACAGATGAAGGTGCAAGAAAAAGGCAAGCTTCCTTCCCAACTGGAATTGAATCCCCGCTAAAATGCTAGTGTTATCACTTTGAAAAGTGGTAAAGAGGTTGGCACTCCCCCTAGGTGGTGAAATTTTGGAGATGAGCCTAGAAGATTTGAGGTGTTTGAAAAAGAGGTGGAAGAAGAGGCCGAGAAATTGGCCAAGAAGAAAGCAAGGAAGGGGACGGAGAAGGAAGAGGACGGAGAAGGAAGAGGAGGTTATTGTTGAAAAATCAACCTCCATTCCTGAACCTTCATCCCTTCCTCACAAGGAGGCAAAAGTAGTGGAAATTCCTCCATATGTACCGGAACCACCGTTTATGGAAGCTTTAAAAGACAAGATGAGCAAGGAGAAAAACAAGGACATTTACGAAGTCTTTCGTATATGTGAGGTACACATCCCTATTTTGAATGCCATTGAAAAGATTAGTAGATATGCTAAATTTCTTAAGGAATTATATGTTGTTAATAGAAAGCAAAAGGCCAAGAATAAGTTGAAAATTGGGAAAAATGACCATGTTTCCGCCTTGTGTCAAAAAGAGTTACCCCTAAGTGTAGCGATCCCGACATGTTCACAATCCCTTGCATAATAGGAAACACACATTTTGAGAAAGCCATGCTTGATCTAGGTGCATCAATAAATGTGATCCTTACTCTTTGTATGAAAGCCTCAACTTAGCTATTTTGCACAGAACCGAGGCGGTAATCCAGTTGGCCAATCATTCTAGTACATACAATAAGGGTATTGTTGAGGATGTGTTGGTTAAGGTGGGTTCCTTAGTATTCCCTATGGATTTTTATGTCCTTGATATGGATAAACAGACCGCCTCAATTTTATTGGGGTGGCCATTTTTGAAAACTTCAAGGATGATGATTGATGTGCATAATGGTACCCTCACCATGGAATTTGATGGGATAAAAGTAGATTTTAATATAAATGACTTGATGAAGTATCCTAGTGAAGAATATGCCTGTCATGCTTTAGATGTTGTTGAAGATGTTATGCAAGACGTTTTTGAATTAAGTGGTGATGTTTCCTTGTTAGTTGTTTTGAAATGTGGTAGTAATGACACATACCTTGTATATTCTATAAGCACTAACTTTAAGGAAAGCTTTGAGGACTTGAACATGCTTGAAGAGATGAGATCAAACCTCTTAAAACCTCCTTCTCTACCTTTAGAGGAACCCAAGAAGCCAAAATTCCTCCCATCACTTTTGGAATCCCCAATTATTAAGCTTAAAACTTTGCCAAGTGACCTCAAGTATGCATTTCTTGTGGAAAGGGAGATGCTTATGGCTATCATTTTAAGTAATCTCACCCAAGAGAAAGAGGAGAAATTAATGGTGGTGGCAGGAGAATAAGGAAGCAATTGGATGGACTATTTCCGACACCAAGGGCATAAGTCCATCCACTTACATGTACCAAATTTTGTTGGGGGGGGGATGCAAGACCCGTACGACAACCCCAACGCCGGTTAAACCCAACTATGATGGAGGTGGTGAAGGCGGAGATCCTTAAGTGCTTCAAGTGAGTATGATCTATCCAATCTCGGATAGTAAATGGGTGTGCCCAACTCAAGTGTTACAAAAGAAGAGTGGGGTTTCGGTAGTTAAGAATGAAAAGGGTGAAATGGTGCCCACTCGAGTCCAAAATGGGTGGCGCACTTGCATTGACTACCGGAGGCTAAATGTGGAAACCCAGAAAGATCACTTCCTGTTGCCATTCATTGATCAAATTCTGGAAAGGCTAGCAAGTTACCCATTCTACTGCGTTTTGGATGGGTTCTCAGGATATTTTCAAGTGGCCATTGCTCCAGAGGACCGAAAGAAGACAACCTTAAGTAAACTCCAAAAAGGGAGAGGATGTTGATCTTCTTCATTCGGTTTGTGAGTAAACTCCAAGGGGAGTAAGTCATGTCGTCGACGTTCAATAACCTTATTTTTTACCTTCCGGATGTCACCTATGACATTTCATCAAGGTAACCTTATTTTTTCATTCTCTTTTTCTTAAGTCGTGCCGACGATGTTAAATAAACATGGTTTTGATCATATTTAACTGTTTTATCTTCCTTATTTTTTGGAGAAATATTATGCTTTGGTGGTTGTTTTGAATTTTACAGAAATAGGGGATGAAACTAGGCTACAGAATGGTGAGAATCACAAAAATGGTTGAAAAATGGCCTGCGCGGGCCACTCAACGCTAGACTGAGGGAGCGCGCGAAGGTCATGTTTGACCCTCAGGCGGCGTGCGCGGGCCTTATGGCCGCACGGCCGGCTGAACCCCATTCCATTTTTATTTTTTTAAAATTATTTCTCTTCCCTATCCCACCTTCTTTATTCTCTTTTCTCCTCATTTTTCATAATTTTCTCCCACTCTCATCCCTCACTATCACAAGAACCCCCCTTTAGCACCGGTTTTTTTATGTTCTAGCACCAGTTTTTTTGCAAAAAAAAACCGGTGCCTAAGTAACCGATGAAATGGTTTCACCGGTTGGAAAAAAAACTGGTGCTAAATCCCAATTTTGAAACCGGTGCTAAAATGTATTGCTATAGCACCGGTTGGTTCTAATTTTAGCACCGGTTTTTTTGTTAGCACCGGTTTTAACCGGTGCTAAAATATTTATGATGAATAAAAAAATCCCTTCTTCTGAAAGCAGCAGCGCGCTGCAGTTTTCAGAGGAAGAGAAGACCTGAAATAGAGGAAGCGGCAACACGCTGCAGCTTTCAGAGGAAGAGAAAAGGACCTGAAACTAACAATTTAATAGGACATCAATTTAATAATAAAATTAACTTCACAAAATTGATAATATAGAAATAAAACCAGAAAAAATTATGATACGAAACTAATAATCTATGTGTCTTAACATTGCGGCAGAGACCTTGGAGAGGAATCAATCTCACCATGCCAGAAGCTTATTCAATAGATCACTGGAAACCATGCCATAAGCTTATACCAGAATAAAGACGTTCATATCAGTATATCAACCTTGAGTACTTAACGAGGCTACATAACTCAATTTGATTCAGTCACACATCAACATTCGGTAAAGTAAAGCACAAAATAATCCACCAAGATAAACACATATCTATCATATTCTTCCTATGATGATTCATAACATTAATGAAATGACTGTAAAAATATTACTCACATAAACCATATGCTACAGAGCAAAAAAAACGTTTAAAGTAAAATACAATATTAAAATGCCAAAGTGAAACATATCATCAAGCATCAACAGAAACTTCATTTGAGTGGGACTCAAAATATGTTTGCTTTTCCCTCAAAAGTCATCATTTAACTTGTAGCATTCATGAAAAATGGGCCAACAACCATGCATTTCACATGATATGACAAAGTTCATACAGTTTAGCAGTGACACATTCAGGAGTCCGCATCAATGTTTTCTTACTACCAAGTCTCTGTGTGTTTCCCATATGCGTTGTTGAGTCCTATAGAAATGCAAAGAAGCATCAGTAATCCAACAGCTCTGGAAATGCCAAAAACAAAACAAAGTTGTAATGAGTAAATACCTCTGGCATGAAGATTACAACTTTATTGGGTGTGTGTTTATAGAATTCTTCACTATCAGCCTTTTGGAAACTCAAAACCTTGAAGATTCATAGTATGTAAGATATGTAAGATAGGCGTACACAAATGGAAAATTAGAAATACATTATGCTTTGAAGAAGTAGGTGTCAAAGATCTAGCAACCGGGATATTTTAATGTGTCCACAGTAAATTAGTACATTCATAGCCAATTGAGACACTTAAACTAAATAGTATGATCAGAAGCATCTCCTATAGAAGGCCCAACATCTTCATGTCCAGAACTTGATTAAGAACCGAAAACAACGCACCTAAGCATTATATGGAAGATGAGTATCATCAACCACTAATGTGCAAAAAACTGTAATGTATCATCTATAGAATGATAAGTCACCTTCAAAACTCAACCGAGTCTGAGGTGTTTGCAAACACAGTAACACTCAGTGGGCGTTTGTTCTTACAATAAGGCCTCTAGAAAAAGAAGTCCAACTTCCAATATAGTAACAAAATAAAATAGCCTAATTCATGATATGTCATGGGCGAACCAATACTCTATTTTGAAATTTAAACCACCAAAGACACTCCTCTTCAAAAACTACCATACAACTCAAAAACCCTTAGCAATGCAAAGACACTGGGATTCTGGTGTAACTGAGTACAAGGTCACACCGATGCTTCGGAAAAACTGAAGGAAACAATGCCAAAACCAGAGATAGAAGCCATTTTAGACTAACATCCACAATTCACAAAAGGCAAGCTTAATATCTAACAGCCTAGTTCATCATATCATTTTCTACATAACTAATAGAAATGTAAACATGTCTAAGCAACACCAATACTCAAAACCCAGAACACATGTTATACATACTCCTTGTTTCACACGTTGCCATTCCAATTAAACAGAAGCACCAAAATGCTCCATACTTTACACACATAATTAAGGAAAAACCCATGTTCATATATATATATATATATATATATATATCCAGAAATGATCAATCAAATGGCTTAAAAAACACAAAACCAATTCAAAGAGTTGATTTAAGAAACATGACTCAGCAATGGAAGTACTTAAGCCACCTATAAGCGAAAGGCCAAGAGAACCAACACTTGAGAATCCATCCCAAGCCCTCTTCAGGGACGGCTCATGGTGAACGGTAGAGGAGGGATGAACGGAGAACGGTGGAGAAGCGATGAACGCTGGAAGGA
This sequence comes from Rubia yunnanensis, assembly GCA_037428765.1. NCBI lineage: Eukaryota > Viridiplantae > Streptophyta > Magnoliopsida > Gentianales > Rubiaceae > Rubia > Rubia yunnanensis. The sequence continues at coordinate 114,949,601 of CM075061.1, read as the reverse complement.
GTGTAACGGCCTGGAGATGGGGAAGTGGGCTTGTAGGATAATAGATTAAGTGCCAGACAGATTCGTAGAGGTGGAGGGCATCAACTTCAGTGGGACAGATTCGTAGAGGCGCAGAAGGGCTTCTCGGCGGTGGAGAACTTCTTGGCGCAAGGAGCCTCTCGACGGATGGGGCACTTTATGGTGGTGAAGGGGCTTTGTGGTGGGGTGCTTCTCGACAGTGGGGCCATCGCGGTGGTGTGGAGTGGAGGGAGTGAGCCATCAAGGAAGAAGGTGTAGTTCCGCCGTCGAGGAAGGGAAGTGAGGAGGGTTTCAGCGAGGGAGATAACAGTTTTTCCTTATATATGATGCGATTTTAAAGGCTGAGATTCAATGTATCTAAGTATACTAATGGATTAGATTTATCAAAAATAAATTGATTTAAATTTCATTTTTTATTGTAGAATTTTCAATAATTATTATATGGCAAAGTGTCAGGAAATGCGGCATTTCCATAAGCTTATGTCTACATGGGCATTTAACTTAAATGTTGTAATTTTTTTATAAAAATTAAACATTTCATTTTATAAGTTAAAACAAGTAATAAAATGTATTTAAAGGTGAAAATATAAAAAATATATGATTTAAAAAAATATTTTCAAAAATTTAAATTTTATGTGTAATTTAACAAATGCAGTATATAAGGTAAGAAATAAGTGGCCCGTCCTTAATCTTATGGACAGGCCGCCTATCAGGCGACCTACTCTTATTATATTACTATAAAGGCAACTTAGTTATTAGTTAAAGTTAAATTACTTATTAGCATTTATATATCAAAAGTTAATTAAGGTTTGACCATTGATTAGATAAAGTCAACATAGTATTTCTATATACAGAGAGAGTCAAGTAAAGTTTGACCGTTTATTAGGCAAAGTCAACCTAGTTGTTCGTGTTTGTATATTGAAAGTCGAGTAAAGTTTGACCGTTGATTAGTTAAAGTCAGCTTTGTTATTAGTGTTTATATATTGAAAGTCAAGTAAGGTTTGATCATTGATTAGACAAAGTCAACCTAGTTATTAGTATTTATTATATACTAATTCAAATAAAGTTTGACCGTTGATTAGTTAAAGTCAACTTTGTTATTAGTGTTTACATATTGAAAGTCAAGTAAAGTTTGACCGTTGATTAGACAAAGTCAACCTAGTTATTAGTGTTTATATATTGAAAGTCGAGTAAAGTTTAACTTCTGATTAGTATTTATATATAAAAAGTTAACTAAGGTTTGACTGTTGATTAGACAACGTCAAACATTTTTTATTAGTATTTATCATATACTAATTCAAATAAAGTTTGACCGTTGATTAGTTAAAGTCAACTTTGTTATTAGTGTTTGCATATTGAAAGTTAAGTAAAGTTTGACCGTTGATTAGACAAAGTCAACCTAGTTATTAGTGTTTATATATGGAAAGTCGAGTAAAATTTGACCGTTCATTAGTATTTATATATAGAAAGTTAACTAAGGTTTGACTGTTGATTAGACAAAGTCAAACATTTTTTATTAGTATTTATTATATACTAATTAAAATAAAGTTTGACCGTTGATTAGTTAAAGTCAACTTTGTTATTAGTGTTTATATATTGAAAGTCAAGTAAAGTTTGACCGTTGATTAGACAAAGTCAACCTAATTATTAGTGTTTATATATAGAAAGTCGAGTAAAGTTTGACCGTTGATTAGTATTTATATATAGAAAGTTAACAAAGGTTTGACTGTTGATTAAACAAAGTCAAACATTTTTTATTAGTATTTATCATATACTAATTCAAATAAAGTTTGACCGTTGATTAGTTAAAGTCAACTTTGTTATTAGTGTTTATATATTGAAAGTCAAGTAAAGTTTGACCGTTGATTAGACAAAGTCAACTTAATTATTATTGTTTATATATGGAAAGTCGAGTATAGTTTGACCGTTGATTAGTGTTTATATATAGAAAGTTAACTAAGGTTTGATTGTTGATTAGACAAAGTCAAACATTTTTTATTAGTATTTATCATATACTAATTCAAATAAAGTTTGACCGTTGATTAGTTAAAGTCAACTTTGTTATTAGTGTTTATATATTGAAAGTCAAGTAAAGTTTGACCGTTGATTAGACAAAGTCAACCTAGTTATTAGTGTTCATGTATGGAAAGTCGAGTAAAGTTTAACCGTTGATTAGTATTTATATATAGAAAGTTAACTAAGGTTTGACTGTTGATTAGACAAAGTCAAACATTTTTATTAGTATTTATCATATACTAATTCAAATAAAGTTTGACTGTTGATTAGTTAAAGTCAACTTTGTTATTAGTGTTTATATATTGAAAATCAAGTAAAGTTTGACCGTTGATTAGACACTGTCAACCTAGTTATAGTGTTTGTATATGGAAAGTCGAGTAAAGTTTGACCGTTGATTAGTATTTATATATAGAAAGGTAACTAAGGTTTGACTGTTGATTAGACAAAGTCAAACATTTTTTATTAGTATTTATCATATACTAATGCAAATAAAGTTTGATCGTTGATTAGTTAAAGTTAACTTTGTTATTAGAGTTTATATATTGAAAGTCAAGTAAAGTTTTATTGTTGATTAGACAAAGTCAACCTAGTTATAGTGTTTATATATGGAAAGTTGAGTAAAGTTTGACCGTTGATTTGTATTTATGTATAGAAAGTCAACTAAGGTTTGACTGTTGATTAAACAGTCAAACATTTTTTTATTAGTATTTATTATATACTAATTCAAATAAAGTTTGACCGTTATTTAGTTAAAGGTAACTTTGTTTATAATGTTTATATATAGTCAAGTATAGGTTGACCGTTGATTAGTCAAAATCGGCCTAGTTATCCGTGTTTATATATTGAAAGTTAAGTAAAGTTTCACTGTTAACTTGTTAAAGTTGTATTTATGTATACTAAATCAATTAAGGGTTGAATGTTAATTAGTTAATGTAAAATATTTTTATTCTTATTTGTATATATGAGGTTAGTGAAGGTTGATCGTTGATTAATTTAACTTAACTTAGTCATTATTTAAAGTCAACAAAAGAAGTGAACGATTTTGAAAGTTTTTTTAAAAAAAGCTTAGAGTGGCTGCTCATGAAATTTTTGGGAAGATTATTTGAAATTTTTAGCGAATTTTTTGAATTCTTTGGCAGAAATAATGAAATTTATATTTCTTTGGGGGGGGGGGAATTTTGTTGCCGGAAAAATTTAAAATTTTTTAGCACCGGTTTAAACTTGTGCTATTTTCTTCCAAAACCAATGCTATTTTAAAATGTTTTTGCAATTTCTTTGGCGGGAAAATTTTTTTGGCGATTTCTTTGGTGGGAAAATTTTAAACCGGTGCTATTTTCTTCCAAAACTGGTGCTATTTTAAAATTTTGGGCTATTTCTTTCGTGGGAAAATGCATAATAGAAAATTTTTAGCACCGGTTTTTAAAACCCGGTGCTATTTTTAAAATTTTAGCACCGGTTTTTAAAACCGGTGCTAAATTTTACAAAAAAACCAGTGCTAAGTTTTAATTTTTAGCACCAGTTTTAAAAACCGGTGCTAATTAAAAATTTTTGGCTATTTCTTTGGCGGGAAAAATAAAATTTTCAAATTTTTAGCACCGATTTTAAAAAACCGTTGCTAATTGTTTCCAAAACTGGTGCCATTGTAAGATTTAGCGCCAGTTTTTAAAAAACCGGTGTTAAAATTAAAAAAACCGGTGTTAAATTAACACCAGTTTTTAAAACCAGTGTTAAAAAGTAAAAAACCGGTGCTATTGGGGGGGGGGGGTCTCTGTGGTAGTGCCTTATCTTCTCTCAAATTGTATCCTTTCTCCTCCAAGACCAAAACTTCTTCTCCTTCCAACTCCAACTTCTTAAATTTTCCATCTCTACCACACAACTTCTTACTCCACCATTCCTTAACATTTCCCACACCACAAACAACCCAACTCATCCTCTAAACCAATAAAAGTGAAGATTTCTCTTCAAGAACACCCAAAAATCAACAATTTTTGGGTTCTTCAATCCAGAAGAGTTATGAGAAAAAGGTGATGTTTCTTGGAACTTGAGGATTATTGGAGGCTTCTGCACCAACTTGGAGCACCTATATCACCTGAAAGTTCCAAATCACCATTTTGGGTAATTCTTCACAATTTGCCTTCTTGTGTGTTTTGATGAGCTTGATGAGATTGTTGTGCTTGAAGATGGTTATGAGCTCTTGATTGAGGTTAGGGATATACTTATTGTGGTGGTAATATTTGTGCCCATAGTGGATTTTTGTGCTAGAAATTTTATGGTGGTAGTGTTTATGATTGTTGTGGAGATTGCCATGAGATTGCTATGGAGATTATGGTAGTAATGTTGTGAATTGTTGTGGTGAAATCACTTTTTTGGTTCTTGTGGTAGTAGCTTTGGTGCATTGTTGTTGTGGTGCTAATTGAGGTGAAATATTTGTGAATTGTTGTTGTGGTGCTAGTTTAGGTGAACTTTGTGCTTCATTGTTTCTGTGGGTTGGTAAGATGAATTAATTCTTCCTAAACAGAGAAGAATGGAAGAAGGTAGTTCTTCTATCCCACCACCTCCAATGGTCTGTGATCAATCTCTTCCCTTTCCATGTTTGACGAAGATAAGAGGGGATTATGCTGAAAGGTGGAAGAGGCTGGACAATAATAGAGACATCATGTCCACTCAGTTTTCATATAGGGTTGTTTTGACTAGCTTGGGTTTGTTGGAGATGGTTAAGCATATGTTGGTAAAAGGTAACCTAGATGGCTTCGCAAGGGTCAATGCCCCTACTTATAGATCATGGACACTTGAATTCCTCTCCACGGTGAGGAAGATTACTCTCGATGATGATACCCTGAGGATCTCGTTATACCTAAATGATAAGAGGAGGAAAGTTGCATATGATAATATAATGTTGGCATTTAGGTGGGACTACATACCCAGCAACGATCAAGAAGAGGTATTTAGGGTAGGGGAATTCTACACCCACCAAGAGTTTTAGGAATGCCTCATGGGAGAGAGAAGAGATCATCACGCCAAGTATTCTTCAATTATCTATCCAGCAGTTTGGTATGTCCACCGTCTTCTAAGTACTACACTTTTTAGTCAAGGGCAATTCAACAAGTGTTCTAGACAAGATTTGAAATACCTTTGGGCATGTATGTTCTGTGGACATGGGGCCCCTAATTGGGTTGATATATGGGTTGATGGTTGCATTGAATTGTCGAGTAAGATTGCAGGATGCATTTGTCTTGGGGGAATGGTCACACTCTTAGCACAACATCTTCATATTCCCCCTCCACCGAGCTTGGTGCCACTTAGTACCAATCTCGAGGTTAGGTTATACGCCATCGACTTTTTGGTGAAGTAAAAAATGTTGAAACCCACTGTGGAACCCACGAGGTTTATTTGGCTTATCTATGAAGGCGATATTTACATGTTCCTTTAATCGGACCGCCTAGGGGATCCCATAGTGAGATCTTCGGATTACCATCCTCACCGGGATACAAATTTTATGGACTTGCCCCAAGGTAGTACATATCCTATAAATGCTGTCACAATCATCAATAAGAAGATTACAACTCCGAGACACCAAACGAATTCCCCGTCTCTACCCAAGATCCAAGCATCACAATTCAATTTTTTATCTAAATTGCAGAGTAAATGGGCTTCGAAATGGGGTATTTACACCACCGGGTTCATTGGCTAAACTCCATGAGTCCTTCCAAAACATGCTACAGAATATTACCATTGGGTTTTGAAGCTTGGGGAAATAGATGGAGAACCTCGGGCATCTTGTCGAGGAGATTTGTGAGAGCATGAACGACAATATGGATGAAATTCTTGCAATGCTCTCATTGTCTTCCAGAAATGAACCACCACCGGAGTTTGTAGAGAGGCAGAAGAGTTGTGAGGAGGAAAGAGCAAGGATATGCGTGAGCCGAGACGGTGGCGCGAGACCTTCAAGGTCCTAATTGTGAGCATTTCATATTCCTCTTCCTTACTTTTGCTTTTGATTAAGTATGAATTGAGGAAATTACATATTTTAAGTGTGGGGAAGGAATTTAGATGCTCATGTTTACTCATGTATATAGTTGTGATTTTTAGTTCAAGAAAAAAATGGGAAAAAGAAAAAAGAAAACAAAAACACTCCGCTAAGTTGAAAACCCGAGAGGGAAACTTAGGCAAAATTGGGGGGCCCGGATAGGTTGAAAACTCGAAAGGGAAACCTATGAAAAAATTAGAGGCCAAATTGTGTAGAAAAAGGTGAGGGTGAACATTAAAAAAATGTGTGAACCTAGGATGAAAACCCGAGAGGGCTCCTAGGCAAAATGAGAGAAAATAAGAGAAATTGAAGATTTATTGCTTCTCTTGATTTGTCTATTTGGTGGCTTCTTAGGTAGAGTAATCTAATTTTACACTTGTATTTTATACCTCACCTTTGAACGGTATGATGGTTGTTTAGATTATCTTAAACTTTGGGACGTGAGAGTGTGAGAGATTCTTATGCCTTGGGGGTTAGGGTAGTCTAGGAATGTGATGTTGGATGTTTTGGGAAAAATTTTTCCTGCTAGTTTACACATTTATCTTTGCTTGTTCTTGTTTATTCAAGGATGAGTAAAGGTTTAAGTGCGGGGAAGTTTGATAAGACGTCAAATGCATTTATTTTTCAAAGCATTTAACAACTCTCTTGTCATCGTTTTGTTGGAAGATTGCTAGATTTAGGTAGGTTTACATCATAAGGGGTTTAGATGACCGTTTTTGGTTTTCATATCTAAATCCTTCATTTTGTACCCTATTTATAGTCTAATGAATTTTTGGTCTGTACGGCCGTCTAGATTAGTTTTGTAAGCTTAAATTGTAGAGTGCTCGTAAGCACTTTAGATTGGTTGAGAGAAAGCCATTCGCAAGAATGGTAGTATATTGAAGAAAACGAGAAAAAATGTGGTAGAAGAAAAGTATAAAATTTAAAGAACGAAGGCAAGCCGACCGATGCAAAGACCGGCTGGCTGACCAGCCAAGTGAAGAAGACTGGACGCGCAGGCTGCACGCTTAACCACACACCCCACCCAAAAAATAGAGCATGGCGCAAGCCCTCAGTAACATATCTCACGCCCTTCCTGTCCCTCCGAGCGGCCGTGCGATGGGCTCGAACTAGCGACCAACGACCGAGCGGCCTGTGCCTGCGCACCTCGAAAGACACGGAGAAATCGACTTCAGTTCCCTATAGTGCACCCGGTGCATAATCTCGCACAGTCATGCATGGTGCATCACCCAGTAATGTCACTCCCGCGTGCAGTGCATGCTCCATTATGCCAAGCCATTGCGCCACCGCCCCTACCAGCATCCACTCGTGCGCGCCCTCGTGCTCTCTCACGCGGCCATTGCGCCTGACGACCTTGACTCACTTTTGACCCTATTTTTGTACTATAAATACCCCAAACCTTATCCTATCCTCACACCTTGGCCCAAATTCCCTCATTCAAAACCCCAGGTTTTTCATCTTTTCTCTCTTTATTTCTCTTTGAATTTGTCTATGAATGTTAGCATGGTTTGTATTAGCTAACCTTAGTCTTGGGAGCAATTGATTAAGGCTTCCTAGCCCATGTCTTGAGAACTCTATTTATCTATTTGGTACTCTTGCTATTGTGCATTTATGGAGCATTGAATGTTGGTAGTTGATATCATTAATGGTGTTGGAAGTTTGAGTATATGAATTTCTTGTATGATTGCTTGTTATGGTTGGGAAAAAGTAGCTAAGTTTCCCCTCTTTTGGTATGGAATCCAAGAGCATGAATTATAACTTCTAATGGTGTTGATGTGGTTATAATTGCTAGATGAATGTGATAGTGTTGAACTCTTTGTCGTGTTTGTTTATTAATGTATCAAAAAGGAGAGTTCTTTGAACGTTGAACGTTCTTGACTAATCTTGTGTAAATGCATGAATTGGTTTTATGCTTAGACACGGTGTAGTATTTATAAATGTTACCAAACTTGTTGATTCTTTGTGCTCAACGCCATTAATGGGATAATTTTAGCCGTTTATCGACTAAAAGAGTCATTCATGAGGTTTGACAAGAGATGTTGAATTCACTCTTGAAAAATACTATCTAAGAAGGATAGAAGGTTTATCTTCACAAGAAGTAGTGAAAGTATTAGATAGGTTGTAAGTTCAAGGATACATAAGAGGTTTGGAAGTGGAAATCAATTGCACCTAAGGTCCCGTAATTTTTGTTGTATCCCTATTTTTGGTATCTTGTTGCATGCTTTACATATTTACATTGCTTTTCTTGTTACTTTTCTTTAAATTATAGAACATAGGAAAACCAATCCAAAAAATCCCCCATTTACTTGCTTTTATATGTATATGTTGTATGTGTATATCTATGCCTAGTATGTTTTCCGCTTTATATGTTTAAACCTTTGAAAATATCCATCTTCTCGTGGATGACCCCGACTTGCCATTATCTACTTAATTGTAGTTAGGAAGCTTTTAGGGCTTAAAAATAGTAAATTTGGGAGGTACGGTGATGACCTCCCACTTATCATAGTCGTTTAAAAAACTCCACTTAGTTCCCAGCCTTTTCTGGATTTTTTTTTCAGAATTTTCTCTTTTCACCCTTGTTTCTATTAAAGCAGAAATCGTAACATCCATTCCAAAGAGACGGGAGACAATATCTCTACTCTTTGCTGCATTATTAAGCCCCCTTATGTTCCAAGATACAATCATGGAACATGTTTATAAAGATCTCCAAGATCGTTCCAAATCTTGAGAGCTTCATAACCAGGTCACATAACTGAGTTGCTACATTCAATCTAATTTATCAGTTCCAAAATTCTTTTACCTCTGCTATTAGATTTCATAATACTCCATGGTTTTTCCGCAGTAAGCTCCCTGTCATTCTCAGCAACATCAGTTTTCTTCACTATTTCTGCTTTCTCCTTTCATGTCTCCTTCTCCTCATTTTTCTCCACTATAGTTTCCCCCTTCTTAACTTGCCATTTCTGTATCACCTTAAGTCTTACTGCATTCTCTTTACATTGATGTCCCCATTCCTGACATTTGTTATAGAACAATGGCCTCCATTCCAATTTAACTTTATTCTTCAACTTTGCTCTATCCACATCCTTAACAGTTATACTTTTAGGCATCTTCTAGAAAATATCAACTTCAATCAAAAGCCTAGCATAAGACACTCTAAGCTTGCTTACTGTACATTCATCAGTAAGAGGTGTTTACCTACTGCACTTCCAATTTTCCCAAGGCTTTCTACTCCCCACAAATGCAAAGGCAGATTAGGAAACTTAATCAAAATTAGCAATGATTTTACCATATCATGCTTCATGGAGAAATTAGTTTTCCACACATGTACAAACATTTGCATATTGTGGATTGTATAAGATCCCTTCCTTAGAATCTCATCCCTATCCTCCATAGATTTAAATTTCATGATGAAATATCCCTCATCACTATAAAATAAATCAGGCAGAGCAATAGTTGACCAGAACTGCATCATATATCTTTTCACAGCTGGCATTGTTCATTCACCCCACAACATACATAATCAAGGCTGATTCCCAGTACTTTACGCAGTCTAGACATAATCCATAGCCATTTCATTCTTTACTTATCCATCTACTATAGCAGGGGCAGTATATTCATTTCTCATCCCATTTGTATTCTCTTAATTACCACTAATAACATCTACCAATAGCTTATCAGTTTTACGGTTGATCACATTCACCTTATCAGTAATTGGGGTTTTAGGTTTTAACTCTTCATTTCCCAATTCCAATTCAACTAAGATAAGTTCCAGCTCTTGTACTATCTCTAATCGCTCCTCCATTTATTCTCTTTCCAGTTTGATAGAATCTGCACACTCCTCATGTACAACACTGCTCTATTTTGCTTTCGACGAGATCGGCCCCCTACCATGTCCACGCTTTATAGCTTCTTTATTTACACGCTCAGTGTGTGTAAATCACCCTCGCAGTCTCTCTCTCTCCATTTTCCCTTCTGTTTTTCTATTTTTTGTTGATTGTAAGTGGATTTTTAAAAGCAACTCTCTTAGTATAGTGGTGTAAAAAAATACCCATTAAGCATAATTTTTTATTTGAACACAACAAGCTCGAAAGAATTAATTACATGATAAATGACTACAAAACTTTAATATTATTCTAGCACGAGATGTGCCCAATTTAATCTTAAACTATTTTTAAGGCAAACATTTACTACACAAGGATATCTTTTTTTCTTAATTTTTAGGGAATATGCAAATATAACCCTATATGTTGGAGAAAGGGCAAATATAACCCTGAGTTATTTTTTAGTGCAAATATATCTCTAACTATTATACATATGTGCAAATATAACCCTAACTATTATACATATGTGCAAATATAACCCTAAAGCCATTATTCCGGCATTGACTGACCAGGGTTATATTTGCACTTTCAATTATCGCAGAGTTATATCTGCACTTTCATCAATTATATAGGGTTATATATGAACTTTTCTCTAATTTTTATTTTGATATGCATCATTTTTATTTGATAGTATTAAACTATTTGTTTTAATTTTTTTTGCATGAAGGAAAAGTATTCTGCATTCAGTGACAAAAAAGAGCAATTATAGTGCAAAACTAAGGTATAGATATGTTGTTTCTGAGTTTAACAAGTTGTGACTTTCTCATCATCCAATGATAAAAGGAGGTGACAAAAGTGTGTTGCTCAATTTTTCATAATGTTTTCTAGTGTACTCTAAACTATAAAGGGTTTTAGCTATACAGTAGTATTCCTTCAAAAATTTGGATCTTTAAAATTTCATTGGGTAGGTTTGTGGTGTGAATATTTATCACTAGAAAGTGGATAAATATTTACAAAATTTATGTGCTCTCTGATTCCTCTCTCTGTAATATCTACTGTCGAGAGGAATCAGAGAGAGGGGACTCGACTTCTTTGGACTCTACCACCATCATACAGGAAATCTGTTACTTGGAGGAGAATTTGTTACATTAATGATTTTGCTGTTAACAATTCCTTAATTATTCATGGTAATGGGAGATGTAATTTTCTTAATGCCAACTGGTGTCCACATGGACCTCTCCTTTCTAAAATCCCTGATTACATTACCTCTACAATGGATGACATTTCTGTGGCTGATTTCATTAACAACAGAAATGCTATTCTGAATCAAATTGCATCTTTTCTCGAACATGACACTGTGCTTTTTCTTCAGGAGGCTGCTCTTACTGATGACAGGGAGGATAGAATCATCTGGAAGCCAGAACCATCGGGTAAATTTACATTTAAGTCGGCCTATAGAGCTCTAGTTCTACCAACAGGTACCTCTCCTGTCTCTAAGTTCTTATGGAATCCACTGGTACTAAAAAAGATCTCAATCTTTATCTGGAAACTCCTACATGCTTTTCTTCCCTTTGATGATGTTCTTATTGCATGTGGTTACAGCCTAGCTTCAAAGTGCCCTGCTTGTTGTCAATCTGATTCTATCCAACATTACTTCATCTCCTGTCCCTTGGCCCACTCAGTTTGGTTGAAGCTGACTCATTCAATACCTTTTACCCTTAATACATCACATTCCATTCCTCAAAGATTCTATCTGTTTTGGGATTGTCAAGATTTATCTAAGTTTTACCAAATATATTGCTTGTTTCTTCCATCTGTGATATGCTGGAGTCTATGGAAAGCTAGGAACAACTATCTATATGACCACAAGCCTTTATCCATGAATGTTATCTGCACTGAGGTGGAGAATTTGATTAAATTGACAATTAGTGGTTGTCCTCCAACAATGTTATCCAAAGTCTCATTACCACAATATTTTCACCATCTCACTCCATTGCTAAGGCCTCCCCCTAAGCCAAATTTAAGGACTATTTGCTGGGAAACACCTAAACAAGGGTCTATAAAAATAAATGTGGATGCAGCCTGGTGCTCTAACAAAGCCACTGTGGGTCTTATAGCTAGGAACTATCTTGGCTTACCGGTTAGAATTAGTTCGGCAAAAATAACATCTTCATCCCCCCTACATGCCAAAATTGAAGCAATATTATATGCTTCTGAATCCTTTCACCATCTGGAGGGTAGCATTATTGTGGAATCAGATTGTAAACTTGCTGTTGATATGATACAGAATCCATATGAGGCACAATGGCAAGTTTTTGATAAGGTATACAAAGTGAAATCTTTGCTTGGGAGTGCTGAACTGGTACACACTTTCAGGGAATGCAACTCTGTTGCTCATGCCATAGCTAAACATCACTTTGATGTGAACCAAGGGCTGGATATGACTAATGTTACACCTAGAATCCAGGGACTAATAGATATGGATAGAGGCCGTGTTCCACATATTCGAGTTGCTAAAACTCCCAAATTTTAGAATATGATGCTGCTGAATGTCTTTTATGTGTTCATTTGCAGAACAAGGGAAGCACTACTATGAGGGGGAGATTGCTCAGGCTTTGATTGCTGCTACTACCCGGATATTCCTTTCTGATGTTTTGTTGAAAGGGAGTTGTGTTGGAAGGGAGTTGGTGGATGCAACTCCAGGATACTCCACTGCTGGTTTGCGGAAAGGGAGCTACATCAGGGAGTGAGAATCACTCTTACAGATGCTCAACTTCAAAGCCACAAGACTCAGCATACTTGTGAATATTTTCTTGTTACGTAGGTTGAAGTTGCCTGACCATTACAGAGGATTAACACGAGGGGTGGAGATCCTCTTGTTTTGGATCGCAATTTCAACAATTATCACTTCTCTTAGGATAGCTATATCCACAAGATTAGCAAACTCATTTTACATCTTTTGGAAGTAACTAAGTTATTTCACTATCCAACTTTAATTGTATATTCGATCATTTGGTTCTAGGATTGGGGTTCCTATAATAAAATAACCCTCACCCTCGGGTGTTTCTCATTGAAAAAAAAAATAGTGAGTATGAAAAACGTTAAACAGTTAAAGGTTATAGTTATTTTTTATTCTCGTATGTGGTATGCCCATCCAAGTCTTACACTTTTTTGACAAAATTTTCTGCTAGTAGACAGCAATAAAGAAATAAATTCTTAACACTTCTTAAAGAAATATTTATCAGAAAAAAGTCTTAACGTTTCTGTAAGATACATTTATAATAAAAAATTCTTAATATATGTTAAGTTTTTGCACTTGATTGCCTAGATGATAGAAGTAGTAAATTTGAACATTGGAAAATGCTCATAGAATTTTGGAACTGCTCTTAGGCGATTCTGAGATCCTTTTAAACCCTACAACCGATGCTCCTCTGGTGACACCGTGATGGAGGAGTCGCACTGATCCAAAACCCACTTTTCTTATGCATAAGCTCTAGGCTAAGAATTACTCCATGCTCTCAAACCCGAGTCTGCTACATAAAGAACTCTATTCAATCCAAAGCCACGAGTTGACCATCCTGGAGAACCTGGGTTGCAATTTACAACTGAAGAGTGTGAAATATTAGAAGCCCCTCTGAGATGGACTCTGGTGGGGAAATATGTGCGCTGTAAACCCCAAATGAAATGATTGTGTAAGGATTTCCAGACGGCATGGTTCAAAGGTTATACAGAGATTCATTTGCTTATGATTTCTTTTGCTCTCCCTGATGATTATTATCATTGTTTTCTTCATAAGGTTTGAAATTTTGGCCCTTACTCACTTCGTATTACAAAATGGGAGCCAAATTTGTATCCTAATGTAGATTCACCAATAGAGCCAGTTTGGGCTGCCATGCATGGACTCCCACAATAGTTTTTTGATAACTGGGTAATGATGTAACTGGGAAGTTTAATTGGTAATCCCATTAGGGTAGATAAGGCCACCCTAAACAGAACTAGGCATCATGTTGCCAAAGTCCGTGTTGAAATAGATATCACTAATCCTTTGGTTGAGAGAGTTTGGATTAACTATAGGGATATAAGTTTCTGGCAATATGTAGGGTATGAATGTATTCAAGACTACTGCACTAATTACCTTAATTTAGACCATATGACTTCCGCTTGCAGAAGCAATGGAACTAAGTTCATTAGTATTTCTTGGAGACCTAAAGATCAACAACCTGTTCAGAATGTATCAGGTAAAGAGACTCATCCCTAAGATGAACAAAGAAGGTCCTCAGGTAATGTGATGAAGTCTTTTTTAGGGCTCGCATTAAATAAAAAACGTTATGTGCCTATTTAAAGAAATAAGTCTAACCCAAACTCCTAGAATATGAAAGCAGCAGATTCACAGGTACTGAAAAAACCAATGTATGAGACTAACTTTCAGCCAAAGTACAACAAAAGGAATAGTACACAATCTCAGGTTTCATCTAAAACTAATCTTGATATTATTCTGTCTGAAAAGCATGCAGTGGATTAACTTGCGGATGCTTGTGTGTTAATTGTTTAGATTGTGATGCGGACCATTGATGAACAAATCATTGATGAACCATTGATGCGGACCTTCTGTTTTAAACCTTTGGTTTTCTTGGTTTTTCAGTTTTAAACCTTTTGGGTTTTTGTTTTAAGTGGCCTTCTTAAAACCCATTGAGAAGGTTTTTCAGTTTTAAACCTTTAGGCTTCTAGGGGCAGGGCTATATATAGTCTCATTTCGTTTGAATAAAAAAAACAGAATACATAAGAAGCTTTTCCTTTCAGTTTTTTTTCCAAATTCGGGTTCCTGTTGAATTCGATTTTTTATGCCTGAATCTAGCATTCGACTGTGTTGAATCAATAGATTTTCAGAAGGGTTTCCAATTGGGTATTCGTGCGTCGAATCAACAATTGAAATTGGGATTCCGCTGCGTCAGTTTGGTATCAGAGCTAGCGAGAGGATCTTGGCCATGGCACCACGGAGGACGGATCAACGGCGTCAGCAAGCGGACCAAGTTCCGAAAAGGGACGAAGATGATCAGCTCGAAGAGTGTGTTGGTCGGATTATCGAGGAACAAACGGAGTAGATGGTGGACGAGATTACTCAGCGAGTGGCTGCCCTCCTTAATGCTCAGCCCCGAAACCCTGGGCGGGGTCGAAGGCAGATGCTGTCGACGCATGGTTCTGTGGTAGAGTCGTCGAAAGATGAGGAGACGCTGGACGAAGAACCACCATTCCAACGCCGGCCCCAGCGGGTCTATGAGGGTGCAGATCGGTGGTGGGAATCAGGGATTAAAACCGATATCCCCAAATTTCACGGCGGTCTCCAAGCAGAGGAGTTTCTCGATTGGCTTTCAACGGTTGAGGAAATTCTGGAATTTTGGGGAGTTCCCGATGAGAGGTGAGTTGCGCTAATTGCAACGAGGCTTCGGGGCCGTGCAACGGCGTGGTGGCAGCAATTAAAAATCACCCGAAGTCGAGTGGGCAAGCCAAAAATTACGTTGTGGGAGAAGATGAAGAAGCACCTACGGGTGGCGTTCCTCCCCCACAATTATTAAAGGCTAATGTATCAACGCTTGCAAAATTTATGGCAAGGAACTCGTACGGTCGATGAGTACATTTATGAATTTTATGAGTTGTTAGCGCAGAATGACGTGCAAGAAAACGAAGATCAGCTTGTCGCGCGGTACATCGGTGGTCTAAGGCTTCAGCTTTCGGAAACCGTCAACATGTTTAATCCGGTTTCTATTGCCGCAGCGTTTCAGCGAGCCCTCACAGCAGAGAGACAAGCACGCCGCAGCACTATGGCCCAATTTACCAACCCATTTGCTAACACCCGGCGGAACGCGCCTGTGATTCCTGGGCCGACCACATCCACTACGGAAAAGCTAGCGAACCCTGGCTTCACGCATGGGGTAGCAAGTACAAGCGCCATCAAGTGCTTCTCGTGTGGGGAGCAAGGTCACCGACAGGCCGATTGTCGGAAGGCCTGAAAAAGAGTGCTTATTCTTGACGAGCCCGGCGATGATGTGGAAGCCGACGTACAGCCCTTGTCTGACCAGCCCGTGTATGACGAAGAGTTCATTGAGGGAGACGTGGGATTGTCATTGGTTGTGTGTAGATCGTGCTTAACGCCCAAGGCACCGGAAGAGGATTGGCTGCGACACAACATCTTCCAATCGACATGCACTGTTCTTGGTAAAGTGTGCCGATTTGTTATCGACGCGGGGAGTTGCAAAAACATTGTCTCGGAGGAGGCGGTGACGAAGCTGAATGTCAAAATCGAGCAGCATCTGAAACCATACAAGCTCGCTTGGCTGAAGCGTGGTGGTGAGGTGATGGTATCGAAACGCGCCTTGATCTCATTTTCTATTGGGGCAAATTACCGTGACGAGGTTTGGTGTGATGTGGTGAACATGGATGCGTGTCATTTGTTGCTTGGTCGGCCATGGCAGTTTGACAGGAAGGTGATTCATAACGGTCGGGCTAACTCTTACAGCTTTGTGTTTGACGGGGTGAAGATCGTTTTGGTGCCAAGTAAGCCTATTGAGAAAGCGGTTCCAAGCAGCTCCGGGGAGAGGGCAAGCGGGAAGTCTATGACCCTGTTAACAATTGTGCAATTTAGTGAAGAGATGAAGACTTCCGACGTGCTATATGTGCTTCTCGGTAAGGATGTTCCTGAGGCAAGCCCCATCCCGACTGCGGTTGCTCCATTACTCACTGAGTTTGTGGACGTCTTCCCCAACGAGCTACCTGACGGACTTCCTCCACTCCGTGATATTCAGCATCGTATTGACTTGGAACCGGGAGCAACTCTACCCCACCGACCACACTACAGGATGAGTCCGAGTGAGCACAAGGAGCTTCGGAGACAAGTTGAGGAGTTGCTCGCGAAGGGGCACATTCGGGAAAGCATGAGCCATGTTGCCGTTCCTGCTTTATTGAAGCCGAAGAAGGACGGTTCTTGGCAGATGTGCGTGGATAGCCGGGCAGTCAATAAAATTACAGTGAGGTACTGCTTTCCCATTCCACGCCTCGACGATTTGCTGGATCAGATTAGTGGCGCCAAGGTCTTTTCACGTTTAGACTTGAAGAGCGGGTATTATCAGATCCGTATGCGACCCGGCGACGAGTCGAAGACAGCGTTCAAGACGCGCGAGGGATTGTACGAGTGGATGGTGATGCCGTTCAGTTTGTCTAACACCCCGAGCACGTTCATGCGGGCGATGAATCAGCTTCTACGACCGTTCATTGGTAGCTTTGTCGTCGTTTACTTTGACAATATTCTCATCTATAGCGCCGACCCAGCTGCGCACCTTGAGCACTTACGGGAGGTACTTCGTGTTTTGAGGGCTAGAAGTTTTACGTCGCCTTGAAGAAGTGCGTATTCATAACACCTAAAGTTCTATTTTTGGGCTATATTATCTCGGGTGATGGATTGCAAGTCGATGGGGCGAAGGTCAAGGAAATTCGGGAGTGGCCTAGACCGAAGTCAATCACGGAGGTACGGAGCTTTCATGGTCTCGCCTCCTTTTATAGGCATTTTGTCCCACACTTCAGTGAGTTCATGGCTCCGCTCACAGATTGCATGCGAGGCACCCAGTTCAGATGGACAAGCGAAGCCGAGGTAGCTTTCATTCGGATCAAAGAACGCCTGACAACCACACTTATCTTGGTCCTCCCGGATTTCTCACTGCCATTTGAGCTACACACGGACGCGTCGAAGACCGGCATTGGGGCTGTTCTTAGTCAAAGTGGACGGCCCATCGCGTACTATAGCGAGAAGGTCTCGGGTGCCCGGCTTAATTACAGTACCTACGACGTTGAGTTCTACGCAGTGGTCCAAGCAGTTAAGCACTGAAGGCATTATCTATTTCAGCGCGAGTTTGTTCTGTACACCGATCATGACTCCCTCCGACACCTCCACCGTCAGGATAAAATATCAGCTCGGCACGCGAGGTGGGTTGCTTTCCTTGAAGAATTCACCTTCGTCGTGAAGCACAAGGCGGGTGTCACCAACCGTGTTGCCGATGCCCTCAGTCGCCGGTCCAGTTTATTAGTCACCATGAGAGTCGAGGTACCCGGGTTTGATTCGTTCAAGGATTTGTTCCTCACCGACCCGTATTTCTCGGCAATCCTCGAAGATGTCAAATCCGGCAAATGTTTCAATTTTCTGCTTCACAACGGGTTTCTCTTCTGCGGAAATCAATTATGTGTGCCTCAATGTTCTCTCCGTCTGTAGATTCTCAAGGAGCTTCACGGTGAGGGTCATGTGGGTCGAGATCGGACCTTGCAGCTTGCACAGTCCTCGTACTTTTGGCTCGGATTGCGTAGCGACGTTGAGAAGTTCGTGCAGTGATGTCGTATTTGTCAGATGTCAAAAGGGGTTGCCACCAATGCCGGGTTATATATACCGCTGCCCATCCCCTCCTGACCGTGGGCTGATATTAGTATGGATTTCGTGTTGGGTCTACCCCGTACTCAGTGTGGCAACGATTCAATCTTTGTCGTGGTTGACCGGTTCTCCAAGATGGCGCATTTCATTCCTTGCAAGAAGCCGACGGACGTCGTGAACGTGGCACAGTTGTTCTTCCGTGATGTCTACCATCTCCACGGCCTTCCCGTCTCCATCGTGTCCGACCACGACACAAGATTCCTTAGCCACTTTTGGCGTAGTTTGTGGAGAATGGTGCACACGAGGCTCAATTTTAGTAGCGCCTATCACCCGCAGACCGATGGAAAAACAGAGGTGGTTAATCGTTCCCTCGGTAACCTTCTCCGCTGCCTAGTTGGGGACAATCCTAAAAGTTGGGATCACAAGCTAAGTCAAGCAGAGTTCGCGCATAACCATGCCATCAACCGGAGCACGGGCTTCAGTCCCTTCCAGATAGTTTATTCGGCCTAGCCTCGCGGACCGCTTAACCTGTTGCCCCTGCCCGACAACACCAAGGTCCATGGGAAAGCTTCTGATTTTGTTTCGGGGCTGCTCGATGTACACAAGATGGTGCACGACAATCTGTCTGCCGCCAACGCTCGCTACAAGCAGCACGCCGATCAACGACGCCGACATGTCGAATTCGACGTAGGCGACTTCGTTTGGGCTATTTTTACAAGGGAGCGTTTCTTCGTTGGTGACTACAACAAACTTGCTGCCAAGAAGATTGGCCCTATAGAGATCACCGAGAAAATAAACCCCAATGCTTACCGGCTGAAACTCCCGAGCCACATCCGCACGGCCGATGTGTTCAACGTGAAGCATCTTCTCCCATTCCATGGCGACTCCTCCGATGACGACGCCGACCAGACTTCGAGGACGAACTCTTTCCACCCCGGAGGGAATGATGCGGACCATTGATGAACAAATCATTGATGAACCATTGATGCGGACCTTCTGTTTTAAACCTTTGGTTTTCTTGGTTTTTCAGTTTTAAACCTTTTGGGTTTTTGTTTTAAGTGGCCTTCTTAAAACCCATTGAGAAGGTTTTTTAGTTTTAAACCTATAGGCTTCTAGGGGCAGGGCTATATATAGCCTCATTTCGTTTGAATAAAAAAAACAGAATACATACGAAGCTTTTCCTTTCAGTTTTTTTTCCAAATTTGGGTTCCTGTTGAATTCGATTTTTTATGCCTGAATCTAGCATTCGACTGTGTTGAATCAATAGATTTTCAGAAGGGTTTCCAATTGGGTATTCGTGCGTCGAATCAACAATTGAAATCGGGGTTCCGCTGCGTCAGATTGTGAATGATCCTGTGAGTAATGGAAAAGCTGAATTTGTCAATGAATCTCTTGTTTCTGATTTGGCTTTAAAGTCTAATAAAAATGTTTTTTTTGCTTGTGAAGCATGCAGTGGTTGTTCATGCTAATGCTTATGTGTTAGTTAATGAATCTAACAATGATATTTTCAACACAAAAAAGGGCTCAATCTGTCATACAATATTCTAATTATGGAAAACCCATTGGAGGTTGTACTAGCCAAAAAGTTTTTCCTGATAAGCATGCTATGATTTAATCAGTTAATGCTAATTTACTTAATGAGAAAACTGTAAGTCAAAGGCTAAGATCGGATAAGGCTGTACTTATCTCTGAATCTTCTAATAATAACAAAAATGATAAGCCTATACCCAGAACTTTGGTCCCTAATTTGGGTGAATTGTCTGTCAACCTGAATCATGATGACCTTCTTGATAATCAGATTGAATTTTTAACTGTTGATTAGAATAATATTAATCTTAATCAGGAGAACAAGGATGAAGATAATCATAGTTATCAAAATGATAAGATTTTAAAAATAGAGAATCCAATTTAAAACAGGTTATAAATTAGGATGAATTTGTTGAAATAAATGTAGGTGACTCTCCACTTTTAACATCTGGGAACAAGAAAATTAAAAGATTAATGATGAAACCCCTAACAATTAGGAAAGTTGGAAATAGTCAATCTAAAATAAGATTAAAAGACTTCATTAAAAGGCATAATCTGGAAATCTTAACTCTAGTTGAACATATGCTAAAAGAAGAAGCCATACAAGGTATTTCCTTCAAATTAGGTTTCATACATTTCTTTAATATACAAGGATGTAAGATCTGGCTCTTTTGGAATGATACTATCACGTGAGATATCATTTCATCTGATGAACAAATCATTTTAGCAAAGATCAGACATCATAACTTGATTAAAGAATGTTTATTAGGATTTATATATGCTAAACACAACATCAAAGAGAGGAATAAACTGTGGAAAACAATCTATATTTTACATAATGAACCATTATGCTTAATTGGGGACTTCAATGTGATTGAAAAAGGAGAAGAATATTTAGGACCTTCTACTCCAAACCCAAGGCATATACATAATTTTCAAAAATTCTTATCCAAAGCTAATATGAGCAACATACCTACCTCTAGAAAAATATATACATGGACAAGAACGAGACCTAAAGGTAGAGTACGGAAAAGATTGGATAGGGGCATCTCAAACAACAATTGGTGAATCAATTTTCCTAGTTCAAATATTAAAACTTTACCCAAGGGACAATCTGATCACATATCCTTAACACTACAAATATCAGATCAGCAAGATACAACATGTCTTAAGAGCTTCAACATTTTGAATTGTTGGGTAAATCACCCACTATAAGAAACATGACCTATTACTTTGCCCATTTACCTCTGTTTTTTTTGTTAACACCAAATAACTAAGGTAAGTAGTTCTTTTACTTCAGTTATTTTTTTCGAAGTAAAAGATATTATTTACATCGGTTATAAAAAAACCAAAGTAAATAATTGTTTTTTTGCCTCGGTTATTATTTGAACCAAAGTAAAAGGTTAAAAAATGAAGTAAACAATATTACCGAATAAGGTGTGATGTCGCATATGTTCTTTGAAAAGCCTGGCCAATTTCTCTTGAAACGTCGTTGACACCGATAGGTATTGCAAATGACTAGCGAAGTTGCATATATGTAAAAGACGAGTTAATGTAATGAATTTGACAATGTAGAAAAAAAACAAAATGGAGGTCGTACGCTTTTCCTCATTGTCTTTGGCGTCTCTCACCTCCTAATATCCCATTATCATGATTAATTTTAGGAGAATGTAAAATTAAAGTTATTTAGGAAGAACAGTTGCTAGAAATAATTGTGCTACAAACACCCTAAAAATCCTACCCTAATTCGTACACGACAAGTACCCTATTTGTTCAATGTTCAAATAAGACAGACAAATAATTAGAAAAATAGTAGTCACAAAAATATCCTTGCAAATATAGTACATAATTGTCTTAGTTCTACCATAACAAAAATTACAATACACTCAATCAACTCGGATAATGATGGCCTTGAAAATGATTGGGCCACCTGGCTTGTACCACCTCAAAGAACAAGGTGTCCCCGATGCGTAGGTTGTTTCCCTTAAGGAATTTGCTAAAACCCTTTGGGGAAAGGGCCTTGACCCTTCCACCCCCCGAGTAGTTCATATGCCACTCTGTCCCATAGCACCTCAGCACTATGGGGGTCTTCTCAGCCGGTAGTAGTGGTACAATCTCCCACAGGATGTATTAAGTCCCTGTAAAAATGATTAGAAATATATATATACACACACACACATATGCAATTGTTAAGAAATAAAATTTATTTAAATAGCTTTACGAAAGTTGGTATTTTCCCAAAGCTCAATTGATTCAAAGTGCAGTTGAAATATGGGCTATCAATAGACATCAAACGATGCTCAATGTCGATGAAAAATGGCTCTGGGTGCCTCCGTTGTGTGGTGAACTATACGAAAACCAAAATATATTAGCTGTTAGGAAGTGTGGAGTTGAGTTTATAAATATATATGTATGTAAATTAGTGATATACCTTTAAAAAGGCCAATTAGACGATCATTTTCCAGTCATTAATCCTGCATCAAAAGTGAAAATGTGAAGTGTGAAACTACAGAGTGGAATGCAAGGTGCAATGTTTCCATAAGCATCATAGGTGCATCTTGGTCCAAAGCATTGGTTTGGTCGACATGTAATTGCGACCTCAGTTTTGTGTCTTGATAAGCCAAACATTGGACTTACCTAATACCGATGTCGCATATGGATATTGAAAGTAAACTTAGTTCGCGTATGCAACATTGGTGTTATTTCGGGCAAACAGAAGGTCAGACAGAGATACATCAGACATCATAAACTGAAGAATATGCAACTAAAAATAAAATCATGTGATGTCCCACTTGTATCGCATGAACCTAACTGTGTTAGACGCACTACCAACATCGCAGATATAAGAGATAGCTATAGGAAGAAACACTTCAAACCGGAAAAAAATGAGGCTTCATCAACATGAACTTAAAAAAACCCTTTGAAGACATACCAAAACATTGTACAAACGTTCAAAATAAAGAAAAGTTCACACTCTCATAAATTAGAAACAAAAGCTAGAAAAGTAAGAAAACAAAACAAATTCACAGACCACATAGATCTGACATTATGAAGTACGAATTACAAAACTCACCAAATCCCTTTGGGGTTAGGGTCTTCAGCATCCTGTTCCCCGAGTAATCCATGCAGTACTCCATCCTTTTGCTCCTAATCACAACATCCAACTTGTATGGTAGTATGAGCTCAGCAATTTGGTCAGGGAGGTACTGAATTATAAACAAAAAAGCTTTGTTAGTTCTTATGAAAGTAATCTAGATAAAAAGTTAATTGAAAATTCAATTTGTTTGAAACATGGAGGACTTACCATAATTGGAATTGACCCGAAGTTCGTCCGGGTCAGAGTATGTACAAAATTTGGATATCTACCTGAGAAAATCCGATGCGGACTGTCATCATCTGAATCACTACGGATCTATATTGGTAAGTGCAATTATTAAAAATTCAATTAGATTCTTAGTAATGAAATAGTAGGATTACTGAAAAGATAACAAAATATTGTTCACCTAAATCGGTTCACGGCTAGAACCAACATTGTTAGCCATGATTGTTGTAATTCATATTGTCGGGGATGTTAAATGTTATAATAGTCAGACATTGGGAAATAAATACAAAAAATATTTTTGGTTGACTAAGTCAAGGCGACGTCGCTCTAACATCGGTATAACCGATGAGGGTACGATATCTCATTAATTTGGCCATCTACATAAAACATGATTGCGATGCCGCCTAAGGATCAGTACAACAAAAGCACGATTGTCGTTCTAGCAACGTAAAAATCAAGCAGGGAATGAATAACAACAGAAAAAAGTTCACCATTACACCATATTGTAGCACCCCAATCCATATTCTAACACCCTAATACCATATTTTAACATCCTAAAACCATATTAACTTAAAAACAATTAACACATTCACACCCTAATCAAAATATATAACAGTTTCAAGGATAAATACAAAAACAAAAGTAATGTAACCACATGTTGAAACTATACCTTTTAGAAGATGGGTAGGGAGGAGTGCTGAAATTCAAGAGAATATAGAAAGTTTTAAGTGATGTATGAGTTGTGGGATCCATTTATACATTCTTTATAAAGCGTTGTGGCTTCTGCTTAGGGTTGTGCAACATCGCATGTCACTCGAATTTACTAACCTCAGACCGACAATTGTGGAATGTCAAATAATTTAAATATGGGCCTTACCATTACATCCCACTAGCATAACAATGTGCTTGTGTTTGACGAATGTCTACGCGAGGTTGCTTTTCATTTTAGTTTAGTGAAATGAATCTGATACAGGAATGACGTTGACTCCTATGAAATTGGGCCTGACTATGTTAGCCCTGTAACATGTCAACTGGGCACACATTTGACATAGACGAACGTAATTGACCTTCCAAATGGGTAAATGTATATTTAATACTTCTAATTTAAATTTATAATTGTCCATGAACTATATTAATTTCCGGTTCAATCAAAATCAATTTTAACATAACCGGTGAACATTTTTAGTTTTCACACTTAGGACCCTCAAAGATGGTGGGGGGAGGACGGAATGAAAAATTGGAGCTACCTGATAATCTAAATCACATTGTTATGAGTATGACTGGGGGATGGCAAGGGTCCCGTTCGCAAACCGGGGTAATCGTCTGTCAAGTTTGGAGTATTCCATTAATACCCTTACTATAAGCATTATAAAAACAATCATTTCCACTACATACAATCACGTGAAATTTAACAATCTAGGTTTTTTATTAAATCAAAAGCTCATAAAGTTCCGTCTGAAGGATGAGTGTTCTACATCCAGTGACCAAAAAGGGAAATTTTAGTTCATAATTGGGGAATAGATACGTTGTTTTTTATTTTCATATATGGTGATTGTCAGATTATTTAATGTTAGGAGGTTTGACAAAATTTGCGGGGCTCAATATGTTATACTCTTGTCTAGACTAATCTAAACAATAAAGGGTTATAGAAAGAGGTGTTCCTTATAAAATTAGGAGCTTTTAGATTTCATCGGTAAACCAAATATAATAGTGACTACAAACATATCCGAACAATATCACCATAACTCATGAAGAAAGCCTCAGAGCTCGAAATCAGTTCAGGTTCTACATCACTTACCATAAAAATTCAACCATCCTTCCAACAAGTAAGCGAACACATACCAATGTGTGCCACGAGATTGATTACGAAGCACCTATTCAACAAAAACACCACATCTCCTTCCATGTTCCCTTATCCTTCCATCACCCTTACATTACCTTATAAATTACTACGGTATTATTTTTTATTTCCGCACGAGGTTCACACAATTTGTCCTTAGACCTTTTTAAGAAAATTAAATTCTTTTACAAGGGTATACTTTTTTATAAAGTTTAATTTTAATATGCTTCAACGTTCTTTGATATTATTAAAGTTTATTTTAGATTATGTTTGTAAGAAGGATGAGTGTTTTACATCCAGTGACCAAAAAGGGAAATTGTTGTTCATAATTGGGGCATAGATACGTTGTTTTTTATTTTCATATTTGGTGATTGTCAGATTAATTAATGTTACGAGGTTTGACAAAATTTGCGGGGCTCAAGATGTTATACTCTTGTCTAGTCTAATCTAAACAATAAAGAGTTATAGAAAGAGGCGTTCCTTATAAAATTAGGAGCTTTTTGATTTCATCGGTAAACCAAATATAACAGTGACTAAAAACATATCTGAACAATATCACCAGAACTCATGAAAAAACCCTCAGATCTCGAAATCAGTTAAGGTTCTACATCACTTACCATAAAAATTCAACCATCGTTCCAACAAGTAAGCGAACGCATACCAATGTGTGCCACGAGATTGATTATGAAGCACCTATTCAACAAAGACACCACATCTCCTTCCCTATTCCCTTATCCTTCCATCACCCTTACATTACCTTATAAATTACTACGGTATTATTTTTTATTTCTGCACGAGGTTCGCACAATTTGTCCCTAGACCTTTTTAAGGAAATTAAATTCTTTTACAAGGGTATCCTTTTTTAAAAATTTTAATTTTCATATGCTTCAACATTCTTTGATATTTTTAAAGTTTATTTTAGATTATGTTTGCAAGAAGGATAAGTGTTCTACATCCAGTGACCAAAAAGGGAAATTTTTGTTCATAATTGGGGCATAGATACGTTGCATTTTATTTTCATATTTGGTGATTGTCAGATTATTTAATGTTAGGAGGTTTGACAAAATTTGCAGTGATCAATATGTTATACTCTTGTCTAGCCTTATCTAAACAATAAAGGTTTATAAAAAGAGGTGTTCCTTATAAAATTAGGAGCTTTTAGATTTCATTGGTAAACCAAATATAACGGTGACTACAAACATATCCGAACAATATCACAATAACCCATGAAGAAACCCTCAGAGCTCGAAATTAGTTCAGGTTCTTCATCGTTTACCATAAAAATTCTACCATCCTTCAAACAAGTAATGGAACACATACAAATGTGTGCCACGAGATTGTTTACAAAACACCTATTCAACAAAGACACCACATCTCCTTCCCTGTTCCCTTATCCTTCCATCACCCTTACATTACCTTATAAATTACTATGGTATTATTTTTTATTTCCGCACGAGGTTCACACAATTTATTCTTAGACCTTTTTAAGAAAATTAAATTCTTTTACAAGGGTATCCTTTTTTAAAAAAATTTAATTTTCATATGTTTCAACGTTCTTTGATATTATTAAAGTTTATTTTAGATTATGTTTGCAAGAAGGATGAGTGTTCTACATCCAGTGACCAGAAAGGGAAATTTTTGTTCATAATTGGGGCATAGATACGTTGTTTTTTATTTTCATATTTGGTGATTGTCAGATTATTTAATGTTAGGAGGTTTGACAAAATTTGCGGTGCTCAATATCTTATACTCTTGTCTAGCCTAATCTAAAGAATAAAGGGTTATAGAAAGAGGCGTTCCTTATAAAATTAGGAGCTTTTAGATTTCATCGGTAAACCAAATATAACAGTGACTACAAACATATCGAAACAATATCATCATAACTCATGAAGAAACCCTCAGAGCTCGAAATCAGTTCAGGTTCTACATCACTTACCATAAAAATTCAACCATCCTTCCAATAAGTAAGCGAACGCATACCAATGTGTGCCACAAGATTGATTACGAAGCACCTATTCAAAAAAAACACCACATCTCATTCCCTGTTCCCCTATCCTTCCATCACCCTTACATTACCCTATAAATTACAATGGTATTATTTTTTATTTCTGCATGAGGTTCACACAATTTGTCCTTAGACCTTTTTAAGAAAATTAAATTCTTTTACAAGGGTATCCTTTTTTTTTAAAAATTTTAATTTTCATATGCTTCAACGTTCTTTGATATCATTAAAGTTTATTTTAGATTATGTTTGGAAGAAGGATGAGTGTTCTATATCCAGTGACCACAAATGGAAATTTTTTTTCATAATTGGGGCATAGATACGTTGTTTTTTTATTTTTGTATCTGGTGATTGTTAGATTATTTAATGTTAAGTGGGGTCGACATAATTTGTGGTGCACAATATGTTATACTCTTGTCTAGCCTTCTCTAAACAATAAAGGGTTATGGAAAGAAGTGTTCCTTATAAAATTAGGAGCTTTAGATTTCATTGGTTAACCAAATATAACATTTACTACATACATGTCCGGAAAAAGTTACCATAACTAATGAAAAATCCATCAGAGTACGAAATCCGATCTGGTTCTATATCACTTTTCATAAACATCCTTCCATCATTCAAACAAGCAAGCGAACGCATACCAATGTGTGCCACAAGATTGATCAGGAGCCACCTCTTCATCTCCTTCCCTGTTCCCATATCTTTTCATCACCTAAACAATACCTTATCAGTTATTTTTGTATTATTTTTTTTATTTTTGCACGAGTTTCGCACAATTAAATCTTAAACCATTTTCTGAAAATAAAATTCTTACCAAAGGTATGCTTTGTTCTTAATTTTAATTTTGGTAGGCATAAATTTTCATTGAAAATAATAACATTACTTTTGATTATTTTGCTCGAAGAATGAAGGTTCTACATCCAGTGACCAAAAACGAAAATTTAGATCATAATTGGGGCATAGATATGTTGTTTTTGATTTTCATATTCGGTGATTGTCAGATTATTTATTGTTAGGAGGGGTTGACAAAATTTGCGGGGCTGAATATGTTATACTCTTGTCTAGCTTAATCTAAACAATAAAGGGTTATAGAAAGAAGCGTTCCTTATAAAATTAGGAGCTTTTAGATTTCATTGGTTAACCAAATATAACAGTGACTGCAAACATGTCCGAACAATATCACCATAACTCATGAAGAAACCCTCTGAGCTCGAAATCAGTTCTTGTTCTACATCACTTACCATAAAAATTCTACCATACTTCCTACAAGTAAGCGAACGCATACCAATGTGTGCCACGAGATTGATTACGAAGCACCTATTCAACAAAGACACCACATCTCCTTCCCTGTTCCCTTATCCTTCCATCACCCTTACATTACCTTATAAATTACTATGGTATTATTTTTTATTTCAGCACGAGGTTCACACAATTTGTCCTTAGACCTTTTTAAGAAAATTAAATTCTTTTACAAGGGTATCCTTTTTTTAAAATTTTAAATTTCATATGCTTCAATGTTCTTTGACATTATTAAAGTTTATTTTAGATTATGTTTGAAAGAAGGATGAGTGTTCTATATCCAGTGACCAAAAAGGGCAATTTTTGTTCATAATTGGGGCATAGATACGTTGTTTTTTATTTTCATATTTGGTGATTGTCAGATTATTTAATGTTAAGTGGGGTCGACAAAATTTGTGGTCCACAATATGTTATACTCTTGTCTAGCCTTCTCTAAAGAATAAAGGGTTATAGAAAGAAGCGTTCCTTATAAAATTAGGAGCTTTTAGATTTCATTGGTAAACAAAATATAACAGTGACTACAAACATGTCCGAACAATATCACCATAACTCATGAAGAAACCCTCTGAGCTCGAAATCAGTTCTTGTTCTACATCACTTACCATAAAAATTCTACCATACTTCCAACAAGTAAGCGAACGCATACCAATGTGTGCCACGCGATTGATTACGAAGCACCTATTCAACAAAGACACCACATCTCCTTCCCTATTCCCTTATCCTTCCATCACCCTTACATTACCTTATAAATTACTATGGTATTATTTTTTATTTCAGCACGAGGTTCACACAATTTGTCCTTAGACCTTTTTAAGAAAATTAAATTCTTTTTCAAGGGTATCCTTTTTTTAAATTTTAAATTTCATATGCTTCAACGTTCTTTGATATTATTAAAGTTTATTTTAGATTATGTTTGCAAGAAGGATGAGTGTTCTATATCCAGTGACCAAAAAGGGCAATTTTTGTTCATAATTGGGGCATAGATACGTTGTTTTTTATTTTCATATTTGGTGATTGTCAGATTATTGAATGTTAAGTGGGGTCGACAAAATTTGTGGTGCACAATATGTTATACTCTTGTCTAGCCTTCTCTAAACAATAAAGGGTTATAGAAAGAAGTGTTCCTTATAAAATTAGGAGCTTTTAGATTTCGTTGGTTAACCAAATATAACATTTACTACATACATGTCCGGAAAAAGTTACCATAACTAATGAAAAATCCTTCAGAGCACGAAATCCGGTCCGGTTCTATATCACTTTTCATACACATCCTTCCATCATTCAAACAAGGAAGTGAACGCAAACCAATGTGTACCACGAGATTTATCAGGAGCCACCTCTTCACACAAGAATCCACATCTCCTTCCCTGTTCCCATATCTTTTCATCACCTAAACATTACCTTATCAGTTATTTTTGTATTATTTTTTAAATTTTTGTACGAGTTTCACACAATTAAATCTTAAACCATTTTATGAAAATAAAATTCTTACCAAGGGTATACTTTTTTCTTAAAATGTTACCATAACCAATGAAAAATCCCTCAGAGCACAAAATCAGGTCCGGTTCTACTTCACTTACCATAAAAATCCTACCATCATTCCAACAAGTAAGCAAACACATAAAATTGTGTGCTACGAGATTGATTACGAACCACCTCTTCACACAAGACTCCACATCTCCTTCCCTGTTCCAATATACTTCGATCACCTAAACATTACCTTATCAGTTATTGTGGTAATTTTTTTTTCTTTTGCTCGAGTTTCGCACAATTTAATCTTAAACCATTTTAAGAAAATAAAATTCTTACCAAGGGTATACTTTGTTCTCAATTCTAATTTTAGTATGCATCAATTTTCTTTGAATATATTAACATTTAGTTTTGATTATTTTTCTAGAAGGTTGAGTGTTCTACATCTAGTGACCAAAAAGGGTAATTTTAGTTGAAAATTTGTGTATACATATGTGGTTTCTGATATTCATAATTGGTGACTTACAGTTTATTAAATGTTAAAAATGGTTGATAAAAATTGTATGGCTCAATATGTTATACTTTTGTCTGGCCTACTGTATACTACAAAGGGCCATAGAAAGTAGCGTTCATTGTAAAATTAGGAGCTTTTACATTTCATCAATAAACCAAATACAACAATGCCTAAAAATATGTCCGAACAATATCACCATGACTCATGAAGAATCCCTCAGAGCTTGACATCAATTCCGGTTCTACATCACTTACCATAAAAATTCTACCATCATTCCAACAAGTAAACGAATGCATACCAATGTGTCCCACGAGATTGATTACAAAGAAACTATTCAACAAAGACACCACATCTCCTTCCCTGTTCCCATATCCTTCCATAACCCATACATTACCTTATAAATTACTATGGTATTATTTTTTTATTTTTGCACGAGGTTCACACAATTTGATCTTAAACCATTTTAAGAAAATAAAATTCTTTTACAAGGGTATCCTTTTTTAAAACCATTTTAAATTTTATATGCTTCAACGTTCATTGATATTATTAATGTTTATTTTAGATGATGTTTGCAAGAAGGATGAGTGTTCTACATCCAGTGACCAAAGGGGACAATTTTGGTTCATAATTGGGGCATAGATACGTTGTTTTTTATTTTCATATTTGGTGATTGTCAGATTATTTAATGTTAGGAGGGGTCGACAAAATTTGCGGGGCTCAAATATAACATTTACTACATACATGTCCGGAAAATTTTACCATAACTAATGAAAAATCCCTCTGAGCAAGAAATCAGGTCCGGTTCAACATCAATTACCATAAAAATCCTACCATCATTCCAACAAGTAAGCGAACACATACCAATGTGTGCCACGAGATTGATTACGAACCACCTCTTCACACAAGACTACGCATCTCCTTCCCTGTTCCCATATCCTTCCATCATCTAAACATTACCTTATCAGTTATTGTTGTATTATTATTTTTATTTTTGCACGTGTTTTACACAATTTAATCTTAAACCATTTTAAGAGAATAAAATTCTTTTACAAGGGTATCCTTTTTTTAAAATTTTTAATTTTCACATGCTTCAACGTTCTTTGATATTATTAAAGTTTATTTTAGATTATGTTTGAAAGAAGGAAGATTGTTCGACATCCAGTGACCAAAAAGGGAAATTTTAGTTCATAATTGGGGCATAGATACATTGTTTTTTATTTTCATATTTGGTTGTTGTCAGATTATTTATTGTTAGGAGGGGTCAACAAAATTTACGCGGCTCAATATGTTATACTCTTGTCTAGCCTATTCTAAACAATAAAGGGTTATAGAAAGAAGTGTTCCTTATAAAATTAGGGGCTTTTAGATTCATTGGTAAACCAATTATAACATTTACTACATACATGTCCGGCAAATGTTACCATAACTAATGAAAAATCCCACAGAGCACGAAATCAAGTTCGGTTCTACATCACTTACCATAAAAATCCTACCATCATTCCTACAAGTAAGCGAACACATACCAATATGTTCCAGGAGATTGATTACGAACCACCTCTACACACAAGACTCCGCATCTCCTTCCTTGTTCCCATATCCTTCCATCACCTAAACATGACGTTATCAGTTATTGTGGTATTATTATTTAAATTTTTGCACGAGTTTCGCACAATTTAATCTTAAACCATTTAAAGAAAATAAAATTCTTACCAAGGGTATACTTTGTTCTTAATTTTAATTTGGGTATTCATCAATTTTCTTTGAACATATTATCATTTACTTTTGATTAATATGCCAGAAATATGAGTGTTCTATATCCAATGACCAAAAGGGGCAATTTTAGATCATAATTGGGGCATGGATACGTTATTTCTTTTCATACTCGGTGATTGTCAGATTATTTAATGTTAGGAGGGGTTGAAAAAATTTGTGGGGCTCAATATGTTATACTCTTGTCTAGCCTACTCTAAACAATAAAGGGTTATAGAAAGAAGCGTTCCTTATAAAATTAGGAGCTTTTTCGATTTCATTTGTAAATCAAATATAACATTAACTACACACATGACCGGCAAATGTAACCATAACTAATGAAAAAACCCTCAGAGCATGAAATCAGGTCCGGTTCTGCATCACTTACCATAAAAATCCTACCATCATTCCAACAGGTAAGCGAACACATACCAATGTGTGCCACGAGATTGATTACGAACCACCTCTTCACACAAGACTCCACATCTCCTTCCTTGTTCCCATATCCTTCCATCACCTAAACATTACCTTATCAGTTATTGTGGTATTTGTTTTTCTACTTTTGCGCGAGTTTCGTACGATTTAATCTTAAACCATTTTGAGAAAATAAAATTATTACCAAGGGCATACTTTGTTCTTAATTTTAACTTTGGTATGCATAAATTTTTTTAAAAAATATTAACATTTAGTTTTGATTATTTTGCTAGAAGAATGAGTGTTCAACATCTAGTGACCAAAAACGGATATTTTATATCATAATTGGGGCATAGATACGTTATTTTTTATTTTCATATTCGGTGATTGTCAGATTATTTAATGTTAGGAGGGGTTGACAAAATTTGCGAGGCTCAATATGTTATACTCTTGCCTAGACTACTCTAAACAATAAAGGTTTATACAAAGAAGCGTTCCTTATAAAATTAGGGGCTTTTAGATTTCATTGGTAAACCAAATATAACATTGACTACATACATGTCCGGCAAATGTTACCATTGCTAATGAAAAATCCCCCAGAGCACGAAATCAGGTCCGGTTTTACATCACTTACCATAAAAAACCTTCCATCATTCCAACAATTAAGCGAACGCATACCAATGTGTGCCACGAGATTGTTTACGAACCACCTCTTCACACAAAACTCCACATCTCCTTCCTTGTTCCCATGTCCTTCCATC
Organism: Rubia yunnanensis; assembly: GCA_037428765.1. NCBI lineage: Eukaryota > Viridiplantae > Streptophyta > Magnoliopsida > Gentianales > Rubiaceae > Rubia > Rubia yunnanensis. The sequence continues at coordinate 114,916,411 of CM075061.1, read as the reverse complement.
ACCTAAACATTACCTTATCAGTTATGGTGGTATTATTTTATTTATTTTGGCACGAGTTTTGCACAAGTTAATCTTAAACCATTTTAAGAAAATAAACTTCTCATACAAGGGCATCCTTTTATAAATTTTAATTTTCATATGCTTCAACGTTCTTTGATAATATTAAAGTTTAGTTCGGATTATGTTTGCAAGAAGGATAATTTTTCTACATCCGGTGATCAAAAAGGGCAATTTTACTTCATAATTGGGGCATATATACGTTGTTTTTTATTTTTATATTAGGTGATTGTCAGATTATGTAATGTTCGGAGGGGTTTACAAAATTTGTGGGTTTCAATATGTTACACTTTGGTATAGCCTGCTTTAAACAATAAAGGGCTATAGAAAATAGCGTTAATTATAAAACTAAGAGATTTTAGATTTCATCGGAAAAAAAAAATAACAGTGACTACAAACATGTCCGAAAAATATAACCATAACTCATGAAGAATCCCTCAGAGCTCGAAATGAGTTCCGGTTCCACACCACTTACCATAATAATTCTACCATTATTCAAACAAGTAAGCGAACGCATACCAATGTGTGCCACGAGATTGATTACGAAGCACATCTCCTTCCATGTTCCCCTATCTTTCCACCACCCTTACATTACCTTATAAATCACTATGGTATTATTTTTCATTTCTGCACGAGGTTCACACAATTTGATCTTAAACCATTTAAAAAAAATAAAATTCAATTACAAGGGTATCCTTTTTTTAAAATATTTTTATTTTCATATGCTTCAACGTTCTTTGATATTATAAAAGTTTTCTATAGATTAAGTTTGCAGGAAGGTTGAGTGTTCTACATCCAGTGACCAAAAAGGGCAATTTTAATTCATAATTGGGGCATAGATACGTTGTTTTTGATTTTCATGTTTTGTGATTGTCGGATTATTTAATGTTAGGAGGGGTTGAAAAGTTTTGCGAGGCCCAATATGTTATACTCTAGTGTAGCCTATTATAAATAATAAAGGGTTATAGAAAGAGGTGTTCCTTATAAAATTAGAAGCTTTTAGATTTCATTAGTAAACAAAATGTAATATTTTCTACATACATGTCCGGAAAATGCTACCTTAACCAATGAAAAATCCCTCAGAGCACAAAATCAGGTCAGGTTCTACTTCACTTACCATAAAAATCCTACCATCATTCCAACAAGTAAGCGATCACAAACAAATGTGTGCCACGAGATTGATTACGAACCACCTCTTCACACAAGACTCCACATCTCCTTCCATGTTCCCATATACTTCGATCACCTAAACATTACCTTATCGGTTATTGTGGTATTATTTTTTTTACTTTTGCACGAGTTTTGCACAATTCAATCTTAAACCATTTAAGAAAATAAAGTTCTTACCAAGGGTATAATTTGCTCTTAATTTTAATTTTGGTATGCATCAATTTTCTTTTAAAATATTAACATTTAGTTTTGATTATTTTGCTAGAAGGATGAGTGTTCTATATCCAGTGACCAAAACGGGAAATTTTAGTTCAAAATTAGTGTATAATTATGTTGTTTCTGATTTTCATAATTGGTGACTTACAGATTATTAAATGTTAAAAGTTGTTGACAAAAATTGTATGGCTCAATATATTATATTTTTACATGGCCTACTCTGTATTACAAAGGGATATAGACAGTATCGTTCATTATAAAATTAGGAGCTCTTATATTTCATCGGTAAACCAAATATAACAGTGACTACAAACATGTCTGAACAATATCACCATAACTCATGAAGAATCCCTCAGAGTTCGAAATCAGTTTCGATTCTACATCACGTACCATAAATATTCTACCATCATTCCAACAAGCGAACACATACCAATGTGTGCCACGAGATTGATTACGAAGCACCTATTCAACAAAGACGCCACATCTCCTTCCATGTTCCCCTATCCTTCCATCACCCTTACATTACCTTATAAATTGTTATGGTATTATTTTATATTTTTACACGAGGTTCACAAAATTTAATCTTAAACAATTTTAACAAAATAAAATTCTTTTACAAGGGTATCCTTGTTCTAAAATATTTTAATTTTCATATGCTTCAACGTTCATTGATATTATTGAAGTTTTTATAGATTATGTTCGCAAAAAGGATTAATGTTCTACATCCACTGACCAAAAAGGGCAATTTTAGTTCATAATTGGGGCATAGATACGTTATTTTTTATTTTCATATTTGGTGATTGTCAGATTATTTAATGTTAGGAGGGGTTGACCTAATTTGCGGGGCTCAATATGTTGTACTCTTGTCTAGCATACTCTAAACAATAAAGGGTTGGAGAAGGAAGCATTCCTTGTAAAATTATGAGCTTTTAGATTTCATTGGTAAACCAAATGTAACATTGACTACATACATGTATGGCAAATATTACCATAACTAATGAAAAATCCCACAGAGCACGAAATCAGTTCTAGTTCTACATCACTTACCATTAAAATCCTACCATCATTCCAACAAGTAACTGAACGCATACCAATGTGTGCCACGAGATTGATTACGAACCACCTCTTCGCACAAGACTCCACATCTCCTTCCCTGTTCCCATATCCTTTCATCACCTAAACATTACCTTATCTGTTATTGTGGTATTATTTTTTTAAATTTTTGTATGTGCTTTGTACAATTTAATCTTAAACCATTTTAAGAAAATAAAATTCTTACAAAGGGTATACTTTGTTCTTAAGTTTAATTTCAGTATACATCAGTTTCCTTTGAATATACGTTATACTTTTGCCTGGCCTACTCTATATTACAAAGGGCTATAGAAAGTAGTGTTCATTATAAAATTAGGAGCTTTTACATTTCATCGGTAAACCAAATATAACAGTGACTACAAACATGTCCAAACAATATCACCATAACTCATGAAGAATCCCTCAGAGCTCGAAATCAATTCCGGTTCTACATCACTTACCATAAAAATTCTACCATAATTCCAACAAGTAAGCGAACGCATACCAATGTGTGCCTCGAGATTGATTACGAAGCACCTATTCAACAAAGACACCACATTTCCTTCCCTGTTCCCCTATCTTTCCATCACCCTTACATTACCTTATAAATTACTATGATATTATTTTTTATTTCCGCACAAGGTTCATTCAATTTGATCATAAACCATTTCAAGAAAATAAAATTCTTTTACAAGGGTATCCTTTTTAAAAAAAATTTGATTTTCACATGCTTCAATGTTCATTGATATTATTAAAGTTTATTTTAGATTATGTTTGCAAGAGGGATGAGTGTTCTACATCCAGTGACCAAAAATGGTAATTTTTGTTCATAATTGGGGCATAGATACATTATTTTTTATTTTCATATTTGGTGATTGTGAGATTATTTAATGTTAGGAGGGGTTGACAAAATTTGCGGGGCTCAATATGGTATACTCTTGTCTAGCATACTCTAAACAATAAAGGGTTATAGAAGGAAGCATTCCTTATAAAATTAGGAGCTTTTAGATTTCATTGGTAAACCATATGTAACATTAACTACATACATGCCCGGCAAATGTTACCATAACTTATGAAAAATCCCTCAAAACATGAAATTAGTTCCTGTTCTACATCACTTACCATAAAAATCCTACCATCATTCCAACAAGTAAGCGAACGCATACCAATGTGTGCCACAATATTGATTACGAACCACCTCTTCACACAAGACTTCGCATCTCCTTCCCTGTTACCATATCCTTCCATCACATAAACATTACCTTATCAGTTATTAGGGTGTTTTTTTTATTTGCACCAATTTCGCAAAATTTAATCTTAAACCATTTTAAGAAAATAAAGTTCTTACCAAGGGCACACGTTTTTCTTAATTTTAAATTTTGTGTGCATTAATTCTCTTTTGAAATATTAAAATTTAGTTTTGATTATTTTCCTAGAAGGATGAGTGTTCTACATCCAGTGACCAAAAAAGGGAAATTTTAGTTCAAAATTAGTGTATAAATATGTTGTTTATGATTTTCAAAATTGGTGACTTAAAGATTATTAAATGTTAAAAGTGGTTGACAAAAATTTTATGGCTCAATATGTTATATTTTTGCATGGCCTACTCTATACTACAAATATTGCCATAACTAATGAAAAATCCATCAGAGAACGAAATGAGTTCCGGTTCTACATCATTTACCATAAAACTCCTACAATCATTCCAACAAGTAAGCGAACGCATACCAATGTGTGCCACGAGATTGATTACGAATCACCCCGTCACACAAGACTCCACATCTTCTTCCATGTTCCCATAACCTTCCATCACCTAAACATTACCTTACCAGTTATTGGGGTATTATTATTTTTTTATTTTTGCACAAGTTGTGCACAATTTAATCTTAAACCATTTTAAGAAAGTAAAATTCTTTCCAAGGGTATACTTTGTTATTTATTTTCATTTTGGGATGCATCAATTTTCTTTGAAAATATTAACATTTAGTTTTGATTATTTTTCTAAAAGGATGAGTGTTCTACATCCAAGGACCAAAAAGGGAAATTTTATTTCTAAAATTAGTGTATAAATATGTTGCTTTTGATTTTCATAATTGGTGACAAACAGATTATTAAATGTTAAAAATGGTTGATAAAACTTTTATGGCTCAATATGTTATACATTTGGATGGCCTACTCTATACTACAAAGGTCTATAGAAAGTAGCGTTCATTATAAAATTAGGAGCTCTTATATTTCATCGGTAAACCAAATATAACAGTGACTACAAACATGCCCGACAATATCACCATAACTCATGAAGAATCCCTTTGAGCTCGAAATTAGTTCCGTTTCTACATCACTTACCATAAAAATTCTACTATCATTCCAACAAGTAAGCGAACGCATACCAATGTGTGCCTCGAGATTGATTACGAAGCACCTATTCAACAAAGACACCACATCTCCTTCCTTGTTCCCCTATCCTTCCATCACCCTTACACTACCTTATAAATTACTATGGTATTATTTTTTATTTCTGCATGAGGTTCACACAATTAATCTTAAACTATTTCAAGAAAATAAAATTCTTTTACAAGGGTATTCTTTTTTTAAAATATTTTAATTTTCATATGCTTCAACGTTCATTGATATTATTAAAGTTTATCTTAGATTATGTTTGTAAGAAGGTGGAGTGTTCTACATCCAGTGACCAAAAGTTGCAATTTTTGTTCATAATTGAGGCATAGATACGTTGTATTTTATTTTTATACTTGGTGATTGTCAGATTATTTAATGTTAGGAGGGGTTGTTAAAATTTGCTGGGCTCAATATGTTGTACTCTTGTCTAGCCTACTCTAATGAATAAAGGGTTATAGAAGGAAGCGTTCCTTATAAAATTAGGAACTTTTAGATTTCATTGGTGACCCAAATGTAACATTATCTATATATATGTCCGGCCAATGTTACCCTAACAAATGAAAAATCCTTCAGAGCACGAAATTAGTTCAGGTTCTACATCATTTACCATAAAAATCCTGTCATCATTCCAGCAAGTAAGCGAACGCATACCAATGTGTGCCACGAGATTGATTACGAACCCCCTTTTCACACAAGACTTCACGTCTCCTTCCTTGTTCCCATAACCTTCCATCACCTAAACATTACCTTTCCAGTTAATGGGGTGTTATTTTTTTTATTTGTGCACGAGTTTTGCACAATTTAATCTTAAACCATTTTAAGAAAATAAAATTCTTTTAAAGGGTATACTTTGTTCTTAATTTTAATTTTGCATATATTTTCTTCGAAAATATTCACATTTAGTTTTGATTATTTGCTAGAAGGATGAGTGTTCTACATCCAGTGACCAAAAAGGGAAATTTTAGTTCCAAAATTAGTGTATAATATGTTGTTTCTGATTTTTATAATTGGTGACCTACAGATTATTAAATTTAGAATTGGTTAATAAAAATTATATGGCTCAATAGGTTATACTTTTACATGGCCTACTCTATACTAAAAAGGGCTATAGAAAGTTGCGTTCATTAAAAACCTAGGAGCTCTTACATTTCATCGGTAAACCAAATATAACAGTGACTACTATCATGCCTGAACATATCACCATAACTCATGAAGAATCCCTCTGAGCTCGAAATTAGTTCCGGTTCTACATCACTTACCATAAAAATTCTACCATCATTCCAACTAGTAAGCGAACGCATACCAATGTGTGCCTTGAGATTGATTACGAAGCACCTATTCAACAAAGACACCACATCTCCTTCCCTGTTACCCTATCCTTTCATCACCCTTACATTACCTTATAAATTACTATGGTATTATTTTTTATTTCTGCACGAGTTTCACACAATTTAATCTTAAACCATTTGAAGAAAATAAAATTCTTTTACAAGGGTAGCCTTTTTTAAAAATATTTTAATTTTCATATGCTTCAACGTTCATTGATATTAGTAAAGTTTATTTCAGATTATGTTTGCAAGAAGGTGGAGTGTTCTACATCCTGTGACCAAAAGGTTCAATTTTTGTTCATAATTGAAGCATAGATACGTTGTATTTTATTTTTACATTTGGTGATTGTCAGATTATTTAATGTTAGGAGGGGTTGTCAAAATTTGCGGGTTCAATGTGTTATACTCTTGTCTAGCCTACTCTAATGAATAAAGGGTTATAGAAGGAAGCATTCCTTATAAAATTAGGAACTTTTAGATTTCATTGGTGAACCAAATGTAACATTACCAATATATATGTCCCGCCAATGTTACCCTAACTAATGAAAAATCCTTCAGAGCACGAAATTAGTTCAGGTTCTACATCATTTACCATAAAAATCCTGTCATCATTCCAGCAAGTAAGCGAACGCATACCAATGTGTGCCACGAGATTGATTATGAACCACCTTTTCACACAAGACTCCACGTCTCCTTCCTTATTCCCATAACCTTCCATCACCTAAACATTACCTTTCCAGTTAATGGGGTATTATTTTTTTTATTTTTGCACGGGTTTCGCACAATTTAATCTTAAACAATTTTAAGAAAATAAAATTCTTTTCAAGGGTATAGTTTGTTCTTAATTTTAATTTTGGGATGCATATATTTTCTTTTAAAATATTCACATTTAGTTTTGATTATTTTGCTAGAAGGATGAGTGTTCTACATCCAGTGACCAAAAAGGGAAATTTTAGTGCTAAAATTAGTGTATAATATGTTGTTTATAATTCTTATAATTGGTGACATACAGATTATTAAATTTTAGAAATGGTTAATAAAAATTGTATGGCTCAATATGTTATACTTTTTCATGGCCTACTCTATACTAAAAAGTGCTATAGAAAGTTGCATTCATTAAAAAATTAGGAGCTCTTACATTTCATCGTTAAACCAAATATAATAGTGACTACTAACATGTCCGAACAATATCACCATAACTCATGAAGAATCCCTCAGAGCTCGAAATCAGCTACGGGTCTATAGCACTTACCATAAAAATTCTACCATCATTCCAACAAGTAAGCGAACACATACCAATGTGTGCCACGAGATTGATTACGAAGCACCTATTCAATAAAGACACCACATCTCCTTCCCTGTTCCCCTATCCTTCCATCACCCTCACATTACCTTATAAATTACTATGGTATTATTTTTTATTTTTGAACGAGGTTCACACAATTTAATCTTAAACCATTTCAAAAAAATAAAATTCTTTTACAACCTTTTTCTAAAATATTTTAATTTTAATATGCTTCAACGTTCATTGATATTATTAAAGTTTATTTTAGATTATGTTTGCAAGAAGGAGGAGTGTTCTACATCCAGTGACCAAAAGGGGCAATTTTTGTTCATAATTGAGGCATAGATACGTTGTATTTTATTTTTATATGTGGTGATTGTCAAATTATTTAATGTTAGGTGGGGTTGTCAAAATTTGCGGGGCTCAATATGTTATACTCTTGTCTAGCCTACTCTAATGAATAAAGGGTTATTGAAGGAAGCGTTCCTTATAAAATTAGGAACTTTTAGATTTCATTGGTGAACCAAATGTAACATTACCTATATACATGTCCGGCCAATGTTACCCTAACTAATGAAAAATCCTTCAGAGCACGAATTTGGTTCAGGTTCTACATCATTTACCATAAAAATCCCGCCATCATTCCAGCAAGCAGGCGAACGCATACCAATGTGTGCCACGAGATTGATTACGAACCACCTTTTCTCACAAGACTCCACATCTCCTTCCTTGTTCCCATAACCTTCCATCACCTAAAAATTACCTTTCCAGTTAATGGGGAATTATTTTTTTTATTTTTGCACGAGTTTCGCACAATTTAATCTTAAACCATTTTAAGAAAATAAATTCTTTTCAAGGGTATACTTTGTTCTTAATTTTCATTTTGGGCTGCATATATTTTCTTTGAAAATATTAACATTTATTTTTGATTATTATGCTAGAAGGATGAGTGTTCTACATCCAGTGACCAAAAAGGAAAATTTTAATTCCAAAATTAGTGTATAATATGTAGTTTCTGATTTTTACAATTGGTGACCTACATATTATTAAATGTTAGAAATGGTTAATAAAAATTATATGGCTCAATATGTTGTACTTTTTCATGGCCTACTCTATACTAAAAAGGGCTATAGAAAGTTGCGTTCATTAAAAAATTAGGAGCTCTTACATTTCATCGGTAAACCAAATATAACAGTGACTACTAACATGCCCGAACAATATCACCATAACTCATGAAGAATCCCTCTGAGCTCGAAATTAGTTCCGGTTCTACATCACTTACCATAAAATTGCTACCATCATTCCAACTAGTAAGCGATCGCATACCAATGTGTGCCTCGAGATTGATTACGAAGCACCTATTCAACAAAGACACCACATCTCCTTCCCTGTTCCCCTATCCTTTCATCACCCTTACATTACTTTATAAATTACTATGGTATTATTTTTTATTTCTGCACGAGGTTCACACAATTTAATCTTAAACCATTTTAAGAAAATAAAATTCTTTTACAAGGGTATCATTTTTTAAAAATATTTTAATTTTCATATGCTTCAACGTTCATTGATATTATTAAAGTTTATTTCAGATTATGTTTGCAAGAAGGTGGAGTGTTCTACATCCAGTGACGAAAAGGTGCAATTTTTGTTCATAATTGAGGCATAGATACGTTGTATTTTATTTCTATATTTGGTGATTGTCAGACTATTTAATGTTAGGAGGGGTTGTCAAAATTTGCGGGGATCAATGTGTTATACTCTTGTCTAGCCTACTCTAATGAATAATGGGTTATAGAAGGAAGCGTTCCTTATAAAATTAGGAACTTTTAGATTTCATTGGTAAACCAAATGTAACATTACCTATATACATGTCCGGCCAATGTTTTCATAACTAAGGAAAAATCCTTCAGAGCACGAAATTAGTTCAGGTTCTACATCATTTACCATAAAAATCCTGCCATCATTCCAGCAAGTAAGCGAACGCATACCAATGTGTGCCACGAGATTGATTACGAACCACCTTTTCACACAAGACTCCACATCCCCTTCCTTGTTCCCATAACCTTCCATCACCTAAACATTACCTTTCCAATTATTGGGGTATTATTATTTTAAAATTTTGCACGAGTTTTGGACAATTTAATCTTAAACCATTTAAAGAAAATAAAATTCTTACCAAGGGTATACTTTGTTCTTAATTTTCATTTTGGGATGCATATATTTTCTTTGAAAATATTAACATTTAGTTTTGATTATTTTGCTAGAAGGATGAGTGTTCTACATCCAGTGACCAAAAAGGGAAATTTTAGTTCCAAAATTATTGTAAAATATGTTGTTTATGATTTTTATAATTGGTGACATACAGATTATTAAATGTTAGAAATGGTGAAGAAAAATTGTATGGCTCAATATGTTATAATTTTGCATGTCCTACCCTATACTAAAAAGGGCTATAGAAAGTTGCGTTCATTAAAAAATTAGGAGCTCTTACATTTCATCGTTAAACCAAATATAACAGTGACTACTATCATGTCCGAACAATATCACCATAACTTATGAAGAATCCCTCAGAGCTCGAAATCAGCTCCGGTTCTACAGCGCTTACCATAAAAATTCTACAATCATTCCAACAAGTAAGCGAACACATACCAATGTGTACCACGAGATTGATTACGAAGCACCAATTCAACAAAGACACCACATCTCCTTCCCTGGTCCCCTATCCTTCCATCACCCTTACATTACCTTATAAATTATTATGGTATTATTTTTTATTTCTGCACGAGGATCCCTCAATTTAATCTTTAACCATTTCAAGAAAATAAAATTCTTTAACAAGGGTAGCCTTTTTTAAAAATATTTTTATTTTCATATGCTTCAACGTTCATTGATATTAATAAAGTTTATTTAAGATTATGTTTGCAAGAAGGTGGAGTGTTCTACATCCAGTGACCAAAAAGTGCAATTTTATATCATAATTGAGGCATAGATACGTTGTATTTTATTTTTATATTTGGTGATTGTCAAATTATTTAATGTTAGGAGGGGTTGTTAAAATTTGCGGGGCTTAATCTATTATACTCTTGTCCAGCCTACTCTAATGAATAAAGGGTTATAGAAGGAAGCGTTCCTTATAAAATTAGGAACTTTTAGATTTCATTGGTAAACCAAATGTAACATTACCTATTTACATGTCCGGCCAATGTTACCCTAACTAATGAAAAATCCTTCAGAGCACGAAATCAGTTCATGTTCTACATCATTTACCATAAGAATCCTGTCATCATTTCAGCAAGTAAGCGAACGCATACCAATGTGTGCCACGAGATTGAATACGAACCACCTTTTCAGACAAGACTCCACATCTCCTTCCTTGTTCCCATACCCTTCCATCACCAAAACATTACCTTTCCAGTTAATGGGGTATTATTATTATTATTTTTGCACGAGTTTCGCACAATTTAATCTTAAAACATTTTAAGAAAATAAAATTCTTACGAAGGGTATACTTTGTTCTTAATTTTAATTTTGGGATGCATATATTTTCTTTGAAAATATTAACATTTAGTTTTGATTATTTTGCTAGAAGGATGAGTGTTCTACATCCAGTGACCAAAAAGGGAAATTTTAGTTCCAAAATTATTGTAAAATATGTTGTTTATGATTTTTATAATTGGTGACATACAGATTATTAAATGTTAGAAATGGTTAAGAAAAATTGTATGGCTCAATATGTTATACTTTTGCATGTCCTACCCTATACTAAAAAGGGCTATAGAAAGTTGCGTTCATTAAAAAAATTAGGAGCTCTTACATTTCATCGTTAAACCAAATATAACAGTGACTACTATCATGTCCGAACAATATCACCATAACTTATGAAGAATCCCTCAGAGCTCGAAATCAGCTCCGGTTCTACAGCGCTTACCATAAAAATTCTACAATCATTCCAACAAGTAAGCGAACACATACCAATGTGTACCACGAGATTGATTACGAAGCACCAATTCAACAAAGACACCATATCTCCTTCCCTGGTCCCCTATCCTTCCATCACCCTTACATTTCCTTATAAATTATTATGGTATTATTTTTTATTTCTGCACGAGGATCCCTCAATTTAATCTTTAACCATTTCAAGAAAATAAAATTCTTTAACAAGGGTAGCCTTTTTTTAAAATATTTTTATTTTCATATGCTTCAACGTTCATTGATATTAATAAAGTTTATTTAAGATTATGTTTGCAAGAAGGTGGAGTGTTCTACATCCAGTGACCAAAAAGTGCAATTTTATATCATAATTGAGGCATAGATACGTTGTATTTTATTTTTGTATTTGGTGATTGTCAAATTATTTAATGTTAGGAGGGGTTGTCAAAATTTGCGGGGCTTAATCTATTATACTCTTGTCCAGCCTACTCTAATGAATAAAGGGTTATAGAAGGAAGCGTTCCTTATAAAATTAGGAACTTTTAGATTTCATTGGTAAACCAAATGTAACATTACCTATTTACATGTCCGGCCAATGTTACCCTAACTAATGAAAAATCCTTCAGAGCACGAAATCAGTTCAAGTTCTACATCATTTACCATAAGAATCCTGTCATCATTTCAGCAAGTAAGCGAACGCATACCAATGTGTGCCACGAGATTGAATACGAACCACCTTTTCACACAAGACTCCACATCTCCTTCCTTGTTCCCATACCCTTCCATCACCTAAACATTACCTTTCCAGTTAATGGGGTTTTATTATTATTATTTTTGCACGAGTTTCGTACAATTTAATCTTAAAACATTTTAAGAAAATAAAATTCTTACCAAGGGTATACTTTGTTCTTAATTTTCATTTTGGGATGCATATATTTTCTTTGAAAATATTAACATTTAGTTTTGATTATTTTGCTAGAAGGATGAGTGTTCTACATCCAGTGACCAAAAAGGGAAATTTTAGTTCCAAAATTATTGTAAAATATGTTGTTTATGATTTTTATAATTGGTGACATACAGATTATTAAATGTTAGAAATAGTTAAGAAAAATTGTATGGCTCAATATGTTATACTTTTGCATGTCCTACCCTATACTAAAAAGGGCTATAGAAAGTTGCGTTCATTAAAAAATTAGGAGCTCTTACATTTCATCGTTAAACCAAATATAACAGTGACTAGTATCATGTCCGAACAATATCACCATAACTTATGAAGAATCCCTCAGAGCTCGAAATCAGCTCCGGTTCTACAGCGCTTACCATAAAAATTCTACAATCATTCCAACAAGTAAGCGAACACATACCAATGTGTACCACGAGATTGATTACGAAGCACCAATTCAACAAAGACACCACATCTCCTTCCCTGGTCCCCTATCCTTCCATCACCCTTACATTACCTTATAAATTATTATGGTATTATTTTTTATTTCTGCACGAGGATCCCTCAATTTAATCTTTAACCATTTCAAGAAAATAAAATTCTTTAACAAGGGTAGCCTTTTTTAAAAATATTTTTATTTTCATATGCTTCAACGTTCATTGATATTAATAAAGTTTATTTAAGATTATGTTTGCAAGAAGGTGGAGTGTTCTACATCCAGTGACCAAAAAGTGCAATTTTATATCATAATTGAGGCATAGATACGTTGTATTTTATTTTTATATTTGGTGATTGTCAAATTATTTAATGTTAGGAGGGGTTGTCAAAATTTGCGGGGCTTAATCTATTATACTCTTGTCCAGCCTACTCTAATGAATAAAGGGTTATAGAAGGAAGCGTTCCTTATAAAATTAGGAACTTTTAGATTTCATTGGTAAACCAAATGTAACATTACCTATTTACATGTCCGGCCAATGTTACCCTAACTAATGAAAAATCCTTCAGAGCACGAAATCAGTTCAAGTTCTACATCATTTACCATAAGAATCCTGTCATCATTTCAGCAAGTAAGCGAACGCATACCAATGTGTGCCACGAGATTGAATACGAACCACCTTTTCACACAAGACTCCACATCTCCTTCCTTGTTCCCATACCCTTCCATCACCTAAACATTACCTTTCCAGTTAATGGGGTATTATTATTATTATTTTTGCACGAGTTTCGCACAATTTAATCTTAAAACATTTTAAGAAAATAAAATTCTTACCAAGGGTATACTTTGTTCTTAATTTTCATTTTGGGATGCATATATTTTCTTTGAAAATATTAACATTTAGTTTTGATTATTTTGCTAGAAGGATGAGTGTTCTACATCCAGTGACCAAAAAGGGAAATTTTAGTTCCAAAATTATTGTAAAATATGTTGTTTATGATTTTTATAATTGGTGACATACAGATTATTAAATGTTAGAAATGGTTAAGAAAAATTGTATGGCTCAATATGTTATACTTTTGCATGTCCTACCCTATACTAAAAAGGGCTATAGAAAGTTGCGTTCATTAAAAAAATTAGGAGCTCTTACATTTCATCGTTAAACCAAATATAACAGTGACTACTATCATGTCCGAACAATATCACCATAACTTATGAAGAATCCCTCAGAGCTCGAAATCAGCTCCGGTTCTACAGCGCTTACCATAAAAATTCTACAATCATTCCAACAAGTAAGCGAACACATACCAATGTGTACCACGAGATTGATTACGAAGCACCAATTCAACAAAGACACCACATCTCCTTCCCTGGTCCCCTATCCTTCCATCACCCTTACATTACCTTATAAATTATTATGGTATTATTTTTTATTTCTGCACGAGGATCCCTCAATTTAATCTTTAACCATTTCAAGAAAATAAAATTCTTTAACAAGGGTAGCCTTTTTTAAAAATATTTTTATTTTCATATGCTTCAACGTTCATTGATATTAATAAAGTTTATTTAAGATTATGTTTGCAAGAAGGTGGAGTTTTCTACATCCAGTGACCAAAAAGTGCAATTTTATATCATAATTGAGGCATAGATACGTTGTATTTTATTTTTATATTTGGTGATTGTCAAATTATTTAATGTTAGGAGGGGTTGTCAAAATTTGCGGGGCTTAATCTATTATACTCTTGTCCAGCCTACTCTAATGAATAAAGGGTTATAGAAGGAAGCGTTCCTTATAAAATTAGGAACTTTTAGATTTCATTGGTAAACCAAATGTAACATTACCTATTTACATGTCCGGCCAATGTTACCCTAACTAATGAAAAATCCTCCAGAGCACGAAATCAGTTCAAGTTCTACATCATTTACCATAAGAATCCTGTCATCATTTCAGCAAGTAAGCGAACGCATACCAATGTGTGCCACGAGATTGAATACGAACCACCTTTTCACACAAGACTCCACATCTCCTTCCTTGTTCCCATACCCTTCCATCACCAAAACATTACCTTTCCAGTTAATGGGGTATTATTATTATTATTTTTGCACGAGTTTCGCACAATTTAATCTTAAAACATTTTAAGAAAATAAAATTCTTACCAAGGGTATACTTTGTTCTTAATTTTCATTTTGGGATGCATATATTTTCTTTGAAAATATTAACATTTAGTTTTGATTATTTTGCTAGAAGGATGAGTGTTCTACATCCAGTGACCAAAAAGGGAAATTTTAGTTCCAAAATTATTGTAAAATATGTTGTTTATGATTTTTATAATTGGTGACATACAGATTATTAAATGTTAGAAATGGTTAAGAAAAATTGTATGGCTCAATATGTTATACTTTTGCATGTCCTACCCTATACTAAAAAGGGCTATAGAAAGTTGCGTTCATTAAAAAAATTAGGAGCTCTTACATTTCATCGTTAAACCAAATATAACAGTGACTACTATCATGTCCGAACAATATCACCATAACTTATGAAGAATCCCTCAGAGCTCGAAATCAGCTCCGGTTCTACAGCGCTTACCATAAAAATTCTACAATCATTCCAACAAGTAAGCGAACACATACCAATGTGTACCACGAGATTGATTACGAAGCACCAATTCAACAAAGACACCACATCTCCTTCCCTGGTCCCCTATCCTTCCATCACCCTTACATTACCTTATAAATTATTATGGTATTATTTTTTATTTCTGCACGAGGATCCCTCAATTTAATCTTTAACCATTTCAAGAAAATAAAATTCTTTAACAAGGGTAGTCTTTTTTAAAAATATTTTTATTTTCATATGCTTCAACGTTCATTGATATTAATAAAGTTTATTTAAGATTATGTTTGCAAGAAGGTGGAGTGTTCTACATCCAGTGACCAAAAAGTGCAATTTTATATCATAATTGAGGCATAGATACGTTGTATTTTATTTTTGTATTTGGTGATTGTCAAATTATTTAATGTTAGGAGGGGTTGTCAAAATTTGCGGGGCTTAATCTATTATACTCTTGTCCAGCCTACTCTAATGAATAAAGGGTTATAGAAGGAAGCGTTCCTTATAAAATTAGGAACTTTTAGATTTCATTGGTAAACCAAATGTAACATTACCTATTTACATGTCCGGCCAATGTTACCCTAACTAATGAAAAATCCTTCAGAGCACGAAATCAGTTCAAGTTCTACATCATTTACCATAAGAATCCTGTCATCATTTCAGCAAGTAAGCGAACGCATACCAATGTGTGCCACGAGATTGAATACGAACCACCTTTTCACACAAGACTCCACATCTCCTTCCTTGTTCCCATACCCTTCCATCACCTAAACATTACCTTTCCAGTTAATGGGGTATTATTATTATTATTTTTGCACGAGTTTCGCACAATTTAATCTTAAAACATTTTAAGAAAATAAAATTCTTACCAAGGGTATACTTTGTTCTTAATTTTCATTTTGGGATGCATATATTTTCTTTGAAAATATTAACATTTAGTTTTGATTATTTTGCTAGAAGGATGAGTGTTCTACATCCAGTGACCAAAAAGGGAAATTTTAGTTCCAAAATTATTGTAAAATATGTTGTTTATGATTTTTATAATTGGTGACATACAGATTATTAAATGTTAGAAATGGTTAAGAAAAATTGTATGGCTCAATATGTTATACTTTTGCATGTCCTACCCTATACTAAAAAGGGCTATAGAAAGTTGCGTTCATTAAAAAAATTAGGAGCTCTTACATTTCATCGTTAAACCAAATATAACAGTGACTACTATCATGTCCGAACAATATCACCATAACTTATGAAGAATCCCTCAGAGCTCGAAATCAGCTCCGGTTCTACAGCGCTTACCATAAAAATTCTACAATCATTCCAACAAGTAAGCGAACACATACCAATGTGTACCACGAGATTGATTACGAAGCACCAATTCAACAAAGACACCACATCTCCTTCCCTGGTCCCCTATCCTTCCATCACCCTTACATTACCTTATAAATTATTATGGTATTATTTTTTATTTCTGCACGAGGATCCCTCAATTTAATCTTTAACCATTTCAAGAAAATAAAATTCTTTAACAAGGGTAGCCTTTTTTAAAAATATTTTTATTTTCATATGCTTCAACGTTCATTGATATTAATAAAGTTTATTTAAGATTATGTTTGCAAGAAGGTGGAGTTTTCTACATCCAGTGACCAAAAAGTGCAATTTTATATCATAATTGAGGCATAGATACGTTGTATTTTATTTTTATATTTGGTGATTGTCAAATTATTTAATGTTAGGAGGGGTTGTCAAAATTTGCGGGGCTTAATCTATTATACTCTTGTCCAGCCTACTCTAATGAATAAAGGGTTATAGAAGGAAGCGTTCCTTATAAAATTAGGAACTTTTAGATTTCATTGGTAAACCAAATGTAACATTACCTATTTACATGTCCGGCCAATGTTACCCTAACTAACGAAAAATCCTCCAGAGCACGAAATCAGTTCAAGTTCTACATCATTTACCATAAGAATCCTGTCATCATTTCAGCAAGTAAGCGAACGCATACCAATGTGTGCCACGAGATTGAATACGAACCACCTTTTCACACAAGACTCCACATCTCCTTCCTTGTTCCCATACCCTTCCATCACCTAAACATTACCTTTCCAGTTAATGGGGTATTATTATTATTATTTTTGCACGAGTTTCGCACAATTTAATCTTAAAACATTTTAAGAAAATAGAATTCTTACCAAGGGTATACTTTGTTCTTAATTTTCATTTTGGGATGCATATATTTTCTTTGAAAATATTAACATTTAGTTTTGATTATTTTGCTAGAAGGATGAGTGTTCTACATCCAGTGACCAAAAAGGGAAATTTTAGTTCCAAAATTATTGTAAAATATGTTGTTTATGATTTTTATAATTGGTGACATACAGATTATTAAATGTTAGAAATGGTTAAGAAAAATTGTATGGCTCAATATGTTATACTTTTGCATGTCCTACCCTATACTAAAAAGGGCTATAGAAAGTTGCGTTCATTAAAAAAATTAGGAGCTCTTACATTTCATCGTTAAACCAAATATAACAGTGACTACTATCATGTCCGAACAATATCACCATAACTTATGAAGAATCCCTCAGAGCTCGAAATCAGCTCCGGTTCTACAGCGCTTACCATAAAAATTCTACAATCATTCCAACAAGTAAGCGAACACATACCAATGTGTACCACGAGATTGATTACGAAGCACCAATTCAACAAAGACACCACATCTCCTTCCCTGGTCCCCTATCCTTCCATCACCCTTACATTACCTTATAAATTATTATGGTATTATTTTTTATTTCTGCACGAGGATCCCTCAATTTAATCTTTAACCATTTCAAGAAAATAAAATTCTTTAACAAGGGTAGCCTTTTTTAAAAATATTTTTATTTTCATATGCTTCAACGTTCATTGATATTAATAAAGTTTATTTAAGATTATGTTTGCAAGAAGGTGGAGTGTTCTACATCCAGTGACCAAAAAGTGCAATTTTATATCATAATTGAGGCATAGATACGTTGTATTTTATTTTTATATTTGGTGATTGTCAAATTATTTAATGTTAGGAGGGGTTGTCAAAATTTGCGGGGCTTAATCTATTATACTCTTGTCCAGCCTACTCTAATGAATAAAGGGTTATAGAAGGAAGCGTTCCTTATAAAATTAGGAACTTTTAGATTTCATTGGTAAACCAAATGTAACATTACCTATTTACATGTCCGGCCAATGTTACCCTAACTAATGAAAAATCCTCCAGAGCACGAAATCAGTTCAAGTTCTACATCATTTACCATAAGAATCCTGTCATCATTTCAGCAAGTAAGCGAACGCATACCAATGTGTGCCACGAGATTGAATACGAACCACCTTTTCACACAAGACTCCACATCTCCTTCCTTGTTCCCATACCCTTCCATCACCAAAACATTACCTTTCCAGTTAATGGGGTATTATTATTATTATTTTTGCACGAGTTTCGCACAATTTAATCTTAAAACATTTTAAGAAAATAAAATTCTTACCAAGGGTATACTTTGTTCTTAATTTTCATTTTGGGATGCATATATTTTCTTTGAAAATATTAACATTTAGTTTTGATTATTTTGCTAGAAGGATGAGTGTTCTACATCCAGTGACCAAAAAGGGAAATTTTAGTTCCAAAATTATTGTAAAATATGTTGTTTATGATTTTTATAATTGGTGACATACAGATTATTAAATGTTAGAAATGGTTAAGAAAAATTGTATGGCTCAATATGTTATACTTTTGCATGTCCTACCCTATACTAAAAAGGGCTATAGAAAGTTGCGTTCATTAAAAAAATTAGGAGCTCTTACATTTCATCGTTAAACCAAATATAACAGTGACTACTATCATGTCCGAACAATATCACCATAACTTATGAAGAATCCCTCAGAGCTCGAAATCAGCTCCGGTTCTACAGCGCTTACCATAAAAATTCTACAATCATTCCAACAAGTAAGCGAACACATACCAATGTGTACCACGAGATTGATTACGAAGCACCAATTCAACAAAGACACCACATCTCCTTCCCTGGTCCCCTATCCTTCCATCACCCTTACATTACCTTATAAATTATTATGGTATTATTTTTTATTTCTGCACGAGGATCCCTCAATTTAATCTTTAACCATTTCAAGAAAATAAAATTCTTTAACAAGGGTAGCCTTTTTTAAAAATATTTTTATTTTCATATGCTTCAACGTTCATTGATATTAATAAAGTTTATTTAAGATTATGTTTGCAAGAAGGTGGAGTGTTCTACATCCAGTGACAAAAAAGTGCAATTTTATATCATAATTGAGGCATAGATACGTTGTATTTTATTTTTGTATTTGGTGATTGTCAAATTATTTAATGTTAGGAGGGGTTGTCAAAATTTGCGGGGCTTAATCTATTATACTCTTGTCCAGCCTACTCTAATGAATAAAGGGTTATAGAAGGAAGCGTTCCTTATAAAATTAGGAACTTTTAGATTTCATTGGTAAACCAAATGTAACATTACCTATTTACATGTCCGGCCAATGTTACCCTAACTAATGAAAAATCCTTCAGAGCACGAAATCAGTACAAGTTCTACATCATTTACCATAAGAATCCTGTCATCATTTCAGCAAGTAAGCGAACGCATACCAATGTGTGTCACGAGATTGAATACGAACCACCTTTTCACACAAGACTCCACATCTCCTTCCTTGTTCCCATACCCTTCCATCACCTAAACATTACCTTTCCAGTTAATGGGGTATTATTATTATTATTTTTGCACGAGTTTCGCACAATTTAATCTTAAAACATTTTAAGAAAATAAAATTCTTACCAAGGGTATACTTTGTTCTTAATTTTCATTTTGGGATGCATATATTTTCTTTGAAAATATTAACATTTAGTTTTGATTATTTTGCTAGAAGGATGAGTGTTCTACATCCAGTGACCAAAAAGGGAAATTTTAGTTCCAAAATTATTGTAAAATATGTTGTTTATGATTTTTATAATTGGTGACATACAGATTATTAAATGTTAGAAATGGTTAAGAAAAATTGTATGGCTCAATATGTTATACTTTTGCATGTCCTACCCTATACTAAAAAGGGCTATAGAAAGTTGCGTTCATTAAAAAATTAGGAGCTCTTACATTTCATCGTTAAACCAAATATAACAGTGACTACTATCATGTCCGAACAATATCACCATAACTTATGAAGAATCCCTCAGAGCTCGAAATCAGCTCCGGTTCTACAGCGCTTACCATAAAAATTCTACAATCATTCCAACAAGTAAGCGAACACATACCAATGTGTACCACGAGATTGATTACGAAGCACCAATTCAACAAAGACACCACATCTCCTTCCCTGGTCCCATATCCTTCCATCACCCTTACATTACCTTATAAATTATTATGGTATTATTTTTTATTTCTGCACGAGGATCCCTCAATTTAATCTTTAACCATTTCAAGAAAATAAAATTCTTTAACAAGGGTAGCCTTTTTTAAAAATATTTTTAATTTCATATGCTTCAACGTTCATTGATATTAATAAAGTTTATTTAAGATTATGTTTGCAAGAAGGTGGAGTGTTCTACATCCAGTGACCAAAAAGTGCAATTTTATATCATAATTGAGGCATAGATACGTTGTATTTTATTTTTATATTTGGTGATTGTCAAATTATTTAATGTTAGGAGGGGTTGTCAAAATTTGCGGGGCTTAATCTATTATACTCTTGTCCAGCCTACTCTAATGAATAAAGGGTTATAGAAGGAAGCGTTCCTTATAAAATTAGGAACTTTTAGATTTCATTGGTAAACCAAATGTAACATTACCTATTTACATGTCCGGCCAATGTTACCCTAACTAATGAAAAATCCTTCAGAGCACGAAATCAGTTCAAGTTCTACATCATTTACCATAAGAATCCTGTCATCATTTCAGCAAGTAAGCGAACGCATACCAATGTGTGCCACGAGATTGAATACGAACCACCTTTTCACACAAGACTCCACATCTCCTTCCTTGTTCCCATACCCTTCCATCACCTAAATATTACCTTTCCAGTTAATGGGGTATTATTATTATTATTTTTGCACGAGTTTCGCACAATTTAATTTTAAAACATTTTAAGAAAATAAAATTCTTACCAAGGGTATACTTTGTTCTTAATTTTCATTTTGGGATGCATATATTTTCTTTGAAAATATTAACATTTAGGTTTGATTATTTTGCTAGAAGGATGAGTGTTCTACATCCAGTGACCAAAAAGGGAAATTTTAGTTCCAAAATTAGTGTATAATATGTTGTTTCTAATTTTTATAATTGGTGACCTACAGATTATTAAATTTAGAAATGGTTAATAAAAATTCTAGGGCTCAATATGTTATACTTTTGCATGTCCTACTCTACACTAAAAAAGGCTATAGAAAGTTGCGTTCATTAAAAAATTAGGAGCTCTTACATTTCATCGTTAAACCAAATATAACAGTGAATACTATCATGTCCGAACAATATCACCATAACTTATGAAGAATCCCTCAGAGCTCGAAATCAGCTCCGGTTCTACAGCGCTTACCATAAAAATTCTACAATCATTCCAACAAGTAAGCGAACACATACCAATGTGTACCACGAGATTGATTACGAAGCACCAATTCAACAAAGACACCACATCTCCTTCCCTGGTCCCATATCCTTCCATCACCCTTACATTACCTTATAAATTATTATGGTATTATTTTTTATTTCTGCACGAGGATCCCTCAATTTAATCTTTAACCATTTCAAGAAAATAAAATTCTTTAACAAGGGTAGCCTTTTTTAAAAATATTTTTAATTTCATATGCTTCAACGTTCATTGATATTAATAAAGTTTATTTAAGATTATGTTTGCAAGAAGGTGGAGTGTTCTACATCCAGTGACCAAAAAGTGCAATTTTATATCATAATTGAGGCATAGATACGTTGTATTTTATTTTTATATTTGGTGATTGTCAAATTATTTAATGTTAGGAGGGGTTGTCAAAATTTGCGGGGCTTAATCTATTATACTCTTGTCCAGCCTACTCTAATGAATAAAGGGTTATAGAAGGAAGCGTTCCTTATAAAATTAGGAACTTTTAGATTTCATTGGTAAACCAAATGTAACATTACCTATTTACATGTCCGGCCAATGTTACCCTAACTAATGAAAAATCCTTCAGAGCACGAAATCAGTTCAAGTTCTACATCATTTACCATAAGAATCCTGTCATCATTTCAGCAAGTAAGCGAACGCATACCAATGTGTGCCACGAGATTGAATACGAACCACCTTTTCACACAAGACTCCACATCTCCTTCCTTGTTCCCATACCCTTCCATCACCTAAATATTACCTTTCCAGTTAATGGGGTATTATTATTATTATTTTTGCACGAGTTTCGCACAATTTAATTTTAAAACATTTTAAGAAAATAAAATTCTTACCAAGGGTATACTTTGTTCTTAATTTTCATTTTGGGATGCATATATTTTCTTTGAAAATATTAACATTTAGGTTTGATTATTTTGCTAGAAGGATGAGTGTTCTACATCCAGTGACCAAAAAGGGAAATTTTAGTTCCAAAATTAGTGTATAATATGTTGTTTCTAATTTTTATAATTGGTGACCTACAGATTATTAAATTTAGAAATGGTTAATAAAAATTCTAGGGCTCAATATGTTATACTTTTGCATGTCCTACTCTACACTAAAAAAGGCTATAGAAAGTTGCGTTCATTAAAAAATTAGGAGCTCTTACATTTCATCGTTAAACCAAATATAACAGTGAATACTAACATGTCCGAACAATATCACCATAGCTCATGAAGAATCACTCAGAGCTCGAAATCAGCTCCGGTTCTACAGCACTTACCATAAAAATTCTACCATCATTCCAACAAGTAAGCGAACGCATACCAATGTGTGCCTCGAGATTGATTACGAAGCACCTATTCAACAAAGACACCACATCTCATTCCCTGTTCCCCTATACTTCCATCACCCTTACATAACCTTATAAATTACCATGGTATTATTTTTTATTTCTGCACGAGGTTCACACAATTTATTCTTAAACCATTTCAAGAAAATAAAATTCTTTTACAAGGGTATTTTTTTTAAAATTTTTTTCATTTTCATATTCTTCAATGTTCATTGATATTATTAAATTTATTTTAGATTATGTTTGCAAGAAGGTGGTGTGTTCTACATCCAGTGACCAAAAGGGGAAAATTTTTGTTCATAATTGAGGCATAGATACGTTGTATTTTATTTTTATATTTGGTGATTGTCAGGTTATTTAATGTTAGGAGGGGTTGTCAATATTTGAGGGGCTCAATATGTTATACTCTTGTCTACCCTACTCTAATGAATATTGGGTCATAGAAGGAAGCATTCCTTATAAAATTAGGAACTTTTAGATTTCATTGGTAAACCAAATGTAAATTTACCTATATACATGTCCGCCAATGTTACCATAACTAATGAAAAATCCCTCAGAGCACGAAATCAGTTAGGTTCTACATCATCTACCATAAAAATCCTATCATCATTACAACAAGTAAGTGAACGCATACCAATGTGTGCTACGAGATTGATTACGAACCACCTTTTCACACAAGACTTTACATCCCCTTCCTTGTTCCCATAACCTTTCATCGCCTAAACATTACCTTTCCAGTTATTGGGGTATTATTTTTTCAAAATTTTGCATGAGTTTCGCACAATTTAATCTTAAACCATTTTAAGAAAATAAAATTCTTACCAAGGGTATACTTTGTTCTTAATTTTCATTTTGGGATGCATATATTTTCTTTGAAAATATTAACATTTAGTTTTGATTATTTTGCTAGAAGGATGAGTGTTCTACATCCAGTGACCAGAAAGGGATATTTTAGTTCCAAAATTAGTGTATAATATGTTGTTTCTGATTTTTATAATTGGTGACCTACAGATTATTAAATGTTAGAAATGGTTAACAAAAATTGTATGGTTCAATATGTTATACTTTTGCATGGCCTACTTTATACTAAAAACGGCTGTAAAAAGTTGCGTTCATTAAAAAATTAGGAGCTCTTACATTTCATCAGTAAACCAAATATAACAGTGACTACAAACATACCCGAACAATATCACCAAAACTCATGAAGAATCCCTCTGAGCTCGAAATTGGTTCCGGTTCTACATCACTTACCATAAAATTTCTACCATCATTCCAACAAGTAAGCGTACACATACCAATGTGTGCCTCGAGATTGATTACGAAGCACCTGTTCAACAAAGACACCACATCTCGTTCCCTGTTCCCCTATCCTTCCATCACCCGCACATTACCTTATAAATTACTATGGTATTATTTTTTATTTCTGCACGAGGTTCACACAATTTAATCTTAAACCATTTCAAAAAAATAAAATTCTTTTACAAGGGTATCCTTTTTTAAAAATATTTTAATTTTAATATGCTTCAACGTTCATTGATATTGTTAAAGTGTATTTTGGATTATGTTGGCAAGAAGGAGGAGTGTTCTACATCCAGTGACCAAAAGGGGCAATTTTTGTTCATAATTGAGGCACAGAGACGTTGTATTTTATTTTTATATTTGGTGATTGTCAGATTATTTAATTTTAGGAGGGGTTGTAAATATTTGCGGGGCTCAATGTGTTATACTCTTGTCTAGCCTACTCTAATGAATAAAGGGTTATAGAAGGAAGCGTTCCTTATAAAATTAGGAACTTTTAGATTTCATTGGTAAACCAAATGTAACATTACCTATATACATGTCTGGCCAATGTTACCATATCTGATGAAAAATCTTTCAGAGCACGAAATCAGTTCAGGTTCTACATCATTTACCATAAAAATCCTGTCATCATTCCAACAAGTAAGCGAACGCATACCAATGTGTGCCACGAGATTGATTACGAACCACCTTTTCACACAAGACTCCACATCTCCTTCCTTGTTCCCATAACCTTCCACCACCTAAACATTACCTTTCCAGTTATTGGGGTATCATTTTTTAAAAATTTGGCGCGAGTTTTGCACAATTTAATCTTAAACCATTTTAAGAAAATAAAATTCTTACCAAGGTTATACTTTGTTCTTAATTTTCATTTTGGGATGCATATATTTTATTTAAAAATATTAACATTTAGTTTTGATTATTTTGCTAGAAGGATGAGTGTTCTACATCCAGTGACCAAAAAGGGAAATTTTAGTTCCAAAATTTGTGTATAATATGTTGTTTCTGATTTTTGTAATTGATGACCTACAGATTATTATGTTAGAAATGGTTAATAAAAAGTGCATGGCTCAATATGTTATACTTTTTCATGGCCAACTCTATACTAAAGAGGGCTATAGAAAGTTGCGTTCATTAAAAAACTAGGAGCTCTTACATTTCATCGGTAAACCAAATATTACAGTGACTACTAACATGCCCGAACAATATCACCATAACTCAAGAAGAATCCCTCTGAGCTCGAAATTAGTTCCAGTTCTACATCACTTACCATAAATATTCTACCATCATTCCAACAAGTAAGCGAACACATACAAATGAGTGCCTCGAGATTGATTACGAAGCACCTATTCAACAAAGACACCACATCTCCTTCCCTGTTCCCCTATCCTTCCATCACCCTTACATTACCTTATAAATTTCTATGGTATTATTTTTTATTTTTGCACGAGGTTCACACAATTTAATCTTGAACCATTTCAAGAAAATAAAATTCTCTTACAAGGGTATCCTTTTTTTAAAATAATTAAATTTTAATATGCTTCAACGTTCATTGTTATTATTAAAGTGTATTTTTCATTATGTTTGCAAGAAGGAGGAGTGTTCTACATCCAGTGACCAAAATGGGCAATTTTTGTTCATAATTGCGGCATAGATACGTTGTATTTTATTTTTTTATTTAGTGATTGTCAGATTATTTAATGTTAGGAGGGGTTGTTAAAATTTGTGAGGCTCAATATGTTATACTCTCTTCTAGCCTACTCTAATGAATAAAGGGTTATAGAAGGAAGCGTTCCGTATAAAATTTGGAACTTTTGGATTTCATTGGTAAACCAAATGTAACATTACCTATATACATGTCCGGCCAATGTTACAATAACTAATGAAAAATCCTTCAGAGCACGAAATCAGTTCAGGTTCTATATCATTTACCATAAAAATCCTCTCATCATTCCAACAAGTAAGTGAACGCATACCAATGTGTGCCACGAGATTGATTACTAACCACCTTTTCACACAAGACTCCACATCTCCTTCCTTGTTCCCATAACCTTCCATCACCTAAACATTACCTTCCCAGTTATTGGGGTATTATTTTTTTAAAATTTGGCATGAGTTTCCCCTAATTTAATCTTAAACCATTTTAAGAATATGAATTCTTACCAAGGGTATACTTTGTTCTTAATTTTCATTTTGGGATGCATATATTTTCTTTGAAAATATTAACATTTAGTTTTGATTATTTTGCTAGAAGGATGAGTGTTCTACATCTAGTGACCAAAAAGGGTAATTTTAGTTCCAAAATTAGTGTATAATATGTTGTTTCTGATTTTTATAATTGGTGACCAACAGATTATTAAATGTTAGAAATGGTCAATAAAAATTGTATGGCTCAATATGTTATACTTTTGCATGGCCTACTCTACACTAAAAAGGGCTATAGAAAGTTGCATTCATTAAAAAATTAGGAGCTCTTACATTACATCGGTAAACCAAATGTAACAGTGACTACTAACATGCCCGAACAATATCACTATAACTCAGGAAGAATCCCTCTGAGCTCGAAATTAGTTCCCGTTCTACATCACTTACCATAAAAAATCTACCATCATTCCAACAAGTAAGCGAACGCATACCAATGTGTGCCTCGAGATTGATTATGAAGCACCTATTCAACAAAGACACCACATCTCCTTCCCTGTTCCCCTATCCTTCCATCACCCTTACATTACCTTATAAATTACTATGGTATTATTTTTTATTTCTGCATAAGGTTCACAAAATTTAATCTTAAACCATTTCAAGAAAATAAAATTCTTTTACAAGGGTATCCTTTTTTTACAATATATTAATTTTAATATGCTTCAATGTTCATTGATATTATCAAAGTTTATTTTGGATTATGTTTGCAAGAAGGAGGAGTGTTCTACATCCAGTGACGAAAAGAGGAAATTTTTGTGAATAATTAAGGCGTAGATACGTTGTATTTTATTTTTATGTTTGGTGATGGTCAGATTATTTAACGTTAGGAGGGGTTGTCAAAATTTGCGGGGCTCAATATGTTATACTCTTGTCTAGCCTACTCTAATGAATAAAGGGTTATAGAAGGAAGTGTTCCTTATAAAATTAGGAACTTTTAGATTTCATTGGTAAACCAAATGTAACATTACCTATATACATGTCTGGCCAATGTTACCATATCTAATGAAAAATTTTTCAGAGCACGAAATCAGTTCAGGTTCTACATCATTTACCATAAAAATCCTGTCATCATTCCAACAAGTAAGCGATCGCATACCAATGTGTGCCACGAGATTGATTACGTACCACCTTTTCACACAAGACTCTACATCTCCTTCCTTGTTCACATAACCTTCCATCACCTAAACATTATCTTTCTAGTTATTGGGGTATTATTTTTTTAAAATTTTGCACGAGTTTCGTACAATTAATCTTCAACCATTTTAAGAAAATAAAATTCTTACCAAGGGTATACTTTGTTCTTAATTTTCATTTTGGGATGCACATATTTTCTTTGAAAATATTAACATTTAGTTTTGATTATTTTGCTAGAAGGATGAGTGCTCTACATCCAGTGACCAAAAAGGGAAATTCTAGTCCAAAAATTAGTGTATAATATGTTGTTTATGATTTTTATAATTGGTGACTTACAAATTATTAAATGTTAGAAATGGGTAATAAAAATTGTGTGGCTCAATATGTATACATTTGCATGGCCTACTCTATACTAAAAAGGGCTATAGAAAGTTGCGTTCATTAAATAATTAGGAGCTCTTACATTTCATCGATGAATCAAATATAACAGTGACTACTAACATGTCCGAACAATATCACCATAACTCATGAAGAATCCCTCGGAGCTCAAAATTAGCTCCGATTCTACAACACTTACCATAAATATTCTACTATCATTCCAACAAGTAAGCGAACACATACCAATGTGTGCCACGAGATTGATTAAGAAGCACCTATTCAACAAAGACACCACATTTCCTTCCTTGTTCCCCTATCCTTCCATCACCCTTACATTACCTTATAAATTACTATGTTATTATTTTTTCTTTCTGTACAAGGTTCACACAATTTAATCTTAAACCATTTCAAGAAAATAAAATTCTTTTACAAGTGATTCCTTTTTTTAAATATTTTAATTTTCATATGCTTCAACGTTCATTGATATTATTAAAGTTTATTTTAGATTTTGTTTGCAAGAAGGAGGAGTGTTCCACATCCAGTGACCAAAAGGGGCAATTTTTGTTCATAATTGAGGCATGGATACGTTGTATTTTATTTTTATATTTGGTGATTGTCAGATTATTTAATATTAGGAGGGGTTGTCAAAATTTGCGGGCTCAATATGTTATACACTTGTCTTCCCTATTCTAATGAATAAAGGGTTATAGAAGGAAGTGTTCCCTGTAAAATTAGGAACTTTTAGATTTCATTGGTAAACCAAATTGGACATTTCCTATATACATGTCCGGCCAATATTACCATAACTAATGAAAAATCCTTCAGAGCACGAAATCAGTTCAGGTTCTACATCATTTACCATAAAAATCCTGTCATCATTCCAACAAGTAAGCGAACGCATACCAATGTGTGCCACGAGATTGATTACGAACCACCTTTTCACACAAGACTCCACAGTTCCTTCCTTGTTCCCATACCTTCCATGGGGTATTATTTGTTTTAAATTTTGCACGAGTTTGGCATAATTTAATCTTAAACCATTTTAAGAAAGTAAAATTCTTTCCAAGGGTATACTTTGTTCTTAATTTTCATTTTGGGATGCATCAATTTTCTTTAAAAATATTAACATTTGGTTTTGATTATTTTTCTAGAAGGATGAGTGTTCTACATCTAATGACCAAAAAGGGATATTTTAGTTCCAAAATTAGTGAATAAATATGTTGTTTCTGATTTTCGTAATTGGCGACTTACAGATTATTAAATGTTAAAAATGGATGATAAAAATTTTATGGCTCAATATGTTATACTTTTGGATGGCCTACTCTATACTACAAAGGGCTATAGTAAGTAGCATTCATTATAAAATTAGGAGCATTTATATTTCATCGGTAAACCAAATATTACAGTCACTACAAACATTTCCGAACAATATCACCATAACTCATAAAGAATCCCTCAGAGCTCGAAATCAGTTCCGGTTCTACATCGCTTACCATAAATATTCTACCATCATTCCAACAAGTAAGCGAACGCATACCAATGTGTGCCACGAGATTGATTATGAAGCACCTATTCAACAAAGACACCACTTCTCTTTTCTATTCCCCTATCCTTCCATCACCCTTACATTACCTTATAAATTACTATGGTATTATTTTTTATTTCTGCACGAGGTTCACTCAATTTGATCTTAAACAATTTTAAGAAAATAAAATTCTTTTACAAGGGTGTCTTGTTTGTAATATGTTTTTATTTTCATTTGCTTCAATGTTCATTGATATTATTAAAGTTTATATTAGATTATGTTTGCATGAAGGAGGAGTGTTCTACATCCAGTGACCAAAAGGGGCAATTTTTGTTCATAATTGGGGCTTAGATACGTTGTATTTTATTTTTATATTTGGTGATTGTCATATTATTTAATGTTAGGAGGGGTTGTCAAAATTTGCGGGGCTCAATATGTTATACTCTTGTCTAGCCTACTCTAATGAATAAAGGGTTATAGAAGGAAGCGTTCCTTATAAAATTAGGAACTTTTAGATTTCATAGGTAAACAAAATGTAACATTGACTACATACATGTTCGGCCAATGTTACCATAACTAATGAAAAATCCTTCAGAGCACGAAATCAGTTCCGGTTCTACATCACTTACAATCAAAATCCTATCACCATAACAACAATTAAGCGAATGCATACCAATGTGTGCCACGAGATTGATTACGAACCACCTTTTCACACAAGACTCCACATCTCCTTCCATGTTCCCATAACCTTCCATCACCTTAACATTACCTTATCAATTATTGGGGTATTATTTTTATTATTATATTTGCACGAGTTTCGCACAATTTAGACTTAAACCATTTTAAGAAAATAAAATTCTTACCAAGGGTATACTTTGTTCTTAGTTTTAATTCTGGGATGCATATATTTTCTTTGAAAATATTAACATTTAGTTTTGATTATTTTGCTAGAAGGATGAGTGTTCTACATCCAGTGACCAAAAAGGAAAATTTTAGTTCTAAAATTAGTGTATAAATATGTTGTTTCTGATTTTTATAATTGGTGACTTACAGATTATTAAATGTTGAAAATGGTTGAGAAAAATTGTATGTCTCAATATGTTATACTTTTGCATGGCCTACTCTATACTAAAAAGGGCTATAGAAGTTGCGTTCATTAAAAAAATTAGGAGATCTTACATTTCATCGTTAAACCAAATATAACAGTGACTACAAGCATGTCCGAACAATATCACCATAACCCATGAAGAATCCCTCAGAGCTCGAAATCAGTTCCGGTTCTACATCACTTACCATAAAAAATCTACCATCATTCCAACAAGTAAGCGAACGTATTCCAATGTGTGCCACGAGATTGATTACGAAGTCCTATTCAACAAAGACACCACATCTCCTTCCTTGTTCCCCTATCCTTCTATCACCCTTACATTACCTTATATATTACTATGGTATTATTTTTTATTTCTGCACGAGGTTCACTCAATTTGATCTTAAACCATTTTATGAAAATAAAATTCTTTTACAAGGGTATCCTCTTTTTAAAATATTTTAATTTTCATATGCTTAAAGGTTCATTGATATTATTAAAGTTTATTTCAGATTATGTTTGCAAGAAGGATGAGTGTTCTACATCCAGTGACCAAAAAGGGAAATTTTAGTTTATAATTCGGGCATAGATACGTTGTTTTTAGTTTTCATATTTGGTGATTGTCAGATTATTTGATGTTAGAAGAGGTTGTCAAAATTTGCGGGGCCTAATATGTTATACTCTTGTCTAGCTTACTCTAAACAATAAAGGGCTATAGAAAGAAGCATTTCTTATAAAATTAGGAGCTTTTAGAATTCATTGGGAAACAAAATATAACATTTACTACATACATGTCTGACAATGTCACCATAACTCATGAAGAATCCCCTAGATTGCGAAATCCGTTCCGATTCTACATCACTTACCATAAAAATCCTACCATGATTCCAACAAGTAAGCTAACGCATACCAATGTGTGTCACGAGATTGATTACGAACCATGTCTTCACATAGGACTCAACCTCTCCTTCCCAGTTCCCATATCCTTCTATCACCTAAACATTACCTTATCAATTATTGTGGTATTATTATTATTTATGTTTGCACGAGTTTCACACAATTTAATTTTTAACCATTTTAAGAAAATAAAATTCTTACCGAGGGTTTACTTTGTTCTTAATTTTAATTTTGGTATGCATCAATTTTCTTTGAAAATATTAACAGTTAGTTTTGATTATTTTGCTAGAAGGATGAGTATTCTACATCCAAAGACGAAAAAGGGAAATTTTAGTTCAAAATTAGTGTATAAATATGTTGTTTCAGAGTTTCATAATTGGTGACTTACTGATTATTAAATGTTAAAAATGGTTGATAAAAATTGTATGGCTCAATTTGCTATACTTTTGTCTGGCCTACTGTAAAATACAAAGGGTTATAGAAAGTAGCATTCATTATAAAACTAGGAGCCTTTAGATTTCATCGGTAAACCAAATAAGATAGTGACTACAAACATGACTGCAAAATATCACCATAACTCAAGAAGAATCCCTCGGAGCTCAAAATCATTTACGGTTCTACATAACTTACCATAAAAATTCTAACATCATTCCAACATGTTAGCGAACGCATATCAATGTGTGCCACGAGATTAATAACGAAAAACCTCTTCAACAAAGACTCCACATCTCCCTCCCTATTCCCATATCCTTCCATCACCCTTACATTACCTCATAAATTATTATGGTATATTTTTTCATTTCTCCATGAGGTTTACACAATTTGATCTTAAACAATTTTAAGAAAATAAAATTTTTATACAAGGGTATCCTTTTTTTTTAAAGTTTAATTTTCATATGCTTCAACCTTTTTTGATAATATTAAAATTTAGTTTAGATTATGTTTGCAAGAAGGATGAGCGTTCTACATCCGATGACCAAAAAGGGAAAATTTGGTTCATAATTTAGGTATAGATATGTTGTTACTGATTTTCATATTTTGTGATTGTCAGATTATTTAATGTTAGAAGGGGTTGACAAAATTTGCGGGGCTCAATATGTTATACTCTTGTCTAGCCTACTCTAAACAATAAAGGGTTATAGAAGGAAGCGTTCCTTATAAAATTAGGAGCATTTAGATTTCATTGGTAAACCATATGTAACATTAACTACATACGTGTCCGACAAATGTCACCATAACTCACGAAAAATCACTCAGAGCATGAAATCAGTTCCGATTGGACATCAGTTACCATAAAATTCCTACCATCGTTCCAACAAGTAAGTGAACACATACCAATGTGTGCCATGAGATTGATTACGAAGCACCTCTTCACACAAGACTACACATCTTCTTCCTTGTTCCAATATCCTTCCATCACCTAAACATTACCTTATCAATTATTGTGGTATTATTTTTTAAAAAAATTTTGCATGAGGTTCGGACGATTTAATCTTAAACCATTTGGAGAAAATAAAATTCTTAAACAAGGGTACACTTTTTTCTGATTTTTAATTTCGGTATGCAACAACTTTCATTGAAAATATTAAAATATAGTTTTGATTATGTTTGCATGAAGGATGATTGTTCTACATCCAGTTACCGAAGAGGGCAATTTTAGTTAAATATTAGTGTATAAATATGTTGTTTCTGAGTTTCATAATTGATGACTTACAAATTATTAAATGTGAAAAATTGTTTACAAAAATTGTATGGCTCAATATATTATACTTTTGTCTTGCCTACTCTAAACTACAAAGGGTTATAGAATGTAGCGTTCCTTACAAAATTAGGAGCTTTTATATTTTGTCTTGCCCACGATATTGATTACAAAGCACCTCTTGAACGAAGACTCCACTTCTCCTTCCCTGTTTCCATATCCTCCCATCACCCTTACATTACCTTATAACTTATTATGGTATAGTTTTTATTATTTTGCACGAGGTTTGCACAATTTGATTTTAAAATTTTTAAGAAATTAAAATTCTTATGCAAGGGTATCTTTTTTTATATTTAATTTTAATTTTGATATGCCTTAACATTGTTTGATAATATTAAAATTTAGTTTAGATTATGTTTGCAAGAAGGATGAGTGTTATACATCCAGTGACAAAAAAGGGACATTTTAGTTCATAATTAGGGTATAAGTATGTTGTTTCTGATTTCATAATTTTTTATTGTTAGATTATTAAATGTTAAGAGGGGTTTAAAAAATTTCTATGACTCAATATGTTATACTCTTGTCCAGCATACTGTAAAACATAAAGAGTTATATAAAGAAGCATTCCTTCTAAAATTAGGACCTTTTAGATTTAATTGGTAAACCTAATAAACAGTGACTACTTACATGTCCGACAAATGTCACCATAACTCATGAAAAATATATCAGAGCATGAAATCTGTTCCAGTTCTACATCACTTACCATAAAAATCCTTCCATTATTCCAACAACTAAGCAAGCGCATACCAATGTGTGCCACGAGATTGATTACAAAGCACCTCTTCACACAAGACTCCACATCTCCTTCCCGGTTCCCATATCCTTTCATCATCTAAACATTACCTTATAAATTATTGTGGTATTATTTTTTTATTTTTGCACGAGGTTCGTACAATTTTATACTAAACCATTTTAAGAAAATAAAATTTTTATACAAGGGAATCCTTCGTTTTTTATTTTTATTTTTATAAGCTTCAACTTTGTTTGATAATATTAAAATTTAGTTTAGATTATGTTTGCAAGAAGGATGAGTGTTCTACATCCAGTGACCAAAAAAGGACCTTTTAGTTCGTAATTAGGGTATAGATATGTTGTTTTTGATTTTCATATTTTGTGATTGTTAGATTATTAAATGTTAACAGGGGTTGAAAAAAATATTCGTGGCTCAATGTGTTATACTCTTGTCTAGCCTACTCTAAACTATAAATGGTTATAGAAAGAAGCGTTCCTTCTAAAATTAGGTCTTTTTAGGTTTCATTGGAAAACCTATTAAAACAGTGACTACTTACATGTCTAAAAAATGTCACCATAACTTATGAAGAATCCCTTAGAGCATGAAATCGGTTCCAGTTCTACATCACTTACCTTAAAAAATACTACCATCATTCCAACAAGTAAGCAAATGCAAACCAATGTGTGCCACGAGATTCATTATGAAGCACCTCTTCACACAAGACTCCACATCTCCTTCCCTGTTCCCATATCCTTCCATCACCTAGACATTACCTTATAATTTATTGTTGTATTATTTTTTTATTTTTCCAAGAGGTTCACACAATTTGATCTTAAACCAGTTAAAAAAATGAAATTCTGAGACAAGGGTATCCTTTCTTCTTAATTTTAATTTTGGTATGCATTAACTTTCTTTGAAAATATTAAAATTTACGTTTGATTATGTGTGCGAGAAGGATGAGTGTTTTACATCCAATGACTAAAAAGGGCAATTTTAGTCTATAATTTGGGTATAGATATTTTGTTTATAATTTTCATGTTTTGTGATTGTTATATTATTAAATGTTAGGAGGGGTTGAAAAAATTTGCGAGGCTCAACATGTTATATTCTTGTCTAACCTACTTTAAACAATAAAGAGTTAAAGAAAGAAGCATTCTTTATAAAATTACGAGCTTTTAGATTTCATTGGTAAACCAAATATAACAGTGACTACATGCATGTCCGACAAATGTCACCATAACTAACGAAGAATACATCAGAGCATGAATCCAGTTCCGGTTCAACATCACTTACCATAAAAATTTTATCATCATTCCAACAATTAAGTGAACATATACCAATGTGTGCCACGAGATTGATTACGAAGCACCTCTTCACTCAACACTACACATCTCCTTCCCGGTTCCCATATCCTTCTATCACCTAAATATATCTATTATTATTTTATTTTTGCACGAGGTTCGCACAATTTAATCTTAAACCATTTTAAGAATATAAAATTCTTATACAAGGGTATACTTTGTTCTTTATTTTAATTTTGTTATGTATCAACTTTCTTTGAAAATATTAAAATTTAGTTTTGATTATTTTTGAACGAAGGATGAGTGTTCTACATCCAGTGACCAAAAAGGGCAATTTAGTTCAAAACTAGTGTATAAATATGTTGTTTATGAGTTTCATAATTGGCGATTTACAGATTATTAAATGTTAAAAGAGGTTTACAAAAATTGTATAGCTCAATATATTATACTATTGTGTGGCCTACTCTAAACTACAATGGTTATAGAAAGTAGTGTTCCTCGTAAATTTAGGAGCATTTAGATTTCATCGGTAAACCAAATATAACAGTGATTACATACATGTCCGACAAATGTCACCATAACTCACGAAGAATCCCTAAGAGCTTGAAATCACTTCCGGTTCTAGATCATTACCATAAAAATTCTACCATCATTCCAACAAGTAAGCTAATGCATACCAATGTGTGCCACAAGATTGATTACAAAGTACCTCGTCAACGAAGACTCTACCTCTCCTTCCCTGTTCCCATATCCTGATCACCCTTACATTACCTTATAAATTATTATGGTATAATTTTTTATTTTTGCATGAGTTTCGCACAATTTGATCTTAAACCATTTTAAGAAAATAAAATTCTTATAAAAGGGTATCTTTCGGTTTTAATTTTAAATTTTGTATGCTTCAACTTTTTTTGATAATATTAAAATTTAGTTAAGATTATGTTCGCAAGAATGATGAATGTTCTACATCCAGTGACCAAAAAGGGGCGTATTAGTTCATATATAGGGTATAGATACGTTATTTATGATTTTGATATTTTGTGATTCTTAGATCATTAAATGTTCAGAGGGTTTGAAAACATTTGTGTGGCTCAATATTTTATACTCTTGTCTAGCCTACTCTAAACTATAAAGGGTTATAGAAAGAAGAGTTCCTTCTTAAATTAGGACCTTTTAGATTTCATTGGTAAACCTAATGAAATAGTGACTACTTGCATGTCCGACAAATGTCACCATAAGTCATTAAGAATCCCTCGGAGGATGAAATCGGTTCCGGTTCTACATCACTTACCATTAAAATCCTACCATCATTCAAACAAGTAAGTGAACGCATTACAATGTGTGCCATTGAATACAAAGCACCTCTTCAAAAAAGACACCACATCTCCTTCCCTGTTCCCATATCCTTCCATCACCTAAACATTACCTTATAAATTATCGTGGTATTATTATTTTTATTTTTCCACGAGGTTCGCACAATTTAATCTTAAACCAGTTTAAGAAAATAAAATTCTTACACAAGGGTATACTTTGTTTTTAATTTTAATTTCTGTATGCATCAACTTTCTTTGAAAATATTGAAATTTATTTTTGATTATTTTTGCAATAAGGATGAGTGTTCTACATCAAGTGACTAAAAGGGCAATTTTAGTTCAAAATTATTGTATAAATATGTTGTTTCTGAGTTTCATAATTAGTGACTTACAAATTATTAAATGTTAAAAAAGGATGTCAAAAGATGTATGGCTCAATATATTATACTTTTGTGTTGCCTACTCTAAACTACAAAGGGTTTTGGAATGTGGCGTTCCTTATAAAATTAGGAGCTTTTACATTTCATCGGTACACCAAATATAATAGTGATTACATACATGTCCGAAAAATGTCACCACAACTCATGAAGAATCCCTAAGAGCTTGAATTCAATTCCGGTTCTAGATCACTTACCATAAAAATTCTTCCATCATTCCAACAAGTAAGCGAACACATACTAATGTGTGCCACGAGATTGATTACAAAGCACCTCTTCAACGAAGACTCCACATCTCTTTCCCTATTCCCATATCCTTCCATCACCTTACATTACCGTATAAATTATTATGGTATAATTTTTAATTTTCGCACAGGGTTCGCACAATTTGATCTTAAACCATTTTAAGGAAATAAAATTCTAATACAAGGGTATCCTTTGTTTTTAATTTTAATTTTGGTATGCTTCAACTTTTTTGATAACAATAAAATTTAGTTTAGATTATGTTTGCAAGAAGGATGAGTGTTCTACATCTAGTGACCAAAAATGGACATTTTAGTTCATAATTAGGGTATAGATATGTTATTTCTAATTCTCATATTTTGTGATTATTAGATTATCAAATTTTAAGTGGGGTTGAAAACATTCGTATGGCTCAATGTGGTATACTCTTGTCTAGCCTACTCTAAACAATAAAGGGTTATAGAAAGAATCATTCCTTCTAAAATTAGGGCCTTTTACATTTCATTGGTAAACCTAAGAAAACATTGACTACTTACATGTCCGACAAATGTCACCATAACTCATGAAGAATCCCTCAGAGCACGAAATTAGTTGCGGTTCTACATTACTTTCCATAAAAATTGTACCATTATTCCAAAAAGTAAGAGAACGCATACCAATGTGTGCCACGAGATTGATTACGAAGCACCTCTTTACACAAGACTCCACATCTCCTCCCCTGTTCTCATATCCTTCCATCACCTAAACATTACCTTATAAATTATTGTGGTATTATTGTTTTTATTTTTGAACAAGGTTCGCACAATTTTATCATAAACCATTTAAAAAAAAAATCTTACACAAGGGTATCCTTTGTTCTTAATTTTAATTTTGGTATGCATTAAGTTTCTTTGAAAATATTAAAATTTACTTTTGATTATGTGTGCAAGAAGGATGAGTGTTCTACATCCAATGACAAAAAAGGGCAATTTTAGTCTATAATTTGGGTATAGATATGTTGTTTTCAATTTTCATGTTTAGTGATTGTTAGATTATTAAATGTTAGGAGGGGTTGACAAATTTTGCGTGGCTCAATATGTTATATTCTCTTCTAACCTACTTTAAACAATAAAGGGTTATAGAAAGAAGCATTCCTTCTAAAATTATGACCTGTTAGATTTCATTGGTATACCTAATAAACAATGACTACTTACATGTCTGACAAATGTCACCATAACTCATGAAGAATCCCTCAGAGCATGAAATCAGTTCTGGTTTTACATCACTTTCCATAAAAATCCTGTCATCATTCCAACGAGTAAGTGAACACATACCAATGTGTGCCACGGGATTGATTACGAAGCACCTCTTCACACAAGACTCCACATCTCCTTCCCTGTTTGCATATCATCCCATCACTTAAACATTACCTTATAAATTATTGTGGTATTTTTTTTATTTTTACACGAGATTTGCAAAATTTAATCTTAAACCATTTTAAGAAAATGAAATTCTTACTCAAGGGTATCCTTTGTTCTTAATTTTAATTTTTGTATGCATTAACTTTCTTTGAAAATATTAAAATTGACTTTTGATTATGTGTGCAAGAAGGATGAGTGTTTTACATCCAAAAAGGGAAATTTTAGTTTATAATTTGGGTATAGAAATGTTTTTTATGATTTTCATGTTTGGTGATTGTTAGATTATTAAATGTTAGGAAGGGTTGACAAAATTTGCGTGGCCCAGTATGTTATATTCTTGTCTAACCTACTTTAAACAATAAAGGGTTATAGAAAGAAACATTCCATATAAAATTAATAGCTTTTAGATTTCATTGGTAAACCAAATATAACAGTGACTACATACATGTCCGATAAATGTCACCATAACTCACGAAGAATCCATTAGAGCACGAAACCAGTTCCAGTTCGACATCACTTACCATAAAAATTCTACCCTCATTCCAGTAAGTAAGCGAATGCATACTAATGTGTGCCACGAGATCGATTACAAAGAACATCTTCACACAACACTCCATATCTTCTTCCTTGTTCCCATATCCTCCGATCACCTAAACATTACCTTATCAGTTATTGTGGTATAATTCTTTTATTTTTGCACGAGGTTTGCACAATTTAATTTTAAACCATTTTAAGAATATAAAATTCTTACTCAAGGGTATACTTGTTAATTTTAATTTTGGTATGCATCAACTTTCTTTGAAAATATTAAAATTTTGTTTTGATTATTTTTGCAATAAGGATGAGTGTTCTGCATCCAATAACCAAAAAGGGCAATTTTAGTTCAAAATTGGTGTATAAATATGTAGTTTATGAGTTTCATAATTGGTGACTTACAGGTTATTAAATTTTAGGAAAGGTTGAAAAAAAATTGTATGGCTCAATCTATTATACTTTTGTGTGGCCTACTCTAAACTACAAAGGGTTATAGAAAGAAGCGTTCCTTATAAAATTAGGAGCTCTTAGATTTCATCAGCAAACCAAATATAACCGTGACTACATACATGCCCGACAAATGTCACAATAACTCATGAAGAATCCCTAAGAGCTTGAAATCAGTTCCGGTTCTAGATCACTTACCATAAAAATTCTACCATCATTCCAACAAGTAAGCGAATGCATAACAATGTGTGCCACGAGATTGATTACAAAGCACCTCTTCAACGAAGACTCCACATCTCCATCCCTATTCCCATATCCTTCCATCACCCTTACTTTACCTTAAAAATTATTATGGTATAATTTTTTTTAATTTTGCAGGAGGTTCGCACAATTTGATCTTAAACCATTTTAAGAAAATAAAATTCTTATACAAGGGTATCGTTTGTTTTTAATTTTAATTTTGGTATGCTTCAATTTTTTTTGATAATATATATACAAATTTAGTTTAGATTATGTTTACAAGAAGGATGAGTGTTCTACATCCAGTGTCCAAAATGGGACATTTTATTTCATAATTAGGGTATACATATATTGTTTATGATTTTCATATTTTGTTATTCTTAGATTATTAAATGTTAAGAGGGGTTGAAAAAATTTGCGCGGCTCAATATGTTATACTCTTTTCTAGTTTACTCTCAACTATAACCAGAAAGAAGTGTTCCTTCTAAAATTAGGACCTTTTACATTTCATTGGTAAACCTAATAAAATAGTGACTACTTACATGTACGAAAAATGTCACCATAACTCATGAAGAATCCCTCAGAGCACAAAATCGGTTCCATTTCGACTTTAATTACCATAAAAGTCCTACCATCATTCCATCTAGTAAGTGAACGCATACCACTGTGTGCCAGAGATTCATTACGAAGCACCTCTTCACACAAGACTCCACATCTTCTTCCCAGTTCCCATGTCATTCCATCACCTAAACATTACCTAATCAGTTATTGTGGTATTAGTTTTTAAATTTTTGCACGAGGTTCGTACAATTTTATCTTAAACTATTTTAAGAAAATAAAATTCTTACACAAGGGTATACTTTGTTCTTAATTTTAATTTATGTATGCATCAACTTTCTTTGAAAATATTAAAATTTAGTTTTGATTATTTTTGCAAGAAGGATGAGTGTTCTACAACCAATGATCAAAATGGGCAATTTTAGTTCAAAATTAGTGTATAAATATTTTATTTCTGAGTTTCATAATTGGTGACTTACAGATTATCAAATGTTGAAAAAGAATGATAAGAATTGTATGGCTTATTACATGATACTTTTGTGTGGCCTACTCTAAACTACCAAGGGTTATAGGCAGTAGCATTCCATATAAAATTAGGAGCTTTTAGATTTCATCGGTAAACCAAACATAACAGTGACTACATACATGTCCGACAAATTTCACCATAACTCATAAAGAATCCCTACGAGCTTGAAATCAGTTCCTGTTCTTCAACACTTACATTAAAAATTCTACCATCATTCCAACAAGTAAGCTAACACATACCAATGTGTGCCACGAGATTGATTACAAAACACCTCTTTAACGAAGACTCCACATCTCCATCCTTGTTCCTATATCCTTCCATCACCCTTACATTACCTTATAAATTATTATGGTATAGTTTTTTTTTTATTTTAGCACAAGGTTTGCACAATATGATTTAAAACAATTTTAAGGAAATAAAATTCTTATACAAAGGTATCCTCTATTTTTAATTTTAATTTTGATAGGCTTCAACTTTTTTTGATAATATTAAAATTTAGTTGAGATTATGTTTGCAAGAAGGATGAGTGTTCTACATCCAGTGACCAAAAAGGGCAATTTTAGTTCAAAATTAGGGTATAGATATGTTGTTTCTGATTTCCATATTTTGTGATTGTTAGATTATTAAATGTTCAGAGGGGTTGAAACATTTGCGTGGCTCAATATGTTACACTCTTGTGTACCTCCTCTAAACTATAAAGGATTATAGAAAGAAGCGCTCCTACTAAAATTAGGACCTTTTAGATTTCATTGGTAAACCAAATAAAACTGTGACTACTTACATTTCTGACAAATGTCACCATAACTCATGAAGAATTCCTCAAAGCAAGATATTGGTTCCAGTTTTACATCACTGATGTGGCCATTTTATGCGGATATTTTAGGGTTTTTAGGATTAAGTTTTGGACAATTTTGTGCTCTGAATGTGGCATTTTGCCTTGAAATCATTTAAGGAGCGATAAAAGCGACTTTGCCATTTTTATCACTTTTTAGATGATTTTGTGTGACAAGGTGATTTGTTTGTAGACTTTGAAGATTTGAAGACTTTGAAAGACATCTTTGAAGATTTGAAGACTTACATTT
This sequence comes from Rubia yunnanensis, assembly GCA_037428765.1. Taxonomy (NCBI): domain Eukaryota; kingdom Viridiplantae; phylum Streptophyta; class Magnoliopsida; order Gentianales; family Rubiaceae; genus Rubia; species Rubia yunnanensis. The sequence continues at coordinate 114,873,888 of CM075061.1, read as the reverse complement.
GAGCTTTGTGAAGATTTGAAGAAGTGAAGAGGTGAAGAAAGGAGAGTAAAGCAACGGATGAATGATGATCCAGGGTTCTCAGACTTTTCCGAGAAGAATCAGCCTTCAAGAGTGGCACCATTGGATTCCTCTTCTCGAGCACTATAAAATTGACTACAAGAACTCCCGAAACGGATCAACGGTTCACCCGGAGGAAGAAAAATAAAACGGGGCTGGAGTTACTGATTGAGTCGCGATTCGCGATGAATCTCGTCGCGACTCGCGACGACAGCGTCCAGTCAGCCCTGCAGCAGCGTTTTTCTCCCCTTTTTCTTCCCCTATAAATACCTCTTCACCCCCTTCTTTCCACAGCTTTTGGCCCCTGTTCTTGGGCCAAAACCCTAGTTTTTCTCTTCTTCTTTTCTTAGTTTCTATGTCTTTTGTTATTCTAGAGTAGTTATTGCACTTGGGAGCAAGGATTGAAGCTTCCATATCTATGTAGCAAGAACTCATTTTATCTATCTATTTGGTGTTTTTGCTATTGTGCATTTAGTGTGCTTTGAATGTTAATTGTTGATTTCATTGATGTTGTTGAAAGCTTGAGCATATGAAATACTTGTATGAATTGTTAGCTAGGGTTTGGGGGATTTGGGTTGATTTCCCCCCTTTTCTTATTAGGAATGTATGAGAATGATTTAGATCTTTTGATTGTGTTGATGGATTGATAATGTGCTAGATGAATGTGATTGATGTTGAACTCTTCGTCATGTTCGTTTGTGTAGCAAACGAGAGAGTTATATGCTCTTGGATGAATGTGCGTTGCACGTTCATCCAATCTCGTGTAATTGCATGAATTGGTTAAATGCTTAGTCACGGTGTAGTGGTCATAAGCATTGCCAAGCTTGTTGGTTCTTCGTGATTAAATGCCACCAATGGGATACCTTGAGTCGTGGTCGCGACAACGGGAGTCATTGGTGAGGTTTGACGAGAGATGTCGAACTCACTCTTGCAAACTACAAACTAAGAAGGATAGGAGTTTAGTTTCCACAATAAGTAGTTGAAGTATTGAATAGATGATTTTAATTCATCCTTGAAGCATTTGTTATTTAGCATTTGTGTATTCTTGATGGTGTGTTTCACTTCATTTGTGCCATGAGTTGCTTGAGCATAGGGAGTGCTTGTATGATTGAATTGGTTAGGTGTTAGGAACGTGACGAATTCCGTAGCTCCCTTGCATGAAAATCTATGAGCATGAACTTAGAACTTCTTGTGCATAACGTGTTATGATTCTTGCTAGATGGGTATGTTGATGTTGAGTCATGTAATGCTATATGATAGAATGAGTGAATGATTCAATGACCTGCATTAGATTTGGAAGTGGATATCCCTTGACCCCAAGGCTTTTTATCTTTGTAGTTTTAAAACCCCTTTTCTTAGTTTTGTTTGATGATTAGCATAGTCACTTGACCTTGTTAGTTATCATGTCTTTTAACTTTCGTAACTTAGGAAAACCAACCAACCAACCCACACCCCCCATTTTACTTGCTTTTATGTGTGTGTATATATTTTATCCTAGCATAATATTAATCATTTGTGCTTAAGCGCTTAGGAAGATCCCTCTTCTCCTTGGACGACCCCGATTTGCCGCTATCTACCTAGTTGTAGAAAGTAAGCAAAAAGGGCTTACAAATTATCTTCTGCATAGGGGTGCGACGACCGCCTGCTATCAATCACTTACCATAAAAATCCTCCCATCGTTCCAACAAGTAAGCGAACGCATACCAATGTGTGCCACGAGATTGATTATGAAGAAACTCTTCACACAAGACACCACATCTGCTTCTCATTTCCCATATCCTTCCATCACCTATACATTGCTTTATAAATTATTGTAGGATTATTTTTTAATTTTTGTACGAGGTTCGTACAATTTGATTTTAAACCAATTTAAGAAAATAAAATTCTTATACAAGGGTGTCCTTTATTTTTATTTTTAATTTTTGTATACTTCAACTTTGTTTGACAATATTAAAATTTAGTTTAGATTATGTTTGCAAGAAGGATGACTGTTCTACATCCAGTCACCAAAAAGGGACATTTTAATTCATAATTAGGATATAGAAATGTTGTTTTTTATTTTCATATTTTGTGATTGTTAGAGTATTAAATGTTAAAAGGGGTTGAAAAAATTTGTGTGGCTCAATATGCCTTGTCTAGCCTCCTCTAAACTATAAAGGGTTATAGAAAGAAGCGTTCCTTCTAAAATTTGGACCTTGTAGATTTCATTGGTAAACCTAATAAAACTGTGACTATTTACATGTTCGAAAAATCTCACCATAACTCATGAAAAACCCCTCAGAGCACGAAATCAGTTCCGATTCTACATCACTTACCTTAAAAATCCCACAATCGTTCCAACAAGTAAGAGAAATCATACCAATGGGTGCCACGAGATTTATTATAAAGCAACTCTTCACACAAGACACCACATCTTCTTCCCAGTTCCCATATCCTTCTATCACCTAAACAATACCTTATAAATTATTGTGGTATTATTTTTTTTTATTTTTGTACGAGGTTCGCACAATTTGATCTTAAACCATTTTAAGAAATTATAATTCTTATACAATGGTGTCCTTTGTTTTTAATTTTTATTTTGGTATGTTTCAACTTTGTTTGATAATACTAAAATTTAGTTTGGATTATGTTTGCAAAAGGATGAGTGTACTACATCCAGTGACAAAAATGGGACATTTTAGTTCACAATTAGGGTATAGATATGTTGTTTCTAATTTTCATATTTTGTGATTGTTAGATTATTAAATGTTAAGAGGGGTTGAAAAACTTTGTGTGGCTCAATATTTTATACTCTTACGTAGCCTACTCTAAATTATAAAGGGTTGTAGAAAGAGGGGTTCCTTCTAAAATTAAGACCTTTTAGATTTTATTGGTAAACCTAATAAAACAGTGACTACTTACATGTCCAACAAATGTCACCAAAATTCATGAAGAATCCCTCAGAGCATGAAATATTTTCTTGTTCTACATCACTTACCATGAAAATCTTATCATCATTCCAACTAGTAAGCGAACACATACCAATGTGTGCCACGAGATTGATTACGAAGCACCTCTTCACACAAGACTCCAAATCTCCTTTCTTTATCATATCCTTCCATCACCTAAACATTACCATATAAACTATTGTGGTATTATTTTTTTTATTTTGCACGAGGTTCGCACAATATGATCTTAAACCATTGTTTTTAACTTTAATTTCGGTATGCTTAGAATTTTTTTATTCTTATACATGGATGAGTTTTCTACATCTAGTGACCAAAAAGGGAAATTTTAGTTCATAATTAGGGTATAAATATGTTGTTTCTAATTTTCATATTTTGTGATTGTTAAATTATTAAATGTTAAGAGTGGTTGAAAAAAAATTATGTGACTCAATATGTTATACTCTTGTCTAGTACACTAAACTATAAGGGATTATAGAAAGAAGCGGTCATTCTAAAATTAGGACCTTTTAGATAGTATTGGTAAACCTAATAAAACAATGACTACTTACATGTACGACAAATGTCACCATAACTCTTGAAGAATCCCTCAGAGCACGAAATCAGTTCCATTTCGACTTCACTTACCATAAAAATCCTACCATCATTCCAACAAGTAAGTGAACGCATACCAATGTGTGCCAGAGATTCATTACGAAGCACCTCTTCACAAAGGATTCCACATCTTCTCCTGTTCCCAAGTCCTTCCATCACCTAAAAATTACCTAATCAGTTATTGTGGTATTAATTTTTTAATGTTTGCACGAGGTTAACACATTTTGATGTTAAACCATTTTAAGAAAATAAAATTCTTACACAAGGGTATACTTTGTTCTTATTTTTAATTTATGTATGCATCAACTTTCTTTGAAAATATTAAAATTTAGTTTTGATTATTTTTGCAAGAAGGATGAGTGTTCTACATCCAGTGACCAAAATGGGAAATTTTAGTTCAAAATTAGTGTATAAATATTTTGTTTCTGAGTTTCATAATTGGTGACTTACAGATTATCAAATATTGAAAAAGAATGACAAAAATTGTATGGCTCATTATATTATACTTTTGTGTGGCATACTCTAAACTACAAAGGTTTATAGAAAGTAGCGTTCCTTATAAAATTAGGAGATTTTAGATTTCATCGGTAAATCAAAAATAACATTGACTACATACATGTCCGACAAATGTCACCATAACTCATGAAAAATCCCTACGAGCTTGAAATCAGTTCCTGTTCTTCATCAATTACAATAAAACTTCTACCATAATCCCAACAAGTAAGCCAACGCATACCAATGTGTGCCACGAGATTGATTACAAAGCACCTCTTCAACGAAGACTCCACATCTCCTTCCCTGTTCCCATATCCTTCCATCACCGTTACATTACCTTATAAATTATTGTGGTAGTATTTTTTTATTTTTACACGAGGTTCGCACAATATGATCTTAAACCATTTTAAGAAATAACATTCTTATACAAGGGTATCCTCTATTTTTAATTTTCATTTTAGTATGCTTCAACTTTGTTTGATAATATTAGAATTTTGTTTAGATTATGTTTGCAAGAAGAATGAGTGTTCTACATCCAGTGACCAAAAAGGGAAATTTTAGTTCATAATTAGGGTATAGAAATGTTGGTTCTGATTTTCATATTTTTTGATTGTTAGATTATTAAACGTTAAGAGGGTTTGAAAAAATTTGCATGGCTCAATATGTTATACCCTTGTCTAGCCTCCTCTAACCTATAAAGGATTATAGAAAGAAGCATTCCTTCTAAAATTAGGACCTTTTAGATTTCAATGGTAAACCTAATAAAACTGTGACAATTTACATGTCCGACAAATATCACCATAACTCATGAAGAAACCCTCAAAGGACAAAATCGGTTCCAGTTTCACATCACTTACCATAAAACTCCTACCATCGTTCTAACAAGTAAGCAAACTCATACCAATGTGTGCCAGGAGATATATTACGAAACAACTCTTCACACAAGACACCACATCTGCTTCCCAGTTCCCATATCCTTCCATCACCTAAACATTACCTTATAATCTATCGTGGTATTATTTTTTTATTTTTGTACGAGGTTCACACAATTTGATCTTAAACCATTTTAAGAAAATAAAATTCTTATACAAGGGTATCCTTTATTTTTATTTTTAATTTTGGTATGCTTCAACTTTGTTTGATAATATTAAATTTTAGTTTAGATTTTGTTTGCAAAAAGGATGAGTGCTCTACATCCAGTCACTAAAAAGGGAAATTTTAGTTCATAATTAGGGTATAGATACGTTGTTTCTGATTTTCATATTTTCAGATTGTGAGATTATTAAATGTTAAGAGGGGTTGAAAAAATTTGTGTGGCTCAATATATCTTGTCTAGCCTCCTCTAAACTATAAAGGGTTATAGAAAGAAGCGTTCCTTCTAAAATTAGGACCTTTTAGATTTCATTGGTAACCCTAATATAACAGTGACTACTTACATATCCGACATATGTCACCATAACTCCAGAAGAATCCCTCAGAGCACGAAACCGGTTCCAGTTCTACATCAATTATCGTAAAAATCCTACCATCGTTTCAACAAGTAATCGAACGCATACTAATGTGTGCCACAAGATTGATTATTAAGAAACACTTCACACAAGACACAACAACTGCTTCCTAGTTCCCATATCCTTCCATCACCTAAACATTACCCTATAATTTATTGTGGTATTATTTTTTTTTTATTTTTTACGAGGTTCGCACAATTTGATCTTAAACCATTTTAAGAAAATAAAATTCTTATACAAGGGTATCCTTTATATTATTTTTAATTTTGGTATGCTTCAAATTTGTTTAATAATATTAAAATTTAGTTTAGATTATGATTTCAAGAAGGATGAGTGTTCTACATCCAGTGACCAAAAAGGGACATTGTAATTCATAATTGGGATATAGATGTGTTGTTTCTGATTTTCATATTTTGTGATTGTTAGATTATTAAATGTTAAAAGGGGTTGAAAAGGTTTGCGTGGCTCGATATTTTATACTCTTGTCTAGCCTCCTCTAAACTATAAAGGGTTATAGAAAGAAGGGGTCCTTCTAAAATTAGGACCCTTTAGATTTGATTGGTAAACCTAATAAAACTGTGACTACTTACATGTCCGACAAATGTCACCATAACTTATGAAGAATCCCTCAGAACACATATCTAGTTCTACATCACTTACCATAAAAATCCCACCATTGTGTCAACAAGTAAGCAAATGCATACCAATGGGTGCTACGAGATTGTTTATGAAGCAACTCTTCTAACAAGACACCACATCTGCTTCCCAGTTCCCATATCCTTCCATCACCTAAAAATATCCATATATATTATTGTGGTATTAGTTTTTTATTTTTGTACGAGGTTCGCACAATTTTATCTTAAACCATTTCAAGAAAATAAAATTCTAATTCTAGGGCATCCTTTATTTTAATTTTTAATTTTGGTATGTTTCAACTTTGTTTGATAATATTAAATTTTAGTTTAGATTAAGTTTTCAAGAAGGATGAGTGTTCTACATCCAGTGACCAATAACCATTGACCAAAAAGGTACATTGTAGTTCACAATTAGGGTATGGATATGTTATTTCTGATTTTCATAATTTGAACTTGTTGGCTTATTAAATGTTAAGAGGGGTTGAAAATATTTGCATGGCTCAATATGTTATACTCTTGTCTGGCCTACTCTAAACTAGAAAGGGTTATAGAAAGAAGCGTTCATTCTAAAATTAGGACCTTTTAGATTACATTAATAAACCTAATAAAATAGTGACCAGTTACATGTTGAAAACTGTCACCATAACTCATGAAGAATGCCTCAGAGCACCAAATCGGTTTCGGTTCTACATCACTTACCATAAAAATCCTACCATAATTACAACGAGTAACCGAACCGCATACCGATGTGTGCCACGAGATTGATTACGAAGCACCTCTTCCCACAAGACTCTACATCTCCTTGTTCCCATATCTTTCCATCACATAAGCATTACTTTATAAATTATTGTGGTATTATTGTTTTATTTTTGTACGAGTGTCGCACAATTTGATCTTAAACCATTTTTAGAAAATAAAATTATTATACAAAGGTATCCTTTGTTTTTTATTTTAATTTTTGTATGCTTCAACTTTGTTTGATAATATTAAAATTTAGTTTAGATTATGTTTGCAAGAAGAATGAGTGTTATATATCCAGTGACCAATTTAGTTCTATAATTAGGGTATAGATATGTTCTTTGATTTTCATATTTTGTGATTGTTAGATTATTAAATGTTAAGAAGGGTTAAAAAAATTGCGTGGCTCAATATGTTATGCTCTTGTCTAGCCTACTCTAAACTATAAAGGGTTATAGAAAGAAGCGTTCCTTCTAAAATTAGGACCTTTTAGATTTCATTGGTTAACCTAATAAAACAGTGACTACTTACATGTCCGAAAAATGTCACCATAACTGATGAAGAATCCCTCTGAGCACGAAATCTGTTTCGGTTCTACATCACTAACCATAAAAATTCTACCATCATTCCAACAAGTAAGTGAACGCATACCAATGTGTGCCACGAGATTGATAACGAAGCACCTCTTCACACAAGACTCCATATCTCCTTCCCTTTCCCATATCCTTCCATCACCTAAACATTGCCATATAAATTATTGTGGTATTATTTTTTTATTTTTACACGAGGTTCGCACAATTTGATCTTAAACCATTTTAAGGAAATAAAAGTTTTATACAAGGGTATCCTTTATTTTTAATTTAAATTTTGGTATGCTTCAACTTTGTTTGATAATATTAAAATTTAGTTTAGATTATGTTTGAAAGAAGGATGAGTGTTCTACATCCATTGACCAAAAAGGGACATTTTAGTTCATAATTAGGGTATAGATATGTTGTTTATGATTTTCATAGTTTGTGATTGGTAGATTATTAAATTTTAAAGAGGGGTTGAAAAATTTTGTGTGGCTCAATATGTTATACTCTTGTCTAGCCTACTACAAACTATAAATGGTTATAGAAATAAACATTCCTTCTAAAATTAGGACCTTTTATATTTCGTTGGTAAGCCTAATAAATCCGTGCTACTTACATATCCGACAAATGTCACCATAACTCATGAAGAATCCCTCAGAGCAAGAAATTGGTTCCGGTTCTACATGAACTACCATAAAAGTCCTACCATCATTCCAAAAAGTAAGAAAACGCATACCAATGTGTGCCACGAGATTCATTATGAAGCACCTCTTCACACAATTTTCAACATCTCCTTCCCTGTTCCCATATAATTCCATAACCTAAACATTACCTTATATATTATTGGGGTATTTTTTTTTAATTTTTGCACGGGGTTCACACAATTTAATCTTAAACCATTAAAAGAAAATAAAATTCTTTCACAAGTGTATACTTTGTGATTAATTTTAATTTTTGTAAGCATCAACTTTCTTTGAAAATATTAAATTTAGTTTTGATTATTTTTGAAAGAAGGACGAGTGTTCTACATCCAGTGACCAAAAGCGCAATTTTAGTTCAAAATTAGTGTATAAATATGTTGTTTTTGAGTTTCATAATTTGTGACTTACAAATTATCAAATGTTAAAAAGGATTGATAAAAATTGTCTGGATGAATATGTTATACTTTTTTTAGCCTATTCTAAACTACAAAGGGTTATAGAAAGTAGCATTGATTATCAAATTAGAAACTTTTAGATTTCATTGGTAAACAAAATATAACAATGACTACAAACTTGTCCGATAAATATCACCATAACTCATGAAGAATCCCTTAGAGCTCAAAATCAGTCATGGTTCTACATTACTTACCATAAAAATTCTACCATCATTCCAACAAGTAAGTGATCGCATACCAATGTGTGCCACGAGATTGATTATGAAGCACCTCTTCAACAAACAACCTATACAAGGGGGGCTCGGGCTCGAAAGCCGGCACGTCTTCCTCCCTGTTCCCATATCCTTTAATCACCCTTACATTACCTTATAAATTATGATGGTATATTTATTTTATTTCTGCATGAGGTTCACACAATTTGATCTTAAACCTTTTTAAAAAATAAAATTCGTATGCAAGGGTATCCTTTTTAAAAAAATTTAATTTCATATAATTTAACTTTCTATGATAATATTAAAATTTAGTTTATATTATGTTTGCAAGAAGGATGAGTGTTCTACATCCAATGACCAAAAAGGGCAATTTAAGTTCATAATTTCGATAGAGATATGTTGTTTCTCATTTTCATATTTGGTGATTGTCAGATTATTAAATGTTATGAGGGGTTGAAAAAATTTCCGTGGCTCAATATGTTATACTCATCCCGTGGCACATATTGTTAAAAAGGGTTGACAAAAATTGCATGGATGAATATGTTATACTCTTGTCTAGCCTACTCTAAATTGTAAAGGGTTATAAAAAGTAGTGTTCCTTATAAATTATGAGGTTTTATATTTCATTGGTAAACCAATTATAACATTGAATTCATACATGTCCGATGAATGTCACAATAGCTCATAAAGAATCCCTCAGTGCACAAAAAAGGTTCGAGATCTACATCACTTAACGTAAAAATGATACCATCATTCCGAGAAGTAAGCGAATGCATACCAATGTGCCATGGGATTGATTACGAAGCACCACTTCACCCAAGACTCTTCATCTCCTACCATGTTAAAATATGCTTCCATCACCCAAATATTAACTTAAAAATAGCTATGGTATCTTTTATTTTTTTTTGCACGAGGTTTGCACAATTTGATCTTAAACAATTTTAAGAAAATAAAACTCTTACTCAAGGGTATCCTTTGTTCTTAAATTTAATATTATTATTATGAATCAACTTTCTTTTATAATATTAAGTTTTTGTTTTGATTATGTTTGCAAGAAGGATGAGTGTTCTACATTTAGTTCAAAATTAGGATTGAAATGTATTGTTTTTTATTTTCATATTTGGTGATTGTAAGATTATTAAATGTGAAGAGGGGTTGAAAAAGAATCTGTGTGGCTCAATATGTTATATTCTTGTCTAGCATACTCTAAACTATAAAGGGTTATAGAAAGCAGTGCTCCTTATAAAATTAGGAGCTTTTAGATTTCACTGGTAAACTAAATATAATAGTGAATACGTACATGTCCAACAAATGTCACCATAACTCATGAAGAATCCCTTAGTGCAAAAAATCAGTTCCGGTTCCACAGAACATAGCATAAAAATCCTATAGTCATTCCAACAAGTAAGCAAATGCATACCAATGTGTTCCACGAGATTGATTACGAAGCACCTCTTCACACAAGACTCCCCCCATCTCCTTCCATATTCCCATATACTTCCATCACCCAAACATTACCTTATAATTTTTTATGGTATTATTTTTTTATTTTTGCACGAGGTTTGCAAAATTCGATCTTAAACCATTTTAAGAAATAAAAATCTTACACAAGGGTATCCTTTGTTTTGAGTTTTAAATTTTTTTTTTGCATTAACTTTCTTTGATAAAATTAAATTTTATTTTTGATTATGATTGCAAGAAGGATGAGTGTTCCACATCCATTGACCAAAAAGGACAATTTCGGCACAAAATTAGTGTATAAATATGTTGTTTCTGAGTTTCATATTTGTTGATTTAAAGATTATTAAATTTTAAAAAGGCTTGACAAAAATTGTATGAATCAATATGTTATACTCTTGTCTAACCTACTCTAAACTGTAAAGGGTTATAGAAATTAGCATTCCTAACTATGAGATTTTATATTTCATTGGTAAACCAAATATAACATGGAATTCATACATGTCCGACAAATGTCACCATAACTCATGAAGAATCACTCAGTGCACGAAAATAGTTCCAGATCCACATCACTTAACATAAACATCCTACCATCATTCCAACAAGTAAGCGAATGCATACCAATGTGTACCATGGGATTGATTACGAAGCACCACTTCACCCAACACTCCTCATCTCCTTTCTTGTTCCCATATCCTTCCATCACCCAACGATTAACTTAAAAATAATTATGGTTTTTTTTGGACGAGGTTTGCACGATTTGATTTAAAACCATTCTAAGAAAATAAAATTCTTACACAAGGGTATCATTTGTTCTTAAATTTAATTTTGGTATGGCTAAACTTTCTTCGATAATATTAAATTTGTGTTTTCATTATGTTTGCAAGAAGGATTAGTGTTCTACATCCAGTGACCAAAAAGGACAATTTTAGTTCAAAATTAGGGTATAGATCTATTGTTTCTGAGTTACATATTTGGTGATTGTCAGATTATTAAATGTGAAGAGGGGTTGACGAAAACCGTGTGGCTCAATATGTTATACTCTTGTCTAGCATACTCTAAACTATAAACAGTTATATAAAGTAGCGTTCCTTATAAAATTTGAGCTTTTAGATTTCATTGGTAAACTAAACATAATAGTGAATATGTACATGTCCAGCAAATGTCACCATAACTCATGAAGAATCCCTCAGTGCACAAAATTAGTTCCGGTTCTACATCACTTACCATAAACATTCTACCATCATTCCAACATGTAAGCAAAGGCATACCAATGTGTGCCATGAGATTATTTACGAAGCACCTCTTAACCCAAGACTCCCCATAACCTTCCCAGTTCCCATATCCTTCCCTCACCCAAACATTACCTTATAAATTATTATGGTATTATTTTTTTTAATTTTATACGAGGTTCGCACAATTTGAACTTAAACCATATTAAGAGATAAAATTCTTACACAAGGTACCCTTTGTTCTTAGTTTTAATTTTGATATGCATCAACTTTCTTTGATAACATTAAAATTTTCTTTTTATTATGTTTGGAAGAGAGATGAGTGTTCCAAATCAAGTTACAAAAAAGGGAAATTTTAGTTCAAAATTTGTGTATAAATATGTTTTTTATGAGTTTCATATTAGTGACTTACAAATTCTTAAATGTTAAAAATGGTTGACAATAATTGTATGGCTTAATATGTTATACTCTTGTCTAGCCTAGTCTAAACTATAAAGGGTTATAGAAAGTAGTGTTCCTTATAAAATCATGAGCTTTTATATTTCATTGGTCAACCAAATATAACATGGAATTCATACATGTCCGACCAATTTCACAATAACTCAGGAAGAATTCCTCAGTGCACGAAAACTATTCTGGATCTACATCACTAAACATAAAAATCCTTCCATCATTCCAACAAGTAAGTGAATGCATACCAATGTGTGCCTTGGAATTGATTACGAAGCACCACTTAACCCAAGACTCCTAATCTCCTTCCACGTTCCCATATCATTCCATCAACCAAACATTAACTCAAAAATAATTATGGTATTATTTTTTGTTTTTGCATGAGGTTTACACAATATGATCTTAAACCATTTTAAGAAAATAATATTTTTACACAATGGTATATTTTGTTCTTAATTTAAATTGTGGTATGCATAAACCTTTGTTGCAAATGTTAAATTTAATTTTAGATTATGTTTGGAAGAAGGATGAGTGTTCTACATCCAGTGACCAAAAAGGGATATTTTAGTTCAAAATTAGTGTATAAATATGTTGTGTCTATGTTTCATATTTGCTTACTTACAGATTATTGATTGTTAAAATTGGTTAACAAAAATTGTATGGCTCAATATGTTATACTCTTGTCTAGCTTACTCTAAACTGTAAAGGGTAATAGAAAACAATGTTCCTTAGTTATGAATTAGGGTATAGATCTGTTGTTTCAGAGTTTAATATTTGGTGGTTGTCAGATTATTAAATATTAAGAGGGGTTTACAAAAATTGTGTGGATTAATATGTTATACTCTTTTCTAGCCTACTTTAAACTAAAAAGGGTTATAGAAAGTAGTGTACCTTATAAAATTCGAAGTTTTGATATTTCATTGGTGAACCAAATAAAACATTAAATACATACATGTCCAACGAATGTCACTAGAACTCATGAACAATCTCGCAGTCCATGAAATATGGTCCGGTTCTACATAACTTACCATAAAAATCATACCTTCATTCCAACAAGTAAAAGAATGCATACCAATGTGTGCCACGAGATTGATTACGAAGCACCTCTTCATCCAAGACCCTCCATCACCTTCCCTGTTCCGATATACTTTCATTACCCAAACATTACCTTATAAATTTTTATGGTATTATTTTTTATTTTTGCACGAGGTTCGTACAATTTGATTTTAAACCATTTTAAGAAATAAAATTCTTTCACAAAGGTATACTTTGTTCATAATTTTGTTTTTGGTATCCATCAACTTTCTTTGATAATATTAAGTTTTAGTTTTGATTATGTTTGGAAGAAGGATGATTGTTCTACATCTAGTGACCGAAAAGGGCAATTTTAGTTCAAAATTAGTGTATAAATATGTTTTTTATGAGTTTCATATTTTGTTACTTACATATTATTAAATGCTAGAAATGGTTGACAAATATTTTATGGGTCAATATGTTATACTCCTGTCTATGCTATTATAAACTGTAAAGGGTTATAGCAAGTAACGTTCCTTATAAAATTAGGAGCTTTTAGATTTCATTGTCAAACCAAATTTAACAGTGAATATATACGTGTACTAATAATGTCACCATAACTCATGAAAAATCCCTAAGTGCACGAAATCAATTCTGGTTTTACATCACTTACACTTAAAATCCAACCATCATTCCAACAAGCGAATGCAGACCAATGTGTGCAATGGGATTGATTACAAAGAACCTCTTCACCTAAGACTCCTGATCTCATTCCATGTTCCCATATCCTTCCATTTTCCAAATACTACCTCATAAATGATTATGGGATTTTTATTTTGCACGAGGTTCACGCAATTTGATCTTGAATGACTTTGAGAAAATAAACTTTTTACACAAGGGTATCATTAGTTCTTAATTTCAATTTTGGTTTACATCCATTTTCTTTGATAATATTACATTTTAGTTTTGATTGTGATTGCAAGAAGGTCAAGGTCTACATCTAGTGGCTAAAAAGGGCAATTTTAGTTCAAAATTAGGGTATAGATCTGATTAACATACTATACCTGCAGGAAATGTTAAGATTCTTAGATAAAAAAATATAGTGCCTAACTGTATTCTCAAGCTTGACCTCAGGAAAGCTTTTGATAGGGTTAATTGGGATTTTTAAAAGAACATACTTGGTAGATTTGGTTTTACTGGGAATTTCTTGCATGCTGTTATGAATAATATATCCCAGGCTCATTTTTCTGTACTCATAAATGGCAATCCAGTGGGCATTTTTTAAAGCCACCAGAGGCATCAAACAAGGTGATCCCCTATCCCCCCTTCTCTTTAATATTTTCTCAGAAGCTTTCTCTAGGAGCCTCTCTTTTATATTCTTAAATAACAGCCTCACACATTTTCAGCTACCCTCTGCAATCACACCAGCCTCCCACTTAATGTATGCTGATGATACCATCATTTTCATGCAGGCCTCAAAATCTAACCTTATTAAGATCAAAGCTTTCCTAGAAATCTTTAAATCTACCTCGGGCTAGAAATTTAACTTTGAAAAGTCTGACTTTTACATTAGTAAGAGGGCTACAGTTGCTAAGATAAACCAGGTTAAGATGATCTTTAAAATGAAAAAAGGATCTTTTCCATTTAAATACCTGGGATGTCCAATCTTTAAAGGTAGAACACTTAACATATACTTCCAACCTTTAATGGAAATTGTGGACAAAAAGCTGATGAACTGGAAAAATATTTGGCTGAGCTCGGGGGGAAAACTGACCCTAATTCAATCCTGCATATATTCCTTACCTCAACACCTATGGACTGTCACTAAGCCTCCTATCTATGTAGTCAAGGAATTTGAGAGAAAGATGTCTACTTTCTTCTGGGGTGAGACTGATGAGAAGAAGAATAAAGTGTGGAAAAAGTGGTCTGGTTTAGGTGCTCTTAGGTATCAGAATGGTTTAGGTTTTAGATCAGTTCAGGCTATAATTGATTCTTTTCCACTTAAACTCTGGTGGAAAAGTCAACTGGGAACTACAATGTGGACAAAAATTATTTGGTCCTTACCTCAAACACATAGAAAATCCATGACCTGGAAAAGAATATGCCCAGTTAATTCCTTTGCAGAAAATAACAATCTGATTATTCGTGGCAGAGGTAGTTGTAATTTTTGGTCTGCCAACTGGTGCCCTAATGGGCCACTTGAGAATCTCATCCCTAACTCTATCATTTCCCCACTCTTATACTTCTCAGTGGCTCAGTTTATAAACAAAAAAGCCTCCATCCTACCACATATTTCTTCCTTCTTAGAACATGATACTCTCTCCTTTTTGCAGTCAGCAGAAATCTTTCAAGATAGAGAGGATAGATTAATCTGGAAACCAGAGGTGACAGGAGCTTTTACTTTCAAATCTGCTTACAAGACTCTCACCTTCTCCTCAGGTACCTTCCCTGCTTCTCAGCTTATATGGAATTCTAGAATACAAAAAAAAGTTTCTATTTTCACATGGAAACTGTTGCACTCTTTCCTACCTTTTGATGATGTGCTAATGAGATGTGGTTTTAGTCTTGCTTCAAAATTCCCTACATGTAATCACTCAGATTCTCTCCAACACTTTTTCATATCTTGTCCCCTTACTCAATTAATATGGAATAAGATGGTAGCTTTACTGGATTTTAATCTTGTAGTTTGGACTCAATAAATGAAAGGTTCTTCTTATTCTGGAATTGCCATGATATGCCCAGATTGCACCAGCTGTTATGTAAAATCCTTCCCCCTCTGATTTGCTGGAGCCTTTGGAAGGCTAGAAGCAGTCTATTTTTTTTATAACAAACATTTCTCTCTAGTGCTTATATGCAAGGAAATTAGTGATCTAATTTACTTACCCCTCTCTGCCAAACCTTGTCCCTCTAGTTCTTCCCTCACTATGAGCCCTTATTTCTCTCAGCCGATCCCCTCCTCTAGACCACCACCTAAACCTACTATATCTGTTATCTTTTGGGAAAGGCCGAAACCAAACTGTATAAAGATCAATGTTGATGCATCTTGGTCCTCTACTAATTCCATTGTTGGCCTGATTGCAAGGAACTGTGATGGAATTCCATGTCTTATAAAGTCCACTGCCATAACTGCAGTTTCTCACTTCAAGCAGAAATTATAGCCATCCTTATTGCCTGCCAATCCTTTCCAGCTCTAGAAAGCCCCTTTACCATTGAATCTGATTCTTTGCTGGCTGTGAACATGATTAATAACCCTCATATTGCACACTGGCCTGTTTTCACTCTAGCTTCTAAGGTGCATTCCCTGCTAAAGAATGCCAAACTTAAACATGTTTTTAGGGAATGTAATGCTGTGGCAGATGCAATTTCCAAGGTTCACCTAGCCCATAATTGTGATCTTGTGCTGAACCTTTCCAATTTACCCGCTCACATATGAGGTCTCATCTCTTTGGATAGGGAACACACTCCCTATATTAGAACACATAGGCATGGCTCAAAATAGGATTGACACTGCTAATATTTTGTCATTTGCTCTCCTACAGGTACTAGAGCTCAACTCTACTCCCAACTCCCTTCTGGTGCTGATCTATATTTAAACAGAAATCCATTCCAAATGGTTAGCCATTCAGGCTGCCACGGCCCTGAGAAAGGAACTCTCAAATTATATTTCTTCTACAACTCCTAGAGCTAAGATCTGGTTATATTTTTAGCTCCCCATTTTGATGTCCTAGAATGAAGTTGCCTGGCCAAGGGAAAGAATTAACACAGGGGGTGAAGATTCTTTCTTTTGGATCGTAACTACCATTCTTACTCTCCTTTCATATTCACTAGATCAGACATTTGTCTTTTTCATTATTAGAAGCTAGGTATTCTTTTGGAGGAAACAATGTTGCCTCAATGATCTTCATGTACAATCCATTACTCTGTATATATTTGTCTTTATAAAGGCTTGGGGAACCTTATATAAAATCCCCCACCCTATGGTGTTTTCATTTTAAAAAAGGGGTATAGATCTGATGTTTATGAGTTTAACATTTGGTGACTTTCAGATTATTTAATGTTAAAAGGGGTTGACAAAATTTGTATTGCTCAATCTGTTATGCTCTTATCTAGCCTACTCTAAACTATAAAGGGTTATAGAAAGTAGCATTCCTTTAAAAAAAAGGAGCTTTTTTATTTCATTTGTAAACAGAATATAACAGTAAATACATACATGTTTGAAAAATGTCACCATAACCATATAAATCCAACGATCATTCCAACAAGTAAGTGAATCCATACAATTGTGTGCTATAACATTGATTACGAACTACCTCTTCACCCAAGACTCTCTATCTCTTTCCTTGTTCCCATATCCTACCATCACCCAGACATTACCTCATAAATGATTATGGTATTATTTTTTGTTTTTGCATGAGATTTTCACATTTTGATCTTAAACCATTTTTAGAAAATAAAATTCTTACTCAAAGTTATCATTTGTTCTTAATTTCCTATTTGGTATGCATCAATATTTTTTGATAATACTAAATTTTGATTTTAACTGTGTTTCCAAGAAGGTGAGGGTTCTAAATCCCGTGGCCGAAAAAGGCAATTTTAGTTCGTATAGATCTGTTAGTTTAGAGGTTAATATTTTGTGACTTTCCGACTATTAAAATTGTAGGGCTCAATCTTTTATACTCTTGTCTAGCCTACTCCAAACTATAAAGGGTTATAGAAACTAGTGTTCCTTATCAAATTGGAACTTTTAGATTTCATTAGTAAACAAAATTTAACAGTGAATCTGTACGTGTCCGAAGAATGTAACCATAACTCATGAAGAATCCCTCAGTGCACGAAATTTGTTTCGGTTCTACATCACTTACCATAAAAATCCTACCATCATTCCAACAAGTAAGCAAATGCATACCAATGTGTGCAACGGGATGGATTATGAAGCACCTCTTCACCCAAGACTCCCGATCTCTTTCCTAGTTCCCATATCCTTCCATCACCCAGACATTAACTCATAAATGAGTATGGTATTTTTTTTCATGAGGTTTGCACAATTTGATCTTAAACCATTTAAAGAAAATAAAATTCCCACACAAGGGTATGATTTTTTCTTAGTTTCAATTTTTGTATGCATTATTTTTCTTTGATAATATTAAATTTAGTTTTGATTATGTTTGCAAGAAGGTCGAGGGTTCTACATCCTGTGACCAAAAAGGGCAATTTTAGTTCAAAGTTGGGGTATAGATATGTTAATTCAGAGTTTCATATTTGGTGACTTTGCAAATTTTTAATGTTAAGAGGTGTTGACAAAAATTGTATGGCTCAATCCATTATACTTTTGTCTAGCCTACTAGGAACTATAAAGGGTTATAGAATGTAGCATTCCTTATAAAATTAGGAGCTTTTAGATTTCATTGGTAAACCAAATTTAACAGCGAATATATACATGTCCAAAGAATATCACCATAACTCATGAAGAATCCCTCAGTGCACAAAATTAGTTTCGATTCTACATCACATACCATAAAAATCCAACCATCATTCCAACAAGTAAGTGAATGCATGCCAATATGTGCCACAGGATTGATTACGAAGCCTTCCAAATTTGGAGACTCCCCATCCTCTTCCTTGTTCCCATATCCTTCCATCACCCACTCATTAAGTCATAATTGGTTATGGTTTTTTTACACTAGGTTCGCACAATTCGATCTTAAACAATTTTAAGAATTCTTACACAAGGATGTTATTTGTTCTAAAATTAAATTTTGGTATGCATCAATTTTCTTTGACAATATTAAATTTTAGTTTCGATTATGTTTGCAAGAAGGATGAGTGTTCGACATCCATTGACCAAAAGGGCAGTGTTAGTTCAAGATTGGAGTATAGATATGTTTTTTTGAAGTTTCATATTTGTTGACTTTCAGATTATTTAATGTTAAAAGGAGTTGACAAAAATTGTGTGGCTCAATATGTTATATTCTTGTCTAGCCTACTCTAAACTATAAAGGGTTATAGAAAGTAGCTTTCCTATTTATTTTTTAATTAAAACTCACCAGAGTGAAGGGGTGTATATTAGGCTCCCCATGCCAAAATAATAGGAACAACGAGTGTACATCAAACTTCGTGGAATATGCACATCTAGATAGTTCCAATCTCTTTGTTTAAACCTTAATGTAAACAAAAGACCGACTTGGACCCCATGTCGGAGTCTATTGTGGCCTACCATTTTCATGCCTCCACCCCAAGTGTCGACATAAAGTGATGGTCTCCCACAATAGCTCATAGCCAACCACTTCCCCCGAACAGCCCACTAAATAACAGATGCCAATGAATCATCTTATCTGCAGGCCTTGTTTACTCAGGATAACTCCATGTAATGTTTGATTGAGAAACCACAACTCTTCCAACAATAAGTGTAGTAAAACCAGCTTCCTCCACCTTGAATCTAGTTTGCATTCTATCAACTTTATCATCCATTCTCTGGACAGCATTAGAGCTCATCATTTGTTATGTACCTACCATAAAAACAAAAAAAACCAATAGTCTCTTGTCCAGCTAAACATGTCTAACATAAGGCATAAGAGTAGCATCTAATCTAATCATGCCTTTGACGTTTTTCAGTAAACTATTGAAATCAAAGACAACAGTTACCTAATCAATACTTGCAGCTTTAGCTAAGGCATCAGCAACTCTATTAGCTTCTCTGAACATGTGGGAAACTGTTCCTTGGACCGGGTTCAATAATCTCCAAATATCTATAATCTCATATACATACTTCTAGGGGATTTTAAACTCCCTTCTTATCATTTTAACCAGCATCAGTGAATCGCATTCAATCTGCATGTTAGTGTAGCCCTGTTGATGTGCTGAATACAGACCATATTGAAGGGCCTTAATTTCAGCCATAAGACAAGATTCTTATCCTAAATATTTTGAAGCTGCAATCTGTAATGCACCCTAGGAATGCCTAAAGATCACCCCGGCTCCCGGTTCACCATTTTCCAGTGAAGAGCCATCAGTATTTAATTTCAAATGCAAAGGGAGCTACTAGACAACTTTTCTCTTCTGTGTTTGCTTTTTAACCGATCTGTTCTGATCGAATAATAGAGAAGTTGAACTATGAACAGTTATGTGTTTAAAATGTAGGATATGAACTTTAAAAATGTCTTGAAATTGAATTAAAATTTTCTGTATAATAAGTTCCGTGTTTGGTGTGACTAAATCATACAAATGCTTGATTCTTGCACACTAAACAAACCAAACAACTACACAGGGTATAATCCTATTCAAAGTCAGAAGGTTTCCCTTATAATTCTTAAGATTCCAGTAAAAGAAGAACATGTCCCATAAAGTATCAAATTTTACTGAATGTAGGTTAAAACGATTATGTAGTCTATGCCAAAGGTACTGAATTTCTACACAAGCATTAAAAGTGTGATGTATTGAGTTAGATTCACATTCACAGAATGGGCACTTAAAGGTAATATTGAAGAAAAGTCATCCAAAGCATCAAGCATAGCAAATAGTCTATTTACTAGCTTTTGACTGAAAATACTGATCTTTCTTGGCAGTAGTTTTGACCACAGGTGTGTGAATGAAGGTATTACATACCTTTTTTTTTTCTAATCAAGTCATATGTAGATTTTACTGAGAACAAACAAGACTTAGAAGGCTTCCAGATCAGAGTGTCAGGAATCTCAACATGGCTTAAATTACTGTTTAGGAGCTTAGTTATTACTGATATATAGATAAACCATGTTTCATGCTTTCCAGAAAAATGCTCTTGTTAGAGAAAAATTCTTTTATTGAGGCTTATTCACTTGGGAATGGATCAAGTGAGTCCCAATGATAAGCTACAGTTCAAAGGTTTGTCCAGTTGGTGAACCAAAAAGAAACATCACCTGATCCTACTTGAAGATAAGAATTATCCATAGCCAGATCAGATACTTGGATAATTATTTTCCATGTTTTTGATGTTCTTTGCCTTTCTGGTAAAGACCACATAACCTTAGACCAAAAAGAGTTTCCATTTTGCAGTTTCCACCATAACTTGAAAGAGAAGCCGGATGTCATAGTATGAATGTTTTTAAAGTCCAATCCATTTTCTGATAGTGGAAAACACATTTTAGAGTAAGATTTCCAAAATTTCATGCTTCCATGTTCATTATTGATAATTCTCCAAAAACAAATTCCAAATAATACATGGATTTTATCAATAATGCTTTTGGTAGGTTGAAGTATTGTAATCAGATGAAGTGGGATAGCAGCTAAAACATTCTTAATCAATAACATCTTTCCAGCTTGACTGAGGGATTTATTTTTATAAAAATTGAGTTTAGATGAAACTGAGTCAAGCAGGCCTTGAAAGAAAATGTGCTTCCTTCTTCCCATATAGAATGTACATCCTAAATATATAGAGGGAAAAGATCCTTTTATCATACATGTTTCAGTTAAAAGTATCCCTTTAATCCTTGGAGTGGCATGTTTGGAAAATATAAATGTGGATTTTTCGAAATTGATCGTCTTTCTTGTGGCATTCTCATAAGTTTTTAAGAAACAAATTAGAGTTTATGCCAATTTTTTAGTATTTCATGAATATTGCAGTATCATCAACAAATGACAAATGTGTGACCTTGATCACTGACTGAGCTATTTTACAACATTCTATATTGGAATATTGGAATAGGAAATACAAATTTTTTGTGAATGCCTCAGCCATTAAGACAAAAAAGTATGGAGGGAGAGGGTCTCCTTGTTTTAAACCTCTTGATAGTTGAAAGAATACATTGGGACTGCCATTTATAAGGAGTGAGAAGAAAAAGGGTTTTAAATTCCCCATTATAGTTTTAACCAAGTGTTCATTGAAGCCCAAAGTTAAGAGGATTTTGGTTAAAATTTTCCCGAAGACTCTGTCAAAATCCTTCATCATATAAATTTTAAATATGATGTTATATCCTCTTGATTTAGAGTTGAGGAAATTAGTGATCTCTTGCATAAGCAAGACATTATAAGCCAATTCCCTTCCCTGAACAAATGTTGATTGTTTAGGTGAAATAAGGAGAGGCATTTAAGGTTTCAATCTGTGGGCAATCAATTTAGACATGAGTTTGTTAGTAAAATTACACAAACAGACTGGCCTGAAGTCTTTAAATGATGAACAAACTTATTTTTTGGGGATCGGGGAAATTGGGATAGATGAGATTGGTTTTGGGATTTAATTTCCATCTAAGAAATCTTGAACTGCTCGAAATAAATCCTTTTTAATGATATTCCAACAGGACTTGAAGAATTTACCACTAAACACCATTTGGGTTAGGGGCTGAATCACTCTCCACGGAGGAAATTAAGTTATGAAGTTATTCCATGGTTACTGGTTGTAACAAAGTATGATCATTTCTTCTGTGACTAATTTGGGAATGTTTTCAAGAAGCACAGATGAATTAATTCCTGAAGGGTCAGTATTTCCATCTATTAATAAGTTAAAAAAGAAGGATACAGGTTCTTGACTTATATCATTATGGTTATCTAACCAATTCCCATTTGAGTCTTTTATTGAGGCAATGTGTTGTTTATGATGCTTAGCTTTGACTATGTTATGGTAAAATTTGGTGTTGCCATCACCCACTTTAAGTAATTTTAATCTTGACTTTTCCTCCAGTAGTTGTCCAGTTGTGCTAAAGCATAAGTGTCAGATTGCTATCAGCTTTAGATTTTGCAAGTCCAGTTCAAATTTGAGAAAGTTATCCTCACAGGTTTTAACTTTGTCAAATATGTTCTCAAATGTATTTTTATTCTAAGATTTAAGAGCAATATTAAGGTTTTTGAGTTTAAAAGAAAATGTAAGAATTCCCTTAAGATGAGTATTGATTCCCCATGCTTGGGACACCATTTCGGTGAAAGATGGATGCTCAACCCAGCAGTTTAAAAAATTGAATGGTTTAGGCCCAGTATACGTATTTGAAGGTTTAATGTGAAATACAAATGGAGAGTGGTCAGACTGTGTCCTAGCTAGGACATTGATATGTGAAGAAGGGAAATCACTCAACCAGTTAATATATGTTGTCTCTCTATCCAGCCTTTTCCATACTCTCCCTTTAGGCCTCAAACCAGTCCAGGTATAAAGGATGTCTGAAGTTGGAAGAGTTATGAAGTCCCCAGAGTGAAGAAAAGTTTTTAAATCTGAGATTACATTGGGATTTGGAATAGAGGGACCAATATATTCTGATTGGTCTTCTATAACATTGAAATCACCAATTAGGAGTAATGGAAGATTTCTGAATTTCAGTAAGTTTTCCCACAACTTAGCTTTTGCCTTTTGAGAATGTTTTGCATAAACAAAGGCAATGTGACTAGGGGTAGGGAGAGAATTATGAATTATTCTTTTTATAATTTATTGGGAATGAGTGTGTAAGATATCTATCTTAACATTCTCATCCCAAAAGAGCCATATTTTACAACCTGTAGCAGCAAAGTGATTTTTAAACCCGATTTCAAATGTTGATTTATCACCCTGATTATTATCCAAGATGGGTTCAATTAGTGCCAGTAAAGATATTTATTTATATACTTTATATCTTTTACTCTAATATGAGAAGCTCTGTTCCCAATTCCTCTTAACATTCCAACAACATAGGTTTAAATCCAAGTAAAATTACTGTTTGGAGGACAAGGAGGAACGGGTTATAACCATTTTCAAGGTAGAAGAGTAGTCCTTTTTGGTATATTTCCTAGACTTAGCATTAGAGCTATCCTCTTGTCTGGTAGAATCTTGTAATATTAGATTAAACCTATTCTGAGAGGCTACCATTTCTGATAGAAAATTGTCATGTGATACCTGATTATGATGTGCATTAATATTTTCAGATTCACAGTAATAGCCAGAGTTTAAGGTGGTCACAGAAGTATTAAGTTCTTCATCAATCATTACCTTCTTTCTGTGTTTTTTATCTGAAGAGAGTAGAGGGGATATTCAAGCATTAATTTCAGTAAAATTCCCCCCTTTGTTATCTCTAACAACTATTTTTCAGCAATGTGATTATTCTTAATGTTTTTACAGTTGTAAAAACATTTTTTTGGTATATTCCAGATTTAAGGTTTCAGGCCCGTTGGTGTAAATATTGGAATCCCTAAGTCCATCTTTATTAATTGGATTATCAGACATTTTGTGACTTAGAGATTCCACATCTATAGGCTCTGTAGCTTGAGGCATATTTTCAGGATGGGGGGGGGGGGATTACAATTTGAAGAGTGGGGGAGCTGAGTGTTTCAATTTCCACATTGGTGGATCTATGAGTTAGAGAAGAGTTGGCTAATTGTTGTTCTTCTTCTGGTTTATTTGAAGCAGGCAGTTCAATGTAATCATTCTAGGCACAATTAAGTTGATCAGTTGAGTTGGAAACTATTATTACCCGAGCTTCTGTATTAGAGACAATATCTTGAGAACTTACATTCTTTGGTATCTATATCTCCTGCACCACAGGTGATGTGCCCACTTTGTACGGTTATATTAGGACTTTTAGTATTAACTTTTGTACACTTTTGTGCTCTAAATGTGACAGTTTACCTTGAAGTTCTCTAAGGAGGGTTAAAAGCGACTTTTATGCTTTTATTACTTTTTTAGAGAATTTTGTGTGACAAGGTAATTTGTTTGAAGACTTTGAAGAATTCCTTTGAAGATTTGGAGACTTGTATTTGAGCTTTTGATGATTTGCTGAATTGAAGAAGTGAAGAGAAGAGGAGGACATGAAGCAAGAAGAAGAAAGAAATCAAAATGATGGAATTAGGCATTGTCGCGACTTCGTCGCGATCACATCGTGAGACCGCCGCGAGATTGTCGCGAGCACATCGCGAGTCACGACGGACGAGTGGTCTGAAATTCTTCTTGTTTTTTTCACTATAAATACTCACCTTATCCTCTCCTCTTCAGCAGCTTTTGGCCATTCTTCTTCCTGCGTTTTTGGGCTTAAAAACCCAAGTTTTCCTCTTCTTTCTTTTCTTAGTTTTTGTAGATTAATTATGTCTTTTAGTTTTCTAGCTTAGTTTTATCTTGGGAGCAAAGGATGGAAGCTTCCATTTCTATGTAGTAAGAACCATATATATATATATATTTGGTCTTTTTGCTATTGTGCATTTATTGAGCTTTTAATGTTAAATGTTAATTGTTAATGGCATTGATATTGTTGGAATCTTGAGTATATGAATTTCTTGTATGATCACTTGTTGGGGTTGGGAGAAAGTAGCTAATTCTCCCCTCATTTAATGTGGAATCTAAGAGCATGAGTTAGGGCTTCTTAAATGATATTGGTGTGTTGATAATTGCTAGATGAATGTGATGATGTCGAACTCGTTGTCATGTTTGTTTTGGGTAGAAAATGAGAGAGGTCTATTAATGTCAATCGTTCTTGATTAATCTTGTGTAAATGCATGAATTGGTTAAATGCTTAGACACGGTGTAGTGTTTATAAGTGTTCCCAAGCTTGTTGATTCTTCGTGCTAAATGCCATCAATGGGATACTCTTAGTACTAAGGTAGTCATTGGTGAGGTTTGACAAGAGATGTCGAATTCACTCTTGCAAACTACTGTCTAAGAAGGATGGAAGATTTATCTTCACAAAAATAGTTGAAGTAGTGAATAGATTGTTTTACTCATTCTTGAAGCATTTGTTATTTAGAATTCATGTGTTCTTAATGCTATGTTTTACTTCATTTATGACATAGGAGGTTTGAGAATAGGAAGTGTTTGCATGATTGGAGTGTTAGGGTGTTAGGAAAGTGACGAATTCCTTAGCTCCTTTGCATGAAAATCTACAAGCATGAACTTAGAACTTCTTGAGTATAATGTGCGGTAATCCTTGCTAGATGAGTATGTTAATGTGGTTTGTTCTCATACTTATCCTATAGAAGCAATGCAAGGTTGAACCTTTAATGTGGTTTGTTCTAGGTTTAACCTAATGAATGCTATGTTTGGTTAAATGGCTATGTCTCTGGTACAAGGCTTGTCATTGTCAAATCTATGGTCCTTCATTTATAATGCCATTGATGAAATACCCCTATGGTCGTTGTTTGTCTAGGGTGATCATCAACGAGATTTGCAAATGGTCGTTGTTTGTCTTTGCAAATTACTATTAAGAAGGAATGAATGTTGATCTTCTATTAGCATTCCCCAGAGGTAATGAATGTGATAGGATGAGTGAATGGTTCAATGATCTACATTTGGTTTGGAAGTGGATATCCATTGCCCCCGAGGCTTTATCTTTTGTAGTTTTAAAACCCTTTTTCTTAGTTTCGTTTGATGATTAGCCTAGTTACTTGACTTTGATAATTATCTTATCTTTTTACTTTCATAACTTAGGACCACCAACCAACCAGACCCCCCCATTTACATGCTTTTATATGTATGTGTATATATATCTACTCCTAGCATGATATCAACCTTTTGTGCCTAAACGTTTGAGAAGATCTCTCTTCTTCATGGACAACCCCGACTTGCCGCTATCTAGTTAGTAGTAGATAGTAAGCATTTAGGGCTTATAAATATTAACATTGAGAGGTACGGCGAAGACCTCCCAAATTTTGGCACCGCTGCCGGAGAAGAGGCGTTTATTTTTAAATGTTTGGGCATTTTTGGTTGCATATTAGCTAGTTGTTTTTATTTTTCACTTCTTGATAGCTATTTTTGTTTTGGAGTAGGTATTGCTTAAGCTCTTGGTAATTTTTTATCGAGAATCCTTGCAATATGATTCCGGACTTTTGAAAAATTTGAAAAAAAAAAATAAAAAAATATGGAACATCTCACCTTGAGGGAACTCATGATGAGGATAGAGAGTCAACAAGAAAGGTTTTGTAGGATGTGTCATTCCGACCATCCTACCGAGTCTTTCTATTTGTTGAGGGAAGAGCACTTTGAGGGGGAAAGAACACTTGGTTTTCAAAACCAAGGGTATTATGAAGAGTGCTACCAAGAGGTAGGAGATGTTGGTTTTCAAGGGCAAGAAGCCCAAGAATGGTATCCATACCACAATTCCTACAATCCGGAGTGTAGTGGTAATTTGGATTGGTGGTATAAGAATGAGCTGGAAAACCAACAATACGAGCAAAATACTTGGCCTTCGCCACCTTATGCTATACCCCAAAACCAAGCCCAATAAGGAAGTTCAAGTTTGACACGTGAGGAAGTCATGAATACAATAGCAAACTTGAACACCTTTACTAGTGAGGAGCTAGACACTCGGCTCTCCTCTAGTGTTGAGGCTATTAAGGGGCATGTGAGGAGTATGTTAGAAGTGTTAGCCCAAATGGAAGCTTGTGATTCCAAAAATACACCATCCCAAATAAAACTTGAGGATTCGGTGAGTGAGGTCACCATGGGAAATGATTTTGAGTTCAAAGGAATGAGGAGTTGGTTGTTGAGGATAAAAAAATGGAGGAAGAGGTGATTGTGCTATATTCATTAACACCATCACCCATTCTTCCGCCTAGTGAACCAACTCCACCATTTTTGGAAGTTTTGAGAGAGACAAGAGAGGAGCCAAAAGACTACCCCAAGCCTCCTAACCACCCAACTCCCTTTAAACCATCTCCACCTCAACAAGACTTTCCTCTTGAAAGTTTTGTATCCCCACCTCTCTACTTTTGGCTACTCATGGTGAAGGGGTTCAAGCCTTCACCATATGGATAACATTAGGGTCGTGCTGACAACCTTAAATATACGGAGCTTTGTCGTGCCGACGACATAAATAGATTCTGCCTTTATTTTGGTTTTGTTTCTTAGTTTTTGTTGTTTTGTCTTGTTCTTTTTATGGTGTGTTTTTCTGTGATTTTGTAGCAAAGTGAAATGCATTGCAGTGGAGGTGATGAAGGAATGAGATCTGAACAAGGGAAGAAAGCTTGGAAGGTTGGTAAGTAAAGAAAAAAATTCTAAGTGCTGGGATGCCCTGCCGTCACGAGTCGCAATGGGTACGTCGCGAGTCGCAACGAACGGGGTAGCAAAATGAATCCCAGCACCAGCTTTCCGCGAGTCGTGACGGACTCGCGATGGAGTGGTCGCGAGTCGCGACGGAGTGGTCGCAAGTCACGGCATGATCAGAAATTTTGTGTTAAAATTCAGATCCCGGCATCCACTTTTCGCGAGTCACGACCAGTTCCATCCTGAGTTGTGACGATGCATCACGAGTCGCAACCAGTTCCATTGCAAGTCACGATGAAAAAAATCAATTTTCCGACGGTGCTTATACATTGCATGATCCTTCCTTCTTCTTCACTGAATACTCCTAAGAACCACCACACCTCCACTCATTCCTCCACCATCTTACATATATTGAAATATGAAAATTCTTGCATCTTTATAGTACCTTTGTTGATTGTAGTATGCCGACTACATCATTGAGTCTTTAATTGCAATATTCTATAATGATGCTTGGATATGTGTCGGTATATGTTGGATATTTTTATTGAACAATCTTATAGTGTTTTATAGTGTTGAGTGCATGACGGAATGGTTGTTCTTTGATAATACTATGGTTATTAACTTTTGATGCTAAACCTAGTATTACGAATCCTTATATACTTGTGAGTTTAATGTTGTTCTTTGTGGTGTTAGTCTTGATCAAATGGCGCCAAGGAGACAACATTTTTGCTCAAGGGGTGAGTTCTTCTATGGCACTTTTGCTCCCCCTTCCGGCTCTGAAACCAATTTCGGGACCCTATACAAGTACATTGATTGCGCCATATCACCGGCGACTATGCGGAGAAATGGGTGTCACTCTACCTCTAGCCTTGAGTTTTATTATTCTTGACTTACATGTTTACATTGGGGGCAATGTAATGTTATAAGTATGGGAAGGGGTTAGAGGACTCACATGCATGCTAGCTTCATTTGGAATGCTTTTTGCTACTTTTCATTGGAAAAGCATTAAAAACAATTTGAAAAAAATATAGGAAATGAAAAAAAATAGAAATAAAAGAAAACCCGCTAAGTTGAAAACCTGAGAGGGCAACTTAGGCAACATTAGGGGCCTGGATAGGTCGAAAACCCGAAAGGACGGCCTAGACAAAAATGAGAGGCCAAAATGTGCGGAAAAGGGTGAGATGTGAACCAAAGAAACATGATGTGTGGCTAGGATGAAAATCCGAAAGGGCTCCTAGGAAAAATGAAAGAAAAAGAGAGAAAAGAAAAATGCTATGATTTCGCTCATTTGCCGGCGTTGGAGTCATAAGGTTGCGTCTGTCACATGGATGGATCGGGTAGTTCAACATCTAGAGACCTCTTGGGATTGGGTAGCTTAACGGGTTAGGAAACGAAGTATGGTTATGAAATTCTTGATTCTTTTATACTTCGTTTTGGTTGATATATTGACATTGGGTGAAGTATGTGTTTAAACCTCTTCTATGGTTTTGACTTCATTTTGTGTCATTGGATTTTGGTTGATATATTGGTATGAAGTGAAGTGTGTGCTTAAACCTTTCATATGGTTTTAACTTCATTTTGTATCATTGGACTTTGGGATTATCAATTCGAGACTTTGAATTGTTTCTATGGGTAGCGAATTGATAAGTGGTAGGTTTGGTTAGATTTAGGATTGGGGTTGTGTGTGTGAAAAAATTCTCACTTGAGCATTGATCTTGGGATTTACGATATTGAGAATTTTTGTGAGGTGTTGATTTGGGGGGATATTAGTTTAGGATATGGACATATGAATTCCTTCATGTGCTTGAATCTTTTCTTACTCGAGGGCGAGCAAGGTTTAAGTGTGGGGAGGTTTGATGTGCCCATTTTATACGGTTATATTAGGACTTTTATTCACTTTTGTACACCTTTGTGCTCTAAATGTGACATTTTACCTTGAAATTCTCTAAGGAGGGTTAAAAGTGACATGTACGATTTTATTACCTTTTTAGAGAATTTTGTGTGACAGGGTAATTTGTTTGAAGACTTTGAAGAATGCCATTGAAGATTTGAAGACTTGTATTTGAGCTTTTGATGATTTGCTGAATTGAAGAAGTGAAGAGAAGAGGAGGACATGAAGCAAGAAGAAGAAAGAAGTAAAAATGCTAGAATTAGGCATCGTCGCGACTTCGTCGCGATCATATTATGAGACCGTCGCGAGATCATCGCGAGCACGTTGCAAGTCGCAACGGACGAGTGGTCTGAAATTCTTCTTGCTTTTTGCACTTAAATACTCACCTTATCATCTCCTCTTCAGCAGCTTTTGGCCATTCTTCTTCCC
The DNA here is from genome assembly GCA_037428765.1 of Rubia yunnanensis. Taxonomy (NCBI): domain Eukaryota; kingdom Viridiplantae; phylum Streptophyta; class Magnoliopsida; order Gentianales; family Rubiaceae; genus Rubia; species Rubia yunnanensis. The sequence goes on along the minus strand of CM075061.1, from coordinate 114,843,603 downwards.
ACGTTTTGGGCTTAAAAACTCTGGTTTATCTCTTCTTTCTTTTCTTAGTTTTTGTAGATTAATTATGTCGTTTAGTATTCTATCTTAGTTTTATCTTGGGAGCAAAGGATTGAAGCTTCAATTTCTATGTAGTAAGAACCATATATATATATATATATTTGGTGTTTTTGCTATTGTGCATTTATTGAGCTATGAATGTTATATGTTAATGGCATTGATGTTGTTGGAAGCTTGAGTATATGAATTGCTTGTATGATTACTTGTTTGGGTTGGGAGAAAGTAGCTAATTCTCCCCTCTTTTAACGTGGAATCTGAGAGCATGAGTTAGAGCTTCTTAAATGATGTTGTTGTGCTGATAATTGCTAGATGAATGTGATGATGTCAAACTCGTTGTCATGTTTGTTTTAGGTAGAAAATGAGAGAGGTCTATGAATGTCAATCGTTCTTGATTAAGCTTGTGTAAATGCTTGAATTGATTAAATGCTTACACACGGTGTAGTGTTTATAAGTGTTGCCAAGCTTGTTCATTCTTCGTGCTAAATGCCATCAATGGGATATTCTTAGTACTAAGGGATTCATTGGTGAGGTTTGACAAGAGATGTCAAATTCACTTTTACAAACTACTATCTAAGAAGGATGGAAGATTTATCTTCACAACAAATATTTGAAGTAGTGAATAGATTGTTTTACTCATTCTTGAAGCATTTGTTATTTAGCATTCATGTGTTCTTAATGCTATGTTTTACTTCATTTATTCCATGGGAGGTTTGAGAATAGGAAGTGTTTGCATGATTGGAGTGTTAGGGTGTTAGGAAAGTGACGAATTCCTTAGCTCCTTTGCATGAAAATATACAAGCATGAACTTAGAACTTCTTGAGTATAATGTGCGGTAATCCTTGCTAGATGAGTTTTTTAATGTGGTTTGCTCTCATACTTATCCTATAGATGCAATGCAAGGTTGAACCTTTAATGTGGTTTGTTCTAGGTTTAGCCTAATGAATGCTATGTTTGGTTAAATGGCTATAACTTTGACCTTTAATGTGGTTTGTTCTAGGTTTAGCCTAATGAATGCTATGTTTGGTTAAATGGCTATATCTTTGGTACAAGGCTTGTCATTGTCAAATCTATGTTCCTAGTTTATAATGTCGTTGATGAAATACCCCTATGGTCATTGTTTTTCTAGGGTGATCATCAACGAGATTTGCGAATGGTCGTTGTTTTTCTTTGCAAATTACTATTAAGAAGGAATTGATGTTCATGTTCTATTAGCATTCCTCATAGGTAATGAATGTGATAGGATGAGTGAATGGTTCAATGATATACATTTGGTTTGGAAGTGGATATCCATTTCCCCCAAGGCTTTATCTTTTATAGTTTTAAAACCCTTTTTCTTAGTTTCGTTTGATGATTAGCCCTGTTACTTGACTTTGCTAAATATCTTGTCTTTTCACTTTCATAACTTAGGACCACCAACCAACCAACCAAATCCCCCCCATTTACATGATTTTATATACATGTATATATATCTACTCCTAGCATGATATTAACATTTTGTGCCTAAACGCTTAGGAAGATCCCTCTTCTTCGTGGACGACCCCGACTTGCTGCTATCTACTTAGTTGTAGATAGTAAGCATTTAGGGCTTATAAATATTAACTTTGAGAGGTACAACGACGACCTCCCAATAGGCTTAGTAACTGTTTTATGAATTGGGATTTTATTTTTCACTTGTGGAAACCCCTGAGGAGGATGGGGTTTCCATATTACCCTTTTTCCTTCCTTGTGCATCATTATCCTATGGTTTCCAGAGGCTGAAATTGGTTCGAACCTGCTCAAATTTACAGACAGAGAGAGTATGGCCCATTTTCATGCATTTAGAACTATAATCCAGGACACCCTCATATTCCATAGGTTGGCAATATCTTGTTTCCCAAAAACTTAACCAGATTCTATTCATCTAGGCTTTGTAATAGCCATTTCAACACAGACTTTGGCCACATGTGGTCTAGTTCTGTTTAAAGTAGCCTTATCAACTTTAACTTGATGACCTATAATATTTCCTACTTCCATCATGACCTGGGTACCAAACAATTGTTGGGGAAGACCACAAAGAGCAATCCAGGTGGGTACAATCGGTGAATCAGTCTTAGGATTAAATGTAGGTTCCCATTTTGTAATCCTAATTGAGTACAAACCAAAGTTCCAAATTTTATGGATCCAACATCTGTTGTAGTCATGAAAGAGGGAAAAGTGAATCAACACCTGGGGATTGTCTAACAGATGTATGCTCGCATGCCCTTTGAAACCCGCCCTCTTAAAATCGAGTCGGAGCTTGACCAAATCAGGCTTGCTTCGCATGAATTTCCCAAAGAGTGTCATCTTCAGAGGAGCTTCATAGATTTCACACTCCGCATCTGAAAATTTAAGGCCTAGTTCCCCTAAATGATCAATTCTTCTATATCGATTGAGGGGAGTTCTATTAGAGAGAGCACAAGTTTCATTAGTGAGGTTGATTTGAGATTGCTGTAGATTGAGAAGATATGGGGTGTTAGAGGGATGTCGAACTATGTGAGCATAGTTTGCATTGGGAAGCGAGAAACGAGTTAGAGATCCTAAAAAACTAGAATAGCCTCAGAGAAGACAATGTAGGGGAGAGGACAATTCAAAAGTAGCTTTCCTTCTAAAATTAGGAATTTATAGATTTCATTAGTACACTAAATTTAACGGTTAAAATATACATGTCCAAAGAACTTTACCATAAATCCTGAAGAATCCCTCAGTGCATAAATCAGTTCTGCTTCCACATCACTTACCAAAAATATCCGACCATCATTCGACCAAGTAAGCGAATGCATACCAATGTGTGCAACGGGATTGATTACAAAGCACCTCCTCACCCAAGACTCCCGATCGGGAAACAAATGCATTCGCTTACCAATGTCATTAGTAAACTATTATTTAACAAATGCATACCAATGTCATTGGTAAACTAAATTCGATCACCCAGACTCCAAACTATAAAGGGTTATAGAATGTAGTGTTCCTTATAAAATTATGAGCTTTTAGATTTCATTGCTAAACTAAATTTAACAATGAATATATACATTTCAGAAGAATGTCACCATGACTAATGAACAATCCCTTAGTGCGCCAAATCAGTTCCGGTTCTGCATCACTTACCATAAAAATCCAACCATCATTCCAACAAGTAAGCAAATGCATACCCATGTGTGCCATGGGAATGATTATGAAGCATTTCTACATCCGAGACTCCCAATCTCCTTCCCTATTCCCATATCCTCCCATCACCCAAACATTATCTCATAAATTATTATGTTTTTTTTGCACTAGGTTAGCACAATTTGATCTTAAACAATTTTAAGAATTCTTACACAAGGGTATCATTTGTTCTTAATAACAATTTTGGTATGTATCAATTTTTGGTGATAATGTTAAATTTTAGATTTGATTAGGTTTGCAAGAAGGGCGAGTGGTCAACATCCATTGACCAAAAGGGCAGCGTTAGTTCAAGATTGGAGTATAGATCTATTTTTTAGAGTTTCATATTTGGTGACTTTAAGATTATTAAATGTTATAAGGAGTTGGAAAAAATTGTGTGGCTCAATATGTTACACTCTTTTCTATCCAACTCAAAACAATAAAGGGTTATAGAATGTAGGGTTCCTTATAAAATTAGGAGCTCTTCGATTTCATTGGTAAACCAAATTTATTAGTGAATATATACTTGTCCGAAGAATGCCCCATAACTCATGAAGATTCCCTTAGTGCATGAAATGTTACGGTTCTACATCACTTAACATAAAAATTCTACCTTCGTTCCAACAAGTAAGCGAATGCATACCAATGTGTGGCTAGGGAATGATTACGAAGCATTTCTACATCTGAGACTTCCGATCTCCTTCCCATTCCCATATCCTTCCATCACCCAAAAATTACCTCATAAATGATTATTGTTTTTTTTCACTAGGTTCGCACAATTTAATCTTAAATAATTTTAAGAATTCTTACTCAAGAGTATCATTTGTTCTTAAGTTCAATTTTGGTAAGAATCAATTTTATTTGATAATGTTAAATTTTGGTTTTGATTATGTTTGCAAGAAGGAAGAGTGTTCGACATCCATTGACCAATAGGGCAGTGTTAGTTCGAGATTGGAGTATAGATCTGTTTTTTGGAGTTTCATATTTAGTGACTTTCAGATTATTTAACGTTAAAAGGAGTTGACAAAAATAGTGTGGCTCAATATGTTATACTCTTGTCTAGCCTACTCCAAACTATAAAGGGTTATAGAATGTAGCGTTCCTTATAAAATTAGGAGCTTTTAGATTTCATTGGTAAACCAAATTTAACAGTGAATATATATGTGTCCGAAGAATGTCACCATAACTCATGAAGAAACCCATAGTGCACCAAATCAGTTCCTGTTCTACATCACTTACCATAAAAATCCTGTCATCGTTCCAACAAGTAAGCAAATGTATACAAATGTGTGCTAAGGGATTGATTACGAAGAATTTCTACATCTGAGGCTCCCGATCTCCTTCCTTGTTCCCATATCCTACCCAAACATTACCTCATAAATGATTATGGTTTATTTTTGCACTAGGTTCACACAATTTCATCTTAAACAATTTTAGGAATTCTTACACAAGGGTATCATTTGTTCTTAATTTCAATTTTGGTATGCATCATTTTTATTTGATAATGTTAAATTTTGGTTTTGATTAGGTTTGCAAGAATGACAAGTGTTCGACATCCATTGAGCAATAGGGATGTGTTAGTTCAAGATTGGAGTATAGATATGTTTTTTTGGAGTTTCATATTTAGTGACTTTCATATTAATTAATGTTAATAGGAGTAGAAAAAACTGTGTGGCTCAATATTTTATACTCTTGTCTAGCCTACTCCAAACTATAAAGGGTTATAGAATGTGGCGTTCCATATATAATTATAGAATGTTGTGTTCCATATAAAATTAGGAGATTTTAGATTTTTATTGATAAACCAAATTTAACAGTGAATATATACGTATCCGAAGAATGTCACCATTACCCATGAAGAATACCTTAGTGCACGAAATCATTTCCGGTTCTACATCACTTACCATAAAAATCCTAGCATCATTCCAACAAGTAAGCAAATGCATACCAATGTCTGCTAAAGGATTGATTATGAATCATTTCATCATCCTAGAATCCCCATCCTCTTCCCTATTCCCATATCCTTCTATCACCTAAACATTACCTCATAAATGATCATGGGGTTTTTTTTTGGAACTAGGTTAGCACAATTTGATTTTAAACAATTTTAAGAATTCATACACAAGTGTATCATTTGTTCTTAATTTCAATTTTCATATGCAAATATTTTATTTGATAGTGTTAAATTTTAGTTTTGATTAGGTTTGCAAGGAGGGCGAGTGTTCGACATCCATTTACCAAAAGGGCAGTGTTAGTTCAAGATTGGAGTATAGATCTGCTTTTTTGGAGTTTCATATTTGGTGACTTTTATATTATTTAATATTAAAAGGAGAAGAAAAAGTTGTGTGGCTCAATATGTTATACTCTTGTCTAGCCTACTCGAAACTATAAAGGGTTATAGAACTTATCGTTCCATATAAATTATAGAATGTGGCATTCCATATAAAATTAGGAACTTTTAGATTTTATTGGTAAACCAAATTTAACGGTGAATATACGTGTACAAAGAATGTCACCATAACTCATGAAGAATCCCTTAGTGCACGAAATCATTTCCGGTTTTAAATCACTTAACATAAAATCCTACCATCGTTCCAACAAGTAAGCAAATGCATACCAATGTTTGCTAAGGGATTGATTATGAATCATTTCTTCATCCTAAACTCCCCATCCTCTTCTCTATTCCCATACCCTTCCATCACCTAAACATTACCTCATAAATAATTATTGTTTTTTTTAAACTAGGTTTGCACAATTTGATTTTAAACAATTTTACGAATTCTTACACAATGGTATCATTTGTTCTTAATTTCAATTTTGGTATGCATCTATTTTCTTTGATAATGTTAAATTTTAGTTTTGATTAGGTTAGCAAGAAGGGCGAGTGTTCGACGTCTATTAACCAAAAGGGTAGTGTTAGTTTAAGATTGGAGTATAGATATGTTTTTTGGGAGTTTCATATTTGGTGACTTTCAGATTATTTAATGTTAAAATAAGTTGACAAAAATTGTGCGGCTCAATATGTTATACTCTTGTCTAGACTACTCTATACTATAAAGGGTTATAGAAAGTAGCTTTCGTTATAAAACTAGGAGCTTTTAGATTTCATTGGTAAACTGAATTTAACAGTGAATATATATGTGTCCGAAGAATGTCACCATAACTCATGAAGAATCCCTCAGTGCACAAAATAAGTTATTGTTCTACATCACTCACTATAAAAATCCAACCATCATTCCAACAAGTAAGAGAATGCATAGCAATGTGTGCAATGGGATTGATGATACGAATACTAAATGCTTTGATGTACGTTAAATTCTCTGATACCAACTGATATTAATCCCCTTGCGAAGAATTTGGATTGCGGAATTAAGGCAAAACAAGGGAACTCGCAAACCGTTAGTGTGGCACATGAAATTCAGGTGTCTAGCCCTCGAGGTATGCCTAAACTCATCCTGCTCTCTAACTAGTCCTAAGGATCAGATCACAAGGTTATTAGTACTTAACTAGCCCTCGGGGTTAAGCAACAATGGAATAGCTCGCAAGCAAAGAGTATGAACTCAAAATGTCATTTATTTGATTGATAAGAATGGTGCATAAAACTTGAGAATACAACCCCTATTTATAGGGCTGAATTCGTCAAAACCCTAATCCTAATCAAGTCGGGATTTGGTAATTTATGTCAGAAACTGAATAGAATTATGGCAGCTTTAAGAAGCTAAAACCATATCTATCTAAAATACCTAAAATAAGCTGACTATGGCCAAATTCATCCATATCACACCTTGGATGAATATTGCCTATTCTAATCTTACCAAAACTAACTCTAATAAGAATGAAATTGAATATACTAGCCCTAACGGACTGTATTTTTTAAATTCAGCTCTTCGAAGGCCACATGGTCAAGCTCTAGAGTCTAAAATCCAAAATTAAATAATGTTACAATATTATACAGTTATCACACTACCTCATTAAAAACCCAATGGGAAAAAAATTATAGTGTTCTTCATGATGTCTCAGTTCTTCGACAGTCTTGAACAATAAATCCAAGATGTCGATGATGACTCCTATTCAATTCTTTATCATAAAGTTGATCCATCAAAGCTTTTAAAGCATCATCAAAGAATTTGATATCCGTATCATTAAGCATTTAATGCTCCATCAAAGTACCATAATGACACAAATATCATATGCTTTGATGATGCTTTAAATGCTTTGATGGATCAACTTTATGATAAAGAATTGAAGAAGAAGTATCATCGACATCTTGGATTTATTGTTAAAGACTGTCGAAGAACTTAAGACATCATGAAGAACACTACACTTTTTTTAATAAGATGTAATCAAGAATCAAAGAACAATTCCAGATTATGGAATCAAAGAACGATAAAGAAAACAAATAGAATTATGAGCATGTAATAATTTTCAGAAGAGTTGACGAAAAATATCACAAGCACGTAAACTGTTTAAGCTACCTAAAAACTACAAAACTGACTGGGAGGTGAAGGCGGATAATACTTGTTAATGCTCAGACCCTTCCATGTCCTCCTTACTCAATTGATAAAGGTGAAGGCAGATAGTAATACCGAAGTATACTAACTCTCGAACCCTTTAACATCCTTTGACTCTAGATTCAATCCTCCTGATAAGAAAAAATAAACAAACACAGTTAAAATATGACACGAAAAGAGTTTAAAAACCTAAAAAAATTCAAAAATAAATAAATGCAAAACTCAAAACGCCTAATGAAATTTTTTGGCCAGGAGTTCTTTTGGTTTGATCTGATACCAACTGATATGAATTCCCTTGCAAAAACTCCCGATTGCAGAATTAAGATCTTTGACAAAACAAGGGAACTCGCAAACCCTTGGTGTGCCGCACAAAATTCAAGTGTCTAGCCCTCGGGGTACGCCTAATCTTGAATTGCTGTCTAACTCGCACTCATGATTAGATCATAAATTTATTGGTATTCAACTAGCCCTCGAGGTTAAGTAATAATGGAATAGCTCGCAAGAAAAGAGTATGAACTCAAAAGGTTGAATATTTGATTGATAAGAATGGTGTATAAATATTGAGAATACAATCCCTATTTATAGGGCTGAATTCGTCCAAACTCTAATCCTAATCAGGACATAATTTGGTATTTCTGTTAGATCTGAATAGAATTATGGAAGCTTTAAGAAGCTAAGACCATATCTGACTAAAATACCTAAAATAAGCTAACTATAGCTGAATTCATCCATATCACACCTTGGATGAATATTGCCTATTCTAATCTTACCAAAAATGAATCTAATTAGAATAAAACTAAATATACTAACTCTAATGAACCGTATTTTTGAAATCCAGCTCTTCAAAGGACACATGGCCGAGCTCTATATTCTAAAATCCAAAATGAAATAATGTTACAGTATTTTACAATGATCGCACTACCTCACTAAAAACCCATTGGGAAAAAAGTATAGTGTTCTTCATGATGTCTTCAATTCTTTGATAGTCTTGAACAATAAATCCAAGATGTCGATGATGACTCCTTCTTCAATTATTTATCAAAAATTTTATCCATCAAAGCATTTAAAGAACCATCAAAGCCTTTGATATTTGTATCAATTGACTACAAAGCACCTCTTCATCCAAGACTTCCGATCTTCTTCCATGTTCCCATATCCTTCCATTACCCAAACATTACCTCATAAATGATTATGGAATTTTTTTTTTTGCATGAGTTTCACACAATTTGATCTTAAACGATTTTGAGAAAATAAAATTCTTACACAAGGGTATCATTTGTTCCTAATTTAAATTTTGGTATGCATTCAATTTCTTTGATAATATTAAATTATAGGTTTGATTATGTTTGCAAGAAGGTAGAGGGTTCTACATCCAGTAGCCAAAAGGATAACTTTAGTCAAAATTGGGTTATAGATCTCTTATTTCTAAGTTTCATATTTGGTTACTTTCAGATTATTGAATGTTAAACTGGGTTGACAAAAATTTTACGGCTCAATCTGTTATACTCTTGTCTAGCTTACTCTAAACTATAAATGGTTATAGAAAGTAGTATTCCTTATAAAATCAGGAGCTTTTATATTTCATTCGTAAACCAAATATAACAGTTAAAACATATATGTTTGAAGAATGTCAGCATAACTCATGAAGAATCCCTCAGTGCACGAAATCAGTTCCAGTCACATGCCATATAAATCCAACGATCATTCCAACATGTTAGAGAATGCATACCAATATGTGCTACAACATTGATTACGAAGCACCTCTTCACCCAAGACTCACCATCTCCTTCCCTGTCATCATATCCTTCAATCACCCAGACATTACCTCATAAATGATTATGGCATTATTTTTTATTATTGCACGAGATTCACATAATTTGATCTTAAACCATTTTAAGAAAATAAAATCCTTACACAAGGTTATCATTTGTTCTTAATTTCAATAATGGTATGCAAAAGTTTTCTTTGATAAAATAAAATTCATTTTTGATTATGTTTGCAAGAAGGTCGAGGAGTCTACATCTAGTGGCCAAAAAGGGAAATTTTAGTTCTAAATTGGGGTATAGATCTGTTAATTCTGAATTTCATGTTTGGTGACTCTCCGATTGTTTAATGTTAAAAGGGATTGACAAAAATTGTATGGATCAATAAGAATGGATCAAAGGCTAGGTTAGATTTGGTTGAGTTGGGTATTCAGAAGAATCTTGCCCTAGTAAGTATGGGTAATGATTATTATTTGGCCCCTGCTCGCTATTCAATGTCGCAGTCAGAGAAAAAATCTTTTTACGAGACCCTTAGTAGTTTGAAAGTGCCCAGTGTGTACTCATCCAACATTAGCACATGTGTGTAAATCGAGGAGTTGAGATTGGGTGGGTTGAAGTAAAAATATTGTCACAACCGGATGCAGGAATTGAATGTTATTGCCATTCGATCTACATTACCTTCTCATGTAAGGTTGTGCATTACAAAGCTTTCTATGTTTTTCAAATCCATTTGTCAGAAACGTATTAGCGTTCCAAAGTTGGATGGGTTGCAAGTAATGATTGTTGAAGTTCTGTTCCATATGGAAATGTATTTCCTTCATTCATTTTCTTTTACATTATTGTCTACTTTATTATCCATTTGGCGCGGGAGATAAAGCAATGTGGTCTGGTTTTTATGAGATGGGTGTACCTGTTTAAGAGGTATATGAAAATCTTCAAGCACTTTGCCAAAAATTGGTACAAGCCAGATGCTAGTATTGAACAGCGTTACGTGACGGAAGAGGTCATTGAGTTTTACACCAATTACATAAAGCAAGTTGAATCTGTTAGGGTTCCAACTGGTAGGCATGAAGGGAGGGCAGATGGTTTAGGGGTCAGACAAGGCAAAATATATAGCCCTAGTGTAGAAGATTTATGTGCCGCACATTTGTATGTTCTGAGCAACCACGAGGATGTAGTTCCATACATAGAGGTTCATGTGGGAGCCATACGACTGTTGTGCCCTAATTTCAATGAAGCTTAAGTTCTTCAATTGCACACCTCTACATTTGTGTCATGGTTGTGGGATCACGTAGATGTCGGCGATCATCTTACTACAGTTAAGTGGTTGGTTCATAAACCATTGAGGACCGTTATTTCCGACGGAGGCTATGACATCAATGGTTTTACATTTTCCACAAAATTAGTGGATGATAAGAGTGTCACTCAAATAGTGTAGTGTCTCTTGTCTCCAAAGCATTACACGTTGGTAGGGGTGGGGATGAATATCCTACTTACGCTGAAAAATGCTATTTTGGCACAATATCCAAAATTTGGGAGCTTGACTATGTGAGTATGTGTGCATTGTGTTCAAGTGTCAGTGGTTGTATATTAACAATGGATAATGCATCGAGGATTTTGGCTCACTCTTGTCAATAAAGCTCAGGTAGGATGGAGGAATGATCCTTTCATATTGGCTTCTCAAGCGCACCAGGTTTTCTATGTTAGGAATCTTGTTCATCCTAGATGGGAGATTGTTGTTGAAGGGAAACATGCTTTCATTGAAGAAAATGACTTGGATGAAGTAATTGGATTTGGATGGCATACATCAAGTTTTGGGTCAGAAGAAGTCTTTTTTCTCAAGGAGGATGATCACATTCTACACCATTTTCTAGGTCATAATGATCATGAACAAGGGATGTGGATGGACAATAAGGGGAAGATCAGTCGTAGAAAGAAGAAGTCAAAGAAGGTCTTAATCAAGAAAAGGAAGCATAAGTAGTAAATGTTTATATATCAACGTGTACATTGGATGCATAAAGATTTGAATTCAAATGATTTAAATTACAATAATTTAAAATCCCAAAAATAAATCTAACATAAAATGTAATAGATAAAGTCATACATATTAAAAATACTACAAATTTGTAAGATTCAATAAAATTCATGTTTATTAGCTGGCATGCAAAGTCATTCATTAACATCTTCAATGGCGCCAATTGAAGCTAATAGATCGAGGCGTTAGCGGGAGCTTGATGTGACATGTTGCTTATAAGCTCGCTAAGACTTTTCCAGGAATCTAATCATTGCCTTCATTGCGCATAATTCCCTGCACATCCATTTGTAGCAATCCTTGAAGTCCTTCAAGTATGATTTCTTGGTACCTACATACAAAAACAAAAGTATGACTTTACAAACAAAGAAGAAAATATAAGCAATACAAGAATTATATCAATGCTAACACATTTGTGACAAACCTTCCTCAATTCGTTGCCTCTTGCTCGATTATGCCTCCCCGTCTAGCTTATGATACCACTTCCCATCACGCAAAACCAAACCCTTATTCTCCAAGCTCTTCAAGATGTGAGTTATTAAACTACCATATGGTAGCCAAGTCAAAACTATCTTCGAGGTTGCATAATGCAATATATGCCTAAAAATAGCCTCCTTAGGGTTGATCCTTCTACCCTCCATGATATCATATCATATGTAATACATTGATCTACGAGGAGAATCTTTAAATCGAAGGTCTCTGGTTTTCTTAAATTCATTCTATTGCGGTTGAAATACCGTACACTACACTCAATGGGGTCAATGTATGAACGATCAACTAGAAGAGGGCATTTCCCCGATGGTAGCAATCATCCAACAGACCATTGATATCCTTTGAGTAAACATGCTCCAGAGCCAAATACGGAAAATATAAAAACTTATTGATTATCCATCTATTAAACGGGATGTCAATTCCCCCAACCCTCATACCATAATCCCAACTACCCACTTCTCGCAAGTTAGCTTAAAATTAGCATGTCAAGTCAAAATATTCTTTTTCATTACAACATAGAAAATTCTCGATGTATTGTTCACTAAACGGTTTTAGGGCATCGGATAACCCTAAAGTTAAATATTCATCAAAGTCCACAAGAAATGTATCTAATAACTTTTCCCTCACAAAATTCTTCATATATATATTTTAGGAAAATGTAAAGACAAACCTTGCATCATCGTACCCCAAATTGTTTCCCATTGCATGGTTTGAACCACCCTTAGCCATGCCAAGATCTTGGTTGAGTTTGGAGAAATGGAAGAATTTGAGAGATTTTTCGAAATCGTAAAGGAGTCAAGGGTTTGGAATTTGGGAAATTACTTTGTGAATTTAATTTGTCCCCTATTTTTTTTATATAAGCATGTTTTTCTGAGTTCAGTAAGCCAGTTTCATCTCTTCAATATGAAAAGATGACTAGTTTCCGAACTCATAAAGTTTTTGATATCCCAAAATAAGAATTCATTGTCAGTCCCAGTGTCTCCCCGGATCTATAACACAAACTCGGAAATGAACTTTTTGAATTCGGAAATCAAGTTTCATCTTTTTGAAAAAAGGCAGGTCCTATTTCCGAGCTCGTAAAAGGATTAAATCCCAAAAAGCAATCGGTGGCAAGACCAGCGTCAGCCCAGATCTGTCACACAAACTCGGAAACTTAGTTTCTGAGTTCGTAAAGATATTTCTTGACATTAGTTTACACATTGTTCTGAGTCCGGAAATATGTCTTGTCTTACTTACATAGAGGAGAGGAGTGTCTAAACTCGTAAAGTCTTCATGTCTTTAGGTCATTTTCAGAATTCATTTTCTAATGACCAAGGAACATTACCTATCCTCTCACTAAAATCTTATACAAAGCATGAAACATAACTCCATAACATCGACAAAATCTAACTTCCTTGCAATAAAATTTCAAATGTAATAGTCTATTATACGTTAAATATAGTCCATCAACCCTATCCTTACATACTTAAGTTTTTAAACCAATCCACAAATAGAATCCCTTCCCACCCTACATTTGGCCGCCAATGTTGTCGTTGTCACCATGATCACCATCATCAGCATCTTCATCATCTTCACTCTCGGAGAAGACCGGCTCGAAGTTAGGCGGCTCGTCATCTTCGCTGAATTCCAATTCAAGACCCTTAGATTCCAGGGACGCGATATGTATATGTGTGCAGGTCAAAATTTTGCTTATCTCAGTTAAGTCGGCATGCAGACAGTCAAAGTATTTGGTCAACTAAGATTTCCAACTGCTGCCGGTACCTGCATATGAACATAAATCAAAATCAAATTCATATGGAAAAAAAGAAAATAAACTCAAATAATTTAAATTACTCAATCTCTTAAGGGAGCTCGATGCCTCTTCCCTTTCCGCTTCTGCTTCCCAAGCCCTCGTTTTTGTGTTGGAATCAGTTCTTGTAATAGTATTCGATCCTCAACGACTTATCCTGCAAAATCATTCCCACCTTCTTCAACATAGCAGCTATCAAACCACCATAAGGAAGATATTTCTTCTTCATTTGCACGACCTTCAACCTTAAATAATAACGGCGAATCCCAGGTTTATCTTTCTACCTTTCACGGCGTAGTAAAATGATGTGTGTTATATTGTGTTCATATTTTGTGGGATTATTATGATTTTATTGAGATACAATTTGTTCTTTAAGGTGTTTTTGGTGCAGGAATTCATGAATTGTTAAGAATTGAGAGGTACTCTTTTTTCCTTAACCAACGGGTTTTTTCCTATGATCAATGTTTAACTAATGTGAGTTATTCCGAGCCGATTGCATTCATCATATATTTGCTAGACTTTTATTCTTTTTAGTTTGCATTATTATTTCATATTCTATATTAGTTAGTTGCATTATTAGTTGTTAGATAAATCTATAAATTATGGCGCGGTGGCTACACAAAAAGTGTTCTATATTAGTAGGAATTTTATTATAGTTTTTGCTCCGTTCCTCGTGGGATCGACTCTGCTTACTACTGTGCTAATATCATCTATAGTTAAAGTTATAAGCCCAAATTCATCCTATCTACAATTAAGTAGATAATGGCAAGTCAGGGTCGTAAACGAAGAAGAGGGATCTTTCCAAGTGTTTAAACATATGAAGGAAAAAATATAATAGGCATAGACATATATAGATACATATAAAAGGATGTATAGGGTAGGGGTTGGGGTTGGTTGGTATTTTATCCCAAGTTATTAAATTGAAAGACAAGTTAAATATGCAAAGCATGCAAAAACAACTAAAAGGGGATTAAACCAACAATTAGCGGATCCTTTAGCGCAATTAACTTTCACTTCCAAGCATATTATCTATCATTGAACATGCAACATATTTACAACTTTCATTACTTGTTGCAAAGATTTGTTTTCTACCCTTCTTAGATAGTAGCAAGAGTGGATTCGTCATCTCTTCTCAAACCTCACCAATGACTGCTTTAGTCAAAACACAACTAAAAGTATCTCATTGATGGCATTGAGCATGAAGAATGAACAAGGTTGGTAAAACTTATAAACACTACACCATATCTAAACATCTAACCAATTTATTCATTTACACAAGATTAGTCAAGAATGATCGACATTCATAGACTTCTCTCATTTACACCTAAAAAAAACATGATAACGAGTTCAACATCATCACATTAATCTAGCAATTATCAACCCATCAACACAATCAAAAGCTCTAATTCATACTCTTGGATTTCATATCAGGAAGAGGGAAACTTAGCTACTTTTTTCCCAAACCCTAACAAGCAATCATACAAGTATTTCATATACTCAAGCTTTCAAAAACATTAATGACATTAACAAACCACATTCAATGATCCATAAATGCACAATAGAAAGAGTATTAAATAGGCTACAAAGTGTTCTTAAGACATAAGCTTGAAAGCCTTAGTTAATTGCTCCCAAGACCTAGATTTAGCTAATACAAATCATATTAACATCCGTAGACAAATTCATAGAGAAATAAAGATAGAAACGATGAAGAACATAGGGTTTTTATGAGGAAGTTCGGCCAAGAAGAGAAGATGAGAAGTGGGTGGCCAAAAATTCCTTTTATAGTACAAGAGAGGGGAAAAGAAAAGCAAAAAGTAAAATTACAGCAGGATCCGACCCAGGCGGGCTGATCATTTTCACCCTTGTGTCGATTCCTCTTTGATTTGTCGCCTTGCCTTCAAATCCTTGATTCTTCTTGTCTTCAATCTTCAAAGCTATTCTTCTAGACTTCAAAGTCTTCAAAAGGTGTTCTTCAATGGCTTCCGGTCTTCAAGTCTCGATGTTCTTTCCTTGTCACACAAAATCCACTCAGAAAAGTGAAAAGAGCATAAAAGTCGCTCTTACCTCTCCTAAGAGAATTTAAAGGTAAAACACAAGCTCTAGATGAAAAAAAAGCACAAAATTGATCCTAAAAAGTCCCAAAATATGCACATAAAATGGACACATCAAACCTCCCTGCACTTAAACCTTACTCGCCCTCGAGTAAGAAAAGATTCAAGCACATGAAGGAATTAATATGTCCACATCGTAACTAATATTCCCCCAAATCAGCACCTAACAAAACTCTCAATGTTACATATCCCAAAGTTAAATATCAAATGAGAATTTACCCACAACCCCCATTCCTAAATCTACCCAGGCCATATCAACCTATCAATTCACTAATAAGTCTCAAAACATCTTCAAATCACGAACTGAGAATCCCAAATCCAATGGCACAAAGTGAAGCCAAAAGCATGCAGGAAGTTCAAACACATACATCACTTTATACCAATATATCATCCCAAAAATGAAGTACATCAACAATCAACAATTCCATACATTACTTCGTTTTCCCCACTAAATTACCCAATCCCAAGAGGTCTCACGATGTTAAGCTACCTGAACCATCCATATAGCAATAGAAACCTTATAACTCCAACACCGGTAGATGAGTGAAATCGTAGCATTTTTCATTTATTTCTCTCTTTCTCTCATTTTTCCTAGGAGCCCTTTCAGTTTTTCATCCTATCCACACATCATGTTTCTTTGGTTCACATCTCACATTTTTCCGCACATTTAGCCTCTCATTTTTTCCTAGGTCATTTACAACCTATCCGGACCCCCAATGTTGCCTATGTTGCCTAAGTTGCCCTCTCGGATTTTCAACTTAGTGGGTTTCTTTTTATAATTTTTCTTTTTTTTCATTTTCTATTTTATAAAAAAATTGAAAAAACAATTCCCATTTTTTTAAAAAAAGTTTTTCCAATGAAAACTAGCTAATTATGTACATGTAAAACATCAAACCCCTCTCCACACTTAAAATCATACATTTCCCTCAATTTAAAACACGTAAGGCAATAAGTTTCAAGTTTAAGGACAAAGGAAAAACAACTTTTAACTATAGATGTGACAATTTCCCCAAAGATTGTTGCCGGTATTGGACCTCCCAAGCATCTTCCTCCTCATGGCATCTCCTCCAAGTTGCTTAATTTCTAGGGAATACTATGGATCCACCACCAGTCAAGTGGTGAATCTGCATTCAAAGGTTTTCAATGTCCTCCGCCATGGTGGTTCTCTACTAGTTGGCACAAACATTATACTCCACTTGGGCTTGATGGAAGGCATTTTGGTCCTCTCGAAGGTTATGCACTTCATGAAGAAAATCTTGATAGGAATTTCGAGGTGAAGGTGTGTTGGTATGAATATTAACTACATGTGGTGTGGTCGTGGAATTGCGGTTCAATTCCATCTCAAAAGTAGTCTTGTATGCCGAGTCCAGTTCCATGCATAATGCTTCCACTGGGGTTTCCTCTTCAAGTTTTTTCCTCTCTTGTTGATAAAGATCCATGAACTTCACTTTTCTCCCATATAACCAAGTATATCCAAAATCATCAGTGATTGCTAGAATGTTCGATTCAGATAGCCTCTTGCATGAGAGGAAGTAAGAGTTCATTAGGCCTAGTCTCGGAAGACCCTCCGGTGCTTAGATGCTCAAATGTTTGGCTATCATCGTAACCATATCACCCATGGAGAGCTCAACATTTTGTCACCCAAACATCTACCCAATCCGGATGGCTGATGTCGACTATTGTCATTGACCAAAGAGACTTAATGTCTTTGACGGGTGCATTTGTAGGCTCGCCATGGAAAAAGAAGGTTGAGGCCAATTGATGGTGAGTGTAATGCATGGCGGGGTGTAAAATCAAGGAGCTCATATCTTTTCCCATCCGAGCCCTCATGGTTATGATTTACCAAAAATTGGCGTCACGATAAGCCGAAGTGGTTTCATATTCCCTATTATACTCATAATCCCACCTGAAAGCCATATTCAACTCATTTTAGCTCACTTTATGGTTCACATCATTCAAGTGGAAGGTGATATATGGTACACATTTTCCATCCTCATCCACCCAGCCTTGGTGTTTTTCTACAGTGGATAAGAATTCTGGTGTGTGCCTCTCGTATGTTGGAGAGTGTTTTGCCATGAAACGTCTCAATCTCACCTTGGATAGAATTATTGCGACCAGTTCTTTTAGCCCAAGTATACCCATATCTTCATGACAACAAAACTTTGTTTCTTGAATAGCCCAAATCTCACCTTCTTGCAAACTCACTCGTGATGCGCTTTAACCCCTACTTCCTCGTGAAATGCCTAGAGGTGAGGAGGAACTTGCACCATCATGCCTAAGTCTCATTTTTAGGGCCATGAGTTCTCACCACAATACATTATACACCACAAGAAACAAGGCTATACAAACAATCAATCACCACAACAAGCAATCCTCCACAATACTATTCACCACCACTAGCAATTCTTGGAAAACGTACTCCTAGTGATTCAAGAACCAAATTCCACCAAGCTCCAAGAACAAAATAGCTCCAAGAACCCAACAAGCAATTGAAAATATGACACATCACTGCAAAAATTCCAACACCTGAAATCAACTAAGAAACCCCAATCTCAAGGCAACCACAAGATAAGCACAAAATTCTTCCAAATATTTTACACCAATCAGAATGGAAATTCGTAAAAGATATAAATTTATTGTGATTGTGAAGAGGATGACTAGGGAGAACACATTTCCACGCGAGTCCAAGCAATTCGTTGCTTCCCAAGTGACCAATTCAACCCATGAGCGAAAATCCAAAAAAGGTAGGGGGGAAAAGTTTTTGGATTTGAAGCTTTAATGGGTTGGAGCATGGATTTGATGAGTGGAAATGAGTGTCGGAAGGTGGGTGAGTGTGGAATGTTGGTTGAATGGATTGATGTTGGCTAAAAATGGTGAAATTTGGATAATGGAAATGGGTTTCGGGAGAGTTCTTGAAATGGAGTAGAGAGGAGAGGGAGAAGAGAGAAATGGTGAATAGAAGAAAATAGGAGAAGAAGGGAGAAGGGTCAAAAAATTTGAAAATAAAAATGAACGGTACGAGTGCCTTGCTCGCGGGCAGGGCTTATGCTGGCTGCGCGGGGAAACTTCCAGTATATCCATCGCCATTTTTTAAGTAGGAATACGCGTGTAACACAGGAAGGGTTTGTGGTGAGTGTGGCACGGCTCTCAGTCAGCCTCTTCCTCATGATGCCCACGCCAGTCGCGTGGGCGGGGGGCTTGGTCGCCCGGGTGGGACAACTTCCACTTCCCGTGGCCATCCCCTTCTCTATATTCTAATTTTTTTTTATTTTTTTTCATCTTTTCATGGGCAATTGTTTTGCTCCAAAATTGTTTCCTATTCTCCAATGCTTGACCTATTTCGCTATAAAATCATGGAAAACACAACCATGATAGAAATAAAATAAAACAATAAAAAATAAATTAAGATAACATCAATGGAAAGTCACAAATAATTATCTAGATGATCAAAACCAAGTTATTTAACGTCGTCGGCACGACTTACTCCCCTTCTTGGAGCTTACTCACAAACTGGATCAAGAAGATTATCATCCTCTCCCTTTTCCAGCACAAGACCCTCGTGGTACGGTTTCAAACGTTGTCCATTGACCTTGAAAGTATTGGACTTAGCTCAATCTAGGATTTCCACCGCACCATGCGGGAATACCTTTACCACCTCAAAAGGACCAATCCAGTGCAACTTCAACTTACCGAGAAATAGGCGAAGGTGGGATTGAAAGAGGAGGACCTTTTGACCGACGTCAAATTCCTTCCTAGTGATCACCTATTCGTGCCACACCATTTTCTTCTCTTTATAATATAACCAACAATAATAGTTCATGGTCAGTGATGGTGATGATTTACAACCTATCCCAATGGTTGTGCATGAAAAGGAAGTACATCATGTTGTCCCTAATGATCTCTGGTCCAAAGCAACTGGGATATCGATGTGTACCTATCCTTGTTGGTGAATGATCTAAAAAAGTTGGGTGATCCTGGAATGACAATGTATGATGGGTTTCGGAAGGAGGAGTTTGACTTTAGAGCCATGTTGTTTTGCACCGTTAATGACTTCCCCGCATATGGAAACTTGTCTGGCTATTCAGTTAAAGGCCACAAAAACATGCCTTATTTGTTTAGAAGGAATATATTATTTTCAGTTGAGGCATGGAAATAAGATGGTGTATCTTAGGCACCAAAGATGGCTTCCAACAACTCATCCGGGGAGGAAACTTAGTGTTGAGTTTGATGGGAAGGTAGAGTTGGCGCCCCATCCTCCCATTTTAATAGGTGCGTTAATCACAAACATACTGTGTAAATTTTGAAATGACTTTGGAAAGAGGAAGAGGAGACCTAAGGTTGTTGGTAGTTGGAATAAGCGTTCCATTTTTTTGAACTACCGTATTGGGAGAGCCTTGACATCTGACGCTGTTTGGACGTGATGCATATTGAAAAGAAGGTATGTGATAGTTTGGTTAGTACTTTGATGAATATCCCTGGTAAGACAAAGGATGGTTTGAAGTCTAGGAATGATATGGTTGAAATAAGAATTAGACCTAAATTAGGGATCGAAGACTTACTCACCCATTGCTTATTACACGCTTTCAAAGCTTGAGAATGATTTGACATGTTCCAGCCTGAGAGGTATGGTTGTCCCGACAAACTACTCTTAGAGGGTTAGCAATATAGTATCCGATGAGGGAATGAGATTGAGAAATATGAAATCACACGATTCACATTGTTTGATTCAAGAATTTCTATCGGTTACGATCAGATCCATCTTGCCAACTCACGTCAGAATGTGCATTACCTGGTTGTGTTACTTCTTCAAGGAAATTTCTTATAAGGAGATTAGGCATTGAAAATTGTAAGAACTTCAAGAGGAAATAGTAATCGTGTTGTGCGAGTTAGAGATGTACTTCCCTCCATTTTTTGTTTGACATCATGGTGCACTTGTTGGTTAACGTTTATCTTTAATGGATAGTAATTGTGTTGTGCGGGAGACATTGATATGTGGCCTTATTTATCTTTGATGGATCTATCCCTTTTAGAGGTATATGAAGATATTAAAGGGTCATTTGAAAAATCAATATCACCCAAATGCTTGTGTTGTGTTGAGGTATGTGACCGAGGAGGTCGTAGAATACTGTACTAAATTCATGAAGGTTGAGGAGTAGTCGCCACTGCTAAGGAGCAACACTCCTGTTGGCCGGAGAAGCAAGTACTTGGTGAACACAATCTCACTTTCATTGATTGGTTACGCGATACAATGGTCGAAGACAGTCATGGTGACACCTTGAATTGATTATCCTTCATGCCCTTTGCAACTGTAATTTCCTTCATAGGCTATGACATGATTAGGTTTAGCTTCTCAACCCTGGAATGGGACACACACACTGGTACACAAAATAGTGGTGTCAGTGTAGTTGCTGAAGCTTTACATGTAAACAGCGCGAAGGATGAGAATCCCATGTATGGGAACATATGTTACTATGGTGTGATTGAGGAAATATGGGAACTGGTATACGCAAGTTTTAGGGTACCACTTTTCAAATGGAAATGGGTTGATATCCCTACTGGTGTATCGGTGGACGACCTAGGCTTTACAGTCGTCGATTTGAGCAGGACACATTCTACTGGCGGTCCTTACATTCTTGATTCACAGGCTAAGCAGGTGTTTAATGTTGCTGATCCCAGTGATTAGTCCATACATTTACTCCCAACAACGTTAGGCAGGATTAAACATATGGGGTAGAGCTATCTTTGAGGAAAGACCATGAAGAAGGTGTGTGGATTGAAAGACACCACAAATCGAAGATGCGGAAGAAGAAGAAAAAGATTGGGTTTACACATCATTTTAGATAACCTCGATGCCTGTTTATGTGACTGTTCATGTTTATATGTAACTGAAAAATCAATTGGGTTTCTACTTTATCCCAAAAATTGAGCTATATGATGGTATACAGGAAGTTAAAAATCAACATCGCACGCTAATCGGTTTACAATTCGGTTAATGCGACACCAAGCATGCGAAGTCGCAATGTTTCTATACTGACTATGAACATTGGAATATGAATTTGGACTACTTATCAGTGAGTAATAATTTCAGAGATAATTACTCATGGCAATCTCGTACCGACTCATCGGTTGGAATCAGTGCCTAAAATAGCTTATTTCAATTGTTTCATGCGAAGTCGCCTACTTATTGGTTTCCCCTCATCCTTAACGACCCAGTGGTGAAAATATTGTGCGACATCAAAACCATGCAACTGACCATAAAAATCAGTACTCCTAAACCAATTAATCCAGAACAAGTAATGATTCAACTAAAGGAATCATTCGAAGTTCACCACAACCAACCACATATTGTGTAATCCAATACAAACCATATATTAAGAAACTATTAAAACCATTAAAAGCGATGAAAAGAAATACTAATATGCATGGAATCCAAATTCAATCATAAAACAAACTTTGTTTAAATCTTATAAACATCATGAAATGTAAAAAACACATAAAATCCACTCAATCCAAGAACAACCATCAAACACACATAAATAAATCTAACAAACATTCATCATATTATTTTTATGGAGAAACGGCAGGGTTGAGATCTTCTTTGGACATATTATTCCCATAGTCCTCTAGTCTTTTCACACGACCAGACTTATCGCTTGAGGTATTGATCTCCCTATGGCTGGAGTTTGATCCATCCTCATCATCAGCCACGACAACCTCCTTACCCTTCTGCTCCTTTGTCTCAACCTTATACGCAACCTTGCTATCCTTCCCTATCTCATTGATATCCCCCTCCATCTCATCCACATTTTCTAGAGCTCAATGTGCAGGTATATTGGGGACACGAGGTGCATTAATAGAATCAACCAACATCGCCTTCACCTCTATCATATCGGCAGTCTACTGCTGGATGGGGCACATTATTACCTGATTCGATGCCTTAGTCTCGGCCATATCCCTTGCAAGCATCACCCATGCAAGACTTTTAAGTCATTTTAGAGAAAAATAAAATTTTAATTTAATATAGTGTTCATAATTTTATTACGAATGACTGGGAATAAAATTAAATCCGTACTCAAGGTTGTGATATGAGTGTTAGTTTAGGCTTGCGATGGTGTCCGGCCTGGCCTTTGGAAGAACTTCCTTGGGGGAATTTGCGATAAATCCATTCCCCTGCCTCCCAATGCCAGTGATTCTGGTTGAATTAGCTCTTATTATAATACTTTGGATGAATCTTCACTTTTGATCTGACCCTAACACCTTGCTTCTCCAAAAGGGCAGTGATCACGTTGGCGTAGGGGAGGGTCCGGCTCTTCGGATAGAGCGAGACTGTGTGCATCTCATTGATGATAGTAAAACTAGGTTCGATTGCTTTCCTCCCTGCAATGTGGTAAAACAATATTGTCTTGTTGATAGTCTACTCGGAGGGATGTCCGGAAGGGATCAACGTTTGTACAATAATATTGTACATTATCTTTTCCACCACGTCCAGCACATAAATCTTGACCTACCTTGGCCCAGGTGTCCCATGATCCACATTAATCTTGAAGTACTTCTGCACCATACGCTTGGGGTTGAGGGCCCCCACCGAATCATCCTCGTTTGGCCTAGGAGGATACATATCCCTAAAGTATATTTGTATTGGCACAACCTACTGCTCTTGATCATCTACTCCAAATGTAGCTCCAATCCCCTTGTTGATCACTGCTGATGTTAGGGCCATGGAGACCTGTTCACTTTTGTGGAATAGTTAGTGGCGGTTACACAAGTGAAGTTGGTGTACAACTCCTTCACCTCCGATTCATAGGTTGGCTTGTGTAGACAAATCAACCCCACCATTCCCAAAGGTTTGAATGCCTCCAAGAAAATGTCCAAGTGGAGCCTCTCTACATCATCTAATCGCATGAACCTAACCTCTTTTACTCTCTCCCCATCAACATTTTGAAATGCTTCTCGTTCTCCTCTTCGAAGAAGCCCTTTTTGTCAAATGTCAGTAAGGGAGGGACATCCATCATCCTTGCCTTTTTGGAGCGGGATGAACTTGCTTCACTGCTCTTGCCCTTGCCCCTTTTAGCAGTTTGCTTCACTCGAGCCATCCGTTGATCAAAATTTTTTTTGCAAATCTCAGTAAAAAAGAGTAGAAAATGCAATGGAATGCATTTTTAGCCTGAATTTGAACGTACATCACAGATACTTTGACATGACTGATAGGTCATATGCGAAGTTGCAGATTCATAAATATGAATATGCAAAATCGTAAAACCTGTCGAACCATTTGACATGTGTTTGACTTGTATAGAACATACCAAAAACCCACCTTGAATCAAGCATCATGATTGTTCTAAAACCCATATGAAACTGACCAAAATTAAAATGCATGGCATGAACACATAAATAGCATGCAAGAACTGAGATTTGCACAACCCATAAAAGAGATGCACCAATTCCTAACCGATTCATAGACACCCAAACCAACAATGAATTAACGTGTGTTGAATTACATATAACATAGTTTGAATGAAATAACAAAATGAAAGCATTCAAACAAGCGAAAAAAATGTGTAAAACAATTGTTACCTTTGCTAGGGTTTGAATGGTGATTGGTTCACTGAATGGGTTGTTCATGACCTCGCTGACATACTCACACATTTGATGCAGTTCATTGTCAGTGTGTTTTAAATTAAGACACTATATAATCAATAAAGGTGGTCCATGTCATATGTGAATGGCCCTGTCTTGCCTTAAACCATCCTGTATCAAGAACCAGCGTTTGTGAAAGCATTAGTTGTGTAATATGGTTGAATATCATGTGCTTCAACATAATACCTATTTGTAATTGAAAGATGTGATAACAATTGGCCTAGAACAAGATCAAATATGTGATTGACTAATTAACGTATGTAGTATACTTCTACGATCATTTAGGGTTAAAGTTATTATTCATTTCTTGACGACTAACGTAATTAGTTTGATGTTCATGGGCTTCTACTAAAATCCCTATATAATTTACACATCATGAAGTTATAGCCTCAAATGAGATGGGTAAGGAATTTACAGGTCTTTAAGAACAATAATCATTGAACGAGTAATATTAATAGCCTCACCCGTTGAATGGGATTTGTGGTCCGTGGGTTTTAATTGAAAGACTATGTAATCAAAAAATTAAGCTGGTAATTATAAGCTACTCTTATGTCAATGACCATGCCATGCTTTAAAACATCATGTATGAAGAACGGGATATTGTGAAAGCATTAGTTGTGAAATATGGTTAAATATCTTAAGCTTAAACATAATAGCTTTTTCTAATCAAAATAGGTGATAGCATTTGGAGATCAAATATGAGGTTGTTGGAGATATACATAGGGGCCTTGTACGATGGTTAAGGAATGTACATGTTTTTAAGAACATTGACGCTCTCACAAGGTAACTTCCAAACCAATTACGGTCACGTAGATTTCCAAAAAACTTGTCTTACAATGGGAACATTGGGTAAGGAATTTATTTTCCCTCACATAAATTTCAAAAAATAGTTCAAAAGCTAACATGCAAAGTCGTTCAAACATTCTTTCGTAGCAACTGTAGTACGAACGGAGAGCGGTGTCGCGGATTCCTTGGGAATGGGCCAATTGGTCCATCTAGTGGACCGAAATGGGCTTTAAAATGTATGTATTGTCATGATCGTGAATTCCATCTTATATTATATGCCGATGTTTTCTTGATATATCTACGAGGTCGGATATTCAACATGGACCGGTCTATCGGGCCAATTTTAACCCAAACAGAGACGTAAAGTGATATCGATCAACATGTTACAAAATATGAGCGACATTGCATGATTGGCAGGAGAGTACTTTTATGTGCCATACATGGTAAAACAAAACCCCACAAGATTTTGAAAAGCATTTATTTCCAAAATCGGTGCCCTTCACCCACCAAAGCCCCCAACATTCATCATCACCATTTCCTTCCACCACTAAATAATCAACCACCAAACACACCCAAATCCAACACAACCCTATCATTCCCAAATGGAGAAACAAATGGAGAAGGATGAGGTCATCATGGTGAAGGATTCCATGAATAAAAAGTGGTAAGTTTCCATCTTTATCATTACTTGATCATTTTTTATGCCCACATCCCTTTTTATCGTTTATTGAAAGGGTGTTTAATATTGGTATGCTTCATTCTTGTTCATTTCATTAACTTTAAGATTGTGGACAATAAACTTGTAGGGTTTTTATGTTTTCATTAAAGATGTTATTTTTTCATGTGAATATGGTGTACA
The DNA here is from genome assembly GCA_037428765.1 of Rubia yunnanensis. NCBI lineage: Eukaryota > Viridiplantae > Streptophyta > Magnoliopsida > Gentianales > Rubiaceae > Rubia > Rubia yunnanensis. The sequence continues at coordinate 114,817,404 of CM075061.1, read as the reverse complement.
CACATGTGGAAGTATACTAATAGATGTTATTTGGATATAGAGTCAACATCAAATGATTCATTTACATCATTTTTTTATGGCAAGGAAACACTACATGAAGTATGCATTTTATGTACCATGCGTGGGATTTCCATGTATGGTTAAGAATGCTATGTTTCATTTTCATCCATAGTAAAGGTTTCATATGAAATATTATATTGCATTCATCACTTATGTTTGTATTTATTGAACTCCACATTTAGGTCTTCTAGTTGTAAACCACGATAAGAGGAAACCACCCCAAGAAGGGGGAGATATGAATCAATCGAAGAGACATAGGCAAGGATGGGGTAGGGAAATTTGCAACAAATTAATAGACATGGTGGAGAAGGGTACAAAATGCTATAGGAGAGAAAAGTAATTGGTAGTCTAGTTACATCAGTTTGATTCCTAGGATAAGATGCTACAGGAGAGAAAAGTAATTGGTAGTCTAGTTACATCAGTTTGATTCCTAGGATAAGATGAACATCTTCTTGTATGAGTCATGGCCTCATGTCAATGATGCTTACAAGGATAAACTATGGAGGGCCATGCAATATGCCTTTGAAATTGAGTGTGACAATTTGGCAAAATTGAAGAAGAGAACTATATGGCACTTTGGTGAGAGGGGGAGATTTCAAAGTCAAATTGGCTAGGGATTATGTGTTCGGTAAGAAGAAGAATTGCAACCCCAAAATTAAGAATCCAATCACAAGTAAATCTAGTTAGAAGAGTTTTGTTGCAAGAAAACTAGCGGACAAGTAAGGAATTTACATTGTCATGCCTACAAATATATACTAATGTGCACATGGCTATAAATTTACACATGCATTATATTATTGGATAAAATTGATTATGCCCGAGTACAGATTTGTTGTTAGCATCAGAATGCGTATGTTGTGCATGATTTCTAGGGTTTTAGAATCATAAAGGTCCACCATTTGCCCAGAAAATAGTAGTAGCTGCTTAACATGCAACGTCACACACTACTAATCGTTTTGTAGGTCGATAAAGTAGACTCGTTAGCAACATCGTGAGTACACTTATTTTAGACACTGCATTAGATCGAACACTTGTGCAGAATCACAAAGTTACCTTCCCCTAAATGCGATGTACTTACCGATGAGTGTCCGAAGTTGGTCAGAGCAGATGAATTGTATTACCAAGAATGTTAAAATTGTTAATTTAAATTATAAACCATCTGTTCTAATGATTTTAAGGGGTGTAAGGGAAAACTAAAGTGAACTAGCAAGAAGGAACAAGATGCACCACCCTATGATTCATGGAGGATTCGCACTAGCTACAAGAATAATCAAGAAGGAAATGTTTGAGCCTAGAGTGTTTGACAAGGGGGAGCTTGGAATGATGAATGAGGAAGCAAGGACCTCAACGGATTTTCCCATGGTCGGGAGGTTCCCGGATTTGAGAAATGGCTAAAAGGCTACAAAGGGCATGGGAAGAATATGGAGGGTAAGTCCCACACCAAAGATGCGGAGGTTGTTGCCAAACAAATTGTATGTTTTTCATTTATTTTAATATGACGGGAATGAATTTGTTCAAGTAAAATTTATATAAGATTTATTAATGGTAATTTCTAGAAGTACTTAAAAGGGAAGGAAGAGTCCGGCGAGTTCATCGGTGTTGGAAATGACATACTGGGGGCTGCACTCAATAAGAAAGAACATCTGGGTTGGGTCCGGGATGTCAGAACGCTCGCTACACATAGGGACATCTTTGCCAAACCCCAAAATCCTAAGGGTTATATTGCGTCAATTAGTCAACAAAGAGATATTAATGTATTTAAATCCACATTGAGCCAACTAGTGGCTTTTGTCTCGCAAGAATCGAATAGGAGGAAAGTGCCACTTGACTTAGAGAGAATTATTGCATTTTCTAAACCAACAACCTCAACCCCACCTCGCCCTTCTTCTCCAACAACATCAACACATGATATCTTGGAGCCTTTTAGTAGGCTCGTCCCAGCGTCTTTGACCTCTATGACACCTCAAGCGTTTGATTGGCTAAGAACGAAGTTAGTAGAGGCCACCCAACACAACATGATGGTATAAGTATATAAATTACACTAATTATGTTTTAAATTATTTTACACTAATTACCGACTCTTCATTTATAGGATAATTAATAGTGCATACTACTTGTCAAACATGTTAATAGAGAGAGCCACATTGTGGCGGAAGGTAAAGTGTACACATCAATACGAGTGCATCATCATAAGTTGGTCATGAATGATAACGTCATTGTCAATGTCACAAAGAGCCTCGTAGATGGTTGCTCTTCCAATCCCAGATGCCGAGACCAAAACAGTGGATGTGGCGTTAGGAACATTGGTTGAATGGCCCATTTGTTTGGTTGATATTTTGGAGAACAAGCCAACGAAGAAGGTATAACATTGATAATCCATATACTATTTATGAGTTGAGATAAATGTTTAGAAAATAAATTTTGTGGTTTATTTAATGTAGATTGAGACAATCATTATAAGTAGCCCATCAAAATTTCCCAATACATGTGGGGATCCAAAACTAACAAAGTCATGTATCTCTAGAGTGAGGCCACCACTATTCAAGCCCACAAAGAATAGTTGCCTATAGAACATCCACACGATTGTGACACCACACCCTATCTCATGTTCATACAAAATCCCCGTGGAAGAAGTGAGTATTTTAGGGTACAAGGTGGATGCAATTATCGAAAAGGAGAATTTGGTATCATTGTTCCATTTCAATAATCTACCCCCTCCTGTGATGCAACTAAATTGCGTGTAAGTATTATTGTATCACCTAACCTGATTCAACTTCATAGTTATTGCGTTTGGATTCAATCAAGCAAGACTAACCATGTTTATAGGCTCCTGCATGTACAATCCATTTCCAAAATGAACGTGTGGATAGGGGTTTTTTTCCCAACAAAGATCTAACATGAAAATGTTGCGATGGAAGAGCGCTTGCCCTACTTTAGCTCCCGTTGATGCAAAATGACTATCTCATATATATCGCACCTTATTATGAGTGGTGAATCAACTATACTCACTTTATTACAGTTGTTTGGTTTCTATTGATCAATATGTGATTGTATTGAGGTAATGGGGATTTCATTTTTGTAGCAAACATTGGATGGTGGCCATCATCGTTCTTCCTTCCAACACGGTGTTTTGGTAAAATCCATTACATCAAACCCTGCTGGAAACATTTTCATTCGCAATTACGAAGGTGATGAAAAATCAAATAATTAACAAGCACAAAGAATTCACTTGGAAGTTCCTAAAGGTTAGAATCTAATTCGACATTATATTATGGAATAACTATTGCCATAAGTACTTATCAGTGTGTTTGTGAACAATATTTCCAATGGACTAGCATAAATAACAAATGGCTCCATGGGAAAGCGGTTACTATTGCATGAATTTGATGAAGGAATTGGTCATGCAAGTGAGGGAGAATCAGTTAGATCTACAAAAAGGTATCTATTATTCTCACCTGTTGAATCTAATTAATAACATCATATGACTTTGCACAACCTATCTACCATTTTTGACATTACACATGGTTGTAGTATTTTAACGAGGAAAGAGAACTGTACACCATCAAGAAATTGGAGGAAGTACATGACACCAAAGTAAGACTTCATAATTCTCTCTGATTGGCAATCTCACTTTTTTGGATCGGCGACACCGCGCTTCTTCTGTCTTACCTTCTCGGTGCCACCGTAATGGAGATGTATCCACCGAACTCTCAACACCTATCATATGCTAATGCCCTAACCAAATCCTCTGATACCACTCCCCTGCAATCGCATCCCTAATCTGATGTTCCCAAGCCAAGAACTCCCTTCACTCCGAAGTAGATCATAGATCCTTTAGGGGAGCCTGGTTTACACTTCTTCGATGATGAATTCAAGAAACTTGAATCCCCCTTAAAATTAATGCTTGTCGGAAAATTCTTGTGAAGTAAGCCTGAATTGGCCAAGCTTGGTTGGGATTTTCAAACAGTAGGATTTAAGGGTCATGTTGACATTCATCTCCTTTACAACTGCCAGGTTTTAATCCATTTTGCTTTTCCTAATGATTACTATAGATGTTGTATTCATAAGGTGTGGAACTTTGGTTCATATTCGATTAGAATTACTAAATGGGAAACTCCTTTTAATCCCAATAATGATTCTCCTATTATTCAGTATGGGTAGCACTGTATGGATTGTCACGAAAGTTTTTCAATTCTTATGTCATGATATCAATAGGTAGCATGGTAGGTGTGCTTGTTAAAAATGATAAAGCCACCTTTAATAGAACTAGACCTCATGTGGCAAAAGTATGTCTTGAAATGGATATAACAAAAGTTAGAAGAAATAGGATCTAGTTAAGTTTCAGAGGAGTTGGATCTTGGCAAAGTATTGAATATGAAGGCATCCCTGATTATTACACAAAATGTTTCAAATTGGGACGCATTAACTCTGCTTGTAATTCTGAAAAGATTCAGGATCATAGCAATCCTTGAAAGCCAAATGAGATTGATGTACATGGAAGAAATGCAGGTAAAATGGATGCCCATTCTCATCAGGGTGTCCTCAAAGGAGAAAAAACATTATCCCTGTTCATAAAGCTAGCTCTAATCAATATGTGCAGGAGGTTTAGATGCCTAAAAAACATGTTCTCAAGGCTTAGCTTCTAATACAGAAACTTGGGTTTCTCTTCACTCTACTCTTAATAATCATGTTGTGGTCTCTGACACTCCTCGAGAATCTGAACCTAAATCTCTAAAGGATGATCTAAGTAGCAACAAAATTTACTCTCAAACTGTTGAAACTAATAGCATCAATCCTAAGCTTCCCAACAAGGAGAATGTTATCCCTCAGAATCCTTATTTCTCAGTATTTGAAGCTAATCCATCAGTATATCCCTCTCCTCTCCCTAACTCCACTATAGCATAAACAAGCAGGGAAAATACTGAAATATTGGATTTGGAGAGCTTTCAAGTTATTAATAAGAATGTCTCCAACCATAATGAAGGTATAGAACTTCAACTTTCTCATCATGTTAGCTTTCCACAACCTTAATCAGATAATCAGAAACAGACTAAACCACAAGTAATAGTCACTAGTACCAAAACGTTACTAATGGTGCTTTTACCAAATCCCAAAATAGTGATACTTTGGTAGTCACAAATAATCAGGAAGATAACTTCATTGAAATTGATGCTGGTATTTCTCCACTTCCCCCTTCTGACAAAAGACACAAAAAAGGTAACAATTAATGAAAATTTAAACTTATATGATAAAACTCTAAATACATGATACAACTCTGAACCGGATAACCTGGAATCTTATCAGATATAGGCCTCACAGGATAGCTTCATTTCAGAGATGATAGCCTCCCAGAACAGGTTTAATGTTCTACTTAAAGGTGCCAACAAAATGAACAATGAATCCAAAACCAAATTAACAAAAAGCATTAGAACAAACTATTCATCAACTCCCAAAACGGTAACTACCCGTTCCTCCATGTTTTCCAAACAATACTTTTTATGGATTTAAACCTTTGTTGCTAGACTATTAGAGGAATAGGTAACTAGGGTTCACAGGGGGATGCAAACACCAGTTATTTTCACCACACCATCAGGGAAAGGAGAGCTAGATCTAAAATCAGTAAAATCAAAGATGGAAATGGGAACTGGATTACTGACCCACAACTGATTAAAGATGAAGGAGTTATATTTTTTAAGGAACTCCGTAATGAGGATGCTCCTCAAAAAACAGGAACTTATCTGAAAATTTTTTTAGGGGAAATTCCTTCTCTGATTACTGATCAGCAAAATCAACACCTCCTTGAAACTTTCAATATCCAGGAACTGGAATTCGCTGTCTTTGATCTAAATAAATCAGGTGATCCAGGTTCTGATGGTTTCTCTAGTCATTTCTTCACATTCTTCTGGGAAACTATTATAGATGACCTTCTAGAGGCAGCAAATGATTTTATAAGCGGTGGCATTATTCCAAAGGCCATCACAAGCACCTAGCTCACTTTAATTCCCAAAAAACCAATTCCAATTTCTTTCTCAGATTTCAGACCTATTAGTTTATCCAATTTTGTCAATAAAGTTTTCTCAAAAATGCTTAGGGAAAGGCTTAAACCCCTAATGCACAACCTAATCTCTCCGGAGCAGAGTGCTTTCATTAAAGGCAGGGAAATCACTGATAATATCCTTCAAATGCAAGAGATGACCAGGTTGTTGTCTAGAAAATCAAAAGTTCCAAATTTAATAGTTAAACTAGATATGCAAAAGGCTTTTGATAGAGTCTCCTGGTCATTCCTGAACTCCATTCTTCTTCAATTTGGCTTTCACGGGAAATTCGTCAAACTGATTATGCATAACATATCTGCTGCAAATTTTTCGGTTTTAATCAATGGAGCTACATTAGGCTTTTTGCATCTTCTAGGGGTATTAAACAAGGCGATCCGCTTTCACCATTTCTTTATAACCTGCTTTCTGAAGCTTTTTCTAGAGGATTAAAGAAACTTTTTAGCACAGGGTACCTTCAAAATTTTTCTCTTCCTAAGAGTTGTGCCCCAGTTTCACATTTAATGTATGCTGATGACACAGCAATTTTCTTGAATACTAACCCTAGAAACATGAAAAGGTTCAAAAAGTTTCTGCTGGCTTATGAACAAACCTCAGGACAAAAGGTCAATTTCTCAAAATCAGATTTTTTTTGTATCTCACAGAACCAATTTTTATACAGTTAACTCTGTAAAAAGGATTCTGGGAATGGAAAAAGGATCTTTCCCATTTAAATATCTGGGAGTCCCTATATTTTCTGGTAGAAATCTGTAGGTACACTACCAACCATTATTGGAAAGGATGGATAAATCCATCCATAACTGGAAGAACAGATGGCTCTCTACTGTAGGTAAAATTAATCTGATAAATCACTGTTTCCTCTCAATTCCAACTCATATTTTTGCTGTTTTGAGTCCACCAAAAATAGTCCTGAAAAAAATGGAGAAAATGGCCTCTAGTTTGTTCTGGGGATATTCTGATAATGTTGTAAAGAAAAAATGGAGGTCTTGGAAAAATTTGAGTATACCTGTTGAAGAAAATGGAATAGGTTTTAGGGATTTAAAGTCCACTATGGATGCTTTTTCATGTAAATTGTGGTGGAAACTACAACTCAATTCCACGCAATGGACCTCACTCTTACGGTCACTCCCTAAGTCTTACAAAACCTCTCACACATGGTCCAGAATATGTACTATTACAGATATAGCAAATAGCAACTCCAGAGTAATACATGGAATTGGTGATTGCTCATTTTGGAACGCTAACTGGACTGGAGAAGGTGCTTTGTTTTATAAATGGCCTCAAGAACGAGACATCCCCTTTGTGTACATCTCACTTAAGTCATTTATTAACAACAAAGCTACTATCCTCCCTCAATTGGAGCCATTTTTGGCGACCAATCTGAATTCTCTTTTGCAGGAAGCTAAATTGGAATATACACATGAGGATAGGCTCATCTGGATGCCAGCCATAAATGGAATTTTCTCCATCAAGTCAGCATACAACATTCTCAGACAGAGAAAGCCGAAGATCCTTCATTTCCAAAAGGTATGGTCCTCTTTTATTCCCAAAAAAATGTCAGTTCTTTTATGGAGAGCTCTGAATGGCTTACTTCCTTTTGACAATATTTTAAGAAGGTTAGGTTTCTTTTTAGCATCTAAATGCCCTATGTGCCAGATACACAGTGATTCTTTAGATCATTTTTTCAACTCTTGCCCATCATCTATTGCTATCTGGAACTATGTAACTAATTTTTTAAAGGTCCAGCAAAATTCTTTTCCAAACTTGAAGAGCAGAGTTGAATTTTACCTCTCTTTTAAGGCAGAATCTAGTATTCAGTCCAATATCACCATTGCTGCTCTTCTTGTAACAATCTGGATTCTATGGCTTAGAAGGAATAAAATATTGTTCGATAATGAATCCTTTTCCCATGATGCATGTATCCATGAAATAAAAGGCATGATCTATCAAATTTTCTCAGTGAATCATTTGATAGGTAATTTGACAAGCACAGATACTGGACACAGGCAAACATTATTCCTCATATTCAACAAAAGAAAAGGAAATCTTCTACTGTAGTGAAATGGCAGAAACCCCTTACCGGATACAAGATAAATACAGATGCCACGTGGATTAGAGGGGGTTTTTCTGCTCTAGGTGTGATAGTTAGGAACTGTGAGGGGAAAGTGGTTAAAATGAGGGCAAAATCTTTTCATTCCTTATCACCTTTACAGGAAGAATTGATAGCCATCCAATGTGGATACGAGCTGTGTTCAGAGTTGGATTTAAATAAATGTGAGGTGGAATCCGACTGTTTAATTGCAGTACAGGGTATTCAAAACCCAAATACCTCACCATGGAGGACTTTCTCTATTTGCCATTCTCTAAAGTGGAAACATCATATATTTCCAATCCAACACACCTATAGAGAGGCCAATAATGCAGCTGATTTCCTTGCCAAATTTGCTTTAGATAATAACTTTGATGGAGACCTAGAACTGAATTTAGCCCCTCATTTTCTTAAGGGACTTCTTTATCTAGATAGATGTGGAATCCCGTGGATTAGAGATGACTCTAGATAGCATGCTGCATATGTTGAAATATTCGTATACATTTTAAAAGGACTCTTCACACTGGACTAATGACCTCATCATAGGATACATACTGCTGATGTGTTTGTGTATTTTGGTTTATTACAGGTTCTCTTGTCTACTCCACATCTCTAACCTTGGTTGGTTATGATTGAGCATCCATCAGAACAGCAGATCCATTTTCATACTTTTGTGATGGTCGTCGACATCGGAATACAATGGTTCAAAACTCACGGCTTACCCGCAAAGATGCAGCTATTTCTGTGCCAATTAGATATGCTTTAATCTTGAAGTGATAGTGTGTAGTTGCCTTGCCAAGGGAAAGAATTAACACATGGGGTGGAGATTCTTTCTGTTGGAATCGCAACTACCATATCAAAACTTTTCAGTCTAATTACTTTTCTTTAGATGATAGGTAATCTTTTGGAGGCAACCATTTTGCCTAACTAGGGTTCACAAATCAAAGTTAAGGATATAAAATTAAGAAATCATACCTCCTTAATGGCCTTAATAGAACCAATTTTGGACAGTAACCAAATAACCAAAACTGCTTTTGATCTTGGTTTTAAAAATCACTTCTCTGTCCTTGGAAGTATGATCTTGTTATTCTTGGATGAGAATATTAAAGTGGATATTTTAAGTACTCACTCCCATTACATTTTAACTAGAATTCACCTTCCATCCATTAATAAACACTTTGATATTGCTTTTGTGTATGCAAAAACATTCACATATGGCAAAATCCAGGCTCTGGGAAAAAAATCAATCCATCCTGCTCATAGGAGACTTCAATGTCATAGAGGATCAATCAGATTATTTGGGTTCATCTATCCCTGATCTTAACATAATTGATGATTTCAAACAGTTTATGATTTTTGGACATTTTTTCACTCTTCCTTCATTTGGCAGTCTTTATACTTGGACTGGCATGAGGCAAAGAGGAAGAGTATGGAAGAGTATGGAAGAGGCTTGATAGAGGTGTTGCAAACATCAAATGGATGAATGAATTGCCCTCCTCTTACATTAATGTAATATCTAGGGAACAATCAGATAATTCTCCAATGATATTACTTATAAAAAACAACTCTATGAATACTGGACCAAAACCATTAAAGTTTTTAAACTACTGGACTAACCATCCATCCTTTTCAAAATTTTGAACAAGCTTGGAGTATAAACACACATCTTCAAGGATTGGAGATGTTCTCCTTTAAGCTAAAAATGTTAAAATTGGCCCTTAAAACACGGAATAAGAATGCTTTTGGAAATGTATTTGATAAAGTCAAAATCTGTGAGGAGGAGTTCTTAAGATAGAACTGGAACTACAAACCCTTGAAAATGACTCTGACTTAATAGCCTATAATAAAGCTAAAGCAGACTTGACAATTGCTTTAGCCCAAAAAGAAAGTTATTGGAGACAAAAGTCTAGGGTCAAATGGCTAAAGGAAGGGGATGCTAACATAAAATTATTTCATAACACAATTAAGGCCAAACATCACAGGCAACATATAGCCTCTATAAAAAAACTCACAAAGAAACTTGTTAGAAGATCCAAATGAAATAGGACATAAAGTTGTCCATTTTTTTCTAAGCTTCTAACAGATGAAAATACTGATCCCTCTGGTATTAACTCTGCCGTGTTAATAGAAAACATCCCCCATTTAATTACTGATGAAATGAATCAGTCTCTGACAAAGCCTATATCCATAGAAGAACTTTATAACATAGTTTCTTCTGTGGAAAGTGACTCAGCACCAAGTCCAGATGGTTTTAATGGGAAATTCTTCAAAGCTCGTGGGACTAATATTAAGGCTGACCTTCTAATTATAGTGGAAGATTTTATATTTGGAAATCAAATTCCAAAGGCCATTGCATCAACAGTGATTGTCCTAATTCCTAAAAGAAGAAGTTTTCTCTTCTTTTAAGGAATTTAGACCAATAAGCCTTTGCAATTTAATAAATAAAATCTTCTCTAAACTAATAACTCATAGGCTCAAACCTATTATGCCAGTCATAATCTCTCCTGAACAATCAACATTTGTTCAAGATGAGAATTGGCTGATAATTTTTTGCTGATGCAGGAAGTAACAAATTACCTGAACTCAAAATCCAAAGGGCACAACATCAATTTCAAACTAGATATGATGAAAACATTTATAGAGTTTCTTGGTCTTTCTTAAAAAAATACTTCTCAAAATGGGATTTTCATAAACCATTGTAACAGTTCCACTGGAAAACTTAACATATTTATTCTTTTATGTTTTAGTGAATGGAAAATAAAATGGATTTTTTCGACCATCAAGGGGATTAAAGCAAAGGAATCCACTTTTCCCTTACTTATTCATTATCATGGCTAAAGCTTTCACTAGAAACTTAAATTTTCTCTTTCAATATGCTAACCTGGAACATTTTAAACTCCCCTAACATACAAAGAAGGTGAATTATCTTTCTTTTGCAGATGATACTATAATCTTTCTTAAATACAAAAATGGGGGGGATTAAAACCTTAATTTCCTAGACAAGTATTTAAATCAAGCTAGAAGGATGGTCTTAAAAAACATGTTTTATCAGCCACCCCCCTTCATTTAATCATTTTTCTTAAACCGACAAAGAGCATTATAGATAAATTGAATGTAATAATTGCAAAGTATTTTTGGAGGGCCTGTGATAATGAAAATGGCAGCAAGAAAGTTTGGAAATCTTATACAAATATGTGATATCCTACATCTGAAAATGGTTTAGGTTTTAAAAATATTCACACAATGATTTCTAGTTTTTCACTAAAACTATGGTGGAAATTATAAAAGGGTAACTCACTTTGGTCTCAGATAATGTGGTCTATACCAAATTATCTAAGAGTATCCAAAACCCGGAAAAGAATTATTCAAATCACTGAAACTGCAATGAATAATTCTTTTTTACAGGTTATCAAAGGAGAAGTGTATTTCTGGTATACCAGCTGGACTTATTTAGGCCCTTTAGCTTCTATCTGGAACTCAGATTCTTTACCCTCAAGTGAAGTTACTATTAGTGATTTCTTATAAGACCAAAATACTTTCCTGGAATGGCTTAAATATGGTCTACCTTCATCTGTGATCTCAAAACTTTCAAACCTTAACTCTTAGATGCTATGTTTGCAATATCCTAATTATCTGGTTTGGAAACTAGTTGAAAATGGTATTTTCTCTATAAAATCAGCTTATAATTTTATCAGACACAAGAAGACTAAAATACCTTCTTTCACATATCTATGGTCCAAATATTTACCAAGGAAAATAACAGTTTTCAGTTGGAAACCGCTTAATAGATTATTGGACATGCCTGATGTTTTATAGGATTTTAATTTTTGCCTTCCCTCCATATGTATGCTCTGTAACAAGTAATCAGATTCAATCCATAATTTTAACTTTTGTTCTACAATCAACAGTCTATGGAAAAAATTGAATCAGATTTTTAACTTGCAGCTAAAAAACTTTCATACACTATGGGATAGATATTATCACTATTGGTCTCAGGAACATAAAAATACTGAAATTCTGCATATGATACACATACTACCTTACCTTACTGTTTGGTTTGTATGGTGATCGAGAAATATGTATATATATATATATATATATGACTCTATCAAACCAAATATGGACCACATCTTAAGGAGAGTTATCATTCAATATCAAGATATTTTTAGTGTTCATAAGATGATTTTTAAAATTTCACTAATTACTGGTAAAGTCTCTCTCTTACACCCCCAACATGGTCATTCAAAAAAGAAAAGCAGAGACATAATTATTCACTAGGATCTTCCACAACATCTAAATCTGAATTCATATGGTTCGGCCCTGCAAAATGGTGAAACTGGAGCTGGTGTCATCATAAAAAATGCAAGTGGTGAGGTGGTGATTGCTGGTGCTAAATACTTAGAACAGGGCACCAATTTGAAGGTTGAAATACAAGCTCTAAAATTTTGTTTGGAACTGGCAATTCAACATGAGTGTATGGGTCTACAAGTGGAATGTGAATCTTTGTTGCTTGTCAAGATGGTTCAAAAAAAGTTCAAAACTCCAAGGAAATACATTGGAGAACTGAGGCTGATCTGGCACTCAATGAAGTTGGTTAAAGGCTCAATAGCTCATGCTTTTCATGAGTCTAGTAGTGTTGCTGATTAATTAGCAAAGGTCACCAGCACCAATCAGGTGAATGCTTTATATAATTTTCAAAATCTTCCAAGAATTATCAAAGGCTTAATACATTTGGATGCTATTGTTTTCCCTTACCTCAGACATCCCTAAAAAAATTCAAATATTTTCTTGGGATGTCGTAGGTTATTTTATCTTTGGAATGGTGTACAGCTGGTTTCTTTTCTATGTCACGTACATGGAGGAGGAGGATGCATATAAAAAAGATGCACTGCTCTCAGTAAAGTATGAAGCAGCTGCACCAATTTAGATCACACAAATGGAAGAAGATGATGAAGAATGATCCAGCTGAAACATAGTGTTGTTGTGCCAAATCAGTTCTTACCACTTTCTGCAGTGCATTATTTCTGGGGAAATAATGTGCAATGGACTTGTACTGGAAGCCACCCCTTTTTGTCCACAAGGGAAGTGGAGGCAAAAAAGTGGGAGGCCGTACAAGATCTTGCAATGGGGATAAGGCCATACCCTTTGCTAAAGCAGGGGTTTAAGCAAAGAAGATGGATGATGCTAGGGCTTAACAAGCCTTACTCTAGTTCTCACTGTAAACTAGTAGCCATTGTGTCTCTTTAAAATCATTGTAGCAATCTTGATTATTTGTATGTCTTGGGGAACCAATAAAAACCTCTCACCAAGGTGAGCTTTTAATTAAAAAAAACAAAGTACGTGACGGTTGGGTAAAATTTATGATGGTAAGGAATTTGAATCATTTACTTAACCCAACAACATGAGGAAGTTGGAATAGGTTTATTTTTTTGTGGGAGCATCATTCTCTAAAATTCCCATTGATGCTTTCCAAAGTATTTTTTTACCCCTTGATATAGATCTCTAGCTAGGAGTATTAATGGTATAGTTAATTAGTGAGAATTTTGATAGCATACTAAGTGTATGGAAGGTGTAGTGCTTCTCGTTCTTGTCTTTATGCCTTGTTGAATAGTGTAGTAACATTCAATCTGAAAGGGCGTTCGACGTCGGGTATTCTATTTATGAAAATTTTTATTTCTATTATTTATAGGAGGACTGATGTCGCACACTTTAATAGACAATTTGGTACAATAGAACTAAATTATGGAACACCGCATATAATCATCATTGGCTTACCGACGGGACAAGCAAGCGAGCAACATCGCACAATAAACCATGAAGCCTTCTCTGACATTACAGACACATCGAATATGTAATCAATCTTTGCGACATTGCTTGAACTCGTTTGTCCCTTCTTTTACTACTGCAGATATTATTCCCAAAAAGACGAAGAAAAATAATTTAATTTACACTGGTTCATAACCCTAGTTAAAAATCATAGTCTGTAAAGTCAGTTACTAAAATATATGATTTTGGCCAGGGTCAACAACGATGTCGCAACTTACATACAAACGACAACGGCATCTGCAACTTTGAATAATGGTCGATTATCAGTTAGAAAATTTATAATTAACTACGATTATTCTTCAAAAAACCAATGTCAAAAATGTTATTTACTGAGATTAAAAACTACAGTTACAAATCTTCATATGAGAACTCGGAACAACCTGATGCGATACCAAATATAATAAATAACAATGTCACAGTTAATATAAACGACGTCGTGCTATGTGACGTCACTATTAGATGGAATTTCGACAACTCTTACACATGTAGCAATTTTGCACTGACATCACCATGGTTGTTGGCTGTGGATTATTTACCTCGGTTATTTTCGTGAAAAACCGAGGTAAAAGGAAACCTTTTTACTTCACCCACATTTACTTTGATTTTTCAGGCGCAAAAAACCAAGGTAAAAATGACTTAAAAACCGAGGTAATAGGTAGTGTATGTAGTAGTACTAGAGGAAAAGGTCCTGGAAACTTTAGCTAAGGATCCCTGGGTTCATCTGTATTCTCAAGATTTCTTTTATTCTGTCCCCCTATTAAGACATTAAGACCTCTCTTTATTTATTTTATTTTTCTAGCGACTCTATAATTTCTCAGTTAACTCAACATTTTAATATGGTGGCTCCAAAGTTTGATGAACAAGTTTCCTCGTTCACCTTGTAGGTCACCTCCCAAGTTTCCTCCTTCTCTTCCCTCCTTCAAGAACTGGACGCTAGCCAAACTGAGGTATCGAAGCTAAAGAGAGAGCTCAAAGAAGCTAATAAGAGGATGATGGACCTCGAGGCCAAAAATAGGAAAGTTTCCCTTGGGAAGAACACTTTGTAGCAGGATGTAGAGGCATCTCGAGGGCCTAAGGCCCAAGCCCTCTTGCTTGAGGCTTTTAAGAACAAGTTGATAAAGAGTAAGGAGCTATATGATCTTTTTCTCGAGTTTCTTGATATTGCAAAAGGTATTGGATGCAATTATCTAATCAATGATGACCTTCTGCCTAAGCTAACTCATTCTCTATCTGGAAAGGAGATCAAATTTGTGAAATCTTTCCTCAAGCTTAATGCCCTCAAAACTCTGGAACAGAGGTGAGAGGAGGCAATCAAGAAGGGTGATTTGAGTTTTGCCTTCCTTTACTTGTTGAAGTCTTCCATGAAATTATATACCACTGAGGAAGTTCATGCCCATTCTATCAAGGCAACGACATCAAGAGATGTTACTAAGGAGGTCGAGCAGCGGGAGGTTAAAAATGGATCTAGCAAGGCCAATGCTTATGCTAATGCCAAGGAGGAAGATCCTAGGTGATGTGCTATATTATGCACGTGCAAACCATTGCATTCGGCATAATAATTGGCTATTTTTATGTGGTGAATTGCTAGTATTAGTTGAGTTTACGTGTCAAGGGGTTTAGATGGCCATGTTTGATTTTCTTGTCTAAATCCCGCATTTTGTAGACTTAATTGGTGCTAATGGACATCTTGTATCTACATGCACCTAGATCATCCTTGTGATCATCCTTAGTAGGTCGCCTGTGGGAACTCTTTCATTACATTCTATGTGAAGGCCATTTATAAGGGTGGTAGAAGATGTTGAAGGCCATTCGCAAGGATGGTAGAAGAGATCAAAAGCCATTCACACTAGAATGTTAGTAGATGAAGGACATTAACATCAAAGTATGGTAGAAGGATATTGGAGCCAAAGATAGGTGGCATTGGAGTTCAAGGCGGCCAATGAATAAATGGTGAATCGTGGTCCGATGAGTTGGGCCAAAGTATTAGGATGATCCAAGAAGAATTTTCCTTCAATGTTGATTCCATTTCATTTTTATTCTTGAGCGCCATAAATAGACTACTAGAACCATCTTTCTACTTAATGACCATCACTAGAGCTCTTTATAGTGGTGCACTTGGTTGGATGAACCCCCCGAGTTAACTGATCATCAGCTTTTAATTTTAACTCATGTAATTCTAATGGCGACATGCGATAAGGGGTTCGAAAACAAGCACAACTCTTGGTACTAAATTGATGGTGAGCTTAGTTCCCTTTCCGGAGGCAACATACAAGTTCCTCACGGAATATCTTGAGAAGTCCCCTCATTTCCCCTGATTTGTTGGTTTATTCCTGATATAAGAGAATATTCTAGTTACCCCACTGTAAATATTCTTTTAGACCTTAATGCCAACAATTATTAATGACGATGACCTCTTTCGTCGTATGCCTACCTCAATCTTTAGTCCCATCGGTAAAATGATCTTAACTTTTTTCGTATGACAGTTTTAAAAAGGGGCATGGTTTTTAACATTCGAGTCCATGCCAAATATAACCTCATATCCTCTTACAAGTGGGGAGGTTTAGTGTAACATAACTCCCAACTTCTCACATTTACCCCTACAGTTTTGACAAACATTACCAGTTAGGATTTTACTATCATTGGTGGTAGTACTAACTTATAACTTGTGTGGTATGCTCTCTATCTTGGTTTCATGTTTTCAAAGAAGAAATAACTATTAAGTGAATGAGAGGCACTAGGATCAGTCAAAACATTAGCTAGTTTACCTAAGATAGATAGGGTACCTCCGATAACCTTGGTCAAAATTAGGGTCTCATTATTTTCTAAAACGTAAACCAAAGCCTGCACTTTTGACATACCACTTCCACGGGCTCCAGTTTTCAGAGTAGATTTGAGCACCAATGCCTATGACTAAGGGGTTGATATGAGGACCTCGATTGAAGCATTGGCACTCCAATATCATGTGTTCAAAACTCCTACATCACAAACATCTATTTGCCTCTTTTCAATCATCCTTTTCTCTATGACTTCCTTTCCACAATATGTGTAGTAGAACGTAGGGGATTCTTCCTAACTTCTACACTTACCTGGACTATGTTGTATGATCCAAGGTTAGGTACTTCCCTTCTAACAAAAACATAACAACCTTACATGCCTTTCATCCGTATCTCCTAAGGCCCAAAAGGTTCAAGTAATGGTTTTAATCATATTTCCGGCTACTTTTCTATCTCGTCCGTTGTTGAACCTTGACATTTCCCTGACCTATCAGCGAGGGGGGGGGGAGAGGGGGGGTGTTTGGCACCCGACTTCCATAATCCTTACAATGGAAAATCAAGATCTGCAAGTACCCTTTACAACAAGCCATATGCTAATAATAGGCACGGTATAGTACCTATTATTAACCATACAAGTTCCTCATAGAATATCTTGAGAAGTCCCCTCATTTCCCCTGATTTGTTGGTTTATTCCTGATATAAGAGAATATTCTAGTTGCCCCACTATAAATATTTTTTTAGACCTTGATGCCAACAATTATTAATGACGATGACCTCTTTCATTCTATGCCTACCTCAATCTTTAGTCCCATTGGTAAAATGATCTTAACTTTTTTCGTATAAGAGTTTTAAAAAGGGGCATAGTTTTTAACATTCAAGTCCATGCCGAATATAACCTCATATCCTATTACAAGTGGGGAGGTTAAGTGTAACGTAACTCCCAACTTCTCACATTTACCCCTATAGTTTTGACAAACATTACTAGTTAGGATTTTACTATCATTGGTGGATGTACTAACTTATAACATGTGTGGTATGCTCTCTATCTTGGTTTCATGTTTTCAAAGAAGAAATAACTATTAAATGAATGAGAGGAACTAGGATCAGTCAAAACATTAGCTAGTTTACCTAAGATAGATAGGGTACCTCCGATAACCTCGGTCAAAATTAGGGTCTCATTATTTTCTAAAATGTAAACCAAAGCCTGCACTTTTGACATACCACCTCCACAGGCTAAACTTTTCAGAACAGATTTGAGCACCAATGCCTGTGACTAAGGGGTTGATACGAGGACCTCGATTGAAGCATCAGCACTCCAATATCATGTGTTCAAAAATCCTACATCACAAACATCTATTTGCCTCTTTTCAATCATCCCTTTCCCTATGACTTCCTTTCCACAATATGTGTAGTAGAACCTAGGGGATTCTTCCTAACTTCTACACTTACTTGGACCATGTTGTATGATCCAAGGTTGGGTACTCCCCTTCTAACAAAAATATAACAGCCTTACATGCCTTTCATCCGTATCTCCTAGGGCCCAGAAGGTTCAAGTAATGGTTTTAATCATATTTCTGGCTACTTTGCTATCTCGTCTGTTGTTGAACCTTGACATTTCCTTGACTTATCAGCAGGGGGGGAGGGGGGTGTTTGGCACCCAACTTCCTTAATGCTTACAATGGAAAATCAAGATCTACAAGTACCTTTACAACAAGCCATATGCTAATAATAGGCATGGTATAGTATCTATTATCAACCAACCCTAGATTATTCAGTGGAGTCACATCTATCATCCCGTTCATTACCATAGGATGCCCACATCGACTATTTGATCAATTGTCTCTAGAGTGCTATCTATGTGGCTCTAACCTTGCTGGGTTGGTTACCCATCGCTACCTTGAGTCCAGGTTAATTCTTGGATAATTTTCTGGTGTGTTATACCCCATAGCTTGATTCATGCGATAACTGCACTAGCTCTAGTCTCTTTTCATGTGTATGCATGTGTTGTTCCTACCGCGCATCTTCCCCTAACTCTTTAGTTTAAGGATTCTAGTGATAAATTTTTTTGTTGCTTCCTGACCAGAGCCTACACCACTAAATTAGGGTAAGACACCTATTTTTTTAAAAGTTTATATGAGTTTAGACTTACTACATTTGATGGCCTATCTTATCATATTAAGTATCATTGAAGGTATGTAATATGGTTAATACTTTATTGTTTTGTTTTTGGGGTTTAAATATTTTTATTATTTAGTACCTTTCATTTTGAATTGAGAACCTGATTCAAGCTCTGGGTTAGCAATCCCAAACAATTCAAAGGTTTTCTAAATTCAAATAAAAAGGTTATTTTATTTTTAATTATTTTAGTTTTTTAAAAATAATTATTTTAAAAAATTTTATTATGAATGCATACTTTAATTCAATGATCTCTAAGGGAATAATTTTTATATAATGCCTCTTATTTAAATGAGATTGGATAGCATATCTTAAAGGTTTTCCCCCCCTATAGTTCTCACCCTAAAAGCACCCCCTCTAAGTACAGGTCTAGTTTTGGATTAATTCCAAAGTAATGTTTATAATTGATTAACTTTAAGTGGAGTCTTTTCTTAAGGTATGTTTTGATTCAGCCTTTACCTGATTTGGGAAAGCTCGGATACCACATCTGTAACACCCCAAAACTTTGACCAAAGCCTAATGCAAGTATTGGGTCGGACCTGGACGTGTTACACAAATCCAATGAAGCAGATTACTTACATGCAGTAATGAGCAACACAAATTATGCAGAAGCGATTTTAGAATTCAGAACCTATCTTACTATTACAATGAAAGTCTTATAATAGATGGTTTACATGGTTTAACCATAAACGTTCTAAATTGGTTTCTATATTTCAAAAGCCTTTCAAGGATCCTATCCCCAAATGATGTAAAGGAGTTACGTACGAGCTCTCACTCTATCTGCTTAGCTACACTTGTTAGGTTCGTTTAAACTAGGGTAAGCTCCTAGCTTAGTGAGGTTCCATCGCCAGTATTTACCAAGTGGAGTTTTAGTGATCTAGACACATAAATCCTAGCATATAGTAAAAGGATACGGGTGATTGATGCCAGGTTGCAGTTAAGTGCCTATATGGAAACTCTGACTAACATACAGGGCTTAGCCTTTTCATTAGTGCCCAAAGGCTGTCATATCCAGGAGTCAATTTTCCTCAACCATACCCAAGATATTCAGTTACAAACAGTAACCAAATAGTTATTTTAGCATACTGAAATGTCACAAGTAGAAGATCTAGTTGTGCGGTCCGATCAATACTGTTCCCCGTCGATCTAGACCTAACTCCACATGTGTCGGGGAGCCCGATAAACACTGACAAGTATCAAGTATCATGCAACCAAATTTTGCACAGCAAGATAAAGTACAAGATGGTCATCCACATAATATCAGAATAATTAAGTATAGTGCGATATAGTACACACCGCACTTAAGAGAGCAAAACAATTAACAAGAATGATCACAATATTAACATAATATTTTATGCAAGATCTGAAATATTCAAAGAATACATTTGAATTAATAAGCATTTTATAACATAAAATAGCCACTTTTTAACCTAATTCATGCTAGGGTGATGAAAACACCCACATTAATAAATTGCAAACCTGATTGTAATTACCAGTACTCCATCGTAAATTAATTCAAACACCTAATCCAAACCCCCGGAGAAATCCAATGGTTAAGCCACACCGATGACCTTAGGTTTCTTTGCTTTTAAAACTGTCCAGCATTAAAGGTTTTCTGATGCTCAACAGTTACCAATGTTCCATGTGTTGTCATCAGGAGCATTGCGAGGAGAGAATAATAATATTCTTTGAATGCACACATTTTCACTAATTTTCAAGGCAATAATCATTAATTTAACTTCTATAACTGATCAGATTCTACCGCTATCAAATCACTATTCCTTTTAACTCTTGATTCCAAAGGTTTCTCAAGACTTAAGAATTCAATCCGCCCTTAACTCTCGCCAGCCTCTTCTCAACTTTTAAGCCATTTTCACTTCCTCCCCCAAAATCTACATGTAAGTTAACCACTACTGCAGATAGGGTACATAAGCACCGGTATTTTGCCACATAGGCACTGGTATTTTAACCCCTTGAGATATCGATACCTAAGTAGGGCGGTGCTAGAACATAGTACCGGTGCTACAAATCTACATTCCATCACTGTTACTCCATCACTGGCATACACTACCAGTGCTACAAATCTACATTCCATCACCCCCCTTCCTAGGCACCGGTATCTCAAGGGGTCAAAATACCTGTGCCTATGCTAATTTCCACAGGTGCTAGTAAACAGGTGATCAATAAAAACAATTAGAAATCAAAATATTTATTGAAACATAGAAATTGCATTTAAATTTAGAATGAATCTTTAATTGAATTCAATGAAAACTCAACACTATTATTCAACTAAAATAGGTAAAACTAACTCGTATCAATCTACACTAATATAAAAAAGTGCTTGATAGCGGGCAGTCGTCGCACCCCTATTCAAAGATAATTTATAAGCCCTTTTTGCTTACTTTCTACAACTAGGTAGATAGCGGCAAGTCGGGGTCGTCCACGAAGAAGAGGGATCTTCCTAAGCGTTTAGGCACAAAAGGTTGATATTAGGCTAGGAGTAGACATATATACATACATATAAAAGCATGTAAATGGGGGTGTTTGGTTGGTTGGTTTTCCTAAGTTACGAAAGTAAAAAGACAAGATAACTAGCAAAGTCAAGTAACTATGCTAATCATCAAACAAAACTAAGAAAAAGGGGTTTTTAAACTACAAAGATAAAAAGCCTTGGGGGCAAGGGATAGCCACTTCCAAATCTAATGTAGGTCATTGAACCATTCACTCATTCTATCATATAGCATTACATGACTCAACATCAACATACCCATCTAGCAAGAATCACAACACATTATGCACAAGAAGTCCTAAGTTCATGCTCGTAGATTTTCATGCAAAGGAGCTACGGAATTCGTCATGTTCCTAACACCTAACCAATTCAATCATACAAGCACTCCCTATGCTCAAACAAATCATGGCACAAATGAAGTGAAACATACCATCAAGAATACACAAATGCTAAATAACAAATGCTTCAAGGATGAATTAAAATCATCTATTCAATACTTCACCTACTTGTTGTGAAGATAAATCTTCCATCCTTCTTAGTTCGTAGTTTGCAAGAGTGAATTCGACATCTCTTGTCAAACCTCACCAATGACTCCCCTATTGCTAGGAGTATCCCATTGATGGCATTTAATCATGAAGAACCAACAAGCTTGGCAATACTTATGACCACTACACCGTGACTAAGCATTTAACCAATTCATGCAATTACACGAGATTGGATGAACGTGCAACGCACATTCATCCAAGAGCATATAACTCTCTCATTTGCTACACAAACGAACATGACGAAGAGTTCAACATCAATCACATTCATCTAGCACATTATCAATCCATCAACACAATTAAAAGCTCTAAATCATACTTATACGTTCCTAACAAGAAAAGGGGGGAAATCAACCCAAATCCCCCAAACCCTAGCTAGCAATTCACACAAGTATTTCATATGCTCAAACTTTCAACAATATCAATAAAATCAACAATTAACATTCAAAGCATAATAAATGCACAATAGCAAAAACACCAAATAGATAGATAAAATGATTCTTACTACATAGAAGTGGAAGCTTCAATCCTTTGTTCCCAAGATAAAAACTACCCTAGATAAACAGAACCCATAACATAGAACAACAATCTACAAAGAAAGAAGAAGAAATGGAAGAAAATGGTGAAAAGTAGGGTTTTGGAGCCCCAAAGGCGAGCTTGGAAGCTGTGGAGAAGAAGGGGTGAAGAGGTATTTATAGGGGAAGAAAAAGGGGAGAAAAACGCTGCTGCAGGGCTGAATTCACGCTGTCATCGTGACTCGCAACCAGTTCCATCGCGAGTCGCGACCAGATCAATAAACTCCTGCTCTGTTTTGTTTTGCTTCTTCCGGGTGAACCGTTGATCCGTTTCAGGAGTTCTTGTAGTCGATTTTATAGTGCTCGAGAAGAGGAATCCAATGGTACCCCTCTTGAAGGCTGATTCTTCTCGGAAAATTATGAAAACCCTGGACCATCCTTCACCCGTTGCTTTGCTCTCCTTTCTTCACCTCTTCACTTCTTCAAATCTTCAAAAAGCCCAAGTGTAAGTCTTCAAATCTTCAAAGATATCTTTCAAAGTCTTCAAATCTTCAAAGTCTTCAAAAAAATTACCTTGTCACACAAAATCATCTAAAAAGTGATAAAAACGTCGAAGTCGCTTTTATCCCTCCTTAAATGATTTCAAGACAGAATGCCACATGTAGAGCACAAAATTATACAAAATACAATCCTAAAAACCCTAATATAACCGCATAAAATGGCCTCATCAAACCTCCCCACACTTAAACCTTACTCGCCCTCGAGTAAGAAAAGATCCAAGCACACGGAGGAATTCATATGGCCATATCCTAAACTAATCCCCCAATCAAAGCCTCACAAAAACTCTCAATATCATAAATCCCAAAATAAAAGCTCACATGAGAATTTTTCACACACACATCCCCAATCCTAAATCTAACCAAACCTACCACTTATCAATTCACTACCCATAAAAATATTTCAAAGCCCCAAATTGATATTCCCAAAGTCCAATGACACAAGATGAAGTTAAAACCATTTAATAGGTTTAAGCACATACTTCACCTAATGCCAATATATCCACCAAAATCCAATGACATAAAATGAAGCTAAAGCCATATAAGAGGCTCAAACACATGCTTCACCTAATGCCAATATATCAACCAAAAACGAAGTAGAAAAGGATCAAGAATTTCATAACCATACTCCATTTTCCTAACCCACTAAGCTACCCAATCCCAAGAGGTCTATAGATGTTGAGCTACCCGATCCATCCATGTGACAACCGCAACCTTATGACTCCAACGCCGGCAAATGAGTGAAATCATAGCATTTTTCAATTTCTCTCATTTTGCCTAGGAGCTCTTTCGAGTTTTCATCCTAGCCACACATCATGTTTCTTTAGCTCACATCTCACCTTTTTCCGCACATTTTAGCCTCTCATTTTTGCCTAGGCCGCCCTTTCGGGTTTTCGACCTATCCGGGCCCCCAATGTTGCCTAAGTTGCCCTCTCGGGTTTTCAACTTAGCGGGTTTTCTTTTCTCATTTTTTTCTTCTTCTTTTTTTTATTATTATTTTTTTTCTTTTTCTCATGTTTTTCCAATGAAAAGTAGCAAAAAACATTCCAAAACAATCTAGCATGCATGTGATTCCTCTAACCCCTCCCCACACTTAAAACATTACATTGCCCTCAATGTAAACATGTAAGGCAAGAACAATAAAAATCAAGGCAAGGGGTAGAGTGACACCCGTTTCTCCGCATAGTCGCCGGTGCTATGGCACAATCCAATGTAATTGTATGGTCCCGAAATCGGTTTCGGAACCGGAAGGGGGAGCAAAGATGCAGTAGAAGAACTCACCCCTCGAGAAAAGCATTGTCTCTGTGGCGCCGTTTGATCAAGACTAACACCACAAAGAACAACATTAAACTCACAAGTACATAAGGATTTGGAATACTAGATTTAGCATAGAGAATTAATAACCATAGTATTCTCAAAGAACAACCAATCTATCATGCAATCACAACTATAAGATTATCCAATAAAAATATCCAACATATAAATCCACACAAATTCAAGCATCACTATAGAACATAGCAATTAAGTCACAATGATGTAGTCGGCATACTACAATCAACAAAGATACTATAAAGATACAAGAATTTCATGTGTCAATATATGTAAGATGGTGTGGAAATGAGTGGATATGTGGTGGTTCTTGGGAGTGTTGGGTGGAGAAGAAGGAAGAATCATGCAA
The DNA here is from genome assembly GCA_037428765.1 of Rubia yunnanensis. Lineage (NCBI taxonomy): Eukaryota > Viridiplantae > Streptophyta > Magnoliopsida > Gentianales > Rubiaceae > Rubia > Rubia yunnanensis. Next base: position 114,792,626 of record CM075061.1, on the reverse strand, counting down.
TTTTTAAGATCAAATGAAAACTTGGAATTTTCATCGCGACTCGCGACTGAAGTGGTCGCGACTCGCGATGCTTCGTCGCGACTCGCGAAAAGTTGAGGCCGAGAGCAGTTTTTTAGCAAAATTTTTCTGATCACATCGTGACTCGAGACCTCTATGTCGCGACTCGCGATGGCTCGTCGCGACTCACGGAAAGTTGGTGCTGGGAATGATTTTTCTCCCCTGTTCGCCGCAACTCGCGACGAGGCCATCGCAACTCGGGACGGCAGGGTATCCCAGGCTTAAATTTTTTCATTTTCTTACCAACTGTCCAAGCTTTCTTCCCTTGTTCGTTGATCTCGTTCCTTTATCTCCTCCAATGCAATGCACTTCACTTTGCTACAAAATCACAGAAAAACACGCCATAAAAAGAACAAAACAAAACAACAAAAAACTAAGAAACAAAAACTAAAAGAAATGCTGAATTTATTTCACGTCGTCGGCACGATGAAGCTCCGTATTTTTAAGGTCGTCGGCACAACCCTAATGTTATCCGTATGGTGAAGGCTTGAACCCCTTCACCATGAGCTTCCAAAATAAGAGAGGTGGGGGTACAAAACTTTCAAGAGGAAAGTTTTGTTGAGGTGGAGATGGTTGGAGGAAAGTTGAGTGGTTAGGAGGCTTAAGATAGTCTTTTGGCTCCTCTCTTATCTCCCTCACAACTTCCAAAAATGGTGGAGTTGGTTCAATAAGCGGGAGAATGGGTGACGATGCTAATGAATGTAGCACTATCACCTCTTCCTCCATTTTTCTATCCTCTACAACCAACTCATCATTCCCTTGGAACTCAAAATCATTTTTATTGGTGACCTCACTCACTGAGTCATTGAGTTCAAGTTGGGATGGTGTGTTTTCGGAATCATGAGCTTCCATTCAAGCCAACGCTTCCCTTATAATCCTCACATGCCCCTCAATGGCCTCAACACTAGAGGAGAGCTGGGTATCCGACTCCTCACTAGTAAAGGAGTTCAAGTTTGCTATGGTATTGAAGACATCCTCACGAGTCAAACTTGAACTTCCTTGTTGGGCTTGGTTTTGGGGTATGGTATAGGGTGGTAATAGCCAACTAGGTTGCTTGTATGGTTGGTTTTCCGGCTCATTCTCATACCACCAATCCGGATTACCACTCCATTCCGGATTGTAAGAGTTGTGGTATGGATAGCATTCATGAGCTTCTTGCCCTTGAAAACCAACATCTCCTACCTCTTGGTAGCACTCTTCATAGTACCCATGGTTTTGAAAACCAAGGGTTCTTTCTCGGTCATAGTGCTCTTCCCACAACAAGGGGCAAGATTCGGTAGGATGATCGGAATGAAAGATCCTACAAAACCTTCCTTGTTGAGCCTCTCTTCTCATCATGAGTTCCCTCAAGGTGAGACGCTCCATTAAAAAAAATTCAAAAGTTCGGAATCATAGTGCAAGGATTCTCGATAAAATAAATTACCAAGAACTCAAACAATACCTACTTCGAACAAAAACAACCACCAAGTAGTGGAAAATAAAAAAAACTAGCTAATATGCAACCAAATACACCTAAATACTTAAGAATAAACGCCTCTTCCCCGGCAGCGGCGCCATTTTGATAGCGGGCAGTCGTCGCACCCCTATTCAAAGATAATTTTTAAGCCCTTTTTGCTTACTTTCTACAACTAGGTAGATAGCGGCAAGTCGGGGTCGTCCACGAAGAAGAGGGATCTTCCTGAGCGTTTAGGCACAAAAGGTTGATATTAGGCTAGGAGTAGACATATATACATACATATAAAAGCATGTAAATGAGGGGGGGGGGGTTGGTTGGTTGGTTTTCCTAAGTTACGAAAGTAAAAAGACAAGATAACTAGCAAAGCCAAGTAACTATGCTAATCATCAAACAAAACTAAGAAAAAGGGGTTTTAAAACTACAAAGATAAAAAGCCTTGGGGGTAAGGGATATCCACTTCAAAATCTAATGTAGGTCATTGAACCATTCACTTATTCTATCATATAGCATTACATGACTCAACATCAACATACCCATCTAGCAAGAATCACAACACATTATGCACAAGAAGTTCTAAGTTCGTGCTCGTAGATTTTCATGCAAAGGAGCTACGGAATTCGTCACGTTCCTAACACCTAACCAATTCAATCATACAAGCACTCCCTATGCTCAAATAACTCGTGGCACAAATGAAGTGAAACACACCATCAAGAATACATAAATGCTAAATAACAAATGCTTCAAGGATGAATTAAAATCATCTATTCAATACTTCAACTACTTGTTGTGAAGATAAATCTCCCATCCTTCTTAGTTCGTAGTTTGCAAGAGTGAGTTCGACATCTCTTGTCAAACCTCACCAATGACTCCCCTATTGCTAGGAGTATCCCATTGATGGCATTTAATCACGAAGAACCAACAAGCTTGGCAATACTTATGACCACTACACCGTGACTAAGCATTTAACCAATTCATGCAATTACACGATATTGGATGAACGTGCAATGCACATTCATCCAAGAGCATATAACTCTCTCGTTTGCTACACAAACGAACATGACGAAGAGTTCAACATCAATCACATTCATCTAGCGCATTATCAACCCATCAACACAATCAAAAGCTCTAAATCATACTCATACATTCCTAACAAGAAAAGGGGGGAAATCAACCCAAATCCCCCAAACCCTAGCTAGCAATTCATACAAGTATTTCATATGCTCAAGCTTTCAACAACATCAATGAAATCAACAATTAACATTCAAAGCATAATAAATGCACAATAGCAAAAATGCCAAATAGATAGATAAAATGATTCTTACTACATACAAGTGGAAGCTTCAATCCTTTGCTCCCAAGATAAAAACTACCCTAGATAAACAAAACCCATAACATAGAACAACAATCTACAAAGAAAGAAGAAGAAATGGAAGAAAATGGTGAAAAGTAGGGTTTTGGAGCCCCAAAGGCGGGCTTGGAAGTTGTGGAGAAGAAGGGGTGAAGAGGTATTTATATGGGAAGAAAAAGGGGAGAAAAACGCTGCTGCAGGGCTGAATTCACGCTGTCGTCGCGACTCGCGTCCAGTTCCATCGCGAGTCTTGACCAATCAGTAAACTCCAGCCCTGTTTTGTTTTGCTTCCTCCAGGTGAACCGTTGATCTGTTTCGAGAGTTCTTGTAGTCGATTTTATAGTGCTCGAGAAGAGGAATCCAATGGTACCACTCTTGAAGGCTGATTCATCTCGGAAAATTATGAAAACCCTGGACCATCCTTCACCCGTTGCTTTGCTCTCCTTTCTTCACCTCTTCACTTCTTCAAATCTTCAAAAAGCCCAAGTGTAAGTCTTCAAATCTTCAAAGATATCTTTCAAAGTCTTCAAATCTTCAAAGTCTTCAAACAAATCACCTGTCACACAAAATTATCTAAAAAGTGATAAAAACGTCAAAGTCGCTTTTATCCCTCCTTAAATGATTTCAAGGCAGAATGCCACATGTAGAGCACAAAATTATACAAAATCCAATCCTAAAAACCCTAATATAACCGCATAACATGGCCTCATCAGTGCTTCTAACAAAGGTAGCTAAATTTTGAGCTAGTGCTATATCTTGAGATGGTGCTTTTTCTTGAGCTTTAAGCACGGAATTTTGATATGGCTCTCTGGTAGTAATATTATGCACTTTAATCCTGCATTATCAATTAAGCATATATAAGCATAAAATAGATCACAAATGCAACAACCCACTATTTTGAACATTAAAGGAAAAAAGCAAGATTCATACAAACCTTTGTGAAACTTTGGGGTTGCCTCTATATGAATTACCTCAAACTCGTCCTCATCCTAATACTTGATAGAGCTGAAGGGTTTCTTGACATCATCGCCGAGGGGGAAAACAGTGTCAAATTGAGGAGTGTTATGGTGGAAAAGTGGAGCGGAATAGAGGGGCAGGGTCGATGAGGGTGATGGGGGATGGGGAGCGGAGGGGGAGATTAGCGGGGAGGGGCTGGGTGGCGGTGCCTTCAAAGATAGAGAGGTTGAGGAGGAGGAGGAGGGAGAGAATGGAGAGGAGGAGGCAGGATAGTTAAGAGGGCAATGAGGTTGGTTAGATTTTGGGTTTCAAATTTAGTTTATATAGACACATTTTAATGGTTGAGATTCAATCAACAAAGAAATTAATGGTTAAGATGAAACCAAGTTGGTTTTTTTCTATGGAGCACAGTACAAATACCGGTGCCCAAAAGCCTCATACTGGTGCCCATGTATATGAAGAACACCTGCTTAGGGTGATTTTAAATGGCTTTTTTTTAAAAGAATTGAACTCGAGAGCAAACCCTATAATATATTTTTCTAAGTATGGAGTATCGGTACAAAATCGGTACCCAAATGGCTCATATTGATGCCTATTTATATGAAAATCAGTTGCTTAGGGATACTTTATATAGGGTAAATTTTTAAAAAAAATTGGACCCGAGAGAAAATCAAGGGAAAAAAAATTCTAAGTATGGAGCTCCGACGTACATACCAGTGCCTGAGTAACTGATGCTGGTGTTGAGTCCAATATTTAAAAATTTTAAACAATCCCTCCAAAATTTTGAATAAGAATTTGGGAAATTCATTTTCCTGCCATAATGTAGCACCTGTATTAATGAAAAATAATGTCAGTGCTAGTATTATTTGATCTCTAGGTTAAATTTTAAATTTTACTATTAGGTCCATAGAAGAAATTTGGAGGCGGAGAATCACAAAATTGATAACATCAAAAATCAATTAAATAAGAGAGAGTTGCATGTTCAAAATTCGAGCTACAATGGTGAACGGAAGCACCTCTAACATTTATTGGAAAATTATGCTATGGCCAAAAAGGTTGTTACGACATTATCCTTCTCTGCAGAATACATGATTTTTGTTATTGTTGCATAAATATGGAAATAAAAAATAAATTATTTTACGGTTAAATGTTGGAAATTGCTAGTACATATTCTAGAGTAACATAGAGTTAATTTCTTAGAAGAAAAGGAAATCAGAAAGGATTATAGATATATATATTCTTGTGCCCGATTGTAGATATATATTTTGTTACGGAATTGGAAAATAAAATGGGGTTGTACATGGTAGCATCACATTTGATTGGATTTCAATTTGGATTTACGAGTAAAGTTTTTACCTTTTGCACTTAGGTCCCTCCAAGAAAGTTGAAGTTATCGAATCATGAAATTGGAGACACCAAAATGAAATTCAATAATATACGGTTGCGAATTTGCAATTTGGACTTGTATGGGTGGACGGAAGGGCCTCGAAAGTCAGCACTGATTACTTCTACACAGTCTTAGAAAATTACACTGTGACCCAAAATTGCATTACCCATTATCCATTGTCCCAAAATACATGATTTTTTGTTATTCTTGCCTAAATATGGAAAACTTAGATGTAATAAAGGAAAAATAGAAAGGATTACAGACATGTTTTTGTGCTCGATTGTTAATAAATATTTTGTTACAGACTTGGAAAATACAATTGCGGTGTATAGGGTAGCATTATGTTCAAGTGGATTTCAATTTGGAGTTATGAGTAAAGTTTTTACTTTTTTCACTTAGGTTCTTTCAAGAAAGTTGGAGTTGTTGAATCACAAAACTGGCGACACCAAAATGCAATTCAATAAGATACAATTACGCATTTATGATTTGGTCATGTATAGGTGAACGGAAAGGCCTTGAAAGTTAACATTGATTACTTCTACACATATTTTGTAAATTACACAGTGGCCCCCAAATATTACAAACACACCTTTCTATGTATTAATGAATGAACCATCTCTTCCAAAAATCCACTTTTTACCCGCACTGTTAGCACTAGTATATTATAACCTATACTGGTGCTAGATATTTTCCACCACAATTTTACCCGCTAAAATTACTATTCCAGTCATAGGCACTGGTATTAGCACCACTCTATGTCATTCAAACAAAATCGATGCTGGAAAATATCAAATTTAGACCTTTTTTCTTCAAAAGCACCGATATTTAGTAAACCAGTGCTAGATTTATTCATAGGCACCGATATTATCACCGATATATGCCATTTAAACCAAATCGGTGCGGAAAATATCAAATTCAAAAAAATGGGGTCTTCCAAGGCAACTTTTGATGTTGAATAGGGTGAGGATGTTCATGTCTAATGGGGAGGAGTATGATTCTCTGAGGAAAAATAGTGTCTCATATAAGGCAGTGGAAAAATTCCTAGCATCCTTCTTTCAAGACATTAAGAAGAAAGTAATGACGCACCCTACCACATCGGTGTGTTTGCCTTATGGTGAATGATTATGAGTGTATATGGTAGGAACTTATCGGAAAGGGCTGATCCCATGTCTTCGGGCACTAAGGCCTTAATTGAGTAGTTTGAATTTTATGTGGCTGAAGATGTTCACATTTCTTATCCCAAGAAACGGGAAACAATTTACAATTTTCTTGATGGAAAATAAATCATTTACAGGTGTCACTTGACTTATGGATTCAAATTTCCCTTTCCATTCGTTCGGTCTTCACTTTTTTCTTATTATGACTTCAATATTATTCAACTTCATCCAAATTGCATCATGGGTATCTTCATATTTCTGGTAATCTATCAAAGGGATAAATTTATACCGAATCTACCTTTATTTCAGTCTATGTTCTCTCTTTGGTCCAACCATAGTATGAACAATAAAGGATTGGCCGAGGGCTGGTGGCAGTGAGGATCTTTATATTTTCAAATTCTACTACAAGGTGGACAAGCAGATGAATTTCTTCTCCAATTTTCCTTGTTTGATGAAAAAATAGAAAGAATACTTGTCATTATCAACACCAAACACTATCCTTATGTTGAGTGGAATTAATATGCCATCGGGGAGGATAAGCATACTATATTTGAAATCCCCTCCATTTTATCCTCCATCGTTTCTTCTTTTTTCATCCAAACCCTTGACTCTATAGTTTTTCAAACTATCTTCGGTCAAGTATGGTTTTCCATATCGGGTCTTCGGTCAATTATGTTTGTCCATATATAGTTTGTGTGAGCCATATAAGGTCTTTTAAACTATCTTCGGTCAAGTATCTTCAATAAAGTATGTTTGCAAAATGTGATCTTTTCTTATTTGTAATGGAATTCAAAAGAAGAGTCATAGCGGGGAGGATTAATTCAATGCCTCATTAACAAATGCTCACATCTTGAAACCAGGCAACCGAAGCATCGATCACGAAGGGGGCTTTGGACAAGCCTTCTCTTAAGAACAAGAGGGTGAATGAAGTTGAAGCCCCCAGAGCCTAAGGAGGGCTTGTTCCTTGGTAAAAACACATTTCCCTAGCGAGAGTGCTTCCATCAATGGAAAAACCCTGGCTTCATGTTCTCAATCTTTTACTTTTACAGCCTTCAATGAGGCTATAAGGTTCTATCTGGTTACCTATATGTAACTAGTAAGAGTTTCCTATTATTAAATTTCCATTATTTTCTGATGTTTTTTAATGGATTCTCTATCTTTCTTTATTTCTAAAGCTGGCAAAGGTCATTAACAATATGGTGGTCTCCATTCAAAAGGCAAGAAAAAATAGAGTGACCCCCCTGATACCATAACTTGCATCGGATTTAAAGGCTAATGTTCGCGAGGTTATTATTGCAACCAATAAAAGTTGTCCCGAGGCCATCACAAATGTCAATAAACTCCAAGACAACATAGACGCCACCGATTCCAATAATGATGCCCCCGTTGCCAAGAGCGATGCAGTAGATGCCAAGATCAACGACATCCCAATACGCGATGCCGCCGCTCCACCGCTTACCTCGTCTTTCAAACAACAAGGAAGTGGCAGGGCTCTCAGCTATCTTACAAGAGTCGGTAGGACCACAACATTCTAGTGGCCACTCGGACCTAACCAACACATAGAGGGAGACAATTCAATGGGCCATGATGGAGTACATGTCAGTGGCAAGTGGTTTCGAGGTAAAAGGGAAAAGAGTGCTACAGAAGGAAATATGTGATATCGCTTTTCGGAAAAGGAGGTGCACCAGGATAGCAGAAGATGAGTGGCTCATCAAGATATTGACAAAGTTCCCAGAAATTAACCCCAAACTAAGGACGGAACAAGGAGGCTGGTCATCATCACATCCAAAACATATGTGACCGTTGTCAAGACGGTAATGCAAGGCAAAGGAGAAATGCAAGCTGCGACACTTTAGTGTTTGGTCTAGAACAACCACCCAGAGGTACATGAATCTATTAAGTTGAAATTGCAGTGGACTAATGCATCCATTAACAGTAAAATTCTTGGACAACAACATGAATCATTATAACCCCAATATCGTGTTTTTAATGGAAACCAGGTGTGACTCTAGCAGAATTAGTAAGTGGTTAGGTAGAACTTATTTTACTGGTTGGGAAGTAGTAAATTCAGTAGGATCAAGTGGAGGGCTCTGTGTAGCCTCTTCATCATATATCTTAGTATCAGTAGTTAAAAGCTGCCAAAAAAAACTCCAAGGCAACATGGAGCTTAACCTTATGTAAATTAATGTGTTTAATATGACGATTGAACGCAAAAACCAAGATAACAAAGTTTTGAAGAATGTGATGCATAGAAAATATTAATTGAAACACTTTTAGTATTGTGTTATAAAACACATTCCCCAAACAAATTTTTTCAATGAAATTTATTGGTTATGATAAATGTAGAAACTACAAAGTTTTTATAAATATTTATTATTTCCTCTGTTCAATTTTTCTCTATTTTTGTAACAATATTTTTTTTCTGTAGTGTTACATATATAATACATTGAACTTTAATTATTGTAATTTTGTTTCTATTTTGGTGTATGTGGATGGATGAGTGTTTTCTAATACTTATCAAATTTAGACTGTTTAACTTTTTTTCCGTAAAAACCATCCAAAGATGGGGGAAATTATATTAGGACTTCCCAAGCCGTGTAAAATAACAGAAATTGAAAACAGGAACAGAAAATGAAGCCATTGGCTTAGTTGGAATTTACATGAGGGAGCTAAAGCTAATGAAGCAACATTTGTTGCTTCCAAAATGTAGTAAAAAACTAGCTAATTGTTGGAGGATTACGAAGACTGTTAGTAAATTCAGGAAGAATATCGAACTTATTAGTGAATCGAAAGATCGAGACACAGGTCAGTCAGACACATCCCAAAAGCACTAAGGAGCCTATCTTCTAGATAAAAGTATCGAAAGAGTAGCTAATTTCAACAAAGAAAAACAGCATCAAGCAAATCACTTCATCCTTAAGTCTTCATTGCCTTTAAAAACCTCATTCAATACACCTGCAAGTAACATTTTATCAGTAGCATCCATTCAATGTAAAAATCTTAAGGAAGGTGTACCTATCTGATCTAGTCTAAGTAGCCCCTGAATGTTATTAGATAACATATTAAAAGTAAACATGGATACACTAGTCTCAGCTTTGAGACATGTCTTAGCAAGAGCATCAGCTACCAGATTAGCTTGCCTCTGAATATGAACAAGAATAATATTTCCCAAGGCTTGCTTTGTGTCATCAGCTAATTGAAATAGTGGCCAGGGGGCATATAATGGATCAAGAACTGACTTCACAGCATTCATACAGTCAGATTCAAGGCAAGCATGAGTAAAGAAACCAGCATATTTCTGTATGGCAAACTTTATTACCTTCATTTCAGCTTCCTGAGGGGAATTAGCAGCTGTAAATTTAGTATGAGCAGCATAAAGCCACCCCTGCTATCTCTTATGATCATACCAATTCCACACATATTCAATTGACCATTCCATGCAGCATCTACGTTAATTTTATAACCCCTACATGGTTTAGTCCAAGCAATTTTGAGGATTTTCGGCTTTGGAGGTAGTTTAATTAGAAGGAGAAAAGAGTGATCAACAATGTCAATGTCTACATTAGCTTTTATGAAAACAGGTTTAGCAGTGAACATATAAAAAATTTGTTCCTTGATGTGAGATAAGACTAAACCTATTAATGGGATGGCAGAATCATACAAAATTTTGTTCCTCATTTTCCACAAATGCCAACATGTAATAGCAGCAGCAGATCTAATAATTTCAGAGTGGAGAGCGCTCAGACCAGAATATGTCAAGTAGCAAGAAAGTCTATCCCATATAGATAGGTAAACCATTCCTGAAATTCCCATGAATGAGTGGACTACTTTCCAAATTTGAACAGCAAATGAACACGAATTAAAAAAATGATCCAATGAATCCTCATGATTATTACACATACAGCACTTAGAAGGCAGTGAGAATCTCAAATTGCGTAGGACATTGTCAAAGGGAAGAAAAGAATTCATCATTTTCCACATGAAGACAGAAATCATTTTTTCAATTCTTGAACTCCAAATATATTGAGCAGAAAGGACAGTACCTCTCCGATTTCTGAGCAGGAGATAAGTGGATTTAAAAGAGAATTCACCTTTGGGACCCGGTTTCCATATGAGTCTATCTTTCCTGTGTGAAAATAGATTTGCTTCCTGTAAAAGAGTGACAGCATGAGGGGATAGAAAAGGGGAAATTTCCTGAAGCATAAATGATTTGTTTGTAATGAAGTCTGAGACTGTACATGAGTACGAAATATTGACAAGGTTTGGATCACACAAATCCTCAACTGGACCAATATCTAACCAGTTTGAGGTCCAGAAATTACAATCTCCTCTTCCCACTATAACCCTGGAGTTAGTTTCTGCCCAAGTATTAATTTCACTGATTCTCTTCCAGTTTGGGGAGTTTCTGGAAGAGAAAGGCAGTGATGCAACTAGGTGAGTCTATAGTGCCTCAGCCTTTTGAAACTTCCACCACAACTTAACTGAGCATGTTTTTATGATGGTGGTTATTGATCTAAAACCTAGACCATTTTGGTTTATGGGATAGCAAAGTGCATCCCATTTCCTCCATGATCTTTTAGGTTTTTGATCAATATTCCCCCAAAAAAATTTACTGAGTTTTTTTCTATGGCAGAAATGATCTCATTGCTAGGCTTTAGGACTGACCATATATGTTGAGGAATGGAGTAGATACATGACTGTATTAATGTGATTTTCCCCCCAGTAGAGAGCCACCTGTTTTTCCAACCCCCAATCCTATTATCTATCTGCTCAATTTAGACTGTTTGACGTGCTTAAATTTATAGATTGATAATATAATCATTCTTTAAATATAAAATAAATTTATTTTAAAAAATCAACTTAATATATATGTTAAGTAGTCAATGAATGTTAGTATTTCTACAGTATTGAAGGTGATACGAGTTTCTCATAAACAAAACTTAAAATGTGATCAATATAAATTTAATAATAAAAAAGTAATTGGATGAAATTATGTAGTGTCTATACATGGACAAGTATATTTAATAATATGGAATATATAAATAAATTAGCATCAGATATAATATTAATGACATATTCACTACTGCAGGACAGGGGTATTTGCACCGGTAATTTAGGGCAATAGCACCGGTATTTTGGTCCCAAAAATACCGGTGTGTATGTATAGGGGTGTAGAAATGAAAACAAACTGCACCGCTAAAATGGACCGGTGTAGAGCAGTATTTGCACCGATATCTTATACCAGTGCAAAAAAGTGGGATCACAAAATGTGTGCATCGATATTATTTGGAAAACCGGTGCAATGCCGGCATATAGTTTGCACTGGTATTTTTCACTGGTATTTAACCCATGAACCAGTGTAAAACAGTGATTTGTACACCAGTATTAAATCCGAGCCGGTCTTTGTTTTGAAGTCGAAATATAGTTTTTTTTCACCGGACTAGATTGCACTGGTATTATTGAAATAATTTTAAAAAATATTTAAAAATGTGAAATTTATTTACATCAGTACCTGCCTTAACCGGTGTATTATGTGGCTAAAACTTGCAATGCCTAATTTGTTTTTCGATGGTCCATCCTGGATAATTTCTGGGGCAACGACAGCTAGAGATACTTGTGAACTATTATAAACTGGAAAGTTTTGAATAGGTAAGAAATTTGAAACATTTTAATACGAATATATGGATCGCAAAACACGCGCACATTATTCCAACATATAAAAAAGAAGAAGTATCTTAAACATGGAATCAAACAAAGTAAAACACAAGTTTAGTATAACCAAACACCATTCATAGAATTCAAATATCATCAGCCATTCAATGTTAACCATCAACCTATTATGTAGTTCTTATCATCCAGAAGTTGCAACGTAGTGTTCGCCTGCTGCAGTAGTCTCCGAGCCAAGCCTCACACCATTTCCCTGCTACACCTTGAATTTCGTCACATGGTAAGACCCTTTGCCCTTTGGAAAAATCTGTTAATTTCAAACATACACTGTTAGTCAATAATGTTGCATTTACTAGAGATTAATAATATCAAATTTTGAGATGCAAGGTTTACCTCCAAGATATTGTTTGTCTCTGGGTGATTAACAAATTCTTCCATGAAGAGCATGATAGAGTACCCGCATTGCCACAAACCATTATGGGATCGGTACTGCACGGGAAAGGTAAATTTAATTACTAACCCTAAACATAAAAATTTGATGGATGAAATGACAGAATCACTTACCATAATGTTATTGATTTTCCAAGTGTAGTCGGGTTCTTGCTCCGTCTTTCTCTTCTCCCTTTGGTATGCACAAGAAAGCCTATGAAGAAAGTAAATTTAAATGGTTACTTCTTCGCGTTTATTATGAAACTAGGACTTTTTATTTGATTGATTGAAATACCTTGAAATGACCCTGAGTTCAACCAAGTTTGTTGGTTTCATACCCCCTGACAATGTGTCCAAAGTGATAACCTCCTTCGTTTGGGAACGGATAATGATGAGGTACCAATGATCGCTGTCGGAAAATTATGTTAACAAATTAATGAAACAAAAGTAGTTTGAAATGTGAATGTAATTATCAGGAAGAATACTTACATTCTTATGTAGGGTACGATGTAGAACTCAGCTTCCGCTGCCTTCATTGTTTCCCAAATTTGTTTGAAATCGGAGTTCGACCTCCTGCTCGAAGTTGGTCAGGTTGTCACAACTGGATGGGAAGATTTGGACGCGGCCTGAATTAGTTTCATATATTTTTTCCCACAGGTGCCTGTAACATTAATCGTACTTGAAAATGAATTCTTGATAAATTAAAAAACATGTAGTGCTTCTTCCTCAAATTTTATCTTCAACGGGATCTTTTTTGGCGATGGTTCTTGGTCAGCCACATCCACCCCCTCATCAACCACATCTTTCACCTCCTCCTCCTTTTCAATGACATCTACAATAGTAGAATTGGAAATTCTCAATCCATGACAGTTCACACAATAACGGTACTTAAAGATCAACATTGATAGAATGTGACGTAAAACTTTTGAGCAAAACATGGCATAGAAATTGAAAAATTCATAGATGAAACTACATCATGCGAGGCATAAAAGTTTATATAACATAGCGTAGAACTTGAACAATCAAGGCATGGAACTTGATATAGAATGAAATGTAACCTTATAGAAGTTGATCAAATACTATACCAATGTGTTTGCATTTATAAATTAGGAATAAAACCGAGCAATTCTAACGTGACTATCAATATTATCACCAAAAAAATACTATAGAACTACATCACCCATCCACAAAAAATGCAAAACATTTACTCCCCACAATTGTATAAACATACCATTCAAGAGTGCCATTCAACTTTTTCTCAATTTACGTATTTTTTGTCATAGAGGCAATTGATCAAACATGTATTGTCCATCAGGGATGGAATAGTTTTTTGAAGAGAATCTGACTTGGTAACCCATGGTAACATAAACCCCAACACTTACCTTCAACAATGGAGTGTTTTTGTTACTACTCCCTTTTGCCAAACTCGCCAAGAACGGATTCCCAAGTACGGATCGCCAAGTACTTTCTTATGTCCCCAACTTTCTCTCTCGTTTTGTTGGTTCTCTTATATTGCTCCACACTTTATAGGGATGGAATGGAAGATGAGAACTTACAATGGTGGATGAGGAGTTGTGGATTGAATGATTGGAGTGGTTGATGGTTGTTTTGAAAGAGAAATTTAAGGATTTGAAGATGAGAATATGATGAATTGCGGGAGTTATGGCCGTTTCAAACGGTTTTGATTTCAAAAGTTACATTTTTTACACCGGTCATACATACAGTACCGGTGTAAGAAGAGTAAAAAGGGGCAAACATTTTTGTTAACTATTCAGCACCAGTAACAATACCGGTGTAAAAATGAAGATGAATTTTCCTTTGACCCGAGAGGAATTTTCCTTTGTACACCGGTATATTGTACCTGTGTATAAAAGGAAAATACCGGTGTAAAAATGTGCAAAAAATAGCTGCCTGCAGCTGCTTTAAATATATTTTTTGGAAAAAACATTCAACCCGAGAGTAATTTCTGTAAATGTTTCTAACTGTCCAGCACCGGTATATCTACCGGTGCAAAATCTTAAATTACCGGTAAAATATTTCGTGCCTTATTAAAAATCTAAAATTTTGAAATTTTTGAAATGAGTGCCAAAAAGTTGTACAAATACACCGGTACTTCTTCATTATTACCGGGTTAAAAAAGTTTATTAGTTGTTTAAATTATCACTTATTGCATTTCCTTCCCGTGCGGCAATTAATTAAATTGTCGTTCAATTATTGTGAATAGACATTGTACTAGTTTTTTCATGCAAATATCGACCACACATGGGCCCTGTACAGTGATGTTTCTAAGCATTGTTTAATTTCAAAATATTTGCAAATTGACCCCAAACAGTTTTTTTGACCCCTTCAAGCACTTTTCCACCGGCCCATATGGAATTTTCCAATGCTCCAGATTAAATAAGTAACATTTTCGTACCTCAATGGTACCAAGGAACCCACAAAGTTGATTGTATGCTTTTATTGAAATTAGATCCCCCTAATTGTGACATGCGGTTACGACGTCTTAGGAAACATCATAAATTATCAAATTGAATATTCCAGGATTAAATCATAATTGAAACATATTTGTTCCCGGGGGGTGGTTCGTCCTGAAGCACTAGTAGGTGTTGCAGAGTACATGGCAAGGGTTTACTTCATTGTTTCTAATCCGAGCATCTTCGAAACTAAATACGGAATCCGGACCCATTCATTTCCCCGTATGTTTTACTTGGAAATACAAAAGGATGGTTTTGTGGACCATCCAGTTCAATCGGATTACAATTTCAATTTACGAGTAAACTTTTTACTTTTGCAATTTAGTCCCTCCAAGAATCTTGGAAGAGTTGGAATATAAATTTGGCTCCACATATATGCAATTCAATGCACAATATTCGTGTTAATGCATTTGTAGATCCTACTGGTGGATGGAAGGTCCCGTAATGAATGCTTGCATTATATTTTCCATAATTACATTGTTGCACATAAATTTATTTGGGAAACCTCCATAGCTCCCAATGCTACAATGTTTTGCAATTTTAACCATTCTAGGAATATAATGACACATATTCAACGTTACTGAATTAAAAAAATAGGCCAATTACGTTTGGCCTATCTTTTTAGTCTTCATGAGTGTATGTGACAAATAGAATTTCAATTAACACGACACACAAATTTTTTATTCAATTCATCATCATGTATGTTTGTCAAAAGTAAGAATGTCAAACTGTCTAAGTGCCATACAGTCATAGTTGAGTACAGAATCTACTCTTCCTAACCGCTAATACAAGTTTTCTACGAATAATATTGAGAAAATGGTTCTACCCTATCAGCAGGTCCTGTTGCATCACCATCACGGGTACTTGTGCTAACGTCCATGTCCTTGATATCGTCTCTCGCAAAAGGTTAGAAAATTTCCAGCTGCTGCCACGACGGTAGGAAATTGATACATCATAACCTTGGTCATATGTTCCTGCCAGGATCTTTGGTATTTGGATTCTTCAATTATGTTTGGTACACCAACCTCCAATGCAGCAACTCTAGATTCAATAGTAGAAAATAGACGTGTCAGTTGTCTGTCTATAGAAAGAGTCCACGCAAATCTTACCCATTGGTTGGCCATAAACGTCATGTGCACGGGAACTAACTCCTGGCCATAAATGTCATGACTCAGCAAGGAAGTTATCCAAAACCTCGAGCCTCCCTCTAAATTCATTAACAACTTCCTCACATATGTCATCCAACTTAGGATTCCCAAAACAGTCTCCCTCACTACTAACTCTCAGTTCTAGTGGTGATTTTTCCCAATGGAAGTTCCACACAACATAATCTTTCGCAAATCCCCGGCTATACAAATGGAGTTTCAGGGTGTCCTTCTTATCAGTATGAATTCGATTTCCGCAATCACGACAGGGACATAATATTCGGATCTCTCAACTAAAAGCGTGCTCCAAGAATTCATCCACGGATAAAATATATTCATAGCTCACCCTACTAACGTTGGTATACACATGCTTATGCCTCTGAATGATGCGATACAACTCTACATATTAATAAATGTCCAAGAATCAAACTTCAACACATTTAATAGAATAGAATTTTTCATTATGATTTCCTAATCATGCAACATCATAAATGCACAAATATACACCAACATTACAATTTCAACATTCTTAACATGTCCAACACTATAGGAATGAAAAGTCATGGTCTTATAACTACAACAACCTTGAGAACAAATTACAAACTAAGATCTACAATTCTACCTCAATCACCATCAAATGATCAAACACAAAATGTAAATATCTCTACTAACCAAAACCATACATGAAATCCCTTATATTCATAAATGTAATTCAAAAAAAGGTACCTTCAAGGGTCTTCATTATGGAGAATTCAATGCCTTAATCAACCAAAAAACACCATTAATAAACCTCTTCTTCCAAAAATCCCATTTTTAACCCTCTAAAAAAAGGGATAGGTGAGCATTTAATGCTATTTTCTACACCGGTATTCAAACTTTACCAGTGCATTTGAAGCATTTTACACCAATAGAATCTATTGCTGGTGTAGATTGTCAGCCAAAAGGACCATATTTTCATGTCATGCACTGGTACAATCACAATACCAGTGTGAAAACTAATAGTTAAAGGAGCATATTCTCATGTCCTGCACCAGCACAATCACAATACCAGTGTGAAAACTAATAGTTTTGGCGCCAAAATTCAAGAATAATAAAAAACATTTGCACCGGTATTAAGAAAATACTGGTGCGTGATTAATTCTTACACCGATGCTAATTGTAACCGGTGTACAAATGAAAATTTTTCCCGCTTTTTTAAATTTCTGCACCGATAATTTCCCATTACCGGTTTAAATATTTTACCTCTTTGAGCCAAATTAATTTAAAATGGTAAATAAGTACACAACAGTAATCCTGTATTGGTGCACATGTTAGCAATTGCACCGGTACAAATACCTATTTGAATAATACCGGTGCAATATATTTGTCATTGGTACATCTATATAACCAACACCGGTGAAAAAATAGGTGAACTTTACACCAGTTGACAGGATACCGGTGCGTATGTACTGATTTGCACCAGTACTAATGTTAACATGATAAATGCCAGTGCAATTGGTTACATACGCACCGGTATACCTGTACTCATGAATTTATACAGGTGTGTATGTACCTATTTTCTAGTAGTGATTTAACAAAACTTTACAGCATAGTGTTATGCCTAATTTTTTCACCGGAACACAACGAGCATAAAAAGAATTGTGTGATAAAATACTCCCTCTATCCCAACAAAAATGACATATTTACTTTTTCAAAGTAAAATTTTGTAAGCTTTGACCCTAAATATAAATTAATATACATTAAAAATATCATGTGAGATATAGTTAGATTCATCTTAATATCTATTTTTTAAATATCAAATTTTTATTCAAAATTGTTATACCTAGTAGAGATATTGGCAGTCAAACATAATCATTGAAGATCGTAAAAAAGTAAATGCGCCATTTTCGTAGGGACATATAGAGTATTACAATATCATTTTTATGATTGCACGAGATGCACCCGATTTGTTCTTACACTAATTTTAAGACAAAATGTTACTATGCAAGAGTATATTTTATTCTTAATATTTTATTTCAGTATGTATCAATTGATTATGATAATATTTTAGCAGTTTTTTTCATTTTCTTTCCAAGAAGGCCGGGGGTTACGAATCTAATGGCCAAAAAGGGCAATTTTAGTGCAAAATTTGGGTATACTAGATCTTCCTTTTGTGAGAAAGGGTGAAAGGGGTGAGCAAAGGTGCATTAAATAATTGGTCATAATCTTGTCTATTGTAAAATAAATATAGAGAGTATAGAAACAAATTTTTTATTTATAAATATTGGGACTTGTTAGATTTTATTGGGTGAGTTTCTGGTGTGGAAATTTAGGATTAGAAAGTGGAGTTATTGTGAATTTAGGGTTATTTTTGGAGTTTTAGGACCAGTGATGATGTAGCTGGACTAGAGTGGTTGTATCATCTGGTTTCTATATCTATGGCTATAGCGCGTAGTGTGCAAACATAATTAATCCATTTCCCAACCACCTACTCATTAATCATGGTTCCCGTCCTTATCCACAATAACTACCATTGGAATAGGATTAGGAATGGAAAAATTCAAATCTTTCCGGTATATATATATATATATATATATATATATATATATATGTGTGTGTGTGTGTGTATGTTGCACTCCTAATTCTCACATATATTTGAAAGGGGCAGAGAGGGTTCTTCTTCTTCTCAGCGCATTTTTAGCAATCTCCCTCTCTCTTTCTCTCTAGTTCCTATTCTTTATCTCTTTTTATTGAACTTTTCATCCCAATATTTTTTCTTTTGAGGAATCCTTTTTATTGTGTGATTATTTTTTATGTTTCTCTCTATGTACCTCCTTCTATTAGGTTTCTGAGGTTAAAGATGTTACCTACTAGATATTATCATGAATAAATAATAAAAATACAAATAATATTAATAATCAAACTATTCTACTGTAAACTTTTCCAGTAAATAATTTACTTCTTAGACATAAATTTTTGCATAGGAATAAAGTTAGTGTGAAAAATGTTACAAAACAAAATTGCAATATATTTTTTGTTTTCGCATAAAAGGCGCCCATCTACTTCTTACAATATCTTTTTGACAAATATTTCTAATAGTTGACGAAAATAAATGTCATAACACTACTACAAGGAACTGATAGAGGTTGGGCCCGATAAGGGCATTGGGTCGTAGGTGTGGCAGCCTAACTAGGGTATTATTAAATACTTTGGAATAGTTACTATGTTTGCGAGGAATTAAGGGCGATAATTAAGGAAGTTGTTATTTAGGATACACAGTATAAATAAAAGGTACGCATTTATTTATAATTTATTCCATCTTAATCATATTTGGGCTGACTTAAGCACCAGAGGACTATTGTAGGTTGGTTCGAGAGGAGCTAAAGCCCAAGAACTGGTCGGTTGTTCGACGCGCATCAAGTGGCATCGTCCATGGGAACGACTAAGGTAGATCAAGGGTTTTGATGACTTTGCTCTCGATTTACTGTTACTGCGGGTGAAAAAACGTGCGAAACACACACACATCTTTTGTTCCTTCTCTTCTTCCTCTCTTTCTCACCTTAGCCTGATAACGGTCAATTTCCAGAGCCTCCTCTTGGTTCTGGTCACAAACGATGGCGTCTCCGACGCCTACGCCCCCTCCAATTCCTCCCCTACCGGTTAATAAAAGCTTTCTTCAAGCTCTTAATTCGAAACCATCCCCTCTCTTAGCATCCCTTCCTGACACTCCGAACCTTCATCCCATTACTGAGTATAAGGGTAAGATCGCCTTTATCCTCCCACCAGAGGAAGGCAATCTCCTGGCAATGCATTATCAAAATGCATTGGTTGGAAAATTCAACGAAGGGAACCCTCCTATGGAGACTCTCCTTACTGCTTTCAAGTCAATAGGTTTCAATGCTAAATTTCAATTAGGTTCAATTGACTACCGTCATGTTTTGGTTCGTTTTCAGGACAATGACGACTACCAGCGTTGCTGGATGAAAGGACAATGGATGATCCATGGATCGATGATGAAGGTACAGAAATGGTCACTAGATTTCTCTCCAACAGCTGAGTCTTCAGTAATTCCGGCTTGGGTAACGATTCATCAACTTCCAATCCATTTTTACAACACTTCAGCTATTATAGGAATCAGTAGTCAAATTGGCAAGTTTTTGAAAATGGATGCCGCCACTAAGGCACTAACTAGACCCTCTGCTATTAAGGTCTGTGTAGAAATCGATCTGTTGGCTCAGCTTCCTTCTACTATTGTCGTAGGAATTGGAAATAAGGTGGCAGACTACCCCATAGAATATGATCAATTGCCCCTTTATTGCTCCCATTGTAAGATAATAGGACATAGTCACCTAACATGTAATTTCTTGCACCCTGAACTGAGAAACAACAAAACAAAAAAAGGTGAAATCAAAGAATCTCAGGTTAGGAAACCCCCAGCACAGAATCAATCTAGTTCTGATGTAGGCATTATTCCACAAGCCACAGTGGAAGTAGAAGGAACTTCAACCTTATCAGTGTCACAAAAAGAAAAAGATGTTCACACTCAGGAAAAAAATCCGGTTTTAATAATGGAGAATCTAAATCCATATAAAGCTAATCAGTTGAAGAGAAATAACACCTTTTACTCTCTAGATGATATCTCAAAACCAATCACAAACTTCTTTTGGAGAAAGAAAAAATAATCAGTACTTCCCCTTATAGAAGAAACTCCATGTCACAAAAATGTGGTTTCAATCTCAAATGCCTTCCAATCTTTAAATGATCTTAATGATATGGACAATGTTTTTAAAGAAGATGATATTGTTGACATTTTCCATGAGTCATTAGAAACACAGGATATAACTGAGCAGGCCATTGAGGAACAGGTAGTGATAACACCAGATGCTGTGCAAGGTGATCCCTCTGCCCTGGTACCTGTGCAGCCTATTGAGGAACTGGTAGTGACACCAACTGTAGCGGTGCAGGAGGATCCCTCAGTTGATATGGCAAATCTAGTGACAGAATCCACAAATCACCATGATATTCCAGGTAATAGTCATGACAATGCTCTTCAGGAGGTAGGTATCTCAAACTCTGGAACTAAGGAGAAATGTGAAGTTACACTGACACAAAACAACAAGGCTAATGTTAGTAAACAAAGGATTTTAAGATCATCACAAAAAGCTACCCCAGCTAGTTTTAAATGATAAAATACACCAAACATGGTAATATTTTAGTTTGGAATGTTAGGGGTTATGGTACTTCAATTGATAGATTAAAGACTCTCAAAATGAAACACAAGATAGATATCCTGTGTTTAATTGAACCATGGCATGATAATCAAGATTTGATAAAATTGAAGCATGTTTTAGGGTTTGAAAATGCAATATGTGCTCAGTATGCAAAAATTTGGCTCCTATGGAATCATAATTTCAACATACAAAGTTTACAGGAGTCAGATCAGTTCATAAAAACTAAAATAGAGGAAAGAGCTACCTCTTCTTCCTGGATTTGTTTTTTCATCTATGCTAGTGTTCATGGAACTTTAAGGGAAGTATTATGGTCTGATTTACAGTCTTCTATGCCTGTGTCTGTATCTTCTGAGCCTGATCCAGCAGTCTACATAGGTGATTTTAACTCTGTAACTTCTGTTACAGAGTACAAGGGTAGAAAGACCACCCCCAGGAAGAGTATGAAACAATTCAATGATTTCATATCCAGTAAAGATTTGCATGAAATACCAACTGTAGGTAATTCGTACACATGGAGCAATAATAGATATAATGATAAGTGTAGGGATTTACAGTTCCAGAGACTTGATAGAGGACTTAGTAACCTAGAATGGCTTAAACAATTTCCCAACAGCTCCATACAAGTCCTAAATAGACTAACCTCTGACCATTCTCCCTTACTGCTTTCAATTCAATCAGCTTTGGAGCAGGTTCCTAGGCCCTTCAGATACCAAGAAATGTGGGCTAATAGAGTTGAATTTCAGGAACTGGTAGTTTCAAATTGGAATAATTTTCAAGGGATGCATAATCTGGTTTATAAACTTAAAAGACTGAAGACTGTTATAAAAGATTGGAATAGGTCTAACTTTGGAAATGTGAATCAGAATGTTATCATTTCCGAGAATAGAGTAAATGAACTAGAGATACTTTTCCAGCTTTCACCTGATGATGCAATGTTAATGGAACTCACAAAATCTAAAGCTGACCTTCTCAGAGCTCAGAAAGAACATAACATTTTCCTTAAGCAAAAGGCTAGGCCTAATTGGATTAAACATGGGGATGCAAACACTAGTTTCTTTTATCATTCCATTAAAGAAAAAAAAGCAAGATCAAGAATTTGCAAAATTAAGGATGGACTTGGTAATTGGATCTCAGATCCTAAACTGATCAAAGAGGAAGGAGTTAGGTTCTTCCAGGAATTACTTAATCAGGATGTACCACAAATAGAAGGAACCTATCATAATCACTTTCTTAAGGAGATTCCTAAACTCATTACGGAAGAACAAAATCTGTTACTTCTCAACCCCTTTAACATACGGGAACTGCATTTTCCAGTTTTTAATCTTAACAATTCCAGTGCTCCTGGCTCTGATGGATTTTCAGGTGAATTCTACACTCATTTCTGGGAAACCATCAAACAAGATCTCTTGCTTGCTGCAAATGACTTCTTGATAAATGGTAACATCCCAAAAGCCATTTCAAGTACATGGCTCACTTTAATCCCAAAAAAGAAAATCCCCATAACTTTTGCAGACTTTAGGCCAATCAGTTTATCTAACTTTGTTAATAAAGTTTTTTCTAAACTGCTTCTTGAGAGGATTAAACCTTTAATGCACATTCTGATCTCTCCTGAGCAGAGTGCATTCATCAAAGGGAGGGATATCTCTGATAATGTCATTTTAATGAAAGAGATGACCTGATTATTGTCTAGGAAATCTAAGGTCAAAAATCTGATAGTTAAATTAGATATGCAAAAGGCTTTTGACAGGGTCTCCTGGTCATTTCTAAATTCAATCCTACTAAAATTTGGCTTCCATGGAAAATTTGTAGAACTTATAATGCACAACATTGCTGCTGCACACTTCTCTGTTCTAGTGAATGGTGTGACATCTGGTTTTTTCTCTTCCTCCAGAGGCATCAAGCAAGGGGATCCTCTATCCCCTTTTCTGTATAACATTATGTCTGAGGCTTTTTCTAGAAGTCTCAAGAAAATGTTTTCAGATGGTTATTTGCAATATTTCAGTCTCCCCACTACATGCTCCCCCCTTACATATATCATGTATGCTGATGACACTGCCATATTTTTGACCACCAGGTCAAATGATCTGAAACTTTTTAAACTATTTTTGTTAGCATATGAGAGTACATCCGGACAAAAAGTCAATTTCTCCAAATCTGAGTTTTTCTTAGCTCAGAACATCCCTCCTCAAACTGTTCTCACAGTCAAGAGGATTTTGGGAATGGAGAAAGGGTCTTTTCCTTTCAAATATCTAGGTGTACTTATTTTTTCTGGTAGAAACTTAAAGGTCCATTACCTTCCAGTTTTAGAAAGAATGGAAAAAGATTAACAATTGGAAAAATAGATGGCTATCCTCAGCTGGTAGGATCACCTTGATTAATCACTGTCTCCTTTCCATCCCTACTCATATTTTTGCAGTTTTAAGACCCCCTAGGATAATCCTAAAAAAAATGGAGAGAGCTGCTTCGAGTCTATTCTGGGGGAAGGGTGAACATGGAGATAAAAAAAAGTGGAGAACCTGGAAGAAAATGTGTTTGCCAGTTCAGGAAAATGGCTTAGGATTTAGAGATCTAAATGCAACAGTAGAAGCTTTCTCTTGTAAACTGTGGTGGAAGTTGCAACATAACAATACTCAGTGGGCTTCTCTTATATGGTCCTTACCTGACTCATATAAAAAATCTCATACCTGGTCTAGGATTACAAGAATTACTGCTATTACAAACAGTGCTTCTAGAGTCCTCTATGGAGTAGGAGATTGTTCTTTTTGGAATGCAAATTGGATAGGTAATGGAGCTTTAATTTACAAATGGCAAGAACACATTGATCTACCTTTTACAGATATCTCCCTCAGATCTTTCATTGAGGGTAAATCATCTTTCCTACCACTTCTGGAGCCACACTTGGCTACCAACATTACCTATTCCCTGCAGGTGGCTACTTTGGATTATACACACAAAGACAAGCTCGTCTGGACTCCTAATTTGGATGGAGACTTCTCAATCAGGTCAGCATACTCAATTTTCAGAATACGGAAACCATGCATCAGAGATTTTTCTAAGGTCTGGACTTCTTTTCTTCCTGGTAAAATGTCTGTCTTATTATGGAGAGTCCTAAATGGTCTATTACCTTTTGACAACATACTTAACAGTTTCGGTTTCTCTTTTGCTTCCAGATGCCCTATTTGCATGAATCATTCTGACAATCTTGATCACTATTTTAATTCATGCATATCTTCCAATGCTGTATGGCAAAAGGTCCTCTCCCTGTTACAGCTACCTTCACCTGGATTCAGTAGTTTTAAAAATAGAGTACAATTTCTTTTAGCATATCCAGCTGATTCCAAGATACATGAAAACCTGATTTCTGTTTCCCTAGTGGCTACAGTCTGGTTCTTATGGATCTATAGGAACAAAATAATCTTTGAAAACACAGCTTTCTCTTCTGAAGCATGTTTCCTTGAAATCAAAGGGATGATTTACCAAATCTTTACTGCTCATCAATTTTATGGAAATATTGAAAAGAACAAGAGATGGATTCAGGCTAATATCATTCCTAAAATTTCTTGTAAGAAGAAAAAACTGATATCGATTGTAAAATGGCAAAAACCAGATAGAGGCTACAAAATAAATACGGATGCTTCCTGGAAAATTGGTGGTCAATCTGCTACCGCAGTGATTGTAAGGGATTGGAGGGGATTCTTGATCAAAATGAGAGTTAATACTTTTCAAAGTTCTGATCCTTTACATGCTGAGCTTCTAGCTATTCAAAGTGCTTATAATATCTGTTCAGAACTCTCTTTGCACAACTGTATTATTGAATCAGACTGCCTAACTGCAGTCAAGGGGATTATTAATCCATCCCTTTGTCCTTGGAAAGTTTTCTCAATCTGTAGTACACTACAAAGGGCACAGCTCTCAATCCCTATCCAGTATATCCCCCGGGAAGCTTACCATCCTGCAGATGTTTTGGCAAAATTGGCTATGGATAACCATTTCCAAGGAGATGTGGATATTATGTCAGTCCCAATTTTCTTTAAAGGTCTCCTTGCCCTGGATATCTCTGGAGTCCCGGGGATTAGAGTGGCAATAAATTAGGTTCCCCCCCTTTTTTGCTGTGGCTAACATTTCTTGCAGGACTATCTAACAAATTTTATGGTTATGACTCTCTCTGAGATACTTGTTTCTCTGATTATGCCTATCCCTGAGCTGCTAGTTTTCAAGTATAGATACTGCTGTCTTCTTCTTCATATCTCAGGTACCAGAAGACTCCTTCGGGAACTGATGCTGACTGCGGACATCTCCTCCCGCTGCATTTTGCTGACTGTTGGATGAAGACACTCACTGCTAAGGGTAGCTGCTACTAATTCCTCTCTCAGCTGAAGGACAAATCTGGATCCATGCTTGCTCCTTATGAGGCTTTTAAACATATTTCCTACGGTCTGAATATCACTGACTAACTGGGGTTTCGAATGTCGACTCCCCGACTCGTTCGTGATATCTCAGGGCTTAGAAAATCTGTTTCTGATCCAGTCTGGGACTTAGACTTACTTTTTTTACTGATCATCCTGTATGGAGGTTTTATTTTGCTTCCACTACAAGTGCTCTTAGGGCTCTTGATCATCAATCGGATGACCTTTTGTAACGAACAAACTCATGATGCTATTGCTAGCTCTTTTACGGTTTGGGGAGCCAATAAATATCCCCCCATCTAAGGATGGTTATATTTTAAAAAAAAGATCAAGGGTTTTGACATTTTATGTCCACGTTTATTCGAAGGAGTGAAAGGTTAAGGTTGATAGGTACAGGGGCTAGGTCTCCGTAAATGTTGGAGAATACGGAAGCTAGACCTTCTCGAAAGTTAAGAACAAAGGGTTCAGGAGCAAGTAACAAAGCCCATGTCGATGATACATGCATGGCTAATCCTCAGGAGACGCATCAAGTATCAGGTTCTGAGTCGCGTGTAGAGCAAGTTCCAATGATGGACCAAAAGGGGGGGGAACTTTAACAGCGTTCATCGCAAGTACCATGGCACCAACTCGAGAGGATGTGTCAGGGTCCTTGAGATAACTGGAAGTGATCAAAGAGCAAGAACAGAGAAACCTCGAGCCCTTGCTCAAGAGGGCAGCTGACCCAAGAGACGGAAGGTTCACAAATGTTTTGGGAGATTCTTTTATAGAAGCCTATGGCCAATGCATGTAAGGCAATTAGAACGCAGGGATGGAAATCCTAAACTAAGATGTAGAATGGGCAGCTCAGATCCTGGCTACAATATGGTATCGATTTACCCCTCCCCCCTCCCTCCGAGGGATGACAGAGTCACACATGGGGTACTACCACCCTCACCTGTAGGAATAACTATGGGATGGGTTTTTCTGTCTACGATAGCCTACCCTTATTACACATATGCTGGAGAGCCATTGTAAGCTAGGCCCCAGCCTTCCATTCCAGGTTACTCACAAGGACCAGTATACTTGATGCCTCCACTAGCCCCATTCGCTCCATCCCTCGACCTACTTGGAACATGAACGACATATGGGATGATGGCTTCTTCTAGCCTTCAAGGATATGGAAGTATGGGAATCCAAAGAATGATGACTAGTCAAAGGCCTTAAAATCCTTACCACAACTACTAGCATACCCGAGTTTAGGCAGGGAGCTGAACTTGACAGGGGGCAACAGAAGCCCCCATTGGGTGTAAGTGAATGCCTAAAAAGGGAGTGGATAGGTTAATCGGGCCCCCGGGCCAAGTTGCAGGGTCCTCTTTTAGCTTGGTGATTACAGGGGTTCGGTGGCCAATAGAAGTAAAACCTCTGGATGGACTCCCCACATACAGTGGTGAGACCGATCCTTGAGAATCATCCAGATGTTCCTGGGCCTAATGAGTTTGAGGGATTTTGATGAAAAGTTGACATGTAAGCTAGTAGGAAGTTACTCGTGAGGAAAGGCCGAAGAGTGGTTCAATAAGTTACAAAAGGGCTCACTCTGATCATACCAAGACTTTAGTGGAGCATTTTTGAGCCAGTATGCACAGGAAAAAAATTTATAGTGACTTTATTAGAGCTCTATCAGATAAAGCAGAAGACAAGGGAGAGCATTGAGGCTTTCTATCATGGATATATGGATGAGAACTTGGGTGTTATAAAGACAATGGAGAATGAAGTGATCCAGGGGTACTTGCTGGGGATGCAGGACCTGGAATTATACAAGAAGCTAAGTACTAATAGTCCTAAGACCTTGCAAAAACTTCAAGAGGTTGTACAACAATACTCGAGGGTAAAAGAAGTCACGAGAAAGAAAAGAGATAGCCTTACAGAGAAAATGGTAAGAAATGTAGACCCTACAGGGAAAAGGACGGTCGAGCTCATAAGAACACTATTTGAGAGATACGCTTCCTTGCTAACAACACTCGAAGGGTGGACCCCTACACATATTTTAAGTATACATTAAGAATTGTTCTGACCACTCCCACCTTTGCAGAATTCACATAACTTGATAGTGACCTAGAGAGCAATAGACTGGTATTGTGATCATTACAGGAACTACGACCATGACAAAAATGACTGCATGCAGTTGAGGATGGAGATCGAAAGGTGTGGGCGGGAAGGACTATTTTGAGGGAAAGGGCTCAGGAACAAGGTTACACCTCCAAGGCCTCGAATGAACCAATGGCAACCTTATATAAGGAACAATAAAATCATTGGGGGTAGAGGAGACCAAAGGCCTCAAGAGCAGGCGGTTCGAGATAGGGGGCAAGAGGGAAGGCAGGAAAGACCCCAAGAGCAACATGAGGGCAATCAGGATAACCAAAAAAGGTAAAACCCACCCATTCAAAGAGTGATTAATTTCATCAATGGTATGGTGGGAGAGAGATCTTTAAATGGCGTGATGAAATTAGAAGCTCGAAAGGTCCCTGTGGAAGAATATAGCCACAAAAGGTTTCAACTGGATAGGACGATCACTTTCTCAGAAGTGGATGCAGTGCCAGATCAAACGCCTCATGCTGATCCTATAGTTAATTATTAGAATATCTTTGATAAGTAGAGTATTCATCGATAATGGAAGTGGGGTATAAGTGATGTGTGCGTATTGCTTTGGTCAGCTAGATATAGGGCTCGAGAACTTGAAAAATTCAACCTCATATTTATCCGGATTCACTAGAAAGTAATATTTCCCCTAAGAGAGATAACCTTGTTCATTCGAGTATCGAATAGTGAAAAAGGGGTAACTATCAGGTGTAACTTCGTTGTTGTGGATGCCTCTTCCCCCTACAATGTGATTTTAGGAACACTATGGATGTGCCAAGCTCGAGCGGTCTTGTCACCCTATCACCTTATGATAAGGTTCCCAACCAAAAATAGGGTGGCATCCATTCAAGGAGATCAGATTGTGGCTTGAAAGTGTAATCTCACTGCAGTACGAGAGCGAGAAAGCAAAGAGGTGTAGCAACGATGCATATAGATGTGGGATTATCCAATACAATACATATGCCTATTTGAGACATGGGATCAGTAGTTGTTGGGAATAATTCCCGAAGACATTAAGGAAAGATCAAAAGACATGTTAGGAAACTGTGGGGACGTATTCTTGTGGGATACCTCTAACCTAACCAGAGTACCTTCAAGTCTTGCACTGCACAGGTTGAATATTGACCCTTTAATAAAGCCAGTGAAGTAGAAGAGAAGGGTGTTTGCTCCTGAAAGGGCTGAAGCAACTAAAGAAGAGGTAAAAAAGTTATTGAAGGCAGATATCATCGAGGAGGTTTTTTTTATCCAGAATGGATAACTAGCCCGATTATGGTTCCAAAACATGACGGGGCTTGTCAAATGTGTATAGATTTCAACAATTTGAATAAATGTTTCCCCAAAGATAGTTACCTGTTGCCACCAATCGACAAGTTGGTGGAAGCT
Organism: Rubia yunnanensis; assembly: GCA_037428765.1. NCBI lineage: Eukaryota > Viridiplantae > Streptophyta > Magnoliopsida > Gentianales > Rubiaceae > Rubia > Rubia yunnanensis. The sequence continues at coordinate 114,763,435 of CM075061.1, read as the reverse complement.
ATCATCGGATATCAAATTATGGCCTTCTTTGATGCGCATAAAGAGTATCACCAAATACTCATGGCAGAAGATGATAAGGAGAAAACATCGTTTATTACATATGTGGGCACATGTTGTTACAAGAAGATTCTGTTTGGGTTAAAAAAAGCTTGGGCTACTTACCAGATGTTGGTTGAGAAACTGTTCAGGGGGACAAATAGGGTGGAATGTGGAGATTTATGTGGATGATATGGTCATCAAAAGCAGAAGTCACAGGGAATTCTTAAAAGACCTGGAAGAAACCTTTGGCAAGCTTCGAGGGGCTAACTTAAAGTTGAACTTGTCCAAATTTGTTATCAATATAGGAGCAGGGAAATTCCTTGGATTCATGGTCTTAGAGAGGGGTATTGATGTAAACCCAAGAAGGTCAAAGCTATGATGAGGATGAGAGTCCCCCACAATCGATAAAAGATGTGCAAAAGCTCACATGGTCTCTAGCAACGTTGAGTAGGTTTCTTTCAAAGGGGGCGGAGAAACACCTACCCGTTTTTGACATCCTTTGAAGGGCAAAGAAATTCTAGTGGAATAAAAAATGCAATGAGGCACTCAAGCAGTTGAAGGAGCACATGGGAAAACAACCTACCCTGATGAAGCCTGATAAAGATGAGATGCTATATATGTATATTTCTGCATTGCCTTTGGCAATTAGTGCAACCCTGGTAAGGGAGAAAGAAAAGGTGCAACACCCAATTTACTTTGTCAGTCGTGCCTTGCAAGGGTTGGAGACGAGGTACACTATCCTTGAGAGGTAGATTCTAGCCCTCGTGCATGTAGCCAGAAGATTGAGACCCTACTTCTAGGGGCATATGATAGTGGTGCTCACGAACCACCCAATTTAGCAAATTCTATTAAAACTAGAAATCTCAGGATGAATGAGAAGTGGGCAGTGGAATTGGGAGAACACGACATCCAGTATCAACCTCGAATTGCAATTAGAGGTCAGGCACTGGCAGACTTCATAATGGAAACTACTGAGCCCCTCGAGCATCATGACTCTATTCGAGAGGTGGAAGCAAACAAAAAGAAGGTGTGGAAACTATATGTGGACAGTTCACCACAATCAGGAGGAAGTGGAGCTAACCAGCCCCAATGGCAAGGATTACCCTTACGCGTTGAACTTTTCATTCAAAGAAACTAACAATAATGCTTAGTACAAAGCACTGATAAAGGGACTGTGCTTAGCAAGGGAGTTGCAGGTGGAAGACATTGAGGTTTTCCGTGATTCTCATATTGTGGTTCAACAGGTGAGTGGGAAATATGAGGCCAGAGAACGTAACCTACAAAGATACCTCGAGGTAGTACAAAATCTCTTAAAAGATTTTAAATCTTACACTCTAATGCAGGTCCTGAGGGAAACAATCATAAAGTAGATGCTTTTAGCAAGCTTGCTTCTTCATATTTGGGAGCCTAAACCCAGAAGAAATTTCTCATGGAAACTTTGGATAAACAAATTTTTGAAGAACTTGTAGTTATGGCAGTACAACTGGAGGACACCTAGATGACACTGTTTGTGGAGTACCTTTGAGAAGGTGTTCTGCCAGAAAATAAAATAGATGCTAGAAAGGTAAGGTTGAAAGCTCTAATGTATGTGTTGCAAGGATTTTTATACAAAAGGGGTCATTTACAGCCGTTGCTTTGGTGTGTTAGCCATTAAGAAGCTGATTATCTCATAAGGGAGGTCTACGAAGAAGTATGCAGCAACCACCAGGGAGCCAGATCAGTGGCGAGGAGGCTCATTCAAGTAGGATTTTACTAGCCAACAATGTCTGATAATGCGAATCGATACATTCAGGCTTTCCACTAGCGTCAAAGACATGTCCCCATAATACATGTCCCCCAAGAGGTGATGAGAAGTATTTATAGCTCGGGGTCCTTTGATAAATAGGGGATCGATCTGGTGGGTCCTTTTCCAAAAGCACCAGGGAAATTCAGGTACCTCATAGTGGCCATTGACTACTTCACAAAATGGGTGGAGGCTGAGCCCTTGAGGAACATAAGGGGAAAGAAAGGTATTTCATTTCGCTTGAAAAATATTGTATGCCATTTTGGAATTCCAAGGACGATCATCACAGATAACGAAATGCAGCTTGCTCAAAATCTCTTCAAGAAGTGGTGCGAGGAGTACCAGATTAAACAAAAGGTGACATCAGTTTACCACCCCCAAGCCAATGGATAGGTGGAGGTGACCAACAGGACAATAGTCATTACATACAAGCCCGATTCAAGGTGGGTAGAAGGTAATTGGATATAAGAATTACCTAATGTGTTGTGGGCATATCAAACATCTGAGTATTTTTCTACTAGAAAAATGCCTTATGGCCTAGTATATGGCTCAGAGGCAGTAATCCCTGCAGAGATTGGTGTTCCTAGCCCAAGGATGATTGCTGGTGCAGACGAGACATGTAATCAGCAAAACTGATGTACAGATCTTGACATGGTGGAAGAAAATAGAGAATTAGGTTCTTTACATGGGGCTAAAGTTAAAGAATGGGTCAAAAGATACCATGATAGGAGGGTAAAGAAGGCGGTGTTCAACCCGGGAGATTCGGTAATGAGAAAAGTAGAAAGGAGCCCAAAGGGAAGTTAGCTACAAACTTGGAAGGACCCTACAGGGTGATCGAATCACCTCTGGGAGGAAGCTATGTCCCTGAAGAGATGAATGGGGTTCGAGTGCCAAGAAGGTGGAACATCACCAACCTGAGAAAGTACTACCACCTATGACGAGTGTTTGCTCTTAAGCAGCACTCTAGATAATATTTCCAGCTATGGCTGATGTTCGAGTGGGTTGCTCTTAAGCGGCACTCTAGATAATATTTCCAGCAATGACTAATGTTCTAGTGGGCTGCTCTTAAGTGGCACTATAGATAATATTTCAAGCCACGGCTAATGTTCGAGTGGGTTGCTCTTAAGTGGCAATCTACATAATATTCCAACTACGGCTGATGTTCAAGAAGATTGCTCTTAAGTGGCACTTTAGACAATGTTGGAGTTGATTACTCTTAAGTGGCACTCTAGATGGTGTTTGAGTGGTTTTCTCTTAAGCGGGACTCTAGAGGATGTTTGAGTGGATTTCTCTTAAGTGACACTCTAGACGATGTTTGAGTAGATTGCTTATAAGCAGCACTCTAGATGATGTTTGAGTGTTTTTCTCTTCAGCGGCAGTCTAGATGATGTTTGAGTGGATTTCTCTTAAGTGGCACTCTAGACAATGATTGAGTGGTTTGCTCTTAAGCAGCACTCTAGGTGATGCTTGAGTGGTTTGCTCTTAAGCATCACTCTAGATGATGTTTGAGTGGTTTTCTCTTTAGTGGATCTCTAGGAAATGTTTCCAGCTAAGGTTGAGTTTGAGTGGTGTGTTTGAAGTGGCACTCATGGGCTACTTTTGTAATCTCAAAATGATGAGCTAGTGGAGAAATTTGTAGGATGTAGGTGGAAACACCAAGCCTGGGTAAAATTCCTGTGTATATGAAATTTTCAAATCCTACCTATCAAAGACGATTGTAATGTTTCTACATAAGAAATTCCACAAGGCACTAATACTTGAACCTTAAAATATTACAAAGAAGTCTATGCACATGCAACTTAAATCCTGTTACAATTTTTAAAAGCCCACCGGCGCTAACAACATGCGTTAAGGAACTCTACTTGCATTTTCTAGGAGTTAGACTCAAAACAGATCTTGATATCATCATTAATAAATAAAACCACATTTTGGTAAAAAAATGTTATAAAACATTCATTCATTTAGCTGGGGGAAACCTCTCCTGAAATGGATCTTCAGTGGAAGGAGCTAGCCCCTTCACCTTTGCCTCCAGGAGTTTGAGTTCTTCCATCTTAATGCTAGCGGCTCTATGAATATCCTTCATCTGCTTTTCCTCGGGATACTCAGAAGAATCCCAGAGCGCTATGGTCTTACCCTGCTTATTTGTGGATGGGTTTAATGGGCCCTTCAAGGAAGATCTAACACTCGTGTGACATGTTGTAGAAGATCCCTTGGCAGCTTTGCTCGAGGGTGCAAGTGTTTCTCAGCTTCCTTAATAGAAGATTTCTTTGATCGAGGAGCAGAATGATAACTTGAGGGGGTGAAACACTTTACTTTCAATTCCACCAACCATTAAAGAATAAGGCCAGATGCCTTTTTCTGGAGAGGGTTCCATTCTTATAGACATTGACTTCCTCAATCAAGTATCGAGAGGCCTTGAGTAGAAATTTTGGTAGCTGGTCACTTCCAATTAAATATGAAGTAAGAATGCCATGAGAAAGCATGTGAGCATGGAGGCTCACTTCATGGACAGCAATCTTTTCTTCAAAATTGGCAATGCGTTCCTCAACATGTTTGGCCTGCAGCTTCTATACCCCAATCTCCCCTGTGAGTTGTGTATTCTCAAACAAAAGAGATTCTTTTAGAGAACCATCCCTGGAAGGAATGTTCCTCGCCTGGGGGACTCTCTCAAAGAGGGGGGGGTCTTTTCTAGCAATCTTCCATGCGAGAAATTCCTCTTGAAGGCTGGAAATTTTACTTCGCCACTACGTACTACTCAGCGATTAACTCACTTTGTACCACTAACCTGTGATTTTTTCCCATACAGCCAATTAGCCCTTCCACTACTGGAAGCCTAGTTGCATTAGCAACACACAACTTCAGGAATCCAAACTTTAGATGTATTTGGTGCACTAGCTCTTCAAAACTTTTATCCGCAGGATCATGATCCTTGATCACCTTCAAAGGATATGTCCTGTTGAATCTTTGGTCAAGAAATCCCTGATAAACCCCTTAAAAGTTGGATGGTCTTTAGACTGCCACAACTTCATTTCAGCTTCGAGATAACTAAGTTTGTCCTTTAGAGATTCCTTCTCTTGGATAAAGATGGATAAGTCCCATGTTGCCTTCAATAGTTGTGTATGTGTCTCACTCAACTCTCTTTGAGCACTTGAAAGTTTCTCACAAGCACCTTCTTACACTATTTTCAATGAGTTAAACTATGAGAAAATAAAAAAGATAAAATTAATGAAAAAGTCATAAAGATTCTAAAAACATTCCTATATTGAAGTGTCAAAAGTTACATGAGGAGGCCTAAATTGGCAGAGTTACAATCAAGAACGAACCCTAGAGTCATCCGCTTTCGAGGTGGATGCGGTCATCCCTTCCACGCTGGCATCAGCTGAGTTTTGCTCATGGATGCATCTGTGGCCTTGGGTAGGGGGATCGCTCGAATCCACTCAGCAGTGATGAACTTCCCTTTGGACTTAATGAAATCTATCAGATCAAAGTGAAGGCCATCGTTCTTGATCGCCTTCTCCCATTTTGTGTCTAGGGAGGCCTCGAGCTCTGGCTTGATCATGTCTTCCACTTGAAGTTTAGTATGCTCTGGCATTTAGTATGCTCTTTGGACACGGAGGTGGACATTGAATTTTTAGGAACTCCTCAGCCAAATCGCTGCAACCAAGGTGCTTGGCCACCTCGGGAAGGTCTACTAATAATTGAAGTAACTCACAACTATTCAATATCTTGCTTTTAAATGCCTCATGCATCTAAACCTGCTCGGCGGGGTTCTCAGCAGCTTGGACCCTCTTCTCAAGAGTATCTTTCTCCAGCATCCACTGACATTTCTCGGCATCAAAATTAGCCATCTTTCGCTTCTCCTCTTCCAAGGCTTTCTTGTCCTTCTCACGTGCCCCCTTATCCTCTTCGAGCAACCTTTTCAACTTTGAAATTTCAACATCTTTCAGGCCTAACTTTTCTTGAAATGGCAAGAGGTACAAGCATGGGCAAAGGCGTCCATCTTTTGAGTAGCCACGCAGAAGAGCTGGGAGACCTAACAAAAATAACTACACTTACACAAATGCTGGAAAAAATGTTTGCTAAAATGGGCTTGACAATGGAATGGATGATAATCTGAGGATTAGCGACCATGGTAACAAGGTGATGCTCATCCAGAGTCAGGATGCTGGATGTAGACACCACATCAATCGAAAGGGTGTCTGGGATGCTGTTTGTTGGTGGACGTTGACACCATCACCACCTTCCGCTCCCATCAGCGGTTGTTGGGGGACATTCACAACATTGCCACCATTCACTAGTGAAAATTCCTAAGGTGGGGTGGATAGCCATCAACCATGGCCGAGGTAGCCCTTCCACCACCCACAGTAAGTGTGGAAGTATGGTTTGAGGGGTTAGGGGTCTCTTTAGGGTGACCCTGACACTGATTTGAGTGGTTCTTCTTGTTCCTTAAGTCGCTAGTAAGACCCACTGAGAAAAAGACACGAGAAAAACGTTAGTAAAGATAAATGCAACAACGCAAAAATATAGAAGGAACAAAATTCTTTTAAGGCCCCTTCAGAGGCTTCCAAGTGCCTAAAACCACTAACAAGGGTCTCGAGGGATGGGTGTCTTCTATGGGACCCTCAGATTCCTTTTTCCTCTTCATGCAACTTTTCCAAAGTTTTTATACACATTCTCCTCTTAGATTTCAAGGGAAAATATAAAACCGCCAATATTTGGGTTAGGATTGTTGAAGCAGCTATAGTCGAGGGAGCTGAACAATAATTTTTGTCTATCTATCTCGAGGGCATCTGGACAGATATTCTCCCCTGTTTTAGGAGATTCAACTAGCACATCCTAGTTCCACTGGGGGGACTCAATATCTTCTTCTATGAAATGAAATCCCCTTCTTCCAACTCCTCCATTCTCCCAAATTTCTAGGAACAGCAAAAACCTTGTGATGTACCTCTCGCCTGGTAAATGTGACAGTTATGCCGAAAGACCGCCCACTATAAGACACGTAATATAATGAGCGGAGAAGCTTGTACTTTGGCTTGATAGCAAACTTGTCATATCGTGTCAAGAACATCTTGATGATTACCAAGATGTTGGGATGAATTTGTCCAGGGATCACCTGGAATTGTTTGAGAAGTTTGGAAAAGAGAGGCTAAAAGGGAAAGGTGAGCCCGCAGCAAAGTTGTCTAAGAGAAATTGTCGATCTTCCCTCAACGTGGTTATGGGGGGTATTCTCTTCTTGAAAGGGCTGAAAATTAACATCTAGGGCTGTTCTTTGGCCAAAAGGGATCGATTTCAGAATCTTTGAGATGGCCTTCCTTACTGCTGAGGACAGAGCCCCTTTTTGGAAAATCTCAACTTTACCCCTCGAGATATCTTCTCTCTTTTTCTTCTAAGATGAATTAACTCCAGAGGATACCTTTAATACCTTCTAGGGCACTTCCTCCTAGAGGGATGTCCTTCCCCTCGAAGGAGATGCATTCTCCTCCCCCCTGAGTTTCGAGGGATGCTTCCTCACTCTCAGGAGATGCATTCCCTTCCCCCTGGGCCTCGAGAGTTGGATTCGGGTGCGGGTAGAAGCTAATTTTACCACTGATAGGGGATCTTCCTATGTAAGTCTTTCCCATACCTGGTGGCCAATTCTCAGCATACCCTTGAGGAGGAATATCGGTAACCATCAAAACCTTCTTTTCCCCATAGTTGTTAGTAGTATGGTCAGACACACCTTCTCTGTATTGAAATCACACCAAGATTCACCAGAATAGGTGCATTTTGAGTCAGTGACAGCCCTTTCTGACGTACTAACCTCCACCTCATCTATCTTAATCTCATCAAAAAATCCCTTTTTGGTGGAACCCTTGTCAGAACAGGCCATCATTGTAAAGTGAGGAAAGAAACAAAGTAGAATAATCAGAGAGAGGAAGGTACTTACTGATTCTCAAAGAAGGGAGACGACAATAAGATAGCTGGAGAAAGGAAGGGAAATGAGTGCTTGTGAAAAGTTCCTGCAAGTGAGTAAAAATGAAAGAGGAAAGAGAAATTAAGGGGTCATAATGGGGGCTGAAATGGCGGTATGATTGATAATTGCCTTGGAAATATAAAAAGTTACGGGAATACTCAACTCCTTTTTATCTTCTGTGGACAATGGCACGCACAGTTGTACAGCACGCACACGTCTCTTAATACTCAACTGCTTTTTTCCCTCCCTCGAAATCTGGAGCAACAAAGTAGAAGGTACGCTTCGACACTTCAAAGTCCTCGAACTGTCCTATGAATTCTAGGTCTCGAATAGCCATTGTAATGTTCTAGTCCTTTGAGGCAAAGAACCTAATTTTCTGGGGGCTCTTGATAGAGGTTGGGCCTGAGAAGGGCATTGGGCCGTAGGTGTGATGGTCCAACTAGGGCATTATTAAATACTCTATAATAGTTACCATATTTGTGAGGAATTAAGGGCAATAATTAATTAAATTGTTATTTAGGATACATACTATAAATACAAGGTACGTATTTATTTATAATTCATTCTGTCTTAATCATATTTTGACTCTTGGACTGACTTAAGCATCAAATGACTGACCCCTGGAACCCCTAAGGATAGTTTTATTGCAGGTTGGTTCGAGAGGAGATCAAGCCCAAGAACTAGTCAGTCGTTCGAGACTCATCAGGAACATTGGTCACAAAATAAAATCTTAACTTCGATATTTTTCTACATAGCATTTCACGTGCTTAAATTTATAAATTCTAGATATAATCATTCTTTTGAAATAAACTTAATTTATTTTTTAAAAAACATATACTTTTTCATTAATCACATAAAGCTAGTATTTCTAAATTTTAAATGTGAACTTACAATAAGAATTAAAAGGTGATTGATCTTAATTTAAGAATAAAAAAAGGAATTGAATGAATTCATTTAGTAATCATAAATTGAAGAGCATACTAAAATTGTATTTGACCACTAATTATGACAGAATTAAAATCATCTCACTTAATTTCTATTCCTCTTGCGATTTCCAAAACTACTGTTCATCATCCCTACCACTAAGCCACCAACGGCTTAATCACATACTCCCCACTAGAAATACCATTCACAAAACCACTAAAGAACCTTGACTGATCTACAAGGTGCTGCTATGGCGGCTCCCGCCGTCAAAAGCTTTGCTCAAGGACTCCAAACCTGAAACCCTCCAATTTCCACCACTCTTCCTTTCTCCCAAAATCTCACAACAATCCTCCAATATAAGGGCAAATTGGCTGTTCTTTTCTCTCCAGAGCAAGTCTCGAAACTATCCACTCATTATGCTAATGCCCTTATTGGAAGTTTTCCAACAGGGAGGCTGGCTATGGAGAAAGTGGAAGCCTACTTCAAAACTATGGGTTTCAGTGGAAAATACCAGCTGGGAGAAATCGATTTCAAGAATATTATAATCAGGTTCCAAGAGAAGGAAGATTTCCAACGATGCTGAATCAAGGGGGTGTGGTCTCTAAACGGCATCACAATGAGGATCCTCTGATGAATGTCGGACTTCAAACTAAATACAGAATCCGCAATCGTTCCGGCATGGATTACCATCAGAAATGTGCCCTTGTACTACTACAATGTCTCGGATACTGAGGCAAATGGAATTCATATAGGAAAATTCATCAAAATGGATCAAGCCACATAAAGGTCAACAAGACCATCTACCCTCAAGATATGCGTGGAAATTGACCTCCAATCCCAACTGTTGAATCACATAAGGTTAGGCACTTCTCTGGAAAATGAAAATTTTGCTATAGAATATGAAGATTTGCCTCTGTACTGCAGTGGTTGTAAGAAGATTGGTCACCACATACATAACTAGAATAGTTAACCCTGAGCTGAGATTTCATAAATCTATCACCATATTGAGTAAACCACCTAAACATGTCTCTACTGCACATATGAATAGAAATAAACCTTTGCCAACAAAAGCAGTAGATAAGTAAAAGCCTGGCTATACACACAACACAGAACCAAAAGAGACTAGCCACCCTGAAATACAAGCCATTTGGCAGCCAGTGCACAAGAACCCTGAACCACACACATCAGGCATATCAATATTTCAGAAGCAGAAAGAAGTTGACCACAAACTTCACCAAGCAACCCCAACTCAAATATCCTTCCCTACTAAAGGAATATATATCCCCAATAAAGGCAGAGAGATCTCTCATTCTGAACTCTAAGTGGGGAAAAACCCAACAAGACTTTTCACAAACTGAAGTAGATCCACAAGGAGAGGATTTGCAACCTCACATTGCTCAATTCAAAGGAAATAATGCTCAAACTGAAATGCAAAAAGGAAACTTTCAGCTGATAGCTGATCTTACAAAAGAAATGTGCAAATACGAGGAGTATTCCAAAGATGACTTATCAGGTATCATCCCTAACTCTTTATTAAATGAACAAGACACTAATCCATATCATTCACCATCCTACAGATCCAGCCCCAAAAGTTCAAATAGGTTCAAGCTATTAGGAGAGGATTTTGAGTCTGACACAGCCGATAACTGCACCTCAAGTACTAAATAGCTTCAGCTAGATAAGGTAAGTACTCCAAAAATATCTTTGGCAAAATGACTGGAAAAAACAACTAGGAAGTGGACACTTTTGAACAAGTTAAATAAGATGAACTTAAGGTCCACTTCAAAAAGAAACTCAGGGTTGTTTAAATGATAGATACACATTTAAATATTAGAGCTCTTGTCTGGAACCTTAGAGGAATTGAAACATCTCTAGATAGGCTAAAAACGATCATTAGGACTCACGATATACAAATACTTTTTATATTAGAACCTAAGCATCACTACAGACATTGTGACACGTATAGGTTAAAATTGAATTTTTATTGTCACCATAGTTCAGATAAAAATAACATTTGGTTGATGTGGAACTCTTGCTGTAATGTGAGCATTTTATCTGAAACTGATCAATACACTAAAACTGGCATCACTTCACTCCTACTTACCTCATAAATGTGTGCATATATCATTCATGCATCTACACTAAGAATAAACAAGAAAACAGTATGGAAGGAGATCAGCTCACATTTAGACAGTAATAAGCTATTAATTGGGGATTTTAATGTCATGAATTCCATTACATAATATAAGGGACCTAATAAGCCTAATGTTAAAAGCATTTGAGATTTTTCGAACTCTATAATAAGCCAACAATTGCTACATCTTTATAATGTGGGAAACACCTTTCACTTGGTCAAACAAGAGAAGACCTCCTACTTTAGAAAGATTAGACATGGCCCTAATTGACCATGACTGGAATGAAAAGTTTCCTAACAGCTCATTACAAACACTTAACAATCATACCTCTGATCAATGTCCATTATTACTAACCATGGGAGGTAGCCTCAACACCTAAGCCATATAGATTCCTAGATGCTTGGACAAATAGACCTGAACTGAAATAGATCATAGAAACTAACTTGTTACAAAACATACCAGAAATCGGTATGCTAAGATTCTTTTTTTAAAAAATTTAAAAAATTGAAGCTGGTTTTGAAAAGATGGAATAAGGAATTTTTTGGAAATATAAATGAAAATTTCAAAAAGGCAAAAGAGGAACTCAGAATCCAGGAAATTACTTATGAGAAAACAAATGCTGAATCTGACCTTATTGACCTCAATCATAAAAATGTACTCCTACTGAGAGCACTGACCGAAGAAAAGATATTTTGGAAACAGAAAGCTAAAACAAAATGGCTTAAAGAAGGAGATGAAAATACTAAGTATTTTCACTCAACTGTAAATCAAAGAAGATAGAAATAAAACATCTCGAAGATTAAAAACTCCGAAGGGGTATGGACAGACATTCCAATTGAGATTGAAAAAGAGGCAATCCTCTTTTACCAGAGACTACTAACATAAGACTCTAACCCTAGAGATGACAATTTACAATCTCATTTTTTAAGCTAGATCCCTAAGGTTCTTAATAACAGTGACAATTCACACATGCTCAAACTGCTCACCATAGATGAAATTAAGGAAATTGTGCACTCCCTTAACCAGAGTGGAGCCCTTGGCCCTGATGGATTCTCTACCAATTTAAGGATATTTTGGGATATAATAGGACATGACCTACTATCAGCAGTTTTTGTTTTCATATCAGGCACAAAAATCCCTGCTGGAATATCCAGTACCTTGACATGTCTAATACCAAAAAAGGATATCCCTATATCCTTTTCTAATTTCAGACTAATATCCGTTTCTAACTTTACTAACATGGTTTTCTCTAAGCTCTTAGTTCAGAGAATAACTGGAATCATACCAAAACTGATCTCACAGAATCAGTCAGCCTTTCTGAAAGGCAAAGAACTAGCTGACAATGTCATCTATGTCAAGAAATGGCAAGATACATAATCAATAAACATGGAGCCCCTAACTGTATGCTAAAATTGGATCTGACTAAGGCTTTTGACAGAGTTAAATGGTCTTTTCTTAGTCAAATTCTGAAGAATTTTGGGTTTCTAGAAAAATTTATCAAATTGATTCTAAATAACCTATCTAGTGCATGGTTCTCTATTATTATCAATTCCAAACCTGCAGGATTTTTCCAAGCTTCAAGGAAAATCAAACAGGGAGACCCTTTATCCCCTCTTTTGTTCAATATTTTTTCTGAATCTTTCTCTAGAAGCTTGACTTTTTGTTTCCAAAATAAGAAGATGAATCTTTTTAAAACTCCTGTAAACAGTAGCAGAGTCTCACATCTATGCTATGCAGATGACACAATCATCTTCTTACAAGCCACTAGGACATCCATTAAAAGAATCAAGGCATTCTTACATGTGTTTGAGGAATGCAGTGGCCAAAAGATAAACTATGAAAAAAAGCAAAATTTTCATTAGGAAACATGCCTCTTTAACATATCTAAGAATAATCAGTAATACTCTAGGAATGTCCAAAGGTGTTTTTCCATTTACATATTTAGGGTGCCCAATTTACACTAGTCTAACAAAAGACATACATTTTCAACCCCTAATGGAAAAATATTATAAAAAACTAAATCATGGGAAAAATGGCTTAGTACTGCTGGAAGGCTGACACTTATGAAATCTGTCCTCTTTGCTATCCCACAACATCTGTGAGCAGTTATGACTCCAACAAAATCAATAATAAAGAAACTTAACAAGAAAATCTCCAATTTCTTTTGGGGTGAGCATGAAAATGGTTCTAAAAAAGTGTGGAGGAGCATAAAAAATATGAGTTATCCAGTAAATTAGAATGGTATAGGGATTAGAAGCATAAAAGACATAATTAGGACTTTCTCCCTAAAACTGTGGTGGAAACTACAGAAAGGAGAAACACTATAGAAAGGAGAAACACTATGGGCTAATTTCTTATGGTCCATTCCTGATAATCAATGAAGATCCCAAACCTGGAAAAGAATTCAAAAGATAAATAAATTTACTGAGTGCCAAACAAGAATAATACATGGAAATGGTTTAGCAAATTTCTTCACTGCTAATTGAACTGGAATGGGACCACTGCAAGAATTTGTAGACTCACATATATATATATGCAGTGGTTCCACCAAACACTACCATCTAACAGTTTGTAAACATGAAGTCAAGCTTCCTGCATGTTTTTCAAACATTGCCTAACAATATTTCTCTCACGTTGTTGGAACTAAATGTACACCCTTTCCGAGAGGATGGGTTGATATGGAATCCATCAAGAGATTGATAGTTTAGTTTTAAATCAGCATACAAGGTGGTAGCCTAAAAGAAATCGGAAATCATAATTCTTAAAAAGGTATGGTTCTCAAAGCTGCCAAAGAAAATTTCTATGTTCATGTGGAAACTTTCAAATGCAATTTTACCTTTTGATGACATACTGATCTTCAATAACATTTCCCTAGCATCTAAATGCCCATTCTGCACTAACACTGACACACTGAGCCATAGTTTCAATGAGTGTTCTCTAGCCACAGACTTGTGGAAATTTTTGACCATATGATAGGACTGAGGCACCAACATTTCAACTTCATCTTTGACAGACTATCACATTACTGGTCATATAATGGAGAGACAAAAATACACTCTACCTTAATCACCATATTTCCATCTCTCATTTGTTGGCATATCTGGAAAGCTAGAAACACCCCAATTTTTTAAAACATTAAGCCAAACAAAGACAAAGTGATAGATAACATCAAAAGAGACACGTTCCTGATATTTTACACCAAACCAGAGGTTAGTAGAGAGAATTCTGACAAACACTGGGTTACAATTGGTCTTATTCCATTTCTGGAAAAAAAACCCCACTACCAAAAATTAAATGTATCACATGGTCTAAACCTAGCCTGGAATAGAAAATCAATTTTGATGCATCATGGAAGCAGGGGGTCCTCTGTGGGATTGGTATAGTAATTAGAAATAAAGAGGGGATATTTGTTAACTTATGTTATAAATCTAGTAGAGCTATAACATGCCTCCAAGCTGAACTTCTGGCTCTAAAGGAATGACTATTATATGTAATTAATGAGAGATTAAACTCCTTCTCCTTTGAAACTAAGCTTCTGGAGGTGGTGAAAGAACCCCTCAAAGCTCCATGGGAATCTTATCACTTAGTTCTGAACTTAAACACAACATGGGTGACCTGACAATCACACATACATTTAGAGAAGGAAATATGGTAGTTGATAAATTAAGTAAACTGGGAAAGGATAGGGAAACAAAAATTTTAAACTTTCAAGACCTGGATCAGAAAACCAAAGGACTTCTATCTCTTGATAAAGCCTGAATACCTGCACTTAGAATTTAGAATGGATATTGCTGATTTTGGATATGAAAATACAAGTGGGCGGAAGCAACAAGGTGCAAGGTGGGATGATCAAAAGGAAAAGCGATCTCAAGCAAGACTCCACTTCCAGGGATAATCCAAGGACAGCTACAAGCTTAAGTTCAGCCAAAAAAACCGAAGCTAATCCATGGAAGAATCACAGAGGAGATACAAAGCTTAAAGCGGAAGTGCAAGCTTAGCCAAAGTGAAGACAAACTCAAATCTCAAAACACTGGACGGAGAAACAACCACTCTTTTGGCTGGACATACTTTTGTCTACACCTTCAGAAGAGGAACAAACCTAGTTTCAAAAGCTCATCATGGATAATCTATGACTGGAGTCTATATTATCTAAACATCTTTTGGATTGTAAAGAATTACTTTGGAGTCTTTTGGAGATCCGGCCAATTTTTCTACACTAACACGAGGGCTGGGGGTGAGGTGATTGGAAACATGTCCAAAACTCTCCTTTGTAAAGATGGGATAATCACATTACTATTTGTGCTTTTGATCCCAAAGTTCAAGTCCTTACTTGAACACTATGTATTTTTGTATATTTCATTTTAAAAGGTTGGGGAACCTAATACATAAACCCCCCCCCCCCCATACATATGGGTTTTACCTAAAAAAAAAGTATTTGACCACTAATTAGCTAAAGGAAGAAATATATTATTAATGAAATATTAAATGCAACTCTTTTAGTATAGTGGTATAAAAATATTCGTTAAATGATTAGGGTATTATTTTTTATTTTTGCACGAGGTGCGCACAATTTTTCTTAAACTATTTGAAAAAAATAAAATTCTTAAGCAAGGATATCATTTGTTCTTAATCATTATTTTGGTATACGCCAATTTTCTTTGATAATATTAAATTTTTGTTTTAATTTTGTTTGCAAGAAGGACAAGTGTTCTCCATGTAGTGACCACACTTTAGTGCAAAATTGGGGTATAGATATCTTATTTTTTATTTTAATATTTGAGGAATTTCATATTATTTAATGGTAAAAGGGGTTGACAAAAAGTGTATGGCTTAATATGTCATAATCTTATCTAGCCTACTCTAATTTATAAGGGTTATAGAAAGTAGTTTTTCTTCGGAAATTGGGAGCTTTTAGGTTTCATCGGGTGGGTTTTTAGTGTCATTTGTTAAGACTATAAAGTGGAGTTCTTGGGAGCTTATAGTTTTTAAGAGTTTAGGGAAATTTTGTATCAGCTGCAATGATGGAGAATATGGGATGTGGCTGTGTAGTTGGAATAGAGTGCCTGTAAAATAAGTAGTACTGCTTATCACAGTGTGCTTCCTATATCTTCAATCCTATCAAAAATGAAGCCATCTCAGAATCCTTCATTTGATTACATGTGGGTGAAATTGCTTCACATGGTTCCAACTGGGTATTCTTGAATTGTGGCATTACACTTCACCCAACAAGGTAAGGAATGTACTAATAAAGACACAATGATTGTGTGCGTGTGGGGTATGATTGTGTGTTCTCTTAATCTGTGAGATCAGGATAAGCTGATAACTATTGTTATGAAAAGTTAGACTTAGCCTAGTTTCCTCTAATTACATGACTAAATAATTGACATTTACCCGTCATTGTAAAGTATATTAAATAAAGTTGTATTTCTTAATAAATTACAACAAGTGAAAAATATAATATCAATAAAATTATAAATGACATTTTTTTGCATAGTCATGTAAAATAAATTTTAAAATTTTCCATCTAAACTCAAGGAGCATGAGAAATACTACCTGATAAATGGTTACAGTGTCATTTTGTATTATTCCACGAGATGTGCCTTATTCATCTCACATTATTTTAAAGAAACAAATTTTGACACCAGAGTATAGTTTATTCTTACATTTTTATATCGGTGTGTATCAATTGACTGTAATAATATTAAGCACTTTTTTGAAGGACAAGTGTTCTAAGATCAGTTGCCAGAAATGCAATTTAAGTGAAAATTTTGGGTACAAATCTTTTTTAATTGAGAAAAGGTGAAAGGGGGTGAGAAAAGATGCATGGATCAAGTGGTCATAATCTTTTCTAGCGTACTTTAAACTATAAAAGGTTATGCAAAGTACTGTTCTTTATTATAATGGGAGTTTTTAGGCTTCATTAGGTGAGTTGGTAGGGTAGAATTTGGGATTAGGGAGTGGATTATTTGGAAATTCAGGGTTATTGGGGCTATTAGGAACATGTGACGATAAAGCTACACTAGAATGGCTGTGGAAACTAGTTGGTAATGTTATAATTGGGTTAATGTATCTATGTGTTAGAATAGAAGATTCTAGGGACTAGATTGGGGTTTAGATATTGACTTTTATACCCTTTATGTATTCTATTTATTCTCAAAATAATCTAAACACTAATCATGGGGAATTCACATCTATTCTATGGCTATAGAGCGTAGGGTGCAAACATGTTTATTTCGAGTATTAAGTGTAAGATTTGTTCCATTTCCCAATTGCCTGATTATTAATTTGGTTTTTTATTCTTATTCACTGTAACTACCAGTTGAATATTATTTGAAAAATGGAAAGACCTCAAATCTTATCAGTATATTATTGATCAATGTTGCGCTCATGATTCTCATTCTCATGACCTTGTTAGCGATCTTCCTCCTCTTTCTCTTCAATTCCTATTCTTTATCTCTTCTTATTGAACTTTTTGTCCTAATATGTATATATTGAGGAATCATTTTCATTGTGTGATTGCTTTTTATGTTTCTCTTTGCCTTTCTCCTTCTCGATTGCGGAGTTTAAGGATGTTACCGACTAGAAGATTAGCATAAATGAGTAACAAAATACAAATAATATTAGAAATAAAATATTCTAGTGTAAAGTTTTATAGTGAGTAATGCATTTCTAAGGCATAAACATTACATAGGAATAAAGTGAATATGAAATGTTACACAATCAAAGGTTGCAATATCTTTTTATTATCTCACGAAATAGGCATGTCCACTTCTTACAATATATTTTGACAAATATTTCAAATTGTCATCTACAATTTTTTTTATTGGAAAGACACCCGAAGGTGGGGGTTGGTATATTGGTACCCCAAGCCATAACAAGCCAAAGTAGTTTTGTGTTTAAATTTACAGAAGGCGACATCGTTTCCCGCAAAATTGTATGACCAGCCTAGTCTATGAATTATATATAACGAGAGGGTCTACGTAAGTTGCGATTCCAAATCTGTGAATCTCCATACCCCGTGTTAATTCGCAATTTAGCCAGGCAACTAAACAAAAGTAGACATGAGGGGGGTATTCGTGTTGATGCGTCTTGTGCAGTAGTCTCAGTAGAGGTGTATGAACAAAATCATATGGAGTTCCACAGTGGAAATTC
Source organism: Rubia yunnanensis (assembly GCA_037428765.1). Taxonomy (NCBI): domain Eukaryota; kingdom Viridiplantae; phylum Streptophyta; class Magnoliopsida; order Gentianales; family Rubiaceae; genus Rubia; species Rubia yunnanensis. Next base: position 114,745,449 of record CM075061.1, on the reverse strand, counting down.
AGTCGGACGAGTACCTGCATCAACAAAATTATCAGCAGTATCTATTCACTCAGTAGCAGTCAGGAAGAGACTCTAATCTGCGGATATTGTTCCATGTCTAGTGCAATTAGCCCTTTAATTTTAGTAGGAACATTAGAAAGATTCAAAGATTGATTGTGAGTAGAGTGGTGTTTTGCAATCGCATTGGCCACAGAATTACCTTCCCTAGGTATATGTTTAAGCACAGCACCAGCCAGCAGCAGATTAACATTAAACGCAATATTAAACAATGGCCAGTGAGCAACATAAGGATCATTTATCATGTTGACAGCTAGAAGAGAGTCAGATTCTATGATTACAGAGTCATTCAAGAGGCCAAATTTTTCACAAGCAAATTTAATAGCAAGGATTTCAGCAAGTAGAGTAGAATCTACAGTAATGGATTCAGAGCTGATCATTATAGGTAAACATGTGCTATTTCTTACCACTATACCAACAGCAGCCTTTTCTGGGAACCAAGATGCATCAGTGTTTATTTTAATGTGATTTTGTGTAGGTCTTTCCCAATTAACAATCCTAATGATAGGCTTTGGAGGAGGTCTATGTTGGGGAAAAAATATTGTATCGGGTGTGGAATCTCAGTCGAAGACCTCAGATTTGTAGGATTGGCAAATAGGGCGAGCTTAATGAGATCTAAAGCATCATTATGAATGTAGTCTGAAGAGAACGGAATCTGGTCATACAGGTATCTGTTTCTAGCTTTCCATAGGCTCCAGCAAATGATAGGTGGGATTATATTGCATATGAGCTGGAGGTATTTGGGAAGATCACGGCAGTTCCAAAAGATGTAGAAAGCTTGTGATAAGGAATGTAGTTCAGATATGTGGAAATGAACAAGTGAAGCCATATAACTCTAGATAGATGTAGCTAGGGAGCATGAAACAAAAAAAATGTTCAATTGAATATATATGACAACAAACAGGACATTTAGAAGCAATACTGAATCCATAGGTGATAAGTACATCATCAATTGGAGGTAAGGAATGTAACATTTTCCAAGTGAAAATTGAGATTTTTTTTGAAGTATCCTGTTCCATAGCAGCTTAGATGCCAGAGAATTACCTGGTGGTCCTGCCAGGGCATAATATGCAGACTTGGAGGAGAAATTACCCATTGGGTCAGGTTTCCAAATAATTCTATCTTCTCTAGTCTCCACAAGTGTAGCATTCTGCAAGAAAGAAAGAGTATCATTTTCCAAGAATGGAGTAATAAGATCTAAAATAACATTTTTATTACTCACAAATTCTGCAACAGAACAGAATTGAAACTGTACAATGATATGACTAAGCACACGATTTATTAATGGTCCATTTGGACACCAGTTTGCATTCCAAAGGTTACAGGAACCTTTACCATGTATGATGAGTGAATTTTGTTCTGCAAAGAGGTTAACTGAGCAAATTCTTTTCCAAGTTACAGATTTTCTATGAGAAACAGGAAAAGACCATAACAGTTTAGCCCACAGTGTGATACCCACCTGGCATTTCCACCACAGTTTTAGGGAGCAAACATCTATAATAGTTCGAATTGATCTAAGTCCTAAGCCACACTGAGAGATTGGAGTTGCAAGATGAGACCATTTTTTCCATATTCTGTTTTTCCTCCCATTTGACTCACCCCAGAAGAAAGAAGCCAGTTTTTTCTCTAAGATTTTTATTACAGTTTTTGGTGGTTTAGTTACGGACCACAGGTGTTGAGGCATAGAATACAAACAGGACTGAATAAGGATCAGTTTACCACCTGAGCTCAACCACTGATTTTTCCAATTTTACAGTTTCCTATCTATTCTTTCCATAAGTGGCTAGTAATACCTAGTCAGCGTTTGACCTTTAAATATAGGGCAGCCTAAATAATGAAAAGGAATAGAGCCCTGTTTCATTTTAAGAATCACCTTAATCTGATTTAGTTTGCCAAATGAAGCTCTCTTACTAGTACAGAAATCAGATTTGTGAAAATTAAATTTTTGGCCAGAAGTGAATTCAAAGATGTCAAGGAAAGCTTTTATCCTAATAAGATTATTTTTGGAAGCTTGCATAAATATAACAGTATCATCAGCATACATGAGGTGAGTAGCTGGTGGAATTGGAGAAGGTATCTGATAATAGGAAAGCTTCTTATTTAGAAAAATAAATGCTAGGCTCCTAGAAAAAGCTTCAGAAAAAATATTAAAGAGATAGGGAGAGAGAGGGTCACCTTGTTTAATACCTCTAGTAGCTTTGAAAAATCCCACAGGATTGCCATTGATAAGAATGGAAAAATAGGCATGGGAAAGATTAGACATAACAGCATGTAAAAATTTTCCTTCAAAGCTAAATTTCATCATGACATGCCTAAGAAAGTGCCAATTAACCCTATCGAAGGCTTTTTGTAAGTCTAATTTCATAATGCAGTTAGGAATCCCAGCCTTTTTATCTAGAAACCTAATCATTTCCTGAAGATATATGATATTATCTGAGATGTCCCTAATTTTCATGAAAGCTGATTGATTGGTAGATATCAGTTTGTCCATGTGAGGTCTAAGCCTTTCCATAAGAACCTTAGAGCAAATTTTGTTTATGACATTTGACAAACTGATAGGTCTATAATCATCAAATGAGGAAGGGGTGGGCTTTTTGGGTATTAAAGTAATCCAGGTGCTGGATATTTCTTTAGGCAGAACACTGCCATCAAGGAAATCATTAACAGCTATGGTGAGATCTGATTTAATAATAGACCAGCATTTATAGTAGAATTTAGGGGTGAAACCATCCGGACCCGGGCTACTATTTTTGCTTAAGTTCTTAACTACTGCCTCTACTTCATTCTCATATACAGGTTTGGACAGTTCAAAGTTATCATTGGCAGAGATTACATTTGGTATTTGGCTTAGAAAGTGTGGGTAGTAAGTGTCATTTGGCCTGTGATTTGGGTCCTGTAATATATCAGAATAATAGGAAATGACCTCATTGTTAATATCTACCTGAGAGTTAAGCCATTGACCTTCGCTATTTTTGATCTTTGTAATATTTAATCTGCTGTTTTTCTCCTGAACTACTTTGTGGAAAAACTAAGTGTTATTGTCACCTAACTTCTGCCATTTAAGTTTAGCTTTCTGTTTCCAAAATTTTTCTTTCTCTTTTTGAGCACGCAACAGCATAGCTTTTTTCTCATTTAATTTAATAAGTTCAGCACTGGAAGGGTTAAGATCAAATATGGTTTCCTGAAATCTAAGGGATTCCTCAGCATTTAAAACATTTTAGTCTATGTTCCCAAAACAATTCCTATTCCATATTTTTATTTCCTTTTTTAGCCTGATAAGTTTAAGGAAGAAACCTAATAAACCAGATTCATTCATTTGTTTCTCCCAACTATCTTGATGAGTATGTTAAATTCAGGCCGATTGAACCATACATTGAGAAATCTAAATGGTTTAGGGTTAAGAATGGTTAAACTAGAAATCTGAAGGAGCATTGGGGAGTGGTCTGAAGTTTGCCTATTCAAGATTTGGATAGAAGAAGAAGGAAATCTACAGTTCCAGGCAATGGTACATAAACCTCTATCAAGTCTTTTAGAAGTTGGGTTTCTGAGCCTAGAATTGCACCAAGTGAAAAGATTGCCAACAGTATTGATTTCCTGGATGCCCATTTTATTTATCCATGAATTAAAGTCTCTAATGCTACCTAAGGAAGGGGAGCTAGGGCCCTTGTATTCAGATAGGGAGGTGATAGTATTAAAATCCCCAATAAAGATCGTATCACCCCCATGAATTGAAGATAAATCATTCCATAGATTCTTCCTACCTTCCCTATTCCTGAGTGCATATATAAAAACAGCATCCATTTGGAAATTGAGAAAGTGGTGTTTTATGCTGACATGTAAAAACTGTTCATGGGATGATAACTGGGAAACTGTGACTGGATTAGTCCACATAAGCCATATTTTACTGTTAAATAGAGTCAAACCATTAGAAAAATTAAGTTTATCCATGTAAGATTGTATTTTTGAGTTATCATGCATGGGTTCAATTAGACATAGTAGTTGGATTTTTTTAAGTCTGACTAGATTAATTAGTCTCAACATTGATGATTCCATACCCCTAATTTTCCATACTAAAAAATTGATTGAGGAGGAACCTGTCATTGTTCACTAGATTTAGTACTTTTGGTAGAGGACCTAAGCATCATTTTGTTTATCTGGCTGAAATAGTTAGTTTCTTTACCTTTTGCCTTACCTTGCAAATGCTCCAATTCTGGTGCAGTTGAAGACACCATAGTGTCCGGTTGCAAGGTGCTGGTGTAGGTGTGGCCAAGGTGAACCATTTGATTCTGATCAGTTGAAGGAGTCTCGAGCTCATCCTGCAAAACAGAGAATCTATTCCCCTTTCTCCCATGTGAGGACAAGGTGATGTTATTGTGTCTTTTTTGACTCAATGTAATTGTCCCCACCTGGATATCATCTATGGCATATGCCTTAGGAGTAAAATTCATGAGGGCAGAATCATTTAAAAGTTTAGAAATGGAGTTATCTGTGTTTCCATATTGATTGGAACTGACATAGTTTTTGGGACTAACACAGGTTCTAGTTGGGGTAGTCTTTTCTGATCCTGAAGTTCCAGTATTTTGGATGGGAGAATTGGCTTGGATGTTATGAGAGGATGATGGCATAGCATTATGGATGGCTAACTTCTCATTGACATTAATGCCTAAATGAGACTCATCAGCTTGTGAAATCAATAGTGGTGTATCGAATAATTTCCCAGTTGCCTGCCAAAGGGGATGGTTAAGTATGCTTTTATCTTCCCCAGATTTTGCATTTAGGGTAGGAGTGAAAGCTCGACATTGTGCAATGGAGTGGCCTAGCTTGGCACAATGATCACAGTAGAGAGGGATGTCTTCGTATTCAATGGAATATTTCCTATTATTAGTTACTGATACTAGTCGAATCTGATTGCACAGTGGTTTTTGCAGGTCTATTTCAACACATAATTTAATGGCCGAGGGTCTGGTGAGCATGTCTGTTGCTACGTCATTTTTAATAAAGCTCCCTATACTGTTGCCAATCGATTCTATGGATGCAGAGTTGTAATAATATAATGGGACTTCCCTAATGATGCACCAAACAGGAACAATGGGGGATTCTTTGTGGGTTGAGAATTCAGGAGTCCATTTCAACATTTTGAGTAAAATTCCGTTAAAATTCCAAACCCCTTTCATCCAACACCGTTGATAATCATTTAGCATTTCAAATCTAATTAGTACGTGCTTGTAATCTAAAGAACCAAGTTGATACTTACCTGTGAAACAAACCGTTTTGAAGAGCTGCTCAAGCTGCTCCATTGAGCATCTCCCCTTTGTGAATTTGCTGACCAAGGCATTAGAGTAGTGGGATGATAACTTGGCAATCTAGTCGTCTGAGTAGAGGCAAGCAACATCCCCTAAGTGTTGGGATTTGGGGATTAACTCAGGGTTATTGGGTAGTACTTTGGCTAGGGGAGGGGATTTTTTCTGTAGAGCGGCAGAGAAGGATAGAGGTGGTGGAGGAGTTTGGTTAGGGTTAGTGATTACGGGATTTGGAACTGCCATGGTCAAACGGTAAATTAGCCGTTGGCGGCACAGTAGCCGTTACCGGCGATTAGACCTAAACTAGTACTATACAAAAATTAAAGTTGCAGAGGAAGATGGAGTGAAGAAAGGTGAAAGGAGATGGCGGAGATGTAAAATCAAGTTGAATCACAGAAATCGCACACAGTGGTACGGAGATCGCACACAGTAAATTGTCATCTACCATAAAAAGTCTTAACACCACTATAAGAAACATTTATCAGAAAAAATTTTAATACGTGAATTTTTTTACTATTAAAATTTTTAACACATTATTTGACATGTTTAAATTTCTAGAATCTTGATATAACCATCCTTTTAAAATAAAATTAATTTATTAAAAAAATTATACTTTTCATTAATCACAAAAATTTAATATTTCTCAAATTTAAAATGTGAACTTATAAGATAATTAAAAATGCAATCATTCTTTTAAATTAAAAGTAATTAAATGAGTTCGTTTAGTATATATACATTAAAGAGTATACTAAATTTGTATTTGACTATTGATTAGCACAGTGAGATATATATTGTCAATGAATTATTAAATGCAACTCTCTTAGTATAGTGGTATAAAAAATATCCATTAAGCATCATTTTTGTATTTGAACACACCAAGCATAAATTTATTACCTGATGAACGACTACATAATTTGAATATTATTCTTGCACGAGATGTTCCCAATTTAATATTAAACTATTTTTAAGAGAAAATTTTTTAACACATGGATATCATTTTTTTCTTAATTTTTTATTATGGTAAGCATCATTTTTCTTTGAAAATATTTAACTTTTTCTTTTTTTTTTGTAAGAAGGACAAGTATTATTAATTCAGTGACCAAAAAGGGAAAATTTAGTGCAAAAGTTGGGTATAGATATGTTGTTTCAGTGTTTAATGACTAGTGACTTTCTTATCATCCAATGGTAAAAGAGGGTGACAAAAAGTGTGTGGCTCAAGTTTTATTTTGTCTAGCATACTCCAAACTATAAAAGGTTATAGAAAGTAGTGTTACTCCTAAAATTGGGATCTTTTAGATTTCATTTGATGGGGTAGTAGTGTCTATATTTGAGACTAGAAACTAGATTTTTTGGAAGCTTATAGTTTTTTGGGAGTTTTAGGAACTAGTGTAATGGTCCAACGATGGAGAATAGTGGGTCTGACTTTGTAGCTAGACTAGAGTGCCTGGAGAATGTGTAGTCATGCTTATCCACTAGGAGAAACAATTCTCCTCCTATATCACTGATCTTATCAACCAGGAGATCATCCGGGAATTATTCGTTCAATTACAAGAGGGTGGAATTGCTTCACGTGATATTGGTCGGATATTCTTGAATGGTGGCATCCCTCATCACCCAGCAAGGTAAGAAATAGACCAATCAAGATGCAATGATTGTGTGTGTTGGTGGTATGATGAAGAGCTCTCTAGACCTCTGAGATTAGGATATGCTAATAATTATTATTTTAAAACGCTAGACTTAGCGATTTTTGGTCTTATCTTACCTTTTTATTGTGGATGATTTAATTTATTCATGACAAAGCTTTGAACTTATACTTGTATTAGGAATTACCAGGTGAACTCTTTATTTCTAGTATAATTGAACAAAACTCATTTCTTAAGCATAAATTTTGCATAAGAACATAATGAGTATGTAAAATGCTCTACAGTTAAAGGTTAAAGTGTATTTTTATTCTTGCACGTAATGCACCCGTCTAAATCTTACATTTTTTCTGAAAATAATTTCTTATAGTAGACTACAATAAAAAAAAAGTCTTAACACTTCTTTAAGAAATACTTATCATAAAAAGTCTTAACACTTCTGTAAGAAACATTTATCCTAAAAGTCTTAATATGTTTTTTTATTTTTGCACTTGATTTGCACGATTCAACTTATGATACATCGTGACGTTTTATTCTTTGAGTTTTAAAGTAAAGTTATAAATGTTATACTTAAATATGTGTGAAACATTTATTACTAGCTTGCGTTCTATTTGTAATGGAGAAAAAGGCATTTTTGTAACATTAAAATAGTTGGAACAAGGCTATTTGAGGCACTTATTGTTTAAGAGTAGGTCTTTGACAGGTGACTTGTCCTTAAATTATGGATAGTTCACTATATCATTTAGCTTATGCACTACATTTACCTGTTAGCTTATACACCACATGGATTCTATAAGAGTATTATAGAGTTTAATACATTAATCTATACAAGAAGAAGTATTTGTTTCCTTACACTGAATGTTTAAGAAGACAAATCCAATATACAAATAGTGTTACGTGGACTTTAGAGATTGATTTCAACTACCAATGTATCACTACTATAAGGAATCTTTCATGTTTATAGAATACTTGTGAAGCAAGAATAGCCAAGAGAGGTGATGCGGGATGAATGTCAATCCTGGTCCGATGATCGAGGATATATATGACAAAACCCCTAGTGTGTCGGGGGAAGAATTTACGTTAGGAAAATGGTGTTCATATATCAATAATAAGAAAAGAATAAATAGAATAAAAATATACCATGAGATTTATAGGTGTGTGATCCTATAAAGTCATTTAAATACCACAATTTGTAAGATAAGTATTCTTTATTGGAATATTCATATTACTATAATCAAAGTGGTATCATTGTAGACTTTCATAAGTAATCTTTGATATATGTAGCCTTCAGTTAGTAGGCTTCGAATTTGACTGTTATCAACTCATTATTCCTTTTAACTCTTCATTCCAAAGGTTTCTCAAGACAATATAATTCTCTCTTCCCTCAACTCTCTCCAGCTTCTTCTCAACTTTCAAGCCATTTTCACTTTCTCCCCCCAACATAAAGATGAAAGTTAATCATCTTCCATCACACTTTTCCAATCAAATCTTCCTCGGAAGGGTCTTCCCAAAGTACATTTGATGTTCAATAGGGAGAGGATGTTACTTTCTATATATTGGAATAATATATCAGAGGATTGTGATTCTTTTGGGATAAAAAGCAGTGTCTCATACTAGGTAGCGGAAAGATCCCTTGCATCCTCCTTTTGGGATATTGAAAATGAAAGTAGTTGCACGTCCTCCCTCATCAGTGTGTTTTCCTCATGATGGATGATTATTATTTTATATGGTAGGAACTCATTGGATGGGTCTGAACTCATGTCTTCAGACACTAAGGCCTTATCTGAGCAGTTTGGATTTTATGTGGTTGAAGATGTTCACATTTCGTATCCCAAGAAAATAGAAAACTTTACCATCTTGTTGAGGGAAAATAAATCATTTACATGTGTCACTTGACTTATGGATCCAAATTTCCCTTTTCATTCGTTCTCTCTTCACTCTTTTCTTATTATAACTTCTATATTTGTCATCTTCATTCAAATTTCATCATGGGTATCATCTTAATTCTTATAATATATCAAAGGGATAAACTCATACCGAACCTCCCTTTATTTTAGTCCATGCTCTATCTTTGGTCCAACCATGGTATGAAAAATAAAAGGATTGGCCAAATCCCGACAGGTGTGATGATCTTGGTATCTTCAAATTATACTTTAAGGTGTACAGGGGAAGGAATTTCTTCTCCGATGTTCCTTCTTTGAAGAAAAATGAGAAATAATTAATACTTCCTCGTCTTCAACAAGAAACACTATCCTTGTACTGAGTGAAATGAATATGCCATCATGGAGGATAATCATACTATATTTGATATTCCCTCTGTTTTATATATCCTCCATCCTATCTTCTTTTTCATCCAAACCCTTGAGTCTATATGCTTTCAAACTATCTTCTGCCAAGTATGTTTGGCCATATCGGGCTTTCCATCTAGTATCTTTTGTAAAGTATGTTTGCTAAATGTGATATTTTCTTGTTTGTAGTGGAATTCATAATAATAGTCCAAGAGAGGAGGTGTAATTCCAAGCTTCATTAGCAAATGCTCACATCTCGAAACCAGGCAACCGATGCGTCTATCACAAAGAGGACTTGGGACAAGCGTTCTCTTAAGAACAAGAGGCAAAGCAAAGTTAAAGCACTAGAGCCTAAAAAGGGCTTGTTCCTCGGTAAATCCACCTTTCCTTAGAAGGAGTCAAGACCCTGGTGACATGCCCCAACCCAGGGTTGTTAACACAATCACATTAGTGCAATAAATTAACCCGAGCTGAGGCACTAGTCCCGTGGGATGGTCAAAGATAAGATTTATATGCTGCACCCATTCTTGTTGCTAATGCTACCAAAGGATAGTAAGCTGCAAACCCTGGGTTTGTCCACAGATATGCTAGGGTTCAAGTAAAAATCAAAACACAGCCTCGTCCGGGTCATCAATCTTCATGAGTGAAAGGAATGGCTACTATTTTCAACTAACAACTACAAGCATGAAATAAACAAACAAGTAAACTATTAATACTAGGCACTTGGGGAAAATTTAGCAACATGGCAGTAATGCTTCAATCCTCGATTCATTCACATATAGACATACAAAAGACCTATCAGTGTGTTCACAACACGTGGGATGACCGATGGTAAACACTTCCATATCCTTGTTACGGTAGGTGTGCTCGCAACTCTCTATCGACACTTCCATCGTAATTAGGGAATTACAACAAGGTCTGTCTATTGTTGTGGTTCTATTTCTCCCACATGCTATTACATCTCGGGCTTCCACCACGAATGCCCTAATTCCCCATAATTTTTTATGCGCGAGGCCTTAGGTTTATAGGCACCTTATCTGTGATATTAGGGTTTTAACACAACACCTAGCTTACTACTATCAACTATCTCTACCCGTAATCTATCAGAAAACTGTTAGGTAATCATCTAAGACTGGTTCAATGGTATGCTGATTAGGGTTACCTTGAATCTCTTGTGCACATACTCACGCAGAATCGTTCCCCTCCACCCATTCAATTATCTAGGCTTCTCTTCCCAATGAGGCATCAATAAGTGCACAATATATAAACATGGCCCAAAGTGTGTGCTCATATGTGGTGTAGTATTCATGAATTTGTCTCATTCAAAATCAATCAAAATAATATCATAAACACAAAGATAGATGGAATTTAAGGAATCTCATAAAGCATCAAAAGCTACATATGTGACAAAAATGTGCCAAGCTTAATCTAACTACTCCCTAGACATGGAATTCAAATATAAATTTGAATTCCACATATTTGGGATGAAACAAGAAGAAATAAAAGGAAAGGGTACAAAACCTACAAGGAACTCCTTCCTTCTCCCAAATGCTCTCTAAGTTATAAGATATGAATTCTCTCTCCTAAAGTATATGAAACTGAATAGACTAGGGTCTTATAAATAGTAGTAGGAGATTGGGCCTAAAAATAGGCCAAAAGTGACAAAACCCTAGGCCAGCCGCCTAGTTTTAACGGACCGACTCAAATGCCACGGCCCATGAAGCCTTCAAGCACGGACCGCTAGATCTGGCGTGGTCCATGAACATTCATAGCTGTAGGAAGCCATGGTCCATGAAGCAGGGCTCGTGTCACGGTCCGTGAAGGTTTTCACGGAACGCGAGTATAACTAAGGTTTTTGCTTAGAAGTTTTCACGGACCAGCCTCCTTTTCATCAATCGCAAGTAGCACCACAGTTTCCACTCAGTATTTTTCTTGGCCCGACCTCCTTTTCACTGACCGCGAGCAGCATGGGTGTTTTCTTATAACTCTTGTCACGGTTCGTGAAGGTTTTAACCGACTTCCATACTTAGCCAAATTTCTCATCCATGCTTCACAGATCGGCTTCATTGTCACAGACCCATGCTATTTCTTTGTGTAGGGCGGACGGTGAGCATATTTACGGGCCGCTAATGCTTCGTGTAGCACGGGCTGTCATGGGCCGCTAGTCCTTTATCGGTTGAACTTTGTTTGCTGGCCATGGGTGAACCGTTAGTCTGAATTGAGAGTTCTAGTAGTCGATTTTATAGTAATATAGAAGACAAATCTAATGGAACTATCCTTAAAGGCTAATCATTCCTGGACCGTTATCAGACTAAGGAAACACTCCTCGGACCACGATTCACCGTTTCCACCTTTTGCCGTCTTAAACTTCGAAATCGCCTATCCTTGGCTTCAATCTCCTTCTACCACCTATTGATGCTTTTTGCCTTCATCTACTACCATTCACTGTGAATGGCCTTCAAATATTCTACCGCTAAAAGAAAATGGCCTTCACAAGAATTTAATGTAACAAATAGCATTCACGAGCGACCTACTAAAGGTACTTATAATGAAGACCAAGGAGCCCGTGAACATAATATGTCAATGATCACTAATTAAGTGTACAAAAAGTGGGATTTAGAATAGAAAAACCAAACATGGTTGTCTAAACCCCTTGTCATGTAAACTCAACTAATGTGCCAAACCACCAACCAAAAGTAAATAAAAATCACGTTAAATACATTGGTTAAAGCATGCATAGTGGTGCTATTCAGACTCCCCAAACTTAAACCTTTACTCATCCTCAAGTAAATAAAATCAAAGAAAAAGGTTCAAGCGACATGAACCATGCGAAAATAGCCAATGCATCCAATTCATTCCCAAGGCACCCTAGTTCCCCCAAGAAGATGAAAATCTCACAATTGTCACACTCCCTAAAGTTCCTAAGGCAACCAAACCACCCAAAGCAAGTAAAATGTGTAAGGAAAAAGATAAGTGACAAAAGATCGGAATAAAGCCAAGCTTAGTTTCCCCAAAGTAGTCCCAAAATCAATCAAAGAGAAATCCTCAAGTAAAAACAATCCACCAAGGAAATTCAAAAGCCGTCGACTGGTTTGCAACACAGGGATAAATCTACATTCTCGACCTAGCTGAAAAAAAAGAGTCTAATTTATAGTCAACCTAGTTTCTTGTTTCTTTTTTTCTCTCTCTCAAATTCTCTCATTTTGCCTCAGCGCCCTTTCAGGTTTTCACCTAGCATTATCTCGCAAAATGTGCTCACCTCTCACCTTTTTCCATACTGCCTCTCATTTTTTGCCGAGAGTCGTAAGTCTAGCCGGGCCAAGCCTCTCACTTTTACCTAGGCCTTTCAAACTATCCGGGCTATTCCTAATGTTACCTAAGTCGGCCTTTTAGGTTTTCGACTTGTCCAGGATTTAATAAAAAAAATCATTTTTTTTCAAAAATTTCAAAATGATCTTAGAAGAGCTATTAGCTACATAGAAACAACCAAAAATCATAAGTTTTATCTAATCCCCCTCCCCACACTTAATTCTTGCATTATCCTTAATGCATATACAAAATAAAAGAACGCATGTCAAGGGAAAGAAGTAGGAAAGCACTTATAATGAAAAAGAACACTAAAATCTACCCTTGATTGCACAATCATAGAATGTAAAGAACAAATTACCATCACCCTCAACATACTACCCCTAACCTCTAACCAAGAAAGTTCAATCTAACCACTAGCATGCATCACAAATCGAATGAAGAATTGAATTACAGTGGAGAGATACCTCTTGGGTCTCGATGTGTGTGTGTCTCAAGGGTTTTGAAGGTAGGTGGGTTTTGGGTGGTACTTTGGTGGTGATAGGGAAGAGATGGTTATTGGATGGTGTAAGAAAGTATGTGAGCTTCATGGGTCGTTCATGGTTACACGCCCCATGAACTTGGGGTTTGGTTCTCCTTCTTGTCCACCATTTTGAGCGCCACAAACCATGTACATCTACACAGTCCATGAGTTGGACTCCTCGCTTTCTCACCTTCCTCCAAGAACCATATGCTTCCTACAAAACAAACATGCACACCAAGTGTAATAATGTCCCAAAAACAAAAAGAAATCTACAAATAGGAAAACACGCCAAAAATAGCAAACTAATCTAATTTTTCAAAACTTAGGTTGCCTCCCGAGAAGCTCTGCATATTTAAGGTCGTCGGCATGACCCTAATGTTATCCATATGGTGTGGGTTGTACCCCATCACCTTGGAAAACCAAAACTCAAGAGGTGGGGGTAAGAATCTTCCAAGAGGAAGTTATAGTAGAGGTGGAGTCAACCTTAGAGGGAATAGGTGGTTTGGAAGCTTAGCATATTCAATTTGATTCCCTATGGTTTCCTCTAAGGCTTCCAAAAATGTGAGAGTAGGTTCTATAGGTGGAGGTAGGGGTGCAAATAGACCATATGGAAAATTAAGTATAATCACCCCTTCCTCGACTTGTTCACTCTCAACAAACCGTTCCCCATCCCTTTTAGATTCATCTACCAAAAGTTCTCACTCAACTAGGGATGGTTCATTTTAAGAATATTGGGTTTCAAGTTGGCTAACCCTATTAATCAAATTAATCACTTGCCCTTCAACTTTCTCAGTGCTTGAGAATTGTTGAGTGCCCAAATCTCTAATCTCGCTAAGCAATTGTGATTGGAGTAAATCACTACTCTTGGTCAAATTAGCTATAGCTTGAAAAATTTCCAAACAATTCGATTTGGGAACCAATCCTAGGGATTGGTTTTGGGCCATTGGGTAAGTTGGTGAAGTCCAACTATCTAACCCAAAGTGTTGGTTTCCCTATGCATCTCCATACCACGAATTCGAGTTACTACTAAACCTTAAATTTAGAGAGTCATGGTATTGTTAACATTCTTGATCCCATTGGCCTTGGGAACCAATAACTCCTACCTCTCTCTCATTTTCACTCACCCAAGAGCAAGACTCCGTAGGGTGGTCGCAAAGACATATCCAACAGAATCTCACTCTTTGAATCATTCTTCTCACATAGTCATTCAACCTTGGGCAACACTCTATAGGATGATCACAATGACACACCCGACAAAGTGCCCTCCGTTGAGTGCTTTCCCACATTTTTTTGTTTTTCTTTTCTATTAAGCATCAATAAAGAAAACACACAAAACTCATAATCGTAGTGAAAGAGTCCTTGGTTTGCACCAAGAACTCAAGAAATACCTACTCCGATAAAAAAACAAGAAAAAGATAAAAATAATACTAACTACTCACTAACACGCTCTACTCAACTAATACTTGAATTGGAAAGCATACCCGGAAATGTCGCCAAAATTTTAATCTGCCTCGACCCAGGGTCGTTAACACAATCGCAACAGTGCAATCAATTAACCCGAGCCAAGCCTGTGGGATGGTCAAAGATAATATTTATATTCTGCACCCATTCTTGCTGCTAATGCTACCAAAGGGTAGTAAGCAGCAAGCCCTGGGTTTGTCCACAGAGATGCTAGGGTTCAAGTTAAATTTAAAACACTTCCTCGTGGGTTCATCAATATGCACAAGTGAAAGGAATATCTACTAATGTAAACATGCAAACTATGGGGGGATTTAGTATTTTCAACTAACAACTACAAGCATGAAATAAACAAACAAGTAAACTATTTATACTAGGCACTTGGGACTAATTTAGCAATATTGTAGTTCTAATGCCTCAATAATTGATTCATTCATATATAGACATACAAAAGACCTATCAGTGTGTTTACAACACGTGGTGTGGACGATGGCATACACTTCCCCATCCCTGTCATGGTGGGTGCGCTCGCAACCCTCCATCGACACCACCATCGTAATTGGGGGAGCACAACAAGGTTCAACCATTGTTGTGGTTTTCTTTCTCCCCCGTTCTATTATCTCTCGAGCTTTCACCACGAATGCACTAATTCCCAGTGGTCCTCTATAAGCGAGGCCTTAGGTTCATAAGCACCTTATCTGTGATACTAGGGTTTCAACACAACACCTAGCTTGTTACTATCAACTATCTCTACATGTAACCTATTGGAAAATGTTTAAGTAATTAGTTAAGACTGGTGCGATGATATGTGGATTAGGGTTACCTCAAATCTCACATGCACACATTCACACAGAATCGTTCCCCTCCACCCATTCAAACATCCGGGTTTCTCTTCCCAAGGGGGTATTAATAAGTGCACCATACATGAACATAGCCCAAAGTGTGTTCTCATATGTGGTGTCGTGTTCATGCATTTGTCACATTTAAGAACAATCACAATATATCATAAACACAAAGATAGATGAAATTTAAGGAATCTCATAAAGTATCAAAAGCTACATATGTGCCAAATATGTCCCAAGCTCAATCTAACTACTCCCTAGACATGGAATTCAAATATATATTTGAATTCCACATTTTTGGGATGAAACAAGAAGAAAAGGAAAGGAAAAGGTACAAAACCTACTAAGGAACTCCTTCCTTCCAAATGCTCTCCAAGTTACATGATATGAATTCTCTCTCCCAATGTATATGCTAATGAGTAAACTAGGGTTCTATATGTACTAGTAGGAGATTGAACAATAAAATAGGCCTAAAATAGGCCAAAAGTGCCAAAACCCTAGGCCAGCCGCCTAGTTTTCACAGATCGGCTCGGATGCCACGGTCCGTGAAGCCTTCAAGCGCAGTCCGCCAGATCTGGCACGATTTGTGAACATTCATAGCTGTAGGAAGCCACGGTCCATGAAGCTGGGCTCGTACCATGGTCCGTGAAGGTTTTCATGGACCTCGAGCAACACTAAGGTTTTTGTTCAGAAGTTTTCACGGACCGGCCTCCTTTTCACGGATCGCGAGCAGCACCAAATTTTACATTCAGAATTTTTCATGGCCCAGCCTCCTTTTTACAGACCACGAGCAGCATAGGTGTTTTCTCAGAACTCTTATCACAGTCCGTGAAGGTTTTCACAGACAGACTTCCATACTTAGCCAAATTTCTTATCCATGCTTCACGACCGGCTTAATTGTCATGGACCAGCGTTATAGCTTCATGTAGGGCAGACCGTGGGAATTTTCATGGGATGTTGATGCTTCTTGTAGCATGTGCTGTCACGGGCCGCTGGTCATCGTCAGCTGAGCTTCGTTTGCTTGCCACAGATGAACCATTAGTCCGAATCAGGAGTTGTAGTAGTCAATTTTGTAGTACTTGAGAAGACGAATCAAATGGAACCATCATTGAAGGATAATTCTTTCTAGAACGTTCTCAAACTAAGGCAACACTCCTTTGACCAAAATTCACCATTTCCACATTTTTCCGTCTTGATCTTCGAAGCCGCCTATCCTTGGCTTCAATTTCCTTCTACCATGCATTGATACTCGTGACCTTCATCTACTACCATTCAATGGGAATGGCCTTCAAATACTCTACCGTTAAAGCAAACGACCTTTGCAAGAATGTAATGTAATAAATAGCATTATGGGCGACCTACTAAAGGTACTTATAATGAAGACCAAGGAGCCCGTGAACATGATATGTCAATAATCACTAATTAAGTGTACAAAACATGAGATTTAGAATAAAAAATCGAACATGGTTGTCTAAACCCCTTGTCATGTAACTCAATGTTGCCAAACCGCCAACCAAATGTAAATAAAAACTGCATCAAATATATTGGTTAGAGCATGTAAAATGGTGCGGATCACCTGGCTTTATATTCTCAATATTATGCTTCTACAACCTTCAATGAGGCTATAAGATTCTATCTTGTTACCTGCATGTCAGTGGTAAGAGTTTCTTATTATTATGTTTCCATTGTTTTCTAATGTTTTTTTACTCATTCTCCGTCTTTCTTTATTTCTAAAACTTCCAAAGATCATTACCAATGTGGTGCTCTCCATTCCAAAGGCCACAAATGATGCGGTAGCCTCTCTTCTACCACAAGTTGCATGGGGTGTAAAAGGTCTGTTAATAATGGTCCACTTTCCTCTTTTGGATGATTCTTTTATATTGACTTGTTTTCGTTTTAGTAAATTCTAGATTATTTTTATCAACATATTTTACTTTTTATAATTTCAATACAATCTCTATCATTTATTTATATTTTTAAAATAATTTGTGCCCAAAAGTTGGAGATATAATTAAGGGACCAGAGTTATTGTTGTTGCCAATAAAATGGGTCCTAGGCCATCGAAATGACAATAAATCCAAGGAATCGTGGAGCTTAACATTATATATATATTGATGTTTTGATCATGACGTTTGGACGTCAAAGCAAGATATCAAAGTTTTAAAGAATGTAATACAGAGAAATTATTAATTGTAACGCTTCTAGTAATGTGTTATAAAACGCATTCCTCAAACAACTTTAGCAATGAAATGGAGTGGTTATGAAAAATGTACAAACTATAAAGTCTTTTTAAATATTTTTTATTGCATGTGATGCACTTCGTTCAATTTTTCTCTATCTTTGTGATAGTATTTCTTTTACTATAGTGTTACATATATATTATACTAAACTTTAATTATTGTTATATTTTTTTTCCAATTTTGGTATATATTGATGGATAAGTGTTTTCTAATACTAAACAAATTTAGACTATTTGATGAGATTAAACTTCCAGATTCTTAATATACTCTCTTTAAATATAAAATTAATTTAATTAAAAAATCAACTTAATATATTTGTTAATTAATTACTGAATGTTAGTATTTCTATAATATGGAAGGTGACACAAGTTGCACTTAAAAAAGTTTAAATGTGATCGATCTAAATTTAATAATAAAAAAGTAATTGAATGAAGTCTATACATTGACAAGTATAGTAAATAAAATTGTATTTGTCACTAAATTAGCACAAGTGATAGATATAATATTAGTGTCAAATTTAATGAAACTTTATAGCATAGTGTTAAGCATAATATTTTCATATGAACTCAAAGAGCATGAAAAACATTATGCGATAAACAATTACAATATCATTTTTATGATTGCACGAGATGCGCTCAATTTGTTCTTACACTAATTTTAAGACAAATTTTCTTATGCAATAGTATATTTTATTCTTAATATTTTATTTTGGCATACAATTGATTATGATAAATTTTTAACATTTGTTTTTCATTTTGTTAGCAAGAAGGCCGAATGTTCTGAGTTTAGTGGCCAAAAAGGGCAATTTTAGTGCAAATTTTTGGCATAAATAATCTTCTTTTTGTGAGAAAGGTGAAAGGGAGTGAGGAAAGGTGAAAGGCAGTGAGAAAATGTGTATTGATCGATTTTAGCGATCTTCCTCCCTCTTTATCTCTAGTTCCTATTCTTTACCTCTCTTTATTGTACTTTTCATTCCAATATTTTTCTTTTGTGGAATCTTTCTTATCGTGTGAATCTTTTTTATGTCTCTCTTTGCTGAGGTTAAAGATGTTACCTATTAGAGATTAGGTTGAGTGTATAGTAAAAATACAAATAATATTAATAATCAAACTATTCTACGATAAAAATTTCTAATGAGTAATTAATTTCACGGGCATAATTATCTTTTTCAATGGACATGGCTAGATTGAACTCACAGAAAATACTCTAAGAAATAATTATAAGACAAATGTTATAGAATCGTTTTGGTCCAAACAGTTAAAAACATTAGTTGAGAGATGCTAAACGTATTTCCTAGATCCATAGTTCTATTACTAGCTGCATGTATTACGAACACAACAATCATTTTTACTAATTGCATGTCAACATTTTGTTGCGGGAAGTTAAACCAACCGTTTCCCCCGGGAAAAATGCGTAAACTATAAGTGCAACTGTGAGCAGAAAAAGACAAATAGAGGTGACAAAATGGAAACAATATTCCAAGATTTTACTTAGAAATAAAGTGAGTGTAAAATGTTGCACAATTAAGGGTTGGCATATATTTTTATTGTTGCACGAAATTCGCTTGTCTACTTCTTACACTATCTTTTTGACTAATATTTCAAATATTTGGAAAAACAAAGTCTTAACAGTACTACAAGGAACATTGGTCAGAAAAAAATTTTATGTGTCATATCATTTGACGTGCTTATATTTCTAGATTCTGGATATAATCATTCTTTTAAAGCAAACTTAATTTATTATTAAAGAAACCTATACTTTTTCATTAATCACAAAAAGCTACTATATCTCAATTTTTAATGTGAAGTTACAACAAGAATTGAAATGTTATTGATCTTAATTTAATAATCAAAAAGTAATTGAATGAATTCTTTTAATATTCATACATTGAAGAGGTATTTGACCATTAATTAGCACAAGTGAGAAATATATTATCAATGAATTATTAAATGCAACTCTTTTAGTACATTGGAAAAATAATGTTAGTTATGCATCATTTTTGTGTTTAACCGTACAAGCATGAAAAACATTACCTTATAAATGATTATGCATGGTATTATTTTTTTGTTTCTGCACGAGGTTCGCGCAATTCGATCTTATACTGTTATTATCTATACTGTTATTAAAAATCTGTCACAGGCTTGGTTCTCTATTCTTATTAATGGTAAGCCAGTTGGATTTTTTCAATCCTCTAGAGGTATTAAACAGGGAGACCCCTTATCTCCTTTCTTGTTCAATATTTTCTCTGAATCTTTTTCAAGAAGTCTGACTTTCATCTTTGAAAATGGTAAGTTATCCTTCTTTGATCTCCCAGGTAATCCTCCAAGAATCTTTCACTTATCTTATGCTGATGATACTGTTATTTTTTGCAAAGCAACAAAACTAACCTTAATTAGATTGAAGGCTTTTTTGTCCATCTTTGAGGAAGTCACTGGCCAGTCTATCAATTATAATAAGTGTGACATCTTCATAGGTAAGCATGCAACAGAACAAAGAGTGACTCATATTAAAAGGACTTTAGGAATGAAACTTGGGTCTTTTCCTTTCTCCTACTTAGGAGTTCCAATGTTCACTGGAGTTCAAAAAAAAATTCATTTCCAGCCACTCTTTGAACTAATTGACAATAAGATTGGGAACTGGAAAAATAGATGGATATCTATGGGGGGTAAGATAACTCTGATTAATTCTTGTATATATGCTATCCCTCAACACATTTGGCAGGTGATCAAACCAAAAAAACTGATCATAATTACTATTGAAAAAAAACTGAGCAGATTTTTCTGGGGAGAGGATTTAAAGCCTAAGAGATCATGGAAAAAGTGGTCTGATCTGTGCCTCCCCACTGATCAGAATGGATTAGGTTTCAGATCTATACATACCATAATAAAAACATGCTCGGTTAAATTGTGGTGGAAATTCCAAATGGGTGATGCCCTCTGGACTCAGTTATTGGCAGCCTTACCTCCATCCCACAGAACCTCTCCAAACTGGAAGAGAATATGCTCAGTAACTCTGTGGGCTGAGAATAACTCCAAAGTAATTATAGGAAAGGGTGATTGTAATTTCTGGAATTCAAACTGGCTTGATGTAGGATTACTTTCAGATGTATGTGATCAGAACAGTGTGGACATAGACAATGAATGTACTGTCTCTGAATTTATTGCTAACAAAGATCTTTACATCACCCAAATAGAACCATTCTTGCCAACTCACATTCTTACTTTATTGCAGGAATCCAAATTATTTCCTCACAGGCCTGACAGATTAATATGGAAACCAGGTATTTCTGGGAGCTTCTCTTTCAAACATACATATAATCTGCTCTGCACCCATTCAGGTACCATATCCTCTTCCAAACATCTTTGGAATTCCAGAATGGAAAAAAAGATATCTGTGTTCATGTGGAAAGTTACAAATTCTCTGTTGCCTTTTGATAACATCCTCAGGAAACTGAGGTTTTGTTTGGCCTCTAAATGTTGTATGTGCAACAAACATGATGATTCTTTAGAGCATTTCTTTAACTCATGTGATTTCTCATTATCTGTATGGAAAACAATCCACCAGTTCATGGGAATTACTGATAGGGCTTTCCCATCAGTTTGGGAGAGAATCTCATATTACTTAACTATGACAACTTTATCTGCTTTACATTCAGTCATGATCCGATCCTCTGCCATATTTACTTTCTGGAATCTTTGGAAGATGAGGAATAGATATTTATTTGATTCTATTAAGCCATCCTCTACTTCAGTGCTCCAATTGATTAGAGAACAGATCTTTACCTCCTTCAGTACAAAACCGGTTTATATTGAATCTCCCCTGGATGTTAGCATATCGAATCACTCCTTTCTACCACTCCTGAAACGTCCACCAAAGCCTAAAATATGGAAGATTGCTTGGAATAGGCCTACATCTGGTCTCAAGCTTAATGTTGATGCATCATGGTCTGGAAATACTAATATGTGTGGTATTGGAGTGATCATTAGGGACAGTAGGGGCGCTTTCAGGGAAGCTTCCACTCTATTTACTAATGCATCCTCCCCTTTAGAAGCTGAACTGAGGGCTATAAAGTTTGCTATACAAATGTCATATGATTTGCCTTCACCACTGTACATTGAATCTGACTGCCTTTCAGCAGTCCTGTTTGCTAATGATCCACCTCGTTCTCATTGGAACTATTTCTGCTTAGCTGATGATATTTATCAATCTCTGGGTGAGATAAAACTTGGTCATGTATATAGACAGGCAAACCTTGTTGCTCATACGCTAGCTAGAAATTGTTTGCGACTTCAATGTGATTCATCCTTTCTTAACTTTTCTGAGCTTTCCAATAATGTACAAGGTTTAGTTAGACTTGATCAACTGGGAACTCCTTCTCTTCGGTTTACAAGCTAGCTCAGATGCTACTCATTTTACATTCTTGACTTCAGGTTTTGGCAACTTGGATTCATAAAGCGCACAATTGTAGGAGTTCAAGGAAGAAAAAGGCAGTCTCAAAGGATATTGTTGATCCTTTCATGCTGCTTTGGTCTTTCTTCTAGGCTTCTGCTGGCAATATGCATCAGGTTGCGATCATCCATATCTCCAGACAGTACATAATCCAACTTCCGACATAATCCTACTTCGGCTGAACTGCAACATCTGTGGTGTCATCTCTTACTATTACTTGAGGAAGCGATTCTACCTAGATGGGAGGGCTGGAACTGCCTTGTGTTTCTGTGAGATTCACCAATAAGTTCTGACTTTCTCCCATCTAGACAAAGAGCTTTTGAAATCCTCTCAATAACTGTTGATAGTTTTTATCTTTCTTTTGGAAGCAATCGAGTGTTGCTTCAAGAGCCTAGTGCTCAACATTGTATAACGCTACCTCATTATGTTTCCTTTTACTTTGTCTATTTTACGGCTTGGGAAGGCCTAATAAAATTTCCCCTATCTATGGATGGCTTCATTCAAAAAAAAAAGATCTTAAACCATTTTAAGAAAATAAAATTCTTACACTAGGGTATAATTTGTTCTTAATTTTTATTTTGGTATGTGATGTGGTAGTCTGTCCAAGTAGACTCTTCTCGGTTCACTTGCTTCGATTCCTTTATCTTCAAATGCAGTCCCGGAAGTAATTTTGAGAGAGCGACTCCCACGATCAAGTCAGTCCTCCCTTAAAGAAATGGAATTTCTCAGTATTATACCACTTACCTTAGATTCTACAGAGCTTGTTGTATTTGTAAGCTCATTTCCTTTGTTGTTTCTTGTTTTTAGGACTTTGAGATCATGGTCACGCCACTTCTCCCACGTTCCTCAGTCGTGGCTTTTACGTTAGCTGTGTGTCCCATTTTCCCCGGTCACATTCTCTGCCACGACTTGTGATTCCTATGTTCGATGGACCTACTTGTTTGTTGTGTTAGATCGAAGTTTGGCAGGATAATGCTAGGTTGGGCTTAGTGACTCTTAGCCCTTTGATTGCTGGGCCACACCTACACATAACCCCTCTCCCCAGCCATGAAGATTACAAGAAACGAAGCGATGATGCTGTTTGTAGTGTGAGTGCGAAATGATGTTACTGTTTGCAAAGGATGTTCGTGACGAGGAAGCTACTTTCAGTCTTGAGAAGTGATGTAGTCTTGTTGGCTATAATTTTCTCTTCTTTTTCTCTTCTAATTTAATTTTTGAATTATTTGGCTCCTCATGCCAAGGGAGTATTTTTGGTGATTTTGTTTTTGAACTCTGTGATTTTCTCCCCATTATTTGGTATTCCAGCCAAAATTTCCGTGACGTTTGTTATCGCTTTATCTCTTAAATGGGGAATTTGAAACAAAGAATGGAATGTAACCCTTAATCAGTGTGTTGTCTGTTCATATACCGCCGTCGTCTTGATATAAGAAAAAAGGTACTTTGCATTTTGTCAGATACTCATCATTACTCTATTTTTCCTCTTTATTTGCTCCTTTTGTTGTCCATATTTAAGGCTCCTTCTTCCTTCTCGCTTCAGCTTCTCATCTCCATCGTCCAAAGTTTGTCTTTTTTGTACTAATTCCCAAATCTTCTGCGCATAATCCAGCCTCAGCTCTTTCAAGGGTAAGTTCCCTTGTTTGAATTATTTCTCATACCTCTACTGTGTTCTTTTTCTCTGGTTTTGGTTGTCTATGTGATTTACTTCCGATCATCATCTCTGGCATGTTTTCTGTAAATCCCTTTTGTAGTAGATTTTCTTTTATTGTATTTTAACTGAGATTATCACTTCCCCACTTTAGGACCTCCATATCTTTTAATCATGGTAAGTCCCCTGTAGAAGATGCTGCTTCCAACGGGGATTCCGATCATGTTGCCTGATCCTCCATCGTTCCCGGTATTTTGAGTATTTTGACCATATCCTATGTGAATGACTTGAAGAACTTTTTCTCCTTTTGTCTGCTTATTTTGACCATATATGAGTGTGTTCGCAACCCTCCTCCTGACTATATATCTTGCTACCTAGCATATTTGAACTTCGGTCTCTATTTTCCACTTTCCTAACATGTGACTGCACTGCTTTGTTCATATAAGATTGCTTTGGCCCAATTTCATCCTAAGGTCATAGCTATTATGATGGGCATCGCTATTACATTTTTGTTTTGATTTTGTTTGCAAGAAAGATAAGTGTTCTACATCTAATGACCAAAAAGGGCAATTTTGGTGCAAAATTGGGGTATAGATATGTTGTTTGTGAGTTTAATAATTATTGACCTTCAAATTATATAATGGTAAAAGGGGTAGACAAAAAATGTGTGCCTTAATCTGTCATAATCTTTTCTAGCCTGCTCTAAATTATAAAGGGTTGTAGCAAGTAGTGTTCCTTGAGAAATCGGGAGCTTTTTGGTCTCATTGGGTGGGTTTGTAGTGTCATTTGTTTTAACTAGAAAGTTGAGTTCTTGGGAGCTTACATTTTGTTTTTGATGTTTTAGGAAATACTGTAACGGCTCCATCGATAGAGAATAGGGGATGTGACTGAGTGGCTGGACTAGAGTCCCCACAAAACATGAGGTCCTGCTTATCCACTAAGAACGGCAATGGGCTTCTTGTATCTACGGTCTTATAAACAAGAAAGCCATTCTAGAATTTTTGGTTTGATTGCAATAGGGTGAAATTGCTTCACATAATTCCGGGTAGATATTCTTAGATTGTGGCATCACACTTCACCCAGCAAAGTAAGAAAGGGACCAATGAAGCCATAATGATTATGTGTGTATGTGGTATGATTATGTGCTCTTTTCACCTCCAAGATCAGGATATGGTTATAATTATTGTTTTAAAATTTTAGACTTACGCTCTGTTTTTCCTAATTACATGATTAAAGATTTGACATTTACCCATCCTTGAAAAGTTAATGAAATAAAATTGAATTTCTCCATAAATTAGAACATGTGATAAAAATTTTATCAATGAAAATTCAACTATTTTTGCATAGTAGTGTAAAGCAAATTTGAAAATTTTTCATCTAAATACAAAGAACATGAAAAACACTACCTGGTAAGTGATTGTAGTATCATTTTGTATTATTGCACGAGATGCGCCTAATTTTATCTTACATTTTTTTGAGGAATTTTTTTTAACACAAGAGTATAGTTTATTCGAAATGTTTATGTCGGTTTATATCTTGATTGTAATAAGTATTAAGCACCTTTTTGATGGACAAGTAATCTAAAATCAGCTGCAGGAGGGCAATTTTACTGAAAATTTTGGGTACATATCTTTGTTTTGTGAGAAAAGGTGAAAGGGGTGAGATAAGGTGCATTGATCAATTGGTCATATTATTGTCTAGCGTACTTTAAACTATAAAGGGCTATGTAAAGTAGTGTTATTTATAAAATTGGGAGTTTTTAGGTTTCATTGGGTGAGTAGGTAGTGTAGAACTTTTGGATTGGATAGTGGATTATTTGGGAATTAAGGGCTATTTGGGGCGATTAGGAACATGTGACGATGCAGCTGCATTGGAGTGGATGTTGAAACTAGTTGATTATGTTATAATCGGATTACTGTATCTATGGCTATAGAGCATATTGTGCAAACATGTTTATTTTGAGTATTAAGTGTAAGATTTTATCCATTTCCCAACAGCCTAATTATTAATCTTGATTCTAATTTTTATCCACAAAAGCTACCAGCTGAATATGATTTGAAGAATGGAAAAAACTCAAATATTTTTGGTATATTATATATCAATGGTGCACTCCTAATTCTTATTCTCAATGTCTTGTAGTGATCTTCCTTCCTCTTTCTCTCTAATTCCTATTCTTTATCACTTCTTATTGAACTTTTCATCTTAATATGTTTCTTTTGATGAATCATTTTCATTGTGTGATTGCATTTTATGTTTCTCTTTGACTTTCTCCTTCTAGATTTCAGAGTTTAAGGTTGTTACCCAATAGAAGATTAGCATGTGAGTAATAAAATACAAATAATATTAGAAATAAAAATATTCTAGTGTAAACTTTTATAGTGAGTAATGCATTTTTTAGGCATAAATTTTGCACATGAATAAAATGAGAATGAGATGTTACAAAGTTGAAGGTTACAATATATTTTTACTATCGCACAAAATGGACCCGTTCAATTCTTACACTATCTTTTGACAAATATTTTGAAATGTCATCTACGATAAATATTCTTAACACTACTATAAGAAACACTAACAAAAATATATTAATATATGATTTTTTTTGTACTATGATATGAATTGAACATATTATTTGCATGCTAAAATTTCAAGAATCCAGATATAATAATTATTTTAAAATAAACTTAATTATTAAAAAAAATCACTTTTTCATTAATCACAGAAAGTGTATTCCTCAAATTTGAAATGTGAACTTACAATATAATTTAAAATGCGATCCATATTAATTTCAAAATCAAAAATTAATTGAACGGATTATGTTAGTATCCATACATTGAAGAGTATGCTAAATTTGTATTTGACCATAATTAGCACAAGAAAAATATATATTGTCTATAAATTATTAAATACAACTCTCCTAGCATAGTGGTATCAAAAATATCCATTAATCATCATTTTTGTATTTCAACACGATAAACGACTTTAGAATTTGAATATTATCCTTGCATGAGATGCGCCCAATGATCTTAAACTATTTTAAGACAAATTTCTTACACAAGAATATCATTTTTTCTTAATTTTTATTTACGTATCCATTCTTTTTCTTTGATAATTAAAACTTTTTGTTTTGGGTTTTTTTACAAGAATGACCAGTATTATGCATTCAATGATCAAAAAGGGCAATTTTATTGCAAAATTAGGGTATAGATATGATGTTCTTGAGTTTAATCACTAGTAACTTTCTCATCATCCAATGGTAAAGGGGGTGACAAAAATTGTGTGGCTCAATTTTTCATAATGTATCTAGCGTACTCTAAACTATAAAGAGTTATAGCAAGTATTGTTCCTTTTAAAATTGTGATCTTTTAGATATCATTGGGATGGTTTGTAGTGTAAATAGTGATGACATGAAAGTAGAGTTTTTGGAAGCTTATAGGAACTAGTGTAATGGCTCTAGTGATGGAGAATAAGGGGTGTGACCATGTAGTTGGACTAGAGTGCCTACAAAATATGTGGTCCTGCTTATCCACTGGAAGCATTGGTGTTTCTCCTATATCTCTTATCTTATCAACCAGGAGACCATCTCAGAATTATTCGTTCTATTACAAGAGGGTGGAATTACTTCACATGATTCTGGCCGGATATTTTTGAATAATGGCATCACTCTTCATCCAACTAGGGAAGAAAAGAAACAATCAAGACGCAATGATTGTGTGTGTTGGTGGTATGATAAAGTGCTCTTCTAACCCCTGAGAACAGGATATGCTAATAGTTATTGTTTAAAAAAGTTAGACTTGGCTCTGTTTGGTCTTATTTTACCTTTTTATGGTGGATGATTTAATTTATTCCTACTGATACTTTGGATTTATATTTATTTTAGGATTGACCAGGTCAAATCTTCCATTCCAGTATAATTGTACAATGCTCATTTCTCAAGCATAAATTTTCCATAACAACATAGGGAGTATGAAAAACGTTACAAAGATAAATTTTAATGTATATTTTTATTATCGAACATAGTGCCCCGTCTAAACCTTACACTTTTTTTCTGACAAAAAGTTCTTATGGTACACTACAATAAAAAAAAAGGCCTTCACACTTCTTTAACAAATAACACTTTTGTAAGAAACCTTTATCATAAACATTCCTAATATTGTTTTAGTTTTACACTTGATTTGCACGATTCAACTTATGATATACTGTGACATTTTGTTCTTCGAGTTTTAAAGTAGAATTATAAATGTTCTACCTATTATTTGTAAAACATTTATTATTAGATTGTGTTCCATTTCTAATGGATAAAAAGGTATTTGCTAACATTAATATAGTTAGTAAAGGACTATTTGAGGTAGTTTTTGTTTAAGAGTTGGTCTTTGACAGGTGACATGTCCTCAAATTATGGACAATTCACTGTATTTTTTATCTTATACACTATATTGATTAATTAAACTAAACATTGAATTTGAAATTTAAATAAGGTATTTTTAAAATTTTGTATTATGTTTTTTATATATATTTCTTATGTTTTCACATTCAAACACACTTGATTGCATGTCTTAACTTATAAAATACAATATCAATTTAAAAAAAATGTAGTTTTCAAGTTTAAAAAAATACAATGGCCTATCCATAAATTTGAGTTAGAATACACCTCTCCTAAGCCTTTCAATTTTTTTAAAAAAATAAACTAAATTTATATTTTTATTATTTAGTTTCATTGTCCAAACTTATCAGATAAGGAATCCATAAGGAATAACTTCCTTTTAAAATGCAATCCTCAACTCCAGAAAATGTCCAAAGGGCCTCATTGTAATTTAGTAAGAATTGGGTAATTGAATTCTCATCGGAGCTCTCTCTATATAATTGTATATATAGAGAAATGTATAAGGGAATCTTCTATCCTAACAAACTAATCTTTGACTAGATCAATCTAACAATACAATCTATGACTATAACCAACTTGGATTTGGTCTAACATGCCCCTATAGTCGAAGCGGAAGCTTAGCAGATGCAGATACTAGACCAAAAATCCAAGAGTAGAGGAGATGGAAGACCCTTAGTGAAGATATCAGCATATTGATGGATCGACTGGTCATGAAGAACACGAACATAGCTGAGAGCTACCTTTTCATGAACAAAGTGGAGGTTAATATCTACATGCTTGGTGCGTTGATATTGCACCAGATTGGACAAGAGATACATGACGCAAACTTTGTCATAGGAAACAATAGTTTCTCGCCGGAGAGAGACACACGCAACTCAGAAAGTAAATTATGCAACCAACATGTTTCATTCACATAATTTGTACCGCTTCTGCACTCGACTTCAGCAATTTATCTGAAAATAGTTGGTTGATGCTTAGAAGACCAAGAGATGAGGTTGTCACCAAAATAAACATGGTACCCTGAAGTGAGGTGACGAGTATCAGAGCATCCAGTCCAATTGGCCTTAGAGTATGCTATGAAAGTTGAGAGGGAAGACAGTCAAAGCAGGAGACCAAGATCAATGGTGCCCTGTATATACCGGATGATCCGTCTAAGAGCCTGAAAGTGTGGTTTCCTTGGATTATGCATGATAAGAGATATCTGCTATATAGTATAAGAAATGTATGGCCTCGTGAAAGTGAGGTGCTGAAGTGCCCATGCAAGGCTGTGGTAAGTCAAAGGGTCAGCTAGAGGAAGTCCAACCCTGGAGCCAACTTGGACTCAGTGTCGGCATAGTATTTGGCTTGCACATCGACATCTTGGCACTATCAATGATATTTATAGAATACTATTATCGTGATAAGAACAATCCCAACCGAGTTTTGGTTACAGAATTGCAAAGGAAGTAGCTCAAGGGACCAAGATCTGTCATGGAAATCTCATTTCCAAGCGTTGTATGGAGGCAGTGAAAAACAGTAGTAGAGGAAGCTTTGAGAATAATGTCGTCGACATATAAGAGAAAATAGGTTATCTCACCCTGTGAAATGTAATTTGACAGTGAGTGATCACTTTGACCACCACGGAACCCAATCCCGGAAAGGTAGGTTTCAAAGCGGTGGTACCATGCCTGAGGTGCTTGCTTTAAGCCATAAAATGACTTATGCAGAAGACATAAATGGCATGGGGGCGTAGTCGGAGAAACCTCAAAGCTTATGCATATATAAAATATCATGCGAGTCACCATGTAAGAAAGTATTCTTTACGTCAAACTGGTGAATAAGCCCCGAGCGAGATAAAGAAATTCTAAGAATAAGACAGATGGTGCCTAGTTTGACCACCGGACTAATTTTCTCATCACAATCAACCCCAACATGGTTAAACTTCACATTCAATCAGAATAGACTTATACCTTTTCCAGCGCGCATTCAGGCCTGTACTTTACTTTAAAAAACACAAGAAATGAATAATATTAGCACCAAGTTGCCTTGGAACGAATTCCCAGGTACCGAATTAATGTAAAACTATATAAGGATTCTGTAAAAACTGTTCTTCTTCATTCATCATATTAACGGGTATTTATACAAGATCTTACTCAGAAATAAGCAAAGCCAAGGAAACCTTATCATATACAAATATGGATTTACCAAAAACACATATATACTCTAAAACCTCCCCCCACCCACAAGCTCATAGAGGTGGAGTGACAATAACCTTGGATCGAAGCGTAACAAAGCGAGCAGTACCAAAAGCCTTAGTAAAAATGTCTGCTATCTGATCAAGAGAACGAATATGACGAACCACCAAAGAACCATCTTCAACCTGCTCACGAACAAAATGATAATTAATCTTAATGTGTTTAGACCATTGATGGAAAACCAGACTGGCTGACATATAAGTAGCACTGAGATTGTCACACAGTAAAATAGGCGATTTGAGAAGAGGAGCTTAGAGTTCATGCAACAAATGCTGAAACCAAATAAGTTCAGTTGCTGCGAATGCAATGGCTCGATATTCAGCCAATTTAGCAACAACATGCTATTTCTGAGAGGACCAACTAAGAAGATTACCACCATAATAAATACAAAAACCATGCCAAGAAAAACAAGCATCCATCAGATGCCAAACCAGCATCAGAATAAAAAATAAGACGATGATCTGTACAGGGTCGAAGATGAAGACCAGACGAAATGGAGCCCTTAAGATACCTCAAAATGCGCTTCATAGCAGACTCGTGAATTTTCGTAGTATTATGAATAAAATGGCAAACTTAATTAACATCATTAGAAATTTTAGGCCGGGTAATGGTAACATACTGCAAAGCACCAACAATGCTACATTAAAAATGTGAATCACAAAAAGGGTCACCGGACTACACACGCTGTGAAGCAGGCTTGGCCGGAGACACAATAGGCTTTGCATCGGTCATCTTTCTATGGTCTAACAAATTGCAAATGTACTTTTTCTAAGAAAGAACAACACCATCCTTTAAGCGATTTAACTCAATGCCCAAAAAATAATGCAGTGGACCAAGATCACAAAGAACAAAAGTAGCTTGCAATTGCATTCGATGAAGAACCAGTAATAATCAGATCATCCACATCGACAAGAAGAAAAGGCACAATCTTTCCAGAGCGATGCATAAAGAGCGTAGTGTCATACTTATAGGAAACAAACCCATTGGTGAAGAAAAAGACGAAGCTTCATAAACCAAGCACGAGGTACTCGCTAAAGGCCATAAAGAGCTTTCTTCAAAAGAAAAACATAAGACGGACAAGATTGTTCCAAAAGCCAGGAGGCTGAGTCATAAACCCTTTCTCAGAGAGATCACCATTTAGGAAAGCATTATTAATGTCCTCTTGACGAATTGGCCAATTAAGAGTGAGCGCAATTGTAAGGACAAGACTAATCATAGTAGGCTTGACTACTGGGCTGAAAGTATCAACATAACCAACATCCTTTTTTCTGTGTGAAACCATTTGCAACTAGACATGCCTTGTAATGTTCAATGGAACCATCGGCTTGGCATTTGAGGAGGCAGTGAGAAGGCGGCATTGAAATTTGGTTTTACCTAATTAATTCAATCATCACTGCTATGTTCCCACATAACTTATCTAACATATGCGGGTCCTGGCCCAGTTCATAATGAATACACTAATCAGAAAGATACAATACAATTATACTTATCTTATCAAATTATAACATGTGAATCTTGCTAGCTCCCCTAGCTACCGATCGACCTTTATCAGACTTCCTCTGACCTCGAAACTCATCGATGCTAGATATCCTGCTCCCGGGAAATTATGGTATACAATTCTGAACATGATCAACAGTTACGTATGTTGGAACATGTGAATTCTAGCAATTGCAGTACTCTCGAAAGATATAAAATCTTGACGGGCCGGGCGGTCGTCGCGCCCGCCGTGCAAAAGATAATTTATAAGCCCTAAATGCTTACTTTCTACAACTAGGTAGATAGTGGCAAATCGGGGTCGTCCAATGAGAAGAGGGATCTTCCTAAGCGTCTAAGCACACAAATGGTTGATATTAGGCTAGGAGTAACTATATATACACACACTTAAAAGCAAGTAAAAGGTGGGGGGGGGGTTGGTTGGTTGGTTTCCTAAGTTAACAAAGATAAAAAGACGAGATAACTAGCAACGTCAAGTGACTATGCTAATCATCAAACGAAACTAAATAAAAGGAGGTTTTAACTACAAAGATAAAATGCCTTGGGGGCAACGGATATCCACTTCCACATCTAATGTAGTTCATCGAATCATTCACACATTCCATCATATAGCATTCATGACCTAACGCTCACACACCCATCTAGCAAGTACCACAACACACACACCACAAGGAGTTCTAAGTTCATGCTCATAGATCTTCATGCAAAGGCGCTACGGAATTCGTCACGTTCCTACACCTAAGCAATTCAACCACACAAGCACTACCTATGCTCAAACCACTCATGGCACACATGCAGTGAAACACACCGTCAAGAATACATAAACGCCGAATAACAAATGCTTCAAGAATGAATTTAAATCATCTATTAAATACTTCAACTACTTGTCGTGGAGACTAAACTCCTATCCTTCTTAGTTCCTAGTTTGCGAGAGTGAGTTCGACATCTCTCGTCAAACCTCACCAATGACTCCCGAGTCGCGACCACGACTCAAGGTGTCATTGGTGGCATTTAGCACGAAGGACCAACAAGCTTGGCAATGCCTATGACCACTACACCGTGACTAAGCATTAAACTAATTCATGCAATTACACGAGATTGGATGAACGTGCAACGCACATTCATCCACGAGCATATGACTCTCTCGTTTTCTACACAAACGAACATGACGAAGAGTTCGACATCAATCACATTCGTCTAGCACATTGTCAACACACTAACACAATCAAAAGCTCTAATTCACACTCATACATTCCTAACAAGAACAGGGGGGAAATTAACCCAAATCCCCCAAACCCTAGCTAGCAATTCATACAAGCATTCATATCATCAAGCTCTCAACAACATCAATGCAATCAACAATTAACATTCAAAGCACAATAAAAGCACAATAGCAAAAACATCAAATAGATAGATATAAATGAATCTCAATACATAGAAGTGGAAGCTTCAATCCATAGCTCCCAAGTACAAGAACTACTCTAGAACAACAAAAGACATAATTAAACTAAGAGAAAGCTAAGAAAAGAAAGAAGAGAAAAAAACCTAGAATTTTTGCCCAAAAATGCAGAGAAAAGCGGGCTGGAAAAGCTGGAGAAGAAGAGGAAAGAGAGAGTATTTATAGTGCAAAGAAAATAAAGTTGATTTCTGGCCGCCCGTTGGTCGCGACTCGCGACGAGTTGGTCGCGACTCGCGACGAGTTCGTCGCGACTCGCGACGGTGTCGCGACGGGATCGCGACGGTGTCGCGACGGGGTCGCGACGGCAGCCACAGTTTTGCATTGTTTCTTTGTCTTCTTCATAGCCATCCCTCTCAATCTTCAAGTCTTCAACAGCTCCAAAATAGTCTTCAACGGCCTCCGGTCTTCATGTCTTCGAAGTGAGTATCCAAAAGTCTTCGAAAGTATAGTCTTCAATGTCTTCCGGTCTTCGTTGCTTCCGTGTTCTTCCCTTGTCACACAAAATCCACTTAAAAGAGGTAAAAGAGTACAAAGTTGCTTTTACCTCTCCTAAGTGAATTTCAAGGTAAAACACAAGCTCTCGATAATAAAAGAGCACAAAAGTGATCCTAAATACTACTAAATAATGCATCTAAAATGGACACATCAAATCTGTATGCATATTTTTTCTATTAAGTCTGTGAATTAATGCAGTTATGACTTCCTCTTTATATAGTCAGTTGAGCAGATCGGAATTACCATGATTATCTCCATAATATTCCTATTCCTTATCTGTTTCTAAAGCATATAAAATCCCATAAATAAAAGGATTTTCCTTATCTCAAATATCCCATAAATCATTTTCTAATAATTATAGAGATTTTCCATAAACCTAGTATGATTCTACCACACGCCAAAATAAATATTCCCAAATATACATTCTTCCATAAATTAATATCACCGTAATATTCTTTCATCAGTTTTATCCTTTTAGGCTTCAGTTTTCCGTATGTTACAACATAGACAGTCTTCGTACGCATGAAGTTGATTCCATCTCCGATTCTGATACACGTGAAATTATGTGAAAATATAATTCCTTCTCCACCTAATATTCTGATTACAATCAAATCCCTTGGAGATAGGAATTATCAAATCTAATCCTTTAAAGAAAGGAATTAATATATTCCATCCAAATCCTTTCCACAAATGATATTTATCAAATCAATTCCAATTTTCATAAATCCAATCTAATCCCATAAATATAGGAATTGATATATTCTGAAGTTAAAACTATGGACAAAATATGTCATTGGATTTCTTCATGTCATTCTATAAAACTCCAAACATTCCTTCATTGATGTTTCAACACAACAATTCCATATTTGCATAACTTCCACAAATTGTCTACTAGATAAATCTAGACTTTACAATCTCCCCCTTTGGCTTTTTATGGACCAATCACCTTTTGGCATTTTAACATAGATCTTATGCAAATACGGACATCAACCTTGAAAAACACTTTGGATATTGGAACATAGAATCATTACATCTCCCCCTCAATTCCAGATTCCCTCAACATCCAGGAATAAGAAGCATGTTGGAACATCAACACAATAGAGCCAATAAAGTCATAAAAAAGAAATCAAAATTATCTCCCACTTGGTACCATAAACATGCCAAAGTCAATAGACACAGATAACCAATATACGTAGCTCCCCCTGAAAAATATATCTGGCTTATGTTGGTTCATAGCCACATTAAAACCTTCAAACCTCTTCACGAGCAGCTATATGTGCCTCTAACTGTGCTTTCTTCTTATTAACATTAGAAGTTGTAGCCTCAGAATTCCATCATGCACATGTCTTTGATCAAATGTCCTCTTGTTTGGTTGTTTCTTAAGTAAGAGGTTTATTATTTCAAGAGGAAATCCAACATTTTACAATAATCTGGAATAGACAAAAAGACCTGGTAGTCAAGCTAAATGAAGTAGTGTTCCCTTGAGTGGTCACTGAGACTGATATCCTCCAGTTATTTCTGACGAAACCTGGTCGTCTATCACTGCAAAGTCCTCAACATATACAGTCTCTAAATCCTTGAGGGTAGGTAGTCAAAGTTATTGATTAATCAGTCTTCTAGAAAATCTCACTGCCTTGCCTCTAATATAAACTCTGTTTTACCACTAAGAATCAAGTTCAATGTTAATTCTCATTTAGTTTGAATAATTTTCTTCTACAATCTC
Organism: Rubia yunnanensis; assembly: GCA_037428765.1. Classification (NCBI taxonomy): domain Eukaryota; kingdom Viridiplantae; phylum Streptophyta; class Magnoliopsida; order Gentianales; family Rubiaceae; genus Rubia; species Rubia yunnanensis. The sequence goes on along the minus strand of CM075061.1, from coordinate 114,709,915 downwards.
TCAGTTGTACTCCTTGTATATAGAGGCAGCAGTCTTGAACCCTAAATAGTCCATGTAGGTTTTAAATCCATACTTATCATATACACCCAGATATGTTATCCTCTTAACTAAAATTCCCCTCTGACACACAATAGCATATCTTTCATGGTTGTCCACATCAAAGAATAAAGAACTGAGTGCATTCTTGATTGAGGGAGATGCCCTTGAATGATGTCCTCCTTCTAATTTAGTCTTCTTCTTGGTGACTATGCTTCTTCTTTCACTGATTCTGCAGTGTGATCAGTAGTGCCTTCAATAATCTGCTCACCTTATGTTGGAACATCAGTCACCGATGTTCGAACATAGCAGCTTTCAGCTTCATCTGCCACTACCACAGAGACCCTCCCTTAGCACCAATTCTTTAGCACCGATTTTCAAAACCGGTACCAAAATTGTAATAGCACCGATTTTTGTTATTTTTAGCACCAGTTTTTAAACCGGTGCTAATTTAACACTAGGTTTTTTATTTTTAACACCAGTTGTTTTCTAATAACTGGTGTAAAATTAAAATCAGTGCTAAAAATAAAATAGAATTGGTGATAAATTAACACCGATTTAAAAACATGTGCTAAAAAATAACAGAAACCAGTGTTAAAATAAAACACTAAAAAAAGTGGAAAAAACAGCACCGATTTATTTAGCATCAGTTTAAAACCCGTGCTATTGAGAAATTGGCACCAATTTTTAGTCACTATTCACAAAAACTAGTGCTAAATTTTGATCTGCCCAAGTATCACTCAAAAATTAGATCTAAACTTTTAATTCCCTTCTCTCTTCATTGATGGAGGGGTTTTTTTGAAGGTGAGCATCAACCCAAAACCATGAAGACCCATGAATGTATGTTTTCCTTTTCTTTTGTGAATTTAATTTAAATAGTAGTGATAATAACCATTAATGCATGTGGAGAGAGTTTAATTGTATTTATTAATCACGTAGTCGTGCAATTGAGCAGAGGAAGTGTCACTGTTGCGACGTGGGATATTTGGTGCGATTTAGCCAAAACGATAATTTCGCTGTCGTTTTCATCTCTTTCTTTCTTCCTCCTTCAGCTATCTTAACTGATAACGGTCATTTTCCATTTACCGGTCTCCCTCCGGCCGCCGCCATGGCGGCTCTCCCGGCCAATAGAAGCCAAGGGGGAACCAAATCCTTCCTTCATGCTCTTGCCAACCGTCCTCCGCCTCTACAAGATTCCCTTCCATCGAAGTCGGAAATCATCCCCAAAACTCAGTAAAAAGGGGAAATTGCCTGCCTTGTCAGTCGCAAGGATGCTGACATCCTCTCCTCCCATTATCGGAATGCTCTGATCGGTAAGTTTGCAAGGGGTAAGCCATCTATGGTCAAAATAAACGAATCTTTTAATTATGTAGGCTTCAAAGGCAAATTTCAAATTGAATCTATAGACTTCCGGCATGTCCTCATACGCTTCCAGGAGAAAGAAGACTACCAAAGGTTCTGGCTCAAGGGTCACTAAAGCTTCAACAACGCCCAGATGAAGGTACTGAAATGGACTTCCGACTTCTCTCCAGATGCAGAATCGTCCATAGTTCCGGTATGGGTAACAATTCCTCATGTCCCAGTCTATTTTTACAATTCTGCAATGCTTGAAAGCATGGGAAACCAAATTGGAAATTTTATAAAAGTTGATGCTGCCACTGAGGCCCTGTCTAGGCCTTCTTGTGTGAAAATGTGTGTTGAAATCGATTTAAAAAAGAAATTTCCATCCTGCATTAGAGTGGGAATCGAAGATGATGGAAATGAATTCAATGTTGTTAAACTTCCCCTACAATTTGAAGATATTCCCCCATACTGTGTCCATTGCAAATGCATAGGGCATGAAGATAGTTACTGCATTTATCTGCATCCGGAGCTTAAGAGATCCTTGCCTAAGAAACCTGATAATCATTTGAATGGCTCGTTGGGACAGGTAAATGAGAAATTAAACATTAACCAGATTGGGAACTTAAGAGTTGAGAGCTCAGGGGTATCAATTACAGAAAAACAAAGAAATTATCAGGCTCAGAAACTTATATACGTTCCTAAGAAACAGCTGATCCAAGCTCCTGTTCATGAACCTAATAAGTCTATCCTAATTGATACTGATGCTATGGCAGTTGATCCTAGGACTCCTGGTGAGCTTCCACATCCTCAAAAAATTGCTCCTAACAAGGTAGTTGAGCCTAGTATTGGGATCAGCAGTAAAGATGAGGTTGTTATAGAGAAGGAATATAAATCTATGTCACCTGAACCTGAAATTCCAAACCTTATTCCCTCCCCTCGAGTGTTTCCATCTCCTCCTAGGTCATCTGAAATACAGGATAGGCAACCTCAGTCTGCCCCACCTACCCTTAGGACAGTCTTTGCTAAGGACGATCTACCCAGTAAACGAGGAAAGTCTTTTTCTCCTTTTAGTTCTATCATTGCTGCAAAAATTTTATTTTTTCTCAGCAGAAAAATAGGTCCAACAGATTTCTACCCCTAGCTGATGAAGAACCATCGGGTGAGGAGGTCACTCATAATGAATATCCTGCCACTGAAGAAGGTACAACCCTATAGGATACTGCCCCTGAAGCTGGTGATGACCATGTACAGGGGGACAGTGTCTCATCTTCTGATTCTAGTAAGTCGAAGAAAGGTAAGTCTGTAGTGAAAAATAGCAAACCATCCAATGACTCTTTCTTCTCACAGAAAAACACCATTATGACTAGATCAAAGAGCTCCTCTAATGTTTCATTATGAATAACACTATTAGGATTAAAATGCTGGTTTGGAACATTAGAGGAATGGATACATCTATGTTAAGGCTATCTAATCTCATCAACAGGCATAGATTTGAACTCATCTGTTTAATTGAGCCTAAACATGAGAACTTACAGTGTGATTTATATAGACAAATGCTGAAGTTTAATAACTGTTTTTCTGCAACTAACGGTCAGATTTGGATTTTCTGGACTTCAAACATAACTCTGGCAATTATAAATGATAATCTTCAGTTTCTTGGAGTTCACCTAACTAGTTCTAATCTCGTTAAGCCTATGGATGCCTTTTTTATTTATGGTCTGAGAACCAGATCGGGAAGGAAAGATCTCTGGTCTGATCTCAGCTCATACAATCATTCATAATCTTTGTTTATTGGAGATTTTAACTCCATTACATCAATAACTGAATATAGAGGTCCGTCTACTCCAAAATTAGGAAGTATGGGAGATTTCAATGATTTTATTAATGGAATGGCTTTGGAAGAAATTAACACTGTAGGGAACCTGTTTACTTGGACTAATAATCGGTTAAGATCTCCGACAGTTAAAAGACTTGATAGAGGATTGTGTACTGCATCATGGTCTCTTTCTTTCCCTTCTTCTTCAATTCAGATTCTGAATAGAGTTAGCTCAGATCACAACCCCATGCTGCTGACTGTAGGTAGTGATATACCATCTAATCCCAGACCTTTTAGGTTCCTAAATACATGGTACAAGAGAAAAGATTTTAATGATGTAATCAAGAAAGATTGGGACACTCCTATACATAACTCAGGAATGCTAGCTTTCTACTTAAAACTAGTCCGACTTAAGAAGGCTTTAAAAATCTGGAACAAAGAGCATTTTGGAAACATTCATGATAATGTATTACAAGCTGAAATGGCCTTGCAGGCTCAGGAAGCACTAACTGATCAAGATGAATCTATAAATAATCTGGTTAATCTGAGGGAAGCTAGGGCCAGGTTAGTCAGGGCTATGTCTGAACAAAAAAACTTCTGGAAACATAAGGCAAAGATAAAATGGCTCCAAGACGGGGACAACAACACATCTTTCTTCCATAAATCTGTACAAGATAAGAATAATAGGTTAAGGATAACAAAAATTAAGGGCAGAAATGGGCAGTGGTTGGAAAATACTCAGGATGTTGAGATGGAAGCTATACACTATTATCAGGATCTTCTGAGTGAAGATTGCTCCACGGATAGCTCTATATTTCAACCTCATTTTCTTAATCATATCCCCAATCTGGTTACTCAGGAAGATAATGATAACCTTTTGAAACCAGTCACACTTGATGAGCTTAAAGTGATAGTTAGCAGCCTTAATAAATCAAGTTCTCCAGGTCCAGTTGGTTTTACTGCCAAATTCTACATAAAATCTTGGGATATTATAGCAAATGATCTTCTCCTAGCTGTTCATGATTTTCAATCTTCATCTAACCTGCCTAGGGGTATTAGCAGTACATAGATCACTATAATCCCCAAGAAGAAAACTCCTACCTCATTTGATGATTATAGGCCTATAAGTCTCTCCAATGTGATAAATAAGATTTGTTCTAAAGTTCTTATGGAAAGACTTAAGTCTATTATGCCTAAGATTATTTCTCCTAACCAAACAGCATTCTTACATGGCAGGGATATTTCAGATAATGTAATCTATCTACAGGAAATGGTTAGATTTCTTAATAGGAAGAGAAGAGATCCAAATTGCATAGTTAAACTTGATCTCAAAAAGGCTTTTGATAGGGTTAGATGGTCATTCTTATATAAAGTTTTGGCAAAATTTGGTTTCCATGCTAAATTTATCTTCTCAGTTATGAAAAACTTGTCCCAGGCTTGGTTCTCTATTCTTATTAATGGTAAGCCAGTGGGATTCTTTCAATCCTCTAGAGGTATTAAACAGGGTGACCCTTTATCTCCATTCTTGTTTAATATCTTTTCTGAGTCTTTTTCAAGGAGTCTGACCTTCATTTTTGACAATGGTAAGCTAGCCTACTTTGATCTACCAGGTAATCCTCCAAGAATCTCACACTTATCTTATGCGGATGATACTGTTATTTTCTTTAAAGCAACAAATCTAACCTTAGTTAGATTAAAGGCTTTTCTGTCCACCTTTGAGGAAGTCATTGGCCAGTCTATTAACTATAATAAGAGTGACATCTTCATAGGTAAGCATGCTACAGATCAAAGAGTGAACCACATCAAAAGGATTTTGGGAATGAAACTTGGTTCCTTCCCATTCACCTACTTGGGAGTTCCAATCTTCACTGGTGCTGCTAAAAAGATTTATTTCCAACCACTCTTTGAACTAATTGATAATAAGATAGGTAACTGGAAAAATAGATGGATATCTATGGGTGGTAAAATTACTCTGATTGATTCATGTATATATGCTATACCACAACACATTTGGCAGGTCATTAAACCAAAAAAACTGATCATTTCCACCATTGAGAAAAAAATGAGCAAGTTTTTCTGAGGGGATGATTTAAAACCAAAAAGATCCTGGAAAAAGTGGTCTGATCTGTGTCTCCCCACTGATCAAAATGGATTAGGCTTTAGGTCTATACATACCATAATCAAAACATGCTCGGTTAAATTATGGTGGAAGTATCAAATGGCTGAGGCCCTCTGGACTCATTTATTGGCAGCCCTCCCTCAATCTCACAGGACCTCTCCAAACTGGAAGAGAATTTGCTCAGTAAATTCATGGGCTGAGGCTAATTCTAAAGTCATTATAGGGAGGGGAGATTGTAATTTCTGGACATCAAACTGGCTTGATGTAGGTTTACTGATAGATTTGTGTGATCAGAATAGTGTGGATATAGCTGAAGACTGTACAGTCTCTGCTTTCATAGCTAACAAAGACGTTTTCATCAAAAAACTAGAGCCATTCCTGCCAACTCATATTATTACTCTTTTGCAGGAGTCCAGAATATTTCCACACAGAGCTGATAGATTAATCTGGAAACCAGGTATTTCTGGGAGTTTCTCCTTTAAAGATACTTACAATTTGCTCTACAACCATACAGGTAACATATCCTCTTCAAAACATCTTTGGAACTCCAGAATAGAGAAAAAAATCTCTGTATTTATGTGGAAAGTGATAAACTCTTTGTTGCCTTTTGATAACATCCTCAGGAATCTGAGGTTTTGTTTGGCCTCTAAATGTTGTATGTGCAACAAACATGATGACTCCTTAGAGAATTTTTTTAACTCATGTGATTTCTCACTATCTGTATGGAAAATTATTCATCAGTTCATGGGTATTCGAGATAGGGCCTTTCCATCTGTTTGGGAGAGAATTTCATACTATTTAACTATGCCTGCATTATCTTCTTTACATTCGATCATGATCCGGACTGCTGCTATTTTTACTTTCTGGAACCTTTGGAAGATGAGAAATAGATTTTTATTTGATTCAGTCAAGCCTTCCTCCACGCTAGTGCTTCAAATGATTAGAGATCAGATTTTTATCTCCTTCTGTGCAAAACCAGTTTACATAGCATCTCCACTGGATGTTAGTATTGCAGATCACTCTTTTCTACCCCTACTCAAAATTTCCCCAAAGCCTAAAATCTGGAAAATTGCTTGGAAAAGGCCAACATCTGGTTTTAAGCTTAATGTTGATGCTTCATGGTCTTGCAATACTAATATGTGTGGGATTGGAGTGATTATCAGAGATAGTAGAGGTGCTTTCAAGGGAGCTTACACTCTATTTTCTAATGCTTTCTCCCCCTTGGAAGCTGAATTGAAGGCTATTAAGTTTGCTATACAGATTTCATATGATTTGCCTGCTCCTCTGTACATGGAATCTGACTGTCTTTCAGCAGTTCTTTTTGCTAATGATCCACTCAGATGTCACTGGAACTGTTTTTGCTTAGCTGATGAGATTCATCAATCATTGAAAGATATCAAACTTGTACACATATATTGACAGGCAAACCTGGTGGCTCATACCCTTGCTAGAAACTGTTTGCAACTACAATGTGATTCATCTTTTAGCAGCATATCTGAGCTTCCCAACACTGTCCAGGGTTTAGTTAGATTAGATCAAATTGGCACCCCCGCTCTACGGGTTGTTAATTAGTTCAGATGCTACTTATTTCCACTCTTGATTGCAGATTACGGTGATGCTGCTTGCCCTCTGAATTCCTGCCTGCTCATTATACAAGTCTTCTGAATTTCCTAGAGTATTAAGCATAATGCTCAATCTGCTTAATGCCTTAGGGATGCTACTATATGACTGATGGCTGTTCTTGTCTATACTGATGAGTTTCTAGATGGAACTTGTTTTTTATCTCGAAGCTTTCTTCTTGACTGTTTAGCTCTGTAGGGGATGAGCTTCTTAGTTTAGTTGGGGTGAATTTGACTGACCTGTGTTTCGTCTTTTCGATCCACAAATAAGTTCGATGATCTCCATTTAAACTAAGAGTTTTTGTAACAATTAGCCTACTCTTTTTTATTTTTGGATGCAACAAATGTTGCTTTGATGAGCCTATGGCTCACAAATGTACATATCAACTAAGCCAATGGCTTCCCCCTTTTCTTTACTCTTTAGTTTTGTAATTTTACGGCTTGGGAAGGCCTAATATAATCTTCCCCCATCTTAGGATGGTTTAATTAAAAATAAAATTGTATTTATTAATGGTTTCTATGCTTTAAGATGGTTTATTATCATGTTGTGTGAGTGTAAATGATAGTGAATGTAAACATGGTTGTGTTTATTTTGGTAGATGGTACATATACATCTCTCCCAGGAACATGTTGATACATATACATAAACGCATACACATGACTTTTTTAGTATTGTGTAGTCATAGAAAATTGATTTTGTTTATTTTTATTATGTTTGAATAATGAATATTTGTTTGTTTGTATTATTATGTTTGGATACAATGGACCGAGAATCGATTCTTGCATGGAGAACAAAAATGGTTGGTCATCCAAGTGTAACTAGAGGGAGTTGTGAATATATTGAAATTATAGATTCGTTTCTTGATTATGCCTATGGTCGGGAGGAGAGGATACTTTGTCCATGCAAAAGATGCTTGTGCCGTGAACGGTTTGATGAACATGGGCTTGTTAGATTTCACTTTCTTGGGTATGGATTTGACAGAGATTACATTGTTTGGACATTTCATGGAGAGGTTGAACATCAATATAAGGGTGGTGGTTTTGACAAGATACATGGAAACAATTTTACCATTGATACTATGTTAGATGACATTGTAAGAGATTTTCAGGGGAAGCTCAATATTTTGAGTGCTTTCCTAGACGAAAAAAAAGAAGACATTGTATCCGGGATGTAAAAGTAAGGATACCATAATCTCCTTTTTTATGGAGGTTTTTAATTTGAAAGCTACAAGTTCTTGGAGTGATACAAGTGTGAATTCACTCCTAAAGCTTCTAAAGGATAAGTTTCCGGAAGGGAATGGAATACCGAAATGTTTTTACGATGAATGGAAATATGTCATAGAAACATAGTTCTTTCCCCGTGATGTTGGTTATCTGTAATATTCCCCCTTATTTGTGCATGAAACTGAAATATGTTATGATGCCTTTATTAATCTCAGGTCCTAGGCAACCTGGAAATGACATTGATGTGTATTTGAAACCATCGATTGATGATTTGAAGATATTGTGGGAAAAAAGGGGGTGATGGTATTTGATGCCCATATGAATGCGGAGTTTCAATTGCGTGTCATACTTTTTTGCGTGATCAATGATTTTCTAGCTTATGGAATTTTTTCGGGGTATGTTGTGAAGGGGCACAAAGCATGTCTTATTTTTGTGGAGACATCAGAATTCAAACAGCTAAGCCATGGAAGAAAGACTGTGTGTCTCGGCCCTAGAAAATGGTTGCAAGGAAATCATAAATACCAAGATGATGTGGTCAATTAATATGGGGGGAAAGAACGAAGGAAATCCTCTACACCACTAACTGGTATGCAGATTCACAAAAAGGTTAAGAAATTGATAGTGGTATTGGAAAATCATTAAGGCAAGGATATAATACATTGTGATGGTCCATGGAAGAAAGGGTCAATATTTTTTTTTACCGTACTGGGAGCATCTTTGGGTTAGCCATTGTCTAGACGTGATGCATATTGAAAACAATGTTTGTGAAAGTTTGATAGGCACCCTCTTGAATATTCCATGGAAGACAAAAGATAGTTTGAATGCCTGGTTGGACTTGGTAGATTTTGGAATAAAAAAAGACCTTGCTCCATAAGTGAATGGTAAGAGGACTTACTTACGCCCTGCACCTTGTACATTGTCAAAGAAGGAGAGAATCTTAGTTTGTGTTTGTTTGAAATTAGTGAAGGTCCTAATTGATTATTTGTCAAATGTTAGTCGGGCAGACATAGGATTCTAGGATGACTGGATTGAAATCTTATGATTGCCATGTTTTGATGCAACAACTGTTACATGTTGCTATTCGTGGACTAATGGAGACGGATGTAAGGTACTCAATCACTAGACTTTGTTTCTTTTTTCGTTCCATATGTCGGAAGTCTATTGACCCGGAGTATTTGGATGTCCTACAAAAAGAGGTTGTTGTTGTGCTATGCAAGTTAGAAATGTATTTCTCTCTAGTTTTTTTATATAATGGTTCTCTTGGTTGTTCATTTATGGCAGGAGATAATCCAGTTGGTATGCATTAGATGTATCCTTTTGAGTGTCACATGAAAGTATTCAAGAGATACGTGAAATGTATGAGTCGGCCGAATGTTAGTATTGTTGAGAGGTATGTTACCGAAGAAGTAATTGAATTTTGCTCTAGCTATTTGGAGGAACATAGTAATTTTGGTGTGCCCAAGAATTGACAAGTGGGAAGGAAGGTGGGAAAACTGATGTGAAGGGGGATGTTATTTACTCCATTGAATAGTGATCTGATGTCAGTTCATTTGTATGTCTTGAGGAATTGTAGGGATACTGCAGCTTATGTGACCGAGCACTTTAATTTGATCATAGTGTTTCATCCCATGTGCCCCCTAATAAAGTTCAGTTGGAGTACAATAACACATTTGTGAATTAGTTTTATAATCGATGCAATATTGGTGATTACGACAAAAAAATTAGAGCATTTGCAAGGAAGCCTAATTGCACGGTATTGAGTAATTCCGGATATGACATGAACAGTTTCCCTTTTGCTACTAGGGACCAAGATTCAAAGAGCACAACAAAAAATAGTGGGCTTTATATTGAGTCTAAGACAATGTGGCAAGCAAGTAAAAAAAGAAAATATACCGGTCCTAGCTGTGATGTCATTTTATGGTGTTATTGATGAGATTTGGGAGCTTGACTATGGAGAATTCAAGGTTCCAATTTTCAAGTGCCAATGGTTTGATAGCACAACTGGAGTTCGAACTCATGATCCAATGGGTTTTACCCTTATTGACAAGAGTTGTGAAGAATATGAAAATGATCAGTTTGTTTTGTCAGGACAAGCAAGACAAGTTTTCTACGTTAATGATCTGTGCAATGTAGGTTGGTCTGTTGTCTTACAAGGTAAGAAATACTTTTTCACTGATGAAATTGATTTTGAAGTTAAAAGTGAAATGTTGGAGTTTCCCTCTATTTTCCCCTACTCATTAACGACGGGAGTGAGGCGGGAGCAATATGAAGGAAACACATAGTTGGATAGATGAAGATTGACAAGAAATTGGAGCCGTGCAATTAAAAAAGAGGAAGATGGTTGAAGACTAGTGGCTTAGAAGCAGTGAATTCTCTAAGTAAATTATGTATTTTTGTAGTATGTTACGCTTTTTATAACTCTTACGTACTCAAAAACTATGTTTCCATTGGTGTTTATATGGATTAAAATATTAAATTGAATTCACTGTATAACGGCTGAAAGCAGTTGCACGCGGCCTCTCTTTTGGTATAGCTAGGATAAAATAAACCTCAATTTACTATTTTGTGGCTGAAAGCAGCAGCGCGTTGTCACTCTTTTGGTACAGCTGGGATAAAATAAGCCTCACTTTTCTATTTTGCGGCTGAAAGCAGCTGCATACTGCCGCTCTTTATGTTCAACTGGGAAAAACTAAGCCTCAATTAACTATACTGCCACTGAGAGCAGCTGTGTGCTATGCGCAGCTGCTCGTTCAATTCAACTGAGAAAATAACATTAAGATGATACATGCCCAGAACTAATATAATCCAAAATCAGAGAAAGTATATGCCCACAACTAATAGAATCCAAAATCACCGTGACAGAAAAATCAACTTTCATAAACTGACAATACACATCCATAGAAAAGAAACTAAGGACATAGAAATCAAGATCCAAAAAAATGAACATCCACAATAAGCATGCAAAATCAACATCTAGAGAAATTCAAGATTCACATAATCTAAATGAGAGCATTCAATCCCTGTGCTAGGTGTCCTCCTCAATGTCGCTAGATGGCGAATCTAATGTAGGTATTGGACCCAATGCCTGCATGCTCTCGCCACCCATGGCTATCACGAACTTCCCAACATGCTCAATCCATCGCACCAAGTGATCCATCTTCACTTCCAATGCTTTCATGCGCCCATCCAATGCTTCCATGCACCCATCCAAATTCTCCATAGACAATTTACTTCTGGCCGGCATTGATGACATAGCAATTTTCTTTTTCTTCAAAAATATTTGAGGGTTTATTAGAAGCTTCAGCATCATTGTAAAATCATCATCATTATGTTTGCAACCAGCATCCATGCATAAGGTAGTAATCGGGGAAGAGATACCTATACAGTTGTGCGCATTGATACATTCCCTAATATATGCCATAATCGTACCCCCACCGTTGATACTCAAGTTTTTCTTGATCTTGTATAGTAGCAGCATATGGGAACGATGCACTTCACTGTTCATTCTCACCGGCATTAGACGGGCAGCAATGAAGTTGTACCACACATTCTTCTCATCTGTCAAATATTTCTTCTCAAGACTAGACCATTCTGTAGGCAGGTTCTTGATAACTTCATCACCGTCATCACAAATTTCTTTTATAATTTGTTCCCAAGATGCTTTTTCAACTGCATTTTTTGTGGCATGGTACACATTTGCTGGCTTCTGTGGGATCTTTTAGAACTAGTTGATCACATCCACTGAAAGCACAACGTACTGCCCACGAAAGTAAATATCCGCAGAATTCTTATACTTGAGTGCCAAGACCTCACATGTCAGCATCCGATTCGTACAATCTATTTTTGTGATGAAGTGCGCCCATCCATGCTGTTTAACGTAATAAGTGTAAGGATTTTCTATTTTGAAACCTCTCTCCAACATTAGCCCCCAGCTAATGAATTCTTTGTAGATATTCTTAGCCTCGGGACACTGAGCTACTGTCAATGGAATGTGTGGGTCTCCTGATTGGATCTAAGAACTACTGTGTTGTACCTCGAGATTGCCAACTCTAGGCTTCTTTTGCTCTTTCTGAATTTGTCCGGTGTCTGGGTTACCCTTGGCTACATTTGTCATTGGTGTCATAATTGGGAAAAGGTTCAACAAAGCATACTCAGTATGGGTTACATGGAGATGGACTAGATCTATAAACATGCATATAGAAATTAGAATACGATCAATTAAAATTTGGACACATATGTAAACACATGTAAAATAAATGCTTCATGCAACTAAAGGGTCCAACAACTAATGAACATATATGATTTCAAGCTTATATCTTTATTGCTAATGTTGAAATAATGTAAACTTTACCTTATATTCTTAGAAAACAAACAGAAGGCGATACAAAGTTCCACAACTTCTTAAGTACAATAAATCAAATGCTAGAGACCCAAGAGATGTACCACAGTAATCCCTCTCTCAGCTCTCTTACTTTCAAGGTAGATAACTTCATAACTCATTCAGGGCAGTCAAACTATGACCGTTACATAAAGAATACAATAATTTAGGGAGAAACATAGGGCCTACCCATATATAAACATTGGGCCTACCCATCTACCATTCTAAGCTTACAGTGCCGACTTTACCACATCCACATGCAAAGAACACATATCAACTGCAAAGGCATTACATCCAAAAGCAGAACCAGATAGGCATAACTAACAGAAAATCAATTTCTCCAAACCAGTGAGACATAAAAGAGAGAATGGAGGGGAACAGTAATTGTTAAAACATTACATCTCTCCCTTTTCTCTCAAACTACTCAACTAAAAGTAACTAAACTGAGAGGACATGAAAATTTAACCCAAGAACATTAGTGTATGTGAATGAATGAAACCGACATAATAACGGTGATGTGATCTTCTCAAGAATAGTTGCCCATTTTGTATTCGTGGATTATTAAGTGAATTGGGGAAGGTCGGTCTGGAAAAGGAGTGCTCTTGGTTGTGAGGAGAAGTTTTATTGGAATAGACAGGATTTTTTTTATCTTACTTCTTGTTTATTGGAAGGTTTCTTTTGAGTGTTTTGTGTCATTTCTCTAGCTCAAAATTTTTAGCTAGTGCCTAGTGGATTGTTTATGGAAAATTAAGGAATGCTAACAATGGATGTCTTTTAATGTAATTTTATTTAAAAGGAAAGAAAGCTGGGAAAACTATTGATTGTTTTGTGTTATAGTTGTCTACTTCTAAACTTTTGAGATGTTATGAAGGAAAATCCTGATGGTTTTGTCCTCATGCTAATACCTTCTCCATCATTGACTTGATTACGGAAGTCCTTTTTGGGTTTGACATCTGTATGTTTTTGCAGTCCATTTATGTTATTCTATTTTAACTACATAGAAAAGAAAATTCATCTACTTTTACACTTGAAATGCAGGATTTAGTGAACTAAAAATTTGTGTTTGTGCCTCGGCACTCATGCTATTGTTCACTTTTTTTGGAAAAATGAAGTCAGGCGTGTCCTTTTTATTATGTCTCTAGTCTTCCATTCAGTTCATCCCTTTATAGAACTTGAACTTGAATAGAATTAGAAAATTTAATTACGAAAAAGAAACAAAAAAACTTAAACAACAACAGAATTTTTGAGTTAAACATGATTCTTGAAATATCATACATGCCATAAACCAACTAAATGTTAGATAGGGGACTTTCTATATACACTGATTTACTACTAGTTATTAGTATTATGTATACACTAGTTAACTATAATCGTGTTCAATACAACTAAGGGTTGGTCAAACCCTAGTCAACATACATGTGCACCTACTTTAACATATATAACTTAGTAAACCATAATGTTATCTTACATAGATCGTAGTTAGTTAGCGTTCTATATACACTGGTTGCCTATAAGTTAATTGGCAATTTATATACACTAGTTATCTATAATCGTACAATACAACTAAGGGTTGGTCAAAACCTAGCCAACATACATGTGCACCTACTTTAACATATCCATAACTTAGTATACCAACAAGTAACGAATGTCGTCCCTTACTTCTAGCATTTTGCATACACTAGTAGACCTAAACAAATCGTACAATGCAGCTTAATAATTGGCCAAACCCTATTCAATGGATATATACACCTACACTATTAAATAAGTAAACCATAAAGTTGTCTAATGTCGACCGTAATTAGTTAGCGTTCCATATACACTGGTTGACTATAAGTTAATTGGCAATCTATATATACTAGTAATCTATAATCGTACAGTATAAACTAAGGGTTGGTCAAACCCTAGTCAACATACATGTGCACCTACTTTAACATATCAATAACTTAGTAAACCAACAAGTTAACGAATGTCGTCCCTTACTTAATTGTCCATGCAAATACAATCGTACAGTGCAACTTACAACCGACATTATATTTATAGTCCACGCATATATGTTTGATTTGACTTGTACTAATTGATGGTTAAACCTTAATTCTCTGGGCATTCTATTTATAAAAATAATAACATGAAACACTAAATATAATTGTACAATTTAATTTGTGCGTCTAGTTTAATTAAATAGTGTCCAAATCTTAATTAATCCGTAAAGAAATATATTTTTTAAAATTTGACCCAAAAATATATCTACTCCTTATTCAAAATGTATTACCAAACTAAATAAAAAATAATTCAAAAATTAAAAAAAATGAATGTACGAATACTTAATAAATCTCAATCTCAATTTGTGGTCCCCATATGATTTGCCCTCATCACCCATATGGAATTATTAGAATACTTGTTCAACAGCCTCGGGAGAAGAGAAAAATAACAGGATGATAAAATTGAATGGTCCAAAAAAGCACGATGTGCAATAAAAACATTTCATTTCAGTCAAAAATTGAAACAAAAAGGCAAGATGTGCAAAAAAAATTGAATGGTCAAACAAAAAAATGTTCTCCACATCCACGTATTTTAATTCGGTTCCCTCAAAATTTTCCCTCTTCCTCCACACTAATTAAAATTTTCATCTTTCCTCCTTTCTCATCGGCCTCCTACAGTCGTTCCCCCATTCTTTCTCATCTACACCATTTCATCAACCTTCAGAGGCACAATAATCCCATTGCTTCTTGGGCTTCTTCTTATTGGTCGGAGATTTGGTTGTGCGGAGCCAGCGGTAAAAAAGATTGCAAGAGTGTGTACAAATCAGGTATGGGTGATTTCTTTTTTGGGGAAGTCTGCAAGAACTTGTTATATGGGCTGGTTAGTTTTCTATTTTTTCCAGGTATAATCTATAGATATATGGGTTGGTTAGTTTGCTATTTTTGTAAACACTTGTTATACCCCTGCTATCTTTATTAAGTTTGTTGGCTCTTAGTTTTGCTAGTTGTTTTATTGGATAGATGATTTGTTTGCTAAGATTCATAGATTTTTTAGCTACTATGTTTTTGCTAAGATTTATAAAATTCTTGGCTACTATGTTATATGCATGTGGACTGAATTTTTTTGTTTTACTCATAGAAGGGAGTGAATAGCAAAGGCGGAGAAAAAATTGTTTACCTCTAGTACTAAAGACGTAGAAGACAATTGTGTTACCCCAAACAAAGACAATTGTGATGTCAATAATGAGATGGTGGATGATGCATCCAAATTAGTCTCGGAATTTGACAATTTGGGGAGGACCTATTTCAAAAGATGACAAGAGTGGTAACTTTGACAAGTTTTAGATTATAGAGTATTGTAAGCGTAGAGGTAGAAGTAGAGCTATGTGCAAGTCATTATTACTAGAAAATCAAAAGAAGCCCCTTTAAATATTCTTCGACAATGACTTTGAACCCTTGGTTATGTGCAGCCGGTGGTCAATGTATGTTGGCTATGCTTTTCGACGGTGAATCTGCTTTGGGACATGGCACAATTTGAAAGCTGTCTCAGACCATGTAAAGAAAGATGCATGGGAAGACATTCTCGTAAGTGTGTTCTATTCCTTCATTATTATTTGTTCATTTCATGTTCATTAAATTTTTCTGTGACAATAAATATCTTTGTCCCCTAGATTAGTTGGGATATATTAATCAAAATGACATTCAATGAGATGAATGAGTTCCGAAATAAACAGACGATTTATGCGGGTGAAAAGTGGAGGAATTTGAAGGCAAAAGTGGCTCAAAAGTACATCGTGCAAAAAAACAGGTATTTATGCATGGACGGATTATCGATGGATGGGAAAAAAGAATGGGAGCTATTTGTAAAACACAGATCGACCCCTAAATTCAAGGTTATTCATTAAAATATTTTCATTTCTCTTCATAACTTTGTAAGCATATTACTAATCAATGAAATTTGGTATCTTGTTTCCAAAGGATAAGGAAATTGACTTACTGACGTGTCCATTTTAGGCGCATTATTTAGTAGTATTTAGGATTACTTTTGTGCTCTTTTATTATCCAGAGCTTGTGTTTTACCTTGAAATTCACTTAGGAGAGGTAAAAGCAACTTTGTACTCTTTTACCTCTTTTAAGTGGATTTTGTGTGACAAGGGAAGAACACGGAACCAACGAAAACCGGAAGACATTGAAGACTATACTTTCGAAGACTTTTGGATACTCACTTCGAAGACATGAAGACCGGAGGCCGTTGAAGACCATTTTTGGAGCCATTAAAGACTTGAAGATCGAGAGGGATGGCTATGAAGAAGACAAAGATACAATGCAGAATTCTAGCTCCCATCGCGACACCGTCGCGACACCATTGCGAGTCGGGACATCGTCGCGAGTCGCGACGAACACCGTCGCGAGTCGCGACGGACGGGTGGCCAGAAATCAACTTTATCTTCTTCCGACTATAAATACTACTCTTTTTCCCTCTTCTTCTCAGGCTTTTCCAGGCGCATTTTCTCTGGTTTTGGGCGCCAATTTTAGGTTTTTCTTCTTCTTTCTTTTCTTAGCTTTCTCTTAGTTTGATTATGTCTTTTGTTGTTGTTCTAGAGTAGTTCTTGTTCTTGGGAGCAAAGGATTGATGCTTCCACTATCTATGTAGCAAGAACTCATTTATATCTATCTATTTGATGTTTTTGCTATTGTGCATTTATTGTGCTTTGAATGTTAATTGTTGATTGCATTGATGTTGTTGAGAGCTTGATGATATGAAATGCTTGGATTAATTGCTAGCTAGGGTTTGGGGGATTTGGGTTAATTTCCCCCCTGTTCTTGTTAGCAATGTGAGAGTATGAATTAGAGCTTTTGATTGTGTTAGTGTGTTGACAATGTGCTAGGCGAATGTGATTGATGTCGAACTCTTCGTCATGTTCGTTTGTGTAGCAAACGAGAGAGTCATATGCTCGCGGATGAATGTGCGTTGCACGTTCATCCAATCTCGTGTAATTGCATGAATTGGTTCAATGCCTAGTCACGGTGTAGTGGTCATAGGCATTGCCAAGCTTGTTGGTCCTTCGTGCTAAACGCCACCAATGACACCTTGAGTCGTGGTCGCGACTCGGGAGCCATTGGTGAGGTTTGACGAGAGATGTCGAACTCACTCTCGCAAACTACGAACTAAGAAGGATAGGAGTTCAGTCTCCACGACAAGTAGTTGAAGTATTGAATAGATGATTTAAACTCATTCTTGAAGCATTTGTTATTTGGTGTTTATGTATTCTTGACGGTGTGTTTCACTGCACGTGTGCCATGAGTGGTTTGAGCATAGGGAGTGCTTGTGTGGTTGAATTTCTTAGGTGTAGGAACGTGACGAATTCCGTAGCACCTTTGCATGAAGATCTACGAGCATGAACTTAGAACTCCTTGTGGTGTGTGTGTTGTGGTACTTGCTAGATGGGTGTGTGAGCGTTGGGTCATGAATGCTATATGATGGAATGTGTGAATGATTCGATAAACTACATTAGATGTGGAAGTGGATATCCGTTGCCCCCAAGGCATTTTATCTTTTGTAGTTTAAAACCCCTTTTCTTTAGTTTCGTTTGATGATTAGCATAGTCACTTGACGTTGCTAGTTATCCTGTCTTTTTACTTTCGTAACTTAGGAACCAACCAACCAACCAACCCCCCCCCCCCCCTTTTACATTGCTTTTAAGTGTGTGTAAATATAGTTACTCCTAGCCTAGTATCAACCATTTATGTGCTTAGACGCTTAGGGAGATCCCTCTTCTCATTGGACGACCCCGATTTGCCACTATCTACCTAGTTGTAGAAAGTAAGCATTGAGGGCTTATAAATTATCTTTTGGCGTGCGGGCGCGACGACCGCCCGCGCCTGTCAAAATGGCACCGTTGCCGGGGAAGAGGCGTTTATTCTTAAGTATTTAGGTGTATTTGGTTGTGTATTAGCTAGTTGTTTTTATTTTCCACTACTTGGTGGTTGTTTTTGTTCGGAGTAGGTATTGCTCGAGTTCTTGGTAATTTATTTTATCGAGAATCCTTGCACTATGATTCCGAACTTTTGAAAAATTAAAAAAATTAAAAAAAATTTTTCTTAATGGAGCGTCTCACCTTGAGGGAACTCATGATGAGAAGAGAGGCTCAACAAGCAAGGTTTTGTAGGATGTGTTATTCCGATCATCCTACCGAATCTTGCCCCTTGTTGTGGGAAGAGCACTATGACCGAGAAAGAACCCTTGGTTTCCAAAACCATGGGTACTATGAAGAGTGCTATCAAGAGGTAGGAGATATTGGTTTTCAAGGGCAAGAAGCTCATGAATGCTATCCATACCACAACTCTTACAATCCGGAATGGAGTGGTAGTCCGGATTTGTGGTATGAGAATGAGCCGGAAAACCAATATTACGAGCAACCTAGTTGGCCATCACCACCCTATACCATACCCCAAAACCAAGCCCAACAAGGAAGTTCAAGTTTGACACGTGAGGATGTCTTAAATACCATAGCAAACTTGAACTCCTTCACTAGTGAAGAGCCGGATACCCAGCTCTCCTCTAGCGTTGAGGCCATTGAGGGGCATGTGAGGAACATATTAGAGGTATTGGCCCGAATGGAAGCTCGTGATTCCGAAAACACACCATCCCAACTTGAACTCGATGATCCGGTGAGTGAAGTCATCAATAAAAATGATTTTGAGCTTGAAAGGGATGAGGAGTTGGTTGTAGAGGATAGAAAAATGGAGGAAGAGGTGATAGTGCTACATTATCCATTAGCATTGTCACCCCTTCTCCCACCTAGTGAACCAACTCTAATATTTTTGGAAGTTTTGAGGGAAACGAGAGAGGAGCCAAAAGACTATCCTAAGCTCCCTAACCACTTAATTCCCTTTGAACCATCTCCACCTCCACAAGACTTTCCTCTTGGAAGTTTTGTGCCCCCACCTCTCTTATTTTGGATGCTCATGGTGAAGAGCTTCAAGCCTTCACCATACGGATAACATTAGGGTCGTGCCGACGACCTTAAAAATACGGAGCTTCGTCGTGCCGACGACGTTAAATAAATTCGGCATTTCATTTAGTTTTTGTTTCTTAGTTTGTGTTTCTTAGTTTGTTTTTGTTGTTGTTTTGTTTTGTTCTTTTTATGGCATGTTTTTCTATGATGTTGTAGCAACATGAAGTGCATTGCAATGAAGGAGATGAAGGAACGAGATCAATGAACGAGGGAAGCAAGCTTGGACAGTTGGTAAGAAAACGAAAAAATTTTAAGCCTGGGATACCCTACCGTCGCGAGTCGCGATAGGCTTCGTCGCGAGTCGCGACGAACAGGGGAGCAAAATCCACTCCCAGCGCCAACTTTCCGCGAGTCGCCCTGACGTCGCGAGGCTCGTCGCGAGTCGCGACACCCTTCATCGTGAGTCGCGACGAGCTCAGAAAATTTGGAGCTCTCGGACTCACCTTTCCGCAAGTCGCCCTGACGTCGCGAGGCCCGTCGCGAGTCGCGACCAACCACGTCGCGAGTCGCGACGAGCTCTGAACATTTTGAGCTCCCGGACTCCACTTTCCGCGAGTCGCCCTGACGTCGCGAGGCCCGTCGCGAGTCGCGACGAGCTCAGAACATTTTGAGCTCCCGGACTTTACTTTCCGCGAGTCGCCCTGACGTCGCGAGGCCCGTCGCGAGTCGCGACCAACCTCGTCGCGACTCGCGACGAGCTCAGAAACTGTTGAAAATTTTTTGAGCCCGGATTTCAAATTTCCAAGCTTCCAAGTTTCCAAATGATTTTAAACATTGCATGATCCTTCCTTCTTCTCCACCCAACACTCCCAAGAACATCACATACCTCTCATTTCTTCCACCATCCTACATATATTGACATATGAACATTCTTGCATCTTTATAGTACATTTATTGATTGTAGTATGCCGACTACATCATTGTGATCGTAAGTTCTTATCCTATAATGATGCTTGTATACATGTCAATATATGTTAGATATTTTTCATGCATAATCTTATAGTGGTAATTGAGGGTTGATTAGTTGTTCTTTGACAATACTATGGTTATTAACTCTTGATGCTAAACCTAGTATTACATATCCTTATGTACTTGTGAGTTTAATGTGTTCTTCGTGGTGTAGTCTTGATCAAACGGCGCCATGGAGACATTGCTTTTCTCGAGGGGTGAGTTCTTCTACGGCATTTTTGCTCACCCTTCCGGTTCCGAAACCTATCTCGGGACCATCCAAGTACTTGGATATCGCCATATCACCGGCGAATTTGCGGAGACACGGGTGTCACTCTATCCCCTTACCTTGATTTTTATTGTTCTTGCCTTACGTGTTTACATTGAGGGCAATGTAATGTTTTAAGTGTGGGGAGGGGTTAGAGGACTCATATGCATGCTAGATTGTTTTGGAATGCTTTTTGCTACTTTTCATTGGAAAAACATGGAAAAAAAATATTAAAAAAAAAAGAAAAAGAAAAAGAAAACCCGCTAAGTTGAAAACCCGAGAGGGCAACTTAGGCAACATTGGGGGCCCGGATAGGTCGAAAACCCTTAAAGGGCGGCCTAGGCAAAAATGAGAGGCTAAAATGTGCGGAAAAAGGTGAGATGTGAGCTAAAGAAACATGATGTGTGGCTAGGATGAAAACTCGAAAGAGCTCCTAGGCAAAATGAGAGAAATTGAGGGAAATTGAAAAATGCTATGATTTTACTCATTTGCCGGCGTTGGAGTCATAAGGTTGCGGTTGTCACACGGATGGATCGGGTAGCTCAATATCTTTAGACCTCTTGGGATTGGGTAGCTTAGTGGGTTAGGAAACGAAGTATGGTTATGAAATTCTTGATCTCTTTCTACTTCGTTTTTGGTTGATATATTGGCATTAGGTGAAGCATGTGTTTAAAACTTCCTCTATGGTTTTAGCTTCATTTTGTGTCATTGGATTCTGGGAATATCAATTCTGGGCTGTGAAATATTTTTATGGGTAGTGAATTGATAAGTGGTAGGTTTGGTTAGATTTAGGATTGGGGATGTGTGTGTGCAAAATTCTCATGTGAGCTTTTATTTTGGGATTTTTGAGATTGAGAGTTTTGGTGAGGCTTTGATTGGGGGATTAGTTTAGGTTTTGGGATATATCATTTACTCCGCAAGCTTGAATCTTTTCATACTCGAGGGCGAGTAAGGTTTAAGTGTGGGGAGGTTTGATATGTCCATTTTGTGTGGTTATTTTGGGGGTTTTAGGATGTGGATATGCCATTTCCTCCGTATGCTTAAATCTTTTCTTACTCGAAGGCGAGTAAGGTTTAAGTGTGGGGAGGTTTGACGTGTCCATTTTAGGCGCATTATTTAGTAGTATTTAGGATTACTTTTGTGCTCTTTTATTATCCAGAGCTTGTGTTTTACCTTGAAATTCACTTAGGAGAGGTAAAAGCAACTTTGTACTCTTTTACCTCTTTTAAGTGGATTTTGTGTGACAAGGGAAGAACACGGAACCAACGAAAACCGGAAGACATTGAAGACTATACTTTCGAAGACTTTTGGATACTCACTTCGAAGACATGAAGACCGGAGGCCGTTGAAGACCATTTTTGGAGCCATTGAAGACTTGAAGATCGAGAGGGATGGCTATGAAGAAGACAAAGAAACAATGCAGAATTCTAGCTCCCGTCGCGACACCATCGCGAGTCGGGACATCGTCGCGAGTCGCGACGAACACCGTCGTGAGTCGCGACGGACGGGTGGCCAGAAATCAACTTTATCTTCTTCCGACTATAAATACTACTCTTTTTCCCTCTTCTTCTCAGGCTTTTCCAGGCGCGTTTTCTCTGGTTTTGGGCGCCAATTTTAGGTTTTTCTTCTTCTTTCTTTTCTTAGCTTTCTCTTAGTTTGATTATGTCTTTTGTTGTTGTTCTAGAGTAGTTCTTGTTCTTGGGAGCAAAGGATTGATGCTTCCACTATCTATGTAGCAAGAACTCATTTATATCTATCTATTTGATGTTTTTGCTATTGTGCATTTATTGTGCTTTGAATGTTAATTGTTGATTGCATTGATGTTGTTGAGAGCTTGATGATATGAAATGCTTGGATTAATTGCTAGCTAGGGTTTGGGGGATTTGGGTTAATTTCCCCCCTGTTCTTGTTAGCAATGTGAGAGTATGAATTAGAGCTTTTGATTGTGTTAGTGTGTTGACAATGTGCTAGGCGAATGTGATTGATGTCGAACTCTTCGTCATGTTCGTTTGTGTAGCAAACGAGAGAGTCATATGCTCGCGGATGAATGTGCGTTGCACGTTCATCCAATCTCGTGTAATTGCATGAATTGGTTCAATGCCTAGTCACGGTGTAGTGGTCATAGGCATTGCCAAGCTTGTTGGTCCTTCGTGCTAAACGCCACCAATGACACCTTGAGTCGTGGTCGCGACTCGGGAGCCATTGGTGAGGTTTGACGAGAGATGTCGAACTCACTCTCGCAAATTACGAACTAAGAAGGATAGGAGTTCAGTCTCCACGACAAGTAGTTGAAGTATTGAATAGATGATTTAAACTCATTCTTGAAGCATTTGTTATTTGGTGTTTATGTATTCTTGATGGTGTGTTTCACTGCACGTGTGCCATGAATGGTTTGAGCATAGGGAGTGCTTGTGTGGTTGAATTGCTTAGGTGTAGGAACGTGACGAATTCCGTAGCACCTTTGCATGAAGATCTACGAGCATGAACTTAGAACTCCTTGTGGTGTGTGTGTTGTGGTACTTGCTAGATGGGTGTGTGAGCGTTGGGTCATGAATGCTATATGATGGAATGTGTGAATGATTCGATGAACTACATTAGATGTGGAAGTGGATATCCGTTGCCCCAAGGCATTTTATCTTTTGTAGTTTAAAACCCCTTTTCTTTAGTTTCGTTTGATGATTAGCATAGTCACTTGACGTTGCTAGTTATCCTGTCTTTTTACTTTCGTAACTTAGGAACCAACCAACCAACCAACCCCCCCCCCTTTTACATTGCTTTTAAGTGTGTGTAAATATAGTTACTCCTAGCCTAGTATCAACCATTCATGTGCTTAGACGCTTAGGGAGATCCCTTTTCTCATTGGACGACCCCGAATTGCCACTATCTACCTAGTTGTAGAAAGTAAGCATTGAGGGCTTATAAATTATCTTTTGGCGCGCGGGCGCGACGACCGCCCGCGCCTGTCACTTACCCATCAAGTGGAAGCGAGTTAAGCTTCGTGGACCTATGATCATCCCGAAGGCACCTTTTCCAATTGAACATGAAGAATTTGAGTTTGTAACTGAGGCCATTGGATATAAGATTACATGGCCTGGAAAGTTGATCAGTGTCATTAGCCAACAAGATGATGAGGTGTGATAATTGTATTCTTGTTGTGATCCTATCATATATATCTTTTCAGATATTACTTAAATATAATTTATTGTTAATCTCCTTACCTAGGAGAACGAGAAGCAATTGCCTCGGAACATGGTGGTGGATGAATATGGAAGTATTGAAAAAACCCTTACACCAAAAACTGCCATGGAGAAAGAAGAGGGTAAACAAATAATTATATTAACTAACTTTTACTTCCAAATACATATTAACACACTCTCCCTTACAGGAGGTGGTCGCTCACGAGGATACTCCTAATGGAGAGGTGGTCGCTCGATCAGTAAAAGGAGAAGTCAAACATACCCCCCAACATTTTTTTATTCCAAACTATTGTTTTCAATGCCTAACTAACATTTTACCCATTACCAAGTAGCAAAAGAAAATACTACATCAATGGAGAATGGGCAATAAAATCCACCCATGTTGGATTCTGACCATTACATTTCTATAAGAACTCATTTAACCCTTTTACAATATGATCCACTACTAAATTATATACATATACATCTCAATTAACTTTATTGGATTCTCAAATATAATGACAATATCATGTATCTTTTAGGGGGTCACAGAAGACAAAGAATGCATTGCTTCTGTTCAACAGATTAATGATGTTTTAAGTGTATTTACACAAATAAGTGGACCTAAGAAAGTCTTCCGCATCAATTTCAACCTGAATGTGTTCGGATTAGAAAAAACCCTCCTATATCTATACATAAACGCTGGTAAAATAGCTATATTTACTGACAAACTATGACAGTTCATGAGCAGCTTGGACAGAGAAAATAAAATGGAGTGGATTAATGGGTGCCAACTTGATCTATGGTCATCGTAAGAATTGCATGCTTACATTATTATAGATGTTTGATTATAATTTTTTCATTTATAATATTATTTTGCCAGACACCTATGTGATGGGATGGTTGATCGATGCCATGTCTAGTTTATTCCGACTGGTTCAAATTCTCTTGCATAAAAGGCAAATCGGAGGGTCGAATTTACTGTGGACGAGGTTTAAACTGTCATGTCCCGCACTCGAGCAGGGTTGTATGTCTTCATGTACAATCTAGAGTAAGTTCTATTGCATGTCCAAGATTAACTAAATAGATGTTTTATTCTTTTTGGGTTTTTTACCTATCTGGAAGCAATAACACCCATATATGTTGTGTTTAAAAAAAGGTTTAAGTATTCATAACCGCATTAGGTATTTTGTTGTTTTCTTTTATAGGAGCCATTGTTTTTGCTCATCTTCATACCGAAAATAGATTGAGTATATTGCATCGACTCGATCAGTGGTGGAATTTGCAAACGTAATAGGCTATGCCTTAAATTTATTCATTTGTAGGTAGAACACATTTTTCCATTGCATCTAATTTAATGCTCTAAAAAATTATTCGTTCCCGTAAGTAGAACACATTCTTTGCTCGATTATTTACAATTACTGTTAATATCCGGTAAAATGACATTCATTGTTCTATTCATTACTTGCTTTAATCATTACATATAAGAAGAAATTATACCTAATTAAACTATTATGTGATCCATATGTTTTGGTATTTTTATATATTGATATAAATATATTTTCATCGATTGTAGGATTGCAACAAAATATTGATAGTTCAATTCTGAGCAAAATAGAACCTACCCATCTAACTATACATGGAATGTCATAAATATCAATGTACAAATTATCTCATAACTTCATATTTCCTATGTCAATTTTATGTTCGTAATCATTTGAGAAATTCTTTTTCATATCAGCACAAGATACAAAGTAGTACTTGGGAATGTGGATACTATTGCATGTATTATATGGAAAAAATTGTTAAGGAAGTGCATGACATTGACATTATTCCGTTATGTTTCCTTATATTGTTTTTTTTTGCATTTGTACTCTCTCTCACATATATACTTTTGTAACATTCAATTTAATACATGTTTCAACAATTTCTAGAAGATTGCACTCCTCTGGGGAGCAAGAAACTGTGGAACATTGCTGTGAAATGGGTTTGTATTTTTACGAAATGTACTCTGCCAAAATGCATAGCTCAATTGAATGTGAAACAGGGACTTGCCTCCATCATTGCATAGTAGTTAGTAGTATCTCATTATGAAAGGTAATTGTCCTCCACTTTTGATACTCGTCATCTCAATGAAGAGGGTTCCCGTATCTTATGTAGGGTTGTAATCCAATTTTTGGATACCAATAACCACATTCTTGTACTTATTTATTTAGTTGAAAATTACTTCTGATCATATTGAATGCATTTTCTACCTATTTATTGTCTATGTGTGATGATTGTATTTATTGGGAATTGTTGTTGGGAATTTGTGCTATTTAATTGGTCCACCGATTTAAGTAATTAATGCACAAATGAACACTGGTGTCCTCTATGAAAAAAATAGCACCGATTTGGAAAACAAGTGTAAATAAAAAATTGGCTGCGTGCAGCTGAACTGAAAGAGCGGTTGTGTGCCAAAGCTCTCATCATCCAAATTAGTGAAAAATTTACAACGATTTTAAAAACTGATGCAAAATAAAGCCAGTGAAAATGGATCACACATTTAACACCAATTTTTAAAAAAACTGGTGCTAACGAGTCACACATTTAGCACCAGTTTTTTAAAACGGTGCTAAAAGAACCGATGCTAACAGGTCACACAGGATCACACATTTAGCACCTGTATTTTAAAATCAGTGCTAAATGGATCACACATTTAACACCGGTTTTTAAAAAAATCAGTGCTAATGCATCACATTTAGCACCGGTGCTATCGGGTCACAAATATAACACCAGTTTGTTTAGCAACGGTTTTGAAAAACCGGTGCTATCGCAGTACATATTAGCACTAGTTTGGTAAAACCGATGCTAAAGGAAGGGATTTAGCACTGGTTTTTTTCAAACCGGTGAAACCATTTCATCGGTTACTTAGGCACCAGTTTTTTTAATGAAAAATTGATGCTAGAATAAGAAAAAAAATCGGTGGTAGAGGGGGGTTCCTGTGATAGTGCGCTTTCTCGGATATTGGAACATCAGATCCTTTCATTTCTTCAGAATCAACATCCTCAGTCTGTATCGATATTAGAACATCACTTTGGTCAGCTTCCTTCACTCCATCAGTATTTTCTTCCCCTATCTCCATGTTTGGTGTTGGAACATAGACTTGATCACCACCCATATCATGATCTTCTCCAGCCACAATTACTAATGTTTGAGCATATGAATTTATAAGCACACTAGGCTCATCTATTTCCATACCCACAACTTCTCTACCTATCTCCATACTCTGTGTAGGAACATGACCAGCATCGCTGCCTTCCAACTCCTCATCAGCCTAAACCAGAATACCAGAAAGAGCCATCTCTCTGGTATATTCTACCATCATTATTTAACCAACTAGTCATCACATCAATCACCATAATGTCTTCAATACCAACTTCCAACATGTTCAACTACGCCTCCAATAGTTTCTTTTTCTCTTTTCCATTTTTTTTGTATTTTTCTAATGTATGTACAAAACAAATCACACAAAACTTGAGAAAATAATAAATACCTCAAATTCGACAAACACATAAGGGTTGTCAGAGGAGCACAAAAGTTGCAAAGTCCAACTAGTTTAATAAAGGCTTAAAAGTTTCCGATGTTTGAACATAGTCAACTACCACTTCTTTCCTCTCAACCAGTTCTCGTATAAAATGAAGGTTTATATCAATGAGCTTTGTCCAAGAATGTTGTACTGGATTCTTTGAGATGTCAGTTGCATTTTTGTTGTCACGTAACACTATTAAAAGACCTTCTTCAATTCAATAATCACTCAACATTTGCTTCATCAATAATAATTGCGCACAACAATTTTTACCAATAAAGAAGCTTCCGCTTGTAAAGCTTTTACGATCGTCTGCATTACCACCCCAATCAAAATCACTATAACCAACCAAATGAGAGTCTTGATTCTTAGAATACCAGATTCCATGCTTAAAAGTCCCATTAACATGTCGAATTATCCTTTTGACTGCATTCAAGTGAGATTCCTTATGATCAGCCTAATTTTTTTAAAATA
The DNA here is from genome assembly GCA_037428765.1 of Rubia yunnanensis. Classification (NCBI taxonomy): domain Eukaryota; kingdom Viridiplantae; phylum Streptophyta; class Magnoliopsida; order Gentianales; family Rubiaceae; genus Rubia; species Rubia yunnanensis. Next base: position 114,681,948 of record CM075061.1, on the reverse strand, counting down.
CCACCATAATCATCTCAAAATTAGTCTGCATCAAAGTTACACTATCTTGTACCAAGGATGGTGAAGTAGACCCGAAGACCATACCCAAAACATGCAAGGTGCAATCTACTCCCCCTTGATGATAAGCTCTGAATAGGAAAGATAATGACTCGCTCATTCCATGCCATTGGTGCTTGTTTTGATCCATACAAAACCATCTTGATTCGATGATATACTTCCTCATTAACCACACTATGTAGGGGAGCACTCTTGATAACGTTTTGGTACATCGTAAAATTCATAGTGCCAGCGATAGCAAGGAGAATGCAAATAGATTCTAACCTGACAACCAGATCAAATGTCTCATTAAAATGCACTCCTTCATCCTGAGTGTAATCCTAAGCAACTAACCCTGCTTTATTATCATTGTTTTTGAATTTCCCAAGTTCTTCTTGCATTGCAGCAATGCAATACTCATCAAGTAGAGGCTCTTTGTAATTCTTGGTTTCAATGAGGTAGAGAAATATTGTAGACCAGCAAGTTCCATATTGTTAACCTGAGGGATTGATCGAGTCATTCTTATACTTGATTAAGCATGTACAGATGTTTGAACATGGGAGAATTCTGGGGAGGATGGTGTTCCAACATCGCTGAAGTTATAAGAGTCATCAGCTTCATCTGTAAGATCAACTTCATCTAATATTCCAACATCATTACATCACTGATCTGAGAAATCATCCAATGGTTGAACATGATCACACGTACAATCAACCTCATCATATTCGACACTCAAGCAGTTCACTTCTTGTTCCAACAAGTAACATTTATCTGATGACTGAATGCCAGTAAGCACTTTGTTTTTTCCATGTTTCACTATGCACATCTCCTTATGAAATTCCACTGTTATATTATCATTACATACTTGGTTGATACTTGGGATATTAGCCTTTATATCTTCCACCAACAGAACACTAGTGAATACAGGGAATCCTTCAATTTGCAATTTACTTTTTCCACCTACTCGATTCTTATTTCCACCCCCCAATGTAACAAAACCACCATTTTATGGTTTGATGTTCATAAAAAATTCCCGAGTTCAAGTCATGTGGTGAGAGAAACCACTATCAAAGTACCACGAGTCTCTAGAATGTGCAATAAGGGAAGTATGAGCAATAAGGGAAGTATGAGCAATAAGGGAAGTATGGGCAACAAGATAAGTACTAGTGCATTTAATGACCCATACCTTTGTAACTATCCTTAATTGCTGGACATCAGCTATGTTGGAACATGCAGACAGTTGATGTCCAATCATGATATCCCTGAGCAATTTCAGGCGTTGTTCCTCTGTATGACCTTGATATATACAGTAGCTACAGATGAGAAGTTTACGTTGACGAGTCTTAATCACCTTTCTCTTTATTTCTCAAATCTCTTTATTGAAATCAACTATGCTACTCGGTGAGTTGTCATACTCAATTCCTTGTCGATCTCCAAAGTTCTTTCCCATGGTTATAATATCATCAAGTTTTTCCTTACCAGTGTTCAATTTGGTAATTACTGTTTCGGCCATCTCAGCTCTCTTAGTTGTTGAGCTTAGACTCAAATTTAATCCTTCAATCTCTCTTCTAAGCTCAACAACTAGAACTAGCAATTCCTTCTCCTTTTCAACCAATTGATTTTTCTCTTCCTTCAATGACTTGTTTATATCAGCAACTTTCAGCCACATGTCATACATTTTTTCATATGCACTGTAGATCTCTTTATCACTTACAACTTGTCCTTCGTCATCACAGGAAGTATTATCCGAACCTGTGTTGGAACATACATCCTTGTTTTTCTTTGACATGTTGGAACATACATCATCATCTGATCCACTGTGAACTTTTGGTCCATATGCCATATAATTTCTTGTAAGTTCCTCTTCGTCCTTTTCATTTTCTTTATCTTCACTCCATGAGGTGATGTATGATTTTCCTTGCTTCTTTTAGGTATTAGCACATTCACCCTGGATGTGGACATATCATTTACATTCTCTACATTGAATTCTACCAGAATTCTTTGCTTCACCACCTTGATTTCTAAGGAACTGCTAGTTTCTTTCTTCCAATCGTGTTCCACAACTATTACCAAGGTCTTGTGCTCGAGGTCTATTTCCAACAAATATTTCTTGTGATTTCTTATTTACCACCTTCTTTAGCATTGTCGAGAAGTTCTTAGTGATAAGAGAAAGTCCTTCAATACCATCATCACAATCAGATTCATGGATTACACTTGATGACGAGGTTTTGAAGTTCAACTCATTCCGAACTTTGTTTGTAGGCTATTGGATTGTCATCTCATAGGTCTGTAGAGATCCCATTAGTTCATCTAAGGTCATGGTGGCAACATCTCTTGCTTCTTCTATTGTTGTTACTTTCATAAAAAATCTTTTAGGAAGAGGTCTCAAATTCTTTTTCACCAATTTTGCTTCCTTGTAAACTTTCCCAAGTTGATACACCATATTGGAGATGTATCTAAGTTTCCCATTGAATATAGCAATAGTATCATCCTCCTCCATCTTCAGTTCCTTAAACTTTGTAGCCAACATCTGGAGTTTGGATTCACGTACATGACTTGTTCTTTCATGCAGTCTGCAAGATATCCCAAGCTTTCTTTTCCTGGTGGCATGTTGAGATGAGTCTAAACTGATTTTCATCCACAATAGTTGTTCCCAAAAACTTCCAGTAGCAAGATATTCATAATAAATTCACTAATCAGTAAGATACAATACAAAGTACACTATACAATTAAACTTATCTTATCTAACTATAACACATGAATCCAGCAAGCTCCCCTTGCTACCAAGCCACCTTGATCAGACTCCCTCTGACCTCGAAACTCATCGACGTTGGATCTCTTAATCCCAAGGAATTAAGGTATACGATTCTGAACTTTGAACAACATGTTACGTATGTTGGAACATATGTACGCTGGCTCTCGCAGTACCCTCGAAAAATATAAAATCTGTATGCAGATTTTTTCTATTAAGTCCGTGAATTTAATGCAGTCGTGATGTCCTATTTATATAGTCAATGAGAAGATTGAAACCCTCCATGATTACCTCCATAATATTTCTTTTCCTTATCTGCTTCTGAAGCATATCCAAATCCCATAAATAAAAGGAAATTCCTTATCTCAAATATCCCATAAATCATTTTCCATAATTATAGTGATTTTTCATAAACCCATTATGTTTCTACCACACACCTAAATCAATATTTCCAAATACATTCTTCCATAAATCAATATCAGCACAATTACCTTCTTTGATGTTTCAACCTAACAATACCATATTTGTATAACTTCCACAAATTGCCAACTAGATAAATCTAGACTTTACAATCTCTCCATTTGGCATTTTGTGGACCAATCACCTTTTGGCATTTTAACACAAGAGCTTATGCAAATATGGACATCAACTTTGAAAACTATTCTGGATGTTGGAACATCGAAATATAATGTCTCCCCCTGAATTCCTGATTCCCTCAACATCCAAAAATAATAAGCATGTTGGAATGTTAACCCAAAAGAGCCAATAAAGTCATCAAATATAAATCCAAAAGATCTCCCCCTTGGTACCATAAACATGCCAAATTCAATGGATAGAGATAACCAATATACTTAGCTCCCCCCTAAAACAAATATCTGGCCTATGTTGGAACATAGCCACAGTAGAACCTCCATGCCTCTTCAGGAGCAGCTATATATGCCTCTAACTGTGCCTTCTTATTAACATCAGAAGTTGTAGCCTCAGAATTCCATCATGCACATGTCTTTTATCAAATTTCCTCTTGTTTGGCCATTTTTCGATTAAGAGTTGCAGTATTTCAACAGAGAATCCAACTATTTACATCAATCTGGAATAGACATAACTACCTGATAGCCAAACTAGATACAATAGCATTCCTTTGAGTAGCCACTGAGACTGAAATCCTCTAGTAATTTCTGACACGATATAATTTTCCTTCGGAGCAAAGTCCTCAGCATATATGGTCTCTAAATGCTTGAGGGTAAGTAGTTAAAGTCATCGATTGATCAGTCTTCCAGAAAATCTCACTACCATGTCTCTGATGTAAAATCTATTCTACCATTCAGAATCTGGATCAATGTTTCCTCCCATAAATTTTGAATAAAATTCTTCTACAATCTCTAGGTTGTACTCCTTGTAGATTGAGGCAGCAGTCTTGAAACCCAAATAGTCCATATAGGCGATAAATCCACACTCCTCACATGCACCCAGACTAACTGTCCTCTCAGCTAAAATCCTTCTCTGACATAAAATATCATATCTCTCATGGTAGTCTGATAAGTAGCACCTTCAACAATCTGCTAAACTTGTGTTGTAAAATCAGTCATTGATGTTGGAACATATCAGCTCTCAGCTTCACCCATTTTCTCTGATGTTAGAACATCTGATCCTTTCATTACCTCAGAATCAACACCCTCGGTCTGTATCGGTGTTGGAACATCACCATGCTCACCTTCCTTCACTCTATCAGTACTTTCTCCCCTTATCTCAATGTCTGGTGTTGGAACACATACTTGTTCACCACCCAGATCATGATTTTCTCCAGCCACATTTACTGATGCTTGAGCATCTAAATTTATAATCACATCGGGCTCATTTATTTCCATGTCTACATCTTCTCTACCTATCTCTATGCTCTATGTTGGAACATGACCAATATCACTGCCTTCTAACTCCTCATCATCTTAAACCAGAATACCAGGAAGAGTCACCTCTCTAATATATCCGACCATCATCTTTCACCAACTAGTCATCACATCAATCACCATAATGTCTTCAACACCAACTTCCAACATGTTCTATTTTTTGTTCACTTTTTCCTCTTTCTGATTTTTTTCCTCTACACGAAAAATTTTAAAAATCTACAACTAAATAAAAGATTTAAAGAAATACCTCAAATAATACAAACACCTAAGTTTTTTCTGAGGACCTCAAATATTGTAGAGTCCAACTAGTTCAATGAAGGCATAAAATTTTCCGATGTTGGAACATACTAACCTACCACTTCTTTCTTCTCAGCCAGTTGATGTGCTCATTTTATACGGCTTTATTAGGACTTTTAGGATAAAATTTTGTACACTTTTGTGGCCTAAATGTGGCCACTGCCCGTTCTTTTCCTCGTTTTCCCAATCTGAAATATAATTGGGGAAAATGGCCTAATCCAGTTTTAAGCCTTAAAACCTGATTCTTTACTTTTTTTTACCTTCAGTACAAGTGAAACGACATCATTTCACTTATGTGAAAATGACGTCGTATTAGTAGTTCATGGGCCAAAAAATAAGGTCGCAAAGCGGCCTTCTTCTCTGAGCAGGTTGGCCGGGCGATGCGCAAACTCGCCGGAAACCTAATCCTTCCACCACTACTACCTTCGTTAACTTGGGATAGTAGTGTGTGAACTTGGAAAGCCAATGGATATACAGTCCATTTGGAGCATGATGGGTCATTGATCATATGAACTGCCTGTAGAGAATCGGATTCGAGAATTAAGTTTGGATATCTAGGAATACAGGTTTCACAAGCTAGAAGGACCGCCTTTATTTCAGCCTCCAATGGGGAAGTGGCTGATATGGACTCTGACTTGATTAGGAGTGGGAAACCCTGGTTATCACGAGCAATTAGTCCAATAGAAACAGATGTAGTAGACCATGAGGCATCCACATTAACCTTGATGGCATTGGGACCTGGAAATTCCCAGTATACTGTGGAGATGGTTGGCTTTGGTGGTGGTCTGGGTAAGGATATCAGAGAATGGAATTGATTGCATGAGTTATGGTGTATATCAGGAAGGAAGGAAGAGGCTGAAATGGAAAGTTTCAGAGTATCTATAACTTCCTTACTTATATGGGTAAACGAAAAGGGTTTGTCCTTGAAAAGGTAGGCATTTCTAGCCTTCCATAAAGCCCAGTAGATCAAAGGGGGCAACAGACGACATATTATTTTCTGAAACCCAGAAAGGTCACTACAATTCCAGAAGATAAAGAAAGTGTCTATAACACTGTGGACATTTTGCAGGTTGAAATGAACTAAACGAGCACTTTGAATCCAAACAGATTTAGCAAGCAGGCAGTTAATGAAAAAATGTTCCAGAGAGTCAGATTGATTGCACACAGGGCATTTTGAAGCCAAGCTAAAACCACATTTAATGAGGATATCATCAAAAGGTAAGAATGAGTTGAGCAATTTCCATGTAAAGATAGAGATCTTCTTAGGTAACCTAGTGTTCCATATGAGCTTAGAAACTGGGAAGTTACCTGGTATAAATGTTAGAATTTTATAAGCTGACTTGAAAGAGCATCTACCAGTGTCTTCAGGTTTCCAGATCATCCTGTCCTTTCTATCATGTACAACTTCTGCATCCTACAAAAATAGAAGAGTATCATCCTACAAAATTGACACTTTGTTATTTATGAAATCGGCTACTGAGCAGGGGGGAAACATGGAAGTGATGTGGGATGGGACACAGTTTATCAATGGGCCATTTGGGCACCAGTTAGCAGCCCAGAAATCACATTTTCCTTGACCATGAATAATCAGTGAATTTTTCTCTGCAACAGGGTTAACCTCACAGATTCTTTTCCATGTTTTGGAGTTCTTGTGGGACTGTGGAAAGGACCACAGTAATTTGGCCCACAAGGTGACCCCTAATTGGCTCTTCCACCATAATTTCAGGGAGCAAGCTTCAATAATTGACCTAATAGATCTAAAGCCCAAACCATAATGAGTTTTAGGGATAGCAATGTCATTCAACTTTTTCCACACCCTATTTTTTCTTTCTTCAGTCTCTCCCCAGAAGAAACTAGCCATTTTTTTCCATGGATTTTATAATAGACTTCGGTGGTTTACAAACAGTCCAAATATGATGAGGGAGAGAGTATATGCATGATTGGATGAGTGTCATCTTCCCTTCTGCACTTAACCATCTATTCTTCCAGTTTTTAAATCTCTTATCCATAATTTCAAGAAAGGGATGAAAATATCTAGATAAGGTTCTTCCTTTGAAAGTAGGATAACCTAGATACTTAAACGGGAAAATTCCTTTCTTCATTCCTAGGATAGACCTAATCTGATTTTTCTTAGTGACGGTAGCTTTCTTGCTAATGTAAAAATCTGACTTTTCATAGCTGATTTCCTGTCCTGATGTTAACTCAAATATCTGCAGAAAAGCTTTAATCTGAGTTAGGCCAGATTTTGAAGCTTGCATAAAAATTATGGTGTCATCAGCATAGCTTAATTGGGTGACTGGTAGAATAGTAGAGGGAAGGGAGAAATATTGCAAACTGTTATTTTGAAAGATAAAGGAAAGGCTCCTGGAGAAGGATTTTGTGAAGATATTGAACAGTAAAGGAGAGAGGGGATCACCTTGTTTGATACCTCTAGTTGATTTTAAAAAACCAACAGGATTACCATTAATGAGCACAGAGAAGTAAGCCTGGGAAAGGTTGTTCATGACCGCCTTAAGAAATTTACCTGAGAAACCAAATTTATGCAAAATATTTTGCAAAAAAACCCAGCTAACCTTATCCAAAGCCTTTTTCAGGTCCAGTTTGAGCATACAATTTGGTACCCTATTTTTTTTGTCAAGGAATCTAACCATCTCCTGGAAATATAGGATATTGTCTGAAATATCTCTATTTTTCATAATAGCAGTATGGTTTTGAGAGATTAGTTTGTCTATATATGGTTTCAGTCTTTCCATGAGAACCTTAGAGCAAATTTTATTAGCAACATTAGGAAGACTAATAGGTCTGAAATCATCAAAAGATGACGGGGTAGGTTTTTTAGGAATAAGAGTTATCCAAGTGCTAGAGATACCTCTCGGTATGTTAGACACCTCTCTGGAAAATCATTTATGTTAGATCCCTAGTTCAGTTAGTACTCTGTGTTGCTTGTCCAGTTTCACTTGTACGTTAGTTCTCCGAGGCTTGAGGAAGCCTAATATTAAATCCTCTCATCTTCCATAAGATGATTTTGAATTGAAAAATAAATTATTGGTGATTTCTCCAGCAAAAAATTGAGGATAGCATATAATATTATTAAACCAAGTTAGTAATTAAGCCCTTAAATTTTATCATCAACGGTTTCAAATTCTTTCGAGTGTGCACATTGCTAACTGTAATAATAAGTCTTAATTAAGAAATCACACATTTTAGTAGATCGCAGAAAATAACAAGTTTCAAAAAAACAAAATCAGATTTCACGTGCGTAAATAATACTTGCTGTGATTTGCAAAATGTCCATTGAAGGGATACAATAGGAAGTGGCAATTGAAGTATAAAACTTAGAAAATAGGTTATAGTTGTTTTACTTTTGCTTCAAATTATGAATAAATAAATTTAAAGGGGAAAAAGTTGAAGGAAGTTATCGAAAAATCAAGATATATTAGGGCAAAATACTGATATGACCCTATGTTTTAGAGGTTTGTGCTAATATGACCCTATGAAGTTGAAAAGTACTATTGTAGCCATGTGTTTTGCATCAGAAGTGCCGATATAACCCTGTGGCACTATTCCGACATTGACTTAGTAATTTCCGGCATTGACTAAAATTAAAAATACTAAACTACCCCTAACATTAAAATTACAAAGAGATAGACTAAAGTACCCTAATGTTCTTCTTCCTCTTCACCACCACCACCATCACCATTGTTGCCGCTCCACCACCACCACCGCCAGTGCTCCACCACCACCGCCGCCGCCTTCTACAACTACTTCCGCCCAAGCATCAACACAAACAGCGACTGCATTTAAAGCCCCAGCATAAAAAATAGAGTATATTTAAGGATCAACACAAACAACTACTGCCTCAGTATAAAGCCCCAGCATCAACACAAACAACTACTGCATTTAAGGAGGTAAATTTCAATCTCATAGTAAGATTCCAATAACCAAAATGTATTACTAAGAAATAGAGTTCATTTTCCACACACACGATTTACATAAACAAACTCAGATTACCATTTCTCGAGCAGGCTCCATCAGTCCAGTGAATCCTTCCTCCACCGTAACCAGCAGAGCTACCTTCCAGCAGGCTCAACCACCACCGCCGCTCCACCACCACCACCACCACCACCACCACCACCACCACAAATCAATGGAAACCCTAGCCCCACAGCTCTTCCCCAACCACCGATTAAACCATAGCGCCACCTGGCAACGAGCCCATCCCGCCGCTGCCGCACATCACTCGTCCTCATCGGGCAACGAGCACCGGCGCCCAGCCCAACCCAAACCCCGTCGTAAAAAGATCCGAGCCAGGCCCAAGCACCGCCAAAGGAATCGAGGACGGAGAAGAAAATAGAAGAATAAAATTGAATCAGGGAAGGAGAAGAAAAGGGAATCGGGGAAGGAGAAGGAGAAGAAAATGGAATGGGGAAGGAGAAGGAGAAGAAGGAGAAGGAATCAGGGAAGGGGAAGGGGAAGGAGAAGAAAATGGAGGAAGGAGAGAAAGAAGATGTACAGCGGTGGAAAAAGAAGAAAATCGTGGAAAGAGAAGAAAATCTAGGGCATAATTGTTCTTTTACATTTTTAAATTTTTTTTTAAACAGTGGTATAATAGTCATTCCATGTATTTTCTGCCAAATTCAGGCCTCCAGGATTATATTAGCACATTCTAGCAAAACACAGGGTTACAGTAGCACTTTCCAACTTCACAGGGTCATATTAGCACACACTCTCAAAACATAGGGTTATATGAGCACTTTACTCGATATATTAACATAGGTTATTGGTCAGTTTTTTCTAAAAGAATATCTAGTATCCCTTAAGTGGGTAGTAAGGATTATATATGGCTCTCCATATCCTTTATGACAAAACAATATTACAGAATATAATATTATCCTAGAGTTCAATATATTATGTGCAAAAAGACGGATTTATTTCCTTAGACAAAATGGTTAAGAAGACAAAGTAATCTAATTTACGATGAATGGTAGTGGACTTTAGAGGTCGATTCCAACCACCAATGTAACACAACTATAATGAATCTTCTATGTTCAAAGAGTAATTTTGTAGTAAAAATAGGTGAGAAAACTGATCTAGGATGAACACCGAGTTGAGTATCGATCCTTGTCCGGTGATTGATTATCTGCAAGAAAAAACCTCTAGTATGCTGCGGGAAAACTCTTCGATGACTAAGTTAGCACAAACGTGCTTATGCATACATAATGGTAATAGAATAAGAACATATATACCATGGCATTTATAGGTCTGTGATCCTATAAAGTCTCTCCTTATCACTATGTTTAAGATATGTACTCTTTGTTGGAATATTAATCTGACCATGATCAACCGAGTATCATGTCATGCTTTCATAAGTAATATTTGATATATAGAGCCTTGCATGTTTGATATATGAAGATCAGGTACAATCAAACTTTCCACTCCTTACTGTTTCTGAATTTCTGATGAACAAAGGTCAGTACCTCCCAAGACTTGCATGTTTGTTCAATTCTGATATAAATTCTAAGCTTCTAAAGGACATGACCCTAACAGATAAAGTGGATTACTTGATATGGAAACCTGATATTCATGGTTCCTTTACAATTAAATCTGCATATCAAGTACTAAGACCAAAAAATCCTGAATTGCAGTTTTTTAAAAATATTTGGATCAGGACCATACCTAAGAAAATCAGTTTCTTCATGTGGAAAATGACTTTAAGTGCTCTACCTTTTGCTGATGTCTTAATGTCAACAGGTTTACATTTACCATCCAAGTGCACAGAGTGTGACATCATAGATTCCTTATCCCATTTTTTAAATTCTTGTGCTACAGCAACGTTTTTATGGAACAAATTGCATGATGCTTTACACATCCCAGCTAGATCTTTCAGTAACATTAGGGAGAGGTTGGATTTTTACTGGTCTTTCAAACACTCATCATCATCTAACTGCTCTATAATGAATGTTCTGCTATGCCTAGTATGCTGGGAGTTGTGGAAAGTCGGAAATAAATGGATTCATGAAAATAAAAAAAGCCATGCACCCGTGATCTGGAAATGCATATCAAATCTATGCTCACTGATATACTCGATTCATCCACTAGAAATTTTCCATTCAAACTGTCAACTCATTATTAATGGATTATTGCCTAGTCTTACAAGGAGAAGAATGATTAGGCTATACTTAATAAAGTGGGAACCTCCAGATATAGGACTCAAAGTAAACTGTGATGCAGCAATGCATGGCGACAATGTTGGTCTAGGATGTGTTATAAGGGATGCAAATAAAAGGATTACATTTGCTGTATCATTTTTCATGACCACGGATAATGCCTGTTTCTCCTCTTATATTGCAGTGCTCCGAGCTGAAATGCTGTCTATCCGAAAGGGACTTCAAGTGGCAGCGGGAAGGACGGAGCATCTCCATATTCAATCGGATTCTCTGGCAGCAATAAGAATCATCCAGGGGCAGCCTTGCCCTTGGCCACTCAGGACAATCCTGCAGCAGATTATGGCAGCCACTACACGGTTCCATCACGTTCGTTTTAGCCACATTCACAGAGATGGTAATCAAACACCGGATTTTCTGGCTAAATTAGCAATCATAAATGGAAACTCCTCACAGCTTGAAGATTTGCTCATATCACAGCGTTTTCTCTTCCTCAACCGTAGGGAAACTCTATTCCCTCAATTTCGATGGAAACATAAGTATAGTAATTAGCTCTCATATGTAAAGTTGTTGGTTAGTATTCTCTTCATAGTCTGGCCTTCTTGAGCTTCACACAGGGGGTGGAGGGCTTACAGAAGGAATCACTATCAAGAGCATAGATTTAACTCTAGAATTAGTCTAGCTTAGGATCTGGCTTTCTCAGTCTTGTATCGCTACTACAAATCTCGGGTGTGGGAGCCCTAATCAATATCCTCGCTCACTATTGAGTGTTTTGCGAAAAAAAAAGATATATGGAGCCTTGAGTCAGTAGCATTCGGCCCACGGATGACGTTAGGATGCCATAAAATGACCTCGACTCCGACATTATCACTAGAACCCAATATTTTTGAGGTTGAACCATGAAGATAACCTTTAGTTTCTCTTCTACGAAAACTGGAGAGCATTAAAGTCATATGGATGCTTAACAGTTGCCAATGTTCCACGTATCGTCATCATGCGCACTGCAGTGAGGAGACAGAAGTAAAATTTTCTGAATGCACACGTTTCCTCTGATTTTCAAGGCAATAATCATCATTTTTAAATTATATTACAGATCAGATTCCTTTTAAATCTTCATTCCATGGGTTTCTCAGGAATCGATATTTGTCTCTTCCCTCAACTCTCTACAACCTCCTCAACTATCAAGCCTTTTTCACTTCCTACCCCAAAATTTACTAGCAAGCTAATCATCTTCCTCTACACATTTTTCAATCATGTCTCGCTTAAATGGGCATTTTTGGACTTTATCCAATGCTGACCAGAGCGAGGAAGTTAATATTTCTTTGAATAATCTTCTAGAGGATGAGGCTTCTTCTAGGAGAAAATCAGTGTCTTCTATAGTGCTGTGGGAAGATCCCCGACATTCTCCTTTTGGGATACTGAAGAAGAAATCAGTGACACCCCTCCCACCCAATCAGTCTGTTTGCCCGATGGTGGAGTGACTGTTACAAGATGGATGGATATGAAGATAAGGTTTTAGGAGAAGTTCTTCCCCGCCTCAAAATTGACCGAACTCTAAAAGCCATTGTCCAACATCTCTCAACATCTCAATGATACTCTCTACGAGTATTAGGAGTGATTCAAGCGGTTGTTGGCGAGCTTTCCATATCACCCATTTATGGAGAGAGAGCTTGTATACTTCTTCTTTGATGGTCTAATTGAGAAGGATATGATGTTGGTAAATGGCTCAACATCAAACAAGAGTCCTAAAAAAGCAATGGTCCTATTCTAGGAATTAGCCAATAGGACAGTGCTATTTGGCATTGGATCAAGGTTGGACATAAGCGATGATAAGGATCGTATCTCCCTAAAGTAGGAAGAAAAGGTGAAATCCCGATAATTAATGATGAAAGAACTCATAAGGGAGAGATCTCATCAAGAAAAGCGTTGCAACATTTTCTCATAGGACCATTCAACCGACGATTGTCCAAGGTTGCACAAAATTAGAGCAATTGGAGCAAGAGGCAGGGGGCAAGGTGTTCCGAGAGAATAGCAATGAGATGGATATCAATGTGATGATTAAATCAACTATCAACATGTATAAAGTTTTGACACATCCTACCATCGCAATCAAGACATGACAACAAAGATTGAAGCCGATGAGAAGTTTTACTCCCGAATCCATGAGGAAATCTGAGACTTGGATACCAAAATATTTTCGAGAATAAAAGTCTTGGAATCTAAGGTCAATAACCTAGCCTTATCGGTTCGCCACTTAGAGGCCGAGGCTAAAGGTAAAGCGCCATGCCGTTCATATGGATACCAAATCCCAAAAGCAAGTTCAATGAATGTGAGGGTCGAGGTGGAGGTTAATAAGGTCACATGTTGACTGAATCGGAAAGGAAAATGAGATAAAGGATTTCTCGGGTTACGGGAGGAAGAACATTGAGGCACAAGGATGAGCATTCGAGAAGGGAGAATGAAATTCAGTTCCACCTAAAATCTATACTTTTATAATAAGTTGTTTAACTGTTTGGTGTTAAAATACAAAGTAAAATATGCAGTGCACACACAACTTGTTTACGCAGTTCGGTGCATATACACCTACGTCTGCGGGGTCTTGCCCAGATCTAAAACCATTCACTGGAAAGCAGTCTTTAGTACAAGAAGCTTAACTTAAATACTAATCCATTGCTAACCTATTGAGTGAATGTTGTGAGATCCCCTCACTATCGATCCTACGTCGTTGAACCCCCACGATCAACACGTCTTCCCGGATCTCCTCCTCCCGAGGAATTAAGGCTTCCTTGTTTCTGATCTTTACGGACTTGATTGATTGATTTAACAAACCTCCAAAACTCCAGACAGATAGCTCCCAGAATGTATCTCAACGTAGAGATGAAAAACTGGTTACCCGTTTTTGTTGTGTCTTCTTTCTTTTATCCCATCGAACTCCTTCCTTGTGCAAGACTCTTTCCTTATCTAACTCTACCAAGAATAGACTTCTAGACTAAGGAAAGATCTAATTCTAATCTGGTATTTAAATGGACAATCCTTGATCAATAGGACTTGTACCATAAATAAACTACTTAATTTATTCCTAACTATTACAAGGAATATTTGTTTACGAGAAATATATTGCCACGAAATCACACATTGATCTTACAATATTCTGTTCTGATCTCATGATTATACTCCATAATTTTCTCCATAAATCGTGGCTAGAAACTTGCTGTCTGGAAAAACTGGATTGATATGGTGTTAAAACACCACATCACTAGTTCACACAATATGCCACAACTAAGTCCAACTCCCGAGGACTTTACAATCTCCCCCTTGGCATATTTGTGAATTCATCAGCACTGACAACATAAACAACCAGATAACACAAATCCAAACATCCAAACTGATTAAAAAATGAATCAAAATCCGAACAGCTATTCAAAATCAGTCAAAATCAAAATCTAAATCTAAATCTCCAAGTTTCTCCCCCTGAATTCATTAATATGTCAAGAATTCCGTTTATTCCAAATTGTCATCAAAATCATCCGAACCGCCATCCTCTGAAACATCAACATCCGGCTCCTCTGAAGCATCCTGCGTTGCTGCAGCCAACAATTCTTCTCGCTCAGCGTCCAATGCAGCCAACTCCCCCTGAAGCTTTGCAACAGCAGCTTGATGACGTTCAAGCAATTCCTGACACACTACAGCTCGTGCCTCAATAGCACTCAACCTCGCTGCACCAGCATCCGAGCAAGCTTTTTCTGGAGGTATCCAAGGTAAGTCTTTGATTATTCGACCACTCAATGTTCTGAGTGTTGGTCTTAAGACTTGAGGAGAAATCCACTCATCAGAGTCCTTTATAGTTGCTCCCCCTTTTTGTGGCACAGTGGTGATTACACACGGATGTACGAAAGCTTCTTTCCTGGTCTTGCGAGCACAGTCCATGATTCATTAAACACTAGTCTACCCATATTGACCTTATGTCGGGCCCCCAAACTATATAGAAGTGTAGCCATCTCTTTGGTGACACTTGTGTTATTGACAGATGGAATCCAATTGTGCATGGATACCATATACAAGCAGTAATACCTGGAGGTGAGGTTGGATGCAGTTATCTGCTGTCGACCAGTCAAAGGCCATGTACGTTCCACTCCACCAGTGAGCTCCACAGCCACCTCATCATAATTTTCTGGCATCTGGTGTTTGAACACCAATTGTTCATTCCTTGACGTGCCACGCTTCAGACATTTGTTCACTGCCTCAGGTGAGAAATTAACAACCTCCCCTCGCACATGCACCCTATGAAACCAAGGAGATTCTTCATCTTCACACTCAGCCTTCAGATTTGAATAGAATTCCAGCACGAGTTGCTTATTATAATCACCAAAACATGTAGCAGCCTTCAACACTTTGAGATATTGTAGATAATCTATAAATCCACAATCCATATATTTCTCGGAATCAGCTGGCCTTTCCGCCAGTATCTTTCTACCACAGATAAACTCCCATTTTTCTCGGCTTGCCTCATCAAAAAATTCAGTGCTAATTGCTTCACTAGCCTCAGGTGCAGGTTGTGCACAAGGCTCCATTGTCTCAACTGGTCTCTGCTGCCTGCCGGCACGTAACTTCTTCAGTTTCAACCCAATCGGCTCATCGCTGTCCTCACCTATGTCCATAGCCTTATCTATGCATCCCTTATATTTTCGAACACCCTTGGAAGATGAGGCCGCACTGCCCCTGGCCTTCTTTGTCCTCTGAGTAACATGAATTCCCCCAGACTCTGGTGGTGTTTCAACACCCACCTCCATGCACTTCCTCTTTGATCCACGTGTCTGTCTGGTTTCTGGTGGTATTTCAATACCAACACCAGTTTCCTCTACCAAATTCTCATCCCGTGCTTGATTCACATGTACCTGATCATCATCATTTGAGTTCACAACTGGTGTTTGAATACCAGAACCAGGCACTTCAGCACTCTCTAAACTTTTCACAGTTATGTCCTCATCTTCTCCATTCTCAGAAGCTGACTTCAAAAATTCTGACAGAGCCTCAGTCAGCACAGAGGCATTTTCAGGTTCCTTCATCATCGATACTGTTTCAGCTTCACCAGCTCCCCCTGCACACACCGTCTCCTCTTCACTATCACTGATTTCCACCATCGGATGGGCAATCGTCTTAAAGATTCTTGAAGCAGGAACATAGAACCATTAAAGCACTCCACCTCTTTGCCACTTGCTCTAGCAAAATCAGTGGACTTAACCACTTTGACCCAGGGTTGCAAAGCAACATCATCCCCTATGCTCCTAATAACAGGACTGTGCAACGAGGCTATCCTCGTATAGATTGTAAAATAACTATCTACTTCTTCCTCCACTCTGTACTTTTCACCGTAATCAACCCCAACCAGGGTAGCATGAAAATCACTGATCTTATCAATTTCCCCAATGCTACCAGTTAATAGTGTCTCTAAATCAAACCCATTAACTTTTCCATGCAAACTCTTAAACTTCCTAAGATCAACATAATCTTGGTTCTGAACCTTCCATTCAAGAAACTCAAGAACCGAGCAAAAATAAACTCCATCAACAATAAAAGAATGATCAAACCTGACCTTCGGTCGTCGACGATTAACTCCGTCCCACTTTGTCAACCTCTGTTCTTGAGCTCCGCCGCACTCATCCAAGTCCACATCTGAGTCAAGTTCTTCAAATCGCAAATTTTCTGGAATGTTCACACTTGAGAACCCTCCAAACCACTTCTTGAAGGTGAAGTTCACCATTGTCGATGGGTTTTGTGTGGGCTATGTAAATTTGTGGGGTTTTGAAGATTTCAGGTCGCCGAAAACACTGTTGTGCGAGCTCTGTCCTAGGAAGATGAACAGTTGTGAAGAAATTGAATTTGTGTGGGAATCAAACACTTGTCACTTTCACGGTCTTTTTAGCAAACCAAAAACCCCACATCTTCTTTCAGACAACCATCATTCGCACATTTAAGCCCATCATCACAAATTGCTGGCCCAAGTTCAGCCCGTCTGGTCTACTTCCCACTTAAGTCACTTTTCCAGTAACTTTATCCCTTGGTATTTAAATACCACTTCACATATTTTTGGTATTTTCGATTTTCTTATTTTTTTGGACTATATTTAAAAAAAACAATACAGTAAATAATACAACAGAATGAACAAATCTGTGTACCTTACATTCGACACACACCCAAGTGCTGTATGAAGCCTTCAAAAGTCTCACCATCCAGAGGCTTTGTAAAGATATCAGCAAGTTGTTCTGATGTTGGTACATAATGAACTGTGACTTCTCCTTTTTCGACCAAATCTCTAATAAAGTGATGTCGGATATCGATGTGTTTTGTCCTAGAGTGTTGCACAGGATTCTTGGAGATATCAATGGCGCTTTTATTATCACATAAGACTGTCAAACTTACATCATTGAATCCATAGTCTCTCATCATTTTCTTCATCCATAATAGCTGCGCACAACAACTTCCTGCAGCCAAATATTCTGCCTCAGCCGTAGACAAAGATATAGAGTTCTGTTTTTTACTGTACCAGCTGACAAGATTTGATCCAGCAAAGAAGCATCCACCAGTGGTACTCTTACGATCATCAGCATTCCCTGCCCAGTCAGAGTCACTGAATCCTACCAACTGTGAATCCTTGTTCCTAGAAAACCATACTCCATACTCACTGTTCCACTTATATATCGAATAATTCTCTTCACAGCTGACATATGTGATTCCTTTGGATTAGCCTGGTAGCGGGCACAGATCCCAACACTCAAACAGATGTCTGGTCTACTTGCAGTTAAATATAATAGGCTGCCAATCATACTCCTGTACAATGTTTGGTCAACACTTTGACCCAGCTCATCTTTTGTGAGCTTATCGGTGGTAGCCATTGGGGTGCGTACAGCCTTTGCACTTGCAAGTCCAAATCTTTTGATCAAATTCTCAGCATATTTTTGTTGGTTGATGAACAGACCATTCTTCTCCTGAGTAACCTGCAACCCCAGAAAATATGATAATTTACCTACCATACTCATTTCGAACTCTTTAGTCATTAGGTCAACAAACTCCTTCACTAATGCTGAAGAGGTAGATCCAAAGATAATATCATCAACGTAAATCTGTGCAATTAGAATATTTGTCCCCTTATGCAGCACAAACAGTGTACGGTCCACTCCCCCTCGACGATATCCCTTCTCAATCAGAAAGGTTTTCAGTCGCTCATACCATGCACGGGGTGCCTGCTTGAGGCCATACAAAGCTTTATTCAACCGATAGACATGGTCAGGAAAATGTGGGTCTTCAAATCCCTTGGGCTGCTCCACGTAAACTTCCTCCTTCACTAGACCATTCAGGAATGCACTCTTGACATCCATTTGATGAAGAGTAAAGTCCAGAATACAGGATACCGCCAACATCAGCCTAATTGACTCCAATCTAGCTACAGGTGCAAAAGTTTCATCAAAATCAACCCCTTCTACTTGTGTGTAACCTTGAGCAACAAGTCGAGCTTTATTTCGTGTGACGTTACCATCTGCATCAGATTTGTTCTTAAAGATCCACTTGGTTCCGATCACATTTACATCAGCAGGCCACGGGGTGAGGTACCAAACATTGTTTCTTTCAAATTGCTGCAACTCTTCTTGCATCGCCGAAATCCAATACTCATCAAGCAAGGCTTCTTTGTAATTCTTGGGCTCAGTAAGAGAGATAAAATATGATAATCCTGCCAATTCTCTGTAATTTACCCGTGGCTGATCCCGTAACTGCATGTGTCTGGCCGAGTTTCGTTCAGATTCATGTGCTACTGTTTCCGAAGTTTCAACATCGGTTGACTGTGTTGGTGTTTCAACACCAGTAGGATTCACTGGATCGAGAATATCACTTTCACCCAAAGTTTCTTCTTCTGAATCATCAACAACCACATTAATAGACTCCATGACTGCTCCAGAGCGTTAATTAAGAACTCGGAAAGCTCGACTAGTAGGGGAATAACCCAAGAATATACCGATATCACTTCTAGACTCGAATTTAGCTAAGGGCTCTCTATCCTTCAGAATATAGCACTTACTCCCAAAAAACATAAAAATACGACACATCTGGTTTCTTCCCTTTCCAGATCTCATATGGTGTCTTCTCAGTAAACGAATGCAGATATACTCTGTTGATAGTGTAGCATGCTGTGTGTACCGCCTTAGCCCAATATCTAGCATGAATTTTTTTCTCGGCTAACATTGCTCGTGCCATTTCCTGCAGCGTTCGGTTCTTCCTTTCAACTATACCATTTTGTTGAGGAGTTATAGGGGCAGAGAACTCATGTTGTATACCAAGTGTCTCGCAAATGTCATGAAACTTAGAATTTTTGAATTCTTTTCCATGATCACTCCTGATACGTGCAATTCTTACTTGAGCGGTTCCTTTTTCTACATGTAGCCTGTGCGCCAAGTTTTTGAAAACATCAGCAGCCTCTGACTTCTCTTTGAGAAATGATACCCACGTATACCTCGAGAAGTCATCTACACAGACGAAAATATACTTCTTCCCCGCCACACTAGGGGTGATGACTGGCCCCATTAAGTCCATATGCAGAAGCTCTAAAAGTCTTGACATTGAAACATCATGTACGGCGTGGTGTGGTATCCGGATTTGCTTTCCTTCTTTACACGACCCACAAACAACCTTCTTGTTGTCACTGATTTCAGGAATACCTCTGACTGCATTCAGTCTGGAAATACGTGCTAAGGATTTATAATTTATGTGCCCCAATTTTCTGTGCCACAAAGTACTGACTTCCTTCTTTGAACTCAAGCAGGTGACAACTTGATCGAGCAGATAACAATTATCCATTGATCTTGATCCGGTGAATACTCCAGTCCCATGGTTTACTACACATTTCTCTTTGTCGAAAAACACTGTCATTTCATTGTCACATATATGGCTGATGCTCAACAAGTTTGCCTTCAGACCTTCCACTAGCAACACATCTTGGAACACTGGAAGCCCTTTGATGGCTAACTCACCCTTGCCGATTATTCTGCTCCGTTTCCCATCACCAAATCTAACATGTCCGCCAAATCCAGGTTTGAATTTTCGCAGAAATTCAGGAACTCCTGTCATGTGCCTTGAACACGCACTATCGAAATACCAAGAATTTCCTGTATATGCCCCAAAACATACAAAACTTGAAAAACAAGCATCTTGAGATTTTCGAACCCATACCTGGCTCACTGGTCGAGTGATGTGATGCAGACTTTGGTTGACATGTGTGTTCAGAAATCCGGTTCTGTATCCTTCAGTGTTGAAACGGTGCCTTGTATCATATCCTGACACGGTGTTGAATCTTCGATCTGCTGAATTAAAAGACAGTGTCCTAAGCAGCTTAAAACATCTATTTCTTACATGCCCTTGAGCTCCACAGTATCCGCATCGTCTAATCCTTTTGGTAGGGCAGTTTCTCTCGATTGTTCTTGGAGATGACACACCGTGATCTGCCTTGTTACTCCATGAATTTACTGGTGATGATCCTTCATAACCAATTTCGTACTTGGTCGTCTGTCCCATTCTTAGACAATCTTCGAGCTTAGCTTTTCCTGTATTGAGTCGTCTAATAGATTGTTCTGCTGCCTCTGCTCATTGCACCATTTCAGCAAATTCCTTCTTGAATATTTCCAGTTCGCTGATTACCTTTTCCTTTTCAAGTTCCTTCATTTTAGCTTCTTCACTCAATCTCTTGTTCTCAGATTTGAGCACTTTGTTTTCATCCGCCACTTTTAACCACATCTTGTACATTTCCATGCTTTCCTTGCGAATGTCATCATCACTCATGCTCCTAGTCTCTTCATCTGAGCTACCACTCTCATCTTCATTCAGCCCACTGAGACCTTCCTCGAAAGAGTATACTAACTCCACTACTGACACACTGAAAGCAACATGATTGGTATACTCCTCTTCATCCTTACAATCATCTCCTACGTCATCGTCACTCCAGGTTGTGGCATACGATTTTCCTTGCCTTTTAAGAGTATTGGCACACTCGGCTTGTATGTGCCCGAAACCTTCACATTCTCTACACTGGATTTTCCTGTTCAGGTTTGGATTTGTTGACTTAAACTTTGGTGTTTCAACACCAATTGCTTGGCCAAATCTTGGAGTGGAGTTTGCGTTTGGATTTTTGTTCCCACTTGACTTCTCTTGTGGCTTCCTGCCCATCTTCTTCATAAATCTAGAGAAGTTCCTGGTTATGTTGCAATTTCATCGGTCTCTTCATTATCTGAATGGTCTTCTGACTTTCCAGAGGTTATGGTTGAAAATGCCATTTCTTTCTTTCCTTCTTTCGTTTGCAGCATCTCCATCTCATAAGATTCCAGTGATCCCATAAGTTGATCAAGTGTCATTGTCCCTATCCTTCCATTTTCATTAATCGCTGTGACCTTAATGTTGAAACGTGGAGGTAATGCTCTCAGCACCTTCCTGAAAAGCTTTTGATCTTTGTACTTTTTGTCGAACTGAAAAGCTTTGTTTGCAATATCTCGGACCCGTCCATTGAACTCAGAAATAGTCTCATCTTCATGCATCTTTAGTTCTTTTAATTTTTACGTGTAATACTGCAGCTTTGATTCTCTAACGGAGCTTGTCCCCTCATGATAAGTTTGTAACACATCCCACGCTTCCTTAGCAGTCTCACAGTTTGAAATCATCTTAAACTGATCTTCATCCACTGCCGTAAAGATGGCATTCAATGCCTTTGAGTTGGACACATGTGCTTAGTGCTCCTTGGTAGAGTATTTGGAAAATGGTTTAGCCGTCAGTGAGCTTGATCCTCCAGCTTCGTCACTTGTAGGTGTAGTGTATTGATTTATAACATAGTTCCAAGATTGATCATCTAGTGCTCCAATGAACACCTTCATACGTGCCTTCCAATAGGCATAATTTCCTTGTTCCAGCAACGGTGGTCGCGTAACTGAAGCCCCCTCCTTTGGTGCCATGGTGAAACCTGATCTCACTCTCCCTGTATAGGGGTCAGCAAGTGCCGTGCTCTGATACCAATTGAAATTCAGTTCCACCTAAATTCTATACTTTTATGACAAGTTGTTTAACTGTTTGGTGTTAAAACACAAAGTAAAATACATAGTGCACACACAACTTGTTTACGCAGTTCGGTGCATATACACCTACGTCTGCGAGGCCTTGCCCAGATCAGAAACCATTCACTAGAAAGCAGTCTTTAGTACAAGAAGCTTAACTTAAATACTAATCCAATGCTAACCTATTGAGTGAATGTTGTGAGATCCCCTCACAACCGATCCTACGTCGTTGAACCCCCACGATCAACACGTCTTCCTGGATCTCCTCCTCCCAAGGAATTAAGGCTTCCTTATTTCTGATCTTTACGGACTTGATTGATTGATTTAACAAACCTCCAAAACTCCAGACAGATAGCTCCCAGAATGTATCTCAACGTAGAGATGAAAAATTAGTTACCCATTTTTGTTGTGTCTTCTTTCTTTTATCCCATCGAACTCCTTCCTTGTGCAAGACTCTTTCCTTGTCTAACTCTACCAAGAATAGACTTCTAGACTAAGGAAAGATCTAATTCTAATCTGGTATTTAAATGGACAATCCTTGATCAACAGGACTTGTACCATAAATAAACTACTTAATTTATTCCTAACTATTACAAGGAATATTTGTTTACCAGAAATATATTGCCACGAAATCACACATTGATCTTACAATATTCTGTTCTGATCTCATGATTATACTCCATAATTTTCTCCATAAATCGTGGCTAGAAACTTGCTGTCTGGAAAAACTGGATTGATATGGTGTTAAAACACCACATCACTAGTTCACACAATATGCCACAACTAAGTCCAACTCCCGAGGACTTTACAGAGAACGTCCAAGATTGGAGAGAAACAAAGAATAGAAAAATTCACACCTCCACAACCATTCCCAAAAGCATTAAGGGACAAGAGGAGGAACGAAAATAATAGGAAACTCTCTAAAATCATCCGGCGTTGCGAGGTAAAGTATTCCTCTAGCTGATGCTATAGATCAAGTACCTAAACATACTAATTTTTTGAAAACCTTATGTATTCCAAAATATGATTCTAGGTCTAAATAGGTAGACAAGTAAACAGCCATATATCATCCATCTTACAAAAAGGACTTCCCTGATATGTGATTACCAAGGCATGTTTACTATTCCATGCATAATAAAAAATACCATGTTTAGCGATGCCATGTTGGACCTAGGGGCCTGAATTAATGTTATTCCCTACTCGGTATATAAAACCTTGAATCTTGGAAAATTGCATAAGACCAAAGTAGTGGCTCAATTAGACTATCACTATAATGCATACCCAAGAGGTATTGTAGAAGATGTGTTGTTTAAAGTAAATGAACTAAAATTATTGGAGAAGTTTTTATGTTGTAGACATGGAAAACGAAAAGGAAGCCACCTTATTTTTTAGGTAGACCATTATTGATTACAAAAAGGACTTCCCTGATAATAAGAAATACCATTATTGATTACAAAAAGGACTTCCCTGATATGTGATTACCAAGGCATGTTTACTATTCCATGCATAATAAGAAATACCATGTTTAGCGATGCCATGTTGGACCTAGGGGCCTGAATTAATGTTATTCCCTACTCGGTATATAAAACCTTGAATCTTGGAAAATTGCATAAGACCAAAGTAGTGGCTCAATTAGACTATCACTATAATGCATACCCAAGAGGTATTGTAGAAGATGTGTTGTTTAAAGTAAATGAACTAAAATTATTGGAGAAGTTTTTATGTTGTAGACATGGAAAACGAAAAGGAAGCCACCTTATTTTTTAGGTAGACCATTATTGAAAACTCCTAGAAATAAAATTGATGTGCAAATGGGTCAAATAACTATGGAGTGGAATGATAAACTTGTGGAATTTAACATGTATGATAGCATGAAATATTTTATTGATGATCCTTGTTTGCATGCTATTTGATATTGTTGATCAAATTGTGAAAAATATTTTTGATGTTAGTGTGTTGATAGCTTTTGAGATTGATCTTTATTGCCATGATGTGCTTGTTAAACCTATAAATGCTAGCTTGGTTGAGAATGTAGAAGAGTGTGAAACCCATGGAAATGCACCCTTAGATTCCCTTTCGAAAACCTAGTTGAACTTACGGGATCAGAGACCTCCCCACCCCGAGTGAAGACACTAATAGTTGAGCTTAAACTATTATTCAAACAGTTAAAATATGCAGTTTTAGGTGAGAGAGACATTACCTGTTATCATCTCTAGCAAACTCACTAATGACCAAGAGGGTAGATTGATTGATGTATTGGTTAAATATAAGGGTGAATAGGTTGGAGAATCACCAACATCAAAGGCATAAGCCCTTCAACTTTCATGCACTGAATTATATTAGAATGAGGGGAGAAATTTGTAAGGAAACCTCAAAGGTGGCTAAACCCACCGATGATGGAAGTAGTGAAGGGAGTAATTCTCAAAATACTTTAAGTCGGGATGATACACTCTATCTCCAATAGTTTATGGGTTAGCCCTACCCAAGTTGTTCCTAAAAATAGAGGGGTCACAATGGTAGAAAATAAGGATGGGAACTTGGTGCCTACCCATATTCAAAACGAGTGAATGGTTTGTAGATATTATCGTCGCCTAAACACGGTGACCTGGAAGGACCACTTTTCTTTACCTTTCGTTGACCAAATTTTATAGAGGTTAGCAAGGCATGCATATTATTGTTTCTTAGAGGGGTATTTGGGGGTATTTTCAAATAGCTTTTGACCTTTAAAATCAAGAAAATACCACTTTCACATGTCCCTTTGGCACTTTTGCCTATTGGCGCATGCCTTTCGATCTTTTCAATGTCCTTCAACTTGAATACATTGAATTATATTGAGGAAGGGGAGAAATTTGTAAGGAAACCTCAAAGGTGGCTAAACCCACCAATGATGGAAGTAGTGAACGGAGAAATACTTAAACTACTTTAAGTCGGGATGATATACCCTATCTCAAATAGTTCATGTGATAGTCCTACCCAAGTTGTGCCTAAAAAGAGTGGGGTCACAGTGGTAGAAAATAAGGATGGGGACTCACTGCCTACCTATATTCAAAATGAGTGGATGGTTTGTAGAGATTACAACCGCCTAAACGCGGTAACCAAAAAGACCACTTTTCTTTACCTTTCATAGACCAAATGTTAGAGAAATTAGCAGGGTATGCATATTATTTTATCTTAGATGGGTATTTGGGGGTATTTTTAAATAGCTGTTGACCCTGAAAATTAAGAAAATACCACTTTCACATGTCCCTTTGGCACTTTTGCCTATTGGCGCATGCCTTTCGATCTTTGCAATACCCCAACACATTTCAAAGGTGCATGAAAATTTTTTTTGGAATTCGTTGAGTGCTTTGTAAAGGTTTTCATGGATGATTTTACCATTCATGGAGATTCTTTTAATAGTTGCTTACATCATCTATCATTAGTGATCAATAGGTGCATTAAAGCTAACCTTGTTTCAAACTCTGATAAAGTCCACTTCGTGGGGGAGGGGGGGAAGGGCATTGTTTTAGGTCATGTGGTCTGTTCAAAAGGTATAAAAATAAACAAAGAGAAAGTGGATACTATCCAATTCTTACCCTACCCTTCGAGTGTTAGAGATGTTAGAACATTCTTAGGCCACACAAGTTTTTACCAAAGATTCATGAAGAACTTTTGTAAAATCTCATCCTCTTTGTGAAAGTTATTTCAAAAGAATGTAGAGGTTGTGGTTGATGAAGAGGGCAAAAAGGTTTTGATACCTTGAAAGTGATGTGTGTGACCGTCACTGTCATGCAACCTTCTAATTGGTCCATTACCTTTGAGATTATGTGTGATGCTAGTGACAGTGCTATTGATTTGGTTCTAGGGAAAAGTAGGGGGAGAATACCACATGTTATATACTATGCCTCAATAACTCTTACTGATGCCCAATGCAACTACTCCACTACTAAGAAATAGTTATTGGCCATGGTAATTTCACTTGAAGATTAGGCCTTACTTTATTAGCACAGAGGTTATTGTCTACAAGGATCATGTGGCACTTCGCCACTTGATGACCAAGAAATAGGAAAAACCTAGGTTGAATAGATGGATACTCCCCTTGAGTGAGCTTAACTTAGAGGTTAAGGATAAGAAAGGAAGTGAGAATATGGTGGCCGGCCATCGAGTAGATAAGTGTCCCCACAAGAACTAGATCCTACAAAATAAGGGTTTGAACTAGAGCCCATTCGAGACAAATTCCATAATGAGCAACGATTTTGACTCAAAACAAGTCGACCTTTGTTTGCCGACTTAGTTAACTTCTTAGTCACATGCCAATTTCCACCTTCATACAATAAGACCGAGAGATAAGTTAAGAAGTGTGGTAGAGAAATATGTGTCGGATGACCCTTATTTATAGAAACATTGTCTCGATAAAGTAATTATGAGGTGTATATTCTTGAAAGAGAGGTGATGTCCATTCTTAATTTTTGTCACTCTTTTGCTCGTGGAGGTCACTTTGGGCCTACAAGGGCCATTAGGAAAGTCTTGTAAAGTGGCCTAAATTGGCAAAACATGTGGAAGCAAACCTTCAAATTCTACAGCTCTTGTGACTGTTGTCAAAAGGCAAGCAACATCTCGGCAAAGAATGAAATGCAAAAATCTCCCCCCTTGCATTATGAAATCTTTGATGTGTGGGTGATGGATTTCATGGGACCATTTCCAAGTTCGGGTGGAAACATGTACATTTTTCTAGTCATGGACTATGTGTCTAAGTAGGTAGAGGAAAATTCCACAAGAATCGATGACTCGGAAATGCTGGTGGAGTTTCTAAAGACTTACATATTTTCCCAGTTTAGAGTTCCCCAAACCCTTATTAGTGATTGAGGAACTAGCTTTTTCAACTGGGGCATTGACGCATTGATAAAGAAATATGATGTCACAAATAAGACGTTCACCGCATACCAACCCCAAACAAATGTGCAAGCCCATTTATCCAATAGAGAGATAAAGGCTATACCTAAAAAATGGTAAACCCGTCAAAAAAAGGATTAGAGTAACCTAATAGATGACAAGCCATGGGCATACATGACCGCATACAAGACCCCAATAGGTTTGTCACACTACCGACTAGTTTTTGGAAATGTATGTTGATGTGCTTCATTATGTGTGTAAACCATTGCATTTGGCTTAGTTTTTAGCTTGTTTTATTTGGTGGATTACTAGTATTAGTTGAGTTTACGTGACGAGGGGTTTAGACTGCCATGTTTAGTTTTGTTATCTAAACCCCGCATTTTGTAGAATTAATTAGTACTAATGGACATTTTGTGTCCACGGGCTCCTAGACATTCCTTGTGATCATCTTTAGTAGTTCGCCTGTGGGTACTTTTTGGTTACATTCTATGTGAAGGTCTTTCGTAAAGGCGGTAGAAGATATTGAAGGCCATTCGCAAGGATTGTAAAAGAGATCGAAGGCTATCACTACCACAAAGACCCCCCTCTAGCACCGGTTTTTTAGCACCGATTTTGAAAACCGATGCTAAAAATATAATAGCACCGGTTTTTTTAAAATTTTTAACACCAATTTTAAAAACCGGTGTTAATTTAACACCGGTTTTTTAATTTTAAAACCGGTTTTTAAAAAACCGGTGCAAAATTTTACAATAGCACCGGTTTTGGAAACAATTAGCACCGGTTTTTAAAAAAATGGCGCTAAAAATTTGAAAATTTTATTTTTCCCGCCAAAGAAATAGCCAAAAATTGTAAAATAGCACCGATTTTGAAAATATTAGCACCGGTTTTAAAAACCGGTGCTAAATATTTGTAAAATTCTATCTTCCCGCAAAAAAATCAAAATAGCACCGGTTTTAGTAAAAAATAGCACCGGTTTTAAAAACCGGTGCTAAAAATTAAATAATAGCACCGGTTTTTGCAAAAAAATAGCACCGGTTTTTAAAACCGGTGCTAAAAATTAAAACTTAGCACCGATTGTTTGTAAAAAATAGCACCGATTTTTAAAAATCGGTGCTAATATTTGTAAAATTCTATCTCCCCGCCAACAAATTCAAAATAGCACCGGTTTGAAAACCGGTGCTAAAAATTGGCATAACCAGTTAATTGAAAAAGGGTCTCGAGGGGTGATTGAGGGGCTCGAGGGGTAAGAGGGGCCGAGGGGTTCGAGAGTTCGAGGGCTCGAGGGGTTTGAGGGGCTCGAGGGGTACAAAGGGTCGAGGGGCTCGAGGGTGTCGATAGTTCGAGGGATGAGGGGATTGAGAGCTCGAGGGGCTTGAGAGGTTGAGGGGTTTGAGAGTTTGAGGGTCTAGGGGTTTGAGGGGCTCGAGGGGCTCGAGGAATACGAGAGGGCTCGAGGGGCTTGAGGGGTTCGAGAGGGCTCGATGGGCTTGAGGGGTTCGAGGGGCTCAAGGGGCTCGAGGGCTCGAGGGGCACGAGAGGTTCGAGGGTTCGAGGGGTACGAGGGGTCGAGGGGCTCGAGAGCTCGAGGGGCCTAAGGGGCTCGTGTGGCTCCAGAGGTTCGAGGGGCGAAAGGGGCTCGAGGGACGAAAGGGGTAAAATGGGCTCAAGGGCTCGAGGGGTTCGAGGGGCTTGAGGGGTTTGAGGGGGTTGGAAGGGTTCTAGGGATTGAGGGGTTTTAGAGGTTCGAGTTCAAACAATTCGAGGGGTTCGAGAGGTTCGAGGGTTCGAGGGTCTCGAGAGCTCGAGGGTGTTATAGTAAATTAGGATTGATTTTAAATCATGGGTGTTATAGTAAATCATATTTCTGATCAGATCTTGATTGATTCAGGACAAGTCATGATTACTAAGCTAGTCATGGTCAGATCTAATATTGTTATACTTCCTGTCAGCAATAGATCATTTTCTAATATTGTTATACTATTGTTAGAGTAAATCATATTTCTGATCAGATCTTGATTGAAAAGGATGGGGACTTAGTGCCTACCTATATTCAAAATAAGTTGATGGTTTGTAGAGATTACAGCAGCCTAAATGCGTTGACCAAAAAGACCACTTTTCGTTACCTTTCATAGACCAAATGTTAGAGAAATTAGCAGGGTATTCATATTATTTTTTTATCTTAGATGGGTATTTGGGGGTATTTTTAAATAGTTATTGACCCTGAAAATCAAGAAAATACCACTTTCACATGTCCCTTTGGCACTTTTACCTATTCGCGCATGCGCTCCGATCTTTGCAATGCCCCAACACATTTCAAAGGTACATGAAAAGCATTTTTTCGAAGTTCGTTGAGCGCTTTATAGAGGTTTTCATGGATGATTTTACCATTCATGGAGATTCTTTTAATAGTTGCTTATATCATCTATCATTAGTGATCAATAGGTGCATTTAAGCTAACCTTGTTTCAAACTCTGATACAGTTCACTTCGTGGTGGGAAAGGGCATTGTTTTAGGTAATGTGGTCTGTTCAAAAGGTATAAAAATAAACAAAGAGAAAGTGAATACTATCCAAAAAGGATTAGAGTAACCAGATATATGACATGCTATGGGCATATATGGCCGCATACAAGACCCCAATAGGTTTGTTACACTACAGACTACTTTTTGGAAATTCACGTTGTTGTGCTTCATTATGCGTGCATTAACCATTGTGTTTGGCATTATTTTTAGCTTGTTATATTTGGTGAATTACTAGTATTAGTTGAGTTTACGTGACAAGGGGTTTAGATGGCCATATTTGGTTTTGTTATCTAAATCCCGTATTTTGTAGAATTAATTAGTACTAATGGAAATTTTGTGTCCACTGGCTCCTAGATCTTCCTTGTGATCATCTTTAGTAGGTTGCCCATGGGTACTTTTTGGTTACACTCTATGTGAAGGCCGTTAGTAAGGGCAGTAGAAGATACTGAAGGTCATTCGCAAGGATGGTAAAAGAGATCAAAGGCTATTCACCTCTAGAATGGTAGTAGACGAAGGCCATGAACATAAAAGCATGGTAGAAGCAGATTGGAGCCAAAGATAGGTGGCATCGGAGTTCAAAGCGGCCAACGAAGAAACGGTGAGCCGTGATCTGATGAGTTGCACCAATGTCTGAGAACGATCCAAGAAGAATTAGACTTAAAGGCTGATTTCATTGGATTTTTCTTCTCAAACACTACAAATCAACTACTAGATCTCTCAAATATAACTAACGGTTTATCCGTAGCAAAGGAAAGAAGTTCAGCCAGCCAAGGCTCAAACAGGTCGGCACGGGACATTCATGGTTGGCACCAACAGCCCGCGCCAAAGGAGTTGGCCCATGCTAACAGTGTTCATCACGAGGCTATGATGTGGACCATGCCAAAGGCCACGGGCCACACGTACATTTTTCAACCTTCACTGAAAATCGGCTAAGTATGGGCACAAACCGTCCCATTTACAATGGCTCGCGTCGTTCCAAGTCTAAGATGTCAAGACCAGCTGCCAGGTTTTGGAGAATTAGACATCCCATGCAAAGTTTGTGAGCAGATCAAGTCTCTTGACCACGTTCCGCACCAAGGGCCACGTCCCGCACGGTCAGAAGCTCAAAACACGCCTTCCAGACTATGACCCGAGCCAAAGGCCATGGTCCGTGCCAAACGTTTTGGCACGGACTGCGCTAGATCTGGTAGCCTGCAGTAGCTCAGAGGAATGGCCTACGCCATATTCAGTGCCCCATGCGAGAGGACAAGACGTGGAAAATGCCAGATCCAGCAGCCCGAGCTAGAGAACACGGCACAGACCTTTCCAGGCGGCGGCTAACATAGGGTTCTCACTATTTTGCCCATAACTCTCTCAATTTTCATCTGATATCCCTCTACCATGTATCAAAATCTTCATATTTCCAATCTCTATCCAATACACTAAATTTCAGCTCCATAAAATTCACGGATCATATCAGTTTATTCAAGATAGATCCATCAGCAAGAGGGAAATGTGACTAGGGTTTTGACCTACTTTTGACCTATTTTGGGCCTATCTTTAGGGCCAATCCTATACTAATATATGTAGAAGCCTTAGTCTTCCAAGAAAATATAGGTAGTCATAATGTCGATTTTTCTCTCTAGTTTAGATAGAAGGAAGAGGAGAGTTCTCTCCCTCTATAGAGTACTTCTTCTATTTCCTTCTCTTTTCTTCTTTTCTTTCTTTATCTTTTCTTCTTATTTTTATAGATCCAAGGCATCTAACCTAATATTTCCATGGTTCTAATTTCTAGAGAATAGGTTTATAGGGATAAGTTGTAGACATGTTTGATTAATGCTTATGTGAGATTCATTAGATTCATCATAATATTTGTGTTCATGATATTATTGTGACTTGTTCTTGAATGTTAAAATTGCATGAATAGTACACTCCATTCAACACACACTCTAGTCTATATTCATGTTGGTACAAATATTGATGCTTGATATGTCCATTTTATGTGCCTAATTTAGTACTGTTTTGGGTCACTTTTGTGCTCTTTTATTATCAAGAGCTTGTATTTTACCTTGAAATTCTCTTAGGAGGGGTGAGAGAAACTTTACGCTCTTTTACCTCTTCTAAGTGGATTTTGCGTGACAAGGGAAGAACATGGAGGCCATTAAACATCACATTTTTTAAGACTTTTGAAGACTTGCTTCAAAGACATGAAGACCGGAGGCCATTGAAGACCATTTTTTATGACATTGAAGACTTGAAAATGAGAAGAATTTCTATGAAGATGAATGTGTACCACAAGAAGAAGAAAAGAAAACAGGATTAAATTCTAGCACCCGTGGCGAGTCGCGATGGCCTCATTGTGAGACCGTCGCAAGTCGCAACGAGCTCGTCGCGAGTCGCAATCAACAAGTGGCTAGAATTTAACCTTATCATTTTTGTACTATAAATAGCACTCTTTTTCCTCTCATTCAGATCTTCATCATCTGTGTTTTTGGTACTATTTAGAACCCTATTTTCTTCCATTTTCATCTTTGAATTCTCTTGTATTATGTTTAGTTGTTTAGCATTAATTAGTATGAACTTTTCTAGCTAAATCTAGTTCTTATGAGCAATTGACTAAGGCTTCCAAGCCCATGTCTTAAGAACAATTTTTAGCCTATTTGATACTCTTACTATGATGCATTTATAGATCATTGAATGTGTTTGTTAATGTCATTAATGTTATTGAAAGCTTGAGTATATGAAGTACTTGTATGGTATGCTTGTTAGGGTTTGGGGAAATGGGTTGATTTTCCCTTTTCTTGATAGGAATCCAAGAGTATGATTTAGAGCTTTTGATTGTGTTGATGGATTCATAATTGCTAGATGAATATGATAATGCTGAGCTCTTTGTCATGTTTGTTGCTTGTAGAAAATGAGAGAAGTATCTGAATGTCGATTGTTCTTGACTAATCTTGTGTAAATGCATTAATTGGTTAAATGCTTAGACACAGTGTAGTGTTTATAAGTGTTGTCAAGCTTGTTGATTCTTCGTGCTAAATGCCATCAATGGGATACGTTTAGTCGTGTTTCGACTACGGGAGTCATTGGTGAGGTTTGACAAGAGATGTTGAATTCACTCTTGCAAACTACTATCTAAGAAGGATAGAAGTTTAGTCTTCACAACAAGTAGTGAAAGTAGTAAATAGGTTGCATGTTCAATGATGGATAAGAGGCTTGGAAGTGGAAGTCAATTGCCCGAGGTTCTGTTAATTATTGTTTTAATCTTATCTTTAGTTGTATTGCATGATTAGGATAGTTCTCTTACTTTGGTAGTTGTTGTACTTTAATTTGATAACTTAGGATCAAACCAACCAAAACCCCCCCTCGTTTACATGCTTTTATATGTATCTATGTATGTATATGCATAGTATGTTTAAACACTTGAAAAGATCCCTCTTCTCGTGGACAACCCCCGACTTGCCATTATCTACTTAATTGCAGATAGGAAGCATTAGGGATTAAAAGTATTAACTTTGAGAGGTACGGCGATGTCCTCCCAATTCCCCCTTGGGAAGGGAAACCTGGTTTTTGTATGAGTAAGGGAGTACGTTAGTCTGCATGAGTGTGTACATGGGAGACCCGAGTATTACTTTGACTTATTTTCCATCGCACCAGTCTTAGCTGTTTATGTAAAGTAGTCCAAGAGGTTAAGTGTATAGATAGAAAAAAGTAGCAAGATAGGGTAGTAACAGGTGCTAGTATCATAGATAAGGTGTCAACGGCCCCTTGACCTAATTGATAGGTTATTAGGAAGTAGTGCATCCATGGTTAAAGCTCGGGATGTAATCGCACGAGGGAGAAATAGATCCACAACAATAGTTGGACCTGGTTGTACTTAGCTAATTACTATGGTGGTGTCAATGAAGAGTTGCGAACGCACACGCCATGACAGGTACGGGGAAGTGTATGTCACTGTCCACGCCACATGTTTTGAATACTCTATTAGGTTTTTCTAAACCTTACATGTGAATGAATCGAGGATCAAAACATTAAATCATTCGCGTCTCACAATAATTCCCCAAGTTCTTAGCTTTATAGATTAATTATTCTTTTTACTTTTATGCTTCATAGTTAATTAAGAAAAACCAATCCCCCCTTTTGTTTACTCTACTAACTATTCCTATTACTTGTATCGATTGGCAACCCATACGAGGTTGTGTTTTTTTTTATACTTAGGCCCTAGCATCTATGGACATACCTAGGGCTTACCACTAACTACCCTATCGGTAGCGTAGTAGTGGGTTGGCTGCAGAATTTAAATCTTATCTTTGACCCTCTCATAAGTCCTCCGCTTAGGTTAATTAGCTACAATTAACGATCCCGGGTGGAGGAAGGTCACATGTCACCTCCCAATTGAGCTAGAAAAAAATACAATGGGAAAAATACATATATCACCCTATGTTTTGGCCATAAGTGCCAATATGACCCTGCAAGATCAGAAAGTGCTATTATAACCCTATGTTTTGCATCAGAAGTGCCGATATAACCTTTTGACACTATTCTGGCATTAACTTTGTGATTCCCAACGTTGAACTAATACAAAAGGACTCAAAACCCCTAGCCTTAAACCTAAAACTTTAAAGACAAAAATACCCCTTGTTCTTCTTCTTCTCCATAATACAGCCACTGCTGCTCCACCGCTCTACCACCTCTAATGTCGTCCACAACCACCTCCAGTGCCATCCTCAACCACCTCTGCCACTGCCGTCCACCACCACCACTGTGCAAACACCAGCACCACCACCACTTTCAGTCATACCCACCACCAATCCCCTCCGAAATCCAGTCAAAATCTAACCAAACAGAGTTAAAAATTCCAATAGAATCCATAAAAGGAATGTTGCAGCCGACGATAATAGAAGCCATAAAAGAAGCCGCCAACGATGCCATAAAAGATACCTAGTAAATTTCACAATAACAGAAGCCATAAAATGAAAGTCGATGACGACGATTACCAACACCACTGCCGCTCCGCCTCCTTCTCCGCCCATCTCCAAGAACTACCTCCTAAGCACCACTATCGCACCTTCCCTCCTACTCCCACCACCGCTCAACCCTAGCCTTGCTACAATATCCACTCAACCCTAGACCCACCACCGCCTAACCCTAGCCCCACCACCGCCTAACCCTAGCCCCACCACCGCCTAACCCTAGCCCCACCACCGCTCAAATCTAAACCCATCACCGCTTAACCCTAGCCCAGCCACTGCCATCACTCAACCCTAGCCTAGCCCCACCACCACTCAATCCTAATCTAGCTGCGCCACTGCCACTACGCTTCTTCTCTCCTCTTGCCTAGCCTCGCCACCGCAATTCACCTCTCCCCAGAACAGCAATTGGAAACCCAATTGGAATGCCACTTTGATTCACCTCCACTCCGCTTTTGGTTCACCTCTGCCACCATTTTTGGTGCCGCTCCGCCAAGCTCCAGAAAATGGAGACCCGCTTGAAAATGCCTCTGAAAGCTTGACGATAATTGCCCCCTGCCACCTGCCCCACGTCAATGCCTTGCCACCTACCCCACGCTATTGCCCCACGATGGTGCCTCTGGAAAAAAGAAGAAAGTGAAGGAATCAATATGAAAGAAGAAAGTAACTGGAATCGAGAAGAAAGTTGAAGGGCATAAGTATCCTTTCACATTTTTTATTTTATTTTTTAAAAAATAGGTGTATAATAGTCTATTCACATAATTCTGGCCAAATTGAGGCCTCCAAGGTTACATTAGCACTTTCGAGCAAAATATAGGGTCATATGGGCACTTTTTAACTTTACAGGATCATATTGGCACTTTCGACCAAAACATAGGGTCATATGGACACTTAAATTTAAAGCATATTAGGTTATTAAAAGAATACATATGAACTTAGATGAAGTCAGAATCAATAAGAAGTTACAACTTCAAGATCTTGAAGAAAGTTGATGTGACTCATATGGGAGTGCGACAATTTACAAGGAAATGGCAAAAGCATGACATGGCAAGTGAATTGTGAAGAAGAACTTTTAAGTAAGACAAATGTTCTTTTATTCCAATCAAGGCTTTGCTTTTTTTCCGAGTAAGTTGCACTTGAGGTGAATGGGTCCATATGTGGTCAGAAAAGTACAATGAAGGCCAATGGGCACCGGATGAAGCCCTACCTTGAGAATGAAGTTTTGGAGCCATTCGAGGAAGTTCTCACCCTCGATGACCAGGTTTATGAATGAATTCTTCTAAAGAAAATCAATCGTGAGAACAGCACTAAACATATCGAATGGTAGTTTATTTTGAGCTCTTGTTATTAATTTGTCCTTATTCTAGAGTAGTATTTTCTGGAACCCTATTACGCTTGCTTTTGTGTTTTTTTTATAGGGAGCACTTTGATTTATCCATTTTATTTGGGTTTTGGGAATTTTTGGATTCATTTTTATACACTTTTGGCTATAGATGTTGCATTTTCCCTTGCAGTTTTCAAAGGAGAGTTAAGAGCAACTTTTACACTTTTATTACTTTTCTAGGGGATTTTGTGTGACAAGGCAATTACTTGAAACTTTGAAGACTATCTTTAAAGATTTGAAGACTTGAAGACTTTCATTTGAGCTTTTAAAGATTTTAGGAATTGAAGAAAAGTAAAGTGAAGGACTTGAGACAAAATAAAGAAAGAAATCAAGATGTTGATTTTGGCTCGGTCGCCACTCGCTATGGGTGCATGGCCAAAAATACTTCCTTCTTTTTTGTACTATAAATACCAAAACCTTATCCTCTCTCTTACTCTCTTCTTCTTCCTGCGCAACTTGGGGCTAAAAACCCTAGGTTTACTTCTTCTTTTCTTATTTTTTTTTAGGTTAGTTATGTGTTTTCATTATTTAGGTTAGCTTTGTACTTGGGATCAATTGATTGAAGCATCCAAACCAATGTAGTAAGAACCTCTATTTCACTCTTTATTGAAACATTTGTTATTTAGCATTTATGTGTTCTTAACGTGAATGTTTGCTTCATTTATGCTATTGGTTGTTTGAGGATATGAAATGTTTGTATGGTTTACTGCTAGAGCGTAGGAAAAGTGTGCAATTTCTTATCTATTTGGCATGAAAATCCAAGATCATGGAATTATACCTTCTTGTTGTCTGATGTGATGTAAATCTTGCTAGATGAGTATGTTAATGTGGATTATTATCATATTTGTCCCAAGGTAGCATTAGAAGGTTGAATCGTGAATGCTGATTGTTCTAGGTTAAATCTAATAAATGCTTTGTTTGGTTAAATGGCTAGGCATTTGATAGAATGCTTGTAGTTGTTATCGAATCTATGGTCTCTCATGTATAATGCCATTGATGAAATATCTTTATGGCGTGGTTCGCCTAAAGTGATCATGGGTGAGCTTTGCAAATGGTCGTTGAACGTCTTTGTGAATTACTATTAAGAAGAAAATGATTTCTATCTATTAAAATGGAAGTGATAGCATTCTTCATAGGTAATAAATGTGACAAAATGAGTGAATGGTTCTAATACTTACATGAGGTTTGGAAGTGGGAACCAATTGCCCCCAGTGCTTTGTTATTTGTAGTTTTTATGTCTTTTTCTTAGTTTGTTGCATGATTAGCATAGTTACTTAAATTTTCTAGTTGTCTTGTTTTTTTAATTTATAACTCAGGAAAACCAACCAAAACCCCCCTCTTTAATTGCTTAGACTAAATTATTTTTTTGGTCCCCTACAAAGTATCTTTTACTATCTTTTGGTCCCCAGTTGCAAAACAACCCTTAGATGGTACCCTACAAATTCAAAACATTATTTCTGGTCCCCAAACCCAGTTTTCGGCAAGGAATCTGGTTTTCAGGCCCACGTGCCGGTCATGTGCCATTTCTTCCGGTATGGTAAGGGGCAATTTGGTATTTTCACAAGGTTGCAATTTTCTCTAAATTAAAAACATTTGTGGAAAATGATTTTCTCTATTTACTCCCCCGCCGCACTGCGCCCTCCGCTGTTCGCCTCCAACCGACGATCTTTGTGGGAGCACTGGCATTGGCTACTAACCTCCAACCAATGATCTTATGCAGCGAACTCCAGTTGGTCAAAGGTGGTTTCTTCTTTTCCAAACAACTTCTTCTTTTTCTGACTTCTTCTTTTTCTTCATGGTCTTAAATTTCGATAAACTTTCAGGGAACCTCTTGTGACAAACATAATGTGGAGGAACTTAATCGTTCAGGTAGGAAATGCTACTGTTTTAACACAAAACTCTTGAAACCAACCAGTACAATAAGCAAGCATTTAATGCATTCCCTTTTAACAACTTCCCACACTTGTTTGTATCTGTGCTGCTGAGTTTTCATTTTCAATCCAAAGGGGCCCAACTCATATACTCCCTCCATCCTGAATTCGAACGGCATCAATTCCAGTTCCAGTGCTCCCAATAAATTTTCCGGCATCAATTCGAACACAATGATAATTCAAACACAATATCCATTCGGCATAGGCGTCAAACTCTCTCCAGCATCGGCGTCGGCATCGGCTTGGTAGCATCGATCTCCAGCGATGGCATCGCACTCTCCCCGGCTTTGGCTTCTACGGTGGTGGTGAGCGCCATTGATCTCCGGCGGCGGTGAGCGGCAGAGTGGTGCCAATCTCCAGCGGTGGCGTCAGCTTCTAAGGTGGCGTCAAACTTTCCCCGGCGTCGGCTTGTCCAGCGGAGGCAAGCAGCGGAGGGCGCAGTGCGGCGGCGGAGTAAACAGAGAAAATCATTCTCCACAAATGTTTTAAATTTAGAGAAAATTGCAACCTTGTGAAATTACCAAATTACCCCTTACCATACCGGAAAAAATGGCACATGACCGGCACGTGGGCTTGAAAACCAGAAATCTTGCCGAAAACTGGGTTTGGGGACCAGAAACAATGTTTTGAATTTGTAGGGTACCATCTAAGGGTTGTTTTGCAACAGGAGACCAAATGATATTAAAAGATACTTTATAGGGGACCAAAAAAATAATTTAGTCAATTGCTTATATATATATATATATATATATATATTGTCTAGTATCCACCTTATATGTTTAAACCTTTAGGAGAATTCGTCTTCTTCGACCCTGATTTGCCACTATCTACTTAATTGTATTTATTAATCATTTAGGGCTCATAAATTTCATATTTGAGAGGTACGATGATGACTTCCCAAATTTTGGCGCTTCTGCCAGGGAAGAGGCATTTATTTTTATGTGTTTGAGCATATTATGTGCGAATATTGGCTAGTTGTGTGAATATGTGTTAGTTTGTTTTTATTTTGGGTTTTAGTTGATCTTTGATTTTTGTTTGGCTTGGAGATGTATTGTTTGAGTTCTTGGTGTATGATTCGTATGCAATCCTCTTCACAAGAGCCCAACACTATGACCCCAAGTTAGAGTTGAACTTGAAAGGGGCTAGGAGGTTTTGTTTGGAAAGTGTGAATAACACCCCTCCTGGTGACCATTTTGCAAAACCTTCTGCTTCCATGGAGCACCAAGATGAGAATCCGGAATGACCTTAACATCCTCACATCCAAGGAGTAGGTATTCCTCCGAGGCAAGTCCCTTTGAGGGAGACGATGGCCCCCAACCTTGAGTAACAACCTATGTGCATCACCTCTCTGGTGGTTGGGCCTAATGGGAATTTAGAGCTTAAGTCCGGATTGATACACTTGGTACCCTCATTTCTTGGTAAGCAAGGGGAGAACCCCAACAAACATATCTCCGACTTTCACATGGTTTGTGGTGGTATGATTCCCGAAGTAGTAGATGAGACCTCTACAAGTTGAAGGCTTTCCTATTTTCATCGAGGGATGCCGCAAGGGATTGGCTCCTGATATGTCCATTTTATGTGCATAATTTAGTACTTTTTGGGGTCACTTTTGTGCTCTTTTTTACCAAGAGCTTGTGCTTTACCTTGAAATTTTCTTAGGAGAGGTAAGAGCAACTTTACTCTCTTTTACCTCTCTTCTAAGTGAATTTTGCATGACAAAGGAAGAACATGGAGGCTTGAAGACCGAATTCCATTAAAGACCACTTTTCAAAGACTTTGAAGACTTGCTTCTAAGACACAAAGACTTGAAGATCGGAGGCCGTCGAAAACCATTTTTGAAGACTTTGAAGACTTTGAAGACTTTCTTCAAAGAGTTGAAGAATTGAAAAATGAGAGTAAACATTGTGAAGATAAGTGTTTACCACAACAAGAAGAAAAGAAAACAAGGTTATGGTCTGGCGCCCGTCGCGAGTCGCGACCAATGCTTCGCGAGTCGTGACCAACGGGTGGCCAAAACCTAACCTTATCCTTTTTGTACTATAAATAGCACTCTCTTTCCTCTCATTCACATCACGTCTTTCATGCATTTTTGGTATTGTTTCTAACCCTATTTTCTACCATTTTTCATCTTTGAATTCTCTTGTATTATGTTTGGTTTATTAGCATTAATTAGTATGAACTCTTGTAGCTAAATCTAGCTCTTGGGAACAATTGATTGAAGCTTCCAACCTTATGTAGTAAGATTCTGTATTTGCTCATTTATGAACATTTATTGGAGAGCATTTTTAAGCCATTAATGTTGTGTTTTACCTCATTTATATCATGGGTTGTTTGGGTATATGAAATGTTTGTATGATTGAAATGTTAGAGTGTTAGGAAAGTTACAAATTTCTTAACCGATTTGTTATGAAATCCAAAAGCATGGATTTAGAACTTCTTGTGTATAATGTGTGGTAATTCTTGTTAGATGAGTATGTTAATGTGGATTATTTTCATATTTATCATATAGATGCAAAGAAAGGTTGAACCTTGAATGTTTTTTGTTCTAAGTTTTAACCTAATAAATCCATTGTTTGGTTAAATGACTATGTCTTTGGTAGAAGGCTTGTTGTTATCAAACCTATGGTCCTTTGGGTGAAATGCCATCGATGAAATACCCCTATGATGTTGTTTGTCTTTGGTGATCATCAATGAGGTTTGCAAATGGTCGCAAACTACTCTTAAGGAGGAATGCATGTAGATCTTTGATTGAAAAGTGATAACATTCCCCATGGACAATAAATGTAATTGAATGAGTGAATGAATCAATGAGCTATCGGAAGTTTGGAAGTGGAAGTCGATTGTCCCCAAGGCTCCGTTAATTATCATTTTAAGCGTATCTTTAGTTGTATTGCATGATTAGCATAGTTCTCTTGCTTTGCTATTTGTTAACCTTCAATTTGATAAATTAGGCTCAAAATACAACCAACCCCCCTCCCCTTGTTTACATGCATTTATATGTATCTATGTATGTATATGCCTGGTATGTTTTCTCCTATATATGTTTAAACACTGAAAAAGATCTTTCTTCTTGTGGACGACCCCGACTTTCCATAATCTACTTAATTGTAGATAGGAAGCTTAAAATTATTAACTTTGAGAGGTACGGCGACGACCTCCCAAATTTTAGCACCGCTACCGGGGAAGAGGCATTTATTTTTAAGTGTTTGGACATATTATGTGTGATTATATGCTAATTGTAAATATTTGTTAGTTTGCTTTTATTTTGATTTCTTATTTGATTTGCTATTTTCACTTGACTTGGAGACGTATTGTTCGAGTTCTTGGTGTATGGTTCGTACGCGATCCTCTTCACAAGAACCCCTACACTACGACCCCGAGTTAGAGTTGAATTTGAGATGGGCTAGGAGGCTTTCTTTGGAAAGTGTGAATAACACCCCTCCTAGTGACCATTTTGTGGATACCTCTTCCTCTATGGAACATCAACTTGACCATGAAGATGAGCATCCGGGAAGGGAACCTTAAGGGTGAGCTCCTCCTCTCCAAAAAAAAAAGGAGATTCCTTTGGGGCAAGCATTGTTAAGAGACATCATCAATAACCAATGTGCATTAAGTATCCCATGGTTTGACCAAACGGGTACTTTGAGCTAAAGACCGGGTTCATCAACATGCTACCCATATTCCTTGTTAGGTAAGGGGAGAATGCCAACAAACACCTCACCGAATTTCACTTCTTGTGTGGTGGCATGGTCCCCTCTGGAGTGGATGAATATTTCTATAAGTTGAAGTCATTCCCATTCACACTAAGGGATGGTGCAAAAGATTGGGTCCACTACCTACCACCTAAGAGCATCAAGAGTTGGCTTGATGTGAAATTGAAGTTTCTAGCAAAATACTTCCCGGTCTCGAGGTCTGCCGCCTTGAAGAAGGACTTAAGAAACATCCTCCAATGGCATGAAGAATCTCTCTTCGACTATTGGGAGAGGTTCAAGAAACTTCTCGCAAGTTGCCCTTACCAAGGTTATTCAGAGGGGGATTTAGTTTATTACTTTTACAATGGCCTTCTTTATAAGGATCAAAGGTTGGTAAGGAGTTCTTTTGGTGGCACCCTTGGGAACAAAACTTCATCTGAGGCTATGCAAATGTATGAGGAGCTGGCGGAGAAGTCAAGAAACTTTAGCTCAAGGGCCAATTTGAGAAGGAAAAATCCAATGACTGCAAGTGACCCTTCCAATACTGGAAAGCTCAAGGTTCAACTCTCTCCCCTTGCATCCATGGTGAAATCATTGATGACGAAGCCCGAAAATGCGCCACATATTAAATCATATGAAATTTGTTACTTGACGCATCCTACAGACACTTGCCATACTTTGCAAGAGGGCTATATCGAGGAGGTGAGTGCCATGGGATATCAAGAAAATCAAGGCAACCAAGGAGATCAAGGTGGGCAAGGCTACCAAGGTCACCAAGGCTACCAATGTTATCAAGGGTACCAAAACTGGCCGTACAATTCGAGAAATCGTGATAACCCAAACCTCCAGTATGGAAACCCTCAAGGAAGCCAAAATCCTCAACCATATCAGTCTCCTAAAAAAAATATAGGCCACCTCAACAACAATTTCAAAGGCTCCAAGACAAACCTCGAGACCAAAGGGAGAGCTCGGGGCTAACAATGGATGAGGTGATGCAAGCCATTCACCGGTTAGGCATGTGTGCGGAGAAAAGTGAAAAATTCCAAGATGAAGTGAAGGCAAACATCAAGAACTTGGAAACTCAAGTGAGACAAATAGCTCAAGTGGTGAATTGGATGGAGGCCCGAGAAAAAGGAAAACTTCCCTCCAAACTGGAAATTAACCCTCGACAAAATGTGAGAGCAATATCATTAAGAAGTGGAAGGGAAGTGAAGGAGCCCTAAGCAAGGGTTTTTGTTGAGCATAAGATTGAGAAAGAAGAAAACCATGAGAAGAAGTTCAGGGAGTTGGCCAAAGAGAGCAAGGAAGAAGAAAGGGAGGTGGAGATATTTGTGCTAAGACCAGGATCAAATCCTAAAACATCATCCCCACCTCACAAGAAGTCAAGAGGGGCGGAGATCCCTATTTTTGTACTGGAACCACCGTTCCTGGAGACATTAAAGGATAGAAGGACCAAGGAGGACACCAAGGACATCTACAAAGTCTTTCGTAGATGCGAGGTAAATACTCCACTCTTAACTGCTCTAAATCAAGTTCCTAGGTATGCTAAATTCCTTAAATAATTGTGTACCATCAATAGGAAACAACAATTGAAAAGTAAGAAAAAGAATGTGAAGAGTGAATATGTCTCTGTCTTGTTCAATGATGAAATGCCCTCAAAATGTGATGATCCAGGAATGTTTACAATCCCTTGTGAGATAGGAGACAAATGTGTTAACAAGGCCATGTTAGACTGAGGTGCTTCAATCAATATGATCCCATATTCCTTGTATTACAGTCTAAATCTAGGATTTTTTCACAAAAATTGGGTTTTTATCCAACTTGCCGATCACTCTAGCATATACCCGAAAGGTACTGTGAAGGGTGTGTTGGTAAAAGTGGATTCTTTGACATTCCCCATAGACTTTTATGTTCTTGAAATAGGAAGTGACAATAGTGCTAAACCTATCCTTTTAGGAAGGTCGTTTCTAAATACTTCAAGAACCATAATTGATGTGCATAAAGGAACATTGACCATGGAATTAAGGGGCGGAAGGTAGAATTTGACACTAATAATTCTATTAATCATCCTAGTAGATATCATTCTTGCCAAACTATTCATGTTATTGATGACGAAGAGCAAGATGTAATTGTGCCCAGAAATGATAGTTCCTTAAATGTTGCCATAGAGGATGTTTTGAGTGATGATTTGATTTCAAATGTTACTAGTACTAACTTGAAGGAAAGCAACGATGAATGCACTCTTGGGAAGGCAGCATCCAACACTTTTCGTGTGTCCGAGGGTAAGCCAGTAAGG
Source organism: Rubia yunnanensis (assembly GCA_037428765.1). Taxonomy (NCBI): domain Eukaryota; kingdom Viridiplantae; phylum Streptophyta; class Magnoliopsida; order Gentianales; family Rubiaceae; genus Rubia; species Rubia yunnanensis. Next base: position 114,638,067 of record CM075061.1, on the reverse strand, counting down.
GTGTTTCCCCCTTCTTCTCTTGAGAAGACTTTCGTGGAAGAGTGCAAACCACCACTGAAAGTTTTTAAATGTTCATCTCTTTGAAAAAGAGAGAAACCCTTGAATGCTCACGTGCTTGAGATTACCATGGAACAAAAAGTGAGTTGTTAGAGATGTTTAGGGAACATTAAGCTACTTGAAGAAGGTTTTGTGGGGGGATGATTCAAATCGTGATTATTTTGACCCGAATTGAGGAAAGGAATCCGATCATCTTGATTCATTTTTTGAGTAAGCTCTAAAAAAGGGAGTACGTCATGCCGACGACGTTAAATAAACTTGGTTTTGATCATATGGATCATCATTCGTGACTTTCCATTGATGTTGCTTACTTTTGGATTTTGTCATTAGTTTCATTGTTTTGCTTTGTGCTTTTCACGGGTTTTTTCCACGATTTTGTAGCGATTTGAAACCAAGGCATTGGACTTTTGAGGGTAGAAATGCTTAGAGTCAAGAAGGAAAAACTTGGATAAGAGGTGAAATCAGAAAAATTTTCTAAGTACCAGGTGGGTAGCCCGTCGCGATTCGCAACCACCTCGTCGCGAGTCGTGATGGGCTCAGAATATTTTATGCTCATTTTGGGTTTCAGCCTCCACTTTTCGCGAGTCACAAGTCACGACGAAGCTGTCGCGAGTCACGATGGAGTATCGTGACTCACAACGAAGTGGTCATGAGTCGCGACCAGATCAGGATTTTTGGGTGAAAAAAGAGCTCCCGGCATCCACTTGTTGTGAGTCACAATGGCCTCATTGCGAGTCGCTACAGACCATCGTGAATTGTGATGAAGTGGTCGCTAGTCCCGACGACCATCGTGAGTTGTGACGAACACATCGCGAGTCCTGACGGTCGTCTAGGCCTATTTTAAAACGGACAGGATCCACCAGTTTCCCTTCATCTACCCACACTTCACCTCCGCCATTACACCGCCACTCCACCCCTTTCCGACCACCACTCACCACCGCCACACACCACTCCAAAAATCACCATAAAATTTTGAAGAACACAAACCCTAGAATTTGGGGGTTTTGTGACTTTGTGCAATCAAATTTTGAATTGATTGTGGGCTCCCTCCTTTCTTCTTCCAAAGCATCTAAGTGGTACATTTCATCACTTTATTGAACTTCACTTGTGATTATGATTGTATACTCTATTTATTGGATATTGTATAGATTATGTGTGATACCTTTGGAAATTAGATTGTTTGAACTTGGTTTATTTTTGTGAATATATTGTGCTTGCAATTTGATTTGATGGAGATTGTGTGCATATTTTGTGTTTGTGGCTTGGTTGAATGTAGGATAACATCATACTCACTTTGAGTGTGTTGAGTTGCTCGTATTGGTCTTGTGCTTGCATTGCGCTATTAGTGTTACTTTGGTTGAGAATGGATTGTGGTTTATGCTAGATATGTGGCATGTTGGCCCTTGATTAAACATAGTTGTTATTTGGATAAAATGTTATTGTGCTTTTCAATGTTATTTTGCTTAGGGTAGTTTAGCCATGGGACTTGAATGTTGACATTATGGATGTACTAACGGTGGCTAAACTAGTTAGGCATGACTGTGATTTTGAGATATAGTATTTCGATATTCAACTATGTGAGAACTTCATTGACTTGAGAATACGGGCATGTTGGATATAACATGGATTGTATATACAATTGTGATTCGGACTTGTACTAGTTGACATGGATTTGATTTAGTTTGTAATGATTGGAAAAAACTAGTTTAAAGGTTGAGTATGACTTTGTATTGTATATATGTATATCATATACGTTTGACTCGTTTGTTGTGGTTGTTATATGACCCCTACCAAGAGACCCGAGGTGGGCAAACCGCCACTCCACCTTCGCCTCCACCACTGGCTCCAGAGTCGAGCCCTGTACCTCTCCCTCTAGATAGGTACACGGGTTTGACCCAGATCACTGGGTCCTATGCTGAGAGATGGGAGGCCCTGGAGAGCCACCAGCTCAAGGAGATGAGTTTTATATATGTGCCCACACTGGATGCTCTTGGGCTCACCCAGCCTGTTCGATGCCTCCTCGCCAAAGAGGGGATGGAAGGTTTCATGAGCAGAAGTGCCCCCTCTTACCAAAAATACACACTAGAGTTCTTGTCCACGGTCAGGATATGCAGCATGAGAGATGATCAACCATGCAAAAGGTACATTTCTTTCCACTTGGATTATATATCTCGACAGATGACTGTCTCACAGGTTGAGGAGGTATTTGGATGGGACACTGTGGAGATACAAGCAAGGTTGGACCCACAGGCCCAGGAGTGATCGATTGAGGATGACATGCAATTTTGGAGTGTCATCAACATAAATCCAAAGAACTCCCATGGCAAGAGCAATGTCATCATCCACCCTGCACTCCATTATGTGCACCGACTGTTGGCTGGAACATACTTTTCTCGGCGGAGCCAATGAATGTGCCAGACAACGATATTCACTTTTTGTGGCACTTGACGAGTAAGGGACCAGGATATGGGTTATAGTTTGAGCTGTGATGAAGAGGATTATAGAGGAGGTAGGAAAGCCAAAGGGGCAGATTATGGTTATAGGTATGATAGGCCTCTTGGCGGAGTACCTAGGATTGGTTCCTCCGACTGACTTTCTGCGCTTAGGGAGGTGCACTTCCCACCTCATCACTACTGAGAGGTTGGTTGAATTTGAGATGCTCAGGGTCACCCGGACCAAGGGAGTATTCCACTTGTTATATAGCGCCAGAAAGGTCACATTCATGGCACTTCCTCAGCCCAACAAGACGAAGCTGGAATTTGATACACCTCTAGCAGATTTTGCAATTTCACCTGACTCCTCGTGTAGTGAGGAGTTCTAGTGCAAGCTCCATGACCTTAGTCCAGCCCCTGTTCAGCGCGATGATAGCAGGCTGCCTTTCTCCGAGCGACAGCAGCAGCACCCCTCGTAGCCTCCACCAGAGACCGAGCCGATGCAGAAGGATGATGTGCCACCTCACTACTACCAGCCTCCACCAGATTTCTATGAGTCGATGATGCAGACCATGCAGGATGGATTCCACCGCTAGGATAGCATGCTACTAGAGCACAAAATGTCTGTCTCCCAGAGCTTGATCAACATGGATAAGGATATTGATCACCTATCAGCTCGCATCTATGAGATGCAGTCCCAGGAAGGCAGTGTCTCAAGCCCCGATCCGGGAGCAGAGAGGCGGAGAACTAGGAGGCAGAGGAGCACGGATTGGTTGGCTCGTTATCAGCAATGCTATTTTGGCGGTGGACCTTCTTCCTCACATCAGTGATTTGCGAGCACCATATCCTTACCCATTCCATACTCCATTTTGTATGCTTTGGCCCTATTGTCTACATTGAGGGAAATCTAGTGTTCTAAGTGTGGGGAGGGGTATCTACTTATTGCACGATTGGGGTTGGTGATACTTTTAAGACTTGCTACTTTTGAAAAAATCTTTTGTTTTGTCTTGGACATTTTTCCCTTTTGTTTTGGGATGCTTTTCTTTTGATGTACTTGGATAATGTTGGCTTTGATACTTTTCTTAGCCTTAACTTTGGAAAGAACTTTGCAACTTTTTGGATTGGAGAAACATGAAAAAATTTGAAAAAAATAAAATAAAAATAAAAAGAATCCCACTAAGTTGAAAACCCGAGAGGGCATCTTAGGCAACATTGGGGGCCCGGATAGGTCAAAAACCTGAGAGGGCGACCTAGGAAAAAATTAGAGGCTAAATGTGTGGAAAAATGTGAGATATAAGCCAAAGAAACATAACATGTGGCTAGGATGAAAACCTGAAAGGGCTCCTAGGCAAAATGAGAGAAAATAAGAGAAATTGAAAAATGTTAAGTGTTCACTCATTTCCCAGCGTTAGATTCATAAGGTTGCGGTGGCCATACGGATGGATTGGGTAGCTTGGCATCTTGAGGACCTCTCAGGAGTGGAAGATTTAGCAGGAGAAGATGAAGTAAGTTATGAAACTCTTCATTGTTAATATACTTCATATTTAGGTTGATAAATTGATATAAAGTGGAGCATGTGTTTTGAACTTTATACATGTCTTTAGCTTCACCTTGTACCATTGGATTTGGGATTGTCTATTCAAGATTACGAATTTTTTTGGAGATAGCAATGAATTGATAGGTTGATATGGTTTGTGTAGATGTAGGAATGGGGGTTGTGGGAAACTTATCACTTGACCTTAACATTAAGATGTGTGATATTGAGAGTTTTGTGAGGTATTGATTTGGGGGAATAGTAGTTAGGATGTGGATACGTCATTTCCTTCATATGCTTGGATCTTTTCTTACTCAAGGGCGAGTAAGGTTTAAGTGTGGGGAGGTTTGATATGTCCATTTTATGTGCATAATTTAGTACTTTTTTGGGTCACTTTTGTGCTCTTTTATTATCAAGAGCTTGTGTTTTACCTTGGAATTTTCTTAGGAGAGGTAAGAGCAACTTTACGCTCTTTTACCTCTTCTAAGTGGATTTTGCATGACAAATGAAGAACATGGAGGCTTGAAGACCGGAGGCAATTAAAGATCACTTTTTGAAGACTTCGAAGACTTGCTTCGAAGACACGAAGACTTGAAGACCGGAGGCTGTCGAAGACCATTTTTGAAGACTTTCTTCAAAGAGTTGAAGACTTGAAAAATGAGAGGAATCATTGTAAAGATAAGTTTTTACCACAAGACGAAGAAAAGAAAACAAGTTTAAGTTCTGGCGCCCGTCGTCGCAACCAACGGGTGGCTAAAACCTAACCTTATCCTTTTTGTACTATAAATAGCACTCTCTTCCCTCTCATTCACATCTCTTCTTTCATGCATTTTTTATACTGTTTTTAACCTTAGTTTCTATCATTTTTCATCTTTGAATTCTCTTGTATTATGTTTGGTATGTTAGCATTAATTACTATGAACTCTTGTAGCTAAATCTAGCTATTGGGAGCAATTGATTGAAGCTTCCAACCTTATGTAGTAAGATTCTATATTTGCTCATTTATGAACATTTATTGGAGAGCATTTTTTAAGCCATTAATGTTGTGTTTTACCTCATTTATACCATGGGTTGTTTGAGTATATGAAATGTTTGTATGATTGAAATGTTAGAGTGTTAGGAAAGTTGCAAATTTCTTAACTCATTTGATATGAAATCCAAAAGCATGGATTTAGAACTTCTTGTGTATAATGTGTGGTAATTCTTGCTAGATGAGTATGTTAATGTGGATTTTTTTCATATTTATCATATAGATGCAAAGAAAGCTTGAACCTTGAATGTTGTTTGTTCTAATTTTAGCCTAAAAAATGCTTTGTTTGGTTAAATGACTATGTCTTTGGTAGAAGGCTTGTTGTTATTAAACCTATGGTCCTTTGGGTGAAATGTCATTGATGAAATACCCCTATGATGTTGTTGTCTTTGGTGATCATCAATGAGGTTTGCAAATGGTTGTTATTTGTCTTTGCAAACTACTCTTAAGGAGGAATGATATTGATCTTTGATTGAGAGCTGATAACATTCCCCATAGACAATAAATGTAATTGAATGAGTCAATGAATCAATGAGCTATAGAAGTTTGGAAGTGGAAGTCGATTGCCCCCAAGGCTCCGTTAATTATCATTTTATGTGTATCTCTATGTATATATATGCCTAGTATGTTTTCTCCTATATATGTTTAAACACTTGAAAAGATCCCTCTTCTTGTGGACGACCCCAACTTGCCATTATCTACTTAATAGTAGATAGGAAGCATTAGGGCTTAAACGTATTAACTTTAAGAGGTACGACGACGAGCTCTCAGCTCCACTATCTACCACCCGGGAGCATCACCAAATGACTTGAGATGAAGAATAAATTTCTCAACATAAACTTCCCAGCCTCAATTTCCTCCACCTTGAAGAAGAACATTAGCAATATCATCCAATACATTAAGAGTCGTTCGACGACTATTGGGAGAAATTCAAGAAGCTTCTCTCAAGTTGTCCTTATCATGGTTATTTGGAGGGAGATTTGGTCTACTATTTTTACAATTTTCTTCTGGATGAGGAGCTCGTATTGGGAACTTGTGGTGGTTCTATTGGGAACAAGACTTTAAGGGAGGCTATGGAGCTCTATGAGGAGTTAGCTGAGGAGTCGAGACCATTTGTCTGAAAGTGATGATGACCCTTTGTCTGAAAGTGAGAGCATAAGCGACCATCTATGAACTCTGTCCCTCTATCACTCTAAAACACCTTAATGGTTGAAGAGAACTGGTTCTCCACAAATGCCTCAAACTGGCAATTAACATCCCAAAAATCAGATTTACGGCGCAATGGGTAAAACCATGAGAGTTGGGAATGATCATCAATAGTAGGAGAAGCCATCAGCAGATAAAATAAGAGAGGACCCCCATAAATCACAATGAATCACATCAAGCACCCTAGCGGCACTTTTTCATTTGTAGGGAAAGATAAATGTTTCCCTTTAGCCTTTTCACATGCATCTAAAAGGGTGGGTTAAAGGAAAACCGATGAGACAGATAAGCATCTAGAAGCATGCAAACCAGAAATAATGGAATGCAGAACATGACCAAGTCTGGCATGCCAGATTTCAAAAGACACACACGACCTATTTGATTCCACAGTAGACAGTAAAGTAGACGCACCTTATTCTAAAATATAAAGCCCATTTTCACTATGACAATGACCCAAAGTTTCCTTAGTGATTTTATGCCAAATAATAAATGAGCGATCATCAAAGCAGACAACATCGTTCAAATATGGAGTTAATTTTCTAATTGAAAGCAAATTTTCAGTGATATCAGGCAAAATAAGCACATCATAAAGAGAGATGGACTTTGAAATCCGAGAATTACCCATACGAGTAATAGGGAGTTGAGAACCATTACCAATAACGATGCGATGAGAACTATCATAAGCAATCACATAATCAACAGTAGTGGGGGACGATGCCATGCCTTTTGTAGCATCAGAATTAACAATATACTTGTAGCTATGATGCCTAAATTCTGAGATACAATTAAAATGAGCCATTCTGCAAAGTGATAAGTGTCAAGGGATGAGATGGGCACGTAATGTGGTGCTCAAATTCTGCAGATGGATCGTCATCACATGCAAAAGGGGCTGGACAGTAAGGTTGGCACGTGAACGTCACGCATGCGTGGCTAAACGCGCAAGGATTGATGTAAGCGTGTGGATCTCACGCGCTAAAATATGTGTTGTGACAGGATGTCAGGCAGAGATGCCTTAGAAGTCAGATATGGTGATGATGTTGTGGATTGTCGCCAAAGAATTGCCGAACAAAAGGGACTACCGCTGGTTCAGAGCAGGCCAGAGATTTTAAGAGACAACGCCTTTGAGTCACCGTTGGAGATTGGCGATGGGATGGATGCTGATCGGCTATGGTGAAACTGACCAGAGACAAAGGAGAAGCGTGCCTGAGCTATCCATCGGAGGTGACCATAGAGAAGACCGAAGAAAATCTGTCGGAGGTGCGTCGGAGAACGGAGAGAGGTGCTGTAAGAAGGGAGACACCAGAAATTGACGTCGGGACGACACCAAAAACTTGCCAGAATGATGCCGAATATTAGCCAGGAATTCGTCGGAAAAGAGTGCCGCTGTGAAGGACAATGAAAAAAATAATAATTAAAGAAAGAGAGAAAGGAAAGAAATTGGGGGCAAAATCGGTGAGGCTCTTATACCATGGAATAATGTATTTCCCGTAAAGAATAATGAATTACTAACCAGAATAAATAGAGTACAAAAGGAATACTAGCACTAGTAAACTCTAGTCTAGTCAACAACTCTATCTAGAATCAAATCAAATCAATCAGATACTTGACTTTTACTAACAAGCTTCTTTGATGTTCTAATCGGATTAAACATAGCTACTGGTGTTCTTTTCTAAAGGAGATGGGTGGTGGACCGGTGGCGAGCTGGCTAGAAAGGATGAGAGGCCTAATCAGAGCGGCGGCAGCGAAGGTGGTGATGGTAGAACCGAGTTTTCAGCCATAATGGCAAAATTATCCATCAAATTTCAGGCTTCAAGTGAAAGGGCATTTTGGTCTATTTACACTCAGTCAATGGATGGAAGTACTCAGTCAATGCCTAAAATGGTGTCATAGGGTTATATTTGTAATTTCATTTAGTAGTTAGGTTTGTTTTTGCACTAAAAATTAAAACAAGCTTATATGTTCACTTACTAAAGTATATAGGATTATATTTGTAAAAATCTCTATTCAATTTTTTTGGCTGAGCTTTATATTATAATATAATTATATTAAACATAGTATAATTATTATTACAATAAAAATAATAATAAAACTATTTATATAAAATAATAATATATTTATACTAAAATATTGTAACAATTATATATAGTATAAATTATGAAATAATATTATTTTTTGTGAAAATAATATTAACACTAATTTTATTAATAATTTATCGATATATAACTCGAAAAGTGAGACTATAACATAATTGTTTTATGTGTGATATTATTCCCAACCCCCACCCTCGGGTGATTTCATCAAAAAAAATTATGTGTGATATTATTTTTTTGTTTTAAATTTATTTAAGTTAGAGTATAACATTACTACTTAATTTATTACTATTTTTATTACAAAATTATAAAATAATAGTATTTATATTAAAATAATAGTATTTATATAAAAATAATATATTTAATATAAAATAATATAACTATTATTCACGGTATAAAGTTAAATAATAATATGTTTTCTTACTTCAAAAAATATTTATATGAAAATTGTAGTTTTTTTAAAATTCTACCCATACAGCTTGAAAAATAAAATTATAATTTTTTTTGAAACAATAATCATAAAATTTTAACTTTTATTTTTTTTTGGTTATTTTAATCAATCAAAACGGATGATTATGCGATCCAAAATTTTCTCTCTATCCCAGTGAGTGCGATTACACTTCTATGTGTACTTTTCCCGTTAGCTTTTTCAGTCAGATCTGGTGAGATCATTTGAGCAGCACCTCCTTGGGCAAATCCGACAAGAAAAGAGGGCCGGGATAAGTAGCAACTAAGCTAGTGGATGAGGAACAGCAGATAAGGAGAATAGGAAAAGAAGTGGTAGATCCAATATGGGGAGAAGGAGTTAAAGAGTTATAGAATATAGTGGAGCAAGGTGATCGAGAAGAAAACATGGGTGGTGTTATTTAGAGCAGCAAAGTGATGGAGTTGGCCAGCAAAAGCCAGTCATAAGCTAAACTATGAGGTAATATTTCAGCTAGGATTGATATTTCTGAAACGGTGAGAAAGAAGCTTCCCTGGGAAGATAAGGTTAAGAATGAGAAAAACAGGAGTTTGGTGTTTGATCAAAATCAATCTAAAGTAAGGAAGTACAGAATGGTGAATATTAAAGGGATGGAAATGGGGGAGATAACAGTAGTGGATGTAGAAGAAAGTAATCTGCAAGATCCTGGGGTAACCCTCCGTTCCAGATTCTGGAAGTTTTTCTGAAAAGAATTTGGGGGAAAATTTGCTAAAGGTGTGGCACATGCAAAAGGTATGTTCATGGCTAAACTATCATCTAAAATGTATAAGAATGAAAATTTTGAGAATGGACTTCTAATGTTTGGTGGAAAATCTATGGTAGTAAAATCTTGGTCTAAGGATTTTGATTTAAGGAGCCTGATAAAGTACCAGTGTGGATTAGATTAACTAATTTTCCTCTAGTGTACTGGGAGCCAAAAATCCTAAGTAAGATAATCAGCTCACTGGGTAAAACCTATTTGTCTGGATAGAGCAACAACTAAGAAAGATATGCTAGCGTATGCCAGAGTTAAAATAGAAGTGGATATAGCTGACGATGTGTCTGAAATGATTAACTACATAAATGAAAAGAAAGTTATAGAATAACATAAAATTATTTATGAATGGTGTCCGGTGAAGTGTGAATTCTGTGAAATATATGTGCATAAGAAAATCCAGTGAAAAAGAAAAGTGGAAAAGAAAAATGGCTAGCAAAGGGAACAGAAAGCACATATGTATGTGTCTATGAGGTAAGAACCGAAGAACTCGAGCAGGAAAAAGGCATAAATGAAATGGGAAAGGAAAAAACTGAGAAAGGAATAATTGAAAGGGAGTAGGAGATTGAGATGTGGGTATTTACAAAGGAGAAAGAAAGAAGAATATTGGAGGAGAAGTTGGAAGTAGTACAGGGTCAAAGAGGAAATCCTAGCAACTTTAAGGATAAGCCTCCAGATGATCAGTAATTTTGCAATATGGAATGTGAGAGGTATAAATAAAAGAGAGAAGCATGGGGTGATAAGGGGTTCTGCCTCAGGAATCAAGCTAGGCTTCTAGCCATGTTAGAAACAAGAATACAAAAAGAGAAAAAATGGGAAATATAGAAAAAAATATGATTGGGATGGAAACTGGTAACAAATGGTAAAATTACTAAAGGGGGAGAATATGGTTGCCCTGGAGAGAAGACCTATTTGAAGTAAAAGAGATTAACAAAGGTGAGCAGTGGATTGATGTAGAATGTGTAAAGGAGTTTAAAAAGACAATTTTCCTTACGACAATTCATGGTTTTAGTACCATATAGAAGATGTTGGATATGTGGCATTCACTAAAAGATATTGGGAAAAGAAACAAGCCTTGGTTAATATGTGTAGATTTTAATTCACCATTGGATTATGATGATAGTATTGAGGGAAATCAGATTGATGAAAAGGAGGTGATTGATTTTTAGGAGGTGGTGGCTAAACTGGAGATAGAGAAAATTAAAGTTGTTGGAGCAAAGTTTACTTGGTCAAACAGGAGATCAGGGAAATAAATGATTATGACTAAGCTAGACAAGGATTTAGTGAATGAAATCTGGATAGAAGAGTTGCAAGATGGAGTTTGTGAAATAAAAAACTAAGTCATGCCAGACCATCTTCCTTTACTATTCAGGTAGAGCAGGAGGGATGTGAAAAGGAAAAAAACCTTTCAGATACTAAAACATGTGGCCAAAGGCTGAGATGTTTTATAAAATTGTGCAAGAAGTCTGGGAGAAGAGAAGAGTCCATAGTATGATAGAACTTGCAAAAGTTCTGCACATTTTTAAATTACCATTGAATAATCTAAACAGGAAGGAGTTCAGCAATATTGGAAAAACAAAATCAGAATTAGCCTTGAAAAACTGGATACTAGCACAAGATGAGTTTTTTTTTAAATGTAAACCATCCGAGGATGGGGGGACTATATTAGGCTCCCCGAACCGAGAACAAATGAAAATAAATGACATAGGCCCGAAAAAAGGCATAGTTCGATACAAAAAGATCATCCAATTGATGATCCAAGAGCCAATATAAGCTCTTGAAGCAATATAGCACTTGCTTCCAAAAGCGGTGTTTCCACCTAAGCAAAAAACTGAGAAACCAAGCTAATGTACATCGATGATCCAGCGGGGGACTTTGTTTTTATTCCATGTAGCTGATATACCACGAACAGATCGGCGAATCAAAAAATCGAAACGCCCGTTTGTCAATGGTATGTCAGCCGAATGATTTAAAACACTAGGTCCCGGCAAACTAGTGAAAATCCAGGGGGCAAAGTTCAGGGTGACATGCTGGTGAGGATTGGAGGAGGAATCTGCTGCTAACTGAGATCCTTGCTGCTCACTATTTTGAGAGGTGTCCCTCCTTATCCACGGCCACTTGTGAAGACAAAAATTCCATGCGAAGATAGCTAACCTGTGAAGACAATAGAGCAGAATCATTGTGTAGATTTTAATCATAGACGTCATTTGAAATTCTGATAGAGGGGACACCCCTTTTGTCCAAAGTAATTAGTCCTCTAGTTTTGTTATCTAGTTCATCAAACATAAAGATGGAATTTATTTCCTCATTTCTGGCTCTCTTTGCTAAACAGTCAGCAGGCATATTACCTTCCCTAAGAACATGAACCAGTTTTGTAGCACCCAAAAGATTATGAGTATCATCAGATAGGACATATAGGTTCCAAGGAGCAGTTAAAGGGTTATTTACACATGCTACATCATTGAGGCAGTCAGTTTCAAGCTCAAATTCTAAGAAGTGTTTTTCATGCATTAGGTTTAAAGCACACATATAGCTATCAGTTCTGCATTCAAAGCTGAAAAAGCACTTTGGCTGATAGCTTTTGCCAATAAACAGTCACCACATTCATTCCTAACAATTAAACCAATACCACATTTATTTGATTTTGAGTCCCAGGAGGCATCTATATTAACTTTGATGAAATTTACTGGAGAATACCATATTACTTTTGTTATTTTTCTCTTTTCCCGTGTTTTCAGAAAAGGCACAAAATTAGATGATATCCATATTTTGTCAAACTCACCACAGTGATGGAGAGGATGAATTAGGGCAATGTCATGCAGTGACTTTCTAATCTCAGAGAGAATAATAACATAGTTTGGTTTAATTTCATCAAATAGCAATTTATTTCGTGCTTTCCACAGATGCCAGCAAACAAGTAGTGGTAGAAGAGGAATAAGTGCTGAGTGTGTATTAGTGAAACCAGCAGATGACCAGTAATAGGACAATCTATTCCACAATGAGGTAAAACGGAGCACAGGTAAAGAAAGCCATCTATTTATCTCATCCCACACATGTAATGTGAGAGAACAGTCATTAAAAAAGTGTGATAGGGAGTCAGAGTGTAAACAGCAGCAACATTTAGATACAAGTTGGAAACCCATGAATTGCAGAACATTATCAAAAGGAAGTAAGCTATTTAAAAGTCTCCAGAGGAAAATACTTAGCTTTTTTGGTATTCTGGAGTGCCATATTTTGCTGAGTGACATAACTCTTCGCCTGGATTCCCTGATCAGGTTATATGCGCTCTTGAAGGTGAATATTCCACTCAATAAGGGTTGCCAAATCATCCTATCAGCCCTTTCCGTTGTTATTTTGAGATTTTCCAATAAGTGGAGAATGGATGGAGGCAATACTGTTTCAAGTGTTGTAAGAATGGATGATTTATTCACTACAAATTGAGAGATAAACAGTTCCTTGATTTCCGGTGGAAAATCCTGCGGTAGGAGGTCCTCTAAGGGTTCAAAATGTGACCAATTAGCATTCCATATATTACAACTTCCTACACCAATGATGGTTTTAGAAAAAGATTCAGCAAGATGGTTAATCTTACATATCCTTCCCCAATTCCTAGATTTTCTTGTTGCTATTGGTAGAGACCAGAGGAACTTGGACCAGGGGGTCTCCCCTTGTTGAAATTTCCACCAGAGCTTGATAGAGAAAGCTCTGATGATAGAGTTCATATCTCTAAGACCGAGGCCATTTTCATTTGCAGGAAAGCATAGCTTCCTCCATGTTCTCCAAACTTTTTTGTTTTTACCATCCTTTTCACCCCAGAAAAAAATAGAGAATTGCTTCTCCAAGGCATTAATCACATTCTTTGGGGGATTTATGGTAGCCCATATATGTTGTGGAATAGAGTATAGACTTGTTTGGATCAGAGTCAGTTTTCCACCCATTGATAGCCATTTGTTTTTCCAGTTAAATAGCTTAGAGGCCACTGTTTCCAGTAAGGGTTGGAAATAGATTTATTTTTAATTCTTCCTACATACATAGGGCATCCGAGATACCTGAAGGGAAACATTCCTTTTTTCATACCAAGATTCCTTTTGATGGTTCTGCCTCTGAGAGTAGTTGCAGAGTTACTAACGAAGTATTCACTTTTTGAGTAATTTATTTTTTTACCAGTAGTTAGCTCAAATTTCTCTAGGAATGCTTTTATTCGGACAAGATTGAGCTTGATAGCTTTTAGGAATATGATTGTATCATCCGCATAGCTGAGATGAGATATAGGAGTAGCATTCCTTGGTAAATCATAATAATCAATCTTTCCCGTATTAAAAATGAAAGACAAACTCCTAGAGAAGGATTTGGAGACAATATTAAACAGAAATGGAGATAGTGGGTCTCCTTGTTTAATGCCTCTGGATGCCTTGAAGAAACCGTTTGGTTTGCCATTTATAAGTATTGAGAACCATGCATCCGAAATGTTATTTAAAATGTTCTTCACCAGATGACCATGGAATCCAAACTTTAAAAGAATGCTGTTTAAAAAACCCCAGTTAACCCTGTCAAAAGCCTTCATAAGATCCAGTTTAATAATGCAGTTTTGACCTCTTGACTTTCTGCTCAGAAATTTTAGCATCTCCTGTAGGTATATCACATTATCTGCAATATCCCTACCTTTTAGAAAGGAAGTTTGTTGAGGAGAAATGATTTTATGCATTAGTGGCTCAATTCTGTCAACAAGGATTTTAGAAAAAATCTTATTGGTGAAATTTGAGAGAGAGATGGGTCTGTAATCTGAAAAACATGATGGGGAGTTAGTTTTTGGAATAAGTGTGATTCATGTGCTAGAAATTGCTCTGGGGATATGTACTCCACAGAGGAATTCATTTGCGGCTCGAAGGAGATCATGACATATAATATCCCAGGCTCCACAATAAAAAGCACCACAGTACCCATCTGATCCAACAGCACTGGTCTTACTGAGTCCAAACACTGCTTTTTTAAGTTCCTCCATGGAGGCAAGTTGGACCAGTTTTATATTATCCTCATCACTGATCAGTCGTGGAATTTGGCTGGGGAAGTGAGGAAAATATAAACCAGCCTCTTGTTCATATGGTTCAGTCAGCAGGTTTTTATAAAAGTTTACAGCAACCTCCTCAATGTCAGCTGGTAAACTCATCCAGTCACCATTAAGATCTTTTATCTTTGTGATTAAAGTTTTTGATCTTTTTTCTTGAACCACCTTATGGAAATAAGAAGTGTTATTATCTCCATCCTTTAGCCACTTTAGTCTAGCCTTTTGTTTCCAGAAACCATCTTCTTCTTTAAGAGCTCTGATCAGCAGAGCTCTTTTTTGGTTAAGATTGATAAGTTCTGTTTCTGTGGTATTTGCCTGATAATTTAACTCTTGTTGCTTCAGATTTTCCTCAGCTTTGATGAAGTTATCATGAACATTACCAAAACTTTTCTTATTCCATTGTTTTATGACTGGCTTTAGTCTTCTTAATTTTATGGAGAATCCTAACATTCCCCCCTCATGTAGAGGGAGGCCCCAATTTTCTTCCAGAATCTGGTGAAAGTCAGGTCTATTAAGCCATATTTCCATAAAGCGAAAAGGTTTGGGGGCTGAAGGAATATCAGATCCTATGGTCAATAGCATGGGGCTGTGATCTAATGGGTGTCTATTCAGGGTGTGAACAAAGCTGTTTGGAAAGTTTTGACTCCAGGATGAAGTACATAGACCCCTATCCAATTTTTTGAAAGTTGGAATTTTCCTGCCATTTGTCCAGGTGAAAACATTTCCAACCGTGTTGATTTGATGGAGGTTATTGTGTGCAATGAATTCAGAAAAATCGTTTATGCTACCTATCTTTGGTGTACTGGGACCCTTGTATTCATTAATTGAGGAGATTTCATTGAAATCACCAACAATTAATCTCTCAGTGTTACAAATTTGTGCAAGGTCAGTCCACAAATCAGCTCTTTCTGCTCTACTATGAAGGCCATATATAAAAGATGCTTTCATTTTCCTATCTAGTGTGCAACTTTCAATATGAACAGATAGGTGCCGTGGATGATCTATTTCTAGAGATACATTAACATTATGGTTCCACGTTAACCAGATTTTTCCTGAATTTGATGTCATGCAGTTATCAAAGTGAAGTTCATGCATATAATGGGAACACTTTGTGTTGGCATGCTTAGGTTCAATAATGCATAGAAAATCAATGTGATGTATTTTCAACAATCTCTCTAATCTTAACATAGCAGGGTTCATGCCTCTAACATTCCAAATCAAGAATTTCTGCATGATAATTTTATCTATCATTTATAACTTATCTTGGAGCTTTTTGTCGATGATCATAAGTTCCTCAAATTAACCTGATTGAAAAAAGTTGGGAGTACCTGTTTTGGTGGCTCAGAATTAGTAGATGACAAAACACAACTTAGCTTCTGTTTCAAATCCTTCCCTAGAGTCAATTGAGCCTTCTTTGAGGTGGAGGATACCAAAGGTGTTTGTAGTTTGCTCCTGTCCTCATCTGAAAATAGTGCTTCACTGCCCTCCATGTCTTCTGTATCCATCATTTGTCCCAGAATCCCAAATCGATTTGGAGAAAGGATTTGCTCCTTAGGGGACTGAGGAGGTGAAGAAACATTAGAAGCTAATTCAGATTGAAATTGGTTTGTGGTCTTACCTGTGAGGTTATCATGACTGAAGTGTAGCTTAGGCTGTGGAAATAAATCGAAGCTATCGCACAATTGTCTTTCAGTTTCTGTGAAATTCTGAGATGTTATCATCAGTAACTGGTCCTTCTGTAAATACCCCTGTGTTTGGTTTGCAGGTGGAACAAACTCATCCTGACTTTTCCTTTCCTCCAGATTCCCCGAAAGATTCTGAGTACTCTATATAGTTATAACTAAAGGAGCCAAATAAGGTTCAAGATCGTGTATATCATTATTGTGATTAGGCAATGAGGTCTGAGTATCTAGGTGAGTCTGAATTTGATCAGGGGGAGGTTGCAGTCCATTTTGAGTAGAGGAAGAGGGAGGGCAAAGGGGGTTTGAATTATTTTGAGAGGAAGAAGAGGCAGCCCCTTGGATCTGTAATACCATTCCCTGTGTTTGGTTTTTATCCATCTGTAATGGAACTTCATGGCTGATAGTGCCTAGGGACTCAGGTTGTATAGTTCTTCCAGTCGCTTTCCATGAGGTTTGCTGGTTATTAGTAGTGGCATTTTGTGGCTGGGAATGGGGATATCCCAGGTTACCAGCTGGATGTCTATTCCTATGGTTTTGTTGCATACCATTTTCCCCTAACTGTGCTGCATTTGGAGGTTTGTTTGTATCCTGTAGAGGCCTAGGTTGAGTCTTGTTTGGGTTCAGGTTTTTGCAGTTTGAAGCACAATGGCCCAACTTTCTACATAAATTGCAGTATAATGGAACATTTTCATAATCAATTTCACACCTTTCACTATGTTCAGGACATCCTAGTCTTAAGTAAGTAGGAAGGGGGGAACTGACATCTACCTCCACACAGATTTTGACAGCCGATGGTCTTGTGAGAGCAAGGGTAGCAGCATCCATCTTCATGTATTTCCCGAGCTGGTTGCCGACATCTTCAATTACCGCCAGATTGTATTAGAAAATCGGAACATTCCTAATTGTGAGCCACACCGGAGCAATAGAGGATTCCGTTGATGTGGAGAAATTGGAAGTCCACTTGAAAACCCTCATCTGTTGACCACCAAGAATCCAGTTTGCTTTTAGCCAGCAACGTTGGTAGTCCTCCTTTGATTGGAAACAGATTAGCAGATGCTTGTAGTCTATTGCTCCAAGTTGGTATCTTGATGCACAAGATGAGTTAAAATATGATCCAAGATCCTTAAAGTTGCAAGAAAAAGAATTAGAGGCAAGGAAAGTTGCTGAAAAAATGAGGAGTGCAGAATATAGTTTTTTGAAGCAAAGATTAAAAAATGGATTGATTAAATGATGGTGATAGGCCAACAAGACTCTTTTATTCTTCAATAAGGAGTAGGCAATACCAAAACAATATTGTGTCTTTAAAGGATAGGGAGACACTGACACTGGATCACAAAAAAAAAGTGGAGGCAGAACTGATAAAGCATTTTCATAAGCAGCTGGAAGTTGTACTTGAAGTTTCAAAGATAGAGAAGGATGTGGCGGAATATGGTGGAGTGGTAAGCATTAAAAGGCAAAGGGAGATAATCAGGCCAGTAGACAAATAAGAGATTGAGAAAGCTATAGGGGGCATTTAATCAACAAATAGCCTAGAGCTGGATGGGTATTCCAGCATAATTTTTAAAGACTATTGGCCAATTATAGGAGAAGATATTATTGATACAGTAACATGATTCTTTAAAGGAGAAAGCAGACCAAGTATCTTTAAAAATGTTTTTTTAACTTTATTCCAAAGCATAATCAGACGCAAACTCCAACAAATTAGAGGCCAATTGCTTGTTGTTCATTATTTATATAACTGCAATAAAAGTGCTATGCAATAGGCTAAAAAATGTGCTACCAGAAATCATAAGCAGCAATCATAGTGCTTTTGTGATGGGCAAGTTCATAGCTCATAATATGATGTTAGTTCAGGTTCTACTTCACAGGTACATTGTTGAGAAAATGAAGTCCAGTTGTGTGGCACAAATTGATATTTTTAGAGCTTTTGATAGCATAAATTGGAAGTTATAGCTGAACTGGTTGAAGAAGCTTAAATTCCTAGGAAAGGTGTTGGAATGGATCAAAACAAGTATAATGGGGTTTGAAATTTGTCTAAATGTAAATGGTCAGTATACATAAAGTTTTAGAGCCCAGAGGGGAGTAAAGCAAGGGGATCGCATATCCACTTTGCTATTTGTTATATGTATGGAGTACCAGACTAGGAGGATAACAAGGGATTTCAGGGCTCGCAAGATAGATTTCCACTAAAGATGTAAAAAAAACTGAAGTCCACACTCTATTATTTGTTGATGATCTCTTGTTATTTTGTGCTGCAAACTAGAAATCATTAGGACTGAAGAAAACACTGACAAGTTTTAGGAAGTAACAAGGTTAACCATTAATAAGGAGAAATCTTAAATTTTCATCTCAAAAATCGAGGAAGGAGAGAAAGCAATTCTGGCAGCAATATTGAAGATTAAGCAAGGAAATATGCCCATGATGTACTTGGGATTGGCATTGTTCACCATGAAATGGGGGGGAAATACTGTGAAAAGTCAAAGGAAGATAAAAGGGTAGGAGTCCAGGAACCTGTCTTATGCACGTAAACTGCAGCTAAGTAATGGGGTGTTATTAAGTATTTCAGACTACTGGGCTGCAATTATGAAACTACCTGAGAAAGTACATAAGAAGCTAGTGCATATTTTCTCATGCTTATTATGGGGCATAGAAGAGGGACATTGGGGGGATTTACATCTTCAGCATGAAGTTCTCTGTACAAGAGTAGGAAAAAAGGTGGAATGGGGTTAAGAGATCCATCAAATTGGAACAAGGCAACTTTAAGCAAGCACCTGTGGGATCTTGCTCAGAAGAAAAACATATTATGGATCTGATGGGTACATGAAGGGAATTCATATTGAGAACCATAAATATTCAGTAACACAAAATTGGCCATGAAGAGTTTTTGATGAAAATCATAGATAGGATGTATGCAAAGTTGAAGAAATGTGTGAAAAAAAAGGGGAAAGTTAAAACAGCAGCAATTTGTGATCTGGTGATGGGTGGAGAAGAAACTAAATTCAAAAGTTCAGTCATTTGGCATAAAAGAATCTTACCAAAGAAAAGGTTCTTTTTATGGCTTATGTTGAATGGTAAATTAGACACAACATATAGGTTGCAAGAGTTTGGCATATTGGCAGAAAGCAATAATTGTAGGTTGTGTGACATGGTGCAGGAAACAACCCAACATCATTTTTTTGGAGTGTGATTATGTTAAGGAGATGTTAAGCTTTCTCGGACTGAATTCACAAGCATCAGTTAGATTGTTGAACAAAAGGCTATGGAAATTGGCCAGATCAAAGGATGGAAGAACCATGATGTTGTAAGTGGACGTTTTGTATAATGTATGGCAAAAGAGATGCAGCGGAGTGTTTAATGGGTAAGAGCTGCAGGCTAGAACTGCAGCATTCCAAATTCAGTCTGAAATTGAGGCAAGGATGTTTGAGCTGATGGAGAAAGAAGCTCAAAAATGGATTCAAGGACAGAAAGGTGGAGGATGCAGTTAAGGAAGATTCTTGGGGAAGATCAGCAAATGTTTTAGGAAGATATGGGTTAATTATTTTTCTTGAGCTGTGTTTTTTATATAGATGGGAGTGAAAATCTAAAGTTTGTATTTTTTTTGAGTTTCAAGTTAATAAAAATTCGTTTACATAAAAAAACAGATGATTACTGGAATCGGAGAATTCCACTCCCAAGGTAAGACTAGACAATCACGTTAAATCCAAATGGGAGAATTGGAAAACTAAATATAGGGAAAGGGGATAATTAAAAAAATCAAACCAAACACTAACTAATGGAATTATGATCTTATATTCTCTTCTCTTTCCTGATTCACCCCAACCAAATGCTCCCTTAGATCTTTGCTTGTTCTTGTTTACTCAAGAATGAATAAAGTTTTAGTGTGGGGGAATTTGATGAGATGTTATATGGATGTTTTCGTAGAGCATTTAACACCTCTTTTGTTATGCTTTTATTGGTGGATAATTAGGTTTATTGAGGTTTTGCATGCTAGTGAGTTGAAACCATCTTGTTTGATTTCATATGTTAACTTCCCGATTTTTTGAACTACTTGTAGCCTAATGGAAATTTACCTCCATGAGTGTCTATATGTACTTTTGTGAGCTTATTTTTAGATTATTCATAAGAGAAGGCTGTTCGAAAGAATGGTAGAAGACTGAATGTCAATCGCAAGATTGGTAAAAGGATGAAGGCTAATGAACATGATGGTAGAAGATTGAGGAAGGGGGAAGAAGTAAGAAAGAAAAAGGAGCAAAATGTTAAAGGAGTTCAAAAATTCTCTACAGGCAAGGACCATGCCATATTACACGGTCTGTGCCACAAGAACTGCCCAGAAGTTGAAGGTCTGATGAACGGTTCGTGCCGCTCAGATACTAGAAAACAAGGCCTGGAAAAGGTCGGTGAAACTATGCACAGTCTGTCACTGGCATGATCTGTGCCGCCCTATTCAGTAAGGTTTTGACCAACGGGCTTTTAGCTTTCTCTCTCTTTCTACTATATAAAGTCGTATTTATCCATTAGATAATAAAGGGAGGTAGATCAGAATAGTAACTCTCTTGCTATTCATTTTGATGGCAGAAACATTCTCAAGGAATTTAAATTTCCTATTTCAGTATTCAAATCTGAAATACTACAATCTTTCTAATCCAATTAAGAAGATTTCCCATTTATCATTTGCAGATGACACTGTCATTCTGCTGAAATACACAAAATCAGGACTCAATACAATAGCTTGTTTCCTGGAATCCTATGAAATGGCCACAGGGCAAAAAGTGAATTTTAAAAAATCTTCTTTTTACATTTCAAAGCACTACCCTACAAGAATAATTGGAGATATTAAAAATGCCACAGGGATGATACAGGGCAGCTTCCCATTCAAATACCTAGGCTGCCCAGTATACATTGGAAGAACAAAAAATGTATACTTCTCAGGCATGATATCATTCATACAAGCCAAAATCAATAGTTGGCATAACAAGTTGTTTTCTCAAGCTGGAAAAATGATTCTGATAAAGCTTGTATTGACTTCTATTCCTATCCATCAGATAACAATATTGAAACCAACAAACCATACAATTGATGTAATTCACAAAATTCTTGGAATATTTATCTGGAACTCTAAGATAAATTCTTCACAAAGAAATAGTGTTGGAAATCCTTTCCAAAATTGTGTTATCCAATTGAATAAAATGGTTTAGGTTTTAAAAATTTTAACACATTAATCAAAAGTTTCTCCATTAAACTGTGGTGGAATTCAACAAGGTAATTCTCTATGGTCACAATTTATGTGGACTATTCCAGACAACCCTAAAACTTCCAAAACTTGGGTTAGAATTAAAGGAATTCAGGATATAGCAATAATGAACTCACAAATACAGATAAGGAAATGAGATGTCTCTTTTTGGAATTCCAGTTGGACAAGTTGTGGTCCACTATCTAGGGTTTGGGACAGCAACCTAGAAACTCCTTTCTCAAATCTGACAGTGGCTGAATTCTTAGCCAATAGACAATTTTTCCTAAATTCTCTAAGAAATCATTTTCTTGAACCAATAATTGCTGAACTCGAGAAAGAGCATGCAACATTTCCTGATTATGAAGACATTATCATATGGAAACCAGCCGAAAATGGTAAGTCCTCATTGAAAAGTGCTTATGAACTTATCAGAAATAAAAGAACAGTGATTCCATCTTTCAATCATGCATGGTCATCCATAATGCCTAGGAAAATAAGTTTTATGAACTGGAAAAATGCTAAACAGAATTTTACCCTTACCTGATGTGTTAGAGGATTTTTCCTTTAATCTACCTTCAATTTGTTGTTTCTACTTTGAGGATGGAGAAAGTATTCATGATAGTTTCAATTCCTGTAAAGAAATAAAGAAACTATGGACCTAGATTGATATTGTCTTCGATGTTCAGTCAAGACACACTCCATACATGTGAGATAGATACTTATTCTATTGGAACTTAAAAGCTAAGTTTACAGAACACAAGCAACTTATTAGAATCATCTCCTGCTTAGTAGTATGGTCCATATGGTGTTTTAGGAACAACCAATATCATGAAAATGTAAAGCCTGACATTATCAATATGTTCAGGAAAACTTTACATCTCTTCAATGATATTATGTTGAATTTTCACATAAATTTCAAATGGGATATAACCAATGCTATACCAAGGTTACTAATAGGCAGTCAATAAAAGGAAATAAAATTTGTAACAGTAACCTGGAAAGCACCTGATGTGTCCATTTTATATGCATTATTTAGTAGTATTTAGGATCACTTTTGTGCTATTTTATTATTGAGAGCTTGTGTTTTACCTTGAAATTCTCTTAGGAGAGGTAAGAGCAACTTTATGCTCTTTTATCTCTTCTAAGTGGACTTTGTGTGACGAGGGAAGAACACGGACGCAACGAAGACCGGAGGACATTGAAGACTACACTTTCGAACACTTTTGAATACTCACTTCGAAGACATGAAGACCGGAGGCCGTTGAAGACCATTTTTGGAGCCGTTGAAGACTTGAAGATTGAGAGGGATGACTATGAAGAAGAAGAAGACAACATGCAAAATCCTGGCACCCATCGCGGGTCGCGACGAACCCGTCGCGACACCGTCGCGACTCGCGACAGGTTTCGTCGCGACTCGCGACCAACGGGCGGCCAGAAATCCACTTTATCTTCTTTGCACTATAAATACCACTCTCTTTCCTCCTCTTCTTCAGCTTTTGCCCAGCCCATTTTTCTCTGTTTTTAGGGCTTGAAAACCCTTGGTTTTCTTCTCTTTCTTTTCTTAGTTTTTGTAGTTTAATTATGTCTTGTAGTTCTATAGCTTAATTCTATCTTGGGAGCAAGGGATTGAAGCTTCCATTTCTATATAGTAAGGACCATTTATATCTATCTATTTGGTGTTTTTGCTATTGTGCATTTATTGTGCTTTTATGTGTTTGTTGATTCATTAATGTTGTTAAAAGCTTGAGCATATGAAATACTTGTATTAATTGCTTGCTAGGGTTTGGGGGATTTGGGTTAATTTCCCCCCTGTTCTTGTTAGGAATGTATGAGTATGATTTAGAGCTTTTGATTGTGTTGGTGTGTTGATAATTGCTAGATGAATATGATGATGTCGAACTCTTCGTCATGTTTGTGTTGGGTAGCAAACGAGAGAGGTCTATGAGTGGTCGCTCTTGACTAATCCCGTGTAAATGCATGAATCGGTTAAATGCTTAGTCACAGTGTAGTGGTCATAAGTGTTGCCGAGCTTGTTGATCCTTCGTAGTAAATACCATCAATGGGATACCTTGAGTCGTGGTCTCGACAACGGGAGTCATTGGTGAGGTTTGACAAGAGATGTCAAATTCACTCTTGCAAACTACTACCTAAGAAGGATAGAAGTTTAGTCTTCACAACAAGTAGTTGAAGTAGTGAATAGATGGTTTTATTCATCCTTGAAGCATTTGTTATTTAGCATTTGTGTATTCTTGATGGTGTGTTTCCCTTCATTTATGACATGAGTTGTTTGAGAATAAGAAGTGTTTGTATGATTGAATTGGTTAGGTGTTAGGAACGTGACGAATTCCGTAGCTCCTTTGCATGAAAATCTATGAATGTGAACTTAGAATTTCTTGTGCATAATGTGTTGTGATTCTTGCTAGAGAGGTATGTTAATGTTAAGCCAAGTAACGAATGCGATAGGATGAGTGAATGGTTCAATGGTCTACATTAGGTTTGGAAGTGGATATCTATTGCCCCCAAGGCTTTATCTTTGTAGTTTTAAAACCCCTTTTCTTTAGTTTTGTTTGATGATTAGCATAGTCACTTGACCTTGCTAGTTATCGTGTCTTTTTACTGTCATAACTTTGGACAACCAACCAACCAACCCCCCCCCTTTTACATGTTTTTATGTGTATGTATATATATCTACTCCTAGCATAATATCAACCATTTGTGCTTAAGCGCTTAGGAAGATCCCTCTTCTCCTTGGACGACCCCGATTTGCCGCTATCTACCTAGTTGTAGAAAGTAAGCAAAAAGGGCTTACAAATATTAACTTTGCATAGGGGTGCGACGACCGCCCGCTATCAAAATGGCGCCGCTGCTGGGGAAGAGGCGTTTATTCTTAAGTATTTAGGTGTATTTGGCATATTAGCTAGTTGTTTTTATTTTCCACTACTTGGTGGTTGTTTTTGTTCGGAGTAGGTATTGCTTGAGTTCTTGGTAATTTATTTTATCGGGAATCCTTGCACTATGATTCCGAACTTTTGAAAAAAAAAATTTAATGGAGCGTCTCACCTTGAGGTAACTCATGATGAGAAGAGAGGCTCAACAAGCAAGGTTTTGTAGGATGTGTCATTCCGATCATCCTACCGAATCTTGCCCCTTGTTGTGGGAAGAGCACTATGACCGAGAAAGAACCCTTGGTTTTCAAAACCATGGGTACTATGAAGAGTGCTACCAAGAGGTAGGTGATGTTGGTTTTTAAGGGCAAGAAGCACATGAATGCTATCCATACCACAACTCTTACAATCCGGAATGGAGTGGTAATCCGGATTGGTGGTATGAGAATGAGCCGGAAAACCAACCATACAAGCAACCTAGTTGGCCATCACCACCCTATACCATACCCCAAAACCAAGCCCAACAAGGAAGTTCAAGTTTGACACGTGAGGATGTCTTCAATACCATAGAAAACTTGAACTCCTTTACTAGTGAGGAGCCGGATACCCAGCTCTCCTCTAGTGTTGAGGCCATTCAGGGGCATGTGAGGAGTATAAGGGAAGTGTTGGCCCGAATGGAAGCTCGTGATTCCAAAAACACACCATCCCAACTTGAACTCGATGACTCGGTGAGTGAGGTCACCAATAAAAATGATTTTGAGTTCAAAGGGGATGATGAGTTGGTTGTAGAGGATGGCAAAATGGAGGAAGAGCTGATTGTGCTACATTCATTAGCACCGTCACCCCTTCTCCCACCTAATGAACCAACTCTAATATTTTCGAAAGTTTTGAGGGAAACAAGAGAGGAGCCGAAAGATTATCCCAAGCTCCCTAACCACTCAATTCCCTTTGAACCATCTCCACCTCCACAAGACTTTCCTCTTGAAAGTTTTGTGCCCCCACCTCTCTTATTTTGGATGCTCATGGTGAAGAGCTTCAAGCCTTCACCATACGGATAACATTAGGATCGTGCCGACGACCTTAAATATACGGAGCTTCGTCGTGCCGACGACGTGAAATAAATTCGGCATTTCTTTTAGTTTTTTGTTTCTTAGTTTTTTGTTGTTTTGTTTTGTTCTTTTTATGGCGTGTTTTTCTGTGATTTTGTAGCAAAGTGAAGTGCATTGCAATGGAGGAGATGAAGGAACGATATCAACGAACAAGGGAAGAAGGCTTGGACAGTTGGTAAGAAAACGAAAAAAATTTAAGCCTAGGATACCCTGCCGTCGCGAGTCGCGACGAATAGGGGAGAAAAATCCACTCCCAGCACCAACTTTCTGCGAGTCGCGATGACATCGCAAGGTATTCGTCGCGACTCGCGACGAACTCGTCGCGAGTCGCAACGAGCTCAGAAATTTTTGGGCTTTCGGAACCAACTTTCCGCGAGTCGCAATAGCCTCGCGATGGGCCATCGCGAGTCGCAACATAGAGGTCGCGAGTCGCGACAAGATCAGAAAATTTTTGCTAAAGATCAGCTCTCGGCCTCGACTTTTCGCGAGTCGCGACGAACCTGTCGCGAGTCGCGACTAACTCATCGCGAGTCGCGGCCTGTTCAATCGCGAGTCGCGATGAAAAATCCAAGTTTCCAACTGATCTTAAACATTGCATGATCCGTCCTTCTTCTCCACCCAACACTCCCAAGAACCACCACATGCCCACAAATTCCTCCACCATCCTACATATATTGACATATGAACATTCTTGCATCTTTATAGTACCTTTGTTGATTGTAGTATGCCGACTACATCATTGTGACCGTGAGTGCATATCCTATAATGTTGCTTGTATATATGTCAATATATGTTGGATATTTTTAATGCATAATCTTATAGTGGTGGTTGTGGGTGGATTGGTTGTTCTTTGAAAATACTATGGTTATTAACTCTTGATGCTAAGCCTAGTATTACAAATCCTTATGTACTTGTGAGTTTAATGTTGTTCTTTGTGGTGTTAGTCTTGATAAAATGGCGCCACGGAGATAATGCTTTTCTCGAGGGGTGAGTTCTTCTACGGCATCTTTGCTCCCCCTTCCGGTTCCAAAACCGATTTTGGGACCATACAATTACATTGGATTGTGCCATATCACCGGCGAATACACGGAGAAACGGGTGTCACTCTACCCCCTACTGTGAGTTTTATTGTTCTTGCCTTACATGTTTACATTGAGGGCAATGTAATGTTTTAAGTGCGGGAAGGGGTTAGAGGACTCAATGCATGCTACCTTGTTTTGGAATGCTTTTTGCTACTTTTGATTGGAAAAACATGAGAAAAAGAAAAAAAATAAAAAGAAAAAAAAAGAGAAAAAGAGAAAACCCGCTAAGTTGAAAACCTGAGAGGGCAACTTAGGCAACATTGGGGGCCCGGATAGGTCGAAAACCCAAAACGGCGGCCTAGGCAAAAATGAGAGGCAAAAATGTGCGGAAAAAGGTGAGATGTGAGCCAAAGAAACATGATGTGTGGCTAGGATGAAAACTCGAAAGAGCTCCTAGGCAAAATGAGAGAAAAAGAGAGAAAAAGAAAAATGCTATAATTTCACTCATTTGCCGGCGTTGGATCCATAAGGTTGCGGTTGTCACATGGATGGATCGGATAGCTCAACATCTAGAGACCTCTTGGGATTGGGTAACTTAGTGGGTTAAGAAACGAAGTATGGTTATGAAATTCTTGATCTCTTTCTACTTCGTTTTTGGTTGATATATTGGCATTAGGTGAAGCATGTGTTTAAACTTCCTCTATGGTTTTAGCTTCATTTTGTGTCATTGGACTTTGGAAATATCAATTCGGGGCTTTGAAATATTTTTATGGGTAGTAAATTGATAAGTGGTAGGTTTGGTTAGATTTAGGATCGGGGATGTGTGTGTGAAAAATTCTCATTTGAGCTTTTATTTTGGGATTTATGATATTGAGATTTTTTGTGAGGCCTTGATTGGGGGATTAGTAGTTAGGATATGGATATATCATTTCCTTCATGTGCTTGGATCTTTCTTACTCGAGGGCGAGTAAGGTTTAAGTGCGGGGAGGTTTGATGTGTCCATTTTATATGCATTATTTAGTTGTATTTAGGATCACTTTTGTGCTCTTTTATTATCGAGAGCTTGTGTTTTACCTTGAAATTCTCTTAGGAGAGGTAAGAGCAACTTTATGCTCTTTTACCTCTTCTAAGTGGACTTTGTGTGACGAGGGAAGAACACAAAAGCAACGAAGATTGGAGGACATTGAAGACTACACTTTCGAAGACTTTTGAATACTCACTTCGAAGACATGAAGACCGGAGGCCGTTGAAGACCATTTTTGGAGCCGTTGAAGACTTGAAGATTGAGAGGGATGACTATGAAGAAGAAGAAGACAACATGCAAAATTCTGGCACCCGTCGCGGGTTGCGACAAACCCGTCGCGACACCGTCGCGAGTCGCAACGAGTTTCTCGCGACCAACGGGCGACCAGAAATCCACTTTATCTTCTTTGCACTATAAATACCACTCTCTTTCCTCCTCTTCTTCAACTTTTGCCCAGCCCATTTTTCTCTGTTTTTAGGGCTTGAAAACCCTTTGTTTTCTTCTCTTTCTTTTCTTAGTTTTTGTTGTTTAATTATGTCTTGTAGTTCTATAGCCTAGTTCTATCTTGGAAGCAAGGGATTGAAGCTTCCATTCCTATATAGTAAGGACCATTTATATCTATCTATTTGGTGTTTTTGCTATTGTGCATTTATTGTGCTTTTAATGTGTTTGTTGATTCATTAATGTTGTTGAAAGCTTGAGCATATGAAATACTTGTATTAATTGCTTGCTAGGGTTTGGGGGATTTGGGTTAATTTCCCCCCTGTTCTTGTTAGGAATGTATGAGTATGATTTAGAGCTTTTGATTGTGTTGGTGTGTTGATAATTGCTAAATGAATGTGATGATGTCGAACTCTTCGTCATGTTTGTGTTGGGTAGCAAACGAGAGAGGTCTATGAGTGGTCGCTCTTGACTAATCCCGTGTAAATGCATGAATCGGTTAAATGCTTAGTCACGGTGTAGTGGTCATAAGTGTAGCCGAGCTTGTTGATCCTTCGTGCTAAATGCCATCAATGGGATACCTTGAGTCGTGATCTCGACAACGGGAGTCATTGGTGAGGTTTGACAAGAGATGTCGAATTCACTCTTGCAAACTACTACCTAAGAAGGATAGAAGTTTAGTCTTCACAACAAGTAGTTGAAGTAGTGAATAGATGGTTTTATTCATCCTTGAAGCATTTGTTATTTAGCATTTGTGTATTCTTGATGGTGTGTTTCCCTTCATTTATGCCATGAGTTCTTTGAGAATAGGGAGTGTTTGTATGATTGAATTGGTTAGGTGTTAGGAACGTGACGAATTCCGTAGCTCCTTTGCATGAAAATCTATGAATGTGAACTTAGAACTTCTTGTGCATAATGTGTTGTGATTCTTGCTAGAGAAGTATGTTAATGTTAAGCCAAGTAACGAATGCGATAGGGTGAGTGAATGGTTCAATGATCTACATTAGGTTTGGAAGTGGATATCCATTGCCCCCAAGGCTTTATCTTTGTAGTTTTAAAACCCCTTTTCTTTAGTTTTGTTTGATGATTAGCATAGTCACTTGACCTTGCTAGTTATCGTGTCTTTTTACTTTCATAACTTAGGACAACCAACCAACCAAACCCCCCCCCCTTTTACATGCTTTTATGTGTATGTATATATATCTACTCCTAGCATAATATCAACCATTTGTGCTTAAGCGCTTAGGAAGATCCCTCTTCTCCTTGGACGACCCCGATTTGCCGCTATCTACCTAGTTGTAGAAAGTAAGCAAAAAGGGCTTACAAATATTAACTTTGCATAGGGGTGCGACGACCGCCCGCTATCAGCACCATTATCAGCATTTTACAAGTTAAATACATATGGGTCATGGTTGGATCTTAGTAAAGCAGGCACTGGGGCAATCATCAGAGACTATAAAGGGAACATGATAATTGCTGAAGCTCAACAAATACATGCCCCTTACCAAAAACTGATCACCTAGTCAAAGCAATCTTGGGATACGAGGCCATGGCTTTTCTAGAGGCATATAAGGGAACCCTGAAGACGAGGTGAAAAGGACATTTAAAGCACGTTTCAGAGAATTTTGCTAGGTCAAAATGGCTTTCGAACTCAAGAATGCAGAGCCAACATACCAGCAAACAGTCGACAAAGCCTTCTCTCGCCAAGTCAGACCAACATACCAGCGAAAAGTCTTAAAAATATGCTACAATGCCTGTCATTACTGTCAGCACCAAAATTTAGCAAAACATAGTGCCTGTACATAGAAGTCTCCATGCATGCCATTATCCCAGTCCTTGTACGCCAAGAATCGGAATGCCAATTCCCAGTCTGCCATGTCAGTAACAGCCTCCAGGGAGAAATAAAATGATTCACTCATGGAAAATTTAATCTTAGCGCTTATTCACTCCGCCAGAAGGCTGCGGTCCTATTTCCAATCCCATAAAATCATATTTTATACTGACATGCTTACTAAGCCGATTCTCTATAAGCTGAAGGTGCCAGGCCGCCTAATGAAGTGGGTCATCGAACTAGGAGAGTATAGAGTGCTATTTCAGACAAGGACATCCACAAAAGTCCAAGTCTTGGTAGACTTTTAGGAAGTACACCCCAATGTGGATAATCAAGGGGCGGTGACCACGATGCGGTCTAAAGTGAAAGAGAAATTTTAAACAACACATGCACACTTTTTGTCGATGGGACTTCATGCAATAAAGGTTGTAGAGTAGGGCTCCTACTCATTAGCCCAGAAAGAGATGGGAACAAGTATGCATTCGAATTTGAATTCTCACTAAGCAACAATGAGGCTAAATATGAAGAACTCACTGGGGGGCTAGATTTAGAAATACAAATGGACATACGTAGCATCCACGTCCACAATGACTCATATGTAGTGGTGTAAAAAGTCCTAGGAGACTATCGTCAAAGAAAGACAATTAGGTAAATACTTGAACAAAACTAGACAACTCATGCGACACTTTGATTACATTAGAATTACCCATGTCATCCGATCGAAAAACTGAAAAACACTAGGGTGGATTGACAGGCGCGGGCGGTCGTCGCGCCCGCGCGCCAAAAGATAATTTATAAGCCCTCAGTGCTTACTTTCTACAACTAGGTAGATAGTGGCAAATCGGGGTCGTCCAATGAGAAGAGGGATCTTCCTAAGCGTCTAAGCACACAAATGGTTGATATACTAGGCTAGGAGTAAATATATATACACACACATAAAAGCGAGTAAAGGGGGGGGTTGGTTGGTTGGTTTCCTAAGTTACGAAAGTAAAAAGACAAGATAACTAGCAACGTCAAGTGACTATGCTAATCATCAAACAAAACTAGGAAAAGGGATTTTAAACTACAAAGATAAAATGCCTTGGGGGCAACGGATATCCACTTCCACATCTAATGTAGTTCATCGAATCATTCACACATTCCATCATATAGCATTCATGACCCAACAATCACATACCCCATCTAGCAAGCACCACAACACACACACCACAAGGAGTTCTAAGTTCATGCTCGTGGATCTTCATGCAAAGGTGCTACGGAATTCGTCACGTTCCTACACCTAAGCAATTCAACCACACAAGCACTCCCTATGCTCAAACCACTCATGGCACACATGCAGTGAAACACACCGTCGCGAGTATATAAACGCCAAATAACAAATGCTTCAAGAATGAGTTTAAATCACCTATTCAATACTTCAACTACTTGTCGTGGAGACTGAACTCCTATCCTTCTTAGTTCGTAGTTTGCGAGAGTGAGTTTGACATCTCTCGTCAAACCTCACCAATGGCTCCCGAGTCGCGACCACGACTCAAGGTGCCATTGGTGGCATTTAGCACGAAGGACCAACAAGCTTGACAATGCCTATGACCACTACACCGTGACTAGGCATTGAACCAATTCATGCAATTACACGAGATTGGATGAACGTGCAACGCACATTCATCCGCGAGCATATGACTCTCTCGTTTGCTACACAAACGAACATGACGAAGAGTTCGACATCAATCACATTCGCCTAGCACATTGTCAACACACTAACACAATCGAAAGCTCTAATTCACACTCTCACATTACTAACAAGAACAGGGGGGAAATTAACCCAAATCCCCCAAACCCTAGCTAGCAATTAATCCAAGCATTTCATATCATCAAGCTCTCAACAACATCAATGCAATCAACAATTAACATTCAAAGTACAATAAATGCACAATAGCAAAAACATCAAATAGATAGATATAAATGAATCTCAATACATAGAAGTGGAAGCTTAAATCCTTTGCTCCCAAGAACAAGAACTACTCTAGAACAACAACAAAAGACATAATTAAACTAAGAGAAAGCTAAGAAAAGAAAAGAAGAAGAAAAACCTAGGTTTGAGCCCAAAAACCAGAGCAAGGCGGGCTGAGCAAAAACTGGAGAAGAAGAGGGAAAGAGATGGTATTTATAGTGCAAAGAAAATAAGAAAGATTTCTGGCCGCCCGATGGTCGCGACTCGCGACGGAGTTCGTCGCGACTCGCGACGGTGTTGGTCGCGAGGTCGCGACTCGCGACGGTGTCGCGACGGCAGCCACAGTTTTGCATTGTTTCTTTGTCTTCTTCATAGCCATCCCTCTCAATCTTCAAGTCTTCAACAGCTCCAAAATGGTCTTCAACGGCCTCCGGTCTTCATGTCTTCGAAGTGATTATCCAAAAGTCTTCGAAAGTATAGTCTTCAATGTCTTCCGGTCTTCGTTGCTTTCGTGTTCTTCCCTTGTCACACAAAATCCACTTAAAAGAGGTAAAAGAGTACAAAGTTGCTTTTACCTCTCCTAAGTGAATTTCAAGGTAAAACACAAGCTCTCGATAATAAAAGAGCACAAAAGTGATCCTAAATACTACTAAATAATGCGCCTAAAATGGACACATCAAACCTCCCCACACTTAAACCTTACTCGTCCTCGAGTAAGAAAAGATTTAAGCATACGGAGGAAATGGCATATCCACATCCTAAAACCCCCAAGATAACCACACAAAATGGACATATCAAACCTCCCCACACTTAAACCTTACTCGCCCTCGAGTAAGAAAAGATTCAAGCATGCGGAGTAAATGATATATCCCAAAACCTAAACTAATCCCCCAATCAAAGCCTCACCAAAACTCTCAATCTTAAAAATCCCAAAATAAAAGCTCACATGAGAATTTTGCACACACACATCCCCAATCCTAAATCTAACCAAACCTACCACTTATCAATTCACTACCCGTAAAAATATTTCATAGCCCAGAATTGATATTCCCAGAATCCAATGACACAAAATGAAGGGAAAACCATAGAGAAAGTTTTAAACACATGCTTCACCTAATGCCAATATATCAACCAAAAACGAAGTAGAAAGAGATCAAGAATTTCATAACCATACTCCGTTTCCTAACCCACTAAGCTAACCAAACCCAAGAGGTCTAAAGATATTGAGCTACCCGATCCATCCGTGTGACAACCGCAACCTTCTGACTCCAACGCCGGCAATTGAGTAAAATCATAGCATTTTTTTCAATTTCCCTCAATTTCTCTCATTTTGCCTAGGAGCTCTTTCGAGTTTTCATCCTAGCCACACATCATGTTTCTTTAGCTCACATCTCACCTTTTTCCGCACATTTTAGCCTCTCATTTTTGCCTAGGCCGCCCTTTAAGGGTTTTCGACCTATCCGGGCCCCCAATGTTGCCTAAGTTGCCCTCTCGGGTTTTCAACTTAGCGGGTTTTTTTTTCTTCTTTTTTTTTTTTCTTTTTTGTTTTTCTATATTTTCTTTTTCTCATGTTTTTCCAATGAAAAGTAGCAAAAAGCATTCCAAAACAATCTAGCATGCATTGAATCCTCTAACCCCTCCCCACACTTAAAACATTACATTGCCCTCAATGTAAACACGTAAGGCAAGAAGAATAAAAATCAAGGTAAGGGATTTAGAGTGACACCCGTGTCTCCGCAATTCGCCGGTGATATGGCGATATCCAAGTACTTGGATGGTCCCGAGATGGGTTTCGGAACCGGAAGGGTGAGCAAAAATGCCGTAGAAGAACTCACCCCTCGAGAAAAACATTTTCTCCATGGCGCCGTTTGATCAAGACTACACCACGAAGAACACATTAAACTCACAAGTACATAAGGATATGTAATACTAGGTTTAGCATCAAGAGTTAATAACCATAGTATTGTCAAAGAACAACCAATCAACCCTCAATCACCACTATAAGATTATGCATGAAAAATATCCAACATATATTGACATGTATACAAGCATCATTATAGGATAAGAACTTACGGTCACAATGATGTAGTCGGCATACTACAATCAACAAATGTACTATAAAGATGCAAGAATGTTCATATGCCAATATATGTAGGATGGTGGAAGAAATGAGAGGTATGTGATGTTCTTGGGAGTGTTGGGTGGAGAAGAAGGAAGGATCATGCAATGTTTAAAATCATTTGGAAACTTGGAAGCTTGGAAACTTGAAATCCGGGCTCAAAAAATTTTCAAAAGTTACTGAGCTCGTTGCGACTCGCGACGAGGTTCGTCGCGACTCGCGAAGAGCCTCGCGACATTATCGCGACTCGCGGAAAGTAGAGTCCGGGAGCTCAAAATGTTCTGAGCTCGTCGCGACTCGCGACGAAGGGTGTCGCGACTCGCGACGAGCCTCGTGAAGTCATCGCGACTCGCGGAAAGTGGAGCCCGGGAGCTCAAAATTTTCTGAGCTCGTCGCGACTCGCGACGAAGTAGGTCGCGACTCGCGACGAACCTCGCGAAGTCATCGCGACTCGCGGAAAGTTGGCGCTGGGAGTGGATTTTTGCTCCCCTGTTCGTCGCGACTCGCGACGAAGCCCATCGCGACTCGCGACGGCAGGGTATCCCAGTCTTAAAATTATTTTTTTTCTTCTTCTTACCAACTGTCCAAGCTTTCTTCCCTCATTCGTTGATCTCTTTCCTTCATCTCCTTCATTGCAATGCACTTCACTTTGCTACAAAATCACAGAAAAACAAGCCATAAAAAGAACAAAACAAAACAACAACAAAAACAAACTAAGAAACACAAACTAAGAAACAAAAACTAAAAGAAATGCCGAATTTATTTAACGTCGTCGGCACGACGAAGCTCCGTATTTTTAAGGTCGTCGGCACGACCCTAATGTTATCCGTATGGTGAAGGCTTGAAGCTCTTCACCATGAGCATCCAAAATACGAGAGGTGGGGGCACAAAACTTCCAAGAGGAAAGTCTTGTGGAGGTGGAGATGGTTCAAAGGGAATTAAGTGGTTAGGGAGCTTGGGATAGTCTTTTGGCTCCTCTCTCGTTTCCCTCAAAACTTCCGAAAATATTAGAGTTGGTTCACTAGGTGGGAGAAGGGGTGACAATGCTAATGGATAATGTAGCACTATCACCTCTTCCTCCATTTTTCTATCCTCTACAACCAACTCCTCATCCCTTTCAAACTCAAAATCATTTTTATTGGTGACTTCACTCACCGAATCATCGAGTTCAAGTTGGGATGGTGTGTTTTCGGAATCACGAGCTTCCATGCGGGCCAATACCTCTAATATGTTCCTCACATGCCCCTCAATGGCCTCAACACTAGAGGAGAGCTGGGTATCCGGCTCCTCACTAGTAAAGGAGTTCAAGTTTGCTATGGTATTTAAGACATCCTCACGTGTCAAACTTGAACTTCCTTGTTGGGCTTGGTTTTGGGGTATGGTATAGGGTGATGATGGCCAACTAGGTTGCTCGTAATATTGGTTTTCTGGCTCATTCTCATACCACAAATCCGGACTACCACTCCATTCCGGATTGTAAGAGTTGTGGTATGGATAGCATTCCTGAGCTTCTTGCCCTTGAAAACCAATATCTCCTACCTCTGGATAGCACTCTTCATAGTACCCATGGTTTTGGAAACCAAGGGTTCTTTCTCGGTCATAGTGCTCTTCCCACAACAAAGGGCAAGATTCGGTAGGATGATCGGAATGACACATCCTACAAAACCGTGCTTGTTGAGCCTCTCTTCTCATCATGAGTTCCCTCAAGGTGAGACGCTCCATTAAGAATTATTTTTTTATTTTTTTATTTTTCAAAAGTTCGGAATCATAGTGCAAGGATTCTCGATAAAATAAATTACCAAGAACTCAAGAAATACCTACTCCGAACAAAAACAACCACCAAGTAGTGGAAAATAAAAACAACTAGCTAATACACAACCAAATACACCTAAATACTTAAGAATAAACGCCTGTTCCCCGGCAACGGCGCCATTTTGATAGGCGCGGGCGGTCGTCGCGCCCGCGTGCCAAAAGATAATTTATAAGCCCTCAGTGCTTACTTTCTACAACTAGGTAGATAGTGGCAAATCGGGGTCGTCCAATGAGAAGAGGGATCTTCCTAAGCGTCTAAGCACACAAATGGTTGATATACTAGGCTAGGAGTAAATATATATACACACACATAAAAGCGAGTAAAGGGGGGGGTTGGTTGGTTGGTTTCCTAAGTTACGAAAGTAAAAAGACAAGATAACTAGCAACGTCAAGTGACTATGCTAATCATCAAACAAAACTAGGAAAAGGGATTTTAAACTACAAAGATAAAATGCCTTGGGGGCAACGGATATCCACTTCCACATCTAATGTAGTTCATCGAATCATTCACACATTCCATCATATAGCATTCATGACCCAACAATCACATACCCCATCTAGCAAGCACCACAACACACACACCACAAGGAGTTCTAAGTTCATGCTCGTGGATCTTCATGCAAAGGTGCTACGGAATTCGTCACGTTCCTACACCTAAGCAATTCAACCACACAAGCACTCCCTATGCTCAAACCACTCATGGCACACATGCAGTGAAACACACCGTCGAGAGTATATAAACGCCAAATAACAAATGCTTCAAGAATGAGTTTAAATCACCTATTCAATACTTCAACTACTTGTCGTGGAGACTGAACTCCTATCCTTCTTAGTTCGTAGTTTGCGAGAGTGAATTCGACATCTCTCGTCAAACCTCACCAATGGCTCCCGAGTCGCGACCACGACTCAAGGTGCCATTGGTGGCATTTAGCACGAAGGACCAACAAGCTTGACAATGCCTATGACCACTACACCGTGACTAGGCATTGAACCAATTCATGCAATTACACGAGATTGGATGAACGTGCAACGCACATTCATTCTCGAGCATATGACTCTCTCGTTTGCTACACAAACAAACATGACGAAGAGTTCGACATCAATCACATTCGCCTAGCACATTGTCAACACACTAACACAATCGAAAGCTCTAATTCACACTCTCACATTACTAACAAGAACAGGGGGGAAATTAACCCAAATCCCCCAAACCCTAGCTAGCAATTAATCCAAGCATTTCATATCATCAAGCTCTCAACAACATCAATGCAATCAACAATTAACATTCAAAGTACAATAAATGCACAATAGCAAAAACATCAAATAGATAGATATAAATGAATCTCAATACATAGAAGTGGAAGCTTAAATCCTTTGCTCCCAAGAACAAGAACTACTCTAGAACAACAACAAAAGACATAATTAAACTAAGAGAAAGCTAAGAAAAGAAAAGAAGAAGAAAAACCTAGGTTTGAGCCCAAAAACCAGAGCAAGGCGGGCTGAGCAAAAACTGGAGAAGAAGAGGGAAAGAGATGGTATTTATAGTGCAAAGAAAATAAGAAAGATTTCTGGCCGCCCGATGGTCGCGACTCGCGACGGAGTTCGTCGCGACTCGCGACGGTGTTGGTCGCGAGGTCGCGACTCGCGACGGTGTCGCGACGGCAGCCACAGTTTTGCATTGTTTCTTTGTCTTCTTCATAGCCATCCCTCTCAATCTTCAAGTCTTCAACAGCTCCAAAATGGTCTTCAACGGCCTCCGGTCTTCATGTCTTCGAAGTGATTATCCAAAAGTCTTCGAAAGTATAGTCTTCAATGTCTTCCGGTCTTCGTTGCTTCCGTGTTCTTCCCTTGTCACACAAAATCCACTTAAAAGAGGTAAAAGAGTACAAAGTTGCTTTTACCTCTCCTAAGTGAATTTCAAGGTAAAACACAAGCTCTCGATAATAAAAGAGCACAAAAGTGATCCTAAATACTACTAAATAATGCGCCTAAAATGGACACATCATGGATGCCCTAAGTAAGCTAGAAACATCAGGATACCCAACACTTTAACACCAAAATGACATAACCATGGAACTCATCCTAGTTCGCAACACAACAACCACCACACCGGTTCGAGCGCCAGAAAAAAACATGGGTTTGATGGGCCCAATCATACAATACCTTAAACATGGGGTCCAGCCTACAGAGAGGAGCAAAGCACAGAAAATGGAGCTCAAATCACCATCGTTACAAAGATGTCACAATCCACAAGATAGGGCACCTGACCCCATGGGTTGGATGTGTGGGACAGCTACAAGTTGCAATCATTATTAGGGATATGCACTAAGGATATTACTGGCCAATAGAATTTGAAGATGCACATGGCCACATCCAAAAGTTCAATAGTTATCAGCTAAACACCATCATCTAGCAAACCCCAACCAGAAATGACTGGTGAATATCATGCTTGGTCGTTCGAAAAATGGGGAATCGATAACAATTTCTCATTCTTAGTTGGGACAGGGCGAGCAAAATTTCTCATTCTCACAGTCAATTACTTCACCAAATGGTTGGAATCGAAGCCCCTAATAAAATCATGGCTAAAGCAGCAATCTCGTACGTATGATAAAACATTGTTTGTCATTTTAGTATACCTAAAATAATCATTTCAGACTACGTCACCCAATTTGCAAGCGGATCATTCAACAATTTGTGTCAAGACTTGAGCATAGTCCAAAATTCACCTCGGCAACACATCCCCAAGCTAAAAAAAATGGAGATTATAAACTACACGCTCGTCCAAGGAATCCAAAAGAGGTTAGAGGGAAAAGAAACCACAAGGGTTGAGGAGTTACCAGCAGCCCTCTGGGCTTATCGGACTATGCCTATGACCCCCCATTAGAAAATCCATGCAGCCTAGTATATAGCCATGAAGTGATCATCCTTATGGAAGTGGCCATCCCAAGCCAAAAAACTATCAACTACGATGGGGACACCAGTCTGGAGAACATCAGAGCGATCTTGGACAACCTCAAAGAATGTATATATATCACCACAATGAGAGAGACAAGATATAAGCAAAAGATAGCCATGTCATACAATGATAGAGCCAAAATCACCTCTTTCAGGATAAGCAACCTAGTGCTATAGAAAAATGAAACTAGTCTAGCCAGGAGATATGGAAACTCTGCCCAAATGAGAAGACCCGTACAAAGTTATAGGGGCCTACAAATCCAATAGCTACTCCTGGCTAGGATGAATGGAATAGTTGTACATATTGTAAACCTAGGGTTACTATAAGGACATATTGTACATAGGACATGATGTGATTGTAGGTCCGTTTTACATTTTCATAACACGGCATCATCATGGCTATACATACATAGATGAAAAACATCTTCATGGGTCCAATAAGCAAGAACAAATGAGTAAATCCCCACATAGAAGCTTAAGCAAGAAAATCACCTGTATTTTCTCACAAATGGGAAAATCAACCCCTCACAACTTAAGTAGTAAAATCACTCACAACTTTGCACAAATAGATAGATCCCCAGCTCTCAACTTAAGCAGGAAAATCACTTGTGGCTTCGTACATATGGGTAAATCACCCCCTCGCAACTTAAGTAGGAATATCACTCACGACTTCGCATATATGAGTAAAGTACCCACTCCTCAACTACAAGAATCTAAATGTTTGCGACAACACAAAACTTGAATCAGATGATGAGACTCATCCATATCACTGACAAGCTTACCATACAAAAAAAGAAATGAAAATCTTCCACAACTTCATACATATAACTAGGTAACATACTACTACAAACTATAAATTTTACATCTACGAGCTTTATTAGTCGTAGTTCAAGCAGATGAACTTGCCCCACCTGAAGGAATAGTAGTTCTACTACTACTCACACCAGCTTCCTTCTCATATTCAAATATACATTACAGGGAATTAACCGTACGTTGTATGACCATGCTGACCCTCTCGCCGCATCCTCTCTAATTGGTGCACATAGTAAGCTTTCTAGTCCTGAATTGAGTCTTAGTGCACCATTCTCATATTCAATCCTCTTCACATATGCCCACACATTAGGAAAACATATCGAGAAGAGTTGCTATAATTACGTTACTTACAACCCCAAGAGAAGCACTCTATGAAGCACTCATAGTGATTGGGTCGCGGTTGGAGCTACCTAACTCTTAGTGGACAATATCCATGCTATGACTCTTCTCCACTAGCTTCTTGTTGATCTCTTTTAGCCTCAAGTTTAAAGCAACCTGAGAATCATACTTACACTTCCATCTAGAAGCAACAACTTGTACAATTCCAATTCCTTCTTTGCAGTAGCTAGTGTGGGCATGTGTGGGTAGCTACCTAACTCTTGGTGGACACTATCCAAGCTACGACTCTCCTCCACTAGCTTCTTGTTGATCTCTTTTAGCCTCAAGTTTAAAGCAACCTGAGAATCATAATTACACTTCCATCTCGAAGCAACAACTTGTACAATTCCAATTCCTTCTTGGAAGTAGCTAGCTTCTCATAGACCTTATTCACATAGGCTAAATTTTTCTCTAAAATCCTAGTCAATTCCATCCGTTGTTGAGTGTTAGCCAATTCCATTTTTCTGCACACATTCTCCAGATCGTTGATACACACTTCATAAGCCTCATCTTTTTAATCCCAAGAGGAAGCCAATTCTCTACATAGCAATAACACATCCCTCACACATCAATCTACATGATATATCCACCTCTCCCTGTGAGGCGCCAAGTGAAAAGTTTTTACATACAGGGAAACCTTGACCAAGGCATCGAGACAATCTCGAATAGCCCCAACCAGAGTCGCAGCCCACGTGGCTCCAGAGTCCTCCTTAGGTTCATTTTCACCAAGTGTTACCCCGTTGGGAAGAACATATCCCGCTCCTAAAAGGACCACTCGATCCATCACCAATCCTATTCGATTTTGCTTGGCACTAGACACGTTCGTGCAGGAGGAAGTATTACAGGTTGCCCCAATGACCAT
The DNA here is from genome assembly GCA_037428765.1 of Rubia yunnanensis. Lineage (NCBI taxonomy): Eukaryota > Viridiplantae > Streptophyta > Magnoliopsida > Gentianales > Rubiaceae > Rubia > Rubia yunnanensis. The sequence goes on along the minus strand of CM075061.1, from coordinate 114,597,304 downwards.
TAACATGGAGCGTACATTTTCAAACTTACTAACCAATTTGTGAACGAGTCTGCCACTTCGCAAAAATTGGAATACGAACAGAACTTCACCACCAAACACGGTGCCAATGGAGAACGGGAATCACCTACACACGACAATCCCAACCAATCTGCTACCTTAACAGAGATATTCAACATAAAAGGGAAAATAAGCGCATCGACAAAGGATATGTCTAAAATTACATTAGAATTAAAAACATCTTTCTTACATCCAAGTCATTTCAGCCAAATACATTATCCTTAACAAAAATAAATGGCTTAGCCACAAACTTGCTCATCCAACTCAATATGAGACGCGACTCAATCGTTATTCCACATCCCCTCGCAAAGCTCACCCATATGAGCCACTATGAGGTTGATAATCAAGTAACCATTCATAACCTACAAAGGGATAAAAAATTCACACATGATTCACAAGAAAAATACACGCCTTAAAGGCACAACAACAACATCCCAAACCATGGAAATATGCTCAGTCATAGTTAGAGAACATGGAAGCGAGATAACCATGTTTCCACCATTGACCACAGTCTTACTATGGTGGCCGCGAGTGAGCGTCACTACTTCTTCACAGACTCCCCTAATTCACCCGCAAGATCGCTAGTCATTGCATCCCATCCGCGGGATGACGAATCCCCATTATGTCTTCTTCCCATATATCGCAACCCGCCATCACGATCAGAAGCTTGCTGACCTAACTAGTATTCCCCTCAAAGGCATCTTGAGAGCCAAGAATGAGATCAACAACCTTTATGCTCAAACCAAGCTCGAAACCCCAACCTCACCATGGGGAATGAAAGGAGCCAAAATAGAAATGCTTGACATACTCATCATTGTAAACACAATGCATTAGGAAAAATCATAATAAAATAAAATTACCACGCAACATGCAAGTCACGAAACAAGAGGCCGCAAATTAAACCCTTCCAACTTCGTCAACAAAGAAACAAGAACCCCACTAACGAGCAGACTAACTACAATGTCCATACCCATTTGATCCCCATGCCATGTCGCGTTAAATAAGGTGATACGATAGTTCCACCTACCAAGCAAGACTGGAAGAAAACGAACTCCCCAAGACCAATAACCCTAACCACGAACGGACACAAAAAAGGAATGGGATAACTTCCCAAACCACCATCAAATTCATCAACATACCATTTCAAAACACCTGTGACCGCTTTACCATTAGGTACAATGTTTCGATCATTACCGGCTAGCAGTATAACCAAATTTCGATTGTTCCAGCAAGTATCATTACAAACACAAGTACTAGAAGACGAAACACTAGGGATAATAACAGCAAGCAAACACAACGATTACCTAGAATGTGAGATCAACGGCAACTCCAACAACCAATACGACAACGATTCTTCTGAATTTCAAGAAATTCAGCCACAACAAAGGACCTTAGAACACAAGAGCTAAAGGAAATATATATAAGGAACATTTAAACTACACTAAATTCCAAAGCTTATTTATGGAGAGTAAGGCCAAACCCCATTTTTTGAGATGCCCAGCCGATGCAACTTTCAATCAATCAAGTCTCACACCCAAACCGAAAAGTTACAAGACAAGCAGCGTTTGAAAGAATGGAATGGTTTCAAAATTTGGAGCTTTCCATAATGATTACTATGCCTACGAGGAAATCTCTTCGATAACCTAGCCATCAATGAACACATAAGCCAAACATATTAAAGTTAACTCAATAACCCGTGAAGCTGATACGAATATCAAATGCTTTAATGTACTTTAAATGCTTTGATGGATCAACTTTATGATGAAGAATTGGAGAAGGAGTCACCATCGACATCTTGGATTCATTATTCAAGATTGTCGACGAACTGAAGACATCATGAAGAACATTATACTTTTTTCCCACTGGGTTTTTAATGAGGTAGTGTGATCACTGTAAAATATTGTAAAATTATTTCAGTTTGGGTTTATTGGACTGATAGCTCGGCCATGTGGGTTTTGAAGAGCTGAATTTCAAAAATACAGTCCATTAAGGTTTAGTATATTCAGTTTTATTCTGATTAGAATTAGATTTGGCAAGATTAGATAAGGTAATATTCTTCAAGGTTATTTCTTGAAGAATTCAACCAGATTACCTTAGATTACCATTTATTTTAGGTATTTTAGTCAGATATGGTTTTAACTTCTTAAAGCTGTCATAAGTCGATTTAGTTTCCATTTGTGAATAGGGTTTGAGGCAAGAATGTAACCCTATAAAAAGGGAGGCCTTATGGATGAATTTTAACACTTTTCATCAATCAAATATACAACCTTTTAAGTTCATACTCTTTGCTTGTGAGCTATTCCATTGTTGCTTAACCCCGAGGGCTAGTTAAGTGTCAATAAACCTTGTAATATGATCCTGGGGGCTAGTTAGAGAGCGAGTCAAAATTGAGTGTACCCCGAGGGCTAGACCTTGAATTTACTGCGGCATTGAAGGGTTTGCGAGTTCCCCTGTTTTGTCAAAGACCTTAATTCCGCAATCCAGATTCTTCGCAAGGGGATTCATATCAGAAGCTCTCGAGAAATCACATTTCATTCCCGGTGAAAGAACGAACACACCCAATCATCACCTTGCTCTAATACAAAACAACGGCTATAATATTACCTATTGTTGTTCCCCACAACACCTACACCTCCACCCCTCAACACTTCATGGCTAGGAGGGCTTATGGTATATTTGTGTCCTAACCATTAGGCCCAATCCATATAGAAGGTAACTCAGCGAGGTCAATGAAGTGTTCGCGTGGACAAGAAGTGAACACTAACTTTGCTCCATGTAATAGACGTTATCAAGTCAGAGAGATATCTGGCCATTGTCACACAAACTGCTATTACTTAGCTTATAACCAAAAGAATGTGGCATAACATATGCGCTCAAGAGAGTCATGCAACCAACACGATGTCCATGATCAGCACTACCTGCATATCAGGTAACACCTCGATAACTTAAAGAAAGAGACCTATAAATAAATGAAGGCTTAGAGAATCAAGGTAAGTAACAACGAGACATTAGAAAGATTATAAGTAAGTGCTAAGTGTTAACTTATGCATTATAACTTTTACCCCTGATCCAATCTGGGATATTCATTGCAGGATCAAGGCGTATTTGGCTAGTCATAAACTGGAATTGCCATCATCATTTAAAGGGAATAACCGCATTAGTGGGACACATGAAAAATTCTTGTAAAGAAATGAAACATTTTTAGACCAAATGGGACTACAATCATGGATGATTGACATATTTACTCCCTCCTCAAGATGAATTCCTCCATCTCACTCCTTCTCTCATCTCATTCAACCATTGTAAACGAATATTCCACTCAATCCTACATCTCATCCCAACTTTCCCACTAACCAGCTGGTTTGGCCTGCTAACCAACTGACCACAACTGAAAGTCAATAGTGACTTGCTGGCCTTCAACCCAAGTTTGAATTCTCTCTTCCCAATTTCTCCTGAATTATGAGTTGTTATGTTATTACTCCCTTCGTCCCAAAATAAACTTCCTAATTAGACTTTTAGGAGTTAACTTCATCAATGTGTAACTGTTAATATATTTATTTTGACATGGAAAATATTATTGAAAAAATAATAGTTTCGAAATATATATTATGATGAATCTAACAAAAATGGGATAAGATATATATATATGTATATATGTATGTATATATGTATGTATATATATATGTATATATATATATATGTATATATATATGTATATATATATGTATATATATATGTATATATATATATATGTATATAGATATATATATATGTATGTATGTATATGTGTATATATATATATATGTATGTATGTATATATATATATATGTATGTATATATAGATATATTATGTATAGATATATATGCATAGATATATATGTATAGATATATATGTATGTATGTATATATATATATGTATATATGTGTATGTATGTGTGTGTGTGTATATATATATATTAAGAGAATTTAACAAAAACATGGTAAGATACTCAATCCGTCTCAACCGAATCTGCACACTTTTTATTTTAGACAGTCTCAACCAAATTAGTACACTTCCCATTTTAAGAAAATATTAACATGTCAAAAGACATACTTACTTTTGAAAAACCAAAATTCTACACTATTATCTCTCACAAAACCACTTTTGATTTAGCCACCCAAAGACAACACACAATTCCTCTGCTATGCTCACTCCTCTGTTCTTTATCAAGAAAAGTAAAAACTTCCTTCAACACACACAACCAAACTCCTCTGCTTCATTTACACCATAAACAACTTGGCACCACAACCATTAAAAAAAACCCAGCATCCTTCTTTTCCTTGCCTCCGGCGAGGTAAACAATGGGAGAAAAAAAAATCAATATTGGAATTGAGGCTAGATTGGGGGTTTTCGCAAACTTCTTTCCCTTTGGTGATTTGGGTTTTTCGCAATTTTCCGGAGATGATGAAATTGTGATTTAGGTTTTCCGCAATTTACGGGTCGGTTGAAGAGAAATGGTTAACAAATGGGTAAAATAAAGGGTATCGGTTTGAAGAAAGAAGTTGAATAAGGGAGGGTAGTTGTGTTAGGTGGAGGGGTCCGGTGTTGGTGTTGGTGTTGCCGAAGGTTAGTGCCTATGGTGGTGCCCGATGTTGGTTTTTCTAGGTGGGTTGAATACGACATAAGGTGTTGGCTAGAGGTGGTTGGTGGTGGTAAATTAAAGATTAAAGAAGAGCAGTTTAGAGATTTCTCATAATTAAAGAAAAAACCAATCCTTGCTCTTTCTACGTAATTTCTTTTTAGGACGTTCCAAACTAATTCCAAGAGGGATTACATAATTTCTCTATTTTCACGTGAAAATGAAGGAAGAGTTGTTTGTAAAAAAATTGACTCCCTCCGTCCTAGGGAATCTGCACACTTTCCTTTTTTACCGTCCCAGACAAATTTGAACACTTTCCTTTTAAGGAAGTATTTAATATGTAATAAGACACAATTGCCCTTCTTAGATTCAAATTTTACACACATCTTACACACTCATTCCAAACCCTAAACACCCCCCCAACATCCACACAATTTGCACCAGTCCCCATCCCATTTCCTCCACCACCAGTCCCCACCCTTATTTTCTCCACCACCATTTCACCCACCCCATTTCCCCGCCACAATTTCACCCATCCCATTTCCACCGTTGGAACCCTATTTTCCCTCCGCCAACACTGACAACCCTTCACCCAAATTAATTAGACGGAACCCTAGCTTCCCTCAACCCCTGTTCCTTCGCAACATATCTGGGCGACGCGAGGAGTCGAAGGGAGGCGATGCACAGTTTACGAGGAGGCAGAGAGGTAAGCCGATGCGGCTGAGCGTGGTGGGAGAGAGGAGGAGATATGAGCGGCGGAGAAGGAGGACGCATAGTGGATGGGTTGAGGAGGAGGGGTTTTCAGAAAGGAGAAGGTGTGAGAGAGGCGGCAAGAGGAGGCAGAGAGATATGAGCGGCGGAGCAAGAGATGTGAGCGGTGGTGAGAGGAGGCAAAGAAGTGGCGAGACGAGGCAAAAAATAGGTGAAGATGATAAGGGTTTTTTGGTGTTTTCACCCGGGGAAAATTTGCAGAGAGATTTTCTCTCTCTATAGATTCCCCTGCCCAGAGGGTGTAAAATTATAAGCAGCAAACTCAAAAACCAATTCCAATGATGCAGGAAATGTAACAAAACTGTCAAGAAAAATAGGTATTCCCTCCGTCCCAGGGGAATCTGCAGAGAGAGAAATCTCTGCAGATTTTTACCTTGGGTCCCACTCTAGTCTGAACCCCCCTACGTGATGCTGCTTAACACATCACATACAGTAGAAACAATTTAGGGAAATTAAGAGGGATAAGTTTTCCCTCCTTTTTATTTATTCTTCATTTCCCTCTATTTTGGCAAGCTGGAAAGGCGCCAAAAATAATTCTGGGCACTGTACATTCACTATTACAAAATAAAAATTTTACAGCCAATAGAAGAACCCCTTATAAATACGTGCACATTAAAGGCACCAAAAAGGGTTCAAAAACTGGAAGGAAAAAATCTGGAAGGCACAAAAAAAGGCTTCAGTCATGGCTTCAAACCCCAAACCCAAACCCTCGGGTATGGTTTTACACTTCATCGAGCCGTCCCTAGTCACCCGAGGGTGCTGGTTGCTCTCAGTGTTTTGCATCTTCCCATTCCTCATTGGGTTTTTTTAGGGTCAATGCGGAAGAATCTGACAAACGAGGAGAGGTAGCATTTGGGCGATTTTTGCTGGAGCATCACAAGGATGGGAAGCTTTTGCATTCGACACGTTTGTTGGCAGCAGCAATGTTCAATTGTTCTATACGAACAGCGAGCACCATCTGGGCTCTTACTCGAGCTCAAATGTCACAAGGAAGACCTCTGGACTTACGTCATCGGATGATAGACCACCCTCCAAAGAACAAGAAGGAAATCAACCTTGATGAATTGAAATCATTGCCTGCATTGAAGAGGCACACTATTAGAGGAACAACAAAAGCACTCGGAATAGGGAAGAGTAGTGTTCAATAGGCAGTGGCATCCAAGGCGATAAAAGCCACGCAAACAGCATCAAACCAGCTCTCACATAATACAATAAGGTATCACGCATGTAGTTCATTTTAGAAAAGCTAGATCCCGAACTAAGATTCAGATCAATGGACCATGTCATACACTTAGATGAGAAATGGTTTCATTTAGGCCAAGAAACAGTCAGGTACCTTCTGGCCCCGGATGAACCGGAGCCGTATCCCACAGCTTAACACAAGTCACACATCCCAAAGTTAATGTTTATATGTGCGGTAAGCAGACCAATATGGGGGGAAGATGGTGAACTGTTATTTGATGGTAAACTAGGCATTTTTCCATCTGTTCTAGATCAAGTAGCAATAAAAAAATAGCAAGAACAGACCAGCAGGGACAGTGGAAAGGCTCTAGTACCGAAAATCACAAGAGATGTCACAAGAGAGAAGCTAATCACAGAAGTCATCCCAGCAATCAAGGCAAGGTGGCCATCTCACATATTGGGAAATTCATGCATATTCAACAAGACAATGCAACACCACACATATTTAACCATGATCCAGATTTCAGGGAAGTTGCTGAATCAGATGGTTTTACCATACACTTAGTCAGCCAACCAGCAAACTCACCCGATTGTAACATCCTAGACTTAGGATTTTTCAACTCCATTCAAAGCTTACAACAACAACGGACATCATCAGACATCATCTAGTGTTGAGGAGTTAATGGCAGCAGTGCAATCAACATACGAAAGAGAAGATGGAGTCACTTTGAACAAGGTATTTCTTACACAACAACTGTCAATGATAGAAATACTGAAAGCATGCGGGTCAAACAACTACAAGATGCCTCACATGAACAAGGAAAAACACATAAGGGAAGGAACTCTGCCAAGATCACTACAAGTGAGGAGGTTGTAAGGGGCAGCATTGAGTATCTAATCACTAAAGGAGCAGTAGATGAAACTGTGCTGCCACTTATGCATGTCTTAGGTTATAGACCTAGATGCAAAATTGGTGTGATGGCATATTTTTCAAACCAAGAACATCCCACTTTTGGTGTGAGTGAGATGTCCTGAGACCAACCCCAATTAAATGTTCATTTTGTTGATGAAATTTACCTTTTTTAAAAACACATACTCTCTAATATTTTCCATATTCAGTTATTACGACAAATGACCATAATACAACCAGGCAACAGTCAGGGAAGATGCTCAATGTTACAACCACACAACAATCAGGGACGATGCTCAAAGTTACTGTTATGTTCAAATACACGGTAGAGGCACAAAATGCTACAACAAAATCAGGCTTCAACAAATCAGCAAAAACAGGCAAGATGCACAAATACAAAGGTTCTGAGAACAGTTTCACATATATCCTCGAACACCTGAACAAATCAAGGGTTCTCGCACATAAATATGCATGCATTATACACTATATTCTGTAGAAAATGTGGATAGTAATATCACAAATATATCATTGAGCAATTGCATCAAGCAGTGGCTCTCTCACATAACACATTAAAAGTTACATTCATGGGAGGAATGATTTCACCTCAGTTGAAGACTTAATGTTCCTTCAGTACTTGTCATCAAATACGGGAAGATGTTCAATGCATTTATCACATTTATTTGTAATCTTTTTTTTTCGTTTGCTGACAAGGACCAGTAAACGGACAGGGATTCATCAGTACTAGTCTACAAATCAAGCAGTGTGAAATTGTTAATTTTATGGCAACATTCATACAATCCCTAACAATCGTGAATATAATCATACAAACCCTAACAATTGTGAATATAATCATACAAACCCTAACAATCGTGAATTAGGGACTTATCTTTTGTCGAGGTCATTTCTTCGACCATGGTCGAGACCCGTCAATGGCATTAAACCCTGTATATTTATCGAAATATCCAAGCAGAGAACACAAAAGTTAGATTCGTGGAGGAAACTAAACGTTCCACAACGACGAGACTGAAAACAAACTAACCCTAATAATATGAACTTAGGGACTTATCTTTTTCGGGCTAGTATTTAAAGAAACGCCACCAGATCTAGGGTTTGCGCCACCTGGCGTCGCGCTCCTCCCGCAACCAAGGACATAATAGATAAAGAACCTCGTTGCTGCCATACATGGTGTCCTCTGGGTCCTCTGGAACAATTGTGTCCCAGGGGAAGTGCGTTGCCTCGGTGACATGCCCCGTACCTTCACCACCAGCGATACCCCGACTAAGAGGCACCAAACCGTGCTTGTCGTGGCACATTTCAACAACTATTTTCACCATACAAGTCATCAGTGGGAGATTTAACATCAACCCGATGCTCAACAAAACCATATTCCCCAGAATCTAGAGTGGAGAGGGTTTCACTGTGGTCGTAGACCACCGTTTCCCTGAGGGCTGCGTCAAACCTCCAGGCGGAGGTGGCATCATCCGCCTTCATCTCAGGGACAAACTCTGATTTATAGTATGAATCAGAAACGTAGCACAACGAACACCTCAGGCATGATTGACCGGTGGAATTCGTCTGAAACGACATTGAAAACCCACCAACTCTCAGCGACAATAGTGGGGAGATGGATGATAGTTAACGGATCTAACAAAAACTGGTGAAAATAGCAATGGGAATTGGGGGAAGATGCTCAAAAATATGAACTAGAGTTTCAGGAGGAACAAGAAGATAGAGAGGAGTGTGTGAGAGGAAGGCAGAGAAAGTGAATGAGGCATGGCAAAGTGTGGAAAAAATAAAGGAGAGCTCAGCTTTTTACAATCACAAGAAGCATTCATTGGATGCTACTTTCAGTGGAGAAGAGATAAGATCAAACCAGATCTTAAATTTGAATTGGAAACGGTTAGGAGTATTAAAGAGCTGAAAATGGTTTTGGTGGATTAGTTGAGTTTGACTTGGGTTTAGCTGAATGGATTTGGGGCCAAATTAGCATAAGTAATTTTGGGCTTTTGGTAAAACTTAAAATATGCAGAGGGTAGTTTGGGGAATTCATGCCATTTTATTTGCCAAATATGGAAGGAAACAAAAAGAGTGCAGATTTGTCTAGAACACCTCTTTAGGAAAGTGTGCAAATTCCCCTAGAACAGAGGGAGTATTAAAACGCTATTAAAGTTTCTTATTCCAATTTTGTGTACAAGAAAACATCAGGATTTGCATAGCATTACATGTTTCAACTAGCGAAAGAGGTTCACGTACAACTTTCGATCAACCTACGTAAGACGTTCATACAATTACAAGCTGATTTCCTTATCCCAATATTTCTAAGTTCTCAATGTAGCTTCGAAATGTATCGCATGGCTGTCAGTAAATCTCAACTTGGACTCAATAAGTGCAAGCAGAAGGTAATGTTAGATCAGCTAGGCTAGACCCCCTCAAACTTGATTAAAATACTTTTCATGTTAGGCTGGTGTCTTCTTACCTAAAAGAACAACGGGAATAAGCATCAAAAGTCTTCACATTGTACATATGCATAGGGTCCTTGTATAAAAGGACTACCAGAAAGGGTGAATCTGGATGTTGTGAAGAAGGTAAACTTACTTTTACACCAGCCATCGATAAAAGTTTATGGGAGGCAGCATACGCAGTTTGGGAGCTATCCAACCTCTTCTCCACAAAATATATAACCTCGGAAACACCTGCCTGCAATGTCAAGAACGAACTATCAAGATCTCTGAAATGGAAAGGTGAGCTCATATGTTCTCCAGTCGGATATGGAATTACCATATAAAACATGACGAGTGAATTAGACATATGATCAACTTATGTAATCGATTCCGTCACTTCAGTATCTCATTCTCTACTGTTTCCTAGGATCTTATGTAATCCTGATATTATATGTGAACTGACACCTGAGCCACTCTACAGCAATAGACTAAGCTTGCAAATTCACTTACCTTTCCTGCAGTTTTCCCAAGGTCATGTTGCTATTGACTCCATTAAGATAGGTGTTGGCCATTCATAAGAAAGATGACTATCCAGGCCTAAAAGTTTTCAATATCTATTCATATAAAAATTGGAGCATCAAGAAAACTATTCGGAAGGCAAGTGTTAGTTAAGGGCACTTTTATTCTTTGCCCCTCCTAGTGTGCATTCTCTCCATTCTTTGCTTTGATTTTATTTATTTCCTCTCTAGGAAATAGCTTGAAGATTTATGGCAGTTTATATTATACATATATGAAAATACATTTCTAGGCATTTCTTACAGTACTAGAGCATCATCAGTTTGCATGTGAACATAAATTATAATAGCTAGACAAATACACTACTAGGAATGGAACTCAATTGGGTAAAGATATCATTATAATGCAACCAACTCCATGGTAGTAAGTACAACACAATTTTCGTCGTCCGTGTGACTACATCTTAGCCCCAAGCGTGTGGCTCTATTCATAGCATATCTCAAGCCTATAAACTGCTTATAATGTTCTAATTTGTAAAGAGTATAACAATCAGGCATCAGCGTCCATCAGTTTGTTCCACACGTACTAGCTAAGATCTTATAGCATTTATCAAACAATACAGGCTTCGATTTAGGACTATAACGTGCCTAAAGTACAGTCCACCCAATGTTATCTTTGCTGTGTTTGATGCACCATATACAGCAAACTAGGTTAACTTCCTTCTAAGCATGTAAAGCAAGGGTCATATCTATGCCTTGGAAGTAGAATCACTAATTTGAGAATTGAAAAATATGAATATAGTATCAGTTGAATGAGAACAAAATATCAGCGATGCAGTTTTCACCTGAATAATGATCTTTGCGCATTCATTGCATGGGAACATGGTTACGTAAAGCTTCTGTAAAAGTGGAACATAAGAAAAGCTGTCTTAGTTTTTTCCTGTAGCCAGATTTCGATAATTAAATATTCCTTTCCTCTTTCTGATTTAATCTCATATTAATGTTGTCTCTCAGTGATAGGTTTGCAATTACAAGACAAAGGAAAATGAAAATGAATGTGGAACTAACTTGTCCTTCAGCAGATGCATGATTTGTATTCAGGATAGCATTCACTTCGGCATGACAAACATAACTGAGACAAGAATTTGAAGTTCATAAGAAAAAAAGTGTCCATTAGAAGAAAAAAAAGAGGTGTACTACAATCACCAAATTAATCACGATATCAACAACAGCCTGAGTTGAGATCAGAGTGAGCTATGAAAATTAATAAGTATAAACTAGGATATCAATGGACAGCATATATTTTTACAAAATACATATTACTTACGGATACTTTGTCTCCAGGGGGTTGCCGTTCTTGGATTTCTGTAATATCAAAGCAAGCATTGGATTTTGAATGGAAAAATTCATGAAGAGCTTAGCAGGTCAATTTTATCTTACCTTTGACCAAGGAAGTTTATCATCTGAACACCCACGTGGGAACCCATTGTACCCAATGCCTAAAAGAAAGAAGATGAGGAGTATGAAGAAAAGTGGAATTAATTTGGCAAAATAATGTTTCTTCCTACTTTCATCTGGGCCCAAGAATGAAGTTGGTCAGATTATCTTGTAAAGGAGACAGAGAGCCTACCCCCAATATCAGTTTAGAATTTGCTACACTAACAAACCTTCCAATCTGGAAGGACAGCATAGTACAAAATGACATGATGGGAGAATGCACATGATCAATAGATTTAGGCAAAAATATTAGCAACTGAAACAAGAGGTAATGATAGCTATAAACACGTAATTTTCCCAGTAGAGATGTCCAGACAGACTCCAGATTTAAATCACCGCATCTAAGACTCTTTGTACTTATTATCATGTCATAGAGCAGGATTCTGAATTTCTAACACACACCCAATTTCATAATAGTTATGGAATACACAACCAATGGACATCCCTTCAGAAAATCCTAAACAATTTCAATACGTGGCATGCACATTTGAAGGTGTGGCAACAGAGGAAAATTACATTCATCCAAAACTGTAATTTTACAACTGTTCCGAGGCATTAACATAAGTCACTAATGATGAGGTATTAACATAAGTCACTAATAATCTTACCGAGAATTACACCATTTTGACTAACCAAACATGCACCAACCTACAAAATGATGAAATGTGCAGAATAGTATCAGTACTCTACAGATGATAAATGAGCAAAATGGTCAACACAACACCAGAACAAAACATTTGAAGCCAGCCTTGTTCCATAAACAAAACAAAAACAAAAACTTTCCTTATCCCCAGCCATCCTCACCAAATCAACCACATTAAACCCATTACATTGAGATACAGCATGATGATCAGAGATTTTGATGGAAGTAACAACTATACATTTCCAATTCCATGTAAAATCTATAAATGAAATTTCCACTTCCAAATTTAAATTGGAATTCATTTATGGTATTTCAATTTCTATATATCTCGTGCATTGGAAATATTAAAAAAGGGGCGAGATCCCATATACAAGCATAAAAGAAAATGGTTGTTTAGATTCTCCATCTCATTTTGCAATGGGATTGAACTTTCCCTTCCTTCCCACATGAGCTATTCATATTCCAAACTCACAATCAAAAAGGCGCTTTTGAAATCCTAACCACTTCGATTAGAAATTCAGCATCTATAAACAAGCACACGCACAAGCACGTTGATGAGAGAGCATGAGGTGAATCTACCTGCCTATTCGGATCCTTAGACCTCTCAGCGGAAAGAAACGCAATTGCCATAAAATAATCATCCCATGACAAATACCTGTAACCAGAAACACAAGATTTATATATTTTTTTCATAAAAATTCCATAACTTTTTAGCACCACAAACACCAAGTAATTCACTAAGTGTAAATCAACTGACCCTTTTCGTTTGGAGGGGTCAAAAGGGTTTGGAGGCTGGAACTTATTCTCTTGCTCATCCTCGGCGCCGCCGTCGGAGAAGGATGAGGCATCGAATATGACGGCGTTGCTGCTCCTGCGGCCGCTTCTTTTGGTGGAGAAGGAAAAATAAAAGGACAATGCTGACGTAGATGCTACTGCGCCCAACGCTGCCGCGGCTGAAAACACCACCCAATCTCTCGAATTCATGGCACCGGTTTCTCTTTCACACACTCATACGATGATGTCGTGCAGGGGAAATGGGGGATTTGTGAGGGAAAATAATTTGTTTAGGCGCCAAGACTACGAGTGAATTCTAAGTGGGGAGTACTTTTTAAAATAATACTCCCCTCCGTGAAAAATGATTCTAGATATAAGTGTGGAAAAGTAAGATATTTTAACAATGGAAAGTCTCAAAAAAAAGTGATAGGGACATGTCACTTGCTTTTGAACTTTAAAACTGTATTTTAAAATTTTAAATATTTATTTTATAAGTTAAAATATGTAATAAGGTGTGTTAAAATGTGCAAATATAAGAAATATTATATAAAAAATACGATATTTAACTTAATAATACTTTGTTTAAATTTACAATTTTAGTATTGAGTTATCAAATGCAGTGTATGAGTGAAAAAAAGAGATATCAAGAAATTTGCAATATATCACTGTATTTTTTCACTTATACACTTCATTTGATAAATTATTAAATGCCATAATATTCTCTTTAACAAATATTCCTTGTCATTATAAATAAATTTTTGAGAAAAAGTGCTACAATAACCTTATTCTTTTGGCTGACAGTGCAAATATAACCCTGCAAAACGAGAAAGTATCAAAACAACCCTAACTTATTGATGTATATGTCAATCTAACCCCAAGCGCCATTGACTTCAATTGTCAATGGGAAGTTTGACCAAAATTTAATGAACTTACCATTTTGCCCCTAGACTAAAAAAAAGAAAAGGGAAAAGGCATAAATGCCCTCATGTTTTATCCCTTTTCTTCTTCTTTCTTCTTCCACCCACTAGTCTTCATATAATAAGCAGGAGGATTTAGGGTTTGGGGTGGAGATCAAAGAGAAGAAGGGGGTGGGGGGGGGGGGAAATGGTGGCGAGCGAGTGGCCGGAGCATTTAGGGGTTGGCGGTGGCGGGCGAGTGGCCGGAGCATTTAGGGGTTGGCGGTGGCGAGCGGGTGGCAGGAGCATTTAGGGGTTGGCGGTGGCCAGCGGAGAGAAGAAGGAGGAGGAGAGGTGGTTTCGGGAGGGTAACGGCCAGCATTTACGGGGAGGCGGGTGGCAACGGGAGGTTGTGCCGATGAGAACGGGAGGTTGTGCCGATGAGAGAGGGAGGGTTTAGGGTGGAGATCAGAGAGAAGAACAGGGAGAATAAGTGATGGCAGGCGGGTTGTGGAAGGGTTTAGGAGTTGGTGGTGACCAGCGGAGAGAAAAGGGAGAGGAGAGGTGGTGGGGAGCGGGTAGCAGCGATAGGGTGGGCAGAAGGTGGTGGCGATAAGACCCGGGGGGGCTTAAGGGTTTAGAGTTGAGATCAAGAACAAGAAGGGGAAGAAGAGGTGGTGGCGAATATTAGCAAAATGAACTAAATGTTGTTGAACATTTTTATATAGACTTTGCATATGTTACTTTACAATATGTATCACTTGTATCAAAACACACATTGTTTTCAAACTGTGGATATGAATTATGAAACTTTTCCACTAGGTAGTGTATAAGTTTGGTAACGAATCGTTACGGTTTTGTTAAAACATGCATATATTAGCCTACAACTAGTATATGTTATAGTACATGGAACAAAAGAGACTAAAATTTGACAATTTAAAATTTTCATATAAATTGTGCATTGATTACTTTACGACATGTATTGTTTAAATTAAAATAATCATCTGAATTAAAACTCTCAATTTCTTTTATAAACAGCAAAACTCTTCTAGGAGGTAGTGCATAAGTTACCTTATGAATCATCTCGTTAAAACATTCATAGGTTAGTATACAACTAGTATTTCTTATAGTACACAGAACGTGGATTACATAACCTTGTAATTTTTTTAAATTTTCATATAGAATGCATTTAATACCTTACAGCATGTACTAATTACATTAAAATATGTATTTGTTTTCAAAAACAGAGAGCAGATTTCCCTGATTTTAATCCAAGAAATGTCACAGAAAGTCTTGCTGGCATGAAAACAACAAATGTAGAAGTATTGCATACTCTATACAAAAAGAATGCAAATGCTATTGGTTTCATATTCACGAAGGGCTCTCAACATCTGAAAAAAGGGAAGATACAAGATAAATACAACAAGCGCTCATGTGTTGGTCAACCAAATAGCTCAAAAGGTGACATATTACTTGTGTAATCCTTGAAATTGACACTGCAACAAAAAATAAGAGGAAAAGAAAGGATTTGGTAATAATAACATAAGTGTAAAACTAAAACATGTACTACTTCTGCCTCTCTATTATTGACTCCTCACTTTTGGATGTTATAATTTAGGAGATGCTAAACATATGGTTGGAATTGAATTAAAAGTAGGAAAAGTAAAATGGGTTGATGTCATTACCTTTAATTTTTCAAAACTAGAACATGTCAATATAATAAAAATCCATATTACAAAATGTGTCAATGTTAGAGAAACATAGGGAGTACCCCTGTAAGATATGAAAAGAATGTTGGATTAAACATAAGTATGTTCATTATTTCATTGAACAAAAATCCTCCAAGGAACTTACATTTAGTATTCTCATCTAGATTAACTATAATTCTCTAATACAATGAATTATTTATCAATCTTCAAGGATGCGTCATCTTCGAATTCCTTAGCTTCAATGTTATCTTCATATGTATCCTCCTCGTGATGGAACATCTTGTGAATCCAATATTCAGTTCAATTCGATTCCTTAAAAATTATAACCACTTCAAGTTTAGATCCAACTTCTGGAAAAAAAAAGGTCAAACACATGAATACTAACAAATGCAACATATAAGTAAACAAATGCACTTCCTAACTAAAAGTGAATAATCAACAACAATTGAAAATAAAAGAGCATACACATTGCAACTAACAAATACAATTGGATAGTAACAGATGCAACATATAAGTAAAAAGATTCACTTCCTAATTCAAAACAAATAAACAACAACACATGAAAATAAAAGGTCATACACAGTACAACTAACAAGTACACACTGGATACTAACAAATGCAACATATAAGTAAATAGATGCAGTTCTTTTTAGAAAACAAAGAACCAACAAAAAATGAAACAAAAAATTCATACACAGTAAAACTAATAAGTACACATTGGATACTAACAAATGCAACATATAAGTAAACAGAAGCAGTTCCTAAATAAAAATGATCAACAAGTTTGTTGCAACTACAAGAGGAGAATTCAAAACCATATTAAAGAAAAATGCACATAGCAACTCAAAATATAGATAAATTATGCATATCCAACATTAAAAACCAGGAACTCAAAGTAACAACAAATAATTAGCACACGGCGATAACAAAAACAATATCTATAAAACACATGATAAAAAAAACCTAGCTATCCGACGAATCTCAAATAAACGAATGAAAAACTAACAAGAATCGACTCTAAAAAGCAGAGAACTAGCGGAGAAGACGTTGGAATGGAGGCTCACAACTATGGTGGAACCGACAACGGTTACAAGAGGAGGTGAAACGACAACGATGGAGGTTACGCGAGAAGAATGCAGCAAAATCGACAACAACGAAGGTCACAAGAGGAAAACTACGATGGAATGGTGACGGTGGAGGCTACTAGAGGACATAAAAGTTACGAAATATGGCGGAGGTTGTGTGAGAGTTGCGTGAGGATAATGAAGTCTGCGAGAGGAAAATGAAGTCCGTTAGAGAGAAAATTAAGAAAATTAAAAATATTAAATGAAAGTTGATATTTATATGAAGCCGTCAAATTCTATTAATGGAAGGTCATCGTCGTACATCTCAAATATACAATTTATAGCCCTAACGTTCTTCCTAAATACAATTATCAATTCAAGAGACAAAACAACTATTGTAAACAAAACATTAAGCTAAGCATGCAATGAACTACAAAGAGTGAATTAAACACAAAGTATGGAAGTTTGGACGCAATTTATTTCCACTTTCGAGCCTCTTATCTATCCTTGAATCCACAACATATTTACTACTTTGACTACATATTGTGAAGGTAAACCTTCCATTCTTCTTTGGTACTAGTTTACAAGAGTGAATTCAACATCTCTCGTAAACCTCACTAATGACTTCTTTAGTCGAAAAACGCCTAAAGATATCCTATTAATGACATTATGTATGAAGAATCAACAAACTTGGTAACACTTATAAACATTAAATAATGTCTAAGCATTGAATCAATTCATGCATTTACTATGATTAGCCAAGAATCTTCAACATTCAGTGACTTCTCCTACTTGTTACCTGATGCGTCTCTTTCCACGATCCAAAGCCCACCTTTGATCTGATATCAGAGATCCACTGCCTGCAAAATAAACAGACCCAAGAGTATTATGGGGGGAAAGCTCCGATGACAAAGTCAGTATGTTACCAACCGATCAATCAATAATGCTTTGTCCAAAAGTAATGACATACCTTCCTAGTTATACCTTTTTAACCCTAACCGTTGTTGCCTAATTGATGTGTGTTATATTGTGTTTATATTTTGTGGGATTATTATGATTTTATTGAGATATAATTTGAATTTTTAGATGTTTTTGTTGGAGAAATTAATGGATTGTGAGGAATTGAGAGGGAGCTATACATTGTACTCTTTTTTTCCCTTAACCAACGATTTTTTCCACTGGGTTTTCCAGGTTAAGGTTTTTAATGAGACGGTGTGCTCCAATGGAAAATGTTCTTATTTTATAAGACATTTTTCCAGGGATGAAGGAAAAGAGGCAAAAGAAGAATTGCTGAAACTATTGGGTGAAAATTGTTTTTTTTAAATGGAAGGCACCCTAGGGTGGGGTTGATGTATTGGTACCCCAAGCCAAGAAAACCATAGTAGAGTAGTTAGATTTTTACAGAAGGCAACAGCGTTGCCCGCAAAATGGATAGCCTAAGCTAATAGATATACAGAATCAGTAGTACCAGGTAAAGTTAGTAAGTTGCGATTCCAAATGTACGAATCTCCACACCCCGTGTTAATCCGTACTTTGGCCGGGCAACCTAACTAAGCTGTAGTGAGCTATTAATCGGTCTAGCAAAAGGGAGAAATCTAAGCTAGGAGATTGCTGAAAAACTGCAGATCAGCAAACCAGAAGTAGGCACTTGCAACAGTGTAGCATGATTAAGCAGAGGCTGATCTGATGATGAACATGAGTGTATTTCCGCCGAGCTTGTCATGGACCGTACGAGTATCATCATCTTGATGTTGAAAACTGGTGGCTAGTACCTGCAAAGGAGAAATTACCATCAGCAGTATCATGTCCTAGTATGGCCACACCTGTATGTTCTGAGATTAGGAACCTGCTTCCTATCCAAGTCAATAAGGCCCTTGATATTGATCGGCAAATTAATAAGAGTAAGAGGCTGGTTATTAGATGAGTGAAATTTTGCAATAGCATTTGCCACAGAGTTACATTCTCTATATACATGTTGAAGCACTACTCCGTGTAAAAGGTTCTTTATCTTATAAGCCAAATTGAAATGCTTCCAGTTGGCTGAGTAAGGATCATGAATCATATTAATGGCAAGTAGAGAATCAGATTCAATTATGGTCGAGCCATCATAGTCGTGCAAGAATTGGCATGCAGCAAGGATTGCTAACATCTCAGCATGAAGAGGAGATATTGCTTCTATAGAAAATGAGTTAATGAAAAGAGAATGGTCGGAGCTATCCCTCCCAATAAACCCAACAGAGGCTGTGTGTGAGAGCCAAGAAGCATCAGTATTTATTTTTATGCAATTTCTGCCTGGCTTTTCCCATGAGACTGGTTTTATAATTAGCTTCGGAGGTGGTCTGAGAATGGGTGTGAGGTGTCTGAGTGGGTTAGGGAGACCAGTATGAGTACTGAAAGCTGCAGGGCATGAGTAGAGGGAGAGGTTGATGAGGCCAGAAATCTCCCTACAGATAAGGTTAACCGAGAAAGGAACCTGATCATAAATATACCTAGTTCTAGCCTTCCAAAGGCACCAGCAGATAATCGATGGGAGTATTTTACAAATCAATTGGTAAGCTTTGGGTAAATCATAGCAGTTCCATAGAGAGTAAAATCTCTGAGCAATAGATTGATGATCAGGCAGCTTGAAAAGAATCAGGGAAGTTTGATTATTCCAAATAGCTTTTGCCAGTGTGCATGATATGAAAAAATGGTTAATTGAGTCAGAATGACAGCAAACCGGGCATTTGGAAGCCAAACTAAAACCACAGCTTATAAGTATGTCATCAAAGGGTAGAAAAGAGTGGAGCAATTTCCAAGTGAAAATCGAAACCTTTTTTTGCAATACGACATTCCAAACATATTTGTTAACCGGGAAATTACCTGGAGAAAAAGTGATTGTTCGATATGCAGATTTGAAAGTAAAATTCCTGGAGGTGTCAGGTTTCCATATAAGTCTGTCATCTCTGCATTCCACTAATTCAGTCTCCTGTAAGAAAATGGCAGTATCATTTTCCAGGTAAAGTGATATCACAGGTAAAATATGTGATTTGTTATTAATGAAATCTGATATGGAGTATCCCTGGAAAATGTCAATTATGTTGCTTGGGATCTTATTTACCAGTGGACCATTGGGGCACCAAGTAGATTTCCAGGCATTACATGTCCCCTTACCATGAATAATAATGGAATTGTCTTCAGCTAAGGAGTTTACTGAGCAGATACATTTCCAAGTAACAGAGTTCCTGTGTGAGGGTGATAAAGACCACAACAGTTTGGACCACAGTGTTACTCCTAACTGACAGTTCCACCAAAGTTTAAGGGAGCATGCATCTACTATTCCTTGGATAGATCTGAAGCCTAAGCCATTTAAAGATCTTGGTTTTGCCAAATCTGTCCATTTTTTCCATGTCTTATTTCTTTTCCCATCAGTTTCTCCCCAGAAAAACCTAGCCAGCTTCTTTTCAAAAGATTTAATAATGTGTTTCGGGGGATTAGTTACAGCCTATAAGTGTTGAGGCAAGGAATATAAACAACTATTAATCAGTACTAATTTCCCTCCAGTACTCAACCACTTATTTTTCTAATTCTGAATCCTTTTATCCAGCTTTTCCATAAGTGGTTGGTAATATTTATTTAAGGTTCGACCCTTAAAAATAGGACATCCTAAATATTGGAAAGGAAAAGAACCTTGTTTCATTTTCAGGATCAGTCTCATCTGGTTAAGTTTAATGATCGAAGCCCGTTTGCTGATGAAGAACTCAGATTTGTGAAAGTTAAATTTTTGACCAGAACTGAGTTCAAATATATCTAGAAAGGCCTTAATTCTGATTAAATTTTTTTTGAGGCTTGCATCAAGATAATAGTATCATCAGCATACATAAGATGAGAGATTGCTGAACAAGAAGATGGAATCTGGTAGTAAGATAGTTTACTATTATGAAAAATAAAAGATAAACTCCTAGAGAAAGCCTCCGAAAAAATGTTGAAAAGGAAAGGGGAAAGAGGGTCACCTTGTTTGATACCTCGAGTTGCTTTGAAGAAACCCACAGGATTACCATTTATCAAAACCGAAAAGTGAGCTTGTGAAAGTTTAAACATAACAGCATTTAAAAAAGAACCCTGAAAACCAAATTTCATCAAGACACATCTTAGAAAGTCCCAATTTACCCTATCAAATGCCTTTTGTAAGTCTAATTTTAGAATGCAATTTGGAACCCTAGACTTCTTATCTAAGAATCTAACTATTTCCTGAAGGTAGAGGATATTATCAGTAATGTTTCTATTTTTCATGAATGCTGACTGGTTTTGGGAAATCAATCTGTCCATGTATGGCCTTAGTCTTTCCATTAAAACTTTTGAGCAAATTTTATTAAGAGCATTAGAAAGACTAATAGGCCTGAAATCATCAAATGAGCATGGAGTAGTTTATTGGGTGAAAATTGAATTATTGAAGAGATGTGGGTTTGAAGAAAATAAATATATGCACTTCCCATATTGTATTATCTCCTTCCATTTGAAATTTCTTAATTGTAGGAATTAGTTATTTGTTAGAGTTAGAATAGATATTATTTTATTTCCTTTTTCTTCGGTAAAAAGAAGAGGAATTAGATTTGGAAAATGATTGGTATTAGCCTTCTTGTCGGCAGCATACAAGTATATATATACCAATGCTTTACCGAGCCTGGAGGACACATATACATATACGGAGACAAAGGAGTTTGTTTGGTTAATGGTGTTCATGATTATTTGGTAAAAGGAGTGCATGGACTTCGTTTCTTTATGGTGAATGCTTAATTCTTCATCAACCTGGGAACGCATGTGTTGCGGCTTAGGGTTTGTTTAATCGTTTTTCTTACTTATAAATTTATAGATTAATCATGTGTTATTATCTTGTAATTTATTTGTTTAATTTAATCCTTATGAGTAGCTAATTCATATATCGGCATGGAATAACAATCATGAGTTTATGAATCGGGAGGCCTAATTGTTTTATAATTGATTCTTGTGTGTTCTTGATTGTTCTTGGTTTAATTTATTCTTAATGTGTTTAAGTCTTGCCAACTTGAATATTATTGGGATAATGCTATCTAATTCCACCAATACATAATCGTTGTAAGGGGTTAGTAAGTGGCGAGTTCTTTTGAAAAACAGCTAACTAGCTAAGACTGTAATAGCAAGATGGGGAACAATTAAGCGTGCGTTACTATTTTCTTTTACTTTGGTAATTGCTATATTGGGTTCTTTTCATTCTTAATGCTATCGAGGTGCGTATCTAGTTCAGCGAATACTTTCCGGGGGCATCTTGGTAAGAGAAAGAATTAGTTAATTATAATTAGTTAATTATAATTGGTTAATAGCCAATAAAGTACGAAAGAATTGGGGAGGTTAAGCGTACCTACTTTT
This sequence comes from Rubia yunnanensis, assembly GCA_037428765.1. Taxonomy (NCBI): domain Eukaryota; kingdom Viridiplantae; phylum Streptophyta; class Magnoliopsida; order Gentianales; family Rubiaceae; genus Rubia; species Rubia yunnanensis. The sequence goes on along the minus strand of CM075061.1, from coordinate 114,574,841 downwards.
CTATAACTGATAGATACATATGAAGTGATTTATCTTTGTGCCTATGATCGATGTTTAACTAATGTGAGTTATTCTGATACGATTACCTTATTCATATATCTTATAGATTTTTATATCTGTTAGTTGCATTATTATTGTACATTAGTTAGTTGCATTATTAGTTGTTAGATAAATATGAAAATTAAGGTGTGGTGGCTACACCAAAAGTGTTCTATATTAGTAGGTATTTTATTATAGTTTTTGCTCCATTCCTCGTGGGATCGACTCTGCTTACTACTGTGCTAATCTCACCTATAGAGTTTAAAGATTATTTTGGTGAGTGAAACGACGTTCACCAAATTCGCGCCACTAGCGAGGAACGGTAAGTCAATTTCTATAATTTTTCCTACTAATCCGTGTGTTACTGTGCTTGGTTTATGAGCAGATCAGCCAGACCAAATTTAATATTCGACCCGGAAGTTTAGAAGACAGCCAAGCAGAACAAAAAGCGAACAAAGGCGCGGAAAGCGGTTTCTGCCCAGACCCTTCGGTTTGGCCAAACCGGACCCGTCACGATTTTAGCAACCACCTCTGATTTGGGAACTGATATCGAGATGGACAGAGCTGACTGAAACCCAAATCCTGGGCAGAACCCAAGCAACCCATACATGTGGGAACTTACTGGTCATAGTGAAAATGACCCCCCCAACTCCTATTCAACCGCCAGAGACCGAAAATCCTATTGAAATCAAGCTAGCCTTCCTGAACGCACTTCCAAAGCTCCACGAAAGAAGCGCCGAAGATCCTTACAATTTTTTGTGCGAATTTATCAAGATTTGTAAGTCAGAAGAGGCCATCCACCATGACGGAAGATCAATTTAAATTGGTGGCATACCCATTCAGTTTAACAAGAGCAGTAAATCAGTGGTTTTCGAGCTTGCCACCCCAACTCCATTATGACATGGGCAGAATTGAAGATATTGTTCTTGGAGTACTACTTTCCAGCCACAAGAATAGATGCCTTGAAGAAGGAGATCACAAGTATCAAGGAAGAGTATGATGAATAATTGAGTATGTATTGGCTAAGGTTCAGGAAGTTGGTAGACAATTGTCCTAATCACCGAATGACGGAAGACCAGTTGCTTCAATACTTATATCAAGGGATGACATTCAGCAACAAGGATTTGATGAACTCTTCCAGTAGTGGTGGATTTTCTCACCTCCGAGTGAATGAGGCTAGAGAGATCATCAAGAGGTTGGTGAATTCCAAGGAGTATGATTAACAGGAAGTCCAAATCTTGAAGACGGTGGCACATACATCCACTCCCAAACAAGATGAGATCATGGAAAAGATGGAAAGAATGGAAAAAATTCTATCCAAAGTCGCTGACAAGGTTGCGTCTGTACAAGAAGGGCCTTACAATACATGTGGAGCAATGCACCATACGGCATCACAATGCATTCTGACCATGGGAGAGATACATGTCCAAGCAAATGCTATGGGAAATTTCAATGAGAGACAGAAAAAAGGTGGTCCATATCCCCAAAATTTCAATCCAAGGTATAGGGATCACCCTAACATCTAGTGGAGAGAACAAGGTCCCTCTCTGCAGCAACAGCCTCAGCATTACCAACGACCCTATGTTCCACCAATGCAATGAGAAGCTCTGGCTTTTCCTCAGCCCCAACAAGGAGGTCAAGAGAAATCTCTGAATGAAAAGATGGATATGTTGATGGACATGATGGTGAAGCAATCCAAGAAGGCCAAATCAACCTTGGAGGAGCATGCACGGTAAATTACCCATCTGTTAAATTCTCTGAATGAACTTAGGATGAAGCACCCTGGATTGCCTTCTCAGGTCCAATTGAACCCTCATGAGATGGGTAAATCAGGTCACACTTAAAAGTGGAAAGTTAGTTGGTGTGCTACCATTAAAATCCATAAGCAAAGGAGTTCACTGACGGAGGGTCCGGTTTGTCCAAACCGATATAGCGGATATTCAGAATCCAGAAGCAAAGGAAAAAGGCAACGAAACCACAAAAAAATCTGAGAATCCTAAGCATACTAAGACCAGAGATAAAGGTAAATCCAAGATTCCAGACGAGGTAAGTAAGAGGTTGAGTTTACATGATCCTACACATAAAATTTTGGCTCCTTTTCCACGTAGAATAGAAAAAAAGGAAGAGCTTATGGATTTTGTATAAGTTTTTGGAAATATGGAGATTAATCTTCCATTCTTGCAGGCAATAAGGTTACCACCAATAAAAAAGTTCTTGAAATATTTTATTGCAGGAAAGCCAAAGGATTCAAGCAAGATCATGATGAATGAATCTTTGTCAGCTGTGATCCAAAGGAAAATGCCTCAAAAGTGCAAGGACCCAGGTATGTTTTCCTTACCTTGTTACATTGAAGATAAGAAGGTTGATGCTGCCATGTGTGATTTCGGAGCTTCTATTAATGTTATGCCATTATCCGTGTATCAAACTTTGAGTGGAGCTGAAATGGTAGACACTAGAGTGGAAATTCAATTGGTAGATAAATTTTGTGTATGTCCTGAAGGGTTGTTGGAAAATGTGCCTGTGCGAGTCAATAACTTTGTGTACCCCACATATTTTTATATGGTAAAAATGAATCATACTAATGATAAGGGAACACAAGGGGTATGTTGGGTCATCCATTCTTGAAGACAGCAAACATCATTATTAATTTTGGAAATGGAATTATTTCACTTGATTATTTTGGTGATAAGTACACACTCAACATTGATAAACTCATGTAGAAATCTATAGATGCTGAGAATGTGAATGCAATTGATCATACTGACCTGTTTGTCCAAGATTCTCTTGAGACTAAAGTTTTGCAGGATAAGATGTGAATTCAAATTCCTACAAGTCCAGAAGAGGTAAATGTTCAAGTATTAACCGATAAGGAAATCCGCAAATTTTTGTGTTCAGTGTACTCTCATAAAGTGGTGTCCAGAACTGAAATAAATCAAGGAATGCCTATCTTGACTCAGTACGAAGCGGATGTTCAAAAAAATTCTGAGTGCGTACAGGGTTCGGTTTGCCCAAACGGTACCCGTTCGCCAGACCATTCCCATCGGATGTGAAAACCTCAAATTTGGAGTTGAAGGCGTTACCACCCAATCTGAAGCATGTTTATCAAGGAGATGATGATACTCTTCCAGTGACTATGGAGTCACTCAAGTGTGAGGAAGAAAGAAAGTTCCAACTCCAAGAATTGGGAGATCTGCGATTGAAAGGGTTTGATCAAGCTATGCAGTACAAGGAGCGCAATAAGATGTGGCATGATAGAGATTTGAAGTCAGAGAAATTTGTGGTTGGGCAGAAAGTTCTTATTTCTGAGTCCAACTTTTGACATATGTCATGGAAATTAAAGTCTAAATGGACTAGACCATTCGAAGTGGCTTATGTTTGGGCGGATGGGATGATAGAGATTATAAGCATGGACGCAAAAAATGCATTTCTCGTCGATAGTCATCGCATTATGCTGTTCTATGATACTTCTCAGATGGCATTAAAGGATGAAATTCCATTGTGCCCACAAATAGTCATTAAAGGCATCTGAAAGTCTAGCCAAGGACTATAAACAAAAGCGCTAATTGGGAGGCAACCCAATTTTCTTAGTTTTTTTTCTTTCTTTTAAGTTATTTATTTATTTTTTATCTTTTAGGAATTTCAATTTCTCATCTGCTCTCAATTCTTGATCTACAGAGTTGAAGTACTTGAATTTTCACCATGGAGAATTCACACCTTTGGAGAGCTGGGACTCGCAGGGTTCCGTTTGGCCAAACTGGAGGCCAGTGGCATAACCTGATTTTGATTAAACGCTCTCCTCTTGATCGGGAATTCCTCTAAACCCACCACTATAAGTTCCCTCTTCCTTTGTCATTTTTTTAATAATGTTGACTCTGTGTTAACCCTTTTCTCATAAGAGCTTTGCATTATTTGCTTCGGGGCAAGCAAAGTTTTAGTATGAGGGGGTTTCTTGTGTGTTTTATTTTGTATTTTTGAAAAAAATAAAAAAGTTTTTTTCCAGTTTTTTACAGTCAAACATGTGTTTGTGTATTGTTTTGAGTCGATAATTTGGCATGAAGAAATTCTAGTGACTCTTGATAATAGTACTCTGCCGGTTGTAAACTTCATTGTAACAAACTTGGTAAATCTGATATGTCTTGAGGTTTTTGAATGATATTTTCTATGATTTGTGAAGTTTTATTGATATGATTTTTGGGATGACGAAAAAGGACGAGTTTAATTGAATATTTTAGCCTACTAAAGTGAGGTTTGAGCTAGAGTAGAGCACTCTCTACATCAATCTTTGTTCTGAGAGATCACATTGTTATAATTGGAGTTGTTATGTGTGAAAGTGATGGAATGCACTAGGATGAACCACACAACTTAAATTGCCTACCAATTACATTAATCCCTAGTGAAACATTTTGAAGCTTTGACTATGTTCTTTGATATGAGTTACTATATATTTAGACAAAGCCTTGCTTTATCCTTTCTCTTAGCCCTATTATGCATGTTCTTGGAGTTGATGTTGATGAATTCATCCATTGTGTTCTCTTGAGTTGATGGCATTACTGAGTAGTCCAGTTTGCCCAGACGGAATGGTTTCAAAAATTGAAGGCTGAATTTTATTATAAACAGTAACATTGTCGTTCCGTTTGGCCAAACTGGAGGGCGTAAATGTGAAAGCAAAAAGAAAAAAAAAAGTTCTTATTGGTAATGTTGCAATTTTTTTATCAAAAGTATTGGTTTTGGACTATATTGAAGAAGAATGGTGCTGATTTTTTTAAAAAAAATAAAATAAAATAAAATAGCACCTACATTTGATGTGATATTACTTGGCTTTCTCATAATAGCCATGAGATGAAGATTTGTGGTTAATGTCTACTATATATGGATGATGGTTGAAGAAAAAAAACAAGCATAATATTTTGATCGATATTGTTTGAGCTTAGAACCCTTAGGATCTCACCAATCTGAATGGTTCCTAGCCCCGTTACAACCCTTGAGAAAGACCTTCCTGATTTGCATATTAACTTCTCTACGTTATAACTTGTGAATTATTTGAGTGAATGTCCTTTATATATTGAGAGTGATTGAGTGAAACCGTGAGAAGATATTCATTGCTTGTCCGATTTTGACTGAATTGATGATTAGATTTCCTGATCTTGAACATTTTCATTCCAATTACTTTAAGGATTGATGATTTTCAGGTGCGTTAACGTGATACTTTACTCCTTGGCAAGGGAAAATTTATCATTATAAGAGTAGAATCTAGAGTTTTTAAATGTTGAATTTTCGTTTGTCTTGTTGTGTGATTTGTGTTTCTATCTTACTTTTTTCTTTTTATAAAATCATTTTAGATAGAGTCTTATGAGGGAATGAGTACTTATGAACATTGTGGATTATTGATTGATCGTATATTCTTCACTTCATACTTGAGGGCAGGCATGATTCAAGTGTGAGGATATTTGATGTGTGTTATATTGTGTTTATATTTTGTGGGATTATTATGATTTTATTGAGATATAATTTGCACTTTTAGGTGCTTTTGGTGCAGGAATTCATGGATTGTGAAGAATTGAGAGGGAGCTATACATTGAACTCTTTTTCCCTTAACCAACGATTTTTTCCCACTGGGTTTTCCAGGTTAAGGTTTTTAATGAGGCTGTGTGCTCCAATGGAAAATGTTCTTATTTAATAAGACATTTTTCCAGGGATGAAGGAAGAGAGGCAAAAGAAGAATTTCTGAAGTTATTGGGTGAAAAGTGAATTATTGAAGAGATTTGGATTTGAAGAAAATAAATATATGCACTTCCCATATTGATAAGTATTGCATTATCTCCTTCCATTTGAAATTTCTTAATTGTAGGAATTAGTTATTTGTTAGAGTTAGAATAGATATTATTTTATTTCCTTTTTCTTCGGTAAAAAGAAGAGGAATTAGGTTTGGAAAAGGATTGGTATTAGCCTTCTCGTCGGCAGCATACATGTATATATATACCAATGCTTTACTGAGCCCGTAGCACACATATACATATACGGAGACCAAGGAGTTTGTTTGGTGAATGGAGTTTATGATTATTTGGTAAAAGGAGTGCGCAGACTTTGTTTCTTTATGGTGAATGCTTAATTCTTCATCAACCTGGGAACGCATGTGTTGCGGCTTAGGGTTTGTTTAATAATTTTTCTTACTTATAAATTTATAGATTAATCATGTGTTATTATTTTATGATTTATTTTTTTATTTTAATCATTATGAGTAGCTAATTCATATATCGGCATAGAATAACAATCACTAGTTTATGAATCGTGAGACCTAATTATTTTATAATTGATTCTTGTGTGTTCTTGATTGTTCTTGGTTTAATTTATTCTTAATGTGTTTAAGTCTTGCCAACTTGAATATTATTGGGATAATTCTATCTAATTCCACCAATATGTAATCGTTGGAAGGGGTTAGTAAGTGGCGAGTTCTTTTGAAAAACAGCTAACTAGCTAAGACTGTAATAGCAAGATGGGAAACAATTAAGCGTGCGTTACTATTTTCTTTTACTTTGGTAATTGCTATATCGGGTTCTTTTCATTCTTAATGCTATCGAGGTGTGTATTTGGTTCAGTGAATACTTTCCGGGGGCATCTTGGTAAGAGAAAGAATTAGTTAATTATAATTTGTTAATTATAATTGGTTAATAGTCGATAAAGTACGAAAGAATTGAGGAGGTTAAGCGTACCTACTTTTCTATAACTGATAGATACATATGAATTGATTTATCTTTGCGCCTATGATCGATGTTTAACTAATGTGAGTTATTCCGAGCCGATTACCTTATTCATATATTTTATAGATTTTTATATCTGTTAGTTGCATTATTATTGTATGTTAGTTAGTTGCATTATTAGTTGTTAGAAAATCTAAAAATTAAGGCGTGGTGACTACACCAAAAATGTTCTATATTAGTAGGTATTTTATTATAGTTTTTGCTTCTTTCCATGTGGGATCGACTTTGCTTACTACTGTGCTAATCTCATCTATAGAGTTTGCATATTATTTGATGAGTGAAACGACATTCACCACTAATTCTTGAGTTTACTATCTTTTTTTTGTGAAGCCCAATTGGATTCCTTGGTGCCATACCTCAATTGGCTCCTTTTGGGCCTTCTCAAAGGTTGGGCTTGTGGCCCAATGAAGTCTCGATCCAACTCATCACTACCACCTTATAAGAAACATGACAAAGGATTCAACATCATCATATTCATCTAGCAATTATAGTATCATAAACCCAATTAGAAGCTCTAATTCATGCTCCTGGAATCCATGTCAAAAGAGAAAGAATTAGCTAGTTTCATCAACTCCTAATATGTATCATACAAGTATTTCATGTCAACAAACTTCAAATCGCATAAATGATACCAACCACTAACATTAAACCTTCATAAATGCACAATAGAAAAAACATTAAATAGCTAGAAATAATTCTCAAGGCATGGGCAAGGAAGCCTCAATCAACTGCTCCCAAGACTAAGGGTTTAGCTAATATAATTCATACTACAAATCCCAAGAATAATCATACAAAATAAAGATGGAAAAGATGAACAGAAAATGAAGAAGTAGGGTTTGGAATGGTGAATTTTCAGCCAAGAGAAAGAGGTATGAAATGGGGATAAGATAGAGGCTATTTATAGTCTAATTTGGTTAAGAAAAATCCAAAAGTGTAGCAGACATGCACGGTCGTGCACTCCACCATGTGGGACGCATATTTTACTTTTGAGGACTGTTTTTATCCTTTGTTTTGGGCACATAGGCACACACCTAAGTTCACGGGCCGCGTGCCCGTCGGTCCCTCTTTTCTTCAACTTTTATGGACTGCTACGGGTGAACCGCTAATCCAACTTGGGAGTTCTTGCAGTCAATTTTATAGTGCTCGAGAAGATAAATCCAATGGTACCACCCTTGGAGGTTGGTTCTTATTGGAGATTTCTAAGAACTGGGTCTAAACTTCCAGGTCACAATTCATCCGTTTCTTTTTATTCCTTTGACCCTTCTATTTTCTACCATGTTTTAACTCGTAGCCTTCAATTTTCTACCATCCTTGCGAATGACCTTCACTAAACCACTCCAAATTGCTTACGAGCAATCTAAAAATTAAGCTCACAAAAAGGAATCTAGATGATCATAAGGACCGAAAATCCATTAGACTCAAAATAGGTTACAAAATGAAGGATTTAGATACGAAAATAGAAAACAGTTATCTAAACCCTTTATGATGTTAACCTACCTAATTCTAGAAATCTCTTAACAAAAAGATAACAAAAGAGATTTTAAATGCTTCAAAAATTACATGTGTTTGATGTCTCATCAAATCTCCCACACTTAGACATTTACTCATCCTCGAGTAAACAAGAACAAGCAAAGACCTAAGCGTAAATAGCATGCAAAAGTTTTCCCAAAACACCCAACATTTTATTCCTAGACTACCTAAGCCCCCAAGACGTAAGAATCCATCACACTCTCACATCCCAAAGCCTAAGATAATCTAAACAAATGCCATGCCAATCAAAGGTGAGGTACACAATACAAGTGTAAAACTAGCTTACTCTACCAAAGAAGCTACTGATAGAGGTTAATCCCAAGAAAACCATTGGGCCGAAGGTATAGTAGCCCAGTTAGGGAAATATTTAATACCCTAGCATAATTACCGCATTCATGGGCAATTAAGGGCATTAATTAAGGAGAACGTTATTTAGGACATGAGGTATAAATACAAGGTACACATTTACTTATAATTCATTATGTCTTAATCATATTTGGATACTTGGAATGACTTAGACATCAGAGTGCTGACCCCTGGAACCCCCGGGACAATTTTATTCCAGGTTAGTTTGAGAAGAACCCAAGCCCACAAACCGGTTGGTGGTCGAAGATGCATTAAGTGGAGCCGTCTGTGGGGACGACTAAGCCGGATCAAGGGTTTTGAGGGTTTATGTCTATGGTAGTTTGAATGAGTGAATGATTGAGGTTAACAGGTACATGGGCTGGATCTCCATCAAGGTTAACATCGGAGAATCCAGGAGGAGAAAACGACGTCCGCATCGAGGACAGCGAAATGGCTAATATCCAAACAACATGAACGGAGTTACGAGCGGAGCCTAATACAGGCATAGGCCACGAGGGGGGCAAACATCAGTGGCGGTTGGCATGAATCCCTTGGCGCCAGTCCAGAATGATGTGTTGGGGCCCTCGAGGATGCTAGAAGTAATGAGAGAGCAAAGATAAGGAAACACCCATTCCTTGCTCGAAAGGGTGGCTGATTCGAGTGATAGAGATTTATGGATGTTTCAAGAGATTTGTATATGGAAGCTTATGGTCAATATGGGAAAGGAAATCAGAATGCGGGGAGGGTAACCCCGAATCAAGGTGTGGAACAAGCAGCTCAGGTCTAGGTTGCGGTCAGTTATCGAATCACCCCTCTTTCGAGAGATGATAGAGCCACGGTGAGGGTATTACCTCCCCCACATTTAAGAATAACTATGGGGTGGGCTTCTCAACCCTCGATAGCCTACCCTTATCAGGGATATACTGGAGAACCGCTACAGGCTAGACCCTAGCTTTCTATTCCTAGTTATCCCAAGGTCCCGTGTATGCGCTACCTCCGCTAGCCCCATCTGTTCCTATCCTCGACTTGGCCAGTCTAGGAATAGTATATGGAATAATGGCCTCTTCTGGCACACAAGGATATGGGATTATAGGAATCAGTCAGGGGCTATACAATCCTTATGTCCAACCAACCCCACCACCAGCATACCTGAATCTCTTACAGTATTACATGAACTCGGGATATGGAGGAGCCCAACCTCTCTATATGCTACAGTTGGGTGGTTATGATAGGGGCCTGAAACCGCCCGGGGGGCAGCTCGAACCCCTCTCAGATGCAAGTGAATCGTTGAAAGGAATTAGATAGGTTGATCAGCCCCTTGGGCCAGGCTGCGGGGTCTTAGCTCTGTGATCACTGGGGTTCGATGGCCAATAGAAGTGAAGCCCCCGGAAGGGCTTCCCATGTACAATGGTGAAACTGACCCTCTAGAGCTCATACAGACATTCTTGGGCTTGATGTGTTCAAGGGACTTTGATGAGAAATTGACGTACAAGCTGGTAGGTAGCTACTTACGGGGAAAGGCACATGAGTGGTTTAATAAGCTACCAAGGGGCTCACTTCCATTATACCGGGACTTCAGCAGAGCATTCCTGAGCCAGTACGCAAAGAAGAAGAAGTTAACCAAAACTTTGTTAAACCTCTACCAGATGAAGCAAAATACAGGAGAAAGCACGGAAACATTCTATCACCGGTATGTAGACGAGATTTTGGGGGTGATAGAAACAATGGAGAATGAGATAATCTAGGGGTACCTGCTAGGTATGCCGGACCTGGAATTGTACAAGAAACTAAGTACCAATACCCCAGAGACTTTGCAAAAACTTCAGGAATATTCGAGGGTAAAGGAGGCAACTAGAAAGAAAAGAGATATCCTTGCAGAGAAAGAAGGAAGAAATGTAGAGCATAGAGGAAAAATACCAGTCAAACCTGTAAGAACACCTTTTGGGAAGGTATAATCCATTGCCTCCAACGCTTGAAGGAAGAACCCCTGCACAGATTTTAAGCATACATAGAGGTTTGTTCAGGACACCCCCACGCTTGCAGAGTTTGTACAAATCGGTGGCAGCCCGGAGACCAAACAATTGATACTGTGATCATCACAGAGATTATGGCCATGACATAAACGATTGTGTGCAGTTAAGGATGAAGATTGATAGATGTGAACGAGAAGGAGGATTTTGAGGACATACGAACCAAGTTACCCCTCAAGGCCCCGGATAATCCAGTGGCAGTCTTATAGAAGAAACAATCAAAACAATGGTGGCAGAGGAGATAGAATGCCTAGAGAACAAGTGGTTTGAGACAACGGGTAGGATAGACCCAGGAGCAATAGGGGGGAAATCAAGGAAACCAAAATGGAGAAAACCCACCCATTCGAAGGGTAATCAATACCATTAATGGAATGGTGGGAGAAAGATCCTCGAACATTGTTATAAGACTTGAAGCTCGAAGGGTTCCCGCGGAAAAACCCAGTCATAGAGGTTTCAGCCTGATGAGACAATCACTTTCTAGAAAGTGGATGCTGAGCCAGACCAAACACCCCATGTGGATCCTATGGTAATTTCAGCCATTATTGGAACGTCCTTGATCAGAAGGATTTTCATTGATGATGAAAGTGGGGTAGAAGTGATGTTTCCTGAGTGTTTCGTCCAGTTAGACATAGGGCGTGAAAATTTGAAAAAAATTGGCTTCCCCTTTATCAGGATTCACGGGTAATCCAATATTTCCCATAGGAGAGATAACACTACCTATTCGAGTAGCAGATGGTGACAAGGGTGTGACCATCAGGTTTAATTTTGTTATCGTGCATGCACCTTCCCCTTACAATGTAATTTTAGGAAGGCCATGGATGTGCCGTGCTCAAGCGGTCTGGTCACCCTATCACCTGATGATGAAGTTCTCAACTGAGAAGGGGGTGGCATCCATTCGAGAAGATCAGACTGTGGCCCAGAAATGTAACCTCACGGTAGTATAAGAATCAAGGAAGCTAAGGGATGTAGTGGTAGTACACGCAGAGGCAGGATTAGCTTATACAATACAGATGCCTATTCAAGATAAATGATCAATAGCTATTGGGAAACTAATTCCTGAGGACGTGAAAGGAAGATTGAAATACTTGTTAGGAGAGTATAAAGACGTGTTCTCGTGGGATACATCTGACCTGATAGGGGTTCCTTCGAGTCTTGCACTACATAGAATGAACATTAACCCTTCAATTAAGCCAGTGAAGCAGAATAGAAGAGTGTTCGCTCCCGAAAGAGGTGAGGCTATTAAAGAAGAGGTGGAGAACTTAATGAGGGCAGACATAGTTGAGGAAGTATTCTATCCTGATTGGATTGCAAACTCAGTTATGGTCCCAAAGCATAATGGAGCATGGAGGATGTGTATAGACTTTACTGATTTTAATAATGCTGCCCCAAATATAGTTACTCGTTGCCTCCAATCGATAAGCTGGTGGAATCATCACTGGATATACCAAATTTTGGCATTCTTTGACGCGTATAAGGGGCATCATCAAATCCTCATGGTGGAAGAAGACAAGGAAAAAACATCGTTCATTACAGATGTGGGCACGTACTGCTATAAGAAGATGCCTTTTGGTCAAAAGAATGTTGGGGCTACTTATCAGAGATCGTTTGATAGATTGTTCAGGGGTCTAGAAGCATTAAGCAATTTCTTATTGAAGGGGGCGGAAAGGCACTTGCCCTTCTTTGATGTGCTTTGAAGAGCAAAGAAGTTTGAGTGGAATGGTAAATGCAATGAGGCATTCAAGCAGTTGAAAGAACATTTGGGAACATTTCCCAACTTGATGAAACCAGACAAGAATGAGACGCTGTACTTTTATATTTCTGCGTCACTGCTAGCAATCAACGCATATCTGGCAAAACAAAAATAAAAGGTTCAACATCCGATTTACTTTGTAAGTCGTGCCTTGCAAGGACCGGAGACAAGGTATACGGTTCTTGAAAAGTTGATTCTAGCCCTCGTACATGCAGCCTGAAGGTTAAGGCCCTACTTCTAGGGACATAAGATAGTGGTGCTCACGAACCACCCCATTCAATAAATCCTGCTAAGACCAGAGATTTTAGGAAGAATGATGAAGTAGGAAGTAGAGTTGGGAGAGCATGATATCCAGTATCAACCTCGAGTTGCGATTAAGGGGCAGGCGCTAGAAGATTTTATAGTGGAAACTACAGAGCCACTCGAGGTGTGTTTGGGTCCCATTCAGGATGAGGAAACAAGGCAAGGATAGCTATGGAAGTTGTATGTGGATGGTTTGTCATATTCAGGGGGAAGTGGAGCCGGGGTCCTAATAACCAGCCCCAATGGTAGAGATTATCCTTATGCATTGAAATTTGCATTTAAAGCAACTAACAATGAAGCTAAGTATGAGGCACTGATCATTGGATTATGTCTTGCAAAGGAGCTGCAGGTGGAGGAACAGGAGGTTTTCAGTGATTCTCAAATTGTGGTTCAGCATGTGAATGAAGAGTACGAGGCCAGACAGCGTAACCTGTAGAGGTACCTCGAGGTAGTGAAGAACCTGTTAAAATTTTTTGAATCTTATACTTTGACGAATGTTCTGAGGAAAAGCAATCATAAAGCATACACTCTAAGTAAGCTCGCTTCTTCGAAATTGGGAACCCAATCCCAACAGTAGCTCCTCATGGAAACTTTAAGTAGGCAAAGTTTTTGAAGAACCTGTAGTGTTGGAGATTAAAGCGGAAGACTCCTGGATGACACCATTTGTGGCATATCTTTGAAATGGTGTACTGTCAAAAAATGAGGTGGATGCCAGAAAAGTAAGGTTAAAGGCTCCAATGTATGTGTTACAAGAAGGAGGGTTGTATAGAAGGGGTCATTTGCAGCCATTACTTTGATGTGTTAACCTTCATGAGGCCGATTACCTCATAAGAGAGGTTCACAAAGGAGTATGCAGTAGCCACCAGGGACTAAGATCTGTGGCGAGGAGGCTCATTCGAGCGGGGTTTTACTGGCCGACGATGTTCGAGGACGCGAACCAATATATTCAGGCTTGCCATCAATGCCAGAGACATACACCTATAACACTCCACAGGAAGAAATGAGAAGCATCTATATCTTGTGGTCATTTGACAAATGGGGGATTAATTTGGTGGGACCTTTTCCGGAAGCGCCAGGCAAGTTCGGATACCTAATAGTAGCTATTGACTATTTCACAAAGTGGGTAGAGGCTGATCCCTTGACAAACATAAGAGGAAAAATTGTCATCTCCTTTTGCTGGAAGAACATTGTGTGCCATTTTGGAATCCCAATAACGATCATTATGTACAATGGAACACAATTTGCTCAGGATCCCATCAAGAAGTGGTGCGAGGAATATCAGATTAAGCAAAAGATAACATCTGTTTACCATCCCCAAGCTAACAAGCAAGTGGAAGTGACCAACAGAACAATAGTAAATGGAATACGAGCACACCTCGAGGGGGTGGAAGGTAATTAGATATGGGAATTACCCAATGTATTATAGGCATATCGGACAGCTAAGTCTTCACTACTGGGGAAACTCCTTATAGTCTTGTATATGGCTCGTAAGCAGTAATTCTTGTGGAAATAGGAGTTCTTAGCCCAAGGATGATGGCTGTTGTAGATGAGACAATCAATCAATAAAATCGATGTCTGGATTTGGATATGGTAAAGGAAAAGAGAGAGAGTTAGCTTCTCTAAGTGAGGCTAAAGTTATGAAGAAGGTACCATGACAGAAGGGTAAATAAGGTGTTGTTTAGCCCGAGAGATTTGGTAATGAAAAAAAATGAGAAAAGCAAAAAGGAACCCGAGGGGAAGTTAGCTGCAAATTGGGAAGGGCCTTATAAAGTGATTGAATCACACCCGGGAGGAAGGTATGTTCTCAAGCAGACAAATGGGGTTTGAGTTCCTAGAAGGTGGAACATTACAACCTTAAGAAAATACTACCAGCTGTGATGTTCGAGTGGTTTGCTCTAAATCGACACTTTGGTTGATGTTCAAGCGGGTTGCTTTAAAGCGGTGCTCTAGATGATATTTCCAACTATGGCTAATGTTCAAGTGGTTTTCTCTAAAGTGGCATTCTGGTTGATGTTCAGGCGGGATGCTTTAAAGCGGCACTCTAAATAATATTTCCAGCTACGGCTGATGTTCGAGTGGTTTGCTCTAAAGTGGCACTCTGGTTGATGTTTAAGCGGGTTACTTTAAAGCGACGCTCTAGATGATATTTCCAGCTATGAGTGATGTTCGAGTGGTTTGCTCTAAAACAGCACTCTAGTTGATGTTCGAGTGGTTTGCTCTAAAGCTGCACTCTAGTTGGTGTTCGAGTGGTTTGCTCTAAAGTGGCACTCTAGTTGATGTTCGAGCAGGTTGCTTTAAAGCAGCGCTCTAGATGATATTTCCAACTACAACTGATGTTCGAGTGGTTTGCTCTAAAGTTGCACTCTAGTTGGTGTTCGAGTGGTTTGCTCTAAAGTGGCACTCTAGTTGATGTTCGAGCGGGTTGCTTTAAAGCAGCGCTCTAGATGATATTTCCAACTACGACTGATGTTCAAAGTGGTTTTCTCTAAAGCGGCACTCGAAGGCAATCTTGTAATCTTGAAATGATAAATTGGTAGGCGAGATTAGCAGGATGTAGGTGGAAACACCGAACCTAGGTAAAATGCTTGTGTCTCTAAATTACTTCATTCCTACTTACCAAACATATTCGTATTTTTCTCCGCCTAAGAAAATTGCACAAGGCGCTCATATCTGAGGTATAAACTATAAGAGACGGAAAGAATATGGGTAATATATTCAAACCACAACAAACATATTAGGAATACAATATTGATACAAGCAACTATCTAAGTTTTTTCATGTAAACATATTTATTTAGTGGGAGGAAATCCCGCCTGAAACAATTCTTCACTGGAGATAGGTTTTTCTAGCTCCTTCACATTTGCCTCTATTTCTTTGAGCCCTTCAAATTTTATACTGGCGGCCCTTTGGATATCCTTCATTTGTTCCTCCACAGGATATTCTGAGGGATCAAGAACGGTGACGGTCTTACACCGCTTCTTCATGGAAGATTCAAATGGATCCTTCAAGGATGACCCAGCAATTTTGTAACGCTTTGTGGAAGATCCTTGAGTAACTTTGCATGAAGGGACAAGATGCCATTTATCCTCCTTGGTGGCAGACTTCTATGACTGAGGGGCAGAGCGAAAGCTCAAGGGGGTGAATCCCTTTACCTTCAGCTCTACCAGCCAATCGAGAATGGGTCAAAAGCCTTTTTCTGCCGAGTAGTCACATTCTCATGAACGTTAACTTCTTCCATCCATTACTAAGCTGCCTTAAGTAGAATCTTTGGTAGATGATCATTGCTGATTAATTATGAGGAGGGAATGCCGTGGGAAAGCATGTGGGCAAGAAGGCTCACTTCGTGTGTTGTGATTTTTCTTCATAATCAGTGAAACGCTGCTCCATTTCTGTAGCTTGTATCTTCCAGGCCTTAGTCTCCCCAGTAAGTTTTTCATTCTCGGATAAAAGAGATTCCACCAAAGAGCTATCTTCACATGAGGGGATCCCTTGAGGGTCCGGAGGAGGTTTGCTTAAAGAAGAGGGATCCTCGTTGGCTATCTTCCAAATGAGCAAGTCCTCTTCAAGGCTAGCCACTCTGCTTTGAGCTAATAGATGCTATTCGGAAAGTAATTCCCTCTGGGCTATCAATCTGCGATTTTTTCCTAACCAACCGATTAGGCACCCTTCTAATACTGGAAGCCTAGTCGCAGTGGAAAATAAAGATCTTAGAGAACCAAACTTCAAATAAATTTGATGCATTAGTTCTTCTAATTCTTCATCAGCGGGATCGCGACCCTTGACCACTTCTAAGGGGTAAGTACCATTAAATTATTTACTATGGAAATCCTTAACAAACCCCTTAAACTTTAGATTGCCACAACTTCATTTTAGCTTCGAGGTGGTGGATGCTCTTCAAGGAATCCTTCCCTTGATTACACTTACAAATATCTTGAAGGGCGATCGGTAGTTGTTTGTGTGTTTCATTCAGTTCTTTTTGAGCACTCGAAAGCTCCTCACAAGTGCCTTCTAACACCATTTTCAATGTACGAAAAGAAAACAAAGGTAAAATCAATAAGTTGCAACAAAAAAATGTATCTTTATTGATACTCAAAGTAAAAAATATGGGGGGGGTTACAATCGAGGGGCCCTAAGTGAAAAAAAATACAATTAGGTACCAACCCTAGAATCATCCTCCTTTGATGTGGGAGCAATCTTTTCTTCCACTTGGCCAATGGCGGAATCCCATTCAGGAGAGGTATCTATAGCCTCTGGAAGGGGGGATCACAAGAATCCCCTCAATAGTAAAGAATTGCTCTTTGGACTTGAAGAAATCCAAAAGGGAAAAACGAAGGCCATTGTTCTTAATGACCTCGTCCCACTTCACGTCCAGGGTGGTTTCGAGCTCTGGATTAACCAGTTCGTTCACCTGTTTGGCCAGATCTTCAGATAGAGAGGCGGACACTTGTGGCTTTAAAAATTCCTCGGCTAATTCACTACAACCGATTTACTTGGAAACATCCAGGTTATCCAAAAATAGTTGAAGTAGCTCAGGGTTGTTCAACATCTTGTGTTTGAAGGCCTCAAGCAGTTGAACTTGCGTGGCCAGATCTTCTGCATCTTGAACCCTCTTTGCGAGAGTGTCATTCTCTAGTGTCCATTGACGCCTCTCGGCATCAACAACGTGCCTCTCCTCTTCCAGAAGCTTTTGTTTTTCTTCAAGCACCCTATCCTTTTCCTCGAGCAGCTTTTGTTTTTCTTCGAGCGCCCTATCTTTTTCCTCGAGCACTCTATATTTCTCTTTGAGCACCTTACCTTTCTCCTCTAGATATTTCCTTAACTGTAAAATCTCAGCATCTTTTTTGCTAAGCTCTTCACGGAGGTTACCGTCTCCAACGGAGCAAAGGAAAAAGAAGGCTGAAGTGACAGGTAATTATTACTTCTTTGGAAATATAAAAGTTATGGAAAGACATAATAACTTTTTTGTCTTCTCACAACGTGCTGTTTGGGGAGCAGTGACACGCGCACTTGTACAACACGCACACGTAACGAGAAAAGTAAATAAGGAAGAGTGGATGGTAGGTAATTATAGGGGCTGAAGTGACAGGTAATTATTACTGCTTGGGAAATATAAAAGTTATGGAAAGACGTAATCACTTTTTTGTCTTCTGCGTGCTGTTTGGGGAGCAGTGACATAGGCGGTTGTACAACATGCACGCGTCCTTTTGGAATCCTAAAATATGGAGTTGATTAGAAAACCAGGTCCTCACCCTCGAAGGCAGGAGTGATGAAGTGCAAGGTTCATTTTGAGTCTTCAAATTCCTCGAATTGTCCCATTCATTCGAAACCTCGAAGACCTTCATGGCACTCTAGCTTTCTGAGGTCAATAACTTGCTTTCCTTAGGGCTCTTGATAGAGGTTAAGCCCAAGAAAACCATATGGCCGAAGGTATAGTAGCCTAGTTAGGGGAATATTTAATACCCTAGCTTAATTAACGTGTTCGTGGGTAATTAAGGGTGTTAATTAAGGAGAACGCTATTTAGGACATGAGGTATAAATACAAGGTACACATTTACTTATAATTGATTCTGTCTTAATCATATTTGGACACTTGGACTGACTTAGGCATCAGAGTGCTGATCCTTGGAACCCCATGGACAGTTTAATTGCAGGTTAGTTCGAGAAGAACCCAAGCGCACGAACCGGTCGGTGGTCAAAGACGCATCAGCTACCAAATAGACAAACTAAGAAAAGTACAGAATGTTTCAATTTCTCTCATTTTCTCTCATTTTTCCTAAGAGCCCTCTCGGGTTTTCATCCTAACTTTACCTTTTTTTCAAATGCTCACCCTCATCCTTTTCCACACTGTTTGACCTCTCATTTTTTCATAGGTCTCCCTTTTAGGTTTTTGATCTATCATGGCCTCCCAATTTTACCTAAGTTTCCCTCTTGGGGTTTCAACTTAGCAAATTCTTTCTATTGTATTTTTGTTTTCAATTTGTTTTGATTAAAAATGCTCTCAAAAGAGCTACTTGCTACAACTAAACTAAACCACTAATCATAAGTATCATTTTATTCCCCCCCCCCCCCACACACACTTAAAGCTTACATTGTCCTCAATTCAAATAAGCATTCTAGGACACATGACAAGGAGAGAAAATGAGAGACTACTCACATTGAAAATGAACACCGAAATATACCCTTAGTGGCACAATCGTGAGATCTAATGAACAATTTACCACTACCATAGTATACTCTACCCACCTCTCATCAAGAAAGTCCAATCACAATCACTATCATGCATAAAAATCGAGTAAAGCATTGAGGGAAGAAATACCTCATTGGTTTCAAGTTATGTTTGCTGGTAAGTAGGTTTGGCTGGTATTTGGGGGTGGTTGGGAAGAGATGGGTGATTTGGAGATGGAGGAATGTTTGAATGTCGTGAATCATGCACGTCTACATGGTCTACTAGTTATGGTTTCCTTCTACCTCCATGTTTGAAAATTCTAGCATCCACGGACTATGCACATCTACGTGGTCCATGAGTTGGACTTGTCCTACCCTGTTTGCTCACTTTTCCTCCTTGCATATTTTCTCCAAAACCAAGTGATTCCTACAAAACAACCATGTGCACCAAGCATAATATTGCTCCAAAACAAAAGAAAATAAATAATTTAATATAATCAAAACCAAGTTCATTTAACGTAGTCTGCACGACTTATGAAAAAAGCCTAAATAAAGTTACATCAACGGAATGTCACGAGTGGCATCTGAATGATCAAAACAAATTTTATTTAATGTCACCAGCACAAATTACTCCCTCCATGGCTTTCATTCACAAATTGAACCAAGTAAGTTGGATAACAACCCTGATTTTGTACAAGGTGCCTAGATTTAGACTCTCATATAAAGGATATGGGATTACATTAAATGAAGCACCTAGATCTAGCATGGCATTTTAAACAAGTTTTCCTCCTATCACACAAGGGATGATAAACATTCCCGGATCATCACATTTAAGAGGCAATTCACACTACAAAAAGTAGAACTATTACCTCGGTTCTACAGGGTTTTTACCTCGGTTTTTATCCCTAAGAAACTTAGGTAAATATAGGTGAAGTAAAAAGTGTATTTTAACCTCGATTCATAATTGAGGTAAAAAATATTATTTACCTCATTTTTTTAGAAAATAACTGAGGAAAAAAATGTGACCAAGAAAAGTAGGTGCGCCATCGCACAAATTCAAACGACAATAAAAAAACACAGGACCAATAATATAGGGCGATATCGCACAAAGCACAAACCGCAGTAAAAAAACCTATGAGCAACACCGATGCAACGTCGCAAGTTGCAGTACTGAAATTTAAAAAAATCACCGAAAGCATAGTCGACATCGTGCTACCTTCGGTGATTCATACTCGAGAGTGGATGGGAATTTTCATAATTTAACTTTCGATTCAACATAAAAAAACAAACAAGGGTTGGTTCTAGAAAGCATATACAAAATACAATCTTGAAAACATATACAAAATGCAATCTACAAGCAGATTAGTTCTGCTTTCGGTTCTGGTCTGAACTAGGGTCGGAGCGGAGGTGAACATGGAGATCTGCGTTGGAGCTTGGGCGTCAAGTCCTCGATGTAGTCGGAGCGCAGAGGTTAGAAAATGGAGACCTGCGTCGGAGTCGTGGCATCTGCATCGGAGGGAGCAGAGCGGTGGCATCTGCGTCGGAGGGAATGGAGCGGTGACATCTGCGTCGAAGGGAACTGTGCGGTGGTATCTGCATCGATTTAATCAGAGCAACGTCAGTGGGGAACGACGTCGCCGAAGTCGGGTGTTAGTGGGGAACGGCATCGTCGGAGTTGGGGTGTCAGTGGGAAACGGCATTGCCAAAGTCGGGGCATCAGTGGGAACGACGTTGACATTAACGGGGTTGTTGTGCGGAATGGAGAAAGAACAGAAAATATGAACGAAAATAACAAGACACAAGATTTACGTGGTTCACCAAATTTTGGCTACATCCACGGGAGACGGATTCACTATATTAGAATTTTTGTTTACAGAGAGAAGAGAGACACTTTATATGCTGTCTCCACTAAACCCTAACAAACTAGGCCAAAGTTAACAGTAAGACCCCCGTACCAACCTGTCGAAGCGGCTAATACATATTCAAGGCATACCAACAGGGGTGTCAGAGAAGAACGGCATTGCCGGAGTCGGGAGGAAGAGGCGTCGTCGGTGGTTTCTGGGGGTAGAGGCGCCAACTTAATATTTTTTGGAGAAGAAGAGGCAACTGCAAAATGTGGGAAATGAGGAGTAGGGTTTGGGCTAAAGTCTATTAGAGTTGGGGCGTCAATGGGAAACGACATTGCCGAAGTCAGGGCATCAGTGGGAACGACGTTGACACTAACGAGGTGTCAGAGAAGAATGGCATCGCCGGAATCGGAAGGAAGAGGCACCGTCGGTGGTTTTGGGGGAAAGAGGCGGCAACTTAAAAATTTTTGGAGAAGAAGAGGCAACTTCAAAATGTGAGAAATGAGGAGTAGGCTTTGGGCTAAAGTCTATTAGAGTTGGATTATTTATAAAGTAAGGGTTTGAGTTTAGTAATCGGGCTAAATTAATATTGGTAATTTAATTTGTTCATTAATTTAATTAATATTAGGTTAGATTCATTCATTAGTTTAATTAATTAATCTAATCTTCTTGTAAAATTCATCATGTCATTCAAATGAAATATTAAATTAAATATCTATAAAATACAATTCATAAACAAGGAAAAACAATGAAATAAAATATAAAAATAGAGAACAAAATTTTTTTCGCTAACTTTGTGTCTTTATTTTTTATATGGTTAACCGTTGATTAGTTAAAATCAAATCATTCTACTAGTAATGGTTAACTGTTGATTAGTTAAAATCAAATCATTCTACTAGTATTCATATACGGAAAGTCAAGTAAGGGATGACCTTTCATTAGTTAAGGTCTAACATTTTCGATAGTTTTTATGTATGGAAAGTCAAATAACGGTTGACCGTTGATTAATTAAGGTCAACCCTTGGTTATTAGAGTTTATTTATGTAAAGTCAAGTAAGGGTTGACCGTTGATTAGTTAAGGTCTAACCATTTCTTTAGTTAAACTCTGACCATTTCATTAGTGTTTATGCATGAAAATTAAGTCAAGTAATTAAGGGTTGACCGTTACTTAGTTTTTAATAGTGTTTATGTATGGAAAGTCAAGTAGTGATTGAACGTTGACCGGTGTTTATGCAATTTAGGCATGTATGCTGAACAGAAGGGGTTCGAAAGTCAACATTGATTACTTCTATAAATTTTTGAAAATTACAATGCGGCCCAAAATTGTTTTATCCCATTACACATTGCTTCAAAATACATGATTTTTGTTATTCTTTCCTGAATATAGATACATAAAATAAAATAATTTTTTGGTGAAATGGTTGAAATCGCTATTACATGTTCTAGAGTAACTTAAAGTTGGTTACATAGAAGTAAGAAAGGAAAATCGGAAAAGATTACAAATATATTATTGTGCATGTTTATTGATAAATACTATGTTATATACTTGGAAAATGCAACAGGGGTGTATAGGGTACCATCACGTTTGAGCGAATTCCAATTTGGAGTTACGAGTAAAGTTTTTTACTTTTTGCATTTAGGTCCCTCCTACAAAGTTGGAGTTGTCGAATCACAAAATTGGCACACCAAAATGCAATTCAATAATATATAATTGGACTTTTCCAATTTGGAAATGTGTGGGTGAACGAAAGGGCCTCGAAAGTTAACATTGATTACTACTACACAATCTTGAAAAATGACACTATGGCCCAAAATTGTGTTGCCCTATAATCCACTGCTCTAAAATACATGATTTTTGTTATTCTTGCATAAATATAGAAATAATAAATAGATGAATGGTTTGATGAAATATTGGAAAGCGCTAGTATATGTTCTAGAGTAACTTAGGGTTGGTTACATAGAAGTAAGAAAGGTAAATCGAAAAAGATTACAAATATATTCTTGTGCTTGTTTATTGATAAATACTATGTTACAAACTTGGAAAATACAACAGAGGTGTATAGGTTAGCATCACGTTTATGCAGATTTCAATTTGGAGTTACGAGTAAAGTGTTAACCTTTTGTACTTAGGTCCCTCCAAAAGTTAAAATTGAAATCCAAATTTGGTGTCACCCTTTTGAATAGCTATAGTTTTAACTAAATAGCAATTTGGTGTCACAATTTTTTTGATGCAGATTGCAAAGCACTTGAAGCACCACTGAGGCTGACACTAGTCGGGAAATTTTCACGGCGTAGATCGGAATTGGCCAAGCTCCGTGATTTCCAAATAGCAGGGTTTCAAGGCCACACCAGTATCCATCTACTGCATAATTGCCAAGTACTGATAAACTTCTCACTAGAAGATGATTATTATAGATGCTGGATCCATAAAATATGGAATTTTGGCTCTTACTCGATTAGAATCACAAAATGGGAACCAACATTTAATTCTAATACCGATTGTCCAATTGTGCCTATCTGGGTTAGCCTTTATAGTTTACCTATACAATTTTTTGATACCCAAGTGATGATGGACATAGGTAGTATTATTGGACAGCCTTTGAAAATAGATAAAGTCACCATTAACAGAATCAGACCCTATATGACTGAAATCTGATTTGAAATTGATATAACTAAACCTAGACTGCATAGAATCTGGCTTAGTATACATGGAATAGGATTCTGGCAACTAGTGGAGTATAAAACATGCTATAATACTGTTCAAAATGCTTAAAGCTTGGTCACAATCTCTTTGTCAGTAAGTATGAACAGATCCAGTAGAATTTTACCCCTTGGAGACCATAAGAAAGTGAAGGATAGGGTAAAAATCAAGGTAGGCAGGAAAACCCCTCCTCATCAGGGGTTCCCATTGAAGAAAAATGGTTATTCCTATCAATAAAAATGCAACTAACCCCGTAGTGCAGGAAGTTTGGAGGCCTAAGAAATCAAGTTCTCAAGGGCTTTAATGGAAATCAAGTTCTCAAGGGCTTTAATGGAAATCAAGTTCTCAAGGGCTTTAATGGAAATTTTTTCATTACCTGATGGAACATCATTAAGAATGACCTTTTGCAAGTAGTTCAGGACATTTTGGATGGTAAAAAAATCCCAAAATCTATTTCTTCTACTCTTATTGTCCTGATAAAAGAGAAGCCATTTCTTCTTTTAAAGACTTTAGACCAATCAGTTTATGTAACTTCATAAACAAAATCTTTTCAAAACTGATTGCTCATAGGCTGAAACCCTTAATGCCAATCCTCATTTCCCCTAAACAATCAACTTTTGTTTAGGGAAGAGAGTTAGCTGGCAATGTCTTGCTTATGCAAGAAGTTACTAACTTTCTAAACTTCAAACCAAGGGGTCTTAATATCCTTTTCAAGTTTAATATGATGAAAGATTTTGGCAGAGTGTCTTGGCTATTTCTATCCAAAATTCTCCTAACCATGGGATTCACTGAAAGGCTGATCAATATTATAATGGGAGACCTTAAAGATGCCTTCTTCTTTGTACTGATAAATGGCAGTCCAAAAGGTTTCTTTCAACCTACAAGGGGGTTAAAACAAGGAGACCCTCTTTCTACCTATCTTTTTTATATTGATGGCAGAGGCTTTCACAAGAAATCTTAATTTCTTATTCCAATATGCAAATTTGGCATATTATAAACTGCCTGAATCAATTATTAAATTCACTCATTTGTCATTTGCAGATGATACTGCAATCTTCCTAAAATACTCAAAGGGTGGCATCAAAACTTTGTTTGGATTTTTAAAAACTTATGAAAATGCTACTGGACAGAAGGTCAACTTTGAAAATCTTCCTTTATTCTGTCTAAACCACTCATAGGGTTAAAGGAATAATCCAAGCTGAAACTGTCATGATAGATGGGTCCTTTCCTTTCAAATATTTAGGGTGCTCTATTTATCTAGGAAGGAATAAATATATATATTTTCAAAGTCTCCTAGAATCAGTTTCTACAAAGCTGAACTCATGGAAAAATAAATCCCTAAATTAAGCAGGAAGGATAATACTGATCAGAAATGTTTTATTTGCCATACCCCTACATCTCATCACTGTTCTTAAACCCACTAAAAGCATTATTGACAAACTGCATGTCATATTTGAAAAATTCTTATGCAGAGTCTCCAATACTGAACAGGGAAGTAAGAAGATATGGAAATCATGTCTAAACATGTGCTTCCCTAAATTAGAAAATGGAATGGATTTTAAAAACATCCACACTATGGTTACCAGTTTCTCCTGCAAGTTGTGGTGGAAACTTCTACTTGGCAAATCCCTATAGTTAGAAGTGATGTGGTCCATCCATGAAAACCAGAGAACATAAAAAACATGGAAAGGAATTATTCATATTTCTGAAATAGCTATGAATAACTCTTACCTCCTAGTTGGTCAAGTGATGTTTCATTAAGGTTCACTAACTAGACCAATTTGGGTACTTTAGCTTCTCTTTGGGAATCCCTTGAACCTTTCCTAAATGAAGATGCATCCATTAAAGACTTTTTCCCTGATTAGACTAACTTCATGGTTTACTGCTTCAATTTTAGCTAAACTGCAAGCAATAACCTGGACCATATGGACTACCCTGATACTCTTATTTGGAAGTCATCAGAACATGGACTATTCTCTGTCAAGTCTGCATATGATCTAATTAGAAAAAGAAGGAATGTGATCCCATCTTTCAAATATCTATGGTCAACACTGTTGCTAAGGAAAATTAGTGTCTTTAACTGGAACTTGTTGAACAAATTGTTGGCAATGCCTGATGTGCTTAAGGACTTTTCCTTTCATTTACCATCAAAATGTATATCCTATCATACTGATTCAGATACAATCCATAATACATTCAATGACTATTCAACAACTAAATCAATATGGCATAATACTCACAGTTTATTTAACCTGCAAAGGTTAAGCTTCCACAACTCAATCAATATGGGATAGGTTTTTCTTCTACTGGAACTTTAAGCATCCTAACGTGAAACTGCTGAACTTGATTATAATCCTACCATGTATTGTTGTTTGATTTGTTTGGTGTTAAAGGAATAAGTTTTTTTTATTCAATCATGCCAAACACTGAGTTAATTATACAAAAAGTAATCAACCAATTTCAGGACATCTTGAAAGTTCACACTTTGGACTTAAGTTCTCAGTTATTGCTGGAAACACTTTTCTCGTTTTCACCCTACAACTGCTAGGAAAAAAAATAAAAAGAAGGTATTGTGGCCTGGTAACTGCCTAGCCATCTAAAATTGAATGCAGATGGATATGCTTTTAAGAAATGGTGAAACATGGGCTTGAATAATTATCAGGGATGCTCAAGGTTCAATAAAGTTAGCAGCTTCTTATCAACTTGGCCCAGGCACAAGCCTTATGGCTAAGATCAAGACGCTACATTTTGGATTGCAGCTAGATTTTCAACAAGGCTATAGTGATATACAGGTGGAATGTGATTCACTCCTACTAGTTAAAATGATAAGAAGGGAATAAATAATCCCTTGGAAGATAACTTATGAAATCACAGATATATAGAAACTGATGAACCAGGTTCACTACAGAGTATCTCATGTTTTCAGAGAAGAAAATAAGTGGCTGATGCTCCAGCCAAACTGGCAAGTACTTATTAGGTATCCTCAGTTTTTGAATTTAACAATTTTCCAAAACATGTTCAGGGTCTCATCAAATTAGATTCTACTTCATTTCCTTATAGTAGGCACTTGTAGATGGATTTTGGTACTACTGCTTCCATTGTTTGATGACAGGTACATAAGCTGGAGTTGGAGCTAGGAGCAGAACTGAAGAAGCAGACTAATGCTCAACTCAAGGAAGAAGCTGTACATGAAGTTAAAACCAACAATGCTCAACTCAAGGAAGAAGCTGAACTTAAAGCTAAAACCAACAATCAGAGGCTAGTGGCTAGACATTAGGCAGCTCAATTTCAAAGACTGAGTATCATACTTCAGGGGAAGTAAGGTGCATGGGGCTTGGACAGGAGGCCACCTCTTTTTTCTAACACCTGGGGTGGAGGCAAAAAAATGGTAGGCTACATGCCATTCTTTTTACTAACACAAGGGAGTGGAGGTAAAAAGAATGGAACTTTTCAATATGGTTCTATGTTCGAATAGATTACCACGTCTTTCCACGATGTATAGTTTTACAAGACATTGTACTTAACTGTTATTATATTTTTTATGGTTAGGGGAGCCTAATAAATTTCCCCCTCACCATTGGAGAGTTTTGATTAAAAAAGACAGACTTGGAAAATACAATGAGGGTGTATATGGTAGCATTACGTTCGAGCATATTTCAATTTGGAGTTACAAGTAAAGTTTTACTTTTTGCACTTAGGTCCCCCCAAGAAAGTTAGATTTGTCAAATCACGATATTGGCGACACCAAAATGAAATTCAATAATATAAGATTGTGAATTTGAAATTTGGGCATTTATGGGTGAACGGAAGGGCCTCAAAAGTCAACATTGATCAATTCTACACAATTTTAGAAAATCACACTATGGTCCAAAATTATATTTTTTAAATTAAAAGCTCACGAAGGTGAGTGGGTGTATATTAGGCTCCCCAGTCCCTGAGAATAAAATGAAAAGAGTACATCTTAGAGATGTGGTAACAAAGACTATGTGCAAGAAGCTAAACGTGGAATAGCTATACACAAAATGTTTTACCCTATTATTTATTGCTCCAAAATACATGATTTTTTTATTCTTGCCTAAATATAGAAATATAAAATAAAATATTTTTTTGATGAAATATTGGAAAGCGCTAGTACATGTTATTGAGTAACTCATACCGGTGCCTATGTGCCTGTTTTCCAGTAGTGACATGCCCATCTAATCACTATGTTGGTACGGATCACCTTCGTCACAAATATTTATATTCCATAACTGCAATGTATCAGAAATAATGAGATATTTCGTAACCAAATTTATCTTAGCAACCAATTTTTATACTATTTATTTTTATATAATTATGAATAAGCAGTATATAAAATTTAATTCGGTGAAAAAATTAAATTTATTTGTTGATATTCGACTTCAATCGCATATTACTCGAGCTCTACTTTTAATTTATTTTATTTGAAAAATATAAACATAAATTCATAGTTAAAAGTATAGTTATAAAATCTTTTAAAAGTTTAAAAGAAATGGAGTAGCATAAAAATATACAAAATTATATTTTAGTTTTGTTTAACATTAAATTTTATTAATAAAATCTAGATCATGTGTTACTCAAACTCTACATTTAATTTATTTTATTTGAAAATATAATCATAAAGTAATGGTTAAAAGTATAATTATAAAATCTTTTAAAATTAAAAAGAAATAAAGTTGCATAAAAAAATTAAATATTATATTTTTATTTAATAAAAAATTACATTATTAATGTATATATATTCAATTATTTTAAATCGTGCATCGTAAGGGTGTCTGTGGGAGGTATGTTCGACGCCGGTAAGCTAGACATGCGTCCGACGTCGACTATTTCATGTCTGCGAGAGGTACTTGTGACATTGGTCAAAATTATAATAGATGTCGGTAAGCCAGACATGCGTGCGACTTCAGTCATTCATGTCTACGAGTGGTATGTGCGACGTTGGTCTAAAAAATCGGTAAGCCAGACATGCGTGCGACTTCAGTCATTCATGTCTACGAGAGTGTTATGCGGCGTCGGTAAGCCAGACATGCAAGCTACGTCGGTAATGGCAGGCTTTTACCTCGGTTTAAAAAAATTGAGGTAAAAATTGTATTTTTTACCTTGATTTTTTTAACTGAGGTAAAAACATTTTTTACTTTGAAAAAAATAAGAACCGAGGTAAAAAGTTCTTTTACTTGGTAAAAGGGGTGAAGCAATAAGTTCAGTTTCTTGTAGTGTCATCATTAAACATGGTGGAGACATGCTCACTCTTTCCACTCTTATTTTTACTCTTCATTTTTTGTTTCCTATTGACGACACACAATTCCTTAAGAAATTTAGTATACTTAGGAATTTGATTTATAGCATTTAAGAGTGGAATATTTACCCCACATCTACGAAAGACTTCATAGATGTCCTTGTTGTCCTCCTTCTTTCTCCTATCCTTTAAAGCCTCCGGAAATGGTGGTTCCCGCACATATGGGAATCTCCACCACTTTAGCTTTATTGTGAGGAGGGGATAGGGTTTCAGTGTTTGATCCCGACCTTTGCACTATGGTTTCCCCCTCAATTTCCTTCCCCCTGCTCACATACTCCTTGTCCAACTCTTTGACCTCCTTTTCAACATTCTCCTTTTATTCAAGCATCTGCTCAACAATAACTTTGACTTGGGGTTCTTTCACCTTCTTGTCGTTTCTTAATGAGATGACATTCACCTTTTGTCGAGGGTTAAGTTCTGGTTGGGAAGTAAGCTTGCTCGAATCTCTTGACTCTATCTGATTCAAGATTTGAGCCATTTGACTCACGTCAGTTTCCAAATTCTTGATGCTTGATTCGGTCTTCACTTGGAACTTCTCGGCTTTCTCTGCACACAAGCTTATTCTCCCTATGTCTTGCATTATTTATCTCTTGACAATCCCTAACTCTCACCTTGATTATAAGGCTTGTCTTGAATTCTTGGGAAATTGTTTTGTGGAGGCTAGTTTTGTTGTTGTTGAGGGAGATATTGTTGAGCATTTCCAAGCTGGAGATTCAGGTGATCTCGATTACCTATATTATAAGGCCAATATTGGTAGCCTTGACCACTTTGTTAACCTTGATTCCCTTGATACCCTTAATAACCTTGGCCTCCTTGAAAACCCATGGCATTCACCTCCACTATATAATCATCTTGCAAATGAGGACAAGTGTTTGTAGGATGCGTCAACGGACAAATTTCACATGACTTCACATGCGGCACATTATCGGACTTAGCCATCAAAGACTTCCCTATATAAGTGAGGGCCAACATTTGATCCTCAAGCCCTCCATTTCTTAAGGGAGCACTTGTGTTGTTTGGGTTTTGCCTTCTCAAATCGGACCTTGAACTAAAAGTTCTTGACTCTTTGGCTAACTCTTCATAAAGCTCCATAGCTGCTCCTGAAGTCTTGTTCCCAATGGAACCACCAAAAGCTCCACTCATTAGCCTTTGCTCCTCATCAAGAAGACCATTATATAAGTAGTACACTAAGGCCCCTTCCGAGTAGTCATGGTATGGACAACTAGAAAGAAACTTGTTGAACCTCTCCCAATAGTCGTTGCAGGACTCTTTGTGCCATTGGAGGATATTGCTAGTCTCCTTCTTCAAGGTGGCAGGCTTAGAGGCCGGGAAGTACATGGAAAGAAACTTCCTCTTCAACTCAATCCATGAGTTAATGCTCCTGGATGGAAGGTAATGGAGTTAATCCCTTGCGGCCTCTCTTAGTGAAAACAGGAATGCCTTCAACTTGTAAAGCTCTTCATCCACTTCTTAGGGAATCATACCACAACAAACCATATGAAAGTCGAAGAGATGTTTGTTGGGGTCCTCCCCTTGCCTACCAAGAAATGAAGGTAGTAAGTGTATCAACCTGGACTTTAGCTCAAAATGCCCATTCGATCCAACCGCCAGATATGTGATGCACATAGGTTATTGCTCAAGGTTGGGAGCCATAGTCTCCCTCAATAGAATTTTCCTCAATGGAACACCTCCTTCTTAAAGGTGAGGGTGTTGAGGTTCCACTTCCAGATGCTCGCCTTGATGCTCCATGTAAGTATAAGGTTCACCAAAATGGTCACTAGGAGGGGTTGTAAAGTCAGATATTTGCATTGAATATTTAATTGGCAGTTTTTGTGAACATATTTGGAAATGAAAAACTTTCCATGTTGGAACACTCGAAAGTAGCATGTTCACGCCAAAAATTATTTTACGAAAAAAGGGAGATAGAAGTTTATGGTATTTGTGATTTATGGAATTATGAATATTCTTCTATATGAGATGTGTGTGAAGCATACTTAATTTATAGAAAATCCCTACATATATGGAGTTGATATTTGTGAATATATGGGATATATTGTGATAAGGAAAATTCCTTTATTTATGGGATTTGGATATGCTTCAAGAAGAAGATTTGGAATAGGAGTATTGTGGAGATAATCATGGAGAATTCCAAACTGCTCATGGATATAAAAAGGGACAAACATGGCTGCGTTCAACACAGATTTAATAGAGCAAAAATCTGCATATAGATTTTTAAGATTTTCGAGAACTGCTAAGAGCCAGATTCCTATGTTCACATACCTGACCTGTAGTTCAGATTTCAGAATCGTACACCTTAATTCCTTGGGAGGAGGAGATCCAGCGTCGACGAGTTTCGAGGTCAGAGGGAGTCTGATCAAGGCGGATCGGTATCAAAGGGAGCTTGCAGAATTCACACATTATAGTTAGTAAAGATAAGTATTTTGTAATATTGTACTGCATCTTCCTAATTAGTGGATTCATTCTGAATTGGGTCAGGCCCTGCAGACTGCGTAACCAAGTCGTGTGTCGTTTATGCTTATAACTATTACATACTTGGTTAAATAGGTCATGTTGGAACATACTAATAAGGATTGTAAAATTCGGTAAAACCAAATTTCAATTGGTATCAGAGCTTGGTCACTTATTATTCCCTTGGTTGTGTCAAGGAAATTGTGATCCGGTTTTACCATGGCGACTAAAGAAGGAGCTTCGGTGTCTTGACCATGTCCACCTCTGCTAGAAGGGAACAACTACAACTATTGGAAGGCACGCATGAGAGTCTTCATCAACTCGCTGGATGAACTTGCATGGTTTTATGTTGAGAATGAGTGGAGTCATCCTGCCGAAGATACTGAGGCGATGGAAGGAGAATCAAGTCAAAGGGAGCAGAAACTCAAAGACAAAGAGAGTTGGACACCTGATGACCTCAAAGAATCTCTGAATAATTCAAAGGCACTGAATGCAATATTTTACAGCGGTTGATGAAAACCAGTTCAAACTCATCTCTACATGTCATCAAGCCAAGAAAGCATGGGATATTGTGCAAACAGTTCATGAGGGAACGAGTAGAGTTCGTGAGTCTAAACTTTAGGTGTTGGCTACAAAGTTCGAGGAACTCAAGATGTGGGAGGATGACACTATTGCTATATTCAACTGGAAGCTTAAGGACATCTCCAACATGGAATCTCAACTTGTAAAGGTTTACAAAGAAATGAAGTTGGTAAAAAAGACCTTGAGATCACTTCCTAAGAGATTTTCAATGAAGGTTGCGGCAATAGAAGAAGCAAGAGATGTAACCACTATGAGCCTAGATGAACTAATGGGATTATTACAGACATATGAGATGACTTTCCAACAAGCTGCAAAAAGAGTCCCTAAGGAGTTGGCATTCAAAACATCTCCATTGAAAGACAATCACGAGTCCGACAGTAATGATGAATTTGAAATACTTGCACTTATCACGAAGAACTTCTCAAGAATGCTGAAGAAAGTAGTTAACAAGAAATCTCAGGAAAGGTCTGGTGGAAATAGACCAAGACAACAAGGTTCTGGACATAATCGTGGATCGAGGTTTGAGCAAGGAAATCAATAGTTCTTTAGAAATAAAAGTAGTGAACCAAAACAGCCTGGAAAAATTCAATGCAGAGAATGTGAAGGATATGGTCATATATAGGCTGAATGTGCAAATACCAGGAAGAAACAGGGAAAATCGTATGTCACCTCATGGAGTGAAGATGAAGAGGAACTTATTAGTAACTATGTGGCGTTCGGAGCAAAAATTCATGATACAACGGAGGATGGATTTTCCAATATACTTAACAAAGCCAAAGCCGATGAAGACTATGTATGTTCCAACATAGATCCGTATGAAGCACCCAGTGATGAAGACGATGGACTTTCTGTAATTGATGGAGAAATCTATAGCATTTATGAAAAAATGTACGCTATGTGGGTTCAAGTAGTTGACACAAAAAAGAGCTGAAAGAAGAAAAAAAGAAGTTGATGGAAATAGGAAGAGAATTGTCAGTGAAAGTTGCTGAACTTGAGAAGAAGAATGAAGAAATAAATGGGAAACATATATTAGCAATCTAGAGAGCTGAGACTTCTGAAACAACAATCTTTAAGCTAAATGCTAGAAAAGTAAAGCTTGATGATATTCTGGACATGGGAAGGAACTTTGGTGATCGTCACGGTATTGGGTATGGCAACACACACAAGACTGAAGCATACGAGAATTCAGTAACCATTAAGACCAAGATTCGATAAGTGAAACAGAAGTTTGACATGCCTTATCAAAGAAAACTGCTCATCTGTGGCTACTGTACCTATCAAGGTCATTCAGAGGAACAATGCAGGAAACTGATTAGAGACCAAATGTCACGACGACAACTCTTGGTATGTTCCAACATAGGTGAGGTCTAGAAAATAAAATTGGTCGGAAAGGTATGGGTTGTCAAACGATCTAGCACATGTCTGGTGGCACACACTTCGCTTATATCTTATTCCAGAGATTCGTGGTACTTTGATAGTGGTTATTCTCGCCACATGACTAGCACTCCTGAATTTCTCACGAATATCACTCCATATGATGGCGGATATGTGACTTTCGGTGATGGAAAGAAGAGCAGAGTGATTGGAAAAGGTGAATTGAGGATTAAAGGTTTTCCAATGTTCACTAGTGTACTGTTTGTTGAAGATCTGAAGGAAAATTTGTTAAGCATAAGTCAGTTGTGTGATGACAATATGATAGTGGAATTTCAGAAGGACACATGTGTTGTGAAACACGGAGAAACCAAGGTTCTTTCAGGCATAAGATCATTAGACAATTGCTATTGGTTGGAGCAAGAAGTACGATGCATGAGCTCAAAGCACGATGAAGGAGTTTCGTGGAACAGGAAGCTCGGTAACATCAATTATAAAACATTGGTGAAAATTGCAAATGTGAAAGCTGTACGAGGGATGCCTACCTTAACCAGCAAGGATGGAATTGTGTGTGGACCATGTCAACAAGGTAAACAAATTTGATCTCCCCACTCTTCAGTCTAGTATATAACCACCTCTAGAAATCAGCATATGGATTTGATGGGTCTAGTTAATACGCCTAGTATAGGTGCAAAGAAATATATCTTTGTATGTGTTGATGATTTCTCCAAATTGATGTGGGTAGAATTTCTGAAAGATAAATATGATACGTTGGAAGTATTTAGAAGTCTGGTTATAAAGTTACAAATAGAAAAGGGAATTCCAGTTGGGAAGATTGTACGAATTCGTAGTGATAATGGTAGAGAGTTTGAGAATTCTTAATTCAGTAATTTTTGTGACGAGCTTAGAATTCAACATGAATTTCCGGCACCTATCACCCCTCAGCAGAATGGTATTGTAGAACAGAAAAATAGAACCTTGCAGGAGATGGCTCGTGTTATATTAGCTGAGAAGAAATTCACAAGAAATGGTGGGCATAAGCGATTAATACATCTTGTTATACAATTAATCGAGTGTATCTGCAACCATTCACCAGCAAAACATCCTACGAGATTTGGAAGGGCAGGAAACCAAATGTTTCATATTTTCATGTGTTCAGAAGCAAGTGTTACATTCTCAGAGACAGAGAGCAGTTGGCAAAATTTGACAATCGGAGTGATACAGGAATTTTTCTCGGGTCTTCTATCAACAATAGTTCCTATAGAGTTTTTAATCAATGAACCAACACTCTTATAGAGTCTATAAATGTTATTGTGGATGATTCAGAGGAAGAACGACAGCCGGATGGTGTAGAAGAGGAACCCTGCAACACTCATGTTCCAACACATCCACATCAACCTGAGAAGGCAGATTCATCAGCTGAAGCTGAACCTCATCAACATGTTGGATCAACTGAGCAGAGTAGTGCTGAACCTGCCGAAGCTGATCATGTTGGAACACTGTCCCCTGCTACCGAATCCCATGT
The DNA here is from genome assembly GCA_037428765.1 of Rubia yunnanensis. Taxonomy (NCBI): domain Eukaryota; kingdom Viridiplantae; phylum Streptophyta; class Magnoliopsida; order Gentianales; family Rubiaceae; genus Rubia; species Rubia yunnanensis. The sequence continues at coordinate 114,540,109 of CM075061.1, read as the reverse complement.
TTTAACACAGGATCAACCTGAATCTACCATGAGAAGTACTAGATTGGTTCCTCGAGTGGATTACCAAAGGCTAGCTGGATTGCATTGCCTTGTTTCTCACATTGAACCTAAGAATTACAAAGAAGCTTTGCTGGATGAATATTGGATTGCTGCTATGCAAGAAGAACTAAGCCAGTTTGCACGGAACGATGTCTGGTATCTTACCCCTCGCCCCAAAGGCATTAATGTCATTGGTACGAAGTTGATTTTAAAGAATAAGTCTGATGCTGATGGCCAGGTTACTCAAAATAAGGCCAGACTAGTAGCTCAAGGATATACAAAAGTGGAAGGAGTCGACTTTGATGAGATATTCGCACCAGTTGCCAGGTTAGAGTCAATTCAACTTTTACTTGCTATTGCCTGCTCTATGAATTTTATGTTGTATCAAATGGATGTCAAAAGTGCGTTTCTAAATGGAGTAGTGAATGAAGAGGTCTATGTTGAACAACCTAAAGGCTTTGAGGATCCTCATTATCCACATCATGTGTATCGTCTCAAGAAGGCTCTATATGGTCTAAAGCAAGCACCCAGAGCATGGTATGAATGACTTACTAATTTTCTTCTAAAGAAAGGTTATCATCAAGGGGGAGTAGATCGCACTTTATTTGTGCTTGAAAAGGCCTCCAAATTTATGATTTCTCAAATTTATGTTGATGATATTGTATTTGGCTCTACTTCATCCTCTATGGTACATGATTTTGTCACCATTATGCAATCCGAATTCAAGATGAGCATGGTTGGAGAACTCACATACTTTCTGGGATCAAATCAAACAAGGAAGGAATGGTCTGTTCATCAATCAGAGTAAGTATGCTCTAAATCTTGTAAAGAGGTTCGGCCTAAGCAATGCTTGAGCTATTCAAACTTCTATGGGTGTTTTTGACAAACTTGTAAAGGATGAGAAAGGAGTTTTAGTTGATCAAAAATTATACAGAGGAATGATTGGAAGTTTACTATATTTAACAGCTAGTAGGCCAGATATATGTTTTAGTGTTGGGATTTGTGCAAGATTTCAGGCTGATCCAAAGGAGTCGCATCTCACTGCAGTTAAACGAGTTATTTGATATGTAAGTGGGACTTCTGAATATGGTGTCTGGTATTCTATGAGTCAAGATTCTAAATTGATTGGGTACAGTGATTCTGATTGGGCTAGTAAGGCCGATGATAAAAAAAGTACCACTGGTGGATGTTTCTTTATTGGTATGAACCGATGATAAAAAAAGTACCACTGGTGGATGTTTCTTTATTGGTACGAACTTAGTGTCTTGGTAAAGTAAGAAACATAATTCGATCTCCTTGTCTACTACAGAAGCTGAGTATCTTGCAGCAGGAAACTGTTGTGCACAATTGTTGTGGATGAAACAAATTTTGAAAGACTATGGAATTCAGCAAGCCCTTGAAGATTTTATATGACAACACAAGTGCAATTGATATCTCGAAAAATCCAGTCCAGCACTCAAGAACCAAACATATTGATATAAGGCATCACTTTATTAGAGATCTGGTTGAAAGGAAGGAAGTGGAGGTAGTCTATGTTCCAACACATGAGCAATTCACTGATATCTTTACAAAGCCGTTGGATTCCGCCACTTTTGAAAGCCTTCGACAACACTTAGGTGTGTGTCAAATTTGTGGTAATTCTTACCTTAATTTTATTGTAAATATTATGTTTATTTTTGTTGAGAAAATCGAAAAAGAACAAAAAAAACAGAAAGAAGAAAAGTGTACAAAAATAGAAGAAGGATTATATGGTATGTTGGAAGTTATTTTTGATGTGATATCTCGAGTTGACAAGAGGTAAAAGGGTCATCATTATACTTCTTGGAAAACCAAAAAGGAGTTTCACGGGAAAAGAGGAGGAGAGTTGAAGAGTTGGTGTTAGACTCAAATCGTTCAAAACCTTTCGAATCCCTCTTTCTCGGCTCACTACCATTCTACTTGGCATCCTTTGAACACTTTCTCCACGATCTTTCCCACAGCTACTCTATGCTAAAGAATGTCTAACCCCAACTTTCCCACACGTGAAGAAGAGCTTCCAAAAATTTCTCAACCCTCAGAAAACTTGGAGGATGAATCAATGATGGACCAAGTTGGGGCCGAAGCACTTCCTGAAGAAAATCAGGGTCAATGTGAAGAGAATGCTGTCAAAGAAGAACAACTGACAACCAATATAGAGATGGTTCTGTCCCTATATGATAGAGTTTTTGCAGAAAATGACGAGTCCGAGGCAACGGATGGTTGCGAGAAGAAAAAGGAGGACTATGGTCCAGACGACAATGAGATGGTTAAACGGAACACACCAGCACCACCAGGAAGAGGCCGTTTGGGAAGGTAACTGGTCATGATTCCCTACTATAAAATTTATGGGAATGGAGTTCGAAAACTTTGATTAGATATTTAAATGGTTAGAGGTCAATAGAGTTGCAGTTGATCTAACCAAAATCAGGAGTATAGAAAGGGAATACTTGTCTGTTAAGGTAGAAGAATTAGTAAGGGGTGATTTTGAAGATGCTTGTAGTATTGAAAATTGGAAAGTAGTATTTTTAAGAGGAAAATATGGGATGTACTGAGGACAAGATAAATTTCATGTTTATTGTTGGATGCTCTATCCGAGTTATGTATTTCTAAGAGAAATAACTGATGAAGAAGCTGCTGGAAGGGAAGTTACAAAGAATGGAGACAGATTACAGGTTGGATTCTTTGATTGAAATGCTGCCAGAGGAAGGAAGATCTTAGAAAGCCAGTGATAATCGAGTTGTTTGATAGTCATAAGGAAGACAGTGCCGTGTATGTTCCAACACAGCAGTTTAAAGATGAAAATCACATTGAGGTGGATTCTGATGCTGACATGGGAGGAGAAAACTAGAATAATATATCTGGTAATGAATATGATGAAGAGCAATCTGGAGAACCAATGGCTGGTCAGAATGATTCGGATCAAAACAAGCACTGTGAAACACAATCTGATAAAGAGGAAGAAGCTGAAAGTCCTGAATATGTTCCAACACAGGACCTTCCTGATTTGAACTACTCGAGTGATGAGGTGCTTGATGAATTTTTCCAAATGGCAAAAGGAAAGAGGAAAGTGACTGCTTCAAAGGTTTCTCCACCTGCTAAGAAGCTCAAGGCAGATCAGAAATTACCAAAGAAGAAAGTCTTGCCACCTGTTCCTGTAAGTAATGCTTTGTCATTCACTTATTTTGATTTAAAATGTGAGGAGATGGGTGAATTGTTTGCTGAGAGGAGATTTATTTCGGAAAGGCCCATAGACTTAGAAGCTTATAGGTAAAGTGGATTTTCTGATTATCTGGAGCATATTGGAATACAGAGAGCTACAACCATTCAACTTCAATATATTAGACAGGTGGTGATAGAGGCCTATGCAAATTTGAGGTATGAAAATATGGACATTGAATCTCCCTAGTTTGGTAGAATTTACTTGAGAGGGAATATTGTGGATTTTTCAGCTACAAGGATAAACAAAATCTTGGGGTCGAAGACACCAAATTTTGAAGGGGTATTTTCTGAGGAGTTAGATGTAACTGATGATAAGATTCTGGAAATCATCTCAGGGGGGATACAAGGTTAAATGGCCTGAAATAGGATACTCACAGGCTTCATGCCTAACTTCCAGATTTTTTGGCCTATATCAAATTGCTGTAAATTGCTGGATGCCATCATCAAATACTACTGCACTTACCAGGGAGATGGCAAAGCTATCGTTCTGTGTTGGAACACAAAAGCAAGTGAATCTTGGCTTGTTTATTCAGCAAAACTTGGTAAGGCAGGCTACAGCTCCCAAGGCTAAACATGCTATAGTGTATCCATGCCTGATTTCAGCAATGGCTAAAAGTGCAAAGGTGAAGGACAAGGCTAGTGATCTGATCATAGATGCAGACTTCCTGAGGCCGAATAAGAAAACCTTTGGGTTAAGGCACATTCATGAATTACCCTGGAAACCAGAAGGCTCTACATCAGCCACATCAGGAAAGGAGGCCAAGATTGTGATTCTGAATGCAAGATTGGGAGCCATTGTCATTCAAATGGCAACGCTGGAGGGAGAGAAAAAAAGTCTGGAGAAAGAGAAAGCACGGTCGGAAGCTTGAACCTGATATGGATTTCTGCTTTATGTTTCAACATAGAAGTCAAACTCAGGGGGAGTCTACTGATGTCTGGATATTGTTGTTTTTTTGCTGCCTTTGGCATATGTGTGATCCCAGGGGGAGAATTTTGGATATTTTTGTGGCTCTATAATCTGACTGAATTATTTTATCTTTTGATGGATTTCTAGATTTTTGGTAGTCATGCTTTGTGGGAATTCTGGTATTCATTTTTTCAGATTCAGTAGTGTGTATATTGTGCATATGTTCCAACATAGGTGACATTTGGAAGACCTATGTGTGTGACAAGTTTTTTCGTTGTGAGATTCATTGCCAAAACATTATGGGTTCACAAAATGCCAAAGGGAGAGATTGTAAAGTCAGAGATTTACATTGAATATTTAATTGCAGTTTTTGTGAACATATTTGGAAACGAAAAACTTTCCATGTTGGAACACTTGAAAGTAGCATGTTCACGCCAAAAATAATTTTACAGAAAAAGTGAGATAGAAGTTTATGGTATTTGTGATTTATGGAATTATGAATATTCTTCTATATGAGAGGCGTGTGAAGCATACTTGATTTATGGAAAATCCCTACATATATGGAGTTGATAATTACGAATATATGAGATATATTGTGATAAGAAAAATCCCTTTATTTATGGGATTTGGATATGCTTCAAGAAGCAGATTTGGAATAGGAATATTGTGGAGATAATCATGGAGAATTCCAAACTTCTCATGGATATAAAAGGCGACAAACACGGCTGCGTTAAAAAAGGAATCTAGATACTCGTAAGGACCAAAAAATCCACCAGACTCAAAATATGTTACAAAATGAAGGATTTAGATACGAAAATTGAAAAAAATTATCTAAACACCTTATGATGTACACCTACCTAAATCTAGCAATCTCCTAACAAAAATATAACAAAAGGGATGTTAAATGGTTCAAAAAATACATGCATTTGGTATTTCATCAGTTAAGTACAAATGAGCCCATTTTACAATCAACTCTCTGACCTATTATATCCCTGAAAAAAATTCCACCTTTTTAAAGACTTTTTTTCCATTCCAAGTACTCAGTCATTCTACGACTAAAATAATGAGATGAAAAGGTTAATAATTTATATAAAAAGTAATATTTAAGAGATACGAAAATATTTTTTTAGAGTTCGTCCCTTGAAAGACAGTCTTTTCACAAGTCATGGAAATAACAAGGTTTCAAATGAAAATTAGAAGAAATGAAGATAAAATTTTCGTGTTGTATGAATCATGTTATAAACTTTATAACTACCACACGTTGCATAATAAATTTTTAATATTGCAACTAAGACCTTTTACCTTTTATTATTCTAATTAAACTCCATCTTTTCATAGATTTATGGAAAGACGGTCTTTCCCAAGACTTTGCCTTTATATGAGAAAGTCTAAGGAAAGGCGGCTATTCCATAGCTTATGGACAGTCCACGGTGACTTTTACCTTAAATATTGTAAAATTTTTTATAAAATTTAAATATTGTATTTTAAAAGTTAAAACAAGTAATAATATGTATTTTAATATAAAAATATATGATATAAAAATATATTTTTAAAATTTTAAAATTTAGTATGTAATTTAACAAATGAAGTTTATAAGGTAAAAAAGTAAGTGGCATGTCCATAAGTTTATGGACAGACCGTCTGTTAGGAGAGCTACTCTTTTTATATATAAGCCACAACTATTGTTATCCATCATACTCCTTATTTTCCTAATTTAGTATCCTATTTCACTAAATATCAATTAAATTGTAAAATTTTAAATTATAAAATTTCATAAATATAGAGGTAAATATATTGAAGAATATCTAAGGTTCCGTTGAGAGACGATGATAGTTTAGGCACCCACTTTTAGGTAGATTATAGATTTCGTTCCTCTTTTTGCAAATCGTTGTTCAAATGTTTCCGTATCATTAAACAATGTTCTCAGTTGGTTCCTAAATACTACTAGCTTTCTTTAAATAAGTCAACATTGAGTCATCATGTTTAATGGTGATAGTGTCACAACTATGAAGCATTAAACATGGAAAGATGGGACAATCGACGGGAGTCGAGTGTGGTTGGATTGGTGGTGTTCGCAACATGGTTGAGGAAGCTGGCGGAGGCAGTCTAGAAAACAATTAAAGAAAAAAAAATTAAAAAAATCAATTTAATCTCAAAGATGAAATTATTATTTTCATCTATGTATCCCTTAAATGGTCTGTTGACTTCATTAAAAAATGTTATATTTTGTAAAGGAACCAATTGAAAATTCATAATAACCTGGGAACATTTAGGACGTAAATAGGTAAATAGTATAGACGGTGGAACCTGCAGCAGGGCCCAAAAAGGACCCTACCAAATACAAAAGAATCCAACCTTAGGTAAACCTAAGGAGAAAATCCACAAATGAGGCAGGGGGGGGAATGGAAGAGTGCAAATCCAAAGGATAACACTCCCCCATCCCCCCCTTTTAATCTAAGTAAAATAACTACCAACCCTAAGCAAGATAATCGAGCAAAGGGAGCACAAAACAACCTGGAAAAACACAGGCTAAAAAACACTCAAAAATGGGGTGAGAACAAACTCACTACCCATACACAGAGAAACCGCTTCTACCCCTAACAAATGGGGCCATCTCCAAACAAATTCCTTAATGCAGCCGAGAGTTAAGACTCGGGTCTTGAGTTGATGTCTCTGCCGGAATGCTGATGGAATTGCTAAAATCCAATGTCAAATGATATGAATATCCTAATGCAGCCGAGGGTCTTGGATGTCTCGGGTCTTGGATGTCTCCTAAGAATGAAGCCGATGATCAGGTTTGCACCATGTTGGCACGTGTGAAGATCTTCTTCTACCATGTACATTCCTAAGATGGAGATAGAGGAATGTTATTGGCCTTCAAGCATTCTCTTATTGGCGCCGAGAGTAATTTGGTGGGCAAAGATTAATGAGGCCGTGCCTTCAACCTTTGTAAATCCCATTCAAATCAACCTCCCAAAAATGTGAGAATGGATACACTTGTACCGCGTGCATCAAGCGTGGCGAATATGTAATCGCCCACTCCATTTTAAGCAAATGGACAGCTGTATGCCAATTTAACACAAAGTGTAGCGCGAGCATAAAGCGCATAAAAAACCGTTAATTCATAAGTCAAAACTAGGCTTAGGAGAAAGAGCATCGGAGTGTGAATCCTTACTCTAAAACCTATTGCCTCCTCCAGAAAACCGAGCTGCAATTGCTAGGAGAAATCAGAGAAAAATCGTAGACATTTCTGGACTTCATCGGGCTAAAAACAACTCCCCCTTGGCGCTGAAAAATGCATCAGCCGGGCATTAAAATCCAGCTTCCTACACCAAGCAGCACCTAACCGTGATGCCTATTTCCAGCAACCAGTCGCCAGTTAACCTCTCCCTGCGTGAGGGCCTGATGCCACGAACCATAGCGCCAAGCAGCCAGCACCAATACCCGAAACAGAAAGCACCCAGTGCGCAACAAGCAGCACCATCACCCTTCCCACAGCCACTCCATCTAAAACAAGTGCTCATCCGGAAATAGCCTATTCATCACCATGTAGCAATCCTTCATGATGATTTTTACAACTCTATCAGCACTTGGTTGAGCACCATTCATGACCACACTGTTTCTTTCCCTCCAAAGGCGATAGACCGTGGTGATTAAGGCTAAAATACCAAACTTCTTTTGCATTTTTGAGCCCTTAATTTGCCTCCTAACCCAAGTCATGGAACTTGGAATTGAGCTAGTTCTTCTCCTTAACACAATCCAAGTCCGAATACGCCCCCATACAACCTCAGAAAACTCACACTTGAAAAACAAATGTTCGTTCGTCTCTTCTTCAAGATGGCATAAAGAACATACCTTCTCCATGCTATCCCCTTCCTCCAATCGGTGCTTATCCTTGGTATGTAGTCTCTGAATAGTCGCCAACCAAGCGATAAATGAGAATTTTGGTGGAAGAAAACCACGCCAAATACTATTGAAGACTTTCTCACTTGATCGGCCAACCTCGTAAGCACCCGGATATTTATGGCGATGCATATAGAGATAAGCCGTACTAGTAAATTTTCCCGAACCAGACCATACTCCAAGATGGGAAATTACCTCTTGCATATCATCATTAAACATTGCGTATAATTCATCCCTGAGCTTACAAAGGTCACCAAAGTAGCTCGAAAATATCTCTCCCAATCTACCATTCGCAATTCTCGGATTTAGGCTCCAAAAGTCTTGACCCTGAAGGTAAAACGAGTGAATCCATTTGACCCATAGTCTATCCTTCTTCATATGAATATCCCATATCCTTTTAGCCATTGAGGCACGGTTCCACGTGCTGAAGTCTCTCAAACTGAGGTCTCCAAAAGACTTAGGTGCACAGAGTTTCTTCCACGCAACCTTTGCCTTATACTTACCTTCCCACAGGAATCGTTTGCACTTCTGTTCCAGAGCATCCATAACTGTAGATTGTATGATAAAATTCTGAATCCAGAATCCCGCAATACCTCCCACAATTGATCTCACAAGCTCCAATTTGCCCGCATATGAAAGAGTATGACCCTTCCATTTGGCTATTTCCGAATCTACCTTCCCTAGTAGTGTACCAAATTGTGTCACCTTCAACTTACTGGAATCAAGTGGCACGCCTAGATACCGGATAGGGAATGTCGCCCAAGGAATGCCTGTGAAACTCAGATCCTCCTTTATGCCAACTCCAAAAAATTTTGACTTTGCCGCATTAATTCCTAAATCCGAAGTGCGCTCAAACTCGTTCAAGGCAGCCATGAGTATGTGTACTGAACTCGTGTTAGCCTTAGAGAAGAGCATGAGATCATCCACAAAAGCCAAATGCGTAATCCGTAGAGTCTCACATCTCGGATGAAAAGTGAAGTGTCTAGAGGCCGTTCTCCTTTTCAACAATCTCGAGAAATACTCCATGCAAATCACAAACAGGTGAGGCGACAATGGATCTCCCTGACGAATACCCCTTTGTCCCTGAAAGTGATCACACAGTTTGCCATTAACTGCTATCGAGAATGAAGAAGTGTGGACACACGTCATGATTCTATCAGTCAGCCTTTCCGGAAATCCCAGTCCAAGTAAAACTTCTTCCAGGAAATCCCAAGAGACTGTATCAAAAGCTTTCTGTAAATCCACCATAATCATGCATCTAGGAGAATTACGAACCCTTCCATAACCCCGTACAAACTCCTGCACCAACATTACATTGTCCGAGATATTCCTGCCCTTCACGAATGCACCCTGACAAGGGTCAATGATCCCTGGCAAAATACCTTCAAGCCTGTTCGCTATATTTTTTGTGATAACTTTATAGACCACATTACAGCACGATATTGGTCTAAAGTCACCCACTTTTAGATTATCTGGCTTCTTCGGTATCAATGCCACCGAAGTGTGATTAAGCTGAGCCAAAATATCACCTGTCTGAAAGAATTCTAGTACTGCAGCTGTCACTTCCTCACCAACGGTGTTCCACTGTTTCTTAAAGAATCCAGCCGTATAGCCATCGGGGCCCGGAGACTTATCATCCGCCATTGCAAATAGCGCCTGCTTAACTTCAATACCCTCCACTTCCTGATTTAGATAGGCCCTATCCATGTCCGTGAGCTTGTTGCCCGCACCAAAAACGTTTGGGTCAGTAGTGGCTCTATCTTTTCTTGTGCCAAATAATCCCTTGTAAAAATCTGCAAATAGTTCACCCTTGCGACTATTAGAAGTTACAATCCGATTTTCACTATCAGTAATCGCTGGGATACCCCCTCCTTTTCTTTCAGAGACCATAGTGTGAAAGTACTTTGATCCCTTATCCACCTGAGTAATATGATTTATCCTTCCCTTTTGAGCAAGAAAAGAAGATTCCGCCAGATAATACAACATAGCTTGCTTCTTCAAGTTTTGCAATGCCGCAACATCATTATCTGAAGCATCCTTAGCATCAAATTCATCAAAAGCCTTGTTGTACTCCGCATCCGCGCGCTTGGCCTTTTCAGAAATATGGTTAAAATCAAGCTTACCCAATTCCCTGAATGGGTTTTTCATCCGAAATAATTTCCTGGTCACCAAAAATTGCTTAGTCCCCTCAACCGACGGACTCCAATAATCTTCTACTATTTGCCCACAATTCAGATGACCTAACCACATATTCTGAAAATGAAAAGGCCTACCCTTTCCAAAAATTTCTTGCGACATATCCACCACCATGGGAGAGTGGTCTGATTGAGCCGAAATTGGTAGAAAGGTTGTACGACAAGCTGCAGCATCCCATCCGTGGTTCAAGAGCACCCTATCCAGCTTCCTCCAAATTTTCCAGTCTGCACTATGCCAGGTTAAGTGCTCACCTAAAGCAGGCGCATCCCTTAGTCCACACTTTACACAAACATCCTGAAACTCCTTCATTGGATACAAGCTAGGAACAGTGGCTCCATAATGATCATCAACACTAAGAATAGCATTAAAGTCACCAAGAACCATCCAAGGAGAATTCAGATTAGCACCGAATGATTTCAATTCCTCCCATAGTGGTAAACGCGCCAAACGTCCCTCACTATGCCCATACACATACGAACAGAAAAACTCAATGCCAGAAGAAAGATTACGAACCTTGAGGTGAATACATTGTGGAGATTTCCCAAGAACATCCACTAAGAAGCCTTTCGGATCCCAAATAATGAGTATTCTCGAGTTCTGCCACAGCTCAAAATTATGCGTAAACTTCCATCCCTTAAAACTCTTTAAGAAAATTTTCAATACTTTATCATCCATTTTCGTCTCCAACAAACCACACAATCCAACTCTATTAGTGGAGATGATATTTTTCACCCATCTCCTCCTTACAGGGGCCGATAGACCCCTGACATTCATAGATGCGGCATTCATTGGGAAACCGAGGTCCCTTTTGGCTTCGGACCGCCGCCATCAGAATTTTGAGTACCAGAACTACCCGAGTTGCTCCTTGAAGCCGATAGCATGCGTTGGAAGGTTTTCTGGATGCCCTTCCCTTGCTCATTTGTTCTTGTCCTGCTCTTACTCTGAGACCTAGTCAAAGCCCCTGGGGTAGGGGGAGGTCTACTCTTGCTCTTGCTCCTATGCAACCTGGGAATTTTCGAGCCTCGAGCTTCCGGATGGGTCATTTGTTTAGGCAAAATTCCAGCACCCTCAATCGGATTGTCATCGTCTCCAAACGCTTGTTGCTGCCCAATGGATTCTTTGGGCGCTGGATTAGCTTGTCTAGCGGCACAGACGCTGGATTTCGAGCATTCGGCGCTCCTGCCACGCGCTGCCTGGGCAGACCTGGTGCCTACGGTGAGGTTTTTAGCGCCAGTGCTTGCAGCTTTGGGCGCTGGTGCTGCGGGCAGCGCAACAACTGCCTAATTAACCTCATCCTGCATTACACCGATAGTTATGCCAGGTCATTTTTTCGCACTTCCAGCTTTCTCAATGCTTTTGACTATGCCTTCAACCAATTTTCCCTTACCCTTCCTTCGCCTCTCTACCTCCTCATTGTCCGAAGAGGCATCCTCGATGATCACATGTTATCCCCCTCCAACCGAATTCGAATATAGTGTATCTCCAAGATTTTCAGCTTGCATATTCCTAACCCAAACTTGGTCATTATATCGAAATCTCCAGTTTTTCTTTCCCTTTGCCTTGATATCTTTGTTACCTACCAGTTCCATAGGATTTTTGCGGTCCATCTCCTTGGCCTTCTAGTAGTCATCACACACTTCAATGAGATGATTGTTTTCACCACAATTCGTACACCAAGGTCTACAATAATCGTAGATGGTTTTTTGCACAATGACCTCACCAGTTGGAACACGAAAGCTCACCTCCTCCTTGAGCTTTTTGGATGTATCAATCCATACCAAGAGACGTGCATAGTAGCCCCTCAACTCAAGAGTACCATTATCCATGAGGATTGGATCTCCTAGTGAAGAGGCAATTTTCTCCAATGCCTTCTTGTGCCAATAAGTCTTTGGTAAGTGTTCCATCCGTATCCAAACTGGTTTAATAGCTTGGATGTTTGCATCATACTGCCCAGATTCATCCACTAACAACATGAACAGTTTCTTTCCATGGAGATAATGGTCAGGACCATTCATCACCAAGTCTCTATCTTCAGCACAGTTAAACCTGAACATGACATAGCCATTCTGCTTGCTTTGAATAGTGCACGCAACCTTCCACTTAGCCACCAAAAGAGATCGCATAGCATACATTCCAGGGAAGAAGCCCGGAAACACACCCAAGAATCCAAAGAAGGGTTTGTATAAATCTTTGTGTATCTCATCCTCAGTGAGAACAAAGTCGACACTATCTCCATTGTTTGCAACAATTTCAATAGTTGACTTGTTCATGAGAATGTCTGGATCATTCCATAGCCTCCTTCTCTCAAGTTTCGGATCATTCCATTATCTTGGATGCACTTGCTGATTTTGTCTCTTGATATTACCACCCTCGGCCGTGCCTTGCTTCCGAGGATTATTGTTATTCTTACCACCCGTTGAAGACTCCCCATTAATCACCATTATGATGAAGCAAGAACAAACCACAAAGTATGGATTCCGATGAGCAAATTGGCTTAACCAAAGCAAATCGGACAACCAACCACACAAATAAACACCAATCCAATCGGAATTAACCCAAACCGATCGGAATTCACATAAACAACCACAAAAACCAAATGAACTTCAACAAACTAGCACAAATCCGATCGGAATTAACCCAAACCGATCGGAATTCACCAAAAAATACGAAACAAATTAATACAATGCTTGAATTCAAAACCGAAGTCCTCCAACAAACAAAACGGAATTAACAAAATAATGCACCAAACCGAGAAACAATTAAACCGCAAGGAATTGAATCGAAAAACCTGGAAACCGTGGAAACTGTGGCTATCCGATCGCAAATCCTTGAGTTCTTCTTGATGTCCAATGCAAATCCTCCAAACCCTTGATGCAAATCCGATGAAGGAGATAGGAATTTGATTTAAAAGTGTGCTGAAAATTTTAATCAAACCCTTTTAAACCCCTTTGCGAAACCAGATCCAAACCAAAACCCAAAAAAGATTGGATTTTTCAACCAAATCTCCAACTAGGACAAGGATTCAAAGCAAGAAACCAATCCGATCTATTGCTCAACTCCTGATCCGAATCCGTATCCAAGATCCAAACCCAAATCACGAACAAGATCCACCAAGAACTCTCCCTTTCCGTATTCAAACCCTACTTCAAGGCCGATTAAGATCAAACACTCGCCACAAATTGCATATGATTTTGTGCAGATTCAAGAGGAGAATCCATTAAACCATAATTCATCGGTGAAAAGTGAATGAAATTTGAAGAAATCGGCCTCCAAAGGATGGAAGAAAGGCTGCGCCTTTTTTCTTCTTTTTTCGCCCCAGAGCTAGAGAGAGAATTATTATTTTGAGAGCTTATTGAGAGCTCTTTCGAGATCCTGGGAACATTTAGGAACATTGAGTGTTGGTGGTTGGGGCCAAAGCCCACTATCTGGGCCAAACCTCATGCATTTGTATTATTGTGTCGGAGCCCAATACGAAGAAAATTCCCTAATTAAAATTCTATCCACGGAAACATATTTCTAGTGAAGGTAATTTTACTATGGTAAGACACCGATTCGTACATGGAATGTGCATATTATCCTAATGTGGTAGGAGAACAGACAGATACCAACCCATCTAAATACTCCAACATTTCTCTCTTTTATTTTATTCTCAATATTCAGAGCAAACACTTTTAGCATGAATTTAGCATCGAGGAATCTTTCACATTGCACCCTTGGGACTCTGTCTTGCAGGTTCGACGCTTAGGAGAAAGGTTCAACTATCAAGTCGGTGTTCATCCCACATCATTTGGCACACTCAATAAGACCTGATTATCATCAACTATGCACCTTGTTCATTAGCTCCTCAATAGATAACTACATGAATACGTCCATCACAAACACCATCCAACCCACCGCCGACGGACAATCTGGTGTCAACAGTCGGTCTGGAAGCTACTAGGACACCACACGCTCATGTTGCAAAGACCATAGAAATCACTTGGCCTTCCTCCATAGTCTTGGTTGAAGTATTAGCTGATTCTAAAGAAAGGGCTATTCAACGGGAGTTTCTCAGGCTTAGATAAATGGATTTTAACAATTCTTGTAGCTCCTATGCAATCATGCTGTCACAAAGGCCATAAGAGGCATTGTTTGCCAATTACAGAATCCCAACAATAACTGGTGAAGATCTAAGTGTCGTTGGAAACTCGGGTCTTATCAACCAAAGATAAAGGATTTATAGTGTTTCTACCTTACTCACTTCTAAAAGTAAAAAATGGTATGTTAGGGTGTCGTCCATTGAGAATTAGGGGTCTACGAGACAGCTTCATAGATTCCACACACAGGCATCACCCTGTATGTGTGTTGAGAGTAGGAAATGTTGGGGGTTTATTTAATAAATATTTTCAAAGAGAAGCTACAATTTACTAACATAATTTACAAAACTTCGAGAGATAGATATGATGAGAATGACCTTTAGGGAATTTTCATCACACTATTGATTTATAGACAATGATCCTCATCTTTTATTCACATATAAACAATAAACCATTGTATGCCATATCACCCGATGTGGAGAGGTTCACTCACCAATATCCCGATTTTACCCCTTATCCAACTCTCATCTCCGCCCATTGTATCTAGAGGAGCACTAAACAACGGAACCCCTCTAATCCTCAATACCATGGTTAATAAACCCTTGATCACATAGTATATTCGACATGAGATTAGCATGACTCGTCAGGGCCTCCACAGGGAACACACACTACAACAGTGTATGCTTTTACGATCGAGAGCATGAGTGTCTTATTATTACCCCCTAGAATTTTATGTGGACTAGTTTCCTAAAAACACACAATATGACTTTTGGAACTAGACTACAACCCAAACTAGATATTAATCAATACCCGACAGTATGTGGTCGGATCACTCCTGTATTGTTCATAGCCCAATTCAATGAAGTCCCTTAAACTAATATAACTAAAGAATCAATAATCATACCTAGTTGTCACTCCTAAATACAAAATTCACATTGATCTTTGTTCAAAACTGACAAAATGACAAAATACTCCCGGGTTCATTCTTGTGCCTAACGTTAGATTACACATTGAAATCCAATAGTTGTACTTTCTAATATCATGAAAGTATAATCATAAACATCAAAGCCCAAGCAATAATAACAATAAAGAGCATAAATAGATGAATATAAAAGTCTCAAATTTCAAGAATCAATCAAAGCATACAAATGCTCCTGATCCGCACCTGCGGGGTCATTCTTTTTCACAAAATTACCCGCGGGTGCTTCACAAAGATAGAATTTTTAAATTTTCTCCCATGCTCACTAATAAGTACTATAGAGTAGCCAGTTGCAAGTCTGAGGTCATCCACAGAGATACTACAATTCAAACGTTAACTACACACAACCCGCTATCGGGCGTTACTCCGATTGTGTGTCGGGAATAATTTCACAAATATATGATTGAGGGGTTTTGTCTAAAAACTAATGAACATTCAAACAAGAGATTATTAAACTATAATTGACTAGCCTTGGATTATATTTGAGTAACATGAGCGATTGACGACTTTGATTCTGTATACTATCACATGTAATACATATACACCTATCTCATGCCTATGTAACATAGTGTGGAGATAGCTAGGAATTCCCTATGTCTGTCACACAAAGGTTCGACTCAACTTAATTAGAAGCTACCACACCACCTCCGTTATTAGGGAAAGCACTTCGATCATCTTTTTGATACCTCAATTCTTTCCCCGTCAATCTCACTCCTAATGCTAATGAGCCCCCAATTAAAGGAACAAAGCCTTGTGTAGGTTGCAACTGTTACACATGAGAGTGAGAACAATATGTCCCAGGCACTCCACTATGGACATTAATCCCTAGTCCTAGAGAGGCAAAGGAATTGGCATCTTGTGATAACTCTAGGTTGACACGACCCTAGTAGCTACACAACCACCCTAGTCGCTACATGCTATTATGCTCATCTATTGGGCTAAGCCAATGGTTTCCCCTCTTGAGGGTTAGTATAATGCCTCTAATGTTAATGATTATTACACAACTAGCCAATTAGAATTATGGTCTAACAATCGAGATGGTACTCTCGAGATATCATGAATGAACTCATCTCCCCGGTACTCTCGAACCTACAATAGACCTAACCTAACACTCCCAAGATGGCATTTTTAGCCTAGCTCGATATTATACTACACATGAATATATGGATGCATCATAAAACAAGGCATGTAATAAATCTTAAAAGAATGTAAAGCAAAAATCAAGCACAAATATTTATAGGACATAAAAATAGGGAAATCTTAGAATCTCACAAAGTCATTATCTAGTCATGTTTACAAATATTTCCCCAAGAAATTAAACTAATCTTGAGATATTGAATCCAAATCAATCATTGGATTCAATACCATAGGCAAAACTAGGAAAAGTAAATGAAAAGAGAAGAGAGCCCCCCCTCTTCCTACCTACTCTTAGATCTAGAATTAATGACAAACACCAATGTAGTAAACCCTAGTAGACTAGTGTCTTCTTATGTAGTAGGTAAAAATGGGCCTTAGAAAAGCCCGAAAAGAGTAGAAACCTTAGCACCGACGTCAGTATGAGTTGTGCAATAATGCACAAGCCGCGATGCACGACCAACACAAAACACGCGGTCCCTAGACTGGAGGTGGAAAACTGAGTGTGCGGCATGTGCAAAAGCATGCGGGCTGTGGGCTGGAGAGCATGTTCAGGACTTCTAAGAGTGTCGGCTGCGATATAGAGTATTTTTCTTCTTCTGAGTGTAGGCCGTGCAAAAGCTTGTGTGTTGCGGACTAGAGTCCTGGATCTTCAAAATATTTCCCAAGGCTAGTCAATTATAGTTTAATATCTCTTGTTTTCATGTTCATTAGTTGTTAGACAACCCCCGCCCCCCAATCATATGTTTGTAGCGCTAAATTTTCTCGAAATACAATTATAGAGTGACGCCCAATTGTGGTTTGTGTGTAGTTAAATTTCCAATTCTAGTATCTCCTTGGATGAACCTGGAATTTCCACTGGCTACTCTATAATAGTTAGTAGTGAGTACGGGAGCAACCTTACAAATCTTATCTCTGTGAAGCGCCCGTAGATAATTTGGTTAAAAAGAACGACCTCGCAGATGCGGATAAAATTTTGGCACCGTAAATGGGGAGTTATGACTTCGATTTCCTTCTTGATACCATAATTATTTTTATGTCAATATCACTCCCTATGTTAATGAGCCCCCACTTAAAGGAACAAAGCCTTGCGCAGGTTGCAACCGTTAGATATGAGAGTGAGAACAATACGTCTCGGGCACTCCACTACGGACACCAATCCCTGGGCCTATAGAGGCAAAGGAAATTGGAATCTTGTGATGAATCTAGGGTTAAAATGACCCAAGTTGCTACATTACAACTCTAGTCGCTACAAACTACTATGATCACCTATCGGGGAAAGCCAAGGGTTTCCCTTCGTTAAGGGTTAGTCTAGCACCCCTAAATCGAGTGAATATTACACAACTAGCCAAGTAGAATTTGGGTCTAATGATCAGGAAGGTACTCTCAAGGTAGCATGAATGCACTCATCTTCCCGGTACTCTCGAACTTACAATATCCCTAACCTAACACTCCTTAGATATCATTTTAAGAATCCCAATGTCTGTAACACAAAAGTTCAGCTCCACTTAAAAGCTACCACATTGCCTCAATAATTAGGGAAATCGCTTCAATCACCCTTTCGATACTGTAATTATTTCCCCATCAATATCACTCCCAATGCTAACGAGCTCTCGCTTATAGGAACAAAGCCCTGTATAGGTCACAATTGTTAGATATGAGAGTGAGAACAATAGGTCCCGAGAAATCCACTATGGACACCGATCTCCAGGCCTAAAGAGGCAAAGGAATTATCATCTCATGATGAATCTAAGGTTGACACGATCCTAGTCACTACACCACAACACTAGTTGCTACAAACTCTTATGTTCATCTATTAGGGTAAGCCTAGAGTTTTGCCTTGTTAAGGGTTAGTCTAGAGCCCCTAACATGAATGATTATTACAAAACCATCCAATTAGAATAAGGGTCTAATGACCGGGATGGTACTCCCAAGATAGCATTTTAAGCCTAGCACGATATCATACTACGGATGAATATGTATGCATCATAAAACATGGAAATGCATAAATCTTACAAGAATGTAAAGCAAAAATCAAGCACAAATACTAATAGGACATAAAGATGGAAATGCATTAATCTTACAAGAATATAAAGCAAAAATCAAGCACAAATATTTATAGGACATGAAGATAGGGAAATATAAGAATCTCACAAAGTCAACATCTAGTCATGAATACAAATAGTTCCCCAAGAAATTAAACTACTCTAGAGACATTGAATCCAAAGAAGTTGTTGGATTCAATGCGGCAAGCAAAACTAGGAAAAGTAAACGAAGAGAGGAGAGAGCCTCCCTCTTCCTACTTACTCTTAGTTCTAGAATTAATGACAAAACCCAACTTATTAAACCTTAGTAGACTAGTGGTTGCTTATATAGTAGGTGGAAATGGGCCTTAGAAAAGCCCAAAAAAGTAGAAACCTTAGAAGCCACGTCAGCATGGTCCGTGCAATAGTTCACAACCCTCAACAGACGCTAACAAAAAAGCATGTGGGCCGCAAACTGGAGGTCATCTGCAGAGAAACTTAAGTGCATAGCCTGCATTAAAATGTACGTACCGTGGATTGAAGAGCATGGCTCGGTCTGTTGAGCACGCGACCCTTGCAAAAGTATATGGGCCCATAACTTGGAGTCTTTGTTTTCTTCTTCTGAGCATGCGGACCACAGACTAGAGTCCTAGATCTTAACATATGAGCGTGTGGGCTATGGAAAGGCTTGCGGCTCGTGCTAGGATTTAGTCTCCTCAGGAAGTGGTATGGCACGGGCTGTGCATATTTACACGGTCTGTGCCAGTCTTCATTTCTTCCAGACTTGACTCCTTTTCTTCAGCACATCCATCTACTACCATATGATTAGCACATGGCCTCCAGTCTACTACCATCCCTGCGAATGGCCTATTTAAATCTACTACCATTCTTACGAACAATCTTCTAAGCACTTTGAAGTGCCTTTGAGCAATCTAAAAATAAAATCTCACAAACGAATCTAGATGCAGGTAGGGATGTAGAATTCATTAGATCTAACGTAAGATACAAAATGAGAGATTCACATATGAAAACTGCAAACTTTCATCTAAACCCTTGGTAATGTAAACTCACCTAAATTTAGCAATCTACCATATAAAATATAATAAAAGAGACGTTAAATGCCTTTGGAAATACATGCATTTAACGTCTCATCAGCTCCCAAGATGATCCATTTATTAGGATGGAGAAGTAGGCAGATTTCAGGTTTCCCATTATTAGGTCAATTGTTTGGTTTGAAAATCTAAATTGACCTAATAACTTAGATAGGAAAGTCCAAGAGACTATCAAATGCCTTCATCATGTCTAACTTAATTATCATGTTAAGTCTTCTTGTTTTGGAATTGATGAAAGAACCTAACTCTTGCATTAAAAGAATGTTTTATGAGATTTCCCTTCCTGAGACAAAAGTCGTTTGTTCAGGACTTATTATGCAAGCCATTAGAGGTTTTAGCCTTTCGGAGAGGATTTTAGTGAAGATCTTATTGATGAAGTTACAGAGAGGATCTTATTTGGTTTAGAGAGGATATTCTCTATCCTACTCATCAATTTTACTATTACCATTAAATTTGATTTAATTTAATTTGTTCACCCAAAATAAGTTGAATGTGAAATTTAATAATACATTATAATTTTTATTAATAGAATTTTATTTTATTTAAAAAGTATAAAATAATTCACTATTTTTTAAAAATAATTTCGTGTTTTATTTTTTTAAAAATGAAATGAAAATTATTTTTTCTTGTCATGAAATTGTTAAATATTTTGTTATCTAGAATAAAGAATAAGACACATTGATTTTATCAAAAAACAATAAAAAACATTACATTAGAAAGACCAATTATAACGACTAGACAAATTTCAATAAATACTTAAATAATAAAATATTTGATTTAGTCCGACCAATTATTAAAAATTAAAAATAGAAATAATGATCTAGTCTGGCCAATTATTACTAATATGAAACTGAAATATTGATCTAGTTTGACCAATTATTACTATACAAAACAAGCTAAACATTAAAGAACAAGAAACATGGATGACAGAACCATACTGACATGCTAATTTTTACCACCCAAATATTGGTAAAGATGTTCAGTTAGGTCGTTTTTCAATTGGTCATGTTTAGCTCTGTTGCGTACTTCCCTCCAATTTGTTTCTAAAAGTCGGTAGATCAGCATGCCGCTCTGCGTTGTAATGCCAGGGAGAGTCGTCGATTTGGTCATAATTACCCGGTTGAACCCGCAACCCATACTTATCTCTTTCATCTTCGACTATCATGTTGTGCAGTATGATACAAGCTATCATAATTTCACCCAATATTTCTATGTTCCAGTACATGGCTGGGTTGCGGATCAAGGAGAACCGGGCATGTAAAATACCAAAAGCTCGTTCGATGTCTTTCCTGTAACTATCTTGACGATTTGTGAACAGTTGTTTCTTGGGGTCATTTGGAGTCGTACGCTGGCATAAAGGTCGCCCACTTAGGATAGATTCCATCAGTAAGATAGTACCCTTGATCGTAGATGCGACCATTAACTTCATATGGAAAATGTGGAGTCATTCCTTCACATACGTCATCAAAAAAGGTGACTTGTCTTGGACGTTGATGTCATATTTGACCCCGCCATGCCTAAAAATGCATGCCAAATCCATGTATCGTATGAGGCCACTGCTTCTAATATAATTGAGGCGCACCCATTTCTACCCTGAAATTGACCTTTCTAGCCCACAGGGCAGTTTTTCCATTCCCAATGCATACAATCAATACTTCCTAACATTCCTGGAAATCCACATCCACGAGCTATATGTATCAGCCGTGCAATATTTTCTGGGTTTGCTGGTCGGAGGTATGTTGAACGGTACACGACAATAATTGCTTTGACAAAATGAGCCATCGTTTCTCTGACTGTTGTTTTTCCCATCTGTAAGCTTTCATCCAGTTGATCGTATGCACAACCATATGCCAAATGGCGCCTTGCCACCATGCACTTGTGGGGTGACAAAAATTATTGATAACTGATTGCATCGGGCTTTTGACTGAAATAGGGATCATGGTTGGTGATATCTTCCAGTATACGCTCGAATACATTTTGCCGCATACGAAACCTAGTGCAAAACTGTTGATCGTCGTACATTCTTTCAGGGGGCGGAGAAAAATATTGCCCCTGGAGTACTTCCTGTGCTTGGAGACAGTCTCTTCTAATATGATTTCTGGTTTTCTTTGGTAAGGTTGAAGAAGTTTGAGTACTCTCATCCTCAAAGGTTGCATACAATTATCTTGCCATTTCTGGAAAATTCATGACAAAGTTAATTGTCTCAGGATTGGTATCGGGTAGAAAATTGGGAATATCACAAGTATTTGTGTTTGATGATTCTCTAAAGTGAAGGCCATCATCGTTGTTGGATGATTCTCCAAAGTGAAAGTCATCATTGTTGTTGGATGATTCTCCAAAGTGAAGGTCATCATTGTTGTTGGGGGAGTCAAAAGAACACATAGTTGTGTAGAAGAAGGAAAATTGGGTTGATAGGAATTTGGGACTGAAATGAAACATAACCGAATGACCCCTTTTTATAGAACTATCACATGTGAAAACCCTATTGAATTTTTCTAGCAGAATCTTTGAAATTGATGAATTGGACCCACGTGAATCGATGGGACGTGTCAATGACAGCCTCATTGATTTTGTCTGTCGGAATCTTTGAAATTGATGAATTCGACCCATGTGACTCGATGGGATGTGTCAACGACAACCACATTGATTTTGTATGATCTAGTCTTACCAATTTTTACAAATAAATTATTACAATCAATTTCGACCATAGACTACCCCAATTAATTTATCTCGTAGTGCTTCCTCTGTTGTGCTCAACATTCCCCTTTTGCATCATGATGTGTCCATTTTAGATGGTTATTTTAGGCTTTTTAGGATTAGGTTTTGTGCAATTTTGTGCTCTACATGTGGCATTTTGCCTTGAAATCATCTAAGGAGGGATAAAGACGGCTTTGACGTTTTTATCACTTTTTAGATAATTTTGTGTGACAAGGTGATTTGTTTGAAGACTTTGAAGATTTGAAGACTTTGAAGATTTATCTTTGAATACCTTTACATTTGAGCTATGTGAAGATTTGAAGAAGTGAAGAGATGAAGAAAGGAGAGCAAAGCAACGGATGAATGATGATCCAGGGTTCTCAGAATTTTCCGAGAAGAATCAGCCCTCAAGAGTGGCACCATTGGATTCCTCTTCTCGAGCACTATAAAATCGACTACAAGAACTCCCGAAACGGATCAACGGTTCACCCGGAGGAAGCAAAACAAAACAGGCTGGATTTCACTGCTGGTCGCGACTCGCGATGGAACTGGTCGCGAGTCGCGACGACAGAGCGAATCCAGCTCTGCAGCAGCGTTTTTTCTCCCCTTTTTCTTCGACTATAAATACCTCTTCACCCCTTCTTCTCCACAGCTTTTGGCCCCTGTTTTGGGCCAAAACCCTAGGTTTTATCTTCTTGTTTTCTTAGTTTTTATGCCTTTTGTTGTTCTAGAGTAGTTTTTGTACTTGGGAGCAAGGATTGAAGCTTCCATTTCTATGTAGCAAGGAGCATTTATATCTATCTATTTGGTGTTTTTGCTATTGTGCTTTTATTGTGCTTGAATGTTAATTGTTGATGCCATTGATGTTGTTGAAAGCTTGAATGAAATACTTGTATGAATTGCTAGCTAGGGTTTGGGGGATTTGGGTTAATTTCCCCCCTTTTCTTGTTAGGAATGCATGAGTATGATTTAGGGCTTTTGATTGTGTTGATGGATTGATAATGTGCTAGACGAATGTGATTGATGTCGAACTCTTCGTCATGTTCGTTTGTGTAGCAAACGAGAGAGTTATATGCTCTTGGATGAATGTGCGTTGCACGTTCATCCAATCTCGTGTAATTGCATGAATTGGTTAAATGCTTAGTCACGGTGTAGTGTTCATAAGCATTGCCGAGCTTGTTGGTTCTTCGTGATTAAATGCCACCAATGATACCTTGAGTCGTGGTCGCGACAACGGGTGTCATTGGTGAGGTTTGACGAGAGATGTCGAACTCACTCTTGCAAACTACGAACTAAGAAGGATAGGAGTTTAGTCTCCACAACAAGTAGTTGAAGTATTGAATAGATGATTTTAACGCATCCTTGAAGCATCTGTTATTTAGCATTTGTGTATTCTTGATGGTGTGTTTCACTTCACTTGTGCCATGAGTTGTTTGAGCATAGGGAGTGCTTGTATGATTGAATTGGTTAGGTGTTAGGAACGTGACGAATTCCGTAGCTCCTTTGCATGAAAATCTATGAGCGTGAACTTAGAACTTCTTGTGATTTATGTGTTGTGATTCTTGCTAGATGGGTATGTTGATGTTGAGTCATGTAATGCTATATGATAGAATGAGTGAATGATTCAATAACCTACATTAGATTTGGAAGTGGATATCCCTTGCCCCCAAGGCTTTATCTTTGTAGTTTAAAACCCCTTTTCTTAGTTTTGTTTGATGATTAGCATAGTCTCTTGACCTTGCTAGTTATCTCGTCTTTTTACTTTCGTAACTTAGGAAAACCAACCAACCAACCCCCCCCATTTTACTTGCTTTTATGTGTGTGTATATATCTACTCCTAGCCTAATATCAACCATTGTGTGCTTAGACGCTTAGGAAGATCCCTCTTCTCCTTGGACGACCCCGATTTGCCGCTATCTACCTAGTTGTAGAAAGTAAGCAAAAAGGGCTTATAAATTATCTTTTGCATAGGGGGCGCGACGACCGCCCGCCTAGCAAATCAGAGTATTAAGGAGTGTAGTGTTAGCTAAATAAACTTCACGCTCTGATTGAATTTGAACGAACTCCCGTTGCACTATGTTATACTCCATTTTAGCTCTTTCGCTATCTGCAACCTTTTCAGTTTTCTTAGTAGCTTCTTCAACTGTGGCCATACACTGCATTTGTTGTGATTGTTTTTATTACTCATCATCTTTTTTTTTCGCGTTGCCTTTCCCTTTCCCCTTGTCTTGTATTTAGCGACTTTCACACCAATAGGCCTGGATGGATATTGCATTGTCTGAGCATCATCGCTACTACGGGGCGTTGATGGCACCCGTGGTGAATATTCCTCTCCATCAGCGTCCTTTGGGCCATATTGTGCCATAAATTTAGGGTTAGTCTTACACAATTCATAGTAATGAAAGATTAGAAACTGTTGGCCATCATTATCATCTGCATACAAATTCATGGCCCATGACTTCATATCTCCTTGGCTAGAGCCACTCCCAATCCAACTGTAGTGGCGTGCGGCTTTACTTTCACATCCCACATATTTAGCGATATCGTGAGAAAGTTTTTGCCACCTAGCCTTGCACGACTTCATTGTCCGGTTGCATTTTGCATTCTTATTCAAATCGGATGTAATTTTATGCCAAAACACACCAGCATTCTGCCCCGTACCCATTATACAGTCAGTGGAGTTATCAAACCAAGCGCCACATAGAACTTTATCAACTTCTACAGTCCATTTCTCTCGGTTAATTTTCTTCTTCGTATCCTTACTCCTGCACACTAGTGCAAGGTGATCACTTTCTTCGAATTCTATTATAATATACGAACAAATTAAATATACGAATTCTAATATATAAGTAAAAAGAGAGGCAACGTAAATGAATTAAATATACTTCATTGTTAAATAGAGGTAACGGAAATAAATTATGTACATTTAATAATTTAAATAATTTACCAATAATACTATTTTATATATTGTAATTTAAATACTTTAAAATAAATAATATAAGTAAGTTAACAATAATTGTCTATACATAAATGGACATATATAGTAAATATTGTTATATTTTACATATGTTTACATATACGCACATCAATTATTTTACATTTAATAAATACTTTTATCCATTTAAATAATATATCGAATATACTAATTTTAAAATATAACAGAAATAAATAAAGGCAATAAAAATTAATGATGAACTGGATTCTTCATTATTAAAATATAACACATTAAGATAGGGTTTACCATCCAAAACATCGTGACTTCCAAATTGACGCCCATGGTCATTTGCAAAATTTTGACCCGGTGAACTCTGATCTCCTTGATAGCAAAATGATCCTGATTCGTTAATTGCTTCAAGGTGTGGAGAATGAAATTTTGGACTATAAAAGTTCGGGTAGGAGTTTTGCAATTGGGCGTTAGGATTTTGGGAAGGGTGATTCTGGTAAGGAGAGTCCGTGTGTGCATTTTGGGAAGAGTGATATTGATTTTGGAAATTCATGTACGAATGTCGGGAATTCATATAAAAATTGAGCGGGATGTTTGGCGAATTTTCATAAAATTCCAAATTTGAAATTGGACGAACATTCAGATTTTGGGATGAATTTTTGGAATTAAAAGAATTTGGAATTACCATATCTTTCCCATTCGACGGTCTTCGCGAATCCATAAAAAAATTATAACAAAGTGAATATTGGAGAAAAATTTAGGAGATGAAAGATTGAGGTAGAAGTTTTGGAATTGAAAGTGTTGTGGTTAAATTAGGTGAATGAACTCTATTTATAAGTAAAAAAAGGTAGGCGGTGAGAAGAAACAATTTTCTGAAATTTAAAATTTTTTAAAAAATTAATTTTTTTAAAATAGTTGTTGGGACATGTGTCTCATTTAAAACCCACAAGTAGAAATAGCCGTTGCAATGGGACACGTGTCGCCATATAAGTGGGACACGTGTCCCACTAATTTTGTCGGCACATACCTTCAGATTTTTTAGCCGTTTGACACGTGGCCCAACCAGATGGCGCCACATGTCAGCAGCTGTAAAACAAAAAAAAAGTAAAGGCTACACTAGTGTCAGTAAAGGCTGCACTAGTGTCAGCGGTCCCGTGCGCTGTGTTAGTAACCGGTTTCCAAATCGGTTGCTACACAGGGAACCATTGGACTGTTTCTTGCTAAGAAATTGCCCTAGAAACCACCACTGTGAGTGTTTTCATTTTCTAGAGCGATTTTTTAAACTCAAGAAATCACCATTGCACTTGCTCTAAGTGATTTTTAAGGTGAAATAAAAGAGAAAGAATGAGAGAAATATTATATTTAATTGATAAAAAACCACTAACAATTCTACCATTGCACTTACTCTAATGCTCCCATCTAGACTTTCACAGACCATGGGAAATTTCATGGCCGTGAGGCAATAACCTCCTACACCCAGCCATAGTTTCAAAGACCTTGGAAAATTTCAGTCCAAGAAGTTCAAAAATCAAATATTACCACCGCGGAAAATTTCACTATCCAAGAAGTTCAAAAATCATATGTTACCACTTTTGTGAAAGTGACTCACTTCTAACGTGCCCCTTTTCATTTCAATGTTAAGAGTCTTCAAATTCAATGACATGATCATTTAGAAAATTTTCACATTTTTCCTCAAAAACTTCATTAGGCGAAAAACTAGAATGTAGAAATGTACAATGCATTCCAAACCCTCTAATTGAAAGAAAAATAAAAATTCATTTAGTTCAAGATTAATCCCAAAATTCCATACACTGATAGTTTCATTGCGTAAAATAGATTATTATTATCGAAACATTAGAATACTTGATTCTCATTCCTAATTTGAACCAAACTATGAAAAAATCACCTTTTTCCCTCTTATTTTTCGATCATTCATTCATTCATTTCTCTTTTCCCTACTATGAATCAAACTACCCTTAAATACATCATTCCCTAAATTTTAGGTTAAATTTGGAAGCATCATTACATTTTTTCCAAAACTATAACATGTATTGGTAGTAGTTTAGCCATAACTCAGCCTAGCTTTCTAATGTCAAAACAATCATATCTTTGTAAATTAATCAGTACATGTGAAGTTTGGTAAGGCTTCTCTCTCTTAAAAAATTATCTTCTTCTTCTCTCTCATTTCCTTGCTCGCCGGTAACAGCTAATTCCCGCCGTTAACGGCTAACCCTACTGCTGAAAATTCACGACAGATATGGCAACCGCTAAACCGGCCGCTGTGGCGGTAAGCAACGCCAACCCAACACTAGTCCCAATTGATGCACCCAAATCCTTTGCTGCTGTTCTCCAAAACAAATCCCCTCCCCTGTCGAAATCACTGCCCAGCAACCCAGAACTAATCCCTAAATCTGAACATCTAGGTGATCCAGCTTGTCTCTATTCCGACGATCAAATTTCCAAACTCTCAGCACACTATGCAAATGCTCTGGTCGGAAAGTTCACAAAAGGGAGACTCACAATGGAGCATTTGGAAGTGGCCTTCAAAACGGTTGGTTTTGCAGGTAAATATCAATTAGGTCCTTAGATTACAAACATGTTCTGATTAGGTTTGAGCTTGTCAATGATTACCAAAGATTTTGGATGAAAGGGATCTGGAATTTCAATGGTATCCTCCTTAAGATGCTTAATGGTCTCCAGATTTCTCAACACATAGAGAATCCCCAATTGTACCCATTTGGTGTACGATCGGGGAAATACCCCTGTACTATTACAATTCATCATCTATTGAAGCAATTGGGAATAGCATAGGTAGCTTCATTAAGAATGACTTAGCCACTGATATGCTCACTAGGCCATCTGCAATTAAATTTTGTGTTAAAATTGATCTTCAGAAGCCTATGTGTAACTATATTAGACTGGGTTCAAATTCAAACAATAGGAAATATCCTATAGAATTTGAGGATGTCCCCCTCTATTGTGATCACTGTGCTAAGTTAGGACATTCTCTAAGTCAATGTAGAGCTATCCCACAAAATATTAATGGCAAATCAGTGGAAAATACTAATGATAAATCAGTGGAAAATCACATTGCCCAGAGCCGAATTCATTCTCAGTGGCAGGCTACTGGCAACAAGTTTAGCAATCCTCCTCTAATCTCCTTAGGTAATCAGATTGATGCCTCCTCCCAGAAAAATGGCAGTGTTGTTAACTAGAGAGATACAACAATCTCCCCCCTAAACCTTGACACCAACTCCTCCCCAGGGGGCAACAGAGTGCCTAGAAATAACTGTTTACAATCACCTGCTCAGTTACCCAGAATCCAACCTCGGGAAGGCCCTGATAACTCCATCTCAAAGCTTTTAAATGCTACGACGCTGTCCAAATCTACCCCTATTGCCTATGCAAAGGACGATATCCAAACTGGCTCACTCAGGCTAAGCCTGAACCAATCTCCCACTAATAACCCCCCACTTTCCCTACAGGATAAAATGGAAAATATGTTTTCTGTTTTGCAGGATCTTTACAATCTCCCACGGGGAAATGAAGAACTGGAAGTGCTGGATTCTGATGATGAGGCTACTGTCAGTTGCCCTGATATTACAGCTTCTCATACGATGAAGCTCAATGGTAAGAACTCCCAACAAGGTAAGTCTAAGATTAAAAAGAATAATTACTTTAGTCAGCTAAATAAGATTATGCTTAGATCAGCTACAAAGAGTCATAAATCTGGTGAACAATGACACATACTCTAACTGTTAATTTTTTAGTCTGGAATCTTAGGGGTATGGAATCTTCTATGCTAAGGCTAATTAATCTAATTAAGCTTAAGAAAATTCAACTCCTTTGTATAATTGAACCGATGCATGATAACACTCAATGTCATACATATATGGATAAGCTCAAGTTCTCTCATAATTTGACTCTCCATAATGGAAAAATATGGCTTATGTGGACTAGTTCAGTTTCTGTCACACTCATCTCTCACTATGAACAATTTCTACATGTTAAGATAGCACACCAATCTCTACATTTAGATATGGAGGCAGTTTTTGTTTATGCACTTAGAAACAGAGAGGGTAGGAAGTGTTTATGGAAAGATCTGACTAGTATCACTAGAGGAGAAACCATATTTATAGGTGATTTCAATACCATCACCACAATCTCAGAGTATAGAGGCCCTAGCTCCCCTTCTTTAGGAAGTATTAGAGACTTTAATAACTGGATTAGTTCCTCCGGAGTTCAGGAAATCAACACAGTCAGAAATATTTTCACATGGTGTAATTCGAGACTTAGGAATCCTACTTCCAAAAGATTTGATAGAGGCTTTTGCACAATGTCATGGAACTATAAATTACCTTCATCCTCTATCCAAATCCTGAATAGGCAAACCTCAGATCACTCCCCTCTTCTACTTCAGGTATCTACCTTGACTAATTCCCACCCAAAACCCTTTAGATTTATAAACACTTGGTTTAATAGGCCAGAATTTACAAATCTAATTAAGAAAAATTAGGAAACCCCACTTTCTGAGTCTGGAATGCTTAGATTCCATCTAAATTTAGTTAGACTTATGAAGGTGATAAAAATCTGGAATAGAGATTGCTTTGGAAATATAGATGCTAATGTAATTTCAGCAGAGGAAGCTTTAAGACTTCAGGAACTTGTTTTTGATCCGTCCCCCTCAGACTCTGAACTTATCAAATTAAATGAGAAAAAAGCTTTACTGCTTAGAGCCCTTAAAGAGAAGGAAAAATTTTGGAAGCAGAAAGCAAGATCTAAATGGCATAAACTAGGAGATAATAACACCCAATTTATCCACAAGACTGTTCAAGAGAGAAACTGTAAGCTTCAGATCACTAAGATGAAAAACATGGAAGGGCAGTGGCTAAACTCAAATTCAGATATTCAAAAGGAAGCTATTGCCTATTTTTCTAATATGTTAACTGAGCCTAACCAAACAGCAAATGATACCTATTATCCTCACTTTCTCAGTCAAATCCTAAGCATCATCACTGACCAGGACAACTAGGCTTTATCCATATCAGTCTCAGAAGCTGAACTGGAGTCTGTGATTAAGGGTTTGAATAAAAATAGTAGTCCAGGTCCAGATGGTTTTTCAAATAAATTCTATTGTAAGTGCTGGACTATTATAAAAGGATCTAATTGAAGCCGTGAATGAATTTATTTTAGGCGTGGATATGCTAAGGGGTATAGCTAGTATCTGGATAACCCTAATTCCAAAGAAGGCTACACCATGCTATTTTGATGATTTCAGACCTATTAGTTTATCTAATGTTATAAATAAAATCTACTCAAAGATATTAATGGAAAGATTAAGGCCTCACATGGATAAACTAATCTCCCCAAATCAATCTGCATTTATGAAAGATAGAGACATTTCAGACAACATTCTCTATTTGCAGGAAATGATAAGATTTCTAGACAAAAGGAGTAGAGTCCCAAACTGTATACTCAGAAAAGGATCTTAGGAAGACCTTTGACAGAGTAAACCGGGATTTCCTTAGGAATGTTTTGACTAGGTTTGGATTTAGTGGTAATTTCTCAAATGTTGTAATGAACAATCTTTCACAAGCTCATTTCTCAGTCCTTATCAATGGCAATCCAGTGGG
Source organism: Rubia yunnanensis (assembly GCA_037428765.1). Classification (NCBI taxonomy): domain Eukaryota; kingdom Viridiplantae; phylum Streptophyta; class Magnoliopsida; order Gentianales; family Rubiaceae; genus Rubia; species Rubia yunnanensis. The sequence goes on along the minus strand of CM075061.1, from coordinate 114,509,228 downwards.
CTTCTTCAGAGCCACTAGAGGCATCAAACAAGGTGATCCCCTCTCTCCATTCCTCTTCAATATTTTCTCAGAGGCCTTTTCTAGGAGCCTCTCCTTTATTTTTTGGAATAAGAGCCTCTCATATTATCAACTGCATGCTTCAGTTCCAGCTGCCTCTCATTTAATGTATGCTGATAATACAATCATTTTCATGAAAGCCTCTAAGACTAACCTTATTAAGATTAAAGCTTTCCTAGAGATCTTTGAATATACCTTAGGTCAAAAATTTAATTTTGACAAATATGATTTCTACATAAGTAAAAGGGCCACAGTAGCTAAATGGAATCAGGTGAAGATGATCTTGAAAATGAAAAAAGGATTCTTTCCCTTTAAATACTTAGGTTGCCCTAGTTTCAAAGGCAGAACTTTAAATAGATACTTCCAACCTTTGATGGAAAATTTTGATAAAAAGTTACAAAACTGGAAAAATAAATGGCTAAGTTTAGGGGGTAAATTGACTCTAATTAATTCTTGTTTATACTCCATGCCTTAGCAATTATGAACTGTTACCAAACCCCCAAACCACATAATAAAGATGCTAGAGAGAAAAATGGCTAGATTTTTCTGGGGAGATACAGATGGTAAAAAGAACAAGAGTTGGAAAACATGGCCTGATTTAGCTATACCAATAGCTCATAACGGCCTAGGTTTCAGATCAATCCGAGCCATTATTGATTCCTGCTCCCTCAAATTGTGGTGGAAGAGCCAGTTAGGTACTACAATGTGGGCAAAATTGTTATGGGGCTTACCACAATCACATAGGAAATCAATTACTTGGAGAAGAATTTGTTCTATGAACCCTTTTGTTGAAAATAATACTCTCATCATCCATGGCAAAGGCAGTTGCAATCTTTTAACTGCTAACTGGTGTCCCAATGGCCCTCTCTCTAACTATATCCCCAGCCACATCTCTTCTGCACTAATCTATTGTTCTGTGGCAGAATTCATTAGTAACAAAGTTTCCCTTTTAGCCCAGATTTCACCATACCTAGAACATGATACTCTTTCCTTTCTTCAGGAAGCTGACATTACACAAGACAGGAAGGATAGGTTAATATGGAAACCAGAAAAGTCAGGGGCCTTCACTTTCAAGTCAGCTTATAAGGAACTCACACTCACATCAGGTAATTTCCCAGCTTCCAAGCTTATCTGGAACACTGCATTACAGAAAAAGGTCTCTATATTCACATGGAAAATGCTACACTCTTTTCTACCATTCGATGATGTGCTAATTAAGTGTGGTTTTAGCCTTACTTCTAAATGTCCAGCATGTTATCATTCAGATTCCATTCAACATTTCTTCATATCCTGTCCTCTTGCTCAAACTGTATAGAATAAATTGGCAGCTTTACTGGACTTTCATCTTAATCATCAACATTCCATCATTGATAGATTCTTTCTCTTCTGGAATAGTCATGATCTACCTAAATGGCACCAACTGATTTGTAATATTCTCCCTCCTCCGATTTGCTGGTGTCTTTGGAAGGCTCGGAATAGGTTCTTATTTGATCAGAAGCTTTTTTTCTTCAGACCTTATATGTAAGGATGTTCATGATCAAATTAAACTGTCCCTCTATGCTAAATCTTCCCACCTAGTGTCCCTTCCAGCTTCTCCAATCAGCCTTAGGCATCTGGCTCCATACATTAGACCACCCCCAAAGCTAAATATTTCTACTGTTTTCTGGGAAAGGCCTAAATTGGGCTCCATAAAAATCAACATAGATGCATCTTGGTACCCTAATAATGCTGCAGCAGGGCTAATTGCAAGGAATAGTTCTGGATCACCACTCCTGATTAAATCAAAAAAAGTTACTGCTTCCTCCCCAGTCCAAGCTGAGATCTTAGCCATAGTATTTGCCTGCCAAACCTTTCCGCAACTTGATCAAACTTTCACAATCGAACCTGACTCTATGTTGGCAGTTAAAATGGTTAGGGATCCCTATACTGCAAATTGGCCCCTGTTTGATCTAACCTCGAAAATACATTCCCTCTTAAGGAATGCTGATCTTGAACATGTTTTTAGAGAATTCAATTCAGTGGCAAATGCAATAGCCAAACATCACTCTACTCATAATCAGAGCCTTAGCCTTTCTAATTTTCCAATACATATCAAAGGCCTAATTTCCTTAGATAAGGAGCATACTCCCTATATTAGAATGCATAAAAATGGCTCTTCATAGGATTGATACTGCTGACAAAGTCTTCTTATTCCATGCAGGTTCATTGAAAGGCTTCCAAGCTACTATTTTGGCGCCAAACCTTTCTGAAGCCTCGAGCACTGCCCTGGAGGCCTCCAGCTCTTGAGCTCTCGAGGTCTCGAGCATAGGAGGCCTCGAGCACTGGACCCACTCGAGCACTCAGGCTTTCGAGCTCTGCTGCCCTCGAGCCATCAGGCACTCGAACAATCAAGCACTCGAGCCCTCGAACCGTCGAGTCTCGAACACTGGATACCTCGAGCCCTCGAGCACTGGAGCCCTTGAGCACTGGAGCCCTCGAGCACTGGAGCCCTCGAGCACTGGAGCCCTCGAGCACTGGAGCCCTCGAGCACTGGAGCCCTCGAACTCTGAAGCCCTTGAGCACTGGAGCCCTCGAGCACTGGAGCCATCGAGCACTGGAGCCCTCGAGCATTGGAGCCCTCGAAATGGAGTCCTCGAGCACTGGAGCCCTCGAACACTGGAGCCCTCGAGCACTGGAGTCCTCACTCGAGCCCTCGAGCACCCAAGCCCTCGAGCCCCAGTACCATCGAGCCGTGGAACCCCCATTTCACTGGATACCTCGAACACTTAAGCTCTCGAGCCCTCGAGCATAGGAGGCCTTGAGCCATGGATCCCTCGAACACTCAAACTCTCCAGCTCCGCCGCCCTCAAGCCATCAGGCACTCGAACCAACGAGCACTCAAGCACTCGAACCTTGAACCATCGAGCCTCGACCCCTCGAGACCTCGAGCTACCAAGTACTACTTCCTCTCCTTCTGAACCACTAGTCCACTAGTTTTAGACTTTTCTTTTGAGGGCAACGAGGTTGCCTTATTGATGTAATATTTCAAAAACATCATTGTACATCTTTTGGTTCTAAATAGGTTTGGGGAACCTAAATTTAAATTTTTTGAAAATTACTTTTTATGTTATATATTTTTATAACATGTAATGGTAGTAGTTAAGCCATTACTCACATTTTAGATGATGAGTGGATCTCCTGATAGGCGGTCTGTCCATAAATTTATGTACATGCCACTTTTTTTCCCTTTTACACTGCATTTGTTAAATTATATATTAAATTAAAAAATTTTGAAAATTACTTTTTATGTTTTATATTTAAATATTTTCACATTTAAATACATATTATTAATTTTTTGGGATGGTCTCCTATGAGGCAGCCTAAACTTTAGTCAGAGGCCTTTCTACAATTCTAACAATATTCTAGCTCCATGGATCTATCTCTAATAATTTTACATGGGTATACCTCTAATTAATTTTCGCTAATAACTTTCCAGGGGCCTTTTCTTCCAATTTTTTCCCATTTTCCAGTCACCTACAATCTGAAAAAAAAAAGATTCAAAAATATTTTTAAAATGAAAAAAATCAATAAAAAACTGCAGCAAAAAATTGTGAAAACATCAGCAAAAAACAGCAAAATCTCATAAAAAATCGTAAAACATCAACTAAATCATACAGCAATAAATATTTGAAAAATCAAATAAAACAACAAAAAATATACATAAATTAAAATAAAATCAACAAAAAATTGGGAAAAAAGTCAACTACGACTAACAAAAAATAAATTGGAAATCATAAAAACATCAACAAAGCTAAATTGTCATTTTATATAAAAAAACACTAAAAAAAATCAACCACATCATAAAAAATGCTACAAAAATCAACTCCGAACAAAGCAACGATTGAAGCACTTACAAGTAACGATTGAAGCACTTACAAGTAACGATTGAAGCACTTACAAGTAACGATTGAAGCACTTACAAGTAACGATTGAAGCACTTACAAGTTGTACTCTAAGCACTAAGTTGTTTTCATAACACACACAAATTATAAATAAGCACCAACAACCTACATTTCAAGCACTAACAAAAAATGAAAACCGTCAACCTAAGGAAAAAATACACTACAAAAAATCAACCATATCATCAAAACAACTACAAACATCAACTTCTAACAAGCAACAATTGAAGCACTTACAAGTTGTACTCTAAGCACCAATTTGTTTTCATAACACACACAAGTTATATAATAAACACCTACATCCTACATTTGAAGCACTGACAAAAAATGAAAAATGTCAACATAGGGAAAAAAACACAACAAAAAATCAACCATATCATCAAAAAAGCTACAAACATCAACCCCTATCACCTAAAACTCATATAAAAAATGAAAATCATCAACATGAGAAAAAAAACTAAAAGCAACAACAAAAAAAGCTACTGTACCTCAAGAGTATCTCTGAAAATCATAAAACACCAATGATTTTTTTAAAACTACAAACAACAACTCCTAACACCTGAACCTCATCCGAAAAATGAAAAACATCAACATAAGAAAAAAGACACTACAAACATCAACTCCTATCATCAAACCTCAGCCAGAAAATGGAAAACATCAACATGAGAAAATAAAAAAACTATAAATATCAATATATTTCACCCAAAAAAAAACTACAGAAGCTCAACTCATATCATTAAATCTCACCTGCATAATGAAAAACATCAACATAAGAGGGAAAAAAATTAAAAACATCAACAAAAAGCTACAGTACCTCAAGAATAAAAATTCTTTAAAAAAAGAACGTAGTGGGTTTGAACCCGGGCCTATTAACCTCAAAGCCAAGAGCAATAACCACTACACCAAAGATTCTTATTGAACATAGTCTCAGTCAAATAAAAGTAAAACATTGGCTTGTAAATACTAACATAATTTCTTCAAAAATAGAGGTCCCAGCAAGACTCGAACTCCAGACCTCTAACATCACCAATAAGGGTAAAAACCATTACACAAAAGGACACTTATTGATCATAAACTTAGTCAACAAATTAATAAACTTCAGCATATTTTTGGATAAAATAAAATACGAAAGTAATCTCAACAAAATTCGAACTCCATACCTCTAACAACTTCAATAAGAGTAATAACCACTACACCAGAGGACACTTATTGATCATTAACTCAGTCAACAAAATAAATAAACCTCATCATATATTAGAATAAAATAAAACACGAAAGTAAACCTCACCTCTCATGAGCAGAAACATGAAAGTAAACCTCAACATATCTTCAACTAGGCGCACGGATTTCACGTGCCTGAACGAAGAACGCAGTGTTGCTACACCATCGACTCGTCGTCCGAGAAGCTTCCCGGCCTCGCCGTCGATGGTGACAAATCTGAAAAGCTCTTCGCCATCGCAATCACATTCTTCTTCCACTGGTCTGCGATCTTGGTTTGGAAGCTTCACGATGGCAATCGCAATCGTCGAAAGCTTCGCGTTCTTCTTCCACTACTCTCCGTGATCGCAATCACCGAAGCTATTTCGATTTAGAAGCTTCGCGGTGGCTTTGTACAATAGCGGAACGCTGAAACCCTAGCTCCAGCGGTGAGGTTTAGTCGCGACGCTGCTGCGAGATGTCGGCAAAATCCGGTTGTTCAGGCTGCGGATCCAACGGAGGCGGTGGAAATCAGGTGGGGCGGTGGAAAGTCGGCCAAATTTTATCGAGATCCCGATGTCCGGTGGTTGTTAGTAACACAATGGCGACATCGTCCCGTAGGAGGAGCGGTCTCCGATCGGAATCCAAAAAAATGAAAAATGAAAATTCTGAATATATTGTGATATTTATAGCAGTTCGATATTTTCACAGCAGGTTCCTGAATTTATTGGCATATTTTAAAAAGAACCCACCCTAAATTTCCTATTTATATGAATTGCACAATATAATCAGCCTAAAGTTCAGGCTGCCTAAAACAAAATTTTGTGTACTTTCTTTAACTTTTAAAATAAATTATTTAAATTTTATAAAAAATTGGAACATTTAAGCTAAAAACTACTTTGTACTAACCATAAATTTATGAAAAAACCAAAAACTTTCTCTTAGATGATTAGTTCCATCATTAGTATATATGGATAGCGACGATCATTTAAATAATAAAATACATTGACATCGACGGTAATTACCCAGAAATAATAGCGGCACGTGATTTAGTGTCGTTCTCATATATTAAAACTATAGTTAGAATCCCAAAAATAACATTAAAGGTGTTAGTTAAAAAAGAGAACGGGGAAAAACAGTTGGCATAACACAGAGTCACAATGGCAATTACTATTCCCTCTGTTACAGATCTACAAGCTACATATTTTAATTTTTAACATTTAATTCAAAATATATTTGATATTTTATATTAAAGTAGGGGTCTACAGCCCGCGCGAGACGCTGGCTGTCGACAATGGGGCTGACAACGGGTCACCATTCGAACTCTTACCACTCGAGCCCTCATTACTCGAACCTTTCTACTCAAACCTTGAACTAGAACTTTCTTCACTCGAACCATCTTGTCGGACCCTGGTACTCCCTTTACTCGAACCTTCTCAACTCGGACCTCTCCACTCGAAATGTCATCATACGAACCCAAAATCACTCGAACCTAGTATCACTCGAACCCTTACCACTCGAACCCAGTCCCACTCGAATTTTTCCACTCTAACCTCTGCTCAAATCCTATCCAGTTGAACCGTCATTACTCGAATGAGTACCACTCGAACCCAGTAGTACTCGTACTATTTCCACTTGAACTCTTAGCACTCGAACCCTCAGAACTCGAACCTCTCGAACTGTCTCCACTCGAATGATCTTGTTGGACCCTTGTACTCCCTCTATTCGAACCCTTTCGTGTTTAGGAAGCAAGTTTTAAAGGTGGTGGATCGTTAGAATGGTGAATGGTTGATAGTTTGAGGGGTGAGGATTCAAGGAGTGGATGGTTGATGGTTCGAGGTATGAATGGTTCGAGGAGTGATGATTGGAGGGTAAATGCCTTGAGACGTAATCAATGGTTCGAGGGGTGTTGGTTCTAGGGGTGGATGGCTAATGGTTCCAGGGATGGATGGTTCCATGGGTTGTAGGAGTCACGATTTAAGGGGTGGATGGTTGGCTCAAGGGGGGTAGATGGTTTGAGTGGTGTCTTGTTGGATGGTTCTAGGGGTAATTGGCTGATGGTTCGAGGGATGGATGGTTCGAGGGGTGATGATTTGAGGGATGAGTGGTTACTTTGAGGGATGGATGGTTCCAGGGGTTAAGAACTAACTGTTCAAGGTCAGAGTGGTGGATGGTTAGAGTGGTGGCATGGTGGATGGTTCGAGGGATGATATTTCAAGGGGTGATGATCCCAGGAGTAGATGGTTGATGATTCGAGGGAGTGGTGTACCCTCGAGGGCTGGTATACCTTTCTCAAGATGTAGATGGCGCACCCTCGAGGGGTGGAAGGTGTATTCTCTCCAGTGGTGGATGGTTTACCCTCTCAAGAGGTAAATGGTGTACTCTCGAAGGGTGGTTGAGAAACTTCTTGAGGGGTGGATAGTACTCTCTCCAGTGGTGGATAGTAAACCCCTCTCAAGGGGTGGCTTTATAACTCTCGTGGGGTGGATGGTACTCTCTCCAGTGGTGGATGATACCCTTACCACTCGAACCCTCATCACTGGAACCTTCTCCACTCGGATCCTCTCCACTCGAACCTTATACTCGGAGCCTTTCCTCTCGAACTCTCAAACCTTCTCTACTTGAACCATTTCCACTCGAACCCTTACCACACGAACCCAGTATCACTCGAACATAGTATCACTCGAACGCTCTCCACTCGAACCTCTCTACTCGAACCCTCTCTGTTCGAACCATCTCCACTCGAACTCTTTTTACATGAACCCTCTCCACTCGATTCTTTATCACTCGAACCCTCACCACTGGAACCAGTATAACTCGAATCAGTACCACTCAAAACCTCTCCAATTGAATCCTCTTCATTTGGACCCGCACCACTCGAACCAGTATCACTCGAACCCATTACCACTCAAATCCTCTCCATAGGAACTTCTTCACTCAAACCTCTCAATTTTAATGTTCTCCACTTGAACCAGTACTACTCGATCCCAGTATTACTTGAACCCTCTCCACTTGAATCCTCAACTCGAACCCTCTCCACTTGAATCCTCAACTTGAACCCTCTCCACTCAAACCAGTATCACTCGTCCCAGTGCCACTTGAACCCAATACCACTCGAATCATTTCCATTTGAATCCTCTCCAAAACTACAGTTTTTTCATTTAGAGTTTAGAATTTTATATGTTATATAAAATGGTTAAAATATTATGTTCTAATTATGTCTATTATTTAGCTTCATAATAATTGAACACGATGTGTATTTTATGACACTATGCTCCATTTAGTGGGAATAATACATACACATAAGAACCAGTAAGAAGCTGGAATTACTAAAAGAAATTAGTCATTGGCTCCTGCTACCAAGAGAGGGTAATCATGGGCAAAATCAGTGGCGGAACCAGGGCATTATGTAAGGGGGGCGAAAAAGGGGCAAATTTTTTTTTTCAACGCTAAATACAACAATACTTCGAATTAAGAATTTATCCATATCCTATTTGACATAAAATAAGAAAAATATGTCAAATTAAATATGTATATGATATTCAATATTCATAATTTCTCAAAAATGTGTCTAATTAAATATGTCTAATTAAATATTTATCAAAAATATGTCTAATTAAATATGTCTAATTAAATATGTCAAAAATATGTCAAATTATTCAAATCTATATTTAGCACAATTTCACAATTTCAGCAAAATCACTAAATTATTCATATAATCATATCTAAATTCAATATTCACAATTTCATACAAATTCAAGTTATTCAACATTACATAACAAAAATATATTAGTCGCTTAATACCTTGCTCTTGGTTGGTTGTTGATAGTGGTTGTAGAAGGGAAGGAGCGGCAGGCGGCGGCAGGCGGCGGCGGCGGCAGGCAGCGGCGGCGGCAGCAGGTGGCTGGCGAGTGGCGGCACTGCGGCAGGCAAATGAGTTGGAGAGGCAATGTGGTTTGGCCTTTGCTGCCCAAACGTTCGTTTGCCTTAGTTAGTTAGGTTAGGTTATTAAATTTTGTTTGGGCCAATTGGGCTGAGCCCAATTGGCCTTTTATTTTTTTTTCAACCCGCTAAGCAAAACGACGTCGTTTCACTTAGCCAAAACGACGTCGTTTTGTTTAGTTATACCAAAAAAAAAATTAAAAAAAACATCATCTTCCTCGGCTTTCTTTCCTCTCGCCGCTGCGCGCGCCTCCGCCTCTCATGCCGCCACGCCGCTGCGCGCCTCCGCCTCTCACGCTGCTGCGCGCTTCCGCCTCTCACGCCGCTGCTCGCCTCCGCCTCCCCAGCCACTCCCTCGCTCCGGCAATGATGAAAACTCAAGGGGGGCAGAATCTGGTGGCTTCCGGTGGCTCTAGGCCTAAATTCCGGGCCGCCGGATCTTAGGGGAGGCGCTAGCACCCCCTCGCCCCCCCTAGTTCCGCCTCTGGGCAAAATATATACTAAAACTATACATATCTTTGTTACAAATTTTTCTAGAGGTCGTAACAAGTGTTGTTACATTAAATCTTACAAATCTAAGTACGACCTTGGACAAAAATCAACCTCTCGGGGTGGTGTACCCTCGAGGGCTGGTACACCTCTCTCGAAACGTAGATGGCGTACCCTCGATGGGTGGAAGGTGTACTCTCTCCAATGATGGATGGTTTACTCTCGAGAGAGGTAGATGGTGTACCTCGAAGGGTGGTTAACAAATTTCTTGAGGTGGATGGTACTCTCTCCAGTAGTGGATGGTATACCCCTCCCGATGGGTGGTTTTATAACCTCTCGAGGGGTGGATAATACTTTCTCCGGTGGTGGATGGTACCCTCACCACTCGATTCTTACCACTCAAACCCTCACCACTTGAACCTTCTACACTTGGACCCTCTCCACTCGAACCTTATACTCGGAGCCTTTCCACTCGAACCCTTGAACTTCCTCTACTCAAACCCTTTCCACTCGAACTCTTACCACATGAACCCAGTACCACTCGAACCCTCTCCACTCAAACCCTGCGCTCGGAGCCTCTCCACTCGAATCCTCTTCTCGAACCCCCTCTAATTGAATCTCTCAACTCAAACCCTCACCACACAAACCTAGAACCACTCGAACCTAGTACCACTCCAACCCTCTCAACTCGAACCCTCTCCACTCAAACCCTCACCACTCAAACCCTCTCCACTCGAACCTCTCTACTCGAACCCTTTACTAGAACCCTCTCCACTCGAACCCATTACCACTCTAACCTCTACTCGAATGTTGATGTTCCTCTACTTGTACAAATGGAAGATGGCGAGGCTGGGATACTTCTTCCACTTTCGGATGATCTCATTGGCGCTAGGCCAGCGTAGATGACAAAAACCTCTGAAAGGGTCATTTCGCCGAACACTTAAAATTCACCCTTCAACCTCAGCCCCTAATTCTTTGCGAACTTAAGTAGCTCCTTAACATCATCACCAAATCTGAAACCCTATAAATCTAGAACAACCTGCACCATTTCCATGGTAATGAAACAAAACGAACAAAAACAACGACATAAAAAAGAACAAATTTTAGATTATACAAACCTTGAAAGGATTAGAGGCGGTGGAGGAGCCGTCATCCTCAGAGCCACTGTTGCTGATCGAGGAATAGATCAATTAGACGTCGAAGAAAATTAATCATCAAAAAGATCAAATTCACCGGAAGAAAGGAAAAAAAACTTAAAGATGAGATGATGCTGCTTTACTCACCATATCAACAAAATAGGAACATCAACATTATTAATCACATCCCACAGGAGTGCAGGACGTGTATACGGTCGTGGAAAAAGAGAAGAAACACACAGAGAGACGTGATGAGCGTATTAGTAGAGATGGGAAGGAGAAATAAAAAAGGAATAGAAAATGAATTAGTGATGACGAAAAGTAACTGTTCATTCTTGGATCGCCGCTTTTAAGATATAGAGATATAATAAAAATTTAACATTAAAGGTGTTAGTTAAAAAGGAGAAAAGGGAAAAAATGGTTGGCATAACACAGAGGCACAGTGGCAATTACTATTCCCTCGGTACCAGATCTATAAGCTACACATTTTAATTTTTAACAATTAATTTAAAAAATATTTAGTAATTTGATATTAAATATAATTAAAATTTATATTTTTTAAAAAAATATACTCCCTCCGTCCCACCAGTAATGACATATTTAATTTTTGAAGTTAAATTTGATAAACTTTGACCATAAATATAAATTAATATATATAATAAATATATCATTTGATATTGTTGAATTCATATTAACATATATTTTTAAAATATTATTTTTTTATGTGAAATTGGTATGTGAAGTTAGAGATATTAACAGTCAAATATGATCATTGAAAATCGTGAAAAACAAATAAGCCATTACTGCTGGGACGGAGGGAGTATGTTATAATGAATTTAACAAGGTATTATATAATTATATTTTAATTTATATCAAAATTTAATTTAGAGTAAACATGTTTTGGTTATGTTTATATATTTTACTTTAAATATGTAGAAATGGTCTCCTATTAGGCAGGCAAAAGTTTAGGCAGAAACCAAGACAAACCACCTCGCTATAGAATTTGGGGTCCGCATGTAGTTACTTTTTTCGGTGGATTAGTTGCAATAGCTGAGAAAATGGAGATACTTTTGTGAAAATATCAAAAGAAAATATCAAAATCTAAATAACCGCTCTCTCATCTCATCTTCCCTAAATTTCAGCCGTATTTCACTCAATCAGAACTTCATCGCCTAAATCAAACTTCGACGCAATAGCGACGAAATTCTCCTCCAAATTCTGCAGCATCTCGATGGATTCAAAGTGATGAACACTGATGAAGATTTAGAAAAAACTTCAAACAACGAAAAGTATGAAAATCCGACCGGGTAAAAATATTTCCCCCCAGACTCGCTTCAGTTTGTGCAATGCTAACATAATGTGATGTTCTGGCTATTCGAATTACAAGAAAAACACAATTGACAAGCAATATGAAGCTCAACACACAAATCAGGAACTTACTGTAATATCCAATATAAAAGATGAAAAATATGACGACGAAGAACATGAGATTCTGCAAATCACATGTAAACTACATTGAACTACAGAATCTGCAAAAAGAAAAAAAATCAACAATTAAGGCTTATTGTTAATCACCTGATGTTTCTATATACATAATGAGGTTCACTATTAATATAGTGATGTTTGTATTGCAATGCTAGTACATTGTGCTGTAATTAAGAATCCTTGCTAAGTAAATCTATATCATTATATGAATGATGTTCCCTGTATTTTTGTTGATGTGTAAAGAATATAACATGAGTTTCCTGTCTTTCCTATTGATGTTTTTGTTTATCTTGATGATGTGTGAAAGATATAGCATGATAATTCATTTTTCCCCTACTGTTGTTTCGTATTGATGAAGATGAGGTTGGTGTTTTTTTTGTTGAGGAATTTATAATATAGCATGAGGTTCCTTTTTCTCTGTTACAGTTTATATATAGGTGATGGGATTCACTGATGTTCCTGTTTGATGTTTGTAAAACATGGTCTGATAATGAAATACAAGAGAGAGATGTTTACGAATTCTTAGAAGGGGTGATAATAAGAAAATGGGAAGAGTTATAGGACTTATACCATCACCACTCAAAAGCAAGAGGTTTCAATATACGAAAATCAACAGCACATGGAACAAACGACAAAAAGCTGAAGGGTAGATACTATGTCTGTTTTTGGGAAGGCAAAGTAAACAACAAGTCTGTAACTTCTGCAGTTGAGAATAACAATAAGAAGAGGAAGAAACTATTTCTAACAAGAACATGATAAAGAGCTAAGATGTTTATCAAATTGACCGAAGAAAGCATTTACATAGCCTATTAGCATGTTGTAACTCACAATCATTACCTCACCCTTCCTCAGTGGCAGCATGTACACCAAAGTGAAACGAAAATAGGCCTCGAAAAAGGAAAAGAAATCAAGTGATGTAACAAGTTGGATTGACACCAGCTGATAGATACAGGTAAATGGTGTTGGTGGTGAAGACTTAATCGGGTACACCATGAGGGATCACACCAATTATGTGAGTAGACTCAGAAAAAAAACAAATAGAAGCTGAAGATGCTCAAAAAATTGATTGTCTGCTAGCAGAACATGATGACAAAGAAGAAGGCATCCCTTTTAGGGTAAATCTCGACAGTGAGGGAAGAATGTCCGCACTATTCTGAAGGGATTCCATGATGGCTGAGGATTTCAAGATATATGGTGATTTTTTGGTTTTCGATACAACATATCAAACCAGCAAATACAACCTCATATGCACTTCTTTTATCAGCCTCAACAATCACTGAATGAACGTCATGTTTGAATGTGCCTTCATCAACGACGAAACTGCCGATACTTTTGTGTAGTTGGTGAAAACATTCAAGAAATCTAGGGGAGAAATTGAGCCTATCACAATTTTCATAGACCATGACAAGGCCATGACAAATGCCAAACATGAGGTATAATCCACATACACTTGTCTTTCTTATGGATGTTTGAATAATAATGAATGAGGTTTCATCATTTTCTGATTTTGTTTAAGTAATTTTGAATGAGGTTGTTCTTTTACCTAGTAATGTTTTGTAAACTTGAAGTTGAGGTTGCTATTTTTTTAATGCCTCAATCTTATTGACTTAGGCTTATGTTTTTATTGATAATATGTGGATTATATAGAATGAGGTTTTTTCCCACTTGCTGCTTTGTAAATCTTAAGTTTAGCATGTTGTTCTTTTTTTGTTGATGTTTGAATCAATTGAGGTTTCTTTTTTCCCTGATGATGTTTGAGAACCTACAGTTAAGTTGCTATTTTTTAAAATTTATGGGTGGATACTATGGCCCGAGGTTTCTATTTTTTCATGCGGGTGTTTATGAACCTGCAGATGATGTTTGAAAAATCTAGGTTCACACTGTTTATCCCTGCAAATAACCTAATTTTTACGTGCATATTTTAATGGCAGGTGTACCCCAACACATGGCATAGAATTTTTATTTAGCATCTGAAACAAAATGACATCAGCCACTATGGCAATTTGAGGAGCGACTATGAATTCAGCAAAGCATTAGACAAGTGCCTGATGTTTTGCTCAGTGAGGATGAATTTGAGAAATAATGGGAAGAAATAATCAACAAATATCAACTACAAAATCATACTTGGTTCAAGAGACTATACACACTACGAGATAAATGGTGGAAAGCCCTGAGCAAGAACTATTTCTTAGCTAGGACATTGTCTTAACAAAGAGGTGAGAGTACCAATGTTGTTGTAAGTTTTAAAGCATCAAAGACTATAACTTCTGCAGTTGAGAATAACAATAACAAGAGAAAGAAATTCTTTCCAACAAGAACAGGATACAGAGTTAAGTTGTTTATCAAATTGATCGAAGAAGGCATTTACACAGTCCATTAGCACTTTGTAACTCACAATCATGACCTTACCCTTCCTTAGTGGCAACATGTGCACCGAAGTTAAAGAAAAATAGACCTCAAAAAGGGAAAAGCAATCAAAATGATGGAAGAAGCTGAATTGACATCAATTGATAGATACATATAAATGGTAAATGATATTGGAGGTGAAGACTTAATGAGAAACACCAGGAGGGATCATATCAATTATGTGAGTTGACTTAGAAAGAAACAAATAGAAGATGGAGATGCTCAAAAAATTGATTGATCTACTAGCAGAACATAATGACAAAGAAGAAGGCACTCTTTTAGGGTAAATCTCGACAGTGAGGGAAGAATGTCTGCACTGTTCTGGAGGGATTCCATGATGGCTGAGGATTTCAAGATATATGGTGATTTGTTGGGTTTTGATATGACATATAAAACCAAAAAATATAACCTCATATGCACATATTTTATCGGCCTCAACAATCACATAACGAATGTCATGTTTGGATGGGCCTTCATCAACACCGAAACTGCCAACACTTTTTGTGGTTACTGAAAACATTCAAGAAATCTAGGGGAGAAATTGAGCCTATCACAATTTTCACAGCTTAGGACCAGGCCATGACAAAAGCCATGCATGAGGTATAATGCACAAACACTTGTTTTCTTACAGATGTTTGAATAATAATGAACGAGGTTTCATCTTCTACTGATGTTGTTTAAGTAATTTGGAATGAGCTTGTTCTTTTACCTAGTAATGTTTTGTAAACCTGAAGTTGAGGTTGTTGTTTTTTATAATGTCTCAATCTTATTGACTTAGGTTTATGTTTTTATTGATGATATGTGAATAATATAGAATGAGGTTTTTTCCCACTTGCTGCTTTGTAAATCTTAAGTTCGGCATGTTGTTCTTTTTTGTTGATGTCTAAATATTATCAATTGAAGTTTCTATTTTCCCTGATGATGTTTGAGAACCTACAGTTAAGTTGCTATTTTTTAAAAAAAAAAATTATAGGTGAATACTATTGCCCGAGGTTTCTATTTTTTCATGCTAGTGTTTATGAATTGCAGATGATGTTTGAAAAATCTAGGTTCACACTTTTTATGCATGTAAATAACCCAATTTTTACGTGTATATTTTGATGGCAGGTGTACCCTAGCACAAGGCATAGAATTTTTATTTAGCATCAGAAACAAAATGACATCAGCCACTATGGAAATTTGAGGAGCAACTCTGAATTCAGCAAAGTATTAGACAAGTACCTGATGTTCTGCTCAGTGAGGACGAATTCAAGAAAGAATGGGAAGAAATAATCAACAAATATCAACTACAAAATCATACTTGGTTCAAGCGACTGTACACACTGCGAGATAAATGGTGCAAAGCCCTGAGCAAGGACTATTTCTTAGTAGGACATTGTTTTAACAAAGAGGTGAGAGTACCAATGTTGCTGTCCATTTTAAAGCATCAACGACTATAACGCTCGTAAAACTTTATCAGATTTACAGTGCCACAATCCATAACTTGAGAACCAAAGAAGCAGAGAAAGAGCTCTACTATTCCAAAGAAAGACCAAGAGAAGAAGAAGGTCCAACAATTCTCAAACACGCAACAAAAATCTACACACAGGATCAACAAAGATTTCAAGAAACAATGGGATATCAGAATAACATCAAGAGCATATCTCGGAATTATGAATTTTTCCATGTGCATTTATGAAGTTTTCCATGAAATTAGTACCTCAAAAGTAGAATCAGTTCTATACACAAAAGCAACAACAACTCAACAGGCAAAAGTGAAATCTTCCTACAAACACTTTGATGAAGTTTGGTTCCTCTGCAGCAACAACTTATGTGTATTACAAATGTTCAACGAAACATGAATCTCGCACGAGTACATAAGGTTAAGATGGACTTAGATGGATAAAATGGAAATATGGAACAATGAAACAAATATCTCAGGCGCAATACAGGTAATGGAATTTGTCAATATTTATACAGTTCTGAATGAGGTTAATATTCATAATAAAGATGTTTGTAGTTTCAATAATGATGTTTACTGAGTTCTAGATAACCTTTTTCTGAATTAAATAGTAGTATGATTTGTATCTGAACTTTTTGGTCCTTCTATTGATGTTTCTGTAATACTGAATAAGGTTACCATAATTATCAGTCACGTTTGCATTTAAAAATTTGATGTTTTTCTAGACTACCTTGATTGTAAACTTATCAGTGATGTTTCCTTAATTTCTAAGCACCAAAACTGAGAGATAAGATACCATAGCGTCTATAGATTACTAGGAAATTCTACAATTTGGTACTAAAGAGCGAGGGAAACATTGAAGCAAGAAGAATATTGGAAGAATCCTTTGATAACCAAACAACCACCATCAACGCCCTAACCTCAAACATCGAAGAGACTACAGTTTTAGAAACCAGTACAACAATACAAACAGGCTTGCACCAGCTATCCTTAATACGGAACACACAAAGACAAAGGAAAGGAGCAAAAGAGCAAAATCAGCAATCAAAACGAAGAAGTCAAGTGCCAATGAATTTGGCTCCAAGACACCAAAATGTCACATGTTTTGATGTGTTCTGTATCAACATGAAGTTGCTAATTTCAAGTTTTTATGTAATGATGCATTGATATGTTGTGATTGTCTATTCAGTTGAAATTATCAAAACCTCATTTTATTATACAAGAACCTTATTTCCTTATGAGGAACATCATTAGCATTTGGCATACCAGTATTTGAATGAAGAAAAGTTTGAATAACAAAAAAATGTTTTTAATACTTATGTTGATGTTTTAGTAATACATATTGAGGTTACAATTTTTGGCATGTTTGCAATTTATAGTTATGTTTCTATAGTACTTATATTTAAATTAATTTATGCAAGAACTTCATTTCCAGAAATGAGGAACATCATTTTGTAATAACTAAAACTCATTGCAGAATACATAAACCTCAATATATAAAATAGAAAATTCTTCATTTAAAAGCATTCAAATAAAAACATTAAAATATTTAAAAACATCAATCTACTATGAAGATGGAACAATCCACAATGATTCATATCCATGGATGGAAGGATCAGGATGACTAGCATCTAAAGGTTCTTTCCTACCCTCTTAAATCTCAAATGTCCCCGCATACGAAACCTATTCTCCACATGAGAAATGACTTTCCATGGCTTCACCAGTGAGGTAAACGCAATTCAGCTTCAATATACCATCAGGAGCTGGAGATAAAGCAACCATCAAAGATGCATTGTTTCCTAGAAAAGCACATTTTTCCCAAACTCTTAATTTTTGTAAACTGGCAGGTTTTCACATCCATTTCAAATATTTCAAAATACAAATGAAATCCAAGACAATGCCTAACTAATGAAACCTTCCATCAAGTGTTTCAATTAAATGATTCTCTGAACCAAACAAAATCTCATCACCTAGAGGAGGAATATCATCAATCAAGAACTTCACCTCACTAAAATCTGATCCAAGGGGATCAGAATACCAAATTTCAACACCCTCACCAATAACACACGCTGCATAAAACCTACCACCATGATAACTAACATCACAAAATTGAAAAACTGGTTTAACCTCAGTCCAAATGTCATCCCTAGACCTCTAAAGTCCCAAACTACTAGATTTAAAAACAACCATAAGATGAAATTTTGAATAGGATGTTGGATTAACAGATAAAATAGCTTTCCTTGTGTAATCACTTCCAACAAAAAGATTTTGTTCACAATTAGGAAGCTGAATTTTCATACCCAAAAGAGGGCTAAAAAATCACATCACCTAACATATCAAAAACTAAGAGCGACCTGAAACGAACCTTAATGCAATTTCTTCCTTAGAGCTCAAGCGGACAAAGCGTTATAAAAACCTTCCTCTTCATCAAACAAAAAGAATCCCGATCATCACCATCTCTATCCTTTGGAATCATCAGAAGAGGAATTTTGTGCCGCTTGAAGAAACTCTTACTCACAGCAGCCCGCCAAGAACTGCAAACTCCTCTCATTGACATAAAATCACAAAGCAAAAGGAGACGAAGTGCAAAGTCAATTAACAATCGTCTCCAAGAGCTAACCAATCATTTTTCTAAAATTTCCTTTTTCTGAGTACGTAAAAAGAGTTCAAAAGGTTGAATTCAAAAGAAGATGGAAAGAGGCTGAAAAGGTTATGTTTTAAAAATATTTCATGTTTCTACTTACATAGAAGTGGGAATTTTTTAAAAATTCCTTATTGGAAAGAAAAAAAAACTAAAGTTTCATTGGTTTTACAAAGAGAAAAGGCAACTGTTTAGGGAACTAAAAAGGTGGACTGATTATGGTGGCTATATAAATGCATAACAGTCTACAAACCAAATAGTAAAAAAGCTGAATTTTAATAACTGAACATTAAAATCAAACAACATAAACATAATTCAAATGAGCCTCATTACCAACGAGAAAAAAATCAACTATTCATAAAAACCTGAAGAAAAAAATAAACCAAAAACTTCAGCAATAATTATCCCAATTTTCTAGCATCACTAACACACGTCCTTCACTACTACATACTCTGCATTATCCCATGCTTTCCATTGCCACGTTCTGCACTCCTCCATAGCGTACACTACTTTCATAAAACATGGGAAGTAGGTTCTTTTTTTTTTTACACTTTGCAAATTAATTTGTTGTATAAACCAGAAACTCATTAAACAATAAATTAACGTTATTATAAAATACGTAAACCTCATACATTATTAAATACCTGTCATATATCAAAGTTAATTGAATCATAACTCAACGTCAACCTTAGATTTTCCAAAATAAGTTTATATTTCAAGATCATCAGCACATACAAAATTAACCTCTTTACCAAACACAAAAATTCCAATTATTCATAATAATCTGGTAAAAAAGACAAAGTATAATGGCAGTATGAGATCAGAGTTGTGCATATCTTATAATGGCAGGTTCAACGATTCCATTGAAGCAAAATGTGGAGTTAACCAAGAGGATCCAATTTCACCCTTGTTATTTTTTATCAGTATGGAGTGCTTTACTAGACTCATGATGAAAGAATTACAGGCAAACATAATTGATTACCACCAGAATTGCAAGGAAGCAGGTGTACATACACTACTTTTTGCAGATGATCTGTTACTTTTTTATGCTGCCATTGTAAAAACTAGGGCCAGGAATGTGATGAACAGATTCAAGGAAGTTACAGGGCTTAAAATGAATAACAGGAAGTCTAAAGTGTTTTTTTTCTAAAATGGAGGACCCAGCGAAGGGAAAGACGTTAAGTTGCCAGTATCTGAGAAGTGTTTGTTGGCTAATATTTTAAAGGTGGTGTAAGGTGATTTCGCTATGAAACATTTGGTACTCCTTCTTTCAACAGTCAAATGGAGCAAAGAAGATTATGAATTTTTTATAGAGAAAATCATGTGTAGAATTCAGTCATAGAGTTCAAAAAATTTCTCTTATGCAACAAAACTGAATCTGATCAATGGGGTTTTAATGAGTTTATCTAGCTATTGGAGCAGTGTACTCAGTCAGTCTGAAAGTGTTTGTAAAAATATAACTCGACATGTACATGCTTCATATGGGGTAGAGAAGAAGGGAAAAGAGGATTTTCAGCTGCTGCTCGGGGCTCAATCTGCAACTGCAAGAAAACTGGAGGTATGGGAGTAAGAGATTCAAGTATCTAAAATGCAACCACCTATGGAATATAAATATTTTTAAAAAGGTGCTTTGGGTGAAATAGATCAATGCATATTATATGAAAGGCAAGCAACTAAAGGACTGTGAATTCTCTTATACTCACAGTTGGCCCTGGAAGACTTTAATGAAGCTGAAGATGCAAGTTTTTCAGGAGTTACCTGGTTGTACCAAAAAGAACGGAAAGCTTAATTTGGCTACTGTATAAGATACTCTAAAAGGAAGAGTGGAGTGATGATATAAGGAGAAGACAATATGGAGCATGTATGTCCAACCAAAGCATAGATTTTTCCTGTGGCTTTTGTTGAATGATAAATTTCCAACAAAGGAGAGACTCATCAGCTTTGGGATTGTGAATGAACAAAAGTATGTTGTTTTTGTGATCAAAGGGAGAATGAACAAAACTTATTCAAAGATTGCAAATTTGGAAAGGATTTGATGAACAAACTGAATCTTCATGGGAAAAGTAACATAAGAAACCTGAAAAAATCCTTATTTCGGATGACAAAAAGGAGGAAGAAGATGAAATTTGTGTGGTTGGTAGAAGGATTATACAATCTATGGCTTGAAAGGAACATGAGGGTGTTTTCAGGAATAGAGCTGAAGGCCAAAACAATTGCCTATCAGATTCTTACAGAGGTGAAGTGGAGATTGGATGCAAAAAGGAAAACTATGGTTTAGGAATAGATTTTGATTCTTGTGTTTTTTGTACTAGATTTAGAGTGATGGTCTGAATTTTTCATTCTTTGTTATTTGGTTTGATAGAAAAGTTTCTTACCAAAAAAAAGACAAACTATTAACATCAATTTTAGAAACACAACCTTGAAATCATATAGATATTTCAAGTCATCAATATTCAATTCAAGTCATCAATATTCAATTCAAGTCATCAATATTTCAAGTCATCAATATTCAACAACCAAAACATAATTTAAGCCATAAAAATCTAAACACTTTTATTCATCAACAAACCATTACAAATACCAAAACTAAATGACATTACAACTACACAATCCCATCAGCATTTTGACTGTTATTGATGAACCTGAGAAGGTCAAATAATGGCATCTCGGCAACCTTTATCTTTTTGTCAAACACTACCTTGATCATTGCATCGATCTGAGCAAAGTGTCCAAGTAGGAAAATATTAACCTGAAAGAAATTCATATGTTTGAGGAACCTCCTTCACATGATACTCTTTCAAAGGAACAGTCAGACCTTCTTCATTGCCGTTTTGACTGCCTTTATCATTGCCTTTTCATTGATCTTTTAAAAAGACTCAACAAATTGGTCACTTGCAATTGAAATGAGCCTCTTGAACTTCTTCATAGAAACTTCCAAAGGCTACCAATTGTTTTTAAAAAAAAGATCATAAACATCAGATCATCTTAGAACACAATAAAAAAACTAGCAACATAATAAAATCCCACAACCATCAACAAAACATATGAGCAATAAATCTCAACCTGAAAATAGTAAACCTCGTCACATATAACCTGAAGCTCAACTATAAAAAAAATCAAACAATGCAGCTTCTTCAAATTAATTGTCACAACATCAAAAAGATACTAAACAAAAAACATAAACTCAACACCATCAAGAATTTAAACTGAATCTCAATAAATCAGAAGCTCAGCAAAAAAATCAACACCTTAGGAAAAACCCAAAACCATCAAGAATCATACAAGTAAAGAAACCTCACTGATATGGTGGTCCAGTCAGGCAAAACCCTTGTTGTTAACTTCGTGAATCTATTCCCCCTGCAAAACCAATTGCGGAAGTGATTCCGAGAGAAAGGCTCTGACAATCAAGTCAGTTTTCCTATTTAAGAATTGGAATTTTTTAGGATATTCACGCTTACCTTAGCTCCTCTCGAGCTTGTTGTATTTATATGCTGATATGGTTGTGATTCCTTGCTTGGGTCACACAACAATCACCACATTCTATGTTCATGGCCTCGTTGTTCGTTCCATGTTTCTCGGCCCATGTTCTCTGGCACGTCGAGAAGTCCCATGCATCCCTGATCTGCACCTTGGGATGAAATGGATTTGTTTCGTTATGGGATAAGATTAAGCCCCCCCAACCACAAAGTCAATACTCCATGAAGCTATGGCCATGTTCATGAGCTGCTTTCAAATTTCCTATTTTGCCCTGAACCTATTCGTAATAATCAGTTCGTTATCGCTGCAATATGAATTTCTTTTACGAAGTTTTTTATGCTTATTGGTTGTGTATCTCTACTCCACTGAATCACTCGTTCTTTTTAATTTCAATTTCAAAATTTTGAATGTTGCGTGGCACGTGGGTTTCTAGTTGTTGCGATCTTGCAGCCGAGATTCGCTCCTTTGTATTCAATGTTCATTCCACAATTTCCTCATCCATCGTTACATTTTCCTTTTTGTATTGCCTTGAATTTTGTGCTTTGAAAGTTGTCCCTATTCAGTGTATTATCACCGCTGCTTTCTCGAGTTCCCAAAAAGGTAAATTACTTTTTGTTAGGCTGTCATGATTACGCACTATACCCTTTTTGTCTCTTAGCTTTTCATCTTCTTTAATTAAAACCTCCCATAGTTTCAGATGTTTTCATCTTCTACCATCCTCTTTATTGCTCTGATCTTCTCTCGTTTTCCCCACTAAACCAGTAAGTTCTCTTGCATTTTTCTATATTTACTCAAGATAGAGTTGGGTAGGTCTGAGTTTGTAGAGCTTTATTTCTATAGTGTGGTTCAGTTCCCTTTAGGTGATATTCATAATTTTCTATTATGGCCTTTCTGGTTTTAATTGACGCCACCTTTATCTGGATTTTGGGGATTTTTAGATTTTCCATGTCTGCCTCTAACAATATTGGAATTTCTGTGCCAAACATCCCTGAAAATGATGTTGATTTCAGGAAGGATTCTGACCACCTCGTTGGCTCTTCAATTATGAATAGTATCCTCTTTGATTCCTATGTAGAGGAGTTAAAACATAGCTTTCCTTTTCTGTGTTCGTATAAACTTAAAGCTCCTGATGCTTCTGAGAGTGTTCGCACCCCTTCTCCCGGTTACATATCATGTTATTTAGACTACTTTAAGTTTGGGCTTTCTTTCCCCTTGCCCCGGCACATCTTAGACTTGCGTTCCCATTATAAAGTTCCTTTATGTCAGCTTCATCCTAAGGCGGTTTCTATTTTAATTTTCTTCTATCATGTGTGTGAAGTGGATGATGTTCCTTTCTCCATTGACTTTTTTTTTGCAACCTCTACCATCTCAGCAAAGTAAATAGCACCTCTGATGAGTTCACCCTTTATCATGTGATCCCAACAGTTGAGTTTGTTAGTGGATTCCCTAATAATTGTGGAGTGTGGCATGAAAAATTTTCAATATAAAAGTTGATAATGATAGTAGGCCATCTTTTTCGATTTTGAACTATGGTATTCCCAAATCAAAACTTCCTATGGCTGGGGTTCGCCTTAATGCCGAGTCCAAAGTTGTAACATCGCTTATCTAGCATTCCATTTCCTTTCTCTCCGCTAGCTCTTTTAGTAAAAAGGTTCTTTACTTGTAGTTAATTTGGATGTTTCCACTTGTCCTGCTTGCTTTTCTTTGTCGCTATTCCCACTGTTTCAATGTTTGTAGGTTCACCTAACTTTCTTTTTGTGCTAAGCTGCAGTTATGGATCTAACCAAATGCTCTGCTGAGAGAAACTTCAATACTGATTACAATGATGAGGGCTTAGAAACTTTGGCGACTGAGACTAATAACGCCTCTGAGGTTGTTATCCCTCGAGAGGTAATCCCTAAAGCTACCATTCAGCCGATAGCTTCTGGGTCCTTCGTCAAAGAAGTTAAGAGAGGTGGTAACCGTACGTCCAATGAAACATCTAATAGGAGGAGGTGAAAAGAGCACACTGATGGGTCCAATACAAAGCTGGAGCATGTTAAGAAGAAGGTGTGTGTTAGCCATCCTCTTCCAAACCCTTTGTCCCAGAGTCGCAATTTGATTGTGGAAGGGACTATTTCTGCTATGCTTATGAAGTTATCACTTTCTAAAATAATGGTTGTGGTATGTTCTCTCTCTGTTGATGCATTAGCATGGTTTAAATGTGTGTTTCTTAGTGTATAACTGCTTCACTTCTTTGCTTGATTTGAAAATAAGATTGGTGAGAGCCTTCAACTCGTCAGCAAATGGGTTGCTAAATTTGTGAAAGGAGATGGCGCAATGCTGGGAAAGTTAGAAGCTAGTGAAGCGAAGTGCTCTGCTCTGAGCACCTCTATTAAAGCTTCCAAAGAGCGGGTGAGTGATGCCGAGGAGTGAGCGTGCATTGCCTAAGTGCGCGTATTGGCCATTAAGGAGGAGATGAAGAAGATTCGTTCCCAGTTGGAAGAGATGCGGACCACTAGACCCACTGTGTCTGCATATTCTCAGGTTCTAGTTGATCGACTGGTGAAGATAAAATACTTTTATGCTTTATTTGAGGGGGTCACAACTAGTGCTCGCGACGTTGAATATTGTGAGGCCTTCGTTGAATTGCGAAAGCTAAACCCTACCGCAAAGGTTAAGAAGCTACCTAAGATGGACAAATCTGAGATGGTTTTGGAATAGCAGAAGTAGGCACTGAATGAAGGTTTCCTCAAGAGCATTTCTGATGGTGGTCATCCCTTTGCACTGCTATCCCATCTTTCTAGTCTCCCTAGTCAACCTTCTGCGTCTGAGTTGAAGCGATGTTCGATCGTCTACTTTGAGAATCTTCCATTTGGACCACCCTCTTCAAAGCTTCGCATTCCTGAGCATTCACCTATTCCCAATGATCATGCGCACCCCAAAGGTGATCCAAGTGGCAAAGGCTCCATTCAGCACATTGGCCAGGAGGGTTCTATTGTTGTTCGCACGTCATCGGCTTCTCCTACTAAAGTTTGTGAACCTTAGTTCTATGGACTTTAAGGACCTGTTTTTGTAATTCATAACAATATTTTGTGAACCTTAGTTCTATGTATTGTGTTGTATTATCGAAGATGTTATCATCATGTTCGCCTTTTACAATTTGATCGATCTCTTTATATTTATTTACTTGCATGGCTTTAATATTATGGTTGATCAAATTTTTTAGAAAAGTGTAGAATATCTGGGGTGTTATGTTTGTTTTCCCTGTCATGAAGGGTTTTCATCTCCTCCCGTATTTTGTCCTATTAAATTGATCAAAGGCGTATATCAAAGGAATATCTCAAACTTATTTCTTCTGATCGTCTATCCCATATGGATTCTATTCCTTTGCATATTGGGTGGGGAGCTCCTATTTCTTCATCATCTCCATCTTCCTCCATAGCCTGACCTTGCAGTAAGCTTGTCCCCGATGGTTATAATGTTGAATCGCTTGGAAAAGACATTGTTTCATGGTTTAGTTGATCTTGAATTTACTGCTGTGTATATGCGTTCGCTTAACCTTCCTGCCCAAGAATAGGCATTGTCTTTAGGAATTTTTCTGAAGTACATGCTCTTGGGTATTAATGATCTGAAAGCAAAGTGGGAAAAGAATGTAAATGACACCCAGGATTTCGTACGTGATTTATGGAGAATTTGCAACGAGCAAAATAGTCTTATTCACCGCAAATTGCTGACTATGGGAAGATGCTTCGTAAACAGGAGTATGCTAAAAGTTACGCTACAAGCAAGAATCACGAAGCCCATCACAAAAAATTTATCATTGAAAATCAATGTACTTGCCTTAACAACTTGTTCGATCGGTTGAAGAAAAAACAGGATGAATTTGAACACCTTTCAACATCTGCTCTTGGATGGCAAAGCAAGTTCGACGAACAGTTTGCTATAAACACTCAGCTGCTAATTGAAAATGAGCAGCTCCGTGCTGAGTGCGAGTAGTTTGATACGTATGTGCATCAACTTGAGCAGACTTGTGTTGAGCATAAAGATAGACTTCAGGCTCTCCCTTCGTCATCTCGCAGGGCTACTGGTCATGGAGATCTTACTGTGGACTTTGGTGGGCAAAGGATTAATTTTTCTGATGTTGTCCGATCACATATTTGGTTCCTAGAAAAGGAAGTATAAAATTTAATGGCCGAGGAAAAGAAATATGAAGAGACTGTTAATGTTATGAGTATGCAACTGAATCGCAAGGAGTTCGGCCCTGTAGACGACTTCAAGGTATACTATGCTAAATATCTTGGTCATACGGAGCGAAGGGGTTTAATACGCCATCTCACTTATTTATACATAAAGTGGTGATATGACCACATGGTCAGCGGAGCATGTGGCTGAACAAAAACTGGCATAAAGCAGAACATTCCCATCGTGAAGTTGAGCATGGTCATCGTTGTAGTGGTTTGTCCTCTTCTGGGTTGTTGCGAGTTTCTAGGCATAGATATATCTCTTGTTTTAAGCTATTTTCCTGTGATGTTTTGAATAATCTTGCTTGTGATGCTGTGAAACTTGTGTCTTTGCTATCACTTAATAAGTTGTCTTCCCCATGTTTTTGCCGATTGGTTAAGTTATTTTGATCGAGTTTGCGGAGTTACAAGATCTATAGATTACTTCAAGCGCATTATCTTGGTTAGTTGAGGTTTCCTCCCTTCTGCAAGATCTATAGCTTGAATAATTATTATAGCGAAGCTGCAAGATGTATTACTTGTACTTTAAAAGGCTTTAGGTTTCGTGACATGCAAGATCCATTGCTTGCTTGTGTCGCTTTTTGTGAGCAAATCTACTCTTGTGCAAGATCTATAGCTTGCGATCGTATGGTTCGTCGAGTTGCAAGATCTAAAGCTCGCAAGTATTGGTAGTCATGCAATATCTATAGCTTGCAGGTGTATGATTTACAAAGTTACAAGATCTAAAGCTTGTAAACACCAGTAGTTGTGAAAGATCTATAGCTTACGATTGTATGGCTCACCAAGTTGCAAGATCGAAAGCTTGCCAGTATCGGTGGTTGTACAAGATCTATAGCTTGCGAATGTATGATTTGCAATGTTGCAAGATCTAAAGCTTGTTGTTCATAACCTTATGCTTGACTTTTGACACTTGGAAAGTTTGAGTGCACTAATCGCAATATGCCATAAATGTACTATCATATAAATTTGTAAGTAGAGAACGAAAAATGTAATTATGGCCTAGAAAGGTGGTTTTTTAAAAATATTTATAATGTACTACTGTGATAATGTCGCATTGGGAACAACAGAACAAATGCAACCAATGATAATCTCATGGTTTCTATATAGGTAGATGCTTCCTATATTTTTCCTCACATCTAGACATAAAACTTTCTCAAAATGATCACATGCCATGTGTTGGGAACACTGGTGCCGTCCAACCTTTCTAATTTGTAGTTAGATTTGAGGGCCTTTGTAACCTTGTAATAGCCTTCCCACTTTTGGCATAGCTTTCGTCGTTCTTTTTCCAGACTTTCCTCGTTCTTTCTTAACACAAGATCGTCAATCGGAAATCATGTTTCCTTCACATTTTGATTGTAAGCTCTAGCCATTCATTCCTTATACTTAGCTTATGTGATCGTTTCTAATCCTCTCTATTCTTCCAGTTCGTCCAAATCCAACCTTATCATATCCGGATTGTCTTTCTCCCTGTAATCGCATACTCAAAGGCTTGAATTATCGACTTCAACTAGACTGTATGGTATATTCCCCGTTGGTTCTTGAACGGTAGGTCTATATGACTATAGGGTGTTGGATATTTCATCAACCCATCCAGTTCGCTTTCCTTCCAGCCGCTTTTGAATTCCATGAACGATGGTCTTGTTTGTTACTTCCACTTGTCTGTTAGCTTAAGGGTGCGCCACAGAGGTGAAATTTTGAAGAATCCCAAGCTTTGAACACCAATCAGTGAATGTACCACTGTGAACTATGTACCATTGTCTGTGACAATGGTATGTGGCATCCCAAAGTGACACACTATGTTTAGCTAGATGAATTTTTTAGTTACTTCATTTGTGACCTGTCCTGATGTATTCGCCTCCACCCACTTTTTGAAGTAGTCAATCGCTACAATTAGAAATTTGGCATTTCTCTTGCCCTTTGGGAATGGCCCAACTAGATCAATCCCCCATTTATCAAATGAGCAAGCTCCATATATACCTCTCAAAGCGGCATGTGGCTTATGTGACAGCAAAGCATTGATTTGGCAACTCCTACATTTGAGAACGAAGTCGTGCACATCGTTAAACATAGTTAGCCAATAGTATCCTACTCAGATGATATTTTTTGCTAATGTTCCAGCTCCCTGACACGTTCTACATAGCCCTTCATGGACTTCTCTTAGGATTTCTTTTGCATGTACTGGTCTTACACATTTTATCCTTGGAGACAAAAAGCCTTTCTTGTACAAGGTTCCATCTTTGTAGGTGTGTTTTGTTAGAGCTTAACTCCAACTTCCTGGCTTGCACCTTATCATCTAAAAATGTTCCCTTCGCAAAGTACTCTATCGGTGGTGTTCTCCAGTTTACATGTTCTATTTGAATTTTTGCCACAATAATTTAAACTGTGATTATGACTTGAATAACTTCTACTACCATGTCTCCATGTTCACTAAGAGATTCAAATCCAATTGTTGCTAGCTTGCTTAGTGCATCCGCTTTTATATTTTTGCTTCTTGGTACGTGCTGGATATCGAAGTATTCGAGCTAGGCTATGAGCTGATGAACCTTCTTTATATACTGCACCAACTGTTCTTCTCGTACTTAGTAGTCTCCTCGCACCTGCTGTACTACAATTAGTGAATCATTGGATACTCAGATGCTCTTCACCTTCATTCTGGTAGTAAGGTCCCGTCCACATATTAAATCTTACTACTCCGCTTTGTTTTCCACGAGAGGACAGTCAAAATGAAGTGAATATATGTGTTCACATCCTTCTAGATTGACCAAGAGTACTGCAACTTTCTCTGCTGGATGCGCCATCAACGAATAATGTCTATGAAATTTCTTCCCACTTTGATTTCCCTTTATCAATTCTCAGACTTTAGTGCATATTTACCCTCTCTGTATCTTTGCTGGTCATTTCTGCAATGAAGTATGCTAATGCTTGAGCCTTGATTATTGTTCTTAGTTGGAATTGGATCTCATATTGGCCTAGTTCCAGAGCCCACTTCGTTAGTCTTCTTGATGATTCAGGCTTTCTAAGGATGTTCTTGATTGGGAAATCAGTATGGACCACTATGCGATGACTATGAAAATATATTCTCAACCTTTGTGTTGAATATATCAAAGCCAGGGTTAACTTCTCAACTGGCATGTACGCCTTCTCTGCGTTTTGCAATATTCTGCTGATATAGTAGGCTGGCACTTGTTTTTGTCCTTCCAAGCAAACCAAAACAGAGCTAACTTCATTTTGTAAACTGACCAAGTATAAGTATAAGGTTTTTCCAGGGAAATGTGACTTCAAAGTTGGCAATGCTTGAAGTTGTTCATTCAAAGTTTTTATGCTTTCTAACATTCTTTGCTCCATCTAAACTTCTTGGCCTTCCTTAGGACTTCGAAAAGTGGGAAATGCTTCTCCGTCGCTTTTGAGACAAAATGGATAAGCGCTGCCACCAACTCCCTTAGAATTTGCACCTCTTTGACTGTTCGCGAACGGGGAAGATATACTATGGCTTGGATTTTCTCTGGGTTGGCTTCAATACCTTTTGAGGATACCTTATATCCTAAGAACTTTCCTGTGCATACTCCAATTATGCATTTCTTAGGGTTGAGCTTCATCCCTATGGTACGTAATGTGTCTAAAGTTTCTTTTAAATCCACAACGAAGATAACCACCTTCCTGCTCTTGATAACCATGTAATCAACATATGCCTCAACATTTTTCCCTGTCTGATCACAAAATGCATTATTGACTACTCTCAAGTTCGCTGCCCCTGCATTTTTAACCCAAATGGAATCTTTACGTAACAAAATGTCCCAAATCTTGTTATAAAGGCCATTTTCTTTGCATCTTTCAGATTTATCAATATCTTGTGGTATCATTTATATGCATCTAAAAATGCCAGGACTTCATACCCTGAAATAGCTTTAACCAGTTGATCGATTTTTGGCAAAGGGTAGTAGTTCTTTGGGCATGTTTTATTCAGATTTGTAAAGTTAATGCATATTCTCCATCCTGCATCTGACTTCTTTACCATGACCGAGTTCGCTAGCCACTTTGGGTATATAACCTCTTTTAACATACCGACTTGAAGCAGTGTTTTCACTTCCTCTTCGATTGTTTTTTACCTATCGCTAGTGAAACAGGATTGCTTTTGTTTAACCGATTTGACCGAGTCTCTGATGTTCAAGGAATGGGTAGCGATGCTTGTCTCTACTCATCCCATGTTCTGGACGCTCCATGCAAAAGTATCTTTGTGGTTTCGTAGGATTCCTATGACCCTTGTTTTTCTATGCCTGGAAGATGTTTTCCTATCTTTATGCACTTGGAATTGTCTTTGCCATCCAGGCTAACCAGCTCTGTTTCTTCTCCTAGATCTACTGCTAATTTTGGCTGCTCTTGTAACCCACCATCTGAGATCCCGTTAACCATTTTTGCCTTTTCTCCAATTTACCTGCCTTCATTGCAATAACCATACATTGTCTCGCCATTTGTTGGTTTCCTCTTATGGTCGCAATTCCATCCAGAGTTGGGAATTACATTACGAGGTGGTAAGGGGACCATATCACTTCTGCTCTGTTCATCCATGGCCTTCCGATGATGGCATTAAACGTACTTGGAGCATCTATGACCATGAAGTCACACATGATGGTACAATTTTCCCACTTTCTCCAATGGTGACAGGCAGCTGTATATTCCCTAAAGGCATTTTCGCTCGCCCTGTGAATCCTACCAGCAAGGTCATGGATTTTTTAAGATCAGTTCGCTTGAAACCCAGCATGTCAAAGCAGTTTGTGAATAATATCTTGACTGCACTTCCATCATCTATGAACACTCTATGAATGGTTACATTTTCAATTTTAGGTATAGTGACCATAGGATCATTGTGAGGCAAAGCGTTAGGTACTGCATCTTCCTCGCTAAAGGTGATTGCCTCATTCGAACACAGTCTTTTGTCAACAGGATCTTGCGGGGGAGAGTATCTTGCTTTAGCCTTCCAAGCATTATAAGACAATTACTCTGTGGATTCATGTACGAACAGGATGACTATTTCTGGTACGGCAACGCCTGCCTCCTCATTGCAATCCACTACTGTAGTTTTTTTTTGCCAGTGTGGTTGCCGTCCCTTGGTTTTTTGCCGAGGGGTTCACTATTTTGTTAGTTTCACAATACTACCTTCCTCATTCCTTTCTGTATCTATTAAGTACCCATTCCTCAAATTTTCTTCAATTTGTCTTCTCGGGTCTCTACAATACTCAATGTCATGACCATGGTACTTGTGGAAGGTAAAATAATACTCCCTGGATCTCTTTTCTGGCGATGCTAACATAGGTGCCAGTTCTCAAAATATCTCCTTGCTCGCTTGCTATATCTCTTTCCTTGATTTTTCCAGAGGTGTATCTTGGCATGGTGTGCCTTGTGACACTTGTTCTCCTCCTTTGAAAAGGGTATTTCCCTTTCCTTTCTTCATAAACCCCTTTTGCGAATCTTCCAACATCTGCTTTTCACCTCATTCCCGCTCTATCTTGCGGTTGTCTGCCTCTTTTATTCGCACATGCTGCTCAATCATTTTTACAGTTCTCTCGAGTTTTTAGGCATGTTTTTTGTTAGTTCTTTGTAGAACTCCCCTGACTGCATGCCTCCTGTGAACGCTCCCAATGGAAATTGGAATGACAAGTCACGAACCTGCAAACTTTCTGTGTGAATGTATTATGATACTCCACCAAACTTTCATCACTTCACTGGCCTATGTTTATAAGATCTGGAATAATTTTGTGAATCTTTTCTTCTGATAGAAATGACCTAGAACCAGATTCAACAATTGCACCCAAAACCTGATACTTCTATTTGAAATATCCTCACACTGTGTGATCGTTGTCCCTTACAAGAAGATGAGGAACACTTTGCACACTAATTCAATGTTCGCATCATGAAATTTGGTGTTATTTATCTATGAGTATAGGAACTCTTTTGGGTTTGTGGTTCCATCATAGATTTTAACATGTAAAAGAAATTTGAAGTCCTTTGGTATCTTAAAATCCCACAGGTGTGACGCTAAGGGTGATTTGTCTGCATCATCGTCTGTAACTATATCCCAAAGTTCTTCTTCATACTTGAGGTTCTCACGCTCCTGAGTTGCTCCGTTTTCTAATCTTAGAGGGTTTGGTTTGAGTGTAGTCAAAAACTAGTTGTACAAATTTTCCCTATTTGTTTCTAAGAATGTTGTGAGCGCCTTTCTTTATTTTTCTTGGTTCGTGTTGGGGGATTCTGCTTCCTCTTCTTCCTCTTTTGTTTCCTCTTTACTGCGCTCATTTTCTATACTAGGGATGTAATCCCAGTCCTGGGTAGGATGCATGCTTCTATTACGTCCAGGTGTTTGTTCTGGTATCTGGTGATTGTGAGTCTTCTCACTTCTGGTGAACACCATTGTTTACCTGAAGGACAACAAAAAATTCATCCCCACGGACAGTGCCAAATGATGTGGTGGTCCGGTCAAAAAAAACCTTCGTTGTTCACTCTGTGAATCTGTTCCCCCTGCAAAACCAATTCAGAAGTGATTCCAGGAGAAAAGCTTCAACGATCAAGTCAGTTTTCCTATTTAAGAACTGGATTTTTTAGGATATTCATGCTTACCTTAGCTCCTCTCGATCTTGTTGTATTTATGGGCTGATATGGTTGTGATTCCTTATTTTTAGGAATTGAGATCGTGGGTCACACCATGATCACCATGTTCTGTGTTCATAGCTTCGTGTTCATTTTTTATTCCGTGTTTCTCAGCCCACGTTCTCTGGTGCGACAAGAAGTCCCATGCATCCTTGATCTGCACCTTGGGCTAAAATGGCTTCGGTTTGTTATGGGATGAGATCGTGGGTCACACCACGTTCAGTGTTCATGGCTTTTTGTTTGTTGTTCGCTCCGTGTTTCTCAGCCCACATTCTCTGGCGCGACTAGAAGTCCCGTGCATCCCTGATCTACACCTTGGGCTGAAATGGCTTTGGTTCGTTATGGGATGAGATTGGGCAGGGCCTAGAGGCCATCAACCTTTTAAATGATGGGCTACATATACACCACTCACCATACCCAATATAAACCTCATCATAAAAAATATGTACCTCAACACACAAACATATAAAGCTAATTAGAAAGAAACTAAGATCAATCTATGCAGCAGAAAACTTACACATTTCACAATGTGCTCAATTTCCTCATCATCCTCCACACCATCGGGTAACTCCAGCTTAATGAAGCGGCACTTGCTACTCTTTGAAGACAATGATCCAATAGTAGAAGAATGATTCTTTCTGACCAGAATATTATCAACCAACACTCCATTGTCACTCAACATAAATTCATAACTACTTCTAAGGAAACCAGTGAAACATTCACGTTGATATAAATAACATCACTTCTTCACAATTTCGGTATCCCAGTGTTGGTGCAATGGAAGGTCAATTGGATCAATAAATCATGGAATTGGATAACGGTGAAAGTAAGTCAAAAGTTGGATAATCAAACATGCATTCACAGTATTGAATTTCGGTGAATATTGAACCCTATAAAAATTCCCAAAGAACCTCTCCCACATATACCTGCACCAATGAAAACTACAAATATATTCAACATGTTCTAAGGAACTCACTATAAGCAAATCTGCAGAAGCTAAAAGGCATGTGAAGGCAAACATCACGAAAATACGCTTAAACTCAGGTATTTGATCTTTGCTCAACAGATTTGGGATGACACCATATTAATCCTTCATATTAATGATCACATCCTTAATCGCGTATTTTTTATCCACCTAAGCCTAATTAAAATATCATCAGCAACAACAGCCTTACCTAAACCCTTATGACTCACCTCAATAACAGCCTAACATATATAGGAAGTTGGAACATGTCAAAATATGTCATTCTTATGTAGCAGATATCTCTCACTACCAACCTCCTAGACTTGAGCAATAAAATTGAAGTTCTTTATCAAAATTTGAACCAAATATTTGGGCAAATGCCTAATCATGAACTTCAACACACCACTGAATCCAATCTGTTCAACAACTTCAATTTGAGATGGTTTCAACTCATCCAAAACCTCAACAAATTTGGAAACCATGAAAGTGGTCTTAAATTTAGAGCCGGGGAAAAAGTATGAAAAAAGAAAAACCTCGGTCTGAGGAACATAAAACCTCAACAAAGTAGGAAAAACATCATTATGAACTACTAAAAAAATAAAAAAATTATAATAAAAAACATAAACCACCAAAGACATATACATTAGACACCCTATTATAGAAAAATATAAACCTCAACATGAATAAATGTAAATCTCTTGATGCATAATCTAAACCTCATCTGAAAAGCTAAATACATCAACAACAAAATAATTTTAAAAAAACCAACCAATGCAGCCTCTTAAAACTTCATTCACAGAACTTGTAAAAACATTTTTAAAAACTCAAAACCATTAATAATCATATTCAACATAGAACATCAGCATAAAAAACCTTATAATAAAAAAAATGGAAATAAATAAATGAACAAGAAAACTGAAAGTCACATATAATTAAGGCTTGCATCAGTCATTCCAATTTTTGCTTTCTTATCCAACTTATTCTCCCGAACTGGAGACTTCTCAACCCTTCGCATTCCACCGCCTTTCTTTCCCACAATCTTCTTCGAAGGAGAACCTTTTTCATCAGCACATATCTGAAACCTTACCCTTGACAGTGCCAGAAGACTCCTTCACTGAGGCTTTCTTCTTTTTATGCTGAAAATGAGGGGACTGAGACAGCGAGTGCATCAAAATATCATAATCATCTTCCTTTTCAAGTGCCTATTCCTCATCATTATCCCTAGATTTTGGCAAGTGAAGGCCCTCTAAATGCACATCATTTGCAAAACTCATCGCAGCTACAAAATAAACGACATGAAAAGAAACGTGATCAAGTAATGTAATAGCGAAATAAACATAAAAACAAAACAGCAAAGTTTTAAAAAATAAAGCAGATCAAAACATCAAAATGGGGAAAACATAAAAAATCACTATTAACAGCAACATTCAAAAAGTCATCTGCTAGCTCGGAATTCACTTCATTGGTTTTCTCAGGAACCTCATTGAAATCCTTGGCAACCGCATTATCATTGGATTCTACATTTATAATACCAAATTGCATTCTCGAACCAACATTCAATGCAGCGTCATCATTAAAACTTGTATGAAAAACAAAGCACAAAACAAAAAGAAGAAAAGTAAATAACATAAAATATGGTAACATCAATTGAAAACAAATAACATCAACAAAGGACTAAATTGACAAAATAATGGAGCAAATAACATTTAAAAAAAAATAGCACCCTTACTATCAACAGTTGAAGAAGGACCTTTAACATAAAGTGTAGCTACCTTTACAGAAACTGCTGGTACCTCAATAGAAGCAGATGGTACCGCAATAGAAGCAGGTACTGAAAAACCAGCCACAGTCGACCTTGTATGAAAAACAAAAACACAATAAACAAATAGAAAAAGGAAGAATCAACAAACAAAAGCTAAAAACTAAAACATAAAAGACTTGCGGCCCATTGCAGTCAGAAACATTTTTATCATTAGCAATAGATGCAACAGCCTCATTAGTAGCAACAACCATATTAACATCAGAAGCAATATCTGGAATCTCATTACCAGCAGCACTTACATCACAACCATCCATTTTAACTTCATTACGAGTCACAAAACTCTCATAAACAAATGATCTTGTACCAAAACCCAAAACACAATAATCAACAAATTGAAAAGGTAACATCAACACAAGAAAAACTAAAACTTGAAATATGAAATACTAATCATCCTCATCACCATCCTTCTCATGAACAGTTAGAAAAACTTCATTTTAAGGATAAAAAATCTCATTATAGACTTTGTCAGCCTCAGCACCTACATTTGAGCCTGTATCAAAAACAAAATAAAAGCACCACCATTTGAATCTGTATTAATAACGCCAACAAAACAAAACAAACAAATGCAAAATCAAAAACTTACAACCAACATCCAAAGTTGTTGCAGCATTTAGCGTCTTTTCCAAATGACCACCTTCATCTTTAGAAGTTTTTTGCATTTTCCGAGACATCATAATTCTCGACATAGAACGCACGATTCTTTAGAACTTTTTCTTCTACCAGTTTCCTTTCTCTTTGATTGTCGACGCACAATCGGAACATACTCATCAACTTGTACATGATTTGACAAACTAGTGGAAGGTAAATTCAATTTACCTGTCCGGCTTTGCATTGTGTCAATTTGTGTACGTGGGCGTGTAAAATGCCGACATACAGGAATAGGTGCCTTAGAAGGTACTGCAAAAAAGAAAAGAAAAAAAAACAAACATCAGATGAAAAACCTTATAAAAATGGCATAAACCTTAGCAGCTACACATAAATGTCAAACAATAAAGGGAAAACCTCATTATGAAGTTACCAAAAACCACACCTCAACATATTAAACATAAACCTCAATACTAAATTCCCACAAATCAATACTCAAAACAGTAAGAATAAACCTCATCATATGAAAAACCTCAATAAATTTGTCATAAACCACAACAGAATGTCATATTGAATCATGAAAATCAACAGCTACACATACCTGTCACACAATAAAGGGAAAATCTCATAAAAAAAATCTTACCAAAATCCACACCTTAGTATATTAATCATGAACCTCGTCACAGAATCACATAAGTCGAACCTCAAATCATTACAAATAGGGATATATACAAAAATATAACTCTGTATACTTGAGTACGTGCAAATATAATCCTCAGATAATTTAAACTACAAAAACAACCCTAACTAATTGATGAAAGTGCAAATATAACCTCAACACACCATTTCCGGCGTTGACCACATATTAAATAACCAAAATACCCTCTAACCTAAAACCTAAAAGTGTAAGGACAATTTTACCCCCACCACTAGGTTGGTCATTGGTTTGGTTTAATCGGTTTTTGGTTTATTCGGTTTGGGTTATTCGGTTTTTCCCCTGAAAACCTAAAATCGAAACCAACCCAAATTATCCAAACTGAATTCAAAAATTCGATTTCAGTTTGAAACCGAATTCAACACGAATAAACTGAATTGACTGTAAATTTTTAAAATAATTACTAAATCAAATGACTTAACTTAAAATTAAATTAAAATATGTATCTAATTTTTACATCATCAAAATCAAGTTTTTCTACATGGTATTAGTCTTAATATGTTTCTGAATGATATTTATCATATGATCTTGCAAGACACTTTTTGAAAAGTTAGGCACGCAGTATAATTCTGTTTAATATATAAATCTTTTTTTTAATGGAGAACACCCGAGGGTGGGGGAATATATATTTGGTACCCCAAGCCAAAAGGAACCAGAGTATAGAAAGTAAATTTTTACAGAGGCCAACTTCATTGCCCACAAAAGTGAGCCTAATCTAAAGTCTGTACGTAAACCGGAAATTTTGGTCCAGTTTTGTTAGTTGCGTTTCCAAAGCTAGAATCTCCACACCCCGTGTTAATTCGCATTTTGGCCAGGCAACTAACAGAATAACCGTTTGAAAACATGTATTCTAAAAAGGCACAGCCGAGCAGCAGTAGCACTGAAGCAGTAGCACAGTACCAGCAGCAGCAGCAGGAAATCATAGAACAAAATGGAGAGGTCCACAATCAGGTGGCCGATCAGTGGCCAACCGGAATGAGCATCAGACAGCAAGTTGAAAAACATGGAGAATTAACCTGCACAAATAGCCATCAGCAGTATCAATCCTATCTCAAGTCATGTGAAGAAGTCCTAATTTGGGGAGTTTGTGATCTGTCAAGGGCAATAAGACCTCGGATATGCAGAGGAATATTGTTGAGATCTAATGATATATTATGTGCAGTATGATGATATTTTGCTATTGCATCTGCAACCAAATTTCCTTCCCTAGGAACATACTTAAGTGTAGCACCACTCAAAAGCTTATTAACTTTATAAACCACATCAAAAAGTGTCCAATTAGCAGTATAGGGTTCACAAATCATCTTGATAGCTAATAGAGAATCAGACTCAATGATGACCGAAGCATTCAAGTTGATATAGGATTGGCAAGCAATTTTAACTGCAAGTATTTCAGCAAGCAAGGATGAGTTTGCAGAGATGGGAACCGATTTGATCAGTGAAGGTGAACCAGTGCAGTCCCTAATA
Source organism: Rubia yunnanensis (assembly GCA_037428765.1). Taxonomy (NCBI): domain Eukaryota; kingdom Viridiplantae; phylum Streptophyta; class Magnoliopsida; order Gentianales; family Rubiaceae; genus Rubia; species Rubia yunnanensis. The sequence continues at coordinate 114,470,601 of CM075061.1, read as the reverse complement.
ATTACCCCAACAGAGGCCCTTTCCGGGAGCCAAGATGCATCAGTATTAATCTTTGTGTAATGTTGTGGTGGTCTATCCCAGGAAACAAGTCTAATAATCGGTTTCGGAGGAGGTCTTAAATGCGGAAATAGATTCTTTATGAGCTGAGGCATGCTACATGTGGATTTCAGATAAGTAGGGTTAGAGAACATAGCTAGCCTAATAATGTCTATAGCTTCCTTGTAGGTGTAGTCAGCAGAGGGAGGAATCTGATCAAAGAGAAATCTATTCCTAGATTTCCAAAGGCACCAACAAGTGATGGTAGGGATAATATAGCAAAGTAGCTGGAAGGCCTTAGTTAAATCACTACAGTTCCAAAAGGTGTAGAAGGTTTGAGCTAAGGTTTGAGGTTTAGGTAGTTGGAAATTGACCAAAGAGGCCATGTGTCTCCATACAGATTTGGCCAGGGGGCATTTGATGAAAAAATGTTCAAGGGAATCTCTATGTCTATAGAAAGGACATTTGGAGGCAAGACTAAAGCCGCATGTAATGAGCACATTATCAAATGGAAGTAGAGATTGTAGCATCTTCCAAGCAAAAATAGAGATCTTTTTTGGTAAAGCTCTATGCCATAGGAGTTTGAAGACCAGAGAGTTACCTGATGAGCCAGTAATTGCATGATATGCAGATTTGGAAGTGAAATTACCAATTGGATCTGGTTTCCAGATAAGCCTGTCATCTCTTGTTTCTTCAATTTGGGCTTCCTGTAGAAAGGAGAGAGTATCATTTTCTAAATAAGGAGAAATCAGATGCAAGATGATAGACTTATTCCTGATGAAATCAGACACAGTGAGTTGCAGAACTAGAGCAGAAATATGTTCAGGAACATGACAAGTAAGTGGTCCACTTATGCACCAATTTGAAGTCCAGAAATTGCATAGCCCTTTACCATGAATTATTAAGGAGTTTTGTTCAGAAAACTGGTTAACTGAACAAATCCTTTTCCATGTAACAGATTTTTTATGAGACTCAGGAAGTGACCATAACAATTTAGCCCATAATGTGTTGCCTGTTTGACTTTTCCACCACAGCTTTAGTGAGCATACCTCTAAGATATCTCTGATTGACCTAAAACCTAAACCACAATTGGAAGTTGGAGTAGCTATGTGAGTCCATTTTTTCCAAACTTTGTTTCTTTTTCCATCAGTCTCACCCCAGAGAAACCTAGAGAGTCTTTTTTCTAAGTTCTTGATTACTGATTTAGGTGGTTTAGTCACATTCCAAAGATGCTGAGGCAATGAGTACAAGAAAGTTTGAATCAATACTAATTTGCCTCCTGAACTTAGCCACAGATTTTTCCAGTTATGAAGTTTCTTATCATATTTCTCCATTAGTTGTTGGAAGTACCTAGTGAGAGTTCTACCTGTAAAGATTGGGCATCCTAGGTACTGAAAAGGTAAGGAACCTTGCTTCATTTTAAGAATAGTCCTAATCTGATTTATTTTTCCAAGTGAAGCCCTGTTACTAATATAGAAATCAGACTTATGGAAGTTAAATTTCTGACCAGAAGTATATTCAAAAACATCCAGAAAAGCCTTAATTCTAACCAGATTAGATTTAGATGCTTGCATAAAAATAATGGTGTCATCTGCATACATAAGATGTGTAGCTGCTGTGATTGAAGAAGGTATCTGGTAGTATGCAAGTTTATTGTTTTGAAAAATGAAAGATAAAGATCTAGAGAAAGCTTCAGAGAAAATATTAAAAAAAGAGGGGGAAAGGGGATCACCTTGCTTAATCCCTCTTGTTGCCCTAAAAAACCCACAGGATTACCATTGATAAGAATAGAAAAGTAAGCTTGAGAAAGGTTGGCCATAACAGCATTCAAGAATTTTCCTTGAAAACCAAATTTAAACAATATGTTTCTCAAGAAGTGCCAGTTCACTCTGTCAAAAGCTTTCTGCAAGTCTAGTTTCAGGATACAGTTAGGAGTCCTAGCTTTCTTATTTAGAAAACGAATCATTTCCTGAAGATAAATGATATTATCTTATATGTCCCTATTTTTCATGAAAGCCGATTGATTAGGGGAGATCAGTTTGTCCATATGTGGTCTAAGCCTTTCCATTAGAATCTTGGAGCATACTTTATTTATTACATTAGACAAGCTGATAGGTCTGAAGTCATTAAATGAACTAGGAGTGGGTTTTTTTGGAATTAAGGTAATCCAAGTACTAGATATTCCTTTGGGCAGAGGAGAACCATCTAGAAAATCATTAACAACCATCACTAGATCAGTTTTAATAATAGGCCAGCATTTCAGATAAAATTTAGGTGTAAAGCCATCAGGGCCAGGACTGCTATTTTTATTCAAACCTTTAATTACAAACTCTACTTCAGATTCAGTTGCAGGCTTAGAAAGATCATTATTATCAGCATCAGAAATGATATGAGGTATTTGATTCAGAAAATGTGGGTAGTATGTATCATTAGGTTCAGTGTTTGGTTCCTGCAGCAGATCAGTAAAAAAAGAAATGGCTTCATTGTTTATATCAGTTTGGGAGTTAAGCCATTGACCTTCTGTATTTTTAATCTTACTAATCTGAAGTCTACAATTTTTCTCTTGAACCACTTTATGAAAATATTGGGTGTTATTATCCCCTAACTTATTCCATTTCAACTTAGCTTTTTGTTTCCAAAGCTTTTCTTTTTCCTTTTGAGCTCGTAACAGTAAAGCTTTATGTCTATTTAATTCCATAAGCTCAATATCTGAGGGATTAAGATCAAATCTAGATTCCTGGAGTCTAAGGGCTTCTTCAGCATTTAACAGATTAGTATCAATGTTCCCAAAACACTCTCTGTTCCATGTTTTTATCTCTTTTTTAAGTCTGATCAGTTTGAGATAAAAACCAAGCAGGCCCTTAACATTCAAATGTTTGTCCCAATTTTCCTGTATGAGTGGGATAAAATCCTGACGATTAAACCATACATTAAGGAACCTAAAAGGTTTAGGATTAGTGATGGTTAAATCAGAGATTTGCAGTACCAGTGGTGAGTGATCAGAGGTTTGCCTGTTCAGAATCTGAATGGAGGAGGAGGGAAACTTAAGGTTCCAGGAGATAGTAGATAAACCTCTATCTAGCCTTTTGGATGTGGGATTCCTAAGTCTAGAGTTGCACCATGAGAACAAGTTCCCAACCGTATTAATTTCCTGCAAACCCGAGGTATTTATCCATGCATTAAAATCCCTAATGCTGCCTAAGGAGGGTGTGCTTGGGCCCCTATACTCAGAAAGGGAGGTGATAGTGTTGAAATCACCAATAAAAATGGTATCTCCATTAGAGATGGGAGCTAGATCTTCCCAAAGAGTCTTCCTACCTTCTCAATTTCTAAGTGCATACACAAAGACAGCATTCATATGAAAATTTAAGGACAGATGCTCTATATGCACATATAAAAACTGTTCATGGGAGGCTAGTAAGGAGACTGAGATAGAGTTAGACCACATAATCCATATCTTACTGTTAAAAAGAGTCATGCCATTTTGGTAGTGAAGCTTCTCCTTATAAGAGTGAAATTTAGAGATATCATGCATAGGCTCAATGATGCATAGCAACTGAATCTTTTTAAGTCTAATCAAATTAATTAGTCTCAACATTGATGATTCCATTCCCCTAATGTTCCATACTAAAAAATTTACTGAGGGAGGATTAGTCATTGTTCACTCGATTTACTACTTTTGGTAGATGATCTAAGCATCATTTTGTTTATGTGGGAGAAGTAGTTAGTCCTTTTACCTCTGGACTTACCTTGCATTGTATCCTGACTCAGTTTGGATGGAGAAGCAGAGATGGCATATGTACTGGTGTGTTCAGCTTCTGCCACTTCTTCCTGGATGCCAGTTAGGTCATCCGGCTGGTCCTGTAAAATAGCAAACCTATTTCCCACTCGACTATGGGAGGAGTTAGCAGTAAACTTTTGTTGTTCCAAAAATAAAGTATGTTTTCCCAAACGCATATCATCACTGACATATATCCTCGGGGTGAAATTTATGTGAGCAGAGTCATGAAGTAGCTTCTTTAAGGAGTTATCAATACTGTCATTAAAATTGGGAGCAGAGGATTTGTCAGGTGTGTTGTGAGGCTGTGAATGAGATGACTCAATGTTAGGAGTGGATTGGGGGTTTAGAGAAGAGGATGGTATATCCAAAGAGTCCAGGGTCTTATCCGTCTCCATGATAGTTTGATCAGATTGTTCATCCATAAGGATCAGGGGGGGGAATCAAATATTTTTCCAGTTGGCTGCCACAGGGTCTGGTTAGTTTTCCTAATTTCTTCCTGAGGTTTAACAGTGTGATTAGGAGGAAAAACTCTACATTGGGCCATAGAATGACCTAGCTTAGAGCAGTGATCACAGTATAATGGGATATCCTCATACTCAATTTGATATTTCTTGTTGTTTGTGACAGAGCCCAAACGAATATGAGAGCATAGTGGTTTTTGCAAATCAATTTCAACACATACCTTAATGGCCGAGGGCCTTGTAAGCATGCCAGTGGCCATGTTATTTTTGATAAAACTCCCAATACTATTACCAATAGATTCAATTGAGGTAGAGTTATAGTAGTATAGGGGAACCTCTCTAATTATGCACCATACAGGAACTATAGGGGATTCCTTATGAATTGAAAATTCAGGGGTCCATTTTAGGAGTTTGAGTAAAATACCACTGAAATTCCACACTCCCTTCATCCAGTAACGCTGGTAGTCATTAAGCAGTTCAAAACGAATGAGAACGCTGTTTAATATATCAATCATGGGAGAAGAACCTATGGATCTAAAATGCTCAGTATCTTCACTTCATTAGGTCAACTTTAATTATTATGTAAACGACTGGAATATCATTCCGCGTTGCGCGATATCATTAATTAAATGTTAAAATTTTATTTTATTTAAAGTTTTAAAGTTTAGTCATTTAAGAAAAATTATATGAGTTATAAAGTGAAATAATTAATTTAATTGAAAAACGTTAAATATTGAATACAATAAAAAATAATTAATTTATAATATTTCATTCAAATTATTTAAAAAGTAATTAGTTATATGTTGACATTTACTTTAAAAGATTATCGTAATTAGGCAAAGTCTTGGGAAAGACCGTCGTCTTTCCACAGGCTTATGGAAAGACGGGGTTTAACTAAAATAATAAAAGGCAAAAGGTCTTAGTTGCAATATTAAAATTTATTATACAACGTGTAGTAGTCATAAAATTTATAACCCGATTCATGCAACCCGGAAATTTTATCTTCATTTCTTCAAATTTGCACTTTAAACCTCTGTCTTTCCATGACTTATGGAAACACCGTCTTTCAAGAGACGGACTCTCGTAATTATATGTATATATCTCATTACAATAAATAAAAATAAATATCAAATGACCTTATTACTTTCACTAATTATAAAATGTCCTGATTTAACAGTTAGTCAGTCTAAAATAAAACTTTGTCGTAAATAAACAAACAAATAAATATGTATACATAATTCTATCAAAAGTGCTCTATCATTTTATAAAAAATCTGAGCATTTTGTTATTTCAGATAATGTTTTTTTTAGATTTTCTTCAATATATATACATATACATATATATATATATATATTATAATGAGATATTTACGGTTTTATATATATGTTTAGAAGTTATATATTTTAAAAAGTTATGATCGATTATATAAAATAAAGAATTAAAATCAGTAACATATTATAATATTTGCATGTTAATAAGTTATGATTGATTATTCATAGTAGAGAATTAAAACCAGCAACAATTTATAAGATAGGTATATATGTTATTTTTAGACAATTTTTTGGGTTTAGGGTAGTCAAAATGACTCAAATACCCCCAGTTGATAGACAGAAAACAAACAATATCTATTATAGGGTGCTTGGGATTGCACTTTAAACATCGGTCTTTCCATAACTTATGGAAACACCGTCTTTCAAGAGACGGACTCTCGTAATTATATGTATATATCTCATTACAATAAATAAAAATAAACATCAAATAACCTTATTAGTCACACTAATTATAAAATGTCCTCATTTTACAGTTAGTCAGTCTAAAATAAGACTTTTTCGTAAATTAATAAATATGTATACATAATTCTATCAAAAATACTATGTCATTGTATAAATCATCTGAGCATTTTGTTATTTCAGATTATGTATTTTTTTTATTTTCTTCAATATATATATATATATATATATATATATATATATATTATAATGAGATATTTATGATTTTAAATATATCTTTAGAAGTTATATATATTAACAAGTTATGATTGATTATATATAATAAAGAATTAAAATCAGTAACATATTATAATATTTAAATATTAATAAGTTGATTGATTATTCATAGTAGAGAATTAAAACCAGTAACAATTTATAATATTGGTATATATGTTATTTTTAGACAATTTTTTGAGCTTAGGGTAGTCAAAATGACTCAAATACCCCAGTTGATGGACAGAAAATAAACAATATCTATTATAGGGAGCTTGGGATTAGGGGCTTTAGGTAGTAAAAATGACTCAAATACCCACAGTTGACAGACAGAAAATAAACAATATCTATTATAAGTAATCAAAATGACTCAAATACCCTCAGTTGACAGACAGAAAATAAACAATATCTATTATATAGTGGTGGGATAAACATTCATCACAATAATTATTAACCTGAACAATTGGGAATTTGAACTAGTACTACAAAAAAGAAAAAAACTTTGTAATAATAATTAATTGTATCTTTCTCACTTATTTTCTCACTATTAGTAGGACAGATCAGGTTTTACGATACAACTTACAACTCATTTCCCCAAACCAAATTGACAGTAAACCAAAATTAAGTTTGCAAAATAAAAATCCAACAAGTACCATTCATTCAACCATAACAATTTTAGCATTACATTTAAAATTAAAGAAAAATAGTTCATTTTAATATTCATCTTCAAAGCCATCACATTATTCAATCTTTTTTTTTAAATGGAAAGACACCCGAGGGTAATCTTTCAAACACTCCACAAACTTACTTAGCATATAGAGTTTGGGGATGATTTTTTAAATTTAAAGATTAGTCCTCCAACTTAAATTTTTTTATAAATTTAATTTTGTTATTTAAATTGAATTATTATTATATATTTAATTAATTACAATTTGGTATTCGGTTCGAATTTCGATTTCAGTTTTAATATCCAAAATTGAATTAAAAACCATATTCAGAATTCGGTTTATTCAATTCATATCCAAAAATCATATATTAAATTCGGTTTGGGCTATTCAAATTTGGATAATTCGATTTTCGATTCGATTTTTTATTTTTTGCCCACCATACCCACCACCCCACCTCCATTCCCGGCCACTCCACCATCGCCACTCCTATTCCCAGCCACCACCAGCCCCACCCCCACTCTCACTGCACACACATGATCCGGTCGCGATCTGAAAGGAGGAACTTCCCTGGCCGTCTGAGAGGATTTATCGCGCTTCGTACGAACCATAATATTAAAAAAAACACGAAGAACACAAAAATTAGGGTAAAAACACACTAATTAAACAACAAAACGGAAAATGCAAAGAAAAAACATAGTAATTAAACTTACTGTATGAAGATTATGTCGAAGTATAGAGGTTTCCGCCAAATTGTGGCGATTTCCGGTGTAACCCGGTGGTTTCCGGCGAATTGAGGTAGTTATAGGCAGTTTTCAACGAATAGAGGTAGCAAAAGAAACGTGGAGAAGAAAATGAATTTTCAAATTAGAAATTAATATAAGTACCAAAACAAAACTCTTGTAAATTACACAAAAGCCCTCAACTTTTTCAGTTTATTTTAAAAAGAACCCCACCCTAATTGAAACTTAAAGTATTTGCATAAAAGATCCTGCCTAGAGTTTAGGCTGATTAAAACAAGACCTTGTGAAATATGTAATGTCTTCAACCTAAACTCAAATAAGAAGGTGAGTTTACTCAAATAGCTTATAACCAATATTCTAATTGCTTTAACATGCAAATTTTTCATTTTTTGTGGTAAAATTGCACTTGAGTCCCTGATCTTTCCTTAGTTTATGAAAAAATTGTCTTTCAAGAGATGAACTCTAAATATAAATGTAATATAAATTATTATCTGTAAAATTTATTTATTTAAATTTATTAAACTATACTGAATTGAACTAAAGCAAAGTCTTGAAGAAAACCGCTTATCCATATAAAAAGGTAAATTTTTTTAGTTTTAATGTTAAAAATTAATTATGCAACGCACAGTAGTAGTTATAAGTTTATGACTCAATTAATGCAACACAAAAATTTTACACTCTTGATTACTTCTAATTTAAAATTTAAATATTAATTTTTCCATAACTTAGGTAAAAATGGTCTTTGAAAAGAATGACTCTTGAACTAATAGATAAATTACAGGAATTATTTTTTTAATATGAGGAACCATAATCAACGTTCGTCTCACTCTAGTGCCTTCCTTCAACAGTGAAGAATCAATTTCCAATTTGTATAGAGGCTGAAGAATTCTTGGGTCACAATTGGCCGTGTGAGTCAATGGCCGTGCATAACAATTCTTGCACGTAATAAATACAGTAGGTTAGCATAACTGATCAGCACCAAGAAGATCCTGAAGCATATCCTATGTTTTGAATTGCGTGTTTTCTTAAATTTGTTTAACCTAATTTGTCTCGCCCAAAAGTCACATTCAAAGTGGGCCTTGATTTAGAAGTACGAAAAAGAAAATACCTTTCTTAGCACAATAAGTCCCCTTCATGTAAGAAAAGCACCATTAGTACTATAAAAAAATATTTTCCAACTGCAACACAAGACATCCTTGTCTCTAAATTCTAGTAACAAGGAAAACATCATTGGACCAATAAATCATTCATGTATCGCCTCATTTCGAGATGTAAATTTCATAAGAGTAGTTTAAAACTCCAAAATTGGTCTCTTCGTTTAAATATTTTTGTTCTACGAAAAATTCATTTTTCAATCATTTATTAATACTATAAAAATACTGTGTTTAAATTAAAAAACACATTATCCTTTCTGTAATTTGTGAAAATGCTGCCTATTCTAAAATCAATCTCAACTTAAAAACAAAAAACAATGATAAGTCAAATTTACCATACTTTTAAATGTTTTACTATATTTCATTGCCTCAGGAGTATCAGGAATCTCCAAAACTGACAAATGATGACAAGGACAAAGAGTGCTTGGATGTATATGGCCTAGACATTGATGAAGAATTGCAGGAAGCTAACCATGATCTTCAAGTCAGAAACTACCTCAAAGGTCCCAACCAAGCCATGACCAGGTTAACCATTAAAAAACGTTTAAAGGATAGATAACTTCATGATATGGAAGACTAGAGGAACATCCACTTCTTTGTTCGCATTAAATTATTTAGTGTTGAATAAAAAATTACATTTACTTGCTATTGTAGAACTGAAGAAATATAGCAATGCTTCAAGATCAGAAGTTGATGATGAAAGCTCAGAAGATCATAAGCTTTGAAGTTCAACTTGGCGCCGAAATTCAAATGAAGTCGGTGGAAAACTGACCACGTGGTTTGAACATTTGTAGCTTTTTTTATGTTTTGGTAGCTAGTCCACTTGTATAGCTCATTAGTTAGTTTTTTGGGCGGTTTCCAGATGGTTTTTGTACATATAGCAACTGTACATATCTCATTTTGCTTAAGTTAATCAAACAAGTTTTCTCCCTCAGCTTTCTTAACTGAATTCTTTAGTTTTCTGATTCCATAACTCTTTGATCTTTGTTCTTTTGTTAAGCCGCCACGATTTCTTCATGGTCTTAGAGCACTTAGGCTCTCGATCCAACATTTCTTGAAAAACTCTTTGGAAATTCGATTCTGGTGATCAATATGAGCACTGGATCTGTAAATGTTAAAAGAGGAAACAATCCTTATGCTGCTGATGCCGAATGTTTTGCAAGAATCAAGCCAGGTGATATGTTGTTCCTTACATCCTCAGATCATGCAAGCATTGTGATCATATCTGATCTCTTGACAGAGAAGAATTATGTGTTCTGGAGAGAGGTTGTGATTACTACACTCTCAGCAAGAGGAAAACTGAAGTTCATTACTAGAGAAGTACCAAACCCCGCTGCCAGTTCTCTAATGCTTGAGATCTTGATGAAGGTCATTTCAACAATTGTTTCGTGGATTAGGAACTCGATCAGCAAAATATTGCTAGGAGTTTTTCATTTCAAGATGATGCATATAAGTTATGGGATGGAGGTGAATAGAGGTATTCAGTTAGCCATTGACCTCTCTATTATCAACTAATGACTAATCTGACTAAAATAAAACAAGGTACTAATTCAATTGCTCAGTATTTCTCCAATTTGAAAGAAATTTGGGATGAAATTGATGTGATCAGACCTAGCCTTAAGTGTACTTGTTGTCATTGTGATTGCAATTGTGGATTTACTAAAAAATTGGAAATACAAACTAATCAGGATAGATTACAACAGTTTATGTCTAGATTAAATAATGAGTATGATACTTTAAGGGATCAGATACTAGTGATGGATCTTTTACTAATTGTTGGAAAAACATATTCTATGTTTAGTAAGCAAGAACAACAGAGAAGTGTGCAAAGAAACATGATAAAGGGTATAAATCAGTAAAAAACAATACTTGTGAAGCATGGTTCAAGACAGAGCAATGCATGGAGATTTGTTCAGAAGAAGAAAGATGCAGAGGCAAAGAAACTACTGAAATGTGATTATTTCCATAGGAATGGATATTTGAAGGAATCCTGCTTCAAATTAAATGGTTATCCTGAGTGGTGGCCAGATGCAAGTAAGGTGAAGAACAAGCCTTATGCAAATGCAGCTAATGCTTCAGGATTTGGAGATGAAACTGAGTAGGTTCACTACAAGGAACAACACCTTTTACCTCAGTTCTAGAGGGGTTTTTACCTCGATTTTCAGCCATAAAAAATTGAGATAAATATAGGTGTAGTAAAAAGTACACTTTTTTACCCCGGTTTGAAATCGAGGTAAAAAAATTTTTACCTCAGTTTTGGACCGACGTTGGTAGGTTATTTGTCTAACGCCATCCAAGAAAGTAGGCCAATAGTAGTACACCGTAGCTACGACATCGTTTCCATCGACATCGGCGTTCATAAGAAGTGTCATCGATCACAGCAAGAAGGCAATCAATAGGACTGGAAATGTTGCGACATCGACAAGGACGAAGTCACAAAAAAATGATAGCGACGTTGCTCATGATTGTATGCGATATCGCATGATCCAGGGCACCCTCATCATGTGCCTGTTGACGTGGAAAGCTAACTAATACAACGTCATTTTGAATGGGCGACACTGCAAAAAAATGCCGCCAATTTATGCGACGTCGGTAAGGGGTTGTATCTTCACCAGTTTGTGCGATGTCGCAACATAAATTGTGGGGAAATCGGTTCCCGTACAATAATATAATATTTACTATTTGATGACACAAAAAAATAGCTTGAACATATACTACCAATAAATGTCGGAATATATTCAAATACATAAGGTCGATGTGAAAATGAAAGATTAATTGTATTGAACCTCCCTTGCCTATATTGTATGACATTAAAAATATCAGGGGGACTACGGAAATAAGAAGTCTATGCTAAAAGTCCATCGATAACTCTCTTTGCCTATTAAAATAAATACACATGAAACAAAATTTATGTCATAATTCGGCAGTCCCCGAATGATGTACACATAATATAGTCAAGTGCGGACGAAAATAATCTGATTATGGAAAAAGTACCTGTACTGATTTAAAGTGATGTCACTTAGAGGATAAAGAAAATCCAAAGACACCAACTGAAGTGTGACGCTAGACATACGTAGACATTTCTTTCATTTCCTAGCCAATGCAAAGTTGTTCAACAATCAGCGTCATGTCATATGGAGCAATGAACTGTGAGCGGCGTCGCACATTCAACTTGTGTTCATACAAAAATTTGATTATTGTCCACAATCAGCCCAAATCTAAGCCTTTTCCCCACTCCTTACAGATATGACATTATCTTGGAAACACAAATAATATACAATATATAACATTTAATATAATTATCATGCTCCATGAATATATTCAATGATTGGTCAATGAGAAAAAAACATATACAATTAAGGATATGCTCAATTAAACTACCTCTATTAATTTAAACCCGGAGATTCTCCATCCTATGATATTTGTTGATATTTGATAGAAGAAATTAGATTGGGTTCTTTAGTGGCTGTAATGGTGTGAATGGAAAGGATGGTGTGGAGTTGGGTTAGGAGGAAATGTGTAGGAGATGAGAAATGAGAAATGAGTATTGGTGCTGGATATTATTGTCATGAGATGGGGTTGGGGAGAAATTTTGGTTCAAAGTTTCAGCTCAAAATTTTGGTTCCCGCAGGAAATTTCAGGTTGACCGATGTTGCTAGGTTGTCGGTCTACTATTCATTTCACGCGACTAGCTTTTGCGAAGTCGTACATGTGGGCCACAGTTTAGTTTTTGAAAAGTGTCGTAAAATACTCCCAATTAAGATTGTGGCCCCTTCTAACAATTCGTTTATGCCAAATAGGAACAACATTGTTATGTAAATGTGAATAAAAAGTGTTATCGCAAATTTTGCATTTCGACGTCTCCCACTTTCTTGGAAAGACTTAAGTGCAAACTCTGAAAAGTTCACGGTTGTCCCAAACTTGATTATGATAGTCCCGAAAAGAAACTTTGTCACCCACAATCAAACTTATACTAACTGAGGGTAATAAAGAAACAGGTCTTGTTCTCACATATACTTTCACAAGTTCTTGACCCTTGTATACTTATAAGTAATCATCAAAAACTTACTCTAGACCATGTACTAGCGCTTTTCAAAATTTGATGGATAGAATTTTATTACCTTTTTATTTCATAAAAAACCAAGAATATGAAATTCCATGTGATTCTATGTGGTGAAAATTATCGTTCTCATAACACTCATATTAAGGGTATTAATTGAATACTAATATAAATGATAGAGCTGACCTTGTATAGTACGCGTAATCTCCATATAAAAAATGTCTCATAGTGTTTGGGTGCAGAGTTCTAAAAAGTAGTCAACATGCAAGGTAGTTAATTTGGGGCAGGGTGTAATTTTCACAAAGTTTCGTCATACACTGTCTGAGAAGATTTTGATCTCATTCCATTGACCCGTGCATGAACAAATCAAAACATCGTGCTCGTGACTTGGTGAATTGGATAAGGGTATCTCCAATTTTTCATTTCGACTTATCTCACTTTGTTGGGGGCACCTAAGTGCAAAAATTTAAAAGTACACCGGCAATCCAAAAATCGATTCCAAGTGTCTCAAACGGGACCCTTGTTATCCCCAATCAAACTTTTGACCTCCAAATCGTGGACATGACCTTTTCCAATCGTCCCAGCGGTTGCTATGTTAGTGGGCTGAATTTGTGAGGCCCAATTTAAGGCTAGCCAACGTCGGTCTAATGTCACTAACTTAGATTGACACACGAAATCACACACGCAGTTGGTCAAACACAGGCCCATTGATATGTTAGTGGGATGAAATTGCAAGACCCACATTTAAATTAGTCGGCATCGTTTAAATGTTGATACATTGTTGGTAAGGTCGAAGGTCATGCGATATTGCATCTACTAATGCAGAATTCACAATGTTTCGTAACGAAAATATATGGAGCCCATCTCATACATCACTTCAAACATTCAACTTTTCCTCGAATTTCAACAGCCCCTTGCCCATCTTCTCAAAGGTGTGGTTTCTACATGTGCTTATATTACTTTTTTTTTTATATTTGTATTTATCCTTGAAATTGTTATGTTAATGGTGTTTGAATTTGTTATTTGTTTTATGTTTTGATGTTTCTATGGATTAGGGTTCTAGGGTGTTAGAATTTAGGTTTTGTGTCTTCCCCCGTTAATGTGGCCCAATTTTCTGTTGTGGTGAAATTTCTTTTTGCACATTTCGATGTTTAGTTCATCCGACATTGTTGTTAGTTTTACATGAGGTACAATTGTTTTATTTTGGATATGAGTATATGGTAGCCTCATGCGCACATGAGAGTATGAGGCTAAATCCATACCAAGTGCTTATAGGGTTACTTACGTATATTACCAGTACCTTTATACCCTCAATATAAGTCATAGCGCACAATTCATAAATTACAGGTGGTTACTGTAATATATTATTACAGTATACCATAAACATATCAACATGGGGTACCATGGAATCAGGTTAGCGATATCTAGCCATAATCCAACAATAACCTAATAAAGGGCTTATACAGTATGTATTTTATACCATGCAATATACATATACGCATATACATATAGATTATATATGTATATGAAGGGGTTACAGATGGTTACTGTAAAATACACCTTATAATGTGTCTTACATGTATTTTACAATTCTGGGATAAGGTTATTCTGGGATGCTTATTAGGTTAATATAAGAAGGTTACTATATGCGTGGTTACTCACAAATAAACCATATGTATATATGCGTATATACGTATTTACGCATATGCAGAAAATTGAAGGTTACCTTCTTATATGCCTTATGTGAAGGAATGCCCTTCTTATATGTATAATAGTAACCTTATTCGTTAATATGACATCACTTCTTATAAGGTTACTATTACAGCTGAACTTTCGCCAGTTATTCATCGTTAATATAAGGTTACTATTAGGTAATTATCATTACCTATAGATTATGTCGTATTTTATAGTAATATACATATACACATATAACAGTAAAGCACCTGGTATGTGTATAGGTGCAATATACATATACGCATGTACAGTAATATACATATGGTTTACATATACTTATTACTGTAATCATATATACCAGGTATCTCTATGTATTTTACTATACCACTTGGTATGGTACAGTAACCACCCTAATAAGTTTACACCATTTCCATGGTAATCCCTTACGTAAGGGCATATATGCCATTACGTATAATCATAATGAATACGCACCAAATTTTGATTGTATATGGTATATCCATGGTAACCCCTGGTTCCTGCACCCACATTGATATACCAGACAACATGTTAAAAACTAACTTTGTTAACCAGTTGTGTATGGGCATCTATATATGGTTCATTGGCGAGGTTATTAAACCATATACAACAGTATACTTTATCATATATGTATACCCACAAATGGTATATCATATGTTCAACCTGGTTTGAGAGGTACCATAATCATATGTGCTTATTATGTCCTTCGAGAGGTACTCACAAGCAAAACCCAGATTAATAAAACACTTGGGGAGATCAAAGGACCTATATTCCTCGAGAAAGCGATCGTCATCAAGATCATCTTTGAGGTCCTCGAGCTCCTCTTCGGTTTTGTGATCAATACAAGCCTTTTCTTTGGGCTTGGAATCTAGGTCGTCAGCCGGGGTCAGGTTTGAAGGCAGGGGGTTTGGGAGGGAGATTGCCGTATTTTCTCTGAAGATCGTCCCATTCGGCCAAAGCTCCTTCCAGATCCTTGTACACGAAGTGATAATCCACCATTGTTGTTGTCCAGATCGAACTGAACCGAAAGAATATTTTAACATTTTAAGTGCTCACTTTTTTTTAGGGTATTTATGTGTTGGTCCCTTAACTTTTAAGGAAATTAAACTTGATTGTCTATAACCTACCAGTTCTCGACATACCATGTCAATCTGTTTAAGTTAGAAAAATAGAAATTATGTGAAGTTTAAAGTTGAATGAATCCTCTAATTACACAAATCAATCTATTTAATGTCATTAATAGATGAATTGGGTTTGATTTGAGAGATTTTAACTCACCAAATATTAAAATGTCCTTACAAATAGTACAATTGATCTAGATAAAATTGATGGAACTATAATGTTAACGATGAATAACTGGCGAAGTGAAAGATACATCTTTTGAAATATAAATATTAAATGGTTTCAATTTGAATTAAACCATGTGTGAATCAATTAGTTAGAAATGATAGTGAGACGGATTTTGGTGGAGATCTGTCCCACATTCGCTCTAATAGTAAGAAGTGGATGCAGTTTTGATGAATAAATAATCAATCCTAGGGTAAAAATAATCCCTAGCTAGAAACAATCATTATGACCATAAAAAATATCACAAATATATTAGGGGACTTGAATTTTCCATGATTAAGTTAGTCCTGAATTTGAATATTCAATCTCCTCAGCCAAATGGAATGCAAAACCATATGGAAAATGTCAAATCTCTTAGGATTCCAATCATTCACCACAAAATGCCTATGCACTTGCTTCAATCTCCTATGCATCCTCAGATACTGACTTTGGGACACATTTATCATAATGCCTTAATTTTAGGTCCTTAATTTGAGGTATGTCCTTAACTGCAACCTCAATGAAAAATGCCTTCCAGTTTAGGACATCATATATTACACCTTATATTAACAATAAATAACTGATAAGGTTACTATTACAACTGTTTATAACTGATAAGGTAAACATATAAGAAGGGCATTCCTTCATATAACAAATCAAGAGAGAGGAATCGTGGTGAATGATGGGAATCCTAAGAGATTAATGCAATTGAACCATTTAAAATAAGGTTACTATTACTATTATACATATAAGAAGGTAATTCCTTCATATAACGAACCAAGAGGGACGAATCGTTACATATAATGTGCTGAACCATCACTTCTCGAATATAAATATTAAATGGTTTCAATTTGAACCCTCTCCATTCTTAACAAACTGTACAATGTGGACGATTAACAAAATGTGTCAACCATATTCTTAGTGTATTTGTACTAAATCACAGTGAATATGTACAGTGAATGAGCAAAGATACATTATTTATATGGTAACAATGTATAGGTACCATAACTATTAGTCTTGAATGGTAATAATGGATATATTATCACCATATACAATCATGGGGTTACTGTAATATATACCATAGTAAAGCACCCGGTATGAATACTCACATATAGATTCCTATACGTAATATATGATTACAGTAATATACCTATTACGTAACTTATAATAGGTACATCACATAATTTCTATTTTTCTAACTTAAACATATTGACGTGTTATGTCGAGAATTGGTAGGTTATAGACAATCAAGTTTAATTTCCTTAAAATTTAAGGGACCAACACATAAATACCCTTTAAAAAATTGAACACTTAAAAAGTTAAAATATTTTTTCAGGTCAGTTCGATCCGGACAGCAACAATGGCGGATTATCACTTCGTGTACAAGAATCTGGAAGGAGCTTTGACCGAATGGAATGATCTTCAGAGAAAATACGGCAATCTCCTTCCAAAACCCCCTGCCTTCCAACCCGACCCATTTGCCCCAGCTGACGACCCAGATTCCAAGCCCAAAGACAAGGCTTGGATTGATCACAAAACTGAAGAGGAGCTCGAGGACCTCGAAGATGATCTCGATGACGATCACTTTCTCGAGGAATATAGGTTCTTTGATCTCCCCAAGTGTTTTATTAATCTGGGTTTTACTTGTTTTTGCATATTTGTTTATGTAAATTGATTTCTTGATTCTATTGATTTTGTACCATTCGTTGTAGATTAGTGTAAAGTTATTTTATTTTTTTTGTGTAAGACTGTGAAAAAGAGTGTGTTTGTGTTGAAAAGATGTCAATCCAAGTAGTACTTGACTTGTATTGAGTCTTCTGTTGTGTTTTCTAGGCACATTTAACAATCATTAGTTAAGTAAAATGAAAACCTTGATGTCGTAGTGTAATATTGTGTAATCCAGAAAAATAAGCCTGAGAGATACTTGCAGGTAGACTTGTTGAGATAAAATGGTTTTAGCTCTTCGGGTATCTTGGGGAAAGGTTTTGTCAGTTGTACTTTTACCAATGTGGGGATCAGCTTAACAGTATATAAGAATTAGACCAGTTATCTACGTTTGAACAACCTCATCTGATTAGAATGTATTTCCTTTTCACTTCCAGAATGACTTATGTTCATTGAAACTTTTTTACCATTAGAATTTGAGTCACTTGAAGTGACTTGAGTCGGAAAATACAAAGATAAGAAACTGAACTGAGCAAAGTGTGGATTTTTCGGAGAGATGTATCAATGATTTCAAATAATTGTTCATAGTGAAGCTGATTTCTATTCAGTGCTATAGAGAAAAATAAGGTTCTATAGACAGAATCTTAGTGTGAAACCGTTTCATGAGAAAGTAAGGTTAAAGGTTCTTACGTGAATATATTTCAATCATGGTCCCTTCAGTTGCTTCAGAAAACAGAAGTGTTTTTAAGGTACTTTTTCTGCAGTGCATCAGAAACACCTATAGGAGATGACTAATATGAAATTACCATAGGAGCAAAGATCTCTTTAAGAAATATGAACATCGGATGAATAAAGAGATAACCGTACTCTTCTCCATCCAATCAATTTTAGTTTTTGGAATGTTTGTTTTTATGTATTTTTTTAGGAAATTGATTATCAGGAACATAGAAGCCTTACAGCTTGATGATTTGATTCATTCTTCTTTTGGAGGGTTCCAGGTGAAGAGGGTTCCAGTGGAGGGGTTCCAGAGGTACTGATTCGAGAGGTGAAGGTTCAGGTGAAGAGGGTTCAAGTGGAGGGGTTCCAGTGGAAGGGTTCAAGAGGTACTGATTCGAGAGGTGAAGGTTTAACTGCAAAGGGAGGTGAAGGTTCAGCTGGAAAGGGTTCAAGTGGAGGGGTTCCAGTGGAGGGGTTCGAGAGGTATTGATTCGAGAGGTGAAGGTTCAGCTGCAGAGGGTTCACGTGGAGGGATTCCAATGGAGGGGTTCGAGAGGTACTGATTTGAGAGGTGAAGGTTCAGGTGAAGAGGTTCCACTGGAGGGGTTCGAGACATAAAGATTAGAGAGGTACGGATTCGAGAGGTGAAGGTTCAGGTGAAGAGGCTTCCAGTGGAGGGGTTCCAGTGGAAGAGTTTGAGAGGTAGTGATTCGAGAGGTGAAGGTTCAGGTGGAGAGGGTTCAAGTGGAGGGGTTCGAGAGGTACTTATTCGAGAGGTGAAGGTTCAGCTGTAGAAGTTCCAGTGGAAGGGTTCGAGAGGTACTGATTCAAGAGGTGAATGTTCAGGTGCAGAGGGTTCAAGTGGAGGGGTTCGAGACTTAGGGGTTGCGCATATTGCTCCTATGCATTTATTTTGTAACAGTCTATCTTCTCTTCATATTGCGGAAAATCTAGTGTTCCATGAGCGTATGAAGCATATTGAAGTTGATTGTCATTTTGTCCGGGATCTTGTGCAGTTCATCTTTGTATTTTGTACAATTTAAATAACAAAAATGTAGGGGATGGTGGGCCTGCCGTGGTGGTGTGGTTTATCTCCCGGTAAACTATAATAATAATAATAATTAAAAAAAGGAAAATGATATCCTCCAAACCCCTTGGTTGACACAATGGTCATATAGGGTATATTGGACAATTCAATGGATTTTTTTCTTTTGTGTTTCCTTCCTTCTCATTTTCTACTTCTTCTTCTTCTTTTTCTCAGATTGAACGCTACACCGTGTCACCATATACACGCTTCAATTACATGTAAACTTGGTACATTTGTAAATTTAATTAAAGCTCTTTTAACATTCCTATTTTGTAGCAACATTCCTATAGTATTTCTATAATTTGTTATCAAATTATAGAACCTTCACTTGTACATATAGGCTAATTATATGTAATTAATTAATAGACACCATATATTGGTGAAGTGGTTGTAGGGGAGGTACATTAATACATGTTAATTTTTATAAACATGTATTATTACCCGTGGTTATTGGAAAATCATCGAGATTTGGTTCGAGAGGTACTCCTTCAGATGTACCCCTGTGCCTCACATATGGTATGCACATTAGAATATATGGTTAATGGGATAAGCATTCCATGGTATGAACCTCTCACATATCCATGGTGGACCCCTCCTTTTATAACCCTCATTGATTCATTGCTTCCTCAATTGGACCCGATAATGACTACCATGGATATCTTATAATCATATACTCTGATTACCATGCCCTTGCTAATTATGTAAAATACATGGTGAAAAGGTTACTTACAGTACTCATACTTACTCACATATTATGGGGGGGGGGGCTATATATAGGGGGTACCATACCATGTGCTTATATATATTTTTCACGGAATACCAGTAATAGTAACCGTGTTTTTTTAGGTTATTGCACATATACACCTCAGATTGAATGTCGTAAGGGGCCTATATATAGGGTGCCATATTATTCATGTAAACTTATTAGGGTATACGCACATACCATGTAATCAACATGGTGTAGTATATTACAGTAACCTCTTTACACCATGAGAGTATATACATGGTGAAAATGTATTAGGTGCTTATAATCATATCTTATAACCACATACAGAATGCGCACATACCATATATCATATGTGAATATTGAGTTAGTTATGTGAATATATCATATGTGATATATGATATGTGAATATTAAGTACCTGTGCATAATCATATTGATAGTGAAGTACAACTGAGGGTACTATATCTAGAGGTTCACACTCTAGAGGTTATTGAACCTCTAGAGTACACACGATATACCCCATATATGAGAACTGATTCCATGGTCCATATGGTATATATGAGTGGACCCATTACATGTGAGTAACCCTATAAGATATCCATGGTAACCCTATGGATAATATACAAAAAAAAAGTAACTTTTTTTATTACATGTACGAATCATATATTATCCATTCCAGATACCAGGCACACATGGAATGGTGATAATGGTACCATTGTATATGAGTATATGATTGTATATGAGTATCATGGATGAACTAAAGTGAATCCAAAACCATATACCCATATAGTACCATGGATACCATTGATTTAGCCGTCACGAAATGTGAATCCAAAATACGATGATCCAGCCCACGGTTGTTCCCAAGCCCAATAATAATTTGATCAAAAAACACAAGACTCAGTCTCTCTCTCTCTCTCTATCTCCTCAATAATCTGATCTCCCTCACTACACCGCTACACACAGTAAAATCACAGCAGCTGCCAGAAACAATCTCGAAACAAAATCCCGGCTCCGATGGCTCCCATCACACCAAGATCCGGTGATGCCATTTTTGCAAGCATAGACCAAGTGGAACGTCAAACTTACTACAAATGAATTTCCTCACTTTTGTTCACCTTTTCAGTTAGCTAAAAAACTAATAAATCATGGATTTGAATGAAATTTGTGCAAAATGCGAAGCTCTTTACTCTTATTTATGGCACAATTATCCGCCAGTTGCTCACGGATCTGGAAGAGGTGGAGGAAGTTAACAAACAGCTCGATCAGATATAATTACTGATCATTTTTGCCAATTTGAATTAATTTCATTATGTTGAGCAGTATGTGTTTGAAAATGTTCCATGGTAGTTGAATTGATTGATGATAGTAATTAGGATATTTTTTTTTATTTATTTGATTGCAGTGGATATAATATTGGTATTCAACTGATTGATGAGTTTCTTGTGAAATCGAATGTTTCTAGATGTGTTTATTTCAAAGAAACTCCTGATGTCATCGCCAAGGTCTGCATTGATATTGTTTCCTTCCTCTTGATTTTTTGGTTTAAGTGTGTTGGATTTCAATATTTACGAATGTCAAATGCTCAGCATTTTATCATGTTTTAGGATATGGATTAGGATGATACCCACAAGTATATGATTCTTATGGTGCGGTTTATAAATGGCTTTTGCAACTTACTGTCAACCTAACACTCTAGGTAGTAAGCTAGCAGCTGCATAGCTTTATAGATAAACAAAGTTAATTGATCATGTCTTAAACTCTTAGTAAATAAGCGTCAAATGGAAAATGCATTAAGAATGGTGACAGTAATGTGTGTCCCATCCTAAAAATCACTCGTGGTACAATTTCATTTGATGAGATATTTCTCTTCACCATTGTGCTTGTACTGCATTAGAAATTAAGCTCGCTGAAATTGAACCATGTTAAGAATATTTCTAACAATCATTATTTATTATGGTTCGGTGCTCTGTATCTGTGATTTTCAAGGAATTGAATTTTTGTGTGAGGGACGGTAATATAGAAACTCTTTAGAGTGTTGAGTTGACCAACAAGGTCCGATTGATGTTGTTACCTCCCTCTTGATTTTCTATTTTAACTTTTAAGTGTGTTGCATTTCGAATTTTATGAATGTCTTATGCTCCGCAATTCATCGTAGAGTTTTTTCAACAGAATTGATACACATAGTTATGTGATTCATGTCACGATGTTGATAAATGCTTTACTCGGACTGTCAATTTAAAGTACATTTTACCTATAGGTTAAGCTAGCTATAGATGAAAGAAGTTAATTGATCACGTCTTAGTGAAAAAGCGTAAAATGAAAACCATGATTTATTAAATGATGAAGGAAAGGTGTTTGTGTTATCCTGTAATTTACAAGTCTATGTGATTAGATTTTCCCACCTTTGTGGTTGTAGTGCTTTAGAAATTTAGGTGTTGAAGACTTTAATTGTCGAGCATATTGCTATGCAGCTTAATTTTCTTATGATTCCTGCATGATGAGATGTATCTTGAACCTTTGAAGTGGAGAAAATCCTTATCGTGCTAAGTTGATCCACAAAGTTTCTAGCATTACATATTGCTTTTAAAATGTTCCTAGGGGTCAATGCAACTATGGGTAATTGGGATACCGAAGGTACAACATGCAGTTTGATCCTGGAAGATAACCCTTTTGTGGATTTTGTTGAACTTCCTGACACCTGTCAAAGCCTGTACTACTGCAACAA
Organism: Rubia yunnanensis; assembly: GCA_037428765.1. Lineage (NCBI taxonomy): Eukaryota > Viridiplantae > Streptophyta > Magnoliopsida > Gentianales > Rubiaceae > Rubia > Rubia yunnanensis. The sequence continues at coordinate 114,447,761 of CM075061.1, read as the reverse complement.
CTGGAGTGGAGGCATCAGAGGAGCTTTGAAGATGGTTAGTTCCACTTTTTATGGACATTTCAATTCTTCTTATGCCAATGTTTTCAGGCTTGTGGTTGTTATATTAGTTCTAGGTTTATTTGTTTGGTTGGGCTTGTCTTCATTGTTTATGAGTACTAACTCAATGTGGAGTTGAATGTGGGGACTTTTTTGGGGTTTGGTTTCTAATTCACTGGTCTAACCCCGACTAAATTTGGTATGGTAGTTATTTTGGATGCATAAATTTACAACTTTAATGAGTTGGAGAGCTCCCTGCTTGAGTGATTTGGTATATCATCCATGCTCCTCTTCTCTCCTCTCTAACTCAGTCAAGTCTTTTGATTAGTTCATGAACTCTTCTTGCATCTTCTTCAAGCATCGTGTCTTTTCCATTTAGAGTTAACATAATTTCTCATGTTCACATATGATCATGTGCACTATCTATCAGTCTCTCCATGCATTTCTCATGTTTATTAATGCATTTTGCAGTAATTAATGATTACAAATAATTTTGTTGGTCTTACACAATGGATAAGCTTAGTAGCTGCTAATGTTACACACAATGAACATTTCTAGAGTCTAAAATCTTATGGTAGATCTAGATTGCATTTTTGAACATGCTGAACTCAAGTCTGTTTGTGTTTCACACCTCGAGCTATTTGTACTCCCATAAAACAAAATGCTAAGTTTTTTCCGTTCGCTTGTGATAAGATCCGTCCGACTTTTCTTTGAAGAGAATAAGAAATTTGCGTGTAATGGATACATCATCTTGTGTTCTTGACCCGATTAACTCTCCATGTCTGACATGGTTCAGGTGTCTGTGAAGACTGAAGTCACCTGGATTAGAGATATGCTTCAAGGGGATGATGCATTCAAGATGCAATTGAAACTCTTGAAGCAACTACCTGAAGAATACCCTTACAAGGACGACAAGTAACATGCTACGTACTCCCTAAATTTATGTAAATATGACATTGTATGTCATCAGTCATATGTCATTTGCCTTCAGCTTTGAAGTCTCACATGTGAGGCCACCTTAAATTTCACAGGTTTTATAGAACTGGAATCTTTTTCACATGCTGGAATCAAGCTGTGGCTTCAAACTTTACTCATCTCTCAGTGTCCAACTCTGTGTTTTTTTAGTGACAAAGACATGTTCGTGTGGTCAACTTTGTGGAACACACACGCTTGTTTATGCAGTGTTAGAGGCAAGCTTTCAATTGCGATTTTATTACTAAACATTAGGTCGTGCTATTTTTAGAATGACATTGGGGTGGCCAGGTGGAACATGTGTGAATTATGGTCTCTCCATACTCCCTCTGTTTCTTTATTATTAACACATTTTTATTTTTGAGTTGTTCATTTTATATTGACACACTTTCCATCTTTGGCAAGATTCCTTTAATTTTATCCATTTACTTTACTTTTTTACTTTCTACTTTCAATTTCGTCCACTCATTCTCTTCACCTAAATTCAAGCATCTAAACCTATGGTGCCACTATTAGTGAAATGGATGGAGTATTTATTTTCACCTAAATTTTTAAAATTTATATTTGTCTCATCACCAATAGTGATCACAGATTCACAATACTAAAATCATTCTGCTTCACCAGGTTTAACATATAATTTAAACTCTTCCAACCACTCATTTAGGTCTTGAAATCCAATATATACCCCATGGCTTCAAAAACTCATTTTATTATTTCAATACTTAATATTTAATAAAAATTTACATGAAAAAAATTAGTAGTAATAAGACCATTGTAAATAAATGATAGTTATAATACATATATAGTATTTAGAGTGTTTAGTGGTGCAGGGTGGGAATGAGATGGATGCAAAATAATATCCACGCTCGATCCACTAGACATGAAAAATATCCAATTCATCTCCGTATGCACCACGTCCCATTAAAACTACCTCCATCCTTAGCTCACTGGGATAAATATGTAATATGATATCACTATCCATCTCCATCATGTACAGTTGGAGAGACTAATGCAATAGACACATGAGTATAACCTCTATGATGGTAATTACCATTTCGAAGCAATGGTACTAATTATTTGTACATGTTACTACTGTGTACTAATTCACTGTAGTATGTACAGTAATATAATATAATATATTATATTGTTATGAGGTTAGACCCATTTAGGACCTCATTGAGTACCTATTCAAGGTTATGATATATGATTATATGAGGTTATGGTGATAATATGACATATGTGACATTTACACATAAAAATATGAGGGTACTCTATAATAACTAATATGATACGGCAGAGGTACCAATAAAGGTTCATAATAAGCACATATAATATATGGTATGTATGGGTACTCATACCAGTGATATATACACATATATCATATGTGTATATTATATATGATTATGTACCATATCATATGTGGAGGATCATACCCCTCCACTCCATTCATGTGAATATTGAGAACATGTCAGATATATATGTCATAAGCACATGTCGTTGGACTATATCATCTCATATATTGAACCCTTGTCGAGGGTTATGGTACAGTGTGCTTTATGTCCACATTTCGTACACATATGAGGTAAATATATTATTACTCTGTCCCACCCATATGTACACACTTTTTGATCAAGTTTGTCAGGTCATGTTTGACCAATTATAACTTTAGTTACGTATATTAACGATATGTTAAAATTTGATATTTAGAAAATACATCATGCAGGGTATCCAGCAATATCTCACATGATGATATTGGTGTCTATATACTAGTTGAAAATTATGGTCAAATATGCCTTAAGAAAGTTGATAAAAAAGTGTGCAGATTCGGCTGGGATGGAGGTAGTACCATAGTCATATAATTTGTCAACAATATTCAAATATGTCACGAAAGGGGTTATCTTCACATACTCCCTCTGTCCCAGCTCAAATTGCAAGGAATCTTTTTCACGCTTATCAAGAAGCTTGTCTAACCGTTAATATGTTTAACTACGTATAACAACGATAAATAAAAAGTTACTTTTGGAAAACTACTTGTTTCGACGAATCCAACCATATAACATATGATAATATTATTGTTTATATATCTATTCAAATATGTGGTCAAAGTTGGACAGTGAATAGTGACATAAAGTAAAGTGTGCAGTTTGAGCTGGGACGGAGGGAGTATATTTAATTATGGTTAATATGGTTGTATGAGTATATCATAGAGTACCAGTTACTTCAACGGTCTAATCACTCATCATACATGTTTATCAAGTACCCTTTTTCAAGGTTTACACTAAAAGGTCACTAATGTGAGTAATGAACTGTTGAACCGGAACCTGATCAGCTCCCACGAATCCCATATTCAGACAAAGACACAGCTCAACAGCTCCTTAAACCAACAAAATATTGAGTTTCATCACTCTCCACAACTGATGATAAGGGACAACAGGTTGGAGAGGCTGGAGACAGTTTTGTCGAAAGCGAATGTCTTCAATCAAAGAAGCTGCAAAAAACAACGCCATAATCTCAACTCATGAAGACAATGTTAGTAATAAATCTTGTCAGTTTTTTCTTTGTGTTTAATTTCATTTAGGAGCATTTGTTATTCCCATTTTGTAACTTGTTTTTCAATTCTATTTATAGCAAAATATATGAAGAAAAGCAGTAAGTTTTCTGCACCAAAGTATTGTGTTCTTATTCAAAAACTAACATTTGGTATCAGAGCCACAACGATCCTATGGCCGACGCTACGAGTTCAGCATCACGATCTCCGGTACGTGCGGAACGCCAGAGAGAACGCGGACGCAGCAGGGCACGGCGGGGCAACGGCGGCGAAGTTATCATTCACGAACGTGTCATCCAAGAACGTAACAATCTTGGTGCCAACATCGTGTATCCCACGTTGACGACAACAAACTACATAGAATGGGCTCTTGTGATGAAGATAAACCTACGGGCACAAGGTTTATGGGAGGCCACCTCCGGCATCGGAGATCCGTCCGAACGGGAAGACATGGCGGCTCTCTCGGCGTTGATCCGCGCGGTGCCACCGGAGATGGTACCGACGCTAGCTGTCAAAACGACGGCACACGAGGCTTGGGAAGCCATCCGGATGATGCGAGTCGGCGTAGATCGGGTGCGCGAGGCCACGGCGCAGCGTCTGCGCAAGGAGTTCGAGCAAATCACCTTCAAGGACGGGGAGTCGCTCGACGCTTTCGGCATGAGGATTACGGGCATCGTCAATAACCTTCGATCTCTCGGTGACGCCATAGAAGAGATCAAGGTGGTCCAAAAGTTTTTGCGGGAGGTGCCGAGCCAGTACGCCCAGATCGCTTGTTCGATCGAGACGTTGCTCGACTTGAACGGCATGACGGTGGAGGAGCTCATCGGCCGGCTCAGGTCGGCAACCGAACGTTGCTCCATCAACACCATGGACAACACCAGCGGCCAGGTCTTACTCACGGAACAAGAATGGATCGCACGGGGCCGGGGCTCTAGCTCCGGGAACAAAGGCAAAGGCAAGGCTTTCCAGAAGGGGAAGAAACCAAGCCATGACCGAGACGGAAGCCAACGTGCAGTAAGCGGTGACCGGGACTTGACGAAGATGAAGTGTTACAATTGTAACAAATACGCCGGCCACATCTCCAAGTACTGCCCCGAGCCACGGCGCGAACGGAGGGAACGCGCCAACCTCGTGCAAGACCAAACGGAGGAACCAACGCTTCTTGTGGCAAGGCTTCACTCCCTCACGATCGGGAACCAGGCCTCCGAGGAGCGCGTCCTGCTCAGCGAGGCGCGGTCTCAAGCACTGTCCACAAAGGAGCCCGGGCAGTGTGACACGACATGGTTCCTCGACTCCGGTGCGAGTGCCCACATGTGCGGAAAACGGGAGTTCTTCTCCGAGCTAGACACAAATGTACGAGGCTCGGTCAAGTTGGGAGACGACACCTCTGTGGAAATAGAAGGCATCGGCACGATTCTTTTTACGTGCCGGAACGGTGAGCATCTAAAGTTGGACGAGGTGTATTACATACCTCGGCTCCATAGCAGCATCATCTCTCTCGGTCAACTGGACGAGAACGGGTACGACATGAGGATCCAGCACGGGTGGCTCGCGTTACGGGACCAAGGCGGGCGCTTGCTCGCGCGGGTGCCAAGAAGCCGAGGGCGCCTCTACCTCCTGCATCTGAACTTGGCACAGCCCGTGTGCCTTGCGGTGCACAGGTGTGAGGATGGGTGGCGCTGGCATGCAAGGTACGGCCACATGCATTTTGAGGCTCTTCGTCACCTGGCCCGAGAGAAGATGGTGCACGGACTCCCGCTGCTCGGTGACGCCGAGCGCCTGTGTGACGCTTGCCTAGCCAGGAAGCAGAAACGCGGTTCGTTTCCACGCCAAGCCAAGAACCGAGCTACCGAGCGCCTTGGGCTCATGCATGCCGATCTGTGTGGACCCATCGAGCCACAAACCCCTGGAGGTAAACGATATTTTCTACTAATGGTAGATGATTTTAGTAGATATATGTGGGTAGTCTTGTTGGCCTCGAAGGATCAAGCGGCGGACGCCATCAAGAGGACCGTGGCAGCAGCCGAACGGCAAAGCGGGTGCAAGTTGAAGACGCTGCGGACCGACCGTGGAGGTGAGTTCACATCTCACGGACTCGGCGAGTACTTTGCCGACCGCGGAGTGCACCGACAAACGACGGCACCATACACGCCCCAGTAAAATGGCGTGGTTGAACGACGAAATCAAACGGTGGTTGGCATGGCACGGTGCCTCTTGAAGGCCAAAGGCATGCCGTTGAGGTTTTGGGGAGAAGCTGTGACGACGGCGGTCTACCTCCTGAACCGGGGAACCACGAAAAGCGTCATCGGCAAAACACCCTACGAAGCATGGCACGGGTGCCGGCCGAGCGTGCACCATCTCCGGGTGTTTGGGTGCGTCGCGCATGTCAAGGCCACGCAGCCGGGGTTGAAGAAACTGGAGGACCGGAGCACGCCGATGGTGCTGCTTGGTTACGAAACTGGAACCGTGGGGTACCGCATCTACGACCCCGCCACGGACCGGGTAAAAATTTCCCGCGACGTCGTCTTCGACGAGGATGCAGCATGGAACTGGACTCTTCCAGGGAGCAAGCAGAGACGTGATCATTGTGGAGAAACATTCTCCGTCGAGTGGTTTGTTTCTCCCGTTGCAGGTACTGAATTGCACAGGAGCAAGATGCACGCAGAGAGAGCATCGTCTTCAAACGCCGGAATCTCCACCGGAAACGAAGCCGGAGACGTGCCCTCACCAGTCACTCAAACTACTTTGGTTGCACCTCCACCGCCGACGGTGGAGTTTGTGTCCCCACCGACCGGTGCTTCAGAACCATCTCCGGCGCCTCTCCGGTACCGCACGCTAAAAAGTCTATACGATGAAACTGCCCCTGTTGAAGCAGAAGACGACGAACAGTGTCTCCTCATCGCCAACGAACCGACAACCTTTGCTGAAGCCGAGAAGGATGAAGGGTGGAGAGCTGCGATGGTGGAGGAGTTGGGCAGTATTGAGGCAAATCAAAGTTGGCGCCTCACTGTGCTACCACCGGGAAAATGAGCAATCGGCCTGAAGTGGGTTTATAAACTCAAGAAGGATGCAGTCGGGGAGGTTGTGAAACGAAAGGCACGGCTGGTGGCGAAGGGTTATGTACAGCGTCAGGGGGTGGATTACGAGGAAGTCTTCGCTCCCGTCGTAAGGATGGAAACCGTGCGAGTGCTGATCGCGCTTGCGGCTCACCATGGTTGGCCGGTCCACCACATGGACGTCAAGACCGCGTTCCTCAACGGTGATCTGATCGAGGAGGTCTATGTCAAGCAACCGCCGGGTTTCGAAATTCAAGGCAACGAAGGCAAGGTTCTCCGGCTTCAGAAGGCTCTCTACGGACTACGCCAAGCTCCGAGGGCTTGGAATGCCAAACTTGACAAAAGTCTCCGCGACTTGGAGTTTGTGCGATGTGAAACCGAGCACGCAGTTTATCGCCGAAGCAACGGGCAGGAGCAACTTCTAGTTGGGATTTACGTCGATGACTTGATCATCACCGGAACTTCAATCGAAGAACTGACGAAGTTCAAGAAGGAAATGACCAATCTCTTTGAGATGAGCGATCTCGGCGAACTAAGTTACTACCTCGGCATCCAAGTACAACAACGGAAGGGTTTGGTCACTCTTTGCCAATCATCTTATGCCAGGAAGCTTTTACAAAAGGCCGGACAGGAAGAGTGCAATCCATGCACGGCACCAATGGAGGCACGGCTCAAACTAAGCAAGACCGGAGACGGGAGACCGATGGATGCCACGTATTACCGCAGCTTGGTAGGAAGCCTCAGGTACTTAGTTCACACTCGGCCGGACATTACTTTTGCAGTTGGTTATGTTAGCCGATTTATGGAGGAGCCAAAAATTGAGCATTTGGCAGCGGTGAAACATATTCTACGCTATGTGGCGGGAACTCTAGATTTTGGAGTTTCGTATGGAAAAGGTGTTGGACCTTTACTTTTGACAGGTTATAGTGATGCTGATTTGGCTGGAGACATCAACGACAGGAAGAGCACGACGGGAGTATTTTTCTTCCTAGGCCAATCTCCGGTGAGTTGGAAATCACAGAAACAACGGGTGGTGGCAATCTCTTCGTGCGAATCAGAGTATATTGCAGCTGCCACTACCGCTTGCCAAGGTGTTTGGCTTAGTAGATTGCTTGGAGAAATGCAAGGTGAACAGCCACAAACACCAACGTTACTGGTGGACAACAAATCGGCAATCAATCTTATCCGAAATCCTGTGTTTCACGATCGAAGTAAACACATTGATACACGTTACCACTTGATTAGAAATTATGTGGAACAGGGTGATCTTGAAATTGACTACATCAACACGGAAGCGCAGCTCGCTGACATTCTGACGAAGGCACTTGGACGAGTTCGTTTCCAGGAGCTAAGGAGCAAGATTGGTGTTGCCAACACAACATAAGCAACGACAAGATTAGGGGGTGATTTGTTAGTAATAAATCTTGTCAGTTTTTTCTTTGTGTTTAATTTCATTTAGGAGCATTTGTTATTCCTATTTTGTAACTCCTCATTTAGGAGCATTTAGGAGCATTTAGGAACATTTGTTATTCCCATTTTGTAACTTGTTTTTCAATTCTATTTATAGCAAAATATATGAAGAAAAGCAGTAAGTTTTCTGCACCAAAGTATTGTGTTCTTATTCAAAAACTAACAGACAATGACTACGCACCGCGTGGACTTATGTACAGAAATGCGAATGCATTTCCTCGGTACATATTCCAACGTGATAAACATGCTGCTTAATACATGCACTGATTCATTGATCCTGTCTGAATATTGCAGAAGCTATCTAGAGATGGAGAAGGTGTTCAAGGTTTACATGTACGAGGAAAGGGAGCCCCAGGTCTTCAACGACGGCCCTTGCAAGAGCATATACTCCACAGAAGAGATCTTCATACATGAAATTGAGAAGGGGAATGCTTTCAGAACTCATGATCCAGATGAAGCTTTTGTGTATTTTCTGCCATTTAGTGTGGTTTCAATGGTGCATTATCTATATGACTCTCAAAAATACGACAGAAAACCTTTAGGCCATGCCCTTGCCGATTACATAACACTCATATCTGGTAAACATTCTTTCTGGGATCGAAGCGTTGGTGCTGATCATTTCATGCTCTCCTACCATGATTGGGTGAGTAAAAACACATGTTTTTGCATGATTTGAATTTACATCTAAAAACATTCTTAAAACAAAGTGAACTCTAACCTTTTAGGGACCTTACACAACTACTTATGTTTTTGATTTGTTCAAGAACTCCATCAGAGTACTATGCAATGCCAATACATCCGAAGGTGATGTGTCCATTTTAGATGGTTATTTTAGGCTTTTTAGGATTAGGTTTTGTGCAATTTTGTGCTCTACATGTGGCATTTTGCCTTGAAATCATCTAAGGAAGGATAAAGGCGGCTTTGACGTTTTTATCACTTTTTAGATGATTTTGTGTGACAAGGTGATTTGTTTGAAGACTTTGAAGATTTGAAGACTTTGAAGATTTGAAGACTTTGAAGATTTGAAGACTTTGAAGATTTATCTTTGAAGATTTGAAGACCTTTACATTTGAGCTTTGTGAAGATTTGAAGAAGTGAAGAGATGAAGAAAGGAGAGCAAAGCAACGGATGAATGATGATCCAGGGTTCTCAGAATTTTCCGAGAAGAATCAGCCCTCAAGAGTGGCACCATTGGATTCCTCTTCTCGAGCACTATAAAATCAACTACAAGAACTCCCAAAACGGATCAACGGTTCACCCGGAGGAAGCAAAACAAAACAGGGCTGGATTTCACTGCTGGTCGCGACTCGCGATGGAACTGGTCGCGAGTCGCGACGACAACGCGAATCCAGCTCTGCAGCAGCGTTTTTCTCCCCTTTTTTCTTCCACTATAAATACCTCTTCACCCCTTCTTCTCCACAGCTTTTTGCCACTTTTCTCTTCCATTTTTGGGCCAAAACCCTAGGTTTTCTCTTCTTCTTTTCTTAGTTTCTATGTCTTTTCTTGTTCTAGAGTAGTTGTTGTACTTGGGAGCAAAGGATTGAAGCTTCCATATCTCTATGTAGTAAGAACTCATTTTATCTATCTATTTGGTATTTTTGCTATTGTGCATTTATTGTGCTTTGAATGTTAATTGTTGATTTCATTGATGTTGTTGAAAGCTTGAGCATATGAAATACTTGTATGAATTGCTAGCTAGGGTTTGGGGGATTTGGGTTAATTTCCCCCCTGTTCTTGTTAGGAATGTATGAGTATGATTTAGAGCTTTTGATTGTGTTGATGGATTGATAATGTGCTAGATGAATGTGATTGATGTTGAACTCTTCGTCATGTTCGTTTCTGTAGCAAACGAGAGAGTTATATGCTCTTGGATGAATGTGCATTGCACGTTCATCCAATCTCCTGTAATTGCATGAATTGGTTAAATGCTTAGTCACGGTGTAGTGGTCATAAGCATTGCCAAGCTTGTTGGTTCTTCGTGATTAAATGCCACCAATGGGATACCTTGAGTCGTGGTCGCGACAACGGGAGTCATTGGTGAGGTTTGACGAGAGATGTCGAACTCACTCTTGCAAACTACGAACTAAGAAGGATAGAAGTTTAGTCTCCACAACAAGTAGTTGAAGTATTGAATAGATGATTTTAATTCATCCTTGAAGCATTTATTATTTAGCATTTGTGTATTCTTGATGGTGTGTTTCACTTCATTTGTGCCATGAGTTGCTTGAGCATAGGGAGTGCTTGTATGATTGAATTGGTTAGGTGTTAGGAACGTGACGAATTCCGTAGCTCCTTTGCATGAAAATCTATGAGCGTGAACTTAGAACTTCTTGGGCATAACGTGTTGTGATTCTTGCTAGATGGGTATGTTGATGTTGAGTCATGTAGTGCTATATGATAGAATGAGTGAATGATTCAATGACCTACATTAGATTTGGAAGTGGATATCCCTTGCCCCCAAGGCTTTTTATCTTTGTAGTTTTAAAACCCCTTTTCTTAGTTTTGTTTGATGATTAGCATAGTCACTTGACCTTGCTAGTTATCTTGTCTTTTTACTTTCGTAACTTAGGAAAACCAACCAACCAACCCCCCCCCCCCCATTTTACTTGCTTTTATGTGTGTGTATATATTTTATCCTAGCACAATATTAACCATTTGTGCTTAAGCGCTTAGGAAGATCCCTCTTCTCCTTGGACGACCCCGATTTGCCGCTATCTACCTAGTTGTAGAAAGTAAGCAAAAAGGGCTTACAAATTATCTTTTGCATGGGGGTGTGACGACGGCGCCATTGCCAGGGAAGAGGCGTTTATTCTTAAGTATTTAGGTGTATTTGGTTGTGTATTGGCTAGTTGTTTTTATTTTCCACTACTTGGTGGTTGTTTTTGTTCGGAGTAGGTATTGCTTGAGTTCTTGGTAATTTATTTTATCGAGAATCCTTGCACTATGATTCCGAACTTTTGAAAAAAAAAATTTTAATGGAGCGTCTCACCTTGAGGGAACTCATGATGACAAGAGAGGCTCAACAAGCAAGGTTTTGTAGGATGTGTCGTTCCGACCATCCTACCGAATCTTGCCCTTTGTTGTGGGAAAAGCACGATGACCGAGAAATAACCCTTGGTTTTCAAAACCATGGGTACTATGAAGAGTGCTATCAAGAGGTTGGAGATGTTGGTTTTCAAGGGCAAAATGTTCAAGAGTGTTTTCCATACCACAACTCTAACAGTCCGGAATGGAGTGGTAGTCCGGATTGGTGGTATGAGAATGAGCCGGAAAACCAACATTACGAACAACCTAGTTGGCCGAAAGATTATCCCAAGCTCCCTAACCACTCAATTCCCTTTGAACCATCTCCACCTCCACAAAACTTTCCTCTTGAAAGTTTTGTACCCCCACCTATCGACTTTTGGAAGCTCATGGTGAAGGGGTTCAAGCCTTCACCATATGGATAACATTAGGGTCGTGCCGACGACCTTAAAAATATGGAGCTTCGTCGTGCCGATGACGTTAAATAAATTTGGCATTTCTTTTAGTTTTTGTTTCTTAGTTTGTGTTTCTTAGTTTGTTTTTGTTGTTGTTTTGTTTTGTTCTTTTTATGGCATGTTTTTCTGTGATTTTGTAGCAACATGAAGTGCATTGCAATGAAGGAGATGAAGGAACGAGATCAATGAACGAGGGAAGAAAGCTTGGACAGTTGGTAAGAAAACGAAAAATTTTTAAGCCTGGGATACCCTGTCGTCGCGAGTCGCGACGAACAGGGGAGAAAAATCCACTCCCAGCACCAACTTTCCGCGAGTCGCGTTGACCTCGCGATGCTCGTCGCGAGTCGCGATAAGCTTCGTCGCGAGTCGCGACGAGCTCAGAATTTTTGGGCTCTCGGAACCAACTTTCCGCGAGTCGCGACAGACTCGCGATGGGCCATCGCGAGTCGCGACGAAGAGGTCGCGAGTCGCGACGTGATCAGAAAATTTTTCCAAAAATTATGCTCCCGGTCTCTACTTTTTGCGAGTCGCGACGAACCCGTCGCGAGTCGCGACGAAGTCCGTCACGAGTCGCGACGAAGTCCGTCGCGAGTCGCGACCACTTCAGTCGCGAGTCGCGATGAAAATTCCAAGTTTTCATTTGATCTTAAACATTGCATGATTCTTCCTTCTTCTCCACCCAACACTCCCAAGAACCACCACATCTCCACTCATTCTCAACCATCCTACATATATTGGCATATGAACATTCTTGCATCTTTATAGTACATTTGTTGATTGTAGTATGCCGACTACATCATTGTGATCGTAAGTGCATATCCTATAATGATGCTTGTATACATGTCAATATATGTTGGATATTTTTCATGATTATTCTTATAGTGTTGGTTGAGTGTGATTTGGTTGTTCTTTGAAAATACTATGGTTATTAACTCTTGATGCTAAACCTAGTATTACATATCCTTATGTACTTGTGAGTTTAATGTGTTCTTCGTGGTGTTAGTCTTGATTAAACGGCGCCATGGAGACAATGCTTTTCTCGAGGGGTGAGTTCTTCTACGGCATCTTTGCTCACCCGTCCGGTTCCGACACCTATTTCGGGACCATACAAGTGCTTGGATTGCGCCATATCACCGGCGAATTGCGGAGACACGGGTGTCATTCTACCCCCTTACCTTGATTTTTATTATTCTTGCCTTATATGTTTACATTGAGGGCAATGTAATGTTTTAAGTGTGGGGAGGGGTTAGAGGAATCATATGCATGCTAGCTTGTTTTGGAATGCTTTTTGCTAATTTTCATTGGAAAAACATGAGAAAAAAAAATATAGAAAAAAAAGAAAAAAAAAGAAAAAGAAAACCCGCTAAGTTGAAAACCCGAGAGGGCAACTTAGGCAACATTGGGGGCCCGGATAGGTCGAAAACCCGAAAGGGCGGCCTAGGCAAAAATGAGAGGCTAAAATGTGCGGAAAAAGGTGAGATGTGAGCTAAAGAAACATGATGTGTGGCTAGGATGAAAACTCGAAAGAGCTCCTAGGCAAAATGAGAGAAAAAGAGAGAAAAAGAAAAATTCTAAGATTTCACTCATTTGCCGGCGTTGGAGTCATAAGGTTGCGGTTGTCACATGGATGGATTGGGTAGCTCAACATCTATAGACCTCTTGGGATTGGGTAGCTTAGTGGGTTAGGAAACGAAGTGTGGTTATGAAATTCCTTATCTCTTTCTACTTCGTTTTTGGTTGATATATTGGCATTAGCTTCATTTTATGTCATTGGATTTTGGTGGATATATTGGCATTAGGTGAAGTATGTGCTTAAACCTCTTAAATGGTTTTAACTTCATCTTGTGTCATTGGACTTTGGGAATATCAATTCTGGGCTTTGAAATATTTTTATGGGTAGTGAATTGATAAGTGGTAGGTTTGGTTAGATTTAGGATTGGGGATGTGTGTGTGAAAAATTCTCATGTGAGCTTTTATTTTGGGATTTATGATATTGAGAGTTTTTGTGAGGCTTTGTTTGGGGGATTAGTTTAGGATATGGCCATATGAATTCCTCCGTGTGCTTGGATCTTTTCTTACTTGAGGGCGAGTAAGGTTCAAGTGTGTGGAGGTTTGATGAGGCCATTTTATGCAGTTATTTTAGGGTTTTTAGGATGTGGATATGTCATTTCCTCCGTGTGCTTGAATCTTTTCTTACTCGAGGGCGAGTAAGGTTTAAGTGTGGGGAGGTTTTATGTGTCCATTTTAGATGGTTATTTTAGGCTTTTTAGGATTAGGTTTTGTGCAATTTTGTGCTCTACATGTGGCATTTTGCCTTGAAATCATCTAAGGAAGGATAAAGACGGCTTTGACATTTTTATCACTTTTTAGATGATTTTGTGTGACAAGGTGATTTGTTTGAAGACTTTGAAGATTTGAAGACTTTGAAGATTTGAAGACTTTGAAGATTTATCTTTGAAGATTTGAAGACCTTTACATTTGAGCTTTGTGAAGATTTGAAGAAGTGAAGAGATGAAGAAAGGAGAGCAAAGCAACGGATGAATGATGATCCAGGGTTCTCAGAATTTTCCGAGAAGAATCAGCCCTCAAGAGTGGCACCATTGGATTCCTCTTCTCGAGCACTATAAAATCAACTACAAGAACTCCCAAAACGGATCAACGGTTCACCCGGAGGAAGCAAAACAAAACAGGGCTGGATTTCACTGCTGGTCGCGACTCGCGATGGAACTGGTCGCGACTCGCGACGACAGTGCGAATCCAGCTCTGCAGCAGCATTTTTCTCCCCTTTTTTCTTCCACTATAAATACCTCTTCACCCCTTCTTCTCCACAGCTTTTTGCCACTTTTCTCTTCCATTTTTGGGCCAAAACCCTAGGTTTTCTCTTCTTCTTTTCTTAGTTTCTATGTCTTTTCTTGTTCTAGAGTAGTTGTTGTACTTGGGAGCAAATGATTGAAGCTTCCATATCTCTATGTAGTAAGAACTCATTTTATCTATCTATTTGGTATTTTTGCTATTGTGCATTTATTGTGCTTTGAATGTTAATTGTTGATTTCATTGATGTTGTTGAAAGCTTGAGCATATGAAATACTTGTATGAATTGCTAGCTAGGGTTTGGGGGATTTGGGTTAATTTCCCCCCTGTTCTTGTTAGGAATGTATGAGTATGATTTAGAGCTTTTGATTGTGTTGATGGATTGATAATGTGCTAGATGAATGTGATTGATGTTGAACTCTTCGTCATGTTCGTTTCTGTAGCAAACGAGAGAGTTATATGCTCTTGGATGAATGTGCATTGCACGTTCATCCAATCTCCTGTAATTGCATGAATTGGTTAAATGCTTAGTCACGGTGTAGTGGTCATAAGCATTGCCAAGCTTGTTGGTTCTTCGTGATTAAATGCCACCAATGGGATACCTTGAGTCGTGGTCGCGACAACGGGAGTCATTGGTGAGGTTTGACGAGAGATGTCGAACTCACTCTTGCAAACTATGAACTAAGAAGGATAGAAGTTTAGTCTCCACAACAAGTAGTTGAAGTATTGAATAGATGATTTTAATTCATCCTTGAAGCATTTATTATTTAGCATTTGTGTATTCTTGATGGTGTGTTTCACTTCATTTGTGCCATGAGTTGCTTGAGCATAGGGAGTGCTTGTATGATTGAATTGGTTAGGTGTTAGGAACGTGACGAATTCCGTAGCTCCTTTGCATGAAAATCTATGAGCGTGAACTTAGAACTTCTTGGGCATAACGTGTTGTGATTCTTGCTAGATGGGTATGTTGATGTTGAGTCATGTAGTGCTATATGATAGAATGAGTGAATGATTCAATGACCTACATTAGATTTGGAAGTGGATATCCCTTGCCCCCAAGGCTTTTTATCTTTGTAGTTTTAAAACCCCTTTTCTTAGTTTTGTTTGATGATTAGCATAGTCACTTGACCTTGCTAGTTATCTTGTCTTTTTACTTTCGTAACTTAGGAAAACCAACCAACCAACCCCCCCCCCCCCCATTTTACTTGCTTTTATGTGTGTGTATATATTTTATCCTAGCATAATATTAACCATTTGTGCTTAAGCGCTTAGGAAGATCCCTCTTCTCCTTGGACGACCCCGATTTGCCGCTATCTACCTAGTTGTAGAAAGTAAGCAAAAAGGGCTTACAAATTATCTTTTGCATAGGGGTGTGGCGACCGCCCACTATCAGAAGGCTTCAATCCTCTCAAAGAAGTTTTGCTGCCTGAAATCCATCTTCAGACAGGAAAAATCGATGGACTTATTGGAGGTCCTTCACCTTCGTGAAGATCCCTCCTCGCGTTCTTTGCAGGAAGGCTGCATGGCCACTTCAGGTCAGTGGCGGAACCAGAACTATCATAAAATTTCTTGAAAGTCCATGATTTTCAACACATTTGTAAATCCGCAACTCCATACATATCATGCACATTCTTCTGGAGCAATGTTAGGAGAAAGATGAGGACATCAGAGTCTACAAAAGCCTCCTAAAAGGCGAGTCCTATGAATCTATGCTGAGGAAGAGTAGATTCTGTCTTTGCCACATTGGATATGAAGTGGCAAGTCCGAGAGTGGTGAAAGCCATCTATGCAGAATGCATCCCAGTTCTGATTTCAGACAGCTATGTTCCACCTTTCAGTGATGTCCTAAACTGGAGGGCATTTTCCATTGAGGTTGCAGTTAAGGACATACCTAAAATGAAGGACATTCTGATGAATGTGTCCCAAAGTCAGTATCTGAGAATGCATAGGAGATTGAAACAAGTGCAGAGGCACTTTGTGGTGAATGATGGGAATCCTAAGAGATCTAACAATTTCCATATGGTTTTGCATTCCATTTGGCTGAGGAGATTGAATATTCAAATTCAGGACTAACTTAATCATGGAAATCCAAGTCCCCTAATATTTTTGTGATATTTTTGATGGTCATAATGATTATTTCTAGCTAGGGATTATTTTTACCCTAGGATTGATTATTTATTCATCAAAACTACATCCACTTCTTACTATTAGAGCGAATGTGGGACAGATCTCCACCAAAATCCGTCTCACTATCATTTCTAACTAACTTATTCACACATGGTTTAATTCAAATTGAAACCATTTAATATTTATATTTCAAAAGATGTATCTTTCACTTCGCCAGTTATTCATCATTAATATTATAGTTCCATCAAATTTATCTTGATCAATTGTACTATTTATAATGACATTTTAATATTTGGTGAGTTGAAATCTCTCAAATCAAACCCAATTCATCTAATAATGACATTAAATAGATTGATTTGTTTAATTAGCCTATTCATTCAACTTTGAACTTCACATAATTTCTATTTTCTAACTTAAACAGATTGACGTGTTATGTCGAGAATTGGTAGGTTATAGACAATCAAGTTTAATTTACTTAAAAGTTAAGGGACCAACTGGGAGGTCATCGCCGTACTTCTCAAAGTTAATACTTTTAAGCCCTAAATGCTTCCTATCTACAATTAAGTAGAAAATGGCAAGTTCACGAGAAGAGAGATCTTTTTAAGTGTTTTAAACATATATAGGAGAAAACATACTAAGCACATACATACATAGATATATATAAGCATGTAAACAAGGGGGTGGGGGGGGGTTTGGTTGGTTTGATCCTAAGTTAAAAAATTAAAGTACAACAACTAGCAAAGCAATAGAACAATGCTAATCATGCAATACAACTAAAGGTAAGATGAAAATAACAATTTACATAACCTTGGGCGCAATTGACTTCGACTTCCAAACCTCATATCCATCATTGAACATGCAACTTATTTACTACTTTCACTACTTGTTGTGAAGGCTAAACTTCTATCCTTCTTAGATAGTAGTTTGCAAGAGTGAATTCGACATCTCTTGTCAAACCTCACCAATGACTCCCGTAGTCGAAACATGACTCAAGGTATCCCATTGATGGCATTTAGCATGAAGAATCAACAAGCTCGGCAACACTTATAAACACTACACCGCGTCTAAGCATTTAACCGATTTATGCATTTACACAAGATTGGTCAAGAACGATCGACATTCATAGACTTCTCTCGTTTGCTACAAGCGATAAACATGAAAAAGAGTTCAACATCATCATATTCACCTAGAAATCATCAATCCATCAACACAATCAAAAGCTCTAAATCATACTCATAGATTCCTAACAAGAAAAGGGGGGAAATCAACCCACTACCCCTAAACCCTAGCAAGCAATTCATACAAGTATTTCATATACTCAAACTTTCAACAACATTAATGATATTAACAAACACATTCAATGCTCCATAAATGCACAATAGTAAGAGCAATAAATAAGCTACAAATTGTTCTTAAGACATGGGTTTGGAAGCCTTAGTCAATTGCTCCCAAGAGATAGATTAGCTACAAGAGTTCATGATAATCAATGTTAAACAACTAATCATAAAAATAAGAGAATTCAAGGATGAAAAATGGAAGAAAAAGGGTTTGAAATAGTACTATAATCGCAGCAGAGAAAATGTATGAATGAGAGGAAAGAGAGTGGTATTTATAGTACAAAGAAGATAAGGTGAAATTCTGGCCACCCATCGGTCGCGACTCGCGACGACTCATCGCGACTCACGACGGTATCACGATGAGGCCATCGCGACTCACGACGGGTGCCAGAATTTTGCATTGTGTCTTTTTCTTCTTCTTGTGGCATGCAGTCATCTTCATAGTCCTTCCTCTCAATCTCCAAGTCTTCAATGGCTCCAAAATTGGTCTTCAATGGCCTCCGGTCTTCATGTCTTCGAAGCAAGTCTTCAAAATTATTTGAAAGTGTAGTCTTCAATGGCCTCCGGTCTTCATTGCCTCCGTGTTCTTCCCTTGTCACACAAAATCCACTTAGAAGAGGTAAAAGAGTGTAAAGTTGCTCTTACCCCTCCTAAGAGAATTTCAAGGTAAACACAAGCTCTCGATAATAAAAGAGCACAAAAGTGACCCTAAATAGTACTAAATTATGCATAAAAAATGGACACATCACCAACACATAAATACCATTAAAAAAGTGAACACTTAAAAGGTTAAAATATTCTTTCAATCCAGTTCGATCTGGACGGCAACAATGGCGGATTATCACTTCGTGTACACGGATCTGGAAGGAGCTTCGACCGAATGGGATGATCTTCAGAAAAAATACGGCAATCTGCCTTCAAGCCCACCAGTTTGCCCCGGCTGATGACCCGGGTTCCAAGCCCAAACACAAGGTTTGGATTGATCACAAAACCGAAGAAGAGCTAGAGGACCTCAAGGATGATCTTGATGAGGATCGCTTTCTCGAGGAATATAGGTCATTTGATCTCCCCAAGTGTTTTATTGATCTGGGTTTTGCTTGTTTTCACGTATTTTTTTAAGTGAAATGATTTCTTCATTCTGTTGATTTTGTACCATTCGTTTTAGATTAGTGTAAAGTTATTTTTTTAGTGTAAGACTGTGGAAAAGATTGTGTTTGTGTTGAAAAGACGTCAATCCAAGTAGTACTAGACTTGTATTGAGTCTTTAGTTCCATTTTCTAGGCATATTTAAAAATCATCAGTTAAGTAAAATGCAAACCTTGTACAATTTGTCCAAGGTTCATGTGTAGCGGAAACCCCCTCCACATTGAATGATATATGTGTGGATTTTAGTTCAACTATAGTGACATTACATATAAGTGTACATATAAGCGTATAATAGATACATTTATGTAATGTCATCACCTCTCGAAGGTAATAAGCAATGGACAGGTGGAGAGGTCCCAAAGATGATCCTATAATAGTCCATGAATGATTAATCATATGTACAAATTAGAGGTACAAATACACCATGAAGGTATCACTCATTCTCAAACCTGTCCATTTCATTAACATGACTAATATAACGCTTGGTGTACAATGGAGTGGAGGGGTACATACGAACCTCACCTGAACCATCACCTCTCGAACCATCACCTGTGTCACTATATGCTCCACTACTTTAGTTTAGGTACATGCTTTACTTAGGTACATGCTTTAATGAGATGGTGTTAATTTGCCCTTAATTTCCCAACTGTACCGGACTGTATCAGATATTTTCCTTCAACTCATAATATAATTACCTTCAATCATGTTCTTCATAGTTTTGATCCCTTTGGCTCTCTTCACAAGTTTATCTTTCTCTTCATTTTATCCTCCCCCGTTGAACCGGAACCCGATCAGCTCCCACAAATACCATATTCAAACAAAGACACAATTCAACAGCTCCTTAAACCAACAAAAGATTGAGTTGATCACTCTCCATAAGTGATGAAAATGGACAACAAGTTGGAGAGGCTGGAGACAGTTTTATCAAAAGCGAGGTCTTTAATCAAAGAAGCTGCAAAAAACACCACCATGATCTCAACTCATGAAGACAATGACTACGCGCCTCATGGACCTATGTACAGGAATGCAAATGCATTTCATCGGTACACATTCCAACATGATAAACATGCTACTTAATATATACACTGATTCATTGATTCAGATTGAATATTGCAGAGGCTATCTAGAGATGGAGAAGGTGTTCAGGTTTACGTGTACGAGGAAGGAGAGTCCCCCGGTCTTCCACGACGGCCCTTGCAAGAGCATATACTCCACAGAAGGGATCTTCATACATGAAATGGAGAAGGGGAATGATTTTAGAATTCATGATCCAGATGAATTTTTTGTGTATTTTCTGCCATTTAGTGTGGTTTCAATGGTGCATTATCTGTATGATCCTCAGAAATACGACAGAAAACCTTTAGTCCATGCCCTTGCTGATTACATAACACTCGTATTTGGTAAACATCCTTTCCGGAATCAAAGCGTTGGTGCTGATCATTTCATGCTTTCCTGCCATGATTGGGTGAGTAAAAATTTGGTTTTTTGCGTAATTTGAATTTACATCTAAAAACATTCTTAAAACAAAGTGGACTATAACCTTTCAAGGGTCTTACACAACTACTTATGTTCTTGATTTGTTCAAGAGCTCCATCAGAGTAATATGCAATGCCAATACATCATAAGGCTTCAATCCTCTAAAAGATGTTTTGCTACCTTAAATCCATCTTCAGACACGAAATATCGGTGGACTTATTGGAGGTCCTTCACCTTCGCAAAGATCAATCATTGCATTATTCACAAGAAGGCTGCATGGACACATCAGGTCAGTGGCAGAACCAGAACCAGAAGGTCAGTGGCCCCGCGTAACAGTTTTGTAACCGTTCTTTCCATTTTAGGCAAATGGACAGCCTGATGCCATTTTGTACTTTGCAGTGCAGCGCAGGCAAATAGCGCAAACCGTTAATTCCAAGTGATACCTAGCAAGGGGTTAATTAAATGCGTACGCATAATTAATTTACCCCCTACCCGACCTTCTTTGCCATACTGCAACCGTGGAGAATCCTATCCACCATACGGAGGGAAGCTGCTGCAAAAAAAATACATATATATATATGTATATATTTTTCATTTTATTTTTTCAGTAGTAGCCATCCTTCGAGGGAACTTCAGAATCCCCTCTCGAGGACAGAGCACTCGAACACATTCAACACTCGAATGGCCCCCCACGAGCACTCGAAAGCTTCCAAAACTCGAATGCCCCCCTCGAGTGCTTGAGCACCAACCATCTCGAGGACAGAGCCGACTAACACCTTCAATTTGATATCCTACGTTTTGGATAACTGATGAAGCATTTAATGATGCATCCACTGATGCGGACCGTGTCTACTTATCTTCTCCAAAGGATATCTGCATGAAATTTCCACCTTCTGGCTCTACTCCTTCAACTCTCGGGCGTGGATGAAGTTTTGGTATTTATACTCAATACAGTAACATTCTCATGGACTCCCTCAACTCAATATTTTGCACATTTTCTCATCTGGAGTCCATAATCATTACTCCTAAACTGTAATTTAGCTTCAAACTGTAAGCTATCTATGGTTCTGAAACTCTTTGGTTTAGGCTATTAATTTTGTGATTGAAGTTGCCTGGCCAAAGGAGAGAATTAACACAAGGGGTGGAGATTCTCCCTTTTGGATCACAACTTCGTCATCTATCCTGTTTTTTGGATAGTTGTTTCGCAAAGACTAGTTATAGATTTGGTAGGACTTTTGGAGGCAACTATGTTGTTTCAGCACTCATTACGAACAAACTACACTCTATGTATATCCTATTCATCTTTGAAGTAGGCTTGGAGAACCTCTAATATATTCTCCCCCACCCTCGGGTGTTCTCATTAAAAAAAAGACTAACACCTTCAACACTCGAATGCCCCCACATGTGCACTCGATAGCTTCCAACACTCGAATGGCCCCGTCGAGTACTCGAGCTCCACCAGCACTCGTATGACTTGAGCACTCGAATACCTCAAAACCTTTGCGACTCCACCAGGGGACGAGCACCCTGTAGCACTTGAATGCCCTCCTCGAGGACAAAGCACTCGAACACCTTCAGCCCTCGAATGCCCCCCAGCAGCACGAGAAAGCATCCAACACTCGAATGCCCCCTCGAGTACTTGAGCACCAACCATCTCGAGGACAGAGCAGACGAATACCTTCAACCTTCGAATGCCCCCACACGAGCACTCAAAAGCTTCCAACACTCACATTTCCCCCACGAGTACTCGAGCTCCACCAGTTCGAGTGCTCAATTAAAGTTCGAGAGGTGTCAACTCCTTCTACCCCCTACGAACCATCTCTTTTTTTTGTAGCATCATTAACCCTAGACCCGACCCTAAAAAAATCTAGTTATACTCAGACCCGTAGGGTCTAAAAATATTAGATCCAAACCTAAATTCGATGGGTCTAAAACGGGTATGGGTCTTAAATGGGTCTAATATTCTAATGTTTTTTCTTCTAATGTTTTTTCTTCACTAAATAAAATTATATTATCTTAAATACAAATAATTCCAGTTAAACATGCATATGAATTAACTTTTCAAGAAAAAAATATACTCCCTCTGGTCCTCTTATATTGGCCTACTTTCCATTTTGGGATGGTTTTTTATTTATGTCTCCTTCCCCTTTTGGTAAATTCTAGAATCTTTTCATCCACTCATTTTACTTTTTACACTTTCAATACAATCTCTACCATTCATTTATCTTTTTGAAAAAATTTGTGCCCAAAAGTTGAGGCCAATATAAGAGGACCAGAGGGAGTACAATAAATATTATTTGTTCAATAAAAAATAAAAAAATACAAATAGAATATGAAAGTAAGGTAGAAATTAGTGTAAAATTATGTATATAGTTAGGTTTATATGGGTCTACGGGTCTGGATCTGGGTCTTAATATTTTAGATCTGGACCTGTATTTTAAAATCTAGAAACAAATCTGGACCCAGACCTGATGGATCTAAATTTGTTATTATCAACGGAGGGAGTAGTTTTATCATAAACATTGTTGTAACTGTTACATTTTGTGTTGGTGAATTGAGCCTGGTTTAATGGTAAACTACACTCTCTTGAACCCTCCTCTCGAACCTCACCTCTCGAACCCCTCTACTGGAACCTTTACCTCTAGAACCAGAGAGCACCTATTGAATCTTCCTCTCGAACTCACCTCTCCAACCCCTCCACTGGAACCTTCACCTCTCGAACCGTCCACTGGAACCTTCACCTCTCGAATCCTCCTCTTGAACCACACCACTCGAACCACAAAGTTCCTCTCGAACCATCCTCTTGAACCAGTACCACTCGAACCCCTCCACTCGCACCTCACCACTCGAACCAGAGAGGACCTCTTGAACCCTCACCTCAAACCTTACCTCTCGAACCCCTCCATTGGAACCTTCACCTCTGGAAGCAGAGAGTACCTCTCGAACCCTCATCTCGAACCTCACCTCTCCAACCCCTTCACTGGAACCTTCACATATCGAACCCTCCACTGGAACCTTCACCTCTTGAATCCTCCTCTTGAGCCACACCACTCGAACCAGAGAGTACCTCTCGAACCCTCCTCTCGAACCTCACCTCTCCAAACCCTCCACTTGAACCTTCACCTCTCGAACCAAAGAGTACCTCTCGAACCTCACCTTTTCAACCAGTACCTCTCGAACCCTCCTCTCGAACCTCACCTCTCCAACCCCTCCACTGGAACCTTCACCTCTCGAACTAGAGAGTACCTCTCGAACCCTCCTCTCGAACCTCACCTTTCCAACCAGTACCTCTCGAACCAGTATCTCTCGGACCCTCCCCTCGATTTCTCACCTCTCGAACCAGGGGAAAAGGAGGAAAGAAATAGGATGGTGAAATGCTCAAAACGATGTCGTTTTGGGCAGCCACCTGTCTGCACCTACAGAAGCACATAGAAGTTGGGACTTTGGAGCATACGTAAAAGTACAAAAATGCCCCTGTCAAACCCTCCTCTCGAACCAGGGAGTACCTCTCGAACCTCACCCCTCCAACCAGTACCTCTCCAACCAGTATCTCTCGAACCCTCCACTCAATTTCTCACCTCTTGAACCATCCAATGGAACCGTCACCTCTCAAACCCTCCAATGGAACCTTCACCTCTCGAACCAGAGAGTACCTCTCGAACCTTTACCTCCCCTTTGTGTGTACGACATTTAGGTACTACATCATATGTTATGTGTGAGGTTATATGGTGATAATATGAGGTTACAATGTCACCATATGATATATGTATATTCCAATATGGTTTATACCATATATCATATGTGAATACTGAGGGGTACACATATGAGATACACATCATAACCTTGGAGATTATGATATATATTATATATAATTTGTCAACCATATTTATGTGATAAGTTGAACCATATATTAACCATTTATGTGAATATGGTAACCATAATGTCTGCTTTATCACATATATATCATGTAGATAAGCATTCCATGGTGAATACCATAATTAGGGTAACCAGGGGTTATCACCTCTCACCAAATCCACGTTATTCATGGTAATTACCATAATTAGTACCCCTTTATAATATATGATTATGTATAATGGTACATAATCACCTCTGCTTATGGAACAATAGCATGTACCTCCACTCGGATAATGTACATAATGCACCTCCACATTGAATGAATGACATACGGTCCAGACTTTGGTCCCTTGTTAACAGAGTATTCAATATGTAATATGATTTCAATCACTGGGACGAATACGTAATATGCTAGAATGTCTAAAAATAATAATAATAATAAGTTACGGTAGAAATGATGTGATGTATAATAATTAACTTTCTAACTTCATAACATCATTAACCTTCTGGCTACATAACACTCTTAACTTTCTAACTACATAGCACAATATTACTGTACACAGGAGGCTTTGCCGCCTTATAGTAATATAATGTGATTTATTAACTTTCTAACTGCATAACACCATATTACTATACACAGGAGGATTTTCCGCATTATGGTAATGTGATGTGATTTATTAACTTTCTAAATGCATAACACCATATTTCTATACACTGGGAGCTCTGTCACCTTATAATAAAATTGTGTGATCTACATCTAACTAATCTTTAACTTCTTTATTTTAATATTTCTATGATTAATTATGTCCTAACATATTTGTCTATTTATTTGATGACCTTACATTACTAATCTACACTTAACATTTTAACTATAATTAATTAATATAACGGTTATAAATGATTATATTTTTAGCGGTAATATAACGGCTATAAACGACTATATTTTACACTATAAATACAAAACATCAAATGATACAAAACCACATCCTCTCTTCTACCTCACATTTTTGCTATATTTTACCGATAAAATGTCTAGACTAAAATTTATCTTTGTTGCTGTAATTATTTTAGTATTACATGTTACCATTTCTCACCGTAGAAGTTTCACCGGAAGATTTTTGTTTTTCTTCATTAATGATCGGAGTCATGTATTGCTCATTATTTTTCGCAATCATTATCATCAGTCCACTCGACATCAGTGGAAACAACTATATGCCATGGATGATAGGCGTTGAAATGCACTTGGAATCAATGAACCTCCTTGAGACAATCCAAGAGGGGAATAACTCATCAAGGATGGACAAGACAAGATCTTTAATCTTCCTTCGTCGACACCTTGATGGGAGTCTCAAAAATGAATATCTCACTATGAAAGATCCACTTGAGCTGTGTAAAATTTTGAAAGAAAGATACGATCACACAAGAGATGTAATATTCCCCATATACCGCGATGACTGGAACAATCTACGGTTCTAAGACTATAAGAAAATCTGTGACTAATAATTCTGCAATGTACACAGCAGTAACCCACTTGATATACTGTGGGGTTACAATAACTAACAAAGAAATGTTGGAAAAGACTCTTTCTACTTTCCACACATCAAATGTGACCTTACAACAATAATATCGCGTGCAGGATTTTAAAAGATATTCTGAACTAATTTCTTGTCTGCTCATTGTGGAAAAGAATAATGAGTTGTTGATGAAGAATCACCAATCTCGCCCGACTGGCTCAAGAGTGTTTCCTTAAGCAAATGCTGTTAACTCCGATGAACCTAAACCCAAAAATTATTTTTAGGGTCGAGAGAGAGGTCGGGGTCATGGACGAGGTTGAGGTTGAGGTCGGGGTTGTGGTTACGGATGTGGTCGAGGTGGTTACAATTTGTCCTATAAGTCCGGTAACTACTATCACAGGAAGCATCAATATGAGAGGTACCATGAAAGTACTCATAAAAGGGGAAAAGACTCCAGTTCATCAAAGGGATCTGGAACCTTTTGTTTCAAATGTAGTGGCAAAGGACATTGGTCAAGAGTCTGCAGAGTCCCGGAACGCTTATGCAAACTCTACCAAGAGTCTATAAAAGGAAAGGGGAAGGAAGAAATCTTCAATGAATCCACTCATCTCGAAGCTTCCGATTTTAATGATGATTTCATGGACATAGTTGATGATTTCATTGAGCAGCCAAGTGGTTGAAACTAAAAGAAGGACAATTATATAACTACTATTGGGAATGAAGATAGATGGTCTGATGTCTGTTTGTATCTCTTATATATATATATATGGTTTTATTTAAAGCCTGCTACTTTCAAGTTTATTATCTTTCTTATCAAATTTGTTTTTTTAATTAAAGAGGTGAAATGGATAAAGCTAATCGTGAAGCCAACCAAAGGATCAAAAATGAAGAAATTTGCATACTCGATTGTGGAACAACGCACACTATACTAAAGGATAAAAGGTTTTTCTCAAAAGTAAAACCAATGTAGACCATTGTGAATATAATATCGGGTCCTGTAGATCTGATTGAAGGAATTGGCAAGGCGAAATTTACATTGCCAAATGGCACAATGTTTACAATAAATAGTGCCTTATTTTAGCCAAAGTCCAAAAGGAACTTATTGAGTTTCAGTGATATATATTCTCATGGATTTGATACTCAGTTTGTAACTGAAGGTACCATGAAATATATGCTTCTCATTGTGTAAAAATCTGGAAGGAAATGCATGCTTGAGAAACTACCAATGCTCTATACTGGATTGCATTACACGTATATAAATACAGTAGAATCAAATGCGGTAGTGATCAAACCTTCAATATTTACCATATGGCATGATCAGCTGGGCCATCCTGGTTCAACTATGATGCGAAGAATTATTGAAAGCTCACATGGGCATCCATTGAAGGACCAGAAGATCCCTCATAGAAAATCCTTTCAATGTAAGGTTTGTTCCCTTGGGAAGCTAATCATAAGGCCTTCACAAGGAAAAGTTGAAATAGAATAACCAACGTTTCTTGAACATATTCAAGGTGATATATGTGGACCTATCCATCCACCATGTGGACCATTTCATTACTTCATGGTATTGATAGATGCTTCTAGCAAATGGTCACAAGTATGCCTGTTATCAACTCAAAATATGGTATTTGCTAAAATACTCGCTGAGATAATCAAATTGCAAGCTCAATTTCCTGATCATGTGATCAAGAAAATTAGACTTGATAATGCCGATGAATTCACATCTCAGACTTTCGATGATTATTGTATGTCAGTTGGGATTGTTGTTGAGCATCATGTTGCTCATGTGCACACACAAAATGGTCTGGCTGAATCACTGATCAAACGCCTCCAACTCATTGCTAGACCATTAATAATGAAAACAATGTTCCCTACTTCAGTATGAGGTTATGCAATATTACATGTTGCAGCATTAATTCGCATCAGGCCAAGTACATATCATAAATACTCCCCACTACAGCTTACATCAGGCCACGAACCAAATATATCCCATCTAAGGATTTTTGGCTGCACTGTTTATGTGTCTATTGCACCACCGTAAAGAACAAAGATGAGACCATATGGAAGTCTTGGCATTTATGTAAGCTTTGGAAGCCCATCTATTGTTAGATACCTTGAACCACTGACTGGGAATAGTTGTACAGCTCGTTTTGCTGATTGCCATTTTGATGAAAAAACATTCCAACATTAGGGGGAGAAAGAAAACAGTTGGAAAGGAATATTATCTGGTCTGTACCAACATTATTGCATCTTGATCCTTATTCAAAAGAGTGATGGAAATGTTCAAAGGATTTTGCATATGCAAGATATAGAAAATCAACTTCCTGATGCATTTACAGACACAAAGAGAATGACTAAATCTCACATCCCGGCTGAGAATGCTCCTGCTCAAATTGAAATACTAAAAGGGCAAATTGAAAGAAAGTCACTCATGAAATCACGAAATGCCTAAAGCATGGAAGACCACTCGGTTCCAAAGATAAAAATCCTCTTAAAAGAAAAGGATCAGAGAAACAAGATGACCCCAAAATGGAGAAACGTATTTCTTTAAAAATATAAAATGAGGAAAATCAAGAAATTTCTATCAATTATGCCAATACAGGTATAAGGTGGAACCAAAATGAGGAAATTGATGATGCATTCTCTTACAATTTGGCATGCGATGTTATGGACAAAAATAATGGAGATCCTAAACCACGGTCTGTTACAGAGTGTAAAAATAGACATGATTGGACTGAATAGGAAAAGACCATTGAAGCTGAGTTAGACTCGCTTAACCAGCGCAAAATATTTGGTCCTATAGTACTCACCCCTGAAGATGTGAGACTCGTTGTATACAAATGGGCATTTGTGCAAAAAAGAAATGAGAAAAATGAGATTGTGAGATACAAGGCTAGACTCGTTGCACAAGATTTTTCTCCAAGGCCCGGAATTTATTTTGAGGAAACATATACCCCAATCATGGATGGAATTACATTCAGATTCCTTATTAGTCTAGCAGTACATGAGAAAATTAATATGCATCTTATGGATGTTGTTACCGCATACTTATACGGATCGCTTGATGCTGAAATTTACATGAGGATCCCTGAAGGATTCAAAATACATGAAGCATTAAGTTCAAAACCCAGAGAAAGATATTCAATCAAATTACAAAGATCTTTATATGGGTTAAAGCAATCTGGACACATGTGGTACAACCGACTAAGCAAATATCTGTTACAAAAGGGGTATGTCAACGACCCTCTTTGTCCCTCTGTTTTTATCAAGAAAACAACATTTGGGTGTGTGATTATTGCTGTCTATGTTAATGATTTGAATATCATTGGGACCAATGAAGATATTCTGGAAGTAATCTCTTACTTAAAGGAGTTCGAAATGAAAGACCTTGGGAAAACAAAATATTGTCTTGGTTTGCAGATTGAGCACTTGCAAAGTGAAATAATTGTGCATAAATAAAATTACACAAAAAAGGTATTAAAGAGATTCAATATGGATAAATCAAATCCATTGAGTACCCCAATGGTTGTAAGATCCCTTGATTTGGAAAATGATCCATTTCGTCCATGTGAAGAATCTGAACAGGTTCTTGGTCCAGAAGGACCATATTTCAGTGCAATTGGTACACTTATGTATCTCGCTAATTGTACTCTACCTGATATAGCTTTTTTTGTTAATTTATTAGCGAGGTTCAGTTCATCTCCTACCAAAAGGCACTGGAACAGAATCAAACATGAGTTTCGTTACCTTCAAGGGACAATTGATTTGGGATTATTTGATTCCAACACTACGAAACCAGTTTTTGTTGGCTATGCAGATGCAGTTTACCAGTTAGATCCACACAAAGGGAAATCTCAAACTGGGTGTGTGTTTACTTGCAGAGGGACTGCGATTTCTTGGCGTTCACAGAAACAAACACTCACCACAACATCATCAAATTATGATGAGGTTATAGCATTGTACGAAGCAAGTCAAGAGGATGTGTGGTTGAGATCCATGATGCAACATACCAGATTCGTAAGTGGTCTCAGATCAAATGATAATCTCATCACACTTTATGAAGATAATGACGCGTGTGTTAATCAAATGAATGAAGGGTACATCAAAAGCGACAGAACAAAACACATTCCTCCAAAGTTCTTTTCATTTGCTCAAGAGCTGGAAGAGAATAATATTATCAACATCCAATATATCCGTTCCTGTGAAAACTCAGCAGATCTACTCACAAAGGCTGTCTCCACTTCAGTGTTCAGAAAATATGTTCATGACATCGGAATGCGAAGACTGCAAAATTTATGAAGAAATCACCAATGCCAACATGGAGGGAGCTATACGTGACTGTACTCTTTTTCCCTTACTGTGGTTTTTATCCCACTGGATTTTTCCAACTAAGGTTTTTAATGAGGCAGCATGAACACGTAATTATTGAAATGGACATTCAAGGGGGAGTGTTAGGAAAATGAAATGTTCATTAGCAATAAGCTAGATTTGTGATAATTAATTATATTACTATTTATTTACCAAAGGGGAATACTATGACATTACCCCCAAATTCTACTATAAATACCCCCTTAGAGGATGAAGAAAAATGCACCTCTCATTCTCTCATTTCTCACTTCTTCTCAGCTTACCCTCTTCTCCATATTTTATTGTCTCCATTCTCCCTTTATTACTTCCCACATCAAACAATGTACTAATTTCTCAATAAATTAATGCAAAATTAGTAAAAATCACAACAATAAGATACTTTTGAAGATTTCTGCCTTCCATAAGAAATACAAGGCATACAAGCGGTACTTGCAATGCTAATTAGTGTGATTTTAAGTCAATTGGGCTGATTTCAAATCATCTTTTGATAATATATCATTTCAAACTGGACACTTGATTTTTATCAGTTGACTCAAAAAATGTTTGATCCTTAATACTCCCTCCATTTCAGACCAATCTTTTTCACTGTGTTCAAAAAATATGTTTGGCCTTCAATACGTTTAATAACGGCATATAAAAAGTTGATATTTAGAAACTATTTATTTCGACGAATCCGGCAATATCACATACAATAATATTATTGTTCATATATGTATTCAAGTATGTGGCCAAAGTTGGATCATGTTGACTGTCAAATAGTAAGTGTGCAACTTAGTTTGTGACAGGGGGAGTATCTTTTATTAGGGATAACAAAAACTTGTGAAAAATTGATGTTCTGAAAATATATGTTATAACGAATTTAACATATATGACTCAATAATAATAATATATATATAGTTATACACTAATTCAATTTTATGGTCAAAGTTAAGAAGTTTTAACTAAATGAATAATTAAATTACATCTTGAAATGAGACAGGGGAAAGTACCTAAAAACCAAGCACGAAGCTTACGTGCTTTAGTGTTATATAGAGCTTACAATAAGTTTGATTATTCCTATCATCTTAGGGGGCATTTGGTTGGGGTGAATTAGGAAAGGGAAAGGGAATCAGAGAGCTTGATTAGATTGATTCTCTTAGTTAGTGTTTGCTTTATTATTTTTTTATCATTCCCTTTCCCCATTTCTAATTTTACGATTCTCCCAATTTGGTGTAAAGTGATTCCCTGGTCTTACCTTGGAACTGAGATTCCCTTTCCATCCTCTTTCATTTCCCTCTTTGTTTTATCAACTCCAAAATAAGCAGAGGATCAGTTTTTAGTTGCAGCAATCGCTCTCTTCTCTCTTCTCAACCTTCCCCTCTTCTGAATCATCACGCTATCGTCGGAAATGGTTTCATCCTCCGCCGTCAACGGCTCTTCTTTGCCGTTAACAGCTTCACTCTCGCCGGTGACGTCTCGCCCCCCGCCGGCCACTATGGTGGACAATAACAACTCTCTGAGTAATACAAAATCCTTCCTTACTACTCTACAATTTAAATCCCCTCCCCTTAGTTCATCCCTACCAAATAACCCTGAGCTTACCCCAAAATCTGAGCACTTAGGGGAACCGACATGCCTCTACTCTGATGAAGAAATCACTAAACTCTCTGCCCACTATGCCAATGCCCTAGTTGGAAAATTCACTAAAGGCAGGCTTACAATGGAGCAATTGGAGTCATCTTTCAAGACAGTAGGTTTTGTTGGGAAGTATCAACTGGGCTCTTTGGATTTCAAACATGTACTGATCAGGTTTGACCAAGTAAATGACTACCAAAGATGCTGGATTAAGGGCATATGGAGCTTCAATGGTATCCAAATGAAGGTGCTCAAATGGTCACCTGACTTCTCCACATACAAGGAATCTCCAATCGTCCTAATCTGATGCACAATCAGGGAAGTTCTACTTTACTATTACAATACTTCGTCGATTGAGGCTATTGGCAATAGTATAGGAAATTTCATTAAGAAAGATTTAGCTACTGAAATGTTAACTAGACCCTCTGCAATTAAATTTTGTGTGGAAATTGACCTTTGGAAACCACTAAAAAACTTCATCAGATTAAGTTCAGTATCTAATAACAGAAAATACCCAATTGAATATGAAGACATTCCTCTGTACTGTGACCATTGTGCTAAGCTAGGCCATTCACTCAGCCAATGTAGAGTCATCCCCCAAAATCATACTCTGCCTCAGCGGCAAGCTACTGGGAATAAGTTCAACAAGGCCCCAATCAAGTTTACAGAAAACCAGCCTCATAACAATTCTCTCAATAAAGGCCAACTAGTTCACCAGTTAGGCACAACAAACCCTACCTTAAACCCATCATCATATCTACCCCAGCTTTCAGATGTTAGGCTTGACAAAAATACCCCAAAACCATCCCAATCCCCCCCCCCCAAATCAGACCCCTGCCAACTCACCCCCTGCAAACCCCAATCACCTCTCACAAAACTGTTAAATGCAACAGTTCTTACTAACACAAACAGAGCTCATATTATCTATGCAAAGGATGATATACAGATTGGTTCCCACAAACTCACTTTTCATCAGACTTCACCTATTAACCCCCCACTTTCTCAACAAAGAAAGATGGAAAACATATTCTCTTTATTACAGAATATGGACCTCCCATCACAAAATGAAGATTGTCTTGATCAGGAATTCCAAGATAAAGTGGAGGAGGATAAAACACACTCAGATAGCCACCACTCTCACTCAGTTTCATTGACTGAACAAACAAAATCAACAGGTAACAAAGACTGCCATGGTAAGTCTAAACACAAAAAGAATAATTACCTTAGCCAACTGAATGGGATGATGTTAAGATCAGCTACTAAAAGTCATAAATCATGTGAACAATGACACACGCCATTACCTTTAATTTTCTAGTCTGGAACCTAAGAGGTGTGGAATCTTCAATGCTCAGATTAAAACATCTAATAAATCGGAAGAAAATTCAACTTCTATGTATTATTGAACCTATGCATGATAACAGTCAATGCCATTCCTATATGAAAAAGCTTAATTACTCACATAATCTTCCTCTTCATAATGGCAAAATTTGGCTAATGTGGAATGATTCTATATCTGTTACTCTGATTTCCCATCATGACTAGTTTCTATATGTTAAAATCACCCACCCAAGCTCAAATAATGACACGGAAGCTGTTTTTGTTTATGGCCTTAGAACTAGGGAAGGTAGAAAAAATCTATGGAATGACCTTAGTCTCCTACCAACCAATGACACTATCTGCACAGGAGATTTTAACACAATCACCTCACTTTCATAGTATAAAGGTCTTAGCTCTCCTAATTTTTGTAGTATCAGGGACTTCAATAACTGGATTAACTCTAAAGGAATACAGGAAATTAACAATGTAGGGAACGTATTCACTTGGACTAACTCTAGGCTAAGAAACCCCACCTCTAAGAGATTAGATAGAGGACTATGTAATATTCAGTGGAGCACCAAATTCCCAGCATCCTCTATCCAAATCCTAAAGAGGCAATCCTCTGATCATTCCTCTATTCTCCTACAGGTGTCATCCCTGGTCCCCTCAAACCCAAACCTTTTAGATTCAAAAACACCTGGTTTAACAGACCAGAGTTTATAAAGACAACTGGACCACCCCTATTCCCCAGTCAGGAATGCTAGGATTATATTTGAAACTGATTAGTCTTAAGAAAATAATTAAGACCTGGAACAAGGACTGTTTTGGTAATATTGACTCTAATGTAATCATTGTTGAGGAAAATCTGAGAATATAGGAAGCCACCTATGACTCCACCCACTCAGATCCAGACCTAATGAAACTTAATGAGAAAAGGGCCTTATTAATTAGAGCTTTAAAAGAAAAATAAAAATTCTGGAAACAAAAATCAAGAACTAACTGGATTAAACTTGGTGATAACAATTCTCAGTTTTTCCACAAAACTGTACAGGAAAAAAACTGCAGGCTACACATTTCAAAAATTAAAAACACAAAGGGACATTAGCTAAATAACTACTCATAAATCCAAAAAGAAGCCATTGGCTACTTCTCTGAACTTCTATCTAAGCCCAACCTATCTGCAAACAACACCTACTACCCCCATTTTCTCAGCCAAATACCTACCATCGTCTATGAACAAGACAATTTCTATCTGTCTAAACCAGTATCAGAAGAAGAACTTAAACTAGTGGTTATGAGTTTGAACAAAAACAGTAGCTCAGGCCTGATGGTTTCTCATGTAAATTCTATACCAAATGCTGGGATGTCATTAAAGAAGATCTGAAATCTGCTGTAAATGATTTCCTCTTAGGCTCAGACATGCCAAGAGGCATCACCAGTACATGGATAACTTTAATCCCCAAAAAACAAACCCCTTCCTCTTTTGATGACTACAGACCAATCAGCCTTTCAAATGTAGCAAACAAGATATGTTCTAAGGTCCTAATGGAGAGGCTGAAACCCTATATGGAGAAATTAATTTCACCAAATAAATTGGCTTTCATGAAAAACAGAGACATTTCTGACAATATACTTTATCTTCAGGAAATGATTAGGTTTCTAGACAAAACAACAGAGTGCCTATTTGTATACTTAAGCTGGATCTTAGGAAAGCTTTTGATAGGGTAAATTGGAACTTTTTAAAAAGCATACTTTGTAGATTTGGCTTTACAGGTAACTTTTTGAATGCTATGATGAACAATTTCTCTCAGGCACATTTCTCAGTTCTCATAAATGGTAACCCGATTGGCTTTTTTAAAGCTACCCGAGGCATCAAACAAGGTGATCCCTTACCTCCCTTTCTCTTTAACATCTTCTTTGAAGCTTTCTCTAGAAGTCTATCTTTCATTTTCTTAAATAACAGTCTTAAGTATTACCAGCTGCCCGCTGCCATCACACCAGCCTCACATTTAAGCTATGTTGATGACACCATCATTTTTATGTAGGCCTCAAAATATAATCTATAAAGATCAAAGCTTTCTTTAAAAAATTTTAATCTACCTCAGGCCAGAAAATCAATTATGAAAAATCTAATTTCTATATTAGTAAAAGAGCCACAACTATAAGGATAAATTAGATTAGGACAATCCCAGGAATGAAAAAAGGGTCATTTCCATTTAAATACCTAGGTTGCCCAATTTTTAAAGGTAGAACACTCAATTCATATTTCCAACCATTGCTGGAACTCATAGATAAGAAACTGATGAACTGGAAAAATAAATGGTTAAGTTCAAGAGGTAAAATGGTTCTCATTCAATCATGCATATATTCCCTTCCACAACATATATGGATTGTCCTTAAGCCCCCCAAACATATAGTTAAGTCACTGGAAATGAAAATGTCCAAATTCTTTTGGGGAGAAACCGAATGAAAAAAGAACAAGGTTAGGAGGAAATGGTCTGACCTAACTATACATAGATCTCAGAATGGATTAGGGTTCAGATCAGGCAATAGTTGACTCATGCTCCCTTAAACTGTGGTGAAAAGGCCAACTGGGTAAGACCATGTAGGCTAAACTGATAAGGTCACTGCCTCAAACACATAGAA
This sequence comes from Rubia yunnanensis, assembly GCA_037428765.1. Taxonomy (NCBI): domain Eukaryota; kingdom Viridiplantae; phylum Streptophyta; class Magnoliopsida; order Gentianales; family Rubiaceae; genus Rubia; species Rubia yunnanensis. The sequence continues at coordinate 114,411,990 of CM075061.1, read as the reverse complement.
AATCCCAAACCTGGAAGAGAATTTGCACCATAAACTCGTTTGCTGAAAATAACTCTATGGTTATTCATGGCCAAGGTAACTGTAACTTTTGGACTGCAAATTGGTGCCCAAATGGACCACTTTTTAACTGTGTCCCTCCCTCTACCCTTTCTACACTTTCCCCTTGCTCAGTTGCTGACTTCATCAACAATAAAAGTTCTATCTTGACTCAGATTTCCCCTTTTTTAGAGCATGATAAACTTATCAGAGAAAGAGAGGATAAACTTATCTGGAAACTAGAGGAGACTGGAATGTTCACTTTCAGATCAGCATACAAGGTACTCACCCACTCAACAGGTACCTTTCCTGCTACTAAACTTATATGGAACCCTAGGCTGCAAAAAAAATTCTCTATTTTTACCTGGAAAATGCTAAACTATTTTTTGCCTTTTGATGATGTCTTAATCAAATGTGATTTTAGCTTAGCTTCTAAATGCCCAGCATGTAACCATGTTGATTCTCTGGAACATTTTTTCATCTCTTGTCACCTGGCTCGATATATATGGAATGATACTGCTGCCTTCATGGGTTTTAACCTACATATTCTTGACAAATTAATTGATAGATTATTTGCATATTGGAACTGTAATGACCTCCCTAGAATGCACAGAGTGATTTGTAGATTGTTGCCCTCACTGATTTGTTGGTCCTTATGGAAAGCCAGAAATGCCTTTTATTTTGATAACAAAAATTTCTCAACAGTGCATATATGCAAAGAAGTAAGAGACCTGATCTTCCTATCCCTTTCAGCTAACCCTTATCCCTCAAACAAAGACCCTATTATAAGCCTTCCTATCTCTTCACTGATCCCTCCCCTCAGACCACCTCCAAAACCTTCCATCTCTATTGTCTATTGGGAAAGGCCGAAACCTAATTCTATAAAAATTAATGTAGAAGCTTCCTGGTCTTCTACTAACTCAACACTTGGCCTTATTGCCAGAGACAATAACGGAATATCTTACCTAATCAAGTCCACAAGCACCTCTGCCAAATCATCACTTGAAGCTGAAATGAAAGCTATCTTATTTGCTTGTCAAGTTTTCCCATCTCTAGATAGCAATTTCATTATTGAATCTGACTCACTACTTGCAGTGAATATGATTAATGATCCAAATTGTGCAAAATGGTCCCTGTATACACTAGCTTTCCAAGTTCACTCACTTTTAAGAAATGCCACCCTCAAACATGTTTTCAGAGAATGTAACTCAGTGGCTGATGTTATTGCTAAACACCAATCTGAACACCTTATGGATTTCAGTTTGAACCACTCTAACATCCATGCAAACATCAGAGGCCTTATCAAACTGGATAGGGGTCATACACCCTACATTAGAACCCATAGGCATGCCACTAAGGACGATTGGTACTGCTGATTTGTATTTTCTTTGTCTCAGGTACCACTGCAATCTCCGCCACACCAATACTCCAGTTCTTCACAGTACTCCATTGTTGATCTTTGCACCAGGAACCAGTACTCCACTGCTGATTTTTGCACCAGGAACCACTCCAGTGCACCAGTATCTTCTTGCTTTTTCAAGAAATAATGGTGGCTGATTTCCACTACCGTACACCTTCTTGGACTGTATTTTGAAACGCAAGAATGGTAGTTGATTGGCCAAAGTAAAGAATTAACACATGGGGTGGAGATTGTTTACTTTGGAATCGCAACTACTATTCCCACTTATTATCATATATGTAACTCTATCGATAACCATAGTAACTAGATGCTAACTATTCTTTTGAAGGCAACGATGTTGCCTTAGTAGGAAATCTATAAAAAATACTCTCTCTGTATATATCTTTACTCTCATAGGTATGGGGATCCTTATATATAATGGGTGTTTTTATTTTTTCAAAAAAAAACTCCAAAATAAGTTATACTTTATATTTATCATCAAACTAAAAGTTACAAAATTATGATTATGATTTCAATTAAAATATTAATATTTTATTTCTTTTATTGTATATAGGTCAAATTTAAATGAAACCATAGTTTTCATATGAACTCTTCTTTTAAGTAAAAATAAATAAATAATTTTTTTACTTTATAATATGAATAATAGTTATATTATTTTATGTAAATACTATTATTTTATAATTATATAATATTAATATATTAAGTAGTAATTTTATACTTTAACTTAATTAAGTTTAAGATAAAAAAATATTTTCATACGTATAATATAATATTATAATTTTACTTTTCAAGTTTTATACGGGTGGAATATTAATAAAATTTTAATATTATTTCATAAATATTAGGGAAAACAACTTCTGGAGCCCCTGAACTTCCTATTTTAGCCCCTCATCTAACAAAAAGTGTTGAGTCGTCGTCCTTCCATCTAGCCAAAACTTTAATTCTAAACTCTTCTCCATTAGTTGAGAGTATAAATGACTTTTCATTATTTATTATTTATAAAACCAACCCTGGCCATTTTCTTTATTTACAGATTATCCCTATAAATTTTTGTTACAAACCAAACCCCCCCCCTACATTTTCTAAAAGTTAGAATCCAACCCTCTATCCTAAAACACCATCATCCGCCACCATTGTCTGCCACCACAGCTCAGCCCTCGCCACCACTAGCGCAGCCCAGCCCTCACCACCACCAGCTCAACCCTCGTCCCAATAATCATCATTTCTTGGATCGATCGACTTCTCCTCGACCTACTTCCACCAGCATACGACCAAATCAGTGTTTTCTTGGATCGAATCCCGACGTGAGGAATTTTTCTGGAGCAATGTCGTCAGTGAAGTAACTCAGGCCGCTGGAGCTCTACTCCCTGGCTAGTTTGCACATCCAATTAAAAGCCCCATCAGCGCACCACAAGCCTTGCCAAAAGTCGATTAAAGTTCTTCGCTGCCAAAAGCATTGCCACACCCGCTTCACCACCCCCACCACCTCGAACCCCTACCACCCACCGACCGTTTCACCACTAGGCACAACCTCCGTCACCCGCTCCATATCCCCCAGCCCCTGGAAACTTACCCGCACAGACCCCAACACCGCTCAGCCAAGCGTTCAGAAATTGAGACCCCGGTCGCCCTCCTCCTCCCTCTCCCCACGCCACCACCATATCCATCATGAAGAAAGGCCCTCTTGACAGAGCATGGCTTCTCTCCAAGTCCCTAAAATTGGATCGATTATCTTGGTGTCGTAGCCAAACATCTGCTCTACGAGAATTCCAACGAGTGCTGCGAAAGAAGTGAATGAGCCCTCAAAGGTGCGATCAAATGCGATTAGTGGGTGTGTATGAAAGAGGTAATAGAGCAGGCGCGCGAGGATGAGATAACAGAACAGGTGGCGCTGCTCAAAAAGCAGAAAAGAAGAAAAAGAGAAAAGAAGAAAAGAAAATGAGAAAAGAGAAAAAGAAAGAAAAGAAAAAATAAAAGCAAAGGAGAAATTACTATTTTACCCTTAAAATTGATGTTTTGACCAATACTTGACACTTTGACCGGACATAAGGGCAACGACTAAACACTTTTGTCAGATGAGAGACTAACAGTATTTAAAAAAATATAAGGGGCTGAAAGGGTAAGATGGAAGAAGTTCAGGGGCCCCTGGAGTCATTTGCCCTAAATATTATTATATTATAGAGGTCAGCCAAACAAATTGAATATCATACCGTTGTTCTGCCCAGATGAAAAGGCAATACGTAAAGTTTTAACTTGGTTCTAATGCTTTTGATGGAGGTGGTGATATTTAATATGGTTCTCGATGTTGAATAATCAATGTTTTATTTATATAATAAAAAAATATTTATGTGTTGATTGATATAAAACCTTATGTAATATTTTGGATTTGCATCAATTTTATGTTTTTTTTTTCTCCAAATAGTATCATCTGGACTCCATTCTTAAAAGATTAACGTGTGTGATTTTTTTAACTTCATTATTAGCACATTTTTGTTTTAAATGAACTACAAAATTTTAAATCAATACGTTGCATGTGATATGAAATAAAAAACATGTAAAGATGACAATACGAAAATAAAATATTTACCACAAATTATAAATAGATTACATATTTTTTAATCACATACAACATATTAATAAATTAAAGATGATGAGCTACATATTTTATATAAAATATTTTTATATGAACTCAATATGAAAATAATTCATGAAATATTTTTATATATTTTTTAGTAGATTTGATAATGTGAAATAATTTATACTTATATATGTTATTTTATAAATAATGATAGAAATTAATTTTTTTTTTCCTAATGTGAACCAAGTAGTAACAAAGGGAATGAAAAAAAAAACAAAGGGAATGAAAAAGAATTTAATTACCTTTTCACACAACCAAAAAATTTTAAAAAATTGGGGTTGTTCTTTCCTTTCGCTTCCTTTCCCTTTCCTGATTCATTTCCATTCTTTAACCAAACGGCCCCTTAATATATTGGCACCCAGTCAATAAGCACTTTTTTAAAAAAGTAAAATGTGCGGGGGAAATTGTAATGAGAGATTAAAAATGTAAAATTGAGTGGATGAAAACATTCTTAATTTTACCAAAAAAAGGAATGTATCAATATTAAAAGATCAAACAGAAAAGGAAAGTGTACTAATATTTAAAGACCGGAGGGAGTATTTTCATACTCCCTCCGTCCCAAGATTATTGACTTATTTACTTTTTCAAAGTCAAACTTGGTAAAATTTGACCTTAAATATAAATTAATATATGTCTAATAAAAAGACTACATTATTTTTTAGTCCCTTACAAAGTATCTTATACCATGTTTGGTCCCCTTTTGAAAATCAACCGTTAGACGATACCCAACAAATTCAAAATGATTTGTTTGGTCCCCAAAGGTGGTTTTCTGGTAAGCCTAAATGGTTTTCCGGTATAGCCAGGGGTATAATGGTTTTCCGTTGGAACCCCCTTACGGGAACCTTCACCTCTCGAATCCCTCCACTGGAACCCCTCCACTTGAACCCTCTCCACCTGAACCTTCACCTCTCGAATCATTACCTCTTGAACCCCTCCACTGGAACCTCTCCACTTGAACCCTCTTCACCTGAACCTTCACCTCTCGAATCTGTTCCCCTCAAACCCTTCCACTGGAACCTCTTCAGCTGAACCCTCTCCACCTGAACCTTCACCTTACGAACCAGTACCTCTCGAACCCCTCCACTGGAGCCTCATCACCTGAACCTTCACCTCTCGAATTCGTACCTCTTGAACCCTCTACCGGAACCCTCTCCACTTAAACTTTCACCTCTCGAAGCATTACCTCTCGAACCACTCCACTTGAACTTCTTAACCCGAACCTGAACCTCTCGAATCAGTACCTCTCGAAACCCTCCACTGGAACCTCTTCACCTGAACCTTCAGTTCTCAAATCATTACCTCTCGAACCCCTCAACTTGAACCCTCTTCACCTGAACCTTTACCTCTCGAACCCCCTCTACTTGAACCTCTTCACCTGAACCTTTACCTCTCAAATAAGTACCTCTCAAACCCCTCCACTGTAACCCCTCCACTTGAAACTCTGCACTTGAACCTTCACCTCTTGAATCAGTAAATCTCAAACCCCTCCACTTGAACTCTCTCACTACACCGCTACAAACAGTGAAGTCGTAGCAGCTGCCGTAAACAACCACGAAACAAAATCCTGGCTCCGATGGCTTCCATAGCACTGAGATCCAGTGACACCATTTTTGCAAGCGTAGACCTGAGTGGTACGTCAAAATTACTGCAATTGAATTTCCTCAGTTTTGTTCACCTTTTCAGTTAGCTAAAAAAACTAATAAATCATGGATTTGAATGAAATTTGTGCAGAATGCGGAGCTCTTTACTCTTACTTACGGTGCAATCGTCCGCCAGTTGCTCACGGATCTGGAAGAGTTGGAGGAAGTTAACAAACAGCTGAGATGTAATTACTGATCATTTTGCCTATTTGAATTAATTTCATTTTTTAGCAGTATATGTTTGAAAATGTTCCGTGGTTGTTGAATTGATCGATGATAGTAATTAGGATGTTATTTTATTCATTTGATTGCATGGGATGTAATATTTGTATTCGGTTGATTGATGAGTTTCTTGCAAAATTGAATGTTTCTAGATGTGTTGATTTCAAAGAAACTGCTGATGTCATCGCCAAGGTCTACATTGATGTTGTTTCCTTCCTCTTGATTTTCTGTTTTAAGTGTGTTGCATTTCAATATTTACGAATGTCAAATGCTCAACATTTTATCATGTTTTATATGGATTAGGATGATACACATAGGTATATGATTCTTAAGGTGCGGTTTAGAAATGGCTTTTGCAACTTACTGTCAACCTAACACTCTAGGTACTAAGCTAGCAGCTGCATAGCTTTATAGATAAACAAAATTAATTGATCATGTCTTAAACTCTTAGTAAATAAGCGTCAAATGGAAAATGCATTAAGAATGGTGACAGTAATGTTTGTCTCGTCCTAAAAATCACTCGTGGTACAATTTCATCTGATGAAATATTTCTCTACGCCATTGTGCTTGTACTGCATTAGAAATTTAGCTCGCTGAAATTGAACCATGTTAAGAATATGGCTAACAAGCATCATTTTATTATCGTTCTGTGCTCTCTATCTGTGGATTTCAAGGAATTGAATTTTTGTGAGAGGGGTATTAATATAGAAACTCTTTAGAGTGTTCAGTTGACCAACAAGGTCCAATTGATGTTGTTTCCTCCCTCTTCTTTATCTGTTTTAACTTTTAAGTGGGTTGCATTTTGACTGTTACGAATGTCTTATGCTCTGCAATTTATCGTAGAGTTTTGTCAATAGAATTGATACACATAGTTATGTGATTCATATCATAATGTTGATAAATGCTTTACTTGGAATGTCAATTTAAAGCACATTTTACCTATAGGTTAAGCTAGCTATAGATGAAGGAAGTTAATTGATCACGTCTTTAGTGAAAAAGCATAAAATGAAAACCATGATTTATTAAATGATGAAGGTATGGTGTTTGTGTTATCCTGTAATTTACAAGTCTATATGATTAGATTTTCCCACCTTTCTGGTTGTAGTGCTTTAGAAATTTAGGTGCTGAAGCCTTTAATTGTCAAGCATATTGCTATGCGGCTTAATTTTCTTATGATTCCTGCATTGTGAGATGTATATTGAACCTTTGAAGTTGAGAAACTCCTTATCGTGCTAAGTTGATCCACAAATTTTCTTGCATTAAAGGTTGCTTTGAAAATGTTCCTAGGGGTCAATGCAACTATAGGTAACTGGGATACTTAAGGTACAACATGCAGTTTGATCCTGGAAGATAACCCTTTGGTGGATTTTGTTGAACTTCCTGACACCTGTCAAGGCCTGTACTACTGCAACATCTTGAGTGGAGTCATCGGAGGAGCTTTGAAGATGGTTAGTTCCGCTTTTTATGGACATTTCAATTCTTCTTATGCCAATGTTTTCAGGCTTGTGGCTGTTATATTAGTTCTAGGTTTATTTGTTTGGTTGGGCATGTCTTCATTGTCTATGAGTACTAACTCAATGTGGAGTTGAATGTGGGGAATTTTTTAGGGTCTGGTTTCTGATTCACTTGTCAAAACCCGGCTAAATTCGGTATGGTAGTTAATTTGGATGCATAAATTTGCAACTTTAATGAGTTGAAGAGCTCCCTACTTGAGTGATTTGGTATATCATTCATTCTCCTCTTCTCTTCTCTCTAACTCAGTCAAGTCTTTTGATTAGTTCATGAACTCTTCTTGCATCTTCTTGAAGCACCGTGTCTTTTCCATTTAGAGTTAACATAATTTCTCATGTTCACAGACGATCATGTGCACTATCTATCACTCTCTCCATGCATTTCTCATATTTATTAATGCATTTTGTAGTAATGAATGATTACAAATAATTTTGTTGGTCTTACACAATGGATAAGCTTAGTAGCTGCTATTGTTATACACAATGAACATTTCTAGAGTCTAAAATAGTATGGTGGATCTACATTGCATTTCTGAACATGCTGAACTCAAGTATGTTTGTGTTTCACACCTCGAGCTGTTTGTACTCCCATAAAAAAATGCTAAGTTGTTTCCGTTTGTCTGTGATAAGATCCCTCCGACTTTTCTTTGAAGAGAATAAGAAATCTGCGTGTGATGGATACATCATCTTGTGTTCCTGACCCGATTAACTCTCCCTGTCTGACATGGTTCAAGATTCTATGAAGACTGAAGTCACCTAGATTAGAGATATGCTTCGAGGGGATGATGCGTTCGAGATGCAACTGAAACTCCTGAAGCAAGTACCTGAAGAATACCCTTACAAGGACGACGAGTAACATGCTACTTGCTCTCTAAATTTATGTAAATATGACATTGTATGTCATCAGTCATTTGTCATTTGCCTTCAGCTTTAAAGTCTTACATGTGAGGCCGCCTTAAATTTCAGAGGTTTTACAGAATTGGAATCTTTTTCATATGCTAGAATCAAACTGTGGCTTCAAACTTTACTCATCTCTCAGTGTCCAACTCTGTGTTTTTTAAGTGATAAAGACATGTTAGTGTGGTCAACTTTGTGGAACGCACAAGCTTGTTTACGCGGTGTTAGAAGCAAGCTTTCAATTATGATTTTATTACTAAAAGTTAGGCCGTGCTATTTTTTTGAAGGACATTGGGGTGGCCAGGCGGAACATCTGTGGATTATGGTCTCTCTATAGTCCCTCCATTTTTTTATTAATGACACATTTTTCTTTTTGAGTTGTTCATTTTATATTGACACATTTTCCATCTTTGGCAAGATTCCTTTAATTTCATCCATTTATTTTACTTTTTACTTTCTACTTTCAATTTCATCCACTCATTCTCTTTACTTAAATTCAAGCACCTAAACCTATGGTGCCACTATTAGTGAAATGGATGGAGTGTTAATTTTCACCTAAATTTTAAAATTTATATGTCTCATCACCAATAGTGATCACAAATTAACAACACTAAAATCATTCTGTTTCACCAGGTTTAACATATAATTTACACTCTTCCAACCACTCATATAGGTCTTCAAATCCAATATATACCCTATGGCCTCAAAAACTCATTTTATTATTTCAATACTTAATATTTAATAAAAATTTACATGAAAAACTTAGTAGTAATAAGACCATTGTGAATAAATGATAGTTATAATACATATATAGTATGTAGAGTGTTTAGTGGTGCAGGGTGGGCATGAGATAGATGTAAAATAATATCCATGTTCGATCCACTATCCATGGCAAATATCCTATTCATATTCGTATTCACCACGTCCCATTAAAACTACCTCCATCTTTAGCTCACTGGGACGAATATGTAATATGATTTCACTAAAATTCGTCCAACTGTCATCCCTAGTTCTATTTGACTTAACTGCTTTCAGTTTAACTATTTTTTATTTAATAAATTTAATTTTATTATTACTACTCCCTTTTTCCTAGCAAAAAATTGTTTATGTTGACTTTGGGTGTCAACTGCATCTATGTAAATTACTAATATCTTTATTTATGTATGGGATTTTTTAAAAACAATAATATAATAATATATGTTATGACGAATTCAATAATAGTCCTGTATATATAATAATAGAATAAAATGGTCGAAGTTAGGTCAGTTTCACTCCAAAAATTAAATTATGTCATTTTTGCTAGGACACGAGTAGTATTTTTTTTATTTGAGATCAGATAAAAAGAGCATAACTTAGTATAATCATTTTATATTAGTTATGGTTTATAATGGATTATATTATTCCTTAACTTGCTAAATAACTACCAACTACCTTTCTTTTGTCAACCTCACCGTTCCATGAAATTTGGATTATTTTACTGATGAACACATTCTCTAGCAATTTGAATTTCATATCAGGTACTATATAATAGAAATTCTCCTAACCCCATAATTGACACAATTGATCGTCAGAACCGTGGTGAATATGGATGAGGAAACCAGACCTATTTGTTCAAGCAAATGGTATGAACCATATGTGCCATCTGCACTAAATGGTTAATATATCCTTGAACCCCTCAATGAAGCACATGGGTACATTTGAATGAGTACCTCTCGAACATGAATTTCACCAGAATAACTATGGTTCATATCCATGAACTATAATTAAACATGTATAAGTAACATATACAATGTTCATTTATTATAGTAAATAGCAAATATCGTAATTTAACATTTATTACAGTACTAGTATAATAAATGTCAAATTACGACACGTGCTTTATCACATAATTTTGTGAATATGGTACATGTGCTTATTCACATATGTGCACATTCACATACGCAAAGGAATATGTTACATATTCGAATGGTGACCTTTATCACATAATTATTTAATTATGGTTAATATGAGATGGTATTCGAATATGAATACCACAATTATGGTTGACACCAGGTATATGTTACATATTCACCATATACTCGTGGTACATATGATTAGTACCCTTTATCTGGTGAAATTACCGACTTATTTTTGTACTTATTTTAGTGAAATTATATTACATATTCATCCCAATAAGCTAAGGATTGAGGTAGTTTTAATGGGACGTAGTGAATACGGAGATGAATAGGACATTTTCCATGGATAGTGGATCGAGCGCAGATATTATTTTACATCCATCTCATTCTCACCCTACACCGCTAAACACTCTACATACTATATATGTGTTATATATTTTTTTTAAGTTAAAACACCCTTAGGTGAGGGATATTTATAGAGGTTCCCCAAACCTGAATGGTATGGTTTTACAAAATGGCAACAGGATTGCCTCAAAATGAGTATCTAAAGTTGAAACCTAAAATTAATACAAGAGAAAGGACTTGGATGTAGGTATATGCGTTTCCAGAGAGAATAATCTCCACCCCTTGTGTTAATTATTCCCTCTGGCCAGGCAACACCTTATTCAAGTACACGAATGGAAAAGTTATGCAAACAACAGATCGGCGAAGGCTACATGCATGAAAGCAGTAGGTCAAAATTGCAGTCTTGAGAGTAATCGCTTGTTAACCGGAGCTATTGGTCGAGCAGCATATCATTGATGTTAGGTGGGTGATCCGCAGACCAACCAGAAGCTTGTGTGACCAACCTGATGCAAATCAAAACAGCGCAGAGTAGTTTCCATTCTAAAATATTGCATGCAGATTAATAATATAAGTATGTATCTCAGTCAAGTGATCACAGAATCAGGAGCCAATTCTAATAGCAGGTAGACCAACTCGATCCAGTGATAAAAGTCCTTTGAGAAAAGGGGGAGCAGACAGGATATCTATATTGTAAAGTCTAGATTTATCTAGTTGGCAATTTGTGGAAATTATGCAAATATGGTATTATTGAGTTGCAACATCAAAGAAGGAATTTTGGTGAAATAAGAAAAGGTTGAAGATTATATCCAAGAAGGATACATCTAGTCCAAGTTGTATTTGAGTTGGAGAATATATCAGTTCCTATATATGTGGGATTAGATTAATGTTATGGAATTGAATTAACTGATGAGCATATACGGATGAGCATATACAGATGTGAATTAATGTTGAACAGCAAATCAGACTATGTTGGAACATGCTGGTGCAGCAGAGTTACGCCAAAGTTTTTATGGAAATTAAAGTCAGAATATTGCAGTAGTTTGGTATAAATGGAATTCGTATATCTGACTATATATATCAGGCGTATGAAGCATAATTGGTTTATGGAAAATCCCTACTTATATGGAGAAGATTTATTTGAATATATGGGATAGAATGAGATAAGGTAAATCCCTTTATTTATGGGATTTGGATATGCTTCAAGAATCAGATTTGGAATAGAAATATTGTGGAGATAATCAAGGAGTATTCAAGTCTGATTCGTGGATATAAATTGGGGACAAACACAGCTGCATACTTACGGATTTAATAGAAAAAATCTGCACACAGATTTTTTATCTTTCGAGAATTGCAAAGAGCCAGAATACTGTGTTCCAACACACCTGCTGCACAAAGTTCAGAATCATATGCCTTAATTCCTCGGGAGGAGGAGATCCAGCGTTAACGAGTTTCGAGGTCAGAGGGAGTCTGATCAAGGCGGATCGGTAGCAAGGGGAGCTTGCAGGATTCACGTTATAGTTAGATAAGATAAGTATATTGTATGGTGTACTTTGTACTGTATCTTTCTGATTAGTGGATTCATTCTGAACTGGGCCAGGCCCCGCAGATGTAGGTGGATTTCACCGAACTGCGTAACCAAGTCTTGTGTCCTTTACGTTTTACGTTAATATGCACTTGGTTAGATTAGTCATGTTGGAACACACCAGTAGTGATATTTGAATTAATTAGGTAAAACCAAATTTCAATTGGTATCAGAGCTTGGTCACTTATTATTCCCTTGGTTGTGTCAAGGAAAGTGAGATCGGTCTTACCAATGGCGACCAGAGAAGGAGCTTCTGTGTCTCGGCCACCACTGCTGGAAGGAACAAATTACAACTATTGGAAGGCTCGCATGCGGGTGTTCATAAATTCACTGGATGAATTGGCTTGGTACTATGTTGAAACAGAATGGAAACCCCCTGTTGTTGGAAGTTCTGAAGGAGGAGAATCTAAGCCTAAAGAGTCGTGGACACCAGGTGAAAGAATGGGAAGCTTGGCGAACTCCAGAGCATTAAATGTCATATTTACTACAGTAGATGAAGATCAGTTCAAACTTATCTCTACATGCCAAAAAGCAAAGAAAGCATGGGATATACTACAAACTGTACATGAGGGGACAAGTCGTGTACGTGAATCTAAACTGCAGATGTTGGCTACAAAGTTTGAGGAACTGAAGATGGAGGAGGATGATACTATTTCTATATTCAATGGGAAACTCAGAGACATCTCCAATATGGCGTATCAACTTGGGAAAGTTTACAAGGAAATAAAATTGGTGAAAAAGGCCTTGAGATCTCTTCCTAAAGATTTTATATGAAAGTTGCAATAGAAGAAGCAAGAGATTTTGCCACCATGACCTTGGATGAACTAATGGGATCACTACAGACCTATGAAATGACAATGCAACAACCTGCAAAGAAAGTCCAGAAGGAGTTTTCCTTCAAATCCTCTTCATCAAGGGTCATCTATGAATCTGATTGTGATGATGAAATTGAAGAACTTGCTCCTATCACCAAGAGTTTATCAAGAATGCTGAAGAAGGTTGTAAACAAGAATTCACAAGGAAGACCTGGAGGGAATAAAAATCGTCCTCAAGATTTTGGTAATCGTGGAACTCGGATGGAACAAGGAAGTCAGCAATTCTCTAGAAACCAAAGTGGTGAAGGAAAGCAGTATGAAAGAATTCAATGTCGAGAATGTGGAGGATACGGCCACATCCAGGCTGAATGTGCTAATACTCTAAAGAAGCAAGGAAAATCACATGTCACCTCATGGAGTGAAGATGATGAAGAAGACGAAGAGGAACTTACAAGCAATTATATGGCATTTGGAGCAAAATTTTGTAGTGGATCAGTTGAGGTATGTTCCAACATGTCAGAGAAAAACGAAGCTGTATGTTCCAACACACGTTCTGATGGCACGTCCAGTGATGATGATGATCTGTCTGTAAGTGATGAAGAAATCTATAGCACATATGAACAAATGTATGCCATGTGGGTTCAAGTAGCTGACAGGAACAAGGAGCTGAATGAAGAGAAAAGAAAGCTAATGGAAAGCGAACAAGAATTACGATCCACGGTTGCAGATCTTGAAACACGTAATGAAGAACTGAACAAGAAACTGTTAGTTGTGGTCAAGAGGGCCGAGATGTCTGAAGCAACTATTTTTAAACTGAATTTTGGAAAGGCAAAGCTTGATGATATTTTGGATATGGGAAGAAACTTTGGTGATAGATATGGGATTGGATACGGGAAAGAATCCAAAACGGAATTGCATGAAAAACCAGTAACTCTAAAAGCCAGGATCCGAGAAGTAAAACGGAAGTATGGGATGCCGCATCAAAGAAAGCCACTTATTTGCAGATACTGTATGTACCAAGGACATGCTGAACAGCAGTGCAAAAGACTGATCCGAGATCAAATGACAGGAAGACAACCACTGTTGTGTTCCAACACAGGCGATACTCATACGGGAAAAACGATCAGAAAGGTATGGGTTGTTAAATGCACGAGTACTTGCCTTATTGCTCACACGTCTCCTATTGCACATTCTAGAGACTCGTGGTACTTTGATAGTGGTTGCTCTGGCCACATGACTGGAACTCAGGAATTACTAACAAACATCCAGCCATATGATGGTGGTTTTGTTACGTTTGGCGATGGAAAGAAGAGTCGAGTGGTTGGAAAAGGTGAACTGCATATTGAAGGATTCCCCGTATTCACTGGTGTTTTGTTGGTGGAAGACCTAAAGTCTAATCTCCTGAGTATCAGCCAGCTATGTGATGATAATATGACCGTGGAATTCCATAAGGAAAAGTGCATAGTGAAACATGGCAACAACAAATTGCTTGCTGGTATTCGGTCATCAGACAAATGTTACTCATTGGAACAAGAAGTGAACTGCTGCAGTGTCAAATGTGATGAAGTAGATCGTACGGCGGACCATGTTCCAACATCGGTTGATTTCTCAGATCAAGGACTTAATGATGTTGGAACATCGGATGAGACAAATCTTAAAGATAAAGCTGGTGATTCTTATATCTTCAACAATGTTGGAACATCTTCCTCTCCAGAACTCTCCTATGTTCCAACATCGGTAAAGGCTGAATCAAGCGGAAGAATGACTCAATCGATCCCTTGGGTTAATTATAGGGAACTTGCTGGTCTACAATATTTTCTCTCCCTCATTGTTGTTTCCTCAGTTGCCAGGTTAGAATCTATTCGCATTCTCCTTGTTATGGTGTGCACTATGAATTTTATGATGTATCAAAAGGCTGTCAAGAGTGCTCCCCTACATGATTTGGTTAATGAGGAAGTATATCATCGACTCAAGAAGGTTTTGTATGGATCAAGACAAGCACCATAGGCGTGGTATAAGTGACTCACGACCTTTCCTATTCATAAAGGTTCTCGTCGAGGGGGTGAATATCACACCTTGCTTGTTTATCACGAATAAGATTTTGTGACTTTGATGCAAGATGAATTGAAGATGAGTATGGTGGGAGTATTTGTAAGAATTCAGGTTGAGAGAAAAGTTGTGGTAGCCTATGTTCCAACATCGAGACCAATTGCGGATATTTTCACAAAGCCGTTGGACACTGCTATGGGTGAGCTCCTCAGACAACACTTATATGTGTGTCAGATTTGAGGTATTTCTTTAAAGCTTTTATTTAGCTGTAGGTTTTTATTTTGTTCAGAAAATTCAAAAAATAAAAAATTGAAATGGAGAAAAAAATGGAGGCGTAGTTGGACATGTTGGAAGTTGGTGTTGAAGATATTGTGGTGATTGATGGGATGCATAGATCAGAGAGATGGTTCTTCCTGGTATTCTGGTTTAGGATGATGAGAAGTTTGGAAGGCAGTGATGCTGGTCATGTTCCAACACAGAGTATGGAGACAGGTTGAGAAGACGTGGAAATTGATTAGAGATTCAGATGTTCAAACATCAGTAATTGTGGCTGAAGAAGATTATTATCTGGATGGTGAACAAGTCTATGTTCCAGCACCAGATAGGGGGAGAAAGTACTGATGAAGTGAAGGAAGCTGAGTATGAGATGTGTTGATTATGAAGCAATGAGAGTTGTTATGTTCCAACATTGGTGACTGTGTTCCAACACAAGGTGAGCAGATTATTGAAGGCACTTCTGATCAAACTGCCATGAGAGATATAATTTCAGCCGAAGGGACAACTGATCTGGGTGTATATGAGGAGTGTGGATTTACAGCTTACCTAGACTATTTGGGTCTCAAGACTGCTACCTCAATCTACAAGAAGTACAACCGAGAGATTGTAGAAGAATTCTATGGGAGGCAACATTGATCCAGATTTCGAGTGGTACAATGGTGTGAAGTTGAGTGCTCAATCCATTTAGATGGTAGATTTGGAGGTAGAAAATGCCAGATTAGATGAGGCACAGATAGCTGCTCCTGGAGAGGTTTAAACGTTCTGTTATGGCTATGTTCCAACATAGGCCAGGTATTTGCTTCAGGGGGAGCTGCATTTAATGGAGATTTTGGTTTTCTGTGTCTATTGCGTGTGGCATGTTTATGGTCCCAAGGGGGAGATGTTTTGGATTTCTTGGATGACTTTATTGGCTCTGTTGGGTTGATGTTCCAATATGCTTATTATTCCTGGATGTTGAAGGAATGCGGAATTCAGGGGGAGACGTTATGTTTCTATGTTCCAACATCCAGAGTGGTTTTCAAGGTTGATATCTTTATTTGCATAAACTCTTGTGATGAAATGCCAAAAGGTGATTGGTCCACAAAATGCCAAAGGGGGATATTGTAAAGTCTAGATTTATCTAGTTTGCAATTTGTGGAAATTATGCAAATATGGTATTATTGAGTTGCAACATCAAAGAAGGAATTTTGGTGAAATAAGGAAAGGTTGAAGACTGAATCCAAGAAGGATACATCTAGTCCAAGTTGTATTTGAGTTGGATAATATATCAGTTCCTATATATGTGGGATTAGATTAATGTTATGGAATTGAATTAACTGATGAGCATATACGGATGAGCATATACAGATGTGAATTAATGTTGAACAGCAAATCAGACCATGTTGGAACATGCTGGTGCAGCAGAGTTACGCCAAAGTTTTATGGAAATTAAAGTCAGAATATTGCAGTAGTTTGGTATAAATGGAATTCGTATATCTGACTATATATATCAGGCGTATGAAGCATAATTGGTTTATGGAAAATCCCTACTTATATGGAGAAGATTTATTTGAATATATGGGATAGAATGAGATAAGGTAAATCCCTTTATTTATGGGATTTGGATATGCTTCAAGAATCAGATTTGGAATAGAAATATTGTGGAGATAATCAAGGAGTATTCAAGTCTGATTCGTGGATATAAATTGGGGACAAACACAGCTGCATACTTACGGATTTAATAGAAAAAATCTGCACACAGATTTTTTATCTTTCGAGAATTGCAAAGAGCCAGAATACTGTGTTCCAACACACCTGCTGCACAAAGTTCAGAATCATATGCCTTAATTCCTCGGGAGGAGGAGATCCAGCGTCAACGAGTTTCGAGGTCAGAGGGAGTCTGATCAAGGCGGATCGGTAGCAAGGGGAGCTTGCAGGATTCACGTTATAATTGTATGGTGTAGTTTGTATTGTATCTTTCTGATTAGTGGATTCCTTCTGAACTGGGCCAAGCCCCGCAGATGTAGGTGGATTTCACCGAACTGCGTAACCAAGTCCTGTGTCCTTTACGTTTTACGTTAATATGCACTTGGTTAGATTAGTCATGTTGGAACACACCAGTAGTGATAATTGAATTAATTAGGTAAAACCAAATTTCATATATCTCCTTGGAGATTATTTTCTAGTGCATATTTAGCAAGATAGTCTGCAGCACAATTAGCCTCCCTATGAATGTGTCGAATTGGAAATTGAAGATGTTTAGAGCTAAGTAAACTGTAGATAGAAAAAGTTTTCCAGGGGGAACTCATGGGATTTTGAATACCCTTGACAGCAACTAAGCAATCAGATTCCAACTCACAAATAGCAATATCCATTTCTGAACATGTTTCATATCCATATTGGATAGAGAGCAATTCCATATGTAATGGGGAAGGGGATTGGAATGTTTTAGTTCTTATTATAACCACATTTCCAGTCCTATTTCTAACTATCACAGCCAAAGTGGAAGAACCACCAATTTTCCATGTTGCATCTGTATTGATCTTGTATCCTATGTGAGGCTTCTTCCATGTTTCAGCAGTTAAAAGTTTCTTCCTCTTTTGAAAAATGTGAGGGATAATCTTTGACTCAATCCAATACTTATGCTTGTCAAATTTACCAAATAGGTGATGCACAGTGAAGATATCATAAATGATGATTTTAATCTCATTTAAGCAAGCTACTGTGGAGAAAGATTCATTTTCATGTATGATTTTGTTCCTTTTGATCCACAGGATCCACATTGTGACAAGAAGGGCAGCAGTGATAATGTTAGAATGAACCTTGGATTCGGACTTAAAAGACAGGAAGAAATCAACTCTGCTTTTCAATTTTTCGAAAAAAGAATGCTGTAAATGTAGCAGGTTACAGACTCTATCCCAAACAGCAATAGAAGAGGGGCACAAATTGAAAAAATGATCTAAATTATCCGTATGGTTCATGCATAAAGGGCATTTAGATGCTAATCGGAATCCTAACCTAGCTAAGATATTATCAAAGGGGAGAATCCCATTCATTGCTCTCCAAAGTAAAATAGACATTTTCTTAGGGATGAAAGTTGACCATACCTTGCTAAAATGTCTAATTTTTGCTTTCTTGTGCCTGAAAATTTGATATGCCGAACGTATTGTAAACAAACCGTCAGTGCTTGGGGTCCAAACAAGCCTGTCCTCGTGAGAGTGCTCCAGCTCTGCTACCTGCAATATGTCATATATATTGGTAGCCAGATATGGCTCCAGCTGTGGAAGGAGACGAGCTTTGTTATGTATAAAAAACCTAAGAGAAATATCCTCAAAGGGGATATATCTCCCATCATGCCATTTATAGAAAAGAGCTCCCTCTCCTGTCCAGTTAGAATTCCAAAAGGAGCAATCACCTAATCCATAAAGCACCTTAGTAAATCTATTTGCCTTAGCTGTGATGTGGCATATTCTAGTCCAAGTATGTGATTTTTTTTATAGGAATTAGGGAGTGACCATAGTAATGAAGTCCACTGGTTTTTATTATGTTGCAATTTCCACCACAATTTACATGAAAAGGCATCCACTATAGCTTTTATATCTCTAAAACCTAAGCCATTTTCATCTATAGGTAAACTCATGTTATTCCAGGACCTCCATTTTTTTCTCTCAGTATTGTCCGCATTTCCCCAAAAGAAACTGGAAGCAATTTTCTCCATTTTTCTTAACACTATCTTAGGTGGACACAGAACAGCAAAAATATGCGTTGGGATTGAAATCAAGCAATGGTTAATGAGTACAATCTTACCAGCAGTGGTAAGCCATCTATTCTTCCAGTTGTTGATTGTTTCCTCCATTCTTTCGAGTAAAGGTTTGTAGTGTACCTGTAAATTCCGACCTGAAAAAATGGGGACTCCCAAATATTTGAAAGGAAAAGAACCTTTTTCCATTCCAAGTAGCCTCTTAATAGAGAGGATGGTCTGTAATGGGGTTCTGTGAGAGACAAAAAATTCTGATTTCGAAAAGTTAATCTTTTGTCCAGTGGTCTGCTCATAGGCAATCAAATAACTTTTAAACCTCTTCAAGTTTGTAGGTTTTGCATTGAGAAAAACTGCTGTATCGTCAGCGTACATTAAGTGAGATACAGGTGTGCAAGACTAGGGCAGACTAAAATTTTGGAGATATCCGATACTAAATATTTTCTTTAAACCTCTTGAAAAGGCTTTGGATAGCAGATTATACAGAAAAGGTGAAAGGGGATCACCTTGTTTTATGCCTCTAGAAGATGCAAAGAATCCTGAAGTTACTCCATTAATTAAAACAGAGAAATGAGCTGCAGCTATGTTATGCATGATGATTTTAACAAAATTTCCATGAAAACCAAACTGAAGAAGTATAGAATTGAGGAAAGACCAAGAGACTCTATCAAAGGCCTTTTTCATGTCAAGTTTAACAATTAAATTGGGAGCCTTTGTTTTTCTATTCAAAATCCTGGTCATTTCCTGCATTTGGAGCACATTATCCGTGATTTCTCTACCCTTGATAAATGCACTTTATTCAGGGGAAATTAAATTAGGCATTGATGGTTTGATCCTTTCCCATTAACATTTTTGAAAAAACCTTATTAACAAAGTTAGATAGACTAATTGGTCTAAAATCATAGAAGGAGGTAGGGATTGGTTTTTTGGGTATTAGGGTCAGCCAGGTGCTGGAAATAGCTTTTGGGATGTTTACATTGCATAGAAAATCATTCGCAGCATCTAGCAAGTCATGTTTAATGGTTTCCCAAAAGGTGGTGAAGAATTCGCCAGAGAAACCGTCTGAGCCAGGGGCACTAGATTTGTTTGAATCAAAAACTGCATGCCTTAGTTCCTGGATTGTGAACTGTTGGAGAAGGAGTTTATTTTGCTCTTCAGTAATTACTTTAGGTATTTCCAGTAGAAAATAATTAAAGTAAGATCCTGATTTTGGAGTGGAATCCTCATTTAATAATTCCTTATAAAAACGAACTCCTTCTTCTTTAATCAATTGAGGATCTGAAATCCAGTTCCCTAAACCATCTTTGATTTTAGTAATTCTTGATCTAGCTCTTCTTTCCCTAATGGTGTGGTGAAAATAACTAGTATTAGCATCTCCGTACTTAAGCCAATTTAACTTAGCCTTTTGCTTTAAGAAAATGTTTTTTTCTTTCTGAGCTCTGATCAATAAGGCTTTTGACTTGTTAAGTTCAGCTAAGTCCAGCTCCTGTTGCGATTGTTGAAAAATTATTTCCAATTCACCAAATCGTGCCTCAGCTTGGATCAGGTTTAGGTCAACATTCCCGAAGCTGTTCTTGTTCCATTCTTTTATTTCAAGCTTAAGTCTCTTAAGTTTAAAAACTAACCTGAACATTCCTCGAAAAGGGGTTAGTAAATTCCAGTTTTTAACCACTATATCCTGAAAATCTTGTCTAGTAGACCACATATCCTGATATCTAAAAGGCCTAGGAACCATTTCTTCAGCAGATTGTATAGACAATAATAAAGGAGAATGATCAGATGTCATTTGATTTAAAACCTGGATTGAACTGTTAGGGAATAAATCCAACCAATCTAGATTACCTATTCCCCTATCTAATCTTTAAAAAGTGAGGTCCTTACATTTATCCCTGACACGATTATTGCACCAAGTAAAAGTGTTACCCACCGTTGTAATTTCATGCAAATCCAAATTATTAATGAAATCATTAAACTGTTTCATGCTTTTATTGGGGGTTGATTTCCTTCCTTTATATTCAGAAACAGAGGCTACCGTGTTAAAATCACCAATATATATGGAGGGTTCAGTGGGTGGAGTTCTCAAATCATTCCAGAGAATTTCCCTCATTTGTCTATGAACACTAGCATAAATAAAGAAACAGTTCCAACTAACTGATGTAGCTATTTCTGTGATCCTAGCTTGTAAATATTGATCTGATTCATTGATACTTATTACATTAAAAGATTGGTTCCATAGGATCCATATTTTTGCATTTTGAGTCGTGAGTGCAGATTTATAACCTAGGTCATGTATTAAAGTATTCACCTGTTGTTTATCATGCCAAGGTTCAATCAGACAAAGAATATCAATCTTATGAGTCAACTTAAGAGCTTTTAATCTATCCATTGAAGTTCCATATCCTCTAACATTCCAAACTAGTATGGTTCCTATGATTGTGTATGTAATCATTTAAAACCTGCTGGGATTGCTTTGTGTGAGGATCTAAGCTTCCTAAGTTTTGTAGTAGAGGCTTTACTATTAATACCAACAGTATCCTCTCCTTTGTCAATACTATCCGAAGTATATTTCAGTTTAGGAGGACTTACCTCAGTCTGCATGCTTTTGTCAACCTTTGTGTACTGATCTGCAGTGATTAGTGCATCCATTTGTTCTTCAATCTGAGCAGCTTCAGGGATAGTTGGTGATTTGGTTACTGAAATGAAGACTTGATCTGAGTGTTGGCCATCATGTTGATTTCCAGGAGTATATGGTCCAGCTGGTGTGGTTGCAGACTTGTCAATTGTTGTTGAGGGTACCACTAAATCATGAGATTCCATAGATTCGTGGAAAACATCCACAGCATCTCTCTCCTGTTCATCCTCATTGAAAACATCTAAAGTTTGGAATGCATTAGATATTGATACAGTGTTTGTTTTTGCTAAATCTTCCCTTAGTGATGTTTCTGGCTGTTTGTTCTTTTTTCTCCAGAAGGTTGCAGTGATAGGTTTTGATATATCATCCAGAGAGTAGAAATCGGTTCTTTTCTTGTGACTAATGGTGAAAAGATTGATGTTGTTTTCCTGATGGGGGCCTGAGGGATTTCTTTGGATTTGGAAGTCAAGTTCCTTTTGAGACACAGTTAAGGCAGAGGAACCTTCAACATTTGTTGTTGCTTTTGGCTCAGGAGCTAATTGTTTCAGTGGGTCTACTAGTTCCGGGATCCTACTTTCCTTTTTACCATTTATTGTTTTTGTTTCCTTGTACTTCTTCTTTAACTCAGGGTGCAGGAAATTGCAATTATCCTGGTTATGACCTATTATCTTGCAATGAGTGCAATAAGATGGAAGTTCCTCGTATTCTATGGGGTAGTCTGCAACTTTATTACCTATTCCTACCAAAATAGATGATGGGAGTGGAGACAGAAGATCTATTTCAACACAGACTTTTATTGCAGAGGGTCTAGTCAGAGCAGATGTAGCAGCATCCATTTTTAAAAATCTACCTATCTGACTACTTATTCCAATGATGGCCGGGTTATTGTAAAAATGAAGAGGGAGTTTATGGATCGTTACCCACGCTGGAACAATCGAAGATTCTGCAGATGGAGAGAAGTCAGGTGACCATTTCTGGACTTTCATGACTGCTCCCTGAATCATCCATTGCCCCTTCATCCAGCATCTCTGGTAGTCTTCGTGTTCCTGAAACCTAATGAGCACATGACGATAATCAATAGAGCCTAATTGAAATTTAAATTTAAAGCCAATAGATTTGAAAGCATAGTGAAGAAGCTCCATAGACGGTTTTCCTCTGTTGAACTTTGCGACCAATGCGTTCTGGTAATGGGATGCCAGTCGTTCCCCTTCCTCCTGAGGAAGGATAAACGCTATCTTACCCTTATACTTAGTGACGGGATGTAGATTAAGGGTGTCGGGTAGGGAAGTGAGAAGCGGTGGTGGTTTGGCAGTAAGGGCTTGTATGAAGCTTTTGTTGTTGGCGATGCCCATATCCACGGTGGGATTGGGCGTTGGCATCGCCATTAACGGCGGAAGTGACCGTTTTGTGACAGGGAAGGAGAGAAAGAGAGGAAGAGAAAAGGTAGTGTGTGTTTTGCACCGTAATCGTCAGATTATCGCACCTAGTAACAGTAAAAATTAGGAGCCGTTAATATTTGTTACTATATATGTGTTATAACTATCATTTATTCACAGTGGTCTTATTACTACAAATTTTTTCATGTAAATAATTATTAAATATTAAGTATTGAAATGATAAAATGAGTTTTTGAGGCCATAGGGTATATATTGGATTTGAAGACCTAAATGAGTGGTTGGAAGAGTGTAAATTATATGTTAAACCTGGTGAAACATAATGATTTTAGTATTGTGAATCCGTGATCATCATGATGAGACAGATATAAATTTTAAAAACTTAGGTGAAAATAAATACTCCATCCACTTCACTAATAGTGGCACAATTGGTTTAGGTGCTTGAATTTAGGTGAAGAGAATGAGTGTATGAAATTAAAAGTAAAAAGTAAAAAGTAAAATAAATTGATGAAATTAAAGGAATTTTACCAAAGAGGGAAAGTGTGTCAATATAAAATGAAGAACTCAAAAAGAAAAATGTGTCAATAATAAAGAAATGAAGGGAATATGGAGAGACCATAATCCACATATATTCCACCTTATTTGGTGGAGATTTTAATGTGATCGGAGAACTTTAAAGGAATATAAAAGGGCTTATCGGAGAACTTTAAAGGAATATAAAAGGGCTTAGTTCTCCTAAGATTAATTACATAACAGACCTTGATGGTTTTATTAGTTCGCACAATCTCATCATAAGGAAAAGCTAGTTTTTCCCTCTTCGAACAGTGAAACAAAAAGCGATCTCCTTCATTTCTGTCATTTCATTATCGCCGGTAACGGCTATTCCCACCGTTAACAATTTGCGAGGGAGCAGGCAACCACTAAGCTGGCCGCTATGGCGGAAAGCAATGTCAATCAACCCCCACCCAAATCCTTCGCCGCTGCTCTCCAAAACAAATCCCCCCCCCCTCTGTCGAAATCACTACATAGCAACCCAGAACTAATTCCCAAATCGGAACACCCAGGTGATCCTGCTTGTCTATATTCCGACGATCAAATTGCCAAACTTTCGGCACACTATGCAAATGCTCTAGTCGGAAAGTTCACAAAAGGAGGACTCTCAATGGAGCATCTGGAACTGGCTTTCAAAACGGTAGGTTTCGCCGGTAAATACCAGTTAGGTTCCTTAGATTATAAACATGTTCTGATCAGGTTTGAGCAAGTCAATGATTATCAAAGATGCTGGATGAAAGGAGTCTGGAACTTCAATGGAATCCTCCTTAAGATGAACAAATGGAATCCTGAGTTCTCAACGCACAAAGAATCCCCAATTGTCCCCCATCTGATGCACAATCAGGGAAGTCCCTTTATACTATTACAATTCAGCATCTATTGAGGCAATTGGAAATAGCATAGGCAGTTTTATTAAGAATGATTTAGTCACTGATATACTCACAAGGCCTTCTGCAATTAAATTCTGTGTTGAAATTGATCTTCAAAAGCCTTTGTGTAATTATATTCGACTGGGTTCAGTTTCTAACAATAGGAAATACCCAATTGAGTTTGAAGATGTCCCCCTTTATTGTGATCACTGTACTAAATTAGGACACTCTTTAGGTCAATGTAGAGCTATCCCTCAAAATATCAATGTTAGATCAGTGGAAAATAACATAGTCTAGAGCCAAACTCATTCACAGTGGCAGGCTACTGGAAATAAATTTAGCAAGCCTCCTCTGATCTCCCTAGGGAATCAGGATTATCCCTCCTTCCCTGAGAATGATAAGGTAACTAATCAGAGAGCAATAATGATCCCCTCCCTTAACCTTGACTCAAACTCCTCCCCAGGGGTTAACATAGTTCCTGGTAATGACAGGTCACAATTACATGAAAAATTACACAGAACCCAATCTCAAGAAATTTCTAATAATTCCATCTCAAAGCTGTTAAATGATACAGCTCTATCCAAACCTACTCCGATGGCCTATGCAAAAGATGACATCCAGATTGGATCACTTAAGTTAAACCTGAAAAGCCTGAATCAATCCCCTACAAATAACCCACCACTTTCCCTACAAGGAAAGATGGAAAATAGGTTCTTTGTTTTGCAGGATCTAGATAATCTCCCCCAGGGACAGGATGAACTGGAAGAGCAAGATTCTGATAATGAGGTTACTATTAGCCACCAGGACATTACAGCTTCACTCTCTATGAAGCCAAATGGTAAGAATCCCCAGCAAGGTAAGTCTGAGGTTAAAAAAATAATTACTTTAGTCAGCTGAAAAAGATGATGCTTAGATCAGCTACAAAAAGTCATAAATCAAGTGAACAATGACACAATCTTTAACTATTAATTTTTTAGTGTGGAATCTAAGAGGTATGGAATCTTCAATGCTTAGGCTAATAAACTTAGTTAAGCTTAAAAAAATCCAGCTGTTGTGCATAATCGAACCTATGCATGACAACACTCAATGTCAATCATATATGGAGAAGCTTAATTTCTCTCATAATTTGACACTCCATAATGGAAAAATATGGCTTATGTGGACTAATCTAGTGTCTGTCATACTCATCTCTTTCCATGAGCAATTTATGCATGTTAATATATCACATCAGTCTCTACATTTACATATGGAAGCAGTCTTCATATATGCACTTAGGAATAGAGAAGGTAGAAAGTCTCTATGGAAAGATCTGATATCCATTACTAAAGGTGATACTATATTCATAGGAGATTTTAATACCATCACCTCTCTTTCAGAATATAGAGGCCCTAGCTCCCCCTCTATAGGAAGTATTAGAGATTTTAATACCTGGATTAATTCCACTGGAGTTTAAGAAATTAACACAGTAGGGAATCTTTTCACCTGGTGCAATTCGAGACTTAGGAACCCCACCTCCAAAAGGTTAGATAAAGGCCTCTGTATAATTTCATGGAACTATAAATTCCCTTCATCCTCTATCCAAATCTTGAACAGGCATACTTCAGATCACTCCCCTCTTCTCCTCCAGCTGTCCAATTTGACTATTTCCCACCCCCTTTAGATTCATAAATGCTTGGTTCAATCGGCCAGATTTTACAACCATAATTAGGGAAAACTGGGAAAAACCACTTGCTGAGACTGGTATGCTTGGATTTTATCTAAAATTGATCAGACTTAAGAAAGTGATAAAAATCTGGAATAGAGACTGCTTTGGAAATATTAATGCAAATGTTATTTCAGCAGAGGAGGCCTTAAGACTTCAGGAAGCTGTTTTTGATTCGACCCCCTCAGCTTCTGAACTTATCAAACTGAATGAGAAAACAACTTTATTGCTTAGAGCCCTAAAAGAGAAGGAAAAATTTTGGAAGCAGAAAGCTAGATCTAAATGGCATAAGCTAGGAGATAACAACACACAATTTTTCCATAAGATAGTGCAGGAGAAAAACTGTAAGTTACAGATTACCAAAATTAAAAATAGGGAAGGGCGGCTAAACTCACACTTAGATATCCAAAAGGAAGCCATTGCCTATTTTTCTTATCTGTTAACTGAGCCTAACCAAATGGCTAATGAAACCTATTATCCTCGCTTTTTTAGTCAAATCCCCACCATTATCACGGACCAGGAGAATCAAGCTTTATCCACACCAGTCTCAGAAGTTGAATTGGAATCAGTGATTAAGGGTCTGAACAAGAACAATAGTCCAGGACCAGATGGTTTTTCAACTAAGTTCTATAGTAAGTGTTGGACTATTATAAAAAACGATTTAACTGAGGCAGTGAATGAATTTATTACAGGCTCTGATATGCCAAGGGGAATATCTAGTACCTGGATAACCCTAATACCAAAAAAACCTACACCTTGCCCTTTTGAGGATTTCAGGCCAATCAGTCTATCAAATGTCATAAATAAAATCTGCTCAAAGGTATTAATGGAAAGATTGAGACCTCATATGGATAAACTGATCTCCCCAAATCAATCTGCCTTCATGAAAGATAGAGATATTTCAGATAATATACTTTATTTGCAGGAAATGATCAGATTTTTAGATAAAAAGAGCAGTGTTCCTAACTGCATACTTAAGTTGGATCTAAGAAAAGCTTTTGATAGAGTAAACTGGGAATTTCTTAGAAATGTTTTGACAAGGTTTGGTTTTAATGGTAATTTTTTAAATGCTATTATGAACAATCTTTCTCAAGCTCATTTCTCAGTACTTGTAAATGGCAATCCAGTTGGGTTTTTCAAAGCCACGAGAGGTATTAAACAAGGTGATCTCCTCTCTCCATTCCTCTTTAATTTATTCTCAGAAGCTTTTTCTAGGAGCCTTTCCTTTATATTTTGGAACAATAGCCTCTCTTATTATTAGCTACTTGCTTCAATCTCAGCTGTTTCTCACCTAATGTATGCTAATAATACAATCATTTTTATGCAAGCCTCTAGGTCTAACCTCATAAAAATCAAAGCTTTCTTAGAGATCTTTGAGTACACCTCAGGTCAAAATTTTAACTTTGACAAATCAGATTTTTACATAAGTAAAAGGGCCACAACTGCAAAATTAAATAAGGTAAAGAGGATCTTGAAAATGAAAAAAGGCTCTTTTCCCTTCAAATACCTAGGTTGCCCTATTTTCAAAGGCAGGACCTTAAATAGATACTTCCAGCCGTTGATGCTTGATAAAAATTTACAAAACTGGAAGAATAGGTGGCTGAGTTCAGGGGGTAAATTGATCCTAATCCAATCTTGCTTGTACTCTATGCCACAGCATTTATGGTCTGTAACCAAACCCCCAAAACACATAGTTAAAACATTTGAGAACAAATTGACAAGATTTTTCTGGGGTGAATCAGAAGGTAGAAAAAACAAAGTTTGGATAAGATGGTCTAAATTAGCTATACCAATAGCCCATAATGGCCTTGGTTTTAGATCAATCCAAGCTATAATTGATTCCTGCTCGCTCAAATTGTGGTGGAAGAGCCAGTTAGGTACTTCCTTGTGGTCTAAATTGTTATGGTCCTTGCCAGACTCACATAGGAAATCAATGACTTGGAAAAGAATCTGTTCTATGAACTCCTTTGCATAAAATTATTCTCTTATCATTCATGGCAAAGGTAGTTGCAATCTATGGATTGCTAACTGGTGCCCCAATGGCCCACTATTTAAATATATTCCCAGTCACATCTCTTCTGCATTGCCATATTGCTCTGTGGCAGATTTCATTACAAATAAAGATACTATTTTAGCCCAGATTTCACCCTTCCTGGAACATGATACTCTATCTTTTCTTCAGGAAGCTGTAATTACACAGGACAAAGAGGATAGATTGATATGGAAACCAGAAGTATCCAGAGTTTTCTCCTTCAAGTCAGCATATAAGGAACTTACACTCTCATCAGGTAATTTTCCTGCAAGTAAGTCATATGGAACACTGCACTACAGAAAAAGGTCTCTATATTCACATGGAAACTGTTGCACTCCTTTCTTCCTTTTGATGATATGCTTATTAGATGTGGTTTTAGTCTAGCCTCTAAATGTCATGCATGATGTCATTCAGATTCTATTCAACATTTCTTCATTTTCTGTCCTCTTGCCCAATCTGTATGGAATAACATGGCATCTATAGTTCACTTTCACCTTAATGACCAACATTCCATCAGTGATAGATTTTTTCTTTTTTGGAATAGTCATGATCTTTCTAAGTGGCACCAACTGATCTGTAAAATTCTCCCCTCTCTGATATGCTGGTGTCTTTGGAAGGCACGGAATAGATTCTTATTTGACCAGAAGCTTTTCTCTTCAGACCTTATATGTAAAGAAGTTCATGATCAAATTAAACTGTCTTTCTATGCTAAACTTCACATCCGGTCTCCCTTACAGCTATTCTGCCTACCCTTATGCATCTGATTCCATACCTTAGACCACCCCCAAAGCCTAATATATATACTATTTTCTAGGAAAGGCCTAAGACTGATTCCATAAAAATAAACATAGATGCATCCTGGTACCCAAACAAAGCTGCAGCAGGGCTAATTGCAAGGGATAATTCTGGAACACCCCTCCTGATTAAATCAGTTACAATTTCTGCTGCTTCTCCACTCCAAGCTGAAATCCTAGCCATATTATTTTCTTGTCAAAATTTTCCACAACTGGATCATACCTTCATAATTGAATCAGACTCTATGTTGGCAGTTAAAATGATTAATGATCCCTATACTGCACATTGGCCACTGTTTGGCTTCTAAAGTGAAAACCCTCTTAAGTAGTGCTGAGCTCAAACATGTTTTTAGGGAATGCAATTCAGTGGTAAATGCAATTGCCAAACATTATTCTACTCATAATCAGAGTCTTAACCTTACTAATGTTCCAACACATATCAAAGGTCTTATTTCTTTAGACAATGATCATACTCCCTATATAAGAATGCATAAAAATGGCTCTTCTAAGGATTGATATTGCTGACAAGTTTATTTTTATGCAGGCTCACTGGATGGCTTTCCAAGCAACTAAGTTCTCTCCAACACAGCTTCATATGGATTCTTACTGCTTCTATTTTTTTCAGTGATTGTCCGATCCATCACTTCTCTTTGGAAATGTGATTCATATCTTTTAATTCAGAAGCAACATTGGGATATGTATTTTTTGGTTTAAAGTTGCCTGGCCAAAGGAAGAATTCACACAAGGGGTGGAGATTCTTCTCTTTGGAATCGCAACTTTAACAACTAACCACAGCCATTTTGGTTAGTTTCTAGATTAACCAACTAGTTTAGTCATATTCACAGATAAGTTTCTCTTTTGAAGGCAACTATGTTTCCTCGGTGCTCCTAGTGATCACTTGAACCCTTTGTATATTCTCTTGTTTTTAAAGGTTTGGAGAACCTTATATATATAACCCCCACCTTTGGGTGTTTTCATTAAAAAAAATGGTTTTATTAATTCATCATGCACAATGAGCTCAACATTATAGGCGATGCAGTGTATATATTATTCCAATAATTATGAAACCAAAAGACTCGTTGATTCCGCAGAATACTAAGAATTATAGTTCAATATTCGTTGATTTTAAAGAAATACCGAACATTGAAAACTGTGGAGGAAAACCTTCAAATTTAATAATATTTAAAATAATTTGTCCTTTCAAAGAGCCCTAACAATGATTTAAATAGTAAATCCTAAGTACCACCAATTTAAACAAATAACGAAAAGGTTCTCGAAACTATCAAAACTTTAAAAAGAAGTGCTGAAAAACAATAAAAGACAATTTTAACCCTCTAGATGAAGGAATTCGGCCAAAAACTAACGACCTCATGAGTTCTTTTGAGAATGTCGCTTTCACATGAAAAACACTAGGAAATAATCGGATTATGATACTGACTCAGACATTCAGAAATTGCATAATTTATTTGGACGGTCCAACTTTTGCATATAAGTTAACACCAGTTTCCCCACACTCATAGGTAATGAGTTTACATGGACTAATGACAGAGTTAAAAAAATACGACAACAAAGAGACTTGATAGGATCTTAGGAACTCAAAGTCTATTTCAAGAATTTAATATCTGCTCAAACCACATACTAAGCAGTTTAACTTCCGATCATAATCCTATGTTGGTAACCTTAGGTAATTCAAAACAAACCTACCCTAATACTTTTAGGCTCTGAAACGAGTTAAAAATCCGACAACAAAGAGACTTGATAGGATCTTAGGAACTCAAAGTCTATTCAAGAATTTAATATCTGCTCAGCCCACATACTGAGCAGTTTAATTTTGGCTCATAATTCTATTTTGGTAACCTTAGGTAATTCAAAACAACCCTACCCTAATACTTTTAGGCTTTGAAACATGTGGCTAAATAGAAAAGGCTTTTCAAAATTAGTGCATCAAAGTTGGAACTTACCAATTCAAGGACAACTAGTTAGGTAACACCGCGAGTT
Source organism: Rubia yunnanensis (assembly GCA_037428765.1). Classification (NCBI taxonomy): domain Eukaryota; kingdom Viridiplantae; phylum Streptophyta; class Magnoliopsida; order Gentianales; family Rubiaceae; genus Rubia; species Rubia yunnanensis. Next base: position 114,380,955 of record CM075061.1, on the reverse strand, counting down.
GCACATTGAACTTGATAACAAATTATAGAAATACTATAGTAATGTTGCTACAAAATAGGAATGTTAAAAGGGTTGTAATTGAAGCTACAAATGTACCAAGTCCACTGAAACCTTCACCTCTCGAATCTGTACCTCCACTGGAACCCCTCCACTTGAACCCTTTCCACCTGAACCTTCACTTCTCGAATCAGTACCTCTCGAATCCCTCCACTGGAACACCTCCACTTGAACCTCTGTACCCGAACCATCACCTCTCAAATTTGTACCTATCGAACCACTCCACTTAAACCCCTCAACTTGAAGTCTCTCCACCATAACCTTCACCTCACAAATTCGTACCTGTCGAACCCCTCCACTGGAACTCCTCCACTTGAACCCTCTCCACCTGAACCTTCACCTCTCAAATCCGTATCTCTCGAACTCCTCCACTGGAACCCCTCCACTTCAACCCTCTCAACCTGAACCTTCACCTCTCGAATCACTACCTCTCGAACCCCTCCACTAGAACACCTCCACTTGAATCCTCTCCACCTGAACCTTCACCCCACAATTCAATACCTCTCGAACCCCTCCACTGGAACCTCCCACTTGAACTCTCTTCACCTGGACCATCACCTCTCGAATCAGGTGCTCTCGAACCCCTCCACTGGAACCCCTCCACTTGAACCCTCTTCACCTGGACCATTACCTCTTGAACCAGTACCTCTCGAACCTCTCCACTGGAACACCTCAACTTGAACACATATCAAATTTGTACCTCTCAAACCCCTCCACTTGAAGCCTATCCACCAAAACCTTCACCTCTCAAATACGTACCACCTCCAGATCCGTGAGCAACTGGTGAACGATTGCGCCATAAGTAAGAGTAAATAGCTCCGTATTCTGCACAAATTTCATTCAAATCCATGATTTATTAGTTTTTTTTAGCTAACTGAAAAGGTGAACAAAACTGAGGAAATTCATTTGCATTAAGTTTGATGTACCACTCGGTCTACGCTCGTAAAAATGGTGTCACCGGATCTCTGCGCGATGGGAGCCATCGAAGCCAGGATTTTATTTCGAGGTTGTTTCTGGCAGCGGCTACAACTTCATTGTGTGTAGCGGTGTAGTGAGGGAGATCATAGTATTGAGGAGATAGAGAGAGACAGAGTCTTGTGTTTTTGGATTAAATTATTGTTGGGCTTGGGAACGACCATGGACTGGATCGTCATATTTTGGATTCACATTTCGTGATGGCTAAATCAAGCCACATAAAAATTGCCACGTATTTATTACAATTTCACACGAACTTGTTTTAGTACGATTACGGAATCATTTTATGATATAATTGAAGAGATGATGAGATGTTTGTTTTTATTTATTGCAACGAGTTTTATAATTTTGAATAACATTTAAAATGTATTGCAATGTATACATAATTATTACAATCGGTCTAATTAATTAATTTTTACATTTAATTATACATACAAATTTAAAATGTATTTCAATGTATACATAATTAATTAGACCGTGCGAAATTATAATAAAATGACTACATAATGTATTTTATCCCGAGCTAAGTAATTGATTTTTAATAAAATAATATTCAATAAAAATAATTTTATTCAATTTGATGGGATTGAAGGGTATGTTTTTAAAATTAATAACCTTTAAAAAAGTTGACAGGGGTTGAGAGGTATTTTTTAAAAAATTAATGCCTCTTGAAAATTTGTTGGCGCCCATGTGTAGCAGTGTAGTGAGGGAGATCAGAGTATTGGGAAGATAGAGAGAGACATGGTCTTGTGTTTTTGGAAAAAGGCGATACCCTCGCCCTCAGGGCCCATACCAGCCCACACCCATGCCATCGTATGAGAGGTAAATAATGGTAGCCCAGCGCTAGGACCCATGGGCTCGGCCTTGCCTCGGTGCGCACAAGGGAGCCTTGCAAAGCAAGAACTCCCCACACTGCCGCTGCCGAGGATCGAACCTGGGGTAATGGCAATCCCACCCATGTCTCAATCGCTGGGGTACACCCGTGGGTGTATGGTCTTGTGTTTTTGGATCAAATAATTGTTGGCATTCGAAACAAATGTGGGACACATTTTTGTTATGATCTCGAGGATCAGGAACGAATTAAACATAAATAAATACAAAGAAAAGAAAGCTAAAAGAAACAATTGATTTTATAACCCTACCTAGTTGACATAAGTGCCAATATAATCTTTCAATGTTCGAAAGTGCCAATATAACCCTATCTAGTTAGTGAACATGCCAATATAACCCTATCTAGTTAGTGAAAGTGCCAATATAACTCTCTCCGACAACTTTTAGTTGGAATTTTATAAAATTACATGTTAGCCCTTCTGGAAAAAAATTAAAATAATAAAAAAAGAAATGACGTTATTACCCTTAGACTCATCAATACTCCGCCGCCGGACCACCATCGAACCGCCACCGGATTAGGTAGGGTTATATGGGCACATTATGAAAACTTGTAGGGTTAAATCAGCACATTCCTAAATTTATAGGGTTATACCAGCACATTAGTAAAACATATAGGGTTATATCAGCACATACTATAGAATATTGGGGTTTTAATAATATTTTATTTATTTTGTTTTGTTTAGTCCGGATGGATGATTGGATGACCTTTGGTGTTGTGTGTGATTGTTATTTTGTTGTGTTTAGTCCGGATGAATGATTGGATGACTTTTAATGATATTTTATTTATTTTGTTGGTTTAGTCTATAACAGTCGAACCTTCACCTCTCGAATCCGTACCTCTCGAACCCCTCCACTGGAACCCCTCTACTTGAACCGCTGCACCTGAACCTTCACCTCTCGAAGTCGTACCTCTCGAACCCCTCCACTGGAACCCTCTTCACCCGAACCTTCACCTTTTGAATCAGGAACTCTCGAACACTTCCACTGGAACCCCTCCACTGTAACCCTCTTCACCTGAACATTCACTTCTCGAATCAGTACTTCTCGAACCCCTCTACTTGAACCCTCTCCACCAGCCAAATTAATACCTCTCGAACCCTCCCATTGGAACACCTCCACTTGAACCTCTTCACCTGAATCATCACCTCTCGAATCTGTACCTCTCGAACCCCTCCACTTGAGCCCTCTTCACCTGAACCATCACCTCTCGAATCATCACCTCTCGAAACAAAGGTAAGAGGACACAAAACGATGCCATTTTGAGCAGCCACTGGTGAGAACAGTCAAATCACATGGCTAGGAAAATAATGAGGAGTGGAACGTGCAAAAAAGAAAATATGCCCCTGACGACCATTTGTGTCAGCCACTGGTGAGTACAGTAAAATCACATGGGCTGGGAAAATATGGATGAGTGGAACGTATAAAAAACTCAATACACCCCTGACGACCATTGTGTCAACCATGAGGTTGGGAGGATTTCTATTATATAGTACCCCTTCACTTGAACCCCTCCACTTGAACCCTCTCCACTTGAACCCTTACCTCTCGAATCAGTGCCTCTCGAACCCCTCCACTGGAACACCTCCACTTGAACCTCTTCACCTGAACCATCACCTCTCTAATCCGTACCTCTCGAACCCCTCCAATGGAACCCCTCCACTTGAAACCTCTTCACCTGAACCATCACCTCTCGAATCATCACCTCTCAAAACAAAGGTAGGAGGACACAAAACGATGTTGTTTTGAGATGCCACTGGTGAGCACAGTAAAATCACATAGGCAGGGAAAATAATGAGGAGTGAAACGTGAAAAAAAACCAATTATGCCCCTGTTGACCATTTGTGTCAGCCACTGGTGAGCACAGTAAAATCACATGGGCTGGGAAAATATGGATGAGTGGAACGGGCAAAAAAACAAATATACCCCTGACGACCATTTGTGTCAGCCATGGGGTTGGGAGGATTTCTATTATATAGTACCCCTCCACTTGAAACCCTCCATTTGAACCCTCTCCACCTGAACCTTTGCCTCTCAAATCAGTGCCTCTCGAACCCCTCCACTGGAACACCTCCACTTGAACCTCTTCACCTGAACCAGCACCTCTCGAACCCCTCCACTGGAACCCCTTCACTTGAATCCTCTTCACCTGAACCATCACCACTCGAATCATCACCTCTCGAATCATCACCTCTCGAAACAAAGGTAAGAAGATACAAAACGATGCCGTTTTGAGCAGCCACTGGTGAGTACAGTAAAATCACATGGGTTGGGAAAATAATGAGGAGTGGAACGTGCAAAAAATCAAATATGCTCCTGACGACCATTTGTGTCAGCCACTAGTGAGCACAGTAAAATCAGATGGGCTGGAAAAATATGGATGAGTGGAACGTGCAAAAACCCAAATATATCTTTGACGATCATTTGTGTCAACCATGAGTTGGGAGGCTTTCTATTATATAGTACCTGAGATGAATGGTAGGATTCAGCCTTAAAACTTAAAAGACTGAAAAAATGACAAAGTGAATGGAATGAAGCAGCTTTGGAAATCTGGAAACTTTGTTGGACAATGCTGAACAAAAAGTCAGACGTCTAGAAGCTCAATATGATAAATCAAAGAATGCTGAGGATAAAGCTAAAATGACGAAAGGAAGAGCAAGAAAAATGTGGAAACAAAAAATCAAAAACAAGGTGGCTAAAAGATGCAAGACAATAGAAATAAGCTATTACAGGCGTGTTAAGGCGTGTTAAGGAATATAAATATTACTTGTAATTGTAATTAGATTCTATTTCCTTTCTTAAGCTTGTATAGGTATTATGTACTACTATATAATATACCATGGGGTCATGAATACAGACAGATTATTACCCTTACTTTCTACAAGGCGGTTCTATTGGCAATTTAAGTCACTTCTGAGGTGCCTTTGTTGGCCCTACCTTTAATCAACAAGAGGAATCGCCTTTAAAATTGCAATTAAAGGCGGTTAAAAACAGCCTTTAATTTGTACCCCGGGACCACCTTTAATTTATTTTCGAACTTGAAAATGCATTGCTTTCCCTCGTTCCATTGTATCAATTCTGAACTCGGAATGTACATACCGTTTCCAAACAAGGAAACTCTTGGCCTTCCCTCCTACCATTCAAACAATTCCAAACTGAGAATTTGCATAAATTTCCCGAACTTGGAATCTCTAGGCTTTCCTCATGCCATTGAAACTATTCTTAGCCCAGAAAGTATATACATTTTCCGAACTCGGAAAGTATATATCGTTTGCGAGCTCGGAAATTTGAATCTTCTCTTTATAAAATAATGATCTACTTATGAGCTCTTGTCTACTTTTCGGTCTCAAAATGTAAGGCTGCTGAAGAGCATTTTTTGTTGCTATTTTTTTTCCGAGTTCGTAAACCATGTTTCTGAGATTGGAATATATTTTGCGTCCAAGTATTTTGAGTTCATAAAAGCTTTTCTTTCCTATGGAAATTGAGTATGATAGGTTTCCAAAATCGGAAACCTTTTCCCGTCCCATGGTAAAAATTTGTTTCTTTAATATTACCAGCATAAGAAAAGCTTAAATACACAGCCACAATTCCATTATAATACACGATAGTATCTTGCACCTGAACAAAAATCTATACATAATGCTCAATAAGAAATAATCTATAGATAGGAATAGAAATCGCTACAAATCTATTCCGACATTTCTAAGGTTATTTTTTTTACCTAACTTGAGTTTCCCTACCAGTGTTAGGATTTCCCAATGTGTGTGCCGAATGATAATTAGATGCCTATCCAATGAATTCCGCACATTGTTGATATCTTCTTGCAAGTAGGGTTTCCAATCATCTTTGAAAATCTGAAAATAACAATACAATATTAAGTATTTTGTGAAGTCTATTTAGAAACATTACCACTACATATTTGTACAATTACCTTATCAAGTTCAAGTACATGTTCCTGCCCTTTGTCTATGCACTTGGACGTGCATAACATGACATAATATCCGCACTCCCAAGTTTGAGATTGTTTCTTGTACTATATGTAAGGAACATTAATAAATAAGATTATGTTGCACTAAATAATTGAGCATAGTGTGTTGGAAATGAATATACTGGTAGACCTACCTTGATTTCTACCACATGAAATGAACAATTTCTTTGATCATCATTTTCATTCATTGCAGATTCCAAAATTTCAATGAATGCAACCAAACGGTTGAATGTGGAGGGGATCCATCCAATACACTCGCTTCTTTGCGGGTACTATCAATATTAGTCTCCAATGGTCCCTGGGAAAAAAAGATTGATTATTTGAAATTTTTGGAAACAATGTTGGTCAAGTAAATGAATGTAGTAAATAACCTCTCGGTGTATGGCGCAACGAAAAGCGTCTTATCCTTCCGGCTTAGGCATTTACGAATGTAGTCGATCCTATCATGTTTTGCATAACCAATTTCTTGTATCATCACCTGGAACCTGTATCCAATACATCCTTCCTTTTGATTACTTGTAAAATACATGTAACTGGAAAAATTCATTGTACTAACGGTTAGCGAAATTTAAATAAAATTTTACAATTAAATGAAAAAAAAACTCACAGGGTGTAGATCGACATGATCGCCTGATTAACTTGCTCACATCTGCATAAGTCTTCAAAATCACTCCATAATGCCATGATTTCACGTTTGCATCCGAATACGCATTTATTTCCCGAGAGTGTGAATGTGGTGTTTTAATCATGGGGCTATATCAAATTGTCAAGGACACGTACGAAGCCAGGTAAGTCTCGAGGGACGTTGGATCTTGCCAATGGAGGTCTAACCCTAGTTGATGATGTTGGCACAATTTTGGCCATAGGTTTGACCTGTTTTGGTATTGTCATCACCGGTTTTGGCGAGGGAGGCATTGTTTCCTTCAAATGTCCATCCTTGATTGGATCAACGTATATTGGTCCACGGGGCCAAGTAAGGAAAATTCTCCTGCAAGGTCCAACTTTCTTGTATTCTCCGTTCGGGGTTGGAAAAGGGGCACCCATCACCAAAGGATTCTCCAAGGAAACCCTCGAAAGACCTTCTGCAATTTTTATGGAGTGATGATGCTTCATTGACTCATACAAAACTCCATCAGCTATATGTAATGGTTTACCATTTACACCTTGATCAATGTATAATTTAGATGAACATGATCTCTAAACAGAGGCAAAATATATATTAAATATAAAAATTTAATCAAAGCAGCATAATTTATAAATGATCATTCACACCTTTTTTTTCTCCAATTGCTAGGGTGGCATTGTTGAGGTTGTCGGGCTTGAACAATTATCTATCAAATTTTGGATTCTGCACGATTGCCATGCGATTTACCTCAACATCCTCGGGAGAATGTCTTGAACCCCTAGATGGCGGTGTCCAATCGAGCGTTAAGTCCTCTAAATTGTCCAGAAGAACTAGCCCAATGTGTTGGACCAACCTTCGAATTATAATTTCTTGTTTCTCGATTCGTTTGTCTTAGACTTGGGCTTTTTTTTTGCAACGAATAGACTCTCAAGGTTTTCGCTCCATCGTAGGACCGTAGCACCCCAAATGCTTGCCGGTGTGTCATGAAATTACCCATTCCCTTAACCCGGCCCGGATGGTCCGGTTTTTCCATGACTTCACAAAGGATGTCGTGTTTATCCTTTGGAATAAATTCCCCCTGTAGTTGATCATTTTTCAACTTTACCTAAGTGGAAACACGAATAGAAAAGTCATTGTTAATTCAATATAACATGTATATATTTCAATTTAATGAAGTATTTTTCAAAAAATTTACGCACCACTCTTACCACAAGTAGTTTCTCTTCGGGTTTGACATACTCGCCCTTCTTGTTTTGTCGTCCTTTGAGAAATAGATCACACCTCTCAATGTTACATACCCAAATATGAAGATAAAAATACCTTAATCTCGGACGTAATAAGTTAATAACATTTATTGGAAATATGTACTCAACCTTAGGCAAATGAAAAAATTTGATAGTAGTTAAATTCACCACTATAGTTTTACCGGGAACAAAATTGGGTATTTGAACATAAATTTATCACCACCAACCTCCAAGGAAACAAAACCCTAATTGTATACAAAACTTGTCATTAATTTCCAAACCTCACTAAAAATAGAAATCATAACATTCACAAAATCCAAACCCTAGGTAGCAATGAGCATGAAAAATTTGTGATAGTTCATAATGACAGTAAGCAATAAACATTAACTACTCATTGAAGAGTACATTTACCCTAGGTAATTAAAGTAGAATGCATAACAATTGAAAAAATCAAAACCCTAGGTAGCAAGATCCCAAAAATACAAAGTGCTTCCTCATGTTTGATAGAAAACAATAAGCCCAAGCTACAAATTGAAGAGGACATTTACCTTTTTGAGCAATCAATGGGTATGAAATTCTCCTTCACATGTTATACCTACATTTTACCAAAAACCTAATTGAAATTTGAAAATCTAAGTATGAATTTGGCCATGAAGAGATGTAGACCTTGTTGAAATCTTCAAACTTTGAAATGGAAGATTAGAAGATGGAAAGGATTGATGAAATGGGTTTGGAAGGGTTTTTGGTGGGGAGGAATGGAGGTTTGGTGGGGTTTTCAAACGGGAGTAAATGCCCATTTGAAAAACATTTTTCCCATTTTTCCCGTAAGACAAGGTTTCCGAGTTTGGAAACTATATTCCAAACTCGTAAATGGTTTCGCTCTTATATCTGTAGGAACGGAGCTATTTCCAAACTCAGAAACCCTTTTTCCCCTAAAAAAATACAAAAGCTGGCAGATTGAAAAGCCTCAATTCATATGCTCACAACTCACAAACCCTCATTTCCGAACTCGGCACACCAAAACCCTACACCCAAATCTCTTCCCTACAATGACTAAGAAGAGTGCAGCAACTAAGTCAAAGGCTGGTGAATGGAGCCATCGTCCTCTCACTCATTTGGATGCCTCTACAAAGTTTTTTAGTGGCGAAGCCGAGGAAAGGTATGTTTCCTTCTTGAAGAAAAAAGTTATCAATTCTAAGGCTATATTAGCATCGGACATTGAGCCATTAGGTTTGGGATATTTGCTTGCACATTTTAAAATCCAACATCTTGAGATATTGCTATGTATGGATGAGCCAGTTTATTTTAACTAAGTGGTTCAATTTTATGCAAATTTGGGTAAAATAGAAACAATAGGAATATGGCTAGGGTAAATGGGAAAGATTTATTTGTTACTACGTATACAATTAACACGGCATTAGAATTTCCTTACACCACTGCCGAGAAATTAAGGCCCGATGACCCCAACGGTCCACTCGACATTTATCACACTCATGTTTGGCTAGGCGTTAGCGATGTTGATCCTATTTGTCCCATTGACATGGCTAAGAAATATTTTAAGAGGGTGAGAACCGATTCCGGTAAGGCGAAGAGTTTTGACATAGCTGTTTTAACCTGGGAACAACATCTTGTGTATAAGTAGATATGTCTTATTTTTTTCCCCAATGGAGGCCATACTTGCGAGCCTACTATAGCTAACCTCGTGATTTTTTACTACATCATAGAGGGTAGGAAGGTTAACCCTGGTTTCTCCATCATATCATTCATGTTGCAGGCTGCACAAACGAAGAAGAAAGATCTTCCCTACGACGATTTGATAACGTGTATGCTGAAGAAAACGGGGATCATTCCTCAAGATAAGCCTCTTCATCAAGAGTACTAAGAAAAGAGTTGGTTCCAACACAAAGGCCTACATCTTGACTTTGAGGGGAAATGGTTACTCCGTCCTATACCCGGCCATAAAGCTAACATCGCCAAGAGGGCCCGTGAAGCTGAAGCAGATAGAGAAGAGGCATCGAGCTCATGTAAGTTACTTATTAAATTCACAATTACTTATAGAACTTCAATGTCGTATCACTTTTATTTATCTCTAATATCAATATTCTTATAGGTACTAGAAGCGGATGGAAAGATAGATTGAGTAAGTGCTTTGATTGTCTATGTACCATGACCGAGATGCATGACATGTTAACCCACGCTCGTTCTCAGCAGGTCGCCTTCATGAAAGCTCAAGGCCTCCATTTGGAATTGAGCGAGGATGGTGAGCCACCTAATTACGAGCCAGTCTTCTCGGACAGTGAAGATGAGAATGAGGATGGCGTCGAGAATGATCATGGCGAAGATGGCAAGGGAAGGGTGGGGAGAGCATGAGGCAATTAGGACATATGAATGTAATGCTACAATTTTATATAGTTTTACGCTACAATATTTTGTTGCAATGTTAAATTCGATACTTTTGTGCTAACATTTTTTACTAAATTTTTTATTGATGTTTCGGATTTTATTGTACATAAAAGCTTAAAATAGGTATTAGTTAAAATGTTTTCACTTTTGAAAATGACCAAAAGTGAAGAAATATTTCAAAGCTAGGAAATAAATATCCTATTTGCAGAAATAAAGAGCAGTAACATTTTCGAGCTCATAAACTATGATGGCTTGGAACCTTTCATAGAGAAGAATGACATACTGAACTCAAAAACGTGGTTTCCAAGCTCGTGTCCTTAATCTGGGCCTAAGCTGGTGAAACTGCTTGACTTTTTTAAGGGCCAAAATATTTCCGAACTCGGAAACATATTTCTGAGCTCGGGAACCTCAACAAAGTCAATTTCCTTCATATAATAAGATCAAAACTCAATGGGCTCTTCTGTCATGTATCATTGCACAATACTAGCATCCGGCATGTACCGATTTTTCACAAAGTGCTTAAAGATTTTCATGTATCTCTCAAACGGGTACATCCATCTTAGAAATACCGGGCCATGTTGCTTTATCTCATGCACCAAATGGACGATTAAGTGGTCCATAATATCAAAAAAATAAAGGGAGGGAAATACATTTCCATACTGCACAGAACTTCAACAATTATAACTTGCAACCGATCCAACTGAAACAATAATACTTTTGCAACATATAGATTTGAAAAACAAAAAAAAATTTATAATGCACAATCTTACGTGAGAAGGCAATGAAGCACGAATGGAAATGGCATTCAATTCCTATATTAGATTGTGACAATCGTGTGACTTCAACCCACTCAACCTCAACTCCTCCTCCACTGACACACAACTCTTATGCTGGACGAGTAGGCACTGGGCACTTTCACACTACTAAGGGTCTCACAAAAGTATTTCTTCTCCGATTGCATTGAATAGCAAGTTGGGGGGGGCAAATAATAATCATCACTCATAGTCACTGGTGCAAGATTATCCTGAATACCCAACTCAACTAAATCTAGCCTAGCCTTCAATCTGTCCTTTGTTTTCCCAAGGGTATTTAACAATGTCCCTACCAAAGAATCACAAACATTCTTCTCAATGTGCATGATGTCAAGACAATGTCTAACTTCCAAATGCTGCCAATATGGTAGCTTGAAGAAGATTGAGCATTTTTTCCAACTTCATTCAATGGAAGCTTTTCTTTTCTTCTTCCCAAAGTCATTGGGAAAATTCTTAACACTCTCATAAATATGTGTACCTGACCATGGCATCGGTGTAACTCATGCATCTATTTTCCTGTTAAACCATTTTTGGGCCAATCACCATGGGTGCCCCTCAGGAAGAAACCAACCGTGCCCCTGGTAAACTATCTTACAACCATGTTTAAATTGACAATAACCAGTTTCCTTCTCACACACTGGACATGCAAAGTGGCCTTCCACTGGATACCCAGACAAATTCCCATAAGCAGAAAAATCATTAATTGTGCAAAATAACATCGCCTTGAGAGTGAAGAATTCATCAACAAACCCATCAAACGCTCTAACACCATCATCAAACAAAGTCAACAAATAATCCACTAGAGGAGAAAGGTATCTAAAAATATCATTACTAGATTGCTTCAGACCTGATATCATCAAAGATAGCAACACATACTTATGTTTCATGGTCAACCAAGATGGGAGGTTTTATATGACCAACATAACAGGCCAAGAGCTATGTGTGCTACTCATGTTACCAAAAGGATTCACAATCTCAAATGCCGAGAATCTTTTCCAAACTCAGGGTACATGGCATCGACTTTCTTCCATTACTCCCCATCTGAAGTATGTCTTAAGACATCATCTGTCGGTTGGTCTCTATCCGCATACCAACGCAACAACTTGGAATCTTCCTTACAAAAATACAACTTCTTCAATCGAGGAATGATTGGGAGGTACCATAAAACTTTTTTCGGTGTCCTTTTCTTCGATTTCAATAGAACTTCCTCACCCACCACAATCACATATCTCTTCAACTTGTACCGAGACTCACCACATACCCTACAAGTTTCTCGATCTTTATGTAATTACCCTTTGTACAACATACAATCGTTCGAGCATGCATGGATTTTTTGCAATTCCAATCCCATCCGAGCATAGTATTTTTATTGCAGCATATAACCTATCGGGCATTAAATTTCCCTCTGGAAGAAAATCCCTAAACAACTCTAGAGCCTCTGTCATCGACTTGTCTATCTATCCAAACTTTTTCTTCAAGTTCATTATCCGCAGAGTTGCATTCGGGACCGTGATTTTTGAACCATTGTACAAAGGTGTCCCTTTGTTGTCAATCAAAGCTTGTATCGACTCGGTTTACCTTTGAATTCCCTCGCAATATCTTCAACCATTTCGTCAAACTCGGCGTTACCATCTAATTCTTCAACTCGCCGTCGTGTCCTCCGATTCATTAGAAGGAGAGGCTTCCACTACTTCCCCATGCAATACCCAACGAGTGTAGCTAGTTTGGAACCCTCTCATTATGAGGTGTTCCCGCGACTTTTTCCTCCATAAATATGCATCATTTTTACAATCCTTACAAGGGCATCTTGCCCGCAAACAACAACTTTTAGAAGCATGTTCAAAAGCAAACGAAACAAATGATTCAACCAATGGCATGTACGATCGTTACCAATTAGTTCATCTCAATCCATTCTCCTAAAAGTCAATTAATATGCAACATATGAGAATCCATTCAACAATAATCATAAACCTAGTTAATCTCAAAACATAAATATGGATACATAAGAAGCATCAAATACACATTCAATTATTTTATGAAATTGAAAAAACAAGATTGTTTGGATTAAACTAACCTTCTCCAATCCGATTCGGTGATTTCTCAAGCACCACAATGGGTAATGAATAGTGGGTATTCCATTAATGAGCCTCTTCTACAAATTTTTAGGGTTTAGTGGCCTTTAATGGAAAGGACCGCATTTTTTGTCATATACAGGGTCATTTCCGAGCTCGGAAACCTAGTCCCCCAATTTCAAAAGACAAGATTGATAGTATTCCGAACTCAGAAATAAGACACTAAGCATTTCCACGTTCGGGAAATGTTTCTTTTCTTAGCAGTGCCCACATAATGGGGTTTCTGAATTCGAACATCCTATTGTTCCCCATTTATGAGTTTGGAAAGTATCATATTTAAAGGTGGTTGGACATAACCGCCTTTAATTAGGGATAATTATGCCTTGAACTGCCTTTAATTAAAGGCGGTTCAAAAAATGCCATAAAACATCAAAAAATTGCCTTTAAAATTTGTTAGGGGATACAATCGGTAGTTTATAAAATTGGAATACAAATTAAAGGTGGTTTTACTAGTGTTGCCTTCCCTTGTTGCCTTTAGTAAGGGTCTCTCTACTAGTGAGATTTACATATTACTTCCACAATTGTGTAAAGGAAAAAAAACATAAGAATTCAAAATTTTAAACTTAAAAATTCCAACAAAAACTGGACAACTTACCAAGCTGAAATAGGTAAGTAGTTAGTGGAATTTTGTAAGAAGCTACTAACTGATGAAAATCAAGACACATTTGTTTTGAGGATGAAATTTTTCATCCCACACATCCAAAAAACAATAACTGGTCGGAATAAGTAACACCTGTTCAAATTAGTTAGAATCCATAAACTAAAAAATTTAGCATACCAATTGGGGAATTCAGCTTTCCCGGTCCAGATGGATTCTCGTGTTATTTCTATAGAACCTTTTGGGAATTCATTAGTGGAGATCAGTACTAGCAGTCTAGGAATTCATTAGTGGAGATCAGTACTAGCAGTCTAGGAATTCCAATGTGGAGCCCAGATCCCAAGATCAATAGAGAGCACTTTTATTACCTTAATACCAAAAATAGTTGCTTCCTTGGAATTCTCATAATTTAGGCCCATAAGCATCTCAAATTTCTCTAACCAAATTTCCACAACTAAGAGACTAAAGCCATTGATGAATAAAATCATCTCCCCTGAACAATCTGCCTTTTTACCAAACAGGGACATAATTGATAATATCAAAATGATATATGAGGCAACGGTGTTACTTGATCAAAATAATGAGGCTCTCTATATGATAGTTAAGCTTGGCATGAATGAAAGTGTTTGACAGAGTCTCTTGGTCAATTTTGAATACTTTATTCTTTAGAATGGAATTCATGGAAATTTTGTAAAACTCATCCTGACAAACCTTAACAGTGCATGGTTCTCAGTAATGATAAATGGTTTACCTAAAGGCTTCTGTAAGCCAAGTAGGGGACTCAAACAAGGAGATCCATTATCTATACCGAGTTTCTAACAAGAGGTTTAACACATATGTTCTTTGCAATTGATATTGTTATATTGTTACTAGCAATTCAACCTCAATACCGAGTTTCTAACAAAAGGTTTAAAACACCTTTTCTAAAACCAAGCTATAGACAAATTTAGGGTCCCCAATGGAACAAAAAAAATATAACACACATGTTCTTTGCAGTTGATATTGTAATATTCATAAGGGCAAAAAAAAATCTTTGAAAAATTTAACACTGATGTGCTTCATTATGCATGCGTTAACTGTTGCATTCGACGTAATAAATGGTTTTTTTATATGTTTGATCGCTATTATTAGTTGAGTTTACGTGACAATGGCCTTAGACGGTCATGCTGGTTTTCTTGCCTAAATCCCACATTTTGTAGACTTAATTGGTACTAATCGACATCTTGTATCCATGGGCACCTAGATCTTCCTTTGTGATTATCATTGGTAGGTCGCTCGTGGGTACTTATCATTACATTCAATGTGAAAGCCGTTCGCAAAGACGGTAGAAGATATTAAAGGCCGTTCGCAAGGACAATAGAAGAGGTTAAAGGTCATTCACATTATAATGGCAGTAGATCAAAGTCTCAAACATCAATTCATAGTATTAGAATGATGGAGCCAAAGATAGGCGGCATTGAAGTTCAAAAGGGCTAAGGAAGAAACAGAGAATTATGGTCAGAGAGTTACGCCAAATTCTAGAAAAGATCCAAGAAGAATAAGCCTTCAAGGTTGGTTCCATTGGATTCACCTCTTCAAGAACCATAAAATTGACTACAAGAATTTTCAAAATGGACTAACGGTTCATCCATTACGAAGGAAACAAGTCAGCCGACCAAACCAGCCAAAGCCAGCACGAAAGAGGTTTGTATCAGGGCTTGGCGCAAGGGTGGTCTGTGCTAAGGAACTTTGGCATAGACTGTTCCACCTCAGATAAGCTGTGTCAGGGCTTGGCACGAGGGGGGTCAGAGCCAGGGCCCCTGGCGCAGACTGTACTCGTTCCAATGTTCTGTTTTACCCTGTTCCACTCCAAAATGGCTAAGTATTGGTGTGGACCGTCTTATTTTTGATGACCCGCACTGTTTCAAGTGCAAAATGTCAAGACCAGTCAGCGGGATGTGAAGAATTGAGAGACCCACACCAAAATACTGAGCAAAAATAAGGTTTTTGATGATGGTCTGTGCCAAACAACACGTCACATGGATCAAAATTGCAAAAGCGATCATTCTAACAACAGGTCATGCCAGACGCCATGGACTGCGCCAATCACCATGGTCCGCGCCAAAGGAGATGATGCGGACCGGCCTAGATCCCACGATCTGTGCCAAGAAGTCGATGTGAACCGTGCCAGATCCCATGGTCTGTGCCAAGGATTCAACGCGGACCACACCATATCCCGCGCCCCGTGCCTGGCATAGCCAGCGCCAGGGTTTTACACATTTTTGGCATATTTTGGGCCTATTTTTAGGCCCAATCGCCTAGTACTATATATAAGAGTCTTTAGTCTTCTAGGAAAAGCTAAGTAGGCATAATGTAGATTTTTTTTTCTCTCTAGTTTAGATAAAAAGAAGATGAGAGTTATCTCTGGAGTTCTTCTTCCCTTTCCTTCTCTTTTCTCTTCTTTCTTCATCTTATTTTCATAGATCAATGGAATCTAACTTAATATTTTCCATGGATCTAATGTCTAGAGAGTAGATTAGTAGTTTGGGGTTATTTGTATTCATGTTTTGATTATTTCTTTTTGAGGTTTATATTATCCTATCTTAATGTCTCATGAATATTTGTGTTTGAACATGTGCCTTATAAGATTTATGATTTATGCTATGTCATTATAATGATGCACTCATTAATGTGTGGTAGTATAAAATTGTGCTAGGCTTCATTGCTATATCAGAAAGTGTTGGAATTGTGGAGTAGGTAAAGAACACTGGGGAGATGAGTGCATTCATATCCTGTGAGAGAAATTCCTTATATGTGTTATACCATTATTCTAATTGGCTAGTTGTGTGAGAAATCAACATGTTGGGCGGACAATTCGGCAAATCTCGATGGGATCAAACCCCTGGCTTAAGCCAATAGATTAGCATGTTTGTTTGCAACGACTAGAGTTGTGCCGACTCTAGAGTCATCACAAGGTATCTTTTCCTTTTCCTCTCTAGGCCTAGGGATTGAGATCCACAGTGGAGTCTCCGGGATGTAATGCATTTCACTACATATCCAACTGTTGTGACATACGCGAGACATTATCCTTTCAGGCAGGTTTAGTATTCCTCTAAGCGGGGGCCATGTTGGCATTGGGAGTGAAGTGACGGGGAATGGTCTGCAGCATCGGTGGACTAGAATGCATTCCCTAATTACGGAGACAGCAAGATATAGGCATTGTGGTAACTATCACGCGTGACATGCGCGAGGGGGGGAGTACCTGGTTATCTCCACACTGTGTGACATGGACATAAGATAGGTTTATAAGTCTATATGTGAATGAATCGATGATAGAAATTATTTATCAAGCATGTTCTGCAAATACCCCCAAGTGCATGTTTATATAGAGTTTACGTTCATTTTATCTTTCATGTTTAGTAGTTGCTAATTGAAAAACCAATCCCCCCCCCTTTCTTTTACTATACTAGTTATTCCTAGCAACTCGTACGGATTGAAAATTTGGATGAGGTTGTGTTTAATTTATTTTTAGGCCCTACTATCTCTGTGGACATACTCAGAGCTTACTGCTAACTACCCTATCGGTAGCATAGTAGTGAGTTGGGTGCGGAACTATAAATTTTATCTTTGACATCCTTTGACCAAGGGACAACCTTCGCTCAGGTTAATTAGAATCAATTAACGGCCCCGAGTGGAGGCGGGTCAAACACATTTTTTAAACATATTTAAACAGGCAACATGACAGATGATCAATTACTCTAAAAGCTCCAATATAGATGGAAAGCACATGAGCTATACGAAGTTAACACAAATTAAGGAAATAACGGGGATGAAACAAAGGGAAACACCGCTGACTTGTGTGTCAGGGTTAAATTATTCAAAGGAAGAAAGAAGAGCAGCCACTTTAACCACTAAATAACTAGAGGAATAGATAGCTCTCAAGTACAAGTAGGTTGATACTCATTAGCCATGTCATGATGAGTATCCAACAACATTCATGTGTAGTAGTAGCCCAAAAAAACCATATTCTCTAACAAAAACCATAATCTCTAAAATTGAATCCCTCTATTCAGATTTCTTCTGGGGTCAGGATTAGCAAAGAAAAAAAATGTTGGAGATCTTGGAAAATATTGTGCTTAACCACAGAAGAAAATGGGCAGGCAATAAGATATATTTGCCGTAAGGAAATAATGTATTATTGACATGATTAAATAGTATAAAAAAAGGAAAGAGAGTACTACTAGGACTCTAGCTTAGTCAACAAGTCTTATCCAGAATCAATAAAATCAATCAACTAATCAGAAACCTGATTTACTCTAACACCCCCCTAAGCAAAGCATCAGATGCTCAGCGATGCAAAGCTTAGGCCTGAAGAATTCGAACAAGGGACGGGAAAGTCCCTTGGTGAAGATGTCGGCAATCTGAAGACGAGTGGAAACATGTGCAACTCAGAGCTTGCCAGAGAAGACCACCTCACAAACAAAATAGTAATCGATGTCAATGTGCTTCGCCCGCTTGTGAGAAACTGGATTCTGAGCCAGGAAAATGGCACTATTGTTGTCACATAACAACAGTGGCGAACCCGAAAGTGGAACATGAAGATCGCAAAGCAAATGAGACAGTCAAACTACCTCTGAAGTAGTGTTGGCAAGAGCCCGATACTCTGACTCAGTACTGGAGCGAGAGACATTAGGCTACTTCTTCACGCTCTAGGATACCAAATTACCACCAAGGAAGACTGCATAGCCATAAGTGAAACGTCGGGTCTCCAGACAACAAGCCCAATCAGCATCGGAATAACCCAAGACCTCAGGAGTGCTCGTAGGGCAAAAAGTAAGACCAAAATGGATTGTGCCACAAACATAACGAAGAATCCGAGTTACTGCTGCAAAATGATCATCATGAGAGTCCTGAAGAAACTGACTGCAGGTGTTAACCGAAAAAGCCAAGTCTGGACGAGTGATCCTCAAGTACTCGGGAGCACCAACCAAGGATCTGTACAGAATTGGGTTCTGAAAAGGAGGACCGGTGGAGCTTTGTAACTACGAACCAGGAACAAAATGAGTAGTGACCGGAACATCATCAGATTATTGAGAACACATTTTAGAAAGGCATTCTTGACGTCTAGCTTATGAAGTAGTCAGGAGCATATCATAGCAATGGTAAGGACAGTGCGTACAGTGAAAGCTTTGACCACAGGACTGAAGGTGTGATCAAATTCAAAACCAGGAATCTGTGAAAACCCCTGAGCAACCAGTCAGACCTTATGACGATCAACTATTCCATTTGGTTGATACTCCAGCCGATAGGTCCATTTGGAGCTAACAATGTTAACATCCAATGGACGAGGAACCAAATCCCAAGTGTGCTGACCTTTAAAGGAAGCAATCTCTTCATCCATTGAAGTTATCCAAGAAGGATCCTTGAGGGCTGAGCGGTAATAAGAGGGCTTAAATTGAGTAAGAAGTGCAGCAAGAAGACCATGTACAACAATATCCAAGTAATCCAATCGCTGAATAGCACCACTGATTTTCTGAGTGACCATTATATGGGGATTCAGTCGAGGCTATGAAGGTGGGGTGACAGACCGTCGAAAGAAACTGGGGATGGGGTGGTGGAAGTGGCAGGAAAAGACACAACCGTGGAGGCCGGACTAGCCGACAATGGCTGAGAAGGGGGCTGGCGTGTAGGTGTCGGCTCATCGAAATTGGATAAGTAAATCGGGCTAGGCACAGAGACCGATTCATCAAATGGGGACAATAAGGGGCCTGAACCACCGTCAGCATCCCAAAAAGCAGAGACATCCAAAGTCGAGAGAGAAAATCCAGATGCCAAAGTGGAGCAGGCAAAAGGAAAATAACCCTTGTCAAACCGAGCAAGATGAGTGATATATATTTTGCCAGTAGTAGTTTCAAGATAGCGGAAACCCTTGTAATGGCAGCTGTATCCAATGAAAACACAAGGAATTCTCCTGGGTGATAACTTGTGATCGGCCAGAGGATCGACATAAGGAAATACTCGACAACCAAAAGGGTGGAAGTTTGAGTAAATAGGATCCTGCTGATAGAGAAGACCATAGGGGAGACACCCTGTAAAACCGAAGTAGGTAACCGATTAATAGTATAAACTTCAGTGGCAAAAGTGTCACCCCATCTATAAAGCGGAAGATGCGAATGGAATAGCATCGTAAGACCCACTTCCGCAACATGCCGATGTTTTCACTCTGCTCGTCCATTTTGCTCCGGAGTATATGGACAGAGACTTGGTGGTAAATGCCTTTTGAGGCAAAATGAGGCTGCATGCGCGTGTTCAAGAATTCAGTGCCTCCGTCACTCTGAAAAACCTTAATGGTAGATGCAAATTTATTTTCTACCAAAGCTTCAAACTGTAAGTATGTTTCAAAAAAGCCAAATTTTCGATGAAGCAGAAAGAACCAAGTAAAACAAGAATAATCATCCCCAAATATGGCATAATAAGTAAAGCCAGTCTTAGATAAAACTGGAGAAAGCCTCCAAAAATCATAGTGTACCAAATCCAGGACTCGCGCAACACGTTTAGTGTTTTCAAGAAAAGATAATCGCTGCCCCTTTGCCATAACACAAGAAGTACAAGTATGCGGTTTAGGTAATAAAGAGGAAACAGAAAGTAAACCAAACTTCTGCAAACCAGAAATGACTGCAGCCAGCACATGTCCCAGTCGAGCGTGCCAAAGCTCAAAGGATGCCCGTCCTTTATTCTGCTACAAAAATTAAACCAGTGTTGCATCACCTTTGTCTAACATGTACAAGCCTCCATCACTCTGGCCCCTCCCCATGACTGCCTTGGATACTTTGTTCAGAATAACAAAGTTCTGATCATTAAATGTAACAGACACATTCAAATCTTTGGTCAATTTACTAATAGACAGTAAATTCTTAGTAATCTCAGGAACAACCAAAACATCATACAGTTTCAAATGATAATAAATATGATAATCGCCAATACTAAATAGAAGCACCAGTACCAACAGAAACTGAGAATTACCAGCATAGGGAGAAACACTGTCCAGGCTAGAGGCTGAAGATGCCATGTGACGTTGCGCAAGAATCAAGATACCAGTCTGATGTGCTCACAGATGGGTTCAGCTACATGGACGGCTGGAAGTTTTCAGCCAGATGGGTCGAGTCTGTACGGTGAGTCTGAACCAACATCTTATAATAAGTAACAGCAAAATTACTGGGCCAACCACACCAGGTGCAGTGCGGCCGACCACGACCAGAACCTGAGCCCAAGACGGCCAGCTGAGCATAACCAAGGGACCGGCTACCGCAACACCCACTAAAATGATCGCCTTTAGCGGTGCGTGAACTAAATGGGCCGTCACCCCTCATCAGGGCGTGATCCCATGTGCGGCCGGCTAAGGGATTTTTTCCCGCACATGGGATGACTTAGTCAACAAGACTTATCCAGAATCAATAAAATCAATAAACTAATGAGAAACATAATTTAATCTAACAGCAGGGGGTAAAGCATTTTTCATCCATAATAGATACATTCTCAGTTAAGATTTGGTGGAACTTAAAATTAGGAAACTCACTCATGTCTGACTTCCTTTGGTCCTTACCTAATTCTCACAAAATATCATAAACATGGAAGTGATACAAACACATTGATGCTTTTGCTGTCGATAATACTCTGATTAGAATAGGCAATGTGAACAACAATTTTAGGACTCATAACTATAGTAGAAAAGAAATGTTAGATAACCAATGGATGTGATGTGAAATTTCTTTCTTTTATCTTATTGTTGCTCAATTCATAGCAAACTTTTCTCAATATATGCAAATTATGGAAACCAGGTTGGAATTTTAAATACTGTAGGTACTCAGTAAGCACGACGTCGTTTTGGGCATTTTTAAAAAAATGCCTGCCTACCATGTGCATCTACAGGTGCTGTCAAGTCGCTGCCCAAAACAACGCCATTTTGGGCATTTAAAAAAACCAATAATAATATGCCTTTGGATGGTTCGAAAGGTGAAGGTTCCAGTGTAGGGTTCAAGAGGTAATGGGTTCGAGTGGAGGGGTTTGAGTGGTACTGGTTCAAGAGGTACCTCTCGAGAGGTGAAGGTTCCATTGGAGGTTCCAGAGGTGAAGATTCCAGTGGAGGGTTCGAGAGGTGAGAGTTCGAGTGGTACTAGTTCGAGAGGTACGGATTTAAGAGGTGAAGGTTCCATTGGAGGTTCAAGAGGTGAAAGTTCCAATGTAGGGTTTGAAAGCTTATGGGTTTGAGTGGAGGGTTCAAGTGGTACTGGTTCGAGAGGTACCTCTCGAGAGGTGAAGGTTCCATTAGAGGTTCGAGAGGTGAAAGTTCCCATGGAGGGTTCGAGAAGTGAGAGTTCGAGTGGTACTAGTTTGAGAGGTACAAATTCAAGAGGTGAAGGTTCCATTGAAGGTTTAAGAGGTGAAGATTCCAGTGGATGGTTCGAGAGGTTGTGAGTTCGAGTGGAGGTTCGAGTGGTACTGGTTCGAGAAGTACATCTCGAGAGGTGAAGGTTCCATTGGAGGGTTCAAGAGGTGAAGGTTTCAGTGGAGATTTCGAGAGGTGAGAGTTCGAGTGATACTGGTTCGAGAGGTACGGATTCAAGAGGTGAAGGTTATATTGGAGGTTCGAGAGGTGAAGGTTCCAATGGAGGTTCAAGAGGTTGTGGATTCGAGTGGTACTGGTTCGAGAGGTACCTCTCGAGAGGTGAAGGTTTCATGTAGGGTTCGAGAGGTGAAGGTTTGAGTGGAGGTTCGAGAGGTATTGGGTTCGAGTGGAGGTTCGAGTGGTACTGGTTCGAGAGGTACCTCTCGAGATGTGAAGGTTCCATTGGAGGGTTCGAGAGGTGAAGGTTCTGGTGGAGGGTTTGAGAGGTAAGAGTTCGAGTGGTACTGGTTCGAGAGGTACAGATTCAAGAGGTGGAGGTTCCATTGGAGGTTCGAGAGGTGAAGGTTCCAGTGGAGGTTCAAGAGGTAGTGGGTTCAAGTAATACTGGTTTGAGAGATACCTCTCGAGAGGTGAAGGTTCGAGTGGAGGTTCAAGAGGTGAAGTTTCGAGTGGAGGGTTCGAGTGGTACTGGTTCGAGAAGTATGGATTCGAGAGGTGAAGGTTCCATTGGAGGCTTGAGAGGTAAAGGTTCAAGTGGAGGTTCGAGAGGTAAGAGTTTGAGTGGTACTGGTTTGAGAGGTACGGATTCGAGAGGTGAAGGTTCCATTGAAGTTCAAGAGATGAAGTTTCCAGTGGAGGTTCGAGTGGTAGTTGGTTCGTGTGGTAGGATTCGAGAGGTGAAGGTTCCATTGGACGGCTTGAGAGGTGGAGGTTCAAAAGATAAGTGTTCGAGTGGAGGGTTCGAGTGGTACTGGTTCGAGAGGTACGGATTTGAGAGGTGAAGGTTTCATTGAACTGTTTGAGACGTGAAGGTTCCAGTGGATGTTCTAGAGGTGAGAGTTCGAGTGGAGGTTTCGAGGGGTACTGGTTCAAGAGGTACAAGTTCGAGAGATGAAGGTTCCATTGGAGGGTTTGAGAGGTACTTGTTCGAGAAGTGAAGGTTTCATTGGGCGGTTTGAGAGAGGTAGTGGGTTTGTGAGGTACCTCTCCAGAGGTGAAGGTTCCATTGGAGGTTCGAGAGGTGAAGGTTCGGGTGGAGGTTCGTGAGGTGAAGGTTCGAGTGGAGGGTTCGAGTGGTACTGGTTTGAGAGGCACGGATTTGAGAGGTGAAGGTTCCATTGTAGGTTCTAGAGGTGAAGGTTCCAGTGGAGGTTCGAGAGGTGAGAGTTTGAGTGGTACTGGTTTGAGAGGTATGGATTCGAGAGGTGAAGGTTCCATTGAAGTTTGAGAGGTGAAGTTTCCAGTGGAGGTTCGAGTGGTAATTGGTTCGTGTGGTACGGATTCGAGAGGTGAAGGTTCCATTGGACTATTCGAGAGGTGGAGGTTTGAAAGATGAGTGTTTGAGTGGAGGGTTCGAGTGGTACTAGTTCGAGAGGTGAAGGTTCCATTAGACTTTTTCAGAGGTGAAGGTTCCATTGGAGGTTCGAGAGGTGAGAGTTCAAGTGGAGGGTTCGAGTGGTACTGGTTCCAGAGGTACTGGTTCGAGAGATGAAGGTTCCATTAGAGGATTCGAGAGGTACTAGTTCGAGAGATGAAGGTTCCATTGGGCAGTTCGAGAGGTGAGAGTTCGAGTGAAGGTTCGAGTATCACTGGTTCGAGAGGTTCGGATTCGGGGGGTGAAGGTTCCATTGGATGGTTCGAGATGTGAAAGTTCTAGTGGAGGGTTCGAGAGGTAGTGGGTTCAAGTGGAGGGTTCGAGAGGTAGTGGGTTCAAGTGCAGAGTTCGAGAGGCTGTGGGTTCTAGTGGTACTGGTTCGAGAGGTGCCTCTTGAGAGGTGAAGGTTCCATTGGAGGTTCGAGAGGTGAAGGTTCGAGTGGAGGTTCGAGTGGAGGTTCGAGAGGCTAAGGTTTGAGTGGTAATGGTTCCAGAGGTACGGATTTGAGAGATGAAGGTTTCATTGGAGGTTCGAGAGGTGAAAGTTTCATCGGAGGTTCGAGAGTTGAGAGTTTGAGTGGTACTGGTTTGAGAGGTACAGATTCGAGAGGTGAATGTTTCATTGAAGTTTGAGAGGTGAAGTTTCCAGTGGAGGTTCGAGTTGTAGTTGGTTCGTGTGGTACGGATTCGAGAGGTGAAGGTTCCATTGGACGGTTCGAGAGGTGGAGGTTCAAAAAATGAGTGTTCGAGTGGTGCTGGTTCGAGAGGTACGGAATCGAGAGCTGAAGGTTTCATTGGTATGTTTGAGAGGTGAAGGTTTCATTGGAGGTTCGAGAGGTGAGAGTTAGAGTGAAGGGTTCAAGTGGTACTGGTTCGAGAGGTACTGGTTCGAGAGATGAAGGTTCCATGGGAGGGTTCGAGAGGTGAAGGCTCCACCGGAGGGTTCGAGAGGTGAGAGTTAGAGTGGAGGTTCGATTGGTACTGGTTCGAGAGGTACGAATTCGTGAGGTGAAGGTTCCATTGGACGGTTCGAGAGGTGTAGGTTCGAGTGGAGGGTTCAAGAGTTAGTGGGTATGAATGGAGGGTTCGAGTGGTACTGGTTTGAGAGGTACGGATTCGAGAGGTGAAGATTCCATTGAACTATTTGAGAGGTGAAGGTTCGAGAGGTGCGAGTTCGAGTGGAGGTTTCGAGGGGTACTAGTTTGAGAGGTACAGGTTCGAGAGATTAAAGTTCCATTGGAGGGTTCGAGAGGTACTTGTTCGAGAGATGAAGGTTCCATTGGGTGGTTCAGAGAGGTAGTGGGTTCGAGTGGTACTGGTTCGAGAGGTACATCTCGAGAGGTGAAGGTTCCATTGGAGGTTCGAGAGGTGAAAGTTCAGGTGGAGGTTCGAGAGGTGAAGGTTCGAGTGGTACTGGTTCGAAAGGTGAAGGTTCCATTGGAGGTTCTAGAGTTTAAGGTTCCAGTGGAGGTTCGATAGGTGAGAGTTTGAGTGGTACTAGTTCGAGAGGTATGGATTCGAGAGGTGAATGTTCCATTGAAGTTCGAGAGGTGAAGTTTCTAGTGGAGGTTCGAGTGGTAGTTGGTTCGTGTGGTACGGATTCGAGAGGTGAAGGTTCCATTGGATGGTTCAAGAGATGAAGGTTCCATTGAACGGTTCGAGAGGTGGAGGTTCGAAAGATGAGTGTTCGAGTGGAGGGTTCGAGTGGTACTGGTTTGAGAGGTATGCATTCGAGAGGTGAAGGTTCCATTAGACTTTTTCAGAGGTGAAGGTTCCATTGGAGGTTCGAGAGGTGAGAGTTCGAGTGGAGGGTTTGAGTGGTACTTGTTCCAGAGGTACTGGTTTGAGAGATGAAGGTTCCATTAGAGAGTTCGAGAGGTACTAGTTCGAGAGGTGAAGGTTCCATTGGGCGGTTCGAGAGGTGAGAGTTCGAGTGGAGGTTCGTGTGTTACTGGTTCGAGAGGTACGGATTCGAGAGGTGAAGGTTCCATTGGATGGTTCGAGAAGTGAAAGTTCTAGTGGAGCGAGAGGTAGTGGGTTCAAGTGCAAGGTTCGAGAGGTTGTGGGTTCGAGTGGAGGGTTCGAGTGGTACTGGTTTGAGAGGTACCTCTTGAGAGGTGAAGGTTCCATTGGAGGTTCGAGAGGTGAAGGTTTGATTGAAGGTTTGAGTGGAGGTTCGAGAAGTTAAGGCTCGAGTGGAGGGTTCGAGTGGTAATGGTTCGAGCGGTACGGATTTGAGAGATGAAGGTTCCATTGGAGGTTTGAGAGGTGAAGGTTTCAGTGGAGGTTCGAGAGGTGAATGTTTGAGTGGTAATGGTTCGAGAGGTACAGATTTGAGAGGTGAAGGTTTCATTGAAGTTGGAGGTTCGAGTGGTAGTTGGTTCGTGTGATACGGATTCGAGAGGTGAAGTTTCCAATGGAGGTTCAAGTGGTAGTTGGTTCGTGTGGTTAGGATTCGAGAGGTGAAGGTTCCATTGGACGGTTCGAGAGGTGGAGGTTCAAAAAATGAGTGTTCGAGTGGAGGGTTCGAGTGGAGCTGGTTCGAGAGGTACGGAATCGAGAGCTGAAGGTTTCATTGGAGGTTCGAGAGGTGAGAGTTTGAGTGAAGGGTTCGAGTGGTACTGGTCCGAGAGGTACTGGTTCGAGAGATGAAGGTTCCATTGGAGGGTTCGAGAGGTACTGGTTCGAGAGGTGAAGGCTCCATCAGAGGGTTCGATAGGTGAGAGTTAGAGTGGAGGTTCGATTGGTACTGGTTCGAGAGGTACGAATTCGTGAGGTGAAGGTTCCATTGGACGGTTCGAGAGGTGAAGGTTCGAGTGGAGGGTTTGAGAGGTTGTGGGTTCGAATGGAGGGTTCAAATTGTACTGGTTCGAGAGGTACCTCTCGAGACGTGAAGGTTCCATTGGAGGTTCGAGAGGTGGAGGTTCCAGTGGAAGGTTCGAGAGGTGAGAAATTGTGTGGTACTGGTTCGAGAAGTACGGATTCAAGAGGTGAAGGTTCCATTGGAGGTTTGAGAGATGAAGGTTCCAGTGGAGGGTTTGAGAGGTTGCGAGTTCGAGTGGTACTGGTTTGAGAGGTACCTCTCGAGAGGTGAAGGTTCCATTGGAGGTTCGAGAGGTGAGAGTTCGAGTGGTACTAGTTCAAGAGGTACTGGTTTGAGAGATGAAGGTTCCATTGGAGGGTTCGAGAGGTGAGAGTTCCATTGGAGGGTCGAGAGGTGAGAGTTCTAGTAGAGGGTTCGAGTGGTACAGATATGAGAGGTACTAGTTCGAGAGGTGAAAGTTCCAGGGGAGATTCGAGAGGTGAAAGTTCCAGTGGAAGGTTCGTGAGGTGAGAGTTTGAGTGGAGGGTTCGAGTGGTACTGGTTCGAGTGGTACGGATTTGAGAGGTGAAGGTCTCATTGGACGGTTTGAGAGGTGAATGTTCCATTGGAGTTCGAGAGGTGAGAGTTCGAGTGGAGGGTTCGAGTGGTATTGGTTCGAGAGGTACGGATTCGAGAGGTGAGATTTTCATTGGAGTTCGAGAGGTGAAGGTTCCAGTGGAGGGTTCGAGAGGTAGTGGATTCGAGAGGTGAAGGTCCTAGTGGAGGGTTCGAGAGGTTATAGTTTGGCTAGGGGTTCGAGAGGTACTGATTTGAAATGTGAAGGCTCAGATAGAGAGGTTTCAAGTGGACGGGTTCGAGAGGTACCGATTCGAGCGGTGAAAGTTCAGGTGGAGAGGTTTAGATGAAGATTCGAGAGGTGAAGGTTCAGGAACACTTGAACCTCTCCACCTGAACCTTCACATCTCAAATCAGTACCTCTCGAACCCCTTAACTGGAACCCCTCCACTTGAAACTCTTCACGTGAACTTTCACTTCTCGAACCAGTACCTCTCGAACCCCTCCACCGGGACCCATCCACTTGAACCTCTTTACCTCTCAAATTAGTGCTCTCCAATTCCTCCAATGGAACCCCTTCACCTGAACTTTCACTGCTCGAATCGGAACTTCTCGAACCCCTCCACTGGAACCCTTCCACTTGAAGCCTCTCCACCTGAACTTTCACCTCTCAAATCAATACCTCACAAATTCCTCCACTTGAACCCTCTCCACTTGAACCTCTGCACATGAACCTTCACCTCTCGAATCAGTACCTCTCGAACTCCTCCACTGAAACCCCTCCACTTGAACCTCTGCACCCGAACCTTCACCTCTCAAATCAGTAACTCTCAAAACTGATTCGAGAGGTAAAAGTTCCATTGGATGGTTCGAGAGGTGAAGGTTCTATTGGAGGCTTTGAGAGGTGAGGGTTCGAGTGGCAACATTCCTACAGTATTTCTATAATTTATTATCAAGCCCATCGCGCATCACGCAGTGTTACCTAACTAGTCTTCATCAATGAAAAAGGTATGGACCTATCTACTTCCAAAAAAAAACACCAATTCATGTGTGGAAACTTATAACTTTTTATCTTTTGATAATTTTGTGATTAAAATGGAATTCATCTAAATGCCCTTTCTTTCATAACTGCGACACAAACACACACTTTTTTAATAGTTGCAATCCCTCAGCTCAAATACGTCCACCGTTCATAGTTTGGAACCCTGATCCAGATGGAATGATAATTAACACTCATGCTTCCTTTGATTACATCACCTGACAAATGGGATGTGGCATCCTGATAAAAAACAAGAAAGGCTCTCGTGCAAAAGAAAGAGTCACCAATATTTCCTCTCCATGCACAACTAAATGCCATACTCTATGCTCTTCAAATGTGGGTACAAAGTGCCACAATTCAAATGGATTGCCTCCAAGCCATTCAGAGCCTTCTCCCAGGGGACATCCTCCAAAATTTCTTGTAGATGCTCGGAAGAGTAGGACTCCATATACCCGGCTGCTTCGTCAAACTCACTGTCTATTAATGAATTAGAATGTTAATTGTAATTGTTATTTTCTATTACCTTTTCCTAGCTTGTATATGTATTATGTACCACTATATAATTAATCTTGAGATCATGAATACAAACACGGATTATTACCCTTATTTTCTACATGGTATTAGAGCCTAAAATCCTGAAATCCTAAGAACATATTCCGCTACCTTTCCGAGCCACCGCCGCCATTGTCAAGATGCGCGTCGATCCACACGCCGCCAAACACCCACCAACGTCTATTTCGTTCTGCCCTTGCCAATCGCCACCACCATCATCTAGTTGTGGTAATCAGTGCGTCGCCTCTCCTGATCTGATCGGTCTGTGCATTAAGCCACGCATGCCAATCCTGAAGCTCACACGCCATCGCGTTCCCATCACACTCAGTCGTTGGTTGCTGTACCTACTATTGATCCGTACTTGATTTTGCAGGATGTCTGCTTCTGAAGAACAGGCTAGTATTGATGTTGCGACTGAGATTCTGAAGCTTCAGGATGTGAGTGGTTATGATGTGATTGCAACTTTACTGAAGCAGTTGCAGTTGCAATCTGGCCCTCGAACTACTGTACCTATTGGTCGTCTATCGACTGATCCTTGCTTTATTGGCTCTGGCAATAGTCCAAGTCTGTAAATTATACCAAACATGCTGAAAGGTCAAGAAAATTACATTGAATGGTCAAACGCAATGTGTCGCGCATTCCTTGCTAAGAACAAGTTGGGTTCATTGATGGATCAATTACCAAATCCTTGGATGGTCAACCTGATGCTACTGATTGGCCTGAGGTTAATGCTACTCTTGTCTGCTGGATCTTGCGAACCCTAGATCCAGTGTTGAGATCTTCTACAAGCTTGTTTGCCCAGTTAAGGACCTATGAGATGACCTGAAGAAGTTGAAGGAGAAAGCCAGCGCCAGCCTCTCGGCCGATCACTGCTGCCGTGAACGTCGGATCCACCATGGCTCTTCCACTCCCGATGTCATTCATCGGCGCTGCCATGTTGCCGCCTGGCCTAGCGGCGGCGACTTCCTCCAGCAGCATCCCTACTAGGTCAGATTTTGGCCCTGCACTGTCTGATGACCACTGGAGCACAACCGTGCATTTATTTAATTTGTTCAATTCTCTTACTGACAATGGGTCAGGTAAGTTTACGTTGCTCTGGATACTTGATTTGGGAGCCTCATATCACATGACCGGTAACAAAGGTTCTCTTACTGATATCACTACTATTGTTGACACTATGAATGTTGTTCTACCTGATGACTCTGTGTCATTTACTACCCAATATGGTTCTATTTGATTTGGTGTTGTAACTCTTACTCATGTGCTATATATACCTACTTTTCGGTGCAACTTATTATCATGCTCTATATGGTTATCTTCCTTAAAATGTCTAGCTTTTTTTACTGAAAACTATTGAATTTTACAGAAAATTAGTACGACGAAAGTGATTGGCCTGGGTGAACGGAAAGGGGGGGTGTTTGGGCTTCATATGCTAGATACTCGTGATCATCCTCCTATCCTGTAGTCTCACCCGATAGTTGCTTTTGTGTCTTCTTCTTATTTATGACATCAGCGTATTAGGCATCCTTCCTCCACAGTGTTGTCTTCGGTCTCTTCTATTGATTTTAGCACTAATAAGACTTATGTTCCTTGCTCTATATGTTATAGAGAAAAATAGACTAGACATAGTTTTCCATTGAGTTCTACATATGCTACTGCATTATTTCAATTAATACATTGTGAAGTTTGGGGTCCTTATATAACACCATATTCTAGTGGTGCAT
Organism: Rubia yunnanensis; assembly: GCA_037428765.1. Classification (NCBI taxonomy): domain Eukaryota; kingdom Viridiplantae; phylum Streptophyta; class Magnoliopsida; order Gentianales; family Rubiaceae; genus Rubia; species Rubia yunnanensis. Next base: position 114,350,559 of record CM075061.1, on the reverse strand, counting down.
TTTATTTTTTAACTATAGTTGTTATTAATTCCCGAGCTATTTGGGTTTATTTATTAGTGGCTAAGTCAGAAGTAGCTTTTAGATTTTTGGAATTTTGTTCCTTGGTGAAGAACCAATGGGGCTGAACCATACTGCGTGTTCGGGCTGATAACGGGACTGAATTTTTACCTTTGAGATTTCATTTTTGTTGCATCTGGGATCATCTTTGAGACATATATGGTTGATATACCACAGCAGAATGGTCGAGTTAAAAGAAAGCATTGTCATCTACTTAATGTGACACGTGCCTTACGGTTTCAGGCCAGTCTTCCAATTGATTTTTGGGGAGAATGTGTTCTTACTGCTGCTTATCTGATTAACCGGACACCGACGAAGCATCACAGTGGTTGTATTCCCTTTGAGTTTCTCTATGGTCAAGCTCTAAATTACTCATCCTTAAAAGTGTTTGGATGCTTGTGTTTTGCTGCTCATGTTCCCAGATGTCATGAAAAGTTTACACCAAGAAGTTGACGTTGTTTGTTTCTCGGTTACTCTGCTGGAAAGAAAAGCTATTGTCTTTTTGACCTGGAATCCCGCATAATCTTTATCAGGCGAGATGCAGATATTTTTGAAGACCAGTTCCCGTATTCCGCAACTCCGACATCGGCCTCATCAGAAAACCTCGGCGGTGCCACCACCTCACCATCGACCTCCTCATTGCCGCTGCCAGAGTTGCATAGCCCATTAACTCCAGCCACCGCCAGCCCCATTCCTCCGGCCGCCACTATTCTCCCACCACCGGCATCTACCAATTCTTCGACGCCAGCTACCGCTGGTCCTCCACTGTCGGCTGTCGCCAGTCCCTTGCCGTTGGTCACCGTTGGCTCACCTACGCAGGCCACTACCAGCACCGACCCACCGACGCTCACATGTCCATCCCCACTAAACGAGGTTCCATCGCCAGATCTCGACCAAGACCGTCGAATTCTACTTTTGGCTCGGCCAGCCGTTGCATCGCCAAGGATGCCGCCACCTCACATGCCTCATGCGCCGCCGGCGACGGAGTCTCACACGCTGCCTGCCCAACCTCCTTCCGCAGTATCTCCAAATCTGGATAATTCCATCGCCGAGTTGCCACCTATCAGACAGAGTATTCATGCTCGCCGACCTCCTCCTTATTTGGAAGATTATGATTGTGATGATTATGCTTGTGCTCTTACTACTGAAAATCCCCCCAATACTGCTAAGTTCACTAATGCGTTGTCATTATTCTCAGGTGTTCTCTATTCTCTTACTGATTATGTAAATTGTGATAATTTTTCTCGTATGCATTCTAGATTTTTGGGTGCAGTAAGATCTAGTGCAGATCCCACCACTTATTCTGAGGCATCACAACATGGTCATTGGCAAGATGCTATGATTGAACAGCTTATTGCACTTGAGCGCAATCAGACTTGGACTTTGGCCCTTCTGTCTCTAGATAAGAAGGCGATTGGTTACAAATCGGTTTACCAAAAATTTTTTAAGTCAGATGGTACTATTGAATGTCATAAGGCACACTAAGTGATTCTTGGGAATCGTCAGGTTGAAGGGATTGATTATACTGAGACATTTGCTTTGGTTGCGAATATGAGAATTGTTCCCCTATTCTTATCCGTTGCGGTCATTCGTGTTTGGGAACTGCATCAGATGGATGTCCATAATGCTTTCCTGCATGGTGATTTGCATGAAGAGGTTTTTGTGCCTATGTTGCCCCCTATGGTTAGGTATGTCGCCTTCATAAATCTCTTTATGGTGTTTGCTAGGCTCCTAGAAATTGGTTTGCCAAATTGGCTCAGGCTTTACGACCATTTGGTTTTGTTCAGAGTAAGGCATATTACTCTTTGTTTGTCTTTTCCCGTGGATCGGTTTCGTTGCATGTTCTGGTTTATGTGGATGATTTGGTCATTGCGGGTAGCTCTTCTGCACTCATCTCTGGGTCCACGAAATACTTGAGTTCTTGTTTCCATATGAAAGATATTGGTTTACTCAAGTATTTTTTGGGCATAGAGATTGCTAGAAGACTGGAGGGGATGTTTCTTTCACAAATGAAATATGCCTCGGACATTTTATCTGATACAGGTTTTTCTGCTTCTAAACCGACTAACTTTCAAATAAAGTAACAACATGATTTGGCGCGTGTTGAGGGTCCAGCTTACCATGATCTCGAGCAGTACAGGCGTCTGGTTGGGCGCCTGATATACCTGACTTTCACACATCCTGAGCTTAGTTATTCGGTTCATACTTTGGGCGCCTGATATACCTGACTTTCACACATCCTGAGCTTAGTTATTCGGTTCATACACTTGCGCAATTCATGGAGTCTCCTTGTGTTCCTCACTGGAAAGCTGGAGTTCGTGTGTTGCACTACCTGAAGAGTTATCCTGGTCAAGATTTATTTCTCTCTTCCACTAGTGCGTTACAGTTGACTGCTTACTATAATTCAGATTGGATTGCATGCCCAATTACCCAGAGTTCTCTTTTCGGATATTTTGTGATGATTGGTGATTCTCCAGTTTCTTGGAAGACTAAAAAATAGCCTATAGTTTCTCGGTCTTCCGTTGGAGCGGAGTATCGTGTTATGGCTGTTACCTGTTGTGAGTTGTTATGACTTAAGTCTTTACTGAAAGAATTAGGGGTTATGCACACTTCTCCCATGCGACTGTTTTGTGACAGTCAATCTACTCTTCATATTGCGGCAAATCCAGTGTTCCATGAACGCACAAAGCACATTGAAGTTGATTGCATTTTGTCCGGGATCTTGTTCAATCTGGCACTATTGTTACTCAGCATATCCGCACGTCAGACCAACCTGCGGACTTGTTCACTAAGGCTCTCGGACGTAGCCAGTTTCATTCCCTACTTGGTAAGTTGGGCATTGCTGATCCCCGTGCTCCAACTTGAGGAGGAGTATTAAGGAATTAGACTATTACTTTTAATTGTAATTATATTACATTACATTTTCCTAGCTTGTATAGATATTTTGTACCACTATATAATGTATCATGAGATCATGAATACAAACACAGATTATTACCCTTATTTTCTACACTGGCGTATCTGCCTCTGGAACGACGGTAATATGTGAAATGGATGGAAGTGGCAATTGTGTATGGTTTGGGTTGTTTTTTGGCGAGTAGGGAGGAAGGAAGATGACAGGATTGAGTTAGGGCGAGAATGGAAGAAAATTGGGGTATTAATGAGTCTGAGGGCAATAAGACCATTACCTATTTGTGTTTTCTTAGTATTTTTTCAAATGGGTAAAATAGACTTTTCAACCAATTTCAACCTTAATCTGCCAGAAGGGGTACGTTTGCACTTACACTTACTATCTAGGGTTATATTGGCACTTTAAATTATCAAAAGGTTATATTGGTACTTATGTGAATTATGCATAATTATATAGGCGCTTTTCTCATTTATTACTTATAATTTAAAAAGTTTCCGGTAATTTTAAACTTTATAAAGTTTTGTTCTAGACCGATTAACTGTCAGACGAGGTATTATATAATTGATATAACTAATGAGGTTATTTGATGTTTATTTATTTATTGCAATGGGGTTCCTATAACTTTATAAAAATTTTAGAATATATCGTAATGTATAAATAACTATAATTTGATCCTAAAATTTATTGAAACGAGGTTTTTCAAGTCTGTCTAACCATTGGTCGATCTAACATGAGACTTTCTCTTTAAACTTTTTTTAAAATTAAATATATAATATTTAAATTATACAGTATTACAGTTATTTTATGATTTATACAAACATGTAAATAAAACACAAGGAAAAGTCTCATGTTAAAGTGATAAACGATTAGATCAATAATATAAAATTTCAATTAAAAGTTAAGGGTCAAATTATAATACATTTTGAAAGTTTTTCAAAGTTATAAGCATCTCGTTATAATAAATAAAGGGAAAGTCTCAGGAAAGGCGGTCTTTCCATGAGCTTATGGACAGTCCTCAGGGGTATTTGCCTAAAATATTGTAATTTTTTATAAAATTTAAATATTGCATTATAAGTTAAAACAAGTAAAATATGTATTTGAAGGTGAAAATATAAAAATATATGATATAAAAAAAATATTTTCAAAAATTTTAAATTTTGTATGTAATTTAAGAAATGCAGTGTATAAGGTAAGAAATAAGTGGTCTGTCCATAAGCTTATGGACAGGCCGCTTGTCAGGAAACCCACTCATAAATAAAAATGACCATCAAGTCAGTTCATTGATTACATCAATTATAAAATAATCCATCGATTAATCGATCTAAAATAAGTCTAAATAAGAAACATAAAAACGTTCATTTATTTTAAAATTGACTGCCCAACAACCGTTTTCCCACCATTTTCAACTTCCCTGAGTTGGGTCCAACCAAACTAGGACGGAGGACCGAAACGCCCGACCCGACCCGCCTCGCAGCTTTTAATATTTCCCCCCTGCCCCCACAAACCGCACCACCCCACCCCATCCCACTGGAAACATGCTGAAGGACTGCTGCTGCTGCTGCTTCAATGATCCCCGCCGGAGCTCCGACGACGGCGCTGCCGCTGACCTGGACCCCGTCGTCCTAGTCTCCGGGATGGGCGGGTCCATACTGAACTCGAAGAAGAAGAAGAAGAAGAGCTTCGAGCTCGACAGCCGCGTGTGGGTCCGACTCCTCCTAGCTGACTTGGAGTTCAGGAAGAAGCTCTGGTCTCTCTACAATTCCAAAACTGGTATCTATACAACACTCTTATTAATGCTTCTCTCTTTTGCTTTGGTTTCCAGATGTTCAACTTTTCTTTTTGTAGGCTATGTAGAATCCGTGGATACAAGTTGCGAAATAGTAGTGCCGCAAGATGATCACGGCCTTTATGCTATTGACATTTTGGACCCTTCACTGGTAATATTTTATTTACTGCAGACATAGCCATTAATGTTGAAATTTAAATGGTCCCGTGCCGCCACTTAAAATGACAGTAGAGTTAGGTATCAGATCTTGACCAACTCTTCTTTATCACCAGACGGACTGCCAAAATTCATTTACTAGCATGATATGAGTGGTGACATTATGCGGGAATCCATGTTATACTTGTGGAATGTGTCGTTGCATGATTTGGAATTCCATGTGGAACGTGCAACCTGGATCATTTGTGGAATGTCGAAGTTGGAGGTCCTACATGGTCACCTTAAATGAAACATAAACTTACTGATTTTGGGCTAACCCTATGTAACTCCAGTTGGTTGGATGAAATTTAACTTGCATATAAGATGCAGAGCCAACAATTGGTTGGGTTTAAGATGGAGCAAGTAGATCCCTTAACAATTACAGGGAAAACTTATGCTTTTCTATTCCTATTCGATTTTGCAGTGGGTAAAACTTCTTCGCTTGACCGAGGTATACCATTTCCATGATATGATTGATATGCTTGTTGGATGTGGGTATGAGAAAGGATCTACTTTGTTTGGATATGGTTATGACTTCCGCCAAAGCAATAGGTATTTAATTAACTTTGACTATTATTGGATGTGGTAATGGATATGTTACTTCTTTTTTGACACTATTGCAGAATCGATAAGGCAATGGAAGGCCTTGAAGCTAAGCTGGAAGATGCTTACAAAGCTTCAGGAGAAAGGAAAGTGAATATAATTTCGCACTCGATGGGTGGCTTACTGGTTACGTGTTTCATGAGTCTTCATAAGGATGTGAGTTGAGATTCTTAATGGAATGTTGAATCATAGTTCAATGAGTAAATGTTTGAAAAGATGGATCCAAGTGTAATCTCTACCGAGAAAGCAGCACAAGATTACCATTCTCTGTGATATCTGACTGTACATGCAAAAAATGATGGGGAGAGATGAGTATTTTATTGTTTTCCTCTGAAGTTCCCTGAGTTCCCTCTGAAGTTTTATTGTTTTCAAAAGTGCTATTCTTGACTTATCAACTCGATGTTTTTAGTTATTCTTCTTCTTGTTAAAGGAGTGGTGTTTATAGTTTACTCTCTCTTTCTATGTCTTTTATCTTTTAGTAGATCTTCTTGACAAATTTGTAGGTTTCCTGCCTATGTGATTGACAGAGGGTGACTGAACAAATTTATCTACAGGTTTTCACCAAGTACGTGAATAAGTGGATTGCTATTGCTCCTCCTTTTCAAGGTACTTTTTTACTTTCCGTATACAGGCTTCTATTTCAAGATACTTTCCATAGTTATACGTTTATTTTAGAAATTTATCATGAAAGAGATTGTATGTGCTCTCATAATTGATACAGAGGAGTGACTCTTTCATGAAATGTCTCTTGGTACCTTGGGAAGACTTTCCTTAGCTTTCTTATCTTAGCTGATTTTCTATTCTCAATGCTTCCTCAACTTTACCACCGAAATTCATTAGTATCACCAATATTTTTTCTGAAACCAGTGCTAGACTCAAAGCTTCAATCATGTATAAGTTGCTGCCACTTCCTTTGATAACCAAAATTTCTTAGTCATTTACTCTATCTAAGAGTTTGTTACATTTTCAGTTTAGGTGTTTGAGCCAATGCAGTTGTAAGATGTTTGGAATGCTTGGCTTCCGTATAGCATGGTCATTTGCACAATATATCTAAATAATTAGATTGTAACACAATGATAAATATTCTATATTCTAAACCTTCTGTTCTTTTTTCACATGCATCATTTCATACTTACTCTATTCATGATAAATAGGTGCACCAGGATGCATCAATGATTCTCTGTTAACCGGGTTGCAGTTTGTTGATGGCTTTGAAAGCTACTTTTTTGTGTCAAGATGGACGATGCATCAATTGGTAATTTACCTTTTCTTTTGAATTATTTCGGGCCTGAACAACACCTGAAGAAACATCCGATAAATGGTAGTCATAGTAGGAAATTATGAGCAAAGCCTTTGGTTTCTGGTTGAGCCTAGGTGATATCTTCTTAATATCATTAATTTGCCTTGTTCTTCTTAGTTTGTTGTGGCTATTGTAGAATACAGTAACTGTTCTCTAGAAATGTCAGTCTCCTAATCTGGGTTATGTTCTAGCTCATTTGAGCTGGAAAAAACTGGAAAAGCATAGCTGAAACTTTTCTCAATTATCAATACTGTTAATTTCTCACTATTAAGTTCAGATATTTGGAATATGCTCTTAAATATGTTATTTTGTTTGAAAATGTTGAGCCATGCTACACTCTCAGCTTTGTTTATTTCCTTAAATGAAAGAATCCATTAGTCCTCAGCAAAAACATGTACAAAATGGGTTTTCAAAGTTCATATGAAGCAGTTCATTTACTAATTGAGCAAAGATACTTATTGGGTCAGTTTTTTAGTGAGTCATAGTCCAACTATATGATGCATTTGTCTTTTGGCTTACATGTTCCTTGCAACATAATTATACGCTGACTATCATGCTGCTTGTCCACGTAAATAGACCATTTCTGTTCTAGTAATATCTTATTGAAAAGATAAATTTTGTGGTGCATGCTATTCTTCATGATTATATATCTTGGTGTATCTCTTTTGTGGTAAGAAATAGTGGAATGGTTTGGTCCTGCACTGTAACACCTGCATTGGATTAATACTTAATCATAACAGATAGTGGAGTGCCCTTCAATCTATGAGATGTTGCCAAATCCAGGATTTCAGTGGAAAAAGCAGCCTGAAATTTATGTATGGCGAAGCAAAGAAGAGGATGAGAGAACCATTGTCCGAGAAACCTATAGTTCAAGTGACAGTGTCAATCTTTTCAGTGAAGCATTGAAGAATAACGAGGTAATCTGATTTGACTTTGATTAGCATAAACACCCCCACCCCCATGGCCTAGTCTTTCCCCAAGGAAAAAATATATTTAGCTCATGGTGATGTGCTGTACTACCAGCTATTTCAGCTTGACTTTGGTGGTCAGGAAAAAGATATCTGATATGTTTAAACTGAGTTAAAGTACTAGTCTTTATCAACAGCACTGGATGAAATAAGTTTGATATCTTTTGGTTGTTCTATTCCTGCTAATTAACAGGAAGAGATATAGCAACACTGGTTTAAATCTTCTAGTTTTTTTGTACACATAGTTTCCATTACAAGCTTTTCAAATAACCTTGAGGTTTTACACACTTGCTACTGTGTTCCAGCTTACAATTGATGGTAAATCAATTGCTCTGCCATTTAACTTTAAGATTCTTGAATGGGCTGAGAAAACCCGCCAAATTCTCAACAGTGCTCAACTGCCAAAAGGGACCTTATTCTACAGCATACATGGAACATCGTATGACACGCCTTTTGACGTTTGGTATGTGACTATTAGTATCTTGATTTGCAATACTCGTGTAGAATTTTTATCATGGAGTAAAATGTTGCTTTAAAATAAAGACAAATAAACTTTCTAGCCTCAGTTGTTTGCATACATTTTGTTGCAGCTATGGTACAGAAACTTCTCCAATTACTGACGTGTCTGAGATATGCCACACAATTGTAAGTTACTTTGCAATCTCACAGAGTTCTCACTCTAATCTTGTTGTATCTTAGAAATCTTGACCTTCTCAACTATTCATCGGTTCCTACATCATTCTCTGTATATAACACCTTAAATTCTGGATGAACCTTGAAGACCAAAAAGAAAAAGTGAACACAGATGTGTAATTTCTGCTCTGTTGGTTTGAGCACTCTGGTGATTATTTTCGAGTGCTTTATTTTACTGTGCATGAACTCAATAATTTGGATGCAAATGCAGTTGTTTTGAAAACTGGTGACCTTTGTGGAGGACGCATTCTCTTTGAATTTGTTTTTTAGCAGCATTTAGAGGACGCATTCGGCGAATGCGTCCTCTTGGAAAATATTTTTTTTTGTTACATAGTATCTAGAGGACGCATTCGCTGAATGCGTTCTCATTGCATGGTTCGAGAGGTACTGGTTCGAGAGGTGAAGGTTGAATTGGAGGTTCGAGAGGTGAAGGTTCTAGTGGAGCTTCGAGAGGTGAGAGTGGTACTGGTTCGAGAGGTGAAGAATTACTGGTACTCACCTTTAATCAGTACCTCTCGAACCCCTCCACTTGAACCTTCACCACCTGAACCTTCACCTCTCGAATCAGTACCTCTTGAACCCCTCCACTCCCTCCACTTGAACCCTCTTCACCTGAACTATCATCTCTCGAATCCGTACCTCTCGAACCTCTTCACCTGAACCAGTACCTCTCGAACAATGCGTCCTCTTGGAAAATGTTGAATAAAAAATGCAGGATTATTGGAGGACGCATTTGTCAAATGCGTCCTCATGGACATAGGTTAAAACCAAATGGAAATTGGGAGAAGACGCATTCACCAAATGCGTCCTCGGGATTTTTGCAAAAAAAAAAAAATCTAAATTCATGAGGACACATTTTGTAAATGCGTCCTCTCAAAGCCATGCAAAAAAAAAAAGGATAATCGAGAGAACGCATTCGCCCATGCATCCACCTCAAGCTAGTGTAGCCACAACAGTAGATTTTATATCTCGACTTATTGAATTGACACCATTGGCAAAATATATGAGACAAGGGGTATGCGAAGTGTTTCTTGTCTCGTTTAATATTCGGTAAAAGCATCTAATTGTTATCTTTGTCTTTTTCAGCCAGAATACACTTATGTGGATGGCGATGGAACCGTCCCTGCTGAATCTGCAAAGGTTTGAATTTTTCATTTACTGTTATAGGGATACAGAGTATGATACCAGTCGAGATTGCATGTATATATTTCCTGCTTGGTCAAAGACGTACATGCAATGAATATATTAGTTTTTGTTATAATCTTCTATAATACCTTCTACATAAGGGTCCTGAACTGAGCTCACTAGTTTTAAATCTTTCTGTCTTCTTCTTTAAGAGATAGTTGACACTGTGAGAACTGGTGTATCAAAGCATGTCTCTTGCCATGTTGATTGAATCTGTTTGAGTTCTTATTTATTTGGGCATTTCAATTGTTGTTTGTAAAATGAACTTGTTGATTGTTCTGTTATATGGTCCCCCTTATCTCCTTCGCGTGACTTGTTAACTTACTTTTTATCATACAAGCACCGGCAGGCTGACAATTTTGAAGCGGTGGAAAGAGTAGGAGTTGCAGCAAGTCATAGGGGACTGTTACGGGACGAGAAAGTGTTTGAACTTATCCAGAAATGGCTGGAAGTGATACCACAAGTGAAGCATTCGAAGACTTCTAAAGTTACGGATGGCAATCCAAAACAATGTGTTTAAAGGCATTCCAGAATGACTGCCAATGATCTCAGTTATTGTAGATAATGTAAGCTGTTTCATTCACTTACAACTTATCTCCAATCAGACTGGTGATCTTCAAGATTTGGTACTTCAATCATGCACGATTTTTGGGTATGCACAAATCGGTCTTATCATCATTACTACAATCATTGTTCTTTTATATATTTGGTTTAGCCAGAAATGAACTTTGTATTGTATATTAGTGAGATGCTACTTTAATTTTGGAATTCAGAAGGCGCTGGTGAAAAATAATATTCATCCTTTCACTCGTCTTATCTTTAGTCAATATCATTTTTGGAAAATGACACTTTGGTTGATTTTGGCTTTTATATATCTTCTTTTCACCAGATTAAAAACTAAAAGTCAATATATATATATATATATATATATATATATATATATATATATATATATATATATATATATCTCTTTAGTCAATATCGTTTTTGGAAAATGACACTTTGGTTGATTTTGGCTTTTATATATCTTCTTTTCACCAGATTTAAAACTAAAAGTCAATATATATTATATATATATATATATATATATATATATATATATATATATATATATAGTTGGAAAATGATGGTTAAAAGGTTGAAATTCGTCAACTTTTTGGGCTTCGTTTAGAGTGGGACCCGAACGGATTTTGGGTCAATGGATGTCATTTTTGGGTTCTCCTCCGCGAGTACTATAAAATCGACTATTTAAACTCTCAAAACGGATCAAGGGTGAATGAGATATGAATGTTTTAATTTCACTCTTGAAAGAGGAAAAAAATAGGCGAAAATTGGTCCAGGTAATTTTCTTTGGACTGTCCAAAATGCGTATGGACCTCATGGAAGTCTTATGAAGGCCCAACCGCATAATATATATGGAATTGCTTGTGTGTAATTCTTAAGAGATAAGAACAAAATACTTCCATATTTTGTGAGATATCTTGTCTTAAATAAATATGCGGTTTACCATGTTTAATATGATGAAGAATATTTGTACAAATATTTCTTCCTTTTCCAGCAGATATGATTCGAGTATTCATGGAATGTCTCGGATTTGGTGAGTTGGTGATTGGAGAATATTCTTCTCTAATTACAGAAAATCAGAATATCATGTTTCCATGATTATGGTCTCTTAGAGTAGTATAAATAGAGCCTCTAAGTCAGTCAGAAAATTCACACCATTTCTCAAGTCCCTCCATAATCTAAACTTGAGTCTTCTGTTCTGTCTTTCTCGAAATTTCCATTTGGTGCTCTGTCAAGGTGATAGTCCTTCGGGCCTTGCGTGAATCTGAGGTAACTCTTACGTGTTAATTGTTACCTTCGATGGTTTTATCCTAGGGAACGATGTCCACGACGGGACTCATTCGTTTCAAGGGCAGCGAGTGTTACTCGTGACTCCATCAATTTGTGATTACTTGAAACATGATTTATGCTTTGATTATTTATAATTTAAGCTTTTCGACTGTATACTTGAATAATTAATAAAAAATTATTATTCTTGCATATATTAATTGCTCGTTCAATTTTGTTATTTGATTTTCCGTATGATATAATCAATATATGTCCAACAGTCTTGAAACGAATGACATTTGTTGATTTATATTGATTTCGTCGAAAAGGTGCATGCGTGAAGTCAGAATTTGCATTTGCATGCTGCAATCAATTTGCATATATCAGTTGCCTGATATACTTATTAACCCCTGTATTAATATGCATACCATATTATGCATACCGATCTGACTGCATGCATACCATATTTATCCGTGAGAATGCTGCAATCTATCCGATCTGACTGCAGTAATATGCATATCAATGTTTGTCCGAAAATATGCATATGGTTTGCAAGTTTGCGAAAATATTTAATTGCATGCTTTATGGAAATTGTATGGTTGTGAAAATATGCATGCTAATGATTTTGGTTATTTACAACAAAATCATATTGAGCAATTTGTTATGTATAATTATTTAAAATATTATACTACGATATTTGAGATTTGTACATATATTTAACGATGGAAATCTTTTGTATGTACGCATTGGTGAATCCGAGTATACACGGTTGTATATCTCTTATGGAAGGGAAACTAGGCATGGAGATACGGCAGGATTTGCTTGGCAACATGAAAGAATCAAGAGTGTAACCACGGTTTTGCAACTATGGTACGTATACACGTTAATTAAAGTGAATCATGGCATATGCTATATATACATATATTGCTTGGATTATATTTGATAACCATTTGCGTGAATCTGGACGTAAACATGACTTTGTTACAAAGAGAGTTCTGTGAATAATATTTGCACATATATGTCCAGTACACTAAGGCTATCAAATTTGATAGTAAATGGATTTGGTTATATTAATCCCTTGATTATGTGGAAAACTGAGTTGGGCATGTATGTTAAATTACATGGCGCAATTATGGAAATATGCTAATTCCACGATATTCATGCTTATGAGATTAAATGTTGATATGGTAAGAAATCATATTTGATTCTTTGCATGAAAGATTGAATTAAATTTACGGGAAAAAAAATGCCATGAGTTTAGAATATGGGATCAGACATTATTATTCAATTACATGAAAGCAGTACATATGTTTGGAAATTATGAGACATGTTTAAATTTCCTAAGCCCTCAAAATGTTATAGTATTTGTTTAAATACTTGATCAAATGTTGAAATACCTATTTTGCATGGTATAGTAATTTGGTTGTGTGGGCTGCTCATGTTGGTTAAAGGTTTAAACCATATTTGTGTGAGAATGTGCTGCTAGTGATTCATGACTTTTATATGCTTGGTCTGAGAATCGCATGCGATAAAATGGTAAACTTCATTTGCACTTAAACATGACATCTCTCGGCAAGAGTGAAATATATTCGTGCATGAATGAAGTATGTGACATTGGGTTATTTGATCCATGATGTATTCTCGTTCATTTAGGGACTTGATTTAGCTGCATATACAAAAATTTTAGATCTATGTTGTGTCTAAAATTGGGTTATGCTTTTATATGCTATGATTATATTAATTATTTGGGAAAGTGCCCTTTTGATGCAATGAAAGGTTTGAGAAGGCTTGTCCCAATAATTGGCTATCTTGATTGATCGTTTACGAGCATATGACTCACGAGTGACAATTGTTCGATTGCACAGATAGAGCATATGGGCTCGAAGTTCAACATATTCTGGTTATTTTGTATGACCTGAAAAATGTGAACATGAAGACATTAGTTTACGACTATGTCTAGGGTATTGGTTCTTGTGAACCATGGTATAAACCCTAAAGCATGAGTTATCATGACTATGCTAAAAACCTTTGAAGAATTGAGGGGAAAATCTCAATGATTTATGGTTGAAAAATCTAAGAATCATGAGATATGGAATCCCAAGACATTTGGTCAATTCTCTAGATTTTTGGTTGGAAAGCCTTAGAATTCTGAGATGAGTAATCCTAAGACATTTGGTCTAGAAACCCCAAGACACGAGTTTTGAGAAACTTAACACGTGTGGGGATGTTTAATAAAACCAGCCCAATGTGGGGGGTAGACGAAAACCTAAAAATTCAACGACGATATGAATTTTGATAGGTACTTGAAGTGAAAAAGTCGCCACGAGAGATTTGAATCAAGTTGATCAAGTCAGGAGGACTTTAACTCGAACCAAAAGGGTAAACTCGAAATTGAGTCTAGCAATGCACTCAACTTGAGTCGAGCAATAGACTTGAATGTGTTTCGAGCATAAAGACACTTAAGTTTGATTTGAGTAGTCTGAAAGTAAAGTTCAGTTGTACTGAAACTTGGCTTTAAAATGAGCATGAAATTGTGTGGAGTTGGTAAACTCACATTGTGCCCTAGTGAGAGTTAATCGAATCCTCGATTGATTGATACTACATCGGTTGTAGTATTGGTCATGCGGGGAAGAACAATTAATTGAGATCGGAAAGTTTAGTTATCTCTAATTCCAAGGGAGTTGAAGGAATAAGAGAGACTTTCACGATAAAAGATCAATACATGAAGGTGTTTTGATTGTTGAAAGGATCAAGCCCTAAAGATATTTTATGGGTAAGAACCTAGTGTTTGATTCATTATTGAACACACGGACTTTTAGTAAGTTGGGTTTGTATATTAACGAAACCACTTACGTGATACATAGAAAACATATGAGGTTGTCTGTGATCATGATGTGAATACATAGAATCCTTTGGGGAATGTGATTCATAATGTAGACATTTGCAAGGTCATTTGGTGATTGAAGGAAATTGCTAGAAATGATCAAGCGTTGTGGGGGAGCCTTTAAGTTGGCTGGCGATCTTTTAAATAAGATACCCCAAGAAGGAGGAAAATAAAGCTCCTCATAGAGCCATCCTAAAAGTTCTTTCGAATGTGTGGGTTGGCGTATTGCGAATGTAGTAAAAGGAATACTTAAATAGTATCTTTACTAGATATGCACAATGTTGAAGTGATATCAATTTCTTGAAATTCACAAGAAATATTATGCAGAAACTAGAAATATATCTTGATGGAAAGTGTATTTTGTGGAAGTTTCTGTTAAAGATCCTGATTTATCTTAAATAGACTTAAGAGTCAATAGATGAAATCATTAAGGATCGGGGATAAACCAACGAAGGAAACGAGATTCCATGAAATAATTTTTGTGGAAAGTTGTGATCAATAGAGAGATTGATCTACCATGAGTGCAAATCACTAGAGTACTAGTAGATTTGAACAATTAGTAAGTATATTTGTGTACGTGATGGGTGTTCTCTAGACGTGAGAATGAGTCCAAGGGTGATGGTACTTGCTATCAAGGTTTTGTGAAAGCTAGAAGTACATCTAATGGACCTAAATGGTTATTTGGAGACTTAGATATTAAAATCTGAATAGAGCAAAAATGAAAAGCTCAATGCTCCTAAATGATCCATCATGTGACCAAACTAATTGTTCTAGCCAGTGATATTAAATCAATGAGTTTGATGAAGGCAGATACGCTAAGAGACACGAAAAATGACCATGTCATTTATGTCTTTGATTTATGATTTTCTCATTGATAGTAAAATTGATACGATGATTGAGTCTCTTGGAGATATGTCGTATTCAATGGAATGACTCTAAACATTATGAGTTACCTTTTTTGTAAAGGTGAGGTGTCTCTTAAGAAGAGAACTCAAGAGTCATTGATAGTCTGTTGTACTTATTAAAGTGCACATTAGACTATTCTTACAATGGATAGTAAGATGATACACGAGTAATCTAGAAAAGATCATTGGAAACAAGCTGTGTGTGAGACTCGTGGATATGGCTTGAGTTGTCTAGAGAAATGGTTCTCGCATGCTAGATTCATAGAGGAATCTATGTCCATTGTGTTGGAAAAAATTGGGAAAGATATACCCTAGGATGACCAAAGCACTTGTATGCTTATTGGTGTAGCGTAAAGCTTGTAGCTTAAAGCCATATCGATGATGGTGTGTCTCGACATAGACACTTTACCATTGGACGACTACTCTCTACGAGAATTATTGGTGTTGACTATGTAAGGTCAATATGATAAGAGTTGTGATTCTTTGACGAAAGGATTGAATTAATTTCTTGACGAAGAAATTGAATCGAGAGTTAGTTGAGAACTCATCGAAAGGAATATGACTAAGTCCAATAAATGGTGGGTTACGTACGTGGACACCCAACCTATGTGACTGGAGATCCCAAGATCTAGGTTCAAAGGGACAACTAAACTGCAAAGACCCATCGCGATCACTGTGGGGTTTCATACCTCCTGTCTTATTCCTATGATGAAGAAACGGTGATGTGAATGGAGGTTAAGCATTAAATTGCTTTTAATGATTCAAGGCATCGAGTATGTAGTACTCGAAAGAGCGCAATAGTTTATGGAACTGCTCTTACGCTAAGAATCACCTATGTAAGCGAGAAGTGTGGCCGCTTCGAAAGGGAATTGTTGGGACGCAATTCTTTAGAAACCTTACAGAACTAGGCGTGTGCCATGGCCTGATTAATGGACACAACCGAGGAAAGCGCAAGGGCTAGGAAAGATGTCTGTGGGAAGTGCATTGTCGTTCACACAAGCGGTTGGGGAAGTTCAAGGACATCGCGTCTACTTCCTAACCAGTGGGCTAAGTGTACTCTCTCAAGGGAAAGTTCAAAGGGTGACACCTACTTATCCTATGCAGCATCTATGCCGTCGAAATGAATCTATCACCAAGTCAAACTCTGTGTCTGACGTGATTGTTCTGATTCCTACATCAATATCTATTCATGTGGGGGATTGTTGGAAAATGATGGTTAAAAGGTTGAAATTCGTCAACTTTTTGGGCTTCGTTTAGAGTGGGACCCGAACGGATTTTGGGTCAATGGATGTCATTTTTGGGTTCTCCTCCGCGAGTACTATAAAATTGACTATTTAAACTCTCAAAACGGATCAAGGGTGAATGAGATATGAATGTTTTAATTTCACTCTTGAAAGAGGAAAAAATGGGCGAAAATTGGCCCAGGTAATTTTCTTTGGACTGTCCAAAATGCGTATGGACCTCATGGAAGTCTTATGAAGGCCCAACCGCATAGTATATATGGAATTGCTTGTGTGTAATTCTTAAGAGATAAGAACAAAATACTTCCATATTTTGTGAGATATCTTGTCTTAAATAAATATGCGGTTTACCATGTTTAATATGATGAAGAATATTTGTACAAATATTTCTTCCTTTTCCAGCAGATATGATTCGAGTATTCATGGAATGTCTCGGATTTGGTGAGTTGGTGATTGGAGAATATTCTTCTCTAATTACAGAAAATCAGAATATCATGTTTCCATGATTAGGGTCTCTTAGAGTAGTATAAATAGAGCCTCTAAGTCAGTCAGAAAATTCACACCATTTCTCAAGTCCCTCCATAATCTAAACTTGAGTCTTCTGTTCTGTCTTTCTCGAAATTTCCATTTGGTGCTCTGTCAAGGTGATAGTCCTTCGGGCCTTGCGTGAATCTGAGGTAACTCTTACGTGTTAATTGTTACCTTCGATGGTTTTATCCTAGGGAACGATGTCCACGACGGGACTCATTCGTTTCAAGGGCAGCGAGTGTTACTCGTGACTCCACCAATTTGTGATTACTTGAAACATGATTTATGCTTTGATTATTTATAATTTAAGCTTTTCAACTGTATACTTGAATAATTAATAAAAAATTATTATTCTTGCATATATTAATTGCTCGTTCAATTTTGTTATTTGATTTTCCGTATGATATAATCAATATATGTCCAACATATATATCTTCTTTTCACCAGATTTAAAACTAAAAGTCAATATATATATATATATATATTATATATATATATATCTTCTTTTCACCAGATTAAAAACTAAAAGTCAATATATATATATATAAAGTCTTGTGCTAGATCATGTTACGGCGCGATCAAGGATTAATATGCAATATTATAAAGTTTAATTAGAGGTGTGGATTTAAGTATAATTTAATAAAGTTTGGGAGAGGAGGGAGGGATCTGTGTGCATATACTACTTTTGGGGGTGTTGTGCATAAATGATTGAGGAATTAATGATTTTGGGTCATAAGAATCTTGCGGGTCAAGAATCCGAGTAGGAGAAATTCGCAGATCAATTTTTTTCCCTCAATTTTGCGCAATGCGCCGAATTTTTACTACAAAACTTTTGTTTCATTTTCTGTACTTGATGTTTCAACCAAATTTTGTGACGATTTTTCATTTTTTCTCACTAAAATCATGTGTTTTAAAGTTGAAATTTAAAATTTTATTGTAAATCTTGTGATTGCATGTTAAGTTTTTGACAATTTATACATGTTGACATAGTCAGTAATATTTTATTATCTTAAATTTAAATTTATAGTTTATACTTTCATTTTTATTGATGTGTTAGTTTGTTGGCGAGTCCTTTTATAAATTGATATTGATTTTTTTTTGCAATTTTTATATTTTATTTAGTGTATCTTTTGATGTTTTAAGGATGCACTAGTTTTTTTTTATAAAAAAAATAATATTGATATTTTTTACGACACTTGATGTTTTAAATTTTATGTGTATTTAAGTTTTTGTTAAATGTTTTAGTGTATTGGTTTAATGTTTATCGTTTTTTTTACAATGATGTTTATCTATTTTAATTTGATGTGCATTATTATGTTTGTAATTTGATGTATATTTTAGTATTTTTATTTGATACTTCAACTATTTTTTATTTTTCATGTGTATTTTAGTGTTATTATTTGATGGTTGTTAGTGTTTTTATATGTTAGCATAACTATTTTTAATATAATATATTTTAATGTACTTATTCAACTATTTTTATTTGATGTGTATATTTAGAATTTATTTTGATGTTAACTATAAACTAGTGTATTTTTAGTATTTTTATTTGATGTTTAACTATTTTAGTTGGAGGTCTATTTTATTATTTTTATGTTTATCTATTTTAATTTAGTTTATTTTAGAATTAAGTTTTAACTGTGATGTTTGGATACTTTTAAGAGGATAAATTATTATTTAGATGTTGTAAGGATCTTATACTCAGGTAAAATAGTAATTGGTAGCCAATTTACTGAGACAAAAAGCTAAGAAGAGAATTTGAGAGTTTAGACTAGAGAGAATTTGGGTTTAATCTGCAATTCTTCCAACAACTAACAGATACTCTTCCTCATGATTTCTTAGCTATTTAACTATCATCTAAACAACTAACAAGTGGCAAGAGCAAATAGTTGGCTAGTACTCTCTCAAAAAAAAAAGTTGAGAGCAACTGTAATATTGTCTTTTCTTTGGCAACTCAACCAAGCTACAAACAGAGTCTTTTTTTTCAATCAGTTCATCCCTAATCCGTGAATCCAAGCCTGCAACATCCACAACAACCAATTAACCAGTATTAGTTCTTGTTCAGATTCAGTTTATCAATTTCCCACAGAGTCATTTGGCCAATATCAGTTTCTTACAACCAAAAATCTATCTATAACCAAACATTTAACCAATATCAGTTTCTTTAAGAAAGGGTTTTCAGAGTTTCCAAGTTCAAGAACAGAATGACCAACAGAGTGCATGAGGATCATTGGTCTGAAGGGTCAAGAGAAGGATCTGTAAACTCAGATGAAAGGAGAGATGTTCTCTTTGGGGACGAACTTATCAGAGAGGTACACTTACCTCCAAGGAGGGGCGTGGTTTTCAGGACGGAGGAATCTGAATACCTCAGAGGACGGGGGCTGCTAGCAGACTGCCGTGTGGGGTATTTTCTCGATCATCGTCATTTTGCCCTTGCAAGAATGCAACTCCTTCTTTCAAACTATTGGGGAGAAGGGGTCTATGTTATAGCAAAAAATGGGAAGTTCTTTGTTATTCAGTTCGATCAGAGATCCAAACTACTTGCAGTGCTGCACAATGGCCCTGTAAATATAGCTGGAGGTCTGATGGCCTTGCATAGATTAATCCCGGAGATGGTTTTATCACATATGCGAGTTACCAAGGTTCTCATATGGGTGCGTATCTATGGGTTACCGCTGGAGTATTTTGGCAGGAACACAATAAGGAGGTTCGCTAAAGTGGTAGGGGAAGCACAAGATATGGAATTTGGTGGACGACTACTGCAACATGCAGAGTATGTAGGCGTGCGAGTTTGGACATTGGTACAAAAACCGCTGGTTTCTAGTTTTTGGCTCAGGCTGAGACGGGGAGGTATGGTTTGGATTTCAATCAGTTATGAACGAGTTCATAAAATGTGTAGACGTTGTGGTGCCCTAGGACATACATATCCACAATGTCATTGGCGGGATATCCAGGCCTTGGAACAACATCTTGATGAAAGATTTGCAATCCTCAGAGAAGACTTGCAACTCGACATCTATAGAGACTTATCAGAGGATCTATACCCCCTCTAATATCAGGGTTCACAGGAATATGACGATGAGGAGGTTCACAAGGTTTCCACAACATTATTTTCACACCAACGAACCCAGGTTTCCACACATGCCGGAGGAGGCTTTCATTGATGGATTTAAGTTGGGTAAAATACTGATATGACCCTATGTTTTGGAGCTTCGTGCTAATATGACCCTGTGAAGTTGGAAAGTGCTATTGTAGCCCTGTGTTTTGCATCAGAAGTGCTGATATAACCCTGTAGCACTATTCTGGCATTGACTTTGCAATTTTTGGCGTTGACCAAATTTGAAACGATGAAAATACCCCTGACTTAGAATCTGAAATTTTTACTGACCATTTTACCCTTTACAACCTGAACTGTTCCTCCAAAATCGGTTAAATCCTCTGAACTATTCCTCTGTGTCCAATTTTTGTTCCTCTTCCGCTCATCGATCTCCAACCACGAAAAAACTCCTTCTCTTCCTCTTGGATCTACTTCTCCGGCCTAGTTAGCATTCCAAATTTTCATTCGTGGTCGACTACCATCCCAGGTATGTCGAAGTTTTTAATCTCGTTCATTGTATGAACCCTAGGCTTTATTTGGGGGAATTGGAATTTCTGGTATTGTAGTGTAGTATCGTATCGGAAATTGCTTGGTATTATGATTCATCGATCTGGTTACGCAGCCTAGGTATGATTTGGGGTTTCTCGATTATATCTAGTTTTGTTGCTCTATGGTTCCGGATGTTGAACTATTCCTGATGTGGTTTTGTAATCGTTTAACTAGACCGAAGGATGGAGTCATCGAGCTGTAGTGTGAATAATTGTTGCTGGGAAAGTGTGCTGTGCAAGGTGTGTGAGAAAGAAACTAGTGTTTTTATGTCAAGAAGCGCAAAGAACCCGGGCAGAATGTATTATTAATGCAAGAAAGATGGATTCCAGCAGTGGGTTGTGCCTGATGTCGTTGAGTCAGGTCATGACAGTGGTGTAACTCCGTTTCATCCCAACTCCAGAGTTCGTAGACCGGTTCAGAAACAGGAATCTCCAAACGAACTGGTTGTAGCCCAAATGGGTGGCCCTAGTCAAGGCATTTTAGCACCCAGAAATGCTTGTAATTATCCACTGATCCTAAGGGGCTTGATAGCACTAAATTTAGTGTTGGTTGGTGGTAACATGTTACTATTGTTTGTGTGGTATGTTGTATTTGGCCGTGGGATGTGTTAGGCGTGGGATATGTTAGCTTAGTCCATGTTCTTGTTGTACTTGGCCGTGGGATGTGTTAGGGATGAGATGTGTTAGCTTAGTCCCAGAATTTAGTGTTGGCTGGTTGTACTTGGTTGTGGGATGTGTTAGGCGCGGGATGTGTTAGCTTAGTTCATGTTGTTGTTGGTGTACTGTCTGTTGTAATTCGGAGAAAGAATTTGGATGCTTGGTCTTATGGTTGATTAATTAGTGCTCATTTAACCTTATGTTTGCATAATATTTGCACATCTGACCCTATATGCTTTCAATTAGTGCTAATATAACCCTATGTTTGCTTAATAAGTGCTCATCTGACCCTATATGTTGTAGATTAGTGCGAATGTGACCCTAACATTTCCCACAAAGTGGTAATCTAACCCTGTATGGTACGAATTATTTTGAGTCAGACCCTATGTTGTAGGGACCTTTATGGTCGATAACCCTAGAAGTATAGAAAACAACATTCTAGTCTGATTAGTAAATTAATAATGAACTATACACATTGTCTTCCAAAAGATATAAGGTAGACTATTTCTCTAGGAGAATAAAAGTGCTATAGTTGTAAGTAGTACAGAGTTTACAAAAGTGAGAATGATAGGTACTAGAAAGTTGTTCGTTATCCATTCTACAATTAGAATAATCAAAAGTGCTATAAAATCCATCATCACACATCATCCTCGAGGGCCCGTCTCCGACGGTGGGAGCGACTTACTTCTAGCATCTTCTGACAAGTCTTCAGTAGGCGGTTCTGACAAGTCTTCAGTAGGCGGTTGCGAGCTTGACAGCCTGTGGTAAGTTGGAGCTAGAGTTGTGCCCATAAATTTTGCAGTCCTCTCATTGTACAAGAATGACTTCCCCCAAAGCATGTTCTTGAATGCCTCGCGACCGTCTCCTAGTCGGATTGGCTTATGCTGCTGTTTTGTGGAACAAAAGATTGGGTGAATACATACAAGAGTAAAGTGCTGAATGTAAAAAAAAATCCTACCATTACCTCAGAGATAGTAATTGGGTTTATTAGTGGGAGTTTCTGGAGCACTTTCCAGTCGTCCAGGTCCACAACACCAACTTGCAAATCCCGTCCACAATCAACCCAACCTAGGTTACTAAAAATTAGAGTCAACAGATTATGAATCATGTTAAGATAAAAAGGATACCTCATATGTGTATTGGCGGGGTATAATGGCCACTGTTTGAATCATGTTGTGAGTATTGTCGCCCAAATCATCAGCAACAATTTGCTCATAAGGACTTTCATCTAGGTCGTAATCCTCTACCATATCCCCTTGCCAAACAGGGGCATTAACCAAATTCTCCATATCTGGGACACCATCCCCAAGAAAATAGGCATCGGACTGTGCAACAGTTGTAGCCATAGGCACCTCTGAACTAGGTATATCACCCTCCCTCTCTTTTAGAACCGGGGCATCGACGAAGACATCATCATCAATCTTTTCTCCGCCCTGACTGTCATAGACATCAACTACAATCTGTCCACCCCTATCCCCCTGAAGAACATCTTGAACATCTTTCTCAAAACCCTCATACACAATGCCACCCTCAACACTCTTATAGCTAGCATCGGCAACAATGGCACCCTCACCAATTTTATCACCCCCCTCATACACCACCAACTCAGCACCAACATTATCGACATTTCCATGTTCATCCCCATAACTTAGGAGTGAAACAATTGAAGATCTTCCCGCATCTCGGCTTGCCAATTCTTTTTCGGTGCTGTCTAATGTTGCAACCAGTTGGTTCTCAAAGTCCTCGTCCGGGTCAGGGAATTCATCTCCAACTGTTTCAGCGATTTGTGACCCATGTTGCTGATACAAAATAGTTAGTTGTAAGTGATGTTTCTTGAATTGAATTTTGAGGACAAGTTCAAGTATCCATACCTGTAATTGCTCCAGACTGAGAATCTTTTCTTCTTCGGTCAAATTCTGGTTTGCCTTATACTTTATTCGGGTTCGTTTCTCAAAGTCCTCGTCCGGTCAGGGAATTCATCTCTAACTGTTTCATCGATTTGTGACCCATGTTGCTGAGACAAAATGTGTAGTTGTAAGTGATGTAAATTGAATAACATTTGGAATTTTGAGGACAAGTCCAAGTATCCATACCTATAATTGCTCCGGACTGGGAATCTTTTCTTCTTCGGTCAAATTCCGGTTTGCCTTCTGCTTTATTCGGGTTCGTTTCGTGGTAGGTGCTTCTAGATCTTCGATGTTGACTGTCATAACATCCGGTCCCTGAATCTACAGCATAACAACCTAAATTCAGACCATAAAATTCAGACCCTAAAAACTGCCCAGATTTGTCCTTGAAATTCATACCCTAAGCTCAGACTATAAATCGTGATATATAAATAACAGGAAAGCATAGAAGGCATACCTTTGGCCCTGTTCCCCTCTTGGGTTGACGACTATAACTAGGAGCTGCACCATTCTTTCCCCTTTTTCTTGTCACCTCGTTTTTTCTGGCCTTCGAAAAGGCAGTGTCCTGTGACCTTCCCCTCCGAGGTGGCCGGTTGCCACGAGTACTGCCTTGAATTTCCTGAGCCAGTTCACTGACTTCAGTGGCTTGAGTACTCACTGTATTTGAAGTCCCTTCCATCACCTAAGTAAATAAATTTTTAAAAAATGTTATTATACAAATATGTAAGTATAAAGCTAATGCAATAGTGAACAATTATTATACCGGAGTAGCTGATGCACATCTTTTTTCTGCCTCTTTCTTTTCCTTAGCTGTTGGACCACCTTGACATCCTCGCTTGTTGTGTCCAAACTCCCCACAAGTGCTGCATTTGTGGGCTTTCCCTCCTACACCTTTAGCCTCCCATTGCTCTTTCGATCTCTTCTTCTTTTGTCTTCCAGCCCGACGGTGTATACCAGGGGGATTACACTCTTGCACATGATCAGGTCCCCAGAATGCCCTATGTACGACAGGTTGAATCTTGTGATGATAGGCCTTCTCAAACTGTGTCTTTGTTAGCATGGCATCACAATACTCGTGCAGAGGGAGCCTCTTCTGCAGCAACATTGCAGCAGCGTGTCTACACGGCACCCCAAACAGATCCCATACACCACAATCACAAGACCTCATGTCAATCCTCACAGCGTAATTGGACTCGCCGTGACAACCTCAAATACAGTATCTGAGCATTGGTGGAATGTTACCCTTCGACCTTGTCTAGATACTATCTTCAACATTTCGTCCGTCCTCGGACACACAATAGTATCCCACACAGCACATTGGGTTGACCGTTCCTTCAACCGATTCATAAGCTTTATTCTCAGTCCTTCCATAAGCGTCAGCACTGGTTTCTCCCTCAATTTTCCCACCCAATGGTTAAAAGACTCGGTGGGATTATTCGTGACATTGTCACACTTCAGGCGCGTACTGAAAGCATGTCTTGCCCATAAGGAATCCCCAAGACTTGCCAAATACACATACGCCTCTTCCGACAGCTCCCTAATCTTCTCCACTGCTGCTTTAAAGTCCATTAAATTGTATGACTACAACAAAAATGCGAAAACACAGGGTCACATTGGCACATTAATACCAACACACAGGGTCACATTGACACATTAATACCAACACACAGGGTCACATTGGCACATTAATACCAACACACAGGGTCACATTGGCACATTAATACCAACACACAGGGTCACATTGGCACATTAATACCAACACACAGGGTCACATTGGCACATTAATACCAACACACAGGGTCACATTGGCACATTAATACCAACACACAGGGTCACATTGGCACATTAATACCAACACACAGGGTCACATTGGCACATTAATACCAACACACAGGGTCACATTGGCACATTAATACCAACACACATGGTCACATTGGCACATTAATACCAACACACAGGGTCATATTGGCACATTAATACCAACACAGGGTCATATTACCAAAACATAGGGTCTACTGAGCATCTTGAATTCCATAAAATAGAGTCCTTTAAGCATATTATAACCAAAACACTGGATTATATCAGCACACAAGTATAAAAATATAGGGTCGTAATAAGGTTAATATTAGCACATAAAGGAGGAAACACTACCTTTGACGCTCTCCAAAAAAGCTTCTTCAATATGCCAGAGGGCCATTACTTCCTGAAGTTGGCGTAGATGTGGCGGCTGCACTTCCTTTGGGTGGCACGGGGAACAACCTCGGAAATTGCTTCTCTCAACCCCTAACCAAAACAGCACCACATTCGTAATTAAAATGCTTCACGTTATAGGAACACATATATACAATGGATAGGGTTAATTTAGCACAAGGGTATACAAACAAAACAGAGAGTCAAATCATCACATAAACTGAAAATATAGGTAGTAAAAATATTACCTTTTGACGATCTGTCATGAAGGTCCACGGTCTACCTTCTGCAAAACCACCAAGGAAATCTTCCATGATCTGAAAGAAAAATAACCAGCTATCTTTAGACTCGCTCTCAACATACGCTACGACCAGGGGATAGAATCCGCCATCGGGATCATTTCCTATGGCACTCAAAAACACACCACCGTACCTCCCCTTCAAGTGACAACCATCGAAACCAAGGAATGGCCAACAACCTTCTAAAAAGCCCTTCTTCAGACCATCTAATCAAAGAAAAAATCCCTTCACAGTGGGTATTGGTTGCACTGCTCCACCATCATACTTCAAAATTGCTAGGCTTCCAGGATTACTCTTCGCCACCTCCACGCAATACCGTGGCAGCGCCTTAAAAGACTCTCCATGGTGACCATCAATCATATGCAAAGCATCCAGCCTCGCCCTCATTAACTGATGCCTCTTCGGTTGCACTCCGAATCTCAACAGGTGCTCTTCAAGCACATTGTTTGACACTTTTGGGTCAGCATCCAACAACCCCAAAATTCTGCGAGCAATCCAGTTTTTGGGGGCCAACACATGTCCTTCCAGCCTACAAGTGTGCTGCCCAGTCAGCGTCCTTATCAAAAAAGTCTGGCTGCCTGAAACAGTGGGTGGAACTATGCAACCTCCAATCACAATTTGGATCCTTGCAGAAAACAGTCACCTGATTTTTCTCACTTCTCAAAAATTTGTACATAAATCCATCCTGAATAGAAAAATCAACTCAGGCTTGCTTAATGTCTTTCTGGGACGGAAACATCATACCCTCCCTCAAGCTCACCCTATTGCCTTGCCCTTTCTCAAACTTTGCCCTGTTCATGCACTTTCTCAAAGGGTGAAAATCACCCCCATTGTCGGATTCTGTATCATATCTGTTTCAGCTACGTTGTCGTTCTCCCCATCCGGTTTGGCTTTGTTCTCCACATCTTCATTGTCCTCGGATCCTATCTCAGATCCTTCTTCTGTGTAGCGGTATATCCAATCAGCCTCCTGATCCAACACTGCTTGATCCTCAGGTTCGTCGACTTATGTGTCATCATGACTGCTATGGTCTGAGGCATCGATGTCCACCGCAACGCCTGTTTCGTTCACTTTTCCAGTGGACTTCAATTTCATATCCATGCTGCACTCACCCTGCCCGACAAGTCCATCCACAACCTCCCCAAAAATCACCACCGATTTCTCCACCTCAAAATCCTTGAACATGCGAACAACGTCATCCTTAGTGCGCAAAAATGTCTTCTGCTTCACTGGATGCAGATAGCTTAATGTAAGCTGTACCGTCTTCCATAACTCCGGATCATTCAGAAAGTGCTCGGTGAAATCAGACTTCAAAACAACCAATGAGTACCTATCTGGATCGATGCCATCCAGTACTTTCCACCTATCACCATGACGAAGCTTCATGAGGTAAAAAGCATCGACATCATCCTACAAAAAATAAGCAGAACAGAACCCAATCATAACAATAACAAATCACAAACAGCCCACACATTTCTTCACCCCCCATGCCCTGTTCCACACAAAATTCTCATGCAACCCCTGTTCTTGAAAATCGAAAAACATGGAAACCCTAACCCCAGTCCGTCGCGGCCACAAACAGTACCAACCGAACAAAATTGCGGTAACACAGCATACAAGATGGATTTTAAGAACCAACACCTACAAAAGGTGAACATAATAACCCCATAAATTTAAAAGAAAGAAAGGAAGCTTTTGTCTCAATGAACAAGGGTACAAACGACTTTCTATCTAACCCAATTTTTCTTTTTTTTAATTACAGAGGGTGTAATAGTCATTTCATTGCTTTCCGGCCAAAATCAGGTCTATAGGGTTATATTAGCACATTTAGGAAAAACACGGCTATATTAGCACTTTCCAACTTCACAGGGTCATATTAGCACTAACCCTCAAAACACAAGGTCATATGAGCACTTGACTCATTTAAGTTTGTTGAGGAGATTTATCCTACCCCAGAGGAACTGAGAGATGCAGAATAGGAGTTCAATCCTGGGAATCCACAAATAAGAAACCAAATTTCTGATGACCAGGAGGAGCCAATAGATATTGTGGCAGATATGTTTCGTCAGACTGAGATTAACCGCATATATAACCAGGGGCTAGCAGAGGCAAGAGAGAGATTGCTAAGCCTTCCTGAGGTCCCAGATTTCTGGGATGACTATCAGGAGGAAGAGGACATAAACATAACTGATAGCCACTCGGATTTGGTCATGCAGGATCTCGATCAACAATCCCCCTCACAACATTCTCAGCAGCTATTGGAGACAAGTAACCAGGAGAATGGCGTTATCGGTACAAGGCATGTAGAAGGTGATAATGGATTTAGTAACAGAGAAATATATGGTCACTGGTGGGAGAATGTACATTTTCACCGAGGAAGAAGCTCCGGGGAGATCTACTACCAATATGGTTAAGCTTACTCAATTCAAATTGGCCGACGGAACAGTAACTGAACCTTTCCTTACCAACGGGGTATTTTCGGAAGATCAAGCATGTTTTGTTGACTCTGACCAAAATGAAGGGCTACATTTTGACATGGCCATCACCATTAATTTTGGTGATGCTGGTGATGAGACTGATCTCGTCATGAGTGTTCAGAGTGAAATTAATGAAAGCTTACTGAAGGACGGCAATGAGAAGGAGAAAGAAAAATCAGAGAAGAATGGAAAGGGGAAGAGCAAGCTGGTCACATCACCTCATACTACAAGCAAGTCAGAAAGGAGAAAAGCCCGTATGAGGCGCCATCAAAGTGGAATACATATTAATGAGCTTAGCCATAATCCTCCACAATAGTACTCAAGCTCGGATTCTGAACCTGATGATCTTGACACAAAGGAGGCTCCAGCAAGGCAGATGGGAGAGTCAAGTGGTTTACAAAGGGCTCAAAGGCTAGATATCAATGATGATGGGGCTGAGAAAACTGGCAGGAAGAGGCGAGGTGAATAGAACATTTATGCTGAAAAGAAGGGGAAGGTATTCAAGGCTGATGGGATGGAAAGTGAATGCGGGAGGAAGTTAGTTGAAGCAAGAGGTGATGAGTTCAAGATACCTACAGGGATGTCCCTTTTGGATAGCTACAAAAACACAGGTACCTCTAATACATTTCTACTGTTTTCTAATGGGCCAACAACTCCAAAGTGTGAACAGCAAAAACCAAACCATAGGAAAAAATATACAGAGGCTGACTATTCAAGCCCACAAAAATCAAACTCCACAAGCCTACATTACCCAGTTGTGAATAAAGTTATACTACCCCCTCCGTTACCCAAGCCCGATTCAGTTTTTACAATACAACTACCCAAAACCCAGAACCAATCCCCAATTTCTCTAAACTCAGTATTTTCCATAAATCAGCCTTTGTCATTTCATATCGCCACTAAAATGGGAGTCTTTGAAAAGGAAGAGGATGGTACCTTTCCTCGGGTTCATGCTGGAGATAGTAGCACCCAAGCTCGTCTTCCAGGGGTAGCTATCAAGAGAGAAAATGTAGAGGGACAAAGTGGTAGTGCAGAATCGGAAGACACCAATTTGCATTCGTCCTCGGAATCTGTATACCCGGACGGGTCCGGTTGGCCTGAAGGAACAAATTTCAGGGGATTTGAGCGGAATTCATTTTCAAATCTCCTTGCTCCATCACCTGAGTTGGCCATTTACGAATGAAAGTTTCCAAGCGTGGAGCCTTCACTGCGGCCACAGAAAGTGTTAGACACGAATCTTGTTCAAGAAGATCTGGGTTTTTCTTTGGCGGAGAAGGTGGTTTTGAATCAAAATCGAGAGGGAGTCGAGTTTCACCTGGAGTCGGAGGTATCGGAGGTATCGGAGGTATCATCGGAGGTTGCTATTCGGCCAGAAAATATAGGCGAAGGTTCGGAGTTATCAGTAGCCATCTGCCAATTTGGGGAGAACGATGAAGCGTCTAATTTTGTGGATAAAGATAATGGGAGTTTGTCTACTTTTGCTCCTTGATTCAATACTGATTATGAACTTTCAGGTATGGGCCAGCAATTGGGCCAGGATTCTATTTTGGGGCTAATGTCACACCGCTGAATACAGATTACCTCTCCAATCCATGGACAAGAAGATTCTCGTATTCTTGGATGGAGAAGATTCATCAAATTTGCCCCTACAAAGTCTACAATTGCCACCAGAATCCTACTTGAGAGTAATATGGAAAGAGTCTGGAGCCTGAATATTACCGATAACTTACAGCAGGTTTTGGTGGAGGATTTTAGACAAGTAACAGTATAGCCCAAATCTATTTTTTCACACGACTATATGGTTCAATCATTCAGGGAAAATATGACACAAATGAACATAAGGAAGAAGGCTATCAACTGAGCAATGGGGGAATATATGCCAGTGGCGAAGTGCTTACGAGTTAAGAGGAAGAGACAACTGCAAGAGGAGATAGGAGGAATGGCATTCCACAAGAAAAGACGCACAGGGGAACAGGAGGAGGAGGATTTGATTCAGATGTTTTTAACGTTCCCAGAAATTGATCAATGTATTGGGAAGGAACAGGGGGAATTGGTCATAGTTACAACTAGAACTTTTGAGATTGTAGTACAAACAGTGCTGCAAGGGAGTGAAGGAAATTGTTGTGGTACTTTGGCGGTTGGTCCAAAACAACCACCCAGAGGTACATGAATTTACTCTCTTGGAACTGCAGAGGCCTGTCGCATCCTCTAACAGTAAAGTTCTTAAATCATAACATCAATCTTTGTAACCCTAATATTGTTATTTTAATGGAAACAAAGGGTGGCTATAGTAAGGTTAGTAAGTGGCTAGGAACAACCTATTTTACTGACTGGAATGTTGTGGATTCAGTAGGAGCAAGTGGTGGCCTTTGTGTAGCCTGGTCGCCAGACATATTAGTATCGGTAGTTAAACGCTGCCAAAATTTTGTATGCTGCATTATTACAACCACCCAGGGCGATGAATGGATGTTGATCCTTGTGTATGGGCACCCTGATAGAACACGGAGGAAACCAGTGTGGGATTCCATATATGACATATTACAGAACACAAACCTTCCGGTTCTCTTCACAGGTGATTTCAATCAGGTTTTATATCAGGAAGACAAATTTGGTGGAAGGCCAGTACAATCTCAAGATACGAAGGATCTAAAAGGTCTGTTACGGGAGGCAAACTTGAGTGAGCTTCGACACAAGGGACAATGGTTCACCTGGTCCAATGGAAGAAGAGATGGGGAGCTGATCATGGAGCGTCTAGACCGAGGTTTTGCTAACACTATATGGTTTAGGATGTTCCAGAGGCACAGCATGCATAATCATACCATTATGAGATCGGACCATGGTTTCCTCACCATCAACACACATCCAAGACGTAGGCTTAGGACTGACTCGACAACAAGACGGTTTGAATCCTTTTGGGTTCGATACCGTCAAACCACAGACCTGGTTAAGCGAGTATGGAGACCAGTCCAAACTCCATCCTCTCAAATTCAAGATTTATCACCCACAGCGATAGCGGCGAATAACAGTGAGTCAAGTTTTAATAGGAAGCTAAAGGAGACCACAACGAGGTTTCACAATTGGGCAAAGGAAAACGTGGGTAAGTTGGAATACAGAGTAAGGAGGGTCAAAGAACAGTTGGGGGCGAAGAAAAAACAGAAAGATGCTAATGGTATGCGCTGGAAATCAATCGAACTGGAGGACCTTCTGACCATGCAAAATGATTATTGGAGACAAAGAGCAA
Source organism: Rubia yunnanensis (assembly GCA_037428765.1). Classification (NCBI taxonomy): domain Eukaryota; kingdom Viridiplantae; phylum Streptophyta; class Magnoliopsida; order Gentianales; family Rubiaceae; genus Rubia; species Rubia yunnanensis. Next base: position 114,319,057 of record CM075061.1, on the reverse strand, counting down.
AGGCGTTGTGGCGCATAGAGGGTGATAGAAACACCAAACTATTTCACCAATGGTCGCAAAAGAGGAAAGGAAGAAACTATATATCACGGCTGAAGAATGACATGGGGGAATGGATATCCAGGCCAGAGGATTTATAGCAACTAGTCTACAACCATGTAAGGTCTATTTTTACCATTGAATTTGTTATGCCCCAAGATGCTTTTGGAAACTCGACTGTGCAGGATATTCTGAATCTTATCACTAAGAGGATAGACCAGTTTCAACAGAGGGAACTAGAACTTCCTGTTAGTCCACAGGAAATTAAAGCTGCAATTTTCCAAATGGGGAAATGGAAGGCACCGGGGTCTGATGGTTTACCACTGGGTTTTTATCAACATTACTGGACAGAGGTGGGTGATGAAGTCACAACAGCAGTACAGAGGTTTTTTGAAACCTCAATCATGCCGAGGGAATGGAACCACACACAACTGGTCCTTATACCGAAAAAGAAATGTCCGTCAGAGCCAGCGGACTTGAGACCGATAAGTCTATGTAATGTTACCTACAAGATCATTGTGAAGATCACTGCCAACAGAATTAAAAGAGTTCTCGGGTTTCTGATATCCAGTAATCAATCGTCTTTTGTGTAAGAAAGGTCCATCATCGAAAATTCACTAATAGCGCATGAGCTCATCGAATTTATTCGAAAGAAAAAGACAGGAAAGCAGACAATGGCAGCTATGAAAATTGATATGAGTAAGGCTTATGATCAGGTATCATGGGAGTTCCTGGAAAATATGATGATACAAATGGGTTTCCCCAGCAAATGGATAGGCTGGGTTATGGAATGTGTCACAACAGTTTCTTATTCCTTTAAGCTAAATGGGTTGATGTCAGCATCCTTCCAGCCTATACAGGGACTCAGACAGGGATGCCTGCTTTCCCCTTTCTTATTCATTCTATGCCAAGAATCTCTCTCATCGATGATAGCATCTAAACCTTTTCAAGCAGTCTGTCCAGGTGTCAGGTTAGGCCGCTATGTACAACCTGTCTCACACCTTATGTTTGCAGATGATTGCATCATTTTTTTCAACATATCTGAGGATGGATCAAAAATATTGGCGTAGACAATTAATCTTTTTGCTCCTTATTCCGGGCAAAGGATAAATTTTCAGAAGTCTGCTTTACTGGTCAGCCCAAACATAAGGCCAGCAACAAAGGAGCACCTAAGTCAGTCTTTTAGAGTCTTTGGGGATTTACTTAGTGGAAAGTTTTTAGGTCATGATATGAATTTTGTTGGGCCAAAAGTTAGATTATTCAACAAGCTCATTCAGAGAGTTAAAGCTAAGACTTCGATTTGGAAGACAGGGGATCTGTCCGTTATTGGAAGAGTCACTCTAAGCAAACACGTTTTAGCATCGATAACTCAGTACACACTCAGTACATTCAGAATCCCTTCAACTGTTGCCAAGAAAATCGATAGCCACCTAGCCAGATTCATTTGGGCAGGAGATATTGATGGGAAGGGGATACATTGGAAATCCTGGGAATCAATCTGCCAATCAAAGCTGCAAGGAGGACTGGGGATGCGTTCTACGGAGCAAATGAACCAAGCTCTATTAGGAAAGCTAGCATGGAAGCTAGTAAGTGATAAACAGTCCTTTTTCTCTAAATTATTCCTAAATAAGTACTGCATGAATGAAGACTTCCAAACGGTTAAACTTAAGCAAGGCGCAACGTGGAGATGAAGGGGAATCATTTGGGGCAGAGATCTAATTAAAACATGTCTCAAATGGCAAGTGGTCAATGGACAAGACATAAATATCCAGGACGAGTGGATCCCAAACCACAATAATCCTATAAGGTATGATAGGCAGCTGCTACCACAGATTGGTTTCAAGGTGAGCGATCTCATTGATAATGCCAAACAATGGCGCTTGCCTTTGCTTCAACTTTTCTTCAGCCAAGACATAATTAATGAGATCACAGGGATTCATTTATCTGTTCAATCATTTGGACAAAAGGATTTCCAATATTGGGATAAAGAGTGGCTTGGAAAATATACTGTCAAAAGTGGTTATCATGAATCCTGGAATTCAAGAGCTAGTTGTAAACCCTCGGCTTCAATAACTGTTGGGAATTTGGAACCAAACCTATTTTATTTTTGGAAAAGGCCATGGCACTCTACAGTCCCAGAGAAAGTAAAATTTTTGGTTTGGAGACTCGTTCATAATGCGGCACTGACAGGACCTGCTCTGAGGATAAGGAATATGAAGGTTTCGTCTGTCTGCCAAATGTGTCACTCTCAGAGGGAAACAACAACTCATATGATCCTCGAATGTGAATTCTCAAGAAGAATCTGGCGATTATCAAGATTGGGTTTTGATTTTCAGCAAGGGGATCCAACTAATTTTAAAGCATGGTTGATAGCCTGGTTCAAGATAGCACTGGAGATCGATGACATCAATCTTACTTGCATCATTATATGGGCAATCTGGTGCGTCAGAAACAAAGAAACTTTTGATCAACATGAAGTAATTTTTGATATGGCCCGAGATATCATCATTGATCTGCAGGCAGTAGGGATACACGGGGATACAAGACCTCTGAAGGATCCCGATTCCAATCAAGTACTTTTGGAACAAGCAACATGCTCAATATAAGTCAATCAGCCAAAAAAGGTGATGGTTGGTGAGATTCAGTTACTATGGTTCTCACAAGGAAATCACCTAGACCAAGTTTATACCAGTTGGACATGCATTGACACAGATGCAGCTTTCAAAGCTCAGAACGGGAAGGCAGCAGCCGCTTGGTGGGCGATAGGACAGGCTGGGGGAATTTTGTGGAATGGAGCGAGGAACATCCAAGCTCTATCCATAGTCCAAGCTGAACTCACCGCAATCCACGAAGCAATGACGGATGCGAGTACCCGAGGTACAACACATATATGTATACATACAGACTGTGAGATGGCTCTGAACCACATTCACCAATTTCCAGATGTACCACCAGGTTTACGGGGACTAATTAGAAATATTATAATGTTAGATATAGTTTTTACTAAAATCCATATAATGAAGGTCCCAAGAGAGATTATACTAAATGCTCATAACTTAGCTAATCATTGATGTTAATATAAGGTCTCACTGTTTGTTTTAAAAAAACTAACAGGTGGCCGTTCAGACGATGGTCCTCAGCCAAGCAGCCCCGTTCTTCACCTTTCTCAAATGTCATATGATACAACCCACCCAATGTGACCATTATACCCCTGGGTCATTCTTTGAATCCTGACAATCCACCCCTGTTAAGGTTAAGCTAAAAATGTGGGAAATTGATTCTGTATAAACTCAGCATCTTCCCTAGAGGCATTTTCTATGGTATGATTTTTCCACTGAATGAGCCACTGTACAGCATTATGAGAATTTTGGTTTAACAACCATTATTAACAAATGAAGAGAATATGGAAACGGTTGATTTTCTCATTGATGCTTTGATTGATTTATACAAGGAGTGTAGTAACTAATTCCTAGTTTATAGCGATTTAGGTAAATCATCTAACCTATTTAGAAGGAAAGAATATATGCAGATAAGATACAATTTAATACCCTCCCGCAAGCTCATGATCGAGCACAAACATGAAGCTTGGAGCGCAAGTTACAAAAATGAGAAGTCCCAACAGCTTTAGTGAAGATATCGACAACTTGATCAACAGAGCTAACAGGCCGAACAACAAGTTCTTCAGCCTGAACTTGCTCACAGACAAAGTGAAAATTGATCTTGATGTGCTTCGACCTTTGGTGAAAGACCGGATTGGCGGTGAGGAAAGTTGCACTTAGATTATCACAGAGGACAATTGGCGGACCACAATGCGAAGCATCCATCTCCTGGAGTAATTGCTGAAGCCATAAAAGCTCAGCGGCAGCAAATACGATTGCCCGGTACTCAGCTTCCGTGCTAGAACGGGCGACAACATTTTGTTTCTTTGACGCCCAGCTGACCAAGTTCCCGCCGTAGTAAACACAGAAGCCATGTTGAGAGCGGCAATCATCAACATTGGAAGCCAACCAGCATCTGTGTAAGTAAGCAGCCGGGAATCATGAGAAGGCCGAAAGTGAAGACCCGTATCCAAGGAGCCCTTCAGGTAGTGTAGGATTCACTTGACGGCGGCCCAGTGAAGCTCGGTTGGTCGCTGCATGAACTGGCAGACGCAGTTCACTGAGTATGAGAGCTCTGGGCAAGTGATTGTGGTGTACTGCAGGGCACCGACAATGCTTCGATATAGGTGGATGTCCGGAAAAGGGTTGCCGGAGTGGGTGAGCAGAGAGCCAGGGAAAGCCGGGGAGGAAATAGGCTTAGCACCCATCATTTTACTTCGATCCAAAAGCCCCAAAATGTACTTCTTTTGGGAAAGAAATAGGTCGGTCGAGGTACGATGAACTTCAATGCCCAAAAAGAAGTTTAAAGCTCCCAAGTCCTTTAAAGAAAATACCGAGTTGAGATAGCGAACAAACTCATCAATGAAGGACGATTCGAAACCTGTGATGATGAGACCGTCCACATAAATCAGAACATAAACAACATCGGAGCCATGGCGCTTGATGAAGAGAGAGGTGTCAGAGATGCACTGCTTAAAACCATGGCGAAGAAGAGCCTGATGAAGTTTCTCAAACCAAGCTCGAGGAGCTTATTTGAGACCATAGAGTGCCTTCTTGAGTTTGCAGACATAGGAAGGCCAGTTAGGAGAGATAAATCCCGGGGGGCTGCTCCATGTAAACTGCCTCAGCAAGATCACCATTGAGAAATGCATTGTTGATGTCCACCTACCGCAGAGGCCAGTTTCGGGTGATAGCAATGCTAAGAACAACTCGAATGGTAGTAGGCTTGCTGACAGGGCTGAAAGTCTCAAAGTAATCCACACCTTCTTCTTGATTGAAACCCTTGGCCACAAGACGAGATTTGTATCGCTCAATGGAGCCATCAGACATCTTCTTAATCTTGAAAACCCACTTACAACCAATAAGATTAGTAGAAGGAGGTCTTGGGATGAGGTCCCAAGTCCCATTTCTCAATAAGGCATCATACTCCAATTACATTGCATGTTGCCAACAAGGATTTTTCTTGGCTTGGAGATAGGATTTTGGTTCAAGTTCAAAGGAATTGAGGGAGACAGGATATTTAGTAGTGACTAGAGCTTTCGGTTTGAGAGAGTTGGTAGAAGCTCAGGTGATCATAGGGTGATGAGAAGTGGTGGATGGGCGAAAATAGGATGGAGCTTGTTGGTACGATCGTCGTAGAGGGAGGCGATGAGGAGACAGGTTCGGCCGAGGAGACAGGTTCGGCCGAGGAGAAAGGCAGCGGAGATGAGATGGTGTCGGCCAAGGAGGAGTGAGGTGATGCAGGCGGTGACTGCACAGAGGTAGCCGACAAGTTGGAGGGCGGTGTAGAGGGCAGTGACTGCTCAGATGAAGTAGGTAACAGATTGAAGGGAGCCGTCGTTGGAGAGGAAGTGGACGAGGATGGGTGTATCGTTGAGAGAAGATGGGCAGTATCCAAAAGAGTCAAGTCATATACCGGATTGGTGTTAAGATTTGCTTTGGAGTGGTGAGAGGGAAAAGGGAAGGAAGACTCATCAAAGACAACGTGACGAGCAATATATGTACGGGAGGAAGGGACATGATAGCACAAGTAACCCTTGTGTTTGGCACTATAGCCCAAGAATATGCAAGCGACCGAACGAAATTCTAGCTTGTTGTTATTATATGGACGCAGGCATGGGAAGCAAAGACAGCCAAAGGATTTTAAAAAGGCATAGTCTGGTTGCCGATTGTATAGGCGAGAGTAGGGTAAGGTATGATTAAGGATATGAGTGATTGTGTGATTGGTCAGGTATATGGCTGTGTGAAAAGCTTGTTCCCAGAACTCAATAGGGAGATTAGAGTGAGCCAAAAGTGACAGTCCCTTCTCGATGAAAATGCGATTCTTTCGTTCAGAGGCTCCATTTTGTTCAGGGGTGTGAGGACAGGAAATATGATGAAGGATCCCATGTTTTTGGAGAAAGGTTGAGACATTTTGGTATTCACCCCCCCCCAATCGGATTGTAAGGCCTTTATTTCGGTGGAGAACTGTGTTTCAACCGTATTTTTGAAAAGAGTGAAGGCAGAGAAAACTTGTGATTTGGTGGCTAGGAAGTAAACCTAGATGAATTTAGTGCAATCATCAATAAATAACACAAAATGTCGATTGCCATTTAAAGATGGAAGAAAAGCTGGTCCCCAAACATCAGAGTACACTAAATCAAAAGGTTTAACAGAAGGAATATGAGAGACATGAAGATGTAAACTATGACTTTTGCCTAACTGGCAAGCAGTATACAAAGGCAAAGTTTTATTTGCTGAAACATGTAAATTAAAATCTAAAAGTTGACAACTCAGAAGAGACTCATGGGGGTGAGCAAACTGATGATGGAAATAAGCAACAAAAGCCTTTTCACCAATAAAGACGCGAGGGGAAGACGAGGGAATGGGGAGCTGATAGAGACCATTTTCAACCACTCCCTTGAGTAGTTTTGTTCCTTGACAATCCTTAACAAAACAGTGATTAGCATGGAGTTCAACAAAGAGGTTATTATCTTTGCAAAGTTGTGAAACACTGAGTAAGTTCTGATTGATTTTGGGAACAACAAGAATATTTTCAAGGGAAAGTGTAGAGTTAGCATCATGCAAAGCAGGTAAAGTATAAGTGCCAGTATGAGTTATGGGAAGGGACTCACCACTGCCAACAACGAGATTGTCAGAGCCAGCATAGTCCGACGAAAGAGAAAGCCCGCCAAGATCAGCAGTCACGTGGTTGGAGGCGCCGGAGTCAACGACCCATGGATCAGTGATGGCAGACGGGCTGGTGTAGGCGGTGAAAGCCTGCTTCTTGCCGGAATGGCGCTGACGTTGGCGATCGGCGGAGCGACGGTTTGTTGGTGGGTAGTCATCAATATTAAATCGCTGGTGGCAGTTTCTCGCAGTGTGATACGGTTTGTCACAGATTTGACAAATGTTGCGAGGCGGTTCACCGTCGCCAGGGGGTAACTCAGTCGGCTGAGAGTGGACAGGTCCCGAGCGACAATGAGCAACATGAGCTGATGGGGAGACCGAATCACAGGAGTCCAGAATGCGCTGCTCCTCTTGAAGAAGAAGACCGAGCAACTCATCGGAAGACACTGAGTCACGGCGCATGCTGATCGCCGTCTTGAAAGCACTATACTCATCACCCAAACCAAAGAGAATAAAGGACACAAAATCATCGTCAGACACGACCGAGAGGTACTCGACCAAGGAATCAGAATTGCCACGTTTCTTTTCGACGTATTCCATGATCGACATGGAACCCTTGGTGAGGGTTTAAAGTTACTGCTTGAGATGGTTGTGGCGCGCACGAGTTTGAGACTGGAACATTGTGGAGAGCATGGACTAGACCTCAGAGGAGGTGGTGGCGCAGGCAACATGACCCAGCAACGGGGCAGTGAGCGTGGAGCGGAGCCAAAGCTGGACAAGACGGTCCTTGCGCTTCCAAGAGACATATGAAGGGTTTGGAGTGGGCTCGGTGGAGGTGGAGCCGGTGGTCATGGCGACTGTCTTGGCTGGAGCGCCGCCGGAGACGAGAAAATTGTCGAGCTAGTAAGCCTCGAGAGCAGAGAGAACCGTGCCTTTCCACAGGGAGTAGTTTGTGTGGTCAAGGCGGATTGCAAGGGTTGGGAACCGTAGGGTGGTTGCAGCCCCGCCTGAAGCAGTAAAGAGAATCTGCGATGACGAAGAAGGAAGAATTTCGGAAGACATCGTGGAGGATCGGTTAGGCTCTGATACCATATTAACAAATGAAGAGAATATGGAAATGGTTGATTTTCTCATTAATGCTTTGATTGATTTATACAAGGAGTGTAGTAACTAATTCCTAGTTTATAGCGATTTAGGTAAATCGTCTAACCTATTTAGAAGGAAAGAATATATGCAGATAAGATACAATTTAATATGCAGATAAGATACAATTTAATAACCTTCAATGGTTCTAGTACTTGCTCCTCAGCCTGATTATCATCTGGAATGATTGTGCTACTAGAGGGACAGGGCCATAATGAATCTTGCTTTGCTCTGACAGCTTCAGATGATATGCCACTGAACCTAAATTTGAAAAAGGTCCATAATACTTGGCTGATAGTTTAGCACTGCTTCTCTGTTGAACAGCCTTTGCAATTCAAATAGACCCAATCCCCCACAACAAATGTCTATCCACTCTCTTATTATCCGCAAAAAACTTCATTCTTTACTGAACCACCTTTAAGTTTCTCTGCAATACCTGATTAACTTGATCTCTGTGCATCGTCAAATTTTGAACTGCATGTATAGCCATTTCTTCCAACTCTCCCAAAGGTAATTGCAGGGGTTTAACTCCATAGAGAGCTTCATAAGGAGTCATCTTCATTCCTGAATGGTGATTTGTATTATACAATCTTTCTGCTGCACTAAGCCTTTGGTTTCTCCCCGCAAAATCACCTAAGGAAATGTTCCAACACTTGATTGATTCTCTCAGTTTGACCATCTGTTTGAGGATGGTAAGTTGTACTAAAATTTATCTTGATTCCCGGCCTTGACATGAGCTCTTTCCAAAAGTGACTGGTAAATTTTTTATCTCTATTGCTGGTAATAGAGCTGGGGATTCCATGTAATTTATACACCTAATCAAGAAGGCTGCAACTACCTGAGTTGCAAAAAATGGGTGCGCCAAAGCAGTAAAATGACTATACTTAATAATCTGTCCACTACAACCAATATAGTATCATACCCCCTCAGCTATAGGAAGTTTCTCTACAAAATCCATAGTAGTACGAGTCCAAGCTTGACTAGGAATTTGAAGAGGTTTGAGCAGTCCTGGGGGATGACAATTTTCATGTTTATTCCTCTGACATATAACACGTACCTTGATAAACTCGATAACATCCTGCTGAATGTCAGGCCAATAGAAAACTGACACAACTCTTTTAATAGTGACAGCCTGTCCTGAATTGGTCTTACCAGTTCTGCAAATTATTTGTTGTTGAGTGCCTCCATTAAACTCGCATTGACTATTTGATACATATTTAGCTTGATTTTTCTCATATGTTATACTGTTGAATAGTTGCATTGAGTTTAATAATGCATTTGCATTTGGCTGCGATTTCATATTCCACTCCTCCAAGTCAATTACTAATTCTGAATTTTCCAGCCCTTCTTCCTTATCCCACAAAATCATTGATTCTAAACTTCCATTATCTTTGTTCCAAATATCTTCAGTTTGCAACAATATGTATTCTAAATCTTGGCTCTCTTGATTACTCCTGTTCTGATTAATTTCAACACTCTACTCTTCTTGTTGCGGGTCTATCTTTACTGACAATACTCATTCACCTGAGATAGGAAGCCTTGAAAGACCATTTGCTTCTTTATGTCTGATTCCTAGTTTATATTGAATCTCAAAATCCAAACCCAACAGTTTGGTTAGCCACTTGTGGTGCAATGCATTTGTTAGCTTTTGGTCAATCAAGTATTTTAAGCTCTGATGGTCAGTTCTAATCACAAACTTACTGCCAATTAAGTAATGCTTCCATCGATCAACTGCCATAACCAAGGCTATAAGTTCTTTCTCATAAGTAGACAATCCCTCATTCTTGTGGCAAAAAGACTTGCTAAGAAAACCAATGGGATGTTGATCTTGCATGAGCACAACTCCCATGACTACATCACACACATCATTCTCAATCACAAATGGCTTGTTAAACTCCGACATCTTTAATACAGGAGTTGTTGCAACTTTCTCTTTTATAATTTATCAAAAGTTGTTTCTGTTTCTTCAATTCATTTGAAGGCTCTTTTTTAAGAGGTTGTGAAGTGGTTTGCAAATCACCCCCATAATGTTGCATGCATCTGCGGTAATAACCAGTTCAACCCAGGAAGCCTCTCAACTCTTTAATGTTTTTAGGAATTGGCCATCTGAGAATAAATGTAGGAGATATTTTGTGAATATCTTCTGCAATATTATTATACCTTAGATAGAATCTTTTTCCTTACATGCCTCTGTAAATGCTGTCTATATATTGTACCATCAGTGAAAACACACATTCATATTTTTCGGGGTATCATAGCCTAAATCCTGAGACCCTAAATTTTCCTTAATCATAACAAAAAAAAGACCATCGTTGTCGCTGCTCTCCCTTCTTCGTCTGCCACCGCCGTGCTAGTCACCGATGCATTCTGTCTCCATCCCAACGCTTACCATCGCCGCTCTCCACTCTTCGCCGCTCCGAACGGTCGCTACCTGCTTCGGACTGCTGCTCCACTCCATTGCGTTCCCGCTCCGCGCTCCATCCGCTCCGGACCACTCCGAGATTTTGTGATTCTGGGCCTCCTCGGACCGCCGCTCCATTACACCGCACGTCACTGCTCCATTCCACCGCACACAACCGCTCCGCGCCTCCACGAGCCATAGTCGTCTGTGTCTGAATGGATCCGATTAATCTAGTCACCGCCACTCCTCCTCCTGCGAGCGCCGCTACTGCCGTAGTCTCGAACTTTAATCGATCTGCCTTTGGCCCGGTACTGTCCAAGGAGCAATGGAGTACGGTTTTAAACATGTTTTCTAAGTTAAATTCTTCTGAAAATCTGTCAGGTAAGACTACTTTACATTGGATTCTTGATACCGGTGCATCATATCATATAACCGACGACAATGATCTTCTTCATGATATTGAGCATGCTGCAAATGTTGATGTTATCCTCCGTGATGGTTTTATTTCAACTGTTGTTGAACATGGAAAGATTTGTTTCAGAAATATTGTCGTGAATCGAGTTCTTTTTTATTCTGGCATTACGATGCAATTTGCTATCGTTTGCCAAGTTAACTGCTTCTTTAAAATGTCTAGTTTTTCTCACTGGAAAATTATATGTACTACAGGATATCAGCACGAGGATAGTGACTGGCGCGGGTGAACAACGAGGAGGAGTTTATTGGTTGCACACATTGGAAGTTTCTGGGTCTTCACAGCCGTCCTTGTTCGTTGCTGCTTCAGTGTCTTCGTATGCTTTATGCCATCAGCGTTTTGGGCATCCGTCCTCATCGGTGTTGTCTTCTATCCCAGTCATTTCCTTACATGGTAGTGATTTTAATAAATATGTTCCCTGCTCGGTATGTCATCGTGCAAAACAATATAGAAATAGTTTCCCTGTTAGTTTTACTAAGGCTAGTAATTTGTTTGAACTTATTCATTATGATGTTTGGGGGGCTTATGGTTCACCCTTTTCTAGTGGAGCATTTTTATTTTTGACCATAGTTGATGACTATTCCCGAGCTGTTTGGGTTTACTTATCAGTTTCTAAGTCTCAAGTACCATTGAATATGAAGGAGTTCTTTGCGTTTGTTCAAACACAGTTTCGCCGACCCATTCAACGAGTTCAGGCTGACAACGGAACCGAATTCTTGCCTCTCAGGTCATTTTTCCTGGAGAAAGGTGTTCGTTTTGAGATCTCCACGATCTACACACCTCAACATAATGGGCGTGTGGAATGGAAGCATAGACATATCCTTAATGTTGCTCGTGCTCTTCGTTTTCAAGCTCATTTGCCTATCGAATTTTGAGGAGAATGCATTCTTACAGCGGCTTACCTCATCAATCACACGTCAAGTCCTGTGTTAAATGGTCGAACACCTCATCACTTTTTGTACGGTCGCGCACTAGATTACAGCCATCTCCTTGTGTTCTGTTCATTGTGCTTTGCCTCTCAGCTTCCCCGGCCGCGTGATAAGTTCGCATCTCAAAGTCGGAAGTGCATATTTCTTGGCTACCCTATTGATAAGAAAGCATGGCGTGTTTATGACTTGGAGTCTCGAACTGTGTTTGACTGTCGAGATGCAATTTTTTATGAAGACTGTTTCCCATTTGCGCCTGCTTCTGCGAACTCGCCATTAGCGGATCGTTCTCCGTCACCTGCCAACTTCTATGACTTTACGTCTGAGCCATTCAACCTGAAGGAGTCGCCCAATCCCAATGCGACGCAACCTGCAAAGCTGAGCTCGAACCAGGCTGATCGACCAAGGCCGACCGAGGTCGCTCGCCATGGACTGAGGCCGACCGAGGCTATCCTTCTTTCGCAGCTATTCGTGGCTGCTCGCCACGGACCAGGGCCAACCGAAGCCAGTCTCCTTTGACCAAGGCTGTCCTTCTCCCGCAACCGTCCATGATTGCTCGCCTGGAACCGTGGCTAACTCTCCAGCCGCGGCTGTCCGTGGCCGCTCGCCAAGAACCAAAGCCAGACCACCAGTCGTGGCCGTCCGTGGTCGCTCGCCCAGACCTGCGACCAGTTTTTCTTGAGCTCCAGCCGCGAATGTCCGTGTCCTCTCGCCAAGAACTGCAGCCAGACCACCAGCCGTGGCCGTCAGTGATCGCTCGCCCAGAGTCGCGACCAGTTTTTCTTGAGCTCAAGCTGCGGCCATCCTTGGCCGCTCCTGGCGAGATGGTGCCTGCTTCACCTCCAGCTGCTCCTTCTGTTGTATGTTCTCCCAGCACTCAACTTCATCAGCCTCCTGCTAAATTTAAAGACTACATCTGCACTGCTACTCGCTCCATAAAACCCCCCCTCTATTGATCCCGCGTCCCCAGATTCACTGTCCCCAGGTACGCGTTACCGTATCGCTGGTTATGTTTCTTGTAGTAATTTTTCGGTTTTGCATTCTAGATTTTTGGCTGTAGTGACAGATGCTGCTGATCTGGTTACTTTTTTTTATGGTTATCGCCATGCTCATTGGCGTGAAACGATGTCTGATGAGATTAATTCTCTAGAGCGCAATAATACATGGGTTCTTGCTCCTCTTCCTACTGGCAAGAAGGCTATTGGTTGTAAGTGGGTTTATCAGACTAAGTTAAAATCGGATGGTTCCATTGAGCGTTACAAGGCTCGTTTGGTTATTCTTGGTAATCGTCTGATTGAGGGGACTGACTTTACTGAGAAGTTTGCTCATGTTGCCAAGATGAGTTCTATTCATCTTTTCTTGGTTGTTGCTGCTATTCGTGGTTGGAATCTTCATCAGATGGACGTTCACAATGCATTTTTGCATGGTGATCTTGAGGAGGAGGTGTACATGTATCTGCCTCCTAGTTATACACTTCTGGCACCTGGGTTAGTTTGCAAGCTTCGCAAATCTCTTTACAGTTTGCGCTAGGCTCCGTGGAATTGGCTTGTTAAACTTGCAGCGGCTCTCCGTCTCTTTGGGTTTGTTCAGAGTAAGGCAGATTACTCCTTGTTTTCTTACTTAAAGGATGGAGTTTCTCTTCATGTATTGGTTTATGTCGATGATCTTATCATTGTTGGTTCCTCTCCTTAGATGATGACCAAGTTCAAAGTGTGTTTGTGCTCTTGTTTTCATATGAAGGATCTTGGTGCTCTGAAGTATTTCTTAGGCATTAAGAAAGATCGTTGGCCTGATGGGATATTTCCGTCTCAGCAGAAATATGCCTTGGATATTTTGTCTGATACTGGCTTATTGGCAGCTAAGCCCACCGATTTTCCCATGGAACAACAACACAATTTGGCACAAGATGATGGTCATTTGTTTGATGATTCTACGTAGTATCACAGATGTTGGGAAGCTCATTTACCTTACCATCACTCATCTCGAGCTTAGCTATTCAGTCCATACCTTGGCCCAGTTCATGGAGAAACCGCCTTTGGCGCATTGGCATGCAACTTTGCGTGTTTTGAATTACTTGAAGAGTCATTCTTGTCAAGGTTTGTTTCTATCTGCCCAGAGTTCTCTTCAGCTTACATCATTTTGTGATTCCGATTGGGCCGCTTGCCCAATCACTAGGAGATCTTTGACTGGATATTTTGTGATGATTGGTGAATCTCCGATTCCTGGAAGACGAAGAAACAACCCACTATTTCTCGGTCTTCGGTTGAAGCAGAATACCGGACTATGGCAGTCGCATGTTGTGAATGGTTATGGCTCAAGTCCTTTCTTCGTTTATTGGGAGTGGCACATCCTACTCAGATGCATTTGTATAGCGATAGTCAGACTGCTCTTCATATTGCCGCCAATCCAGTTTTTCATGAGATGACGAATTATATTGATATTGATTCACTTTGTTCATGATTTGATACAGTCTGGTGTTGTGGTTACTTATCATATTCGGACTGCTAGCCAGTTGGCAGATTTGTTTACGAAGGCACTTAGTCGACAGACATTTCAGACTTTGCTTGGCAAGTTGGGCATTCGAGATCTACATGCTCCAACTTGAGGAGGAGTGTAGAAGATATTTTGTGAATATCTCCTGCAATATTATTATACCTCAGATAGAATTCTGCCTTAGACAGAATCATTTTCCTTACTTGACTCTGTAAATGCTGTCTATATATTGTACGCTTGTACCATCAATTAAAACACACGTTCATATTTTACAATACACTTTAATTATTGATTATCCGTAGCAACCCCATTCCCTGATATGTATGCTCCAGATACTCCACTTGAGATTGAGCAAACACGCACTTGGAACGTTTCGCAAATATTGGTTACTTTTGAGAAATTCCAATACTTTTTGCAAATGATAACGACTTATTGTAAATCAATATGTCGTCAAAGAAAACCAATACGAACTTCCTAAGATACAATTTAAAAATGTGATTCATGAGACTTTGGAATGTCCTGGGGCGTTAGTCAATCCAAAAGGCATAACTAGAAATTCGGAATGACTATGGTGGGTTTGGAATGTAGTCTTACTTACATCATCTTTATTCATTCGAATTTGATGGTAACCTGAACGAAGATCAAGCTTAGAAAAGAACTTTGATCCATACAGTTCATCTAAGAGTTCATCAATCACCAGAATGGGAAACTTATCCTTTATTGAAATATCATTAAGTTTCATGTAATCTATGCATAATCTCCATCCCCCATCTTTCTTCTTAACTAAAAGCACGGGTGTGAATAAGGGTTGTTGCTATTCTTCACCACTTGATTACTGATCAGTTCTTCCACTTGTTTCTCTATCTCTTCCTAATGAGGATAGGATACCTATATGGCTTCACCTTAAATGGTTGAGCATCTGATTTCAAAGTAATCCTGTGATCAACATCTCTGATAGGTGGTAAAGCATTAGGAATATCAAATATATCAGAAAAAGATAAAAGAACCTGTTGAATTTCCTTAGGCACCATCAGTTCAGTAACTGATCTTTGGTAGAAATTGAGTCTTGAGTTGCATGCTCTCTCTTTCCCACTTCTGTTGTATTGCTACTGACTCTCCCCAGTTTTCCTCTGTTGGCATTAATCTCTAATTCCTTATTCATACTTGTTTCCCAAGTATGATTTTCTGCTCCCAGTACATAAAATTCCTCATCAACATGATCTGTTTCTTTGTACATCTTCTGAGCTCTAGTCATAGCTATGGTTTCCACCTATTTATCATGAATCCCACTGAAATCCTTTACCCCAGGTTGATCTTCTTTGATGAATTCCATCAGAAAAGCTTTCCTTTTTCTTGATTCTAAAATTTCTCTAGCTTCATAACCCCGTACTATCTCCATTTGACTATCATCATAGTTCCCAAACAACATCCACTGTTTCTTTTTACTACATAAAGCCATACTCTGATCTTGGAAATCAAAGGTTACGGGGCTAAAGATCTTCATCCAATCCACTCCTAAAATCACATCTAAACCCCCCAAATAAAGCACTTTAAGATGAAAACAAAAATAATGATTCTGAACTCTCCATTTAACTCTCGGACAAACAGTAAACCCACCATTTTTAGTCCCATCTGCAATAGTTACCATGAAAGGTGTAATGAACCTTTGTGGAATTCCCAGCCTTTTCACAGCCCTCGTATCAATAAAACTATCAGTACTTCCAGTATCCAACAACATACATATCCGAGAACCATCAATATAACCATACAAAGTCAGTGCATTAGTTCTATCATTATTTCCCACTATGTTCAGACACAAGTTCACCGGATCATCTAACATCTGTAACTCTCCAGAATCAGTTTCCATAACCCATACATGTTCTTCCTCAGCCAATTCTTTACTAGAAATCATGTTAATCTGTTTATACTTACAAGTATAACCTGGCCCAAACTTTTCCCCGCATTAAAACACAATTGATGTTCCCTTCTGTACTGCAATTCCTGGGGACTAATTCTCTTATACCCTTTCTGTTCAAGCATTTTTCCGACTGATTTTCCTTTCCATACATTCCTATCAATGGGTGGTTTATGCATCACAGGTGTTTTAGGCAAATTTGGACCTTCTTTGGACTTTCTAAACAAGATTTCCAGCGTTTGTTCTTGTAAAATTGCTATTTCTACTGTTTCATGCAAGTTTGTAGGCCTCAACAGTTTAGCCATTGGCTTTATTTCTTCCTTAAACCACTAATAAAACTGGAAACAAAGTAATATTCAGGAAGTCTAGGATGCTTACTCAGTACCAAGGCCTTCAGTTCCTCAAATTGCTCCTGATTTGATCTGACGTTCCCTCTTTGATATAGCTTGTTGAATACCTCGAATTCATCTCTTCCTCCTAGATCTGAAAATCTCTTGAGAACAACATCTGAGAACGCCTTCCAGTTAAGTTGTCCCCTAATTGTTTTCTCACTTTGATACCACACTTCAGCCTTCCTTTCAAGATATATCTCAACAGCCTCCACTCTACTAGGATCATTGATTTGGAAAAAAATGAAAAACTTATCACATTTGCGCAACCATTCCTTGGTATTTGATCCAGAGAATAGAGGTAACTCCAGCTTTGGCTGTCTATTTCCTGTGCTCCGACCTATTTTGTTCCTCCGGTCCTCTGGATCGAAGTCCTCATTCAACACCACCTTTGGATTTTAAAGAATAGAGGTCTTACTTCTCACCTTGATCTCCTCTGCTTCATTTCACCCAGGGCTTGCAAACTGTGAGGTGGTGTTGGCTGATTTAGTCGCCGATGAAGCATCGCCTCCAGCATCTTTGTTACTTTTCTGATTCTGGAAGGATTTTGTCACTAAGCTCATCTGCTTCATATATTCTGCTTGAAAACTCTTCAACGTGTTCTCCAGTGACGCGTTGATCTGCTCTGCATGTTTATCGAGCTAAACATTCACATTTTGAGTCAGCTTCTCCATCCGTTGTGAGATTTCTCCTAGTTCTTGAGAAATTCCTTTCACTTTCATGTCCAGATTGGTGACATGATAATCCACCAATCTGAATCGAGTATTGTCCACCATATATTCCAAGAATTCACCGGCTGTGATACCAAATGTAAGGATATTATACTCAGAAGAAGAGTGGGTCTACTGACAGGCGGCCTGTCCATAAGACATGACACTTATTTATTACCTTATAACTTGGATTTCTTAAATTACATACAAAATTTAAAAATTTTGAAAATATTTTTTATATCTTATATTTTCACCTTCAAATACATATTATTACTTGTTTTAACTCATAAAATACAATATTTAAATTTTATAAAAAATTACAACATTTAAGTCAAATACCCCTGAGGACCGTACATAAACTTATGGAAAGACCACCTTTCTTGAGACTTTCCCTACTCAGAAATAGGTAAAATAGTACATCATAACCAATTTCCAGAGATAGAGAGCTAAGAAGCGAAAGAGTTTGAGAGTTTAGACGAGAGAGAATTTGGGTTTGATCTGCAATTCTTCCATCAACTGACAAATACTCTTCCTCATGATTTCTAGGCTATTTAACTATCATCTAAACAACTAACTTCCGGCTAACAGAAATCAGTTAGAGGTGGCCGCTCAGACGATGATCCTTAGCAAGCAGCTCCGTTCTTCACCTTTCTCAATTGTCATCTGATATAACCCACCCAATGTGACCATTATGCCCTTGAATCCTGACAGATGTGAAGTTTAAGGATTTAGGTCCAACACAAGACAAACCCCAAATAATCTGGCCTAAAATAATTAAATTGGATCCACCCGTTAAACTGGATTGACCGGGAATCACACCCGTAGCCACCGAGAAACGGGCTAAACCTGGCAAAAATTACTTTTTCGGCGCTACAAAATTGGGGGTTGCGAAGTGTGAGCGAAAATACCCTTTTGTCTCTGGCGTCGTGGGCTGCGAAGTCGAGCAAAAACACCGTTCTTCTCTGGTACCGTCGAGGGCTGCGAGGTCGTGCAAAACATCGTTCTTCTCCGGCATCGTTGAGGTCTGCAAGGTTGAAAGAAAACACCGCTCTTCTTCGGGGCCGTCGAGGTTGCGAATTTGATGCCTACGTAACGAATTTGTCTCCATCGAGATGAATCGATGGCCTATCATCATGACTCTCGAAGTCATGTGCGGTAGCAATACCAAACCAAATACGATTTCGTGAGGGTTAAACCTGGCGGTATGAATTTAAGGCCTAAGAAACGAATTTATCTCCTTGTCGTCGGAGATTCATCGACCGATCACAAAAACGACATCGCACAAGGACAAGGGTGAAGGCTAGGGAAGCATAAGAACGACAGTGACAGCGCTGGAGACGGTGGAAGAAGGCGACGACGACGCCGGAGACACTTGTAGAAGATGAGGGTTTTCTAGTTTCTTTGCTATTTGCAAATCAGACCCTGAAGTACTATTAGGTTTTTAAAAAATACTCTGAAACCAAAGTATTAATCCTTTAGCCCCCAAATTTAAAACCTTACTACTCCCTATTCTTTCATATGTCTCTGGTCTCACCAGAAGACGGTTTCGAAGAAAATGGACTCAAAAATATATTTGGTAAACTATTTTTGCACGGCTATTATGTCAAGTTTTAAGTTGAAATGAACGAATTAATTAGACTGGCAGTTTGAATTGACTCTCAACTTTTATTTAATTTTAATAATAGAGGAGATCTCCTAATAGGTGACATATCCTTAAATTATGGATAATTCACTATTTTTTTTTCATTTATACACTCCTTTTGTTAAATTATACTAAATTAAAGAATTTTAAAAAGTTAAATATTATACTCTTATCTTATATTTCTTTATAGAGTGATGATACGGAGAGTGAAAATTTATAGTGAGATTCATAGTGAATGATGTGAAGGCTAGTAAAAGACTGAATCACTAATCACCTTCCTTGAAAATTGCAACTAATTAAGGATACATTTGTCTTTTCATTATTTGCATATTTTGGGATATATACAAATATAATCATCTATACTTCAGTAAGTGCACATATACCCCTAAGACAATTCAAAATACAAAAATGAAAGTGCAATATAACCCTAAAGTCTATATTCCAGCATTGACTGGCCATTTACGGCCATTGACCGACAAAAATGACCAAAATGCCCTTTTGGCCAAAGACAAAAATGCCCTTTATCCCACCGTCGCTCCACCTCCTCTGCTGGCACCACCTCTATCGTTACCGCTGCTCCACCTCACTGCCACCTCCTCCGCCGCTCTGCCACGCCACCTCATCCTCCTCTATCCCGCAACCACTATCTCTCCCCGCCACCTAGCCCACCCCCCTAAAACCCTATCCCGCCACCCATCTCAGCCTCGTCCTCCTCCTCTCTACCACTCTGCCACTGCCCAACCCTCCCCCTTCTCTCCCCCACCCACACCACCATCTTAGCCCGCGCCACCGAAACCCTAGCGCCACCACCCCTGCCGCTCGACGGCCAACCCCTACCATCTTCACCCCTTTAACTTCTTTGATTCAAACCACGCAACCACCCCTTCAACTTCTTTAATTCAAATCGTGCAACCAACCATTCAACTTCATCGATTCAAACCTTGCCACCACCCTTTTAACTTCAACCGATTCATGCCGCTCCACTACTTCGCTTCCGTCGAACGCTTTGTGGTGCCATCGTCTGCTTCACTATCACCTCGTTCTGTTCAAGCTCTACCGTCAAAATCTGGAATGATGCGACCCAAAAAATGAAACCAAAAATTGAATCAGCAAAGAAGGAGAGATCCAAGAAAACTAACCCAACAAAGAAAAGGAGAGAATTGCCGGAGAAGGAATAAAAGAGAAGGAGAAAGAAGTAAAATTAGGGATTAGGGATAGACATTTCATTTTTTGTTTTTCTGAGGGGTAAAATAGTCATAGCAATGAATCAAGTCTAAATCTGCCGGAATGGGTACATTTGCACTTATACTTACTATCTATGCTTATATTTGCACTTTCAATTATCAAAATGTTATATTTGCACTTATGTGAATTAGGTAGGGTTAAATAAGCATTTTTCTCTTATATTTTTACGTTCAAATACTCCCTCTGTCCCATAATAAATTGCACATAATAGTTTTCTCAATCTCCAACACACATGTTTGACTATAAATATATGTAACTACGAATAATAACAACACATAAAAATATATGTAACACGCATGTTTGTCAGGCCCTCCAACTCTTGCCATTTGACCTTTTTGGCCCCTCTTTTTTTTCGATTACTTTCATCCCTGAACTAACCAAAGTGTTGAATCGTAACCTTTCCGCCCAGCCAAAACGTTAACTTCGGTCAAAAACGTTAATTTTAAGGGTAAAATAGTAATTTCTCATTTCTTTTTCTCATTTTTATTTTCTTCTATCCTATTTCTATTTTCCTATTATTTTTATTTTTTTAATTTCCTTTTATTTCCCTTTTTTATTTTTTTCTTTTTCTTTTTCTCCTTTTCTTTTCTCCTTTTCTCATTTGCTCATTATCTCCCGCTGCGGCCTGCTTCGTTTCTCCTATTCTCCGATTTGAGCAGCCTTCCATGCTCTCCTTTTCTCTCACCGATTTGAGTAGTGAACGGTTGGGATGACTGGTGGTGGGCAAGGATGGTGCTGGCGAGAGCTGGGATGGTGGAGGCGAACGTTGGGATGGGCAGTGGTGAACGGTGTTGAACTAGGGTGGGAATCGGGATGGGTGATTAACAGTGTTGAATTGAGATAGTGGAGGCAAGCGTTGGGATGGAATAGGCTGGGATGGTGGACGATGTTGAATTGGCGAATGAGAATTGTATCCCCTCAAGTGCCCGGGCTAGCAAGCGCACAGATGTAGTGGCCGCCGTCATGACCAGCAAGTTCTCGGATGCGTCTCTGGCAAAGACCTCCGTCCAGTGCCGTCACAAGATGGAGAAGCTCCGGCAATGCTACTGCGCAGAGAAGCAGCCCTCCATGACCTACCCCACTGGAACAAAATCCCTATTTTCAGGTCCGGGTCGGGTCAGGAACTGGAGAATCCTGATGTTTCTGGTAACGATGTTCATTTTCTTGATCACAGCTCGTTGAAATTGAAGCTTAATAATAAGAAAAGTCCCAAACTTGATGGTGATTTAGCTCCTAATTATGGTTTTAGAGGTAGTAATATTCCTGCAAAAAATAGCAACTAAAATATCTAATCTTTCCCTCCAAAACTAACCCACATGGAGTCCCAAATTCAAAGTTTACGGCAACTAAAATCTCTAATATTTCCCTCCAAATTTACATATTTGGCTCCAAAACAAAAATTTTGGATCAAATTCAAATTACATTCCATTGTTTACAAAAATTTTAAAAGGGGTTCCAACCTCTATAAAAGGAACATTACATTCCAATGTGTTGTTTAATGGTAAAACAGGTGTTTTTCCTTATGTCAAGGAGTTTGTTTCCCGTGAGATGGTCTCATGGTAAAACCAGGGATTAATAAGAGATTGTAGATACATAAAATAGGAGCAAATCAAATTAAGGGGTTAAAGTACAATTATTATTTTTTTGGGGTCCCATTTAAAAGAACCTTTGAAAGGTTGTTATATTGGAATGTTACATTATCAGTTTATCTTATATTGTTCATTATTATATCTGTAATATTGCTGTTTTATTATTTTTACTGATCAGTCTGGTTATTAATGTTGTGTTTATTAATTTGATTTATTAATGATTGTGTTGTTTTATTTTTGTACAAATTGGTGTGTACAAATTGGTGTGTACAAATCTTCACACATTAAGAATTTACCGGCTATTCCATTGGATCTTCCCAAGAAGAGAAAGAATGCAATTGATGTCGTTATTGAGGAACTAGAAATAGCTCTTATCATCACTTATGAGAGGGTTGTTTCAAAAAAATGCGCTATAGTTCCTATTGATAGGTCTGAGGCTGAGGGTAGAGTTGATGAAGTTGTGGGATCTAGACCCCAATAGAGTGAAGTTGCTGATGTAGATGGTGCAGGTTTGGATGTTGGGGCTTCTGGTTATAATGTGGGGGATTTGGTTGAGGGTGCTGGTGGTTCTCAGGTTGCTGATCAGGGTGCTTGTGGTGCTAGTGGTTCTGTGGTTGCTAATCAGGGTGCTGGGGGTTTTGACTTTTCTGAGGGTGTTGGTGGTTCTGATTTTGTTGAGTATGCTGACCTTGGTCTCAAATCTGGGCAAGTTAGGAAGGTCAAGCATGTTGTGAAGAAAAGAGTTGGTAAGGGAAAGGTTGGCATGGATTAAAAGGTTACAGTTGATAAGAGTGTTGGAAAGAAAAAGGTTGTTGATGACACAACTAGAGCTACTCAGAAAGAGTTGAGAAGGAATGCTGCAAGTGAGAAAGTGCAAAAAGGAGTTAGCAAAAATGTTGTCATTGAGAAAATTGTTGCTGAGAAGAAGAAGGTTACTTTAACTGAGAAGAAGAAGTCTGTTGAAGCTGAGAAGAAGAATGTTGTAGAGAAGAAAACAAAGAAAACTGATGGTGACGTGGGACTGAAAAAGAGAGATCGGGAGGTTCAACAGGTCGTGACGCTGGTGGCCAGCGATGGAGTAAAGTAAGTTTTCATTTTTTTCAACATGATGTTTTATGATGAAACATGTGATTTTTGTTTTTAACAGTTTATGTTTTAGTTGTGATTATTGTCTAACATTTTAAACATAGTTTTATCGGTTACTTATTATTTACATATGGTAGTCATAATTTAGTTTAAGGGGTTTATTTTATATATTGAAACATTTGTTGCATATTCATCATGTGATGATTTCTTGTTTTTAGTGAGTGAAGATATTATTTTATAAATCAGTGCTCCTTTTTAAAATAAGGTTAACTTTTTAGTTATAATCTTTCTTTCTTTTTTTGAACATTATGGTTTCAATATGAAACTGTGTCGTATGTTTTGAACAGATTTTGTTTTAGTTGTGATTATTGTCTTCACATTTTAAACATAATTTTATCAATTACTTATTATTTACATATGATAGTTATATTTTAGTTTAAAGGGTTTACTGTTTATATTTAAACATCGGTTGTTTATTCATAATGTGATAATCTGTTGCTTTTGGTGAGTGAAGATATTATTTTATAAAGCATTGTACCTTTGTTTAAATAAGGTTAAATTTGTCATTATAATCCATCACTTTATTGATGTAATGTTGTTTGAAATTTTAGAGTTAAGAAGGTTTTCAAGTCTTCTTGAAGACCTGGCATGATTATGGACTTGATTGCCTTTTTCTCGGAGTCTCAGATAGCTAATGTTGTTGGTCTTGGTTTTGGTGGTTTGTTGGACCTTGGTATTCATAAGTTGCCTTTTAAGATTGTTCCTTTTCTGGATCAGAATTTTGATCCTGGTTTTTGTGTGCAACATGTTGGTGATGATAAGTACACCTTGTGTCTGGATGACGTGTTTGATGTCTTTGGTTTACCTTCTTCTGATGAAGATGTTGTTGAAATTAGTCATGCGGGCAAGGGTGAAAAACTAGATTTAGATTTGAGGGGACGATGGCGGGAAAGTTTAAGATTGAAGGGAATGATGATATTCCTTTAGATCTAGTTTATGAGGTGATGCTTGAGCTGAGAGAAGGAGGTGAGAAGTTTCAGCGATATTTTGTGTTGTATTGTGTTGGGGGCTTTCTTACTCCTACGAGGAGCAAGATTATTGATATGAAACTTTTAAGAGTTGTTGAAGATGTGAGCAGAATTAACAAGCTTAATCATAGTGGATATATTCTCAAATATTTTGTGAGGGTGTGGATACTCTTTTTTTCAAAAAAAAAAAGAAGATTGCCTTTTATAAGGCTTTGAGTGACTAAGTCTACTTTCTATTAATTCAGTTTTTGCAGTGTGTTCCTTATCATAGTATGAAGGATTCAATGGATGCATCCCTTCTTCGGCATTGGAATGAGGCAAAGATGAAAAGTAGGTGCGTGTGGCTGGAGAAATCTGGGTATGAACGAACTATCCTACTGGAGGATGTATGTCCCTTAACTAATTGTGGTAGACTGCGAGCTGGTGGGTCAAAAGGTACGTATGACTTTGCTGGTAGTATGAGTGGGTCTTGTAAAGCTGTTGCTTCTGATAGTCGGATTCTACAATTTTAGATTCATGTTGGGGTTTCAACAGATGAAGAGATTGCAACCGTTAAACTGAATGTAAGTATGGTGTTCCATTTGTTTTTGTTTTATGTTGGTTTTGTTGTATTTTAGTATAACTAGTTGTTGTTTTATATGCTGCTGGTGAGGCATTTGGCTTGTTTCAAAGGGACATGGAAGTGGTTACTTCCAATTATCAGAGAATTTTTGGAAAGCACTAACAGTGGCCGCTCGGGATGTTTATGCCACTGATTTAGAGCAGTGGCACAACTCTCAAGATTTCTTTGTTGATCCCACGATCTTAAAGCAGATTGATGACTTGATGAACGGTTTTAAGAAGAAAGTAGATGATTACATGCCCAATTTCGACCGTCACATTGAAATGTGATTTGAAAATCTTTTGTAATAGGTTATAAATTTAGATGCCCATAATGTAACACCCCCAAACCCAAACGCAAATGTCGGGTCGAGTATGGGCATGCTACCGAAAGTGCTAACAGTAATGAGCAGATAAATTTTATGCGAAAGTGATTTAGATAAATTCAAAAACCTAACTTCACTATTACAGTAACAGTATTATTACAAATGTTAAATGGAAGTTTCACCTAACTGTTACAAAATCAAAAGTTTACTTTAACACTCTTAGCAGTTTACCAAGGATATTCATCAAACGAAGTAAAGACAATAAGCACTCTTCTCTTACTGTTCTTCTTCACCTGAAAAAAGGTTGTTTAACTAGGGTAAGCTCCTTTCTTAGTGAGGTTCTATCGCCAGTATTTACCCAGTTAAGTTTTACTGATCACAGAAATAACAATTAACAATTAACAACTAGCCACGTATGTCCTAGCACACAGTAAAATGATACGGGTGGTTAATGCCGAGTTGCTGCCAAGTGCCTATATGGAAACTATAACTAACATACACGACATAACCCAGTCAGTGATGCCCGAAGGCTATTAGTTCATAATTCACTTTCTAATTCACGCCGGTGTTCAATTACGAGCTCGTATCAGTCAGGTAGTTATACTAGCATACCAAACTCCACGTGTAGCCGGTCTAATCAGATGGTCCGGTTAATACCGTTCCCCGCCAATTTTAACCAAACTACAATTGCGTCGGGGCCCCTAAAATTCATAGACGGGTAATTAGGTAGCAGGTAATTCAAGTTTGACACGGCAAGATAAAGTACAAGCCGGTCTTTCACAGAAAATATCAGAGCAGTTTAGGAGTTCAATTTCACGATAATCTAGTATAGTATGATAAAATACACACTTAATTCAATCGTCAGTAAATACCACCATTTGAGTGTAACCATATATCTCTCTCATGGCTAGAGTATCGAGTAAAATAAAGTTTGAGTATCAGGTCTCGAGTACAGGGGTTTGAGTACTTACAGCTCGAGTAGTTGGGTAGGAGGTTCGAGCAAAGAGCTCAAATGGAGAAGGTTCTAGTGGTATGGGTATCAGGTGGTACTGGTTCGAGTGGTAAATGGTATCAGTTTGAGTGGTGAGGTTCAGTTGGAGAAATTCTAAAGGTACAGATTCAGTTGGTGAGGTTCGAGAGGTAAGGTTCTAGTGGCACTAGTTTGAGAGGTAAGGTTCGAGGGGTAAAGGTTCCAGTAGTACTAGTTTGAGGGGTCAGATTTGAGGGATACAGTTTGAGAGGTAACGGTTTCGGTGATATTAGTTTGAGAGGTACATATTCGAGAGGTGAGGTTCGAGAGGTAAAGGTTTCAGTAGTAGTAGTTTGAGGGGTAAGGTTTGAGAGGTAAGGTTCGAGAGGTAAAGGTTTCAGTAGTACTAGTTCGAGGGGTAAGGTTTGAAGGGTACAGTTCGAGAGATAAGGTTCTAGTGGCACTAGTTTGAAAGTTGAGGTTCGAGGGGTAAAGGTTTCAGTAGGGTTTGAGTGGTGGGATTTTCAGTAGGGTTCAAGAGATAGAGTTGTGGCAGGGGTTCAAGAGGTAGAGTTTTAGCAGGGGTTCGAGGGGTAGTATTATGGCAGGGGTTCGAGAGGTAGTATTTTGGCAGGGTTTCGAGAGGTAGAGTTTTGGCAGGGATTCGAGGGGTAGTATTATGGCAGTGGTTTGAGAGGTAGTATTTTTGCAGGGGTTCGTGAGGTAGTATTTTGGCAGGGGTTCAAGAGGTAGAGTTGCAGTAGGGGTTCGAGAGGTGGAGAGCAGTAGGGGTTCGAGAGGTGGAGAGCAGTAGGGGTTCGAGAGGTGGAGAGTTTAGCTCGAGAGAGTCAGGTTCTGATGGCATTATATATATATATATGTGTGTGTGTGTGTGTGTGTAAACATAAACTCTGATTTTACTAAATTCGTGCTAGGGCGATACAACACTCACCTTAGTTTAACTTGGCTTGACAACCGCCGCTTCTACTTCACTGCTTAACCACTGTTCTTTGGTGAGAAGTTTTCTTAAGGCTGTGATTTTGAGAAGGAAGTCATTGGTATTTATACTAGATAAAACATAGGTTCTGATACCTACTCACCCAAAAATTTTGTCCTGTAACCTTAAGCCTACTCCTCACGTCTGCCGTTCATTCCTTCCCAGTAATACCACTTGCCCAAAAAATTACTTTGGTTAATTTTTCACATCCGCTACTAGCTTTTCCCTTCATGGTAATTTCTTCCATTTATTTATTCCTTGGCTCATTTATTTGCTTATTATTACTATTGTCATATAATATATATATATATATGTATGAATATGTGTAATTTCTTCTTGGTATTTCTCTTACTTATTTATTAATTAATTTATTGTTATTAGTATTATTATCAATATATATATTTTTTAAAAAGTACACACACACACACACATATATATATATTCCAGAAAATTTAAAGGAAAGATGGGAATTTTTTTGATAAAAATTTAATTATTACATGTACTCTAATTTCATTTCGGTAGGGTTTTCACAATCTCACCCCCCCCCCCTTAATGATTTTCGTCCTCGAAATTTCCATTTCCAGCGAACAACTCCGGGTAATTATCCTTCATTTCAACTTCCAACTCCCAAGTTTCTTCTTCGACCTTTTGATTTTTCCATAACACCAAGACCATAGGAATCTCCCTAGTTCGAAAGGTTTTGATTTTTCGATCCAATATCTTCATGGGATTTTCCTCGTACATTAGTTTTATTCACTACTAAGTCTTCATGGTTTAACACGTGTCCGAGGTCAGGGTTGTACTTTTTCATAAGTGACACATGAAAAACATTGTGTAATTTCCCACAACTGGCTGGGTAAGTTAAGTCGATACGCAATTGGCCCAACTTGCTGCACTATCTCGAAAGGGCCAATGTACCTAGGATTCAGTTTCCTTCTCTTGCCATGTGGACTAGACCCTTGTGAGAGGTTACCTTCAAAAACACCTGGTCACCCATTTTAAACTCCAAATCCTTCCTTCGATGGTCTGCATAACTTTTTTGTCGACTTTGAACCGCCTGTAGGCATTGCTTTATCAGTTTGACCTTATCCACGGATTCCTCAATCCAATGTATATTGGTCATTGGAAAAATCTTTTCTCTCCTACTTCGTGCCAAAAGAGGGGTGTTCGACACTTCCTACCATAGAGTATTTCACATGGGGCCATACCAATGGACAAATGATAACTATTGTTATAAGTGAATTCTACCAAAGGTAAATGAGTGTCCCAACTTCCCTCGAAATCTATGACACAGCTTCGGAGCATGTCCTCAAAGGTTTGAATTGTCCTCTCCGACTACCCGTCTGTTTGTGGATGGGCACTTGTACTAAAGTTCAATTTGGTTCCCAAAGCTGCTTGCAGTTGCCTCAAAAAATGGGAAGTGAATCTCGGGTCCTTATCAGATACGATAGTTATCGGCACCCCATGCAATCTTACAATTTCCCGGATATATAGGACAGTCAGTCTTTCCAAGAAGTATTTAACGTTGATCGGTAGGAGATGAGCTGACTTGGTCAACCTATCAACCACCAATCATATTGTGTCAAAATTCTTCGGTGTGTGGGGTAATCCCATCACAAAGTTCATCGTGATGTGATCCCACTTCCATTCGGGAATCTCCTATGGTTGTAACAACCCCGATGGCTTCTGATGCTCGGTCATGACCTGCTGGCACACTAAGCAACGTGCTACGTAGTCTGCTATGTCCCTTCTCATATTATCCCAGTAGTACCACTGTTTCAGGTCTCGGTACATTTTGGTCCCCCCTAGGTGTACCGTATACTTGGATCGGTGAGCTTCTTCCAACACTCTTTGGGTGATTGTTGAATTTTGGGGTAGAAAAAGCCTACCTCTACAGGTCAGTATTCCTTCACTGTTTACTTCATAGTCAGGCAACTTTCCTTCAGCGAGAAGCTTTTTCTTCTTCAACAGCGATTCATTTGAATCTTGAGCTTTCTTAATCTCTGTGGGTAAAACCGTTTGTACCCTGAGATTGAAAAATACAAGTCAGTCGGGTTTAGTCTCGCATTCCCAATTCTTTGCCTGTGATAACATTTCTGTCTCCTCTATTCAGATGTGCGCCAAATTCATCTTCCGGCTTAGTGCGTCTGCCACCACATTCTCCTTGCCAGGATGATAGTTGATTACACAGTCAGAATCCCCCAAAAACTCCATCCACCGACGTTGGCGCATATTCAGGACCTTTTGGGAATATATGTACTTCAGGTTCTTATGACCTAACATTACTTCAAACGTGACTCCGTATAAGTAATGTCACCACTTCTTTAAAGAAAACACCACTGCAGCTAGCTCTAGGTCATGGGTAGGGTAATTCTTTTCATAAAGTTTCAACTTTCGAGATGCATAAGTAATCACGTGGCCCTTTTGCATCAATACGCACCTGAGACCATCTCTTAAAGCATCAGTATATACTATGAATCCATCATTTCCCTCAGGTAGGGTAAGGATTGGGGCAGTGGTCAGATGTTTCTTCAATTCTTGAAAACTGGATTCAGTATTCTTATTCCATTCGTACTTAACTCCCTTCTGAGTTAAGCAGAATAAAGGGGATGCTAGCTTAGAGAAGTCTTTAACGAAACGTCGATAATATCCTACCAGTCCAAGAAATCTCCGTACTTCTGTACTATTGTTCGGCACCCTCCAGTTTAGAATTGTCTCAACTTTAGAGGGGTCCACGGATATTCCTTCCTTACTAATCACGTGCCCCAAAAAGTTCACTTGGTTTAGCCAGAATTCACATTTTCTAAACTTTACGTACAACTTGTGCTCCTCAAGCAGTTGTAATACCTTCTTTAGATGCCTTTCATACTCCTGCTGAGATTTGGAATAGAATAGGATGTCGTCAATGAAGATGACAAGAAACTCGTCTAGGTATGGCCAAAATATTCGGTGCATGAGGTCCATGAATGCCGCTGGTGCATTGGTCACTCCAAATGGCATTACCAGGAATTCGTAATGACTATATCGAGTATTGAAAGTTGTCTTGGGTATGTCTTCTCTCTTCACTCGTAACTGGTAGTACCCTTGTCGCAAATCCAGTTTGGAAAATATGACTGCCCCTTGGAGTTAATCAAACAACTCCTCTATAATGGGAAGAGGGTATTTATTCTTAATTTTCACATTTTTTAAGCCTTGATAATCGATACACATCCGAAGAGAGCCATCCTTCTTCTTAACAAACAATAACGAGGCTCCCCAAGGAGAGGTACTTGGTTGAACGAATCCTCGAGCCAATAAGTTTTTGAGTTGTAGCTTCAACTCCTATAGCTCTAGCGGTGCCATACGATAAGGGGTTCGAGAAATAGGTGCGGCTCCTGGTACTAGATCTATAGTACATTCAGTCTCCCTTTCAAGAGGTAAACTTACTAGTTCCTCTGGAAATACCTCAAGACAGTCTTGGACCATAGTTATACCTTCTCCCTTTAACTGGTCCATGGGCTTAATCAAGATATAAGCCAGTATTCCTGTTACTCCCTTACAAATCATTCGTCGAGCTTTGACTCCCGCCACAAGCAAGGAGGATGATCTCTTGCTTCCCACATCTACTTTAATCGAAAGTTCCCCGGGTCGACACAACTTAACTTCCTTCGTATGATAGTTTAACTGGGCATGATTTTTAGCTAGCCAATCCATGGCAAGTATCACCTCATATCCCTTTAAAGGTAAAGTAATTAAGTCCATGGGCAATTCCCAACGTCCCATATTCACTTCATAGTTTCTACATACACGTCCAATTAGGATTTTAATATCATTTATGGGTGTGCTAACTTCCAATTTATAGGGTAAGTCCTCTATTTTCTCTTCTATCCCATATTCTTCTCACCACATTTTCTCTTAATTTGTTGATAACATGTTGAGACTAATGTTATCATTTGTTTCCCTAACTATCGTTGTACTACATGTTAGTATTCTCACTAGGGATATTACGCTGGAAGAATTTTGTTACAGTTCAGTAATGGTTGGATTCATTTATACCCTTTTATTTTTCACAATCCTCATAGACTTTTGTATTTCAAATTACATTTGATAAATTATTTTATTTCCCTATTAGACAGTGACATCAATAAATTGTTAGTTTTGTAGACAAGGTTCAACCATGTCTCTAATATTTATAAGTGTTAAGCAAATGTGAAGTCTTTTATTAAATTAAGTTTTGATTTGCTTTTACTTGATTTGAGGAAGCTCTGATACCACATCTGTAACACCCCCAAACCCAAACGCAAGTGTCGAGTTGAGTCTGGGCATGCTACCGAAAGTGCTAACAGTAATGAGCAGATAAATTTTATGCGAAAGCATTTAGATAAATTCAAAAACCTAACTTTACTATTACAGTAACAAAATTATTACAAATGTTAAATAGAAGTTTCACCTAACTGTTATGAAATCAAAAGTTTACTTTAACACTCTTAGCAGTTTACCCAGGATCTTTATCAAACGAAGTAAAGACAACAAGAACTCTTCTCTTATTGTTCTTCTTCACCTGAAAAAGGGTTGTTTAACTAGGGTAAGCTCCTTGCTTAGTGAAGTTCCATCGCTAGTATTTACCCTGTTGAGTTTTAGTGATCACAGAAATAACAATTAACAACTAGCCATGTATGTCCTAGCACACAGTAAAAGGATACGAGTGGTTAATGCCGAATTGCTACCAAGTGCCCATATGGAAACTATAACTAACATACATGACATAACCTAGTCAGTGATGCACAAAGGCTATCAGCTCAGAATTCACTTTCTCATTCATGCCGGTGTTCAGTTACAAGCTCGTATCAGTCAGGTGGTTTTGCTAGCATACCAAACTCCACGTGTAGCCGGTCTAATTAGACATTCTGGTCAATACCATTCCCCGCCGACTTCAACCAAACTACAATCGCGTCGGGACTCCCGAAATTCACAGATAGGCAATTAGGTAGCAGGTAATTCAAGATTGACACGAAAAGATAAAGTACAAGCCAATCATCAGAGCATTATATGATTCAAGTTTGACACGGCAAGATAAAGTACAAGCTGGTCTTTCACAGAAAATATCAGAGCCGTTCAGGAGTTCTATTTCACGATAATCTAGTATAGTATGATAAAATACACACTTAATTCAACAGTCAGTAAATACCATCATTTGAGTGTAACTTTCATATCTCTCTCTCTCATGTCTAGAGGATCGAGTAAAAAAAAGTTCGAGTATCAGGTTTCGAGTACACGGGTTCGAGTACTTACAGTTTGAGTAGTTGGGTAGGAGGTTCGAGCAAAGAACTCAAGTGGAGAAGGTTCTAGTGGTATGGGTATCAGGTGGTACCGGTTCGAGTGGTAAATGGTATCAGTTCGAGTGGTGAGGTTCAGTTGGAGAAATTCTAAAGGTACGGATTCAGTTGGTGAGGTTCGAGAGGTAAGATTCTAGTGGCACTAGTTTGAGAGGTAAGGTTCGAGAGGTAAGGTTCGAGGGGTAAAGGTTTCAGTAGTACTAGTTCGAGAGGTAAGGTTCGAGGGGTACAGTTTGAGAGGTAACGGATTCAGTGATATTAGTTCGAGAGGTACAGGTTCGAGAGGTGAGGTTCGAGAGGTAGAGGTTTCAGTAGTACCAGTTTGAGGGGTAAGGTTTGAGGGGTACAGTTCGAGAGATAAGGTTCTAGTGGCACTAGTTCGAGAGGTAGATTCGAGCGTTGAGGTTCGAGGGGTAAAGGTTTCAGTAGGGTTCGAGCGGTGGGATTTTCAGTAGGGTTCAAGAGGTAGAGTTGTGGTAGGGGTTTGAGAGGTAGAGTTTTGGCAGGGGTTCGAGGGGTAGTATTATGGCAGGGGTTCGAGAGGTAGTATTTTAGTAGGGGTTCGAGAGGTAGAGTTTTGGCAGGGGTTCGAGGGGTAGTATTATGGCAGGGGTTCGAGAGGTAGTATTTTGGCAGGGGTTCGAGTGGTAGTATTTTGGCAGGGGTTCGAGAGGTAGAGTTGCAGCAGGGGTTCGAGAGGTGAAGAGTTTAGCTCGAGAGAGTCAGGTTCTGATGGCATTATATATATATATGTAAACATAAACTCAGATTTTACTAAATTCGTGCTAGGGCGATACAACACTCACCTTAGTTTAACTTGGCTTGACAACCGTCGCTTCTACTTCACTGCTTAACCACTGTTCTTTGGTAAGAATTTTTCTTAAGGCTGTGATTTTGAGAAGGAAGTCACTGGTATTTATACTAGATAAAACATAGGTTCTGACACCTACTCACCCTAAAATTTTATCCTGTAACCTCAAGCCTACTCCTCACGTCCGCCGTTCATTCCTTCCCAGTAATACCACTTGCCCAAAAAATTACTTTGGATAATTTTTCACATCTGCTGCTAGCTTTTCCCTTCATGGTAATTTCTTGCATTTATTTATTCCTTGGCTCATTTATTTACTTATTATTACTATTGTCATATAATATATGTATATATATATATATATGAGTAGGTCTCCTGACAGGCGGCCTGTCCATAAGCTTATGGACATGCCACTTATTTCCTACCTTATATACTGTAATTGTTAAATTACATACAAAATTTAAAAATTTTGAAAATATTTGTTTATATCATATATTTTTATATTTTCACCTTCAAATACATATTATTACTTATTTTAACTTATAAAATACAATATTTAAATTTTATAAAAAAACTTGTATTATTTTTGGTAAATGCCCCTGTGGACTGTCCATAAGCTTATAGAAAGGTCTCCTTTCCTAAGACTTTCCCTATATATATATGTATGTGTGTGTGTGTGTATGATTATGAGTAATTTCTTCTGGGAAATTTCTCTTACTTATTTATTAATTAATTTATTTTTATTAGTATTATTATCAATATATATATATATGTATATTTATTTATTTATTTTTAACAATATATATATATATATATATTGGAAAATTTAAAGGAATGATGGGAATTTTTTTGATAAAAATTTAATTATTACATGTGCTCTAATTTCATTTTGGTAGGGTTTTCACACATAATTTGTATGTTTGGGATGAAAACAGATACTCTTTTGTTATTTTGAAGCAATCTAACTTTAGGTATGATAGATTGAATGTTTATGTTAAAACAATAATGGTTTATAGTGATACATTCTCATTATAAAATGCACATTTCAGAAGTTTATTTTGTTTCAGTTCTTTCTCTTGAAATTTCGAAGTTGCCCGCTTATTTTGTGCAAGGTTGGGTTTTAGGTTAAAACATTACATGTTTGTAGTGAAACATCTAAACCATAAGTTGCATAATTCAGAAGTTTAGCATGCTATCAACCTGATTTTAATTTTAGCAGATTTGATATTTAGGTTAAAACAATGAGACTTTATAGTGATAGACGCTCATTATAAAATGCATAATTCATAATTTTACCATTTTAGTGCACTGATTATAATGCAATGGTTGTTGAAAGACTACTTATTTATCAAAAAACATTAATATTTTAGAATAAACATTGTAATGTATGCAGTCTATAATGTGACAAAAAAAAAGAACTTTCACATTCTGAATTACACTTGAGATAAGTTGCTGAAGTGATTCAAATGATAGGCTGTTTTGGTGTTCTGGTGCCAAACTCATTTGTAGATCGTTTGCCTTTCTCTAATGCTGACTTGACTCTTGCACGCCTTCCTTTTAATTTTGCATACTTTGGATCAAGTATGTTTGTTGTTCCTGAACTTAATGCGCTGATAGCATCATTTTGTTCCGTGACACTTGATTTTGTAGACAAGATTTGCTGCATTGCAACAGTTTCTTTACCTAGTGCATCTTCGAGAACTCCTCTAGCATTTACATTGTCTTCTCTCTTCAAGATTAGGTTGTAGAATTTCCATGCCATTTCATGACCTTGTAGAATGGTGTCCCTTAATTTCTTTGTTGTCAGGTCTATGTTTTGCTTGAGATATTTATCTGGCGCAGCGTACGAACGTGACTTCAGCTCGATCTAGGGATTCAAACGATTCTCTAGAGGCTTGCTTCTTGATACGATGAATTTAAACAAATCGACTCAAGGGAAGAGAAGAATATCACAAATTTCTTATTATCAAATCTGAATTACAAAGCAAAAGAATAGAACTATAGATAGTACTCTCAATCCTAATCACAATCTGAATAGGAAGAGTATACTTAACCAAAACCAACTAGAATAAGGGAAATAGACTTAACCAAAACCAACTAGAATGAGAAAAATAGACTTAACCAAAACCAACTAGAATAAAGAAATAAAGCACCCTAACCTTAACCCAAAATTATAGGAACTCGAGAATTGCGCTAACCCTAAATTGACCTTAGTTTGCGCTTCAACCGGCAATGCTTGTTGATGTGCTTCAGCAACCATGAGAGGGTGGAAAAGATTTAGCGTGTGCTAAATTGGTTGGCTTAAACCACCGATGAACCTAGCCACAACTTAACTTTCCGAATCCTGAAGATTAATACGTGTGAGAAGCAAAAGCTATCCAGTGGCATATTCTTCTACAGACCGATTTCCTTGTTGCAAGTTTTGTCCATGTTGGAACATGATTTGGTTGTAGTTGAACGGTAGAAAGGTCTTGCATAGATGCTTCTTCATTGTTTCCCACGATATAATTTTTGGTTTTTTCAAACGAACATGTGAAGCCTTGGTTTGGTTCAACCAAGTTACAGCTCTATTGCGAAAGTGCATTGCAATAACAGGGACATAATGCTCCAATGGAATGTTCTTGAATTCCAGGATTTCTTCAACAGTAACTATCCAATCAAGTAATTCCTCAATGGTCGAGCTACCTTGGAACTCGGGGATTTTGAATCTGAAACCTTGCTCTCAACGCCAGTCATCTTCTTGCAGCACAATAGAGTTTGCGCCTCTTCCAATGAAAGAGTTCTCGCCCTCATCGGTGTGATCATGATGCTTATCATATTTTTTGGCAGTGGTGATGGTGCTTGCTGAATGGTTAACACTTGCATTGTTGCTGCGAGTTGTTGAATCTGGTCTTGAATGCAGGCCACAGTTTGACACATGATTTCCTCTTTAGACTGTGGTGGATCACATTGAGCTCTTGCCATGGCGCAAGAGTTTTTTCTCTGATACTGATGTGTCCATTTTATGTGCATATTTTGGGACTTTTTGGGATCACTTTTGTGCTTTTTTGTTATTAAGAGATTGTGTTTTACCTTGAAACTCTCTTAGAAGAGGTAAGGGCGGCTTGTACTCTCTTTTACCTTTTCTAAGTGAATTTTGTGTGACAAGGAAAGAACATTGAGACTTGAAGATCGGTGGCCATTGAAGATCATCTTTGGAAGACTTTGAAGAGTTTCTTTGAAGATTTAAAGACTTGAAGAATGGAAGAAAATTGTTGTGAAGAAGAGAGCTTGAGACAAGAACAAGGAAAGAAGAAAAATTATGTTTCTGGGCTCCCATTGCGAGTCGCAATTAACCTGTCGTGACTCGCGATGAATGGGTGGCCAGAATACTTTTGTCTTTTTCTTGTGCTATAAATAGCATTCTATCTCTTCTCTTTCCTCACTTCTTCTCTTCCTCAACTTGGTACTGTTCTAACCATAGTTTTTCACCATTTTCATCTTTGTTTTAGCTTGATTAATGTTTGGATTGGCGTTGTTAATTAGCATGGATTCTAGTAGCTAAGTAAGTCTCTTGGGAGCAATTGATTGAAGCTTCCAAACCCATGTAGTGAGATTCTTGACTTTGCTCATTTGTGAACATTTATTGGGAAGCATTTATTGTGCCATTAATGCTATGTTTTACTTTATTTATATCATGGGTTGTTTGAGAATAGGAAGTGTTTGTATGATTGGAGTGTTAGGGTGTTAGGAAAGGAGCAAATTTCTTAACTCATTTGGCATGAAAATACAAGAACATGGACTTAGAACTTCTAGTGTATAATGTGTTGTGATCCTTGCTAGATAATTTTGTTAATATGGATTGTTCTCATATGTATCCTATATATTCAAAGAAAGGATGAACCTTGAATGTGGTTTGTTCTAGCATTAACCTAATAAATGCTTTCTTTGGTTAAAGGACTATGTCTTTGGTAGAAGACTTGTTATCAAATCTATGATCCTTCGTGTGAAATGTCGTTGATGAAATACCTTTATGGTGTGGTTTGCCTAAAGTGATTATCAATGAGGTTTACAAAATGTCATTGTTTGCGTTTGCAAATTACTATTAAGAAGGAATGAATGTTGCTCTTCAATTGGGAAGTGATAACATTCCCAGTAGGCAATAAATATCAATGAATGAGTAAATGAATCTAGGATCTATTAGAGGTTTGGAAGTGAGGATCAACTGCCCCCCAAGGCTCCTTTAATTATTTATTTAATCATCTTTTTAGTTGTTGCATGATTATCATTGTTCTCTTGCTTTTCTAGTTACATGTCTCTTAATTTCATAATTTAGGAAAAACCAACCCTCCCCCATTTATGTGATTTTATATGTATGTGTATATCTGTGCCCATATATTTTCCGCTTTATATGTTTAAACACTTGAAAAGATCTGTCTTCCTCATAGACGATCCCGACTTGCCATTATCTACTTAATTGTGGATATGAAGCATTAGGGCTTATAAATTTAACTTTGAGAGGTACGGCGATGACCTCCCAGATACCAACCTGGCACAGCCTACGAACATGACTTCAGCTCTATCTAGGGACTCAAACGAATCTCTAGAGGCCTGCTTCTTGATACGATGAATTTACCAAAGAGCAAAGTGCTTATGTAACCCCTAGTTCTTTGATAAGTGCTAAAATATAACCCCGGTTTTTAAAAAGTGAAAATATAACCCTTGACCGGCATTGATTCAAAAACTCACAACCCTGATGCCGAAAACTGGAGTTGTCCTGCATATTCCGGCATTGGCTTGATATAAAATGACTAAATTACCATTATTTAATTTATATTTTTATCAAATTACCCCAATTCTTCATTTTCACCTTTTTCTCCATGCTCTCGCCCTCGCGTCGCCGCCCTACCACCACCAAAACCCAGCCCAAACCTCAATGTTCCACCCTACCACCACCCTAAACCTCAATCTGCGCCACTCCGACAAAAGTGGGATGGATTTTGGTGAGTGTCTGGGGGGGCACAAGAGAGGGACGAAGGGAGGACGAAGGTGGATCGAGGAAGAAGGTGAAAATGAAGAGGGGATGAGCAATTTTATTTTTTTTAGATTTATAATTAGGGGTGTTTTAGTCTTTTCAATTCTAGCCAGTGTTAACTCAAAATTTAGGCCAAGTCAGGGTTATATTTGCACTTTAAAAAAACTGGGGGTTATATTTGCACTTATCAAAGAATTGTGGGTTATATAAGCATTTTGCTCTTAATCAAATCGACTCAAGGGAAGAGAAGAATATCTCAATTTTCTTATTATCAAATCTAAATTACAAAGCAAAAGGATAGAACTATAAATAGTACTCTCAATCCTAATCACAATCTGAATAGGAAGAGTAGACTTAACCAAAACCAACTAGAATAAGGAAAATAGACTTAACCAAAACCAATTAGAATGAGGGAAATAGACTTAACCAAAACCAATTAAAATAAGGAAATAAAGCACCCCAACCCTAACCCTAAATTATAGGAACTCGAGATAGGTGCTAACCCTCAGATATTGCTGCATCATTTATCTCATACCTCTTTCTTCACATTCTTTGTCCATATTATAGAAATTTACAGTGAAAGTATTTGGGAGATAGAATGGAGGTGTAAGACTCTAATGCAATGAAAGCACAACATACATGTTTCATGTCAAAACATCTAACTCATACATTGAAGGGTGTACAATTTATGATAAAACAGTAATTTTTTATTCTTAAACCATAATTGTTTATGAGTAGAACAATTGATCACAACATACTTGTTTCTTCAAACGCCTTGCAAGCATAGTTGAGCTCAACTGATTCTTGTGTCTTTTTGAACATTACTGATTCTATTACTGTTAGGTGCTTCTCCCAACTTACTTCAAACAGTTTGAAATTGCCACCATTGTAGCTTTCCACTAATATTGTTACCATTATGATGTCAAATTCATTCTTGAAGTCATTATACAGTTTCAGAGTATAGACCTCACTTGCATGTTTAAGAAGTCCAGCATAACTATCATGTGCAGATTTTGGGATGGATCAAATGTAATTATGTTCAGATGTTCTCTCTATGCTTCTCCATCACTTGACAGTTTTCTCAAATATCTTCAAGAATTGAATGAGAGAACTTAATTTACTAGCATTGAACATGATGGCGTTGTTGGTACTCTCACTCCTTTGTGATGCTAGAATTCTGGCTGAGAAAAAATCCTTGTTAAAAAATGGGCACCATTTATTGCTGATATTGTATAGACGTTGAAACCATGTGTAGTCTTCCAAGCCATATGTTGTGATCATGGTCTGCCAAGTGTCTTCAAATTCTTCATGATTTACGCACCCTGTTAAGTAACGATCAAATGAATTTTCAATGGACCATCTTTCTTCAATTGTCCATAGTGCGTACAAGCATTTTGGTGAAGGTTCCATATACATAGTCGGTGTCTTGTTGATGGTAAAACCAGTTCCAGTATGTAAGGGATGGGTTTTATGTTGAAACCTTTGAGTCATATATTAAAATACTGTAAATGGTGTACAATTTGTGCTAAAACAATAAGTGTTTATAATGAAACCGTTATTGTTTATGAGAAGATCAAGATTTAATTTCATTATACAAATTTGTGTAAGGTTGATGTTTTATACTGTAACATCAAGCATTTACTTGAAAACAATACCTTTTCTATTGAAGTCGCCTTTGCTTGGTCTTGATCAGTGAATACGGTTATAGGTTTTTTCTCTCCCATGAATTTTATGAAGGTCTCCAGCAACCATTCGAACATTAGTGCCTTTTCATCAGAGATATGAAAGCACAAGCAAACATAACGTTCTTCCAATGGTTATTGATACCCACAAATGGAGCATATATTAGGTTGTATTTGTTTGTTCTAAAGGTTGTGAGAACACCGATGCATCTCCAAACAATGTGTAATCCTCCTTCATCATCAAGTCCCTCCAAAATAAGGCTGATAACCTGGTTTCATCATTCGTATTCACTAGCAAGAAAAAATCGACATCTTCTTCATTCTTTTGTTGAAGCTGTTGTATAACAGTTTGTGCATCCCCACCTTTAATCACCTTCATTCTTAGCATTCCAACATAGTTTATATGGTTCCTCATGGTATGGCCTAAATACTCTTCACCTCCAATTTCATGGACCAAGTAAGTGAAGCCAATTGATGGCTTTAATCCAACGGCTTCCATCCCCTCTATGATCTTGGCCTTCTTTTCTGTGATTTTTCTCTCACTACATTATAGATATTGCCAAGCCGGTCTTGTAAACTTGTAGTTGTGCTGTAAGATATGGTGCATCACCTTATGAAGGTTGTCAACTAACTTGATTCATATTTCAGTCTTACAGCCTGTTCTACTTAAAATAAATTCCTTTGTCTTTCATTTTTTTCGAGGTTAAATCTTTCGATCCATCACAGATTGGCATTAGTGGGGTTATATTGCTTTTTTTCCCTTGACATGAGCATGACAATTACTTTTAAGTAATGACTCCGTGGTTTTATTTTCTGTTGCATGGTTTTTTTCTAGCTGAATTCCAATTTGTTAGCATGCCATTTGTAGAAGTCCTCCAATTCTTGCAGAGTTCTTGCTTGTAGCCTTTCGAAGCATTTAGTCACGTCAATTTCAGCTACGTTTGGTAGATGTCCATACACTGCAGAATGTTCGAATAAAACATTAGAGTTTTAGATTGAAACATTTTTTTTTTGAATAAACCATCCATAGATGGGGGAAATTATATTGGCCTTCCCGAGCCGTAATAAACAAAATAAAAGAAGCCAAGGCTAAGTTACTGTACAGACTGAGCATATTGCTCTTGAAGCAACCATAAATTGCTTCCAAAAGAATGAGCTAGAGTATGTGAGATGCTATAGGATGAGCTCTCGAACTTCTTAGTGAATCGAAAAAATGAGACACAAGTCAGTCAGAGAGAAGATAACCATGAGCATATCCTCTAATTTTGGAACAAAGACGAGCAGTTAAAAATGAAAAACTTTGGCCTCAGTGTTGTGAGCTTTCATTATGCCCTAATCCAATGTGACTCCACTGATCAGGAATGATCATTGCTAGCTCCACCAAAACTTGTGTCTTCAAAGGATTTGCTAGTCTTCAAAACTGTGCTTAATACACTTGGAATTCCAGGAGACTTGTGTGATGAGCATACAGGAGGCAGATATCAAGCAGCAACATCAGAAACCTGCAGACAAGAGCGGGAATGAGTAGCATCCGAACTAATTAAACAAACCGTAGAGCAGGGGTGCCAATTTGATCTAGTCTCACTAACCCCTGGACAGTGGTGGGAAGTCCAGATATGGTAATAAAAGATGAATCACTTTCTAGTTGCAAACAATGTTTAGCAAGTGTATGAGCCACCAGGTTAGCCTGTCTATATATATGTACGAGTTCGATGTCACTCAGTGATTGATGAATCTCATCAGCTAAGGAAAAGCAGTTCCAGTGACATCGGAGTGGTTCATTAGTAAAAAGAACCGCAGAAAGACAGTCTGATTCCATGTAGAGGGGGCCAGTTAAATCATGTGAAATCTGTATGGCAAACTTAATAGCCTTCAATTCAGCTTCCAAAGGGGATAGAGCATTAGTAAATAGAGTGTAAGCTCCCCTAAAAGCACCTCTACTGTCTCTAATGATCACTCCAATCCCGCACTTAAAAGTATTGCATGACCAAGAAGCATCAACATTAAGCTTAAGACCAGATATAGGCCTAGTCCAAGCAATTTTCCAGATTTTTGGCCTTGGGGAAAGTTTAAGGAGTGGTAGAAAGGAATGATCTGAAATACTCACATCTATAGGAGATGCTATATGAACCGGATTTGCACTGAAGGAGAAAAAAAATCTGATTTCTAATGAGTTGGAGCACAAGGGTGGAGGAAGGCTTGATAGATTCAAATAAGTATCTATTTCTCATCTTCCAAATATTCCAAAAAGTAAAGATAGCAGCAGTACGGATCATTATAGCATGTAAAGAAGTTAGAGCAGGCAAAGTTAAGTAGTATGAAATTCTTTCCCAAACCGATGGGAAGGCTCTATCTCGAATTCCCATGAACTGATGAATAATTTTCCATACAGATAGAGAGAAATCACATGTATTAAAAAAATGCTCTAAAGAGTCCTCATGCTTATTGCACATGCAGCATTTAGAAGCCAAGCAAAACCTCAGTTTCCTGAGTATGTTATCAAAAGGCAACAGAGAATTTATTACTTTCCACATAAATACAGAGATTTTCTTCTCAAATCTGGGGTTCCAAAGGTGTTTAGAAGAGGATGTCGAACCTGTGTGGTTGCATAGCAAATTATATGTATCTTTGAAGGAGAAGTTCCCAGAGATACCTGGTTTCCATATTAATCTATCAGCTCTGTGGGGGAAAAGTTTTGACTCCTGCAAAAGAGTGATAATGTGAGATGACAGAAATGGCTCTATTTTTGTGATGAGAAGATCTTTGTTAGTTATGAAAGCAGAGACTGTACATTCAACATCAATATCCACCCTATTATGATCACACAAATCAATTAGTGAACCTACATCAAGCCATTTTGAAGTCCAGAAATTACAATCACCCCTCCCTATGATGACTTTAGAGTTAGCCTCGGCCCATACATTCACTGAACAAATTCTCTTCCAGTTAGGAGAGGTCCTATAAGATTGAGGGAGGGCTGCCAATAAATGAGTCCAGAGGGCATCACCCATTTGATACTTCCACCACAATTTCACTGAGCATGTTTTAATTATTGTGTATATAGACCTGAAGCCTAAGCCATTCTGATCAGTTGGGAGGCACAAATCAGACCACTTTTTCCAAGATCTTTTTGTTTTTAAATCATCCCCCCAGAAAAATTTACTCATTTTTTTCTCAATGATGGAAATGATCAATTTTTTTGGTTTAATAACTTGCCAAATGTGTTGTGGAATGGCATATATACATGACTCAATCAAAGTAATTTTCCCACCCATGGATATCCATCTATTTTTCCAATTACCAATCTTATTATCAATAAGTTCAAAGAGTGGTTGGAAATAAATCTTTTTAGCCACACCAGTAAAGATTGGAACTCCTAAGTAGGTGAAAGGGAAAGAACCCAATTTCATTCCAAGTATCCTTTTAATGTGGTTCACTTTATGATCTGTAGCATATTTACCTATGAAGATGTCACTCTTGTTATAATTAATAGACTGACCAGTGACTTCCTCAAAAATGGACAGAAAAGCCTTTAATCTAACCAAGGTTAGGTTTGTTGCTTTAAAGAAAATAACAGTATCATCAGCATAAGATAAGTGAGAGATTCTTGGAGGATTACCTGGGAGATCAAAGTAGTCTAGCTTACCACTGTCAAAAAATGTAGGTCAGACTCCTTGAAAAAGACTCAGAAAAGATATTAAACAAAAATGGAGATAAAGGGTCACCTTGTTTAATGCCTCTAGAAGACTGAAAAAATCCCACTGGCTTACCATTAATAAGAATAGAGAACCAAGCCTGTGACAAGTTTTTCATAACAGAGAAGATAAATTTTGCATGGAAACCGAATTTTGCCAAAATTTTATATAGAAATGACCATCTAACCCTATCAAAGGCCTTTTTGAGATCAAGTTTAATTATACAGTTCGGATCTCTTCTCTTTCTGTTAATGAATCTGACCATTTCCTGTAGATAAATTACATTATCTGAAATATCCCTACCATGTAAAAATGCTGTTTGGTTTGGAGAGATAATCTTAGGCATAATAGATTTAAGTCTTTCCATAAGCACTTTAGAACAAATCTTATTTATCACATTGGAGAGACTTATAGGTCTATAGTCATCAAATGAGGATGGGGTTTTCTTCTTTGGAATTATGGTGATCCATGTACTACTTATACCCCTAGGCAGGTTAGATGAAGATTGAAAATCCTGAACAGCTAGAAGAAGATCATGTGCTATTATGTCCCAAGATTTTATGTAGAATTTGGCCGTAAAACCATCCGGACCTGGGGAGCTTGATTTATTAAGGCTACAAACTATCCTCTTAAGCTCCTCAATTGTGACTGGTTTTAATAGGTTCTCATTATCTTCCTGAGTAACCAGCTTGGGGATATGATTGAGAAAATGAGATATGAATGGAGAGCTATCAGTGGGGCAGTCTTCACTGAGAAGATCCTGATAATAACATATAGCCTCCATCTCCACATCCTGAGTATTTTCCAACCATTGACCATTTCTACCCTTAATTTTTGTGAT
The DNA here is from genome assembly GCA_037428765.1 of Rubia yunnanensis. NCBI lineage: Eukaryota > Viridiplantae > Streptophyta > Magnoliopsida > Gentianales > Rubiaceae > Rubia > Rubia yunnanensis. Next base: position 114,275,027 of record CM075061.1, on the reverse strand, counting down.
CCTCAGTCTATTGTTCTTATCTTGTACTGATTTATGAAAGAATGATGTATTATTGTCCCCATCTTGGAGCCATTTTATCTTAGCCTTGTGTTTCCAGAAATTCTTTTGTTCAGACATGGCCTTGACTAATCTGGCCCTAGCCTCCCTAAGATTAACCAGATTATTTACAGAATCATCATGATCAGTTAAGGCTTCCTGAGCCTGCAAGGCTAATTCTGCCTTTAGAACATTATCATGAATGTTACCCAAAATGCTCTTTGTTCCAGATTTTTAAGGCTTTCTTAAGTCTAACTAATTTTAAGTAAAAAGCTAGCATTCCAGAGTTATGCATAGGAATATCCCAATCCTTCTTAATTACTTCGTTGAAATCTTTCCTCTTGTACCATGTATTGAGGAACCTAAAGGGTCTCGAATTGGATGGTATATCACTACCTACAGTCAGCAGCAAGGGGTTGTGATCTGAGCTAACTCTATTCAGAATCTGAATTGTAGAGGAAGGAAAAGAAAGAGACCATGATGCAGTACACAGACCTCTATCAAGTCTTTTAACTGTAGGAGATCTTAAACGATTATTAGTCCAAGTAAACAGGTTCCTAACAGTGTTGATTTCTTCCAAACCCATTCCATTAATAAAATCATTAAAATCTCTCACACTTCCAAATTTTGGAGTAGATGGACCTCTGTATTCAGTTATTGATGAAATGGAGTTGAAATCTCCAATAAACAAAGATTCAGAATGATTGTATGAGCTAAGATCAGACCAGAGATCCTTCCTTCCTAATCTGGTTCTCAGACCATAGATAAAAAAGGCATCCACTGGCTTAATGAGAGTAGAACTAGTTAGGTGAACTCCAAGAAACTGAAGATTATCATTTCTAATTGTCAGAGTTATGTTTGAAGACCAAAAAATCCAGATCTGACCATTAGTTACAGAGAAACAATTATCAAACCTCAACATTTGTCTATATAGATCACACTGTGAATTGTCATGTTTAGGCTCAATTAAACAAATGAGTTCAAATCTATGCCTGTGATGAGATTAGAGAGTCTAAGCATAGATGTATCCATTCCTCTAATATTCCAAACCAACATTTTAATTCTAACAGTTGAACTATTCATAATGAAACATTAGAGGAGCTTTTTGATCTAGTCATAATGGTGTTCTTCTGAGAGAAAAAAGTGTCATTAGATGGTTTGCTATTTTTCATAACAGACTTACCTTTCTTCAACTTACTTGGATCAGAAGATGGGACACTGTCTCCCTGTGATTGATCAGTTCCAGCTTCAGGAGCAGTATCTAATAGGGTGGCTTCTTCTTCAGTGGCAGAAAGTTCTATACGAGTGCCCTCTTCTCCAGATGATTCATCACCAGCTAAGGGTAAAAATCTGTTGGACCTGTTTTTCTGCTGAGAAAAGATAAAATTTTTTGCTGCAATGATGGAGCTAAAAGGGGAAAAAGATTTTCCTCGTTTACTTGGCAGATCATCTTTGGCAAAGACTGACCTAAAAGTAGGTGGGGCAGATTGAGGATGCCTATTTTGTGTCCCAAATGATCTTGGTTCAATGGGAAAAGATCGAGGGGAGGGGGTAGGGTTTAATTTTTCAGGTTGAGGTGACAGAGAAATATCTTCCTTCTCTGTCACAACATCATCTATGCTGCTGATTTCAATGGTGGGCTTATCTACATTGTTGGAGGTCAATTGTTGAGGAGGCTCACCAGAAGTCCTAGGATCAGCTACCAGGGGATCAGTGTTAATTAGGATAGACTCATTTGGTTCATGCACAGAAGCTTGACTCTGCTGTTTCTTAGGAACATAGATAAATTTCTGAGCCTGATAACTCTTTTGTTTTTCTGTAACTGATATCCCTGAACTCTCTGCTCCTAAATTCTCAGTCTGATTAATGTTTGAGTTCCCTTTTACCTGTCCCACCGAGCCCTTCAAATGGGAGTCAGTTAGATTAATTAGAGTATCAATTTTCCTAGCCGAGGATCTCTTAAGCTCCGGATGCAGATAAATGCAATAACTGTCTTCATGCCCTATACATTTGCAATGTAAACAATAGGGGGGAATATCCTCAAATTCTAGGGGGAGCTTTACAACATTGAATTCATTTCCATCCTCTTCGATTCCCACTCTAATGCAGGATGGTAATTTCTTTTTTAAATCAATTTCAACACACATTTTCACACAAGACGGCCTAGACAGAGCCTCAGTAGCAGCATCAACTTTAATAAAGTTTCCTATTTGGTTACCCATGATTTCAAGCATAGCAGAATTATAAAAATAGATTGGGACATGAGGAATTGTTACCCATACCGGGACTATGGATGATTCTGCCTCCGGAGAGAAATCAGAAGTCCATTTCAGTACCTTCATTTGGGCGTTGTTGAAGCTCCAGTGACCCTTGAGCCAGAACCTCTGGTAGTCTTCTTTCTCCTGGAAGCGAACTAGGACGTGCCGGTAATCGATAGATCCTATTTGAAATTTGCCTTTGAAGCCTACAGAATTAAAAGATTCGTTTAGTTGGACCATAGAAGGCTTACCTCTAGCAAACTTACCGATCAGAGCATTCCGATAATGGGAGGAGAGAATGTTTGCATCCTTGCGACTGACAAGGCATGAGATATCTCCTTTGTACTGAGTTTTGGGGATGATTTCCGGGTTTGATGGGAGGGAAGCTTGTAGAGGCGGAGGTCGGTTAGCAAGCGCTTGAAGGAAGGATTTGGTCCCCCCTTGGCTTCGATCGGCCGGCGGGAGAGCCACCATGGCGGCGGCGAGAGGAGAAACAGGTGAAAGGAAATGACCGTTATCGGTTAAGATGTCTGAAAGGAGAGAGGAGGAAGATGAAAACGACAGAGAAAATGGGCGTTTTGGCTAAATCGCACCAGATATCACACGTAGCTACAGTAAAACGAGAGCGAGCGCTTGGGAATCAATTAATTCCCTCGTTATTAGATTGAAACATTTGATATATAATTTACATCATATAGGTTTTATGTTACTCATTCATAATTTCAGTTAACTTTTGTTTTTTATTTTTTGTTCTCTGATAAAAAACTCTTAAATATGTTCATTATAAACATTACAATTTTATAGTGAAACCTGGGCATTAAATCTTAAAACAATAACATTTTAATTAAATTTGAAATGTTAACATGTACTGAGATTTCATATTTCATAAACAAAAAGCCTTCATATTTTATCAACAAAAAGGTAGTATGTATAATTTAAAAGGATCGTCGTGGGTGTGAGACATTCATTTTTAATGAATATAATAGTGGATCGAAAGGCAGATGAATTTGTGTATGATGGCAGCAACAACAATATGTTCTTCGATTTCATGAACAAAAAAACTTCATAATTGATCAACAAAAAGCTAGTGCGTATGATTTAAAAAGTGTCGTTGTGGGTGTGAAACGTTCAATTTCTAATGAATCTAAGAGTGGATCAAAAGGGAGACAAACCTTCAATTTGTTCAGTGGGTATGACAGCAACAACAACAAGATGTTCTTTGATTTCTACTTCAAGTCATTCAGTTACAATAATCCTTACAATAAGATTCAATCAAAAAATAACACTTTAGGATTATATTGCAATGCGAGACTAAAATCACAAACAAAATCAGAATTAAATAGGTAAAATATCAAGCTTATCGGTTTTTGATAAATCATACAATTTGTTTCTCTCCTCCAGAGTTCATTATGCTGCAATTTGCACAGATTTAGCGGCGATCTGCGATGTTTTCCTGTAATCTATGACGCCGATATGGCCGGATTGAATTTTGAGATTTGAAGATTGCATGATTGTAGATCGCAATTGAGAATGGTAGAGTTGTGGGAAAGGATTTGGGGAAAATGGAAGATTGAAGTTTTAGCTTAAATAGGCGCGTGAAAAAACCCGTTTTTCTATGACCCAAATTTCGACTTAGATTTCCCCTATTTAGACCTGCAAATTTTGCTTGCACATAGTCTTTAAGTTGCAATGCAGTCCCTGATCTTTCCATAACTTATGGAAAGACCATCTTTCAAGACAGGGACTCTAATTAAAATACTTAAAATTTATTAAAAACGCAAAGTCTTGGGAAAGACCGTCTCTCAAGAGAGAGACTCTAATTAAAATACTTAAAATTTATTAAAGGAAAGTCTTAGAAAAGACCGTCTTTCCATAGGCTTATGAAAAGATGGGGTTTAATTAGAATAATAGAAAGGTAAAAGGTTTTACTTGCAATATTAAAAATTTATTATGCATCTTTTAGTAATACAAGTTTATGACCCGATTAATGCAACCCAAAAATTTTATCTTCATTTTCCTCAGTTTGCAGTTTAAACCTTAATCTTTCTAATTTATGGAAAGACCATCTCTCAAGAGACACTCTTCATTAAATTATCATGTAAAATCTAAAATTTAAATAAATAGAAAGTCTCAAGAAAGGCGGCATGTCCATAAGCTTATGGACAGTCCACTGTACTTTTTACCTTAAATGTTGTAATTTTTCATATAATTTAAATATTGTATTTTCAAATTTAAAACAAGTAATAATGTGTATTTAAATGTGAAAATATAAAAAATATTTCTAAATTTAGTACTCCCTCTGTCAAAGCCGAATCTATATACTTTCCTTTTTTTTTCTGTCCCAAGCAAATCTGCACACTTTTCATTTTAAGAATAATACGTCAAAAGACATACTTACCCTTAAAAACTAAAAAATTACATGAAAACCTTTATCACTCAAACTTTCCATTTTATCCAAATTTATATACTCCATTATTGATGAACCCTCTTGTATACAAAACTGCAAGGAGAAATTAAACGAACCGAGCATCTCATATTTGCACAGTAAGTTTCCGGAAGAAAAATAAAAGCAAATGATTTCGGTGGCCCTTTAATTATCACAATCGCCCCCCAATCCTTATTATTTTTTCAATACTATTGCCCTCTTCACTTGCAAAATTGTTGAGTCATGACCCTTTTTTAAACACTTTTGATCCCTTAATTATCTCCAAAACCAGCTCATTTGCTCATTGAAGGGCCAAAAGTGATCGGAAAAAAATTGGAGGGCCGAAGGTGGACGATCATGACAGTTAAATGGCCACGTAGCAGCATATGTCCCCACTTTTTTTAAAAAAAATTTGCTATTTAATATTCTGATTTTTATTTTAAAATTCAAAATTAAATTTTGGTTCTTTATAATAATAAAAATGATTTTTTTAAATTCTGGTTCATAAAATAATTTTAAAAAATTAATTTAAAATTAAAATTTTAAAACAAAATTGAATTAAAAAATTGCAAGTGTATTATTAAATTTCATATTTCAATATATTTTTTGTAGGGAAATTTATTTAACTTAAATATTGAAGGTAAAATTAATGAGTAGGATAGAGAAAATCAAGTGGGATTCATGGAGTGGTTTCAACCACTCTCGAGAGAAAAATGGAGTGGTTTCTTTGTGGTTTCAATTGATAAGGTGGAAGAAAGAGATTAAAAAGTTGGGCGAACGACTTGGAGGCCCATGAACTCTTTCCATCATTCACCTTTTGCCCCCTATATTTTTCAACATTTTTTGTCCCTCAACTAAAAAAATATTGAGTCGTGGCCCTTCCGTTCAGTCAAGGCAATAAGATTGGTCAAAACGTTAAATTTAAGGGCAAAATAGTCATTTCCCCATTTCATATTTTTATTTTACATTTTTTTCTATTCCTTTCCCTTTTTTCCTTTTCTTTTCCCTTTTCCCTTTTTCTCTTTTTCTTTTTCTTTTTCCCTTCCCTTTCCTTTTCCCCTTCCCCTTACCCTTGCCCTTGCCCTTCCCGCTCATGAATCTGCCGCCCACCGCATCTGGGGGTGCTCAAATTGGTCGACCCGACCCGAACCGACCCATTTTGACATAGCCCATTTGGGTTGGGTTGGGACAATGTCCCATTTGGGTCAAGTGGGTTGTGTCAAAACAGGTTGGGTCGAATTTTGACCCAAATCGATAAATTTTGACTATATTGCAATTTTTATCTCATTTTCTTGAAAAGAAATTATTAAAAAAAATAATTTAATACAATATATCCACCATTAATTTACTTCATAAAATTTTTTAAAAATTGTTGAAAAAAATATATTTATAAAGCTAAAAATACATTTTGAAAATACAAGTTTACTATTTTTTTTATGATTTTGGTCAATTTGGGTCGATTTGGGCCGACCTAACCCGACCCGACCCAAAAATTTGGAAATATTGACCTGACCCAGCCAATTTGACCCTAAATTTTGGGTCAATTTGAGCCGAGTCAGCAGACCCACCCTGACTCACGAACACCCTTAACCGCACCCACCATCTCGCCCACTCCTTATATCCACCACACGTAGCTCCTCTCCCACCCCTGACACCCCTAGATTCACCTGCACGGAAGCCAAACACTTCTCCCCAGAATCATACCTCAGGGTTCTTGAGGTCGGAGCCGTCGTTCTTGAGGCTGAAGCTGTCGTTCTTGACCTCATACCTCAGGGTTCAAGCCCACCTAAAATCATCCACTGACTCATCATTCTTGAGGCTGGAGCTATACCCATCATCGTTCTTGGAGTGGTGGCGCGGGTTTTGAAACCAAGGTGTCAAAAATGGGAGCGGGAGGGAGAGAAAAGGCAGCGGCGGAGGGGAGGCTCACCCACCACCTCCTATCATTGACTTTGGAGTGGTGGTGCGGGCTTTGAAACAACGGTGTTGTAAGTGGCAGCGGGAGGAAGAGAAAGGGCAGCGCCAAAATTGTTGCAATTGGATTTGCCTATCGATGGGGACACTTAATCGGCTGCACTCAGAACAAAAATCCACTTCAAATGGTTGATGGAAGCCAATCCAACATTTCACCAGCAAACATAGGTATGATATGCCTGGAGTTCATGGCGGCGGTGGTGGAAGGCGTCAGAGTTCATGGAGGAGGTGCAGTGGTTCGATGGGAATGACGATTTATCGTTGGGAGAGACGCTTTATCAAAGAGGAAAAGATCTATAGGAGGGGCTTGCAGAAGAAAATAAGAGTGAGGGTTGAATTGTAATTAAATTAAATATGAAAATCTTTTTTACCCTCCATTTTGTTAAGAATTTGGTATTGACTTCACTTTTAATAGATTGACCAAACAGAAGGGTAAGGACTCAATAGTTTTGTTAGTTGATGGGCCAAAAGTATTGGGGAAAATTGAGGGCCAAAGGTGAACGAAGGAAAGAGTTCAAGGGCCTGCCAAAGCGTTCGCCCTTAAATATTTAATAAACTGAAACTAAAAGAATGGTTTCAGAGCATTGTTAGGAGTTGATGTTTGTAGCTTTTGGGTGATATAGGTTGATATTTATAGTTTTTAAATTTTTTTAAAAAATGATGATGTTTTATGATTTTTAGAGTGAAGGATCTATACTCTTGAGATACCGTAGTTTTTTTGTTGATGTTTCTAGTTTTTTTTTTCTCTCATGTTGATGTTTTTTAATTTTTCGGGTGAGCTTTAGTTGATATGAGTTGATGTTCTATAGGTTTATTTTTTGGAGTTATATGGATTGATATTTTTAGTTTTTTCCCCTCTCATATTGATGTTTTCCATTTTCTGTGTGAGTTTTAGGTGATAGGAGTTGATGTTTGTAACTTTTTTAGTGATATATGCTGATGTTTTGTAGTTTTTTTTTATCTTATATTGACATTTTTCATTTTCGACGAAGTTTAGATGATAAGAATTGATGTTTTTAGCTTTTTTTTTAAATTAAAACCACCTGTGATGGTGGGGGGTTTGGCAGACCCCTACCCATTTATTAATTAAAATAAAAAGGTACAGAAAAAGAGGGGGACGTAATACCTTACCTCTGAGAGTTTATCTGAAGATCTTTAAAAAAAACTATACATTGACCTGATACTAACCTAAAGATCAACAGATACAACCGTGGAAAAATAGATACAAAGTTTTCCGAATGACTATTCTAGTCTAATCTGAGGTACTCCTTCCGCATCTAGCTTCACATAACTAGCAAATCTTTGTGGAAAACCTGCAGAAACATAAACGTTATTTACCTGATCTCGGCTAGCCATCTTTGCAAGGGAGTGTGCGGCTCCGTTTGCCTCTCTAAATATGTGTTGCATCGAATAATCCATATGTTGTAGCGGATACCATATCTCCCTCATCAGATGTTGCATCTTCCATGGGATCTTTAATTGCTTTTGTACCATTCTGAGAAGCACTTTTGAGTCAGTTTCTATTTCAATGATTTTGATGTCGTGCTCTTGAGTTAGGTATATTCCATGTAATATAGCTGTTGTTTCCGCCTGCAAAACTGATTCAGCCGAGATGGACTTCAATAAAGCAACAATTACCTTACCTTCATGATCTCTGATGATACAACCAATACCTACAGTACCAGTGCTAAGACAAGAACCATCAGTGTTTAGTTTATATTTTGAAGGTAAGAGCCACCTAATTGTCCTTACTGGTCTCTGTCTTTTGGATTTTTGGTATAGAATTTTTGGTATATGAGATAATTCCCATTTAAAGTCCAGCTTGAATGCCAACAAAGTGTCATTAATATGGTACAATATTCTTTTGAATATGAGATTTATGCTTGGCTTTGTACCTTCAAAAAAAATAAGTACATCTGGCACACCACAGGTACCAGATTACTACACTCGGTATGATTCTAATTAGCGTAGCAAAAGTTCCATCACAGGAGGAAACATTCCAATAAAAATAAAATCTATCCCATAATAGCTGAAATGTATTTGGAGACAAACTGAAAGTAGTATCTACTAAGTTCCAGATTTGTTTAACCTGATCACATGAATTAAAACAATGATAGATTGATTCTGAATCATTTAAACAAAAACAGCATCTTAATGGTAGGTGAAACTGAAAATCCTCAAGCACATCTGGTAATGCTATTAGTCGATTTAGTAGTTTCCAGTTAAAGAAACTGATTTTCTTTGGTAAACGTTTAGACCACAGATGAGTGAAAGAGGGGATAATCAGTTTCTTTCTTCTAATCAATTCATATGCTGATTTTAATGTGAATTCACCAGTTTGAGTTGGTTTCCAAATTAGTGAATCATCATAGTTAGGAAAAATTTTATATTCCAGATTTAGAACGGAAAAAATATGATCAGGAAGCACATTTCTGAGGTTTGTGGAGTAGAAAACGTTATTAAGTACGAATTCAACTACAGTTAAGTTGGGATAAGGAACTTCCAAAGAGTTCAGAATGTGGTCTGATAAAGGACCCACTGTAGTCCAATTTGCACTCCAAAAGGAAACCGAACCAGAGCCAAGAAGAACCTCTGTATTACACATTGCTATGTGTTGAATCTCCTTGATTTGTTTCCAAGTTCTGGATGTTTTATGAGTATCACTTATAGACCACATGATTTGTGCCCACAGGGATTTCCCTAACTGAAGTTTCCACCACAGTTTGATGGAAAAACATTTTGTTAAAGTATTAAGGTTTTTAAAATTTAAACCATTTTCCTCAGTTGGGAAACATAGATTAGGATATGATTTCCAGATTCTTTTTTCTGGCTATTTTCTGAGTTAGAATTCCAGAAAAATCTTGCAAGTGTTTTATGAATTTGACTTATAATGTGTTTGGTTGGCTTCAATACAGTTATAAGATGTATTGGCATGGAGGTCAAGACATGTTTTATCAATACTGCCCTTCCTGCTGGAGAGAGTAGCTTGTTATGCCAGTGATTAATTCTATTTTGGATTGAAATTAACATTCCCTAGAAAAGGGAATTTTTTACTCTTCCTGTGAAGATAGGGCATCCCAAATACTTAAATGGTAGGGATCCTTCTATCATGTTTGTTTCATGTTTGATTAAGGATATGATTCTATTAGGTGTGTGTTTTGAAATATAAAAAGAAGATTTCTCAAAATAAACTTTCTGTCCTGTTGCTAACTCATATGATTTCAGGAAACTAATTATTGTTTTTAGTCCCAATTTTGTGTATTTTAAAAGAATAGTTGTGTCATCAGCATAGGAGAGATATGTTGATTTTTTCATCCTGTAGGGTAATTTGTATGGCTGGATATTTCCATATATATAAAGAAAATTTAGGTTATGTGAGAAAGCCTCAGCCATTAAGATGAAAAGCAAAGGGGATAGTGGATCACCCTGTTTTAGACCCCTAGATGCTGAGAAAAAACCTACTATTTTTCCATTAATTAATAATGAAAAACAAGCAGATTTTATATTTCTCATAATTAGATCAACCAGAATGGATGAGCAACCTTGTTTGATTAGGATTTGGGATAAAAAGGACCATGAGACTCTGTCAAAAGCCTTCATCATATCCAGCTTGATAATCATATTAAAACCTTTTGTTTTTTTAATGTAAATGATTGGTTAACTTTTGCATGAGGAGGACATTATCAGCAATTTCTCTTCCTGAAACAAATGCTAATTGTTCTGGGCTGATTATCTGATCTAGACAGCTTTTAAGTCTTGTTGAAATTATTTTTGGAAAGATCTTATTTGTGAAATTGCATAGACTACTAGGTCTATAGTCTTTAAAAGATGAACACACATCTTTTTTTGGTATTAGAATGATCAGTGTTGATGTGATGGCTGTGGATATGTCTTTTCCAGCAAAGAACTCTTCCAATGCCATCAGTACATCAGTTTTGATTATCTCCCAACATTTTTGGAAAAAGAAACTAGAGTAGCCATCTAGTCCTGGAGCTGAGTGGCCGTCCATGGATTTTACTATGTTTGTTAATTCGTCCATGGTAATTTGCTTGAGTAGATTAGAATTCATATCATTAGTTACAACTCTTGGAATTTTTTCCAATATCCATGCAGCATTGATCCTTGAGGGATCCATTTGCTCCTTAGTTAGAAGTTTAGAGAAATAGCTGATAGCTTCTTTCTATATGTCTTCTGTTTTATTTAACCATGTGCCATCTTCATTTTTTATTAAGGAGATTGTCTGCCTCTTATGTTTACTTAAGATTGATTGATGAAAGAATTTTGAATTTGCATCACCTTTTTTCATCCATTTTAACCTTGATTTTTGTTTTAGAAACACCTCTTGATTAGTTAGAGCTATTTTCAGTTTTGCCTTTGCTAGGTTTAGAGCTTGTAGGTTTTTACTGCATTTTCCTATAAATCTTCTTCAGCTTTAACTACCAAGTCTTCACAGATAAGGACAGCATCAAAGATGTTTCCAAAGACATTTTTGTTCCAGCTTTTAAGGATTTGCTTTAAATGTTTTAGTTTAAAAATTAATCTTTTCATTCCTCTATTGTTAGTGTGTATATTTCAAGCATCTTTAACTAACTTCATAAAAGTAGGGTGATTTACCCAACATCTTGAAACTTGAAGGGTTTTGGAATAGACATAGGGGGAGTGTTAGAAATATACAGGATCAGAGGGGTATGATCAGATGCTTCCTTTGCAAGTGTTTTAATTTTAGAATTTGGGAATTTAGACCACCATAAATTGTTAGAAATTCCTCTATCAAGTCTCTTCCATACCCTACCCTTTGGCCTCATTCCAGTCCAAGTGAACAGGCTTCCAGAGGTTGGAATTTCAGTCATGTTTTGGTCATTAAGGAAGCTGTTAAAATTCCTGATACTGTTATGGTTAGGGATGGATTTTCCTAGGTATTCCTCATTCTTAGTGATGACACTAAAATCCCCTATTAAGCATAAAGGTTCATTTTTCAGCTTTGCTAAGACTTGCCACAATTTGTTTCGTTCTTGGATTGTGTGCTTAGCATAAATGAAGCCCATTTGACATTCAGATAAGAGACTGCTGCGTTTAATTTTCACTATGATAACTTGTTCTTCTACGTAAAAGATATCCACTGATAGGTCCTCATCCCACATAATCCAGATCTTACAACTCGGGCTTGCATAAGAGTTTTTGAAACCTAATTCTTTGGAGATATTCTGTACTTGATTAGAGTTTAATAAAGGTTCCATTAGGGCACAAAGTTTGATTGTGTTACGTCTTTTAATATCTTTTAATCTAATTTGAGTAGGTTTGTTACCTATTCCCCTTATATTCCATACACATATATTTAGACTTATCATGGATATGTTTTGGAAAGGTTCAAGGAAGAACGGGTGAAAACCGTTTTAGGTGTGGAGGAGTAGTCTTTTTTGTTATACTTCCTCTGTTTATTCCTGACCTCCGTGTTATTAAGCTTGAGAATTGCGTTAATCTTAACTGGTCTTTGGTTAGATTCACCTTTATTTCTTCAAAATTAAGTTTCCCCTGAGTTAAAATTTTTTCTTTTTTCCTTATAGAAGTTTATGTATTAAGCCAATCAAGATCTTTAAGAGTTTTCTTACTGGATGATAATAGAGGGGATTTTCCTCCATTGATTTCTATATAATCATCGGTATCATCGGGATTAGTACTGTTCTGATTATTTCTTTGAATAGTATCTTTAGTATTGGACATAGCAGACCTAGTTGCTATTTCCTAGGTATGTTTATCAGGTTCTACCATCTGATTAGGAAGGATAAGGCTCTCAACTAGATTAACTGTGGCATTGACATTAAGAGGTGAGCACAGAGAGGAGAGTATTTTAGTAGGTGTGTTATTACTAGCTTGTTGTTTCCCATGTAACATAACTTGTGTTGGTGACATATCCACTACCTGAGAAAATGTTACCTTAGAGTTTAAGACTAATTTTGTCTTTGTTTGAATGGGAAATCTTTGTAGATGGAATTTGAGTTACAGATGGAAGTCTAGTAATATAGGTTGATGATTGTAGTTTTAAAATTAAATTATAATTTAATCTTTTTTTCTTATATTTGATTTTTCAGTTCATATTGTTTTAGTCGATATTTTTTTTTCAATTTTTTGTTGATTTTTATTTCATTTTTAATATATTTTTTGCTGCAATTTTCCGGTCAATGTTTTATGATTTTTCATTGATATTTTACTAGTTGTACCTGATTTCTATGATTTTCAGTTCGATAATCATATTGTTTTTATGCATTTTAAAAATATTTTCAAATTTTTTTACTTTTTTGCAGATTGCTGCTGGCAGGAAAATGATGGGAAAATTTGGACAAAAAAGTCCCTAGAAAAATATTAGAGATAGGTCCTTGAAAAAATATTAGAGATAGGTCTCATGAGTTATAATAGAGTTAGAATTGCATAAAGGCTCCTGCCTAAAGTTTAGGCTATCTCACGGGAGACCATCTCTAGAATTAAACAAATCAATTCACATTGTTGAACATCACAAATAAAATAAATAAAAATTCAATATTCAAAAATAAGAAATATCAATATTAAATTTTTTAAAAAAATCACACAATTGAAACATCAAGAATACATTGAATTAACATCTAAAATAAATAAGAAACATCAATACTAAATTTCAAAATGACATGCTGAAAATTAACACATCACTCAAAATGAATATATAAGTTAAAACTATAAAATTAAGATAGGAAAATATCCCAAACTAGTGTTAGAATAAGTAAGTGTAGAAAATTTAACATATAAACTCATAATATTTTTCATTATAAGATCAAATTTAAGTTTAACACATGATTTTACTTGGAAAAAAATTTCTAATATAACATCACAAGGTTCATTTGAAACATTAGGTACTGAAATCGAAACATCAAGTACTAAAATTGAAACATTAAGCACTAAACTTGAAACATCAATAACGATAGTAAAATGCATGCTTTGCGCAAGAATGAGGGATAAAAATCGACCGGCGAGTTTTTTTTTACCCGGGTTCTTGATCCGTGAGATTCTTATGATCCGAAATTATTAATTCCATCACCCCCAAAAAACTAATAGGGTAATATGCAAATATAACCATATATGCTGGAGAAAGTGCAGATATAACTCTAAGTTATTTTTTAGTGCAAATATAACCCTAACTATTATACATATAAGTGCAAATGTAGCCCTGAAACTATAATTCAGACATTGACTGGCCATTAATGAAATTCCACTAAGAATTATAAGGAAAAAAGTTGCAGTACCTAATGAACTGAATGCTTCGGTTCCGGCCATTGACCAATTGGAAATGACCAAAATGCCCTTCTAACCTAATACAAAATTTTAAAAGAAAAAATGCCCCCCACTATCCCTGGCACCACCAGTCATTTCTCTTCTCCGACGTTCATCTAGGCACAGCCACCGCTGCTGCTCCTCAGCCAATTGGCACCAACGATCCGCAAGTTGCAGCCCCACCATCCCACTACCACCACCGCCTCCTCTGCCCTAGCCTCCCACCGGCGAGTTAAGATCTGGTGGCGAGTCGAATCAAATCCGCCGTCGACGAAGCACCACCCAAATCTGCTACCTACAACGAAGCACCACTTGAATCCATTGCCGACTCAAATCTGCTACCTCCGTCTTTCTCTTCTCGCAGTTTCTCTTCTCACACCACCCGAATCTGCTACCTCCGTCGAATTCGTAGCCCTGTCACCACCCATCGTTTCTCTTCTCTAACTTCCATCTGGGCATGGCCGTCACCGCTGCTCCTCAACCAATTTTCACCAACAATCTGTGAGTTGTACCTCTCCCAACGTAAAATATCCAATGTATTTTCACTCAGCCTCATGCCTCTACTACTCAAATTTGTACCACTCTCAATCTCCATTTCACCCAAATCCCATTAAATTGATCAACAGAGCCTCTCAATCGCAAGTTGCGATGTCGTCGACGTCAACGAGCACCGCCAACAAGGCGAAGGAAGCTTGGGTACTGCCCTCAATTACGTTACCCAAACCTCCTATCACAAAGGCAAGGTAAGCATATCGGCACCACATTGCCACCACCCCAAATCCCTAGCTCCACTGGCGCCGCCACCTCCGCCAACCATCCGCTACCATTTCTGGCGCCGCTCAGTCAAGTGCCAAAAAATTGATGAGAAAAGAAATAGGGAAAGACAAAGGATAGGAAAGACGAATGATAAGAAAGACAAAGTATGGGTTAAGACGAGGAGAAGAGAAATGGGGGAGAGAAGAGAGAAACGAAGAAGATGACTTCAAGGGTAGTTGTATTTTCAATGTATTTTTGATTTTTTTATAGAGGGGTAACATAGTCTTTTCACTGAATTCGGGCTTTAAACTGCTGGATAAGGTTATATTTGCACATAACCTAAATATTTAGGGTTATATTCACACTTTTAATTATCACAGGATTATATCTGCACTTTCATCAATTATGTAGGTTTATATATGCACTTTGCTCAAATAATATTTACACCCAAATTCCTTCTTACTCTCCAAAACTTTCTTTAATTATATTTGAAAGCTCATCTCTAATTAAATTTCATTATATTGCACATTAATCATTGATTTCGGTATGACACGTTGTTATACAAGACTTTGTCTGTGTCGAATATATAACAGCAAACAATAGCAGCATGAACATACTAAAGGTACAATTGTAATACCCCAATCAAGTCTATAAATAGGGAGGTCATTAGGAATAATTTAATCTATGAATTATTTCATGTCATCTAGTCTAAGTGGCCAGCTTGGCTAGCAAAACTATAACAATTCAACATGACTAGTTTGGCTACACCGCGCGTTGCGAGGTGAGCTTGATAACAAATTATAGAAATTTGATAGGAATGTTAAAAAAAACTGTAATTTAAGCTATAAATGTACCAATTATCCATGTAATTGAAGCTTGGAGATGTCGAGAGGTGAAGATTCAGGTGGAGAGGGTTCAAGTGGAGGGGTTCGAGAGGTACGAATTCGAGATGTGAAGGTTGCAGTGGAAGTTCGAGAGATAGTTGGTTGGAGCGGAAGGTTCGGGAGGCACGGATTCGAGTGTTGAAGCTTCCATAGTAGGTTCGAGAAGTGGAATTCTTGATTTTGGGTGTTGGAATGTTATTGTTGGACGGGGCTCATGCTTTGGGGCTAGTCAGGTTCAAGATGGATGTTAGGAGATGTTTTGCTATGTGTTGGTTGAATTAAGCCATTCGGCGGCCGACCATGGTGGATTTTTTTATTGGAATCATCAATGATGGTATACCCAATGTGTTGTTCTTGTTTTTCAATTTCATGAGAATGCTCAAATCAAGATGAATGGAGGAGCGGATTTTTTTCATAATTGGTGGATTCTTTGAATTTTGCCCAATTTTTGGCAACTCACCGGCGCCGGAAAAATGCGTTCTAGGCAAGGACTCATATCTGAGTGCTCGACCCATTTCAGGGCATCGTCGGGCCATTCAACCCGAGAAAGAAGATACGGGGTAGAGGCTTCCTAGGGCTCCAACCCAGTTCAAGGCGGCCGGGTCAAATGACCCGTTAAAAGATAAGGCCAGTTCATGGGTCTTAAACCCTAGCAGCTTGAAGCCTCGAATGGTAGTTCAAGTGGTGGAATGATGCCTCAAATAGTGTGGAGGCAAGGTACAATTGCTCTTGGATGAATGTACTCGCGAGGTGTGGATGCTCTCAAAGTGGAAACTGTACCCATGACAGGTGGATCATGCATAATGGATTCGAGAGGGAACATGCACTCTCGGGTTATGGATGATTACTGATTCAAGACATGAATGTCTCGAGAGGTACATGGCTCGAAATGATGACCAGAATCTACACCCTCGAGGAGTGATTCATTTGTTGATGTGCTCTCGAGTGCTCTCGAGTGCTGGATGTCTATCCTCTCGAGTGCTAGATATTTAACCCTCGAGGGGTGGATGTTTAACCCTCGAGGGGTGGCTGTTTAACCCTTCGAGTGCTGGATGTCTATCCTCTCGAGGGGTATCCCTTCAAGTGCTGGAGGTATAACTTCTCGAGGGGTGGATGTTTAACTCCTCGAGTAGCGGTTCGAAGATGGCGTGGATGTAACCTTGACTGCTGGATGTCTAGATCCTCAAAGGGTGGTTCACTAACCACTCGAGGGGTGGTTCACTAACCACTCGAGGGGTGG
Source organism: Rubia yunnanensis (assembly GCA_037428765.1). Classification (NCBI taxonomy): domain Eukaryota; kingdom Viridiplantae; phylum Streptophyta; class Magnoliopsida; order Gentianales; family Rubiaceae; genus Rubia; species Rubia yunnanensis. The sequence continues at coordinate 114,258,155 of CM075061.1, read as the reverse complement.
TTCACTAACCCCTCGAGGGGTGGTTCACTAACCCCTTCGACAGGTGGTATGAATAACATGGAATGCTCTCAAGGGGTGGTAATTTTACCCTTCGAGGGATGGATGTGTAACCTCTCGAGAGGTGGATGTTTAACTCCTCGAGTGGTGGTTCGTGGACTGCTGGATGTCTAGCCCCTCGAAGATGATGTAACCCATCGAAGATGACGTAATCTCAACTGCTGGATGTATAAACCCTCGAGGGGTGGTTCATGGATTACCCTCAAGGGTACTGCAGTTTCGAGTTGGTGACAATGGTTCAAGAGGTAGAAGGCTTGAGGGGTACATGTGAGATCCTCGAGGAGTGGTTCCCTCGAGAATCGATTCATGTTCCCCACCGGATGGGTACCTTTCGAGTGGGAACCTCTCAAATGGGTACCTCTCGAATGGCATCGAATGGGTACCTCTCGAATGGCCACCTCTCAAATGGCCATCTCTCGGACCCATCAAATCAAACCCCTCCACCTGGAAGTTGACGTCTCGAATGGGTACCTCTCGAACCCATCCAATCGAACCCCTCCACCTAGAGCTACACCTCTCGAATGGGTACATCTCAAATGGATCTAGTGGAACCCCTCCACATGAAACTTCACCTCTGGAATGGGTACCTCTCGAAAGCGTACCTCTCGAACCCATCTAATGGAACCCCTCCACCTGAAACTTCACATCTCAAATGGGTACCTCTCGAATGGATCCAATGGAACCTCTCCATCTGAACCTTCTCCTCTTGAATGGGTACCTCCTGAAAGGGTAATCTCGGATGGTACCTCTCGAACCTATCCAATCAAATGGTGCCTCTCGAATGGGTACCTCTCGAATGGTACCGCTCGAACCCATCCAATGGAGCCCCTCCACCTAAAACTTCACCTCTAGAGTGGGTACCTCTCGAATGGCCACCTCTCAAACCCATCCAGTCGAACCCCTTCACCTAACAGTTCACGTCTCGAATGGGTACATCTCGAATGGGTACCGCTCAAACCCATCCAATCGAACCCCTCCACCTGAAAGTTCACCTCTCAGAATGGTACCTCTCAAATTGGTACATCTAGAATTGGTACCTCTCGAATTGGTACCTCTCGAACCCATCCATTCGAACCCCTTCACCTGAAACTTCACCTCTCGAATGGGTACCCCTCGAATGAAATCAATGGAATCTCTCTATCTGAACCTTCACCTCTCGAATAGGTACCTCTGGAGTGGGAACCTCTCGAATGGCCACCTCTCGAACCCATCCTATCGAACCCCTCCACCTGGAAGTTCACATCTCGAATGGGCGCCTCTCGAGTAGGTACCTCTAGAACCCCTCCACCTGAAACTACACCTCTCGAATAGGTACATCTCGAATAGATCCAGCGGAACCCCTCCACCTGAAACTCACCTCTCAAATAGGTATCTCTCGAATGGGTATCTCTCAAATGGATCCAATGGAACCACTCCATCTGAACCTTCACCTCTCGAATGGGTACCTGTCGAGTGGGCACCTTTCGAATGGTACCTCTCGAACCCATCCAATCGAACCCCTCCATCTGAACCCTCACCTCTCGAAATGGTACCTCTCGAATGGGTACCTCTCGAGTGGGCACCTCTCGAACAGCCACCTCTCGAACCCATCGAGTCAAACCCCTCCACCTGAAAGTTCACATCTCGAATGGGTACATCTCGAATGGGTACCGCTCGAACCCATCCAATCGAACCCCTCCACCTGAAAGTTCACCTCTTGGAATAGTACCTCTCAAACCCATCCAATAGAACCCCTCCACATGAAAGTTCACCTCTCGAATGGGTACCTCTCGAAGTCATCCAGTGGAACCCCTCCACCTGGAACTTCACCTCTCGAATGCGTACCTCTCGAATGAAACCTCTCCATCTGAACCTTCACCTCTCTAATGGTTACCTCTTGAGTGGGTACCTCTCGAGTGGCCACCTCTCAAATGGTACCTCTTGAACCCATCCAATGGAACCCCTTCACCTGAAACTTCACCTCTAGAGTGGGTACCTCTCGAATGGCCACCTCTCGAACTCATCTAGTCGAACCCCTCCACCTGAAAGTTCACATCTCGAATGGGTACCGCTCGAACTCATCCAATCAAACCCCTCCACCTGAAAGTTCACATCTCGAATGGGTACCTCTCGAATGTGTACCTGTCGAACACATCCAATGGAACTCCTCCACCTGAAAGTTCACCTCTCGAATAGGTACCTCTCCCAATGGAACCCCTCCACTTGAAACTTTACCTCTCGAATGGGTACCTCTCGAGTGGGTAGCTCTCGAATTGGTACCTCTAGAACTCATCCAATGGAACCTCTCCACCTGAAAGTTCACCTCTCGAAATGGTACCTCTTGAATGGGTACCTCTCGAACTCTAAACTCTCGAATCCCCCCTGGATCCTTCACATCTCGAACCCCTACACGTGAACCCTCTAAACTTCAACCTTCACCTCTCGAATTGCTACCTCTCGAACCCCTCCACTTGAACCTTCTCACCTTCACCTCTCGAATGGGTACCTTTCAAGCCCTCCAATGGAACCCCTCCACTTGAACCTCTTCAACTGAACCTTCACCTCTCAAACCTCTCCACCTGAACCTTCAGCTCTCGAATCGGTAACTTTCAAACCATTACCTCTCGAACCCCCCACTCAAATTCTCACCTCTCGAATCTCCACTGGAACCTTCACCTCTCGAACCTCGAATGGGTACGTCTTGAATGGGTACCTCTCGAACCCATATCCCTCCAATGGGTACCCAAAACGACATCGTTTTGGGCTGTCACCTGGCAGCACATGTAGACGCACATGGCGGCCCTGTAATGTTTGACAAAGGGGATGCACAAAATGAACAAAAATGGTGCCTAAAATGACGTCGTTTTGGGAGGCCACTTGAGAGCACATACAGGGGCACACGTTCGACTTGCCTACGAAATGACCAATATGCCCTGGACGACGGTTGACACAAGCGTGCGGTTTTGGAGTATTTCTTTTATATAGTAACCAGATAATGTTAGTTCACACATATCGGTAAATGACCAGAAATTTTTAGTAGTTGCCACTTCAAACGAATTTTATATAACCTTAGTATACTAGCCAGCAAAGTCAATAGACTTTTACATTTTAGACTTGAAAATTTTTTGCATCCATTCAAAGTTTACATTACCAAAACCCAAGCTTTAATCTAGAAGAACTCCTACATGTTATGCTAGATGCATTTTATAGGTTTGATCCCAAAACCTTGGGCACTATTTTCCTCTATTTGCAAGTAGTTATGGTTAAAATTACTAAGTGCAGCGGGGAAAGAAAGGGTCAAGTGTGTTTGGAATACTACCACAAAACCTAATTGTTGATTATGAAATTGCAGGGGGATGCTTTGAAGACATGATTGCAATTGGGAGGACAAACAAAGTTTCAGATTTATTGCTAAGCATGGATATGGCAAACAAAAAAAATTATTAGGTTTAATTTTGTAGGGTTGTGCCTATAAACTTATGTGTCAGGGTAAACATGCATTTTAGTGTATCAAGTCATGTTTATAGGGAACCTTGTAAAATAGGGAAGATTATCTCTATGTATTAATGTTTTTAAAAAATTGTGTTGTGTATGAATTAATGCAATGCAATTAATTATATATTTTCAAGTCTCAAATGTTTAAGCAACAGTGCTGTGTTAATAAGGAAATGCTGGGCCCACAAATCATTTAGCAACACACATTACAAGAAACATGACCTTTTAATTTGGTTTTACAGAATTTTTTACCGCAGTTTTTAATCTCAAAAAATTGAGGTAAATATCGACGTAGTAAAAAGTGTACTTTTACCTCAGTTCAGAACTGAGTTAAAAAATAAATTTTACCTCAGTTTTGGACCGACATCGGTCCAAGAAAGAAGGCCGACGATGGGAGAGAAAATGCTACAACTTCGTGCAGGCCAACGTCAATCTTAATAACAGCAACGTTGATGAAGCTTATAACCGACATCGCGCACTGTGAAGTATTCATGTCGTGTGCATGCTAGCATGGAACGAAGGCCAATACAACATCGTTTTGATGGGCCGATGCTGTACAAAAAATAACGACGTCAGTTTATGCAACATCGATAAGGTGTTGTCGTTGCAGCGGTTTGTGCAACTTCGCGGGCTAATCGTGGAGACATCGATCCTCGTAATATATTATAATATTTTATATTTGATGACACAAATAATCGTTAGTCGCTAGCCGTTACATGTTATTTAATGTTCGATAACTCATGAAATGGTTAAACATCATACAACAATCAATTGTAGTTCAATTAATACGGAAATGAATGACATGTTAAAACCCACAAAACTATCACATATATTACGAATATATGTTACAATCTATTAAAATACATAAGATTGATATGAAATTGAAATATATATGTACATATATATGTGCACATATATATGGACATATATATGTGCACATATATATGTACATATATATGTGCACATATATATGTACATATATATATGCATGCACATATATATGTACATATATATGCACATATATATATATACATATATATGTGCATATACATATATATACATATATATGTGCATATATATATACATATATATGTGCATATATACATACATATATATGTGCATATATACATACATATATATGTGCATATATCCATACATATATGTGTGCATATATGCATACATATATACATACATATATACATACATATATACATACATATATACATATATATATATATATATACATTTTACTGTCAGGGCGACTAGTAAAATGAAAAGTCCACTTATGTACATGCTGAAAGTCCATCGATAACTATCTCTGTCATATTACAACCAATCCACGTGAAACAAAATTTATGTTAGAATTGGGAAGTTCCCAAATGAAACACACATAATATAGTCATACGTAGACGACATTAATCTCAACCGGAAAAAATTAGATGATCTGCTTTAGTGCGGCGTCGCATACATGCGACATTGATGTCGCACAGGCCGACGTACAGAGCGACGTCGGACATTCATAGATATTTCAATAATTTCCTAGACTTGTGCAACGTCGGTCTTAATCAGTACCATATTGCAAGGGCCGATTAACTATTACCGACGTCACACATTCAAAGTGTATTATTGCAAAAATGTAATTATTGTCCACAATCAGCCCTAATCCAAACTTTTTTTTCTCACTCCTTACAAACATGACATTATCTTAGGAACACAAACACTACACACTATATAACATGTAACACAGTCATCATATTTCATGAAAATATTCAATCTTTGTTCATTGTGAAAAAAAAAACATATACAAAATCACTAATAAAATTGCTAAATGAACATGGAATGGATGGAAAACTATCTCAATTAATTTGAACCCGGAGATGCTCCATCCTTGGATACTTGTTGATGTTTGAGAGGAGCAATTCGATTGAGCACTTTAATTGTTGTAATGGTGTGAATGAAAAGGATCTTGTGGAGTTGGGTTTGGAGGAAGTGTGTTGGAGATGTGAAATAGATGTTGGTACTGAATAATAATGAGATGAATTAGGGTTGGGGGAAAATTTTAGCTCAAATTTTCAACTCAAATTTTTTGTTCTTGCTAGATTTTTCAAGTTGACCGATGTTGGTTGCGGCTCAGTTTTGGGTTCGTTTTTATCGATACTCTACCGATGTCGCACATGGGCTATAGTCTAATTTTTGAAAAACATCATAAAATACTGCGTGTTAAGATTTTGGGCCCTTCCATCGACCCATTGATGCCCAAATCAAAACAAAATTATCATGACAATGTGAATTAAAAAAGGGTATCTACAACATTGCATTTCAACTTCTCCCACTTTATCGGAGGGACCTAAGTGCAAAAAGTAAAAAAGTTCACCGATTGTACAAAAATTGATTCTGATCGTCCCGGAGAAGCTTTGTCATCCCAATTCAAACTTATACAACCGGGGGTAATAAAGAAACTTTTCGACAGCAGTAGTAGAGGTAATATTACCAATTAATTTCCCCATTACCCTCGATTATTATAAATTGTTCCATTACTAGAGTTAATATTATCAATCAATAACATATCTAAACAATAAATTATCACTCAATAAGCAAAAGAAAAAAAACTGAATTAGATCAATGACAAATTACAAATGCATTTCAAGACAATTAAAACAGTCACAGTAACATTTGATAAGAGTTCGAACAACTTTAGTAAAATAATGCTCTTTTCTCTCTCTTCCTTTCTTCTCCTCTGAAATTCGTTGTCTACTGTAGCGACCGGAAACGGTCACATCTGCGCTGCAAACGGCTCTCTCTCACCTTGACGAGAGAGTTGCTCCATTCATCAGAAGTCATGACTAATAAAACAACAACTACAAATACCAAATCCTTCATCGCAACCCTTCAATCGAAAGCTCCACCACTTCTTTCAGGCCTTCCAAACAATCCAGAGATCACCCCAAAATCCGAACACCTCGGAGAACCCGCCTATCTATACTCTGATGATGATATATCCACACTTTCGGCTCTCTATACGAACGCCCTTGTTGGTAAATTCACCAAAGGGAGATTATCCATGGAGCAGCTGGAAGGAGCTTTCAAGACTGTTGGTTTCTCTGGGAAATACCAATTGGGGTCGCTCGACTACAAGCATATACTGATCCACTTTGAACTCCCAAATGACTATCAATGCTGCTGGATCAAAGAACTGTGGAGCTTCAACGGAGTTCACATGAAGATCCTCAAATGGTCGCCGAACTTCTCCACACAGAAGGAATCGCCGATCGTCCCAATTTGGTGCACAATCAGGGAAGTTCTCCTTTACTATTACAATACTTCATCTATAGAGGCTATTGGAAATAGTATAGGCAATTTCATCAAAAAGGATTTAGCTACTGAAATGCTAACTAGACCATCTTCCATCAACCTCTGCGTTGAGATAGACCTTCAAAACCCCTAAATCACTTCATAAGATTGGGTTTTGTCTCAAACAATAGGAAATATAACATTGAGTATGAGGACATACCCCTGTATTGTGAAAATTGTGCTAAATTAGGACACTCACTGAACCAATGTAGAGTTCTAATCCAAAATAACACAGCTCCACAATGGCAACCCACAGGGAACAAGTTTGATAAGATGCCTAAAATTGTCAATGATCCACAACCTACTAACAGCTCCCATTTCAAAGACCAGATAATGCACCAAAAAGCCACTACTAACCCTACACCGCAACCATCCTCCTACATACCCAAGCACCTGGAAACTAGCCCTGCTAAGATTATTGCACTGCAAGAAATCAATCCTGCAAGGAACATAACACCAACACCTCATCCATCTCCAGTTCTTTACCTCACAAACTCACCCCAAGCTGATCCAGAATCTCCTACTACATTATTGATTAATGCAACAGCACTACCAAGCCATAACAAGACTCACAAAGTCTATGCTCAAGATGATATACGGATAGGGTCTCAAAAACTTAATTTTCATAAATTTTCTCACACTAATCCTCCACTTTCTCAACATAGAAAGATGGAAAATAGATTTATAGTTCTGCAGGATACAGAGGTACCCCCAGAATCAGAAGAAGAACTGGACCACCCACCACACCAAACATTGCTAGGAGAAATGGAGGAAGAAGGACCTCTCCTGGATGACACAATTACAAAACCTGGGCTGGTAAATGTTCAATCTCAATCAACAGGTAACATAAACACTACAGGCAAGTCCAAATCTAGAAAGAACACTTACCTGAATCAGTTAAACAAGATGATGCTAAGATCCAATACTAAAGCCACAAATCAGGTGAACAATGACATACACCACTTCCATTAATTTTCTAGTATGGAACCTTAGGGGTTTAGAGACTTCAATGCTCAGATTAAAACACCTCATCAAACAGAAAAAAATTGAGCTGGTGTGTATAATAGAGCCAATGCATGATAACAGTAAATGTCACTCCTACATGGAGAAACTTAGATACTCTCATTTCTTACCTCTTCAAAATGGGAAAATATGGCTGTTTTGGAATGGTGCTTTAAATTTTGCCTTACTCTCACAGCATGAGCAATTTTTACATGTTAAAATTACACATGTAATAACAAAAATTGAAATGAGTGTTGTTTTTGTCTATGGCCTTAGGAATAGGGAAGGAAGGAAGGTTTTATGGCATGATCTGAGTCACCTTCCTATTTCAGAAACTATTTTCATAGGTGATTTTAACACAATTTATTCACTTACAGAATACAGAGGACCTTCCAACCCCAATCTAGGTAGTATAAGAGATTTCAATAATTGGATAACCTCTATGGCAATTCGGGAAATCAATACTGTAGGAAATCTCTACACATTGACTAATTCTAGGCTGAGAAAACCCACTTTCAAAAGATTAGATAGAGGTCTTAGTACCATGCAATGGAATACCAAATTCCCAGCATCTTCCATTCAAATACTAAATAGACAATTCTCAGATCACTCCCCTCTTCTTCTACAAATCTCATCCACAGTCCCCTCCCAACCCAAGCCCTTTAGATTTCTTAATGCATGGTTCAACAGACCAAAATTTACAGAATTGGTTAGAAATAATTGGGCCAAACCAATCCCTCACCAAGGAATGCTCGGACTCTATCTTAAACTAATTAGACTAAAAAAGGTAATTAAAGTCTGGAACAAAGAGTCCTTTGGAAACATTGATTCCAATGTACTAATTGCTGAAGAAAATTTAAGATTGCAGGAGATAAACTATGATTCCACCGGTACAGATACAGAATTAATCAAACTTAATGAGAAAAAGGCACTGCTAATAAGAGCTTTAAAAGAAAGAGAAAAATATTGGAAGCAGAAATCAAGAACTAACTGGACCAAACTTGGGGATAATAACACTCAATTTTTTCATAAATTAGTTCAGGAAAAAAACTGTAAACTACACATCTCAAAAAAAAAAATAGGCAAGGTCTCTGGTTAGACAATCATACTGACATACAGGAGGAGGCTGTATCCTTTTACTCTGACCTGCTCTGTGATCCAAATCAGACTAACACTACCACATATTACTCCCACTTTCTCAGCCAAATCCCAACAGTAATATCTTCCCAGGACAATCAGTCTTTGTCTAAACCAGTCTCAGAAGAAGAATTAAAAATAGTGGTAATGAGTCTGAACAGGAATAGTAGTCCAAGCCCTGATGGATTCACCTCAAAATTTTATGTTAAATGCTGGGATATAATCAAACGGGACCTAATAGATGCAGTAAATGACTTCCTATTGGGCTCAGAAATACCAAGAGGAATAAGTAGCACATGGATAGTCTTAATACCCAAAAAACAGACACCCTCATCTTTTGATCATTACAAGCATATTAGTCTCTCAAATGTTGCTAATAAAATCTGTTCTAAGGTGCTAATGGAAAGATTGAAACCATACATGGAAAACTTAATCTCCCCAAATCAGACAGCTTTCATGAAAAATAGGGACATCTCTGATATTGTGCTCTACCTACAGGAAATGATTAAGTTTTTAGACAAGAAAAACAGGGTTCCAAACTGCATGTTAAAGTTAGACCTTAGAAAAGCTTTCGATAGAGTTAATTGGCAATTTCTGGAAAAAGTTCTCCGTAAATTTGGTTTCACAGGGAGTTTCTTAAATGCTGTAATGAACAACCTTTCTCAGGCTTATTTTTCTGTTCTTATAAATGGTAACCCTGTTGGATTTTTCAGAGCTACAAGGGGCATCAAACAAGGTGATCCTCTATCTCCTTTTCTCTTTAACATTTTCTCTGAAGCTTTCTCCAGAAGCTTATCTTTTATTTTCATGAATAAAAAACTCAGTTACTATCAGCTTCCCTCTGGCATTACACCTGCATCTCATCTGAGTTATGCTGATGACACTATCATCTTCATGCAAGCCTCAAAGTCTAATCTAACCAGAATAAAATCCTTCTTAGAAACATTTGAACTAACCTCTGGACAAAAGATAAACTTTGATAAATCTGATTTCTATGCTAGTTCAAGAGCAACAATTGTTAAAATAAATCAGATAAAATCAATTTTAGGAATGAAGAAAGGAGTCTTTCCATTTAAATACTTGGGATTTCCAATATTCAAAGGTAGGACCTTAAATCTATATTTTGAACCTTTGTTGGAAGCAGTAGATAGAAAACTCATGAATTGGAAAAATAGATGGTTAAGTTTGGGAGGCAAAATGGTGCTTATTCAATCTTGTCTATACTCCCTCCCACAGCATAGTTGGTCAGTCCTAAAGCCCCCTAAACAGATAATAAAGGCACTAGAAAAGAAAATGACAAGGTTTTTCTGGGGGGAAACAGAGGGAAAATTAAACAAAGTATGGAGAAAATGGTCTGACCTGAGTACACATAGATACCAGAATGGTCTAGGATTTAGATCTGTAAGAGCAATAATTGATTCATGCTCTACCAAGCTATGGTGGAAAAGCCAATTGGGCACAACCATGTGGTCAAAACTGTTGTGGGCACTTCCACAGTCCCATAAGAAGTCCCATACTTGGAAAAGGATATGTAGTATTAACTCCTTTGCAGAAGAAAATTTTCTCATTATACATGGTAAAGGATTGAGAAATTGCTGGAATGCTAATTGGTGCCCAAATGGTCCTCTTTCTAAATGTGTTCCACTTTCAGTCCTATCACCTTTTTACTATTACACCATTGCTGACTTCATCAGGGAAAAAAGCCAGATGCTGCAACACATCTCACCTTATTTGGAACATGATACTTTGACTTTTTTGCAGGAAGCACAGCCTCACACAGAAAGGGAGGATAGACTTATATGGAAACTTGAAGATACAGGTATCTTCTCCTTCAGATCAGCCTACAGAGGCCTTACCCACCAATCAGGTAATTTCCCAGACACTAGATACATCTGGAACCCTAGATTGCCAAAAAAAATTTCCATTTTCATATGGAAGCTGCTGAATTCTCTCCTTCCTTTTGATGATGTCTTAGTCCAATGTGGTTTTAGCTTAGCCTCGAAATGTCTAGCATGAAATCAATCTGACTCAATAGATCATTTTTTCACCTCATGCCATTTGGCTCAAGCTGTTTTGGATAATACTTCGGATATTCTGGGGATTCAACTGCTTACATTAGGCAGTTTAACTTTCAGGTTTTTTGAATATTGGAATAATACTGAACTCTCTAAGGTGCATAGAGATATCTGTAGGATGTTTCCATCTCTGATATGCTGGTCATTATGGAAAGCTAGGAATGCTTTCTACTATGACAACAAAAAGTTTTCACAAGCTCTAATCAGTAAAGAAGTGAGAGATCTTATTTTTCTTTCTTTCTCAACCAAACCTGCTCACTCCAATGTATCTTATTAGAAGCTATCCTATTTTCTCCCTGATTCCGCCTCTGTGACCACCCCCTAAGCCTTCTATATCCACTGTCTTCTGGAAAAAGCCACCACAAAACAGTATAACTGTGAACGTGGATGCATCCTGGTCCCCCAACATGTCCACAATTGGCCTTATAGCTAGAGATTGGACTGGTAAGCCGTGCCTAATTCAATCTTTCACTACCATTGCTAGTACATCATTAGAGGCAGAAATGAAGGCCATCCAGGCAGCAGCTAGATGCTTCTCTAGTTTGGACCCCGGATGTTCTTACACAGTGGAATCAGATGCCATGCTTGCAGTGAACATGATAAACAATCCTAGAAATGCCAAATGGTCTCTATATGTCTTAGCTTTCCAAACTCACTCTGAGCTTAAGCAGGCTACACTAAGACATGTCTATAGGGAATGTAATGCAGTTGATGATGCAATTTCAAAGCATAAACCGACTCACCCTTCACAACCAAACATTAGCATCTCTAACATCCCATCATTCATCAAAGGTCTTATCGAACTGGACAAAAATGATTTCCCTTACATCCGAACACAGCTAAAGAATAGATACTGCTGAGTTTTTCTTTTAATTTTTGCAGGGACACATCATGGACATCAAATTGAACTGTGGATAAGAAACAAGATGGAGAAATGCTGAAGGCAACGGGATTGAAGTTTCTACCTATGGAAGCATAAGTCCAGCTTTGGCAACTGATCTTTGGAACGCTTCAAGTTTTCCCATCTAATGCCTTGAAACCATCGAGCACTCGATCCTGGAGCCTTCGAGGCCTGGAGTCCTCGAGCCCTCAAGCCTTGGAGCCCTCGAGCACTGGATACCTCGAACACTCAAGCTCTCCAGCCCTCGAGCCTAGGATGCCTCGAGCCCTGGATCCCTCAAGCACTCAAGCTCTCGAGCCCTCGAGCCCTAGATCCCTTGAGCTCTCAAGCTCTTGAGCCCTACCACCCTCGAGCCATCAGGCACTCAAACCATCGAGCACTCAAGCACTCGAGCCCTCGAACCATCGAGCCTCAAACACTGGATACCTTGGAGCCCTCGAGCCCTCGAGCACTTAAGCACTCGAACCCTCGAACCATCGAGCCTCTCGAGCCCTGCCTCCCTCGAGCCATCAGACACTCGAACCATCGAGCACTCAAGCACTCGAGCCCTCGAACCATCGAGCCTCGAACACTAGATACCTGGAGCCCTCGAGCACTCAAACACTAGAGCCCTGGAGCACTGGAGCCCTCGAACCATCGAGCCTCGAACACTGGATACCTTGGAGCCCTCGAGCACTGGAGCTCTTGAGCACCCTCGAGCACTGGAGCCCTCGAGCACTCGAGCCCTGGAGCACTCAAACACTAGAGCCCTCAAACCATCGAGCCTTGGAGCCCTCGAGTAATGGATACCTCAAACACTCAGGCTCTCGAGCCCTCGAGCCTAAGAGGCCTCGAGCCCTGGATCCCTCGAGCACTCAAGCTCTCGAGCCCTGGATCCCTCGAGCACTCAAGCTCTCGAGCCCTGCCACCCTCATCTAGCACTCGAACCATCGAGCACTCAAGCACTCGAGCCCTCGAACCATCGAGCCCGACCACCCGAGACCTCGAGCCAATAAGCATTTGACAATCACCCCCTCGAGTCTACAAACCTTCAAGGATTTCAACCTCGACCCCACCAACCGTGAGCACTCGAATCAAGTGGCAGCAGCAAAGATGAAGTGACACAAGATGGAACCTGGGTGGATTGCAAGCCTTTGATCCATCGACACCTCGAACCGCCATGCACTCGACCATGAGACCTCGACCCACTGAGCAGTTGAGATTCAAATTCTAGGACATCGAGCACTTCAACACTTGAGCACTCGAGCATTCATAACAGACCTACTTAGAGCCTTTTTGGAGATCTGGCCATTTAACCATGTTAACACGAGGGGTGGAGACATGGAAAATGGAATCATCACCAAAAACACCCTAAGTAGAATTTTTTGCTCCGATATTCTGATAACCAAGTTGTAGCTTTTTGTACAAAGTATTCAAATTATTTTGAATATAAACTTTTGTAAATGTTTACTATCTTTTCGGGTTTGGGGAACCTAATACATATCTCTCCCATTAATATGGGTTATTAATTAAAAAAAGAGAACGAACAACCAAACTTAATACTATTGTTAATCATATGCACTACAAAACCAAACTTAATACTATTGTTAATCATATACACTACAAAACCAAACTTAATAATATTGTTAATCATATACACTACAAAACAAAACTTAAAACAGTCTCAGCCGCATATGATTAATAGTATTGTTAATCATACTCCCTCCGTCCCACTTTAAACTTCATATTTGCTTTTTAAAAGTCAAACTCTGTAAACTTTTACCTTAAATAAAAATTAATATATACATAATAAAAATATTATGTGTCATCTTGTTAGATTCATCTTAATATCTATTTTCCAAATATAAATTTTACATGCGTAATTATTATTTGTAACTAGAGATATTTATGGTCAAACATGCTCATTGAAGACCGTGAAAAAGAAATTATGAAATTTAAAGTGGGATGGGTGAAGTATATACTATTGTCTTCCAAAAGACCCGTCCCCAGTGGTAAGCGGCGGTGATACCAGTCCCGTGTGGAACTTCACCATGAAGTTCACCATCAACAAAGCTCTTGCCCGCTAGAACCAATTAACTCTCATCTTCAAGATCTACTGCGAAAGGTCCATCTGTGACTAGGACATCGTAGAAGTCCAGTTCTGGTCAAAGAGATGGACGCCTACGCCATCGTTTTAATTGAGAGCGGCAACGCTTCCCACTAGAAGACCCGTACCCTGGTGGTCAACGGTGTCGACGCCAGTCCTGCGTGAAACTTCACCATGAACTTTACCATTGACGAATCTCTCGCCTGCCATAACCGATCTACTTTTGTATTCAAATCTGTTGTGGAAGGGCTCTCGACGACATGAACATCGAAGAAGTCCATATTCCGGTGAAGGAGCTTTTCGATTCCCCTGGTGGTGCCGAGAAGTCACAGTTTGTCAGTTACCAAGTTTAGAAACCTAGTATTGGTGATGGAGCGGTGGCGGTGGCTCAAGAAGGAGAAAAATAGTTCAGTTTTAAGCCTAGGGGTAGAATAGTCATGAAATTTTGAGTTTTAAATTTAGAGATATTTTTATCTTTTCAGATTAGGTTAATGCCTGAATTCCTTCTTTCCACGCCCAAATAGTGCAATTTGGGTATATCTATACAGTTACTTAAAATTTTAGAGTTACTTTAGCACTTTCATATTTTACAAGGTCATGTTGGAACTTTTGAAGTTTAATAGGTTAGATTTGTACTTTTCCCTTAAAAATTTATAATTTAAGGGAAATAACCTATTAAATTTATAATTTAATAGGTTAGATTTGTACCTATCACAAGAATGGAAATAATTTAAATTTTATAATTTAATTATCTAACTTCATTTTGTGTTATTATATGAAAGGCGTATTATAATATTCACACAAAAACTTTTAACAATATTAGAAGGAAGTAAATGTAAACTCTTGAGATTGAAAAGTTATCTAGCGTAGTAAACTTTCTCATTTTACATTTTATTGACTATTGAATGGCTCTTTGATTGTGAATTGGGCCTGATTTAGTGGTAATCCACACACTCTATAAACAAGAGGTTCAGGGTTCAAAATACAACCATGTTAAGAATTGTGAATATTAGAGCAATTTCTTGATAGAGCTACCCAGCGTCATGCAACTGTATCGTTGGTCCCCGTTGTGGTTTCCCAACCTGCAGGTGGTCGATGATGGTGAGATCGTGGTGGTTTCATTTCAGTGGTAGCGGTTCATTGGCGGTGCAATATTTGGGTGTTCTCAGGAGGGTCCCTAGCTATACATTTGTATGGAGTTTCAGGCTCCACTGAGCTTCAATAGATTCAATGGTGGTATCTCCTAACACTGCAAAAGACAACACCTATTACTGGGAGGTTGTTGTCGTGCCTCTCACAGATAGTATTTATAAGCCCAAATTACGGTTAACTACTAAATAGTAGCTAGTAGTAAGACGGGGTCGTCCACGAGGGAAATAGGATTTTTATTGAGTGCTAAATGTAGTTGAAAAGCACACGAAGGAGTCACTCTACGTGTGTGGTAACTGAGTTGGGGGTTTTGAGTTGGAAAAACACTACGACTACTATAAGCAACTAAATTAACCAACAATTAGAGCAAATAATACAGCTACGATTACACTAGCACGAGAGATGTAATTAATATGATAATGAGTCTTGGGTGTTACAATTCTAGTCATCCTTTGATCATAGATTGATTATCCTATTTTTATGCATTAACCACATAATGTGGAGAACTTATCAACACATTTCGAGTGTTGATATTTCTCGCCTCTCCTCGGTTATAGTTAGAGTAAGCGATCGGTGCCACACAATAACCCTTACCCTCGGGTCACCCTAGATAATCGCCGGCATAGACTTCCTCGAGGATAGCAATACACACGAAGACCCAACATGACTACCATAATGTTCTACAAGCGAGAAACACATAGATAGCACAAGTATATTTACTAATAACGACTACGAGGTTCGGCCTTCATGCTAATCGTTATTAGTGGGCTACATTGATAATTAGACAAACCCATTTAAATTCAACCTAAGTTTAAGCAACTCCATAAATCAAAAATCATAATTAGTTGTCACTCCTAATTATAACTAATATTGACCAACAAAAATCACGTTGACTAAAAGTCAAAATCTTCCGGGTTTGACCAAAAACCTAGCACATAATCAATCCACAATCTTCAACTAATTAATCACCCCAGTATATATCATGCATTAATCAAACAAGAAAGTACCAAACATACTTGATAATCAAAGCACAAAATAGGATAATAGAATCTCACAAATTCGTACTAGAAATGCTTACCAATTCCTCCCAAGAGTATATCTAGCCTAGAAAATGAAAACCCATAACAAATCTACAAGAATCCATGGAAAAGATGCAAAAATAAGAAAAGATGAAGAAAACTAGGGTTTGGAGGCCCCCAAATCAGGCTCCATTGAAATGGGGAAGAAGTGAATGAATAGATAGAGTTTTGGGGGCTGAAAACAGCTTTTAAAGCTGTCCAAAACTCGCTGCTGCGAAAGGGCTGCGGCCCGCAATGGTGCTGCTGCCCTCTTCTTATTTTCATTGCTATGGGTGAACCACTTAGCCGTTTTGGGAGTTCTTGTAGTCAATTTTATAGTGCTCGAGAATAAAATTCCAATGGTACCATTCATGTAGGTTGATTCTTCTTGGATCATTTTGAAGAACTTGGTCCAAACTTCCTAATTACAATTCATCCGCTTCGTTATCTTCCTTCTTCGACCCTTCTGTCTTCTACCACATTTTGACTCATGTCCTTCTATCTTCTACCATCCTTGTGAATGACCTTCACTAAATCAATCTGAAGTGCTTACGAGCAATCAACAAATTAAGCTTACAAAAAGGAATCTAGACGCTCGTAAGGACCAAAAATCCATTAGACTATAAATAGGTTATAAAATGAAGGATTTAGATATGAAAAGAGAAAACGGTCATATAAACCCCTTATGATGTAAACCTACCTAAATCTAGCAATCTTTCAATAAAAAGATAACAGAAGGGATGTTAAATGCTTCGGAAAATACATGCATTTGACGTCCTGTCAATTACCTCAGTTTTTCAGTGTTTTTTTACCTCGGATTTCAACTCTAAAAAACTAAGGTAAATGTGGGTGAAGTAAAAAGTATAATTTTTACCTCGGTTGTTACTTTTTACGTCAGTTTTTTCCCGATGCTGCATTAATTGAGATCAATGTTGCATTATGGTAGAAGGTCGACAGTATGGTACTCTGGCTGCGACATCGTTGGATATGATGCTGACATCATGAACATGCGATGTCGATGAAAGGAATATAGTAGCCGATGTGAGAGGAAGTACGTTGACGTCGCACCAGATGATGTTGTTCATAATACTAGCGATGTCAAAGTTGCTGAGAAGTGATATTGCATATATTGAGGGTCCCACGTGATGTCCCTAGTGATGTGGAACGCCAAAAAAATGACGTCGTTTTGTTTGTCGAAGAGACGTTGGTCTATGCAATGCGCTAATATGTCATTTTGGAGCTACTTAATGCGACGTCGCGGTTTAGCCGGTCAGCTCTCATTCCTCGTAAAATATTATGATAAAAAATATTCAATGATGCAAATGTTCGGTCATCGATAGCCGTTACATATTATAAAAAATGTGATAAATTGAGTAATAGTTGAACATCTAACAATACTCAATTGTTGTTCAATTATTGTGGGAATCATTAATTGATATGTTCATTTAAACTAACAAAGTTATGGCATACTAGTATATTACAAATAAATGTAACAATATATTAAAATACATAAGGTTGATCTAAAATTGAAACAATAATTGTATTTAACCTCATTTTTCTACATTGTACGGCGTTTATATTTCTAGGACGGCTGATGAGAAGCCAACTACGTCCATCTGATATGCTAGAATCCACTGATAACTCTATTTGGTCCTATTACAACCAATTTTTGTGGGATATGTATTGGAGATTGAAATGAGTGTCAGTGGTGATAGTTATTGACATGAAAATTAGGTTTGGGGGGGATTTTGTTTCAAATTTTTGTCTGAAATTTTTTGTTCCCGCTAGAAATTTCAGAATAATCAATCTCACTAGCTATTTGGTTTATCTATCATGACATTCGACATGTGTGCAACTGGATTTGTGGCCATGGTCTAATAATCGAAATTTGTTGTAAAAATCTCCGTTTAAAGGTTCCGGGCCCTTTTGTCAACTCGTTTATGCCCAAATTGAAAAAACATTGTCGTAAAAATTTGAATAAAATAATGATATATCCAATTTTGCATTTTGACATCTCCTAGTTTTTTGGAGGGACCTAAGTGTAAAAATAAAAAAGACAATGTGTGGTCTCAAACTCGATTCGGATTATCCCGAAAAGAAGCAGTGTCATCCATATATAGTCGAACTTATAATAACCAAGAGTAATAAAGAAACTGGTCTTATATTTCCCATTGACTTCCACAAAATCATACGACCGACAATTGTATACTTTTAAGTAATCATTTACAATTTTCTCTAGACCACGTACTGGCATTTTATAAAAATTGAAGGACGGAATTTTGTTAGTATTATATTTCAAAAAACCTAGAATATGAAATTTCATGTGATTCTCTATATGTGGCGGAAGCTTTCATTCCTATAACGCTTATCATTACAGTATTAATGGAGTACTATTAAAAAAACTTGGAAGATTTCCTAAGTTCGCGTGCCTGTAAGACAATACGCATAATTTCCATATAAAACATTTTTCATTTTGTTTTGGTGAAAGTATCTTAACACACAGTGACAAGCACGGAAGTTTGGGTAGTAGTGTAATTTCCCTAGAGTTTTGTAATGCACTGTTTGTGAATAATTTGGCTTGTTCTGGTGACCGATTCATGGCCAAATCCGAGCATAGTGGTCGTGATAATGTAAATTACATAAGCGTATATCAAATTATTCATTTTCAGTTTCTTGGAGGGATCTAAGTGCAAAAAAAAGACGTGTTGTCCCAAACTCGATTGCGATTGTCCCAAAAAGAAGCATTGTCATTCATATAACCGATCGTTTAGCCGCTCTTTCTAATAGACAGTTAGTCAAACTTATAATAACCGAGAGTAATAAAGAAACTGGTCTTATATTTTCCCCATAGACTTCCACAAGATCATACGACCGACAATCATATACTGGCACTTTGTAAAAATTGAAGGATGGAATTATATTACTATTATATTTAAAAAAAAACGTAGAATATGAAATTTCATGTGATTCTATATATGTGGCAAAAACTTTCATTCCCATAACGCTTAACGTTACAATATTAATGGAATAATATTTTAAAAACTAGGAAGATTACCCAGGTTCGCGTGTCTAAAGACAGTACGCATAATTTCCATATGAAACATTTGTCGTTTTATTTAGGTGAAAGCATCTTATCACACAGTGACAAGCATGGAAGTTTAGGCCGTAGCGTACTTTCCCCAGAGTTTCGTAATGCCCTGTCCATGAATAATTTTGGCTCGTTCTAGTGATGTGTCCATGGCCAAATTTGAACATGGTGGTCAAAATTTAATGGACGTAATTTTATTGCTTTTATATTTCATAAGAAGGGGTAGGGTTGTCAACCAACGACATTACACCAAAACCTCCCACCTGAAAAAAATGATCGAAAAATATTCAAATCCCAATGGAAAATATTGGTATCATATCACCATAGCACCAAAACCGACATTCAATTGCTTTGGACGTAGTGCATTGGCAAATTTCTCCAAAGGGGAAGAGCAACAAACCCAAACAAGGTAAGGATTTTCGGATGAAGTTTGATGTTGGTTTTTTGGGTTTTATATAAGTCTTTTGTTGCCCATTTCTTGGTAATTAAATCGTGGCATGTTAGTTGTTTACTTTGTGATATTTTAGTTGAGATTATAGGTGCTTTAGGACTATTCGTGTTCTCGTTGCATACTGTTTTGGCTTAGTCGATTGAACTTTGATGTCACACATTCAACATGAATCTGCAACTTCGCATGCGTCACGTCGGTCTAGATGAAGTACTTGCGACATGAATATGAACTCAGCTAAAACACATTAATATCATCGAGTTCTACGTCCCTTTGATTCTTAGATGGCTCGAATGAAGCAGACAGCCAGGAGGAAAAGGAAAGACACCACATGGGCAGGTTCAACGCGCACGAAGAAGGTAAAGGCAACGACCCCCCCCCCCCTCCATCGCCAACATGGGAAAAAATAAGCTTCATCAAGGAGGAGGCAAAGAAGCATTTTGAAAAGATCCAGGGCCGAAGGATAAAAAAAAGACCAGGGTGATAAAGCCTGAGGATGTGGAATAACTACACCTTGATGTTTTCCTTGAACCCTTCAAACCATCAGGAATGAAGGGTTTGATATGCTTGGATAAACCAACGTATGATAAGGAGGTCAAGGAGTTATACGTTAATTTTTCTAGGGAATCGAACAACATCTACAAGACAAGAGTTAACGGGATATAAGTGGTGATGGCGACAAAGTTCATCAATTAGGTGATTGGGTACACAATCGGTGGGGAGGATCAATTGGAGGTTGAGCCTCTATAGTTGTACTGTCGGGACAATTGGCCTCGACGGGTCATCGAGAATGACCCATCCGAGGCCCTTGATCCCAATCGAATGGTGGAGAAGTACTTCAAAATTGAAGTGTGGAACAGACTCATCCCAATAAAGTAGATCAAGCTTGGTGTTCTCAACCTTCATGAGAGAATGATGTTCAATATAATAGTACAAGTACTTATCTTGGCCGGACATCTTACGGAGTGCACGATCAATGGGACTGTCATGTACTTCCATCTTGCGGAGAAGAAGGTAGTCGACCTCGGGTACACCATCATCCAGGGGATGCATCAAGTGGCCATCTCACAAAGAGTCAAACACTCTCATATGGCAACGTCATCACCGCCATTCTGGAGAAGAAGAAGAAGGTTCCCATTAAATTGAAAGCGAAGATCCAGCCTAAGTACTACGATGCAAACTACTTCAGGCTGAAGCATTCGGTTTGGGAGGTGGGGACATGGATTGATCGCAATGTCCCTAAAGGGGATATGGATGTGCCACCCCCATCGGCTTCACAGCTATGGATGTTCACCCCACCATTATTCTCACCCCCATAACGGGTAACAAAATTTTATGTTTTTTTTGTTTATTCCAAATTATCATTAATTAAAATTTCAACATTTTTGTTTCATGTAACTAATTTCTTATCCCATGAGACTTAAACAAAAGGCCTTGGGCATCCTCCTGATGGACATGACTAAGACTAAGGTCATGGCGCTGCACATGGAACACGCAGGGCGTAATCTTACGTACGAATTGGGGGTGCTGAAGTCTATGATAACCGATGCGATCAATGAACCTGCGGGGGATGATGGGCCTGGGGTGGACGAGGATGGGTTGGATACCACAGATGGTGAAGGAGAGTCTAGCACAGGCGATATTGAGTCTTCCACCAAAGAGTCGAAGACTAATTCTCAAGAAAATGGAAGCAGTTCGTCGGCAAACGATTTTATCCCACCCGAGTCACCACCCCATTGATTGTTATGGAACATATGTTTGTTTGTCATAGAAGATGAAGAATGTTTGTTTGGATTTTATTAAGATTCGATGTCTTTTGTTTCATTTTGATTTTGCTGGGATGTTACATGGTACGTACATAGCATTATGTGTTTTGGATATACATATGTACGTACCTAGATTTAGTCCTACACATGTAAATTGATGAAATTTGAGACTGGCTGGTGAACTTGGAATGAAACCTTTAGATGGTACATTCCAAGTTCTGGTTGTATTGGTTAAGTATCCTTAATTTATTATGTATGATAGATATGTGCGACCTCGCGCTCCATTCGCACAGTATGTTTTCGCGTTAATCGACATGTCACTAATTTAGGTGCGACATCGCATTAATTATTTTTATTAAAAGGATCTTAGGCACAGGTTTGGATCGAGGGGCATGTGTGACTTCGCCTAGTGGAAAAATCGACGTCGCTCCTTACTTCGGATAAAAGTCGGTCACATCAACTGATGGTGCAAGGTCGATTTTCTCATCACTTACTATTACTGCTAGGTCGTACCCTTATTGTCGATGTCGCAATTACGTCGGTAATAACTTTTACTTTGATTTCCTAAACTATTTACTCTGGTTATTGTAGAACCACGGTAAATAATATTATTTACTTTAAAAAACCGAGGTAAGTAGGGCGAAGTAATAGGTTCAGTTTCTTGTAACGTAGTTAGCTCTTAAATTAGGATGTTAACATGTAATTTGATTGCTTGAATATGATCTTTTAAAAAAAAAGGCTCTTTCATTTATGCTGCGTAGTTTATGTATTTAATTTCTATTTTAGCATTTTAGCACCCAACGGAGTAATAAATGTGAATACAAATAATTGTGAGTTTGGAATGTTTGAGGGAAACAAATAAAGGCTTTGGTAATATTTGGACTTTGTAAATGATTTCATTTCGGTCCTATTTTAATTTTTTTGTTTGGGCTGAATTGGTTTTATTGGTCCAAACTGAAAATAAAATACACACCAATAAATGGGTCTACTCGAAAGTTTCCAGAATCTTAAAATGGCTTCTTCCTCACCTCTTTGTCCTGCAACTCCGGGGACCTGAAAATCAGATTTTCCCAGTGAACTCATGCTCTCTTCAGCTTTACATCTTTTCCTGGGCGGACTTTTGTACTACCTTTACTACCACTTTTAATCAACCCGGGAGCGCAAAAATAATAAGTTCATTACCCCCTTAACCTCAAGAATTGAGCTGGGGCGATCGCACCGGATCGAACCACCCTCACCTCCGCCAGGGTGAGCTACTACGACCTTCCATTCGAGTTAAAACCTTTGCTTTTAATAATTGAACTTTTTCTGAGAAGATGAAGGCTCGTTGTTACAGGATCGGTAGGCAAAGATTCATTCCCTCCTTACATTCCTCAGCAATCCGGCTTTATAGGAATCACAACAGTAGTAGAGTTGAGTAGGATCCTTATTCCACAGGTTGCAATCGGCTTCTCCTGCTAGATTCGACGGGCTAAACCGGGTCGGCAGGATTATATATTACGGAAGCCACCAACAATGTGTGGGTTCCTGTATTTTGTTTAGTTAATTATAGAGAAAAGTGCATATATTGTTGGTGTTTTATGAAACACAAGTCTATTTAAGTATAAATGGATTCTAGTAGCTGTGAGTTCGGGACGTTATAACAAGTTCGGTGATGCGGAGTGCACACTTGTATAAACTATCTACGAGCTTACAATTTCAGGATAAGTATTAAATTTGCGTTAGTCTGAATATTGATGACTAACATGTTTTGTCCTGGTGTGGAAAGATTTATCATTTCAGAATTTATTATAACTCTGATGTGGTGGTGCGTATTGCCCAACTTCTCTTTGATGGAAAAGATAAGGACGATACATTGAATGTGACATTGCAATGAAAAGATGTATCTGTATCGTGTGAAAAATTACATCATTTCAGAATTTATAATTCTGATCGGAACATGGTTTAGTGTGGAATGATGAAGTGTTGTGTCTTTTCACGACATTTGTTTCGTATATATAGAAGCATACACATGCACAGAATAGTGACAGGAAACTAAGAATTTTCCCATACATATATATAACCAAAAACACAGATACTCATTAGTATTCTTCTGATTCAAGCCTAGAACAGGAGGGATTATCGATTGTTTTATCCTCGAAGGGAATTCGTGTAACCCAAGGCTGTAATAGGGTCGAATTACTCTTTAAGGAAAGCGTACGCAACGCGACTCACATCGATATCCAAGAAAAGTTTCACCACAATCATCCAAGCGTGATTTTGTCATTCCATTGGAATGCATTATTACAGCTTTTACCCCAACATATATAACCCTATATAATTGATGAAAGTGCAGATATAACCCTGCAATAATGAAAGTGCAGATATAACCCTGCGATAATTGAAAGTGCAGATATAACCCTGGTCAGTCAATGCTGGAAATAATGGCTTTAGGGTTATATTTGCACATATGTATAATAGTTAGAGTTATATTTGCACATATGTATAATAGTTAGGGTTATATTTGCACATATGTATAATAGTTAGGGTTATATTTGCACATATGTATAATAGTTAGGGTTATATTTGCACATATGTATAATAGTTAGGGTTATATTTGCACTAAAAAATAACTCAGGGTTATATTTACACTTTCTCCAACATATAGGGTTATATTTGCATATTACCCTTAATTATAAATAAAAGGGATATGCAAATATAACTTGGAGAAAGTGTAGATATAACTCTGAATTATTTTTAATTGCAAAAACAACTTTGACTATTGAATGAAAGTGCAAATATAACTATATTACCGTATTTTTGGCGTTGACTAAGAAATTTTTGGCATTGATCCACTTGCAAAGACTAAAATACCCTTATGCTGAAAGCCTTACATGAGATGGACAATTATGCCCTCTCCGCCAACTACCACCACCACCACCCGCCTGGCTCCACCTTCACCGCCAGGCCACCACCACCACCCACCAGGCTCCACCTTCACCGCCAGGCCACCACCACCACCCGCCTGGCTCCCTCACTGTTGTTCCACCACCAACCCATCTCCCCGCCGTTGATTCACCATCACCACCACCAACCTCATCCTAGCCCCGCCAATCCCCTATCACATTCCATCAAAACCCTTAAGCTCGCTCTGCCGTACATAACCCCATATCCACTCCCTCTTCGAGTACAAACGCAAGCCGGAGCTCGCCGGAGAGACTCTGCCAGTCGTCATCATCACCTCCAGAGCTCTTTTGCCACCCCTGTCATCTCCCCTGCCATCAATTTTGCTGGTGTTCATCGCCGCCACTCCACCACCTTTGCCAACACCAAACCCACCACCACCCGAGCCCCGCTGCTACCACACTTTTGTTCAACCCCACTCTACCACCTAAACCCAATGTCACCATTCTTCCCTCCTCCGCCACCTAAACCCACCTCCGCCACCATCAGTCACCATTTTCGGCACTACTCAGTCAAGCATCGAAAAATCGAGACCCACTTGCGTCGGTGAAAATGGAGAGGAGAGACACTGAAGAAGACGATCACCCCCGTCTCACCGCATATAAACAGAAGAAAACAGAGAGGAGAGAAATGGAAGAAAATCTATCACCCCCGCCTCACCGGAAATTGAGATCCACCTGTGCGAATGAAAACGGAGAGGGGAGAAATGGAAAAAGATGGAATTGGGAGAAAGAAATGGCAGAGAATCCCGGTGGCATCCCCTCCTCTTGCTGTCGACGAAAACTAATCCCTTGTTAGACTGACAAATCCATCGCAATCGTTCATCGCATTGCTTCATTTTTGTTCTTCGTACTTCTTCGCCGGACGTAACGTTCTCCGTGTTGTGCTCGTGGATCTCGTCCTGGGAACCATCGAGGCCCAACAGCCAGATCCTCCACTCTGATAACTTCGTCTTCAAAAAATGTGGCGTCGGCGACAACTAGACCAAGAGCCATTACTCGGAGGGCACCGAGTTGATCAACTCCAATCTCGACAGTGTGCAAAAAGGGGGCGAGAAATGTAACTGCAGTCGTTACCCATAAATTTTTGACCCAATATTGTTTGTTTTCGGTTTCTTTGTATCTATGGATTTCTTAAACCCACCTCGGAGAATATGAGATGAAACGCCAATTGTGAGAATGAAAACGGAGAAGATGAGAAGAAGATGAGATCGACTGGTATTGGGGTAGGATTGTAATTTCAATATTTTTTCTTTTTTCTTTTTTATAGAGGGGAAAAATAGTCTTTTCAGTGTATTTTGGCTTCCAACTGCCAGAAAAGGTTATATTTGCACATAATCTAAATATCTAGAGTTATATTTATACTTTCAATTATGGCAGGATTATATCTGCATTTTCGTCAATTATATAGGATTATATATGCACTTTACTCTTAATAAAACTACATTTTGCAATCAAACTCCTAACCTGTTCTATCACTTAAAAAGGGTCACATTTTTAAAAAACTTTCTCCTAGACATTACTCATTGGAAACAAATATACTCCCCTCCGTCCCTTCGTAAGGTTCCTACTTTTCATTTTCGTCTGTCCCAATCAAAGGTTCATATTCTTTATTTAGACTGAAATTATGGTTGAAATGTGGCTAGCTCATTTTAATCCTTCATTCTCCCTGCCACATCAACATGCATAAATGTCTGTGCAAGAGGGAATTAAGAGTATCTCCAATGCAAGCATCTCTTTAAAAACATAAAAAAACATGTAGGATTGATGCTCTGAAAATTTAAAATTTACCTCCAATGCAAAAGTCTATTTAGGGGGGTCAATCTGATGTGGAAGACACGTGGAGTGAGGGCTTCAATTATACCTTCTGCATTAAGACGGTCATATTGAAGCCGTCAGTTTGTCAAATTACCAAATTTAGGATTTTAACTTTTAATTATTTTACGATTCCAAATTTAAATGTAACATTTGGATTCCAATTTTAATGTGTTATTTATATTCACAATACAAACAAATTTTAGTCATTTAATTATATTATATTGATTTAAAATATTAAAATCTATATTTTAAAATTACAATCTCAAAATCGATAATATTATAGAAACATAAAAATTTAATTTAATTTACATTAAATTAAATTACTGTGAATTATTATTTCTTAATTTTAATTCAACATATATTTAATATTTTAATATTATTTTTTTAATAAAAAGTGATAGTTATATTGTAACTGAAATTAGAGTTTTTAATTATAAAACCTGAATTTTATTTAAAATAGATGAAATTAAATATATTATATATAATTATTATTGAATCATCTTGATATAAAACAATGTTTTTATACTAAAGTGATTTTAACTGGCGCTCTTGCATTGGAGTGCAAGAACTCAAAAAGCTTCTCAATCAACCCTCTCATATCCACATCATATTGACGCCTAATAAAATGTTGACAAATGTCTTCTACTTTTACTCACGACCCCCTTAGTATTGGAGATGCTCTAAGACTATTAGAGCATCTTCACGTCATATTGAAAGACCATCAACCCACAAAAACATCTCCAATGCAAGGGTCAAATGAAACCATCAATATGACGTGACACACTTTTCTTTAGAGGGGGGCAATGCGAGCTTCTATGTAAAGAAGCTTATATTGAGGCCCTCACTTGTCTTTCCAAGAAAAAGTAATAAGTGTTATAAACATGCATGAACTAACTAAAATTTGGTTCAATCGTTAATTAGCACGTCATAATGAAGTTATTCTTGTGAATGTAGCATTGGAGATGATAATTTAAAAAAGACCATCAATTAATTTATTATGTTTACATCATATTAAAGTTCCAATAAAAATATATCAGTTGGCAAAAGAGACTGTTAAACCTGACTCTTCCAATAGAGATGCTCTCACATTGGGACAGAGGGATTAGAACAAATTTGATCAAAAAATAAAATTTTGCCGTTTTTACCCGGTCATACAACGTAACTTCAAAAAACACATGGAATTATAGTACTCTCTCTATCCTAGTATAAGCTGCACATGGGGGTGTTCAAATGCAGGTAGTTGAAAATGTGGCCCATGGTCCGGCCCGGAAGAACAGGGCACCCGCAATGTGGGTACCCAAATTGTTCGGGCCGGGTAACAGGGTACCGCTGACCTGTTTAAAATTTATGTTTTTGAGATAATTTTTATTTTTTATGTAACGTAAATTTGTATTAGTGCAAGAAAAAATTATTTACAATGATAGTAATTTTGTTTAACAATTGAATTCCCTTGACATTTTTTTGTACAAACTTGTATCATTAAAAAAATTCAGCATATAATGACCACTAAGAGCAACACGTCCTTAATCATCAACATCATTCCCTAGTTTGGATGAACATAACAAATTATGTTGAAATGACGAGAATAAGATTATTGTGTTAATAAATTTTAATTTAGTGGAGTCCTTATTAAAGTTTGATATGAAATTTGTGATGGAAAATAAAATATAATTTTTATCAACTTGACCTACTGGCTACTGCTAGAATAGGGTTGTGACCGGGGTTATAATTAAGTATCGAGGTTGAAAGGGAAGGGCTGAAATTTGAAGGAACAATTGAGCATTCATAGTTGAAAGATAATGTTTGAAATTTTAGCACTTGCATATTATGTAAATTTGCATTATTTAATAATTAATATTACATAGATATGGACAATTGAGAATTGAGAATAGATGTGTAGAAAAATATTATTTAAAATTAAATTATTTTAATTTTATCGGGTATCACCGGTACCCAGAAATTACATTTTTGCGGCCCTAGCCCTGGCCCGTTAAATTGTAAAATTTTTGGGTTGGACACCCAGTCCTAAAAAATGAAAAAGTACCCGGTTATTTTATGTCTGGCCGGTAGATGAACGGGCCGGGTATTGCGAGCTGGGTTTTTTTGAACACCCCTAGTTGCACACCTACTATTTGTCAATCTACACTGTCAAAATTTAACCACATATTTGAATAGATATATAAACAATTATACTATCATATGTGATATTGTTGGATTCGTCATAATAAGTAGTTTCTAAATATCGACTTTTTATTTACCGTTATTAGACGTAGTTAAACATATTAACAGTCAAACATGTTTCTTGAAGATCATGAAAAAGATTATGTGCAGCTTATGTTGGGACGAAGGGAGTACGAGTATAAATTTATGTAAAGGAAAATTCAAATGAGTCTGTCTCTTGAAATACGGTATTTCCATAAGTTATGGAAAGATCAGAGACTACATTGCAATTGTAGGACAATTGCAATGAATTTCGTGGGTCAGTATAATCGGGTTGAATTTGGGTCCATGCGCCGCTAAAACCCATACTTTATTCCCCAAATCCTTCTACTCTGTTCGCAATTTTCCCCTAAACCATCTGCTCTACTCGCCTGAATTCATTGTTGCCGAAAATGGAAACGTTGCAGATATCACCCTAAACCCTAAACGTTGCAGATCTCGCCGATTTGCCTCATGAATTCAGGCGATTTGCCAATTCAAAAAACATTGCCGATCTGCCTCATGAATTCAGGCAAAGTAATTGTACAAATATTTATGACCAGAATTGTATGATTTCTATTTGCGATTTAAGTTTTGAAGTGCAATATAATCGTAATGTTTTGAAGTTGCAATTTGATTTAATCATATTCTTCAGATGATCGAAACTGAAGAAGAAATCGAAGAACATCTTGTTGTTGGTGCTGTTATGCCTACTCAGTGTATGTCTCCCTTTTAATCCATACAGAATTAGATTCATTAAAAACTGAATGTTGCACATACACAGTGATACCTTTTAAATCATAAGTAGTATTGTTGAACAAATATGAAGTTCTTCTGTTCATGAAATCAAAGAACATCTTGTTGTTGCTGCTGTTATGCCTACTGAGTGTATGTCTCCCTTTTAATCCATACAGAATTAGATTCATTAAAAACTGAATGTTGCACATACACAGTGATACCTTTTAAATCATAAGTAGTGTGTTTTTGTTGAACAAATATGAAGTTCTTCTGTTCATGAAATCGAAGAACAACTTCTTGTTGCTAACATATTGTTGTTAGCTGAATCCCAATTTCATTATAGTGTTTTAAGACTAAAAGTCCAAGTTTCAATATAAAGCTTTAGTGTTTATACTGAACATAATTAAGAGTCTTGGATCAGAGAAGAAAAACCAAAAAGAAAAGTTAACTGAAATTACGAATGAGTAACTCTATATTTTTAATATATCAAACATATATGATTTAAGTTATATATCAAGTGTTTCAGTCTGAAACTCTAATGTTTTATTTGAAATTACTGCAGTGTATGACCAACCAAACTTAGCTGAAATTGACGTAGCTGGATGCTTTGATGGGCTTCAAGCAAGAACGCTACAAGAATTGGAGGACCTCTACAAATGACATGTTAACAAATTAGGATTTAGCTACAAAACACCACACAAAGGAAGAACAACGAAGGAGTTGTCACTGAAAAGTACTTTTCATGCTCATGTCAAGGGAAAACTCGAGAGAAAAAAGAAACATCAACCCCACCAATGCCAATCTGTGATGGATCAAACGAATCAACATCGAAAAGGAGAAAGACAAAGGAATTTTCTGTAACTAGAACAAGTTGTAAGGCTGAAATACGAATCAAGTTGGTGGACAACCTTTATAAAGTGATGCACCATATCTTGCAGCACAACCATGACTTTACAAGACCAGCTTGGCAATATCTACAACGTAGTGAGAGAAAAATTACAGCAGAGAAGGCCAAGATCATAGAGGGGATGGAAGCCACTAGATTAAAGCCATCAATTGGTTTCAATTACTTGGTCCATGAAACTAAAGGTGAAGAGAATTGAGGGCATACCATGAGGGACCATATAAACTACATTGGAAGGCTGAGAATGAAGGTGATTGAAGGTGGGGATGCACAAACTGTTATAGAGCAGCTTCAACAAAAGAATGAAGAAGATGCGGATTTTTTCTTTCAAGTGAAGATGGATGATGAAAGCAGGTTATCGGACTTATTTTGGAGAGACTCGATGATGAAGGAGGATTACACTTTGTTTGGAGATGTATTGGTATTCGACGCAACCTTTAGAACAAACAAATAAAACCTAATATGTGCTCCATTTGTGGGCATCAACAATCATTGGAAGAACGTCATGTTTTCTTGTGCTTTCATATCTGATGAAAAGGCACCAACGTTTGAATGGTTGCTTGAAACCTTCATAAAATGCATGTTTTCTTATCATGACCAAGCAATGAGGACTGT
Source organism: Rubia yunnanensis (assembly GCA_037428765.1). Lineage (NCBI taxonomy): Eukaryota > Viridiplantae > Streptophyta > Magnoliopsida > Gentianales > Rubiaceae > Rubia > Rubia yunnanensis. Next base: position 114,227,347 of record CM075061.1, on the reverse strand, counting down.
AATAGAAAAGGTAATGTTGACCTTACAAATCCTGATCTTTTCATACACAATTAAGATTTCTTTATAAACAATTACTGTTTTAATATATGACTCATGTGTTTCAACATTACATACTGGAACAGGTTTTACCAACAACAAGACACCGACTATGTATATGGCACCTTCAGCAAAATGCTTGTACGCACTACGGAGAATTGAAGAAAGACGATCCATTCAAAAAGGCATTTGATTATTGCTTAACAGAGTGTGTTAATCATGAAGAATTTGAAGACACTTGGCAGGTTATGATCACGACATATGGCTTGGAAGACCACACTTGGTTTCAACGTCTATATAATATCCGCAATAAATGGTGCCCAACTTTGAACAAGGGTTTTTTCTTAGCTGGAATTCTAGCATCACAAAGAAGTGAGAGTACCAACAGTGCCATCATGTTCAATGCTAGTAAAACAACATCTCTCACTCAATTCTTGAAGATATTTGAGAAAATTGTCAAGAAATGGAGAAGCATAAAAAGCACGGCCGAACACAACTGCGCTCGATCAATCCCAAAATTAGCACATGATAGTCATGCTGGGCTTTTAAAACATGCAGGCGAGGTCTACACTTTGAAACTATATAATGACTTCAAGAAGGAACTATATCATCGCAATGGCAACAACAATAGCGGAAAGCTACAACGGTGGAAATTTCAAACTGTTTGAAGTAAGTTGGGAGAAGCACCCAACAGTAATAGAAACAGTAATGTTCAATAAAACACAAGCATCAGTTGAGCTCAACTGTTCTTGCAAGGCCTTTGAAGAAACATGTATGTAGCTGATCAACAATTCTTCTTACAACGGTTTTAGTATAAACAATTACTGTTTTAACATATATTGTACACCCTACACTGCTTGAAACAGGTATGTTGTGCTTTCATTGCATTCAAGGTTTGCACCTCCATTCCATCTCCAGAATACCCTCACAATACTTTTCTACAAGATGGACAAAGAATGTGAAGAAACAGGTCTGGGATAAATAACTCAAGCAAGACATAGACCCGACAACAACGAAATTGAAGGACACCATTCCATGGCATCATGAAATGGCAAGGAAATTCTACAACCTGATCTTGAAGAGTGAAGACAGTGTAAATGCTAGAGGAGTTCTCGAAGATGCACTAGGTAAACAAACAATCAAAATTCAGAAAATCTTATCTACAGAATCAAGCACCACAGAAAAAAAAATGAGGCTATCAGCATATCAAGTTCAGTCACAACAAACATACTTGATCCAAAGTATGCAAAGACAAAAGGAAGGCGTGCAAGAATCAAGTCGACATTAGAGAAAGGCAAACGATCTACAAATGAGTTTGGTACTAAAACACCAAAACAACATATCATTTGAAGCACTTCAGCAACTTATTTCAAGTGTAATTAATCCAAAATATTCAGCAACTTATTTCAAGTGCACTTTAGAAACCGAATGTTCATTTTAAGTGACATTATAGACCATTCATTACAAAGTTTATTATAAAGTATTAATGGTTTTTTGATAAAACCTTCATTACAATCGTCGAATCGACATTATAGACGGCTTTCAAAAATCATATGAATTATACATTTCATAATGAACATCTATCACTATAAAGTCTCAATGTTTTAACCTAAATATCAAGTCTGCCAAAATTAAAATCAGGTTGATAGCAAGCTAAACTTTTGACTAATGCAACTTATAGTGAAGATGTATAACTACAAACATGCAATGTTTTAACTTAAAATCCAACCTGGCAGGCAAATAAGCAGCTAACTTTGAAATTTTAAGAGAAATCACTAAAATAAACTACTGAAAATAAACTTCTGAAATGAACATTTTAAAGTGAGCATGTATTACAATAAACTGTCACTGTTTTAACATAAAACATCCACCATTCCATGCTTAAAGTCAGATACATATCATAACTAAAGTTAAAACTTTGTTTCCATCCAAAAGATAATCTGCTTTCATCCAAAAGATTCAATTTCTGGCCCCAACTAAATCCACCACAGCCTATTACAAAATATTTTCAAAACAATGTGAAGGTCAATCATCAATGTGAAGGTCAAAACTAGGCATGGAATCAACAACTTTCTTCTTAAAACCATCGCAAAAATCATCAATCTGCATCAAGATTGCAGGATCTTCAAAAAAATCTTGAGAGCTAAGCTGCTGGTCAGAATCAGTATCAGGATCATCCCGAGGGGCCACTAGTTGTGCTGCTTTCAATAAACGCTCTGATAATTTGGCACTAACCACTTCCATGTCCCTCCGAAAAAAGGAAAATGCCTCACTAGCAGCATGTAAAACAACAAATAATTAAACTAAAATACAAATAAACCAACATAAAATAAAAACAAATGAAAAACCATACTCACATTCTTTTTAAGGGCTGCAATATCTAAATCTGTTAGAACCCCGGGAGGAATATCGAAATGTAGAACCCGACTATCAGAAGTAGCAACATTACGAACCCGACTCGTACTACCTTTCGACCCACCAGCTCTCAATTTACCACACTCAGTCAAAGGATACACTTCCTTCAGTAGCACAGCTCGCTCATACCCACATTTCTTCAGTCACTCACACCTTTTTTTCATCTTTTCGTCAGTCCAATGCTAAAGAAGGGGTACAACCAAAGAATCCTTCATACTATGATAAGGTACACGCTGTAAAATTTGAATTAAGAGAAAGTACACACAGCCACTCACAGCCGTATATGAAGGAACCTTCTTAAATCTCTCCACACCCGCACATAATTTCTGAAGAACATATCCACACGAACTCAGCTTCTTAATTCTACTGACATCTTCAACAACTGTTAAGAGCTTCATATCAATACCCTTGCTCCTACTCCTTGTAGGAGCAAGGAAGTGCCCAACACAATACAGGATAAAACAACGCTGAAAGTCCTAGCCTTCATCCCTCAACCCAATCATATAATCAAAAACCAGCTCTAAAGGAATCTCATCTTTCTCTCCAATCTTAAACATTTCCTTCAATCGTCCCCTCAATTCTAAATCTCGCTTTTCACCCTTGCCTACATGACTAATCTCAACAACTTCCTCATCATTAATAGGCAATCCAAGCACATCAAAAACATCATCCGGACACAGGGTATACTTATCAGCACCAATATATTGCACACAAAAACCTGGATCAAAATTTTGTACCAGAAAAGGAATGATTTTTAGGGGCAACTTACGGATACTAATCTCCAACAAACTACCAAAACCAAGAGAGAGGACATCAATCACTTGACACTCAGACAATAAGCCATTCAACTCCTTAATCAAGTCTGGTCTGCAAGAAGACTTGTAAACCTTCTCAACTCTACAATTGCAAATAACAACACATCAATAAAATGATATATTATAACAAAAAAAGTTAACCTTATTTTTTTAAAAAAGGTACACTGCTTTATAGAATAACAACTTCACTCACTAAAAGCAACATATAATCACACCATGAATAAACGGCAAGTACTTTAATATAAACAGTAAAACCATTAAACTAAACTATGACACGTATTTATAAAACTAAATCAGAAACTGTTCAAGGAAAAAATCATATGTTTCACCATAAAATCATCCTGTTGGAAAATACATATAGGTTAGGTTCTTAAATAATGACACATATTTATAAAACTAAATAAGAAACTGTTCAAGGCAAAAACCACATGTTTCACCATAAACACTTCATGTTGAAAAATACATATATGTTAGGTTCTTAAATAATATGACACGTATTTATAAAACTAAATCAGAAACTGTTCAAGGAAAAAATCACATGTTTCACCATAAAAACATCATGTTGAAAAATACATATAGGTTAGGTTCTTAAATAATATGACACGTGTTTATAAAACTAAATTAGAAATTGTTCAAGGCAAAAATCACATGTTTCACCATAAAAACATCATGTTGAAAAATACATATAGGTTATGTTTTAACTAATATGACACGTATTTATAAAACTAAATCAGAAATTCATGTTGAAAAATACATATAGGCTAGGTTCTTAAATAATATGACACGTATTTATAAAACTATATCAGAACATGTTCAAGACAAAAATCACATGTTTCACTATAAAAACATCATGTTGAAAAATACATATAGGTTAGGTTTTTAAATAATATGACATGTATTTATAAAACTAAATCAAAAACCGTTCAAGACAAAAATCACATGTTTCACTATAAAAATATCATTTTGAAAAATGAAAAACTTACTTTGCTCCATCGGTGCCCACCAGCGTCACAACTTGTTGAACCTCCCGATCTCTCTTCTTGACTGGTGCATCACCATCAGCCTTCTTTTTGTTGTCTTCTCAACAGCCACCTTTTTTACATCACAATCATCCTTGTCTTTCTCAGCTTGAAGAGCTTTCTTCTTCTCAGCTGCCGCCTTCTTCTTCTCAGTTGTCGCCTTCTTCTCAGCTTCTATTTCCGCCTTCTTCTCAGCTTCAATTGTCGCCTTCTTCGCACCACAATCCGCCTTGTCTTTCTCAGCTTGAAGAGCCTTCTTCTCGGCTTTAATTGCTTTCGTCTCCTCAGTTGCTGGTGTTGACTTTCCACTACCTACTCTTTTCCTCACACCAAAATTGACCTTCTTAGGTCGCTCAATAAGAACAACATCCTCAACAAAATCAGAATCATCAGCACCAGCAAATTTAGCACCCCCACCATCCACAACCTCAGTTCTTTTAACCTTCTTTAAAGTGTGGAGAGGAGCAGTTTCTACTTCCTCAATGACCACATTCATATAATTCTTCCCCTTATTGACAACATCCTCAACATTTGATAAATTCCTAATGCGCGATGATTTGCGCAATCCTATTTGTACAAAACCAAATTGATCAGTAAAAATAATAAAACAGCAACATTACAAATATAATAATGAACCTTATAAGATAAACTGATAATGTAACATACCAATGTAACAACCTTTTAAAATACAAAAACCCAAGCCTCATATGAATTTAAACACAAAAAAAAACAAAAACCTAAGTTAGTTCTTAGTCTCAAAAGCAAACGAATGTAAATCCTTAATCAACTCCAGAAGATTCCAATGAAAACCAGGGACTACATTGCATCAGCAACCTTTACAAAAATAATGTAAACACCAAAACAAGCATCCAATAGTAAAGGAAGACAGTAACATTCTTGAAAAGAGAAACAACAGAGAAGCCATGAGTACATTATATAAGCCAAATGATTTGAAAGGCACGCAATGCGGTCAACCAACAGGGACTTTAAATATAAAACTCTGTTCAATAAGAGCAAGTTTTAATACAGTAGAACTTCACAGCTGAAAGTTGAAACATTCATTATGCATTTTTATACTTTCAAACTTTCAGTCCTTATGTACATTGTGCACTATTTTTGAGGAAGGAATTCATTTAGTAGCAGAAAATCCATATTCTTAGAATTTACTTATCACTCCTGAAGGGGAAATATAGAGAATGCTCTGGAAAAGCTGCCCAAAACCAAGAAGTATGCACAAAGCAAGAAGACAAGCTCAAATGTATACATTGCAAATGTATACTAAACCAACTAAGCTAGCAACTAAACCAACTATACAGTGCAAATGTATACTCTGAGTACATACACCGATCGATCTAGTGACCATTAGCAAGGTAACAAAACAAGCTTCCATGTTTCACAAGATCTAGTCAAAATTACAAGATGCTGCTTCTGTTTAAAATAACAATTTATTTCAATCACTCCTTTGAAAAGCCAGAATGCCAAAGAAGGCAACAATACGAGTAGCCAAGCCAATGAGAATGCGAATAGTTATGCAAATTATAGCGTCATGCACACTATGAATGGATACTTTTCAACAAAATTGCAGTAACCTTTACAAATTCATGTAAACACCAAAGCTATTAACAGATCTTGTAATAGTAAAAACCAAAGCTATTAACAAATTTTCTAAACCCTAAACCTAGTAAATTGGGAAAACATTAAAAAAAACACTAAAATCATCTCACAAATAAAATAAAAAAGTGGTTAAAAGGCAAAATAAAGCAAAACATTCAACACTTGACAACAAAAACAGACAATAAGAGCAAAAATTAAAAAAAATAAACATCACCTTCTACATTATGAAAACTATCGACGGATACTTCCTTCCTCTTCACCATTCCGCTACTATAACACACAAAAAATATCAGATCCGAAACAAAAACCCTAAAATACGAACTTAAAAACCTAAAAAGAAACCAAAAAATCAACTCAAAAGTAGAATATAACCTATGTCGAACACAAAGGAACACCGATTCGGCACCGGATCGAACCACCCTCACCTCCGCCAGGGTGAGCTACTATGACCTTCCATTCGAGTTAAAACCTTTGCTTTTAATAATTGAACTTTTTCTGAGAAGATGAAGGCTCGTTGTTACAGGATCGGTAGGCAAAGATTCATTCCCTCCTTACATTCCTCAGTAATCCGGCTTTATAGGAATCACAACAGTAGTAGAGTTGAGTAGGATCCTTATTCCACAGGTTGCAATCGACTTCTCCTGCTAGATTCGACGGGCTAAACCGGGTCGGCAGGATTATATATTACAGAAGCCACCAACAATGTGTGGGTTCCTGTATTTTGTTTAGTTAATTATAGAGAAAAGTGCATATATTGTTGGTGTTTTATGAAACACAAGTCTATTTAAGTATAAATGGATTCTAGTAGCTGCGAGTTCGGGACGTTATAACAAGTTCGGTGATGCGGAGTGCACACTTGTATAAACTATCTACGAGCTTACAATTTCAGGATAAGTATTAAATTTGCCTTAGTCTGAATATTGATGACTAACATGTTTTGTCCTGGTGTGGAAAGATTTATCATTTCAGAATTTATTATAACTCTGATGTGGTGGTGCGTATTGCCCAACTTCTCTTTGATGGAAAAGATAAGGACGATACATTGAATGTGACATTGCAATGAAAAGATGTATCTGTATCGTGTGAAAAATTACATCATTTCAGAATTTATAATTCTGATCGGAACATGGTTTAGTGTGGAATGATGAAGTGTTGTGTCTTTTCACGACATTTGTTTCGTATATATAGAAGCATACGCATGCACAGAATAGTGACAGGAAACTAAGAATTTTCCCATACATATATATAACCAAAAACACAGATACTCATTAGTATTCTTCTGATTCAAGCCTAGAACAGGAGGGATTATCGATTGTTTTATCCTCGAAGGGAATTCGTGTAACCCAAGGCTGTAATAGGGTCGAATTACTCTTTAAGGAAAGCGTACGCAACGCGACTCGCATCGATATCCAAGAAAAGTTTCACCACAATCATCCAAGCGTGATTTTGTCATTCCATTGGAATGCATTATTACAGCTTTTACCCCAACATATATAACCCTATATAATTGATGAAAGTGCAGATATAACCCTGCAATAATGAAAGTACAGATATAACCCTGCGATAATTGAAAGTGCAGATATAACCCTGGTCAGTCAATGCTGGAAATAATGGCTTTAGGGTTATATTTGCACATATGTATAATAGTTAGGGTTATATTAGCACATATGTATAATAGTTAGGGTTATATTTGCACATATGTATAATAGTTAGGGTTATATTTGCACATATGTATAATAGTTAGGGTTATATTTGCACATATGTATAATAGTTAGGGTTATATTTGCACATATGTATAATAGTTAGGGTTATATTTGCACATATGTATAATAGTTAGGGTTATATTTGCACATATGTATAATAGTTAGGGTTATATTTGCACATATGTATAATAGTTAGGGTTATATTTGCACATATGTATAATAGTTAGGGTTATATTTGCACATATATATAATAGTTAGGGTTATATTTGCACATATGTATAATAGTTAGGGTTATATTTGCACTAAAAAACAACTCAGGGTTATATTTACACTTTCTCCAACATATAGGGTTATATTTGCATATTACCCTTAATTATAAATAAAAGGGATATGCAAATATAACTTGGAGAAAGTGTAGATATAACTCTGAATTATTTTTAATTGCAAAAACAACTTTGACTATTGAATGAAAGTGCAAATATAACTATATTACCGTATTTTTGGCGTTGACTAAGAAATTTTTGGCATTGATCCACTTGCAAAGACTAAAATACCCTTATGCTGAAAGCCTTACATGAGATGGACAATTATGCCCTCTCCGCCGACTACCACCACCACCACCCGCCTGGCTCCACCTTCACCGCCAGGCCACCACCACCACCCACCAGGCTCCACCTTCACCGCCAGGCCACCACCACCACCCGCCTGGCTCCCTCACTGTTGTTCCACCACCAACCTATCTCCCCGCCATTGATTCACCATCACCACCACCAACCTCATCCTAGCCCCGCCAATCCCCTATCACATTCCATCAAAACCCTTAAGCTCACTCCGCCGTACATAACCCCATATCCACTCCCTCTTCGAGTACAACCGCAAGCCAGAGCTCGCCGGCGATACTCTGCCAGTCGTCATCATCACCTCCAGAGCTCTTTTGCCACCCCTGTCATCTCCCCTGCCATCAATTTTGCTGGTGTTCGTCGCCGCCACTCCACCACCTTTGCCAACACCAAACCCACCACCACCCAAGCCCCGCCGCTACCACACTTTTGTTCAACCCCGCTCTGCCACCTAAACCCATTGTCACCATTCTTCCCTCCTCCGCCACCTAAACCCACCTCCGCCACCATCAGTCACCATTTTTTGCACTACTCAGTCAAGCATCAAAAAATTGAGACCCACTTGCGTCGGTGAAAATGGAGAGGAGAGACACTGAAGAAGACGATCACCCCCGTCTCACCGCATATAAACAGAAGAAAACGGAGAGGAGAGAAATGGAAGAAAATCTATCACCCCCGCCTCACCGGAAATTGAGATCCACCTGTGCGAATGAAAACGGAGAGGGGAGAAATGGAAAAAGATGAAATTGGGAGAAAGAAATGGCGGAGAATCCCGGTGGCATCCCCTCCTCTTGCTGTCGACGAAAACTAATCCCTTGTTAGACTGACAAATCCATCGCAATCGTTCATCGCATTGCTTCATTTTTGTTCTTCGTACTTCTTCGCTGAACGTAACGTTCTCCGTGTTGTGCTCGTGGATCTCGTCCTGGGAACCATCGAGGCCCAACGGCCAGATCCTCCACTCTGATAACTTCGTCTTAAAAAAATGTGGCGTCGGCGACAACTAGACCAAGAGCCATTACTCGGAGGGCACCGAGTTGATCAACTCCAATCTCGACAGTGTGCAAAAAGGGGGCGAGAAATGTAACTGTAGTCGTTACCCATAAATTTTTGACCCAATATTGTTTGTTTTCGGTTTCTTTGTATCTATGGATTTCTTAAACCCACCTCGGAGAATATGAGAAGAAACGCCAATTGTGAGAATGAAAACGGAGAAGATGAGAAGAAGATGAGATCGACTGGTATTGGGGTAGGATTGTAATTTCAATATTTTTTCTTTTTTCTTTCTTATAGAGGGGGAAAATAGTCTTTTCAGTGTATTTTGGCTTCCAACTGCCAGAAAAGGTTATATTTGCACATAATCTAAATATCTAGGGTTATATTTATACTTTCAATTATGGCAAGATTATATCTGCATTTTCGTCAATTATATAGGATTATATATGCACTTTACTCTTAATAAAACTACATTTTGCAATCAAACTCCTAACCTGTTCTATCACTTAAAAAGGGTCACATTTTTAAAAAACTTTCTCCTAGACATTACTCATTGGAAACAAATATACTCCCCTCCGTCCCTTCGTAAGGTTCCTACTTTTCATTTTCGTCTGTCCCAATCAAAGGTTCATATTCTTTATTTAGACTGAAATTATGGTTGAAATGTGGCTAGCTCATTTTAATCCTTCATTCTCCCTGCCACATCAACATGCATAAATGTCTGTGCAAGAGGGAATTAAGAGTATCTCCAATGCAAGCATCTCTTTAAAAACATCAAAAGACATGTAGGATTGATGCTCTGAAAATTTAAAATTTACCTCCAATGCAAAAGTCAATTTAGGGGGTCAATCTGATGTGGAAGACACGTGGAGTGAGGGCTTCAATTATACCTTCTGCATTAAGGCGGTCATATTGAAGCCGTCAGTTTGTCAAATTACCAAATTTAGGATTTTAACTTTTAATTATTTTACGATTCCAAATTTAAATGTAACATTTGGATTCCAATTTTAATGTGTTATTTATATTCACAATACAAACAAAATTTAGTCATTTAATTATATTATATTGATTTAAAATATTAAAATCTATATTTTAAAATTACAATCTAAAAATCGATAATATTATAGAAACATAAAATTTTAATTTAATTTACATTAAATTAAATTACTGTGAATTATTATTTCTTAATTTTAATTCAACATATATTTAATATTTTAATATTATTTTTTTAATAAAAAGTGATAGTTATATTGTAACTGAAATTAGAGTTTTTAATTATAAAACCTGAATTTTATTTAAAATAGATGAAATTAAATATATTATATATAATTATTATTGAATCATCTTGATATAAAACAATGTTTTTATACTAAAGTGATTTTAACTGGCGCTCTTGCATTGGAGTGCAAGAACTCAAAAAGCTTCCCAATCAACCCTCTCATATCCACGTCATATTGACGCCTAATAAAATGTTGACAAATGTCTTCTACTTTTACTCACGACCCCCTTAGTATTGGAGATGCTCTAAGACTATTAGAGCATCTTCACGTCATATTGAAAGACCATCAACCCACAAAAACATCTCCAATGCAAGGGTCAAATGAAACCATCAATATGACGTGACACACTTTTCTTTAGAGGGGGGCAATGCGAGCTTCTATGTAAAGAAGCTTATATTGAGGCCCTCACTTGTCTTTCCAAGAAAAAGTAATAAGTGTTATAAACATGCATGAACTAACTAAAATTTGGTTCAATCGTTAATTAGCACGTCATAATGAAGTTATTCTTGTGAATGTAGCATTGGAGATGATAATTTAAAAAAGACCATCAATTAATTTATTATGTTTACATCATATTAAAGTTCCAATAAAAATATATCAGTTGGCAAAAGAGACTGTTAAACCTGACTCTTCCAATAGAGATGCTCTCACATTGGGACAGAGGGATTAGAACAAATTTGATCAAAAAATAAAATTTTGCCGTTTTTACCCGGTCATACAACGTAACTTCAAAAAACACATGGAATTATAGTACTCTCTCTATCCTAGTATAAGCTGCACATGGGGGTGTTCAAATGCAGGTAGTTGAAAATGTGACCCATGGTCCGGCCCGGAAGAACAGGGCACCCGCAATGTGGGTACCCAAATTGTTCGGGCCGGGTAACAGGGTACCGCTGACCTGTTTAAAATTGATGTTTTTGAGATAATTTTTATTTCTTTATGTAACGTAAATTTGTATTAGTGCAAGAAAAATTTATTTACAATGATAGTAATTTTGTTTAACAATTGAATTCCCTTGACATTTTTTTGTACAAACTTGTATCATTAAAAAAAATCAGCATATAATGACCACTAAGAGCAACACGTCCTTAATCATCAACATCATTCCCTAGTTTGGATGAACATAACAAATTATGTTGAAATGACGAGAATAAGATTATTGTGTTAATAAATTTTAATTTAGTGGAGTCCTTATTAAAGTTTGATATGAAATTTGTGATGGAAAATAAAATATAATTTTTATCAATTTGACCTACTGGCTACTGCTAGAATAGGGTTGTGACCGGGGTTATAATTAAGTATTGAGGTTGAAAGGGAAGGGCTGAAATTTGAAGGAACAATTGAGCATTCATAGTTGAAAGATAATGTTTGAAGTTTTAACACTTGCATATTATGTAAATTTGCATTATTTAATAATTAATATTACATAGATATGGACAATTGAGAATAGATGTGTAGAAAAATATTATTTAAAATTAAATTATTTTAATTTTATCGGGTATCACAGGTACCCAGAAATTACATTTTTGCGGCCCTAGCCCTGGCCCGTTAAATTGTAAAATTTTTGGGTTGGATACCCGGTCCTGAAAAATGAAAAAGTACCCGGTTATTTTATGTCTGGCCGGTAGATGAACGGGCCGGGTATTGCGAGCTGGGTATTTTTGAACACCCCTAGTTGCACACCTACTATTTGTCAATCTACACTGTCAAAATTTAACCACATATTTGAATAGATATATAAACAATTATACTATCATATGTGATATTGTTGGATTCGTCATAATAAGTAGTTTCTAAATATCGACTTTTTATTTACCGTTATTATGCGTAGTTAAACATATTAACAGTCAAACATGTTTCTTGAAGATCATGAAAAAGATTATGTGCAACTTATGTTGGGACGAAGGGAGTACGAGTATAAATTTATGTAAAGGAAAATTCAAATGAGTCTGTCTCTTGAAATACGGTATTTCCATAAGTTATGGAAAGATCAGGAACTACATTGCAATTGTAGGACAATTGCAATGAATTTCGTGGGTCAGTATAATAGGGTTGAATTTGGGTCCATGCGCCGCTAAAACCCATACTTTATTCCCCAAATCCTTCTACTCTGTTCGCAATTTTTCCCTAAACCATCTGCTCTACTCGCCTGAATTCTTTGTTGCCAAAAATGGAAAAGTTACAGATATCACCCTAAACCCTAAACGTTGCAGATCTCGCCGATTTGCCTCATGAATTCAGGCGATTTGCCGATTCAAAAAACATTGCCGATCTGCCTCATGAATTCAGGCAAAGTAATTGTACAAATATTTATGACCAGAATTGTATGATTTCTATTTGTGATTTAAGTTTTGAAGTGCAATATAATCGTAATGTTTTGAAGTTGCAATTTGATTTAATCATGTTCTTCAGATGATCGAAACTGAAGAAGAAATCGAAGAACATCTTGTTGTTGGTGTTGTTATGCCTACTCAGTGTATGTCTCCCTTTTAATCCATACAGAATTAGATTCATTAAAAACTGAATGTTGCACATACACTGTGATACCTTTTAAATCATAAGTAGTATTGTTGAACAAATATGAAGTTCTTCTGTTCATGAAATCAAAGAACATCTTGTTGTTGCTGCTGTTATGCCTACTGAGTGTATGTCTCCCTTTTAATCCATACAGAATTAGATTCATTAAAAACTGAATGTTGCACATACACAGTGATACCTTTTAAATCATAAGTAGTGTGTTTTTGTTGAACAAATATGAAGTTCTTCTGTTCATGAAATCGAAGAACAACTTCTTGTTGCTAACATATTGTTGTTAGCTGAATCCCAATTTCATTATAGTGTTTTAAGACTAAAAGTCCAAGTTTCAATATAAAGCTTTAGTGTTTATACTGAACATAATTAAGAGTCTTGGATCAGAGAAGAAAAACCAAAAAGAATAGTTAATTGAAATTACGAATGAGTAACTCTATATTTTTAATATATAAAACATATATGATTTAAGTTATATATCAAGTGTTTCAGTCTGAAACTCTAATGTTTTATTTGAAATTACTGCAGTGTATGACCAACCAAACTTAGCTGAAATTGACGTAGCTGGATGCTTTGATGGGCTTCAAGCAAGAACGCTACAAGAATTGGAGGACCTCTACAAATGGCATGTTAACAAATTAGGATTTAGCTACAAAACACCACACAAAGGAAGAACAACGAAGGAGTTGTCACTGAAAAGTACTTTTCATGCTCATGTCAAGGGAAAACTCGAGAGAAAAAAGCAACATCAACCCCACCAATGCCAATCTGTGATGGATCAAACGAATCAAAATCGAAAAGGAGAAAGACAAAGGAATTTTCTGTAACTAGAACAAGTTGTAAGGCTGAAATACGAATCAAGTTGGTGGACAACCTTTATAAAGTGATGCACCATATCTTGCAGCACAACCATGACTTTACAAGACCAGCTTGGCAATATCTACAACGTAGTGAGAGAAAAATTACAGCAGAGAAGGCCAAGATCATAGAGGGGATGGAAGCCACTAGATTAAAGCCATCAATTGGTTTCAATTACTTGGTCCATGAAACTAAAGGTGAAGAGAATTGAGGGCATACCATGAGGGACCATATAAACTACATTGGAAGGCTGAGAATGAAGGTGATTGAAGGTGGGGATGCACAAACTGTTATAGAGCTGCTTCAACAAAAGAATGAAGAAGATGCGGATTTTTTCTTTCAAGTGAAGATGGATGATGAAAGCAGGTTATCGGACTTATTTTGGAGAGACTCGATGATGAAGGAGGATTACACTTTGTTTGGAGATGTATTGGTATTCGACGCAACCTTTAGAACAAACAAATAAAACCTAATATGTGCTCCATTTGTGGGCATCAACAATCATTGGAAGAACGTCATGTTTTCTTGTGCTTTCATATCTGATGAAAAGGCACCAACGTTTGAATGGTTGCTTGAAACCTTCATAAAATGCATGTTTTCTTATCATGACCAAGCAATGAGGACTGTAATAGAAAAGGTAATGTTGACCTTACAAATCCTGATCTTTTCATACACAATTAAGATTTCTTTATAAACAATTACTGTTTTAATATATGACTCATGTGTTTCAACATTACATACTGGAACAGGTTTTACCAACAACAAGACACCGACTATGTATATGGCACCTTCAGCAAAATGCTTGTACGCACTACGGAGAATTGAAGAAAGACGATCCATTCAAAAAGGCATTTGATTATTGCTTAACAGAGTGTGTTAATCATGAAGAATTTGAAGACACTTGGCAGGTTATGATCACGACATATGGCTTGGAAGACCACACTTGGTTTCAACGTCTATATAATATCCGCAATAAATGGTGCCCAACTTTGAACAAGGGTTTTTTCTCAGCTGGAATTCTAGCATCACAAAGAAATGAGAGTACCAACAGTGCCATCATGTTCAATGCTAGTAAAACAACATCTCTCACTCAATTCTTGAAGATATTTGAGAAAATTGTCAAGAAATGGAGAAGCATAAAAAGCACGGCCGAACACAACTGCGCTCGATCAATCCCAAAATTAGCACATGATAGTCATGCTGGGCTTTTAAAACATGCAGGCGAGGTCTACACTTTGAAACTATATAATGACTTCAAGAAGGAACTATATCATCGCAATGGCAACAACAATAGCGGAAAGCTACAACGGTGGAAATTTCAAACTGTTTGAAGTAAGTTGGGAGAAGCACCCAACAGTAATAGAAACAGTAATGTTCAATAAAACACAAGCATCAGTTGAGCTCAACTGTTCTTGCAAGGCCTTTGAAGAAACATGTATGTAGCTGATCAACAATTCTTCTTATAACGGTTTTAGTATAAACAATTACTGTTTTAACATATATTGTACACCCTACACTGCTTGAAACAGGTATGTTGTGCTTTCATTGCATTCAAGGTTTGCACCTCCATTCCATCTCCAGAATACCCTCACAATACTTTTCTACAAGATGGACAAAGAATGTGAAGAAACAGGTCTGGGATAAATAACTCAAGCAAGACATAGACCCGACAACAACGAAATTGAAGGACACCATTCCATGGCATCATGAAATGGCAAGGAAATTCTACAACCTGATCTTGAAGAGTGAAGACAGTGTAAATGCTAGAGGAGTTCTCGAAGATGCACTAGGTAAACAAACAATCAAAATTCAGCAAATCTTATCTACAGAATCAAGCACCACGGAAAAAAAATGAGGCTATCAGCGTATCAAGTTCAGTCACAACAAACATACTTGATCCAAAGTATGCAAAAACAAAAGGAAGGCGTGCAAGAATCAAGTCGACATTAGAGAAAGGCAAACGATCTACAAATGAGTTTGGTACTAAAACACCAAAACAACATATCATTTGAAGCACTTCAGCAACTTATTTCAAGTGTAATTAATCCAAAATATTCAGCAACTTATTTCAAGTGCACTTTAGAAACCGAATGTTCATTTTAAGTGACATTATAGACCATTCATTACAAAGTTTATTATAAAGTATTAATGGTTTTTTGATAAAACCTTCATTACAATCGTCGAATCGACATTATAGACGGCTTTCAAAAATCATATGAATTATACATTTCATAATGAACATCTATCACTATAAAGTCTCAATGTTTTAACCTAAATATCAAGTCTGCCAAAATTAAAATCAGGTTGATGGCAAGCTAAACTTTTGACTAATGCAACTTATAGTGAAGATGTATAACTACAAACATGCAATGTTTTAACTTAAAATCCAACCTGGCAGGCAAATAAGCAGCTAACTTTGAAATTTTAAGAGAAATCACTAAAATAAACTACTGAAAATAAACTTCTGAAATGAACATTTTAAAGTGAGCATGTATTACAATAAACTGTCACTGTTTTAACATAAAACATCCACCATTCCATGCTTAAAGTCAGAGACATATCATAACTAAAGTTAAAACTTTGTTTCCATCCAAAAGATAATCTGCTTTCATCCAAAAGATTCAATTTCTGGCCCCAACTAAATCCACCACAGCCTATTACAAAATATTTTCAAAACAATGTGAAGGTCAATCATCAATGTGAAGGTCAAAACTAGGCATGGAATCAACAACTTTCTTCTTAAAACCATCGCAAAAATCATCAATCTGCATCAAGATTGCAGGATCTTCAAAAAAATCTTGAGAGCTAAGCTGCTGGTCAGAATCAGTATCAGGATCATCCCGAGGGGCCACTAGTTGTGCTGCTTTCAATAAACGCTCTGATAATTTGGCACTAACCACTTCCATGTCCCTCCGAAACAAGGAAAATGCCTCACTAGCAGCATGTAAAACAACAAATAATTAAACTAAAATACAAATAAACCAACATAAAATAAAAACAAATGAAACATCATACTCACATTCTTTTTAAGGGCTGCAATATCTAAATCTGTTAGAACCCCAGGAGGAATATCGAAATGCAGAACCCGACTATCAGAAGTAGCAACATTACGAACCCGACTCGTACTACCTTTCGACCCACCAGCTCTCAATTTACCACACTCAGTCAAAGGATACACTTCCTTCAGTAGCACAGCTCGCTCATACCCACATTTCTTCAGTCACTCACACCTTTTTTTCATCTTTTCGTCAGTCCAATGCTAAAGAAGGGGTACAACCAAAGAATCCTTCATACTGTGGTAAGGTACACGCTGTAAAATTTGAATTAAGAAAAAGTACACACAGCCACTCACAGCCGTATATGAAGGAACCTTCTTAAATCTCTCCACACCCGCACATAATTTCTGAAGAACATATCCACACGAACTCAGCTTCTTAATTCTACTGACATCTTCAACGACTGTTAAGAGCTTCATATCAATACCCTTGCTCCTACTCCTTGTAGGAGCAAGGAAGTGCCCAACACAATACAAGATAAAACAACGCTGAAAGTCCTAGCCTTCATCCCTCAACCCAATCATATAATCAAAAACCAGCTCTAAAGGAATCTCATCTTTCTCTCCAATCTTAAACATTTCCTTCAATCGTCCCCTCAATTCTAAATCTCGCTTTTCACCCTTGCCTACATGACTAATCTCAACAACTTCCTCATCATTAATAGGCAATCCAAGCACATCAAAAACATCATCCGGACACAGGGTATACTTATCAGCACCAATATATTGCACACAAAAACCTGGATCAAAATTTTGTACCAGAAAAGGAATGATTTTTAGGGGCAACTTACGGATACTAATCTCCAACAAACTACCAAAACCAAGAGAGAGGACATCAATCACTTGACACTCAGGCAATAAGCCATTCAACTCCTTAATCAAGTCCGGTCTGCAAGAAGACTTGTAAACCTTCTCAACTCTACAATTGCAAATAACAACACATCAATAAAATGATATATTATAACAAAAAAAGTTAACCTTATTTTTTAAAAAAAGGTACACTGCTTTATAGAATAACAACTTCACTCACTAAAAGCAACATATAATCACATCATGAATAAACGGCAAGTACTTTAATATAAACAGTAAAACCATTAAACTAAACTATGACACGTATTTATAAAACTAAATCAGAAACTGTTCAAGGAAAAAATCATATGTTTCACCATAAAATCATCCTGTTGGAAAATACATATAGGTTAGGTTCTTAAATAATGACAAATATTTATAAAACTAAATAAGAAACTGTTCAAGGCAAAAACCACATGTTTCACCATAAACACTTCATGTTGAAAAATACATATATGTTAGGTTCTTAAATAATATGACACGTATTTATAAAACTAAATCAGAAACTGTTCAAGGAAAAAATCACATGTTTCACCATAAAAACATCATGTTGAAAAATACATATAGGTTAGGTTCTTAAATAATATGACACGTGTTTATAAAACCAAATTAGAAATTGTTCAAGGCAAAAATCACATGTTTCACCATAAAAACATCATGTTGAAAAATACATATAGGTTATGTTTTAACTAATATGACACGTATTTATAAAACTAAATCAGAAATTCATGTTGAAAAATACATATAGGCTAGGTTCTTAAATAATATGACACGTATTTATAAAACTATATCAGAACATGTTCAAGACAAAAATCACATGTTTCACTATAAAAACATCATGTTGAAAAATACATATAGGTTAGGTTTTTAAATAATATGACACGTATTTATAAAACTAAATCAAAAACCGTTCACGACAAAAATCACATGTTTCACTATAAAAATATCATTTTGAAAAATGAAAAACTTACTTTGCTCCATCGGTGCCCACCAGCGTCACAACTTGTTGAACCTCCCGATCTCTCTTCTTGACTGGTGCATCACCATCAGCCTTCTTTTTTGTTGTCTTCTCAACAGCCGCCTTTTTTACATCACAATCATCCTTGTCTTTCTCAGCTTGAAGAGCTTTCTTCTTCTCAGCTGCCGCCTTCTTCTTCTCAGTTGTCGCCTTCTTCTCAGCTTCTATTTCCGCCTTCTTCTCAGCTTCAATTGTCGCCTTCTTCGCACCACAATCCACCTTGTCTTTCTCAGCTTGAAGAGCCTTCTTCTCGGCTTTAATTGCTTTCTTCTCCTCAGTTGCTGGTGTTGACTTTCCACTACCTACTCTTTTCCTCACACCAAAATTGACCTTCTTAGGTCGCTCAATAAGGACAACATCCTCAACAAAATCATAATCATCAGGACCAGCAAATTTAGCACCCCCACCATCCACAACCTCAGTTCTTTTAACCTTCTTTAAAGTGTGGAGAGGAGGAGTTTCTACTTCCTCAATGACCACATTCATAGAATTCTTCTCCTTATTGACAACATCCTCAACATTTGATAAATTCCTAATGCGCGATGATTTGCGCAATCCTATTTGTACAAAACCAAATTGATCAGTAAAAATAATAAAACAACAACATTACAAATATAATAATGAACCTTATAAGATAAACTGATAATGTAACATACCAATGTAACAACCTTTTAAAATACAATAACCCAAGCCTCATATGAATTTAAACACAAAAAAGAAAACAAAAACCTAAGTTAGTTCTTAGTCTCAAAAGCAAACGAATGTAAATCTTGAATCAACTCCAGAAGATTCCAATGAAAACCAGGGACTACATTGCATCAGCAACCTTTACAAAAATAATGTAAACACCAAAACAAGCATCCAATATTAAAGGAAGACAGTAACATTCTTGAAAAGAGAAGTAACAGAGAAGCCATGAGTACATTATATAAGCCAAATGATTTGAAAGGCACGCAATGCGGTCAACCAACAGGGACTTTAAATATAAAAATCTGTTCAATAGAGCAAGTTTTAATACAGTAGAACTTCACAGCTGAAAGCAGTGTTCTAAAAATCGCTAGGCGCTAGTCGGGCGGTTTGCTGGGGCCTAGCGCCTAGGGGATTAATCGGGGATTAATCGGGGATTAATCGGTCTAGGCGGATTTGTATTATTTAATTATTTTTTATATATAATTCATTAAAATAATATAAATTATATTTAAAAATAAAATAAAAACCTATTTCCCAAGTCACAATAACTTATATTACATACAAATGATACAATACAAGAACGAAAATTTCATGATAAACGACACAAATGAATATATTATATATATATATATATATATTGTCGAAATATTATCTTGGAGTTGAAAAATGAAATCCATACAAGCTTACAAAGTTTGAGGCACGTGGCAAAAATTACCAAATACAAACTAGTGAGTAGTGAATCCACACATGGCCATAGGCCAAAATTAAAAGTTAGACAAAATAAAAAAGTACCAAATACAATTCACACATAGCCTATGACATTTCAAATTCTTCTTCACCATTTATCTCTTGCACTTCATCGTTATCGGACTCAAAGTCATAAGTCATCTCATCTACTTCCTCCTCCTCATCCGATTCAAAATCATCTTCATGTAATTCTCTAACCTCTTGAATTCTAGAACTTCTTCTCAACTCCATGCCAAGACCTTGTTCCAATCCATCTCCATCCATATCCATCGCTTCACCATCTTCATTAACATCATCATCACCACCCTCAACAATCCATCCTTGAACCATGGTAGATTCATTAGAAAGAAGCACATCTATGTCCTTCACTTTCTCTCTTTGCTTCTTGTTCATAATCTTGGCATTGAATTGAACATAGACCAAGTTGTTCAACCTTTTCGTATCAAGCCTATTCCTCTTCTTTGTATGGATCTAAATAGAAGTAATATAATGAAATGATTAAAATTGAAACTTTGAGATATAACAACATTTCAACTTTAAACAAGGTCTTCCATCACAAACAATAAAGACTACAATATGTTTGCATATTACGGTATTACCCAAACATGATGTGGGAAATTAATTTACTCAAAGTTTTGAAGAGTTAAAATGAGCAAAGTTATAGAAAGTTATTAAATATCTATTCTTTGAAATATATAGCAACTACAATAGAAAGAAATGAATGAATAGCAAATATTACATACCCCTTCAAATGTGCTCCAATTTCTTTCACATCCCGACGCACTTGAAGTTAATGAAAGTATCCTTTTAGCCATTTTTTGCAAGTTTGGCACACCACTTCCATAGATACTCCACCATGAAACTATATCAAATATAACAAAGAGACAAAGAATTACTTCAATTCAAAAAGTGAAAGCCAAAAACATACAAAAAACCATTTATGCTAAACATCTATGAAAAAACAAAACTAAACGAGAAACACATTTCAAACAAGTAATCTTATTTACTTAACATGAATTAAAATAAAACATTACCTGGATCATAGTTCTCATCATTGTTTTTGCATCCTTCCATAGCCATCACTCTTCCAAATAACCCTTCTTTCTTTATAAACTTAGGCCATTCAACATTTATCACCAAGTGATGAAGCTCTCGAGGGAGCATGACCTCAACACAAGTCAAAAACCCATTCATAACAAACTCATCATTAGTGATATCCTTGTTATTGTATGAATAATAAGGATTCAAAATATAGGAAGCTAGATGCAATGTACTATCAAGGCGGTCTCTTGCTTTTGTTTCAATAATATCAAGAATTGGACGACATTGGGCTTCATTGTGATTGTACACCTTTTGAATCTCCTCTTTGGCTTTGAGTATCTCTCCATACACAAATCCCATTGTAGGCTTCCTATCTCCATCAACAAGTCGAAGGACCTTCACTAAAGGACTAAACACTCGTAAGCAAAAGTCCACTCCTCTCCAAAAAGCTATGCTATGTGCTATAGCCACCGCCGCCTTCCCCTTTTGAGTTTTTGAATGTTTAGTTGCACTCCATTCATCACTAGTCACCATAGCTACTATCTCTTTCTTTTTATTCATCAAACTTTGCAAAGTGAGAAAAGCGGAAGCAAACCTTGTAACTCCCGGCCTTACTATATCCCGTTGTTTAGTAAACTTTCTCAACAAATCTAAAGTCTTGTGATGAGAATACATGTAAATGGTGAAACTCTTTGCCTTTTCAATCACTCCTTTAAACTTTGAAAGATTTCCAATTCCTTGAAGCATAAGATTGAAAGTGTGAGTAGCACATGAGCTCCAAAAGATATTTGGCCTTTTCACCTTCATCAAGTCTCTTGCCAACATATTGTTAGAAGCATTGTCCGTCACCACTTGAACCACTTTTTCTTGCCCAATGTCTTCAACACATTTGTCCACATATTCAAAGATATAAGCACCGGTATGTGATTCACCGGATGCTTCCTTAGAGGATAGAAAAGTTGTACCTTCTTTACAATTTACACAAAGATTCATGATACTTCTTCTCTTTCGATCACTCCAAGCATCGGTCATAATTGAACAACCATTCAAAGCCCATTCTTCTTCTTGCTTCTTCATCAAACTTTTTGTCCTCTCAACCTCCCCTTTCAACAATGGTTCCCTCAATTGATATTGGCTTGGAGGTCGATAGCCCGGACCAAATGTTCCAACCGCTTCCATCAATCTCTTGAAGCTATCATTGTCAACCGCATGAAAAGGAATGCCGGATTCGTAAACCCACCTTGCCAAGAATTGATCCACTTGACAAGTTCTTTCTTTAAAAAGTGAATCATTAAGGCTTTGTTGCCTCCTCTTCTTACTTGTATCCATCGTTGAATCCGGGTCAATTGGATTCACAAAACGATTCATCGGACCAAGATAAAGTGACTTTCCAATCCCCTCAAAATTCACTTCAATTTCTTGAACTTCATCATCATGATTATGAATGACCCTATGAACTTCATTCCTTAATTCCTTTTCATCATTGAGCTTTTGTTTCTTCTTCGCCCCAATTTCATCTAAAGCTTTTTTGCACCTTGCTCTATCCTCCTCGGGAGCTCTTGGACAAGGCTTAACATTACCCTTTACATGGGCAATATGTTGTTTGATTCGGTTTACTCCCCCACTACCCCTATGAGGACATAACTTGCACTTCCACTTATCTAGGTTGTTAGGATCAACCAATTCTCCATATTCCCACCCTATATCATCCGAACCTCTCTTCAAAGAAGATGTCTCCGACATGGTGGCAGAAGCGGTGGAAGAAGTAGTTCCCTCCATTGTTCCAAATTTCCAATGAATCAAATCAAACCTGTGACTTAAACTAGCACAACGACACCCAGACAATCATATATAGAAACAATCTTATTACATGATTATGGAGCAATTTACAGCACAAATCAATTGGCACAAACCAATGAAAACAAGCGGCATTTAATAATTGCAGAGAGAGGGAGGGAGGTATCCAGGGAAATCAGGGCAGCAAGTACGACATACTTTTAAAGACAGTTTCAACGCATAGGCATCATTCTTCAGATGAACAAACATCAAATGAGAGGTTTGGTTCAGCTTGTACTCAAGTGTAACTTTCAAGATTAACTACTGCCCCTCAATGGTAAAATATTTTGAGTGCACAAGTGTAACTACTGAAATATTTTACACTTGTACACCATTTTCAGGATTAACTACTGAAAAATAGTAACTTTTTCCAGAAAAAAGGTGGTAAACAATATTAAAAACCAACTATCATTCTCTTTTTGACAATAAGTTATCAATGATCACCAATCAATTCATCAAACTTGGTATGCATTTAAAAGAAGAAGTCAATTTCACAGCACGAGCTCCAATGATTGCGTCAAACTTGGTATGCATTTTAAACAAGAACACATTTTTACAGCATGAACACCAAGAGTTGCATCAACATATACGTTAGGAGAAAACATAACAGCATGAACACATTTTTACAGCATGAACACATTTTTACAGCATGAACACCAAGAGTTGCATCAGCATGAACATATACGTTAGGAGAAAACATGCAGTTCTGGTTTCCTTTTTGGAAGAGAAAAACTTCACAAACTTCACAAAGAGAAAAACTTCACAAAAACTTCACAAACTTCACAAACTTCACAAACTCCTTTAGGAGTGCAGCACTTTTTGGAAGAGAAAAACTTCACAAACTTTTCATCTTTCAACAAGGCAAAGATATAAAAACATCAAGCCACAAACTCTCAGTCTCAGTTCAGAGCATTAGCCAGACCTTGCATCTGCTATAAGAGCACAATTTATTACAGTTTTTAACTTTAACTTAACAGCAACCTTGTCATTTCAATAGGCCTCCAGAATTGCTTTAGAACCATAAGAATGGTGACATAAATTCTATTCAACTATTCTCCAAATCCATTGCTATTTCTAAAATGAGATGGAGTATTCTTAACTCTGAATTAGATTTATCCCAAATATATAGATATTGCAGCAATATAGCAAGACAATCTAAGCATATAAGGTCCAAAGAAATATCTAACCATCTAGAATCCACCATTGTTGCGGGAAAATAAACCAGATTAACTTCGCTTTTAATACAATCTGAACTCTTGCTAACTTCGCTTTTAATCTGAATTACTCACATCATAGGCATCACGCAATGGCACTTTAATAATTGCAGACTTACATTGCAGAGACTGAGAGAGGGAGGCGTCGACACCTCGACGGTGGCCGGTAGTTTGCTTCGGCGACGGCGAGGTGATGTTGACGTTGCTGCTGCTGGTTCGACCGTCCAACTAAGGTGACGAAAATGGCGAGGCGACGAAGACGGTGAGGTCCCGGCCGGCGAGTCAACGAAGGTCGATCGGCGTCTGGGAGAAGAGGAGGAGAAGAGAAAACTGAAGAGAAAACGGCGTCTGGGAGAAGAGAACTGAAGGTCGATCGGGTTTGAGATGGGAGAAAACAGAGGATTGGGAAAAAAATAGGCGGGTCTGGGCGCCTAGACCCGATTAGCGCCTAGACCCGATTAGGCGGGTCTGGGCGGGTCTGGGCGCCGCCCAGAGGCAAAAACGCCTAATGTCACCGCCCAGAGGCTAATCCGGGCGTTTTGGTGGCGCCTAGCGCCTAGGCGCCGCCTAGGCGGGCCTAGGCGCCGATTTTTAGAACACTGGCTGAAAGTTGAAACATTCATTATGCATTTTTATACTTTCAAACTTTCAGTCCTTATGTACATTGTGCACTATTAGTGAGGAAGGAATTCATTTAGTAGCAGAAAATCCATATTCTTAGAATTTACTTATCACTCCTGAAGGGGAAATATAGAGAATGCTCTGGAAAAGCTGCCCAAAACCAAGAAGTATGCACAAATCAAGAAGACAAGCTCAAATGTATACATTGCAAATGTATACTAAACCAACTAAGCTAGCAACTAAACCAACTATACAGTGCAAATGTATACTCTGAGTACATACACCGATCGATCTAGTGACCATTAGCTAGGTAACAAAACAAGTTTCCATGTTTCACAAGATCTAGTCAAAATTACAATATGCTGCTTCTGTTTAAAATAACAATTTATTTCAATCACTCCTTTGAAAAGCCAGAATGCCAAAGAAGGCAACAATACGAGTAGCCAAGCCAATGAGAATGTGAATAATTATGCAAATTATAGCATCATGCACACTATGAATGGATACTTTTCAACAAAATTGCAGTAACCTTTACAAATTCATGTAAACACCAAAGCTATTAACAGATCTTGTAATAGTAAAAACCAAAGCTATTAACAAATTTTCTAAACCCTAAACCTAGTAAATTGGGAAAAC
The DNA here is from genome assembly GCA_037428765.1 of Rubia yunnanensis. Taxonomy (NCBI): domain Eukaryota; kingdom Viridiplantae; phylum Streptophyta; class Magnoliopsida; order Gentianales; family Rubiaceae; genus Rubia; species Rubia yunnanensis. Next base: position 114,201,755 of record CM075061.1, on the reverse strand, counting down.
ATTAAAAAAACACTAAAATCATCTCACAAATAAAATCAAAAACTGGTTAAAAGGCAAAATAAAGCAAAACATTCAACACTTGACAACAAAAACAGACAATAAGAGCAAAAATTAAAAAAAAAATAAACATCACCTTCTACATTATGAAAACTATCGACGGATACTTCCTTCCTCTTCACCATTCCGCTACTATAACACACAAAAAATATCAGATCCGAAACAAAAACCCTAAAATACGAACTTAAAAACCTAAAACGAAACCAAAAAATCAGCTCAAAAGTAGAATATAACCTATGTCGAACACAAAGGAACACCGATTCGGCAAAACGCACGGTGAATTCTGGTGGAAATTGCGATCGAAAACCCTAACGGAGAAGAAGGTTATGGACGAAGAAGAAGAGAGAGAATTTCGGGATTTAAAATGAAAATGAACGAAATAAAAAAAAGATCCTTATATATAGCACGCGTGAAGTGTACTTTCCTAAATTTGCTACTTAATCCCTAACTTTCTATATTTCTAATTAAACCCTGTATTTCCATAGGCTTATGGAAAGACAATCTTTCCCAAAACTTTGTCAATTCAAATAGGCAAAATTCCTGTAAAATTGCTCAAAAGAATATAGTTTTCCCCTTTTATTCAGTGAATATACAAATTTGTCCCATAGAAAGTTGAACATCAAATTCGAGATAACATCCTCCGGGGTTGCTCTTCTTCATCTAACCATTTTTGCGTCATGGAGTGGGAGGGTCATGCTTACCCACGAGATGGGTTGGGTCAGCTGTCCTGATTCAAATTGACCCAAAATTTTGGGTCAGGTGGATCGGGTTAGGTCAGATTTTTATATTTTGGGTTGAATTGGGTCAGTTCGGGTTGGGTCATGGGTCAAACAAATCGATCAATTATATAAAAAAAGTAATTTTTTTATAAATTATTAAATTAAATAAATAAATTTTAAATGTAGAGTCCGTCTCTTGAAAGGCGGTATTTCCATAAGTCATGAAAAAATTAAGGTTTAACGTGCAAATTAGAAGAAACGAAGATAAAATTATCGGGTTGCATGAATCGGGCTATAAACTTTATAACTAGTACACATTGCATAATAAATTTTCAATATTGCAACCAAGACCTTTTATTATTTTAATTAAGTCTTTCCCAAGACTTTGCCTTAAATGTAATAATATTTCAATAATAAACAAATTACAATTTATTTTTATATAATTTAAAATAGAAATATCATATTTTATTTAATTTTATATTATTCACTTAATAAAGAAAAATATAATTATTTTCATTTTACTTAGTTAGAATAATTTTAATATTTCAATTAAAAATATAATTTTACTAAAATTTATTTATATAATTTTAAATATATATCTTTTATATTAATTAATATATCATTTATAATTAATAGTAGTTTTGAAAAATTATTTTTAGTTTTATAAATATTTTTTAAGAATGTTAAACTTGTTTATGAAGTAAATTAATGGTGGATATGTTCTATTAAACTAATTATTTTTTATAATATTTTTAATAAAAAATGGGGCAAATTTTCAAATGGGGCAAAATAGGTCAATTTGGGTCAAAATTTGATTGACCCAACCCACTCGACCCAAATGGGACATCAACCCGACCCGTCCCATATGGGCCGGTTCAAAATGGTTTGGGTCGGGTGAGGCAATTTGAGCGCCCTTGCCATGGAGTCTTGATGTGCAATGGCTATGGGTGGTGGTGCAGAAGCTCAGAGCTTCATGGCTCACTCCATCAGTTTCTCACTTGCATCCGCCCAATTGGCCACAACATTACACCCATTGTTCTACCATTTCAACTACAATCCCATTTTCTACTCCCATTTTTCCTTGTTTTCCTCTCCCTCTCCTCCTCCATTTCTCTCAGGTGAGCTCTCCATCATTCATTCCCGAGGCAGAACTCACTACTGTTAACACTAATGAATGGGCCTTCCAAGGTACTAAATGATGTCTTTGTATTAAGGAATTAGAATATTACTTGTAATTGTAATTATATTCTAGTACATTTTCTACCTTGTATAGGTATCATGTACCACTATATAATGTATCCTGAGAGTATGATACAAACACACATTATTACCCTTATTTTATACATGGTATCAAGGTCTAAAATCATGAAATTCTAAGAAAATATTCCGCTGCCTTTCTGAGCTACCGTTGCCGCCGTCAAGACGTGCTTTGATCCATGCGCCGCCACACAGCCGTCGTCGTCTGCTCCATTCCGCCGCTCGCCAATTGCCACTACCACCTTCTGGCTATGGTAATCTGTACGTCGCCTTTCCTGATCCAATCGGTCTGTGTGTTAAGCCACATGCACCGATCCCAAAGCTTATGCATCGCCGCATTCCCGTCACGCGCCACTGCCGATCCGATCCACCGTCGGTTGCTACACTTGCTGTTGATTTGTACCTGATTTTGCATGATGTTTACTTCTGATAAACAGGATCGTATTGATGTTGCACCTGAGGCTCCAAAACTTCAGGATATGAGTGGTTATGATGTTATTACAACTTTACTGAAGCAGTTGCAGTTGCAATCTGTCCCTCGGACTACTGTAGCTATTGGTCGTCTGTCGACTGATCCTTACTTTATTGGCTCTGGGAATGGTCAGATGCGATGTGTCGCACATTCCTTGCTATGAACAAGATTGGGTTCATTGATGAATCCATTACCAAATCCCATGATGGTCATCCTGATGCTGCTGATTGGCCTGGGGTTAATGCTACTCTTGTATGCTGGATCTTGTAAACCCTGGACTTAGTGTTGAGATCTTCTACAAGCTCATTTTCCACAGTTAAAGAACTGTGGGATAACCTGAAGGAGTTGAAGGAGAAAGCCAGTGCCGCCAGGAGGACGGGGCCAGCCTCTAGGCCGATCCACCACCGCCGTGAACGGAGGATCCACCATGGCTCTTCCACTCTTGCCGCCATTCGTCGGTGCTACCATGTCACCGCCTGGCGGCGGCGATGACTTCCCCTGACAGCATCCCTACCCGGTCTAATTTTAGCCTTGCTCTGTCTGATGACAACTGGAGCACGACAATGCATTTATTTAATCAGTTCATTTCTCTTACTGAAAATGGGTCAGGTAAGTCTACTTTTCCCTGGATACTTGATTCGGGAGCCTCATATCACATGACCGGCGACAAAGGTTCTCTTACTGATATCACTACTGTTGTTGACACTGTGAATATTGTTCTGCCTGATGGCTCTGTGTCATCTAATACCCAACATGGTTCTATTTGTTTTGGTGGTGTCACTCTTACTCATGTGCTATATATACCTACTTTACGGTGCAACTTATTATAATGCTCTAGATTGTTATCTGCCTTAAAATGTCTAACTTTTTTTACTGAAAACTATTGCATTTTACGGAAAATAAATACGAGGAAAGTGATTAGCATGGGTGAATAGAAATAGGGGGTGTTTTGGCTTCGTCTGTTGGATACTCGTGATCATCCTCCTATCTTGCTGTCTCATCAGACAGTTGCTTATGTGTCTTCTTCTGATTTATGACATCAACGTCTTGGGCATTTTTCCTCTACAGTGTTGTCTTCTGTCTCTTCTATTGATTTTAGCACTAATAAGACTTATGTTCCTTGGTGTATATGTTATAGAGCAAAACAGACTAAACATAGTTTTCCATTGAGTTCTACAAATGTTACTGCACTATTTCAATTAGTACATTGTGATGTTTGGGGTCCTTATAGAACTCACATCTTCTAGTGGTGTTTTGCTGCTCATGTTCCCAGATATTGTGACAAGTTTTCTCTAAGAAGTTGGCATTGTTTGTTTCTTGGTTACCCTGCCAGAAAGAAATGCTAACGCCTCTTTGACCATGCCGCGTAATCTTTACCAGTCGGGATGTAGATTTTTTTTAAGACCAATTCTCGTATTCCACAACTCCGATATCGACCTCATCAGAAGAACCCGACGGTGCCACCACCTCACCATCGGCCTCCTTATCGCCATTGTCAGAGTTGCATGGCCCATTGCCTCCGACTGCCGCCGGCCCCATTTCTCCAGCCGCCATTGGTCACCCACCGTCGGCATCTGCCAGTTCTCCGACACCAGTCACCGTCGGCTCATCTTTACCGACTTCTACCGATATTGACCCACTGGTGCTCACCGGCCCATCCCCGGGGGATGAGGTTCCATCACCGGATCCCAACCAAGACTGGTGGATTCTACTTCCGACCCAACGAGACGTTACGTTGCCAATGACGCTGCCACCTCACGCATTTCACGTGCCGCCGGCGACAGATTCTCACGTGCCTCACACCACCTGCCCGGCCTCCTTCTGCAGCATCTCCAGCTCCGGATAATTCCGCCGCCAAATTGCCACCTATCATACAGAGTATTCGTGCTCGCCGAACTCCTCCTTATTTGGAAGATTATGATTGTGATGTTTATGCATGTGCTCTTACTACTGAAGACCACCCCTACCCCACCCACACTAATTCTATGTTCACTCATGCGCCGTCGCTATCGTCAGGTGTTCTCTATCCTCTTACTGATTATGTAAATTATAATAATTTTCTAGTATGCATTCAAGATTTTTGGGTGCAGTAACATCCAGTGCAGATTCCACACTTATTCTGAGGCATCACATCATGCTCATTGGTGAGATGCTATAACTGAAGAGCTTACTGCGCTTGAGCGCAATCAGACTTGGACTTTGGCCCCTCTGCCTCAGGATAAGAAGGTGATTGGTTGCAAATGGGTTTACCGGACGAAATTTAAGTCAGGTGGTACTATTGAACGTCATAAGGCGCTCCTAGTTGTTCTCGAGAATCGCCAGGTTGAAGGGATTGATTATATTGAGACATTTGCTCCGGTTGTGAAGATGATTTATGTTTATCTATTCTTATATGTTGCGGTCATTCGTGGTTGGGAACTGCATTAGATGGATGTCCATAATGCTTTCCTGCATGGTGATTTGCATGAAGAGGTGTTTATGCGACCCCCACCAGGCTATGCCCTATGGTCAGGTATGTCGCCTTCAGAAATCTTTTTATGGTCTTCGCTATGCTCCTAGAAATTGGTTTGCCAAACTGGCTCAGGCTTTACTAACATTTGGTTTTGTTTAGAGTAAGGCAGATTACTCTTTGTTGGTCTTTTCCCATGGATTGGTTTCTTTGCATGTTCTGGTTTATGTGGATGATTTGGTCATTGCGGGTAGCTCTTTTGCTCTCATCCCTGAGTTCAAGAAATACTTGAGTTCTTGTTTCCATATGAAAGATCTTGGTTTACTTAAGTATTTCTTGGGCATAGGGATTGCTAGAAGACCGGAGGGGATGTTTCTTTTGTATACGAAATATGCCTTGGACATTTTATCTGATACAGGTTTATCTGCTTTTAAACTGACTGACTTTCCGATGGAGCAACAACATGATTTGGCGTGTGTTGAGGGTTCAACTTACCATGATCCCGAGCAGTACAGGCGTCTGGTTGGGCACCTGATATACCTGACTATCACACGTCATGAGCTTAGTTATTCGGTTCATACACTTGCGCAATTCATGAAGTCTCCTTGTGTTCCTCACTGGCAAGCTGCAGCTCGTGTGTTGCACTACCTGAAGAGTCATCCTGGCCAAGATTTATTTCTCTCTTCCACTGGTGCATTACAGTTGACTGCTTACTATGATTCGGATTGGGCTGCATGCAAAATTACCCGGCAATCTCTTTTCGGATATTTTGTGATGATTGGTGATTCTACAATTTCTTGGAAAACCAAAAAGCAACCTACGGTTTCTCAGTCTTCCGTTGAAGCGGAGTATCGTGATATGGATGTTACCAGTTGTGAGTTGTTATGGCTTAAGTCTTTACTGAAAGACTTAGGGGTTATGCACACTTCTCCTATGCGACTGTTTTGTGACAGTCAATCTGCTCTTCATATTGCGGCAAATCCAGTGCTCTATGAACGCACAAACCACATAGAAGTTGATTGTCATTTTGTCCGGGATCTTGTTCAATCTGGCACTATTGTTACTCAGCATATTCGCACGTCAGACCAACCTGCAGACTTGTTCACTAAGGCTCTCGGACGTAACCAGTTTCATTCCCTGTTTGGCAAGTTGGGCATTTCTGATCTCCATGCTCCAACTTGAGGAGTAGTATTAAGGAATTAGAATATTAGTTATAATTGTAATTAATATATAAGGAATTAGAATATTACTGTACGTACCACTGTATAATGTATCCTGAGATCATGAATACAAACACACATTATTACCCTTATTTTCTACACTTTGATGTGCAAATTCATTTGTTTGAGATGGAAATCTTTTGTATTGTGGGTGATTTTAATAATCATGAAAATCTGTTGTAATCAGTTATGCTTTTACCTGAAAGGTAACTGTTAGTCAAATTCCATCAACTGGGACTTTTTACATGAATGGGTTTTGTCAAACTGAGGAAGAAGTGGTGCAAATTGTGTAGAAATGTGTTCAATGTGTATGATCCCCAGTTGACAACCCCCTGTGAAATTAGGTCACATCAAGCACCTTGTATCTGCCAAGTGATCATGTTTTAAATCCTTGCCAATACGTGTGCTTTGCGACATCTCAGAGCTTGCATTGATTTATGAGCTCTCTGCTTCTGTTACCAATTTAATGTTAGGTTCTAAAACGTTATTTCGTCGTTCAAGAGGATATTGAGGTTTCCACCGAGCGTGTGGAGGAAATTAGAGCTACTGCTGCTCTACAGCAACTGGAAGAAGACCTCGGCAAATTGGAGAAGGCTGCTGCTGATAAGGCGATCACCGCTCGTCCTCAATGGCCCACACCAGCCGACACCACAGCCATTATGTGGGAGGTAAGTCACGGTAGTCCAGCACCAGGACCATTGTGGGCAGTTATACTCGGTGCCCACCAGGAAGCCCAAGCAGCTCTTGGTCCAAAGGCCAAGTTAACTCAGGACATTCCCACACAGTGGCTGCCGAGCGTCGAACCACTAACTTCGTGAAAGGCCACCCAACTCCCAACCACTGAGGTACACCCGCGGGTATAGGCTGCTGCTTATAACCCTCTAAGGGTGCAGTCATTAATCGATGTCAGAGAAAAGATAAAGATCCTTTTGTATTTTAAATCTCAGGTTGGGATTCTCTCTAGCAGCATTAATGTCTATAATTTGAGTCCTAGTTTTTTTTTCCCCTTGTAAGCATGTTTCTAGTGCTCCTAGTAATTAACCATAGCCCTCTAGGACTTGATTCCGTTGGAACCTAAGGATTTCAAAACTAAGAAATCTTCGAGAAACTATATTCCAGAAAACTGGAACCTCCAAAACTAACAAAGACTGGAATCCTTCATGGACAAAAGAAGAATAGTGGATAACTGAATATTAATTATGTGCATTCTGAGATGAAAGAGTACATGAGACACTATAATGGTACTTCTCAAGAGGAGTGGTAAACATCCTATGGGTTCTATCATTCTTCTTGGTCTATCTGAAAATATACAAGATAACATATTTGTAGCACCGTTAACTTCCTATATTTCTCACCAATGTTTAGTTCAAGTATCCTTTGGATGTCTTTTGGGGTAAAATGAAAATTGACGAGTTGTTTCTTTGAATGTGTATGTTGACCTAAATCCGACTACAACCATGTTGCTTTTCAAAATCGAAGACATATGTGGAGGACGCATTCTATGTATTTTCTTCTTCTTCTTCTTTTTTTACGGCTTACAGAGGATGCATTCATATATGTATGTATATATATATATATATATATATATATATATATATATATATGAATGCAGAGCGCATTCTCTGAATGAGTCATCTCTGTATTTTCTAAAAAAATATTCAAATGCACGAAGAGGATGCGTCCTCTATTAAGTTTCCATTTTTTAAAAACCCATACAGAGGACGCATTCTCAATTTAATTTAATTTTTTTATTAGTCCTCTAACTGACTTTGATAAATTTTTTAATATTTTTGTTGTCCCCAATAGCGCATCAATAGACATCTAATTGTTTTATATTTTAAAAAAAATATCCATAATGATAAATGCATCGGAAGAATTTGAAAGTCCGTTTTGAAATTTATGATAATAAAACTTGAACATCCTACTTACCTGATTAAAGATAATGAAAAATTTTGATCGTGGGTATTTCAAAATTTTAAATATTTCGAAATATAGAAAATGAAAGAATTATTTTTAAAAAATCGGAAGTTACTACTGTATTGGAATTGGAATTGTAAAATTTTGGTTTTTTTGTAGTTTAAATAATTAGAGATGTAAATAAACAAATATTTCGGTTTTCTTAAAAAAAATTCCACTATTAACTAATATAAAATAAATAAACAAAAATATAAGAGTAGACACATTTAATGTTTATGAAATTAGAGATGATAATGAAAACTAAATAAACATGAATTGATTCAGAAATACTATATTCGAAAAACACGTGTCAAACAGATAGTTAGAAACGTAATGAAATGAATGTCCAACGACATGTAATATACTAATGACGCCCTCTGCAAAGTTTTCCACCAGTTCCAAATGGGGGCAGACGTGTCGTGCAGGATGTGCGTCATGGAACAACCATCTGAGTAGAAACATGTACGTCGTCATGCGGAACTTCCTCTGTAAAATCCTCCTCCATATCGTCTCATGCGTCCTCATTCAAACCATACTGGACATGGGGAACACTACATGGATCAAATAGAGCAGTAGGCGACATATACGCATGACTAGTAGTGGGAGTAAGGTATGCAGTAGAATCAGCTGGAGTAGTGTTGGAGTGTGAGAGTCCACCATATGATGGTCCACCGTGGGTTGGACTCGCATGTGAAGGTCCCGCTTGAGATGAACCAATTTGTGCAGTAGGTCCACGAGCACATGGTCACCGACCACCCTGTCGACCTGGAAGAGTTGTACAGTGGCTTCTGATTTCATTGTATCTCACACCAGGGAGAGGTTCCTCGGTGTGCACATGTGGCTGATAATACTGCGGTCTGGAGGGCTCATGCGCATATTCTAGAGTATGTGTGGCAACACCATGTACCCCTCTAATAACGTCCGCTAAATGTGGGGAACATTCATCCAAATTAATATCTAACATAAGGTGCATCTCGGACGTTGCCTGCAACTACATAAATGAGATAAATATGTTAGATATTCAAAAATGAGGGAATCTAAAGTATTATTTGTTGATACTATTAGAAAGTTAGTAAATACCATATACTCCATAGTAGCTCCGCTCCATGAAAACCCTCTGTAATCGTTTGGCGCCGTCCTAGCTGATCAATCAGGGTCATTGTCCTCTGAAAATACCACTCCATGTATTCTTGATCGGGTGTATATGGATCCGCTGACCCAAGAGCATTAATTTGTTTCTCTGCTCGATGTTCCCACGCATCAAGATATCTTCTCAGTTCAACACGCCAATCCATGCATAACCTCTCCCAACGGTCTTTAGTATGAAGCAGTTTGTGTTCATTCTTAGTGGCCAACTGCGTGGGTATTGTCTGGATAAGGCCAAATTGCCTGAGAACACGATGAACATGATGATACTCCACGACGTACCGACAAATGAGGTCAACACACAATATCTAGTTGTTGATACCAACTGTACAGTATTGTGGGAGATGTTGTACGACATCCTCAGTGTATGGCTGCCAAATAAACTGACATGACAGACAAGTGTTGTGGTGAGAAAAGAAACACCTTTTGTTCCATTACTTCAAAAAAAGGAAATCCAAATTACATTATACATGACTGTCATGGAGAGATGTCAGCTGATCATGGTACATTTTTAGTACATGCATGGGTGATTGTGATAAAAAGTATCGGGCTTTCCACCTGTAAGGAACAAAATGAATAATATTAGTTATTCCTAGTAATTAAAAAGGTTTAAAAGTTGTGTCCTTACTAATTGAATACGAACCTAGACCCAAGAGCACTTATGGTAACGGTCACTGGAAGTTGTCCGGTAGGACGGATTGTTGGTATTTTCTCTCATGTCTACAACTAACAGTAAATTAAAAAATGCACATATATATAATATAATGTAAGAGGTCATTATAGATACGTGTCCAACTAACAAGTTTAACCAACAATATTACCTGTAGTAGAACTAGTGGCCCAGATATGGATTTGACTTGTGAATTGCAACGTCATATACGCTCATGTACAAGTGTGCCAAAATCGTACTCCCCCAACTGTACTGATGTGCTGCATCTAAATCCATGAGTACCGACAAATAGAGCAGAGGGATCAGGTGCCTGGATGCGTCTCTGGTCTCCAACGCTTGACTAACGCAGTGATGAGCGAATGGTTGATGTGAATTGGTGCAGAATCTAGTAGTCCCTGGAATCCAGCCTCACGCACATAGTGCATCACTAGATTAGGTATCCCGCCAATACAACAAGCCCTATGCACCACCTCACCTGCAATTCCCCATCCTCCAAATTACCGTTGTACAGAGTATGTGCATGATACTCTCGGTGAAGGTAAAGTAATTCCTCATCAATGGAACCTGGATGATACATGGTGTATCCCTGGTGAAAATCAGAATCACATGGAGAAATGATCAGTCTATATTTCCATGAAAATGGATACTATTACATGTAATACATATTCAAACCAAATCGAACATTAGTTTCAATTTAAATAAATGCACATAATACAAATCCACACAATCAATTACACTCATTTAACGAGAGAATTTAACATAACAAGCTGCATAGCTACATAATATTATGTAACACCTATTGGTCTAAACAAAACATAAGTATCTCTAGAAACTCCATATTACAAACACGGCCCTAAGCACGCCCTCGCCCATGCACACCTCTGCAATCACGTGGCAGTCTCTCATCCATTTGATTCCTTATCCTTCTCATCGCAAACTGACCACACCTCCTATTACATAATTTTTCAATACCGGTACAATCTTTAGTTGGCAGGTTGCCATGGTGATAGATCTCGGAGAGGCACAAAACCCTCACTATATTGTTGCACATAGGTGGTCGTGTGATATACCTTGTCACAGAGACTAGGCGGATTGTCACACCTATACCTACAAATAGCCAATGCATGGGGAACAAGGGAAACAAAAATTTTGTCATTTGCGACAACTACACTCCTTTCTCCGGTATTTCACTGTGTATTGGCTCTCACCAATGCTGACATCAATGATCTTTGTCACAACCTTATAAGTCTGAAATGCATGCCCTTCACGGTCACAGTATATTCTTGTCCCAGAGTGTTTTGCTTCTAAAACTTTTTCCAAATCCTGCTTGGGAACTCAGACCTTCAAAATTCTAAATCAATTTAGAATACATCACCTAATCCATGAACACATGATGAAATATAATGTATCAAGAAAGTACCTCCAATTTGTGGCATCCATTAGCCTTCGTGTAAATATTTCAACTGTTCGTTCAAAAGTGGCTTTGACACATAGTGTTATCGGGAGATTTCGTGTGCGCCTTAAACAATTGTTGTAACTCTCTGATAAATTAGTTGTAATAATTTCCCAATGACGATCTCCCTCATCAAAAGTAAGGCACCACTTACTGCTATCATGATGTTTCAGCTAATCCCAAGCAGATGGTTCAAGACTCTCCAACTCCTCCTTATACTCCCTTCATCTACTTTCTTGGCTGGCATGACCAAGCTACCAAACCAGAGTCTCCAGATGCGCATTTTTTAACTTCCCATGCTCCGCACTAAGGAAGTTGGATTGAAAATACCTCAAGAAAAACCGATGGTATCCTGATGGCTCCATCAATTCATCCATATGTCTCATTGCATTCAAAATACCATCATGACGATCTGATATAATATAGATTGGCCTAGTATCACCACGTACCGTATGGAGTCGCAGTTTAATCATGAACCAGTTCCAGCTCTTATTAGTCTCAGCATCAACTATTGCATAAGCAATGGGCAGTATGTAATCATTCACGTCATGTGTCACAATAACTAGCATTGTGGCCTTGTGTGCACCTCTCAAGTGAGTCCCATCCACACTAATCACTGCCATGCAGTGGCAAAAATCTTCGATAGCCTGACCAAATGTCCAGAACACAAACTTAAATTTCCTACACCCATGACCGTGTATTCTATCATGTACGCCATCTCATTTAACAACAGTGCTCGGATTGGCCCTGATTAGCTCATGTATAAATTTTGGCAAGATTTTAAAAGATTCCCCCCAAGTTCTGAATACCAAATCAATAGCCTTCTGGAGAGCATACCACGCCACCTACTTGTAGGAATATGTCACATTTAACTCCTTCTTCACATGCTCTTGGACATCCTTCATCATGTAGGTAGGGTTCACGTCAATCTGATGGCGAATGGAACTAGCGATCATCAACGATGTCAGGTTAGTGTTACCATTTGATCGACTAGGTTAGTGTTAATTCATAAGGCTTTTCAGAAGTCTTGCCATTGTAAGTGAGGGGTTTTTGTTGAAAATCTATTATCGTTGTCCTGAGCTGATTGGTTCATCTGTATATTATCGATGTCACAATATGGAAGATAATGAGTCCACCGCGACCTTCTTCAACATTATTTATCGAATGTCCCTGTCCTCTGCTGATCTTTACATTAATATGTAGAAGATGTCAAACACCGTTGATCGTGCGGGTGATATTAGCTTGGGCACATTCATGTCATTGTTGAGCAATGTTCAAAACTATACAACTTTGCCAACCTTCCCACCCCCTGTACATTGCCAAGGTTTAGGGGAACCTTCTTTCATTGGTGAGTCGGGTCAACCCAGTGGGTATTTCCATCTCGTTTGCACTCAGCTGTCCACAAGTACTGGTATATATGGTGTGCATCATGAATAGTTGAATGTCTTTGATGATGATTATCAAGGTGAAATTGGAGAGCATGTTGTTGGTGATGGTTAGCATGTTGTTAGCGATGATAAAGGTAAGAGAAAGGAACTTGAAGAAGATAGTGAAGATGGTCTGTCCTTATCAACTTATTCGAATCCAGGGGACGATTATAAACAAGTGATGTACATGAACATTGTAGCCACGTTGTTCCATCTTATGGAAAATCCTAATACGGAGGCCTACTTTAGGGATTATGGGGGAACCTAATGAGGATGGGTTTGACCCAACTAATTGTGGCGAAAGACTTCCTAGTTATGTTCAAGTGACCGGTGTAGTTAAATTGGGTATGCGATTCCAAAGTAAGCCAGAATTGGTAGAAGCTATTTCAAGGTGGAGTTCAATGATAAACAGGAAGCACCGAGTCGTGGAGAGCAGGTCACATACATGGTATGCAAAATGTAAGGATGTTGTTGAAGGAAGTGGCATTTGTCATTGGATTGTTAGAACCAGCAAGAAGGCTTCCCGTGGGATGTGGGAGATCACCAAATGGGCAAGTAGTCATAGTTGTATTGGTGCTGGTCGATCAAATGGTAACACTAACCTGACATCCTTGATGATCGCTCGTTCCATTTGCCATCAGATTGACGTGACACGCTGAAGGATGTCCAGGCGCATGTGAAGAAAGAGTTAAGTGTGACACTTTCCTACAAGAAGGCGTGGTATGCTCGCCAAAAGGCTATTGATTTGGTATTCATAACTTGGGAGGAATCCTTTGAAATCTTGCCAACATTTATGGATGAGCTAATCAGGGCCAATCCGAGCACCGTTGCTGATGGGAAGATGTACCTGATAGAATACGCGTTCATGGATGTAGGAAATTTAAGTTTGTGTTCTAGGAATTTGGTCGGGCTATCGAAGCTTTTCACCACTACATGCCAGCAATTATTGTGGATGGGACTCACTTGAGAGGCGCATAGAAGGCCACAATACTAGTTACTGTGACGCACAATGCGAATGATTACATATTGGCCATTACTTATGCAATAGTTGATGTTGAGACTAATGAGGGCTGGAACTGGTTCATGCTCAAATTGCGGCTCCATCTGGTACATGGTGATCTAGGCCAATCTGTATTATATCAGATCATCATAATGAGATTTTGAATGCAATGAGATATATGAATGAATGGATGGAGCCAGCAGGATACCACCAGTTTTGCTTGAGGCATTTTCAGTCCAACTTCTTTAGTGTGGATCGTGGGAAGTTCAAAACTGTGCATATGGAGCCTCTGGTTTGGCAGCTTGGTCGTGCCATATAAGAAAGTGGTGGAGGGAGTAGAAGGAGCAGTTTAAGAGTCTTGAACCATCTGCTTGGGATTGGCAAAAATGTCATGATAGCAGTAAGTGGTGACTTACTTTTGATGAGGGAGATCGTCATTGTGGAATTCTTACAACTAACTTTTCAAAGAGTTATAACATTTTTAAGGCACCCACGACATCTACCGATAACAGCATGTGTCAAATCCACTTTTGAACGAACAGTTGAAATGTTTGCACGAAGGCTAATGGACGCCAAACATTGGAGGTACTTTCTTGATACATTATATTTCATTATGTGTTCATAGATTAGGTGATGTATTTTAAATTGATGTAGAATTGTGTAGGTCTGAGTTCCCAAGCAGGATTTGGAAAAAGTTTTGGAAGCAAGGCACTTGGGGACATGGACATACTGTGATCGTGTATGGTCAGGCATCGCAGACTTATAAGGTTGTGACAAGGACCATTGATGGCAGTATTGGTGAGAGTCAATACACAGTGAAATACCGGAGAAAGGATTGTAGTTGTCGCTAATGGCAAATTTTCTGTTTCCCTTGTTCCCATGCATTACGAACAGTTGAAATGTTTGCACGAAGGCTAATGGACGCCAAACATTGGAGGTGCTTTCTTGATACATTATATTTCATTATGTGTTCATAGATTAGGTGATGTATTTTAAATTGATGTAGAATTGTGTAGGTCTGAGTTCCCAAGCAGGATTTGGAAAAAGTTTTGGAAGCAAGGTACTTGGGGACATGGACATACTGTGACCGTGTTTGGTCAGGCATTGCAGACTTATAAGGTTGTGACAAGGACCATTGATGGCAGCATTGGTGAGAGTCAATACACAGTGAAATACCGGAGAAAGGATTGTAGTTGTCGCGAATGGCAAATTTTCTGTTTCCCTTGTTCCCATGCATTGGCTGTTTGTAGGTATAGGAGTGATGATCCGTCTACTCTCTGTGACAAGGTATATCACACGACCACTTATATGCAAAAATATAGTGAGGGTTTCGTTCCTCTTTGAGATCCATCATTATGGCAACCTGCTAACTGAAGGTTGATTCCCTATATTGAAAATTTTTGTAATAGGAGGCTTGGTCAGTTTACGGAGAGAAGGATAAGAAATCAAATGGATGAGAGGCTGCCGGGTGATTGCAAGGCGTCCGTGGCCGAGAGCGTGCTTAGGGTCGTGTTTGTAATATGGAGTTTCTAGAGATCCTTATGTTTTATTTGGACCAATATGTATTACATGATATTATGTATCTATGCAGCTTGTTATGTTAAATTCTCTCGTTAAATGAGTGTAATTGATTGTGTTGATTTGTATTATGTGTATTTGTTTAAATTGAAGCTAATGTTTAATTTGGTGTGAATATGTATTACATGCAATAGTATTCATTTTCGTGGAAATATAGACTGATCATTTTTCCATGTGATTCTAATTTTCACCAGGGATACACCATGTATCATGCAGGACCCATTGATGAGGAATTATTTTACCTTCACCGGGAGCATCGTGCACGTGCTTTCGGTAATTTGAAGGATGAGGCATTGCAGGTGAGGCGGTGCGATGTGGCTTGTTAGATTGGTGGAATACCTGACCGAGTCATGCGCTATGTGCGTGAGGCTGGATTCCAGGGACTATTAGATTCTGCACCAATTCACATCGACCATTCGCTCATCACTGCATTAATCGAGCATTAGAGACCAGAGATACACACATTTCACCTTCTGATAGGGAAAGCTACCATCACTTTACAGGATGTGGGCGTCCTTTGGTGTTTACCGATCGATGGCATTGCAATCACCAGTGTAGACACAAGCAGGCGCACGAATGACTGGCAGAGATTATACACTGACTACCTGGGAGCTACACCAGACACGAGTGACATCCGAGGGGGTCGCATAAGGGCTAGCTTGTTGAGAAACTTGTTGCGCATTCCATTGCCTCTTGATGCTACTGAGGTAGATTATCAGCAGCGGGCAAGGGTTTTCATTCTACATATGGTCAGAGGATTGCTCTTATCAGACACATCTGGGCACCTGATCCCTCTGCTCTATTTTTGGTACTCGTGGACTTAGATGCAGTACATCAGTACAGTTGGGGGAGTACAATTTTGGCACACTTGTACAGGAGCTTATGTGACTCTGCAATTCCAAAAGTTAAATTCATATATAGGCCACTAGTCCTACTACAAGTAACATTGTTGGTTAAACTTGTTAGTTGGACATGTGTCTATAATGACCTCTTACATTATATTATTTTTAAAATTTACTGTCAGTTGTGGGCTTGGGAGCCAATTCCAACCATCCGTCCTACCGGACGACTTCCAGTAACCGTTACCATGAGTGCTTTTGGGTCTAGGTTCGTATTCAATTAGTAAGAACACAATATTTAAAACTTTTTAATTACTAGGAATATCTAATATTATTCATTTTGTTCCTCACAGGTGGAGAGCCAGGTATGATTTATCACAATCACACATGCATGTACTAAAACTGTACCGCGATCAGCTAACATCACTCCATTACAATCAGGTATGATGCAATTTGGATTTTTTTAACTAATGGAAAAAAGGTGTTCATTTTCTAACCACAACACTTGTCTGTTATGTCATTTTATTTGGCAGCCATACACTGAGGATGTAATGCAACATCTCCCACAATACTGTACAGCTGGTAGCAACAACTGGCTATTGTGTGTTGACCTCATTTGTTGGCACGTCATGGAGTATTATTATATTCATCGTGTGCTCAGGAAATTTGGCCTTATCCAGACAATACACACGTTGTTGGTCACTAAGGATGAACACAAACTTCTTCATACTAGAGATCGTCGGGGGAGGTCAGGCACGGATTGGCGTGTTGAACTGAGAAGATATCTTGGAACATCGAGCAGAGAAACAAATTAATAATCTTGGGTTAGCGGATCCATATACACCCGATCGAGAATACATGGAGTGGTATTTTTACAGGACAGTAACCCTGATTGATCAGCCATGATGGCGCCAAATGGTTATGGAGGGTTTTCATGGAGACGGAGCTACTATGGAGTATATGGTATTTACTAAATTTCTAATAGTATCAACAAATAATACTTCAGATATCCTCATCAACAAATAATACTTCGGGTTATAAGGGAAACGGGTCATCAATCTGGTTCATAACCAACTGCCATATTTTGGAAACAAAATCTCCAAAATCAAGGAATCTGAATCCCTATGAAATTCAATCCGATTAAACTGGATTTAAAATCGCAAATCACCGATCAATCCTCTGAAATCAATGAATTGTCCTCAGGTTATTAGATATGTGTCGGATTTGCTTCAAATTCGCATCGGATTGAGCTCAGGTTGAAGCTCGCGATCTCCAAAATTAGGTCTACAATTTTGTGATGGAATTACATCGGATTTGCTTCAGATTTGCACCAGAATTGGATTCAGAGATGGAACTTTGTGACGGAAACATCAAAGAAAGCTTCTATATCCGTAAAGGTAAGATCTGCGATCTAAAATCTTAGTTTTACATTTAAAATCTTTGTTTTAACGGTTGAAATCTACAATCTAAGGTGTTGCTGGTATAAACTATGGAAGACGAAGCAATTCAAGGCAATGAAATTGTTCGGTATGAAGGAGAAAGCAACGATTATGTTCAATCTGAAAATTCAACTAGTTTACATCCAGGTTAGGTTTTTGATTTTGTATATCCACTTAAACGCATGAAGTAGTTGCATGAACATATGAAGTAATGTTTATTTATTGTGAATTTTATTTCGACAGATCTGGAATTCAGTTATATGCATGTTATGAAGAAACGTTGGTGTTTTACAATATTCTGAAACATTTTAGGTAATATGAGGAACATTGGATGTAATTGCATGAACAGATGAAGTAGCCCGATAATATTCTAATAGAAAATTCTCCAAAGGGTGAAATTTGGTTATAAACAAATTGTTGGGAAAATGTTGATGTTTTTTTAAATTTTCTGAAATATATGAGGTAATATGATGAACAAATGATGTACCTGCATAAACACATGAAGTAACGTGATGATATTCTGATTTTGTTGAGAAAATGTAGGTGTTTTTATAATTTTCTGAAACATATGAGGTAATACGATGAACACTGGATGTAACTGCATGAACATGTAAAGTAACGTGACAATTATCTGATTGACAAATCCCCCAAGGTATAAAATATGGTTATATGCAATTTGTTGGGAAAATGTAGGTATTTTTAAATTTTCTAAAATGCTTGAAGTAACATAGTATATCAATGATGTGACTACATGAACACATGAACTAAAATCAGTTACATTCATTTTGTTAAGACTATTTTCATATTTTCAAAGTAACTTTATCACAACAAGTAATATGTTAAATACACGATGTAACTTAATAAAAATATATTATGTTGTGATTAATGTCTGAAATTTAATTAGTATGATATGTTATCAAAATATTTAGAAATTGTACAAATTTATCAGTGACTTAACAAGTGTTAGTGAAGGCCGAACTAAATTGTGAAATACACAAACAAACAAATATAATAGTTTATGTAATGAGTTACTGAAAGGATATAATTTTTGCAGGACCAGATTCTGTCACCAATTTAAGCGGCATATCGAAAGTTGATGTCACAGATTGCTTCAAAGGTTTGAGAGCAAAAACACTATCAGAGTTCCATGATTTATATTGAAAATAGCAAATGCATTGGGATTCGAGGTGCGATGTTCAACCCAAAGAGGTAAAAAATACGGAACCATCCTAGAGAAGTATTTTGTTTGCTCAAATCAGGGAAACAAAAAATTGAAGAATGAAACACCCGACACACCTTCCATTAACAATATCATTGAAGAGGGCTCTGAGAAGAAAAGAAGAAAAACAAGGAAAATGTGGTTACGAGAACTGGAAGCAAGGCTGGAATTTGGATTAAATTATCAATGGAGCCTATTAATTTGCATCATGTGACATCTCACAATCATCCTTTCACTCGAGTCGAATGGCAGTATTTGTAGAAAAGTGAAAGGAGAATTATTGAAGAAAAAGGGAAAGCTATAGAAGGAATGGAAGGTGCAGGATTAAAACCTAATCATGGATTCAAGTTTATGGCTTTTGAAGCTGGTGGTATTCTGAATCTAGGACACACGATCAAGGATCATCTAAACTACGTGAACAGGTTGCGCATGAAGGAGATTGAAGGAGGCGATGCTCAGCAAGTAATTGAAAGACTCTCGCAGAAGAGTACCAAAGAGGAAGATTTCTTCTTAGAGATAAATTGGATGATAATGGTAGGCTGACAACATTATTTTGGAGGGACTCAATGATGAAGTAAGACTACTCCCTCTTTGGCGATCTAATGGTATTTGACACCACATACATGTATGATTTATATTTCGTAAAATACATTTAAACACATGAAGTAACGACTGGAACACGTTAAGTAGTATGTTATACACACGATGTAGATTCATAAACAAATGAAGTAAAAAATAAGTTACATTTTTTAGAGAAAATTTGACTTTTTTTAGATTTGAAAAAATGTATTAGGTAATTTATAAGAAACACGATGTAACAGTATGAAAATATGAATAAAAGTGATATAATTCAACTTGATAATTCACCAAGTCTAAAATTGGCCTATATGTATTTTATTGAGAAAATTTAGGTATTTTAATGTTTGTTGAAACGTACTAAGTAACATACTAAATAAATAGTGTAACTGCATTAACACATGAGTTAACATGATCTAACTTTGTTAAGTGATTCGTCAACATACAGGACCAGCAAATACAACTTGATTTGTGCTCCAATAGTCAGAATGAACAACCACGGCAATATAGTGATGTTTGGATGTGCTTTCATTGCCGACGAAAAAGCTTCAACTTTCGAATGGCTTCTTGATGTTTTCATAAAATCAATGGGTGGTAAAGAGCCGGTAACAATATTTACAGACCAAGATTCGGCCTTGGCCAAAGCAATCGAAAAGGTAACCATTCTTTAATTTGATTGATCTGGACTATAATGGGTTTATATGTTTATGTACTTACCTTTAGTATTTAGTTTAATAGTTATTGTGTTTGTTCACAACATCTAATGTAATTTCAGTAATCATTGTCAATATAAAAAAACCTGATAATTGGAAAAAACAATCAGGAACAATTACATTCCATGTTTATATTTTAGTTTGTGTTTAATGGCCTTTAGATCATATGTTTATACATGAACTTGTTTTGAATATAATTATTCATGAAATTTTACAGGTTTTCACAAACACGGGGCATAGATTGTGCCTGTGGCACATTACACAGAATGCCATCAGTCATTTTGGTGAATTAAAAAAGGATGGTCCCTTCAAGGAAGCATTTGAGCATTGTTTGAAATAGTGTAAAAAGGAAGAAGAATTTGAAATGGCATGGAACAATATGATCAAGTATTTTCAGCTTGAAGACAAGGAATGGTTCAAGAGGCTATATTCTATTAGAGATAAGTGATGCCCTGCAATGAGCAAGGACTTTTTCTCCACGGGAACTCTTTCATCACAACGAAGTGAGAGCACAAGCAAAGCTTTGTCATTCAATGTCAGCAAAATGACAACACTCAACAGGTTCTTAACCATCTTCAATGAGACTATTGATTGCTGGAGAGCAAAGGAAATAGCGAAGGAAAATCAATGCTCAAAATCAATGCCAAAGTCAACTATACATGGATCAAAACCACTCAAACATGCAGCTCAAGAGTACAGATTATCAATGCACTATAAGTTTGAGAAGGAATACAATATTGCACAAGCAACAAAAGCATGTAGAGTTTTCACCCTAGAATCGGCAACAAAGTATGAAGTAAGTCTAGAAGAAGATGATACAAAAGTTGAAATTGTCACCTTCACACAACAAACTAGAATGGTGGAAGTTAACTGCTCTTGCAAAACTTTTGAAGAAATAGGTATGTACTGATGAAATACAATTTACATGTTACCTCTTATGTTAATATCTTTAGTTCTTTAGTTTGGATCATTAACTTTTGATTAAATATTAAGGTTCATCTTTTTGTAGGCAGGTTTCATAGCAAGAATCTGATAATACATCTTATATATATGTCATTAGTTCTTCATTCGCATATTTAACTTTGAAATGAAGGACATTATATGCTTTAGAGATTTAGTTTGGATGTTTATCTAATTAAATTGAATATATGCATGGTTATCTTTTTATGCAAGGAATGCTCTACTTTCACTGTATCTGTATATTGCACATCAAATCAATCAGTGAGATACCATCGCAATACATTCTGAAGCGATGGACAAAGCTTGCTAAAATGCAAGTATGGGACAAACTGAAAGCATCACAAGAAAATCAAGAGGTAGACAAAACCACAGACAAAGTATCATGGTGACACCAAAAGGCAAGAAACTACTACAATTTGGTACTAAAATGTAGAAGGTGACATAGAAACCTGGAAAATTCTTGAAGAAAGCTTCAATAAATACGATGAAAAGGTAGACCAAATTCTTGTCTCAAAAAGTACAAAAGAACATGAAAATTCAAGCAGCATAGCAGAATCTTCTATCACTAAACCGTCAACAGTCCAAAATCCATCTCCCACAAAGACAAAAGGAAGAAGCAAGAGAATTGAAGGGTGGAAGCACGGAAAGAAACCAAAAATAAAGGAGTTTGGTACCAAGACACCAAAGCAACAAGTCTAGACCTATGAGTTCCAATTTGACATTTATTTATATTAACATTATGTACATGTACAAATCATTTAAATTTTCCTTCAAATGCTTTAAACACCTGAACTAACAAGTGCTATTTAATTAAACAAAAATATATTCATCAAGTAAACTGTGTCTGAAACTAATGACTCTAACAAATGAGCTAAAGTGAAATACACATGAACTAATGTTAGAAAAAGTAAATAAAAATATAAGTGTCAAAAATTAAACAACACATAGTTGAAAAATATCTAATATTTAAACCAAACTATATACCTAAATAACCAAACAAATTACCTAAAGGACACTTGGCTTTGAACATACAAAATATAATTATTAGACAAACTATTTAACTATAATAGAAACTAAAGAGATAAACAATGCAACTAAATAGATAAACATAAGAACTAAACTCATACTGGAATCATCATAAAAAAATTAAAGTTTCAATCCATTCTAGAATCATCTAAAAAACATCATTCAAAATTAATCAATCCAACAACCTAGCAAATAGACCATTTAGAATCATCCATAACATCATTTCAACAAATTCAAACATTCAAATCACTCCATAACAAATTCAAATCACATCATTAAAATCAAATCATTAAAACAATATCTTAAACTACGTTGTTTGTGGACGTTCCTTCCATACCATCCAATTCACTATCTTTAAACAAGTTAAAAAATGGAAGAGACTCGCTCTGAGGCTGGTACTGTTTCCTTCTCCTCCACTGGTTGCATTCTTCATCAACCATAGCAATTAACTTGTCATTCCATTCTATTGGTGATTCTTCAATTGGTGGCGAGTCATCTTGCTGATTCGGAAGTTCTGCACTAGTCCCAACAATATGTGGCAAGTCTTGCAATGATTAATCCCCAACATCAGCCTTCACCATCTCCAACCTCCGATATATATCAGTGGTAACAACTTCAAAGTTACGCTTCACGATCATTAAGGCCTCATCATAAGCCTACACAAGAAAAATATCAATAAATTTATACAAAAACCTTAAAAAAATACTAAATAGCCAATGAAAGCACAATCAACTTACCATAAACAATTCATATATAAACCGAACCAAACTATTAAACACCCAAACATAAAGATTAAGCACATGAACCAACTATACTAAAAGTCAACAATATAAAATAATGAAACTAAAAACCTAAATTAGCACATAAAAATTTAAACTAAATACTGAAACACATAAGAAATCATGCTAACCACATAACTAACAAAGCAAAGACATCAAGTAAAATTTTAAACGTTTACATTCTTAGCAAGACTTTTAATCTTGGAGTCGGTCAAAATTCCGCGTAGGATTTTGAACTGCAACACTTCATCACCATCAAGAACAGAATTAGCTCCAATTTCAGGTTAAGCTCCAACATCACTCTTACCCCTATGACCCTCTTCACTTTTTTGGCACAGCTGATTGGATAACCCTTCACCATTATTGTCCTGTCATAACCTCCTCCAATGTCTAACATCTTCACTCTCTCCATCAACTTCGTATCAGTCCAATGCTGGACTAGAGGAAAGGATGATGGCTCTAACACACCACGGATAGGAAATCGGTGCAAATATAGAATCAAAAGGATAAGGACACAAGCACTACAAGTTTGGTATTCTACGTTGTTCTTATACCTCCTAATCATTGAAGCCATTTTGTCTAACACGAAAGTACACCAGTCGAGATTCTTAATCTCGTCAACATTTTCAATAGCTTCAAGCATTTTCATATCTACCTTCCCAGTAGCTATAGGAGCTAAAAAGTATGAAGAACAATAGATCACAAAAATTCTCTTAAACTCATCCCCTCCCTCATTAAGTTCATTTATCCTATCTAAAATCAAGTGAAGGGGTATATAATGTTCATTCTCTCTACCAAACCTAGCCTTGTAACTATCCTTCAATTGCATACCAGAATTTCTCTTCTCCACAGCTTTCCTACCAGGGTTTCGAGGCAAGCACAGAACATCATATACATCATCAGCAGTAACGTAGTATCTATCTACCCCAACTAGCTAAACACATGTACCAGGGTTTAAATTACTCACCAACCAAGGCACAATACCCGAGGGAAGTGCAATCCCCTATCTTAGCTTCAAAATGCCCCAGAAACCAATGGATTCAACATTAGCCTTCTGCTTAGCATTGAGATCAGTGCACAGATCTGTGATCTTTACATACTGGCTTCCAGGCATAAACTTCTTTAAAAACCTGGAAAACAATATAATACAACAAGTTAGTAAATATAACAACTATGCACACAAATACCATTAAGAGATAAAACACATCAAGTAAACATACAGTAATTTTAAAAAGAAAGTTTAATTAATAAACAACTAAATCAATATAAAATTAATAAAAAGAGCAACTTATTGTTTAATAAAACTAAACAGGTAAACACATAAATAAAATCAACAAGTACATAAACTATTTATACTGCAACTCTACACATAAAAAAAATAATATGAAACAAAACACTAAAACACCAAATGTAAAGGACAACATACCTAAACTAATAAATTCTTAATCATTCAAGTTATTATGCAAAAATATTAAAACTGTAATATTCAAAGTATACGTGTACACACATAAAGTAAAATCAACGTACCAAGAACCATCAGGAAGCTGAATTACACAGACTTGTTTAATCTGGTGGGTCACTTTCGTGCCATCATTAGTGTTCCCCGCTAAACGATGAGCAGAAATATTTCTCTTTGCAGTAGGTCCAGAAACACCATCTCCATCCCGCTTGCGCTTTCCCACAGTAGAAGAATTCTTCGACGGCCCACTCTCATCTCTAGCAACATCCTCATTACTGTTCCCAGATGGCTTCTTCTCAACAGGTTTTTTTGCTGCAGACACCTTCGCTGCAGGCTCCATCGCAGCTGACTTGTTCGTTGCAGGCTTCAATGCGGACTTCTTCAATGCAGACTTTTTCACTGCAGGCTTCTTCGCTGCGGGATTCACAACCAGCTCCTTCACAACTGGCTTCTTTGCAGCAGGTGCGTTCACAGCCGGCTCGTTTGCAACAGGCTTCTTTGGAGCGGGCTTCTTCACTCCAGGCTTCTTTGTTGCGGGCTTCACAGCCGGTTCGTTTGCAGCAGACTTCTTTGGTGCAGGCTTCTTCACTGCAAGCTTCTTCAATGTGGGCTTCTTCGTTGCGGGCTTCATGGCCGGCTCCTTCACAACTGCCTCCTTTGCAGTAGGCTCGTTCACAGCCGGCTCATTTGCAGCAGGCTTCTTTGCAGTTGCCTTCTTCGTAACCGGCTCATTTCCTTTCCCTTCACAAACTTTTGTTTTCCCTCTTCATTTGCATCCACCACAGCAGGAGGCGGATCAATAAAATCATCATCTTCCACATAATCTCCATCACTAATAATTCGTTTAACTTTAAACTTCTTCCTAACACCTTTCTTTTGACAAATTTTCTGACCTACAATACACAAATGAAAAATAAAAAATTAAATACTAAATCAAAAATACAAATTAGAAGCAGAGAAATCAGTACATACTAGAATTAGTTTCCCATCTCAAACCTTCAATAACAACTTTTGTCTGGGCACTTATGGGACTTGCAGCAACACAAGTAGAACATTCAAATTTTAAAAATTAACCGATTCTAAATAAAACATAAAGTAATGAAAAATACACAATAACAACTATATTTAAATGTACCATCAATATTTCTTTCAGCGGAATCCTTATTTCTTTCAGCAGAACTCTCATTTCTTTCAGCAGAAACATTTCCAGGCTCTGTACAAAAATATATATAAACTAATGAGTTTAATAGCAAAACTAAACATCAATAAATATGAACTAATAATTCAAATACTAACCACTATGTTCAATATTAGTTGAAGCAGTAGGAC
Source organism: Rubia yunnanensis (assembly GCA_037428765.1). Classification (NCBI taxonomy): domain Eukaryota; kingdom Viridiplantae; phylum Streptophyta; class Magnoliopsida; order Gentianales; family Rubiaceae; genus Rubia; species Rubia yunnanensis. The sequence goes on along the minus strand of CM075061.1, from coordinate 114,176,012 downwards.
AAATAACCACAGGCTTCTCCACAACTGCATAATAAAAAATGTTAATGTAGATTATAAAGTGAAATATTCAATCTTAACAAATGAGTAAAATAGCTTAACTACAGTAACAAAAGAAATAACTTAACTAATGAGTAAAATAGCAGGCATTAACAAAATGTTAATGCATGCTAATCACATCACATGCATCTACAATAACAAAACAAAAGGCATAAATACCAAAGGTAACACACTAAACAGTAAAACTGAATAAAAAATAGAATATAATAAATTTACCACTTTTATCTTGAACCCTAGATAGATCACTTCCATCTACAATACCAGAACAATATACTTAAATACCAAATATAAACAACTAAACAGTCAAAGTAAAATAAACATAGACCAGAATGTATTAAATTTACCAAACTTATCTTGAACCCCGTTCATATCACATACAACTACAAATAAAAATCAAAATATTTAAATACCAAAAGAAAATCACTAAACAGTCAAACTAAAACAAAAAAAATAGAATTCCAACCAGCAACTCTATCTGGCCTATCCACATCGGTTTTACTAGCACTTTTGCGCAATCTCCTTACAATATCAGCTATAAAAAAGAAATTATTAGCAATACAAAAAGCAATCAATTAAAAACCAACAAAAAATTTGAATAAAATTCAATCATATTCAAATACATGTGGTAGTAGTTTTCTTCTGGGTTTTTTCCCTTTTATTCACAGGAAATTTAGAACCTGGCAATTAAACAATCAATTAAAATAAAAACATAAAGATTAAAATAAAAAAAATTACAAACTAACAATATACATACCATCCAGCAATTTGGACTGCAATCTACTCGATTTCCTTAAGCAAATTCCATCACCTACATTTGAAAGGTAATCACATAAAAACTTGAATTAAAAACTGAAACACCAAAAGTACACAAACCAATATAACTGTGTATATACACATACAGAAAGGTGGTGCAAACAGAAAACACATTAACATGAGAACTAAACACATAAATGGGCTAACTAAAAAACAGTGCAAACAAAAAACATGCAAACTAAACAGATCCTAAACTAAACCACAACAGATCTACAACAAAGCCTGAACTAAATACATAAATAGCCTAACTAAACACGCACGCAGCCTAACTAAACACATGAACAACCTTACAGAGAGACAATGCAAACTAAACAGAGGCTAAACTAAACACATAAACATGAAAAGTAAACACATAAACATCCTAACATAAAGACAATTCAAACAGAAAACATACAAAGTAAACTGAGCATAAAATAAACCACAAAAGAGGCACAACAAAGCCTAAACCAAACACATGAACATCCTAAATAATTTGGTATATACCGTTTCATATATAAAACAGAGCAAGATCTAAAAACAGAGCAACACAACACAAAAAATAGAGTAGATTCAATAACAACGAACAGCACATCAAATCAACAAATAATGAAACAGAAAAATCAAAGAAACCGAACAAAACAATACAAAAAAATAGAAAAACCCTTTAGATTCAAGCGCGGATGAGGCACGAACAACATCATCAACCTCCAGGTCATCTTTACTAGCAATTTCTTCGTTCGATTTCATCATATCTACAAAATGCCGAAACAAAACTCAGAAATACACAATATAAGGTAAAAAAACACATGCACGGCCGAATTTACAGAGATGAGCGCTGGAATGATATAGAAATCATTGGAGAGGTAGAAGAAAAACAAATAAACCTCAAATCCAGCAAAAATAAGAAATTCTAACCTCTATAGAACCGGATTGAAGAGGGCGATGTAATACAATTGAGAAATTACAAATTTGAAAGGACTTGAGCAGTTGAATCGTGAATTTATGGCAGCGATTTTGAGAGATTTGAGAGAGGGTCAATGCAAGCGTGTGAGAGAGAAATTAGTTGGAGCGATTGAATTTAAAAATTGAAAATTAACTAAAATATCTATATTATATAGTAATGCTTCCATACCCCTAAAAATATTTAATTTATGGTTAGACCGTTGGTCTCACCATAAGCTTGGGTGAGAAGGTCCACCCAAGTCTTTCTATACAAATTATTTGTTCCTTCAGTTGGATGTGGACCTCCAAATATAGATACAGAAACTACAAGCAACCAAATATGAGTTGTGTGAATGTAGTTGGGGGCCAAGCTTCTGCTAATAATTTTGAAAGCAAAACCTTGGGATGCCTGAAAGTGAAATCAAATATTTTGGCCCGATTCCACAGCACGTGCAGTGTGCGGCCGGAGAGGCCTGTTTTAAAAACATAAAAGATCTTTCGATTATAAGATACAATCTTGCAATTATTAATTAGAGTCTTTTGAAAGACGGTATTTTCATAGTTATGAAAATACTAAAGTTTAAAGTGTAAAATTTTTGTGTTGCATGAATCGGATTATAAACTTTATACCTATTACACGTTGTATACTAAAATATTAATATTGCAATTAAAACCTTTTACCTTTTATTATTCTAGTTAAACTCTGTATTTTCATAAGTTATGAAAAGACGGTCTTTCCCAAGACTTTGCCTAATTAATTTATAAAAAATAAAAAACAAATAAATAAATAAAATAAATGTTAAAATCAAAACACCAAATTCAAATATTAAAAGTATCGTCTTAAAGCATAACAACACGATCTAATAATACGTATTAATTTATAATCATAAGAGTATTAATTTCTAATCAAAATACATTAATTCTTATTCAAATAAAGAGAATAAATTTATTAATAATAAAATTAAAGTGTAAAGTTGGTTTGAACTAAAAGAATTAAAATTATGATCTTTACACATAAAAGTTTGAGTATCTTGAAAGACAATTTTTCCATAAGTCATGAAAAGACCAAGGTTTAAAGTGTAAATTAAAAGAAATGAAAATAAAATTTCTGGATTGCATGAATCGGGTTATAACTTTTTAACTACTACATATTGCATAATAAATTTTTAATATTGCAACTAAGACTTTTTACCTTTCATTACTCTAATTAAACTCAGTCTTTCCATAAACCTATGAAAAGACGGTCTTTCCCAAGACTTTGCCTAAAAGTTTGACTTTAAAACAATAATTTTTAGTTAAACAATTATATAAATTTTGAAAGATAATAAAAAATGGAAATTGAAAAGGCAACTTTTAACCCTAATTAAAACAGCAAACATATGGGTCCAGGCAGCTCCCAAATTATATCCTACCACGTGTATAGATTCTGCATCGTATCCCAGGTGGTAATTGTAACTCCTTAAAACATGGTTAATTAATTGATGCTAAAATTATGGATAGTATATTAGATTCAATATTAAATACATTAGTATACTAATATGAATTATTAGGGATACGGTATGGTTTCTATTGTATCCCCTACGGGTGATAACCCTCGCTCTCAGGGCCCCTCGCTCTCAGGGCCCCGGCCGCAATCACACCAAACTCATAACTGAGGAGGTAAATCACTGCTCTTAAGGTTTCGGCACGCAATCCTCGAATGTACTCGGTGGCCACAAGGAGCACCTCCACTGAAGGATACTTCCACACTGCGCCTGCCGAGATTCGAACCCCTCCCCATGGGGAATGGAACCACGGTCTTTAGGGGTTGTATTGTATCCCAGGGACACTATATACGGATTGCAGGGCCTTGAATCTTCTGTTACACTTTTGTATATCATTATGTGTTACACCAAATAAATTCTGCCACATGTCCCTTCTTAATTAGATAAAAAATCATTAAACTAATATTAGTTAATTTATGAGGAACACATGATAGAATTTGATTCGTGTAACACATAGTGATACATAAAAATGTAACCGAAGATCTAAAGCTGGATTGCAGTCAACTGAAGTGCTAAAAGTATTAAACAATTTTTATCCACAACCCCAACCGAACTAAACTTTTCATATAAATAATTATTTCTCTCATATTCGCATCCTCAATCCACTATACAACCATATCCTTTTATTTTGTCACCTTATCAACAACTCAATACAACTCAACTTCATCAGCTTATTATATACTCTCTTCGTCCCACGAGTAATGGTCTATTTGCTTTTTCACGATCTTTAATGACCATGTTTGACTGTCAATATTTCTAGTTATATATATCAATTCCACATTAAAAATAAATGTTTAGAAAAATAGATGTTAAGATGAATCTAACAATATCTCAAATAATATTTCTACTATGTATATTAATTAAATTTAGGGTTAAAATTTACCGAATTTGACTGTGAAAAAGTAGATAGGCCAAAAATCGTGGGACGGGGGAGTATATTTAATGATTATACATTTGCATATATTATAACATTTATTTTAATCAAAATAATTATTATAAAATTATAATAAAAAATAAACTGAAATATAAAAATTCCACACAAAAATTATATAAAAATGACAGTTTTAAAATGCAAAATGAAGAATGAAATTAAGTATTGTGATAAAATTTAAGAACTAGGTAATTATGCATTAAATTATGATAAAACTATACTTGAAAAAAAAAGCACAAAATCTTGTTTTAGGCAAACTAAATTTTAGGCTAGGGATTATTGTGCAATTATACAAAATTTTATTTGGAAAGAGATTTTTAAATAAGCTAACAAATTTAGGGACCTACTTTGCAATTATCAAAAAACTATAGATATCACAAAAATATTAGAATTTCATTTTTCTTTCGTCCTCGTCCTCCAGGAAATCGCCTCTGGCCGATGGTTACCACATGATTCTGCCGGATTTTCATCGATCTCCGCTGCCTCCACCGGTATCTCGCTAGAATCTCATTGGAATCCTCGCCTCCGAACGCATCTCGCTATAGTTCGTCATTGCCACGGTGAAAACCTAGGCTGAGAGATCGCAAAATCTTAGGTTCTATAGATCCACTGCTGCGCTCCGATGTTTGTGCAACGATCGATGATGATTGGCATTTGTGCTCTAATCGGTGGTGGAGGGAATTTGTGCGACGATTGACGTTAGTGCTCTGATCAGTGGTGGAGGGCGTTTGTGCGACGGAGAAGGTAGCAATTACTGGCGAATTTGTGCGGCGAAGAAGGAGTGATGCCAGAGCAAAGCGACAACACAACGAAGTGGAAGAGAAGTGCGACAGAGTGGAATAGGATCACAATGGAGTGGAAGAATAAGGCGACACCGGCGGAATTGCGCTCAAGAAGAAGGCGCATCTGATGCACGCACCGAGGAAAAAGAAGGTGGGTGTGGCTTCACGCGCGGGCTGAGGTGGTGGCAGAAGTCAGTGGCGGCGTTGGACGGCGACAAACTGAGGTTTTGCACATGAGGGGTGAGGTTTAATCTTGTGTTTTATTTTTTCCAATGACTTGCTGAGATTTAATATATTTTTAACTGAGTTCATAATAAGAAAAAAATATTTGGTGTAGTGGATAGTACTCTATCTTCTGAAGTTATAGGCTTGGGTTCGAATCCCGTTAGGCCGTGTTTTTTTAAGAATATTCTTGAGGTTTTGTAGTTGAGGTTTAAAATTTATTTGATTGAGTACCTGATTAGTAAACATTCTTTGATGTAGTGGTTTGTACTCTACCCTCTAAGGTTGTAGACCTGGGTTCAAATCTCACTACAACATTTTTTTCCCGAAGAATTTATGTTGTTGAGGTACTATAGTTTTTTGGTTGGGTTTTTAGCTTTTTTTTTCTCTCATGTTGATATTTTTCATTATTCTTGTGAGGTATAGCTGATATGAGTTGATGTTTTTGTAATTTATTTGGGTGATATGGATTGATATTTGATTATCTTTTATTTTCTTAATGTTTTTCATTTTCTAGCTGAGGTTTTGGTAATATGAGTTGATGTTTGTAGTGTTTGTTGATGTTTTTCATTTTCTGGATGAGGTTCAGGTTTTAGGAGTTGATGTTTGTAACTTTTGGGTGACATAAGTTGATATTTGTATTTTCAAAAAAAAATTGTTGATGTTTTATGATTTTCAGATTGAATAATTTATACTTTTGAGGTACCCATAGCTTTTTTGTTGATGTTTTTAGTTTTTTTCCCTCTCATGTTGATGTTTTTCATATTTCGGGTGAGTTTTAGTTGATAGGTGTCGATATTTTATGGTTTTTTTGGGGTTATATGGATTAAAATTTGAGTTTTATTTCTCTCATGTTGATGTTTTTCACTTTCTATGTGAGTTTTAAATGATAGGGGTTGATGTTTGTAATTTTTTTGGTGATATGGTTGATGATTTGTAGTATTTTTCCCTTATGTTGATCTTTTTCATTTTCCAAGTGAAGCTCGGGTGATAGAAATTGTTGTTTTTAGCTTTTGGGTGATATAGGTTGATGTTTGTAGTTTTTCAAAATTTGGTAATTTAATGTTTGTTGATGTTTTTGTGATTTTTTAATTTTTTTTTTTGCTAGTTGTAGTCGATGATTTTTCATTTTTTTGTTGAGTTTTATTTAATTTATATGTATATATTGTACAAATTTTTTAGTCGATATTTTATGATTTTTTGTTGATGTTCTGCTACTTTTTGCTAATGTTTATAATTTTCAGTTCGATGGTCATATTGATTTTTTCATTTTAAAATATTTTTTGAAAATTCTTGTTGATTTTATTTTTTGCAAATTGAAGATGGAGGGAAAATGATGGGAAGAAATTGGATAAAAAATCCTTGAAAAAATATTAGCGATAGGTCTCTGTAAAATAATTAAAGATGGGTCCATGGAGCTAGAATATTGTTAAAATTGCATAAAGAACCCTGACTAAAGTTTGAGCGCCGCACAGGAGACCATCTCAAAATAAAAACTATAATATAATCCCAAGCACTCTATAATAGATATTGTTTGCTTTTTGTCTGTCAATCAGGGGTATTTGAGTCATTTTGATTACCATGAGCCCAAAAAAATATCTAAAAATAACATATATACCAATATTATACTATGACTGGTTTGAGGTCTCTACCATGTATAATCAACCATAACTTATTAACATGCAAATATTATAATGTGTTAATGATTTTAATTCTTGACTATATATAATCTACCATAACTTGTTAAAATATATAATTTCTAAAGATATATTTAAAATCATAAACATCTCATTATAATATATATATATATAGTTTTCCTAAGCACACTATAATAGATATTGTTTGCTTTATGTCTGTCAACTGGGGGGTATTTGAGTCATTTTGACTACTCTGAGCCCAAAAAATTGTCTAAAAATAACATATATACCAATATCATAATATGTTACTGGTTTTAGTTATCTACTATGTATAATAATCATAACTTATTAACATGCAAATATTATAATATGTTAATGATTTTAATTCTTTACTATATATAATCAATCATAACTTGTTAAATATATAACTTCTAAAGATATATTTAAAACCACAAATATCTCATTATAATATATATATATATATATTATTTTTCCAAGCACCCTATAATAGATATTGTTTGCTTTCTCTCTGTCAACCGGCGGTATTTTGAGTCAGTTTGACTACCCTGAACCCAAAAAAATATCTAAAAATAACATATACCAATATTATAATATGTTACTGGTTTCAGTTCTCTACTATGTATAACCAATCATAACTTATTAACACACAAATATTATAATATGTAAATAATTTTAAGGGATAAGTGCCAATACAACCCTAATGACTTGAGTAAGTGCTAATATAACTCTATGATAATTTTAAGTGCTAATATAACCCTATGATAATTTTTAGTGCAAATATAACCCTAACTAGTTAATGAAAGTGTCAATATAACTCCCAGACCCCCATTTTCGGCATTGACATCAATTTTTTGGCATAGACTCTATGTAAATTGACCAAAATACCCTTTGGGCTAACTCTGAAATTAGATGGACAATTTTACCCTCATAGTTCGCCGGATCGCCGGCGGAATAGGTAGGGTTATATCAGCACATTCCTAATATTTGTAAGGTTATATCAGCAAATTCCTAATGTTTGTAGGGTTATATTAGCACATTTATAATGTTTGTATGGTTATATCAGCACATTCTTAAAACTTATAGGATTATATTGGCACTTTCACTAACTAGATAGGGTTATATTGGCACTTTCGAATATTGAAAGGTTATATTGGCACTTATGTCAACCAGGTAGGGTTATAAAAGCATTTTTTTCTAATTTTAATTCTTTACTATATATAATCAATCATAACTTGTTAAAATATATAACTTCCAAAATATATTTAAAACCATAAATATCTCATTATAATATATATATATATTATTATTATTTTTCCCAAGCACACTATAATAGATATTGTTTGCTTTCTCTCTGTCAACCGGTGGTATTTTGAGTCAGTTTGACTACCCCGAGCCCAAAAAAATGTCTAAAAATAACATATACCAATATTATAATATGTTACTGGTTTTAGTTCTCTACTATGTATAACCAATCATAACTTATTAACATACAAATATTTTAATATTTTTAATTCTTTACTATATATAATCAATCATAACTTGTTAAAATATATAACTTCCAAAGATATATTTAAAACCATAAATATATCATTATAATATATGTATATATATTATTATTTTTTGAAGAAAATTCAAAGAAACACATAATCGGAAATAACAAAATGTTCATATTTTTTATACAACGATATAATACTTGTGATAGAAATATGTATACATATTTATTTATTTATTATATACGATAAAATCTTATTTTAGACTGACTAACTGTTAAATGAGAACATTTTATAATTAGTGAGATTAATAAGGTCATTTGATATTTATTTTTATTCATTGCGATGAGATATATACATATAATTATGGTAACCTTTTAAAATGAATGTCAACATATAAATAATTAATTTTTAAATAATTTGAATGATATATTATAAATTAATCATTTTTTATTTTTCAATATTTATCATTTTCCAAATAAATTAATTATTTTACTTCATAACTCATATAATTTTTCTTAAAAGACTAAACTTTAAAATTTTAAATAAAACTTAATTTAAATATTTTAATTAATGATATCGCCCGCAATGGTACACCATCTGTAATATAAAAAAACGAAAAATAGTTATTCAAACAACGTTGTCTTATTTATTACAAACAATTTAGCATATTAAGCAAAATAATTAAATAATAAAAAATAAGTTTAACCAACAAAAAATTGGCACGTGGCACATATTCTTACTGAAGCCAACATAACCCTTAAAATTGGCACGTGGCTAAACTTGAACTTCGGCCCACTTGGCCCGCGGCCCACTTTTTCCTATATATACCCTAACCCTAAGATAGCAACGGGCAACAATTTCGCACTCAGAATCCCTCTTCTTCCTCTCTCTGCTCTAATTTCAGGCACACGCACAATCTCTCACGCGCGTCCTAATTGCTCTCTGCCCTAAATGGCAACGCCGATGCCGCTCTTCGCCTCTGTGATGAAGAGACCACGCTCTGATATCCCTCGTCGCCGCCGAATGATCCAAGAACTTGGAAAGGCTCCTTCTGCGTCGGAGAGAATGGGAAGTTTCAAATTGGATTCTTTCCATCGGCGATCCAGCATCGATTTTGTGAATAGGGTGAAGGATAGATTCACTGGAAATCCCCATCACTACAAGGAATTTCTCCGGGCAATTGTTGAGTACAGCCGAGGAAATCCCCATGTAACCTGGAATCTCTGTGTGAAAATAGTGGATGTTTTGTTTGGCCACGCAGATTTAATCATCCACTTTCAGGGATTTTTTGATGAGAAACTCCGGCGGGAAGTTCAACGGGATTGTGGGTTCGCGGTTGATGACAAGTTGAATGAGATTGAGGTGAAGCGGTATAGGCTGAAATGTATGATTTCGTGTGCTGAGGATGCCCTACTAATGGCCCCACCGGAGTTGGTAAGATTTATTAAAGATGAATGTCAGGGGTACAAATTGGCTGTGATCAAGGATACGTATGGGGAACGGGGTGAGGAGGTGATTGAATTTCTGAGGAAGGATCCGAATAGGGCCTTACCTGTTATTTTGGAGAGATTGAGGGATGAGGACAGGGCTTTTGGGATTATACGAGAGGCTGCCCTTGATTTTTTAGGAGAATTTCGTGCTCTTAGTTGTAAACGTGGTCTCAAAAGAAAACTGAGACCGGATTAGTTTTGGGGATGGAGTTGATGGCTGTCCGGAGAATCGACAGAGTGAAGTGATGAGGGAGAAAGAGAGGGCTCTTTTCAAGTCTTTCGCTCTGCTGCTCTTTTTAATTTTTAACCTTTCAGTTTTAACTTTTTTTTGGTTTTGTCAGTATAGTTCTAATTTGCAGAACAGGCGTGCATGTGAAGAAGAGGGTGAAATTTCTTCATCCTGGTATTTCGTAAGTTGCTCTCTTTTTCTCTTTGTATGTTCATTTAGTCAGATACAGTGTCTGTAGCACACGCATATATCATGGTATTTCATGATCTCTTAGGCTTGACTTAGATCGATTAAGGTATTGATTGTTGCTCTTGCTACTTAGCTGGCCTGATCATTGATAGAGAGTACTTGAGAAACTCTAGAAATGGGAAGTTTCTCAATTTCATTTCATTTCAAATGAAGAAGCCCAAAACTGCACTCCATATACCTCCTCTGTAACCCGAACATGAAACTAAAAGGTAAAGAAGGCACCTGTATAAGTAACCTGTGCTGCATTTGATGTTAAAATGACAAATGTATTGGGAATGCCTCCCCATGTCAATTTCTTGTTACTGCAAAAATAATGCCTTCTCGTTTCATGTTTGTTCATATAGAACTAGAGAGAGATGGAGTGTTTTTTTCCCTTTTGCATATGCTACGTGCTGACAGCCTACTGCATATCTCTTTATGACCTATTGAGGGTAATGTGTGGCATATTTTCTACCTATTATGACATGTCATGGAAATAGTTTTCATGTTTAATGTATGGAGTTTCTATACGTTGCTAACACAGCGTACTGTATAGTTTTCATGTTTTGAATTGAACGCCGTCTGGTGCTGGAATTTGTGTTAGCATCACCATTTTGCGTAGGGCCACTGTATCGATGACTGTGAACGTTGCTTCCACTTCTCGAAGAATCACTGTTAAGAGTTATTGGGGCCAATGGCAGCCGCATAAAAAGCACTTCTCCACTCATCACCCAGCAAAGGCCCAGCAACTGTAGGACTGCTTTCTGCTCTGCTTCCATTTGAATAGCTTGGAGCTGCAGCTTGATTGTCATGAACACTGAGCTGCCTCGTCAGCTTAGAAAGTAGAGACGACTGTTTCGGTAATGTTCTCTTCTGCGCTTTACATTCTGGTCTTCCTGGAGTCTTTAAATTACTTTGGGCACTGATAGAACTGTATAGTTTTGTAAGCACGTCTTCTTTTGCTTTCTCTACCTGGCATAGTACAACAGCCTTGGGGACATTGGCAGCATGATTATTAAGAACTGCTATAACATAACCACTTAGCCATCCACCTAAGTTCCTCTACAGGGTCAGCAGTTCTTCTTGTCATGGTTTCTAGTGATCCGTCAGAAAGACTTTGGCAGAGTGTAGGACCTGATTCAACCTTTACCTGGCAGCCTTTTGCACTAATCACAGTTCTGAATTTGTTTACCCACTCGTTCTTCTCTGCGAAACTCTCGACTTTCAAAACAGCAGCACTATGAGCCTTTAGAACAGTTCCTATTTGTTATCTTGAATACAAGACTAGTTTGTTTTCGAGCATCAGGCCCGTTAGCCTTCTTGTCCTTGGAACTTTTGGGTGGCGTTGCTGGCTTACCCTCTTCAACTTCTTCAAGGTTGCACTCCCCTAGACTAATCACATCACGATCCTCTTGTTTTTTGGTGTATCCAAGCTTTCCATTTTGTTTCATTCAACACGAACCATCTCTTACTCCATTTATTTTCTTGAGAGCTTTTTTTTAACAAGAATCCTGCTGCTATTTTTCCCTCTGCCCCAGCTTTCTTCAAGACAGGGCCTTCTTGAGTAGTATCTTTGCCATCCTTTATTGATTTTAAGCTCCTCCAGTTTGAGCAGGACATGGCTGATTCAGAATTAATATTTTTGTTGTTTCTTGAACAAGTTTCTGTAGTAATCTCTCACACATCCTCCTTGTGATTTTAGGCCTTTATAAAGCAGTTGATGGAAGTGGTGAGGCTGTCCTTGTTGGATCCGTATTTGGTTAAAAAACTCTTGGTTCCGGCATGCTTTATGATTTGGTTGTGATATTTTACTTTTATTTTACTGGTATGATAGTTTTGTTCCCCCTTTTTCATGGTGTTGGTCTATTCTGGTGCTGCAAGTTGTTTATTGGGATGAAGATCTAGATATGTTCATGAAGAACTCCTTGAAGACGAAACAAATGGGAAAGACGAGTATTCAGAATTAGTATGTCAGCAGTCTCGCGATCTGGTAGAACGATGAGCGCGGAGAAATTGAAGAGGGAATATCAAGGTATAGTAAGGTGGTTGGTGTGCAGATGAAATGTGGAGATGGAGTGAAATTCATATTCACCAACATTGATGGCAAAGATGCTAAGGTACGGTACTCCTTCACAATCCGATTTGCAGATGATGTTTATTCTTTGCTTTATTGTTATCCACCCCTGAGTCACTCAAATGAGCTACTGGTGGACTTGAAGTGAAGTTTGAAGAGGGTGTGACAAATGGAAATATTCCCAAGTTTTATTGGATGATCAAGAGACTGCAGTTGTCTGCTCCAGTTTCATCAGTTTCTGTAGAAGTGAATCTCCATCCAATACAGAAGAAAGGCCTTGCACTAGTAACTGGCTTGCCTGGACTGGACCAGTCTGCTCTTCACTTGTGGAGGGAAAGAAATGACACAAGTGAAAGAAATGATGATCAGAAGATTTAGGAAGCCAGTCTTTAGGCCAAGTTACTGGTGTATTTTATGTTTGATTTTTTTTTAAAGAATAATAAAATTTCTCTTTTTCTGTTCGATCTTATCTTTTATTTTCTTTTCCTCCAAGAACATGTGATTTTTCAAATCATATTCATCTGTGTCACATCAACTAAATTGGTAAAATCTTGGGAAATATCGTTTTTCCATAATCTTATGAAAAGATGGGGTTTAATTAGAATAATAAATGGTAAAAGGTTTTAGTTATAATATTAAAAATTTATTGTGCAACATATAATAGTTATAAAATTTATAATCCGATTTATGTAACCCATATATTTTATCTTCATTTCTTTAAATTTTCACTTTAAACATTGGTATTTATTAGCGGTGGTCTAAAAATCGCTAGGCGCTAGTCGGGCGGTTTGCTGGGGCCTAGCGCCTAGGGGATTAATCGGTCTAGGCGGATTTGTATTATTTAATTATTTTTTATATAATTAATAAAATAATACAAATTATATTTAAAAATAAAATAAAAACATATTTCCCAAGTCACAATAACTTATATTACATACAAATGATACAATACAAGAACGAAAATTTCATGATAAACGACACAAATGAATATATTATATATATATATATATATTGTCGAAATATTATCTTGGAGTTGAAAAATGAAATCCATACAAGCTTACAAAGTTTGAGGCACGTGGCAAAAATTACCAAATACAAACTAGTGAGTAGTGAATCCACACATAGCCATAGGCCAAAATTAAAAGTTAGACAAAATAAAAAAGTACCAAATACAATTCACACATAGCCTATGACATTTCAAATTCTTCTTCACCATTTATCTCTTGCACTTCATCGTTATCGGACTCAAAGTCATAAGTCATCTCATCTACTTCCTCCTCCTCATCCGATTCAAAATCATCTTCATGTAATTCTCTAACCTCTTGAATTTTAGAACTTCTTCTCAACTCCATGCCAAGACCTTGTTCCAATCCATCTCCATCCATATCCATCGCTTCACCATCTTCATCGCTTCTCCATCCATATCCGGCGAGGCGACGAAGACGGTGAGGTCACGAGCTGATGAAGACGGTGCAGTGATGAATACAGAACAGATGAAGGCGGCGGCCGGCGAGTCAACGAAGGTCGATCGGCGTCTGGGAGAAAAGTCAGAAAACTGAAGAGGAGGCTGAAGCGGCTGCGGGTTTGACTTGGGAGAAAAGAAGGGTTTGGGAAAATTATAAAAAAAAAAGAAACAAACCAAACCGCCCAGACCCGATTAGCGCCTAGACCCGATTAGGCGGGTCTGGGCGCCGCCCAGAGGCGAAAATGCCTAATGTCGCCGAACAGGCCCTAATCCGGGCGTTTTGGTGGCGCCTAGCGCCTAGGCGCCGCCTAGGACCGCCTAGGCGCCGCCGTTTAGAACACTGTTTATTAGTACTCATTCAATTTACTAAACAAGTTTTTTAAATATATCTCCATTAGATCGCATAATGGTTAAATTAATATGTAAAAATCCATTTCAATAACTTTATCAAATTATAATTATTCATACATTAGTATAAAATTTAACAGTTTTTCAAAATTATAAGATTTTTATCACAATAAATAAAAATAAACATTAACTCACCGTATTAATTACATCAACTATAAAATGATCTCATCTAATAATTAACTGGTGTAAAATAACAGTTGTCAAATTTTTAGCTATGCAATTAAAATGTGGATATTTTTAGGTTGAATTTCTCTAAGTCAAATTCCAATTTTATTTTCCATTATTGATTTTCAAATCTCTTTTTAAAAATTTAATAGTTTTTCAAAATTTTAAGATGTTTGTCACAATAAATAAAAAATAAACATTAACTCACCCTATTAGTTGCATTAACTATAAAATGATCCCATCTAATACTTAGCCGGTGTAAAATAAGACTTTGTCAAATTTTTAGGTATGCAATTAAAATGTGGACTAAAAATATTTTTAGGTTGAATTTCACTAAGTCAAATTCCAATTTTATTTTCCAATCTTGATTTTCAAATATCTTTTTAGAACATATCGATCAAATAAGGATTTGAATTATATTTAATCGAGTGATGGGCGTGTTTTGTGAAGTTTTAGATTTTGGGGATTGAATTTAGTACAATATATTTTGAAACCAAATTGAAATTCACAACAATCTTGTTTATTGT
This sequence comes from Rubia yunnanensis, assembly GCA_037428765.1. NCBI lineage: Eukaryota > Viridiplantae > Streptophyta > Magnoliopsida > Gentianales > Rubiaceae > Rubia > Rubia yunnanensis. Next base: position 114,161,005 of record CM075061.1, on the reverse strand, counting down.
AAAGGTTAATAAAAAGGTTTTGAATTATGATTTGAAATAAATGATGTTGAGCTTTAAAATGAAATAAATAAACATTTTAGTTAAGTGTTAAAATAACCCTACTTTTTAATTTGAAAGTGTCAATATAACCCTGCAATTTGAGAAAGCGTCAATCGAACCAAATTCCTAGTTTCTAATTCCTAGTTTAAACCTTGGTATTTCCATATACCAATACAGACTTAACACTTAATGGCTTTGTTTGACAGAGCTTATGAGCTGCTTTGATTATAAGCAAACTAATTTTTAGTGTTTGGTAAAGTGGTAAAAAGTAGTTTATTTAAAATAAAAAAATATTTTTGGGGAAAGGTAGAAGGTGGTCTCTTCATTCTTTCAAAATAATCCCGCTTTACTTATAAGCACACATCCCTACCAAACATAGCCAATATCATCTTTATTGTACTAATTTTAATACTCCCTCTATCCCATCTTAAATTGTCCAGTTACTTTTTTGGCACTATTTCTCATTAAAATTTGATTGCATATTTGAATAGATATATATGTAACAATATTTTATCATATGTGATATTGTTGAATTCGTGATAATCACAATTTTTAAATATCAACTTTTTATTTGCGTTTATTATATGTAGATTAATATTTTAATGATCAATAATGTTTCTTGAATAACGTAATAATGATTGTGGTACAATTTAAGTTGAGAAAGTATTATGATTTTAATAAGCAATATACGTAGTAATGTTCATCGGAATTACCTTTACATATTCATCCCATTATTAAGACAGATGCCGAAAGGATCCCTATTTCCCATTTATTTCTTCCCCATTTTTCCTATTTCACATGTTCTTCGTCTTCGTTCGAGTTTGCTCTCCTCCATCGACGAATTCCATATTTGAGGTTGCATGTTGAGTTTGTGCTTCAGTTTTTAGGTTAGATTTATGGTTTTCGAGAGTCTTGTGAGGATAGCTGTGTCGGATTCATCATATAGAGGTTGAACCCAAAAAGGGCATTGGGTTGTAGATGTGGCAGTTTAATTTGGGTATTATTTAATACTCTAGAGTAATTATCGTATTCGTGAGTAATTAAGGGCAATAATTAAGGAAGACATTATTTAAGACAGAGTATAAATACAAGGTACATATTTATTCATGATTCATTCTGTCTTAATCGCATTGGACTCTTGGACTGACTTAGGCATCAGAGAGCTAACCCCTGGAACCCCATGAACAGTTTTATTGCAGGTTGGTTCGAGAGGAGCTCAAGCCCAAGAACTGGTCATCCGTTCGAGACGCGTCAAGTGACACCGTCTGTGGGGACGACTAAGCCAGATCAAGGATTTTGAGGGTTTATGTCCACGCTTATTTGAACGAGTGAAAGGTTAAGGTTGATAGGTACGGGGGTTGGGTCTCCGCAAAGGTCAAGAACGGAGGATTCAGGGGCAGGAAATGAAGCTCGTGTCGAGGATATCAGCATGGCTAACCTTCAAACGTTAGGAACTGAGTCGCGTGCAGAGCCTTTTACAGTGGTAGACCACGAAGGGGGGGGGGGAACTTCAGTAGCATTCATCGCAAATACCCTGGCACCAATCCAGGATGATGCGCCAGGGTCCTCGAGGAGATTAGAAGTGATGGGAGAGCAAGAACAGAGAAACCCCGATCCCTTGCTCGAGAGGGCAGCTGACCCGATGGACGGAAGGTTTACGGATGTTTTGGGAGATCCGTATATGGAAGCCTATGGCCAACACATGCATGGAAATCATAATTTGGGGAGGGCAACCCCAAACCAAGATGTAGAGTGGGCAGCTCAGGTCCTGGCTACGGCAGGCTATCGAGTTACCCCCCTTCCGAGGGATGACAGGGTCACGGACGGAGTACTGCCACCCTCACATGTAAAAATAACTATGGGATGGGCCTCACCTAGAGAGCCATTGCAAGCTAGGCCTCAACCTTCCATGATAGGTTACTCACATGGCCCAGTATATTCATTACCTCCACTAGCCCCATCTGTTCCTGTTCTCGACATGCCCGGTCCAGGGACAACATATGGGATGATGGTTTCTTCTGTCATGCCAAGATATGGAAGTATGGTAATTCAAGGAACGATGATTACTCAGGGGCCTTACAATCTCTATGGCCAACCACCACAACCACCAGCATACCCGGGTTTTGGACAGCCTTGGACAAACCCTGGGTACGGAGCAACTCAACCTCCTTATCTGCCACATCTGAGGGTCACGACAGGGGGCTGGACCTAACAAGGGGGCAACAGGAACCCCTTCAGATGCAAGTGAATCGTTAAAAAGGGAGTTGGATAGGTTGATCGGGCCCTTGGGCCAAGCTGCGGGGTCTCTTTTCAGCTCGGTGATTACGGGGGTTCGACGGGCAATATAAGTGAAACCTCCGGAAGGACTTCCCACGTACAGTGGTGAGACCGACCCTCAAGAATTCATCCAAGCGGTCCTGGGCTTGATGAGTTTGAGGGATTTTGATGAGAAGTTGAAGTGTAAGCTGGTAGGAAGCTATCTGCGAGGAAAGGCACACAATTGGTTCAATAAGTTGCCAAGAGGCTCGTTCCAATTGTACCGAGACTTCAGTGGAGCATTGTTGAGCCAGTATGCGCAGAAGAAGAAGTTCACAAAAACTCGATTAGAACTCTACAGACTAAGCGAAGGACAGGGGAGAGCACGGAGGCATTCTATCATCGGTATGTAGACGAGAGCTTAGGAGTGATAGAAACAACAAAGAACAAAGTGATCATGGGGTACTTTCTGGGGATGCATGACCTGGAATTATATAAGAAGCTGAGTACTAATACGCCTAAGACTTTGCAAAAAAACTTTAGGAGGTTATAGAGCAATACTCGAGGGTAAAGGAAGCAACCAGAAAGAAAAGAGATAGCCTTACAGGAAAAAATGGGAAGAAATGTAGAACTTAGAGGGAAAAGGCCAGTCGAACCCCTAAGAACACCATTCAAGAGATACGCTCCATTGCCACAACACTCGGAGGGAGAACTCCTGCACAAATCTTAAGTATACATAGAGGGTTGCTCCGATCACCCCCACCTTTACAGAATTTGCATAACTCGGTGGTGACCCGGAAAGAAACAAATTGGTATTGCAATCATCATAGGGATTACGGCCATGGCACAAATGATTGCATGCAGTTGAGGATGCAGATAGATGGGTGTGACCGGGAAGGACATTTCGAGGGCAATGACTCAGGAACCAAGTGCTCCCTCGAGGCCTTTAATGAACCAATGGCAACCTTATAGAAGGAACAATTAAAACAATAGGGGTAGAGGAGATAGAAGGCCTTGAGAGCAGGCAGTTCGAGATAAAGGGCAAGAAGGAAGGCGGGATAGACCCCAGGAGCAACAAGGGGGTAATCAAGATAATCAAAACAGAGAAAACCCACCCATTCAAAAAGTTATTAATTTCATCAATGGCATGGTGGGAGAGAGATCTTCAAATTCTTTGATAAAAGCATGGGCTCGAAGGGTCCCTACGAAAGAGCCCAGCCACAAGAGGTTTCGATCGGACGAGACGATCACTTTCTCAGAAGCAGATGCAGTGCCAGATCAAACACCTCATGCGGATCCTATGGTAATTTTAGCCATTATTGGAACATCGTTGATAAGAAGAGTATTCATTGATGATGGAAGTGGGGTAGAAGTGATGTTTGTTGAGTGCTTTGATCAGTTGGATATAGGGCGCAACAACTTGAAAAAGTCAGCTTCCCCTTTATCCAGATTCACAGAAAACCCAATATTCCCCCTATGAGAGATAACATTTTCTGTTCACGTAGTGGATGGGGACAACGTGGTGACTATCATGTGTAACTTTGCTGTCGTGGATGCCTCTTCCCCTTACAATGTGATTTAGGAAGGCCATGGATGTGCCAGGCTTGAGCGGTCTGGTCACTCTATCACCTTATGATGAAGTTCTCGACTGAAAAGGAAGTGGCATCCATTCGAGGAGATCAGACTGTGGCTCGAAAATGTAACCTTACTGCGGTACGAGAAGCGAGAAAGCAAAGAGATGTAGCAACAGTGCATATAGATGTGGGATTAGCCGATACAATACAAATGCCTATTCGAGATATGGGATCAGTAGCTGTGGGGGAGCTAATTTCTGAAGACATTAAGGAAATATTTAAAGACTTATTGGGAGAATATGAGGACGTGTTCTCATGGGATACTTCTGAACTAATGGGAGTACCTTTGAGTCTTGCACTGCAAATGATGAATATTGACCCCTCGATAAAGCCAGTGAAGCAGAAGAGAAGGGTGTTTGCTCCCGAAAGAGCAGAAGCAATTAAAGAAGAGGTGGAGAAATTGTTGAAGACAGATGTCATCGAGAAGTTATTCTACCCCGAATGGATTGCTAACCCTATTATGGTTCCAAATCATGATGAGGCCTAGCGAATGTATATAGACTTCACCAATTTGAATAAATGATGCCCCAAAGACAGCTACCCATTGGCACCAATCGACAAGTTGGTGGAAGCCATCACTGGATATCAGATTTTGGCCTTCTTTGACGCGCATAAAGGGTATCACCAAATACTCATGGCGGAAGAAGACAAGGAAAAAACATCGATTAGTATATATGTGGGCCCATACTGTTATAAGAAAATGTCGTTTGGGTTAAAAAATCTTGGGGCTACTTACCATAGGTTGGTTGATAAGCTGTTTAGGGGGCATATAGGGAAGAATATGGAGATTTATGTGGATGATATCGTTGTCAAAAGCAGAATTCATGGAGAATTTTAAAAGGATCTGGAAGAAACATTTGGCAGGCTTCGAGGGGCTAACTTGAAGTTGAACCCGTCCAAATGTGTTATTGGTGTAGGAGCAGGGAAGTTCCTTGGATTCATGGTCTCAGAGAGGGGTATTAATGTAAACCCATAGAAGGTCGAAGCTTTGAAGAGAATGAAAACCCCACAATCAATAAAAGATGTACAAAAGCTTACAGGGTCTCTATCAGCGCTGAGTAGGTTCCTATCGAAGGGGGCAGAGAAACACCTACCTTTCTTCGATGTCCTTCAAAGGGAAAAGAAATTTGAGTGGAATGACAAATACGACGAGGCATTCAAGGAATTGAAGGAGCACTTGGGGACACTGCCTACCCTGATGAAGCCGGATAAGGATGAGACACTATATCTGTACATTTCTGCGTCGCCTTTGGAAATCAGTGTGACCCTAGTAAAAGAGAAAGAAAAGGTGCAACACCCAATTTACTTTGTCAGTTGTGCCTTGTAAGGCCCGGAGACGAGGTATACTGTCCCCGAGAGGTTAATTCTAGCCCTCGTACATGCAGCCAGAAGACTGAGACCCTACTTCCAGGGGCACAAGATAGTGGTGTTCACGAACCACCCGATTCGGAAAATCCTGTTGAAAATAGAGATTTCACGAAGAATGATGAAGTGGGCAGTGGAATTGGGAGAGCACGATATCCAGTATCAACCTCGAGTTGCAATTAAGGGTCAAGCACTGACAAAATTCATAGTGGAAACTACAAAGCCCCTCAAGGTATGTCTGGACCCCATTCGAAAAGTGGAAGCAAGCCAAAAGGAGGTATGGAAGTTATATGTGGACGGTTCATCACATTCAGGAGGAAGTGGAGTCGGGGTTCTATTAACCAGCCCCAACGGCAAGGATTACCCTTATGCGTTGAACTTCACATTCAAAGCAACTAAAATGAGGATGAGTACGAAACACTAATCATTGGACTGTGCCTGGCAAGGGAGCTGCAGGTGGAGGAATTGGAGGTTTTCAGTGACTCCTCAAATCATGGTTCAACTGGTGAATGAGGAATACGAGGTCAAAGAGAGTAACCTGCAAAGGTACCTTGAGGTAGTGAAAAACCTGTTGAAAACTTTTAAATCTTACACTTTAACGTAGGTCCCGAGGGAAAGCAATCATAAAACAGATGCTCTAAGAAAGCTCGCTTCTTCGGATTTGGGAACCCAATCCCAGAAGCAATTACTCATGGAAACTTTGAACAAACGAAGTTTCGAAGAACTTGTAGTTATGGTGGTGGAAGCGAAAGGCTCATGGATGACACCGTTCGTGGCATATCTTCGAGAGGGTGTCCTATCGGAAAATGAAGTGGATGCCAGAAAGGTAAGGTTGAAAGTTTCAATGTATGTGTTGCAGGAAGGGTGTTATACATAAGGGGTCATTTGCAACAGTTGCTTCAGTGCGTTAACCCTCATGAAGCTAATTATCTCACAAGTGAAATCCACTGGGGAGTATGCGTCAGCCACTAGGGAGCCAGATCTGTGGCGAGGAGGCTTCTGCGAGCAGGATTTTATTGGCCGACAATGTTCGATGATGCGAATCGATACATCCAGGCTTGCCACCAGTGTCAAAGACATGCCCCCATAACACATATCCCCCAGGAGGAGATGAGAAGTTTCTATAGTTCATGGTCATTTGATAAATGGGGGATCGACCTGGTGGGTCCTTTTCCAGAACCGCCAGGAAAATTTAGGTACCTAATAGTGGCCATTGACTATTTCACGAAGTGGGTAGAGGCCAAGCCCCTGACGCCCCTGACGAATACAAGGGGAAAGACGGTTATTTCCTTTTGCTGGAAGAATATTGTATGTCGTTTCGGAATCCCAAGAACGATCATCACGGATAACGGAACACAGTTTGCTCAAGATCCCTTCAAGAAGTGGTGCGAGGAGTACCAGATTAAGCAAACAATGACATCATTTTACCACCCCAAGCTAATGGGCAGGTGGAGGTGACCAACGGGGCGATAGTAAATGGCATACGAGCACGGCTCGAGAGAGCATAAGGTAATTGGATATGGGAATTACCTAATGTGTTGCGGGCATATCGAACAACTGAGTCTTCCACTATTGGTGAAACACCTTATGGCCTAGTATATGGTTCGGAGGCGGTAATCCCTGCAGAGATAGGTGCTCGTAGCCCAAGGATGATGGCTGCTGTAAATGAGGTAAGTAATCAGCAGAACCGATGTCTGGATTTAGCCATAGTGGTAGAAAAGAGAGAGCTAGCTTCTTTACACGAGACTAAAGTTACCATGATAGGAGGGTAAAGAAGGTGTTGTTTAATCCGAGAGACTTGGTAATGAGAAAAAAAATGAGAAAACCAGAAAGGAACCTGAAGGGAAGTTAGCTGCAAATTGGGAAGGACCCTGCAGGGTGATCGAATCGTACCCAGGAGGAAGCTACGTCCTCGAAGAGATGAATGAGATTCAATTGACACAATTCATAATAAGTTAATGTGAAATTGACACTTTATTACATTGCAGAGGTATATTGACATTTTCACCCAAAAAATAGAATTAGAATTATATTTTACCCTAAACTTCTCTCTATATTTGTATTCAACATTCAAAATTAACATTAGATGCAACCCAATTTATCCCTCCTCTTTTTGTACAGATAAAAATATATGCTTAATGAAGAGCAAATGCGACATGTACATTACAAAATTGATGATAATAAGAATGGAACCAAAATTCATTAACGACCTGATTCTTCTGGTACAAGAGTATAGGGTTAACCAACAACATTCCTTTTAAATTAGACTAAAATTTTTTTTTCCCTTCATATTATACAATACATTTTTTTGTAACATCATGAAATTAATTTATTTGGTCCCTAGAGGTGATTTTCAGGTAAAGTCAAACGGTAAAATTGTTCTAAATATTTAAAATGACCAATACCCCTGAATTTTAAAAAAAATCAGATACTATTCCTCTTCTCCATCGCCAACGCCGAGACCGCCGGACTCTTCTCTGATTTGCTCTACGTGGTCAGTTTCTGGCAAACTAAGTTAGAAACAAATGTAGAAGCAAACTCCAAACTAAACCTCAAACTGACAAACAACAGGAAAATGAATTCATTACCAGAAAGTTCCAAACTTCAACACAACCCATCAAAATCCACAGGAATTCCAACACAGCAAACAGAAGGGTCATAAAAACAAAGCTTAAACCAGCATGAACACGATCTTGAGGGCGCCCCGATTTGCTGAGAACCAAGAGTGAGTCCAGCCATGAGCCCAGCAAAGGACACCGGTCGAAATCTGCTCACCTATTTTCTTTCCGCCGTGCTCTCCTCCGCGCGATCGCCGGACTCCATTTGACTCCATCGCCAACGCCTCTGCGCCGCTCCGCCCCGACCAGCCCTCTTCGTTCCCGTCACCTGCGACGCCGTTGAATCCTCCGGCGACGCCATCGACGCCACCTTTGTCCCCGGCCCAAAATCGAGTTCCTCCAACCTCCGCCACCTTCGTCCCCGACCCCACCAACGCCATCGAATTCGTCTTCTTCACCCACCCCGACCTAAACCCTAAATCAAATCCTTCGGCGAGCCTCACGGTGAACCAGTGAGCAGCGGCGGGCGGCGGCAGAATAAGGGACCGGCCGATGGACTTTAAAACCCTAAAAGAAAAGATAAAAGAAAATTAAAAGAAAAGAAAGGAAAATTAAATAAAAAGAAAGAAAAAGGAAATATTTTGAAATTAGAAAATTTTAATTGAAAATATTTTTAATTATTAAAATACTCCTGATTATATTGAAAAACCATTCCGATTTAATTGAAAATCACCTCTAGGGACCATAAAAATTAGTTTCAGAATGTTAATAGCAGAACAAATGCGATATTGATTTTGGAGACCAAAAGAAAGTATTACACAATATTTAAGGTACCAAAAAAAAATTTAATCTTTAACTTACAAGTGAGGTAACACAATTGTCACCACAAAATGTGCGGTGGATTGAATAATGATTTGCGTTAATCAGTGTTTTTTATATTTGGCTAAAATCATATGAAACTCCCTTGTGAATCAGGGAATGTTTGATTTATTATTATAAGTTGCATGGTATATGATTTTGGATTATAAAATTATTATTCAAACTTTTAAAGGAAAGTGGGAAGGAAAATTAATGCACTACTTATTTCCTAAATTGATTAGACTGAATTAGTGGCCTATGATGTACCAAACTTACGCTTCATAGTGTTAAAAAAAAAATTCATGATGAAATTTCAATGAAAAATTAATATGCAACTCTTTTTTGACATTGCCGCGAATTTCGCTCCATTCTCCATGGTATGATCTGCAGCAGGTCACTGACAATATTGATAGCTATTTCCCAATAATAAATTAACTCAATACATATTTCGGTCACTTCCAAGTTGCCAACAATCACAGACACCTTGGTTCTCATGCCACCAAGATCACGTGCAAGCTCTTATCAAGCTGGACAGATTTTTTAAATTAATAAAATATGCAAAAACAGAACAATAAATTGTCGAGTCCATCTCTTGAAAGACGATCTTTCATAAGTTATGGAAAGACCAAGGTTTAAAGTGTAAATTAGAAGAAATTAAGATAAAATTTTTGGGTTGCATGAACCGGATTATAAATTTTATAACTACTACATGTTTCATACTAAAACTTTAATATTGAAACTAAGACCTTTTACCTTTTATTATTCTAATCAAACCCCGTCTTTCCATAAGCCTATGGAAAGACCGTCTTTCCGAAGACTTTGCCTAAATTGGCATGGGCAGTGGTGGTCTCTTAAAATTAAAAAATCGCTCAAGAGACCGAAAACCACCACAGTGGTGGTCTCTTGTTAAGAGACCACTCACCAGGCTCTTGGTAAGAGCCCGGTTAAGAGACCATGCGGCCATGCGGCCTGACACACACAAGCACATTGGCTTGCTTTGCGTTTCTTATTTTTGGCCGAGTGGGACACGTGTCGCGCCCCTGAGTGGGCCACGTGTCCCACTCAGCCGCACTTATTTTTTTTTGAATTTTTGTTGCGGACACGTGTCACCCATAGATTGGGCTTCGTGTCTGCAACGGTTTTCTTGTCTGCGCGCTGCTTCTTTTTTTTTAATGGGACACGTGTCCCATTCTGGTGGCTACATGTGTCCCAATCGTTTTTCGGAATTTTTTTAAATTTTTTAAGAATTCCAAATTTAATATAGTTTTGATTTTCAAATTGTAATAATTGGTCGGACTAGATCAATATTTTATTTAGTATTGTCTGTAATTTTTATAGTTGTTATAATTGATTTTTTTTAATTTTAATGGTTTTTATATAATTTTAAAAACATGGAATTATCTTATTATTTATTTTTTAATTTCATTTTAATAATTATATTAAATTTTACATTCAACTTATTTTTTGTGGACAAATTTATTTAAAATAATATGTAATGTCCAAGCACTTTTTATGTTTTCCATATTATTTTATAGAAAAAATTAATTCTCATAGTATTTATTTATTTAATTTTATTTTAATAATTTCTTTAAAAAAATGAAATTCATTTTATTTTTTACACTAAAGCATGGTATTGACAAGAACGAGAAAAACAAATTATTTAACATATTTTTAAAAAACAAATTTATATTTAAATATTTAAACATATATTAAATTTTGCATTCAACTTATTTTTTGTGAAAAATTTTATTTAAAATAATATGTAATGGTCAAATTAATGAGTAGGATAGAGAAAATCAAGTGGGTTACCTGAATAGTATATAGTGGTCTCTTAACCATTGTGGAGAAAAAAAGGGTTGTCTGTTAAGTGGTCTCTTAAGCTGAGGTGGAAAATAGAGAGGGAGAAAAATAATATATTTAATTGGTAAGAGACCGGTAGTGATCTCTACCACTGCCCATGGCCTCAATCACAAGGAGAACCACAAATCCTCGTGTTCGGTCAAGAAGTTCAAGTCTCAGGCCATTGGCAGTGGTAGAGACCACTACCGGTCTTTTACCAATTAAATATATTATTTTTCTTCCTCTCTCTCTTCCATCTCAGCTTAAGAGGCCACTTAAGAGACAACCCATTTTTTTCTCCACAATGGTTAAGAGACCACTATATACTATTCATAGAACCCACTTGATTTTCTTTATCCTACTCATTAATTTGACCATTACATATTATTTTAAATAAATTTGTCCACAAAAAATAAGTTGAATACAAAATTTAATATAATGTTTAAATATTTAAATATAAATTCATTTTTTAAAAATATGTTAAATAATTTATTTTTCTCGTTCTTGTCAATACCATGCTTTAGTGTAAAAAAATAAAATGAATTTCATTTTTTTAAGAAACTATTAAAACAAAATTAAATAAATAAATACTATGAGAATTCATTTTTTCTATAAAATAATATGAAAAACATAAAAAGTGCGTAAAACCAAATATAACAATAATAAATTTGGACATTACATATTATTTTAAATAAATTTGTCCATCAAAAATAAGTTGAATGTAAAATTTAATATAATTACTAAAATAAAATTTAAAAATAATAATAAGATAATTTCATGTATTTAAAATTATATAAAACCCATTAAAATTACAAAAATTAATTATAACAACTATAAAAATTACAGACAATACTAAATAAAATATTGATCTAGTCCGATCAATTATTACAATTTGAAAATCAAAAATATATTAAATTTAGAATTATTAAAAAATATAAAAAACTGAAAAAAAATTCCAAAAAAATGATTGGGACACGTGTCGCCACCAAAATGGGACACGTGTCCCATTCAAAAAAAGAAGCAGCGTCCAGACAAGAAAACCGTTGCGGACACGTGTCCGCAACAAAAATAAAAAAAGTGCGGCCGAGTGGGACACGTAGCCCACTCAGGGGGCGACACGTGTCCCACTCAGGGGCCGACACGTGTCCCACTCGGCCAAAAAAAAGAAACGCAAAGCAAGCCCATGTGCTTGTGTCAGGCCGCATGGTCTCTTAACCAGGCTCTTACCAAGAGTCTGGTGAGTGGTCTCTTGTTAAGAGACCACTCAAGAGACCACCACTGTGGTGGTTTTCGGTCTCTTAAGCGGTCTTTTAATTTTAAGAGACCACCACTGCTCATGCCCTCAAGGTAGCATCACCAAGTAACTGCTTATGCTTTAAAAGGTACCTAGCAGACGGTAATAACAACAAAAATGCAATCAACCTTTCCACCATGCCATTTTGTTTAGCTTGGTAGGGCAAGTGCAGTGGGGGTTTCTTAAATTTAAAAAATTGTTCTAAAAATAAAAAACACTCAAAGTGATGGTTTCTAGGTCGATTTCTTGTTAAGAAATCGACTCATAGTTGCCAACTAGGGAACCAGTTAAGAAATCGGTTCTGTCAGCGATGTCAGTGCATGTGCACATGGCACAGGGCCGCCTAATGCGGCCCAATTTTTTTTGGCTGACTGGGACACGTGTCACCCATACATTGGGCCACATGTCCCACTCAAATGCTGCATATATATTTTTTTGTAAATAGAGGGACACGTGGCACCCCCTGGTTGGGCCACGTGTCCCTATCTTTGTTTTAATTTTTTTTTAAAAAAAGCTGAATTTTTATTTGTAAAATTTAATTTTAAAACATTTTTAAATTAAAAATATTGAATGATTTTTTATTAAAATTTGGAATGATTTGGAATAAAAATTTGGAATAATTTTTGAGAAAATTATTGAAGAAAAATTATTGAAAAAATCTGGAATAATTATTGAAAAAATGAAATTCAATTTTAAAATTTATAATGCATCATTAAATTTCAAGTTCAACTTATTTTGGGTAGAAAATTTATTTAAATTAAAGGTTAATAATAAAATTAATGAGTAGGATAGAGAAAATCAAGTGGGGTACATGAATAGTAAAAATAGTTTTTTACCGGAGAAGAAAATAATCACTGCCAGTTTCTGGTCCATAAAACATACTCAACCTCCACCAACTTGGACGTTTTTATACTTTTCTCAGCTCTATAATGCACAACAAATCAAAAAAAAATATTTGTAATGTATGTAACGAGGAGCAAACTCACAAATAAAAATATTTAGGCAACCTCAACAATGCCAACAAAATTTCATACATATGCATGTTATTTGAATACTAGGTTAGGTTCACAAACTATTTAATGAATTAATTATGAGTAAATCTAAGGATAAATTCACTGGAGGTGAAGGATCATCTCTCTAATCCAATACTTATGCCAACAATTCCCAACATCTAACTTCACTATGTTCAATCCAATTCTTATAATTGCCATTATGATATGCCTAATTGTTTTCACAATCATATATATGATGAATACCAGTTTAAAGTGTAAATCACAAGTTCAAAATATACTTAAAGCACCTAATGCAAATACCTGGATTCCAAAGTCATGCATCACAATCCAGAGTAAATGGGTAATGTCATTGATATATCAAAATCAAACTGAAAAAGAAAAATGTATTTGGTAAGGGGAAGTGAAAGAACAACTTTTTTGAATTTGGGAAAGACCTTCAACGGTAATTTGGACTAAGGCACAAAGAGCGCATTTTTTGAGGATTAAAGATTTCTTGACAGACCAAGAGAAACCATTCCTGCACACACCAAGGGTAGTAGCTTCCTCATCCTTGAACTCCATACATGGACTTCTACGTAATGAGGAAGTGTCCGCATTCACAATGCATGCAAAAGAATCTGCAAATAAGTGAGACCTGTCAATGAGCATCTCGTGCAGCTCTTCGTACTTATCTTTCATCTCAGGTAACTACAACAATGTTAGATGCCTTATGACTGGAAAGTCAATCACTTCCCTACTTGAGATATCCACTCATTATCTCCCCCCCGTGCAAACCTGACAATAAGATTAGAGAGTGCAACCTTTCTTTGACTAATTTTTTAACCAAAAAAAACTCATTTGGCCCACACTTCAACACTTATGATATACCATCCAGTTCTCCAAAAATGGTCCAAAATCGACACCAAGCAAGGGTATAAAAAGGATGGAGTTCAACCTTCCCTTTCCCTTTTCCTTTGCTTCTCTCAGAAGTAGCCAAATGTTCCTCCAATCTCTCTAAGCAGAGATTTGTTTTTCCCATCAAGTCGTACAATGTTGAATGCAAAAACTTTATTGCATCTATATAAGGCTGCACACTTCCAGATCCACCACTTTCTTGACTATCATCATCGATATACTCCATCTCTATGTTATTAGATATCTTCCTATAATGCTGTGTATATGTGAAAATGACGTACATGGCTATTAGAAGGTCCAAAAGACCTAGTAGACTCTGCCATGGATGCCAAGTCCTGAGTCAACTTAGCTGCTGATTCACTAAATAAATGAAAAAAATCATACCAACGCCATTCTTGGTATTTATATATTGGTAAAAGGAATAATAAAAATGAAATAAAGAAACTGATGGACATACTTGTGACTATCAATACCATAAAATGAATGCTTGTAGCAACCTCCACGGCCTCTAAGTTGAGCCTTGGTCCATCTACAAAGCTAAACCCCACTATCTAACCCTATAATCTTACATTCCTAAAAATGGTAAATCTCACAATCATTTCACAGTAGCCACATTCCAGAAAATGGTTAACCTCGCAATTAGTTCATAGGAGCGAAAAATTTAAACAAAATTTTTAAGTACATTTATCAGAAGCATATTCTAGCATGCAAGGCCAAAATAATTGGTTGCTTATTAGCTATTCTAACGTGGCAACATAAGGTATAAAAGGTAACAAAGAAGCTACAATCAAGAACATCAGGGGTGAAAAAAACAACAAAAAATCATGGTTGGGAACAAATATCAAACAGGTAACGTGCCACTGATGGGTTAGAGGATAACACATAAAAACAAATTGATGCACAAGTCGACAGGAAACAATAATTATAACATCTGTATGAATTGACAATCACTGTGTATAAAACAACATGAATCCATAAGGGAGAAACGAAAAGGGAAAGCGGTCACCTTAAACAAAAGGGCAAATTTGTGCTGATATAGGAACGTGGGAAGGAAGGAGGAACGGGAAGAGGACAGGTATCGATGAGTCACCTATAAAGTAAACAATAAACGCTGGACTGAAGTCGACCGTTGTAGGAGGTGAACATGTGGGGGGCCCACGATGCTGGGGCAGACAAGTGAAGAAGTAGGAAATTCATAACATGACTAGATGGCAGTGACCTACTGCATACCTGTAGTAGTCGGTTGGAAAATCACCGATTACAAAGGAAGGAGAATGAAGAAGGTCCGAGGGTGAAGGTGGAGGAACAATCTACAGTAACTAAATCCGTTCCCAAAAAAAATTAATTCGATCTTATTATACATAGTATAGGAATAGATATGATAACTCATCAACAAAAATGAAGAAAACCATTCCATTAAGCATATGATTAATAACGCGCTTACATAATTGCACAGTTCTAATTCAACTTAGTGTTCCATGTTTACTCCCTACTTCAATCTTTCTTAATCAACATGGAACATCACCCAACTAAAACTCACATATTGCTTACCAGGAAAACAATCAAATAGATTCCTTCAAACTTCTAAAGAAAAGTGGGGTGAAGAAAACATCGACAATTATTTATGACCTTTCATTCAAGTTGAAATCTTGCTTTCTATATTTGGACTTATTCCTAGAAGATGTCGAGTTAAGTGCAAGCAACATGTATTAGCTGTGCATTTAGCAGAAAGGAATCATTCCCCTTTTAGATTTTCTTTTTTTATAGGAATCACAATAGTAGTAGAGTTGGTTGGGATCATTATTCCACAGATTGCAATCGGCGTCTCCTTCTAGATTCGACCGGTTTATTCACATCACCGAATTTATTTTGTACAGAAGCCACCGATAATGTGTGGGTTCCAGTTTTTATTTTTATTGATTACAAGCAAAATTCTATTTTGCAATTAGTCCCTGATCTATCCTACCATTTCAAAAGTCACCCTTTTTAAGGTATTCTTGTAGACATTACTCACTCAAATAATAAATAGTACTCCCCCATCCCATAATAAATGGCATAATTTATTTTTCACGATTTTCAATGATCATGTTTAACCATAAATATCTCTAATTACATATAAAAATTTCACACGATATTTTTATTATATATAAAAATGTATATTCAGGGTTAAAGTTTACAAAATTTGATTTGAAAAAAAGAAATTGTGCAATTTATTATGGGACGGGGGGATGGAGTATATCTGATCGAAAAATAAAAGGATTATTCCCTATAAATTTGAGTGAGTGTAAATATAACTCTCAGATAATTAAAACTGCAAAAACAATCCTAACTAGTTGATGATGATGCAAATATAACCCTTCAGTGAAAAATTTGGCGTTGACCGTGTTTTTTCGCCCACTTACCCCCCAAAAAATGCCCACCGCTAGACGGTAGTCCGATGGTGATCTGGCGTGGTCCAACGGTGATTCGATGGTGGTCCAACGACATTATTTGGGGTATTAATGACGCTAAGGGCAATAACATCATATTCTATTTTTTCTAGAAAGGCAAAAATGTTTTTTCACAAAATTCTGACACTTTCACTTTCTTTCAATGATTATATTAACACTTTCAATTATCAAAGGATCATATTGACACTTATGTGAATTATATAAGGGTTGCTTAACCACTTTTCTCAAAGTAAAATTTCGCCCTTTTATCCGGTCACATAACAAAGTTTCAAAACACACACAAAATTATAGTATTTGTATAAATTTAATACAAAAATTTGGGTGAGACGGTCTCACCATAATTTATGGTGAGACGAGGGATTTTTCTACAACTTTTAAAAGTATTATCATTATTTCTGCGGGTCAAACATTCATTTCCGGGTTATAAGACACGAAATGGATATACGGGGCGCGTGAGGTGCAATAATATAGTGGCGCGTGTGATGCGGTGCTATATTGATGAAAAAGTAAACAAAAGTTTTGAGACAGCAGGTCTTCGATCTTGAGGCCTCCTAAGGAGGAGCACATCCCTGCTACCGGCTAACCTGTACCTAGGCCCGTCAAACGGGTTGGGTCACCCGTTGGATAACCGTTATCCATATACTAATTTCACTTATTGGATAAGACTTATTGAATAATGACCCATTGGGTTAATGGATATAATTGGGTTGTAGTTATTGGGTTTAGTTGGGTTGGATAATTGGTTATCCATTGAATAATTTTGGGTGGGTCGAGTTGGGTTGGATAACGGGTGACCCGTGGATAATTTCATATCATAAGATAACAAAATTTTCACAAATTTGATTACGAATAATTTAATTTTTCCCTAACACATATAATCAATTTATAAACGATCAAATTCTCGATTCATCATATTTGTCGATTTCGGTTCATGTTTTAATCAATTTTAATTTGAACCAATTAAAATTTGATAAATGGTCTTGACGAAAGAAGTAGAAGTAGTATTTAAGAAACTTTTACTAAATTTGAAAAATCTCGAATATGAAGATTTTTAAAATATTTTCTTTTATTGAACATAAGAAAATAATAAATGAAATTCCCACATTTGGCCACTCCAATAAATATTTCTTTTTTTTTGTAGTTATGTACACGATTCAGCCTATATCAAAGAATGATTACGGTTAATCGTAATTTTTCACTCCAAGTAAAATATTACGTGGCTTATCCATTTAAAGTTTAAATGGTTGAAAACACCAATTATCCATTGAGTATATAATGAATTATCCATTGAGTATATACTGAATTATCCATTGGGTATATACTAATTATCCATTGGGTCTATACTAATTATCCATTGGGTCTATACTAATTATCCATTGGGTCTATACTAATTATCCATTGGGTCTATACTAATTATCCATTGGGTCGAACTAAATGACCAATTGGGTATATGTCATTTATTTGGGTGAAATGTGAATTACCCATCAAGTCCGCGTTCTTTCTCAGTTCTCAGTTCTCACTTTCCAGACTGCATTTTGTTTCATCAGTCCGCGTTTTGTTCATCAATCAGTCTGCGTTTTGTTCATCAATCGATCTGCGTTTTGTTCATATTCGAGTTCATAATTCTTTCTCAGTTCTCACTTTCCAGACTGCATTTTGTTTCATCAGTCCGCGTTTTGTTCATCAATCAGTCTGCATTTTGTTCATCAATCGATCTGCGTTTTGTTCATATTCGAGTTCATAATATTATATTATGTAACATAATATTATGTGCATTATTTTATATTATATTTAATAAAAATAAAAAATATATAATATGTTGGCTTTGTAAACTCGACGAAACTAACGAACAATATTACTTGGGATCGAGCTCGAGCTCAAATACTGTACGAACTCGAATATTGTACGAACTCAAATATTGTACGAGATTGAGCTCGAATACTGTACAAACTCGAATAGTGTACGAGATTGAGCTCGAATACTGTACAAACTCGAATAGTGTACGAGATTGAGCTCGAATACTGTACGGGATTGAGCTCGAATACTGTACGAGATTGAGCTCGAATACTGTACAAACTCGAATACTGTACGAGATTGAACTCGAATACTGTACGAACTCGAATACTGTACGAACTCGAATACTGTACGAGATTGAGCTTGAATACTGTACAAACTCGAATACTGTATGAACTTGAATACTGTACGAACTCGAATACTGTACGAGATTGAGCTTGAATACTGTATGAACTTGAATACTGTACGAGACTGAGCTCGAATACTGTATGAACTCGAATACTGTACGAGATTGAGCTCGAATACTGTATGAACTCGAATACTGTACGAGATTGAGCTCGAATACTGTACGAGCTCGAATACTGTACGAACTCGAATACTCTATGAACTCGAATACTGTACGAGATTAAGCTCGAATACTGTATGAACTCGAATACTGTACGAGATTGAGCTCGAATACTGTACGAACTCGAATACTGTACGAGATTGAACTCGAATACTGTATGAACTCGAATGCTGTACGAGATTGAACTCGAATATTGTACGAACTCAAATACGGTACGAGATTGAGTACGAATTTTGTACGAACTCGAATACTGTACGAGATTGAGTTCGAATACTGTACGAGATCAAATACTGTACGAACTCGAATATTGTACGAGATTGGGCTCGAATAATTTGTGAATTATAATTTGTATAATTTGTGAATTATAGTGAATATTTATGTTAAATATTACACATGCATTTATTGGGTAATTTTGGATATTTATTGGATATTTGTTACATTCTTATTGAATTAACATAATATGGGACCCATGGAGATCAAAATTTTCCATTAACACAATTATTTTCATCCCGCTCAATCCCAAAAACTAATGAGCATTTAATACCTGATCCCATTGGATAATGACAACTTGTAACCCAAATCGATAGAAAATGTTTAATGATAACTTATTGGGTTAATTATATAATGATTTATTGGATAATGACTTATTGGATAATATATTTTAACCCATTGAGTCATATGAATATCTCATGGGTTATCCAATGGGTTATCCATTTAATAACCCAACCCATTTATGACCCAACCCATTATGACCCATTTAATAAACGGGTTAATTGGATAATGACTCATTGGATACTTTGAAAAACTACTTGTTACGATACTTTGAACAATATCATATGTGATAATATTGTTATTCATATATCTATTCAAATATGCGATCAAATTTTAATAGAAAATAGTGTCAAAAAAATAAAAATGTAAATACAGCTAGCACGGTAGAAGTATGTACATTTTTGGTAGTGTGCGACTGTTCAGCATTTGCAACTGTTCACTGTGTGCGAAAATTTGCGAAATTAGGTGCGATACACACACAACCACTATTCACCTTCGTCCTTTTTTCTTTCTCTGATAACGGTCACTGGCCGGTTTCTTCCTGCTGCTATGGCGGCTCCTCCGCCTGGCCGCGGTGGCTACGCGGTGGGTAAATCCTTCCTTCAGGCTTTAGGTAACCGTCCGCCTCCTCTAAATGACTCCCTTCCCTCTAACTCGGAAATTGTCCCGAAAACACATTATAAGGGGGACATAGCTTGCTTAGTAACCCGCAAAGATGCTGAAATTCTTGCTTCCCACTATCAAAATGCACTCGTTGGTAAGTTTGCAAGAGGCAAGCCATCGATGACTGCCCTCAATGAAGCTTTCAACTCGGTTGGATTCAAAGGCAAATTCCAACTTGGATCGATTAACTTCAGACACGTATTAATCCGGTTTCAAGACAAAGAGGATTACCAGCGGCTATGGCTCAAAGGCCAGTGGATATTCAACCATGCCCAAATGAAGGTTCTCAAATGGACCACTGACTTCTCCCCTGAGGCAGAATCGTCCATAGTTCCGGTATGGGTTACTATACCCTATGTTCCTGTTTTCTTCTATAACACTGCTATGTTAGAATCGATGGGGAACCAAATAGGAAATTACATTAAGATGGATGCTGCAACTGCGGCACTTTCCAGACCTTCAGCAGTTAAGATGTGTGTTGAAATTGATTTGAAAAAAAAGCTTCCATCATTCATTAGAGTTGGTATAGAGGAGGAAGGAACTGAGTATAATGTGGTCAAACTACCACTAGAATTTGAGGATCTTCCCCCATACTGTTACCATTGCAAATCTATAGGACATGATGATAATCTTTGCATTTATTTGCATCCTGAACTAAAGAGATCAAGGAACCATAGGATAGATAAAGTAAACCTTACCAATATAGATTTAGTGGTTCAAACTGGAGATCAGCAAATGGGTTATGATGGTCAAGGTAAGGATGCTGTAAGTCTTAGGCATGAAGGTAATATTAAAGCTGGGAGTTCTGGTGTTTCAGCTACAGAAAAACAAAAAACCCTGTATGCACAGAACTTCAAATATGTTCCAAAGAAGCTGGTGGTACAAGAAGGGGCTTCTGAGTCTGTACTGGAAGATCTGCTTCCAGAGAGAAAGAAGTTAACTAAGAATGATGATCAGATCCAGGTTCCTAATCAGGAAACCAATGTTGGGAGGGTTTCTGATGTTTATAATGTTGAACATCTTATGGTTGTTCAAAAGGATAGTGCAGAATACCCTCAACTTCAGTCTCCGAGCATGGCCATTAACCTTACACCATCTGATAATGAACCCCTTAGCTTCCTCAACCCTCAACAGCATTCCTCTGACCCTTATGTCTTAGTACATCAGACTAAGCACTCCCTATCTGCCCCACCAAATATCAACACAAGGAAAGTCTTTGCTAAGGATGATATTCCTAGCAAACGGGGTAAGTCTTTCTCACCTTTAAATTCTATCATTGCTGCTAAAAATTTTATTTTCTCCCAGCAGAAACACAGGCAAAACAGATTCCTCCCCCTGGCGGATGAAGAAATACCCAGTGATGAAGATACTCCAAATAATACCCCAATCAATGCTGAGCTTCCAGATATAGCAGATACTTCAACAGATTACCTGGAAGCTTCTTTAGCCAATGTTCTAGAAGATAGAGCTGATCAGGTAAATAAGGTAAGCTCTTCTATCTTACTCTCCAAACCGGGCAAGCTGAAAATAGGGAAACCATCAGGGAAAGATTCTAACCATAGTAATGAGACATATTTAACTCAGTTAAATACTATCATGACTAGATCAAAAAGCTCTAATAATGTTTCCTTATGAATAACACAACACTTAAGATTAAAATGCTGGTTTGGAATCTTAGGGGAATGGACACTTCAATTCCAAGACTCCATAATTTGATTAATAGGCACAGCTTTGAGCTTATCTGTTTAATAGAGCCTAAACATGACAACATACAATGTGATTCTTACAGAAAACCGTTACATTATGATAATTGTATGTATACAAATAATGGCCAGATCTGGCTCTTTTGGAAGTCTAGCATATCTGTAACAGTTAAATGTGATAATTTGCAATTCTTAGCTGTTTCTTTGAATTGTCTCACTCTGAATAAGAGCATGGATGCTTTCTTTGTGTATGGCCTCAGAACTAGGAATGGAAGGAAAATTCTTTGGTCTGATCTTAGGTCCTTTACTCACTCAGAATCTTTTTTCATTGGTGATTTCAATGCCATTACATCTATAAATGAATATAAAGGTCCATCTACACCCAAACTTGGTAGTATGAGGGACTTTAATGAGTTTATTAATGTAATGGCATTGGAAGAAATTAATACTGTGAGAAACCTATTCACTTGGAGTAATAATAGGCTAAGAAATCCTACTGTCCAAAGATTAGATAGAGGTCTCTGTACCCCTTCTTGGTCATCTTCTTTTCCTGCCTCTTCTGTTAAGATTTTGAGTAGGATTAGTTCAGATCATAATCCTATGCTTCTTACTGTTGGTAGTGATATCCCATATAATCCTAGGCCATTTAGATTTTTGAATACCTGGTATAAAAGAAAGGACTTTAATGATGTAATTAAACAAAACTGGGATATTCCTCTCCATAAATCAGGAATGCTTAGCTTCTATCTAAAACTTGTAAGATTGAAAAAAGAGCTCAAAATCTGGAATAAGGAACAATTTGGCAATATGAATGATAATGTTGTGCAAGCAGAAACTGCTTTAGAAGCTCAGGAACATTTATATGACCTAAATGCTTCGGTTGATAATCTAGCTAAACTTAAGGAAGCTAAAGCTAAGGTTGTTAGGGGTCTAGCAGAACAGAAAATTTTCTAGAAACACAAGGCCAAGATTAAATGTCTAAAGGAAGGGGACAATAACACTAGTTTTTTCCACAACTCTGTAAAGGAAAGAAACTGTAGGCTAAAGATCACAAAAGTCAAGAGTAGTAATGGTCAATGGTTAGATAATATATAGGACATGGAGAAGGAAGCCATTCACTATTACCAGGACCTCTTAACAGATGACAGCTCCCCTGACAGTTCCCTCTTCCAGTCTCATTTCTTGAGTCAGATACCTAATCTGATCACTCCAGAGGATAATGAAAGACTCATGCAACCTGTATCACTGTATGAGCTCAGGGAGATTGTTCTTAGTCTTAATAAGTCTAGTAGCCCTGGGCCAGATGGTTTCACAGCTAAGTTTTACATTAAATCTTGGGACATAATTGCTAAGGACTTACTTTCTGGTGTTCAAGAGTTTCTAGCTGCAAACAACATTCCTAGGGGTATTGGTAGTACCTGGATTGCAATTATTCCAAAAAAAACCCCTACTTCTTTTGATGACTATAGGCCAATAAGTCTTTCCAATGTAGTAAACAAAATATGCTCCAAAGTACTAATGGAAAGACTCAAACCTCTAATGCCTAAAATCATTTCCCCACACCAAACAGCTTTCCTTAAAGGTAGAGACATTTCGGATAATGTAATATACCTGCAAGAAATGGTAAGGTTTCTGAACAGGAAACAAAGGGAACGCAATTGCATTGTCAAATTAGATCTTACGAAGGCCTTTGATAGAGTTAAGTGGTCTTTTCTAAATAGTGTCCTGGCTAAGTTTGGATTTCATGCAAAATTCATTTTTTCCATCATGAAAAATCTATCACAGGCTTGGTTCTCTATTCTAATTAATGGTAAGCCAGTTGGATTTTTTCAATCTACACGGGGTATTAAACAGGGCGACCCCCTCTCTCCTTTTCTGTTTAACATTTTTTCTGAGGCATTTACCAGGAGTTTGGCTTTTATTTTCCAGAATGGTAAGTTGGCATACTATGACCTTCCAGGTAATTCTCTCCAAATCTCCCATCTATCATATGCGGATGACACTGTAGTTTTTTTAAAAGCTCGTAAGCAAAATTTGATTAGATTTAAAGCTTTTCTGTCTACTTTTGAAGATGTTACTGGTCAAAAGATAAATTATAATAAGAGTGACATCTTCATTGGGAAACATGCTTCTGTTCACTCAGTTAACAACATAAAAAGGATTCTAGGTATGAAAATTGGAAGTTTTCCGTTTACATATCTGGGAGTTCCTATCTTTACTGGGATTGCACAAAAAATATTTTTTCAACCACTACTTGAACAGATAGATAGTAGGATAGGGAGCTGGAAAAATAGATGGATCTCTACTGGGGGAAAAATCACACTCATTGAGTCATGCATTTATTCTATTCCTCAGCACATTTGGTCAGTTCTAAAACCTAGGAAACAGACCATTACTGCTATAGAAAAAAAACTTAGCAAATTTTTTTGGGGGGCTAATGATCTAAAATCTAAAAGAACATGGAGAAAATGGGATGATCTTTGCTATCCTATTGCTCAAAACGGACTAGGTTTCAGATCAATATCCACCATAATTAAAACATGCTCAGTTAAACTATGGTGGAAATATCAAAAAGCTGAGGCTTTATGGACTCATCTTGTTGCATCCCTGCCACCCTCTTCTAGGGCTTCTCCTAACTGAAGAGGATTTGTTATGTTAATGCTTGGGCAGAATCTAATTCTAGAGTGATTGTAGGCAGAGGAGACTGCAACTTTTGGACATCTAACTGGTTAGATATAGGTCCCATTATGGATCTCTGTGATCAAAATCTGGTTGATATCTCGGCTGACTGTACAGTCTCAGAGTTTATCTCAAATAAATCAAGTTTGATTAAAAAAACTACTCATGTTCTACCCCCTCATGCTATCTCTCTTTTGCAGGAAGCTAAGCTCTCAATACACAGAGGTGATAGGCTCATATGGAAACCTGGAATCAAGGGTGAGTTCTCATTTAAATCCACCTACCTTTTGCTCAAAAACCAGAGAGGTAATATTGCTTCTATTCAACATCTTTGGAATGCTAGAATTGAAAAGAAAATCTCTGTTTTCATGTGGAAGTTGACTAATTCATTTTTACCTTTTGACAATGTCCTGAGAAAACTGAGATTTTGTTTACCTTCCAAATGTTGTATGTGTAATGTTCATGAAGACTCTCTAGATCACTGTTTCAATTCCTGCATTTTTGCTGTGAAAGTTTGGAAAATAGTGCATCAATTCATGGGAATCAGGGACAGATCTTTCCCATCTATATGGGAAAGAATATCATGCTATATTACTTACCCTGCCCTAAGCTCCTTACATTCAATTATAATTCGAACTGCTGCTGCAATAACATGCTGGAATCTATGGAAGATGAGGAATAAATGTCTATATGACTCTGCTATGCCACTCACAGATTTAGTACTAAATCAAACAAGGGATCAAATTTTTTATACCTTCAGTGCTAAACCTATTTTTATAGTCTCTGCTATTGACTTAAGTATTGCTGATCATTTCTTTTTGCCTCTAATCAAATCTTCTCCAAAGCCTAAAATTCTTAAAATTGCTTGGATAAGGCCATGTACAGGTTTGAAAATTAATGTTGATGCTTCATGGTGTTGTCATACTAATATGTGTGGACTTGGAATGATTATTAGAGATAGTAGAGGTAGCTTCAGAGGTGTACATACTAAATATACTCATGCTATTTCCCCACTAGAAGCTGAATTGAAGGCAATTCAGTTTGCTTTACATAAGTGTGCAGGATACTCCTCACCTGTTTGCATAGAATCGGATTGTCTAAATGCAGTTCAGTCTGTTACTGATCCTCTAAAGGCACACTGGAAATTGTTCCAGTTAGCAGATGATATTCACCAACTTTTGGGTGATATTGACCTTGTGCATATTCAGAGGCAAGCAAACCTGGTAGCAGATTCACCTGCAAAAGCTTGTCTTCGAGCTCAGACCGATTCATCCCTCTTTAGATTTGCTATGCTTTCCAACTCGGTCCAGGGTTTAATTAGGTTAGATCAGATAGGTACTCCTTCCTTACGGATGGTACAATGAATGGATGCTACTGATTTGAACAGCTACTTGTAGGTTGATACGGCTTCAAACTGTTATGTTCATAGCACTGGATGCTTATGGATTGAAGGTTTCACTTGCTGGATGCTTTCGGCTTCACTAGTTTTCTCAATTGATGTACATGGATGGATCTCACTATAAGTGGAGGATATACTCTTTAGTCTTTGGAGGGTGATTCTGACTGCTTTGTGTTTCGTTATTACGATCCACTAACAAGTTCGATGATCCTCTCCATTAGTCTAATAGTTTTTGTAATCCTCTAACTATTAACTTAATATCCGTCATTATTTTGGAAGCAACTACTGTTACTTCAAGAGCTTATGGCTTACTCCTGTAAATCTCAACTAAGCCTCGGCTTCATCTCTTTTCCTGTTTTTGCGCTTCTCTGTTTTATTACACAGCTTGGGAAGGCCTAATATAATTTCCCTCATCTTCGGATGGTCTATGGAAAAAAAAAATGTACGTTTTTGTTCATTACAATATACCTTGACTTTTTATTTGTACTTTTACCACATATTAAAATTAACGTTATTAATCGAAATGTCCCTATTAATATTAAAATTTTCATCACAATTTCTATGAATTATTATATTTGTTAAATAAAATTTCTAGTAATTGAAATTTTGGTATGACTTACTATGAAGTTTTAGCTCTTGGTTTTAAGTGATTATATTGTAGTTTTTGGGTATTAGTTCATTATTGTTTAACATAATTTTTAGTACTAGATAAAATTGAATGACTCAGATAAGATTTTAATTTCATAGTTTTAACTTATTAGATCATAGGTTTTAGGCATTAGTTCATTATTATTAAATAATTTTTTAAAAATTGTATGATTGATAATAACTTTTCAGTTCGAATTTTAAGTGATTAGATCATAGAGTTTATAAATTAGTTGATTATTAGTTATAGATAAAATTGTATGTCTAAAATGAGACTTTAGTTCATATTTTAAAGTGATTGGATCATTTGTTCAAGTCATTAGTTCATTATTTTTAAATAGAAAAAATATTAATTGAAATTTTTTTGTGACTGGTATGAATTTTATAGTTCATAGTTTTAAGTCATTAGATCATAACTTTTAGGCATTGGTTCATTATTATTTTAAATATTAAGTAAAATTGTGTGACTAGGATGGAATTTTTAGTTCATAGTTTTGAGTTATTATATCACATATTATAGGCAAGTTCATTATTATTAAACAAAATTTTTAGTAACTGAAAAATTGTATAATTGGTACGAATTTTTAGTTCATAATTTAAGTGATTAGACCACGTGTTTTGGGCATTAACTCTTTATTATTAAATATATTTTGTAAATTTAAGGTATAAATTTTCTAGTTCATAATTTCAAGTGATAATGTCATACTTTTTAGGCATTAGTCCATTAGTATTCAAAATAATTTCAAATAATAGGTAAATCGTGTAAGATTTTTAGTTCATAGTTTTAAATGATTAGATAGCATGTTATAGGCATTAATTCATAACTTTAAGTGATTAGATAACATGTTCTAGGTATTGTTCATTATTATGAAAAAAATTTTATAGTAATTGAAAAAATTGCGTGAATGGTATAAATTTTTAGTTCATAAGTTTAAGTGAATAGATCATAGATTTTAGCATTAGTTCATTATTATATAACAAAATTCTTGTAAATTGAAAACATTGTGCGAGTGATATGATTCATTAATTCATAATTTTAAGTGATTAGATCTCATATTTCGGACATTACTTCATTATTACCAGCAAAAAACGTTTGATTGATATGATTTTTTAATTTATTAATTTTAGTGATTATATCATAGTTAGTATTTAAGCCTTTATTAATTATTATTTAACATAATTTTTATTAATACATAAATGTGTGTGCTTGAGATGAGGATTATAGTTTATAGTTTTAAATGATTAGATCGTATGTTTAGGCATTATTTCATTATTATTAAATAAAAATTTTATTAATTGAAAAAATTGTATGAAGCTCATAATTTTATGTAATTAGATTATAGATAAAAATTTTAGTTCATAATTTTAAATGATTAAATCACGTCGAGAAAGAGCGGTTTTATAGAACTTTTCACCGAAATAGTACTCTCTCAAAATGGAATCTACGAGAATCGAACCCGTATCTTCGACATGAAAAGACGATGCCATAACCCCTGGACGAAAGGGGCAAAAAGCCTTAACGTAAAGCAAGGAGTCGAGCCTGAACTTGTTCAGCCAGGTTGGCATATTATTGTATGAAAAGGAGTTGATGGGCATTAGTTCATCATTATTAAATAAAATTTTAAGTAATTGAATACTGTTAGTAAGAATAAATATTGTTAGTAATTTTCATTATTAATAAGAATTAATGTGTAGTTAGAATAACGGGTTAGGCCAAAAGCAAGACCCAATTTAAGTGATGCCCTCACAAAATTTGACTCATATTATGGCTATCAAAGGATGTGGATCTTCGGAGTAAAAAAGAAACGATGTGGGCATCCATTCTCGCTGCTTCTAGTTTGACGAATACGGCGGCGCCCGCAAGGCCGCAACACGTGTTGCCTAGTCATTGTACAATGATGCCCTCGTGATAAATCAGGGGTGGGTTCCAAATCAAACATTTGAAACACATAAATAAGAGCGTATCAATTGGGTCAGAAAACAAAAAAGGTCCAAAACTGGGGAAGAAATGAGGGACAAATCGAAAGACCTCTGCCTATATGAAATTTGGTTTTACCGAATTTTTCTAATTTTTACTAGTATGTTTCAACATAATCTATTTAATTAAGTATGCAATAAAATAAAGCATTTAAAACACAAGACTTGGTTACACAGTTTGATGAAATCCACCTATATTTGCGGGGTCTGGCCAGTTCAGAATGAATCCACTAATTAGAAAGATACAGTACAAAGTACATCGTACAAAATACTTAGCTTTACTAACTATAACGTGTGAATTCAGCAAGCTCTCCTTGCTACCAATCCGCCTTGATCAGACTCCCTCTGACCTCGAAACTCGTCGACGCTGGATCTCCTCCTCCCGAGAAATTAAGAAACTCCTTGACGCTGGATCTCCTCCTCCCGAGAAATTAAGGTATACGATTATGAACTTTGAACGGCAGGTCACGTATGTTGGAACATAGAATTATGGCTCTTTGCAATTCTCTCGAAAGATTGAAAATCTATACGCAGATTTTCTCTGATTAAAACCATATTGAATGCAGCCGTGTTTGTCCCTCTTTTATAGCCATGAGCAGATCAAAACTCTTCATGATTGTCTCCATAATATTCCTATTCCTTATCTGCTTCTTGAAACATATCCAAATCCCATAAATAAAGGGATTTTCCTTATCATAATATCCCTTACATATTTGATAATATCAACACCATATTTGTAGGGATTTTACATAAACCAACTATGCTTCTACACGCCTAATATATAGCAGAATATTCAGATTTTCACATCTCACAAATATCATATTATTCTGACCCTTTATGCGTAAGATCTGATTGGCATTTATATGCTCATCCGCATGTTCCAACATGGAAAGCTTTTCATTCCCAAATATGTTCACACAATTGTCAATTAAAATATTCAATAAATACCACTTGACTTTACAATCTCCCCTTTGACATTTTGTGGACCAATAACTTTTTGGTCATTAATATCACAACGAAGAACTTGTCATCAACCACATAGGTCTTTCCAACTCCACCTATGTTGGAACATATGCACAATACTGAATCTGATAAAAAAATGGATACCAAAATTCCATAAAAATATGAATACAAGAACCGAGTACCGGAATTCCAGAAATACCATCAACAATAAACTTCAGATTACAACAAAACATTATCCAAAATTCTCCCCCTGGGCCATAAATATGCCAAAGGCAAATAAAACAAAAACATAAGCCGAAAGCAGGCCCCCCCTCTGACTGTGACATCTATGTTGAAACATAGAAAGAAAATTTTTCAGGAGCAGGCCTCCAGCTGTGCTTTTTCAATCTCAGTTTTGCCTTTTCTGCTTCAAGTGCTGCCATTTGAATGACTATTGCCCCTAGTCTTACATTCATAACCACCAGTTTAGCCTTCTTTTCGTGTCTATAATCATATCTTTTGCCTTCTCTTTTACCTTGACACTCTTAGCCAACGCTGAAATTAAACAGGGATAGACAATGACTTGTTTTGCCTTAGGTGTTCCGGTAGGTGGAGCAACTCTGGGACGAATATTCAACGTGCTTGGGGAGCCTGTTGAGAATTTGGGTCCGGTAGATACCCGTACAACATCTCCTATTCATAGATCCGCACCTGCCTTTATACTGTTAGATACAAAATTATCCATTTTTGAAACTCTGCCTCACCAGATTCTGCTGAATGAACAATCCAAGGTTGACTTTTTCCTGTGTTCTAACATAGAACAGCAACTTAGCCATTTCTCTAGTCAGGGCTGTCGTGTTTGAGGATGACATCTAGCAATTGACTGCTACTTGATACAGACCAAAGAACCTTGATTGTTTCCAGAATCTGATCATCTATCACATCTAGATCCTCTGGAAACACTCCCTCAAACTCTAGTGTTTGCAGCCCAAAAATTTTATTTATTCTGGCAGCCGAGAAGTCCACAATCTTCCCCTGCAAGTACATCCTTTCAAACCAGGGAGAGTCAGCTTCTAGATTTCCCGCCATCAGGTTTACATATACCTCAATGACCACCTGCCTGTTATATTGAAGCTGTACAGTGGCAGCCCTCTTCATTCCAATTAATTTCAGAAAATCCAAAAAACCACTAGCCCTGTTTGCCTCCAGGTCTACGGGTCTCTCATAGATAAACTTCCTCTCAGCAAGAAAATCCAAAAAAACCACTAGTCATGTTTGCCTCCAGGTCTACGGGTCTCTCATAGATAAACTTCCTCTCAGCAAATACTTCTCTCATCTCTTCACATTTTATATCAAAGTATGAGAATGGCAGAGCATCACTTGCAGGTAGAGGAGACACCATTTTCCTCTTGGTAGCTTCCTGATTCTTCTTGGCCTTTTTAGTTGGAGGGGAAACCTCTGCAGCAGCCACCTTTCTCTTGCTCTTGGCCTTCTGTAAGAACCCATCCAGCACCTCATCACTTGAGTAGTTCATCTCAGGATGTTCCTGTGTTGGAACATACTCAGTATCCTCAGCTTTGACTTCTTCAGCAGGCTGTGTTCTACCATGCTGGTCTTGGTCTGGTTCACTCTGTCTAGACATAGGCTCTCCAGGTTGCTCTCTATCACTTGATACCTCAATCTGATCTTCTCTCCCCATATCTTCATCATCAACTTCCATCTCAACAGTAATTTCAGCCTCTGCCTCCTGTGTTGGAACATAGGCAGCACTGTCTTCTTCATCGCTGTCCGAGACTTCGATTATCACAAGTTTCCTCAGTTCATCCAATTTCTGAGATGCCCTCAAGTTAAAAATGCTACAGGCAGCCTATATGTGGGCTTGATCGCATCACGTCCTGCTACCTCGTCATTGCTAATTTCTCTCATAAAAACACAGCTCGGACGAGGGATAGATGAATAAATATGAAACTTGTCCTTCCCGCTGTACTCATCATATCTTCCCCTCAGGAACTTCACTTTATGGTTTTCAACATTCCACAAATCTCCAATATCCCTGGTCACAAATTCTTTGGTCTTAACATTCAAGAATTCACCCTCCATACTCTTAATCTTTGTCAAATCTACTGTCACTCTATTTGCTTCAAACCATTCAAATATATCATCTATATTCTTGAATTCCATCCCATGAATCTTAAGAGTTGGAGGATCAGGGTTAGTTACCTTTTGAAACGAACCATGTCCTTTGTTACTGGTGCTTCCATACTGACTTTCACCACCGGAGCTTGAAACACCGGCATCTGCATTCTCCTCACCAACATCAGTCACCTCAACCTCGATATTTGCTTCACATTGTCCGTCACCTTCAGACTGAACCACCTCTACATTGTCTTTCATCTGTTCATCATTTATGTCTTCTGAAGGTTGAAGAGTTTCTTGAATTTTCTCTTTGACCGTGGGAGAAGTTTGGTTCGGAGACATCTTTCGTCAAGAATTGGTTGAGTAGAGAAAAGTCGGGGAGCAGTTTGGCAAGAATCTGAAAAAACCAAGATGTGTGTGATTGTGGCCGAAAAGAGAGGAATTTTGAGGGATTTAGACAACTTTGAAATCAGCCAAAACTCTCCACATAACTTCCTTGGTTGCCGCAAAATATTTTTCCTTTTTCGAGATGAGTAATGATGTAGCTTTTCTCTCTTTTCAACTCAAGACATCAACTCAAAACATAACAACTTCCAACATACCATAACTATACAACTTCTATTTATGTAAACTTTTTCTTCTTTCTAATTTTTTTGTTTATTTTTTGTAATTTCTCGACAAAACAAATAAAATATTTACAGCTGAATGAAGGCAAGATTTACCTCAAATTTGACAAACACCTAAGTGTTTTCTAAGACTTTTAAAAGTGGCGGTGTCCAAAGGCTTTGTGAAAATATCAGCAATTTGCTCGTATGTTATAACATACTACCACAACTTCCTTCCTTTTAACAAAATCTCTAATAAAATGATGCCTTATGTCAATATGCTTAGTTCAAGAGTGTTGGACTGGATTCTTTGAAATATCAATAACACGTGTGTTGTCGCATTAAGATCTTCAACAGGCCTTGATGAATTCCATAGTTGTTCATCATTTGCTTCATCCATAACAATTGCGCACAACAACTTTCAGCAGCAAGATATTCAGCTTCTGCGGTAGATAAGGAGATTGAATTTTGTTTCTTACTATACCAAGAAACCAGATTCGTGCCAATAAAGAAATATCCACCTGTAGTGCTCTTTCGATCATCAGTATTACCAGCCCAATCAGAATCACTGTACCCAATCAAATAAGAATCTTGATTCTTAGAATAGCATATACCATACTCAGAAGTCCCACTTACATATCGAATAACTCTTTTGACTGCAGTGAGATGACTCTTTTGGATCATCCTGAAATCTTGCACATATCCCAATGTTGAGACATATATCTGGTCTACTTGCTGTTAAATACAATAGACTCTCAATCATTCCCCTGTATAACTTTTGATCAACTGTAACTCCTTTCTTATCCTTGACCAGTTTGTCAGAAACCCCCATAGGTGTTCGAACTGCTCGGGCATTGCTTAAACCAAATCTCTTTACTAGATTTAAAGCATACTTACTTTGATTTATGAACATGTCATGTTTTCCTTGCTTAACTTGCAGTCCTAGAAAGTATGTGAGCTCTCCAACCATGCTCATTTCAAACTCAGTCTGCATAACCGTGACAAAATCATGTACCATAGATGGTGAAGTAGAGCCGAATACTATATCATCCACATAAATTTGAGCAATCAGAATTTTTGATGACTTATTAAGCACAAATAAAGTGCGATCTACTCCCCCTCGATGATAATATTTCTTAAGAAGAAAGTTAGTAAGTCGTTCATACCATGCCCTGGGTGCTTGTTTTAAACCATATAAGGCCTTCTTGAGGCCATATACATGATGAGGGTAATGAGGATCCTCAAATCCTTTAGGTTGTTTCACATAAATTTCTTCATTTACCACACCATTTAGAAATGCACTCTTGACATCCATTTGATACAGAGTAAAATTCATAGAGCAGGCAGCAAGTAAAATTTGAATTGACTCTAACCTGGCAACTGGTGCAAATGTCTCATCAAAGTCAACACCTTCAACTTGTGTGTATCCTTGAGCAACCAGTCTAGCTTTGTTTTGGGTAACATGGCCGTCAGCATCAGATTTATTCTTGAAAATTCATTTTGTGCCGATGGCATTAACACCCTTAGGGTGAGGAATGAGATACCATACACCGTTTCTCACAAACTGACCTAGATCTTCTTGCATTGCAACAATCTAGTATTCATCCAGTAATACCTCCTTGTAATTGTTTGGTTCAATGAGGGAGATGAAGCATTGTAATTCAGCTAACTTCTTGTAATCCACTGGAGGAACTGGTCGAGTACTCCATGCCATTGATTTAGGTTGATACTGTGTTGGAACATAGGATGCAGCAGTGGGGAATGATGTTCCAACATGCTCAGTGTCAACTGGTTCAACATCAGTCTGATCAGATGTTCCAACATTAGTCTGCTCTTGATGTGATGGATCTGCCTAGTCAGGTTGACGAGACTGTGTTGGAACATGAGTGTTACCAGATTCTTCTTTCACGACTTTTGACTTTTGTCCTTCTTCAGAATCATCCACAACAACATTTATAGACTCCATAAGTGTTTTGGTCTGATTGTTATAAACACGATAAGCACGGCTGTTGACACAATACCCAAGAAAATTTTCAGTATCACTGCGATTATCGAATTTTGCCAATTGCTCTCTATCTCTGAGGATATAACACTTGCTTCCAAACACATGAAAGTATGAGACATTTGGTTTCATACCCTTCCAAATCTCGTAAGGTGTTTTGCTGGTGAATGGACGCAGATATACTCGATTAATCGTATAGCCGTGTTAATAGCTTCTGGCCACCATTTTTTGTGAATTTCTTTCTCGGCTAACATAACTCGAGCCATCTCCTGCAAGGTTCTTTTTTTTCGTTCTACAACACCATTCTGCTGAGGAATTATTGGTGCAGAAAACTCATGTTGAATACCAAGCTCATCACAAAAGTCACTAAATTGAGAATTTTCAAATTCTCAATTTGAAAATTCAAACTATCTTTCCAACTGGACTTCCTTTTTTTCAGTCTGTAACTTTATCACCAGACTTCTGAATACTTCCACCGTATCAGATTTTTCTTTAAGAAAAGCTACCCATGTATATCTGGAGAAATCATCAACACATACAAATATATATTTCTTTCCACTCATACTAGGTGTATTGACTGAACCCATCAAATTCATATACAATAATTCCAGATTTCTTGAGGTGGTTATATATTGAACTGACGAGTGGAGAGATCAAATTTGTTTACCTTGTTGACATGGTCCGCACACAATTCCGTCCTTGCTTGTTAAGGTAGGCATACCTCGTAGACTTTTGCATTTACAATTTTCACCAAGGTTTTGTAATTGATGTGACCGAAATTTCTGTGCCACAGAAATCCTTCATCTTAATTTGAGGTCATACATCATACTTCTTGTTCAAGCAGATATCAATTATCTGATGATCGTATGCCTGAAAGAACCTTGGCTTCTCCGTGTTTCACTATGCATTTGTATTTATGAAATTCCACAATCATATTGTCATCACACAATTGACTTATGCTTAGTACATTGGCCTTCAGGTCTTCGACGAATAGTACACTAGTGAATACTGGAAATCCTTCAATCTGTAGTTCACATTTTCCAACCACTCTACTCTTCTTACCATCACCAAATGTAACATAACCACCATCGAAAGATGTGATGTTTGTAAGGAATTTTTGAGTTCCAGTCATATGGCGAGAGCAGCCACTATCAAAGTACCACGAATCTCTGGAATATGATATACACAAAGTATGTGCAACAAGGCATGTACCAGATCTTTTGACAACCATACCTTTCTGACCATTATGGTTTTTTGGACTTTTCCTATGTTAGAACATACAACAAGTTGACGTCCTGCCATTTGATCTCTGAATTGTTTCTGGCATTTATCCTCGGAGTGACCATGGTATGAACAGTAGCTGCATATGAGAGGTTTCCTTTGATAAGGCTTCCCGAACTTTGTCTTTACCTCTCGAATCTTTGTCTTGAGATTCACTGGACTCTCGAGTAACTCGTGTGTCTCAGGCTTGAGTGTGACTATGTTTTTGAGTGGGTTGTAATGCCCAATTTCGTGTCGATCTCCAAAGTTCTTTCACAGATCCAGAATATTGTCAAGCTTAGCTTTTCCAGAATTCAGCTTAGAAATCACTGCTTCAGAAGTCTCA
Organism: Rubia yunnanensis; assembly: GCA_037428765.1. Lineage (NCBI taxonomy): Eukaryota > Viridiplantae > Streptophyta > Magnoliopsida > Gentianales > Rubiaceae > Rubia > Rubia yunnanensis. The sequence goes on along the minus strand of CM075061.1, from coordinate 114,125,537 downwards.
GCTCTCTTGGTTGCTAATATTAGCTTTTCATTTAATTCTTCATTTTCCTTTCTGAGTTCAACAACTTTTACATGCAATTCTTTTTCTATTTCCATCAACGGCACTTTTTCTTCCTTCAGCCCTTTGTTTGTGTCAACCACTTGGAGCCACATGACATACATCTTTTCATAAGTGCTGTAGATTTCTTCATCACTAACAGCAAGTCCATCGTCTTTATCATTGGATGCTTCATACAGGTCTATGTTGGAACATATAGCTTCAACTTTATCCAGTATATTGGAACATCCATCATCCGATGCATCATAAACTTTTGCTCCAAATGCCACATAGTTGCTTACAAGTTCCTCTTCGTCTTTCTTTTCTTCTTCATCTCCACCCCACGATAGGATTTTCCTTGTTTCTTCCGAGCGTCTGTACATTCAGCCTGGATATGACCATATCCTTCACATTCTCTGCATTGAATTTTTCCAAGCTATTTTGGTTCACTACTTAAATTTCTGGAGAACTGTTGATTTTCTTGCTCAAATCTCGTTCCACGATTATTACCAGAATCCTGTGGCCTTGGTTTATTTCCTTCAAACCTCTCCTGAGATTTCTTGTTTACTACTTTCTTCAGCATTCTTGAAAAATTCTTCGTGATAAGTGCAAGCTTTTCAAATTCATCATCACTATCAGATTCGTGATTGTCCTTTGATGAAGATGTTCTGAATGCCAACTCCTTTTGGACCCTTTTTGTAGTTGGTTGAAACATCATCTCATATGTTTGTAATGATTCCATTAGTTCATCTAAGCTCATGGTGGCTACTCTTGCTTCTTCTATTGCCGCAACCTTCATCGCAAACCTTTTAGGAAGTGATCTCAAGATCTTTTTCACCAACTTTGCCTCTTTGTAGACTTTTCCAAGTTGGTATGCCATATTGGAGATGTCTCTGAGTTTTCCATTGAATATAGCAATGGTGTCATCCTCCTCCATCTTGAGTTCCTCAAACTTAGTAGCCAGCATCTGTAGTTTAGATTCTCAAACTCGACTAGTTCCTTCATGAACAGTTTGCAGAATATCCCATGCTTTCTTGGCTTGATGACAAGTAGAGATAAGTTTGAACTAGTTTTCATATACCGCAGTGAAGATTGCATTTAGTGCCATTGAATTTGCCAGAGATGCCTTGAGGTCATCAGGAGTCCAACTAGCTTTGTCTTTGAGTTTCTGCTCCCTTTGACTTGACTCTCCTTCTTTCGCCTTAGAGCTTGTATCAGCATCTTCAATAGGGTGATTCCACTCATTCTCAACATAGAACCACACAAGTTCATCCAGTAAGTTGATGAAAAATCTCATGCGTACCTTCCAATAATTGTAGTTGTTGCCTTCTAGCAGAGGTGGCCGAGACACCGAAGCTCCTTCTTTGGTTACCATGGTAAAACTGGCTCACACTTTCCTTGACACAACCAAGGAAAAAATAAGTGACCAAGCTCTGATACCAAATGAAATTTGGTTTTACCAAAATTTTCTAATTCTTACTTGTATGTTCCAACATAAATTATCTAACAAAGTATGCAATAAAGTAAAACATTAAAGACACAAGACTTGGTTACACAGTTTGGTGAAATTCACCTACATCTGCGGGGCCTGACCCAGTTAAGAATGAATCCACTAATTAGAAAGATATATTACAAAGTACATCATACAAAATACTCATCTTTACTAACTATAACGTGTGAATTCTGCAAGCTCTCCTTGCTACCAATCCCCTTTGATCAGACTCCCTCTGACCTCAAAACTCGTCGACTCTGGATCTCCTCCTCCCGAGGAATTAAGGTATACAATTCTGAACTTTGAACGACAGGTCACGTATGTTGGAACATATAATTCTAGCTCTTTGCAATTCTCTCGAAAGATTGAAAATTTGTATGCAGATTTTTTATGAATAAAACCGTATTGAATGCAGCCGTGGTTGTCCCCTTTTATAGCCATGAGCAGATCGAAACTCTCCATGATTGTCTCCATAATATTCCTACTCCTTATCTGCTTCTTAAAGCATATCCAAATCCCATAAATAAAAAGATTTTCCTTATCACAATATATCCCATATATTTGATAATATCAACACCATATTTGTAGGGATTTTCCATAAACCAACTATGCTTCTACACACCTAATATATAATAGAATATTCAGATTTCCATATCTCACAAATACCATAATATTCTGACCCTTTATGCGTAAGATCTGATTGACGTTTATCTGCTCATCCACATGTTCCAACATGGAAAGCTTGTCGTTCCCAAATATGTTCACACAATTGTCAATTAAAATATTTAATAAATACCACTTGACTTTACACTTTATTTGTAATCACCGAATTGCTAGTGATTTCCGGCACAACTAGAGGCGATGCGCTGGACCGGGAGAGCCTGTCTGCGCATTAGAGAAGCTTGTGGAGCATTCGTCGCGGTAATCTTGGTCACCGGAGGAAGAAGGGGGGAAGGAGGGGGGATGTGGGGTGGGGTTGGGGGGGGGGGGGTTGTTAGGAAGGGAGAGATAAGGTGTTGTACATGAAATAGGTGAAAGACGCGCAGTGAATAAGGGAAATTGATTGATCCGTAAATTTGTTATAACCCGATAATGACCCATATTGTTAACCCGTGAATTTATGTTAGTGTTATGTAAATTGCATAATGATCCATCATCTCACCATTAGATAGTGTGAGACGGTCTCACAGAAGATTTTCTCTAAATTTATAAAAAAAATTGAAACAGGCAAAATTCTTGCTCAAAAGAATTTATTTCCCCCCCCCCCCCCCCCCCCCCCCCCCCCCCCCCCCTCTAATCGTTTTTTATTCAGTGAATATATAAGCTTGCCCCATAGAAAGTCGAGCATCGAATTGGAGATAACAACATCCTCCGGGGCTGTAACCATTTTGGAGTCTTGATGTGCAATGGCCCTGGGTGGTGGTGCAGTAGCTTCTCACTCCATCAGCTTTTCACTTGCATCCCCCCAATTGGGCACAAGATTACACCCATTGTTTTACCATTTCAACTACAACCCCATTTTCTGCTCCAATCTTTCCCTGTCTTCCTCTCGCCCTCCTCCTTTTCTCTCAGGTGAGCTCTCCATCATTCATTCACCTCACATATGTTTGCTTTATTTGGATGGTCACTTTTTGGCTGTTTTTCCGTTTGAATGGAAGGTGTGAAGATTTTATGTGCCGCATCCGAGGCGGGACTCACTACTGCTGACACTAATGAATGGGCCTCCCAAGGTACAAAATGTTGTCTTTGGTGTGAAAATTCGTTTGTTTTGGGTGTTCTTGATCATGGAAAGTTGCTGTAATCAGTTATGCTTTCACATGGAAGGTATGAAAAGTTGTTAAATCTCAATTGTCAATATTTGTTGCTGTTAGTATACTTTAATACATGAATGGGTTTTGTCAAACTGAGGAAGAAGTATTGCAGATTGTGTAGAAATGTGTATGATCCCTAGTTGACAATTCCCAGTGAAATTCGGTCACATCAAGCACCTTATATTTTCCACGTGACCAATTTTTAAATCCTTGCCAATATGTGTGCTTTGCGACATCTCAGTGCTTGCACTGATTGATGAGTTCATTGCACCTGCTACCAATTGAGTGCTATGTTTTAAAACGTTATTTTATCGTTCAAGAGGTGCATTATTTTGATTGCTCCAGTACTGTTATCAGATTTCTATACTCTGAGGAAGGATGTTGAGGTTTCCACCGAGCGTGTGGAGGAAATTAGAGCTGCTGCTGGTCTACAGCAACTAGAAGAAGAGCTCGGCAAATTGGAGAAGGCTGCTGCAGATAACTCTCTCTGGGATGACCGCGCTAAAGCTCAACAGACTCTGCAGTCATTGACTGATGTCAGAGAAAAGATAAAGCTCCTTAATGATTTTAAATCACAGGTTGGAATTCTCTCTGGCATCATTTATGTCTATAAACTGAGTCGTATTCTTTTTCCCTTGTAAGCATGTTTCTACTGCTGCTAGTGAATTGCTTTTACTCGTTAATAAGCCATCTGTAGTCTTAGCCCCTTAGGCCCTGGTTCCGTTGGAATAAAGATCATCAAAATTAAGAACTCTTCGAGGAGTTATATTCCAGGAAAGTGGAACCTCCAAAACTAGCAAAGAAAGGAATTCTTCATGGACAAAAGAATATTAGTGGAGAATTAAATGTGCATTATGAGATGAAATAGTATGTTACACTATAATGGCACTTCTCAGAGAGGAGTGGTAAACTTCCTACGGGTTCTTCCCTTTTCAAATCGATGTTCTATCATTCTCCTTGGTCTATCTGAACATGTTTAAGATAACATATTTGTAGCACCAGAGGGTAGAAACGATACTTTAACTTCCTACGTTACTCAGCTATGTTTAATTCAAGTATCCTTCGGATCATTTGGATGTATATTGAGGTAAATGAAAATTGAATACCTTTCTTTAACATCTTTTTAGAGTGAATGTGGACAAATGGAGTTTGGACCATAAGTAAAAGTAACTACTCATTTTTTATAGTGTTGTGCAGATTGAAGATGCAGACATGATTGTGAAGCTCACAGAGGAGATGGATTCAATTGATACTGGCCTTCTTAAGGAGGCTGCTGGTATAATTCGGGAGTTGAACAAGGCATTGGACGTTTTTGAGTTGACACAACTCCTTTCTGGCCCTTATGACAAAGAAGGTGCTGTGATTAACATATCTGCTGGTGCTGGTGGCACTGATGCACAGGTAAAGTCCACCATGACTTTTCAATGAAGTTCCATCTATTTATTTTCTAGAAGTTGGGTTCTGTATAGATTGGTGAAATAAATCTTTGACACATTGATTTATAGACGTTTTGAGAAAGTTTTTTCCACAAAATTAAGCCCACGTTGCATTTGGATAAACCATGCACTTTAAGATTGGACCAAAACTCATTTGAAGCTTATGGTGAAAGACACACCGTTAAGCTATTGGTCAAAGTAACCAATAATGATACAGTCATCAAAGAAAGAAAGCAAGGAAAATGGCATCTAAATATCTCTATCAATAAAACTTCTTCATATAAGATAATTCACGTACAATGAAAATTAGAAGTGTGAGGGCTCCTCAATGTGTAAAGCTACAGCCATATAAATATCCAAACGAAACTCTGTATCATTCTTAACCCCTCACTGATCATTCTATTGAACCGTATTTGGCTGTAAAAACCAAACTTAACCCCTGGTTTCAAATGGCTCCTTTTTTTTTAACTCTTCACTTGCATGGGTCAAAACAGCAAAATCTGTCCTGCAACACCAAACCTGAAGTTCAGCTTCATGCTATCTTTTTACGGACTGAATTTCCTTCAGCATCTTTTGGATAAAATTCTTTTGATAAATGCCAGTGCAGGATTGGGCTGACATGCTTCTAAGGATGTACCTTAGATGGGGGGAGAAGCAAAAGTACAAAGCCAAAGTGGTTGAGAAATCATTGGGAGAGGAAGCTGGAATCAAGTCGGCTTCAATTGAAGTTGAAGGACGATATGCTTATGGGTATTTGTCTGGTGAAAAGGGGACACATCGCATTGTTCGACAGTCTCCTTTCAATTCCAAAGGCCTCCGGCAGGTAAATTAAGTAATATTTTCCCCATGATGGTCTATCCCTTTCCAACCATTTCACAAAATGATTGGTTGTTTAGACAAGCTTCTCAGGTGTTGAGGTCATGCCTCTTATTCCTGAGGAGTCTCTGGATGTAGAAATACCAGAAGAAGACTTGGAGATCACTACTTCCAGGGCTGGAGGCAAAGGAGGCCAAAATGTAAACAAGGTTGAAACTGCAGTTCGCATTACCCATATCCCAACTGGGGTGACAGTTCGCTGCACAGGTATGCCTTCCTGCTGTTGAAGAGCAAGTACAGCTCATGTAAGCATGTTTCAATGGCCATGAAGTTGCTTTGTTAGAGATTCATTTATTGCTTCATGACGCCTTATCTTAAATTGACCTTTTGAGTTTCGATTGACATTACTGCAATCAACTTCTTTTTAGCTCTAATTTCAGGGCATGACTTGAACATCATTTGATAATAATCATAGTGGTCATCATTGGTGCAGACCAGACTAATTTCTAAAATGTGCTGCATTTAATTCTTAAGTACTGCTAACTATAGAGGCCTAATTGTCACTTGATGGTTATGTCCCATACACCCAATCTAGGATTGAGTGTTTGAATTTCAGCTGCAGAACTAGGCTTCATTTCTTGTTTGCCATTTCCTAGTAGTGTGGGATTAAGTTTCTTTGTGCGAGCTAATTAATCATAGCTTCAGCTTCCATTCGACAGAATCTTACTGTAGTTGAATTTTGCCTTTATATTCACTGGCTTTGGCATTCTTATGAAGCAATGGTCAATCTTTATCTTATTGCAGAAGAGAGATCCCAGTTAGCGAACAAGATCAAGGCACTGAGCCGGCTGAAAGCGAAATTGCTAGTCATAGCTGTGGAACAAAGGGCTTCTGAGATCAAGCAAATTAGAGGGGATGTAGTGAAAGCTGAATGGGGACAACAAATTCGCAACTACGTGTTTCATCCTTACAAGTTGGTGAAAGATCTTCGGACAGGATGTGAAACCTCCGACATCACTTCTGTAATGGATGGAGAACTGGATCCTTTCATCAAATCTTACCTCAAGTTCAAGTACAGTACATCCATGTCAAGTAGTCAAGTAGAGTAATGCCCGGATGAATCTTTTTCACATGATGTATATCCCCCATCTCCAATCTCCTTTTTCATTGGGAAGAGAACCTAAGAAGTATTTTTTTACTGAAACTGAAAAGAAATCAAGCTATTTTTGAATCATAGTTGAATATCAGTAAAATCAGATGTTCGTGATAGTATAAAAATTCCATCTTAAATGCAGGGTCGTTCTTGACAAAAACTTGATTCAGGGCGACCAATAGGCCCTTCATGTATGAAAATTTAATTATAAAAACTATTTTTTAATTAAGGAATATAGAAATTACTTATAATTGTAATTAGATTCTATTACTTTTTCCTAGCTTGTATATGCATTATGTACTACTATATAATGTACTTGAGATCATGAATACAAACAAACATTATTACCCTTATTTTTTTACATGGTATCAGAGACTAAAATCCTAAAACCCTAATAAAAATTTTCACTGCTTTGTTCGAGCCGCCGCCGCCTCCAACGTCAGCCGCACATTCCATTTACGCGTTGTCGCTGCCCAATCACTGTCCGTCGATCGCTGCCACCGTCTCTCCAATTTTTACGACCGATACCGGCTCCGATCCGTCCACACGTGTTGTCCACGCGCCACCGAGTTGTCCTGCCCGCCGATACGATCCGCCGCCACCACTCCGGTTTGCCGTTGATGAGTACCTGATTTTGGCATTATGTTTGCCTCTGAAAGTAATCCCGAAGAATAGGCTCGTATTGCTGCTGAATCTGAGGCTACTAAGCTTTATGACATGAATGACTATGAGGTAATTGCCACTTTACTGAAACAGTTGCAGTTACAATCTGGCCCTAGGACAACTGTACCCGTTGGTCGTTTGTTGACTGATTCCTACTTTATTGGCTCTTCTGACGGACCTGGTTTGGTTATTTTACCCACATCCCAAAGGGTCAAGAGAATTACCTTGAAGGTTTGATGGGATTTTCCGTGCTAGGCTTGCTAAGCATAAAATTTCATTGATGGATCCATTACGAACCTCAGGATGATCATCCTGATGCTGCCGAATGGCTTGTTGTTAATGCTACCCTAGTCTGTTGGACCTTGCAAACCCTGGATCTGGCACTGCGATCTTCTACAAGTTCTTTTTACCACAGTTAAGGAATTGTGGGATGACCTGAAGGCTCATTTTACTCTTGGTGATGCTATGAAAATTCTGCAGATGCGCGAAGATATTCAGAACTGTAGGTAGAATGATCAGACTATCGCCGATTACTTTGGCAAACTAAAGAAGCTGTTTGGGGGCTACAATTCCATCTGGCCTTCTTTAGTTTGCAACTGTGAAGCTATGAAACTATTGTGCACTTGTAATCTTGCTGCACATGCCTCCCTTGAGAGAGAGAAGGATTTGATTTATCAATTCATCTCTGGTCTTGATGAAGGCTATCACACCTTGCGATCACATATCATGCGTCTTGATCCGCCGTCACTAGTCAATCGTGTGTATCCGCTTGTGGTCCAGGAGGAGAATTACCAAGCTGTTATCCAGTCTCGCGAGCCTTTGACTCCTTGGCATATGCCACTAGACGCCTACCATCTACGAGTTCTTCGACAATTCTTCCTACAACTGATAGCAAGAATCCCTTCGTACGCATTGTCATTGCAAGGGTTATGACAAAGCTTCATGTTTCCAGATTAATGGCTATCCAAAATGGTACACAGAGATAAGGGAGAAAGCCAAGGCCGCCAAGAAGACGATGCCAGCTTCTCGGCCGATCGTCACCGCGGCTGCGGCCTGTCCACCTCCACCGTCGTTCGTTGGTGCTGCCGTGTCACCCCCGGGGTTTGCGGTTACCCGTTTTGACTTTGGCCTTGATATGTCTGATGACCAGTAGAGCACGACCATGCATTTACTTAACCAGTTTAACTCTCTTTGTGACCATGGGTTAGGTAAGTCTCCTATGCCTTGGATTCTTGATTCGAGAGCCTCATATCACATGGCTGGTGACAAAGGTTCTCTTACTGATATTACTACTGTTATCGATTCTATAATGTTATACTTTTCGATGGATCTGTGTCATCTACTACACAATATCGCTCTATCTGCTTTGGTGATGTCACCCTTAATCACGTGCTATACATACTTGCTTTGCGATGCAACATATTATCTTTCTCTAGATTGTTATCTGCATTAAACTGTCTACCTTTGTTTAATGGAAATTATTGCATTTTATAGAAAACCAATACGAGAGTTGTGATTGGCGTGGATGGACAGTAGGGGGGTCATTGGCTTCGTCTGCTGGATACTTGTGTTTGTCCTCCTATCCTGCAGTGTTTTTTGAAAGTTGCTTCAGTGTCTTCTTCTGATTTATGACATAAGTGTCTTGGATATTCTCCTCTACAGTGTTGTCTTCTATTTCTTCTATTGATTTTAGCACAAATAAGACTTCTGTTGCTTGCTCTGTATGTTATAGGGCAAAACAGACTAGACATAGTTTTGCTTTGAGTTCTTCAAATGCCACTTCATTATTTGAATTAATACATTGTGATGTTTGAAGTCCTTATAGAACACCATCTTCTAGTGCTGTATTTTATTTTTTAACAATAGTTGATGATTATTCTCGAGCTGTTTGATTTTATTTGTTAGTAGCTAAGCTAGATGTAACTTCTAGATTTATGGAGTTTTGGGCTTTAGTCAAGAACCATTTGGCCGATCTGTTGTGCGCGTTCGGGCTAACAACGACACTGAATTTTTACCTTTTCAATCCCACTTTGCAGAATCTGGGATCATTTTTGAGACTTCTATAGTTGATACACCACAACAGAATGACCGTGTTGAACGTAAGCATCGTCATTCACTGAATGTGGTTCGTGCCTTGTGTTTTCAAGCTAATCTGCTAGTTGATTTTTGGGGAGAATGTGTTCTTACTATCGCTTATCTGATTAACCAGACACCGATGAAACATCTCAGTGGTCGCACTCCCTTTGAGATGCTCTATGGACGAGCTCCAAATTACACACCTTTGAAGGTATTTGGATGCTTGTGTTTTGCTGCTTACATTCTTAGATAACGTGCAAAGTTTGCACCAAGAAGTCGGCGATGTTTGTTTCTTGGTTATCCCGCCGGAAAGAAAGCTATCGCTTTTATGACCTGGAATCCCATACTTTCTTCAACAGTCGGGATGCCAATTTTTTTGAAGAACAGTTCCCGTATGCAAAAGCTCTAGCATCGGCCTCATCAGTGGATCCCGATGGCACCACCATGCACCACATCCACCACCGCCGGAGCCATTCCTGCTGGACACCACTCCATCTTTGCAACTGGATCCACCGACCGGCCCATATCACCAACCACATTTGTCGGTCCAGCCAGATGATGTGCATCTCGGGACGCCGCCGCCGCACACGCTTAACGTGCCGTCGGCGCCCGCCAATCATGCACCGCTAGCGACGACCTCACCCCTGCTCCACCACCTGATATGGCATCTTTGGCTCCGGATATTTCCTTCTGCTGCATGCTACTGCCTACTCCACCGCCAGCTTCACCGGTTACTCCGGTGCTGCCTCCCGCTGCTGAGCTGCCTCCTCTCCGACAAAGTGTTCGCAATTGCCGACCTCCTCCATACCTGGAATACTATGAATGTGATGATTATGTCTGTGCTCTTACTACTGAAGACCCCCCCTTACTGCTACGATCACTAATGCGTTATCGCTGTCCTCAAGTGTTCTCTATCCTCTTACTGATTATGTAAATTGTGGTAAATTTTCTAGTACACATTCTAGATTTTTGGGTGCAATAAATTTTAGTGCATATCCCCCTACTTACTGAGGTGTTAAAGCATGCTTATTAGCGAGATGCTATGACTTAAGAGCTTACTGCGCTTGAGCACAATCAGACTTGGACAATGGCTTCTCTACCTCTGGGAAATACTTCAATTGGTTGCAAATGGGTTTACCGTACGAAGTTCAAATCTGATGGTACCATTGAGCGTCATAAGGCGCGCTTGGTGGTTCTCAAGATCGCCAGGTTGAAGGGATTGACTATACTGAGACATTTTCTTCTGTTGCGAAGATGAGTTTGGTTTGTCTATTCTTGTCCGTTGTAGTTATTCGTGGTTGGGAACCGCATCAGATGGATGTGTATAATGCTTTCCTGCATGGTGATCTGCATGAAGAGGTTTTCATGCGACCTCCACCAGGCTATCCTGCGCCCCCTGGATAGGTATGTCTCCTTCAGAAATCTCTTTATGGTCTTCACCAAGCTCTTCGCAATTGGTTTGCAAAACTAGCTCAGGCATTACGTGCATTTGGCTTTGTCCAGAGTAAAGAAGATTACTCTCTATTTTCTTTTTCCCATGGTTCGGTATCTTTGCATGTACTGGTTTATGTGGATGATTTGGTTATTGCTGGTAGTTCTTTGTTGCTTATCTCTGAATTCAAGAAATACTTGACCTCTTGTTTTCACATGAAACATCTTGGTTCGCTTAAGTATTTCTTGGGCATAGAGATGGCTAAAAGACCGGATGGGATGTTCCTTTCCCAACGGAAATATGCCCTGGACATTTTGTCTGACACAGGTTTATCTGCTTGCAAACTGACTGATTTTGCAATGGAGCAACAATGCGATCTGACGCGTGTTGAATGTCCACTTTACTATGATCCTGAGCAATACCGGCATTTGGTTGGGTGCATGATCTATCCCACCATCACTCGTTATGATCTAAGTTATTTGGTTCATACACTTGCACAGTTTATGAAGTCTCCTTGTGTTCCTCATTGGCAAGATGATGTCACATTTTACACTACCCGAAGAGTCATCCTGGTCAAGGCTTATTTCTCTCTTCAGGTAGTGCATTGCAATTGACTATTTACTATGATTCTGATTGAGCTGCTTTCCCTATTACCCATTGTTCTCTTTTCGAATATTTTGTGATGATTTCCGATTCTCTGGTTTCTTGCAAGATTAAGAAGCAACCTTCAATTTCTCGATCTTCTGCTGAAGCGGAGTATCGGGCTATGGTTATTACATGTTGTGAATTCTTATGGTTTAAGTCTTTACTGAAATACTTGGGGGTTGCACATTCTACTCCAGTGCGTTTATTTTGTGACAGTCAATCTGCACTTCTTATTGCTTATTGCGGCAAATCCAGTTTTCCATGAATGCACAAAGCAAATTGAAGTCGATTGTCATTTTTTCCTGGATCTTGTGCAGCCTGGCACAATTGTTACTCATCATATCCGCACTACAGATCAACCTGCAAACTTGCTTACCATAGCTCTTGAACGTAACCAGTTCTATTCCTTACTTGGCAAGTTGGCCTTTTCTGATCCGCATGCTCCAACTTGAGGAGGAGTATTAAGGAATGTAGATATTACTTATAATTGTTATTAGATTCTATTACTTTTTCCTAGCTTGTATAGGTATTTTGTACCAATATATAATGTACCCCGAGACCATTAATACGAACACACATTATTACGCTTATTTTATATATTTTTCAATTAAAATTTGGATTTCAACTATGAAACCGACGCAATAAAAAATATAGGGTTTGCAAACACAAATTCAAGAAATAAATAGACGCAGTAAAAAAATATAGGATTTACAAACACAAATTCAAGAAATAAATAGAGCCCGCTATCGTCGAACCTTAAGAACAAGTTTTACAATCCATTAGGAAAGAAAATAAAATCTCCGGAATATTAATAAATGTAAAGTAAAATATTTTTGGGCTACAACCTTTAAATATTGTACTGAAACATTAAATAAAAAATTTCAAAAATAAATGGAAACATACTCTTTTCCAGGTATGTTTATTGTATAATAATATATGCCAATTTTACTATGGTACGACACCTATCCATATATGGAATATTGGAATGTGCATATATATACCAATGTGATTGAAAGAACCCCCAGGATCAATTTTTTTTATATGTGGGAGTTTTGTTTGTGGGAAAGTGAGGGTTCAATAAGATTTCAACAAGTGTTAAATTCAAGTGGAGAAAAATAAGGATGTGTTTAATTGTAATTTTTAATTAGCACTTATTAAAATATGATTGGACCCTCACATCCCACATACAAAATCTCCACATATAAAATTTTTGTCCTGGGACCAACCCCTAAAAATACCGTGGTATGTCTTTGATCAATTCTCAATATTCAGAGCAAACACATTTGGTATGACTTTGGCTCCAGGTATTCAGCCCTTGGACAAACCCCATGAAGTTTGTTTTGCAAGTTCGACACCCGAGAACAGGGTTCAACCATCAGATTGGTGTTTGACACGCATCATTTGTCACGCTCAGTGGGACCTGATTATCAACAATCGTACACCTTGTCCAGTGGTGACTCATAAAAGGCCTACACACAAGGATCCATCACGAGCAACACCTAACTTGCCACTTGCGGACGATTTGTCGTCCTCAGCCCCGACGATGCTACCTGCTCATCCTGCGATGGTCAGAGGAACCACTTGGTCCGTACCCTAAGTTGTAGTAGGCCTATTAACCGATTCCGAAGAAGTTGTCAAATTGGAGTATCTTCGATTCAGGTCAACAGACTTCAATAATTTCTTACGAGCCCAATGCCATCCCATTCCTGCACAGGGCCATCTGCCACTCATACCAGGAGAGGTGTTGTTCGTCCATTGTAGAATCTTGACGAGAGCATCACTTACGCCTTCATACAATTTTGTTATATATGGAGTAGGGCTATATGACACGCAATCATACGTGCCAACGTAGATGCATCAACAAGCCCAAGCATCGTCATGGACGGTGGTACCACAACAACATCCACCGCACATATCCATTGGTGTAAGGGTTTTCCCCGAATCCTATTGTGACGTGATACCATCAATGTTTGTACTTGTCGATTCGATCCTTGGGGGAGTTCATCCAACACAACAGATATGGATGGCAGTGGGGCAAGTTTTGGTGGAGGTCTGCCCCGCATCCGCTTCAATGGAGCGGGTATGGATGTAGTTTTCGTGGGGGTGGGGAGGGTATGGGTATGAAAATAGATACCCACCATGGGTAGTGGGCCGAACATGGATATTAGTTCATACCCGCCCCACCCCCGACTCGCCCCACTATACCCGTTATGTACACGCTAATTTATTATATAATAAAGTATTATTTATCCATAATGCACAAATTTTACTATAAATTTTCATGTAAATATTATTAAACTTTTAAAATTAAAATTATTAGTTTTGAAGTAAAATTTAAGTGTTTTTTTAGAGATATAAATGAGGTGAGTAAAATAAATTTGAAGTGGGTATGAATATCCAAGTGGGTGATGAGGCGAAGATGAATTTTAGATAATACCCAATAAAGTGGGGGTGAATTTTAATGTTATGCCCGCCACGAGTGATGAGGCGAGCATGTTTATGAAAATTTTAGGTAGACATAAGTATGAAGGTACCATAATTTGTTTCCGCCTTGGCCCATTACCATCCTCGGCAGATTCCCTTGTGGTTGGGTATGGCTAATCAATGGGTCGTCCACTGTCTTACCCTATGTGGTAGACACCTCTAGCGCAGTACCTATACATGGTTGATGTCGCAAACTTAAGCACCTCTTCATGCAACTCCATTAAAAATACAAGCACCGATAAGTACAACTTATGCATACGTAAATAACCGCTTGATACCTGCCCAGAGACCAGAAAAGCAGAACGAGAATCAGAAGCTCAGCACCGTCGATCGGAAGGTTAAGCGTACGATCGAGATGACCCACCATTTATACCTTCCACATTGGCGGTGAGGTACTTGATGAACATGGCGAGCAATCGAAGAAAACAGATACAAAGGGATGGCAACGACGTCGTTTCGTTGCAGCAAACAAGAACGGGGTCTAAGGTTTAAGATTTAGGATTCAGGAACATTATATTGTTATTGTTAATAGCATGAGCCCAGTAGGCTGTGAGGTGTGTGGCAACGATAGCTTTGCCGACGGCGACGATGGCTTCATGTAGTGCACCCGCTGCAACTCACAGGCCGCCGAGTACATAGAGACCGGCCTAGACGAAGGCGACAGCCTCTACGGCGCAAGAGGCCAGCCTATCTACTCTTCCAAATATGGCCACAGGCCTAGTGCAGCCATGGAGGAGGATGCTGAAGGCCCGACTGGCCCTTCTGACTTTGGGACCGACCTTGCGTCCTCGGGGTTGAGCTACGATGACTATTATTCTGAGATAAGATGCAGGTACGCGCTGGGGTTCCAAATTATGCTCCACTCACAGGTCAGGGCTCTGGTGGACAAGTGCGCAGTCTCCCCGCTCGTTGTCGGCCTCACGGGGCCTCTGGCTCAGGTTTCTTGCTCTTCAGAGAGTCATGGCTGATGAGTGGGCGGATGAGGCTATTCATGAATCCGAGTCTCAGATACAAGGTAGCCAAATTCCGAATCCTCTATTTGTGATATCAATTAGAGAAGCTCACCTGAGAGCAGCTGTCCTAAGAACTATACCATGGTATGCTGCAGGTGAAGCGGCTACTTTTCAACCTGTTGCTAAGCATCGGATGGAACCGCATACCATGTTTGGGCAGCGAGCTGTTATGATCTGGCTTAGCTCCTTGCGCACCACCATTCCATTATCTTATTCTTTGGCAATAAGTTTTCTTGTTTGCCATGTAGCAAGAGGGTCAGTATTGCCCACTGATATAATAAAGTGGACCCTTGAAGGAAAGTTGCCATACTTTAATGCTTTTGTTGAAATTGAGAAACAGCTCAGACCTCCTTCCAGAGCATGCCCTATTACTTCTGGTCATATGTTCAGACCAATTAGGATGATATCGTTGCAAAAATTGGAGGCATTTGCAGCTTTAATTGCTCAGGAGATAGGTTTGGAACTGCCTCCGGTCAACTTCCATGGTCTAGCTTCCCGCTTTTCAGTTCAGCTATCTATTCCTCACTACTTTCTACGACAGGCATGCCGAATTTATGAGTGGTCTATGCCTCCTGATTTATTTCTGTTGCCCAATGAAGCAAGACCACCTACACGTGTATGTATACTAATTGTGACAATAAGGATTCTTTACGATTTGAATGGTTGGGGAACGTGGGAAATGAGTTTATTAACTTCTGTGACCTCATCTTCTGCTAAAGAAAATGTGGAAAGACCTTTGAACACCACTTTTGCATCTGACGATGCCAAGGAGAACTTTTCTTCACTTTATGAGAACACATAAGATGATGATAACCTTGAGTTGGATGCTGTAGCCCTTCTAAGGATCTTTGACACCAACTTCTCAGAAATCACAGATACACACGGTAAAGAAATAAATCTAGGTGCAAGACATTTTTTTGTTAATACCCTTATTTCGAAATTAAATACTCACTTGCAATTTTTCCTTGTTCGACAGATTATTGCAAGAACTTTTCATTATATCTTAAACATTTGAAGGAAGTGGTCTTTGCTGATTCGCGTGCATCCAATCTGGATCATAAGGAGGAAAAGTTGATAGAAAGCCTAAGTGATTTTTATGAAACTAAGGTATCTCCATTACACCCACCTTACTCTTACATTATGCTGATATGGATCTAATGATTGGCTTGCTTGTTAATTTCAGCTGGTCACACAACCGGAAGATCAAGAAATGCACCTACAGAACAAAGATCAGACTATGTCTGACACTACTCAATCTTCAAGGGAGAAGCTCAGGGACGAAGCAATAAGACAACTAAAATTGGACATGGAAGAGTAAAGATTTTTGTACATTCCGCCACGGAAACAAGTGAAGAAAATGGGCTACTTCTTTTACACAAGGAAAAGGATACAGGGAAGCTATGTTTATGCTTGCCATGCAGAATACTATGTCTTGCTTCGTGCCTGCGCTAGTATAGCTCAAATTGATCTCCGGATCCTACACTCAGGTGTATTGAAGTTTGAAAGGAGATTGAAAGAGCTGGAAGGGAGGATTGACCGGTGTGTAAAGTCAAGAGATTTGCAAGAGAATATTTTATTGGCAATTTTGTGTGAATTAATTTTGGAACAGAAAATCTGACCATGTTGGAACATGCTGGTGCAGAATATTTACGCCAAGGTTTTATGGAAATCAAAGTCAGAATATTGCAGTAGTTTGGTATAAATGGAATTCGTATATCTGACTACATATATCAGGCGTGTGAAGCATAATTGGTTTATGGAAAATCCCTACTTATATGGAGAAGATTTATTCGAATATATGAGATAGAATGATATAAGGTAAATCCCTTTATTTATGGGATTTGGATATGCTTCAAGAATCATATTTGGAATAGGAATATTGTAGAGATAATCAAGGAGTATTCAAGTCTGATTCGTGGATATAAATTTGGGACAAACACGGCTGCATACTCACGGATTTAACAGAGCAAAAATCTGCATACAGATTTTTGAGACTTTCGAGAAGTTG
Organism: Rubia yunnanensis; assembly: GCA_037428765.1. NCBI lineage: Eukaryota > Viridiplantae > Streptophyta > Magnoliopsida > Gentianales > Rubiaceae > Rubia > Rubia yunnanensis. The sequence continues at coordinate 114,108,472 of CM075061.1, read as the reverse complement.
CAAAGAGTCAGAACAACTGTGTTCCAACACACTGACCTGCCGCACTAAGTTCAGAATCGTAAACCATAATTCCTCGGGAGGAGGAGATCCTGCGTCGACGGGGTTCGAGATCAGAGGGAGTCTGATTAAGGCGGATCGGTAGTTAGGGGAGCTACCAGAGTCCACACGTTATAGTTAGTAAAGATAAGTATTTTGTAAACTGTACTTTGTACTGTATCTTTCTAATTAGTGGATTCATTCTGAACTGGGCCAGACCCCGCAGATGTAGGTGGATTACACCGAACTGCGTAACCAAGTCGTGTGTCTTTTACGTATTACGTTATTATGCACTTGGTTAAATTAGGCATATTGGAACACACTAGTAAAGACTAGAAAAATTGGTAAAACTAAATTTCAATTGGTATCAGAGCTGAGTCACTTATCGTTCCCTTGGTTGTTTCAAGGAAAGTGAGATCCAGTTTTACCATGACGACAAGAGAAGGAGCGTCAGTCTTTCGACCACCTCTACTAGAAGGCAACAACTACGACTATTGGAAGGCACGCATAAGGGTCTTCATCAATTCGCTGGATGAACTGGCATGGTTTTATGTTGAGAATGAATGGAGTCATCCTACAGAAGATGCTGATACAAGCTCTAAGGCGGTAGAAGGGGAGTCAAGCCAAAGGAGTCAGAAACCCAAAGACAAGTCTAGATGGACTCCAGATGACCTTAAAGAATCTCTGGCAAATTCAAAGGCACTTAATGCGATCTTCACTGCTGTTGATGAAAATCAGTTCAAGCTTATATCTACGTGTCACCAAGCAAAGAAAGCATGGGATATTCTACAGACTGTTCACGAAGGAACCAGTCGTGTGCGTAAATCAAAACTACAGATGCTGGCTACCAAATTCGAAGAACTCAGAATGGAGGAGGACGATACTATTGCTACCTTCAATGGAAAACTCAGGGATATCTCCAACATGGCCTATCAACTTGGAAAGGTATACAAAGAAACTAAGCTGGTGAAAAAGACCTTGCGATCTCTCCCCAAAAGGTTTGCAATGAAAGTAGCAGCAATAGAGGAAGCAAGAGACGTGGCCACCATGAGTCTAGATGAACTAATGGGCTCATTACAAACATATGAGATGATATTCCAGCAACCTACAAAGAGAGTTTCCAAGGAATTGGCGTTCAAATCTTCTCCAGCTAAGGAAAGTCATGAGTCTGACAGTGATGATGAGATTGAAAAACTGGCACTTATCACAAAGAATTTCTCAAGAATGCTAAAGAAGGTGGTCAACAAGAAACCTCTGGAAAGGTTTGGCGGAAACAGACAAAAACAACAAGATTCGAGCAATAATCGTGTAATGAGATTTGAACAAGGGAATATGCAGTTCGGGAGAAATCAGAACAACGATTCAAAACAGTCTGGACGAATTCAATGCAGAGAATGTGAAAGATATGATCATATTCAGGCTGAATGTGCTAACACTCGCAAGAAACAAGGAAAATCATATGTCACCTCTTGGAGTGAAGATGAAGATGATGAAAAAGACGAAGACGAACTCACTAGTAATTATGTAGCGTTTGGAGCAAAAGTCCATGATACGACAGAGGATCAGTGTTCCAACACACTGAACAAAGGGAAAGCTATATGTTCCAACACAGATATGGACGATGTGCACATCGACGAAGATGATGATCTATCTGTGAGTGATGAAGAAATCTATAGCACATATGAACAAATGTATTCCATGTGGATTCAAGTAACTGATAGGAACAAGGAGCTGAATGAAGAGAAAAGAAAGCTGATGGAAAGCGAACAAGAACTACGATCCACGGTTGCAGATCTTGAAAAATGTAATGAAGAACTGAACAAGAAACTGGTAGCTGCAGTCAAGAGAGCCGAGATGTCTAAAGCAACTATCTGTAAATTGAATTCCGGAAAGGCAAAACTTGATGATATTCTGGATATGGGAAGAAACTTTGGTGATAGACACGGGATTGGATACGGGAAAGAACCCAAAACTGAGTTGCGTGAAAAACCAGTAACCCTCAAAGCTAGGATCCGAGAAGTAAAACGGAAGTATGTGATGCCGTATCAAAGGAAGCCACTCATATGCAGATACTGTACGTACCAAGGACATGCTGAACATCAGTGCAGAAAATTGATCAGAGATCAAATGATAGGAAGACAACCTCTGCTGTGTTCCAACACAGGCGATACTCATACGGGAAAAATGATCAGAAAGATGTGGATTGTTAAAAAATCCAGTATGTGTCTAGTAGCACACACTTCCCTAACAGCTTATTCCAGTGATTCGTGGTACTTTGATAGTGGTTGTTCTCGCCACATGACTGGCACTCCAGAATATCTCACGAACATTACTCCATATGATGGCGGATATGTAACCTTTGGTGATGGAAAGAGAATCAGAGTAATTGGCAAGGGAAAATTGAAAATTGAAGGCTTTCCAGTATTCACAAGTGTATTATTTGTTGAAGATCTAAAGGCAAACTTGCTAAGTATAAGCCAACTGTGTGACGACAATATGGTAGTGGAATTTCAGAAGGACAAATGTATAGTGAAGCATGGAGAAAACAAGGTTCTTTCTGGAATAAGATCATCAGACAATTGTTATCTGCTAGAACAAGGAGTTCGATGCATGATCTCAAAATAGGATGAAGGAATTCTTTGGCACAGGAAGCTCGGCCACATCAACTATAAAACACTGGTGAAAATCGCAAATGTGAAAGCTGTACGAGGAATGCCTACCTTAACCAGCAAGGATGGAGTTGTATGTGGACCATGTCGACAAGGTAAACAAATTCGATCTCCTCACTCTTCAGTTCAGTATATTACTACATCGAGAAATCTGGAATTACTACATATGGATTTGATGGGTCCGGTTAATACACCTAGTATAGGTGGAAAGAAATATATATTTGTATGTGTTGATTACTTCTCTAGGTTCACATGGGTAGCCTTCTTGAAAGAGAAATCCGATACAATAGAAGTATTTAGAAGCCTTGTAGTGAAGTTACAAACTGAAAAGGGAAGTCCAGTAGGAAAGATAATCCGAATTCGAAGTGATCATGGTAGAGAGTTTGAAAATGAACAATTCAGTTCCTTCTGCGATGAGCTAGGGATCCAACACGAGTTCTCGGCTCCTATCACCCCTCAACAGAATGGCATCGTCGAATGGAAACACAGAACTCTACAAGAGATGGCTCAAGTTATGTTGGCAGAAATAGATGTTCACAAGAAATGGTGGGCAGAAGCTATCAATACAGCTTCTTATACAATCAATAGAGTGTATCTTCGACCATTCACTAGCAAGACATCCTATGAGATCTGGAAGGGCAGGAAACCAAATGTCTCATATTTTCATGTGTTCGGAAGCACTTGCTATATTCTCAGAGATAGAGAACTGTTGGCAAAATTTGATAATCGGAGTGATCCAGGAACTTTTCTCGGGTATTCCATCAACAGCCGTGCCTATAGAGTTTTTAATCATCGAACCAACACTCTCATGGAATCCATAAATGTTATTGTGGATGATTCAGAAAAGGAACAACGTCCAGAAGGTGTAGGGGAAGAATCTGTCAATGCTCATGTTCCAACACAGTCTCAAACTTCAGATAAAGAAAAGCCATCAGTTGACCTTCACCAACGTGCTGAACCAAATGAGCAACCGGATCCTAACCCTGCCGAAGCTGACCATGTTGGAACACAGTCCCCTACTACTGACGACCATGTTCCAACACACGTCCAACCTGGTTCCACCATGAGAAGTACTCGATCAGTGCCTCGAGTTGATTATCGACGACTGGCTGGATTACACTATTTTGTTTCTCTAATTGAACCCAAGAACTATAAAGAAGCCTTACTTGATGAGTATTGGATTGCTGCAATGCAAGATGAACTCGGTCAGTTTACAAGGAATGATGTTTGGTATCTTACTCCTCGCCCCAAAGGCATTAATGTTATTGGTACGAAGTGGATTTTCAAGAATAAATCAGATGCAGATGGCTTAGTCACCCGTAAAAAAGCAAGATTTGTTGCTCAAGGCTATACACAAGTGGAAGGTGTTGATTTTAATGAAACCTTTGCGCCAGTTGCCAGGTTAGAATCCATTCGAATTCTACTAGCTATTGCTTGCTCTATGAATTTTACTTTGTATCAAATGGATGTCAAAAGTGCTTTTTTAAACGGAGTGGTGAATGAAGAAGTATATGTGGAACAACCAAAAGGTTTTGAAGATCCTCATTATCCACATCATGTATATCGTCTCAAACAGGAGCTGTATGGACTCAAGCAAGAACCAAGGGCATGGTATGAATGACTTACTACCTTTCTTCTTCAGAAAGGTTATCGTCGAGGGGGAGTAGATAGCACCTTGTTCGTGCTTGACAAAGCTTCAAGGTTTCTGATTGCTCAAATATATGTTAATGACATAGTTTTTGGTTCTACCTCACAATCTATGGTACATGATTTTGTCACCATTATGCAATCTGAATTTGAAATGAGCATGGTTGGAGAGCTAACTTACTTTCTTGGACTGCAAGTCAAACAAGGACGGAATGGCCTATTCATAAATCAAAGTAAGTATGCCTTGAATTTGGTTTAAAAATTCGGGCTCAGAAGTGCTCGATCAGTTCGAACGCCTATGGGAGTGTCTGATAAATTAGTGAAGGATGAAAAAGGAGTTTCAGTCGATCAAAAGTTATACAGAGGTATGATTGGAAGTCTATTGTATCTCACCGCAAGCAGACCAGACATATGTTTCAGTGTCGGAATATGTGCAAGATTTCAAGCTGATCCTAAGGAATCTCATCTTACTGCAGTGAAAGGGGATATTCGATATATAAGTGGGACTTCAGAATATGGTGTCTGGTATTCTAAGAATCAAGATTCAGAGTTATTTGGGTACAATGATTCTGATTGGGCTGGTAATGCTGATGATCGAAAAAGTACCACAGGTGGATGCTTCTTTATTGGAACGAACTTGGTGTCTTGGTATAGCAAGAAACAGAATTCGATCTCTCTATCTACTGCAGAAGCGGAGTATCTTGCAGCAGGGAGCTGTTGTGCACAACTGTTATGGATGAAACAAATGTTGAAAGATTATGGAGTTCATCAAGGACCTTTGAAGATTCTATGTGACAACACAAGTGCTATTGATATTTCGAAGAATCCAGTTCAGCACTCGAGAACCAAACATATTGACATAAGGCATCATTTTATTAGAGATTTGGTTGAAAGAAAAGAAGTGGAAGTAGCCTATGTTCCAACACACGAGCAACTTGCAGATATATTTACAAAGCCGTTGGATGCCACCACTTTTGAGAGCCTTCGACAACACCTACGTGTGTGTCAAATTTGAGGTAATTTTACCAAAATTATTTTCCCTGTAAATATGTCTTTTTGGTTATTTTCATTTTGCAAAATCAGAAAAGAACAAAAAAATATGGAAGGAGCAAAGGTGTACAAAAATAGGAGTTGGTTAGTATGGTGTGTTGGAAGTTAATTAAGGAAGACAAAGTGATGTGACAAGTAGAGAAAGGGCCATCATTACCATTTGTGGGAAATCTAAAATGGAACTTCGCGGGAAAAGAGGTGAATAAGATGAAGAGTTAAAGTGGGATTCAAATACATCCGTCCGTATCTCTCTCTCGGCCAAATATTTTTCTCCCTAAAATCCTTGCTGGAAAAATCTTATACTCAACACTCCTCTTCATCTCGGCATTGTGCCTAAGAATGTCAAACCCAAACTCTCCAATGTTGGAAGCTGCCGTGACAGAACTCATGGGGGAAAATCAAGGCTCCTTGAATTTGGAATTGGTGGTGTTTAATGAGACAAGAAGATGTGTCGAATCGGGTAAGGCACAAACTCAAGATCAGAACAAAGGAAACACTAACCATGAGGAGAATGAGGAGATAGCTGGAGCAGAAGCTGATGAAGCTGAAGATAAAAAGGAAGAGGAAAAGGATTCTGTAAATAAACAGAGTGGGGATTCTGATGGTAAATCTGATGCCCAAGAAGAAGCTTCTGAAGGCAAGAAAAAGAAAAAACCTAAGGTAACTGGTCCTGACTCTCGTCCGTTGAAATTCATGGGTTTTTAATGTAGAAGTGTGGATGAAGTGTTTGAATGGCTAGAAGCTAATAGAGTTGCATTTGATTTAACCAAGATTAAGATGGTTAGAGGAAAATATTTGACTGTTAAAGTAAAGGAGTTAGTGACTGGGAATCTAGGAGGAATAAGGCTTGAGAATCACACTGTGAAATTTGTTATGGGACGATATGCTGAGTTCCGGGAAAAGGACAAATTTTATGTACATTGTTATATTCCGGCGCCGAGGTATGCTTACTTGAGAGAGATAGATGATAGTGAAGTGGCCGGAAGTGAAGTGGTTAGGAATGGAGATAAGCTTCAGGTAGGATTCTATGATACAAATTCTGCAAAGAGAATGGAAGAATTGAGGAAACCTATCTTCATTATTCTGTCTGATAGTGAAGAGAGTGTTCCAACACAGACGGATGAACTAGAGTATATGGACTTAGACTCTGATGCTGATCTAGGAGGAGAGCATAATGATGATTTTGATAATAAGGATCATGAAGCATCTGATGAAAACATGTTTGCCCAGAGTGATGATTCTGAGAGTGGTGAGGATACTCAGTCAGAAGAAGAATCTGAGAAGGAAAAGAAAGCTGAAGGATCAGGGTGTGTTCCAACACAGGAGGTTCCTGATCTAACATATTCCAGTGATGAGGTACTGGATGAGTTTTATCAGAAGGCAAAAGGCAAGAGGAAGGCTGGCCCAGCCATGGATTCTGCTCAAGCTAAAAGGAGCAAGAAAAGGCACGACAGCCAGACAAAGAAGGTTTTACCTCCTCCATATGTCAGTAAGGCCTACTCTGCGGTGTATTTTGACGAAAAAGGTGCAGAGATGGGTGATTTTTTCTCCGAGAAGAAATTCATAGCTGAAAGGCCATTGGATCTAAAAGCTTATCAGGAAAGCGGCTTCACAGATTTTCTAAAGATAACGGGCATGACAACAGTAGCAACAATCCAGCTACAGTACAACAGACAGGTTGTACTAGAGGTATATTCCAATCTTATGCCTGGTAATTTAGAGGTTACCTCCCCATGGTTTGGTAGAGTATATGTTAGGGGGAAAGTCATAGATGTATCTTCTGTTAGGACTAACATGTTGCAAGGCCTGAAAACACCTGAGACAGGGGGAGTGTTTCCTGAAAACTTGGGATTGTCTGATGATGAAATCTTAGGTGTGATATCTGGTGGATATAAGGTAGAATGGCCAGCAACCGGGTACTCACAAGCATCCTGCTTGTCATCAAGATTTTTTGGTTTATATCAGGTGGCAGTGCACTGTTGGTTGCCCTCGAGTAATACAACAGCCTTGACAAGGGAGATGGCAAAACTACTGTACTGTGTTGGAACACAGAAAGAAGTTAACCTTGGTCTTCTCATTCAGCAGCACTTAGTCAGACAGGCTACTGCTCCAAAAGTCAATGGTGCTGTTATCTATCCTGCCTTAATATCTGCCCTAGCCAAGAGTGCCAAAGTGAAGGGAAAGACTTCAGATGTGGTAATTGATACTGAGTTTCTACGGCCCAACAAAAAGACTTTCGGGTTGAGACAGGTTCATGATCTCCCGTGGAAATCTTCTGGATAAACCTCGTCATCAGCAGCAGACAAGAAGGCTCGGCTGATGGTTCTCAATGCCAGACTTGGAGCTTTTGGTATACAGATGGCTGCTTTGCAGGCAGAGAAAGCAAGTTTGGAGGCAGAGAAGTCCAGATTGGAAGATTGAATTTGTATGCTTAATGTAGGGGGAGTACTACCGACTGATGTTTTTCTGATTTTGTTTGATGAATCTGCGGTACCTTTGGCCTATGTGTGGTCCCAGGGGGAGAAATTTTGGATTTGAATGACTTAGACTTTGATTCAATTTGGCTGTACCTTGTTTATTTTGGATTTCTGAATTCTGGTTTCTGGTTTATGTCTAAGGGAATTTTGGAATTCTGGTATCTTATTGGTTGTTGGTTTACAAGTGTATGATATTGATGCTGGAAGTTACTGTTTGGGAATTACATGTCCAAAATATTATGGGTCCACAAAAATGCCAAAGGGGGAGATTGTAAAGTCAAGAGATTTGCAAGAGAATATTTTATTGGCAATTTTGTGTGAATTAATTTTGGAACAGAAAATCTGACCATGTTGGAACATGCTGGTGCAGAATATTTACGCCAAGGTTTTATGGAAATCAAAGTCAGAATATTGCAGTAGTTTGGTATAAATGGAATTCGTATATCTGACTACATATATTAGGCGTGTGAAGCATAATTGGTTTATGGAAAATCCCTACTTATATGGAGAAGATTTGTTCGAATACATGGGATAGAATGATATAAGGTAAATCCCTTTATTTATGGAATTTGGATATGCTTCAAGAATCAGATTTGGAATAGGAATATTGTGGAGATAATCAAGGAGTATTCAAGTCTGATTCGTGGATATAAATTGGGGACAAACACGGCTGCATACTCACGGATTTAACATAGCAAAAATCTGCATACAGATTTTTGAGACTTTCGAGAAGTTGCAAAGAGTCAGAACAACTGTGTTCCAACACACTGACCTGCCGCACTAAGTTCAGAATCGTAAACCTTAATTCCTCGGGAGGAGGAGATCCTGCGTCGAAGGAGTTCGAGATCAGAGGGAGTCTGATTAAGGCGGATCGGTAGCTAGGGGAGCTAGCAGAGTCCACACGTTATAGTTAGTAAAGATAAGTATTTTGTAAACTGTACTTTGTACTGTATCTTTCTAATTAGTGGATTCATTCTGAACTGGGCCAGGCCCCGCAGATGTAGGTGGATTACACCGAACTGCGTAACAAAGTCGTGTGTCTTTTACGTATTACGTTATTATGCACTTGGTTAAATTAGGCATATTAAAACACACTAGTAAAGATTAGAAAAATTGGTAAAACTAAATTTCACGGTGTTTCCTCAACAAAGCAGGCAGAGAAAATTTTGATGTGCTGGCTGATGAAGTTGAAGGTAACGATAATGATGATTCCTCAGTCTCCAAAAATTAGGAATAGGTTATTGGTCTGGCCTTTTTTGTTGGGCCGAGAAGGTAGCACGGTAATTTACTTATTATATGCTAAGTCATATGAATAAACAGCGAGCTGGTCAAAATCTATATGTTGAGTTCTCTTCTCAAACGTATGAATTTGGTTTGTTTGGTGTCAATTATCTCACAAACGTGTATATTTTGCTGGATAGGGTGGGTTTGGATCTTCTGGGACGTGCTAGATCGGCAACAATGCATATATTTGATTCCTTGTTTAGTTTTTTCTTTAATTTTGTGCATTAGGATGTTTTTGTTCTGTATCAGTTGTTCCGTGGTGTTCAGGATTTTATTTGTTTTAAACGCCTGTGTAAAGGTATTATTTCGACTGTGTTAGTGGTTTTGTTGATTTTTGCTTGATATCTATAGTAATATAGAACGCTGAAATTTCAGAAAGAGATGATTATTGGCTTATTTGATGGTAGTCAAGTTGCAAGTTTTGAACCTTTGTTATTAGTTTTTTTGCAGGCAATAGATCGTAGTTTAGATGGCCAAATTACCCTTCATGAAGAGATTAATCAATGTGGAGTTGAGTGATATGATTGTGCTGTTTCTCCAAGAAGACGTATATTAGTAGTTGGACCAAGAGATTTGTTTTCTAGTGTCAAATCTGGCGCCTCATGATGTATTTGGCAGATATGTGCGAAGAGGATGCGAGTATTGTGGCTGTGGGTGATAGGTTAACGTATTTTATATATGTTAGTCAAGTCAAGCTTAGATTTTTGTAGAACAATTGAATGTTTCCAGATGGATTTTGCATATTCCCTCGACTAAATTATTTTTTTGGTCCCCTACAAAGTATCTTTTACTATCTTTTGGTTCCAATTTGCAAAACAACCCTTAGACGGTACCCTACAAATTTAAAACATTGTTTTTGGTCCCCAAACTCAGTTTCCGGCCAGATTTTTGGTTTTCAGGCTCACGTGCCGGTCACGTGTTATTTTTCCGGTAAGCTCAGGGCTAATTTGGTAATTTCACCTGGTAATTTGGTAATTTCGCGCACTATGAATCCCTACTCCATTTCCCTCCGTCACCACTGCCCCATCGCCATCGGCACCCGCTTCCCCGCCCAAAACCCATTTCCAAAGAATCCCCATGTCTCATTTTCTCCTATCAGGATGGCCCTCACCGGAATCGCCCCATCCCTCGCGATTGTCGGCGTGATAGGGGCAGTCGGGCAGGAGTTCCTCTCCGTTTTGTTTGACAGGAATTTCCCTTATCGTTCTCTCAAACTCCTCGCCAGCAAGCGCTCCGCTGGGAAACAAATCGACTTTGAAAAGAATACCTACACCATTGAGGAATTGACTGAAGATAGCCTCAAGGATGTGGATATAGCCATCTGGTTCTCTTCACAGGCTAAAGCTGAGGAAGTTACTCATAGGATCGATGCTACTGACCTCACCGCCATTGTTACAGGTCTTTTTCTCATATGGGATTTTGCCCTTTTATAGTTTCTGTTTGTAAACCAGTTGGTATGCTGCTTGACCTTGATATGTTATTAGCATCCATCGAGATTATATACTCTGTACAAGTAGTCCTCCGATTCCGTCTTGAAGAAAGTAGAAATTTACCATTTTCAACAGCGATTGAGGCTTTACACTAGTATTGAAGATGCCAAAAACTCACCTGAGAGAGGGATACAAGCTCAGGAGCAAATCCATCAATGGAACCCATACACTCAGATTTTGAAGTTCGACACCGTTTATCGCAAAAAGAGGACAGATCATATACATTTTGCTCTCATTTTGTAGTGTACTCAGCACTTGTAGCAGAGCCCTCTTCAGCGCTGGCGGTTCTATAAGTAAGAAGTTTGGACCCGTTGCAGTAGAAAATGGCGCTATCGTTGTCGATAATAGCTCTGCTTTTAGGATGGATGATGGCGTGCTCTAGGTAATTTGGTAATTTCACAAAATAATTTCACCAAATTTGAAATTACCAAATTAGCCCTGAGCTTACCGAAAAAAATGGCACATGACTGGCACGTGAGCCTGAAAACCAGAAATCTGGCCGGAAATTGGGTTTGGGGACCAAAAATAATGTTTTAAATTTGTAGGGTACCGTCTAAGGGTTGTTTTGCAAATGAGGACCAAAAGATAGTAAAAGATACTTTGTAGGGGACCAATAAAATAATTTAGTCTATTCCCTCCGTCCCACTAAAACTTGCTTATTTGCTTTTCCAAAGTCAAATTTTATAAACTTTTTTGCTCTAGTAGTATGGAGCGGGATCAGGCAACAAAGAAGATGATTCATCATCAACAAACAATGTAAAAGGAAGTGGAGTGGAGATTTCTTTGATGTTTGGAAGACCAGCATGAGTAACAATGTCAAGAGAATATTTTCTGTAATTAAGAAATAGCCCCTGATCAGATCTTGCTAACTCAATGCCAAGAAAATATTTTTCTATACTAAGGTCCTTGATACTGAACTGAGCATGAAGTGCAGCCTTGACTGGCTAAATGGAACATTGAGAACTACCACATATAAGCACATCACCCACATACACTATTGAGGCCACGATGAATTGCTGTTTTGTGAGCTAAAGAAATGAGCAATAGTCATGTGGAGATCGAATAAAATCCAGAGACAACAACTTCTTGGTGCATTCTTGGTTCCATTGCCTTGAAGCTTGTTTTAGATCATGGAGGGGTCTTCTAAGCTATGGAACTGAATTACCTTCAGGTGGATACACACAAACCTTTTCATACAAAAAGCCATGCAAAAATACATTGTTGATAGCCAGATGATGAATATGCCGCATTCTCATCCCTAAGATTGTCAATAAACATCTAATTGTAACTGTATCATTACAAGAAAACAAAAATTTTTACTTTACTTTTTACCACGATTTTTTAGAAAATAGGCGGCAAATCGAGGTAAGGTACTTTTACCTCGACTTTTTAAAAATGTAGTAAAACGTATTTTTTACCTCGATTTTGGATTTTTACCCCATTTAGTTAGGGGCTGAGGTTAAAAGGCACAAAACTATCGATATCGGTAAGCTATCGGTTATGTATCAATAGAACCGAGCTGTAACTAATGTCAGAGAGCATTCTTAAGTGTCTAAAAACACGAAGTAATCCTTGTCTTCAACGTCAGTTCAATGTCTGATGCGGCTGACACCAAACCCACGGGTTGCCGATGCCGATTTTTATGCATCCTTAACCCGAGAGGAACTGACTCATACTTTCGATATTAAATTCTATTTTGCTTGGACCAAAATAAGTTTGACCGGAAGGTCTTTGCCAGTCATGATTTATGCAAGTCACTTTGGCAACATGTTAATTCTGTTTCGGTTTAACTGAATGTCAAACTGCAGCATTGGTTTCACAGGTATGAATATATGTGAATAAAAATCATCCCTTTGCACAAATTCAATTAAAATTTTCGAGGCATTCAATTGGTTCATACAATCCTGCACATACTAGTAGTATTATTGTAGCATCTAAAAACATAAAAGCTAACTTCGAATGTAGAAAACGTAAAAGTCAACATCCTTACAAATATTAATTTAACATTCTTAAAAATAATTTCAAATGTAGAAAATAAACATAGTTTTCCAATCAATCATTAAGCCCTAAATCAAGCACGAGGGGGAAGGGGAGAGGGTGATGAGTTGTAGCTCAAGAAGATGGTTTTTGTAAAGAGTGGAGGGAGTTTAGAAAAAGTTTCTCTGTTGCTTTTCATTTCTGAGATGATGAATTTATAGAATTTACGAGATAAGATGCAATCCCATTGATTAGGGGATTGATATGTGGCTATCTACAAGATAAGATGCAATCTCATTGATTTTGGGATTGATGTGTATCTAATCTATACATGTTAACACCCCCGCAAGCTCATGATCGGGCACGAACATGAAACTTGTCTCGAAGAATGAGAAAGTGCTGATTTCCAACGGCCTTGGTGAAAATGTCAGCTACTGGTCCAGAGCACGAACATGATGGACAACCAGGTCTCCGGATTAAACTTGTTCACAAATAAAGTGGTAGTCAATATTGATGTGTTTGGACCGCTAGTGAAAGATAAGATTCGCAGACAGGAAAGTGGCACTGAGATTGTCGCATAGAAGAATTGGGGGTCTCTGAACTGTAACATGCATCTCCTGTAATAGTTGTTGCAACCAGATAAGTTCTGTCGCAGCAAAAGCAATTGCCCTGTACTCAGCTTCAGTACTAGATCAGGCAACGACCTTCTGTTTGCGAGATGACCAACTGACATGATTTCCACCAAAGTAAATAGCAAAGTCATGCTGAGATCGACAGTCATCAGGATCAGTAGCCCAACCTGCATCAAAGAAGGCCACTAAGCGCGAGTCACGAGCCTTCTCGAGAACCAAGCCAGAGGATATGGTGCCTTTAAGGTAGAGAAGAATGCGTTTGACTGCACCCCAATGAGCTTTTGTGGGAGACTGCACCCCAATGAGCTTTCGTGGGAGAGTGCATGAACTGGAAAACATGGTTTATAGCATAGGGAATCTCAGGGTGAGAGATGGTGATGTACTGCAGGACACCGACAATGCTTCAATATAAGGTTGGATCAGAAAGAGGATCACCATCGGAAACTAACCAAGAACTAGGCTTTGCAGGAGATGAGATTGGGCGAGCTCCAGACATATGGCTGCGATATAAAATGTTGCAGATGAACTTCTGCTGTGAGAGCTGTAGGTCCAAACCAATGCGGGTATTCTCAACACCCAGAAACTAGTGTAGATCACCAAGGTCCTTCAGAGAGAAGTCACGATGTAAGGAGCAAACAAACTCATCAATGAAAGATGCATGAGAACCTGTGATAATGTAGGGATCCACATAAAGAAGAGCATAAAACACATGAGAGACATTCTTTTTGAAAAACAAAGAAGGATTAGAGATATAGTTCTTGAAGCCGTGGCAAAGTAAAGAGGCAATGAGTTTGGGGAACCACACCCTGAGAGCCTGCTTTAGACCGTACAGAGCCTTGTAAAGCCTGCAAACATGTGACGGCTTGTCAGAAGTAATGAACCCTTGAGGCTGCTCCATGAAGACAGTCTCATCAAGATTGCCATTGAGAAAAGAGTTGTTAACGTTGACCTGGCGAATAGACCAACCACACGATACAGCCAGACTGAGAACTAGACGAATGGTGTGGGATTAACAACCAGACTGAATGTGTCAAAATAGTCGACGCCAATCTCCTGATGAAATCCCTTGGCGACTAGGCATGCTTTATAGCATTCTATCGATCCATCACCTTTCCGCTTCAACCTGTACACCCACTTACAACCAACGACATTAGCTCCCGAAGGACGAGGCACAAGGTCCCATGTCTTATTACTCAATAGGCATCATATTCAAGCTACATAGCATGCCGCCAGTTAGGGTCTTTAGAGGCTTGGTTAAAAAGCTTGTGGCAGTCAGGGCAAGTGGGAGAGGGTATTTGGTAGACAGAAGAGCTTTGGGTTTGAGTGAGTGGGTGGAGGAACGAGTTGTCATATGATGAGTAGAGTTGTCAAGTAGACAAAATCAACTGGGGGCATTGGGATATGATGGAGTAGAGGGTGAAGGAGAAGGGGACGAAGGAAAGAATGATGGATGAGTGAGGTTTTAGCTCGGAGGAGGTGGGGTCTATCGAGGGAGTAGGATCGGGGTTGAGTGGAAGTGACGCATCTTGTTGACCCAAGGAGGGGGAAATGGTCAAGAGAGGTGGATGATCGAAAGAGGCATCTTGGAGAGTGGAGGGAGGAACTGTGTGAGAAGAAGTTGAAGAGAATGAGTTGGAACAGACATGACTGGGGTAGGGGAAGACAGACTCGTCAAACACAGCATATCGAGAGATATACGTGCGGGTAGTCGGGACATGGTAACAGAGATAGCCCTTGTGTTTAGTGCTATAACCAAGGAATATACAAGGAAATGAGCAATACTCTAGCTTGTGGGATGTGTAGGGACGCAGGAATGGGTAGCAAAGATAGCCAAAGGATTTTAGATGGCTGTAGTCTAGGGATTTTCCATTGAGACATTCATAGGAGGACTTGTAACTCAGAATAGGGGTTATGGTATGATTGATCAGGTAGACAGATGTATGAAATGACCATTCCCAGAACTTGATAGGGAGACGAGAGTAAGCAAGAACAGAAAGGCCCTTTCCACAATGGTGCGATTGCACCGCTCTGTAGAACCATTTTGTTCAGGAGTGTAGGGATAATAAATTTTGTGGCGAATGCCAAGTAATTCGAGAAGGGTGGAGACATTGTGGTACTCGCCACCCTAATCGGACTGAAAAACTTTTATTTGAGTGGAAAATTGAGTGTGAATCAGTTTAATAAAAATCTCAACAATGGAAAACACTTTTGATTCTGCAGAAATGAAGTAGGGCCACGTGAATTTGGTGCAATCATCAATGAAACTGATATAATAATGACAACCATTTGTGGAAAATTCAGGGGATGGACCCCACACATCAAAAAAGAATTAAATCAAAAGGTTTCAAAGAGAATTCAATACGACTAGGAAGAGGAAGTCGATGGCTCTTACCAAGTTGACAAGAGCCGCAAACTGAATCCAATTTATTACAAGACACTGGTAATTTTGGACTAGAAACTATGAAGAATAGACTCATGAGGATGTGCCAGCCGGTGATGCCAACATTGAAGAGATGTGTGCTCACTGAGACAGGTGACTGGAGCAAGACTAAAGGGATTGGATAAAGGGCGATGATGGGGAGGAGATATAGACCGTACTCAACGGTTCCCCTTAGAAGTGTCTTACCATGTGAGTTCTTGACAAGAAAAAAATCCGAATGAAGTTCAACATAGACATTATTATCGCGAGATAGTTGAGAGACACTAAGCAAAATTTTGACAATATTTGGAACGTGTAAGATATTACGGAGTTGTAAAGGCTTAACAACATGATCAACAAAGAGCATATAATGACCTAAATGAGCAAGAAGGAGAGATGTATCGTCTCTGACCATGAGTCGATCATTACCATTGTAGGTGTTCTGAAGAGTGAGGTTGCGAATGTCTGGCGTCATATGATGGGAAGCACCCGAGTCGACGAAATAAGGATCCTCAATGTCAGACGAGCTAGACATAGACACCGTGAATGTTACGTTGCCGCTGGATGCACCACGGAGCCTCGCTGCGGCATTGCGATTCATCACCGGAAAAGCTCAGAGATTCACACGTTGGAAGCAATTGAGCACCTCATGCCCAAGTTTTTTTTTCAAATTTGGCACTGAGATCGAGACCTATCAGTCGGGTAGTCACTGGGCGATAGTCCATCGCGGTCAAGGTGGTCAGGCGCACATTCCTGGCACCGCTGATGGTTGCCAGAGAAGCAGTTGACGGCATTGGCTGCTGGAGATTGGAGCAATTGGAGATTATCCTCTTGCAGAGTCTCTTACTGCAGCAGTATGCCCAACAATGTTTTGGAAGACAAGGGTTCTGACCGAAGAGACAGATCCGATCGAAGAGGGCCAAACTGAAACCAATCCCGTGAAGAAGATAACCAACGAAGTCGGAGTCAGAGACCTCATATAGACAGTCAGAGAGAGAGAGAGAGTCCATAAGGGCTAATTTCTTCTCAAAGTAATCACGAACGGACAGCAAACCTTTTGACAACATCCGTAGTTGCCAGCAAAAGTGCATCTGGCAGGCATTTGTTTGAGCTTGAAAGGTCCAACCAAGGATCGTCCGAGCTTCAGCTATGATGGTTGCATGAACAACGATGCCAAGGAGAGGAGTGGTGAACGTGGAGTGGATCCATAAGAGCACAAGCTTATCTTTCTTCATCCAAATTGGCAGCACCGGGTTGGGTCCCGTTGTCACTGGAGTGCCCGTTGATGGGTTGAGGGGATCAGAGGGAGGCACAACTGGAATGGTGATGGTTACCGGAGGTGGTGTATCATCGGTGAGGAAGGCATCCCAACCATATGCCTCAAGAGCCGAACGAATGGTGCTGCACCAGAGCGAGTAGTTTGAGCGATCAAGATGAATCGCTAAGTTTGGGAAGTTGAAACTAGGATTCTGAGAATCAGAGGAAGTAACAATAAGGGAGTTAGTGGAGCCAATTGTTGAATAATGTTCGGTCAATATTGTTGAATCGAATGTTAGGCTAATATTATGTAAAGAGTGGAAGGAGTTTAGAAAAAAGTTTTTGTGTTTCTTTTAATTTCCGAGATGATGAATTTATAGAGTTTACAAGATAAGATGCAATTCCATTGATTAGGGGATTGATATGAGGCTATCTACAAGATAAAATGCAATCCCATTGATTTAGGGATTGATGTGTATCTAATCTATATATGTTAACAGTTTTGAACACGATTATCTGCTTGTTGAACTCTAGAAGCTCGGAAAAGGCAGCGTCCCCGATCTTTAGGTCATTATCTTCAATGAATTTCATCCAAACCTTTGGATTCAATGCCTGAGTAGGACACATTGTTGGTGTCTCCTCAAATTCCAATAATTGAATTAGTTCAGGAACTCAAGAGTTTGTAACGGTGAGCTATTCATTAGTCTGGTTAATGACCTAATCAAGAGTCTGCTAATGGTGAACCTGAAGAGCTGCTCTTAAACTCTATAAGAATGGAGATTAGCTTCTGTAATAGGTGCGAGTCTTGTTAGACATCTGATTTGGTCTAAAGTTCACCATCTGAGTCTGTAATACGTAAAGCCTTCTGGTAATAAAATATGAGTTTGTTCTTGGAGGTAGCCAAAAATTGGTGAGACACGTTAAATTTGTGTTCTCTTTTTTTTGATTTCTTTTTATTATCTTAATTCCCTGCTTTCCAGAATTAAGATATAATAATGACACTGAAACTGATATAATAATGACAACCACTTGTGGAAAATTTAGGGGATGGCCCCCACACATCAAAAAAGAATTAAATCAAAAGGTTTCAAAGAGAATTCAATACGACTAGGAAGAGGAAGTCGATGACTCTTACCAAGTTGACAAGAGCTCCAAACTGAATCCAATTTATTACAAGACACTAGTAATTTCAGACTAGAAACTATGAAGAATAGACTCATGAGGATGTGCCGGCCGGTGATGCCAACATTGAAGAGATGTGTGCTCACTGAGACAGTTGACTGGAGCAGGACTAAAGGGATTGGATAAAGGGCGATGATGTGGAGGAGATATAGACCGTACTCAACGGTTCCCCTTAGAAGTGTCTTACCATGTGAGTTCTTGACAAGACAAAAATCCGAATGAAGTTCAACATAGACATTATTATCGCGAGATAGTTGAGAGACACTAAGCAAAATTTTGACAATATTTGGAACGTGTAAGATATTACGAAGTTGTAAAGGCTTAGCAACATGATTAACAAAGAGCATATAATGACCCAAATGAGCAATAAGGAGAGATGTATCGTCTCTGACCATGAGTCGATCATTACCATTATAGGTGTTCTGAAGAGTGAGGTTGCGAATGTCTGGCGTCATATGATGGGAAGCACCTGAGAAGACGAAATAAGGATCCTCAATGTCGGACGAGCTAGACATAGACACCGTGAATGTTGCGTTGCCGCTGGAAGCGCCACGGAGCCTCGCTGCGGCATTGCGATTCATCGCCGAAAAAGCTCGGAGGTTCACACGCTGGAAGCAATTGAGCGCCTCATGCCCAAGTTGTTTTTCCAAATTTGGCACTGAGACCGAGACCTATCAGTCGGGTAGTCACCAGGCGATAGTCCATCGCGGTCAAGGTGGTCAGGCGCACATTCCTGGCGCCGCTGACGGTTGCCGGAGAAACGGTTGATGGCATTGGCTGCTGGAGATTTGAGCGATTGGAGATTCTCCTCTTGCAAAGTCTCTTACTGCAGCAGTATGCCCAACAATATATCGGAAGACAAGGGTTCTGTCCGAAGAGACAGAGCCGATCGGAGAGGGCCAAACTGAGAACCAATCCCGTGAAGAAGATTACCAACGAAGCCAGAGTTGGAGACCTCATATAGACATTCAGAGAGATAGAGAAAGAGTCCGCAAGGGCTAATTTCTTCTCAAAGTAATCAAGAACGGACAACACACCTTTTGACAGCATCCGTAGTTGCCATCGAAAGTACATCTGGCGGGCATTTGTTTGAGCTTGAAAGGTCCAACCAAGGATCGTCCAAGCTTCAGCTGTGATGGTTGCACGAACAACGATGCCAAGGAGAGGAGTGGTGAACGTGGAGTGGATCCGTAAGAGCACAAGCTTGTCCTTCTTCATCCAAATGAGCAGCGCCGGGTTTGGTCCCATTGTCACTGGAGTGCCCGTCGATGGGTTGAGGGGATCAGAGGGAGGCACAACTGGAATGGTGATGGTTACCGGAGGTGGTGTATCATCGGTGAGGAAGGCATCCCAACCATATGCCTCAAGGGCCGAACGAATGGTGCTGCACCAGAGCGAGTAGTTTGAGCGATCAAGACGAATCACTAAGTTTGGGAAGTTGAAACTAGGATTCTGAGAATCAGAGGAAGTAACAATAAGGGAGTTGGTGGAGCCAATTTTTGAATAATGTTCGGTCAACATTGTTGAATCGAATGTTAGGCTAATATTATGTAAAGAGTGGAAGGAGTTTAGAAAAAAGTTTTTGTGTTGCTTTTAATTTCAGAGATGATGAATTTATAGAGTTTACAAGATAAGATGCAATCCCATTGATTAGGGGATTGATATGAGGCTATCTACAAGATAAAATACAATCCCATTGATTTGGGGATTGATGTGTATCTAATCTGTACATGTTAACAATTTTGAACACGATCATCTACTTGTTGGACTCTAGAAGCTCGAAAAAGGCAGCGTCCCCGATCTTCAGGTCATTATCTTCAATCAATTTCATCCAAACCTTTGGATTCCATGCATGAGTAGGACACATTGTTGGTGTCTCCTCAAATTCCAACCATTGAATTAGTTCAGGAACTCAAGAGTTTGTAACGGTGAGCTATTCATTAGTCTGGTTAATGACCTAATCAAGAGTCTGTTAATGGTGAACCTGGAGAGCTGCTCTTAAACTCTATAAGAAGGGAGATTAGCTTCTGTAATAGGTGCGAGTCTTGTTAGACATCTGGTTTGGTCTAAAGTTCACCATCTGAGTCTGTAATTTGTAAAGCCTTCCGGTAATAAAATATGAGTTTGTTCTTGGAGGTAGCCAAAAATTGGTGAAACACGTTAAATTTGTGTTCTCTTTTTCTGATTTCTTTTTATTATCTTAATTCTGCAAAGCAGGGGATTAATTTCCCCAACAAGTGGTATCAGATTTGATAGTTCTTTAGTTTTCGTTCGAGATAATAAAAGAAATTCTGGTGGCACCGTACGAGTTCAAAGTGGACAATCTGCATTGATCTTGGTGGATGGACTTCTGCATTAATTTGGTAATTTTGGTCTTGCCAGTATCAATATGTTTTTGGTGATCATTTGGTGTAAGGGGCAATTGATTTTTTTGTTGTTGTTAATCAATCATGGTGCAACATGATTTTTTTGGGTTAGATTCATCATGTTTTTTCGTGACCTGTTTGGTGTGTCGCACATTGATCACATTTCTCTTGGTGAATTTGGGAAATAAATATGCTGTAGCTATTATTTCGTGACTGAGTTCTTTTAGCATGTTTTTATGGATTGAGCTTGTTTTGCTTAATTATTTTGGTTGGATTTGTTCTGATAGGGGTATTTGGTACACTTGGTACATTTGTTTGGCACGACTCCCCGTTCATCTATTTCTGGTACATCTAGCATGACCACCGTGCCTCTGGTAAGTTTAGCAAAATCATCATACATCTGGTACATCCATCTGTCTGCATCTAGCTGTTAGAAGATTCAAGTTAAGGGGAACTGTTTTGAGTCATATCCTGCTTTTGCTCTTTGTTTTGTATATTGGATTTTGAGTCGAGGGGGAATTTTTGGCGTGTCTTCAAATTCCAATCATTGAATTAGTGCAGGAACTCAAGAGTCTATAATGGTGAGCTATTCATTAGTCTGGTTGATGACCTATTCAAGAGTCTGTTAATGGCGAGCAACTGAAGAGCAGCTCTTGAACTCTATAAGTAAGGGGATTAGCTTCTGTAATAGGTGTGAGTCTTGTTAGATATCCGATCTAGCATAAAATTCACCATCTGAGTCTGTAATCCATAAACCCTTCTAGTAATAAAATCTGAGTCTGTTCATGGAGGTAGCCAAAAATTGGCAAACCACGTTAAAATTTGTATTCTCCTTTTCTGCTTTCTTTTTATTATCATGATTATGCGCAAAATAAGATTAATTTTCCCAACACACATCTCACTCTTGTCGTTGCACTGAATGATTGTTAGAACCTTCAGCTCCGGCAGGAGTGGCTGAATGTGTGCAGGAATGAGCTAAAAAGAACCAAAAAACAATCATGGTGAGTATTTTGCATGCTACATCTTAAAAATAATTTGTTTGGCGGAATGGAACGGAACTGCTCTAAATTATTTTCGGGACAGTATCACCGAAAAATGGGGATTTGGGAGCGAAAAGGTTTAGGGCTCAAGACTGACAACTTCTCCGTGGCCTTCGGCTTTTTCCAGGTGAACTTTAGTTGATATAATGTTTTGTTGTTGTTTTTTTGGGTGATATGGATTAATATTTTGAATTTTAATTTTTTTTCCCATATTGATGTTTTCATTTTTCGAGTGAGGTTTAGGTGATATGAGTTGATGTTTGCTCCTTTTTTGGTGATATAGGTTGATGTTTGTAGTGTCTTTTTTCTGATGTTGATGTTTTTCATTTTTTGGATGAGATTTAGGTGATAGGAGTTGATGTTTATAAATTTTTGGTGATATATGTTGATGTTTGTAGTTATGTTTTTTTTAATTGATAATTTAATCTTTGTTAAGGTTTTATGATTTTCAGAGTGAAGAATTTATAATCTTCAGGTACTGTAACTTTTTGGTTGATATTTTTAGTTTTTTTCCTCCCATGTTGATATTTTTCATTTTTTGGCTGAGTTTTAGTTGATATGAATTGATGTTTTGTAGTTTTTTGAGATGATATGGATTGATATTTTTAACTTTTCCCCCTCCCATGTTGACATTTTTCATTTTCTTGGTGAGGTTTTGGTGATAGGAATTGATTTTTGTAGTTTTTTTTTTGTGATATAAGTTGATGTTTATAGTGTCTTTTTTTTCTCATGTTGATGTTTTTCATTTTCCACATGAGGTTTAGGTGTTAAGAGTTGGTGTTTGTAGCTTTTGAGTGATATAGGTTGATATTTGTAGTTTTCTTTGTAAAAAAATGTTGATGTTTCATGATTTTCGGAGTGAAGAATTTATACTCTTGAGGTACTGTAACTTTTTAAATGATGTTTTTAGTTTTTATTCTCTCATGTTGATGTTTAAATTTTTCGGTTGAACTTTAGTTGATATAAGTCGATGTTTTGTAGTTTTTCTGGGGCTATATGAGTTGATTTTTTTAGCTTTTATTTTTCTTTGATGTTGATATTTTTCATTTTCTAGGTGAGTTATAGGTGATATGAGTTGATGTTTCTAGCTTTTTTGGTGATATGGTTGATGTTTTGTAGTGGTTTTTTTCCTTAAGTTGACATTTTTCATTTTCAAGGTGAAGTTAAGGTGATAGGAAATGATGTTTTTGCCCTTTGGGTGATATAGGTTGACATTTGTAGTCCCTGGAACTAGAATAGAGTTAAAATTGCATTAAAACCCCTGTCACGATCGAATGCTTTATCTTTCTTGTCTCCAAACCCTCCTCCCTCTCTATCTTTTCTGCCTGAAGACGAACGATACCGGCTATTTTCTATCTCAATTCCGATCAACTTCTACCTGCCACCGAGCTTGGGGACGGACATAGCCCCACTGCTATGATGGCTCTACCGCAAACCACTGCTAACACGACTAACACCTTACCTACCCACTCATTTTTCCTAAACTATAGCCCAAAGATCTCCCTCAATTGCCTCATCCCTACCATCGATTCCTAACCTAACCTTGATAAGTCAACAAAAAGGTGAACTCTCTTGTCTTTACTCAAATGAACATATCAATAAGTTGGCAGAGCAATACAAAAATGCTCTAATCGTAAACTCTCCCAAAGGGCTAACCACGGAGAAGATAGAAACTGATTTTCAGACAATCGGCTTCACAGGTAAGTTCCAGATTGGTTCTTTTGATTTCAAAAACATTCTTAATAGATTACAAAATGTTGAAGATTTCTAGAGATGTTGGATTAAAGAAGTATGGTCCCTAAATGGAAACACTCTGAGAATCTTGAGATAGACCTCGAATTTTAAGCTTAACACCGAGTCCTCTATTGTTCCATTCAGGGTTACCATTAGGAATGTTCCATTATATTACAACAATACTATATCAATTGAGGTTATAGGTAATCAGATAGGAATTTTCATGAAAATGGATCGTGCTACTGAAAAACTTACTAGACCCTCTGCTTCTAAAACCCTCAACCATTAGGCTTGGTTCTCTGCAAGACAATGAGAAATACAACATACAATTTGAGAACCTCCACACATACTGCCATCGCTGCAAAAAGATAGGCCATGAACTCTCTAAATGTAGAACCCTCCACCCCAACACAATCCCTAAGCCCACCATCAAGCCACATAAATCTAATGCTTAGAACTCCACATGGATTCCTGCCAACAAAAATGTATCCTCATCATGTATATCTATTACTAAAAAATAACACAATGTTAGGACTCATGATTACCCTACCAAGGCTATTGATAACATAGTCACAAACACTAAGAAACTGCCAATGCATACTCAACCTAGAAATAATCCCATAACTCCCACCAATCTTC
The DNA here is from genome assembly GCA_037428765.1 of Rubia yunnanensis. Taxonomy (NCBI): domain Eukaryota; kingdom Viridiplantae; phylum Streptophyta; class Magnoliopsida; order Gentianales; family Rubiaceae; genus Rubia; species Rubia yunnanensis. The sequence continues at coordinate 114,084,573 of CM075061.1, read as the reverse complement.
CAAATGACAACATGTCTACTATAAACATCCCAAAAAAATACGATTAAAGAAAAATCCCCCATAACTGATACGATCTCTTAGTTTGCTATCTCCCCTGATATAACTATGATTCCTGACACTGATCCTATCATTCATTATAGTACTGGTATTACTAATACTACTCTCACTAACCATGCTTTTGATGATATTATTGTGATTTATGATAATGCTACTACTGATAACTTCTTGCTCAATTTAATGAAAGCAGACAGATCTAGTCACAAGCTAAAACCCAAGGATGACTTGTCTGGTATTCCACCAACCCTTCCAGTTGATGTTGATAATAACTTTCCCCACAACCTCTCTCTCAAGAGCAATCCCATAGCTGAGAATAGATTTGCTCTTTTGAGTGATCTAGACAACTACCCAACCTCAGATCAAGAGACAGAAGAACTACATGTCCTGGTTCTGCACAGGTAAGTGATCATGCATTAGCTATTAACACCAACATTGAGAAATCTAGGAAAATGACCCAATTCAATAAGGTCAATTCAATGAACCTAAGATCATCTTCAAAAAGTAGATCCTCAATTTAGATGTCTAATAAGACTAGTAATGTTAAATGGTTAGTTTGGAATCTGAGAGGTATTGACACTTCAATTGATAGATTAAAAATGTTACTCAAAATTCATGCCATATCCCTCATAGGTATCATACAGCCCAAACATAATGCTAATTAAGGTGGTAAAAACATGATCAAAATGAATTTCCAATTCTGCCACTGTTTCAAGGAAAGTAACATCTGGCTATTTTGGAACTCGGATGTTAAAATTAAGATTGTCACTGATGCATCTCAGTTCATACATGCTAAAGTTATAATAGCATCTTTCCAAAAATAAATGTTTGCTACTTTCCTACACACTTCTTCTTCTGTTGCTACTAGGAAAGCTTTATGAGCCCTGATATGAATGCAAATAATCTATATAGGTGACTTTAATGCTATGACTTCTATCTCTGAATATAAACGGCCTAACTCCCCCAATAGGAATATTATTAGACATTTTCTAACTTCATAAATAGGAACCAGCAGAACGAAATCTTCACTGTGGGTAATACTTTTACTTGGTCTAATCTCAGGAAAAAGCATACTCTAGAAAGACTAGACATAGCTCTGTGCTGTGACAAATGGTGTTTGAACTTTCTCAATAGTTCCATACACACTCTGAACAAGCACACATCTGATCACAACCCTTTGTTACTTACTATTAGAAGTAACATAGAGTCTTACCGTAAGCCTTTTAGATTTTTAAATGTGTGGATAACCCGACCAGACCTTAGTAGCATCATTAGAACTGTTTGGGAAAACCAACTTAGGGAAACTAGTATGATATGCCTTTTTCTAAAGCTTAAAAGACTGAAAGTAGTACTCAAGGCATGGGACAAAGAAGTTTCTAGAGACATTAATGCTAACATAAAACATGCAGAGGAAAATGTGCTTAGTCAAGAACAAATATATGAAAACTATAACTCTTCCCCTGATTTCATTGAATTGAAAAAAGACAAGCCTTACTCACTAATCCTCTCCATGAAGAAAAACTCTTCTGGAAACAGAAAACCAATTACAACTTCAAAATGGGGATGAAAGTACAAAATATTTTCATGCCTCAGTCAAGGAAAGAAGAGAAAAACAGTGCATTTTGAAGATTAAATTTTCCGATGGCACTTAGTTAGACACCAGTAGATATTGAAAAAGAAGCTATCAATTTCTTCTCAAACTTACTAACTGATGATCTGGATTCCTCCTCACGGATATTTAAGGATCACTTTCTTAACCAGATCCCAACTCGTATCACTGAGACTGATAACCTTAGGCTAATGAAGGAACCTGACCTAGAGGAAATTAAATCTGTTTTTTTCTCTCTAAACCCAAATGGTGCACCTGGTCCTGGTGGATACACTGCAACCTTCTTTAGTGAAAACTTAGATATTGTAGGTCTTGATATTTAGAATGCTGTAATTGAATTCATGAAAGGTAAGATGACACATCCTGGTATATCTAGCACTTGGATTGTTCTATTCCCTAAAAAGGAAATACCTATCTCCTTTACTGATTATAGATCTATTGGTCTGTCCAATTTCATTAACAAAGTTTTCTCTAAAATTATTAATGAAAGACTTTTAACCTTAATGCCTAGTATCATCTATGAAAACCAATATGCTTTTATTAAGGATAGAGAGATAACTGATAATGTCATATACCTTCAAGAGATGGCCAGATTCCTTAACACAAAGCAAGACAACCCCAATTGCATAACTAAGCTACACCTGGATAAATCAATTTATAGGGTTAATTGGAGCTTCCTTGCCTATATTATGCAAAGATTTGGTTTCCACTCCGATCTCATCAAAATCATTATAAATAATTTGTCATCTGGAAATTTTTCTATCCTCATCAATGGCAGACCAGCTGGTTTCTTCAAAGCTACTAGAGGTATTAAGCTAGGAGATCCACTATCTCCCTTCTTATTTAACATTTTCTCAAGAGCTTTTACTAGAAGCCTCAAGTTTGTTTTCTCTAACGGAAAATTACCTCATTTCAAACTGCTTAATAGAGCTAACCTGGTCTCACACTCAACATATGCTGATGATATTGTTATTTTCTTACAGATTACCGGGAATTCAGTGATTAGATTTGAAGCTTTTCTATCAATTTTTGAAGTTACATCTGGTAAAAAATTTAATTATGAGTAACTTCTACATTATTAGCAATGCTAAACCTGCACATATTCATCTACTCAGATCTAAGCAAGGGATGTTCCAAGGAAACTTTCCTTTCACTTATCTAGGATACCCTATCTTCATAGGTAGAATAAAGACTTCTCATTTCAGACCTCTTTTTTAATTGTATGATAAAAGCTAAAAAAATGGGAAACAAATGGATTAGTATGGCTGGTAAAATGATTCTGATTCAATCAGTCATGTTCTCCATTCCCCAACATCTTTGGGAAGCCTTTAAGCCTCCTGATCAGGTTCTTAGGACACTCATCAGAAAGCTCAACAAAAATATTTTTTGGGAGGAAAAGGAAACATGATGGAAAAAAGTCTTGAAAAGTTGGGATAAACTTTGTTTCCTTAAACTAGAGAACAACCTAGGTTTTGGAGACTTTAAAAATACAATCACAGCCTACTCTCTTAAACTTTGGTGGAAATTCCAATTAGGTAAAATCCCATGGTCCCCATTCCTCTGGTCAATCCCACAATCTAAAAGGAATTCACAAAATTGAAGAGGACAATGTGAGTCAATTAATTGGCTGAAGCTTCCTCAAGAGTCATTCCTGGCTCTGGTAGAGCAAATGCTTTCACATCAAACTGGAATGGATTTGGAACCTTGCGAGACCTTTGTCATGACCATGACATCTGGTTGGACATATATTTATCCATAGCTGAATCCATTGAACAAAAAGATTATTTAATCTCTCTTTTAAATTTCCTCCTTACTAACATTCTTCAATTTTTACCAGGGGCAAAGATAGACCAACATAGGGAAGATAGGTTGATTTGGACTCCAGCACAAAATGAAAACTTTACACTAAAATCAGCTTATGAAGCAGTAGATGAGAATAGAACAAGACTGAGATCTCTAAAATAGGTTTGGCACTCGAAAATCCATAAAAAGATATATGTTTTCATGTGGAAACTCACAAATGCAATCCTTCCTTTTGATGATATCATTATGTTCTCTAATATTGCCCTTGTATCTGAATGCCCTTGGTGTTGCAATTGTGATTCTATCTCGCACTATTTTAATGACTGCAAATTGCCTGTAGATCTGTGGTCACACTTTCATAATTTACTTAATCGCAACTACCCTACTCTCTCATCTGTATGGAATAAACTGTCTTTCTTCTGGACCTCTAATGGCTTCACCAAAACTCATACTGAGCTAATTAGAATTATGCCATCATATGTATGTTGGTACTTATGGAAGGCAAGGAATAAATACTTGTTTGATAAATTGAATCCTCAAACAAACATCCTGATTCAGTCAATCAAACATGACATTTTCCTTGCTTTCTATAATAAACCTTTACATAGCTCAAACCTTGATGACTTGCACTGGTTCACCCTTGTTTTAATCCCTAAACCTAGACCACCATCCCAACCAAAAATTGTGTTAGTTAAATGGTCGAAGCCTAAATCAGGTTTCAAAATGAACGTTGACGCTTCTTGGTCTAACCTACACAAAAGAGTTGGTCTAGGCATTATTATCAGAGATCAAAATGGTGTTTTTATTAGTGCATTCATAAGGATTTCAAGGGCCTCATCTAGTCTTCATGGCGAATTACTTGATATATTTTATGGCCTCAAATTTGCAAGAAGCTTAGATATTCAGTACTTCACCCTTGAATCTGATTGTAAAATAAATTTAGAATGCCTAAAATCACCCATGAATGCTCCTTGGCCTCTGTTTAATCTGGTTCACTCCATCCGGAAGCAAACTGAAGATATTTCACTAACTCATACATTGAGGCAAGTAAATTTATTTTATAACTATCTCTCTAGACTAGCGCTTGATCTTTATTGCAGTAAATGCCTCTCATGGGACCTCCTAGATCCTAGAAAAATTGGCCTAATTCACTTAGATCAATGGGAAACTCTTGCACGACTTCTTTGAGTTTGGATGCTACTCAGTTATTCTTGTTTGGCATTTGAAGATTATCCATATGGACCAATACAAAATCACAACAAGGAGCTCTTGACGGACATGCTAGACCCTTCACAAATTAAGTAAACATCACTAATGGAAACACAAGAGAGCATGGATACAATCAGAAAGCAAAAGTGCAGCTCTAGGAGGACTTTGGTTTATAAAACCTAGCTCTTGATCAAGTCACATGGCTACTTAACCAAAGCATTGGCTAATTGTAACAACCTTTTCAATGATACAACCTCAAAACTATTTACACAAGGGGTGGAGATAGTTTTAGTGGAAACATCATTTAACATTATTGTTATCACTTGTAGAAATCTACAATCTATACTCGCTTTCTACTCACAAACGTTCAAGTATAGCTTGCACCATATATGTAATTTTGCAAACTTCATTTTTAGGTTTGAGGATTATATAAAAAAGCATAATTTTATAGGATTATTTGCATAAAAGCCCTGCCTAAATGTGTAAAGATCATAATTTTATTCCTTTTAGTTTAGTGTTTTGAAACCAACTTCACACTTTAATTTTATTATTAATAGAATTATTTTCTTTATTTGCATAGGAAATAATACAACTCCCTCCATTCCATTAATATTGGCACACCTGCCAAAAAGGCTGTTTCTTTTTTTTATGGCACCTCTGAACCATAAGCCAAATAAGGGGGGAGGGTAGCAGCTTGTATCATTTCCCATTTTATCCTCATTCATTTTAAAAATTTATCCCTTGTTTCTTATTTAATCATCCAGCTGTAGGGAGATTAGCCCAATCACTAAGCCAAAATCACCTAACCTTTCTCTCCTACCAGCCCTACTGCCTTCTACTTCAGACAATTACTTTTCTTCTTCCAACAATCATCCCCCTCAAAGTCTAAACCCTAGCAGACCTTAACTTCTGCCACTCATCACTTTGCGCCCCACCCAATCATCGTCGTTGACCACCGAAGGCCCGCTCGTACAAAGCTTGCCATTGACCGCCTATATCCCGCCGTTGACCACTTATACTATTCCTTTGGCCCACCGCTGACACCACAAATCCGACGCTAACCACCCAAGCTCTGGCACCGGACTGATACATCTCCCATCCCACCGATGAGCCACCCAAGCCCCACCGTGCACGAAAATATCACCCTTGTTCCCGGTGATCCTGAACCTCAATTCCCATACAAGTCCCAGATCGACGATACCTTCGTCGATGAAACACAATGTTTCCCGGCGATGGAATCCCAGACGATATTATCCTAGGCAGAGATTGTGCGGGGAACATCGTCACCGACCAGACGCCTGCATTTTTCATCTCCGGAGGGTAAAATTTCTGACACCAAGGCTGGTCAGGTTAGACAGTCGCAATTTTGTGGATGCTGAGGGGTCACCTGGCGTCATAGACACGTACGAGTCTGACGACGAGGCTACATACGATTCACTGGAGGATGATGCTACATTTTCAACTCCACGGCCAAAGAGGGAGATTCAGCCGACAAAATCATCATCAGAACTGTATGTGCACGAGTTGAACGGGGTGCCAATCGACTTGTCAGATGTAATACTCTGTTATTACCCAAATTTTGATACTCTGTGATTTGAGTAATCAATATTAATACTCTGTGATTACCCAAATATTAGTGTTATTGTGAAGCGTTGCTGCATATGATAAAATCCATAAAAAATGACCACGGTCGCAAGTTGCTGCATATGATTTACCACTATCGCAAATCTCTGACATTAACTTCAAAAGTATACTATAACTGTCAGGTTTACATATAATGACAACATCCAAACCTTTATTTTACTATGTGAGATTGCCTATGCAGATCATCTTTTGGCTACTATGTGAGATTGTCTATAAAGATCATCTTTTTGGTTGTCGACTCCTCTCAGGTACACCCTTCCGAGCATTAGTTATTATTGAGTCAATATCGGAGTGACGAATATGGAAAATTTCCACCCAAAGAATTAATGGAAATGTGGAAGGTCATCTTCCATGTGTAGGTATGATATTCAAGATCAACTGTGTTGATTTAAGAACATTATTTGAAATTTTACAAGCTTTAATTTTGTATTATTGTGTGTGGCTATGTATACTTTTTTGGCCTAGTTGTGGCTGTCCTGTTCAGCTTGTAATTGAGTTTGTGTTTTTGGAATTCACTTAACACATGAGGCTGGCTGGAACACCTCATGCAATTAGGAATTTTTTAAAAAACTATCGTATTCCTATTTTTATGTTGGCTGCTTTCTTCTCTTTTGTGTGATTGCATTATCATCTTTCTGTTTGTCTCTCTCTAGTAGGCTGGCTAGTATTAATCAGTGAAATCATTTGATTTACTAAAACTAGATTTTTTACCGTGTCTACTGTAAAATATAACTAGAAGTTTCAACAATGTGTAAAACAGGTTCTTAAAGTGGAGTGAATTTAAGTGCATTACTTTTTTCATTCCAAAAAATGGAATGCCAATGTTTTTCATCACATACATGGTTGGATTGCAAACACACTAATAAAACCTAGCATTGTGTTTGCATCCTTTAGTCATGCCTAGCCCAATCCAACCACAACAAAATACCAAAAGGCATTTGAAACCTACTTGCTAACCAATAATTTGATGCACAATACATTCAAGACCCCTTGCTTTGTTAGCTGCTATCAAGTGTTGTAAGCCCTCCCTAACCAATTCTGTGTCCACTTCTATGTCACTTGGTAATAATCCTTGTAGTTGGAGTGCATCTTTCCTCATACGTGGTAGCTTGTAACGGTTAGATCCTTTGCATTTCATAATCTCCACCATGACACACTGTAGTGTTAGAAACACCTTGTTCAGTTTTTCTAGCTGTAACTGTTCAAATGCTGTTTCTGTGGCTGAAATAAGTTCATCCAATGTACGTGAAGTTGACCGGTGCTGCAAACTTTATATCACGTTAAAAAAACCCAAATATAAAACATTTAAATCAAGGCTATTTGGGGGCTGAACACCTAATCTTATGTTGAAGCCTTCTGAACTTGCTGCCATTCAGAATTCAGCATCATCATCACATATGTGGGGTTTTGCATTGTCTTGCCGAATTGTTATGTTTGTGCTAGCTAGTAATGACCATTTCCTTTTTATTGCTGGGACCAACTTTGTCAACATGAACTCTTTAGTAACATCACGGTCGATTGATGGAATTGGTTTAGTTTCCAAAGTACCAGCTGGTCTATTCTTGCTTGTCTTTTTCGCATCTTCTTCATGTGAGAATAGCCATATCCCTATTTTCCCATAAACAAGACCTCCCCCTCACTGCAAATCATATGGTCTAAGAATTAGACATTCTGATTAGTTGATAATTTTAGTATTGGCTGGGAATCTTGTGAAAGATTCTCGGGAAAAATTGCATTAACAACGAATTTGTGTCGAGTAGACCTTGTTGTTGTGAGAATTCTTAATTTATGAGTTGTAGGGAGGGATTTATGAACCCGTCGACTTTAAAAATCATGAGGGTTCAAGCCCCCCGGGATCTCAGATGAGGGAACCCCGGAAAATTAGACTGAACTAGATCTAGATTCAGTAATTTGCACAGCAATAGGAAATACACCTCCTGTGTATAAAAAAAAGAAAGAAAGGAGGTCAATCCTGTTGATGATTGGGCGACATACGACACAAAGGAACATTATTTTCTTTATATACCTCTTGTTTTGAACCGTACAGTGAGGCTCTTCCTCATCCAGGAAAAGATAGTACTTTTCCTCAACTCTAGTAATGTAAAACCATTTCTTGTCTATATGTATAATGTGATGCATATCCATAAAAGTTATTTTTCCTAGACTTGTATCATGGTTCAAGTGAGATATGGAGTAGTATAACCTGTGTAGCTGGTTAGTTGCTGAAATCAGAGGTTTTGTTGCATTTGAATGTTTTTGAATTTGACCCTTCTTGCCAGCAATGCATAGCAGTAGTGCTTACTCTAATTGCTGCTGTAAATCCCCTTTGTGATGTGCGAAATTGGAGGGGGACTGCTATAGCTAACTCCATGTTTATTTCAACTTTTTTCCTTCCTTCTTTTCCTTTGCCCTTGCTGCTCCAATCTGTACATAACCCTAGCTGCTCTTGTCTTTTATGCAGGTAGGACATGCGGCTTATGGTGCGAACCGAAGTGTTCCATCGTTGGGCTGCCTCCTTGTGGCGATGGGTGGAAATCTTGCCTTCACTCAAATGTTAGAGGATGAACTCTCCTATTTGACACCGCTGAGAATCATTCAACCGTTCCCATTCCGGCATTCCATCGTTGCTACAAAGAACCAGTAGAAGAGAAATCCCAGAAAAGAAGAAGTGAAAGAAACACCTACAATGACAGAGAAGTGGAAGAAGACCTTGGTTCTGGTCCTGTTTTTAATCTTATTTTTGGAACTTGTAATTTTTCACTAGCTTATTAACAATTGGCCTGTTTGTATGTTTGAATTAAAGTGTAATATTTCTCCCCTTTTGACACATTCACGTGGGGGTATGTAGAGACTTTTAGGAGGGAAAAATTAGGCTAATTTTTTGGATGTTGGTCATCATCAATGTACAGTAATTACGTACTATTTCAGACCAAACCATCCATTTCAATCAACTTTATGTTCAATCCTATGTCTAGCAATAATCCAAGAGGCTCAAGGGGGTGTGCCAATATTAATGGAAAGGAGGGAGTATCATGATTAGAAATTAATATTTTTATATCGTATTTGTATGCTTTAAGATGATACTTTTAATATTAAAGTTCGGTGGTTTGATTTTAAAATTTGTTATTTTATTCTGACTATTAATTAATAATGGGCATTGCCATATCACGCCTTGTATTTTACTAGTTACGCCCCAATACGTATACATACATGTATTTCTATTTTTAATTTAATATTTTTATTGAATGAAAATTTTTATATAAAAGTGTGTGAGTTAAAATGTGTTGGTAAGAAGATTAGGGTAAAAGTTGAAAATTTCTCTCCCTCACTTTCACCATTTTTGGCTCTCCTCATCTTGAACCACCGCCAACTGCGACCACCACCTGCCGCCGGAGACTGACCGCCGACTGCCGCCAACCACCACCGCCGACCGCCACTGACCACCACTGGCCACCGTACATTGCCTGAATCTCGCCGGAAATGTAAGTTTTCCAATTTATTTTTAGAATTTTGCATTTTGTATGATTTTCTGAATCTGGCTGGATCTAAATCTTGGAATGGGTTTGATTTTTCTGGCAATCTGTTAGAATTTGTTAGAATTTGTTAGAATTGTTAGAATTTGTTAGAATTGTTAGAATTGGGGATTGTTAGAATTGTTGGAATTGGTAGCATCAGAATGGAGCAGAGGGAGATGGTGGTGCGTCGGGCGAGATTGGAGGGAGTTGTTGGTGGCTTTGTGGTGGTGTCGTGCTGGAGGAGGAAGAGAAGGGAGATGGTGGTGGCGTTGGGCAAGATAGGAGGGAGTTGGTGGTGGCATCGGAAGGGATAGCAGGGAGTTAGTGGTGGTGCAATGGTGGTGTCAGGCTGGAAGAGGAGGGAGGTGGTGGTAGCATCGGGCGTCGGGCATTGAGCATCGGGCATTGGGCATCAGGTGAGAGAGGAGGCGGTGTCAGGCGAGAGAGGTGGTGGCGTTGGGCGAGAGAAGAGGGAGACCGTGGTGGAGAGGAGGCACGCCGGCGGCGGAGAAGGACGGCGACGGAGAAGAAGGACGGCGGACAGAGAAAGACGGCGAGAAGGACGACGGCGGTAGGATGAAGAAGAAGGCGGTAGGATGAAGAAGAAGGGATGAAGAATATGAGGGGTTTAGGGTTAATTTTAATATTTAAAGTTTTAAATAAAAAATTAATATTTTAATCTGAAAACTGTAAATAAAATTGTAAATTAAACTTTGAAAAATTAAATATTATAAATTGAATAAACTTTGGAATTAAAATTAAAAAATTAAAATTAAAAAAATTGTTTAGCTTAAATTTTAAAATGAAAAATATTTTAAATATATGAAAAGTAAATATAACATTATAGAATATAATATTATTTAAAAATATCGCTTGGTCTTCCACGTGCACTAGTAACATTGCCCGACTCTCCAATGCCGATGTCCTCTGGATGCAACTGCTCGTCTATGTAGCTTGAAACCCGACGGAGAACCGATGGGTCGCTGCAGGCCAGCTCCTCCAATTGACCGTTGAACATTGCTTGGTCCTGATCCCCTCTAGAAATATTTTCCCTGTTCTGCAAGTCATCAGCCAATGCCAGTGTCTTAAACAATGGATGAATGTCGTCCAAATACAAGGGGATTCCTTGTTCAATTGCCCTCCACATGACGCATGCACATGGTATTCCGTGTGTCGAACGCAGTACACAACCAAAATATGCATAAACCTGTGCTCCAAGTGTGTCAATCCTCCTGTGCTAGGACGTCAATTTATCTAGACAATATTTTGACACATTATTGAACAAGTTGTTGAAAAGGACTCTACGGTGCAATCTACCAATGAGCGTTCTTGATTTCTCGAGGTTGTCCTTGATCATAGTAATTTTCCCGGCTATCTGCAGGTCGACACGCCTCCATATCGTATCTAGGGAACCAGTTGATGTTTGTAACCACCCCTTCAATGATGAGTGTGCAATTTCGACCCCATATGTAGTTGTGTTCCCAAAATGCAGAAATCTATTCGTCCATGCCCGAAAAAATTTCTCCTTATGGGGGTTGAGCCATGTGCTCTGAACGTAACTAATAACAGCTTCGTTCTAAGACCAACCAGCCCTCAAATATACCAATGCAGCTTCGTAGGCTTTAACGGCGGAGGCTTTGTAAACCCGGGACCATGCACCATTCTTGAAGGATGCCTGTTCCTCATTCCCTGTTAACACAGTAACACACGCCTCCACATCCTTGTTAATATGCCAAGTGTAAAGAAAATGCTTCGAGTCTGGAAACACTACCCGAATTGGCATAATCAATCCCATCTCACGATCGGTGACCAAAAACCTCAGGGAACGGTCCATCGACAAGAAAGCTTCTAATTGCGTTCAGAACCCACTCATAAGTATATGTCGTTTCTTCGACGATAATTACGTTGGCGATCTGGAAATTTGTGTTGCACGAAGACATACCAACCATCTCAATGAATGGCATGCCGTATCGATTAGTCTTGTACGTTGAATTGATGGCCACAATCCATGGATAAGTCCAAAATACCACAACAGCTTCGGGATGAGCCATGAATAAATGAGTCAAAGTACCATTAAGTGCTGAGCGGTGACTAGTGACATACCCATTAGAGGTGGCAAGATGCAAACATTTCTCAGCTGTGTTGCGCCCGCTTCGCTTTTCTCTTCCATAGGCCGATCGCTCATTGTAAACCTGCCTAATGGTCTGATGCAGGTCTAGAAATGAATGATTGAGGCTCACATTGATATGCCTGGGGGTTGTTTCAACATTCGTCAAATCTCTTATCATTTGTTTTGGCTTTGCATGAAGCATGCTACTCTGTCATGCCCCTTAGCGTACACTGAAAATTGGTGGTTGTGCATCCCTCGTCGAGAATCCTTGTACGGTACTACATTCCAACCCTCCCCTATGCTACTCTCTTTCATGACAATCATGAAAGGGCAATCACAACTTCTTGTCGAAGTCTTACTTTGTCGGACAATATCCGAATCGCTCATATCGACAACCTTATCTTTTCGACCCCGATTGCAAATACAATATATCCTAAGGGGACCATTCTTATTTTTTTGTACGACCCCATGACAAGTTCAAATCCTACATGACGAGCAGTCCGTTGCAGGTAGGAATAAGCTTCGATGTGACTAGGAAACACATTTGTGGTTGCGAATGCTGAGTAACCATTCCCCCCTGCAATCGCTCTATATGCCTCATTGCCATCCTTAAACAAAAATAAATATCAAGTAATTAGTTTCACTCAAATATTATACCAAACACAATGATGTCATAAATCAGTCTAATAACAAATAAAATATATAGGGCGTAATGTTTGTTAATAAATGCATAAAAGATACCTACACATATTTAAAGTATAATAATTCTCACTACTAGTATGAAATCTATAACCACATTAAAAAATACAAATTTTGTTTTATCGTCATTAGTAGTCCCAAATTATAATGTATATCATCATTAGTAGTCCCAAATTATAACGTATTAGTAGTACCAAATGAACTAACGTATTATTACAATCATTTTAAACTTAGAAAAATCATCTAACTAAGATAAATCATCTAACTAAGATAATCATCTAACTAAGATAAATCATCTATCAAACGAACTAACGTATTTTATGTTCTAAATGAACTAACGTATTAGTGGAACCAAATTATAACTAAGATAAATCATCTAACTAAGATAAATCATCTATCAAATTAAAGAACGTATTTTATGTTCCGAACGAACTAACATATTAGTAGAACCAAATTATAACTAAGATAAATCATCTAACTAAGATAAATTAGTAGTACCATATTATTTAACAAATTAGTATTACTATCTAATGAACTACAAAAAATTACACGTAAATAAGATTAAAAAAATGAATAAACTTTAACTAAAATAAATCATATTAAAAAAATTCACGTTTAACCGAGATGAAAAAATAATAACTATAATAAATAAATAAAAACTTATTCAATTTAACCAAAAAAATCATATTAAAAAAAATTCACGTAATTAAATTTAATAAAATTTAACTATCAAAAATCATAAAAATTTAATAAATTTAACTAAAATAAAAACTCAAAAAAATATTCATGTAACTAAGATGAATAAAATTTAACTATAATAAATTATGGTATTAGATAGAATATAAGTCTCTACTTTAAAACCTAAGAAATCATAAATTTAACTATTAATTATTGCAATAATCAACACTTTAATTTAAAAATTACCTCGAAAGACATGGAACTTCCAACTCCCAAATTTAGAGTAAAAATTCAGAGATTTCTACCCAATGAAAATTTACAGCCTATTTTATAGAAAAAATTTACACTTTTTTTTTGAATTTAATGGAGTAAATGACATTAAATGCGGGCAGATGGTAGTTAGGCAAAGGAGAACCGAAAATGAGAAGGAGAAGAAAGTTGGAAAAGAGAAAGGAGAACCGAAAATGAGAGAAAAGGAGAATAAGACTAGGAATGAAAGGAGAACCGGAGGTAATATATGGAAAGGAAAACCGGGAAGGGATTGGGAAGAGAACCGGGAAGGGAGACCCGGTCCGGGTCAACGTAAGGTAAACCGGTCAAGGAGACCCGATTTGCCTCTTACCAAGGAGAGCGAGCAAAGCTACGAACGGAGAGCCGGAGACTCGAACTGAGCCGGAGAAAAATTGGAGAGCTGGAGAAGAGAACAGAGCCGGGGAAGAGCGGGAGAACCGGAGAAGAGAAGGGGGCCGGGGAAGAGAAGGAGGCCGGAGAAGAGAAGGGGGCCGGAGAAGAAATGGAGAGCGGTGGTCGGGGAAGGGAACGAGAATGGAGGGCGGAGATGGGAAGGATAACTAGAGCGGAGGAAGGAGAGGAGATCGGGGGCCGGGGAAGAGAAGGAGAATGGGCAGGGACTGGGGAGGAAAGGAGAAGGTGCCGGAGAAGAAGAAAGGCCGGAGAAGAAGAAAGGCCGGGGAAGAAGGGTCGGAGAAGAAGGCCGGACGAAAACGAAAACGAATCCACCACCATTGACCGCTGCGGTCCGCCGCCGCCGTTAACTGCTGCGGTCCGCCGCCGCCGTTAACTGCTGCGGTCCGCCGCCGTTAACTGCTGCGGTCCGCCGCCGCCGTTAACTGCTGCGGTCCGCCGCCGCCGTTAACTGCCGCGGTCCACCGCCGCCGTTGACCGCCGTGGTCCACCGCCGCCGTTGACAGTCGCCGTCCATCGCCGTTGACTGTCTCCGTCCGCCGCCGTCCGCAGCCGTTGACAGTCTGTGTTGACAGTCGCCGTCCGCCGCCATTGACAGTCGTCGTCAGCCGCCGCTGACAGTCATCGTCCGCCGCCGCTGACAGTCGCCGTCCGCCGCCGCTGACAGTCACCGTCCGCCGCCGCTGACAGTCGCCGTCCGCCGCCGCTGACAGTCGCCGTCCGCCGCCTCTGACAGTCGCCGTCCGCCGCCGCTGACAGTCGCCGTCCGCCGCCGCTGACAGTCGCCGTCCGCCGCCGCTGACAATCGCCGTTCGTCGTCCGCCGTCCGCCACTGCTGACAGTCGCCATCTGCCGCCATTGACGGTCGCCGTCCGTAGCCGCTACTGACTGCCGACGTCCGCCGCCATTGACCGCTGCCGTCCGCCGCTGATCACCACTTCCCAAGCTGTTAATTAACATTGACCAACCATTAATTATTATTGATGGTTAATTTAATACTAATGTTAATATAATTAATTATTATTAATTTATAAATTAATTTAAATTAATGTTAAAATATATGAGTATTTAAATTAGAGAAAGTCTCAGGAAAGGCGGCCTGCCCATAAGCTTATCGACAGGCCAGGGACTATTTTGAAATTTGGGGTTTAATTTATAATTAATCAAAATTTGGGTAATAATTAGAGAAATTACCTCCCATGCCCTTTCTTCTTCCTTATTTCTATCTTCACTTTCTCTCATCGTTCTTCAACCGTCGGCGGAGCAACCTCATTGATACGCCTCTGTCGGAAACCAGGAGTCACCGCTTCGATCACCTCCGATGACCCGCTTACCCACCAGTTTTCGTTCCATCTCTCCCCACAATCTCGGTTTCTCCCATCGAAGTTTCTGTTTCCGAGCGTTGACAGATCCAAGCGCTATTGGCTCCAATCTCATCCAGTCCATGGAGAGCAAGGCTAGTTATTCACCTTATATTTTCATTCATTGTTTTCTCCGATTTATTCACTATGATTCAGATTATAATTTTCCTCTAATTTCATTCCACTCCTACATGTAAAGCACACCACTCAGATTATAGGTTTGAAGCTACGAGTGTTTTAATCGAACACTTACATTTGAAGCTATTCAATTCAAATTCTGTTGAATTGGTCCTTATTTGTTTGGGAAGCTGTGGTGTTACTATTGATTGGAAATTTCCTGGCAGAGTTTCAGAGTACAATGCAAGAAACTATAGCAGTGATCCAAGTTTTTAAATGCAGAATTTGGAAGTAGACTTGGCTAAAATAGTTTAGTACAGTCAGATCAAATTTGAGTATGCAGACAATAAGAGAGAATAATGCAAATGTTAAGAGAGGGTTTTATGTCAATCCCAAGACTAAGTTGCTCTTCATTGTTGGCATTCGCAGGTATATTTACTGTAATTGCATACTTTTTGTCGTGATTTTGAAGCCATGTTTGTATTGATCGTATTATTGCTTGTATACTGATTACATACTAACAAGTACACATGGTGAAACTGACCTAAGTCTTGCTCTACTGAGTTTAAGAAAGAATTTATATTGTGTCTATAGGACATAGAGATAGGCTGTCTGAATGAGCAGTTGGAAGAGGATGCTTGGTGCCTGGAACATTTGCAAATCCAGCTTCTTGAGGAAAAGAGCAATCTATCTGATGTTGAGCACCAGAATGCAATGTTGCAGAACCAGATTAACATGCTTATGGACATGCTACAGGAAAATGAAAATCTAGACGACGATCATGGAGGTGCAGAGGAGCCTTGATATGTTTCCCCCTTTTCTCGTTCTGTGATACATACATTCATATAGTATGTACGAGAGCTAAAAGCGCTTTTTTAAGCACTGAGCTCCAATAATTTGTGTGTTCATGTAATTGTGTTGTAATGCTGTGTAAAATGACTTCTTAGGTTGCATCTGTAAATTTCCATATACTGAACAGTGGCTTAGCACATTCATATTATTTGATATTATTTGATACACTGGAATGAAATGTTGTATATTGCAATATTACTTTTGCGATTTCTGCCGCATTAGCATATGAGTATGTTTAAAGGTTTTTTCGCCTCATAAGATCGACATGTAGTTTTAACTTGAACATTATTGTAGATCATAGCATCAGAGCAAGTTCTATGTGGATGTTTCACACGTAGAACATGTATATGTTAGTTTAAATGATGTATAAGTAAACCTCTGTATTTGTGTGAGGTTGATGTTATGATATGCATTGGTTTAATTATTTGTTGCATTCGTTAGTGCAACACACGTAGAAATTTCGTTTGTTTAGTTAAATGCTGAATTTGTTAGTATTCAGTTGGTACTAGTTAGTTGTACATGACTTTTATTTTCAGTTGTTGTTGATAATTCATTTTGAATTAGGAACTGTGTTCGATTAGTTAAATGTTGAATTTGTTAGTATTCAATTGGTACTATTTAGTTTTTATATGACTTTTTCTTTTTTATTTGTAGTTGATTGTTCATTTTAAATTAAAAACTGCATTTGTTTAGCTATATATTGCATTTATTAAGATTCGGTGTATACTAGTTTCTTGTATAGTGTATGGATTTTTGTTTTCATATGTTGTTGATTGTTCATTTTGAATTAGAAACATCATTTGTTCACTTATATGTTGCATTTGTTAGTATTTAGTGTGTAGAACTATAAAGTTGTGTTGTGAATGGCTTTTTATTTTCATTTGTTGTTGATTGTTCATTAAATGTTGCATATGTATACTTAGATATTGCATTTGTTAGTATCAGTGTGTACTAATTAGTTGTAGTCGTATTGTGAATGTCTTTTTGTTTTCATCTGTTGTTGATTGAACACTTTTAATTTTATGTTACTTAGATATTGCATTTGTTAGTATCAGTGTGTACTAATTAGTTGTATTGTGTATGACTTTTTATCTTCATTTTTTGTTGATTGTTCAATTTAAATTAGGAACTGCATTTGCTTACCTATAAGTTGCATTTGTTAGTATCAAGTGTGTATGTGTTAGTTGCATTGTGTATGACCGTTTGTTTTCATTTGTTGTTGATTGCCTTTTGAATTAGGAACTGCATTTGCTTATTTATATGTAGCATTACTTAATGTTCAGTGTGTACTTATTAGTTGTATCGTGTATAACTTTTTGTTTTCACTTGTTGATTCTTCATTTAGAGTTGAACACTGCATATGTATACTTACCAATCGCACAAATTAGCAAGATTATGCACAATTTGGATAGCATTTCTAGTCACCTTTTCATTGCAAAGAAAACACGACCCGGATAGCATTTCTAGCCTCCTTTGTCCTTGGAAATCAGAAGCTAGTTGTAAAACAAGAAGTGAATATGAGAAAGGTTATGAGTTGAATCAAAGTGTTGGGTGAAAATCAATTAATTCTCCAAAGCTTTAGTACGAACTACAAATAAATACTAGGCTAAAGTTACTCACTACACTCAATTATACATGGAGCAAAAGAGAATTGTAATTAAAATGATAAACATTGATGAGGAAATTATGGAATGAAGAAAGAAGAAGGGCAATTGTAAACCCAGCTTTCAGGCTCAGAATTGACAAATTCCAGATCCAAATAACCTGTTCTTTATGGGTTCTAAACTGCACTGCAATGCATGGTTGACATCCTCTGCATTTGTGTTCACATTTCGGTGGCTTCGAACCCGGTCCGTTGATCTTAATCCACCCCCCTTTGCATTCCAACAAAAAGAAGAGCACCTACATAGTTTTTCAATTCAGTTAATATGTGATTGTTATCATTTCATGGACATCGCTAATAGAAACAAAAGCAAAAGCAAAAGCAGTTAACACACTCTTGTGTAGCATTAACATTTTATTCAGATTAGGCTGATCATTTTGTCAATTGCTTATTTAAACATACAATGACTTTGATTCAGAGTAGAAGTCCTAAAAGCTCACACAAAGCTAAAGAATAAGCTATCATAGGTTGAAACATTACAAGAAGCTTGTACACAGAAACAATCCCTCATCCATTCATGGGGCCAAAATTTTACATTACAGGTGAGAATCACTAATCCAAATATGCACAAGCCATATGTACATAAATCTCACCACTATAGAGAGAAAGGTAATCCATATGAAATGTGTTTATCAAGTACTGGAGCATTGTTTGCTAGTATCGATTCTATATAGGTCTCTGAGTGAACATGTATTGCAACACTGGAGAATACATCATTTATAGGAAAAACAAAAGTGAAGATTAAAAGAAACCTGTACAACAAATGACTGACACAGGATTCCATAAAAAACGGCAACAGTAACAGAAACATGTAAAAAGATCTCGGTAAAATACATCCACGTTTGCAGGCTCGTCTAAGCGTCTAGACGAACCATAGCATATTCTGGGCAATCTAGGTTCATGTTTCATCAAAATGCAAGAGGCGCAAAAGAACCCCAAACAGACATAACATCAAACACCTGAAGTGCACAAACATTTCCCTACATTTCCACACCAAATTTCAAGAATTAAGAACATGAAAGCAATAAACCAACCTGTTGCTCTGGGACTAAACCATTTTTTGCCGCTCGCAAACATGATCCCATGCTCATACAAGAATACCTATATTGTTTATTCTCTCCCTCCAGAACCTTCAATCTGCCGAGAGCGAGCGAGGTGGCGGAAAGGTGCTTCAGGGGTATAATCTTGATGCTCCGGGAGTGTTGGAAATGGAGCTGGCGGCGGAAGAGGAGGAATCAGCTCTGGCGACACCCAAGTTCTGAATCAGCGCACTTTAGGGAGAAGGAAGAAATGCAATTAACCCGGAACCTTATGACCCAGAAGTTAGATGGATCTATCCGCGAATTTTGTTATATCCTTTAATTGCATATTAGTCCCTGGCCTGTCATATGCTTACGGACAGGCCGCCTGTCAAGAGACCCACTCTTTAAATTATATAATTTACAGGACGTAATCAAGTAAAATACAGAACGTGATATAGCAATCTACTTAATAATTGTAAGATTGTAAACGATCGTACTTTTATTGTTTTAACTAGGCCTCTCCGGCCGCACACTGAGCGTGCTGTCGAATTGGACCAAAATCATTGATTTCACTTCCACGCATCCCAAGGTTCTGCTTTCAAAATCATTAGCAGAAACTTGCCCCCAACTGCATTCCCACAACTCAAAGTTGTTTGCTTGAAATATATGTATCTATATTTGGAGGTCCACATCCAACTGAAGGAACAGATACCTGGCCTTGTACCGAAGGAGCATAATGGAAGGAAAGGCTAGTTAAGATTCACACGGACAGCGAACTCAAAAAAAACCCGAGTTCATGATTTTGTTGTTGCATACAGTAGAAAAGTAAATTAATTTGTGGCTGCTTTTGATTTTGGAAGCAGAGGGTTGAGGACGCATTTCCATAATGCGTCCTCCCATTTTTTTATTTTTTCAGAATTCTCTCCCTTTTTAATTCTCTCCCTCTTTGTTTCCGAAAGTTTGTTCCAATTTTTTTTTGTTTTCGAAAATAGTTAGGATTTATTTTATTATTTCTAAAATCAATTAGAGGACTCATGTGGCATTATTTTATTTTATTTTTCTAATGTGGCATTATTTTATTTTTTCCGAAATGATTTTTGTAGCACTCGTTTTTGAAACGACTCCTCGGAACAGGTGAATTGTTTTTTTGAAATTATTTTTTTTTCTGGAAATTATTTAGAGCACTCTATTTTGAAACATAAATATATACATATATATAAATATAAATATATAAATATAAATATAAATAAATATAAATAAAAAATATATAAAAATATATACATATACGGATAAATATATATAAAAAATATATACACGGATATATATATATATAAATATATACATAAATATAATATATATATATATGAATATATATATATATAAATATATATATATATATAAATAAATATATATATATATATATATATAAATATATAAATATGGGAGGAGTTCTATGCACTCCCTTATATTAACTCAAATCTACACTCAAAAATCCTGACCGTAGGATCACATCAGATCAAACCTCTTTTATTTATTCCATTGGTTTTTCTGATGTGATCCTACGGTCAGGATTTTGAGTGTAGATTTGAGTTAATATAAGGGAGTGCATATAACCCCTCCCTATAAATATATATAAATATGTACACACATGTAAATGTGTGGATGTACACACATGTAAATGTGTGGATGTACACACATGTAAATGTGTGGATGTACACACATGTAAATGTGTGGATGTACACACATGTAAATGTGTGGATGTACATATATATAAATACAAATATAAATATAAATAAAGATATATATGTATATATATAAAAATATATATATATATACATATATATAAATATAAATATAAATAAAGATATATACATATATGAATATATATACATATATATATAAATATATACATATATATATAAATATACATAAATATAAATATAAATATAAATAAAGATATATATACAAATATACAAATATATAAATATACAAATATATAAATATATATATATATATATATATATATATATATATAAATATGCACACACATAAATGTGTGGATGTACACACGTAAATATGTGGATGTACACACACGTAAATGTGTGGATGTACACACACGTAAATGTGTGGAGGTACACACACGTAAATGTGTGGATGTACACACATATATATAAATATATATATATATATAAATATAAATAAAGATATATATAAATATAAATATATACATATATATAAATATATACATATATATAAATAAAAATATATACATATATAAATATATACATATATATAAATAAAAATATATACATATATATAAATATAAATAAAGATATATATATAAATAAAAATATATACATATATATAAATATAAATAAAGATATATATAAATAAAAAATATATACATATATAAATATAAATATAAATATATACATATATATAAATATAAATAAAGATATATATATATAAACATATATATAAATATAAATGAAGATATATATAAAAATAAAAATAAAAATAAAAATAAATATAAATAAAGATATATATATATATAAATAAATAAACATAAATAAACATATATATATATATATATATAAGATATATATAAATATAAATAAATACATATATATAAATATATATAAATATAAATATAAATATATATATAAATATAAATATAAATAAAGATATATATATATATATATATATATATATATATATATGAATATATATATATATATATATATATATATATATATATATAAATATATACATACATGTAAATGTGTGGATGTACATATATGTAAATGTGTGGATGTACATACATGTAAATGTGTGGATGTACATACATGTAAATGTGTGGATGTATAAATATAAACATAAATATATACATATATATAAATATAAATATAAAAATAAAAATAAAAATATAAATAAAAATAAATAAGGATATATATATAAATATAAATATATATATAAAGATATATAAAAATATAAATAAAGATAAATATAAATATAAATATAAATATATATATATATATCAATATAAAAATAAAAATAAATAAGGATATATATAAATATAAATATATACATATATAAATATAAATGAAGATATATAAAAATATAAATAAATATATAAATATAAATATATATATATATATATGAATAAATATATATAAATATATAAATATATACATACATGTAAATGTGTGGATGTACATACATGTAAATGTGTGGATGTACATACATATATATATATAAATATAAATAAATAAATAAATAAATATATATATATATATATAAATATAAATATATACATATATATAAATATATAAATTTTAAAAAAAATTGACCAGAAATTTTTGACCGGAAATTTGACCAGAAATTTTAAAAAAAAAATTAAAATGGCTTAGAGGACGCATTATCATAATGCGTCCTCGCCACGTGTCGCGACGCCGTGCGCCGCATGACATTTTTGACTGGAAAATGGAAAAAAAAAAGAAAAGAAAAAGGAGAGGACGCATTACCATAATGCGTCCTCCATAAGAAGTTGCCGTTTGTGGCTACTGTAGCCACAAACATAGCAATTTCTCGAAAAAACCCTTGGCAGCAGCAAGACACTGACAAACCCAAGAATTCCATCCTTAACTTACATCAAACCACGACATCCTTTTATTACATTTTTTTAAAATTTAAACCATCCGAAGATGGGGGAATTTATTAGGCTCCCCAAGCCAAATTTAAATGTGCCAAATTAGGCTCGGAATGTCTTTGTTCTTTACAAAAAGATCATCCAATTGATGATCCAAGAGCCAAAATAAGCTCTTGAAACAATATAGCACTTGCTTCCAAAAGCGGTGTTTCCACCTATTCAAAGCTAAAAGAAACTAATGATCATCAATATGCTAAACGACTACTATCTTAGTATTCCATGTAGCTGATATACCATGAACAGGTCGGCGAATCGAGAATTCGAAACCCCTGTTTGTCAATGATATGCCAGCTAGATGGAGAGAAAGATTAGAACCAATATAAACAATGAAGCAGCTATAAGGCAAGCACTCAGTGTGGAGTGGTGTCATCATACGACAAGAACTTCAATAAACTCCAGAAGGGCAAAATCCCAGCAGCATCAGAGGATGAAGTAGAAGAAATATCATCAGCATCAGGTCAGCATCAGACCTGCCAAGCATAAATGAAATAGCAGCAGTTTCTGTTCTAATGGTGAAGGAGGCAATTATATGATTAACCAGTGAAGTTCCAATAAATGAAGCTTCACCAAGCACAAACTTGTTGCTTATACTCATAAGCAACAACACTTATACTAACACTGATAAGCAACAAGCATCAGTCACACTCCTAAGCAACAAGCATACTCATAAGCATAAACACACTTATACTAACACTGATAAGCATAAACACGCTTATTCTAATTCATATTAATATCCATTGGAGTTCCAATTCTAAGCCCAGGATAACCATTCCTGTCCAGGAGGAAAAGACTGAATATGTAAATCACCCCCTAATTTATTTTCCAATGCAATTTTTGCGAAGAAATCAGCAGCAGTATTGGCTTCCCTAGGAGTATGTTGGATTGGATGCACCAGATGTTTTAAATGAAGAAAACTGCAAATGGAGAAAACTCTCCATGGGCATCTCGATGGATTATGAATACCCTTAACAGCCGTTAGACAATCAGATTCTATAACACAGCAATTTAGTGCCAGTTCTGAGCATAATTCATAGCCACTTTGAATGGATAAAAGTTCAGCATGTAATGGCGAGGGAGATTGGAAAGTTTTGACTCTCATTTTAACCACAATCCCTTTCCAATTCCTAACTATTACTGCAGATGAGGATAGACCACCAGGTTTCCATGTAGCATCGGTATTAATTTTGTATCCCATTAGTGGTATATGCCATTTCACCGCAGTCACAGATTTTTTCTTTTTTTGAAGGATATTAGGAATGATTTTTTGCTTGGATCCAATGCTTATGCTTATCTAGATTACCTTTCGGTTGATGAGCTGAGAAAATTAGGAATATCATGTCTTTAATATCCTGAAAACATGCATCTGTGGAGAAAGGCTTATTTTCGAAAATGATTTTATTCCTACTGGTCCAAAGAAACCAGATTGTAACTAATAGAGCAGCAATTATCAGATTTGACTGTATCTTAGAGTCAGCCCTAAAGGATAGGTAATGTTCTACTCTACTTTTTAGACTTCCAAAAACTGACTGTTGAAGTTGTAAAAGGTTATTAACTCTTTGCCATATAACAATGGAAGAAGGGCAGGAGTTGAAGAAATGATCCAAAGAATCAGAATGGTTCATGCATAGGGGACGTTTAGAAGCTAGAGAAAAACCAGACCTACAGAGAATATTATCAAATGGAAGGATTCCATTGAGTGCTCTCCACATAAGAACATACATCTTTTTAGGGATGAAAGTGGACCAAACCTTGTTGAAATGTCTGATAGTTGGTCTCTTTTGTCTGAAGATTCTGTAGGCAGAACTAATTGTGAAATTCCCATCCATGGTTGGTGTCCAGACAAGCTTATCTTCATGGGAGTTAACCAGATTTACTTCCTGCGGGATATGAAAAGTATTGGTAGCCAAATGAGGCTCCAAATTTGGAAGGATAGTATCTTTGTTGGTTATGAATGACCTTAGGGAGATATCCACGAAGGGAATATCCATCTCTTAAGGCCATTCATAACACAAAGCTCCATCACCTATCCAGTTAGCATTCCAAAATGAACATTCACCAATACCATAGATAACTCTAGAATGGCTGTTTGCCTTAGCAGTGATTTTACAAATTCTGTTCCAAGTGTGAGATTTTTTGTAAGAGTCAGGAAGAGACCATAAATGAGCAGACCATTGAGTATTATTTTTTTTGCAGTTTCCACCATAGTTTACAAGAGAAAGCATCAGCTATAGCATTTAGATCTCTGAGGCCTACTCCATTTTCCTCCACAGGGAGGCTCATTTTTTTCCAGGATCTCCACTTTTTTTCCTTTCTGTGTTGTCCCAGCTCCCCCAAAATAGGCCAGAAGCAATTTTTTCCATTTTTTAAAACTATCTTTGGAGGACTTAAAACTGCAAAAATGTGCATGGGAATTGAAAGAAGACAATGATTAATCAGTATAATCTTTCCTGCTATAGTTAGCCATCTATTCTTCCAATTATTTATAGATTTCTCCATTCTTTCCAAAATAGGTTGGTAATGAACCTGCAGATTACGACCTGAAAAAATAGGGACTCCTAGATACTTAAAAGGAAAAGAACCTTTCACCATACCTAGACTCCTTCTCACAGATTGAACTAATGCTGCAGAGGTGTTTGTGCCAATAAAAAATTCAGATTTTGCAAAATTAACCTTTTGACCTGATGTTTGCTCATATGCTTTCAGGAAATTTTTAAACCTTTTCAGAGTAGTGGGATTTGTATTAAAAAAAAACAGCAGTATCATCAGCATACATCAGATGTGAAATGGGGGAACATGTCTTTGGCAGACTGAAATATTGTAAATACCCTATGCTAAACAATTTCTTTAAACTTCTGGAGAAAGCTTCAGACAGTAAATTGTACAAGAAAGGAGAAAGTGGATCTCCTTGTTTAATACCCCTTGAAGATGCAAAGAAGCCTGAAGTTACTCCATTAATTAGAACTGAGAAGTGAGCTGAAGCAATATTATGCATGATGCTTCTAACAAATTTACCATGAAAACCAAATTGGAGGAGAATTGAGTTCAGGAATGACCATGACACCCTATCAAAAGCTTTTTGCATATCTAATTTAACTATCAAGTTTGAAGCCTTAGATTTTCTAGACAGAAATCTGGTCATCTCTTGCATTTGAATGACATTATCAAAAATATCCCTTCCTTTAATAAAAGCACTCTGCTCAGGGGATATCAGTAATGGCATCAGAGGTTTAATCCTTTCCATTATCATTTTAGAGAATACTTTATTCACAAAATTGGATTGGCTGATAGGTCTGAAATCAGAAAACGTGATTGGAATTGGTTTTTTGGGGATTAAGGTAAGCCAAGTGCTAGAGATGGCTTTTGGGATATTGCCATTAGTTAGGAAGCCATTTGCAGCATCTAAGAGGTCATCTTTAATAGTGACCCAGAAAGAGGTGTAAAACTCACCTGAGAATCCATCAGAACCTGGAGCACTAGATTTATTTAAATAAAAAACCGCGAATTTAAGTTCCTGGATATTAAAAGGTTGCAACAGGGTGAGATTTTGTTGGTCAGTGATCACTTTAGGAATTTCTTTAAGGAAATGTTGTAGATAAGTACCCATCTTTTGAGGGGCATCCTCATTAAGTAATTCCTTAAAGAAACGCACCCCTTCTTCTTTAATCAATTGTGGTTCTGTTATCCAATTCCCTCCACCATCCTTGATTTTACTAATTTTTGATCTTGCTCTCCTTTCCCTAATAGAGTGGTGAAAGTAACTAGAGTTTGCATCCCCATATTTAATCCAGTTTAACCTTGCCTTTTGCTTCAAAAAAATATTTTTTCCTTTCTGAGATCTCAAAAGCATGGCTTTTGACTTTATAAGTTCAGCTAAGACTGATTCATCTTGTGTTTGCTGAAAACTAATTTCCAGATCATTAACTATGGTCTCAGAGTGTAACAGATTTTGATTTACATTACCAAAGTGTGATTTGTTCCACTCTTTAATTTCAATCTTTAGCCTCTTTAGTTTAAAAACTAATCTATGCATCCCATAGAATGGAGAAACCAAATTCCAGTTTGATACAACTAAAGCTAGAAAATCTTGTCTATTTGACCACATCTCTTGATATCTAACTGGCCTAGGTACTTGTTCTTCAGCAGATTGAACAGATAAAAATAAAGGGGAGTGGTCCGAAGTCATTCTATTTAGCACATGTATGGAGCTGTTAGGAAAGAGTTCCAACCAATTTAAATTAGCAATGCCCCTGTCTAATCTTTGAAACATTAAATCCTTACATTTATCCCGATATCTATTATTACTCCAAGTAAAAGAATTACCTACTGTAGGGATATCATGCAGATCCATGTTATTTATAAATTCATTAAACTGTTTCATGCTTTTTTGGGGTGTTGATTTCCTTCCTTTATATTCAATAACAGAGGCAACAGTATTGAAATCCCCAATATATATTGAAGGTTCAGGGGTTGGGGTTTGTAAATCATTCCATAATACCTCCCTCGTTTGTCTGTTTACACTAGCATATATGAAGAAACAGTTCCAGCTAACAGAAGTGGCGTTATCAGAAATTCTGACTTGTAAAAATTGATCTGATTCCCTTATACTGATTATACTGAAAACATGGTTCCATAATATCCAGATTTTAGCATTCTGAGCAGGAATGGCATTTTTGTATCCAAGTTCATGCATCAAAGTGTTTAAATTCTATTTATCATGCCAAGGTTCTATTAAACATAAAATGTCAATCTTATGTTTAAAAGTTAGGGCCTTTAGTCTATCTAGTGATGTTCCATATCCTCTAACATTCCATACTAGTATGTTCCCTATAGTGGTGTGTTTTATCATTTAAAAACGGTAGGGGTTGCTTTTTGTGAAGATCTTAGTTTCCTAAGTTTCGTAACAGAAATCTTACTTTTGTTACCTACCTTTCCCTCATTTTTCTCCATGTTATCTGAAGTGGAAATCAGTTCAAAATTGCTTACCTTTACCTGAGGGCTGTGCTCTTGATTTATATTCTGTTCTGATGTAATATTTTCACTAACCTGTTCCCCATCAATGAAATCATCGGTGTTGACTGGAGATTTGATTGCTGAGATGACAACTTGCTCTGTGGGACCTACTTGCATATTCTCTGGGATTGACAGCCTTCCTATTGTTGTTGTCTTGTCATCAGAAGTAGATTGCACAAAAGCTTCCTGTGATTCCAAAGACTCATGGAAAATCTTGACTACTTCACCTTCCTGATCATCTTCCTGTAAATCATCTAAGGTTTGGAAAGCATTTGATATTGTGACCGTGTTATTTTTAGTCAAATCTTCCCTGATAGGAGAAAGGTCAGCTTGTTGGTTCTTTTTTCTCCAGAAAAATGAGGTTATTGGTTTAGAAATGTCATCCAAAGAATAGAAAGGAACATTTCTTTTCTTATGACTAACACTGAAAGAGTTGAGATTATTATCATGTTGGAAACCTGTAGTCATTTTTTGAGTTTGAAAATCTTTTTCTTTTTGTGAGACAGATAGAGTTGAGGATCCCTCTATATCTATTGTTTCTTTTGGAGGAGGTACTAAAACTTTCTGAGTGTCATCATGTACTGGGTGTTTTCTTTCCTTATGCTCATTGACTTCAGCTTTATTAGTATTCTTTTTCCTCAATCCTGGACGCAGAAAGTTGCAATTTGCCTGACTATGACCAATAATCCTACAGTGGGTACAGTATATAGGCAATTCCTCATATTCTATGGGGTATTCTGCTACTTTGTTACCAATTCCTACCACAATAACAGAGGGGAGCTGAGATAATAGATCAACCTCTACACATACTTTGATGGCAGAGGGTCTAGTTAAAGCATTTGTGGCAGCATCCATTTTGAGATATCTACCTATCTGGATGCTAATACCAATAATTGCCGAAGTATTATAAAAGTGAATAGGAAGTTTGTGAATTGTTACCTAGGCAGGAACAATGGATGATTCAGTAGCTGGAGAGAAGTCAGGAGACCACTTTTGAACCTTCATGGTCGCACCTTGAAACATCCATTGGCCCTTCATCCAGCATCTCTGGTAATCCCCGCTTTCCTGAAAACGAATTAGAACATGGCGGTAGTCAATAGATCCTAATTGGAATTTAGACTTAAAACCAATTGATTTGAAAGCTGATTGTAGCGTTTCCATCGGAGGTTTCCCTCTGTTAAACTTTCCAACCAGAGCATTTTGATAATGCAAGGCTAAAAGATCGCCTTCCTCCGGAGGGAGGATATAGGCAATCTTTCCCTTAAACTCAGTGATGGGATGCAAATTAGGCGTATCGGGTAGAGATGACAAGAGTGGGGAAGGTTTCGAATTGAGAGCTTGGAGGAAACTTTTATTAGTGGAAGTTTCAGGCATTGGATTTGACGATGGAGCCGCCATGAACGGCGGCCAGAATGATGAAAAAAGACCATTATCAGAGGAAGAAGAAGTTATGTTCAGAGGAATATATGTTCAGTGTGTGTTTCGCACAATAAATCGTACACATGTACAGAAACTCAGTGTGCAAAACGTTAAGATGATAATGAGAGCACGTCGAAAGGTCTTTTATTACATCACATGTAAAAACATAGTACTGATCTAGTATGAACATGAAATAAAGATTGACCATTGCTTCATAAGAATGCCAAAGCCAGTGGATACAAAAGCAAAATGCAACTACAGTAAGATTCTGTCAGTTGGAAACTGAAACTAAGATTAGCTTGCAAGAAGAAACTAAATTCCACACTACTATGAAATGGAAGCCTAGTTCTGCAGTCGAAGTTTAAACACTCAATCCTAGATTGGGTAATGAAGCAATAAATGAATCTCTAAGTAAGCAACTTTATGACCATCGAAACATGCTTATATGAGTTGTACATGCCACTCAACATCAGAATGCCAACTCCAATTTTAACTACATTTTGGCCTCCAAGCTGTGATCTCCAAGTCTTCTTCCGGCATTTCAGCATCCAGCGCCTCCTCAGGAACACCTGAGAAGCTTGTCTAAACAACCAATCATTTTGTGAAATGGCTGGAAAGGGATAGAGCAATATGGGGAATATATCTACTAAATTACCCGGCTAAGGCCTTTGGAATTGAAAGGAGACTGTCCAACAATGCGATGTGTCCCTTTTTCTCCAGAATATCGTTCTTCAGGCTATCAACGGCTCGCCCTCACCCGCCCCGGCCACCCCACACCACAGCCTCACCGAAGAGGTAAATAACAGCACTCCTATAGCCGAGCACATGGCCCTCGAATGTGTTCGGTGCGCACAAGGAGTCCTCCCACTGGAAGAACTCCCACACTGCCGCTACTGAGATTCAAACCCATGCTCCCAAGGACATAGGCCATGCACCCAGAGTATCGTTCTTCAACTTCAATTGAAGCCGGCTTGGTTTTAGCTTCCCCTCAATCACTATGGATTTGTAATTTTGCTTATCCCCCCCATCTAAGGTACATCCTTAGAAGCATGTCAGCCCAATCCTGCGCTGGCTTTATCAAAAAAATTTTATCCAAAAGAAAGTTGCATAGAAAACATTATCTAAAGATTCCCCAAATTGAAATGCTCAAGGATATTTTGCCAGTAAAAGAATAGCAGGATTCTATTTCTACGCATTAACTTTGGTGTTGCGGTACAGATTTTGGTGTTTTAACCCATGCAAGTGAATAGTTTAAAAAAAGGATCCATTTGAAACCAGGTTCAAGTTTGGTTTTTACTGCCAAATGCAGTTCATTAGAATGATCAGTGAGGGTTTAAGAACGATATAGAGTTTCGTTTGGATATGTTTATAGCTTTACGCATTGTGGAGCACTCATGCTTCTAATTTTCGTTGTACGCGTGGATCGGTATACCACGCCCTATATTTTAATTACTTATTCCCTATATTTTGTACAATTTAAATATTTATGTATTTTGTATTAATTTAAATGAAATTGATTAGTTACAAATAATTAATTGTAAATCAATGACAATTAATTAGATTAACTTAAGTATTAGATTAACTATCAATGATAATTAATGGATGGTCAATGGCGGCGGGCGGTGGTTAGCGCCCCCGGGGTGGTGAATTACAGCGGTGGTGGTCACTGGTGATTTCGAAATCCGGCGTGAAATCCGGTGATTTTGTCTTTTCCGGCAATAGGTGTCTTTTCCGGCAACGTCTTCTTCTCCAGTCGCTGCAACACTTTCCTTCTCTTCTTCTTCTTTCTTTCTTCGGTCCAGTATCCTCTTCTTCTCCGGCCCGTTCTCATCTTCTTCTCCGGCCTGTTCTCATCTTCTTCTCCCGCCCGTTTTCCTCTTCTTCTCCGGCCCGATCTCCTCTTCTTCTCCGACGACCGGTCTCATTCCCTTCTCCGGCTCTGGGTCTCCGTCCCTTCCCCAGCCCCCGCTCTTCTCTCCTTCTCCCGCTCCGACTATCCTACCCTTCTCTGACCTCCAGTCTCCTCTCCTTCTCCGGCCCCGGTCTCCTTCCCTTCCCCGGCCCCCAGTCTCCTCTCCTTCTCCAGCTCCGGCTCTGGCTCTCTATTTCTTCTCCCGGCCCCAATCTCTTCTCCTTGGCCTGAAGCTGTCTCCTTTGCCCGTTCTTCCTGGCCAGCGATATGGATTAACGAAGTGGGTATCTTGACCGGTTCTCCTTCCCAATCCTTTCCCGGTTCTCCTTTCCATCTATTGCCTCCGGTTCTCCTTTCATTCCTAGTCTTCTTTTCTTTTCCCTCTCATTTTCGGTTCTCCTTTCCCTTCTCTCTGCTTTCTTCTCCTTGCCCAGCCCAGTTCTCCTTTGCCTAACTACCATCTGCCCCACATTTAATGTCATTTACCCCATTTAATTCAAAAAAGTGAACAAAATTTCTATAAAATGGGTTGTAAAAATGCTCATTGGGTAGATAATATAAGCCTTTTTACTCTAAATTTGGGTGTTGGAAGCTCCATGTCTTTAGAGGTATTTTTTAAATTCAAGTGTTGATTTTCGTAATAATTAATAGTTAAAGTTATGATTTATTAGTTTT
The DNA here is from genome assembly GCA_037428765.1 of Rubia yunnanensis. Taxonomy (NCBI): domain Eukaryota; kingdom Viridiplantae; phylum Streptophyta; class Magnoliopsida; order Gentianales; family Rubiaceae; genus Rubia; species Rubia yunnanensis. Next base: position 114,052,807 of record CM075061.1, on the reverse strand, counting down.
TTAAGTAGAAACTTATATTCCATCTCATAATTATTAGTTATGATGTTTTATTTGAATATTATATATAGTTGTTAACATTTTATTGTCTATGCATGTCTCCTTATATTCCCTCTAATTTTGTTCTAGATTTCATCATTTATAGTTGAAAATATGTTAATTTAATGTTAATTAATATGTTAATTATTTTTTTAATCTTAGTTAAATGAATAATTTGCAAAATTTGGTACTACTAATACGTTATTTCATTTGATAGATGATTTATCTTAGTTAGATGATATACGTAGTTCATACATTATAATTTGGTTCTACTATTTTTTTTTAAATTAAACCATCCGGAGATGGAGGAAAGTTGTATTAGGCTTCCCAAACCATTAAAAAACAAGAAAGAAGCCGAAGCTTAGTTTATTTACAATGTGAGAGCATATTGCTCTTGAAGCAACACCTTGTTGCTTCCAAAATGGTTGAGATAGAGTCCTTGAGTAAACTAGAGGATTACAAATACTAATGGCTAGGTAATTGGTGCTCGAACTTGTTAGTGAATCGAATGACGAGACACAAGTCAGTCAGAGACAACCTTAACCTAAGCCATAAGCCTATCTTCTAAGTCTTTGTGAAACCATTGCCAATGCTGTGTGATAGCTTTTACTTTGGAAAATCCATTGAGAGTAGCCAACCACTTAGCTTCCTGAGTTGTTCTCCATTTTGTCCGATCATTGCCTGCAAAATATGCAGTAAAAACAAGTTAGTAGCATCTGGTCAGTGGGCAGTTCTCAGGGAAGGAAAACCTTCCTTATCTAACTTAACCAGCCCTGAAAATTTTGGAGGTAGCATATGTAAACTACTAAAGATGGAAGTAGTCCTAGCAGATAGCCATTCCTTAGCCAATGCATCGGCAACCAAATTTGCCTCACGGTGGATGTGCAGTATATTTATTTCCCCCAGAGTCTGATGAATTTCATCAGCAAGTTCAAACACTTTCCAAATAGCTTTTAGAGGATATTGAACAGAAAGAATAGCCCCTAAGCAGTCAGATTCTATAATGATAGGTATCAAAATACTCTGACTAATCTGTACTGCAAACAAAATAGCCTTTAGCTCAGCTTCTAAGGGAGAAATAGCATGAGTAAATTTAGTGTGAGCCGAGATGAAAGTACCACTTGAGTCCCTAATGATCAGTCCTAGACCACACTCATCCTCTTGTTTATTCCAAGCCGCATCCACATTAAATTTATATCCAATCTCAGGTTTTTTCCATGCAATTTTGAAGATCTTAGGTTTTGGAGCAGTTTTAATCAATGGCAGGAAGGAATGATTAGCAATACCATAATCAAAAGCAGATGAGATGAAAGCTGGTTTGTAGATGAATGAGTAAAAAATTTGGTCTCTAATCCGGTTAAGAATTATGACAGTACTAGGGGCCCTCCCATCATATAAACAATCATTCCTCATCTTCCATAGGTTCCAGATTGTAATTAGAGCAGCATTCCTAATGAGTGTGGAGTGCAATGAGCTTAAACCTTGATAGGTCAAATAATAAGATACTCTTTCCCAAACAGAAGGGAAAATTTTGTTGGAGATCCCCATATAAGAGTGAATGTTCTTCCAAACCAGAGTTGTGAAAGTGCATGAGTTAAAAAATGATCTAGAGAATCCACATGGTTACAGCACATAACACATTTAGAAGGTAAACAAATAGTAAGTCTCTGTAAGACATTATCAAAAGGTAAATAGGAATTAATAAGTTTCCACATGAAAACAGATATTTTCTTTTCAATCCTATCACACCAGAAGAATTTAATCGAAGCAATACTACCTGATCTTGGACTGAGAAGGAGATAAGTTGATTTGAATGAGAAATCCCCTGTAGGTCCAGGTTTCCAAATTAGTCTGTCATTCCTGTGTGGTTGAAGTTTAGAGACCTGCAACAGAGATATGATTTCAGGTGGTAGAAAGTGGTTCAATTTCATGATCAGATTTTGTTTATTGTCTATGAACTCAGCCACTGTGCAATTTTCTGAAATATCCACCTGATCAGGAAGGCAGTAATCCATGATAGGCTTAAGACCTAGCTAATTGGAGGTCCAGAAATTACAAGATCCCTTTCCCAAAATCACCCTAGAATTGGACTCAGCCCAAGCATTGACACTACAAATTATTTTCCAATTAGAGGATGATTTATATGAGTGGGGCAGGGATTGAATAAAATTAGTCCATGGTGCTTCTGCCTTTTGGTATTTCCACCATAACTTAACCGAGCATGTTTCTATGATTGAGTTAATTGATCTGAAACCTAACCCATTCTGGCTGATTGGAAAACAAAGAGATTCCCATTTTCTCCAAGTTCTATTTGGTTTCTGATCAGTATATCCCCAGAAAAACCTGCTCATTTTCTTTTCAATTATGGAAACCACCTTCTTGCTAGGTTTTAAAACAGACCAAATATGCTGAGGAATGGAAAAGATGCAAGATTTTATCAGTGTCATTTTTCCTCCCATTGATAACCACTTATTTTTCCAGTTATTGATCCTGTTATCAATTTGCTCAATTAGAGGCTGAAAGTGACATTTTTGGGCAGTTCCAGTGAAGATAGGTACTCCCAAGTATGTGAAAGGCATTCTACCAGTTTTCATACCCAAGATCCTTTTAATGTTGAGAACTTTATGGGCAGATGCATGCCTGCTAATGTATATGTCACTTTTACCATAATTTATGTGCTGCCCAGTTACCTCCTCAAAAGTAGATAAAAAAGCCTTAAATCTGATTAGAGTCCTATTTTCAGCCTTTAGAAATACAACTGTGTCATCTGCATAGGATAAATGAGAGATTGGAGCAGTATTACCTGGGAGATCATAGGAAGCCAGTTTACCTGTACTGAATATGAATGCTAAACTCCTAGCGAAAGCTTCTGAAAAGATATTAAAAAGGAATGGGGACAGGGGGTCACCCTGTTTAATACCTCTACTAGCCTGGAAAAAACCAGCTGGCTTGCCATTTATCAAAACTGAAAACCAAGCCTGAGATAAATTGTTCATGATAGGGAAGAGAAATCTAGCATGGAAACCAAATTTGTGAAGAACACTGTATAAGAAGGATCACTTAACCCTATCAAAAGCCTTTTTAAGGTCTAATTTAACTATGCAGTTTGGATTTCTTTGTTTTCTATTCAAAAATCTTATCATTTCTTGTAGATAAATTACATTATCAGCTAAGTCACGGCCTTTTAAGAAAGCAGTCTGATGTGGAGAGATGAGATTATTCATTAATGGTTTGAGTCTCTCCATTATTATCTTTGAACAAATCTTGTTAATTACATTAGAGAGACTGATTGGCCTGAAATCATCAAAAGAAAAGGGAGTTTTCTTTTTAGGAATGATTGTAATCCATGTGCTACTGAATCCTTTGGGGATATTATTTCCATTCATAAAGTCCTGAACAGCATCAAGTAGATCAACAGAAATGATATCCCAACTTTTAATGTAAAATTTTGCTGTAAACCCATCCGGTCCAGGACTACTATGTTTATTGAGGCTAAGCACAATAGGTTTAAGTTCTGACATAGTAACCGGAAGCAAAAGCTTTTCATTTTCCAGGTCCGAGATACACTTGGGGATCTGACTGAGAAAATGATTTTTGAAAATGTCAGAGGCAGGGGGGCTGTCATCAGATAATAGGCTTTTATAGTACTGAATGGCTTCTGTCTCTATGTCTTGCATATTATCTAACCATGAACCATTAGCACTCTTAATCTTTGTAATTTTTAGCCTCCCTTTTTTTTCTTGCACTGAATTGTGGAAAAATTTGGTGTTGTTGTCACCCTCCTTTAACCATTTAATCTTTGATTTATGCTTCCAGAAACTTTTCTGTTCAACCAGTGATCTTATTAGCTTAGCTTTTGCTTCCTTAAGATTTAAACCGTTTGTTTCACTGGGATTTTGATCAAAATTTTGTTCCTGCAGTAAGACTTCCTTTTCTGCCAGTGTGACATTCTCATGTATGTTACCAAAATGGTCTTTATTCCAAGATTTTAAAGTCTTTTTCAGCCTAGAGAGTTTGAGGCAGAAACCTAACATTCCAGAGTATTGCATAGGAGTTTCCCAATCAGTCTTGATTACCGTTAGAAAGGTTTCCCTTTTAAACCAAGTGTTAAGAAATCTAAAAGGCCTAGGGGATGAGGGGATATCGCTTCCTATAGATAGAAGCAGTGGAATGTGATCGGATGTAGTCCTGTTTAAAATTTGAACCGAAGAGGAGGGAAAAGAAGTTGACCATGCAGCATTGCAGAGTCCCCTATCTAATCTCTGAGTGGTAGGATTCCTCAACCTATTGTTGCTCCATGTAAATAGATTACCTACCGTATTTATTTCCTCTAAAGCCAAAGTATTAATAAATTTGTTAAAATCCTTAATACTTCCAGATTTAGGGGTGGAGGGACCTTTATATTCATGAATAGAAGTGATAGCATTGAAGTCACCAATAAAGATAGTATCAGAATAGGTAGAAGCCTGTATATCTGACCACATGGATTTCCTACCATCTCTAGTCCTAAGACCATATACAAAGAAAGCATCCATATTCTTATTCAGAGTAAAACTATATAAAGAGACAGCAAGAAACTGCAAATTATCATATTTGACAGAAAGGTTTATTGAAGAGTTCCAAAATAACCAGATTTGTTCATTCATGGCATACAAGCAATTATCAAAATGTAACAACCTTCTGTAGGATTCACATTGCAGTTTGTCATGCTTCGGCTCAATTAGGCAAATGAGATCAAACTTATGCCTAATAATCAGGTTTTGAAGTCTGAGTATGGAGGTATCCATTCCTCTTAGGTTCCAAACTAGAAATTTTATCTGGAGGTTTGTATTATTCATATTAAAACATTATTGGCGATTTTTGATCTAGTCATGATAGTGTTCAATTGTGTCAGATATGTATCATTTCTATGCTTAGGATCAATATCCAGTTGCCTACCCCTTCTTTGCTTAGCTAAGTTGGAGGGAGAGTGGGAAGGACTTACCTGCCTAACCATACTGACCTGAGCAGCTGAGTTAATTGCAGGAGAAGCATTCAGATTATCATCATTCCTGACCTCAGAATCTCCAGTGATTGTGACAGGGATATCATTTGGGAAGTCCTCTTTTGAACCATCATTGTCTTCAAGTGGGAGAAATTTATTTTGTTTACATTTCTGTTGAGAGAAGAGAAAAGTTTTAGCAGCAATGATAGTATTAAAAGGAGAGAGAGATTTGCCTCTTTTAGCAGGGATGTCATCCTTTGAAAAAATCCTTTTGGATGTAGGGAAAGGAGGAGCAGATTGGTGGTGTTTCAATGGTGACCCCCTGGTTGCAAAGTTATCCTCTTTGGCTCCAATTACTCCTGAGATCAAATCAGAACAGATGCCAGTCTGCCTTTCAGTCACAGTGTCATGGTCATTAGTTAGATCTATGAAAGTTTCCCCCAGTTTTTCTTCCTGTGCAGGGGTTTCTGATACTGATGTATTCTGTAATCCAACTTGATTCATTGTGGTAGAAACCTCAGGAACCTTAGTCCCTTCACTGACTATAGTAGTGGCCACTTTTTGCTTTGGAACATATTTAAAACTCTTTGTAATCTTTGGACCTTGCTTATCAGCAACAGTTAGACCTGAACTCCCTGCCCCATTAGTTTCCAATTGTGCATTAACCATCTCCCCTCCGGATTTTAACCCAGCGCCTTTCTCTTGCACAAACTGATCCACTACAGGTTTTGATATCTTGTCAAATCTAAACGCTTTTGATCTCTTAAGCTCAGGATGCAGGTGAATACATTGAGCATCTTTATGACCTATAGTCTTACAGTGATGGCAATAAGGCGGAATATCCTCAAATTCAAGAGGCAACTTAACTACATTGAACTCAATACCATCTTCTTCTATTCCCACCCTAATATATGCAGGGAGCTTACTTTTCAGATCTATCTCAACACACATTTTGACTATAGAAGGCCTAGTGAGAGCAGCAGTAGCTACATCCGTCTTAATAAAGGTGCCTATCTGATTACCAATTGATTGAAGCATTGCAATGTTATAGAAATAGATCGGAACTTGCGGAATGGAAACCCATACCGGAACTATAGAAGACTCAGCTTCCGGGGAGAAGTCTGTAGTCCATTTTAGCTCTTTCATTGGGGCTTGATTGAGGATCCAATGCCCTTTAATCCATAATCTCTGATAGTCCTCCTTGTCCTGGCATCGGATGAGGATATGTCTGTAGTCGATTGAACCAATTTGAAAGTTGCCTTTGAAGCCCACTGATTTGAAAGCCTCGTTTAGGACCGACATTGGTGGCTTTCCCCTGGCAAACTTTCCCACTAGAGCATTCTGGTAATGCGAGGCCAACCGTTCCGCATCTTGTCTAGAGACTAAGCAGGCTATCTCTCCTTTGTACTGTGTCTTCGGGACGATTTTGGGATTGGAGGGGAGAGATGATTGCAGTGGAGCTTGACGAGTGCCTAGAGCTTGGAGGAAGGACTTGGCCGCGGCGTTTCCACCATGGCCAGGCGGAGGAGCCGCCATGATCAGAACCATGCGGACTAAAAACCGACCGTTATCAGTGAAAGAGAGAAGAAAGAAAGAGGGGAAGGACGAAAATGACACAAGAAATTTCGTTTTGGACAATTCGCACCAATTCGCACTCACATACAGTAAATTCGCGTTTTGGGATTGTTGACTTTGGTTCTACTAATACGTTAGTTCATTTGGTACTACTAATACGTTATAATTTGGTACTACTAATGATGATATAGGTTAGTTCATTACATATGGTTCTACTAATGATGATATAATTTGGTACAATATTTTAGTTCATACGTTATTTCTATATTTACAAGTAACATAAATTATAAAGGTTCTACAAACATAATCTAGAGTAGTTCTAGTAATGTGTTGGGAATTGTTGGTAGGCTAATGAGATAATATTAGTATAACATATGGTTCTACCAATGATGATACAGAAAAATTTAGTAATTTTAAAAAAATTGGTACATATAAATAAAATTTGTATAACTAAATCATAAGAATATGTAGATGTCTTGTATTTTTTAATGTGGTTATAGATTTCATGACTAGTAGTGAGAATTATTATACTTTAAATATGTGTAGGTATCTTTTATGCACTTATAAAAAAGATTAAGTGTTATATTTCATTAGTTATTAGAATGATTTATGGAATCATTGCGTTTGGTATTATATTTTAGTGAAACTAATTACTTGATATATAATGTTGTTTAAGGATGGCAATGAGTCATGTGGAGCAATTCTAGGGGGGAATGGTTACTCAGCATTTGCAACCACAAATGTGTTTCCAAGTCATATCGAAACTTATTCCTACCTGCAACGAACTACTCGTCATGTAGGATTTGAACTTTTCATGGGGTCGTACAAGAAAAATAAGAATATGCCCTTTAGGATATATTGTATTTGCAATCGGGGTCGAAATGATAAGGTTTTCGATATGAGCGATTCAGATGTTGTCCGAAGAAGTAACACATCGACAAGAAGTTGTGATTGCCCTTTCATGATTGTCATGAGAGAGAGTGGCACAGGGGAGAGTTGGAATGCAGTACCATGCAAGGATTCTCGGCGAGGGATGCACAACCACCAATTTTCAGTGTACGCTAAGGGGCATAGACAGAGTAGCATGCTCCATATAGAGGCAAAACAAATGATAAGAGATTTGATGAATGCTGAGATCAATGTAATCCTCAATCATTTATTTCCAGACTTGCATCAAACCATTAGGCAGGTGTACAATGAGTGATTGGCTTACGGAAGAGAAAGGCGAGGCGGGCGCAACACAGCTGAGAATTGTTTGCATCTTGCCACCTCCAACGGGTATGTTACTAGTCACCACTCAGCGCTTGATGGTACTTTAACCCATTTATTCCTGGCTCATCCCGAAGCTGTTGTGGCATTTCAGACTTATCTATGGATTGTGGCCATCGATTCAATGTACAAGACGAATCGATATGGCATGCCATTCATTGAGGTGGTTGTTATGTCTCCTTGTAACACAAATTTTCCGATCGTCTATGAGTGGGTTCTTCACGCACTTAGACGATCAGGAAATTTGTGTTACAAGCAGACATACCAACCATCTCAATGAATGACTTGCCATATCGATTCGTCTTGTACGTTGAATTGATGGCCACAATCCGTGGATAAGTGGGTTCTTCATGGTCACAAATCGATGGCCACAGTCGATGGCCACAAACTTCCTGATCGTTCATTTCGAAGAAACGACAGATACTTATGAGTGGGTTCTTCACGCACTTAGAAGATTTCTTTTCGATGGACCGTTCCCTGAGGTTGTGGTCACCGATCGTGAGCTGGGATAGATCAGGCCAATTTGGGTAGTGTTTCCAGACTCAAAGCATTTTCTTTGTACTTGGCATATCAACAAGGATGTGGAGGCACGTGTTACTGTGTTAACCTGGAATAGAGGAACGAGGCATCCTTTGAGAATGGTGCATGGTCACAGGTTTGCAATGCCTCCACCGTTATTGCCTACGAAGCTGCATTGGTAGATCTGGGGGCTGATTGGTCTTGGAGCAAAGATGTTTTTAGTTACGTTGAAACCACATGGCTCAACCCCCATATGGAGAAATTTGTTTGGGTATAGACAAATAGATTTCTTCATTTTTAGAACATAACTACATGTCGGGTCAAAAGTGCACACTCGTCATTGAAATGGTGGTTACGAATATCAACTGGTTCCCTGGATACGATATGGAGCCCTGTTGATCTGTAGATAGCTGGGTAGATTACTATGATCAAGGACAACCTCAAGAAATCATGAACGCTCATTGGTAGATTGCATCGTAGAGTCCATTTTAACAACTTGTTCAATAATGAGTCAAAACATTTTCTGGATAAATTGACGTATGAGCACAGGAGGATGGAAACACTTGGAGCACATGTTTATGCATATTGTGGTTGTGTACTCCGTTCAACGCACGGAATACCATGTGCTTGTGTCATGTGGATGGCAATTGAACAAGGAATCCCCTTGTATTTGGATGGCCTTCATCAACTGTTTAAGACACTGGTATTGGGTGATGACTCGCAGAACAGGAAAAATATTTCTAGGGGTGATCAGGACCAAGCATTATTCAATAGTCAATTGGAAGAGCTGGCCTGTAACGACCCATCTGTTCTCCGTCGAGTTTCAAGCTACGTAGACGAGCAGTTGCATCTATAGGATAGCAGAGAGCTGAACAATGTTACTAGTGCACAAGGAAGACCAAGAGAGCAGGTCCCTCGGTCAAGATCAACTAGGCAATCACCAAGCTACCGCGAGCACGTGAACATGCAGTACATGCCATCTCCAAGCGGGCATAGTTCAAGGTCATTGGGGCACGGTACATTAGGAAGAGTTTGTCAGCACGGTAAGTCTACCGATTATTCTCAAGTCTTGAATTGCAATGCATAGTAAGACCACTTTGTGAGACTGAAAATAATCTAACCTAATCTAAATGTTTCTCCTGCAGCGACATTTCCCTACCTTGAAAGTGCCCCCATATTATCAGGCGTTACATCGAGGCTTAGAACAATGTTTTGAGTGATAGAAACTGTGGCTTCAGATGCGTTGTTTATGCTTTCCATGTAGATGGTGATGGTGAATGGTCAGGAGAGCGTCGGGTGGTATTTAACAATTTATCAACTCATTGGCCTGATTATGTTCCCATATATGGTTCAAAAGAGAATGTTGAATTGGCCAGAATCCGTATACACCACACGAAAGGTCCATGTGGACATGAACATTGGTTTGTGGTAGCTGCATATATGTTTCCTATCGATACAACATTAGTTTGTGGTACTACAACACGATTGTAGTTTTATACTACATTCTAGAGAATGGGTTAGCAGACTATTGTTGTACAATCCTGCCATTGAGAGCAGGTGAGAGCAAGGATGGATCAAGAAGAGAGCTACACATTGTATATGTGCGCAGTGCAAGCCATTTTGTAAGGATACCTGTGAAGGAAAACTGCCCCATTCTTTGTGGTTAACTTGTGGACCACATGGAGGAAGTCGGATGTTGTTGGGTGAGAGTTACCCTTTCGTATGAGGATGGTGGCTTGGAACAAAGCATACACACAACCATAATTAATAGTTGTGTGGGAGTATTATTCTTGCAAACTGTGTTCGGTACTTTTTTATATCAAAGAATGTAGTGAATTTCATTGCATCATACAATGGTTATGGCATTGAACACAACAAAAGAGTTCAGCGTACAAAAATGAACATAAATTAGCAAAGAGTTGGAATTACATAAGTGAACAAAAATAAGCAAGAAGTTCGAAGTACATAAGTGAACCAAAATAAGAAAAGAATTTGAGGTACATTAATGAACAAATTTAAAGCAGACAATACGCTCATACAGAAATGAACCAGACGCCTAGGGAATATGTTCATAATTGTGGTGTCTGTGATACTCCTCGCGGCGATGGATCTAGGTAGCCAACAACTCCTTCATACGCTGATAGGCTATTTCATGAATTTTTGTAGAGTTAAATGGATCCAAGTCGCTTATCATATCATTCTGCAACTGATATACAGGAAACATATATTATCATAATGAATCAATTAGATTTAATATAATTAATTAAAGTAAATAGTTAGAGAACTTACCAGTAAATCGAGATTGGTTGTATCTGGTCTGCATCTGGTACCATCATATACATGATTTGTGATGAATGGGTGAGAATGAGTCATGAACCAATCCTTGTAATCCAAGGTACAGTCAGATGGACCTGTGGCAATAGGATACTTAGCTAGTTGACCAATGTGCCATGCATGTGCCATGTCCCATAAAGTCAACTGCATCATCCCTGATTAGGTCACTAAATAGCCAGAAGGATTAGTGGGCTTGGCGCAGGGTTCTGGCACAATCCTAATGATGTACAGTATACCCCGCACGACACAAAACTGGAGCACAACACAGTTTTGGCATATACGCCTTCATTACTTCAAGGTATCGAATCACGCTGCGGTAATGAGTCATCCCCTTCACATCCTTGATCACGTCAGGTTCATATGGCAACCAATCTACTTGTAGTTGTTTCCGAAAATTGTAACAGTCATATGGCATCCAATCTACCTACAATTCTCACAATAAATATAAAAGAGGATAATCATACCTGGTGAACCTGTAAAGCATCCAGTTGATGCCTGATGGTCACAAGACGCTGAGTAACCTTCCCCATTTTCTCCCCAGAGTGCCACTGGTTGGTGCATCCCGGAAGAGTTGGCAATGTACTCAGTCTCAGAAAAAACATAGGAAAATACTCGTAGATCCATGCTTGCAGCAGCGTGCAACATCCACATAAGCCACAAGCCTTAGCCCTGGAGGCAATTTCCAACTGTAAATACAAATTGGCCAGGGCCGTCGATCCCTAGGACAATTACAAGTCATCTACAGGGAGCAGGTTGGCTTTGACCTTAGTTCAGGTCTTATCAACAAAGAGAGTTGATGAAAAAAGGGTCAACATGTAGCACATGAATTGGAAGTTATCGCTCTGACCCACATCTACACACCTCACTATCAATGCTTGGCCATCAATATTACCCCCATTCTAGTCTTCCCTAAGGAAGGAATCCATGTCTTTCCCAAACAGTTCAGTACTTGCTTCCTAAATGGCCTCCACCGAAACGGTACTAGCAACAGAGCCACCAACAATAGGAATTATGAGAATCATCTCAACATTGTGCAATAGGACGGCCATCTCACCGAAAGACATGTGAAATGAGTTCGTGTCCGGCTGCCATCTCTCGACAAAAGCAGATATCAATGCCATATCAAGGTACTTTAACATAATCGAGAGTGCGATAGCCCGGTCGCACGTATCCTGGCTTGAACAACATCGCTGCAATCAGAGAGCATGGCGATTAGCTGCTTGCAAAGAATTGCACGAGTGTGGCATTTCAGCACACCTCACTCTATACCATTCCAAACATCAACTGCGACATGGCCTCCAAAGCTGGGCGTAATAAGGTCATCTTGCGGGCCACCACCCATCAGTCTGCGCACAAGCCATGTTTCATCAGCTACATGCTTTCTCTTGTTCCTAACACCCCTTTCAGTCCCAGCCTCACCAACATTGCACGATTCACCTGAAGATTGGGCAAATCGACCAACTTTATTCATGTATGTATGTCTACCTCCTCCACCAACAGGTGCTGCAATTTCAAACTCCACCTGCAAAGTCGTCGTAGGTTGGCCACTGAGGGGAACAATGCATATACTCTGCCAGCCCTCGGCGTCGAGTGGTGGTTCTACACCACAACCATCTAGTGCCTAGTACGGGTGCTTGATTCCCAAGCTGTAGTTCGAACAATGATTGCTAGTTTCTTTCGTCACGGATTGAATGCACTCTACCGTGAGAATGTTGAGTTTAGGACCATCCAAGATTGGCATGAGATCAAAAACATCATTGGGCCTCAGAGAAGGCTGCTCAACAGGTACTTCGTGATCTTGCACAATTTCCAGCAACTGTTCCTGGACAATGGCGTGACCTCTCGCCTGTCTGGCCGACGCACTAATCTTCCTTTGTTGTATACAACAATCTTCATCAATGGGTCCGCCGTCAGTGCTCATCTGCAATACAAGAAATATAATTATTATCTTAACAATTCATTAATTGTAGGAGAAAATAAAATAACATAAACACAAATAAAATGTTAACTGATATGAAAAAAACAATACCTAATTTCAAAGTACTTATGAAAAAAAATTAATCGAATAAAATACATTTTCAACTACTCATGTAATTTGTCATCTTATATATTATAATAATAAAGTACATATTTACTAATGCATAGAAAAATGTAAATATAACATAAAAGAAACATACAATATTTCCTATACAAAGACTTATTTATTTTTATTATCTACAAATTATACTCCCTCCGTTTCACTAAGAGTGACACATTTGCCTTATTGAGATGTTTTTTTAAATGTCACACTTCCCATTTTTGGCAAGATTCCTACTATCTCATCCACTCATTCTACTTTCTATACTCAATTTAAACCTCTCATTTTCTTCACATTAATCCAAGAGCCTAAACCTAATGTGCCACTCTAAATGAAACGAGGGAGTATAATAATTTACTTTAAATTTTACTTAAAAACATTATTTAATCATATCATCATAATTTACTTCATATTTATTTTATATATTTTAAATGTGATTTTCAGAATATTATTTTTAATAATATTATATTATATTTACTTTTCAAATATTTAAAATAAATTTTAATTTTGGAATTTAAGCTAATTTTTTTTAAAAATTATTCTACTTAATTTCGAAGTTTTTTCAATTTTCAATATTTAATTTTAAATTATTTACCAGAATAAAATATTAATTTTTAATTAAAATATTTAAATTAATTCCATTTCCATTTTATTTTAAATTTAATAGCAGCTCCTTCTTCTTCCCCTGCACGTTACCGCCACTGTGATCCTTCTCCGCTGCAGGTGCTACCGCCGCTGTGCTCCTTCTTTGCCGTCGTACCTACCACCGCCGTGCTCCTTCTCTGCCGCCGTCCCTTCTCTCCCGCCTGATGCCACTGTCGTCTCCCTCCTCATTCGCCCGATGCCACCACCGTCTCCCTCCTCACCCGCCCGACGCTATCACCACCTTCCTCCTCTCTCGCCCGATGCCACCACTATCTTATCTCCCTCCTCTCCCGCCCCATGCCACCACCGTCTCCCTTCTCTCCTGTCGGACGTCACCACCGTCTCTCTCCTCTCCCTCACTTTCACCATTTGCCCGACACCACCACCATACTCCTCCTCTCCAGCCTCTCTCGATTCTAATAATTCTAACAGATTCAAAGGTCATCGAAAAACTCATACCAATTACAGATTCAGACACATATCCAGCCAGAAATATAGATTCAGGCGAGATTCATTAAAAAATGGAAAACTTACTTTTTCGGTGAGATTCAGGCAACGTACGGTGGTCGAAGACGTTGGTAAATGGCGGTCAGCGGTTGGTGGCAGGCGGCAGGTTCAGGAGGAGAAGAGCCAAAAATGGTGAAAGTGATGGAGAGAGTTGAAATTTTATCCAAAATTTACCCTAATTTTGTTACCAATAAATTTTAACCCACATACTTTTAAATACAAAAAGTACTTTTATAACCCTACCTAGTTGACATAAGTGCCAATATAACTTTTCAATATTTGAAAGTGCCAATATAACCCTATCTAGTTAGTGAAAGTGCCAATATAACCCTATAAGTTTTAAGGATGTGCTGATATAACCCTACAAACATTAGAAATGTACTGATATAACCCTACAAACATTAGGAATGCGCTGATATAACCCAATAAGATTGCATAATGTGCTGATATAGCCGTACCTGTTCCGGCGGTGGTCCGGCGAACTATGAGGGTAAAATTGTCCACCTAATTTCAGAGTTAGCCCAAAGGGTATTTTGGTTAATTTACTTAGAGTCAACGCCAAAAAATTGAGGTCAATGCCAGAAATGGGGTCTGAGGGTTATATTGGCACTTTCATTAACTAGTTAGGGTTATATTTGCACTAAAAATTATCATAGGGTTATATTGGCACTTACTCAAGTAGATAGGGTTATATTGACACTTATCCCTAATATAAAATTAAAAACATCAATACATGTATGTGTACATGTTAGAGCATAACTAGTAAAATACAGGACGTGATATAGCAACGCCCTAAATTGTCTTACACAAAGAAGTACTATAGACAAAGATAAGTAGATGCCATTTTCCTTGCTTTTTTTCTTTCACCATTAGCTTCAAATAAGTTTTGGTTCTCCAAATGCAACGTAGGCTTGTGTCTATCAAAAAAACTTTCTCAAAACGTCTCTAAATTAATATGTCATAGTTTTTTTTCATCAATCTATTAAAAACCAACTTTTAGAAAATAAATAAAAATAACTTCATTAAACAGTCATTGTGGAATACATAGACTAAGGATTAGATGTGCATCACTGCCACCAACACCATCATAAATGTTAATCCCGACACCTTCTTGTCATAAGGGCCCTGATGCGTCTGATACCCAATCCAATCATGCTCATGATTCCTTAGCCGTGATCTGCAAGAAACAAGCCCCAGAAGATTTCAGGGGAAAACTCTCTGATGCTAAAATTAGCTACTTTTCTCAAGAAATGAATAGCGAATGAATAAAGTAAATGATGTACCTTAATATTTATATTGTTTAAACCTCAATAATCATTATATGTAAATAAAACTCTTACTAATTGCGCATTAAACGACGAGGTTAATCAATTCACTATTAAACCCTATTGGGCCGAATTGACCCAAAGATATTATCTAATGAGATAGGTTGTGGCCCAACTCTAATTGCATACGAGTATCATCAAAAGCCCCCCAAAAAATAAGGGTGAATCCAAGGGTTCGAAGAGTCATATCCTATCGGAAGATTTTAAAAGCTCGACTTATCAAAGGATATGAATCATAGCCAATCGTATAGAGGGAGATTTAATTATCGGGAATATAGGACCTTTGAACCTTTCGAGATGACATGAACACGTAGGTTTTCTAAGATGGTTACTCTTTGATTTTAAATTTAGAGGGGCGCGCGTAGTGCGTGAAATGAAAAGACGCGGGAAAATGTGTGGCGCGTGAAGGATACCCTAAGTAAGATTCTCTCCACCTTCTCATGTCTTTTCAGATTTCTCCTTCCCCAAGTTAATCATTACCTTTTTTCTCTCTCAGTCCCCATAACTTCCCTTTAAACTGCTACTCTCTTTCTTTAGCTTCTTATTTGCCAATTTCTTAAAGGATCACTACTTCGAGAACTCTCATCTTCTCAGTGCCAAAATCCAAATATCTCTCTTATCAAGTAAGTTCTCTTAAGCTTACCTATATTTTAATGGCTTCTTCTTCTCTTAGCCTCCATTTTGAGCATGAAAAACCCCAATGTCCCCCTGAAATTCCTCAGGAGAGAGGTCACCAGGAACATATTCGCCTAGAAAATAAACCCCATCGTCTAAGAGAAAAACTTTTGAAAGTCTTGAGGCCCATCTTAGGGGGAATGTTTCTTCCATAGATTCTAGTGAGTCTCCGATTAGGGAAGCTTTTAATGAGGGGATATTTTCTGAATCAAGTCTTGGAAGGGGCAAAGGCCTAATGAAGCCTTCGAAGAAAGGGATTCTTGAGCTCATGACGCCTCAAGAAGTGACGAGGGAATAAAAAATGTTGTCTCAAGGGCCCAATCAAATAGAAAGTACTTTGCTCGAAAACACAAGATCTCAAAAGCCCCTTCAAGCGAGGAAGAAAACCTCGATAACTTAGATGAGGAGCCATACATAATGTCTGACGAGGTGTCGACATTCCCCAGAAAACTCCCAGCCCAACAACACATTCCAGTAGACACCAAGTTGAAGATCCTCGAAGAGGATGAATCCCCCACAACCTTACTCGCAGGGAGATCAATCATTCACCACAAACATCTCAAGTCGGGGCAAAGTTTTACTTCCTCTCCCCCCCATCTTTTATCTAAATTGTGAAGAAATTTGGTCTTCACCCAATTGTCCATGAACATTCACTTCTTTGGAGGATAGCAAAGACAATCATTCAAAGTATTAAATTGAAAAACTATTCTCATCCCATGCTTAGCAAATTGAAGCATTATTTCTTTGATTATTAGGGTTCAACTATCATGGTTTTTTGGCAAGAATCATTTGGAAGTAATGTTCACAACCCATGCTTGAAGTAAGAAGGAGGATTTCTTGGGATATTGGGATAAGTTTTGTTTGAGAGCTCTTGGACATTGGTGAACTTGGAGTAGTATAAATAGGGGATGAACTTAGTAGTTCTAACACACTTCAAGCATAACATTCCTTTGCTACTTGCTTTCTTCTCCCTTTAGCTCTCCTTTTGTAGTTGTAGAAGCCAAAGCCCTCATATTTATATTTTGCCACATAATTCCTTCATAGGTGGTAGGAAAAGTCTTGTAATACTTTCTCCACATATAGTGAAGCTTCCGATCTCCTCCGGCCGTGGATGTAGGTCAACTTGACCGAACCACGTAAATCATTGTGTCCATTATTACCTTTATTTTCTTTACGTTGTCTTTGTTATCCATCTTTTTGGGCTAATAGATATCTCGTGGGATTTGTATTCCTAACAAATTGGTATCAGAGCCATATCTAATTTTTTATCTATTAGCCATCATGACGGTAAAAAGGACTTCTATTGAAAAGTTTGACCGGAGTGTAAACTTCGGTATGTGGCAACTCAAGATGGAAGCCATCCTAATCCAGGATGGATGTGAGCTATCCCTTGAAGGAGTGGAGAAAAGTCCAGCGTACATGTTACCAGAAGATTTTGGTGATCTAGACTGGAAGGCTAGATCAGCCATTATTTTAAATCTCTCTAACGAGGTTTTGCAGGAAGTTGCTGCTGAGAGAACTGTTAAAGGCATGTGGGATCAGTTGAAATCTACATACATGAAGAAGACAATGGATAATCGCCTCTATTTGAGACAAAAGTTGCACATGTTGAAAATGGAGGAAGGTATATCTATACTCTCATATCTTGATAAATTTGATTCCATCATTTTGGATTTGGAGAATGTAGATGCTAAAGTTGATGAAGAAGATCAAGCCATTTTATTGTTATGTTCCCTTCCCATATCCTTTAAGTATTTTTGAGATACTATGATTTATGGGAAAGAGTCGGTCTCATACAATAGTATAAAATCTGCATTAAAATCTAAAGAGCCGATTGATAGGGACATTACAGGGGAATCGAGTGAAACTTATGCCGAGGGTTTTTTTGTGAGGGGTAGAGGAGAAAATAGAGATTCTGAAGGTGGTAGATCCAAAGGGAGGTCGAAGTCTAGATACATGAATAAAATTTGCAACTATTGCAAAAAAAAGGGGCACATCAAGGCTGATTGTTTTAAATTGAAAAATAAAGAAAAATATAAAAATGAGCAGAATAGCAGCAATGCTGGTGAAGCTGTAGCAGAAGATGAAAGTGATTGAATCATATTTGTGACCATGGATAATAAATCAAGGTCTTCTAGTGAGTGGCTCTTAGATTTGAGTTGTTCTTACCACATGAGTTATGATAGGGGGTGTTTTTCCACTTATGAAGAATGGGATGGTGGAATTGTTTTGATGGGTAATAATGCTCCTTGTAAAGTTGTTGGTATAGGAACAATTCAAATCAAAATGTACGATGGAATTATTAGGACACTCACTAATGTTAGGCATGTTCCTGACTTAAAGAAAAATCTCATCTCTCTTGGCACTCTTGATGCTCTCGGGTACAGATATTCAGGTGATGGTGGAATACTGAAAATCTGTAAAGGTGTTCTTGTGCCAATGAAGGCTTGCAGAGTTGGCACTTTGTATGTTTTGCAGGGATCTACAGTAACTGGGACAGTGGCTGTCTGAACTTCCTCAGATGAAGACATCACCAAATTGTGGCATATGAGGTTGGGACGTATGGGCGAGAAAGGCTTAACATTGTTAAGCAAGAGAGGTCTACTTTGTGGTCAAAGTACTGGTAAGTTGGACTTTTGTGAACACTGTATTTTTGGAAAGTAGAAAAGAGTTAGCTTTCGTTCACCTGCAGTTCATAAAATAAAAGGTACTTTGGATTACATTCATTCAGATCTTTTGGGGCCCTCTCGTGTTCCTTCTAAGGGTGGTGCAAGATATATGCTTACTTTTATTGATGGCTATTCAAGAAAAGTTTGGGTATATTTTTTGAATCTTAAAAGTGATGTTTTCTTAACATTTAAGCAATGGAAGACTTTGATTGAAAAACAGACATGAAAACAAATTAAGCGACTGAGGACTGACAATGGGTTGGAATTTTGTGACAATGAATTCAATGAAATCTGCAAAAATGAAGGAATAGCTCGACATCGTACTGTTAGAATGACTCCTCAACAGAATGGTGTGGCAGAGCAGATGAATCTTACTCTCTTGGAAAGAGCTCGGTGCATGATCTCAAATGCCAAGTTGACTTTAGACTTTTGGGCAGAAGCCATATCTACGGCTTGTCACATCGTCAACCGCTCTCCATGTGCACCTCTTGATTTCAAGACTCCGGAGGAAGTTTGGTCAGGTACTCCTGCTGATTACTCTAATTTAAGAATATTTGGATGTCCAGCTTATATGCATGTTAACGAGGGAAAGCTAGAGCCTAGGGCTAAGAAATGTATTTTCCTCGGTTATTCTTCAGGGGTGAAAGGATATAGATTGTGGTATCCTGATCACAAATCACCCAAATTTGTAATTAGTAGAGATGTTACATTTTATGAATCTTATATGTTACATCCTGGAAAAGAGTCTTGTAGTCCCTATGATTCAGAAAAAGAGGATAGTGCACAAAAGCATGTGGAGTTAGAGATTTTCCAGGAGAAACCCAACCCAAGAAGTGGTTGAAGAATCTGATCATGAACATGCTGGAGATCAACCGGGAGATGAGGATTATTCCATTGCCAGAGATAGACCAAGACGTGACATTCGACCACCATTGAGGTATGCAAATTTGGTTGCATATGCTTTATCAGTGGCACAGGAAACAGGTGGAGACGAGGAACCTTCCACATATTTAGAGGCAGTTTCAGGTGCTAATTCAGACAAATGGTTGGTGGCTATGAATGAAGAGATGGAATCTCTACACAAGAATAGAACATGGGATCTTGTGGTGCCACCAAAAGGAAAGAAAATTGTTGGTTGCAAATGGGTTTTCAAGAGAAATGAAGATACTTCGGGTGTTAATAATGCAAGGTACAAAGCACGATTGGTCACAAAGGGCTACAGTCAGGTACAAGGTGTAGATTTCAATGATGTTTTCTCTCCTGTTGTAAAACATAGCTCTATTCGTGTATTGCTTGCTTTGGTTGCCATGTAGAATAGCTGGATGTCAAGACAGCTTTCTTGCATGGTGAATTAGATGAAAATATCTGTATGAGTCAACCTGAAGGTTTTGAAGTTCAAGGTAAGGAAGACCGTGTTTGTTTGTTGAAGAAATCCTTGTATGGATTAAAGCAGTCTCCAAGACAATGGTATAAGAGGTTTGATTCATTTATGTTGGGCCATGGTTTTTCCAGGAGCATGTATGATAGTTGTGTTTACTTCCGGAAGTTACAAGATAACTCATTCATTTATTTTCTATTATATGTTGATGACATGCTCATTGCAGCTAAGAATCTTACAGAAATTCATGAGTTGAAGGCCTTGTTGAATAGTGAATTTGAGATGAAAGATTTGGGTTCAGCTAAGAAGATTCTTGGTATGGAAATAAGAAGAGATCGAGGATTTGGAAAGTTGTACCTGACCCAGGAGAGTTACCTTAAGAAAGTTTTGGAGCGATTTGGCATGCATGATGCCAAACCAGTTAGCACTCCTCTTGGTAACCATTTCAGACTATTTGCTGCCCAATCACCAAAAACAGAGGAAGAAGAAGATTATATGGCTAGAGTTCCTTATTCAAATGCAGTTGGGAGTATAATGTATGCAATGGTTTGTACTCGCCCTGATATCTCACAAGCTGTTAGTGTTATTAGCTATATGGCTAATCCGGGAAAATCACATTGGCAAGTTGTGAAGTGTATTCTTAGATACTTAAAGGGTACTTCGAACATGTGTTTGGAGTTTGGTAGAACCAATAACACTCTGGTTGGTTTTGTAGATTCAGACTTTTCCGGTGATCTTGATAAGCGCAGGTCTCTTACAGGTTATGTATTTTGCATTGGAGGTTGTGCAATTAGCTGGAAAGCTACTTTACAACATGTAGTTGCTTTATCTACAACTGAGGCAGAATATATGGCAGTCACAGAGGCAATCAAAGAAGCTTTATGGTTGAGAGGTCTCTTTGGCGAATTTACTCTACAACAAAGGGTTACTATCATTCACTGTGATAATCAAAGTGCAATTTACTTGACTAAAGATCAGATGTATCATGAGCGGGCGAAGCATATTGATATTAAGTACCACTTCATTCGTGATATCATTGCACAGAAGAAGGTCTTTGTTCAGAAAATCAATACAAAGGATAATCCTGCTGATATATTCACGAAGGCTCTTCCCTATTTCAAGTTCAAGCAGTGCTTGGACTTGATTGGTGTGCACTGTTGGTGATTCGGCCCATTAGGGCCATGCCGGAGGAGGGTTAGTAAGCTATTACTTTTGGGGTTCAGACCAAGGTGGAGATTTGTGAAGAAATTTGGTCTTCGCCCAATTGTCCATGAACATTCACTTCTTTGGAGGATAGCAAAGACAATAATTCAAAGCAGTAAATTGCAACACTATTCTCATCCCATGCTTAGCAAGTTGAAGAATTATTTTTTTGACTATTGGGGTTCAACTATCATGGTTTTTTGGCAAGAATCATTTGGAAGTAATGTTCACAACCCATGCTTGAAGTTAGAAGGAGGATTTCTTGGGATATTGGGATAAGTTTTGTTTGAGAGCTCTTGGCCATTGGTGAACTTGGAGTAGTATAAATAGGGGATGAACTTAGTAGTTCTAACACACTTCAAGCATAGCATTCCTTTGCTACTTGCTTTCTTCTCCCTTTAGCTCTCCTTTTGTAGTTGTAGAAGCCAAAGCCCGCATCTTTATATTTTGCCACATAATTCCTTCATAGGTGGTAGGCAAAGTCTTGTAATACTTTCTCCACATATAGTGAAGCTTCCGGTCTCCTCCGGCCGTGGATGTAGGTCAACTTGACCGAACCACGTAAATCATTGTGTCCATTATTACCTTTATTTTCTTTACGTTGTCTTTGTTATCCATCTTTTTGGGCTAATAGATATCTCATGGGATTCGTATTCCTAACATAAATTGATAAGGGAATTCAGTCTCAATATAACTAAACTTCCCCTTTATGTTGTGGTGATTATAATGGCTTTACTGATTAGGTTCGTGGAGCTCAAGGTTAAGCCTACAGTAGCCACAAACGGCAACTTCCTATGGATGACGCATTATGGTAGTGCATCCTCTCCTCTTTCTTTTCTTTTTTTTTTTCCATTTTCCGGTCAAAAATGTCATGCGGTGCACGGCGTCGCGACACGTGGCAAGTACGCATTATGATAATGAGTCCTCTAAGCCATTTTAATTTTTTTTTTAATTTCTGGTCAAATTTCCGGTCAAAAATTTCAGGTCAAAATTTTTTAAAATTTATATATTTATATATATGTATATATTTATATTTATATATGTTTATTTATTTATATTTATATATATATGTACATCCACACATTTACATGTATGTATATATTTATATATTTATATATTTATATATATATATGTATGTACATCCACACATTTACATGTATGTATATATTTATATATTTATATATTCATATATATTTATATATTTATATATTCATATATATTTATTCATATATATATATATATATTTATATATATATTTATTTATATTTATATATATGTATATATTTATATATATCTTTATTTATATTTATATATATGTATATATTTATATTTATATATGTATATATTTATATTTATATTTATATATATCATTATTTATATTTATTTTTATATTTATTTTTATATTGATATATATGTATATATTTATATTTATATTTATCTTTATCTATATTTATATATATATATATATATATATCTTTATTTATATTTATATATATCTTTATATATATATATATATATATTTTTATATATATATCCTTATTTATATATATATATTTATATTTATATTTATTTTTATATTTATATTTATATATATGTATATATTTATGTTTATATTTATACATCCACACATTTACATGTATGTACATCCATACATTTACATGTATGTATATATTTATATATATGTATATATTCATATATATATATATATATCTTTATTTATATTTATATTTATATTTATATATATATATTTATATATATTTTTTATATTTATATATATACGTATTTATTTATATTTATATATATCTTTTATATATATGTTTATTTATATATATATCTTTATTTATATTTATATTTATTTTTATTTTTATATTTATATATATTCATTTATATTTATATATATGTTTATATATATATATATATATTTATTTATTTATATTTATATATATGTATATATTTATATTTATATATATGTGTATATATTTTTATTTATATATATCTTTATTTATATTTATATATATGTATATATTTTTATTTATATATATCTTTATTTATATTTATATATATGTATATATTTTTATTTATATATATCTTTATTTATATATATATATATTTATATATATATATGTATGTACATCCACACATTTACGTGTGTGTACATCCACACATTTACGTGTGTGCATATTTATATATATAACTATATCTTTATTTATATTTATATTTGTATTTATATATATTTATGTATATATTTATATATATATTCATATTCATACATATATATATATATATCTTTATTTATATTTATATTTATATATATATATATATATTTATATTTATATTTATATTTATATTTGTATGCATATTTATATTTATATTTATATTCATATTTATATTTATATTTATATTTATTTTAATATATATTTATGTTTATATTTACATATGTATATATATTTATATATATATATATATGTATATATATATATTTATATATATATATGAATATATTTATATGTATATTTATATTTGTATATATATCTTTATTTATATTTATATTTATATTTATGTATATTTTTATATTTATATATATTTATATATATATCTTCATTTATATTTATATATATGTTTATATATATATATATATATCTTTATTTATATTTATATATATGTATCTATTTATATTTATATATCTGTATATATTTATATTTATATGTATTTATTTATTTATTTATATATATGTATATCCACACATTTACATGTATGTACATCCACACATTTACATGTATGTACATCCACACATTTACATGTATGTACATCCACACATTTACATGTATGTACATCCACACATTTACATGTATGTACATCCACACATTTACATGTATGTATATATATATATATATTTATATTTATGTATATATATATATATATATTTATATTTATGTATATATATATATATATATATTTATCCGTATATATATATTTTTATAATTGAATCTACAAAAATAATATAAAATATAATTTAGTCTATTTATATTTTCCTCAAATTCGAGTAGGCAGGGGTTTGAATTGTATTTTTATATTAATAAAAAATTATATAAAAATCATATATATGATTGATTATGATTATATATTAGAATATTTCAAACTAATTTAATAATTAAATAATATATGAATTTATATATTTAATTTATATTTTTATTGGATAAAATTAATTTGGATTAGGAATACGTATTAGAATACTAATAAGCATAATAATTACACACGAATTGGAAGAAAAATGAAAACAGTAAATTATAAAGCAGTTTTGGAAAACAGTAAAAAAGAAAAAAAATTTGGAGGACGCATTTCGATAATGCGTCCTCTCTACCGCCTGACATGTTTGACATGGAAAATAACAAAAAAAAATAAAAATCGGAGAGGACGCATTTGGATAATGCGTCCTCCACCGTCAGCCTCCAAAATAAAAATCCAGCACATTTGCGTCCATTTTTCTATTTTCCTATTTTCTTGCACACTAAAATCATGAACTCCATAGCCGGGATGTAAAGGGAACCTATACCCTGACCAGTAGGCATGTAGGAAAAAAGTTCATCCTCCCCCTTCGAACACCTCATGACGGAAGATGAAAGGGTTCACCTTCGATTGTACTGGCGCCTTTAGGGTCCCGCGATGGAGGTCCAATGTCAAAGTAGAACCAACGGAGAGGGGATGCACAATTTCTCTGGATCTTCAAGAGGATGTATTGCGCCTTCAGGAGTCTAAGGCTTTGGACACAAGAATGTATCGCCGAGAGCTCAAGGATGGAGGGGGGATTTAGTTAGCCAAAGGATATTTATGATGAGTATGTTTACAAGCCTATTGCTCGTCGAGCTCCTCAACGAGCAGCGTGAGGGGATATGGGCTCACAATCCGAACCTGAAGTATAAAAAGAGAATATCCTAATGGATATGTCCCATCAGTTGTAAAACGTAGAAAATACGGGACTCCCTTCGAGGAGTACAAGGTCAAGAGCCACACCCTTCGGATGCCTCCGAAGTTTCCTAGGCTTAAAAATTTATTCTTTTAGCGTCTTTTTTTCGTAATTCAGAACCAGAATTCTCTCTTTTTACAGTGGATCTTCTCAATGCTATCATGGAGG
This sequence comes from Rubia yunnanensis, assembly GCA_037428765.1. Lineage (NCBI taxonomy): Eukaryota > Viridiplantae > Streptophyta > Magnoliopsida > Gentianales > Rubiaceae > Rubia > Rubia yunnanensis. The sequence goes on along the minus strand of CM075061.1, from coordinate 114,027,479 downwards.
ACGATGTCGAGGCCTCTCCTCCTCACATTGAGACAGTGGAGGGTGCAGCCCAATCAACTCTCGTTGATAACATAGACCATTCTTCGAGGAGGTCTCTAATTGGGGAGAAACCTAACCCCTCGAAGAAGCCAAGGGTAGAACCCCTCATTTCTGCCCCAGGTTTCACGCTGCTAAACTTGAGTAGTGATGCGACTTCATCTTCCCAATCCTTAGAATTCTTAGGAGATCTGGGCAAGAATCCCTCGGTGATTCTCATAGTTGTTCAATAATATACAAGCTACAATAGCTGTCCTGTCCTCTATCTAGTCTTCTTCAAGTGTCTAATTCTCCCTCCCCCAGGGCCTCCTCGAGACCGTGGCGGAAGTTGCGTGCAAGTAGCATGAAGCTGAGCGCACTAAGCTTCAGACAGATCTCAAAGTTGCGAGGGAGAAAGTCGTAAATTGGAAGAAAGACCTCAAGAAAAATGACCACAGGCTCTCTTCGAGTCTTACACAAATAAGGTGGTTAAGACTAAGAAGTTTCATCAAATTTTGTCAACCTCCTGAAGACTTTGAAGAGGATTGGTCGTCACGAGTTGATCGCATCTATGACTCCTTTGCTGCCTGAAGATCAAGCTCAACTACTAAAGAACCATGTTGATAAGAATGCTGAAGAGCAATTGGTTGAAAGTTGGAAAGAGGCTACCAACAAAGGTGGCTTAAAACTTTGACTCCTTGACTTCATCAAAATTGTTTTACCGCAGAGAGCTTTACAAGATTGACCTTAGAGCCATAGCTACGACTGCTGCGAAGCCCAATCCCAAGGTAGAGCTTTTGAAGAAAGATGCAGAGTTCCCGAAGAAGGATGAGGATGCCTAGATTGTTGATCATGAAGTAGAGCATCCGACGACTGCTGCTAACGAGGAAGGGAATGTTGATCATAGTACAGGCTTTTCTGATGTATGAACTCTTCCCTTTCTCGGTTTGTATTTCTACTTTTGGTGTTAACTATAAATGAACTCTATTACTTCGCCACTACTTTTATCATTTTCAACCATGATGACTACTTGTTTCTCTTTGTTTTTTTATTGCTTATCGTAGTGTTCAATTGTAAGAAATGAGTTAGAGAAATCTCGCCAGGATTTGGCAAAGGTCAGGTTTGAACTAGCCAAGGTCTGTAATGAGTTAACCAGGCTTAATCAGGGGTTATCATAGCTAATGAAGAATTAGCGTCTTGGCGTAATAACAGTCATCCCTCGATCGAGGTCAAGGTCGCGCAAGCCAGTTTTCAGATTTATTCTGAGAGTGAAGCTGATCGAGACCCGAAAGGGCCCCTGACATTAAAGTTGAAAATATTCAATGGTCATCCTAGGTATATATATTTTGTAACATCATGTTGTATTTTGCACCATCATGTTGTATTTTGCACTGTAAAATCCGTTGTAATGTTATGAAAATTTCCTCTCAATGGATACTTGCCGAAGCAATTTACAAAATGCTTTATATTCGTCGTTTTTTACGTAAGTGAGAATTGGTTCTCATGAATAACCATTGATGTGTAGCGCTTGACATACATTAAGAATAAATGCAACGTTTGACATGCAATCATAAGTATTCAAATGCAGCGTATAGCGTACAAATCTTTATTAAATCAATCAATCACAACACATGGTGTATGATGCTGAATAACACCATTCATCCCCTAGAGCTAATTTTATGTTGGGTAAGTTGTTCCTTGGCTAGACTGTTTACAAAAAGAACTAGACATCAAGAATGAAACCAACTCATTTAGAGTTGGTGATATTTGCAAAGATTGACAATGTTCCATTAGGAATTTGGTGCTGCCCATCGTTTCAAGCACATAGCTCCCACATGGGTATGCTTCAAGGACTCTGTAAGGCCTCTCCCAATTCACAGCTAGTTTCCCACCAAGCTCTTGTCAGCTCTTCTCATTCATTCTCGTCACAAGGTTTCCTGGAACAAACTGGACTTTTCGTACCCTTCAATCATGGCAGCGTATAACCTTATCTTTCACCTTAGCTTCATGGAGTGATGCTAACTCATGCTTTTCCTATACCAGTTCGAGGTCCAAGCGGCGGTTGTCTTTATTAGTCCCCTCTTCGATGGCCATCATTGTCCTCGGGCTAGGTACCTCGATTTCTGCTGGAATTACAACTTCTGAGCCGTAAACCAAGTTGTATGGAGTTTTACATGTGGTAGAAGACTCAATTGTTCGATACGCCCACAACAAACTTGGCACTTCATTGATCCAATTTCCCTCTGCCCCTTTGAGCCTTACCAGGATTCCATTGACACTAGTGCGATTGGTAACCTCAACTTTGCCATTTTCCTTTGGATAATACACTGATGTCACCTTCTATTTAATTTAAAACTCCTCACAATAACTTTTGAATGGATCATGAGCAAACTGTGTCACATTATCATTTATAAAAGTCATCAAAATGCCAAAGCAAAAAATTATATTCTTCTAACAGAACGCGATGACTGACTTTCCCTTCTTGTTAGTCAACAACTCAACTTCAACCCACTTAGTGAAATAATCAATTGCCATAATGAGATATATGAACCTTCTCGGGGCCTCTGGGAAGGGCCCCACGAGGTTAATCCCCCATTTTTCGAAGGGTCACGAGCTGTGTATGTTCCTAATTTCTTCCTAAAAGATTTGGGTAATCAGTGCATGTCTCTGACATTGATGGCAAAATTAAATATACTTATTAGTATCATCGAACATCATGGGCCAGTAATATCTAGCTCGAATAAGTTTTTTTGCAACCAACTGATCCCTCTGATGGCTTCCACAGATTTCCTTCATGGACCTCCCTCATTAGGTAGTCAGTCTCATATGGCTTAACACAATGATTAAGCGGCTGTAGGTGACCTTGTCAATATAAAACATTATCTTGTATCCCATACCTCAAAGCCTTAAGATGTATCTTCCCAGCTTCAATGGCCCCTTCTGGGAGAGTTCCATCTCGAAGGTAAATGATAATATGAGTCATTAAGGATTCTTCTTCATCAATAGTCATTACCACTAAGAGTTCGTCGCCGTACCTCTCAAAGTTACTATTTTTAAGCCCTAAATTCTTTCTATCTACAATTCAGACAATTTAACTAGAAAACAAGATAGAACTAGGAAGTAGGAAACAAACTAAGAGAATAAGATTTAAAACACAAGTTACGAAACCTTGGGTGCAATTGACTTTCACTTCCAAGCCTCTTATCTATCATTGAACATGCAACCTATTTATTACTTTCACTACTTGTTGTGAAGACTAAACTTCTATCCTTCTTAGATAATAGTTTGAGAGAGTGAATTTGACATCTCTTGTCGAACCTCACCAATGACTCCCTTAGTCGAAACATGACTAAAAGTATCCCATTGATGGTGTTGAACATGAAGAATCAACATGCTTGACAACAATTATAAACACTACAACGTATCTAAGCATTTAACCAATCTATGCATTTACACAAGATTTTCCAAGAACGTTCATAGACTTCTCTCATTTGCTACAAGGAACAAACATGACAAAGAGTTCCACCTTATCATTTTTATCTAGCAATTATCAATCCATCAACACAATAAAAAGCTCTAACTATACTCTTGGATTTCCTATCAAGAATTTCCCCAAACCCTAACAAGCATATCATACAAGTACTTCATATACTCAAGCTTTCAAGAACATTAATGACATTAACAAACACATTTAATGCTTCATAAATTCATAATAGTAAGAGTATTAAATAGGCTACAACTTGTTCTTAAGACATGGGCTTAGAAGCCTTAGTCAATTGCTCCTAAGAACTAGATTTAGCTACTACTAATTAACAACAACAATTCAAATGTTAATCAAATTAAAACAAGGATGAAAATGGTGGAAACCTAGGGTTTGAAAGAGGGAAAATTGGGCTGGAAGAAAAGGTAAGAGAGAGAGAGAGGATAGGATTTAGTATTTATAGTACAAAAAGGCAAAGAAGATTTTTGGCCACCCAAAGTTCACGACGCGCGAACTATTCTTCGCCCGTCGTGAAGACTGATGCCAGCAATCCTAATTTTTTTCCTTCTTTGTGCAAATTCTCCTCTTACTTCAATTTTCTTCCATTCTTCAAGTCTTCAAATCTTCAAAGAAAGTATTCAAAGTCTTTAAAAAGTGATCTTCAACGGCCCACGGTCTTCAAGTCTTGGTGTTATTTCCTCTTCACACAAAATCCACTAAGAAAAGGTAAAAGAGCGCAAAAGTCGCTCTTACCTTTCCTAAGAGAATTTCAAGGAATAACACAAGCTCTAGTTAATAAAAGAGTGCAAAAGTGATCCCAAAAAGCCCTAAAATATGCACATAAAATGGACACTTCACCTTCCCGTACTTAAACCTTACTCGTCCTTGAGTAATAAAAGATTCAAGCACACATAAAGAGGTAAATTGTATCCACATCCCAAACTACTATTCCCCAAATCAATACCTCACAAAACTATCAATATATCCCAAAGTTAAGATCAAATGAGAATTCACCCACAACCCCCATTCCTAAATCCACCCAAACCATACCAATCTATCAATTCATTGATATCCATAAAAATATTTCTAAGTCCCAAATTGACAATCCCAAATCCAATGGCACAAAGTGAAGCCAAAAGCATGCATGAAGTTCAAACACATACTTCGCTTTATACCAATATATCATCCTAAAAACGAAGTATATCAACAATCAATAATTTCACAACTTACTTCGTTTTCCCTGCTAAATTTCACAACTTACTTCGTTTTCTCTCATTTTGCCTAGGATCCTTTTCAGGTTTTCATCCTATCCACACATCATGTTTCTTTGGCTCAAATCTCACATTTTCCGCACTTTTAGCCTCTCATTTTTTCCTAGGTCGCCCTTTCGAGTTTTTGACCTATCCGGGCCCACAATGTTGCCTAAGTTACCCTCTCAGATTTTCAACTCAGCGGGTTTCTTTTTATTATTTTTTCATTTTTTCCGCATTTTTCCAATCAAAAGTAGAAAAAGCTTTCACATGTCAAAGAAAAGATAATCCAAATACATCCAATGTGGAAACATCCCAAAACAAGAACAACATCCCACAACATCCAAGTCTAGAAAGGACAACTTCCCAAAAACAACCAATAAAAGCAGTAAATACCCCTCCCCACACTAAAACACTACATTGTCCTCAATGTAGACAGAACATGGCAAAAGCATACAAAGAAAAGTATGGGGAGTGCAAGAAGATATAGCTCACAATCACTGCTGTGAGGATGAACCACCATCACCAAAGTAGCGCAACTGATAACGGGCAAGCCAGTCAGTGTTCCTTTGAAGCCTCGCTCTTCGCCTCTCCACTCTAGGATCAGGGCTCGAGGTACCACCAGACTGGGACTGCATCTCATAGATGCGGGCTAATAGATGGTCAATCTCCTCATCCATATCTATCAGGCTCTTGGAGACAAAAACATTGTGCTCCTATATCATGCCGTCCTGGTAGCAGAATCCATCCTGCTTAGTCCACATCATACGCTCATAAAAGTTGGGAGGAGGCTGGGGGAAATGAGGTGGCACATTCTCTTGCATCGGCTCTGTTTCCATCCGTGGCTGGGTGAAAAAGATGGCAACCTCATCAGTCCGATCTGCTAGTGGATATAGGTTCTGACGCTCCTGGTCAAAACACACTGCATAGTTGGTATCTGGCTCTATTGCCAAATCTACAACAGGTGTGTCGATCTCCAGCCTAGTCCGCTGTGGAAGCTTCATGAACTTAACTCCTCTCACCCATAAAACCACATGAAAGTGTCATCTATCTCTTTCTCTTTGATGAGGTGAAAGTACATGATCATCTGATGTAGAGTGATGCAGTATGAGTCCCCTTTGCCCAGCCGCGGAAGGCCATGCGGTATATAATTCCCCAAGTGCCAAGCGATGAGGGTAATCATGCTCCCATCGAAATCCCGCCCTTTGACTTCCCGACTATCTCTTCAACATTCTTGACCCATAAATAGCCCACAACCCAAAACCCATGTCCTCACTCGTGAGGTACCATAAATTGCACAAATTATAGTTGTTCACATTTGTCGGCTCATCATGACATAACAGTGGGCCCACCAAAAATCGGTGCACCAAGCAAAGAGCAGGATGAATGATGATGCCACTCTTGTCCTTGGAATCCCTAGTCTGCCTTATGACGATGATCCAAAATGCTACATCATTCATAATGTTGCGATTGGGCATGTCGAGCTCAACCAGGGCTCGGATCTCCTGAGTGGACTAATAAAATACTGCCTCAATGACAGGCAAAAATATCTCATAAGACCGGTTATTATGGTGGAATGTGATAAATCTATCACAAGGCTCCCTATCTTGAAAACTGTGCACCCTCAAAGTAGCAAGGAACTCCAAAGTGAGTCGCGGGTAAGTAGGGATAGCCTTGTCCATAAACCCGGCCAAGCCGCCCTTGGCGAGAAGGCAAAGAATTGGCTCTTATAGGCCAAGAGCATCTAAAGCGGTACCATCAAAGAAGTTGGTCTCCTGGATCTTTCTAGTGGATAGCTGGTCCCACCGCTCCCCATTTGGCCCAAAGATCTGGGTCAAACCCATGAAACAATCCGGAGGTGGTGGTGGAGCAGGCTCCATAACAGGCGGTGGAGGTAGTAGCATGCTGTGTAACCCCAGGTTTCTTCAGAGGCATGTCTAACAATCATAGCAAACATGTTAATGATACGAGAACATAAGTATATGCAATAAAAAATCCAAATCAACACTAAACTAGTCTAGCCAACATCATAACTTCTATAATGCAACATTCAATTCCAAGCTAAACTAGTTCAAGTGGTATCCCTTATTGCATACAAAGCTCATGTCACTTTAACATGCCGATAATTCCAAGTTACGAACAATAAACATTTGGATACAGGAACAACAAACATCCACCTAAGTATTTCTTTAACACATGTTAGAGCCAAAAAACAACATTCCTTACTAAAAATCTTCGTCAATCATGCATTCACTATGTTGTTGGCCAAACTATATCAATATAATCAATTCAATCCATCATGTATTAACAACACTCTGTAGCTAAGATGTCCATCAATCCAAATCCTAGTTAATACCAAACCACAAAGCATGATCCACATTTACCATTGCAAAATGTCCGACCTAATGATCTACACAAGATATTTGAAATTCAAGCACAAATTGTGAAGAACTATCACAACATGCACAATATATCATCATTCATAAAATGCACAATCTTCACTAAAATCAAACTACACACAATTCACAATCCAAGTGTTAAAAAATGAGGCATTGTACCATTAGTGTTTGTTGGAGGATGAAACAATGAAGCTCACAAGCAATCCTAGCCTAACTAGCTTGATTTCAAAAAAAAAAATCTAAAACCAAGATTTTTTTTTCAAAATTGGGGTGGATTTGGTGGAAGGAGATGGAATGGGATTGATGGAATGTGAATAGCGAGTGGATTCCGGTCTAAGGAAGGAGTTTGGAGGTCAGATTTGTGGTGACGAGCAAGAGAGGGTAGCTTAGGGGTGGCGGGTATGGAGAAAGAAATGAGGAAATGAGGAAATGAGGAAGAAGAGCGGGCACTGCCCATTCTTAAACCTTCTGGACGATCTTTGCGATGCACAAAGATAATGTTCGCAATAGGCAAAGAATTGTTCGCGATGCGCGCATTGCTGGACCTGAAACCTCAAAATTTTCTCAAAGTGCCTGACTATGTGGCGGTGGGCAAACAAACCTTCGCATCATGCGAAAAACGTTGGCGACGGCCGAAGATTTGTTCGCCTCTCTTGCATTGGAGGACTTGAAACCTCAAATTTCTCTCAAAGTGCCTGATTGTGTCGCGAAGGGCCAAGAAACCTTCGCTTTGCGCAAACAAAGTTTGCGACGGGCAAAGATTTGTTCACCCCTCGTGCATTGGAGGATTTGAAACCTCAAAAGTTTACCCATCTCTCTGATTTCTTCGCACTGGGTGAATAGGTCTTCGGGATGGGAGAACAGGTTTTCCCAACGCACGATGATTAGTTCGCGCCTCGCGAGCTATGAGCTTTCCCGAATGTCCAAGATTTTCCTTCCTTTGTCCTAGCTTTTCTCCCTTCATCAATCCAACTCCAAGCTCTTTGAATTGCTCCAAAATCATGGAAAAATAGTAAAAAGAACAAGGTAAAATAACGAAACTAACGACAAAAACTCAATCAAACAGCATCAACAAAAAGTCATGAATGACGATTTAGATGATCTACACCAAGTCAATTTAACATCGTTGGCATGCTTTAATCCCTTCCTTGGAACTTACTCACAAACTAGATCAAGAAGATCAAAATCCTCTCCCTTTTCCAGCACAAAATTCTTGTAGTAAAGTTTTAAACATTGTCTATTGACCTTGAATGTATTGGACTTAGCTCGATCTAGGACCTTTTGACCCATGTCCAATTCCTTCCGAATAATCATCTTGTCGTGCCACACCTTTATATTTTGGCGTGCCATGCCTTTAGATTTTGGCATTCTCATAGGACTTCCTTCAGATCTCATCTAGTTCTTGCAATTGTAGCTTCCTATGCAAACCGACCTCATCTATATCAAGGCTGAATTCTTTGACCACCCAATAAGCCTTATGCTCTATCTCCACCGGTAGGTGACATGGCTTTACAAAGATTAACCGATATGGTGATATACCAGTCGGTGTCTTGTAAGCCATCCTATACACCTATAACGCATCATTCAACTGAGAACTCCAATCCTTCCGGTTAGGGTTAACAATTTTTTGAAGGATGGACTTGATTTCTTGATTGGAACTTTGGCTTGCCCATTGGTCTGTGGGTCATAGGCGTTGGATGTCCTGTGAGTGATGCCATATTTCTTTAAGAGTGCCTCTATGGTCTGGTTGCAAAAGTGGGTGCCACGGTCACTAATCAAGGTTCGGGGCACCCCAAACATACAGAAGATATTTTCTTTCAAGAATTCTACAACCACTTTAGAACTGTCAGTCCTAGTAGGTTTTGCTTCAACCCACTTCGACACATAATCAATGGCAAGAAGAATATATGTAAAGCCATAAGAACTAGGGAAAGGTCCTATAAATTCAATATCCTAACATAAAAAATTTCACAATACATAATAGGCTTTTGGGGCATTTCATTCCTAGAGGGGATATTTCCTATTGTTTGGCATTCATGACAAGATTGCAAAAGGTATATGTATGCCTATTCAATGTAGGCCAATAAAAACCACTTTCTAAGACTTTCCTAGCAGTCCTCTTTGCTCCAAAATAACCGCCACATGCATGAGAATGAAAAAACTCAAGAATTGATTGTACTTCATTATCGGGGATACATCTCCTAACCAATTGGTCCACACAATGTCTCCACAAAAAGGGATCATCCCACACATAGTATTTAGCATCACTCTTCAATTTATCTTTTTGAGCCTTAGAAAAATGAGGAGGAAATTTACCAGAGACAAGAAAGTCACAATGTTGGCGTATCACGGTTACAGGTCCCTGATTGCAAACAGGTGTTCATCAAGGTACTCCTCCCGTAGTTTCTCCTTCATTGATGAATTTACCTCACTATCTTTGCATGGAAGCAACTGGCTCAGATGGTCGGCCACAAGGTTCTCCGTGCCTTTCTTGTCTCGCACCTCCAACTTAAATTAGCTCAAAAGTAGGATCCACCTAATCAATCTTGGCTTGGCATCTTTCTTTGTCATCAAGTGACGAAGCACTCCATGGTCAGTGTACACAAGAAATTTTGTACCAAGCAAGTAAGATCAAAATTTTTCCAAAGAAAATACCATCACTAGAAACTCATTTTCTGTGGTGGAGTAGTTTCTTTGGGCCTCATTGAAAAACTTGGATGCGTAGTAGATGGCATGAGGCACTCTTTCCACCCTTTGACCAAGCACCGCTCCAACGTCGTAATCGCTAGCATCTCACATGATCTCAAAAAGCAAAGACCAATCTAAGGGTTGTATGATAGGGTCGAGACTAACCTTTCCTTCAATGTATCGAATGCCCCTTTAAAACCCCGATCCATTACAAATTCCACCTCCTTTTGCAATAAATTGCACAAAGGAGATGCTATCTTTGAAAAGCCCTTGATGAACCGGCGGTAAAATCCTGCATGGCTAAGAAAAAAGGGCACTTCGTGCACATTAGTAGGATAAGGAAAATTTTGAATCGTTTCTATCTTTGCCTTGTCAACGTCAATAGCCTTAGAGGATATAACATGGCCTAATACAATTCTTACTCTACCATAAAATGACACTTCTTAGAATTTAACACAAGATTAGTATCAATGCAACATTTAAGAACTTGTGCTAAATTTGCTAAACAACTGTCAAAAAATTACCATGAACGTTGAAATCATCCACGAATACATTAACAAAACTTTCAGAAGATTCTGAGAAAATGCTTACCATACACCTTTGGAAAGTAGCGGGGGTGTTACATAGCCCAAATGGCATACGCATGTAAGCAAACGTACCAAGGGGCACGTGAACGTTGTCTTTTCTTGATCTTCTGGGGCAATGGCCACTTGAAAGTATCCCGAGTATCCATACAAAAGGCAATAGAATGGGTGACTTGCTAGCCTCTCGAGTATCTTATCGATGAATGGCAACAGAAAGTGATCTTTCAGGGTCTCTGCATTTAGCTTCCGGTAGTGAATACAAACACGCTACCCGTTTTGGACTTGAGTGGGCACTATTTCACCCTTCTCATTCTCAACTATCGTCACCACACTCTTCTTGGGTACCACTTGAGTTGGGCTCACCCACTTACTGTTCAATATTGGATAGATTATACCCGTTTGGAGCAACTTGAGAATTTCTGCCTTCACCACCTCTATCGTAGGTGGGTTTAATTAGCATTGGGGTTGTCGTACGGGTCTTGCATCTTCTTCCAAAAAAATTTGATGTATGCAAGTGGATGGACTTATACCATTAATGTTCAAAATAGTCCACCCCATTGCCTCCTTATTCTCCCATAACACCACAATTAACTTCTCCTCTTGCTCATGGGTGAGCTTGTTTGAAATGATAACCGAGAGCGTTTCCCCTTCCCCAAGAAATGCATACTTGAGGTCACTTGGCAAAGGCTTAAGCTCTATCACCGGAGCTTTCACAAGTGATGGAAGGAATTCCGGTTCCTTGGGTTCCTCTAAGAGTAGAGGAGGAGGGTTTGAGAGGCTTTGTCTCATCTCTTTAAGCAAGTTCAAGTCCTCAAAGCTTTCCTTCAAGTTAGTGCTCATAGAATATACATTGTATGCATCATCACTATCACATAGAGCAACTAACAAGGAATCATCACCACTTAACTCAAAAACATCTTGCACAACATCTTCAACAATATCTAAAGCATGGCAAGCATATTCTTCACTAGGATACTTCATTGTCTCATTTATGTTAAACTCTACTTTTATCATATCAAATTTCATGGTGAGAGTACCCTTATGCACATCAATCATTGACCTAGAAGTTTTCAAAATTGGTCTCCCCAATAAAATTGGGGCAGCATGTTTATCATGCTCCATGTCAAGGACATAAAAATCTGCTGGGAAAACTAAGGAATCCACCTTAACCAACACGTCCTCGACAATACCCTTAGGGTATGCACTAGAATTTGCGGCCAATTGGATTACCACCTCAGTTTTGTGCAAAGTATCCAAGTTGAGGCTTTCATACAAAGAGTAAGGAATCACATTTATCGATGCATCTAGATTAAGCATGGCTTTTTCAAAATGTGTGTTTACTACTATGCAAGAGATTGTGAACATGCCGGGATCGCTACATTTAGGGGGTAGCTATTTTTGACACAAGGCAGAAACATGCTCATTTTCCTCATTATTCAACTTATTTTCTTCTCTTTGCTTTCTATTCACAGCACATAATTCCTTAGGAAATTTAGCATATCTAGGAATTATTCAATGGAATTCAAGAGTGGGATATTTACCTCACATCTACAAAAGACTTCATAGATATCCTTGTTGTCCTCCTTCCCACTCCTGTTTTTCAAAGCTTCCAAAAATGGTGGTTCCGGTACATACGGAGGAATCTCCACCATGTTTTCCTTTTTGTGAGGAGGGGATGAAGGTTCCAGAATGGAGGTTGATTTCTCAACAATAACCTCCTCTTCCTTCTCCTTCCCCTTCCTTTCTTTCTCCTTGGCCAAATTCTTGGCCTCTTCTTCAACCTCTTTGTCAAACACCTCAACCCTTCTAGGCTCCTTTTCAATAATTTAATCACCCGGGGGAGTGCCAATCTCTCTACCACTTCTCAAAGCGATAGAACTAGCATTTTGTCAAGGGTTATCTCCGGTTTGGAAGGGATTTTACCCTTTTCCCGGGCTTCCATCCATTTGACAACTTGAGCTATTTGGGTAATTTGAGTTTCCAAGTTCTTGATGCTTGCCTTGCTTAATCTTGGAATTTTTTGCCTTTCTCCCTGCACATGCTCAACCTATGAATGACTTGCATCACCTCATCCTTTGACAAGTCCGAGCTCTCCCCTTGATCTTGGGGCTTTTCTTAGAGCCTTTGGTATTGTTGTTGAGGTGGTTGGTATTGTTAAGCATTTTGGTCTCCTTGAGGGTTTCCATACCGGAGATTTGGGTGATCTTTATTACCCGCATTGTAAGGCCAATTTTGGTAGCCTTGGCCACCTTGGTACTCTTTATTTCTTTGATAGCCATGTGCACCTTGGTAGCCTTGATAGTTTTGCCCACCTTGAGGTCCTTGGCTTCCCTAGTACCCTATGGCACTCGCTTCCTCAACATAGTCATCTTGCAAAGTCGGGCAAGCATTTGTGGGATGTGCCGATAAGAATATTTCATATAATTTCACATGTGGCGCATTCCCAAACATGGTCATGAGAGACTTCACCATAGATGTAAGGGACGAGACTTGGTCTTCAAGCTTTCCACTAGTGGAAGGACCTCTTATGGTGTTGGGGTTTCTTCTTCTCAAATTGGCCCTCGAATTTTAGTTTCTCGACTCCTCGGCTAATGCCTCATAGAGCCTTTTCCAAATTCTTGTTCCAAAGAATACCACCACAAGAACTCCTCACTAGTCTTTGGTCCTCATTAAGAAGACCATTGTAGAAATAGTATACCAAGTCTTCCTCCAAATAGCCGTGGTACGGAAAACTTGCGAGAAGCTTCATGAACCTCTCCCAATAGCCAAAAAGAGACTCTTTATGCCATTGTGGGATGTTGCTTATGTCCTTCTTCAAAGTGTCAGACTTTGAGGCCGGGAAGTATTTGGCTAGAAATTTTGTCTTCATGACTTTTGATGCTCTTGGGTGGTAGGTAGTGGAGCCAATCCCTTGCACAATTCCTTAATGTGAAAGGAATGCCTTCAAATTGTAGAAGTATTCATCTACTCTATGGTGAACCGTACCACCACATAGAAAATAGAACTCTGGAGATGCATGTTTGCATTTTCCCCTTGTCTACCAAGGAATATAGGTAGCATGTTTTTAAATCCGGTCTTGAGCTTGAAGTTCCCATTTGGTCCAACCAAAGGATAATCAATGCACATCAGTTGTTGGTCAATGTTGGGTGCCGTGGCCATAATGTTCCTCAATAAGGCTTGCCCTAAAGGAATCCCCCTTCATTGGAGAGGGGGATGTTGAGGTCCTCCTCCCGGAATGTCACTTCATGCTTATCTTGATGTTCTATGGATGTAAAAGTGTCTGCAAAATGGTCACTAGGTGGGGTTGTAGTGTACGGGTTGTAGTGCAGGGGTTCTTGTGAAGAGAGCCTACTAGCCCATCTCAAATTCAACTCTAACTTGGGGTTGTAGTGCAGGGTTTCTTGTGAAGAGTATCGCGCATGAACCATACACTAAGAATTGGAATAATACGTCTCCAAGCCAAGCAAAAAATGGAAAGTCAACTAAGAAAACAAAATAAAAGCTCTAGCTCATACTCCCCCGCCCTTGCAATTATCAATCTATAAACACAATAAAAAGCTCTAACTCATACTCTTGGATTTCCTATCAAGAAAATGGGAAATCAACCCATTTCCCCAAACCCTAACAAGTATATCATACAAGTACTTCATATACTCAAGCTTTCAAGAACATTAATGAAATTAACAAACATATTCAATGCTCCATACATGCATAATAGTAAGAGTATTAAATAGGCTAAAACTTGTTCTTAAGACATGGACTTGGAAGCCTTAGTCAATTGCTCCCAAGAACTAGATTTAGCTACTACAATCCATACTAATTAACAACAACAATTCAAGCATTAATCAAATTAAAACAAGGATGAAAATGGTGGAAAACTAGGGTTTGAAAGAGGGAAAAAAGGGCTAGAAGAAAAGGTAATAGAGAGAGAGAGATGATACAGTAAAAAAAAAGCAAAGAATACTTTAGCCACCTAAAGTTTGCGACACGTGAACTAATCTTCGCCCGTCGCGAAGACTGCAGTCAACAATCCTAATTTCTTTTCCATCTTGGTTCAAATTCTCCTCTTCACATCACGTTTCTTCCATTCTTCAGGTCTTCAAATATTCTAAGAAATTCTTCAAAGTCTTCAAAAGGTGGTCTTCAACGGCCTCCGGTCTTTCTTGGTGTTATTTCTATGTCACACAAATCCACTTAGAAAAGGTAAAAGAGTGCAAAAGTCGCTCTTACCTCTCCTAAGAGAATTTCTAGGCAAAACACAAGCTATAGTTGACAAAAGAACACAAAAGTGATCCCAAAAATTCCCAAAATATGCATATAAAATGGAGACATCAACCACCCGTTCTTCAAAGGTGCATTTTCTCAAGGTTTCCATCGGTAATTGCGTTTGAGACTGAACACCGAAATCTATAGGCCGGCTTACTCAAAGAATATGCCTTGTGATTCTTCTCCTTTAGTACTTGTGTTAGAGTATATGATTGAAAGTAACCAAATAAAGGCTTCGCCACCTCCAAATAATGCTGCAAGCTGCACTCCCTAGCTTCATTTTCCCCTATAACCTACTGAACCACAATCTGCTTATTACTAAATATTTCCTATTCTCAACCTTAATACCCATGGCCAATCGAAGTCCAGTTATCAGAGCCTTATGCTCAGTCTCATTATTGGGGGTCTTAAAATCAAATGCAAGGCATAAGAGTAATCCGTGCCATCGTGACTAGTGAGAAACACTCATATTTCACTTCCCCCCTCCTGAATGAAAAGATCCATAAAAAATAGCTTCCACACATCTTCGCTCAAGGCTTTGTTGCCTACTTCAATTGGTTCTGGGGTTTCAATTATGAAATCTGTGAGGGCCTGGACCATAATCGTTGTCCTGGGCTGGAATTGAATATCATACTCTCCCCGTTCAACATCCCACTTTATCATCTTCCCCGATGCCTCAGGATTCAACAGCATCTTCTTGATGGGATGGTTGGTGAGTAATACTATTGCATGACCTTGAAAATATGGGTGCATCCTTCGAGAAGCATAAACATGGCCTAAGATCAACATTTCGTGGGCTATATACCACGTTTCTGGGCCTTACAACGCCCTACTCACAAAGTACGTCGGGTGTTGCTTCTTCTCTTTCCCCTTCACCAAAACCGCCCTTATAGCCAAAGAAGAAGTACAAATATAAAGGTATACCACGTCTCTCCTCTTAGGTTTCATCAATGATGGGTAGAACTCGAACATGCTCCTTCAATGCTAGGAATGCATTTTCACATTTTTCTATCCACTCAATTTTTCCCCTTCTTAATACATCAAATAAAGGCAAGTGCTTCTCTGCACCCTTCGACTGGAATTGACTCAAGGCTGCAAGATACTCTGTAAGCTTTTGAGCCTCCTTCAAAGTTTGTAGACTTTCATTTTTTTTTATCAAAGCCTCCACTTTTCTGGATTAACTTCAATTCCCTTTTCAGAGGCCATGAATCCTAGAAATTTCCAACTCCCACTCCAATCACACACTTGGCTGGATTAAAGTTCAAATTCGTTTGACGTAGTCCATCAAATGTCTCTTCTAAGTCCTACAAAAAATGTTCATATGTCATTCTCTTTACCATTATATCATCCACATATATCTCTATATTCCTTCATATCTGCTGCTTGAAGAGTTTATCTACAAAGAGCTAATAAGTTGCACCAGCATTTTAAAGCCCAAACATCATCTTATTGTAACAAAAGGTACCCACATCCATTATGAATAAATTCTTCTCCTTATCCTCTTCTGCCATCAATATCTGGTGATACTCTATGTGAGCATCGAAGAAAACCAAAACCTAATACCCAACTATAGCTTCTACCCACTTATCGATTGTCGGCAAAGGATAGCTATCCTTAGGACACCAATTGTTTAGGTATTTGAAGTCAATTTACATGCACTACACACCATCCTACCATGGGACCAAAACGGGACTGACGAGCCACTCTTGATAAAACACCTCTTCAATGAATTATGTCTTAAAAAATTTATCTACCTTGACTTTAATTAATTTAGCTCTCAGGAGAAATATTATTCTCTTTTGCTAAACAGGTTTTATTGAGGGGCCAATGTTTAACCCGTGGACAATTAATTATGAAGGTATCCCTATCAAGTCTGATGTACTCCAGGAAAGTACATCGACATAATTATCGAGTAGGGCACCCTAAGTCTTTCTTTACTGCCACGAGAATCAGTTTTCCCACAACAACCGTTCTAGAATTCTGAATCGAGAGCTACTCTGTGTCAGCTGGCCTAATCTCCTCATGCATTGAAACCACATCCTTCACCTTTCTCGCTCCTTTAAATGTCGTAAGATTACAAATTTTCTCCATCACATGATCCCCTCGAATAGATGCCACCCCTTTATCCATTGGGAATTTAATCATCAAATGATAAGGTGACCACACCGCTCGAGCTTGACACATCCACAGTCTTCCCAAGATTACCTTTAATGCGAATGATCATCAATAACTACAAAAAGGTAGTCTATCATTACCCTTTTTTTCTCCATTAGCAATCCGTACTGGCAAGATAATCAACTCCAAAGGGTATACAATTTTATAAGTAAATCCTGATAGTGGTGAAACTGACTCTTTCAATTATCTTGTCCTATATCTAACTGATCGAAGCAACTAACAAATATCACCTCATCGCCATCCCTATCATTAATATATTTTGTCTTTACCCATGAAGTTCCAATCAATCCTGAAACCACCATGAGATCATTAATAAATACCATTTTTACCCAAAAAGTTCCAATCAATGCTGAAACCACCATGGGATATGCATGTGGGGTTTGATTGTGAACCACATCTTCCTTGGAAAATGTAATCATTTCATCCACCCGTAACCGTTTGTGCTGAGGTTCCCCTGCAGGGATGTGTTGTGAATCAGCCTTCACAATTACAAGGATATCTCACCCACGATCCAATTGATAAAGTTGATTACCCTGTGAATAACAGGATTTCCCTCATTTCGGCTCTCCTGATTTGTGACAGGTTGATCGTGAGGTTGCTCCTCTAGTTGCTCCCATTCTAGACCTCGAGGCCCTCGATAAACCATGTAACCAAAATTATGGCTAAAATTCCTCTTGTAAAGCCACCGGGCGCTACGCTCATTCCTATGCTTCGAATGGTCTTCTCGAAATGGTTGTCGAGGTTTGGGCTCCCAAAGAAGGTCCTCTTTTCCACACCGTTTGATCTCTATCTTGAGGTGGGTATAATTATTGTTGAAATGACCATAATCTCTTTGGTGATTTCAATATTTATTTGTGGCCCTTCTTGCAGCCGCAGTCGCAGCTGACTCCCTGATTGGTAGAGGCGCTCGAAACAGGCCTCGGTGGATGCTCCAAATTTTAGTTTGAGACCGTCCAAGGGGCGTATACATTTTGAACCATGATCTTGCTACCTCCATCAGCTTCTTACTGCGTTGATCACCAGACTTCGCATGCTTGTTAGCCAGTTCCTCTCTCTCTCTTGGATGTCTCTTCTACCTTCGAGTGTTTCTCTACCACTTCTTGAAGCTGATGGAGAGTTCTAGGGGTTTTAGTGGCTAGCTTCTAATACAACTCCATATCTGACATCCCTATAAAGTTTCTCTGAATCACTTCATTCTTCATACCTTCCACAAATCCTAAACTCACATCCACATATCCATGGTAGAATGCCTTAGTAGTTTCCCCCATCATTTTGCTTGGTATGGTACGATTCGAGCAACATCTTTGTAACTCTCTTCTTCTGGAAATATTGACTCAAAAGAGCCCCACTAAAATCCTGGTATAAATGCAAAGAACTAGGCAACTTATTAAACCATTTATAGGCCTTCCCTCCAAGGTAACTACCTACAAGCTTACATGTCAACCTCTAATTGAAATTATGAGAATTCATCAGGCCGAGGTAGGTTTGAATGAATTCTCTTGGATCTGAATCTCCCCTATAAGTTATCCATGAGCTAAAGGGAGAAGTTATCCATCTACCCCATTGGCCCTATCAACCTGTCCAACTCCATTTTCAAAGCATCTCCAGTCTCTCTTCCATACCCCAATGACGAGAGATCTCTATATTGATGTAGGGATCGAGAGCCTCCATAAAATGAAACTAGTACATAGGTTAAGAAACCATGTAACCGAATGAGGCCCAAGTTATGTATTTTGTGGATGCATAGGGGCATATATCCTTGATCATAAAATCCATAAGGTCCCTGACTAGATGTTATGGGGTTTCGCTGATTCTGGCCTCCATATCCTTGAAATCCCAAGGAAGATACTATCGTATGCCCGTGCTCAAAACTAGGGAAATATATTGAAGTTATAGGCATTAAAAGAGGCATCGAGTAACCTATCTCCTGGGTATACTTGGGGAACGAAGGTTGTTGCCTAAGTTGAACAACTTCCCCTGTATAACCTAGGTATGGAACCCCTAACACGGGCTGAGATAAAGGCCTTGTCTGCATCTCCATGGGCATCGAAGATGCTACACCTCTCGATGATCCCGGTAACATTGACAAGGGAATAATTTGTTATTCTGATGCCATCAACATTTGCACCACCTATGCCAAGTTTGGCTGCGATCTTGTCACAACTCCATCCCCCATGCTACGATTCTCCTAGATTCTTCGTTCATAGGCCTTGATGTGCTAGTCACTGCAGGCTTCCGTGAACTGACCATCCACGTTCCTGTGCAAGCCAAGTAGAGGGTGTTTCAAAGGTATCGTGGTACCAATTCCTGCCTTAGGATCTATACTAACTTCCGGTTGTCTCGATGATCCTACTTCCCAGCTTGAGACCCTTCTGCAATAGGAGGGATTAAGCTTGGCCCTATCGAGACCTCGACCAGATCAGTCCCAACATTCTTCAATGTAGGGAGATTGGCTATCTTTCTTTTCTTCCTTATTCTATACGGGGACTGAACTTCATCACCTACACCTGTTCCTTTGATTCTCAACCTCTCTTTAACTAGTGGTTGTATAAGTGGACATAATCTAAGGGATCTAGATCTGACTCAATCAGTCCCACCGGGCGTGCCAGTTAATGCGTCCGAGACCCGATCCAATCACGCTCCAGATTCCTTCACCGTGATCTGCAAGAAACAAGCCTCGAAGGATTCTAGGGGAAACTCTGTGATGCTAAAATCAGCTACCATTCTTAATAAATGAATATTGAATGAATAAAATAAAAGACATACCTTTATATTTATGTTGTTGAAACCTTAACAATCATTGTATATAACTGAAACTCTTACTAACTGAACATTAAACTCCGAGGTTAACCAATTATTGATTAAACCCCATTGGGCTAAACAGACCCAAAGATATTATCTAATGAGATGGGATGTGACCCGACTCTAATTGCATAAGAGTATCATCAAACCAGAAAGGATTTGTGTCAATTCAAATGGTCCAGTGTGCCTTGTTCAACTCTTGAATTATGCCAGCAGTGTCCTTAAGAATTCCAATATCAATTGAGTCCATCTCCCCTGTGAGCTTCACCATCATGTCTGCATCTTCTATCTGCACAAAACTATATTAAAAAGAGTATTTATTTTTACTTACAATCCAAGTTCCATTTGTCCACATTCACTTTAAAAAGATTGATAGATGTTAAGCCCAAGAAGGCCATTGCGATGAAGATGTGGTGACCCAATTAAAAGAATATTTAATACCATAATATAATTACCACATTTGTGGTTAATTAAGGATAATAATTATAGATAACTTTATTTAGGACACGGAGTATAAATACAAGGTACACATTTACTTATCATTCATTCTGTCTTAATCATATTGGACTCTTAGACTAACTTAGGCATCAGAGTGCTGACCCCTGGAACCCCCAAGGACAGTTTTATTGTAGGTTAGTTCAAGAAGAACTCAAGGCCACAAACTGGTCGGTCATTCGAGATGCATCAAGTGGTGCCATATGTAGGGATGATTAAGTCGAATCAAGGGTTTTGAGAGTTTATGTCCACGATTATTCAAAGGAATGAAAGGATAAGGTCAATTGGTACGAGGGCTAGGTCTCCGCCAAGGTTAAGAATGGAGAATTCAAGAGTATGAAATAACGTCCATGTCGAGGACATCGGTAGGGATAACCTTCAAATATCAGGAGTGGAGTTGCGTGTGGAGCCTGTTACGGTCATAAACCACAAAGGGGGGTAAACCTCAGTGGTATTTGTTACAAATACCCTGGAACCAATCCATAATGATGTGTCGGGGCCCTCGAGGACATTGGAAATGACGGGAACCTCAGTGGTATTTGTTACAAATACCCTGGAACCAATCCATAATGATGTGTCAGGGCCCTCGAGGACATTGGAAATGACGGGAGAGCAAGAACAGAGAAACCCTGATTCCTTGCTTGAAAGGGTATCCAATCTGAGGGATGGGAGGTTTACGGATGTTTCATGATATTCATATATGGAAGCCTATGGCTAGCACAGGCAAGGAAATTAGAATACGAGGAGGGTGATCCAGAATCCAGATTTAGAAGGAGCAGCTCAGGTCCTGGCTGCAGCTGGCTATCGAGTTACCCCTCCTCCAAGGGTTGAAAGGGTCACGCACGAAGTATTGCCACCCTCAACTGTAGGAATAACTATGGGGTGGGCCCCTCAACCTGCAATAGCCTATCCTTATCACGTATATTCTATAGAGTTATTACGAGCTAGGCCTCAGCCTTCTATTGCTGGTTACTCACGGGGCCCAGTATATTCATTACTTTCGCTAGCCCCATTTGCTCCTACCCTCAACGTGGCCGGTCCAGGAGCAGCATATGGGATGATGGCCTCTTCTAATATGCAAGGATACAGAAGTATGAGAATTCAAGGATCTAGATTAGTCAGGGGCCTTATAATCCCTATGTCTAACCACTACCACCAGCATACCCAAGTTTCAGACAGCCATGGATGAACCTCAGATACGGGGTAAATTAACCTTCTTATCTGCCACAGCTAGGAGGTCATGACAGGGGGATGAACCCTGACAGGGGGGTAACAATAACCCCCCCTGAATGCAAGTTAATCATTAAGAAGGGTAGTAGATAGGTTGATCAGGTCCTTGGGTCAGGCTGCAGGGTTTCCTTTCAGCTCGATGATCACCGAGGTTCGATGGTGAATAGAAATGAAGGCCCCGAAAGGACTTCCCAGATACAGTGGTGAGACTGAACCTCGAGAATTTATCTAGACATTCCTGGGCTTGATGAGCTCGAGGGATTTTGATGAGAAATTGACGTGCAAGCTGGTAGGAAGCTACTTGCAAGGAAAAACACAAGAGTGGTTCAATAAGTTGCCAAGAGGGTCACTCCGATCGTACCGAGACTTCAGCAGAGCATTGTTGAGCCAGTACGCACAAAAGAAAAAGTTCGCCAAAACTCTATTAGAACTCTACTAGACATAGCAAAAGGCAGGGGAAATCACAGAAGCCTTCCATCATCGGTATGTGGATGAGAGCCTGGGAGTGATAGAAACAACAGAGAATGAGGTAATCCAGGGGTACCTGCTGGGGATGCATGACTTGGAATTGTACAAGAAGCTGATTATTAACACCCCCAAGACATTGCAAAAAATTCAGGAAGTTGTAGAGCAGTACTCGAGGGTAGAGGAGGCAACTAGAAAGAAAAGATATAGCCTTACAGAGAAAATGGAAAGGAATGTAAAACATAAAGAGAAAAGGCCGGCCAAACCCCTAAGAACACCATTTGAGAGATACTCCCCATTGCCACCAATGCTCAGAGGGAGAACTCCTACACAGATCTTAATTATACATAGAAAGTTGTTCCAAGCACCCCCACCCTTGAAGAGTTCGCACAACTCGGTAGTGGCCCAGAGGGCAACAAATCGGTATTGATATCATCACAGGGATTATGGCCATGACACAAACGATTGTATGCAGTTGAGGATGGAGATCGATAGGTGTGAGCGGGAAAGATGATTTCGAGGGCAAGGGCACTGGAACCAGGCTGCCCCCTCGAGACCTCAAATGAACTAATGTAAGCCTCATAGAAGGAACAATTAAAACAACAAGGGTAGAGGAGATAGAAGGCCTTGAGAATAGGCAGTTCGAGATAGGAGGCAGGAAGAAAGGCAGGATAGACCCCGGGAACAATAGGGCAAAAGCTTGAAGGGTCCCTGATGAAGAGCCCAGTCACAAGAGATTTTGACTGGATGAAATAGTCACTTTCTCAGAACTGGATGCCGTACCAGAACAAACACGTCGTACAGATCATATGGTAATAGCATCCATTATTGGAACTTCTTTGATAGGAAGGGTATTCATTGATGATAGAAGTGGGGTAGAATTAATGCTTGCTGAGTGTTTTAACCAGTTGGATATAAGGCGCGACAACTTGAAAAAACCAACTTCCCCTTTAATTGGATTCACGAGAAACCCAATATTTCCCATAGGGGAGAGATAACCCTGCCCATTTGCGTAGTGGATGGTGATAAAATGGTGACTATCAGGTGTAATTTTACTATCGTGGATGCCCCTTCCCCTTATAATGTGATTTTAGGAAGGCCATAGATGTGCCAGGCTTAGGTGGTCTGGTCACCCTATCACCTAATGATGAAGTTCCTACCTGAAAAGGGAGTGGTACCCATTTGAGGAGATCAAACTGTGGCTAAAAAATGTAACCTTATAGCAGTACGAGAAGCAAGAAAGCAAAGAGGTGTAGCAACGGTACACACAGATATGGGATTGGTCGATACAATACAGATACCTATTTGGGATATGGGATCGGTAACTGTGATGAAGCTAATTCCTGAATATGTCAAAAAGAGACTGAGAGACTGAGAGTCTTATTGGAAGAGTATGGGGACGTGTTCTCGTGGTATACTTTTTACCTAAAGGGAGTACCTTCGATGTTATTCCAAATAAATATACTATCGTAAGACAAACCTAATAATACTGTTCATGTGTGCGATAAGTGTGCGAAACACACATTGAATATATACTCTTCTTCAACCTCCTTCTTCCTCCTCTGATAACGGTCATTTTCTTCATTCCGGCCGCCAACCATGGCGGCTCCGGAGGAAGGCTGTCTTCTAGCCTCGCATTACCAAAATGCCCTTGTTGGAAAGCTTAACCGAGGGAAACCTTCAATGGAAACTTTACAATCGGCTTTCAAATCAATTGGTTTTAAATTAAAATTCCAACTAGGCTCTATTAACTACCGCCATGTTCTAATTCGTTTTCAGGAAAGCGAGGATTACCAAAGATGCTGGATGAAGGGCCAATGGATGATTCATGGATCGGCAATGAAGGTTCAGAAGTGGTCTCCCGATTTCTCCCCAGCTGCGGAATCATCCATTGTTCCTGCCTGGGTAACAATACACAAATTACCTATTCACTTTTATTATACTTCTGCAATTGTTGGTATTAGCAGCCAGATAGGTAAATACCTTAAGATGGATGCAGCCACAAATGCCTTAACTAGACCCTCTGCCATTAAAGTATGTGTTGAGGTTGATCTATTATCTCAGCTCCCCTCTTCTATTGTGGTAGGAATTGGTAACAAGGTAGCAGAATATCCTATAGAATATGATGAATTGCCTACATAATGCACTCACTGTAGGATAATTGGTCATAGCCAGGTTAATTGCAACTTTCTGCATCTAGAATTGAGGAAAAAGAACACTAATAATTCTGAATTTAATGAGCATAAGGAAAGAAAATACCCAGTACATGTTGACAATCAGAAAGTCTTAGAATCACCTCCAAAAGAAACAAAAAATATAGAGGGACCTTCAACTCTATCTGTCTCACAAAAAGAAAAAGATTTTCAAACTCAAAAAATGACTACAGGCTTCCAACATGATAACAATCTCAACTCTTTCAATGTTAGTCATAACAAAAGAAATGCACCTTTCTATTCTTTGGATGACATTTCTAAACCAATAACCACATTTTTCTGGAGAAAAAAGAATCAACAACCTGAACTTTCTCCTATCAGGGAAGATTTAACTAAAAATAACACAGTCACAATATCAAATGCTTTCCAAATCTTAGATGACATACAGGATGATCAGGATGGAGAAGTTGTCGAGATTTTCAATGAGTCTTTGGAATCACAGGAAGCTGGTGTGCACTCTACTTCTGATGACAAGTTAACAGCATCAGCAGAAAGGTTGTCTATCTCTGAGGATGCACAAGTAGGTTTCACAGAGAAAATTACCAAATCAACATTCAAACTTCCAGACAACTACGACGCCCTCACTGATGGAGATCAGGTTAGTGAAACTAACACATCAGATCTGATTTCAAATGCAGAGCAAATCCCTCAGGTCAAGGTTAGTAATTCTGAACAGATATCTACTCAGGATAACATGGAGAAAAGTAGGGGCAAGTCTGGTAACAAAAATAAGAATTCTGTTACGACACCTAGGAACCTAAGATCTTCACAAAAAGCAACTCCTACAGTTTTTTAAATGATAAAACACACCATAATAGGGAACATATTAGTCTGGAATGTTAGAGGTTATGGAACATCACTAGATAGATTAAAGGCCCTAAAATGTAAGTATAAGATTGACATTTTATGTTTAATAGAACCTTGGCATGATAAACAGAATTTAAATACTTTGATCCATGACCTTGGATACAAATATGCCCTTCCTGCTCAGAATGCTAAGATCTGGATCTTATGGAACCATGTTTTTAGTATAATCAGTTTAAGGGAATCAGTTCAATTTCTACAAGTTAAAATTTCTGATATTGCCACTTCTGTTAGCTGGAACTATTTTTTCATATATGCTAGTGTTAATAGACAAACGAGGGAGGCATTATGGAATGATTTACAAACTCCAACACATGTTCCTTCCATATATATTGGGGATTTTAATACTATTGCTACAGTATCTGAATATAAAGGAAGGAAATCAACACCAAAAAAAAGCATGAAACAGTTTAATGGATTTATAAATAACATGGACCTGCATGATATCCCTACAGTAGGAAATACCTTCACTTGGAGTAATAATAGATTTCGGGATAAATGTAAGGATTTAATGTTTCAGAGACTAGACAGGGGCCTTGCCACTTTAGACTGGTTGGAACTCTTTCCTAATAGCTCTATACATGTGCTAAATAGAATGACTTCGGATCATTCCCCTTTATTTTTATCAGTTCAATCAGCTGAAGAACAAGTTCCTAGGCCTTTTAGATACCAAGAGATGTGGTCAAATAGACAAGATTTTCTGGCTTTAGTAGTCTCAAACTGGAATTTAGTTTCCCCATTCTGTGGGATGCATAGGTTAGTTTTTAAACTAAAGAGGCTAAAGATGGTAATTAAAGAATGGAACAAATCACACTTTGGTAATGTCAATCAAAATATGCTACACTCTGAGACCACAGTTAATGATCTGGAAATTTCTTTCCAGCAAACACAAGATGAATCGGTCCTAGCTGAACTTATTAAATCAAAAGACATGCTTATGAGAGCTCAAAACGAAAAAAATATTTTCTTGAAGCAAAAGGCTAGGTTAAATTGGTTTAAATATGGGGATGCAAACACTAGTTACTTTCATCACTCCATTAGGGAAAGGAGAGCAAGATCTAGAATTAGTAAAATCAAGGATGGTAATGGGAAGTGGATATCAGAACCACAATTGATTAAAGAAGAAGGAGTGAGATTTTTACAGGAATTACTTACTGAAGATGCCCCTCAAAAAACGGGAACTTATCTACACCAATTCCTAAAAGAAATTCCTAAAGTGATCACTAACCAACAAAATCTCTCTCTTCTGTTACCTTTTAATATCCAGGAACTCAAATTTGCGGTTTTTGATCTAAATAAATCTAGTGCTCCAGGACCTGATGGTTTTTCTGGTGCATTTTATACCTCATTCTGGGACACTATTAAGGATGACCTTCTGGATGCTGCAAATGATTTCCTAACTAATGGTAATATCCCTAAGGCCATCTCTAGCACCTGGCTTACCTTAATCCCCAAAAAACCAATTCCAATCACCTTTTCTGACTTCAGACCCATCAGCCTATCTAATTTTGTGAATAAAGTTTTCTCAAAGATGATAATGGAAAGGATTAAACCCCTAATGAAATTACTAATATCCCCTGAGCAGAGTGCTTTTATAAAAGGAAGGGATATATCCGATAATGTTATCCAAATGCAAGAGATTACCAGAATTCTGTCTAGAAAATCAAAGGTTTCAAATCTGATAGTTAAATTAGATATGCAAAAGGCTTTTGATAGGGTCTCATGGTCATTTCTGAATTCAATCCTCCTACAATTTGGTTTTCATGGTAAATTTGTGCATCGCATTTTGCATAATATTGCTGCAGCTCACTTTTCAGTTTTAATTAATGGAATAACTTCATGCTTCTTTGCATCTTCTAGGGGTATTAAATAGGGAGATCCACTTTCTCCCTTTCTGTACAATATATTGTCTGAAGCCTTCTCCAGAGGTTTAAAAAACTGTTTAGTATAGGATATTTACAATACTTTAGTCTGCCAAGGTCCTGCTCCCCCACTACCCATCTGATGTATGCTAATGATACAACTGTTTTTTTGAATACTAATCCCACCAATTTGAAAAGGTTTAAAAATTTCCTGAAAGCATACGAGCAAACATCAGGTAAAAAGGTTAATTTTGCAAAATCTGAATTTTTTGTTGCTCCAAACACCTCTATGGCAATTGTTAAATGTGTAGGAATTTAGGAATGGTGAAGGGCTCTTTCCCTTTTAAGTATCTAGGAGTCCCTATCTTTCCAGGTCATAATTTACAGGTTTATTACCATCCTATCTTGGAAAGAATGGAGAAATCTATTAATAATTGGAAGAATAGATGGCTAAGTACAGCAGGTAAGATTACACTGATTAACCATTGTTTTCTTTCAATTCCCACTCACATGTTTGCAGTTTTAAATCCTCCAAAGATAGTTTTAAAAAAATGGAAAAACTAGCTCCTGGCCTGTTTTGGGGGAACTGTGATAATACAGTAAGAAAAAAGTGGAGATCTTGGAAAAAAATGAGCCTCCCTGAAGAGGAAAATGGAGTAGGCTTTAGAGATCTAAATGCTATAGTAGATGCCTTTTCTTGTAAACTATGGTGGAAACTGCAAATAAACAATACTCAATGGTCTGCTCATTTATGGTCACTCCCTGCATCTTACAAAAAATCTCATACATGGAACAGAATTTGTAAAATCACTACCAAGGCCAACAGCCTCTCTAGAGTTATATATGGTATTGGAGAATGTTCATTCCGGAATGCTAACTGGAAAGGAGATGGAGCTTTGTGTTATGAATGGCCTCAAGAGATGGATATTCCCTTCGTGGATATCTCCCTAAGGTCATTCATAATTAACAAAGCTTCTATCCTTCCAAATCTGGAGCCACGCCTGGCTACCAATACCCTAATTTTCTTACAGGAAGTAAAACTGGTTAACTCTCATGCAGATAGGCTTGTCTGGACACCAACAACAGATGGGAATTTCTCCATCAGCTTTGCCTACAAAATATTCAGACAAAAAAGATCAACTATCAGACATCTTAACAAGGTTTTGTCCCCTTTCATTCCTAAAAAGATGTCTGTTCTTATGTGGAGAGCTCTCAATGGAATCCTTCCATTTGATAATATTCTCTGTAGGTCTGGTTTCTCTTTAGCTTCTAAATGTCCTCTATGCATGAACCATTCCGATTCATTGGACCATTTCTTTAACTCCTGCCCCTCTTCATTGCTATATGGCAAAGAGTTAATAACCTTTTACAATTTCAACAATCAGATTTTGGAAGCCTCAGGAGTAGAGTCAAATTCTATCTTTCTTTTAGGGCTGATTCAAAGATACAGTCAAACCTGATTACTGCTGCCCTATTAGTCACAACATGGTCTCTTTGGATCAACAGGACCAGAATCATTTTCGACAATAAACCTTTCTCAACAGATGCATGTTTTCAGGATATTAAAGAATTGATATACCTAATTTTCTCAGCTCATCAATTGACAGGTAATATAGATAAGCATAAGTATTTGATCCAAGCAAGAATCATCCCCAAAATCCTTCCAAGAAAGAAAAAATCAATTACTGCGGTCATTTGGAATAAACCACTAAATGGGTACAAAATAAATACTGATGCTACATGGAAATTTGGTGGTATATCTTCATCTGCAGTCATAGTTAGGAATTGGAAGGGGGATGTGGTTAAAATGAGAGTTAACACTTTCCAATCTCTTTCCCCATTACATGCTGAACTCTTAACCATTCAAAGTGGCTATGAATTGTGCTCAGAACTGGCTCTTAACTTTTGCGTGATAGAGTCTGATTGTCTAATGGCCGTTAAAGGAATTCAGAATCCAATGACCTGCCCGTGGAGAGTTTTTTCCATTTGCAGCAGTCTAAATTTAAAACACTTAGTGTATCCAATCCAACACACTCCCAGGGAAGCTAATTCTGCTGCTGATTTCTTGGCAAAATTTGCCATGGAAAATAATCTACAGGGAGATTTACACATTGATAATGTTCCCCTATTTCTTAGGGGTCTTTTACTCCTAGACAACAATGGTTTTCCTGGGGTTAGAATTTGATCTCCAATGGAGAGTAATAGGAATTAGGTTTTGTGGTTATTTTTAAACTTTGCTGCTCTCTCATTCTGCTAGGGGCCTCCACTAGTTGATCATATAATCATCTTCTTCACAATTAGAATAGAAACTGCTGCCTTCTCTTTCTATGCTTTGCAGGTCTGATGCCGAGATGCTGCTGCTACTTACTCTTCTTCACTTTCTGATGATTACGAAGGGAGTTTATTGGAGTCCCGGCTAGATGCTAGTATCACTCCCCTTTCTCATCTCAACTGAGTGCAGCAAACCTTTTCTATAGAGGTTTTCTACTGCTAATACCGGTTCTATTCTTATTTCCAATTCGGCTGCATATCATTGACAAACAGGGGTTTCGAGCTTTCGATTTGCCGACCTGTTAGTGGTATTTTAGTCTGATGGAATACTAAGATAGACCTCTGTTAGCACAATGATGTCCCTTAGTTTTTTTTTAGCTTTGAATAGGTGGAAACACCGCTTTTGGAAGCAAGTGCTTCATTGCTTCAAGAGATTCTTCTGGCTCTTGGATCTTCAATTGGATGATCTTTTGTAATGACTAAATTCATGTCGCATCTTTGGCTTATTTAGTTTCGGTTAGGGGAGCCTAATATATTCCCCCCATCCTCGGATGGTTAAATTTAAAAAAACTAAAGGGAGTACCTTCGAGTCTCGCACTACATAGGCTGAACATTGACCCCTCGATTAAGCCAGTGAAGTAGAAGCAAAGGGTGTTTGGCATGGGGGTGGGGAAGTTCCTCAGATTCATGGTCTCGGAGAGAGGCATTAATGTAAACTCGGAATAGGTTTAAGCTTTGAAGATAATGAAAACCCCACAATCAATAAAGGATGTGCAAAAGCTTACAGGGACTCTAGTAGCATTGAGCAGGTTCCTATCAAAGGGGGAAGATAAGTACCTACCCTTCTTTGATATCATTCGAAGGGCAAAGAAATTTGAGTGGAATGGAAAATACGATGAGGCAATTAAGCAGTTGAAAGAACACTTGGGGACACTACCTACCTTGATGAAACCAGATAAGGATAAGATGTTATATTTGTACATTTCTGCGTCACCGTTGGCAATCATTGCGGCCCTAGTAAAAGAGAAAGAAAAGGTTTAGCATCCGATTTACTTTGTCATTTGTGCTTTGCAGGGACTGGAGATGAGGTATACTGTCCTCGAGAGGTTGATTCTAGCCCTCGTACATGTAGCCAGAAGATTGAGACCCTACTTCCAGGGACACAAAATAGTGGTGCTCATGAATCACCCTATTCGATAGATTTTGCTAAAGCCAACGATTTCAGGAAGAATGATGAAGTGGGCAGTGGAATTGGGAGATCACGATATCCAATATCAACCTCGAGTTACAATTAAGGGTCAGGCACTGGCAGACTTCATAGTGGAAACTACAGAGCCCCTCGAGGTGTGTCTGGATCACATTTGAAAGGTGGGAGCAAGCCAAAAGGAGGTATGAAAGGTGTATGTGGACGGTTCATCACATTCAGGAGGAAATGGAGCTGGGGTTTTGTTAACCAGCCCCAACGACAAAGATTACCCTTACGCGTTGAACTTTGCATTCAAAGAAACTAACAATGAGGCTGAGTATGAAGCACTAATCACTGGACTGCACCTGGAAAGGGAGCTGTAGGTGGAGGAATTGGAGGTTTTTAGTGACTCCCAAATTGTGGTTCAACAGGTGAATGGGGAATATAAGGCCAGAGAGCATAACCTGCAAATATACCTCGAGATAGTGAAGAACCTGTTAAAAACTTTTAAATCTTACACTTTAACGCATGTTTCGAGGGAAAGCAATCATAAAGTAGACGCTCTACGCAAGCTCGCATCTTCGGATTTGGGAACCCAATCCAAGAAGCAACTACTCATGGAAACTTTGAGCAAACGAAGTTTCGAAGAACCTGTAGTTATGGCAGTGGAAGCGAAAGACTCCTGGATGACACCGTTCGTGGCATGTCTTCGAGAGGGTGCCCTACCAGAAAATGAAGTGGATGCTAGAAAGATAAGGTTGAAGGCTCCAATGTATGTTTTGCAAGAAGAAGTGTTGTACATAAGGGGTCATTTGCAGCCATTGCTTCGATGCATTAACACTTATGAGGCTGATTATCTTATAATGGAAGTCCACGAGAGGGTATGCGATAGCCACCAAGGAGCCAGATCAGTGGCGATGAGGCTTATTCAAGTGGGATTTGATTGGTCGACAATGTTCGAGGATGGGAATCGATACATCTAGGCTTGCCACCAGTGTCAGAGACATGCACCTATAACACATGTTCCCCAGGAAGGGACAAGAAGCATCTATTATTCTTGGCCATTTGATGAATGGGGGATTGATCTGGTGGGC
This sequence comes from Rubia yunnanensis, assembly GCA_037428765.1. Classification (NCBI taxonomy): domain Eukaryota; kingdom Viridiplantae; phylum Streptophyta; class Magnoliopsida; order Gentianales; family Rubiaceae; genus Rubia; species Rubia yunnanensis. The sequence continues at coordinate 113,996,139 of CM075061.1, read as the reverse complement.
CCTTTTCTAGAAGCACCGGGAAAATTCAGATACCTGATAGTGGCCATTGATTATTTCACGAAGTGGGTAGAGGCTGAGCCCCTGACGAACATAAAAGGAAAAACAGTCATTTCCTTTTGTTGGAAGAACATTGTGTGCCGTTTTGGAATCCTAAGGATGATTATTACGAATAATGGAACACAGTTCGCTCATGATCCTTTCAAGAAGTGGTGCAAGGAATATCAAATTAAGAAAAAGGTGGCATCAGTTTACCACCCTCAGGCCAATGGACAAGTGGAAGTGACCAACAGAACAATAGTAAATGGAATATGAGCACGCCTTGAGGGGGCAGAAGGTAATTGGATATGGGAATTACCCAATGTGTTGTGGATGTATCAGACAGCTGAGTCTTCCACTACTGGTGAAACACCTTATAGCCTAGTATATGGCTCGGAGGCAGTAATCCCTACAGAAATAGGTGTTCCTAGCCCAAGGATGATGGTTGCTATAGGTGAGATAAGCAATGAGCAGAACCGATGTCTGGATTTGGATATGGTGGAGGAAAAGAGAGAGTTAGCTTCTTTACATGAGGCTAAAGTCAAAGAACGGGTCAGAAGATACCATGAAAGAAGGGTGAAGAAGGTTTTGTTTAATCCGGGGGACTCGGTAATGAGAAAAAACAAGAAAATCGGAAAGGAACCTGAAGGGAAGTTAGCTGCAAATTGGGAAGGTCCCTATAGGATGATCGAACTGCAGCCCGAAAGAAGCTATGTTCTCGAAGAGATGAATGGGGTTTGAGTACCAACGAGGTGAAACATCACCAACTTGAGGAATTACTACTAGCTATGATTAGTGGGTTTCTTTTAAGTGGCACTCTAGCTGATTTTCGAGCAGGTTGCTCTTAAGGTGGGCTCTAAAAGATATTTCCAACTACGGTTGATGTTCGAGCTGGTTTCTCTTAAGTGGCGCTTTAGATGATATTTCCAGCTATGACTGATATTCGAGCGGGTTGCTGTTAAGTGGCGCTCTAGATGATATTTCCATCTATGGCTGATGTTTGAGCGGGTTGCTCTTAAGCGGCACTGTAGATGATATTCCAGCTATGGCTGATGTTCGAGCGGGTTGCTCTTAATGGAGCTCTAGATGATATTTCCAGCTATGGCTAATGTTTGAGCGAGTTGCTCTTAAGTAGCACTCTAGATTATATTTCCATCTACAGCTGATGTTTGAGTGGTTTTCTCTTAAGCTGCACTCTAATTGATGTTTGAGTGGCTTGCTCTTAAGCGGCACCCTAGATGACGTTTGAGTGTTTTGCTCTTAAGCGGCACTCTGGATGATGTTTAAGTGGTTTCCTCTTAAGCGACACTCTAGATGAAGTTTGTGAGGTTTACTCTTAAGCGGCACTCGTGGGCTATTTTTGTAATCTTTAAATAATGAACTAGTGGATAAAATTGGCAGGAAGTAGGTGGAAACACTGAACTTGGGTAAAATGCTTGTGTCTTTGAACTTTTTAATTCCTACTTATCAAAGATATTCATACTATATTTTCCTAAAGAATTTGTGCGTGTCACTCATATTCGGGGTGTAAAATGTTTGAGGAAGTATAGGCACGAGCAACTTGAATCTTGTTACAATCTTTTAACTTCACTAACACTAACAACAGGGGTTTGAGAAACCTGATTTGTATTTTCTAAGAATGAGAGTTAAACAAGCTTTAACTTTGTCAATAAATAGAAGTACAATTTTGGTACCAAAAACTACATGAACATATCATCTAAATGGAGGAAACCCCCCACCCCCCCCCCCCCCCCCAAAACAAATCTGTAGTGGAAGCAGTTAGCCCCTTCACCTTTGCTTCTTTGAGCTCTTCAAGCTTGATACCAGCAGCTCTCTGAATATCCTTAATTTATTTTTCCACGGGATATTCAGAAGGATCCAGGGGATCAATGGTCTTACCCCGCTTCTTCATGAAGGGTTTGAATGGGCCCTTCGAAGAGGACCTAACACTCTTACGGCATTTTGTGGAGGATCCCTTGGTAGATTTGCTCGAAGGGGGAAAATTCTTTTCAGCTTATTTAATGGAAGATTTTTGTGACCGAGGAGCAGAACGATAACTCGAGGGGGGGGGGGGGTGAATCCCTTTACCTTTAGTTCCGCCAACCAATCAAGAATAAGGTCAAAGGCATTTTTCAGCCGAGGAGTTCCATTCTCATGGACGTTAACTCCCTCCATCCAGTATTGAGCAGCTTTGAGTAGAAATTTTGGAAGCTGATCATTTCCAATTAAATATAAAGAAGGAATGTCGTAAGAAAGCATGTGGGCACGGAGGCTTACTTCGTGTGCAACAATTTTTTCTTCAAAATCGACAATATGCTCCTCGACATCTTTGACCCATACCTTCTAGGCCTCGATCTCCCTCGTGAGTCATGTGTTCTTGGACAAGAAGACTTCTACCAAAGAACTATCCTCAACCTGGGGGTTTCTTCAAGGGGTTGTATGGGGTTCGCTTGAAGAAAGGGGGTCTTCGCTTGCTATCTTCCAAGCGATCAATTCCTCTTCAAGGCTAGTTATTTTGTGCTGAGCCACTAGATGTTACTCAGCAAGTAAATCCCTTTGGGCCACTAACCTATGATCTTTTCCCATGAAACCAATTAGGCACCCTTCCACTACTGGAAGCCTAGTTGCAATAGCAACGCATGACTTCAGAGAACCAAATTATATATATATTTGACACATCAGTTCTTCAAAGTCTTAATCTGGGGATCACAACTTTTGGCCACCTCTAAAGGATATGTACCATTAAATTCTTTTCTTTGGAAATCCCTCCCTTAAATGTTGGATGGTCTTTGGACTACCACAACTTCATCTCAGCTTCGAGTTGGTTGAGCTTGTCCTTCAAAGATTCCTTATCTTGGTTACAATTAGATAAATCCCGTGTGGCTTTAAATAGATGTTTGTGTGTCTCACAAGCACCATCTAACGCTGTCTTCAACGAGTTGAACTACAATAAGAGAACAAAGGCAAAATCAATAAATAAGTTATAAAAATGGCAAAAGACATTCTTATATTAAAGTTTCAAAAATAAAAGTTACTGGGAACCCTAATTGGCAGAGTTACAATCAAGGAAAAACCCTAGAATCATCCTCTTTTGAGGTGGATGCAATAATTTCTTCCACTCGGACGGCTATTGAATTCTGCTCAGGGGATACGTCTGTGGCCTGTGGAAGGGGGATCGCTCGAATCACCTCAGCAGTGAAGAACTGCTCTTTGGACTTAATGAAATCCATCAGGGCAAAGAAAAGGTCTTCATTTTTTATTTCCTCATCCCATTTTGTATCTAGAGTAGCTTCAAGCTCTGGCTTGACTAGATCATCCACCTGGTTAGAAAGTTCTTCAGACAGGGAGGTGGACACTTGAGGCTACAAGAATTCCTCGGCTAGGTTGCTACAGCTGAGATGCTTGGCCACCTCCAATAGATCCACAAACAGTTGAAGTAGCTCAGGGTTTTTCAAAAGTTTCCTTTTAAATGCCTCGAGCAGCTGAACCTATGAGGCAAAATCCTCAGCATCCTGAACCCTCTTTTCAAAGGTATTCTTCTCTAGCATCCATTGACACCTCTGGGCATCAACATTCCAACTCTCCTCTTCCATATTTTTTGGTTTTCTTTGAGCACCCTATTATTCTCCTCGAGCACTCTCTTTAACTCCAAAATTTCAGCATTTTTTTGATGAGCTTTTCTTCAAGAGAATTATGGCCAGAAGTACTGTAGGCGAAAGCTTCCCTCTTCTGAATGGCCTCATGGTAAAGTCGGGAGACCTAGAAAAATAGTTAAACTTAGATCAATGCTAGGAAAAAAGGAAACTAAAATAAATTTTTCAAAGGAACAGATGAAAACCTCAGGGTTAGAGACCATGCTCGCAAGATGATGCTCACTGTTGGACATAGATACCGCATCACTTGAAGGGGGTGCCAATTATTGTTGAGCATTGTCACCGCCGCATGCTCCTATTAAAGGTGGTTTAAAGGCGTTACCAACATTGCTGCCATCTGCCCCTGTCTTCTGGAAAACGTTCCTAGTATGTGGCGGCTGGCCATCAGCAACGGTCGAAGTAAGCCTTCCACCACCTACTAGGGTAGTGGAGGCCTGATTCGAGGGAGTAAGAGTCCCTTTAGGAGGACACTAGCCTTTCTTCATGGGCTTCTTGTCCCTTAAGCCACTAGCGAGACCAACTGAAAAAAAAGAGCATCACTAAAAGTAAACTCAACGATACAACAGACAGGAGAAGTAAAATTATACTAAGGCACCTTCAGAGGCTTCTGAGTGCCTAAAATCACTAATGAGGGTCTCGAGGGGAGGGCCTTCTTTGGAGCCCTCAAGTTCTCTTCTCCTCTTCCTGATATTCTTCTAGAGTATTTTATACACACACTCTTCGTAGATCTCAGGGGGGGAGGGAATACAAAGCCACCAATTTGGGGATTAGGATTGTTGAAGCAGTTGTAGTCAAAGGAGTTGGACAACAACTTTTGCATATGCCTCTCGAGGGCATCTAGGAAAATATACTCCCCAGGTTTGGGAGACTCAACTCGCACATCCCACTTCCATAGGGGAACTCGATACCTCCTGCTGTCAAACGAAATCCTTTTTTTTAGTTTCTCCAATCAACCGAATTACCAGGAACAGCAAAAACCTTGTGATCTACCTCCCGGCAGGTAAAAGTGACAATCATGTCGATGGACCACCCACTATAAGACACGAAGTACAGTGAGCGAATCAGCTTATATCTTGGCTTGATACCAAACTCATCACATCGTGTCAATAACATCATAATGATCACAAATACATTGGGATGAACTTGTGTAGGGAACCTGGAATTGCTTAAGAAGTTTTGAAAAAAGAGGTGGAAAGGGGAAGGTGAGCCCGCAGCGAAGATGCCTGAGGGTAATAGCTGATCTTCCCTGGGGAAGGTTATGTGGGGTATCTTTCTCTCAAAAGGGTTTAGAATTGGCATCTGGGGCTATTCGTTGTCCAAGAGGGATCGAGCTCAAAACCTTCGGGATAACTTTCCCCACTACTGGGTCTGGGGGCTCCTTCTTCGAATCCCTCAGCCCTATCCTTTGATAATTCTCCTTCTTTCTTCTTTTAAGAGGATTTAGCCACAGAAGATACCTGAGGTGCTCTCAAGGGTGCTTCCTCTTCCTCGAGGGATGTCCTCTCTCTCAAAAGAGATGCATTCTCCTCCCCCTCTATGGCTTCGAGGGATGCTTCCTTGCAGGCCATAGATGTATTTGACCCCCCCTCCCCCGAGCTCTGGATTCAGAGGAGGGTAGAAATCAATTTTTCCACTGGTAGGGGATCTCCTTATATAGGGCTTGCCTATGCCTGGTGGCCAGTTCTTGATGGGCTCTCGAGGAGGTATATCAGTTACTGGGAAAACCCTTTCTTCCTCAGGACTGTTAGTAATTTGATCAGACATACCTCCTCCGGCATCATATCTTATTGGAATTCTTTAGAATGAGTTTATTCTGAGTCACTAATAGCCCTTCCTTGCATACTAGTCCCCACCCCTCCTACTCTAATCTCAATGGGAAATCTCTAGGAGGCAAAACCTCATCAGAACGAGGCATGATTGTAAGGTGAGGAAACGAAAAGATTGGAGTAAGAAGAGAGATGAAGGTACTTACTGATTTCTGGGAGAGGTCATGAAAATTAGATTACTTGAGAGAGAATGAGAGAAAGAGAGCTTGTAAGAAGTTCCTGCAAATGAGAAAAGTGAAAGAAGTAAGAGAGGTTAAAGGGTAATGATGGGGGGCTAAAACGGCGAATAATTACTAACTGTCTTGGAAATGTAAAAAGTTATAAAAATATGCAATTTCTTTTGTCTTATGACCATATGCTATTTGGGGAGCAGTGATACTCGCGGTTGTACGGCACGTGAGCGTCTTTTGGAATCCTAACGCTGAGAGTTGATTAGAAAACCAAATTCTCTCCTTAAAGGCAAGAGAAATGAAATACAAGGTTCATTTTGAGTCTTCAGAGTCCTCAAACTATCCCATGCATTTGAGACCTCAAAGAGCCTTTATACCATTCAAACCTTCTGAGGTAAAGAACCTGCTTTTCTGGGGGATCTTGAATAAGGTTAAACCCAAGAAGGCCATTGAGCTGAAGATGTGGTGGATCAATTAGGAGAATATTTAATACCCTAATATAATTTCCATTTGTCGGTAATTAAGGGGGATAATTAAGGAGAACGTTATTTAGGATACCTAGTATAAATACAAGGTACACATTTACTTATCATTCATTATGCCTTAATCATATTGGACTCTTTGGACTAACTTAGGCATCAGAGTGCTAACCCCCCTGGAACCCCCAGTGACAGTTTTATTGTAGGTTAGTTCGAGAAGAACTCAATCCCATGAATCTGTGTAGCCCAGCCCACGAATTTGCGAGTTTGAAATGAAGAGCTAGTCTAACCACCAAGGAGTCCGAAATCATATTGCAAAGATTCTCAATAAAAACTCACCAAGAACTCAAGCAATACCTACTCCGAACAAAAACAACCACCAAGGAGTGGAAAATAAAAACAGCTGGCTAATATACAACCAAATACACCTAAACACTTAAAAATAAATGCCTCTTCCCCGGCAGCGGCTCCAAAATTTGGGAGGTCGTCGCCGTACCTCTCAAAGTTAATATTTATAAGCCCTAAATGCTTACTATCTACAACTAAGTAGATAGCAGCAAGTTGGGGTCGTCCACGAAGAAGAGGGATCTTCCTAAGCGTTTAGGCACAAAAGGTTGATATTAGGCTAGAAGTAGATAAATGTACACATATAAAGCGAGTAAAAAGGGGGGGGGGCTTGGTTGTTTGGTGGTCCTAAGTTGTGAAAGTTAAAAGACAAGATGACTAGCAAGGTTAAGTAACTATGCTAATCATCAAACAAAAATAAGAAAAAAAGGGTTTTAAAACTACAAAAGATAAAGCCTTGGGGGCAATTGATATCCACTTCCAAACCAAATGTAGATCATTGAACCATTCACTCATCCTATCACATTTATTACCTACGGGGAATGCTAATAGAAGATCAACATTCATTCCTTATTAATAGTAATTTGCAAAGACAAACAACGACCATTTGCAAACCTCGTTGATAATTACCCTAGACAAACAATGACCATAGGGGTATTTCATCAATGGCATTAGACACGAAGGACCATAGATTTGGTAACAACAAGCCTTCGACCAAAGACATAGCCGTTTAACCAAACATAGCATTCATTAGGCTAAACCTAGAACAAACCACATTAAAGGTTCAACCTTTCATTGCATCTATAGGATAAGCATGAGAACAAACCACATTAACATACTCATCTATCAAGGATTACCGCACATTATACTCAAGAAGTTCTAAGTTCATGCTTGTATATTTTCATGCAAAGGAGCTAAGGAATTCATCACTTTCCTAACACCCTAACACTTCAATCATAAAAGCACTTCCTATTCTCAAACAACATATGGCATAAACGAAGTAAAACATAGCATTAAGAACACATGAATGCTAAATAACAAAGGCTTCAAGAATGAGTAAAGCAATCTATTCACTACTTCGACTACTTGTTGTGAAGATAAATCTTCTATCCTTCTTAGATAGTAGTTTGCAAGAGTGAATTCGACATCTCTTGTCAAACCTCACCAATGACTCCCTTAGGACTAAGAGTATCCCACTGATGGCATTTAGCATGAAGAATCAAGAAGCTTGGCAACACTTATAAATACTACACCGTATCCAAGCATTTAACCAATTCATGCATTTACACAAGATTAGTCAAGAACAATCGACATTCATAGACTTCTCTCATTTTCTACCTAAAACAAACATGACAACAAGTTCGACATCATCACATTCATCTAGCAATTATCAACACACCAACATCATTTAAGAAGCTCTAACTCATGCTCTTGGATTCCACATTAAAAGATGGGAGAATTAGCTACTTTCTCCCAACCCTAACAAGTAATCATACAAGCAATTCATATACTCAAGCTTCCAACAACATCAATGCAATTAAAAATTCACATTCAAAGCTCAATAAATGCACAATAGCAAAAACACTAAATAGATAGATATGGTTCTTACTACATAGATATGGAAGCTTCAATCCATTGCTCCCAAGATAAAACTAAGGTAGATAATCAAAACTCATAACATAAAACAAAGATCTACAAAGAAAGAAGAAGAAATGGAAGAAAAATGGTGAAAAACTAGGGTTTTGGAGCCCCCAAGTCGGGCTTAGAGCAAATGGGGAAGAAAAGGGACTATTTATAGCCCAAGTTGGTAAAAAAGAAGGTCAAAATGCAGCAGGCGTCGCCCAGGCGGGAATGGGCTCACCCGGGCGGCGGAGGTCTCAGCCCAAAATTCAGATCCATCCGCCCAGGCGATGCCATTTCCGCCCGGACGAGCTACAGTTTGCGGCTTCTTATTTTGCTTCTCACGGGTGAACCGTTGATCCATTTTGGGAGTTCTTATAGTCGATTCTATAGTACTCAAGAAGACGAATCCAATGGCACCACCCTTGTAGGCTGATTCTTCTCAGATAATTTTCAGAACTATGTCTAAACTTCCGGGTGATAATTCATCTGCTTCTTTCCCTTCCTTCTTCGACCCTTCTATCTTCTACCATGTTTTGACACGTTGCCTTCACTAAACAAAACCAAAGGACTCATGAGACATCTACAAATGAAGCTAAAAAAATGGAATCTAGATGCTCGTAAGGACCAAAAATCCATTAGACTAAACATAGGTTACAAAATGAAGGATTTAGATATAAAAACCGAAAATGGTCATCTAAACCCCTTATCATGTAAACCTACGTAAATTTAGCAATATTACAACAAAAATATGACAAAAGTGATGTTAAATGCTTTGGAAAATACATGTATTTGACGTCTCATCAGTAGCCCAGCCCACGAATTTGCGAGTTTGAAATGAAGAGCTAGTCTAACCCCTAAATGATCGTAGAAGTCTACTATATGTACATTAATTAGTCAACCGAATATTTGATCTTGTTCTAGGCAGATTTTTAACACCTCTTTAAGTTAAAAATAGGTATTCAGTTAGAGCACATGATATTCAACCATATCGCATGACTAATGCTTTCACAATATAGTTGTTTCTCGATACTGGATGGTTTAAGGCAAGACATAGACATTCACGTATGACATGACATATATATACGTACCACCTTCGTTGATTATATCGTGTCTTAATTTAAACCACACAGATAATGAACCGCATTAAATGTGTGAGACTAGTAAAATTCAAGGTGAGACTGTTCTAGAATATGTCAATGGAATACACCTGGGTTATTTTCATTCCAGGCAATTACGTAGGATTGTATATCAGGAGACCGATAAGTCAACCCTATCACACAAATCTGTGTTCAAATAGGAGTTCTATCAATGACCAAAAAGATAATTGTACTTGTATAATCAATTAGTAAGGTTTTCGCTGATGAAGAATTTAGAGGCTGAAAAATTACCGTATTTAATTTTTCCTTATGATAGTACTATTTTACACTCATTTCATACCATTTGTACGGGCCCTACAAAATGGCCTTGCATATGTGGGGATGGGTTGAAAACCCAACCTTTGAGTGTGACCTCGTTGAAATGTTGATAAAGGATTAGTCATGCCAAAATTTATGAGAAATTGATCCAGCGGTGTCTTGTTCCCACCACTGGCAAAGCCCACACATTTTTATGTTTGAGCCGGTTGTAAAATTTGGCCCAATTGCATACTTTCATGGAATTTCTTTTATTTCGGTAACCCTTCGGGCCAGTCGAATTCAAATGTGACACCGCTACATGACGATTCAATTCCCCCAACCACTAGCCTGCCAAAAATTGTTTTGGGCCCAGGTGAACACTAGGCCTATTATGTGCAATGTGCGGCACCGGATTCTATTCGCCATATTTTTCGCAGTTGTCTAAAAAATGACACCATTTGGTTCGTGGTCTATAACTTACTCACCTCCAACCCCAACCTCATTCTTAACTTCGAACTCGCAAGTAGACATTCTCCATCTGATAAAAAACCACTCAAAAACCATTGGAATCCGTCAAATAACCGCAGATATTGACATATAAATTGTCAAGAAATAGTCTAATTAGTCCCATTCGACAAATCATAGCCACATTAAGTTCAACAATCACCAACAATCAAACCCTAGCAAAGGTACCAATTTGTTTAACACTTTTGTTGGCTTATTAGAATACTTTCATTTGGTTAATCTATTCGAAATGTGTTATGTGTTCGAAATGTGTTATGTATACTTCAATGCTAATTATTCGATGTTGTTTTAGATGTCTATGAATCGGTTTTGAATTAGTCAATCTATTTTAGTGGCTCTTCAAACCTCAGTTCATGCATGTTATTTATGTTTTCATGTCTAGCATATTGATTTTGGTTGCTTTCATTTTTGTTTTAGAACACTCATGATGCTTAATTCCATGTTGGTTTCTGGTCGGTTATGTACAAGTCGAACACAGATCATCTTGGTCGCTGGTTAATGTAATTTCGCACATCCATACTTATGAATGAGCGCAAGTTCACATATTACCTATCAGCCATGGCGAACTGACTGCAATGTATATTTGAACTCGGTATAAAATTGAACTCCACTGCACTTTCTACTCTATTTTACTGAGATTTCGTAAAATAATTTCATCAACAGATGTCTCCAGTGAAGAAAACTTTAAAAAGGGGAAAGGGCAAGAGCAGTGAAGCCAGTTCATCCCGCCCCAAAAAGGCAAGGACTATGGATGCCCCTCCCTTACCAACTTTGGACAAAAACCACTTCTTTAAAGAGGAAAACGAGGAGTGTTTCAAAATGTTATTAGAGGGGAGGCTGAAAGAGGTTATGGTCATGAAGGCAGAGGATGTGGAGAGGCTCCACTTGGATACTTTCTTAGAGGTATTCAAACCATCGGGAATGGTCAGGTTGATTTGTCTCGACAAGCCAGCCTATGAAATGGGGGTGAGGGAGTTCTATGCCAACTTCACTAATTTTAACACCACAGACTATTCCAAAACAGTCAATGGGACAACCATGGTTCTAACACCGGCAATGATCAACGAGGCAAAAGGAGCTACATTTGGAATAGATGATCAATGGCAGCAGGTATTTCAAATGCAAATCTACTGTAAGAATGCTTATCCTCCTAGGCCAGATGAGAATGATACGATGGGAGCCCTCAACCCCAACCTTATAGTGCAAAATTACTTCAAGAAGAATGTGGGTAGTGTGACACCATGGCCGAGGTAGGTGAAGATTGATGTGCGGGGTGTAGTGGAAATGATTATGTACAATATGATGGTACAATTGTTGATCCCTGTCGGACATCCCTCTTAGTGCATTATCAACGGGATGGTATTGTTTTATCACATTGCAGGGAAGAAAGCAATTGACCCTGGATTTACCATCATGAATGAGATGAACACGGTCTCCCTCGCTCAAAAGAGCCGGACTCTTCCCTACAGCAACGTGATCACAAGCCTGTTAGAGAAGCAAGGTGTTAGGACAGATCCAAACTAAAGATTCAACCAAAGTACTTTAACAAGAATTACTTCAATAAGAATCATAGGCATTGGGAGGGGACGCATGGATTTCTCGCAAATTCCCCAAGAAAGTTCCTCCACAGGCCAGCCCTGACGGTACTCCATCGGCATCTGCACCATCGCAAGCCTAAACCACCACTTCTATCACAGTTTTGGGTACGAATTTAATTTTATTTCCACTCATTTGTAATGAAATTATGAACTTGAGATTAAACTAACAATTTATTTTCCTATGAAAAGGCCTTAAAAGTAATGCATAGGTGATGCTTGCGAGGGATACACCGAGATTAAGGCTTCGAATCAGGTGATGATGCTCCTCATCCTGCAGTTGGTCGCCGACATGATAGAGGTGAATGTGATGTTGGCTGGTGCTATCAGTGCACCTTGTGGAGAGAGAGGTATTGATAAGACGGAAGAGGATAGAACTGAGGCAGGGGAGGATGACGTCGGGGAGGCTGGACATGAGAATTAGGCATGGGAGCAGAAAGGTATGATGATTTTGGTGGGCGATGGTGATGAAATAGACTCCAGTGGTAGGGATGCCAAAGCTCAACCGTTGAGTCCGGTCGTGTGAAGGCATCGTTGGACTATGGGAATAACTCGTTCGAAGAAGATGCTGAAGCTCGTCTTTCTCCATAAAAAATTATGATAAATGTTTGTTGGATTTAAGCGAAGTTTGTTGGGTGGTTGTTTGTGGATTATGTTGGATTTCATTTGTTTAGTTGCTTTTCATGAAGTTTCTATGTTTCAAACAAAGTTTTTTTTATGATTGAATTTGGATTCCATGCATAAGTAGTTCTTTTTCATCAATTTTAACGGTTTTAATTATTTCTGGGCATATGGTTTAGATTGGATTATGCAATATGGGGTTGGCTGTGGTGAACTTGGAGTGTTTCCTTTAGTTGAATCATTCCTTGTTCTGTTTTAATTGGATTATAAGTGATGATTTTAGAGCTCAGATGCACCACTACGACATCGCACTATAATCGCACACATCTGGATCGATTAGGACGATGAGATAGCGACAATTGGGTGACTTTGCATGTAACAATTAAATTAAGCTATTTTAAGCACTAACTCCAACCGATGAGTTGGTATGAGATCGCCATAGCTAATTGTCTCTAAAATTAGTAAACACCAGTAAGTAGTGCAAATTCGCATTCCCTTTGTTCACTCAATATGTGAAGATTGCGACTTCGCATCCCTGGTGTTGCATACAACGAATTGTAAATCGACTACTGTGCAATGTTGACCATAAACTACCCCTACAACATCATATAGCATCACTGTCGGGATAAAATGGATAGCCAATAGATTTTTCAGTTACATACAAACATGAACAATCACATAAACATCCATCTAGGTTACCTAAAATGATGTGCAAAACCAAAATATGTCCTCTTCTTCCACTTCTTCGATTTGGGGTGTCTTTCAATCCACACGCCTTCTTCATGGTATCTCCTCAAAAGATAGCTCCATCCAGTATGTTTCATCTTTCCCAACGTTGTTGGTTCTTGAGGAACTGTGTGGACTAATTTTGGAAGTACATAAGGACAAGAATCTTCCACATATTGACTTTTCCCATGAATGACCACTGATTTGCTAGAATCGCTGGGATCAGCAACATAAAACACATGTGTAGCCTATGAAGCAAGAATGTAAGGATCGCCAGTAGAACGTGTACTGCTCAAATCGATGACTGTAAAGCCTAGGTCGTCCACCAATACACCAGCAGAGCTATCAACCAATTTGCAATTGAAAAGTGGTACCCTAAAACTTGTGTAGATTTGTTCCCATATTTCCTCAATCGAACCATAATAAGACATGTTCCCATACATGGGATTCTTATCCTTCGTGCTACTTACATGTACAGCTTCTGCAACTACACTGACACTACTATTTTGTGTAGCGGTGTGTGTGTCCCATTCTAGGGTTAAGAAGGTAAACCCATTCATGTCATAGCCAATGAAGGAAATTGCAATTGCAGAGGGCGTGAAGGCTAACCAATTCAAGGTGTCACCTTGGCTGTCTTTGACCATTGTAATGCGTAACCAATCAATGAAAGGATGATAGTGTTCACCAAGTACTTGTTTCTCCGACCAACTGGGGTGCCGCTCCTTGATAGTGGCCATGTGTATATCCACATATGGGTGAACAACATCTAAGTTTTGTAAGAAATATAAATGTGCTTTCATAAACATGTCAGGGGTTAATAACCTAGTAGTTCATTTTTGCAAGTTTTTGCCGCCCACTCTATTTGCATGGTGTAATTTTGGTACACCAACCGACTCCTCAACCTTTATGAATTTAGTACAGTATTCTACAGCCTCCTTGATCACATACCTCTGTATAATACTAGCATCTGAGTGATATTTATTTTTCAAATAACCCAAAATATCCGAGTGATGCACCAAAATATCTTCATATACCTCTCGAAGGAATACATCCATCGAAGATAAACGGGACCACATATCAATATCTCCTATACAACATGAACCAACAAGTGCACCATGATGTCAAAGAAAGAAGGCGGAAAATACATCTCTAACTCGCACAAAACGATTACTATTTCCTCTTGAAGTTCTACCAATTTCTGATGCCTAATCTCCTTACAAAAAAATTTCCTTGAATAAGTGACACAACCGGGTAATGCACTTTCTTATGTGAGTTGGAAAGATGGATATGATCACAACAGGTAGAAATTATTGAATCAAAAAATGTGAATTGTACGATTTCATATTTCCCAATCTCAATCCTTCATCGAATACAAGATTGCTAACCCTCAAAGAGTAGTCCATCGGGACAACTATGCCTCTAAGGGTGGAACAAATCAACTCCTTCTCAAGATTGAAAGTGTGTAACAAGCAACGGGCAAGTAAGTCTTCGGACCCCCGGGCCTCGGGGGCCAATTCAGGTCTAATTCCCATTCAACCATGTCTTTCCTAGACTTTAACCATCATTTGTCTTATCGGGGATATTCAACAAAGTACCAACCAAATTGTCACATGCATTCTTTTGAATATGTATCACATTCAAACAGTGTCAGACGTCAAGACTCTCCTAATACGGTATTTCAAAAAATGGAATGCTTCTTCCAACTACTAGCAACCTTAGGTTTCCTATTCCTCTTACCAAAGTTATTTTAAAACATTACGCAACATGTTTGAGATTGACACCCCTGTTAAAACAAAAGGAGTGGGCACCAACTCTACCTTCCAATCAAACTCAACCGTACGTATCCTCAATGGATGAGTTGTTGGAAGCCATCTCCGGTGGCCAAGATACACCATCTTACTTTCATGCCTCAACTAACAATAATCCGTTCCTTCCAAACAAATGGGGCATGCTTTGTGACCTTTAAGTTAATAGCCAGATAAGTTTCCATATGTGGTGAAGTCATTAATTGTGCAAAACAACATGGCTCAAAAGTCAAACTCTTCCTTTCAAAACTCATCATACAATGTCATTCCAGGATCCCACAACTTTTTTAGATCATCCACCAACGAGGATAAGTACACATCGATATCGTTCCATGGTTGCTTAGGACCAGAGATAGTTAGGGACGATATGATGTACTTCATTTTGATTCACAACCATGCTCGCAAGTTGTAAATCATAACCATCACCGACCACGGACTATGATTGTTGGTTATATTACCAAATGGGTTTATGTCGTCTATGCACAAACCAAGCCTCAAGCTGGCTTATTCCTAAATTCGGGAAATGCCGTATCTATCTTCTTCCACTGATCACCATCGATCGACTGACTAATGACATCAGGATCAACCACTGTCCGAACTGCATAACAAGCCATATTCTTTGCATCCTCAATCAAACAATCTTCTCAATTGAGGAATGATAGGTAGATACCAAACAGCCTTGATAGGAACCTTCTTCATCAGCCAATTACCACTATCTCCATCAATAACCACCTCCTTCAATTTGAACCTTGGAGTATTGCATTTCGGGCATTCCACCGCATGTAATTGATTACCCCTATGCAAGATACAATCGTTCCGACAAGCATGTATCTTTTCATAATCCATGAACATTGGGAATAGTACCTTCTTCGCCTCATATACCATTTCTGGTATTCTATTCCTATCTGAAAGCATTTCTTTCAACACTTTCAACAACCATAGAACTCAACATCACTATAGGAATACTTGGCTTTCAGATTCATCAACTACAACATAGCCTTCAATATTGTCATTTCTTAAGGGCATCAATCATATAGAAGTGTTTCATTATGTCCTTGCAATTCTGAAAGTCTTTCAGGATTGCCACTATTCTTCATAATCTCCTCAACCAACTCATTCATCATATCGTCCTTCTCGGCCCCTACTTCATTTATGGTATGATCATAGACGTTCTCCCCATGCCAAAACCAAAATTTATATGTTAGATCAAAATCATGTAGAAATAGATCATCCTTCAAACCAATTGCATCTTCATAATAGAAGTGTTCTGACACTTCTTGCAAGGACAATACACATGCGACACATTCTCCTTGGAAGCATTCACGAATGAATATTTAATTTAGTTAGCTACAAAAGATTGATACTTTACACTCATTCGATCTTCATCAAAACAATGGGTTTTATCCATAGACATTCCTACATATTACAACAATAAGTACACAATATTGTTAACCATCCTAGATATTAGTTACAAATTAATACAAACACTAACATTCATTCAATTCATGGATTCCTTAAGCATTTACACATATATGTGTTGATATGTAATCCTCCATATGTCATGCTCATAAACACATATAAATATAACATCAACCCAATATATATGCAATGCATACATTCAATCAACACATAGTTAAACACATCATATGAATTAAACTATAACCTAGAACCAAATTTGAAGATGAAAATACAGATTGAGGAAGGGAATACTGGCTTCTTGAGTGTGGAGTATATTAAATGACAAGTTGACAACCACAACCATATAGCCCTCCTTCAACAATGAGGAATTGGAATTTGTAGAAATGGGGAAAAAATATAGGGAATTTCAATTGAAAATGGTCAAAGGACCAATGTTTTACTGACCAAATCCCGACAAATTCCATGTCGCATTCTCTAATTGTTAAGGAATCAGTCAAACCGATTTCAAGTGCAATTTTGGTATTCGCATAAATTAGTGCAACTGAATTAAAGACACATTCTGCCGACTTCGCACCAACTTCGGCCAAACTATTTACTTTGTTTTTGAATGACATTTACCTCGACTACCTTACAACCGAGGTAAAAACCTGTTATTTACCTTGGTTTTTTATAGCCGAGGTAATTAATAATTTTTACTTTAAAAAATAATAACCGAGGTAAAAGAACTTTTTACCTCAGTTTTTTAGGTTAAGGCAAAAAACAGAGGTAAAAAGGCCGAAGTAATAGGTGTTGTTTCTTGTAGTGTTACTTTCATGTTAGTAGTTGTTAGTTGAAAAACCAAACCCTCATTTTTTTACCATATCATCTATTCCTTGCAATATGACAGATTGACGACCCGTTCGTGGTTGTGTTCAATTGACTATTAGGCCCTGCCATCTCTTTGGGCATACCCAGGCTTGCCACTAACTACCCTATAGGTAGCTTAGTAATGAGTTGGGTGCAGAACTATAAATCTTATTTTTGACCTTCCTTAGCCTTTGCTCAGGTTAGCTACTTAATGACCCCGAGTGGAGGCGGGTCAGAATTTGGCACCGCTTCCGTGCATGGTAGTCAAGTTTAATTGTCAATTAGCATAACGTGTTAGTTGAGTAGTTAGTATTTTTCTTGTCTTGTTTTTATTTTTGTTTTGTTTGTGATCATTTGCATGATGCATGAAAAATAAATTGAAAATGAAAATTTTGAAAATTCCCAAGATGAAATATTCCCCGATATTGAAACCCTACATGCCCTATCTTTTTTTGAATGATCGATACTGTGATACTATTCTTGTTTAGCATGTTTTTTTCTAATTTGAATGAGAATATGTTACCTCAGAATCTCATGACAAACGTTCAACGGAGGAAGAAGCGGGCCGAGGAATTAAAAACTCCTAAGTCCCTTCCGACTCCTAAACTCAACAAGAATATATCCACTCTTGAGAAAGATGAGTTTGTTTGGTTCATCGCCCTGAGGGTAAAAGGTAAACCAAGAATGATGTGGCAACCCATCCATCGTGTAAATATGGTAAATAGAAAATGCGGTGAAACGTCTGTGGTAGGGCCCCATAAAGGTACCGACAACCCTACCAAATACAAAGTAGTGCAAACCCTAGGCTAAATGATGAAACCTAGGAAAAACTTGTGATGCGAGAGAGGACGGGAGATACCCTAATGTGTACCCCCACCCCCCACAATTTTTTAAAGAACTGCTAACCCTAAGCTAGATAGTGCTAAGCCTAGGGAAAAATAAATGCAAGTCCAGATGTATGTGTGAATCTGAACCTATACATCGCAACCAAAAATGTGTACTGGCTCTTCATATGATATCCTCATTGCAACCGAGACTTGGGTCTTGGGTCTTGAAGAAAGGATGATGAAGAAGCCGCCAGTGGTAGACAAAAAGCGCAGCCGAGTGTGGTGTACTCAGGTCTTGAATGGTTGACATGGTGTGCTGGTGGTGCTGAATCCGAGTGAAGCTAGGACCGCCAATGGAGGAGCAGCTTCTACCATATACACCCCTAAGGTGAAGAAAGAGGGGTGTTATTGGCCTTCAAACGTTCTCGTGGTATGAATCGAGGCTATTTTAGAGGGAAAGCGTGTTCGTAGGCGGTGCCAATAACTCTTGTGGATCCCTCCAAAAATAGCCCCCCTAGTGATGGAGAGAACGGACACAACTTATACGGCGTTCGTCAAGCCTGGTGATTATGTAATCACCCACTCCATTTTAAGCAAATGAACAGCTATATGCTAATTTAACACAAAGTGTAGCGCGAGCATAGAGCGCGTGATAACCGTCAAGTCCAAGTAACGACTAGCAGTGGGTTAATTAATTTTGCATACGCTAATTAATTAATCCACTACCCAACTCCTATGGTCGTGCAACCAAATGAAGAAAGACTGCTCTCCCATCCTCGTCGGTCATAGTGCACAAGTATTTCCAAGGGGGAAATGTGCAATTAAAGCATGGGAAAACTCATGCATCTGCCCAATTCAATTTTAGCCCGAAGAGAAAGCCAAAACTCAACAAACATCGACAAACTGGAGCACAAAATGAAGCAAATTCGCCCCAAAAATTATCTATGTAGGCTGAAAATTACTCCATTTAATTAGACCCAAAACTCCTTGAATTTAGCCCACCTAATAGGTACCAAAATGGGTCCAAACCGGGTTATAAGAGAACCCATTTCCCCTTTTATTTAATCAGCCCATTTTTTCATTTTCGGCCCAGCAGCTTATAATTATTTCGACCCAGCAGTTCTCTCTTTCGGCCAAGCAGCTCGGCCTAGGACCCTAAACGTTAGGATTTCAACCATGACCCGGCCACCTCCTATAGCACTGCCATTGACTGGGTTATAAACCGGGTTATAAACCTTGACCTGTTTCTTCCTTTATTTAATCCGCCCACTTTTTCCTTTTTGGCCCAGCAGCTTTATTTCTTTCGGCCCAGCAGCTTTATTTCTTTCAGCCCAACAGCTCGGCCCAGTACCCTTACCGCTAGGGTTTAAGCCTTAACCCGGCTGCCTCATGTAGCGGGTCAAATGACCCGCGCCGCCATTGACAGGGTCAGAACGCTAGATAGGCTCTGAACCATTTTCCTGCTCGGGTACAGTGACCTGGCGGCACACAAAAATGGATTCTCGCCAGATTCGCGGTTATTCGGCGCCAATGAACAGCCGGAATCTGCAAATATTTGGCAAAAAATTCCTCCTAAATCTGAGCATTTTTCCCTTGTGCTATTTCGACTGGATTTAGCACCTAAAATGAGGAATTTCCTTCCTCCAAATCCGAGCATGCGTGCTCCGACTGAAAAAATGCCATTTCCTTGCCGGTTTCATGTTTTTCCGACGAGCAAAACCCACCATATCAACATTTGTTTAATCCTTTTTCCAGCAATAGGATGCATCTCAAGCATGAAGAACTATGAATCCGAGTCTAGGGACAGGAATCGAGGCTAATACATGCATTACCCGTGCCGGAATAACGATTTTCCGGCGACTTCCAATCGGAAAATCTGAAACTCCGACATCCAAATTAAACTTAAATCTGATATTTCCCAATTTCTTTTCCGATCGGATAATGCCTAACAAACGAAATCCAAATCCTTCGAGGCATAATAAGCATTATAACTTGCTGGAAAAATGTTTTTCGACGAACCCGATCGAAAAATTCTAACCTTCATCCTCCAAATAATCCATCCTTTATAAAAACAATCTGCCCCTCCATTCATCTAGATCTGGGCATTATCATGAGATTGAAACAGCGAGGAAAATACCTTGGGCAAATCGTCGTTGATGATTCCAAATAAACAAATTATCTCCAAGCATCTGTCTTGAATCCGACTAATCCCAAAACATCAACCCCATCTAACAATAACATTCAAACACCCAAAATCTTGAATTCCACATGAGTGTTCATCAGATAAGAAAATAAATTTGAATTCTTGGCATAAAGCATAGCAATCTGGTCGAAAATTCCAATTAAAACAAGCAACCATGGCCGGTCGGATACTGGGATCTCACCACATGATTGCCCTCTCATCGAATCCATCATGAACTCTTCCAAATACTAAATTTCTTTTATGCCTCAAATTCATCTCTACTCCCAATCCAACATAAACATCACATAAACTATCCACCATAAACAAATAATCTTCCATACAAATCCACACAGATTCATCATAAATAAAAACCCTCATCCATCATCTAGATTAGATCTATCAAAGAAAGATTAAAACTTACTTGGAACAATGATAGATCTTTATTTAATCCACTCCATCAACAAACAAGATTAAAAATAGAAATATCCAATCATATTTTGAGTCCGAACATGAGTCTGTCCTTGTCCATGGTGTGCGCAAATCAATGGTGAGATCGAAAAGGCATATCTTCATCCAAAAAACCAAGATCCAAAGATCAAATATTCATATTCAAGAACAAATCCAACATTAATGTTGGATTCCTCGCTGGAAACTCATAATCGTAGAGGAGAAACTTGAAGAAAAGGGACTACGATGGACTGTAGAAGGGCAGTGCCCTTTCTTTTCTTCAGAGAGCGTTTCTCTCGACCGAGATTTCTATACTAGAAACCCATCCATCGTGATGTGGTTACTAGTGGTGTCAAGCATAGTGATTCCAGTGACCCACCAATCCACTCTTTCTAATTTCAAAATTTGAAGGGATAATAAGTCGTGAGGACGACAATAAAGAAAATTTGTTTTTATTTCAGGTGGGAGTCTTTTTTCAAATTTTTTAAAAAATATTTTAGGGGATGTGTTTTATTTTCTTTGGTGGTATTTTTTTGGAATTTTAGTCATCTATTTTGTTTGGAACAGTACTATTCGCGGTTTTTAGTGTTTTTGAATGCTGGTGCGAAGAGAAAAGTCCTTGGAATGGAGGAAGGCCCTTCCTAAAGCCTTGTACTGGGATTCAGAATGGGCTATACCAAATGATACGGGTCGCGTCAATGTCCATCAGAACGAAGCGACTTAGCCAATACAAAGGCCTCGTGCTGGGATTCGGCACAGACCGTGTCACGCAATACGGGCACGCCAGAGCAAGTCAAGACGAGGCTTACTTGGGTGACACGAGGGCATGGAAAATGCACCCAGCACAATCTGTATCGGTGCCAGCATGAGGCTAGCATGCGCCTGGCATGAACGGACGCGAGTTAGGCCGAGGCCACGTGTATGCACGGATCGTGCCTAAGGATCCATGCTAACTACCCTCTTCAGCCAACCAAAGCCTAGCCTACCCCCTATATAAACCCCCCCTAGTTGTAGAAATCCCACACCAGCATCCTCTCCTTCCTCTCCTTCTCAAGATTCCATATTCTCTCCCTCTCACTCTTTTGTCCATGACTCCCTCATTTTTCATCCCATTTACCCCTATCATATATCAAAATTTTCATCTCTTCGGGCTCTATCCAACCTACTTGAATTCAGCCTCATAAAAATCACGAATTTTCCCAATTTATTCAAATAAGTAATTGGTCACAGGTTGTGTTTTTCGCCTGAAAACTCAATTTTTTTATCCATTCTGGGCGTTGGAGTTGCTTTGACTCTACCTAGGAGGGGTGCTGAAAATTCCTTGAGCGGAGATTTCACCACACTTGCCGTTTGAGGTATTTTGGCCGAACTGTACTCTTATTTTGAGGAGTTGGATTTGTGAAATTTTCTGTGGAATTGTTGTTTGCATGCTTGAGAATTTGGGTGATTAGTGTGGTTGATAGATTATTCGGAGGATATTGTTCTGTGTTGGGGGTGGTTGGAGAAAATTTTCCATATTTTATCTGTGCTAGTTGTTATACTTTCTATGTACAATATACCTCGTAGACAAAGTTCGAGGGGGGAGGCTAGTGTGCTATGGGGTTGACTACCCTTAATGAGGATCATAAGACAAGGTGGAGGTACCTTATGAACTGCCCTATTCTAGAGAAAAATTTGTAGATGAAAAGACTCTCAAGGGTCCCAAACTCTACAAACTTGTTAGGATCCTACTGGGTAGGATTGGTATGAAAACCTTCACAACAATGTCCACCCCCACCTACACCAACTACACCCAAGAGTTTTTTTGCCCTTGTTGAGAAAGTGCAAAATAGACATGGGGGCATTATATCAAATTCCATTTGGGAGATGAATCCCTTACTTTGACTTACGCCCAGTTGGGGATATCTTCAAATGGAAGAAGCAGAGGAAGGTGTTAGTGTACAATGGGGCGGATACATTTGAGCTAGTTTCATTCTAGGCTACCATCACCCAACTGTTGAGGGGGAAAGAGAGTAAGATTAGTGACATAGTGCACCCAGCACTGAGATATGTAACCAGGTTATTGACTGTGGTAGTTAGTTGCCATGGGAGGCCACCACTTCTACCGAGAAGGACTGCAGGAGGCTCTGTTCTATCTGCACAGGGAGGGTTTACCCCAATCTTCTAGATGATTTTGTCTCTGGATATGTTGATCTCACCTTGTCAGCAACCCGCACTGGGAAGATATGGATTGGGGGTATGGTTTCACTTATAGTGCGCCACTTTCAACTTCCAGAAAGTGATGATCTGAGAGCGAACCCAAATGCGCCCTTTACACTCACTCTACCAGTCATTAAAGAGGCAAAATTTATATTGCAGAAGTATGGCATCTTCTAGATTTACAAGAAGAAGAAGTTCATGAGGCTACCCCGAAGTACGAGAACCCATTTGAGCAAGTCGTTCAAGGTGCGGGACCTTATCATTGAGCCCGATGCAAACTTTGAGGTAGTTTTGGGGGAGCATTACCTAGGAGATGATTATGATGAGGAGTATGGCCAGCAAGAGCAGGTTCCGGAGTATACTACATATCACCTTCCCATCCAGCAACAGCCACCCCTACCTCAGGCTATGCCACCACCATGGAGCACCTCTTAGCCTCACCGACACCTTTCTAGCAATTATTTGGAGGACCAACCCCTCTCAGGGGGCCGATTAGCATTTATGATGATTAATATTATTCTACAGGGCATGAAGCCAATGGTTCCCATAATCATAGCATTTTCTCCCACTATCAAAATGTCGCAGAGTTTAGCAGGCATGACAGTTTTGGGCCCTCACTGAGCTTTGAGCCACACCGACACAGTGTTTCTAGCAATTCTCAGGCTCACCTATGGCAGCGCCCTCAGTACAGCCCCTTCAGAGAGCATGGGTCGTCTGGCTTCGAGTATGCTTCCTCATACCCTCATGTGGACGAGCCTGACTAGGCATAGACCTTGGAGCTCTCCATTTTTGGGGTACGGTAGGATTTGGTCACTGTCGGCACGCAGCTAGGCGACCATCATTGGGAAACAGTCGTAAGATTTGATAGAGTTGATGGATAGCTGCAGTACCTAACAGATAGTAAGGGAGCACTGCACGAGGGCCTTAGAGACATCAGCGATAGGTTGAGGACTTCAGGTACTAGAGACGCCTATCAGGATCCTCCGAACGATCAAAGGCAAGGAGCCAGACATTGCAGGAGGCATTGATTTTTGCACATCTTTATAATGGTATCTCTTTGCTAGTATTTTCCTCCACCAATGATCTACATACTTTGGATGCTTGGATGACTATCTTTTCTGTGTTTTTGTTTCTTTCCCTCATTTGAACCTTTAGTTGTTTTAGGTGTGAGGGCACCTTTTGTACTTTGTTTTTGGGAATGTTTTGGGGAAAACTTTGGTGGTGTAATTTTTTGTGTCTCACTATCTTCATATAGTATGAAGCCTAACTTTTGGGCATTTTGTGCTACACCAAAAAAAATTGAAAAAATTGAAAAATAATAAAATAATAAAATAAACCCAGATAAGTTGGAAACCCAAAAGAGAAACTTAGGTAACATTGGGAAAATCACAGATAGGTCAAAAGATCTAGGTAAAAATGAGAGGCTAGGCCCGGCTAGATTTACGAACTTAGGCAAAAATGAGAGGCCGTGTGGAAAAAGGTGAGAATGTGAGCTCAACATGTGTGAAAGCTAGGATGAAAACCCGAAAGAGCTCCTTAGAAAAATGAGAGAAATTGAGAGAAAACAAAAAAAACTAGGTTGACGATACATTTGCATCATCCTTGGTTGTAACTAGGTCGAGAATCTAGAGTTATCCCTGTGTTACAACCAAGTCGGCAACTCTTGGATTTCCTTGGTGGATTGTTTTTGGAGACAACTCTTTGATTGCTTTCAGGGAACTTTTTGGAAAAGTAAGCTAGCTTAAAACTTATCTTTATTTGCTTACCTTTTCTTCACTTTATTTTGGGTGGTTAGACTACGTTAGATTCTTCGGGGAGTGTGAGAGTTGTGAGATTCTTGCTTCTTTGGGGGAAACAAGGTGATCTAGAAACACGTTGCATGTCTCAGTTAACTTATGCATGCACACTATATTTCTCTTAGTCCTTTTCATGTGTTTATTTACCCAAGGACAAGTAAAGGGTTAAGTGTGAGGGGTCTGATGTGTTTCATTTTTGGTGTAATAATTGGCTTGTTCTATATGTTGGATTGCTACTATTACTTGAGTTTACATGACAAGGGGTTTAGATGGACATGTTTAATTTTCTTGTCTAAATCTTGCATTTGTAGACATTATTAGTACTAATGAACACTTTGTATTCACGGTCACCTATATCTTCCTTTGTGATCATCCTTAGTAGGTGTACTTTGCGTTACATTTTATATTGAAGGTCATTTGCAAGGACGGTAGAAGATATTGAAGGTCATTCACATTAGAACGGTAGTAGATGAATGCCATAGCTATTACATTGTGATTGTAGAAGGATGGATCCAAAGATGGGCAGCATTAAGGTTACAAATGGCCAAGGAAGAAGCAGAGGATTTTGGTCCGAGAGCTACACTAAGTTCTAGGAACTATCTGAGAGAAATTATCCTTTGAAGTTTGTTCCATTGGATTTGTCTTCTCGAGAGCTATGAAATCAACTACAAGAACTCTCAAAATAGACTAACGGTTCATCTATAGCGGAGCAAAGAAGTTCAGTCAGACGAAGGATCAACGGACATGCACAGACCGCTCATGGCATGAGACCTAGAACCAGTGGCCTACACCACGCCATATGGACCACGCTAAGGGCTTTTGGCATGAGCCACGCTAAGCGGCACAAGCCATGCCAAATCCCGGTAGGGGTCGCGCCAATCACTACAGGTCGTGTGCTCAAGAGGCCCTTTTCACTCCAAAATGGCTAAGTATGGGCATAGACCATCCCATTTCACATGACCTGTGTCGTTTCAACTCCAAATTGTCAAGACCAGCCAGCGGGATATGAAGAATGAAGCAGCACGTGCTAAAAAACTGTGCAATACGAGGATTCTGATGATGACCCGCACTAAATGACACAGGCTGAGAATCAGAAGTGCAAAAATGACCTTCTTGAAGATAGGTCATACCAGACAATGAAAAACTTTCCCAACACGGTTGCACCCAATCAGCCGCCACACGCGAGCATGAGGAAAGCGGCCTACGCCGGATCTAGCGGAGCGTAAAGGCACAATGCCACATCAGCGGTGCAAACCGCGCCATCCGCAGCGGTAAGTGTCAGTGGCGATTGATTAGGTTTTTTACCTATTTTGGGCCTATTTTTAGGCCTAATGCTCTCCTGCTATAAATATAGCCTTAGTATAATAGGGCGAGTAGGGTTGGATAATTTTCATTAGTTCATTTGTTGTTTGGAGAGCAATTTATAGAGAGAAATACCCTCTCTTCTATCTAGGTTCTTTCTCTCTTCTTTTTTTATTTTTCTTTGTTCCTAAGATGTTGAATTCAATGAAATACTTTAATTCCATGTCTAGGGAGTAGTTTCCATAGCTGGGGGATAAATTTGTATTCATGTGTTGATTATGTTCTTGTGAGATTCTTTAGATCTTCCTAGTGTATGTGCTTATGATACTATAATGGCTTGTTCTTAACTTCTTATAATTGCATGAATGATATACTCCATTAGTAGACACTCTATTCTACAGTCATGTTGGTGCAAATATTGATACCTCCTGGGGAAAAGAAACATGTATGTGATATTGGTAGCAGGGTCCGGGTTCACGTGGGTGTGTGCACGTAGGTCTTCTCCAAGTTTTACTGTTACGATGACAGCACACCAATCTTAGCTGGCGAGTTAGTCCAAAGGGTTACGGGTAGAGATAGTAAATAGTAGCAAGCTAGGGTTGTAAGAGACCCTAATGTCATCGATAATGTGCCTACCTCCATTTGCCTCATTTATAGGCCTAGGGGGTAGAGTATTTGTTGTGTAGTGCCCGAGACATAATCGTACGGGAGAGAAGGAGATCTGCGCAACGGTCAGACCGTTGTTGCACTCCCCTAATTACCGAAGTAGTGTTAATGGAAGATTTACAAGAGCACCCTATGTGAAAGGTATGGGGAAGTGTTGATAATCAACCACACTACGTGTATGAGCACTAGATTAGGTTGTTGAAGTATTAAATGTGATTGAATGAAGGATCAGAACATTTAATCAACCATGTTACACAAATATTCCCCAAGTTTATGTCTATATAGTTTACTTGCTTTTTTTACTTTCATGTTACTAGTTGTTAGTTGAAAAACCAACCCCCACCATACAATATATTCCTTGCAACACGATGGATTGACGACATGTTCGTGGTTGTGTTCAATTGACTATTAGTCCCTAGCATCTCTGTGGACATACCCAAACTTGCCACTAACTACCCTATAGGTAGCTTAGTATTGAGTTAAGTGCAGATTATCTTTGACCTTCCTTAGCCTTCGCTCGGGTTAGCTACTTAACGACCTCGAGTGGAAGCTGGTCAGTTTCCATCCTTTGCCTTAATTCTCCCAACCGATAGGCCAAAGCCACCATCTAAGACTTGCCTCAAAACACTTGGTCCCAGACCAATGTTCAAACGACAGCTCCCACAAAGTAGGCATCTTTACACCCTTTCCCGGACCATTGCTCAACAAAATTTGACCCGGCTAACTGTGGAAAAATATGGGTGTAATAGCCATCCACAATGGTAAAACTGAAATAGTAGTTACTGCATTCAAAACACGGTCATGCGTTCTTCTTTTACTATCTGTAATAAAACTTTCTTGCACTTGATCAGGTTTGAAGACCTCGGGCTGAAAAGAAATCCTTGAATCATCTAACTTCTAATGCTCTTCCATCAATATTTTCTCATTCTTATCATTTACAGGACTTGTATTTTCTTGATTCATTTGATCAGATCCATTTTCTTCACCCTCATGATCTATGATTCTTTTTCATCTCCATAGTCATCCCAAACCACTTGAATACTGTAAGTAGTTTCTCCATTTAAGGGTTGAAGATTAGGTTCTCTTCGAGATAAAGCATCAACTACTCCATTCTCAACTCCTTTCTTGTAATGGATTTCAAAATCCAATCTAAGTAACTTTGTAATCTACTTGTGCTACAATGCATTAGTGATTTATGATCCAAAAAATATTTAAGCTTTGATGGTCAATTTTAATCACAAAATCAATTCCCATCGGGTAATACCTCCACTTATCCACAGCCATAACCAAAGTCAACAATTCTTTCTCATGTGTTGATAAGCTTATATTTCTTTCACAAAATGACTTACTCAGATAAGCCACTGGCCTTCCTTCCTGCATTAAGAAAGCTCTCATTCCATGTCCATAAGCATTAGTTTCAATTGTGAATTCTTTATCAAATTCTGACATTTTGAGTACAAGTGCTGAAGTGACTAATTCTTTAAATTCTCAAAGGCATGTGTTGCATTTTCATTCCAATTAAACCATTTTTTAACAGATTATGTAATGGTCTACACATCACCCCATAGTTTGCAATAAACCTTCTATAATAACCTGTCAGCCCCAAAAATCCCTTAAGTTCTTTTAGATTGAGGTTTAGGCCAATATAAAATGCTTGAAATTTTGTTTCTATCAATTTCTACTCCTTTCTGAGAGATTACATACTCCAAGTACTCCACTTTTTGTTCACCAAAGACACATTTACTTAACTTTGAAAATAAAGCATAGGCCCTCATCTCAGTTAGCACAACTTCCAGATGCAACATATGTTCTTTCCAAGTGGAACTATAAATCAGAATATCATCAAAGAAAACTAAGACTAATTTTCTCAAAAAAAATTGAACACTTGATTCATCAATGATTGAAATGTATCAGGTGCATTAGTTAGCCCAAATGACATGACAAGAAACTCAAAATGACCATGATGTGTTTGGAAATCAGTTTCAGGTACATAAGAATCCCTCACTCTAATTTGATAGTAACCAGATCTCAGGTCTAAATTTCTAAAAAAAAATGGCTCTATGGTGTTCATCCAGTAACTCATCAATAATAGGTATTGGAAACTTGTCTTTTATTGTCAAATCATTAAGTCTTCTGTAATCTATACAAAGCCTCTGAGTATCATCTTTCTTCTTCACTAACAGAACAAGTGATGCAAAAGGCCGGAACTCCTTTGAATGATGCCTTGACTGAGCATTTCTTCCACTTGTCTTTCAATTTCATTTTTGCGTGTGTGTTTATATCTGTATGGTTTAAGCTTAAAAGGATTATCTCATGACTTCAATATAATGTTGTGACCAACAGTAAGTGAAAGTGGCAATGAATTGGGAATGGGAAAAACATCAGCGGAAGAATAAATAACATGTTTCAAGTCATCAGGTATTGCAAACTCTTCCAGGTTTTGTTTTCTGATTTCTGAGTAATGTCCTCCTTTTTCATTTTATTGCACTACCCACATTCTTCTCCCATTTGATTCACACACATCATCATAAACCTCCTCATTTTATACTCATCCCCCTTTCCGTAATACCCACTCAGATATTGCACCTTACATTCTTCAAAGTTTCCTTTAATCAACCATTGCATAACATGTCTGCTAATTTGCACATTTTGAGAGTTAAAATCAAATGAAATTGGACTGGAATATTTCATCCAATCCACTCCCAATATTATTTCGGAAACTCCCCAATCCAACCTTTTAAGTTAAAAAACAAAATGATGCTGTTGAACTCTCCACATAACTTAAGGACATTTGGTGAATCCTGCCACCTTACTTCCATCTGCAATGGTCACCATGAAGGGATGAATGAACTCTTATTTAATCCTCAACTTCTTAACCAAGTCGAGATCAATAAAGCTATATGTACTACCAGTGTCCAATGACCTACACATTTTCTAATCTCCAATATATCCCACCAAAGTAATTGTATTAGCTCTAATCTTTCCATTTACTATTTTCAGTGTTATCTCTTCAGGTTCTTCTAACATTTTTAGTTCTTCACCCTCATCTTCCACTACTATCGGATCTTTATCAGTCTCAGAATTTGCAGCAATGTAATACATTTGTCTATACTTACATATATGGACTAGACCATACTTTTCACTACATTTGTAGCAGAGATGATTCTCCCTTCTGTACTACTGCTCTTGTGGAGTTATTATTTTAAAACCTTCAAACCATGGCTTCTTATTGTTATTCAATCCTCCCTTAAAACCTTGGCTTCCAGCCACAGGTCTATTCACAAAAACATTCTCAGTTGGAAAATAATTTAAAAGAGCGGGCTTACCTTTCTTAGCAGTAACTTCCAGATTCATTTTTTTGCAATAGGTAAATATACAAATTTTTGTTGCAAAATTCTAGGTTTTAACATCATCACCGTCGCTTTAATTTCCTCTTTGAGACCACTAATGAAACTAGAAATAAATTATCTCTCAGATAACCTAGAATCATTTTTCAACATCAAGATTTCAGTTCTTCAAAGGCTTCCTGATACATTCTAACGGATCCCCACTGATATAGTTTGTTAAACTCCTCTACTTCATCTCTAATCCTCACCTCAGCAAATCATTTAACTAGAGACTCAGAGAACTCTATCCAATTCATGTTTCCTTTCAGAAACTTCCCCCCTTGAAACCATATATATGCCTTTCCTTCTGAGTATATCTCTACAGTTTCTACTTTCAAATGATCAGGCACATTATAGAAATTGAAAATTCTTTAGCACTTTCTTATCCATTTTTTCAGATTCTTTCCTAAAAATGCAGACAAAGTTACTCTAGCCTGATTACTGTTTAACTCTTTCCAACCAACATAATTTATGTATCACCACTTTTAGATCCAGTATAATTGGAGAATTACTCTTAAAGAAAGGTTGTTCAGTAGATCTGACCTCACTGAAGTTACAGTTCTTCTCAGTTTGATTTTTTCTAAGAACACTTGCTGCTCCAACTTGTTCATATCGTACTGAGCTCTCCGCAGATTCCTTCTCCTTGTTTTTGTCAGTTGAACCACAAACTAGCAGTTTCTCCTCCAACAGATCAAATCGCTTGAACATCTCTTCTTGCAATTTGACTATGCCTGATTTGCGCTCTACTTGAGTTGATCTCAATGAAGCATCCATGGCAATTAGCTCCTCCTGGAACTCTCTCCTAGAAGAATCCAACACACCTCTGATCCTAACATTCAAGAGACTAATTTGCTCTCTGACCTCCCGATTTTGATTCCTCCATTCCAAAGCATTATCCAAAATGCAGTTATCCAACTCTTTCAGCTATTTTTTTCATTGTTTTTTTACGTGTATTTTCTGCCATTCCAAGGAAACTGTTGCTCTGATACCAAACTTGTTATGATCATGAAGGATTAAAATGAAAAACACAAAGAATTGGCTAGTGAACAGCTTCAGTATTGATCAAATAAGCTTGAAGAACAAGAAAATTCAGAGGTAAGATGAAAGAAAGAAAAGAAATCTGAGAGGAGAGAACACAGTTCAAATGATCAACAAGATGATCTAACTAACTTCCTGAGGCTATATACTAATCTAGACCTACAACATCATAATGGTGATGAGCTTTAGAAACGGTTGCAGCAGAATGGTAAGGAAAAATTCTATATCTATGGCTACAGTGTCTAGCTTTGGATACAAGTATGTAGGATGCATTAGCACAATGCGTCCTCAGTGCATTAATATTTTTTTTCGTCAGGGGAAGAAGAGGACGCATTGCCGGAATGCGTCCTCATTTTAATTTTTTTTTTTAAAAAATCCACGTTGCATGAAGACGCATTGTGCTAATGCGTTCTCCCTGGGCATCAAAACTTTGCAGAGATTCCTGCGCCTGAGTTTGTTGACTTTGCATAAGGACGCATTGTGCTAATGCGTCCTCCCTGGGCATCAAATGCAGAGATTCCTGACCTAACTTTGCAAGCATGTGCATGAGTTTATTGACTTTGCATGGGATTTTGGACTTTACATGCATGCTTCCTGACATGCTTATTTAATAAAAAAAATTGTTTGATATGTTTTTTATTTTTTAGTAAAATTCCTTCAATTTCATTCCATTAGCTTATTTTTTACCTTTTACATTCAATTCCATTCAATCATTTTCTTTACCTAAATACAAGCATTTAAACCTATAGTGACATAATTAAATCTCTAAACAATTCAATTTTTAAAAAATTTTAAAAATTGAGGACGCATTCAGGGAATGCGTCCTCTAAAGAAAATTGTTAAAAAATATATATAAATTCGAGGACGCATTCATGAAATGTGTCCTCTTAATAAAATTTTTATAAAAAATAAAATAAAATGCAGAAAAAAATTCAAAAATGCTGAGGACGCATTATGTGTTATGCTTCTTTGCAATTAAACCTCTTGATGTTTTGTAAATTACCATTAAGTCCTCCAATCATAACATCAAACCAACCCAGTCCAAATGCCCGATTCAATTTTGACCCGAATTTTACCGGGTCAGGCCTTCCCTGCCGGCGTCAGTCACCGGCAAAACGACCCAACCCGATGAATCGCCACAAAATCAGTTGGAATCTCTAGAGGAGCACAAGTTGTTCTTGATGGGATTGCAGAAACCTTTCTTGACTTCTACACAAGTAGCTAGCCATGCTAACTCAATGTTATGATAGTTTTGGAGAATTGGTATACTCTTATAATGATATTTTTAGATCGTGTTTGTATTTTTTTATGATTAGAATTAATGTGTTTTTATCATTGTTTCTGCTCCATTTTCTGGGAAGTGAATAATGTATCTGGACCGACATCAAACTGAGGAATGGAAAGGCTGGATGCAGGTAAGCCAACTCTGCATGTGTATGGATCAAGTTCTTTGGCAGAAGTTTCATGAACTGAACACCATTTTCCTGTTCTGTTTTTACAATTTTGAAACCCTCCCTGTTTTTATGTCATCTGAGTATCCTCTCATTTTTTGGCTACATACAGGTTTGTTTTAATTCTGATGTACCATTACTTTGCTGCAACAGAAATCTATAATTCTATTAGACATTTCATTGCTGCATATGTGTGGATGACTGGATTTGGGAACTTCGAATTAGGTTTTCTTTATTTATTTTTATTTATTAGGGTTTTTAAAAGATAACAATATACTCTTTTTTCCATTGGATTTTTTAATGAGATAGTGTGATCATTTATTTTATTTTAGAATAAGGCTCATTAATTCTGCCATGTTGGCCTTAGAAGAACTAATGTTTCGGTTATGCATTTATTTTAGTGTTTAGAATATTCAGTTCTGATTTGATTAGAATTAGATTTGGTAAGATTAGATAAGACAATATTCATTCAAGATTTATCTTGAAGAATATAGTCATTTATTTTAGGTAGTTTAGTTAAATATGGTTTAATCTTCTTAAAGCTGCCATAATCATTTTCAATTTCTTATTTATATTTTTTTTAAGACCATACCTATGTACTATAAATAGGGGTGGTATTCAACATTATTTTGAACCTTACGACTTTTCATCAATCAAATATACAACCTTTTGAGTTCATACTCTTTGTTTGCGAGCTATTCCATTATTGCTTAACCCCGAGGGCTAGTTAAGTACCAATAAAACTTGTAATCTGATCCTGGGGGCTAGTTAGAGAGCAGGTCCAAATTGAGTGTACCCTATGGGCTAGACCTTGAATTTCGTGCGGCATTGAAGGGTTTGCGAGTTCCTTTGTTTTGTCAAAGATCTTAATTCCGCAATCCAGATTCTTCGCAATAGGATTCATATCAGTTGGTATCAGAGCAAAACAAAAGATCCTTGGACGAGTTCATCAACAGGGATTTCGAGTTTGGTTTGAATTTATTTTTGGAAAAAAAATAAATCAAGAAGCAGATTCCGCCGTCGCCACTCAGAATTCTCCGACGATTCTACCGCCGCACTGCCGCTTAGCTCCATCTTCGACCGGTCACTGCTATCCGTTATTACCGCCTCTGCTCAGCATCTCAGACGAACCCGCCACTGCACCACCGATTTCTTCTCAGCCACCAAGTCTGCTCTTCGACCTCCACAGATCTGACCTACCGCCGTTATTCTCGCGGTCAATTGCAGCTCCAATCGTGTCGTTGCTCAGACCGAATTTCCATCGCCGTTCGGCTCTCCATCAAACTCAGATCCGTTCGATCTTCTCCATGCCTCATTTTTGCCACCAAGACTCCTCATCGTTCCAGTAATCTCTGCTCGCCGATTCGCACACCTCCGGTGAGAGAAGTCAGCGCAGAGGATTTCCATCGAAGAAGAAGGTCGGTGCGTGAAACACACGCGCAAGCAGTAACAGAGGCCTGTGAGATTCACACGCACCCTTTTTAAAGTGCATCCTTCACATGCGCGAGATACAACCAGACCATCTCTTCATCTTGCGATATCTTCATCTTCTCGTGCGTTGGTAAACTTATCGCGGTATTTTCAATTTACCTTGAGGTTTTCTGATTTTCTCGCCAGCTTGTATCTTCTTGTGAGTTAAAGCAGTTTTCAGCCTAGTCAGCATCCAGTCACTGCCTAGCCAGCGTCCAGGCACCGTTTGTTAGCAAGATTTCGCAGGGATGGCTTGGGGTGTTTATCTCCATTTATTTTTTAAGATCGTTCACGTTTCGAGTATGAAATTTTTCGACCTCGGAGGGAATGATACGAATTAGGTTTTCTTTATTTATTTTTACTTATTAGGGTTTTTAGAAGATAACACCATACTCTTTTTTCCACTGAGTTTTTAATGAGATAGTGTGATCATTTATTTTATTTTAGAATAAGGCTCATTAATTTTGCCATGTTGGTCTTAGAAGAATTAATGTTTTGGTCATGCATTTATTTAGTGTTTAGAATATTCAGTTCTGATTTGATTAGAATTAGATTTGGTAATATTAGATAAGACAATATTCATTCAAGATTTATCTAGAAGAATATAGTCATTTATTTCAGGTAGTCTAGTTAAATATGGTTTAAACTTCTTAAAGCTGACATAATCATTTTCAATTTCTTATTTGTATTTTTTTTTAAGACCATATACCTATGTACTATAATTGGGGTAGTATTCAACATTATTTTGAACCTTACTACTTTTCATCAATCAAATATACAACCTTTTGAGTTTATACTCTTTGCTTGCGAGTTATTCCATTGTTGCTTAACCCCGAGACGAGCAATTCGAAATTGAGTGTACCCCGAGGACTAGACCTTGAATATCGTGCGGCATTGAAGAGTTTGCGAGTTTCCTTATTTTGTCAAAAATCTTAATTCCGCAATCCAGATTCTTCGCAAGGGGATTCATATCAACTTCTCACACTATTATATGATCCATAAGGATTTCAGTGTCGGAAGGTTTGCTCAGGTACTATATTCTGCCAGTTGCCTGAAGTAATTCTGTAGGTTCAAGTGGAAATAACCTGCTCGCAATTTACTTTGTTTCTGCAGATGATGTAGCGGCTGAACTTCTTGGTGGTGTTCTGCTACATTTTCCTTATTAACAGTTACATGATATACTGCATTTTATCAATGCACACTCTGTTCACTCTTATGGTGTATGGTTCTCTTTGTATCTCTTAAGGAGCTTTCATTGCTAGAATATTTTCTTGCTTCTTGGTGGTTATTCTTTATGTGGGAGGTACCTGGATTTTTTTGTAAGGAAGAAACTCTGGAAGTGTAACAATGTTGGGGTATGAAGAGTTCTTTCTTCTTCCTTTTCACCTGAATTATTAACTTGTTTATTACAAGTTTAGGAACTTTATTATTATTATTGAGATTGTCAAAGCTTTTGCCTCTTTATCCCTCTCCATATGTCATGTTCCATATCTTATGTTTTCTGTTGGGATTGTTTTCACCTGTTTGGTTTGGAGGGAACAGTTGATGCTCTTGTTATATTATAGGATTGTGAGCTTGTGACCTTTTAAGGATTAGGGGGAAGAGCCGTGAATGTCTTTCATCTTATCTGTTGTTGCAGGACTATCTTAGGTTACAGTATTTTGAAAGGACGTTTCTTCTAAGGCTTCTTAGGTGTACTCGGGCTATTTCGTCTCTAAATGAAATAGATTACTTGGCTAATCTAACTTCGAAGCTTTTGTTTTACAACTGTATGTCAAGTCATATTGTTGCCTTTTATTTTCACAGTCTTCCAAATGAAAGAATTTAGACTACAAGTAAGAATTTGGAGTGCAACAGCTCATAGACTGTCTTCCATCTAATTGTGTATGGACCTTGCAACTCTTTCAGGATCTCTGCCTTTATATCTGATTCTGATCTGAAGGATCTGCTTGTGGACTTGAACGACAATGTTCACCAGGGCGAATGCCATTGACAGGAGGAACAATTTATGTTCCTACAGTGCCAGAAATACCAAGGCGAAGGTTCTCTTGCTCATAAGGGCATGCGCAGTGGTGGTCTCTTAAAATTAAAAGATCGCTTAAGAGATCGAAAATCACCACAGTAGTGGTCTCTTGAGTGGTCTCTTGTTAAGAGACCAGTCACCGGGCTCTTGGTAAGAGCCCGGTCAAGAGGCCGCAAATGGGCCACAAGAGCTGACACGCACATGGGCCGTGTTCAGCGTTGTTTTTTTTTACCAAAGTGGGACACGTGTCACCCCCTGAGTGGGCCACGTGTCCCACTCATCCACCATTATTTTATTTTTTAATTTTGTTGCGGACACGTGTCACCCAGGGATTGGGCCACGTGTCCGCAAAGTTTTTTACATAATATGGACGCTGCCAAATTTTTAATGGGACACGTGTCCCATTCTGGTGGTGACACGTGTCCCAAGCATATTTTTTTAAAAAAAATCAATTTTTATTATTTTTTAAGAATTTCAATTTTAATATTATTTTATTTTTTAATTGTAATATTGGGTTGGAGTAGATCAATATTTTATTTAGTGTTTAAAGTAATTTTTGTAGTTGTCATAATTGGTTTCGCGCACTTTTAATGTTTTCCATATTATTTTATAGAAAAAATGAATTCTCATAGTATTTATTTATTTAATTTCGTTTTAATAGTTTCTTCTGCAAAATTGAAATTCATTTTATTTTTTACACTCGTATTGACAAGAACGAGAAAAATAAATTATTTAACATATTTTTAAAAAACGAATTTAAATTTAAATATTTAAACATTATATTAAAATAATATGGAAACGAATTTAAATTTAAAAATGAATTTAAATTTAAAAACTAATTTAAATTTAAAAATGAATTTAAATTTAAAAACGAATTTAAATTTAAATTTAAAAACGAATTTAAATTTAAAAACGAATTTAAATTTAAAAACGAATTTAAATTTAAATATTTAAACTTATTTTTGGTGGACAAATTTATTTAAAATAATATGTAATTGTCAAATTAATGAGTAGGATAGAGAAAATCAAGTGGGTTCCATGAATAGTGCAGAGTGGTCTCTTAACCATTGTGGAGAAAAAAAAAGGTTGTCTCTTAATTGGTCTCTTAAGCTGAGGTGGAAGACCGGTAGTAGTCTCTACCACTGCCCATGGCCTAAAGCTTGACTCATTTAATTCTGAGGCTTTTAGATTGCTTAGGATCATATTTATCGATGTGGAATACTTATTTTAAATTTTTAACCTATGATAGGTTGCCAAATTCTTTATATTTATAATCTTTTGCTCCGGCATCCTATATCGGAGACCTGTTGTGCTTATGAGTGTTTGAAAATTGAAACCCTGAAGGCTTCCTGCTGAAGCTTGAGTGATTATACCAAATCAAAGTAGGTTTAGATAAGTTGTTCTGCTGTAAAATGCTGTTTAAATCTTCAATCAATGCTTCTTGGTGTATGTGTAATTACTACTCCCTCTGTCCCAGCCAAATCTGCACACTTACTATTTGGAGGTCAAAATTGTTAAAATTTGACCACATATTTGAGTAGATATATGAAAAATAATATTATCGTATGATATATTGTTAGATTCGTCATAACATGTAGTTTCTAAATATCAATTTTATATGTGTCGTTATTGTCCGTAGTTACATATATTTACAGTCAAACATGTTTTTTGGAGACCGTGAAAAAGATTCTGTGCAAATTCCCCTGGGACGGAGGGAGTAATAAGTATACTATGGTATAGCCAACTATTACCTAGTTATTGGTAGTATATGATATAAGTGAAGCTGTCAATCACTCACATGTGTGTAACTATTTCTCTGTCAGTAGAACTTTTATTCGCACCATCTTTTTTCTCCGTGTATGGCAACTACACTAAGTTTTATCTATCTCTCCAGATCTTGGATGAGATTGATCACCGGACGGCTCTTTGATTGTAAAGTTGCTAACTAAATGTTTGTATGTGTGTGAGTTATGAATGAATGAAATGTTGAATTTGTTGGGAGAATGCCTGTGATATATTGTCTACTGTTGCTACAATCCTTGTGCTTCTCTACGTGTTCGTTGAATGTACAAGGATGAAGAGGTAGTATCATTTGCTCATTGAATATCTGAACTCAAGTGGTTTGCATCAGCAACAATGGTAAAGAACTTTCAGACTACTCCATGGGACCGAAGCTGTGATGTCTTACTATTATATTTTATTTATATTTTGTGATAGTCTGGGAAAGTAATACATGCAGTTTGAATTATATGGTTGAAAGCATCTTTGATTCACACTTTTATTGTCCAACCTTTTACAGTTTACTTCTTGTACTGCATTCTTCATGCATAGTAAGCTTTTCTCAAGAAGCAAACACTTTACTTCTTGCTCCTTTCCTCATTTGGTTAAACCTTTTGCCCCTACTTTTGTTTCCTTGACCGTGTTCTATTTCTCTTCATAAAATGTTGCCGACAAGATTGAATGAGTCATCAGACAGTTACTTTTGTTTTAAGTACAAGGATGGAATGAGTGCTGAATAGAGTTCTTTCCTCATTTTTAATTAGGTTTTCCAGTCCTATCTTATGCGATTTTTATTTTGGTATCCGGACTCAATTATTTCCTGTTATTCCATCATTGATGGAATCATGGATGCATAGGTAAGTCATGAATCAGACATGATCCATTGTAATCTAGAGAAGGACAATTCCTATAACACAAAGAAACCAAACATTTTGACTCAAAGTCGATGCGCGTTCCAATGGCGGAACCAGGACAAAATTTGAGAGGGGGCTGAACTACACGGGTATTTTTGGGCGGACGTATTCCCTTTATTGACGGAATCTTTTTCAATTTTATTGAATCGGGGCGGATAAAGACATGAAGGGTATTGCTCTCTTATCTCGTAGGAGTTTACCGGGGCGGCCGCACCGACTCGCCCCGGGTTGGTTCTGCCACTGGCGCGGGCTGAAGACACCTCGTTCAACAAAAAAGGTACAGCTGGAAGAATGATTAAATATAATGTTAAGACTACTTTGAACCTATTTGTTTGCCAACTGCGCTGTATAATTTAGCTTGCTTTCTGTTTCATGTATTCAAACTGTTACATATGGTGATCTACATTGAACGAATGATTGGATGCAGTTATGTATGTTTTAGTATAAGTGGGAGTATACTGTGAGTCCGTGGCCATGATTGCTTGGCTCCAATTTTCTTTTGCTTATTATAAATTTGATCAAGCCATCTAATTATTGTCAATTTTATAAGTTACTTAAGGGGAATCTTTAGTAAAAGCTTCTGAAATTAATAGAGTAATATTTTACACTTTTCCACCAACTGCACTACTAAATAATAATGATATCCTGTGGAGGCCAGCTATCATTTTACCTGCTTCAGTTCTTCATCAATTCATTTCGTTGTTTTCCATACAGAAGTTGTGAGCGTGATAGGAAAGCAGTGACAGAGGAAATGAATCAAAGTTGTGTTGATCCCGCGCTTCATGCTTTGGAGCAGCTGCTTCATCTTGTTGGATATGATCTGCCCCAAAATGAGGTCGATGATGATAGCAGTAGTGGAAGTGAGAGTGTTGAGACACCTCGAGTGGATCAATCTCGATTACATCTACCAGTGGATCGATCTCGATTCGATCTACCTCGATTCAGTGATGATGGCAGTGAAAGTCAAAATGAAAGTGAAAGTGAGAGTGAGAGTGATGGTGATGAGGATGATGACTTGATGAAATTCATTTGGACCGCCTATCGGGGTGATGATGATAGCAGTAGTGGAAGTGAGAGTGGTGGTGATGACAGTGATGACCGACCTCGATTCGACGGTGATGATATTGATGATCTACCTCGATTCGACGATGATGGCTGTGAAAGTGAAAGTGAAAGTGGTGGGGATGAGGATGATGGCTTGATGAATTCCATTTGGACTGCGTATCGGGACTTGAAGTTCTTCAAGATGTTTCTCTGGAGTATGGCCTATCAAGAACAATATTCAGAAGATGTTTGGCGTTTTCGCCATGCATGGAGTAATATGGAGTTCAAATTCATGAAAATTGCCGAGGTTTTCAGAATTGACTTTGAACGTGCAAGTGATGCAGAAAAGATCAAAAGCTGGGAGCCAATGAGTTATCATCTGAGGAGAAAAATTGAGCAGTATAAGCCAGTGATCAGAGAAATTTGCATCCTTGTGTTAGGTGGTGGATTCATCAAATCTTGCCAGGTTGAGGAGTTATTTCTTGAGTCTGGAGAGAACACTGCCTCTTTGATTGATCTTATCCTGGAGAATCTTCGAGTTCTTGACTCGACCTTTCGCATGACTGCTTCTGCAAAGCAACAACTTGCCTTGGTGGAAGGCAAATTCAAGGTGTTTGGAAAGTTTGCTAATCACATCTCATGTCACGCATGCTTGTATTGGATTGGGGAGACAGATGGGGGATTGGTTTCGGACATGAAGAGTATGCTTTCCGATATGATGCAGAAATACATGCCTTACAGTACCCCTGGGGCGATAGCATTGTACTTTGATGTGTTCAAAGCCAGGAGATATCATAAATTTGGGGCGATGCGTCAACTTGCTGTAAGTTATATTCATTTCCTTGTTGAACATCTGGTTATGTCTGAAGTTCTTTCTGAGGGTTTGGTAGTCTTATCATCATTTGTCATGAATGAACTTAAAGACAACTCAGATGAAAACAGATTGTTATTGGCAAAGGTTTTTGATATCATTAGTGATGTGAAAGTAGGAACTATGAATGCTGTTAATAAGACGCCACTTTCATCCCACTTCAATCACTCTCCCAAGACAAATGCAGTGGGATTTCTTGATTCCTTCTTGACAAACTTGAAGAAAATGTTAGAAAGAAAGGTGGATTTTACTCCTAAAGTAAAGCATGAAGTTGAAGTAGTCCATCAACAGTTGGCATTAATTAGGCCACTTGTTCCAAGTAACTTTATTGTACGAATGGAGGAAGAAGAACTTAAGGATCTTTGGAATCGAATCATTAATCTGGTGCATTTTGCAGCATATGCCATAAAGTTGTGCCCACAAAAAAGTATTTTTGCTTGGTATGGCATCGTATACCTTGGAATTGCTGTAGAAAACATGATGTCTTTGAAGTGTGAGATTGAAAAGATTGAAGATGGCCAAGAGTACAGCAACAGAAGTGTCGCTGCTGCTGGGATCGAGTCGATTCAGCAGTCTAGAAGTGGCTTCCTTCCTGATCAAGCTACGAACGAAGGGGCTTTCATAGGCTACAAGAAGGATTCAGATGAAATTCTAAATCAACTTCTGCGGGGAACAAAGGATCGCGTAATCATCTCCATTTCAGGAATGCCAGGGCAAGGCAAGACAACTCTGTCGAAAAGAATTTACAATGATTCTTCAGTTCAGTTTCATTTTCACAAGAAAGTGTGGTGCAATGTCTCTAAGGAATGGAAGCCAAGTGAACTACTGGGGAACATTTTAAGTGAGGTTAGTGGTGTTGATTTAAAGCCAAAAACCCATGATTCTATTGATGATGTAGCCAACTGTCTGCGAAAAAGTTTGAAGGGAAAAAGATACCTCATTGTTTTGGATGATGTTTGGGATGTTGAGGTGTGGGACATGGTGCGAAGTGCATTTCCAAATGACAAAAATGGAAGCCGAATTCTATTTACCAGTCGAAATCATGATCTGGCCTTACAAGCTGAATCGGACTCAATTTGTCATCGCCTTGAACCATTTTCTGATGAAGAAAGTAGGGCGTTGATGAAAGAAAAGCTTTTTAACTATGAAGATTTTCCTATTGGATTTTTGGAAATTGGGGAACAAATTGCAGATCTTTGTAAAGGTTTGCCTTTGGCAATTGCCTTAATCGGCGCTCTACTCAGAAGAGTAGGACCAGTGTTGGATTTATGGGAGCAAGTGGCAGAAAATTTGAAACCATTCCTTGATGTTGTAGGGTGCATGAACATTGTGTGGCTGAGTTACAAATATTTGCCGGATCACTTGAAATCGTGTTTTCTTTATCTTGGAGCTTTTCCAAGGAGTAAGAACATCCATGCGCGGAGATTAAAACTCCTTTGGATTGCAGAAGGATTCGTGAAGGAGAACTCGATGCAGCTGGCTGAAGAGTACTTGCATGATCTTGTCTCCCATAATTTAGTTGTCGTAACTGAACGGAGTTCGAGTGGAGGGATAAAAGAGTGCAAAGTTCATCATGATCTGGTGTATGACTTGTGCTTAGTATCAGCTGTGGAAGACAATTTCCTACACTTGGCAAAAACGAGTTTTGCTTCCGGCAACCGAACATATGACTTCCAACATGTGCACCGGCTTTGCATTAACGATGAAGGTTATTTCACCCTGCAAGAATCGACCAGTGCTCCAAAGGAGTTGCCAACAAGTCAAATTCACACTGTCTTGTTCAACTGTTTCTATTCACTATATTCAGGATCACACTGCAGAACCTTGTCTTCCTTTCTTACCAACTTCAGAGTTCTTACCGTGTTGGATTTGGAGTATTTGAGTCTACCAAAGTTCAGGGAATCGATATTGTACAATGTTCATCTGAGATACTTGGCTTTACGGGTTGATATGAAAAATATTCCATCATCAATAGCTGATTTGTGGAACTTGGAAACACTGATCTTGAGAGGTGCAGTTAATGTTGGGATGCCGGATACCTTGTGGGAGATGGAAAGCTTAAAATACGTTGATGTATACTGCAACTTTATCCTGGAAGGTGCATGGCGAAAAAAGTCCATATTGGGTATGGCTGCAACAGGTAATATTGAAGTACTTCGTGGATTAACTCTGAAGTATGATCTTAAGACGAAGGATGTTTTGAGGGGGGTACCAAGGCTTAAGAAGTTGACATGCTTTTGCGAGGAAGATGATTTGAACATTCCCCAGTTGTTTTCCATGTTCGGATCCTTGGAAAAACTGGAATCCTTGCATTTGCGCTATGGTTTTGGTGGGGGTGGTTCCTATGTCTACAAACATCCGCCAATATTCAGCTTTCCTGATAATCTCAAGAAACTGAGCCTCGAACGAGGTTTTG
Organism: Rubia yunnanensis; assembly: GCA_037428765.1. Lineage (NCBI taxonomy): Eukaryota > Viridiplantae > Streptophyta > Magnoliopsida > Gentianales > Rubiaceae > Rubia > Rubia yunnanensis. The sequence goes on along the minus strand of CM075061.1, from coordinate 113,953,265 downwards.
CATTACCTTGGAGTGCCATGTCGACGATTGGGAAGTTACCTAATTTAGAGGTTCTCAAACTGCGCTACGGAGCATGCGCGGGGACTATATGGAATTTGGGAGATGGGGAATTCTCAAAGCTCAGATTTCTCAAATTGTACGCGATGCAAGTTGAAAAAATAGATGACTCTGACTGTGATGATCCATTTCCATGTCTTGAGAAACTTTTTCTGCAGCATTGTAAGAGGCTCGAGGAGATACCTTCTAGTTTTGGAGGTATATGTACTTTGGACACTGTTGATGCCTATAGATGTCCAAATGTCTTGGAGTCAGTAAGGCAAATATGGGAGCAGCAACGAGACATGGGAAACGACTGCTTTCAAGTGTATATTGATCGTGTGATGATGGAGAAAAATGACTGTGATGATGATAATGATGTAGAAGGAGAAGAAGGAAAGGATGTCTGGTAAAGACCATCAATCAGTAAGTTACTCTGCTAATATATACTTTACACAATCAGATTATCAACCAATATAAGTTCTCCTGTTAGGCGAAATTTTTTTACTTCATTTAATTTACTTTTGATACTCTTCGAAATGGCACTTGGATTTGAATTGATGAAATACATGAAGGATCGTGCTACTTACAGGAGGGAAAACTGTACAGACAAAAATGCCTGAGAAGACTCTCGTGTGCTCGTTGTATAGTTGAAAGATGAAGATGTAAGTTTTGCTTTCACAGCACTGTTGATATGTATTCGTTTCCTTTGCATCTTTTAGCATTTACATACCTGATCGATGTTTCTCAGGGATTAGGCCACAGAAATAATTGCTGCAATCAACAATGTGGCTGCTAGGAAGACATGCATGTGGAAAAGTGTGTTAATTGTCGAAGAGAATGCTCAAAGTTGCTGATATGGAGCTTGATATAAAATGTAGAAGTGGTCATGAGATGTCATTGAATCAAATTTCAGGGCATCAAAAGAGGTAACAGTACTAAACTATTTCCATTTATATGCCACATGGAGAGGAAGCTTATCGGTTAATACCTCACGCCATCATTTCGCTAACCTTTTCTGCATATGGCAGAATTCTTGTAGAGGCTATGACAGTGGTAAACCATGGTCCGCTACTAGTAAAATAACTAGCTCCTCTATATGAACTACTACTGAAAATCAACGTGCATGTTTAACTTCAGGTCTGATCCTGAAGAAATATCGTTTGCCTCCAGGGATGCTGTTTTCAGTCCTAACACCGAAGTCAAGGAATGTTCCCTCATTATATATCTAATCTTGGGGTGAGAAAAAGGTACACAGGCATTGTAACATTCGAGAAATATAAACTTCTTCCTTTACGAAAATTCAAAACTCACAATGATGCTTTTCCTATACAGTTTGAGCTAGGCAGCAGCCATTTTCCATATAAAGTTGTTCGGAATTCACAGCATCGTGAACCAGAGAATTTGGCATCAAGAATGTGAGATACGTAGTAACAGAACTACCGTGGCTGCTGAAGACAAATGCATTATCGAATGATCCTGGAGCATTGATGCAAGATGCAGTTTAAAAGGCTCAGGCTTAATCTACCGAATGGAATTTCCTTGCGTTAAGCAAGTGTGCAATGAGTTAGTTCCATCTGTCAATATATAAGAATTGAGACATTCGAACTTGTTCATTTTCGAATGCAGAAATGATGCAGAATGCAGTTTGAGGTTCAGGCTTAGGCTATTTTTATTAAGTATAAAATTATTTTATGAATCTATCAATAAATTGGAATCAATTATATTCACAAACTCGAACATTACAGATCTTCAAGTTCATTGCAAACCTCTTAGAAGATTGAAAGACTGAGATTACTACTATGAATTGAGTTTTTGTTATGTAATACTATAAGCTGCTTTAAACCGATTGACTAAAGTTAGTGGATTAATGGAAGCATTATATATTGTTAGTCGTAGTTGCTCTACATTGATGATACCTTTGATCTAAGAATCGGATTGGAAAACTAAGTACTGATGCAATCTTTTAAAATACAGTTTCCAAATTGAGCGAAGTGAATATATAACCCTAAATAATTCACGAAAGTACACATATAATCCTGTGATAATTGAAAGTGTAAATATAACCCTAGATAGTTTGAGGCCGGATTATGTTAAAAAGATAAATTTACCCCTCTGTAAAGAAAACATTGAAATTACCTTCATACCCCTAAAGCACTAATCTCCTTCATCTTCATTATTCTCTTCTGGTTTGTTTTTACGATTCAAAACCTTGCGCCCGGCCACCCCCCACCTCCTCCCCGTCAGCCACCCCCACCTTCCACCCCCCTCCAACCCCGCCACCTCCCTTCCACCGCTAACCCCCCCGCAACCACCACTACCCATCCCGGCCCACCACCACCACCATCCAGCTCCAACCCTGCCACCCCAACGACGTGAACCCTAGCGCCACCTCCCCACACCGCCTTGACTCGCCATTGTCCCTTTCGTTCTCCCATGCGCCACCTCGTTGCGAACAACATCAACAATTTCAATTACCCTTCGTTCTCCCTTACACTGGAAACTCAAGTTCTCGGAAGCCCCAACGGCACCAGCTCCGGTGAAACCAGCATAATGATGATCGGCTTGGCCAGAAGGGGCGTCGATCGATGGGAGGGTGGGTTAGCAGTGAAGATTCGAGTTGGCGTCGGCATTTTGGAGTTGATCTAGGGCTTATTTGAGTTGACATCGATGGTAGAAGAGTCGGGTAGGTCTTCGACGGTATTTTGGAGTTGGGGAAAGATTGAGATGGTGAGATTATGGAGCGAATGGGCTGGATTTTTGGGGAGAGAGGGTCGAGTGGTGGCGGCAGGGTGGCTAGGCAGAGGTGACGATGGTTGAAAGGTGGTGGCGGGGGGTGGAAGGTGAAGGGCTGGCAGGACAGTGGTGGCGGGGTAGTTGGTGGTGGTGGTAGCGAGGGTGGAAGGTGGTATAGGGGCAGGGCTAGTTGGGTGGTGGTGGTGGTGGTAGTGGGTCGACGACAAGCTGGTGGTGGATGAGGCGGCAACAGAGGTGGTGGAGCTATAGGGCATTTTTGTCTTTTAAATTTTAGTATACGGTTGAAAGGGCATTTTGGTTATTTCCTCTCGGTCAATGTCGGAATATAGTGTTTAGGGTTATATTTGCACTTATGTAAAGTAGTTAGGCTTATTTTTGCACTAAAAATTATCTCAGAATTATCTCCACACTTTCTCAAATATATATGATTGTATTTGTATATTTCTCTTTTAAATTCCTTATTATTTTCATCTGATAAGCTTAAATAACTCACAGTTCTTCGAGTGTCAGCTGGTGGATTCATGAACAGAAAAAACTTAACATCTTCAACTATGTGGTAGTCTGTTTTATATTGTACTCAAATTTAATTTGACGGTCATGTTGGGAATTGATTAAATCTAATTTAGCGAAAAATCAATTATCTATTCTCGGATCTCATGCATGTATTTAATTCAAATTTTTCTAAGAGTTAAGATTACCTTTGAAGCGTGCTTTACCGTCGAATTCAATCAACTACGGAGACGAGAATCCCATATGTGATTCCTCTATACGTATCCACACAGCACGATCGGACTGCCACCACCGTCGCCGGCTTAGAACATAGATCAGCAAGCAAAGACCCCGTCTTTCTTCTTCTCTATACGGTAATATTTGTTTTCTGAGAATGGTTGGATCGGTTTCTCGTTTCTGCCGTCTGTAACGGCCAGGATTCTAATGTTGAGTTCTTGATCATTTCTGTAAAAATATCTATTCATAAAGAATAGTCATTAATCCAAGAAACTCTAATCCAAGTCAATCTGGTTCTAGCCCTACTATACTTAATTAGTTCTAAATTCAATTCTCACATAAATACTATGTAGGCTCAATAGTCATTTTTTTAATCCAATTTCATGCCTTGTGTGTGACCCTATATGTTTAGTCATAATAAGTTGCAAACCCAACATAATCGATGCTAGGTGATCGAAAGCGATTTCCATCTAAACATTCCGATCACTCAAAATAACTGAATTAATTATCTCCATAATTAATCCTCCAACTATATATGAAAAATGCACGACAGCATTCCATCAGGTCATACATTCCAAATTGATATTATTCAACGTTGTTCTAACTTTTATAGTTTGTTATCTAGGATGGAACTAGAATGCAAGACGTTTAATTGTGGTTGACGGAGAACTGTTTTGCAATTATTCATGACGTATTTTACACTATTGGTCTATTGTGTAAATATATGATTATATTATGGGCCTGGCAGATTCCTCATGTTTCTCTGATTTTGTTTTTTCCACCGTAATCGTCCTAAATTTCTGGAATCAGTTGGAAACTCTTGAGGATGGGACGCTTCATAATGGATGCCCTTCTTATTTTAACGCTAGCCCTCCTGCCTGTGGAATAGCGGTTTCTGTCTTTCGTTTCAGGCGGTGTTCCATGTGGGTAGATTTTATCATCTTATGCCTTTCGAACGAGGGTTGTATTCTGCCGTTCTGCTGATGCTGGAATGATATAGTCTTCGTTGGTGCCGAATTCTCCCTGGTATTAAATCTCTAGTTCTGTTCCACTGATCAGACTATGCCTGTGTCGATTGGAGGCGCTGCTGCGATTTACACCGCTAAAAGAAGGAAGGCATATGCAAAAAATTCCACCGAACGAAGACAGGCTGATGCGAACAGAAGACAAGCAGCACTTCAATTAAAGTGTGGCAGAGCTGTTCCATTTAACAACCAAGTGCTGGAAGATTTTGTGACCAGCTCACATATTAGTTTGTTTGATTGCCAATTATATGTTTTTTTAACGTCAGCACTATGATTTTCCATATTTTCAATCATTTTCAGCTAACCTAAAATTTGGTTTTACCTACTTAATTCAATAATTGCCATCTTGTACCAACACAACATATTTAACCAATTATGCAGTAAAGTAAAACATAAATACACAATACTTGGTTAACCAGTTTAGCAAAATCCACCTACATCTATGTGGTCTGTCCCAGTTCAAAATAAATCCACTAATCAGAAAAATACACCTACATCTATGTGGTCCAGTTCAACATAAATCCACTAATCAGAAAAATACAGTACAAAGTACACTATACATTTATACTTATCTTATCTAATTATAATGTGTGAATTCTGCAAGCTCCCCCTTGCTATCGATCCGCCTAATCAGACTCCCTATGACCTCAAAACTCATAATTAAGACATATGATTCTGAACTTGATCAACAAGTTACGGTATGTTAGAGCATATGTATTTTGGCTCTTGCAGTACTCTAAAAAAGATAGAACATCGAATGCAAATTTTCGCTATTAAGTTTGTGAGTTGCACAGCCATGATGTCCTCTATTTATAGTCCATGAGCAAATAAGAAATCTCCATCTTTATCTCCACAATATTCCAATTTCATATCTATTTCTGAAGCATATTAAAATCCCATACATAAAGAGATTTTCCTTATGTTAATGTATCTCATAATATTCTATAAATCCAATTCCTTAAGAATACAGATTTTTCATAAATCCAATATGCTTCAATCACACACGTAAAACAATACATTGCAAAATCTCTAATCTTCCATAAATCAATATCCACTCAATATCTTCAATCAGTTAAATCCATTTAGGCTTCAGTTTTCCGTATGTTCCAATATGGAAGGTTTTTCTTTTCTATATTATTTCACAAATGCCAACTAAATAATTAATGTAATCCACGTGACATTATAGTCTCTCCCTTTGGCATTTTGTGGACCCGACCATTTTAGAATTAAGAGCACAAAGAAAAACTTCCAACTTCACAACATAATACTTCCAGAATTCCCATCATGTTGGAACATATACTAATCACCGAATTCGAAAATAAGAATACTAAAGAAAACAAGAAATCCAACAATATTTCACATTTCATGAGCACAAAATAATATCGAAAATCCTCCAAAATAGTCTCCCTATGGGGCCATGAAATGCCAAAGGCAACAAAAACATAGAAATAAACACAAAATAGCAATAAAAACTACTCCCCCTGAAACCAACAATTGATCTATGTTCAAACATAGCCAGTACAGAAACTTCAATCTTATTCAAGAGCAGCAACCTGTGCTTCCAGCCGAGCTTTCTCCCCATCAATTTTAGCCTTCTTAGCTTCCAAGGCAGCAATCTGAATAGCCAAAGCACCTAACTTAGCATCCATGGGTGCAACTGTGGCCTTTTTCTCATTGTCCCCAGAAACAGAAGCATTCAAATTCCATGGAAGATCATGAACTTTCCTCATTTCAAAGGTTTTCTTGTTTGGCCAAAGTGACTCAATCTTCACAATCTCATCCACAGCCTTAGCTTTCACCCTTTCACTTCCTACCAAAGCAAAAATAAGGCAAGGATAGACCTGTGCATGCTTGGTCTTGGGAGTAATATCTTGTTTCACGATAGTTTGTTGTATATGTAACCCCAAGTTTACTGGTTTCTGTGTTCCAACACATTACACTAACTTATCCATTTCTCTTGTAAGGGCAGTAGTGTTGGTTGATGGATTCCAGCAATTGACCGTGTTCTGGTACACACAGAATAACCTAGAGAACAAGCAAGATGCTTGGGAATAACTAGTAGCAGGCCACTCAGTCTTATAGCCACCAAAAATTTAAGAAAAATTCTGGTCATCTGTGGCCCCTAACTCCTCAGAAAATACTCCAGTAAACTTAGGAGTTTTCAGCCCCAACAACCTATTAATTTTTTAGCAGAGAACTTCACTACCTTGCCCCTCACAAATACCCTATCACACCAAGGGTCATCCTTCTCAAGATTTCCAGCCATCATATTAAAATATACCTCACATACTGGTTTCTTATTGTAGTCCTGATACAAAGTAGTTGCTGCCTTCAAACCAATGGATTCCCGAAAATCAAAAAATCTACTCTTCCTGTAAACAACTAAGTCTACAGGCCTCTCAGGAATAATCTTCCTCTAAGAAAACATCTTTCTCATCTCTTCACAATTATCATCATAGTAAATGATAGAAAGAACATCACTTAATGGAGGTGGGGGCAGTGTAGGCTTTTTCTTTGGTCCTGGAGCAGGGGTTTCCTTCTTGCTCTTCTTGGCTGGCTGAGATAACTCAGGTGCAGCTTCCTTCCTCTTGCCCCTTTTCACTATGGTCTGGATGAACTCATCCAAGACTTCATCACTAAAGTAGGTCAGATCCAGTACCATTGTCGGAACATCATCTATTTGTACAGTCTCTGTTGCATCATGTGTTCAAACATGTTTAGTCTCCTCAGACTCTGCTGTTGTTATGTCATGTGTTCCAACATCCTCAATCAGCTCAAGCATAGGGTCATCTCCCCCTGTCTTTCCTACCTCTGAATCATCCACATCATCATAGACACTACCTCTATAATCATCAATAAACTGATGATCTTGACCACCTATATGAGCATTTATGAACCATAGTTCATGCTCATAAACTTCCATTTCTTCAGAAGATTTTCCTTCTGCTGGATATGTTGGAACATACCCAACACCTTCATCATCCTCAGTGTCCGATAGAACAATCACAGGAGGTCTCAATGCCCTAAGTTCCTCATTCCTCTTGGCTACCATTGAATCATAGGGCACTAGTTGCATCTTGTCTGTGGATTTGACCACATTCCGTCCCTCAATCTCAGAGCACTTTATCTCCTCAATCCTAACTCTTCCAGGGCTAGGTGCATAGGAATAGACTGTGAACATATTCTTTCCATTATGCCAGGCATTATCCCCTCTCACCAGCCTAGGATTATATTCATTTATTTCATCAATATCTCCTATGTCTCCAGTAATTAACTTCTCTATGTCAACATCCAAAACCTTCCCCTTCAACTCTTTTAACTGAAATAAACCTAGAGTTATCCTATTAGCTTTCACCCACTCAAAACTTTCATCCATAAACTCAAATTCCATACCATCATTACAAGAAAAATTATCTTTTACTTCGCCCCTTTTACCTCAGTTTTTTTCGAAGTAAAAGGTTTTTTACCTTGGTTTAAAAAATGGAGGTAAAAAATTAGTTTTTACCTCATTTAATAAAATAACCAAAGTAAAAGATCAAAAAATGAGATAAATAATGTTACCGAGTAGCGTGCGACATTGCTATTTGGTGTGTTAGAAGCTGGCCAATTTTGCGTAATACGTCGTTTCTAGCAATACAATTGCGAATGACATTGTGAAGTTGCCCACATGAACTATAAATTGATAGAAAATAAACCTTCCCTAATTCGTAAACGACTAGTACCCCCTTAATTCAATATTTTATATCACAGGACCAACAAATGATTAATAGAATAGTGGTCACATGAAGTCACACATATAAACACGTACAAACAATTACATAAAGTTCAAATAAGATACTTAATTAATTAGAAAAAATGTAGGTGTGAGAATATCCTTACAATTACATAAATTCAAAAAAACTTTTCTAGTTCACACATAGCAGAAACTACAATAAACTTAATCAGCTCGGACAATGATGACCTTGAAGATGATTAGTACCCTAGCTTCTATCATCTCAATGAACAAGGTGTCCCCGATGTATTGGTTGTTTCCCCTAAGGAACTCACCAAAACCCTTTGGGGAAACGACTTTCAGCTTCCCCCTCCCCCCCCCCGAGTAGTCCATGTGCCAATCTGTCCCGTAGCACCCCAACGGGGGGTCTTCTCAGTTTGTAGAAGTTTTACAATCTCCCACAGGATGTACTAAGTCACAAAAAAAATTTATTAGAAATAGAAATGCACATATATATATATATATATATATATATATATATATATGTATATTTATATACATATGTAACTATCTACAAATAAAATTTATTCAAGCGCTTTACCAAAGTTGGTATTTTCCTAATGTTGAGTTGCTTCAAAGTGCAGTCGAAATGTGGGCTATCAATAGCCATGGAATGATGTTCAATGTCAAAGGAAAAAAGGCTCTAGGGGCCTCCGTTGTGCAGTGAACTGTACGATAACCGAAAAGTATTAGTTTCTACGATGTGTAGTTATGCTAGTGTATAAATATATTTTAAATAGGTGTAATACGTGAAAAAAGGGCCGATTAGACAATCATTCGGCAGCCATTAGTCATATATCATATGTGGAAATGTTAAGTGTGAAACTAGTGTATAAAAAGCAATGTGCAACGTCAGACCATCCGAGGCTCGGTCACATTGGTCTAAAGCAGTGGGTTAGTCGACATAAAGATGCAACCTCAAGAACTTGTCGGTCTAAGCGAACGGGAAACAGAGCAATAACCGAAGTTGCAAATTGTGAAAAATGTGTCACTGAATAAATGAAGATGCGACGTCGCTTTCTTATCGCATATATCGAGTTGTGAAAGATAAGACACCAACGTCGCATAATTCAAAGGCAACAACAGCAAGAAACCCATAAACCAGAAAAAATGAAGCTTTATAAACATCACAATAAAGTTAAACCCTTTGGAAACATACCAAAGCATTGTCTAACTGAATTGTAACGTAAGAATTATGAAACATATTCATAGACCACATATCAAACATAGCTAAGAAAGAATTACAAAACATATGTGTTAGGGGATTAGGAAATCCATACCTTTTTCCAAGAGAGAAGAGAATGGAGGGGAGAAAGCTAGAGACCTTTGGAATTCACGGGAAATTTGTGGATAGATGCTTAAGGTTTTTGTTAGGGTTCCCCTATTTATACCCATTTTGGAGCGACGTTGTTTTGAACCGCCTCTAATTATGCAACGTTGCACACATAATCGATTCGGGCAACATGATGTCGATCATTAACCAACGTCAATTGAAGTCATTATGTCGTCCCTAAACTTGTACGACTTCGCACCCAACTTAGACTAAGCAACATGATTTTGACCACTCTGTGATGTCGCAGAATTGCATGGGCTTAACAATTCCAGTTGATCAAGCAGGCAGTCTACTGTTCAACTTCCGTTACAATATTTGTTTGCAACAACAATTTTCCAAGAGGGAGAAGGAGTTACATATGTTGAAAGAAGGAGAGGGCTGGAGTTACATAAATATGAACAATTCAATAACATTGAAATAAAATTCTTGATATAAAGTTCAAGAATTACAGTAAAATTCAAGAAATGTTATTCTTAATTTGAATACATTTGTTTTAAACAAATTTTTTAAAGTCAATAATCGTTCAAATCTGCGGGGAAGAACGGTTGCATTAAAAACTACGGGCCCAACACCATTTACCACCTCAAAATATAGCGTGTCCCCAATCACGAGTTCCTCCTCATCAAGAAATTTGTCAATGGGGGTGAGGTTCTTGTACTTTTGGGCCCCCGAGTAGTGCATCTCATACACCCTTCCATTACAATGCAGCACAACGGGGATCTTGTATGGCGGTAGGAGCTCTGAAATGTGGTCTGGGACATACTTATTTATAAAAAAAATAACAACATTTAGTAAATATGTAAGTAACTTGTAGAGAAAGTGCATTGAAAATATAATACATTATGTGTAACAAGGGAGGACTTACCAAAATCAAAATAGAACTGAAGTTCGTCCTAGTAAGCATGTGGACAAAGTGTGTAATGACTCCTCGAATGTGGTCTTGGGACGACGATCCTCATTTGAATCGCTAGGGATATGCATTTTGATCATTGGAAATTTTAATATCATTCTTAGAACAAAAATAGAAAATGAAATGGAATTTAAATCAAAACAACAAATGACTTACCTTGATCAAGGCACGTCTACTCGAACCATCATTGTTAGACATGATTCCTAAAATTCGATAAGAATTGGTGAATTTAATCTATTGTGGGGCCCACAAACATTAGATAGCATACATTCATAAGCGACATCGCTGACTAGTTGGCTACCAGTCGTTAAAACGAATATGTTAACAAAGAGAATACGATATCACAAAATACTAGGGTTCAGAGAGCAAAGTAAAACCAACATCGCTAATGGTTCATCTCAGAAAAAGTATAATCGTCATACCAGCGAGGTTGCATTTAGAATTTACAGATCCATTCTCACCAGCCGAAAACACGAGCACTGAATAGGTAAAAACAATAAATTATGGCCGGTTAACAACACTATGGAATTGGAGATACGTGTGCATATCAAATTTAATGACAAATAGAAAAAAGAAGGTAATCTAGGGAATCTAGAGAGAATACCTTTGAGAACAAAGGGTTAGAGAAAGTAGAAAATCTCCTAGAAGTCGAATGTTTGAAGTGATGTCTAGTGATGGGCTCCATTTATATTTGTTATAAATCGTTGTGTATTCCGCCCCTTGTACTGCGAGGTCGCACATAAGTCGATATGATCGACAGGGTAGCGAACCATTAGCGACGTTGTGAAATCTACTTGTAGGCCTCAGCATTTCAACCCATTAGCATTGGTTAAGGCCTATGACAATCCAACTGCATATGCAACGTCGTAAGTCCATTGGGAATACAGATTTATGATCGATACAAAACCAATGTCGGCCCTTACTAATGTGAGCCTCAACATGTCAGCCCACTAGCAGAACAACTGGGCCCGCCGTTGACCAAAATGAGCATGACTGACCTTAATAACGGTTACTGGTATATTATATACTATCAATTTATGTCTATAAATTTCGATGAACTTTATAGACGTCTAGTTCGATGAGAATCGATTTTAACACAACCGGTGAACTTTATTGATGTCTAGCTAGTTTGATGTGAACCACCACATAGAATCGCATGAAATTTCACATTCGTAGTATTTTAGGAAATAAAAATGTAATAGAATTATGTCCATGAAGATTTTTAAAGCGATAGCACATGTCCTAGGGTAAGTTGTAGCACATTACTTACAAGTACACATGGTGTCATTCGGAAGAAGTTATGGAAGTATATGTTGATTAGTCTCAATTTCTTTATTACACTTGGATAGTATAGTTTCAACTACAAATCTGAAACTTTCTTTTCAGACTGATCATAATCGGGTTTTGGACTGACAGTGTTTTTTTAATTTATTTTGCACATAGGTTCTTTAAACAAATTGGGAGAACTTGAAATGTAAAACTGGAGATACACTTAACCAAATCATCAATTGATTACCACATGGCCATGGACGGATACACTAGGGTAATCGTCCATCATTTTTCTTAGTATTTCACTTGTAGCCCTACGATAAGAGTTATGAGAACACGATATTTTCCACCACATAGAATTGCATGAAATTTCATATTCGTGGTTTTTTAAGAAATGAAAATGTAATAGAATTATGTCCATGAATATTTTTAAAGCGATAGCACATGACCTAGAGTAAATTGTAGCACATTACTTACAAGTACATAGGGTGTCATTTAGAAGAATTGTAAAAGTATATCTTGATTAGTCTCAGTTTCTTTATTACACTCTGATAGTATAATTTCAACTACAGATCTGAAACATCCTTTTTGGACTGATCGTTAAAACATTTTGGACTTACAGTGTATTTTTTTTTAAATTTTGCACATAGTTCCTTTCAAAAAATTAGGAGAAATCGATGGTTGACGGTTATTTATTTTAATATTGACAAAAATTCTATTCCGCTTTTCCCATTAATCGTACGACATAAGGGCTGCTAGGTTAACACCCAGGATTTACCACACATTTTTTAAAATCGACTATAGACAATATGTGTGACGTCTCATGCTAGCTACAAATAATGAAACTATAATCAAACAGAAGCCAACGTTGGTTAGTCCAAAAATTTCAGCGAGAAATGAAAATTTGAGGCGAAAATTTGAACCAAAAATCCCCCCAACCCCATTTCAAGTAAATAAAAGTCAGCACTTACACTCATTTCCCATCAACAACACAAACTCAACACCTCAAACTAACACACTATACATTACATTCTCACCTTAAAAAATTAAAGATAGCTCATTCAAATTGCATCTCTCAAGCATCAACATGATCCAAGGGTGAAGCACCTAAATGTCCAAATCCCTTGAGGTATTTTTCTACCCATTCCATGTTCATCTACAAATTTGGTGATAATCTTATTGAACATTCTTTTTTTCTTCGTTGATTAAGGATTCTAAAATGTAATGAGTATATGATGATTGTTGTGCATGTTATATACTGTATGTTGTTTTTTTACAAGATAATGCCATGATTGTAAAGAGTGAGACATGATGTTAAGATTCGAATGAGTATAGAGTATGAATGTGCGACGTTGGTCGCATTCAATTGTTCCATTTGAAATGTTACCGAACAAACGCCGAGGTCACACATGTTAAGGACTTTTAACATTTCTATTAGTATCAAACCGACGTCGCTGTTGAATCGATGTTTGCAATGTCATTTTCTCTAATTTGCAACGTCGGTAGGGACCATATTAGATACTTAATCAAATTGGGATTAATGTTGTCGACGTTTCACTCCATTCTGTGAAATTCTTTTGGGGACTATCATATTCTTACATATATTTTGTTTACTATGTATTTTTTGTAATAAGGCCAAAGAGAGTCATCGATGGACTTCCAACATCTAGTTCGACGGACTTGTCAATTTGCCAGTCACCTTCACATTCAAAATATCGTACAACGTGGAAAATGGTGGTTCAATACAATTCATTTTTAAAATTGATATTAACATTTCAATAATGGTGTAACAGGTTATTGTATTAGTTGATATAGTTTTGTTTCTTTAAATGCCTCAATCCCATCACACATTAAATGAACAATTTACGTTGCTTTATGACGTTTAGCAATTTTACAATTTATCGCTTTTTTAATAACATGTAATGGCTAGCGACGAACGCTAAGTTGTGTCATTGAATAATAAATATTTTAATAATATGTAATGTCTAACCAATGCAACCGCGACGTCGTATGAACTGGTGACAAATTGGAAAGTGACAAAAGTCGCACAAATCGACCTCCTTTGTGGTTACCAACGGCGTATGTTAAAACGACGTCGTACTCATCCACGCTCCACATCAGAAAGCAAACGACTTGGGTCCCCCACAACGAGAGATGTTGCATTGAATGATAATCAACTTCACAAATTAGAAAACTGAGGTCGACTACATCGATGTCATCAAATTTGGTCTGCAGTCGACTACTATGCTGCAGCAACCGACGTCGCATGAATGTTGACAAAGACTTCATCCCAAAAAATGTTTCATATATGATCTATTTGGGGGGGGCTCATTGCCTTAATCAATGTCGCACGTTAAAACTACCGACATCGTTTTGAAACCAAAGTAAAATGTAAGTTTTACCTCAGTTCTGAACCGCAATAAAAAAAGTCCACTTTTTTACTCCAGCAATATTTACCTCGGTTCTTTCAGGACAAAAAAATAAGGTAAAAAAGCCTGCAGAACCGAGGTAAAAGATATTATTTTTTGTAGTGCATGTACACAAATTGGGAAGAGCATCGAGACCAGTTACTTATGTACGTCATTTGTGTGTGTTACCCCGATGCATTTGGCGTAATAATTGGCTTGTTTTATATGTTGGATTGCTAGTATTAGTTGATTTTACGTGACAAGGGGTTTAGACGGTTGTGTTTGGTTTTCTTGTCTAAATCCCGCATTTTGTAAACTTAATTGGTACTAATGGACACCTTGCATCCACGAGCACCTAGATCTTCCTTTTTTATCATCATAAGTAGGTCAATCGTGGGTACTTTTCATCGTGTTTATATTGAATGTCGATCGCAAGGATGGTAGAAGATGTCGAAGGCTATTTACTTTAGAATGGTAGTAGATGAAGGCCATGAACTCTACATCGTGGTAGTAGAAGGATTGAGCTAAAATTAGGTGGCATTGAAGTTTAAAACGGCCAAGGAAGAAACGGAGGATTGTTGTCCAGGAGTTGCGCAAAGTTCTGGGAGAGATCCAAGAAGAATTAGCACTTGAAGTTGGTTTCATTGGATTCGTCTTCTTGAGCGCTATGAAATCGACAACAAGAACTCTTAAATCAGACCAACGATTTATCTATAGCGGAGCAAAGAAGTCAACCGACCAAAGCAGCAACAGGAGGCACGGACTGCTCATGGGAGGCACGAGACAAAGCACACACAGCCCACACCATGCTATACGACTCAAGCTAAGGTCCTTTGGCATGATCAGTGCCAAAATCCAGCACGAGTCGTGCCAACCTCGATAGGTCGTTTGCTCAAATTGCCTTTTTTACTCCAAAATGGACCGTTCCGTTTCACACGGCCCGCGTCGTTCCAAGTCCAAAATGTCAAGACCAACAATGGGGTGTGAAGAATGAAGCGGCCCATGCCAAGAAATTGAGAAAAATAAAGAGTCGGTTGATGGCCCGCGCTAAATGATTCGGGGTGCGAATCAGAAAGGCAAAAACAAAGCTCCGGACGATGGCACACACCAGATGACACGGACCGCACCCAGCACGGCCGTGAAAAATCCTGATTCCCACGCCAGCATGAGGCATGCGGCCCGTACCAGGTCTGACAGATCACACTGGTACAAGGCCGCGTCAGCAGCACGGGTCGTGCCATCCGTGACGTCCCATGTCAAGTGGCTGCTGCTAGGATTTTGGCCTATTTTGTGCCCTTTTTTTGCCCAATCCCCTATTACTATAATTATAGGCTTAGTCTACTAGGGTTGGATATCATCTTTCATATTTTTCATATCTTAGAACATTTGAGGAGAGCAACTTAGAGGGAAAAACACTCTTTCTTCTCTCTAGGTTGTTTCTCTTTTTCTTTTCCTTTTTATTTTGCCCAAAGATATGAAATTCAATGAAATACTTGAATTCTATGTCTAGGGAGTAGTTCTATAACTTTGGGATAAATTTGTATTCATGTGTTGATTAATAATTTTGTGAGATTCATTAGATCTTCCTAATTGTATGTGCTTGTGATATTACGATGGCTTGTTCTTCAATTCTTTATAATTGCATGAATGATACACTCCATTAGCACACACTCTTGTCTACATTCATGTTGGTGCACATATTGATACCCCCCGGGGAAGAGAAACCAAGATGTGATATGGGTAGCGGGGTCTGAGTCCACGTGGGTGTGTGCACGTAGGTCTTTTCCGAGTTTTAGCATTACGATGACAACACACCAGTCTTAGCTAGCAAGTTGGTCCAAAGGGTTACGAGTAGAGATAGAATTTAGTAGCAAGCTAGGGTTGTAAGAGGTCCTAGTGTCATCGATAAAGTGCCTACCTCCTTTTTCCTCTTTATAGACCTAGGGGTAGAGCATTAGTGGTGTAGTGCCAGAGACGTAATCATACAGGGGAGAAACAGATATGTGCAATGATTGGGCCGTTGTTGCACCCCTCCTAATTATGGAGGTGGTGCTGATGGAAGATTGCAAGAATACCCTATGTGACAGGTATGGGAAAGTGCTGACCATCGACCACACCACGTGTTATGAGCACTAGATTAGGTTGTTGAATTCTTGTACGTGATTGAATCGAGGATCGGAACATTAAATCAACCATGTTACACAAATATTCCCTAAGTGTCTAGCCATATAGTTTTCTTGTGTTTTTAGTTTTATATTTGCAGTTTTTAATTGAAAAAACCCAACCCCCCCCCCCCCCCATTTTACTATAGTAGTTATTCCTAGCACACGACGGATTGACAACCCGTTCGTGGCTGTGTTTAATTGGCTAATAGACTCTAGCATCTCTATGGACATACCCGGACTTTCCACTCACTTAGTAGCTTAGTAGTCAGTTGGGTGTAGAATTATAACTTAGTAGCTTAGTAGCATCTCTGGAAAAGTACTTTCTGGCATCCAAGTCCGTCGGACTAAAGAAGCAGCTATCTAATATCACCCAGGGAACTAGTGAATCACTTTATAACTAATTGGAGCATTTCAAAAGGTTATTAGAAAGCTGTCTATACCATCCTTTCAAGAAGGGATACCTAGTATACTACTTTTTTGAAGGGTTATGCGATGAAGACATTCGAATGGTGAATGTTGCATGTAATGGATCAATTCCAACAAAATCCCAATGGATGTGATGCCAATGGAATGCGACCGTTTGTCATAAGGCCATGGGTTAAGGTCTTGGATGAACCCTCCCAATCCCCTAAGTTTGAAGGCAATTCCAAGCTCTTGCTTCCATGATGAAGGAGTTCATTAGGTCAAAGTGTGCGGGGGTATGCAACCTTGACCATCACACTGAGGTGTGTCCCCAATTAGCGGAAGACTTTATAGAGGTGAAGGTCATGGAATACAACAATGGGAATAGGCATCAGTTTGTTAGGGGTCAACAACCACAGGGGTTCCGAGGGAACCAAGAAGGCGGAAGGTAGGATCCCTATGCAAACTTATTTAACCCAAGGTACCAGGACCATTCTAACTTCCGTTGGAGGGAATAGAACCAAGTTCAAGGTTATCGAGGCAGACAAGCTCCACCTCAACCATATCAAAGGGGTGAGGGTCCTTCTGACAACCACACCTCTCTCTATAATTTGAACTGGGAAGAGATTTTGGAAGCCATCGGTCAATGGGAAAGAAGCATAAGGTTTTCTTGGAAAAGACAAGGCACAAAATGGAGGATCTTGGCAAGAGGGACTTTTCGAGTATAAAAAATCTTGAAGTCTAAGTTGGAGAAACTCGCAACCTTGGTGAGCCGACTTAAGGCTAAAGATTCCGGAAAACTCCCTTCCCAACCAGAGATCAATCTAAGGAATGTGAGCGCACTCAAGTTGAGAAGCGGGAAGGAAGTTCGTGAGTCCGAGAAGAAGGTGTTGCAAGAAGACGATGGGGTTTTGGAGGCTAACAAGGCAAATTTTGAGGAGAATTAATTTTTTTTGAGAAAGCACCCTCCAAGGAGTTTCAACCACCCAAGGCACAAGTGACTATTCCACCGCCATTTTCAAATGCTTTAGGAGGAAGCCAAAGGTGGTGACCAATGATGCAAGTATCTGATGAATCTTCAAAAAGGTCGAGGTAACAATCCTTGTCTTAGAGCTAATCAAACATAAGCCATTGTATGCTAAGTTTCTTAAAATTGCATGCCCAAAAAAGAGAAATAGACTAACTAAGAAGGTACGGCATTTAAAAATAGGTGGACTCATCATTTTGAACCCCAAAAAATTTCCTAAGAAATGCAACGACACCAGGATGTTCTCTATTCCAATCTCCTTAGGTGGAAATCTAGTTGAAAATGCCATGATAGATTTAGGAGCATTCATAAATGTGATCCCTCATAGTATTTATGAACGCCTAGACATATGTGAACTTAGGGACACTAGGGTGATTGTCCAACTCGCCGATCACTCCCAAGCTTTCCCTTGTGGGCTAGTGAAGGATGTGATGGTTCAGGTTGGAAAGTTGGTGTTCCCGGTGAACTTTTATGTCCTTGACGTGGTGCACGATGGAAGTGCACTCCCAATCCTATTGGGGAGACCCTTCCACAAAATGCCAAGGACTAAAATTGATGTCCATTTGGTAACCTAACCCTAGACTATGATATGGATAAGGTTGGATTTGACATCTATAAGTCTAGGCGTGATTCATATAACTCATCTTTTGCATGCAAATGCGTGACTCTATGTGATGAGCATGATCTATATGACACTTCTTGCATAACCAATGAGAATGCATGCGTAGATGAATTACGTGGCATTGATGATATTGATGATAATACCTCTACATGCATGATGATAGTGATAATATATCTATATCGGAATGCTTTTCCATGTGAACTAACTTGCAGCGTTTAGGAGGTAGTGGCAAGGGTAAAACAACCCCTCAACCTTCTCCTAAACCTAAAGTAAAGGTATACGACTCAACATTAGTAAGGTTTGGGAATTCATCTTCTATAACGAAAAAGGTGTCTAATGGTAAGGGTGACACGTTGTGGAGACCTCTCCACAATGATTTCATCGTGGGTGCAGCTGCCGATGACGATTCCAGCGAACCAAAGGTAGGTTGTTCTAACTAAAATGCATGAAAAACAAATAAGTCGTGAGGATGATAATAAATATATTGTGTTTCTTCTTGCTTTGATTTTGTGATTTTGAATAGATAAACTTGAAATGTTTGTGATGAGGGATTTTGAGATGAAACTCTTGTTGATTTGAAAATTTAAGTTCGAGTCTCGTGATTTTTTTGGATGGAATTAGTCTTGATGGGTGACATAGATTTCAAAAAAATAGGGAAAAACTAAGGGAAAAGGATCAAAATTTTGGCAGCCTCGTGCAAGAATTTGGCACAAGTCGTACCACAAGATACATCTTGTGTCACGGCACCTTGGCACGAGAGCCCTCGCGCCAGGATTTGGCATAGCCCGTTCCAAGAGACACGGTCTGTGCCAGACATCCTTGGCATGAGAGGATCTGCGCGGATGCCCTTGACCCAAGGGTATAAGTGTCGTCACCCCATTTAAGCTGTCAAATAGTACCAAAAATGCAAATTTTCAAAAAAATCTTAATTTTAAGCTTAAAAAATGCATTTTTGCTTCATAAATTTTGAAACTCTCTTATTCCTTAGGATTTTTTACGCAAACAGTACTTCCAACATCCCTTGTGATTAAATTTATTGGTACTATTGTCCCCAAAATTGCAATTTTCAAAATTCCATCCTTATCTTAATTGCACCTCTCCTCCTTATCACCTTTGCTGAATTTTTAGATCATTGGTACATTTTTTCCACCTACCTGAGCCATTTAACACATTTAATCTTTTCAAAAAAAAATACTCACTCACACACACTCTTGGGGGACTTGAAATTTTGAAGCTTTTCTCTCTAAAATTATCATTTTTGCTTCTTCTTGTGTGGATCTTGCAACTCTTAGCTTCAAATTTCGGGTAATCCCTTGAACTTCTTGTTTATTTTCTTTATAACATGGTGGTGGTGTTATGTAAAGCATGATTTTTGAAAGAGTGTATTTTGTTGAGAGAATTGTTTGGGCTATATGCGTAATCTTGTGTTGAAGAAAATTTGGGTGGATTGATGTGCTATTATGCTTGGATGATATATTCTTCATGTGTTGGGTGATTTAGGAGGGATGAATCATGTTTGTATGGTCTTTTTGATGGGTTGATATGAAATGCCATGAGTTTATTGTTCAATGAGAATGTTCTTGTTTGAATAGCCTTCAGGTTGAGAATATCATGATTTGAAATGACTAGGCTATTTAGGAGGAATTGTCTTGTTGAATAATATTGTGGGACTTCACTTGTTTAATATCACATTACCACTTTCTCCTTGATATTGATAGGATGCCTTCGAAAAAAAATGTGTCGGAGAAAGGAAAATCTTCATGGGGTGAGAAAAGGAAAGAACCAACCAAGTTTGTAAATCATGAGCTGGTGACTCCCCTTCCTTGCAACCCTACATTCATGATGGAGGAATTCATGGGATTGACCAACATCTCTGGGACTGCAACCCGAAGGTGGAGGTACTTGAAGGGGTCAAAGATGAGCATTTTGGAGACGAGATTTGCGTGCAAGGATACCTTGGAGACTCTAGGCTTACTCGAGCCCGTTAGCTATTTATTAGAATGGGTAGGCCTAGAAGGTTTCCTCAAGAAGCACTCGAAGACCTACATTCGATGGACTTTAGAGTCCCTAACTACTCTATGGAAAATCACGGATGCGGATGGACATCAGGCAATCAAGTTTCACTTGGATGAAAAAGAGTATACAATGACACACAGGGAGGTGGCTCACACTTTCAAGTAGAGATATGGAAGAGATGTTCTGAGGACACACATTCTTCCTTGGGAAATTTTTGAGGCAATTGACAGGCACAGACATGAATAACTTGTGCAAAAGCACTACTATAGTTTATCTGGAGTTGTGTTATGTTCAACAGTTGCTAGTGATAGGAGTATTTCTCCATGGTGACCTAACACAGTGTCCGGGTTTGGATGTGCATTTCCTTTGTGCAATGACTCCTGAGGGTAACTTCTACCCGAACTTAGTGGGGTTTTTTTACAAGAAAGCTTAGCAACGGGGGAGAGAAAAGGTGGAAAGATTTATATGGGTGGCATGGTAGGGCTTTTGGTGCAATATTTGGGACATCCAGTCACTCAGTCTGCATTGTCTAGCTTCGGGTGATTGGGAATGAAGTACACTATCGAGAAGCTGGCTAAAGCTTCTATGATAGTGGCTACAACCTTGGATGACATATATGTGTTGTTATATGGAGGCACGACCACTTACAATTTCATGATCCTTCCTCAGTCGGAGCGTATTTCCATTAACCACGAGATGAGTTTGGATGATTTGTTCCTTGAGCCTGACCTATGATTCGAGAAGGAATTGTACAGAATTCTATCCAACTCGGAGATAGAGATCGATGAGGTTGGTGGAGATACTTCTATGGCACCACCAAGCTGAGCTCACCTACCTACGAACATCCTAGACTAATTGCATACGCTTAGGGAACAACTTTCGAGTTCTTCTCAAGCTATTCAAGAAGTCGTTCTTGTGGTAGGTAGCATGAAATCACAATTGGAAGATGTTGGCGCTAGATTGGAGTCCATGGAGGCCACGATTCAATCGACGGGGTACTTTGAGAATGATGAGGTGAGGCAAGACAAGGAGGGGTCTTCGGGGCCGCAAGTGTAGGTAATACTACTTTCCCGACCTCACTTATGTGTTTCTACGTTTTGTGCATTAAGGACAATGTGTAGTTTAAGAGTGTGTGGGGGGGGAGTATTGAGCACTTAGGGAGTTTTCATCTTGGAATTCCTTGGTGCTTTTGTGTTTCTATTTGGAGTTTTTGTTGTTTCTTTGGTGATTTTGGTGTTTGCTTTGTTTTGGGATGCTTTGGATGCTTATTTGGTGGTGTGACATACTTAGTAGGATTCATATCTTGTCTTGGGGTAGTTGTTTAGAAACTTTTCTGGTGTAATTTTTTGTGTTTCATTATCTTCATGTATTATGAAGCCCAACTTTGGGGCATTTTGTGCTACACCAAAAAATTAAAAATTATGAAAAATGAAAAAATATATATATACCCCGCTAAGTTGGAAACTCTAAAGGGCAACTTAGGAAACATTGGAAAATGCCTGGATAGGTCAAAAGGCCTAGGTAAAAATGAGAGGCTGGGCCCGGCTAGATTTACGAACCTAGGAAAAAATGAGAGGCCGTGTGGAAAAATGTGAGAATAGGAGCTCAACATGTGTGAAGCTAGGATGAAACCCTGAAAGGACTCCTAGGCAAAATAAGAGAAATTGAGAAATAATGAAAACTAGGTTGACGATACATTTGTATCATTCTTGGTTGTAACTAAGTTAAGAATCTATAGTTATCCTTAGTTACAGCAAAATTGATGACTCTTGGATTTCCTTGGTGGATTGTTTTTGGCAACGACTCTTGGTTGCTTTTGGGAAACATTTTGGGAAAGTAAGCTACCTTAACACTTATCTTTCTTGCTTACCTTTTTCTTCATTTTATTTTGGGTGGTTAAATTACTTTAGGTTCTTCGAAGAGTGTGAGAGTTGTGAGATTTTTGCTTCTTTGGGGGAAATAGTGTAATCTAGGAATAAGTTGAATGCCTCGGTTAACTTATACCAACACACTATACTTCGCTTAGTCCTTTTCTTGTCTTTATTTACTCGAGGACGAGTAAGGGATTAAGTGTGGGGGGTCTGATGTGCATCACTATGTGTGCATTAACCAATGCATTCGGCATAATAATTGGCTTGTTTTATATGTTGGATTGCTAGTATTATTTGAGTTTGCATGACAAGGGGTTTGGACAGACATGATTGGTTTTCTTTTCTAAATACCGCATTTTGTAGAATTAATTGGTACTAATGGACACCTTGTATCCACGAGCACCTATATCTTCCTTTTTTATCATCATTAGTAGGTCGCTCGTAGGTACTTTTCATTGTGTTTATATTGAAGGTTGTTTGCAAGGACGGTAGAAGATGTCAAAGGTCATTCACATTAGAATGGTAGTACATGAAGGCCACAAACTCTACATCGTGGCAGTAGAAGGATTGAGCTAAAGATAGGCGGCATTGAAGTTTAAAACGACCAAGGAAGAAACTGAGGATTGTTTTATCGGAGTTGCACAAATTTCTGGGAGAGATCTGAGAAGAACTAGCCCTTGAGGTTGGTTCCATTAGATTTTTCTTCTCGAGCGCTATGAAATCGACTATAAGAACTCCCAAATTGGACCAACGTTTCATCCGTAGCGGAGCAAAGAAGTCAATCGGCCGAAGCAGCAACGAGTGGCACAAACCACTCATGGGAGGCACGAGACCAGGCACACACAGCCTGCACCACACTATACGGCCCGTGTTAGGGTCCTTTGGCATGAGCCATGCCAAAATCCAGCACTGGCCATGCCAACCTCGACATGTTGTGTGCTCAAGTTACTTTTTCACTCAAAAATGGCTAAGTATGGGCACAGACCATTCCGTATCACACGGCCTGCACTGTTCCAGGTCCAAAATGTCAAGACCAGCCAACGGGGTGTGAAGAATGAAATGGGAAGTGCCAAGAACTGAGCAAAACAAAGAGTCGGTTAACAGCCCACGCCAAACAACACGGGGTACAAAATTGAAGCTCCAAACGATGGCCTATGCCAGATCCCGCATCCCGCACCTGCACAAGGCATGCATCCTATGCCAGATCTGATGGGTTGCGCTGCCACAAGGCCACGTCAGTAGCATGGGTCGTGCCATCCGTGACGCCCCGTGTCTGGCGACTGCTGCTAGTGTTTTGGCCTATTTTTAGGCCTAATCCCGTAATACTATAAATATAGCCATAGTCTACTAGGGTTGGAGATCATCTTTTATGTTTTTCATATCTTAGAACTTTTGAGGAGAGCAACTTAGAGAGAGAAACATTCTCCTTCTCTCTAGGTTTTTTATCTTTTCCCTTTTATTTTTCTTTTGCCCAAAGATGTGGAATTCAATGAAATACTTGAATTCCATGTCGAAGTAATTCTATAGATTGGGGATAAATTTGTATTCAGGTGGTTATTAATGTTATGTGAGATTCATTAGATCTTCCTAATTCTATATGTTTTTGATATCATGATAACTTGCTCTTGAATTGTTTATAATTGCATGAATGATACACACCATTAGCACACACTCTAATCTACATTCACGTTGGTGCACATAGTGATACCCCCCCGGAAGAGAAACCTATGTGTGATATAGATAGCGGGGTCCGGATCCACGTGGGTGTGTGCACTTAGGTATTTTCCTAGTTTTACTATTACGATGATAGCACACCAGTCTTAGCTGGTGAGTTGGTCTGAAGGGTTACTGGTAGAGATAGCATTTAGTAGCAAGCTAGAATTGTAAGAGTTCCTAGTGTCGTCGATAAGGTGCCTACCTCCCTTTGCCTCTTTATAGGCCTAGGGGTAGAGCATTTGTGGTGTAGTGCCCGGGACATAATCATACGGGGGAGAAACAGATCTGTGCAATGGTCGGGCCATCGTTGCACTCCTCTAATTACGGAGGTGGTGCCGATGGAAGATTGCAAGAGCACTCTACATGACAGGTATGGGGAAGTGCTGGCACTAGATTAGGTTGTTGAAGTCTTGTATGTGATAGAATCGAGGATCGGGACATTTAATCAACCATGTTACACAAATATTCCCCAAATGTCTAGACATATAGTTTTCTTGTGTTTTTTATTTTATGTTTGTAGTTGTTAATTGAAAAACCCATAAACCCCCATTTTACTATAGTAGTTATTCCTAGCACTCGGTGAATTGACCACATGTTCCTGGTTGTGTTTAATTGGCTAATAGACTCTAGCATCTCTGTTGACATACTCAGACTTGCCACTAACTACCCCATAGGTAGCTTAGTAGTGAGTTGGGTGTAGAATTATAAATTTAAATTTGACACCACCCAAATTGCATCCTCTCTTTGGATTGCTGTTTGGACGCCTTCGCTCAGGTTAATTTAGGCTACAACTTAACAACCCCGAGTGGATGTGGGTCAGTTACCTTTTGGTGAGAATACATGGTCCTAATCGAAAAGGGTTGTTTCTTCCCTTTGCTGTTGAACCAAACCATTTCTCTATCAGAGCTCTCTTGACTTCTTTTTTGGCCATTGTAGCTTTTTTGAGCTAGGGAGGAGTTGCAGGAAGTGAATTTGAGAGTAAGAGAATATGTGTTTCAACACAACTCAATTTCTGTAGAATGTGATGATCTCAATTCGACAAAGTGATCCCAAGTATATCGGCAATATTCTCTCCAAGATAATTTCCAAATTTTGAAAAATAGAAAGAGTCAAGAATTGGTAGCCGAAAATAGAGGGAATGTGTAGAAATGGAAGTTTTTTTTTAACCAAAAGTAAATCTTCCCTTTTTCACTTCATTAATCGTGCCTCCTTTTTCTCCGTTTTTAAGAGAAGTCATGATTACCTTTTCCCACTGGTCAACTCGTGTCATAACTCCTTGAACTTCCAACATAGCTTCACACTTTCTATTTTTATGCTCATTTTTGTTCTTTCTATTTTCTTTCTTGTTTTTCTGACTATTTTCTTTCTTGTTTTTCTGAATTTAAATACACAAATAAAATTTCTAAAAACTGAATAACAACTAATAAAAAAATACCTCAAATCTGACATACACATAAGTGTTGTCTGGGGAGATCAAAAGTTGCAGTGTCCAAGGGTTTAGTAAACATATTTGCAAACTGCTCAGATGTTGGAACATAGGCAACCCCAACTTCCTTTTTTTCAACCAGATCATGAATAAAATGGTGTCTTATATTAATGTGTTTTGTTTGAGAATGATGAACATGATTCTTTGATATATCAATTACACTCTTGTTGTCACATAACACCTTTAGAGGCCCTTCTTGAATTTCATAATCATTCAACATCTGTTTCATCCATAATAATTGTGCACAACAATTCCAGCAGCAAGATACTCAGCTTCAGCAGTTGACAAGGAGATCGAATTTTGTTTCTTACTTACTATACCAAGATACCAGATTCGTACCAATAAAGAAACATCATTTAGTGGTGTTTTTACAATCATCTACATTACCAACACAATCAGAATCATTATAACCAACCAGATGAGGGTCTCGATTCTTATAATACAAAATTTCATACTCAGAAGTCCCACTAACATATCAAATTATCCTTTTGACTGCAGTTAAGTGAGATTTCTTAGGATCAGCCTAAAATCTTGCACATGCTCCTACACTAAAATATATATCTGACTGACTTACTGTAAGATACAACAGACTCCCAATCATACTCCTGTATAATTTGTGGTCAACTTCAACCCCTTTCTCATCCTTCACCAATTTGTAAGTAGCCCCCATTGGTGTTTGCACAACTCGAATATTACTCAGCCTAAACCTCTTCACCAAATTCAAGGCATGCTTGCTTTGATGTATAAACAGACAGTCCTTTTCTTGCTTCACCTAAAGTCCTAGAAAATAGGGGAGTTCTCCAACCATTGTCATCTCAAACTCAGTCTGCAGCAAAGTTACAAAATCTTGTACCATAGATGGTGAAGTACATCCAAACACAATATCACCAACATAAATTTGAGTAATCAAAATATTTGATGACTTTTTAAGCACAAACAAGGTGCAATCTACTCCTCCTCGACGATAAATTTTCTGAATGAGAAAGTTAGTGAGTCGTTCATACCACGCCCTTAATGCTTGTTTAATTTCATACAATGTCTTCTTGAGTCGATACTCATGATGTGGATGATGGGGATCCTCAAATCCTTCAGGTTGTTCCTCTGAACATCTTCATTTACCACTCCATTTAGTAAAGCACTTTTGACGTCCATTTGGTACAGCGTAAAATTCATAGTGCAAGCAATAGCAAGTAAAATCCGAATAGATTCTAACCTAGAAACTGGTGCGAACGTTTCATCAAAATTGACTCATCAAAAATAGATTCTAACATGGCAACTTTCTTGTAGTGGAATGGATGGAGTTTCAGGCTCCATTGAGATCATATAGATTCAATGATAGTGTTTCCTAGTTTAGTCCTAGAGTAGAATGTTTATATGTGATTTGGTTGGTTGTATGTAATTTTTCAAAATATATAAGAGCAGAAGAAAGGTGAGAGACCTCATCATCTAAAGGGTATTAGTAAAATATTTTAATTAAATTTGTTTTTTAAAATGTAAAATAACTACTGCCTTTGGTTAAATTTTTATGATAGGAATATATTATTTCATGGTGTTGGAAATTGTCCAGAAACATTTGATATCAAGAAAATAGGTGGAGATTTTCACACAAAAGTATCCGAAGAAATAAACTTGGCAACATTCGCTAAACAATGGGGTGAATATTTTCTTCCTCGAGCACCCAACAAGGAAACTTGAGATGATGGATGTGAATCAAGGAGCGGATTTCCTGTATCAAATCTTGCAAATCAAATGGAATTTCCACTTCATCATCACCTCTAACCATCCGTATAAGATTCAGTGCATCGCCCATCAAAGTTGCATCATGAAAAAGGAGATGTACAACAACTAAAGTTGCCTCACGCAAAGCCAGTGCTTCATCTTGTAGAGGAGAATGAATGCATAATCGGCGATATGCTTGAGCTCGAATGAAGGCGCCTTGAATATCAATGATCAAAACACTTAAACCTGAAGATTCTGATACCAATGATAGAGCTGCGTCAGAATAATTTTTCACACCTTGATGAGGAGGTTGTAGCAGCAAAGTCGAGTGGAGATCAATCGGTAAGCGTTTGGGTCAAAGATTAGATTCATTGAAACTCTTTAAAGTGTCAATTGCTGATGTCGCAACCAGTTCTGCATTGGCATAAGCTTGCTGGCAGCACTGCATGTTACGTTGTCACCAAACTGATTCACATAAAACAACGAAAAGCTAAGTAATAAGAGTATCATTGTCTAAAACAAATTGACGAAAAGAAAGTATGGGTCTGTGATGTAAGCTCGTCCATATAAAGTTTGTCATCACATCACTATGATAAATGGTAGTTGCAAAGCTGCCGTAGAAGAATAGATGAGCCGTGGAACAGCCATGTAGTTGACATAGAAGACAAGAATTGGGAACGGTAACATCTATTGATCTACACCGGCTTCCATAGCATATCTCCAAGCAAAGTGCTGAATCCATAGTTTTTTACAAAAACTTAACGTCAGTACGTGAGGGTGTCTGAAGAGCGAGATTTTGAAGATGTTAGGTTGTTCTATCAGAACAGGATACATGGACTTTACGGTAAACTTTCCTGAAGTCGTAAAATACCATCGCTAATAATCCCTATGATTTGAATAAAGGCGGATGGTTCTGATAAGTGATGTAAAGCCTCGGCCCAAAATTGCAGGGGACATTTATTACAATGATAAACTCTTAACAATTATTATTGTCTACAACGGAAGTGGAAAAATTTAAACGATAAATGCTAATTGCATAATTCAAAAATGTGTCTTCAAACGAAATAAATGAAACTAAGGGTATAGGGCCGTAGGCGCCCTCCACTCTGATTCGTCAAGCTCGTACCTTACCCAACGCTTTAACCTAAAAAGATTTTTAAAAGAGTGGGAGTCAGGGTTCCAAGTTTGCAACCATTTTTCGTGATACAATCAGGATGCTATGCATGCATGCAGTTTTAAGAAAATAATTTCATCCACTTGATTTAGTAAGCGGGAAAGCATGTGCCATGCATGATCAGTCACAAGTAATATCACATACAAATCATTTCTCACGAAACAATATCAGACAATATATCACTTAGCACGATAGTAACATCACATAGAAAAGGATACAGGTTGGGTGGGAGGTTATCGGGGTGTTTTAGAACAAGATCCCCTGATAATCCCTTCATGCTATGTCGAACACGCCAACGGCCATTAGGCCAACAGGTAGACCAATGTCACTAGTCACAAGAGGGTATATCTCGAGATAACCGACGGAACCTAAAGAAGCTAACCAAGCAATCAAGCCCTATGCCGACCTCGCAGGGTTTCAATTATTCAGTAGGGTTTTGGGATCCCAAGATAGGTAGTTCAGGTACAGGCAGTACGGTAATACAATTCAGGCTATGGGCGATAAAGTACACCCATAGTAACAGGTAAACAGTCAAAAGCAAGTCAGGCTATGGGCCATAAAGTACACTCATAGTAACATGTAAACATCTAAGCACAATTCAGGCTATGAGAGATAACGTACACCCGTAGTTAAAAAGTACACGATCAAGATCAAGATATGCATATGCAGTGCCAAAAATTGGCTCGAGTAATTTATTTGAAATAACTGGTTTTGGTAATATAATTTAAAAGTACTTTAAAACATTTTATTTTTGAAACATCGGGCATAAGATTTAAAACGATTGTAAAATAGCTTTTGGTTTTCAAAGTTCTTACTTGAAAGGGTTTAGAAAATGTTTGGTTTTAAATGATTTTCATAAATTTTGGGAAAGGTAGAACCGGTCACCTTTCTTGCAACTTAAGGATTATGATTCTCGGTGAAACCTGCGATGTATTATATCAAGAACTCATTAAAATGTATTTCAAATTCTACATAACACAAGGAAACCGTAAAATTGATCTGAAGTTGAAGGATTCACTATTGACTAGTACTCACAAAACGACCATAACTCTCTACACATTATCCCAAAAATTATGAATTTTAATTCCTTAAAAACTAGACTTCTATAGCTTTCGTTTGACAATTTACACATCGAATTCCATACACAATTAACCCTCAAACAATTCACTTTAATTTGGATTGGAACCTGAAAGATTACTGATGGCCAGTACTCACGAAAACTATCATATTTAATCACAATTTATTTAGATAATTCTTAAACTAAACCCTTAAGAAAATACTCAATTAGATTTTAGTAGACAGTTCACACATCAAATTCCATACATGATTGATCCTCAAACAATCCACTTTAACACAGACTGGAACTGGAAAGATTACTAATGACCAGTACTAACGAAAACTATCATATTTAATCACAGTTTATTTAGATAATTATAAAATTCAACCCTTAAGGACTTCACTCAATTGGCCTTCTTTAGACATTTCACACATCTAAATTCATACACGATTGATCCTCAAACAGTACTTCATCACGCATTGGAATCAGACTGATTACTGGTTGACCATTTCGTACTGGATCAATCGTACCTTCTTACACGGACATCTTAAAAATCTAAATCATATATCATTAGAAACTATATTTCAAGATCTTTCATTTGGTATGTCATACATAAATTTTAATTACTTATTTCCCATTCAAATCCCTAGTACAACATGACTGCAGAACTAAACACGTACTGCAGTCGGACAGATTACTGGTTAACCACTCAATACTAAATTGACCGTAACTTTCTACTCAGATATCATAAAAATATAAAACATATATCATTAGAAACTAGATTCAAGATATTTCATTAAGTATATTATAAATAAATTTTAATTACTTATTTTTAATTCAAATTCCTAGTACAACATGAGTGAGAACTAAACACGTACTGCAATCGGACATATTACTGGTTAACCACTCAGTACTATATCAACCATAACTTTCTACTCAAATATCATAAAAAATAAAAATCATATATCATTAGAAACTAGATTTTAATATCTTGCATTCGGTATATCATACATAAATATTGATTTCCTATTACTTGTTCAAATATCTAGTACAGCATGACTGCAAAATTAAATCTGAACTGAAAAACATATGTACTCTTGCACACACATCACTCATAATTTCAGTTGGAGTTACCTACATTACTAACCTAATCGTGACTTGTTAAAGAAGAATAATAAACTTACGATTCATCTATGGATCAAGGATCAACGCAAAAGCTTCCACAATCGCCTTGCCTCATTCTCGTTCTAGAGCAGTAGCAACTCGCTCTAGGATTTCCTTCCAATGCTCCTACATTCTTCGCTTAATAACAGCCATATTTTGTTTTGCGTGGTTGTTTTGCGTGTAAAGAGGGTTTTGCATGGTTGATTATGGTGCAGGGAGGTGTCTCATATAGAATATGTTAGGTTTAGGTCTCTTGATCCTTATATACCTTGGTAGAATACTAGTAGGACTATAACTCTTTCTCTCAAAAATTCTTTATTTATGATCTCACCTTCACTATTATTGATATGCAATCCTCACAATATGTATCATTCTAAATTCACCAAATAGGAAATAAATTATTGATAAAAGGTTCCTTGTTTAAAATGAAGTATAATTCCCGGGTCTCACTAGTGAAGCTCCATTCAGATAAAAAAAGCTTTGCAAATAATCCTCACTCCAACAATGAGTATGTGTATCAATTAAATCAGAGACAAGAGAAAGAGTGCTAGGAATGTGATCAGGCAATTGAACAAAGAAACCATGATCACTAGGCAGACATGGATCATAACAGATTTTGGTTTGATTCCCAGTTAACGACATGTTTTCAGCAGCCAAGTTTTAATGCATTAATATCCTTAGATATACTTCGCTATGCCCAAGAAGGCCGCGAACCCAAACATGAATGCAAAATGGAAGAAGAGGAGAAGTACTTATCTCCGTAAATACGGGATGGTATAAGCGGTAGATTTGTGAGCATTTGCCAAACCTGTTTACTAAGAAGAGCAAGATTAAAACCTCAAAATCACGAAATCCCAACCATTTTGCTCCGATCTCAACATTTTCACCAAAGAAACCCAAGGAAATTTTCTTTTATCAGTATCTCTGCCCCACCAAAAATTGGTAATCATGGAACGTATTTTTCGGATGATATTTTCTAGAATATGAAGGCAACTCATAGTATACATTGGGATGGCCTGAAGGATTGGCTTAATTAGAACTTCCTTTCTTGCTTTGGATAAATGTTTTTCGCTCCAACTATGAATACTTTTCGAATACGATCTTTGATTCCCTAGAAAACCTTCATCTTGCTTCGACCAACTTTGATGGTAGCCCCAAGTACTTTCCATGAGAGACAAGTTCAGGGATTTTAAGAATGTCACCAATATTTTTCCTCATGTCCAAAGTAGTATTCAAAATAAAAATAATTCTCAACTTGTCATAATTCACACGCTGACCAGAGCTACTTTCAAATAAATAAATCGCCCATTGTAAGTGAGATGTTTCATCCATGGCAGCTTTACCAAAGAGTAAAGTATCATCAGTAAAAAATAAATGTGAAACTAAAGGTCCATACTTTGATGCCCCCAAACCTTTGATCTTTCTAGCTTTCAACAAATCTGCAAGAATATTGGGAAAAAATCTTCGAGAAAATGATAAAACAAAATATGGTGATAAGGGATCGCCTTGCCAAAGCCCCCTTCGTGGTTTTAAGTGACCCAATTCACCACCATTGAAAATGAAAGAAAGGGCAACCGTAGAGATACAACGATCAATAATTTCTATAAAAGGAGAGGGAAAACCCTACTGAGATAGAATACCAAGGACAAACTTCCATTCAACTGGATCGAATGCCTTACTCATATCCAGCTTCCCACTCATATGGCCTTTCATTCCTAATTTCCTCCCTTTCATGGTGTGATGAAATTCATGAGCTATCAAAACATTATAAATAATCAAATGGCCTGGAACAAAAGCAGATTGAGAGTCCGAGATAATGCTAGGCATAATCAATCTCAATCTGTTTGTGACAACCTTTGGGATGATCTTGTAAACAACATTGAATAGGCTAAATGGTTGGAATTGTGTGATCATATCAGGTTAGTTAACTTTCAGGATGAGTACGATATGCAAAAAACTCATAGAGGGTTCAAGAGTACCAAAATTAAGGAAGATAGCTAAAGAAGTAACATCATGCTTAATAATTCTCCAAGTTTCTAATAAAAAATAGGTATTGTACCATCAGGATCGGGTAATTTGTAAGGATTTATCTAGTTCACCACACAAATAATTTCTGTATCACCTCCACTTAGGGTAGTTAAGTTGTTGCTAAATTAAACCGAGCAAAGGCGTTGAGAGGTTAAAGATAAAATCTATAGTTCTGCAGTCAACCATATACTAAGCTACCTATGAGGTAGTTAGTGGCAAGCCCTAGTTTATCCACAGAGATGTTAGGGTCTAATAGCGAATTAAAACACAACCACGTACGGTTTGTCAATCTGTCTATGTGCTAGGAATAGCTAATATAGTAAAACGGGGGGTTGGGTTTTTCGATTAACAACTACGAACATGAAAGATAAAATGCAAGTAAAATATATAAACAGACACTTGGGGGTATTTGCGTAACGTGATTGATAAATTACTTCTATCCTCGATTCATTCATATATAGACATATAAACCTATCTTATGCCTATGTCACACAGTGTGGAGATAGCCAGGTATCCCCCCCCCCCCGTCTGTCACACTAGTACTTACCACGATGCCCATATATCACCGCCTCTATAATTAGGGAATGCACTCTAGTATAGTGACGCCGCAAACCATTCCCCATCACTTCACTCCCAAAGCTAACACGCCCCCACTTAGAGGAATACAAAGCCCGCCTAGAAGGGCAATTCCTCGCGTAGGTCGCAACCATTTGATATGTAGTGAAATGCATTACATCCTAGACACTCCACTATGGATCTCAATCCCTAGGCCTATAGAGAGGAAAAGGAAAAGACACCTTGTGATGACTCTAGAGTTTTCACAACTCTAGTCGCTATAAACAAACCCGCTAATCTATCGAGGTAAGCCAAAGAATTCTCCCCGTCAGGATTTTCCAAATTGACCGCCCAACATATTGATTTCTCACACAGCTAGCCAATTAGAAGTGGTAGAACACATATAAGGATTTACTCGCATTGTGCTCCTCTCTCAACATATAGCAAGCATTGGTAGGATGGTTGGAATAACACATCCTACAAAACCTTGCTTGTTGAGCCTCTCTTCTCATCATGAGTTCCCACAAGGTGAGACATTCTATTCTTCTTCTTTTTTTACTTTTTCAAAAGTCCGGAATCATATTGCAATGATTCTTGATAAAAATTCACAAAGAACTTAAAC
Organism: Rubia yunnanensis; assembly: GCA_037428765.1. Classification (NCBI taxonomy): domain Eukaryota; kingdom Viridiplantae; phylum Streptophyta; class Magnoliopsida; order Gentianales; family Rubiaceae; genus Rubia; species Rubia yunnanensis. Next base: position 113,919,405 of record CM075061.1, on the reverse strand, counting down.
AATACCTACTCCGAACAAAAACAACCACCAAGAAGTGGAAAATAAAAACAACTAGCAAATATGCAACTAAATATGCTCAAGCACTAAAAAATAAATGCCTCTTCCTCGACAGTGGCGGCAAAATTAGGGAGGTCATCATCATACCTCTCAAAGTTAAATTTATAAGCCCTAAATGCTTCCTATCTACAACTAAGTAGATAGTGACAAGTCGGGGTCGTCCACGAAGAAGAGGAATTTTCTTAAGCGTTTAAACCTTATATTAGGCTAGAAGTAGATATGTATATATATATATATATATAAGAAAGTAAAGGGGAGGGAGGGGGTTGGTTGGTTTTGGTCCTAAGTTAGGAATTTAAAGACAAGATAACTAGCAAAGTTAAGTAACTATGCTAATCATGCAACAAACTAAAAAAAGGGGGTAGAACTACAAAAGACACAAAGCCTTGGGGGAAATTGATTTCCACTTCCAAACCTCTTATATATCCTTGAATGTACAACTTATTCATTACTTTAACTACTTGTTGTGAAGATAAATCGCATATCCTTCTTAGATAGTAATTTGGAAGTGTGAATTCAGCATCTCTTGTCAAATCTCACTGATGACTCCTTTAGTCGAGGAACGAAAAAAAGTATCCCATTAATGGCGTTGAGCAAGAAGAATCAACAAGCTTGGTAAGACTTATAAACACTACATTGTGTCTAAGCATTGAACCGATTCATGCATTTACACAAGATTAGTCAAGAACGTTCAACGTTCATAGACCTCTCCTATTTGCTACAATAAACAAACATGACATAGAGTTCAACATTATCATATTTACGTAGCAATTATCAACACATCAACATCATTACATATTCTAATTCATGCTCTTGGATTCCATATCAAAAGAGGGGAAACTTAGCTACTTTTTCTCAGCCCTAACAAACAATCATACAAGAAATTCATATACTCAAATTTCCAAAAATATTAATGCCATTAACAATCTAGATTCAAAGTTCCATAAATGCACAATAGCAAAAAGAAATAGATAGATAGAAAGAATTCTCAAGACATGGGCTTAAAAGCCTTAATCAATTGCTCTCAAGTACAAAACTAAGCTAGATAATTAGAAAACATAACATGTAACACAAATTTACAAATAAAGAAGAAGAAGAAATGGAAGAAAATGGTGAAAAACTAGGGTTTTGGAGCCCCCAAGTCGGTCTCAGGGAGTTGGGGAAGAAGGGGATGAAATGCTATTTATAGTACAAGAAAAATGGGAGTAAAAAAGCAAGTTGCAGGGAAATGTTTGCAAGTCGCGATACCTCCTTTGCGACTCGCGACCAGATCAGGAATTTTGTGAAAGTTGTGAGCTTTCAGGCCGACATTTCGAGAGTCGCGACACGAAAAAGTCCAGTTTTGTTTTGCTTCCTCTAAGTGAACTGTTGATCCGTTCTGGGAGCTCTTGTAGTCGATTTTATAGTACTCGAGCTTATTCTTCTTGGATAATTCTAAGAACTCTGCTTCAAAACATAGATTATTCTTCACCCTTTGTTTTTCTCTCAATTCTTCACTTTATCTTCTGCAACTTTGTGAGTGGCCTTCCATCTTCTACCATCCTTTTGAATAGCCTTCCCCAAAACACTCCTAAGTACTCATGAGCAATATACAAATTAAGCTTACAAAAAGGAATCTAGATGCTCGTAAGGATAAAAAAATCCATTAGATGTAAACCTACCTATGATGTAGATAAAAAATCCATTAGATGGTCATCTAAACCCCTTATGATGTAAACCTACCTAAATCTAGAAATCTTATAACAAAAAGATAACAAAAAAATGTTAAATGCTTCTGAAAATACATGCATTTGATGTCTCATCATCTTCAAATCCACAAAATGAACTAAGAAAATGATCCAAAGCTTCTAAGCGTAGTATACTAAGGCTATATTTATAGTAGTAGGAGATTTGGCCTAAAAATAGGCCCCAAATTGGCCAAACCCCTGGTAGCCGCCACCTGACATGGGGCGTTGCGGATGGTCTCATGCCAGTGTGGTCCGTCAGATTTGGCACAGGTCGTATGCCTCGTGCTGGGGCGGGACACCGGGTCTGGCACGGGCTATTTGGCTCATGCTGGCACTGTGCGCCAGTCTTGGCACAGTCGTGCTTGCACGGTCCGTGTCATCCGGTGCGGGCCGTTGTCTAGAGCTCCATTTTTGCACTTCTGATCTGCACCACGTGTAGTTAGGCGTGGGTCATCAACTGGATCCTCGTTTTTCTCAGTTTCTTGGCTCAAGCTGCTTCATTCTTCACATCCTATAGGTTGTCTTAGCATTTTGGACTTGGAATGGTGCAGGCCATGTGAAATGGAACGGTCTGCACCCATACTTAGCCATATTGGAGGGAAAAAACCAACATACAGACATGGCCAGCCGAGGTTGGCATAACCCATGATGGGATTTGGTGCTATGCACGAATCGTGCCTAGCACCTAATACAGGCCATATGGCGTGGTGCAGGCTGTGTGTGCTTGGTATCGTGCCTCACATGAGCAGTCTATGCTACCCGTGATAGTTCATCCAGCTGACTTCTTTGCTCCGCTATGGATGAACCGTTGGTTTGATTTGAGAGTTCCTGTAGTCAATTTTATAGCACTTAAGATGGTGAATCCAATGGAACCAAATCCAAGGGCAGATTCTTCTTGGATCATTTCCAGAACTTTGTTCAACTCTCGGACAACAATTCTCCATTTCTTCTTTGGCCTCTATGAACTTCAAGTCCACATATCTTTAGCTCAATCCTTCTACTACAACAATATAGAGTCTGTGGCCATCATCGACTACCACTTTAATGCGAATGACCTTTGATATCTTCTACCATCCTTGCGAACAGCCTTCTATACAAATGTAACAAAAAGTACCCACGAGCCACCTACTAAGGAAGATCAAAAAGAAAGATCTAGGTGTCAGTGGATACAAGGTGTCCATTAGTATCAATTAAGTCTACAAAATGTGGGATTTAGACAAGAAAACCAAGCATGGCCGTCTAAACCCTTTGTCATGTAAACCTAACTAATACTAGCAATCCAACAAGTAAAACAATCCAATTATTATGCCTAATGATCGGTTAATGCATGCATAATGAAGCACATCAATCCCCCCACACTTACTCATTTACTCGTCCTCGAGTATAATAAATAAGAAAAGGACTAAGCGAAGTGTAGCGTGCCGACATAAGTTAGCCGATGCATTTTACTTATTCCTAGATAACCCTATTTCCCTCAAAGAAGCAAGAATACCACAACTCTCACACACCCCGAAGAACCTAAAGTAACCTAACCACCCAAAATAAAATGAAGAAAAATTTAAGCAAGAAAGATAAGTGTTAGCTTACTTTCCCTAAAAGTTCCCCAAAAGAAATCCAAGAGTCGTCATCAAAAACAATCCACCAAGGAAATCCAAGAGTCGTCAACTTGGTTGTAATTAAGGATAACTCTAGATTCTCAACTTAGTTACAACCAAGGATGATGCAAATGTATCGTCAACCTAGTTTCTGTTTTCTCTCAATTTCTCTCATTTTGCCTAGGAGCCATTTCGGGTTTTCATCATAGCTTTCACATATGTTGAGCTCACACTCTCACCTTTTTCCACACGGCCTCTCATTTTTGCCTAGGTTCATAAACCTATCCGGGCCTAGCCTCTCATTTTTACCTAGGCTTTTCAACCTATCCAGGCTTTTCCCAATGTTGCCTGAGTTGCCCTTTTGGGTTTCCAACTTAGCCGGGGTTTTTTTTTCATTTTTTCAAAATTTTCAAAATTTTGGGTGTAGCACAAAATACCCCAAAGTTGGGCTTCATACTACATAAAGATAAGGAAACAAAAAAATTACACCACCAAAGTTTCTAAAATAACTATCCCAAAACAAGCTATGATTGCTATCAAGCAAGTCACACCACCAAATATGCATCCAAAACTATCCCAAAACAAGTCAATCACCAAAACATCAAATAAATAACAAAAACTCCAAAGAAAGCATCAAAAGCACCAAGGAATCTCAAGATGAAACTCCCTAAGTGTCATATACTCCATCCCCCACACTTTAACTATGCATTTTGCCCAATACATAAAAAATGTAAACAATAAAAGTGATGTTGGGATAGTAGTAGCACTTGTGTTTTTTTTTGTAGGAATCACCCATGAATCCTTTCCAATGGAGCTATCGTAATCCTGCATCCAAAAACATGAAAACCAAGCCCGATTCCATTCCAAACTGAAAAACTGTCAAAATATCATAAGAAAACAAATTTTCAAAACCTGCTAATAAAAAATATTCAAGAAATGTTTTTGTATTGTCGTTTTCACAACTTATTTGCACTCAATCAAGTTATCACAAATTTTGTTCACCAAGGAGGGGATTGCTCTCCTCGTTCACTCCCAAAGCTCCTCCCTCAAAGTAGGGTTTCAATCTTTTCCCATTCACCAACAACTTTGTGACATCCTTTTCATTCTTAACCTCTATTGCTCTATGATCATACACCTTAGTCACCATAAACGGTCCTTCCCTCTTTGATCGTAACTTGCCGGTAAAGAGACACATCCTTGATTGGTAAACAAGAACTCTTTGTCCCACAAAGAAATACTTCTTGACTATACTCTCGTCATGTCGATCTTTCATTCTTTCTTTATAGATTAACGCGATATCATAGGAGTTGTGCCTCATTACTTTGAGTTCTTACAATTTCAACTCCCTATGCTTCCCAGCTTTACTTAAGTCCAAGTTTAGGTGTCTAATAGCCCAATGTGTCTTGAATTCATGTTCAACCGGAAGATGGCACCTCTTGCCAAAAAGGATCCAGAAAGGTGACATGTCAATCGGAGTCTTGTGTGCATCATCCAACCAGGCACTCCAATCCTTTCTAAATGTGTTTACTATTTTTTCAAGGATGGCTTTGATTTCCCAATTGGATATATCAGCTTAGTTATTGATTTGTGGGTGGTAAGCAGCGAATGTCCTATGGGTCACTCCGTATTTCTCAAGCAAGGTTCCTATGACTTTGTTACAAAAGTGAGTTCCTTTATCACTAATTATAGTTCTAGGCATGCCGAAACATGAGAAAATGTTAGATTTAAGGAAACTTACACTGTCGCAGCGTCATTTTTTCCTTATTTCTTTTTCTTTGACCTATTTTGACATATAGTCCACTACCATTAGAATGAAGTAATTACCATTCAATTCCGGAAAGGGACCTATGAAGTTCATGCCCCAGACATCAAAGATCTCAACTGTCATAGAAAACACTTGGGGTCTTCTCATTCTTGAATGAGATGTTACCTATCTTTTGGCATTGGTCGCAGAGCGACACAAAGTTCCGGGAATATTTTAACATATTGGGCCAATAAAGGCCGCAATCTGCTACTTTCCTAGCGGTCCTTTTGTAACAAAAATTCCCTCCAACATGGGAGGAATGGCACAATCTAAGAACATGTTCTACCTCATTGTTTGGGATACATTTACTAATCTCTTGGTCCCAGCAATGTTTCCACAAGTAAGAACCATCCCAAAAATAATCTCTCGCTTCTTTTACCAACCTATCCTTCCTTGCTTGATCAAAATATGGGGAAAATAGCAGTCAGATAGTTTACTATATCGGCATACCAAGGTTGGCTCGTTGTTACCCTAAAAAATTGTTTATCGAGAAACTCTTCCCGAATGGGTTCCAACTTTTCTTTAACCATGGTTAGTTCTGGGTTCTCAAGGGTTGGTAGTCTATTCAAGTGATACGTCACTACGTTTTCAGTGCCCTTCTTGTCTTGTACCTCAAGGTTTAATTCACTTAACAGAAGTATCTACGTAAGGAGTCTAGGTTTAGTTTCCTTCTTAGTCATCAAGTTGCGAAGTACCGCATGATCTGTGTATACCATGACCTTAGTTCCTAAGAGCAACTGCCTGAAATTTTCTAAGGCAAAGACTACAGCCAGTAACTCCTTCTCCGTGGAGGAATAGTTGCGCTGAGCATCGATAAGAGTTACCGATGCGTAGTATATGACGTGTGGTACTCTTCCTACCCTCTGACCTAGAACTGCTCCTATAGTATAGCCACTAGCATCACACATAATTTCAAATGTAAGGGACCAGCCTTGGGGTTGGATAGTCACAAGCATTGTTTTCAATGTGTCAAAAGCTTTCTTACACTCCTTATTTACTTTGAATTGAATGTCTTTTTGTAACAACTTACACAAGGGTGAGGAAATTTTAGAGAAATCTTTAATGAAATGCTGGTGTAACCGGCGTGCCCTAAGAATTACCATACATCCTTAACATTAGTGGGATATGGTAGGGATTTGATAGTGTCTACTTTAGCCTTATCAACTTCTAAACCTTGAGCCAAAACCACATGACCTAGAACAATGCCCCTTTCCACCATTTCTCAGAGTTTAAGACAAGGTTGGTCTCAATGCACCTTTCTAGCACAAGTGATAGATGGTTCAAGCAAGAATCGAAGGAATCCCCATGAATGGTAAAATCATCCATAAAGACTTCCACAAAATTTTTCATGAACTCGGAGAAAATGCTAACCATGCACCGCTGAAAAGTGCCAGAGGCATTACAGAGTCCAAAAGGCATGCGCCTATAGGCAAAAGTGCCAAAGAGACATGTAAAGGTCATCTTCTCTTGATCCTCAAGATCGATGGATATTTGGAATATCCCGAATAGCCATTGAGGAAACAATAATGAGAGTGACCGGCTAATCTCTCAAGCATTTGATCGATAAAAGGTAAGGGAAAATGGTCCTTGCAAGTTACCGCATTTAAGCCGTGATAATCGATGCAAACTCACCACCCATTTTGAATACTACTGAGGCCATATCCCCATCCTTATTCTCTACTATGGTCACTCCACTCTTTTTTGGTACCACTTGTGTGGGACTTACCCACTTACTATTAGAGATGGGGTATATCACCCCCGCCTTAAGTAGTTTAAGGACTTATCCTTTAACTATTTCCATCATTTGCGGGTTTAACCGCCTTTTAGATTGGTGTACAAATTTAGCACCTTTCTCTAATAATATACGATGCATGCAAGTGGAAGGGTTTATGCCTTTAATGTCCACTAAAGTCTACCCTATTGCTCCTTTTAAACTTCCTAAGAACTTCGAGCAACCTACTCTCTTGGTCACTAGATAGCTTATTCGAGATAATCACAGATGTTTCACTGTCACCTAAAAATACATACTTCAAGTTTTTAGGAAAAGATTTGAGGTCAACTACAGGTGGTTCCTCTATTGAAGGTTTGGCTTATAGTAACACTAGCTCATCTAGGTTCTTGGGTAAGACCTGCACAAAGTTCTCGGCTTGAGGATCAACCTCTTCCACAATTCCCACTAGGTTAGCATCTAGAGAATCAAAGCATATATCATTCAAATGAGAGTTCTCTAAAGCTGCCTTCTTGTTAAAATTGAACATATCTTGCACAAAATTGTTATACATATAAAAAAGAACCTTGCACTCATGCATAGAGTCAATAGTATCAAAAGAGGCAAAACTGACCTTATGATCATTGAAGAACTGAATTGGTACCCTATTCCTCAAACCATTCAAGCATATAGGTGGTGGAGCTTCCTCACCTGTGAGCTTGTGCCTTTATATAAATTGATTTACCTTACCGATCAACTAGCTCACCTTCCCACCTATCACTTCAACACTAGAAGAAATCTGAACCCCACAATTCCTAATGCAAGTAAATACTTGATTTTAAAGTCTTTCACTAGCTTTTGAAAAACTATTTAAAGCTCCAATTATCTCTTTGCATGTGGACTTGGGGGTTGAGATCAATCCAAGGTGAGTTATGGTATATGCACCATTCTCTCTCCCTTTCATCTTACAAAACTGCAAGCTCCAGTTCCTTCACGTAGTCACTCAATAATGGGCAACACTCTGTAGGTTGGTCAAATGGCATACCCTACAAAGTTTCATCTGTTGAGTGGTACTTCCCAACATCATAAAGGCTTAATAAACAAAAACAAACAAAATAAAGAAAAAACAAAAACTGTACTATCTACTTAACTAACATGTCATGCAAATTGAAAATTAAACTTTTAAGCTAGCATCCCCAACAACGGCGCCAAATTTTGACTCGCCTCCACTCGGGGTCGTTAAGTTGTAGCTAAATTAACCTGAGCGAAGGCGTTGAGAGGTTAAAGATAAAATTTATAGTTCTGCACCCAATTCACTACTAAGTTACCTATGGGGTAGTTACTGGCAAGCCCAGGTTTGTCGCATCATCATAATGACATAGCATGAATAAAAATTTCCTAGAAACACCACAAGTTCAAGAACAAATATTCATAAGACAATAAGATGGGGAAATCTAAATCTCAAAAGGCCAAGTTCAAATTATGAATAAAAACCCCAAGCTACTAAACTATTCCCCAAATATGGAATTCAAGTATTTCATTGAATCCCACATTCTTGGGCAAAAGCAAAATAAAAAGGGAAAAGAGAAAGAGCCTAGAGAGAAGATAAAGTGTTTATCTCTCTAAGCTACTTTTCAAATCCACAAAATGAACTAAGAAAATGATCCAAAGCTTCTAACCCTAGTAGAATAAGGCTATTTTTATAGTAGTTGGGGATTGAGCCTAAAAATAGGCCCAAAATAAGCCAAAATCCTGGCAGCAGCCGCCTGACGTGGGGCACCGCAGATGGCATGACCCGTGCCGCTAACATGGCCTTGTGTTACCGTGGGATGCCGGACTTAGCACGGCCGTGCTGGCACGGTACCTATCATCTAGCACGGGCCGTCGTCTGGAGCTCCGTTCTTGCACTTATGATCTGCATACACCTCGTGTTGTTTGATGTGAGTCGTCAACCGGATCCTCATTTTGCTCAGTTTCTTAGCACATTCCGCTTCATTTTTCACATCCTATGGGCTGGTCTTGACCTTTTGGACTTGGAACGGCATGGGCTATGTGAAATGGAATGGTTTGTGCTCATACTTAGTCAAATTTGGAGTGAAAATGGCAATATGTGGACACGGCCAGCCGAGGTTGGCACTGCCCGTGTTGGGATTTGGCATAGATCATGCCAAAAGCCCCTGACAAGGGCCTTATGGCATCGCGTGAGCCATGTGTGCTTTGTCCGGTGCCTCACATGAACGGTTTGTGCCCATTACTAGTTCGTCTAGCTAACTTCTTTCCTCCGCTACGGATAAACCGTTGATCCAATTTGAGAGTTCTTGTAGTCGATTTCATAGAGCTCGAGATGAAAAATCCAATGGAACCAACCCCAAGGGATGATTATTCTCAGATCATTCCAAGAACTTTGCGCAACTCTTGGACAACGATCCTCCATTTCTTCCTTGGCCTCTATGAACTTCAAGTCTACCTAACTTTAGCTCAATCATTCTACTACCACGATATAGAGTCTGTGGACTTCATCTACTATCATTCTAATGCAAATGGCCTTTGACATCTTTTATCAACCTTGCGAACGACCTTCTATACAAATGTAACGAAAAGTACCCACGAGCCACCTACTAAGGATGATCAAAAAAAGGAAGATCTAGTTGTCCGTGGATATAGGGTGTCCATTAGTATTAATTAAGTCTACAAAACAAGTGATTTAGACAAGAAAACCAAACATGGCCATCTAAACCCTTTGTCATTTAAACCTAACTAATACTAGCAATTCAACTAGTAAAACAAGCCAATTATTATGCCTAATGCATCGGTTAACGCATCATAATGAAGCACATCAATTTCCTTCTCAGGATATGGCTGAATGAGAGTACTATCCTACAAAGAGATTCGGATTTTCTTTCGTCCCAAAACCTGCGACATAAGGTTGGGTAGAGGGTTTGAAGAGGAGAATAAACCACCTAAATAGTCCAAAATAGCATCATGTATATCCTTGACATCCATTTTTAAAATATTTGCATTATCTCTTAGACCCGTAATATGATTCGTACTCTGCATATGAGAAGCAAATCGATGAAAAAAAACTAGTGTTCTTGTCACCCTTCTTATGTCAATGTTGGTTTGCACGTTGGCACCATATAATACTTTTTGCTTCTTGAAGCATGTCAAATTCTTGTCTCAATGAATTATTTTTTTTCCTGGACTTCACTAGTAATTGTTCCATTTTGAAGTCGTATCAAGGCTTGTTTCAACTCCTCCGGACGTCTAGGAATAATAGGGAATGCAACTTTACTCCAACGAAATAATCCCACGGAGCATTCTTTTAATTTTTTGGTGAAGCCATCAACCGAATTTGTCCAACTTTCTTAACCATCCTCGCGCAATCAGAAGATTTAATCCAATGAGCCTCAAAACGAAACCTTTTCCTACATTTGAAGCAATGAGCATTGGAATCTCGAGATTTAAGTTGAACTAGAATACTCATATAATCCGAGAATACCATTTGAATTGAAGAAACCGAAGACCAAGGAAAACAATCTAGCATCCATTGGTTACATGTTGCTCTATCCAATCTGCCTCGCCGAGTGTTAGGATCACGTATCAGCATGTGCCATGTGAAAACACGTCCTGAAAAACCCAAATCAAAAAGACCACAATGCTCAAGAGCCTCTCGAAAGCTGGATACCTGCCATTCCACACGTAAGTTACTGCCCAAGAACTCAACTTGAGAAAGAACTTCAGTAAAATCACCTAGCCATAACCACGTGATATTATCATTAGAAGAACGACGATGAGAGACCTGTGGTTCACCATAAAAGCCAATAACACGAATCTCTTGACCAAATAAGAGTGCATGCACATCAATATACTGAGAATAATACGATTTTAATTCAACTGTAATATGTTTGTTCCATAACAAAGAAAGACCACTAGATTGGCCTTAGGAGCCTACTGTTATTCCATTAAAATTAAACTGCGATTTTAAATTATGAATGAAAGCTACAGAATATATGGCTTCAAATAAGAAGAGTAGAAGAGGTTGCTTCAAACATACTAAAGTGCGTAGTTCATGAACTGCCCGAGCCCGGCCAAGGAAGCGACAGTTCCAACTAATAAGATTCATAATGGTGGGCAGGACTGGAACTTGATGCCAGTCGCTGCCGTAGAGGATGCTTGAGAAACAACACCAAGACTAAAATTCTCCATCCCCTAGCTTTCTTGTCTTTGTCTTTGCAATTAGCCAACTCAACAACTTCAAGAGAAGCTTTCGTTTGAGGGTCTTCGGTTCAGTAGCAGTACTAGCCATCTGGGAAGGATTGCAGGTACGTGGATGTCTCCGAAATTTCTTCATAACACTTCTAGCATTAGGAGAAAAATCAATTGGAACCGAAACTAGAAAAGGATCTAGTAGTTGGGTGGGTGTAGCTTCAGTATTGGTACAAGATGAAACATTCGAATCTGGAACATTAGTAGTATCCTCTTCCATAAATGTCTCCAAGCGAACACACTTTAAATCGGCATCAGATTTAAGAGAAAAAAACATTTCCCCCCGATAAAGAGTACTTACTCCTCTGAAACAATGGTTCTACCTGAAACTGGGTTCGGGGAAGTATCGTTTGACAGTGAAGTAAAGATAGTCTGAAAAGCTTTCTTAACATTGACAGATGGTTGGGGGATCGATGCCTCCAGTGTCATTTTGAAACCTGTAGAATCCACTGAAGGAGAGTCATGGCGGGAAACAGTACCGGCAAAAGGAGGAGGAGGTTCAGTGAAATCCTCGTTCCCATGGTTTGTAGCAGCGTCAATAGCAGATGGTTTCCAGGAAGACTCAGTTTCGGCACGACCAGAAATAGATTGGAAAGGCAAATAACCAGCCCTAGCAAAGAGACGATGACCATAATGCTCCCCATTTTTTAACTCACAAGCCTTCGAAACATTGGCAATCCGCCCACAAAAAGGATAGAATTTAGGAAGCTCTTCATAGCGTAATTGCCCAGGAATCGAACCAATAACATTGGCAATCACCTGAACCCTCTTCAAAGGCTTTGAGATACCTATGACACAACCAATATGAAGAAACTGCCCTTTAAGATTGCCATTAGAGTCAAGTTCGGAGTGCTTCATTTTTATGTGCTTGATCCTGCAATTCAGAGAATTGCCTTTTCGAGAATGCGTCCTCAAAGTCTTTTGATTTTTTTTCCGCAAACTTTTTACTACGAATGCGTCCTCATTCCTCTTCTTTTTTATAAAAATTCCTGTTCAGAGGACGCATTCATAGAATGTTTCCTCATGCTGTAGTAATATTCTTTCCAGCTGACTTTCTAGATGACGCATTCTATGAATGCCTCCTCGATGTTTATATGATTTTTTGTAAGTACTGTTCAGAATGTGTCCTCATGGAGTTTCATTAATTTTTGCAGAAATCTTTAGAGGATTGTTGTAAATATTATTTTAAAAATATTGTTTCGACTTTTATTTTTTCTTGAATTTATGGAAGAAATTTTGACTTGCATGTTATTAAAAATGGGTACTGAATTTATCATGTGATTCTTTTTTAATCCATCATTTTATGAATGCGTCATCGATATAAAATCTGGGATCTTAATCAGTAAATTATATAATTTATAAATTATTGTTCTTCATATTTTTGTTTTGGGTGAATAAAGCGCATAAGTCGACTTGTGTTTATTTTATGTTATTCTAAAAATTGCAGTAATATATAGTAGAAATGAATATAATTAAACAAAAATGTACAATATCCGAAGAAGACGTGTCAAACGTAATGCATAATATGTGCTCAGTGTCATGTAATGTACTAATGATGGCCTCTGCAAAGCTTTCCATCAGTTCCACATGGTGGAGGACGTATGGTGCAGGATGTGCATCGTTGAACAACCATCTCAGTAGAAACATGTATGGCATCATCTGGAGCTCCCTCTATAAGGTCCTTCTCCATATCGTCTTCTGTGTCCTAGCATGAACCATACTGGACATGTGGAACACCACCGGTATCTAATCGAGCTGTATGCAACATGTATACATGACTCGCAATGGGATTCACATATGCCGTGAAATCGACTGTACTCGTGTCGAACTGTGAGGATCCACCATGTGACGGTCCGACATGACTAGCACTGGGAGTATGCTATGCAGTGAAATCAGCCGTAGTAGTGTCATATTGTAAGGGTCCACCATGTGATGCTCCAGGGTTCGTCGGGCACGCATATGAGGGCCCAGCTTGCGATGAACCAATATGGGATGTATGGCCCCGAGCACGCGGTCGCCGACCACCCTGTCGACTATGTGGAGCTGGACGGTGGCTTCTGATGTCCTTGTATCTCACACCAGGTGGAGGTTCCCCACAATGCACAAATGGCTGATGAAACTGCAGTCTGGAGGGCTCATGCGCATACTGTAGAGTACATGTGGCAACATCGTGTACCCCTGATCATGTTCACGATAGGTGGAGGACAGTCGTCCAAATTTATATCCAACATGATTCTCATCTGAGACATTGCCTGCAACTACACGAATGAGGTAAATATGTTAGATATTTAAAATGGAGGAAACGTAAAGTATCATTTGTGAACACTATTAGCGATTTAGGAAATACCATGTACTCCATAGTAGCCCCGTCTCTATGAAAACCCTCCGTAATTATTTTGGCCCGGCCTAGCTGATCAATTAGGGTCACTGTTCTACGAAAATACCACTCTATATATTCTAGACTAGGTGTGTACGGATCCACTGACCCTCACACATAAACTTGGTGCTCTGCTCGATGTTCCCAAGCATCGAGATACCTTCTCAGTTCTACACGCCAATCTATTCCTGACCTCCCACGACGGTCTCTAGTGTGAATCAGTTTATGTTCATCCCCAGTGACCAACTGGATGGGTATTGGCTGGATAAGGCCAAACTGCCTGAGAACACGATGTACATGGTGGTACTCCATGACATGCCAGCTAATGAGGTCAACAGACAATAACCAGGTGTGGGTACCGACCGTACAGTACTGTAGGAGTTGTTGCACGATATCCTCCGTGTACGGCTGCCAAATAAACTGCAATAACAGGTATGTGTTGTGGTTAGGAGAGGAAAACCTTTATATCTATTAGTTCAATGACATGTAATCCGAATTTCAATATACATGTCTGTCATGGAGAGATGTTAGCTGATCGCGGTACACTTTCAATTCATCCATAGGTGCTTATGATAAACCGTAATGAGCTCTCCATCTGTCAGGAACAAAATGAATAAAATTAGTCATTCCTAGTAATTGCCTTTCAGTTTAAAAATTGTCTCCTGACTAATTCAATACACACCTGGATTCAACAGCACTCATCGTGACGGTCACTGGTAGTCGTCTGGCTGGACGAATGGATGGTATTAGCTCTCATGCCTTCAGCTGACAAAAAATAAAATATAATATAATATAATATAAGAGGCCACTATCGACAGTATTTACAACTAACAATATTAAGCAAAAATGTTACCTGTAGCAAGACAAGTGGTCCAGATATAGATTTAACTTGTGCGATGGCAGCGTCACATAAGCACCTGTACAAGTGTGCCAAAATGGCACTACCCCAACTGTACTGATGTGATGCACCGAGGTCCATCAGTACCAACAAATAGAGCAAAGGGATAAGGTGTCCGGATGTGTCTGACATTAGCATTCCACCGACCAGCAGTAGAATGAAAACCCTAGCCCGTTGTTGACAATCTACCTCATTAGCATCAACAAGGAATAGAATGTGTAATAAGTCTCCCAGCCAGCTGTCCCTTATCCGACCTCCTTTGATAGCACTCGCGTTCGGTGTAGCCCCTAAGTAGTCTGTGCATAATCTCTGCCAGTCCTCTGTGAGTCGGCTAGTGTCCACACCAGTAATTGGCATGCCATCGATAGGTAGACCCCATAGCATGCCAACATCCTGCAAAGTTACGGTAGCCTCCTTCATTGGCAGGTGAAACGTGTGCATCTCAGGTCTCCAATGCTCTACTAAGGCTATGACTAGGGAATGATCGATGTGGATTGGGGAGGAATCCAACAATCCCTAGAATCCAGCTTCACGGATGTAGCGGATGACTAGATCAGGAATCCGACCAATCCAACAGGCCTCATCGCACCGCCTCACTTGCAATGCCCCATCCTCTAAATGACCATTGTACATAGCACGTGCACGATGCTCCTGGTGCAGGTACAGTAGTTCATCGTCAATGGGTCCAGGATGATGCATGGTGTATCCCTGCTGACAATCAGATTCACATGGCAAAATAACTCAGTCAAAGATTACCAAATAAGTAATGCAATAACATGTGTACTAATATTCAAACCCAATCATACATTAGCTTCAAATACACATAAAATACATCCACATAATTCATTGCACTGAAAAAACTCTGAAAAAATATTACTGGGTACATAAAATAATGTCATACATAGTCAACCAAATATTCAAAATTTGCATATTACACACACAATTCTAATCACGCCCTCGCCTACGGACCCCTCTGGAATCACCCGGCACCCTCTCATCCATTTGATTCCTTATCCTTCTCTCCGCAAACCGTCCACACCTCCTATTGCGAAACTTTTCAATATCGAGAATTAGCTTCCAACTAGCACATTGCCATAGTGATGGATCTCGTACAGGCATGAAACTCTGACTATATTGTTGCACATAGGTGGTCGTGTGATATACCATGTCACATGGAGTAGCTGGATCGTCACGCCTATGCCTACAGACGGCCAATGTATGCGAATATGGGAAATGAAAAATTTGTCATTCACGACAAGTACACTCCTTTCTCTGGTATTTGACTGTGTACTGGCTCTCACCAATGCTGTCATCAATGGTCCTTGTCACAACCCTGTAAGTCTGTGACGCATGCCCAAACACGGTGACAATATGTCCTTGTGCCCAAGTGTCTTGCTTCTAGAGTTTTTTCCAAATCCTACTAGGGAACTCGGACCTACACAATTGAACAGCAATGTAGAATCATGAATATAGTCCATGAACTTTAATAGAACCATCATGAATCTGGAAATTACCTCCAATTTGTGGCATCCATTACCCTTCTAGCAAACATTTCAACTGATCGCTCAAAGGTCGCTTTGACACACGCAGTTATCGAGAGATGTCGTGCGCACCTTAAACAGTTGTTGTAACTCTCTGACAAATTGGTGGTTAGAATTCCCCAACGTCGATCACCCTCATCAAATGCAAGGCACCACTTACTGGTATCATGTTGTACCAACCAATCCCAAGCAGATGGTTCGATGCTCTCCACTCTTCCTTGTACTCCCTCCACCTGCTCTCTCGTCTAGCACCACCAAGCTGTCAAACTAGAGTCTTCAGAAGTACATTCTTGAACTTCTCACTCTCTGCACTAAGGAAGTTGGACTGAAAATGATGCAAGCAAAATCGGTGGTATCCTGCTGGCTCCATCCATTCCTCCATATGTCTCATTGCATTTAAAATGCCATCATGGCTATCAGATATAATACAGATTGGCCTACTATCACCACTAACCACGTGGAGACATAGTCTCTGCATGAACCAGTTCCAACTCTCATTAGTTTCAGTGTCAACAATAGCATAAGCAATGGGGAGTATGTAGTCGTTCGCATCATGCGTCACGGAAACTAGCATTGTGGCCTTGTATGCACATCTCAAATGAGTGTCATCCACAGTAATCACTGGCCTGCAGTGGCAAAATGCATCGATAGCCTGACCAAATGCCCAGAAAACAAACTTAAATTTCCTACACCTACGCCCATGTATTCTATCAGGTACATCTGCCCAATCGACAACGGTGCTCGAATTTTCCCTGACTAGCTCATCCATACATGTAGGCAATTGTTCAAAGGATTCCTCCCAAGTTCCGAATACCAATTCAATAGTCTTCTGTCGAGCATACCACACTTTTTTATAGGAAAGGGTCACATTTAACTCCATCTTCACATGCGCTTGTACATCTTTCACCGTGTAAGAAGGGTTAACATCAATGTGGTAGCAAATTGCACGAGCGATCATCAATGATGTTAGGTTAGTGTTACCAATCGATCGACCAACACCAACACAAACATGACTACTTGCTCATTTGGTGATCTCCCACATGCCATGCGAAGCCTTTTTGCTAGCAACCCAATGACAATTACCAGTTCCTTCAACAACATCCTTGCATTTCGCATACCACGTGTGTGACCTGCTCTCCACGACCATGTGTTCCCTATTCATCATGGAACTCTACCTTGAAATAGCTTCTACCAATTCTATCTCGTCCGGAATTGTATACCTAATGCCACTTCACCAGTCGTTTGAACATAACTAGTAAGTCCATCACCACAATTCGTTGGGTCATAACCATCCTCATCAGAGCCCCCATAATCCATAAAGTATGCCTCCATATCAGGATTTGCCAAAATACGGAACGACGTGGGTACACTGTTCGTGCACACCACTTCTTCATCATCGTTCCCTGGATTCGAATCAGTTGATAAGGAATGATCATCTTCACTTTCTTCATCAAGTTCCCCTTCCTCAACATTACCAACAAGTGCTCGCCAATTTCACCCACATAATCATCATCGAACAAATTCAGGTCCCCATGCTGCCTCCCAAATATTCCACCACTTGTGGATGGCTGAGCGCAATCGACATGAACATACGCACTGGGTTGGCTAGACTCACCAATGGTAAAACCTTGGCAATCAACAGGGGGTGGTAAGGTTGGCAAAGGTGTACAGTTCTGCATGTTCCTCAACAACGACATGAACATGCCCGAACTAAGATCACCTGCACGGTCAATAGTGTTAGACATCATCTCCACATTAATGTACAAACCTGCTGAGGACAAGGATATTCGACCAATAATGTCGAAGAAGGTCGCGGTAGACTCATCATTTTCCACATTATAACACCGATAGTATACGGCCAAACCAATCAGCTCAGGACAACGCTAATATATTTTCAACTGAAACCCCACACTTGCAATACCAAGCCTTCTGATAATTAAATGAACTAACTCGGAGTGGCTTAACCTCCTTTCGAGAGTCACGTTCCTCTCCGGTATGGGAGGGTCATAATACACACCCACAGTCAAATCAAACTTAATATGACCCCCTTTATACAGGTACACCGTCAAAAACATCATACAACTGCATCATACAAATACGTAACATATAATTTGATATTCGGAATAACGATATTAATCAGCAACTTATATTCAACAGCTCAAACCCTAAACCGTCCAGGATTCCATTATAGTCGGATAACCACCTCATACACTATTATCAATTTTCAAACTATTACACTATCCTAAAATGTGTACTCACTTACGCCACACTAATTAAACTATTTTTACAACTTTTATGCAAATATTAGGAAACAAATCACACATAATCAATTCACACATATTCATGCATCCTCATTCAACACTTTCATAGAATCAAGAAACATAATCACTCAAACTACACACAATCATTTAACACATTCATATCAATAAGATCTTTTCTACTACTTCAGAAATAACAGTGATGCACCGAATTCAATCAAAAAAATATTAGAGGATAAATCGCACATAATCATTCAACAAATTCGTAGAATCATGAATTCTTCAAATACCTTTCGAAAATTTACAAACTCACGGAGGAGGTGGCGGTCAACGGCGGTCAAAAGTGGTCAAAATGGTCAACAGCGGTCTCCGGGGGTGAAATCTACCACGCAATACCGGGAGAAGACTCTAGCTGCACCAAACAGAGAGCTAAAATAAACGATTGATTCAACAAACTAAGAACCAAACAAAGAGAAAAAAATCACTTGACAACTTTAGAAGCGACAACAGGCGACGAGATTGCCAGAAACGGAGAGCGGGGAACAGCCGGCAGAGGATTACTGCAGCGGCGACGTGAGAGGATTCTGACAAGAGGAGAAAACCAAAAGTGAAAAAAAGGTATAAAAATCTGGGTTTCTGGTTCAAGTAGATGAAGAAATGAAGGACGCATTCAATGAATGCGTCCTTGTCGATGTGGCATCACGGAAATCTACGCGGATTGGAGGACGCATAGTAGGGACATCAACGCCGGATAGGAGGATGCATTCCATGAATGCGTCCTCATTAACACTGAAATATTTTTAAAAAATAGCAAAACCAAGGACGCATTTGGGGAATGCATCCTCTTCAATCCCAGACCAAAAAAAAGAAAATTAACGAGGACGCATTTGGAGAATGCGTCCTCAGAAAATCACAATAAAAAAAATTGAAAAACTGTAAGGATGCATTTGCCAAATGCATCCTCCACATCAGCGTCCAATCTGTGCTATTGTAGCCACAGTAATAGAAATTTCTCTGTAGTTCAACATCCAAAAACCTTCCTATACAATTGCTAATATGGACGACTTCTTCAACATTCACAAGAGTGGTAGGAACATCCAAAGCATGCACCCAGAAAGTGATTGAATCGAACAAAATGCGAGAGGCAATCATCCCTAGAAAGGGTTCTCGCAATACAATGAGATATTTATAAAAAAAACACGCTTGGGTGTCCGAAACCCCGACCTTATCTGCGTTATTACCAAACTGAAATAAGAACACATTATCACCAAGGGAAATACCATTTAACTGACCATGAGGATGCCACAGGTCCTGGAATAGTTTTAAAACAACCTCAAGAGGGATTCACCTAGGGGCCAAGATTTTCCATCTATCAAGAACTGAAATCGGCAACATTTTCGTGCAATTCACCCATAGAAAGAGGATTTAATTCATCCTCAGCTTGGGATAGTTTACCCCATAACTTCTCAAGATGTGAAATGGATGTCATAGAAAGCAAAGTATAGAATCCATAGGATGTTTGTTGATACAAAAACGAAAAAGAAAATCCTTCCCATCAATGCAAAAGATGATGGGATACGGACGTGCAAGGCAAGAAAAAACATTGTCGCCTGAGAGCGGGGAAACGAAGCGTTGCATGTACGAAGATATTTTTTAGCCAAAAACTAGAGTTAGCCTTGGTTAATAATTGGGTAGAAATTAGGCATTCTTTATTAATATAAAAAATTCCATCATCCTTAATTAAAAATATTCCTTTTTTTAAAATGTAGAAACCAAAAAGTAATACTGAATCTAATTTAGACCAACTAATAGTTAAACAGAGTTATTTTTATAATTGATATATCTAATAAAGTGATTTTATTTTTTTATTTTTTTTAATTATTGCAACAAAATTTCAATAATTTTTAAAAATAACTTTTAAAATGTATTACTTCCTCCATTTTTTTTATTTACGGCACAATAGGTTTAGGTGTTTGGATTTATAGGAAGAAAATGAGTGGATAAAATTGAAGGAATCTTACCTAAAATAGAAAGGGTACCAAATAAAAGAAAACATTAATTTATATTAAGCGTGTCATAAATAACAAAATAGATAAAGTATAATATATTTAATTAATTATAGTTTAACTGTAAAAGTTATTAAAA
Source organism: Rubia yunnanensis (assembly GCA_037428765.1). Lineage (NCBI taxonomy): Eukaryota > Viridiplantae > Streptophyta > Magnoliopsida > Gentianales > Rubiaceae > Rubia > Rubia yunnanensis. The sequence goes on along the minus strand of CM075061.1, from coordinate 113,899,029 downwards.
CGGAATTTTTTATAATTGATATAATCGTTAATAGGTGTAATACTACCTCAATATCACTATGTTTGGCCCCATAGGTATTGGTTTTGGTGTATTTTTTGCAAGTTGAAATGTGTGAAGAGAATTAAGGGTGTGTTTGATAGGGCTTATAAGTCTTTGCTTATAAAGCACAATTTTGGTGTTTGGTAAACTTCTAAAAAAGTGCTTCCTTTAAAAGCAAAAACTTTTTTTGGGGAAAACAAAAATTGGTCTCCCCCTGATTTATAAATAAGTCAAAATAAGTCAGTTTTACTTATAAGCACAGCTCTACCAAACACACCCTAAATGAAGAGAGCAAATTTTTTTATCAGTGGTCGAGAATGATTCACTAATTTCATTTTTTGCGTTAAAAGGAAATGTGACAATTAGAAAACATGAGAAAATGGAAAGTGTGGAAAAAAAATAAGAAAACAGATGGAGTACTCCCTCCGTTCCTCTATTATTGATACATTTCCTTGTTTGTGTTGTTTCTTTTTTATTGACACATTTTTTTTAAAAAAAATTAGCAAGATTTCTTCAATTTCAATCACTTATTCTAATTTTTACTTAAATCATTCAATTTCATCCACTCTTTTTTTCACCTAAATCTAAACATCTTAATGTTTTCAAAAATAAAAAATAAAAAATCTAAACATCTAAACCTATTGTGACACTAATAGAGGAATGGAAGGAGTGCGGGATTTTGTCGAAACTAGTCTGTTCCAACACTGTGAGTCTACAAATCGAAACGAGTCCTACGATTAGTGGACCGAGTTGAGTTTCTTAACTTACATTTGCTCACCCCTAGAGCATGTGCAATGGGGGTTCCAATTGAATTTCAAATCTGATTTGGAACTCATTTGAAACTTTGTAACCCACAACGACGGTTCCAAATGATTGGAACCAAGGTTTGGTTGAAGCTCGTTGGAACCGAGCTCATCGTACCTTGTTCATAATTCATGTGCAGAACCCATGTTCTGTTGGGCCCGCACTGATGCACAGGCCATTATTTTGGTCCCATGTTTCCACGTGGCACCACCTTATCGGGCTTATCGGGCCACGTGGCAGCAACTTAAAATTTAAAAAGCTAAATTTTCTTAAATTAAAAATTAATTTCTATAATTTTAAAATCAAAAATCAAAAAAAAAATTTAATAATGTTTTTTCATTTTTAAAATTTGAAATTAAATTTAATTCAATTTAAAATTGAAATTACATTCTTTTAAAAAAATATATTCCCTTCGTCCCACTATAAACTGCTTAATTGCTTTTTGGGGGTCCAACTTAAAAAAAATTAAGTAATTTATAGTGGGACGAATTGTGTATAATTTTTCAATGTTCTTGTTCCTAAAATATTTTTTAAAAATTTAAATTAATTTTAAATATGATATTTTAGAAAATAAAATTCAATTAAAAAATTATAAGTGTATTATTAAATTTCACATTTCAATTTATTTCACTAGGAAAATTTATTTAAATTAAATATTAAAGGTATAATTAATGAGTATGATAGAGAAAATCAAGTGGGATCCATAGAGTGGTTGCAAGTGGTTCCAACCATTGTAGAAAGAAAAATGAAGTGGTTCATTTGTGATTTCAATTGCTAAGGTGGAAGATAGAGATTAAATATTTAATAAACTAAAACCATAAGAGCAGTTGAGATCGGTTTTACCATTGCACATGCTCTTAGAGCATCTGCAATGGTAGAGACCACAAGAGTAGTCTCTTGTGGTTTCTTCCAATAAATATTCAATCTCTATCTTTTACCTCACAAAAAGCAACTACAAAAAAATCACTTCATTTTTACCACCACAATGGTAAAGACCATTACGAAACCACTTCATGGACCTCACTTGATTTTCTCTATCTTACTCATTAATTTGATCTTCAATATTTAATTTAAATAATTTTGTCAACCCAAAATAAATTGAAATGTGAAATTTAATAATATATTTAAATTTTATTATTTTTAAAATTAATTTTTAATTAAAATACTGGACGTCTTTGAAATTTAAATTTTATAAATAATTTAGATTTTAAAATTATTTAATCAATTACATCAAATAAAAGAAATGGATTTTAAAATATTAAACTTGTAAATAAAATTTTGAAATTACAAAATGGAAATAGGATGTGAAAATAAAGCCCATGCACATGGGATTAAAGGCTTGGAAGTGGTCTCTTCTTTTGAAAACCATGAGATGGTCCTTTATTTATGAGACCGCACAAAAGATCCCATTACAAGGCTTCATGATTTGTTTTTGGTTTCTTCCAAAATAAGCATAAAAGAGACTCTAGTTACTCTTAACCCCAACATACAGGTGCCTCATTAACAAGCCAGTAGTACATTGTGCTTCAGTGATTGTTCCACACTCATCAACCTCGTTCGCCCCTCAACAAACCCCAACGCAGCTTTCTCCCAGCATCTCGGCTCGCACTCTCGATCCATGGCGGCCAAGAACGCTCTGCTTAAGTATTTCAGGCTGAATGCCAACCCCGCACAGCCACGGCTTCGGAGCCCTAGCTCAGTATTCGGAGCCCCATTGTCTCATCTCGTAAGACACCGATTCTTCTCCGAAGAGGCCAGAGGTTCCTTCCTCGACAAGTCCGAGGTCGCCGACCGTGTCATTAACGTCGTCAAGAACTTCCAGAAGGTCGAGCCTTCTAAGGTAATTTGTTTTCCCCATTCTTTTTTGTATGATGGGTCTTTGATTAGGGTTTTAAGTTTCATTCGTTGGATTGAATTGTATATTATTATTTTGAGTTTTTTCTTAAAGGCATAACCTGATTTGAAACCAAAGTAAATTGTTGTTTAAATCTGTGTGTAGGAATGGTTATATTTTCAATTTGATGATTAGATTGGTTTAGTTTTAATCTCTATAGTTTATGTTTGTAAAGGTTCGATGTGGGGTTGGGTTATCTTCCTGCTACGAAGTTTAGGCGTTTAGAATATGATAAAATGAGTATGTTGGTATGAACCATCTTCGCTCACGAAGAATTTTACAATTGGAAAAATCACACAAGCATTTTATCCCACAATGTTTATCCTACACGATAGAAGTAGAGACAATACGCATTGGATCTTTCTATATTGCATAACCATCCTGCGGATTATTGGACATTATGTGTTGGATTGCAAATAGATGATTGGACACTGGACAGACTTCTTTGTTGGCAATTTAGTGTACATCATTCTTGAATTTGTTACGGAATATTATTTAGAGAGCAGAGGTTACCTTCAAAATTGGATTCTCATAAGAGTTCGGTAGGGAGAAAAATTTCTTTCTAAGATACACTTCATGTAAGATCAGATTAGTAAATACTAAATAAGTTGGGTTAGGAAGAAAGTTATCTGTTTAAGATCATGTTATGTTTCTACCTTCTAGGATTTGCCACCAGCTGCATTGCTCTTTCCTCTTCTGGTCTGAATGTATCCTACCTGAACTTGATGATACTATGTAGTTGGGTTAGTTAGTTCAACCGCATAGAATGATATGTTTGCCGTTCATTGTGGTTTAGCTGCTGTTTCTAAACAAACAAAAAGATAGGCATTTGATAGGAGAGGGGTTTTCTTTAACTCAGGTAGGAGTTATTCCCGGTTCAGTGTTCAACCTTCAGACATAAAGACATTGACCAATGATATCTTCAGTTTGTGTTACGAATGTCTAGTATAAAAAGTTTGTTTGGTATTAATTAACAATTCATTATGCTATCCCATTTAGTTGCTGAATTTTTCACTGCCCATTTAGCAAATGTTAGTCATCCTATTGAGTGCCTAATAAGTGAGGGTTCCAACTTCCAACCATTTCGATTTGGTCTTTTGGGGGACTCCTAGCCACTGTTTGGGAATGCTTTATTAAACCAAAAAGAGGAGGATGTAGGGCTATGTGGTCTGATATGTTGCCTGGGCAGTTTTAAGATTGAGGCTTATTTTTCACTTCTTCCCCTCCATTCCTACATGTATTTCATGCATAAGCATTTTATTGGAAGAGGATACAGCTGTTAACTTAAAACCAATTCGTAACAAGTGGAGTGGCCCAAAATATTATATGTAAGTCATTTATCATTATTATTGCAACAAAAACATATGCACAAAATGCTTCCATTCATGTTTTTTTTTTTTTTTGTTTCACAAAATAACCTCTTTCAATTAATTGCAGGTTAGTCCTACTGCTCATTTCCAGAATGATCTTGGATTAGATAGCTTAGATACCGTGGAGGTTGTCATGGCCCTTGAAGAGGAGTTTGGATTTGAGATTCCTGATGACGAAGCTGACAAGATCAGCTCAATCAATCTTGCCGTGGACTTCATTGCATCTCACCCGCAAGCTAAATAAGGGACTATATAGGAATTACACAGCAAAGAGGGGCTAGTATCCCGGCACCTAAGTCTTTTTTTTAATGTATTGCCATTCTTGTCAAACGTTCTGTTTATTGGCATTCACTATTTTTAGCATTCCGCTGGTACATTAGCAAGTGTTCTCTTGATTCTGCTGGTACATTAGCAAGTGTTCTCTTGATATCTGCTAGCTGATGAATGGTTCTGAATTGTCAATAAGGATTCTGAGGGCTGTGTTAATGCTCCTGATGACATTCGTATTTTAATCTCGAGTATTGCTGAGCCACCCGATTCTCTTTGTTGGTAATATTTGGCGTTGTGGAGTAGATGGCTAAACTGTGTAAAACTGGTTGTCAACCGGATGAGAGGAACTGAAAACTTGCAACACTATTTTTTGCTCTTTGAAGGAGAGAATTTGAAATGGTAAAATCAAAGTCAGTCTTCACGAATTAAATCGGAGTGTGCCCAGACTTTGGAAGTTGTTCGGTTTACCTTGTGAAAAAGCAAGCGTAGACTTGGAGTGCCTTCTTTGCAGTGGCGAAGACTTAGACCCGGAGCTGGATGTAGTGACTTGCGAGTTATTTGAAAACGACGTAGTATCTACTGTTTAAAAGAAAATTAACCAATGTTACTCTGAATATATGAGTCAATCTCTTGAAAAACGGATGTTTAAAACGTCAATTCTTCTAAGATAAAATTTTTGAGTTGCATTAATCGAATCATAAATTTATAACTACTGCACCTTGCATAATAATTTTTTTATATTATAATTGAACATTTTACCTTTCTATTATTCTAAGCAAACCATGTCCTTCCATAATTTATAGAAAACGATATTTTCCAAATCATTGCTCGAAACTATAACAAAGAAAAATAATAAATTTGTTCAAAATTTATAAAGATGGGTGTTAATGCCAAAATTTGTATTTTCACCTACAGATGAACTCCTTAAGCCCGTCGTGCTTCTGCAAAACATGCATACTACGGTCAGGCAAGCAGGCACAGGGTCGTGTCTGCTCCGACGCTCCGGTCAGCCATGGACGTTTTACAGAGAGTATCCTAAGTGAATAGTAAGATTGATTGTAAATTACCTTCTCTCCTCTGCACATCCCTTGTTATGTGTTTTAGGTGGCTGATGGGACCTAATGTATGGAAGGTATCCCATCAGCCACGTGCCCGGCTCGATCTCTCTCTCTCTCTCTCTCGCCTTCTTGTCTAGGCTTGGGCCGCTGGGCTGTTATTGGGCCTTATGGCCCGTACATTATCAAGTCCCCCCCAGCCCAATACTCAGCTGGCAGGGTCGTGTCTGAGGCTTTGGGTTGACAACACAATTTTTCTTCCCTGCCAGGCCGCAAGTACCTTGCATGGTACCTGCTGGCTGACATTGAATTTTTGGGGCGGGAGAATAGGTGGTATTTTCTATTTTGAATTGCCTGAGGCACGCGTCTGTGGTTTTACTCTAGGCAGATGATGACGGTTACGCTACCTGCCCAGATGAACGCTAATTGTCCTTTTTCAGTCACTTCCATATGCTGATCCTTAATTCTTGCCTTTTCCCGAGGCATTTATTGAGGTTGTCTATCTTCTTTCCATTTCTTCTTTAAGTTACGGATGCCCTGAGTGCTTTTCTTTTTCACCAGTTTCCTAGAACGCCTTGACATTTGCTCAGCTTCCACTTCGTCTTCCCTTCCGACTTGCTTACTTTTTTCTTCCTCTCATGTACCCTCTTTCTCCTCTTTCCGTCTTTCCTACTTTCATTATCATAGTGTTGACTATGGGTCCCCCCCAATGAGACTTCCTTCTGTGACACCACCAACCTCGAATATCACTCAGCCTGTCGGATAATCGTGGCGTCCTTCAGTGCCGATGAAGTCACCTTCAACGACATTGACGACCATGTCGCGCTGCCCAGTTATAATCAGACCGTGTTGGATGCGCCCTCCGGCACGATCGTCATTTACATGGACACCCTAGAGCACTGTTGCTATAGGTTTTCCTTATCCACTTTCTTTTAGGTTGTGTTGGCATATTATGAGTTGAGCCTGACCGATTTGCCCCCCAAATCCGTCCATCTCTTCCTTGGCTTTGAAATTTTGCGCCGCCATCTCCACGTTGAACCTAGCATCCCCCTTTTCCGCATTTTTGCCAGCCTGCTAGAATGCCCCCTAGCTAGGCTTTCTTGAAATTTAGGCAGGATGTCCACAAGTTTCTGACTAACTTTCCCACATGCGTTGACTGGAATCGCCGATTTGTTTTTGTGGATGAATCTTTGGTCCTGGGCTTGGAAGGCACCCCGCAAGGCCTTGAAGCTGGTCCCAAGAAGGGGCGTGGGTCCCGGCCTAGAGACGCTGAGATGGCTGTCCTTCAGCCCTTCATTCCCGCTTTGAGGCTGTGAAGGTGAAATGTGAGCGCCTGCTGCAGGACTCGGCCCTGCAAGTTGTTGGTCTTCCCTTCCTGCCAGATGGCATAGCCCCTAGCGGGGGGCCTTCCGATTTGAGCGGTATAGGCATGTAGCTTTATTTACCTAGCTCTTATTCTGTTTCCATGTTAGCATATTTATTTTTTATTTTGTTCTGACCTTTCTTTTTCTCCTGCAGACATGTCGGTTGTAAACTTTCTGGGTGACCTGTCTAAGATTCCCCGAAATGCCTCCAGCTCTCGCATCAGGGCCTCCAGCGAGGAGACCCCTAGCATGGCAAACCAGCAGATGGCGGTCGTTGTGCTATCTGATGCTGAGGTCTCCAACGAGGAGCCATTGTAGAAGACGACTCGCCGGTCTTCTGAAAGGAGGATTGTGAAAGGGGGAAACAACATCGATTTCAAGGCTATTCCTGAGAAGGTCCCTGAGACCCATGTCTCTCACGTTGCCACATTGCCCCAAGGGTCACCCTTGAGGTTCTACCTATTCCGTATGTCCCCTTCTTTCCTCCCTTTGGGCGGGGTTCTTCCCGTGTTAGCCACCTGTCTGCCTCCATGCGTACCGCTGCTGCCCGCGCTGACTACTTCTCCCAGGCTCTCCCTATCCCTCACTTTAATGGCTGGATGTTGGAGAGATCCATGAACGTTGCTGGAACCAGCTCTCTGTCTGACCGCTCTACTTCAGCTATCCTCGAGGTATGCTTTTTATTTCGCTTTGTCTTTCATTTTCTTTGACTCTTCCTTGATGTTATGCTCATGTTCTCTTTTCTTTATCATGCCTGCAGCACCTCTGCACTTCTCGAGCCATGCAGGAAGAACTTTCTAACCTGTAAGCCGAGAACAGCGAGATGTAGCGTGGGCTTGACTCTCTGAAGGCTGAGGTGGAGCGGGACCTTAAGTTGGAAAGGGGGGTCACTGGTTCGCTGCAGTCATCCTTGAACTGCGTCGAGACTGAGATAAGTGAGCTGAAGTCTTTCTGTCACTAGGATTTCACTCGTGGCTTTCTGAGCCTGTATTCTCGCGTTGTGCGGAGTAATAAGGCCTCTCATATGCTGAGTGACACTCTGTTGAAGGCCTTCCAGTTCTACTCTGTGAATGAGGACGCAGATAAAAGGGCATTGCGGGCTGTCCTTGGTGACACTTTTGCCCATTTTCGCGAACATAGTTTCATTGAGTACTTTGTTCAGCTGAATCCCAGCATGACCCTGGCTGAGCTGAAGAATGGAACCCAGGGAGCGCCTCTGCCGAGCCGGACGCTCATTCTGCCAGCGGTCCTCAGAGAGATGGCAACGCTGCAAGACAGCTCAATCAGGAAGCTGACACTATTGGTGGCACTAACAGGGAGATAGCTAGCAAGAGCGAGACTCAGACTGTGGCGGGAGGCCAAGCTGGAGCTGGAGCAGTTGATGATGCTAAGCCTTGAAGGCTTTGTAATTTTCTCTTCTTTTTTTTTGATGGTCTGCATTTCCCCTGCTAAGGGATGAAACATTTATGTTTGCTTTTTGGTATATTTTTTAACTTTAACTTTTTGCTGGGGATATGCATCCCCTAGCTGGATTTGTGGGGGGTATCCTTCTCCCCCTTTTATTGAACAAAAATTGTTGCTTTCATCCTGTGTTTTGCTATCTCTTGTTGGCTTCTGACTTACTGTTTACTGAGTTTCTGGGAAAGCGATGATTTGCCCAAAGAGTTGGCCTGTCTTGCCGAGAATGAAATTTGTCGCCCAGACATAGTTTTTACATGTTTTGCACTTTTGACTGTTGGTCAAAATTGTTGTGTTTGGTCGGATCTTTGCCTTTGACTGAAAAACTTCCTTGGCTGTTGGGGCCAAAATCATTCTATTTGATTTGAGCTTTGCCTTCGACTTAACAACTTCTTTGGTTGGGGCAAAAATCGTTGTATTTAATTCAGCGTCGACCTGCTCTCCTTCAGCTTCGACCGTGGCTGAGGTCCGTTTTGCCTATTTGTCCCTAACTTAGCATTTTCTCTGGTTGTCAGAGCCAGGTTCGCATCTTTGACCCAAGGTCGGCTTTTTTTCTTCAATTAGCACTGGCTGTGATTGACATCTTTTTGCCTATTTGCCCCTACCTTGGCATTTTCTCTGGCTGTCAGAGCCAGGTTCGCATCATTGAGCCAAGGTCGTCTTATTTTCTTCAATCGAAGCTGGCTGTGATCAACATCTTTTTTGCCTATTTACCCCTGGCTCGGCATTTTCTCTGGCTGTCAGAGCTAGATTCACATATTTGAGCCAGGGTTGGCTTATTTTTTTCAATCGGCTTTGGCTGCGACCGACATCTTTTTACCTATTTGCCCCTGGCTTGGCATTTTCTCTAGCTGTTAGAGCTAGATTTGAATCTTTGAACCAGGGTCGACTTATTTTCTTCAATCGGTGCTGGCTGCGACTGACATGTTTTTGCATATTTTCCCCTTGCTTGACATTTTCTCTGGCTGTCAGAGTTAGGTTCACATCTTTGAGCCAAGGTTGGCTTGCGACCGACATCTTTTTGCCTATTTTCCCTGGCTTGGCATTTTCTTCTGCTGTTAGAGCCAGATTCGCATCTTTGAGCCAGGGTCGGCTTATTTTCTTCAATCGGCATTGGCTATGACTGACATCTTTTTGCCTATTTACCCTTGGTTTGGAATTTTTCTGGCTATAAGAGCCAGATTCGTATCTTTAAGCCAGAATCGACTTATTTTCCTCAATCGACGCTAGCTGCAGCCAGTGTCGAATTGGCTTGTCCCACACACGTTTTTGGCTACTTTTCTTCCTGCATTCGACTTTGGCAAAACAGCAAATAAAGGGGGCAGCTAGGGTACATGTTAGGGCTCCTCGTGGGTCATGCCCTTCATGACCTCGTGGGTCACCGTCCTACCTGCATGTACAAATTGACCTTGTCTGCTTGCAGGTACCGATTACATAATTATATTTCATAACTATTTATGTGTAGTACCTTCTGAGGTGAATGATGTTCCAGATGCGTGGAATTGGCATGCTGTCAAGTGTCTCCAGCTTGTAGGACCCTTTCCCTAACACTTCAGTTACCTTGTACGGGCCTTCCCATTATGCATTCAGCTTCTTTTGTCCCTGGACCCTACTTGCCTCATTTTTCCTTAGTGTCAAGTCCCCTGCCTTTAGGGCTCTGGGCCTGACCTTGCTATCATAGTATTGTTCCATCCACGACTTATCTACAACCTCTTTGAGCAATGCCCTTCCCCTGACTTCATCCAGCTCCTCCAGATTTTCTCTGATTGCTTGGTTGTTCTCTTATTGACTCATCTTCTCGGCTACCCTTCTGCTGGGAATAGAAATTTTAGGCGGAATGATGGCCTCCGTCCCAAAGCAAAACCTATAGAGAGACTCCCCGGTGGATGTTCTGGGTGTGGACCTGTAAGCCCATGGCACACTTGCTAATTCTTCTTCCCATTCCCCTTTTTCCTATCCTAGCCTCTTTTTCAAGTCTTGTACGATAATTATATTTGTCACCTTTGTCTGCCCGTTTTCCTGGTGGTGCGCTACTGACGTGAACTGTTGTCTGATGTTCAGGCCCGCTCACCAGGATTTGAATGGCTCATTGGCAAACGGCTTCCCGTTGTCACTTACTAGAACTTGTGTGATTCCAAACCTATAGATTATTCTTTTCCATGCGAAGTTCATGATTTTTCTCCCTGTCACCTTTGCTACTACCTCTGCTTCCACCCACTTTGTGAAGTAATCTATCGCAACCACCCAAAAACTTTTCTACCCTGCAGCCTCTGGGAAAGGCCCAACGATGTCAATCCCTCATTTAGAAAAAGGCCAAGGTGATCGTATGCTAGTCATTCGCTCTGCAGGGAGCCTCTAGACCCTGGCATGCTTCTGGCACCTGTGAAATGTCTTCACCAAGTTCTCCGCATCTACCCTGATGGTTGGCCAGTAATACCCTACTCGCATAGCTCGCATCACGACTATTCTTGGTCCTTGGTGACTCCCACAACATCCCTCGTGTATTTCACGAAGGATCGTGTCTTCCATCTCTGGCTCGGCACCTCTAAGCCATGGATATGTGTATCCCCTCTTGTACAACAAGTCATTTTTCAAAGCGAACTGCAGGGCCTTTCTCTTAACCATCCTTGCCCCTTTCTCATCTGTTAGCAGCACCCTATACTTCAAATACACCCGGAAAGGGGTCGTCCAAGTTGGGTGTTGTGTCCCGGATCGCAGCCACTAGGCCCTTCTCTGTCGACCTGCTTGCTAACTCTTCGACCAACACCGACTTAGTCAAGTGGGCATGAGCGGAGGATGACAACTTGCTAAGCGTGTCGGCCCTCATGTTTTGAGACCTTGGGACCATAGTGATGTCAAATACCTCAAACTTAAATGCCAAACTTCAAACCTTGTCTATGTACTTCATCATGGTCGGCTCCCTGACAGCATATTGCCCATCATACTGGTTAGCCACTAGCATAGAGTCACCATATGCTTGCAGTTTCTTCGCTCCCAATTTCCTAGCTATCTCCATGCCTGCTATCAGCGCCTTGTATTCAACCTCGTTGTTTGATGTAGGGAACTTAATACGCAGGGCGTAAGTCACCTCTACACCCTCTGGGCCCGATATCACCAGGCATGTTCCCTTCCACTCCGGATACCCCGTCAACATATAATTTCAACACATTTGGCCCTGTCAGGAAGCTAGAGCTCACTGCTTGGTCCCGACCTATTGCTTCCACTTGTTCTTTCATTTTATCTCCTCTGGGTATTTCAGCTAAGAAATCTGCCATCACCTGCCCCTTCATTGCTCTTCTTGGGGCCTACTCAATGGCATGTTCTCCCAGCTCCACTGCCCACTTCATAAGCCTCCCTGAGGCATTTAACCTTGTCAATATTGCTTTCAACAGCTGATTGGTCAGCACTACCACATGGTGCACTTGGAAGTATTGCCTAATCCTTCTCTCAACACACACTACAGCCAATGTTAATTTCTCCTGATCCGTGTACCTCTTTTCTGGCCCTTGCAGGGCCTTGCTCATAAAGTATACTGGTCGTTGTACTTTATTATCTTCTTTCACGAGTGCTCCACTGATTACTTCCTCGTTGGCTACCATGTACAAATATAGGGTCTCTTCTTTCTTTGGACTGGTCAACGTAGAAAGATATTTTCGATAGGTTTTGAGCTTCTCAAATTCCCTTTCCTTGGGTTCCCTCCACTATATTGTCCCTTTCTTATCCACACATCCCTTCAAGGTTTTGAAGAATGGGAGTGCTCTCTCTAGATCCCCGGACATGAAGCGGTTCATGGCTACCAGCTTCCCATTCAGGCTCTGTATCTCCTTCACCGTGTCAGGTGGCTTCATTTCCAGAATTGCCTTTACTTTCTTTGTGTTTGCTCTCAGGCCTTCATTTAACACCATGTGCCCCAAGAACTTCCCTTCCTTTACGCTGAACTAGCATTTGGTTAGGTTTAACTTCATTATTGTCTCCATGAATCGTTCCAGGGTATCCCTGACATCCTCCAGGAAAGTCTCATACTGGCTGCTCTTTATAACCATGTCATCCACATATACCTCTAAGTTCCTTCTGATATGTTTCTGGATAATTTTATCCACCACCCTTTGGTATGTAGCCCCAGGATTCCTCAAGCCGAATGGCATCATCCGGTAGCCAAAGGCTCCTCTCTCAATAATAAAAGTAATTTTTTTTCTACATCGCTCTCTAGCTTATGGATTTGGTGATACCCCTTATATGCATCGAGAAAACATTTAATTGGGTAGTTTTTAAGAACATCTACCTTTTTGTCTATGGCTGGCAGGGGGTATCAATCCTTGGGACAGGCCTTGTTTAGGTCCGTGTAATCCAAGCACATCCTCCGGCTGTCATCTGATTTCCTTACAAACACTGGGTTGGCTAGCCAGGTCATGTAGGGGACTTCTTGTAGAATCCCCGCAGCGACCAGCTGGTTCACCTCCTTGTTCACTGCCACATTTCTGTTCTTGCAGAGCATCCTTCTCTTCTGCTTCACCGACTTATGAGCTAGATCTACTTTCAATTCATGACAGCCAGCATTTTCCTGGACCCCCATTGTATCCTCCAATTTCCATGCAAAGGCATTCTCCTTTTCCTTTAGCACCCCTATCAGTTCCTTTTTAACCTCGGGAGGAAGTGTCACGCCTATCTAGTCTGGTCTCCATTTATCTTTGTTGTTTCCACCTCAACATTCAGCTTTGAGGGGACAGTGTCTAGGGGTCTCACAACTTCTAGGCCGGGTACAGCGTTCCTGACCCTCCATCCGGGTCTCACAGTCTTCTTATTTTTGCTTGCTCGGGGCGATCATGTGACATTCACTAGCCTTCTACTGATATCCTCTGAAAAATTGTTATCCTCTCTTTTGTAGGGAATTTCAGGAGCAGATGTAGGGTCGACACAATTCATTTTAACAAAGCCAGGGCCGGCCTACCCAAGATCATGTTATACAGGTTGTTCACTTTTACAACTATGAACTCCATGTCCACGGTTTTCCTCTTTTCTCTTTTTCCCACCGTCACAGGGAGGAGTATGGTCCCTTCCGACCATACTATCCTGTCCGTGAAATCTACCAGCGGGATCTCTGTAGGTTGCAGCTTCTTTTTTTGTGTTTTCATCCAACTTCTCAAAACAACGCAATCACATAATCTCCGCCGAACTCCCGCTGTCTACGTACGCCCAGTGAATTCTCTTGATCATCACCCTCACTGTTATCACCACAGAAACTCCTCCCGGTGGCCTGTCTAGTATGGGGTCGCTAAACTCAAACGTGATTGCTTCGTTTATCCCCAGCTTCCTATCCTCCGGCATTGGCTATGGGGTCTGCCTGTAGCAAGCCTTTCATTGAGATTTTGTTCTGCCTCCTGCACTTCTTCCTATAATTGCATATATGTCAATTACCATGGCGGGCCTGCTGTCCTCCATTAGGGAATCATCCATTGGCCTTTTTCCTCGTTCATCATTGGTTTCGTCCTTGGCAACCTCCTTGCCTCTTTCCTACCTGCGCTCTATGTTTGGGCTTCTAGCTTTGCCTTGTTTCTTCTATCTATGGGGGTCTCAATGTTTGTTCTTGCTCTGCCAGGTAGCCTTGTTATAAGCTTTGGCGCTCTTTTCTAGGTGCATGTGCGCAAATTCGACACTCTGGACACAGTCCTTCACATTATGCTTTAAATGCATGTAATCATTCGTATCATGGTCATGGTTACCATGATAATCACATAGTTGATTCTTGTTCCTCTTATCGGGATCCTTCTTCATCTTTGGCGGCACGTCCCAGATGTTCTTCCTTACGTACATGGAAAAAATATCCTTGGATGTTTTGATCAGCGGTGTAAAGACCCTGTCAGACCTATGAGGCATGTTAGGCGTCAGGGTGGCCGGTACCTTAGCACGTTCTGCCCTCTTCCCCTTTCCATCTGCATCAGTCCTTTTCTGCACCTAGCCAACCTATTTTTTCCTCCTCTTGTCTGCCAGGTTCGCCCTGGTGAAGTCCCCTACTCTTCTCATCAGGTCGTCAATTGTTCTTGGCGGGTCCAGGGTGAAGTCCCTCAACAACAGTTTGTGCCTCAATCAGTTGATGAATGTGTCGATGAGGAACTGACTACTCCTTTCTTCTACCTGATTTTCCTTGTTGTCGAAGCATCGAAGTATGCTGATAGTGTCTCCCCTAGCTTCTTCCTGATAGACATCAGTTCGGAGCATGTCATCTGAAATTTCCTCCTCTGCATGAACCGTGATAAGAATTTCTGTTCCAGCTGGCTTAAGCTGTTGATTGTCTTATCCTCTAGGTTTTTTAACGACACCTTGGCTACAACGGTCAAGGTGGTCGCAAACACTTTACACCAGATGGACTGCGATATCGTAAAGGTAGCCAAGTGGTTTTCTGGATCTGCCTCGCTGTTGTATTGTCCTGGATTTGTCAGTATCTTCATCTTCGGGTTGGTTGTAAATACCTGAATCCTCCTGGTGAAGAGAGATCCTCTGTTTTCCTTCCTCGGTTCTGGATCTTGCTCTCTGGCAGGGGCTTTACCCTTGCCCCGCTTCTCTATCCTTGGCAGTGGCACATAGCTTTTCCGCCATTCACGGCCCTCCGTCATTTCTCCATCTACAACTGGCTCCTTCTTTCTGTAGCGGATCCTACTCCTGGCTATCTCAGAGCCCTTGTACCTTCGGCTTGGTGCCCCGCTCTCTGTCTCCTACTCGGGGAATAACTACGTTGGCTGCAAGTCTATCTCCCTTCTCCTCATCTCACCATTCTGACAGTCCTCCAAGTATCTCATCTATCTTAGCATTTTATATTGGGATGGCAGGAGCACATGGAGTACCTTTGAGTTGTTTTCCAGCTTTGTAAAGGTGCGCATCTGGTGTCTTTCCCCCGTTGGTGTCAGGGTCAAGGTTGAGGCCTCTTCGAGGTGAGTCACGTTCTCCATCACCACTTGATTGAACAGATTTTTCGTTGGTTGTGCCTCCATTTCGTTTGAGTTACGTGGATGCTTGAAAAGAATATAGCAATCCCTACAAACGGCACCAATGTAAATGAAAAATTTTGTATCTTCACCTACAGATAAACTCCTTGAGCCCAGCGTGCTTTTGGACCTGCTAAACATGTGGACTAATATCAGGCAGGCAGGCACAGGGTCGTGTCTACTCTGACGCTCCGGTCAGCCATGGACGTTTCACAGAGAGTATCATAAGTGAATAGTAAGATTAATTGTAAGTTACCTTCTCTCCTCTGCACATCCATTGTTTTATGTGTTTTAGGTGACTGATGATGCCATCAGTACATTAGGTCCCATCAGCCATGTGTCTGACCCGATCTCTCTCTCTCTCTATCTCTATCTTGCCTTCTTGTTTAAGCCTGGGCTTCTGGGCCGTTATTTGGGCCTTATGTCCCGTACATTATCAATGGCATGTAAAAAAATTTTTAACACAAAATGTTTATTGTTGACCAAATACGATAGATTATGTTGCCTCTCTTATCATAATAATAAGGTTTAAAAAAATAGTAACTACTCTGTTTGTGGTTAGAATAAAGTCTCATTTGAATAAAATTCAGCATTTTATTTTCTTTAAACACTATCAATTCTCACCAATTTTTCTTGTTAACTCTTTCACAAACTTATGGACTCATGCTCATATTCTATTCAGTTAATGGTAACACATGTTTATTATGATTGTTAATGCCAAAATTTGTCGTGGGGTGTGGCTTGGAGCTGGCTGTCTAGGGTATGTTAGAGCTGCGGTGAGAGCTCCGATGTGGCTTCTATTCGGGCCTCATTCCGGCATGATTCCGGCATAGATGGGGTACCTGTATAAGAACACGGGTCACTTAGGGTGAGGCGGCTTGTGGTCGTGCCCACTCTGATGCCCAAGTCAGATGTGATAATATTAGTGTGGAGAGGGTAGAGCTACAATAACATGGTGGTTGTAGTCACTTACCCTAAAATGAGGGCTTTCCCCACATTTTATAGATGTAGGATTTCTTTTTTGCTTGGGTTGGATGTTGGGCCTTTGGACCTGGTAAATAGGAATATGGGCTTTAAACTCATACATTATCAAGTCCCCATAGCCCGATGTTACGTTGATGAACAACTGGGCAATGGGATAATTCATGTCTGAACGTCGTAGACGCTTGTCGAATGTCGTTGCTGGCGGACGTCCCTGTTTATCAAGGTGGAATTCTTCATCTCGATTTTGCTTCTTGTGGTCATTGATCTGTGTCGAAGCCCTGGTGCTATCAGCTTGGATTATTCCTTACGACTTAGTAAATTCTCTTGCTTCAGACTGGGCTCTGCACCCAGGCCTTCTAAATCATGACCGAACTCTTTCGTTTCGACTACATTAATTCATTTAGGTATAACCTTACTTTGTTGCCTGCTGCGTCAACCTGAACTTTGCTAGCAACTCTATAAAATTCTACTTGGGTATTATGTGGCAACTTTTCTAGCATCGGCCTGGGCTCAAAGCCCATGCCTTCTAAATCATGACCAAACTCTTTTTTCGGCCTCATTAATTCTTTAAGTTATAACCTTTCTTCATTTCCTGCTGCATCAAGCTGGACTCTGCTGGCATCTCCAATAAATTATGCCTGGGTCGCACGTGGTGACCCTTCTGGCGTCAGCCTGGGCTATGCGCCCAGACCTTCTAAATCACAACCGAACTCTTTTTATACATCATTAATTATTTAAGGTATAACCTTACTTCGCTGCCTGCTGCGTCAACTTGGACTCTGCTGGCTGCTCTATAAAATTTTGCTTAGATTGGCTGTGGTGGCCTTTCTGGCATCAATCTGGGCTTTCCGCCCAAACCTTCTAAATCATGACCAAACTCTTTTGTTTTGGACTCATTAATTATTTAAGGTATAACTTTACTTCGCTCCCTGCTGCGTCAACCTGGACTCTACTGACAGCTCTATAAAATTCTGCCTGGGTCGCTCCTGGCCACCCTTCTGGCGCCGACCTGGGCTCTGTACCTAGGCCTTCTAAATCAAGACCTAGCTCTTTTGTTTTGGCCTTATTAATTCTTGAAGGTATAACTTTACTTCTCTACCAGCTCCGTTAACCTAGACTCTACTGGCAGCTCCATAGAATTTTGCCTAGGTTGCACAGGGTGACCCTTCTGACGTCTGCCTGGGCTCTGCGCCCAGTCCTTCTAAATCATAACCAAACTCTTTTGTTTTGGCCTCATTAATTCTTTAAGGTATAACCTTACTTCGCTTCCAACTGCGTCAACCTAGACTCTACTGCCAGCTCCATAAAATTCATCCTGGGTCGCGCGTGGTGACCCTTCTGGCATCGGCCTGGGCTCTGCACCCTGGCCTTCTAAATCATGATCGAACTCTTTTGTTTCGGACTCATTAATTCTTTAAGGTATAACCTTACATTGCTGTCTGCTAGGTCAACTCTGACTCTGCTGGTAGCTCCATAAAATTTTGCTAGGGTCCCGCGTGGTGACCCTTCTGGCATCGGCCTGGGCTATGCGGCCAGGCCTTCTAAATCATGACCAAACTCTTTTTGTTTTGGCTTCATTAATTCTTTAAGGTATAACCTTACTTCGCTGCCTGCTGCATCAACCTGGACTCTGCTGGCAACTCCATGAAATTCTGCCTGGGTCGCGTGTGGCCATCCTTCTAGCGCCAACTTGGGCTTAGTGCCCAGGCCTTCTAAATCATGACCAAACTCTTTCGTTTTGGCCTCATTAATTATTTAAGGTATAACCTTACTTCATTGTCTGCTGCGTCAACCTGGACTTTGCTGGCTGCTCCAATAAATTATGCTTGGGTCGCGTGTGGCGATCCTTCTGGTGTTGACCTAGGCTCTGCGCTGAGTCCTTCTAAATCATGACCAAGCCCTTTCATTTTGGCCTCATAAATTCTTTAAGGTATAACCTTACTTACCATTCTGTCATGCTTCAATTTAAGTGACATAAGGTATGCAAATGTAATTGACACTTGTATAAATTCTTCTTTCGAGCAATGATACATAGGACCTTTATTCTTGCATTTTATGACAACGATTGCATATGTACAAGCCCGGATTTATTTACCCATTAGTGCACACATAACATTTCTGGTTGGATTACGTAAGTGAATAATTGTATGTATCTGACCTTGGGAAGCTGCATCATCGTGTGACTGTGCTTTGCATCCTCGCTACACTATAGTATCGTGATTTGACCTGCAGTCCGGTGGCCGTCATGAGCCAGAGCTCCTTGTTGCAGCCTGAAAATCTGGCCTTGCGCTTCGTGAGTTGGTGCTATTGACTTTGAGCACTAAGATCTGGCATGCAGCTCACTGATTGTCGTGAGCCAGAGTTGTTGAGGCCAGGCAATCTGGCCTTGCGCTCCGTGACTATGGTTGTACGGGAGCAGTTGATTTTTCTTATTTGGACCCAGCATGTAATTTGCTAGCTGTTAGAGCTGGGATTGCAATTTTAGCCTAGGTCGGGCTCATTACTCGACGGCTATGACTGTGGTCAAAGTTCTTTTCTTTGCATGTTTGGACCCGGCCTGCGATCTGCTGGCTGTTGGAGCTAGGATCACAATTTTGACCTGGGTCAGGCTCACTACTCGATAACTATGGCTGTGGACAAAGTTCTTTCCTTTGCTTGTTTGGACCCGACCTGCGATCTGCTGGCTGTCGGAGCCATGTTTGCAATTTTGGCCTGGGTGAGGCTCATTACTCGACGGCTATGGCTGTGGCTGGCGTCTTTTTGCCTGCTTGCCCATGGCTAGCAATTTTCCTGGCTAACTTAAGCCAAGATTGCAACTTTGAGCCAGGGCGGCTCGTTTCTCATGGCTAAGGTTTTGGCCGGAGATAAATATTTTGCCTGCTTGCCCCTGGTTTAGCAATTTTCTTGGCTGACTTAAGCCAAGATTGCAACTTTGAGTTAGGGTCGGCCCATTTTTCTTGACAGCTATGGTTGTGGCCGGAGTCTTTTTGCCTATTTGTCCCTTGCTGGCAATTTCCCTGGCTGTTGCGTCCAGGATTGCAACTTTGAGCCAGGGTCGGTTCGTTTTTCTCGAAGGCTATGGTTGTGGTCGGAGATAGAGTTTTTTTGCTTATTTGGAACCAGCCTATGATATGCTGGCTGTTAGAGCCGGGATTGCAATTTTGGCCTGGGTCAGGCTCATTGCTCAGCGGTCATCGTGGTGCAAGAGCTGCTGAACGTTGTGTTGTCGAACCTGTAAGAACTACACATTTCATGTTTACATGAATAACGCCAACATGTATTAGTTTAGATGACAACGTAATACATCAACTCTTGCCCCTAATATTTAAGATGTATTGAATAAATGATAAAGGCATGTAAACATAGAAAATCTCTCGTGTATATATCTTGAATGAATATAAGCAACATATATATAGCAATGCTGTTCTTTTAATTTCTTCTCTTCTTTTCTTTAGGGGGGTTATTTCATGGTCCTGCCTGAATGGGCCGAGCGGTTGTTGTTGCCCTTCCCAAACAGACTAAGGGTTAATCGTTGCCCTACCTGAATAGGCTGAAAACTGAACTTTCTTTATTGCGGTGTGTCAGGTCATGACCCTGCCTTTCATGGGGGCTGGGGGCACTTTGCTTATTGCTTTTACCATCGGGCCTGCATAATCAAGCATTTCGTGCTAATACGTGTTGCCTTGGCGGGCCTTGCTAACACGCATTAGTCTAAGAATTAACATTATACAAAATACATCATTCTAATAATTAACACACTATTCTTCAATTCATAATGAGTGTTATTGTTTACCCACAAATTTGACAAAATGCATACAGATATAAGCATCATTTGTAAGCATAATTTCATAAATAATATGTATGATCATACCGCCTTTTCTTGAGGTTGTCATGTCATGGCCCTGCATGAACATGTACAAGGGGTTGAGTTTTACCTGGCGATAACCCCACAAAGCATCACCTTGTTCGTCCAGGCTGAGGGGTGATCCCTGCTCAGCCTGAGCAGGTAGAGGGTTGATCAGCGCCCTGTCTGACAGGCTGGTGGACAGACCGACGACTAAGCTTTCTTGCCCCTCCCTACACATGTGGCTAAGGGTATTTTGCATGTTATTTTACTGCCAAACCTGCACAATTACTCATTTCATGCTAATGTGTCCCAATTTAAATAGAACACGCTAGCATGCATTAGTCCAACAAGTGGTATAGTTTATCAACTCTTTATCCTCGGTTTCTTCAATAAACAACCATTACCGGTGTCAAATTTATTAACCATGTTATCATACATCAACTTAAATTGCACAAGCATGTAGACTATAACTGGCACAAGCATGAACCCTTTTTTATCTTTAAGTGATCATGCATAGTGTCTTTAGTTTTGGATTTCAACATGACAGTCGCATACGTGATTTCTTAAATTTATTTGCTTACACTTATGCACTAATAAAGTATTTCTTAGAATTAGGAGAATAATTACTTCCATGGAGCTAAGTGATTTTGCTCGAAACACTTTATGTATATGATTCTATAGAGAGCCATGCCAAGGTTACTATTTAAGTGAATAATTGTATATTTCTTACCTTGGCGGCTGCTGCTGCAGCCAGTATTGTTTTGCTAATGCACCCAGCCTTGTCCTGCTGATGCTCCACCATATGGGTGTTCTTTGCGCTCCAGCTGCCCTGCAAAGTTGTGGTTGTGCTCTGCTTTAGACAGTGCTTGGCCTGGGCTCTGCTGAGTCATGCTGTCTGAGCTCTGCCGAGTCCTACTGCCAGGGCTCTGTCGAGTTCTATTGTTGCACTAGACTTTACTGTCAACCTTTAGTACTTTACCTGGAATAAGAAGAATAAGTTGCACCAGAGCAATGAATACTATTGCCATTCTCATTTCCTCCTCCCCCCATTCCTTTTCTTTTTCTTTTTCTCCTTTTGTTCATTTCCTTTTCCTAGCGAAAAGGCTCTTTTCTTTGTTTTGATATTTCCTTGTCAAAGACTCTCCCTTCTTCTTCTTCTTCTCTTCTATTTTTCTTTTATTTCTTTCTCCAGCAGATCACTCATTTTCCTGCCTGTCAGACAAATAAAATTTCCTTTTTCTCAGGACTACTTCTACTTTTCTTTTGCTCCTGTAGGCTTCACCGTCCTGAACCAAAGATGGTTGAGAGATTTATGTCGTTGGAGAGCACAAACCTGGCTGAAGAGGTCGTCGGCGTTGGATCTATTAGCGATGTCGACGAAGGAGGAGGTCTTTGGCGACCTCGTTCTCACTGATGAACAGGGGCAAAAGGCTCGTCCTCTGGTGACTAGCCGCAAACCTGCAGACTCGTCGGAGAAGACCCGTCGGGGTCGGGATGTTAACGACCGCAGGTCTACCGGTGAAAGAGTTATAAACTCACTGGGGATGCTAGCCATCGTGATTGGGAGTGGGGGATTGCCCGCCGGTGAATGTGTTGACCCTCGGAGTTCCAAAAAATTGGAAAGAACTGGCGAGGCACGCTGTGTTGACAAAGCGAGCTGTGTTAACTTCTTAGATTTGAGTTGGCTCGCCGAGAAAGGTTACTTGGCTGATCTGAATCAACTTGTTGGGCCCACCACCGAGTCAACTCACTGAGTTGACCGAGCTGACTCGCTGAGTTGACCGAGCTAACTCGCTGGGTTGGTTGGGTATGCTCGCAGACATCATTGTTCGACCTGCTATGCCTTATTTTCTCCTTTCCAAAAAATAGATGAACACTTAGGTCTGGAAAATAGCCTTCTAAAAATGAAAGTAATAGATTGTATGAACAATAGATTTTCTTAGTTATGCAGATGCATTTGCTCTGGCTGTTATGCAGGCAATATCTGTTAGAGCTGCGTGAAGGCCTTACCGTCGGGTCCCCACAGACGGTGTCAGTATTAATGTTAAAATTTGTCATGGGCCTGGCCTGGAGCTGGCTGTCCAGGGTATGTTGGAGCTGCGGTGAGAGCTCTGATGTGACCTCTGTTCGGGCCTTTTCCGACATGATTCTGGCATAGATAGGGTACCTGTAAAAGAACATGGGTCACTCAGGACGGGCGGCTGTGGTCGTGCCCTCTCTGATGCCCAAGTCAGATGTGATAATATGAGTGTGGAGGGGGTGGAGCTACAGTATCATGGAGGTTGTAGTCAATTACCCTAAAATGAGCGCTTCCCTACATTTTATAGATGTAAGATTGCTTCTTTGCTTGGGTTGGATGCTGGGGCTTTGGACCTGGGATGTAGTAGTAGACATTTTAATTCAAATCACTTAAATCTTTACCTCTTTAATTTAAAAAAGCATCTTTAAAAATGAGTTTGTTTTTTTACGGAAGGGAGAGAGTATTAAAATTAGGGAAAGTATCAGGAAAGACGGCCTTTCCATAAGCTTAAGGACAGTCATCAGGGGCATTTGCCTTGAATTTTGTAATTTTTTATAAAATTTAAATATTGCATTTTATAAGTTAAAACAAGTAATATTATGTATTTGAAGGTGAAAATATAAAAATATATGAAATATAAAAATATTTTAAAAATTTTTAAATTTTATATGTAATTTAAGAAATGCAATGTATAAGGTAAGAAATAAGTGGCTTGTCCATAAGCTTATAGACATGCCGCCTGTCAGGAGACCCACTCTTAAAATTAAACAGAAGAAGTTATTTATGCTTTACAATTCAGTTCCTTGTTTTTATACTAAATTTAATCTCCGCATTTTTTATTTTTCTTTTCTGGAGGATTTTATGCTATTCTATTCTTCTCGATTTTCCACATTTTATATCTTCGACTTTGAGTTAAAACAAATTCACCCCAAGGTAGGGGAAATTTTTATTTTATCTTTGGATTAGAGAAATTTAGATGCCACTGTCATTAAAACCATGTGCATTGATGAAAAAAAAATTCAAACCTAAATGTCAAACCAAAATAAAAAACAATGTTTGCAGATCTAGGCATCAAATCGGCATAACTCCGCTCACACATCCTTGATAAAAAAATATTAAATAAGGGTGGGTCTCATGAAAAGCAGTCTATCCATAAGTTTATTGATAAGCAAGCTATTTTTTACCTTATACACTACATTTGTTAAATTACATACTGAATTTAGAAAATTTATTTTTTATATTATATATTTTACTAGGGGTCTCCAGCCCGCACAAAGCACGGGCTGTCGACAATGGATTATGAAATTGTGTAGTCGTTTATGAATCAAAAAATAAAATTAAATAAAAAATAAAGTAGTAGTGAGGTGTAATAGGAGTTTGATTGGAGAGTGGTGGAGTGGAAAGGTTCGTAAGGGTTTAGGCCTGGAAGGGGTTGTTTATTCCGACCTCGAAGGGGTCATGTCTTGTGCCCTCGAAGGGATAATGTCTTGTGGCCTCCAAGGGGGTAGTGTCTTGTGTCCTTCGAGGGTAATGTCTTGTGCCTTCGAAGGGTTAGTGTTGTGCCCTCGAAGGGGTAGTGTCGTATCTTCGAAGGGGTAGTGTTGTGTCCTCGAAGGGGTAATGTCGTGTCCTCAAAGGGGTAGAATCGTGTCCTCAAAGGGGTAGTGTTGTGTCCTGGAAGGGGTAGTGTCGTGGCCTCGAAGGGGTGGTGTCTTGTGCCCTCGTAGGGGCTTTGTCTTGTGCCCTCGAAGGGGTAGTGACTCGCGGCCTCGAAGGGGTAGTTTATTCTGGGCTCGAAAGGGTAGTGTCTTGTGTTGTGCCCTCGAGGGGGTCTTGTCTTGTGCCCTCGAAGGGGTTGTACATTCTGGGCTCGAAGGGGCAGTGCCTCGTGCCCTTAAAGGAGTCTTATCTTGTGCCATCGAAGGGGTAGTTCATTCTGGGCTCGAAGGGGCAGTGCCTCGTGCCCTCGAAGGAGTCTTGTCTTGTGCCCTCGAAGGAGTCTTGTCTTGTGCTCTCAAAGGGGTAGTGTTGTGGCCTCAAAGGGGTAATTCATTCTGGGCTCAAAGGGGTAGTGCCTCGTGACCTTAAAGGGGTAGTTCATTCTGGTCTCGAAGAGGTAGTGCCTCGTGCCCTCGAAGGGGTTGTTCATTCTGGGCTTGAATGGGTCTAGTCGGGTGCCCTCGAATGGGTCTCGTCTTGTGCCTTCTAACGGGTTGTTCATGCTTGGGTCAAAGGGGCAGTGCCTTGTGCCCTCGAAGGGGAAGTGCATCGTTCCCTCGAAGGGGTCGTGTCTTTTGCCCTCAAAGGTGCAGTGACTTGAGCCCTCGGCGGGTTAGTACCTCGTGCCCTCGAAGGGTAGTACCCCGTGCCCCCGGAGGTTAGTAACTCGTGCCCTTGAACGGTAGTACCTCGTGGTAGTGCATCTTGCCCTCGAAGGGGGAGTGCCTCGTGTCCCTGAAAGGGACTCGTCTTGTGACCTCGTAGGGGTCTCGCCTTATGCCCACGAAGGGGTAGTTCCTCACGCCCTTGAAGGGATATTGTTTTGTGCCCTCAATGGGGTCTTGGCCTGTGCCCTCGAAGGGGCAGTACCTCGTGCCCTCGAAAGGGGAGTGCCTCGTGCCCTCGAAGGGGTCTCGGCTCGTGCCCTCGAAGGGGTCTCGGCTCGTGCCCTCGAAGGGGCCTCATCTTGTGACCTCAAAGGGGTCTTGTCTTCTGGGCTCGAAGGGGTAGTGCCTCGTGACCTCGAAGGGGTACTGTCATGTGCCCTCAAACAGGCCTTGTTTTGTGCCCTTGAAAGAGTCTTGCCATGTGCCCTTGGAAGGGGTAGTGTTGTGGCCTCAAAGGGGTAAACCTTTTTGGGCTCGAAGGGGTAGTGCCTTGTGCCCTCAAAGGGCCAGTGCCTCGTGCCCTCGAAGGGCTAGTGCCTTGTGTCCTCGAAAAGATCTCGTCTGCTGCCCTAGAAGGGGTCATGTCTTTTTCCCTCGAAGGGGTAGTGCCTTGTGCCCTCGAAGGAGTCTTGTCATGTGCCATCAAAGAGGTAGTGCCTCGTGGCCTCGAAGGGGTAGTTCATTCTGGGCTCGAAGGGGTAGTGCCTCGTGAACTAGAAGGGGTAGTTTATTCTAGTCTCGAAGGGGTAGCGCCTCGTGATCTCGAAGGGGTAGTGTTTCGTGCCCTCGAAGGAATAGTTCATTCTGGGCTCGAAGGGGTTGTTCATTCTGAGGTCCAAGGGGGCTTGTCTTGTGCTCTCGACAGGGTCTTGTCTTCTGATCATGAAGGGAACTTGTCTTTTGCCCTCAACGGGGTCTCGACTTGTACCTTCAAAGGGGTTGTTCATTCTGGGCTCTAAGTGGCAGTGCCTCGTTCCCTCGAAGGAGTCTTGTCTTCTGCCCTCAAAGAGGTAGTGTCGTGGCCTCAAAGGAGTAGTTTATTCTGGCCTCGAAGGGGGAGTGCATCTTGCCCTCGAAGGGGTAGTTTATTCTGATCTCGAAGGCGCTATTCATTCTTTGCTTGAAGGGGTCTTGTCTAGTGCCCTCGAAGGGGTCTCATCTTGTTCCTTCTAATGGGTTGTTCATGCTTGGGTCGAAGGGGGCAGTTCCTCGTGCCCTCGAAGGGGAAGTGCCTCGTTCCTTCGAAGGGTAGTGCCTGGTGCCCTCGAAGGGTAGTACTTCGTGCCCCCTGAAGTATAGTACCTCGTGCACTCGAAGGGTAGTACCTCGTAGGGATCTCGTCTTGTGCCTACAAAGGGGTAGTGTCTCATGCCCTTGAAGGGGTCTTGTCTTGTGCCCTTGAGGGGTTGTTTATTCTGGACTCAAAGGGGTCATGTCTTGTGCCCTCCAAGGGGGTAGTGTCTTGTGTTTTTCGAGGGGTAATGTCTTGTGCCCTCGAAGGGTTAGTGTCGTGTCCTCGAAGGGGTAGTGTCGTGTCCTCGAAGGGGTAGTGTCGTGTCCTCGAAGGGGTAGTGTTGTGTTCTGGAAAGGGGTAGTGTCGTGGCCTCGGAGGGGCTTTGTCTTGTGCCCTCGAAGGGGTAGTTCATTCTGGACTCAAAGGGGTAGTGAATCGTGGCCTCGAAGGGGTAGTTCATTCTGGGCTTGAAGGGAGTAGTGTCTCGTGGCCTCGAAGGGCCAGTGCCACGTGTCCTCGAAAGGGTAGTTCATTCTTGGTTTGTGTTGTGAACTCGACGGGGTCTCGTGTTGTGCCCTCGAAGGGGTAGTTCATTCTGGCCTCGAAGGGGTAATGCCTCATGACCTTGAAGGGGTAGTTCATTATGATCTCGAATGAGTAGTGCCTCGTGCCCTCGAAGGGGTTTTTCATTCTGGGCTTGAAGGGGTCTTGTCTGGTGCCCTCGAATAGGTCTCGTCCTGTGCCTTCTAAGGTGTTGTTCATGCTTAGGTCGAAGGGGCAGTTCCTTGTGCCCTCGAAGGGGAAGTGTCTCGTTCCTTCGAAGGGGCAGTGACTTGTGTCCCAGAAGGGTAGTGTCTAGTGCCCTCGATGGGATAGTACTTTGTGCCCTCGAAGGGTAGTACCTCGTAGGGGTCTCATCTTGTGCCTACGAAGGGGTAGTTCCTCATGCCCTCGATGGGGTCTTGTCTTGTGCTCTCGACGGGGTCTTGGCTTGTGCCCTCAAAGGGGTTGTTTATTCTAACCTCGAAGGGGTTATGTCTTGTTCCCTCGAAGGGGTCGTGTCTTGTGGCCTCCAAGGGGGTAGTGTCTTGTGTCCTTCGAGGGGTAAAGTCGTGTGCCCTCGAAGGGTTAGTTTCGTGTCCTCGAAGGGGTAGCATCGTGTCCTCGAAGGGGTAGTCTTGTGTTCTGGAAGGGGTAGTGTTGTGGCCTCGAAGGGGCTTTGTCTTGTGCCCTTGAATGGGTAGTTCATTCTGGACTCGAAGGGGTAGTGACTTGTAGCCTCGAAGGGGTAGTTCATTCTGGGCTCGAAGGGGTAGTATCTCGTGGCCTCGAAAGGCCAGTGCCTCGTGCCCTCGAAAGGGTAGTTCATTCTGGGTTTGTCCTGTGCCCTCGACGGGGTCTCGTGTTGTGCCCTCGAAGGGGTAGTTCATTCTGGGCTCAAAGGGGTAGTGCCTCGTGACCTTGAAGGGGTAGTTCATTCTGGTCTCGAAGGGGTAGTGCCTCGTGCCCTCGAAGGGGTTGTTCATTTTGGGCTTGAAGGGGTCTTTTCTGGTGCCCTCAAAGGGGTCTCGTCTTGTGCCTTCCAAGGGGTTATTCATGCTTGGGTCGAAAAGGAAGTGCATCGTGCCCTCAAAGGGGAAGTGTCTCGTTCCCTCGAAGGGGCAGTGACTTGTGCCCCCGAAGGGTAGTGCCTGGTATTCTCGAGGGAGCAGTGACTTGAGCCCTCGACGGGATAGTACCTCGTGCCCTCGAAGGGTAGTACCTCGTGCCCCCGAAGGGTAGTACCTCGTGCCCCCAAAGAGTAGAAACTCGTTCCTTCAAAGGATAGTACCTCATGCCCTCGGAGGGTAGTGCGTCTTTCCCTCGAAGGGGGAGTGCCTCGTGTCCTTGAAAGGGACTCGTATTGTGACCTCGTAGGCTTCTCGACTTTTGCCTACGAAGGGGTAGTGCCTCACGCCCTCAAAAGGGTCTTAGATTGTGCCCTCGAAGGGGTCTCGGCTTGTGCCCTTGGAGGGACCTCATCTTGTGATCTCGAAGGGGTCTCGTTTTCTGTGCTCAAAGGGTCAGTGCCTTGTGGCCTCCAAGGGGTACTGTCTTGTGCCCTCGAATTGGCCTTGTCTTGTGCCTTCGAAGGATTCTTGCCTTGTGCCCTCGAAGGGGTAGTTAATTCTGGGCTCGAAGGGGTAGTGCATCGGGCCCTCGAAGGGCTAGTTTCTTGTGTCCTCGAAGGAGTCTAATCTTCTGCCCCCGAAGGGGTCTTGTCTCGTGCCCTCGACGGGGTCTCATCGTGTGCCCTCTAAGGGGTTTTACATTCTCGTGCCCTAGAAAGAGTCTTGTCATGTGCCGTCAAAGGGGTAGTGCCTCGTGGCCTCGAAGGGATAGTTCATTCTGGTCTCAAAGGGGTAGCGCCTCGTGATCTTGAAGGAGCAGTGCCTTGTTCCCTCGAAGGAGTCTTGTCTTGTGCCCTCGAAGAGGTAGTGTCGTGGCCTCGAAGGGGTAGTTCATTCTGGTCTTGAAAGGGTTGTTTATCTTGGCCTCAAAGAGGTAGTTTCTTATGGACTTGAAGGGGTAGTTTCTTGTGGACTCGAAGGGATTTTTTCTGTCCTCGAAGGGATAGTGTATTCAGGCCTCGAAGGGGTCATGTTTTGTGCCCTCGAAGGGGTCCTGTCTTGTGCCCTCGAAGGGGTGGTCTGTACTGTTTCGAGGGGTGGTGTATTGTGGCCTCGAAGGGGCGGTGTATTGTGGTCTCGAAGGGGTAGTGTCGTGGCCTCGAAGGGGTAGTGTTATGGCCTCGAAGGGGTGTTGTATTCTGCCCTCGAAGGGGTTGTTTATTCTGCCCTCGAAGGGGTAGTGTCGTGTTCTCAAAGGAATGATGTATTCTGGAGCTTCGAAGGAATGAGGTAGTTTCTTGTGGACTCGAACGGGTTGTTTCTTGTGGACTCATTATTAGTATCATTATTAAATATATATATATATATATATATATATATATATTATTTATACATATACATATATATTTTTTGGAAAATTTTGAAGGAAAGATTGGAATATTGAATAAAATTAAATTATTACATGTACTCTAATTCCATTTCGGTAGGTGTTTTCACAGCTGGTACACCACTGCTACTATCAATGAATGGATTAGAGTTTTATCCACAAAGTTCTGAACCCGGCACACCTAAGCAAGCGAAAAATGATATCACATATTCCAGCAAAATAAAAGGGATTGGAGTTCACCATCCCTGACTTAAATAGCATCTCTAGCGTTCGTAAAAAAAACATCTCAAGCTAAACCTATGACATAAAGACTTACATGTATGGGGGGGAATCTAGAAGCTGACAGGATTATTTATTTGATAACTAAACCTTAGGCTGTCGGATCAAGTTTCAATTATGTATTTGTCTTGCAATTTTAGATGATTACAGCAAACTAAGCCTTTCTTACACTGTGTACGGCCACCTACATGTATCATATCTCAGAATCCAAAATTTAAAAAATAATTGGCATCGGTAAAGCAACTAAGATCTATTATTAAAACACAATCAGGAAAATCAATCAATATCTGCAAAATACATATTTTCATCAAGATCCCAACTCAGAAAACTCTAAAAATTAAAACTTTTGCTTTCTACGGGTTATTTAAAGTACAAAAGAACAACTCGAGCAAAGAATAGATCAGATTTTGAGCACCAAAAGGCTTGAAAGCTAAATTAAGAGCAGAAGGATCATGATGTTCTGTGCACAATGTAGGCTTACAAAATACCTGCAACAACTATGACCGCCAAACCTTAGAAAATGAAAGACCAATGAAGAACCCGTGCACTCGAACCTGATTCCATACCATCTCCATCTTCTTCTTCATCCCTAATCTAAAACCCTCGAGCTCTGCCACTGCTAAGAACGATAAAGGCACGACAAACTCTGCTCAAGCCCCACCGAAGAGGTCTGTTCAAACGATAAAGGCATGGCGAACTTAAGGTTCACCCTTCAACCTCAGACCCTCATTCTTTGTGAAATCAAGCAGATCCTTAACATCGTCACTAAATGTGAAACCCTATAAATCAAGAAGAATCAACGATGCCATCACCACCTCACCGCCAAACAGAACAAAATCTTCGACACGACCAACCGAGTCAGCACCCAACACCACCAAATGTGTAAAAATCCATCAGAGACGCGATGGAAAGTGTAAGGGAAAGAAATGAAGAGAAATCGACCTACCTTGTTCCAGATCTGCAAGAAATTGGGGTAGGCGGAGATAGGGTCACGACTGAACTTTTAAAAATAAGCTTGAACTTTTAAAGAATCAATTGCAATCAGATTTCAAGGATATGCACAACACATGCAGTAAAATTTGGTATCCTAATATGCAGCACATGCATTATTAAAAAATTTTCCTTTGTACCATCAATCAATATCCCATAAGATTGATATTGTTGGCCATTTCCATTACCATAAAAGAAACAGCTACATTACCTTCTCTACTTTTCCTTTTGTCAAAACCGCCTTTTCCATTAGCAATAGTTGTCTTCTTGGACGACCTTTTCCTCCACAAAAACCATTCCCTCACAAGCAAAAACCATATCTTATTGTGTAAGAAACTCTATTTATTGGAAAGTACTTAGTGAAGAAAATAAATAATACTATACTTTCTTAACACAGGTCAAACGAAAAACCTCAAAGCAATAGGATACCTCATTAAAAATTTTGCAGACCAGTCGCATCGAATACCTCCCATTTGTAACATCAAACTACAACAAATTAGTAACCAAAGAGAACATAGTCCTGCCAATAACACCAAACATGAATTGATCATATCAATCTCATTCTACACAAGCCTTATTTAAATCCCTATTTTCCAACAAAGAAAAATAGCCCAACAAACTTAAATTAGAACAGCATGCAGATCGAATGAGGCTATGAATGAAGTAATTACAGAAATAAGAACTTATTTTTAATGCAAAAGACACTCACTCAGTTTATCTGTCAGATGTATATCTCACATTCCTCAGCTGCAAGATTCGACCAAAAACTTCTATCATGGGCAGTCGGCATTGGCAGCTTCTGCCCCCGCCTTTCTCTTCCATTCCTGTGACACCAAATCCCTCTGTAATGCTTCGGACATTGATCAACCATCAGAAATCCAATGATTAATGATGTAAATCATCGAGCACCTTCTGTGCTACCTTTGAAAATGAAAAAGGACCAAGAAGAGTACAAAATAAACCCATCAAAACATGCACAAACTTCAGCGATGCCATCACCACCGCACCGCCCAACAGAACAAAATCTTCGACACGACCAACCGAGTCAGCACCCAACACCACCAAATGTCTAAAAATCCATCAGAGACGCGGTGGAGAGGGTAAGGGAAAGAGATGAAGAGAAATCGACCTACCTTGGTCCAGATCTACAAGAAAATAGGGTAGGCGCAGATAGGGCCGCGGCTGAGATGGAGCCACAAGGGAGGGCACGGTGGAGACGGAGACAGAGACGAGGACCATACGGTGGTTGAGGAACCATCATCACAGGACAAAAAAAAGGAGTAGACTCGAAGGGATGGTGTATTTGCCTCGAATGCCTACGACGAAAAGTTACTATTCACCGAACCCATCCGCGCTTTTAAGATATAAAGATATTTTCACATTCAAATACATATTACTCCGTTCATTTTTTTATTTATGGCATAATAGGTTTAGGTGTTTGGATTTAGGTGAAGAAAATGACTGGATGAAATTAAATGTAAAAAGTAAAAAGTAGATTGAGCAGATGGAATTGAAAGAATCTTACCTAAAATGGAAAGGGTGCCAAATAAAAGAAAATATTCATTTATAGTAAGTGCGCCATAAATAACAAAACAAAGGGAGTATTACTTATTTGGAAAAGTCTTGGAAAAGACCGTCTTGGCTTATGGAAAGACGGGGTTTAATTAGAATAATAAAAGGTAAAAAAATCTTAGTTGCAATATTTAAAAATTATTTTGTAATGTGTAATAGTTATAAAGTTTATAACCCTATTCATGCAACCCAGAAATTTTATCTTCATTAATTCTAATTTGCACTTTAAACATTTGTCTTTCTATGTCTTATGAAAAGACCATCTTTCAGGGGACAGACTCTGCTTATTTTAACTTCAAAAATACAAAATTTAAGTGTTAATTATTTTAACTTCAAAAATACAAAACTTTACATTTTAAAAAATTAAAATATTTAAAGTAAAAATTACTATAAATCGCATAAATTTAAGGAAATGACACATTTTCCGGGACTTTCTCATTAAATAAAATTGTACACTCCTGTACTTGACACCAGCCGGTGTGCGCGACTGTGCGTCCACACATTTTACTCTATTAAAGTACTGTAAATTGTTCAATAATTCAAATTTATTACATCAATAAAGTATACTCATACATAATTAGGCCCATAAAAATGGCTCGCACTGGATGTGGCAGCTATCAGTATTCTTTTTTAAGAGTGGGTCTCCTGACAGTGGCCTATTTATAAGCGGCATGTCCATAAACTTATTGACATGCCAATTATTTTTTATCTCATACACTGCATTTCTTAAATTACATACAAAATTTAAAATTTTTAAAAATATTTTTTTATATCATATATGTTTACCTTCAAATACATATTATCACTTGTTTTAACTTATAAAATGCAATATTTAAATTTTATAAAAAAAACTACAACATTTAAGTCAAATGCCCTGAGGACTGTTTATAAACTTATGGAAAGACCGCATTTCCTAAGACTTTCCCTTTTCAAAATTTTTTTTTGACATTTTTTCTTTTTTTCCTGGTCTATTAGTATTTGTTAGTATGATTGACATTTGGATGTATCTTGTCCGTTTAATAAAATAAAAAATGTCCGTTTCACTAAAATTAACATATTTGATTTTGGTGTTATCCCAAGCATTTGGATGGTTTTTGATGATATTGAATTCATTTTGCCTAATCTAAACCCATGAAATTATTTAAAAATAATATATTAATATTTTAATATATTACTAATTTATATTCTTTATAATATATGATCAAGTTAACGTACTAATATTATAATTTTTTATTGGTTTTAATTTTTTACTATATATAATCAATCATAACTTGTTAAAATATATAACTTCTAAACATATATTTAATTGTATTCAATATTTATCTGTTTCCAACTAAATTAATCATTTCACTTCATAACTCATGTAATTTTTCTTATATGATTAAACTTTAAAATTTTAAATAAAACGTAATCTCAATATTTTAATTAATGATATCGCGCAACGCGATGGTAAACCCACTAGTTTTTTAGAAAAGTTAAAGAGTTTTTCTCTTGAAAAATCAATGTTATCGAAAAATCAATGTTTAAATTGCAAATTCGAAAAAATCAAGAAAAGTTTTTTGGGTTGCATTAATCGGATAATAAACTTATAACTATTGCACGTTACATACTCCTTCTGTTCCATTTATATTGGCACCTCCGTGGAAGCTCTTGGATTTTTGCAACCTCTGACATTGTACATAAAGCTGATTGGGGTCCTTATTCTTGGTGGAAATAGTACTAAATTACTGTAGCAGTTACATGACTAGGATTGTGAATCATTAGCATAATTTTTGCCCCCAAATTGTACTTTACAAACCCACTTGCGTAAGGCTGAAAGGAGGGAAATAAATGCACTTTAATTCAAATTCCCACCTTAACAGCAGCCATTACAAGGCAGTGAAACTATTCACCACTTAGCCTAGATTAAAAAAGAGACCAGCAATTGTGAAG
This sequence comes from Rubia yunnanensis, assembly GCA_037428765.1. NCBI lineage: Eukaryota > Viridiplantae > Streptophyta > Magnoliopsida > Gentianales > Rubiaceae > Rubia > Rubia yunnanensis. Next base: position 113,865,553 of record CM075061.1, on the reverse strand, counting down.
ACCTCAAAAACTTCTCATTCTCTTCTTCTTAACCTCTAGAATTTGTCTTACTCTCGGGTTTTCCGTAGCCACCACTGAATGCCGGATCGGCAACGGTTGAATGATTCTCAGCGGTGTCAAATTGGAGAGTTCATCCTCCAAAATTTGAGCGAAGGCAAGCTTGTGACCCATCGCCGTAAGGAGGCAGCCCGACGATGGAACACTTCGGTTCGCACTATAAGCCGCATGGCGAACCTGCACAAAAGACAACATCAGCTGGGGTTATGTACAGATTGGAGCAGCAAGGCCAAAGGAAAAGAAGGAAGGAAAAAGGTTAAACTAAACAAGGAGTTAGCTATGGCAGTTCCCCTCCAATTACGCACATCACAAAGGGGATTTGCAGCTGCAATTGGAGTAAGCACTATGACTATGCATCGCTGGATCAAGAAGGGTCAAGTTCGGAGACATTCAAATGCAATAAAACCACTGATTTCAGCCACAAACCAGCTGCACAGGTTACACTACTCCATATCTCACTTGCAACATGATACAAGTCTAGGAAAAACAACATTCATGGATATGCATCACATTATACACATAGACGAGAAATGGTTTTACATCACTAGAGTTGCAGAAAAGTACTACCTTCTTCCGGATGAGGAAGAGCCTCACCGCATGGTTCAAAACAAGAGGTTCATAAAGAAAATAATGTTCCTATGTGCCGTATGTTGGCCAATCATCAATAATGAGGGGGAGGTCTTGTTTGATGGGAAAATAGGGATATGGCCATTCTCACATGCAGAAGCTGCGAAAAATACAAGCAAAAATAGACCAGCCGGCACTTTGGAAACTAAACCAATACCATCAATTGACCGTGAAGTTACCAAAGAGTTCATGTTGACGAAGTTGGTCCTAGCTATCAAAAGAAAATGGCCATTACTAGCTAGCACAAACATAACAATTCGGCAAGACAATGCTAGACCCCACATATGTGATGATGATCCTGAATTTAGAATGGCAGCTAGTTCGGATGGCTTCAACATCAGATTAGGTTTTCAGCCCCCAAACAGCCCTGACTTAAATGTTCTAGATTTGGGCTTTTTTAACTCGATACAAAGTTTGCAACACCGGTCAACGACACACACATTGGATGAACTAATTTCAGCCACAGAAACAGCATTCGAACAGTTGCAGCCAGAAAAACTGAACAAAGTGTTTCTAACGCTACAGTGTGTCATGGTGGAGATTATGAAATGCAAAGGATTATTACCACATATGGGGAAAGATGCGCTCCAACTACAAGGATTATTACCAAGTGACATAGAGGTGGACACTGAATTGGTTAGAGAGGGCTTACAACACTTGATAGCAGCTAACAAAGCAATGGGGCTTGAATATATTATGCATCAATTAATAGGTTAGCTAGTAGGTTTGAAATACCCACAGGTTTTTTTTTGTGGTTGGATTGGGCTAGGCATGCCTACAGGTTGCAAACACAATGCTAGGTTTTGTTAGTGTGTTTGCAATCCAACCATGTATGTGTTAAAAACCAATGGTAGTTTACTATTTTCAGAATGAAACCAATGGTAGCTTACTATGTGTTAAAAACCAATGCCTACAGGTTTACTATTTGCAGCCACATACACAGTTAGAAGCACATGCCACATACACAGACAAACATCAAATAGACAGCCACAAACACACAGACACTGCAGCCACAAACACGCAGCCACGACAGCCACAGAACACAACCGCGAGAGCCACATGCACAACCACATATGTAGCATAACAGAACATGATAGCCACAACCACACTGCCAAGACAGCCACATACACAGCCACAAACATAGTCTGAAAAATTCATACCCAGCCACACAGAATAATACAAAGTTACAACATGTGAAATCTCAAATATTGTTATTCAATACGCACAGTGAATAACTACAATCGTACCTACACATGGAAGATGACCTTCCACATTTCCATTAATGCTTTCGGGGGCAGTTTTCCATGTTCGTCGCTCCGATATTGACTCAACAATAACTTGTGCACGGAAGGATGTACCTGAAAATAGTTGACAGCCAGTCGTTCAATGTTTACAAAGAATGGCACGTCTATGTGAAGGAATCATGCTTCATAGTGCCAGCCTACAGACTAACAGCAAGTATTGACCACGCATTGAACACGTAATGACCATGATCCAGCCTACAGACTAACAGCAAGTATTGACCACGCATTGAACACGTAATGACCACGATCCAGCCTACACACTAACAGCAAGTATTGACCACGCATTGAACACGTAATGACCACGATCCAGCCTACAGACTAACCACGCATTCACTAACACAGAGTATTGACCACACATTCAATTAGTACAACATGGAGCTCCATGGAAGGTTTACCTCCGGCAAATCGATTGGTACCCCATTTAGCTCGTACACGAACAATGCTGAAGCTGATGTTGTCGCCTGAATCTCCCCACTCGGCTGTGGAGTTGAATACGTTGCATCATCCTCCAATATATGAACCCCGCCCTCCTCGTCAGATTCGTACGTATCGGTGACGCCCGGTGACCCCTGAGCATCCACGAACTTCCGACAGCCTGACCTGACCCGCCCCAGTGCCAGAGATCTTGTCCTCCGGTGTTGAATTCGTGGGCAGCTGCTCCAGGACGAAGGTATCGACACCATGTCTGCCAGTGATACGGACTTCTCGGCTGCGGTCGCCGTGAAACTTTGCGTCTCGTCGACGAAGGTATCGCCTGGCTGGGACTCATACGGGAAAAGGGGTTCGGAATCACCGGGAAGGGGCAGGTGATTGTCGGACATGGACCGATCTGGGGTTCCGACAGAGGTCGCCGTGGCAAATCGACGGATGTTGGACATCGGCCGTCGTGGCAGATCGGCGGACTCGGGCTGAGATACGGTGGCCCGTAGGGACGGTGGAATTCAGCTCGGCGGGATGTAGGCGTTGCTGCTAGAGCGGCGGCAGAATGTAGCCGAGCTTCGTACGGCGGAGGGATTTGGGCTTCGGTTCGTACGGTGGGATGGAAGCGAGCGTCGTCGGCGGCGGGATGGAAGCGAGCGTCGGCGGCGGGATTCGTCGGCCAGCTTCGTCGGCGAGCCTCTGATACCAGGGGAAGTGACTTACTCTGCTAGGGTTTTCAGTTCGTAGGGAAGAGGAGGCGGACAGAGACAAATGTGGATTGAAGAGATGAAATCTGATTTTTTAGCCTTATCCCATTTCTGCCAAATAGTTGACCCAGCAAGTCGAAAATTCAAAATTGGGTCAGACTTTGGGCTCAACCCAATTCGTACTGAGGAGGGAAAGGTTTAACCTGCTGGCTTAGTGATTGGGTTTATGTCCCTAAACTGGATGCTTAACCGAGGAAGCAGGAGTAAATTCTGAAAATAAATGAGGGCAACATGGGAAAACATATAAGTTGTCCCCCCCTTATTTGGCAAAAATTCAGAGGTGCCACAAAAAAAGAAACATCCATTTTAGGCAGGTGTGCCAATATAAATGGAACGGAGGGAGTAATAAAATTTAATATTCCAATTAAAGAATTTTCTTTTCTATAATTCTAACTCAACTTGTCTTTCCATATACCTATGGAAAGACGGTCTTCCTAAGACTTTGTCCTTGTTGAGCCCATATTTTGAAAAACGGTCTTTCCAAAAGTAATGGAAAAACCAAAGTTTAAACGGCAAATTAGAACAAAAAGATGAAGATAAAATGTTTGGGTTGCATTAATCGGATCATAAACTTTATAACTACCACATGTTATCTAATAAAATTTTAATATTGCAATTAAAATCTTTTACCTTTATTACTGTAGTTAAACTCCATTTTCCTAAGACTTTGCCTAAATTTATATTGAGACTCCGATTCTCAAGACTTTGGCTAAATTTATATTCACAGTTTTCTCTTCCTCCATCTTAAACTAAAACATCCAAGTATGGTGAAATATGAAGCTCTTGGCTTAGATTCCAATAAATCCACTAAAAAAATATAGCACTTCCCTTTTTGACCCATTATCACAATTTATTCCAATGGAACAAGGCATTAAGCAGGCAGTGGCCCCAGGAATGTACGAGAAGGCCTTCCATTGGATGAAACACGGAGCATGTGAATTTCCATTGGAGGTCAACAAATTGCTCGGTCTTCCGGGAGATGACTGTAAATAAAGCAAAAACCAGAGGGCAAATGTTGACACAATGTCCCTATAATTAGCCGAACAGGCACGCAGTCTGAGCTCCACTCTAACGGCCCAAATGTCCGGATTTACTCCCCGTGTTTTACCGTTGCTACTGTTACTATGCTCCCTACTGGGTTCTTCACTTGGGGAGATCATTTTCGAAGAAAGATTTGAAGGTAAGCATTGAGTTTTGATTCGCCATATTTAGTGCTGCTTAAGTAAAGGATGGCTTAACATGTGTCTGTTGAATTTGGAGTACGATAACTTGGATGATGAACTGACTTGGTTACTGTGCTGTTGTATTGGAATGGAGAAGATGGGTGGCAGAGCCGGTGGGTGAGGTCTGACTGGAAAAAGAGTGAGGGCAAAGCAGGCTCTTTCAAGCACACTGCTGGCAAGTGGCCTGGCGATCCTGATGATAAAGGTTTCGTTCCTCCCACTTTTTTTAATCTTTTTATTGGATTGCTACAATGAAGAGTTGATATTTTGAAACTATACGTTAGGACCAGGAGCGCGTGTGGGTCGTAATCGGGTCTATTCTCTGTGATTCCATAAGGCATAGATGATAAAAAATCGTGATTGGTGGCAGGTTGTGTATGAAAATAGCTAGCTCTAATTGTGAAGAATATTGCAAAATCTCACATGATAAATTCCTGCCTATGCATCGGTTGAATTTAACTGTCAAAGTTAGGGAGTTTTGACTGGGATAGACGCAGTATATGATGGCACGGACCTCTTAAGGACTTTTTTACTGCACTGCATTATCAACTTATTCTAGGACTAACTGTGTGATTTCTGCTCTTTCATTTTTGTTCTACACTGGGCCGCACTATGTTAATTAGAACTAGATGAATGAATGAATGCATTAGGTTTCTTGTTTCCGCCAGTTTTAGTTTCTTCTGTGCAATACATTGTATACTGCATCGAGGTTGGGACATGATGTCAACCAGGGATCATTCATCTGATTCACTGGTAATGTATTTTGGAAATATCTAAGATACGTTTACTAGTATTTCCTTCCCTTTTTCTTTTTGAGTTTTCAGGTCTTCAGACCACTACAGATGCCAGGCATTTTGCAATATCTGCAAAGATACCAGAATTTAGCAACAAGAACAGAACATTTGTTTTACAGTATTCAATAAGATTGGAGCAAGAGATTGAATGTGGTGGGGGCTATATAAAGCTTCTCTCCGGATTTGTTAATCAGAAGAAATTTGGTGGTGACACCCCTTACAGGTTTAAAATCTACTATTTTCATGTTTTCAGTCATTTGTAAAAATCTGTGTATCAATGCATGAAAAGTGATCTCATGTCAATAAGGAAATTAATGCTGCAGTTCTTTTATTGCAATAGTTAGTGGTGTTTTTGACATACTACATAACACGTTACAGCACATGTTTTTATGTATATAAACACTGTACATACATATTTATCTTTGTTATTTATATGGCAAGTGTTTCATCTGCATCTGTAAACTTTTCAACACATGATGCTCTTAACCATTACACTTGAAATGTGGGCAAGATCTGTTAATCAGTAGGCTCGGTACTGTAGTTAACACTGTTCATGCTTTATATATTGTGTGTAATTGGGATTCTTTTCGTCAGTAAATCTTAAAGCTATTTGCCAATGTTTTTATGCAGTCTAATGTTTGGGCCAGATTTATGTGGGACACAGACGAAGAAGCTTCATGTCATATATTCTTACCAAGGCCAGAACTACCCCATTAAGAAGGATCTTCAATGTGAAACGGACAAGTTGACACATTTTTATACATTCATTCTTCGGCCCGATGCTACTTACAGTGTCCTCATAGATGGCCGTGAAAGAGATTCAGGAAGTTTATATACTGACTGGGATATCCTTCCTCCTCGTAAAATCAAGGCCGTGAATGCCAAGAAGGTGATGCCACTGAACAACTACACAATCATTATAAGCCAATGTGTCTTTAGAGACTTTTGATCTATGCTGTCAAACTTGTGTTGTTTTTTATCATAACTTCTTTCTCTTGAGATTCTTAGATTTTGTTTTCTCCTATCATGAAATGAGTTATTGGTGGTGGTATTCAATCTACTCTCGGATAATAAAATTTGTTTTCAATCTTTGCAGCCTGCAGACTGGGAAGACCGGGAATATATTGATGATCCTAATCACGTGAAACCTGAGGTATTATTATACACATAAAGATGCATCTTTCTTCTATGGGTAACTTGTCCCCTCTCAATAAATTCTGGATTGTTATAAAAGCAGGGATATGACTCAATTCCCCGAGAAATTCCTGATCCTAAAGCTAGAAAGGTAAGTTTTGTTGTTTAGCTTCTTTCAATACAACATATGCTTTCATTTCAATACAACAAAAGAAGTTTTCAAAGCTGATTAGTAGCTATATCATTGTATGTCAGTATTGTAAGGACTATATACTTTCCTCATCTTCTTTTCCTGTCCTGCATTCCCACTTATCTTTGTCATCATCCCCTTAAGTTCACATGTTTTCCTTCATCTGACTTTCTAAAGTTTTATACTTCTGTTTTGTTTTCTATTGTCTCCAACTTAGTGTTCCGAAATATCCATCTTTAAAGTGTATTCTCTTTATTAATAGCCTGCTGATTGGGATGAAGAGGAGGATGGTTTATGGAGACCGGCAAAGGTTCCTAATCCGGCATACAAGGGACCATGGAAGCCCAAGGTCTGTAGACAGCTTGTCAGGTTAAATAACTATGGTGTGCCACTTACTGCCTGCATATATCTTAATTCTAAGGGATTCTCTTTTGGTGCAACAGAAAATAAAGAATCCCAACTACAAAGGAAAGTGGAAGATTCCATGGATTGATAATCCAGGTATAAGCATAAACATGCCCCGGGCATACTTGCATGCGCTAGCATATTGACTTTTGTAAATTCTTCCTAATAAACTGTTTGTCACCATCAGAATTTGAAGATGATCCAGACTTGTATGTCCTGAAGCCGATTAAATATGTAGGCATTGAAGTTTGGCAGGTATACTGTTATTCTAATGGTTGTGGGCTATTGGAAACAACTTCATTATTTAAACAAACATTATAAATGTCTTATGATGATTCCCAATCCAGGTAAAAGCAGGTTCTATTTATGACAATATTTTGATATGTGACGACCCAGAATACGCAAAACAAGTTGTGCAAGAAGTCCTCTCCAACAGGGAGGTTAGTTTTCACTCTTCACGATACACATAATTGCAAGCTGATGTGACAGATTATGTGTATGAAATGATTTCTTCACCCTCTTGTTTCTGGACATTTCAGATTGAGAAAGAGGGATTTGAGGAAGCAGAAAAAATCAGAAAAGCAAAAGAGGAAGAGGTTGAGGCTCGACTCTATATCGATATAATTAAAGTATATTGACAGATGAATGAATATCTCTTAATAGTCTGCAACTGTTGTGCAGGAACATCGACGAGCAAGAGAGGAAGGAGAAAGGAGAAGAAAGGAAAGGGGCCATGATCGGAGAAGAGACCGTTATAGGGACAGGAGAGTAAGTGCCTGGTTCCTTTTACTTCCAATTGTTGCTAACCTTTCTTCCCTGAGAGTGCTGGGGTATTTTTGTTCCCTCCTTTTCTTCTTTCATTTTATACTCAATGTGGCGTTGAGGAAGTGTTTACATTTACTTAAGTTTCAGTTTTTCTATTCATTAACCGCATCAAAGTAAAACTGTAGCTTTATGCTCGTATTCATGGAATTGTGAAAAACCAATTGCTAAATTGTACGTCTGTTTTTGCAGCATGATCGCCATCGTTATATGGATGATGATTATCATGTAAGTTTTTTCACCGCATGTACGTGAAAATCTATGTGGATTGTGACATTTTAACACGTGAGAACCGCCATTTGCATTGCAGGATGAACTGTGAGAATGAACGTTGGCATTTGTGTTTTGTTCACAAGTGGGATGAAAAAGAACCAAGTGTAGTGTGTTGTGCTAGTAATTTTGGGACTGCTCTCTTCTTTCCTACTCAGTTGTAATCATATTACATGTTGTATTGTTTGAGGATATGCAGTAGTTCAGATTTCATCGGTAAAATCAGGCCGCTTGAGCCAATATTATGCAGTGAACTTTTTCCAAGAAAATTCCGAAGTTCTTGTGTTTGAAAATTCATAAATATCCAGAAGTAAAATCCTTGGAACTTAAAAAAAAAAAAGACTACGGAATCCATTGATTGCATGGAAAAAGATGTTACAGATTATTCTTCAATACAGCCAAAGCATTTCGCAACCCATCAATCATGTACTGACATGAGAGACTATTTGGGGTAAATCCAATCTTCTTCATTCTAACCTGAAATTCAGCGACTCTAGAAATGTCACCTTTTTCACAAAGAATTTTGATGAGTTCATTGTAACATACTGTGTCATATATACCAAACTCCTCGGCAAAGTAGCGCAACAAGCGCTGTGCTTCATCAAAGATCTTCTTTTCGCCGAAGCCACCCACCAAAGCCCTGCAAATTTCAACGTCAGGTTGCAAACCAGATTCAATCATTTCGCGCAATATGCTCTCAGCCTCCGCCAATCTATTTGATTTACATAAACAGCAAATGATAGCCTTATAGGTTCCAAAGTTGAGATTCACATCCTTTGGTCTCATCTTGGCTGTAAATTGTAATGCCTCCTCGATGTAGTTGCAATGGCAAAAAGATTCAATTAAGCAGCTGATGATCGCAAGCTTAGGCTGATACCTATCAATCGCTAACTCTTCCAAAAGACTCTTTGCAGCATATGGCTTGTTTTCTCTGCACAAAGCAATCATTAAATAATCATATAAATCTTCAGGGAGTGAAAACCCAAACTTCTGAAGCTCTACAACCAAATTTAAAGCTGACACTAAGCAGCCCTGTTTCTGATACCCCTCCACGAGCATCCGGAAAGTGAAATTATCCGGGCAAATTCCACATCCAATCACGTTATGCAACAAGGACCTTGCAGCTTGCATCATCCCCTCATTGCAGAAACCAGAAATAAGAACATTATAAGTCACAATATCTGGATTTAAACCCTTGCTAACCATTGTTGAGAAGAGCTGATGAGCATACCTAACATTTCCTCCTTTACTAAATCCATTTATTAGGGTGGTATACGTAATCAAATCAGGAACAATACCTCTCTTAGACATTATATTGTACAAGTAAATTGCATCTGTCAACCTCTTTTTCCTACAGTAGCTATCAATCAGCATATTGTATGTAACAACATCAGGATCAAAGCCTTCCTCTTCCATTTTTGCTAAAAACTTGTTCACATCATCCACACTCCCTTCCCTACTCATAACATGGATTAATATATTAAATGTACAGGTGTTGGGGTGCAGCCCAATCCTACCCATGACACTATAAATTTCCCAACATTTCCCACCATAATTCAACTTTGAGAGTCTATGCAAAAGACAATTGATGGTCACAACACTTGGAACAAATCCAAGCTTTACCAGCTTCCTAAAAACCCTATAACTTTCTTTAACCATACCCATTTTGAGAGAAGCCTTAATTAGCATATCGAACACAACAGGGTCCCAGTTACAGCTTCCAGTGCACAAAAGGAGAGTCTTGTAAACATCTACACAGTTTGAAACACCATCTCCTAGTTTCAACAGTTCTGATAAAATTCCCATAGCATGGGAGAACTTGCGAGACCATACCAACATGTGAACTATAATGCAGCAGTTCTCAGTGCTTAACTTGTGGCCCAAATCAAATTTTACCCAGTAGAAGAAGGTCAGAGCAGTGGAGAGATCGGATTGGCAACTTAATAGAACCCTTGAGATTACTGGAGCTCCCAGATGATTAACAAGCTCCTGCTCTCCCATTCTTTCGTGAAGATCAGAAAGGGCCAAATGAACATTTTCAGTTAGTTTTAAGGTAGAGCATATTAGACTAACCATGTTGTTTGGGTTTTGAGAATGTGGGAGGAGATTGAAAAGTGGGTTTGAGATTGACTTGGCTGCATTAGGGTCAGGAATTAGTTGCAAGGAGGTCGAGTAATATTGTGTTTTTGGATAGAAAATTTCTTGGCAAAGTATTAATCTAAATCTAAGACCTAATGATGAACTTTTAGCCATCTATGGCCACTGCCCGGGATTCCAGCACCAAAGAAATTGATCAAAACTGGATACTCATTTTCTGCAACACCAAAATTGGAAAAAATAAGAACTCAAACATATGAGCTAGGCCCAAACTCCATCACCGGAATTCCTGCATTTTCTTGTGCAAATTATTAAAAGGAACATGCTACTAACAAAAATACACCCAAGAACAAAAGCAACAAACATCATAAAAAAATCATCAAGAAGATGGAAAAAAGAAAGCCTTTAAACTGAAAGTAGAAAGCACGTAAGCTTTCACAAACTGGATACAAACAATCAAACGGAAAGCAATGAACTTTAGCAGAAAATAAAACACGATACTGTTGATAGCATGGTTCATCAAATTCTAACAATCAAAGGGATCCCTTTTGACAGCCAATTCCAATCCTATTTATATTAACTAAACATTAAAAGAGGAATATGTGATCATGGAATGGCATGCGAAGACCATGAATATCAAAACATCTAAAAATGAAGTATGTCGAGCATTTTAGCAAACAGCTAGCGTACATCAGAAAGAAAGGTTACACTACTGTAATCACGCCTTACCGGTTTAGCCAAATACAAATCGGTGCTTCAAGTTTCTACTTCCTAGTTGAAATTATTGGAATCCCGCGCAACGATTGCGTTCTCGTACGGTAAAAGCGACGCCAATGCGGAAAAATAATCTTGGATGTTAAATCATTTCATTTTCTATGATTTCGTAAAGTTATGACCAGAAAATTTTATGACTTAAGTCTAGTGAAGTTATGACCAGTATAGACGGACTTTTATTAAAATAATATGAAATTAGGGCCTATACTCTGCAATAACCATAAACAAAATATTCGAGATTCGATTAGAAACATTACATATTACACAATTAGAGTAAAACATATAGAATGTACTCTTTCTAGTCCCCTATATATGTCCCTTTATTTTCTGATATTTTTTCAAGTCATTTTTGACCATCGATAACTTTTGTTACGTACGATAATAAGTTATAAAATTTTACTTTTTAAAAATTACATATTACGGAGACTCCAAAGGCATCTCACATAATATTCATTACTGTATACAACAAAAGTTATCAATGGTCAAACATGCCATGAAAAATTGCCGCCAAAAATAGAGGACCGGGGAGTAATGTTTTTAACCAAAACTAAATAGTCAGGCATGTGAGTTTATCCAAATAGATTATAGCCCAAATTTGACCTGGATTTGGATTGCTTTAATCTGCAAATTTTTCATCTTTTTGTGGTAAAATTGCACTTAAGTCCCTGATCTTTCCATTACTAATGGAAAGATCGTCTTTTAAGAGACATGCTAAAATTTTAAATGTTATATGGAAAGATCATCTTTTAAGAGACGTGCTGAAATTTTAAATGTTAGAATTATGGAAAAAATGTTTAGATAGTCCGGTTTTCTTATAAGTGTTAATATATAAAAAAGGTAGCACGTAATGAAATTTCTCTCTCCACCTTAAGCAATTCTCCTTGGGTTTAGGGTGCTATTTCCTTGTGGCTTACGACACAAGCAATGAGACGGAAGGCGCTATTTTCGATTGGCAAAATCACCAAAACAATGGTGAATCTGGAGGCTTTGGAGCAGCTCTATGCAAATCTTCGCTAACGGAGGAGGAAAAACCAAATCGATCAATACCTCTTATATCTGACGCCTCGCAATTCCGACCGGCGTTGGTAGGGAGGGTTTTGGCGCCTAGAAAGATTTCGTTTGAGGATATTGTAGATCTGTTTCAGCGGTTTGCAATACCCGCTGACAAAGCTTGGGTCCTCGAGCGGGAACCATGGTTGTTTTGGAAGTTCTTACTGGCTCTGAGAGAGCCGTATGAGGGTATGATAGCATCGCAAATGTAGTTCACGAAAAGTTCATTTTGGATCCATGTTCATTGTGTTCCAACTCTCGCTATGAACGAGGAGTGGGCAAAGCTGATATGTAATGCTATTGGGAGATTGTAAAGGTTGAGAAGGACATAGACAACTTGATGGTTGGTTCGTATATGAGTATTGTTAATGCCAAAATTAGTCCTGGACTTGACCTGGAAATGGCTGTCCAAGGTCTGTCGGAGCTGCGGTAAGATCTCAGGTACGACCTCTGTTCGGTCCTCGTTCTGACATGATTCCGGTGTAGATAGGGTGCTTGTAAAAGAAAAAAGGGTCACTTCGGGCAGGGCGGCCTGTGGCCGTGCCTGCTCCAATGCCCAAGTCAGATGTGATAATATGAGTGTGGAAAGGGCGAAGCTACAATATCAGGGAGGCTGTAGTCACTTACCTAAAATGAAGGGGAAGCCCTCATTGTATAACTGTAGGGTTTCTTCTTTGCTTGGGTTGGATACTGGGCCTATGGGGATATGGGCTTCAAACCCATACTTTATCAAGTCCCCCTAGCCCGATGTCGCACTCCTGAACAGCTCAGGGCATTGGGGTAATACATGTCTGAGCGTCCTGGATGCTTGTCGAAATGTCGTTGCTGGCGGGCATTCCTGTTCATCGAAGTGGAATTCTTCATCTTGAGTTCGTCTCTTATGGTCGCTGATCTATGTCGCAACCCTATTGCTGTCAGCCTGGATCCTACCTGGCGACTTAGTAAATTCTTTTTCCTCAGCCTCGTTCACTTTTCAAGCCGAACCATACTTTGTTGCCTGCTGCGTCAACTCGGATTTTGCTGTCAGCTTCGTGAAGTTTTGCTCGGGTCGTTCATGGCGAACCTTCTGGCGTCGGCCTGGGCTCTGCTGCCAGTCCTTCTAAATTATAACCGAACTCTCTCGTTTCGGCCTTATAAATTCTTTCAGGCAGAACCGTACTTTGTTGCCTGCTGCTTCAACTTGGACTTTATTGGCGGCTTTATGGAGTTCTGCTGGGTCGCTCATGGCGGCCCTTTTAGCGTCGGCCCGGGCTATGCGTCCAGACCTTCTAGATTATAACCAAACTCTTTCGTTTTGGCCTTATTGATTCTTTCAGACAGAACCATACTTTGCTGCCTGCTGCATCAACTTGGATTTTACTGGTAGATTCGTGGAGTTCTGTCCGGGTCGCTCATGGCGACCCTTCTGGCGTCGGCCTGGTCTTTGCAGCCAGGCCTTCTAAATTATAACCAAACTATTTTTTTGGCTTTATTAATTGTTTCAGGCAGAACCGTACTTTGTTGCCAGCTACATCAACTTGGACTTTGCTAGAACCTTCGTGGAGTTCTGCTCGGGTCGCTCATGGCAACCCTTCTGCCGCCGGCCTGGGCTCTGAGGCCGGGCTTCCTAAAATATAACTAAACTCTTTCATTTTGGCTTTAATAATTCTTTCAGGCAGAACCGTACTTTGCCGCATGTTACGTCAACTTGGACTTTGCTGGAAACTTCGTGGAGTTCTGCCCAGGTCGCTCATGGTGACCATTCTAGCTTCGGCCTGGGCTCTGTGGCCAGGCCTTCTAAATTATGACCAAACACTCTTGTTCTAGCCATATTAATTCTTTTGGGTAGAACCGTGCTTTGCTGCTTGCTGCGTCAACTTGAAATTTGCTGGTAGTTTAGTGAAATTCTACCCTGGTCGCTCACGGCGACCCTTTTGGCGTCGACCTGGGCTCTGCTGTCAGGCCTTCTAAATTATGACCGAACTCTCTCGTTCCGGTCTTATTAATTATTAACCTAGACTTTGCTGGCAGTTTTGTGAAATTCTGTCTGGGTTGCTCATGCCGACCCTTCTAGCATCAGCCTGGGCTTTGCGGTAAGACCATCTAAATTATGATCGAAACTCTCTCGTTTTGGATCTATTAAATCTTTCAGGCAGAACCATACTTTGCAGCCTGCTGCGTCAACTTGGACTTTGCTGGAAGCTTTGTGAAGTTTTGCCCAGGTCGCTCATGGCGACCCTTCTGGCATCAGCCTGGGCTCTGCGGCCAGGCCTTCTAAATTATAACTGAACTTTTTCATTTTGGATTTATTAATTATTTTACGCAGAACCGTACTTTGCTGCCTGCTGTGTCAACTTGGACTTTGATTGCAGCTTTGTGGAGTTCTGCCCGGGTCGCTCGTGGTGACCCTTCTGGTATCGGCTTGGGCACTACGGCCATGGCTTCTAAATTATAACCGAACTCTCTCGTTTCGACCAGATTAATTCTTTCAGGTAAAACCATACTTTGCTGCCTGTTGCATTAACTTGGACTTTGTTGGCAGCTTCGTGAAAGTATGCTCGGGTCGCTCGTGGTGACCCTTCTAGCATCGGCCTGGGCTCTACGGCCAGGCCTTCTCAATTATAACCGAAGTCTTTCATTTCGGCTTTATTAATTCTTTCATACAAAACCGTACTTTGCTGCATGTTGCGTCAACTTGGACTTTGCTGGCAGCTTCGTGGAGTTTTGCCCGGGTCGCTCACTGCGACCCTTCTGGTGTCGGCCTGGGCTGTGCGACCAGGCTTTCTGAATTATAAATGAACTCTTTTCTTTCGACTTTATTAATTCTTTCAGGCAGAACCGTACTTTGCTACCTGCTACGTCAACTTGGATTTTGCTCGTAGTTTTGTGGAGTTCTGCCCGAGTCGCTCATTGTGAGCATTCTGGCTTTGGCCTGGGCTCCGTGACCAGGCCTTCTAAATTATGACCGAACACTCTTGTTTCGAACATATTAATTCTTTTGGCAGAACCGTACTTTGCTGCCTACTGCGTCAACTTGAAATTTGCTGGTAGTTTCGTGAAATTCTGCCCTGGTCGCTCATGGCAACCCTTATGGCGTCGGTTGGGGCTCTACGGCCAGGCCTTCTAAATTATGACCAAACACTCTCGTTTCGATCTTATTAATTTTTTTAGGCTGCCTGCTGCGTCAACTTGGACTTTGCAGGCAGCTTCATGAAATTCTGCCTGGGTCGCTCATGCCGACCCTTCTAGCGTCGGCGTGAGCTTTAAGGCCACGCTTTCTAAATTATGATTGAACTCTCTCGTTTTGGCTTTATTAAATCTTTCAGGCAGAACCATACTTTGCAGCCTGCTGGGTTAACTTGGACTTTGCTGGCAACTTCATGAAGTTCTGCCCGGGTCGTTCATGGTGACCCTTCTGGCGTCGGCATAGGCTCCGCGGCCAGGCCTTCTAAATTATAACTGAACTCTTTCATTTTGACCTTATTAATTCTTTTTTGCAGAACCATACTTTGCTGTATGATGCGTTAACTTGGACGTTGTTGGCAGCTTTGTGGAGTTCTGCCGAGGTCGCTCATAGTGACCCTTCTGGCGTTGGCCTGAGCTCTTTGGCCTTATTAATTCTTTCAGGCATAACCGTACTTTTCTGCATGTTGTGTCAACTTGGACTATGATTGCAGCTTCGTGGAGTTCTGCCCGGGTCGCTCATAGCGACCCTTTTGGTGTCGGCCTGGGCTCTGCGGCCAGGGCTTCTAAACTATGACCAAACTCTCTCGTTTCAGCCATATTAATTCTTTCAGGTAAAACCATACTTTGCTACTTATCGTGTCAACTTGAACTTTGCTGGCAGCTTCGTGAAGTTCTGCCCGGGTCGCTCATGGCAACCCTTCTAGAGTCAGCCTGGACTCTGCAGCCAGGCCGACTAAATTAGGACTGAACTCTCTTGTTTGGACCTTATTAATATTTTCAGAAAAAACCGTACTTAGTTGCCTGCTGCATCAACTTGGACTATGCTGGCGGTTTTGTGAAATTTTGCTTGGGCCGCTCATGGAGACCCTTCTTGCGTCGGCCTGGGCTCTGTGGCCAAGCCTTCTAAATTATGATCGAAATCTCTTATTTCGGACTTATTAATTCATTCAGGTAGAACCGTACTTTGCTGCCTACTGCGTCAACTTGAACTTTGCTGGCAGCTTCGTGAAGTTTTCCTGGGTCACTCATGGCTAGCTTTCTAGCGTTGGCTTGGGCTCTGTGGCCATGCCTTCTAAAATATAACCGAACTCTTTCGTTTCAACTTTGTTAATTATTTTAAGGTAGAACCGTACTTTGTTGCCTACTACGTGAACTTGAACTTTGCTGGCAGTTTCGTGGAGTTCAGCCCGGGTCGCTCATGGCGACCATTCTAGCGTTGGCTTGGGCTCTTCGGACTTATTGATTCTTTCAGGCAGAACCGTACTTTGTTGCCTGCATAATTGAGCAATTCATGTTAATAATGCCTGCCTCGGTGGGTATTGTTAACACGCATCATCTTAAAAATCAACATAATATATTAGTTCTTGAATTTCACATTGAGTGTTATTGTTTGCCCACACATTTGACAAAGGCATGCAGATGTAGGCATCATTTGTATGCATTATTTCATAAATAATATGCATGACCATACAACCTTTCCTTGAGGCTGTCATATTATGGCCCTGCATGAACAGGTAGAAGTGGTTGAGTTTTACCCGGCGATAACCTCACAAAGCATTACCCTATTTATGCAGGCTGAGAGTGCTCCCTACTCTACCAGAACAGGGAGGGGGCTCGTGGCGCCCTGTCTGTCAGGCTGGTGGACAGGCTGATGGTTATGCTTTCTTTGCCTGTTATTTTCCTGCCCGACCTTTACAACTACACATTTCATGCTAATGTGTCTTAATTTAAACAGACCATGCTAGCATGCATCAGTCCAATCGATGATATGATTTGTCAACTCTTTACTTTCAGTTTCTTTAATAAACAACAGTTACGCAAGTTTGACTTTATTAACCATGCTATCATGCATAAACTTAAATGTGATTCTACTCGAAACACTTTATGTAAGCTTATGCAGAGAGTCATGCCAATGTCATTGTTTAAGTGAACAATTTAATATCTCTAACCTTGGCGGCTGCTGCTGCAGCCAGCTTTGACCTGTTGATGCAGCCAGCCTTGTCCTGCTGATGCAGCCAGCCTTGTCATGTGGGTGCTCCACTGTGTGACTTTTCTTTATGCTCCAGCTGATCTGCAACATTGTGGCTGCATTCAGTCTTGCTACATGGGCTCTGTTGAGTCCTGTTGCTGTGAGAGATTTTAACTCTTGGTGTCTTGTCTGAAATAAGAAAAATAAATTGGAGCGGAGCTACGAATATAATTGTCATTCTCCTTTCCTCCTCCCCATTTTTTATATGAAAAAGGAATTTTCATTTTCTTTCTCTCCTTTCTCTTTTTCTTTTTCTCTCATTCTTTTGCTTCTCTCCTTTCTCCAGCGTGCTTGACGCGTTTTTCTCTTTTCCGCCAACAGTGTCTGAGAACGTCACCTTCACTGGAAAGTTGTCTTCTTGCCTGCGGCCTGGTGTTTACCAAAAACCTAATCTCCTTTGCTGGAGAACGGTACCCTGAACTCGTTGTCGTCGTTATGCCCTAGTGGGTCTGGCGATGGGAGTGCTGAAAAGTCGTCTGGCTCACCGGATCCATTGGCTCACTGGATCCATTGGCTCACTGACCGTTCATAATGATGGGCTCCCCCCGAGATACTCTTTTTGCGCTAGAGAAGTTGCTAATTCACCGGAAAAGACGATACGTTGTTGACAGCCTCCTTCCATCGATGGAAAGGATAACCAATTGATCTGCTGACGCTAAAGACGCCGGATGGTCCGCAGCTCGCCGGAGAAGATGGCGCCCATCAGTGACAAAGGGGCATCGGATCGTTGTTGGCGAGGTCATTGTCTCGGACGTTTGTCATCGGTGAGACTCTTAAGAATCTTGAGCGGACTCGACAAGTTGACTGGGTCAACTCGTATGACCTGGTGGCTGAGTCAACTCGCTGAGTTGGGCCGAGTCGATTCACTGAGTTGGGTTCACTTGTTGGGCTTACCGGGTTTGCTCGCTGAGCCGGGCCGGTCTACTCTCCTTTCGGCTTCATTTCTTTATTCAGCTGGGTCTCTGTATTTCCCCTTTTATTTTTTCTGAAAAAATAGATGGACATTTAGATTTGGAGAATGGGTATGTTCTTTCTTCTAAAGAATGAAAATAAATGATTGTATGAACAATAGATTTGCTTATCTGTGCAGATGCTTTTGTTTTAGCTGTTGTGCAGGTTGCATCGGTTAGAGCTGCATGGGCCTGATTGTCGGCTTCCTACCGTCAGCGCCAAAGTTAATGTCAAAATTTGTCATGGGCCTGACCTGAAGCTGGCTATCCATGGTCTGTCAGAGCTGCAGAGAGATCTCCGGCATAGCCTTTGTTCGGGACTCGTTCCAAAATGATTCTGGCGTAGATAGGGTACTTGTAAAAGAAAATATGTCACCTAGGGTGGGGCGGCCTGTGGCCATGCCCACTCGGATTCCCTAGTAAGATGTGATAATATGAGTGTGGAGAGAGTGAAACTACAGTATCAGGGAAGCTGTAGTCAGTTACCCTAAAATGAGGGAGAAACTCTAATTTTATAGTAATTATGAGGTTGTGGACAGAGTGCCACCAATACTCAAAAGACCCCCACTCGCGAAGTTTGTTGAAAACTCAGTTTGGCAACCTAACCTTGATGGTATACCAGATAAGTTTGGTGGAAAGTTACTGATTTCTTACCCCAGGTCAAGCCGAGATGAGAGTAGCACAAATGATTTGGGTAATACGGTGGTTGTATTTCCTTAAGTGGTGGAAAGCGAGTTACAAGATTTCATCATTGAGGATCAGACATCCCCGGGAAAATCCCAGTCGGAGATGGTAAATGTGGGTATGTCTATCAAGCAGAAGGACGTTATACTTGTTGATCCATTGAGCCCTGCAATGGTCTAGGTACTGGTTGAGTTTTCTTCCTTGGCAGCACGGATCTTGAAGCAAATGGAGAAGGGCAAGAAGAAGAAAAATATGCCAAAAAAGAAAGCCCAGAAGATCGTGCAAAATAAGCCGAGGGCAAGAAATAGTCGTGGGCAAACAAAGAGGAAGCTGGAGCTTGGAGCGTCAATGTATACTGGGAGAAAGGAAAACCAAAAACAAAAGTAGCAAACTAGCCTCGAGGAGGCATCTCTAACCGTGGAAGGAAGGAGTATTACATAGGCAATGACTGGCATTGAAGACCACTTCTGCCAAGGCCGATGAATATCCTGTGTTTGACTTGGCGTGAGCTTTGAAGAGCTTGGGCAGTTCAGGAGCTGTGTATTATGTTACGTTTAAAATCCCTGACTGTTATTTTTCTTAGTGAAACTAAGTGTTTTGTAGGAATTATTGATAGTTTAAAGTCGCAATTAAATTTTTTTGGTGTTGCTTTTGAGTCGCAAAGACGCTCAGGTGGACTTGCTTTGTTATAGAGTAAGCAAGTAGTGGGAGATTAAATGTTGATGTCGAGTCGTGTTTTATAGATATTTTTATTACAATTTCTTGAAGTTTTGTTCGTATTACTGGGTATTATGGGGAACCAGCAGTTGCTCGAAGAAGAATAGGATGGAAAAATTTTAAGCAGCTTGTCGGGGAACCATTTATTCCATGGCTATGCCTTGGCGACTTCAATGAAGTCTTTTCACAGGATGAGTTTCAAGGAAGTAGGCAAAGATTGGAGTGGCAGATTGATGCTTCCAGGGAGGCTCTTGATTTTTGTGGTTTATTTGATAAGGGATTCACGGGCCCAAAGTTTACATGGAGCATGCTAGCTACTTGACTAGACACTAAGTGAGGGAGATTCGATCGTGAAACGTGCAACCAAAATTTTCATGATCTCCTCCACTGGTCCTCAATCGGGGTTTTGCCCATGGTGTACTCTGATCACATGTGTTTCCATGCCCGAATCTAATCACGGGATCCAGCAGCTAATCGCCAAAGACAACAAAGAAGGTTTCATTTTGAGGCGCGCTGGATAAAGTCCAGTGATTTTGAAAAAAATGGTGGAAGAAACGTGGAATGAGTTTGCAACTTCTTTGCTCCAGAAAATGGAGAATTGCCCGTTAAGGTTAAGGAAGTGGGGGAAAGAAACGTTTCCTGATATACCAAAGCGTTTAGAGAAGATCATAAAGGCTATTTTTGACCTGGAGAAGGGAGCTATCACGCAAGAGGCAAAGTAAAAAATAGCAGCCTTAAGACAAGACTACGACTTATTGCAAGATGCTGAAGCTATTAAGTGGAAGCAACGAGCAAAGCAGCACTGGTATAAGGGGGGAGACAGAAACACAAGCTTCTTTCACAAGTTTGCATCAAAACGTAGAGAGATTAACCACATAAGCAGGCCGAAGGATGAGAACATGGTGCTAAAGACAGACGAAGCCAGTATTGAGCGTATCGTTGTTGATTATTATATATGGCTTTTCTCGTTGGCAGAAGTAATCCATCAATTAGTTGAAAGGCTTCAACAAAGGGCTACATGTGATATGGCTGAGAGTCTCATTTGGCCGTACACATAGGTAGATGTGGAAAAAACGTTAAAGAAATTGCACCCTTACAAAGCTCGGGCCCTCACAGTATGAGTCCTATTTTCCCCCCAAAAATTCTGGCATATCGTTAAGGCAGGTGTAACTACTTTTATCTTAATTTCCTAAATCATGGAGTGTTTGAGCCGACTATGAATTACACCCACATTGTGCTGATTCCGAAGACTCATAAGGCATAGTTGATGCCAGAATTTTGCCCTGTCAGTGTCTGTAATGTGGTTTATCGACTGGCATCGTAGACGGTGGCAAATAGGCTTTAGCTTATCATACCAAAAATGATCTCGAAGTACTAATAGGCATCTATTTCAGGAAGGTTGATCATAGACAATATCCTTATACCTCATGAGTTCCATCACACCATGAAAGGCAGGAGCACGGGAGCCTTAGGTCAAATGATTATCAAGCTCGATATGAGTCGGGCGTACGACATGATTGAATGTAATTTTGTGTGCTCCACCCTACAAGCTATGGGCTTTCCAGAGACTTTGATATAGTTGATACACCAATGTTTATCGACGGTATCCTTTTATTTTATTCTTAACAGTGGAGAAATGGGTCTGCTGCAACCGAAGCGAGAATTGAGACAAGGAGACCCTCTCTCGCCTTACCTCTTTATCATTTGTTCTGAAGTCTTCTTGGGACTCTTGGCAGATTTGATGTGTTGCGGAAAGATAAGAGGAATATGCGCATCCAGGTTTGGCCCTAGAATATTCCATTTATTCCTTGCAGATGATACACTTCTCTTCGGCAAGGCAACGGAAGAACAGGCAAAGCCCCTCCTGTGGGAAATCACTTTGTTTGAAGGTGTTTCAGGGCAAAGGATAAATGCTGATAAATCCGGTATATTTTTTAGCCCTAATACAACGACAGAGCACGGGCTAAGGTATGTGACATTCTCAAGATACAGGAGGTCAGGACACAGGAACCTACCTAGGCCTTCCGTCAGAAGTGGGGAAGTGTAAAATAAAAATATCTTTCAAGACTTGAAGGTTACAATCGGGAGAAAAATTGATGGATGTAGCGAGAGGAATTTATCTAATGCTAGAAAGGAGATACTATGAAATTGGTGCTTTATGCTATTCCTAGCTATGCTATAAGCTGCTTCACCATTCCGGACACTTTCTTGGATGATATCCGGAGTATGATTAGAAAATTTTGGTGGAGAGGAGCCATGACAGGTACACAAAAAATACACTGGATATCAGGGGAGAAAATGGCGCGAGCAAAGTTGAATGGAGGCCTGGGATTTCATGACTCGAGGGCAGCAAATTTATCGCTTCTGGGTAAACAAGCATGAAGATTATTAGTAAACCAAAATGCCCTAGTTACAAGGGTTTTTTAGGGATAAATACTTTCCAAGCTCCATGGTATTTGAAGCGGCTTTAGGTGGGAGACCTTCATGGTCCTGGAGGAGTAATCTTAGAGGCGTAGAAGTGCTCCGGCTATGGTGCAGGAAGGAGATAAAAGTCCGAGAGACATACGAGAATGTGTTATGATCCATGGCTTTCGAGGGAAGAAGATTTTCGTGTCAAGGAGCCCGACCGTATTCCGGCGGAATTATCTTCAGCTGTCAACCTGGTGGACGCAGAAATACGCTGGTGGAGAGCTGATTTCTTGGCGGAGTATTTTCATCACGAAGATGCAACGCTCATTCGTAGTATGCAACCGCCGCAGACTACAGGGACCGATCACTGGTGTTGGCATTACAATTCTACCAGAAAATACACTGTTAAATCTGCGTACCATACGCTGGTGGAATCCCCGCGTTAGTCCTTGCACCAAAATGCACTAGTTGAAGACGCGGATCGGAGGTTATGGAGGAATCTGTGGCAGACTCGAATTCCTCAAAGGGCAAAGCATTTGGCATGGCCAGTTATCACGGAGTCGCTTCCAACATGTGAAAACCTTTGCAAGAAAACGATGGATGTCGTGGAAACTTGTATCTTGTGTGGTGAGGAGAATGGAACCGCATGGCACTTTTTTTGAGTGCCCGTACGCCTTGGAGGGATGGAAAATGGTGACTTTGGAAGGAAAAGTGGAGGAGACAAGGAGAAACATGTCAGAACTTTGTGGGAAACTTGCAATGACGAAGAAACTGAGTTTTGTGTCATGATATGTGATGGACTGTGGTTTCAAAAGAATAAAAAAAATTTTGAGAAAAAGTGCCTAGGACCAGAGGTAATGGCGGCAGGTGTGGTGACCAATCTTCGAAGTTTTAAGTCGGCGAACCAGTGGCCAGAGCGCCACTCGGATGATCTCCAGCCGCAATCCTTGCTAAGGCCACCGAAAGATGGTTTAAGAATCCACTTTGGCACAGGTACGGGAGATGGTTTTGCGACAACTGGAGTCATATACTTGGATGGCAAGCAAAGTTTTTGTCAAGCGACGTAGAAAAGAGTTGCTGGTGCAATAAACTCGACCAAGGCAGAAACACTTGTGTTACTGGAGGCGACGAAATGGGCTGTAGAAAGCTGTGATGAAGGCATATGGATACTCGGTGATGCAATGGAGGTTATTCGTATGGTCCGAAATGAGGTAGAATCCCACCATAGTAACGTGGATATTGTGTGACCGATTCAGCAACTCATAGTGGAGGTAGGTTTAAATTTGCCTTATTGGATTCCTAGAGATAAAAACATTCTCCCTCACTCGCTAGCTAGTTTCGCGAAGTCGAGTAGGCACTGGAGATTGTATGGGAGAATCCCTAAGATTTTCTACCTTCAAACGATATTGGACGTTTCTAGTAGTATGAAATGATAACCTTTATTTTCAAAGAAAAAAGTGTAAATATATAATTCATAGTTTTCAAAGGTGCAGTTTACATATATCGACATTGACTTTGAAAACTACTCCGTCCCATGAGTAATGACATTTTTTTTTCAAAGTTAAATTCGGTCAACTTTGACCCTAAATATAAACCAATATATATATAAGTATATATAATAAAAATATCATGTGAGACATTGTTAGATTCATTTAAACATTTTTTTTTCTAAATTTTTTATGCGAATGTAGTTAGAGATATGGACGGTCAAATATGATAAGTGAAAACTGTGAAAAAGTAAATATGTCATGACTAGCGGTGCACAGCCCATGACAGCCAGCATTGGCACGAGGCCTCCGTCCCGCATGGCCTGTGCCAGAGGCCACTGGCACGAGGCCTCATCCAGCACGGCCGTGCCAGCCTCCCTTGGCCGAGCTGCCGGCCTCAACACGACCTGTGTCATCCACCATGCCAAAATAGTCTAAGTATGGATGCAAACCGTTCCTTTAAAATGGCCCGTGTGGTTTCAACTCAAGATTCAAAGACCAGCCGACAGGGTGTGATGTTCTACACGGCCGCACCATCATTTTGCTCAAAAATTGACTCCTAACCGATGCCCCGCAAAGCTCCACATGGCTCGTGTCATTCAATTGGTCGAGACACCACTCTCATCCGACGGCCTGCACCAAATGATGCAGGCGTTGCATGATCAGAAGGCCAAAGATCGTGCCCAGCCGACGGTCTGTGTCAGCCGGCACGGGTGGCCAGCACGACCTGTGCTAGAATCACCCAGCACGTCCGTGCCAGTAGCATTTTACACAACGGTGCCACGACGCAAGGCCCATGCTATCAGTACCTAGCACGGTCGTGCCACATGTGGTGTCCCATCCCGTCCCGTCCCGTTTGCGGCTACTAGGGTTTTTTGGCCTATTTTGGGCCTTTTTCAAGGCCCATTTCCTACCACTATAAATATAAGCCCATGTCTACTATGTAGGGTTTAAGTTTAGCACATTATTCTAATCTTGGAGATCATTTTAGAGAGAGAAAGAGAATAACCCTTCTCCCTAATTCCATTTTCTTCTCTTCTTGATTTGCCCAAGGGCATTAAATCCAATCAAATATTTGGGTTCAATGCTTGGGGAGTATTTAATTTACTTGGGGTTAGTGTTTGTATTCATGAATTGATGATGGTTTTTTTTAGATTTGTAAATTCTCCTATCTTTATGTCTTATGAATATTTGTGTTTGATTTATACTTTCCATTCTTGTTAGATTTATGCCATGCCATTGTTATGATACATCCATACATTCTTGGTAGTGTAATATTGTGCTAGGCTTCATTGCTATCTTAGGAGTGTTAGATTATAGAGTAGGTTCAAGAACACCAGGGAGATCAGTGCATTCATGTTACCTCGAGAGTATATCTTCCGATTGGTTAAACCATAATTCTAATTGGCTAGTTGTGTGAGGAATCACATGTTGGGGATGTTAGACTAAACCCTAATGAGGGGAAACTCTTGGCTTACCCCGATAGATGAGCATGATTGTTTGTAGCAACTAGAGTTGTGCCAACTCTAGAGTCATCACAAGATATCAATTCCTTTGCCTCTCTAGGCCTAGGGATTGGTATAGTGGAGTGCCCAGGAAGTATTACCCTCACTTTCATATCTAAAGGTTGCGACCTAGCTCAAGGATTTATTCCTTTTAGCGAGGGCACATTAGCATTGGGAGTGAGATGACATGGATGGACTGTGGAGTCACTGGATTAAAGTGCATCCTAAATTACGGAGGTGGTGAGACATGCATGTATTGGTGGCAAGTACCTTTTGTGTGACAAACGAGGGGAAATTTCTGGCTTACTCCCCACTATGTGACATAGGCATAAGATATGTCTATATATTTGTATGTGAATGAATCAAGGATAAAAGTCATTCATCGGTCATGTTACGCTAACACCCCCCCAAGTGCTAGTTCACGTAGTTTATTCTCTTGTGATCTTGCATGCTTGTAGTTGTTAGTTTAAAAAACCCCCAAAAATATGTTTTGCAATATTTAGCTATTCCTAAGACACAGACAGATTGACAACCCGGGCGTGGCTATGTGTAGTTGGCTTTTGGATATCTAGCATCTCTGTGGACAAACCCAACCTTGCCACACTACCTTCCCTATAGGTATCATAGTAGTAGGAACATGATCATAATATAAATCTTTAAATTTGATCCCCTTTGAATGCCCTCTGCCTCGGGTTAATTTAAGCTGAACTCCCATGGATAATTTTCTGTGCCCTAGGTGGACGTGGGTCAAATGTTAGCACCGCTGCCAGGGATGCTAGTTCAAAAGTTTGATTGTTAACTCACATAACACATTAGTTGAGTAGTTAGTGTTGTTCTTTTGTTTGTTTTCCGGAATAGGTACTGCTTAAGTTATTAGTATAAACCGAGGACCCTTGCACTACGATTCCTAACTTTGTATGTTTTATTTGTTTGAGTTTTAATTGAAAAAACAAAAAAAAACATGCAGGGAGGAACTACTCAACAAATGAAACTTTGTAGGGTGTGTCATTATGATCACCCTGCGGAGTGTTGCTCATGGATTAGTGACTATGGGAGAGATACAGAACTTTCTGTGATACAAGATCAAAGGGAACACGAATGGTACACATACCATGACTCAGCCGACTTGATCTTAGCTCGAAAATCCACATGTGAAAAAAAATACTTGGGGCTTTAACCAATTTTGGAAAGACCAGTGAATTCCTTCAAACCCAAGTATTTAGTTGCATTAGGGATTGCGGGATTCAGATATCTCTGAGTGTTAAGATAATTAGTGGGAAAGTAAGTGAGCCAATAGGGACGGTAAACCAACTGATAGGAAGGCGCAAGCTAATGGATGAGGAAGCTCCACCACCTCCATCTTTGGATGGGTTGAGGAGCATGAATCCATTTGAGATCCTTGACCAACATGAGGTTAGCTCTGTATCTTTTGATACTATTGATCTTATGCCTGAATGTGAAAAATTGTTGAAAGAATTATGTGTTTTGAGACATGAATTTTGGAACAGATTGATAGATTAAACTTTTAATCAACATTCTCCTCTATTCGATATGGTTGATGATATTGTGCAAGAAACTTTCAATGTGAATAAAAGGGTAGCTTCAGAGAATGACTCTTTAAATAATACATGCCTTGATTCTCTAGATGTTAACCTAGTAGGAAGTGTGGGGAAGATTGATCCTCAAGCAGAGAACCATGTAAAAGCCTTGCCCAAGAACCTAGATGAGCTAGTGTTGAATGAGACCAAACCTTCAACAGAGAAGCCACCTGTAGTTGAACTTAAGACTTTACCCGAGAACTTAAAGTATGATTTTTTAGGTGAGGGTGAAACACGACCTGTGATTATCTCTAATAAGCTATCTAGTGACCAATAGAGTAGGTTGCTTGGGGTTCTTAGGAAATTCAAGGGAGCCATAGGCGGTACATTAGCTAACATTAAAGGTATATATAAGCCCTTAACCTTGCATGCATCGTATACTATTAGAGGAGGTTGCAAAACCCATACGCCAACCTCAAGGGCGATTAAACCCACCAATGATGGAAGTAGTTTTAGGTGAAGTCATTAAGCTACTTAAGGCAGGGGTGATATATCCTATCTCTGATAGTACTTGGGTGAGTACCACTCAATTCGTGCCAAAAAAGAGTAAGGTGATTGTGTTAGAGAACAAGGATGGGGATTTGGTACCTACCCGTATTCAAAATGGGTGGCGAGTAAGTATTGACTACCACCGCTTAAACGCTGTAACTCATAAGAACTATTTTCCCCTACTCTTCATTGACCAAATGCTTGAGAGGTTATCCAATCATGCTTATTACTGCTTCCTTGATGGCTATTCGGGATACTTCCAAATAGTCATCGATACTAATGACCAAGAAAAGACCACCTTCATATGCCCATTTGGCACTTTTTCCTATAGGCGCATACCCTCTGGTCTTTGCAATTCCCTAGATACTTTCCAGAGATGTATGGTTAGAATATTCTCGGAATTTATTATGTGCTTCGTTGAGGTCTTTATGGATGATTTCACCATTCAGGGAGACTCAATTGATTCTTTTCTACATTATTTAACACTTGTACTAGAATGTTGTATTAACACAAACCTCGTGTTAAATTATGAGAAATGCCATTTTATGGTGAAAAAGGTCATTTTTTCTAGGTCATGTGGTGTCAGCCCAAGGTTTGGAGGTTGATAAGGCTAAAGTGAACACTATCAAATCCTTACCTTACCCTACTAGTGCTAGGGATGTTAGGTCATTCTTAGGGCACGCCGGTTTCTACTAGTGATACATTAAGGATTTCTCTAAGATTTCCTCACCTTTCTGCAAATTGTTGCAATAGGATGTTGAGTTCAATGTTGATGACAAGGGTAGGAAGGCCTTTGATACCTTGAAGAACATGCTTGTGACTACCCCTATCATCCAACTCCTAGACTGGTCCATCCCATTTGAGATCATGTGTGATGCAATCAATTACGCCATAGGAGCGGTTCTAGGCTAGAGGGTAGGAAGAGTGCCACACATCATATACTATGCATCGGTAACTCTTAACGATGCTCAATGCAACTAGTCCACCACGTAGAAAAAATTACTAGCCGTAGTCTTTGCCCTAGAGAAATTTAGACAATACCTATTAGGAACCAAGGTCATAGTGTACACGGATCATGCAACACTTCTCCACTTGATGACCAAGAAAGAATAAAAACCTAGACTCATTAGGTGGTTACTTCTTCTAAGTGAGTTTGACCTTGAGGTAAGAGACATGAAGGGCACTAAAAACGTAGTGGCCAATCATCTGAGTAGAGTACCAACCCTCAAGAACCTAGAACCCACCAAGGGAAAGGCAAAGTTGGAATCCATCCGGGAAGAGTTTCCCGATGAATAGTTGTCGGGATGACAACTAGCCAACCTTGGTATGCTGATATAGTGAACTATCTGACCATGAGAGAGTTTCCTCACTCTTATGACCAATCAAGAAAGGATAGGTTGGTGAGTGAGGCAAGAGATTATTTTTGGGATGATCCCTACTTGTGGAAACATTGCTCCGACCAAGAGGTTAGGCAATGTATTCCTAAGGATGAGATAGAACCTGTCCTTAGATTGTGTCATTCTTCCCATGTTGGTGGGCATTCTGGGTACAAGAGGACCGCTAGGAAAGTAGCGGATTGTGGCCTTTATTTGCCAAACATGTTGAGACATGCCCGTGATTTTGTCACCTCATGTGACCAATACCAAAGGTTAGGGAATATCTTATTAAAAAATGAGATGTCCCAAGTCCTTTCAATGCTGGTTGAGATTTTTGATATGTGGGGGTACAGATTTCATGGGTTCTTTCTCGGAGTCCAATGGAAATATCTTAGTGGTGGTAGATTACATGTCCAAATGTGTCGAGGCCAAAGCGACAAGGAAAAATGATGTATGAACAGTAATGAGTTTCCTTAAATCTAACATCTTCTCACGTTTCAGTGAACCCAAAAAAATTAGTGATAGTGGAACTCATTTTTGTAGTGCAGTCATAGAAATCTTGCTTAAAAAATATGAAGTGACCAATAGAACATCCACTGCTTACCACCCATAAATAAATGGCCAAGCGGAGAGATCCAATTAAGAGATCAAGGCCATCCTTGAAAACATGGTGAGCCCGTCTAGAAAGGATTGGAGTGCCTAGTTGGATGGTTCACTTTGGGCCTACCAGAACGTATACAAAACTCCCGTCAGCATGTCACCCTTCCAGATCCTTTTTGGCAAAAGGTGCCACCTTCCGGTTGAACTCGAGTTCAAAACATATTTGGACGTTAAATGCGTAAATTGGAGTTGAGTGAAGCATGGAAACATGTTAAGTTGTAACTGTAGGAACTTAAAGAAATTAGGCACAACTCCTATGACACCACATTGATTTATAAACAAAGGACAAAAGCATGGCGTAATAAGAGAATAATGAAGGACTTTTTTGTGGGAAAAAAAGTCCATGTCTTCCAATTTTGGCTACATTTTTTCCGGGAAAATTTTGGACAAGGTGGGAAGTTCCGTATGAGGTAACCAAGGTATATGATGAAGGAGCTATAAAAGTGAGATATGAAAAGGATGGCACACAATTGTTGGTAAATGGGCAAAGGCTAAAACCCTACTTCAAGTGGGGAACCTTGGGAGTGAACAAGGAGGGCAATCCCCTCCTTAGTGAGCAAAAATATTCATGACTTGATCTAGTGAAAATAAATCGTGAAAACAAAAATAAAGAAACATTGCTTTCAACCGTTGTTAGTAGGATTTGGAGACTTGTTTTTCTTGAGATTTTTGGTGAATATTCAGTTTTACGCTTGGTTATTGTGGTTTTAGATGCAGGGATTTTGCAACAAAGGTTGAAAAGAGGTAACACTAGTGGAGGGAAAGGTCATTAAAGGAGGTTTTATCGAACCAAAGAAGGCACTTTCAAAGTGCCTCCTCTGGTCGCGCCTTTGGTCGTCACTAATTAAAGGAGGTTTCGAGAACTACCTTAAAAAGGCCAATTAAAGGTGGTTATGAACTGCCTTTAAAAGGTTGGAAGGACCGCCTTTAATGAGTTCCAAACTCTGAAAAAAGCTAAGTACCTTCGGCCCTTGGGATGTTCCAAACTTGGAACATATGTCAAAGGCGGTTATTAACCGCCTTTAAATCCATGGTTGAACTAACTTTACTGGTTTCCAAGTTTGGAACCGATCAGATTCTTTGGGCTTATGCCTACGTTTACGAGCTCGGAACCTATGGAATTTCCGAGTTTGGAATGGAAATTGCGTCTATATTCGGCCCCATAAGGTTGGCAGTTCCTCGATCTTGCCTACACTCCGGTCCCAACCTGTAAATTTTTGGAAGGGCTTTATTTTGTTTAAATTTAACTTTCGAGTTCGAAAGCATGTTTGTGTAAAAATGTTAATAGGGCCGGATGGCGTTACGAATTTGAACTGACAAAACTCACATTTTGGAAATTATAATTTCATTGAAATCCCCGGCTCAAAATAGGCCTCATTTGATGACAGAATTCTAACATAATACAATATATTGTTCCTGGTCACAAAAATCTATAGAAAATGTTAACAAACCAATATCCTATAGATAGGAATAGAAATGAACACAATTCTATTCCGAAATATCACTACATTCTATGGTATCTAAATTGTGTTACAATACCAAGTTGGGGTTTCCAAGAGAGTGAGAGTGGTTGATAATGAAATGCCTTGCCAAACAATTCCTTGCGTCGTTGATTTCTTCTTTTGAATAGGACTTCGTTGCCTTCGAAAGAATCTAAGAGATTCAAGATATTAGCAATTACGAATTGGACATTGAGAAACTATTAATGTTTAGGAGAAACAAATGTACAATTACCTTGTCAGTTTCAAGTAAATCATCATTCACACCTTCTATGCACTCTATTGCGTACAACATTACATAATAGCCGCATTTCCACGTTTGGGCGTGTTTCTTGTACTGAGTGAAAACCACATTAAATTGTCACGTATAGAAATACCTCACTTTGGAAAAAAACAAAGAAATTGTACTAATTTATACCTTGATTTCCACCACCTCAAATTTCATTCCATCCACTTCACAAGGGTTATTCATAGCGGACTCCAAAATCTTAACGAATTCTTCCGATGGTTGGAAGAGCAATGGGTCCATCCAATACACCCGTTTCTTTTCCACAACAATCATGATCAATCGCCCGTGATCTCTAATTAATTTTTTTAATAAAAAATGTTAATAAAATAGCTTAACTTATGTTTCTAAATGTAATTTTGATTGTTAATATCACCTTTCAATGTAGGGCGCAACGACCAATTTCTTATCCCTCCTCCCAAGATTTTTGCGAATGTAGTCTATTCTCTCTTGCTTTGTACATCCAATTTCTTGAGTCATCACGGGGCACATGTACCCGACCTATGCCTTCTTTTGATTGTACACAAAATACAAGTACCTTGCAAATAAGAAATTTTTTGCATTTGTTGTAAACAATGTAACATTAATATATAGTGAACAAGAAATAAATGTATATATAAATAAATGTTCCTTACAAGATATATATGGATATTCGCGTCTATTTAACTTGCTCACATTTCCATAAGTCTTCAAAATTGCTCCATAGGGCGATGATATCTTATTTTGCACCAAATACGAAATCGTTACCCGAGAAAGAATAAGTCGAGTTCCATTCACGCGGTTTAAGAAAATTGTTTAGCATTCATACCCAGTGGGGTGAGTCTTTCGGGACTAGTCCTTTTGTAACCGTTTGTCTAATTTTGTCCAGTGTTGTATGCCCTTGTTTGGGTGTTTTGTGGACCAGTTTTGGGGTAGTTTGGACCACCGTAGGTGTTGTTGGATGTGTGACTTTCAAATGCAGATCCTTTATAGAATCGGCATAAATAAGTCGACGCGGACACAAAATAAACATTCCTAGTTCTCCCCCAACATGTTTGTATTCACTGGCTGGAATAGGCAATGAAGCACCCTTCACAAACACCTTGTCCAGAGAAACTCTTGACAAACCTTCTGGAATTGGTACTGTGTGATTATATCTCATTAATTCATGCAAAAATCCATTGGCTATGTGGAGTGGTCTACCCTCTACATCTCAATCAATGTATAATTTACATCCACGAGAACCCTAGATTGGACAAATTAGCATTGTCAATAGTTTCAACAAAATTAGGGTTTACAATATCAAAAAGTTAATTGTTATCACTTGTGAGGATGGACTTGATGAGGTTGTCGGCCTCGCCATTAGGAGTTTGAATGATAGCTTTTTGATTTACCTCAACATCCTCGGGAGAATGGTGTGATCTTCTTGATGACGGTGTTCAATTGGGTGTCAAGTTATCTAAGTTCTTGGGAATAGAAAGGCACGTGTGTTGGATCAACTTCTGAGTAAGAATATCTTGTTGTTCAATCCGTTTCTCTTGTTCAAGGGCTTGTTTTTGCAAAGTGTGTATCCTAGATGGTTGTGCACCCTTATAGTACCGAGTAATCCCAAACGCCTCCCCTTGGGTCATGAACCCTCCCACGCCCCTAATATGCCCCGCATGGTCGGGTTTTTGTGTGGCCTCAATAAGTATGTCTTTCTTAAACGTGGGTATGAATTTTCCCTCAAATTCATCACTCTTCAATTTTTCCTAGCAATTACAATTATTGGATTTCATTTGCTAATATAAAAGGGAAATATGGTAGAGTAGAAAAAATAAAGGACATGAAAAATTACCATTCTTTTCACAATTTATTTCTTCTCCTCCTTCTCATATATACGCTTCTTGTTTTATCGACCTTTGAGGAACAAATCACACTGATCAATGTCATCCACATCCATTGGTCTTACACTAGCCATTGCCTCTTCTTCAGTCATCTCGGCCTTGATTGCAATTTGTACATTTTTTTCAAGACATTCTTCCACTAATTGCATTTCCGCCATTCCATACCCCCACGACTTAAACGATGAGGCATTAAATTCATACCTGCTAAATGTTGTTTTTCTTTCTGCGTACCCTATGTTAGAGACAAGTCAACACTAAAGGCACCTTCATCTAAATACTTTGTAAATTAAATTTTAGATTACTAACATTAGAATCATTCTCCAACGCCCTTCTCTTGTGAATCTCCCAACTCTCCGGTTGAATGTGTGTGTACATTATCCACGGCCGATCACCCTTCTCCGAAGAAAATATGTAGTCTCTTGACAAAATATATTAGTGTTCCCGGAAATTATTGCACATCATGGTAGTTTCCTTCTTCCTTATAAATATCATATCTGAGCAATCAATTTCAAAAGGTCTCTAAGATGGTTTAGAATAATGGGAGTTAAATTAATAGGGAAATTAATATGTTCAATAAGAGACGCTAAGAACACTATGACCATTAAGGGTACCTTGCATTCCATTCATAAGGTCTCCTTATAGTCTTTTGGCACCTCATGGCAACTATTGTACTTGATTTCGACCCTTGTTCTTCCTATCTTTGCCACCTAACTAGACCACTTTACTCGTTCGTTCGACAAACACTTTGCTGACTTGTTTAAAACCAATGTTGTCAACTCTTTCCTAGCCATCCTACGTTCTAGTGTTCTACAATGGGTTTTGGCTATTGCTATCTCCCCGTACACATCATCGTCATCACCACTAAATCCTACTTAAGAGGGTTGGGAATTCCGTGAACGTGACGAATCATCATGAGTCCGTTTCTTAGACATTGTTCACCCCTACATTTACATATTCCACGTCATCCTATGAAACTTACTTCATAAATCATAGTTAGTGAATTTAAAATAAAAAAATTTCTTACTAGTAAATAACCCACACTATATAAAACACACAATATCATAACTACTAGTTCTACCAACATCACATTCATTAGGTATTTACTTTATATAGAAGCTTAAACTAGCATCATAAATATTACCCTTAAAGGAACACAATAATGGAAAAACTAGGGTTCCCATTGAAGAAATCTAGGGTTTATAAGCACCTACCTCTACATCATACAAATGAGAGCTTCTTCTTGATCAAAGTTTGCCAACCTACAAGTAGAGAATGTAAATAAGCTTATACCCTATCAAAATGGGGTAAATGTAGTGAAAATTCACAAAAAATGAAGAGGATATAAGTTGTATTAATCATGAACACATACCTTTGATTTGAAGATGAAGAGAAATGGAGATGAAGAGAAGGAAGAAATGGAGAAGAAAGGATGGAGAGGTTTTGGTGTGGTGGGCAATGGGAAAATTGGCGGGTTTCTAAAGGGTATTTAATACCTTTTTGAAAAACTCGCCTTCAATTCTCTTTTTTACCCGTATGACAGAGCTTCCAAACTCGGAAGCTATTCCGCCCTTCCCAAAAACCCTCAGATCAGCTTCCAAACTCAGAACCTCTGTTTGTATTAAAAAAACCCAAGCACATTGGGTTCAATCGCTTTTCAAATGGAAAACCCCAATTTGAGCTCCCCTTGAACCCTAACCGCTACATTGACCTACAATCCATTAATCCAACAACAATGTCGAGGCCGAGACACTCTAAGAAAAGAACAGGGGTGGAAAGTGACCGCAGTAATCAACTATTCACCGAGGATGGGGAGTCAGAGCAATTTTTCAACAAGAAGGCCGTGGCTAGGTATGTTGAATTTTCAAGCGTAAATTCATTAATTCCAAGGTTATTAGGCCATCATATATTGAAGGATTGAGTTTGCAATATTTGTTAGATAGATTAAAAGTTCAACACCTAGAAAATTTGATGTGCTTGGAAGAGAATGTCTACCTTGATTGGACACTGATTCAATTTTATGCCAATTTAGGCCAAAGCTTTGGTAATAGGGATAGTATGAAGGTTAATGGGAAAATCATAATGGTTAACAAGTTTACAATCAACGAAGCCCTAGGATCGGGTTATACCCCCCCCCCCCCTGGAGAAATTGGCAACCGAAACCAAACCCCAAAGCCCCCTAGAGATATATCACCAAAAAAGTTGGCCATCAGTGACCGAATACACTCCATTAACCCTTTAGAAATGGCTTTAAAATATTTTGGATGAAGGGGACAAACCCTGGGCCCTGCAGATAGTTATGAAATTCAAGTTCTAACAGTGGAGCAATGCCTAATTTATGAGTGGGTTTGCTTGAATGTGTTGCCCACATATGGGCACACATGTGACTGACCATTGGTAATGTGATACTTTTCTACTACATGATAGAGGGTTTGAGGATAAACCCCAGGTACACCATACTTGTGCACATGCTCAAGGCAGAAAATGCGAAGTAGAAGGAACTAATGTACAGTGGGTTGATTACGAACATGATTAAGAAGGCCCGGAGTGTAACCCAAGATCGCCCTCAAGGACTTAAGTACTATAATGCAGTGTGGTTCCAACATAAGAACTTGTAGGTTGGGTTTGATGGTAGATGGGAGCATCGCGTGATTCTGGGCCAAGCCACAAAGAATGGGAAAAGGGCTAGGGATAAAGATGTTCATAGAGCCGAGGGTTCTTCTTCTCTCAAGTATTTAATTTTTAATATCAAATGATATTGTTTCCATAAATTATATGTTATAATTATGGAACTATGTGTTTGTAATTTGCTTGTGTTAATAGGTTCACAAAGTACTTGGAAGAGCCGACTTGGTAAGTACTCGAACTGCATTCATGGCGATATGGAGCAAACCCGCGACATATTGGTCAGAGCAGAGGCGCAACAACAACAATTCATGGAATCACATGGTTTAACTCTTTTGCTAAGCAAGGATGAGGAGTCACCTACGTTCAAGCTAGTTTTTTTGGAAAGCGAGGAAGAGGAGGAGGCCGAACCAAACCAAGAGGATAGTGAGGATCATTGAAGCCGTTCAAATCAGGATCTTGATTGTCAGCTAGTGGGAGAGGACAAAACATTTTGCATTAAATTGTTTAACTTTCTGGATCCAATTGTGGTTGGATTTATTTTGTATCATGTGTTGGAGGATTTATAAGTCTTCTTTTCGTGAACTCAATGAACGCTTACTAATTTGCGACATTTAGATTAATATTTTAGATGATTAATTGTTGGAACTTGTTTTAGGCCCTTTAGAAATGAATGGTTTTTAAATTTTTTTATTGTCTCTCAGTTGTTGGAACTTGATTTATGTTTAAATTTTGTAGATTCCAAGAAGGCATACCTTAAAGGTAAAAAAGATTGCTATAAATGGGTTTGGAAGGAGTTCGCCGCTATGAGGGGAAGGGTTTTGAAGATGGAGAAGAGACAAAGAGCCTATGAACGCTATCTCGTAGCAACCCACAATCCTCGTCTTGACCAATCCACATCAATAGCTGATCTAGATTATGCCTTTGAAGGGAAAATTCCATAGAGCTAGCTCCATTTCTTGCTGTTAAAATTGATCGTGAAGGATTATTGACTATTTCTAACTTGTTGATTTAAGTTCAACTTTAAAACCACTAGTAATGTTTAAGTCTTGGTTACATTTTTTCATTATCATGTTAGGTGGCATACAAGCAACTTCTTTTAAAGGCATAAAATTTTTGGAATATTTCTTTTGAACACAAACACAATTACAATGACTGAAGCTACTTCTTATGTTTTCTTTTCTTCAAAACCTTCTTGGACATCCTCCTTCTACGTGTGACCTTTCCACGACATCAACCCAAATTGCCTCATCATGATCGCTACGTCCCACGAAACTGGTCAAACTCATATCATCCTCTTCAAGAAAGCTAGCATCATCGGGTATAACTTTGACCGAAACCAACAATTTCTTTGCCTTCATAATCTTCTACAAATGCTCGTTTCCCTTCCACCCCAATCTTCCACCTAGGATCGGAATGGTTCTTCACGTAGGAAACCTGGTGCGCTTGGGAGGCTAAGATGAAATGATCTTCCCTCCAACTGATCCGACTCCTGTCAATAAGTGTGAAACCGAAATACTCAGTGTGTTGTCCATTGTTGAAATCCACCCACTAACATTTAAAAATAGCAACTCGCATGGTAACATAGTCCAACTCCCAGATATATGAAATTGTGCCCAAATAACACTAATGAGCGTACATTGGATTATTATTACTTCCACTACTAAGATGCAAAGCTTCGGAAACTAGGGAGACTCCACTGTACTAGGACACATCCTTATCATCTAGGGATTTTGTGGAAAACGTAAAACCCTTGACATCATATCCTCCATAAGATAGAATGGTACCAAGTGGTCTACAAGCTAACCATTTCACTATCATAGGATGGTCTCCCACGGCTAAGTGATCATGCAACCATGACAAAAAAGTACCACTATGTAGTTCCAACACCGGGCCTTATTAAAATTAGGGTTCATGACTCTAATGGCATCAATGTGAATCTCTATAAATGGGACAACATCTTCATGATTGCGAAGAACATAAAGATGGGCAGTACTCAAATCTTCCGCTCTAGGGCTTAACAGTTTCCCCTACCAAACCCCATGTCCTTCTAACCCTCCCTCATATCTATGAGTTGGGACCCCAACCGAATGCACCTCCTTCAAATAATTGATACTAAACTCGATGAACTTCTCTGCCACATACCTCTGTACAATACTTGTGTCGGGCCTGTACCGATTCTTCACTAAATGTTTGAATATTTTTAAGTACCTTTCAATGGGTACATCCACCTAAGAAATACAGGACCACAAAGCTTTATCTCCCGTACTAGATGATCGCACAATTGGACCGTAATGTCAAAGAATTAAGGTGGAAAATACATGTCCATGCGGCACAAAACTTCCACAATCATTGACTGCAAACGGTCCAACTTCGACACACTAATGTTTTTGCTACAAATGGACTTGAAAAATAAACAAATCTTCGTAATGCATATTCTTACATGGGATGGAAATGATGATATAATCACAATGATGTTAAATTCCTGCATTAGATTGTGACAATCATGAGACTTCAATCCCACAAGCTTCAACTCCTCAACTGACACACAAGTACTGATGTTTGAAGAATAGGCAACCATGATTAACACCTTTCAAGGTCTCACAGAAAGATTTTTTTCTCCATTCAAGACACAGAATCGCAAGCAGGGGGCGAGAAACAACTGTCACCGGAACTCACATGGCTAAGGTTCTTCTTAATTTCCATCTCGACCAAATCTAACCTAGCCTGAAGTCCATCCTTCATTTTCCCTGGGGTATTCAAATAATCACATACATTCTTCTCAATATGCATAACATCTAGACAATGTCTAACATCCAAATGCTCCCAATAAGGCAATGTGAAGAAAATGGAGCATTTTTTCCAACTCCCATCCATGGGCACTTTACACTTCTTCTTTCCAAAGTTATTGGGAAAAATTTTCACTATCTCGTATATCTGCATGCCCGTTCGTACAACCGGAGCTTCTCTAGCCTCCACTTCCCTATTGAACCATTTTTTTGCCAAATGCCATGGATGATTCATCGTGAGAAACCTACAATGACCTTGATATACAATTTTACAACCACACTTTAACTGATGGTGATCAGTGTCCTTCTCACAGACGGGGCATGAAAAGTGGCCTTTCATAGAGTAACCAGAAAAGTTCCCATTGGTGAGAAAATCATTGATAGTACAAAATAACATCGCTTTCAATGTAAAACAATCTTCAACACTCCTTTTATATGTCCACACCCCTTTGTCAAATAACATCAACAAATCCTCAACAAGAGGAGCAAGATACACATCTATCTCGTTACCCGGTTGCTTAGAACATGAAATCATTACAGATAACAACACGTACTTACGTTTCATTGTCAACCATGGCGGAAGATTGTAGGTAACCAACATGATAGGCCAAGAACTGTGTGTACTACTCATATTACCAAATGGATTCATTCCATCGGTGCATTGGCCGAACCTCAAATGCCTGGGTTCTTTTCCAAAATTGGGGTAAAGAGCATCAATTTTTTTTCCACTGCTCACTATCAGATGTATGTCTAATCACATCATCCAGTCGATCCCTCTCCACATGCCATCACAACAATTTTGCATCTTACTTACTTGCAAACAATTTCTTCAATTTGGGAATGATTGGGAGATACCGCATCACTTTTGCCGGTGTTTTTTTTCCTTTGTTTGAGTTACCACTTCCCCACCCACCGCAATTGACCCCTCTTCAATATGTACCGAGAATCACCACATACCCTACATGTTTCTAGATCTTCATCTTATATCCCCCAATACAACATACAATCATTAGGGCAAGCATGTATTTTTTTTCAATTCCAATCCCATTGGGGAAAGAATTTTTTGTAGTGTACAACCTATCCGGTATCATGTTACCTTTCGGGAGCAATTCCCTTAGCAAATCTAGAGTTTCTATCATCGACTTATCGGTCCACCCAAATTTAGCCTTCAAATTCATAATCCTTAGAGTCGCACTAAGTAACGAATGTTTTGAACCAAGATACAATGGCATATATTTGTCATCAGTTAAAGCTTGTAATGCATCGGGTTTACTGTGGAACTCTTCAGCAATATCTTCAACCATTTCGTCAAATTCCGCATTCCCATCTTATTCATCTTCCACATTTGTGTCACTCAAATCAGTCATCCGTGCCGATTCCCCAACTTCCCCATGTCATACCCAACGAGTGTACGAAGTTTGAAAACCCCTACTTATTAAATTTCCCTGAAACTTCTTCCTCGCTAAATACACATCGTCTACAATCTTTGTACGGACATCGGGCTCGTACAACACCATATTTGGAGGCATGATCAAACGCTTCCATAAGAAATATTTCAATCAATGAAAAGTAATCGGGTGATTTCCTAAGATCATTACTATTGAGTTCATCCCGTTCCATTATCCTATAAGTTAATTAAAATGACACACATTAGCATGATCACAACAATAATCAAAGCCCCTTAAAAACTAGTTGACCTAACTACAAACCATAATTCAAGATTTTATATATATATGTCAAACCAATAATAATTATGTAAGTTAAAATTTTAGGCAACTAACGTTCTCCAATGAATGAAATCCTTTTCAGTGGACTATGATGGGGAGAAAACCCTTCAAATTTTATTGTTTGTGCTGAAATGAAGAAATGGGCTCATTGTTTTTATCACAAAGAGTGGGTTCTGAGTCCGGAACTCACATCAAAAATAATATTTAATTCTAAGAAATTGTTCCAAACTCGGAATGTATCATATTTACCATTACGAACTTGGAATATCTATGATCTCTTCAATGTTGATACTGATATGGAGTTCCGGAATCGGAACCTATTCATCCCGTAATTCCAAACTTGGAATAGGCCTACATCAAAGGCGGTTAGACACAACCGCCTTTAACCCTAATTAAAGGTGGTTATACAATAACCGCATTTAATTGAACAAAAACTGCCTTTAAATCTAATTTTCTTGGGCGGATTGGAGGTTCTGAGTTTGGAACCTCTAGAATAAGGCGGTTCCGCGGATTTTCTTTATAAAAAACTGCCTTCTATCGCCACCTTTAATAGGATGGTCTCTAGTAGTGTAAGCCTGGTCAGCCTCGTGCCAAAGCAGCCCAGCACGGGGCTGTGCCATGGCACGGGCTATACCTGGACGCATCAACACAAAGCTTAGGGCGACCCTGGCTTAAGGCGGAGGCATGGTGAACTCGTGCTAGCACAAAGCTATAGGCTCAACATGAAGCTTCTATAAGCACAAACTTAGTTGTTCTTAAAAAAATTTGAGTGGACTCTTCGGTCTTCCAACCCTTCTTTCACTTTGGTCACATGCGCCAGGGAAAGTGCATGAAGTAAGTGTGGGGTGGGGGCGGGGGATTTAAAATTGTTCCATGGTGGCATCTCCTCTGCTTTCATTCTAGTTGTTTCTAACCTATGGTTCGGATTTCTTTAATGATGACTATGTTCTTCCCTTTTTTTCTTTTTCCTCATTTGGATTGTTGAACTCTTAGTTGCTTGTTGCTTTTGGGTGTGAGGGCACCTTTTTGGGTCTATGTTTGGGAAAGTTTTGGAAACATTTTGGTGGTGTGTTTTGTTTTGTAGTTTGTGTTTTGGGGGATGCTTCTGGGAACACTTTGGTGGTGTCATTTTTTTTGTTTTGTTCATCTTCATGTAGTATGAAGCCTATCTTTGGGGCATTTTGTGCTACACCAAATACAAAATTGAAACATTTGAAAAAATGAAAAAATATATACACCCGTCTAAGTCGGAAACCCGAAAGGGCGACTTAGGCAACACTGGGAAAAGTTTGGATAGGTTGAAAAACCTAGGTAAAAATGAGAGGCCAATGCCCAATTAGGTTAACCTAGGAAAAAATGAGAGGCCATATGTGGAAAAAGGTGAGAAGTGAGTACCATTTGTGTGTTAAGGCTGATGAAAACCCTAAAGGACTCCTAGGAAAAATGAGAGAAATTAAGAGAAATCGGAAACTAAGTTGAGGATCTTTTAGGATTATCCTTGGTGGTAACCAAGTTGAGGATCCTTTGTATTTAGCGTTGGTTGTAACTAAGTTGAGGATTCATTGGATTATCCTTGGTGGTTTCTTCGGTAACATCTCTTGGCTTGCTTTTGGCGGCCTATTCGATGGAGTAAGCTAGTTTGACACTTATCATTTATGCTTACCTTGTTCTTCCCACGATTTGGTTGTATAGATTACTTAGTCTCTTAGGGAGTGTGAGAGTTGTGAGATTCTTGCTTCTTTGGGGGAACTATGGAAATCTAGGAATACGTTGAATGCAATAGTTTACTTGTCCTTGTATGCTACATTCCTTGAATATTTGCTTGTTTTTTTTTACTCGAAGAAGAGTAAATGTTTAAGTGTGTGGGAATGGATTTGCACCATTATGCATGCGTTAACTAATGCATTTGACACATTTGTTATTATGTTTTGTTTGCTTGATTGCTAGTTTTAGTTAGGTTTACGCGACAAAGGGTTTAGATGACCATTTTTTGTTTTCTTATCTAAATCCCGAGTTTCGTAGACTTAATTGGAACTAATGGATACTTTGTATTCATGAGCTCCTAGATCTTACTAGTAGGTTGCTCACGAGTATTTTGTCATCATTTTGTAGAAGGCCACTCGCAAGGGTGGTAGTATATTAGAAGGCCATCTGAAAGGGCAGTAGTAAACAAGATGGCCACAAGTTAAAGCATGGTAGTAGATGGAAAGAAGCCATAAAAAGAGTGGAGTCAAAGTCCAAGA
The DNA here is from genome assembly GCA_037428765.1 of Rubia yunnanensis. Classification (NCBI taxonomy): domain Eukaryota; kingdom Viridiplantae; phylum Streptophyta; class Magnoliopsida; order Gentianales; family Rubiaceae; genus Rubia; species Rubia yunnanensis. Next base: position 113,823,519 of record CM075061.1, on the reverse strand, counting down.
TCTCAAGACGAAGGACAGCCGTATCATCCAACACGGTTCGTGCCAGCCAACACGGCCGTGTAAGGAGGCACCAGCACGAGGTGCACAGCACTGCATAACCCATGCCAGCTACCCTTGGCACGATGCCTCTATCCCGTAGGACCCGTGCTAGAGGCCTTTGGCACAAGGACTTATCCAGCATGACCTATGCCAGCCTTCCTTGGTACGAGCCGCCAGTCTCAGCATAACCTGTGTTGTCTACCATGCAAAAAATGGCTAAGTATGGATGTGGGCCATTTCCCTTAAAATGGCCCGTGTAGTTTCAATTCAAGATTCGAAGACTAACCGACGATGTGTGATGTTCTACAGGGCCATGCCATTGTTTTGCTCAGAAACCAATGCCCCACAAATTTCCACATGGCCCGTGCTGTTCAACTGGTCAAGATACCACTCCCTACCAACGACCCATGCCAAATGACGCAGGCTTGCATGACCGCGCCTAGGCGACGGTCCATGTCAGCCGGAATGACCTTTGCTAAGGGTGGCTAGCACGACCCTTGCTAGAACCACATGTCACGCCCATGCCAGGCCGCATCCAGTATGGCCGTGCCATGCCGCATAACCCATTCCAACGGCGCCTAGCACGACCGTGCCACATGAGGCGTCCCATCCCGTTTGTGGCTGCTGGGGGTTTTTGGCCTATTTTGGCCCTTTTTAAAAGGCCCATTTCCCTACTGCTATAAATATAAGCCTATGTCTACTAGTGTTTAATTTTTACATATTATTCTAATCTCGGAGACCATTTTAGAGAGAGAAAGGAAATAACCCTTCTCTCTAATTCCATTTTCTTCCTTTCTTGATTTTGCGTAAGGGCATTGAATCCAATGAAATATTTGGATTCAATGCTTAGGGAGTAGTTAATTTACTTGGGGTTAGTGTTTCTATTCATGAATTGATGATGACTTTTTGAGATTTGTATATTCTCCTATCTTCATGTCCTATGAATATTTGTGCTTGATTTATGGTTTCTATTCTTGTGAGATATATGTATGCCATTGTTATGATGAATCCATACATTCATGGTAGGGTAATATCGTGCTAGACTTCATTGCTATCTTGGGAGTGTTAGATTATGGAGTAGGTTCAAGAACACCGAGGAGATGAGTGCATTCATGTTACCTCGAGAGTATATCTTTCGATTGTTAAACAAAATTTCTAATTGGCTAGTTGTGTGAGGAATCACATGTTGGGGGTGTTAGACTAAACCCTAAAAATGGGAAACCCTTGGCTTACCCCGTTAGATAAGCATAATTGTTTGTAGCAACTAGAGTTGTGCTGACTCTAGAGTTATCACAAGATATCAATTCCTTTGCCACTCTAGGCCTAGGGATTGGTATCCATAGTGGAGTGCCATGTTGGGGGTGTTAGACTAAACCCTAAAAATGGGAAACCCTTGGCTTACCCCGTTAGATAAGCATGATTGTTTGTAGCAACTAGAGTTGTGCTGACTCTAGAGTTATCACAAGATATCAATTCCTTTGCCACTCTAGGCCTAGGGATTGGTATCCATAGTGGAGTGCCCATGGTGTATTATCCTCACTTTCATATCTAACAGTTGAGATCTAATGCAAGGCTTTATTCCTTTAAGCGAGGGCGCATTAGCATTTGGAGTGAGATGACATGGATGGACTATAGAGCCACCGGTTAAAGTGCATCCCTAATTACGGTGGCAATGAGATATGCATGTATTGGTGGCAAGTACCTTTGTGTGACAAATGATGTGAAATGTCTGGCTTACTCCCCACTATGTGACATAGGCATAAGATAGGTTTATATATTTGTATGTGAATGAATCAAGGATAAAAGTCATTCATCGGTCATGTTACGTAAATACCCCCCAAGTGCTATTTTATATAGTTTATTCTCTTGTGATCTTGCATGCTTGTAGTTAGTTTTAAAAAACCCTCAAAAACATGTTTTGTCATATTTAGTTATTCCTAACACACAACCGGATTGACAACTCGTACGTGGCTGTGTGTAGTTGGCTTTTGGACATCTAGCATTTCTGTGGACAAACACGGCCTTGCCACTATTTACCCTGTAGGTAGCATAGTAGTAGGAACGGGAGAAGAATATAAATCTTTAAGTTTGATCACCTTTGAATGCATTCTGCCTTGGGTTAATTTAAGTTGACCTCCCGTGGATCATTTTTATGACCCCGAGGTGGAGGTGGATCACTGTCCTCACTAGAATTTTGCCTTCTCTCCATCGAACGACGTCGTTGATGAATCTTATTAGAGAAAGGAAAATGATATAAATTGTATGATTTAAGATATATAAAGATTATTACATCTAGAGATGTAGTCATTCAAGACATAATCTTCTCTTATCTTGGTTCTGAACATATCTGATTCCACTGATCAAATTTCTGATCCTCTTCCTATAATCTTTATTGATCATAACATAGAATCTATGATTCCTGTCTCATTTACATCCTCATCTTCACATCCCCAATTTCTCATATTTCACTTCTAAAAAAATGATCATCATTCACCCTTTTCTAACCCTTAATCTCACACGCCATGTATTTCTCATTCAGATTGAGTTTCTGATCATCAATTAGATCCTCATTCAGAAGCTATGTAACATCCTAATATGCACCTACATAGACGAAGTACAAGACTCAGAAATAAACCTACTTGGATGCATTATTTCATTGTTAACTTTGTGCATTCATCTGATACTTGCACTACAAGAAATAACACATATTACATTGATTTTCCAGGTCATTTTACCTCGATTTTCAGACCTAAAACTGAGGTAAATGTGGGTAAATTATAAAAGTATACTTTGTACCTCGATTCAAAGCCGAGGTAAAATGTATTTTTTACCTCGGTCGTGTGTGATGTTGCACCCCTATCGGACTTACCAAAATCACTAACGACAGCGGTGCGACGTCACACAAAAAAACCGAGGTAAGAAGTTTATGACCGAAACCAGGTGAGAAGGTGGTGCGGTCTCGCACCTGCTATCAGTTAGACCAAACCAGGTGAGAAGGAGAAGGTGGTATGCCATCGCACATACCATTTCAGAAATTTTTAAAAAACTAACAATCGATTCAACTTTCGGAAGTTCATAGCCTAACAAGAGTATTTTTCCAATATTCCGTAGCTCAATTCAAAGCCTGACTAGTGCAAAAAACCAACACTACTTACAAACATAACAATAGACTACAGAGAAATTACGAACATAATGAATTACAAACAGAGTACATTTATATTACAAAACATAAACGTATAGAATCACCATCATACGAAGGGTTTAGAAATCTTGAGCAATAATGAATACAGAGAAATTACGAACATAATGAATTACAAACAGAGTACATTTATATTACAAAACATAAACGTATAGAATCACCATCATACGAAGGGTTTAGAAATCTTGAGCAACAGCGGAAAACACATTCATGCCGGAGATATGTAGCATTAGGGTTTAGAAATCTTGAGCAGGGGCAGAAAACACAATCAAGGTGGAAACAGGAGGCGCTAGGCATAATGGATCTCTGACGAGACAGGGCGGCGCAACTGCAGATCTCTAGCGTCGAGCGGTGGCATCGAGCGGCGGCGTCGAGCGGTGGCGTCGAGCGGGGGCATCGAGCGGTGGTGTCTAGCGGTGGTGTCGCCTAGCAGAAGATGGCGCCGATCGGTGGCGTCGCCTGGCGGAAGATGGCGGCGTTGGTGTCGCTGGAACCGAAGGAGTAGAATATGGAGGCGTTGAAATACTGGTGTAGAAGGTGGCAAAAGGTAGAGAAGATGGAGGCGTTGATTAGGGTTTGGGCATTGATAAGGGTAGGTTTTGGGTCATTGGGCTGAAATTGTATTGGTCTGAAATGAGGCTCTTAATTTGGTATTCACAATGAATATTAATTTAGCATTAATTTTTTTTAAAAAAATCAAAAATTTTAAAAATAGGTCAAATATAAAATCTTAAATATCATGATTATATATATATATATATGTATAGAAATATTTCTTCAGTATTCATACGTGGAAAGTCAATTAAGAGTTGGTCATTCATTAGTTCAAGTCATACATTTTTGTTAGTGTTTATACATAGAAAGTCGAGTAAGATTTCATCGATGATTAGTTAAAGTCAAACCATTTTATTAGTGTTCATATACATGTAGTCAATTAGTCAAAGTCAAATCATTTTATTAGCACTCATATATGGACAGTCAAATAAGTGTTGATCGTTTATTAGTTAAGGACAAATAGTTTTATTAGCGTTCATATATGGAAAGTGAAGTAAGGGTTGACCGTTGATTAGTTAAGGTCAAACATTTCATCAGTGTTTATGTATGAAAAATTAAATAAGGGTTGATTGTTAATTAGTTAAGTTAACCATTTAATTAGTGTTTATGTAATCAGAGTTGACCATTAATTAGTTAAGGTCAAACCTTAGCTATTAGTGTTTATGCATGAAAGGTTAAGTAAGGGTTGGCAGTTGATTAGTTAACATTGATTACTTCTACACAGTCTTGGAAAATTACACTATGGCTTAAAATTGTGTTACCCCATTATCAATTGCTCCAAAATACATGATTTTCACTATTCTTGCCTAAATATTGAAATATAAAATTAATTTTTTTGGTAAAATATTAGAAAGCATCAGTACATGTTCTGGAGTTACTTAGAGTTGAATAATTAGAAGTAAGAAAGGAAAATCAGAAAGGATTATGGATATGTTCATTTAGAGGTAGTCTCACATTGGTGATTGACAGTCATATAACTCAATATATAAGATCACAGGTCACCTTTATATAGTACCAATTAGTTTTATGATAAAAGTCCATGATTCTAATATGGTATCAGAGCCCAAGGTTAGCCTGTTAACCAATTTCTTTCCCCATTTACGCGATGATTCATATTGTTGCACATGAGGGAGCATGTTAGAGTTAGTCTCACATTTGTGGTTGACATTCATATAGCTCAGTATATAAGATCATAGGTCACCTCTACATGGTACCAATTGGTTTATGATAGAGCCCATGATTCTAATATGTTCTTATGCCCGATTGTTGATAAACATTCGGCTACATAATTGGAAAATACAATGAGGGTGTATATGGTAGGATCAGGTTTAAGCGGATTTCAATTTGGAGTTACAAGCAAAGTTTTTACTTTTTGCATTTAGGTCCCTCTAAGAAAGTTTGAGTTATTGAATCATGAAATTGGAGACACCAAAATGGAATTCAATAATATAAGATTGTGATTTTGCAATTTGGACATGTATGGGTGAATGAAATGGCCTTGAAAGTCAACATTGGTTACTTCTATAGTCTTGGAAAATTACACTATGGCCTAAAATTGTGTTACCCCATTATCCATTGCTCCAAAATATATGATTTTTGTTATTCCTTCCTAAATATAAAAATATAAAATAAATTATATTTTTTGGTGAAATGCTGGAAAGCGCTAGTACATGTTCAAGAGTAACTTAGAGTTGAATACATAGAAGTAAGAAAGGAAAATTGGAAAGGGTTACGAATATGTTCTTATGCCTGATTGTTAATAAATATTTCGTTACAAATTGGAAAATAAAATTATGGTGTATATGGTAGCATCACGTTCGAGCATATTTCAATTTAGAGTTACGAGTAAAGTTTTTACTTTTTGCACTTAGGTTCCTCCAAGAAAGTTGGAGTTGTCAAATAACGAAATTGGCAACACCAAAATGCAATTCAATAATATAAGATTGTGAATTCGCAATTTGGTCATGTATGAGTGAATGAAAGGGCCTCGAAAGTCAATATTGATTACTTCTACACAGTCTTGGAAAATTACACTATCGCCCAAAATTGTGTTACCCCATTATCCATTGCTCCAAAATACATGATTTTTGTTATTCTTTCCTAAATATAGAAATATTAAATAAATTGTTTTTTTGGTGAAATATTGGAAAACGCTAGTACATGTTCTAGAGTAACTCATATCGGTGCCTATGTGTCTGTTATCCAGTAGTGACATATCCATCTAATCACTAAATTGGCACGAATCACCTTCCTTGCAAATAATTATATGTCATACCTGTAATGTATCATAAATATTGAGATATTTTGTAACTAAATTTAACCTAGCACCAAATTTTATACTACATATTTTATATAATTATAAATAAGTAGTATATAAAACTTTATTCGGTGAAAAAAATAAAATTTATTCATTGATATTTGACTTCGATACCATATTACTCGAAATCTGCATTTAATTTATTTTATTTGAAAAATATAAAGATAAAGCAATAGTTAAAAGTATAGTTATAAAATCTTTTAAGAGTTTAAAAGAAATGGATTAGCATAAAAAATTTACAAAATTATATTTTAGTTTTGTTTAACATTAAATTTTATTATTAAAAGCTTAAACGTGTGTTACTCGAACTCTATGTTTAATTTATTTCATTTGAAAATATAAACATAAAGTCATAGTTAAAAGTAGAATTATAAAATCTTTAAAAATTAAAAAGAAATGGAGTTGCATAAAAAATTATATATTTTTTTTTGTTAAAAAAATCATTATGAAGTCTTTGATGGGTTTCTCTCTCTACTGTGTGCGATTTCACACTCACTGCGTGACAAATTGACACAGAATATCTACCACATGTTAAGGAAGAGGAAAATAAATGCCGAAGTTCAAATAGGCTAGGTAGCAGGATATAGCCAGGCAGCAGAGTGCGAACACATTCACTGTTCGCAGGAGCACAAAGTTGAAAAGGACTTAAAAAGGGGTAGTACTTCTTTAATTCTTCTGGATATGGCACAGACAACATACTGTACGTGGAAGAGGATCCGGCGACTTGGTCGGAATCCTCACCAGAATAACCAACTTCTAGGCGAGATTTGACATAGTTAAAGGTAGACATGGTGATAAATAATGGGCCCATATTTGGAAACAACAGAAGATAATCAGGAGAATGGACAACAATTAAAAGTATGTGGAAACAAAACTTAGGGGAAATTCACCGGAGAAGATGACCGGTTAATCGTACGATTACAGAACAATCAATATTATGTCAAGAAGTCAAAGAAAAGAGACATGTAATCAAGTTCAGAGCATACAGTAAATAGGGTGGAGATTGAAACAAGCCTTACTCTTCAAAAATACGAGGGAAAGTGACACACAGAAACCTAGATTTGACCGGAGAAGATGAAGATTTTTAGCAGATGGAGAAGACTGAGAAAATAAAAGAGTTTCAATATTTATATTAAAGGAAAGAAAATTTCAAAAACAAGGTAGATAAACAGTTCAGGAACACAATGATGAAACTCTGACACAAAAGTGAATTACCTTTCACAGATATCGAAGAGACTGCGGAAGGTGAGTAGGCAGCGCACGAAATGGTGAAGCCCATTTGAACAAAATTTAGGGAAATGGCGGAAAGAATCACGGCTCTTTCGAACATAATTTACGCTACATTCCTTATCCATAAAAACAGGAATTCAAATTTTAAATTCTGAAAGTGGAAGCTATTAGCACTTTGCAATTTCTACCAAGGTAGAGTCGAATGCCGAATGAACTTATCTTATAAGGACTAGGTTCGCATCCAGTCACTTTGATAAATTTGCTTCATGCCAATAAGTCTTCAAGGCTATGGGGGGTTATGGTCAATACCTAGTCCAAACAAGTAAGAAGCCCAAACTACGAGCAGAGCCCGAACCGAACTAGTGAAGCGAGTTTGGGTCAAACGAATGCAGAGTAAATGGTGCTAGCCCACGAGCCAAGAATAATGGGAACCTTGATCGATCGTTAGCCACGAACCGCATTTCTCGGCCCCACAATTACACACATGATGCTATTTCGAACAAAGCGGAGCCATATTCACAATATATAAAAGGAAGAAGGAGAAGACAAATGGAGGTAAGTGCAACTAAACTGGAGAAGCTAGATCCTTGAAAGAAGGTTGCTGACTTGAGCGTCAGAGTTGTTTCCCCGGAGCCACCTCCGGGATCTCTTTTGCAGCCACACCTTGGTGAACTACGATCAACCAACTGGATTGGAGCACAACACAACACAATATCATTCTCAACAAATCTAGCTCTCATATTAATGAAATCAACTCTGATGATTTTTTATCAGTTTCATAAGGATGTTCCTATCATATTGAGTGAATTTTCCTTTAATATAGAGGGGAGGGAAACAGAATCCAATATTTTGATATCTAAGGGCATTTAGAAAGCCATTTGCATTAGAATGGTAGTAGATTAAGGTTAGAGTCTCTAAATCATTATAGTAGAAGAATTTTGCTACAGATAGGCAGACTTGAAGTTCAAAGAGGCTAAGGAAAAAATGGAGGATTGTTATCCGAGAGCTTATCAAAGTTTTGGGAAAGATCCAAGAAAAATCATCCCCTAAGGGTGGTTCCAATAGATTTTTCATCTAGAGCGCTATGAAATTGACTATAAGAACTCTCAAATCGGACCAACGGTTCATCCATAGCAGAGCAAAGAAGTTGGCTGGACAAACCAGCAGCGGGTGGCATGGATCGTTCATGGCCAGCACAAGGGCAAGCTACACACACCGCGTACCATGCCCCACGGCCTATGCCAAGGGCCTTTGGCACGAGCCATTCTGGATCCCTACATGGGTCATGCCAAGCTCTGCTAGCCCTGCCCTCAAATTCCCCTTTTCACTCTAAAATTGGCTAAGTATGGGCACATACCATTCTGTTTCACATGGACCACGATGTTCCACATCTAAAATTTCAAGACTAGCCTACACGGTGTGAAGAATAAAGTGGCAGGTGCCAAGAAACTGAGCAAAATGAGAATTGTTTTGACCACCCACGCCAAACGACACGGGGTGTGGATCAGAAGTGCAATAATGGAGCTCCAGTTAACGGACCGTGCCAGCACAACCGTGCCAAGAGCGATGCCCTGCGCCGGCACAAGGCCACATCAACAATACGGCCCGTACCATCTGCAGCGCCCCGTGTCAAGCGGCGGCAGCTAGGGTTTGCTAAGGTTTGGGCCTATTGTTGGACTATATTTAGGCTCAATCCCATACTACTATAAATACAGCCTTAGTTTACTAGGGTTAGGAGCTTTTGGATCATTTTCTTAAAATTTAAAGAGTATCTTAGAGAGAGAAACACTCTCCCTTCTCTCTAGATTCTCTCTTTATTTTCTTTACTGTGCTTTTGCCCAAAAAATGTGGAATTCAATGAAATACTTGAATTCCATGTTCGGGGAGTAGTTTTGTAGCTTGGGGATGATATTTGTATCCATGTTTTGATTTGTGTTTTGTGAGATTCATTAGATCTTCCTAATTTTGTGTGATTGTGATATTATGTTAGGTTGTTCTTGAATTATTATAATTGCATGAATGATACACTCTATTAGCACACAGTCTAGTCTGCATTCATATTGGTGCACATATTGATACCCCCTGGAAACGATAAACTTGGATGTGATATGGGTAGCGGGGTCCGAGTCCACATGGGTGTGTGCATGTAGGTTTTTTTTCCAATTTTTACCATTATGATGACAACACACCAGTCTTAGATGGCAAGTTGGTCCGAAGGATTGCAGGTAGAGATGGCATTTAATAGCAAGCTAGGGTTTAAGCGGTCCTAGTGACATCGATAAGGTGCCTATCTCCATTTGCCTCTTTATAGGCCTAGGGGTAGACTATTCGTGGTGGAGTGCCCGGGACGTAATTGTACCGGGGAGAAACATATCTACGCAATGGCAGGGCCATTGTCACACTCCCCTAATTACGGAGGCGGTGGCTATGGAAGATTGTAAGATTACCCTATATTACAGGTATGGGGAAGTGATGACCATCAACCACACCATGTGTTATAAGCACTAGATTAGGTTGATGATGTCTTATATGTGATGGAATTGAGGACTGGAACATTTAATCAACCATGGTATGCAAATATTCCCCAAGTGACTTGCCACTAACTACCTCATAGGTAGCTTAGTAGAGAGTTGAGTGCAGAACTATAAATTTAAATTTGACATCACCCATTGCATCCCTTTTCAGGACTGTTTGACTTGGAAATGCCTTTACTTGGGTTAATTTAGGCTACAACTTTAATGACCCCAAGTGGAGGCTGGTGAACACATGATAACATTTAGCACAATCATAAAAATTCATGAAGACATTCAATATTTCATTCATACATACATAAAAAAAACTAAGAATTCAACCAAAATAATTGCAAATTGAACATGTAATGGATGAAAACAACCTCATTTTGCATCCGAAAATGCTCCACCCACTAGCACTTGTATTAGTTTGATTCCAATTGTCTAATATGGCTTGAATGGAAAGTTGGGAGAATGTGTTATGGAAGGAGATTTGAAGGAGATAGGAGATGGAACATTTTTAGATTGGAAATGAGTTGAGATAGAGTTTGTATGTATTTTTGTAGATTTAATCGGCCAAATTCTATTTTCCCGCTAGTGGAAAATGTGGGTGCTCAAAATTTCAATTCCCGGCAAACTTTTGGGGAATAACCAATAGGTTACCGACATCGGTGGTGATATTGGTAACCCGTGATTTTTATGCGGTCCAGCAACATCATATGGCCTAATAAGGTTGTTCAAGCCGAATTCGGTGACACTTCAGTAGCTTGACGATTCTAGAGACATCGGAGGCAATGTCGGTGTTCCATGGATTTTATGCATTCCATAACGGCCCAACAACGTCATTATAGCCTAATGAGGTTATTCAATCCAACATCGGTGAAAATTCAGCTGGCTTACAATTATAGCGGTATATGTTGCGATGTTGCACTAGAGGACCATTGGTTATCGTCTTCCATAAATTGACCTTGGCTGAATAATAGGTGCCTAAGTGGTAAAAAAATTGATGCCTATGGGGTATTTCCATTTGTGATAAGTTTCTTTTAGAGAAATCCTTAGGGCTTTGAAGATATTTTAAAATTAATCCTTAATAAACACTGATTATAAAAGTACCCCAAAATTTGAAGAAAATAGAATGAGAGGAAGGACTCATATACAGTTTATCATATGCCGGAAGGACTCATATCATAAATACTATATTTCAAATTCTTACTATTGCAGGTTATTGGGCTACCATAATTAGCATACTAAAAGGAGTTCGTGAAAGAATAATCAAAATACGCAGGAGTTTCTTATGGGGCAGGGAAGAAGGAAAAAGAGGATACATACCTGCAACTTGGAGTACTTTATGTAGGAACAAAACTCTAGGAGGAATGGGAAAGGAGTTAGTGAACGAATAATCAAAATATGCAGGATTTTCTTATGGGGCAGGGAAGAAGGAAAAAGAGCATACATACCTACAAGTTGGAGTACTTTATGCAGGAACAAAACTCTAGGAGGAATGGGATTAAAATCCCCTCAGTGTGAAACAAAAGTTGCAATCTGCAAACATCTTTGGGATCTGAATTCAAATAAAGATGTACTATGGATGAGGTGGATACATGCCTATTATATGAAGAAGATGGAACAGAAGGGCTGTATTTACAAGGATGGAAATAGTGGACATGGAAGACTTTGTGCAGACTAAAAGAAAGTATTTTCAGGCACTTGAGAAGTGTATAGATAGAAAAAGAAATCTAGTGATCAAGAAGGTTTATGATGTGATGAAGGGGGTGGGAAGGAAAGAGAAGTATGAAGGAGTAATCTGGTATAAGAAAATTCTGCCTAAACACAGAATGTTTTTATTGATGGTACTGAAGAACTGTCTTCCTACAATGGACAGATTGCAGGAGCTTGGGATACTTGGAGCACAGCCATACTGATTTTTGTGTGATCATAGCAAACCACTTATTCACTAAGTGCAGATGCATAAGAAAAGCAATGCATCGGCAGAGGATAGCAGGAGTAGCAAACCTGAGAACCTTGAAGAAAAAATTACTGATGGCAACTAGGAGAAGACAAGATCAAAAGATGATAAAGTGGATAACTGCCCTATATAGGGTGTGGAATGCAAGAAACAATGGGATATTTCAGAAAGAGAAACTGAAGAAAGAAATAGTGGTATTGCAGATAGAATATGAATGTAAATGGAGGAATATGGCTAGATGGAAGGAGAAATTAGAGGAGCAATAGTGTAGAATATCTCTATGTAAAGTTTCCTTTTTAAGAATCCGTAAAGGCTAAGAGTGACGACCTAAAACTTGGAGGTTTTGCTCTTAATGTATATATTTTTTACACACAACAAAAGGAGATGAGAGGTGTTTATCTGTGTATAAGTTTTTTTCACGGAAGTCCCAATAATATTGTGAGCCCTTTAAAATTAACCCCATAAAATAAAATAATTACAAAAACTATCCATATCTATTCGCCTTATTTATATTTTTTTGGAAAATACCTTATTTATGTTTTAATCCATTAACTAACTGTTAGACAATTTGCCAAGAGAGACTCTCCAGACTTGACATCAACTTATAACATAAAATTTGTTATAATTTGAAAAAAAAAAAGAAAAACACAATAATGAGAAGAATCATATTAGATTGACTAACGATTAACCAATCATAAAAGAGAGAATGTCCAAAATGGTACCCCACTTTTAATCAAAATTCACAGTTTCAAACCCAAAATTTGAATTTGTACTTTAAAGGTACCCACTTTTTTTATATATGTCTCAAAAGGGTGCCTTTAAGCAATAGATGGGCACCAATTAGGATCAAAATTGTGTCATTATGGTACCCTCTTTTAACTAAAAATATACATTTTTGGGACGTTAATGAAAATATGGGTACCTTTTAAGAACAATTTTAAAAATTAGATACCAAACTGTAAATTTTATTTAAAAGTGGGTACCATCTTGGACTTTTTCTCAATCCTAAAATCTTTTTCTTATAATTGAAGGCCGGGTTATAATTATTTATATGTTGATATTCATTATAAAAGATTTCATAATTATAGGTTCCTCAATGCTATGAGTAAAATAAATATCAAATCACCTTCTTAACCGTATTAATTATAAAATGACACTATCTAACAGTTAGTTGGTCTGAAACAAGGTTACGTGAAATTAAATTTAGTGAATCAACAAGATAATTAAATCCAAATATGATTTCATGGCAGAAAACAAAATTTTTTAATGATGGAAAAAGTTTTACACCTTATATATTATACATCAAACCTCTCGCATATGCTAAATCATATTCATTAACATTATTTCCTTCCTTTTCCTTTATATCCTAAACGGCGTAATTCTGTAAATATCTTTACTCAAACAATGGCATCACGCTCTAATGAAAAAAAACCACCTTGGATAAGCAGGTGACATTAGCATCAATCGTGGCACCGGCGACGCGCCTCTCATGGCCTAGAAAAGCAATAGAGGTGATGAAAAACAAACTAGGGGGGCAGAAGATTATGGACGAAATGAATGAATCAACTAGAATGGCTCGAGTGGACGATGCTGAAAAGGTCCAACGGGTTTGGGAGATTCAGCAAAAGATGGACGTTTGGAACGACGATATTTGTAATGTGCAGAGCACCACAATTGTCCCAGAGCAAAGACGGCCCCCACAACCTTAAAACAAATCACTACGAGATCAAGAGTACTCTGGAGATTAATATTCCTTTGCGTTTATTTTGTAAGGCCAAATTTATTTGGTGTATTCGACTTTGTAGAACTGAATTTCATATCTTAATAAAGAGGTAATTTTATAAATTTTATATTGGTATAAGTGGTCTTTAATATTCCTTAGGAAATTCAACTATAATAGGTGGCATCTCACATTTATATTTTTATATTTTTTTTCTTAGTAGTTAGAGAGAAACAGAAAAACTTTGCACAATTCAAAAACCCTAATGGGAGGCTGTCGCCGCCACCTTCGACGGCCTCCTCCAAACTTATAGCCCACCCACGCACTCTTAGTTCCGACCTTACCACCTATAGTTTGATGTTGCTCTATCATAGTTTTTGGATGATATGGTCTCCCCTCTCCGGCGGTGGAGGAGGCTACACATGGTATGCCTTTCTTCCCTTGAATTAATCTTTGATGATTCTTTTGTCAGTGACTTCTTCACGTGTTAGTTGACTCTGTAAGCGACTGCCACCAGTCACATGATATCGTCGGTAGCAAGACCCACATTATTGGCATCACAGATCCACAGTCCAATTTGGTGACCTCCATGCTCTAGCAAACCGTGATGGCTCTTCATCACCCATTCTCGGTCACTTTAAGTCCTCTATCTAATCAGACCTCTGCCACATCCACTCGTCCATATTCATTTGTTTCCTTTGCTAAATTAGGGGAAAACATTTATTTTTTAGATTTGTTCTTAACTTTAAGTGATTTTTCTTTCCAAAATGACTAGATCCCCAATTGGTTGTGTTCTAGGGTTTGCTTTCGGGATTTAAGTACTTTAGTTTAGGTGGGTGTATTTCATGATTAGGGGTTGGGTTAGGAGGATTTGATTTTTCAATTTTTCGGTATATTTTTTAAAGCTCTTGTGAATTTTAAATGTCTTTTCCACACATTTTTCAAGAAACCATGCGGTATCCACCTCTAGTAGTTTTTAGATGAATCTATCACAGCCCTCAGCAACCCTATACATCCAGGAAAAACCTTTCATTGTCCGACACCATAAAGAAAATGACACAACTTCCAACTACTAAAAAGGTGCTTGTTTCTACTAGGGCTCAAGTGACCACTTGGAGAAAAATACTCTGGGCTACAGTTAAGGTGGGCCATATCGGTTTTGAATTGAATGAAGGTTAAATTTAGTGTCATTGTTTTGGGTTGGAGGTTAATTTTTGGTAAGAGGGTTGATTTGGATTGGATCCTTGGTGATAATCTCGTTTTGTGAAGATGTTGGACCGAAGATGTCACGAGATATGGATGTTGCTTCTAACATTTAGATTGTCAAATTTTAGATTTGGGTCAATATCCGGGCAGCATCAGCACACAAGAAAATTACACACTATTATACATTCTTTTGTAGTCTCTATTAGTCACATAATCTTTTAGAAATTTTAATTTATGCTTAAGAACTTCTATGAGTATTGAATTTCATCAATCATATTGTAATATCAAAATACAATCGTAAGATTCAGGTAAAATTGAATGATTTTGTAAAAGGACTGGATTTCCTTTAAAAAGTTTTTTTAAGTCTTTTAAAATCCTTTAGTAATTAGGTCATTTTTATTTGCCCTAACTTAAACTTGATTGAACTGATATATAGTGAATTGAACAAAAATTACGAAATATGAATACAATAATAATTGAATAAATTACGTAATCGAAATGAATTGAACAGAAGTAAACTAAAAAGTTACATAAAAAAATAACGTAACTAAACTAAGTGCACTTAACGTAATATGTCATACATTTTATTGATGAATGAAATCTTAAAATTATGGTTATCAATCATGGAAAAGAATTGAATATATTTTCTTACGAGAGAAAGTGATTTGTTAGACTGTATAACCGTTAGACGAGGGACCTGGCAAACCCCCTTTCAGTAAATTCTGGGCAAATATACCAAAAAAATTTTTAGTGCTTTTTTTTTTGGAAAAAAAAGTCCCCATAACTACAGGGACCTTTCTACAAATAAACAAAAGAAAGACACAAAAACGGAAAACCCTTCTCAGAAATCTTCTTCCCAAATTTTCCTCAACTCAAACTCCTCTAAATCCTTAGTTCTGCGCCAATCAATAAATCAATTTCATTAAATTCCTGCAATTACGTCAATTCTAAACTATCCAAGCTTAATCGATGAAGATTCAACAAGGTATGTCATCATTTTCTTCTCAAATCTGGTTAATATTTTAAACCCAATCTCATCAAAAATTTCCCATGAAAAACCTAGTAAAAATGTCAATTATTACGGTCAATAGCATGCTCTATGGAGAAAGGTGAACTCCAGTGGATTTTATGAAGCTTATATTTATAGTTTTTGAAGATCAACGAGTATTCGAGCATAAAATTGCAAAAAGTGAGCAAGAAGAAAATATAATCGTGTAAATAAAAGGTAAATACCTAAATCAATCTTAGTGTGTGATTGTTGTAGACGGGAACTGGATTCTGTTGAACTGGTGAAATATTCAGTGATTTTTGACCTTTTCAATTGATGCTCATAGCTACGATATGTACTCTGTTTTATTGATGAACAAATTGATAGTTTATATTGTTGAAATGGTGTTCTTCAAACAGTGTAAGTTGTGATGGTGTTGAATTCATGTTCATCAAAGTGCATAATCTGTGATCTTGCATGAAAGTGAAAATAAAATCAGTGAGCTTTACTGTCCTTTTGGTTGATGATTAGGAACATATCAATGATATTTAAAAGAATAAAAAATTGGATGCTCATTAAACTGAGTAATCTATGATCTTTCCTTAAAATAAACATAAAATCTATGATATTTCTTGTTCTTCTAATTAGTGATTAAGAATAGATCAGTGATGTTTAACAATATAAAAAACTGTACACAGTGATCAAAGCATTACAATGATTAACAACTCCATTCATTCGAATTTTGGTACATCTGTTGTTCCACAAAATTTTTCTGATCTTTACATGTTTATCACTAATGATACCCAATATCATTCTTAACAAATTTGGCTCTCATATTAATGACAAGAACTCTGATGAATTTTTATCAGTTTCATGAGGAAGTCCCAAGCATATTGAGTAACTTTTCCTTTAATATACAGGGGCAGGAAATGGAATCCAAGATTTTGATATCTATGTGCAGTTAGAAGGGATTACAACAACGTCCTGGGAAGAGTTAGAAAATCTATGTCGAAAATATGCTAATGCAGGGGATTTTGCATCTGAAAAAAAACATGCAGGGTTGAAGGCGTAATTACAGAAAATACTACACTTGTTGTTGCCAAGGAAAACCAAAATATTTGTCCATCACACCAAAAATGGAAACAAACAACATAAAAAGGAAGGAATTCTAGATGTCACAGACAAGATGCAGAGCACAAATCAAGATCAAGCTAGTCAATAAAATGTATGTTGTCAAGCCCCACTTCATCGACCATAACCACGAGCTAACAAAGGTTGAATGGCAGCACCTGCAACAAATTGATAGAAGGGTCAAAGAGGGAAAAGGAAAAGTCATAGAAGCAATGGAAGCATCCAGTTTAAAGTTTATAGTTGGTAATAAATACTTGGTTAATAACGTGGGTGGTGATGAACAGCTAGGGCACACAATGAAAGACCACATAAATTATGTTAACGGACTCAGAATGAAGCAAATAAAGGGATGCAATACTCAAAAAATCATAGACCAGCTCACCAAATTTGAAGAAAAAATGAAGGGTTATTTTCAGGGTGAAACTCAACAATGAAGATGGGAAACTATGCACACTATTTTAGCGAGATTCTATAATGGTTGAGGACTACAACATATATTGGGGCATCATGATATTTGATACGACATATTGCACCAACAAGTACGACCTCATATGTGCTCCATTCGTAGGTTTGAACCACCACCAGATGAACATAATATTCACTTGCACATTCATCGATGATGAAACTGCCGACATGTTCATTTGGTTGTTGCAAATTTTCAAAACATATATGAGAGAAAATGACCCTGTAACAATATTCACAGATCATGATCTAACAATGTTTAAAGTAGTAGAAGAGGTAAAAAAAAATTGCAATTCTGTTCATAAAAATTGTAGTTGTCTTGCTTTCTGAATTTATTCATAGTATTTTTAATGATTAAATGAGGTGATGTTTGCATAGCAGTAGTTGATGTTAAACATCAGGTTTTTTTGGATTTTCTGATATTACAAACAAACATGTATGCCTGCAAACATCATGTGTTATACTTACCTTAGTTGCAAGTTTTCATAACCACACAACATAGACTCTGCATCTGGCACCTGAAGAAAAATGCCAAAAGTCACTATGGAAATTTGAGGAGTGACTCAGATTTCAGTTTGACATTTGACAAGTGCCTCACGCACTGTGTCAATGAAGACGAATTTGAATGGTGTTGGGCAGAAATGATAAAAATATTCTAACTACAAGATCATGTTTGGTTCAGACGCATCTATAAACTCAAACACAATAAAGCTCTCAGCAAGGACTATTTTTCAATTAGAACACTCTCTTCACAAGAAGTGAGAGCACAAATATTGCGATCACCTTCAAAGAATCAAATACAAAAAAGCTCACCAAATTCTTCTCAATCTTCAATGAAACAATACACCAGTGGAGAACCAAAGAAACAGATAAAGAGTACTGTGCAAGAGTGAAACCAACAAGCATATGTTGTGTACACACACATAATCTTCAAAGATCAAGTTCCAATGGAATGCAGCAATGACTTCAAAAGTAATTGCCGGAATGGATGGTTGAATGGAAATTCTCTATGAAATCATCAATGAAAAGGATCCCACAACATTAGAGACTGTCTACTACACAAAAACAGTCGAAAAGGTAACTTGTACATGTTCTTGCAAGCGTTTTAAAGAAGTAAGATTTCTTTGTCACCGTTGTCTTCTAGTACTACACTTGTATAATGAAACAAAAATACTTGAGGCTTATATATTGTAAAGATCGATCGAGAAATATGGAAAAATGGATTTGTGGAACAAATTATGTCCAACAGGAAAAAAATGTATATTAGAAGGTGCAGTTCTGTTAATACAAATTACATTTCTTCTTGTTTTAGCTTTGCTGATGTTCATATATCAATGATACAATGTTATGATTAATTATACAAATGATGTTTATGGTTGTAATCTTTCTAATCTTGCAACTAATGTTCATTGCATGGTGGTTGATTTTAAGCCATCAAACAGTGATGTTGTTGCAGCTGGCCTGACTATCCTGTTTCTTTAATTTACAGCCACAACGGAAAGACAAAGTTCCTTGGCAATACGAAATGGCAAGGAAATAATAAATTTTGGTCTTACAAAGTGAAGGGAATATTGATGCAAGAAAGATTTTAGAAGAATATTTTCAAAGAGATGTCGGTACCATCAACACAATAACAACACATAGCGACAAAAATTAGCTTTCCGAAACCACTGCATTAACTCAAACTGAAAGAATTTATGTACCAATTGTACGTGATACTCATCGTTCAATGGCAAATAGTGTAAGCATAAGAGTAAAATCAAAGATCGAAAGCAAAAGCCAATATGAAAGAAATTTGACTCTAAGATGCCAAATGAACATATGTTCTAACTTTGTTTATGTTGCAATGTTGATTAAAGTACTGTTGCATATACTTGTCCCAAATTTGTGTTTTGTTGATTTTTATATAATTCATAATTATATTTATATATTTTGGAATGATGTTTATATATTTTGGAATGGTGTTTATGAAAAGAACTGGTAACTTACTTGAGAATGCTTCAATGAATGTTACAAGTTAAAGAAATTTCAATTTTATTGATGTATAGTTGTGTTTCTTTTTGTGAAAAATAAAAGGGTATAAATGAATCCAACCATTACTGAAGTGTAACAAAATTCTTCCGGCGTAATATATCTGGTGAGAATACTAACATGTAGTACAACGATAATTACGGCAGCAAAGATTAACATTAGTCTCGACATGTTATCAGCAAATTGAGAGAAAATATGGTTAGAAGAATATGATATAGAAGAGAAAATGTGGTTTTGAATTGTTGGATAAATTTGTATTTATACTATGAAATATAGTCGTTTATAACTGTTATGTTACCGTTGGGAATATAGTCATTTTTAGCTGGTATATTACTACTAAATATATATTGACTAATTGTAGTTAAATGCTAAGATTTTAATGTTATCAAAGAGGATGTAAAAAAACACATAGTGGAGAAATAAGAATAGTGCCATCAATATTTGCTTCTTTTGAACTTTCAAATACTTTCCAAATTGAAAATAAAAGTATTCTCCTAAATAATTTGAAACAAAATTTAAATCTCAACAAAACAGATTCCATTAAAAGGATATGGGATCAAAGCATGAATTTTTAAATTTATTTAAATAAATAAAATAATTTTTTTAAAGGGGTATCCTTTCCATTTGACCTGAGAAAACCTTTGAATCACTTGGGGATGGCAAGCCCAAAGTTCGAATCAGGTTCTCATTTTAAATTGAAAGGTCCCTCAATAATAATGATAAAATTTTTGACCTCAAAATGGATAATAAAACACTAGTCATCTCATGAATCTTCATAACATATGCAGCAATATTAGGCGGTTAAATATAATTAAGCTAAACTAAAAAAAACACTTGACTAAAATATCAAACGAGTATCCTACCCTAATTGGACGAGGTAAATCCTGGTTAGGGAATGAGAAACCTTAATCCTAATTTTTTTTAAAAAATAATAAAATCTTTATCATAGAGAATCTGTAATCGATATAGAATCGATGCATAGAACCTGATCAAATAAGGAATACCAAGACACAGGAACTAGAGCAGCAAGATATAGCACGCAAAAGTTGACTCAGACTCAAGGTGGCATTCGAGTCCTGCATAGGCTGCATACATAGATGCAGAACTTGTAAGGGGACCCTGAGAAAAGGTTGGGGTCACATAGATAAAACTCTAGTGATAATTGATCAAAGAATTTATGAACCTTGGGTTAACCTTAGGAATAGACCTCCCATGGTACAGAACACGATAAAGAATGTGACTCCACTGAATGATTTGGGGTTGGTTAAGAATAGAATCTAGAGGGACTAAAGTAGTAGTATATAACTTTTGTAATAGTACTTATAGTTCCCAAGAATTTATACTCTTTGATGATCTTTCACGAACCCAATGATAGATCTGGGAGAAGTCAAAATTCAACGGAGAATCAATTGACAAAGTAATAAAAAAAATGGAAACAATAATTCAAATCCTTTAACCCTAGGATAAATGGGTAAGGAAGGTGAGTTGTCTACATTTAAATTAGAAGAGATGGAACTCAAAACTTGGACTATACAACATGGTCCAAGTATCACCTCGAGTCCGTTGTTGAATAGTGAGAAAGGAAGACATAAAGAATAGGAAAATAAATGTTTGCGATGTTGCAATGTGGGAATTCTAAGCACATAATAATGAAGTCCCGATAACTTAGACGAAGTTCTCATTCCAACCACTTGGTCACGGCCATCCGGGATCAATTTGGCTCTGAAGGGTGGTGCTGCTGGAAGTGGTAGGCCAAATGTGCAGGCTCAACTTTACGCCATACAGAGTGATGTGAACCATGGTTTGACCGAGGTTATTGAAGGTACCCTATCTATTTTGGGTAAAATTTCAGTGAACTTCGGGGGCGAAGTTCAATAGGGGGGGAGAGATTGTGAAACCTCGAACCCAATTAGATTAATAAATAAAATATACCTCCGATACAAATCATGCTATCTGACTTAAACCTTTTAATATCACTCTAAATGGAAAAAATATATATATAGTTATAATTTTTTTGAACGATGTGCTAATTATAAAGTATAAATTTGGAAAAACAATTATTATGGATTAACCTAGATGTTAATCTTGGACGAAGTAAATTTGAATTAATAATCATAATTATTGAAAAATATATATCAAACGATGATAAAGTATTGGTGTTTAGTATAGGTTTCACTTAAGAAAGAGGAAGGAAATAATAGTACGTCGAATCAGAAAGGAAACGCAATATACAAATTGCACATTTTAAAAGAGTTAAGTAAGAAATGATAAATTGAGTTGTTAAATAATTATCTAGATTTTTATAAAGGCATCTCCAATAGTTTACCTTATACCTTCCTTTAAAATGAATATTTCTTTAAATTATTGAGGAACACTAATTTTGTAAACTTCCTAATGTTTTTCATACTTATCACAACTATATGTAATTACAAATAAGAACTATATGTAATTTCATACTGACCTTACTGGAGTGTAGAGAATGCTATGTCATCTGATTCCTTCTCTGATCTGTTGGGCTCTATGGAAGGCTAGGAATGCCTATTTTTTCGATAACATACCTTTTTCTATTTCCCATATTAGCAAGGAAGTTACAGATACTCTCTACCTTTCCATTACCTCCTCTCCCTGCTTCCCAACTATATCTCCTAACCTAAGATTTCAGTTCCCTTCTCTGACGTTTCCCCCCAGACCACCGCCTAAGCCTACTATTACCATGATATACTAGGAACCCCCAGATCACAGTTTCATCAAGGTTAACGTAGATGCATCTTGGTCTAATTCCTCTGTTTCAATTGGCTTAATTGCCCGCAATCACCGAGGTTTACCAATCTTTATTAGAGCAGAGACCATAACAGCCATGTCACCACTGGAAGCTGAAGTTAAGGCAATTCTTATGGCTTGTCAGATCTTTTTGGACAGATATCCCAACCTCATCATTGAATCTGACTCGCTACAGGCAGTAAATATGATCAATGATCCTTCAGTTTCCAAATGGACCCTATACCCTTTAGTTTTCCGAGTTCACACTTTCTATCCCACGCTATCCTCAAGCACACATATAGAGAATGTAACTCAGTAGCAGATGCCATTGTGAAATATCAAGCATCCTCTGAAATGGTTTCTCCTTTGCATTTGACCAACATTCCGGCATATATTAGCGGTTTAATCTATATGGATAGTATTCATACTCCTTACATTAGAGTTCATAGGCAAGCCTTTCAATAAGATTGATACTGCTGATTTCTCCTCCTTTCTGTCTCAGGTTACGGACTACCTCCCTTCATCGAGCTCTCCAGCCTGGAGCCCTCGAGCTCTAGTGCACCACGTGGACTCAAGCCTAACTGCTCTCGAGCACTGGATACCTCAAACACTCAAGCCCTTGATCCTCGAGCCTAGGAGGCCTCGAGCCCTGGACCCCTCGAGCACTCAAGCTCTCGAGCCCTGCCACCCTCGAGCCATCAGTCACTCGATCCATCGATCACTCAAGCACTCGAGCCTCTGAGCACTGCAGCCCTCGAGCGCTCGACCAGCTCAAGCACTCGAGTCCTTGATACATCGAGCCTTAGAGCTCTCAAGCACTGGATACATCCAACACTTAGGCACTAGAGTCCTCGAGCCCAGGAGGTTTCACCCTGTAACCCTCGAGAACTCAAGCTCCTGAGTCATGCTGCCCTCGAACCATCAGGCACTCGAACCATCGAGCACTCAAGCACTTGAGCCCTTGAACCTTCGAGTCTCGAACACTGGATACCTTGGAGCCCTCGGGTACTGGAGCCCTTGAGCACTTGAGCCTTGAGCACTCAAGCACTCAAGCACTCAAGCACTCAAGCACTCGAGCACTTGAACTATTGAGGCCTGTCATCACCGAGCACTGGAAACCTCAAACTATGAAGCTCTCGAGCCCTCACCCTCAAGCACCGGAGCCCTCGAACATTCAAGTACTCGACCCCTCGAACTAATGAGCTTCAATGTCCTCGATCACTGGATACCTCTGACAATCAAGCTCCCGAGCCCTCGAGCTCTGGGATACTCGAGCACTCAAGCACCCGAGTTTTCACTGCCCTTTAGCCTTTAGGCACTCGTACCATTGAGCCATCGAACATCAAGCCCTCGAGACCTCAAGTCCGCAAATACTAACTCCTCTACTCTTGAATTACGGGTCTGCTAGTATTAGATCATTCTTTTGAGGGCAACGAGGTTGCCCGATCGATGTAATATTCCAAAACATCATTGTACATTTTTTGGTTTCTTAATAGGCTTGGGGAACCTAATAAATATCACTCACCTTAGGGTGCATGCATTTAAAAAAAAGAATAAGATAAATAAGTTATCATTTCTAGTACTCATTGTTTTGATTTCAAGGAATATAATTGTGCGTATATATATATATACAATTGATTATAATTATTGTAAACTATAAAGAAGAAAAGCCAATAAATGAGACAGTATGTAAACAAACAAATTAGAACATGTACCAAAAAGGAAAACAAATAGTACTCTGGAATGTGGTGCCATAAGGGAATATTTGGGTACAGGAGAAAACAAAGAAAGAATTAATATAAATAAATAAATAAATAAATAAATAAATAAAATAATAAAATACAGGGGAAGCGAAATACAGGTCGACAGACGTGACAAATTTATCCAAAGTAATTTTTTGTAAAATGAACGTAGGCTAAATGATAAGATCTTAGGTGGTAAGTGTCAGAAACCTATGTCTTCATCTAGTATAAATGGAAACTACTGCCTCTGTGAAAACCCCTATCGAGATGGATCGTTATATACACACACACACATATATATAAAATAATACTAATAACGATTAATAGATAGTTAAATAAATAAGAGAAATTACTGAGAAGAGAATATACATATATATATATATATTATATAATATAATAATAGCAATATTAAATAAATCAGTAAAGGAATAAACAAATAAAGGAAATTACCTGAAGGAGGAAGCAGACGGACGGTGGACGTGAAATTTCATCCAAAAGTGAATTTGGCAAGTAGGCGTAGGGACTTAACCAAATATAGGGTTAAATGGATAAAATTTTAGGTGTCAGAACCTATATTTATCTAGTATAAATACCAGTGACTTCCTTCTCAAAATCATAGCCATAAAAAAAATTCTTACCAAAGAACAGTGGTTAAGCAATGAAGTAAAAGCAACGATTGTCAAGCCAAGTTTAACTAAGGTGAGTGTTGCATTGCCCTAGCATGAGTTGAGTTAAAATATGAGTTTATGTTTACATATATATAATGCCATCAGACGTGACTCTCTCAAAAAGAACCCTCCACCTCTCGAACCTCTGCCAAAACACTACATCTCGAACCCCTGTCAAAACTCTACCTCTCAAACCCCTGCCAAAACAGGACCTCTCGAACCCTTGCCCAAACTCTACATCTCGAACCCCTGCCAAAACTCTACCTCTCGAACCCCTGCCAAAACACTACCTCTCTAACCCCTGCTAAAACTCGACCTCTCGAACCCCTGCCAAAACACTACCTCTCGAACCCCTGTCAAAACACTACCTCATGAACCCCTGCCAAAACTCTACCTCTCGAACCCCTGCCAAAACACTACCTCTCGAACCCCTGCCAAATCTCTACCTCTCGAACCCCTGCCAAAACTCTATCTCTTGAACCCCTGAAAAAACTCTACCTCTTGAACCCCTGCAAAAACTCTACCTCTCGAACCCCTGCCCCAACTCTACCTCTCGAACCCCTGCCACAACTCTACCTATCGAACCCCTGCCACAACTCTACCTCTCGAACCCCTGCCACAACTCTACCTCTCGAACCCCTACTGAACCTTTACCTCTCGAAACCTTTCTAAACCTTTACCTCTCGAACCCTTGCTAAACCTTTACCTCTCGAACCTTACTGAAATCTTTACCCCTCGAACCTACTAAAAACTTCACCCCTCAAACCTACTAAGACTTCACCTCTCGAACCTACTGAAACCTTCACCTCTCGAACCTTACACCTCGAATTAGTACTACTGAAACTATTACCCTTCGAACTATTACCACTGGAACCTTATCCCTTGAACTAATACCACTGATACCTTTAACTCTCGAATAATATATCTCGAACCTACCTCTCGAACTAGTAACCCGATATCTTCACCTCTAGAAACCTTTTCACTGGAACCCTCACTACTAGAACCTTTACTTCTCGACCTCACCTCTTGAACTTGTGCCACTGAAACCTTTACCTCTCGAACCTTACCTCTCGAGCTAGTACTACTGAAACCTTTACCTCTTGAACTTACATCTCGAACCTTACCTCTCGAACTCATACCACTGAAACAACTACCTCTCGAACTTACCTCTCGAACCTTGCATCTCGAACTAATACTACCGAATCCTTTACCTCTCGAACTTACCTCTCGAACCTTACCTCTCGAACTAGTGCCACTAGAACCTTACCTCTCAAACTAGTGCCTCTAGAGCCTTACCCTCGAACCTTATCTCTCGAACTAGTGCCACTAGAACCTTACCTCTCAAACCTTACCTCTCGAACTAGTGCCACTAGAACCTTACCTTTCGAATCTTACCTCTCAAACTTGTGCCACTAGAACCAAACCTCCCAAACCTTACCTCTCGATCTAGTGCCACTAGAACCGTACCTTTCGAACCTTACCTCTCAAACTAGTGCCACTAGAACCTTATCTCTCAAATCTTACCTCTCGAACTTGCGCCACAACCTTACCTCTCGAGCTAGTGCCACTAGAACCTCACCACTCGAACCTCACCACTCGAATTGGTACCACTTACAACTCGAACTGGTACCACCTGATACCCATACCACTTGAACCTTCTCCACTCAAATTTTGTACTCGAACCTACTGTACTCGAACACAACTACTCGAGCCGTGAGTACTCAAACCCCTGTACTCGAACTTATTTGCTTGAACCCCGGTACTTGACACCTGATACTCGAACCTTTCTACTTGATACTCAAACCATGAGAGAGAGATATGACGATTACACTTAAATGATGGTATTTACTGATTATTGAATTAAGTGTGTATTTTATCATACTGTACTGGATTTTCGTAAAACTGAACTTCTGAACTGCTCTGATATTTTCTGTGAATGACCGGCTTGTACTTTATCTTGTTGTGTCAAACTTGAATCATATACTGTTCTGATGGCCGGCTTGTACTTTATCTTACCGTGTCCAACTTGAATTACCCGCTACCTGATTTTATCTGTGATTTTGGGGGCCCTGACGTGATTGTAGTTTGGTCGAAGTCGGTGGGGAATGGTACTGACCGAACTGTCTGATTAGACCAACTACACATGGAGTTTGGTATGCTAGCATAACCACCTGACTGATAAGAGCTCGTAATTGAACACCGACTTGAATGGGAAAGTGAATTATGAACTGATAGCCTTCGGGCATAACTGACTGGGTTATGTCATGTATGTTAGTCAAAGTTTCCATATAGGCACTTGGCAGCAGCTCGACATTAACCACCTGTATCCTTTCACTGTGTGCTAGGACATATGTGGCCAGTTGTTAATTGTTAATTATTATTCTATGATCACCAAAACTCAACTGGGTAAATACTGGCGATGGAACCTCACTAAGCAAGGAGCTTACCTAGTTAAACAACCCCTTTTCAGGTGAAGAAGAACAGTAAGAGAAAATTGCTTAATGTCGTTACTTCTTTTGAGAAAGATCTTGGGTGAACTATTTGGATTTTAAATTAAACTATAAATCTGTAACAGTTAGTTGAAACTTTCATTTAACATTTTTGTTTGACATTTGTAATAAATCCTTTTCACTGTAATAGTAATTTAGGTTTTTGAATTTATCTAAATCACTTCCGCATAAAATTTATCTGCTCGTTACTGTTAGCACTTTTGGTAGCACGCCCAGACCCGACCTTATACTTGCGGTTGGGTAAGGGGGTGTTACAGATATGGTATCAGAGCTTCCTCAAATCAAGTGAAGGAAAATCAAAACTTAACTTAATACAAGACTTCACATTTTCTTAACACTTATAGATATTAGAGACATGGTTGAACCTTGTCTACAAAACTAACAATTTATTGATGTCACTGTCTAATAGGGAAATAAAATAATTTATTAAATGTAATTAGAAATACAGAAGTCTATGAGGATTGTGAAAAATAAAAGGGTATAAATGAATCCAACCATTACTGAAGTGTAACAAAATTCTTCCGGCGTAATATCTCCGGTGAGAATACTAACATGTAGTACAACGAAAATTACGGTAGCAAAGAATAACATTAGTCTCGACATGTTATTAGCAAATTGAGAGAAATTATGGTGAGAAGGATATAAGATAGAAGAGAAAATGTGATTTTGTTGGATAAATTTGTATTTATACTATAAAATATAGCCGTTTATAACTGTTATATTACCGTTGGGAATATAGCCGTTTATAGCTGATATATTACCACTAAATATATATTGACTAATTGTAGTTGAATGCTAAGGTTTTAATGTTATCAAAAAGGATGTAAAAAAACATAGTGGAGAAATAAGAATAGTGCCATCAATATTTGCTTCTTTTGAACTTTCAAATACTTTCTAAATTGATAATAAAACCGTTCTCCTAAATAATTTGAAACAAAATTTAAATCTCAACAAAACAGATTCCATTAAAAGGATATTGGATCAGAGCATGAATTTTTAAATTTATTTTAAAAAATAAAAATAATTTTTTTAAAAAGGGTATCCTTTCCATTTGACCTGAGAAAACCTTTGAATCACTTGGGGATGGGCAGCCCAAAGTTTGAATCAGGTTCTCATTTTAAATTGAAAGGTCCCTAAATAATAATGATAAAATTTTAGACCTCAAAACGGATAATAAAGCACTAGTCATCTCATGAATCTTCATAATATATGCAACAATATTAGGCCATTAAATATAATTAAGCTAAACTAAAAAAACACTTGACTAAAATATCAAACAAGTATCCTACCCTAATTGGACGAGGTAAATCTTGGTTTGGGAATGAGAAACCTTAATCCCAAAAAAAAACCTTTATCATAGAGAATTAGTAATGGATTTAGAACCGATGCATAGAACCTGATCAAATAAGGAATACCAAGACATAGGAACTAGAGCTACAGGATATAGCACGCAAAAGTTGACTCAGACTCAAGGTGGCATCCGAGTCCTGCATAGGCTGCATACGTAGATGGAAAAACTTGTAAGGGGACCCTGAGAAAAGGTTGGGGTCACATAGATAAAACTCTAGTGATAATTGATCAAAGCATTTATGAACCTTGGGTTGACCTTAGGAATGGACCTCCCATGGTACAGAATGTGATAAAGAATGTGACTCCACTAAATGGATATAGGGTTGGTTAAGAATAGAATCTAGAGGGACTAAAGTAGCAGTATATAACTTTTGTAAAAGTACTTATAGTTCCCAAGAATTTATACTCTTTGATGACCTTTCAAGAACCCAATGATAGATCAGGGAGAAGTCAAAATTCAACGGAGGATCAATTGATGAAGTAATAAAAAAATGGAAACAATAATTCAAATCCTTTAACCCTAGGATAAATGGGTAAGGAAGTTGAGTTGTCTACATTTAAATTAGAAGAGATGCAACCCAAAACTTAGACCATACGACGTGGTCCAAGTATCACCTCGAGTCCTTTGTTGAATGGTGAAAAAGGAGGACATAAAGAATAAGAAAATAAATGTTTGGGATGTTGCAATGTGGGAATTCTGAGCACATAATACTGAAGTCCCGATAATTTAGACAAAGTCCTCATTCCAACCACTTGGTCACGGCCATCCGGGATCAATTTGGCTCTGAAGGGTGGAGCTGGTGGAAGTGGTAGGCCAAATGTGCAGGCTCAACTTTACGCCATAAAGAGTGATGTGACCATGGTTTGACCGAGGTTATTGAAGGTACCCTCTCTATTTTGGGTAAAATTTCAGTGAACTTCGGGGACGAAGTTCAATAGGGGGGAGATTGTGAAACCCCGAACCCAATTAGATTAATAAATAAAATATACCTCCGATACAAATCATGTTATCTGACTTGAACCTTTTAATATCACTCTAAATGGAAAAAATATAAATAGTTATAAAATTTTTGAACGATGTGCTAATTATAAAGTATAAATTTGGAAAAATAATTATTATGGATTAACCTAGATGTTACTCTCGGAAGAAGTAAATTTGAATTAATAATCCTAATTATTGAAAAATATATATCAACCGATGATAATATTGGTGTTTAGTATAGGTTTCACTTAAGAAAGAGGAAGGAAATAATAGTACGTCGAATCAGAATGGAAACGCAATATACAAATTACACATTTTAAAAGAGTTAAGTAAGAAATGATAAATTGAGTTGTTAAATAATTATCTAGATTTTTATAAAAGCATCTCCAATAGTTTACCTTGTACCTTCTTCTAAAACGAATATTTCTTTAAATTATTGAGGAACACTAATTTTGTAAACTTCATAATGTTATTCATACTTGTCACAACTATATGTAGTTACAAATAAGAATAAGATAAATAAATTATCATTTCTAGTACTCATTGTTTTGATTTTAAGGAATATAATTGTGCGTATATATATAATTAATTATAATTATTTTAAACTAAAACGAAGAAAAGCCAATAAATGAGACGATATGTAAACAAACAAATTAAAATACGTACAAAAAAGGAAAACAAATAGTACGCTGGAATGTGGTGCCATAAGGGAATATTTGGGGACAAGAGAAAACAAAGAAAGAATTAAAATAAATAAATAAATAAATGAAATAATAAAATACAGAATTAAAATAAATAAATAAATAAATAAATAAATGAAATAATAAAATACAAGGAAGAGAAATACAGGTCGACAGACGTGAGAAATTTATCCAAAATATTTTTTCGTAAAGTGAACGTAGGCTAAATGATAAAATTGGTAAGTGTTAGAAACCTATGTCACCATCTAGTATAAATGGCAACTACTGCCTCTGTGAAAACCCCCACCGAGTTGGATCGTTATATATATATACATATATATATAATAATACTAATAACGATAAATAGATAATTAAATAAATAAGAAAAATTACCGAGAAGAGAATATACATATTTATACACACACACACACACACATATATATATATTCTAATAATAATAATAATTAATAAATCAGTAAAGGAATAAAAAAGTAAAGGAAATTACATGAAGGGGGAAGCAGACGGACGGCGGATGTGAAATTTCATCCAAAAGTGAATTTGGCAAGTGCGCGTAGGGACTTCACCAAATATAGGGTTAAATGGATAAAATTTTAGGTATCAGAACCTATATTTATCTAGTATAAATACCAGTGACTTCCTTATCAAAATCACAGCCTTAAGAAAAATTCTTACCAAAGAACTGTGGTTAAGCATTGAAGTAGAAGCGGCGGTTGTCAAGCCAAGTTTAACTAAGGTGCGCGTTGCATCGCCCTAGCATGAATTGAGTTAAAATATGAGTTTATGTTTACATATGTATATATATATATATATATTGCCATCAGACCTGACTCTCTCGTAAAGAACCCTCCACCTCTCGTACCCCTGCCAAAACACTACCTCTCAAACCCTTGTCAAAACTCTACCTCTCGAACCCCTGCCAAAACACTACCTCTCGAACCCCTGCCAAAACTCTACCTCTCGAACCCCTGTCAAAACTCTACATCTCGAACCCCTGCCAAAACACTACCTCTTGAACCCCTGCCAACATTCGACCTCTCGAACCCCTGCCAAAACACTACCTCTCGAACCCCTGTCAAAAAACTACCTCACGAACCCTGCCAAAAATCTACCTCTCGAACCCCTGCCAAAGCTCTACCTCTCGAACCCCTACCAAAACTCTACCTCTTGAATCCCTACCACAACTCTACCTCTAGAACCCCTGCTACAACTCTACCTCGTGAACCCCTGCCACAACTCTACCTATCGAACCCCTTCCACAACTCTACCTCTCGAACCCCTACTGAACCTTTACCTCTCGAACCCTTGCTAAACCTTTACCTCTCGAACCCTTGCTATACCTTTACCTCTCGAACCTTACTGAAATATTTACCTCTAGAACCTACTGAAAACTTCACCCCTCAAACCTACTAAGACTTCGCCTCTCAAACCTACTGAAACCTTCACCTCTCGAACCTTAACCCTCAAATTAGTACTACTGAAACCGTTACCCCTCGAACTATTACCACTGGAATCTTATCCCTTGAACTAATACCACTGATACCTTTACCTCTCGAACAATATATATTGAACCTACCCCTCGAGCTAGTAACCCGATATCTTCACCTCTAGAAACCTTTTCACTGGAACCCTCACTACTAGAACCTTTACTTCTTGACCTCACCTCTTGAACTTGTGCCACTGAAACCTTTACCTCTCGAACCTTACCTCTCGAGCTAGTACTACTGAAACCTTTACCTCTTGAACTTACATCTCGAACCTTACCTCTCGAACTCATACCACTGAAACAACTACCTCTCGAACTTACCTCTCGAACCTTGCCTCTCGAACTAGTACTACTGAATCCTTTACCTCTCGAACTTACCTCTCGAACCTTACCTCTCGAACTAGTGCCACTAGAACCTTACCTCTCGAACTAGTGCCTCTAGAACCTTACCCTCGAACCTTATCTCTTGAACTAGTGCCACTAGAACCTTACCTCTCAAATATTACCTCTCAAACTTGTGCCACTAGAACCTTACCTCCCAAACCTTACCTCTCAAACTAGTGACACTAGAACCATACCTCTCGATCCTTACCTCTCGAACTAGTGCCACTAGAACCTTACCTCTCAAATCTTACCTCTCGAACTTGTGCCACTAGAACCATACCCCCCAAACCTTACCTCTCGAGCTAGTGCCACTAGAACCTCACCACTCAAACTGGTAACACTTACCACTCGAACTGGTACCACCTGATACCTATACCACTTGAACCTTCTCCACTCAAGTTTTATACTCGAACCTAACTACTCAAACCGTGAGTACTCAAACCCCTGTACTCGAACTCATCTGCTCAAACCCCGGTACTTGAAACCTGATACTCAAACATTTCTACTCGATACTCAAACCATGGGAGAGAGATATGACGGCTACACTTAAATGATGGTATTTACTAATTATTGAATTAAGTGTGTATTTTATCATACTGTACTGGAATTTTGTGAAAATGAACTCCTAAACTGCTCTGATATTTTCTATGAAGGACCGGATTTTACTTTATCTTACTGTGTCAAACTTGAATCATATACTTTTCTGATGAACGGCTTGTACTTTATCTTTCCTAGTCCAACTTGAATTACTTGCTACTTGATTACATGTCTGTGATTTTTGGGGCCCCGACACAATTGTAGTTTGGTCGAAGTTGGCGGGGAAAAGTATTGACCGGACCGTCTGATTAGACCGGCTACACGTGGAGTTTGGTATACTAGCATAACCACCTGACGAATACGAGCTCATAACCGAGCACCGGCGTGAATGGGAAAGTAAATTCTGAACTGATAGCCTTCGGGCATCACTGACTGGGTTATGTCGTTTATGTTAGTCACAGATGCCATATAGGCACTTGGTAGCAACTCAACATTAACCACCCGTATCCTTTTACTGTTTTCTAGGACATATGTGGCTAGTTGTTAACTGTTAATTGTTATTCTATGATCATCAAAACTCAACTGGGTAAATACTGGCGATGGAACCTCACTAAGCAAGGAGCTTACCTAGTTAAACAACCCCTTTTCAGGTGAAGAAAAACAGTAAGAGAAAAGTGCTTGATGTCTTTACTTCTTTTGAGAAAGATCATGGGTGAACTATTAGGATTTTAAATTGAACTATGAATCTGTAACAGTTAGTTGAAACTTTCGTTTAACATATTTGTTTGACACTTGTAATAAATCCTTTTCACTTTAATAGTAATTTAGGTTTTTGAATTTATCTAAATCGCTTCCGCATAAAATTTATCTGATCGTTACTGTTAGCACTTTCGATAGTATACCCAGACCCGACCCGATACTTACGGTTGGGTAAGGGGGTGTTACAAAAGGTATAGCCAAAAAGCTAATGTCACTTTGCAATGACTACAAATATAAAATCAAATGACGAATAGGTTGTTAACGTACAATGTCAGTTCACATTTAATTCACCAGTAACACCATCACTCTATTCCTTTTAGTCTTCATGGCTACGAGGGCTTATGTGTGTACCTAGCCCAAATACTAGGAAGCAGGCCCAAACTATAAATGGGCTCTACGCTAACCAACGATATGAACCAAGACAGATTTACTCAGGACAAGCTAAGTCAACTCACGAACCAAGAAAAGTGGCGACCATGATTAGGCATCAACTACACACTGCCTTTCTCGGAACCACGATCAAACACACGATGGAAAACCTAGAAAAAGTGGAGCCACGATCCTAATACACCATAAAGGGAAGTGAGAGAACACTAATACAAGTAAGTGCAATTAGACTGAAAAGTGGATTCTGAAGAAGAAAATGACTGACTTGGGCATTGGAGTCTTTTCCTTGGAACCATTTCCGGGATCTCTTTGTAGGCATATCTCGGTGAACAAAGATTGCTTGGTCAGATCGGACCACGATTCACCGTTTCTTTGTTGGTCAATTTGAACTCCAATGCCGCTTATCTTTGGCTCTATCCTTCTACTACCACGATTTGATGTTCGTGGCTTTTATCTACTACCATTATAGATGTGAACGACCTTCAATATCTTCTACCGCCCTTACGAACGACCTTCAATATCTTCTACCGCCCTTACGAATGGCCTTCACATAGAATGTAACCAAAAAGTACCCACAGATGACCTACTAAAAATGATCACAAGAAAGATCTAGGAGCCTGTGGATACAAGATGCCCATTAGTACCAATTGAGTCTACAAAATGCGGGATTCAGACAAGAAAACCAAACATGGCAGTCTAAATCTCTTGTAACGTAAACTCAACTAATACTAGAAATCCACCAAATAAAATAAGCTAAAAACTATGCCAAATGTAACAGTTAACGCACACATAATGAAGCACATTAGACTCCCTACACCTAACCCTTTACTCGTCCTCGAGTAAATAAAGACAAGAAAAAAATTAAGCGAAATGTAGCATGCTAGCATAAGTTAACAGAGGCATTCAACTTATTCCTAGATAACATTATTTCCCCCTAAAAGAGTAAGAATCTCACAACTCTCACACTCCCCGAAGAACATAAGCAATCTAACCACACAAAAGCAAAATGTGGAAAAAGGTAAGCCAAAAAGACAAGTGTCAAGCTAGTTTACTTTTCCCAAAATGATCCCCAAAAGAAATCAAAGAGTTGTTTCCCAATAACAATCTAACAAGGAAAACCAAGAGCTATCGACTTGGTTGTAACATAGGGATAATTCATGATTCTCAACCTAGTTACAACCAAGGAGTCAACGTCAACCTAGTTTTTTGTTTTCTCTCAATTTCTATCATTTTTCCTAGGAGCCCTCTCAGGTTTTCATCCTAGCTTTGACACACAAAGGGTACTCACTTTTCACATTTTTCCACATGGCCTCTCATTTCTGCCTAGGCTCATAAGCCTAGTCGGGCCTAGCCTCTCATTTTTTACATAGGTCTTTAGACCTATCCGGGCTTTTCTCAGTGTTACCCAAGTCTCCCTTTCGGGTTTTCAACTTGTCTAGGTTTCAAATTTGTTTTTTTAAAAATGCTCTTAGAAGAGCTATTAGCTACATAGAAACAACAAGAAATCATAAGTTCTATCTAATCCCCTTCCCCACAACTAAAGCTTGCAATGTCCTCAGTGCATATGCAAAATCAAAGAACATATGTCAAGAAAACAAATAGGCAGGCACTTATAATGAAAAATGAACACTAAAATCTACCCTTGATGGCACAATCATGGAATGTGAAGAACAAACTACCATCGACCCAATATACTACTCATAATCTCTAGTCAAGAAATTCAAATCTAATCACTATCATGCATCGCAAATCAAATAAAGAATTGTATCAAAATAGAGAGTTACCCCTTAGGTATCGATGTGTGTGTTTTAAGGGTTTTGAGGGTAAGTGAGTTTGGGTGGTACCTTGGTGGTGGTAGGGAAGAAATGGTGATTGGGGTGTAGGAAAGTATGTGAGCTTCATGGGTTGTGCACGTCTACACACCCCATGAATTTGGGGTTTGGTCTCCTCCTTGTCTAACTATTTGAGCATTACGAACCATGTATGTCTACACGGTCCATGAGTTGGACTCCCTGTTTGCTCACCTTCTTCCAAGAACCATATGCTTCCTACGAAACAAACATGCACACCAAGTATAATAGTATCCCAAAAACAAAAGGCTACAAATGGGAAAACACACCAAACATACCAAACTAATCTAATTTTTCAAAGTTGGGTTGCCTCCCAAAAAACTCCACATATTTAAGGTCATCGGCACGACCCTAATGTTATCCATATGGTGTGGGTTTGTACCCCATCACCTTGGAAAACCAAACATTGAGAGGTGGGGGTATGAATCTTCCAAGAGGAATATATAGTATAGGAGGAGTCAACCTTAGAGGGAATAGGTGGTTTGGAAGCTTAGCATATTCAATTGGAGACCCATGGTTTCCTCTAAGGTTTCCAAAAATGTGGGAGTTGGTTCTATAAGTGGAGGTAGGGGTGAAAATAGGTAATATGAAAAATTAAGTATAATCACCCATTCCTCGACTTCTTCACTCTTAGCAAACCATTCCCCATCCCCTTTAGATTTATCTACCAAAATTTCACATTCAACTAGGGATGATTCATTTTTGGAATATTGGGTTTCTAGTTGGCTCACCCTTGTCATTAAATCAAGCACTTGCCCATCAACTTTGTCAATTCTTGAGAATAGTTGAGTTCCCAAATCACTAATCTCGCTAAGCACTTGTGATTGGAGTAAATCACTACTTTTGGTTACATTAGCTATAACTTACAAAATTTCTACATAATTTGATTTGGGAACCAATCCCAGGGATTGGTTTTGGGGCATTGAGTAAGTTTGTAAAATCCAACTATTTAACCCAAAGTGTTGGTTTCCCGATGCATCTCCACACCACGAATTTGAGTTACCACGAAACCTCGAATTTGGAGAGTCAAAGTATGGGTAATAATCTCAATCCCATCGGCCTTGGGAACCAACAACTCCTACTTTTCTCTCATATTTTCTCATCAAAGAGCAAGAATCCGTAGGGTGGTTGTAATAAAATATCCTACAAAATCTCATTCGTTGAGCCTCTCTTCTCCTATACTCACTCAACCTTGGGCAACACTCTGTAGGATGATTATAATGACACATTGATAAGACGTTAAATGCATGCATTTTCCAAAGCATTTAACTTCACTTTTCTCATATTTTTGTTGTAAGATTGCTAGATTTACGTAGGTTTACATGATAAAGGGTTTAAATGACTATTTTAAGTTTTTATATCTAAATCCTTCATTTTGTAACCTATGTTTAGTCTAATGGATTTTTGGTTCTTACGAGCATCTAGATTCCATTTTGTGAGCTTAATTTGTAGATGTCTCAGGAGCCCTTTGGAGTGGTTTAGTGAATGCCACATGCCAAAACGTGGTAGAAGATAGAAGGGTCGAAGAAGGAAGGCAAAGAAACGGATAAATTATCACCAGGAAGTTTAGACAAAGTTCTTAAAATTATCTGAGAAGAATCAGCCTACAAAAATGGTATAATTGGATTCATTTTCTAGAGCACTATAATATTTACTACAAGAACTCCTAAAACGGATCAACGGTTCACCCGTGGGAAGCAAAACAAGAAGCCACAAATTGTAGCTCGCTCGGGCGGATGGATCTGAATTCTGGGCTGAGACCTCCACCGCCCGGGCAAAGCCATTTCTGCCCGGGCGACGCCTACTGTGTTTTAACCTTCTTTTTTACCAACTTGGGCTATAAATAGCCCCTTTTCTTCCCCATTTTCCCAAGCCCAACTTGGGGGCTCCAAAACCCTAGTTTTTCACCATTTCTTCCGTTTCTTCTTCTTTCTTTGTAGATCTTTGTTCTATGTTATGGGTTTTAATTATCTAGCTTAGTTTTGTACTTGGTAGGAAATTATTGAAGCTTCCACACCTATGTAGTAAGAACCTCTATTTCACTCTTTCTTGAAGCATTTGTTATTTAGCATTCATGTGTTTGAATGTGATGTTTTACTTCATTTATGCTATGGTTTGTTTGAGCATATGAAGTGTTTGTCTGATTGAAGTGTTAGGGTGTTAGGAAAGTTGCAAATTTCTTAGCTCTTTGACATGAGAATCCAAGAACATGGAATTATAATTTCTTGTGCATAATGTGTTGTGAATCTTGCTAGATAAATATGCTAATGTGGATTGTTCTCATGTTTATCCTCTATATGCAATGCAAGGTTGAATCTTGAGCGTGGTTTGCCTAAATTGATTATCAATGAGGTTTGCAAATGGTCGTTGTTTATCTTTGCAAATTACTATTAAGAAGGAATGAATGTTGATCTTTGAATGGGGAGTTTTAGCATTCCCCATAGGTAACGAATGTGATAGAATGAGTGAATGGTTCAATGATCTATATTAGGTTTGGAAATGGATATTAATTGCCCCCAAGGCTTTGTCTTTTGTAGTTTTTACCCCCTTTTCTTAGTTTGTTTGATGATTAGCATAGTTACTTAACTTTGCTAGTTATCTTGTCTTTTAATTTCATAACTTAGGACCACAACCAACAAAAAACCCCCCATTTACTTGCTTTTATATATCTCTATATACATATATATCTCTACTTCTAGCCTAATATGAACCTTATATGTCTAAACGCTTTAGAAAATCCCTCTTCTTCGTGTACGACCCCACCACTATCTACTTAATTGTATTTAGTAAGCATAAAGGGCTTATAAATTATAACTTTGAGAGGTACGGCGATGACCTCCCAAATTTCAGTGCCGCTTCCGGGGAAGTGGTATTTATTTTTAAGTGTTTGGGTATATTTGTTTGCATATTAGCTATTTGTTTTTATTTTCCACTTCTTGGTGGTTGTTTTTGTTTGGAGTAGGTATTGCTTGAGTTCTTGGTTAATTTTTATCGAGAATCCTTGCAATATGATTCCAAACTTTTGAAAAATAGAAAGTTTTTTTAAAAAAAATGGAACGTCTCACCTTGAGGGAACTCATGATGAGAAGAGAGGCTCAACAAGCAAGGTTTTGTAGGATGTGTCATTCCGACTATCCTACCGAGTCTTGCTATAAGTTGAGAGAGGAGCACTATGAGGAGGAAAGAACTCTTGGTTTCCAAAACCAAGGGTATTATGAAGAGTGCTACCAAGAGGTAGGAGATGTTGGTTTCCAAGGGCAAGAAACCCAAGAATGGTATCCATACCATAATTTGTACAACCCAGAATGGAGTGGTAATCCAGATTGGTTATATGAGAATGAGCCGAAAAACCAACAATACGAGCAAAATAGGTTTCCATCACCATCTTATACCATACCCCAAAACCAAGCCCAACAAGGAAGTTCAAGTTTGACACGCGAGGAAGTCATGAATGCAATAGTAAACTTGAACAACTTTACTAGTGAGGAACCAGACACTCAACTCTCCTCTAGTGTGGAGGCTATTGAGAGGCATACAAGGAGTATATTGGAAGCGTTGGCCTGAATGGAAGCTCGTTATTCCAAAGATACACCATCCCAAGTCAAACTTTAAGATTCAGTGAGTGAGGTCACCTTAAGAAATGTGTTTGAGTTTGAAGGGGATGAGGAGTCGGTTTTGGAAGGAAAAGAAGTGGAGGAAGATGTGATTGTGCAACATTCATCATTCTTACCATCATCACCCCTACCCCCACCTAGTGAACCAACTCTACCATTTTTGAAAGTTTTGAGGGAGATAAGAAAGGAACCAAAAGACCATCCCAAGCCTCCTAACCACCCAACTCCTTTTAAGCTATCTCCACCTCCTCAAAACTTTCCTCTTGAAAGTTTTGTACCCCCACCTCTCTATTTTTGGATACTCATGGTGAAGGGGCTCAAACCTTCACTATATGGATAACATTAGGGTTGTGCCGACGACCTTAAAAATACGGAGCTTCTTGGGAGGCAACCCAAGCATTTAAGTTAGGTTAATGTTTTTCTTTTCTTGAAAAAATATCCTCAACCATGTCCTCAAACCCTTACAACCACAAGAATACCACCACAACCCACCACCAAAAACCACTACCAAAACCACTATCTAGAAGTACTACTAGTTGTTGTCTTTTGTGAGTGTTGATCGGGTAGTTGTGGCTTTGTAGTGGATGGATCAAAGTTGCATGTTGGACGGAGTTCGAGAACATGGAGAAGAGAACAATCATTGAGAAGTGAGCATTGTTATCACCGGGAATGACCTTCAATGTCCCAGTTGTGAGTATTTTTTTCTCTCTTCCTTATTTCTTTATCTTGTCCTTTTTCACATTGAGGACAATGTGTGTTTTAAGTGTGGGGAGGTAAAGAGAAATATATCTCACAGTATTGTATTGTACTGTGCATATGCTCCACTTTGATTTGTTTTGTTTGAAAAACAAAATGAAAAAAATTTCCACTAAGTTGAAAACCCGAGAGGGAAACTTATGCAAAAGTGGGAGGCCCGGATAGGTCAAAAACCCGAAAGGGTGACCTATGCAAAAATGAGAGGCCAAATGGTGTGGAAAAAGGTGAGGGTGAGCATTAAAAAAGAAAAATATGTGATACTAGGATGAAAACCCGAGAAGGCTCCTAGGCAAAATGAGAGAAAATGAGAGAAATTGAAAATTTTTAAGCTTCTCTTGATTTGTCTATTGGTGGCTTTTTCGGTAGAGTAAGTTAGCTTGGCATTATATGTGTACCTCACTTTTGTTATGGTTTTTTGGTTGTTTAGATTATCTTAGGCTTTGGGATGTGAAAGTGTGAGAGATTCTTATGTCTTGGGGGTTATGGTATTCTAGGAATATGATGTTGAATGTTTTGGGAAAACTTTTACATGCTAGTTTACGCTTTGATCTTTGCTTGTTCTTATTTACTCGAGAATGAGTAAGGTTTAAGTGTGGGGAGATTTGATGAGATGTCAAATGCATGTATTTTCCAAAGCATTTAACATCACTTTTGTCATATTTTT
This sequence comes from Rubia yunnanensis, assembly GCA_037428765.1. NCBI lineage: Eukaryota > Viridiplantae > Streptophyta > Magnoliopsida > Gentianales > Rubiaceae > Rubia > Rubia yunnanensis. The sequence goes on along the minus strand of CM075061.1, from coordinate 113,783,018 downwards.
GTTGCAAGATTGCTAGATTTACGTAGGTTTACATGATAAGGGGTTTAGATGACCATTTTTGGTTTTTATATCTAAATCCTTCATTTTGTAACCTATGTTTAGTCTAATGGATTTTTGGTCCTTACGAGCATCAGGATTCCATTTTGTGAGCTTCATTTGTAGATTTCTCATGAGCCCTTTGGAGTGTTTTAGTGAAGGCCACGTGCCAAAATGTCGTAGAAGATAGAAGGCCCGAAGAAGGAAGGCAAAGAAGCGGATGAATTGTCACCCAGAAGTTTAGACAAAGTTCTTAAAATTATCCGAGAAGAATCAGCCTACAAGGGTGGCATCATTGAATTTTTGTTCTCGAGCACTATAAAATCGACTACAAGAACTCCCAAAATAGATCAACGGTTCACCCATGGGAAGCAAAACAAGAAGCTACAAATTGTAGCTCGCCTGGGCGGAAATGGCGTCGCCCGAGCGAATGGATCTGAATTTTAGGCTGAGACCTCCGCAGCCCGGGTGAGGCAATTTCTGCCCGGGTGATGCCATTTTCGCCCGGCCGACACCTGCTGTGTTTTGACCTTCTTTTTGACCAACTTGGGCTATAAATAGCCCCTTTTCTTCACTATTTCCCAAGCCCAACTTGGGGGCTCCAAAACCCTAGTTTTTCACCATTTTCTTTCATTTCTTCTTCTTTCTTTGTAGATCTTTGTTCTATGTTATGAGTTTTGATTATATATCTTAGTTTTGAACTTGGGAGCAAATGATCGAAGCTTCCACACCTATGTAGTAAGAACCTCTATTTCACTCTTTCTTGAAGCATTTGTTATTTAGCATTCATGTATTTAAATGTGATGTTTTACTTCATTTATGCTATGGGTTGTTTGAGCATATGAAATGTTTGTATGATTGAAGTGTTAGGGTGTTAGGAAAGTTGCAAATTTCTTAGCTCTTTGACATGAGAATCCAAGAACATGGAATTAGAATTTCTTGTGCATAATGTGTTGTGATTCTTGCTAGATAAAAATGTTAATGTTGATTGTTCTCATGTTTATCCTATAAAGGCAATGCAAGGTTGAATCTTAAGCGTGGTTTGCCTAGAGTGATTATCAATGAGGTTTGCAAATGGTCATTGTTTGTCTTTGCAAATTACTATTAAGAAGGAATGATTGTTGATCTTCGAATGGGAAGTTTTAGCATTCCCCATAGGTAACGAATGTGATAGAGTGAGTGAATGGTTTAATGATCTACATTAGGTTTGGAAGTGGATATTAATTTCCCCCTAGGCTGTCTTTTGTAGTTTTTACCCCATTTTCTTAGTTTGTTTGATGATTAGCATAGTTACCTAACTTAGCTACTTATCTTGTCTTTTAATTTCATAACTTAGTACCACAACCAACCAAAACCCCCCCAATTTACTTGCTTATATATATATATATTTATATATCTACTTCTAGCCAATTTGCCACTATCTATTTAATTGTATTTAGTAAGTATAAAGAGATTATAAATTATAACTTTGAGAGGTACGACGACGACCTCCCACACACCCTTCAAATTGTCATCTGCTGAGTAGTTTCCCGCATTTTAAAAATATTTTTTCAATTAAACAAAAACAAAGTAAACACACAAAATTTGGAATTGTAGTGCAAGGGTCCTTGGTTTGCACCAAGAACTCAAGCAATACCTACTCCAGAAAACAACAAACAAAACAAAAGCACATATTAGCTACTCTACTAACAAGTTATGCTAATTCACACTTAAGTTGAATATCATCCCCGGCAACGGTGCCAAAATTTTCTCCGCCTTCACCCGGGGTCGTTAATTGTAGCTAATTAACCCGAGCGGAGAATTTGAGAGGTCAAAGATAAAAATTATATTGTGCACCCATTCTCACTACTACACTACTGATAGGGTAGCTAGCAGTAAGCCCTGAGTATGTCCACATAGATGCTAGGGCCTACGAATCAATGAAAACACTACCTCATATGGGTTATCAATCCGTACGAGTGATAGGAATAGCAAACAAATAGGGGGGTTGGTTTTTCAACTAACAGCTACAAAACATAAAAGTAAAAGTAAAAAAGACAAGTATTCTAATTAGCTAAGCACTTGGGGAACCATTGTTAGGAATGAATGATTTCATGTTTCAATCCTCAATTCATTCACATGTAAGATCTAAAGACAACTAATAGAGTGTTCATAACATGTGGTGTGGCCGATGGCAAACACTTCCTGTACCTGTCACACCAAATGCGTTCGCAACCCTCCATCGACACCGCCATCGTAATTAGGCAAGTACAACAAGGTCCAACCATTTTTGTAGATCTATTTCTCCCCCATCCAATTACATCTCGGGCTTCCACCATGAATGCGCTACTTTCCAAATGGTCCTATCAATTAGGCCAAGGGTCGTAGGCACCTTATCTATGACACTAGGGTCTCTTACAATCCTAGCTTGCTACTTTTTGATATCTCTACATGTAACCTTTCAGACTACTTTACGTAATCACCTAAGACTGGTGCGATGGAAAATAAGCCAGTGTAATACTCGGAACTCCCATGCACACACTCACGCAGACCAACGTACTCCCTTACCTATACAAACATCAAGGTTTCCCTTCCCAAGGGGGCATCAATATTTGCACCAACATGAATATAGACTAGAGTGTGTGCTTAATTGAGTGTACTATTCATGCAATTCTAACATTCAAGAACAAGTCACAATAATATTGTGAAAACAAATATTAGGATGAATCTTATGAATCTCACATAAGCATTCATATCTACAACTTATCCCCAAGCTATAAATCTACTCTCCAAAAGATAGATCCATGGAAAATATTAAGTCAGATGCCATAGATCTAAGAAAATAAGATGAAGAAAAGGAAAGAAAAAGAGAAAAGATAAGGAAAGAGAAGAAAAGATCTATAGAGAGAGAGAGCTCTCCTTTTCAATTTACCAAACTGGAGAGAGAAAAGAATATACATTAACCCTACTTTGGTTTTCCTAGAAGAATAAGGTTTCTATATATAGTAGTAGATGATTGGGCCTAAAGATATGCCCAAAATAGGCCACAATTAGGTCAAAACCCTAGTCACCTTTTCCCTCTTGTAGCTGAATCTTTCCCAAATAAATTGTTAAAATTCGTGAAACTTCGGAGCTGATATTTAGTACGTTAGATAGAGCTCAAAAAGATAAAGATTTTGATATATGGTATAGGGAAATCAGATTAAAATTGAGAGATTTATGACTAAAATACTAATAAACAGCCCCGCCCAGCGCAGACCATTGCGGATGGTGCGGCCCGTGTCATGAACTTTTGTCCTGGAAGGCATGGGCTTTAGGATCTAGCATGGTGCGCATCGAGTTTTTTGGCATGGGCCGTGGCCTTTGGTTGGGCCATCGCCAGCAGGCTTGATTTTGAACTTCTGATCTGCGGGGCACAGGTCTTGGCGCGGGGTGTCATCAGGAGCATCGATCATCTCAGAAAATTGGCACGGGCCATGTGAGTTTCCACACCCCGCCAGCTCGTCTCAACATCTTTCAGTTGGAATGGCATTGGCCGTCGTAAATGGGATGATCCGAGCCCGTACTTAGCCGATTTTGAGTGGAGTTGAGACTTGTACTTGAAGCCCGTGGCATTTGGTGAGGGCCGCACCATGCCCTTATGCCAAATTTTTTGGCACAAAACTTTGCTTCATTCCGAGTCATTTTGGAGCGGGCCGTTGGTGCCACCCATGAGTGGCCCACGCTGACCCGTGGTACCTTGGCCGGTTGAACTTGTTTCCTTCGCTACGGGTGAACCGTTTGCCCGATTTGAGTGTTATAGTAGTCGATTTTGTAGTGCTCGAGAAGACAAATCCAATGAAATTATCCTTGAAGGCTAATGTTTCTCTGATCGTTCTCAGACTTTGGTGCAACTCATCGGACCACGATTCACCGTTTCTTAGTTGGCCGCTTTGAACTTCAATGCCGCCTATCTTTGGCCCCATCCTTCTACTAAAAAAATTTGATGTTTGTCGCTTCTAGAGGTGAATGGCCTTCGATCTTGTCTACCATCCTTGCAAATGGCCTTCAATATCTTCTATCGCCCTTGCGAACATCCTTCACATAGAATGTCACCAAAAAGTACCCATGGGCGACCTACTAAAGATGATCACAAGGAAGATCTTGGAGCCCATGTATACAAGATGTCTATTAGTACTAATTGAGTCTACAAAATGCGGGATTTAGACAAGAAAGCCAAACATGGCTGTCTAAATCCCTTGTCACGTAAACTCAACTAATACTAGCAATCCACCAAATAAAACAAGCTAAAAACTATGCCGAGTGCAATGGTTAATGGATGCATAATAGAGCACATCAACATGTGTGATTGACTTTTAGGCCCTAGCATCTCAGTGGACATACCCGGGGCTTACAGCTGACTACCCTATCGGTAGCATAGTAATGACTTGGGTGTAGAACAATAAATTTATAATTTGAACTCCTTTGAACTCGTTGCATTCACTCGGGTTAATTAGCTACAATTAACGACCCCGAGTGGGGGTGGGTCAAATTTTGGCGCCGCTGCCGGGGAATGCTAATCAGTCTAACTACCAATAAGCATAACATGTTTGTAGAGTAGTTAGTATTGCTTTTGTTTTTGTTTTCTTTTGTTACTTCTTGTGTTGAGCTTTTGTGATAGTTATCATGTTGCCTTTTGATATGTTTGCTAGTGTTGCCTTTGGAAGGGTACTGTTAGCCCCTAGTTTATGGTAAATACTCTTACCACAAACTTAGGTGTTTTCCATTACCCGACTGATAAAACAGGTAGTCAAAAACACATGTAGTAGAGAGCTAGAGTAGAGGTTCAACCTAGACCAGTTGTGCTGGTAAAAGAGTCGCAAGAGATGGTGGCGGATAACAGAACATTGAGGGAGCTCATGGCCCTTAATTTGGAGAGTCAGCCGTTATGCATCACATTCCCCCCATTACCACCGGATGTGAGCTGCGAGTTGAAGAACGTCTTCCCACCTTCCGCGGTATGGAAAAGGAAGACCCGAACAAACACTTGTCTGAGTTCCTCTTGGCCTGCACAAACATGAAGCCTCCGGGTGTTTCAGAAGATGATTACAATCTGAGGGTTTTTCTGTTCTCTCTTCAAGATGGAGTTAAGGATTGGTTGTATTACTCACCTCCCAGTTGTATAGGCTCTGGATGGATATGATGCAGAGATTTTTAGAGAACTATTTTCTTGGCATCCAAATCCACCGGACTGAAGAAACAGCTATCTAATATAACCCAGGGAGCTACTGAGTCACTCTATGACTATTGGGAATAGTTTAAGAGGTTGCTTGCAAGCTTTCCATACCATCCTTTCAAGGAGGGAGACCTTGTTTACTACTTTTTTCGAAGGATTGTGTAGGGAAGACATGCGGATGGTGAATGCTGCATATAATGGATTAATTGTCAAAAAAGCCCTAAGGATGTGATGGCTCTCTTTGAAGAAATGGCCAATGGTATGAGACAGTTTGGCACAAGGTCAAGGGTTAAGGTCTTGGATGAACCCTCACAATCACCTAAGTTGGAGGAGCAAGTCCAAGCTCTTTCTTATATGATGAAGGAACTCCTACGAGCGAAGGTTCATCAAGTCAAAGTGTGCGGGTTGTACAACCTTGACCACAACACCGAGGTGTGTCCCAAAGTTGTAGAAGATTTGCAAAAGGTGAAGTCCGTGGAGTACAACAATAGAGAGAGACCACATTTTTCTAGGGGTCAACCACAAGGGTTCTGGGGAACCAAGGCAATGCACGTCAGGATCCCTACGCAAACTCGTTTAACCTAAGGTAACGAGACCATCCAAATTTTTGGTGGAGGGAGGACAACCAACCTCAAGGATATTGAGGTGGACAAGCCCCACCTCAATCATACTTGAGAGGTGAGGGCCCTTCCAACAACCATGCCTCGATCTATAAATAGGACCGAGAAGAGATCTTAGAAGCCATCGGTCAATTGGGGAAGAAATATTATGAAGAGGACAAGGCGCGAGATTGATGACCTTGTAAATAGGGCTTTCTATTAAGAACCTCAAAGTTCAAGTTGGGCAACTTGCCACCTCTGTGAGTCAGCTTGAGGGCAAGGAGTCCGAAAAACTCCCTTCCTAACCAGAGATCAATCCAAGGATTGTGAGTGCAATCAAATTGAGAAGTGGGATGGAAGTTTGTGATTCCGAGAAGAAGGTGATGCAAGAAGATGATAGGGTATTGGAGGCGAACAAGGAAAACTTGAAAGAGGATGAGATTGTGGTCAAGGAAGTGCCGTCCAAGGAGCTTTTACCGCCCGAGGCACAAGTAACCATTCCACCCCCATTTCCAAATTCTTTTAGGGGAAGGCCAAAGGTGCCTACCAAGGATGCAATCATTTGAAGGATCTTTAAAAAAGTTGAGGTAACAATCCCTATCTTGGAGATAATTGAAAGTGTGTCATCGTATGCTAAGTTTCTTAAAGTTGTATTCACAAAAAAGAGAAGTAGACCAACTAAGAAGGTAGGATATTAAAAAATGGAGGGAGTCATCATTTTGAACCATAAAAATTTTCCTAAGAAATGCAACGACCCCGGAATGTTCTCTATTCCTATCTCCTTAGGTGGAAAGCTTGTTGAAAATGCCCTAATAGACTTAGGCGCATCCATAAATGTAATCCTATTTAGTCTTTATGAACACCTAGAGATAGGTGAGCTTATGGAAACTAGAGTGATTGTCCAACTCTTCGACTCCCAATCTAGCCTTCGTGGGCTAGTAAAGGATGTGATGATGCAGGTTTGCAAGTTGGTTTTTCTGGTGAACTTTTATGTCCTAGACGTGGCGCACGATAGAAGTGCACCCCCAATACTTTTGGGGAGCCCTTTTCTTAAAACATCTAGGCCAAAAATTTATGTCCATTTTGGAACCTTACCACTAGAAGATGATGTAGATAAAGTGGAATTTGACATCGATAAGTCTAGGTAGGATAAGACAGATTCTTCTTTTATGTGCAAAGGTGTGACCCTATGTGATGAGCATGATACACATGAATCATCTTGTGTGACAAATAAGCATGAATATTTGGATGAATCCCTTGTTGATGATGATAGCGTTGTTGAGTCCATGACATCGCTTTATCTGATTGATAACATATCTGTGCTAGACTACTTTTCTATGCTAGCTAACTTGCAGCGAAAAAAGGAAGAACGTCGAGGGCTTAAAACCCTCTCGATCTCTTCCTAATCCCAAAGTGATGTTCAGGGACTCAACCTTGGCGAGGCACGGTGATTCAATTTCTATGGAGGACAAAGGGTCCGAAGGTAAGGGTGACACGTTGTGGAGACCCCTCCACAATGATGTCATCATAGGTGGAGTCGCCGATGGTGATTCCAGAGACCATAGGTAGGTGGTTCTAGCTAAAATTGCATGAAAAATAATTAAGTTGTGGGGACGATAATAATTATACGGTGCTTCTTTTTTGCTTTGATTTCGTGGTTTTGAGTAGTGATTAGATTGATTTTGCATGTTCTTGTTTGTGATGAGGATTTTTTAGATGAAACTCTTGTGGGTTTGTAAATTTGAGTTCAAGTCTCATGATTGTGTTTGGATGGAGTTAGAATTGATGGGTGACATAGTTTATTTTTTAAAAAAGGCAAAAACTAAGGATAGGATCAAAAGTTGTGGCAGCCACGCTCCAAGAGCTGGCACGGTCTGTGCAAAGCTAATGGTCCGTGCCGAGCAACCTTGGCACGAGGGGCCTCACGCCATGATGTGGCATGAACCGCACCAAGCTATACTGTCCGTGCTAGGGGTCCTTGGCGCGAGAGGGGGGATGAGGGTATTTGTGCCGTTTCCTCAATTTCGCTATCAAATTGTTTCAAAATTGCAAATTTTAGAAAATTCTGAATTTTAAGCTTAAAAAAATTGCAATTTTGGTTCATAAATTTTGAAATTCCCTGATTCCTTAGTATTTTTGGTGCAAATACTACTTCCAACATACCTTGTGAATTAATTGATTGGTATTATTGTTCACTAATTTGAAATTTTCAAAATTCCATCTTTATCCTAATTATACCTCTCTCCTTTACCACCTATGCTGAATTTTTTTTAGATCCTTGGTACATCTCTTCACCTAAATGAGTCGTTTGACACATTCAATCTTTTCAAGAAACACTCACTCACTCACACACACTCTTGGTGAACTTGAAAGTTTAAAGCTTTTCTCTCAAAAATTAGCAATTTTTGCTTCTTCTAGTGTGTATCTTTGTTTATTAGCAATTTTTGCTTCTTCCGGTAATCCTGAACTTTGTGTTTATTTGCATTGTTAACTGACCCACCTCCACTAAGGTCATTAATTGTAGCTAATTAACCCGGGCGAAGGCTGAGATCAAATGATCATAGGTCAAAGATAAAATTTATAGTTCTTCACACAACACATTACTATTCTACCGATCAGGTAGTTAGCGGTAACCCTTGGGTTTGTCCACAAAGATGCTAGGGCCTAAAAGTCAGTCACACATAACCACATCCGGGTTGTCAATCCGTACGTGTTGCTAGGAATAGATAGTATAGTAAAAAAAGGGAGGGTTGGTTTTTCAACTAATAACTACAAAGCATGAAAGTAAAAAGCACAAACTATTTAGCTAAAAACTCCGAGAATACTTGCATAACACTGTTGATTTAATGCTTCGATCCTCGATTCATTCACAAGTGAGATTTATACAAACCTAATATAGTGCTCATAACACGTGGTGTGGTTGATGACATACACTTCCTCATACCTCTCACGTTGGGTGCGCTAGTAACCTTCCATCGAAACCGTCTCGTAAGGGAGTATAGCAAGGTCCAACCATTGTTGTAGGTCTATTTCTCCCCCGTAAGGTTATGTCCTAGGAAATCCACCACGATTTCTCTACTCCCTATGCCTATGAATGCGGCAAAGGAAATTAGGCACCTTATTCAATGACACTAGGGCCTCTTACAGCCTTAATTTGCTAATTTTTGCTATCTCTACCCATAACCCGGACTACTTTACGTAATCAGCTAAGACTGGTGTACCGAAAACATAACAAAGAAATACTCGGAAAAGACCTCAGTGCACACATCCTCGTGGACCTGTACTCTGTTACCCATAACACATCCGGGGTTTCTCTTCCCTGGGGGGCATTAATATTTGCACCAACATGAATATAGACTAGAGTATGTGGTAATGGAGTGTACTATTCATGTAATTCTAACATTTAAGAATAAGTCACAATAACATCACAGGCACAATAATTAGGATGAACTAAAACTCTCACAAAAGCATAAATAAACACATGAATACAATTATCCCCAAGCTATGGATCTACTCCCTGGAAATTATATCCATGGAAAATATTAAGTTAGATTCCATGGATCTAGGAAACAAGATATGGAAAGAAGAGAAAAAGAGACGGAAAGAGAAGAAAAACTCTAGAGGGAGAGAGAACTCTCCTCTTCCTTCTATCTAAACTAGAGAGACAAAAAAATCTACATTATAACTACTTAGACATTTCTAGAAGACTAAAGGCTCCTATATATAGGAGTAGGGAATTAGGCCTCAAAATAGGGCCACAATAGGCCAAAGATGTGTAAACCCCTAATTCAGCAACCACTATGAATAGTGTGGTGCGGGGCTATCAATAATGTGGTTCCAGGCGCTAGATCTGGTGCGGCCCATTTTGGGTGCGTACCACATCTTTTGGTGCAGCCCATCTTTTAGAAGGATGTCTTGCTCAGTATTTTGGCATGGCCCGCTCAATTTTTCACGTTCCACTGGCTGGTCTTGACATTTTGAACTCGAAACGTCACGGCCCGTCTAAAGCGGGACGGTTCGTGCCCATACCTAGTCATTTTGAGTGAAAATTGGAACTTGATCGCACAACACATTGAGATTGGCACAGTTCTTGTCGGGCCTTGGCACGGTCATCCTTGGCACAGACCGTGTCATCTGGTGCGGGCCGTTGGTGCCACCCATGAGTGATCCACGTTAACACGTTTGTGCTTCGGCTGGCTGAACATCTTTCCTTTGCTACAGATGAACTGTTAGTCCATTTTGAGAGTTCTTTTAGTTTATTTTATGGTTTTCCAGGATACAAATCCAATAGAACCAACCTTGAAGTTTGAGTCTTCTTGGATTGTTCCCAGAAGTTAAGGAAACTCTCAGACCACAATTCTTTGTTTCTTTCTTGGATGTTTTGAACTCCAATGCTGCCTATCTTTGGCTCTATCCTTCTATTACTATGATTTGACGTCCGTGACCTTTATCTACTACCATTCTAATCTGAATGGCCTTTAATCTCTTCTACCATTCTTTCGAACGGCTTTCAATATCTTTTACCGTCCTTGCAAACGCCCTTCACATAGAATGTAACAAAAAGTACACATGAGTGACCTACTTAGAATGATCGTAAGGGAAGATCTGGTGCCCGTGGATACAAGATGTCCATTAGTACCAATTAAGTCTACAAAACGTGGGATTTAGACAAGAAAACCAGACATGAGTTTACGTGACAAGAGGTTTAGACCGCCATGTTTTATTTTCTCATCTAAATCCCGTATTTGTAGACTCAATCGGTATTAATGGATGTCTTGTATCCACGGTCACCCAGATCTTCCTTTGTGATCATCCTTAGTAGGTTGCACGTGGGTAATTTTCATTACATTCTATGTGAAGGTCGTTCGCAAGGACCGTAGAAGATATTGAAGGTTGTTTGCAAAGACGGCAGAAGATGTTTAAAGCCATCACCTTATAATGGTAGTAGATGAAGGCCGCATACTTCAAATTGTGGTTGTATAAGGATGGAGCCAAAGATAGGCGACATTGGAGTTCAAAATGGCCAAGGAAGAAACGCAGAATTGTGGCCCGAGAGTTGAGCCAACTTCTAGGAATGATCCAAGAAGATCAGCCTTCAAGGTTTTTTCCATTGGATTTGTCTCCGTGAGAACCATAAAATTGACTACAAGAATTCTCAAAACAGACTAATGGTTTATCCGTAGCGATGGAAAGAAGTTCAGTCGGCCAAAACACAAATGGGTCGGCGTAGATCACTCATGGGTGGCACCAAGTAGGACACCAATGGCCCACACCAGATGACGAAGCCCGCGCTAAGGGTTTTTGGCATGATCAGTGACAAGGCCCGGTACGAACTGCGCTAATATCGATAGGCTGCGTACTCAAGTGCCCGTTTCACTAAAAATGGCTAAGTATGGGCCCGCGACCTTTTAAGTGCCAAATGTTAAGACCAATCAGCAGGATATGAAGAATTGAGCTGCTCGCACCAAAACACTGAGCAAAACAAAGATTCTCATGGCGGCCCACGCCAAACGACACGACCTGCAGATCAAAAGTGCAAAAACAAAAATCCTGATAATGGGCTACACCAGATACCATGGACCGTGCCAAAATTGATCCGCAAAGAATGCCATGGCCCACACCAAGGAGACGATGGGGCACACACCAGATCCCACGGCCGGTGCCAGCACGAGTCAAAATAGCAGCGAGGACCGCATCATTCGTGGCGGTCTGCACCAGTGGTGGTGGAACTATGGTTTTACACATTTTAGGCCTATTTTTAGGCCCAATCCCTTACTACTATATATAGAGGCTTAGTCTAGTAGGGTTTCATACTTTTCATACTCTTTTAGTCTTAGTCTTGTAATTTGGAGAGCATCCTAGAGAGAGAAACGCTCTCTTTTCTTTCTTTCTTTCCTTTTTATTTTGCTTTGATCCTATGATGTAGAATTCAAATCTACATTTGAATTCCATGTCTAGGGATTAGTTTCCATAGCTTGGGGATAATTGTATTTAGTGTTGATTTATGCTTTTGTGAGATTCTTAGTTCATCCAAATTATTGTGCTTGTGATATTATTATGGCTTGTTCTTCAATGTTATAACTCCATGAATAGTAAACTCCATTAGCACACACTCTAGTCTATATTCTTGTTGGTGTAAATATTGATACCCCCCGGGGAAGAGAAACCTCGGATGTGATACGTGTAGTAGGGTCTGGGTTCACGTGAGTGTGCACGTAGGTTTTTCTGAGTTTTTCTATTACATTGCCAGCACACCATTCTTAGCTAACTATTAAGAGTAGTCCAAAGGTTTACGGGTAGAGATAGCAAAAAGTAGCAAGCTAGGGTTGTAAGAGGTCTTACTGCCATAGATAGGGTGCCTACCTTCCTTTGTCTCGTTTATAGGCCTAGGGAATAGACCATCTGTGGTGGAGTTCCCAGGAAGTAATTGTACGGGGAGAAATAGACCTACAACAACAGTTGGGCCTTGTTGTACTCATCTAATTATGGAGGCGGTGTCGATGGAAGATTGCAAGCGCACCCTACGTGATAGGTATGGGGAAGTACTGATCATCGACCACACTACGTGTTATGAGCACTATATTAGGTTGTCTAAATCTCACATGTGAATGAATTGAGGATTGAAGCATTAAATCAACATGTTACACAAGCATTCCCTAAGTGTCTAGCTAATATAGTTTACATGTTTTTTACTTTTCATAACTAAAAAACCAACCCACAACCCCACCCCCCCCCCCCCCCCCCCCCGTTGTTTACCATACTATCTTTCCTAGGAACATATACGGATTGACAACCCGGACGTGGTTGCGTGTGATTGACTTTTGGGCCCTAGCATTTCCGTGGACAGACCTAGGGCTTACCGCTAACTACCCTATCGGTAACATAGTAGTGAGTTGGGTGCAGAACTATAAATTTAAATTTGAACCCCTTTGACCTCAGTGCCTTCGCTCGAGTCACTAATCATTTCATTTATTTTTATGTACAAAATGTCAAGTAAGAGTTGACCGTCAATCAGTTAAGTTTTAAGCATTTCATTAGTGTTTATGTATAGAATGTCAAGTAAGGGTTGACCGTTGATTAGTTAAGTTTAATCATTTCATTAGTGTTTATGTATGGAATGTCAAGTAAGGGTTGACCGTTAATTAGTTAAGTTTTAACCATTTCATTAGTGTTCATGTATGGAATGTCAAGTAAGGCTGACTGTTGATTAGTTAAGTTATAACCATTTCGTTAGTGTTTATGTATGGAATGTCAAGTAAGGGTTGTTCGTTGATTCCTCAAGGTCAAACTTTTTCATTAGTGTTTAGTATGGAAAGTCAAATAAGGGCTGACCGTCGATTAATTAAGGTCAAACCTTAGTTATTAGCATTTATTTTTGTAAAGTCAAGTAAGGGTTAACCGTTAATTATTTAAGTTATAACCATTTCAATAGTGTTCATGTATGGAAATTCAAATTTGAGTTGACCAATAATTATTTAAGGTCAAACCTCAGTTATTAGTGTTTATGTATGAAAGGTCAAGTAAGGGTTAACTGTTAATCAGTTAAAGTCAAACCATTTAATTTTTTATTATATATGGAAAGTCAAATAAGGTTGACCATTTATCAATTAAAGTAAAACCATTTTATTAATTTTTATATATGGAAAGTCAATTAAGGGTTAATCATTGATTAGTTAAAGTCAAACCCTTTTATTAGTGCTTATATATGAAATGAAAAGTCAAAGATTAACCATTTAGTAGTTGTTCCCATAACCTTTTCATTAGTATTTACGCATGAAAGATCAATTAAGGGTTAACCGATGATTGATTAAGGTGAAATTTTAATTATTTGTTTTTATATACAGAAAGTCAAGTCATAATCTATACATGTTTACATTTTACTAATAGAGTAACTCTTATATATATATAATTATTTTAAATCGTGCATCACAAGGGTGTTATCAAGTTATTCATATACTTATAAGTACCATGTTTGCCAGAGTGACATGCGATGTCGGTCACAAAAACAGTTGACGTAAGCGAGAAATGCGTGTGATGTTGGTCATTCATGTCTGCGAGAGGGATGTGCCATGTCAGTTAAAATAATAAGCAATGTCGATAAGTGAGAAATGTATACGACGTTGGTTATTCAAGTTTACAAGAGTGACATGCGACGTCGGTCACAATATTAAGCGGCATCAGTAAGCGAGAAATGCATGTGACGTCGGACATTCATGTCTACAAGAGTGACATGCGACGTCGGTCACAATAATAAGCAATATCGGTAAGCGAGAAAAGCGTGTGACGTTGGTCATTTTATGTCTGCGGGAGGGACGTACGACGTCAGTCACAATAATAAGCAACGTTGGTAAGCAAGAAAAGCGTGCGACGTCTGTTATTCATGTTTGTGAGAGTGACGTGCAACATCGGTTACAAAAACAACCGACATCAGTGAGTGAGAAATGCATACGACGTCGTTCATTTCATAATTTTTACCTCAATTTTTTAAAACTGAGGTAAAAAGTGTACTTTTTACCTTGATTTTTTCAAACGAGGTAAAATTTTTATTTGCTTTGAAAAAAAGAATCGAGTTAAAAGAACTTTTTACCTTGCCTATTTGCCCTAAACCAAAAAAAAACCGAGGTAAAAATGGTGAAGTAATGAATCTTTTTTCTTGTAGTGTATCTCTCCAAAATTTTAAAATCGTAATAAACTAATTACCAACTATTATAACTAGGGTTTGAAATTCCTTCTCCGAATTAACAATGATGATAAGCCATTTCAATATAAGAATGGATGCTAGATGTACCTCTTCCACCCAAATATGAGCTTCATACATTAATCACAACTCAATGGCGTTCATTTGAAGGTGGGTCTTCTTGATGATTTGGAGATGAACCCCTAAAATTGGAGAATTAATGATTCATTAACTATAAGTGTGAATTATGGGGGTAATTTTTTTGTTTGAAGAGAGGAAATGATTTGGGAGAAAAGTTTTAGGATAAAAAATTGGGGTAGGCCCAAATAGGGCATTCATGGCCGATTTGAACAACTTTTTTGCATTTAAAGTTGACGCGGGAGGGACTTCAGAGTTTGGAACCAACTAGGAGGAGGTTCCCATACTATAACTACCAAGTTATCCACGTCAATAAAGAACCAAAACTATTCCGAATTTGGAACTCAATCCCATGTCTCCAATGAATGAGGAAAAAAAAATGAAGAAATGGAAGTGAAACAGTTTCATATTCGAAACTGTATGTGTTCAGCCTTCTTAATTCGGAAGAGCACTCGTCTCTAACTTCCGATTTTGAAACTTGAATCAAGTTTTTGAAAATGGGATTGGGATACTTCTGACTTTGGAACAACTATCCGTTGTGTGCTCCGTAATAAGAACTGAGGCCATTCAAATTAACTTCAGCAAAACCGCCATGGAATGTCCTTAATCAAAGGCACTTAGTTCTACAAGATCAAGGGAAGAAAAACAATTTTCATCAGAACTGAGTCCATTCAAAGAACTTTATCAAAACCATCTCTCCACAGTAATATCGCTGTTCACATCGCCGGTGTCTCGTAGTGGATCTAGCGCCACCACAGTCCTCTTCGTTCACCAAGCACCATCAGAAATTGCGAGCTCAGATCTACTCCGATCGGTCAATTGTTTGGAAATTACGAGCTTTGATATGGAGATCGCCGCCGTGAACTCCAGCCGGGTGAGAGAGACAAGGAGTCGAGCAGGAGATCCAGCATGTTTCCGGTGAAAATTTGGTTGTTTCCGGTGACTGGCGGCGGATTCCTGTGTAGCGACGACGGTTTCCGGAGAGAAAATAAAAAATGAAACTAATTTCTTAAATTGTGATATATAATAATTGCATTATGGTTCCTGCCTAAAGTTTTGACTGACTAAAACAAGACTTTGTATTAAATATAATTATTGATTATCTAACAACAATAAATAATAAATTAAGCATTATTGTTATACTTTGAGAATAAGATGTACTGGTTTCACATATATCGTTTACCTTATCCTTCTCATCACCCAAACTTTGCTCCTTAGCCCCTTTTACTTCCAACTTGGCACGCTCCTTCTCGGTTTGCGCATACTCTGCTTCCAACTCAGCCACCTGATCAGGTTAACTCTTCACCACCTCTTCATAACCAGCCAAGTGCTGGACCATAGATACCATAGCACCACCAAGATGAAACCAAACAAGTATATTGTTACTAGCATAACATTTATGACACACCATTGAACCAAATACAATTACCATCCCTTAGACGCCAAGCCAAGTAGCGCATCAAGGTTTTTCACATCTTCTAGCACCAAACTAGAAGGAAAGGGCACCCTCCCAACCTCCAAAGCCTTCCCACCCTTAGAAACATCCCCAACGGGCTACAGAGGGGAAACAACATTCCCCTTTTTGAGGCCTCACCACCTCGCCAGAACCTCCTAAGCCAGAAACCTTCGCGTTAGAGTGGATGGCTACATTCACTTTGCTATCTCATGCACCCGACCCCCTCACCAACCTTCTGTTTCTTCTTCTCCTGAGGATTCAATAGAGTATCAGCGTAATGACTCTCAATATCCCTTACGCTACTACCTAATCTGCTTAGTGCAATATTTGTTTGTGTCATTCCTGCATAAAAATGCGAAATCACTAACAAAAGACAACAAATACACTTTGCAAACTTATAGAATCAAACACACAAAATATCACAAGAATTAATATTGAATGAGACAACCTCTCTTTCCCCTAGGCCTATTTATCTTCATGGAATGCAAAGACAGTTCTACCATAATCATTCTCTTCTCCATCAACCTCTCTAACTTGTCTTATTCCTGTCAACGAGAACAATTGAGTTCCATAAAGGCATAGGATTCCCATAATTCATCCTTCCACATTCCACAGTTGCTGGAAAATCCTTCACAAGATGGACCCTACACTAGTAGAGAGCCTTCTATTAAAGGCATCAATGGAAAGTGTTTTTAAAAATTTTGCTAATAATTGGAGGAATGATCTTTTCTTACTGCGAGCAATATGCACATACTAAAGGTGCCAAATTGTCGCGATCACAAAAAAGGGTCATGGCCGCCCGTCGTCGAAGGTGGCCATGCCAATGGTGAGGAAAAGTGGTACAGTACTGGAGTCCAGTATGAGTGCTAACAGTAAGATACTCGGATCTGAGGAGAAATCAAAGGATTTGCTGGATGATGGAAGTGGGTTGGGGTCATATTTGAAGAAACCAGTTACGGTGGATCCACTAATTGTCCAAAGCAGAGAAGCAAGCCCTAATTTGACAACGGAGGTGTAAGATGCGGATGAAGATGCCCAGAATCAGAAGGAGAAGGTAATTCTGAAACATGTGGAAAATAAATTGTGGGTCGATGTGATTAAGGGTAATAGGGTTCAATCAAATGGATTGAAAATTGAATTTAAAGATCCTAGTGTAATAGATGGTGAAGTTGAAGTGGAGATTGTGGTTGAAGATGTTAAGTCTGAAATTGAATTTTGGGGAAATGCTCTCATTATGCATGTGCTATGAGGAGACCTGTCAATGTCTGCAGTGAAAAATTTCATGATTAGGTTCTGGTCCTTTGTATCACTCCCATATTTGTTTTACAATGAGGAAGGCTACTTTCTAATTAAGTTTAAAAGTAGTAGTGATAGAGATGTTGTGATGATTAATGATCCTTATACAATTTTTAACATGTCTATGTTCTTGCATCCTTGGAAGCCTAACTCTGAGATGAAAAAAGACATGATCAGAAATCTTCCAATATGGGTGAAACTGCCTAGTTTTCCATTACACCCGTGGGGGACATAGAGCGTAGGCAAGATTGGTAGTGTCTTGGGGAATCCAATAGTTACTGATGAGTGTATTGCTAGTAAGCTCGGGGTTTCTTATGCTAGAATTCTAGTTGAAGTGGATATAACACAAAGGCCGAAGGAAAGCATTAGCATTAAAGACCTAAAGGGAAGTAAATTTAAGCAAGCTGTAGAGTATGAATGGAAACCTCCTTATTGTGATTTCTTTCAAATATGAGGCCAGAAATACAGAGAGAAGTGGGTTAAAAAGGATGAAACTAAAGGGGGTGATTGTTTTTAACAGAGGGAGAGTCAGAAACCTAAGTTACAGGAGGATTCAGTTGGGATTAATAGGTTGGGGGTGACACTGGATAGGGGAAAATCATTCATGAGTGACGAAAAATAGGACAAAGAGGGAGGTAGAAAAAATCACAGGGATAAGCCTTTGCATCTGCAGATCTGGAATAATCTGGCAGATAAACATGGGTATGTCCCATGATAATCTCTTGAAATGTTAATGGGCTAAGTAAACCAGCAAAAATCAATGAGATTAGCTCCCGTCTCAATGAAATGAAGGAGATGATTGTTGTGATAGTTGAAACAAGGGTGAAAGAAGATAAAGATGACAAAAATGAGGAAAGCATTTGGGCAGAAGTGGACGTTTACTGATAATTATATATAGTGATCATTTTAATGGAAGAATCTGGGTGATGTGGGATAGAAATATGGTGGAAGTTAAAAAAGTTAAGAGTTCTGATTAGTTTGTTCATTGTGATGTTTTCAACCTGAAAGGAGAGAGGATTTTACATATGACAGTTGTTTACGCACAAAATTTGCTGAAGAATAGGAAAGATAGGTGGAAGGATTTTGAGGAGTTACAAAAGCTTGTTGATGGGCCTTGGATAGCACTGGGGGGACTTTAACAATGTTTTAAGCATCAATGATAGAATTTGGGGAAATGCTGTGTTAAAAAGTGAGATTGTTTATATGGAAGAAGTGATGAAAAAAATTGAACTTTTGAATGTGATATGAAGGGTGATTACTTTACCTGGTGCAATAGACATAAAAGTGGTACTATTTACCCTGGAAATGATTTTGAAAGAGATTGGCCTGCCCAAAAATTTGTTGATTGGATTATGATATGTGTTTGTCCAATTTCTTATAGATATATGGTTAATGGCATTCCATCTAATCTTCTTAAGGCTGAAAGGGGGATTAGGCCGGGGGATCCTATTTCTCCCCTGTTATTTGTGGATGTTATGGAGTATCTATTCAGGTGCCTTAAAGAACTAGAGAATGAGGAGGCTTTTACATTTCATGATAGATCTGAGAATAATAAATCTGTGTTTTGCAGATGATCTATTGCTATTTTCTAGAGGTGATATAGATTATGTTGAAGTTCTGATGAAAGATTTTTAAAGTTTACTTGTTCCACATGTCTTGATGTGAATAAATCTAAATTCAAGTGGGAGGCCGTCGCCGTACCTCTCAAAGTTAATATATATAAGCCCTTTTATGCTTACTATCTACAACTAAGTAGATAGCGGCAAGTCAGGGTCGTCCACGAAGAAGGGGGATCTTCCTAAGCGTTTAAGCACAAAAGGTTGATGTTAGGCTAGGAGTAGACATATATACATACATATAAAAGCATGTAAATGGGGGGGGGGGGGTTGGATGGTTTGTGGTCCTAAGTTATGAAATTAAAAAGACAAGATAACTAGCAAAGTCAAGTAACTAGGCTAATCATCAAACAAAACTAAGAAAAAGGGGTTTAAAACTACAAAGATAAAGCCTTGGGGGCAATTGATATCCACTTCCAAATCTAATGTAGATCATTGAACCATTCACTCATTCTATCACATTCATTACTTGACTTAACATCAACATACTTATCTAGCAAGAATCACATCACATTTTTCACAAGAAGTTCTAAGTTCATGCTCATAGATTTTCATGCAAAGGAGCTAAGGAATTTGTCACTTTCCTAACACCCGAACATTTCAATCATAAGAACACTTCCTATTCTCAAACAACCCATGGCATAAATGATGTGAAACATGCCATCAAGAATACATACATGCTAAATAACAAAGGCTTCAAGAACGAGTGAAACAATCTATTCAATACTTCAACTACTTGTTGTGAAGATAAATCTTCCATCCTTCTTAGGTAGTAGTTTGCAAGAGTGAATTCGACATCTCTTGTCAAACCTCACCAATAACTCCCTTATTACTAAGAGTATCCCATTGATGGCATTTAGCACGAAGAATCAACAAGCTTAGCAACACTTATAAACACTACACCGTGTCTAAGCATTTAACCAATTCATGCATTTACACAAGATTAGTCAAGAACGATCAACATTCATAGACCTCTCTCATTTGCTACCTAAAACAAACATGACAACGAGTTCGACATCATCACATTCATCTAGCAATTATCAACACACCAACATTATTTAAGAAGCTCTAAATCATACTCATATATTCCTAACAAGAAAGGGGGGGGGGAATTTACCCACTTCCCCCAAGCCCTAGCAAGAAATTCATACAAGTATTTCATATACTCAAGCTCCCAACAACATCAATGCAATTAACAATTAACATTCAAAGCTCAATAAATGCACAATAGCAAAAACACCAAATAGATAGGTATAATGGTTATTACTACATAGAAATGGAAGCTTCAATTCTTTGCTCCCAAGATAAAACTAAGCTAGAGAACTAAAACCCATAACATAGAACAAAAATCTACAAAGAAAGAAGAAGAAATGGAAGAAAATAGTGAAAAACTAGGGTTTGAAGCCCCCAAGTCGGGCTTAGAGGCTTGGGAAGAAGTGGGTGAAGAGGTATTTATAGTACAAGAAAAAGGGGAGAAAAACGCAGGCTGCAGGGCAAAATTCGCGAGGCCGTCGAGACTCGCGACGAAGAATCGTGAGTCGCGACTAGATCAGTAAAATTTAGTCCTGTTTTGTTTTGCTTCCTCTGGGTGAACCGTTGATCCATTTTGGGAGTTCTTGTAGTCGATTTTATAGTACTCGAGAAGAGGAATCCAATGGTACCACTCTTGGAGGCTGATTCTTCTCGGAAAATTCTGAAAACTCTGCTTCAAAACGTAGATCATCCTTCACCCTTTGCTTTGCTCTCCTTTCTTCACCTCTTCAACTCTTCATATCTTCAAAAAGCTCAAATGAAAGTCTTCAAATATTCAAATCTTCAAAGATATTCTTCAAAGTCTTCAAAGTTTTCAAAGTCTTCAAACAAATTACCTTGTCACACAAAATTCTCTAAAAAATGATAAAATCGTCAAAGTCGCTTTTAACCCTCCTTACATAATTTCAAGGCAAAATGTCACATTTAGAGCACAAAAGTGTACAAAAGTTAATCCCAAAAACCCTTATATAACCGTATAAAATGGGCACATCAAACCTCCTCGCACTTAAACCTTACTCGCCCTCGAGTAAGAAGAGATTCAAGCACAAGGATGAATTCATATGTCCATATCCTAAACTAATATTCCCCCAATCAAAGCCTCACAAAAACTCTCAATATCATAATTCCCAAAATAAAAGCTCACATGAGAATTTTTCACACACACAACCCCAATCCTAAATCTAACCAAACGTACCACTTATCAATTCACTACCCACAAAAATGTTTCAAAGTCCCGAATTGATATTCCCAAAGTCCAATGACACAAAATGAAGTTAAAACCATTTAAGAGGTTTGAGCACATACTTCACCTAATGCCAATATATCAACCAAAATCCAATGACATAAAATGAAGCTAAAACCATATAGTAGGTTCAAACACATGCTTCACCTAATGCCAATATATCAACAAAAAATGAAGTATAAAAGGATCAAGAATTTCATAACCATACTTCGTTCCCTAACCCACTAAGTTACCCAATCCCAAGAGGTCTCTAGATGTTGAGCTACCCGATCCATCCGTATGACAACCGCAACCTTATGACTCCAACGCCGGCAAATGAGTGAAATCATAGCATTTTTCAATTTCTCTCGCTTTCTCTCATTTTGCCTAGGAGCTCTTTCGAGTTTTCATCGTAGCCACACATCATGTTTCTTTTGCTCACCTCTCACCCTTTTCCGCACATTTTTGCCTCTCATTTTTTTCCTAGGCCACCCTTTTGATATTTCAACCTATCCGGGCCCCCAATGTTGCCTAAGTTGCCCTCTCGGGTTTTCAACTTAGCGGGTTTTATTTTTTTCAATATATATATATTTTTTCCATTTTCTCATGTTTTTCCAATCAAAAGTAGCAAAAAGCATTCCAAAACAAGCTAGCATGCATGTGATTCCTCTAACCCCTCCCCGCACTAAAAACATTACATTGCCCTCAATGTAAACATGTAAGGCAAGAACAATAAAACTCAAAGCAAGGGGTAGAGTGACACCCGTTTCTCCGCGTATTCGTTGGTGATATGGCGCAATCCCATGCACTTGTATAGAATTGGCCCCGCCATTGGTTTCGAAGCCGAAAGGGGGAGCAAAGATGTCGTAGAAGGACTCACCCCTCGAGAAAAGCATTGTCTCCGTGGCGCTGTTTGATCAAGACTAACACCACAAAGAACAACGTTAAACTCACAAGTACATAAGGATTTGTAATACTAGGTTTAGCATAGAGAATTAATAACCATAGTATTCTCAAAGAACAACCAATCCACCCTCAACCACCACGATAAGATTATTCATTAAAAATATCCAACATATATCAACATATATACAAGCATCATTATAGGATATGCACTTATGGTCACAATGATGTAGTCGGCATACTACAATCAACAAAAGTACTATAAAGATGCAAGAATGTTCATATGCCAATATATGTAGGATGGTGGAGGAATGAGCGGGTATGTGGTGGTTCTTGGGAGTGTTGGGTGGAGAAGAAGGAAGGATCATGCAATGTTTAAGAATAGATGAAAACTTGGATTTTCCATCGTGACTCGCGACGGGACCGTCGCGACTCGCAAAAAGTTGAGGCTGGGAGCAGATTTTTAGCAAAAGTTTTTTGATCTCGTTGCGAGTCGCGACCTCTATGTCGCGACTCGCGATGGCCCGTCGCAAGGCCATCACGACTTGTGGAAAGTTGGTGCTGGGAGTGAGTTTTGCTCCCCTGTTCGTCGCAACTTGCGACGTACCCATCGCGACTCGCGACGGCAGGGCATCCCAGCAATTAGGATTTTTCTTTACTTACCAACCGTCCAAGCTTTCTTCCCTGGTTCATTGATCTCATTCCTTCATCACCTCCACTACGATGCACTCACTTTTCTACAAAATCACAGAAAAACACACCATAAAAAGAACAAGATAAAACAACAAAAACTAAGCAACAAAACTAAAATAAAGGCCGAATTTATTAACGTCGTCGGCACGACAAAGCTTTGTATATTTTAGGTCGTCGGCACGACCCTAATGTTATCCATATGGTGAAGGCTTGAACCCCTTCACCATGAGCTTCCAAAAGTAGAGAGGTGGGGGTACAAAACTTTCAAGAGGAAAGTTTTGTTGAGGTGGAGAAGGTTTGAAGGGAGTTGAGTGGTTAGGAGGCTTGGGATAATCTTTCGACTCCTCTCTCGTCTCCCTCAAAACGTCCAAAAATGATAGAGTTGGTTCATTAGGTAGGAGAAGGGGTGACGATGCTAATGAATGTAGCACGATCACCTCTTCCTCCATTTTTCTATCCTCAACAACCAACTCCTCATCCCCTTCGAACTCAAAATCATTTCCCATGGTGACCTCACTCACCGAATCCTCGAGTTCGATTTGGGATGGTGTATTTCCAGAATCACAAGCTTCTATTTGGGCCAACGCTTCTAATATACTCCTCACATGCCCCTCAATAGCCTCAACACTAGAGGAGAGTCGGGTGTCCGGCTCCTCACTAGTAAAGGAGTTCAAGTTTGCTATTGTATTCATGACTTCCTCACGTGTCAAACTTGAACTTCCTTGTTGGGCTTGGTTTTGGGGTACGGTATAAGGTGGTGATGGCCAACTATTTTGCTCGTATTGTTGGTTTTCCAGCTCATTCTCATACCACCAATCCGGACTACCACTCCATTCCGGATTGTAAGGATTATGGTATGGAAACCATTCTTGAGCTTCTTGCCCTTGAAAACCAACATCTCCTACCTCTTGGTAGCACTCTTCATAATATCCTTGGTTTTGGAAACCAGGGGTTCTTTCTCCCTCATAGTGCTCTCCCCACAACAAATAGCAAGACTCGGTAGGATGGTCGGAATGACACATCATACCAAACCTTGCTTGTTGAGCTTCTCTTCTCATCATGAGTTCCCTCAAGGTGAGACGCTCCATTTTTTTTAAAAGATTTTTTTCTAAAGTCTGAAATCATATTGCAAGTGTTCTCGATAAAAGCTCACCAAGAACTCAAGAAATACCTACTCCGAACAAAAACAACCACCAAGGAGTGGAAAATAAAAACAACTAGCTAATATGCAACCAAATACACCTAAATACTTAAGAATAAATGCCTCTTCCCCGGCAGCGGCGCCAGAATTTGGGAGGCCGTCGCCGTACCTCTCAAAGTTAATATTTATAAGCCCTTTTATGCTTACTATCTACAACTAAGTAGATAGCGGCAAGTCAGGATCGTCCACGAAGAAGGGGGATCTTCCTAAACGTTTAGGCACAAAAGGTTGATATTAGGCTAGGAGTAGACATATATACATACATATAAAAGCATGTAAATGGGGGGTTTGGATGGTTTATGGTCCTAAGTTATGAAATTAAAAAGACAAGATAACTAGCAAAGTCAAGTAACTAGGCTAATCATCAAACAAAACTAAGAAAAAGGGGTTTAAAGCTACAAAGATAAAGCCTTGGGGGCAATTGATATCAACTTCCAAATCAAATGTAGATCATTGAACCATTCACTCATTCTATCACATTTATTACTTGACTTAACATCAACATACTTATCTAGCAAGAATCACATCACATTTTTCACAAGAAGTTCTAAGTTCATGTTCATAGATTTTCATGCAAAGGAGCTAAGGAATTTGTCACTTTCCTAACACCCGAACATTTCAATCATAAGAACACTTCCTATTCTCAAACAACCCATGGCATAAATGATGTGAAACATGCCATCAAGAATACATACATGCTAAATAACAAAGGCTTCAAGAACGAGTGAAACAATCTATTCAATACTTCAACAACTTGTTGTGAAGATAAATCTTCCATCCTTCTTAGGTAGTAGTTTGCAAGAGTGAATTCGACATCTCTTGTCAAACCTCACCAATGACTCCCTTATTACTAAGAGTATCCCATTGATGGCATTCAGCACGAAGAATCAACAAGCTTAGCAACACTTGTAAACACTACACCGTGTCTAAGCATTTAACCAATTCATGCATTTACACAAGATTAGTCAAGAACGATCGACATTCATAGACCTCTCTCATTTGCTACCTAAAACAAACATGACAACGAGTTCAACATCATCACATTCATCTAGCAATTATCAACACACCAACATCATTTAAGAAGCTCTAAATCATACTCATATATTCCTAACAAGAAAGGGGGGGGGGGGAATTTACCCACTTCCCCCAAGCCCTAGCAAGAAATTCATACAAGTATTTCATATACTCAAGCTCCCAACAACATCAATGCAATTAACAATTAACATTCAAAGCTCAATAAATGCACAATAGCAAAAACACCAAATAGATACGTATAATGGTTATTACTACATAGAAATGGAAGCTTCAATTCTTTGCTCCCAAGATAAAACTAAGCTAGAGAACTAAAACCCATAACATAGAACAAAAATCTACAAAGAAAGAAGAAGAAATGGAAGAAAATGGTGAAAAACTAGGGTTTGAAGCCCCCAAGTCGGGCTTAGAGGCTTGGGAAGAAGTGGGTGAAGAGGTATTTATAGTACAAGAAAAAGGGGAGAAAAACGCAGGCTGCAGGGCAAAATTCGCGAGGCCGTCACAAGTCGTGACGAAGAATCGCGAGTCGCGACCAGATCAGTAAAATTTAGTCCTGTTTTGTTTTGCTTTCTCCGGCTAAACCGTTGATCCGTTTTGGGAGTTCTTGTAGTTGATTTTATAGTACTCGGGAAGAGGAATCCAATGGTACCACTCTTGGAGGCTGATTCTTCTCAGAAAATTCTGAAAACTCTGCTTTAAAACGTAGATCATCCTTCACCCTTTGCTTTGCTCTCCTTTCTTCACCTCTTCAACTCTTCATATCTTCAAAAAGCTCAAATGCGAGTCTTCAAATATTCAAATCTTCAAAGATATTCTTCAAAGTCTTCAAAGTTTTCAAAGTCTTCAAACAAATTACCTTGTCACACAAAATTCTCTAAAAAGTGATAAAAACATCAAAGTCGCTTTTAACCCTTCTTAGATAATTTCAAGGCAAAATGTCACTGTTGCTACGTGGGCTCAGTGATAGTTAGCAGCCTTAATAAATCAAGTTCCCCAGGTCCAGATGGTTTTACTGCCAAATTCTACATAAAATCCTGGGATATTATAGCAAATGATCTTCTACTAGCTGTTCATGACTTTCAATCTTCATCTAACCTGCCTAGAGGTATTAGCAGTACATGGATTACTATAATCCCCAAGAAGAAAACTCCTGCCTCATTTGATGATTATAGGCCTATAAGTCTCTCCAATGTGATAAATAAGATTTGTTCTAAAGTTCTCATGGAAAGACTGAAGTCTATTATGCCTAAGATTATTTCTCCTAACCAAACAGCATTCCTACACGGTAGGGACATCTCAGATAATGTAATCTATCTACAGGAAATGGTTAGATTTCTTAATAGGAAGAGAAGAGACCCAAATTGCATAGTTAAACTTGATCTCAAAAAGGCTTTGATAGAGTTAGATGGTCATTCTTATATAAAGTTTTGGCAAAATTTGGTTTCCATGCTAAATTTATCTTCTCAGTTATGAAAAACTTGTCCCAGGCTTGGTTCTCTATTCTTATTAATGGTAAGCCAGTGGGATTCTTTCAATCCTCTAGGGGTATTAAGCAGGGTGACCCTTTATCTCCATTCTTGTTTAATATCTTTTCTGAGTCTTTTTCAAGGAGTCTGACTTTCATTTTTGACAATGGTAAGCTATCCTACTTTGATCTACCAGGTAATCCTCCAAGAATCATCTTATGCGGATGATACTGTTATTTTCTTTAAAGCAACAAATCTAACCTTAGTTAGATTAAAGGCCTTTCTGGCCACCTTTGAGGAAGTCACTGGCCAGTCTATTAACTATAATAAGAGTGACATCTTCATAGGTAAGCATGCTACAGATCAAAGAGTGAACCACATTAAAAGGATTTTGGGAATGGAACTTGGCTCCTTTCCATTTACCTACCTGGGAGTTCCAATCTTCACTGGTGCTGCTAAAAAGATCTATTTCCAACCACTCTTTGAACTAATTGATAATAAGATAGGTAATTGGAAAAATAGATGGATATCTATGGGTGGTAAAATTACTCTGATTGACTCATGTATATATGCTATACCACAACACATTTGGCAGGTCATTAAACCAAAAAAACTGATCATCTCCACCATTGAAAAAAAATGAGCAAGTTTTTCTGGGGGGAGGATTTAAAACCAAAAAGATCCTGGAAAAAGTGGTCTGATCTGTGTCTCCCCACGGATCAAAATGGATTAGGCTTCAGGTCTATACATACCATAATCAAAACATGCTCGGTTAAATTATGGTGGAAGTATCAAATGGCTGAGGCCCCCTGGACTCATCTATTGGCAGCCCTCCCTCAATCTCACAGGACCTCTCCAAACTGGAAGAGAATCTGCTCAGTAAACTCCTGGGCTGAGGCTAATTCTAAAGTCATTATAGGAAGGGGAGATTGTAATTTTTGGACATCAAACTGGCTTGATGTAGGTTTACTGATAGATTTTTGTGATCAGAATAGGGTGGATATAGCTGAAGACTGTACAGTCTCTGCTTTCATAGCTAACAAAGACGTTTTCATCACAAAACTAGAGCCATTCCTGCCTACTCATATTATTACTCTTTTGCAGGAGTCCAGAATTTTACCACACAGAGCTGATAGATTAATCTGGAAACCAGGTATTTCTGGGAGTTTCTCC
Organism: Rubia yunnanensis; assembly: GCA_037428765.1. Lineage (NCBI taxonomy): Eukaryota > Viridiplantae > Streptophyta > Magnoliopsida > Gentianales > Rubiaceae > Rubia > Rubia yunnanensis. The sequence goes on along the minus strand of CM075061.1, from coordinate 113,755,284 downwards.
TTTAAAGATACTTACAATTTGCTCTGCAACCATTCAGGTAACATATCCTCCTCTAAACATCTTTGGAACTCCAGAATAGAGAAAAAAATCTCTGTATTTATGTGGAAAGTGATAAACTCCTTGTTGCCTTTTGATAACATCCTCAGGAAACTGAGGTTTTGTTTGGCCTCTAAATGCTGTATGTGCAACAAACATGATGACTCCTTAGAGCACTTTTTTAACTCATGTGATTTCTCTCTATCTGTATGGAAAATTATTCATCAGTTCATGGGTATTCGAGATAGGACCTTTCCATCTGTTTGGGAGAGAATCTCATACTATTTAACTATGCCTGCATTATCTTCTTTACATTCGATCATGATCCGGACTGCTGCTATTTTTACTTTCTGGAACCTTTGGAAGATGAGAAATAGATTTCTATTTGATTCAGTCAAGCCTTCCTCCACTCTAGTGCTTCAAATGATTAAAGACCAGATTTTCATCTCCTTCTGTGCAAAACCGGTTTATATAGCATCTCCACTAGATGTTAGTATTGCAGATCACTCTTTTCTACCCCTACTCAAAATTTCACCAAAGCCTAAAATCTGGAAAATTGCTTGGAAAAGGCCAACATCTGGTCTTAAGCTTAATATTGATGCTTCATGGTCATGCAACACTAATATGTGTGGGATTGGAGTGATTATCAGAGATAGCAGAGGTGCTTTCAGAGGAGCCTACACTTTAATCTCTAATGCTTTCTCCCCCTTGGAAGCTGAATTAAAGGCTATTAAGTTTGCTATACAGATTTCATATGATTTGCCTGCTCCTCTGTACATGGAATCTGATTGTCTTCTAGCAGTTCTTTTTGCTAATGATCCATCCAGATGTCATTGGAACTGTTTTTGCTTAGCTGATGAGATTCATCAATCATTGAAAGACATCAAACTTGTACACATATATAGACAGGCAAACATGGTGGCCCATACCCTTGCTACAAACTGTTTGCAACTACAATGTGACTCATCTTTTAGCAACATATCTGAGCTTACCAACACTGTCCAGGGTTTACTTAGATTAGATCAAATTGGCACCCCCTCTCTAAGGGTTGTTAATTAGTCCGGATGCTACTTATTTCCACTCTTGTTTGCAGGTTTTGATGATGTTGCTGGCCCTATGAATACCTGCCTGCTCACTACACAAGTCTCTGAATTTCCTACAGTATTAAGCATTCTGCTTGATGCCTTAGGGATGCTACCAAATGGCTGATTGCTGCTCCTGTTTATATAGATGATTTTCTAGATGTGATCTTGAAGCTTTCTTCTTTACTGTTTAGCTATGTAGGGGAGGAGCTTCTTAGTTTAGTTGGGGCGATTTTGACTGACCTGTGTTTCGTCTTTTCGATCCACAAATAAGTTCGATGACCTCCATTTAAACTAAGAGTTTCTTGTAATCCTCTAACACTTAGCCTACTCTTTTCTCTTTTTTGGATGCAACGAATGTTGCTTCAATGAGCCTATGGTTCACAAATGTACATATCAACTAAGCCAATGGCTTCCCCTTTTCTTTACTTTTCGTTTTGTAATTTTTACGGCTTGGGAAGGCCTAATATAATCTTCCCCCATCTTAGGATGGTTTAATTTTAAAAAAAAGGCAAAATGTCACATTTAGAGCACAAAAGTGTACAAAAGGTAATCCCAAAAACCCTAATATAACCGTATAAAATGGGCACATCAGCAGGGCTTATTATAAGGTGTGATGGGCAGGGAAAAATTGGAGATACAAGGTCTGACTGAGTTTGAAGAAGGAAAGCTATCTTTTAGATATCTTGGGATACCTTTACCTAGAAAAAGGTTATCTATTCATATGTATCAGCCCCTGATTGATAGGATGATTGGCAGAATTAAGCACTAGAGCTCCAGTTTACTAAGTTATGCAGGAAGAACACAACTCAATAAGAGTTTTCTTTTGCAATAACCAGCTTTTGGATGCAATGTCTACCTTTACCTAGAAACGTAATTAAACACATTGAGGCATTATGTAGGTTATTCTTATGGAGTGGAAAAAAGAATATTATCAGAAAATCACCTGTGGCTTGGGATCAGGTTTGCAAACCAAAGCAGGCCGGAGGACAAAATCTGATTTCTTTATAGGAAATGAATGAAGCTCATTTTGCTAAGTTACTTTGGAATCTGAGTAATAAAGCTGATAAAATTTAGGTCAGATGGATGCATTCATACTATATAAAAGGGAGAGATGTACAAACTATGAAAGTACCTTGCAACAATTCTTGGATTGTGAATAAAATCTTTAAATGCAGGAATATATTGATCAATTTGGAGGCCAGGCAGAAGCAGAAGCTAAGGAAGAAATTTAGTGTCAAAGAAATCTAAAAAGAACTAAGAGGAAGGCATGAAAGAAAACAATGGTACAGAATTCTCAAAGGTAATTTGGCTATATGGGAGGTCGTCGCCGTACCTCTTAAAGTTAATAATTTTAAGCCCTAATTCTTCCTATCTACAATTAAGTAGATAATGGAAAGTTGGGGTCATCTATGAGAAGAGGGATCTTTTCAAGTGTTTAAACATATATGGGAGAAAACATTCTAGGCATATACATACATACATATAAAAGCATGTAAACAAGGGGGGGGGGGTTGGTTTGTTTTTTATCTTAAGTTATCAAATTGAAAGACAACAATTAGCAAAGCAAGAGAACTATGCTAATCATGCAAAACAACTAAAGATAAGATGAAAACAACAATTGATGGAACCTTGGGCGCAATTGACTTCCACTTCCAAGCCTCTTATCCATCATTGAACATGCAACCTATTTACTACTTTCAGTACTTATTGTGAAGACTAAACTTCTATCCTTCTTAGATAGTAGTTTGCGAGAGTGAATTCGACATCTCTTGTCAAACCTCACCAATGACTCCCATGGTCAAAACATAACTAAAAGTATCTCATTGATGGCATTTAGCACGAAGAATCAACAAGTTTAGCAACACTTTTACACACTACACCGTGTCTAAGAATTTAACCAATTAAAGCATTTTCACAAGATTAATCAAGAACGATCGACATTTATAGACTTCTCCCATTTGCTGCAAGCAACAAACATGACAAAGAGTTCAACATTATCATATTCATCTAGCAATTATCAATCCATCAACACAACCAAAAGCTCTAAATCATACTCTTGGATTCCTATCAAGAAAAGGAGAAATCAACCCATTTCCCCAAACCCTAACAAGCATATACTCAAGCTTTCAATACCATTAATGACATTAACAAACACATTCAATGCTGCATAAATGCATAATAGTTAGAGTATCAAATAGGCTACAAATGTTTCTCAAGACATGGCCTTGAAAGCCTTAGTCAATTGCTCACAAGAACTAGATTTAGCTATAAGAGTGCATGCTAATTAATGCTAACAAACCAAACATAATACAAGAGAATTCAAAGATGAAAAATGGTAGAAACTAGGGTTAGAAATAGTACCAAACGCAGAAAAGAAGAAGTTATGAATGAGAGGAAAAAGAGTGCTATTTATAGTACAAAAATGATAAGGTTAGGTTCTGGCCACCCGTTGGTCGCGACTCGCAATGGACGTCGGAACTTAACCTTGTTTACTTTTCTTCTACTTGTGGTGAACACTTATCTTCACAATGATTCCTCTCATTTTCCAAGCCTTCAACTCTTTGAAGAAATTCTTCAAAGTCATCAAAAATGGTCTTTGACGGCCTCCGGTCTTCAAGTCTTCGTGTCTTCAAAGCAAGTCTTCGAAGTCTTCGAAAAGTGATTTTTTAATGGCCTCCGGTCTTCAAGCCTCCACGTTCTTCCTTTGTCACGCAAAATCCACTTAGAAGAGGTAAAAGAGCATAAAGTTGCTCTTACCTCTCCTAAGAGAATTTCAAGGTAAAACACAAGCTCTTGATAATAAAAGAGCACAAAAGTGACCCTAAAAGGTACTAAATTATGCACATAAAATGGACATATCAAACCTCCCCACACTTAAACCTTACTCGCCCTCAAGTAAGAAAAGATCCAAGCATACGAAGGAAAGGGCGTATCCACATCCTAACTACTATTCCCCCAAATCAATACCTCACAAAACTCTCAATATCACACTTCCCAATGTTAAGGTCAAATGAGAAGTTTCCCACAACCTCCATTCCTAAATCTACCCAACCCATATCAACCTATCAATCATTGCTATCTCCAAAACATTTCCAAATCTACTATTGACAATCTCAACTCCAATGGTACGAGGTGAAGCTAAAGACATGTATAAAGTTCAAAACACATGCTCTACTTTATATCAATTTATCAACCTAAAAATGAAGTATATTAACGATCAAGACTTTCATAACTTACTTCATCTTCTCCCGCTAAATTTTGCACTCCCAAGAGGTTCTCAAGATGTCAAGCTACCCGATCCATCCGTATGGCCACCGCAACCTTATGACTCCAACGCCGGTAAATGAGTGAACACTTAACATTTTTCAATTTCTCTCATTTTTCCTAGGATCCCTTTCGGGTTTTCATCCTAGCCACATGTCATATTTATTCGGCTTACATCTCACCTTTTTCCACACATTTACCTCTCATTTTTGTCTAGGTCGCCCTCTTGGATTTTTGACCTATCCGAGCCCCTAATGTTGCCTAAGATGCCCTCTCTGGTTTTCAACTTAGCGGGATTCTTTTTATTTAAATTTTTTTCTTCTCTTTTTTTTCATTTTCTATATATATTTATATATATATATTTATTTTCAAAATTTTCAAATTTTTTCATGTTTCTCCAATCAAAAAAGTCGTAAAATGCTTTCCAAATGTTAAGGCTAAGAAAAGTGTCAAAGCCAGCATTATCCACGTACATCAAAAGAAAAATATCCCAAAATAAAAGGGAAAAATATCCAAAACAAAACAAAAGAATTATCCAAAAGTAGCAAAGTATCTCCAACCCCAACTGTACAATCAGTAGATACCCCTCCCCACACTTAGAACACAACATTTCCCTCAATGTAGACAATAAGGCCAAAGCGTAAAAAGTGAAGTATGGAAAGGGTAAGGATATGGTGCTCATAACTCACTGATGTGAGGAAGAAGGACCACCGCCAAAATAGCACTGCTGATAATGAGCCAACCAATCTGTGCTCCTCTGCCTCCTAGCTCTCCGCCTGCTTGCCAGGGACTGCATCTCATGGATGCGAGCTGACAGGTGATCAATCTCCGCATCCATGTCGATTAAGGTCTGAGAGGCAAACACGTTGTGCTCCAGTATTATGCTGTCCTAGTGGCGGAATCCATCCTGCATTGTCTGCATCATCCGCTCATAAAAATCTGGTAGAGGCTGGGAGTAGTGAGGTGGCACATTGTCCTCCTACATCGGCTCAGTCTCTGCTGGAAGCTGCAAGGAGTACTGCTACTATCGGTCGGAGAAAGACAGGTTGATATCTTCTCGCTGGACAGGGGCTGGACCAAATTTGTGGAGCTCGCACTAGAAGTTCTCCCTGCACGAGGTGTCAGGTGAAATTTCCAAGTCTCCTAGATGTGTATCAAATTCCAGCTTCATCTTGTTGAGCTTAGGAAGTGCCATGAATGTGACCTTCCTGGCGCCATACAACTAATGGAATACCCTCGTGGTCTAGGTGGCACTAAGCATCTCAAATTAAACCAACCCCTCAGCAGTGATGAGGTAGGACGTGCGCCTCCCTAAGCGTAGAAAGTCAGCAGAAGGACCAATCCTAGGTACTCCGCCAAGAGGCCTATTATACCTCCGACCATAATATTCCCCTTTGGCTTTCCTGCCACCTCTATAATTCTCTTCATTCATAGCTTAGCCCATAATTGGTATCCCGGTTCCTCACTCGTCATGTGCCACAGAAAGTGAATGTCATTGTCTGGAGCATTCGTCGGCTCCGCCGAGCAAAGTACTGTACCAACCAACAGCTGGTGCACATAACGGAGGGCAGGGTGGATGATGACATTTCTCTTGTCATAGGATTTTTTTGGCCTCATGTTGATGACATTCCAAAATTGCATGTCATCCTCCATCGATCGCTCCTGGGCCTGTGGGTCCAACTTGGCCCGTATCTCTACAGTGTCCCATCCAAACGCCTCCTTAATATGTGAGATGATTATTTGCTGAGATATATCATCCAAGTAGAAAGAAATGTACCTCTCACATGGTTGATTATCTCTCATGCTGCATATCCTGACCGTGGATAGGAACTCTAGCGTGTATCTTTGGTAAGAGGGTGCATTCCTGCTTATGAATCCTTCCATCCCCCCTTTGGCGAGGAGGCATCTGCCAGGCTGGGTGAGCCCAAGAGCGTCTAGTGTGGGCACGTCTACAAAACCCATCTCCTTGAGTTGACGACTTGCCAGGGCTTCCCACCTCTCAGCATAGGACCCAGGGATTTAGGTCAAACCCATGTACCTAACCGGTGGGAGAGGTACATGGCTTGATTCTAGAGCCGGTGATGGAGACGGGGGTGGAACGGTGGTGCGCCCACCTCAGGGAGGAGCCCTGGGTACCTTTGTAGGGGCCATATCTAACAACCACAACAAACAAGTCAAACGCACAGGAATATGTATTATGCAATGTTACAAATTCGTACTCAACCTTAAACTAGTTTTTTTGTCAATTGTCACAAGCCAAATTAAATCCAAGCCAACTAGTTCAAGTCTTAATCACATGTGCACATACAGTCCATATTATGTCCAACATGCCCATATTCTCAAGTCCATGAAGTTCTCGAATAGCTGAAATGGTAGTATACTATATCTCAAAATCGCAGTCATTCCTAACTAGTTTAGCCACCATTAGTACATTCATAAGGTCAGCATTCAAGTCCCATGGCCAAACTACCCTAAGCAAAATAACATTTTATCCAAATAACAACTATGTCCAATCAAGGGCCAACATGCCTCATATCTATTATTAGCCACAACTCATTCTCAACCAAAGCAACAGAAATGGTGCAATGCAAGCATAAGACTATACGAGCAACTCAATACACTCAAAGTGAGCATGATGTTATCCTATATTCAACCAAACCTCAAACACAAAATATGTACACAATCCCCATCAAATAAAATTGCAAGAACAATATATTCACAAAAATCAACCGAGTCCCAATAATCTAATTTCCTAAGGCATTACACATAATCTACATAATCTACACAATATCCAATAAACAAAGTATACAATCATAATCACAATTGAAGTTCAATAAAGTGAAGAAATGTACCACTTAGATACCTAGGATGAGAAAGGAATGAAACCCACAAGCAATTTGAAATTTCATTGCCAAAAATCACAAAACCCCCAAATTCTAGGGTTTTGTGTTCTTCAACAATTTTGGGGTGTATGTGGGTAGAGCTTGGGAAGAAAGGATGGGGTATGGAGTGGCGGTGGTGAGCAGCTGTGAGATGGTGGTTAAAGAAGTTGAAGGGAAAGTGGGAGGGTGGAGGAAAAATGGCGGAGAAGTATGGAAGGAATGGGGAAAGACTCTGGTGTTTGCCCATTTTTAAAGCAGGTCTGTACATTTGGCGCGACTCGCGACGTGTTCATCGCGACTCATGATGGGTAGGTCAACAAGTGCTTCAGGTCAATATTTACATCGCCGGTCGTAAACACTTCATCGCGACTCGCGATGGTCCATTGTGATTCCCGATGAGGCCATCGCGACTCACAAAAAGTGGAGCTTGAGAGCTCCATTCTTCAGCCAAAATTTCTGATATGGTCGTGACTCACGATGGTCTATCACGACTTGTGACGAAGTCATCGCAACTCGCGGAAAGTGGAGGCTGAAACCCAAAATGAGCACAAAATTTTCTGAGCCCGTCGCGACTCGTTACAAGGTGGTCGCGACTCGCGATGGGCTACCCACGTGGTACTTAGAAATTTTTTCTGATGTCACCTCTTGTCCATGTCTTCCCCTCTTGATTCCAAACATTTCTCCCTTTAAAAGTCCAATGCATTGGTTTAAAATTGCTACAAAATCATGGGAAAACAACCCGTGAAAAGCACAAAGCAAAACAATGAAACTAATGACAAAATCCAAAACCAAGTAACATCAACTGAAAGTCACAAATGACGATCTGGACGATCAAAACCAAGTTTATTTAACATCATCGGTATGACTTGCTCCTTTTTCTTGGAGTTTACTCACAAACTGGATCGAGGAGATCAACATCCTCTCCCTTTTTCGACACTAAATTCCCGTGGTAAGGTTTCAAACGTTGTCCATTAACCTTGAATGTATTGGACTTAGTTCAATCTATAATCTCCACTGCGCTATGCAGGACTACCTTAACCACCTCAAAAGGACCGAGCCATCGGGATCTCAACTTACCTGGGAATAGGCGAAGGTGGGATTGGAATAGGAGGACTTTTTGACCAATGTCAAATTCCTTCCTAATGATCACCTTGTCATGCCACACCTTTGTCTTATCTTTATGGATTTCGTCGTTCTCATAGGACTCCCTCTGAATCTCATCTAGTTCATCCAATTGTAACTTCCTATGCGAGCCATCCTCATCTATATCAAGATTAAATTCTTTGACCGCCCAGTAAGCCTTATGTTGAATTTCCACCGGTATGTGACAGGGCTTACCAAACACTAGCCATTATGGTGACATGCCGATTAGTGTCTTGTAAGCCATCATATACGCCCACAAGGTATCATTCAACCGAGAACTCCAATCCTTCCAGTTAGGGTTAACCATTTTTTGAAGGTTGGACTTGATTTCCCGATTGGAAACTTTGGTTTGCCTATTGGTTTGTGGGTGATAGGTGGTGGATGTCTTGTGAGTGACGCCATACTTCTTCAAGAGTGCCTTAACAGTCCGATTGCAAAAATGGGTGCCATGGTCACTAATCAAGGCCCGGGGTACCCTAAACCTAGAAAGGATGTTATCTTTCAGGAATTCTGCAACCACTTTAGAATCGTCAGTCCTAGTGGGTTTTTCTTCAACCCACTTCGACACATAATCAAAGGAAAAAATAATATATGTAAAGCTATAAGAACTAGGGAAAGGTCCCATAAAGTCAATACCCAAAACATCAAAGATTTCACAATACAAAATAGGCCTTTGGGGCATTTCATTCCTAGAGGAGATGTTTCCTACTCTCTGGCATTCATCAAAAGATTTGTAAAATGTGTATGCATGCGTATTCAATGTAGGCCAATAAAACCCACTTTCTAAAACTTTCCTAGCGGTCCTCTTTGCTCCAAAATGACCGCCACATGCATAAGAATGACAAAATTCAAGAATTGAGTGTACTTCATTATCGGGGATACATCTCCTAACAACTTGATCCGCACAATGTCTCCACAAAAAGGGATCATCCCACACATAATACTTAGCATCACTCTTTAATTTATCCTTTTTGGGTCTTAGAAAAATGAGGAGGGAATTTACCGACGATAAGGAAATTACAATGTCGGCATACCATGGTTGGAGATCCCTAATGGTGAACACTTGTTCATCACGGAATTCCCCCCGTAGTTGTTCCTTCACTGCAGGATTTACCTCAATGTCTTGCATGGAGTCAACAGGCTCAAATGATCGGCCACAAGGTTTTCTGCGCCCTTCTTATCTCACACCTCCAACTCAAATTCGCTTAAAAGAAGGATCCACCTAATCAATCTTTGCTTGGATTCTTTCTTTGTCATCAAGTGAAGAAGCGCTGCATGGTCAGTGTACACAATAACTTTTGTACCAAGCAAGTAAGATCAAAATTTATCCAAGGAAAATACCATTGTTAGCAACTCCTTTTCTGTGGTGGGGTAGTTTTTTTGGGCTTCATTGAGAGACATGGATGCGTAGTAGATGATGTCGGCACTCTCCCCACCCTTTGACCAAGCACCGCTCCAATGGCGTAATCACTAGCATCACACATGATCTCAAAAGGCAACGAACAATCCGAGGGTTGTATGATAGGGGCCGTGTGTATCGAAGGCCCCTTTACAACCCTAATCCATCACAAATTCCACCTCCTTTTGCAACAACTTGCATAAAGGAGATGCTATCTTCAAGAAGTCCTTGATGAACTGGTGGTAGAATCCTGCATGGCCAAGAAAATAGCGCAGTTCGAGCACATTAGTAGGATAAGGCAAAGTTTTAATTGTATCTATCTTCTTTTCAACCTCAATACCTTTAGAGGAGACAACATGGCCTAAGAAAATTCCTTGCTCTACCATAAAATGATACTTCTCATAATTTAGCACAAGATTAGTATCAATGCAACGTTTAAGAACTTGTGCCAAATTTGCTAAATAATTGTCAAAAGAACTACCATGATCCATAAATACCTCGACAAATATTTCAACAAATTCTGAGAAAATACTTACCATACACCTTTGGAAAGTTGCGGGGGTGTTACATAACCCGAAAGGCATATGCCGGTAGGCAAACTTACTAAAGGGGCACGTAAAAGTGGTATTTTCTTGGTCTTCCGAGGCGATAGCTACTTGAAAGTACGTACCCCGAGTACCCATCCAAAAAGCAATAGAAGGGGTGTCTTGCTAACCTCTCGAGCATTTGATCAATGAATGGCAACAGGAAGTGATCCTTCTAGGTTTCCGCATTTAACCTCCGGTAGTCAATGCAAATGCGCCACTCATTTTGAACTCGGGTGGGAACCATTTCACCCTTTTCATTTTCGACCACTATCACCCCACTTTTCTTGGGTACCACTTGAGTTGGACTCACCCACTTGCTATCCAAGATTGGATAGATCATGCTCGCTTGGAGTAACTTGAGGATTTCCGCCTTCACCACCTCCATCATAGGTGGGTTTAAACGACATCAGGGTTGTCGGACGGGTCTTGAATCTTCTTCCAACAAGATTCTATGCATGCAAGTGGATGGACTTATTCCTTTGATGTCGGCAATAGTCCATCCAATTGCTTCCTTGTTTTCCCGTAACACCATCATTAACTTTTCTTCTTACTCTTTGGTGAGCTTGCTTGAAATGATAACCGGAAGTGTCTCCCCTTCCCTAAGAAATGTGTACTTGAGGTCACTTGACAAAGGTTTAAGTTTAATCACCAGCAGTTTCACAAGTGACAGGAGGAATTCCAGTTCCCCGGGTTCCTCTAAGAGTAGAGGAGGAGGTTTCTAGAGGCTCGGTTTCATCTCTTCAAGAAGGTTTAAATCTTCAAAGCTTTCCTTCAAGTTAGTGCTCATAGAGTATGCATTATACATTGTGGGCATCATCACTATCACATTGCAAATCACCACTTAGCTCAAAAAACATCTTGCACAACTTCTTCAACAACATCTAGGGCATGGAAAGCATGTTCTTCACTAGGATACTTCATAGAGTCATTTATGTTAAACTCTACTGTTATTCCATCAAATTCCATGGTGAGAGTACCCTTATGCACATCAATCATTGCCCTAGAGGTTTTTAAAAATGGCCTTCCCAACAAAATTGAGGTGGCATGTTTATCATGCTCCATGTCAAGGACATAAAAATCCATGGGGAAAACTAAGGAATCCACCTTAACCAACATTCCCTCGACAATACCTTTACGGTATGCACTAGAACGATTGCCAATTGGATTACCACCCCGGTTTTGTGCAATGTACCCAAGTTGAGGTTTTCATATAAAGAGTAAGGAATCACATTTATCAATGCACCTAGATCAAGCATAGCTTTTTCGAAATGTGTATTTCCTATTATGCAAGGGATTGTGAATAGGCTGGGATTGCTACATTTAGGGGGTAGCTATTTTTGACACAGGGCGGAAACATGCTCACTTATTCCATTTTTCAACTTATTTTTGGCCCTTTGTTTTCTATTCACAACACATAATTCCTTGAGAAATTTAGCATATCTAGGAATTTTTTCAATGGCATTCAAGAGTGTGATATTTACCTTATATCTACGAAAGACTTCGTAGATGACCTTGTTGTCCTCCTTCCTCCATTTGTCTTTCAAGGCTTCCGGAAATGGAAGTTCTGGTACATATGGAGGTATCTCCACCATCTTTGCTCTTTTTTGAGGGGGAGATGAAGGTTCCGAGATTGAGGTTAACTTCGGTCTTGGTGCAAATGTCTCCACCTCAATTTCTTTGCTTTTTTTGGCTAACTCATCGACCTTTTTCTCATAGGCTTCTTCCTTCTCAACCCCTTTTTCAAATACCTTAATCCTCATAAGCTCCTCTTCAAAAATTCATTATCCGGGGAAGTGCCAACCTCTCTACTACTTCTCAAAGCGATAGCACTAGTATTTTATCGAGGGTTGATCTCTGGTTAGGAGGATAGTTTACCCTTTTCCTGGGCCTCCATCTGATTCACCACTTGAGCTATGTGGCTCACTTGAATTTCCATGTTCTTGATGCTCGCCTTGGCTTCATCTTGAAATTTTTCACTGTTCTCCGTACACATGCCTAACCGGTAAATGGCTTACATCACCTCATCCTTTGTTAACCCTGAGCTCTCCCCTTGGTCTTGGGGTTTGTCTTGGAGCCTTTGAAATTGTTGTTGAGGTGGCCCATATTGTTTTTGAGGAGGCCAATATGGTTGAGGGTTTTGGCTTCCTTGAGGGTTTCCATACCGGAGGTTCGGGTCATCACGATTTCCTGAATTGTACGGTCGGTTTTGGTACCCTTGATAACCTTGGTAACTTTAGTAACCTTGGTAGCCTTGCCCATCTTGATATCCTTGGTTTCCTTGGTAGTCTTGATTTCCTTGATATCCCATGGCACTCACCTTCTCAACATAGTCCTCTTGTAAAGTAGGGCAAGTGTCCGTAGGATGCGCCAAGTAACAAATTTCACATGATTTAAAATGTGGTGCATTTCCGGGATTTGTCATCAATGATTTCCCCATGGATGCAAGGGCCGAGACTTAGTCCTTGAGCTTCCCACTATTGGAAGAGTCACTTGCGGGCATTGGATTTCTCCTTATCAAATCGGCCCTTGTGCTAAAGTTTCTCGATTCTTCCGCTAGCTCTTCATACAATTGCATTGCTTCAGATGAAGTTTTGTTACCAAGAGTTCCACCAAAAGAACTTCTTACCAACCTTTGATCCTCATCAAGAAGGCCATTGTAGAAGTAATAAACAAAATCCCCCTCTGAATAACCATGGTAAGGGCAACTAGCGAGAAGCTTCTTGAACCTCTCCCAATAATCGAAGAGAGATTCTTCATGCCATTGGAGGATGTTGCTTAAGTCCTTCTTCAAGGCGGCGGACCTCGAGGCCATGAAGTATTTGGCTAGAAACTTCTTTTTCATATCGAGCCAACTCTTGATGCTCTTGGGTTGTAGGTAGTGGAGCCAATCTCTTGCACCATCCATTAGTGTGAACGGGAATGCCTTAACTTATAGAAATCTTCATCCACTCCATGGGGGACCGTACCACCACACAAGTAGTGAAATTCAATGAGGTGTTTGTTGGCATTCTCCCCTTGCCTACCAAGGAAGATAAGTAGCATGTTGATGAACCCGGTCTTTAGCTCAAAGTGCCAGTTCGGTCCAACCACGGGATACTCAATGCACATTGGTTATTGATCAAGGTTGGGGGCTATTATGTCTCCTAACAAAGCTTGCCCCAAAGGAATCTCCCTTTGGTGGAGAGGAGGAGCTCGCCGTTGGAGAGGAGGATGTTGAGGTCCCCCTCTCGTATGCTCATCTTTGTTCTTAAGTTAATGTTCCATAGAGGAAGAGGTATCCAAAAAATGGTCACTAGGAGGGGTGTTATTCACACTTTCCAAAGAAAGCCTCCTAGCCCATCTCAAATTCAACTCTAACTCGGGGTCATAGTGTAGTAGTTCTTGTGAAAAAGATCGCGTACGAACCATACACCAAGAACTCGAAAAATACATCTCCAAGCCAAGTGAAAATGGAAAATCAACCAAGAAATAAAAATAAAAGCAAACTAACAAATATTTACAATTAGCATATAATCACACATAATATGCCCAAACACTTAAAAATAAATGCCTCTTCCCCAGCAGCGAGGCCAAAATTTTAGATGTCGTCGCGGTACCTCTCAAAGTTAATACTTTTAAGCCCTAATGCTTCCTATCTACAATTAAGTAGATAATGGCAAGTCGGGATCGTCCACGAGAAGAGGAATCTTTTCAAGTGTTTAAACATATATAGGAGAAAATATACCAGGCATATACATACATAGATACATATAAAAGTACATAAACAATGGGGGTTTGGTTTGTTTTTATCCTAAGTTATCAAATTGAAAGAAAACAATTAGCAAAGCAAGAGAACTATGCTAATCATGCAAAACCACTAAAGATAAGATGAAAACAACAATTGACGGAACCTTGGGCGCAATTGAATTTCATTTCCGAGCCTCTTATCCATCATTGAACATGCAACCTATTTACTACTTTCACTACTTGTTGTGAAGACTAAACTTCTATCCTTCTTAGATAGTAGTTTGCAAGAGTGAATTTGACATCTCTTGTCCAACCTCACAAATGACTTCCGTAGTTGAAACATGACTAAAAGTATTCCATTGATGACATTTAGCACGAAGAATCAACAAGCTTGGCAACAATTATAAACACTACATCATGTCTAAGCATTTAACCAATTCATGCATTTACACAAGATTAATCAAGAACGATCGACATTTATAGACTTCTCTCATTTGCTACAAGAAACAAACATGACAAAGAGTTCAACATTATCATATTCATCTAGCAATTATAAATCCATCAACACAATCAAAGGCTCTAAATCATACTCTTGTATTCCTATCAAGAAAAGTAGAAATCAACCCATTTCCCCAGACCCTAAAAAGCATATCATACAAGTACTTCATATACTCAAGATTTCAATAATATTAATAACAATAACAAACACATTCAATGCTCCATAAATGCATAATAGTAAGAGTATCAAATAGGCTGCAAATTGTTCTTAAGACATGGGCTTGGAAGCCTTAGTCAATTGCTTTCAAGAACTAGATTTAGCTACAAAAGTTCATGCTAATTAATGCTAACAAACCAAATATAATACAAGAGAATTCAAAGATGAAAATGGTAGAAACTAGGGTTAGAAACAATACCAAATGCAGAAAAGAAGAAGTTGTGAATGAGAGGAAAGAGAGTGTTATTTATAGTACAAAAGGATAAGGTTAGGTTCTGGCCACCCGTTGGTCGCGACTCGCGACGGGCGCCAGAACTTAACCTTGTTTTCTTTTCTTCTTCTTGTGGTGAAAACTTACCTTTACAACGATTCCTCTCATTTTCCAAGTCTTCAACTCTTTGAAGAAAGTCTTAAAAAATGGTCTTCGATGGCCTCCGGTCATCAAGTCTTCGTGTCTTCGAAGCAAGCCTTCAAAGTCTTCGAAAAGTGATCTTTTAATGATCTCCGATCTTCAAGCCTCTATGTTCTTCCTTTGTCACACAAAATCTACTTTGAAGAGGTAAAATAGCGTAATGTTGCTCTTACCTCTCCTAAGAGAATTTCAAGGTAAAACACAAGCTCTTAATAATAAAAGAGCACAAAAGTGACCCCAAAAAGTACTAAATTATGCACATAAAATGGACATATCACTACACCTAGAGATGAGTTAGTGTTATGGTTGGGATGGCAACAGAGATTGGCTACAAAAGATAGGTTGAAGTATTTAAATTTGATAGAAGAAGTGAAATGTCCGTTCTGTGATGAAAAAGAGAGTGTGCAACATATGTTCTTTGTTTTCTTAGAAACAAGGACAGTATGGAAGAGGGTATTGCACTGGATGGGAATATGCAGGGAATTTGGAAATCGGGATGAAGAGAGGTTGTGGTTGTTCAGGAACATCAAGAGGAAAGGGTGGAGATCTGTAGCTCTTAATACTATTGTTGCTAAGACAGTTTACGGTATTTGGAGGGATAGAAACGACAGATGTTTTGGTAAGGAAAGTAAGGAGAATATTTTTTAAGATATTGTAGAGTGTATAGTTTATAGACTTTGGATGATACCAAAACTAAGAAGTAAATGTGAAAAATGGATGGTAGATGCTGTATAGAGCATAAGTAGGGAGATAGAAAGCTAAATGTAATATCTCTTTATTTGTTTTTCTTTTGGTAATGAGAAAGTTTACTTATTTCCAAAAAAATAGCTAATAACTGCCTTAAATAGACACTTCCGAACTCAAAAATGTGTCTCTGGACCCTTCATATGATATTAAAGGTGATTAAGATTCAATTAAAGGTGGTTTTTGAATAACTGTCTTTAATTAACCCTAATTAAAGGCGGTTATGACAAACTACCTTAGAAAATGACCCCTTCTGAACTTGGAAATGAGGTCCGAACGTGTTTCCAAGCTTGGAAAACACATGGTTTCCATATTAAAAGGACAAGACAATGTGTCAGAGTTCAAAAAATATTCGTGTCCAGTTTCTGAGTTTGGAATCAATTTCATCGTGTCTTAATTATTATGAATACCATTGTCGAGTTCAGAAATTGCCCTTCAAATCGCGCCCAATTCATTTGATGCCACAAAACCCTAAAATTTTGAAGAAGAAACTCAATTTTCTTCCCCATTGTTGAAGAAAAGATTTTGTACTTGAGAGTTCATCATTTGCCAGTGGAGAAGGTTAGTTTTATCCAAAGTATGTACTTAACGATCATGAAATATTAGAAGGTGTATTTAATGCTTTATATCTATATTTACAATTACGGTTTGAAATTAGCTAGGGTTATGATTATTGTTGAATGGATCCCCATGTGTTGCATTGTAATTGACTTTTAGGATAATGGATCGAGATGAACTCATGAGGATGGACAAATAAGTTGATGACCAAGGCTCTCAAATTTTTTAAGGATTTACTTCCCAAAGGTAATTTAATGCCGATAGGTTGTATGCTGCGAAAAAATATCGACGATGAGATTGGAATTGAAAAAAAATCCATGCATGCCCAAACGTTTGTATGTTGTGTAGAGGGGAAGTATATAAAGATCAAGAAACTTGTCGGGTATGCGGCGAGTCTCGGTACAAGCTGAAGAGAGGTGCGATTGCGGTGGGTGCGGAAGTTCCATTGAAATCAAAGAAAAAGACATCGGCAAAACTGTTATAGTACCTCTGGATCATTCCCCATTTGAAATTGTATGTGTGTAGGGAACAAGCAAATTTGTTGCATTGGCACCCAAATAGGGTCTGATTAGTGGATGATGTGATAAGACATACTTTGGACGGTAAGCAATGGAAGAAAAATGATGCTCTATACCCTAAATTTAGCAAAGAGTCTCGGCATCTGAGGTTAGGATCGTGTACTAATGATATGAATCTTTTTGGTAATATGATTAGCACACATAGCTCTTAGCCTGTTATGTTGGTCATTTACAACCTTTCATCATGGTTCACCATGAAAACGTAAGATATGTTCTTGTCTTTTATGATATTAGGTCCGAAGTAACCGGGTAATGATATTGATGTGTATCTTGCTCCTTTAGTGAAGGATTTGTTGACTTTGTTTAAAGATGGTTTAAAATGTATGATGGTTTGGTTAAAGATTTCTTCACTCTTAAAGCGTTGTTATTTAGCACAATTAATGATTTTCCAGTATATGGGAATTTTTCTGGGTATTCAGTGAAAGGCCACTTTACTTGTTCCATCCGTGAGAAGGACACTGATTTTTGTCAATTAACACAAAATTGTAAAACTGTTTATCAGAACCACAATCGGTTTCTTCCCGAGGATGGTGATTGGCAAAAAAAAAGGTCCAATGGGTAAGTGGAGGCAAGAGGAGCACCGGTGCCACATACAGGTACACAGATTCATGAAAGTGTAAGGAATTTGCCCAATGACTTTGGGAAGAAGAAAATAAAAGCTGCCGTTGAAGGAAGTTGGAAGAAATGATCAATTTTTTAACCTACCTTATTGCATTCGAAAGTTAAACATTGTCTTGACGTTATGCACGTTGAGAAGACTGTTTGCAATTCTTTGGTTGGGACGTTGCTAAATACCTCTGGAAAGAAAACAGACAGATTGAAGACTAGGATAGATTTGGTTGAGTTGGGTATTCGGGAGAATCTAGGGCCAGTGAGTACCGGTGATGATTGTTATTTGACCCCCTGCTTTGCTATTCAATGTTGCAGTCGAAGAAGAAATATTTTTGTGAGACCCTTTGTAGTGTGAAAGTGCCTGATGCATACTCGTCCAACATTAGCACTTGTATTTCAGTCGAGGAGTTGAGGTTGGGTGAATTGAAGTCACATGATTGTCACAACCTGATGAAGGGATTGAATGCCATTTCTATTCGATCTACATTGCCTTCCCATGTAAGATTGTGCATTACAAATCTTTGTTTGCTTTTTAAGTCCATTTGTCACAAAAATATTAGTGTATCAAAGTTGGATAGGTTGCAAGTAATGATTTTTGAAGTTTTGTGCTATATGGAAATGTATTTTCCTCCCTCATTTTTTGACATTATGGTCCACTTGATTGCCTATTTGGTGCGGGAGATAAAGCTACATGGTACGATTTTTATAAGATGGATGTACTCATTCGAGAGGTACACGAAAATATTCTAGCACTTTGTGAAAATTTGGTATATGCTAGATGCTAGTATTGTGCAGCGATACGTGACACAAGAGGCCATTGAATTTTGCACTGATTATATGAATTAAGTAGAATCTATTGGTCTTCCAAACGGTAGACAAGAAGGGAGGTGGGAAGGTGTAGGGGTCAGACAGGGGAAACTATTTAGCCCGAGTGCTGAAGATTTATGTGTTGCCCATCTTTATGTTCTGTGCAATCACGGGGATGTAGTTCCATACATCAAGATTTATATGGATGTCATACGAGTGGGTCACCCTAATTTCAATGAGTCTCAGGTCCTTCAATTTCACTAGGACATTTGTATTATGGTTTCGGGATCATGTAGAAGTCATCAAACATCCAACGAAAGTTAAATGGTTGGATCGTAGACCATTGGGGACCATTTTTTCCTATGGAAACTATGAAATCAATAGTTTTACGTTTGCCACAAAATCAATGGGAAATAAGAGTGCCCCTCAAAACAGTAGAGTGTCTCTTGTCACCGAAGCATTGCATGTTGGAAGTGGGTGTGATGACAATCCTATGTACGCCCTGAAAAAAATACTTTGGCACGATTTTAGAAATTTTGGAGCTTGAATATGTTAGTATGCAAGTCACCTCACTTCATATGGGTTCTTTATAATTGGTTACAACCGTATGTCAAAACTCAACATACGCATTCTTGGGAAATGAATGTGTATTTGGATGCAAACATGAAATCATAGCGTTATTGGGTGATTGTGAAGACCTATGAAGATGTGACCAAGTTATTCAAGCGATGATGTCGATCTACACCTTGTGAGTGATTTTTTTTTCTAAAGTAATTTTTAATTGCACTAAGCATTATTACAAATAATGGCTAAATTGTAATTCTCGAGGTAAATGTTTTTTTTACCAATAATCAAAAGAATGGATGGATTAGATACATGTGCCCGGTCAAGATACAAGAAATTGGTTGTACAAAATAAGAGAGGATCGACTGCATTCGTAAATATCTGGACCAAAAGGATAAGGAGCTTTTCGTTGTGCCATACATCGAGAGGTTATTTACTACATTCAATTTCTTTACCAACAACCTTACCAAAATTTTATTTGATAATATAAATTTTCTTATTCAAGGACCATTGGAGATTGATATTGATAGTCCCCACAAATAAGAAGGTGTATTGGATGGATCTCGTGCACTTCCCACCATCGGATGCATTTGTTGAGATTTTAGAATCTGCAATGAAGGAAACAAGTGAGCAAAAAAATACTTCGTTGGAGGTGGTTGAAATCAAGGTGTACTAGTATGTTTATTTTCAATATACTATAATTGTTTAATGCAATAATCTTAATAATTTATGTTTTTTACAAATTATTACAAGAAACATGCACAAACCTGAGAGTGTGGTTATTACGTCATGTTATACGCGACTGAGTTCATAGAGAAAGTCCAGGAAGATGTACTTGAACTTCACAATGTAAGTCTACATTTTTTTCTAGTAATCTTTCAGTCTAACCTTTGCCAAATATTTAATACCATCTTTATATTATCATATTTTCCAAAAGGATTTGAAACCCTACTTGCAAGCTGATATCAACAATGCGCGGAATTCTTTGGCTAGGCATCTAATTCTTAATCGGTCAGCAACCCTGGGGAATCCCGATATTGGTCGAGTTCTTGACTTAGATAAATATTGAAGCTTAGAAATGTCGGAATATATTTGTAGTAGTTTCTATTCCTATATATAGATTATTGCTTGGATAGCATTATCTATATATTTTTTTGTTAAGGTGCAGATACAATTGTGTATTGTTTTAAAATTGCGGCTGTGAATTTAGGCTTTTTTTGTGATGGGAATGTGAATGAATTTTTTTACCACGAGCATATTTAACATCTGAGGCCGGAAACTGTTTTCAGCTCTTTCTATTTAGTTTTTCATTGGTCAGATGATAATTTTTTAATCGAAAATAGGGGACGCGACAACATTTCCAAGCTCGGAAATGCTTTGTTAAAACAATGCAGCTTAAAATCTCTAAAAAGGGAACGGATATACAACACGAGTTCGGAAACAAAAAGTAGTTTAGCAAAGAGCCGAAACTAACAGCAGTTTCCGAGCTCAGAAACTTCCTGCAATGTATGAGGTCCAGACCCAAGTTTCCAAGCTCAGAATGAGGAAATTTTTGAGGTAGGAAATGGTGTGCAATGTAGGAGGTACATACCCAAGTTTCCGAGCTCCAAACTATTTAAAGGCATTTTTATCCCTTTAAAGGCTATTTTCAACTGCTTTTGTTGGTAATTTTTAAAGGCGGTTCACAGAACCACCTTCTTTTCTGAGTGATCAAAGATGGAACCATTAAAGGCACTTTGAATGTGCCTTTAATGGTCTGATATAACCGCTTTTTATAGGACCTGCCTACACTAGTGCTAGGAACAATGGGATACAACATAAACAACACTTCCGCCCCAGCACTCTGTGGGTGAATTTTTTTTGATAAAGTCATCCACCTTTACCATTCTGCCGGCATGTTTATGTACCTCAACATATCCACTCATTATGGACACACCCCTCAGATGAAGCTGGGCAAGAGCAACTACGTAGGCCTCCAGTACGCCCACCATGAAATCCTAAACCCATATAGGAAATAATGCTAATGTACACAAATAAAAAGTGGGAGGGTTCCACACCCTTTCACCGGAAACAAGAACACTAATGGGCTCCACACCCATCCAAAGATGGATGATGTTTCTTCAGAGCCGCTTAAGCACTCTCAGCTATTACATTATCTTTATCATTCACATTTTGACTACCCCCTCCCCTACCACTCTATCATCCTTGGTGATCACCTTATCCCCCGGAGCGCGAGTGCCTCATTACATGCGACCCCACTAACACCCATATTAGATTGGCCACAGAAAAGAGAATGATTCCAAATGCACAACCACTAGATTTGTAGAAAAGAAAACAAATATCGAAATACTATCTTAAAGATGACAGCTCTAACAGACAACTATGCTATACTTTCCTTTGCTTTTGCCAACTATAATAAACAAGGTAAATTCTCTCAGCACACACTCTTACCCTTTGTATATATATTTCATAAAAAACAAAAGGATAAAGTAACCTTTTAAGGCAATAAGTAACTTGTATCAGTTATGAATATGAGTCGTCACTCGTTGAACGTGCCCTGAAATGATTACTACACATGTAGTTTCATTTTCATATCAATGTTCTCCTCCATCTTTGGGATAACATATCCCAGCCCCCAAAGATTAGGGTAAGATAATCGAACAAGAAAATAAAACCATTAAATCTAAATACGCATTTCCCTTTACCCACAAAGTCATACTCAGCCCCGTGTCAACCTCACCATTATTTTAATGACCCCAAACAATATATATTTTTCCTCCCACACAAGCAAAAAATACATTTTTTGGTTCACCTAAAAATTTGTGTTATTCACACTACGCATTTTATAACTTTGTTGTTGGTGGGCTTATGGTATGTACATTGCCTGCGAAGCCCTAGCATAAGAAACAACCTCGCTAGAACCAATTCAATAACCACTTGGAAACCGTCAAAGTTCACTTCGCTATTAGATAATTAAAACCAGAAAAAGTGCATAACCATCACTTAACATGACACCCTCTGCTAGAAGAGTGAAGTACATCATGCGAGCCACGATCACACGATGAAGAGGCCTATAAATAAATATGTAAAACACCAGACCAAGGTAAGCGAATTTTTCCACACTATATGCAACCAAAACACTTATATGAACTAAAGAGTTAGAGCCTTCTCCCTGGGGACATCCCTCGGGATTTCTTATAGGTGCTCAGAGGAGTAGGACTTGTCATTCTAATCCTGAAGACTATCATTGATTGGAAGGATCCCTCCGCATCATATATGATAGACAAATGAGTGCTAGTTCAGAGGAAGACATATTCTAGACTTCAATAGGTTCTGCTATTTTCTTTAAAAATTTTAGAAGGAAAAATATATAACTCATAGCCGGGGAGAAACCTACTATGGTTTTGAAATTAATTTAGATCCTTCATTAATTCCCAACTTGAACAAGGCATGCTTAACTAATAATAGAGATATAATTTATTTAGAATCGGGATAAGAAAGTAATACCCTTTCTGATTAGTTTTGTATATATCTTGTTTCATATTTGTTTATTCTTTGTACTCCCTCTGTCCCAGCTTAATTTGCAGAGAGAGAAAGAGGGGTGTTAATTTTGTACAGTAGAAAAAGTAAGAAACGATGACGCAAAGAAGTGTTGAAGTGACAAAAAGCTTACTGATGTCAGCTGAATAAATGAAAGGCTTAATGCTAATTACTGAAAATTACAGCCTCAATTTTTACTAATATTACCCTACAAATTTTAAAAATTATCACTAAATATATTTAAAAGGAATTAAATAAAAATCCCTGCAACCCCATCTTCCTCAACAACAATCAATCATCTTTTTACTCTGCACCTCAACTTCATCCATCATCTATAACATCACAAAATCTGGATTCAAATCATGTTATGAAGATTAATGCAAAAGAATTAAACATAAAAAATAACACCAATACAGTTTGAACACGAAAAACATAAACACACAACCAAGAATACCAAGAACATAGCAATACAGAGTAAATGTCCGAAAATACAGATTTGACCATCAAATCAAACTTGTTGAATAAAAATTGACAATAGGGACGAACATCAAGCTAAAACCCCCAAAATCCATGAACAAGTAACCCTAAAAAACTAAGGAATCCAACCAAATGGTTAACAAACAATTTTAAAATCCACTAGCGACTCAAATTGAAATAAAAATCAATATTTCGACCATAAATTTACAGCTTAAAACCATTGTTCAGCCAGATCTATAAACACAAACAACAAACACATGGTTTAAGCCCAAACCAACAAAAAAACATGAAATTGAGATGGAGTTCACAAATTAAACAAGCTTTCATGTTCTCGTTTTCAAAAACAATAACAAACTTATCGAATCAAGCCAAAAAAAAGTTTTAAAACTCTTGAGGGACTCATGAACAGCATAACATCAAGGTAGCTATGATTTATTACTTCATGATTTCATATAAATGGAAGAAAACGAGGCTTTGATTTTCAAAATAAAAGAGAGGAAATGAAAGATTGAGAAGAGAGGGAGAGAAGAAATGATAGATTTGGAGGAAAGGAAATCACGTGAAAAAAAGTTGGGAGGAAATGTGAGAATGGTTGGAAATAGAAAAGGTTAATCAGAGTCATGGTTTTGGAAAGAAAGAAATGCATACCCTAATCCACCCTTAATCAGCACAAGCCCAATTGTAACTTTAGCCAAATCAAAGGGAATTTCAGGAATTTTAGACCAAGTCCACTGGGCTTTTTTTTGCAACGTTCTGAAATTGCAATTTGAGCTGGGATACTCTTAAATAGAAAATGTGCAATTTGAGTTGAAACAGAGGGAGTATACCATTCGTACTCACTATATATATGAATACACACAACCACAATTATTTATGAATTTTATGTTCTATTATGGTAAAGTCATGTTTCACCAAAATTCCTGGCATTTTCTTCTCTTTTTTTTCCAAAACCCTACTTTCTCTTCCCATATTCGCCGTGTTTTTCCAAACGCTGATGCTGTTCACGGAGCCAGTAGCTCGCCTGCTCCGCCACGACTCTGCTCTCCGATTATCTTCTCCAATTGAGTCCAGTGACTTCAAGTTTGTCTTTGGTTGGCTCCTACAAGTTTCCATCCTCAAGCCTCTCTGATCGTTGACTGGCGATGCGGGATCGGTCCGATCGTCTCTTCTTGTTGCCTTTGGTCCGCCTGACAACATCATCAACGTTTTCTGCCTGGCTCCAGCCTGCTCGTCATCAAGGGTCATGTTCGGCTGGCATTGTCTCCAATTCAGAAGCTTTTCTCCAGTCGTTTGGCTCTTCTGTCGGTCATTGCCGATCCTTTGACGCCTCATGCTTATTTGAATCTCAGAACTTCATCACCATTTTCAGAATTTTTTTGCAGCTTTACCGTCAGGCGCGTGCAACACGCGCGAAGCTTCCAGACACATTTTTGCTTTGGTATGTAAACCCACGCGTGGGATTTTATTGCGCGTCTGCCTCTCGAGATCGGTTCCATTTTATTGCGAGGCTGCCCGCTTTCTCGCGAGATGGTCAATTTTCGCGAGTTTTTCCAGATTCTCACCATTTTCTCACCTCCTGTATCCAGTCAGGGCTTTGTTAGCACCAAGTCAATGCGTTGACATCACACTATCAGTGCCATGTCAGCATCGTTAAAAAAATTGCTTAGTTATGGATCGTTTTAATCAACCCTGGTGTCAATGGTGCGGCGTTTTGGGTCATGTTGTTTGATGAGACGGCAAATGCATGTATTTTTCAAAGCATTTATCATTACTTTTATCATATTTTTGTTGTAAGATTTCTAGATTTACATAGGTTTACATGATAAGGGGTTTAGATAACCATTTTCAGTTTTATATCTAAATCCTTCATTTTGTTACATATGCTTAGTCTAATGAATTTTTGGTCCTTACGAGCATCTAGATTTCATTTTGTGAGTTTCATTTGTAGATTTCTCGTGAGCCCTTTAAAGTGGTTTAATGAATGCCAATAGAAGGGTCGAAGAAGGAAGGCAAAGAAGCAGATGAATAATCACCAAGAAGCTTGGACAGAGTTCTTAAAATTAACCGAGAAGAATCAGCCTACAAGAATGGCGTAATTAGATTTTTCTTCGTGTGCATAATGTGTTGTGATTCTTGCTAGATAAGTATGTTAATGTGGATTGTTCTCATATTTATCCTATAGATGCAATGAAAGGTTGAATCTTGAATGTGGGTTGTTCTAGATTCAGCCTAATGAATGCTATGTTTGGTTAAATGACTATGTCTTTGGTAGAAGGCTTGTTGTTGTCAAATCTATGGTCCTTCGTGTGAAATGCCATTGATGAAATACCTCTATGGTGTGGTTTGCTTAGAGTGATTGTCAACGAATTTTGCAAATGGTCGTTTGTCTTTGCAAATTACTATTAAGAAAGAATGAATGTTGATCTTCGAATGGGAAGTGATAACATCCCCATATGTAACAAATGTGATTGAATGAGTGAATGGTTCAATGATCTACCCGAGGTTTGGAAGTGGATATCAATTTCCCCCAAGGCTTTATCTTTTGTAGTTTTTACCCTTTTTTCTTAGTTTGTTTGATAATTAGCATAGTTACTTAACTTTGCTAGTTAGTTTTTCTTTTAATTTCATAACTTGGGACCAAAACCAAACAAAACCCCCAATTTACTTGCTTATATATATACATACATATATATATATAGAGAGAGTGAGTCTCCTGACAGGCGGCATGTCCATAAGCTTATGGACAGGCCACTTATTTCTTACCTTATACACTGCATTTCTTAAATTACATACAAAATTTAAAAATTTTGAAAATATTTTTTTATATCATATATTTTTATATTTTCACCTTCAAATACATATTATTACTTGTTTTAACTTATAAAATGCAATATTTAAATCTTATAAAAAATTACAACATTTAAGGCAAATGCCCCTGAGGACTGTCCATAAGCCTATGAAAAGGCCGCCTTTCCTGAGACTTTCCCATATATATATATATATATATCTACTTCTAGCCTAATATAAACCTTATATGTTTAAACGCTTAAGAAAATCCATCTTCATCGTGGACGACCCCGATTTGCCACTATCTACTTAATTGTATTTAGTAAGCATAAAAAGCTTATAAATTATAACTTTGAGAGGTACGTCAACGACCTCCCATTGCTTCTTATTGTTCTAAATTTCACGATGAATAGTACCAGTTATAATGTCACTGGTGTAAGAAATTTTTTCACATTGTCGGTTTCTCAAGTTCCTTCTTTTGGCACTTTACTGCATGCTCACTAGATAGCTGATTCTAGTGCGACCAACCAGATGACTTCTTCACAGTCTGCTCTTGATCGCATGACTCCTTTTTCTGGTAACAATCGTGTTATTGTTGGTAATGGTTCAGCTCTTAACATTGCCAATGTTGGTCATTCTCGAGTCACTAATTCATTATCCTTGTCTGATGTTTTGGTGGTTCCACAAGTTTCTAAGAATTTGCTATCTATTAGCAAGTTGACTCGGGATATGAATGCTATTATTTGCTTTGATGATTCTTTTTTCACTATTTCGAACAAGTTTACTAGTGATGTTACTGGCAAAGACCATCGTGATAGGGGTTTATATGTTTTGGATTTTAGTGGTGCTTCTTTATCTGCTGTTGTTGCATTTAGTTCTTCTAAATCATCTTTTGAACTTTGGCATAGTATATTGGGTCATGTTCCCCACAATATCATTTCTTCTTTCAGCAAGTCTAGATATTTTCCAGTTACTAGTTTGCTGCCTAAGCCCCGTTCATGTCCTTTCTATGAGATGGCTAAAGGCAAGTGTCTTCCATTTTGAGATAATTTAAAACGTGCACAAAACATACTTGATTTAGTTCATTGTGATCTTTGGGGACCCTCTCCCATCATCTTTCATGTCGGGTATTCTTATTATGTCATTTTTGTTGATGATTTTTCATGGTTCACTTGGTTATATCCCCTGTGACGAAAGTTTGATTTTGTAGAGGCTTATTGCATTTTAAGGCTCTTGATGAGAACCTGTTTTCTACCACCATTAAAGTAAATTATTTGAAAGTGATAGTGGAACCGAGTTTCTGAATCATTGCTTGCAATCACATTTTTCATCTAAGGTCATTCATCCTTACCTTTCATGTCCTTACAATCTAGAGCAAAATGGCCGTGCAGAGTGGAAGCACCGTCACATCAGTGAGACAGGATTGTCGATGCTCTTTCATTCTATCCTTCTTCATTAATTTTGGTATGATGTTTTTTCTACAGCAGTCTTCATCATCAACAATCTGCCAAGGGCGGTTTTATCTGGTCAGTCTCCGCTCTCTGTTATTTTTTGTGCGACTTTGACTACTCCAATTTTCATCTATTTGGCTGTCGAGTTTTTCCGTATTTACACCCTCATGCTATGCATAAGTTGGCCCCTTGTATTATGTCCTGTATATTTTTGGGCTACAATTCAGAGTACAAGAGTTATCGTTGTCTTGATCCTCTTATGAAGAAGGAGTACAACACTCGTCGTGCTCGGTTTGATGAGATTGTTTTCCAGCAACCCACACTGGTACTAACACTGATCCGCCTTTACTTGATATTTTGGAATTTTTGGAACCTTCGTCAGTGCCTTCAGAGGTGTTTAAGCCATCTTCTTCAGCCGAATCGCCCATTAGTTTGGATAATTCTGATTTACAGTCTGTACTAGGATTAGAAAATTGTTTATGTCTGCTGCACGTAGACCAGCAACCTAGTCTATCACCAGCAACGCCCCCAATGACACCTGTTGGCTTTAGCGATTTTGTCTCTAGCGCAGCCTCCATCTATTATCTCTCCTATATGCCCATCATTATCGCCTTCTCTAGACCGACCATCTTTAACTTCTGCGCCATCCTTAGGTTCCGCACCAACCCCAGCGTTAGTTCCCTCTTCTCGTCATCCGATGGCTACTTGATCTTGTACTGGCTCTCTCAAGTACAAATATTTTTTTACTATGATATTTCTGGTTTACCAAGTGCTTTATTTGATAAGACCGAGCTTTAAAGTCACTGCTCGACTGTTAAGGATCCTGAATGGGTTGCTGCCATGGATTCTGAGATGGAGGCTCTTCACACTCAACAAACATAGA
Organism: Rubia yunnanensis; assembly: GCA_037428765.1. Taxonomy (NCBI): domain Eukaryota; kingdom Viridiplantae; phylum Streptophyta; class Magnoliopsida; order Gentianales; family Rubiaceae; genus Rubia; species Rubia yunnanensis. The sequence goes on along the minus strand of CM075061.1, from coordinate 113,727,034 downwards.
ATTTGGTTCCTCGTCCTTCTGATGCAAATGTTGTTGGGTTTATCATTTGAAGTATAAGGCTGATGGCTTGCAAGAAATTCATAAAGCGAGAGGTTAGTTGCTCATGGTTTTTTGCAATTTCCTGGTTTTGATTATGATCATACTTTTAGTCCCGTTGACCTATGGTTAAGGCTTATACTATTCATACTGTTTTATCTTTGGCAGTCACTCATTATTTTCCCTTACGATAGCTTGATGTTAAGAATGCATTTTTAAATGGCATTCTTGACTCACTTATTTATATTGAGCAGCATGTTGAACACAATGACCCGATGCATCCTGATTTTGTTTTTCATCTATGCAAGGCCATTTATAGTTTAAAGCAAGCTCCTCGGGCTTGGTTTCAACGTTTTAGCTCATTTTTTATTGGCATGGGCTTTCTATGCATTTCCTCTGATACATCTTTGTTTGTCTTTTCATATGGTGCCTCTTTTCTCTACTTGTTAGTTTATATTGATGACATTATTCTTACTAGGAATGATGGTCGTCTCATTCAGAGGTTTATTGATCGTGTTAAGAAGGAATTCAAGATTACCGATCATGGAATTTTGCAGCATTTTTTGGGTTTGAATGTTGTTTGTACTTCCGACAGCTTGTTCCTTGGTAAGGCTAGATATGCTAAGGACATTTTGTTGCGTGTTGGAATGCAGTATTCCATGATTGTTACCATTCCTTTTATGGATTTTTCACATCTTGTTAGCTCTTCTGGTAAGCCTTTCGAAAATCTCACACTTTATTGCTCTTTGGTTGGTGCACTTCTCACTTTCAATTACCCGTCCCGATTTATCTTATGTTGTGAACACAGTCAGTCAATACATGCAGGCTCCAACTGATGACCATTTCTAACTTATAACTCAAATTTTGCACTATGTTTGTACTCTTCACTATGGTCTTCAGTTTCACGCAAATTTATTTGCTTTACCAGGTTTGGGTTATTCTGATTCTAATTAGGCTTGTTGCATTGAGACTCGTAGGTCTATATACGGCTATGCCATTTTTCTAAGTAGTAACCTGTTGTCTTGGAGTGCTAAGAAGCAACCTACAGTTTTTCATTCTAGTTTAGAATCAGAATACCGTGCTATGATAAATACTGTCATAGAGTTGGCTTGGTTGATGAATCTTCTTTGGGATTTACGTGTATCGACTCATGTGCCTCCTATTTTGCCGTGTGATGATAATAGTGCTCTCTTCCTTGCTCAGAATCCAGTTTCACACAAAAGAGCCAAGCATATTGTTATTGATTATCATTTTGTGCGTGATATGGTGTCTTCTGGCAAGCTCAAGGTTGCTCATGTTTACAGACTTGCAGCTTGCTGACATCTTTACAGAGGGATTACCTCGTTCTCAGTTTGAGTTGTTGCATTCCAAGATTTGCATTGTAACCAGTCCTAAGCTTTGCTTGAGGGAGGAGGGGGTAATAGAGATATAATTGATTTAGAATTAGGATAAGAAAGGAATACCCTTTCTGATTAGTTTTGTATATATCATGTTTCATATTTGTTTAGTCTTTGTATGCCCTTTGTACTCACTATGAATATGAATACACACAGTCAGAATTATTTGTGGGTTTTATGTTCTATCAACTATATTCATAAGGAATCAACTAGGATAGTTCCAATCAACACACACTGAGAGCACTTAGGCTATTAATGCTTTGCATGGTGAACTATTAACTATACACTTAATTTTTAAAGTAGCTTGGATCATGGAAAACACATTATTAAAGAGAACTGATGATAGAGAAATTGAGTGAAGGCCCAGAATATGTATTAGGCCTGTAACAGCCCAATATAGGTATTAGAAGAGAATATTTTATGGCTGTATTTATGGGGAATCAAGAGTTATAATTAAGTATAAACATTATTAAACTATATAGTATAAATACCAGTTTCGTATGCATTATTATTCATTCACACTTTTATACTTATTCGAGTATTATTCTAACTTAAGCATCAGAGAGTTTCCCCCTGGGACCTCCAGGGGTTTGTTGTCTTACATATCTTGACTAAAGGATTTAATGGAGTAGCTTGATCGGTTTCCATACACATCAATTTGTATGCCCAGTGGGACCAATTTAGTCAAATTTGGGTCTTTTGGTTTATGTCCAATTCTATGAATACTCAAAGGAGTGAGAGGTTAAAGTTGAAGGGGACAGGTGCTACTGAAGAGATACAATCTCTATATCGAGGAAGAAGAAGAAGGATGGTTAAACCTTTGGTGTCCCAGAATATTGAGCGAGAAGTGGTACAAGCCTCGGCAGGAGATACAGGAGCATTGCAGGTCCCAACTAGTGGGCAAGAAGCAGTGCAAGGCTCTATCGAGCCTAGTCAACCGATAGTCGAGGCCCTTCGAGACGTAGCTGGACCTTTGAGGCATATAGAGGATAATGTGAGGCGAGGTGTAGGGGTCACGAATTCTACACAAGATATAACGGTTGAGTCATATGATGAAAGAGATGGCTGTTTCATGGAAGCTTTTGGTGATTCCCATTTTGAGGTCTATGAACGGGTCGTGCAAGTGAATCAAACTATAGGAGTGGTAAGTTCATAGCCAGATCCAGCACGAGCAGCCCAGATGTTGGCAGTTTCTGGATATCGGGTTATGTCTCTCTCAGTACCTATGGATATATTGAGAGACGTGCTACTTTCGATGATTATGGAGATGCCCGCGGGTAATTCTTTCCAACCCATGTTAATGTTCCCTTACTTTGGATATGCCCGAGAGGGGAATCAGGCACGACCTCAGCCCTCTTTCCCAGAATATCCACTTGGGGTGGTATATTCTATCTTCACTTCGATGCAGATAGCCTCCATGGTTGTACTTCCCAGAATAGAGATGGGACAGAGACTTCAGGGATATGGTAGCATAGGGATACCAAATTTCTTTGCTAGTCAAGGATTTTATATCCCGTATGGACTGCCTCATGTAAGTTCAGGGGTGATGATGCAGTCTTGGATGAATCCTAGGTATATGAGTTCAGCAGCCTGTGTATCAAATGCCATATAGAGATACTAATAGAGGATTGAATTTACCCGGAGAGCAGCAAGGGCCAATGAGAGATACGGGAAACGCACCGAATAGGGAATTAGATAGGCTGATTGGGCCATTTGGCCAGGCGAAAGGATCACCCTTTACCTCATTGATAATAAGAGAGCAATGACCAGTAGTATAAAACCTCCAGAGGGGTTTCCCACCTATAGTGGAGAATCAGATCCTCGAGAGTTCATTCAAACATTCCTCAGTTTGATGAATTCAAGGAATTTTGACGAAAAGTTGACATGCAAGCTAGTGGGGAGTTACCTTCAAGGAAAGGCTCATGAATGGTATAAACAATTGCTGAGGGGCTCACTGCACTTGTACAAGAACTTTGGTGCGACGTATCTTAGCCAATAAACCCCAAAGAAGAAATTTACTAAAACTCTGTTGGAGCTGTATCAAACCAAACAGAATCTAGGGGAGACGACATAGACTTTTTATCATTGTTATGTTGATGAAAGTTTGGGAGTTGATAACCACATAGGATGAAGTAATCTAAGGATAACTACTGGGGATGCGAGATATAGAGCTTTACAAGAAGCTAAGTACCAATGTACCTCGAACACTCTAGAAACTTTAAGAAGTCGTCGAGCAGTATTCAAAAGTTAAAGAGGCCATAAGAAGGAAAAGGGAAAGTATGACTGATAAGCTAGGAAAAAATAATGACTTTTAGGGAAAGAAGCCAATGGAAGTAGTAAGACTAACTTCGAGAGGTATACACCCATGGAGAGGTAACCAACACAAATCCTAAGTATCTATCGAGGGGTACTCAGGCAGCCCCAGCCAATGTAGAATACACCCGCAGCAGTGGCTAGTAAGAGAGCCACAAACTAATATTGTGATTTTCATAGGGATTATGTCCATGATATTAATGATTGTACTCAATTAAAGATTGAAATTGAGAGGTACGAGAGGGAATGACTCCTTTAAGGTCCTGGACCCAGCCGAGGAAATTGGGGCGAGCCTCCTAGGCCCAGAAATGATCGACCACCGTACAGAAGGAATTATCAAAATAATGGAGGCAGAGGGGGATAGGAGACCTTAGGGTCAAGATTCTCGAGAGCCTTGAGATAGAGAACAAGAAAGAAGGGATGAAGGTCAACGAGAACAGCCAGTAGGAAATCAAGATAAAAGAAATGGTGAAAATCCTCCAATTCGTAGGGTGGTGAACATGATAAGTGGAATTGAGGTCCTCAAATTCAATTATGATGGCTTAATCATAAAGGACATCCGCAGAAGACCCGATGCACATGAGATTACGACAAGATGATACTATAACTTTCTAAGATGCCGACACAGTTCTGAATCAGACTCTGCATGTGGATCCTATGGTGATCTCAGTTGTAATTGAGACTTCTCTAGTGAAAAGGGTCTTTATTGACGATGAGAGCAGAGTTGAGATAATGTTTGTTGAATGTTTTGATCAACTGGATATAGGGAGGAACAACTTGAAAAATCAACCACACCACTCTCGGGATTCACTGGAAACCCTATATACTTCTTAGGAGAGATTACCCTAGCAGTCTAGATATTCAAGGGGGATTGAGGGGTAACAATAGACTATAAATTCACGGTTGTCGATGCATACTCCCCTTATAATGTGATTCTTGAGAGGCCATAGATGAGTCAAGCTCAAGCAGTATGGTCCTTGTATCACTTGATGATGAAATTTCCAACAAGTAAAGGGATAACTTCAATTTGAGAGGACAAGAGAGTAGCTAAAAGTTGCAACCTCACGGAAGAAAGAGAGGTGAGAAATATAAGGGATGTAGCCTTGGTACACAGGGGAGCCAACCTCATAGAAACTGAGCAAGTGCCCATTCGAGATAGAGGGACAGTGGTTGGAGGGAAGTTCATGCCAAAAAATATAAAGGGGGAATTAGGAAGTCTGATAGGAGAGTACGAAGATGTATTTTCATGGATACCCTCAGATCTCACAGGGGTACCATCGAGGGTAGCAGTACATAAGTAGAGCATTGATCATGCTAAAAAACCTATTAAACAAAAAAGAAGGATATTTGCACCCGAAAGGGTAGAGACCATCAAAGCATAAGTAGATTAGTTGATAAAGGAAGAAGTAATTGAGGATGTATTTTATCTAGAATGGTTGGCTAACTTGGAAATGGTTCCAAAACATGATGGAACTTGGAGAATGTGCATAGACTTCACAGGTTTGAAGAGAAGTTGTCCTAAGAATAGTTACCCTTTACCCCTCACTAACAAGTTGGTGGAAGCTATTGCATGGTATCAAGTGTTGGCTTTCTTTGATGCTCACAAAGGCTACCATCAGATAGTGATGGCAGAAGAGGATAAAGAGAAAACGTCGTTCATAACATATGTGGGCACATATTGTTATAAGAAGATTCCATTTGGCCTGAAAAATGCAGGGGCAACATATCAAAGGTTATTAGATAAGCTATTCAGGGAGAAGATCGGCAAGAATATGGAGGTATATGTGGATGATGTGGTGGTAAAAAGAAGAATTTATGATAAGTTCCTGATATATTTGAAGGAAACCTTCGAGAGGCTTAAAGGTGCAAATATGAAACTGAATCCACCCAAATGTGTGATTGGAGTAGGAGTTGGAAAATTCTTTGGGTTTATGGTATCTGAGAGGGAGATTGATGCTAATCCAAAGAAAATCGAGGATTGATGAGAATGAAAAGCCCACCGAGCGTAAAGCAAGTATATAAGCTTATAGGATGCTTGACAACTCTGAGTTGATTTCTCTCAAAGGGGGCTGAGAAATATTTGCCTTTCTTTGATGTACTTTGAAAAGAAAAGGAGTTTGAGTGGATAGGCAAATGTGAGAAAGCATTTCACCAGCTGAAGGAACACCTTCTAGTACTACCAACTCTTCAAACAATAAAAATGAGAGATTCTTTTCTAATACATTTTTTCCTTGCCCTTGGCTATAAGTGCAGTGTTTTTGAAGGAGAAAGACAAGATAGAGTACCCCATATACTTTATGAGTCAAGCCCTACAGGGGCCATAGATGAGATATACAACCCTCAAGAGGTTAATTCTAGCACTGGTACATGCCGCACAAAGATTTTGGCCCTATTTCCAAGGACACACAATCATCTTGCTCACGAACCATCCCACAGGAAAGTTCTTTTAAAACCAGAAGCATCGGAAAGGATGATGAAATGGGTTGTGGATTTGGGTGAGCAAGATATATAATTTTAGCTCAGAATGGAGATCAAAGGACAAGCCTTGGCAGAAATCATAGTGGAAACCCCAAAACCTAATGAACTCGAAGGGGAGGCTCGAGAGAGAGAGAAGTTTGGAAACTATACATGGATGGTTCTTTGAACTCTGAGGGAGTGGAGCAGGAGTGCTACTCACCAACCCTGAAGGAAAAGATTACGCATGTGTGCTACATTTTGCATTCAAAGCAATGAACAATGAGGATGAATATGAAGCCCTGATTACTGGATTGCGATTGGCTATTGAGTTAAAGGTGGAAGATTTAGAAATCTTTAATGAATCTCAAAGCGTGGTCCTAAAAGTTAACGGGGGACATATGAGGCCAGAGAATGAAATTTGCAGAGGTATTTGGAAGTGGTAAAACCCTATTTAAGAAATTTTAAAACCTATCTTGAAGTAGGTGCTGAGAGAAGAAAATCATAAAGTCGATGCCTTGAGCAAATTGGCTTCATCAGACTTGGGGGGTAAGCCTCGAGGGCAGTTACTCATTGAGACCCTAAATAGTTGAAGTTTCAAGGAATAGGTGGTAATGGCTATCAAAGAAAAAAAATAGTTGGATGGCAGCCATAACGAATTACCTTTGAGAAGGGGATTTTCCGTAAGTTATAGTTGAAGCTAGAAAGATCATACTGAAAGCACAAAAGTATGTGTTGCGGGATGGAATTTTATACAATAGAGGACATTTGCAACCATTACTTCAATGTGTCAACCCCTATGAAGTAGATTACTTGACTAGGGGAGCTCATGAGGGTATATGTGGAAACCATCAAGGAGTAAGATCAGTGTCGAGAAGGCTTATTCAAGCAGGGTCTTATTGGCTAATAATGTTCGAAGATGTTATCAGATACATACAAGCCTGCCATCAGTGTCGAAAGCACGCACCACTTAAGCACATCCCCTAGGAGGAAATGAAGAATATTCACATCTCATGGACATTCTACAAATGGGGAATTGATTTGGTCGGTCCATTTCCCGGGGCCCCTGGGAAAATCAAATATTTAATAGTGGTGGTCGGTTATTTCACAAAGTGGGCAGAAGCAGAGCCTCTAACTAATATGAAAAGAAAATCAGTGATTGGTTTTTGTTGGAAAAATATTGTATGCCGGTTTGGAATCCCGGGAACCATAATAATGGATAATGGAAAGCAGTTCGCCTATGATCCATTCAAGAAATGGTACGGGGAATACCAGATAAAGCAAAAGGTAACATCTGTATATCATCCTCGGGCCAAAGGCTAAGTAGAAGGGACAAATCAAATAATCGTGAATGGGATCAGAGCAAGGCTCGGGGGAGCTAAAGGAAATTGGATTTGCGATATGCCCAGTGTCTTGTGGGCTTACAGAACTGCTGAGTCCTCTACAACTAGGGAAACACCTTATAGTCTGGTATATAGCTCAAAGGTTGTGATTCCTGTGGAAATCGAAGTTCCAAGTTCAAGAATGGCGGCATCTGAAGAGGGAGTCAACAATGAAAATTGGTGTTTGGATCTCGATATGATTGAGGGGATTCGAGAGTTAGCATCCATTCATGAGGCTAAGGTGAAAGAAAAGGTGAAGAGCGTAGGTGATCGAAGGGTCAAGAAAGTCCAATTCAGCCCTGGAGACCTAGTGATAAAAAAAATGAAAAAAGTCGACGAAAACCTGAATGGAAACTAGCTGCTAACTTGGAAGGGCATTATAAGGTACTGGAAGCATATCTTAGAGATAGCTATATCCTTGAGACCATGGAGGGAGTTCAAGTCCCAAGGAGATGGAATGTCACCAATCTACGGAGGTACCATCAGCTCTGATAATGGAGGAAGATTTCACAAGGTCTTATGTTATGCTCTAAGATCGAGGTATCGACTGAAAAGCTGATAAGCAACGCTTTTGTAAAATTCTAGCTAAGGCCAAGGTATCGAATAAGCAGAGCTCTTGTAAAATTCCAACTAAGGCTAAGGTATCGAGTAAAATGCTGATAGGCGACGGCGCTCTTGTAAAATTCCAGATAAGGCTGAGGAAATGAGTGAAAAGCTGATAAGCGACACACGTGTATTAATTCCAGCTAAGGCTGAGGAAATGAGTGAAAAACTGATAAGCGGCACTCTTGTATTAATTCCAGCTAAAGCTGATGAAATGAGTGAGAAGCTAATAAGCACCACTCTGGTGATACCCTTGTCGACTGTAATCTCGATCAATGATCTAGTGGAATAATTTTTGCAGGATGTGGGTGGAAACACCAAGCATAGGTAAAATCTCTTGTATTTTTGGTTTTTCTAATTATGAAGCACTTTCATACGATCACTCATAAAAAAAAATCTTTGTATGCTATATACTCTGGCTCAAGGCATGGTTTAAAATAACCCTAAAAGTAATAAGCGAAAAGTATCTTATGGAAATAGTATACATTCAAGAGAGTAGAAATTTACGTACAAGGATTTTACAACTTAAAATTATATCTTTCGAGGAATTAAGGTATTAATTTCTTCAATTCCTCATCCATTATTTCAACTTCTTCTATCTTGATGCCAGCCGAGTGTTGAAAGTTATTTTCATGTTCCTCCTCGGGATAATCGGATAAATCAATCACAACCCTCGATCGAGGATGTTTTGGCGAGGGTTTATTTGTCACTTGTCCTATTCGATAGTTTTGGTCTTTAGTGGGTTTCTTCGTGGAGCGCCTGGCTTTATGGCTGGAAGAGCCATCGCTTTATTGGACCTCTTAGCCGCCAACCTCGAAGACTTCCAACCCCTTGAAGGGCATATGGGTAATTCTCATATCCCTTCGAGAATAGAAGTGGAAACTTCCTTCTGACGATTAGTCCCTTTTGATTCTACTTTTTGTTTTATAATCCAGTGATGAGAAGCCTTAAGGAGAAACCTTGGCAGGGATTAGTTATCAATAAGTTTTGGGTGAGCAACACCATGAAACAAACTCATTTAAGGTTACCCTATAAAGTTTTGTAACCTCTCAAACCTGAGATTTAAGTTTGTAAACTTCACCTCAGTTGGCTATGTCACGACCTTCAAGGATAGATAATCTATTGGCATCAGCGAGACATTTCTTCAAGGATCTAAACTTGCTAACTATATGGCACACTTTTTCTTGATAGTCTACCTCAGAAGGGTCACAACTATCAACAATCTCGAGGGGTACCACACCATTATACTTTCGTTGCTTAATATCCTTCAATACACTATGGAAGCCTTGATGCTCGCCATTCTATAAAGCAACCAGTTCTTTCTTGGCAGAATATAGTGCCATGGTCAAATTTGATTTGTCCTTCCCAAGGTTTACTATGTAAGGATAAGTCGTATTGTTCCATGATTCTAATTCCTTGGAGAACTTTCTTAAAACCTACGTGGTCTTCATCAAATACCCCCTAGCAGTTGAAGCTCTGCTTTGGTCTTGGCAAACTCTTTGCAAAATGGGTTGAAGTTTCCTTCGCAGTGCGTTAAACTATGAAGATAAAAAAATACAAACATAAAATTAACGAAGGAAAGAGATTGTTTATAGAAAAAAATTAACATTTACATGAAAATCCAAAAGGAGAAAGTTATACTACATTCCCTACATTAGGAGGTTTATCCCATACTAGAACCTCGTTGTTGGGCCTAGCTTCTATCTCGGGCTCCTTGGATTCCTCATTAGCATTGGGGATGGCACGAATCTGCTCAATGGAATGGTATCTACTCGAAGCCTTTAGAAGGTTCATCATCGATAAGCTCATATCCCCATTGTAGACTGCCTCATCTCACTTCTGGTTGATAGCCTCCACACCCTCGAACTTGGCTTCCCCCTTTAAAATTCTTACATCATCATTTGATAGAGACGAAGACATCTTGGGAAAAATGACCTCATAAACAAGAAGGTTATGCTCAACACCCTTGGCCAGGTTGAAGAGATTGACAAAGAGATCAAAGAGCTCTTGACTTTAGAGGACCTTATCCTTGAAATCCTCCAGCAGGAGAACTTAAGACTCCGGGTCTCAAGATATTTTATCATCCTCCATAGTGGCATTCTTCTTGAGGATAAGGCACCTATTAACAACCTTAATATTGGTGACCTTTTTCATCAAAGCCTCGAGTTCCCTCTCCAACAAGGCAATCTTGTTGTCCTTTTCCTCTTGAAGAGAGAACATAGTGGAGACATAGTGGGAACCCAGGCCCCGGAGAAGGGAGGAGGACACCAAGTAAAAATCTTTAACCACCTGAATGAAGATAGAAGGATTAGGAAAACTTAACACAAAAAAAGAGAAATCAGATTATATTTTCAGGGGAAAACTAACCTGGGGATTTTTGAAAAAAGGCTTAGAACACAGGCTCTATGACCACAGAGTTTGAGAGGGTGCCACGATATTAGCCCCAGTTTCAAGGGCCTGAGTAGGAGGCTCTTTTAGAACCTTATCCTGAGAAATATTTTGACGAGACTCCTTCAAGGAAGAGCCGCCCTCAGACTTCTGCTCTATCGGTGACTTCTCAGAAGTAGCAGCCTTATGAGGGGCAGGGAGAATAACCTTCGCAGGGTTTATTTTTCCTCCTTTCTTGATCATAGCAATAACTAAACTCCTACCCACTGAAAAGGATGAAGGAAATGTTAGAAGAAACAAAAGGGCATAAAAGTTCAAAAATGGGTTATAAAACATCAAAACATCTTCACAATCAAAATAATCAACAAAAACTTTGACAAGGGGCTCTCAAGTGATGGGCCAAGAGAAGATTGAGGCTTATCTCCTTCTTTAACAAGCCTCATCCGCTTCTTGCTTAGCTTAGGCTCACTTTCTGGAGCCAAATGTTGTAGCCTCGACAATTTCTTCTTCCTGGCCGGCTCATAAATGTATTTTTGATAAACCCCACTTGGCTAAGCTTGCCCCACAATCTAGTTATTGGGGTTAGAGTAGTTAGCATAAGAAAGGGGCGAGACTAGTAGGTGATCCCAAATATCCTCAAGGTGAGTGGGACAAACAAACTTTTCTGGCGGCTGGGTCTCGACCTTAACGTCCGGGTTCCATTGGGGGACCTTATATCTGAGGCAGTTGAAAGTATGCCCTCTCTTAGTATCTCTCCATTTTGCCATATGATCGGGGATAGTAAAAACCTCTTGTTTCCTTTGCCAAGTGGAGAGCATGATGATACTGTCAGAGGAATTATCGGTGAAAGATATAGTAAACAGAGAACGAAACAACTTATACTCGGCCTCAATACCGAGTCTGTGACATTGTTTCAGGAATAACATAATGGTTATTATCACGTAAGGAGGGACTTGAGCAGGGTTCACCAGAAAATCCTTGAGAAACCTCAAGAATACCGGGTGAAAAGGGAAAACATAGACCTGAACGAATCTATTTCAGATATATAATCGATCTCCCCTCGGGAAGATTCCCAGGATATCCGTTGTTCCCAACCACTGCAGTTCAACATCGGATGGAATTCATAGACCAGGAGGAAATGATTGTAGAATTCCTAATATTGTCCAAGACCCATCGGGGGCGGGGAGTTGTTGAATCACTTCTCTCGTAGGGGGCTCTTGACTGTTTTCTTCATGAGTCTCGAAAGTGGGATAAGTTATCTTGTGGACAATCTCTCCAACCTCTTCAGACACCCATGGAGGACAATTTTCCTCGTGAAGAGAGGGACTAAATTGAATATCCTCAATGCAGGATGACCTCTGAATATAACATTTTCCCAGGCCCGGGAGCCAAATGCAAGGGTACTCTCCTTGGGGCATATCAGTGATGGGTATTATAGTAAGTATGCCCAATTTCACAAGGGACCTGCCGGGAGGTAATCGCCGTACCTCTCAAAGTTATATTTTTAAGCCCCAATGCTTCATATCTACAATTAAGTAGATAATGGCAAGTCGGGGTCGTCCACGAGAAGAGGGATCTTTCCAAGTGTTTAAACATATATATGAGAAAACATACAAGATATAAGCATATATAGATACATAGAAAAGCATGTAAAAAAGGGAGTTTTGGTTGGTGGTCCTAAGTTATAAAATTGAAAGACAACAACTAGAAAAGCAAGAGAACAATGCTAATCATGCAAAAAAAACTAAATAGATGATTAAAACAACAATTAATGGAGCCTTGGAGGCAATCGACTTCCACTTCTAAACTTCCTATAGATCATAGATTCATTCACTCATTCGATTACATTTATTGTTTATGGGAAATGTTATCATTTCTCATTCGAATATCAACATTAATTCCTTCTTAATAGTAGTTTGCAAAGATAAACAACGACCATTTACAAACCTTATTGATGATCACCCTAAGCAAACAACACTATAGAGGTATTTCATCAATGGAAATTCACAAAAAGGACCATAGGTTTGATAACAACAAGCCTTCTACCGAAGACATAGTCATTTAACCAAACAAAGCATTTACTAGGTTAACCCTAGAACAAACCACATTTAAGGTTCAACCTTTCTTTGCATCTATGGGATAAATATGAGAAAAATCGACATTAACATACTTATCTAGCAAGAATAACCACACATTTTACACAAGAAGTTATAAATCAATGCTTTTGGATTTCATGTCAAATGAGCTAAGAAATTTGTAATTTTCCTAACAAACTAACACTTAAATCATACAAATATTTCATATTATCGAACAACCCATGGTATAAATGAGGCAAAACACAAAATTAATGGCACAATAAATTTTCTCCAATAAATGTTCCTAAATGAGCAAATAGAGAATCTCACCACATAAGTTTGGAAGCTTCAATCAATTGCTCCAAGAACTAGATTTAGCTACTAGAGTTCATACTAATTAATGCTAACAAACCAAACATAAAACAAGAGAAATCAAAGATGAAAATGGTGGAAAACTAGGGTTTGAATAGTACCAAATTTGTGTGGAAGAAGAAGTTATGAATGAGAGAAAAAAAGAATGTTATTTATAGTACAAAAAGGATAAGGTTGGGTTATGGCCACCCGTGCGTCGCAACTCGCGACGGGTGCTAGAACTTACCCTTGTCTTCTTTTCTTCTACTTGTAACAAGCACTCTTCTTCACAAAAATCCCTCTCATTATTCAAGTCTTCAAATCTTTGAAGCAAGTCTTCAAAGTCTTCAAAAGATGATCTTCAACGACCTTCGGTCTTCAAGTCTTCAAATCTTCAAATCTTTGAAGCAAGTCTTCAAAGTCTTCGGAAGGTGATCTTCAATAGCCTCCGATCTTCAAGTCTCCATGTTCTTCCTTTGTCATGCAAAATCCACTTAGAAGAGGTAAAAGATTGTAAAGTCACTCTTACCTCTCCTAAGATAATTTCAAGGTAAAACACAAACTCTTAATAACAAAAGAGCACAAAAGTGATCCCAAAAAGTACTAAATTATGACATAAAATGAACACATCAAACCTCCCCACACTTAAACCTTACTCGCCCCCGAGTAAGAAAAGATCCAAGCACACGAAGGAATTGACGTATCCACATCCTAGCTACTATTCCCCCAAGTCAATACCTCACAAAAATCCTAATATCACACATCCCAATGTTAGGATCAAATGAGAAGTTTCCCACAACCCCCATTCCTAAATCTACCCAAACCATATCAACCTATCAATTCATTGATATCTCTAAAACATCTCCAAATCTTGAATTGACAATCCCAAATCCAATGGTAAAAGGTGAAGCTAAAAGCATGCATAAAGTTCAAACACATACTCCACTTTATACCAATATATCATCCTAAAAACGAAGTATATTAATGATCAAGAATTTCATAACTTAATTCATTTTTCCCATTAAATTTCCCAATCCCAAGAGGTCTCAAGATGTAAAGCTACTCGATCCATACATATGGCTACCGCAACCTTATGACTCCAATGCTAGCAAATGAGTGAAGACATAACATATTTTTTCTCTCTGTCCCTTATTTTGCCTAGGAGCCCTTTTGGGTTATCATCCTAGCCACACATCATGCTTCTTCAGTTCACATCTCACCTTTTTCCGCACATTTAGCCTCTCATTTTTACCCAGGTTACCCTTTTGGGGTTTTGACCTATCCGGGCCCCCAATATTGCCTAAGATGCCTTCTTGGATTTTCAACTTAGCGGGATTCTTTTTATATTTTTTTTCATTTTCTATTTTTAAAATTTTTTAAAAAATTATTCATGTTTTTTTTCAATCAAAAAGTAGCAAAGTGCTTTCCGAATCTTAAGGCTAAGAAAAATATCAAAGCTAACATCATCCAAGTACATCAAAAGGAAAGCATCCCCCAAAACAAAAGGGAAAAATATCCAAAACAAAAAAAAATTTCCCAAAAGTAGCAAGTTTAGAAAAAACATCTCCAAACCAAGCAGTGAAATCAGTAAATACCCATCCCCACACTTAGAACGCTACATTGCCCTCAACGTAGACAAAATAGGGCAAAAGCACACACAGAAAAGTATGGAAAGGGTAAGAATATAATGCTCAAAATCACTGTTGTAAGGAAGAAGAACCACAACCAAAATAACATTGTTGATAACGAGCCAGCCAATCTGTGTTCCTCTGCCTCCTAGCTCTATAGCTCTCTGCTCCAGGATCAGGGCCTGAGGCACAATCTGCCTGGGGTTGCATCTCATGGATGCGAGCTGACAGATGGTCAATCTCCCTATCCATGTCAATCAAGCTCTAGGAGACAAAACCATTGTGCTCCAATATCATGATGTCCTGGTGGTAGAATCCATCCTGCATAGTCTGCATCATACGCTCATAGAAATCAAGCGGAGGCTGGGAGTAGTGAGGTGGCACATAATCCTCTTGCATAGGCTCGGTCTCCGGTAGAGGCTGTGGAGAGTGTTATTGCTGACGCTCAGTGAATGGCAAGCTAATATCATCGCATTGGACAGGGGCTAGACTAAGATCCTTGAGCTTGCACTTAATTCCTCTCTGCACGAGGAGTCGGGTGGAATCACCAAGTCCACCAAGGGTGTATCAAACTCCAACTCCATCTTGTTGGGCCGAGAAAGTGCCATGAAGATGACCTTCCTAATGCCATATAACCCATGAAACACCCCTTGTGGTCCGTATGGTGCTAAGCATTTCAAATTGCACCAACCTCTCTACAGTGATGAGGTAGGAAGTGCGCCTTCCCAAGCACGGAAAATCAGCCCGTGGAACCAATCCTAGGTACTCTGCTAAGAGGCCAATCATGCCTTCAACCATAATCTTCCCCTTTGGCCTCACAACCACCTCTGCAACCCTCTTCATCCATAGCTCGACCCATAACCCGTATCCCAACCCCTCACTTGTCAAGTGCCATAAGAAGTGACTGTCATTGTCCGGCACATTTATCGGCTCCAATGAGCAAAGCACCGTGCCGACTAAAAGTTTGTGCATATAATGGAGTGCGGGATGAATGATAACACTGCTCTTGTCGTGAGAGTTATTTTCCCCCATGTTAATGATACTCCAGAATTGCATGTCATCTTCAATTGATCGGTCCTAGGCCGGTGGATCCAGCCTCACCTGGATCTCATCCGTGTTCCATCTAATGGTTTCCTCAACCTGAGAGACGATCATTTCTCGGGGTATATCATCTAAGTGGAAAGTAATGTACCTCTCGTATGGTTGATTATCCCTCATGCTGCATATCCTGACCGTGGACAGGAACTCCAATGTGTATCATCATTGGAAGAGGGCACTCTTGCCCTTGAAACCCTCCAACCCCCCTTTGGCAATGAGGCATCGAACTGGCTGGGTGAGCCCAAGAGCGTCCAATGTAGGCATGTGAACAAAACTCATCTCCTTGGGCTGGCAGTTGACCAAGGTTTCTTACCTTTCTACATGGGGCCTGATGATCTGGGTCAAACCCATGTACCTATCAGGAGGAGGAGGTCTATGGCTCAACTTCGGAGCCAGCCGTGGAGGTGGAGGTGGAGTGGCGGTGAGCCCACCTCGTGGAGGAGCTTTAGGTCTCTTAGTAGGGGCCATATCTAACAACCACAGCAAACAAGTCAAACGCACAGGAATATATATATATATATATATATATATGCAATATCAAAAAATCATACTCAATCTTAAACTAGTTTTGCCAACATCATAAACCAAATGAAATCCAAGCCAACTAGTTCAAGTCCTAACTAAAATTACATATATAATCCATGTCATATTCAACATGCTCATAATATCATGTTTATTAGGTTCTCACATAGTTAAATATCCAATATGATATATCCTATAATCACAGTCATGCCTAACTAGTTTAGCTACCATTAGTACGTTCATAACGTTAACATTCAAGTGCTATGGCAAAACTACCTTAAGCATAATTACATTGCATCCACATATCAAATATGTTTAATCAAGCCAACATGCATAATTTCTAGTATAAGCCACAACCAAATTCTCAACCAAAGTAACAATATAAACACAATGCAAGCACAACACCAACATGAGCAAATCAACATAATCAAAATGAGCATAATGCTATCCCATATCCAACCAAATCATAATCACAATATATTCACACAATATCCATCAAACCAAATCATAAGCACAATATATTCACAAGAATCTACTACATTCCAACAATCTAAATCCCTAAGGTATCACACATAATCCACACTATGTCCCATAAAATAAATTATACAGCATAATCGCAATTTAAGCTCAAGAAAGTGAGGGAATGTACCACTTAGATGCTTAGGATGAAGAAGGAACTAAGCCCACAACCAATTTAAATCCAGATTGCTAAAAATCACAAAACCCAAATTCTAGGGTTTTGTGTTCTTCAACAAGCTAAGTTGATTGATGGGTAGAGATTGGGTAAGACGGATTGGGGAGTCCAGGGATTATTTTAGGGGGAAGTGCTGGTGAGTGGTGGCCGGAGGGTGGTGGAAATTTGGTGGAGTGGCGGAGGAGATAAAGGGAAGAATGTGGAGATGGGGTTTTAAAATGCTTCTGCCCATATTTAAAAGCAGGGTTGTATTTGCAACGTGTTCGTGCGACTCGCAACGTGTTCATTGCGACTCGCAATGTGTTGGTCACGACTCGCGATAGGTTTGTCGCAAATCACAATGGGTAGGTTAAAAAAACATCTGGTCAAAGTTTGCATCGTGACTCACGATTACTCTATCGCAACTCGCGATAGTCTATTGTGACTCACGGTGGAACTGTAACGAGTCTCAAAAAGTGGACCTGTGAGCTCATTTTTTCAGATAAATCTTCTTATTTGGTCGTGACTTGTGACCAAACTATCGTGACTCGCGATGCGGCCATCGTGGCTCATGGAAAGTGGAGCCTGAGGGCTCAAAATTGGGCAAAATTTTCTGAACCCATCTCGACTCACGACGAGGTGGTTGTGACTCCCGACGAGGTGGTTACGACTCGCGATGGGCAACCCACCAGGTACTTAGAAAAAAATTTCAATCTCATCCCTTTCCCAAGATTTTCCTTCTTGACTCCAAATATTTCTCCCTTCATCCATCCTATGCCTTGGGCTCAAATTGCTTCAAAATCATGGAAAAACAAATCGTGAAAAGCACAAAGCAAAACAATGAAACTAACGATAAAAACTCAAAACCAAACAACATCCATGGAAAGTTATAAATGACAATCTGGATGATTAAAACCAAGTATATTTAACATCGTTGGCACAACTCATTCCCCTTTCTTGGAGCTTACTCACAAACCAGATCAAGGAGATAAACATCCTCTCCCTTCCGCGGCACAAAATTCTCGTGGTAAGGTTTCAACTGTTGTCCATGGACTTTGAATGTAGTAGACTTAGCTCGATCTAGGATTTCCACCACACTATGCGAGAATTCCTTCACCACCTTAAAAGGACCGATCCATCGAGATTTCAACTTACCGGGAAATAGGTGATGGCAGGATTGAAATAGAAGGACTTTTTGACCCACATCAAATTCCTTCCTAATGATCATCTTGTCGTGCTACACCTTTGTCTTCTGCTTATAGATTTTAGCATTCTCATGGGACTCCCTACTGATCTCATTTAGTTCATCCAATTGTAGCTCCATATGCAAGCCGGCCTCATCTATATCAAGGCTGAATTTTTTGACTGCCCAGTAAGCCTTGTGTTGAAATTCCATCGGTAAGTGACAAGGCTTACCAAGCACTAACCGGTATGGTGACATACCAATCGGCGTCTTGCAATCCATCCTATATACCTACAAGGTATCATTCAACTGAGAACTCCAATCCTTTCGGTTAGGGCTAACCATTTTTTGAAGGATAGACTTGATTTCCTGATTGGAAACTTTAGCTTGCCCATTGGTTTGTGGGTGATAGGCAGTGGATGTCTTATGAGTGACGCCATATTTCTCAAGAGTGCCTCTAGTCTGGTTCCAAATGTGGGTGTCACGGTCACTAATCAAGGCACGGGGTATCTCAAACCTAGAGAAGATGTTATCTTTCAGGAATTTTGCAACCACTTTAGAATCATTAGTCCTAGTGGGTTTTGCTTCAACCTACTTCGACACATAATCAACGTCAAGAAGAATATATGTAAAGCCACAAGAATTAGGGAAATGTCACATAAAGTCAATACCTCAAACATCAAAGATTTCACAATATAGCTTGGCTTTTTGGGGCATCTCATTTCTACAAGAGATATTTCCTACTCTCAAGCACTTGTTACAAACCTTATAGAATATGTATGCATTCTTATTCAAAGTAGGCCAATAAATACCACATTCTAAGACTTTTCTATGGGTCATTTTAGCTCCAAAATGACCAATGCATGCATAAGAATGGAAAAAGGTGAGAATCAAATGCACTTCATTATTGGGGATGCATCTCCTAACAACTTGAACTACACAATGTTTCCACAAAAAGGGATTGTCCCACATATAATATTTAGAATCACTTTTTAGCTTATCTTTCCGGGCCTTAGAAAAATTAGGAGGAAATTTACCGGAGAAAAGAAAGTTCACAATGTCGGCGTACCACAGTTGGAGGTCCTTGATTGCAAATAGTTGTTCATCGGGGAACTCCTCCCGTAATTGTTCTTTCATCGATAAATTTACCTCACTATCTTAGCATTGAGGCAATTGGCTCAAATGATCAGCCATAAGATTCTCTGTGCCCTTCTTGTCTCGCACCTCCAACTCAAATTCGCTCAGAAGTAGGATCCACCTAACCAATATTAGCTTGGCCTCTTTCTTTGTCATCAAGTGAAAAAGTGTTGCATGGCCAGTGTGCACAATAACTTTTGTACCAAGCAAGTACGATTAAAATTTTTCCAAAGAAGATACCACTGCTAGCAACTCCTTTTCTATGGTGGAGTTGTTTCTTTGGGCCTCATTGAGAGACATGGATGCATAGTAGATGGGGTGAGGCACTCTCCCCACCCTTTGACCAAGCACCTCTCCAATGGCGTAATCGCTAGCATCGCATATGATCTCAAAAGGCAAAGACCAATCTAGAGGTTGTATGATAGGGGCTGGGACTAACCTTTCCTTCAATGTATCGAAGGCTCATTTACTACCCTCATCCATAAAAAATTCCACCTCCTTTTGTAACAACTTGCAAAAAGGAAATGCTATCTTTGAAAAGTCCTTGATGAACCAGCGGTAAAATCCTGCATGGCCAAGAAAGAGCGCACTTCGCGCACATTAGTAATATAAGGAAAAGATTGAATCGTGTCTATTTTTACCTTGTTAACTTCAATACCCTTATAGGAGATAACTTGGCCTAAGACAATGCCTTTCTCTATCACAAAATGACACTTTTCAGAATTTCACACAAGAATAGTATCAATGCAACGTTTAAGAACTTGTGCTAAATTTACTAAACAGTTGTCAAAAGAATTACCATGTGAAATCATCCATGAATACCTCAACAAAGTTTTCAACAAATTCTGATAAAATACTTACCATACACCTTTGGAAAGTAGCGGGGGCATTACAATGCCCAAAAGGCATACGGCGGTAAGCAAACGTACCAAAGGGACACATGAAGGTTGTTTTTTCTTGATCTTCCGGTGAAATGGCCACTTGAAAGTACCCAAAGTATTCATCCAAAAAACAATAAAATGGGTGACTTTCTAGCCTCTCAAGAATTTGATTAATGAATGGCAACGAGAAGTGATCTTTCCGAGTCTCTGCATTTAGCCTCCGGTAATCAATGCAAACATGCCACCCATTTTGGACTCAGGTGGGCACCATTTCTCCTTTATCATTTTTTACCACCATCACTCCACTCTTCTTGGGTACTACTTGAGTTAGACTCACCCACTTGCTATCCGAGATTGGATAGATCATGCCCGCTTGGAGTAACTTGACAATTTCTGCCTTTACCACCTCCATCATAGGTGGGTTCAAACGGCTTTGGGGTTGTCAAACGGGTCTCAAATAATCCTCCAACAAAATTATATGCATGAAAGTGGATGAACTTATGCCTTTGATGTCGGCAATAGTCCATCCAATTGCTTCCTTATTCTCCCATACCACCAACAACTTTTCTTCTTGTTCTTCGGTAAGTTTGCTTGAAATGATAACCAGGAATGTCTCCCCTTCCCAAAGAAATGCATACTTGAGGTCACTTGGCAAAGGTTTAAGTTCAATCATCGGAGCTTTCACAAGTGAAGGAAGGAATTCCGGTTCTTAGGGTTACTCTAAAACTAGAGGAGTAGGACTTGGCACCACTTCCTCAAGAATGCTTAACTTCTCAGTGCTTTTCTTCAAGTTAGTACTCAAGGAATATACAAGACATGCATCTTCAACATAATTTTCCAAAGAAACTAACAAGGAATCATCACTATTCAATTCAAAAACATCTTGCACAACATCGTCAACAATATCAATAGCATGGCAAGAATATTCTGCAAGATGATACTTCATAGAGTCATTTATGTTAAACTCTACTTTCATCCCATCAAATTCCATGGTGAGGGTACCATTATGCACATCAATGATGGTCCTACAGGTCTTCAAAAATGGCCTTCCCAACAAGATTGGGGCAGCATGTTTATCATGCTCCATTTTAAGGACATAAAAATCCACGGGGAATATTAAGGAATCCACCCAAACTAACACATCCTCGACAATACCCTTAGGGTATGCACTAGAATGATCGGCTAGTTGGATCACCACCCCGGTTTTGTACAAAAAACCAAGATTGGGCTTTCATACAAAGAGTAAGGAATCACATTTATTGATGCACCTAGGTCAAGCATTGCTTTTTCAAAATGTGTATTCCCTGTCATGCAAGGGATTGTAAACATGCCAGTATTGCTACATTTAGGGGGTAACTTTCTTTGGCACAAAGCAGAGACATGTTAACTTTTCCCATTTTTAAGCTTGTTCTTTATTCTTTGTTTCCTATTTACAACACATAATTCCTTTAAATATTTAGCATAGCTAGGAATGTTTTCAATAGCATTCATGAAAGGGATATTTACCTCACACCTACGAAAGACTTCGTAGATGTCTTTATTGGACTCCTTCCTCCATTTGTCCTTCAAAGCTTCCAGAAATAGTGATTCCAGCACAAAAAGAAAGGTAAGATTTTCTTGATTCTTGTATCTTTTATAATGTGACCTTCATTATAAGTTTTAATTTCTCCTTGTAATAATCTTTGGGTAGAATATGAGCCATTTAAGAGTCTTCTATTTTTAGATATACATGTTTCCACTAATGGTGCAGTTTTGGAGGAAATCTCGGAGAAGCCATCTAAGTGGAAGGTGTTGCGTGTGAGTGAGTAGGTTTCAATTTTTTTCACATTGTTCAAATGTAAATATAATAATTTTTGGTTATTTTTTCCTTTACCGATGACAATATTGGTTCAATCTGTTCAATTTTTGTATGATCAGTAAGATTCTCTGTTTTGTTTGTTGGGTTCGAGCATTCTTATGAAGAAACCGATTGTGGTTCTTATCACTTTTAGTTGAAAAGAGAATCAATTGATGTTCTATTAGGCTGATAATTAAAGGGATCATGCACTAATAAAATCTGGATTTGATCTTGAGATCTAATATTTTGCCTATATTTATTTCATGAGATGTGTTAACTTGATACTTTGCTTTGCACATTTTGCTACCATAAGACATTGCTGATTTTGACCAATTGCACCAGGTACTCATGCATAGCATTCACAAGCATTACTACATCTGTTAAGGTTTGTGATGGCATACGAACATTTCTCAAAGTCACCTTGACTTCCTCCCATGAAAGGTAAATATCATCCGTTCTTGTTATTCTGGATATGAAAAGGAGGATTTGAGTTGGATTACCTAATGCACATTGTTAGTAATGTTATATTTGTAGTGTGGTAGTGTTGTACATTTTTCAAGGTCGTGTTACCTCTAGGAAAGTAGCCAACAAGGATCATCTTTTTTTTTGGGCCCGATGTTGTGTTCAATGGCCAGAAGCCTTTTGTTTGTGCTGAGTGGTATTTTGATTACTCAATTTTTTGTCTCCATGTTTATTTAGATCTAAATTACGTTGGCCCTTCGTGTGTATGCTTCATTTCTTTGTTTGTTTGAATATACAGAGGATTTTAAGTTTGGCTTAAGTATGTTCCAGGCATTAGCTTATGAACATACAATGAGCCTACCAAGGTAAATTTCCTGATTTAGTTACATTTACCTTTTCCCCCAACCATTTTTGAAAAGTAAATTGAAGTTTTAAGTCCTATGGTCTTGTAGATGCATATGGAGCGGTACATCAGAGCATTTTTAAGGACCGCAAATTCAATATTATTTTTGTCTTAGCCATGTGATTCGATGATGTGTATACGCCACATGATTCGATTTCTAGTTCAAGCTAAAGTTATGTTTAGTCCCGTAGATAGTTATGTTTAGGATAGTTATTTTTAGTCCCATAGATTATTAATTTTGTATCATAACTTTTTTTTGGTTATATTTCTACATTATCAATTTTGTGAAGTTAATTTTATTATTAAATTAATGTCCTACTAAACTGTTAATTTTGGGTCTTTTTCCCTTCCGCTGAAAGCAGTTGCGCGCAGCTGCTTTTAGAGAAGGGATTTTTTTAGTCGTTGGAAATATTTTAGCACCGGTTAAAAAACCCATGCTAACAAAAAAACTAGTGCTAAAATTAGCACCGGTGCTAAAAAAAAACCCAATGCTATCGCAGTACATATTAGCACAGGTTTTTAAAAAATGGTGCTAGAAGTAGGGATTTAGCACCGGTTTTTTTCCAACCGGTGAAACTGTTTCATCGGTTACTTAGGCACCGGGATTTTTTTATGAAAAAACCGGTGCTAAAGGAGGGTTCCTGTAATGGTGCACGCAGAATCGTTCCCCTCCACTCATTCAAACATCCAGGTTTCTCTTCCTAGGGGGGAATCAATAAGTGCACCATACATAGCCCAAAGTGTGTGCTCATATGTGTTGTAGTTTTCATGCATTTGTCACATTCAAGAACAATCACAAAGATAGATGGAATTTAAGGAATCTCATAAAGCATCAAAAGCTACACATGTGCCAAATATATCCCAAGCTTAGGTAACTACTCTAAAAAGTATAGATCCATGGCAAATATGGAACTAGATGTCATGGATCTAAGAAAATAAGAAGAAAAGAAAAAGATAAGAGAAAGAGAATAAGAAGGAAAGAGAAGAAGAACTCTCTTCTTCCTTCTATCTAAAGTAGAAAGGGAAACTAATCTACATTATGCCTACTTCTATTATACTTAGGGTTTATTAGAAGACTAAGGGTCCTATATATAGTAGTAGGAGATTGGGCCTAAAGATAGGCCCAAAATAGGCCAAAAGTAGCAAAACCCTAGTCAAAGTTTTTGATAGAGCTCAGAAAGACAAAGTTTTTGATATATGGTAGAGGGAAATTGGATGATAATTGAGAGAGTTATGACCAAAACGGTCAGCCGCCAAGGTTTCACGGACCAGCATGGATGCCACGGTCCGTGAACATTCAAACACGGGGCGCTGTATCTGGCACGGTCCATGAATATTCTTAGCAGTGGCACGCCATAATCCATGAAGCTAAGCTTGTGCCACGGCCCATGAATGTTTTCACAAACCGCGAGCAGCGCCACGGTTTCCACCTAGAAGTTGTCACAGACCGGCCCCCTTTTTCACAGACCACAAGCAACAAGGGTGTTTGCTCAGAACTCTCATCACGGTCCATGGAGGTTTTCGTGGAACGGCTCCTTACTTAGCCAAATTTCTTCAACTCTTCCCTTCCATGCTTCATGGCCCGGCTCCATTGTCACGGACCGGCGTTGTTTCTTCATGTAGGGTGGACTGTGGACATCTTCACGGGCCGCTGATGCTTCGTGTAGTGTGGGGTGTTGCAGGCCAGTGGTCCTTCATCGACTGAACTTTGTTTGCTTGTCACAGGTGAACCGTTAGTCCAAATTGGGAGTTCTAGTAGTAAATTATGTAGTACTCAAGAAGACGAATCCAATTGAACCAGCCTTGAAAGATAATTTTTCTTGGATTGTTCTCGAACTAAGGCAACACTACTTGGACTATGATTCACCATTTTCACCTTTGGCCGTCTTGAATTTAGAAGTTGCATATCCTTGGTTTCAATCTCCTTCTACCACACATTGATCCTCGTGACCTTTATCTACTACCATTCAATGCGAATGGCCTTCAGATCTTCTACCATTAAAAGCAAAAGACCTTCGCAAGAATGTAATGTAACAAAGTATTAACGGGTGACCTACTAAAGGTACTTATAATGAAGACCAAGGAGCCAGTGAATACGATATGTCAATAATCACTAATTAAGTATACAAAACATGGGATTTAGAATAGAAAACCAAACATGGTTTTTCAAACCCCCTGTCATGTAAACTCAACTAATGTTGCCAAACTGCCAACCAAAAGTGAATAAAAACTACGTCAAATGCATTGGTTAAAGCATGCATAATGGTGCAAATCAGAGGCATCCACCAATGGTTTCCCTAATCCTTGGTTTTTCCCTCTTTTTTCAAAAACTATGTCACCCATCCAATTTAATTCCATTCAAACAAAATCACGAGTCTCAAACTCAAATTTCCAAACCAAAAGAGTTTCATCTCAAAAATCCACAGAGCAAAACAAGATTCATGCAAATACTATCTAATTAAAACATATGAGTGGATGAAACATCGTATTTTTATTGTCATTCTCACGACTTATTTTCCTGAAATTGAGTTTTCATGAATTTGGTTCACCAAGGAGGGGGTCACCCTCCTTGGTCATGCTCAAAGCTCCCCACTCGAAGTAAGGTTTCAATCTTTGCCCTTTAACCACTAACTTTGTGACATCCTTTTCATTCTTAACCCGAATTGCTCCTTGATCAAATACCTTTTTCACTTCATACGGTCCTTCCCATCTTGATTATAATTTACCAGTAAAGAGACAGAGCTTAGACTGGTAAACGAGGACTCTCCCAACAAAAATTCCTTCTTTACTATACCCTCATCATGCATAGCTTTTGTTGTTTCTTTATAAATCAATGCTGTGTCATAGGAGTTGCACCTGAGTTCTTCAAGTTCTAGTAACTGCGACTTCCTATGCTTTCTAGCTTTACTCAAAACTAAGTTAATGCGTTTGACTACCCAATGTGTCTTGAATTCAAGCTCAATAGGGAGGTGGAACCTCTTTCCAAAAAGGATTTTGAAAGGTGACATGCTAATTGGAGTTTTGTATGCAGTGTGGTAGGCCCAGAGAGCATCATCCAATTGAGCACTCCAATCCTTTCTAGATGTATTCACTATTTTTTCAAGGATGGCCTTGATTTCGTAGTTGGATATTTCTGCTTGGCCATTGGTTTGTGAGTGGTAGGCAGTGGAAGTCCTATGGGTTTCTCCATATTTTTCAAGCAATGTTCCCATAACTTTGTTGCAAAAGTGGGTTCCTCTATCGCTAAACATGAATTGGGGTGCACCAAATTGTGAGAAGATATTGAATTTGAGGAAGCTGACCACAATTGCCGCATCATTTTTCTTTGTGGCTTTGGCTTCTACCCACTTGGTCATATAGTTTACTAGCACTAATATGTAGTAATTTCCATTGGATTTTGGAAAGGGTCCCATGAAATCCATGCCCCACATGTCAAAAACCTCTACTGGCATCGAAAAGGTTTGTGGCATCTCATTTTTGGATGAGATGTTCCCTATCCTTTGGCATTGGTCACTTGATGACACCAAACATTTAGCATCAAATAATATAGTATGCCGGTACAGATTGCAGTCTGTTACTTCTTTTTTTTGCGATTCTTTTGTATCTAAATCGCCCCACGACTTGGGATAAATAACACATCTTAAGGACATGGCTTATCTCGTCATTGTGGGCACATCTTCTAATTTCTTGATCTGAACAGTTCATCCACAAGTAAGGTCATCTCAAGCATATTCATTCGCTTCATTCATCAACCTCTCCTTCCTTGATTTGTCAAAATATGGGAGGAACTCTCAAGCGGTGAGGTAATTCACTATGTTGGCATACTAAGGGTGGTTAGTTGTTATCCCGAATCATTGCTTGTTGGGGAATTCTTCCCGAATAGGTTCCATCCTTGCTTTTTCCTCGGCTGGTTCTAGGTCTTCGAGGACTGGTAGTCTACTCAGGTGGTCTACTACTGCATTTTTAGTTCCTTTCTTATCCCTTACCTCTAGGTCAAACTCACTTAAAAAAAGTATCCACCTAATGAGCCTCGGCTTAGCTTCCCTTTTCCTCATTAGACGATGAAGTGCTGCATGGTCTATGTACACTATGACCTTGGTTCCCAAGAGGTATTGACGGAACTTTTCTAGGGTAAAGACTACAGTTAGTAATTCATTCTCCATGGTAGAGTAGCTGCGTTGAGCATCATTGAGAGTTACTGGCACATAATATATGACGTGTGGTGCTCTACCTACCCTCTTACCTAAAATAACACCTATAGCATGATCACACATCGCACATAATTTCAAAGGGAAGGGACCAATCTGGGGGTCGGGTGAATGGGGTAGTCACTAACATGTTTTTCAAGGCGTTGAAACCTTTTTGCGCCCTTCATCGACAATGAAGTCGACATATTTTTGCATTAATTTGCACAAAGGTGAGGATATTTTGGAGAAATCCTTAATGAAGTGACGGTAAAAACTGGCGCGACCTAAGAATGATCTGACATCCTTGACATTGGTGGGGTAAAGTAGGGATTTTATTGCATTGAATTTAGATTTATCAACTTCTAAACCTTGAGCTGGCATAATACTTTCTAGGACTATACCTTTTTTCACCATGAAATGGCACTTTTCAAAATTTAGTACAAAGTTCGTGTCTATACATCGCTCTAGCACAAGTGCTAAATGGTGTAGACATGAATTAAAGGAATCCCCGTGGGTGGTGAAATCATCCATGAAGACCTAGATAAATTTCTCGATAAATTCTAAGAATATGCTGATCATGCATCTCTGAAAAGTGCATGGGGCATTGCATAGATCGAAAGGCATTCGCCTATAAGAAAAGGTGCCAAAAGGACAAGTGAAAGTGGTTTTCTCTTGATCCTCTAGGTCGATGGCTATGTGGAAGTATCCTGAGTAGCCATCGAGGAAACAATAATATGCGTGGCTGGCCATCCTCTCAAGAATTTGGTCAATGAATGGAAAGGGAAAATAGTCCTTACGAGTCACCACGTTTAAGCAGCAATAATGAATATATACTCACCACCCGTTGTGAATACGGGTGGGTACCATGTCCCCATCCTTGTTCTTTACTATTGCAAACCCACTTTTCTTTGGCACCACTTCAGTGAGACTCACCCCAAGTGCTATCAGAGATAGGATATATTACCCTAACCTTAAGTAATTTAAGGATTTCAACATTCACTACTTCCATCATAGGAGAGTTTAATTGTGTTTGAGTTTGGCGCACGGGTCTCACACCTTCCTCTAATAGTATACGGTGCATGCAAGTTGAAGGGCTTATAACTTTAATGTCAGCCAAATTCCATCCCATTTTCCCTTAAATTTTTAAGCACATCAAGTGGTTTACCCTCTTGATCAGCAGTCAACCTACTCGAGATAATCATAAGCAAGGTGTCCTTTTTACTTAGGAAGGCACACTTAAGGTGTTTAGGTAAGGGCTTGAGCTTAATCGCCGGTGGTTCCTCTATTGAAGGTTTGCTGTCTGGTAGAACTAACTCATCTAGGTGTTTGGGTAAGGATTTCACAGAATTCTTACCGTAAGGATTAATCTCTTCGACACTTCCTACAATATTAGCTTCCAAGGTATTAATAGGCATATCACTAAAATAATTATCCTCTAAAGCTAACTCCGTAAAAATATCTCACACAATCTTGCATTACATATCAACCAAAGAGGGATGGCACTTCACATTTTGATCAATTGATTCATGCTCAAATTCATATTTAGGAGCACCCATTTTCTTTAACAATGCTCTAGACTCATACAATATCTCGCTAGTGTTGAAGGATATAGGACTAACCTTATCGTGATGAACTGCATTGCGTAGTTCCTTTTTCATCAATTGTCCTGAGCATCTTGATGCAGGTGCTTTCTCATCGGTGAGCTTATGCCTTTCTATCAACTGGTTCACTATGCCTTAAACTCATTCACCTTTCCACCTATCCTGTCAACACCAGAAGATATTTTAACTCCACAATTTTTTATACAAGAAAATACTTGATTTCGTAGAGTTTCACTAGTTTTTGCAAAACTAGTCAGAGCTTCGAGTATTTCTTTGCCTAGAGATTTGGGTGTTAAGATCAATTCGGGTGAGCAGTGGTATGTGAACAACTCTCGCTCCCGTAGAACTTTCTGAATTGCAAGCTTCATGTCTCTCCCATAGTTACTTAACCACATGCAACACACTGTAGGATGGTCATAATGACACACCCTACACAGTTAAATCTGCTGAGTGGTATCCTACCACAACAATAGATAGCAATAAAAATAAAAAGCAATTACTAACTATTCTACTGATGCTTTATGCTTTAGTTGATACCTAGACTGATAGCATCCTCGGTAACGGCGCCAAAATTCTGACATGCCTCCCCTCGGGGTCATTAAAACAGTAGCTTAGAATCAATCCAGGTAGAGGCAGTTTGGCCAAAAGACAGAGATTTATAGTTAGGAACACTGTTCTCACTGCTACGCTACCTATAGGGTAGTTAGCGGTAAGCCCTGGTTTTGTCCACAGAGATGCTAGGTCTAATGTTTCAACTAAAAATACAACCTCTTACGGGTCATCAATCCGTACGATTGAAAGGAATAGCTAGTAAAGTAAACATACAAAGGGGAGGGGGGGGGTTCAAACTAACAACTACTAAGCATGAAAGTAAAAACACAAGTACAATATGAGACTAAGCACTTGGGGAATCATTGATCAACTTGGTCAAGCTAATGCTTCTATCCTCGATTCATTCACATAGAGATTTAGGCAAACCTAATAGAGTGTCCATAATCATGGTGTGGTCGATGGCATACACTTCCATGTCCCTGTCATGGCGGGTGCTCTTGTAACCCTTGATCGACGCTGCCATCATAATTAGGGGAGTACAACAAGGTTTGACCATTGTTGTAGGTATGTTTCTCTCCGTGTGATTACGTCTCATGCTTCCACCATGAATGCACTACTTCC
Organism: Rubia yunnanensis; assembly: GCA_037428765.1. Classification (NCBI taxonomy): domain Eukaryota; kingdom Viridiplantae; phylum Streptophyta; class Magnoliopsida; order Gentianales; family Rubiaceae; genus Rubia; species Rubia yunnanensis. The sequence goes on along the minus strand of CM075061.1, from coordinate 113,697,250 downwards.
CTTGTGTCCTATCAATTAGGCCCAAGGGTCATTGGCACCTTATCTATGATACTAGGATTTCTTGTAACCCTAGGTTGCTACTAGTAGCTATCTCAATGCGTAACCCCTCAGACAAATTTACTAAGTCAGCTAAGACTAGTGAGATGGAATGTAGGTCTGAGCATTCTCGAATCCCCTGTGCACACACCCACACAGACGCATTCTCCCTTACCCATTCTAACAACTAGATTTCCCTTCCCAATGGGGCATCGATAAATGCACCATACATGAAGTTGGCCCAAAGTGCATGTTTATATGTGGTGTACTATTTGATATGAATCTCCTTGCGAAGACTCAGGATTTCATAATTAATATCTTTGACAAAAAAAAGGGAATTCATAAACCCGAGTGTTCAACACAAAATTCAAGTTTCTAGTCCTCAGGGTATGCCTAATTTTGACTTTCTCTCAACTAGCTCGTGGGATCAGATCATAAGGTGTATTAATACTTAACTAGACCTCGAAGCTAAGCAACAGTGGAATAACTTGCAAACAAAGAGTATGAACTCAAAGGTTTTTATATTTGATTGATAAAAGTGTTGTTAGTAAAATTGTGAATGGCCTCCCCTATTTATAGGGTATAATTCAGCCAGTGCAAATAGAAACTGGAATGACTTATGGCAGCTTTAAGAAGTTAAAACCATATCTAACTACAATGGATAAAATAAATGTAAATGATGACCATATTCATCCAAGTAAATCAATCCAAATATTGGATGAGTTCTTGAATGAATCTGCCTTATCTAATCTTACCAAATCTAATTCTAACCAAATCAAAACTAAATATTCTAAACCCTAATTAAAATATAACCAAAACTCTTCTAATCCAACATGGCTGTATTAATGAGTCTTATTATAAAATGTAATATATTACAAATGATCACACTAGCTCAATAAAAAAACCCAATGGGAAAAAGAGTATAGTGTTATCCTCATAAAAATACTAAACTAGGAAAATTATAATAAATGACATTTTTGACTTCGTATCACTGTTCATGCATTTAAACTCAAGAACCTTCAAAATAATATTATGAACAAGTAATTTTGTCTCTTCCAACAAAGCCAAAGTTTAAGAAACGTTTTATCTGTGGCGATTTGTGGCGATCGAAACCCTTCCTCCTGACTGCAAAACCACAAACTTGCTAACGGCAACGCCTCATGGCGGAGTCACCACCGCCGCCGGAACCACAACTGGCCTTCTCCTACAAACAAGCCCTTGACAGAGAATTGCTACGATATCTTTGCCCTACCACTGATTCCGTCCCTTCCCAACCTAGAGGTCTATTCAATCCAAAATAACCAATAGAACATTTAGGGGAACCAGGATTGAGTTTCAACATCGACGAATGCGAAAGGGTCGAGGCTCCATTACGGGTAACCCTAATAGGAAAATTTGCTCGGAGCAGACCGCAACTGGATTGCCTTCAAAGGGAATTCCAAACTGCTAATTTCAAAGGCCACACGGATATCTCGCTTTTGGACAATCGTCAGGTACTGATTCAATTCTCTTTCCAGGAGGATTACTATCGGTGATGGATTCACAAGGTATGGAAGTTTAGTTCATATTCACTTCGAATTACCAAATGGGAACCTAACTTTTCCCCAAATGCAGATTCCCCTATATGCCCCATATGGATTGCTATGTATGGCATCCCCCAACAATTATTTGATGAATGGGTATTGCTATCGTTGGGTAATATTATAGGGAAACCAGTAAAGGTAGATAAAGCTATGTTGAGTCGATCCAGACCACATGTAGCTAGGGTTTGTGTGGAAATAGATATCACAAAAACACAGTTGGAAAGGATTTGGATAGATTATAGGGAAGTAGGATTCAGGCAATATTTAGAATACGAAGGTATGCCTGAATACTGTGCTAAATGCCTCAAATTAGGACACTCTAACACCTCTTGTAGGAATGACCAAAGCCAGTTAACGCTTCATGCCTGGAGACCTTCCATCAATATAGATAATGGCACAAAAGGTGAACAGAGAAGGCCTACTGGTAATGGCACAAAATCTTCCTTTTCAGGCTTAACTTCTCAGGATAAAATATATATACCTGTCAGTAGGAACAAAGCTAACACTTTACTGCAGGCTACTAAAGCTACTTTTAACAAGGTTTCAAACCAAAGCAACAATATCCCTGCTCATAAAGATGTTCAGAAAGGAGCACATGAGACAAATCAAGAAAATATTACAAGTTCTGAAGTCTCGAACCTTGGTTAAGGTTCCTAGGTTCCTTTCATAAACACTTACCTTACTGAAAATGTGTCCACAGGGAACTCACCACAAGCTAATCTGAGTACTGATCATGTTGTTAATAATATAAACATTAAAGACACAGAAGCACTTATTATGGAACATGATGCTAATATTTCAGTAAGTAATTTACCTGTATGTACTGAAGGTTTTACTGAGAAATAGAACTCAGATTTTGTCCCTCCTATCAACCTTGATGTTCTACATATGAAACAAGAAGTTCCATTAACTGCTAATGATCATATGAGCAACAATAATCATATTGTTAAAAATTTAATACAATTTAAGACATCAATTTCACCCCCTATATCAGAAACCATCCCTAATACGATTCATAAGGACCAGCAAACAGATCACCTTATTTCTGAGTCTAACAATGCTATGGTTGAAACCAAAAGCACTAAAGAAGCTTTTATAGAAATAAATGGAGGAAATTTTCCACTTCTATCTTCCAACTCCAAACTCAACAGAAGTTCAATGCCTACTCAGGACACTCTGTCTGTAGATGATATTGAACACTCTAAATCCACTCTAAAGGAATCATAGAACAGCTTCAACCACTTAATAAATTCAGAAGATGTTTTGGACAATCTTGAATCAAATAAGAATAGAAGATACAGTAAAAAAATCTTATACTCAAACCCCAAAAACAGTTCTTACCCATTCAGCATCGACACATAACAAAACATCTCAATGACATGTTTGAAAATATGTGTATGCAATGCAAGGGGGGTGGGCAACTCTTCCACTATAAATAGGTTGAATGATATTAAAAAAAGACAAAAAATCAATATCCTAACCATAATTGAGCCAATGTTAGATGCCTACTCCATCAAGAAAGTAGCCTTCCAGACTAATTTTGAACATCATTTCTCATATCCAAATTGTAAAATTTGGATTCTGTGAGATGATTCAATTCAAATGCAGATCATCTCAGTGGATGAGCAAATGATATTAACCAAATTCAAAAATCATTTGTTAACACAAGATTGTTTCACAGGTTTCATTTATGCCAAGCATACTATAACTGAAAGGAATAAACTGTGGAAACAAGTGTTGAATCATAACAATTCACCATTAAGTTTAATAGGAGATTTTAATGTCATAAGTTCCATAGAAGAATATCTAGGTCAATCTCATCATGAACCAAGAAGTATACAGAATTTTAATAATTTCTAGAAAAAAAGCCAATATGTCTACAATTCCAACATCTGGATCACTTTTTACTTGGACTGGTATGAGATCCAAAGGAAGGGTTTTTAAAAGGTTAGACAGAGGGTTATCTAACAATATGTGGTGGGACATTTTTAGAGAATCCGGCATTAAAACATTAGCAAGAGGGCAATCAGACCATTCCCCCTTACTATTTACCCTAGCTGAACCTAAATTATTTAATAAACCAACCCCTTTCAGGTTCCAAGAATGTTGGATAAATCATCCAACTTTTATGAAGATTGTAGAAGATTCATGGAACATCCCCTCAAATAAACTGGGAATTGGAAATTTCTTATTCAAGCTAAAAAACTTTTAAAATGATCTTAAACTCTAGAATAGACACACCTTTGGAAATATCTTTGATACAGTCAAAGCTTGTGAAAAAGATCTTCTTCAAGCAGAATGTGTCCTCCAACAGAATGAATCACAAGCTAACTTGGAAAACTTAAATAAAACAAAAGAAAAGTTAATTTTGGCTCTAAAGAATCAGGAAATTTACTGGAGGCAGAAATTCGGAGTAAAATGGCTAAAAGATGGTGATCGAAACACAAAATTTTACCATTAAAAAGTTAAATCTAAGCATAAAAGACAAGCCATAATCTCAATTAAAACTGAAACTGGTATAACATTAAATACACAAGAGGAAATTGTAGAAGAGGGTGTTAAGTTCTTCTCTAATTTATTACAGGAAGAGTTCAAAGATCCGTCTGGCATTAACACTGCTTGGTTATTAGAAAATATTGCAAAGCAAATTACTGAAGAAATGAACTATGAACTCACTAAACCTGTAACCATGGAAGAATTAACAAACATAGTTATAACAATGAATGGACATTCAGCTTCAGGGCCGGATGGATTTTCTGGTTTTTTCTATAAAAATGCTGGCATATCATAAGCACAGATGTCCTACATGCTATGCATAACCTCTTTATTTCAGCCAACATTCCAAAATCAATTTCAGCCACTTTAATCATCCTAATACCAAAAAAAGAGGTTTTTTCATCCTTCAAAGACTACAGACCAATTAGTCTGTGTAATTTTATTAATAAAATATTAACCAAAATCCTCTCTGAAAGGCTAAAGCCAATTATGGACTCCATAATAAGCCCAGAACAAACAACATTTGTCTCAGGAAGGGATATTTCAGAAAATATTCTTCTAATGCAAGAACTTGCCTCATTCATTAATTCTAAAACCAAAGGATTTAACATGATCATAAAGCTTGATATGATGAAAGCATTTGATAGAGTCTCTTGGTACTTTTTGTCCAAGTTATTAGGTCAGTTTGGATTCTCAATCAAAAGAATAGACCTAATAATGAAAAACTTAAGATCAGCCTTTTTCTCCATCTTGATAAATGGTTTAGCATTTGGTTTCTTCCAAGCAACCAGGGGGTTAAAGCAAGGTGACCCTTTATCTCCACTTCTATTCATCTTAATGGCAGAAGCTTTTTCAAGGAACATAAATTTCCTGTTTCAATACTCAAACCTGAAATTCTATAAGCTACCTAATCCCATTAAGCAGACTCTCGTCTATCTTTTGCAGATGATACTGTAATCTTAATGAATTATTCAAAATTGGGACATAAAACACTAAATTGTTATCTACAATCCTATGAAATGGCTACAGGTCAAAAGATAAATTTTGAAAAGTCCTCCTTTTATATTGCCAAACACTGCCCCCACCAGAATTATTGGTGATATTAAAAGTTCAACATGAATGTTATAGGAATAAAAATGTCTACTTCTCAAGCATTATATCATCAATACAGTCAAAAATAAATAACTGGCAAAACAAACTTCTATCTCAACTCAGAATCCTCACAAAGGAAGAGAGTTTGGAGGGCTTATCCAAGTTTGTGTTATCCAATCGAAGAAAATGGCTTAGGTTTTAAAAATATTGAGACTCTGGTTCAAAGCTTCTCCATTAAATTATGATGGAAGCTGCAAGTGGGAAGGTCTTTTTGGTCACAATTTATGTGGTCAATTCCAGATCACCACAAAACTTGAAAAACCTGGAAGAGAATCAAAGATATTCAAGATATAGCCATTCTGAATTCCAAAATACAAGTAGGGAAAGGGGAAGTTTCTTTTTGGGTCTCTGGTTGGTCATCTTGTGGTCCACTGTATAGGTTATGTGGGAGGTCGTCGCCGTACCTCTCAAAGTTAATATTTATAAGCCCTATTCGCTTACTTTCTACAACTAGGTAGATAGTGGCAAATCGGGGTCGTCCAAAGAGAAGAGGGATCTTCCTAAGCGTCTAAGCACAAACGGTTGATACTAGGCTAGGAGTAACTATATATACACACACTTAAAAGCAAGTAAATGGGGGGGGGGGGTTGGTTGGTTGGTTCCTAAGTTACGAAAGATAAAAAGACGAGATAACTAGCAACGTCAAGTGACTTTGCTAATCATCAAACGACACTAAAGAAAAGGGGTTTTAAACTACAAAGATAAAAAGCCTTGGGGGCAATGGATATCCACTTCCACATCTAATGTAGTTCATCGAATCATTCACACATTCCATCATATAGCATTCATGACTCAACACTCACATACCCATCTAGCAAGTACCACAACACACACATCACAAGCAGTTCTAAGTTCATGCTCACAGATTTTCATGCAAAGGAGTCCCGGAGTTCGTCACGCTCCTAACACCAAAGCAGTTCAACCGGACAAACACTCCCTATGCTCAAACGACTCATGGCACACATGAAGTGAAACATACCATCAAGAATACATAAACGCCAAACAAAAAATGCTTCAAGAATGAGTACAAGCCATCTATTCAATATTTCAACTACTTGTCGTGGAGACTAAACTCCTATCCTTCTTAGTTCGTAGTTCGCGAGAGTGAGTTCGACATCTCTCGTCAAACCTCACCAATGACTCCCGAGTCGCGACCACGACTCAAGGTGCCATTGGTGGCATTTAGCACGAAGGACCAACAAGCTTGGCAATGCCTATGACCACTACACCGTGACTAAGCATTAAACCAATTCATGCAATTACACGAGATTGGATGAACGTGCAACGCACATTCATCCACGAGCATATGACTCTCTCGTTTGCTACAGAAACGAACATGACGAAGAGTTCAACATCAATCACATTCGCCTAGCACATTGTCAGCACACTAACACAATCAAAAGCTCTAATTCACACTCATACATTCCTAACAAGAACAGGGGGGAAATTAACCCAAATCCCCCAAACTCTAGCTAGCAATTCATACAAGCATTCATATCCTCAAGCTCTCAACAACATCAATGGAATCAACAATTAACATTCAAAGCACAATAAGAGCACAATAGCAAAAACACCAAATAGATAGATAAAATGAGTTCTTGCTACATAGATAATGGAAGCTTCAATCCTATGCTCCCAAGTACAAAACTAACCTAGAACAACAATAGACATAACAAAGAACTAAAAACTACAAAGAAAGAAGAAGAAAAATGGAAGAAAAGCTAGAGAATTGGAGCCCTAAACCCAGAGAAAACGAGCTCCAAAAGCTGGAGAAGAAGAAGAAAGAAGAGTAGTATTTATAGTGCGAAGAAGATAAAGTTGATTTATGGCCGCCCGTTGGTCGCGACTCGCGACGTGTTCGTCGCGACGGTGTCGCGACGGGAGCCAGAGTCTTGCATTGTTTCTTTGTCTTCTTCATAGCCATCCCTCTCAATCTTCAAGTCTTCAACAGCTCCAAAATGGTCTTCAACGGCCTCCGGTCTTCATGTTTTCGAAGTGATTATCCAAAAGTCTTCGAAAGTATAGTCTTCAATGTCTTCCGGTCTTCGTTGCTTCCGTGTTCTTCCCTTGTCACACAAAATCCACTTAGAAGAGGTAAAAGAGTACAAAGTTACTTTTGCCTCTCCTAAGTGAATTTCAAGGTAGAACGCAAGCTCTCGATAATAAAAGAGCACAAAAGTGATCCTAAATACTACTAAATAATGCATCTAAAATGGACACATCAAACATCCCCACACTTAAACCTTACTCGTCCTCGAGTAAGAAAAGATTTAAGCGTACGGATGAAATGGCATATCCACATCCTAAAACCCCTAAAATAACCACACAAAATGGACACATCAAATATCCCCACACTTAGACCTTACTCGCCCTCGAGTAAGAAAAGAACCAAGCACACGGATTAAATGATGTATCCAAAACCTATACTAATCCCCCAATCAAAGCCTCGCAAAAACTCTCAATATCAAAAATCCCAAAATAAAAGCTCACAAGAGAATTTTTGCACCCACACATCCCCAATCCTAAATCTAACCAAACCTACCACTTATCAATTCACTACCCATAAAAATATTTCACAGCCCAGAATTGATGTTCCCATAATCCAATGACACAAAATGAAGCTTAAAACCATAGAGGAAGTTTTAAACACATGCTTCACCTAATGCCAATATATTAACCAAAAACGAAGTAGAAAGAGATACTGAATTTCATAATCATACTCCGTTTCCTAACCCACTAAGCTACCCAAACCCAAGAGGTCTATAGATATTGAGCTACCCGATTCATCCATGTGACAACCGCAACCTTATGACTCCAACGCCGGCAAGTGAGTGAAATCGTATCATTTTTCAATTTCTCTCAATTTCTCTCATTTTGCCTAGGAGCTCTTTCGAGTTTTCATCCTAGCCACACATCATGTTTCTTTAGCTCACATCTCACCTTTTTCCGCACATTTTAGCCTCTCATTTTTGCCTAGGCCGCCCTTTAAGGGTTTTCGACCTATCCGGGCCCCCAATGTTGCCTAAGTTGCCCTCTCGGGTTTTCAACTTAGCGGGTTTTCTTTTTCTTTTTTTTTCTTTTTCTTTTTCTATTTTTTTTCTTTTTGTTTTTCTATTTTTTTTATTTTTCTCATGTTTTTCCAATGAAAAGTAGCAAAAAGCATTCCAAAACAATCTAGCATGCATATGAGTCCTCTAACCCCTCCCCACACTTAAAACATTACATTGCCCTCAATGTAAACACGTAAGGCAAGAACAATAAAAATCAAGGTAAGGGAGTTAGAGTGACACCCATTTCTCCGCAAATTCGCCGGTGATATGGCGATATCCAAGTACTTGGATGGTCCCGAGATAGGTTTCGGAACCGGAAGGGTGAGCAAAGATGCCGTAGAAGAACTCACCCCTCGAGAAAAGCATTGTCTCCATGGCGCCGTTTGATCAAGACTACACCACGAAGAACACATTAAACTCACAAGTACATAAGGATATGTAATACTAGGTTTAGCATCAAGAGTTAATAACCATAGTATTTTCAAAGAACAACCAAATCACACCCAACCAACACTATAAGAATAATCATGAAAAATATCCAACATATATTGACATGTATACAAGCATCATTATAGGATATGCACTTACGATCACAATAATGTAGTCGGCATACTACAATCAACAAATGTACTATAAAGATGCAAGAATGTTCATATGTCAACATATGTGGGATGGTGGAGGAATGAGTGGGTATGTGGTGGTTCTTGGGAGTGTTGGGTGGAGAAGAAGGTAGGATCATGCAATGTTTAAAATCATTTGGAAACTTGGAAGCTTGGAAATTTGAAATCCGGGCTCAAAAAATTTTCAACAGTTACTGAGCACGTCGCGACTCACGACGAGGTTCGTCGCGACTCGCGACGAGCCTCGTGAAGTCATCGCGACTCGCGGAAAGGTGAGTCCGGAAGCTCAAAATTTTCTGAGCTCGTCGCGACTCGCGACGAAGTGTGTCGCGACTCGCGACGAGCCTCGCGAAGTCATCGCGACTCGCGGAAAGGTGTGTCCGAGAGCTCAAATTTTTCTGAGCTCGTCGCGACTCGCGACGAAGTGTGTCGCGACTCGCGACGAGCCTCGCGAAGTCATCGCGACTCGCGGAAAGTTGGCGCTGGGAGTGATTTTTCTCCCCTGTTCGTCGCGACTAGCGACGAAGCCCATCGCGACTCGCGACGAAGCCCATCGCGACTCGCGACGGCAGGGTATCCCAGGCTTAAAATTTTTTCTTCTTCTTACCAACTGTCCAAGCTTTCTTCCCTCATTCGTTGATCTCATTCCTTCATCTCCTCCATTGCAATGCACTTCATGTTGCTACAAAATCATAGAAAAACATGCCATAAAAAGAACAAAACAAAACAACAAAAAACTAAGAAACAAAAACTAAAAGAAACAAAAACTAAAAGAAATGCCGAATTTATTTAACGTCGTCGGCACGACGAAGCTCCGTATTTTTAAGGTCGTCGGCATGACCCTAATGTTATCCGTATGGTGAAGGCTTGAAGCTCTTCACCATGAGCATCCAAAACAAGAGAGGTGGGGGCACAAAACTTTCAAGAGGAAAGTCTTGTGGAGGTGGAGATGGTTCAAAGGGAATTAAGTGGTTAGGGAGCTTGGGATAGTCTTTTGGCTCCTCTCTCGTTTCCCTCAAAACTTCCGAAAATATTAGAGTTGGTTCACTAGGTGGGAGAAGGGGTGACGATGCTAATGGATGTAGCACTATCACCTCTTCCTCCATTTTTCTATCCTCTACAACCAACTCCTCATCCCTTTCAAACTCAAAATCATTTTTATTGGTGACCTCACTCACCGAATCATCGAGTTCAAGTTGGGATGGTGTATTTTCGGAATCACGATCTTCCATGCGGGCCAATACCTCTAATATGTTCCTCACATGCCCCTCAATGGCCTCAACACTGGAGGAGAGCTGGGTATCCGGCTCCTCATTAGTTAAGGAGTTCAAGTTTGCTATTGTATTTAAGACATCCTCACGTATCAAACTTGAACTTCCTTGTTGGGCTTGGTTTTGGGGTATGGTATAGGGTGGTGATGGCCAACTAGGTTGCTCGTAGTGTTGGTTCTCCGGCTCATTCTCATACCACCAATCCGGACTACCACTCCATTCCGGATTGTAAGAGTCGTGGTATGGATAGCATTCATGAGCTTCTTGCCCTTGAAAACCAACATCTCCAACCTCTGGATAGCACTCTTCATAGTACCCATGGTTTTGAAAACCAAGGGTTCTTTCTCGGTCATCGTGCTTTTCCCACAACAAAGGGCATGATTCGGTAGGATGGTCGGAACGACACATCCTACAAAACCTTGCTTGTTGAGCCTCTCTTCTCATCATGAGTTCCCTCAAGGTGAGACGCTCCATTAAAAAAAAATTTCTCTTTTTTTTTTTTTTCAAAAGTTCAGAATCATAGTGCAAGGATTCTCAATAAAATAAATTACCAAGAACTCAAGCAATACCTACTCCGAACAAAAACAACCACCAAGTAGTGGAAAATAAAAACAACTAGCCAATACACAACCAAATACACCTAAATACTTAAGAATAAACGCCTCTTCCCCGGCAACGGCGCCAAAATTTGGGAGGTCGTCGCCGTACCTCTCAAAGTTAATATTTATAAGCCCTATTCGCTTACTTTCTACAACTAGGTAGATAGTGGCAAATCGGGGTCGTCCAAAGAGAAGAGGGATCTTCCTAAGCGTCTAAGCATAAACGGTTGATACTAGGCTATGAGTAACTATATATACACACACTTAAAAGCAAGTAAATGGGGGGGGGGGGTTGGTTGGTTGGTTGGTTCCTAAGTTACGAAAGATAAAAAGACGAGATAACTAGCAACGTCAAGTGACTTTGCTAATCATCAAACAACACTAAAGAAAAGGGGTTTTAAACTACAAAGATAAAAGCCTTGGGGGCAATGGATATCCACTTCCACATCTAATGTAGTTCATCGAATCATTCACACATTCCATCATATAGCATTCATGACTCAACACTCACATACCCATCTAGCAAGTACCACAACACACACATCACAAGCAGTTCTAAGTTCATGCTCACAGATTTTCATGCAAAGGAGTCCCGGAGTTCGTCACGCTCCTAACACCAAAGCAGTTCAACCGGACAAACACTCCCTATGCTCAAACGACTCATGACACACATGAAGTGAAACATACCATCAAGAATACATAAACGCCAAACAACAAATGCTTCAAGAATGAGTACAAGCCATCTATTCAATATTTCAACTACTTGTCGTGGAGACTAAACTCCTATCCTTCTTAGTTCGTAGTTCGCGAGAGTGAGTTCGACATCTCTCGTCAAACCTCACCAATGACTCCCGAGTCGCGACCACGACTCAAGGTGCCATTGGTGGCATTTAGCACGAAGGACCAACAAGCTTGGCAATGCCTATGACCACTACACCGTGACTAAGCATTAAACCAATTCATGCAATTACACGAGATTGGATGAACGTGCAACGCACATTCATCCACAAGCATATGACTCTCTCGTTTGCTACAGAAACGAACATGACGAAGAGTTCAACATCAATCACATTCGCCTAGCACATTGTCAACACACTAACACAATCAAAAGCTCTAATTCACACTCATACATTCCTAACAAGAACAGGGGGGAAATTAACCCAAATCCCCCAAACTCTAGCTAGAAATTCATACAAGCATTCATATCCTCAAGCTCTCAACAACATCAATGGAATCAACAATTAACATTCAAAGCACAATAAGAGCACAATAGCAAAAACACCAAATAGATAGATAAAATGAGTTCTTGCTACATAGATAATGGAAGCTTCAATCCTATGCTCCCAAGTACAAAACTAACCTAGAACAATAATAGACATAACAAAGAACTAAAAACTACAAAGAAAGAAGAAGAAAAATGGAAGAAAAGCTAGAGAATTGGAGCCCTAAACCCAGAGAAAACGAGCTCCAAAAGCTGGAGAAGAAGAAGAAAGAAGAGTAGTATTTATAGTGCGAAGAAGATAAAGTTGATTTCTGGCCGCCCGTTGGTCGCGACTCGCGACGTGTTCGTCGCGACTCGCGATGGTGTCGCGGCGGTGTCGCGACGGGAGCCAGAGCCTTGCATTGTTTCTTTGTCTTCTTCATAGCCATCCCTCTCAATCTTCAAGTCTTCAACAGCTCCAAAATGGTCTTCAACGGCCTCCGGTCTTCATGTTTTCGAAGTGATTATCCAAAAGTCTTCGAAAGTATAGTCTTCAATGTCTTCCGGTCTTCGTTGCTTCCGTGTTCTTCCCTTGTCACACAAAATCCACTTAGAAGAGGTAAAAGAGTACAAAGTTACTTTTGCCTCTCCTAAGTGAATTTCAAGGTAGAACACAAGCTCTCGATAATAAAAGAGCACAAAAGTGATCCTAAATACTACTAAATAATGCATCTAAAATGGACACATCATTATGGGACAACAATCTAATCAATCATTTCCCTAACTTGACAGTTGCTGAATTTTTAACTAATAGACAAGTATATATCAACCAGCTGAAACCTCATTTTCCAGAATACATAATTACTGAACTGGACAAAAATCAAGCCACTTTTCCTGAATATGAGGATGTTCTAATTTGGAAACCTACTGAAAATGGAAAGTTCACTCTGAAAAGTGCTTATGAACTGATCAGAAATAAGAGAACAGGTGTACACTCCTTAAATCATGTATGGTCCTCAATTATGCCTAGAAAAGTATGTTTTATGAACTGGAAAATGCTAAACAGATTCATTCCCCTTCCTGATGTATTAGAGGATCTATCTTTCAATCTACCATCCATTTGTTGTTTTTGTTATGGAGATGAAGAGAGTATACACCATAGTTTTAATTTTTGCAAAGAAATTAAGAAACTATGGACATGGATAGATATTGTCTTCAATGTTCCAACAAAGCATACTCCATACCTGTGGGATAGATATTTCCATTACTGGAATTACACAAATTTTCTAGATCACAAGAAAATGATTCGTATTATCCCCTATTTAGTAGTATGGATTATATGGTGTTTTAGGAACAAACACTATCATGAAAGTGTAAAGCCTAACATCATACAGATGTTTAGGAAAACTTTACACCTCTTCAATGATATTTTGTTAGCCTACAAACTAAACTTCAAGTGGTATTTATCACATGCTTTGCCAAGGTTACTTATTAACAATCAACAAAAACATGGTAGTCCTGTTAGTGTTTCCTGGAAAGCTCCTGCACCACCCTTCTATAAACTAAATACAGATGGTTCATGGAAGAATTCAGATAAGGCAGGAACTGGAACAATTATAAGAGATTATGAGGGTAACATATCAATGGCAAATGCTCGGGAAAAAAAAATCAGCCCCTCTCTCCTTCATGCTGAAGCAGGGGCTTTCAGATCAGGTTTACAGTTGCCAATCTTTATGGGTATTGATCAATTACAGATTGAAAGTGAAAACAAATGCTCACCAAGGTTTTAAGAAAACAATTCCAACCTCACTGGAACATCATATAGGAAGTAAGGAAAATCTGGGAACTAATGTCTCTATAAATCATATCTATAGAGAAGCCAATGGAGCAACATATTTCCTAGCTAAAATGGGCATCTCAAATCAGGTAAACACTTTCAAATGCTATACTCAGTTACCGAGAGAGTTGAAAGCTATAATAATTGCAGATAAACACGGTTTACCTTCTCTTAGAAGAATATAACTGAATTTTTTAGCATGCAATTTTAGGATTACTGCTGGCTGTCAGTTTCTGATGGATTAGAACAATTCTGCTATTTTACATTCTGTTAGTGTTTGATTATGTACCATCTAAAATGCATGGATTTAGTTGGATATCTTTGTCTCGAACTATTTACTGCCGGCCGTCAGTTTCTGTTTCAGGTGCAAAAGCAAGGGATTTTCAAGTTGAAAGGTGCGGAAGAGAGTGATAGATGCGGAGTATCAGCTGCATGGAGTTTACAAATTTCAGTAATTATCTTCGGGGGAAGAAAATTGCAAGGGGACTCTATGGAAGGTCACCTCTTCTTGTTGACACTGGGGTGTGGGGTCAAGAACGTGTAAGGCCATAGTTTATCCTCGAGTGGGATATAGGGTCATCTCCTTCATCGAGATAGGGTTTTTAGATGAAGGTTTTGGGTTAACATCAGCTTGTAATTAGCTTCCACTATAGTTTACACGTATTGAACTTCTGATATTCTCTGCTACTATCTTATTTTTTAAAGGCCTGGGGAGGCTAATATACACCCCCTCACTCAGGTGAGTTTTATATAAAAATTAATATCATGAACACAAAATTAGAAAGAACTAAAGAATCTCACAAAGCATATAGATTTAATCAAGCTACTGCAATTTATCCCCAAGGTATAAATCTATTCTAGAAAAGATAGATCCATGGCAAATATTAGGTTAGATTCCATGGATCTATGAAAATAAGATGAAATGAAAAAGAAAAGAAAAAGAAAAGGAGAAGGAAGAAGAAGTACTCTTCTCCTCCTTCTCTCTAAACTAGAGAAAGGCAAAATCTACATAATAACTAGCTAAGGTTTACTATACGACTAAGGCTCTTATATATAATAGTAGAGAATTGGGCCTAAAGATAGGCCCAAAATAGGCCAAAGTTAGGTCAAAACCCTAGTCACTCTTTCCCTCTAGCCGCTGAACCTTTCTTGAATAAATTGCTCAAATCCATGAATCTTCTGGAGCTGTAATTTAGTTTGTTGGATAGAGCTCGGAAAGACGAAGATTTCAATATATAGTAGAGGGAAATCAGATGAAAAATGAGAGATTTGTGGCCAAAATAGTTTGAAATCACCGCTTGGCGCTGGCCATCATAGATGATGCAGCCGTGGCGTGTCCTTGGTGGCACCGGGTGTGAGATCTGGTGTGTGGTGCAGATTTTCAAGTGGCTTGGGGTACGAAGCTTTGCATGGGCCACGTCAATTCCCTAGCGCAGGTCATGTCGTTTGGCGCGGGCGCCATCAGGATTATGAAAATGAGAGTTCTGATATGCACCTGTGATCGGTGCCGTGGGTCGTGGTCAGGAAAGGTGCTCACTCAGAAACTTTGGCGTGGGCCATGTGATTTCCCTCACCCTGCTGACTAGTCTTGGCATATTAAGCTTGGAATGGCACGGGACGTCGAAATCAGGACATCCCGCAACCATAGCTATTTGGAGTGGGATTCGAACTTCGTACTGGCGGCCAGTGGCGTCTAGCACGGGTCTCGCCATAGCCTCATACGGAACATACTGGCATGAACCTTAGCCTCGTGCCATGGCCTCATGCTGATCATTTTGGGGTGGGATAGCTCCTTTGGCACGGGCTGCTAGTGTCATCCATGAACTGCCTGCACAGACCCGTTGGTGCTTCAGCCGGCTCAACTTGTTTCCTTCACCACGGGTGAACCGTTAGTCCAATTTGAGAGTTTTAGTAGTCAATTTTGTAGTGCTCGAGAAGAAAAATCTAATGGAATCAGCCTTTAAGGCTTATTCTTATTGGATCGTTCTCATACTTAAGAACAATTCATCGGACCATGATTCACCGTTTCTCCCTTGGTCGTTTTGAACTCCAATGCCACCTATCCTTGGCTTCATCTTTCTACTACCATGATTTGATGTCTGTGGCCTTCATATTCTACCATTCTAGAGGTGAATGGCTTTCAATCTCTTCTACCATCCTTGCGAACGGCCTTCAATATCTTCTATCGCCCTTACGAACGGCCTTCACATAGAATGTAACAAAAAAAGTACCCACAGACGACCTACTAAAGATGATCAAAAGGAAGATCAAGGAGCTTGTGGATACAAGATGTTCATTAGTACCAATTAAGTCTACAAAATGCGAGATTTAGACATGAAAACTAAACATGGACGTCTAAACCCCTTGTCACGTAAACTCAACTAATACTAGTAATCCACCAAATAAAACTAGCTAAAAACTATGCAAAATGCAACGGTTAACGCATGTATAATGAAGCAGATCAACTAGCATCTGGGCCGGCGTCCTAAAGAGAACACTCAGAATCGATAAGCATGGCATCAGAATCAACCTTTTCAGGCGACCTAGTTTCGAACCCCTCTGACTTCACTTCACCGAGATGCCCTCTCTCATTGGATTTCTCATCGGAGATAGCCATAATAAAGGGGAATAAATAAAAAGGAAAAGGATAGAGGTTCGGAAAACTTACTGGTGGAAGAAGAGAAGATGAATGTGAAGACAAAGAGTGGATGAATTGCAGAATGCAGAGAAAATCTTCTGAAAATACCTGCAAATAAAGTGAGGAGACGTGCGAGAAGTAGGGAGTTAAGAAGCCCAAAAAATGGCAGCCAAGATAATGATTGTCTTGGCGAAATCAAAAATTTGAAAAGGAGTGAGAATATTGTCATACCTTTTTAGAAATTGCTCCTGTTCACGCACTTTTTCGCATAACTAGTTGGCACGAACGCCTTTTGAAATTCCATCAGAAATTTTAAAAATAAGAAAACTAAATGTCACCTCGAGGCTCGAGAAGATTACCTAGGGGTATTGCGAATCTGAGGTTCCACAACCCTCGAGTTTGATACCTTGATGACCTTTGAGGCCCTTTGACAATACAAATATCACAGATTTAGAAGTTCGAGGACAAGGACGTGATACCTCGAAGACTCATAGCCTCAAGGCTCCATTAAATTTTTTAGGGGTTTTTGATGATAGAGAAACCTAGTGAAGGCCTAGAACATGTATTGGGCATGTTACGGCCCAATATTGGTATTAGAAGAGAATATTTAGTAGTCGTATTTATGGGGAATTAAGAGTTATAATTAAGTATAAATACTATTGGACTATACATTATAAATATTAGGTACGTATCATTATTAGTCATTTACACTTTTATATTTATTTGATTATTAACTTAAGTATGAGAAAGTTTTTTCTTGAAATCTCCCGAGACTTATTATCTTGCAGATATTGGCCAAATAATTCAACAGAGTAACTTGGTTGACTTTAAGACGCACCAGAAATTGTAGAATAACACATCGTTATGAATCCGTAAAAAGCACCATGACAACTATGCTAACTTGGTGTAAATCTTAGATTGCTCCAATTCTACACTTTGACTCACAAAAAGAGAAGGTAGCAAGGCAGAGGATTACATGGCCGAATTTGGATTAAATAAAAATGCAAAGGAATGATCATAGGAAACAGTGTGGCTAAGAGGCTATTTTTGTGGTTTCATTTTATTAAATATTCAATCTCTGTTCTTCATTCCATTAACTAAAATTACAAAGAAATTATTCTATTTTCCTCTCATAATGGTTGAAACTCTTTTGCAACTATTTCATGAACTCCACTTAATTTTCTCTATCCTACTCATTAATTATACATTTAATATTTAATTTAAATAAATTTTACCCAAATAAATTGAAATGTGAAATTTAATAATACATTTGTACTTTTTGAATTGAATTTCATTTTTTAAATTTCATTACTCCCTTTGTTCCAACTGAATTTGCACTCTTACTTTTTAGATATTATTCTCTATCAAAATTTGACCACATATTTGAATAGTTATATGAACAACAGATATTGTTCAATTCATCGTAACAAGTAGTTTTTTATAATAAAATTTTTATTTGTCGTTATTATACGTAGGTAAGCATATTAACGGTCAAACATGTTTCTTGAACAGCGTGATAATGATGAGGGTGCAAATTCATCCAAGACAAAGGGAGTATTAATTTTGTATTTTGTATTTTACAATTTGCTTTTTTTATTTCATTTTTTAATTTATAATTCAATTTATATTTTCAATTTTAAATTATTTTCATTTTTAAAAATTATTATTGGCAAAGTCTTGGGAAAGACCTTCTTTTCATAGGCTCATGGAAAGACAGGGTTTAATTTTAATAATAAAAGGTAAAATGTCTTATTTGCAATATTAAATTTTATTATGCAACATGTAGTAGTTATAAAGTTTATAACTCGATTCATACAATCCAAAAAAATTATCTTTATTTATTCTAATTTACACTTTAAATCTTAATTTTTTCATAGCATATGAAAATATCGTCTTTAAAGAGATTCACTCATTATTATTTCAATTTAAATTAAATAATAAATACATTAAATTTAAACAAAAATAAGGCATTTGCATACTCAAAGCGCGAGGAAAACAAACCAAGTGGAATGAAATGCCTCAACAAACCAAGGAAAATCCCCAGAGTGGCCCATAGCACATGCAGGTACTCGTACGGCCTGACAGTGTTAATCCGGGGAGTAACCACATGGGATAGCGCATTGGCCACGGCAATTTGCCCGTGCAACTCAGGTTCAATTCTCCTATTTTTTCTAAAGTTGAATTATTATGGAGTTTAAATTTTTGTATACAATGTGTGGAGACTCACTTTGTGTAAGTTATATGAGAATCTCACCTCACTTTTGTGTGATATACAGGGGAACTTCATCCCCTTTGTATAAGGCAACTTAGAATTGAATGAACTGTGGAACATCTCCAAAAAAAAATTCGGGGAATGGTTTCATGACTTGGGCAATATTGCCCGGTTCAGCAATTGGGGACATGATTTGGAAACCCCGCTGGAGGAAAAAATAGTTTCAAATGGTTCCAAAGTTCTAAAGCATGAACACATTTGAAACTTTAGAACACCCCCAAAGGGGTTTCAAAGGCCCCTCCCCTGGAACCGAGCTTCATTGTCCATGGTCACAAATCGTTCCCCAGACAGTTTTTGTCAAGCTGATGTCCCCTGTTGTCCTTTTCATCTTCATTTTAAACTTTTTTTTGCCAACTATTCCAATTGCCATTAAAATAATCCAACATTTTCATCCAACGTTTTTTGGTAAAATAACCGCACTTGATTTTCATTTTCATACAACAACTCTTTGCCGATAAAATAATCCAACATTTTTTGATGAAATAACTTCACTTTCTTTTTTTTTCATAAACCTCCTTGTGAGGAGGGGTGTGGTTTATTAGGGGCCCCAGACCCTTAATAAACTGGAAGTTAAGATAATAGTAGTTACACATATTTGTGAGAAAGACCCATCTAGTTCTATACAAGAACAAAGTTGTAATCCTACTAATAGTCTCCACCCCTCGTGTGAACTAATGTAGGTTGGACCTTTGATTGAATTAGGGACATAGAGTTGTAAGAGTGAGCTAATATTACCATGGTAAACAAATAGTTTTGTGTGGTAATAAATATGATACAAAAGTGACTTGGATGATTATTTCTATGTTAATCGGCATTGGTAAAATGAGAAGCAGTGACTTAGGTACACTTTTGCGGTCTTAAAAGGTTTTGTTCCAAAGTTCTTGACTTGTGATCTTAAAAGTAGTAGCAGAACCTTGAAATCTTATCCATGTAGTTGATCCAAATTGCAAGATATGGGTTGTTATCTTCCTGATACATCTTCAATAAAATAAGAAAATAATTAGAATTATCTATTCTCTCCTTGGATTGGTCTATGAGTTCTAATGGATGGTACTCAAGTTTTATCGAGGATGAAAAGACCATGATTTGGGAAAGTAGGGAGTTAAAAGTCCAGATTTTGTCTGAATTGAGGATATAAACTTGTTTAGCAAGTGCATCAGTAGTGTGATTTGATTCTCTCAGGGCATGGGTAATCTTATTTGTTCTGATCAAACTATTAATCTGATGAGCTAAGGGGTATAATTTCCATTTGGATTTCATGGGATTAAGGATAATTTCAATGGTCATTGAACAATCTGATTCAATGATGCACTGGGAATCTCTAGCCAGCTGTAAATTATTTGACATAGCGAGGATGAAGTTCCCATATGATCCCTACCAATGATTCCAATACCAGTTGGTCCCGGTTTCCAAGTTCCATCCACATTAATCTTTACCAACTTAGTGGGGATTTGGACCATGTTACAGCCGTAATGTTAGGCTTGGGGGGGGGGGGGGTCTATAGGTTGTAATTAAGCCTTTTGTAGCAAAGAAAAATCCATCGGATCAGAGAAGAAGATTGGTTTAGCTAAAAAAGAGTTGAAAATGTTTTCCCTGATTTCTCTCATTATGTTAGGGACTGAGATGTTTTTTTTTTCAAAAAGGAAAGAATTTCTTGCTTTCCATATTGACCAACAGGCTAGGTATGGAGTAATTGTGACTAAAATGTACTCTAATTTAGATAAACCAGAAAAAGACCACTAGAAAAGTAATCTAAGCCCTAAATTCTCAAAAATTCTGATCCTGGATATTAAGCATATAGTGCACTTCAGTCCAAATTTGTAGAGAAAGTGGGCACGAGTTAAAACAATGGTCTATTGAGTCAGAATAAAAACATGTCGGGCATTTAGAGGCCAACTGGAAACCCATGGTATTTAATATGTCATCAAAAGGTAGGAAGAGATTTAGCATTTTCCAAACAAATACAGAGACCTTTTTTCGCAACCCGGGGTTCCATATTTTCAAAGAAGTTGGCATATTACCTGTTGAAGGGGACAAAACTTTGAATCCTTCTTTGAAAGTGAATTCACCATTTGGGGATGCTTTCCAAATTAATCGATCTTGCCTCAAAGGATCAGTTTCAGCCCCTTGCAAAAAAAATGCTCAAATCAGGTTCTAAAAAAGGTAATAATTGAGGCATATATGAATGTCTCTGGTTACAAAATTCTGACAAGAACAGTTTATAGGGATGTTAGTCAGCGAGTGATCTAAATGGTCAATTAATGGACCAAAATCTATCCAATTAGAAAACCAGAAAGAACAAAATCCATGTCCTTGTAAAACTCTAGTTTGTTGCTCAACAATTAGATTAATAGAGCAGATTATTTTCCAAACCTGTGATTTCCTGTTTGAGCTGGACAAAGACCATATGAATTTGGACCATAGAGTGTTCCGTAGTTGGAATTTCCACCCGAGTTTTAATGAACCAATTTTTATTACAATCTTAATTGACCTAAAACCAAAACTATTGTTGTTCCTATCTTGGCATAGATCATGCCATTTTTTCCAGATCCTTTTATGACTTCCCTGATATTCACCCCAGAAAAAGATAGAAAATTTTCTTTCAATTTTTTTAATGACCTGGTTTGGTGGTTTTAGGACATGCCAAATGATGTGGAATTGAAAAGATGCAGGACTGAATGAGTGTTATTTTTCCTCCATGACTCAACCATTTATTTTTCCAGTTCTTTAGCTTTGTGTTAATGACCTCTAGTATGGGCTGAAAATGTTCATTTTTTACTCGGCCAGAAAAAAATAGGACAACCTAGGTATTTAAATGGAAGTGTTCCATGTTTTATGCCTAATGTATCTTTGATTATCCCTTATTCTTCTGCTTGTTGCATTTTTGAAATCTAAATATCCAATTTATCATAATTAATGAGCTGTCCAGTGGTCATTTCAAAGTAATGGAGAAAAGCCTTTAATCTAATGCAATTATTTTTTGAAGCTTTCATAAAGACAATTGTGGCATCAGCATATCACAAGTGAGAAATAAGGTCAGTGTTAGGAGGCATATGATAATAGGAAATCTTTTGAGTCTGAAATAGGAAGGATAAGCTTCTTGTGAAAGGCTCGGTAAAAATGTTAAAGAGAAAGGAGAGAGAGGGTCACCTTGTTTAATACCTCTGGAAGCCTTAA
Organism: Rubia yunnanensis; assembly: GCA_037428765.1. Lineage (NCBI taxonomy): Eukaryota > Viridiplantae > Streptophyta > Magnoliopsida > Gentianales > Rubiaceae > Rubia > Rubia yunnanensis. The sequence goes on along the minus strand of CM075061.1, from coordinate 113,675,318 downwards.
AAAAACCCACTGGTTTACCATTCAGCAGGACTGAAAAGTAGGCCCGTGAGAGATTACTTATACACATTTAACAAATGAGCCATGAAATCCAAACTTAAGTAATAGTTGTTAAGAAAAGGCCAACTAACCCTATCAAAAGCCTTCCTAAAATCCAATTTTGGAATGTACTTAGGAATCCTATGTTTTTTATTCAAAAATCTCATCGTTTCTTGGAGAAGAGTAATGTTATCAGATATGTCTCTCTTCTGCATGAAAGCTGTTTGATTAGGACTAATTAGTTTAGGCATAATTGATTTCATCCTTTCCATAAGCAATTTAGATACGATTTTATTAGCAACAGTAGTTAAAATAATAGGCCTATAGTCATCGAAAGAGGAAGAGGTTTGTTTTTTAGGTATCAGGGCTATCCATGTGCTAGTTATTCCTCTAGGAATTTTAGAACCAGATAAGAAATCATGAACAGCTGAAACTAAGTCTATTTTGATTATTTCCCATGATTTTATGAAGAATTCATTTGTAAAGCCATCAGGTCCTGGGCTACTTGATTTCTTGAGGGTCCTAATGATGCTTTTTAGTTCATCTACTGTAACTGGCTTCATTAGTTGTAGGTTCTCATCCTTAGTAATTAGCTTAGGTACCTGACTAAGGAAGTGGGGGAAGTAGCTACCGTTTACTTCATTGTGAGACTCAGTTAGGAGGTCCATATAGTAGTTTTCAGCTTCACTTTCTATGTCAGTGTGTTTATCTATCTAAATTCCATTTCTATTTTTTATTTTTGAAATCAGTGTGTTCATCCTACAGTTTCTATTTCAGTGTGTTTATCTATCCAAATAATCAAAATAGACTTAGCTTCTATTTTGAAACTAAGCCAGTGTGTTCATCCTACAGTTTCTTTCAGCTACAGTTTTATGGAAAATTGGGTGTTTTCATCACCCTCTTTTATACATTTAAGTCTTTCTTTTTGCTTCCAAAGTTTATGTTTTTATTTCAAAAACTTTGTTAGTACACCTTTGTCCCTATTTAGCCTAATTAGGTTTTCCCGAGATTGGTTATTGTTGTAAGCAATCTCTTAGATCCTAAGATTTTCCTCAGCAGTATTAATGTTAGGGTCAATGTTCCCAAACGAAAGTTTATTCCATATTTTGATCGCCTTTTTAAGTCTAATAAATTTTAGGAATAGGCCTTTCATTCCAGTTTCTGGAATAGGGAGTGACCAACTGTCCTTAATTATGTTATTAAAGTCAGGTCTAGAGTACCAAGCATTAATAAATCTAAATGGCCTAGGGCTGGAGGGTGTATTTGTGCCTATTTGGAGAAATAAGGAGCAGTGATCAGATGTGAATCTATTGAGCACCTGGATAGAGGAGTCCAAAATTTTTGAGACCAGTACAGTGTGCATAAACCCCTGTCTAGTATTTTACTAGTAGGTTTTCTTAGTCTACAGTTAGACGAACTTAAGAAATTACCTACATTAGTGATTTCCTGTAATTGATTAGAGTTAATGAAATTATTAAAATCACTAATGCTTCCCATCTTAGGATAACTAGGACCCTTACATTCATAGATAGAGGTAAGCAAATTATAATCACCAATGAAGATTGTGTCAGATACAAGTAGCAGAGATAGATCATGCCAAAATGCTTTCTTACCAAGTCTATTTCTCAAACCATATATAAATACTGCATCAATTTCAGTATTTATACTTGGGTTGGAGATATGGACCTATAAGAATTGTTCGTGATCTTCAGAATGAGAGACCTGTAACATATCCTTCCACATAATCCATATTTGGGCATTATCCGAGCACATAAAATTTGAAAATTGTAGAAGTTTACAATAGTTTTCACACTGTGAGTTAGGATGCTTTGGTTCAAAAAGACATAATAGTTGAATCCTTTTAGTTTTAATGAAATGTTGCAGCCTGATTATTGAAGTTTCCATTCCACTAACATTCCAAACCATAATATTCATTTTGATGTTATGGTCATTCATTTTCAGAAGACTTTTAGATTTTAGTAGAAGATCTGAGCATCATTTTATTGAGTTGGGACAAGTTGCTATTTTTTTAAATGGTTTTATTCTTATGTACATGTTTGTCAGTCTGAACATTAGATGATACTTGGGAGGATTGAGAGAGGTCCTGATCTTCTTCATCCCCCGTGGAGTCCTCCCTTTCCTTGATCTTCGTGTTATCCATGTATTGCAGTGGTGTAAATCGATTACCTGTCTTTCTTTGGGATAAAAAATTGTTAGAGTGCAAAGGGCTTGGTGTGAGGTATTTCTCTGGGCCAAGTTTTATGTCGTCATTGGCATAAATCTACCATCCTTTCTGGAAGGGTGGGTAGCAGTATCAGTTATTAATTTTTGGAGTTCATGAGAGTAAGTTTCCTTAGCTTTGGCAAAAGGCGAAGATCCGCTCGCCCTCAGCGGCCCATACCAACCGACACCCCGGCCAACGTATGAGAGGTAAATCACGGTAGCCCAGCACCAGGACCAATGGGCTTGGTATGGACTCGGTGCGCACAAGGGAGCCTTGCAAAGCAAGAGCTCCCCACACTGCCGCTGTCGAGTATCGAACCTGGGATTATTGGCTTACCCACCTATCTCCCAACCACTGGGGTACACCCGTGGGTGTGTTTCCTTAGCTTTGGGCGTAAATAGGTAAATAGTATAGACGGTGGAACCTGCAGTGAGGCCCAAAAAGGACCCCACCAAATACAAAAAGAGTCCAACCTTAGGTTACGTTAGTAAACCTAAGGAGTATATCCGCTAAAGAGATAGGGGGGATGGGAGAGTGCAAAAACCCGAAGGTTAGCATTCCCCCATCCCCCCTTTTGCTAAGTAAAGAACTACCAACCCTAAGCAAATAAAGCAAAAGGAGAAACAACACAACCTGGAAAAACACAGGCTATAAAACCCGAGAAAATGGGGTGAGAACAAACTCACTACCCATGATCAAATAATCTGCTTCTACCCCTAACAAATGGGGCCTTCTTCATTTGAATTCCATAATGCAGCCGAGGTTTGTGTCACTCGGGTCTTGAAGTGATAACGTAGCTGGAACGGCAATGAAGGTACTATAATCCAAAGACTGTATAGATGGAAACTCCTAGTGCAGCCGAGAGTGTCTCGGGTCTTTGATGTCGCATGTAATTGAAGCCGTCTTCAAGTGGCACCGGTCTGGCCCGAATGAGGATCAGGTTCTACCATTTACATCCCTAAGATGAAGAAAGAGAGATGTTATTGGCCTTCTAGCATTCTCTTTTTGGCACCGAAGTTGATCCTATGGGCAAAGGTTAATGAGGCCGTGCCTCCAACCTTTGTAAGTCCCAGTCAAATCAACCTCTCGAGGATGTGAGAATGGATGCACTTGTACCGCGTGCACCAAGCGTGACGAGTATGTACTCGCCCACTCCATTTTGAGCAAATGGATAGCTATATGCTAATTTAACACAGAGTGTAGCACGAGCATAAAGCGCAAAAGTAACCGTTAATTCAATAATAAAAAACTAGGCTTAGGAGAAAGAGCATCGGAGTGTAAATCCTTACTCTAAAACCTATTGCCTACTCCGAAAAGTCGAGCTGCCATAGCAAGTTGAAATCCAAGAAAACCGTAGGAATTCTTGACTCCATCAAGCCCAAAGAAACTCTCCCCTGGCGCTGGAAATCACACCAACCGCCCTACAAAATGTCCAATTCCAGCGCCAAGAGAACCTAGCCGTGGTGCCGATGTCCAGCATCCAGTCGGCTGAAGAACATCCCAGCAAATTGCGAAATCCAGCACAAGCCTGACGCCCAGCACAGCGCCAAGATTGAAGCACCGTGACCCGCAATGATGAGCACCCAGTGCTAAACTGCAAGCACCCATCAGCCTCCCAACAGCCTCTCCATCTAGAACAAGTGTTCGTCCGGAAATAGTCTATTCATCACCATGTAGCAATCTTTCATGATAATTTTTACCACCCTGTCTGCACTTGGTTGATCTCCGTCCATTACCACATTGTTCCGTTCCCTCCAAAGGCAATAGACCGTGGTGATTAAGGCAAGAATACAAAATTTCTTACGCATTTTTGAGCCCTTAATTTGCCTCTTAACCCAGGTCATGGAACTTGAAATTGAATTCGTTCTCCTCCTTAAACCGATCCATGTCCGGATACGCCCCTAAACAACCTCAGAAAACTCACACTTGAAAAACAAATGTTCGTTTGTCTCCTCTTCCAGATGGCATAAAGAACATATCTTCTCCATGCTATCCCCTTCATCCATTCGATGCTTATCTTTGGTATGAAGTCTCTGAATGGCCGCCAACCAAGTGATAAATGAGAATTTCGGTGGAACAAACCCACGCCAAATACTATTAAAGACCTTCTCACTGGGTCGACCAACATCATAAACACCCGGGTACTTATGGCGATGCATATAAAGATAAGCCGCACTAGTAAACTTCCCAGAACTAGCCCATACGCCGAGATGGGCGATCACCTCTTGTACATCGCCATTAAACATTGCGCACAATTCATCCCTGAGTTTACAGAGATCACCAATGTAGCTCGAATATCTCTCTCCCAATCTACCATTTGCGATCCTCGGATTTAATCTCCAAAAGTCCTCTCCCTGAAGGTAATACGAGTGAATCCATTTGACCCAAAGACTATCCTTCTTCATATGAATATCCCATAGCTTTTTAGTCATTGAAGCCCGATTCCACGTAATGAAGTCTCTCAAACCGAGGCCTCCAAAAGACTTTGGTGCGCAGAGTTTCTTCCATGCAACCTTTGCCTTATGCTTACCTCCCCATAGGAATCGTTTACATTTCTGTTCGAGAGCATCCATGACCGTAGTTTGTAAAACAAAATTCTGGATCTAGAATCCCGCAATACCTCCAACAATTGATCTCACAAGCTCCAATTTGCCGGCATATGAAAGGGTATGACCCTTCCATTTAGCTATTTCCGAATCTACCTTCCCCAATAGAGTACCAAATTGTGTCACTTTCAACCTGCTGGAATCAAGTGGCACGCCTAGGTATCAAACAGGAAAAGTCGCCCAAGGAATACCTGTGAAGCTCAAATCCTCCTTTATGCCAACTCCAAAGAACTTCGACTTTGCAGCATTGATTCCCAATCCCGAAGTGCGCTCAAACTCATTCAAGGCATCCATGAGTATGTGTACTGAACTCATGTTAGCCTTAGAGAAGAGCATGAGATCATCTACAAAAGCCAAATGCGTGATCCGAAGAGTCTCGTATCTCGGATGGAAGGTAAAATGCCTAGATGCCGTCCTCCTTTTCAGCAATCTCGAGAAATATTCCATGCAGATCACAAACAAGTGAGGCGACAAAGGGTCACCCTGACGAATACCCCTTTGTCCCTGAAAGTGATCACACAGTTTACCATTTACTGCAATCGAGAATGAAGAAGTGCGCACACAGGTCATGATTCTATCAGTTAGCCTTTCCAGAAATCCCAGTCCAAGCAGAACTTCTTCCAGGATATCCCAAGAGACCGTATCAAAAGCTTTTTGCAGATCCACCATAATCATGCATCTAGGAGAGTTGCGAACTCTTCCATATCCCCGAACAAATTCCTGCGCTAACATGACATTGTCCGAGATATTTCTTCCCTTCACGAATGCCCCCTGGCAAGGATCAATGATCCCAGGTAAAATACCCTCAAGCTTGTTCGCTATAATTTTCGTAATAACTTTATAGACCACATTACAGCACGCTATTGGTCTAAAGTCACTGACTCTCAGGTTATCCGGCTTCTTCGGTATCAATGCCACCGAAGTGTGATTAAGCTGCGCCAAAATATCTCCTGTCTGAAAGAATTCAAGTACTGCAGCCGTAACTTCCTCGCCTACAGTGTTCCACTGCTTCTTAAAGAATCCTGCCGTATAGCCATCTGGGCCCGGAGACTTATCATCCGCCATTGCAAATAGCGCCTGCTTGACTTCAATACTCGCCACCTCCTAATTTAGATAGGCCCTATCAACATCCGTAAGCTTATTACCCGCATCAAATGTACTCGGATCTGTGAGAACTCTGTCCCTCTTCGTACCAAATAAACCTTTGTAGAAATCAGCAAATAGCTCTCCCTTGCGACTATTAGAAGTTACAATCCGATTGTCACTATCAATAATTGCAGGGATGCCTCCTCCTTTTCGTGCAGAGACCATAGAATGAAAATACTGTGATCCCTTATCCGCCTGAGTGATATGATTTATTCTTCCCTTTTGCGCTAGAAAAGAAGACTCCGCCAGATAGTACAACATAGCTTGCTTCTTCAATTTACGCAATGCCTCAACATCATCATCCGAAGCATCCTTAGCATCAAATTCATCAAGATCTTTGTTGTACTCCGCATCCGCAAACTTTGCCTTTTTGGAAATATGCTGAAAATTGAGTTTACCCAATTCCCTCAATGGGTTCTTCATACGAGATAATTTCCTGGTCACCGAAAACTGCTTGGTCCCTTCAACCGATGGACTCCAATAATCTTCTACAATTTGTCCACAATTCGGATGACCCAACCACATATTCTGAAAGCGAAAAGGCCTTCCTTTCCAACAATCTCTTGCGACATATCTACCACCATGGGAGAGTGGTCGGATTGTGCTGAAATTGGCAGAAAAGTTGTGTGACAAGCAGTATCCTCCCAACCGTGATTTAAGAGCACCCTATCTAGCTTCCTCCAAATTTTCCAGTCCGCACTATGCCATGTTAAGTGTTCACCAATGGAAGGCGCATCCCTTAACCCACACTTAGTACAAACATCCTGAAACTCCTTCATTGGGTACAAACTGGGGACAGTAGTTCCATAATGATCATCAACGCTAAGGATGGCATTGAAATCACCAAGAACCATCCAAGGAGAGTTCATATTAACACCAAAAGACTTCAAATCCTCCCATAGTGGTAAACGCGCCAAACGACCCTCACTATGTCCATAAACAAATGAACAGAAAAATTCAATGCTAGAAGAAAGATTACGAACTTTGAGGTGAATACATTGTGGCGATTTCCCAAGAACATCCACCAAGAAGCCCTTCGGATCCCAGATAATGAGTATCCTCGAGTTCTGCCACAGCTCAAAATTGTGCGTAAACTTCCAACCCTTAAAACTCTTCAAGAAAATTTTCAAAACCTTATCCTCCATTTTAGTTTCCAACAAGCCACAAATTCCTACCCTATTAGCAGAGATGATATTTTTCACCCACCTCCTTCTTACAGGGGCCGAGAGATCCCTGACATTCATTGATGCAGCATTCATTGGGAAACTGAGGTCCCTTTAGGCTTTGGACCGCCGCCTTCCGTACTTTGATTACCCGAACTACCAGAGTTGCTCCTCGCAGCCGTTAGCACGCGTTGGAATGGCTTCTGGATACCCTTCCCGGACTTATCTATTCTTGTTCGACTCTTGCTCCGAGACCTAGTCAAAGCCCCTAAAGCAGGGGGAGGTCTACTCTTACTCTTACTTCTATGGACCCTTGGAATCTTCGAGCCTCTAGCGTTAGGATGAACCATTTGTTTGGGCAATTTTCCAGCACCTTCCATCGGATTATCATTATCTCCAAATACTTGTTGCTGCTGATCGAAAACTGGTGGCGCTGGAATGGCCGAATGCATGGCACGACCTTTGCTGGATTTCGCACGTTTAACGCTCCTACCGCGTGCTGCCTGAATGCTCCTGCCGCGCGCTGCCTGGGCGCTACTGCCGGATCCTACGGCATGACCAACTGCGCCAGTGCTAGCACCGGTGCTTAAAATTCCCGCACCAGTGCTTGCAGCTCCAGGCTTTGGGGAAGCGCCCATCTGCGCTGGCAGCGCAACAATTGGCTGAGTATCCTCATCCTGAATGACTCCGATAGTAATACCATGCCCTTTTTTTGTACTTCCTGCTTTCTCGATGCTCTTGACGATGCTTTCAACCACTTTTCCTTTCCCTTTTCTTCGTCTCTCTACCTCCTCATTGTCTGAAGAGGCATCCTCAATAGTAACCTGTTCTCTTCCTCCAACCGAGTTTGAACTTAGAGTATCTCCTAAGTTTTCAGCTTGCATTTTTTGAACCCACACTTGGTCGTTGTACCTAGATCTCCAATTTTTCTTTCCCTTTCCCTTTTTGGGTTTATGAACAACCAAATCCATAGGTTCCTTGTGCTCAATTTCCTTGGCATTCCAGTAATCATCACACTCTTCCATAAGGTGAGTGTTTTCACCACAATTCGCACACCAAGGCCTACAATAGTCGTAGATGATCTTTTGCACAAACACTTCACCATTTGGAACACGGAAACTCACCTCTTCCTTGAGTTTTTTGGATGTGTCAATCCAAACCAATAGGCGTGCATAGTAGCCCCTTAACTCGAGAGTACCATTGTCCATTAGAATCGGATCTCCTAATGCAGTTGCAATCTTCTCCAACGCCTTCTTATGCCAATAACTCTTTGGCAAGTGTTCCATCCTTAGCCAAACCGGTTTAGTAGCTTGAATCATCGGATCATACTGGCCTGACTCATCCACTAAAATCATGAACAACTTTTTACCATGGAGATAATGGTCTGGACCATTCATCACCATGTCTCTTTCCTCAGCACTGTTGAAGGTGAACATAACATAACCATTTTGCTTGCTTCGAATGGTACATGCAACCTTCCACTTAGCTACCAGTAGAGTTCGAATCGCATACATGCCAGGAAAAAAACACGGAAATACACCCAAGAATCCATAGAAGGGTTTGTATAGTTCTTTATGCACTTCATCCTCAGTGAGCACAAAGTCGATACTATCTCCATTGTTTGCAACAATCTCAATAGTCGACTTGCTCATGAGGATGTCTGGATCATCCCATCTCCTTCTCCTTTCAAGTTTCGGATTATCCCACTCTCTTGGATGCACTTGCTGATTTTGCTTCTTGTTACCATTCCCCTCGGCCGAACCATTCTTCCTATTGTTGTTAACACCCGAAGAATTTCCTCCCTCTATTACCATTGCGTTATATGAATTCCGATGAACAGATCGAATTCACAGAACAACAAGATAACAAACCAAACGAATAAAGCACAACTTCCAATCGGAATCAACCCAAACCGATCGGACAACACCAAGAACAATTCAACAACTTGTAATTAATACCGAAAAATTCCTAAGAACAATCGGAATCAACAACAAAGTTTAATCTAAAAACCGAAATCTCCAATCACCGAATCGGATTCAAGAACATGCAAGTCATGCACCAAATCATTAAACATGCAAACCGCAATGCTGGAAATCAAAACCGAGATATCCCTAGATCAGAATCAATGAAAAAACTTGAACTTAAAACCGAACTCCTCCAAACATCCAATCGGATTCAAAGCATATAATAACATGCACCAAATCGCAAAACAAGATAACCGCAAGAGGAATCGAAAAAACCTGGAAACCGTGGAGACCGTGGAAACCGTGGAATCCGTGATCACCAAGCAATCCAATGAACTCTTGAGGCCGAATTGCAACTCAACTTCAAATCGCCAAACCCTTTGCTAGATCTGATTGAATTGTTAGGAATTTGATTAAAATTTGTGCTGAAAATCTTAATCAAACCCTTTATACACCTTTGCGCAATCCAAATCCAAATCAAAACCCAAAAAAGATTGGATTTTTTCGTCCAAATCTCCTTCACAAACAAGGAATCAAGTTACGATCTCCCAACCAAATCCAAATCTGAGTCCGAATCAATGATCCAAACCAAATTCACGCTCAAGATCCACCAAGAACCCTCTTTTGCCAAGTTCAAACCCTACTCCAAGACCGAATAAGATCAAAAACTTGCCACAAATTGCTTATAGTTTTGTGCGGAATCAAGAGTAGAATCCGTTAAACCATAATTCATCGGTGGAAAGTTAATGAAATTTGAAGAAATTGGCCTCCAAAGGAAGGAAGAAAGGCTGCGCCTTTTTTCTTCTTTTTTTGCCCCAGAGCTAGATTATTGAGAGCTCTTTCGAGATTCTGTTTCCTTAGCTTTGGGGCTAGTAGGGTGGTTGGTTTGGTTGGCAGGGGAGTTAGGGTAGCTGTTATGATATAGTGTCAGGTTAAGTATGGGATTTGTAGTGGTAAGTATGGTTTTATGGGGGAGGGGATTCTGTGATCTCAAGAAGGAAAGTGGGAGGATTATCAAATTTGGTACCTATAGGTTTCCATTTGGGAGGATTTATATCCTTCATTGTGCATCCTAGTGTCCTAATCTAGAACAGTGACTACAATACAGTCGGATTTCATCATATTAAATGTTATACTTTTTGTTGTTAGAGATTGATCCTAGTTGTATGCATTGTTTCATAGGTTTTAGCAAGTCAATCTCTACACACAGTTTGATAGCATAGGGTCTTGTTAGGGGCTCAGCAGTCACATTTTTTTTTATGAAATTCCCAATACTATTGCCTAGGGCTTCCATAAACGATGGATTATATTAATAAAGAAGAACATCTCTAACCGTAATCCAGATGGGAACAATAGAAGATTCAGTATGAGGATTAAAATCAGGAGTCCATATAAGTACCTTCATCTGCACTCCTTTAAAATTCCATAACTCCTTAATCCAGCATCTGATGTGTCCATTTTATGTGCATAACTTAGTACTATTTTGGGTCACTTTTGTGCTCTTTTATTATCAAGAGCTTGTGTTTTACCTTGAAATTCATTTAGGAGGGGTAAGAGAAACTTTACGCTCTTTTACCTCTTCTAAGTGGATTTTACGTGACAAGGGAAGAACACGGAGGCAATGAAGACCGGAGGCCATTGAAGATCACATTTTTGAAGACTTGCTTTGAAGACATAAAGACCGGAGGCCATTGAAGACCATTTTTGGAGACATTGAAGACTTGAAAAATGAGAGGAATTGCTACGAAGATAATTGTATACCACAAGAAGAAGAAAAGGAAACAAGGAAAAATTCTGGCATTTTGTCGCGAGTCACGATGGCCCCATCGCGAGTCACGACGAGCCCCTTCGCAAGTCGTGATGGCCCCGTCGTGAGTCACGATGAGCCCATTGTGAGTCGCGACCTACGGGTGGCCAAAATTTCACCTTATCCTTTTTGTACTATAAATAGCACTCTCTTTCCTCTCATTCAGATTCTTCTGGATCTGCATTTTTGGTACTGTTTAGAACCCTATTTCCTTCCTTTTTCATCTTTGATTTTTCTTGTTTCATGTTTGGTTGTTTAGCATTAATTAGCATGAACTCTTGTAGCTAAACCTAGTTCTTGGGAGTAATTGACTAACGCTTCCAAGCCCATGTCTTGAGAACAATTTGTAGCCTATTTAATACTCTGACTATTATGCATTTATGGAGCATTGAATGTGTTTGTTAATGTCATTAATGTTATTGAAAGCTTGAGTATATGAAGTACTTGTATGATATGCTTGTTAGGGTTTGGGGAAATGGGTTGATTTCCTCTTTTCTTGATAGGAATCCAAGAGTATAATTTAGAGCTTTTGATTGTGTTGATGGATTGATAATTGCTAGATGAATATGATAATGTTGAACTCTTTGTCATGTTTGTTGCTTATAGAAAATGAGAAAAGTCTATGAATGTCGATCGTTCTTGACTAATATCGTGTAAATGCATGAATTGGTTAAATGCTTAGACATGGTGTAGTGTTTATAAGTGTCTCCAAGCTTGTGGATTCTTCTTGCTAAATTCCATCAATGGGATACTTTTAGTCGTGTTTCGACTACGGGAGTCATTGGTGAGGTTTGACAAGAGATGTCGAATTCACTCTTGCAAACTACTATCTAAGAAGGATAGAAGTTAAGTCTTCACAAAAAGTAGTGAAAGTAGTAAATAGGTTGCATGTTCAATAATGGATAAGAGGCTTGGAAGTGGAAGTCAATTGTGCCCAAACTTTCGTTAACTGTTGTTTTCATCTTATCTTTAGTTATCTTGCATGATTATCATAGTTCTCTTGCTTTGCTAATTGTTGTCTTTCAATTTGATATTTTAGGATAAAAAACAAACCCCCCATTGTTTACATGCTTTTATATGTATCTATGTATGTATATGCCTGTTATGTTTTCTCCTATATACGTTTAAACACTTGAAAATATCCATCTTCTCGTGAACTACCCCGACTTGCCATTATCTACTTAATTGTAGATAGGAAGTATTAGGACTTAAAAGTATTAACTTTGAGATGTACGACGACGACCTCCCAAATTTTGGCGCCGCTGCCTGGGAGGAGGCATTTATTTTTAAGTGTTTGGGCATATTATATGTGATTATATGCTATTTGTAAATATTTGTTAGTTTACTTTTACTTTGATTTCTTAGTTGATTTTCTATTTTCACTTGGCTTGGAAGCGTATTGTTCGAGTTCTTAGTGTATGGTTCGTACGCGATCCTATTCACAAGAACCCCTACACTACGACCCTAAGTTGGAGTTGAATTTGAGATGGGCTAGGAGCCTTTCTTTGGAAAGTGTGAATAACACCCTTCCAAGACACCATTTTGTGGATACATATTCCTCAATGGAACATCAATCGAGCATGAAGATGAGTATCTGAGAGGGGAACCTTACTATCCCCCTCTTCAAGGGCGAGCCCCTCCTCTCCACCAAAGAGAAATTCCTTTGGGGCAACCTTTGTTGAGAGACATCATGGCCCCCAACCTCGATCAACAACCGATGTACATCGAGTATCCCGTGGTTGGACCGAACGGACACTTTGAGGTAAAGACTAGGTTCATCTACATGCTACCCATCTTCCTTGGTAGGCAAGGGGAGAATGCCAACAAACACCTCACCGAATATCACTTCTTGTGTGGTGGTACGGTCCCCCATGGGGTGGATGAAGATTTCTACAAGTTGAAGGAATTCCCGTTCACACTAAGGTATGGTGCAAGGGATTGGCTCCACTACCTACCGCCCAAGAGCATTAAGAGTTGGCTTGATATGAAAACCAAGTTTCTAGCCAAATACTTTCCTTCCTTTTAGATATGCCGCCTTGAAGAAGGACATAAGCAACATCCTCCAATGGCATGAAGAAGCCCTCTTCGACTATTGGGAGAGGTTTAAGAAGCTTTTAGCGAGTTTCCCTTATCACGGTTATTCGAAGGGGGATTTGGTTTATTACTTCTACAATGGCCTTCTTGATGAAGATCAAAGGTTGGTGAGAAGTTCTTCTGGTGGTACCCTTGGGAACAAAACATCCTCTGAGGCCATGCAATCATACGAAGAGCTAGCAGAAGAATCAAGAAACTTTAGCTCAAGGGTCGATTTGAGAAGGAGAAATCCAATGCATGCAATTGACTCTTTAAATAGTGGAAAGCTCGAGGACCAAGTCTCGACCCTTGCATCCATGGTGAAATCTTTGATGACAAAACCCGAAAATGCACCACATGTTAAATCATGTGAAATTTGTTACTTGGCGCATCCTACAGACACTTGCCCCACTTTGCAAGAGGATTATATTGAAGAGGTAAGTGTTATGGGCTATCAAGGGAATCAAGGCTACCAAGGCAACCAAGGATATCAAGGTGGGCAAGGCTACCAAGGTTATCAAGGGTACCAAAACCGGCTGTACAATTCAGGAAATCGTGATAACACGAACCTCCTGTATGGAAACCCTCAATGAAGCCAAAACCCTCACCCATATCGGCTTCCTCAACAACAATATAGGCCACCTCAACAACAATTTCAAAGGCTCCAAGATGAACCCCAAGACCAAGGGGAGAGCTCGGGGCTAACAAAAGATGAGGTGATGTAAGCCATTCACCGGTTGGGCATGTGTGCAGAGAAAAGCGAGAAATTCCAAGATGAAGCCAAAGCAATCATCAAGAACTTGGAAACACAAGTGAGCTAAATAGCTCAAGTGGTGAATCGGATGGAGTCCCGAGAAAAAGGCAAGCTACCCTCCCAACCGGAGATCAACCCTCGACAAAATGTAAGTGCCATCGCTTTGAGAAGTGGTAGAGAGGTTAGCACTTCAATGGATAATGAAATTGTTGAAGAGGATCCTGAGAGGATTGAGGTGTTTGAAAAACAAGTTGAGAAGAAAGAAGCTCGTGAGGGGATTGCCAAAGAGTTAGCCAAAAAGAGCAAGGAAGAAGAATCGAGGTGGACAAATTGATGCCAAGGCCGAAGTCAACCTCCATCCTAGAACCTTCATCTCCCCCTCACAAAAGAGAAAAGATAGTGGAGATCCTTCCATATGTACCAGAACCTCCATTTCTAGAAGCCTTGAAAGAAAAAAGGAGGAATGAGGACAGTAAGGACATCTACGAAGTCTTTCATAGATGTGAGGTAAATATCCCACTCTTGAATTCCATTGAACAAATTCCTAGATATGCTAAATTTCTCAAGGAATTATGTGTTGTGAATAGGAAACAAAGGGCCAAAAATAAATTGAAAAATGAAAAAAGTGAGCATGTTTCCGCCTTGTGTCAAAAAGAGCTACCCCCTAAATGTAGCGATCCCAGTATGTTCGCATTCCCTTGCATAATAGGAAATACACATTTTGAAAAGGCTATGCTTGATTTGGGTGCATCAATAAATATGATTCCTTACTCTTTATATGAAAACCTCAAATTGGGTACATTGCACAAAACCGGGGTGGTAATCTAATTGGCCAATTGTTCTAGTGCATACCCTAAAGGTTTTATCGAGGACGTGTTGGTTAAGGTGGATTCCTTAGTTTTCCCCACAGATGTTTACATCCTTGACATGGAGCATGATAAACATGCTGCCCCGATTTTGTTCGGGAGGCCATTTTTGAAAACCTCTAGGACAATGATTGATGTGCATAAAGGTACCCTCACCATGGAATTTGATGGAATAAAAGTAGAGTTTCACATAAATGACTCTATGAAGTATCCCAGTGAAGAAAATGCTTGCCATGCCCTAGATATTGTTGAAGAAGTTGTGCAAGATGTTTTTGAACTAAATGGTGATGATTCTTTGTTAGTTTCTTTGCAATGTGATAGTAATGATGCCCACAATGTATACTGTATGAGCACTAACTTGAAGGAAAGCTTTGAGGATTTGAACCTGCTTAAAGAAATGAAACCGAGTCTCTCAAAACCTTCTCCTCTACTCTTAGAGGAGCTCGAGGAACTGGGATTCCTTCCATCACTTGTGAAAGCACCAGTGATTGAACTTAAATCGTTGCCAAGTGACCTCAAGTACGCTTTTCTTGGGGAAGGAGAGACGCTTCCGGTTATCATTTCAAGCAAGCTCACCAAAGAGCAATAAGAGAAGTTGATGGTTGTGTTACGGGAAAATAAGGAAGCAATTCGATGGACTATTGCTGACATCAAATGCATAAGTCCACCCACTTATATGCATAGAAGCTTGTTGGAAAAAGATGTGAGACCCGTCCGGCAACCCCAACGCCCTTTGAACCCACCTATGATGGATGTGGTGAAGGAGGAAATCCTCAAGTTACTCCAAGCGGGCATGATCTATCCAATCTTAGATAGCAAGTGGGTGAGTCCAACTCAGGTGGTACCCAAGAAGAGCGGGGAGATGGTGGTCGAAAATGAGAAGGGTGAAATGGTGCCCACCCGAGTTCAAAATGGGTGGTACATTTTCATCGATTAACGGAGATTAAATGCGGAAACCCGGAAGGATCACTTCCCATTGCCATTCATTGATCAAATGCTTGAGATGTTAGCAAGCCACCCCTTCTATTGCTTTTTGGATGGGTACTCGGGGTACTTTCAAGTGGCTATCACCCCGGAAGACAAATAAAAGACCACCTTCACGTGTCCCTTTGGTACGTTTGCTTACCGACGCATGCCTTTCGGGTTATGTAATGCCCCCGCAACTTTCCAAAGGTGTATGGTAAGCATTTTCTCAGAATTTTTTGAAAATTTTGTCAAGGTATTCATGGATGATTTCACCATTCATGGTAATTTATTGACAACTGTTTAGCAAATTTGGCACAGGTTCTTAAACATTGCATTGATACTAATCTTGTGTTAAATTCTGAGGAGTGTCATTTTATGGTAGAGAAAGGCATTGTCTTAGGCCATGTTGTCTCCTCTAAGGGTATTGAGGTTGAGAAGGTAAAGATAGACACAACTCAAACTTTGCCTTATCCTACTAATGTGCGCGAATTGAGCTCTTTTCTTGGTCATGCAGGATTCTATCGCCGATTCATCGAGGACTTCTCAAAGATATCATCTCCTTTATGTAAGTTGTTGCAAAAAGAGGTGGAATTTGTGATGAATGAGGGTTGTAAAGAGGCCTTCGATACATTGAAAGGAAGGTTAGTTTCGGCCCCTATTATACAACTCCCAGATTGGTCGATGCCTTTTGAGATTATGTGCAATGCGAGTGATTACGCCGTTGGAGAGGTTCTTGGTCAAAGGGTGGGGAGAGCACCTCACACCATCTACTACGCATCTATGTCTCTAAATGAAGCCCAAAGAAACTATTCCACCACCGAAAAGGAGTTGCTAGCAGTAGTATTTTCCTTAGAGAAACTTCGATCTTATTTGCATGGTACAAAAGTTATTGTGTACACTGATCATGTAGTGCTTTGTCATTTAATGATGAAGAAAGAGGCCAAGCCAATATTGATTAGGTGGATCCTGCTTTTGAGCGAATTTGAGTTAGAGGTGCGAGACAAGAAGGGTGCGGAAAACCTTGTGGCCGATCATTTGAGCCGGTTGACTCCATGCAAAGACATTGAGGTAAACCCCAAAATAAAGGTGCAGCTGCAGGAGGAATTCCCTGATGAACAATTTTTCACCATTAGGGATCTCCAACCGTGGTATGCCGACATTGTAAATTTTCTTGTCGCCTGTAAATTCCCTCCTCATTTTTCAAAGGCCCAAAAGGATAAATTAAAGAGTGATGCTAAGTATTATGTGTGGGATGATCCATTTTTGTGGAGACATTGTGCGGATCAAGTTGTTATGAGATGTATCCATGATAATGAAGTACACTCAATTCTTGAATTTTGTCATTCTCATGCATGTGGCGGTCATTTTGGAGCAAAGAGGACCGCTAGGAAAGTTTTAGAAAGTGGGTTTTATTGGCCTACATTGAATAAGCATGCATACACCTTTTGCAAATCTTGTGATGAATGCCAGAGAGTAGGAAATATCTCCACTAGGAATAAAATACCGCAAAGGCCTATTCTATATTGTGAAATCTTTGATGTTTGGGGTATTAACTTTATGGGACCTTTCCCTAGTTCTTATGGCTTTACATATATTCTTCTTGCCATTGATTATGTGTCGAAGTGGGTTGAAGCAAAACTCACTAGGACTAACGATTCTAAAGTGGTTGCAGAATTTCTGAAAGATAACATCTTTTCTAGGTTTGGGGTACCCCGAGACTTGATTATTGACCGTGGCACCCATTTTTGCAATCGGACCATAGCGGCACTTTTGAAGAAGTATGGCTTCACTCACAAGACATCAACCGCCTATCACCCACAAACCAATAGGTAAGCCAAAGTTTCCAATATGAAAATCAAGTCCATCCTTCAAAAAATGGCTAACCCTAACCGGAAGGATTGGAGTTCTCGGTTGAATGATGCCTTGTGGGCGTATAGGACAGCTTACAAGACACCAATTGGCATGTCTCCATACTGGTTAGTGTTTGGTAAGCCCTATCATCTACCGGTGGAAATTCAACATAAGGCATACTGGGTGGTCAAAGAATTCAATCTTGATATAGATGAGGCCAGCTTGCAAAGAAGTCACAATTGGATGAAATGGATGAGATCCGGAGGGAGTCCTATGAGAATGCTGAAATCTATAATATAAAGAGAAGACTAAAGTTTGGCATGACAAGATGATCATCAGGAAGGACTTTGACGTTGGTCAAAAGGTCCTCCTATTCCAATCTCGCCTTCGCCTATTTCCAGGTAAGTTGAGGTCCCGATGGATCAGTCCTTTTGAGGTGGTTAAGGTATTCCCGTATGGCACAGTGGAGATTCTAGATCGAGCTAAGTCCAATACTTTCAAGGTTAATGAACAACATTTGAAACCTTACCACGAGAATTTTGTGCTGGAAAAAGGAGAGGATGTTGATCTCCTCAATTCGGTTTGTGAGTAAAACCCAAGAAAAGGGAGTCAGTCGTGCCGGCGATGTTAAATAAACTTGGTTTTGATTATCCGGATCGTCATTCGTGACTTTCTATTGATGTTTTTTGGTTTTGAATTTTATCATTAAGTTTCATTGTTTTGCTTTATGCTTTTCATGGGTTGTTTTCTCCATGATTTGGTAGCAATTTTGAAGCCAAGGCATTGGAATTTTGAAGGGAGAAATGCTTGGAGTCAAGAAGGAAAGACTTGGACAAGAGAAGCAATTATAAATTTTTTCTAAGTGCCAGGTTAGTAGCCCGTAGCGAGTCGGGACCACATCTTCGCAAGTCACGATGGGCTCAGTAATTTTGGGTTAAATTTAAGCTCTCGGATGCCACTTTCCGAGAGTCACGAGTTACGATGACATCGGGAGGGATTCGTCGCGAGTTGCGACCAAATCAGGGATTTTGGCTAAAAATGGGGGTGTCAGCCAAAACTTTCCGCAAGCGCGATGGCCTCGCAATGGCCTTGTGAGGACCTCATCGTGACTTGCGATGGAGGGGTTGCGAGTTGCGATGTACTCAGAAATCTTGTGTTGAAATGGAGGTCTCGGCCTCCACTTTTCACGAGCCGCGATGGCCTCGCAAGGACCTCATCACGAGCCCTCAAAGTGTACCCCCTCGAGACCTCAAGGCAGTAAGCCCTTGACTCGAGCAGAACTTGAATGACCATCACACTCTCGAGGCCAGTCCTTGAGACCAGCCCTCGAGACATATCCCCCTTGAGACCTTGAAGCCCTGAACCCTCGACTCGAGCAGAACTTGAAAGTTCATCACCCTCTCAAGGCTACCCCTTCGAGACATCATCACCTCGAGACCTCGAACCCATGAACCCTTGACTCGAGCAGAACCATAAAGTCCATCACCCTCTCGAGGCCACCCCTTCGAGACATCACCACCTCGAGACCTCGAAGTCCTGAACCCTCGACTCGAGTAGAACCATAAAGTCTATCACCCTCTCGAGGCTAGCCCTTCGAGACATCACCCTCTCGAGGCCAGCCCTTCAAGACATCACCCCCTCGAGGCCTCAACTCAAGCCAAACCTAAAGTCCATCATTCTCTCGAGGCCAGCTCTCGAGACTAGCCTTTTGAGATGTCGAAGCCTCGAGCCCTCGAGGTGTCATCTTTCATCCTCGAGCCTAGCTTCTCGAGACCTCGAAGCCTCAAGTCCTCGAGGTGTCATCTTTAATCTCCTCGAGCCTAGCTTCTCGAGACCTTGAAGCCTCGAGCTCTCAAGATATCATCTTTTATCCTTGAGCCTAGCTTCGCGAGACCTCAAAGTCGAGAGCCCTCGAAGTGTCGTCTTTCATCCTCGAGCCTAGCTTCTCAAGACCTCGAAGCTGAGAGCCCCCAAAGTGTCATATTTCATCCTCGAGCCTAGCTTCTTGAGACCTCAAAACCAAGAGCCCTCGAAGTGTCATCTTTCATCCTCAAGCTTAGCTTCTCAAGACCTCAAAGCCGCTAGCCCTTGAAGTGTCATCTTTCATCCTCGAGCCTAGCCATACCTAATGCCCCTTGAGACCACCCATCGTGAGTCGCAAAAAACACATCACGAGTCACAATGGTTGTATTAATCTGCATTAAAAAGATGGGCTAAAATCATTTTTCCACAAACATATCCACAATCTTTCATCTCTTCCCGCTACTCTTTCATCTTCAACTTGTCATCCACAAGCGCCGCCGCTGCCGCTCGCCGCCACTAACAGCCGGCCTCCACCACTCACAACCACCACTCCATACCCCATCCTTTATTCCCAACCTCCACCCACAAATTGAAAAAAAAATCATTGAAGAACACAAACCCTAGAATTTGGGGGTTTCATCACTTTGAGCAATTCAATTTTGAATTGATTGTGGGCTTCCTCTTTTCTTCTTCCTATGCATCTTGGTGGTACATTTATTCACTTTATTGAGATTGAATTGAGATTATGAATGTTTAATCTATTTTTTTATGGATATTGTGTAGATTATGTGTGATGCCTTAGGAAATTGAATAGTTGGATCTTGGTTGATTTTGGTGAATAAATTGTGCCAGCAATTCAATTTGATGGATATTGTGTGCATATTTTATGGTTGCAGTTTGGATTGTACTATGCTTGTTTGAGTTGGAATTGTGTGCAATTATGTTGATGTGGCTGAGAACATATTGTGACTTATGCTAGATAGAGGCATATTGGCCCTTGATTCAACATAGTTGTTATTTGGATAAAATGTTATTGTGCTTTGCAATGTTATTTTTAGGGTGGTTTAACCATGGGATGTGAATGTTTACATTGTGAATGTACTAATGGTAGCTAAGCTAGTTGAGCACAACTGTGGTTTTGAGATATAGCATATTGATTTCAACTATATGAGAACTTCATGGATTTGAGAATATGGGCTTGTTGGACATAGTATGGATTGTATATGCAATTGTGATTAGGACTTGAACTAGTTGACTTGATTTTGATTCGGTTTGTGATGAAGAACTAGTTTAAGGTTGAGTATGAATTTGCAATATTGTATATACACATATTCCTGTGTGTTTGACTTGTTTGCTGTGATTGTTAGATATGGCCCCCACGAAGAGGCCTAGGGCTCCTCCCCGAGGTGGGCGCACCGCCGTTCCACCTCCACCGGCTCCAAAATCAAGCCATTTACCTCCTCCTCCGGATAGGTACATGGGTTTGACTTGGATCACCGGATCCTATGCGGAAATATGGGAGGCCCTGGAGAAGCGCCAACTTAAGGAGTCAAGCTTTGTCGATGTGCCCACATTAGATACTCTCGGCCTCACTCAGCCTGTCAGATGCCTCCATGCAAAAGGGGGAATAGAAGGGCTTATGAGTATGAGCGCGTCTTCTTACCGGAGGTACACATTGGAATTCTTGTCCACAGTTCGTATAAGCAGCATGAGAGGCGACCAACCCTGCAAGAGGTACATTGCTTTTCACTTAGATGATATATCTAGGAAAATGACCGTCTAACCAATCGAAGAAGCCTTTGGATTTAACACCGTGGAAATACGGGCCAGGCTGGACCCACAGGCCCAGGAACAATCAATTGAGGATGGCATGCACTTTTGGAATGTCATCAACATAAGGCCAAAGAATTCCCATGATAAGAGTAGCGCCATCATCCACCCTGCACTCCGTTATGTACACAATCTATTTTTTGGCACAGTACTTTGCTCCGCGGAGCCGACGAATGTGCCAGACAATGACATTCACTTTCTGTAGCACTTAATGAGTGAGGGGCCAGGATACGGGCTGTGGGCAGAATTGTGGATGAAGAGAATTGTGGAGGTGGCAGAAAAACCCAAGGGAAAGATCATGGTCGGAGGCATGATAGGCCTTTTAGCAGAGTACTTGGGATTGGTTCCTCCAACTGACTTTCCACGCTTAGGGAGGTGCACATCCTATCTTATCACCATTAAGAGGCTAGTTATATTTGAGATGCTTAGTGCCACATGGACCACGGGGCTCTTCCATTGGTTGTATGGTGCGAGGAAGGTCACATTCATGGCACTTCCTCAGTCGAGCAAGACGAAGCTGGAATTTAACACACCTCTGGGAGATTTGGAGATTTCACCGGACTCCTCATGTAGAGATGATTTCCAGAGTGAGCTTCGTGACCTTGGCCCAGCTCCTTTCTAGCGTGATGATAGCACTCCACCTCCCTCTGAGCAACAGCAGCAGCAGCACTCCACGCAGCATCCACCAGAGACAGAGCCCATACAGGAGGACAATGTGCCACCTCACTATTCCCAGCCTCCACCGGACTTCTACGAGCGGATGATGCAGACTATGCAGGATGAATTCCACTGACAGGACAGCATGATATTGGAGCCCAATGTATTTATCTCCCTGACCTTGATTGGCATGGACAAGGAGATTGACCACTTGTCAGCTCGCATCCATGAGATGCAGTCCCAGGCAGGGGGTATCTCAGGCCCCGATCCGGGAGAGGAGAGGCAAAGAGTGAGGAGGTAGAGGAGCACGGAGTGGCTAGCACAGTATCAGCAGTGCTACTTTGGCGGTAGCCCTTCTTCATCACAACATTGATTTTGTGAGCACCACATCTTTACCCTTTCCATACTTCCCTTTGTACGTTTTTACCCTATTGTCTACATTAAGGGAAATGTAGTGTTCTAAGTATGGGGAGGGGTATCTACTACGTTGAGGTGATAGGGATTGGAGACACTTTTGCATAACTCTTTTGTTTTGTTTTGGATATTTTCTCCCTATTGTTTTGGGATGTTTTTCTTTTGATGTACTTGGATAATGTTGGCATTGATACTTTTCTTAGCCTTAACATTTGGAAAGCCATTTTCTACTTTTTGGATTGGAGACACGTGAAAAATGCTAAAAATATTTTGAAAAAAAAGAATCCCGCTAAGTAGAAAACCCGAGAGGGCAACTTAGGTAACATTGGGGGCCCGGATAGGTCGAAAACCTGAAATGGCAGCCTAGGAAAAAATGAGACGCTAAATGTGCGGAAAAATGTGAGATGTGAGCCAAAGAAACATGATGTGTGGCTAGGATGAAAACCTGAAAGGGCTCCTAGGCAAAATGAGAGAAAACGAGAGAAATTTAAAAATGTTAAGTGTTTACTCATTTGCTGGCGTTGGAGTCATAGGGTTGTAGTGACCACACGGATGGATTGGGTAGCTTGACATATTGATGACCTTTTGGGAGTGGAAAATTTAGCGGGAGAAGACGAAGTAAGTTATGAAATTCTTGGTCGTTAATATGCATCATTTTTTGGTTGATATATTGATATAAAGTGGAGCATGTGTTTTGAACCTTATACATGTCTTTAGCTTCACCTTTTATCATTGGATTTGGGATTATCAATTTAGGATTTGGAGATGTTTTAGGAATATCAATGAATTGATGGGTTGATATGGTTTGGGTAGACTTAGGAATAGCGGTTGTGGGAAACTTCTCATTTGACCTTAATTTTGGGATGTGTGATATTGAGAGTTTTTTGAGGTATTGATTTGGGGGAATAGTAGTTAGGATGTGGATACGTCATTTCCTTTAGATGCTTGGATCTTTTATTACTCGAGGGCGAGTAAGGTTTAAGTGTGGAGAGGTTGATGTGTCCATTTTATGTGCATAACTTAGTTCTATTTTGGGTCACTTTTGTGGTCTTTTATTATCAAGAGCTTGTGTTTTACCTTGAAATTATCTTAGGAGGAGTAAGAGCAACTTTACGTTCTTTTACTTCTTCTAGGTGGATTTTGCGTGACAAGGGAAGAACAAAGAGACAATGAAGACTGGAGGCCACTGAAGATCACATTTTCAAAGACTTTTGAAGACTTTCTTTGAAGACATAAAGACCGGAGGCCATTGAAGACCATTTTTGGAGACATTGAAGACTTGAAAAATGAGAGGAATTGCTATGAAGATGATTATATACCACAAGAAGAAGAAAAGGAAACAAGGAAAAATTCTGGCACCCGTTGCGAGTCACGATGCCCTCATCGCGAGACCGTTGCGAGTCATTGTGGGCCTGTTGCGAGTCGAGACCAACGGGTGGCCAGAATTTCACCTTATCCTTTTTGTACTATAAATAGCACCCTCTTTCCTCTCATTTAGATTCTTCTGGATATGCATTTTTGGTACTGTTTAGAACCCTATTTCCTTCCATTTCCATCTTTGATTTTTCTTGTTTCATGTTTGGTTGTTTAGCATTAATTAGTATGAACTCTTGTAGCTAAACCTAGTTCTTGGGAGCAATTGACTAAGGCTTCCAAGCCCATGTCTTGAGAACAATTTGTAGCCTATTTAATACTCTTACTATTATGCATTTATGGAGCATTGAATGTGTTTGTTAATGTCATTATTGTTATTGAAAGCTTGAGTAAATGAAGTACTTGTATGATATGCTTGTTAGGGTTTAGGGAAATGGGTTGATTTCCTCTTTTCTTGATAGGAATCCAAGAGTATGATTTAGAGCTTTTGATTGTGTTGATGGATTGATAATTGCTAGATGAATATGATAATGTTGAACTCTTTGTCATGTTTGTTGCTTATAGCAAATGAGAGAAGTCTATGAATGTCGATCGTTCTTGACTAATCTCGTGTAAATGTATGAATTGGTTAAATGCTTAGATACGGTGTAGTGTTTATAAGTGTCTCCAAGCTTGTGGATTCTTCTTGCTAAATGCCATCAATGGGATACTTTTAGTCGTGTTTCGACTACGGGAGTCATTGGTGAGGTTTGACAAGTGATGTCGAATTCACTCTTGCAAACTACTATCTAAGAAGGATAGAAGTTAAGCCTTCACAACAAGTAGTGAAAGTAGTAAATAGGTTACATGTTCAATAATGGATAAGAGGCTTGGAAGTGGAAGTCAATTGCGCCTAAGGTTTCGTTAACTGTTGTTTTCATCTTATCTTTAGTTGTCTTGCATGATTAGCATAGTTATCTTGCTTTGCTAATTGTTGTCTTTCAATTTGATAATTTAGGATAAAAAAAAACCAAACCCCCCTTGTTTACATGCTTTTATATGTATATATGTATGTATATGCCTAGTATGTTTTTTCCTATATATGTTTAAACACTTGAAAAGATCCCTCTTCTCGTGAACGACCCTGACTTGCCATTATTTACTTAATTGTTGATAGGAAGCATTAGGGCTTAAAAGTATTAACTTTGAGAGGTACGGCGACGACCTCCCAACATCTTTGATAGTCCGTTGGATCTTCTAATCGGATTAGGATGTGCTTGTAGTTTAGGGAGCTGAGTTGGTATTTGGAGACGAATCCTGCAGTCTGGAAAGCCTGTTCGATTTGTTCCATAGAGAGTATTCCCTTGATGAATTTCCCTACTAGGGCATTGGAGTAGTGTGAAGAGAGCTGGTGAATTTCATCATCGATGAAGAGACAAGCAGTATCACCTAGATGGCAATTTTTTGGTTTGATTTCTGGATTTAAGGGCAGTGAGGAGCAAAGCGAAGGAGATTTGGCTTTCAGTGCAGCGGCGAAAGATTTCTGTCCTCCGGGTGGAGGCAAGTCCGCCATGGCAGCGAGCACAGAGACCGTTTCCGGTGAAAATAAATGTTACTAGTGTGCCAGAGAGAAAGAAAAAGGGGTTACAGAGAGAAAAACGTTTCCCGAGGAAGAGAGCTGCGAAAAAAATAACCGCACTTGATTTTCATTTTCATCCAACATTTTCAACATTTTTGATAAAATATTTTAAAAAAAAAATTTTAAATTTAAATTTTAAGAGACAAAAATAAATTATAAAAGTAAATTGTATTATTGAATTTCACATTTTAATTTATTTGGCTAGAAAAATTTATTTAAATTAAATATTAAAATGTATAATTAATGAGTAAGATAGAGAAAATTAAGTGGAGCCCATGAAACGGTTGCAAAAGGGTTTCAACGCATTGTGGAGAGAAAAATGGAATAGTTCCTTTGTGATTTTAGCTGCTAAAGTGGAAGAAAGAGATTGAATATTTAATAAAATAAAACCACAAAAATATTTACAAAAGAGTTATACCATTGCACGCTCTAAGTTAATAGGTATCGTACTATTGGACAAAGAATACATTCCCGAGCTCTTTTTTTTAGATGAAAACACCTGAGGGTGGGGGATGGTACATTGGTACCCCAAGCCAATTAATGAGCGAGCCAGAATCATCATAGTAGTTTATACAACAGGCAACATGATTGCCTCCAAAAGAATGGTCAGTTACTATTATCTATGAAACAAAACTATATGCCAAAATCAAAGGTTAAAGAGGAAGAGAAACTAAAAAATAAGGTAGTTGCGATTCCAAAGTAATAAAATCTCCACTCCAAGTGTTAATTCATTACTTTGGCCAGGCAACTACTAGTCAATCAGATCAGTAAGTAGAACTAATGAAGGGGTTGGGCTAATAATTCTGCCAATGGTGATAATCTGAGCTCATATCCAGTAGAAAAGTGCAGACCATGGTAAGGCAGCCGAAGGGGGTATCTAATTAACATGGCACGTGGGCAGCAAATCAAGTCCAAACATAAGCATATCCAGAGCCATGGTAGATTATCCTCCAGAACTTGAGACAAATAACAAGAAGAATTAGCAGTATCAATCTTCTTTGGAAGCATATCTATGAATCCTAATATAGGGGGTATGTATACTATCCATATAGATAAGACCTTTAATGTGTGAAGGAATGGTAGACAAATCTAGAGAAGCTTCCATCGGGTAGGATGAGTGGTATTTAGCAATAGCATCGGCTACTGAGTTACATTCTCTATAGGTGTGCTTAAGGGGAATATCAGTTAGGAGATTGTGAACTTGGAAAACTAGAGGGTATAGAGACCATTTAGAACAGGTTGGATCATTATTCATAGTAACCGCCTGTAAAGAGTCAGATTCCAATATGAGGTTAGGATGTCTAGGGATACAAATCTGACAAGCCAATAGTACAGCTTTTATTTCTGCCTCTAGAGGTGATCTGGCAGTTATGGATTCCAACCTAATTAGGATTGGAAACCCATAGTTATCTCTGGCAA
This sequence comes from Rubia yunnanensis, assembly GCA_037428765.1. NCBI lineage: Eukaryota > Viridiplantae > Streptophyta > Magnoliopsida > Gentianales > Rubiaceae > Rubia > Rubia yunnanensis. The sequence continues at coordinate 113,648,747 of CM075061.1, read as the reverse complement.
TAAAACTAATTGATACAGAGTTAGAAGACCAGGAGGCATTCACATTAATTTTGATGAAATTAGGACCTGGAAATTCCCAGTATACAATGGATATGGAGGGTTTTGGAGGTGGTCTCGGAAGGGGTATCAGTGAGGGGAAGTGACGGTGAAAGTTGGGAGCAAGGAGAAGCTGTAATGGATAGGTAAAGTAGGTCTCTAACTTCTTTACCTATGTGGGTAGAAGAAAAAGGTTTGTTATAAAAAAGAATGCATTCCTGGCTTTCCATAATGACCAGCAGATCAGGAGGGGGGGGGGGGTAACAATCGACATGCCATTCTTTGTGGATCAAGGAGGTCATTACAGTTCTAAAAGATAAAGAAGGTGTCCACAACATTATGCACATTTTGCAGATTAAAGTTAACTAAGGTAGCACTCTCAGTCCAGATAGACTTAGCCAGATGGCAACCGATAAAAAAATGTTCTAGGGAGTCAGATTGGTTACAAACCGGGCATTTTGAAGCCATACTAAAACCACATTTTTTGAGGATATCATCAAATGGTAAAAAAGAGTTTAGCAATTTCCAGGTAAAGATAGAAATCTTCTTTGGTAACTTAGGGTTCCATATCTGTTTTGTAAATGGGAAAGTACCTGATAAGTATATGAGAGCTTTATAGGCTGATTTAAATGTGAATCTGCCAGTCTCTTCAGGTTTCCAGACCAGTTTGTCTTCTCTGTCATGAGTAATTTCTGCATCTAGCAAAAATAGCAAAGTATCATTTTCCAGGAAAGGAGAGATCTGAGATAAAATCGAACCTTTGTTGTTTATAAAATCAGCTACTGAGCAGGGGAAGAGAATATAAATGATGTGGGGTGGAACAAAGTTTAGCAGTGGACCATTTGGACACCAGTTAGCATAACAAAATTCACATTTGCCTTGGGCATGGATAATTAGAGAATTCTTTTCTGTAAAAGAGTTTATATTACAGATTCTCTTCCAGGTTTTAGAACTTTTATGAGTCAGGGGTAGTGACCATAGCAGTTTTGCCCACAGGGTGTTTCCTAGTTGGCTTTTTCACTCTAATTTAAGCGACCATGAATCAATAATTGCCTGAATAGATCTAAAACCTAGTCCATAGTGAGATTTGGGAATACTAATATCAGACCACTTTTTCCATACCTTATTTCTCCTATCATCAGTTTCCCCCCAAAAGAATCTAGACATTCTTTTTTCAATGGATTTAACAATAGATCTAGGGGGCTTAAGGACAATCCATATATGCTGTGGGAGAGACTATATACATGATTGGTTCAATGTCATTTTACCTCCTGTACTTAACCATTTATTCTTCCAGTTTTTTAATCTTTTGTCCATGATTTCCAGCATAGGGTGGAAATATCTAGCTAGAGTTCTGCCTTTGAAGATAGGACAACCTAGGTATTTAAAGGGGAGAGTGCCTTTCTTCATCCCTAGGATAGTTCTAATTTGATGTTTTTTTTTTCAGCCGTGGCTCTATTACTGATGTAAAATTCATATTTCTCATAGCTGATTTCCTGGCCTGATGTTAATTCAAAAATTTGTAGAAATGCTTTAATCTTAATCAGGCTAGGTTTTGATGCTTGCATAAAAATTATAGTGTCATCCGCATAGCTTAAGTGAGAAGCTGGTGTGATGTTAGAGGGCAGTGAAAAATATTGCAAGCTGTTATTCTGAAAAATGTAGAGAGACTCCTAGAAAAAGATTCAGTGAAAATATTAAACAGGAAGGGGGAAAGGGGATCACCTTGTTTGATACCTCTAGAGGATTTAAAAAAGCCCACGGGGTTACCATTGATAAGAACAGAGAAGTAGGCCTGGGAAAGGTTGTTCATCACAGCCTTGAGGAATTGACTTGAAAAACCAAATCTACACAATATACTATTTAAAAAACCCCAGCTAACCCTATCAAAAGCTTTTTTAAGGTCAAGTTTAAGAATACAATTTGGGTTCCTAGTTTTTCTATCTATGAACCTAATCATCTCCTTAAGGTATAGGATATTATCAGAGATATCTCTGTTCTTCATAAAAGCTGATTGGTTATGTGAAATCAGTTTCTCCATATAAGGTTTCAGTCTTTCCATAAGGACCTTAGAGCAAATTTTGTTAGCAACATTAGATAGGCTAATAGGTCTGAAATCATCAAAAGAAGAGGGAGTAGGTTTTTTAGGAATTAGAGTTCTTGGCATGTTAGAACCTGAGAGAAAATCATTGACTGCAGTTATTAAGTCCTCTTTTATAAATTCCCAGCATTTAGTGTAAAATTTGCTAGAGAAACCATCAGGTCCTGGACTACTATTTTTGTTTAGACTTATGACCACTAGTTTAAGTTCAGCTTCAGTCACTGGCTTGGATAAGCTAGAATTATCTTGCTCAGTAATAATGGTGTGTATTTGGCTAATAAAGTGTTGATAGTAGGTAGAGTCATTAGATTGGCTAGGTTCAGTCAGCAGATCAGAAAAATAGTTTACAGCTTCCTTTTGGATGTCTGAGAAATTGTCAAGCCATTTTCCATGACAATTTTTGATTTTGGAGATGTGCAATCTACAATTTTTCTCCTGAACATTTTTATGAAAAAATTGGGTATTATTATCACCACACTTAAACCAGTTTAGTCTTGACTTATGTTTCCAGTATTTTTCCTTTTCCTTTAAAGCTCTAATTAATAAGGCCTTTTTCTCATTATTGAGGTTGATGAGGTCAGCTTCTGAGTGAGATAAATCATAAACTGCTTCCTGCATTCTCAGGTTATCCTCAGCATTAATGACATTGGAGTCAATATTACCAAAACACTCTTTATTCCATGTCTTTATCACTTTCTTAAGTCGAATCAGTTTGAGATATAGACCCATCATTCCTATATGAGGAAGAGGAGTGGTCAAATTATGTCTAATTAAATCCAGGAATTCAGGCCTATTGAACCAGCAGTTGAGGAACCTAAAAGGTTTTGGGTGAGAGGGGATTTGGGATGAAATTTGTAAGAGAAGGGGTGAATGGTCTGATGATTACCTATTGAGGACCTGAATAGAGAAAGATGGGAATTTATTGCTCCACTGAAGTGTACATAAACCTCTATCTAGTCTCTTCGAAATAGGATTTCTAAGCCTAGAGTTAGTCCATGTAAAAATGTTCCCTACAGTATTAATTTCCTGTAAACCTTTGGTGTTAATCCAGTTATGAAAGTCCCTAATACTACCCATATTAGGAGAGCTAGGGACTTTATATTCAGAAGGTGTGATGATTGTGTTAAAGTCACCTATAAAAATAGTTTCATTAGATGGGAGGAGGTTTAGGTCATGCCACAGGCCTTTCTTCCCTCTCTAGTTCTAAGAGCATAAATAAAAACTATTTCCATATCTGAATTAGAGCCTTTGTGGAAGATTTTAACATTTAGGAACTGATTGAGGTGGCTTATAAGATTAACAGATATGAAGTCATTCCACATTAGCCAGATTTTGCCATTGTGGAGAGGAAGGTTATGGGAGTAATTTAGCTTCTCCATATAGTCTTGGCATTGGGAGTTATCATGCATGGGTTCTATTATACACAGGAGCTGAATTTTCTTGTGGTAAATCAAATGTTTTAATCTAAGCATAGAGGTTTCAATTCCTCCCAGGTTCCAAATTAAGAAATTAAATTTGAAGATGTGCATCATTGTTCACCTGATTTATGGTTTTTAGTGGCAAACCTTAGAATCATCTTGTTCAGTTGACTAAGGTAGTTTTTTTGTATTTAGCCTTACCTTGGCCATCATTCTTACCTGATAGTTTAGTTGTATCTGTTGGAGGGTCAGATTGCGGGTGGTGGTCCTCTGAATGGTCTTTTCCATCCTTCATAGAGTCCAGAGGATCCTGATCAGCACATTCATCAGTGATAGAGTGGTTATCCATGTCCTGCAAAGCAGAAAATCTATTTACCATCTTTCCTTGGTGTGAAAGTGGATGGTTAGTGGGGGAGAGCTGGAAAAGAGTAAGATGTTGGGATCCAATCTGGATGTCATCTTTTGCATAGGTTTTGGAGGACTTAAAAGGGGGAATGATACCTATTTGGTTTAAAAGATTTCTGAGAGATGTTTGGGATCTACCAGGGGATTGATTTGGAAAGGGTAGTTGAGGTAGCTGGGATGTGATGATCTGAGGGACAGCTACTGGTACCTCAGGTGCATATGATAATGGATCAAAGGCAGGGTTAGTATTGGCTAACTGGTGAGTAATGTTTCCGGAGTTGGGTGTGTTAGAAAGAGGCTGATTGTTAGTAAATCTAGCTGGAGCTCTATTCCTGTGGCATACCATTTAAGCATTGGTTCAAAATAGTTTTGGGAGATAGCTCTACATTGGCTGAGCGAGTGTCCTAGTTTGGCACAGTGATCACAATACAGTGGAATTTTATCTTCATACTCAATATTATACTTCCTATTGTTATTTATTGAACCTTATCAGATGAAGGTGTTAAGTGGCTTCTGTAAATCAATTTCAACACACAATTTGATAGCTGAAGGTCTGGTTAGCATTTCAGTGGCTAGGTTTGTTTTGATGAAATTGCCAATACTGTTACCAATAGCCTCAATTGATGAAGTATTATAAAAGTACAAAGGAACTTCCCTGATTGTACACCAGATAGGGACAATTGGGGATTCCTTGTGTGTTGAGAAGTCTGGCAACCACTTTAGGACCTTCATCTGAACACCATTGAAACTTCAGCTCCTTTTGATCCAGCATCTCTGGTAGTCGTTAACCTGGTCGAATCTGATGAGGATGTGTTTGAAGTCCAGTGATCCCAATTGGTATTTTTTGGTGAACCAGACCGTTTTGAAGGATGACTCCAGTTGTTCCATTGTGAGTCTCCCTTTGGTGAATTTTTTGACCAGAGCATTAGCGTAGTGAGCCGAGAGTTTTGAAATCTCTTCATCGGAGTATAGACATGTTGGTTCTCTGAGGTGTTCCAATTTTTGGGATTAGCTCAGGGTTATTCGGAAGTGATTGGCAGAGGGGGGTGGTTTGGATTGTAGGGCGGAGAGGAAGGATTTTTTGGTATTATTGGTGTTGTTATTCTCTGCCATAATGGCCGGCCGTTGGAGAGCCGTAACCAGCGGCGTCGCCGACGGCAATATAGAGCCGTTAGCGGTGTATGGAGCCATTACCGGCGAGGAAAGACGTTGGGGATTCAGAGTAACAGACAGAAGAGAGAGAGAAGACAGAAGAGAGAGAGAAAAAATAGAGTTCAAACTTGTGTTATTGATGATTCATTCCCGAGCTCAAAGCTGTCTAATACGGAGCTAAATGAATTAAAAATTTCCCCTCTCAAACGAACTTCAATTTCTCTGTCTGGTACATAATTAGTGTCATAAGGGTAAGGACAATAATGGTCTCTTAAAATTAAGAGACTGTTCTAGTGACAAAAAATTATCACAATGGTGGTCTCTAGAACGGTCTCTTAATAAGAGATAACTCCATGGTATCTTACAAAGAGATCACATAAGAGACCCATGTGACTCACCTTTTGTCCTCTCTTGTCCCAACATTTTTTTTAATCTGAACTTTATTTTAATTAAATTTTTGTAAAATCTAAATCTTTTGTAAAATTTAAATTTATGTAAAATTCGATTTTTTTTTTGTAAAATCTTATTTTTAAATAAATCTGAATTTTTGTAAACAAAATTAAATTTTAAAAATGAAAGTGTATTTTTAAATTTCACATTCAATTATTTTGGATGCTCAACTTTATTTAAATTAAATGTAAAAAATTAATGAGTAAAATAGAAAAATTAAGTGGGATCCATGAATAGTTGAGTGTGGTCTCTTATCATTGTGGAGAATAAAATAGGTGGTCTTTTGAGTAGTGTTTTAATGTGAGATGAAATAGAGATGACTAAAAATAATATATTTAAACTATTGCCCTTGGCTTAAGCTCTATGTCAAGGACGATTCTTTCCCCGTTGCTTTTCAATATTTTTTTGCTTGATCTGTCAACCTTGATTATCACTTGCCAGGTACCCAAAAATGGTATCACGGTCTTCTATTGACATCACAGGTAAGGCCATAATACAAGAGGAATCACAAAGTAGAAGAAATCCAAGGTCATCGAATTTAGGGTATTTCTTAGATCAACTTAAATGGTTTCCTCTATCTTTAAGTTGCTACATTAGTTTTTTATAGTCACTACACTGTATTTACTTTAATGGTTTTCTATATTTTCCTCTAAAAAGAATATTTGGAAGGTCGTCACTGTACCTCTCAAAGTTATAATTTACAAGGCTTTATGCTTACTAAATACAATTAAGTAGATAGTGGCAAATCGGGGTCGTCCACGAATAAGAGGGATTTTGTTAAGCGTTTAAACATAAAAGGTTGATATTATGCTAGAAGTAAATATATATAGATATATAAAAGCATGTAAAAAGGGAGGGGGGGGGGGTTTGGTGGTTGGTTTTCCTAAGTTAGGAATATAAAAAGACAAACTAACTAGAAAAGTTAAGTAACTATGCTAATAATCAAACAAACTAAGAAAAAAGGGTAAAAACTAAAAAAGACAGCCTCGTGGGGGAATTAATATCCACTTCCAAACCTAATGCAGATCATTGAACCATTCACTCATTCTATCACTTTTGTTACCTATGTGGAATGCTAAAACTTCCCATTCGAAGATCAACATTCATTCCTTCTTACTAGTAATTTGCAAAGACAAACAACGACCTTTTGCAAACCTCATTGATAATCACTCTAGGAAAACCACACCATAAAGGTATTCCATCATTGACATGATCACAAAGAAGATCAAGGATCCCGTGGATACAAGATGTCCACTAGTACCAATTAAGTCTACAAAATGCGGGATTTAGACAAGAAAACCAAACATGGTCATTTAAACCCCTTGTCACATAAACTCAACTAATACTAGCAATTCACCAACTAAAACTAACTAAAAAGTATGCCAAATGCAATGGTTAACGCACGTAAAATGAATTAGATCAGGTTTGTTCTAGGGTTAGCCTAATAAATGCTTTGTTTGGTTAAATGGCTATGCCTTTGGTAGAAGGCTTCTTGTTATCAAATCTATAGTTCTTCGTGTGAAATACCGTTGATGAAATACCTTTAGGCGTTGTTTGTCTAAAGTGAATGTCAATGAGGTTTGCAAAATATCGTTGTTTGCGTTTACAAATTACTATTAAGAAGAAATTAATGTTGATCTTCAATAGGGAGGTGATAGCATTCCCTATAGGCAATACATGTTAATGAAGGAGTGAATGAATCTAGGATCTCCAAGAGGTTTGGAAGTGAGGATCAATTTCTTCCAAGGCTCCGTTAATTGTTGATTTAATCATCTTTATAGTTTTTGTTGCATGATTAGCATTGTTCTCTTGCTTTTCTAGTTGTTTGCCTTTTAAATCATAATTTAGGAAAACCAACCCCCACCCCCAAATTTACTTTCTTTTATATGTATGTGTGTATCTATATCTAGTATGTTTTCCGCTTTATATGTTTAAACCCTTAAAAAGATCCCTCTTCTCCTGGATGACCCCGACTTTCCATTTTCTACTTAGTTTTAGATGGGAATCATTTAGGGCTTAAAAATATTAACTTTGAGAGGTACATCGACGACCTTCCAAATTTTGGTGCTGATGTTGGGGAAAAGACATTTATTTTTAAGTGTTTGGGCATATTATGTGTAAGTATGTGCTTGTTGTGAATATTTGTTTGTTTGTTTTTATTTTGGTTTTTAGTTGATTTACCATTTTTTCTTGGCTTGGAGACGTATTGTTTGAGTTCTTGGTGTATGGTTCATACGCAATCCTCTTCACAAGAACCCCTACTCTAAGACCCCGAGTTAGAGTTGAATTTGAGAAGGGCTAGGAGGATTTCTTTGGAAATTGTTAATAACACCCCTCCTACTGACCATTTTGTGGATACTTCTACTTCCATGGAGAAAGAAGATGAGCATCCGGGAGGAGGACCTCAACATTCTCCTCATGGAGGAGGTATTTCTTTGAGGCAAGCTCTATTGAGGGATATTATGGCCCCCAACCTTAATAAACAACTGATGTGCATAGAGTATCCGTTGGTTGGATGGACAAAACGAGTACTTCGAGCTTAAGACATGGTTGATACAATTGCTACCTACATTTCTTGGTAGGCAAGGGGAAAATGCCAAAACACATCTCTCAGAATTCCACTTTGTGTGTGGTGGTATAATTCCCCAGGGAGTAGATGAAGACCTCTACAAATTGAAGGCGTTCCCAATCTGATTGAGGGATGCCGCAAGGGATTGGCTCTACTACCTATCATCCTGAAGCATCAAAATTTGGCGTGAGATGAAGAAAAGGTTTCTCGCAAAGTACTTCCTGGCCTCAAAGTTCGCCGCTTTGAAGAAGGACATTAGCAACATCCTCCAATGGCCTGAAGAGTCATTCTACGACTATGAGGAAAGGTTCAAGAGCATCTCTCGAGTTGCCCTTACCATGGCTATTCGGAGGTAGACTTAGTCTATTATTTTTACAGTGGTCTTCTTGATGAGGAGCAAAGACTACTGAGGGGAGCTTGTGGTGGTACCATTGAGAATAAAACTTCTATGGAGGCTATTGAGCTCTATGAGGAGTTAGCCGAGGATTCGAGGGACTTTAGTTTGAGGGCTAATTTGAGAAGACAAAATCATAGTACCACAAGTGCTCCTTCCAACAATGGAAAGCCCGAGGACCAAGTCTTGGTACTCACTTCTATGGTGAAGTCTTTAATGACCAAGTTCGGATATGTGCCACATGTAAAGTCTTGTGAAATTTGTTCCGGCTCATCCTATAGATGCTTGTCCTACTTTCCAAGATGATTATGTCGAGGAGGTGAGCGCTATGGGATATCAAGGTGGACAAGGGTACCAAGGTTATTAAGGTGGGCAAGGCTATCAAGGAAATCAAGGGTACCAAGGCGGACAAGGCTACCAAAACCAGCCCTACAATGCAGCTAATAGAGATATCCGGTATGGAACCCTCAAGGAGGTCAAAATTCTCAACCTTATTGCTCTTCTCAATAACTACCAAAGGCTTTAAGATAAGCCCTAAAATCAAGGGGAGAGCTCGGGCTTGTCAAAAGATAAAGTGATGCAAGCTATCAGGAGGTTGAGTATATTTTTGGAGAAGGCCAAAACTTTTTAAGAGAAAGCTGAGGCAAGCATAAAAAACTTGGAAACTTAAGTGAACCAAATAGCACAAGCCATGAATTGGATGGAGTCACGGGAAAATGGCAAACTTTTATCCCAACCAGAGTTGAATCCCCACCAAAATGCTAGTGCTATCACTTTGAGAAATGGTAAAGAGGTTAGCACATCCCCAAATTGTGAAGTTGTTGAAAATGAGCCTAGGGTTGAGGTGTTTGAAAAGGAGGTGGAAGAAGAGGTCGAGGAATTTTCCAAGGAGAAAGCAAGGAAGGGGAAGGAAAATGAAGAGGAGATCATTGTTGGAAAATCAACCTCCATGCCCAAACCTTCATCACCTCCTCACAAGAAGGTGAAGATAGTGGAAATTCCTTCATATAATTCCTCAATATGTGCTGGAGCCACCATTTTCGGAAGCTTTGAAGGATATACAGAGGAAGGATTCCATCAAGGACATCTGAGAAGCCTTTCGTAGATGTGAGGTAAATATCCTTCTCTTGAATTCCATTGAACAAATTCCTATTTATGCTAAATTTCTAAAGGAATTGTGTGTTTTAAATAGGAAACAAAGAGCAAAGAATAAGCTTAAGAGTGGGAAAAATGAACATGTCTCCGCTTTGTGCCAAAAGGAACTACCCCCCAAGTGTAGTGATCCTAACATGTTCACAATCCCTTGCATGATAGGAAATACACATTTTGAAAAAGTCATGCTTGATCTAAGTGCATCAATAAATGTGATTCCTTACTCTTTGTATGAAAGCCTCAATCTGGGCACTTTGCACAAAACCGGGGTGGTGATCCAATTAGCTAATTGTTCTAGTGCATACCCTAAGGGTATTGTCGAGGATGTGTTAATTAAGGTGGATTCCTTAATATTCCCTGGAATTGTTTTATGTTCTTCACATGGAGCATGATAAACATGCTGCCCCGATCTTGTTGGGGAGGCCATTTTTGAAAACTTCAAGGACTATCATTGATGTGCATAATGGTACCCCACCATGGAATTTTATGGGATTAAAGTATAGTTGAATATAAATGACTTTATGAAGTATCCTATAGATAAATATTCTTGCCATGCTATTGATGTAGTTGAAGATGTGGTGCAAGATTTTTTTGAATTGAATGGTGATGATTCCTTGTTAATTGCTTTGGAAAATAATGTTGAAGATGCATGTCTGTATATTCCATGAGTACTAACCTGAATGAAAGCATTCAGGAATTGAGCATTCTTGAAGAGTTGATTCCAAGCCCTCCTCCTTTAGTCTTAGAGGAGCCCAAGAAACCAGAATTCCTCCCATCACTTGTGAAAGCCCCAGTTATTGAGCTTAAACCTTTGCCAACTGACCTCAAGTATGCATTTATTAGGGAAGGGGAGATGCTCCTGGTTATCATTATGAGTAAGCTCACCCAAGAGCAAGGGGAGAAGCTAATAGTGGTGATACGGGAAAACAAGGAAGCAAATGGATGGATTATTTTCGACATCAAGGGCATAAGTCCATCCACTTGCATGCATCATATTTTTTTGAAGGAAGATGCAAGATCCATACGACAACCCCAACACCAGTCAAACCCACTAATGATGGAGGTGGTGAAGGTGGAAATCCTCAAGTTGCTCCAAGCGGGTATGATCTATCCAATCTCGGATAGTAAGTGGGTGAGCCCAACTCAAGTGGTACCCAAGAAGAGTGGGGTGACGGTAGTCCAGAATGACAAAGGTGAAATGGTGCCCACTCGAGTCTAAAATGGGCGGCGCATTTGCATTGACTACCAGAGGCTAAATGTGGAACCTAGAAGGATCACTTTCTGTTGCCGTTCATTGATCAAATGGTCGAGAGGATAGCAAATCAACCATTCTATTGCTTTTTAGATGGGTGCTCGGGTTAATTTCAAGTGGCCATTGCCCCAAAGGACCAAGAGAAGAAAAATTTCCCGTGCCCCTTGGTACGTTTGCTTATCGACGTATGCCTTTTGGGCTATATAATGCCCCCGCCACTTTCCAAAGGTTTATGGTAAGAATTTTTTAAAACTTTGTTGAAAACTTTGTTGAGATGTTCATGGATGATTTAACTGTTCATGGTAATTCTTTTGACAATTGTCTAGCAAATTTAGCACAAGTTCTTGAATGTTGCATTGATACTAGTCTTGTTAAAAATTCTAAGAAATGTCATTTTATGGTAGAATAAGGCATTGTCTTAGGTCACATTGTCTCCTCTAAGGGTATTGAGGTAGACAAGGCAAAGATAGACACAATTTAAACTTTGCCTTATCCTACTAATGTGCGCGAAGTGCGCTCTTTTCTTTGTCATGCAAGATTCTACCGCTATTTCATCAAGGATTTTTCAAAGATTTCATCTCCTTTATGAAAGTTGTTGCAAAAGGATGTTGATTTGTGGTGGACGAGGGTTGTAAAGGGGCTTTCGGTAAATTGAAGGAAAGGTTAGTTTCGGCCGCTATCATACTACCACTAGATTGGTCTCTGCCCTTTGAGATCATGTGCGATACTAGTGATTACACTGTCGGAGCGGTGCTTGGTCAAAAGGTGGGGAGAGCGCCTCACACTATCTACTATGCATACATTTCTCTCAATAAGGCCTAAAGGATTCACTCCACCATAGAAAAGAAATTGCTAGCGGTGGTATTTTCATTAGAAAAATTTTGATCTTATTTGCTTGGTACAAAAGTTATTCTGTACATTGACCATGGAGCGCTTCATCATTTGATGACAAAGAAAGTGGCTAAGCTAAGATTGATTAGATAGATATTTCTTTTAAGCAAGTTTAAGTTAGGGGTGTGAGATAAGAAGGGCGCGAAGAACCTTGTGGCCGACCATTTGAGCAAGTTGACTCAATGCCAAGAAGTTGAGGTATATTCATCAATGAAGGAGTAACTGCGGAATGAGTTTCCCGATGAATAATTGTTTGCAATTAGGGACCTCCAACTGTGGTATGCCGCCATTGTAAACTTCTTTGTCTCCGGTAAATTCCCTCCTCATTTTCCTAAGGCTCAAAGACATAAGATAAGAAGTGATGCTAAGAATTATATGTGGGATGATCCTTTTTTATGGAAACATTGTGTATATCAAGTTATTAGGAGATGCATCCCCAATAATGAAGCGCATTCAATTCTTGTATTTTGTCATTTTTATACATGTGGAGGTCATTTTGGAGCGAAAAAGATCGCTAGGAAATTCCTAAAGAGTGGTTTTTACTGGCCTACCTTGAATAAACATGCATACATATTTTTTCAAAGCTTGTGACAAGTGTCAAAGAGTTGGAGATATTTCTTCTAGGAATGAGCTGCCTCAAAAAGCTATGATGTATTGTGAAACATTTGATGTGTGGGGCATTGAGTTTATGGGACTTTTTCCTAAATCTTGTGGTTTTACATACATTCTTCTTGCAGTTGATTATGTGTCAAAGTGGGTTGAAGAAAAATCCACTAGAATTGATGATTCAAAAGTGGTTGCGGAGTTCTTGAAGAATAACACCTTCTCTAGGTTTGGGATTCCTCGAGCTTTGTTTAGTGACCATGACACCCATTTTTACAATCGAACAATAGAGGTCCTCTTGAAGAAGTATGGTGTCACACATAAGACCTCTACCACATACCACTCACAAACCAATGACCAAGCCAAAGTTTCCAATAGGGAAAACAAGTCCATCCTTGAGAAAATGATTAATCCTAACCAGAAGGATTGGAGTTCTTGGTTGAACGATTCCTTGTGGGTATATAGGACTGCTTACAAGACGCCGATCGGTATGTCACCATACCGGCCAGTCTTTGGGAAGCCATGTCATTTATCGGTGGAAATAAAGCACGAAGCTTATTGGGCCGTTAAGAGTTTCAACCATGACATAGATGAGGCAGGTTTACATAGGATGTTGCAATTGCAAGAGTTGGAGGAGACACGAAGAGATTCCTATGAAAATTCCAAGATCTACAAGGAGAAAACCAAGGCGTGGCATGACAAGATGATAAATAGGAAGGACTTTGTCGTGGGATAAAAAGTTCTCCTATTCCAATCCCGCCTCTGCCTATTTCCCTGTAAGCTGAGGTTGTGGTCGAGTGGCTCTTTTGAAGTGGTAAAGGTATTGTGCATGGTGCGGTGGAGATCATTGATCATAACACATGCAAGACATTCAAGGTCAATGGATGACGTTTGAAGCCTTTCCACGAAGGTTTTGTGCCGAACAAAGGAGAGGATGTTGATCTTCTTGATCCGGTTTGTGGGAAAGCTCCAAAAAGGTGAGTAAGTTGTGCTGACGACATTAAATGAACTTTGTTTTGATCATCCAGATCATCATTCATGACTTTCCTTCGATGTTTCTTCAATTTGAGTTTATGTCGTTAGTTTCATTATTTTGTTTTGTTCTTTTCACGGTTGTATTTTTCCATGATTTTGTAGCAAATTGAAGTGCATGGCATTGTATTGGTGAAGGGAGAAATGCTTGGAGAATTGAAGAAAAGCTTGGACATTTGGTAACTTCAAAATTTATCTAAGTGTTGAGAATTGCATCACAAGTCATAACTAATTCATCGTGATTCGCAATAGAATTAGAAAAATTTCAGAAGTTGTTAGCTCAGGGACTAAGATTTCATGAGTCGCGATGGTTCTATTGTCATGAGTCACGACCAAATCAGGAAAAAATGGAAAATTTGAGCTCGCAGGTCTAAGATTCCGTGAGTCATGAAGGTTCCATCGCGAGTCACAATGAACCTATCATGAGTCGCAAAGATTTGGTTGCGAGTCACGACCAAAGCAGGAGAAAAATGGAAAATTTCAACTCCCAGATCCCACATTTTGTGAGTCGCGACAGTTTCAATGTGACTCACGACACTTGAGTTGACTTTCACCGGTGTTTGACTTCCTCATCGTGAATCGTGACCCGTACATCGCGACTTGCGATGCTATCCAGTAACCCTTTTTAGCGGGCATAACCTGCTTTCTTCACATTTCTTCCAACTCCTCCGCCGCTCTCACCATTCCTCCGCCCTAACCATCTCTCCACCATCAATCGAGCCACCATCACCTTCCTTTCGACTATAATTCCACCCTAGATTAATCCATAACTCCTCTCTCATCCACAAACACCCATAAATCCGACCGATTTCATCAAGAACCCGAACCCTAGGTTTTGGAATTTTTTGTAATTGCTCTTGAATAGGATAATATTTGTTGTGGGCTACATTCCTTCATCATCCTACACACCTAGTTGGTACATTTCTTCACTCTTTGTACTTAAATTGCAAATTTTTCGTGTTTATAGTTGATAATGTTGGATATTTTGTGAATTTGTGGATATTATGTGATGTTTCTCTTTGTTAGTTTAAGGCTTTGGATTGATTGAGATTATGACTATAGTTTAATATTGGGGCATAATGGATGAGAATTTATTATGTTGACAGAGTTTTGGATTTGGAATGTGAATCGCTCATGTGGCTTGTGATATGGATTTGGATTGTTGGAATGTTGAACATGGCTTGATATTTATATGTAATTGTGGTAATGCTTAGTCTAGTTTAGCTTTGGGATATGTATGCTAGCATTTTGAAATTGTTGATGTTAGCTAAACTAGTTTAAGGATGATTGTGATTCTAGGATATGGCACATTGAATTTTGGCTATTTCATGATATCAATGCATGAATTGAATTGGTGACATAGGACATAATGATGCATGATTTCTTAGGCAATGCAATTGGTTTTGAATTTGACATATATGGGCATATAGGCATCCTTACATCTTTATAGTTACTTTTTAATGATTGTAGTGTGTCGACTACATCATTTTGAATATGATTGCTAGATTCTATAATGTTGTTTGGATGTTGAACACTATGTTTTGCATACTTTCATACATAAATATCTTCAAGATGATTGCATGATTATTTTTACATCATGTCCTTGTTCATTTGAAATTGTTTGCTGTGTTGTTAGGCATGCCTCTGATGAAGAAACCTAAGGCCTCATGAGGTGTGAGTGCCGCTGCTCCACCTCCACATCCTCCATCGGCTCTTGAGCCGAACTGGGTACTTCGTCCAGACTAGTACATGGGTAAGACCTGGATCACCAAGTCGTATGCAGAGAGTTGGAACATCTTGGCCACCCGCAAGATCCTAGAGACCAGTTTTATCGATGCTTCGGGGCTAGATGCTCTGGGGTTGACAGAGCCAGTCTGTTGCATCCTCGCCAAAGGAGGATTGGAGATATTTATGGGCAAGAGTGTCCCCACTTATTCACGGTACACACTAGAATTCCTTTCTACCATAAGGATATGAACCACCAGACATGATAAACCCCACGAGAGGTCTCGAGGGATGGCAGTCTCACAGATAGAGGCCGTGTTTAGATGGAACACGTCAGGGATCAGGGCGAGCTTCGACCCACAGACCCCAGAGCGTACCATTGGGAAGAATATGCATTTTTGGATCCATCCCGCTTTTCGATTTGTGCATAGATTCTTGGCGAGCACACTCTTTTGTTCATCGGAGCTAATGAACATGCTTCACCCAGACATTAATTACCTATGGCATCTGAAGAGTGTGGGGATGGGATACGGATGATGGGCTGAGTTGTTGATGAAGAGGTTCGTCAGTGTGGCTGAGAAGCCAAAGGGGAAGATTTCCATGGGAGGTATGATTACCCTCCTAGCAGAGCACTTAGGTTTGGTTTCCCTGGGTGCTTTCCTGCAATTGGGAAGATGTTCCTCATACCTCATCACTTTAGAGAGGATGAAGAAATTAAACCCGATAGATACCACAGACTCTCGAGGCGTGTACTATTAGGTTTATGGGATGAGGAATGTCATGTTCATGAAGCTACCTCAACCCCAGTGGACCAAGCTTGAATTTGACACACAAATGAAGGATTTGGCAATTGAGCAAGATACTTTGTGTAGGGTGGGTTTTGAGTGGGAGATCAAGAACCTAGCCCCACCTCCAGCTCATGCTGACGAGTGCGCCTTACCGTTTATTGAGCTGTAGGATGAGTAGAATTCTCCACCACCGCAGACAGAGACTAAGCCAATGTAGGAGGATCATGTGCCACTTCAGTTCCCTCACCTTTCACCGAACTTCTATACTTAACTGATGTAGATAGTGGAGCATGGTTTCCACTGGAAAGTTGAGCACAACATGTTCGTCTCAATGAGACTCATGGAGCAGGACGGGAGATCGACCAGCTCGCAGCTCGAGTTAGGGGCATGCAGGCACACGATGGTGGTTTCTCTGGCCCTGATCCCAGAGAAACTAGGCATCGGGAGCGGCGTCAGAGAGATGAGGAGTGGATGGCCTAATACAGACAATGCTACTTTGATGATGGTGGTTCATCCTAATTGCAGTGATAGTGAGCATTATTTTCTTGCACTCCCCATACTTTGCTTTGTTTTATTTTGCCCTATTTTGTCTACTTTGAGGGCAATGAAGTGTTTTAAGTGTGGGGAGGGGTATTTACCATTGCCTCTTTTGCTTTGGACGATTTTCTTAGACTTGGATGTTTGGGATATTTTTCTTTGTTTTGGGTTTCTTTCCATTTGATGTACTCAGCTGTTTTAGCTTCAATATTTTTCTTAGCTTTGACATTTGGAAAGCTTTTTGCTACTTTTGTTTTGAAAAACATGGAAAAATTGAAAAGTATTGAAAATTTGAAAAAAATAGAAAATGAAAAAGAAAAAAATAAAAAGAAACCCGCTAAGTTGAAAACCCGAGAGGGAAACTTAGGCAACATTGGGGGCCCAGATATGTCAAAACCCCAAAAGGGCAATCTGTGCAAAAATGATAGGCTAAAAGTGTGGAAAAAAGTGAGATGCGAGCCAAAGAAACATGATATGTGTCTAGGATGAAAACTCGAAAGGGCTCCTTGGCAAAATGAGAGAAAGAGAGAAAAAAGGAAAAATTCTACGATTTCACTCATTTTCTAGCGTTGGAGTCATAAGGTTGCGGTTTCTATATGGATGGATCAGGTAGCCTAACATCATGAAACCTCCTGGGATTGGGTAATTTAGCAGGGAAACGAAGTAAGGTATGAAATTCTTAAATTTTGAAATGCTTTGTTTTTGGGATGATATAATGGTATAGAGTGACGTATGTGTTTTATCCTCATATATGGCTTTTACTTCATTTTGTGCCTTTGGATTTGGGATTATAAATTCGGGACTTGGAGATGTTTTATGGATATTAGTGAATTGATAGGTTGGTATGTTTGGGTAGATTTATGATTGGGGTTGTGGGTGAATTCTCATTTGAGCTTAACTTTAGGATGTGTGATATTGAGAGTTTTGTGAGGCATTGAGTTGGGGGAATATTAGTTAGGATGTGGATACATGAATTCCTTTGTGTGCTTGAATCTTTTCTTACTCGAGGACGAGTATGGTTCAAGTGCAGGGAGGTTTGATGTGTCCATTTCATGTGTATATTTTGGGACTTTTTGGGATCACATTTGCTCTCTTTTGTCATCTAGAGCTTGTGTTTTACCTTGAAATTCTCTTTGGAGAGATAAGAGCGACTTTTACGCTGTTTTACCTTTTCTAAGTGGATTTTGTGTGACGAGGAAAGAACATCAGGACTTGAAGACTGGAGGCCAATGAAGATCATCTTTTGAAGACTTTGAAGACTAGCTTTAAAGATTTGAAGACTTGAAGACTTGAAGAGTTGAAGAGCTGAAGAGCAGTGAAATGGAGTAAAGGCTAGAAGACAAGAAGATTTGAACCACAAGCTTTTTTAGGCGCCTGTCGCGATTACCCTATCACAAGTCGCGACGAACGGGTGGCCAGAATTCCTTTTCATTTTGTTGTACTATAAATTGCTCTTTATCTATTCTCTCTCAAAACTTCTTCTCTTCCCAATTCTCTACTGTTCTAACCCTAGTTTTTTTTACCATTTTCATCTCTGTTTTAACTTGATTTATGTTTGGTTTGATGTTGTTGATTAGTATGGATTCTAGTAGCTAAGTTAAACTCTTAGGAGCAATTGATTGAAGCTTCCAAACCCATGTAGTGAGATTCTTAATTTTTCTCATTTATGAACATTTATTGGGAAGTATTTATTGTGCCATTAATGCTATGTTTTACTTCATTTAAACCATGTGTTTTTTCAGAATAGGAAGTGTTTGTATGATTTAAGTGTTAGGGTGTTAGGAAAGTTGCAAATTTCTTAGCTCATTTGACATGAAAATCTAAGAACATGGAATTAGAACTTCTTGTGTATAACGTGTTATGATTCTTGCTAGATAAGTATGTTAATGTGGATTGTTCTCATATTTGTCCTATAGAAGCAAAGAAAGGTTGAACCTTGAATGTGGTTTGTTCTAGGGTTAGCCTAATAAATTGTTTGTTTGGTTAAATGGCTATGCCTTTGGTAGAAGGTTTATTGTTATCAAATATATGGTTCTTCGTGTGAAATGTTGATATGTCCATTTTATGTGCATAATTTAGTACTTTTTGGGGTCACTTTTGTGCTCTTTTATTATCAAGATCTTGTGTTTTACCTCGAAATTCTCTTAGGAGAGGTAAGAGCAACTTTACGCTTTTTTACCTCTTCTAAGTGGATTTTGTGAGACAAAGGAAGAACATGGAGGCTTGAAGGCCGGAGGCCATCAAAAGATCACTTTTCGAAAACTTTGAAGACTTGCTTCAAAGACACGAAGACTTGAAGACCAGAGGCCGTCGAAGACCATTTTTGAGGACTTTGAAAACTTTCGTCAAAGAGTTACAGACTTGGAAAATGAGAGGAATCATTGTGAAGATAAGTGTTCACCACAAGAAAAAGAAAAGAAAACATGGTTGAGTTCTGGCGCCCGCCACAAGTCGCGACGAACTTGCCGAGAGTCGCGACCAACCCGCCGCGAGTCGCGGCCAACCCATCGCGAGTCGCGAGGGTGGCCAGAACCTAACCTTACCCTTTTTGTACTATAAATAACACTTTCTTTCCTCTCACTGACACCTTCTTCTTCCTGCATTTTTGGTATTGTTCTTAACCCTATTTTCTTCCATTTTCATCTTTGAATAATTCTCTTGTATTGTGTTTAGTTGTTTAGCATTAATTAGTATGAACTCTTGTAGCTAAATCTATTTCTCGGGAGCAATTGATTGAAGCTTCCAAAATTATGTAGTAATATTCTATGTTTGCTCATTTATGAAAATTTATTGAAGAACATTTATTATGCCATTAATGTTGTGTTTCACCTCATTTATACCATGGGTTGTTTGATTATATGAAATGTTTGTATGATTGAAATGTTAGAGTATTAGGAAAGTTGCAAATTCTTAACTCATTTGCTATGAAATCCAAAAGCATGGATTTAGAACTTCTTGTGTATAATGTGTGGTAATTATTGCTAGATGAGTATGTTAATGTGGATTGTTTTCATAATTCTCATATAGGTGCAAAGAAAGGTTGAACCTTGAATGTTGTTTGTTCTAAGTTTAACCTAATAAATTCTTTGTTTGGTTAAATGACTATGTCTTTGGTAGAAGGCTTGTTGTTATCAAACCTATGGTCCTTTGGGTGAAATGCCATTGATGAAATACCCTTATGATGTTGTTTGTCTTTGGAGATCATCAATGAGGTTTGCAAATGGTCGTTGTTTGTCTTTGCAAACTACTCTTAAGGAGTAATGAATGTTGATCTTTGTTTGAGAAGTGAGAACATTCCCCATATACAATAAATGTAATTGAGTGAGTGAATGAATCAATGAGCTATAGGAAGTTTGGAAGTGGAAGTCGATTGCCCCCAAGGCTCCATTAATTATCATTTACATCGTATCTTTAGTTGTATTTCAAGATTAGCATAGTTCTCTTGCTTTGCTAATTGTTGTCTTTTAATTTGATAACTTAGGCTTAAAAACCAACCAAGCCCCCCTTGTTTACATGCTTATATATTTATATATGTGTATGTATATGCCTAGTATGTTTTCTCCTATATATGTTTAAACATTTGAAAAGATCCCTGTTTTTGTGGACGACCTCGACTTGTCATTTTCTACTTAATCGAAGATAGGAATCATTAGGGCTTAAAAGTATTAACTTTGAGAGGTACGATGACGCCTCCCAAATTTTGGCGCCGCTGCCAGGGAAGAGGCGTTTATTTTTAAGTGTTTAGGCATATTATTTGTGATTATATGCTAATTGTAAATATTTGTTAGTTTTATTTTATTTTGATTCTTAGTTTATTTTCCATTTTCACTTGGCTTGGAGACGTATTATTCTAGTTCTTGGTGTATGGTTTGTACGCGATCCTCTTCACAAGAACCCTTACACTACAACCCCGAGTTAGAGTTGAATTTGAGACGGGCTAGGAGGCTTTCTTTGGAAAGTGTGAATTAACACCCCTCCTAGTGACCATTTTGTGGATACCTCTTCCTCTATGGAACATCAACTTGAGCATGAAGATGAGCATCTGGGAGGAGGATCTCAACATCCTCCTCTCCAAGGGAGAGCTCCTCCTCTCCACCAAAGGGAGATTTCTTTGGGGCATGATTTGTTAAGACACATCATAGCCCCCAACCTTGATCAACAACCAATGTGTATTTAGTATCCCGTGGTTGGACCAAATGGGCACTTTGAGCTAAAGACCGGGTTTATCAACATGCTACCCATCTTCCTTGGTAGGAAAGGGGAGAATCCCAACAAAAACCTCACTGAATTTCACTTTTTGTGTGGTGAAGGCATTCCCATTCACACTAAGAGATGGTGCAAGTGATTGGATCCACTACCTACCGCCCAAGAGCATCAAGAGTTGGCTCGATATGAAAACAAAGTTTCTAGCCAAATACTTCCCGACCTTGAGGTCTGTCACCTTGAAGAAAGACATAAGAAACATCCTCCAATGGCATGAAGAATCTCTCTTCGACTATTGGGAGAGGTTCAAGAAGCTTCTTGCAAGTTGCCCTTACCACAATTATTCAGAGGGGGATTTGGTTTATTAATTCTACAATAGCCTTCTCGATGAGGATTAAAGGTTGGTAAGAAGTTCTTGTGGTGGCACCCTTGGGAACAAAACATCCTATGAGGCTATGCAATTGTATGAGGAGCTAGCGGAAGAATCGAGAAACTTTAGCTCAAGGGCCGATTTGAGAAGGAGAAATCCAATGCCCACAAGTGACTCTTCCAATAGTGGGAAGCTCAAGGACCAAGTCTCGGCCCTTGCATCTATGGTTAAATTGTTGATGACGAAGCCCGGGAATACGCCACATGTTAAATCATGGGAAATTTGTTACTTGGAGCATCTACGGACACTTGCCCTACTTTGCAAGAGGACTATGTCGAGGAGGTGAGTGTCATGGGATATCAAGGGAATCAAGGCTACCAAGGAAACAAAGAATATCAAGGTGGGCAAGGCTACCAAGGTCACCATGGCTACCAAGGTTATCAAGGGTACCAAAACCGGCCGTACAATTTAGGAAATCGTGATAACCCGAACCTCCGGTATGGAAACCCTCAAGGAAGCCAAAAACCTCAATCATATCGGCCTCCTCAATAACAATATAGGCCACCTCAACAAAAATTTCAAAGGCTCCAAGACAAACCCTGAGACCAAGGGGAGAGCTCGGGGCTAACAAAGGATGAGGTGATGCAAGCTATTCACTAGTTGGGCATGTGTGCGGAGAAAAGTGAGAAATTCCAAGATGAAGCCAAGGCAAGTATCAAGAACTTGGAAAATCAAGTGAGCCAAATAGCTCAAACGGTGAATCGGATGGAAGCCCGGAAAAAGGGTAAGCTACCCTCCCAACCGGAGATCAACCCTCGACAAAATGCAAGTACAATCACTTTGAGAAGTGGTAAAGAGGTTGGATCTCTCCCGGTTGGTGAAGTTGTTGAGGATGAACCTAGGAAGCTTGAAATGCTTAAGAAAGAAGTGAAAGAAGAGAACGAGGAGGTGGCCAAGGAGCAAGCAAGGAAGGGAAAGGACAAGGAAGAGGAGATCACCGTTGAGAAATCAGCCTCCATTTTTTAACCTTCATCCCCCCCTCACAAGAGGCAAGAGTAGTGGAGATTTCTACATATGTGCCAGAGCCACCATTCCCAGAAGCTCTAAAAGACAAACGGAGGAAGGAATCCAAAAAGGACATCTACGAAGTCTTTTGTAGGTGTGAGGTAAATATCCCTCTTTTGAATGCGATTGAAAAAATTCCTAGCTATGCAAAAATTTTGAAGGAATCATGTGTAGTAAATAGGAAACAAAGAACGAAGAACAAGCATAAAAATGGGAGAAGTGAACATGTCTCCGCTTTGTGCCAAAGGGAGTTACCCCCTAAATGTAGCGATCCTGGCATGTTCACGATCCCTTGCATGATAGGAAATACACATTTTGAAAAATCAATGCTTGACTTCGGTGCATCAATAAATGTGATTCCTTACTCTTTGTATGAAAGCGTTAATCTTGACACTTTGCACAAAATTGGGGTGGTGATCCAACTAGCCGATCGTTCTAGTGTGTACCCTAAGGGTATTTTCGAGGATGTGTTGGTTAGGGTGGATTCCTTAATATTCCTCATGGATTTTTATGACCTAGATATGAAGCATGATAAATATGCCGCTCTAATCTTGTTGAGGAGGCCATTTTTTAAGACCTCTAGGACCATAATTGATGTGCATAACGGTACAATCACCATGGAATTTGATGGGATTAAAGTGGAGTTTAACATAAACGACTCTGTGAAGTATCCTCTTGAAGAGTATTCTTGCCATGCTATTGATTTTGTTGACAGTGTTGTGCAAAATGTTTTTGAATTGAGTGTTGATGATTCCTTGTTAGTTTCTTTGGAAAATGATTGTTTTTTATATTCCATGAGTACTAACTTGAAGGAAAGCATTGAGGAGTTAAGCATTCTGGAGGTAGTGGTGCAAAGTCCCGATCCACTAGTCTTAGAGGAACCCAAAGAATCGGAATTCCTCCCATCACTTGTGAAAGCTCCAGTGATAGAGCTTAAACCTTTTCCAAGTGATCTCAAGTATGCATTTCTTGGGGAAGGGGAGACGCTTCCGGTTATCATTTCAAGCAAGCTCGCCAAGGAGCAAGAAGAAAAATTGATGGTGGTGTTACGGGAGAACAAGGAAGCAATTGGATGGACTATTGCTGACATCAAAGGCATAAGCCCATCCACTTGCATGTATAGAATTTTGTTGGAAGAAGATTCAAGACCTGTGCGACAACCCCAATGCCGTTTAAACCCACCTATGATGGAGGTGGTAAAGGCGGAAATCCTCAATTTACTCCGAGCGGGCATGATCTATCCAATCTCGAATAGCAAGTGGGTGAGTCCAACTCAAGTGGTACCCAAGAAGAATGGGGTGACGGTAGTCGAAAATGAGAAGGGTGAAATGGTACCCACTCGAGTTCAAAATGGGTGACGCGTTTGTATTGACTACCAGAGGCTAAATGCGGAGACCCGGAAGGACCACTTCCCGTTGCCATTCATTGATCAAGTGCTCGAGAGGTTAGCAAGGCACACTTTATATTTCTTTTTGGATGGGTACTCGGGGTATTTTCAAGTGGCTATTGCCCCGGAAGACCAATAAAAGACCACCTTCACGTGCCCCTTTGGTACGTTTGCCTACCGGCATATGCCTTTCGGGTTATGTAACGCTCCCGCAACTTTCCAAAGGTGTATGGTAAGCATTTTATCAGAATTTGTTGAAAAATTTGTCGAGGTATTCATGGATAATTCTTTTGACAACTGTTTGGCAAATTTGACACAAGTTCTTAAACGTTGCACTGATACTAATCTTGTGTTAAATTCTGAAAAGTGTCATTTTATGGTAGAGCAAGGCATTGTCTTAAGCCATGTTGTTTCCTCAAAGGGTATTGAGTTTGACAAGGCAAAGATAGACACAATTCAAACTTTTCCTTATCCTACTAATGTGCGTGAAGTGCGCTCTTTTCTTGGCCATGCAGGATTCTATCACCGGTTTATCAAGGACTTCTCGAAGATAGCATCTCCTTTATGCAAGTTGTTGCAAAAAGAGGTGGAATTTGTGATGGATGAGGGTTGTAAAGGGGCCTTCGATAAATTGAAAGGAAGGTTAGTTTCGGCCCCTATTATACAACACCCTGATTCGTCATTGCCTTTTGAGATTATGTGCGATGCTAGTGATTACGCCATTGGAGCGGTGCTTGGTCAAAGGGTGGGGAGAGTACCTCACGCCATCTACTATGCATCCATGTTTCTTAATGAGGCCCAAAGAAAATATTCCACCACAGAAAAAGAGTTGCTAGCAGTGGTATTTTCTTTGGAAAAATTTCGATCTTACTTGCTTGGTACAAAAGTTATTGTGTACACTGACCATGCAGCGCTTCGTCATCTAATGATGAAGAAAGAGGTCAGGCCAAGATTGATTAGGTTGATCCTGCTCCCGAGTGAATTTGAGTTAGAGGTGCTAGACAAGAAGGGCACGGAGAACCTCGTGGCTGATCAGCTGAGTCGGTTGGCACCCTGCCAAGATAAGGAGGTAAATCTATTAATGAAGGAGAAACTACAAAAGGAGTTCCCGATGAACAATTGTTCACTATCAGGGACCTCCAACCGTGGTATGCCGACATTGTGAACTTTCTTGTCTCTGGTAAATTTCCTCCTCACTTTTCTAAAGCACAGAAAGATAAGCTAAAGAGCGAAGCTAAATATTATGTGTGAGATGATCCCTTTTTGTGGAAACATTGTGTAGACCAAGTTGTTAGGAGATGCATCCCCGATAATGAAGTGCATTCAATTCTCACTTTTTTTCATTCTCATGTATGCGGCGATCATTTTTGAGCAAAAAGAACTGCTAGGAAAGTCTTAGAAAGTGGTTTTTATTGGCCTACTTTGAATAAGAATGCATACATATTTTGTAAGGCTTGTGACAAGTGCCAAAGAGTAGGAAATATCTCATCTAGAAATGAGATACCCCCAAAAGCTATGCTATATTGTAAAATCTTTGATGTTTGGGGTATTGACTTGATGGGACCTTTCCCTAGTTCTTATGGCTTTACATGTATTATTCTTGCCGTTGATTATGTGTCAAAGTGGGTTGAAGCAAAACCCACTAGGACTGACGATTCTAAAGTGGTTGCAGAATTCCTAAAAGATAACATCTTCTCTAGGTTTGGGGTATCCCGAGCCTTGATTAGTGACTGTGGCACCCATTTTTGCAATCGGACCCTAGAGGCACTCTTGAAGAAGTATGGCGTCACTCACAAGACATTCAGCGCCTATCACTTGCAAACCAATGGGCAAGCCAAAGTTTCCATTCGGGAAATCAAGTCCATCCTTCAAAATATGATTAACCCTAACCGGAATGATTGGAGTTTTTGGTTGAATGATGCCTTGTGGGCATATAGAACAGCTTACAAGAAACCAATAGGTATGTCACCGTACCAGTTAGTGTTTGGTAAGCCCTGTCACCTACCGGTGGAAATTCAACATAAGGTTTACTGGGCGGTCAAAGAATTTAATCTTGATATAGATTAGGCCAGCTTGCATAAGAAGTTACAATTGGATGAACTAGATGAGATCCGGAGGGAGTCCTATGAGAACGTCGAAATATATAAAGAGAAGATAAAGGTGTGGCATGACAAGATGATCATTAAGAAGGAATTTGACGTTCGTAAAAAAGTCCTCCTATTCCAATCTCGCCTTAACCTATTCCCAAGTAAGTTGAGGTCCCGATAGAATGGTCCTTTTGAGGTGGTGAAGGTATTCCCGCATGGCGCAGTGGAGATTCTAGATCGAGCTAAGTCCAATACATTCAAGGTTCATGGACAACGTTTGAAACCTTACCACAAGAATTTTGTACTGGAAAAGAGAGAAGATGGTGACTCCTGGATCTAGTTTGTGAGTAAGTTCTAAGAAGGGGAGTAAGTCGTGCTGACAACATTAAATAAACTTGGTTTTAATCGTTCAAATTTTCAGTCGTGACCTTCCGTTGATGTTTCTTGGTTTTGGATTTTGTCATTAGTTTCATTGTTTTTGCTTTGTGCTTTTCACGGGTTGTTTTTCCATGATTTTGCATCGATTTGAAACCAAGACATTGGACTTTTGAAGGGAGAAATGCTTAGAGTCAAGAGGGAAAGACTTGGACTAGAGGTGAAAGAAGAAAATGTTTCTAAGTACCAGGTGGGTAGCCCATAGCGAGTCGAGACGGGCTTAGAAACTTTTGTTCTCATTTTGGGTTTCAGCCTCCACTTTTTGCGAGTCGCGATGGCCTGGTCACGACAGACCATCGCGAGTCGTAACCAAATCATAAATATTGCTGAAAAATGGAGCTCTCATGCTCCACTTTTCGCGAGTCCTGATGGCCTTATCACGAGTCGCAATAGACCATCGCGAGTCACGACCAGATCATAAATTTTGGCTGAAAAATGGAGCTCTCAGGCTCCACTTTTTTTTGAGTTGCAACGGCCTCTTTGTTAGTCGTGACAGACCATCGCAAGTTGTGACGAAGTGCCCGCGACCAAATCAGTATTTTTGTGTGAAAACAGAGCTCTCGCCCTCCACTTTTTGCGAGTCGCAATGGCCTCATTGTGAGTCGCGACGGACCATCGCGAGTCGCAACGAAGTGGTCGCGACTCGTGATGTAAACGAGTCGCGAAGGACGTACAAACCATTTTAAAAATAGGCAAACACAAAGAATCTTCCCCCATTCCTTCCACACTTAGCCAATTTTTCTCCACCCTCCCACTTTGCCTTCACCAACTCCGACCACCACCTCACTGCCGCTCACCGCTGCTCCCCGCCACTCACCACCGCTCACCGCCGCTCGCTACCGCTCACTGCTGCTCGCCACTCGCTACCACTCACCGCTGCTCGCCACTGCTCACTGTCGCCGCTCACCGCCTTCGCTCCATACCCCATCCTTTCTTCCCATGCTCTACCCACATACACCCCAAAATTGTTGAAGAACACAAAACCCTATAATTTGGGAGTTTTGTGATTTTTGGAAATTAAATTTCAAATTGTTTGTGGGCTTCATTCATTTCTCATCCTAGGCATCTAAGTGGTACATTTCTTCACTTTATTGAACTTCAATTGAGATTATGATTGTATACTCTATTTATAGGATATTGTGTAGATTATGTGTGATTCCTTAGGTAATTAGATTGTTGGGACTCGGTTGATTTTTGTGAATATATTGTGCTTGAAATTTGATTTGATGGGGATTGTGTGTTTAGGGTTTGGTTGAATGTAGGATAACATCATGCTCACTTTGAGTGTATTGAGTTGCCATTTGTGTTACTTTGGTTGAGAATTGGTTGTGATTTATAATAGATATGAGACATGTTGGCCCTTGATTGGACATAGTTGTTAATCGGATAAAATGTTATTTTGCTTAGGGTAGTTTGTCCATGGGACTTGAATGTTGAGCTTATGAATGTACTAATGTTGGCTAAACTAGTTAGGCATGACTGTGATTTTGAGATATAGTGTACTAGATTTCAACTATGTGAGAGCTTCATACACTTGAGAATATGGGCATATTGAATATAATATGGACTGTGTGTGCAATTGTGATTTGGACTTGAACTAGTTAGCTTGGATTGATTTGGCTTGTGATGATTGACAAAAAATAGTTTAAGGTTGAGTATGAATTTGTAACATTGCATATATACATATTCCCGTGCATTTGAATTGTTTACTTTGGTTTTTAGATATGGCCCCTACAAAGAGACCCAGGGCTTCTCCCTGAGACGAGCGCACCATCGCTCCACCTTCGCCTCTACCACTGGCTCCGAAATTGAGCCCTGCACCTACTACGCCAGATAGGTACATGGGTTTGACCCGTATCACCGAGTCCTATGCTAAGAGGTGGGAGGCCTTAGCGAGTCGTCAACTCAAGGAGATGAGTTTTGTAGATGTACCCACACTAGATACTCTTGGGCTCACCCAGTCTGTCATATGCCTCCTCGCCAAAGGGGGGATGGAAGGATTCATGAGCAGGAGCGCACCCTCTTACCGAAGATACACGCTAGAGTTCCTGTCCACGGTCAGGATATGCAGCATGAGAGATGATCAACCATATGAGAGGTAAATTACTTTCCACTTGGATGATATATCTCGACAAATGACCGTCTCAGAAATTGAGGAGGCGTTTGGATTTTACACTGCAGAGATACGAGCCAGGTTGGACCCACAGGCCCAGGAACTATCGATCGAGGATGAAATGCAATTTTGGAATATCATCAACATGAGGCCAAAGAACTCCCATGACAAGAGCAGTGTAATCATTCACCCTGCATTTCGTTATGTGTAATCATCCACTCGGCAGAGCCGACAAATGTGCCAGATAATGACATTCACTTTCTGTGGCAATTGACGAGTTAGGGACCAAGATACAGGTTGTGGGCTAAGCTATGGATGAAGAGAATTACAGAGGTGGCAAGAAAGCCAAAGGGGAAGATTATGGTCGGAGGCATGATAGGCCTCTTAGTGAGTACCTAGGATTAGTCCCTCTGGCTGACTTTCCGCGCTTAGGGAGGCACACTTCCTACATCATCGCTGCTGAGAGGTTGGTTCGATTTGAGATGCTTAGTGCCACTAGGACCACAGGGGTATTCCATTGGTTGTTGGCGCCAGGAAGGTCACATTCATGTCACTTCCTCAGCCCAACAAGATGAAGCTGGAATTTGATACACCTCTAGAAAATTTGGCTATTTCACCTGACTCCTCGTGCAGAGAGGACTTCTAGCACGAGTTCCATGACCTTGGTCTATCCCCTATCTAGCACGATGATAGCAGCGTGCCTTTCTTCGATCAATAGCAGTAAGACTCCCCACATCACTCCCCACAGTACTCCCCACAGCCTCCACCAGAGACCGAGCCGATACAGGAGGACGATGTGCCACCTCACTACTCCCAGCCTCCACCGGGTTTTTATGAGCGGATAATGCAGACCATGCAGGATGGATTTTGCCGCCAGGATATCATGATACTGGAGCACAACGTGTTTGTCTCCCTGACCTTGATCGACATGGATAAGGAGATGATCACCTGTCAGCTCGCATCTATGAGATGCAGTCCTAGGCAGGTGGTGTCTCCCAATTCGGGAGCAGAGAGGCGGGGAGCTAGGAGGCAGAGGAGTAAAGATTGGCTAGCTCATTACCAGCAGCGCTATTTTGGCGGTGGTCCTTCTTCCTCACAACAGTGATTTGTGAGCACCATATCCTAACCTTTTCCATACTTCGCTTTGTACGCCTTGGCCTTATTGTCTACATTGAGGGCAATGTAGTGTTCTAAGTGTGAAAAGGGGTATCTACTGATTCCACAGTTGGGGATGGAGAGACTTTGAAGAATTTGCTACTTTTGGATAATTCTTTTGTTTTATTTTGGATATTTTTCCCTTTTATTTTGGGATGTTTCTCTTTTGATGTACATGGATAATGTTGGCTTTGACACTTTTCTTAGCCTTAACATTTGGAAAGTGTTTTGCTTCTTTTTGGATTGGAAAAACATGAAAAAAATTGAAATAATGTATAGAAAAAGAAGAAAAAGAAGAAAAAAAATTTTAATAAAAATAATCCCGCTAAGTTAAAATCTGAGAGGGCATCTTAGGCAACATTGGGGGCTAGGATAGGTCAAAAACCCCGAGAGGGCGACCTAGGCAAAAATCAGAGGCTAAATGTGTGGAAAAAGGTGAGATGTAAGCCGATGAAACATGACGTGTGGCTAGGATGAAACCCAAAAGGGCTCCTAGGAAAAATGAGAGAAACTGAAAAATGTTAAGTGTTCACTCATTTGCCGGCATTGGAGTCATAAGGTTGCGGTGGCCATATGGATGGATCGGGTAGCTTGACATCTTGAGAACCTCTTGGGAGTGGAAAATTTAGCGGGAGAAGTCGAAGTAAGTTATGAAACTCTTGATCGTTGATATACTTCATTTTTAGGTTGATACATTGATATAAAATGGAGCATGTGTTTTGAACCTTATACATGTCTTTAGCTTCACCTTATACCATTGGATTTGGGATTGTCAATTCGAGATGTGGAAATATTTTAGAGATATCAATGAATTGATAGGTTGATATGGTTTGGGTTGATTCAGGAATGGGGGTTGTGGGAAACTTCTTATTTGACCTTAACATTGGGATGTGTGATAGGGAGAGTTTTGTGAGGTATTGATTTGAAGGAATAGTATTTCGGATGTGGATACGTCATTTCCTTCATATGCTTGGATCTTTTCTTACTCGAGGGCGAGTAAGGTTTAGGTGTGGGGAGGTTTGATATGTCCATTTTATGTGCATAATTTAGTACTTTTTGGGGTCACTTTTGTGCTCTTTTATTAACAAGAGCTTGTGTTGTACCTTGAAATTCTCTTAGGAAAGGTAAGAGAAACTTTACGCTCTTTTACCTCTTCTAAGTGGATATTTTATGACAAAGGAAGAACATGGAGGCTTGAAGACCGGAGGCCATTAAAAGATCACTTTTCGTAGACTTTGAAGACTTGCTTCAAAGACACAAAGACTTGAAGACCAGAGGCCACCGAAGACCATTTTTGAAGACTTTGAAGAATTTCTTCAAAAAATTGAAGACTTGGAAAATGAGAGGAATCATTGTGAAGATAAGTGTTCACCACAAGAAGAAGAAAAGAAAACAAGGTTGAGTTCTAGCGCCCATCGCGAGTCGTGACCAACGGGTGGCCAGAACCTAACCTTATCCTTTTTTGTACTATAAATAGCACTCTCTTTCCTCCCTCACATCTTTTTCATCTTGCATTTTTGGTACTGTTCTTAACCCAATTTTCTTCCATTTTCATCTTTCAATTCTCTTGTATTATGTTTGGTTCTTTAGCATTAATTAGAACGAACTCTTGTAGCTAAATCTTGTTCTTGGGAGCAATTGATTGAAGCTTCCAAACTTATGTAGTAAGATTCTATGTTTGCTCATTTATGAACATTTATTGGAGAGCATTTATTATGTCATTAATGTTTTTTTTACCTCATTTATACCATGGGTTGTTTGAGTATATGAAATGTTTGTATGATTGAAATGTTAGAGTGTTAGGAAAGTTGAAAATTTCTTAACTCATTTGATATGAAATCTAAAAGCATGGATTTAGAACTTCTTGTGTATAATGTGTGGTAATTCTTGCTAGATGAGTATGTTAATGTGGATTGTTTTCATAATTGTCATATAGATGCAAAGAAAGGTTGAACCTTGAATGTTGTTTGTTCTAAGTTTAACTTAATAAATGCTTTGTTTGGTTAAATGACTATGCCTTTGGTAGAAGGCTTGTTGTTATCGGACCAATGATCCTTTGGGTGAAATAGCATTGATGAAATACCCTTATGATGTTGTTTGTCTTTGGTGATCATCAATGAGGTTTGCAAATGGTCGTTGTTTGTCTTTGCAAACTACTCTTAAGGAGGAATGAATGTTGATCTTTGTTTGAGAAGTGATAACATTCCCCATAGACAATAAATGTAATTGAATGAGTGAATGAATCAATGAGCTATAGGAAGTTTGGAAGTTGAAGTCGATTGCCCCCAAGGCTCCATTAATTATCATTTCATCGTATCTTTAGTTGTATTCCATGATTAGCATAGTTCTCTTTATTTTCTAATTGTTGTCTTTTAATTTGATAACTTAGGCTTAAAAACCAACCAACCCCCCCCCCCCCTTGTTTACATGCTTATATATATATATATTTGTATGTATATGTCTAGTATGTTTTCTTCTATATATGTTTAAACAGTTGAAAAGATCCCTCTTCCCGTGGACGACCCTGACTTGCCATTTTCTACTTAATTGTAGATAGGAAGCATTAGGGCTTAAAAGTATTAACTTTGAGAGGTACGACGACGACCTCCCAAATGCTGTTGATGAAATACCTTTAGGTGTTATTTGTCTATAGAGATTGTCAACGAGGTTCGTAAAATGTCATTGTTTGCGTTTGCAAATTACTATTAAGCAGAAATGAATGTTGATCTTCAAGAGGGAAGTGATAGCGTTCCCCATAGGCAATAAAGATCATTGAATGAGTGAATGAATCTAGGATCTAGAAGAGGTTTGGAAGTGAGGATCAATTGCCCCCAAGGCTTCGTTAATTGTTGATTTAAATATATTTTTAGTTGTTGTTGCATGTTTATCATTGTTCTCTTGCTTTGCTAGTTGTTTGTCTTTTAATTCATAATTTAGGTAGACCAACCAAACTCCCCCCATTTAATTGCTTTTATATGTATGTGTATATCTATATCTAGTATGTTTTCCGCTTTATATGTTTAAACCCTTTAAAAAATCCCTTTTCTAGTGGACCACCTCGACTTACCATTCTCTACTTAGTTGTAGATAGGAAGAATTTAGGGCTTAAATATATTAACTTTGAGAGGCACGGCGACAATCTTCCACTTGTGATGACTCTATGGTCAACATGACCCTAGTCGCTAGAAACTATGAACACTTAACTATCGAGGTAGGCCATGGTTTCCCCCATTATGAATTTCTATACAGCGACCCACGGTCCACTATTCCTAACATGTAGTTCCTCACACAACTAGCCAATTACATTCGATTCCAACTAATTGCCTGGGTACTTTCAAGATAGATTTAATTGCACACATTTCCCAGGTACTTTTGAGACTACAATGGCACCTCTAATGTAAAATTTCCAAATTAGCATCTAGCCTAGCACGATATTATGCAATGAATGAATCATGTGTGTGTCATAAAACATATCACGGCATAAATCACACAAGAATATAAAACAAAAATTATACACAATATTCACAATCATAGAAAATTAGGGGAATCTAAGAATATCACAAATCCATGTCAAATCATGAATACAAATACCACCCCAAGAAATGATAAATCTAGTATCCCGAAAATGGCACAGAAATTTGACCCCGCACCCTGCGAGGTCATTCTATTTAAATAAGTTAACCCACATGATGTAGAGTAAGGTCAAAGATAAAATTTTAATTTTGCTCCCATACTTACTCCTAACTACAATGACGTAACTAGTGGTAAGTCAGAGTGTCATCCACAGATACACTAGTATCTAATAAGTTAGCAAAACACAACCCACGATCGAGAATCACCCCAATTGTGTGTCGGGAATAGTTTATACTAACAAGCAGGATGGAGTTGTTTAATTAACATCTACGAGCATATGAGTAAGGTGAAGTAAGACATCAATTAACTAATCATGAGGGTATTTGCGTAACATGTCTGACATGTAAATTTGATCCTAGATTCTATTCACATAAGAATATATAAACCTAACATCATGTACATGTCACATAGTGTGGAGATGGCACTGAATTCCCACTATTTGTCACACAATGGATCTTCTCCCATTCAACCATCTTGCCTCCTCCATAATTAGAGATGCACCTTGATCTTTAGATCCCGCAACACCCCCGTAATCTCACTCCCGGTGCAAACAAGTCCCCCGCTTAAAATACTTAAGCCTTTTTAGATGGGGGAGTAATTATATTACATTATCGGGCTCTTGTCTATGGACACAGATCATAGGCCTAGAGAGGAAAAGGAATCGGTGCCTTGTGATAACTCTAGGGTTCGCTAGAAACTATGAACACTCAATTATCGGGGTAAGCTACGGTTTCCCCCCGTTAGGAATTTTTATAAAGCAACCCACAACCCACGGCCCACTACTTCTAACTTGCAATTCCTTACATGACTAGTCGATTAGATTAAAGTCCAACTAATCGCCTTGGTACAATCAAGATAGATTTAATTTCACACATCTCATAGATACTTCTGAGACTACAATGACACCTCTAATGTAACACTCCCAAATTAGCATTCAAGCCTAGTACAATATTTATGCAATGAATGAAACCATGTGTGGGTCATAAAACATATCATGGCATAAATCATACAAGAATATAACACACAAATCATTCACAAAATTCATAAAAATAGAAAGTTGTGGGAATCTAAGAATCTCACAAATCCAAGTTAGATCATGTATACAAATACTACCCTGAGAAATAAAACTACCTCCAAGCATTAAATCAATGACAATCATAGGAATAAATGCCATTGATCTAAGAACTAAATGAAGAGAGAAGAAAACCCTTGAGAGAAAATTTCTAGCCACTCTTCCTACAAAACTACTCCTACGTCTCTAATTGTTAAACCCTAGGAAGACTAAAGGCTTATTTCATAGGAGAAGAGAAATGGGCCTTAAAAGCCCATGTTTTGGAACCCTAGTGCCACGCCATGCCAGATTGCACGGCCTGTTCAATCGTGCATGGGGCATTGTCTGAGAGCTTGATCACCCAGTTCTGAGTGCACGAGCCATGCAAAATTGCATGGCTCATCGTATGGGTCCTTAATTTTTGCCTTCTGAGCATACGGGGCATTCTAAAATGCATGTCCCATTGTCTGGACTTCACTTCACCTATCTTCATGCAAGTTTCGTGCAGGTTTTCATCGCCCATCTTGGGCACTAACTTGACTGGCACGAGACATTACCACAAGCCATACCATTTTACACAGCCTGTTCCACTTCTTTGACACTTCCAAGACTTGACTTTTTTTCTTCAACTCTTCATCTTTAAACATGCTTTGACTTGTGGCCTTCAATCTTTTACAAATTTTGCAATTGGCCTTCATTAATGCTACAACAAACCAAGGGCATCACCTTGTGGTACTAATAGAACAGATAACCCGTAAAAAATGTTGATCCCGAAAGCCATTACTCAGATATAGTGGCCCATTACAACTGCCAAGGTGGTACTCGCGAACATACAACCATGAATACAGGGAAACAAACCCTATAAATAGAGGAAAGATGAAAGAGCCAAGGTAACCAACAACAAGTATATCGACCCACACTACTGCAAAAATACTAACTTAAACATCAGATCATA
The DNA here is from genome assembly GCA_037428765.1 of Rubia yunnanensis. NCBI lineage: Eukaryota > Viridiplantae > Streptophyta > Magnoliopsida > Gentianales > Rubiaceae > Rubia > Rubia yunnanensis. The sequence goes on along the minus strand of CM075061.1, from coordinate 113,613,788 downwards.
ATCTCATATCTAATCCGAGACTTTCTTACAGGAGCATCAAACAAGGGATTGCGCCACCAAGAGTTACCGCTATAGTTTTGGAAGTCAATACCACATCATCAACCTTTTAGCCTTATTGTTCTTGTTTTTCAGTTTTGTTTTCTTAGAAATGTTTTGTATCATAAATGTATGTGGGGTGATGAGCTAATCATATTATGACAAGTGTTAAATAAAATTATGTGGAAACAAATTTCAAAATGATTTCCTCCCAAAATTCACCCCCACCTCATTTCATTTAACTATTTTTATAATATTATTATTCCACCACCCTTACAGAATAATAGAAGAGAAACCTTGATGATTGTGGTGTTGATTATGAGGAAATAAATAGAGGTGGAACCTAGTTAATACAATGAACATGTTCTAGTACATAATGAGCCAAAGCCCATGTCAGTCTGTCATTCTAACACTCCCCCTCAAACGAAGCATTGGATTGACCAAAACAAAGAGCTTAAATCTAAAGAAATCAAACAAGGGTTTAGGAAGACCCTTGGTGAAGATGTCTGCTAGCTTTAATGAAGTAGGAACATGACTGACTCAAAGCTTGCCCGTAGCAACCAGATCTCGAACAAAATGGTAGTCGATATCAATGTTCTTTGATCGCTTGTGAGCCACAGGGTTCTGAACCATGAAGATTGCACTATTGTTATCACACAACAATAGAGGCAAGCCATCTAAAGGAAACTGTAAATCACGCTAAAGATGAGATAGCCAAACAACCTCAGCAGCTATGTTGGCAAGCGCACGATACTCAGATTCATAGCTCAAGCGAGAAATAGTGGGTTGCTTCTTGGCACTCCAGGACACCAAGTTGCCACCCAAGAAAACTGCATAGCCATATGTCAATCGCTGAGTCTCTAAACAACAAGCCTAATCTGCGTCCGAGTAAGCACAAAGATCAGAGGAACCAGCTGAACGAAAGGTGAGACCATGATGAGGTGTACCCACTACATAGCAAAGAATCCTGGTAACAATAGTAAAGTGATCTGAACCAGGATTATGAAGAAACTGACTGACTAAGTTCAATGCAAAAGCTAAATCAGGACGAGTGATAGTCAGATACTGGAGCGCACCAACCAAAGAACGGTATAATGTTGGGTTCCCAAATGGTGCACTTGAGCTGCTATGAAGCTGGGATAATGGCAAAAAATGAGTAGTCACCGAAGAAGCATCAGATATCACTGCTCGTCAAAGAATATCCCATGCATACTTGGCTTGACAAATAAAAAGACCAAACGAAGTAGCAGTAACGTCAAGACCAAGGAAATAGTTGAGAGAACCCAAGTGCTTAGTCGAAAACTACTGATCTGTACGAGTGATGAACTGACAAATTGCCCCAGCATCATTCCCGGTGAGAATGATGTTATCCACATATATAAGTACAAAAAAGTGGCACCACGAGAGAAGAAAAAATGGGATGGGTCTGAAGAGGTACACCGAAAACCAAGATCTCAAAGATATGAGCTGAACAGATCAAACCACGCACGGGGGGCTTGTTTAAGCCCATAGATAGTCTTTCGGAAGCGAATGACATAATCAGGCCGAGCAGGATCCTCTTTGTCGATAGGTTACACCATGTAAATTGGAGTATCAAGAAAACCATTAAGAAAGGCATTCTTGACATCAAGCAGATGTAGAGGCTACCGTTTCAAAGTAGCAATGTCAAGAGCAGTGCGAACCGGAGCAGCTTTGAAAATATTCATTGCTTGTGCGATTTTGACTAAATTGATGAAAATATTTCACGATCTTGAATATTTTCATTTCTCTTACTTTGAGGACGATGATTCCCTAGTGTGTTAACGTGATTCTTTACTCATTGGTAAGGGGAAATATCTCATTATAAGAGCAGAATCTGGAGTTAATAAATGTTGAATTTATGCTTGTCTCATTGTGTGTTTTGTGTTTCTATCTTACGTGTTTTTTCTTTTCTTTTTATGAAGTCATTTTACATAGAGTTTTTTGAGGGAATGAGAACTTATGAACACTGTGGATTACTAATTGATCTTATTTTCTTCACTTCATGCTTGGGCAAGCATTACTCAAGTGTGAGGATATTTAATATGTGCTATTTTGTATTCATATTTTGTGTTCATATTTTGTGTTCATATTTTGTGGGACTATTATGGCTTTATTAAGATATAATTTTCACGTTAGGTGTTTTTTATGCAGGATTCATGGATGATGAAGAATTGAGAGGGATCTATACATTGTACTATTTTTTCCTTAACCTACAGTTTTTCCCACTCGGTTTTCGTAGTTAAGGTTTTTAATGAGACGATATGCTCCAATGGAAATTGTTCTTACTTTATAATACATTATTCTAGAGATGAAGGAAATGAGTTAAAAGCACATCTGATGAAGTATTGGAGTGAAACATGAAGTGGGAGTGTTATGAACCACTTAATTAAGTGGAGGTATGCCATTAAGTGGAAATCATTGGAAATTCTTTAGTTCGTGTATTCAAAACAACCTTCATAAATATATCTTAATGAGTTTTCGTGAATCATAGATTAATGAAGCTCCATTAGTATTGTAGATTAATGAAGCTCCATTAGTATTGTAGATTAATGAAACTCCATTAGTATTATAGCTTAATGAAGGTCCATTAGTATTGTAGCTTAATGAAGCTCCATTAGTGTTGTATATTGCATGAACACTATAAATATGGCTTCTACCTTTGAAGAAAAACACACTTCATTTCCATAGATATTTTATTGCATTTTTGCAAACATATTTTTAGAGTTTATTTTCAGATTCTGCAGCAAAAAGGTCTAATTTGCCCAACCAGAACCCAAAATCTGAGAGTCCTTTATTTATTTATTTTTAATTTGACATCATGTTTACATATTATTTATTTTGTCATTTATCCATGCATATCATGAGTAGCTAATTTATTTATCGGCAGAGAATAACGAGTATTAGTTTATGAATCGTGAGGCCTAATTGACTTATCCTTGATTCTTATGTGTTCTTGATTGTTTTAGTTGAATTTATTCTTAATATGTTTAAGCCTGATCAACTTGAATAATGTTATGATAATGCCAGCTAATTCCACCAAGGCGTAATCGTTGGAACGGGTTAGTAAGTAGCGAGTTCTTGTGAAAAACAGATAACTGGTACAGACTGTAATAACAAGATAGATAACAATTAAGTGTGCATTACTATTTGCTTTAACTTTGGTAATTTCATCAGGTTCCTTTCTATCTTAAGGTTATCGAGGTGTGTATTTGGTTCAGCGAATACTTTCCGGGGGCATCTCGGTAAAAGAAATGGTTTTTTATTTATAATTAATCGACTGCCGATAAAGTAAGAAACAATTGGGAAGGTTCAACAAATACTTGGTGACCTATAACTGATAGATACATAAGAAATAATTCATTATTGCACCGATGATCAATGTCAACTAATGCGAGTTATTCTTAGCCTATAATTTTCATATATTTTAATCTCCTTTTTGAAGTGATAAGGTTGCACTCTTAGTTATTAGAAAAATTTTGATTTTAAGGCGTGGTGGCTACACCAAAAATGTTTTCTAAATTAGTTGGTAAATTTTATAATTATTGATACATTCCTCGTGGGATTGACTTTGCCTTCCCTTGTGCTAATTAAATCATTTTAGTGGTTTTAAGATTATTTTGGTAAGTGATACGATGCTCGCCAAATTGGTGCCGCTGCTGGGGAACGCTAAGTCTATTTTTATAATTTTTACCTACTAATTTGTGTGTTAGTGCTTGATTTATGATTAGATCATCAAGGATGGATTTAATATTTGACCCACAAATAGAAAAGACAGCCAAGCAGAACTGAAAAAGAACAAAGGTGATCAAATCAGTTGCTGCCGCAACCACCTATGAATTAGAAACTGATACCAAAATGGATGGAGCTGAAGGAAATGCAAATCCTGGGCAGAACCCAGACAATCCATACATGTGGGAACTCACTGGACATAGTTAAGATGATCCTCCCACCCCCATGCAGCTACCGGAGACCGAGAATCCAATCGAAACCAAGGTAGCATTCCTGAATGTGCTTCCAAAGTTCCACAGGAGAAACACCGAGGATCCATAAAAATTTTAAGTGAATTTTTAAAGATTTGTAAGGTGCATAAGAGGCTATCCAGTGTGACTGAAGATCAATTCAAATTGGTGGCATTTCCCTCCAGCTTAACAGGAGCATCCAATCCTTGGTTTTCAAGCCTGCCACCCAACTCCATTTCTACGTGGTCTGAATTGAAGAAATTGTTCTTGGAATACTATTTTCCAACAACAAGGACAAATTCTTTGAAGAAGGAGATTACAAGTATCAAGTAGGATTATGATAAACCATTGAGTGCTTATTGGCTGAGGTTTAGGAAGTTGGTGGATAGCTGCCCTAATCACCGAGTGACGGAAGGCTAATTGCTCCAGTGATTTTATCAAGGAATGACAGCCACCAACAAGGACTTGGTGAACTCTTCCAGTAGTGGTGTATTTTATCACCTTCGAGCAAATGAGGCTAGAGAGATTATCAAAATGTTTGTGGATTCCAAGAAGAAGTATGATAGATAGGAGGTCCAAATCTTGAAGAATGTAGCACAAACTTCCACTCATGAAAAAGATGGAATCAAGGAGAGGATGGAAACAATGGACAAGATGCTATCAAAGTTCATTGAAAAGGTTTCGGCTGTATAAAAAGGGCCTTGTGATACGTGTGGAGCAGTTAACCATACGACGTCACAATGCATTTTCACCATGGGGGAGATACCTGTCTAAGAAAATGCTATGGGGAACTACAATGAGAGGCAGAATAAAGATGATCCATACCCTAAAATTTCAATCCAAGATAGAAGGATCACTCAAACTTTTGTTGGAGAGAACAAGGTAACCAACCGCAGCAGCATCGGCATCCCCAACAACCCTATGTCCCACCAATGCAACGAGAAGCCATGGATTTTCCGTAACCCCCACAAGGTGGGCAAGGGAAATGGATAAATGATAAGCTAGACATACTGATGGACATGATGCACAAGAAACAACAGAGTTATAAGAAGAACAAAGCAACCTTGGATGAGCACAAGCAAAAATTTGCCCATCTGTCAAACTCTTTGAATGAACTTAGGATTAAGCAGCTAGGATTACCTTCTCAGGTCCAGTTGAACCCACATGAGATGGTAAATTAGGTCACACTCAGAAGTGGAAAGGTAGTTGGTGCGTTTCCATTGAAATTAGTGGATAAAGAAGCAAAGGAGCTCACTAACGGAGGGTCCAGTTTGCCTGAACTGAAGCCTACGGAAGAATCAAGAAATGAAGAAAAAAGAGATAAAACCACCATACAATATGCACATCCTAAGCATCCTGAACCCAAATATGAAGGTAAATCCAAGGTATCAGCTGAGGTAAGTAAGAGGTTGAGTTTACATGATCCTTCGATAAAAAGTTTTCCTCACTTCCCTTGTAGATTGGAGAAGAAAAAAGAAGAGTCTATGGATCTTGTATCAATTTTTGGAAAAATGGATATTAACCTTTCTTTTCTTGTAAGCCATAAAGTTACCACCAATGAGCAAGTTCTTGAAAGATTTGATTGCGGGAAAACCGATGGATTCGAGTAAAATCATAATGGGTGAATCGATGTCTACATTAATTCAAAAGAAACTGATGCCCAAGTGCAAGGACCCGGGTATGTTTTTCTTACCTTGTTACATTGAAGATAAGAATATTGATGCTGCCATATGTGATTTAGGAGCTTCTATTAATGTGATGCCATTGTGTGTGTATCAAGCTTTAAATGGAGCAGAAATGGTAAACACTAGAGTTGTAATTCAATTGGCAGATAGATCTTTGTGTTTCCAGTAGGGTTGTTGGGGAATGTACTTGTGAGAGTCAATAATTTTGTGTACCCTACAAATTTTTATGTGCTAAAAATGAATCATTCTTGTGGTCAGGGAACAACGGGAGTATTGTTGGGTCGTCCATTTTTTAGAACTTCTAATACCATTGTTAATGTGGGGAATGGTACTATTTGTCTTGATTATTATGGTGAAAAGTATACTTTCAGTATTGATGAGGTAATGACAAGACTGATAAATGTTGAGAATATATTTTCCCATGATCCCATTAAACCTCTTTTCCAAGAACATCTTGAGATTGAAATTTTGCAGGAAAGAATGGATATTTAATTTCCAATAGGTTCAAAAGAGATGGATATTCAGGCTTGAGTGACAAGGAGATCAGGAAGTTGTTGGGCTCAATGTAGTCTCAGGAAGTTGTTGGGCTCAATGTACTCTCAGGAAGTGGTGTTCAGGATGGATATAGACCCCAAGCGGTCCAAATTATCCCACTCCAATCCAGAAGTTTGGAAAAATTCAGAAGTACATACACCGTCCATTTTGGCCAAACCAGACACATCTGACAGACCAGTTCCATCGGACGTGAAGGCCTCAATTTTGGAGTTAAAGCCCTTGCCTCCGAATTAGAAGTATGTGTATCTCAGTGAAAATGATAGTCTTCCAGTAATAGTCATTACATAGTTATCTACATCTCAGGAGGAAATATTTACTGCCTTATTGAAGAGATACAAGAAGGCCATTCTGTGGACATTGGCAGACATTACGGGAATCAGTCCAGATATTTGTATGCACCAAATTTTGATGGAGGACGATGCTAAACCTACTTGAGAGGTTTATAGGAAGCTAAATTCTAACTTGAGAGAGGTGGTTCTCAAGGAGATATTGAAGCTACTATCACTTGGTATCATATACCCCATTTCTGTGGGTGAGTCTCATTCATGTAGTGCCAAAGAAGTCGGGTATTCAAGCGGTGAAAAATGACAAGAGTGAGATGGTCCCTACACGCTTAGTCATTGGATAGATGATGTGTATTGACTACCGGAAGTTAAATGTTGGCACTCGCAAGGATCACTTTCCACTTCCTTTCATTGATCAGATGTTGGAAAGATTTGTGGGAAATAGTTTCTTCTATTTTTTGGATGGGTACAATGGCTATTTCCAGATTTGAGTAAACATCAAGGACCAGGAGAAGACCACATTTACATGTCCATTCGGAACTTATGCTTATAGGAGAATGCCCTTTGGTCTATGCAACGCCCCAGGCACTTTCCAGTGTTGTATGATGAGTATCTTCTCTAATTTGATTGAGACAAGTATCAAGGTGTTCATGGAAGACTTTAGCGTCTATTGTGACTCATAAGACATATGTTTAAGTCATCTTGAGCATGTCTTCATTTGTTGTGTGAAGAGGAACTTCGTTCTTAATTTTGAGAAGTGTCATTTCATGGTGAAGGAAGGCATAGTCTTAGGACATATGATCTCAGAGAAGGGAATTCATGTGAATACGACCAAGGTGGAAACCATAGAGAAGCTCCCATACCCTAATAATGTTCGAGAGGTTTGTGGATGCTTGGGGTATGCAGGATTTTATCGAAGATCAAAGACTTTGCCAAGATTGCACAACCATTGAAAATGCTTCTCCAAGATGATGTTTCTTTCAAGATAACTGGAGATCACAAGAATTCTTACGCTTTGTTGAAGAACAAGTTGATTTCAAACCCAATCATGTAGCCACCAGATTGGGATCTTCCATTTGAGTTGATGTGCGATGCAAGCGATTATGCGGTTGGACTAGTTTTCAGACAAAAAGTAGGGAACGAAACCCATGTTATCCATTATGCCTCAAAGACATTGAATTCGACTCAAAGATATTACACAACCACTGAGAAGGAGTTGCTGGCTATTGTCTTTACCTTGGATAAATTTAGATCCTACTTGCTTGGCTCAAAAATAATTTTTTATACCAATCATTCAGCTTTAAAATGTTTTTTTTACAAAGAAAGACTCTAAAACACAATTGGTTTGTTGAATTTTGTTGTTGTAGGAATTTGATTTTGAAATTAGAGACAAGAAAGGTGTAGAAAACCATGTTGCAGATCATCTAAGCTGTTTGATCAAGCTAGAAGATGAAACTCTAATTAACCAGACGTTTTCTGAAGAACACTTGTATGTTGCGGCAAGGTTCAGTTTGGCCAAATGGGACCCATCGCCATTACTGAATTCGGGTAAGTTGTGTAAGGATCCTTGGTATGCGGATATCGTAAATTTTATTACCACTGGAGATATTCCACACACTATTAGTCGTTCCAAGAATTAAAATTGAAAAGTGAATGAAAGCATTACATTTGGGATGAACCATATCTTTGGAAGATTGATTATGACCAGATAATATGGTAATGCATTTCTAATGACGAGCAAGGTACCATTCTTTTACATTGCCACTCTTTTTCATGTGGATACCATTTTGGCCCTAAACGTACTGCTTGTAAATTCCTCGATAGTGGTTTCTTTTGGTTAACTCTTCATAGAGATGTTTACACATTTTGTCAGAGTTGTGAAAGATGCCAGATGACTGGAAATATCTCTCAACATGATGAAATTCCACAAGTACCTGTGATTGTTTATGAAATATTTGATTTGTAGGGTATGGATTTTATTGGTCCCTATCCAAGTTCTTTTGGAAATGTATACATCTAATTAGTTGTTGATTATGTGTCAAAATGGGTAAAGCTAAAGCCACCCGTACTAATGATGCTCAAGCTATTACAGGTTTCTTGAAATCAACAATATTCTGCAGGTTTGGAGTGCCACGAGCAATCATTAGGGTTCAGGGAACTCACTTCAAGAATCGTACCATCGAAGCTCTTATGAAGAAGTATGAAGTTCACCATAGACTCGCTACCACTTACCATCCTCAATCAAATGGCCAAGCGGAGGTGTCGAATAGAGAAATTAAGCAGATCCTAGAGAAGATAGTAAATCCTTCGAGGAATGATTTGAGAAAGCACTTGGATGATGCTCTTTGGGCATACCATACTACATTTAAGACACTAGTAGGGATGTCCCCCTATTGCCTTGTTTTTGGAAAGATGTGCCATCTACCAGTCGAGCTTGAGCACAAGGCATATTAGGCTTTGAAGAAATTAAATATGGAACCTCTCAAGTGGGAGGAGGAGAGGAGATTCCAACTTCAGGAAATAGAGGAACTCCGTCTCAAGGCATTTGATAATCCTATGTAGTACAAGGATCATACCAAAATGTGGCATGAAAAGAATTTGAGGACCAAGAAATTCATGGTTGGGCATAAGGTCTTACTTTTCCAGTCCAAGTTTCAGTTAATGCCTGGAAAACTCAAGTTTAAATGGATGGGCCCGGTCATGGTGTCTTTGGTTTGGCCAAACGGGACGATGGAAATTCAGAGCTAAGAGACAGAATACACTTTCTTGTAAATGGTCATCACCTCAAGCCATTCTATGATGCCTCTCTAGTGTCTACAGTGGAGGAAATTCCAGTGCTTCCCATAACCAATGTCTGATCGAATGAGAAATTCTAGCCAAAGACTGTAAACAAAGGCGTTTATTGGGAGGCAACCCAATTTTCTTTGTTTTTTTAAAAGTTATTATTATTATTTTTTAGGAGTTCCAATTTCTCATATTCTCTCATTTTCTTGATCTATAGAGTTGAAGTACTTGAATTTGAACCATAAAGAATTCACACCTTTGGAGAGCTGGGACTCGTAGGGTTCTGTTTGGTCAAACTGGAGGTCTACAGCAGAACTTGCTTTTGATCTGGCACTCTCCTCTTGATCCAGAATTCCTCGAAACCCACCACTATAAGTTTCTTATTTTTCTTTCATTCTTTATAATGTTTGACTATGTGTTTAAATCTTTTCTCATAATAGCTTTGCATTATTTGCTTGAGGGCAAGCAAAGTTTAAGTGTGAGGAGGTTTATTGTGTGTTTTGTTTTGTAATTTTAAAAAAAAAACAAAAAATTATTTTTATTTTGTGTTTTTTTAGTCAATAATGTGTTTTGAGTCGATAATTTGGCATGAAGAAATTCTTGTGGCTCTTGATAAAAGTATCCTACCAGTTATAAACTTCATTGTTTAAGAAACTTGGTAAATTTGATGCCTTGAGGTTTTTGAATGAGATTTTCTACAACTTGTGAAATTTGATTGAGATGATTTAAGGGATGACGAAAAAGGACGAGTTTAATTGAATATTTTACCCTAGTAAGTGAGGTCTGAGCTAGAATGGAGTACTCTCTACATCAATCTTTGTTCTGAGAGATCACATTGTTATACTCGGAGTTGTTATGTGTGAAAGTGATTGAAGGAATTAGGATGAACCACACAACATAAATATTGCCTACTAATTACATTAACCCCTAGTAAAACACTTTGAATCTTTGACTATATTCTTTGACATGAGTTACTATATATTTAGCCAAAGCCTTGTTTTATCCTTTCTATTGTCCCTATTATGCATGTTTCTGGAGTTGAGTTGATAAATTCATCAATTGTGTTATCTTGAGTTCATGACAATATATAGCATATGTTCAGTTTTCCCAAACAAACGGGTTTCGAAATTGAAGGCAGAATCTTATTATGAACAGTAGCATTGTGGTTCTATTTGCCCAAACTGGAAGGAGTAACTGTAAAAAAAAACTTATTGTTTGTTATGTTGCGACTTTCTCTCACAAGTATTGATTTTGGACATTGGAGATAAATGGTGATGGAAAAATTTGAAAAAGAAAAAAATAAAACAAAAGAGCACATATATAGATGTGATATTACCAGGTTGTCTCATACTAGCCATGAGCTTGAAGATTTGTTAGTGAATGTCTACTATACATGGATGATGGTTCAAGAAAAAGGCAAGCATAATATTTTGATTGATATTGTTTGAGCTTAGAACCCTTAGGATCTAACCTTATCTGAATTGTCCCTAGCCCCATTACAACCCTTGAGAAAGACCATCCTGATTTGCATATTAACTTTATAACTTGTAAATTATTTGAGTGATTGTCCTTTATAAATTGAGAGTGATTGAGTGAAACCGTGAGAAAATATTCATTGCTTGTCCGATTTTGACTAAATTGATGATTAAATTTCACGATTTTGAATATTTTCATTTCTCTTATTTTGAGGACGATGATTCCCTTGTGTGTTAATGTGATTCTTTATTTCTTGGTAGGAAAAAATATGTAAATATAAGAGCAGAATTTGGAGTTTTTAAATGTTGAATTTATGCTTGTCTCATTGTGCGTTTTTATCTTACGAGTTTTCTCTTTTCTTTTCTTTTCTTTTCTTTTTTATGGAGTCATTTTACATAGAGTCTTATGAGGGAATGAGAACTTATGAACACTGTAGATTATTTATTGATCTTATTTTCTTGATTTCATGCTTGGACAAGAATGACTCAAGTGTGAGGATATTTGATATTTGCTATTTTATGTTCATATTTTATGGGTCTATTATAGTTTTATTAAGATATAAATTTCACTTTAGGTGTTTTTTATGCAGGATTCATGGATTATGAAGAATTGAGAGAGAGCTATACATTGTACTCTTTTTCCCGTAACCAACGATTTTTTCCCACTGGATTTTCCTGGTTAGGTTTTTAATGAAGCGATGTGCTCCAATGAAAAATATCCTTACTTTATAAGACATTATTCCAGAGATGAAGAAAATGAACTAAAAGCATAATTGATGAAGTATTGGAGTGACACATGAAGTGGGAGTGTTATGAACCACTTAATTAAGTGGATAGATGACATTAAGTGGAAAGCATTGGAAATTCTTTGGTTCATTTATTCAAAACCACCTTCATAAATGTATCTTAATGAGTTTTCATGAATTATAGCTTTCTTAAGCTCCATTAGCACTGTAGATTAATGAAACTTCATTAGTATTGTATCTTAATGAAGCTCTATTAGTATTGTAGCTTAATGAAACTCCATTAGTGTTGTAGGTTAATGAAGCTCCATTAGTGTTGTAGGTAACATGAACACTATAAATAGTGCTTGTACCTTTGAAGAAAAACACACTTCATTTCCATTGATATTCTATTGCACTTTTGCAAACATATTTTTATAGTTTATTTCCAGATTTTGGTCTGCCGCAAAGGATCTAGTTTGCCCAACCAGAACCCGAAATCTGGGAGTCCTTTGTTTATTTATTTTTAATTTGACTTAATGTTTACATTTTATTTCGTTTTCAATTTATCCATGCATATCATAAGTAGCAAATTTATTTATCGGCAGAGATTAACGAGTATTAGTTTATGAATCGTGAGACCTAATTGACTTATAATTGATTCTTATGTGTTCTTGATTGTTTAGGTTGAATTCATTCTTAATATGTTTAAGCCTGATAAACTTGAATAATGTTAGGATAATGCTAGGTAATTAGACCAATATGTAATCGTTGGAATGGGTTATTAACTAGCGAGTTTTTTTGAAAAATAGATAACTGGAATAGACTATAATAACAAGATTAAAAACAATTAAGTGTGTGTTACTATTTACTTTTACTTTGGTAATTGATATATCAAGTTCTTTTTCCATCTTCATATTATCGAGGTGTGTGTCTGGTTCAGCGAATACTTTCTGGGGGCATCTTGGTAAGATAAATGGTTGTTTAATTATTTAATCGACTGTCGACAAAGTAAGAAAGAATTGGGAAGGTTTAGCAAATACTTGCAGACCTACAACTGATAGATACATAATAATTTATCCATCATTGCGCCGATGACTGATGTTAACTAATGCGAGTTATTCTTAGCCAATTTCATTCTCATATATTTTATTATTCTTTTTGAAGTAATTAGGTTGCACTCTTAGTTATTAGAAAATTCTGATTTTAAGATGTGGTGGCTACACCAAAAAGGTTTTCTAAATTAGTTGGTAAATTTTATAATTATCGCTTTGTTCCTCGTGGGATTGACTCTGCCTTCCATTGTGCTAACTAAATCCTTTTAGTGATTTGCATATTATTTTTGTGAGTTATACTTCAGACGATAAACCACTTCGAACCTATAACATTGGCATTCGAAGGACGGGGAACTAACCCCTAAGGGTTCAGATGATGAAGTGCATCTATTTCTTCATCCATAACACCAATCCACTTTGGATTCCTAAGCGCAACATGATAATCACGGGGCTCAGACTGCTCCAGAACAGTAGCAAGTTGATATGTAAGTACATAATCAGAGTGTGTCTTGGCATGCTGAGTGTCATCCTGATTCTTGGTAACCATATGATGTGTATGGCGAGGACGAGAATGAGGACCGAATGACGATCCAGACGACAAAGCTGGTGAATCTAGAGGAGATGATGGTTGAGTAACCACAGGTCAGGGCAAAATGGGTGAGCCCCGATGAGGCAAAGTCTGAGCGGCTAGAGGTGGCATCAGATTATCGGAATCACAAACTGCGCAAGGAGCTGATACAGAAGAGGATGGCTACGAAAATGATGAAATAGAAGGAGGTTCATGAGCAACCCTAATCGATGATGTAATAGCTCCATAAAAATGTCAAAATCTCCAGATCCAAAATAGAATGATTGTCGGCAGAAGATGAGATATAAGGGAATAAAGTCTCATAAAAATGAACGTGGCGAGAGACATAGATACACCTAGAAGTTGGGTCGAGACACTGGAAGCCCTTGTGACGAGGGTTGTAGCCAATAAAGACACACAGAATGGATCACAGTGAAAAATTATCAATAGCAGTGGCACGCAGACATGAAAATGCACGATAGCCAAATGGGAGAAAAAGGGTATAGTCAGGAACATGACCAAAAACAACCTCAAAAGGAGATTTGCCACCAAGAGCTGAACTAGGCAGACGGTTAATTATGTAAACCACAGAATAGAAGGCTTTCACCCAATAACATTTCGGCACGGAAGAGTGAAAAAACATGGCAAGACCAGTCTATGTGATGTGACAATGCTTCCGCACAACCCGGCCATTCTAAGCAGGTGTATAGGGCAATGACATCTGATGGCGAATGCCACATGATATGAAGTGAGCCTGAAGTAAATGATTAGTAAACTCTGTACCACAACCGATCTTAAAATTTTTTAACCTTAGCAGAAAACTGGATCTCAACAAATTTCTGAAAAAAGAGAAATGTGTCATAGAAATCTGAATTATGCCACATCGGGAGAAATCAAGTGAATCACGAAAATCATCGATGAAAATGGCATAATAAGAGAAACCATATGCCTATAAAATAGGGGTCGGTCCCTATTAATCACAATGTACCTTTTCCAACAAACCAGTAGCGTGTTTGTCACTAGCGAAAAAAGGCAAACGGCTACTCTTGGCCATCTGACAAGGAGAGAAACTAACAGATGCAAGCATAACAGAAGTGGTAGAAATATTGCCCCATCGTCTCAACAACTAAACAGTATTATGGACACATGACCGAGGTGAGAATGCCATGGCTCAAAAGAAGCCTGAAGCTTTCCAGAGTGTAATTCGCCTAAAAAGCTGGAATCACTAATCTCAAGAAAATAAAGACCCAAATTATGACGGCCTTTACCAATTATATTCCTGGTATGCTTGTGCTCAATGAAAATGCATCGGCATCAAATATAACACAGACAGGTAAATAATGAGTAAGCTTACTAATTGACAATAGACTTCTAGTAATCGTAGGAACCACAAGAACATCACTAACATAGAAACTAGAGACATGACACTAACCGATGTGAGAAATAGATAACGATTCACCATTGACAACAAGAATAGCATCAGAACCATGATAGTATTATACCTTATCAAGATGACTAGTGCTGGCAGTGATATGAGATGAAGCACTAGAATCAACGATCCACTGATTTGATGAATGATGATGGTTGGAACTATCCAAATGGGCTTGATACAAAACTTTTTCCGCTATCCAACTAGTGGAACAATCTTCCTGAGAGAAAGGTGCAAATAAACCATAGCAAGGGCTGGAAGTGAGCGCGTAGGTGGAGAGGGTTGTTACATGTAATCACGCGTATGTGGTTGGACGTGTGTGGCTGCTTGTAAGCGCATGGATCGACATCAGAGAAATGCTGCCAAAATTTTTTTTTGGCCAAAGATGAATCGATTGCTGATGACGAGGATGATGCCACAGAGAGCCGTCGGTCGATATGGTGCTGATTGAAGCAGCCCTCCGATATGATAGAAGAAGACCGAAGAGCTCGCTGGAGATTGGAAGATGCTGCCGCAGATTTAACAATCGGTGCTGGAGATGCGGATGAAGACAGTGGAGATTAGGAAGCCAAGAACACAACTCAACCGTCGGAGAGTTGAGAGGAAGTGGCGTCGAAGAACGATAGAGAAGAAAACTTGTTGTTGCTGGATGCTGCTGGAAATGTTTTGGAAATTGGTCAGAAATTTGCCGGGAAAGGACGTCGGCGAGAAAACTGTATCAGCAATGAAAAAGAAGAAAAAGAGGGGGAAGAGATCAAGGAAAAGATCAGTGAGCCTCTGATATCATAATAAAAGAGAAATCTTGATGATTGAGGTGTTGATTATTAGAAAATAAACAGAGATGAAACCTAGTTAGTACAATAAACCTGGTCTATTACATAATGAGCCAAAACCCATATCAGTCTATCATTCTAACACAGACACTATTTTCCCACGTACAAAATTTTAGTTTCTTTACTACTGTTTTTGCTGGAGGCTGACAAAATCTGATGACAGTTTTCCCAAAATGGAAGAGCTTCATCCACCAAGAATGATGTGGGCCATTCTAACATATTTCTCCATACCTTTTACTATGTTATAGCATCAATCACGCTTGATCCTTGTGACAGAATCTTACCCGGAAGATTAATGAATGCACCGGTTCATTGAACGGGGAACTTCCGATTCTAGAAAATAATTCACCATTTTCAACTTCCGATTTAAGCAATGGATTAAAAGAATTGTCCTAAAACTGCCAAGGAAAGTAAACGATGACATTGAGGGAGGTGGGCATCATATCGGCTGCACATTTAAGTCTTGTAAGCTTCCAGTTCCGGTAAAGAATAGGGAACGATTTATCAATTTTAACTTTTCAAGCGTTGGCAGTACTGTAGCTGTGTGCGATTGAAGTGCGAAACACACACCATTACTCATCCTTTCTTTTCCTTTCCTTCTATTTTCACTGTTCCTATCCCTAACGGTCATTTTTGCGTCCAATTATGGCGGCTCCTCCGCCAGGCCGCGGCGGAATTGCGCCGGCCAAAACCTTTCTACAAGCTTTAGGCAATCGACCCTCACCTCTATCCGTTTCCCTCCCCTCTAATCCCGAAATTGTCCCAAAAACCAACTACAAAGGGGAAATATCTTGCCTGGTAACCAGGAAAGAGGCGGAAATCCTCGCTTCTCATTATCACAATGCTTTGGTGGGTAAGTTTGCACAAGGGAAACCATCCATGGCAGCTCTGAATGACGCCTTCAACTCCATGGGCTTCAAAGGTAAATTTCAGCTGGGCTCAATCGACTTCAGGCACGTACTGATCCACTTCCAGGACAAGGAAGATTACTAGCGGCTATGGATCAAAGGTCAGCGAAATTTTAATAATACCCCCATGAAAGTGCTTAAATGGACCACTGTTTTCTCCCCTGAGGTTGAATCCTCGATAGTTCCTGTCTGGGTCACTATCCATCATGTTCCAGTATTTTTCTATAACCTCACTATGCTAGAATCCATGGGTAATCAGATAGGTAACTATATTAAATTGGACTCTGCAACTGCTTGCCTAACTAGACCATATGCTGTAAAGATGTGCGTTGAAATTGACTTAAAAAAAACAACCTGCATTCATTAGAGTGGGCATTGAGGAGGATGGAATAAAATACAATGTGGTTAAACTCCACTTAGAATTCGAGGACCTTCCCCTGTATTGCCACCACTGTAAAGTTATAGGACATGATGATAACTGTGCATTTACCTACATCCAGAACTTAAGAAGCCAAAGATGTATAAGATGGATAAATCTATCCCTATCCATAGTGATACGGGAAAGCCTAAGGATAATCAATTGGCTTATGAGGATCATGAGCAGGGTGCAGCTAGCCGAATAAATGAAAGAAATAACAAGGCAGGGGGTTCTGGTTTTTTGGTTTCTGATAAACAAAAAATCATGTCTACACAGAATCTAAGATATGTACCTAAACAGAAAGTACTTCAGACTAAAAATGTTGATCATAATGAGGCTGGGGAAATAAATGTTGATCAAATTGAGGATATGGTTTCTACTCATGAGAGGGCTGATAATCAAACTAAAGATAATCATGTTACTGATGAACTGCTGATTATTGACCCTGATGTTGAGAAACAAGATGTAGATAGGAATCAAGTTTTGATCCCTATCCAGGAAAAAGCTGAGGGCAATAGTGATAATACTGAACTACATAAAGTGAATCAAGCTAAAACTGATGTGCTCTCGGATTCTCTCCTTTGGTCTCCTATAAACTTGACCAAACAATCCTTATCTGCCCCTTCTCATCTCCATAAAAAGGTAGGTTTTGCTAAGGATGACATTCCTAGCAAAAGGGGTAAGCCTTTCTCCCCTTTTAACTCTATTGTTGCTGCAAAAAATTTCATTTTTTCCCAGCAGAAGCATAGGCAAAATAGGTTCCTACCACTTGAAGATGAGGATATATCCAATGATGAGGCTCCTTCTAGTGACCTCCTAATTTCTACTCCTTTTGACACTGGTGATGATATTGATGTTACCCAGGTAAGTCAGGTAAACTTTTCTAGCTCCCACCCTGGATCTTCCAAGTCGAAAAAGGGAAACAAACAGATACAGTCTCTAACCATAGGAATGAGACCTATTTAACACAGTTAAATACTATCATGACTAGATCAAAAAGCTCTAACAATGTTTCCCTATGAATAACACAACCCTTAAGATTAAGTTTCTGGTTTGGAACATTAGGGGAATGGATACTTCTATGCTAAGACTTCATAATTTGATAAATAGGAACAGCTTAGATCTTTTATGCTTAATAGAACCAAAACATGATAATATGCAATGTGATGCATATAGACATCGTTTACATTTTGATAACTGTTTGCAGGCTGGCAATGGCCAGATTTGGCTTTTCTAGAACTCCAGCATAACTCCAACCTTGAAATGTGATAATCTGCAATTTTTAGCTGTCAATGTGAATTGTCTAACTCTGCATAAAAGTATGGATGCTTTCTTTGTGTATGGACTTAGAACTAGAAATGGCAGGATTTCCCTTTGGTCTGATCTTAAGTCATTAAACCACTCTGATTCTATTTTCATAGGTGATTTTAATGCTATAACATCAATAAATGAATATAAAGGTCCTTCTACTCCTAAACAAGGTAGCATGAGGGACTTTATGGATTTTATTAATGTTATGGCTTTGGAAGAAATTAATACTGTTGGGAATCTGTTCACTTGGAGTAATAACAGACTTAGGAATCCTACTATTCAAAGACTAGATAAAGGCTTGTGTACTTCTTCATGGTCTTCCAATTTTCCTACATCATCTGTCCAAATTTTGAATCGAATATCTTCTGACCACAATCCTATGCTTCTCACTATTGGCAGTGATATCCTTTCTACTCCTAGACCATTTAGATTCTTAAATACATGGTATAAAAGGAAAGAATTCAGTGAAGTGATTAGACAAAACTGGGATCTGCCTCATCACAAATCAGGAATGCTTGGTTTCTTCCTTAAGCTGGTAAGACTGAAAAAAGAGCTCAAAATTTGGAATAAAGAAATTTTTGGTAACATAACTGATAATGTGATAAAAGCTGAAGCTGTTCTCCACACTCAGGAACAGAAGTATGACTTAGATGCTTCTGAGGGAAATATGCTGAAGCTAAAAGAGGCCAAGGCTAAGTTAGTTAGGTCCCTAGTAGAGCAGAAAAGTTTCTGGAAACATAAGGCAAAGGTGAAATGGCTAAAGGAGGGGGACAATAACACTAGTTTTTTCCATAACTCGGTTAAGGAGAGAAAGTGTAGATTAAAGGTTACAAAAATTAGGAATAGTAATGGCCAGTGGATAGATAGCATACAGGATATTGAAAATGATGCCATTCACTATTACAAAAATCTTTTAACAGAAGATAGTCCCTCTGATAGCAATTCTTACAAATCACATTTCCTTAGCCAAATTCCTAAACTGATCACTCAGGAAGAAAATGAAAGACTCCTGCAACCTGCCTCATTGAGTGAACTTAGGGATATTGTGCTAAGTTTGAATAAGAATAGCAGTCCGGGGCCTGATGAATTCACAGCTAAATTCTATATTAATTCTTGGGATATAATTGCTACGGATTTACTGTCTGCTGTAAATGATTTTCTTGGTGTAAGTAATATTCCAAGGGGCATTGGTAGCACCTGGATTGCCATTATCCCAAAAAAATAAACCCCTATCTCCTTTGATGATTATAGACCAATAAGTCTCTCCAATGTGCTTAACAAAATCTTTTCCAAAGTGTTAATGGTAAGACTTAAGTCTATAATGCCAAAAATTATCTCCCCACATCAAACAGCTTTTCTTAAAGGAAGAGACATATCGGATAATGTCATCTACCTGCAAGAAATGGTCAGGTTTTTGAACAGGAAAAAAAAGGGATCCCAACTGCATTGTTAAACTTGATCTTAAGAAAGCCTTTGATAGAGTGAAGTGGTCATTCCTTTATTATGTTCTTGCTAGATTTGGTTTTTCTGCAAAATTCATTTTTATCATCATGAAGAATTTAGCACAGGCCTGGTTTTCAATCCTTATAAATGGTAAGCCTGTAGGATTTTTTCAGTCTACAAGGGGAATTAAGCAGGGAGATCCCCTCTCCCCTTTTCTTTTTAATATCTTCTCTGAGTCCTTCACCAGGAGTTTAGCTTTCATTTTTCAGAATGGTAAACTCTCATACTATGATCTACCAGGTAATGCCCTACAAATCTCACACTTATCTTATGCTGATGATACTGTGGTCTTCTTAACAGCAAAAAATCAAACACTGATCAGATTTAAGGCCTTCCTCACAAAATTTGAAGATGTTACTGGCCAACAGATAAATTACAGTAAAAGTGACATCTACATAGGAAATCATGCCTCTGTTCATAAAATCAGCAATATAAGAAGGGCACTAGGTATGAAAATTGGTAGATTCCCCTTCACATATTTGGGAGTTCCCATTTTCACAGGGATAGCCAAGAAAATCTATTTCCAACCTATAATTGAGCAGATAGATAATAGGATTGGGGGTTGGAAAAACAGGTGGCTCTCTACTGGGGGGAAAATCACATTAATACAATCATGTATCTACACCATTCCCCAACATATATGGTCAGTCTTAAAGCCTAGCAATGAGATCATTTCTTCCATAGAGAAAAAACTCAGTAAATTTTTTTGGGGGAGATTGATCAAAAACCTAAAAGATCATGGAGGAAGTGGGATGCATTGCTATCCCATCATTTAAAATGGTCAAGGTTTTAGATCAATAACCACCATCATAAAAACATGCTCGGTTAAGTTGTGGTGGAAGCTTCAAAAGGCTGAGGCACTATGGACTCACCTAGTTGCATCACTGCCTTTATCTTCCAGAACCTCCCCAAACTGGAAGAGAATCAGTGAAATTAATACTTGGGCAGAAACTAACTCCAGAGTTATAGTGGGAAGAGGAGATTCTAATTTCTGGACCTCAAACTGGCTAGATATTGGTCCAGTTGAGGATTTGTGTGATCCAAACCTTGTTAATATTTCATAATCATGTACAGTTTCAGACTTCATTACAAACAAATCATTTATGCTTCAGGAAATTTCCCCTTTTCTACCTCCTTATACTGTCACTCTTTTACAGGAAGCAAACCTATCTTCACACAGGGGAGATAGACTCATATGGAAACCAGGTCCCAAAGGTGATTTCTCTTTTAAATCAACTTATCTCCTGCTCAGGAATCAGAGAGGTACTGTCCTTTCTGCTCAATATATTTGGAGTTCAAGAATTGGAAAAAAGATTTCTGTATTCATGTGGAAAATGATGAATTCTTTTCTGCCCTTTGACAATGTCCTGCGCAATTTGAGATTCTCACTACCTTCTAAGTGCTGTATGTGTAATAACCATGAGGATTCATTGGATCATTTTTTTAACTCATGTTCATTCTCTGTTCAAATCTGGAAAGCTGTCCACTCATTCATGGGAATCACAGTAATGGTTTACCCATCTATATGGGATAGACTTTCTTGCTACTTGACTTTTTCTAGTCTGAGTGCTCTCCACTCTGAAATTATTAGATCTGCTGCTGCTATAACATGTTGGCATTTGTGGAAAATTAGGAACAAAATTTTGTATGATTCTGCCATCCCATTAACAGGTTTAGTCTTATCTCACATCAAGGAACAAATTTTTTATATCTTCACTGCAAAACCTGTCTTCATAAGAGCTAAAGTAGGCATTGACATTGCTGATCACTCTTTTCTTCCTCTAATTAAATTACCTCCAAAGCCGAAAATCTTCAAAATTGCTTGAACTAAACCATGTAGGGGTTATAAAATTAACGTTGATGCTGCATGGAATGGTCAATTGAATATGTGTGGAATTGGTACAATTATAAGAGATAGCAGGGGTGGATTTATTGCTGCTCATACTAAATTTACTGATGCTAATTCCCCTCAGGAAGCTGAAATGAAGGCAATAAAGTTTGCCATACAGAAATATGCTGGTTTCCTTACTCATGTTTGCCTTGAATCTGACTGTATAAATGCTGTGAAGTCAGTTCTTGATCCATTATATGCGCCCTGGCCGCTGTTTCAATTAGCTGATGACACAAAGAAAATCTTGGGAAATATTATTCTTGTTCATATTCAGAGGCAAGCTAATCTTGTAGCTGATGCTCTTGCTAAGACATGTCTCAAAGCTGAGACCAGTGTTTCCATGCTTACTTTTAATATGTTATCTAATAACATTCAGGGGCTACTCAGACTAGATCAGATAGGTACACCTTCTTTAAGATTTTTACATTGAATGGATGTTACTGATAAAATGTTACTTGCAGGTGTTTTGAATGCGGTTTTTAAAGGCAATGAAGGCACAAGGATGATGGGATTTGCTTGATGCTATTTTTTTGTTGGAATTAGCTACTCTTTTGATTCTTTTATCTAGAGGATAGGCTCCTTAGTGCTTTGGGGATGTGTCTGACTGACCTGTGTCTCGATCTTTCCATTCACTAATAAGTTCGATACTCTTCCTAAATTTACTAAGAGTCTTCGTAATCCTCTAACAATTAGCTAGTGTTTTTACTACATTTTGGAAGCAACAAATGTTGCTTCATTAGCCTTAGCTCCCTCATGTAAATTCCAACTAAGCTAATGGCTTCACTTTCTATTCCTGTTTTTTAGTTTCTATTTTTTACATGGCTTGGGAAGGCCTAATATAATTTCTCCCATCTTTGGATGGTTTCCACGGAAAAAAAGTAAAGAATAGGAAACAAAATAAGCGCCAGATGTCATGTTTTGCTTATGCTTTTGAAAGCAAATTAAAGTGAATAACAACGTCGTAGTATGCTAAAGCCAATGAAACCACGTATCAACGACATATGTTAAGATAAAGAACGTACGTGATTGATTTGCCACTTCTCCTTAGGATAAGTTGTGATCCCTGCTTTAGTTCTCATCTATTATCCAAGCCTTTTATGTTCCCCATCACTTCCCCAGAATATAGTTAGGAGAAATGTGCTTCTGCAAAAAGACCATGATAAAAGTACGATAAGATAAAGTACAATAAGATAAAAGACCACTTCCAGTCAAGGACCTTGATTGGTAAGCGTTTGTCATATTCATGATTTACATAGTACAATAAGATAAAGTACAATGAATCTAGACTATCCCCCCACCCCCTCAAGCTAAGCGTAGGGTTAGAAGATATGCAAAACTTGGAACGAAACAACAAAAAAGAGTAAATAACATAGAACCTTAGTAAAAATATCATCAACTTGCAGAGAAGTCGAAATATGACTCACATGAGGACGATGCTTGAGGCGATAAACCCATTTGGAGGCTACAATGTTGGCATTAGTGGGACAAGGGATAAGATCCCAAGTATGTTGCTGCCGAAGAGCCCAAATTTCTTAATCTATAGCTTTAACCTAAAGCAGATCATTAAGGGAAAAATGAAAACCACGCGGTTCACATTGAGCCAGTAGCGCCTCAAGAAATCCAGTGATTACATAATCTAAAAATTCCTGGTCGTAGGCTTACCCATTCGAGATTGAGTAGTTATGTGATGGCTCAGCCTCGGTGACAGGGAGAATTAGACAATGACGCAGGAGTAGTCGATTTAGATGAAACTGGTGAACTTGCATGTGATGAAGCTGACAATGGAGCTGGCGATCTGGTTGGAGTGGAAGACGAAGATGAAGAAGCCTAGGTAGATACTGATGAAGAGACGATAGAAGCTACAATTTAGGATCAAGAGAGAACGAGACATCCAGGGAATGCTGGTGGTCGGGTGAAACATCAGAGGCAGTCGGAAATGAGGTCTCATCAAAACGAGCATGACGAGTGAGATAAACCTTTTAGTGACTAGATCCATACAGCAAAAGCCCTTATACGGAGCACTGTATCCAAAAAAAATACATGGTGTACTTTGAGGTGCCAACTTGTGTGGAACAAATGGTCGGATGAAAGGAAACACCCAACATCCAAAAGGATTAAAGTTGGAGTGATCTGGATGATGGCCAAAGACCAGGAAAAATGGAGAAACATTTTTAAGAACGGCCTTTAGGAGCTGATTGATTGTGTAGGTGGCCATGGCAAAAGCAGTATACCAGTGGGAAATAGGCAAGCGAGGGTGGAAAAGCATTGATAGGCCCATTTGACTGCAAATTTGACATTTACGGTTCCAATGCTTGTTATGCCCATTGCTGAAATGGTTTCCTCATTCTCCACGACCAGGACCGCCGCCATGGAAGCACGTGGTGGCTGCGTGCTGTGGGGCGGCACATGGAAGTCATGCGCCCTAGCTTCACATGCCCAAGACCGGCACCCAAATCTGGAGTTCATACCTTGAGTTGTAGAATTTTTGAAGTAGAAGGCGACCAGATTCCAGGCTGCAGAGGAGTTTGCCATGTTGAAGATTTTGTGGCTCTGTGTGCGAGCCACCATATCAGTGTACGATGGCAAGGGATTTTGGGAGAGTTGGACGCTGGTGAACTCTGAAAATCCCGGCCCTAGACCTCGAAGAAACACCATAACCTTGTCTTTGGACCTCTGACCCTACTGAAGCAAGGTTATCCAATATCTCCTTGAAATAACGATGAAACTCCAAGACAGAATCGGAGCTGCGACGAATCTTGAGAAAATCGTCCTAGAGTTGTAACTCCCTCGTTGCTGAAACGTTGTCGAAAGCTGTTGCCAAAGCCTCCCATATTTCCTTGACAGTCGAGCAGCCAATGGTCTCCACTATAGCCTCTTCTGTGAGAGAAGAATGAAGCAGAGCCTGGAGTCATTTATCTTGGGCAATCCAGGATGCTAGTTTGAGTAAATCTCAGGAAGAATTTCCGTATGATTTATCTGAGACATTGCCGGAGGAGTCATCGGAGGAGTCGGCTCTGACACTAGAAGAAGAAGTTACAATTGATTGGGATGGTATTGACCCATCCAAGAAACCAAATAAATTCTCAGATTCCAGAAGAGTTTGAATTTGTGTTTTCCATATTAGGCAATTCATAGAGGTAAGTTTGATTGGAAACATGTGGATTAAAGTGGTGTAGCTGAGAGGAGTGAAAGCCATGGTGAGGAGAAGAAAGTCCAAGGTTTTCTGGAACGATTATGATTTAGAGGGAAAGGAAAGTTTCAATAGGATTTAGATCACCCACTCTGATACCATGAGAATCTAATTCACCTTGATTGGTGAGTGTCAGTCATATTCATGATTTATACAGTACAATAAGATAAAGTACAATGAATCTAGACTATGCTATTTATGTACATAATCAATCAAATCAATCAGGATCAATCAAAACATATCAAGATATTCTATCACATAGTATTGTAACGTCCTCAAATGGCAAATTGAGGATCAATTTATGTTAGAATAGAATATTTTTAGAGATTATATTAGAGTTTAGATATTTACATTTATGTCCCTCATGTACTCTATTTATTTACTCTTTAATCTAAACCATAATTTAAAGGGTCTACATGGTATGAGAGCGAGAGAGAGATGAGAAACCTTAAAAAGAGGGATGCCAAAATGTTGTCCGGAAAAGGAAGCGGTGATGGGAGGATATAGGCAGCAAGGGCGCAAGAATTATTTTTTGAAAAGAAAAAAGCGAGATCCTAACACTGCTCTAATACCATGTAGAGCACTGCTACAACCATCTTCACAAAGGGTTCAAGTGTCTCGATTCAACTACTGGATGTATCTATGTCTCACATCTTGTCCAGTTTGATGAGACTGTATTTCCGTATGCCTCCTCTTAACAGGATACCCATTTCACTTCTCATTTGGAGCTTTTTTCATTTATGGAGCACTTGGCTACGTGATCATTTCCACCTAGCTTTCACACTGGATCACCTTCTACCGATTCACCTTGCATCATTTATTCGAAATTTGATGCTCCAATATTACTTGCGCCCTCTTCTCTGGCCCCTGTGACTACTTCTTCAACCTCGCTGCCCATGACTCCGGCGTCTACATCATCACCCAGGCTCACACCTCTCCTACTTCAAATTCTCCTATTGCTACCACTGATGCCTCCCTCGAGCCAGCTCCTACTTGCACGCATCAGATGACCACTATAATGATTGGTGATTCTTGTCGTCCTAGGTCTTTCTCTGATTATGAGGCCACTGGTATTTTGGCTTCCCTAGTTGCTCAGACTGAGCCACAAGACTATTGTGCAACTTTTTGTGATCCTCATTGGGTTTTTTCCATTGATGAAGAAATGAATGCGCTTCGCCACTAACACGCTTGGGATTTGGTGCCTCGCCCTCTGGATATGAACATGGTCGGCTCCAAATGGGTTTTTCATTTTAAGTATCGTCCTGATGGTAGTATTGATTGCTAAAAGGATCGTCTGGTTGCTCAAGGGTTCTCCCATATTCCATTTTTTCACTTTGATCATACCTTTAGCCTTGTGGTGAAAGCATCCTTGGTTTCCACTGTCCTTGCTTTTGCCACTATATGTCGATGGCCTTTTCATCAGTTGGATGTCAAGAATGCGTATCTAAATGATGTTCTTGACGCCCCAGTCTATTTGGCTCAACCTTTCAACTACAAGGACAGTGCTCATCCCAATTATGTTTGTTGGCTGCGGAAAACTATTTATGGTCTTAATTAAGCCCCTCGTGCCTTGTTGCAACGCTTCAACACTTATCTCCGCCTACTTAGATTTCTCTAAAGTTTTGCTGAAACATCCCTGTCTGTCTTCTCTGGAGTTACTACATTGTTGTATCTTTTGGTTTATGTTGACTTTATCATACTTACTGGAAACGACTCCTCTGCCATCCGTTAGTTCATTTCTCGGGATGATTAGGAGTTTTCCATTAAGGACTTGGGCTTTATGCATTAATTTCTTAGCTTGGAGGTTGAGTCTACTCCCTCAAGTTTGTTCTTAGGCTAGACCAAGTATTCCAGTGATATCCTTTATTGAGATGGGATGATAGACGCTGCCCCTATTTTTACATTGTTTCTCCACAATCTCATCTTCATAGAAATACCAGTGGGAAGTTTTCTAATCCGACTCTCTATCGATCCTTGGTTGGTGCTCTATAGTATCTCACTATAACTCATCGGGATTTTGCTTTTGTGGTTAATTGTTCCAGTCGGTAAATTCAGAATCCTCATGATGATCGCTTTGCAGCTATTACTTGCATTCTCCCCCATGTTCGTGGCACTCTACACTGTGGCCTTTCTTTTTGTTTAGCTCACTCTACTAAGGTGTTGGGCTACTTAGATGCAGACTGGGAAAATTTCCTTAAGACTCATTTTTCTACATATGGATATGTTGTATTTCTAGGTTGCAATCTCATTTCTTCAAGCGCTAAGAAGCAACCCACCATTTCTCGCTCCAGCTATGAGTCTGAGTATCACGCTTTGGCACATATAGCACCTGAGGAAGTTTGGTTATCTCATCTCCTCTGTGATATTTGGTTCCCACTCTTTGAACCTCCGCTCTTGCTTTTTGACAAAAAAGTGCCACTTTTTTTGCCAAAAATTCGGTTGCTCACAAGCGGGTGAAGCATGTCGACATTGACTACCACTTTGTTTGTGAGTCGGTTTTTTTGGGCAAGCTTCATCTTCATCGCGTTCCTACTTTGCTTCAGATTGCTGACATCTTCATGAAAGGGCTTCCCCATCCTTTGTTTGAGTTATTTAGATCCAAACTATGCGTCTCAGAGCATCCGACACTTTTTTTAAGGAGGGTATTAGAATAGAAGATTCTGGAGACTTCATTAGGGTTTAGATATTTACCTTTATGTTTCTCATGTACTCTATTTATTTATTCCGTAATCTAGACCCTAATTTTAGGGGAATTCACTTCTACACTTTCGCAAGGGGCGTCTAACTCAATACATAAAAGAAGAAGAATATGCACCTAATTTCACTATCCATCCGATCAAGTTGAATAGCTAAGGCATAGTGAAAACCCCAACTAAACAAAGTCACAGGTCAAGAAAAACCAGAAGCTACCAATAACAATAGAGTAAGAGGTGAATACTATGGATGGAAGCATAAACAGAGTGATCCTGTCAAACCATGGGTCCATTGTTCCCCCGTTAGGAATTTCTATATAGTAACCCACAGTCCACTGTTCCTAACATGCAATTCCACACAACTAGCCAATTACATTCAAGTCTAACTAATCACCTCGGTACTCTCAAGATAGATTTAATCCCACACATCTCCCCGGTACTTTTGAGACAACAATGGAACCTCTAATGTAACATTCCAAAATTAGCATTCTAGCCTAGCATGATATTATTCAATGAATGAAATCTTGTGTGTGTTATAAAACATATCATGGCATAAATCATACAAGAATATAAGACACAAATCATACACAATATTCACAATCATAGAAAATTAGAGGAATCTAAGAATCTCACAAATCCTAGTCATATCATGAATACAAATACCACCCCAAGATATGATAAATCTAGTATCCCCGGCAATGGCACCAAAATTTGATCAACCACCCTGCGAGGTTGTTCTATTTAAAGGAGTTAACCCACAAGATGCAGAGTAAGGCCAACGATAAAATTTTAATTTTGCTCCCGTACTTACTCCTAACTACAATGACATAGCTAGTGGTAAGTCTGAGTGTCATCCACATATACACTAGTATCTAATAAGTTATCCAAACACAACCCATGATCGGGAATCACCCCAATTGTGTGTTGGGAATAATTTATACTAACAAGTAGCATGGGGTTGTTTAGTTAACATCTATGAGCATATGAGTAAAGCGAATTATAACATCAATCAACTAATCTTGGGGGTATTTGTGTAACATGACTAATATATAGATTTGATCCTAGATTCTATTCACATAAGAATATACAAAACTAACTTCATGTACATTTCACATAGTGTGGAGATGGTCGTGAATTCCCACGATCTGTCACACAATGGATATTCTCCTGTTCAACCATCTCTGCTCCTCCGTAATTATGGATGCGCCTTAATCTTTTGATACCGCAATACCCTCGTAATCTCACTCCCAGCGCAAATAAGCCACCACTTAAAATACTTAAGCATTTTAGATGTAGGAGTAAGTATATTACATCATCGGGCTATCGATTATGGACACATATCATAGGCCTAGAGAGGAAAAGGAATTAGTGCATTGTGGTGACTATGGTCAACACGACCCTAGTCGCTAGAAACTATGAACATTCAAAAAAATCATACACAACATTCATAAAAATAGAAAGTTATGGGAATTTAAGAAAGTCACGAATCCAAGTCAAATTGTGCATACAAATACTACCCTAAGAAATAAAACTACCTAAAAGTATTAAATCAATTACAGTCATAGGAATAAATGCCATGGATCTAAGAACTAAATGAAGAGAGAAGAAAACCCTAGAGAGAGAATTTCTATCCACTCTTACTACCAAACTAGTTCTACGTCTCTAATTGTTAAACCTTAGGAAGACTAAAGGCTCATTTTATAAGAGAAGAAAAATGGGACTCAAAAGCCCATGTTTTGGAACCTTAGTGCCACGTCATGCCATATTGCACGGCCCGTGCAATCGTGTACAGGGCATCGTATGGATGCATGATCACCCGATTATAAGCACATGATTCATGCCAAATTGCACGGCCCATCGTATGGGTCCTTGTTTTTTACCTTTTGAGCACATGGGGAATTCTAAAATGCATGTCCCGTTGTTTGGACTTCACTTCTTTAGTGATCTTCCTACACGTTCCATGTAGGTTTTCACAACCTGTCTTGGGCACCAACTTGACTGGCACGAGGCATTAGCATGAGCCGTACCATTTTATATGGCCCGTTCCACTTCTTTGACACTTCTAAGAATTAGATTTTTTCTACGACTCTTAATCTTCTAACACGTTTTGACTTGTCGCTTTCAATATTTTACCAATTTTGCAACTAGCCTTCATTAATGCTATAGCGAACCAAGGGCATCACCTCGCGGTACTAATAGAACAGATAAACCGTAAAAAGCGTTGATCCCAAAAGCCATTACTCAGAGATAGTGACCCATTACAGCTGCCAAGGCGGCACTCACGAATATACAACCATGAATAAAGGGAAACATACCCTATAAGTAGAGAAAATAGGAAAGAGCCAAGGTAAGTAACAACAAGTATATTGACTCACACTACTGCAAAAGTACTAGCTTAAACATCAGAGCATAATCCCGGATCCAATCTGAGACTTTCTTGCAGGAGCATCAATCAAGGGATTGCACCACCAAGGGTTAATGCTGTAGTTTTGGAAGTCCATACCACATCATCCACCTTTTATCCTTACAGTTCTTGTTTTTCAGTTGTTTTTTCTTAGAAATTTTTTCGTATCAGAAGCGTATGCGGGTTGATGAGCTAATCATATTATAACAAGTGTTAAATAAAATGAGGTGGAAAAGAATATCAATGATTTCCTCCCCAAATACACCTCCACATCATTTCATTTAACTGATGTCATAATATGATTATTCCATCACCCTTACGGACACTATTTTCCCACATAGAAAATTTTATAGTTTCTTTACTACTGTTTTAGTTGGAGGCTAACAAAATCTGATGACAATTTTCCCAAAATGGAAGGGCTACATCCACCAAAAGATGATGTGGGCCATTCTACCATATTCCTCCATACATTTTACTGTGTTATAGTATCAATAACTACTAGAAAATAGGTACATATGCACCAGTATAAATTCATGAGTACAAGTATACCAGTGCGTATGTAACCAATTGCACCATCATTTATTATGTTAACATCAGTACCAGTGAAAATAAGTACGTACGCACCGGTATCCTGTCAACCGGTGTAAAGTTCACCTATTTTTGCACCGGTATTTGTTCTACCTGTGAACCAATGTCAACTATATTTCACCGATATTATTCGAATAGGTATTTTTACTGGTGCAATTGCTAACATGTGCACCAGTACATGATTACCAGTGTGTACTTATTTACCCATTTAATTAATTTGGCGCCAAGAGTAAAAAAATTTAAACCGGTAATGGGAAATTGCCGGTGTAGAAATTAAAAAAGAAGCAGGAAAAATTTACATTTGTATATTGGTTACAAAATAGCATCGATGTAGGAATTGACACGCACCGGTATTTTCGTAGTACCAGTCCAAAAATAAATTCTTATTGTTGAATTTTGGCGCCAAAACTATTAGTTTTCGCACCGGTACTGTGATTCTACCGATGTAGGACAAGAAGATATTTGCATTTTGGCCGAATATCTACACCAGTAACGGATTTAATCGGCGTAAATTGCTACAAATACACCATTAAAGTTTAAATACCAGTGTAGAAAATTGCATTAAATGCTCACCCATCCCCTTTTTGTAGCAGGTTAAAAATGGGATATTTGGAAAAAGGGGTTCATTAATGGTGTTTTTTGGTTGATAAAGGCATTGAATTCTCCACAATGAAGACCCTTGAAGGTACTTTTTTTGGAATTACATTTATGGATATTAAGGATTTCATGTATGGTTTTGGTTAGTAGAGATATTTACATTTTGTGTTTCATCATTTGATGGTGATTGAGATTGAATTGTAGATATTAGTTTGTGATTTGTTCTCAAGGTTGTTGTATTTATACGGCTATGGCTTTTGATTCCTATAGTATTGGACTTGTTAAGAATGTTGTAATTGTAATGTGGAATATTGGTGTATATTGTGCATTTATAATGTTTCATGATTAGGAAGTCATAATGAAAATTTCTATCGTATTAAATATGTTGAAGTTTGATTGTTGGACATTTATTGATATGTAGAATTGTATCACGTTATCGAGAGGTGTAAGCATGTGTATGCCAACGTTAGCAGGGTGAGGGATAAATATATTATGTTCGTGGATGAGTTCTTCAGCATATCTTTAGTCTAGAGAAGAAAATATTATGTCCATGTCCTGATTGTGGAAATCAAATTCGTACTGATAAGAAGGACATCCTAAAACTCTATTTGTATAGTCGGGGGTTAGCGAAAGATTATGTTGTGTGGACCTTTCATGGAGAAAAATCACCACCGGAAGTTAGAGTTAATAGTTAGGGAGAGTGTTTTGGGGATTCTATGTTGGATGACATGTGTGACGAGGTTGTTAATGAGTTTAGAAGGAGGCCCGAGGTTTTGGCTAACTTCCTTGGCGAGAAGGATACACCATTGTATCCTGGATGCAAGAAGAAAGACACAGCCATGTCATGTTTGATAGAGTTGCTTAATTTGAAAGGTACGGGGCTATGGAGTGAAAGTAGCATGAATAAATTTCTTAAGTTTTTGAATGAAAAGCTTCCACCCAGTAATTGGGTTCCTGATAACTATTATGAAGCTAAGAGAATTTTGTGTCCGATGGGATTAGAGTATGAAAAGATACATACTTGTCCGAACGATTATGTCCTACATAGGGGTAACCTTAAGGATAACATTGTCTGTCCATTATGTAATGTGTCGCATTATGAGAAGAACAGAAATGTGGTTGTGGGTGGAGAGCATGTTGTGCCGGTGATGAGGTGGGTGCCTGCCAATTGTATGTGGTATCTTCCCATTATTCGGAAGCTGAGAAAGTTTTTTAAGAATGAAAATGATGCAAAGAACATGACATGGTGCATTGATAGGGGAGGTTGTAAAGATGACGATATAATTTGACACTAGGAAGACGCGAACCAGTGGAAGAAATTTGAAAGGATGTATCCACAATTTGCATCCAAACCTTGGAATTTGAGATTTTATTCGTGTGCTGATGGTATGAAAACATTTGGGAATATGTCCTCGAAACACAGTTCATGGCCAGTTATGCTTGCCATTTACAATTTTCCCCCATACTTGTGCATGAAGAGACAATATGTGTTGTTGCCCATCATTATTTCAGGCTCGAAACAACCTAGAAATGACAAAGACTCTTATCTTGCCCCTTTGCTAGAAGATTTGAAGGTTCTTTGGTCAGAAGGTGCCTTAATGTTTGATGGTTGTAATGATGAAGAGTTTACATTGAGGGCGATGCTTTTTTGTACCATAAATGATTTCCTGCAATATGGTAACCTTTCTGGGTATGTGGTCAAGGCTCACAAGGCTTACCCAGTTTGTAAGGATGAGACAGATTACGATCAGTTGAGGAATGGGTGGAAGACTGTTTATTTGGGTCACCATAAATTCCTGCCTATAGTTCACAAGTTGCGGGAGAATGCGGTTTCATTTATTGGTGGGAAGGAAAGGAGAAAGGCACCTAAACCTTTAAGCGGTGTAGCTATTCACAACATGGTGAAGAAATTAAATGTGGTTCTAGGTAAGGAGTTATCAAAGGGTGGTATGGCTATAGACGGATCGTGAAAGAAAGAGTCCATTTTGTTCAATTTGCAGTACTGGGAGGATTTGGAGGTTTACCATTATTTGGATGTCATGCATATCGAAAAGAACATTTATGAGAGTCTAATTGGGACGCTTCTGAACATTCCCAGGAAGACTAAAGATAGCTTGAATGCGAAGAAATAATTAGTGGACCTTGGTATACGGTTGGATCTGGCACCAGAGGTAAGAGGGAAGAGGACGCACCTGCCCCCCGCTCCTTACAATCTGTCAGTTGCTAAGAGGAGGTCGGTTTGTGAGAGAATCCAAGGAATGAAGGTACCTTCCAGTTACTCCTCTAATGTCAATCGGTTTGGTAATGATGAGTTGCATCTTAATGCTTTAAAATCACACAATTGTCATGTCCTTATGAAATAACTTTTGCCCATATCAATAGGGTGTTTGGAAGAGGAAGTTAGATTTTCTATTATGCGCTTGTGTTTCTTCTTCAACTCAATATGCAGGAAAAATATTAGCAGGTTGTTGTTCTACGCCATTTGGAGAATTATTTTCCCCCGTCATTCTTTGACATCATGGTGCACCTAGTGGTACACTTGGTTAAGGAGATGCGTATGTGCAGACCAGTCAGAATGCATTGGATGTACCCTTTTGAGCGTCACATGGCTATTTTCAAGGGTTATTTTCATAATCGTAGTCATCCTGATGCCTCCATTGTTTAGAGGACATCATTGAGAAGATCACCTAGTATTGTACAACGAACTTGGTTGGAAGAAGAGCGATTGGTGTTCCTGGTGGATCCCACTAAGGAAGGCGGAATGGGATTCCATGTTCCATGGGTACGCTTCATACACCCTATCACATTGAGTTGATGTATGTTCACCTGTATGTATTGCGTAATAGTAGCAAGAATGTAACATATGTTGAAAAACATGTTTCCCTGTTAGAAGAGATTCATCCAGATTGGCCCCCGAATAAAATTCAGTTCAAGCATTCTTCAAGGTTTGTTAACTGATTTTACAATCGTTGTAATGTCGAAGGGATGCCCAGTAACCTATGGGTGTTTGCAAGGAATCCGAACTGCACCATTAGACGATACCTTGGTTATGACATCAATGGCTTCACTTGTTAACATTGGCAAAGGACAAGAAGAGCACCACTAAAAAATAGTGGTGTATATATTGAATTTGAATCCATGTGGCAGGCAAGCAAGAGAGATAAACATTCGGTTGTTGTTGTGATGCCTTTATATGGGGCAATTGAGGAAATTTGGGAGTTGAATTATGTGGATTTCAAGGTTGTTGTCTTCAAGTGTCGTTGGGTGAAACACGGTTTTAGTGTTGTTGTTAAGAAGCGCATGGGTTTCACGTTGGTAGACTTGAATCATGTAGGATATGAAGATGACAAGTTCATCTTAGCTACCCAGGCACGACATATTTTTTAATCATGAACCCTTCTAGTTAGGAGTATCATGTGGTGTTGCATGGGAATAAGTTTTACTTTGATGAGGAGATTGATTAGCTCATCATAGCTGATAGTCTTGAGTTTCCATCAGTATTTCCCTATTTGGAAGATGTTGGGGGACCTATTTTTGGAAGGCGTACACATGGCGATGGGCTGTAGGTTGATGAGAGAGGTGAAATTGTAGGTGGGTACAATGTCCTGAAGCGGAAGTGATAGATCAGTCGTTCCCAACCATTGTTTTTGTGACCTTTTTTTTGTGAAAAATCATATAATCATTCAGCGATTTAGCTTGTAATGTATTGAATTAACACTCTTTTATGAATTGGTTTATATGATCCGTGATTTCAGTGGAGTGTTTATGAATTGAATCGGTGAAAATGTGTTTAAATTGTAATTAAATTTTCTAATAGATGCTGGTTTTTTACACCAGTAAAGATGAAATTATCGGTGTAGAAAAAAAGGGGAGGGACTCTGTTTTGTTCTTACGCACCAGTACTCCTACCGGTGCACAGTACTTAGAATTTTGTTTTTGGATTTTTGCTCACGGGTCCAACAATGTCAATTTTTTGGCATTTAAAGCAGCCTGACACAGCTGCGTTTTGCAAAATTTGCACCGGTAAATGTACCGGTGCTGGTTACTTATAAAAATAAAATTCTCTCTGGTTGGATTAGATAAACAAATTATCTAAAGCAGCTGCTTTAGGCCTCGTTTTACACCGGTATATGTATAATACTAGTGTATAAAAATGCTCCCCTTTTAAAAACTGAATAAGCACCCCATTTTTACAGTACTTAGAATTTATATCTCTCACACCATACCATCTCCATCACTACCTATCTTTGTTTAAATCCTACGTAGGTTGGCATATAATCAGGTAAACCACTACAATGCTTCTATGGTATGATTAATTAGAAATTGCATATGAAATAGAATTATTGAGAATGTGACATCATGAATAGCTTGACTTGCATGTAAGGTGTTTGATGAAATGCTTCAATGTGTTTCTTAGGAAATGCCTCCAAAATCCAAATTGAAAAGGATACGTCATTCACCATCCCCATCATTGCTGAAACCATCACCACACACTTACCTGAATGCTACCTTCGTGTCCGAGGAGGCTAGTTTGGTCATTGAATCTTACAAAGGACACCATCATCACATAGAGAGAGGAATTGGAACATCTCCCCCATTCGAACAAACTATCCGGAAGCTTGGATGGGAAAAATTCTGCGAGACTCCGCAACCATTCAAACTGACCATTGTAAGTGAGTTCTATGCAAACTTGAAGTGCGAGTCGAGCTACGATCACGTGTATTGTAGAGGTAAAACTGTCCCTGTCACACCAGAATCTATCAATGGCTTGTTTGGGTTGCCTAATGTTCCAAACGATGAAGATGAGTTTCCCGCACTTCATTTTCTAGGTGATGGTGGCTATATTCTACAACAACCAACTAGGGCAGGTACGGACATAGATGAGTTGATCAAACAAGGTTGGAGAAAAATACCTAAGAAAACTCTAACTCCGGAAATGAATGGGTGGTACCACTTTGTGACGTCTAGAATCCATCTAGTAACTGTTAACACAGAAGTTCACAAACTTTGCCTCACCAACTTGTATGCAATAAAGAGGGAGCTTCGATGGAATGTTGGTGGTCAAATTTGTCCTATGTTCTAGAGGGAACGGGATCAGATTGGATCTTATGCCTATTGCATTATCATCTTTGTTCTTCGTTCAAGAGTGGGAGTTAGTGCCCGTGCACATGACATATATGGCCAACCAATGGGTAAGATTTGCGTGGACTTTTTCTATAGATAGACAATTGACACGTCTGTCGCTACATTGAATCCAAAGTTGATGCATTGGAGGTCGGTGTAGCTAATTTACTTGAAGAATCCAAATACCTAAGATCCTAGGAAGAACATATGACCAAGGTTATGACGTATCAATTTCCGAACGTTGTGGCAGTAGTAAAAAATTTTCCAAACTTTCATGAAGGCGATGTCAAGGACATGGACATTGGCACAAGTACCCATGATGGTGATGCAACAGGACCAACTGACAGGGTAAAACCATTTTCTCGAGATTATTCGAAAAAATCTTGTATTGGCGGTTAGGAAGAATAGATTTTGTACTCAACTTTGACTGTGTCGCACTTAGACAATCTGATATTCTTACATTTGATAAACATGCACAGTGATGAATCAAATAAAAAATTTGTACACTTCGTTTATTGAAATTTTATCGGTCAATTACACTTATGAAGACAAAAAAGATAGGCCGAACGTAGTTGGACTATCTTTTTACTAAAGGGACCACCGGATTCGGTGCATTATATTTCGAGAATGGTTAGAATTGCAAAAAAAAAAAGTTGCATTGGGAGCTATGGAGGCTCCCCATGTAAATTTGTGGGCAATAGTATGATTATGGAAAATATAGTGTAAACATTCATTGTTGGTTTTACAGGGTCTTCCGTCCACCAGTAAGGCCCACAAATGCATTAACAAGATCATTGTGTATTGAATTGCATATATGTGGAGCCAATTTTATATTCTGACCCTTCCAAGATTCTCAGAGTGACTAAATTGCAAAAAGTAAAAGTTTTCTCGTAAATTGAAATTGCAATCCGATCAAACCAGATGGTCTACAAAACAACCCTTTTGTATTTCCAAGTAAAACATGCGGGGAAACAAATGGGTCAGGGCTCCATATTTAGTTTTGAAGATGTTCGGATTACCTATATAAACATTGGAGTAAACTCTTACCGTTTACTCAACAACACCTACTAGTGCTTCAGGACGAATCACCACCCACGCACAAATATGTTTCAATTATGATTTAAGCCCGGAATATTCAATTTGATTGTCTATGTAGTTTCCTAACACGTCGTAATCGCATGTCACAATTTGGGGGACCTATTTGCAATAAACACATACAATCAACTTTGTGGGTTCGTCGGTACTGTTGAGGTACAAAGACGTTACTTTTTCAATCTGGAGCATTGGAAAATTCCATTTGGGCCGGTGGAAAAGTGCTTGAAGGGGTCGAACGAAATGTTTGGGGTCAATCTGCAAATTTTTTAAAATTAAACAATGCTGAGAAACGTCACCGTATGGGGCCTATGTGTGGTCGATATTTGCATGAAACAACTAGTACAATGTCTATTCACAATAATTGAACGTCAGTTTGATTAATTGGGGTTGTTTGAAAAATGCACGGGAGGCAAATGCAATAAGTGAGAATATAAACAACTAATAAACTTTTGTATACACAAGTAATATTGATGAAGTACTAGTGTATTTGTAAATTTTTTGGTGCACATTTCAAAATTTTCATGGTCTTTGATTTTTAATAAGGTGCTAAACATTTTACACCGGTAATTTATGATTTTGCACATGTAGATATACCGGTGCTATACAGTTAGAAACAATTATAGAAATTCTTCTTGGGTTGAACGTTATTTTCCAAAAATATATTTAAAGCAGCCGCAGGTAGCTGCTTTTTGCGCATTATTACACCAATATTTTCCTTTTAAACACTGGTACTAGACACCGGTGTACGTTAGCCAAAATTTTTCTATGTTCCTCTCGGGTCAAATGAAAATTCATTTAAAGCAGCTGCACGCAGCTGTTTTTCTTCATTTCTACACCGACATTGATACTGGTGTTGAACAGTTTACCAAAATTCATTCCCACTTTTGCTTCCCTTACACTGGTACTGTATATATTACCGGTATAAAAAATGTAACTTCTGAAATTAAAACCGTTTGAAATGGCCATAACTCCCATAATCCTTCCTATTCTCATCAAACACCTTCAAATTCTCTTTTAAAGCTTCCATCAACCACTCCAACCATTTAATCCACACTTAATTGAACCACCACAACTCCTCACCAACCATTGTAACTCCTCATCTCTCATTGTATCCCTATAAAGTGTGGAGCAACACAAGAGAAGCAACAAAAATGAGAGGGGAACTTGGCGAGAGAAGAAAGTACTTGCCAATCCGTTCTTGGCGAGTTCGGCAAAAGGGAGTAGCAACAAAAATGCCCCATTGGTGAAGGTAAGTGTTGGGGTTTATGTTACCATGAGTTACCATGTCAATTTATCTTCAAAAAACCATTCCATCCCTCATGAACAATACATGTTCGATCAATTACCTCAATTACCATAAATATGTTAATTGACAAAAAGTTGAAAGGGTAACTTGAAATGTATGTTTATGCAATTGTGGGGAGTAAATATTTTGCATTTTTTGTGGATGGGTAATGTAGTTCTATAGTTTTCTTTGTTGGTGATAATGTTGATAGTCACGTTGGGGGGGTGAGAATTGCTCGGTTATATGCCTAATTTATGAATGCAAAGACATTGGTATGGTATTCAATCAACTTCTATAAGGTTCCATTTCATTCTATATCAAGGTCCATACCTTAATTGTTCAATTTCTATGCCATGTTATATAAATTTTTATGCCACACATAATGTAGTTTCATGTATGAATTGTTCAATTTCTATGCCATGTTTTGCTCAAAATTTTTATGAACTAGTTCAAGTTCTACGCCACGTTCTATCAATATTGATCTTTAAGTGCCGTTATTGTGTGTACCGTTATGGATTGAGAATATCCAATTTTACTATTGTAGATGCCGCCGAAGAAGGGGAAATTCAACCCGAAGAGGAGGCAGGCGGTTACAAAGAAGGAGGAGGAGGTGAAAGATGTGGTTGATGAGGAGGTGGATGTGATGGACCAAGAACCACAGCCAAAAAGGATCCCATTGA
This sequence comes from Rubia yunnanensis, assembly GCA_037428765.1. Lineage (NCBI taxonomy): Eukaryota > Viridiplantae > Streptophyta > Magnoliopsida > Gentianales > Rubiaceae > Rubia > Rubia yunnanensis. Next base: position 113,574,695 of record CM075061.1, on the reverse strand, counting down.
AGATAAAATTTGAGGAAGATGCCTCTTAAACAAATGACCTATCTAGTGAAGAGAAAGAAGAAACTGCAGAACCGGGTGATGTTATTGTAAGGTATGTTGAAGGAGTGGATGCCAGTAAACAGTTGGCCAAAACACCAATTTGCAAGGGAAAGGGAAAGAACACCATCAAAGGAAGGCCAATTATTAATGAAGTGGGCGATGACTTGACAAAAGCTGGAGGGAAAAATGGAGAAGGATGGGATAAGTTTGAGGTAAAAAGTTATTTGAGAAGGTGATGAACTATGTAATGTTGGAAAAGCGTAACACTCCAACTCCCATTTCGTTTGAGTTTGTGGGAATCAATCGTTATGCATTAAGAATTGGTCAGTGTGGCACGCTTATAGCAATTACGTTTTCCGGCGCCGCATCAGATTTGGTGCATGCAAACACTAGAGCGATGTACCTGAAAATGTTAAGGAAGAGGCATGGAAGGATGTTATGGTATGACTCTCGGTAATTGTAATTTAAAATTTTTATTCATGGTAAAGTCTTTGTGAAGACGTGATTAATGACATGCTTTTCATATAATTCATTCCAGGAGAGCTTCACAATTGAAACACCTGTGAATGACAGGAAACTAGAAATACTAAAGAAGGAGGTTATAGAGAGGGGAAAAAACCAAATTAGGAATTGGAAGACAAAGGTGCCGAATAGGTTTATTCACGACGTGGACAAATGTATCAATAAAACAGGAATACTGGCATGGGAGAATTACAAGTGGATGGATGGAGACGAATGGCACTTGTTTGAAAAGACGCGCCAGCATCCTCATTTGCAGGTATGATGAAAAAGTTAATACTTGTTATGAGCCATGTTTCCCACAATTTCTATTAACCTAAATTTTCATCTATAACAACAACAGAGGCTCGGGGTGACAAATATTGAATGAAACAAGGGCATGGATTACACGCACTACACAGGCAGAAGGGGTAATCGATACATCCGTGACAAATTGACTAGGGATTTGAAGGAGAAGGAGAGAATGAGGTTGACCACCGAGGGATTCACTGACGAGGACATTGAGAAACAACTCAGTCAAAGGGACTTCACACCTGACAGATCTCTTGTCTACCTTGAGGCAAATAAAGATAAGGGTTATACACATTGAAAGAGGTTGAAAATATCGCACCAGATGTTGTAAGTTACACCAAAATTGACCGTTTAAATTAATTTTTAAGTGTATTTCACATTATTCATATACACAATTGCATTTCTATATGATTCTCATTTGAAATTGATTGAGCTTAAGGAAAAAGAAGCATTGGAACTACAGTCGGGTGAGGACATCCTAAAAAAAGTCACAAAAAAGAAGGATCACCTGGGCAGGTATAGAGGAACTCAGACGGGTCTACCCACAGTTGTGGTTGTTCCTCATCTTTCCCACAGCAAGTGCGGTAGCAGTTCCTCAGCCAAGGAGACAGCCCGGAGGAGACCATCTAATAATCAATTGGTCGTGAAAGCCATGGTATTGTACCTGGAGCAATTGGTGAAGGGCTTAGCATCTACAAGCGGTGTTTAGATTCCACCAGGCCTTGATAATCCCAAGAAGTTTATCGAGAAAGCGATGAATGACATTGCTGCAGCTGCTACAAAGTCCAGTGAAGAGCCCAGTAATGGAGAAGGAGATGAAAAGGTACACCGTCAATAATCTATGCATTTCCTATATATTGATTTGCACATTTGAAATATCTCCATAACCATTTTAACAATTCACTTAAATATTATATGAACAGGATGGAGAACGCCTGACTCTTTTCATCAAAGACATAGTCCGGAAGAAGAAAATGGTCGCCCATGGGCTGCGATAGGTATCTCGTCGTCAGGATACCCAACAAGGAAGTGTTGCTCGTGTGAGAGTATGGGAGCTAGTCCTCCATCCTTAGGTGGGATTTCCCTCAGTGGATCACCACTTTGATAATGTTGGAGAGTCCCTCAATAGCGTCATAGATTTTCCGGTGTCCTTAATAGGCAAGGCAAGTGAGAAACTGAGTGACATCGATGATGTCAATGCCGGAGGTGATACGGACGACGATGACAAAGAGGTTATGGTTCTCACCAGCGACGATGAGGTACCTTCTTGTAACACATTATTTTTCAATTCCTCAAAGAAATTTTGCATATCCTTATTCATTAATCCTTGTAACAGGATACAGGTGAGCAAAAATCTCAGTTGACGGCTAATTTCTGGCCATCTACAAGACCAAGATTAAATGGGCTGCCAAAACAGATAATGCACTAAAAGTACCATTATTATTCATTAACAACGACAGTTCCATACTACATGCTCAAGTGATCAATTCGTATCATTTCACATTGGCAGATTGTCAACAAAGGAGACCTGACAGATTAGCCAATCATGGGTCAATTCATAAAGGAAGCAAATGCTGCTATCCTGGAAATGATAAAGAATAAGAACTGCATGTTCTTCCCACTGTTCCGACCATCAACATTTGCACGCCATTACACTTGCGGTGTTGGAATTTAAGTTCTGGTCAAGTTTGGGAAGAAACTGGGGAACATACATTCGATGACCTGGATCGATAATGTGCAGGTCGATGTGTGGATGTGGTGAGTTTCAAAACATACAGCCTTTATGTTTTTTAATTTATCATGAATTCATTTTCATGAATGATTAATGCTACAGGCACCTGTGGGAGATAATATATGAAATTAATTCAGGCCGCGTCCAATTCTGCCCATCCAACTGTGGCAATCTAACCAACTTCGAGCAGGAGGTCGAAATTCATTTCAAAAAAATTTGGGAAACAATGAAGGCAACGGATACTGAGTTCTACTTCGTACCCTACATAAGAATGTAAGTATTTCTTCTTGATAATTACATTCACATTTCAAACCTTCTTCTTGATAATTACATTCACATTTCAAACCACTTCCATTTCATTAATTTACTAACATAATTTTCCGACGGCGATCATTGGTACCTCATCATTATCCGTCCCCGAACGGAGGAGGTTTTCACTCTGGACACATTGTCAGGGGGTATCAAACCAACAAACTTGGTCAAACTCAGGGTGATTTCAAGGTATTTCAATCAAGAAAATCAAACATCTTAGTTTCATAATAAACGGGAAGAAGTAACCATTTTAATTTACTTTCTTGATAGGCTTTCTTGCGCATACTAAAGGGAGAAGAGAAAGACGGATCCAGAACTTGACTACACTTGGAAAATCAACAACATTATGGTTAGTCATTCTATCATTTCATCCATCAAATTTTATGTTTAGGGTTAGTAATTACATTTACCATTCCAGTGCAGTACCAAACCCAAAATGGCTCGTGGTAATGCGGGTACTCCATCATGCTCTTCATGGAAGAATTTGTTAATTATTCTGAGACAAACAATATCTTGGAGGTAAACCTTACATCTCAAAATTTGATATTATTAATCTATAGTAAACGCAACATTATTGACTACTAGTTTAAGTTTGAAATTATCAGATTTTCCCAGAGGGCAAAGGGTTGTACCATGTGTACGAAATTCAAGGTGTATAAGAGAGATGGTGCGGGGCTTGACTCGGAGACTACCAGTAGCAGACAAACACTACGTTGCAACTTCTGGATGATAAGAATGACATAATAGGTTGATGGATTTTTTTAAATGGCTGGTGATATTAGAATTTTGTGGATGATGTTTGGTTATATTAAACTTGTGTTTTACTTTCTTTCATTAAATGCTTAATATACTTCTACTATTTCATAGTTAGAATAATGTACGCATGTTTTGCGAGCCCTATTTTCGTAACAGAATGTTTTAAATTTCTTACATATTCAAAAGTTTTCAATTCATAATAGTTCACAAGTATCTCTACCTGTTGTTGCCCCGGAAATGATCCGAGATGGACCATCGGAAAACAAATTAAGCATTGATAATTTTAGCCACATAATACACCGGTATAAAATGCAGGTACCGGTGTAAATAAATTTGACATTTTAAATAATTTATTTTATTTATTTCAATAATACCGGTGCATAAAGTACAACAATACCGGTGTAAGCAAATACCGGTGCAATCTATTCCAGTGCAAAAAACTATATTCCGACTACAAAAGAAAGACCGGTGTCATATTTAATACCGGTGTACAAATCACAGTTTTACACCGGTTCATAGGTTAAATACCGATGCAAAATATCTACATCGGTGTTCCAAATAATACCGGGGCCGATATTTTGTGATCCTGCCATTTTACATCGGCATAAGATGCCGGTGCAAATATTGTTCTACACCCGTCCATTATACCGGTCTAAATTTATTGTATTTTTACACCCATATACATACGCACCGATATTTTTGGGGGGCCAAATTACCGATGATATTGCCCCAAATTACCGATGCAATTTCCCCTGTCCAGCAGTAGTGAATCACGCTTGACCCTCGTGACAGGATCTTACCCTGAAGATTAATGAATGCATTGGTTCATTGAATGGGGAACTTTCGATTCTATAAAAGAATTCACCATTTTCAACTTCCGCTGCACATTTAAGTCGTGAAAGCTTCCAGTTCCAGTAAAGAATAGGAAACAAAATAAGCGTAAGTTGTCATGTTTTGCTTATTGCTTTTGAAAGCAAATTAAAGTGAATAACAACGTCGTAGTATGCTAAAGCCAATGAAACCACGTATCAACGACATATGTTAAGATAAAGAACGTACGTGTATGATTTGCCAGAAAGTAGTCTTCCACTTCTTCTTAGGATAAGTTGTGATCCCTGCTTTAGTTCTCATCTATTATCCAAGCCTTTTATGTTCCCCATCACTTCCCCAGAATATATTTAGGAGAAATACTACTGTGCTTTTGCATAAAGACCATGATAACAGTACAATAACATAGAGTACAATAAGATAAAGACCAGTACCAGTCAAGGATCTTGATTGGTAAGTGTCTGTCATATTCTTGATTTACACAGTACAATAAGATAGAGTACAATGAATCTAGACTATCTGATTTATGTAATGATCAATCTAAATCAATCGGGATCAATCTAAACAGTGATTCTAAAATATTAATGATCAATTGGAACAGGACTCACACGAATCTTGCCGGAGGCAACCAATTCACAAACGAAATGGTAGTCGATGTCAATGAACTTGACCCGCTTATGAGCAATAGGATTTTGTGAAAGAAAGATGGTACCGCTGTTATCACAAAACAGAAGATGTATCGGCCAAAGAGACACCCGAAGCTCTAGAAGCAAATTACCCAACCATGTAAGCACTGCAGCAGTATTTGCCATAGCCCAGTATTCAAACTCACAACTAGAGCGAGAAACTGTAGGTTGCTTCTATGCACTCCAAGAGACAGGGTTTCCGCCAAGGAAGATGGCATAGCCATAAGTGGAACGACGAGTCTCGAGGCAGCGGGCCCAATCTGCATCGGAATAACCCAAGTGAATAGAGAACCCAAAGTCGGCCAAAAGGAGATACCGTAATGGAGCGTGCCATGGAAATACCAAAGAATGCGAGTGATAGCCTGGTAATGATCATTTTGAGGTGTCTGAAGAAACTTGAATAACGGAGTTAACTGGAAAAGAAAGGTCAGGCCGAGATATGGTCATATACTGCAGAGCTCCAACAATTGATCGGTACAGCGTATGGTTAAAGAACTCGAGACTTGAGGAACTCAAAAGTTGTGAGCCCGAATCAAAAGGAGTAGAGAACGGAGTAGCATCTGTCATCCCCGCACACAGTAGAATTTCCATGGCACACTACCAAGCTCAAGAAGTAGTGTAGAGGACCAAGATCCATAATGGAAAAATTGTTGTCACTTCGGGTGATAAACTCACGAATGAGAGCAGGATAATTACCAGTAAGAATGATGTCGTCCACATACACTAGAAGATACATACACTACTGGAAAACAGGTACATACGCACCGGCATAAATTCATGAGTACAAGTATACCGGTGCGTATGTAACCAATTGCACCGGTATCAGGGTTGTTAACATCACTACCGGTGCAAATAAGTAATACGCACCAGTATCCTGTCAACCGTGTAAAGTTTACCTATTTTTGCACTGGTGTAGTTCTACCGGTATACCAATGTCAAATATATTGCACTAGTATTATTCAAATAGGTATTTGTACCGGTGCAACAGCTAACATGTGCACCGGTACAAGATCACCGGTGTGTACTTATTTACCTTTTTTTATTAATTTGGCGGCAACAGGAAACATTTTTAAACCGGTAATGGGAAATTACCGGTGCAGGAATTAAAAAAAGCATGAAAAATTTGCATTTGTTCACCGGTTACTATTAGAATTGGTGTAGGAATTGAACACTCACCGGTATTTTCTTAATACCGTTGCCAAACAAATTTCTTATTTTGGATTTTTGGCGCCAAAACTATTAGCTTTCGCACCGTGTGATTGTACCGGTGCGGGACAGGAAAATATGTGAATTTTGGCTGAATTTCTAAACCGGTAACTGCTTTTACCGGTTTAAGAGGGCTACAAATGCACCGGTAAAGTTTAAATACCGGTGTAGAAAATTTCATTAAATGCTCACCAACCCCTATTTTTAGCTGGTTAAAAATGTGATTTTTGGAAGAAGAGGTTAATTAATGGTGTTTTTTAGTTAATGAAGGCATTTAATTCTCCACAATGAAGACCCTTGAAGGTACCTTTTTTTTAATTACATTTATGGATATTAAGGATTTCATGTATGGTTTGGTCAGTAGAGATATTTACATTTTGTGTTTGATCATTTGATGGTGATTGAGGTAGAATTGTAGATATTAGTTTGTGATTTATTCTCAAGGTTGTTGTGGTTATAAGGCTATGGCTTTTGATTCCTATAGTGTTGGGCATGTTAAGAATGTTTTAATTGTAATGTGGAATATTGGTGTATATTGGTGTATGTATGTTGCATGATTAGGAAGTCATCTTGAAAACTTCTATTGTATTAAATGTTTTGAAGTTTGATTGTTGGACATTTATTGATATGTAGAGTTGTGTCACATCATCGGGAGGTGTAAGCATGTGTATGCCAATATTAGTAGGGTGAGCGATGAATATATTATGTTCGTGGATGAGTTCTTGGAGCATGCTTTTAGTCGAGAGAAGCGAATATTATGTCCCTGTTGTGATTATGGAAATCGAATTCGTACTGATAAGCAAGATATCCTGAAACTCCATATGTATAGTCGGGGGTTTGCGAAAGATTATGTTTTTTGACCTTTCATGGAGAAAAATAACCACAAGAAATGAGAGTTAGTAGTGATGGAAAGTGTTTTGGGGATTCTATGTTGGATGACATGTGTGAGGAGGTTGTTAATGAGTTTAGAGAGAGGCCCGAGGTTTTGGCTAACTTCCTTGGTGAGAAGGATACACCATTGTATCCCGATTGCAAGAAGAAAGACACAGTCATGTCATGTTTGATGGAGTTGTTTAATTTGAAAGGTGAAGGGCCATGGTGTGATACTAGCATGAATAATTTGCTTAAGTTTTTGAGAAAAGCAACCACCCGGTAACGGGGTTCCTGATAACCTTTATGAAGCTCAGCTAATTTTGTGTCCGATGGGATTGGAGTATGGAAGGATACATGCTTGTCTGAAAGATTGTGTCCTATATAGAGGTGACCTTGAGGATAAGATTGTATGTCCAGTATGTAATGTGTCACGTTATAAGAAGAAGAAAAATGTGGTTATCGGTGGAGAGCATGTTGTGTCGATGAGGAGGCGCCCTCCAAATGTATGTGGTATATTCCCATTATTTCGAGGCTGAGCAGGTTGTTTAAAAATGAAAAGGATGCAAAGAACTTGACATGGTGCGTTGATAGGGGAGGTTGTAAAGACGATGATATAATTTGATACCCGGCTGACGCGGACCAGTGAATCAAATTTGACAAGATGTATCCACACTTTTCATATGAACCTAGGAATTTGAGATTTTCCTTGTGTACTGATGGTATGAACTCATTTGGGAATATTTCATTGAAACACAATTCTTGGCCGGTTATGCTTGTCATTTACATTCTTCCCCCGTACTTTTGCATGAAGAGAAAATATGTATTGATGCCCATCATGATTTCAGGCCTGAAACAACCTAGAAATGACATAGAAAATTATCTTGCCCCTTTGATAGAAGATTTGCAGGTGCTTTGGTCGGAAGGCGCCTTAATGTTTGATGGTTGTAGTGGTGAAGTGTTTTCATTGAGGGCGATGCTTTTTTGTACCATAAATGATTTCCCGGCATATGGTAACCTTTCTGGGTATGTGGTCAAGGGTCACAAGGCTTGCCTAGTTTGTGAGGGTGAGATAGATTACCATCAGTTGAGGAATGTGCGGAAGACTATTTATTTGGGTCACCGTAAATTCTTGCTTGTAGGTCATAAGTTGCGGGAGAACGCGGTTGCATTCATTGGTAGGAAGGAGAGGAGAAAGGCACCCAAACCTTTGACCAGTGTAGCTTTTCACAACAAGGTGAAGAAATTTAATGTTGTTCTCGGTAAAAAGTTATCAAAGGGTGGTTGGGCTATAGACGGACCGTGGAAGAACAGTCCATTTTCTTCGATTTTACATACTGGGAAAGTTTTGAAGTTCGCCATTGTTTGGATGTTATGCATATCGAAAGAACGTTTGTGAGAGTCTAATTGGGGCACTTCTGAACATTCCTGGGAAGACTAAGAATAGCTTGAATGTGAGGAAATATTTAGTGGACCTTGGTATACAGTTGGATCTGGCACCAGTGGTAAGAGGGAAGCGAACGTACATGCCCCCGGTCCTTACAATGTGTCAGTTGCCGAGAGGAGGTTGGTGTTTAAGAGCATCCAAGGAATGAAGGTACCTTCCAGTTACTCCTCTAATGTCAGTCGGTTTGTTAATGACGAGTTGCATCTTAATGCTTTGAAATCACACGATTGTCATGTCCTTATGCAACAACTATTACCCGTAGCAATACATGGGTGATTTTCTATTATGTGCTTGTGTTTTTTCTTCAACTCGATATGTAGGAAACATATGAGCAGGCAATAACTAGATGAACTCGAACGAGAGGTTATTGTTGTTCTATGCCATTTGGAGAAGTATTTTCCCCCATCATTCTTTTACATCATGGTGCACCTAGTGGTACGCTTTGTTAGGGAGATACGTTTGTGCGGGCCTGTCGGAATGCATTAGATGTACCCCTTTTACCGTCACATGGCTGTTTTCAAGGGTTATGTTCATAATCATAGTGGGCCTGATACCTCCATTGTTCAAAGGTATGTCACTGAGGAGATCATCGAGTATTGTACAACAAACTTGGCTGGAAAAAGAGCGGTTGGTGTTCCTGGTGGACCCCACTGTGGAAGGGGAAATGGGATTCCACGTTCCAAGGGTACGCTTCATACACCCTATCACATTGAGTTGATGATTGTTCACCTATATGTATTGCGTAATAGAAGCGAGACTGTAACATATGCGAAGAGCATGTTTCCCTGTTGAAAGAGATTCATCAAGACTAGACCCCAAATAAAATTCAGGTTGAGCATTTTTCAAGGTTTGTTAACTGTTTTTACAATCGTTGGAATATCAACAGAATACCCAGTAACCTATGAGCATTTGCAAGGAAGCCAAACTGAACCGTTAGATGATACCTTGGTTATGACATTGATGGCTTCAGTTTCTCAACTTTTGCAAAGGACGAGAAGAGCACCACTCAAAATAGTGGTGTATACATAGAATCTGAATCCATATGGCAGACAAACAAGAGAGATAAACATCTGGTTGTTGCTGTGATGCCTTTCTATTGGGTGATTGAGGAAATTTAGGAGTTGGATTATGTAGATTTCAAGGTTTTTGTCTTCGAGTGTTGTGGGTGGAACACGGTTCCGTTGTTATTATTGTGAAGCCCATGGGGTTCACGTTGGTCTACTTGAATCGTGTCGGATATGAAGATGACCAGTTCATCTTAGCTACCCAGGCACGACAAGGTTTTTACATCAATGACCCTTCGAATGAGAAGTATCATGTGGTGTTCCATAGGAAGAAGTTTTACTTTGATGGGGAGATTGATTAGCTTGCCATAACTGATAGTCCTGAGTTTCTATCGGTATTTCTAGGTTTAGAAGATGTTGGGGGACCCATTGTTGGAAGGCGTTCACATGGCGATGGGTTGTGGGCTGATGAGAGAGGTGAAATAGTAGGTGGGGACAATGTCCTGGAGTGGAAGAGATAGATCGGCCGTTCCCAGCCGTTGTTTTTTTACCTTGTTTTGTGAAAAATTGTATGATCATTCAGCGATTTAGCGTGTAATGTATTTAATTGACACCCTTTTATGAATTCGTTGGTATGATCCGTGATTTCAATTCATTTTTTTATGAATTGAATCGTTGAAAATGTGTTTTAATTGTAATTAAATTTTCTAGTAGGTTCTGGTTTTTTACACCGGTCAAGACGAAATTACCTGTGTAGAAAAATAGGGAAGGGACTCTATTTCGTACTTATGCACCGGTACTCCTACCGGTGTACAGTACTTAGAATTGTTTTTTGGTTTTTGCTCTTGGGTTCGACAATGTTAATTTTTAGGCATTTAAAGCAACCTAACGCAGCTGCTTTTGGTAAAATTTGCACAGGTGTTGGGTACTTAGAATTTTTTTTATAAAATTTACTCTTGGGTCGGATAAGATAATTTTTTTATATATTTAACGCAGCCTAAAGCAGGTTCTTTAGGCCTCATTTCATACGTTTCCTTTTTTAAAACCCTCTCAGCACCCCATTTTCGCAGCACTTAGAATTTATATCTCTCTCACCATACCATCTCCATCACTACCCATCTTTGTTGAAATCCTATGTAGGTTGGCATATAATCAGGTAAACCACTTCAATATCTCTATGGTATGATTAATTAGCAATTGCATATGAAATAGAATCATTGAGAATGTGACATCATGAATAGCTTGACTTGCATGTAACGTGTTTGATGAAATTCTTCAATGTGTTTCTTAGAAAATGCCTCCCAAATCCAATTCGAAAAGGATACGCCATTCATCGTCCTTATCATTTCCGAAAGTATCACCACACACTAACCTAGATGGTACCTTCATATTCATGGAGGCTAGGTTGGTCCATGAATCTTACAAAGGATGTCGCCATCACATAGAGAGAGGGATTGAAACATCTCCCCTATTCGAACAAACTCTTCGAAAGCTTGGGTGGGAAACTTCTTTGAGACTCCGCAACCATTCAACCTGACCATTGTAAGTGAGTTCTATGAAAACGTAAAGTGGGAGCCGAGCCATGATCACGTGTATTGTAGAGGTAAAACTGTCCCTGTCACACCAGAATCTATCAATAGCTTGTTTGGGTTGCCTAATGTTCCAAGTGTTGAAGACGAATTTCTTGCACTCCATTTTCTTGGTGATGACAGCTATATTCTACAACAACCAATTGAGAAGGAGATCGTTGGTACGGTAACTAGGGCAGGTACGGACATAGATGAGTTGGTCAAACTAGGTTGGAGCAAAATACCTAAGAAAACCCTCTAACTCTGGAAACGAATGGGTGGTACCACTTTGTGGTGTCTATAATCCATTCAGTAAATGTGAACACAGAAGTTAACAAACTTTTCCTCACCTTCTTGTATGAAATAAAGAGGGAGTTTCGATGGAATTTTGTCGTTGAATTTGTCCTATGTTGCAGAGGGAACAAGATCAGATGGGACCTTATGCCTATTGCAGTATTATCTATGCGCTTTGTTCAAAAGCGGGAGTTGGTACCCGTGCACATGACGTTTATGGCCAACTAATGAGTAAGTTTGCGTGGACTCTTTCTATAAACAGACATCTGACATGTCTGTCGCTAGTATTGAATCCAGGGTTGCTGCATTGGAGGTCGGTGTAGCAAAATTACTTGAAGAATCCAAATACCAAAGATCCTGGCAGGAACATATGGAAAAGGTTATGACGTATCAATTTCCTAATGCTAAGGCAGCAGTTGAAAATTTTCCAACCTTCTATGAAGGCGATGTCTAGGACATTGACGTTGGCACAAGTATCTGTGATGGTGATGCAACATGACCAGTTGACGGGGTAGAACCACATTCTCGTTATTATACGTTGAAAAATTGTATTAGTGGTTAGAAAGAGTAGATTCTGTAATCAACTTTGATTGTGTTAAACTTAGAAAGTTTGACATTCTTACTTTTGACAAACATGCACGATGAGGAATCGAATTAAAAATTTGTACATCGCGTTTATTGAAATTCTGTCGATCAAATACACTCACTACCACAGAGACCCAACTCTAGCACCGGGTTTTTTTTGTTCTAGCACCAGTTTTTTCGTTAAAAAACAGGTGCCTAATAGCACCGGTTTTTTTACAACTGGTGCTAAATTAGCACCAGTTTTTTTGTTAGCACCGATTTTTCAACCGGTGCTAAATTAGCACTGGTTTTTTTGTTAGCACCGGTTTTTCAACCAAGGCTAATTTAGCACCAATTTTTTTGTTAGTACTAATTTATTTACGACGACGAAAAAAAATCCCTTCCTCTGAAAGCTGCAGCATCCTACCGCTTTTAGAGAAAGGGAAAAAGACTCAAAATTAACAATTTTATTCCACATTAATTTAATAATAAAATCAACTTCACAAAATTAATAATTTATTTCCACATTAATGTATACAAACACCTTGTCTCGCATGACTATGACAAGAATAATAGTCCTAATTATACAATAATAAAACTAATGCCACATAATTTATGGTGTACTGCCTTCACTTACAGCTCTAGAATCTCAGTTTCTTCTCTACTCTTGCAAAAAAAAAGATGAAATGAGTACATATTTGGGAGAACCGAACCTATCAGCAGTAATTATAATTCCCAGATTCCGAATTGAAGGTAAAGAAAGGTACAAGTGGTTATTGAAACAATCTAATGATTCTAGAAAAATGATCGACAAGAACAAGATGGACAATAAGAATGATTACTCATTGTGGTCAAAGAGATGTTCGTTTGAAGCAGAACTGTTGCCAGGAAGTGGCTAAAATCCTTGGAATGAGAATGAAAGAATCTTGAACAATCCATCGGGGTTGCATGTACCTACACGTTGCAAAAATATCAGTGTATTTAACGTCTCAAACATGGATAACCTAGCATATTCATAGTTTAATTCACCCTTAACTATATAAAATATTACTTCATCCATCCTTATAAAAAGGGTGTATTGTTTCTGCAATAGTACGAGAAATATGATTCATTTTGTTTTAGGCTAAGGTGACGCTATTAGTACCTCTAAGAACGTGTTGGAACCCAGTACAATATTCTCATAGAAGAAGCTCTCTTTGGCTTACCCAATGACCAGCATCTTCCAGCACATGCATTTCAACTCCACCTCCCTCTTCAACTGCTTACTCCTCAGCAACATGAAGTATCTGAAGATCTACAAGTGCCCACCTGTGCAAATTCTGTTCTGCTTTCAAAAAGTTTACATGTACACCTCGAGGGACATCTTCCACTACCTTCCTGCACTGCATGATGAACATTAGGTCACACAAGGGGTCACAATTCAACTAACTGAAACAACATGTTCACGTTTGCTTAAATGTAGCACCTTGTTGATTGTTTATATATCTAATCCAAGTCAATTCACCCTATGCTACATCAGTTCTCAAAGACAAAGTCGATAGGTGCAATAGTGAATCAAATAATGCATAACAGATCTAGTACTGGAGCAAATTTACATCCATCAAAATTAAATCATAGAAATTAAACATGCAAACCTGTCGAACATCAGGGTTCTAATCATTGTAGGCCTCCAACAGGAAAAGAAGATATACCTCAGGCTAATTTGAACACTAAATTGAACTAATCAGAACACATAAATTTTCAATAAAAAATGCAGGCAATAGGGTAAAATTGATTCGTCATTTGATGCAAGTGTTACTCCCTCTATCCGAACTTAAGTTACACAATTTAAATTTTCACGATTGATTTAAAACGTAAACACAGAAAAAACAATAAACACAGCAAAAAAAGAGAAAAGAACTTTTGATTATGTGCAGCAACGTCCCCACCTTGATTATGGTTAATGCAATCAAATCTCCACCATCCTATCCCAAAATCAAGGCTATCTATAGCCATATAAATAAGAAAACACCAGTTGTTTAAAACCAAACTAAAGATGGAAAACTTGCAACATAATAATTTCCATCTTTAGTTGCCAAACTCCATTCTTTGAAGCAGTGACAACAAAGCACGGGTAAAACAAATAATCAAACATTAATATGGAGAAATCACAAAGTTCAGCCTTGTTTTTTATTTATCCACATTCAAAACTGTATAAGTTTAAAACCATCCTCAAATTTAGACCAAATAAAAGTTCCACTTAAACATTACACATATAATGAACTGAAAAGAGATCTTCATGAAAAAAGCTCACAAAAAATGTATAAATAAACTCTTCAACTTCCAAACAACACAAGACGAGCACACCATTTCAAAGCATAGCTGGAAAAAAAACATTGCCCATGTCTTTCTTAATACTGAAATTCATGCAAGAATTTGATTTTACGAGACTACGTGGATATTTCTAGCACGCATATCAGATAACATCACTTTAGAGTGTATGAAGGATAGGAGTATAGGATTAATAGTACTACACTAATGCACAAGTTTGCTGCTAAAGATAGAATATACCCATATCTTGGTTGTAAAATTCAAAATATAGGCATGACAAAAGCTTCACCACATTAATACTTTACCCAAAAAAAATGATTGGTTCTTTGATGTAATGGACTTGAGCTCAAAAGACAAAAATAACAGCAAACAAGGAGAACCAGCTTGAAATAATGAAACCACACAATCCCAATTTGCAAAAAAGTTTTAAAGATACAAACTTTTAGCAACCAGAAGGAAGAAAAACAAAAAACAGATAAAAAACCAAGCATAATAAATAACTAACCTAACAACATGTGATTCAAAAAATTATCATAGCAATATGTATATTGACATCGGCTCAAACGAACTAGAAAGGAACTTCATCAAAGATTCACCTGTGCATTGGTAAGCGCAGCCAACGATGGAAGCTCCTGCAGGGGGAACGGTGCGGAGGTGGTGGAGAGCATTGTCATCGGAGGTGGGAAACGAAGAGGTGGCATGCGATGGTTAGCGCATCGGCAATGGGAGCTCCGGCGGAGGGAAGAGGGAAATCGGTAGAGGTGTTAGGGTGGGAGAGGTACACAAATTTGGGATTAAGGTTATGGAGGGAATAGGGAAAATTTGGGGTTAAGGTTATAGAGGGAAGAGGGAAATCAGTAGAGGTGTTGGGGTAGGAGAGGTACGAAAATTTGGGGTTAAGGTTATGGAGGGAATAGGGAAAATTTTGGAAGGAAGGAAAATGATGCTTTGTTGGGCCATTTCAGAGTTTTATATACTTTCAAATGTTTTTTGAAAAAAAATAACCCATATGAATGGGAGGGATATGTATTAGCTTCCCCAGAACCTGAAATCGTAAAAAAACTCTTTTGCTGTGTGTTGGTTGAAAATTGATTTTGGAGACTTTGTACAAAAAGGTCTACATATAGCAATTTGGCTACTGGCATGCGAAAAGGTCTACTTATAGCAAAAAGGTAATTTGCGGCAGTCCAATTTGGCTGAGCAGAAGTCTACATATAGAAAATTTGGTCAAGATCTAATCAGAAACATGATTTACTCTAACAATAGTATAACAATATTAGAAAATGATCTGTTGCTGACAGGAAGTATAACAATATTATATCTAACCATGACTAGCTTAGTAATCATGACTTGTCCAGAATCAATCAAGATCTGATCAGAAACATGATTTACTCTAACAATAGTATAACAATATTAGAAAATGATCTACTGCAGACAGGAAGTATAACAATATTAGATCTGACCATGACTAGCTTAGTAATCATGACTTGTCCAGAATCAATCAAGATCTGATCACAAATTTGATTTACTCTAACAATAGTATAGCAATATTAGAAAATGATCTACTGCTGACAGGAAGTATAACAATATTAGATTCGACCATGACTAGCTTAGTAATCATGACTTGTCCAGAATCAATCAAGATCTGATCAGAAACATGATTTACTCTAACATAGTATAACAATATAAGAAAATGATCTATTGCTGACAGGAATAAATAGAATACAAAAGGAAGTAAAGTCCTACTAAGACTCTGTCCTAGTCAACATCACTTCTTCAGAATCATTAAAATCAATCCTGATTTACTATAACACCCTCGAACCCCTCGAGCCCCTCGAACCCCTTGAGCCCTCAAACCCCTCAAACCTCTCTGAGCCTCTCGAACCCCTCGAGCCCCCCTCAAGGCCCTCAAACCCATCGATCCCATTGAACACCTCGAACCCCTTGAACCCCCTCGAGCCCCTCAAACCCCTCGAACCCCCTCGAGCTCCCTCAAGCCCTCGAACCCCTCGAACCCCCTCGAGCCCCTCGAACCCCTTGAGCCCCTCAAGATCTCAAGCCCCTCGATCCCCTTGAACCCCTCGAGCGGAGGCAATTCCCTCGAGCTCTCGAGCCTCTCGAACCCCAAAAAACTTTCCCTCTTTTGCCTTTTTCGCCCCTTTCACCCCTTTTGCCCCTTTCGCCCCTTTCGCCCCTTTCACCCCTTTCGCCCCTTTTGCCCCTTTCGTCCCTTTCGCCCCTCGACCCCTCGAACCCTCATACCCCTCGATCCCCTCGATCCCCTTGATCTCTCGAGCCCCTCAAGCACCTCAAACCCCTCGAGCCCTTGAACTCTCAAACCCCTCGATCCCTCGTACCCCTCGAGCTCTCGATCCCCTCGACCCCTTGTGCCCCTCATGCCCCTCGAGCCCCTTGAGCTCTCGATCCCCACGCTCCTCGAAACATCGACACCCTCGAGCCCCTCGACCCCTCGTACCCCTTGAGCCCCTTGAACTCTCGATCCCCTCACCCTTCAAACCTTTGACACCCTCGAGCCCCTCGACCTCGAGCTCTCGATCCCCTCAAACCCCTCGAGCAGAGGTGATTCCCTCTAACTCTCAAACCCCTCGAGCCCATTGAACCCCTCGATCACCCCTCGAGCCCCTTTTTCAAGACCATCAAGACCAAGAAGATAGGCCAAACCTAGTTGGCCTATCTTTTTACTTCAGGACCGCCAAATTTCGTGCAATCTATTCCTACAATGGTTTGAATTGAAAAAAATTGTAGCATTAGGAGCTACCCCAAGTAAATTTGTGGGCAATAGTATAATTATGGGAAATATAGTGCAAACATTCATTGTTGGTTTTATAGGGTCTTCCATCTACCAGTAGGGTCTACAAATACATTAACACGATCTTTGTGTATTGAATTGCATATATGTGGAGCCAATTTTATATTCCGAACCTTCCAAAATTCTTAGAGTGTCTAAATTGCAAAAAGTAAAAAGTTTACTTGTAAATTGAAATTGTAATCCGATCAAACCGGATGGTCCACAAAACAACTGTTTTGTATTTCCAAGTAAAACATGCGGGGAAACGAATGGGTCCGGACTCCGTATTTAGTTTCGAAGATGTTCGGATTACATATAGAAACATTGGAGTAAACCCTGACCGTTTACTATACAACACCTACTAGTGCTTTAGGACGAATCACCACCCGGGCACAAATATGTTTCAATTATGATTTAAGCCCAAAATGTGGAATTTAATAATTTATGTAGTTTCCTAACACGTCGTAATTGCAAGTTACATTTTGGGGGATCTAATTGCAATAAACGCATACAATCAGCTTTGCAGGTTCCTCGGTACCGTTGAGGTACATAAACGTTACTTATTCAATCTAGAGCATTTGAAAATTCCATTTGGGCAGGTGGAAAAGTGCTTCAAGGGGTCGAACAAAATGTTTAGGGTCAATATGCAAAGTTTATGAAATAAAACAATGCTTAGAAACATCACCGTACAGGGCCTATGTGTGGTCGATATTTGCATGGAACAACTAGAACAATATCTATTCACAGTAATTGAACGTCAATTTGATTAATAGGGGTTGTTTGAAAAATGCACGGGAGGCAAATACAATAAGTGAGAATTTAAACAACTAACAATTTGTTTTTTTACACCGGTAATATTGAAGAAGTACCGATGTATGTGTTCAATTTTATGGCGTGCATTTCAAAATTTTTGATTTCTTTTATTTTTAATAAGGCGTGAAACATTTTACACTGGTAATTTATGATTTTGCACTGGTAGATTTACCGGTACTGGTGCTGCACAGTTAGTCTAAAATTTCAGAAATTCCTCTCGGGCTGAACATTTTTTTCCAAAAAAATGTTTAAAGCAGCTGCATGCAGCTGCTTTTTGTGCATTATTACACTGGTATTTTCATTTTATACACCGGTACAAGATACCGGTGTACAACAGTTAGCCAAAATTTTCATGTGTTCCTCTCGGGTTAAAGGAAAATTCATTTAAAGCATTATTTCTACATCGGTATTGGTACCAATGCTAAACAGTTAGCCAAAATTTGTTCCCATGTCACTAATTTTACACCGGTACTGTATATATTATCGGTGTAAAAAACATTACTTGTGAATCCAAAACAGTTTGAAATGGCCATAACTCCCACAATTCCTCCTATTCTCTTCAAGCACCTTTAAATTTTCTTTCAAAACCACCATCAACCTCTCCAACCATTCAATCCACACTTAATTGAACCATTGCAACTCCTCATCAACCATTGTAATTCCTCATCTCCCGTTGTATCCCTGTAAAGTGTGGAGAAACACAAGAGAAGAAAAACAAATGAGAGAGAAACTTGGCGAGAGAAGAAAGTACTTGGCAATCCGCTCTCGGCGAGTTCAGCAAAAGGGAGTAGCAACAAAAATGCTCCATTGGCAGAGGTAACTATTGGGGTTTATGTTACCATGGGTTACCATGTCAATTTCATTTCAAAAAAACATTCCATCCCTCACGCACAATACATGTTTGATCAATTTCCTCTATGACAAAAAACATGTAAATTGACAAAAGGTTGAAAGGGTAACTTGAATGGTATGTTTATACAATTGTGAGGAGTAAATGTTTTGCATTTTTTGTGGATGGGTGATGTAGTTCTACACTTTTTTGTTGGTGATAATGTTGATAGTCACGTTGGGAGGTCGTCACCGTACCTGTCAAAGTTAATATTTATAAGCCCTAAATGCTTACTATCTATAACTAAGTAGATAGCGGCAAGTCGGGGTCGTCCACGAAGAAGATGGATTTTCATATGCGTTTGGACACAAAAGGTTGATATTATGCTAGAAGTAGATATATATACACATATAAAAGTATGTAAATGGGGGGGGTTGTTGGTTGGTTGGTTCCTAAGTTATGAAAGTTAAAAGACAAGATAACTAGCAAAGTCAAGTAACTATGCTAATCATCAAACAAACTAAGAAAAAGGGGTTTTAAAACTACAAAAACAAAGTCTTGGGGGAAATTGATATCCACTTCTAAACCTAATGTAGATCATTAAACCATTCACTCATTCTATCACATTTGTTACCTATGGGGAATGCCAATAGATATCAACATTCATTCCTACTTAATAGTAATTTGCAAAGACAAACAACGACCATTTGCAAACCTCATTGACAATCACCCTAGACAAACAACATCGTAGGGGTATTTCATTAATGGTATTGTACACGAAGGACCATAGATTTGACAACAACAAGCCTTCTTCCAAAGACATAGCCATTAAACCAAACATATCATTCATTAGGCTAAACCTAGAACAAACCACATTCAAGGTTCAACCTTTCATTGCATTTATAGGATAAATATGACAACAATCCACATTAACATACTTATATAGCAAGAGTCACAACACAGTATGCACAAGAAGTTCTAAGTTCGTGTTCTTAGATTTTCATGCAAAGGAGCTAAGGAATTCGTCACTTTCCTAACGCCCTAACACTTTAATCATGCAAATACTTCCTATTCTCAAACAACACATGGCATAAATGAAGTGAAACATAGCATTAAGAACACATGAATTCTAAATAACAAAGGCTTCAAGAACGAGTGAAACAATCTATTTTCACTACTTCCACTACTTGTTGTGAAGATAAATCTTCTATCCTTCTTAGATTGTAGTTTGCAAGAGTAAATTCGACATCTCTTGTCAAACCTCACCAATGACTCCCTTAGTCGAAGCAAGACTAAGAGTATCCCATTGGTGGCATTGAGCACGAAGAATCAACAAGCTTGGAAACACTTATAAACACTACACCGTGTCTAAGCATTGAACTAATTCATACATTTACACAAGATTATTCAAGAACGATCAGCATTTATAGACCTATCTCATTTTCTACCTAAAAAAAACATGACAACGAGTTCAACATCATCACATTTATCTAGCATTTATCAACACATCAACATCATTAAGAAGCTCTAACTCGCGCTCTTGGATTCCACATTGAAAGAGGGGAGAATTATCTACTTTCTCCCAACCCTAACAAGTAATCATACAAGCAATTCATATGCTCAAGCTTCCAACAACATCAATGCCATTAATAATTCACATTAAAAGCTCAATAAATGCACAATAGCAAAAGCACTAAATAGATAGATATGGTTCTTACTACATAGATATAGAAACTTCAATCCATTGGTCCTAAGATAAAACTAAGCTAGATAATTAAAAGACATGATTAACATACAAAAACTAAGAAAAGAAAAAAAGAAAAACTATGGTTTGAACCCAGAAAATTTGCAAGAAGAAGAGGTTTTGAAGAGGAGAGTATAAGGTGAGTATTTACAGTACAAAAAGGCAAGAAAGATTTCTGGCCATAAGTTCATCGCGAGTCGCGACGGAGCCCAGTTCCAGCATCTTGATTTCTTTCTTCTTTTTGTTTCATGTCCTCCTCTTCACTTCACTTTTCTTCAATTCTTTAAGTCTTCAAAATCTCATATACATGTCTTTAAATCTTAAAATCTTCAAAGGTATTCTTCAAAGTTTTCAAAGTCTTCAAACAAATTTCCTTGTCACACAAAATCCTCTAGAAAAGTAATAAAAGCATAAAAGTCGCTTTTAACTCTCCTTAGAGAATTTCAAGGCAAAATGCAACATTTAAAGCACAAAAGTATACAAAAGTGAATTCTAAAAGTCCTAATATAACCATATAAAATGGGCACATCAAACCTCCCCGCACTTAAACCTTACTCGCCCTCGAGTAAGAAATGATTTAAGCACACGAAGGAATTCATATGTCCACATCCTAACTAATATTCCCCCAATCAAAGCCTCACAAAAACTCTGAATATCATAAATCCCAAAATCAAAGCTCAAATGAGAATTTCACACACACATAGCCCCAATTCCAAAATCTAACCAAACCTACCACTTATCAATTCACTACCCACAAAAATGTTTCAAAGTCCCGAATTGATAGGCCCAAAATCCAATGACACAAAATGAAGTCAAAACCATATAGGAGGTTTAAACACATACTTCACCATATGCCAATAAATCAACCAAAATGAAGCATAAAAGAATCAAGAATTTCATAACCATACTTCGTTTTTAAACACACTAAGTTACCCAATCCCAAGAGGTCTCAAGATGTTGAGCTACCCGATCCATCCATATAACAACCGCAACCTTATAACTCCAATGCCGGAAAATGAGTGAAATCAAAGCATTTTTCCTTGTTTATGTCTTTCTCTCATTTTGCCTAGGATCTCTTTTGGGTTTTAATCCTAGCCACACATCATATTTCTTTGGCTCACATCTCACCTTTTTTCGGACATTTAGCCTCTCATTGTTTTCCTAGGTTGCCCTTTCGGACCTATCCGGGCCCCCAATGTTGCCTAAGTTGCCCTCTCGGTTCAACTTAGCGGGTTTTCTTTTTTTTCCATTTTCTATTTTTTTCATTTTTTCCTTTCTTTTTTCTCATGTTTTTCCAATCAAAAGTAGCAAAAAGCATTCCAAATGAAGCTAGCATGCATGTGAGTCCTCTGACCCCAACCTCCCCGCACTTAAAACATTACATTACCCTCAATGTAAACATGTAAGGCAAGAACAATAAAACTCAAGGTAAGAGGTAGAGTGACACCCATTTCTCTGCATAGTCACCAGTGATATGGCACAATCCAATGTAATTGTATAGAATTGGTCCCAAAATTGGTTTCGGATCTGGAAGGGGAGCAAAAGTGTCGTAGAAGAACTCACGCCTCGAGCAAAACGTTGTCTCCTTGGTGCCGTTTGATCAAGAATAACACCACAGAGAGCAACATAAAACTCACAAGTACATAAGGATTTGTAATACTAGGTTTAGCATCAAGAGTTAATAACCATAGTATTCTCAAAGAACAACCAATCCATCATGCAATAACCAATATAATATTGTCCAATAAAAATATCCAACATATATCAACACATATCTAACCATTATTATAGAATATAGCAATTATAGTCACAATGATGTAGTCGGCATACTACAATCAACAAAGATACTACAAAGATGCAAGAATCTTCATATGTCAATATATGTACGATGATGGAGAAATGAGTGGAGGTGTGGTGGTTCTTGGGAGTATTTGGTGGAAAAGGAAGGATTATGCAGTGTTTAAGCACAGTTGAAAAGTTGGTTTTTCCATAACGACTCCCGACAGGACTAGTCGCGACTCGCGATGCATCGTCGTAACTCACGACAGGTAGGGAGGGCTCAGGTCTGACTAGTCTCGAGGATGAAAGATTTGGTCACGAGGGGCTCGGGTCTAACTGGGCTCAAGGATGCAAGATGATGTCTCGAAGGGGTGTTGGTCTCGAAGGGCTGGTCTCGAGAGGTAAGTGGTTCTCGAGGGGTTAAAAGGCTTCACCAGTATTGAGGGCTTATGGCCTAGAGAACCCAAGGTCTCGAGAGGGTGACGTCTTGAGAGATGATGGACTTTCAGGTTCGGCTTGAGTTGAGGGCTTGCGGCCTTAAAGACCCAAGGTCTCGAGGGGATGATGTCTCGAAGGCTTCAGCTCGAGTTAATGGCTTGCGGCCTTAAGGACCTGAGGTCTCAAGAGGATGATGTCTCAAGAGCTTCCGCTCGAGTCAAGGGCTTACGGCCTCGAGGACCTGAGGTCTCGAGGGAATGATGTCTAGAGGGCTTCTGCTCGAGTCGAGGGCTTGCAGCCTCAAGGACCCGAGGTCTCGAAGGGTTGGTCTCAAAGGGCTGGTCTCGAGCAGCTGATGGCTTTTTGGGTTCAGCTTGAGTTGAGTTCTCGAGGGGATGATCTCTCGAGGACCTGTTGGTCACAACTCGCGACGACTTATTGCGAGTCGCAAGAAGTGGAGACCGGGAGCTAATTTTAGCACAAAATTTCTAATTCCGTAGCGCCTCGCAATGGTCCGCCGCGCCTCGCGATGGTCCGCCGCGCCTCGCGATGGTCCGTCAGATTTCCCTGCACTTAGAAAGAATTCAATCTTTTCTTACAAACATTCTAAGTTTTCTTCCCTTTGTCATGGATCTCATTCCTTCATATCCTCCAATGCAATGCACTTCACTTTGCTACAAAAGCACATAAAAACTCACTATAAAAAGAACAAGACAAAATAACAAAAACTAAACAATAAAAATAAAAATAAAGGCCAAATTTGTTTACGTCATCGGCACGACAAAGCTCCGTATATTTAAGGTCATTGACATGACCCTAATGTTATCCATATGGAGAAGGCTTGAACCCCTTCACCATGAGTATCCAAAAGTAGAGAAGTGGGGGTACAAAACTTTCAAGAGGAAAGTTTTGTTGAGGTGGAGATGGTTTAAAAGGAGTTAGGTGGTTAGGATACTTGGGATTGTCTTTTTGCTCCTCTCTTATCTCCCTCAAAACTTCCGAAAATGGTGGTGTTGGTTCAATAGGTAGGGGTAGGGGTGATGATGCTAATGAATGTAGTACAATCACCTCTTCCTCCTTTTTATCATCCTCAACAACCAACTCCTCATCCCCTTCGAACTCAAGATCATTTCCCATGGTGACCTCACTCACCAAATCCTCAAGTACAATCTGGGATGGTGTATTTTTGGAATCACGAGCTTCAATTTGGGCTAACGCTTCTAATATACTCCTCGCATGCCCCTCAATAGTCTCAACACTAGAGGAGAGCCAGGTGTCTGGTTCTTCACTAGTAAATTTGTTCAAGTTTGCTATTGTATTCATGACTTCCTCATGTGTCAAACTTCAACTTCCTTGTTGGGCTTGGTTTTGGGGTATGGTATAAGGTGGTGATGGCCAACTATTTTGCTTGTATTGTTGGTTTTCCAACTAATTCTCATACCACCAATCTAGATTACCACTCCATTCCGGATTGTAAGGATTGTGGTATGGATACCATTCTTGAGATTCTTTCCCTTGAAAACCAACATCTCCTACCTCTTGGTAGCATTCTTCATAATACCCTTGGTTTTGGAAACCAAGGGT
Source organism: Rubia yunnanensis (assembly GCA_037428765.1). Lineage (NCBI taxonomy): Eukaryota > Viridiplantae > Streptophyta > Magnoliopsida > Gentianales > Rubiaceae > Rubia > Rubia yunnanensis. The sequence goes on along the minus strand of CM075061.1, from coordinate 113,550,273 downwards.
TATTTGCCCCTCATAGTGCTCTTCCCACAACAATTAGCAAGACTTGGTAAGATGGTTGGAATGACACATCCTATAAAACCTCTCTAGTTGAGCCTCTCTTCTCATCATGAGTTTCCTCAAGGTGAGAAGCTTCATTATTTTTATTTAATTTTTTTATTTTTTATTTTTTAAAATTTATAGAAGTCCAAAATCATATTGGAAAGATTCTCAATAAAAATTTACCAAGAACTCAATAAATACCTACTCCGAACAAAAACAACCACCAAGGAGTGGAAAATAAAAACAACCACCAAGGAGTGGAAAATAAAAACAACCACCAAGGAGTGGAAAATAAAAACAACTAGCTAATATGCAACAAAATACACCTAAACAGTTAAAAATAAACAACTCTTCCCCAGTAGCGGCGCCAAAATTTGGGAGCTCGTCGCCGTACCTCTCAAAGTTAATATTTATAAGCCCTAAATGCTTACTATCTACAACTTAGTAGATATCGGCAAGTCGGGGTCGTCCACGAAGAAGAGGGATTTTCTTAAGCGTTTAGACACAAATGGTTGATATTATGCTGGAAGTAGATATATATACACATATAAAAGAGAGTAAATGGGGTGGGGTGGGGGGCTTGTTGGTGGATTTGTTCCTAAGTTATGAAAGATAAAAAACAAGATAACTAGCAAAGTCAAGTAACTATGCAAATCATCAAATAAACTAAGAAAAAGGGGTTTTTAAACTATAAAAACAAATCCTTGGGGGCAATTGATATCCACTTCCAAACCCAATGTAGACCATTGAACCATTCAGTCATTCTATCACATTTATTACCTATGAGGAATGCCAATAGAAGATCAACATTCATTACTTCTTAATAGTAATTTGCAAAGACAAACAACAACCATTTGCAAACCTCATTGACAATCACCCTAGACAAACAACATCGTAGGGGTATTTCATCAATAGCATTGTACACGAAGGACCATAGATTTGACAACAACAAGCCTTCTACCAAAGACATAGCCATTAAACCAAACATAGCATTCATTAGGCTAAACCTAGAACAAACCACATTCAAGGTTCAACCTTTCATTGCATCTATAGGATAAATATGACAACAATCCACATTAACATACTTATATAGCAAGAGTCACAACACAGTATGCACAAGAAGTTCTAAGTTCGTGTTCTTAGATTTTCATGCAAAGGAGCTAAGGAATTCGTCACTTTCCTAACACCCTAACACTTCAATCATGCAAATACTTCCTATTCTCAAACAACACATGGCTAAATGAAGTAAAACATAGCATTAAGAACACATGAATGCTAAATAACAAAGGCTTCAAGAATGAGGGAAACAATCTATTTACTACTCCCACTGCCTGTTGTGAAGATACATCTTCAATCCTTCTTAGATAGTAGTTTGCAAGAGTAAATTCGACATCTCTTGTCAAACCTCACCAATGACTCCCTTTGTGGAAACACGGCTAAGAGTATCCCATTGGTGACATTGACCACGAAGAATGAATAAGCTTGGCAACACTTATAAACACTTCACCGTGTTTAAGCATTTAACCAATTCATGCATTTACACAAGATTAGTGAAGAACGATCGACATTCATAGGCCTATCTCATTTGCTACCTAAAATAAACATGACAATGAGTCAACATCATCACATTCATCTAGGATTTATCAACACATCAACATCATTAAGAAGCTCTAACTCATGCTCTTGGATTCCACATTAAAAGAGGGGAGAATTAGCTACTTTGTCCAACCCTAACAAGTAATCATACAAGCAATTCATATACTCAAGCTTCCAATCACATCAATGCCATTACAAATTCACATTCAAAGCTCAATAAATGCACAATAGAAAAAGTGCTAAATAGATAGATATGGTTCTTACTACACAGATATGGAAGCTTCAATCCATTGCTCCCAGGATAAAACTATGCTAGATAATTAAAAGACATGATTAACCTACAAAAACTAAGAAAAGAAAGAAAGAAAAACTAGGGTTTGAACCCAGAAAAATTGCAAGAAGAAGAGGTTATGAAGAGGAGAGGGTAAGGTGAGTATTTATGTTACAAAAAGCAAGAAAGATTTCTGGCCATACGTCCATCGCGAGTCGGGATAGAGCCCAGTTCCAGCATCTTGATTTCTTTCTTCTTTTTGTTTCAGGTCCTCCTCTTCACTTCACTTTTCTTCAATTCTTCAAGTCTTCAAGTCTTCAAAAGCTCAAATACAAGACTTTAAATCTTCAAATCTTCAAAGGTATTCTTGAAAGTTTCCAAACAAATTTCCTTGTCACACAAAATCATCTAGAAAAGTAATAACATCGTAAAAGTCTCTTTTAACTCTCCTTAGAGAATTTCAAGGCAAAATTAAACATTTAGAGCACCAAAGTATACAAAAGTGAATCCTAAAAGTCCTAATATAACCGTATAAAATGGGCACATCACACGTTAGGGGGAGTGAGAATTTCTTGGTTGTATGCCTAATTTATGAATGCAAAGACATTGGTATGGTATTCAATCAACTTTTATAAGGTTCAATTTCATTCTATATCAAGTTCCATGCCTTAATAGTTCAAGTTCTATGCCATGTTATATAAACTTTTATGCCTCACATAATGTAGTTTCATGTATGAATTGTTCAATTTCTATGCCTTGTTTTGCTCAAAATTTGTATGAACTAGTTGTTCATGTTCTACTCCACGTTCTATCAATGTTGATCTTTAAGTACCGTTATTGTGTGTACTGTTATGGATTGAGAATTTCCAATTCTACTGTTGTAGATGCTGCCAAAGAAGGGAAATTTCAACACAAAGAAGGAGCGGCCGGTTATGAAGAAGTAAGAGGAGGTGAAAAATATGGACAATGAGGAGGTGGATGTGGTGGACCAAGAACCGCCGCTAAAAATATTCCCATTCAAGATAAAATTTGACAAAGCAACGCAAATAAATGACCCATCTAGTGTAGAGAAGGAAAAACTGCGGAGCAGGGTAATGTTATTGTAGGGGATGTTGAAGGAGTGGACGCCGGTAAACAGTTGTCCAAAACACCAATTCGCAAGGGAAAGGGAAAGAGCACCATCAAAGGAAGGCCAACTATTAATGAAGCGGACGATGACTTGACAAAAGCTGGAGAAAAATGGAGAAGGATGGGACAAGTTGAGGTAAAAAGTTTTTTGATGAGGCGGGGAACTAGCACGTGCCAGTCTGTGATGTTGGCAAATAATAACATTCCAACTCTCACTGCGTTTGAGTTCCATGGGAATCAAGCAGTATGCATTAAGAATTGGTCAGCGTGGCACGCTTATGCAATTACGCTTTCCGGTGCCGCATTAAATTTGGCTCATGTGCACACTGGAGCAATGTCTTTGAAGATGTTAAGGAGAGGCGTGGAAGGATGTTCTGGTAAGACTCTCGACAATTGTAATTTAAAATTTTTATTCATGGTAAAGTCTTAGTAAGGACGTGATTAATGACATGCTTTTTCATATGATAACACCTGTGACAAACGGGCAACTAGAAATACTGAAGAAGGAGGTTGCAAAGAGTGAAAAAATCCAACATAGGAATTGGAAGACAAAGGTGGCAAATAGGTTTATTCATGACATGGACAAAGGTATCAATAAAACAGGAATACCGGCATGGGAGAAGTACAAGTGGATGGATGAAGACGAATGACACTTGTTTGAAAATAGGCGTCAGCATCCGGATTTTTAGGTATGATGAAAAAATTAATGCTTTTAAGAGCCATGTTTCCCACAAATTCTATTCAACTAAATTTTCATTTATAACAAAGAGGCTCAAGGTGACAAATATTGGATGCAACAAGGGCAGGGATTACATGCACCACACGGGAGGAAGGGGTAATCAATACATCCATGACAAAATGACTAAGGAGCTGAAGGAGAAGAAGAGAATGAGGTTGACCGCCGAGGGATTCACTGACGAGGAGATTGAGCAACAACTGAGTCGAAAGGATTTCACACCTGACGGATCTTTTGTCTACCCTGAGGCAAACTAAGATAAGAAAGGGTTATACACATCAAAAGAGGTTGAGACGATCGCACCGTACGTTGTAAGTTACGCCAAAATTGACCATTTACATTCATTTTTAAGTGTATTTCACATTATTCATATACACAGTTGTGTTTCTAAGTGATTCTCAGTTAAATTGAACGAGTTTAAGGGAAAAAAGAGCATTGGAAATGCAGTCGGGTGAGGACATCCTCATAAAAGTCACAAGGAAGAAGGACCACTTGGGCAGGTACAAGGGAACTCAGGCGGGTCTACCCACAGTGGTGGTTGTTCCTCATCTTTCCCGCAGAAAGCATGGTAGCAGTTTCTCAGCCAAGGAGACAGCCCGATAGAGACCATCTAACGATCAGCCGGTCGTGAAAGCCATGGTATCGTACCTGTAGCAATTGGTGAAGGGCTTAGCATCTACAAGAGGTGTTCAATTTCTGCTAGGCCTTGACACTCCCAAGAATTTTATAGAGAAGGTGATGGATGACATTGCTGCAGTAGCTACAAAGTCCTGTGAAGAGCCCAACGATGGAGAAGGAGATGAAGAGGTAAAAAGTCAATAGTCTATGCATGTCCTATACATTGATTTACACATTTGAAATATATCCATAACAAATTTATCAATTCACTTAAATATTATACGAACAGGATGGAGAACGCATGACTCTTTTCATCAAAGATATAGTGACAAAGAAGAAAATGGTCGCCCATGGGCTGCAACAAATATCTCGTTGTTAGGATGCCCAACAAGGAAGTGTTGCTTGTGTGACAGTAAGCATGTCTCCTTGGCATACTAGCGAGCAAAAATCAAGTTTGCTCGTGTGAGAGTATGCTCATGTGAGAGCATACTCTCAGGAAGTGTTACCCTAGGACAATCTCAAAGGGTTACCATTTGCTTCCTCTCTTTTGCTTGTGTGATAGTGTTACTCACTAATCCTTGTAACAAGATACTAGCGAGCAAAAATCTCAGTCGACGGCTAATTTCCGGCCATCTACAAGACTAAGATTAAATAGGCAGCCAAAGCAGGTAATGCACTAAAACAAGTTCCATTATTATTCATTACCAACGACAGTTCAATACTACATGCTCAAGTAATCATTTTGTATCATTTCACGTTCGCATATTGTCAACAAACGATACATGACAGTTTGGCCGATCATGGGGAAATTCATAAAGGAAGCAAATGCCGCTAACCTGGAAATGAGAAGGAATAAGGACTGCATGTTTTCCCAGTGTTCTGACCATCAACATTCGCACGCCATTACTCCTGTGGTGTTGGAATAGAAGTTCTGGTTGATTTTGGGAAGAAACTGGGGAACATGCATTCGATGACCTGGATTGATAATACGCATGTCGATGTGTGGATGGGGTGAATTTCAAAACTTAAAAACTTTGTATTTTTTTATTTATCAAGAATTCATTTTTGTGCATAATTAAGGTTACAGGCACCTGTGGGAGAAAATATATGAAACTAATTCAGGCCGTGTCCAATTATGCCCATCCAGCTATTGCAACCTAACCAACTTCGAGCAGGAGATTGAACTCTGTTTCAAACAAGTTTTGGAAACAATGAAGGCAACGGATGTTGAGTTCTACATCGTACCCTACCTAAGAATGTAAGTATTTATTCCTGATAATTACATTCACATTCCAACCATTTCCATTTCATTAATTTGTTAGCATAATTTTCTGACATCGATCATTGGTACCTCATCATTATCCGTCCCTCGACGGAGGAGGTTTTCACTCTGGACACATTATCAGGCAGTATAAAACCAACAAACTTGGTCAAACTCAGGGGAATTTAAAGGTATTTTAATCAATCAAACCAAAAATCCCAGTTTCATAATATATGGGAAGAAGAAACAATTTTAATTTACTTTCTTAACAGGCTTGCTTGTGCATACCAAAGGGAGAAGAGAAATACGGAGCCAGAACCCGACTACACTTGGAAAATAAACAACAATATGGTAAGTCATTATGTCATTTCATCCATCAAATTTTATGTTTAGGGTTAGTAATTGCATTTACCATTCTCGTACAGTGCCGAACCCAAAATGGTCCATGGCAATGCGGGTACTCCATCATGCTCTTCACGGAACAATTTGTTAATCACCTAGAGACAAACAATATCTTGGAGGTAAACCTCATATCTCAAAATTTGATATTATTAATCTATAGTAAATGCAACATTATTGACTGACAGTGTAAGTTTGAAATTAACAGATTTTCCCGGAGGGTAAAAGGCCGTACCATGTGTACGAAAGTCGGTGTAGCAGAAAGATGGTGTGGGGCTTGGCTCGGAGACTACCAGTAGTAGGAAAACACTATGTTGCAACTTCTAGATAATAAGAACGACATAATAATTTGATGGTTTATTTTGAATGGTTGATGGTATTAGAATTCTATGGATGGTGTTTGGTTATACTAAACTTGTGTTTTACTTTTTTTCATTCCATGTTTAAGATACTTCTTCTATTTCATAGTTAGAATAATATTTGCGTGTTTTGCGAGCCATAATTTTGTAATAGAATGTTTCAAATTTCTTGCCTATTCAAATATTTCCAATTTATAATAGTTCACAAGTATCTCTAGCTGTCGTTGCCCCGAAAATGTTCCGGGATGGACCATCGGAAAACAAATTAGGCATTGTAAATTTTAGCCACATGATACACCGATATAAAATGCATGTGCCGATGTAAAAAAATTTCACATTTTAAATAATTGTTTTCAATTATTTAAATACAGTGCATAAAGTATAGTAATACCGGTGTAAAAAAAATACCGGTACAAACTATTCCAGTGAAAATAAAACTATATTCCGACTACAAAAGAAAGATCGGTGTCATATTTAATACAGGTGTATAAATCACAGTTTTACAGTGGCTCATAGGTTAAATACCGGTGCAAAATATCTACACTGATGAAAATATTTTGTGATCCAAAAATTTGACACCGGCCTAAGATACCGGTGCAAATAATGTTCTACACAGGTCAATTTTACCGGTGAAAATTTGTGACATTTTTACACCTCTATAGGCACATGTATTTTGGGGGGGCTAAATTACCGGTGCTATTGCCCTAAATTACCGGTGCAACTACCCCTTTCCTGCAGTAGTGATAACCTTCGATCCCTAAAAGAACACGAAGAGCGGCATATCTATCGAACAACACCAAAAACCCAATGGACATAAGTTGGAGCTGAAGCGATGGAACCAAGATTGAGGTGCTCTTTTAAGGCTATAAATGGCCTTCCAAAGGCAACAAACGTAATCAGGATGTTCTTGATCAACGTAACCAGAAGGCTGCTTCATATAGACATGCGCATCAAGAAGACTGTTAAGAAATGCTTTCTTAACGTCCATCTGATGAAGGGGCCAATTGAAACTGGTTGAGAGAGAAAACATAATCTATACAGTGGAAGCTTTGACAACACGATTGAAGGTGTGTGTAAAGTCAAAGATGGGAAGATGAGAGAAACCTTGAGCCACAAGTCGAGCTTTGTACCTATCAGTAGTACCGTCAGGACAATACTTGAGGAAATAAACCCATTTGGAGGCTACAATGTTGACATCAGTGGAACAAGGGACAAGATCCCAAGTATATTGCTGCCAAAGAGCCCAAATTTCTTCATCTATAGCTTCATCCTAAAGCAGATCCTGAAAAGCTTAACGCCGCGAGAAATCTAGTGATAATATAATCTGAAATGTCCTTGGTCATACGCTTGCCCATTTGAGATTAAGTAGTCATGTGATGGCTCTACCTTGGCAGAGAAGACGGTGGAGAGGACGAAGGAGAGAATGACACAGGAGTAGTCGATTCCGATGAAACTGGCAAACTTGCATGTGATGAAGCTGGCAATGGAGTTCACGATCTGGTATGAGATTAATAAGAAGATGAAGAAGTCTAGGTAGATACTGATGAAGAGATGATAGAAGTCTCCAATTCAGGATCAAGAAAGAATGAGACATCCAGGGAATGCTAGTGAACAGATGAAACATCAGAGGAAACTGAAAATGAGGTCTCATCAAAACAAACATGATGAGTGAGACAGACCTTCTTAGTGACTGGATCCATACAGCGATAATCCTTATACTAAGCACTTTATCCAACAAAAATACATGGTGTACTTTACGGTGCCAACTTGTGTGGAGAAAATGGCCGGATAAAAGGAAATGCCCAACATCCAAAAGGATGAAAGTTGGAGTATTCTGGATGATGGCCAAAGACCAGGAAAAATGGAAAAATATTTTTAAGAACGAGTGTTGGGAGGCGATTGTTTGTGTAGGTAGCTATGGAAAAAGTTGTATATCAGTAGGAAATAGGCAAGCGAGAGTGGAAAAGCATCGATATGCCCATTTCGATGACATGACGATGCTTGCGTTCGACTCTGCCATCTTTTCTGGTGTAGACGAGCAAGAAATCTCATGCACGATCCCTTTATCGAAAAAATGAGAGCTAAGTGGAGTGTTTATGAATTCAGTTCCACCATCACTCTGGAACACCTTTATAGAGCACAACAATTGATTCTTTACAAGTGTTTGAACTGTAGAAATGTGTCAAAGATTTTCAATTTTTGTTTCAAGGGATAAAACCAGGTAAATCTATAAAAATAATCCACAAATATAGCATAATAAGAAAAACCACTCTCAGATAAAATGGGGGCAAGACCCCACAAATCACAATGTACCAACAAGTAAAGATTGTGCCCATTTGGGATTGTCCAGAAAAGAAATCCCTTTTCCCTTTTCCATTTCACAAGGTTAACAAAGAGAGGGTTTAGGCAATAGAGAAGTGACATTAATGAGGTTCATCGTATTCAATAAGGAAATAACTGAAAAGAAGTGTGGCCTAATCTAGCATGCCAAATGTCAAAAGAAGCTTTATGAGTATTATTGTGAATATAAGAAGCAAAAGCAGCACCACTTTGTTCAAGCACATATAAGCCATTATCACATCTCCCTTGACTTATGACCTCCTATGTGGTCCTTTTCTGGATTACAAACGAGTTCTCATCAAAACATATAACAACATTTAAGTCCCTGGCCGGTTTACAAATGGAAACTAGATTTTTCGTAACATTTGGAACCACCAAAACTTCAAATAATAACAAGTCACGAGAAAATCAACAATTCCCAATATGAGTAATTGAAATAGGATGTTCATTAGAAAAAGTGACAGAACGTTTACCGTTATAGGGGACAACATTGTCAAGACCAGCCGAACTAGAGGCCAAATGATTGGTAGAACCTGAATTTAAGTACCAATCTGAGGCAGATGTATTCTCAAGAGAGACAGACTACTGGAATGCTTCAGCAAGATTGGCTGAGTTGAACTAGTGGGCTCCATGCGAGAATTTGGAACAATTCGGGGATACATGGCCAAATTGACTGCAAATTTGACATTTAGGGTTCCAACGCTTGTTATGACGCACATGGTGGTTGACGACTAGGACCGCCACCATGGTCCCACGTGGTGTTTGACGCATTGTAGGGCAGCACGTGGAAGTCATGCACCCAAGACCTGCACCTAGATCTGGAGTCACACCTTGAGTTGTAGAATTTTTGGAGTAGAAGGCGATCGGATTTCGGGCTGTAGAGGAGTTTGCAATGTTGAAGATTTTGTGGCTTCGTGCTCGAGCCACTACATCAGCATACGGTGGCAGTGGATTTTGGGAGAGTTGGATGTTGGTGAACTCTGAAAATCCCGGCCCCCAACCTCAAAGAAACACCATAACCTTGTCTTTGGTTGAGAACTCCGACCCTACCGAAGCAAGTTTGTCCAATATCACCTTGAAACTACAATATAACTCCATGACAGAACTTGAGTCATGGTGAATCATGAGAAACTTGTCCCGGTTTACACTGTCCTTGCTATTTCCACTATGTGCCGATAGCCTCTTCATCAGTTGGATGTGAAGAATGCGTATCTCAATGGTGTTCTTGATGCCCCAGTTTATTTGGCTCAACCTTTTAGCTACAAGGACAATGCTCATCCCGATTATGTTTGTCGACTACGAAAAACTATTTATGGTCTTAATCAAGCCCCTCATGCCTTGTTCCAATGGTTCTACACTTATCTACGCCTGCTTGGATTTCTCTGCAATTCTGCTGAAACATCCTTGCTTGTCTTCTCTCGAGTTACTACATTGTTGTATCTTTTGGTTTATGTTGATGTTAATATCCTTACTGGAAACGACTCCTCTGCCATTTATCAGTTTATTGCTTGGGCTGATTAGGAGTTTTCCATTAAGGGCTTAGGCTCTATGCATTACTTTCTTAGCTTGGAGGTTGAGTCTACTCCCTCATGTTTGTTATTAGGACATGTCACGTATTCCAGTGATATCCTTAGTTGAGATGGGATGATAGACGTTGCCACTATTTTTATGTCGTTTCTCCTTCAATCTCAGCTTCATAGTAGTACCAGTGGGAAGTTTGCTAATCCAACTCTCTATCGATCCTTGGTTGGTGCTCTACAGTATCTCACTATAACTCATCAGGATTTTATCTTTACGGTTAATTCTGCCAGTCGGTAACATCAAGATCCTCGTGATGATCACTTTGCAGATATTACTTGCATTCTCTACCATGTTCGTGGCACTCTACACTATGGCCTTTCTTTTTGTTTAGCTCGCTCTTTTGATATGTTTGACACTTAGATGCAGACTTAGCGCAGTGTCTTGAGATTCATCATTCTACTTATGGCTATGCTGTATATTTAGGTGGCAATCTCTTTTCTTGGAGCACTAAGAAGAATTCCGCTATTTCTCGCTCTAGCTATGAGTCTGAGTATTGCGTTTTGGCATATATAGCACCAGAGGTAGTTTGGTTATCTCATCTCCTTCGTGATCTTTGGTTCCCACTCTATCAACCTCTGCTTTTGCTTTTTGACAACGAAAGTGTTATCTTTATAGCCAAAAATCTCGTTGCTCACAAGCGAGCGAAGCATATAGACATTGACTACCACTTTGTTAGTGAATTGATTTTTTTGGGCAAGATTCATCTTCATCGTGTTCCTACTTTGCTTCAGATTGCCGAAATCTCCTCATCCTTTGTTTGAGTTATTTATATCCAAGCTATGCATCTTGGAGCATCCAACTCTTTACTTGAGGGGGGTGTTATAATAGAAGATTCTAGAGACTTCATTAGGGTTTAGATATTTACCTTTATGTTCCTTATGTACTGTATATATTTATTCCGTAATCTAAACACTGATTTTAGGGGAATTCACTTCTACACTTTTGCAAGGGACGTCTAACTCAATACACAAAAGAAGAATAATATGAACCTAATTGCACTATCTATTTGATCAAGTTGAATAGCAAAGGCATGGTGAAAAGCCCCAACTAAACACAGTCTCAGGTCAAGAAAAACCAAAAGATAACAACAATAGAGTAAGAGGTGGATACCATGGATGGAAGCATAGAATGAGTGATTATTTCTAACCATGGGTCAACAGAAGTTGGTTTCTAACAATGTTTGGAAAGCAAGGGGGAGGTCTATGTCACCACAGGAATCAACAAATAAAACACTTTGCCTTGAAAAATTAATCACGTTCAATGAACATGATGTAGTACCAAGCACAATAGCGCAAAATGAACCACCGGTAATACATTACAAGATAGGCGATTTCACTGTAAATGAAATCTTCGTCGATGAGGTAGCCCAATGGAGTTATTGTTCATCGATTTTTTTCGACGAAATGGGTTTAAAGCGAACATACCTTAAGAAGTCAACAAATTATTTGGTGGGATTTCTTAAGAACTCTATGCTACTTCTAAGAAACTTATATGTACTAGATACCATCGGAGATGAGGACAAAACATGAACAATTATGTGCGGTTTCATTGCCATTGATGCCCCTAGTTCATTCAACACCATAATTGGTGGACTATGGACGAATGATGTGAAAACGATCTGGCCCCCTACTAAATGGGGTGGTCATGAAATTTCCCATATCAACTAGAATAGTAATAGAAAATAGGGAACCAACAATCAATCAGATAGTGCATGACCATAGAAATGATACCATCCACAAAGAAAGAAAAGCACAGACGGTCCACACAATAAAGAAGGGACAACTCCTAAATAACAAACACACCAAAGTCAGTTTGGGGGAGGAGATTGAGCTTGTTAGCCTTAGTGATGAAGACCATACACATGAAGTTAAAATAGGGAAGGTTTTACCTCGACCAGTCAAGCACGAGGTCATTGCGACATTAAAAAATTACAGATATGTATTTGCCTGGTCCATTTGAGACATGACAGGTGATGTGGGATTCCTTCTGAGTGATGATAGTTCTTGAAACAAGCTACATCGAGTCCTAGCCTCTTCAAATACCTGAAAACGTTCCCACAGAAGGCCCCTGGAAGGAAGCTCCGATGCTCAAGTCCGTATCACTCTTGCTCAGGTACTTTTGGGAGTAGCAGACACTTACTTTGTCCAGTCTTCTCTATCTTTATTAATAATTGATTGTGTGATTATGGTCCCCCTTGTTTAACTTCACTATATATTATTGTGGTCCGAGATAGAGTATCGTGGCTAGCAGTTCTTTCTCCTTTTCTCAGGGTTGGTTAGTTTTTGGTGGAGCGCCTCTATTGTCCTTTGTGGGTTTTGCAAACTAGCCTGGTCCATCGAAGCAACTGTTTGGTTTTTTGAGTTTAGACTAGTTGGGACTTGATAGTTCATGTATACACCATAAGCCATCCAGCCACCGACTCATGGGAAGTGGAGTGTAGGGTTTTGTTTTCCAATTTGAGCAATACAACTTTTTTAGGTGGAGTGAATAGAGATAAAGAAAATATACATAAGATCATTTAGGTAAAAATTATGATGAGCGCAAAATTAAAAAAAGACTTCATGAGTAAAAATTGTATATGTATGAATTATGAAGGTTTTTAGTTGTAAATGAATTTAAAATGTATATTTGTGACAACCGATTAATATTTTTTCAAATTTTGGGAAATGGTTAGCAGTGTACCAAGAAACAAGGGAAAGTTGACATATTAATGGAACGACATGCAGAGTAATCATTACAAAGCATGTTTTTCGAAATTGATGTGTGATGGCTCCGATTCTTAACTGACACAAGTTTTGATTGCATCGAAAAGGTGAGTTTTCTCAAAAGTGACTTTATCGATTTGAATTATTTGGTGCTTCTATAAAAGCAAATGTGTGTAGGAGGGACTTACCTTGTTTCCTATATCTCTTTAGGATTATTAGAAGTTGGCGGACTCTTTGTTAAAGCTTTACAGAAGGTAAATTACCTTCGAAAAACATTCTATTTGAAAAACATAACAGTTATGCATGCTGAGTCCTCCACGTAATCCTAATGTCAGTGGTGGTGAGGTGATTTACAGTGAGATGCATGTTCATGATGAGTTGGCCAGGCGAAGTGGGGGGGGGGGGAGAAAGGGGTAGTGAAGTAGTTAGTGATTGCGATAGTGTTATTACTGAAAATGATATAGTTGTCTTGAGGGAGAACCACTCTTTTCTGAATGATTGTGAAATTAGGATACTAGGCATATTCAAGAGAGTGTGGGACCCTCATGTGGGATATTTTGGTGTGTATGAGCATCATGTGTTTTACGAGTTGACCTGTCCCATCCAAGATTTTGTTCTGGGTGTCATGGAAGATTATTGTGTTGATCTTTACCAACTTCATCCTCGGGGTATGGACATGGTTGTTAGTTTGGGGGAGTGTGCCGGAGAGACCACAAAGTGTTTTAGGTGGATTTTTTTTCTAGATTTTATCAACTACGAAGGTTGAAGAGTAGTGAAGACTAGTTCACTTTCTACTTAGCTATTCATGGGGTTTATGTTGTGCAAAAGTTCCCCAACATCTTTGGGGTTTAGAAGGATAAGTATATGTATGTCAAGTGCTCTTATGGAAAATCTATGCTCCTTTCGAATAATTTCATGCCCTTTGAAAAGCATTCTGATAAGTGGGAGGTCATCATCGTACCTCTCAAATTTAACAAGTTAACTAATCAAGCAAGTTAAATATGCAAAGCATGCAACAACAACTAAAACGTGATTAAACTAACAATTAACGGAACCTTGGGCGCAATTTACTTCCACTTGCAAGCCTCTTATCCATCATTGAACATGCAACCTATCTAATACTTTCCCTATTTGTTATGAAGACTAAACTTCTATCCTTCTTAGATAGTAGTTTGCAAGAGTGGATTCGACATCTCTAGTCAAACCTCACCAATGACTTCCTTAGTCGAAACACGACTAAAAGTATACCATTGATGGCATTGAGCACGAATAATCAACAAGCTTGGCAACACTTATAAACACTACATCGTGCCTAAGCATTTAACCAATTCATGCATTTACACAATATTAGTCAAGAACGATCGACATTCAAAGACTTATATAATTTTCTACCTACAAAAAAAATGACAACGAGTTCAGCATCATCACATTCATCTAGCAATTATCAACACATCAACATCATTGTGAAGCTCTAAATCATACCCTTGGATTTCCGATCAAGAAAATGGGAAATCAATCCATTTCCCCAAACCCTAACAAGCATATCATATAAGTACTTCATATACACAAGCTTTCAAGAGCACTAATGACATTAACAAACACATTTAATGCTTCATAACTGCACAATATTAGGATTATTAAATAGGCTACAAATTGTTTTGAGACATGGGCTTGGAAGCCTTGGTCAATTCCTCCCAAGTACTAGATTTAGCTACCAAATACTAATTAATGCCAACAAACCAAACATAAAACAAGAGAAATCTAAGATGAAAATGGTGGAAAACTAGGGTTAGAATAGTACCATATTCGGGTGGAAGAAAAGTTATGAAAGAGAGGAAAGAGAATGCTATCTATAATACAAAAAGATAAGGTTGTGTTCTGGACACCCGTGCGTCGCGACTCGCGACGGGTTTGTTGCAACTCGCGACGGGTGCCAGAACTTAACCTTGTCTTCTTTTTTTTCTTCTTGGAGCAAGCACTTTTCTTCTTAATAATTCCTCTCATTCTTCAAGTCTTCAAATCTTTGAACCAAGTCTTCAAAGTCTTCAAAAGATTATCTTCAATTGCCTCTGGTCTTCAAGTCTCCATGTTCTTCCTTCGTCACACAAAATCCACATAGAAGAGGTAAAAGAGCATAAATTCGCTCTTACATCTCCTAAGAGAATTTCAAGGTAAAAAACAAGCTCTTGATAGCAAAAGAGCACAAAAGTGATTCCAAAAAATACTAAATTATTCACATCAAATGGACTCATCAATAAGGTATTGAAGTTGAAGTAAGAGAGTAAGATTGTGAAGGAGTTGACCGCCCATTAGGTAAAGATAAAGAAGTCTAGGGGAAGACGAGGTTATCACCAATATTTATTTAAGTTGTTTGGGATTTATGTGATTTAATGTGTATTGATTTTGTGGTTTGTGGTTTTTGTTCGTTTTTATTGATGCTTTGATTGTTTCTAGGAAAAATGATGGTAAGCATGGTAGTGAGACAAAGGGCTTTCCCGATGTGGTTGTGACCTACCACCCGCGTATGGCAGTGAATGATGCCAAGAACCCAGCTGCCTTGTGTAACTAAGCGGTTGAGGTATATTAAAGATGTGTGTCTTATTAACATATCTCATATTAACTTACTGACGTAATGTGTTTGTGATTTCAGGTGGAAGGTGTTTTGATATCTCCAGAGTGACATCTTGCCAACTATGCGGATAAACTAGGTGCCGTTCCCAAACAGGTGGAAGAGTTGGAAGCAAATTTGAAGCAAAGAGAAGAAGCTAGTGAACAACTTAAAGTGGAGCTGGTGAAGGCACGAAGTCTTGTGAACAGAGCTTCAGGACCTGAGGTAATAAGAACCTGCCCATCCGGATTATCCTCGAGTTCTTATGAATAAGATTGCAAAGACAAACACACACATACTTACTTTCACCATGTCATCTGCAGAAGCTGCATCTGCTGAGAAACTTTGCTACATCCCTTGCAATTTTTGCAATATTGTTCTTGCGGTGAGTGTACCATGCAGCAGCTTGTTCGATATAGTGACAGTGAGATGTGGACACTGCACAAATTTATGGTCCGTGAACATGGCAGCTGCGTTTCAGTCTCTGTCGTCTTGCCAGGATTTTCACTCTCAGGCACCAAATGGTGGCGCGGCCGCTCCTGACTACCGGGATGAGTTTGGCTCCTCTTCTAAAGTTCACAATAAGATGGCGACTAGACCATCGGCCGTGGCCAATCGCATTGAGGAAAGGATTGTAAACCGACCTCCCGAGAAGAGGCAGCGAGTACCTTCTGCATACAACCAATTCATAAAAGAAGAGATTCAGAGGATAAAGGCAAACAACCAGGACATCAGCCACCGCGAAGCGTTCGGTACTGCTGCTAAGAATTGGGCACACTTCCCCCACATTCACTTCGGGCTGATGTTGGAGACCAACGTTAATCACCAAACCAAGGGTTCTGAGAAGCGCCTAATGCCAAGGTCTGCTGTCTTCAACAAATGATGATCCGATTTTCATCGAACTGCTTATATATATGTGGCATGGCATGCATGCTGATCACATATATTACATTATAATCTTATTGTTTTGATTTCCAGTGATTTCTGAGCCATATTGCTCACATTTGAAGAAAACGAACTTGATTCAGCTATATATCTGCCACATGTTAGTGTTTGTTACCATTTCCTGTTTTACCAAATTTGGTCCATTTGTTGGGATGTACTTTCAAAAGTTTAGCAATCAATTGTAACTTAACACTTGTCTGCTGATGGAAAACCCTGCTATTGGAATTCATTAAAAAAAAAAAAGACAAAATGATTTTACAATTTCTTTTTTGGTGCGTATACTAAGGCTGTGAGTCTGCACCTTGCATAAGTTTTCTCCTTCTGACCCCCCACTTTCTCAACAAAGAAAGATGGAAAATAGGTTCTCTGTATTGCATGACATGGACCCCCTTCCTCAACCACAAGAACTCATTGATTTGGAGGTGTAGGACACAATGAAGGAGGGCAGAACACTCTCAAACAGTCACCACTCACACTCAGTATTACTGCCTGACAAACTAACAGGTAACACTGACCACCAAGGTAAGTCTAAACATAAGAAGAGTAATTATCTTAGCCAGCTGAATAAGATGATGTTAAGATCAGCTACTAAAATTCACAAATCATGTGAACAATGATACACACCTTAACCATAATATTTTTAGTCTGGAACCTTAGGGGCATGGAATCTCCAATGCTCCGATTAAAACATCTAGTTAATCAGAAGAAAATACAACTTCTTTGTATCATTGAACCTATGCATGATAACAGTCAATGTCAATCCTATATGGAAAAGCTCAATTTCTCATATAATCTCCCTCTACATAATGGCCAAATCTGGCTAATGTGGAATGATTCTATATCTGTTTCCCTGATTTCCCATCATAACTAATTTTTGTATGTTAAAATAACCCACCCAATTTCAGCTTCTAACATGGAAGCTGTATTTGTTTATGCCCTCAGAACTAGGGATGGTAGGAAATCTTTATGGTATGACCTGAGTCTCCTACAAGAATGACACTATTTTCATGGGAGATTTTAACACAATCACCTAACTTACAGAGTACAAGGGCCCTAGCTCCCCTTCTTTAGGTAGTGTCAGAGATTTCAATAACTGGATTAATTCCACTGGAATTCAGGAAATTAATACTGTAGGGAATTTATTCACTTGGACAAACTCTAGGCTGAGGAATCCCACCTCTAAGAGATTAGATAGAGGTCTATGTACTATTCAGT
Organism: Rubia yunnanensis; assembly: GCA_037428765.1. Classification (NCBI taxonomy): domain Eukaryota; kingdom Viridiplantae; phylum Streptophyta; class Magnoliopsida; order Gentianales; family Rubiaceae; genus Rubia; species Rubia yunnanensis. The sequence goes on along the minus strand of CM075061.1, from coordinate 113,532,472 downwards.
GGAACACGAAATTTCCAGCATCTTCTATCCAAATCCTGAATAGACAATCCTCATATCATTCCCCTCTTCTCCTACAGGTATCATCACTAGTTCCCTCTTACCCTAAACCTTTTAGGTTCATAAATACCTAGTTTAACAGACCAGAATTTATAAACCTAGTCAAAGAAAACTGAACCTCCCCTACTCCTCAGTCAGGAATGTTAGGTTTCTATCTAAAACTGATTAGACTTAAAAAATGATAAAATTTGGAACATGGATTGCTTTGGTAACATTGATTCTAATGTAACTATTGTAGAGGAAAATCTTAGATTACAGGAATCTATTTATGACTCCACCCCCTCGGATTTGGAACTAATCAAACTAAATGAGAATAAAGCCTTATTACTTAGAGCTTTAAAGGAAAAAGAAAAATTCTGGAAACAGAAAGCAAGATCTAAATGGTTTAAACTTGGTGATAATAATACTCAGTTTTTCCATAAAACTATACAGGAAAAGAACTGTAGGTTACATATTTCAAAAATTAAAAACAGACATGAACAATGGCTTAATTCCCAATCAGGTATACAAAGAGAAGCCTCTGAATATTTTTCTGAGTTGTTTTTAGAGCCTAACTAATCGGTTAACAACACTTACGACCCACATTTTCTTAGCCAAATACCCACCATCCTTACTGAACAGGACAATCTCTCTCTATCCAAACCAGTTTCAGAAGAGGAACTCAAACTAGTTATTATGAGTTTGAACAAAAACAGTAGCCCAGGTGCTGATGGATTCTCCTGTAAATTCTATACTAAATGCTGGGATTTCATTAAGGTAGATCTTACATCTGCTGTAAATGATTTTCTCTTAGGATCAGATATGCCAAGGGGTATCTCTAGCACCTGGATAACCTTAATTCCAAAAAAAAACACACCTTCCTCCTTTGATGATTACAGACCCATCATCCTTTTAAATGTTGTATATAAGATATGCTCTAAGGTTTTAATGGAAAGACTGAAACCTTATATGGAGATTTTAATTTGACCTAATCAAACTGCTTTCATGAAAAACAGAGACATTTCTGACAACATACTCTATCTTCAGGAAATGATAATATTTTTAGACAAAACAATAGAGTGCCTAATTGTATACTTAAGATGGACCTCAGGAAAGCTTTTGATAGGGTAAATTGGAAATTTTTAAAAAATATACTTTGTAGATTTGGTTTCACTGGTAATTTCTTGACTGCAGTGATGAACAATCTCTCCCAAGCATATTTCTCTATGCTCATAAATGGTAATCCGGTTGGTTTTTTTAAAGCTACCTGAGGCATCAAATAAGGTGATCCCTTATCCCCCTTTCTTTTTAACATTTTTTCAGAAGCTTTCTCTAGGAGTCTCTCTTTCATTTTTCTAAACAGCAGTCTTACATGCTATCAGTTGCCTTCTGCCATCACACCAGCCTCCCATTTAATGTTTGCTGATGACACCATCATTTTATGCATGCCTCAAAACCTAACCTAATTAAGATCAAAGTTTTTCTAGAAATCTTTGAATCTACCTCTGGCCAGAAATTTAACTTTGAAAAATCTGATTTTTATATTAGCAAACGAGCTACATTGCTAGGATAAATCAGGTTAGGACGATCTTAAAAGGGTCTTTTCCATTTAAATACACTGGTTGCCCAATTTTTAAAGGTAGAACACTTAACATATACTTCCAACCTCTATTGGAACTCTTAGATAAAAAACTCATGAATTGAAAAAATAAGTGGTTAAGTTCAGGAGGTAAACAGATTCTCATTCAATCCTGCCTATACTCCTTACCACAACATATATGAACTGTCCTTAAGCCACCTATTCAAATAGTTAAGACACTAGAGAGAAATATGTCCAGATGTTTTTGGGGAGAAACTGAAGGAAAAAGGAATAAGGTTTGGAAAAAAATGGTCAGACCTAGCTATTCATAGGTCCCAGAATGGTTTAGGTTTCAGATCGGTTCAGGCAATAGTTGATTCTTGTTCACTTAAAATATGGTGGAAAAGCCAACTGGGTACTACTATATGGGCTAAAATGATTTGGTCTCTGCCTCGAACTCACAGAAAATTGCAGACTTGGAAGAGAATTTGCTCTGTAAATTCTTTTGCTGAAAATAACACTATGGTTATTCATGGGCGAGGTAACTGTAATCTCTGGACTGCTAACTGGTGCCTAAATAGGCCACTTTCTAATTATGTCCCTCCCTCTATCCTTTCCCCTCTCTCCTCTTGCTCAGTTGCTCATTTCATCTGTAACAAAGACTCTATCCTGCCTCAGATTTCACCTTTTTTGGAACATGATACTCTCACTTTCTTGCAGTTGGCAGATATTAATGAATACAAAGAGGATAGACTTATCTGGAAACCATAGGTGACATGAGCTTTTACTTTTATATCAGCCTACAAGGCTCTCACTTTCTCAACAGGTACATTTCCTGCTACTAATCTTATATGGAATCCTAGGTTGCAGAAAAAGATCTCTATTTTCACCTGGAAATTGATACACTCTTTCTTGCCTTTTGATGACGTCTTAATGAAATGTGGTTTTAGCCTAGCTTCAAAATGCCCTGCATGTAACCATTCTGATTCTCTCCAACACGTTTTCATCTCATGTCTCTTGGCTCGATCAATATGGAATGATATGACTGCTTTCTTGGGTTTTAACCTCCATAGTCTAGACTCTTTAACTGATAGGTTCTTTGCATATTGGAATTGTCATGATCTTCCCAGAATGCACCAACTGATTTGTAGAATGTTTCCCTCTCTGATTTGCTGGTCCCTATGGAAAGCCAGAAATGGTTTCTATTTTGATAGCAAAATTTTCTCTCCAGTGCATATATGCAACAAAGTACGGGACCTTATCTTCCTATCACTCTCTGTGACGGGCGGGCGGGCGTCGCACCCGCCGTGCAAAAGATAATTTATAAGCCCTAAATGCTTACTTTCTACAACTAGGTAGATAGTGGCAAATCGGGGTCGTCCAAAGAGAAGAGGGATCTTCCTAAGCGTCTAAGCACACAATGGTTGATATTAGGCTAGGAGTAAATATATTTACACACACATAAAAGCAAGTAAAAGGGGGGGGGGGGGGGTTGGTTGGTTGGTTTCCTAAGTTAACAAAGATAAAAAGACAAGATAACTAGCAAGGTCAAGTGACTATGCTAATCATCAAACGAAACTAAAGAAAAGGGGTTTTAAACTACAAAGACAAAATGCCTTGGGGGCAACGGATATCCACTTCCACATCTAATGTAGTTCATCGAATCATTCACACATTCCATCATATAGCATTCAGGACCCAACACTCACGCACCCATCTAGCAAGTACCACAACACACACATCACAAGGAGTTCTAAGTTCATGCTCATAGATCTTCATGCAAAGGCGCTACAGAATTCGTCACGTTCCTACACCTAAACAATTCAACCACACAAGCACTCCCTATGCTCAAACAACTCATGGCACACATGCAGTGAAACACACCGTCAAGAATACATAAACGCCAAATAACAAATGCTTCAAGAATGAATTTAAATCATCTATTCAATACTTCAACTACTTGTCGTGGAGACTAAACTCCTATCCTTCTTAGTTCGTAGGTTGCGAGAGTGAGTTCGACATCTCTCGTCAAACCTCACCAATGACTCCCGAGTCGCGACCACGACTCAAGGTGTCATTGGTGGCATTTAGCATGAAGGACCAACAAGCTTGGCAATGCCTATGACCACTACACCGTGACTAAGCATTAAACCAATTCATGCAATTACACGAGATTGGATGAACGTGCAACGCACATTCATCCACGAGCATATGACTCTCTCGTTTGCTACACAAACGAACATGACGAAGAGTTCAACATCAATCACATTCGTCTAGCACATTGTCAACACACTAACACAATCAAAAGCTCTAATTCACACTCATACATTCCTAACAAGAACAGGGGGGAAATTAACCCAAATCCCCCAAACCCTAGCTAGCAATTCATACAAGCATTTCATATCATCAAGCTCTCAACAACATCAATGAAATCAACAATTAACATTCAAAGCACAATAAATGCACAATAGCAAAAACACCAAATAGATAGATAAAATGATTCTCAATACATAGAAGTGGAAGCTTCAATCCATAGCTCCCAAGTACAAGAACTACTCTAGAACAACAAAAGACATAATTAAACTAAGAAAAACAAAGAAAAGAAAGAAGAGAAAAACCTAGGTTTTGCCCAAAAACCAGAGAGAAAAACGGGCTGAAAAAGCTGGAGAAGAGGAGGAAAGAGAGGGTATTTATAGTGCAAAGAAAATAAAATAGATTTCTGGCCGCCTTTTGGTCGCGACTCGCGATGAGTTCGTCACGACTCGTGACGGTGTTGGTCGCGACTCGCGATGGTGTCGCGACGGGGTCGCGGCGGGAGCCAGAGTTTTGCATTGTTTCTTTGTCTTCTTCATAGCCATCCCTCTCAATCTTCAAGTCTTCAACGGCTCCAAAAATGGTCTTCAACGGCCTCCGGTCTTCATGTCTTCGAAGTGAGTATCCAAAAGTCTTCGAAAGTATAGTCTTCAATATCTTCCGGTCTTCGTTGCTTCCGTGTTCTTCCCTTGTCAAACAAAATCCACTTAGAAGAGGTAAAAGAGTACAAAGTTGCTTTTGCCTCTCCTAAGTGAATTTCAAGGTAAAACACAAGCTCTCGATAATAAAAGAGCACAAAAGTGATCCTAAATACTACTAAATAATGCATCTAAAATGGACACATCAAACATCCCCACACTTAAACCTTACTCGCCCTCGAGTAAGAAAAGATTCAAGCATACGGAGGAAATGGCATATCCACATCCTAAAAACCCTAAAATACCCGCATAAAATGGCCACGTCAAACCTGGCACCAATGCCGGGGATGACCTGGGTTCGATCCCCGGCAACGGCGCCATTTTGACGGGCAGGCGGTCGTCGCGCCCGCCGTGCAAAAGATAATTTATAGTGGTAAGTATATCCGCCTGTCACGCGGATGACCCGGGTTCGATCCCTAAAGAAAAGGGGTTTGAAACTACAAAGATAAAATGCCTTGGGGGCAATGGATATCCACTTCCACATCTAATGTAGTTCATCGAATCATTCACACATTCCATCATATAGCATTCAGGACCCAACACTCACGCACCCATCTAGCAAGTACCACAACACACACATCACAAGGAGTTCTAAGTTCATGCTCATAGATCTTCATGCAAAGGCGCTACGGAATTCGTCACGTTCCCACACCTAAACAATTCAACCACACAAGCACTCCCTATGCTCAAACAACTCATGGCACACATGCAGTGAAACACACCGTCAAGAATACATAAACGCCAAATAACAAATGCTTCAAGAATGAATTTAAATCATCTATTCAATACTTCAACTACTTGTCGTGGAGACTAAACTCCTATCCTTCTTAGTTCGTAGTTTGCGAGAGTGAGTTCGACATCTCTCGTCAAACCTCACCAATGACTCCCGAGTCGCGACCACGACTCAAGGTGTCATTGGTGGCATTTAGCACGAAGGACCAACAAGCTTGGCAATGCCTATGACCACTACACCGTGACTAAGCATTTAACCAATTCATGCAATTACACGAGATTAGTCAAGAGCGACCACTCATAGACCACGAGCATATAACTCTTCTCGTTTGCTACACAAACGAACATGACGAAGAGTTCAACATCAATCACATTCGTCTAGCACATCATCAACACATCAATATCATTTAGAAGCTCTAACTCATGCTTTGGATTCCTAATTAAAAGAGGGAAAGAGTAGCTAATTCCTTCCAACCCTAACAAGCAATCAATCAAGCAATTTGTATCCTCAAGCTACCAATAACATCAATAGCATCAACAATCATCATTCAAGCACAATAAGAGCACAATAGCAAAAACACCAAATAGATAGATAAAATGAGTTCTCAATACATAGAAGTGGAAGCTTCAATCCATAGCTCCCAAGTACAAGAACTACTCTAGAACAACAAAAGACATAATTAAACTAAGAAAAACAAAGAAAAGAAAGAAGAGAAAAACCTAGGTTTTGCCCAAAAACCAGAGAGAAAAACGGGCTGAAAAAGCTGGAGAAGAGGAGGAAAGAGAGGGTATTTATAGTGCAAAGAAAATAAAATAGATTTCTGGCCGCCTTTTGGTCGCGACTCGCGACGAGTTCGTCGCGACTCGCGACGGTGTTGGTCGCGACTCGCGATGGTGTCGCGACGGGGTCGCGACGGGAGCCAGAGTTTTGCATTGTTTCTTTGTCTTCTTCATAGCCATCCCTCTCAATCTTCAAGTCTTCAACGGCTCCAAAAATGGTCTTCAACGGCCTCCGGTCTTCATGTCTTCGAAGTGAGTATCCAAAAGTCTTCGAAAGTATAGTCTTCAATATCTTCCGGTCTTCGTTGCTTCCGTGTTCTTCCCTTGTCACACAAAATCCACTTAGAAGAGGTAAAAGAGTACAAAGTTGCTTTTGCCTCTCCTAAGTGAATTTCAAGGTAAAACACAAGCTCTCGATAATAAAAGAGCACAAAAGTGATCCTAAATACTACTAAATAATGCATCTAAAATGGACACATCACTCTGCCAAGCCTTGTCTCTCTAACTCACACCATACTATGAGTCTTAACATCTCTTTACTGATCCCTTCTCTTAGACCACCACGAAAACCTTCTATCTCTATTGTCTACTGGGAAAAACTGGAACCAAATAGCATAAAAATTAATGTAGATGCCTCCTGGTCTTCTACTAAATCCACTCTTGGCATTATTGCCAGAAACTGTAATGGTATAACGTGCCTCATAAAATCCACTAACACTTCAGCTAAATCACCACTTGAAGCAGAAATCAAGCCTATTCTATTTGCCTGTCAGGCTTTTCCATCTTTGGACAGTACTTTCATCATTGAATCTGACTCTTTGCTTGCAGTGCAGATGATCAAGAATCCATATTCTTCCCATTGGTTATTATATCCTTTAGCTTTTAAGGTGCACTCCCTATTAAAATATGCCAATCTTAAACATGTTTTTAGGGAATATAACTCTTGTTGCAGATGCAATTGCAAAGGATCATCCTGCCCACATTAGGGATCTCTCTCTGAACCATTCTAACATCTCTATACCCATCAGAGGACTTATCAATCTGGATAGGGATCATACACCCTACATTAGAACACATAGGCATGCCACAAAGAATGACTGATACTGCTAATTTTTCCGTTGGTTTTTTTCAGGTACCTGTGCACTTTCTCCCTCTCCAGTAATCCAACACTACATCCCAGCCCTCTCGGCTGCTCTTCTCCTTAGGATCTGAAGTTGCTTAATACTCCACCACTGCTCTTTTGCTGCTCACGATCTCCTACAGTGAACTTTTTGCTAGGTTCCAATTTTTTAATATGCCTGAATGAAGTTGCCTGGCCAAAGTAAAGAATTAACACATGAGGTGGAGATTCTTTCTTTGGAATCGCAACTACCATTCTTACTCTTCCTCTTATCTCTAGTTCTAAATAACTCTCTAATATCACTAGATGCTAGGTATTCTTTTGGTATTCTACTTCCTTGTATTTGCTTTCACAAAGGCCTGGAGACCCTTATATATAATCCTCCACCCTAGGGTGTTTTTATTAAAACAAAAGGTTGTGAGTCTGGGATGATGTAATTCTTTGGGAGTCTACCTGTAAGATAAATCCAAATTGGGTATCGCTGGACTAGATGACCTAGTTGCCATATCATTGGTATCGGAAAATGCGAAGTGTGAGGTGGATGAGGGATTTGCTGAGAAGATCAAGGATGATGGCCATCTATTTCCTTGGATCAAGAAGCTGGGAAATATGGACTCATTGCCTTCAATGAAGGAGCTTCAAGAGTGTACCCTATATTCTTATCCATCTAAATTAAAGGTGAAGGAGAAGGAGCTTCAAGAGTGTACCCGTGGGCTGAGGAAAGATAAGGAAGTCGTTACTAGCCCGCCTACTGGAGGTGCTAGTGGGTCTGCTATTGGCCATGTAGATTAGGTTGTAGCTATTATTTTGTTGATTTAAATAATGTATTTGGAATGATGAATAGAAATATATATTATGATTTAATATTTCGGATTTGAATGGAAGTGGATTGATAAGTTATATATTTTTTAGTGTTTTAGGGTTTTTTTCGCAAGAAGGCTATGATAGGAACTAAGGAATTCTTGGTGAAGTATTGTTTTAGTGAGGACATTATATGAGGGATTATATTTGATGATGATATAATTACTCGACTGGGAGAAAAATATGTGGAATTGATACTAAGCATTTGTAGGATGCGTTGATGAACAAGTTTCATAAGACTTTACATGTGGCACATTTCAAGACTTGGTCATCAAAGGCATCACCATAGAAGTGAGTGCCAAGATTTGGTCTTCAAGCTTTCCATTGTTGGAAGGAGCACTTGTGGTATTGGAATTTTGTCTTCTCAAATGGCCCTCAAACTAAAGTTCCTTGACTTCTTGGCTAACTCCTCAAGGAGCTCCATAGCCTCCGTTGAAGGTTTGTTCCCAATGGAACCACCACAAGCTCCCCTTACTAGTCTTTGCTCCTCATTAAGAAGACCATTGTAAAAATAGTAGACCAAGTCTCCCTCCAAATAGCCATGGTAAGGGAAACTCAAGAGAAGCTTCTTGAACCTCTCCAAATAGTCGTAGAATGACTCATCATGCCATTGGAGGATATTGCTAATGTCCTTCTGGAATACGGTAGACTTTAAGGTTGAGAAGTACTTGGCGAGAAACCTTTCTTCATCTCACACCAAGTTTTGATGCTTTCGATTGGTAGGAAGTGGAGGCAATCCCTTGCGGCATCCCTCAATGAGAATGGGAACACCTTCAATTTGTAGAGGTCTCCATCTACTCCTTGGAGAATCGTACCATCACACACAAAGTGGAATTTGGAGAGATGTTTGTTAGCGCATTCCCCCTTGCCTACTAAGAATGTAGGTATCAATTGCATCAACCCGGCTTTAAGCTCAAAGTGCCCGTTTGGTCCAACCAACGGATATCCTATGCACATCGCTTGTTGATCAAGGTTGGGGGCCATAATATCTCTCAATATAGCTCACCTAAAACAAATACCTCCTCCAAGATGAGGATGTTGAGGACCTCCTCCTAGTTGCTTATCCTCTTGCTCCATGGAAGTAGAATTATCCACAAAATGGTCACTAGGAGAAGTGTTATTCACAGTTTCCAAAGAAAGCCTCCCAGCCCTTCTCAAATTCAACTCTAACTTAGGGTCGTAGCATAGGGGTTCTTGTGAAGAGGATAGCGTACAAACCATACACCAAGAACTTGAACTATACGTCTCCAAGCCAAGGAAAAATGGAAAATCAACTAAAAAAAAGAAACTAACAAATATTCACAACTAGCACATACTCACACATAATATGCCAAACACTTAAAAATAAATGCCTACTCCCCGGTAGCGGTGCCAAAATTTGAGAGGTCATCGTCGTACCTCTAAAAGTTAATATTTTTAAGCCCTAAATGCTTCCTATCTACAACTAAGTAGATAATGGCAAGTTGGGGTCATCCATGAGAAGAGGGATCTTTTTAAGGGTTTAAACATATAAAGTGAAAAACATACTAAATATAGATACATACATACATATAAAAGAACACTAGTGGAGGTGCCTCTATTAAAGGCAGTTCCTTTGGAAAAATGGAAGTCACTTTTAGGGTGACTTCTCTAGACATGAATTCTATTGATGAAGATTAAAGGTGGTTCCTGGAACCACCTTCTAATGCAGCAATGAAAGGCAGTTCAAAATCGCCTCTAACGATAGGGTGGAACCACCTACTATTAACCCTTCTCGGAACAACCTGTATGACGTCAGACCAAGGATCCTGTTACGAACTCATAACTTAAGTCACACCCTTGGATCGTTGAGATTGTTATGGACTCAGAACGCCATCAAAACCCTCAGATGAATTAATGGGCTCCGGACTCGGAACGTAAGGAAGTTTACCGGATCCTTAGATGTGTTACGAGCTCAGAACTTGCTTGAATTCCGAGCTTGAACTTATTAATAGTTCCCAATCTGTGAGGTTTTTGTTTTTATCATTTAATGTTGTATTTTACTTTCCAGACTCAGAACAGATTTCGGATCTTGTCTTCCGAGTTTGTAACAATGAATTTGATCTTTGTTAAAAATAAAAAAGAAGCATAGACAGTAGTTCCGAATTCGGAACACCATTCAGATAATATGGTCAAAATCCTTCTATTTCAATAGAATCTGACTATATGAAAGCATCAAATACCAGGTCATGATACACCAAAATAAATGTTCATTTCCACACTATTCATCAAATGTCTATAGACTACGCTAGGGCAGCAACAATCTATAGATATGGATAGAAATCTAAGAAAATCTATTCCAATGACAATGTCTTCATAAATACTAGCTACTTATACCACTACTACCACTATCATAGGAACCCCCTTTAGCACCGGTTGTTTTTGTTCTAGCACCGGTTTTTTCGTTAAAAAAACCCGGTGCCTAAGTAACCGATGAAACGGTTTCACCAGTTGGAAAAAAACCGGTGCTAAATCCCTACTTTTAGCAACGTTTTTTTTGTTAGCACCGGTTTTTAAACCGGTGCTATAATGTACCGCAATAGCACCAATTGTTTTGTTAGCACCAGTTTTTAAACATGTGCTAATTTTAGCATTAGTTTTTTTTGTTAGCACCGGTTTTTCAACCGGTGCTAATTTTAGAACTGGTAGCACCAGTTTTTTTGTTAGCACCGGTTAAAAAACCGGTTCTAAAATATTTAAGATGACTAAAAAAATCTCTTCCTCTGAAAGCTGCAGCGCTGCAGCTTTCAGAGGAAGGGATATTTTTTAGTCCTAAATATTTTAGCACCGGTTTTTCAACCGGTGATAATTTTAGCATTGGTAGCACCGGTTTTTGTGTTACCACCGGATTTTTAACCGGTGCTAAAATATTTAAGACAACTAAAAAAATCCCTTCCTCTGAAAGTTACAGAAGGGATTTTTTTTTGTCGTAAATATTTTAGCACCGGTTTTTTCGTTAGCACCAATTTTTTAAATGGTGCTAAAATATTTATGATGAATAAAAAAATCCCTTCCTCTGATAGCAGTTGTGCGCGCCGCTTTCAGAGGAAGGGAAAAAGACCCAAAAAAAATTTAATAGGACATCCCTGCGACTAAATTTATTCTTAGCCACAAAGATAAATTTTCAAAATGTAAGGAATGCCTATTTTTGTGCCACACAATACATGAATAGGGATCCATGAAAGCATTGATGCCAAGCTAGTACTTCTAACAAATTTCTAAGGAACTACAAAGTTTGGTAACCCACTACCGACCGCCCATGAAGATAAAAAATGAGTACATGCAAAAAGAAACTCAATCATATTAGATTGATTTCTATAGGGATGTGAAGATAAACCACACATGTCATAACTTCTACTGAACTACTTCAACTCACAAAGCGTGATGAATCTCACCCAAGAGGCCAGAAGTATGAATATGGATACATAAATAAACTTTACCATGGTAGAGTCATTTATATGATGAATGTTGGAACAGCCACCTGAACCTCTTGAAAGAATTCTGTCAGTTTGATCCAAGTTCATCATATCCTGGAGGTATCAATCCATAGTAAAGAAACAGTCAGCACATCAGTTCTACCATTTTATGCTCTTCTCCATGAATAAGATGTAGTGTTGATGTGTCTAATAGCACAATGGATATTTCTATCATTACTCTTATCCAACTAATGCAAAACAAGGTTTGTACTCTTCCCCAAGTTCCAATGTTAATTTCAGATTTTCTACTTGGAGTTAAAAAAGAGAACACAACGTTGAATCTACAGGACTAATATTTACCTTATCAAATGAGAACAGCTGCCTGTGAACACCTTCCTTCGATAAGAGGTCCCATTGACGATTAGAAAGTGCAAATGAAAAATTATTGCTTGGCATTGGGAACTCAACTCCTAGAAAATACCAACAAAAACATTTATCCATTAAAACCGAACAACTAAGCATATATACAATCCACATACATATGGTACTGGGCTTCACCTCAGGGTGTCCAAATTCATTTCCCATGAAGTTGAGATATGCCGAACCACCAATTGTGAATGTAATCAACCCTATGATCTAGATGGAGAGGGTTACAAATCAAACTGAGAAATAACCATTGCATACAATACCTTCAACATGATGATTGATGACATACATTATGGTAGTTAGTTCTTATCATTTAAAGTAGCTTAGAATTAGAGCATCTAGATAATAATATCTCCTTGAATTTACCCAGTAATTTGTTTGAACCTTTTCTGGTTACAGGCTACCGATGCAATACATTTGATTAGTTTCTCAGAGAGGATCTATAACACTAGCTTACTTTGTGCAGTGAACAACCTCTGAGCAACTCCTTTATAATAGAAGATGAGCCTACAACTTTACCAAGCAGAACTTCTGCCAGGGACTGCCCTCCTGATATGGACTAGGAAGCAAGGAAATGATAATCAAAATGGTAGCATTACGCAATTTCAGATAGTTAGAAGCAATATCAGCAGATGTAAAAATTTTCTACAAAACAATGGCATGCAAAAGTTAAATACTACTACAAAAGAGTGGGTGTCAAAAAATGAACATAGAATTTACAAGTGACCTAGTTGTGATTTTCAGCATACAAAAGCATCGTATATGCATTATGTTTGTTCCCAACTAATGTGCTTACAATCTTGCCTAATAAAGAGTCCAAAGTAAGGAGTCAACACTTATCTTACATAAAAACAGTCACTCAAATCTTTACCTGTGATAAAAAAATTTCTTAGGGAGAGATATTCACATAATCAAACATGTAAAACCATGTTCCAGAAACTAACATATATAATGTCATACGAGTCTAGCATGGCACAAACCTTACTCATGCTCCATTCATGATCAGAGGAATTTTCAAGTAACAAAACCCACATCTCAGATGCAGAAAGGTTAACAAAATAATCAAATCAAAGTCCACCTTGAGAAATAGGATCACATAGTCTAGGATAAAGAGTTTCCTGAGAAGTGAAAGGATTGAATCATCTTAGGCACAAAAGGAGAAGCTTAGTCAAAAGGGTTACACAAGATTAAGAAGAAGAAGAAAAATAGGTTCAAAGACTAGCTCATGCCCTGAATCACTTAAACCAGCTTCTAAATTTGTTATTTCGAGATATTACGAACATGGATCTTAGGCTCACACGACTGCAACAAGCCTACAATGTAAATAACCAATTTCCTAAGATCAAAGTTATACCCAACATGTAAAAAGGTCTATGAAACCGCAACTGACATTTTAAAAAGTAAAAACAAGACCTTTAGATTGCGTCAAAACAATGAAAAAAAATTAAACATGTGAACCTGACCTATAAAATATTTAATAGACTTAAAAAAATGCAAGAGTGCTCACATCTTCGGAAATTGTGATTATTTTTAGATGAAGAGCATGCAGTATATCACTCTCAAGAACGGATATAACAAAGCATCCTTGTCAACATATTGGTTGCAGTACCTGCAAAAGATGCTATCTGTTATGAAAGGAATAATCTATGACAGAAAACTGTCACGACATGATAAGAGTACATCATCCTTAATGCGGATTAAAGCTTAATGCAACCAATATGGCCAGAGTTATAATTGAGGATGGGAAAAATATTTCTAGTGACATTAGAGTTGTAGCTTTAAAGTATGTAAGTAATGAGTACATAAACCACATAATAATCAAAGTAAAGAAAAGTTTACTTAAATCGATAAGTAAAAGGACTTACTCCTCCATGTCACCCATAAATCAAGCAAAACCATTGTGTGTGTACATCATTGATGGAAGTGAGTGAAAGTTAAAGCCATCAATATGATACTCCTCCACCCACCTGAGAGGCATTAACCCAGAAATCAGCTATAGTACCAACTTCTGACAAAAAGCAAAGCCTATTAAACTGACTTGAGGAAGGCCAGATATGCTACCAATTTAAATTTCAAAGAAGGAAGTGCAACACATTTTGATCTCCATAATTGAACATTCTTGTACCCCAGAATTTGTGATTGCCTCGCTTACCTACAATATATTAAAATTGCTCAAAAAGATATTATCTTGACAATGATTTTTTTTTAATATTAATACAACACATACTTATGCCAAAAGATTCTTGTGACTAAATAAGTACAAAATGTTCACAGAAATATATCAAGAAGGGTACCATATCATTCAACTTTGAACCATTACCATGTGCTACATCAATCAGGTGTTTGAAGTCCTCTGACTAATACAAAAGAGAGGGTATGTAAATAATATCTTAAGCCACTTACTTAATTACTGTATAAAAGCTAAAATTGTTCTCTAGAAATTTGAAAACATTGATGAATCAGACAAGTTGTAAAGTTCATCAACAAGTTTTGCTATGATTGATTGTTCAAAAAAGCAAGAAAAACCATAACTTTATTGGATCACACGATATGCTAACATCTCCACAAGCCCAGAAATCACAATAAAACAAGCAAAATTTATAAAAGAATGTAACCCTAGAAAATTCACCCTCTTTGCACATTTTACCCCAAAATCTCAAACAATTAACAAAAGCAACTCCATAAGGGGAATCAAAGGTAAAGAATGAGGCAACATCGAGGACTTATTGACAAATTCTTACAATTTTGGATGAAGCCTTATTTTAGGGAGTGAGCAAACTGGAGTCTGCCACCACTGTCGCTTCGTCCCGCCACCACATCCGCCTCGTCCTTTCACCACTGTCACTGCCTGACCTTACCGCCTCACCACCTCTGCTGCCCCTATGCCACCACATCGTTGTGTTGCCACCTCACCACCTCCTAGCTCTGCCTTAGCACCGCCAAAAACCTGCGCAACCAGTCACCAGAAAGAACCGTTCCCCTACCTACGCCCTAGCTCCACCACCTCCTAGCTTCGCCACCTCCTAGCGCTGCCCTAACTCCGCCAGAAACCCACACCACCAGCCACCAGAAAGAACCGTGTGTCACTGCTGCCCTAGCTCCTCCACCCCCTACTTCCGCCCTAGCTCCGCCACCTCCTAGCTCCGCCAGAAACTCTATCCCCCGCCGCACCACTCCGATTTTCCACCACTACTCCACAACTGCTCCAAGTGAACCACTGGCCTTGCTCCCAGTAACCCACCCAGCCTTGCTTGTGCTCAGAACCCGAACAATGCTCGACCTTGTTTACCTGATTTAATTGGAACTTACACCAGTAAGCTACCTTAACTGATTCAGTTGAACTTGTGTTCAAACCCCGGACACCTGACCGGCCTAGCTTGTGTTCAAATCCCGGACTGGTCATCCAGCCTCGCTAGTGCTCAGAACCCACCCACCTTCCGGCCAAGCGTGTGTTCAAAACCTCAGAAACCTCCGGCCTTGCTAGTGAACAGAACCCAGTACCTCTCCCGGCCTTTCTTGTGCTCAGAACCCGGTAAACTCACAGCCCAGCTTAGTCACTAGTGTCTATACAGAGAGAGAGTTAAGTAAAGTTTGACCGTTAATTAGTTAAAGTCAACTTAGTCACTAGTATTTATATATAGAAATTCAAGTAAGGTTTAACCGTAGATCAGACAAAGTTAAACATTATTATTAGTATTTAATATATACTAATTCAAATAAAGTTTGACCGTGAATTAGTTAGAGTCAACTTTGTTATTAGTGTTTATTTATTGAAAGTCATGTAAAGTTTGACCGTTAATTAGACAAAGTCAACCTAGTTGTTAGTGTTTATATATTGAAAGTCGAGTAAAGCTTGACCGCTGATTAGTTAAAGTCAGCTTAGTCACTAGTATTTCTATATGGAGAGAGAGAGAGTCAAGTAAAATTTGACTGTTGATTAGACAAAGTCAACCTAATTATTAGTGTTTATATATTGAAAGTCGAGTAAAGTTTGACCGTTGATTAGTTAAAGTCAGCTTAGTCACTAGTGTTTCTATACGGAGAGAGAGAGTCAAGTAAAGTTTGACCATTGATTAGTTAAAGTCAACTTAGTCACTAGTAAGTCAAGTAAGGTTTGATCGTAGATTAGACAAAGTTAAACATTATTATTAGTATTTAATATATACTAATTCAAATAAACTTTGACCGTTAATTAGTTAAAGTCAACTTTGTTATTAGTGTTTATTTATTGAAAGTCATGTAAAGTTTGACCGTTAATTAGACAAAGTCAACCTAGTTGTTAGTGTTTATATATTGAAAGTCGAATATAGTTTGATCGTTGATTAGTCAAAGTCAGCTTAGTCACTAGTCGAAGGTAATGGTAAATAAAAAGAGACTGTGGGAATGTACGGGAGTGAGAATATTAGCCCACTCCCTTAATACATGTTACCTAAAATACTACCCTTGATCTAATTGTTACAACCAGGTGACCAAAAGAAGCTAGCCCCATCGTGATGACCGAGGCCTGTGGAAACCATCCATGAAAAATATTACGGCCCGTCGTGGTGACCGGGGCCTGTATAAGCCATTCCTTTAACAGAATCCCTTCGTGGTGACTGGGGCCTATATAAGCCATCCCTAAGAAAATAGAAAGGGCATGATAACAAACTCACTGGCCTTCTCGCTCCATTTTACATCCCTGCTACCGGTGGTGTGAACCGGCTCTTTGCTCCCCACGTGTGTCTTCAAAATCGATGTGGTCTCGGTCTTCCAATGAGTGAAGTAGTATGACCTCCATGCTACCGGTGGTGTGAACCGGCTCTTGCGCTGTGGTTTGCTCCCCACGGGCGTCTTCAAATCCGAGAGTGGTACTCGGTCTTCTAATCCGAGAGTGGTACTCGGTTTTCCAATGAATGAAGTAGTATGACATGTCCTCCTAAAAGGGCTTTGCACACCGCTTCTACCATGTACACCTCTAAGATGAAGATAAAGAGAGGTTATTGGCCTTCGATAACGGTCTCTGGATGAGGGCCGAGGCTTTCTCTGTGGGGTTGGGAGCAGTTTGACCGTAGTCCGTTGTGCTCCCAAGTGTTCTCCACGGATAGACCTCCTAAGCATAAGAGACCGGGCATGACTTCTACCATGCACGCCCCGCATAACGGTTTTGTAACCGTTCTTTCCATTTTAGGCAAATGGACAGCCTGATGCCATTTTCACTTTTCAGTGTAGCGCAGGCAAATAGCGCAAACCGTTAATTCCAAGTGATACCTAGCAGGGGGTTTATTAATAATGCGTACGCAGAATTAATTTACCCCCTACCCAACCTATATGGCCATGCTGCTTCCATGGGAAATCCTCCCAACAGTCTGTAGAGAAGCTGCTATTGTTGGTTTATTTATTTATTTATTTTCATTAGTACGAATTCCCCCTCGAGGACAGAGCCCTCGAACACCTTCAGCCCACGAATGCCTCCCCAGGAGCACTCGATAGCTTCCAAAACTCGAATGCCCCCCTCGAGTACTCGAGTACCAACCATCTCGAGGATAGAGTAGATGAACCCCTTCAACCCTTGAATGCCCCTACACGGGCACTCGAAAGCTTCCAACACTCGAATGGCCCCCTCGAGTACTCGAGCTCCACTTGCACTCGTATGCCTTGAGCACTCAAATACCTAAAAATTTTGCGACTCCACCAGGGAACGAGCACCCTGTAGCACTCGAATGCCGCCCTCGAGGACAGAGCACTCAAACACCTTCAGCCCTAGAATGCCCCCCAGGAGCACTCGGAAGCTTCCAACACTCGAATGCCCCCCTCAAGTACTCGAGCACCAACCATCTCGAGGACAGAGCAGACGAACACCTTCAACCCTCGAATACCCCGACACGAGCACTCGAAGGCTTCCAAGACTCGAAAGACCCCCTCGAGTACTCGAGCAGCACCAGTACTCGTATGCCTTGAGCACTCGAAAACCTAAAACTTTCGCGACTCCACCAGGGGATGACCACCCTGTAGCAACTCGAATGCCCCCCTCGGGGACACAGCACTCGAACACCTTCAGGTCTCGAGTGCCCCCCCAGGAGCACTCGGAAGCATCCAACACTCGAATGTCCCCCTCGGGTACTCGAGCACCGACCATCTCGAGGATAGCATACGAACACCTTCAACCCTCGAATGCCCCCACACGGGTACTCGAAAGATTTGAACACTCGAATAGCCCCATCGAGTACTCACGCTCCACCAGCACTCGTATGCCTTGAGCACTCCAATACCTCAAACCTTCGCGACTCCACCGGGGGACGAAAACCCTGTAGCACTCGAATACCCCCCTAGAGGATAGAGCACTTGAATACCTTCAGCCCTAGAATGCCCCCCAGGAGCACTCGGAAGCTTCCAACACTCGAATGACCCCCTCGAGTACTCGAGCACCAACCAACTCGAGGACAGCGCAGAAGAACACCTTCAACCCTCGAATACCCTACACGAGCACTCGAAGGCTTCCAAGGCTGGAATGGCCCCCTCGAGTATTCGAGCACCACCAGCAGTCGTATGCCTTGAGCACTCAAAAACATAAAACTTTCGCGACTCCACCAGGGGACGACCACCCTGTAGCAACTCGAATGCCCCCCTCGAGGACAGAGCACTTGAACACCTTCAGCTCTCGAATGTCCCCCAGTTGAACTCGGAAGCATCCAACACTCGAATACCCACCTCGAGTACTCGAGCACCAACCATCTCGAGGATATAATACGAACACCTTCAACCCTCGAATACCCCCACACGGGTAATTGAAAGATTCCAACACTCGAATAGCCCCCTCGTGTACTCGCGCTCCACCAGCACTCGTATGCCTTGAGAACTCCAATACCTCAAACCTTCACGACTCCACCTGGGGGCGATCACCCTGTAGCACTCGAATGCCCCCCTCGAGAACAGAGCACTCATACACCTTCAGCCCTAGAATGCCCCCCAGGAGCACTGGGAAGCTTCCAACACTCGAATGCCCCCCTCGAGTACTCGAGCACCAACCATCTCGAGGACAGAGCAGACGAACATCTTCAACCCTCGAATACCCTGACACAAGCACTCGAAAGCTTCCAAGACTCGAATGGCCCCCTCGCGTACTCGAGCACCACTACCACTCGTATGCCTTGAGCACTCGAATACCTCAAACCTTCGCGACTCGAATACCCCCCTCGAGCTCTCGAGCACATACGGCACTCGAGTATCCACCACGAGCACTCGAACCCCATCCAGTATTATTTATCCTCGAACCCCCGGTTGAGTACTGGAATCTCCACCCCTCGAGGGGGTCCTCTCAAATAGGTTTTCCTCGAGAGTTCTCGAAACAACTAGTCCTCAAGACCCCTCGATCAACTGGACCTTGAGACCTCTCGAACATCTGGCCCTCCGAGACCCAAAAAAGAAAAAATATTTACCGTTTTCAAATTTTTTTCCATTTTCACCTCGAAAGTAGTCGGACTACTGGTCTTTAAGACCTCTCGGGCCATTGGCCCTCGAGACTTCTCGAACCGGTGGCTCTCAAGACCTCTCGGACCACTGACCCTCGAGACCTCGCGTACTTCTGGCCCTCGAGACCTCCCGAACTAGTGGTCATTGAGACCAACCGGTCATTTGGACCTCTCGAACAACTGGCCCTCGAGGCCTGAAGTGATTTTGTTTTAATCTCCTCTTCTGGCCGCCAGTGGGATGTCCGGATCTGTTTGTACCTACAAAAGAAATATTTACCTCTCTGGAGCTTTATCGATGGTGTCTCCTAAGCTTACCTGCAGGAAATTTTAGGAAAAAAGAATGGACTTCCTCAGTTTTGACAGCAGTTCGCGAAGGGTCCCTGTCTAGAACAGCAGTTCGTGCAGAAATAATCTATTGAGGATGAGGTAACAATCCTTTTGGATAAGCTTGAAAACCTTTGCCGAGTTTGGGCGGAGACCGTTTTTGAGAACTCTGTTCCTTTCACTCCATATGTAGTACATTGAGGTTGTCAGCACTAGTGGCCCCATTTTTTTTCCAGTTTTGATCCTCTTACCTGTCATCTGATCCATTTTTTCGAGGCTGAAATGGAGGTGGTAGCTCGGCTCAATCCAATCCAGTTTTGCACTCTCTCCCATACTGGTTGACCAAATCACAGTTGAAAAATAGGTGATCGTGTAACTCTGCTTCGGAGCGACATAGGCAGCAGATGTCGTCTGGGGTTTCGTCAGCCCCTCAGTGATACCTGTCCTTGGTTTGGAGTCGACCAAGCAATGCAAGCCATGTAATGAAAGAGAACCTGGGTGGTATCGAGACACTCCAAATTGATTTGAAGAATCTTGGTCTTGGGAGGGTGGATATGTCAAACAGATGTGGGTAAGTGAACCTGTGCAAATGATCATGAGCCATTACCGTGAATTTTCCGGATCCTGTCCAAACCGCCAGCAAGTCAATGAGTGTTTCCCTTGAGCCTTCACACATGATTAACAGGTTTTCTTGTATTTCACACAGATTCGTGAAGTAGAGTGAAAACTTCTCCGAGATTCTACCGCACGGAGCCCTTGTGTGTACATTCCATATATTGCTCGTGCTTAGGAACTGTGAATGGACCCATTTGATCCAGAGTGACTCTTTTTTTGAGTGTATGTCCTATAGTTACTGTGCGAGAATGACCATATTCCAAGTCTTGAAGTCCCGAATTCCCAAACCCCCATTACTCCTCGGGGTGCAAAGCCTTTTCCAGGAAACCTTTTTCTGCTTCTTTTCACCCCACATGAAGTGTTTACATTTTTGTTCCAGTGAGTCCATAACATTTCCCTGGATGATGAAGTGCTGTATCTAGAATCCAACAACTCCCTGTACCACGGATTTCATGAGTTCCAGTTTCCCCGCATAAGATAATGTATGACCTTTGAATCTTGCAATTTCCTTGTCTACGCTGTCAAGGAGCGTTTGAAACTGAGAGACCTTGAGTTTACTGGAATCCAACGGGATACCTAAGTACCTGACCGAAAAGGTAGCCCACGGAATGCCGGTGAAGCTTAAGTCCTCTTTTATACCCACTCCGAAGAATTTTGACTTTGCGGCGTTGATGGCTAGGCATGAGGTGTGCTGGAAATTATTTAGAGCGGACATGATGGTATGGACAGAGTTCCGATCTGCTTTCGAAAAAAGCATCAGGTCATCCGCGAATACCAGGTGGGTGATTTTTAGGTGTTCACATCTCGGGTGGTATGAGAACGGCGAGGTTTCTGCCCTATTTTTCAGTAATCTTGAAAGATATTCCATGCAAATGACAAAAAGTTGGGGAGAAAGGGCGTCGCCTTGTCGCAGTCCCCTTTTAGCTTTGAAGAAATTACACAATTTGCCATTTATCGCAATGGAGAACGTAGATGTTGTGACACATTCCATGATTCTATCAACCCACGTTTGCGGGGAACCCAGGCCACTGAGTACCTCCTGTATTAATTCCCAGGAGACTGTGTCGAATGTCTTTGCGAGGTCTACCATAATCATACAGCGAGGAGAGGATCGTGATAGTCCGTAGCCCCGCACGAGCTCTTGAGCCATCATGACATTATCAGAAAGTTTTCTTCCCTTTACGAATGCTGCTTGGCAGGGGTCGATGAGGATGGGGAGGAGAGGATCGATTCTGTTGGCGATGACTTTGGAGATAATCTTGTAAATGATATTGCAGCAGGAGATGGGTCTAAAGTCAGCCACCCTTAGGTTGTCTTCTTTCTTGGGAATAAGTGCAACAGCGGTATGATTTAGCCTTTTTAGCAATTCACCAGTGCCGAAGAATTCCAATACCGATTCTGTGACATCATGTCCCGCGATCTCCCATTGATTATTGAAAAAAGCTGCTGTGAAGCCATCCAGACCCCGGAGCTTTGTCATCGGACATGGAGAAGAGGGCTGACTTGATTTCATGCCTTTCGATATCTTAGCTCAGTATGGCTCTCTCCATGTCAGTAAGTAAGGGGCCCAAACGGATTATATCTGGGTCGATTGGTGCACGTGGTACATCTGACCCGAATAAGCCCTTATAAAACTCCGCAAATAGTGCCCCTTTTTCTCGCTGGATGTGACTAATCTTTCTTCTGCGTCCAGAATTGCTAGGACTTCACCGCCCTTTCTGTTGGCTACCAAGCCGTGAAAGAAACTTGTGCCCTTATCCGCCAAGGTGACAGTTTATTGTTCCCCTTTTGTGTTAGGAATTTTGACTCTGCCGTGTAGAAGATCATGGTTGTTTGCTTTAGAACAGTCAGTTGGTGTATCAGTTCCTGTGATGCGTTCCCCGGCATTAAACTTTTCAATGCGTTCGCATAATCCATAGCTGCTCTTTTCGCCTTTTCTGATATGTGGTGGAGGTCCTTTTTCCCGAGCTCTTTGAGGGGTTTCTTCAATCTTTATAGTTTTCGACATAGAACATACTGTCTGAACCCTTGAACTGCTGGTAACCAGTGATCATGGACAACCTGCTTGCACCTCGGATGCGTATTCCACATATTTTGATACCTGAAAGTTCTGTTCAACTGCTCATTTTCTTGTGCTAGAGCTATTACAACAGGTAGGTGGTCAGAGAGGGCTGATCCAGGAAGAAAGGTGGTACGATGGGAATCTTCATCTCATTTGTGATTCAGAAAGATGCGGTCTAGTTTGCACCTGATTGTGAAGTCTGCATTATGCCATGTTAGATGATCCCCGATTGCTGGGGTATCCCTCAGACCACAGGCGGTACGGGCTTCTTGAAATTCTCTCATTTGGTAGACCCCGAGGGATGTGTTGCCCATATGATCATTTACACTAAGGATGGCTTTAAAGTCGCCTAGAACCATCCAAGGTGAGTCAAGGTTCGCACCGTATCGCTTCAGTTCTGCCCAACGGAGTAATCTGTGTAGTCTTCCTTCACTGTTTCCATACGTGTAAGTGCAAAGAAAATGCACATTCAATGATAGGTGTCGTACTCTGAGATGGATCAGCTGCGCCATTTTGCCCGTTGACTCGACATGAAACTTTTTGGGGTCCCATACAACAAGAATTCTTGAATTAGGTGCTGATTCAAAATTGTGGGTGTATCTCCAACCTTTAAGACTCCTCATGAAGTTGTTGAGTGTTTGTTCACTTTCCTTTGTTTCCAGAATACCTAACAAACCGACATTGTTTTCAGAGATGATGTTCTTTGCCCATCTCCTTTTTGCTGGGGCACCAAGGCCCCGTATGTTTATGCATACTACATTCATTGGGAGGCAAAGGTCCCTTCTGGCCTAGGACCGCCGCCTTTACTGCTGTCATTTGAAGAGGAACTCTTTGCTGCTTCTGCCACTCTTTGGTAGGTCTTTGTCGATGGGTTGAGTAGCATGTAAGAGAATCTGGTTCTGCCGCTGCTCTTGAACATATGTTTCTCAACTGTGTTTTTCCTTTTGGTGTCGGAGGTCTTCTTGCCCTAGGGGGGTTGCTCCTTCTTCTTGCCTCCGGATGGAGCATGCTGTCCGGTATGTTTCCTGCGACATTTATCGGTCTATCTGCGTTACCGAAAGTTGGGGGCTCTACCAAACCGGCATCATCACTGAGACGGGGACGGGTGCCCGTTGGTGTGGGATCAACTGTTTCCTTCCCTTGGTCCATCTCCATTGGTACCTCTGTGTCTTCACACTTTTCCTTTGCCGGGTTTACTTCTTGCTCTGTGGTGCTAGGTCCTGGGTGTACTGGTTTTGACCCCAAAACTGTGTCACCATTTGTACGGGAGAGCTCTTCGTCTGGGTTTTTTCCATCATTCACTTGTGTGGCCAGAACGCTTCCGTCAAAATTTACAGCCCAATTTGTTTTGCCATGTGTTCCTGGAAAACCCTGTCCCTAGCCCTGAAGAAGTCATCGCAACCTTCAAAGAGCTGTGTATTTTCTTTGCAATTTGGGCACCACGGTTTGCATTAGTCATACAGTATCCATTCCGAGTGGGTAGTTCCATCCGGCATATGGAATTTTACCATTTCTTTGAGCTGTTTGGAGGTGTCGATGAGGACTAGGATCCTGGTGTAATAGCCCACGAAATCTCGAGTTCCATTGTCCATGAGGACGGGCTCACCAAGGGTGAAGGCTATCTTCGCGAGGGCTTTTTTGTGCCAGTATGACTTTGGTAGGTAGTTCATGCAAATCCAGATCAGTTTTGTGGCTATGATACGCATATCGTACTTCCCAGACTCAGGTATAGGAACAATAAACAACTTTTTACCGTGGAGGAAATGGTTCGGACCCTGTAGTACCCTGTCCCTGTCCTCATCTGTTTTGAATCCAAATTTTAGGTACCCATTTGTCATTGTTTGAACCCAGCATTGGACATCCCACTTTGCCATGAGCAATTTTTGGACAGCATATATACCTGGGAAAGAACCTGGGAAGATGCCTAAAAAACCATAGAACACCCGGACTTGCTCCTTGTTAACTTCTTCCTCTGAGAGGACAAAATCCACATCTTGGTCTGTGATAATATCTACTTTGTTCAAGGTGATATCCGCATCATCCCACTGCCTTTTTCTCTCTAGTCGCGGATCATGCCATTCTCTAGACTTGAAGGTCTTTTCCACTTGGTCATTCAGGCCCGGATGATTTGCCGATTTGATGGCAGGGGTTGCTATGGGAGACTGGTCCATGTTTTCCCGTTCTCAGTAACAGTAAGAGAAGACAAGAGGGGTTAGGTACACAATCCGACTAACGTATCGGATGCACAAGGGAGACTAACTTATCTCCCACACAATATACTACTTCGAAAATAACAGAAATTCCTAGTAAGTATCCTTGTAACAGGGGATTAATGCTTCTTCAGATCATATGCATGTCAGATATTTCTCATACAAATTACAACGACATAAATGCAAAGATATACACAATCCAAATGCTCAACAGATGATAACTTTTTAGTGCTCGAATAGGGAATGAACAAATTCAGAGCCAAGTGACTAAGAAGAACCTGTTTTCAGAAACCCTCGCAATGCCGGCGGAGAGGCAAACGAAAAACCCACAAGCTGGAGATGATTATGCTCGGAATCCCATGGGGAATCTGAGTAATCTCACCTTGGGCTGGGATTTATCGCTTGATCGGACGAAATTGCTCCCTTGGATCGTGGGAGAAGGATGCTCCTTTTTCGCCCAAAAATTACCTCAGACCGGGTATCACTCAGCTTAGTCCTCAACTTAGTCACTAGTATTTCTATATAGAGAGAGTCAAGTAAGATTTAATCGTTGATTAGACAAAGTCAACCTAGTTATTAGTATTTATTATATACTAATTCAAATAAAGTTTGAGCATTAATTAGTTAAAGTCAACTATGTTGTTAGTGTTTATTTATTGAAAGTCAAGTAAAGTTTGACCGTTGATTAGACAAAGTCAACCTAGTTATTAGTGTTTATATATTGAAAGTCGAGTAAAGTTTGACAAATGATTAGTTAAAGCCAGCTTAGTCACCAATGTTTCTATATAGAGAGAGGCAAGTAAAGTTTGATCATTGATTAGTTAAAGTCAACTTAGTCACTAGTATTTATATAGAGAAAGTCAACTAAGGTTTGACCATTGATTAGACAAAGTCAAACATTTTTGTTAGTTTTTATTATATACTAATTCAAATAAAGTTTGACCATTAATTAGTTAAAGTCAACTTTTTAATTAGTGTTTATTTATTGAAAGTCAAGTATAGTTTGACCGTTGATTAGTCAAAGTCAGCCTAGTTATTAGTGATTATATATTGAAAGTAAAGTAAAGTTTGACCGTTCAATTGTTAAAGTTGTATTTATGTATACTAAATCAATTAAGGGTTGAACGTTAATTAGTTAATGTAAAAACATTTTATTCTTATTTGTATATATTATGTCATTAAAGGTTGATCGTTGATTAATTTAACTTAACTTAGTTATTAGTTAAAGTCAACAAAAGAAGTGAACGATTTTGAAAGTTTTAAAAAAATAACTTAGAGCAGCTGCGCAGCTACTCCCAGCTCATGAAATTTCTATGAAGATTATTTGAAATTTTTAGCAAATTTTTTGAATTCTTTGGCGGAAAAAATTAACTTTAAAAAATTTCGATCAATATTTAGAAGTTTTTTGCGGGAAGAGGAATTTTAAAATTTTTTGACGATTTCTTTGGCAGGAAAAATTAAAATTTTTAAATTTTTTTAGCACAGGTTTAAACTGGTGCTATTTTCTTCCAAAACCGTTGCTATTTTTTAATATTTTTAGCACCGGTTTTTAAAACATGTGCGAATTTTTCCAAAACCGGTGCTATTTAATTTTATTTGTCTATTTCTTTGTCGGGAAAATGAATTTTGAAAATTTTTAGCACCTGTTTTACAAAACCGGGGATATTGTTCACAAAAACTAGTGCTAAATTTTATTTTTTTTGGCGGGAAATATTTTTTGGCGATTTCTTTGGCAAGAAGAATTTATAAATTTATAAATATTTAGCACTGATTTAAACCGGTGCTATTTTCTTCCAAAACTAGTGCTGTTTTAAAATTTTTAGCACCGGTTTAAACCGGTGCTAATTTCTTCCAAAACCGGTGCTATTTTTAAATTTTTAGCACCGGTTGGAAAAACCGGTTCTGATTTTTCCAAAACCGGTGCTATTTAAATATTTTTGACTATTTCTTTGGAAGGAAAATAAATTTTGAAAATATTTAGCACCAGTTTTACCATACCGGTGCTAAGTTTTAATTTTTAGCACTGGCTACTTTTTACTAAAACCGGTGCTATTTTGAATTTTTTGGTGAGAAGATAGAATTTTACAAATATTTAGCAGCAGCTTTTAAAAACCGGTGCTAATATTTCCAAAACTGGTGCTATTTTAAAAATTTTTGCTATTTCTTTGGCGGGAAAATAAAATTTTCTAATTTTTAGCACTAATTTTTAAAAACCGGTGTTAAAATTTTAAAAAAACTGGTGCTAGATGGGGAGGGTCTCTGTGGTATTGTACTTACAATACGTATTAGGAAATTATGGTTTGATTGACTTGGTCACACCTCCACAAGTCTTCGAAGTCACTCTATGTGGAAATTATTTCCCCCTTTTGAAAAAATATGCATTCATTGCCCAAAAATTTGTTGGTTGAGTTGACTTGGTGTTCGCCAATCAAATCATATAAGACTCTAACAAAGTGCGGTGATTCCTTCAAAACTTGTGCCCTTATGAGTGTAGGCTCGGCATTCGTCAGTGTTTTGTGAACTATTACCAGTGCCATTTTAGGCTTGGCCTTCAAATGACCATCCTTTGTAGGGTTCACATAGATTAGGTGACGAGGCCACAGGAGAAAAAATCCTTCGGCGGTTCCCACGTGCTTGAATGGCCATATGAAATTGACAATAGGGTGTTGAGAACTAGTGGCTTCTCCAGTGAGACTCTACATATCCCATCTCAAATTGGTACTGAGTGATGATGTTGCATTGACTCGTGAAAAATACCAGCAGCAACGTGGATAGGCCTACCATTCTTCGCTTGGTCAATGTACAACTCACACAAATGTGATGTCTGCAACGCAAAAAAATTATGAAGTCAAGCAACTGCCTATCCACGTACTAGCGCCAGTAAATAATGCCGGAAAATAACATCGATATTATTTTCTAGTACTAGCGCTTCCTTCTGCAAGATGTGAACCTGGGATGGTTTGGTCTTCTTGTATGACCGGAGAATTCTGAATGCACCCCTTTGCACGCCCTGGGTGATCGGGGTTTTCCGTAGCCTTGTGAAGGATGTCATGCTTACCCATTCCAATTAATCGCCCTTCCAATTGTGCCATCTTTCCTACACAAGAGTGAAATATAAAAAAATATAGTTTACTATCTAGGATTTAATTTTTAAAGGGATAAGTGCCAATATAACCCTATCTACTTGAGTAAGTGCCAATATAACCCTATGATAATGTTTAGTGCAAATATAACCCTAACTAGTTAATGAAAGTGCCAATATAACCCTCAGACCCCATTTCCGATATTGACCTCAATTTTTCAACGTTGACTCTATGTAAATTAACCAAAATACCCTTTGGGCTAACTCTGAAATTGGGTGGACAATTTTACCCTCATAGTTAGCTGGAATGCCATAGTTCGTTGAAGTTAGGTAGGGTTATATCAGCACATTATGCAATCTTATTGGGTTATATCAGCACATTCCTAATGTTTGTAGGGTTATATCAGCACATTTCTAATGTTTGTTGGATTATATCAGAACATCCTTAAAACTTATAGGGTTATATTGGAACTTTCACTAACTATATAGGGTTATATTGGCACTTTCGAATATTGAAAGGTTATATTGGCACTTATGTCAACTAGGTAGGGTTATAAAAGCACTTTATCATTTTTAAAATAGTAAAATTATTACAGGTTCTTACCACCTCGTCGGCAATTTCTCGCTCAGGTTCATTATCATATTCACCTTTACTGTTTTGATGGCTAATCAAGAATAGATTGCACCGGTTAATTTCTTCCTCATCCGTGGGTATTATCGATGATCTTGCTTCCTCCTCGGTAATTCCCCTGCTGTGGCCATCCCTCTCGAAATGTTGCTTTATTAATTGTAGAGCCGCCAATCCATATCCCCCACGACTCTTACGATGAGGGGTTTTATTTTCCTTTGCAAACTGTTTCTTTTCACTTCTTGTACCCTACATTTGTAGGTAATAGTGATTATTTCAAATTAAATAAATATAATGTGTTGGAATAAATTAAGAAACATTTATTTGGGCTCACATTTTCATCATTCTCCAAAGCTCGCCTCTTGTGGATCTCCCAACTTTTGGGTTGAATATGTGTATAAATCAACCATGGACGATCCCCTTTCTTACTAGAAAAAATGAAATCACACGATAAGTTATATTTGTGCTCCCTCCAACTCTTTGTCATCATGACCGTTGCCCTTTCTTTAAATCATCCATATCCAGGGCATCGAACTCAAATGGTCTCTAAGTGGGTTGAAATAAAAGTTATTTTCAAAGATTAATGTAAGATATTATTTTTTAAAATTTGTGATTAACTAATATCAATTTCACCGATATAATAGGTACCTTGCACTCCATCCATATGACATCTTTATATTCTTTAGGAACCGCGTGCCAGCTATCGTACTTAATGTCTACCCTTGTTCTACCGCCTTTCCCTATCCAACTAGACCATTTAGCTCATTCCTCTGATATACACTTTTCGGATTTGGTGAAAACCATCAAAGTTAGTTCCTTTCTAGCCATCCTCATTTCTAATGTTCTACATGTGTTTTAGCAAACCCTCCCGCCTCCGACCCCTCCTCCTTATCGTCATCGATGCCTAGATTTTGTGAATTTCCACCTATTGGATGCACTTGTTCATCACGAGTCCTCTTCCAGGACATTATACTACCTAACAACATACATCAAAATCATAAACTAATATAGATAATCTAGGGTTTTATTTTTAATACACACTTAGAAGAAATACACTAACACCATGAATATATTAATATATAATAACCCTATGTAAAAATCTAATAGTAGAACAAAGGAGATGTTGAAAATTTTACCTTTTCATCCAAAAAATTCAATGTAGGCAAAAGAAATTGTTGTTGACCACCCTAGAATACACTTGAGCAATGAAAACCCTAACCCATGGATTACCTTTGCTTTTGTACAAACTATGGGGCATTGGATGTATAGATCACAAATTTAGTAGGGTTTAATGTAGCTATACACATAGATGAAGATTGGGTGAAGAAATTTTGGATGAATGAAAGATGGAAGAAGGGAGGAGGGATTTTAGGATAGAAAATGGAAGGAATTAGTGGTTTTATCAATTGGGTATTAAACGCCCACTTGAAAATAGCCTTAAATGCTCCATGGCCGACAATTAGTTCCGAACATGAAACTAAGTCACTCACTCAGAACCTATTCTGAACTTCAGTGCGTGGAAAAGATTGAGTTCCGGACTCAGAACTTAGTCTTTATATAAGAAAACTCTACAATGGGCAAATCAATTAGATTTTCCAAAGGAGAAAAATTCCCCTTATTCCAACAAACCCAATCCCTAAATTATTTCAATTAAAATATCCCCTAAATCAACCATGCCAAGGTATAGAGGTGCACCGGCGGTGGAACGGGTGATAAGGCATCAAGGAGTCATCAACCACGTTGAGAATTGGGGGAATCAGAGTTGTTCTTCAAAATCGGAGTCGAACATAGGTACGTTCAATTTTAACATAGGAAATGATGCAATCCTACGGTAATTGATAGTATTGACATTGAGCCGCTA
This sequence comes from Rubia yunnanensis, assembly GCA_037428765.1. Classification (NCBI taxonomy): domain Eukaryota; kingdom Viridiplantae; phylum Streptophyta; class Magnoliopsida; order Gentianales; family Rubiaceae; genus Rubia; species Rubia yunnanensis. The sequence continues at coordinate 113,502,263 of CM075061.1, read as the reverse complement.
TGCCTAGGATATTTGATTGAATATTTGAAACCCTCCAATTTTGATAAGTTATTGAAATTAGAAGAAAATTCCATTATGAAGAGGTGGTGCAATTCTACGCTAATTTAGGTAAAATTATAAACAATAGAGACCTCATAATGTTAAATGGCATAACGATTCCTATTACGAAATTTAGCATAAATGAAGCCCTAGGTTGTGAGTACACTGACGCTAGCAAACTTACTCCGATTGATGGGAGTCAGGGTCCAATTGAGATATTTCACCAACAAAGTTGGCTTACTGTTAGTGAACTTACCCCTTTATGCCCGGTTGAAATGTATCACAAATATTTTGGTCGTACAGGGGTAGTACCATGGCGAGCGGATGAGTATGATGTGGGGGTTTTGAGTTTCCAGTACATGTTAGTTTATGAGTGGGTATGGCAGAATATCCTCTCTTTGGGTGGGCATGCGTGTGTGCTGACCATATGGGAACTTGATTACTTTGATTTTGAAGACGGTGGAAGGATTGGAGTTAAGTGGGGAGGAGAAACCTTGCAAGTATTTCTACAAAAAGTGCCATCATAAGACACCGGCAGCGGAAGAACCAAGCAAGAGGAATAATTGAGGAAGGTAAAATAATTCCATTAGAATGTTAAAATAAACAACTATGTCTTTATTTGTTATGCATTCCTTACAAATAGCCTTTGTTTATAGATGAGTTCGGCCTTGGATTTATGAAAGCCATGAAGAACATTTAGAAATGGGTTCATAATGAAGTGTGCCAAATGAGAGAGCGTGTATGGACCCTTGAGCGGAAGCAGAGTGGTTACGAGAGAGCTCTAAAAGAAACCAAGAAACCACCCCTGAAGAGATGCTATTCATTGTAATATCCAATTTCATCATTCATACTCTAGATTATCTTAATTTGATTGCTAAATTTTATCTTACTCTAGATCCGGGATTCGAATGTTAAATTTCTATACTCTTATTAATTCCTAATTTTGTTGACATTCAAATATTTGAATTTGTTTTTAGATTGAATCGGCTTGCCATTTTAATGTAGTCTGGTTCCAAGAAATATGGTTATAATGGCAATGTATGCAAATTGTGACTTGGCTAGGAAATTTTGGTAAAACAAGAGATGACCATATCCCAACATGAGCTTTCGAGTTTGGAAGTCTCTCTTTGGCAAAGGTCAACTACAAACCAAATTGCAAAACAGGGCTAAATTTTTACCTTAGATTTTTTCTTTCATCTTTCCTTTTGGTTCCTTCTGCCGCTCAGTCATCTTTCCTTGCTTGTTGACCCATACGATTTTGTTGTGGTCTGTGCGACCAACAAACGCACGCAAACTAGCATCATCCTTTTTGAGGAAAAAAATCTTCTTAATTTGATCCAAGCCCATTGTTTGTACTAAAACCAATCAAATCCTCTTGTTCGAAATCCTCCACGAAAGCCCGTTTGCCCTCAGCCACAATCTCCCACCGGGAATCGGTGGGATCCTTTATGTAAAAAACTTGATGACCTTGTTGGGCCAAAATGAAAGGATCTTCTCTCCAACCCAACCTACTCCGATCTACAAGTGTGAATCCCAAATCTTCAGCTCGTTGTCCATTGTTAAATTAACCCATTCACATTTAAAAACTAGCACTCTCATTGTAACATAATCGAGCTCCTATATTTCTATAATGGTACAAAATTAGCACGTACAGGCGTATACTGGATTGGTGTCAGCTATACTACGGACATGCAATGCTTCGGAAATGAGTGAAACTCCACTATTCTAAGACACTCCTTTATCATCCATTTATTTTGTAGAAAATGTAAAACCATTAATGTCATAACTTACAAAAAAATGAATGGTTCACAACAGTCTCCGAGACAACCATTTAACTATTTCTGGATGTGGACTAGTGGCCACATGAGATCGTAGCCAAGAAGCGAAATTTCTAGTGTGTTGTTGAAGAACTCGTGCTTCATTGAAAGTGAGATTCAACCTTCGGATTTCATTCATGTGAATCTCAATGTATGGGACAACATCCCCATGATTCTGAAGAACATACAAATGTGTAGTGCACAAATCCTCAGTAGAGGGGCTTAGAAGCTCACTCTATCGAACCCCTACACCGTCCAACCGCCTGTCATTCCTAGAAATGGGAACCCCACAGATTCAATCTTATTACTATAATTGGTATAAAATTCAATTACTTCATCAACATAATACCATTGCACAATACTTGCATCAGGCCTATACCTATTCTTCACAAAGTGCTTGAAATTTTTCATGTATCGCTCGAAGGGATACATCCATCTTAAAAATACAAGACCACATAACTTAATCTGTTGAACCAAGTGAGATATCAAATGGACCATTATGTCGAAAAAAAGATGGTGGTAAGTACATCTCAATTCTACGTAATACTTCTACAATCATAGCTTGAAACCGATCAAGCTTTGCAACACTGATGGTTTTTAAACATATAGATTAGAAGAAAAAACATAGCTTAGAAATCCACAATCGCACATGCGATGGCAGCGATGACCGAATCGCAATGGAATTCAATTCCTACATCAAGTTGTGGTAGTCGTGCGATTTCAATCAAACCAACTTCATCTACACAAGCACTGATATTGGAAGAATAAGCTCCAGGAACTTTCACACTACTCAGCGTCTGACGGTACGACTTTTTCTCTATCTGAGACATTGAATAACAAGCAGGAGGGAAGTAACAAGCATCTCCATCGGGAACGGGACCAATATTTTCCCTAATACCCATGTCAACCAAATCAATTTGAAACTTCAATCCATCTTTAGTTTTACCATGAGTATTCAAAAGTGTTCCAATCAAATCCTTGCATACCATTTTTTCTATGTGGAATACATCCAGACAGTGTCTAACATCCAAATCCTTCCAATAAGGAAGTTGAAAGAAGATTGAGTATTTCTTCCAACTACCTTTAACTCCAAACTTCCGCTTCCCCTTACCAAAATTATTAGGAAATTCTCTAACTTTTTCAAATACCTCAGCACTGGTTAACGGTCCAAGTGCACCTTGCAGCTCTGTGTTTCCAATGAACCGCTTCTTGGCAAAATGCCACAGATGACCATCGGGAATAAAACATCGATATCCCTTGTAGACAATTTTAGAACCATGCTTCAGTTGACAAAATGAGGTTTCTTTCTCAGAAACTGGACATGCATGGTGGTTTTTCACTGAATATCTCGACAAATTTCCATAAGAGGGAAAATCGTTAATGGTGCAAAACAAAAGGGCCATCATCGTGAAAATATCATCCACAACAGCATCATAGGTACGGACTCCATGATTGAACAGCGTTAACAAATAATCCACTATGGGCGCAAGATATACATCAATGTCACCAGGTTTCTTGGGGCTTGAAATCATCATGGAAAAGACAACGTATTTTATTTTCATTATCAGCCATGACGGTAGATTGTATATCACCAACATTACGGGCCAAGAACTGTATGTGATACTTATGTTTCCAAACGGATTTGTGTCATTTTTAGACATTCCTAACCTCAAATATTGGGAAATCGATCCAAACTCTGGTATATGCCGTCAAGCTTTTTCCATTGCTCACCATCAGATGTATGCCTTATCACATCATCCGCCGGATGATCTCTTTCCGCTTTCCATCATAGTAACTTTGCATCTTCTTTGGAAGCAAGCAATTTTTACAACCATGGAATTATCAGAAGATGCCATAAAACCTTAGTGGGTGTCTTCTTCTTCAAAATGCTCCCTACCTCCATACACACACCAATTTCACCACGCTTTTACTTGTGCCGAGATTCACCGCATACCCTGCATGTTTCAATTTCTCATCCCCCCCCTAAACAGCGTGCAATCATTCAAGCATTCATGGATTTTTTTCTAATTCTAAACACATAGGAAAAAGAACTCTTTTAGCAGCATAAGATTTGTCAGGCAATCGATTTCCTTCGGGAAGCAATTCCCAAACCAATTCTATAGTTTCAATCATCCCTTTATTAGTCTAACCAAATTTGGCCTTCAAATTCATGATTTTCAACGTCGCGCTCAAAACAGAATGTTTTGACCCCACGTACAATGGGAAATTCTTGTCATTAAGCAACGACTCTAGGACCTCTGGTTTACCATGGAATTCTCTAGCAACATCCTCCACAATCTTATCAAATCGATCATCACAATCTCATTCAACCCCTTTATTCTAACATCTCCACCCATATCCGTCGGTACCTCCCCGCGTCATATCCAACAAGTGTAACTTGTTTTGTAACCTTGAATTATGAGGTGTTCAAGCAACTTCTTCCTCCCTAAATAAGCATCATTCATGCAATCCTTTCATGGGCACCGTGCACGCACTACCCCATTTTTGGCTGCAGGTTCAAAAGCCACAACAATAAATGAATAAGTCTAAGGTCTCTCTGATAAGTCTAATTATATCCATTAACTACATGAAAATTACATCAACACACATTCAATCATATATGTAGCACAATTCCGATTGGTGAGAAAGATTTCAAATCAAAACCCTAATTCAAAACATTACAAAACTTAATACAATAATAAAATCATTGGTATAATTAGGTAAGAATAATTGTATATGTAGAATTACCTTCACCATTTATTTCCAAAAAAGTGCCCTAAAGTTTCAGCTTATTTCTCCAAATGAAAATGGGACTGTTCGTCCTTTATTGCTAGTTTTTATGAGTTCCGAGTTTGGAACTTCAATAGTACCTTAATGATTTCTGGACAAAGCTTGTCCAATTTTGTTCTGGATACAGAACAACAAAATGACAGACCTTACAAACTTGGAAGGAAAATTGTGCTTTTAATTATGACTCAAACCTACCAATTCTGGACCAGGAACACTAATCAGATCCTAGTTCCAAACTCGAAACATGTCACGTTCAAAGTCACTTTGACAGAAACACCTTCCATCTCCCACAATCAAAGATGGTTCCAAAATACCACCTTTGTTTAGACAGTAACCGCCTTTACAAAATAAGGGGGTCCAATTCACAGAGTTTCGAGCTCGGAACATCATCTAGAAAGCGGTTTTAACAAAATCACGTGGAACCACCTTCTAATGTTGTCATTGATGAAACATCCTCCACTAGTGGAAATAGCAGGGGGGAGGGGGTTGGTTGATATTTCTTGAGTTATGAAATTGAAAGAAAAATAACTAGCAAAGCAAGATGACAATGCTAACCATGCAACAACTAAAAAGATGATTAAATCAACAATTAACGAAGCCTTGGGAGCAATTGATCCTCACTTCCAAATCTCTTATAGATTCCGGATTCATTCACTCATTCATTGACATTCATTGTCAATGGGGAATGCTATCACTTCCATATTGAAGATCAACATTCATTTCTTCTCAATAGTAATTTGCAAATGCAAACAACGACAATTTGCAAACTTCATTGACAATCACTTTAGACAAACAACACCTAGAGCTATTTCATCAATGGTATTTCACACGAAGAACCATATATTTTATAAAAACAAGCCTTCTACCAATGACATAGCCACTTAACCACACAAAGCACTTATTAGGCTAACCCTACAACAAACCCCATTCAAGGTTCAACCTTTCTTTGCTTCTATTGGATAAATATGAGAACAATCTACCTTAACATACTTATCTAGGAAGAATCATAACACATTATACAAAAAAATTCTAATTCCATGTTCTTGGTAATATCAAACCATAAAAGCACTATCACAAGAAGGACCCTTTAGCACCGGTTTTTTTTATGTTCTAGCACCGGGTTTTTTGCAAAAAAAAACTGGTGCCTAAGTAAGCGATGATACTTTAGCACCGGTTGGAAAAAAACCGGTGCTAAATCCCAACTTTAAGCACCGGTTTTTTAGTTAGCACCGGTTTAAAAACCGGTGCTAAAATGTACCGCTATAGCACCGGTTTTTCTTGTTAGCATCGGTTTTTAAACCGGTGCTAAATTAGCAATGGTGTTTTCTTTAGCACCGGTTGAAAACCGGTGCTAACAAGAAAACCGGTGCTAAATTTAGCACCGGTTGTAAACTGGTGCTAACAAAAAAACCGGTGCTAAATTTGTAAATTTTGCACCGGTTACAAAACCGGTGCTAAATATGTAAATGTAACACCGGTTTTTAGTTAGCACCAATTTTGAAACCGCTGATAAAAAACTTTCATTGCACCGGTTCACTTTTAGCACCGGTTTGTAAACCGGTGCTAAATGTGTGTATGTTGCACCGGTTATTTTTTAGCACCGGTTTTTGAACCGGTGCTAGAGGTGTATATGCTGCACCGGTTTAAAAACCGGTGCTATGAGTGTAAATTTATCACCGGTTATTATTTTGCACTGGTTTTTAACCGATGAAAATAGTGTATATTTTGCACCGGTTTATTTTTTAGCAGCGGTTTTGAAGCCGGTGCTGAAAGCGTAAATTTTACACCGGCATTATTAGGACCGGTTTTGTAATCGGAAGAAACCATTGTTAAACGTGACTAACTATTGTGGTCACTGTAAGTTGCGGTGTGCTGCTGCTCTTTCAGTTCATCTTCACGCAGCCAGTTTCATTTTTAAGCTTGTTTTCCTACCCGGTGCGTTCTTTTTCAAGGATGGTACCGATTATTTGTTGTGCCTAGTAATAGAACCATGCACAAATAAAAATAGAACAACTTGTGAGCAACCATGACGCATAGACAAGAAGTAGGTTCAAAAAAGCATTGAGTTCGATGAACTATAATTTTTTATTAACAAAAGAAGATCAACGTGTTTCTTAGTGGCCTAAGATACTGGAACCCCCCTCATCACGGAGTTGACGAGTATCAAAAGTGAAGGTCAATTACCTTTTTCATAAGAGATAACACTAACCACTATCCGATGATGGAGGAAAGTCCATGTATGACATTCAATTGAGCTGTGCATTTTGGCAGAGTACATTTTACAAAAACACACACCCATTTCAGAGTAATTCTCCGCAGTTCATCGCTCCCTATTGGAGTGTAATCTTCTGGAATTTGCTGAAACAATGTATTAAATCATATGTTAAGAAAAGGATATGTTTGTGAGAGAATAATCGGTGCTAAAAGCAGTGTAGGAAAACGTACCTGAATAATGTCAATGTCATGCACGTGCCTAACAAGTTGGCAAATTCTTACGATGCCCATATATCAAGTTGGCACCCACTGATCCACTCCATTTCATCTCCTACAGTCTTAGCTTGTCAGTAAATATGGCTGTGTAGACTTCTTCTGATCCAAACACCTCCGCGTTGAAATTGATGCGGAAGACTTTGTTTGGTCCACATATTTGTGTAGATAGCCTTAAAGCATCATTAATCTCTTGAACAACAGCAATGCATTCTTGGTCTTCCGTGACCCCCTAATTACATTGAGAATCTAATAATGTTAGTTGTCCAGTATTTGTATATAATTCAGAATTGGATCATATTGTAAAGGATAAAATGGGTCCTCATAAATATGTACTGGTTAGAAATCGACATGGGAGGATTTGGTTGCTCATTCTCCGTTGATGTAGTATTTTCTTTTGGAACTTGCTAATGGGTAAAATGTTAGTCATGCATCGGTAAAAATCGGTCGGAATGAAATAGTCTGGGGGTATGTACCTCTTCTTTTACCGATCGAGCGACCACCTGTCCATGCGGAGTATCTTCCTTACCCACCGCCTTCTGTAAGGGACAATGTGTTAATAATATGTATCTGGATGTCATAGCCAGTTAATATGCTTATATGTTTAACCTGTGTAGTGTCCTTGGTAAATTTTGGTGTGCGGTTTATTTGAGGACTTCCAACTTCATCGACAACCAATTCTTGCGGAGGCGGTTGCTTCTCGTTCTCCTACGTAAGCATATGAACAACATATTATGTTTTAGTAATATCTAGAAAGATATATATGATGCGATTAGAAGAAGAATACAATTATCACACCTCATCATCCTGTTGCCCAATAACACTTATCAGCTTTCCCGACCATAGAATGTTATATCCAATGGCCTCAGTGACAAACTCAAATTCTTCGTGTTCAATCGGCAAAGGTGCCTTGAGAATGAACACAGGTGCACGGAGATTTACTTGCTCTCACTTGATGGGTAAGTCCATGTCCGTGTCCTTTGGAAACAAGATACCAAATGCAGCTACATCCCTTTCTCCATTATGGTTCAAAACATATAGGTTGCACTTTTTTCCTTTCTGAGAAATAAACTCAGAAATACATCGGTTGGACAATAAGTAAGTGTTATTAAGTAAAGAAAATTAAATAATTTTGTTAGTGCAATCATATATATTATAACAAGAATTGAAGTCTACATGTAGCTGCTGAAGGCTGCAGCGCGCTGCAGCTTTCAGTTTTCAGCTAAGACTGAGAGCTGGATAGCGCTGCAGCATTCATCTGCCATGAACTGTCTATCAAATAAAACTTGATTGGCAAAGAGACATTATCTCAGTTTACGTGGGAAAGAACAATTTGAAGATATATAAGTAGGCCCAAACTACCAACATCCAAAATGAACGTGATAGTAGTCAATGTATCCCCACAAAATCATTTTGATAGTGGTGTTGGAAAACCAGAAAGTAAAGATCACAGAGCTAGAAAGGAGTTAATGAAAAGGTTCATGGTATGGAATACCTTGTCATCCGCTATGGTTCCTTGTGGCTCACTACATCTAGATGCTGAAGGAATGAATACCCGGTTATCCTTATTCGCGGGGGTGGAAGATGTAGCAAGGAAATTGCAGGCATCCAAGTGTGGGGTAATAGTTTTACCCAATTGTCCAGCTAGACAATTTGTTTGGGCCTCAAATAAGGCAACAAATCTTTCCTTGAGCTCGATGACATCTGTTGGTAGTTTTTTTGAATTTGAGATTTCCTCATATGGTTTTGTGTTTGTGCTCCCACATCGACTAGATGTGTAACGGGTCACAGCCATATGTGGTAGGGCCTCATTCACCTTCGACGTTGTGGAGCAACCTCTCCAACGACCCCCATGATCCTTCTTACCCATTGCTTGAACGAGAATATCTTCTTTTCCTTGTATAACCAAATCTCCCTTTTGCTTCTTATCCATGAGCTTTATCTTGGAAACAGAACATATATTAGCCATTACTATGCATTACATCTGAGAATATTATTAGAGATAGAATCAATTATGAATAATGCTAACAATAGTGGGGGCTGCTCTTTTAACGGAGTTGGTGGTGGAGGTTGATAATTTCTTGTGCCAGTTAGCTTCAAGGAATACCTTTGAGCGGTCTGGTTTGAAACCCATGAATTGAACTAAAGCCTCTGCTTCTTCTACACTATGACCTTCATCTAGATGTTCGTCAATTTTAGCCTTTCTTTTCCTCTTCTCGAGTTCTATTGCAACCCTACGATTCCCTCCACTGCCCGTGTGATGGAAGTACTCCTTCTGTGAGGCGCTTACTTCTGCTACGTCACTTATTGCCTATTTGGCCATCAATTTGTAAAATGCTCACAAAGTAATGACTAGAGATTCATTATTTTCAAGGAATTACCTTGACTTCAGGGGTTGATCTGTGTTTCACAAATAGCTCTCACTTATATTTGTCCATCCAGCAATAAGATCTCCATGCACAAGAACCAGGGTTTTTTTGCACGATGTACTTGTGAGCCACCATAGTCTTCCAATTCCTCCACTTTTCTCCTGCATAAATAGTCCATTTATTTCAGAACTTATTCATCTTATTGAACGTCTTTTTGGTTTGTATATCCCAGCTCATCTAGTGGACAAAGATACAACTTGTTAGTGAAAAATGTAATGTAGTTCACATGAACTGAGGAAAAATGGAGGATTACAACACACTTACGAGAATGTCTTCCCATGCCTCTTTGTTTACATGGTCTGGACTGATTTCCAATCATGCCATGTCCCGAAGCGGATTCTTTGTTGGACGGCATAGCCAACATACATCGACCATCGGCTGCGCATAACTAGGGGTTCGAAGTCATCATCAAAGAATATTTTAAGTGCCTTCTTTTGCTTCGCAAGCAACACAAACTTGTATGTGGTTGTGCCTTTACGCTTGCAATATTCTTTTATCTCAAACTTGTCGAAGCTCCCACTCATGTCATCTTTTAAAATAGTTTCTTCTTCTTCCCCCAACTTTTCAGATCCCGAGCAATACTTGGGTGCATCATCCTCTTCCTCATTATTGTCATCAAAGTTGTCAGCTTTTGGAGGGGTAACACAATTCTCTTCAACGGCTTTTGTACCGCCGGAGTCAAACAATTTCTTCCTCGGCTTTGCCATTCAATCTCTTGTATGAATCAATCAAACATAAGGAAATCTATCCACATGAAACACTACCCCACTAGTAACCAAAGAAATGAAAACACAAACTCACAAACTAAAAGACCTACCAAAATATAGCTATTCATTCGGAGCTGCGAAACTAATGAGATAGAAGGCCCAATGCATCCTCCGAAGAATACCATTACTACGTTAGAAGTTACAAATTTGATCAAAGTAGCGATTCCATCCATGTGAAGCATTGGTTAACCATCAATGAAGATGATAAAATCAGCTTTTTACAGTTCTGAAGACTATGGATGCATCTGTAGCTACACGTTATTCATTAAAATGATTCAGAAATGGGGAGATTTAAACAACAAATTGTCATTTGTTTTCTTTGAGAAATAATTTATATGAGTTTATGTGCATAGCATTGAGACTGTGTTGCATCAGTTTCTACATTTGTACATTACTGAATTGTTATAGGTTAATATTGAAAGGTGGAAGTTTCACGGTACCAAAAAAACCAAAAAATAGCTATTCATTAATCCCAGGAAAGATGCAAACTACCAATCACTCATATGGAAATCTAAATACAACACATCCGAAGATGAATTTCCAATAACAACCAACCAAGAACATATTGTATCGGGGAAAAACAGGGTTTGTAAAAATTCGTCTTTGGGAAAAAACATGGTAGGCAAAAAACAGGGTAGGCAAAAATTATGAAATTATTAGCAAACATATCATCTATCCACATGAAACACTACCCACACTAGTAACTCAAGCAATGAAAACATATGCTTACAAACTTAGAGACCCACGAAAATATAGCTATTCATTAAGCCCGGGAAAGATGAAAACTACCAATCAGTCATACCTTATTGGTACTCACTCTCGGCGGTATTGTATTTTGCCAAGATCCGGCAGCCTTCATAACCCGCTTTACTGGTTGGAAGTTCCGACCAGAATGGTTACCAAAATTGTGAAGCTGATTCTCGAGCAAAATTGGGAAGTAGGATCGCGAGCAAAATTGGGAAGTAGAACCGCTCTAACTAAATGGTGAAGGGATGGACAATATCTTTGGGAAAAATTGGCAGGGGGTTTCGGTGGAAAGAGAGAAAATTGGAGTCTAAGGTTGTGGAGGGAAGAGGGAAATTGGTAGTGGTGTTGGGGTGGGAGGGGGCCAAAAATTTTGGGTTAAGGTTATGGAGGGAATTGGGAAAATTTGGGAGGGAAGGAAAATGATGCTCTGTTGACCTAGAGCGGAAGTCAAAAAGTATAAAAAGTCTTATAGCAATTTGGCAATTTTATAGCAATTTAATAACAATTTTATAGAAAGTACAAAAACTTACACAATTTTTTTGAATCAGGTTTATAGTGTTCCCGACCATTTTTTTTAAAACATTAATTGTTGCCCGAAGGCTTACATCAAGCGGTTTCCGTAGATTTACATCTATGGGATAAACTCAATTATACTGAGGCACTATCTAAATATAACAATTCTAATCTAAGACCTCAATAACTAATAGAGAAAGATACACAAAGGAACTAATCGATATTGTAATACTAATCAAACATCAATGTGGCAGTGCAATGAGAAGGGTACATGAAGGATAAGTGGCTTTCACTGTGCAGTCTTAGTATAGCCTAAATATAAAATCGAGCTCCCGACTACCATCACGGCCAAACACAGTGAAGTATCAAGTCTTGACTCGCAACTGCCGGAGATGAGTCTTGACTCGAAAGTCCGGAGCATACGCCGAGTAGACACCAACCCTTATACTATTACTTGTACACATAGAACAGCTAGAGAAATAGAGTCTAACCAGGAATTAGTCTGTGTCAATACAAACAAGTTTAAGCGCCTCGCTTGGTAGTAGCCTCACTTAGTTGCACTTGAAGAAGACTGTATTTGAGTCACCTCTGTAAGTAGTGGACACCAGGAAGACTGTATTTGAGTCGCCGAAATGAATTATTGTATTGCTTACAAACAAATATAGAGTACAATAAGGAAATATAATATGATTAGCATTGTAGCTTAGTAACCATAACTTGTCAAGAATCCATCAATATCTGATCAGATTCATGATTTACTCTAACCCCTCGACCCCTCCAACACCTCCACCCCTCAAATCCTCGAACCCCTCGAACCCCTCCACCCCTCGAACCTCATCCACCCCTCTAACCTCGAACCCCCCCACCCCTCGAACCCCTCCACCCCTCGAACACCACCACCTCTCGAGGCCCTCAAACCCCCTCGAACCCCACGACCCCTCGACCCCTCGAACCTCACCAACCCCTCAAACACCCCCACCTCCCAAGGCCCTCGAACCCCCTAGAACCCCATGACCCCTCGACCCCTCCAACCCCTCGACCCCTCCAACCCCTCCACCCCTCCAACCCCTCCACCCCTCCAACCTCATCCACCCCTCCAACCCCTCTAACCTCGAACCACCCCTCGAGCCCCTCCACCCCTCCAACCTCATCGACCCCTTAAACACCCCCACCTCTCGAGGCCCTCGACCCCTCCAACCCTCCCACCCCTCGTACTCCTCCACCCCTCGAACCGCGAACCCCTCCTCCCCTCGAACCCCTCCACCCCTCAAAATCCTCCACCCTTCGAGCCCTCGAGGTCTCCAGCCCCTCGATCCGTGTCTCTTAAAAGTGTTAACAATTTTCAACCTATGCCTTTGTAAAATTCAGCCCAATTGGGTGTAAAATTCAGCCCATTTGTTTGTAGCCTTGGTGAAATGTATTTGTGAAATTGGTCACTCAACTCGCCCAATACCCTAACACCTTTCCTCTCCCAAGCTCCCTCCACATTCCCCGCTTTTTCCACTGGCAAACTCTGTCCCCGCTCTCTCCGCCATCCTCGCTCCCATTTACCGACCCTGCTCCCTCCGCCCATCCTGCTCCCTCCGCCGTCCCCTCTCAATTCCACCTCCACCAAGCTCCGTCCCTTCCACCTTCCACCTTCAACCAAGCTACCGTCAGCGAAGCTCCGTCTGCCTAGCTCCATCGGCCAAGCTCTGTTCGGCAACCACCGTCCACACTCCAAACACCTTTCGTCAAGAAATCATAGTCCGAATTAGGTAAGCGGATACACACTCGTGTTTGGTTTCCTAGGGTTTGTCTACTGATTTTTGTATGCTTTAGGTTTGATTTCATGAAAATTCCTAATTGGGATGAACCTTGTTGTGCTTTTGTTTTGGAAATGCATGAGTAATTATGTACAAACCTGATTTTTTACTCTGAATGTGAAAAAGAATGATTCTGGAAAATAACTTACTGTATAACCCCTGGAAATTTTTCACAAAAGAGTTATTCTGGACAGACAATTTCAGATTTCTGTATTCTACAAGTGAGAAAACAATTTTTTTGAAGTAGAAAATTTAGATCCATTAGATAACAAAACATATGTTCTGCAAAACTTAAGTTCTGGGAAGAAGGTTTCCGTTAGTATTCTCAACACCCGTTAATATTCTGGTTTGTGTTAACATTTTGCTGGCGAATTACGTACCATAACACATTTATTTTACTAGGTCTGGCCCCCAGAAAGAGTCCTCCCAAGCAGAACAACAGCACCCAAAACTCTCGAGAAAAAGCCAGAGTAGGAGAGAAGGATAAGTGTCAGCACGGGTCTCAGATTGTCCCCACGAACAATCCAATACTGACTGTAGAGCCGGACTGTCATGAAGCAATGGCTGTGTACAAAGAGTTCATTAGCAGGGGCCTCATACTAGAGAGAGGGTTGAGAGTAGAAAAAGCCCTAGAATGAGCACAGCTGGGAAGGCTACACCTCACAACCGCCTCGGGCAAACCAGACCATGGCATGTGATTTCTCGTTGCTCATGAAGTACAAGAATCGTCCATATGTTGTCCTCCGTGGTCAATTCGTTGAGCTTGCAGCAGATGTGATCTACAGGTACTACAAGATCCCGCCGAAGCCACCGAGTTTGTACGAAGCTGCCGAGTAAGCTGTTGAACAAGCTTCATGGAAAGACGTCATAAGAGAAATCTGTGATGATAGCAGTGAAGTTATCCGGAATCTGCCACAAGAATGGTCCAGCATAGAGAAGAAATACTTGACTGAAGACATGAACGTGTGGTACAGTTTCATAGCTGCTCGGCTTCTCCCGGTGAAAATGAATAGTGAGATTCATTGGTCCTATATGTTGCTGCTCTACAAGATCAAGAAGAAAAGGAGCATCGATCTTGGGGCTACGATAATGGGGTACATCTGGGGTTGTGTCAATGCCCATAATTACATAGGCTTCTCCTCACTCATCACTGCCATTTGTGTGGAAGCAGGTTGCAGATTCAAAGATGATGATGTCGCAATGATGCCAAAGCTTCCCATAAACCCTCTAATATTCTTGAAGAAGAAGAACGTTTCTGAGTTATCTAGGGCAGAAACAAGTACATCATGTAAGACGAACTCGGATGGGGAAATGGCAGCATTGCAACTGAAGGTGGATCACTTGGTGCGATGGACATCGCGGGTTGGGAAGATCCTCACTGCCATGTGTGGCGAGAGGATCAAGGAATTGGGTCCAATCCCTACCTTGGATTCGCCAACGTCCAACACTAGGACGAAGAGGTCGCGCAGGGGTTGACTACCTACATTGAGCTCACATCTTCATTTTGTCAGGTTGTTCTTTTGCTAGGTTAATATGGAACTTTGATTGGTAGATTTTTTATTTGCATAACATATATTGCTACTGTGTTGCTACTGTTTGGATGTGATTTTGGAAATTTACACTTCTATTGTATTCATGTTCTTTTCTTAGAGGAAACGAGCAACTCAAAACAGCTAATGTGTGTGTGTAAAAGCTGCAGCGCGCATCAGCTACCATAGGAAAATGAAGCTAATTTTATCCAAGGCTTTTTTTAAAACAGCGGCAGTGCGCTGCAGCGGGCAGCAGCTACCATAGGAAAATGAAGCTAATTTTGTGCAAGTCTTTTTTTAAAAACAGCGGCAGCGCGCTGCAGCTCACAGAGCTGCTCAAATTGGGGACCAATTGGAACATAGTTGGTACAAAACACAACAAACTACAAAAATACACAAACTTTATCTCGAATTCATTGATCGACACCCTCGCTAGTCTTCAACCACCTTCCTCTTCTTGGATTGAACGTCTCAAATTTCTAGGCCATCTTCATCTATCCAAATGCCATCTCTTTGTTACCTCCGTATTGGTCCCTCCTCAATCCCGTTGTTATTAAGTAGAGGGGAAATAGAGGGGAACTCTAACTTTTCACTTGTAACTTCAAAATCAATTTCATCACGGAAAGAGAATTTCTTACCTTGTAACACAATAGACCAACCTACATTGCACGGGTCATTTATGTAGAAAACTTGTCTTGCTTGCTTAACCAAAATAAATTGATCATTTCATATGCTTCACGAGTCTGGTGAACAAGGGTAAATCCCATTGTGTCATTAGTTCGAACTCCAGTTGTGTTATCATACCACTTACACTTGAAAACGGGAATCTTGGATTCTCCATAGTCAAGCTCCCAAATCTCATCAATAACACCATAAAACAACATCACATCTGGGACTAGTTTATTGTCTTTCTTACTTGTTTGCCACATAGTCTCCGACTCAATGTATACCCCACTATTTTGTGTTTTGCTCTTTAAATCTTGGTCCCTAGTAGCAAAATTGAAACTGTTCATATCATATCTAGAATGCCTCAAAACCGTGCAGTTAGGCTTCCTTGCAAATGCCCTAATTTTTGGGTCGTAACCACCTACATTGCATCGATCATATAACCAATTCACAAACTTGTCATTATGCTCCAACTGAACTTTATTAGAGGGCCACGTGGGATGAGACTCCGTGATCGAATTAAGGTGCTCGGTCACATAAGCAGTAGTCTCCGTACAATTCCTCAACATATACAAATGAACTAACATCAGATTACTATTCAATAGAGTAAATAACATTCCCATCGACCTCGGTTTTCCCACCTTCCTTCCAACATGTCGATTCTGGGGCACCCCAAAATTTCTATGTTCCTCCAAATAGCTAGAGAAAAATTCAATTACTTCTTCGGTAACATACCTCTCAACAATACTAGCATCCGGTTGACTCATACATTTCACATATCCCTTGAAGACTTTCATGTGACGCTCGAAAGGATACATCCAATGCATACCAACCGGACCACATATCTTTACCCCCCGCACTAAATGAACAACCAAGTGAACCATTATATCAAAAAAAGATGGAGGAAAATACATTTCCAACTTGCATAGCAAAACAACAACCTCTTTTTGTAGGACATCCAAATGGTCCCGATCAACAGACTTCCGGCATATGGAAGCAAAAAAATAAACAAAGTCTAGTGATTGAGTACCTTACGTCGGCCTCCATTACCCCACGAATAGCAATAGGTAACAGTTGTTGCATCAAAATATGACAATCATGAGATTTCAACCCGGTCATTCGACAATCCTTCGTAACTAATCGACTCACATTCGATGAATAACCAATTGGGACCTTCACTAATTTCAAACTACCACAAACTGAGATTCTCTCCTCTTTTGACAATGTACAAGGTGCAGGGGGCAAGTCCTCTTACCCTTCACTTCTGGGGCGAGGTCATTTCTGATTCCCAAATCAACCAAGTCTAACTGGGCATTCAAACTATCTTTTGTCTTCCAGGGAATATTCAAGAGGGTGCCTATCAAACTTTCACAAACAAGTTTCTCAATATGCATCACATCTAGGCAATGCCTAACCTCAAGATGCTCCCAGTACGGTAGATCAAAAAATATTAACCTTTTCTTCCATGGACCATCACAATGTATTCTGTCCTTGCCTTTATACTTTCCCAACACCACTCTCAATTTCTTAACCTTATTGGTGAATCTGCACACCAGTTAGTGGTGTAGGGGATTTCCTTCGTTCTTTCCCACCAACAAAATTGACCACATCATCCCGGTATTTATGGTTTCCTTGCAGCCATTTTCTATGGCCAAGATACACTGTCTTTCTTCCATGTCTTAGCTGTTTGAATTCTATCTTCTCCTCACAAATAGGACACGCTTTGTTCCCCTTCACAACATAGCCCAACAAATTTCCATAGGCTGGAAAATCATTGGTCGTGCAAAAAAGCATGGCACGTAATTGAAACTCCACATTCATATGGGCATCAAATACCAACACCCCTTTTTCTTCCCACGATATCTTCAAATCATCGATCAATGGTCTCAAATACACATCAACCTTGTTCCCAGGTTGTCTAGGACCTGAGATTAACAAAGGCATCATAACATATTTACGTTTCATGCACAAAGAAGGGGGAAAATTATATAAAACCAACATCACAGGCCAAGAACTATGCTTCGATGATATATTACCAAATGGATTCATCCCATCAGTACACAATGCAAGGCGCAAATTTCTAACCTCTGAACCAAATGAAGGATATCGCTTGTCAAAATTTCTCCATTGTTCACCGTCTGCTGGATGTCTTATCTTGTCGTCGCTTGGTCTTTCCCTCTCTCCATGCCATCGCAAGTTCTTTGCATATTTTGAATTCGCAAATAACCTCTTCAACCCAGGAATTAAATAAAGATACCATATAAACTTCAATGGGACCTTCTTCTTCTTCTTACCCAGACACCCATCATCATCATCATTTCTACACCCTTATATCTTGAATGTTTGGACACGGGACATTGAATCACGTCTTTCAAATCACCGTCATACAACACACAATCATTTGGACATGCATGTATTTTCTTGTATTCCAAACCGAGTGGACACAATATTTTCTTGGCCTCGTAAAAGTTTTTCGGTATTCCATTCCCTTCGAAAACTTATCCTTTAGAAGCTTTAGGAGTGAATTCACACTAGCATCACTCCAAGAACTTGTGGCTTTCAAATTGAAAACCTCCATAAAAAAAAGAGATTGTGGTATCCTTACTTTTACATCCCGGATACAATGGCTTCTCTTTTTCGTCGAGCAAAGCACTCAAAATTTTAGGCTTCCCCGTAAAATCTTTTACAATGTCATCGAACATAGCATCAACAGTCCTTTTGTTTCCATCTGCCTTGTCAAAACCACAGTTATGTCCTTGCTCAACCTCTCAATGAAATGTCCGTACAATGTAACCTCTGTCAAATCCGTTCTTTAACAAGTGAAATCTAACAAGCCCACGATCATCAAACCGTTCACGACACAAGCATCTTTTGCATGGACAAAGTATCCTCTCCTCCCAACCAAAGGCATAATCAAGAAACGAATCAATAAATGCAATATGTTCACCACTCCCTCTAGCTACACTTGGATAGCTAACCATTTTTTCCTTCCACGCAAACATCGACTCCCGGCCCATTGTATCTAAACAACACATAATAAAAAATTACACAAATTTTCATTGTTCAAACATAATAAAAATAAACACAATCAATTTGCTACACAATACTAAAAGTGTCATGTATGTGTATATGTATGTGAATCGATCAACTAGCTTGTTCTTGGGATACATATATATACCATCTCCCAAAACAAACAAAACCATGTTACCATCCACACTCATTTACACTCTCACAACATGATACTAAACCGACGACATAAAGCATATAGAAACCATTAATACATACGAATAAACTCTCTTCAAGCATGCATTTATGGTTATTATAACTACTAGCTACTTGATTGAAATTCCAAGAAGTTAATGAAACCTTACATCCATGTGGCTTCATTGCTTTGAGTTATTGCTCACCATCCAAAAAATCTTCCATCAATGAAGGGAGAAGGAAACTACAAGTTCAGAAATAATTTTAGAAGGGTAGTTTGGAGCATTAAATGCTCAATTTGGCACCGGTTTTTGTGAATAGTATGTAAAACCGGTGCCATTTTCTATATTAGCACCGGTTTTTAACCGGTGCAAACTTTAACGGTGCCATTTTTCCCGCCTTTTTCTGGAATTCTTTTAGCACCGGTTTTGGTCATTTTTAGCACTAGATTCTAAAACCGGTACCAAATATCTACTTTACACCGGTTTTCTTCAATTTTTAGCACCGGTTTTCAAACCGGTTCAAATTTAGCACCGGATTTTGACATTTTTTAACACCGGTTTTTCAAACCGGTGCTAAAAATTCCAATTAACCGGTTATACAGATTTTTAGCACCGGTTTTCAAATCGGTGCTAATTTAAAACCGGTTTTTGTTATTTTTAGCACTGGTTTTTTGACCGGTGTAGTTTAACACCAGTTTTCATCAATTCTAGCACCAATTTTTTAATCGGTGTTATATTAACATCGGTTATAATAAATAAAGCCGGTGCTAACATAATTATAACCGGTGCTAAATTAACACCGGTTAAAAAACTGGTGCTAACAAAAAAAACCGTTGCTATTACATTATTTGCACCGGTTTTTTAAACCAATGCTAAAAAACCGGTGCTAGAGGTGGGTCTCTGGGGTAGTGAAGGCCCTTTCAAAGTGTCTTCTCTGGTTGCAGCTTTGATCGTCTTCAATTAAATGCGGTTAAAAACTGCCTTTAATTGATGTTTTTAAAGGCGGTTTTCATAAACATCAATTAAAGGTGGCTCTTAACTGCCTTTAAAAGGCCGGTAAAACCACCTTTAATAACTTCCAAACTCGGAACCAAGGTTGTTCCCTTTGGCCCAGGGTTCCGTTCCAAACTCGGAATGCTTATTGAAAGTGGTTCAGAACCACCTTCACCGGGTCGGTGGAACCACCTTTAATAGCTTCCGAGCTTGGAAACCATACAGCTTCGTTGATCTGGTACCAACGTTACAAACTCGAAACCTAATATGGTTCCAAGCTTGAAATCAAAATAGGAGCCAAATTTTGGCGATATGAGGTGGGAACTTCCCATATCCCCCCCCCCATTTTTGTCCTTCTTTGTAACGTTGTGCGCTTGCATTTTTTTGTGAATTTAGCTTCTGAGCTCAGAAGATGGTTCGACTAAGACATTACTAAAGAGACAAATTTTCTTATGAACTCGGAATCCAACACAGCTCCAAAGCTAAAATTAATATTTGCATTCATATGCCCAGCTCAAAATAGGCCTCATTCGATAGACATAATTGTAATATAATACACGAATATATTCTACAAGGTCACAAAAATCTATAGAAAATGCTAACTAAGCAATATTCTATAGATAGGAATTGAAATGAACACAATTCTATTCCAAACTATCACATCATACTAATATATCTAAACTGTGTTACTATACCAAGTTGGGATTCCCAAGAGTTGCGGAGCGGTTGAATGAGATGCCTAGCTAAACAATTCTTTGTGTTGTTGATGTCTTCTTTTGAATAGGGTCTCATTGCCTTCAGAAGAACCTGCATGTTTCAAGATATTAGCAAATATAATGTGGATATTGAGAAACTATTAACGTTTAGTAGAAGCTTATGTATAATTCCCTTGTCAATTTCAAGAAAATCCAACTTTACACCTTCAATGCACTCTATTGCGTACAACATTACGTAATAGCTGCACTTCCATGTTTGCGCTTGTTTAGTGATTTAAAACCACATAAAACTTGTAACGTGTAGAAACACATAAATAAAACACGTTGTAAAAAAGAAGAATACTAATTTATACTTTGATTTTAACCACTTCAAATTTGATTCCATCACCTTCGCTAGTATCCTTCATAGCAGACTCCAAAATCATGACAAATGCTTCCGATGGTTGGAAGTGAAAGGGGTCCATACAATACACTCGTTTCTTTTCCAGAACAATCATGATCAATCACCAATGCTCTCTAAACAAAAAAATTAAAAGTTAATGTTCATAAAATAGCGTAAATGATGTTTATAAACATAATTTGGATTGTAACTATAAACTTTCAATGTAGGGTGTAATGAATAATTTCTCATCCTTCCTCCTAAGGTTTTTGCGAATGTGGTCGATTCTCTCTCAATTTGTACAACCAATTTTTTGAGTCAACACCGGGCACATGTATTTGACTCATAACTTCTTTTGATTATACATTAAATACAAATACCTTGAAATTAAGAAATTTTTTACATTAGTTATAAACAATTTTAAATAAATAAATAGTAAACAAGAACTAAATGTATATATAAAAATAAATCTTACTTTACAAGATGTATATGGTTATTAGCATCTGATTAACTTTCTTACATTTCCATAAGTCCTCGAAACAACTCCATAGCACGATGTTATATCATTTCCCACAAAATACGCAACCGTTTCCCAAAAATGAGTAAGTTGAGTTCCGTTCATCTGGTTGAAGCCAATTGTTTAGCACTCGTACGAAGTGAGATGAGTCTTTTGTGCCTTGTGCTGTTGGAACCGGTTGTGTAATATTTTCTGGTGTTTCTTGGACCAGTTTGGGTATTTGTTGACCGGTTTTGGTGTGGTTTTGGTCGCTTTAGGTGTTGTTGTCCGTGCGACTTTCAAATGCCGATCCTTTATAGGATCAACATAAACTGGTTGACATGGCCACAAAAGAAACATTCCACATGTGGGATCAACATTTTTGTATTCGTTGTCCAGAATTGGCAACGGAACACCCTTCACCAACGCCTTCTCCAAAGAAACTCTAAACGAACCTTCTGCAATTGGTACGGTGTGATAATGTCTCATTAACTTATGCAAAACTCCATCGGCAACATGGAGTGGTCTACAATCTATGTCTTGATCAATGTATAATTCACACACATGCAAACCCTACATTTTTCAATCATTTCAACAAAATTGGTATGAACGATTTGAACAAGTTAAATGTGTACCTTTTTATCACTTGCGAGGATGGCCTTGTCGAGGTTTTCGACCTTGTCATTAAAAGTTTGAATGATTTCCTACCGATTTACCTCAACATCTTTGGGAGAATGGTGTGATCCTCTTGATGGACGTGTCCAATTGGGTGTCAAATCATCTATGTTCTTTGGAATAGCAAGGCTCGAGTGTTGGATCAACTTTCAAATGAGAATGTCTTATTTCTCAATTTTTTTCTCTTGTTGAAGCGCATATTTTTGCAATGTATGGATTCGCAATGGTTGTGCATGACCATAGAACCGAGTAATGCCAAACGCCTCTCATTGGGTCATGAACCCTCCCACTCCCCTAAAACAACCCGGGTTATCGAGTTTTCTTTTAGCCTCAATAAGTATGCATTTCTTAAATGTGGGTGTGAATTTCCCCTCCAATTTGTCATACTTTAATTTTTCCCAACCATCAAAATTGAAGGAATTGGTTAGAACATCTAACGGGAAATCTGTTGGTGAAGAAAAAGGAAAGGAAGTGAAGGATTACCACTTGTTTCACAATTTCTTTTTTGTCCTCCTTCTCATACATACCCTCCTTGTTTTGTAGACCTTTGAGGAATAAATTACATCTATCAATCTCATCCACATCCATTGGTCTTACACTTGCCCTTGCCTCTTTATCGGTCATCCCGACCTCGATTGCAATTTGAAAATATCTTTCAAAACCACCCATCCATACCCCCCATGACTTAAACAATGATGAACTAGATTCAAACCGGCCATGCATTGTTTTTCTTTTTGCGTACCCTATGTTAGAGACATGTCAACACTAAAGACACCTGACCTGCCTCCACCCGGGGTTGTTAATTGTAGCTAATTAACCTAAGTGGAGGCTTTCCTAAGGGTTTACAAGAAAACTAAGGCTTCTATATATATTAGTAGCTGCCAATATTAGGTTAAAATCCTAGTCACTTTTCCCTCTTGTGACTGAATCTTTCTGGAATAAACATCTCAAATCCGTGAATCTTCTGGAGCTGAAATTTAGTGCATTGGATATAAATCGGAAAGATGAATATTTTTATATATGTTAGAGGGAAATCGGATGAAAATTGAGAGAGTTATGGCCAAATAGTGAGAAACCGCAACCTGGCACGGGCCGTCGCGGATGGCGCGGCCCATGGGACGTACTTTTGTCCTTGCTAGCATGGGGCATAGAGTCTGATGTGAGCCATGAGGCATCATCCAGTACGGGTTACTAGATCAGGTGCGGGCCGCGTCGAGTCATCTGGCGTAGACCGTGGCCTTTGATACAGGCCGCCATTAGTGTGCTTGATTTGCAATTCTTAGCATGGGGCATCGTCAAGAGCATCAGTCTGCTCAGAAACCTGGCATAGGCTATGTGATTTTCCACACCCTTCTGTCTGGTCTTGGCATCTTAGACTTGGAACGGTGCGGGCCATCAAAAATGGGATGGTCTGCGCCCATACTTAAACCAATTTTGAGTGGAGTTGAGACTTGTGCTTGCGGCCCGATCATTTGGCGCGAGTCGCGCCATGTCCTCATGCTGAATCATTTGGAACAAACCATGGATTTGTACAGATTCAATTTGGTGCAGGCTGTGGCATCTGGCGCGGGTCGTTGGTGCCATTCACGAGCGGTTCATGCTGACCCGTGGTACCTTGGCCGGCTGAACTTGTTTCCTTCGCTATGGGTGAACCGCTAGTCCAATTTGAGAGTTTTAGTAGTTAATTTTATAGTGCTCGAGAAGAAGAATCCAATGGAATTATCCTTGAATTCTAATTCTTCTCAAATCGTTCTTTGACATTGGCGTAACTCATCAGACCACTATTCACCATTTCTCCTTTGGCCTTTTTGAACTCCAATGCTGCCTATCTTTGGCTCCATCCTTCTACTACCATGATTTTATGTTCATGGCCTTCATATACTACCACTGTAGAGGTGAATGGGCATAAATATCTTCTACCATCCTTGCGAACACCCTTTAATATCTTCTACCACTTTTACAAGCAGCCTTCACATAGAATGTAACAAAAAAATACCCATGGGCGACCTAATAAAGATGATCACATGGAAGATCTAGGAGCCCGTGGATACAAGATGTACATTCATACAAATTAACTCTACAAAACACGTGATTTAGACAAGAAAACCAAAAATGGTCGTCAAAACTCCTTGTCACGTAAACTCAACTAATACTAGCAATCCACCAAATAAAACAAGCTAAAAACTATGCCGAATGCAACGATTAACACGAACAAAATGAAGCACATCAACACCTTAATCTAAATACTCTGTAAATTTAACTTTAGATTACTAATGTTAGAATCATTCTCCAATGCCCTTCTCTTGGGGACCTCCCAACTCTCAAGTTGAATGTGGGTGTACGTTATCCATGACCAATCACCTTTCTCCAAAGAAAAAATGTAGTCCCAAGATAAAGTATATTTGTGTTCCTGCCAAATCTTGTACATCATGGTCGTTGCCTTCTTTCTTAGATATGCCATATCCGGGAAATCAAATTCAAACGGTCTCTAAGAGGATTTAGAACAATGAGATTTGAAATAAGGGGAAAGGTAATATGTACAATAAGAGAAGTGGAAATTAGGTGGAGAAGAACACTATGGCCATTAAGGGTACCTAGTACTCCATCCATAGGGTCTCCTTATAGTCTTTTGGAACCTAATGCCAACTATCATACTTGATGTCCACCCTTGTTCTTCCTATCTTCGCGACCCAACTAGACCACTTTTCACATTCTTCGGACAAACACTTGGCCGACTTGTTGAAAACCATTGAAGTTAATGCTTTCCTAGCAATCCTACGTTCTAGTGTTTTACAATGAGTTTTGGAAATTCTTCTCTCGTCGGACATATCCTCATCGTCGCTACTAAATCCTAACGTCTTGGGTTGATTATTTTGTGAATGTGACGCATCATCACGAGTCCGCTTCTTAGACATTCTTAAACCTACATTAACATATTCCTCGACAATTTGTGAAACTGACTTCATAAAACATAGATAGTGGATTTCTAAACCCTAAATTTGTCACTAGGTCAACAAACAACCCCCATGGGCAGTCGTCGGCGTACCTCTCAAAGTTAATATGTATAAGCCCAAAATGCTTAGTAAATACACACATGTGATAGAATGAGTGAATGGTTCAATGATCTACATTAGGTTTGGAAGTGGATATTAATTTCCCCCAAGACTTTATATCTTTTTCATAGTTATGAGGAATGCTATCACTTCCATATTGAAGATCAACATTCATTTCTTCTTAATAGTAATTCACAAAGGAAATTCGACGACCATTTGCAAACCTCATTGACAATCACTTTACGCGATCAACGACCACAAAGATATTTCATCTATGGCATTATACACGAAGACCCATAGATTTGACAACAAGCATTCGACCAAATGCATAGCCATTTAACCAAACATAGCATTCATTAGGCTAAACCTAGAGCAAACCACATTCAAGATTCAACCGTCCATTGCATCTATCGGATAAATATGAGAACAATCCACATTAGCATACTTATCTAGCAAGAATCACAACACATTATGCACAAGAGGTTCTAATTCCATGTTCTCAGATTTTCATGCCGAAGAGCTAAGAAATTGGCCCCTTTCCTAACACCCTAACACTTCAATCATACCAACACTTCATATATTCAAACAAAGCATAAATAAAGTAAGACATCACATTAAAACACATGAATGCTAAATAAAAAATGCTTCAAGAAAGAGTGAAATAGAGGATCTTAATACATAGATATGGAAGCTTCAATCAATTGCTCCCAAGTACAAACTAACCTAGATAATGAAAATGTATGATTAATCCTACAAAAACTTAGAAAAGAAAGAAGAAAAACTAGGGTTTTGAAACCCATAAAACCGCAGGAAAAAGAAGAGAAGGAGAAGAGAGAGAGAGGATAAGGTTTGATATTTATAGTATAAAAAGTAGAAAAGAGTTCTGGCAACACGTCCATTGCGACTCGCGACCAATCCTTCGTGAGTTGCGACCGAGCCAAGTTTTAGCATCTTGATTTCTTTCTTCTTTTAGTTTCAAGTCCTCATCTTCACTTCACTTATCTTAAATTCTTAAATGTCTTCAAAAGCTCAAATGCAAGTCTTCAAATCTTCAAGGGTATTCTTCAAAGTTTTCAAAGTCTCAAACAAATTGCTTTGGCACACAAAATCCTCTAGAAAAGTAATAAAAGCATAAAAGTCACTTTTAACTTTCCTTAGAGAATCTCAAGGCAAAATGCCACATCTAGAGCACAAAAGTGTACAAAAGTGAATCCTGAAAGTCCCAAAACAACCATATAAAATGGGCACATCAAACCTCCCCACACTTAAACCTTACTCGCCTTCGATTAAGAAAAGATTCAAGCACTCAAAGGAATTTATATGTCCACGTCCTAGACTAATATTCCCCCAATCAAATCCTTACAAAAACTCTCAATATCATAAATCTCAAAATCAAAGCTCAAATGAGAATTTTTCACACACACAACCTCAATATCAAAATCTAACCAAACCTACCACTTATCAATTCACTACCTATAAAAACATTTCAAAGTCCTTAATTGATAATCCCAAAGTCCAATGGCACAATATGAAGTTAAAACCATATGAGAGGTTCAAGCACATACTTCACTTCATACTAATATATCAACCAAAATCCAATGGTACAAAATGAAGTGAAAACCATATAGGAGGTTCAAACACATACATCACTCTATACCAATATATCAACCCAAAAATAAAGCATACCAAGAGTAAAAAATTTCATAACCATACTTTGTATTCAACCCGCTAAGTTAACCAATCCCTAGAGGTCCTATGATGCTAGGCTACTTGATACATCCATATGTCAACCACAACCTTATGACTCCAACGCCGGTAAATGAGCAGAAAAGTAACAAAAATTTCTTTTTCTTTTATCTTCTCTCTTTCTCTCATTTTTCCAAGGAGCCCCTTCGGGTTTTAATCCTAGTCACACATCATATTTCTTTTGGCTCACATATCTCCCCCATTTAGCCTCTCATTTTTACCTAGGCTACCCTTTCGGGTTTTTTACATATTCGGGCCCCCAATGTTAACTATGTTGCCCTCTCAAGTTTTCAACTTAGCGGGTTTTCTTTTTAATTTTTTTTTCTTTTCCATTTTCTTTTTTAAAAATATTTTTTCAATTTTTCAAATGTTTTCTTCCTTTTTCTCATGTTTTTCCAATCAAAAGTAGCAAAAAGCATTCCAAATCAAGCTTGCATGCATGTGAGTCCTCTAACCCCTCCCCGCACTTAAAACATTGCATTGCCCTGAATGTAAACATATAGGGCAAGAACAATAAAAACTCAAGGTAAGAGGTAGAGTGACTCATTTTTCTCCGCATAGTCGCCGGTGATATGGTGCAATCCCATGTATTTGTAAAGAATCGGTCTCGAAATTGGTTTCGGAGCCGGGGGGAGCAAAAGTGTCGTCGAAGAACTCACCCCTCAAGCAAAACATTATCTCATTGGCGCCGTTTGATCAAGACTAACACCACAAAGAACAACATCAAACTCACAAGTACATAAGGATTTGTAATACTAGGTTTAGATTCAAAAGTTAATAACCATAGTATTCTCAAAGAACAACCAATCCATCATACAATCACCACTATGAAATTATCCAATAAAAATATCTAACATATATCGACAAATATTCAAGCATCATTATAGAATATAGCAATCAAAAGCACAATGATGCAGTCGGCATACTATGATTAACGAAAGCATTATAAAGATGCCAGAATATTCATGTCTATATATGTAAGATGGTGGAGGAAGGAGTGGAGGTATGGTGGTTCTTGGGAGTATTTGGTGGAGAGGAAGAAAGGATTATCCAGTGTTTAAACACCATTAAAAAACCCGTCTCTCCATCGTAACAGTCCCTTTCGCGACTGGCGAAGCCTTGTCGCGACTCGCGATGAAACCTTCGCGACTCACAAAAAGTTGGATATGTGTGCTCACTTCTTTCAGAAATTTTTATGATTCCATCGCGACTCGTGATGCCCGTGTCGTGACTCACGGCAAGCTGGTGTTGGGAGTTCATTTTTGCTCCCATGTTCATCGCAACATATCCCTCACGACTCGCGACAAATAGGGTTTCCCAGCATTTAGAAAAAACTTTCTTACCAACTTTCCAAGCTTTTTTCCCTTTCTCATTGGTCTCATTCCTTCATCTCCTCCAATGCAATGTGCTTCACTTTGCTACAAAATCACATAAAAATACACCATAAAAAGAACAAGACAACACAACGAAAAATAATCAACAAAAACCAAAATAAAAGTCCAATTTATTTACGTCATCGGCATGACATAGCTCCATATGTTTAAGGTCATCGGCACAACTCTAATGTTATTCATATGGGGAAGGCTTGAACCCCTTCAGCATGAGCATCCAAAAGTAGAGGGGTGGGAGTACAAAACTTTCAAGAGGAAATTTGTGTGGAGGTGGAGTTAGTTTTAAGAGTAGGGTGGTTAGGAGGCTTGGGATAAGTCTTTTGGCTTCTCTCTTATCTCCTTTAAAAATTCCGAAAATGTTGAAGTTAGTTCACTTGGTGTGGGTAGGGATGATGATGTAAAGAACAATGAATGTAGCATAATCACCTCTTCATCCACTTTGTTGTCTTCCACAACCAACTTCTCATCCCCTTTGAACTCGAACTCATTCATCAAGGTGACCTCACTCACCAAATCTTCGAGTTCAACTTGAATGGTGTATTTTTGGAATCATGAACTTCTATTTGGGCCACCACTTCACTTATATTTCTCATATACCCCTCAATAACCTCAACACTAGAGTAGATCCGAGTGTCCAGTTCCTCACTAGTCTTGGCCAAGTTGTTCAAGTTTGCTATTGCATTCATGACTTCCTCACGTGTCAACCTTGAACTTTCTTGGTGGGCTTGGTTTTGGGGCATGGTATAAGATGGTGAAAGCCAAATATTTTTGCTCGTATTGTTGGTTTTCCAGCTCATTCTCATACCACCAATCCGGATTACCATTACACTCCGGATTGTAAGAATTGTGGTATGGATACCATTCTTGGTCTTCTTGCTCTTGAAAACAAACATCTCCTACCTCTTGGTAGCACTCTTCATCATACCCTTGGTTTTGGAAACCAATGGTTCTTTCCCCCTCATAGTGTTCCTCTCTCAACATATAGCAAGATTCGGTAGGATGGTCGGAATGACACATCCTACAAAACCTTGCTTGTTGAACATCTCTTCTCATCGTGAGTTCCCTCAAGGTGAGACACTCTAGATTTTTTCTTTTTCAAAAGTTTGGAATCATATTGCAAGGATTCTCGATAAAAATTTACCAAGAACTCAAGCAATACCTACTCGGAACATAAACAACCACTAAGAAGTGAAAAATAAAAACTAGCTAATATGCAACCAAATATGCCAAACACTAAAAAATAAACGCCTCCTCCCCGGCAGCGGAACCAAAATTTGGGAGATCGTCATTGTACCTCTCAAAGTTAATATTTATAAGCCCGAAGTGCTTACTAAATACAATTAAGTAGATAGTGGCAAATCGGGGTCGTCCACGAAGAAGAGTGATTTTCTTAAGCGTTTAAACATATAATGTGAATATTATGCTAGTATATATATATAAGCAAGTAAATTGGGGGGTGGTTAGTTTTCCTAAGTTATGAATTCAAAGAGAAAATTTAAGTAACTATACTAATTATGCAACAACTAAGAAAAAGAGATAGAAACTACAAAAGACAAAGCCCTAGAAGCAATTAATATCCACTTCCAAACCTAATGTAGATCATTGAACCATTCACTCATTCTATCACATTTGTTACCTAAGAGGAATGCTTTCACTTCCCAATTGAAGATCAACATTCATTTCTTCTTAATAGTAATTCACAAAGGCAATTCGACGACCATTTGCAAACCTCATTGACAATCACTTTAGGCGATCAACGACCACAAAGATATTTCATCTATGGCATTATACACGAAAACCCATAGATTTGACAAGAACCATTCAACCAAACGCATAGTCCTTTAACCAAGCATAGCCTTTATTAGGCTAAACCTAGAGCAAACCACATTCAAGATTCAACCGTCCATTGCATCTATTGAATAAATATGATAACAATCCACATTAACATACTTATCTAGCAAGAATCACAACACATTATGCACAAGAGGTTCTAATTCCATGTTCTCAGATTTTCATGCCAAAGAGCTAAGAAATTGGTCACTTTCCTATCATCGCAACACTTCAATCATACAAACACTTCATACACTCAAACAAAGTATAAATGAAGTAATGCATCAAATTAAAACACATGAATACTAAATAACAAGTGCTTCAAGAATGAGTGAAATAAAGGTTCTTACTACATATATATGGAAGTTTCAATCAATTGTTCATAAGTACAAACTAACCTAGATAATGAAAATTTATGATCAATCCAACAAAAAGTTAGAAAAGAAAGAAGAAAAACTAGGGTTTTGAAACCCATCAAATTGCAGGAAAAAGATGAGGAGAAGAGAGAGAGGATAAGGTTTGATATTTATAGTACAAAAAGTAGAAAACAGTTCTGGCCACACGTCCATCGCGACTCACGACCAATCCTTCGTGAGTTGCGACCGAGCCAAGTTTCAGCATCTTGATGTCTTTCTTCTTTTAGTGTCAAGTCCTCATCTTCACTTCACTTATCTTCAATTCTTCAAATCTTCAAAAGCTCAAAAGAAAGTCTTCAAATCTTCAAAGGTATTCTTTAAAGTCATCAAAGTTTTCAAAGTTTTTGAACAAATTACCTTGTCATACAAAATTTTCTAAAAAAGTAATATAAGCGTAAAAGTCACGTTTAACTCTCCTTAGAGAATTTCAAGGCAAAATGTCATATCTAAAGCACAAAAGTGTACAAAAGTGAATCATAAAAGTACCAAAATAAAAAATGGGCACATTACCCCACTAGATAAAATACAATATATCATAACTCTGAGTACTACCTAAATCACAATCATTAGGTATTCACTTCATATAGAAGATTAAACTACCAATTTAAACAATGGCCCTAAAAAAACTCAATCATGAAAGAAACCATCTCTCCCCTTAAAGAAATCTAGGGTTTAGAACCACCAACCTTTACATCAAATAAGTCAAAGATTGTCAACCTACAACTAGAGTAGTAAATGAGCTCCTTCCCCATAAAATTTGAGAAAACAAAGTGAAAATTTACCAAAATGAAGAGGAAAGTAGGTGTATTAATCATGAACACAAACCTTTGATTTGAAGATGACGAGAAATGGATATTTAAAGTTGAAAGAAATGGAGTATAAGGATGGAGAGGTTTTGGTGTGGGAGAAAAGGTGGGAAAATGGTGGGTTTTCATCGGGTAATTAATACCCTTTTGAAAAACTTCCTTTATTGCTATTTTTTGCGCCTAACAGAGCTTCCGAACTCAGAAGTCTATCGGCCCTTTAACTCGTACCCTAAGAACAGGTTCCGAACTCGTAACAACATTTAATATTAAAAAAATTCCCATATCAGAGCATTGACTGTCATACTCAAAAGCCCAAATTGAGCCTCTCCTCTAACCCTAACCATTAAATTCTTCAGCAATTCTACAATCCCACAACAATGTCGAGGCCTACGCACATAAGGAATATCACAGGGGCAGCGAGTGACCGTAGCCATCAACCGTCACCGAGATTGGGCCCTCGGAACAATTTTTCAATCAGAAGTAAAAGAGAGGTATGTGGAATTTTTAAAGCATGAAGTCATTAATTACAAGGTTATTCGGATATCATCTATAACAGATTTCATTTTGTACTATTTATTAGATATATTCAAAGTTCAATACCCTGAGAATTTGTTGTGCTTGGAGGAAAATGTCTACGTAGACGAGGTGATTCAATTTTATGGCAATATAGGATAAAGCATGAATAATAGGGATAGTACCAAGGTCAATGGAAAACTAATTACGATTAACAATTTTACAATCAATGAAGTCATAGGATCAAGATATACCTCCCCCGAGCAATTGATACCCGATATCGATCCCGATGGCCCTCTAGAATCTATCACCAACAAAGTTGGCCATCGGTCACAAAATCCACCCCCATAGGCCACGTAAAAATGGCTAGGAAATATTTCCATCGGACTAGAATTACGACTGGTCCGACAGAGAGTTATGACATTGGGGTTCTTACGGTTGAGCAAATGTGTTGCCCATGGGTGGTCACACATGTAAGCCGACCATCGGTAATTTAATGCTCTTTTACTACATGATATAGGGTGTGAAGATAAACCCCAGGTTCACCATCATTATGAGCATGCTCAAGGCCGCAAATATGAAGAAGAATGATCTACCCTACGGTGGATTGATTACGACTATGATAAAAAAACTGGAGTCCTTCCCCAAGACCGTCCCCTCCGATTGGAGTATTATGATAATGCGTGGTTCCAACATAAGCAGTTAAAGATCGGATTTGACGATAGATGGGAGCAATGCGCGATCCCGTGTCAAGCCGCGAAGAATGTAAAAAGGGCTAGGGATGAGGATCTTGATAGTGCTGAGGGTTCGTCTTACGTAAGTTTTAAAATTTGTTTTTGTAGATTTTTAATATTATATCCACATAATATTTTTTGTGATTTTTGAAGATTGTGTGTAATTTGCTTATGTTGACAGATTCCAAAGTAGTTGGAAGAGCCAAATTGGTCGGTACTGGAATTGCATTCGCGGCGACACGGAGCAAACCCACGAGATGTTGGCTAGAGTAGAGGCGTAGAAAAAATGTTTCATGGAATCGCAGGGAATCAATCGTGTGCTAAGCGAGGATGAAGAGTCACCTAACATTGAGCTGGTTTTTTTGGAGAGTGGGGAAGAAGCGGAATATGGTGCTAACCAAGAGGAAGGCAATCTCGATGAGGACGTTGATCGCATGTTCAAGTGTGTTATGGAGAATGAGAAGAAAAAAATTTATCTATCATGTTATGTTTCTAAACATAGTACGTTGAATGTCATTTTTAATGTGTAGGGATTATGTACTTTGAATTTTGATAAAATTCTAGAATTGTATTTCATTTCGGTAATTTCAGTATTTTTCTAAGCTTATTACGCTAGCCAATGTGATTTAAAAAATGGGTATTGGCTGACTTTAAAAAAATAAATTGGACATGAAATGCTTAAAGATTTGAAAAATGACCATTGGAGCCGACGGATTTCCGAGCTCGGAAATTGATCTTGTATTTAAAAAAAGACAAGATGATGTTACGAGTTTGAAAGTCGTTCGGCTTCAATTGACCATTGTTGTCGATATATTTTCCAAGTTCAGAATTACACGTTACGAGCTCGTCCCCCCATTTTTTGCCCTTCTTGAGTTTAAAAAAATGTAGCATTTTCTGAGAATTAAATTGGTTCCGAGTCTGGAACCAATTCGGCCCCTGTTACTAACTCAAAAAATACTCTATATTTGGAAAAAAAATAACCAAATCGAGTCAAACCTTCATTCCACCGAATTTCAAAAACCCTCAACAACTTTCCAACCTCGGAGATACAATTGGCTTCTACCACTCTTATACTTGGTCGACGTTGATTCTCATATGGCAAGAGGAGGTTCATCACGCATCCCTCGCTCTAGATCGACCGACAACAATCCCGAGTATGAGAATGTTAAATTTGTTTCTTTTAGTGCTCAAAAGAGGCATGAACTATTACGTTCAAAAGGGAAATTGATTGATTGTTATGTGGTTGACTTCAATGAGTATTTGCGAATAGGTTTAGCCGATCCCTAGAAAAGTTTAAGGACCAACATGTGGAGAAATTGCTCGCTTGCACCAAATCCTCCTGTTTTGATTTAGTTTGTCAATTCTATGGTAATCCACATGATCTTGCGAATGAGGCTTACTCCCCTAGGGTAGGGGGATTGATATAGCAATTTATCAATGGATTTTGAATGAAAGCCTAGAGTGCCCGTATAGGAACCCGAAAAACATTGCGGGTTCGCTGGATGATTGTTATTATAGGAGAAAATGGCCACTACTTGTTAATTACCCATAAGTAGACCCTATCTAATGTAGTGTGAGGAATTTCCAACAGAATACGACGGATTTGGGTAAGCATGAAAATTTTTATCTTCCACATTTGCCAATCAACAATCGTAGTCTATGAAATGATTGCAAGATTTTTAGTTCCATCCTCAGTACACGTCACCGAGCCTAGCTATGCCACCTTGATGTTCTATTTCATAATAGAGGGTAGGAAGATCTACCCCGGGGCGGCGATATTTAAGCGCATGTTGTGGGCTGCCACCTCAACGAGGTTGGTGAGCAGTCTCCCATACGAGAGTTTGATAATCCTCATATTGAGGAAGGTTGAGAGGTTTCAAATTGCCAGTGAAGAGAAACCACCGAAGTTTTTTGACAAAAATTACTTTAAAATAGAGGGTGGATCTTGGTTGATCATAAGGAGTGCAATAAGCATCAAGATGGCGGGGAGCCTAGCAAGAGGCCGAGAGTTGAACAAGGTTAGTGAAATTAATTTATATTTTATTACGTATATTGTCATACATATTAATTTCCGTGTGTTAAACTTTTGTAGATTCGGGAAGGCCTACCTCAAAGGAAAAAAATATTTCTATAAGTGGGTTCTCAAGGAGTTCGCTACGATGAAGGCGGGGGTTTTGAAGATTGAGAAAAGACAAAGAGGCTACAAATGTCATCTCGTGGCAATGCACTGACCTCGTCATGACCGATCCACATCCACGGGCAATCTAGAGGATGACTTGGAATCACACATTCCATAAATGTAGCTTTCTTTGAATCTTATTTGATCGTTCAACTAGTTTTGTTTTAAGGATGGTTGTTTATTTCTAACCGGTAGTTTGGAAATTGATTTATGGTTGACTTTAGCAATTGCCTTGTCTTAACTATGGATTGATATTTTAATTATAATGTGAGATGTCATTTCTTATTTAGAGTTTTTTTTCAACTTCTTAAACATTACTAGATGTTAGCTGCTTAACAAAACTTAGCTCATTCAAATATTTAGGACTTCATTTTCGAAACAAAGACAATTACAATCATTGAAGCTACTTCTTATGTTTTCTTTTCTTCGAAACTTTCTTGGCCCTCCTCTTTTTACATGTGACCTTTCCAAGGACATCAACCCAAATTCCCTCATCATGATCGGTACATCCGATGTACCTGTTCAAACTTAAATTGTCCTCCTCAAACAAGATAGCATCATAGATAGCAACACCAGTTGAATTTTAACTGAAACCAAGAATTTTTTTGACTTCATAATCTTAAACAAATGCGTGTTTCCCTTCCACAACAATCTCCCACCTAGGATTAGAAGGTCCCTCACAGAGAAAACCAGGTGCACTTAGGAGGCCAAGATGAAAGGATCTTCCCGCCAACCGATCTGACTCATGTCAACAAGGGTGAAACAAAAATCCTCAGTATGCTATCTTTTGTTGAAATCCACCCACTAGCATTTAAAAATAGAAACTCGCATAGTGACATAGTCAAGCTTCCAGATATCTGAAATTGTGCCAAAGTAACACTAGTGACTAGTGAGCGTACATTGGATTATTATCCCTCCTATTACCGACATGCGAAGCTTCTAAAACGAGAGACTCTACTGTTCTGAGACACCCTTATCATCCACTAATTTTGTGGCAAACGTAAAACACATTAACATTGTATCCTCTATAAGAGAGAACGGTACCAGGTGGTCTACGAGCCAACCATTGGTGTCATAGGATAGTCTTCCACGGATACGTGTTCACGCAACCATGGCGAAAAAGTCCCACTATGTAATTGCAGGACCTAGGCTTCATTAAAATTAGAGTTCGCAACTCTAACGGCATCCATGTGAATATCTATATATGGAACATCTTTATGATTGCAAAGAACATAAATATGGGCAGTACTTAAATCTTCTACGCCAAGGCTTAAAGGTTTCCCTTGCCTAACCCCATTATCTTCCAACTGTCCCGCATGTCATTGAGTTGGAACCCTAACCGAATCGATCTCCTTCGAATAATTGGTACAAAACTCGATGACCTCCTCTGCCACATACCTATGTACAATACTTGCATCAGGCCTGTACCGATTCTTCACAAAATGCTTGAATATTTTCATATACATCTCAAACGCGTACATCCACCTCAGAAACACAGGACCACAAAGCTTTACCTCACGGAACACACAAGTGGGCCTTAATGTTAAAGAATGATGGTGGAAAATACATTTCCATCCGACACAAAAATTCAACAATCATTGACTGGAAACGGTTCAACTTCGACACACTAATGTTTTTGCTACAAATGGACTTGAAAAATAAGAAAAGCTCCGTAATGCATAGTCTTACATGTGATGGCAATGACGATCGAATCACATTGAAATTCAATTCCTGCATTAGATTATAATAATCATGAGACTTCAACCCAACTAGCTTCAACTCCTCAACTGACACATAAATGTGATGTTCGAGGAATACGCGGTCGAGACCATAACACTTTTAAGGGTCTCACAAAAAGATTTTTTTTTCTCCGATTGAGAAATAGAATAGCAAGCAGGGGGCAAGAAACAATTTTCATTGAAACTCACAGGGCTTTAGTTCTTCTTAATATCCATCTCAACCAAATCTAACCGAACCTTAAGTCCATCCTTTATTTTCCCAGGGGTATTCAACAAGGTCCCGACCAAAGAATCACACATATTCTTCCCAATGTGCATAAAATCGAGACGATTATTAACATACAAATGCTCCCAATAAGGAAATCTGAAGAAAATAGAGCATTTCTTAGGCAAATTCTTCATTGATTCAGATATCTGAGTGCATGTTCATGCAACCGTTGCATCTCTAGCCTCTACTTTCCCAATT
Source organism: Rubia yunnanensis (assembly GCA_037428765.1). Classification (NCBI taxonomy): domain Eukaryota; kingdom Viridiplantae; phylum Streptophyta; class Magnoliopsida; order Gentianales; family Rubiaceae; genus Rubia; species Rubia yunnanensis. The sequence goes on along the minus strand of CM075061.1, from coordinate 113,465,339 downwards.
GAACCATTTTTTGGCAATCGCCATGGATGATACATCGGAAGAAGCCTACGATGACCTTGATATACAGTTTTACAACCATGCTTCAATTGGTGGTAATCTATGTCCTTCTCACACACGGGGAATGCAAAGTGGCCTTTCACTGAGTAACTGGACAAAATATCATATGCAGAAAAATTATTAATAGTACAAAATAACATTTCTTTCAATATAAAGTAATCTTCAACACTCCCGTCATATGTCCGCACACCCTTCTTAAATAACGTCAACAAATCCTCAACAAAAGGAGCAAGATACACATCTATGTCATTAGCTGGTTGTTTAGGATCGAAAATTATCACCGATAACAACACATACTTACGTTTCATTACCAAATGGAAGATTGTAGATAACCAACATAACAAGCCAAGAACTATGTGTACTATTAATATTAACAAATTGATTCATTCCATTGGTACACAGGCCAAACCTCAAATGCCAGGGTTCTTTTCAAAACTCGGGGTAAAGAGCGTCAATTTTATTCATTGCTCACCATCTGACGTATGTCTAATCACATCATCCACAGGTCGATCCCTCTCCGCGTGCCATCACAATAATTTTGCATTTTCCTTACACGCAAATAATTTCTGCAATCAGGGAACGATTGGGAGATACGACATCACTTTTGTCAGTGTTTTTTTTTGTTTTAGTCGGTAAATAGGTAAATAGTATATACGGTGGAGCCCTGAAAGAGCCCACCAAATACAAAATCAATCCAACCCTAGGTTACTAGATGAACCTAGGGAGTAAAGTTCAGAAGAGAGATGGTGGGGGGGGGGGGGAAATAAGACTCTTAGAGCACCACCCCGCCCCCCATTATCTAAATAAAGACTAACAACCCTTAGCAACATAAATCCAGGTAAGGGAAACGAAACAAGTCCTAACGATAGTGGGACCGACAGCAGCAACCTGAAATGGGGACAGGCTAAGAAATACTAGGTAAATGGGGTGAGAACAAACTCACTACCCATAAGCTAGTAAACCGCTTCTACCCCTAACAAATGGGGTCATCTTCATTCGAATTCCATAATGCGACCGAGAAAAGGACTCGGGTCTTGTGCTAATGTCGTCGCCGGAATGTTGATGAAGGTACAAAAAATTCGAGGCAAATGGTTTGAATATCCTAATGCAGCCGAGAGTGTCTCGGGTCTTGGGTGTCGCATGAAATTGAAGCCGATGATCGGAGTGGATATCTGCTTCTACCATGTACATTCCTAAGGTGGAGATAGAGGAATGTTATTGTCCTTCAAGCATTCTCTTGTTGGCGCCGAGAATGATTAGGTGGGCAAAGGAAAAGGTAAAATGAGGCCGTGCCTCCTGCCTTTGTTAATCCCAGTCGAATCAACCTCCTGAAGATGAGAGAATTGATGCACTTATACCGCGTGCATCAAACGTGGCGATTATGTAATCGCCCTCTCCATTTTGAGCAAATGGACAGCTTTCTGCCGATTTAGCACAGAGTGCAGCGCGGGCAGAGAGCGCATAAATAACCGTCAAATAGTTAGTAAAAACTAGGCTTAAGAGAAAGAGCATCAGTAACAATGGCGTTGCTCTTTAACTTCTTGCCTGACCGTGATAACCGAGCTCCGGAATCGTGCTGAGGATCGGGTTCTGCCGCGCCTCACGGTGATGCACGTCGAGCACACGAGCTCATTCGGACGTCCCCTCGAGCACACGAACTCCTCCGACGCTTGAAAACCTCCTCGAGCACTCGAACTCTTCCGGCACTCGAACAACTCCTCGAGTACTGGAACTCCTCCTCTTCTCGAAGACCTCCTCGACCAGTCGAACTCCTCCTCGATTCATCGAACACCTCCTCGAGTACTCGATGTCCCCCAACACTCGTAAACCTCCTCGAGCACTCGAACCCCTCCAACATTCGAAAACCTCCTCGAGCACTCGAACTCCTCCAGCACTCGAACACCTCCTCGAGTCCTCTTACTCCTCCAACACTCGAAAACCTTCTCGAGCACTCGATCCCCTGCAACACTGGGAGATCTCCTGGAGCACTCGAACTCATTTAGACGTCTCATCTAGCAGTGGGACTCCTCCACCACTCGAAAACCTCCTCGAGCACTCGAACTCCTCCTGTTCTGGAAGACTTCCTCGACCAGTCGAACTCCTTCTCGAGTAGTCGAACACCTGCTCGAGTACTCAAAATCCCCCAACACTCGAACACCTCCTCTAGTACTCGAAATCCTCCAAACACTGCAAAACCTCCTCGAGCACTCGAACTCCTGTAACACTCGAAAAACCTCCTCGAGCACTCGAACTCCTCCAACACTCGCCAACATTCTCCTACGCTCGATAACCCCCTCTAGCACTCGTACTTCTCCTACAATCGCAGACCTCCTCGATCACACGAACTCCTCAGACGCCTGAAAACGTCCTCGAGCTCTCGAAGGCCTCCTGAGCGCTCGAATCAATTAATACAGATGCTCTTCTGGGAACAAGCGATTAATCACCATGAAACAGTCTTTCATGACGATTTTTACCACTCGATCAGCACTAGGTTGAGCACCGTTCATAACAACACTATTTCTTTCTCTCCAAAGGCGATAGATGGTGGTGATCAATGCTAGAATTCCAAGCTTATTACGAACCTTTGAGCCTTTTATTTGCCTCTTTACCCATGACATGGAGCTTGCAATTGTGTCTGTCTGTCTCCTGAGCCCAATCCAAGTCCTGATACGCCCCCATACCACTTTCGAGAATTCACATTTGAAGAACAAGTGCTCATTAGTTTCCTCTTCAAGATGCCATAATGAGCATATCTTCTCCATATTATCCCCTTCCTCAGATCGGTGTTTATCTTTCGTATAGAGTCTCTGGATTGCAGCCAGCCATACAATGAATGAGAACTTGGGCGGGATAAAACCACGCCAAATGCTAACGAAGAGCTTCTCCTCCGAGCGACCTTGAACATACACATTCGGATAACGATGCCGGTACATGTAGAAATAAGCTTTACTTGTGAATTTCCCCGAGCCAGACCATGAGCAAAGATGATCTTTTAGTTCTTGCAAATCCCCCTGAAACATACCTATCATTTCGTTCCTCAGCTTACACAGGTCGCCAAAGTAGCTCGAAAATCTCTTCCCAAGCCTGCCATTTGGTGTCCTCGGATTTAAGCACCAAAAATCCTGCCCTTGAAGATAAAATGAGTGAGTCCATTTGACCCACAGGCTGTCCTTCTTCATATGGATATCCCACAGCCTTTGGGTTTTCTTTGTTTTAGTTAACACTTCCGCACCCATCGCAATTTTCCCCCTCTTCAATTTGTGCCGAGACTCACAACATACCCGGCATGTTTCTACATTTTCATCTTCCTTCCCCCGGTACAAAATACAATCATTCAATCTATCATGTATTTTTTTCAATTCCAATCACATTAGGCAGAGAACTTTTTTCGCATCATGTTACCTTCGGGGACAAATTCCTAAGCAATTCAAGAGTTTTGGCCGTCGACTTATCAGTTCACCCAAATCTGGCCTTCAAATTCATCATCCTCATAGTCGCACTAAGTACAGAATATTTTGAACCATTGTACAATGGCATCTCTTTGTCATCAAGTAAAGCTTGTAATGTCTCGGGTTTACCGTGGAACTCTCTTGCAATATCCTCAACCATTTCATCAAATTCCGCATTCCCATCTAATTCATCTTCCACATTCATGTTACTTAAATTAATCATCCGCGCCGATTCTCTAACTTCCCCATGGCATACCCAATGAGTGTAGGAACTTTGAAACCCCTTTCGTTATTAGATGTCCTTGCAACTTCTTCCTCCCATAATACACATCGTTCCTACAATATTTACACAGGCATCGGGCTCATGCAACACCATTTTTAGAAGAACCTTCAAACGCTACCGTAAGAAATGTTTTAATCAATGACATGTAATTGGGTGATTTTCTAAGATCATTACCAATGAGTTCATCTCATTCCATTACTCACAAGTCAATTACGATGCAACCCATTAGCGTTCTCACAACAATAATCACTAACCCTAAACTCTAGTTAACCTAATTACAAAAACTAATTCAAGAGTTATGTATATATATATGTGTGTGTGTGTGTGTGTGTGGAGTGGGTCTCCAGACAGACGGCATGTCCATAAGCTTATGGACAAGCTACTTATTTTGTACCTTATACACTGCATTTATTAAATTACATACAAAATTTAAATTTTTTGAAAAAATTTTTTATATCGTATATTTTTATATTTTCACCTTCGAATACATATTATTACTTTTTAACATATAAAATAATATATTTAAATTTTATTAAAAAATTACAGCATTTAAGATAATAGCTCATGTGGATTGTCCATGAGTCTCTGGAAAGACCGTCTTTCCAGAGACTTTCTCATGTGTAAAACCGATAATAATGTACAATAAAATTTTAGACAACTTACCTTCTCCAATGAATACAATGCTCTATAATGGACTAGGAAAGGGAGAAAACCCTTAAATTTTGATTGTTTGTGAAGATTTTAGAAAATGGGCGCATTTTTTTATTAAACTGAGTGGTCTCCGAGTTTGAAACCCACATTTAAAGATATTACTTTGAAAATTACCGTTCCGAGTTCAAAACCTTGCCCCTGATACGAACCTCAAAAATCTACCGTCTTTTCACGATTGTTACATACAACCTGTTACGAGCTCGGAAGGCCATTCGGTCCACTTTCTGAACTTGGAACAATACTCAATCAAAGGCGGTTGGACACAACTGCCTTTAATTAGGGGGCGGTGATAAGGTTAAACACCTTTAATTATTCCTAATCAAAGGCGATTATTCAAAATCCACATTCAATTGAAAAATAATCACCTTTAATTCAATTTTTCCTGGGCCGGTCAGGCGTTCCGAGTTCAGAATATGTAAAACAATGTGGTTATGCATTTTTTTATCAGTAACCCCCTTCTATCGCCGCCTTTAATTGGCTGGTCTCTACTAATGAACAAAGAACATACCAAATATGAATAATAGAACAAAAATTGAGGAATAATACAACAGTAAACAAATCCTAGACATATGACATACCTCATCTGGCGAACAATGCAACAATCGGCGAAGAAACAAACCGGTGGCGACGCCGAAGAATAAGCGAAACCAGCAGGCTGAGAATTGCATAGAAGAGGCAGAAAACACAAAGAAAAGGCGGAGAAACACGAAGAAGTGGCGGAGAAATAAGCGACGATGGAGAAACGAAGAAGAGGCGGAGAAGAGGTTGAGAACGCAAAGAGAACCATCAGAGGGAGAAGAGAGAAATCGCTGGAGAGAGAAAAAAAGAGAAGCTATAGAAGAAAGGGAAATTAGGTCTTCCATTTAATAAAAAAATTAAAATAATATTAATTACAAATAAAACCTCAATTTGCAAAATAGTCCCTAGCCTATCCATAAATTTATAGATATGCCTCCTTTCCTGAGAGTTTCTGTATTTAAAATTGCTATAAAAATGTATGTGTTGTAAATAATACTCCCTCCGTCCCCCGGCTATTTTTGCACTCTTTCCTTTTTGATACATCCCAGCTGGTTTTGCACGCTTCACTTTATTTCCTTTTTGAGCAAGCTTTTATTTATTTTTTATGTTGAAAAATGATGAAATTAAATGGAAAAGGAAAATAAAATAAAGGTACCCCACCAGCACATGGGCAAGAAGACATATAATAATGAATTCTTAAAAAAACTTTATCTCTCTCTCCGCAAAAATAGCTGGGACGAAGGGAGTAATTCTTAAATTATGTCTAACAACTCTAATTCTGTCCAAAATGTTTGGATTAGAGATGCCAATGCAACAAGCTAAATGGCATAAAGTTCCATCAGATTATGCGAGATGCTCATCACCACATTTACCTCATCAAGGTGGCTACAGTCCAAGAAGGGGGGAGTCGTGGATCTCCCATCTCATGCGTATGATAGCCACCTATTTCTGGAAGGCATAGAATAGAGCAAGCTACCAGACAACTAGCAAGAACATTAGATATATTTGCAAGGTATTCAGGTTAAAGGATTAACTTAGAACAATCGGTCATTCAGGTTAGCCTCAATACCTTTTCTCAAGCAGAGAGCTATCTTAGATATATTCTAAATATTCACAGATCAGGGCTAGGGGGGAAATACTTAGGTATGGACATTCTTTCCACAAAGTCCATGTGTCAGACACACAGATATCTAATCCAGAGGATATCTGAGCGACTTGATACTTGGTAGAAATGGTACCTAAGCCTCGCAGGCAGAATTACCTTAGCCAAACATGTAATGTCCACAATGCCTCTATACCCATTAGGGATCTTGAAAATGCCTAAATAAACGCAAGATGGAAGTTACACAGTTAAATAGGGTTACCATAGTCAATCCTCAGTTTTACAATCAGTAAGCCGCTAGGGAACAACAAAGAATTGGACAAAGCTATGGAACATCAAGGTGCCCATGAAAATCATTATGCATACATGGAGGGCAATACAGAACGCTATCCCAACGGCACACAATTTTTTCAAAAGGGGATTAATTACTAACCCGATTTGTAGCATCTGCTAATTAGGACAAGGGGAGACGGTGGACCATGTCTTCCACCATTGTCAAGCAGCTCAACAAGTTTGGCGGGCTTCGCCGCTGGGGTTTGACTTCTCGAGCGGGAAACCAATCCCGTTTCATCAATGGTTTTGGGACTGGATGAATACAGCTCCGGATGAGTCGGCCATAGGCATGTCCATGTCAATCCTGCCAAGGGTATAGAATTAGTCGCCAGATAGATAACAACGATTGATATTGAACACTTACCAGCAGCATCAGGGAAGCAGTTACAATCGACGGAACAACAGGTTACATTAGATCCCCAATTTCAAACCCTAAGATTTGATGGCGCATTCTGGATACAGCATCATCACGGAGCAGCAGCATGGTCAATAGGTCGACTGCCGGAGATAGCAGAAATGCGCAGATCCCACTTCCCAGCGACATCTCCGTTAATAGCGGAGGCGATTGGATGTCTTTCTGGTCATCAGCAGGCAACACCGGAAGGCCACATGAAACTAAACGCCCTCTCAGACTACAAGGTTTTGGTTGATCTGATCAACAATCAGGAGCAAGCACCACCATGGGAAATAGCATCGATCATTGAGGATATCAAATGTTTGAAGCAGAAATTTCAGTTCATTACTTTTGTTAAAAGTTTCCAGAGAAAGAGTCTCTCTGGAACATGAGGCTGCTAATAGACTTAAATGTAATAACTCCCGTTAACTTTCTATGGTAATAATATTATGAATACATTTCCAAAAAAAAACCTCATCAGATCAGAGTGAGCGGACCTGTGATTCTTTGCCTCTAAATCTAAACCTTAGATGATATTGCTGAGGTGCCACAAGTTTATTACAAGTATCTTTTCCTTGTCCCTTTCGAATTTTTATATGTACACCAGCATATAGTGTCTTTTGTCGTTGACCAGCAAGAGGACATAAGAAGACGACTAAATTCATTTATGACCATTTTGGGTAAGCATGTAGTGTAACCAATCCTTGAAAACAATCAGGATATGAGAAATATGGATTTATCATTTTAAAACATGAATTTTTTTCATTCATTTTTAAGAATAATGTCAATAACCAAAAAACATCGTATTGTTTTTTATTTAATGATTGTCACATCATCAGACACTTATACTTTTTTGACTTAAAGTTAGGATCTATTTTAATATTATGAATACATTTCCAAAAATAAAACCTCATCAGATCAGAGTGAGTGGACCTGTGATTCTTTGCCTTTAAATCTAAACCTTAGATGATATTGTTGAGGTGCCACAAGTTTATTACGAGTATCTTTTCCTTGTCCCTTTCGAATTTCTATATATACACAGCACATAGTGCCTTTTGTCGTTGACCAGCAAGAGGACATAAGAAGGCGACTAAATTCCTTTATGTCCATTTTGGGTAAGCATGTAGTGTAATCCAATCCTTGAAAACAATCAGGATATGAGAAATATGAATTTATCATTTTAAAATGTGAATTTTCTCATTCTTTTTTAAGAATAGTGTCAATAACCAACAAAAACATCGTATTGTTTTTTATTTAATGATTGCCACATCATCAGACACTTATACTTTTTTTATTTGAAGTTAGGATCTATTTTTTGGGTAAAAAATCTACTTCTATGTGTTTGTTTGGGACCTCGAGAGTATATATATATATATATATATATATATATATATATATATATACACACACATACATATACCTTGAGAGTACAAAAATAAGCTTTATTAGAATATAAAATATCGTTTTCATTTTAAAATATTACAAAATTTTCCCTCGAAAAAAGTCGGTTCGATTGGCATCGTCCTAGCTACAAAATGTAAATAAGGGTTCCATTCCATTTGCCCATTTTTGGTTATGGACACTAGTCATAAATTAGAATGAAAAAAATCATGTTTTAAAATGATAGAATACATGAATTCTGAAACTTTTGAATGAAATAGATTCTAAAAATGTGGAAAGAATATTAAAAATAACTCAAGAAATAGGATCATTGATTTCTCCATCCCCTTTTATTAGCTATTGACACTATTCATAAAAAAGAACGTGACAACCATTGCGATAATTTAAGGCTATTGATGATGATGATGTTAGTGTTCACAAGTCCATAAATAACGAGGACGATCAAAATAAAATGATAATTAAATGTATAAGAGTGTTGAGAAGGCTATCGTTGATGGTAATCAGGGTTAATTATTTACTTCAAGAAAATACTAGTAAGTAGTTGTGGGCACTACAAGATACATCACATTTCACCTCAATTCTAGAGGGATTTTTAGCACGGTTATCTTTCTGAAACTAAGCAAGGTAAATATAGGCGTAGTAAAAGTACATTTTTTACCTCGGTTATAAGTGAGATAAAAAGTATTTTTACCTTGATTATATTAAAAGTAACAAAGGTAAAAAGTTATGATCGATAGCGACAATCGACAGGGACCGATGTCGGTCAGTAGTGGGGACGATCGACATGATAATATGTTTGCGACTTTTGTTACAAGCAACTTTGACAATTATGTTGACCTACGTTGGCTATGTCGTCTTAGTGATGTCCCAAATTAAAGAGACTCAACGTCATGTGATTAGTGACGTGGCTGACATATTTGACGACATCATTATTACGTAACATCGAAGAATTGCAACCAACATCAGTAAACAAGTTTAGAAACGCGAGTTCTACGTGATGTCAAGACAATGTCGTTTTTATTCGTGCAACCAAATGCAAGTGCGACACCAGATAAATAGAAGTCGATTGCGATGTGGGATTTTTTGATATCTGCATTGTTAATGGTGCATGGCTAGTAATTCATGTTCATGTGACATGTTTATAAACTTCGGTAGTTCGGTTTTGCTTGCACCGACATGGGATCAAAGAGCGACTAACGTCGCTAGAACTACGCAGTTAATCATCCGTATTCATAAAATGGAACCTCGACGTGAAATGTAACTCTTATTTCATATCTCAGTGGACAGAATTCCATTAAAATATGCAGACACCAACCAAGATTCAACACACATATTTGATACTGAAATTCTCCCCAAATAAACTCTACCAATGATACTTTGTATCGAGTACTAGATCTATATCAAGGATTCAAAAATTAACTTGAAAAGTACCGATGGACATTTTAGCGAATGATGTATACAAAAGATGCTACCTAAAGGACGTTTGTCATATGGTAGAGGGATTAAGGAAATGTTGCAAATGCTTTAAATCATATAAAGAGCCCAACTTTCATGAGATTCTTCCAAGAGTTTGATGGAGAATTGAGATTTTCCCCCGCCAAGGTACTGTAATATGAAATAACGTGATAATTAATACAAAGATTAATTTGATGTTGAAATTGTTTGACTTATAATTTTTTAAGACTTGTACACATTGTTTGTAGTTAAATTTCATTTTCCCTAACATGCAAGACTAAATCCTTCATGAATCACATGCAATAGTAGTTGCATTCCCACTTAGCCATCTAATTTTTTATGTTTTGTGTGATTGGTACTAAATATTTAGTCATGTATGCATTATTGGAAGAGCTAATATGATGAAGTAAATGCAATTATTTGTAATTTCCTACCTTCAGGGATTTTCAATGGATTTGTTTGTGCTTTTCAATGAGTGGATTCGTCAACACCTTATCAATGACATGTACTATTGTTTCAGGTCGTTCCTGATGTCATGGGTCAAACCAGAAGACTGTGCCAGTGGAACAATAACCACAACCACCATCCAATGTTTGCTAAAAATTATAGTTTCATAATCTGAATGTAAGTTTAGTTTTAAAATGTAGAGCAATAAGGAAATTTCACTCACTTTTCATAATACAGTGAGATGTACAATAGGTTGTCATTAAGCATCAACCAAACACTTAAATAAGCCAAACACAGTTTATTTGAAATGGGTTGATGTTGCATTCTACTAGGGCAGTCAACCATTTTTACTATTTTTGCTTGGTCTTGGAAAGCATGTGCAAGTACCTACAAACAATACAATTTGGAAGTTGACTGTTAATCACAAAATTACCGAGTAATAGTACTTCATTGATTGAAGTTGCATTACGGGTGTGCGAACATTGTTCAATTGGAAAAAATCTTTGAAATTGTCCACCTCGATCATTAGATGAAATTTGTACACAAAATTCCTACATCTTCCACAGGGATTGTGTACAAAGATAATTGATCTGAGTAATCACGATCTCAGAGAATATTTCATTGTATTCCTTGCTTCCTCCTCACACATTCCAAACTCAAGCTTTTCCCATAATCAAGTCTCAAACATTTACTTCATGATAATTATACTCCCCCACTCACAGTGCTTCGCCCAGAGACCTTCCCATGAAGTAATTGTAACATCATTAGAAATTAATAATGATTAGAAGCATTTGCACATGGAAAAGAGTTTGTAAATCTGATATAAAAAATACATCGCTTAAGCAATCGCTTAAACAGATAACACATGTTTGGCATCGCAACATCACTAAATATGAGTCAGGGAAAAATTGGGATTCTTATCAACATAGGCCAATTTTTGGTTTAACAGACAATAACGACCTAGCACAAACTCTATTTCCGAGCTACTTTTACCTGACCCTCTTAACCTAAAAGTTACAAAATGATTAGTTTTCAATATGTAAATTAAGAATAAGATGAAATCTAACTCATTTTATATTAACAACACCATTGTTGATATTTAAAAACTGATTTGGTAAGCAAACAAATAAATTCAAAGTAAATTCATAGCAAAACAATGAAGCCATTACCAATTGTTCATCTGTTATAGTCTGTGCAACAAAACCCTTCCAACTAGATTCACTAATGATTGGGTGCTTAATTCTCTGGCTGCAATTCTTTAGTTTACCAAACACGTAACCCTTGAAAATTTTTCCTATAAATCCCTCCACCTTTCCCTAAATCTTCTAATCATTTTCCTATTCAACATCACCAAATCATCACACTTAATGTCGAAGGCAAGCTCAACGATCTTCCATAGCTTTTTTGTGTACACATCATATACATGTGTAAGTAAAATCCCATCAAGTATCAACAACATACAAGTGCTAGATGGGGATGAAAAGGGGGTAACATTACAGGAAACATTGAAACAAATCCAGGTAAGTCTATACCAACATAAAAGAAAAATAAATTTTTTTTGTAAAGCCCTAACCCTATTTCATCTTAACTTACCAAAATATTGAATCTTAGATTCATTTCCATGTGGATTGCTAATATATTCACCAAACTAAGGGGATATATATTGGAAGCACATTTCAAATATGATCATTTCATAGAAGCAAGAAAGAATCATACAACAATTTAGATCCATAGATACCCTCTTTTCATGAGCTTAATGATGTATGTTTGATATTTCCCCTTTTCTTGGATATTAGATTTGGATGGGGGTTACTTGAGCTTAATTCATTGGTGAAAATGGGGTGATGAGGATGATGGAGTTTTGAAGGGGAAGTGTAGAGGGCGCCATTTTTGGAAATAAATACCCTATCAAAGGCTTTGGGATGTTTTAGTGAGGGTATTTAGCACAGAAAATTGTTCTCCCTCCAAAGGGTCCCAAGACGACAGATTTATGTCTTATAAGGGGCTACATTTGACCCGCTAAGGCCCCATGAAAATATTACATGCGAAGACGGTTGGTTTTGATGGCACTCTATATTGGTGCGATACAATTGGCGATGTTGAGAGTTGTAATTGGGCCTTCAACTCATTGGGCTTCAGTTTGGCCTAATAAGGCCCAAATACACAATAATGTTGTAACTAGTGATTCGGACACCCCAAAGTCTCGTTACACTACAACATATACAAATGTCGGGTTCTCGTTAACAACTGAATTGACTGAAAGCCAACAAATATGTGAGGTTTTGATCGGTCAACATTTAACCGGTGTTTAATCATATCAATTCTCGGTAGACCAAATAAAGTGAACGTTCCTAAGATTTGAAGTTTTATTGTTAGTAATGAAAAGGAGAAGATTTGATTTAACTTTTCCTTAACCTCATAAATTTTCCATCAACTAAGTAGACCAGAAGACTTGGAGATGTATGGGGTGATTGGCTCGAGCGATGGAGATGGAGGTGGAGAATCCTCGAACGTGCAAAAACAATATATTCCACCCAATAGTTCACCCATGCTAATCACTGCCCTCGAGCTAACATCTTATAATATGCATATGTTTTCAATAAGCAAAGCTAAACACTAAAGGGTAGCAAGTAACTTAGCACATATAATAAATTGCAACCTAATTTAGGGATGACCAAAGATAAGGTAAAAAAATATTCCCAAGACGCAAAGTGCCTTAGTGTACAACAGTTGATAGAGTTCCATCAAGTAAAGGTATATCAACGGATTCAACAGTGGCAATATCATGCAAAAGATCCTTCGTACCAGCCATATGATAAGAAACTCTAGAATTAAGAATCCAAGGTAAAGAAGACTAACCTGACATATTGTCCATGGATTTTTGTAATTTAGAGAGTAAATTCAAAATTGAGTTCCACTGGGCATCACACAATGTGGAGCCAACTGTCGAGCGATCAAGTGTGATCACTAGTGGAGGAGGCATCATTAAAGGTAGCATTAGAAGGCGGTTCTACAAAAAATATTGCAAAACCACCTTCTAGGAGGAGTTCCAAGCTCGGAACCTTGGTGAATCAGACCCCCTGATTTTTCTAAAGACGTTTATTGGTCATACAAAGGCTGTTTGTTTATAATTGTCTTTGTATGTTGGAGATGGAAGGTGGTTCTGTCGAAGTGACTTTGAATGATTCTTGTTACAAACTCAGAACAGAGATTTGAAAGTTGTTCCGAACTCAGAATAAGGATCTGATAGGTGTTCCGAGTCCGGAACTGCTTGGTGTGTAATCGAAACAACGATTTGTCTCTGAGTTCGTAACTTATGTCGTTAAGATGTTCCGGATACAGAACAACCTTGGACTACCATGACCTTGAATTTAGGAAGGTACGATATATGTTCCAAACTCGAAACTCATGAAAAGTAGAAATAAATGCAAATGGCCAATCTCATTTTCATTGGAGAAATAAGCTGAAAAATTTAGGGCACTCATTGTAAGTAAAAGGCTAAGGTAAATCTACATATACAAATATTCTTACCTAATAGAACTTATTAATTAATTATTGAAGTTAGTTTTGTAATTTTTTGAAATAGGGTTTTGATTTGAAATGTTACTCATTGGAATTGTGTTGCATATATGATTGAATGTGTCTTGATGTTATTTTTATGTAGTTAATGGATACAATCAGACTCATCGAGAGCGACCTTAAGACATCACCCAATTATATTCATTTGGTAGATTCATTTACTGTGGTGGCTTTTGAACATGCGGCCGAAAATGGGTTATGCATGCACGGTGCCCATGTAAGGATTGTAGAAATAATGCATATTTAGGGAGGAAGAAGTTGCGTGAACACCTAATTTTTTGAGGTTTCCAAAAAAGTTACACTTGTTAGATATGGCACGACGAGGTACCAATGGATATATGTAGAAATGTTGGAATCAAGGAAGGGGTTGAATTATTTGTGATGATCGATTTGATGAGATGGTCGAGGATGTTGCCCTATAATTCCATGGTAAACTAGAGGTGCTAGAGTCATTGCTTAATGACAAGAATTGCCCATTGTTCATGGGGTCAAAACATTCAGTTTAGAGCGCGACGTAGAAAAACATGAATTTGAAGGCCAAATTTGGTTAGACTGAAAAAAGAAAGGCTGAAACTTTGGAATTTGTTCGAGAATTGCTTCCAGAAGGAAATCGTATGCCTGAGAAATATTATGCCGCGAAAAGAGTTCTTTGTCCTATGGGCTTACAATTAGAAAAATCCATGCATGTCCAAACGATTGAATGTTGTTTAGGGGGAATGAGGATGAGTAACTTGAAACATGCCGGATATATGGTGAATCTTGGTACAAGTGAAAGTGTGGTGAAATTGGTTTGTACGAAGGTGGGGACCATTTCGAAGAAGAAGACACCCGCTAAGGTCTTATGGTATCTTCTGATAATTCCATAGTTGTTGAAGTTGTTTGCTTCCAAAGAAGATGCAAAGTTACTAAGGTGGCATGCAGAAAGAGATCGTCCGGCGGATAATGTCATAAGGCATACGTCTAATGGTGAGCAATGGAAAAAGATTGATGGCATACACCCAGAGTTTAGATCGTATTTTCGACATTTAAGGTTAGGACTGTCAACCGATGAAATGAATCCATTTGGCAACATAAGCAACACATATAGTTCTTGGCCCTAATGTTGGTGATCTACGATTAACTGTCGTGGTTGATAATGAAAATAAAATATGTTCTCTTATTAATGATGATTTTGGGCCCTAAGCAACCGAGTAATGCCATTGATGTATATCTTGCGCTCTTAGTGGAAGATTTGTTGACGTTGTTCAAACATGGAGCCCATACCTACGATGCTGTTGTGGATGATATTTTCAAAATCAAAGCCCATTTTTTACACCATAAATAATTTTCCCACTTATGGAAATTTGTCAAGCTATTTTTTGAAAGGACACTATGTATGTCCAGTTTGTGAGAAAGAACCTCATTTTGTCAACTTAAGCATGGTTCTAAAAACTTTTACCAGGAACATCGACATTTTCTCCCATAGGGTCATCCTTGGACGTAAATAGGTAAATAGTATAGACGGTGGAACCTGCAGTGGAGCCCTAAATGGACCCCACCAAATACAAAAGAATCCAACCCTAGGCTACATAGTAAACCTAAGGAGTAAAATCCGAAAGAGGTATGGGGGGGGGAATAGAAGAGTGTAAATCCAGAAGACAACACTCGACTATCCCCCCCTTATGTCCAAATAAAATAACAACCAACCCAATGCAAGATAGCCGAGCAAAGGGAGCACAAAACAACCTGGTAAAATACAGGCTATAACCCAAACGAAATGATGGGGTGAGAACAAACTCACTACCCATAAACCAATCCGCTTCTACCCCTAACAAATGGGGCCTTCTTCAATCCAATTCCGAAATGCAACCGAGAGGGTCTCGGGTCTTGAATTAATGTAACTGATGGATCGTTGATGAAGGGACTAAGAACCAAGAATGGATAATAAGAAAATCCTAATGCAGCCGAGAATGTCTCGGGTCTTGGATGTCGCATAAGAGTTGAAGCCGATGAACCAAATGGACAACCGCTTCTACCATATACATCCCTAAGATGAAGAAAAAGGGATGTTATTGGCCTTCTGGCATTCTCCTTTTGCACCGAAGCTGGTTCTATGGGCCAAGATTAATGAGGCCGTGCCTCCAACCTTAGTGTCTCCCAGTGAAATCAACTTCCGAAAGATGTGAGAATGGATGCACTTATACCGCGTGCACCAAGCGTGGTGAGTATGTACTCGCCCACTCCATTTTGAGCAAATGGACAGCTATATGCTATTTTAACACAGAGTGTAGCGCAAGCATAAAGCGCGTAAATAACCGTCAAATCAGTAGTAAAAAACTAGGCTTAGGAGAAAGAGTATGAGAATGGGAATCCTTACTCTAAAACCTATTGCCTCCTCCTGAATACCGAGCTGCAAGTGCCAAAAGAAATCCAAGAAGAACCGTAGACCATTCCGGACTCCATCGAGCACAAAACAGCTTCTCCCGGTGCTGAAAATCGCATCGACCAGCACTGAAAACCGCGCCAGAAGACCCAAGCCTTGGCACGCCGTTCCAGCCTCAATCGCCAAAACCATCGACCAAGCCGGCGTCCTGCATCCCTTCGGCCATAACGAAGTCCAGTGCTACGCCTAACGCCAGCACAGCGCCAGGAATGAAGCACATTGACCCGAAATGTGAAGCACATAGCACGATGCCGCCAGCAACCGTCAATCTCCAAGCATTTTCTCCGTTTAGAACAAGTGCTCCTCCGGAAACAGCCTATTCATCACCATGTAGCAATCCTTCATGATGATTTTCACCACTCTTTCCGAGCTTGGTTGAGCACCATCCATAACCACATTGTTCCTTTCCCTCCAAAGGCGATAAACCGTGGTAATCAAGGCTAGTGTGCCAAACTTCTTTCGCATCTTGGAGCCCTTAACTTGCCTCTTCACCCAAGTCATGGAACTTTCGATTGAATTAGTTCGTCTCCTTAAACCAATCCAAGTCCGAATACGCCCCCAAACAACCTCAGAAAATTCACACTTGAAAAACAAATGCTCATTTGTCTCCTCTTCCAAATGGCACAAAGAGCATACCTTCTCCATGCTATCCCCTTCCTCCATCCGATGCTTATCTTTAGTATGAAGTCTCTGAATGACCGCCAACCAAGTGATGAATGAGAATTTCGGCGGAACAAACCCACGCCAAATACTGTTGAAAACCCTTTCACTTGATCGACCAACATCATAAACATTCGGGTATCTATGACGATGCATATGAAGATAAGCTGCACTAGTAAACTTTCCCGAGCCAGACCAAACGCCAAGATGGCCGATTACCTCTTGCAAGTCACCATTAAACATTGCGAACAATTCATCCCTGAGTTTGCAGAGGTCACCAAAGTAGCTCGAGTATCGCTCTCCCAATCTCCCATTTGCAATTCTCGGATTTAATCCCCAGAAGTCTACTCCCTGAAGGTAGTACGAGTGAATCCATTGGACCCAAAGGCTATCCTTTTTCAAGTGAACATCCCACAGCCTTTTAGCCATTGAAGCCCTATTCCACGTAACAAATTCCCTCAAACCGAGGCCTCCAAAAGACTTAGGCGCACAAAGTTTCTTCCATGCCACCTTCGCCTTATGTTTTCCTCCCCATAAAAACCTTTTACATTTCTGTTCAAGAGCATCCATTACCGTAGTTTGTATAACGAAATTCTGGATCCAAAATCCCGCAATACCTCCAACGATTGATCTCACAAGTTCCAATTTGCCTGCATAGGAGAGGGTATGGCCCTTCCATTTAGCTATTTCCGAATCTACCTTTCCCAATAGAGTACCGAATTGTGTCACCTTCAACTTGCTGGAATCAAGTGGCACGCCTAGGTATCTAACTGGGAATGTCGCCCAAGGAATACCTGTGAAGCTCAAATCCTCCTTTATACCAACCCCAAAGAACTTCGACTTTGCTGCATTAATTCCCAAACCCGAAGTGCGCTCAAACTCATTCAAGGTATCCATGAGTATATGTACAGAACTCGTGTTCGCCTTAGAAAAGAGCATGAGATCATCTGCAAAGGCCAAATGCGTGATCCGAAGAGTTTCGCATCTCGGATGGAATGTAAAATGCCTAGATGACGTCCTCCTTTTCAGTAATCTTGAGAAATACTCCATACAGATCACAAACAGGTGAGGCGACAAAGGGTCACCCTGACGAATACCCCTCTGTCCCTGAAAGTGATCGCATAGTTTACCGTTGACTGCAATCGAGAACAAAGAAGTGCACACACAGGTCATAATTCTGTTCGTTAGTCTTTCCAGAAATCCCAGTCCAAGTAAAACTTCTTCTAAGAAATCCCAAGAGACTGTATCAAACGCTTTTTGAAGATCCACCATAATCATACATCTGGGTGAATTTCGAACTCTGCCATATCCCCGGACAAATTCCTGCGCTAACATGACATTATCCGAAATGTTTCTGCCCTTCACGAATGCTCCCTGACTAGGGTCAATAATACCTGGTAAAATACCTTCAATCCGATTTGCCATAATCTTCGTGATAATTTTATAGACCACATTGCAGCACGCAATTGGTCTGAAGTCGCCGACCTTCAGATTATCCGGCTTCTTCGGAATTAGAGCCACTGCAGTGTGATTAAGCTGCGCCAAAATGTCGCATGTCTGAAAGAATTCCAGTACTGCAGCCGTAACTTCCTCTCCCACTGTATTCCACTGCTTCTTAAAAAATCCTACCGTATAGCCATCCGGACCCGGAGACTTATCATCTGCCATTGCAAATAGCGCCTGTTTGACTTCAATACTCGCCACATCCTGATCCAAGTAGGCTCTTTCCACCTCGGTAAGCTTGGAACTCTCATCAAATATGCTCGGATCCGTGGCCACTCTGTCCTTCTTCATACCGAATAGTCCTTTATAAAACTCAGCAAATAACTCTCCCTTGCGACTATTGGAAGTAACGATCCGATTGTCATTATCAATAATTGCAGGGATACCTCCTCCTTTTCGTGCAGAGACCATAGAGTGAAAATACTGTGATCCCTTATCCGCCTGAGTAATATGATTAATCCTTCCCTTTTGCGCAAGAAAGGAAGACTCCGCCAAATAAAACAACATTGCTTGTTTCTTCAATTTGCGCAATGCCGCAACATCATCCTCTGAGGCATACTTAGCATCGAAATCATCAAAAGCCTTGTTGTACTCCGCATCTGCAGCCTTTGCCTTCTCGGAAATATGGCTTAAATCAAGTCGACCCAATTCCTTCAAGGGGTATTTCATACGAAACAATTTCCTGGTCACCGAAAACTGTTTAGTCCCTTCAACCGACGGACTCCAATAATCTTCTACAATCTGTCCACAATTCGGATGACCCAACCACATATTCTGGAAGCGAAATGGCCTTCCCTTTCCATCAATTTCCTGCGACATATCCACCACCATGGGAGAGTGGTCTGATTGAGCCGAGATTGGTAAGAAGGTTGTACGACAAGCAGCTTCATCCCAACCGTGATTCAATAGTACTCTATCCAGCTTCCTCCAAATCTTTCAATCCGCACTATGCCAGGTTAAATGTTCTCCCAAAGCAGGTGCATCCCTAAGTCCACACTTTACACAAACATCCTGAAATTCCCTCATCGGATACAGACTAGGTACATTAGTCCCATAATGATCTTCAACGCTGAGGATAGCATTAAAATCACCAAGGACCATCCAAGGCGCATTCAGGCTAGCTCCAAACGACTTTAACTCCTCCCATAGTGGTAAATGCGCCAAACGTCCTTCACTATGCCCATACACAAATGTGCAGAAAAACTCAATACCAGAAACAAGATTACGAACTTTCAGATGAATACATTGCGGCGTTTTCCCTAGAACATCAACCAAGAAGCCTTTCGGATCCCAGATGATTAATATCCTCGAGTTCTGCCACAGTTCAAAATTGTGCGTAAACTTCCATCCCTTAAAACTTTTCAGAAAAATGCGCAACACCTTATCCTCCATTTTTGTTTCCAACAAACCACACAGACCAACTCTATTCGTGGAGATGATATTTTTCACCCACCTCCTTCTTACAGGGGCCGAAAGACCCCTGACATTCATTGCTGATGTATTCATTGGGAAACAGAGGTCCCTTGTGGCTTCGGACCGCCGCCATCAGTTGATTTACTTCCAGAACTGTCTGAATGACTCCTTGTAGCTGATAACATTCGTTGAAAAGGTTTCTGGATACCCTTCCCTTGCTCATTTAATCGAGTCCTACTCTTGCTTCTAGACCTAGTTAAAACCCCTGATGCGGAGGGAGGTCTACTCTTACTCTTACTCCTGTGCAATCTTGGTATTTTAGAGCCCCAAGCATCCGGATGAATCATCTGCTTAGGCAGTTTTCCCGCCCCTTCAATCGGATTATCATCATCACCAAACGCTTGCTGTTTTTTATCGGGTTCCATGGCCGAACGAGTGCTGGATTGCTTGCGCTCAGTGCTTCTACCGCGCGCTAATTGTGCTTGTTTTCCAACGCCAGCAGCTCCAGGCAGCGCTTGAGCCAAATTGGTGCCAACGCCGCGGCCAGCGCCAACATCTCCAGGCGCTGTTTATCTTGATTTTGCGCCCGCGCCACGAATTCCAGCGCCCGTGCTTGCAGCGCCAGTGCTTATGGCAACGGGCGTAGGTGCTGCAGGCAGCGCAACAACGGCCCGATGATCATCATCCTGCTCACCCCGAATCAATATTCCTGGCCCTTTTCTTGCACTTCCAACTCTCTCGATATTCTTTACTATGCTTTCCACCACTTTTCCTTTCCCTTTCCTTTGCCTTTCTACCTCCTCATTGTCCGAAGAGGCGTCCTCAATGGTCACATTCACATCGCCTCCAACCGAATTTGAGTTCTGATTATCTCCAATAGTTTCAGCTTGCATTTTCCGGACCCAAACATGATCATTGTACCGAGTTTTCATATTTTTCTTGCCCTTTGCCTTCACAACTTTGCTCTCGGCCATAGATTTCTTTTGTTGTGTCTCCTTGGCATTCCAATAGTCATCACATTCTTCCATGAGATGATTGTTTTCACCACAATTAGTGCACCAAGCCCTACAATAATCGTAGATGATTTTTTGCACAAACAAATCACCAGATGGAATACGAAAAGTCACCTCCTCCTTAAGCTTTCTGGATGTATCAATCCATACCAAGAGACGTGCATAATAGCCCCTTAACTCCAGAGTACCATTGTCCATAAGGATAGGTTCTCCTAGTGAAGTAGCAATCTTCTCTAACGACTTCTTGTGCCAATACGCCTTTGGCAAGTGTTCCATCCTTAACCAAACTGGTTTAGTAGCTTGGATGGTCGCATCATATTGCCCAGATTCATCAACTAGCATCATGAACAACTTCTTCCCATGGAGATAATGGTCAGGACCATTCATCACCTTGTCTCTATCCTCTGCACTGTTGAACTTGAACATGACGTATCCATTCTGCTTGGTCTGAACATTACACTGCACCCCCCACTTCGCTACCAACAATGTACGAATGGCATACATACCTGGAAAGAATCCCGGAAACACACCCAAGAATCCGAAAAATGGCTTATGTAGATCCTTATGAATCTCTTCATCAGTGAGCACAAAATCGACACTATCTCCACTATTTGCAACAATTTCAATGGCCGACTTATTCATTAGAATTTCAGGATCATCCCATCTCCTTCTCCTCTCTAATTTCAGATCATTCCAATCTCTTGGATGCACTTGCTGGTTCTTCCTCTGATTAACATTGTTATCGGCCGTACCATTGTTGCCCTTCGGACCAGAATTATCACCCACATTCATCACCATTGTTATGGTGAATTCCGATAAAACAGATCGGATTCACCAAAACAACCAAGATTAAGGTAACAATCCAATCGGAAACACAAGTACCAAAACGTATTCAACCAAACCGGATTCAGAATGAAAACAACAAAACCGTAATCCACCAACACCAAAACCGAATTCAAAATCAAGCAAGAACTTGAATCTAAACCGATTAAACCCTATGAAAAATCGGATTCAAAACATAATCTTAAAACCGAAGTCCTTCAAGCATGAAATCGGATGCATACACACATAAAATCATGCTCCAAATCGAAATTCAAACAAAGTTCAAGAAGATGGATCGAAAAAACCTGGAAACCGTGATACCAAGCAATCCGAACCAAGTACTTGCGCCGGTTTGTAGATCAATCTTAAAACCCCAAACTTTGTGCTATATCCGATCCAATTTGTAGGAATTTGATTATAATCGTGCTGAAAATTATAATCAAAACCTTTATACTCCTTTGCACACACCAAATCCCAATCCAAATCGAAGAAAGATTGAGTTTTTCAATCAAACTCCTTCTCGAACTAGGACTCAAGTGAAGAACAATTGCGATCTCCCTCCCAAATCCTGATCCGAAACCAAATCCACACTCCAAGTCCAGATCACGATCAAGATCCACCAAGAACCCTCTTTGCCGAATTCAAACCCTACTCCAAAGCCGATTTAGATCAAAAACTCACCACGAATTGCATATAGTTTTGTGCGGAATCCAGAGTAGAATCCGTTAAACCATAATTCATCGGTGGATTGTTAATGAAATTGAAGAAATTGGCTTCCAAAAGATGGAAGAAAGGCTGCGCCTTTTTTCTTCTTTTTTTCGCCCCAGAGCTAGAGAGAGAATTTTTTTTTATTGAGAGCTCTGAGAGGAGCTCTTTCTAGGGTCATCCTTGGAGTTTTGCCAAGAAGTGGTTCAATGGCAAGACAGAGTTGAGAGGTGCGCCTGTACCATTAACCGATACTGAGGTATTTGAAAATGTTATAGGATTTCCTAACAACTTTGGTAAGGGGAAGCGGAAGTTGGAAATTGAAGGTAGTTGTAAGAAATGCTTAATCTTCTTTCGACTCCCTTATTGGAAGGATTTGGATGTCAGACACTTTCTTGATGTAATGCACATAGAGAAAAATGTCTGCGATGCTTTGATAGGAACACTTTTGAATACTCCCGGTAAAACCAAAGATGGATTGAAGTCTCGACTTTATTTGGTTGACATGAGTGTTAAGGAAATCTTGGTCCTGTTACTAATGGAGATGCTTGTTATCTCCCTCCCACTCGTTATTCAATGTCTTAGATGGAGAAGAAGTCGTACTGCGAGACACTGAGTAGTGTGAAAGTTCCTAGAGCTTATTCTTCCAATATCAGCACTTGTGTGTCTCTAAAAGAGTTGAAGTTGGTTGGATTGAAATCACACGATGGCAATAACTTGATGTAGAAATTTAATGCCATTGCAATTTGGTTGTTGTTGCCGTCCCATGTACGATTGTGTATTACTAGGCTAAGTTTGTTCTTCAAATCTATATATTCAAAAACCATCAGTGTAGTAAAGCTTGATCGGTTGCCAGCTATGATTGTACAAATATTGTGCCGAATGGAGATATTCTTTCCACCTTTGTTCTTCGACATAATGGTCCATTTGATAACTCACTTGGTTTTGGAGATTATGCTCTATGGTCTTGTATTTTTAAGATAGATGTATTCATTCGAGCGGTACGTGAAAATTTTCACGCATTTTATGAAGAATAGGTATAGGCCTGATGCAAGTATTGTGAAACGGTATTGTGCTGAGGAAGTTATTGAATTTTTACTGATTATATTAAGGAGGTTGAATCTTTGGGGGTTCCCAGTTCCATGCATGAAGGGCGGTTGAATGGTGTAGGGGTTTAATAGGGTAAGCTATTTAGCCCCAGTGCTGAGGATTTGTGCACTGCACATTTGTATGTTCTTCGTAATAATGAGGACGTTGTCCCGTACATTGAGATTCACATGGATGAAATTCGAGGGCAGAATCCCACTTTCAACGACGCATGAGTTCTTCATAAACACACTAGAATTTTTCTTCTTGCCTTTGATCTCACGCGGTGACCGGTCCGCATCAAGAAACAGCCAAATGGTTGTCCCGGAAACCGTTGGGTACCGTTATATTATTTGGGGGTTATGCCATCAATGGTTTTACGTTTGCTACAAAATCAATGGATGATAAATGAGTCTCTCAGAATAGTGGAGTTTTACTTGTTTTTGAAGCATTGCAAGTTTGTAGTATGGCCGACAACAATCCGATGTACGCCCATACATGCTACTTTGGTACCATTATGGAAATTTTAGAGCTCGATTATGTTACAATGAATGTGCCAGTTTTTAAATGTGAATGTGTTTATTTTGACAATGGACAAAGAACAAAATATTTGGGTTTCACACTGGTGGATCAGAGTCGGTTGGGTTGGAGAGAAGATCCATTCATATTGGCCGGACAAGCTCATCAAGTTTTCTATGTAAAAGATCCTATTGATTCTCGGTGGGAGATTGTGGTTGAGGGCAAAAGGGCTTTCATGGAGGATTTTGAACAAGAGTATTTCATTGGTTTTCGTACAACCACTGGAATTAGATAAAATGAAGAATATTTTCTCCTCGAAGATGATGATGCTAGTTTACATGAGTTTGTGAGTTGCACGGATCACAATGAAGTCATATGGGTTGGAAATTATAGAAAGATGACCAAGCGGCGGAAGGCACCAAAAATGAAGATGAAAAAAAGAAGAAGCAACAGTGTAAGGTAAACATTTTGCTTGTTTTACAATTTATTTTGAATTTGACCATTGCCAAAGAAACACTTCCGAGCTAGGAATTTGTCAGGAGATGTGGTCATTTGTAATTTTATCTACATTTCCTAACCCAGTAACAAGTTCATTACATTGCCATTCCAATCAAAACTTCAGGAATCACAAAAGATTACAATTGCTACCTCATACATTTTAAATACCAATCAAAATATTTGAATGTCAACATCTTAGGAATAAAAACATAAGAGTTAAGAAATTCAGCATCCAAATCATGAATCTAGAGTAGGACAATATTCAACATCCAAATTAAGAGAATCTAGAGTAGGAATATAGTAAATGAACATTACATGGAAGAGCATCTCTTAAGGCGTGGTTTCCTGAATTCTTTCATAGCTCTCTCATAAGCTCTCTGCTTGCGCAGAAGGGTCTATATCCGCTCTCTCAATTGGCACACATCATCGTAAACCTCTCAATTGGCACACATCATCGCAAACCCATTTGTAAACCCTCTTCATGCCCTTCACAAATTTTGGGCCGAAGTCATCTACAAAATAAAAGGATAAGCTATTAGGATTACATAACAATTTATTATAAAGTGAGTTTTTTAAGAATATAGGGTAATTATATTACCTTATTCGATTCTACGCCTCTTGCTTAGTTCAGCCGCTGCCTGTGTCTTGTGATGCCACTTGTGATCGAGTAATACCAATGTTTTCTTCAAAAAGTACTGTTTGTCGAAGTACTTGTAAGGTTTTTCCTCCCCACTTATCTCCCAACTCTTCACTATCTTCAAAATAGAGGTAATTAAGTTCCCATATGGAAGACTCTTGATTACCTTCTTCGAGGTACCAACCAACAACATATGTTTCAAAATAGCCAACCCGAGATTAATTCTACGGCCCTCCATTACATAGGTAGGTTTGGTGATGGGGCCCAATTTGGGAATGATTGACCTAGCTATGAAGTCTCACTGAATATGATCGTCAGGGACAAGGTGATCCAAGCAAAAAGATTCTGGCCTTCCTAGATCATGCGCATTGCGGTGAAAATATCTACATTCCACGGGGTCTATCCTAGGAAACTCATCATCAAGAGGCCACTCTCCCCTATGGTAAACATCATCTAATGGACCATTCTCTTGTTGTGGATATAAATCCTCAGGACCTTTATTGGGATAATCAATGATTTTATATATAATCCACGGGCTAAGCTCTATGTTGAAGCCATTGACGTTAGTCCAAAAAGAACCGCCTCCCTAAATCTCATGCAAGTTGCTATAAAATTAGCAAATTTCAACAAAATAAGATGGTTCATTCATCGTCAATAGTTTTCGGACATGTTGGCTTTCTTATTTTTGTAAGGGGTTGGCTAACTCTATAATATGGTGAACATTAAAGTCTATCACATAAAAATCCATTAACTTGCCACGACTTCTTAAAGCATTGTACCTATTTTCCGATTCAAGAGATACGAACCTTCTCGTGTCACCAGGGTTTGTGCCACGTTCCCCTCTAGTTGATTTTTTACCTCCTTCCATGAACCGTTCCATCGACATTTGATGTTGACATTTTCACCCACCTAAACTAGAATTTAAAATGATTGATTGTTTTCTTCCACCACCAGAAATCTCTCTATGAATTGGAATTTGGGATTTTATGAATTCCAAATCGCATTTTTATATAGGGGATAGGCTTCCGAGCTCGGAACTCAATCTGGCGTTTGTTAATAAAATCCCAACATGGGAACAGAAAGAAGCAAAGAGCTTGGAATCTCTGTTCTTAGCTCAGAACTTGGTCTGACGTTTGTTAGTAAAATCACAATCTGGGAACAGAAAGAAGAAAAGAGCTCAGAACGTTGGTTCTTAGCTCAGAACAAAATCTGTCGCCCAAAAAAAATAATAGGGTAACAAAGATTCACTCTAACAGTTCAGGATTAGAAAACAACAATGAGACCTTATTCCGTACTCGAAACTTATTCTGTCACAAAAAAAAGCCACAACAAGGTCATACTTACAGCTTAGGATCGGATGATAAAAAAGAGTTCAAGACCTTTCTTCCGAGCTCGGAACAAAGTCTGTCACCAAAATAAATATAATGGCACAACTAGGTTTGACTAACAGCTTAAGATCATAAAGTACATAAGCACTTGGAACCTTTATTCCGAGCAAAAAATGAGTTTGTCACAAAAAAATGGCAGAACAAGGTGAGACTTACAACTAGGATCAGAGACGACATATAAGATCTCTGAACCTTTGTTCTGAGTTCGGAACACTATCAGTCAGAAAGTGTATATATTTGAAAGACATTGTTCTGAAGTTTGAAATATGTCTTTCTATTTCATTTGAAAAGACCAAATGACTTGCCTCCACCTGGGGTCGTTAATTGTAGATAATTAACCCAAGCAAAGGCTTTCTGGGAAGGTCAAAGATAAGATTTATATTCTGCACCCATTCTCACTACTATGCTACCGATAGGGTAGTTAGCCGTAAGTCATGGGTATGTCCACAAAGATGCTAGGGCCTAAGTATCAATGAAAACATAACCTCATACGGGTTTTCAATCTGTACGAGTGATAGGAATAGCTAGTAAATACAAACATGGGGATGGGGGAGTTGGATTTTCATATTAACAACTAAGAAACATAAAAGTAAACAGAACAACTAATCTATAAAGCTAAGCACTTGCGGAACCATTGGGAGACATGAATGATTTAATTCTTTTGGTCCTCGATTCATTCACATGTAAGATTTATTAAAAAACCTAATAGAGTGTTCACAACACGTGGTGTGGTCGATAACATACACTTCCCCATACTTGTCATGTCGGGTGCACTCACAACCCTCTATCGACAGTGCCATTGTAATTAGGGGAGTACAACAAGGTCCAACTATTGTTGCAGGTATGTTTCTCCCCTGTGCGATTACGTCCCGGGCTTCCACCACAAATGCACTACTTCCCAAATAGTCCTATCAATTAGGCCAAGGGTTGTAGGCACCTTATCCATGATACTGGGGTTTCTTACAACCCTAGCTTGCTAATATACATTATCTCTACCCATAACCTCTCGGACTACTTTACTTAATCACCTAAGGCTGGTGAGATGGAAAATAAGTCAGAGCAATACTCAGGTCTCCCGTGCACACACTCACGTAGACGCAGCGTACTCTCTTACCCATTCTAACATTCGGGTTTCCCTTCCCAGTGGGGCATTAATATTTGCACCATACATGAATATAGCCCAAAGTGTGTGCTTAATATGGTTTACTATTCATGCAATTCAAAAATTCAAGAACAGTCATAGTAATATCATGAACACAAATACTAGAATGAATCTAATGAATCTCAGATAAGCATATAATTCAAAGCATGCCTACAATTTAATCTAAGCATGCCTACATTCTCCACAAGAAAACATCATAATCTAAGGAATTAGGGGATTTCAAAATTCTTGAACCAAAAATGCATTTTTGAGTTTGAAATTCTTACTTTTCAAAAATTTGCATTTTTGGGACTATTTTGTAACGAAAAATTGATTTTTTTAGCGCAAAATGTGCTTGGTATGATCTAAGCCTCGCGCCAAACATTCTAGCACGAATCAACCCTCGTGCCAAAATCCTTGGCATGAGACTTACCCTTGTGCCAACTCTCCTGGCACGCATCCAAGCTCTTGGCGCGGACCATTTCAGGTCTTGGCACGAGGTTGCCACAATTTTGACCTAATGCTTAGTTTTTCCTCTTTTCCAAAAAATATGTCACCCATCAAATATAATTTCATCGAAACACAATCACGAGTCTCAAAATAAACTTTTCAAATCAACCAAGAGTTTCATCTAAAAAATCCTCATTGCAAACAAGAACATGCAAAATCTATCTACTCGCTACTAAAATCATGAAAGCAAAAAGAAATACCGTATATTTATTCTCGTCCTCACGACTTATTTCTTTTTCATGTAAGTCTAGTTAGAAATGCCTACCTGTGGGTCTCCGAAATTGCCATCGGCGACTTCACCAATGATGACATTGTTGTGGAGAGGCCTCCACAACAAGCGATCCTTACATTCAGATCTATTTTCAATCATAGGAAATGAATCTCCTTGTCTCGCAAGCATTGAGTCTGTGAATGTCACTTTGGGGTTAGGAGGAGGTCGTGGAGGTTTTAAACCCTCGACATTCTTCCTTTCCCGCTGTAAGTTAGTTAGCATGGAAAACCCATCTAGCATAGATATACTATAAATCGCATTATGCAATTCATCGGACTCATTAACAACATTATCAACATGAGACTCATCCAATTGTTCATGCTCATTTGTAATACAAGAGGTTTCATAGAATTAATGCTCATCACATAGGGTCACACATTTTCACATAAGATAATAATTTTTTGAATCCTGCTTAAATTTATAGATATCAAAATCCATTTTATCCATGTCATCTTCTAAAGTCAAGGTTCCCAAGTGGACATCGATTTTAGTCCTGGACATTTTGAGAAAAGTTCTCCCCAAAAGTATTGGGGGTGCACTTCCGTCGTGCGCCCATTTAGGACATAAAAGTCCGCTAGAAAAAACAACTTACCAACTCACACCATCATTCTTTACTAGTACATGAGGACTAGCTTGGGAATGATCGTCAAGTTGGACAATCACTCTAGTATCCCTAAGCTCACCTATTTCTAGGCATTCATATAGACTAAACGGGATCACATTGATGGATGCGCCTAAATCTATCATGGTATTTTCAACAAGTTTACCACCTAAGTGGATAGGGATAGAAAACATTCCGGGATCATCGCATTTCTTAGGAAATTTTTTATGGTTGAAAATGGAAACTCCTCCCATTTTCAACCTCATAGTTGGCATACTTATTTTCTTTGTACATGCAAATTTAAGAAATTTAGCATATGATTGAAAATTTTCAATCAATTCCAAGATGGGGATGGTTATCTAGACCTTTTTGAAGATTTTTCAAATGTTTGCATCATTGGTCACCATTTTAGGTCTTCCCCTCAAAGCATTCAGAAATGGAGGTGGAATGGTAGCTTATGCCTCGGGCAATGGGAGCTCCTTGGAAGGTTCCTCCTTGACCACAATCTCCTCTTTTTCGAAGTGAGCCTTGGTAGCCTCCACTACCCTTTGCATAACCATTTTCTCGGACTCACAAACTTCCTTTCCACTTCTCAACTCGAGAGCATTCACGTTCCTTGGATTGATCTCCAGCTGGGATAGGAGTTTTCTGGACTCCTTGGCTTCAAGTTGGCTCACTGATATGGCAAGTTGCCCAACTTGAACTTCAAGATTTTTGATACTCGAGAAAGCTCTATTACCCAGGTGTTCAATCTCAAGCTTTGTTCTTTCCACAAAGACTTCATGTTTCTTCCCCAATTGACTGTTGGTTTCTAAGATCTCCTCTCAATCCGATTTGTAGATCGAGGCATGGTTGTTGGAAGGGCCTTCACCTCGAGGGTATGGTTGAGGAGGGGCTTATCCACCCAGGTATCCTTGAGGTTGGTTATCCTCTCTCCATTGAAAATTTGGATGATCTCGATACCTTGGGTTGAACGAGTTAGCATATGGATCCAGCCTTGCATCTCTTTGGCTTCCCCAAAACCTTTGTGGTTTACCTCTTGCAAATTGTGGCCTCTCTCGATTGTTGTACTCAACAGCCTTAACTTCTTGAAGATTGTCCACGACTTCAGGACACACCTTGGAGTTGTGGTCGAGGTTGAAAATTCCTAACACTTTGACTTGATGCACTTTTCCTCACAAAAGCTGCTTCATCGTAGAAGAAAGAGCTTGGAATTACTCCTCCAACTTAGGTGTTTGTACGGGCTCATCCAAGACCCTAACCCTTGATCTTCTACCAACTTTTTGCATACCATTAGCAATTTTTTCAAAGAGGGTCATTGCATCCTTAGGGCTCTTGTTCAGCATCGAACCATTGCAAGTGGCTTTTACCATTTGCATATCTTTATCGCATAACCCCTAGAAACAATAATACACTAGATCCCCATCCTTGAAGGTATGGTAGGGGAAAATTACTAACAATTGCTTGAAGCGCTCCCAATAATCATACAAGCTCTCGGTAGCCACTTAGGCAATGTTTGACTGTTGTTTCTCTAGCCCCGTTGATTTAGACACCGGAAAATATTTCTATAAGAACGTCTGCTTCATGTCCATCCAAGAACCAATGCATCTTGGTGGCAAGTAGTTGAGCCAGTCTTTAGCTCCGTCTTGAAGGGAAAATGGGAAGGCTCTCAAATGGTAGTCGTCTTAAAAAACTCCCAGTGGCTTCATGTTCATACACACCAAGTGAACCTTCAATAGATGCTTGTTTGGGTCCTCTATCGCCAATTTATGGAATGTTTGTAGGGAATGGATCATGCCACTTTTTAGCTCACAACTAACATTGGCGGGTAATGGTGGGAAGGTAATACATAGTGGCTGATTCTCTAGGTTGAGTGCCATAAGCTCCCGTAAGGTATGATTGTCTTCCGCCACTCTTTGTGGTTTTTACACCAACACTGCTTGCCCCGGTTAAACTTCTGCCCCAGTTCTTCGTCTCTTTCTCCTTCAAACACATGTGCTCTCAGTCAGGTTATGTAAGATGCCTAGATTAGTGGTACAAGTGTGTACCATAAACTAGGGCTAACAATACCCTTCCAAATACAACACTAACAAATGGATGAAAAGGTAACAAAACAACAATCACAACATCTCAACAACCAAACTATCAAAACAAAAAAGAAGAAGCAATTACTAACTACTCTACTAACACGCTATGCTAATTGAAACTTAGACTGAATAGCATCCTCTCCAGCGGCGAAAAAAATTGACCCACCTCCATTCGGGGTCATTAATTGTAGCTAATTAACCTGTGCAGAGGCTTTGTGAGAAGGTTAAAGATAAGATTTATATTCTGCACCCGTTCTCACTACTACGCTACCGATATGGCAGTTAGCGGTAAGCCATGGGTATATCCACAAAGATGCTAGGGCCTAAGTATCAATGAAAAAAAAACCTCATACGGGTTATCAATCCGTACAAGTGATAGGAATAGCTAGTAAATGCTAATAGGGGGGGGGTTGGATTTTTAGATTAACAACTACGAAACATAAAAGTAAACAGAACAACTAATCTATAAAGGTAAGCACTTACAAAACCATTGTGAGACATGAATAATTTAATGCATTTTATCCTCAATTCATTCACATGTAAGATTTACTTAACAACCTAATAGAGTGTTTACAACACGTGGTGTCGCCGATGGCATACACTTCCTCGTACCTGTTATGTCGGGTCCACTCATAACTATCCATCGACACCGCCATCGTAATTAGGGGAGTACAATAAGGTCCGACCATTGTTGCAGGTATTTTTCTCTCCCGTGTGATTACGTCCTAGATTTTACCACGAATGCACTACTTCCCAAATGGTCCTATCAATTAGGAAAAAGGTCGTAGGCACCTTATCTATGACACTAGGGTTTCTTACAATCCTAGATTGCTACTATGCATTATCTCTACCCATAACCTCTTGGGCTACTTTACATAATCAGCTAAGACTGGTTCAATGTCAAATAAGTCAAAGCAATAATCGGGTCTCCCGTGCACACACTCACGCAGACACAGTGTACTCTTTTACCCATTCTAACATCCAGGATTCCCTTCCCAATGGGGTATCAATATTTGCACCATACATGAATATAGCCCAAATTGTGTGCTTAATATGGTGTACTATTCACGCAATTCAAACATTCAAGAACACTCATAATAATATCATGAACACAAATACTAGGATGAATCTAATGAATCTCACATAAGCATATAAATCAAAGCATGCCTACAATTCATATACACAAGCTAGAGAAACTACTCCATAGATATGGAATTCAAATAATAATTTGAATTCCACATCATAGCATCAAAGCAAAAATAAAAGGAAAGAAAAGAAAATGAGAGAGTGTTTCTCTCTCTAGAGTTGCTCTCCTAATAGTCTAAAAATGATCTAACCTCTACTCTACATGTTTAACCTAGTAGACTAAGGCAATATTTATAGGAGAATGGGATTGGGCCTAAAAATAGGCCCAAAATGACTGCACTCTAGTTTAGCCTCCGCTCGGCGTAGGTCGGCGTAGATGGCACACCCCGCGGCGCTTAATTCAGTGCGGGCTGCAGGGTCTGGCATGGGTCGTGTCCCTTCATCTAGTGTGGGATGCTAGATCTCACATGGGCCCCATTGTATCATCTAGCATTAGCCATGGCCTTTGACGCGGGTCGCCATCAGTGTGCTGGATTTGGAACTTTTGATCCACAGTGCGCGGGTCTTGGCACAAGCCATCGCAAGAAGGCTTAGTCTGCTTAGAAATTTTGCACAGAATGCAGCCTTTGGCCCAAGCCTTTGTCAGGAGCATCGTTCTGCTCAAAAAATTTGCATGGGACGTAGCTCTTGGCACCAGCCATTGGCATCTTGGACTTGGAACGGTGTGGGCTGTCGAAATAGGATGGTCCGCTCCCATACTTAACTGATTTTGAGTGTGGATTGAGACTTGTGATTGCGGCCCATGGCATTTTGTGCAGGCTGTGCCATAGCCTCGTACTGAACACTGTTAACATGGGATAACTCCTTAGGCGTGGGCCGTTGGTGCTATGCATGAGCGGACTAGTTTGTGCCTTGGCTGGCTGAACTTCTTTCTTTTGCTAGGGGTGAACTATTAGTATGATTTGTGAGTTCTAGTAGTCAATTTTTTAGTGCTCGAGAAGATGGATCCAACAGAATCATCCTTGAAGGCTAATTATTCTCGGATCATTCTCAAACTTTAGCAAAACTCATCGGACCACGATTCACCATTTCTTCGTCGGTCTCCTTGAACTCCAATGCTGCCTATCTTTGGCTCCAATCCTGCCTATCTTTGGCTCCAATCTCCTTCTACTGTGTATTGATGTTCGTGGCCTTCATTTACTACCATTGTAGAGGTCAATGGCCTTCGATCTCTTCTACCGTTCTTGCGAATGACCTTTAATATCTTCTACCACCCTTAAGAATGGCTTTCACATAGAATGTAACCAAAAAGTACTCACATGCGACCTACTAAAGATGATCACAAGGAAGATCTAGGAGCCCATGGATACAAAATATCCATTAGTACTAATTGATTCTACAAAATGTGGGATTTAGACAAGAAAACCAAACAAGGTCGTCTAAACCCCTTGTCATGTAAACTTAACTAATACTAGCAATCCACCAAATAAAACAAGCTAAAAACTATGCCGAATGCATGCACGCAAAATGAAGTACATCACTAGACTTAGTTCTGGGCTTGGAACCTATTCGAAAACTTTGGTAAGAAAGGATATGTCCTTCCATCCAAATCTAATCCACAAATTCCCAACATTCAATTCCCTAACCATAGAAGTACTTGGCCAAATATAGTTAACATTGACAATTTCAAATGTCAAAACATAATGTATTTTTAAAATCCTCAAACTCTTAACAAGAAACAACAATTCCATGTTCATGATAAATTCTCAAAAAAACTTTAAAATTAGTACAAATCCAGTCAAATATCTCAATTATGCTATCAAAGTACACACTAATCATCATGTTCTTCATGGTCGTAGTCCATCTCACCAATTTCCAAACCAGATTGCTCATCAACATTGCCACTGTCCTCCTCAACCTCATCTTCCTCGTCATCATCACTATCATCGCAGAGTACTCAGGTTTGAAATTAGGCATGGAGTCATCATCACTGAGTTCAATGTGGAGGCTGCCACTTCATTGTTAGCCGAACTAACATCCTCCTTGATGCACGCTATTATTTGAATGTTTCTATCCAAACCCTCTTCTCACCTGCATCATTTAATTTATGAGTACAAGAGAAATATTTTAATAATCCTATAATAAAGATAAGGTGTACAACCAATTTATTAAAAGGTATTGTACTTACGTGATAAAGATCCCTCGGCCTTATCCAATGATAATTCCCTTGCTCACTTAGTGGCTTTGGCAGCTTTCCAAAGAATCTTCCAAACTCACAACTTGTTGTCTTCATCCAGCACCAAATGCTTGTGATCAAACCAAGCCTCATCGTAGTGGGCCAAATGTAGTGGCTTGTCGACAGGGATCACTTTCCACTTCTTAATCAAAGTGGTTATCAAACTGCCATATGGGATATCTTTCTTCTTCCCCGCAACCGCCTTAAGCATGTACACATGGTATACCCCTAATTTAATTTCATCCCCTCTATGATGTAGTACAACAACATCAATTTGCCTATGGTCGACTCACACGCATGACCACCCAACATGAGGATATTCTGGCAAATCCACTCATAAACTAACATGTGCTCGACAATAAAAGCCCCCAAATCATACTCATTAGCTCGCCCTGGCACTTCCCCCTGTATGACCAAAATATTTGTGAGCCATAGCAACTGGGAATAGAGGGGCGGCCTCACTAACACCAGGCCAGTTTTGTTTGTGAAATATCCCATCAAGTGGAGTATGCTTTCTAGGGTCAGTGTACTTGCAACCTAAGGCTTCATTTATGGTAAATTTTGTAACGGGAATCATTATGCCATTTACCATTGTGAGGTCTCTGTTGTTTCTACTCTTCCCTAAATTAGCATAGAATTGCAATATCTCATCATAATGGATGGGTTCTTCTAATTTCACTAACTTATCGAAATTGGAGGGTTTTAAATATTAAATCAAATAACCTAGGCATAACGGCTCAATGTTCGTACTAGCAATAACTTTAGGATTGCTGCATTTTCTACGTTGAAATTCAACATACCTATGTTTGGCATCGGTATTGATGAATAGTGATGACTATCCCAACACTTAAGTTGGATGATGACTCTGTATTGAAGTGTCACCCGCTCCATCGCCGGCACCTCAACCTCTATACCTTGGCTTACTTGAATTTTGGATTTTTGGTTGATAGGAAATTTAGGGTTTTTGGGTGTTTGATAGAAGGGGATGTTTTCCTTGGGCAAATTGAAATTATTTGGCTGTTGCAATTTTTTTATGCAAAGACCAAGTTCCGAATCTGAAACTTGCTCTGTTCCATCTAATAAAGGTTAGACCATCTTCCAATAGTGTGACCTAGTTCCAAGCTCGAAACAACTAATCGGCCACAGCTTCTAAAGTGCATTAAAGGCAGTTTCCAAATGGGCATTCAATACCCTTTTGTATCAAACCTCGAATTTCCTCCCTTTCCCCCCTAAAAGCCCCTCATCCCTTCTTCCATCTTTCATCCCTTTAAAATTTCTTCCCCCAATCTTAACTTGTGTTCATAACTGCATGAAACCTTACTAAATTTGTGATCTACACATCCAATGCCCTAGAGTTTTACAAAAGCAAAGGTAATGCATGGGTTAGGGTTTCCAAGCTTATGAGTTTTCTTGGGTGGTCAAAATTTTTTTTCCTACTTTGAATTGTTTGGATGAAAGGTAAACATTTCACCATTTCCATTGTTCTATTATTAGAATTTTACATAGGGTTATTATATATTGATATTTCCATGGTGTTTGTGTATTTTTTAAAAGTATATATATGTTAGAAGCATAAAATTTAGATTTCCATTTGTTAAAAATAAAACCCTAGTATTTATACAAATTAGTTTTTGATTGTGATGTATGTTGTTAGGTAGTATAAGTCCTGGAAGAGGACTTGTGATGAACATGTGCGTCCAATAGGTGGAAATTCACAAAACCTAGGCATTGATGATGATGAAGAGGAGGGGTCGGAGGCGGGAGGGATTGCTAGAACACATTGTAGAACATTAGAAGGGAGAATGGCTAGAAAAGAATTAACTTTGTTGATTTTCACCAAATCCGGAAAGTGTATATTGGAGGAACGAGCTAAATGGTCTAGTTAGGTAGGGAAGGTTGGTAGAACAAGGGTAGAAATTAAGTATGATAGTTGGCACGAGGTTCCAAAAGAATATAAAGATGTCCTATGGATGGAGTGCAAGGTACCTACAATTAAATGGAAAAATTGAAATGATTAAATCACAAATGTAAATAAATAATATCCTACACTAATATTTAATTATTAACTTTGATTTCAATCCACATAGAGACCATTTGAGTTCGATGCTCTGGATACTGGTGGTTTTTAAAAAAAAGGCAAAAACCATGATGGCGAAGAGTTTGAGACAGCACAAATATACCTTATTGCAATATTACTTTTTTTTATAGGAAAGAAGATCGTCCATGGTTGATTTATAAACATATTCAACCCGAAAATTGGGAGATCCACAAGAGGCAAGCCTTGGAGAATGATGAAAATGTGAGCCCAAATAAACATTTCTTATGTTTTTTACGACACATTATATTTGTTTAAATTTTTAATAAACACTATTAGCTACAAATGTAGGGTACACGGAGTGAAAAGCGATGGTTTGCAAAGGAAAACAAAACCCCCCCTCGTAAGAGTCGTGGAGGCTATAAATTGGCGGCTCTGTAGGTAATTAAACAACGTTTTGAAAGGGATGTCCAACTAGATATTAGCACATGAATGACCGAGGAGGAGGCAAGATCATCGATAATACCTATTGATGAGGAAGAAATTGACCGGTGCAATCTATTCCTGATTAGCCATCAAAACAGTAAAGGTGAATATGATAAGGGTCCCGAGTGAGAAATTGCCAAACGAGTGGTAAGCACCTGTAATCTTTTTTCTATTTAAGAATACAAATCCTAGAAAACAAACTAAATGTTTTTTAAACTCCTGCATAGGCTAAATTAAAGCAGGCACAATTGGAAGGGAGATTCATCGCCACGGGTCGTGCAAGAGGTGTTGGATCATTCTTATCATAAAGATATACATTCAGAATTCTCAGGTCCTAGAAGAAGGCTAAACCATCCCGGATTCACGTCTTGCAAAAGGAAGTGATTGTACGAGACAAAAAGATCAAACAACAAGATATCTTGATCCGCAAGTTAATTGAACACACCGGTCTCCCCGTACCCAAAAATTTAGCCGATTTAACACCGGGATGGACTCCCCCTTTTAGAGGATCGCACCAGTCACGAGAAGATATTGAGGTTAACCACAAACCTATTCTAACTCCTCCAGGAGATGAAGTCAATAATGTTGATTTCGTCATCATGTCAGTTGAAAAAAGGTAAAATTTTTAAATTTTAAATCCTATTCAATTTCATTTACCTTTTTTGACATAGTTAATTCTTTTTCGTGGTATACATCACATTTGTGTGAGATGTACATTGATCAAGTAGAAAATGGTAGGCCGATCCATATTGTCGATGGTATTTTGCACGAGTTAATATGACATCATCACCCATACCAATTCGAGATGGGATATGTAAAGTCTCACTTCAGAAGCCACTAGTCCTCAACACCTTATTGCCAATTGCCGATGGCCACTACAAGCACGTGGGTACCGCCCAAGGAATGTTTCTCCTATGGCCCCGTCGCCTAATTTATGTGGACCCTAAAAGGTATCGTCATTTGAAGGCCAAGCCTAAAATGCCACTCTTAATAGTTCACAAAACACCGAAGAAGGCTAAGCACACACTCACAACGGCACAATTTTTAAATGATTCACCGTACTTTGTTAGAGTCTTGTATGATTTGATTGGCGGACATCAAGTCAGCTCAACCTACACATTTTCGGGCAATAAATGCATATTTGGTCAAAAGAGGGAAATAATTGCCGCAGGGAGTGACATCGAAGACTTGTGGAGGTGTGACCAAGTCAATCAAACCCTAATGTGCGTATACGTATTGTAAGTAGTTTATACTTTCATAAGGAATAATTTATTAGCTTTACTATTTTTACAATTAACGTTTTCTCATTCTATTTCAAAGGTACATGTATTATTTTGCTAACCAAAGTGAGAAAGGGTGGATAGGGTATTTGTACCTAGTGATGACATAAGAAATCGGAAACACTGTCACAGAACAGGTTGACTACATCTGTAAAAGTCTTGGATGAAATGATAAAAAATATTCGTCTACCGATACATTGAGAGGTGATGGTAAAATATCAAATCTACTTAAAACAATATATTTTTTGGATTATTTTATCACATTCTTGTAGGGACCATTGAAGATTAATAATTATTGTCCCGAAGAACAACCATGTTTACTGGATAGATCCTCTACATTATCAACCTTCCAGGTCATTTATTAAGATTTTAGATGATTAGTCAGTTTTCTACTGAATCTAGTACAAAGGTTTGTAGATAGTCGAGATCAAGGTGAAACTTTGTTTTCATGTTGACAATTCAATTTCATTCTAGAATTCAAGAAGTTTTGATATGATTAATTAGTTCTTTTGTACTGATTAGTACAAGAAACAAGCTAAGAATTGGGAGTGCGGGTATTACGTAATTCTATATGCGGCGGGGTGTTTTCAACAAATCCATATGGATTATCTTGAAATCAATGATGTAAGATTTGAATTATATATTCTTTCATTATTTCGATGCTAGAGGTTTATTACACATATTATTAACTTTCCAAAATTCACAAATTTTTAAAAAGGATGAGAAGCCATATTCGTAAACCGATATCAACGTGGCAAGAAATTGCTTGGCTAGGTATATTTTCAATGCCCATTCCTCTTCTATTGGAATTCCCAACGTAGTAGTGGTATAAGTAGCTAGTATATAAATTGAAATTGTTATTGGAATATATTTTGATGTATTTCTATTCATATCTATAGATTGTTGCCGCCCTAGCGTAGTCTATAGATTTTTTATAGATAGTGTGGAAATGACAAGTAATTTTGGTGTATGTTGACCTGGTATGTGAGGCTTTCAAATATCCGGATTCTATTAAAATTGAAAAATTTCACAATACTTTACAGAAGGTTTTTCGATATCGGAACTAATTTTGGTCCTTCTTTAATATTTTTTATCATAGATCAGAATACTCATTACGATAACAGAACAGAAGATCTGATGCATGTTCCGAGTCCCAAACGTATTATCAAGCATTAAATGATCTCAGACCTTAATTACACAGATTGGGAATAGAAAATCCATCCGTGTTTGGAATTATCACAAGTTCCAAGTTCATAACTAATGTAGAGTTCTGGCGATTTGCCTTAGGTTCCGAATCCGGGAGGGTTTTTTTCTCGTTTCAAGATCTTAACTACTATAAGTGTTCAACGAGGTGCATTACATTACGAGTCCATAACATGAGTCACTTTGGGGTTAGGAGGAGGTCGAGGAGGTTTTAAACCCCTGACATTCTTCCTCTCCCGCTGCAAGTTAGTTAGCATGGAAAAACAATCTAGCACAGGCATACCATCAATTGCATCATGCAGTTCATCAGACTTATCAACAATATTTTCAACACAGAACTCATCCAAGTGTTCATGCTCATTGGTGACACGAGAGGTGTCATGGAATTCATGCTCAATAATAGGGTTACACCATTGCACATAAAGGAAGAATTTGTTGAATCATGCCTAGATTTACAGACATCAAATTCCACTTTGTCCATATCATCTTCTGGAGTCAAGGTTCCCAAATGGACATCAATTTTAGTCCTAGATGATTTAAGAAAAGGTCTCTCCAAAAGTATTGGGGGTGAACTTCCGTCGTGCGCCATGCCTAGGACATAAAATTCTGCCAGAAAAACCAATTTGCATACTTGCACCATCACATCCTTTACTAGTCCACAAAGGCTAGCTTGGGAATGATCGGCGAGTTGGACAATCACTCTAGTTTCCCTAAGCTCACATATTTCTAGGCATTCATATAGACTAAAGGGCATCACATTGATGAATGCGCCTAAATTTATCATGGCATTTTCAACAAGTAGTCCACCTAAGGAGATAAGGATAGAGAATATTTTGAGGTCGTCGCATTTTTAGGAAATTTTTTATGGTTCAAAATTGTGACTCCCCCCATTTTCAAATGTCGTAACTTCTTAGTTGGTCTACTTCTCTTCTTTGTGCATGCAACTTTATGAAATTTAGCATATGATGGCACATTTTCAATTAATTCCAAGATAGGGATTGTTACCTCGACCTTTTCGACGACTTTTTGAATGTTTGCATCATTGGTCACCACCTTTGGCTTTCCCCTCAAAGCATTTGGAAATGGAGGTGGGATGGTAACTTATGCCTTGGGTGGTGGAAACTCCTTGGAAGGTGCCTACTTGACCACAATCTTATCTTCTTTGAAGTGTGCCTTGGTAGTCTCCAATACTCTATCGTCCTCTTTCATAACCCTCTTCTCGGACTCACAAACTTCCTTCCCACTTCTCAACTCGAGTGTACTCACATTCCACGGGTTGATCTCCGGTTAGGAAGGGAGTTTTCCAAACTCCTTGGCTTCAAGTCAGCTCACCAAGGTGGCAAGTTGCCCAACTTGAACTTCAAGATTTTTTATACTTGAGAGAGCTCTATTGCCAAGACATTCAATCTCATGCCATGTCCTCTCCGTGAAGACTTCATTTTTATTCCCTAATTGACCGATGGCTCTAAGATCTCCTCTCGATCCAATTTTTAGATTGAGGCATGATTGTTGGAAGGGCCTTCACCCCTAAGGTATGGTGGAGGTGAAGCTTGTCCACCCCGATATCCTTGAGGTTGGTTATCCTCCCTCCATTGGAAATTTGGATGATCTCGATACATTGGGTTGAAAAAATTGGCACATGGATCCGGCATTGCATCTCCCTGGTTCCCCCGGAACCCTTGTGGTTGGCCCCTTGAAAATTGTGGTCTCTCTCAGTTGTTGCACTCAACGACATTCAACTCTTGCAAATTGTCTATGACTTTGGGAAACACCTCGGTGTTATGGTCTAAGTTGCACACCCCGAACACTTTGACTTGATGCACGTTTCCTCACAAGAGCTCCTTCATCATATAGCAAGCTCTTGGACTTGCTCCTCCAACTTAGGTAATTGTGCAGGTTCATCCAAGACCCTAACCCTTGACCGTGTGCCAAATTTTCACATAACATTAGCTATTTCTTCAAAGAGATCCATTGTATCCTTAGGGATTTTGTTCGCTATCGAACCATTGCAAGCAGCTTTCACCATTCGTATATTTTCATCGCATAACCCCTAGAAGAAATAATACACTAGATCCCTCTTCTTGAAGAGATTGAAGCACTCCCAGTAATCATACAAGCTCCTGGTAGCCCCTTGGGTGATGTTTGACAGTTTTTTCTTTAGCTCAGTGGACTTAGATACCGAAAAATAATTCTCTAAGAACCTCTGCTTCATGTCCATCCAAGAACCTATACATCCTGGTGGAAAGTAGTAGAGCTAGTCTTTAGCTCCTTCTTGAGGTGAAAATAGGAAGGCTCTCAGATTGTAGTCGTTTTTAGAAACTCCTGGTGGCTTCATATTCGTACACACCAAGTGAAACTCTGATAGATGCTTGTTCGGGTCCTCCCCCGCCATACCATGAAATGTGGGAAGATAAGTGATTATTCCGCTCTTTAGATCACAGCTTACTTTCGGTGGTAATGGGGAAATGTGATGCATAGTGGCTGACTTTCTAGATTAGGAGACATAAGCTCCCTTAAGGTTCGGGTATCTTCCGCCATTATTTGCGTTTCTTCTACCAACTTTACCTGCCTCGGTTGAACTTCTACCCTAATTCTTCACTTCCTTCTCCTCCGAACACATGTTTTCTCAGTATGGTAGTGTAAAATGCCTAGATTTGTGGTACAAGAGTGTACCATAAAATAGGGCTAACAATACCCTTCCAAATACAACACTAGCAAATGAATCAAAAGGTAACAAGATAACTATCACAACAGCTCAACACACGAATTATCAAAAAAATACCAAAGCAAATACTAACTACTCTACTAACATGTTTTGCTAATTGACACTTACGTTGAATAGCATCTGCGGCAGTGGCGCCAAAATTTTGACCCGCCTCCACTCGGGGTCGTTCATTATAGCAAATTAACCAAAATAGAGGCACCGAGGTCAAATGGGTTCAAATATAATATTATATTCTGCACCCAATCTCACCACTACGCTACTTAAAGGGTAGTTAGCAGTAAGTCGTAGGTATGTCCTCGTAGATGCTAGGGCCTAAGAATCAATTAAAACATAAATTCATATGGGTCGTCAATCTGTACGAGTGATAGGAATAGTTAGTAAGGCAAACAAGGGGGGGCTGGTTTTTCAATTAACAACAATGAATTATAAAAGTAAAAGCAATTAATCTGTAAAGCTAAACACTTGGGGAGTCATTGTTCAACATGGTTAGTTTAATGTTTTGATCCTCAATTCATTCACATAGATATTTAGATAAACCTTATAGAGTGTTCATAACACGTGGTGTGGCCGATGGCACACACTTCCCTATACCTGTCATGCCGGGTGCGCTCGTAAGGTCTGACCATTTTTGTAGATTAATTTCTCCCCCGTGCGATTACATCCTGATCACTCCACCATGAATGCTCTACTTCCCAATGGCCTATGAATTAGGCAAAGGGTCGATGGCACCTTATCAATGACACTAGTGCTTCCTAGCATGATACTTTTCACTACCTCTACCTGCAACCTCTCAGGCTACTTTATGTAATCAGCTAACACTAGTGCGATGGAAATTAATTAGAGTACACCCATGTGGACCCGTACCCCATTATCCATTCAAACAATCCAGGTTTCTCTTCCCAATAGGGCATCAATATTTGCACCAACATGAAAATAGACTAGAATGTATGCTTATATGGAGTGTACTATTCATGAAATTTAAACATTCAAGAAAAAG
This sequence comes from Rubia yunnanensis, assembly GCA_037428765.1. NCBI lineage: Eukaryota > Viridiplantae > Streptophyta > Magnoliopsida > Gentianales > Rubiaceae > Rubia > Rubia yunnanensis. The sequence goes on along the minus strand of CM075061.1, from coordinate 113,422,285 downwards.
TCACAATAATATTACGAACACAAAATTAGGATGAACTAGTGAATCTCACAAAACATAAATAACCATGCGCCTACCATTTATCCCCAAGCTATGGAAACTACTCTATAGATATGGAATTCAAATAAAGATTTGAATTCCACATCCTAGGATTAAAATGAAAATAAAAGGAAAGAAAAGAAGAGGAGAGAATAAGGCTATATTTATAGTAGAAGGGGATTAGGCCTAAAAATAGGCAAAAAATGTCTAAAATTCTAAGTCAACTGCCGCCTGGCGAGGGCCATCATGGATAGCGCGGTCCATGCCATGTACTTGTCCTTACTGGCGTGGGCTAGTCAATTTTTCACGGTCCGCGTCGAGTCATATAGCATGGGATGTAGCGTCTGGCGTGGGCTGCTACTCCATCCTGCTGCGGGTTGCCTTGCATGGTCTGAGTCAACTCCTTTGGTGCGGACCGTGGCCTTTGGCGCAGGCCATCTTCTTGAAGCCTCGCTTTGAACTTCTGATCTGTGGGACGCGGCCCTTGGCTTGGAATGCCATTTAGAAGCTTGCTTTGCTTAAAAAATCTGCACAGGCTATCTGATTCTCCACACCCTACAGGCTGGTCTCAATATTTTACACTTGGAACGACACATGCCGTTGTAAATGGGATGGTCTGCACCGATACTTAGCCAATTTTGAGTGAAGATTGTAACCTTGAGCGTGCGGCCCGTGGTGTTTGGCGTGGTCAGTGCCATTGCCTCATGCTGAATCCTTTGGCGTTGGCCGTTGGTGCCACCCATGAGCAGCCCGCGCTGACCCAAGGTACCTTGGCCAACGAAACTTCTTTCCTTTACTGCGGGTGAACCGTTAGTCCGATTTGAGAGTTTTAGTAGTCAATTTTATAGCACTCAAGAAGAAAAATCCAATGATATAAACCTTGAAGTTTAATTCTTCTCGGATCATTCTCAGACTTTGGCACAACTCATCAGACCACGATTCCCCATTTCTTCGTTGGCCACTTAGAACTCCGTTGCTGCCTATCTATTGATCCAATTTCCTTCTACCATATTTTTATGTTCGTGGCCTTCATCTACTACAATTCTAGAGGTGAATGTCCTTCGATCTATTCTACTGTCCTTTTAAACGGCCTTCCATATCTTCTATCGCCCTTACAAATGGCCTTCACATAGAATGTAACCAAAGAGTACCCACAGGCGACCTACTGAAGTTGATCACAAGGAATATCTAGGAGCTTGTGGATAAAAGATGTCCATTAGTACTAATTAATTCTAAAAAACAAGGGATTTAGACAAAAAACCAAATATGGCCAACCAAACCCCTTGTCACGTAAACACAACTAATACTAGCAATCCACTACATAAAACAAGCTAACAACTATACCAAATGCAATGGTTAATGCCTGCAAAATGAAGCACATCGATAATATTTATAGTGTCATGCGACCACACACACAAGCGTCACCAAGTGTGTGTGTGTGTTGGTAACTAAAAGGGGGGGGGGTTGAGTGATCAATATACCAACTAAATAGCATGCAAAATAAACAACAATGATAATATGATATAAACTAGCCTCTGGGTTATTTGTGTCACATGTTTGACATTTAGATTTGATCCTTGATTCATATTCACATAATCTTAATTTAACTACCATATGCGACATCCCGTGATATGGAGAAGTTGATTCACCGGGAACTCTCATGATGACCAATATCCTAATGTTCCTCCTCGTCAAACTTTCCCTCTTCCTGATATAACTGGAAGTGTGCTATCATTGTCCACCTCTATCCCCCACTATTGTGGTTAATTGACTCTATCCTTACGAGCAGTAAATTAAACAAGGGAGTAGCATGACTCATCGACACCTCCACTATGAAAACCCACTCTATGGAGTATCATAACATCTTATTGATTACCCCCAAGATTTTATCTGACCTAGTCTCCACAAGTTGGGATATGGCTTTCGAGTTAGACTATGCCCCCAACAAAATTAATAAGATGCCCAACAATATGTTGTTGGGTCACTCATGTATCGTTCATAGCCTAATCAAATTGACTCCTCAAGCCAAATTCAATCAAGGAACCAAAAATCATGCATGGTTGTCACTCTTAAACATGACCTTCACATTGAATTTTGACCAAACCCGACAAAAGGACAAAATACTCTTAGGTTCTTTCCCTAAGCCCAGCTCTAAATTATGCAATAATCTCAATTAGTTGTATGAATTAACATTAATCATTCATAATTATAAGCATTAATTTCAATTAAAAATGATAATAAAGGCGTAAGATAGATGAATCAAGAATCTCATAAATCGTTAGTCAAATGTGATAGATTTGATTATGGAGTTTTTCACTTTAGGGGCTGTTGAGGAGACTTAATCACATATATGTTGCACTCATACCGAAGAAAGAGGACAATCGGAAGGTTGGCAACTTTAGGCCCATCTCTTGCTGTAACGTTCTGTACAAAATCATCACAAAGATCATTGCAAATAGAATTGAGCCTTTCCTCCTAGAAATTATCATCACAAAGTTCATTTCATGCTAGCTTTCGTGAAAGGAAGGAAATTATCAGATAATGTGATGTTGGCGCAGGAACTAGTACGTGGTAATGGTAGACCACGGTCATCACCCAGATGTATGATTATGGTTGATCTGAAAAGGGCATTTGACACGATTTCATGGGTTTTCTTAGAGGCGATACTGTCTAGTTTTGGGTTCCCCGATATACTCATAGCTAGATTATGGAATGTATCAGAACATTAACATTTTCCATTCCGGTTAATGGGAAGCTCTGTGACTTCTTTAAAGGCTAGAGGGGTGTCCTTATAGGGGATCCACTATCACCTCTGCTGTTTGTCATATGTATCGAGTAGTTCTCAAGGTTTTTGAAGAGAAAGGCAAAATCGAGTTTCTTTATGTATCATCCCAAGTGTGAGAGTCTGAGGATCACTCATCTAGCTTTCACAGTTGATTTGATGTTGTTCTCTAGAGCTGACAAAGACTCAGTCCATATTCTTATGTCAGCACTGAATGAATTTGAACAAACATCCGACTAGGAAATTAATGCTGCGAAGTCCTAGTTCTTTGGAGTTGGGATGAAGGAAGACTTAAGATTTATGGGTATACCCCGGGCCACCTTTCTTGTGAGGTACCTGGGTATTCCATTGGACTCGAGCACGCTTAAAGTCTCACATTTTGATATGTTGCTGGGAAAGGTGGACAAGAAGATAGCTGTGTTCAAGGGGCATACTCTTTCTTATGTAGGAAAGTTAGAGTTGATCAAATCCGTGGTTCAAGGTGTTGTTGGTTTCTCAATACATCATTTTATCATACACAACAATGTAATGGAATCAATGGGGTAGAAGTTTAAGCATTTCTTGTGGGGTAAAATGAAACACAACAAAGTAGCCTGGAAAAGACTTTGCACACCCTGAATAAATGGAGGCCTAGGAATTCATGATTTCAAGATTTGGAATATGGCAGTCATTACTCAGCGGTTATGGGACATTCACACAAAGAAATATTCATTGTGGGTTAAGTGGGTACATTCCCACTTTCTGTGCGAGGACAACATTTGGTTTGTTCATCCCAGAGCCCCTAGCGATCGTATCTTTGGGAAGTATTCTCTTTACTTCACAAATCTATATGAGCTTAGAGACAAGCTGAGGACAATATCTGATGGGAGTGTTGACTCACTTAAGGAGTTGATGGCTATATGGGCAGGTTCAGAAATTTCACGGCTGATGAATTGGGCACACTTCCCCCACATTCACTTCGGGCTGATGTTGGAGACCAACGTTAATCACCAAACCAAGGGTTCTGAGAAGCGCCTAATGCCAAGGTCTGCTGTCTTCAACAAATGATGATCCGATTTTCATCGAACTGCTTATATATATGTGGCATGGCATGCATGCTGATCACATATATTACATTATAATCTTATTGTTTTGATTTCCAGTGATTTCTGAGCCATATTGCTCACATTTGAAGAAAACGAACTTGATTCAGCTATATATCTGCCACATGTTAGTGTTTGTTACCATTTCCTGTTTTACCAAATTTGGTCCATTTGTTGGGATGTACTTTCAAAAGTTTAGCAATCAATTGTAACTTAACACTTGTCTGCTGATGGAAAACCCTGCTATTGGAATTCATTAAAAAAAAAAAGACAAAATGATTTTACAATTTCTTTTTTGGTGCGTATACTAAGGCTGTGAGTCTGCACCTTGCATAAGTTTTCTCCTTCTGACCCCCCACTTTCTCAACAAAGAAAGATGGAAAATAGGTTCTCTGTATTGCATGACATGGACCCCCTTCCTCAACCACAAGAACTCATTGATTTGGAGGTGTAGGACACAATGAAGGAGGGCAGAACACTCTCAAACAGTCACCACTCACACTCAGTATTACTGCCTGACAAACTAACAGGTAACACTGACCACCAAGGTAAGTCTAAACATAAGAAGAGTAATTATCTTAGCCAGCTGAATAAGATGATGTTAAGATCAGCTACTAAAATTCACAAATCATGTGAACAATGATACACACCTTAACCATAATATTTTTAGTCTGGAACCTTAGGGGCATGGAATCTCCAATGCTCCGATTAAAACATCTAGTTAATCAGAAGAAAATACAACTTCTTTGTATCATTGAACCTATGCATGATAACAGTCAATGTCAATCCTATATGGAAAAGCTCAATTTCTCATATAATCTCCCTCTACATAATGGCCAAATCTGGCTAATGTGGAATGATTCTATATCTGTTTCCCTGATTTCCCATCATAACTAATTTTTGTATGTTAAAATAACCCACCCAATTTCAGCTTCTAACATGGAAGCTGTATTTGTTTATGCCCTCAGAACTAGGGATGGTAGGAAATCTTTATGGTATGACCTGAGTCTCCTACAAGAATGACACTATTTTCATGGGAGATTTTAACACAATCACCTAACTTACAGAGTACAAGGGCCCTAGCTCCCCTTCTTTAGGTAGTGTCAGAGATTTCAATAACTGGATTAATTCCACTGGAATTCAGGAAATTAATACTGTAGGGAATTTATTCACTTGGACAAACTCTAGGCTGAGGAATCCCACCTCTAAGAGATTAGATAGAGGTCTATGTACTATTCAGTGGAACACGAAATTTCCAGCATCTTCTATCCAAATCCTGAATAGACAATCCTCATATCATTCCCCTCTTCTCCTACAGGTATCATCACTAGTTCCCTCTTACCCTAAACCTTTTAGGTTCATAAATACCTAGTTTAACAGACCAGAATTTATAAACCTAGTCAAAGAAAACTGAACCTCCCCTACTCCTCAGTCAGGAATGTTAGGTTTCTATCTAAAACTGATTAGACTTAAAAAATGATAAAATTTGGAACATGGATTGCTTTGGTAACATTGATTCTAATGTAACTATTGTAGAGGAAAATCTTAGATTACAGGAATCTATTTATGACTCCACCCCCTCGGATTTGGAACTAATCAAACTAAATGAGAATAAAGCCTTATTACTTAGAGCTTTAAAGGAAAGAGAAAAATTCTGGAAACAGAAAGCAAGATCTAAATGGTTTAAACTTGGTGATAATAATACTCAGTTTTTCCATAAAACTATACAGGAAAAGAACTGTAGGTAACATATTTCAAAAATTAAAAACAGACATGAACAATGGCTTAATTCCCAATCAGGTATACAAAGAGAAGCCTCTGAATATTTTTCTGAGTTGTTTTTAGAGCCTAACTAATCGGTTAACAACACTTACGACCCACATTTTCTTAGCCAAATACCCACCATCCTTACTGAACAGGACAATCTCTCTCTATCCAAACCAGTTTCAGAAGAGGAACTCAAACTAGTTATTATGAGTTTGAACAAAAACAGTAGCCCAGGTGCTGATGGATTCTCCTGTAAATTCTATACTAAATGCTGGGATTTCATTAAGGTAGATCTTACATCTGCTGTAAATGATTTTCTCTTAGGATCAGATATGCCAAGGGGTATCTCTAGCACCTGGATAACCTTAATTCCAAAAAAAAACACACCTTCCTCCTTTGATGATTACAGACCCATCATCCTTTTAAATGTTGTATATAAGATATGCTCTAAGGTTTTAATGGAAAGACTGAAACCTTATATGGAGATTTTAATTTGACCTAATCAAACTGCTTTCATGAAAAACAGAGACATTTCTGACAACATACTCTATCTTCAGGAAATGATAATATTTTTAGACAAAACAATAGAGTGCCTAATTGTATACTTAAGATGGACCTCAGGAAAGCTTTTGATAGGGTAAATTGGAAATTTTTAAAAAATATACTTTGTAGATTTGGTTTCACTGGTAATTTCTTGACTGCAGTGATGAACAATCTCTCCCAAGCATATTTCTCTATGCTCATAAATGGTAATCCGGTTGGTTTTTTTAAAGCTACCTGAGGCATCAAATAAGGTGATCCCTTATCCCCCTTTCTTTTTAACATTTTTTCAGAAGCTTTCTCTAGGAGTCTCTCTTTCATTTTTCTAAACAGCAGTCTTACATGCTATCAGTTGCCTTCTGCCATCACACCAGCCTCCCATTTAATGTTTGCTGATGACACCATCATTTTATGCATGCCTCAAAACCTAACCTAATTAAGATCAAAGTTTTTCTAGAAATCTTTGAATCTACCTCTGGCCAGAAATTTAACTTTGAAAAATCTGATTTTTATATTAGCAAACGAGCTACATTGCTAGGATAAATCAGGTTAGGACGATCTTAAAAGGGTCTTTTCCATTTAAATACACTGGTTGCCCAATTTTTAAAGGTAGAACACTTAACATATACTTCCAACCTCTATTGGAACTCTTAGATAAAAAACTCATGAATTGAAAAAATAAGTGGTTAAGTTCAGGAGGTAAACAGATTCTCATTCAATCCTGCCTATACTCCTTACCACAACATATATGAACTGTCCTTAAGCCACCTATTCAAATAGTTAAGACACTAGAGAGAAATATGTCCAGATGTTTTTGGGGAGAAACTGAAGGAAAAAGGAATAAGGTTTGGAAAAAAATGGTCAGACCTAGCTATTCATAGGTCCCAGAATGGTTTAGGTTTCAGATCGGTTCAGGCAATAGTTGATTCTTGTTCACTTAAAATATGGTGGAAAAGCCAACTGGGTACTACTATATGGGCTAAAATGATTTGGTCTCTGCCTCGAACTCACAGAAAATTGCAGACTTGGAAGAGAATTTGCTCTGTAAATTCTTTTGCTGAAAATAACACTATGGTTATTCATGGGCGAGGTAACTGTAATCTCTGGACTGCTAACTGGTGCCTAAATAGGCCACTTTCTAATTATGTCCCTCCCTCTATCCTTTCCCCTCTCTCCTCTTGCTCAGTTGCTCATTTCATCTGTAACAAAGACTCTATCCTGCCTCAGATTTCACCTTTTTTGGAACATGATACTCTCACTTTCTTGCAGTTGGCAGATATTAATGAATACAAAGAGGATAGACTTATCTGGAAACCATAGGTGACATGAGCTTTTACTTTTATATCAGCCTACAAGGCTCTCACTTTCTCAACAGGTACATTTCCTGCTACTAATCTTATATGGAATCCTAGGTTGCAGAAAAAGATCTCTATTTTCACCTGGAAATTGATACACTCTTTCTTGCCTTTTGATGACGTCTTAATGAAATGTGGTTTTAGCCTAGCTTCAAAATGCCCTGCATGTAACCATTCTGATTCTCTCCAACACGTTTTCATCTCATGTCTCTTGGCTCGATCAATATGGAATGATATGACTGCTTTCTTGGGTTTTAACCTCCATAGTCTAGACTCTTTAACTGATAGGTTCTTTGCATATTGGAATTGTCATGATCTTCCCAGAATGCACCAACTGATTTGTAGAATGTTTCCCTCTCTGATTTGCTGGTCCCTATGGAAAGCCAGAAATGGTTTCTATTTTGATAGCAAAATTTTCTCTCCAGTGCATATATGCAACAAAGTACGGGACCTTATCTTCCTATCACTCTCTGTGACGGGCGGGCGGTCGTCGCGCCCGCCGTGCAAAAGATAATTTATAAGCCCTAAATGCTTACTTTCTACAACTAGGTAGATAGTGGCAAATCGGGGTCGTCCAAAGAGAAGAGGGATCTTCCTAAGCGTCTAAGCACACAATGGTTGATATTAGGCTAGGAGTAAATATATTTACACACACATAAAAGCAAGTAAAAGGGGGGGGGGGTTGGTTGGTTGGTTTCCTAAGTTAACAAAGATAAAAAGACAAGATAACTAGCAAGGTCAAGTGACTATGCTAATCATCAAACGAAACTAAAGAAAAGGGGTTTTAAACTACAAAGACAAAATGCCTTGGGGGCAACGGATATCCACTTCCACATCTAATGTAGTTCATCGAATCATTCACACATTCCATCATATAGCATTCAGGACCCAACACTCACGCACCCATCTAGCAAGTACCACAACACACACATCACAAGGAGTTCTAAGTTCATGCTCATAGATCTTCATGCAAAGGCGCTACAGAATTCGTCACGTTCCTACACCTAAACAATTCAACCACACAAGCACTCCCTATGCTCAAACAACTCATGGCACACATGCAGTGAAACACACCGTCAAGAATACATAAACGCCAAATAACAAATGCTTCAAGAATGAATTTAAATCATCTATTCAATACTTCAACTACTTGTCGTGGGGACTAAACTCCTATCCTTCTTAGTTCGTAGGTTGCGAGAGTGAGTTCGACATCTCTCGTCAAACCTCACCAATGACTCCCGAGTCGCGACCACGACTCAAGGTGTCATTGGTGGCATTTAGCATGAAGGACCAACAAGCTTGGCAATGCCTATGACCACTACACCATGACTAAGCATTAAACCAATTCATGCAATTACACGAGATTGGATGAACGTGCAACGCACATTCATCCACGAGCATATGACTCTCTCGTTTGCTACACAAACGAACATGACGAAGAGTTCAACATCAATCACATTCGTCTAGCACATTGTCAACACACTAACACAATCAAAAGCTCTAATTCACACTCATACATTCCTAACAAGAACAGGGGGGAAATTAACCCAAATCCCCCAAACCCTAGCTAGCAATTCATACAAGCATTTCATATCATCAAGCTCTCAACAACATCAATGAAATCAACAATTAACATTCAAAGCACAATAAATGCACAATAGCAAAAACACCAAATAGATAGATAAAATGATTCTCAATACATAGAAGTGGAAGCTTCAATCCATAGCTCCCAAGTACAAGAACTACTCTAGAACAACAAAAGACATAATTAAACTAAGAAAAACAAAGAAAAGAAAGAAGAGAAAAACCTAGGTTTTGCCCAAAAACCAGAGAGAAAAACGGGCTGAAAAAGCTGGAGAAGAGGAGGAAAGAGAGGGTATTTATAGTGCAAAGAAAATAAAATAGATTTCTGGCCGCCTTTTGGTCGCGACTCGCGATGAGTTCGTCGCGACTCGTGACGGTGTTGGTCGCGACTCGCGATGATGTCGCGACGGGGTCGCGACGGGAGCCAGAGTTTTGCATTGTTTCTTTGTCTTCTTCATAGCCATCCCTCTCAATCTTCAAGTCTTCAACGGCTCCAAAAATGGTCTTCAACGGCCTCCGGTCTTCATGTCTTCGAAGTGAGTATCCAAAAGTCTTCGAAAGTATAGTCTTCAATATCTTCCGGTCTTCGTTGCTTCCATGTTCTTCCCTTGTCACACAAAATCCACTTAGAAGAGGTAAAAGAGTACAAAGTTGCTTTTGCCTCTCCTAAGTGAATTTCAAGGTAAAACACAAGCTCTCGATAATAAAAGAGCACAAAAGTGATCCTAAATACTACTAAATAATGCATCTAAAATGGACACATCACTCTGCCAAGCCTTGTCTCTCTAACTCACACCATACTATGAGTCTTAACATCTCTTTACTGATCCCTTCCCTTAGACCACCACGAAAACCTTCTATCTCTATTGTCTACTGGGAAAAACTGGAACCAAATAGCATAAAAATTAATGTAGATGCCTCCTGGTCTTCTACTAAATCCACTCTTGGCATTATTGCCAGAAACTGTAATGGTATAACGTGCCTCATAAAATCCACTAACACTTCAGCTAAATCACCACTTGAAGCAGAAATCAAGCCTATTCTATTTGCCTGTCAGGCTTTTCCATCTTTGGACAGTACTTTCATCATTGAATCTGACTCTTTGCTTGCAGTGCAGATGATCAAGAATCCATATTCTTCCCATTGGTCATTATATCCTTTAGCTTTTAAGGTGCACTCCCTATTAAAATATGCCAATCTTAAACATGTTTTTAGGGAATATAACTCTTGTTGCAGATGCAATTGCAAAGGATCATCCTGCCCACATTAGGGATCTCTCTCTGAACCATTCTAACATCTCTATACCCATCAGAGGACTTATCAATCTGGATAGGGATCATACACCCTACATTAGAACACATAGGCATGCCACAAAGAATGACTGATACTGCTAATTTTTCCGTTGGTTTTTTTCAGGTACCTGTGCACTTTCTCCCTCTCCAGTAATCCAACACTACATCCCAGCCCTCTCGGCTGCTCTTCTCCTTAGGATCTGAAGTTGCTTAATACTCCACCACTGCTCTTTTGCTGCTCACGATCTCCTACAGTGAACTTTTTGCTAGGTTCCAATTTTTTAATATGCTTGAATGAAGTTGCCTGGCCAAAGTAAAGAATTAACACATGAGGTGGAGATTCTTTTCTTTGGAATCGCAACTACCATTCTTACTCTTCCTCTTATCTCTAGTTCTAAATAACTCTCTAATATCACTAGATGCTAGGTATTCTTTTGGTATTCTACTTCCTTGTATTTGCTTTCACAAAGGCCTGGAGACCCTTATATATAATCCTCCACCCTAGGGTGTTTTTATTAAAACAAAAGGTTGTGAGTCTGGGATGATGTAATTCTTTGGGAGTCTACCTGTAAGATAAATCCAAATTGGGTATCGCTGGACTAGATGACCTAGTTGCCATATCATTGGTATCGGAAAATGCGAAGTGTGAGGTGGATGAGGGATTTGCTGAGAAGATCAAGGATGATGGCCATCTATTTCCTTGGATCAAGAAGCTGGGAAATATGGACTCATTGCCTTCAATGAAGGAGCTTCAAGAGTGTACCCTATATTCTTATCCATCTAAATTAAAGGTGAAGGAGAAGGAGCTTCAAGAGTGTACCCGTGGGAAGATAAGGAAGTCGTTACTAGCCCGCCTACTGGAGGTGCTAGTGGGTCTGCTATTGGCCATGTAGATTAGGTTGTAGCTATTATTTTGTTAATTTAAATAATGTATTTGGAATGATGAATAGAAATATATATTATGATTTAATATTTCGGATTTGAATGGAAGTGGATTGATAAGTTATATATTTTTTAGTGTTTTAGGGTTTTTTTCGCAAGAAGGCTATGATAGGAACTAAGGAATTCTTGGTGAAGTATTGTTTTAGTGAGGACATTATATGAGGGATTATATTTGATGATGATATAATTACTCGACTGGGAGAAAAATATGTGGAATTGATACTAAGCATTTGTAGGATGCGTTGATGAACAAGTTTCATAAGACTTTACATGTGGCACATTTCAAGACTTGGTCATCAAAGGCATCACCATAGAAGTGAGTGCCAAGATTTGGTCTTCAAGCTTTCCATTGTTGGAAGGAGCACTTGTGGTATTGGAATTTTGTCTTCTCAAATGGCCCTCAAACTAAAGTTCCTTGACTTCTTGGCTAACTCCTCAAGGAGCTCCATAGCCTCCGTTGAAGGTTTGTTCCCAATGGAACCACCACAAGCTCCCCTTACTAGTCTTTGCTCCTCATCAAGAAGACCATTGTAAAAATAGTAGACCAAGTCTCCCTCCAAATAGCCATGGTAAGGGAAACTCAAGAGAAGCTTCTTGAACCTCTCCAAATAGTCGTAGAATGACTCATCATGCCATTGGAGGATATTGCTAATATCCTTCTGGAATACGGTAGACTTTAAGGTTGAGAAGTACTTGGCGAGAAACCTTTCTTCATCTCACACCAAGTTTTGATGCTTTCGATTGGTAGGAAGTGGAGGCAATCCCTTGCGGCATCCCTCAATGAGAATGGGAACACCTTCAATTTGTAGAGGTCTCCATCTACTCCTTGGAGAATCGTACCATCACACACAAAGTGGAATTTGGAGAGATGTTTGTTAGCGCATTCCCCCTTGCCTACTAAGAATGTAGGTATCAATTGCATCAACCCGGCTTTAAGCTCAAAGTGCCCGTTTGGTCCAACCAACGGATATCCTATGCACATCGCTTGTTGATCAAGGTTGGGGGCCATAATATCTCTCAATATAGCTCACCTAAAACAAATACCTCCTCCAAGATGAGGATGTTGAGGACCTCCTCCTAGTTGCTTATCCTCTTGCTCCATGGAAGTAGAATTATCCACAAAATGGTCACTAGGAGAAGTGTTATTCACAGTTTCCAAAGAAAGCCTCCCAGCCCTTCTCAAATTCAACTCTAACTTAGGGTCGTAGCATAGGGGTTCTTGTGAAGAGGATAGCGTACAAACCATACACCAAGAACTTGAACTATACGTCTCCAAGCCAAGGAAAAATGGAAAATCAACTAAAAAAAAGAAACTAACAAATATTCACAACTAGCACATACTCACACATAATATGCCAAACACTTAAAAATAAATGCCTACTCCCCGGTAGCGGTGCCAAAATTTGAGAGGTCATCGTCGTACCTCTAAAAGTTAATATTTTTAAGCCCTAAATGCTTCCTATCTACAACTAAGTAGATAATGGCAAGTTGGGGTCATCCATGAGAAGAGGGATCTTTTTAAGGGTTTAAACATATAAAGTGAAAAACATACTAAATATAGATACATACATACATATAAAAGAACACTAGTGGAGGTGCCTCTATTAAAGGCAGTTCCTTTGGAAAAATGGAAGTCACTTTTAGGGTGACTTCTCTAGACATGAATTCTATTGATGAAGATTAAAGGTGGTTCCTGGAACCACCTTCTAATGCAGCAATGAAAGGCAGTTCAAAATCGCCTCTAACGATAGGGTGGAACCACCTACTATTAACCCTTCTCGGAACAACCTGTATGACGTCAGACCAAGGATCCTGTTACGAACTCATAACTTAAGTCACACCCTTGGATCGTTGAGATTGTTATGGACTCAGAACGCCATCAAAACCCTCAGATGAATTAATGGGCTCCGGACTCGGAACGTAAGGAAGTTTACCGGATCCTTAGATGTGTTACGAGCTCAGAACTTGCGTGAATTCCGAGCTTGAACTTATTAATAGTTCCCAATCTGTGAGGTTTTTGTTTTTATCATTTAATGTTGTATTTTACTTTCCAGACTCAGAACAGATTTCAGATCTTGTCTTCCGAGTTTGTAACAATGAATTTGATCTTTGTTAAAAATAAAAAAGAAGCATAGACAGTAGTTCCGAATTCGGAACACCATTCAGATAATATGGTCAAAATCCTTCTATTTCAATAGAATCTGACTATATGAAAGCATCAAATACCAGGTCATGATACACCAAAATAAATGTTCATTTCCACACTATTCATCAAATGTCTATAGACTACGCTAGGGCAGCAACAATCTATAGATATGGATAGAAATCTAAGAAAATCTATTCCAATGACAATGTCTTCATAAATACTAGCTACTTATACCACTACTACCACTATCATAGGAACCCCCCCTTTAGCACCGGTTGTTTTTGTTCTAGCACCGGTTTTTTCGTTAAAAAAACCCGGTGCCTAAGTAACCGATGAAACGGTTTCACCAGTTGGAAAAAAACCGGTGCTAAATCCCTACTTTTAGCAACGTTTTTTTTGTTAGCACCGGTTTTTAAATCGGTGCTATAATGTACCGCAATAGCACCAATTTTTTTGTTAGCACCAGTTTTTAAACATGTGCTAATTTTAGCATTAGTTTTTTTTGTTAGCACCGGTTTTTCAACCGGTGCTAATTTTAGAACTGGTAGCACCAGTTTTTTTGTTAGCACCGGTTAAAAAACCGGTTCTAAAATATTTAAGATGACTAAAAAAATCTCTTCCTCTGAAAGCTGCAGCGCTGCAGCTTTTAGAGGAAGGGATATTTTTTAGTCCTAAATATTTTAGCACCGGTTTTTCAACCGGTGATAATTTTAGCATTGGTAGCACCGGTTTTTGTGTTACCACCGGATTTTTAACCGGTGCTAAAATATTTAAGACAACTAAAAAAATCCCTTCCTCTGAAAGTTACAGAAGGGATTTTTTTTTGTCGTAAATATTTTAGCACCGGTTTTTTCGTTAGCACCGATTTTTTAAATGGTGCTAAAATATTTATGATGAATAAAAAAATCCCTTCCTCTGATAGCAGTTGTGCGCGCCGCTTTCAGAGGAAGGGAAAAAGACCCAAAAAAAATTTAATAGGACATCCCTGCGACTAAATTTATTCTTAGCCACAAAGATAAATTTTCAAAATGTAAGGAATGCCTATTTTTGTGCCACACAATACATGAATAGGGATCCATGAAAGCATTGATGCCAAGCTAGTACTTCTAACAAATTTCTAAGGAACTACAAAGTTTGGTAACCCACTACCGACCGCCCATGAAGATAAAAAATGAGTACATGCAAAAAGAAACTCAATCATATTAGATTGATTTCTATAGGGATGTGAAGATAAACCACACATGTCATAACTTCTACTGAACTACTTCAACTCACAAAGCGTGATGAATCTCACCCAAGAGGCCAGAAGTATGAATATGGATACATAAATAAACTTTACCATGGTAGAGTCATTTATATGATGAATGTTGGAACAGCCACCTGAACCTCTTGAAAGAATTCTGTCAGTTTGATCCAAGTTCATCATATCCTGGAGGTATCAATCCATAGTAAAGAAACAGTCAGCACATCAGTTCTACCATTTTATGCTCTTCTCCATGAATAAGATGTAGTGTTGATGTGTCTAATAGCACAATGGATATTTCTATCATTACTCTTATCCAACTAATGCAAAACAAGGTTTGTACTCTTCCCCAAGTTCCAATGTTAATTTCAGATTTTCTACTTGGAGTTAAAAAAGAGAACACAACGTTGAATCTACAGGACTAATATTTACCTTATCAAATGAGAACAGCTGCCTGTGAACACCTTCCTTCGATAAGAGGTCCCATTGACGATTAGAAAGTGCAAATGAAAAATTATTGCTTGGCATTGGGAACTCAACTCCTAGAAAATACCAACAAAAACATTTATCCATTAAAACCGAACAACTAAGCATATATACAATCCACATACATATGGTACTGGGCTTCACCTCAGGGTGTCCAAATTCATTTCCCATGAAGTTGAGATATGCCGAACCACCAATTGTGAATGTAATCAACCCTATGATCTAGATGGAGAGGGTTACAAATCAAACTGAGAAATAACCATTGCATACAATACCTTCAACATGATGATTGATGACATACATTATGGTAGTTAGTTCTTATCATTTAAAGTAGCTTAGAATTAGAGCATCTAGATAATAATATCTCCTTGAATTTACCCAGTAATTTGTTTGAACCTTTTCTGGTTACAGGCTACCGATGCAATACATTTGATTAGTTTCTCAGAGAGGATCTATAACACTAGCTTACTTTGTGCAGTGAACAACCTCTGAGCAACTCCTTTATAATAGAAGATGAGCCTACAACTTTACCAAGCAGAACTTCTGCCAGGGACTGCCCTCCTGATATGGACTAGGAAGCAAGGAAATGATAATCAAAATGGTAGCATTACGCAATTTCAGATAGTTAGAAGCAATATCAGCAGATGTAAAAATTTTCTACAAAACAATGGCATGCAAAAGTTAAATACTACTACAAAAGAGTGGGTGTCAAAAAATGAACATAGAATTTACAAGTGACCTAGTTGTGATTTTCAGCATACAAAAGCATCGTATATGCATTATGTTTGTTCCCAACTAATGTGCTTACAATCTTGCCTAATAAAGAGTCCAAAGTAAGGAGTCAACACTTATCTTACATAAAAACAGTCACTCAAATCTTTACCTGTGATAAAAAAATTTCTTAGGGAGAGATATTCACATAATCAAACATGTAAAACCATGTTCCAGAAACTAACATATATAATGTCATACGAGTCTAGCATGGCACAAACCTTACTCATGCTCCATTCATGATCAGAGGAATTTTCAAGTAACAAAACCCACATCTCAGATGCAGAAAGGTTAACAAAATAATCAAATCAAAGTCCACCTTGAGAAATAGGATCACATAGTCTAGGATAAAGAGTTTCCTGAGAAGTGAAAGGATTGAATCATCTTAGGCACAAAAGGAGAAGCTTAGTCAAAAGGGTTACACAAGATTAAGAAGAAGAAGAAAAATAGGTTCAAAGACTAGCTCATGCCCTGAATCACTTAAACCAGCTTCTAAATTTGTTATTTCGAGATATTACGAACATGGATCTTAGGCTCACACGACTGCAACAAGCCTACAATGTAAATAACCAATTTCCTAAGATCAAAGTTATACCCAACATGTAAAAAGGTCTATGAAACCGCAACTGACATTTTAAAAAGTAAAAACAAGACCTTTAGATTGCGTCAAAACAATGAAAAAAAATTAAACATGTGAACCTGACCTATAAAATATTTAATAGACTTAAAAAAATGCAAGAGTGCTCACATCTTCGGAAATTGTGATTATTTTTAGATGAAGAGCATGCAGTATATCACTCTCAAGAACGGATATAACAAAGCATCCTTGTCAACATATTGGTTGCAGTACCTGCAAAAGATGCTATCTGTTATGAAAGGAATAATCTATGACAGAAAACTGTCACGACATGATAAGAGTACATCATCCTTAATGCGGATTAAAGCTTAATGCAACCAATATGGCCAGAGTTATAATTGAGGATGGGAAAAATATTTCTAGTGACATTAGAGTTGTAGCTTTAAAGTATGTAAGTAATGAGTACATAAACCACATAATAATCAAAGTAAAGAAAAGTTTACTTAAATCGATAAGTAAAAGGACTTACTCCTCCATGTCACCCATAAATCAAGCAAAACCATTGTGTGTGTACATCATTGATGGAAGTGAGTGAAAGTTAAAGCCATCAATATGATACTCCTCCACCCACCTGAGAGGCATTAACCCAGAAATCAGCTATAGTACCAACTTCTGACAAAAAGCAAAGCCTATTAAACTGACTTGAGGAAGGCCAGATATGCTACCAATTTAAATTTCAAAGAAGGAAGTGCAACACATTTTGATCTCCATAATTGAACATTCTTGTACCCCAGAATTTGTGATTGCCTCGCTTACCTACAATATATTAAAATTGCTCAAAAAGATATTATCTTGACAATGATTTTTTTTTAATATTAATACAACACATACTTATGCCAAAAGATTCTTGTGACTAAATAAGTACAAAATGTTCACAGAAATATATCAAGAAGGGTACCATATCATTCAACTTTGAACCATTACCATGTGCTACATCAATCAGGTGTTTGAAGTCCTCTGACTAATACAAAAGAGAGGGTATGTAAATAATATCTTAAGCCACTTACTTAATTACTGTATAAAAGCTAAAATTGTTCTCTAGAAATTTGAAAACATTGATGAATCAGACAAGTTGTAAAGTTCATCAACAAGTTTTGCTATGATTGATTGTTCAAAAAAGCAAGAAAAACCATAACTTTATTGGATCACACGATATGCTAACATCTCCACAAGCCCAGAAATCACAATAAAACAAGCAAAATTCATAAAAGAATGTAACCCTAGAAAATTCACCCTCTTTGCACATTTTACCCCAAAATCTCAAACAATTAACAAAAGCAACTCCATAAGGGGAATCAAAGGTAAAGAATGAGGCAACATCGAGGACTTATTGACAAATTCTTACAATTTTGGATGAAGCCTTATTTTAGGGAGTGAGCAAACTGGAGTCTGCCACCACTGTCGCTTCGTCCCGCCACCACATCCGCCTCGTCCTTTCACCACTGTCACTGCCTGACCTTACCGCCTCACCACCTCTGCTGCCCCTATGCCACCACATCGTTGTGTTGCCACCTCACCACCTCCTAGCTCTGCCTTAGCACCGCCAAAAACCTGCGCAACCAGTCACCAGAAAGAACCGTTCCCCTACCTACGCCCTAGCTCCACCACCTCCTAGCTTCGCCACCTCCTAGCGCTGCCCTAACTCCGCCAGAAACCCACACCACCAGCCACCAGAAAGAACCGTGTGTCACTGCTGCCCTAGCTCCTCCACCCCCTACTTCCGCCCTAGCTCCGCCACCTCCTAGCTCCGCCAGAAACTCTATCCCCCGCCGCACCACTCCGATTTTCCACCACTACTCCACAACTGCTCCAAGTGAACCACTGGCCTTGCTCCCAGTAACCCACCCAGCCTTGCTTGTGCTCAGAACCCGAACAATGCTCGACCTTGTTTACCTGATTTAATTGGAACTTACACCAGTAAGCTACCTTAACTGATTCAGTTGAACTTGTGTTCAAACCCCGGACACCTGACCGGCCTAGCTTGTGTTCAAATCCCGGACTGGTCATCCAGCCTCGCTAGTGCTCAGAACCCACCCACCTTCTGGCCAAGCGTGTGTTCAAAACCTCAGAAACCTCCGGCCTTGCTAGTGAACAGAACCCAGTACCTCTCCTGGCCTTTCTTGTGCTCAGAACCCGGTAAACTCACAGCCCAGCTTAGTCACTAGTGTCTATACAGAGAGAGAGTTAAGTAAAGTTTGACCGTTAATTAGTTAAAGTCAACTTAGTCACTAGTATTTATATATAGAAATTCAAGTAAGGTTTAACCGTAGATCAGACAAAGTTAAACATTATTATTAGTATTTAATATATACTAATTCAAATAAAGTTTGACCGTGAATTAGTTAGAGTCAACTTTGTTATTAGTGTTTATTTATTGAAAGTCATGTAAAGTTTGACCGTTAATTAGACAAAGTCAACCTAGTTGTTAGTGTTTATATATTGAAAGTCGAGTAAAGCTTGACCGCTGATTAGTTAAAGTCAGCTTAGTCACTAGTATTTCTATATGGAGAGAGAGAGAGTCAAGTAAAATTTGACTGTTGATTAGACAAAGTCAACCTAATTATTAGTGTTTATATATTGAAAGTCGAGTAAAGTTCGACCGTTGATTAGTTAAAGTCAGCTTAGTCACTAGTGTTTCTATACGGAGAGAGAGAGTCAAGTAAAGTTTGACCATTGATTAGTTAAAGTCAACTTAGTCACTAGTAAGTCAAGTAAGGTTTGATCGTAGATTAGACAAAGTTAAACATTATTATTAGTATTTAATATATACTAATTCAAATAAACTTTGACCGTTAATTAGTTAAAGTCAACTTTGTTATTAGTGTTTATTTATTGAAAGTCATGTAAAGTTTGACCGTTAATTAGACAAAGTCAACCTAGTTGTTAGTGTTTATATATTGAAAGTCAAATATAGTTTGATCGTTGATTAGTCAAAGTCAGCTTAGTCACTAGTCGAAGGTAATGGTAAATAAAAAGAGACTGTGGGAATGTACGGGAGTGAGAATATTAGCCCACTCCCTTAATACATGTTACCTAAAATACTACCCTTGATCTAATTGTTACAACCAGGTGACCAAAAGAAGCTAGCCCCATCGTGATGACCGAGGCCTGTGGAAACCATCCATGAAAAATATTACGGCCCGTCGTGGTGACCGGGGCCTGTATAAGCCATTCCTTTAACAGAATCCCTTCGTGGTGACTGGGGCCTATATAAGCCATCCCTAAGAAAACAGAAAGGACATGATAACAAACTCACTGGCCTTCTCGCTCCATTTTACATCCCTGCTACCGGTGGTGTGAACCGGCTCTTTGCTCCCCACGTGTGTCTTCAAAATCGATGTGGTCTCGGTCTTCCAATGAGTGAAGTAGTATGACCTCCATGCTACCGGTGGTGTGAACCGGCTCTTGCGCTGTGGTTTGCTCCCCACGGGCGTCTTCAAATCCGAGAGTGGTACTCGGTCTTCTAATCCGAGAGTGGTACTCGGTTTTCCAATGAATGAAGTAGTATGACATGTCCTCCTAAAAGGGCTTTGCACACCGCTTCTACCATGTACACCTCTAAGATGAAGATAAAGAGAGGTTATTGGCCTTCGATAACGGTCTCTGGATGAGGGCCGAGGCTTTCTCTGTGGGGTTGGGAGCAGTTTGACCGTAGTCCGTTGTGCTCCCAAGTGTTCTCCACGGATAGACCTCCTAAGCATAAGAGACCGGGCATGACTTCTACCATGCACGCCCCGCATAACGGTTTTGTAACCGTTCTTTCCATTTTAGGCAAATGGACAGCCTGATGCCATTTTCACTTTTCAGTGTAGCGCAGGCAAATAGCGCAAACCGTTAATTCCAAGTGATACCTAGCAGGGGGTTTATTAATAATGCGTACGCAGAATTAATTTACCCCCTACCCAACCTATATGGCCATGCTGCTTCCATGGGAAATCCTCCCAACAGTCTGTAGAGAAGCTGCTATTGTTGGTTTATTTATTTATTTATTTTCATTAGTACGAATTCCCCCTCGAGGACAGAGCCCTCGAACACCTTCAGCCCACGAATGCCTCCCCAGGAGCACTCGATAGCTTCCAAAACTCGAATGCCCCCCTCGAGTACTCGAGTACCAACCATCTCGAGGATAGAGTAGATGAACCCCTTCAACCCTTGAATGCCCCTACACGGGCACTCGAAAGCTTCCAACACTCGAATGGCCCCCTCGAGTACTCGAGCTCCACTTGCACTCGTATGCCTTGAGCACTCAAATACCTAAAAATTTTGCGACTCCACCAGGGAACGAGCACCCTGTAGCACTCGAATGCCGCCCTCGAGGACAGAGCACTCGAACACCTTCAGCCCTAGAATGCCCCCCAGGAGCACTCGGAAGCTTCCAACACTCGAATGCCCCCCTCAAGTACTCGAGCACCAACCATCTCGAGGACAGAGCAGACGAACACCTTCAACCCTCGAATACCCCGACACGAGCACTCGAAGGCTTCCAAGACTCGAAAGACCCCCTCGAGTACTCGAGCAGCACTAGTACTCGTATGCCTTGAGCACTCGAAAACCTAAAACTTTCGCGACTCCACCAGGGGATGACCACCCTGTAGCAACTCGAATGCCCCCCTCGGGGACACAGCACTCGAACACCTTCAGCTCTCGAGTGCCCCCCCAGGAGCACTCGGAAGCATCCAACACTCGAATGCCCCCCTCGGGTACTCGAGCACCGACCATCTCGAGGATAGCATACGAACACCTTCAACCCTCGAATGCCCCCACACGGGTACTCGAAAGATTCGAACACTCGAATAGCCCCATCGAGTACTCACGCTCCACCAGCACTCGTATGCCTTGAGCACTCCAATACCTCAAACCTTCGCGACTCCACCGGGGGACGAAAACCCTATAGCACTCGAATACCCCCCTAGAGGATAGATCACTTGAATACCTTCAGCCCTAGAATGCCCCCCAGGAGCACTCGGAAGCTTCCAACACTCGAATGACCCCCTCGAGTACTCGAGCACCAACCAACTCGAGGACAGCGCAGAAGAACACCTTCAACCCTCGAATACCCTACACGAGCACTCGAAGGCTTCCAAGGCTGGAATGGCCCCCTCGAGTATTCGAGCACCACCAGCAGTCGTATGCCTTGAGCACTCAAAAACATAAAACTTTCGCGACTCCACTAGGGGACGACCACCCTGTAGCAACTCGAATGCCCCCCTCGAGGACAGAGCACTTGAACACCTTCAGCTCTCGAATGTCCCCCAGTTGCACTCGGAAGCATCCAACACTCGAATGCCCACCTCGAGTACTCGAGCACCAACCATCTCGAGGATATAATACGAACACCTTCAACCCTCGAATACCCCCACACGGGTAATTGAAAGATTCCAACACTCGAATAGCCCCCTCGTGTACTCGCGCTCCACCAGCACTCGTATGCCTTGAGAACTCCAATACCTCAAACCTTCACGACTCCACCTGGGGGCGATCACCCTGTAGCACTCGAATGCCCCCCTCGAGGACAGAGCACTCATACACCTTCAGCCCTAGAATGCCCCCCAGGAGCACTGGGAAGCTTCCAACACTCGAATGCCCCCCTCGAGTACTCGAGCACCAACCATCTCGAGGACAGAGCAGACGAACATCTTCAACCCTCGAATACCCTGACACGAGCACTCGAAAGCTTCCAAGACTCGAATGGCCCCCTCGCGTACTCGAGCACCACTACCACTCGTATGCCTTGAGCACTCAAATACCTCAAACCTTCGCGACTCGAATACCCCCCTCGAGCTCTCGAGCACATACGGCACTCGAGTATCCACCACGAGCACTCAAACCCCATCCAGTATTATTTATCCTCGAACCCCCGGTTGAGTACTGGAATCTCCACCCCTCGAGGGGGTCCTCTCAAATAGGTTTTCCTCGAGAGTTCTCGAAACAACTAGTCCTCAAGACCCCTCGATCAACTGGACCTTGAGACCTCTCGAACATCTGGCCCTCCGAGACCCAAAAAAGAAAAAATATTTACCGTTTTCAAATTTTTTTCCATTTTCACCTCGAAAGTAGTCGGACTACTGGTCTTTAAGACCTCTCGGGCCATTGGCCCTCGAGACTTCTCGAACCGGTGGCTCTCAAGACCTCTCGGACCACTGACCCTCGAGACCTCGCGTACTTCTGGCCCTCGAGACCTCCCGAACTAGTGGTCATTGAGACCAACCGGTCCTTTGGACCTCTCGAACAACTGGCCCTCGAGGCCTGAAGTGATTTTGTTTTAATCTCCTCTTCTGGCCGCCAGTGGGATGTCCGGATCTGTTTGTACCTACAAAAGAAATATTTACCTCTCTGGAGCTTTATCGATGGTGT
This sequence comes from Rubia yunnanensis, assembly GCA_037428765.1. Lineage (NCBI taxonomy): Eukaryota > Viridiplantae > Streptophyta > Magnoliopsida > Gentianales > Rubiaceae > Rubia > Rubia yunnanensis. The sequence continues at coordinate 113,399,268 of CM075061.1, read as the reverse complement.
CTCCTAAGCTTACCTGCAGGAAATTTTAGGAAAAAAGAATGGACTTCCTCAGTTTTGACAGTAGTTCGCGAAGGGTCCCTGTCTAGAACAGCAGTTCGTGCAGAAATAATCTATTGAGGATGAGGTAACAATCCTTTTGGATAAGCTTGAAAACCTTTGCCGAGTTTGGGCGGAGACCGTTTTTGAGAACTCTGTTCCTTTCACTCCATATGTAGTACATTGAGGTTGTCAGCACTAGTGGCCCCATTTTTTTTCCAGTTTTGATCCTCTTACCTGTCATCTGATCCATTTTTTCGAGGCTGAAATGGAGGTGGTAGCTCGGCTCAATCCAATCCAGTTTTGCACTCTCTCCCATACTGGTTGACCAAATCACAGTTGAAAAATAGGTGATCGTGTAACTCTGCTTCGGAGCGACATAGGCAGCAGATGTCGTCTGGGGGTTCGTCAGCCCCTCAGTGATACCTGTCCTTGGTTTGGAGTCGACCAAGCAATGCAAGCCATGTAATGAAAGAGAACCTGGGTGGTATCGAGCCACTCCAAATTGATTTGAAGAATCTTGGTCTTGGGAGGGTGGATATGTCAAACAGATGTGGGTAAGTGAACCTGTGCAAATGATCATGAGCCATTACCGTGAATTTTCTGGATCCTGTCCAAACCGCCAGCAAGTCAATGAGTGTTTCCCTTGAGCCTTCACACATGATTAACAGGTTTTCTTGTATTTCACACAGATTCGTGAAGTAGAGTGAAAACTTCTCCGAGATTCTACCGCACGGAGCCCTTGTGTGTACATTCCATATATTGCTCGTGCTTAGGAACTGTGAATGGACCCATTTGATCCAGAGTGACTCTTTTTTTGAGTGTATGTCCTATAGTTACTGTGCGAGAATGACCATATTCCAAGTCTTGAAGTCCCGAATTCCCAAACCCCTATTACTCCTCGGGGTGCAAAGCCTTTTCCAGGAAACCTTTTTCTGCTTCTTTTCACCCCACATGAAGTGTTTACATTTTTGTTCCAGTGAGTCCATAACATTTCCCTGGATGATGAAGTGCTGTATCTAGAATCCAACAACTCCCTGTACCACGGATTTCATGAGTTCCAGTTTCCCCGCATAAGATAATGTATGACCTTTGAATCTTGCAATTTCCTTGTCTACGCTGTCAAGGAGCGTTTGAAACTGAGAGACCTTGAGTTTACTGGAATCCAACGGGATACCTAAGTACCTGACCGAAAAGGTAGCCCACGGAATGCCGGTGAAGCTTAAGTCCTCTTTTATACCCACTCCGAAGAATTTTGACTTTGCGGCGTTGATGGCTAGGCATGAGGTGTGCTGGAAATTATTTAGAGCGGACATGATGGTATGGACAGAGTTCCGATCTGCTTTTGAAAAAAGCATCAGGTCATCCGCGAATACCAGGTGGGTGATTTTTAGGTGTTCACATCTCGGGTGGTATGAGAACGGCGAGGTTTCTGCCCTATTTTTCAGTAATCTGGAAAGATATTCCATGCAAATGACAAAAAGTTAGGGAGAAAGGGGGTCGCCTTGTCGCAGTCCCCTTTTAGCTTTGAAGAAATTACACAATTTGCCATTTATCGCAATGGAGAACGTAGATGTTGTGACACATTCCATGATTCTATCAACCCACGTTTGCGGGGAACCCAGGCCACTGAGTACCTCCTGTATTAATTCCCAGGAGACTGTGTCGAATGTCTTTGCGAGGTCTACCATAATCATACAGCGAGGAGAGGATCGTGATAGTCCGTAGCCCCGCACGAGCTCTTGAGCCATCATGACATTATCAGAAAGTTTTCTTCCCTTTACGAATGCTGCTTGGCAGGGGTCGATGAGGATGGGGAGGAGAGGATCGATTCTGTTGGCGATGACTTTGGAGATAATCTTGTAAATGATATTGCAGCAGGAGATGGGTCTAAAGTCAGCCACCCTTAGGTTGTCTTCTTTCTTGGGAATAAGTGCAACAGCGGTATGATTTAGCCTTTTTAGCAATTCACCAGTGCCGAAGAATTCCAATACCGATTCTGTGACATCATGTCCCGCGATCTCCCATTGATTATTGAAAAAAGCTGCTGTGAAGCCATCCAGACCCCGGAGCTTTGTCATCGGACATGGAGAAGAGGGCTGACTTGATTTCATGCCTTTCGATATCTTAGCTCAGTATGGCTCTCTCCATGTCAGTAAGTAAGGGGCCCAAACGGATTATATCTGGGTCGATTGGTGCACGTGGTACATCTGACCCGAATAAGCCCTTATAAAACTCCGCAAATAGTGCCCCTTTTTCTCGCTGGATGTGACTAATCTTTCTTCTGCGTCCAGAATTGCTAGGACTTCACCGCCCTTTCTGTTGGCTACCAAGCCGTGAAAGAAACTTGTGCCCTTATCCGCCAAGGTGACAGTTTATTGTTCCCCTTTTGTGTTAGGAATTTTGACTCTGCCGTGTAGAAGATCATGGCTGTTTGCTTTAGAACAGTCAGTTGGTGTATCAGTTCCTGTGATGCGTTCCCCGGCATTAAACTTTTCAATGCGTTCGCATAATCCATAGCTGCTCTTTTCGCCTTTTCTGATATGTGGTGGAGGTCCTTTTTCCCGAGCTCTTTGAGGGGTTTCTTCAATCTTTATAGTTTTCGACATAGAACATACTGTCTGAACCCTTGAACTGCTGGTAACCAGTGATCATGGACAACCTGCTTGCACCTCGGATGTGTATTCCACATATTTTGATACCTGAAAGTTCTGTTCAACTGCTCATTTTCTTGTGCTAGAGCTATTACAACAGGTAGGTGGTCAGAGAGGGCTGATCCAGGAAGAAAGGTGGTACGATGGGAATCTTCATCTCATTTGTGATTCAGAAAGATGCGGTCTAGTTTGCACCTGATTGTGAAGTCTGCATTATGCCATGTTAGATGATCCCCGATTGCTGGGGTATCCCTCAGACCACAGGCGGTACGGGCTTCTTGAAATTCTCTCATTTGGTAGACCCCGAGGGATGTGTTGCCCATATGATCATTTACACTAAGGATGGCTTTAAAGTCGCCTAGAACCATCCAAGGTGAGTCAAGGTTCGCACCGTATCGCTTCAGTTCTGCCCAAAGGAGTAATCTGTGTAGTCTTCCTTCACTGTTTCCATACGTGTAAGTGCAAAGAAAATGCACATTCAATGATAGGTGTCGTACTCTGAGATGGATCAGCTGCGCCATTTTGCCCGTTGACTCGACATGAAACTTTTTGGGGTCCCATACAACAAGAATTCTTGAATTAGGTGCTGATTCAAAATTGTGGGTGTATCTCCAACCTTTAAGACTCCTCATGAAGTTGTTGAGTGTTTGTTCACTTTCCTTTGTTTCCAGAATACCTAACAAACCGACATTGTTTTCAGAGATGATGTTCTTTGCCCATCTCCTTTTTGCTGGGGCGCCAAGGCCCCGTATGTTTATGCATACTACATTCATTGGGAGGCAAAGGTCCCTTCTGGCCTAGGACCGCCGCCTTTACTGCTGTCATTTGAAGAGGAACTCTTTGCTGCTTCTGCCACTCTTTGGTAGGTCTTTGTCGATGGGTTGAGTAGCATGTAAGAGAATCTGGTTCTGCCGCTGCTCTTGAACATATGTTTCTCAACTGTGTTTTTCCTTTTGGTGTCGGAGGTCTTCTTGCCCTAGGGGGGTTGCTCCTTCTTCTTGCCTCCGGATGGAGCATGCTGTCCGGTATGTTTCCTGCGACATTTATCGGTCTATCTGCGTTACCGAAAGTTGGGGGCTCTACCAAACCGGCATCATCACTGAGACGGGGACGGGTGCCCGTTGGTGTGGGATCAACTGTTTCCTTCCCTTGGTCCATCTCCATTGGTACCTCTGTGTCTTCACACTTTTCCTTTGCCGGGTTTACTTCTTGCTCTGTGGTGCTAGGTCCTGGGTGTACTGGTTTTGACCCCAAAACCGTGTCACCATTTGTACGGGAGAGCTCTTCGTCTGGGTTTTTTCCATCATTCACTTGTGTGGGCAGAACGCTTCCGTCAAAATTTACAGCCTAATTTGTTTTGCCATGTGTTCCTGGAAAACCTTGTCCCTAGCCCTGAAGAAGTCATCGCAACCTTCAAAGAGCTGTGTATTTTCTTTGCAATTTGGGCACCACAGTTTGCATTAGTCATACAGTATCCATTCCGAGTGGGTAGTTCCATCCGGCATATGGAATTTTACCATTTCTTTGAGCTGTTTGGAGGTGTCGATGAGGACTAGGATCCTGGTGTAATAGCCCACGAAATCTCGAGTTCCATTGTCCATGAGGACGGGCTCACCAAGGGTGAAGGCTATCTTCGCGAGGGCTTTTTTGTGCCAGTATGACTTTGGTAGGTAGTTCATGCAAATCCAGATCAGTTTTGTGGCTATGATACGCATATCGTACTTCCCAGACTCAGGTATAGGAACAATAAACAACTTTTTACCGTGGAGGAAATGGTTCGGACCCTGTAGTACCCTGTCCCTGTCCTCATCTGTTTTGAATCCAAATTTTAGGTACCCATTTGTCATTGTCTGAACCCAGCATTGGACATCCCACTTTGCCATGAGCAATTTTTGGACAGCATATATACCTGGGAAAGAACCTGGGAAGATGCCTAAAAAACCATAGAACACCCGGACTTGCTCCTTGTTAACTTATTCCTCTGAGAGGACAAAATCCACATCTTGGTCTGTGATAATATCTACTTTGTTCAAGGTGATATCCGCATCATCCCACTGCCTTTTTCTCTCTAGTCGCGGATCATGCCATTCTCTAGACTTGAAGGTCTTTTCCACTTGGTCATTCAGGCCCGGATGATTTGCCGATTTGATGGCAGGGGTTGCTATGGGAGACTGGTCCATGTTTTCCCGTTCTCAGTAACAGTAAGAGAAGACAAGAGGGGTTAGGTACACAATCCGACTAACGTATCGGATGCACAAGGGAGACTAACTTATCTCCCACACAATATACTACTTCGAAAATAATAGAAATTCCTAGTAAGTATCCTTGTAACAGGGGATTAATGCTTCTTCAGATCATATGCATGTCAGATATTTCTCATACAAATTACAACGACATAAATGCAAAGATATACACAATCCAAATGCTCAACAGATGATAACTTTTTAGTGCTCGAATAGGGAATGAACAAATTCAGAGCCAAGTGACTAAGAAGAACCTGTTTTCAGAAACCCTCGCAATGCCGGCGGAGAGGCAAACGAAAAACCCACAAGCTGGAGATGATTATGCTCGGAATCCCATGGGGAATCTGAGTAATCTCACCTTGGGCTGGGATTTATCGCTTGATCGGACGAAATTGCTCCCTTGGATCGTGGGAGAAGGATGCTCCTTTTTCGCCCAAAAATTACCTCAGACCGGGTATCACTCAGCTTAGTCCTCAACTTAGTCACTAGTATTTCTATATAGAGAGAGTCAAGTAAGATTTAATCGTTGATTAAACAAAGTCAACCTAGTTATTAGTATTTATTATATACTAATTCAAATAAAGTTTGAGCATTAATTAGTTAAAGTCAACTATGTTGTTAGTGTTTATTTATTGAAAGTCAAGTAAAGTTTGACCGTTGATTAGACAAAGTCAACCTAGTTATTAGTGTTTATATATTGAAAGTCGAGTAAAGTTTGACAAATGATTAGTTAAAGCCAGCTTAGTCACCAATGTTTCTATATAGAGAGAGGCAAGTAAAGTTTGATCATTGATTAGTTAAAGTCAACTTAGTCACTAGTATTTATATAGAGAAAGTCAACTAAGGTTTGACCATTGATTAGACAAAGTCAAACATTTTTGTTAGTTTTTATTATATACTAATTCAAATAAAGTTTGACCATTAATTAGTTAAAGTCAACTTTTTAATTAGTGTTTATTTATTGAAAGTCAAGTATAGTTTGACCGTTGATTAGTCAAAGTCAGCCTAGTTATTAGTGATTATATATTGAAAGTAAAGTAAAGTTTGACCGTTCAATTGTTAAAGTTGTATTTATGTATACTAAATCAATTAAGGGTTGAACGTTAATTAGTTAATGTAAAAACATTTTATTCTTATTTGTATATATTATGTCATTAAAGGTTGATCGTTGATTAATTTAACTTAACTTAGTTATTAGTTAAAGTCAACAAAAGAAGTGAACGATTTTGAAAGTTTTAAAAAAATAACTTAGAGCAGCTGCGCAGCTACTCCCAGCTCATGAAATTTCTATGAAGATTATTTGAAATTTTTAGCAAATTTTTTGAATTCTTTGGCGGAAAAAATTAACTTTAAAAAATTTCGATCAATATTTAGAAGTTTTTTGCGGGAAGAGGAATTTTAAAATTTTTTGAAGATTTCTTTGGCAGGAAAAATTAAAATTTTTAAATTTTTTTAGCACAGGTTTAAACTGGTGCTATTTTCTTCCAAAACCGTTGCTATTTTTTAATATTTTTAGCACCGATTTTTAAAACATGTGCGAATTTTTCCAAAACCGGTGCTATTTAATTTTATTTGTCTATTTCTTTGTCGGGAAAATGAATTTTGAAAATTTTTAGCACCTGTTTTACAAAACCGGGGATATTGTTCACAAAAACTAGTGCTAAATTTTATTTTTTTTGGCGGGAAATATTTTTTGGCGATTTCTTTGGCAAGAAGAATTTATAAATTTATAAATATTTAGCACTGATTTAAACCGGTGCTATTTTCTTCCAAAACTAGTGCTGTTTTAAAATTTTTAGCACCGGTTTAAACCGGTGCTAATTTCTTCCAAAACCGGTGCTATTTTTAAATTTTTAGCACCGGTTGGAAAAACCGGTTCTGATTTTTCCAAAACCGGTGCTATTTAAATATTTTTGACTATTTCTTTGGAAGGAAAATAAATTTTGAAAATATTTAGCACCAGTTTTACCATACCGGTGCTAAGTTTTAATTTTTAGCACTGGCTACTTTTTACTAAAACCGGTGCTATTTTGAATTTTTTGGCGAGAAGATAGAATTTTACAAATATTTAGCAGCAGCTTTTAAAAACCGGTGCTAATATTTCCAAAACTGGTGCTATTTTAAAAATTTTTGCTATTTCTTTGGCGGGAAAATAAAATTTTCTAATTTTTAGCACTAATTTTTAAAAACCGGTGTTAAAATTTTAAAAAAACTGGTGCTAGATGGGGAGGGTCTCTGTGGTATTGTACTTACAATACGTATTAGGAAATTATGGTTTGATTGACTTGGTCACACCTCCACAAGTCTTCGAAGTCACTCTATGTGGAAATTATTTCCCCCTTTTGAAAAAATATGCATTCATTGCCCAAAAATTTGTTGGTTGAGTTGACTTGGTGTTCGCCAATCAAATCATATAAGACTCTAACAAAGTGCGGTGATTCCTTCAAAACTTGTGCCCTTATGAGTGTAGGCTCGGCATTCGTCAGTGTTTTGTGAACTATTACCAGTGCCATTTTAGGCTTGGCCTTCAAATGACCATCCTTTGTAGGGTTCACATAGATTAGGTGACGAGGCCACAGGAGAAAAAATCCTTCGGCGGTTCCCACGTGCTTGAATGGCCATATGAAATTGACAATAGGGTGTTGAGAACTAGTGGCTTCTCCAGTGAGACTCTACATATCCCATCTCGAATTGATACTGAGTGATGATGTTGCATTGACTCGTGAAAAATACCAGCAGCAACGTGGATAGGCCTACCATTCTTCGCTTGGTCAATGTACAACTCACACAAATGTGATGTCTGCAACGCAAAAAAATTATGAAGTCAAGCAACTGCCTATCCACGTACTAGCGCCAGTAAATAATGCCGGAAAATAACATCGATATTATTTTCTAGTACTAGCGCTTCCTTCTGCAAGATGTGAACCTGGGATGGTTTGGTCTTCTTGTATGACCGGAGAATTCTGAATGCACCCCTTTGCACGCCCTGGGTGATCGGGGTTTTCCGTAGCCTTGTGAAGGATGTCATGCTTACCCATTCCAATTAATCGCCCTTCCAATTGTGCCATCTTTCCTACACAAGAGTGAAATATAAAAAAATATAGTTTACTATCTAGGATTTAATTTTTAAAGGGATAAGTGCCAATATAACCCTATCTACTTGAGTAAGTGCCAATATAACCCTATGATAATGTTTAGTGCAAATATAACCCTAACTAGTTAATGAAAGTGCCAATATAACCCTCAGACCCCATTTCCGATATTGACCTCAATTTTTCAACGTTGACTCTATGTAAATTAACCAAAATACCCTTTGGGCTAACTCTGAAATTGGGTGGACAATTTTACCCTCATAGTTAGCTGGAATGCCATAGTTCGTTGAAGTTAGGTAGGGTTATATCAGCACATTATGCAATCTTATTGGGTTATATCAGCACATTCCTAATGTTTGTAGGGTTATATCAGCACATTTCTAATGTTTGTTGGATTATATCAGAACATCCTTAAAACTTATAGGGTTATATTGGAACTTTCACTAACTATATAGGGTTATATTGGCACTTTCGAATATTGAAAGGTTATATTGGCACTTATGTCAACTAGGTAGGGTTATAAAAGCACTTTATCATTTTTAAAATAGTAAAATTATTACAGGTTCTTACCACCTCGTCGGCAATTTCTCGCTCAGGTTCATTATCATATTCACCTTTACTGTTTTGATGGCTAATCAAGAATAGATTGCACCGGTTAATTTCTTCCTCATCCGTGGGTATTATCGATGATCTTGCTTCCTCCTCGGTAATTCCCCTGCTGTGGCCATCCCTCTCGAAATGTTGCTTTATTAATTGTAGAGCCGCCAATCCATATCCCCCACGACTCTTACGATGAGGGGTTTTATTTTCCTTTGCAAACTGTTTCTTTTCACTTCTTGTACCCTACATTTGTAGGTAATAGTGATTATTTCAAATTAAATAAATATAATGTGTTGGAATAAATTAAGAAACATTTATTTGGGCTCACATTTTCATCATTCTCCAAAGCTCGCCTCTTGTGGATCTCCCAACTTTTGGGTTGAATATGTGTATAAATCAACCATGGACGATCCCCTTTCTTACTAGAAAAAATGAAATCACGCGATAAGTTATATTTGTGCTCCCTCCAACTCTTTGTCATCATGACCGTTGCCCTTTCTTTAAATCATCCATATCCAGGGCATCGAACTCAAATGGTCTCTAAGTGGGTTGAAATAAAAGTTATTTTCAAAGATTAATGTAAGATATTATTTTTTAAAATTTGTGATTAACTAATATCAATTTCACCGATATAATAGGTACCTTGCACTCCATCCATATGACATCTTTATATTCTTTAGGAACCGCGTGCCAGCTATCGTACTTAATGTCTACCCTTGTTCTACCGCCTTTCCCTATCCAACTAGACCATTTAGCTCATTCCTCTGATATACACTTTTCGGATTTGGTGAAAACCATCAAAGTTAGTTCCTTTCTAGCCATCCTCATTTCTAATGTTCTACATGTGTTTTAGCAAACCCTCCCGCCTCCGACCCCTCCTCCTTATCGTCATCGATGCCTAGATTTTGTGAATTTCCACCTATTGGATGCACTTGTTCATCACGAGTCCTCTTCCAGGACATTATACTACCTAACAACATACATCAAAATCATAAACTAATATAGATAATCTAGGGTTTTATTTTTAATACACACTTAGAAGAAATACACTAACACCATGAATATATTAATATATAATAACCCTATGTAAAAATCTAATAGTAGAACAAAGGAGATGTTGAAAATTTTACCTTTTCATCCAAAAAATTCAATGTAGGCAAAAGAAATTGTTGTTGACCACCCTAGAATACACTTGAGCAATGAAAACCCTAACCCATGGATTACCTTTGCTTTTGTACAAACTCTGGGGCATTGGATGTATAGATCACAAATTTAGTAGGGTTTAATGTAGCTATACACATAGATGAAGATTGGGTGAAGAAATTTTGGATGAATGAAAGATGGAAGAAGGGAGGAGGGATTTTAGGATAGAAAATGGAAGGAATTAGTGGTTTTATCAATTGGGTATTAAACGCCCACTTGAAAATAGCCTTAAATGCTCCATGGCCGACAATTAGTTCCGAACATGAAACTAAGTCACTCACTCAGAACCTATTCTGAACTTCAGTGCGTGGAAAAGATTGAGTTCCGGACTCAGAACTTAGTCTTTATATAAGAAAACTCTACAATGGGCAAATCAATTAGATTTTCCAAAGGAGAAAAATTCCCCTTATTCCAACAAACCCAATCCCTAAATTATTTCAATTAAAATATCCCCTAAATCAACCATGCCAAGGTATAGAGGTGCACCGGCGGTGGAACGGGTGATAAGGCATCAAGGAGTCATCAACCACGTTGAGAATTGGGGGAATCAGAGTTGTTCTTCAAAATCGGAGTCGAACATAGGTACGTTCAATTTTAACATAGGAAATGATGCAATCCTACGGTAATTGATAGTATTGACATTGAGCCGCTATGCCTAGGATATTTGATTGAATATTTGAAACCCTCCAATTTTGATAAGTTATTGAAATTAGAAGAAAATTCCATTATGAAGAGGTGGTGCAATTCTACGCTAATTTAGGTAAAATTATAAACAATAGAGACCTCATAATGTTAAATGGCATAACGATTCCTATTACGAAATTTAGCATAAATGAAGCCCTAGGTTGCGAGTACACTGACGCTAGCAAACTTACTCCGATTGATGGGAGTCAGGGTCCAATTGAGATATTTCACCAACAAAGTTGGCTTACTGTTAGTGAACTTACCCCTTTATGCCCGGTTGAAATGTATCACAAATATTTTGGTCGTACAGGGGTAGTACCATGGCGAGCGGATGAGTATGATGTGGGGGTTTTGAGTTTCCAGTACATGTTAGTTTATGAGTGGGTATGGCAGAATATCCTCTCTTTGGGTGGGCATACGTGTGTGCTGACCATATGGGAACTTGATTACTTTGATTTTGAAGACGGTGGAAGGATTGGAGTTAAGTGGGGAGGAGAAACCTTGCAAGTATTTCTACAAAAAGTGCCATCATAAGACACCGGCAGCGGAAGAACCAAGCAAGAGGAATAATTGAGGAAGGTAAAATAATTCCATTAGAATGTTAAAATAAACAACTATGTCTTTATTTGTTATGCATTCCTTACAAATAGCCTTTGTTTATAGATGAGTTCGGCCTTGGATTTATGAAAGCCATGAAGAACATTTAGAAATGGGTTCATAATGAAGTGTGCCAAATGAGAGAGCGTGTATGGACCCTTGAGCGGAAGCAGAGTGGTTACGAGAGAGCTCTAAAAGAAACCAAGAAACCAAGAAACCACCCCTGAAGAGATGCTATTCATTGTAATATCCAATTTCATCATTCATACTCTAGATTATCTTAATTTGATTGCTAAATTTTATCTTACTCTAGATCCGGGATTCGAATGTTAAATTTCTATACTCTTATTAATTCCTAATTTTGTTGACATTCAAATATTTGAATTTGTTTTTAGATTGAATCGGCTTGCCATTTTAATGTAGTCTGGTTCCAAGAAATATGGTTATAATGGCAATGTATGCAAATTGTGACTTGGCTAGGAAATTTTGGTAAAACAAGAGATGACCATATCCCAACATGAGCTTTCGAGTTTGGAAGTCTCTCTTTGGCAAAGGTCAACTACAAACCAAATTGCAAAACAGGGCTAAATGTTTACCTTAGATTTTTTCTTTCATCTTTCCTTTTGGTTCCTTCTGCCGCTCAGTCATCTTTCCTTGCTTGTTGACCCATACGATTTTGTTGTGGTCTGTGCGACCAACAAACGCACGCAAACTAGCATCATCCTCTTTGAGGAAAAAAATCTTCTTAATTTGATCCAAGCCCATTGTTTGTACTAAAACCAATCAAATCCTCTTGTTCGAAATCCTCCACGAAAGCCCGTTTGCCCTCAGCCACAATCTCCCACCGGGAATCGGTGGGATCCTTTATGTAAAAAACTTGATGACCTTGTTGGGCCAAAATGAAAAGATCTTCTCTCCAACCCAACCTACTCCGATCTACAAGTGTGAATCCCAAATCTTCATCTCGTTGTCCATTGTTAAATTAACCCATTCACATTTAAAAACTAGCACTCTCATTGTAACATAATCGAGCTCCTATATTTCTATAATGGTACAAAATTAGCACGTACAGGCGTATACTGGATTGGTGTCAGCTATACTACGGACATGCAATGCTTCGGAAATGAGTGAAACTCCACTATTCTAAGACACTCCTTTATCATCCATTTATTTTGTAGAAAATGTAAAACCATTAATGTCATAACTTACAAAAAAATGAATGGTTCACAACAGTCTCCGAGACAACCATTTAACTATTTCTGGATGTGGACTAGTGGCCACATGAGATCGTAGCCAAGAAGCGAAATTTCTAGTGTGTTGTTGAAGAACTCGTGCTTCATTGAAAGTGAGATTCAACCTTCGGATTTCATTCATGTGAATCTCAATGTATGGGACAACATCCCCATGATTTTGAAGAACATACAAATGTGTAGTGCACAAATCCTCAGTAGAGGGGCTTAGAAGCTCACTCTATCGAACCCCTACACCGTCCAACCGCCTGTCATTCCTAGAAATGGGAACCCCACAGATTCAATCTTATTACTATAATTGGTATAAAATTCAATTACTTCATCAACATAATACCATTGCACAATACTTGCATCAGGCCTATACCTATTCTTCACAAAGTGCTTGAAATTTTTCATGTATCGCTCGAAGGGATACATCCATCTTAAAAATACAAGACCACATAACTTAATCTGTTGAACCAAGTGAGATATCAAATGGACCATTATGTCGAAAAAAAGATGGTGGTAAGTACATCTCAATTCTACGTAATACTTCTACAATCATAGCTTGAAACCGATCAAGCTTTGCAACACTGATGGTTTTTAAACATATAGATTAGAAGAAAAAACATAGCTTAGAAATCCACAATCGCACATGCGATGACAGCGATGACCGAATCGCAATGGAATTCAATTCCTACATCAAGTTGTGGTAGTCGTGCGATTTCAATCAAACCAACTTCATCTACACAAGCACTGATATTGGAAGAATAAGCTCCAGGAACTTTCACACTACTCAGCGTCTGACGGTACGACTTTTTCTCTATCTGAGACATTGAATAACAAGCAGGAGGGAAGTAACAAGCATCTCCATCGGGAACGGGACCAATATTTTCCCTAATACCCATGTCAACCAAATCAATTTGAAACTTCAATCCATCTTTAGTTTTACCATGAGTATTCAAAAGTGTTCCAATCAAATCCTTGCATACCATTTTTTCTATGTGGAATACATCCAGACAGTGTCTAACATCCAAATCCTTCCAATAAGGAAGTTGAAAGAAGATTGAGTATTTCTTCCAACTACCTTTAACTCCAAACTTCCGCTTCCCCTTACCAAAATTATTAGGAAATTCTCTAACTTTTTCAAATACCTCAGCACTGGTTAACGGTCCAAGTGCACCTTGCAGCTCTGTGTTTCCAATGAACCGCTTCTTGGCAAAATGCCACAGATGACCATCGGGAATAAAACATCGATATCCCTTGTAGACAATTTTAGAACCATGCTTCAGTTGACAAAATGAGGTTTCTTTCTCAGAAACTGGACATGCATGGTGGTTTTTCACTGAATATCTCGACAAATTTCCATAAGAGGGAAAATCGTTAATGGTGCAAAACAAAAGGGCCATCATCGTGAAAATATCATCCACAACAGCATCATAGGTACGGACTCCATGATTGAACAGCGTTAACAAATAATCCACTATGGGCGCAAGATATACATCAATGTCACCAGGTTTCTTGGGGCTTGAAATCATCATGGAAAAGACAACGTATTTTATTTTCATTATCAGCCATGACGGTAGATTGTATATCACCAACATTACGGGCCAAGAACTGTATGTGATACTTATGTTTCCAAACGGATTTGTGTCATTTTTAGACATTCCTAACCTCAAATATTGGGAAATCGATCCAAACTCTGGTATATGCCGTCAAGCTTTTTCCATTGCTCACCATCAGATGTATGCCTTATCACATCATCCGCCGGATGATCTCTTTCCGCTTTCCATCATAGTAACTTTGCATCTTCTTTGGAAGCAAGCAATTTTTACAACCATGGAATTATCAGAAGATGCCATAAAACCTTAGTGGGTGTCTTCTTCTTCAAAATGCTCCCTACCTCCATACACACACCAATTTCACCACGCTTTTACTTGTGCCGAGATTCACCGCATACCCTGCATGTTTCAATTTCTCATCCCCCCCTAAACAGCGTGCAATCATTCAAGCATTCATGGATTTTTTTTCTAATTCTAAACACATAGGAAAAAGAACTCTTTTAGCAGCATAAGATTTGTCAGGCAATCGATTTCCTTCGGGAAGCAATTCCCAAACCAATTCTATAGTTTCAATCATCCCTTTATTAGTCTAACCAAATTTGGCCTTCAAATTCATGATTTTCAACGTCGCGCTCAAAACAGAATGTTTTGACCCCACGTACAATGGGAAATTCTTGTCATTAAGCAACGACTCTAGGACCTCTGGTTTACCATGGAATTCTCTAGCAACATCCTCCACAATCTTATCAAATCGATCATCACAATCTCATTCAACCCCTTTATTCTAACATCTCCACCCATATCCGTCGGTACCTCCCCGCGTCATATCCAACAAGTGTAACTTGTTTTGTAACCTTGAATTATGAGGTGTTCAAGCAACTTCTTCCTCCCTAAATAAGCATCATTTATGCAATCCTTTCATGGGCACCGTGCACGCACTACCCCATTTTTGGCTGCAGGTTCAAAAGCCACAACAATAAATGAATAAGTCTAAGGTCTCTCTGATAAGTCTAATTATATCCATTAACTACATGAAAATTACATCAACACACATTCAATCATATATGTAGCACAATTCCGATTGGTGAGAAAGATTTCAAATCAAAACCCTAATTCAAAACATTACAAAACTTAATACAATAATAAAATCATTGGTATAATTAGGTAAGAATAATTGTATATGTAGAATTACCTTCACCATTTATTTCCAAAAAAGTGCCCTAAAGTTTCAGCTTATTTCTCCAAATGAAAATGGGACTGTTCGTCCTTTATTGCTAGTTTTTATGAGTTCCGAGTTTGGAACTTCAATAGTACCTTAATGATTTCTGGACAAAGCTTGTCCAATTTTGTTCTGGATACAGAACAACAAAATGACAGACCTTACAAACTTGGAAGGAAAATTGTGCTTTTAATTATGACTCAAACCTACCAATTCTGGACCAGGAACACTAATCAGATCCTAGTTCCAAACTCGAAACATGTCACGTTCAAAGTCACTTTGACAGAAACACCTTCCATCTCCCACAATCAAAGATGGTTCCAAAATACCACCTTTGTTTAGACAGTAACCGCCTTTACAAAATAAGGGGGTCCAATTCACAGAGTTTCGAGCTCGGAACATCATCTAGAAAGCGGTTTTAACAAAATCACGTGGAACCACCTTCTAATGTTGTCATTGATGAGACATCCTCCACTAGTGGAAATAGCAGGGGGGAGGGGGTTGGTTGATATTTCTTGAGTTATGAAATTGAAAGAAAAATAACTAGCAAAGCAAGATGACAATGCTAACCATGCAACAACTAAAAAGATGATTAAATCAACAATTAACGAAGCCTTGGGAGCAATTGATCCTCACTTCCAAATCTCTTATAGATTCCAGATTCATTCACTCATTCATTGACATTCATTGTCAATGGGGAATGCTATCACTTCCATATTGAAGATCAACATTCATTTCTTCTCAATAGTAATTTGCAAATGCAAACAACGACAATTTGCAAACTTCATTGACAATCACTTTAGACAAACAACACCTAGAGCTATTTCATCAATGGTATTTCACACGAAGAACCATATATTTTATAAAAACAAGCCTTCTACCAATGACATAGCCACTTAACCACACAAAGCACTTATTAGGCTAACCCTACAACAAACCCCATTCAAGGTTCAACCTTTCTTTGCTTCTATTGGATAAATATGAGAACAATCTACCTTAACATACTTATCTAGGAAGAATCATAACACATTATACAAAAAAATTCTAATTCCATGTTCTTGGTAATATCAAACCATAAAAGCACTATCACAAGAAGGACCCTTTAGCACCGGTTTTTTTTATGTTCTAGCACCGGGTTTTTTGCAAAAAAAAAACTGGTGCCTAAGTAAGCGATGATACTTTAGCACCGGTTGGAAAAAAACCGGTGCTAAATCCCAACTTTAAGCACCGGTTTTTTAGTTAGCACCGGTTTAAAAACCGGTGCTAAAATGTACCGCTATAGCACCGGTTTTTCTTGTTAGCATCGGTTTTTAAACCGGTGCTAAATTAGCAATGGTGTTTTCTTTAGCACCGGTTGAAAACCGGTGCTAACAAGAAAACCGGTGCTAAATTTAGCACCGGTTGTAAACTGGTGCTAACAAAAAAACCGGTGCTAAATTTGTAAATTTTGCACCGGTTACAAAACCGGTGCTAAATATGTAAATGTAACACCGGTTTTTAGTTAGCACCAATTTTGAAACCGCTGATAAAAAACTTTCATTGCACCGGTTCACTTTTAGCACCGGTTTGTAAACCGGTGCTAAATGTGTGTATGTTGCACCGGTTATTTTTTAGCACCGGTTTTTGAACCGGTGCTAGAGGTGTATATGCTGCACAGGTTTAAAAACCGGTGCTATGAGTGTAAATTTATCACCGGTTATTATTTTGCACTGGTTTTTAACCGATGAAAATAGTGTATATTTTGCACCGGTTTATTTTTTAGCAGCGGTTTTGAAGCCGGTGCTGAAAGCGTAAATTTTACACCGGCATTATTAGGACCGGTTTTGTAATCGGAAGAAACCATTGTTAAATGTGACTAACTATTGTGGTCACTGTAAGTTGCGGTGTGCTGCTGCTCTTTCAGTTCATCTTCACGCAGCCAGTTTCATTCTTAAGCTTGTTTTCCTACCCGGTGCGTTCTTTTTCAAGGATGGTACCGATTATTTGTTGTGCCTAGTAATAGAACCATGCACAAATAAAAATAGAACAACTTGTGAGCAACCATGACGCATAGACAAGAAGTAGGTTCAAAAAAGCATTGAGTTCGATGAACTATAATTTTTTATTAACAAAAGAAGATCAACGTGTTTCTTAGTGGCCTAAGATACTGGAACCCCCCTCATCACGGAGTTGACGAGTATCAAAAGTGAAGGTCAATTACCTTTTTCATAAGAGATAACACTAACCACTATCCGATGATGGAGGAAAGTCCATGTATGACATTCAATTGAGCTGTGCATTTTGGCAGAGTACATTTTACAAAAACACACACCCATTTCAGAGTAATTCTCCGCAGTTCATCGCTCCCTATTGGAGTGTAATCTTCTGGAATTTGCTGAAACAATGTATTAAATCATATGTTAAGAAAAGGATATGTTTGTGAGAGAATAATCGGTGCTAAAAGCAGTGTAGGAAAACGTACCTGAATAATGTCAATGTCATGCACGTGCCTAACAATGTTTTCCATGTAATACATGCAATGGTATCCTACTCCCAACTACTACTTTGTATCTTGTGCTGATGTAAAAGAGAATTTGTTGAAACGGTTAAGAACATGAAATTGACAAATGAAATATGACGTTATGGGATAATACATACATTGATGTTTATGACATTCCATGTATAGTTCGAAGGGTAGGTGGTATTTTGGTCGGAATTGATCCGTTGATATTTTGTTGCAATCCTACAATCGATGAAAACATATTTATGTCAACATATTAAAAAAAATCGTTTTTACAAATTGGGGTTCACACAATATATGAAAAAATATATATTAATTAACATTAATTGTAAATATTCGAGCCAAGAAAGTGATAAATGTACAAGAACACATTTACGTGAACAAACATTTTTGTAAAACATTGAAGTTGAAGGAATGACATGAATTTGTTCCACTTACAAATGAATCATTTTAAGGCATGACCTATTTCGTTTGCAAATTCTCCCAGTCATTGAATCGATGCAATATACTCGATCGATTTCCGGTACGAAGACGAGGAAAAACCAATGGTCCCTTTAAAAAAAGGAAAAACCAAAATGAAGCTAAAAATATATTTGAGAAAATAAAATCATAGCATATGGTTGCTATTGCTTTTATGTGGCCGGGACTAGCAACTCAAAAAACAAATGGAACTTACTCTCGATTGTACGAGAAGACGTACAACTTCGCTTGAGTGCAGCACATGACAGCCGAAACCTCCTCCGCAGTCAATTCCACCCTTTGATTTGCCTTTTGAGCCATTGAATTTGAAGAGGCCGGAATAAACTGGACGTGGCCTCCATGAACCAACCCATCACAAAGGTATCTTGCAAAATAATATTGTAAGTGAAACAAATATAATGATACATCTATCTATAAATAATGTAACCATGCAAATTCTTACGATGCCCATATATCAAGTTGGCACCCACTGATCCACTCCATTTCATCTCCTACAGTCTTAGCTTGTCAGTAAATATGGCTGTGTAGACTTCTTCTGATCCAAACACCTCCGCGTTGAAATTGATGCGGAAGACTTTGTTTGGTCCACATATTTGTGTAGATAGCCTTAAAGCATCATTAATCTCTTGAACAACAGCAATGCATTCTTGGTCTTCCGTGACCCCCTAATTACATTGAGAATCTAATAATGTTAGTTGTCCAGTATTTGTATATAATTCAGAATTGGATCATATTGTAAAGGATAAAATGGGTCCTCATAAATATGTACTGGTTAGAAATCGACATGGGAGGATTTGGTTGCTCATTCTCCGTTGATGTAGTATTTTCTTTTGGAACTTGCTAATGGGTAAAATGTTAGTCATGCATCGGTAAAAATCGGTCGGAATGAAATAGTCTGGGGGTATGTACCTCTTCTTTTACCGATCGAGCGACCACCTGTCCATGCGGAGTATCTTCCTTACCCACCGCCTTCTGTAAGGGACAATGTGTTAATAATATGTATCTGGATGTCATAGCCAGTTAATATGCTTATATGTTTAACCTGTGTAGTGTCCTTGGTAAATTTTGGTGTGCGGTTTATTTGAGGACTTCCAACTTCATCGACAACCAATTCTTGCGGAGGCGGTTGCTTCTCGTTCTCCTACGTAAGCATATGAACAACATATTATGTTTTAGTAATATCTAGAAAGATATATATGATGCGATAAGAAGAAGAATACAATTATCACACCTCATCATCCTGTTGCCCAATAACACTTATCAGCTTTCCCGACCATAGAATGTTATATCCAATGGCCTCAGTGACAAACTCAAATTCTTCGTGTTCAATCGGCAAAGGTGTCTTGAGAATGAACACAGGTGCACGGAGATTTACTTGCTCTCACTTGATGGGTAAGTCCATGTCCGTGTCCTTTGGAAACAAGATACCAAATGCAGCTACATCCCTTTCTCCATTATGGTTCAAAACATATAGGTTGCACTTTTTTCCTTTCTGAGAAATAAACTCAGAAATACATCGGTTGGACAATAAGTAAGTGTTATTAAGTGAAGAAAATTAAATAATTTTGTTAGTGCAATCATATATATTATAACAAGAATTGAAGTCTACATGTAGCTGCTGAAGGCTGCAGCGCGCTGCAGCTTTCAGTTTTCAGCTAAGACTGAGAGCTGGATAGCGCTGCAGCATTCATCTGCCATGAACTGTCTATCAAATAAAACTTGATTGGCAAAGAGACATTATCTCAGTTTACGTGGGAAAGAACAATTTGAAGATATATAAGTAGGCCCAAACTACCAACATCCAAAATGAACGTGATAGTAGTCAATGTATCCCCACAAAATCATTTTGATAGTGGTGTTGGAAAACCAGAAAGTAAAGATCACAGAGCTAGAAAGGAGTTAATGAAAAGGTTCATGGTATGGAATACCTTGTCATCCGTTATGGTTCCTTGTGGCTCACTACATCTAGATGCTGAAGGAATGAATACCCGGTTATCCTTATTCGCGGGGGTGGAAGATGTAGCAAGGAAATTGCAGGCATCCAAGTGTGGGGTAATAGTTTTACCCAATTGTCCAGCTAGACAATTTGTTTGGGCCTCAAATAAGGCAACAAATCTTTCCTTGAGCTCAATGACATCTGTTGGTAGTTTTTTTGAATTTGAGATTTCCTCATATGGTTTTGTGTTTGTGCTCCCACATCGACTAGATGTGTAACGGGTCACAGCCATATGTGGTAGGGCCTCATTCACCTTCGACGTTGTGGAGCAACCTCTCCAACGACCCCCATGATCCTTCTTACCCATTGCTTGAACGAGAATATCTTCTTTTCCTTGTATAACCAAATCTCCCTTTTGCTTCTTATCCATGAGCTTTATCTTGGAAACAGAACATATATTAGCCATTACTATGCATTACATCTGAGAATATTATTAGAGATAGAATCAATTATGAATAATGCTAACAATAGTGGGGGCTGCTCTTTTAACGGAGTTGGTGGTGTAGGTTGATAATTTCTTGTGCCAGTTAGCTTCAAGGAATACCTTTGAGCGGTCTGGTTTGAAACCTATGAATTGAACTAAAGCCTCTGCTTCTTCTACACTATGACCTTCATCTAGATGTTCGTCAATTTTAGCCTTTCTTTTCCTCTTCTCGAGTTCTATTGCAACCCTACGATTCCCTCCACTGCCCGTGTGATGGAAGTACTCCTTCTGTGAGGCGCTTACTTCTGCTACGTCACTTATTGCCTATTTGGCCATCAATTTGTAAAATGCTCACAAAGTAATGACTAGAGATTCATTATTTTCAAGGAATTACCTTGACTTCAGGGGTTGATCTGTGTTTCACAAATAGCTCTCACTTATATTTGTCCATCCAGCAATAAGATCTCCATGCACAAGAACCAGGGTTTTTTTGCACGATGTACTTGTGAGCCACCATAGTCTTCCAATTCCTCCACTTTTCTCCTGCATAAATAGTCCATTTATTTCAGAACTTATTCATCTTATTGAACGTCTTTTTGGTTTGTATATCCCAGCTCATCTAGTGGACAAAGATACAACTTGTTAGTGAAAAATGTAATGTAGTTCACATGAACTGAGGAAAAATGGAGGATTACAACACACTTACGAGAATGTCTTCCCATGCCTCTTTGTTTACATGGTCTGGACTGATTTCCAATCATGCCATGTCCCGAAGCGGATTCTTTGTTGGACGGCATAGCCAACATACATCGACCATCGGCTGCGCATAACTAGGGGTTCGAAGTCATCATCAAAGAATATTTTAAGTGCCTTCTTTTGCTTCGCAAGCAACACAAACTTGTATGTGGTTGTGCCTTTACGCTTGCAATATTCTTTTATCTCAAACTTGTCGAAGCTCCCACTCATGTCATCTTTTAAAATAGTTTCTTCTTCTTCCCCCGACTTTTCAGATCCCGAGCAATACTTGGGTGCATCATCCTCTTCCTCATTATTGTCATCAAAGTTGTCAGCTTTTGGAGGGGTAACACAATTCTCTTCAACGGCTTTTGTACCGCCGGAGTCAAACAATTTCTTCCTCGGCTTTGCCATTCAATCTCTTGTATGAATCAATCAAACATAAGGAAATCTATCCACATGAAACACTACCCCACTAGTAACCAAAGAAATGAAAACACAAACTCACAAACTAAAAGACCTACCAAAATATAGCTATTCATTCGGAGCTGCGAAACTAATGAGATAGAAGGCCCAATGCATCCTCCGAAGAATACCATTACTACGTTAGAAGTTACAAATTTGATCAAAGTAGCGATTCCATCCATGTGAAGCATTGGTTAACCATCAATGAAGATGATAAAATCAGCTTTTTACAGTTCTGAAGACTATGGATGCATCTGTAGCTACACGTTATTCATTAAAATGATTCAGAAATGGGGAGATTTAAACAACAAATTGTCATTTGTTTTCTTTGAGAAATAATTTATATGAGTTTATGTGCATAGCATTGAGACTGTGTTGCATCAGTTTCTACATTTGTACATTACTGAATTGTTATAGGTTAATATTGAAAGGTGGAAGTTTCACGGTACCAAAAAAACCAAAAAATAGCTATTCATTAATCCCAGGAAAGATGCAAACTACCAATCACTCATATGGAAATCTAAATATAACACATCCGAAGACGAATTTCCAATAACAACCAACCAAGAACATATTGTATCGGGGAAAAACAGGGTTTGTAAAAATTCGTCTTTGGGAAAAAACATGGTAGGCAAAAAACAGGGTAGGCAAAAATTATGAAATTATTAGCAAACATATCATCTATCCACATGAAACACTACCCACACTAGTAACTCAAGCAATGAAAACATATGCTTACAAACTTAGAGACCCACGAAAATATAGCTATTCATTAAGCCCGGGAAAGATGAAAACTACCAATCAGTCATACCTTATTGGTACTCACTCTCGGTGGTATTGTATTTTGCCAAGATCCGGCAGCCTTCATAACCCGCTTTACTGGTTGGAAGTTCCGACCAGAATGGTTACCAAAATTGTGAAGCTGATTCTCGAGCAAAATTGGGAAGTAGGATCGCGGCCAAAATTGGGAAGTAGAACCGCTCTAACTAAATGGTGAAGGGATGGACAATATCTTTGGGAAAAATTGGCAGGGGGTTTCGGTGGAAAGAGAGAAAATTGGAGTCTAAGGTTGTGGAGGGAAGAGGGAAATTGGTAGTGGTGTTGGGGTGGGAGGGGGCCAAAAATTTTGGGTTAAGGTTATGGAGGGAATTGGGAAAATTTGGGAGGGAAGGAAAATGATGCTCTGTTGACCTAGAGCGGAAGTCAAAAAGTATAAAAAGTCTTATAGCAATTTGGCAATTTTATAGCAATTTAATAACAATTTTATAGAAAGTACAAAAACTTACACAATTTTTTTGAATCAGGTTTATAGTGTTCCCGACCATTTTTTTTTAAAACATTAATTGTTGCCCGAAGGCTTACATCAAGCGGTTTCCGTAGATTTACATCTATGGGATAAACTCAATTATACTGAGGCACTATCTAAATATAACAATTCTAATCTAAGACCTCAATAACTAATAGAGAAAGATACACAAAGGAACTAATCGATATTGTAATACTAATCAAACATCAATGTGGCAGTGCAATGAGAAGGGTACATGAAGGATAAGTGGCTTTCACTGTGCAGTCTTAGTATAGCCTAAATATAAAATCGAGCTCCCGACTACCATCACGGCCAAACACAGTGAAGTATCAAGTCTTGACTCGCAACTGCCGGAGATGAGTCTTGACTCGAAAGTCCGGAGCATACGCCGAGTAGACACCAACCCTTATACTATTACTTGTACACATAGAACAGCTAGAGAAATAGAGTCTAACCAGGAATTAGTCTGTGTCAATACAAACAAGTTTAAGCGCCTCGCTTGGTAGTAGCCTCACTTAGTTGCACTTGAAGAAGACTGTATTTGAGTCACCTCTGTAAGTAGTGGACACCAGGAAGACTGTATTTGAGTCGCCGAAATGAATTATTGTATTGCTTACAAACAAATATAGAGTACAATAAGGAAATATAATATGATTAGCATTGTAGCTTAGTAACCATAACTTGTCAAGAATCCATCAATATCTGATCAGATTCATGATTTACTCTAACCCCTCGACCCCTCCAACACCTCCACCCCTCAAATCCTCGAACCCCTCGAACCCCTCCACCCCTCGAACCTCATCCACCCCTCTAACCTCGAACCCCCCCACCCCTCGAACCCCTCCACCCCTCGAACACCACCACCTCTCGAGGCCCTCAAACCCCCTCGAACCCCACGACCCCTCGACCCCTCGACCCCTCGAACCCCTCGACCCCTCGAACCTCACCAACCCCTCAAACACCCCCACCTCCCAAGGCCCTCGAACCCCCTAGAACCCCATGACCCCTCGACCCCTCCAACCCCTCGACCCCTCCAACCCCTCCACCCCTCCACCCCTCCAACCCCTCCACCCCTCCAACCTCATCCACCCCTCCAACCCCTCTAACCTCGAACCACCCCTCGAGCCCCTCCACCCCTCCAACCTCATCGACCCCTTAAACACCCCCACCTCTCGAGGCCCTCGACCCCTCCAACCCTCCCACCCCTCGAACTCCTCCACCCCTCGAACCGCGAACCCCTCCTCCTCTCGAACCCCTCCACCCCTCAAAATCCTCCACCCTTCGAGCCCTCGAGGTCTCCAGCCCCTCGATCCGTGTCTCTTAAAAGTGTTAACAATTTTCAACCTATGCCTTTGTAAAATTCAGCCCAATTGGGTGTAAAATTCAGCCCATTTGTTTGTAGCCTTGGTGAAATGTATTTGTGAAATTGGTCACTCAACTCGCCCAATACCCTAACACCTTTCCTCTCCCAAGCTTCCTCCACATTCCCCGCTTTTTCCACTGGCAAACTCTGTCCCCGCTCTCTCCGCCATCCTCGCTCCCATTTACCGACCCTGCTCCCTCCGCCCATCCTGCTCCCTCCGCCGTCCCCTCTCAATTCCACCTCCACCAAGCTCCGTCCCTTCCACCTTCCACCTTCAACCAAGCTACCGTCAGTGAAGCTCCGTCTGCCTAGCTCCATCGGCCAAGCTCTGTTCGGCAACCACCGTCCACACTCCAAACACCTTTCGTCAAGAAATCATAGTCCGAATTAGGTAAGCGGATACACACTCGTGTTTGGTTTCCTAGGGTTTGTCTACTGATTTTTGTATGCTTTAGGTTTGATTTCATGAAAATTCCTAATTGGGATGAACCTTGTTGTGCTTTTGTTTTGGAAATGCATGAGTAATTATGTACAAACCTGATTTTTTACTCTGAATGTGAAAAAGAATGATTCTGGAAAATAACTTACTGTATAACCCCTGGAAATTTTTCACAAAAGAGTTATTCTGGACGGACAATTTCAGATTTCTGTATTCTACAAGTGAGAAAACAATTTTTTTGAAGTAGAAAATTTAGATCCATTAGATAACAAAACATATGTTCTGCAAAACTTAAGTTCTGGGAAGAAGGTTTCCGTTAGTATTCTCAACACCCGTTAATATTCTGGTTTGTGTTAACATTTTGCTGGCGAATTACGTACCATAACACATTTATTTTACTAGGTCTGGCCCCCAGAAAGAGTCCTCCCAAGCAGAACAACAGCACCCAAAACTCTCGAGAAAAAGCCAGAGTAGGAGAGAAGGATAAGTGTCAGCACGGGTCTCAGATTGTCCCCACGAACAATCCAATACTGACTGTAGAGCCGGACTGTCATGAAGCAATGGCTGTGTACAAAGAGTTCATTAGCAGGGGCCTCATACTAGAGAGAGGGTTGAGAGTAGAAAAAGCCCTAGAATGAGCACAGCTGGGAAGGCTACACCTCACAACCGCCTCGGGCAAACCAGACCATGGCATGTGATTTCTCGTTGCTCATGAAGTACAAGAATCGTCCATATGTTGTCCTCCGTGGTCAATTCGTTGAGCTTGCAGCAGATGTGATCTACAGGTACTACAAGATCCCGCCGAAGCCACCGAGTTTGTACGAAGCTGCCGAGTAAGCTGTTGAACAAGCTTCATGGAAAGACGTCATAAGAGAAATCTGTGATGATAGCAGTGAAGTTATCCGGAATCTGCCACAAGAATGGTCCAGCATAGAGAAGAAATACTTGACTGAAGACATGAACGTGTGGTACAGTTTCATAGCTGCTCGGCTTCTCCCGGTGAAAATGAATAGTGAGATTCATTGGTCCTATATGTTGCTGCTCTACAAGATCAAGAAGAAAAGGAGCATCGATCTTGGGGCTACGATAATGGGGTACATCTGGGGTTGTGTCAATGCCCATAATTACATAGGCTTCTCCTCACTCATCACTGCCATTTGTGTGGAAGCAGGTTGCAGATTCAAAGATGATGATGTCGCAATGATGCCAAAGCTTCCCATAAACCCTCTAATATTCTTGAAGAAGAAGAACGTTTCTGAGTTATCTAGGGCAGAAACAAGTACATCATGTAAGACGAACTCGGATGGGGAAATGGCAGCATTGCAACTGAAGGTGGATCACTTGGTGCGATGGACATCGCGGGTTGGGAAGATCCTCACTGCCATGTGTGGCGAGAGGATCAAGGAATTGGGTCCAATCCCTACCTTGGATTCGCCAACGTCCAACACTAGGACGAAGAGGTCGCGCAGGGGTTGACTACCTACATTGAGCTCACATCTTCATTTTGTCAGGTTGTTCTTTTGCTAGGTTAATATGGAACTTTGATTGGTAGATTTTTTATTTGCATAACATATATTGCTACTGTGTTGCTACTGTTTGGATGTGATTTTGGAAATTGACACTTCTATTGTATTCATGTTCTTTTCTTAGAGGAAACGAGCAACTCAAAACAGCTAATGTGTGTGTGTAAAAGCTGCAGCGCGCATCAGCTACCATAGGAAAATGAAGCTAATTTTATCCAAGGCTTTTTTTAAAACAGCGGCAGTGCGCTGCAGCGGGCAGCAGCTACCATAGGAAAATGAAGCTAATTTTGTGCAAGTCTTTTTTTAAAAACAGCGGCAGCGCGCTGCAGCTCACAGAGCTGCTCAAATTGGGGACCAATTGGAACATAGTTGGTACAAAACACAACAAACTACAAAAATACACAAACTTTATCTCGAATTCATTGATCGACACCCTCGCTAGTCTTCAACCACCTTCCTCTTCTTGGATTGAACGTCTCAAATTTCTAGGCCATCTTCATCTATCCAAATGCCATCTCTTTGTTACCTCCGTATTGGTCCCTCCTCAATCCCGTTGTTATTAAGTAGAGGGGAAATAGAGGGGAACTCTAACTTTTCACTTGTAACTTCAAAATCAATTTCATCACGGAAAGAGAATTTCTTACCTTGTAACACAATAGACCAACCTACATTGCACGGGTCATTTATGTAGAAAACTTGTCTTGCTTGCTTAACCAAAATAAATTGATCATTTCATATGCTTCACGAGTCTGGTGAACAAGGGTAAATCCCATTGTGTCATTAGTTCGAACTCCAGTTGTGTTATCATACCACTTACACTTGAAAACGGGAATCTTGGATTCTCCATAGTCAAGCTCCCAAATCTCATCAATAACACCATAAAACAACATCACATCTGGGACTAGTTTATTGTCTTTCTTACTTGTTTGCCACATAGTCTCCGACTCAATGTATACCCCACTATTTTGTGTTTTGCTCTTTAAATCTTGGTCCCTAGTAGCAAAATTGAAACTGTTCATATCATATCTAGAATGCCTCAAAACCGTGCAGTTAGGCTTCCTTGCAAATGCCCTAATTTTTGGGTCGTAACCACCTACATTGCATCGATCATATAACCAATTCACAAACTTGTCATTATGCTCCAACTGAACTTTATTAGAGGGCCACGTGGGATGAGACTCCGTGATCGAATTAAGGTGCTCGGTCACATAAGCAGTAGTCTCCGTACAATTCCTCAACATATACAAATGAACTAACATCAGATTACTATTCAATAGAGTAAATAACATTCCCATCGACCTCGGTTTTCCCACCTTCCTTCCAACATGTCGATTCTGGGGCACCCCAAAATTTCTATGTTCCTCCAAATAGCTAGAGAAAAATTCAATTACTTCTTCGGTAACATACCTCTCAACAATACTAGCATCCGGTTGACTCATACATTTCACATATCCCTTGAAGACTTTCATGTGACGCTCGAAAGGATACATCCAATGCATACCAACCGGACCACATATCTTTACCCCCCGCACTAAATGAACAACCAAGTGA
The DNA here is from genome assembly GCA_037428765.1 of Rubia yunnanensis. Taxonomy (NCBI): domain Eukaryota; kingdom Viridiplantae; phylum Streptophyta; class Magnoliopsida; order Gentianales; family Rubiaceae; genus Rubia; species Rubia yunnanensis. Next base: position 113,371,367 of record CM075061.1, on the reverse strand, counting down.
ACCATTATATCAAAAAAAGATGGAGGAAAATACATTTCCAACTTGCATAGCAAAACAACAACCTCTTTTTGTAGGACATCCAAATGGTCCCGATCAACAGACTTCCGGCATATGGAAGCAAAAAAATAAACAAAGTCTAGTGATTGAGTACCTTACGTCGGCCTCCATTACCCCACGAATAGCAATAGGTAACAGTTGTTGCATCAAAATATGACAATCATGAGATTTCAACCCAGTCATTCGACAATCCTTCGTAACTAATCGACTCACATTCGATGAATAACCAATTGGGACCTTCACTAATTTCAAACTACCACAAACTGAGATTCTCTCCTCTTTTGACAATGTACAAGGTGCAGGGGGCAAGTCCTCTTACCCTTCACTTCTGGGGCGAGGTCATTTCTGATTCCCAAATCAACCAAGTCTAACTGGGCATTCAAACTATCTTTTGTCTTCCAGGGAATATTCAAGAGGGTGGCTATCAAACTTTCACAAACAAGTTTCTCAATATGCATCACATCTAGGCAATGCCTAACCTCAAGATGCTCCCAGTACGGTAGATCAAAAAATATTAACCTTTTCTTCCATGGACCATCACAATGTATTCTGTCCTTGCCTTTATACTTTCCCAACACCACTCTCAATTTCTTAACCTTATTGGTGAATCTGCACACCAGTTAGTGGTGTAGGGGATTTCCTTCGTTCTTTCCCACCAACAAAATTGACCACATCATCCCGGTATTTATGGTTTCCTTGCAGCCATTTTCTATGGCCAAGATACACTGTCTTTCTTCCATGTCTTAGCTGTTTGAATTCTATCTTCTCCTCACAAATAGGACACGCTTTGTTCCCCTTCACAACATAGCCCAACAAATTTCCATGGGCTGGAAAATCATTGGTCGTGCAAAAAAGCATGGCACGTAATTGAAACTCCACATTCATATGGGCATCAAATACCAACACCCCTTTTTCTTCCCACGATATCTTCAAATCATCGATCAATGGTCTCAAATACACATCAACCTCGTTCCCAGGTTGTCTAGGACCTGAGATTAACAAAGGCATCATAACATATTTACGTTTCATGCACAAAGAAGGGGGAAAATTATATAAAACCAACATCACAGGCCAAGAACTATGCTTCGATGATATATTACCAAATGGATTCATCCCATCAGTACACAATGCAAGGCGCAAATTTCTAACCTCTGAACCAAATGAAGGATATCGCTTGTCAAAATTTCTCCATTGTTCACCGTCTGCTGGATGTCTTATCTTGTCGTCGCTTGGTCTTTCCCTCTCTCCATGCCATCGCAAGTTCTTTGCATATTTTGAATTCGCAAATAACCTCTTCAACCCAGGAATTAAATAAAGATACCATATAAACTTCAATGGGACCTTCTTCTTCTTCTTACCCAGACACCCATCATCATCATCATTTCTACACCCTTATATCTTGAATGTTTGGACACGGGACATTGAATCACGTCTTTCAAATCACCGTCATACAACACACAATCATTTGGACATGCATGTATTTTCTTGTATTCCAAACCGAGTGGACACAATATTTTCTTGGCCTCGTAAAAGTTTTTCGGTATTCCATTCCCTTCGAAAACTTATCCTTTAGAAGCTTTAGGAGTGAATTCACACTAGCATCACTCCAAGAACTTGTGGCTTTCAAATTGAAAACCTCCATAAAAAAAAGAGATTGTGGTATCCTTACTTTTACATCCCGGATACAATGGCTTCTCTTTTTCGTCGAGCAAAGCACTCAAAATTTTAGGCTTCCCCGTAAAATCTTTTACAATGTCATCGAACATAGCATCAACAGTCCTTTTGTTTCCATCTGCCTTGTCAAAACCACAGTTATGTCCTTGCTCAACCTCTCCATGAAATGTCCGTACAATGTAACCTCTGTCAAATCCGTTCTTCAACAAGTGAAATCTAACAAGCCCACGATCATCAAACCGTTCACGACACAAGCATCTTTTGCATGGACAAAGTATCCTCTCCTCCCAACCAAAGGCATAATCAAGAAACGAATCAATAAATGCAATATGTTCACCACTCCCTCTAGCTACACTTGGATAGCTAACCATTTTTTCCTTCCACGCAAACATCGACTCCCGGCCCATTGTATCTAAACAACACATAATAAACAATTACACAAATTTTCATTGTTCAAACATAATAAAAATAAACACAATCAATTTGCTACACAATACTAAAAGTGTCATGTATGTGTATATGTATGTGAATCGATCAACTAGCTTGTTCTTGGGATACATATATATACCATCTCCCAAAACAAACAAAACCATGTTACCATCCACACTCATTTACACTCTCACAACATGATACTAAACCGACGACATAAAGCATATAGAAACCATTAATACATACGAATAAACTCTCTTCAAGCATGCATTTATGGTTATTATAACTACTAGCTACTTGATTGAAATTCCAAGAAGTTAATGAAACCTTACATCCATGTGGCTTCATTGCTTTGAGTTATTGCTCACCATCCAAAAAATCTTCCATCAATGAAGGGAGAAGGAAACTACAAGTTCAGAAATAATTTTAGAAGGGTAGTTTGGAGCATTAAATGCTCAATTTGGCACCGGTTTTTGTGAATAGTATGTAAAACCGGTGCCATTTTCTATATTAGCACCGGTTTTTAACCGGTGCAAACTTTAACGGTGCCATTTTTCCCGCCTTTTTCTGGAATTCTTTTAGCACCGGTTTTGGTCATTTTTAGCACTAGATTCTAAAACCGGTACCAAATATCTACTTTACACCGGTTTTCTTCAATTTTTAGCACCGGTTTTCAAACCGGTTCAAATTTAGCACCGGATTTTGACATTTTTTAACACCGGTTTTTCAAACCGGTGCTAAAAATTCCAATTAACCAGTTATACAGATTTTTAGCACCGGTTTTCAAATCGGTGCTAATTTAAAACCGGTTTTTGTTATTTTTAGCACTGGTTTTTTGACCGGTGTTAGTTTAACACCAGTTTTCATCAATTCTAGCACCAATTTTTTAATCGGTGTTATATTAACATCGGTTATAATAAATAAAGCCGGTGCTAACATAATTATAACCGGTGCTAAATTAACACCGGTTAAAAAACTGGTGCTAACAAAAAAACCGTTGCTATTACATTATTTGCACCGGTTTTTTAAACCAATGCTAAAAAACCGGTGCTAGAGGTGGGTCTCTGGGGTAGTGAAGGCCCTTTCAAAGTGTCTTCTCTGGTTGCAGCTTTGATCGTCTTCAATTAAATGCGGTTAAAAACTGCCTTTAATTGATGTTTTTAAAGGCGGTTTTCATAAACATCAATTAAAGGTGGCTCTTAACTGCCTTTAAAAGGCCGGTAAAACCACCTTTAATAACTTCCAAACTCGGAACCAAGGTTGTTCCCTTTGGCCCAGGGTTCCGTTCCAAACTCGGAATGCTTATTGAAAGTGGTTCAGAACCACCTTCACCAGGTCGGTGGAACCACCTTTAATAGCTTCCGAGCTTGGAAACCATACAGCTTCGTTGATCTGGTACCAACGTTACAAACTCGAAACCTAATATGGTTCCAAGCTTGAAATCAAAATAGGAGCCAAATTTTGGCGATATGAGGTGGGAACTTCCCATATCCCCCCCCCCATTTTTGTCCTTCTTTGTAACGTTGTGCGCTTGCATTTTTTTGTGAATTTAGCTTCTGAGCTCAGAAGATGGTTCGACTAAGACATTACTAAAGAGACAAATTTTCTTATGAACTCGGAATCCAACACAGCTCCAAAGCTAAAATTAATATTTGCATTCATATGCCCAGCTCAAAATAGGCCTCATTCGATAGACATAATTGTAATATAATACACGAATATATTCTACAAGGTCACAAAAATCTATAGAAAATGCTAACTAAGCAATATTCTATAGATAGGAATTGAAATGAACACAATTCTATTCCAAACTATCACATCATACTAATATATCTAAACTGTGTTACTATACCAAGTTGGGATTCCCAAGAGTTGCGGAGCGGTTGAATGAGATGCCTAGCTAAACAATTCTTTGTGTTGTTGATGTCTTCTTTTGAATAGGGTCTCATTGCCTTCAGAAGAACCTGCATGTTTCAAGATATTAGCAAATATAATGTGGATATTGAGAAACTATTAACGTTTAGTAGAAGCTTATGTATAATTCCCTTGTCAATTTCAAGAAAATCCAACTTTACACCTTCAATGCACTCTATTGCGTACAACATTACGTAATAGCTGCACTTCCATGTTTGCGCTTGTTTAGTGATTTAAAACCACATAAAACTTGTAACGTGTAGAAACACATAAATAAAACACGTTGTAAAAAAGAAGAATACTAATTTATACTTTGATTTTAACCACTTCAAATTTGATTCCATCACCTTCGCTAGTATCCTTCATAGCAGACTCCAAAATCATGACAAATGCTTCCGATGGTTGGAAGTGAAAGGGGTCCATACAATACACTCGTTTCTTTTCCAGAACAATCATGATCAATCACCAATGCTCTCTAAACAAAAAAATTAAAAGTTAATGTTCATAAAATAGCGTAAATGATGTTTATAAACATAATTTGGATTGTAACTATAAACTTTCAATGTAGGGTGTAATGAATAATTTCTCATCCTTCCTCCTAAGGTTTTTGCGAATGTGGTCGATTCTCTCTCAATTTGTACAACCAATTTTTTGAGTCAACACCGGGCACATGTATTTGACTCATAACTTCTTTTGATTATACATTAAATACAAATACCTTGAAATTAAGAAATTTTTTACATTAGTTATAAACAATTTTAAATAAATAAATAGTAAACAAGAACTAAATGTATATATAAAAATAAATCTTACTTTACAAGATGTATATGGTTATTAGCATCTGATTAACTTTCTTACATTTCCATAAGTCCTCGAAACAACTCCATAGCACGATGTTATATCATTTCCCACAAAATACGCAACCGTTTCCCAAAAATGAGTAAGTTGAGTTCCGTTCATCTGGTTGAAGCCAATTGTTTAGCACTCGTACGAAGTGAGATGAGTCTTTTGTGCCTTGTGCTGTTGGAACCGGTTGTGTAATATTTTCTGGTGTTTCTTGGACCAGTTTGGGTATTTGTTGACCGGTTTTGGTGTGGTTTTGGTCGCTTTAGGTGTTGTTGTCCGTGCGACTTTCAAATGCCGATCCTTTATAGGATCAACATAAACTGGTTGACATGGCCACAAAAGAAACATTCCACATGTGGGATCAACATTTTTGTATTCGTTGTCCAGAATTGGCAACGGAGCACCCTTCACCAACGCCTTCTCCAAAGAAACTCTAAACGAACCTTCTGCAATTGGTACGGTGTGATAATGTCTCATTAACTTATGCAAAACTCCATCGGCAACATGGAGTGGTCTACAATCTATGTCTTGATCAATGTATAATTCACACACATGCAAACCCTACATTTTTCAATCATTTCAACAAAATTGGTATGAACGATTTGAACAAGTTAAATGTGTACCTTTTTATCACTTGCGAGGATGGCCTTGTCGAGGTTTTCGACCTTGTCATTAAAAGTTTGAATGATTTCCTACCGATTTACCTCAACATCTTTGGGAGAATGGTGTGATCCTCTTGATGGACGTGTCCAATTGGGTGTCAAATCATCTATGTTCTTTGGAATAGCAAGGCTCGAGTGTTGGATCAACTTTCAAATGAGAATGTCTTATTTCTCAATTTTTTTCTCTTGTTGAAGCGCATATTTTTGCAATGTATGGATTCGCAATGGTTGTGCATGACCATAGAACCGAGTAATGCCAAACGCCTCTCATTGGGTCATGAACCCTCCCACTCCCCTAAAACAACCCGGGTTATCGAGTTTTCTTTTAGCCTCAATAAGTATGCATTTCTTAAATGTGGGTGTGAATTTCCCCTCCAATTTGTCATACTTTAATTTTTCCCAACCATCAAAATTGAAGGAATTGGTTAGAACATCTAACGGGAAATCTGTTGGTGAAGAAAAAGGAAAGGAAGTGAAGGATTACCACTTGTTTCACAATTTATTTTTTGTCCTCCTTCTCATACATACCCTCCTTGTTTTGTAGACCTTTGAGGAATAAATTACATCTATCAATCTCATCCACATCCATTGGTCTTACACTTGCCCTTGCCTCTTTATCGGTCATCCCGACCTCGATTGCAATTTGAAAATATCTTTCAAAACCACCCATCCATACCCCCCATGACTTAAACAATGATGAACTAGATTCAAACCGGCCATGCATTGTTTTTCTTTTTGCGTACCCTATGTTAGAGACATGTCAACACTAAAGACACCTGACCTGCCTCCACCCGGGGTTGTTAATTGTAGCTAATTAACCTAAGTGGAGGCTTTCCTAAGGGTTTACAAGAAAACTAAGGCTTCTATATATATTAGTAGCTGCCAATATTAGGTTAAAATCCTAGTCACTTTTCCCTCTTGTGACTGAATCTTTCTGGAATAAACATCTCAAATCCGTGAATCTTCTGGAGCTGAAATTTAGTGCATTGGATATAAATCGGAAAGATGAATATTTTTATATATGTTAGAGGGAAATCGGATGAAAATTGAGAGAGTTATGGCCAAATAGTGAGAAACCGCAACCTGGCACGGGCCGTCGCGGATGGCGCGGCCCATGGGACGTACTTTTGTCCTTGCTAGCATGGGGCATAGAGTCTGATGTGAGCCATGAGGCATCATCCAGTACGGGTTACTAGATCAGGTGCGGGCCGCGTCGAGTCATCTGGCGTAGACCGTGGCCTTTGATACAGGCCGCCATTAGTGTGCTTGATTTGCAATTCTTAGCATGGGGCATCGTCAAGAGCATCAGTCTGCTCAGAAACCTGGCATAGGCTATGTGATTTTCCACACCCTTCTGTCTGGTCTTGGCATCTTAGACTTGGAACGGTGCGGGCCATCAAAAATGGGATGGTCTGCGCCCATACTTAAACCAATTTTGAGTGGAGTTGAGACTTGTGCTTGCGGCCCGATCATTTGGCGCGAGTCGCGCCATGTCCTCATGCTGAATCATTTGGAACAAACCATGGATTTGTACAGATTCAATTTGGTGCAGGCTGTGGCATCTGGCGCGGGTCGTTGGTGCCATTCACGAGCGGTTCATGCTGACCCGTGGTACCTTGGCCGGCTGAACTTGTTTCCTTCGCTATGGGTGAACCGCTAGTCCAATTTGAGAGTTTTAGTAGTTAATTTTATAGTGCTCGAGAAGAAGAATCCAATGGAATTATCCTTGAATTCTAATTCTTCTCAAATCGTTCTTTGACATTGGCGTAACTCATCAGACCACTATTCACCATTTCTCCTTTGGCCTTTTTGAACTCCAATGCTGCCTATCTTTGGCTCCATCCTTCTACTACCATGATTTTATGTTCATGGCCTTCATATACTACCACTGTAGAGGTGAATGGGCATAAATATCTTCTACCATCCTTGCGAACACCCTTTAATATCTTCTACCACTTTTACAAGCAGCCTTCACATAGAATGTAACAAAAAAATACCCATGGGCGACCTAATAAAGATGATCACATGGAAGATCTAGGAGCCCGTGGATACAAGATGTACATTCATACAAATTAACTCTACAAAACACGTGATTTAGACAAGAAAACCAAAAATGGTCGTCAAAACTCCTTGTCACGTAAACTCAACTAATACTAGCAATCCACCAAATAAAACAAGCTAAAAACTATGCCGAATGCAACGATTAACACGAACAAAATGAAGCACATCAACACCTTAATCTAAATACTCTGTAAATTTAACTTTAGATTACTAATGTTAGAATCATTCTCCAATGCCCTTCTCTTGGGGACCTCCCAACTCTCAAGTTGAATGTGGGTGTACGTTATCCATGACCAATCACCTTTCTCCAAAGAAAAAATGTAGTCCCAAGATAAAGTATATTTGTGTTCCTGCCAAATCTTGTACATCATGGTCGTTGCCTTCTTTCTTAGATATGCCATATCCGGGAAATCAAATTCAAACGGTCTCTAAGAGGATTTAGAACAATGAGATTTGAAATAAGGGGAAAGGTAATATGTACAATAAGAGAAGTGGAAATTAGGTGGAGAAGAACACTATGGCCATTAAGGGTACCTAGTACTCCATCCATAGGGTCTCCTTATAGTCTTTTGGAACCTAATGCCAACTATCATACTTGATGTCCACCCTTGTTCTTCCTATCTTCGCGACCCAACTAGACCACTTTTCACATTCTTCGGACAAACACTTGGCCGACTTGTTGAAAACCATTGAAGTTAATGCTTTCCTAGCAATCCTACGTTCTAGTGTTTTACAATGAGTTTTGGAAATTCTTCTCTCGTCGGACATATCCTCATCGTCGCTACTAAATCCTAACGTCTTGGGTTGATTATTTTGTGAATGTGACGCATCATCACGAGTCCGCTTCTTAGACATTCTTAAACCTACATTAACATATTCCTCGACAATTTGTGAAACTGACTTCATAAAACATAGATAGTGGATTTCTAAACCCTAAATTTGTCACTAGGTCAACAAACAACCCCCATGGGCAGTCGTCGGCGTACCTCTCAAAGTTAATATGTATAAGCCCAAAATGCTTAGTAAATACACACATGTGATAGAATGAGTGAATGGTTCAATGATCTACATTAGGTTTGGAAGTGGATATTAATTTCCCCCAAGACTTTATATCTTTTTCATAGTTATGAGGAATGCTATCACTTCCATATTGAAGATCAACATTCATTTCTTCTTAATAGTAATTCACAAAGGAAATTCGACGACCATTTGCAAACCTCATTGACAATCACTTTACGCGATCAACGACCACAAAGATATTTCATCTATGGCATTATACACGAAGACCCATAGATTTGACAACAAGCATTCGACCAAATGCATAGCCATTTAACCAAACATAGCATTCATTAGGCTAAACCTAGAGCAAACCACATTCAAGATTCAACCGTCCATTGCATCTATCGGATAAATATGAGAACAATCCACATTAGCATACTTATCTAGCAAGAATCACAACACATTATGCACAAGAGGTTCTAATTCCATGTTCTCAGATTTTCATGCCGAAGAGCTAAGAAATTGGCCCCTTTCCTAACACCCTAACACTTCAATCATACCAACACTTCATATATTCAAACAAAGCATAAATAAAGTAAGACATCACATTAAAACACATGAATGCTAAATAAAAAATGCTTCAAGAAAGAGTGAAATAGAGGATCTTAATACATAGATATGGAAGCTTCAATCAATTGCTCCCAAGTACAAACTAACCTAGATAATGAAAATGTATGATTAATCCTACAAAAACTTAGAAAAGAAAGAAGAAAAACTAGGGTTTTGAAACCCATAAAACCGCAGGAAAAAGAAGAGAAGGAGAAGAGAGAGAGAGGATAAGGTTTGATATTTATAGTATAAAAAGTAGAAAAGAGTTCTGGCAACACGTCCATTGCGACTCGCGACCAATCCTTCGTGAGTTGCGACCGAGCCAAGTTTTAGCATCTTGATTTCTTTCTTCTTTTAGTTTCAAGTCCTCATCTTCACTTCACTTATCTTAAATTCTTAAATGTCTTCAAAAGCTCAAATGCAAGTCTTCAAATCTTCAAGGGTATTCTTCAAAGTTTTCAAAGTCTCAAACAAATTGCTTTGGCACACAAAATCCTCTAGAAAAGTAATAAAAGCATAAAAGTCACTTTTAACTTTCCTTAGAGAATCTCAAGGCAAAATGCCACATCTAGAGCACAAAAGTGTACAAAAGTGAATCCTGAAAGTCCCAAAACAACCATATAAAATGGGCACATCAAACCTCCCCACACTTAAACCTTACTCGCCTTCGATTAAGAAAAGATTCAAGCACTCAAAGGAATTTATATGTCCACGTCCTAGACTAATATTCCCCCAATCAAATCCTTACAAAAACTCTCAATATCATAAATCTCAAAATCAAAGCTCAAATGAGAATTTTTCACACACACAACCTCAATATCAAAATCTAACCAAACCTACCACTTATCAATTCACTACCTATAAAAACATTTCAAAGTCCTTAATTGATAATCCCAAAGTCCAATGGCACAATATGAAGTTAAAACCATATGAGAGGTTCAAGCACATACTTCACTTCATACTAATATATCAACCAAAATCCAATGGTACAAAATGAAGTGAAAACCATATAGGAGGTTCAAACACATACATCACTCTATACCAATATATCAACCCAAAAATAAAGCATACCAAGAGTAAAAAATTTCATAACCATACTTTGTATTCAACCCGCTAAGTTAACCAATCCCTAGAGGTCCTATGATGCTAGGCTACTTGATACATCCATATGTCAACCACAACCTTATGACTCCAACGCCGGTAAATGAGCAGAAAAGTAACAAAAATTTCTTTTTCTTTTATCTTCTCTCTTTCTCTCATTTTTCCAAGGAGCCCCTTCGGGTTTTAATCCTAGCCACACATCATATTTCTTTTGGCTCACATATCTCCCCCATTTAGCCTCTCATTTTTACCTAGGCTACCCTTTCGGGTTTTTTACATATTCGGGCCCCCAATGTTAACTATGTTGCCCTCTCAAGTTTTCAACTTAGCGGGTTTTCTTTTTAATTTTTTTTTCTTTTCCATTTTCTTTTTTAAAAATATTTTTTCAATTTTTCAAATGTTTTCTTCCTTTTTCTCATGTTTTTCCAATCAAAAGTAGCAAAAAGCATTCCAAATCAAGCTTGCATGCATGTGAGTCCTCTAACCCCTCCCCGCACTTAAAACATTGCATTGCCCTGAATGTAAACATATAGGGCAAGAACAATAAAAACTCAAGGTAAGAGGTAGAGTGACTCATTTTTCTCCGCATAGTCGCCGGTGATATGGTGCAATCCCATGTATTTGTAAAGAATCGGTCTCGAAATTGGTTTCGGAGCCGGGGGGAGCAAAAGTGTCGTCGAAGAACTCACCCCTCAAGCAAAACATTATCTCCTTGGCGCCGTTTGATCAAGACTAACACCACAAAGAACAACATCAAACTCACAAGTACATAAGGATTTGTAATACTAGGTTTAGATTCAAAAGTTAATAACCATAGTATTCTCAAAGAACAACCAATCCATCATACAATCACCACTATGAAATTATCCAATAAAAATATCTAACATATATCGACAAATATTCAAGCATCATTATAGAATATAGCAATCAAAAGCACAATGATGCAGTCGGCATACTATGATTAACGAAAGCATTATAAAGATGCCAGAATATTCATGTCTATATATGTAAGATGGTGGAGGAAGGAGTGGAGGTATGGTGGTTCTTGGGAGTATTTGGTGGAGAGGAAGAAAGGATTATCCAGTGTTTAAACACCGTTAAAAAACCCGTCTCTCCATCGTAACAGTCCCTTTCGCGACTGGCGAAGCCTTGTCGCGACTCGCGATGAAACCTTCGCGACTCACAAAAAGTTGGATATGTGTGCTCACTTCTTTCAGAAATTTTTATGATTCCATCGCGACTCGTGATGCCCGTGTCGTGACTCACGGCAAGCTGGTGTTGGGAGTTCATTTTTGCTCCCATGTTCATCGCAACATATCCCTCACGACTCGCGACAAATAGGGTTTCCCAGCATTTAGAAAAAACTTTCTTACCAACTTTCCAAGCTTTTTTCCCTTTCTCATTGGTCTCATTCCTTCATCTCCTCCAATGCAATGCGCTTCACTTTGCTACAAAATCACATAAAAATACACCATAAAAAGAACAAGACAACACAACGAAAAATAATCAACAAAAACCAAAATAAAAGTCCAATTTATTTACGTTATCGGCATGACATAGCTCCATATGTTTAAGGTCATCGGCACAACTCTAATGTTATTCATATGGGGAAGGCTTGAACCCCTTCAGCATGAGCATCCAAAAGTAGAGGGGTGGGAGTACAAAACTTTCAAGAGGAAATTTGTGTGGAGGTGGAGTTAGTTTTAAGAGTAGGGTGGTTAGGAGGCTTGGGATAAGTCTTTTGGCTTCTCTCTTATCTCCTTTAAAAATTCCGAAAATGTTGAAGTTAGTTCACTTGGTGTGGGTAGGGATGATGATGTAAAGAACAATGAATGTAGCATAATCACCTCTTCATCCACTTTGTTGTCTTCCACAACCAACTTCTCATCCCCTTTGAACTCGAACTCATTCATCAAGGTGACCTCACTCACCAAATCTTCGAGTTCAACTTGAATGGTGTATTTTTGGAATCATGAACTTCTATTTGGGCCACCACTTCACTTATATTTCTCATATACCCCTCAATAACCTCAACACTAGAGTAGATCCGAGTGTCCAGTTCCTCACTAGTCTTGGCCAAGTTGTTCAAGTTTGCTATTGCATTCATGACTTCCTCACGTGTCAACCTTGAACTTTCTTGGTGGGCTTGGTTTTGGGGCATGGTATAAGATGGTGAAAGCCAAATATTTTTGCTCGTATTGTTGGTTTTCCGGCTCATTCTCATACCACCAATCCGGATTACCATTACACTCCGGATTGTAAGAATTGTGGTATGGATACCATTCTTGGTCTTCTTGCTCTTGAAAACAAACATCTCCTACCTCTTGGTAGCACTCTTCATCATACCCTTGGTTTTGGAAACCAATGGTTCTTTCCCCCTCATAGTGTTCCTCTCTCAACATATAGCAAGATTCGGTAGGATGGTCGGAATGACACATCCTACAAAACCTTGCTTGTTGAACATCTCTTCTCATCGTGAGTTCCCTCAAGGTGAGACACTCTAGATTTTTTCTTTTTCAAAAGTTTGGAATCATATTGCAAGGATTCTCGATAAAAATTTACCAAGAACTCAAGCAATACCTACTCGGAACATAAACAACCACTAAGAAGTGAAAAATAAAAACTAGCTAATATGCAACCAAATATGCCAAACACTAAAAAATAAACGCCTCCTCCCCGGCAGCGGAACCAAAATTTGGGAGATCGTCATTGTACCTCTCAAAGTTAATATTTATAAGCCCGAAGTGCTTACTAAATACAATTAAGTAGATAGTGGCAAATCGGGGTCGTCCACGAAGAAGAGTGATTTTCTTAAGCGTTTAAACATATAATGTGAATATTATGCTAGTATATATATATAAGCAAGTAAATTGGGGGGTGGTTAGTTTTCCTAAGTTATGAATTCAAAGAGCAAATTTAAGTAACTATACTAATTATGCAACAACTAAGAAAAAGAGATAGAAACTACAAAAGACAAAGCCCTAGAAGCAATTAATATCCACTTCCAAACCTAATGTAGATCATTGAACCATTCACTCATTCTATCACATTTGTTACCTAAGAGGAATGCTTTCACTTCCCAATTGAAGATCAACATTCATTTCTTCTTAATAGTAATTCACAAAGGCAATTCGACGACCATTTGCAAACCTCATTGACAATCACTTTAGGCGATCAACGACCACAAAGATATTTCATCTATGGCATTATACACGAAAACCCATAGATTTGACAAGAACCATTCAACCAAACGCATAGTCCTTTAACCAAGCATAGGCTAAACCTAGAGCAAACCACATTCAAGATTCAACCGTCCATTGCATCTATTGAATAAATATGATAACAATCCACATTAACATACTTATCTAGCAAGAATCACAACACATTATGCACAAGAGGTTCTAATTCCATGTTCTCAGATTTTCATGCCAAAGAGCTAAGAAATTGGTCACTTTCCTATCATCGCAACACTTCAATCATACAAACACTTCATACACTCAAACAAAGTATAAATGAAGTAATGCATCAAATTAAAACACATGAATACTAAGTAACAAGTGCTTCAAGAATGAGTGAAATAAAGGTTCTTACTACATATATATGGAAGTTTCAATCAATTGTTCATAAGTACAAACTAACCTAGATAATGAAAATTTATGATCAATCCAACAAAAAGTTAGAAAAGAAAGAAGAAAAACTAGGGTTTTGAAACCCATCAAATTGCAGGAAAAAGATGAGGAGAAGAGAGAGAGGATAAGGTTTGATATTTATAGTACAAAAAGTAGAAAACAGTTCTGGCCACACGTCCATCGCGACTCACGACCAATCCTTCGTGAGTTGCGACCGAGCCAAGTTTCAGCATCTTGATGTCTTTCTTCTTTTAGTGTCAAGTCCTCATCTTCACTTCACTTATCTTCAATTCTTCAAATCTTCAAAAGCTCAAAAGAAAGTCTTCAAATCTTCAAAGGTATTCTTTAAAGTCATCAAAGTTTTCAAAGTTTTTGAACAAATTACCTTGTCATACAAAATTTTCTAAAAAAGTAATATAAGCGTAAAAGTCACGTTTAACTCTCCTTAGAGAATTTCAAGGCAAAATGCCATATCTAAAGCACAAAAGTGTACAAAGTGAATCATAAAAGTACCAAAATAAAAAATGGGCACATTACCCCACTAGATAAAATACAATATATCATAACTCTGAGTACTACCTAAATCACAATCATTAGGTATTCACTTCATATAGAAGATTAAACTACCAATTTAAACAATGGCCCTAAAAAAACTCAATCATGAAAGAAACCATCTCTCCCCTTAAAGAAATCTAGGGTTTAGAACCACCAACCTTTACATCAAATAAGTCAAAGATTGTCAACCTACAACTAGAGTAGTAAATGAGCTCCTTCCCCATAAAATTTGAGAAAACAAAGTGAAAATTTACCAAAATGAAGAGGAAAGTAGGTGTATTAATCATGAACACAAACCTTTGATTTGAAGATGACGAGAAATGGATATTTAAAGTTGAAAGAAATGGAGTATAAGGATGGAGAGGTTTTGGTGTGGGAGAAAAGGTGGGAAAATGGTGGGTTTTCATCGGGTAATTAATACCCTTTTGAAAAACTTCCTTTATTGCTATTTTTTGCGCCTAACAGAGCTTCCGAACTCAGAAGTCTATCGGCCCTTTAACTCGTACCCTAAGAACAGGTTCCGAACTCGTAACAACATTTAATATTAAAAAAATTCCCATATCAGAGCATTGACTGTCATACTCAAAAGCCCAAATTGAGCCTCTCCTCTAACCCTAACCATTAAATTCTTCAGCAATTCTACAATCCCACAACAATGTCGAGGCCTACGCACATAAGGAATATCACAGGGGCAGCGAGTGACCGTAGCCATCAACCGTCACCGAGATTGGGCCCTCGGAACAATTTTTCAATCAGAAGTAAAAGAGAGGTATGTGGAATTTTTAAAGCATGAAGTCATTAATTACAAGGTTATTCGGATATCATCTATAACAGATTTCATTTTGTACTATTTATTAGATATATTCAAAGTTCAATACCCTGAGAATTTGTTGTGCTTGGAGGAAAATGTCTACGTAGACGAGGTGATTCAATTTTATGGCAATATAGGATAAAGCATGAATAATAGGGATAGTACCAAGGTCAATGGAAAACTAATTACGATTAACAATTTTACAATCAATGAAGTCATAGGATCAAGATATACCTCCCCCGAGCAATTGATACCCGATATCGATCCCGATGGCCCTCTAGAATCTATCACCAACAAAGTTGGCCATCGGTCACAAAATCCACCCCCATAGGCCACGTAAAAATGGCTAGGAAATATTTCCATCGGACTAGAATTACGACTGGTCCGACAGAGAGTTATGACATTGGGGTTCTTACGGTTGAGCAAATGTGTTGCCCATGGGTGGTCACACATGTAAGCCGACCATCGGTAATTTAATGCTCTTTTACTACATGATATAGGGTGTGAAGATAAACCCCAGGTTCACCATCATTATGAGCATGCTCAAGGCCGCAAATATGAAGAAGAATGATCTACCCTACGGTGGATTGATTACGACTATGATAAAAAAACTGGAGTCCTTCCCCAAGACCGTCCCCTCCGATTGGAGTATTATGATAATGCGTGGTTCCAACATAAGCAGTTAAAGATCGGATTTGACGATAGATGGGAGCAACGCGCGATCCCGTGTCAAGCCGCGAAGAATGTAAAAAGGGCTAGGGATGAGGATCTTGATAGTGCTGAGGGTTCGTCTTACGTAAGTTTTAAAATTTGTTTTTGTAGATTTTTAATATTATATCCACATAATATTTTTTGTGATTTTTGAAGATTGTGTGTAATTTGCTTATGTTGACAGATTCCAAAGTAGTTGGAAGAGCCAAATTGGTCGGTACTGGAATTGCATTCGCGGCGACACGGAGCAAACCCACGAGATGTTGGCTAGAGTAGAGGCGTAGAAAAAATGTTTCATGGAATCGCAGGGAATCAATCGTGTGCTAAGCGAGGATGAAGAGTCACCTAACATTGAGCTGGTTTTTTTGGAGAGTGGGAAAGAAGCGGAATATGGTGCTAACCAAGAGGAAGGCAATCTCGATGAGGACGTTGATCGCATGTTCAAGTGTGTTATGGAGAATGAGAAGAAAAAAATTTATCTATCATGTTATGTTTCTAAACATAGTACGTTGAATGTCATTTTTAATGTGTAGGGATTATGTACTTTGAATTTTGATAAAATTCTAGAATTGTATTTCATTTCGGTAATTTCAGTATTTTTCTAAGCTTATTACGCTAGCCAATGTGATTTAAAAAATGGGTATTGGCTGACTTTAAAAAAATAAATTGGACATGAAATGCTTAAAGATTTGAAAAATGACCATTGGAGCCGACGGATTTCCGAGCTCGGAAATTGATCTTGTATTTAAAAAAAGACAAGATGATGTTACGAGTTTGAAAGTCGTTCGGCTTCAATTGACCATTGTTGTCGATATATTTTTCGAGTTCAGAATTACACGTTACGAGCTCGTCCCCCCATTTTTGGCCCTTCTTGAGTTTAAAAAAATGTAGCATTTTCTGAGAATTAAATTGGTTCCGAGTCTGGAACCAATTCGGCCCCTGTTACTAACTCAAAAAATACTCTATATTTGGAAAAAAAATAACCAAATCGAGTCAAACCTTCATTCCACCGAATTTCAAAAACCCTCAACAACTTTCCAACCTTGGAGATACAATTGGCTTCTACCACTCTTATACTTGGTCGACGTTGATTCTCATATGGCAAGAGGAGGTTCATCACGCATCCCTCGCTCTAGATCGACCGACAACAATCCCGAGTATGAGAATGTTAAATTTGTTTCTTTTAGTGCTCAAAAGAGGCATGAACTATTACGTTCAAAAGGGAAATTGATTGATTGTTATGTGGTTGACTTCAATGAGTATTTGCGAATAGGTTTAGCCGATCCCTAGAAAAGTTTAAGGACCAACATGTGGAGAAATTGCTCGCTTGCACCAAATCCTCCTGTTTTGATTTAGTTTGTCAATTCTATGGTAATCCACATGATCTTGCGAATGAGGCTTACTCCCCTAGGGTAGGGGGATTGATATAGCAATTTATCAATGGATTTTGAATGAAAGCCTAGAGTGCCCGTATAGGAACCCGAAAAACATTGCGGGTTCGCTGGATGATTGTTATTATAGGAGAAAATGGCCACTACTTGTTAATTACCCATAAGTAGACCCTATCTAATGTAGTGTGAGGAATTTCCAACAGAATACGACGGATTTGGGTAAGCATGAGAATTTTTATCTTCCACATTTGCCAATCAACAATCGTAGTCTATGAAATGATTGCAAGATTTTTAGTTCCATCCTCAGTACACGTCACCGAGCCTAGCTATGCCACCTTGATGTTCTATTTCATAATAGAGGGTAGGAAGATCTACCCCGGGGCGGCGATATTTAAGCGCATGTTGTGGGCTGCCACCTCAACGAGGTTGGTGAGCAGTCTCCCATACGAGAGTTTGATAATCCTCATATTGAGGAAGGTTGAGAGGTTTCAAATTGCCAGTGAAGAGAAACCACCGAAGTTTTTTGACAAAAATTACTTTAAAATAGAGGGTGGATCTTGGTTGATCATAAGGAGTGCAATAAGCATCAAGATGGCGGGGAGCCTAGCAAGAGGCCGAGAGTTGAACAAGGTTAGTGAAATTAATTTATATTTTATTACGTATATTGTCATACATATTAATTTCCGTGTGTTAAACTTTTGTAGATTCGGGAAGGCCTACCTCAAAGGAAAAAAATATTTCTATAAGTGGGTTCTCAAGGAGTTCGCTACGATGAAGGCGGGGGTTTTGAAGATTGAGAAAAGACAAAGAGGCTACAAATGTCATCTCGTGGCAATGCACTGACCTCGTCGTGACCGATCCACATCCACGGGCAATCTAGAGGATGACTTGGAATCACACATTCCATAAATGTAGCTTTCTTTGAATCTTATTTGATCGTTCAACTAGTTTTGTTTTAAGGATGGTTGTTTATTTCTAACCGGTAGTTTGGAAATTGATTTATGGTTGACTTTAGCAATTGCCTTGTCTTAACTATGGATTGATATTTGAATTATAATGTGAGATGTCATTTCTTATTTAGAGTTTTTTTTCAACTTCTTAAACATTACTAGATGTTAGCTGCTTAACAAAACTTAGCTCATTCAAATATTTAGGACTTCATTTTCGAAACAAAGACAATTACAATCATTGAAGCTACTTCTTATGTTTTCTTTTCTTCGAAACTTTCTTGGCCCTCCTCTTTTTACATGTGACCTTTCCAAGGACATCAACCCAAATTCCCTCATCATGATCGGTACATCCGATGTACCTGTTCAAACTTAAATTGTCCTCCTCAAACAAGATAGCATCATAGATAGCAACACCAGTTGAATTTTAACTGAAACCAAGAATTTTTTTGACTTCATAATCTTAAACAAATGCGTGTTTCCCTTCCACAACAATCTCCCACCTAGGATTAGAAGGTCCCTCACAGAGAAAACCAGGTGCACTTAGGAGGCCAAGATGAAAGGATCTTCCCGCCAACCGATCTGACTCATGTCAACAAGGGTGAAACAAAAATCCTCAGTATGCTATCTTTTGTTGAAATCCACCCACTAGCATTTAAAAATAGAAACTCGCATAGTGACATAGTCAAGCTTCCAGATATCTGAAATTGTGCCAAGGTAACACTAGTGACTAGTGAGCGTACATTGGATTATTATCCCTCCTATTACCGACATGCGAAGCTTCTAAAACGAGAGACTCTACTGTTCTGAGACACCCTTATCATCCACTAATTTTGTGGCAAACGTAAAACACATTAACATTGTATCCTCTATAAGAGAGAACGGTACCAGGTGGTCTACGAGCCAACCATTGGTGTCATAGGATAGTCTTCCACGGATACGTGTTCACGCAACCATGGCGAAAAAGTCCCACTATGTAATTGCAGGACCTAGGCTTCATTAAAATTAGAGTTCGCAACTCTAACGGCATCCATGTGAATATCTATATATGGAACATCTTTATGATTGCAAAGAACATAAATATGGGCAGTACTTAAATCTTCTACGCCAAGGCTTAAAGGTTTCCCTTGCCTAACCCCATTATCTTCCAACTGTCCCGCATGTCATTGAGTTGGAACCCTAACCGAATCGATCTCCTTCGAATAATTGGTACAAAACTCGATGACCTCCTCTGCCACATACCTATGTACAATACTTGCATCAGGCCTGTACCGATTCTTCACAAAATGCTTGAATATTTTCATATACATCTCAAACGCGTACATCCACCTCAGAAACACAGGACCACAAAGCTTTATCTCACGGAACACACAAGTGGGCCTTAATGTTAAAGAATGATGGTGGAAAATATATTTCCATCCGACACAAAAATTCAACAATCATTGACTGGAAACGGTTCAACTTCGACACACTAATGTTTTTGCTACAAATGGACTTGAAAAATAAGAAAAGCTCCGTAATGCATAGTCTTACATGTGATGGCAATGACGATCGAATCACATTGAAATTCAATTCCTGCATTAGATTATAATAATCATGAGACTTCAACCCAACTAGCTTCAACTCCTCAACTGACACATAAATGTGATGTTCGAGGAATACGCGGTCGAGACCATAACACTTTTAAGGGTCTCACAAAAAGATTTTTTTTTCTCCGATTGAGAAATAGAATAGCACGCAGGGGGCAAGAAACAATTTTCATTGAAACTCACAGGGCTTTAGTTCTTCTTAATATCCATCTCAACCAAATCTAACCGAACCTTAAGTCCATCCTTTATTTTCCCAGGGGTATTCAACAAGGTCCCGACCAAAGAATCACACATATTCTTCCCAATGTGCATAAAATCGAGACGATTATTAACATACAAATGCTCCCAATAAGGAAATCTGAAGAAAATAGAGCATTTCTTAGGCAAATTCTTCATTGATTCAGATATCTGAGTGCATGTTCATGCAACCGTTGCATCTCTAGCCTCTACTTTCCCAATTGAACCATTTTTTGGCAATCGCCATGGATGATACATCGGAAGAAGCCTACGATGACCTTGATATACAGTTTTACAACCATGCTTCAATTGGTGGTAATCTATGTCCTTCTCACACACGGGGAATGCAAAGTGGCCTTTCACTGAGTAACTGGACAAAATATCATATGCAGAAAAATTATTAATAGTACAAAATAACATTTCTTTCAATATAAAGTAATCTTCAACACTCCCGTCATATGTCCGCACACCCTTCTTAAATAACGTCAACAAATCCTCAACAAAAGGAGCAAGATACACATCTATGTCATTAGCTGGTTGTTTAGGATCGAAAATTATCACCGATAACAACACATACTTACGTTTCATTACCAAATGGAAGATTGTAGATAACCAACATAACAAGCCAAGAACTATGTGTACTATTAATATTAACAAATTGATTCATTCCATCGGTACACAGGCCAAACCTCAAATGCCAGGGTTCTTTTCAAAACTCGGGGTAAAGAGCGTCAATTTTATTCATTGCTCACCATCTGACGTATGTCTAATCACATCATCCACAGGTCGATCCCTCTCCGCGTGCCATCACAATAATTTTGCATTTTCCTTACACGCAAATAATTTCTGCAATCAGGGAACGATTGGGAGATACGACATCACTTTTGTCAGTGTTTTTTTTTTGTTTTAGTCGGTAAATAGGTAAATAGTATATACGGTGGAGCCCTGAAAGAGCCCACCAAATACAAAATCAATCCAACCCTAGGTTACTAGATGAACCTAGGGAGTAAAGTTCAGAAGAGAGATGGTGGGGGGGGGGGGAAATAAGACTCTTAGAGCACCACCCCGCCCCCCATTATCTAAATAAAGACTAACAACCCTTAGCAACATAAATCCAGGTAAGGGAAACGAAACAAGTCCCAACGATAGTGGGACCGACAGCAGCAACCTGAAATGGGGACAGGCTAAGAAATACTAGGTAAATGGGGTGAGAACAAACTCACTACCCATAAGCTAGTAAACCGCTTCTACCCCTAACAAATGGGGTCATCTTCATTCGAATTCCATAATGCGACCGAGAAAAGGACTCGGGTCTTGTGCTAATGTCGTCGCCGGAATGTTGATGAAGGTACAAAAAATTCGAGGCAAATGGTTTGAATATCCTAATGCAGCCGAGAGTGTCTCGGGTCTTGGGTGTCGCATGAAATTGAAGCCGATGATCGGAGTGGATATCTGCTTCTACCATGTACATTCCTAAGGTGGAGATAGAGGAATGTTATTGTCCTTCAAGCATTCTCTTGTTGGCGCCGAGAATGATTAGGTGGGCAAAGGAAAAGGTAAAATGAGGCCGTGCCTCCTGCCTTTGTTAATCCCAGTCGAACCAACCTCCTGAAGATGAGAGAATTGATGCACTTATACCGCGTGCATCAAACGTGGCGATTATGTAATCGCCCTCTCCATTTTGAGCAAATGGACAGCTTTCTGCCGATTTAGCACAGAGTGCAGCGCGGGCAGAGAGCGCATAAATAACCGTCAAATAGTTAGTAAAAACTAGGCTTAAGAGAAAGAGCATCAGTAACAATGGCGTTGCTCTTTAACTTCTTGCCTGACCGTGATAACCGAGCTCCGGAATCGTGCTGAGGATCGGGTTCTGCCGCGCCTCACGGTGATGCACGTCGAGCACACGAGCTCATTCGGACGTCCCCTCGAGCACACGAACTCCTCCGACGCTTGAAAACCTCCTCGAGCACTCGAACTCTTCCGGCACTCGAACAACTCCTCGAGTACTGGAACTCCTCCTCTTCTCGAAGACCTCCTCGACCAGTCGAACTCCTCCTCGATTCATCGAACACCTCCTCGAGTACTCGATGTCCCCCAACACTCGTAAACCTCCTCGAGCACTCGAACCCCTCCAACATTCGAAAACCTCCTCGAGCACTCGAACTCCTCCAGCACTCGAACTCCTCCAGCACTCGAACACCTCCTCGAGTCCTCTTACTCCTCCAACACTCGAAAACCTTCTCGAGCACTCGATCCCCTGCAACACTGGGAGATCTCCTGGAGCACTCGAACTCATTTAGACGTCTCATCTAGCAGTGGGACTCCTCCACCACTCGAAAACCTCCTCGAGCACTCGAACTCCTCCTGCTCTGGAAGACTTCCTCGACCAGTCGAACTCCTTCTCGAGTAGTCGAACACCTGCTCGAGTACTCAAAATCCCCCAACACTCGAACACCTCCTCTAGTACTCGAAATCCTCCAAACACTGCAAAACCTCCTCGAGCACTCGAACTCCTGTAACACTCGAAAAACCTCCTCGAGCACTCGAACTCCTCCAACACTCGCCAACATTCTCCTACGCTCGATAACCCCCTCTAGCACTCGTACTTCTCCTACAATCGCAGACCTCCTCGATCACACGAACTCCTCAGACGCCTGAAAACGTCCTCGAGCTCTCGAAGGCCTCCTGAGCGCTCGAATCAATTAATACATATGCTCTTCTGGGAACAAGCGATTAATCACCATGAAACAGTCTTTCATGACGATTTTTACCACTCGATCAGCACTAGGTTGAGCACCGTTCATAACAACACTATTTCTTTCTCTCCAAAGGCGATAGATGGTGGTGATCAATGCTAGAATTCCAAGCTTATTACGAACCTTTGAGCCTTTTATTTGCCTCTTTACCCATGACATGGAGCTTGCAATTGTGTCTGTCTGTCTCCTGAGCCCAATCCAAGTCCTGATACGCCCCCATACCACTTTCGAGAATTCACATTTGAAGAACAAGTGCTCATTAGTTTCCTCTTCAAGATGCCATAATGAGCATATCTTCTCCATATTATCCCCTTCCTCAGATCGGTGTTTATCTTTCGTATAGAGTCTCTGGATTGCAGCCAGCCATACAATGAATGAGAACTTGGGCGGGATAAAACCACGCCAAATGCTAACGAAGAGCTTCTCCTCCGAGCGACCTTGAACATACACATTCGGATAACGATGCCGGTACATGTAGAAATAAGCTTTACTTGTGAATTTCCCCGAGCCAGACCATGAGCAAAGATGATCTTTTAGTTCTTGCAAATCCCCCTGAAACATACCTATCATTTCGTTCCTCAGCTTACACAGGTCGCCAAAGTAGCTCGAAAATCTCTTCCCAAGCCTGCCATTTGGTGTCCTCGGATTTAAGCACCAAAAATCCTGCCCTTGAAGATAAAATGAGTGAGTCCATTTGACCCACAGGCTGTCCTTCTTCATATGGATATCCCACAGCCTTTGGGTTTTCTTTGTTTTAGTTAACACTTCCGCACCCATCGCAATTTTCCCCCTCTTCAATTTGTGCCGACTCACAACATACCCGGCATGTTTCTACATTTTCATCTTCCTTCCCCCGGTACAAAATACAATCATTCAATCTATCATGTATTTTTTTCAATTCCAATCACATTAGGCAGAGAACTTTTTTCGCATCATGTTACCTTCGGGGACAAATTCCTAAGCAATTCAAGAGTTTTGGCCGTCGGCTTATCAGTTCACCCAAATCTGGCCTTCAAATTCATCATCCTCATAGTCGCACTAAGTACAGAATATTTTGAACCATTGTACAATGGCATCTCTTTGTCATCAAGTAAAGCTTGTAATGTCTCGGGTTTACCGTGGAACTCTCTTGCAATATCCTCAACCATTTCATCAAATTCCGCATTCCCATCTAATTCATCTTCCACATTCATGTTACTTAAATTAATCATCCGCGCCGATTCTCTAACTTCCCCATGGCATACCCAATGAGTGTAGGAACTTTGAAACCCCTTTCGTTATTAGATGTCCTTGCAACTTCTTCCTCCCATAATACACATCGTTCCTACAATATTTACACAGGCATCGGGCTCATGCAACACCATTTTTAGAAGAACCTTCAAACGCTACCGTAAGAAATGTTTTAATCAATGACATGTAATTGGGTGATTTTCTAAGATCATTACCAATGAGTTCATCTCATTCCATTACTCACAAGTCAATTACGATGCAACCCATTAGCGTTCTCACAACAATAATCACTAACCCTAAACTCTAGTTAACCTAATTACAAAAACTAATTCAAGAGTTATGTATATATATATGTGTGTGTGTGTGTGTGGAGTGGGTCTCCAGACAGACGGCATGTCCATAAGCTTATGGACAAGCTACTTATTTTGTACCTTATACACTGCATTTATTAAATTACATACAAAATTTAAATTTTTTGAAAAAATTTTTTATATCGTATATTTTTATATTTTCACCTTCGAATACATATTATTACTTTTTAACATATAAAATAATATATTTAAATTTTATTAAAAAATTACAGCATTTAAGATAATAGCTCATGTGGATTGTCCATGAGTCTCTGGAAAGACCGTCTTTCCAGAGACTTTCTCATGTGTAAAACCGATAATAATGTACAATAAAATTTTAGACAACTTACCTTCTCCAATGAATACAATGCTCTATAATGGACTAGGAAAGGGAGAAAACCCTTAAATTTTGATTGTTTGTGAAGATTTTAGAAAATGGGCGCATTTTTTTATTAAACTGAGTGGTCTCCGAGTTTGAAACCCACATTTAAAGATATTACTTTGAAAATTACCGTTCCGAGTTCAAAACCTTGCCCCTGATACGAACCTCAAAAATCTACCGTCTTTTCACGATTGTTACATACAACCTGTTACGAGCTCGGAAGGCCATTCGGTCCACTTTCTGAACTTGGAACAATACTCAATCAAAGGCGGTTGGACACAACTGCCTTTAATTAGGGGGCGGTGATAAGGTTAAACACCTTTAATTATTCCTAATCAAAGGCGATTATTCAAAATCCACATTCAATTGAAAAATAATCACCTTTAATTCAATTTTTCCTGGGCCGGTCAGGCGTTCCGAGTTCAGAATATGTAAAACAATGTGGTTATGCATTTTTTTATCAGTAACCCCCTTCTATCGCCGCCTTTAATTGGCTGGTCTCTACTAATGAACAAAGAACATACCAAATATGAATAATAGAACAAAAATTGAGGAATAATACAACAGTAAACAAATCCTAGACATATGACATACCTCATCTGGCGAACAATGCAACAATCGGCGAAGAAACAAACCGGTGGCGACGCCGAAGAATAAGCGAAACCAGCAGGCTGAGAATTGCATAGAAGAGGCAGAAAACACAAAGAAAAGGCGGAGAAACACGAAGAAGTGGCGGAGAAATAAGCGACGATGGAGAAACGAAGAAGAGGCGGAGAAGAGGTTGAGAACGCAAAGAGAACCATCAGAGGGAGAAGAGAGAAATCGCTGGAGAGAGAAAAAAAGAGAAGCTATAGAAGAAAGGGAAATTAGGTCTTCCATTTAATAAAAAAATTAAAATAATATTAATTACAAATAAAACCTCAATTTGCAAAATAGTCCCTAGCCTATCCATAAATTTATAGATATGCCTCCTTTCCTGAGAGTTTCTGTATTTAAAATTGCTATAAAAATGTATGTGTTGTAAATAATACTCCCTCCGTCCCCCGGCTATTTTTGCACTCTTTCCTTTTTGATACATCCCAGCTGGTTTTGCACGCTTCACTTTATTTCCTTTTTGAGCAAGCTTTTATTTATTTTTTATGTTGAAAAATGATGAAATTAAATGGAAAAGGAAAATAAAATAAAGGTACCCCACCAGCACATGGGCAAGAAGACATATAATAATGAATTCTTAAAAAAACTTTATCTCTCTCTCCGCAAAAATAGCTGGGACGAAGGGAGTAATTCTTAAATTATGTCTAACAACTCTAATTCTGTCCAAAATGTTTGGATTAGAGATGCCAATGCAACAAGCTAAATGGCATAAAGTTCCATCAGATTATGCGAGATGCTCATCACCACATTTACCTCATCAAGGTGGCTACAGTCCAAGAAGGGGGGAGTCGTGGATCTCCCATCTCATGCGTATGATAGCCACCTATTTCTGGAAGGCATAGAATAGAGCAAGCTACCAGACAACTAGCAAGAACATTAGATATATTTGCAAGGTATTCAGGTTAAAGGATTAACTTAGAACAATCGGTCATTCAGGTTAGCCTCAATACCTTTTCTCAAGCAGAGAGCTATCTTAGATATATTCTAAATATTCACAGATCAGGGCTAGGGGGGAAATACTTAGGTATGGACATTCTTTCCACAAAGTCCATGTGTCAGACACACAGATATCTAATCCAGAGGATATCTGAGCGACTTGATACTTGGTAGAAATGGTACCTAAGCCTCGCAGGCAGAATTACCTTAGCCAAACATGTAATGTCCACAATGCCTCTATACCCATTAGGGATCTTGAAAATGCCTAAATAAACGCAAGATGGAAGTTACACAGTTAAATAGGGTTACCATAGTCAATCCTCAGTTTTACAATCAGTAAGCCGCTAGGGAACAACAAAGAATTGGACAAAGCTATGGAACATCAAGGTGCCCATGAAAATCATTATGCATACATGGAGGGCAATACAGAACGCTATCCCAACGGCACACAATTTTTTCAAAAGGGGATTAATTACTAACCCGATTTGTAGCATCTGCTAATTAGGACAAGGGGAGACGGTGGACCATGTCTTCCACCATTGTCAAGCAGCTCAACAAGTTTGGCGGGCTTCGCCGCTGGGGTTTGACTTCTCGAGCGGGAAACCAATCCCGTTTCATCAATGGTTTTGGGACTGGATGAATACAGCTCCGGATGAGTCGGCCATAGGCATGTCCATGTCAATCCTGCCAAGGGTATAGAATTAGTCGCCAGATAGATAACAACGATTGATATTGAACACTTACCAGCAGCATCAGGGAAGCAGTTACAATCGACGGAACAACAGGTTACATTAGATCCCCAATTTCAAACCCTAAGATTTGATGGCGCATTCTGGATACAGCATCATCACGGAGCAGCAGCATGGTCAATAGGTCGACTGCCGGAGATAGCAGAAATGCGCAGATCCCACTTCCCAGCGACATCTCCGTTAATAGCGGAGGCGATTGGATGTCTTTCTGGTCATCAGCAGGCAACACCGGAAGGCCACATGAAACTAAACGCCCTCTCAGACTACAAGGTTTTGGTTGATCTGATCAACAATCAGGAGCAAGCACCACCATGGGAAATAGCATCGATCATTGAGGATATCAAATGTTTGAAGCAGAAATTTCAGTTCATTACTTTTGTTAAAAGTTTCCAGAGAAAGAGTCTCTCTGGAACATGAGGCTGCTAATAGACTTAAATGTAATAACTCCCGTTAACTTTCTATGGTAATAATATTATGAATACATTTCCAAAAAAAAACCTCATCAGATCAGAGTGAGCGGACCTGTGATTCTTTGCCTCTAAATCTAAACCTTAGATGATATTGCTGAGGTGCCACAAGTTTATTACAAGTATCTTTTCCTTGTCCCTTTCGAATTTTTATATGTACACCAGCATATAGTGTCTTTTGTCGTTGACCAGCAAGAGGACATAAGAAGACGACTAAATTCATTTATGACCATTTTGGGTAAGCATGTAGTGTAACCAATCCTTGAAAACAATCAGGATATGAGAAATATGGATTTATCATTTTAAAACATGAATTTTTTTCATTCATTTTTAAGAATAATGTCAATAACCAAAAAACATCGTATTGTTTTTTATTTAATGATTGTCACATCATCAGACACTTATACTTTTTTGACTTAAAGTTAGGATCTATTTTAATATTATGAATACATTTCCAAAAATAAAACCTCATCAGATCAGAGTGAGTGGACCTGTGATTCTTTGCCTTTAAATCTAAACCTTAGATGATATTGTTGAGGTGCCACAAGTTTATTACGAGTATCTTTTCCTTGTCCCTTTCGAATTTCTATATATACACAGCACATAGTGCCTTTTGTCGTTGACCAGCAAGAGGACATAAGAAGGCGAC
Organism: Rubia yunnanensis; assembly: GCA_037428765.1. Classification (NCBI taxonomy): domain Eukaryota; kingdom Viridiplantae; phylum Streptophyta; class Magnoliopsida; order Gentianales; family Rubiaceae; genus Rubia; species Rubia yunnanensis. Next base: position 113,342,972 of record CM075061.1, on the reverse strand, counting down.
TAAATTCCTTTATGTCCATTTTGGGTAAGCATGTAGTGTAATCCAATCCTTGAAAACAATCAGGATATGAGAAATATGAATTTATCATTTTAAAATGTGAATTTTCTCATTCTTTTTTAAGAATAGTGTCAATAACCAACAAAAACATCGTATTGTTTTTTATTTAATGATTGCCACATCATCAGACACTTATACTTTTTTTATTTGAAGTTAGGATCTATTTTTTGGGTAAAAAATCTACTTCTATGTGTTTGTTTGGGACCTCGAGAGTATATATATATATATATATATATATATATATATATATATACACACATACATATACCTTGAGAGTACAAAAATAAGCTTTATTAGAATATAAAATATCGTTTTCATTTTAAAATATTACAAAATTTTCCCTCGAAAAAAGTCGGTTCGATTGGCATCGTCCTAGCTACAAAATGTAAATAAGGGTTCCATTCCATTTGCCCATTTTTGGTTATGGACACTAGTCATAAATTAGAATGAAAAAAATCATGTTTTAAAATGATAGAATACATGAATTCTGAAACTTTTGAATGAAATAGATTCTAAAAATGTGGAAAGAATATTAAAAATAACTCAAGAAATAGGATCATTGATTTCTCCATCCCCTTTTATTAGTTATTGACACTATTCATAAAAAAGAACGTGACAACCATTGCGATAATTTAAGGCTATTGATGATGATGATGTTAGTGTTCACAAGTCCATAAATAACGAGGACGATCAAAATAAAATGATAATTAAATGTATAAGAGTGTTGAGAAGGCTATCGTTGATGGTAATCAGGGTTAATTATTTACTTCAAGAAAATACTAGTAAGTAGTTGTGGGCACTACAAGATACATCACATTTCACCTCAATTCTAGAGGGATTTTTAGCACGGTTATCTTTCTGAAACTAAGCAAGGTAAATATAGGCGTAGTAAAAGTACATTTTTTACCTCGGTTATAAGTGAGATAAAAAGTATTTTTACCTTGATTATATTAAAAGTAACAAAGGTAAAAAGTTATGATCGATAGCGACAATCGACAGGGACCGATGTCGGTCAGTAGTGGGGACGATCGACATGATAATATGTTTGCGACTTTTGTTACAAGCAACTTTGACAATTATGTTGACCTACGTTGGCTATGTCGTCTTAGTGATGTCCCAAATTAAAGAGACTCAACGTCATGTGATTAGTGACGTGGCTGACATATTTGACGACATCATTATTACGTAACATCGAAGAATTGCAACCAACATCAGTAAACAAGTTTAGAAACGCGAGTTCTACGTGATGTCAAGACAATGTCGTTTTTATTCGTGCAACCAAATGCAAGTGCGACACCAGATAAATAGAAGTCGATTGCGATGTGGGATTTTTTGATATCTGCATTGTTAATGGTGCATGGCTAGTAATTCATGTTCATGTGACATGTTTATAAACTTCGGTAGTTCGGTTTTGCTTGCACCGACATGGGATCAAAGAGCGACTAACGTCGCTAGAACTACGCAGTTAATCATCCGTATTCATAAAATGGAACCTCGACGTGAAATGTAACTCTTATTTCATATCTCAGTGGACAGAATTCCATTAAAATATGCAGACACCAACCAAGATTCAACACACATATTTGATACTGAAATTCTCCCCAAATAAACTCTACCAATGATACTTTGTATGAGTACTAGATCTATATCAAGGATTCAAAAATTAACTTGAAAAGTACCGATGGACATTTTAGCGAATGATGTATACAAAAGATGCTACCTAAAGGACGTTTGTCATATGGTAGAGGGATTAAGGAAATGTTGCAAATGCTTTAAATCATATAAAGAGCCCAACTTTCATGAGATTCTTCCAAGAGTTTGATGGAGAATTGAGATTTTCCCCCGCCAAGGTACTGTAATATGAAATAACGTGATAATTAATACAAAGATTAATTTGATGTTGAAATTGTTTGACTTATAATTTTGTAAGACTTGTACACATTGTTTGTAGTTAAATTTCATTTTCCCTAACATGCAAGACTAAATCCTTCATGAATCACATGCAATAGTAGTTGCATTCCCACTTAGCCATCTAATTTTTTATGTTTTGTGTGATTGGTACTAAATATTTAGTCATGTATGCATTATTGGAAGAGCTAATATGATGAAGTAAATGCAATTATTTGTAATTTCCTACCTTCAGGGATTTTCAATGGATTTGTTTGTGCTTTTCAATGAGTGGATTCGTCAACACCTTATCAATGACATGTACTATTGTTTCAGGTCGTTCCTGATGTCATGGGTCAAACCAAAAGACTGTGCCAGTGGAACAATAACCACAACCACCATCCAATGTTTGCTAAAAATTATAGTTTCATAATCTGAATGTAAGTTTAGTTTTAAAATGTAGAGCAATAAGGAAATTTCACTCACTTTTCATAATACAGTGAGATGTACAATAGGTTGTCATTAAGCATCAACCAAACACTTAAATAAGCCAAACACAGTTTATTTGAAATGGGTTGATGTTGCATTCTACTAGGGCAGTCAACCATTTTTACTATTTTTGCTTGGTCTTGGAAAGCATGTGCAAGTACCTACAAACAATACAATTTGGAAGTTGACTGTTAATCACAAAATTACCGAGTAATAGTACTTCATTGATTGAAGTTGCATTACGGGTGTGCGAACATTGTTCAATTGGAAAAAATCTTTGAAATTGTCCACCTCGATCATTAGATGAAATTTGTACACAAAATTCCTACATCTTCCACAGGGATTGTGTACAAAGATAATTGATCTGAGTAATCACGATCTCAGAGAATATTTCATTGTATTCCTTGCTTCCTCCTCACACATTCCAAACTCAAGCTTTTCCCATAATCAAGTCTCAAACATTTACTTCATGATAATTATACTCCCCCACTCACAGTGCTTCGCCCAGAGACCTTCCCATGAAGTAATTGTAACATCATTAGAAATTAATAATGATTAGAAGCATTTGTACATGGAAAAGAGTTTGTAAATCTGATATCAAAAATACATCGCTTAAGCAATCGCTTAAACAGATAACACATGTTTGGCATCGCAACATCACTAAATATGAGTCAGGGAAAAATTGGGATTCTTATCAACATAGGCCAATTTTTGGTTTAACAGACAATAACGACCTAGCACAAACTCTATTTCCGAGCTACTTTTACCTGACCCTCTTAACCTAAAAGTTACAAAATGATTAGTTTTCAATATGTAAATTAAGAATAAGATGAAATCTAACTCATTTTATATTAACAACACCATTGTTGATATTTAAAAACTGATTTGGTAAGCAAACAAATAAATTCAAAGTAAATTCATAGCAAAACAATGAAGCCATTACCAATTGTTCATCTGTTATAGTCTGTGCAACAAAACCCTTCCAACTAGATTCACTAATGATTGGGTGCTTAATTCTCTGGCTGCAATTCTTTAGTTTACCAAACACGTAACCCTTGAAAATTTTTCCTATAAATCCCTCCACCTTTCCCTAAATCTTCTAATCATTTTCCTATTCAACATCACCAAATCATCACACTTAATGTCGAAGGCAAGCTCAACGATCTTCCATAGCTTTTTTGTGTACACATCATATACATGTGTAAGTAAAATCCCATCAAGTATCAACAACATACAAGTGCTAGATGGGGATGAAAAGGGGGTAACATTACAGGAAACATTGAAACAAATCCAGGTAAGTCTATACCAACATAAAAGAAAAATAAATTTTTTTTGTAAAGCCCTAACCCTATTTCATCTTAACTTACAAAAATATTGAATCTTAGATTCATTTCCATGTGGATTGCTAATATATTCACCAAACTAAGGGGATATATATTGGAAGCACATTTCAAATATGATCATTTCATAGAAGCAAGAAAGAATCATACAACAATTTAGATCCATAGATACCCTCTTTTCATGAGCTTAATGATGTATGTTTGATATTTCCCCTTTTCTTGGATATTAGATTTGGATGGGGGTTACTTGAGCTTAATTCATTGGTGAAAATGGGGTGATGAGGATGATGGGGTTTTGAAGGGGAAGTGTGGAGGGCGCCATTTTTGGAAATAAATACCCTATCAAAGGCTTTGGGATGTTTTAGTGAGGGTATTTAGCACAGAAAATTGTTCTCCCTCCAAAGGGTCCCAAGACGACAGATTTATGTCTTATAAGGGGCTACATTTGACCCGCTAAGGCCCCATGAAAATATTACATGCGAAGACGGTTGGTTTTGATGGCACTCTATATTGGTGCGATACAATTGGCGATGTTGAGAGTTGTAATTGGGCCTTCAACTCATTGGGCTTCAGTTTGGCCTAATAAGGCCCAAATACACAATAATGTTGTAACTAGTGATTCGGACACCCCAAAGTCTCGTTACACTACAACATATACAAATATCGGGTTCTCGTTAACAACTGAATTGACTAAAAGCCAACAAATATGTGAGGTTTTGATCGGTCAACATTTAACTGGTGTTTAATCATATCAATTCTCGGTAGACCAAATAAAGTGAACGTTCCTAAGATTTGAAGTTTTATTGTTAGTAATGAAAAGGAGAAGATTTGATTTAACTTTTCCTTAACCTCATAAATTTTCCATCAACTAAGTAGACCAGAAGACTTGGAGATGTATGGGGTGATTGGCTCGAGCGATGGAGATGGAGGTGGAGAATCCTCGAACGTGCAAAAACAATATATTCCACCCAATAGTTCACCCATGCTAATCACTGCCCTCGAGCTAACATCTTATAATATGCATATGTTTTCAATAAGCAAAGCTAAACACTAAAGGGTAGCAAGTAACTTAGCACATATAATAAATTGCAACCTAATTTAGGGATGACCAAAGATAAGGTAAAAAAATATTCCCAAGACGCAAAGTGCCTTAGTGTACAACAGTTGATAGAGTTCCATCAAGTAAAGGTATATCAACGGATTCAACAGTGGCAATATCATGCAAAAGATCCTTCGTACCAGCCATATGATAAGAAACTCTAGAATTAAGAATCCAAGGTAAAGAAGACTAACCTGACATATTGTCCATGGATTTTTGTAATTTAGAGAGTAAATTCAAAATTGAGTTCCACTGGGCATCACACAATGTGGAGCCAACTGTCGAGCGATCAAGTGTGATCACTAGTGGAGGAGGCATCATTAAAGGTAGCATTAGAAGGCGGTTCTACAAAAAATATTGCAAAACCACCTTCTAGGAGGAGTTCCAAGCTCGGAACCTTGGTGAATCAGACCCCCTGATTTTTCTAAAGACGTTTATTGGTCATACAAAGGCTGTTTGTTTATAATTGTCTTTGTATGTTGGAGATGGAAGGTGGTTCTGTCGAAGTGACTTTGAATGATTCTTGTTACAAACTCAGAACAAAGATTTGAAAGTTGTTCCGAACTCAGAATAAGGATCTGATAGGTGTTCCGAGTCCGGAACTGCTTGGTGTGTAATCGAAACAACGATTTGTCTCTGAGTTCGTAACTTATGTCGTTAAGATGTTCCGGATACAGAACAACCTTGGACTACCATGACCTTGAATTTAGGAAGGTACGATATATGTTCCAAACTCGAAACTCATGAAAAGTAGAAATAAATGCAAATGGCCAATCTCATTTTCATTGGAGAAATAAGCTGAAAAATTTAGGGCACTCATTGTAAGTAAAAGGCTAAGGTAAATCTACATATACAAATATTCTTACCTAATAGAACTTATTAATTAATTATTGAAGTTAGTTTTGTAATTTTTTGAAATAGGGTTTTGATTTGAAATGTTACTCATTGGAATTGTGTTGCATATATGATTGAATGTGTCTTGATGTTATTTTTATGTAGTTAATGGATACAATCAGACTCATCGAGAGCGACCTTAAGACATCACCCAATTATATTCATTTGGTAGATTCATTTACTGTGGTGGCTTTTGAACATGCGGCCGAAAATGGGTTATGCATGCACGGTGCCCATGTAAGGATTGTAGAAATAATGCATATTTAGGGAGGAAGAAGTTGCGTGAACACCTAATTTTTTGAGGTTTCCAAAAAAGTTACACTTGTTAGATATGGCACGACGAGGTACCAATGGATATATGTAGAAATGTTGGAATCAAGGAAGGGGTTGAATTATTTGTGATGATCGATTTGATGAGATGGTCGAGGATGTTGCCCTATAATTCCATGGTAAACTAGAGGTGCTAGAGTCATTGCTTAATGACAAGAATTGCCCATTGTTCATGGGGTCAAAACATTCAGTTTAGAGCGCGACGTAGAAAAACATGAATTTGAAGGCCAAATTTGGTTAGACTGAAAAAAGAAAGGCTGAAACTTTGGAATTTGTTCGAGAATTGCTTCCAGAAGGAAATCGTATGCCTGAGAAATATTATGCCGTGAAAAGAGTTCTTTGTCCTATGGGCTTACAATTAGAAAAATCCATGCATGTCCAAACGATTGAATGTTGTTTAGGGGGAATGAGGATGAGTAACTTGAAACATGCCGGATATATGGTGAATCTTGGTACAAGTGAAAGTGTGGTGAAATTGGTTTGTACGAAGGTGGGGACCATTTCGAAGAAGAAGACACCCGCTAAGGTCTTATGGTATCTTCTGATAATTCCATAGTTGTTGAAGTTGTTTGCTTCCAAAGAAGATGCAAAGTTACTAAGGTGGCATGCAGAAAGAGATCGTCCGGCGGATAATGTCATAAGGCATACGTCTAATGGTGAGCAATGGAAAAAGATTGATGGCATACACCCAGAGTTTAGATCGTATTTTCGACATTTAAGGTTAGGACTGTCAACCGATGAAATGAATCCATTTGGCAACATAAGCAACACATATAGTTCTTGGCCCTAATGTTGGTGATCTACAATTAACCGTCGTGGTTGATAATGAAAATAAAATATGTTCTCTTATTAATGATGATTTTGGGCCCTAAGCAACCGAGTAATGCCATTGATGTATATCTTGCGCTCTTAGTGGAAGATTTGTTGACGTTGTTCAAACATGGAGCCCATACCTACGATGCTGTTGTGGATGATATTTTCAAAATCAAAGCCCATTTTTTACACCATAAATAATTTTCCCGCTTATGGAAATTTGTCAAGCTATTTTTTGAAAGGACACTATGTATGTCCAGTTTGTGAGAAAGAACCTCATTTTGTCAACTTAAGCATGGTTCTAAAAACTTTTACCAGGAACATCGACATTTTCTCCCATAGGGTCATCCTTGGACGTAAATAGGTAAATAGTATAGACGGTGGAACCTGCAGTGGAGCCCTAAATGGACCCCACCAAATACAAAAGAATCCAACCCTAGGCTACATAGTAAACCTAAGGAGTAAAATCCGAAAGAGGTATGGGGGGGGGAATAGAAGAGTGTAAATCCAGAAGACAACACTCGACTATCCCCCCCTTATGTCCAAATAAAATAACAACCAACCCAATGCAAGATAGCCGAGCAAAGGGAGCACAAAACAACCTGGTAAAATACAGGCTATAACCCAAACGAAATGATGGGGTGAGAACAAACTCACTACCCATAAACCAATCCGCTTCTACCCCTAACAAATGGGGCCTTCTTCAATCCAATTCCGAAATGCAACCGAGAGGGTCTCGGGTCTTGAATTAATGTAACTGATGGATCGTTGATGAAGGGACTAAGAACCAAGAATGGATAATAAGAAAATCCTAATGCTGCCGAGAATGTCTCGGGTCTTGGATGTCGCATAAGAGTTGAAGCCGATGAACCAAATGGACAACCGATTCTACCATATACATCCCTAAGATGAAGAAAAAGGGATGTTATTGGCCTTCTGGCATTCTCCTTTTGCACCGAAGCTGGTTCTATGGGCCAAGATTAATGAGGCCGTGCCTCCAACCTTAGTGTCTCCCAGTGAAATCAACTTCTGAAAGATGTGAGAATGGATGCACTTATACCGCGTGCACCAAGCATGGTGAGTATGTACTCGCCCACTCCATTTTGAGCAAATGGACAGCTATATGCTATTTTAACACAGAGTGTAGCGCAAGCATAAAGCGCGTAAATAACCGTCAAATCAGTAGTAAAAAACTAGGCTTAGGAGAAAGAGTATGAGGATGGGAATCCTTACTCTAAAACCTATTGCCTCCTCCTGAATACCGAGCTGCAAGTGCCAAAAGAAATCCAAGAAGAACCGTAGACCATTCCGGACTCCATCGAGCACAAAACAGCTTCTCCCGGCGCTGAAAATCGCATCGACCAGCACTGAAAACCGCGCCAGAAGACCCAAGCCTTGGCACGCCGTTCCAGCCTCAATCGCCAAAACCATCGACCAAGCCGGCGTCCTGCATCCCTTCGGCCATAACGAAGTCCAGTGCTATGCCTAACGCCAGCACAGCGCCAGGAATGAAGCACATTGACCCGAAATGTGAAGCACATAGCACGATGCCGCCAGCAACCGTCAATCTCCAAGCATCTTCTCCGTTTAGAACAAGTGCTCCTCCGGAAACAGCCTATTCATCACCATGTAGCAATCCTTCATGATGATTTTCACCACTCTTTCCGAGCTTGGTTGAGCACCATCCATAACCACATTGTTCCTTTCCCTCCAAAGGCGATAAACCGTGGTAATCAAGGCTAGTGTGCCAAACTTCTTTCGCATCTTGGAGCCCTTAACTTGCCTCTTCACCCAAGTCATGGAACTTTCGATTGAATTAGTTCGTCTCCTTAAACCAATCCAAGTCCGAATACGCCCCCAAACAACCTCAGAAAATTCACACTTGAAAAACAAATGCTCATTTGTCTCCTCTTCCAAATGGCACAAAGAGCATACCTTCTCCATGCTATCCCCTTCCTCCATCCGATGCTTATCTTTAGTATGAAGTCTCTGAATGACCGCCAACCAAGTGATGAATGAGAATTTTGGCGGAACAAACCCACGCCAAATACTGTTGAAAACCCTTTCACTTGATCGACCAACATCATAAACATTCGGGTATCTATGACGATGCATATGAAGATAAGCTGCACTAGTAAACTTTCCCGAGCCAGACCAAACGCCAAGATGGCCGATTACCTCTTGCAAGTCACCATTAAACATTGCGAACAATTCATCCCTGAGTTTGCAGAGGTCACCAAAGTAGCTCGAGTATCGCTCTCCCAATCTCCCATTTGCAATTCTCGGATTTAATCCCCAGAAGTCTACTCCCTGAAGGTAGTACGAGTGAATCCATTGGACCCAAAGGCTATCCTTTTTCAAGTGAACATCCCACAGCCTTTTAGCCATTGAAGCCCTATTCCACGTAACAAATTCCCTCAAACCGAGGCCTCCAAAAGACTTAGGCGCACAAAGTTTCTTCCATGCCACCTTCGCCTTATGTTTTCCTCCCCATAAAAACCTTTTACATTTCTGTTCAAGAGCATCCATTACCGTAGTTTGTATAACGAAATTCTGGATCCAAAATCCCGCAATACCTCCAACGATTGATCTCACAAGTTCCAATTTGCCTGCATAGGAGAGGGTATGGCCCTTCCATTTAGCTATTTCCGAATCTACCTTTCCCAATAGAGTACCGAATTGTGTCACCTTCAACTTGCTGGAATCAAGTGGCACGCCTAGGTATCTAACTGGGAATGTCGCCCAAGAAATACCTGTGAAGCTCAAATCCTCCTTTATACCAACCCCAAAGAACTTCGACTTTGCTGCATTAATTCCCAAACCCGAAGTGCGCTCAAACTCATTCAAGGCGTCCATGAGTATATGTACAGAACTCGTGTTCGCCTTAGAAAAGAGCATGAGATCATCTGCAAAGGCCAAATGCGTGATCCGAAGAGTCTCGCATCTCGGATGGAATGTAAAATGCCTAGATGACGTCCTCCTTTTCAGTAATCTTGAGAAATACTCCATACAGATCACAAACAGGTGAGGCGACAAAGGGTCACCCTGACGAATACCCCTCTGTCCCTGAAAGTGATCGCATAGTTTACCGTTGACTGCAATCGAGAACAAAGAAGTGCACACACAGGTCATAATTCTGTTCGTTAGTCTTTCCAGAAATCCCAGTCCAAGTAAAACTTCTTCTAAGAAATCCCAAGAGACTGTATCAAACGCTTTTTGAAGATCCACCATAATCATACATCTGGGCGAATTTCGAACTCTGCCATATCCCCGGACAAATTCCTGCGCTAACATGACATTATCCGAAATGTTTCTGCCCTTCACGAATGCTCCCTGACTAGGGTCAATAATACCTGGTAAAATACCTTCAATCCGATTTGCCATAATCTTCGTGATAATTTTATAGACCACATTGCAGCACGCAATTGGTCTGAAGTCGCCGACCTTCAGATTATCCGGCTTCTTCGGAATTAGAGCCACTGCAGTGTGATTAAGCTGCGCCAAAATGTCGCATGTCTGAAAGAATTCCAGTACTGCAGCCGTAACTTCCTCTCCCACTGTATTCCACTGCTTCTTAAAAAATCCTACCGTATAGCCATCCGGACCCGGAGACTTATCATCTGCCATTGCAAATAGCGCCTGTTTGACTTCAATACTCGCCACATCCTGATCCAAGTAGGCTCTTTCCACCTCGGTAAGCTTGGAACTCTCATCAAATATGCTCGGATCCGTGGCCACTCTGTCCTTCTTCATACCGAATAGTCCTTTATAAAACTCAGCAAATAACTCTCCCTTGCGACTATTGGAAGTAACGATCCGATTGTCATTATCAATAATTGCAGGGATACCTCCTCCTTTTCGTGCAGAGACCATAGAGTGAAAATACTGTGATCCCTTATCCGCCTGAGTAATATGATTAATCCTTCCCTTTTGCGCAAGAAAGGAAGACTCCGCCAAATAAAACAACATTGCTTGTTTCTTCAATTTGCGCAATGCCGCAACATCATCCTCTGAGGCATACTTAGCATCGAAATCATCAAAAGCCTTGTTGTACTCCGCATCTGCAGCCTTTGCCTTCTCGGAAATATGGCTTAAATCAAGTCGACCCAATTCCTTCAAGGGGTATTTCATACGAAACAATTTCCTGGTCACCGAAAACTGTTTAGTCCCTTCAACCGACGGACTCCAATAATCTTCTACAATCTGTCCACAATTCGGATGACCCAACCACATATTCTGGAAGCGAAATGGCCTTCCCTTTCCATCAATTTCCTGCGACATATCCACCACCATGGGAGAGTGGTCTGATTGAGCCGAGATTGGTAAGAAGGTTGTACGACAAGCAGCTTCATCCCAACCGTGATTCAATAGTACTCTATCCAGCTTCCTCCAAATCTTTCAATCCGCACTATGCCAGGTTAAATGTTCTCCCAAAGCAGGTGCATCCCTAAGTCCACACTTTACACAAACATCCTGAAATTCCCTCATCGGATACAGACTAGGTACATTAGTCCCATAATGATCTTCAACGCTGAGGATAGCATTAAAATCACCAAGGACCATCCAAGGCGCATTCAGGCTAGCTCCAAACGACTTTAACTCCTCCCATAGTGGTAAATGCGCCAAACGTCCTTCACTATGCCCATACACAAATGTGCAGAAAAACTCAATACCAGAAACAAGATTACGAACTTTCAGATGAATACATTGCGGCGTTTTCCCTAGAACATCAACCAAGAAGCCTTTCGGATCCCAGATGATTAATATCCTCGAGTTCTGCCACAGTTCAAAATTGTGCGTAAACTTCCATCCCTTAAAACTTTTCAGAAAAATGCGCAACACCTTATCCTCCATTTTTGTTTCCAACAAACCACACAGACCAACTCTATTCGTGGAGATGATATTTTTCACCCACCTCCTTCTTACAGGGGCCGAAAGACCCCTGACATTCATTGCTGATGTATTCATTGGGAAACAGAGGTCCCTTGTGGCTTCGGACCGCCGCCATCAGTTGATTTACTTCCAGAACTGTCTGAATGACTCCTTGTAGCTGATAACATTCGTTGAAAAGGTTTCTGGATACCCTTCCCTTGCTCATTTAATCGAGTCCTACTCTTGCTTCTAGACCTAGTTAAAACCCCTGATGCGGAGGGAGGTCTACTCTTACTCTTACTCCTGTGCAATCTTGGTATTTTAGAGCCCCAAGCATCCGGATGAATCATCTGCTTAGGCAGTTTTCCCGCCCCTTCAATCGGATTATCATCATCACCAAACGCTTGCTGTTTTTTATCGGGTTCCATGGCCGAACGAGTGCTGGATTGCTTGCGCTCAGTGCTTCTACCGCGCGCTAATTGTGCTTGTTTTCCAACGCCAGCAGCTCCAGGCAGCGCTTGAGCCAAATTGGTGCCAACGCCGCGGCCAGCGCCAACATCTCCAGGCGCTGTTTATCTTGATTTTGCGCCCGCGCCACGAATTCCAGCGCCCGTGCTTGCAGCGCCAGTGCTTATGGCAACGGGCGTAGGTGCTGCAGGCAGCGCAACAACGGCCCGATGATCATCATCCTGCTCACCCCGAATCAATATTCCTGGCCCTTTTCTTGCACTTCCAACTCTCTCGATATTCTTTACTATGCTTTCCACCACTTTTCCTTTCCCTTTCCTTTGCCTTTCTACCTCCTCATTGTCCGAAGAGGCGTCCTCAATGGTCACATTCACATCGCCTCCAACCGAATTTGAGTTCTGATTATCTCCAATAGTTTCAGCTTGCATTTTCCGGACCCAAACATGATCATTGTACCAAGTTTTCATATTTTTCTTGCCCTTTGCCTTCACAACTTTGCTCTCGGCCATAGATTTCTTTTGTTGTGTCTCCTTGGCATTCCAATAGTCATCACATTCTTCCATGAGATGATTGTTTTCACCACAATTAGTGCACCAAGCCCTACAATAATCGTAGATGATTTTTTGCACAAACAAATCACCAGATGGAATACGAAAAGTCACCTCCTCCTTAAGCTTTCTGGATGTATCAATCCATACCAAGAGACGTGCATAATAGCCCCTTAACTCCAGAGTACCATTGTCCATAAGGATAGGTTCTCCTAGTGAAGTAGCAATCTTCTCTAACGACTTCTTGTGCCAATACGCCTTTGGCAAGTGTTCCATCCTTAACCAAACTGGTTTAGTAGCTTGGATGGTCGCATCATATTGCCCAGATTCATCAACTAGCATCATGAACAACTTCTTCCCATGGAGATAATGGTCAGGACCATTCATCACCTTGTCTCTATCCTCTGCACTGTTGAACTTGAACATGACGTATCCATTCTGCTTGGTCTGAACATTACACTGCACCCCCCACTTCGCTACCAACAATGTACGAATGGCATACATACCTGGAAAGAATCCCGGAAACACACCCAAGAATCCGAAAAATGGCTTATGTAGATCCTTATGAATCTCTTCATCAGTGAGCACAAAATCGACACTATCTCCACTATTTGCAACAATTTCAATGGCCGACTTATTCATTAGAATTTCAGGATCATCCCATCTCCTTCTCCTCTCTAATTTCAGATCATTCCAATCTCTTGGATGCACTTGCTGGTTCTTCCTCTGATTAACATTGTTATCGGCCGTACCATTGTTGCCCTTCGGACCAGAATTATCACCCACATTCATCACCATTGTTATGGTGAATTCCGATAAAACAGATCGGATTCACCAAAACAACCAAGATTAAGGTAACAATCCAATCGGAAACACAAGTACCAAAACGTATTCAACCAAACCGGATTCAGAATGAAAACAACAAAACCGTAATCCACCAACACCAAAACCGAATTCAAAATCAAGCAAGAACTTGAATCTAAACCGATTAAACCCTATGAAAAATTGGATTCAAAACATAATCTTAAAACCGAAGTCCTTCAAGCATGAAATCGGATGCATACACACATAAAATCATGCTCCAAATCAAAATTCAAACAAAGTTCAAGAAGATGGATCGAAAAAACCTGGAAACCGTGATACCAAGCAATCCGAACCAAGTACTTGCGCCGGTTTGTAGATCAATCTTAAAACCCCAAACTTTGTGCTATATCCGATCCAATTTGTAGGAATTTGATTATAATCGTGCTGAAAATTATAATCAAAACCTTTATACTCCTTTGCACACACCAAATCCCAATCCAAATCGAAGAAAGATTGAGTTTTTCAATCAAACTCCTTCTCGAACTAGGACTCAAGTGAAGAACAATTGCGATCTCCCTCCCAAATCCTGATCCGAAACCAAATCCACACTCCAAGTCCAGATCACGATCAAGATCCACCAAGAACCCTCTTTGCCGAATTCAAACCCTACTCCAAAGCCGATTTAGATCAAAAACTCACCACGAATTGCATATAGTTTTGTGCGGAATCCAGAGTAGAATCCGTTAAACCATAATTCATCGGTGGATTGTTAATGAAATTGAAGAAATCGGCTTCCAAAAGATGGAAGAAAGGCTGCGCCTTTTTTCTTCTTTTTTTCGCCCCAGAGCTAGAGAGAGAATTTTTTTTATTGAGAGCTCTGAGAGGAGCTCTTTCTAGGGTCATCCTTGGAGTTTTGCCAAGAAGTGGTTCAATGGCAAGACAGAGTTGAGAGGTGCGCCTGTACCATTAACCGATACTGAGGTATTTGAAAATGTTATAGGATTTCCTAACAACTTTGGTAAGGGGAAGCGGAAGTTGGAAATTGAAGGTAGTTGTAAGAAATGCTTAATCTTCTTTCGACTCCCTTATTAGAAGGATTTGGATGTCAGACACTTTCTTGATGTAATGCACATAGAGAAAAATGTCTGCGATGCTTTGATAGGAACACTTTTGAATACTCCCGGTAAAACCAAAGATGGATTGAAGTCTCGACTTTATTTGGTTGACATGAGTGTTAAGGAAATCTTGGTCCTGTTACTAATGGAGATGCTTGTTATCTCCCTCCCACTCGTTATTCAATGTCTTAGATGGAGAAGAAGTCGTACTGCGAGACACTGAGTAGTGTGAAAGTTCCTAGAGCTTATTCTTCCAATATCAGCACTTGTGTGTCTCTAAAAGAGTTGAAGTTGGTTGGATTGAAATCACACGATGGCAATAACTTGATGTAGAAATTTAATGCCATTGCAATTTGGTCGTTGTTGCCGTCCCATGTACGATTGTGTATTACTAGGCTAAGTTTGTTCTTCAAATCTATATATTCAAAAACCATCAGTGTAGTAAAGCTTGATCGGTTGCCAGCTATGATTGTACAAATATTGTGCCGAATGGAGATATTCTTTCCACCTTTGTTCTTCGACATAATGGTCCATTTGATAACTCACTTGGTTTTGGAGATTATGCTCTATGGTCTTGTATTTTTAAGATAGATGTATTCATTCGAGCGGTACGTGAAAATTTTCACGCATTTTATGAAGAATAGGTATAGGCCTGATGCAAGTATTGTGAAACGGTATTGTGCTGAGGAAGTTATTGAATTTTTACCGATTATATTAAGGAGGTTGAATCTTTGGGGGTTCCCAGTTCCATGCATGAAGGGCGGTTGAATGGTGTAGGGGTTTAATAGGGTAAGCTATTTAGCCCCAGTGCTGAGGATTTGTGCACTGCACATTTGTATGTTCTTCGTAATAATGAGGACGTTGTCCCGTACATTGAGATTCACATGGATGAAATTCGAGGGCAGAATCCCACTTTCAACGACGCATGAGTTCTTCATAAACACACTAGAATTTTTCTTCTTGCCTTTGATCTCACGCGGTGACCGGTCCGCATCAAGAAACAGCCAAATGGTTGTCCCGGAAACCGTTGGGTACCGTTATATTATTTGGGGGTTATGCCATCAATGGTTTTACGTTTGCTACAAAATCAATGGATGATAAATGAGTCTCTCAGAATAGTGGAGTTTTACTTGTTTTTGAAGCATTGCAAGTTTGTAGTATGGCCGACAACAATCCGATGTACGCCCATACATGCTACTTTGGTACCATTATGGAAATTTTAGAGCTCGATTATGTTACAATGAATGTGCCAGTTTTTAAATGTGAATGTGTTTATTTTGACAATGGACAAAGAACAAAATATTTGGGTTTCACACTGGTGGATCAGAGTCGGTTGGGTTGGAGAGAAGATCCATTCATATTGGCCGGACAAGCTCATCAAGTTTTCTATGTAAAAGATCCTATTGATTCTCGGTGGGAGATTGTGGTTGAGGGCAAAAGGGCTTTCATGGAGGATTTTGAACAAGAGTATTTCATTGGTTTTCGTACAACCACTGGAATTAGATAAAATGAAGAATATTTTCTCCTCGAAGATGATGATGCTAGTTTACATGAGTTTGTGAGTTGCACGGATCACAATGAAGTCATATGGGTTGGAAATTATAGAAAGATGACCAAGCGGCGGAAGGCACCAAAAATGAAGATGAAAAAAAGAAGAAGCAACAGTGTAAGGTAAACATTTTGCTTGTTTTACAATTTATTTTGAATTTGACCATTGCCAAAGAAACACTTCCGAGCTAGGAATTTGTCGGGAGATGTGGTCATTTGTAATTTTATCTACATTTCCTAACCCAGTAACAAGTTCATTACATTGCCATTCCAATCAAAACTTCAGGAATCACAAAAGATTACAATTGCTACCTCATACATTTTAAATACCAATCAAAATATTTGAATGTCAACATCTTAGGAATAAAAACATAAGAGTTAAGAAATTCAGCATCCAAATCATGAATCTAGAGTAGGACAATATTCAACATCCAAATTAAGAGAATCAAGAGTAGGAATATAGTAAATGAACATTACATGGAAGAGCATCTCTTAAGGCGTGGTTTCCTGAATTCTTTCATAGCTCTCTCATAAGCTCTCTGCTTGCGCAGAAGGGTCTATATCCGCTCTCTCAATTGGCACACATCATCGTAAACCTCTCAATTGGCACACATCATCGCAAACCCATTTGTAAACCCTCTTCATGCCCTTCACAAATTTTGGGCCGAAGTCATCTACAAAATAAAAGGATAAGCTATTAGGATTACATAACAATTTATTATAAAGTGAGTTTTTTAAGAATATAGGGTAATTATATTACCTTATTCGATTCTACGCCTCTTGCTTAGTTCAGCCGCTGCCTGTGTCTTGTGATGCCACTTGTGATCGAGTAATACCAATGTTTTCTTCAAAAAGTACTGTTTGTCGAAGTACTTGTAAGGTTTTTCCTCCCCACTTATCTCCCAACTCTTCACTATCTTCAAAATAGAGGTAATTAAGTTCCCATATGGAAGACTCTTGATTACCTTCTTCGAGGTACCAACCAACAACATATGTTTCAAAATAGCCAACCCGAGATTAATTCTACGGCCCTCCATTACATAGGTAGGTTTGGTGATGGGGCCCAATTTGGGAATGATTGACCTAGCTATGAAGTCTCACTGAATATGATCGTCAGGGACAAGGTGATCCAAGCAAAAAGATTCTGGCCTTCCTAGATCATGCGCATTGCGGTGAAAATATCTACATTCCACGGGGTCTATCCTAGGAAACTCATCATCAAGAGGCCACTCTCCCCTATGGTAAACATCATCTAATGGACCATTCTCTTGTTGTGGATATAAATCCTCAGGACCTTTATTGGGATAATCAATGATTTTATATATAATCCACGGGCTAAGCTCTATGTTGAAGCCATTGACGTTAGTCCAAAAAGAACCGCCTCCCTAAATCTCATGCAAGTTGCTATAAAATTAGCAAATTTCAACAAAATAAGATGGTTCATTCATCGTCAATAGTTTTCGGACATGTTGGCTTTCTTATTTTTGTAAGGGGTTGGCTAACTCTATAATATGGTGAACATTAAAGTCTATCACATAAAAATCCATTAACTTGCCACGACTTCTTAAAGCATTGTACCTATTTTCCGATTCAAGAGATACGAACCTTCTCGTGTCACCAGGGTTTGTGCCACGTTCCCCTCTAGTTGATTTTTTACCTCCTTCCATGAACCGTTCCATCGACATTTGATGTTGACATTTTCACCCACCTAAACTAGAATTTAAAATGATTGATTGTTTTCTTCCACCACCAGAAATCTCTCTATGAATTGGAATTTGGGATTTTATGAATTCCAAATCGCATTTTTATATAGGGGATAGGCTTCCGAGCTCGGAACTCAATCTGGCGTTTGTTAATAAAATCCCAACATGGGAACAGAAAGAAGCAAAGAGCTTGGAATCTCTGTTCTTAGCTCAGAACTTGGTCTGACGTTTGTTAGTAAAATCACAATCTGGGAACAGAAAGAAGAAAAGAGCTCAGAACGTTGGTTCTTAGCTCAGAACAAAATCTGTCGCCCAAAAAAAATAATAGGGTAACAAAGATTCACTCTAACAGTTCAGGATTAGAAAACAACAATGAGACCTTATTCCGTACTCGAAACTTATTCTGTCACAAAAAAAAGCCACAACAAGGTCATACTTACAGCTTAGGATCGGATGATAAAAAAGAGTTCAAGACCTTTCTTCCGAGCTCGGAACAAAGTCTGTCACCAAAATAAATATAATGGCACAACTAGGTTTGACTAACAGCTTAAGATCATAAAGTACATAAGCACTTGGAACCTTTGTTCCGAGCAAAAAATGAGTTTGTCACAAAAAAATGGCAGAACAAGGTGAGACTTACAACTAGGATCAGAGACGACATATAAGATCTCTGAACCTTTGTTCTGAGTTCGGAACACTATCAGTCAGAAAGTGTATATATTTGAAAGACATTGTTCTGAAGTTTGAAATATGTCTTTCTATTTCATTTGAAAAGACCAAATGACTTGCCTCCACCTGGGGTCGTTAATTGTAGATAATTAACCCAAGCAGAGGCTTTCTGGGAAGGTCAAAGATAAGATTTATATTCTGCACCCATTCTCACTACTATGCTACCGATAGGGTAGTTAGCCGTAAGTCATGGGTATGTCCACAAAGATGCTAGGGCCTAAGTATCAATGAAAACATAACCTCATACGGGTTTTCAATCTGTACGAGTGATAGGAATAGCTAGTAAATACAAACATGGGGATGGGGGAGTTGGATTTTCATATTAACAACTAAGAAACATAAAAGTAAACAGAACAACTAATCTATAAAGCTAAGCACTTGCGGAACCATTGGGAGACATGAATGATTTAATTCTTTTGGTCCTCGATTCATTCACATGTAAGATTTATTAAAAAACCTAATAGAGTGTTCACAACACGTGGTGTGGTCGATAACATACACTTCCCCATACTTGTCATGTCGGGTGCACTCACAACCCTCTATCGACAGTGCCATTGTAATTAGGGGAGTACAACAAGGTCCAACTATTGTTGCAGGTATGTTTCTCCCCTGTGCGATTACGTCCCGGGCTTCCACCACAAATGCACTACTTCCCAAATAGTCCTATCAATTAGGCCAAGGGTTGTAGGCACCTTATCCATGATACTGGGGTTTCTTACAACCCTAGCTTGCTAATATACATTATCTCTACCCATAACCTCTCGGACTACTTTACTTAATCACCTAAGGCGGGTGAGATGGAAAATAAGTCAGAGCAATACTCAGGTCTCCCGTGCACACACTCACGTAGACGCAGCGTACTCTCTTACCCATTCTAACATTCGGGTTTCCCTTCCCAGTGGGGCATTAATATTTGCACCATACATGAATATAGCCCAAAGTGTGTGCTTAATATGGTTTACTATTCATGCAATTCAAAAATTCAAGAACAGTCATAGTAATATCATGAACACAAATACTAGAATGAATCTAATGAATCTCAGATAAGCATATAATTCAAAGCATGCCTACAATTTAATCTAAGCATGCCTACATTCTCCACAAGAAAACATCATAATCTAAGGAATTAGGGGATTTCAAAATTCTTGAACCAAAAATGCATTTTTGAGTTTGAAATTCTTACTTTTCAAAAATTTGCATTTTTGGGACTATTTTGTAACGAAAAATTGATTTTTTTAGCGCAAAATGTGCTTGGTATGATCTAAGCCTCGCGCCAAACATTCTAGCACGAATCAACCCTCGTGCCAAAATCCTTGGCATGAGACTTACCCTTGTGCCAACTCTCCTGGCACGCATCCAAGCTCTTGGCGCGGACCATTTCAGGTCTTGGCACGAGGTTGCCACAATTTTGACCTAATGCTTAGTTTTTCCTCTTTTCCAAAAAATATGTCACCCATCAAATATAATTTCATCGAAACACAATCACGAGTCTCAAAATAAACTTTTCAAATCAACCAAGAGTTTCATCTAAAAAATCCTCATTGCAAACAAGAACATGCAAAATCTATCTACTCGCTACTAAAATCATGAAAGCAAAAAGAAATACCGTATATTTATTCTCGTCCTCACGACTTATTTCTTTTTCATGTAAGTCTAGTTAGAAATGCCTACCTGTGGGTCTCCGAAATTGCCATCGGCGACTTCACCAATGACGACATTGTTGTGAAGAGGCCTCCACAACAAGCGATCCTTACATTCAGATCTATTTTCAATCATAGGAAATGAATCTCCTTGTCTCGCAAGCATTGAGTCTGTGAATGTCACTTTGGGGTTAGGAGGAGGTCGTGGAGGTTTTAAACCCTCGACATTCTTCCTTTCCCGCTGTAAGTTAGTTAGCATGGAAAACCCATCTAGCATAGATATACTATAAATCGCATTATGCAATTCATCGGACTCATTAACAATATTATCAACATGAGACTCATCCAATTGTTCATGCTCATTTGTAATACAAGAGGTTTCATAGAATTAATGCTCATCACATAGGGTCACACATTTTCACATAAGATAATAATTTGTTGAATCCTGCTTAAATTTATAGATATCAAAATCCATTTTATCCATGTCATCTTCTAAAGTCAAGGTTCCCAAGTGGACATCGATTTTAGTCCTGGACATTTTGAGAAAAGTTCTCCCCAAAAGTATTGGGGGTGCACTTCCGTCGTGCGCCCATTTAGGACATAAAAGTCCGCTAGAAAAAACAACTTACCAACTCACACCATCATTCTTTACTAGTACATGAGGACTAGCTTGGGAATGATCGTCAAGTTGGACAATCACTCTAGTATCCCTAAGCTCACCTATTTCTAGGCATTCATATAGACTAAACGGGATCACATTGATGGATGCGCCTAAATCTATCATGGTATTTTCAACAAGTTTACCACCTAAGTGGATAGGGATAGAAAACATTCCGGGATCATCGCATTTCTTAGGAAATTTTTTATGGTTGAAAATGGAAACTCCTCCCATTTTCAACCTCATAGTTGGCATACTTATTTTCTTTGTACATGCAAATTTAAGAAATTTAGCATATGATTGAAAATTTTCAATCAATTCCAAGATGGGGATGGTTATCTAGACCTTTTTGAAGATTTTTCAAATGTTTGCATCATTGGTCACCATTTTAGGTCTTCCCCTCAAAGCATTCAGAAATGGAGGTGGAATGGTAGCTTATGCCTCGGGCAATGGGAGCTCCTTGGAAGGTTCCTCCTTGACCACAATCTCCTCTTTTTCGAAGTGAGCCTTGGTAGCCTCCACTACCCTTTGCATAACCATTTTCTCGGACTCACAAACTTCCTTTCCACTTCTCAACTCGAGAGCATTCACGTTCCTTGGATTGATCTCCAGCTGGGATAGGAGTTTTCTGGACTCCTTGGCTTCAAGTTGGCTCACTGATATGGCAAGTTTCCCAACTTGAACTTCAAGATTTTTGATACTCGAGAAAGCTCTATTACCCAGGTGTTCAATCTCAAGCTTTGTTCTTTCCACAAAGACTTCATGTTTCTTCCCCAATTGACTGTTGGTTTCTAAGATCTCCTCTCAATCCGATTTGTAGATCGAGGCATGGTTGTTGGAAGGGCCTTCACCTCGAGGGTATGGTTGAGGAGGGGCTTACCCACCCAGGTATCCTTGAGGTTGGTTATCCTCTCTCCATTGAAAATTTGGATGATCTCGATACCTTGGGTTGAACGAGTTAGCATATGGATCCAGCCTTGCATCTCTTTGGCTTCCCCAAAACCTTTGTGGTTTACCTCTTGCAAATTGTGGCCTCTCTCGATTGTTGTACTCAACAGCCTTAACTTCTTGAAGATTGTCCACGACTTCAGGACACACCTTGGAGTTGTGGTCGAGGTTGAAAATTCCTAACACTTTGACTTGATGCAGTTTTCCTCACAAAAGCTGCTTCATCGTAGAAGAAAGAGCTTGGAATTACTCCTCCAACTTAGGTGTTTGTACGGGCTCATCCAAGACCCTAACCCTTGATCTTCTACCAACTTTTTGCATACCATTAGCAATTTTTTCAAAGAGGGTCATTGCATCCTTAGGGCTCTTGTTCAGCATCGAACCATTGCAAGTGGCTTTTACCATTTGCATATCTTTATCGCATAACCCCTAGAAACAATAATACACTAGATCCCCATCCTTGAAGGTATGGTAGGGGAAAATTACTAACAATTGCTTGAAGTGCTCCCAATAATCATACAAGCTCTCGGTAGCCACTTAGGCAATGTTTGACTGTTGTTTCTCTAGCCCCGTTGATTTAGACACCGGAAAATATTTCTATAAGAACGTCTGCTTCATGTCCATCCAAGAACCAATGCATCTTGGTGGCAAGTAGTTGAGCCAGTCTTTAGCTCCGTCTTGAAGGGAAAATGGGAAGGCTCTCAAATGGTAGTCGTCTTAAAAAACTCCCAGTGGCTTCATGTTCATACACACCAAGTGAACCTTCAATAGATGCTTGTTTGGGTCCTCTATCGCCAATTTATGGAATGTTTGTAGGGAATGGATCATGCCACTTTTTAGCTCACAACTAACATTGGCGGGTAATGGTGGGAAGGTAATACATAGTGGCTGATTCTCTAGGTTGAGTGCCATAAGCTCCCGTAAGGTATGATTGTCTTCCGCCATTCTTTGTGGCTTTTACACCAACACTGCTTGCCCCGGTTAAACTTCTGCCCCAGTTCTTCGTCTCTTTCTCCTTCAAACACATGTGCTCTCAGTCAGGTTATGTAAGATGCCTAGATTAGTGGTACAAGTGTGTACCATAAACTAGGGCTAACAATACCCTTCCAAATACAACACTAACAAATGGATGAAAAGGTAACAAAACAACAATCACAACATCTCAACAACCAAACTATCAAAACAAAAAAGAAGAAGCAATTACTAACTACTCTACTAACACGCTATGCTAATTGAAACTTAGACTGAATAGCATCCTCTCCAGCGGCGAAAAAAATTGACCCACCTCCATTCGGGGTCATTAATTGTAGCTAATTAACCTGTGCAGAGGCTTTGTGAGAAGGTTAAAGATAAGATTTATATTCTGCACCCGTTCTCACTACTACGCTACCGATATGGCAGTTAGCGGTAAGCCATGGGTATATCCACAAAGATGCTAGGGCCTAAGTATCAATGAAAAAAAAACCTCATACGGGTTATCAATCCGTACAAGTGATAGGAATAGCTAGTAAATGCTAATAGGGGGGGTTGGATTTTTAGATTAACAACTACGAAACATAAAAGTAAACAGAACAACTAATCTATAAAGGTAAGCACTTACAAAACCATTGTGAGACATGAATAATTTAATGCATTTTATCCTCAATTCATTCACATGTAAGATTTACTTAACAACCTAATAGAGTGTTTACAACACGTGGTGTCGCCGATGGCATACACTTCCTCGTACCTGTTATGTCGGGTCCACTCATAACTATCCATCGACACCGCCATCGTAATTAGGGGAGTACAATAAGGTCCGACCATTGTTGCAGGTATTTTTCTCTCCCGTGTGATTACGTCCTAGATTTTACCATGAATGCACTACTTCCCAAATGGTCCTATCAATTAGGAAAAAGGTCGTAGGCACCTTATCTATGACACTAGGGTTTCTTACAATCCTAGATTGCTACTATGCATTATCTCTACCCATAACCTCTTGGGCTACTTTACATAATCAGCTAAGACTGGTTCAATGTCAAATAAGTCAAAGCAATAATCGGGTCTCCCGTGCACACACTCACGCAGACACAGTGTACTCTTTTACCCATTCTAACATCCAGGATTCCCTTCCCAATGGGGTATCAATATTTGCACCATACATGAATATAGCCCAAATTGTGTGCTTAATATGGTGTACTATTCACGCAATTCAAACATTCAAGAACACTCATAATAATATCATGAACACAAATACTAGGATGAATCTAATGAATCTCACATAAGCATATAAATCAAAGCATGCCTAAAATTCATATACACAAGCTAGAGAAACTACTCCATAGATATGGAATTCAAATAATAATTTGAATTCCACATCATAGCATCAAAGCAAAAATAAAAGGAAAGAAAAGAAAATGAGAGAGTGTTTCTCTCTCTAGAGTTGCTCTCCTAATAGTCTAAAAATGATCTAACCTCTACTCTACATGTTTAACCTAGTAGACTAAGGTAATATTTATAGGAGAATGGGATTGGGCCTAAAAATAGGCCCAAAATGACTGCACTCTAGTTTAGCCTCCGCTCGGCGTAGGTCGGCGTAGATGGCACACCCCGCGGCGCTTAATTCAGTGCGGGCTGCAGGGTCTAGCATGGGTCGTGTCCCTTCATCTAGTGTGGGATGCTAGATCTCACATGGGCCCCATTGTATCATCTAGCATTAGCCATGGCCTTTGACGCGGGTCGCCATCAGTGTGCTGGATTTGGAACTTTTGATCCACAGTGCGCGGGTCTTGGCACAAGCCATCGCAAGAAGGCTTAGTCTGCTTAGAAATTTTGCACAGAATGCAGCCTTTGGCCTAAGCCTTTGTCAGGAGCATCGTTCTGCTCAAAAAATTTGCATGGGACGTAGCTCTTGGCACCAGCCATTGGCATCTTGGACTTGGAACGGTGTGGGCTGTCGAAATAGGATGGTCCGCTCCCATACTTAACTGATTTTGAGTGTGGATTGAGACTTGTGATTGCGGCCCATGGCATTTTGTGCAGGCTGTGCCATAGCCTCGTACTGAACACTGTTAACATGGGATAACTCCTTAGGCATGGGCCGTTGGTGCTATGCATGAGCGGACTAGTTTGTGCCTTGGCTGGCTGAACTTCTTTCTTTTGCTAGGGGTGAACTATTAGTATGATTTGTGAGTTCTAGTAGTCAATTTTTTAGTGCTCGAGAAGATGGATCCAACAGAATCATCCTTGAAGGCTAATTATTCTCGGATCATTCTCAAACTTTAGCAAAACTCATCGGACCACGATTCACCATTTCTTCGTCGGTCTCCTTGAACTCCAATGCTGCCTATCTTTGGCTCCAATCCTGCCTATCTTTGGCTCCAATCTCCTTCTACTGTGTATTGATGTTCGTGGCCTTCATCTACTACCATTGTAGAGGTCAATGGCCTTCGATCTCTTCTACCGTTCTTGCGAATGACCTTTAATATCTTCTACCACCCTTAAGAATGGCTTTCACATAGAATGTAACCAAAAAGTACTCACATGCGACCTACTAAAGATGATCACAAGGAAGATCTAGGAGCCCATGGATACAAAATATCCATTAGTACTAATTGATTCTACAAAATGTGGGATTTAGACAAGAAAACCAAACAAGGTCGTCTAAACCCCTTGTCATGTAAACTTAACTAATACTAGCAATCCACCAAATAAAACAAGCTAAAAACTATGCCGAATGCATGCACGCAAAATGAAGTACATCACTAGACTTAGTTCTGGGCTTGGAACCTATTCGAAAACTTTGGTAAGAAAGGATATGTCCTTCCATCCAAATCTAATCCACAAATTCCCAACATTCAATTCCCTAACCATAGAAGTACTTGGCCAAATATAGTTAACATTGACAATTTCAAATGTCAAAACATAATGTATTTTTAAAATCCTCAAACTCTTAACAAGAAACAACAATTCCATGTTCATGATAAATTCTCAAAAAAACTTTAAAATTAGTACAAATCCAGTCAAATATCTCAATTATGCTATCAAAGTACACACTAATCATCATGTTCTTCATGGTCGTAGTCCATCTCACCAATTTCCAAACCAGATTGCTCATCAACATTGCCACTGTCCTCCTCAACCTCATCCTCCTCGTCATCATCACTATCATCGCAGAGTACTCAGGTTTGAAATTAGGCATGGAGTCATCATCACTGAGTTCAATGTGGAGGCTGCCACTTCATTGTTAGCCGAACTAACATCCTCCTTGATGCACGCTATTATTTGAATGTTTCTATCCAAACCCTCTTCTCACCTGCATCATTTAATTTATGAGTACAAGAGAAATATTTTAATAATCCTATAATAAAGATAAGGTGTACAACCAATTTATTAAAAGGTATTGTACTTACGTGATAAAGATCCCTCGGCCTTATCCAATGATAATTCCCTTGCTCACTTAGTGGCTTTGGCAGCTTTCCAAAGAATCTTCCAAACTCACAACTTGTTGTCTTCATCCAGCACCAAATGCTTGTGATCAAACCAAGCCTCATCGTAGTGGGCCAAATGTAGTGGCTTGTCGACAGGGATCACTTTCCACTTCTTAATCAAAGTGGTTATCAAACTGCCATATGGGATATCTTTCTTCTTCCCCGCAACCGCCTTAAGCATGTACACATGGTATACCCCTAATTTAATTTCATCCCCTCTATGATGTAGTACAACAACATCAATTTGCCTATGGTCGACTCACACGCATGACCACCCAACATGAGGATATTCTGGCAAATCCACTCATAAACTAACATGTGCTCGACAATAAAAGCCCCCAAATCATACTCATTAGCTCGCCCTGGCACTTCCCCCTGTATGACCAAAATATTTGTGAGCCATAGCAACTGGGAATAGAGGGGCGGCCTCACTAACACCAGGCCAGTTTTGTTTGTGAAATATCCCATCAAGTGGAGTATGCTTTCTAGGGTCAGTGTACTTGCAACCTAAGGCTTCATTTATGGTAAATTTTGTAACGGGAATCATTATGCCATTTACCATTGTGAGGTCTCTGTTGTTTCTACTCTTCCCTAAATTAGCATAGAATTGCAATATCTCATCATAATGGATGGGTTCTTCTAATTTCACTAACTTATCGAAATTGGAGGGTTTTAAATATTAAATCAAATAACCTAGGCATAACGGCTCAATGTTCGTACTAGCAATAACTTTAGGATTGCTGCATTTTCTACGTTGAAATTCAACATACCTATGTTTGGCATCGGTATTGATGAATAGTGATGACTATCCCAACACTTAAGTTGGATGATGACTCTGTATTGAAGTGTCACCCGCTCCATCGCCGGCACCTCAACCTCTATACCTTGGCTTACTTGAATTTTGGATTTTTGGTTGATAGGAAATTTAGGGTTTTTGGGTGTTTGATAGAAGGGGATGTTTTCCTTGGGCAAATTGAAATTATTTGGCTGTTGCAATTTTTTTATGCAAAGACCAAGTTCCGAATCTGAAACTTGCTCTGTTCCATCTAATAAAGGTTAGACCATCTTCCAATAGTGTGACCTAGTTCCAAGCTCGAAACAACTAATCGGCCACAGCTTCTAAAGTGCATTAAAGGCAGTTTCCAAATGGGCATTCAATACCCTTTTGTATCAAACCTCGAATTTCCTCCCTTTCCCCCCTAAAAGCCCCTCATCCCTTCTTCCATCTTTCATCCCTTTAAAATTTCTTCCCCCAATCTTAACTTGTGTTCATAACTGCATGAAACCTTACTAAATTTGTGATCTACACATCCAATGCCCTAGAGTTTTACAAAAGCAAAGGTAATGCATGGGTTAGGGTTTCCAAGCTTATGAGTTTTCTTGGGTGGTCAAAATTTTTTTTCCTACTTTGAATTGTTTGGATGAAAGGTAAACATTTCACCATTTCCATTGTTCTATTATTAGAATTTTACATAGGGTTATTATATATTGATATTTCCATGGTGTTTGTGTATTTTTTAAAAGTATATATATGTTAGAAGCATAAAATTTAGATTTCCATTTGTTAAAAATAAAACCCTAGTATTTATACAAATTAGTTTTTGATTGTGATGTATGTTGTTAGGTAGTATAAGTCCTGGAAGAGGACTTGTGATGAACATGTGCGTCCAATAGGTGGAAATTCACAAAACCTAGGCATTGATGATGATGAAGAGGAGGGGTCGGAGGCGGGAGGGATTGCTAGAACACATTGTAGAACATTAGAAGGGAGAATGGCTAGAAAAGAATTAACTTTGTTGATTTTCACCAAATCCGGAAAGTGTATATTGGAGGAACGAGCTAAATGGTCTAGTTAGGTAGGGAAGGTTGGTAGAACAAGGGTAGAAATTAAGTATGATAGTTGGCACGAGGTTCCAAAAGAATATAAAGATGTCCTATGGATGGAGTGCAAGGTACCTACAATTAAATGGAAAAATTGAAATGATTAAATCACAAATGTAAATAAATAATATCCTACACTAATATTTAATTATTAACTTTGATTTCAATCCACATAGAGACCATTTGAGTTCGATGCTCTGGATACTGGTGGTTTTTAAAAAAAAGGCAAAAACCATGATGGCGAAGAGTTTGAGACAGCACAAATATACCTTATTGCAATATTACTTTTTTTTATAGGAAAGAAGATCGTCCATGGTTGATTTATAAACATATTCAACCCGAAAATTGGGAGATCCACAAGAGGCAAGCCTTGGAGAATGATGAAAATGTGAGCCCAAATAAACATTTCTTATGTTTTTTACGACACATTATATTTGTTTAAATTTTTAATAAACACTATTAGCTACAAATGTAGGGTACACGGAGTGAAAAGCGATGGTTTGCAAAGGAAAACAAAACCCCCCCTCGTAAGAGTCGTGGAGGCTATAAATTGGCGGCTCTGTAGGTAATTAAACAACGTTTTGAAAGGGATGTCCAACTAGATATTAGCACATGAATGACCGAGGAGGAGGCAAGATCATCGATAATACCTATTGATGAGGAAGAAATTGACCGGTGCAATCTATTCCTGATTAGCCATCAAAACAGTAAAGGTGAATATGATAAGGGTCCCGAGTGAGAAATTGCCAAACGAGTGGTAAGCACCTGTAATCTTTTTTCTATTTAAGAATACAAATCCTAGAAAACAAACTAAATGTTTTTTAAACTCCTGCATAGGCTAAATTAAAGCAGGCACAATTGGAAGGGAGATTCATCGCCACGGGTCGTGCAAGAGGTGTTGGATCATTCTTATCATAAAGATATACATTCAGAATTCTCAGGTCCTAGAAGAAGGCTAAACCATCCCGGATTCACGTCTTGCAAAAGGAAGTGATTGTACGAGACAAAAAGATCAAACAACAAGATATCTTGATCCGCAAGTTAATTGAACACACCGGTCTCCCCGTACCCAAAAATTTA
Source organism: Rubia yunnanensis (assembly GCA_037428765.1). Taxonomy (NCBI): domain Eukaryota; kingdom Viridiplantae; phylum Streptophyta; class Magnoliopsida; order Gentianales; family Rubiaceae; genus Rubia; species Rubia yunnanensis. The sequence goes on along the minus strand of CM075061.1, from coordinate 113,313,600 downwards.
GCCGATTTAACACCGGGATGGACTCCCCCTTTTAGAGGATCGCACCAGTCACGAGAAGATATTGAGGTTAACCACAAACCTATTCTAACTCCTCCAGGAGATGAAGTCAATAATGTTGATTTCGTCATCATGTCAGTTGAAAAAAGGTAAAATTTTTAAATTTTAAATCCTATTCAATTTCATTTACCTTTTTTGACATAGTTAATTCTTTTTCGTGGTATACATCACATTTGTGTGAGATGTACATTGATCAAGTAGAAAATGGTAGGCCGATCCATATTGTCGATGGTATTTTGCACGAGTTAATATGACATCATCACCCATACCAATTCGAGATGGGATATGTAAAGTCTCACTTCAGAAGCCACTAGTCCTCAACACCTTATTGCCAATTGCCGATGGCCACTACAAGCACGTGGGTACCGCCCAAGGAATGTTTCTCCTATGGCCCCGTCGCCTAATTTATGTGGACCCTAAAAGGTATCGTCATTTGAAGGCCAAGCCTAAAATGCCACTCTTAATAGTTCACAAAACACCGAAGAAGGCTAAGCACACACTCACAACGGCACAATTTTTAAATGATTCACCGTACTTTGTTAGAGTCTTGTATGATTTGATTGGTGGACATCAAGTCAGCTCAACCTACACATTTTCGGGCAATAAATGCATATTTGGTCAAAAGAGGGAAATAATTGCCGCAGGGAGTGACATCGAAGACTTGTGGAGGTGTGACCAAGTCAATCAAACCCTAATGTGCGTATACGTATTGTAAGTAGTTTATACTTTCATAAGGAATAATTTATTAGCTTTACTATTTTTACAATTAACGTTTTCTCATTCTATTTCAAAGGTACATGTATTATTTTGCTAACCAAAGTGAGAAAGGGTGGATAGGGTATTTGTACCTAGTGATGACATAAGAAATCGGAAACACTGTCACAGAACAGGTTGACTACATCTGCAAAAGTCTTGGATGAAATGATAAAAAATATTCGTCTACCGATACATTGAGAGGTGATGGTAAAATATCAAATCTACTTAAAACAATATATTTTTTGGATTATTTTATCACATTCTTGTAGGGACCATTGAAGATTAATAATTATTGTCCCGAAGAACAACCATGTTTACTGGATAGATCCTCTACATTATCAACCTTCCAGGTCATTTATTAAGATTTTAGATGCATTAGTCAGTTTTCTACTGAATCTAGTACAAAGGGTTTGTAGATAGTCGAGATCAAGGTGAAACTTTGTTTTCATGTTGACAATTCAATTTCATTCTAGAATTCAAGAAGTTTTGATATGATTAATTAGTTCTTTTGTACTGATTAGTACAAGAAACAAGCTAAGAATTGGGAGTGCGGGTATTACGTAATTCTATATGCGGCGGGGTGTTTTCAACAAATCCATATGGATTATCTTGAAATCAATGATGTAAGATTTGAATTATATATTCTTTCATTATTTTCGATGCTAGAGGTTTATTACACATATTATTAACTTTCCAAAATTCACAAATTTTTAAAAAGGATGAGAAGCCATATTCGTAAACCGATATCAACGTGGCAAGAAATTGCTTGGCTAGGTATATTGTCAATGCCCATTCCTCTTCTATTGGAATTCCCAACGTAGTAGTGGTATAAGTAGCTAGTATATAAATTGAAATTGTTATTGGAATATATTTTGATGTATTTCTATTCATATCTATAGATTGTTGCCGCCCTAGCGTAGTCTATAGATTTTTTATAGATAGTGTGGAAATGACAAGTAATTTTGGTGTATGTTGACCTGGTATGTGAGGCTTTCAAATATCCGGATTCTATTAAAATTGAAAAATTTCACAATACTTTACAGAAGGTTTTTCGATATCGGAACTAATTTTGGTCCTTCTTTAATATTTTTTATCATAGATCAGAATACTCATTACGATAACAGAACAGAAGATCTGATGCATGTTCCGAGTCCCAAACGTATTATCAAGCATTAAATGATCTCAGACCTTAATTACACAGATTGGGAATAGAAAATCCATCCGTGTTTGGAATTATCACAAGTTCCAAGTTCATAACTAATGTAGAGTTCTGGCGATTTGCCTTAGGTTCCGAATCCGGGAGGGCTTTTTTCTCGTTTCAAGATCTTAACTACTATAAGTGTTCAACGAGGTGCATTACATTACGAGTCCATAACATGAGTCACTTTGGGGTTAGGAGGAGGTCGAGGAGGTTTTAAACCCCTGACATTCTTCCTCTCCCGCTGCAAGTTAGTTAGCATGGAAAAACAATCTAGCACAGGCATACCATCAATTGCATCATGCAGTTCATCAGACTTATCAACAATATTTTCAACACAGAACTCATCCAAGTGTTCATGCTCATTGGTGACACGAGAGGTGTCATGGAATTCATGCTCAATAATAGGGTTACACCATTGCACATAAAGGAAGAATTTGTTGAATCATGCCTAGATTTACAGACATCAAATTCCACTTTGTCCATATCATCTTCTGGAGTCAAGGTTCCCAAATGGACATCAATTTTAGTCCTAGATGATTTAAGAAAAGGTCTCTCCAAAAGTATTGGGGGTGAACTTCCGTCGTGCGCCATGCCTAGGACATAAAATTCTGCCAGAAAAACCAATTTGCATACTTGCACCATCACATCCTTTACTAGTCCACAAAGGCTAGCTTGGGAATGATCGGCGAGTTGGACAATCACTCTAGTTTCCCTAAGCTCACATATTTCTAGGCATTCATATAGACTAAAGGGCATCACATTGATGAATGCGCCTAAATTTATCATGGCATTTTCAACAAGTAGTCCACCTAAGGAGATAAGGATAGAGAATATTTTGAGGTCGTCGCATTTTTAGGAAATTTTTTATGGTTCAAAATTGTGACTCCCCCATTTTCAAATGTCCTAACTTCTTAGTTGGTCTACTTCTCTTCTTTGTGCATGCAACTTTATGAAATTTAGCATATGATGGCACATTTTCAATTAATTCCAAGATAGGGATTGTTACCTCGACCTTTTCGACGACTTTTTGAATGTTTGCATCATTGGTCACCACCTTTGGCTTTCCCCTCAAAGCATTTGGAAATGGAGGTGGGATGGTAACTTATGCCTTGGGTGGTGGAAACTCCTTGGAAGGTGCCTACTTGACCACAATCTTATCTTCTTTGAAGTGTGCCTTGGTAGTCTCCAATACTCTATCGTCCTCTTTCATAACCCTCTTCTCGGACTCACAAACTTCCTTCCCACTTCTCAACTCGAGTGTACTCACATTCCACGGGTTGATCTCCGGTTAGGAAGGGAGTTTTCCAAACTCCTTGGCTTCAAGTCAGCTCACCAAGGTGGCAAGTTGCCCAACTTGAACTTCAAGATTTTTTATACTTGAGAGAGCTCTATTGCCAAGACATTCAATCTCATGCCATGTCCTCTCCATGAAGACTTCATTTTTATTCCCTAATTGACCGATGGCTCTAAGATCTCCTCTCGATCCAATTTTTAGATTGAGGCATGATTGTTGGAAGGGCCTTCACCCCTAAGGTATGGTGGAGGTGAAGCTTGTCCACCCCGATATCCTTGAGGTTGGTTATCCTCCCTCCATTGGAAATTTGGATGATCTCGATACCTTGGGTTGAAAAAATTGGCACATGGATCCGGCATTGCATCTCCCTGGTTCCCCCGGAACCCTTGTGGTTGGCCCCTTGAAAATTGTGGTCTCTCTCAGTTGTTGCACTCAACGACATTCAACTCTTGCAAATTGTCTATGACTTTGGGAAACACCTCGGTGTTATGGTCTAAGTTGCACACCCCGAACACTTTGACTTGATGCACGTTTCCTCACAAGAGCTCCTTCATCATATAAGCAAGCTCTTGGACTTGCTCCTCCAACTTAGGTAATTGTGCAGGTTCATCCAAGACCCTAACCCTTGACCGTGTGCCAAATTTTCACATAACATTAGCTATTTCTTCAAAGAGATCCATTGTATCCTTAGGGATTTTGTTCGCTATCGAACCATTGCAAGCAGCTTTCACCATTCGTATATTTTCATCGCATAACCCCTAGAAGAAATAATACACTAGATCCCTCTTCTTGAAGAGATTGAAGCACTCCCAGTAATCATACAAGCTCCTGGTAGCCCCTTGGGTGATGTTTGACAGTTTTTTCTTTAGCTCAGTGGACTTAGATACCGAAAAATAATTCTCTAAGAACCTCTGCTTCATGTCCATCCAAGAACCTATACATCCTGGTGGAAAGTAGTAGAGCCAGTCTTTAGCTCCTTCTTGAGGTGAAAATAGGAAGGCTCTCAGATTGTAGTCGTCTTTAGAAACTCCTGGTGGCTTCATATTCGTACACACCAAGTGAAACTCTGATAGATGCTTGTTCGGGTCCTCCCCCGCCATACCATGAAATGTGGGAAGATAAGTGATCATTCCGCTCTTTAGATCACAGCTTACTTTCGGTGGTAATGGGGAAATGTGATGCATAGTGGCTGACTTTCTAGATTAGGAGACATAAGCTCCCTTAAGGTTCGGGTATCTTCCGCCATTATTTGCGTTTCTTCTACCAACTTTACCTGCCTCGGTTGAACTTCTACCCTAATTCTTCACTTCCTTCTCCTCCGAACACATGTTTTCTCAGTATGGTAGTGTAAAATGCCTAGATTTGTGGTACAAGAGTGTACCATAAAATAGGGCTAACAATACCCTTCCAAATACAACACTAGCAAATGAATCAAAAGGTAACAAGATAACTATCACAACAGCTCAACACACGAATTATCAAAAAAATACCAAAGCAAATACTAACTACTCTACTAACATGTTTTGCTAATTGACACTTACGTTGAATAGCATCTGCGGCAGTGGCACCAAAATTTTGACCCGCCTCCACTCGGGGTCGTTCATTATAGCAAATTAACCAAAATAGAGGCACCGAGGTCAAATGGGTTCAAATATAATATTATATTCTGCACCCAATCTCACCACTACGCTACTTAAAGGGTAGTTAGCAGTAAGACGTAGGTATGTCCTCGTAGATGCTAGGGCCTAAGAATCAATTAAAACATAAATTCATATGGGTCGTCAATCTGTACGAGTGATAGGAATAGTTAGTAAGGCAAACAAGGGGGGGCTGGTTTTTCAATTAACAACAATGAATTATAAAAGTAAAAGCAATTAATCTGTAAAGCTAAACACTTGGGGAGTCATTGTTCAACATGGTTAGTTTAATGTTTTGATCCTCAATTCATTCACATAGATATTTAGATAAACCTTATAGAGTGTTCATAACACGTGGTGTGGCCGATGGCACACACTTCCCTATACCTGTCATGCCGGGTGCGCTCGTAAGGTCTGACCATTTTTGTAGATTAATTTCTCCCCCGTGCGATTACATCCTGATCACTCCACCATGAATGCTCTACTTCCCAATGGCCTATGAATTAGGCAAAGGGTCGATGGCACCTTATCAATGACACTAGTGCTTCCTAGCATGATACTTTTCACTACCTCTACCTGCAACCTCTCAGGCTACTTTATGTAATCAGCTAACACTAGTGCGATGGAAATTAATTAGAGTACACCCATGTGGACCCGTACCCCATTATCCATTCAAACAATCCAGGTTTCTCTTCCCAATAGGGCATCAATATTTGCACCAACATGAAAATAGACTAGAATGTATGCTTATATGGAGTGTACTATTCATGAAATTTAAACATTCAAGAAAAAGTCACAATAATATTACGAACACAAAATTAGGATGAACTAGTGAATCTCACAAAACATAAATAACCATGCGCCTACCATTTATCCCCAAGCTATGGAAACTACTCTATAGATATGGAATTCAAATAAAGATTTGAATTCCACATCCTAGGATTAAAATGAAAATAAAAGGAAAGAAAAGAAGAGGAGAGAATAAGGCTATATTTATAGTAGAAGGGGATTAGGCCTAAAAATAGGCAAAAAATGTCTAAAATTCTAAGTCAACTGCCGCCTGGCGAGGGCCATCATGGATAGCGCGGTCCATGCCATGTACTTGTCCTTACTGGCGTGGGCTAGTCGATTTTTCACGGTCCGCGTCGAGTCATATAGCATGGGATGTAGCGTCTGGCGTGGGCTGCTACTCCATCCTGCTGCGGGTTGCCTTGCATGGTCTGAGTCAACTCCTTTGGTGCGGACCGTGGCCTTTGGCGCAGGCCATCTTCTTGAAGCCTCGCTTTGAACTTCTGATCTGTGGGACGCGGCCCTTGGCTTGGAATGCCATTTAGAAGCTTGCTTTGCTTAAAAAATCTGCACAGGCTATCTGATTCTCCACACCCTACAGGCTGGTCTCAATATTTTACACTTGGAACGACACATGCCGTCGTAAATGGGATGGTCTGCACCGATACTTAGCCAATTTTGAGTGAAGATTGTAACCTTGAGCGTGTGGCCCGTGGTGTTTGGCGTGGTCAGTGCCATTGCCTCATGCTGAATCCTTTGGCGTTGGCCGTTGGTGCCACCCATGAGCAGCCCGCGCTGACCCAAGGTACCTTGGCCAACGAAACTTCTTTCCTTTACTGCGGGTGAACCGTTAGTCCGATTTGAGAGTTTTAGTAGTCAATTTTATAGCACTCAAGAAGAAAAATCCAATGATATAAACCTTGAAGTTTAATTCTTCTCGGATCATTCTCAGACTTTGGCACAACTCATCAGACCACGATTCCCCATTTCTTCGTTGGCCACTTAGAACTCCGTTGCCGCCTATCTATTGATCCAATTTCCTTCTACCATATTTTTATGTTCGTGGCCTTCATCTACTACAATTCTAGAGGTGAATGTCCTTCGATCTATTCTACTGTCCTTTTAAACGGCCTTCCATATCTTCTATCGCCCTTACAAATGGCCTTCACATAGAATGTAACCAAAGAGTACCCACAGGCGACCTACTGAAGTTGATCACAAGGAATATCTAGGAGCTTGTGGATAAAAGATGTCCATTAGTACTAATTAATTCTAAAAAACAAGGGATTTAGACAAAAAACCAAATATGGCCAACCAAACCCCTTGTCACGTAAACACAACTAATACTAGCAATCCACTACATAAAACAAGCTAACAACTATACCAAATGCAATGGTTAATGCCTGCAAAATGAAGCACATCGATAATATTTATAGTGTCATGCGACCACACACACAAGCGTCACCAAGTGTGTGTGTGTGTTGGTAACTAAAAGAGGGGGGGGGGGGGTTGAGTGATCAATATACCAACTAAATAGCATGCAAAATAAACAACAATGATAATATGATATAAACTAGCCTCTGGGTTATTTGTGTCACATGTTTGACATTTAGATTTGATCCTTGATTCATATTCACATAATCTTAATTTAACTACCATATGCGACATCCCGTGATATGGAGAAGTTGATTCACCGGGAACTCTCATGATGACCAATATCCTAATGTTCCTCCTCGTCAAACTTTCCCTCTTCCTGATATAACTGGAAGTGTGCTATCATTGTCCACCTCTATCCCCCACTATTGTGGTTAATTGACTCTATCCTTACGAGCAGTAAATTAAACAAGGGAGTAGCATGACTCATCGACACCTCCACTGTGAAAACCCACTCTATGGAGTATCATAACATCTTATTGATTACCCCCAAGATTTTATCTGACCTAGTCTCCACAAGTTGGGATATGGCTTTCGGGTTAGACTATGCCCCCAACAAAATTAATAAGATGCCCAACAATATGTTGTTGGGTCACTCATGTATCGTTCATAGCCTAATCAAATTGACTCCTCAAGCCAAATTCAATCAAGGAACCAAAAATCATGCATGGTTGTCACTCTTAAACATGACCTTCACATTGAATTTTGACCAAACCCAACAAAAGGACAAAATACTCTTAGGTTCTTTCCCTAAGCCCAGCTCTAAATTATGCAATAATCTCAATTAGTTGTATGAATTAACATTAATCATTCATAATTATAAGCATTAATTTCAATTAAAAATGATAATAAAGGCGTAAGATAGATGAATCAAGAATCTCATAAATCGTTAGTCAAATGTGATAGATTTGATTATGGAGTTTTTCACTTTAGGGGCTGTTGAGGAGACTTAATCACATATATGTTGCACTCATACCGAAGAAAGAGGACAATCGAAAGGTTGGCAACTTTAGGCCCATCTCTTGCTGTAACGTTCTGTACAAAATCATCACAAAGATCATTGCAAATAGAATTGAGCCTTTCCTCCTAGAAATTATCATCACAAAGTTCATTTCATGCTAGCTTTCGTGAAAGGAAGGAAATTATCAGATAATGTGATGTTGGCGCAGGAACTAGTACGTGGTAATGGTAGACCACGGTCATCACCCAGATGTATGATTATGGTTGATCTGAAAAGGGCATTTGACACGATTTCATGGGTTTTCTTAGAGGCGATACTGTCTAGTTTTGGGTTCCCCGATATACTCATAGCTAGATTATGGAATGTATCAGAACATTAACATTTTCCATTCCGGTTAATGGGAAGCTCTGTGACTTCTTTAAAGGCTAGAGGGGTGTCCTTATAGGGGATCCACTATCACCTCTGCTGTTTGTCATATGTATCGAGTAGTTCTCAAGGTTTTTGAAGAGAAAGGCAAAATCGAGTTTCTTTATGTATCATCCCAAGTGTGAGAGTCTGAGGATCACTCATCTAGCTTTCACAGTTGATTTGATGTTGTTCTCTAGAGCTGACAAAGACTCAGTCCATATTCTTATGTCAGCACTGAATGAATTTGAACAAACATCCGACTAGGAAATTAATGCTGCGAAGTCCTAGTTCTTTGGAGTTGGGATGAAGGAAGACTTAAGATTTATGGGTATACCCCGGGCCACCTTTCTTGTGAGGTACCTGGGTATTCCATTGGACTCGAGCACGCTTAAAGTCTCACATTTTGATATGTTGCTGGGAAAGGTGGACAAGAAGATAGCTGTGTTCAAGGGGCATACTCTTTCTTATGTAGGAAAGTTAGAGTTGATCAAATCCGTGGTTCAAGGTGTTGTTGGTTTCTCAATACATCATTTTATCATACACAACAATGTAATGGAATCAATGGGGTAGAAGTTTAAGCATTTCTTGTGGGGTAAAATGAAACACAACAAAGTAGCCTGGAAAAGACTTTGCACACCCTGAATAAATGGAGGCCTAGGAATTCATGATTTCAAGATTTGGAATATGGCAGTCATTACTCAGCGGTTATGGGACATTCACACAAAGAAATATTCATTGTGGGTTAAGTGGGTACATTCCCACTTTCTGTGCGAGGACAACATTTGGTTTGTTCATCCCAGAGCCCCTAGCGATCGTATCTTTGGGAAGTATTCTCTTTACTTCACAAATCTATATGAGCTTAGAGACAAGCTGAGGACAATATCTGATGGGAGTGTTGACTCACTTAAGGAGTTGATGGCTATATGGGCAGGTTCAGAAATTTCACGGCAAGGGCATATGATCATCTATATAGAGCCATCTACCCACATCTATATGATAGGCCTGGCCTGCCGAGGGAGAGATTCTACAAGGCGATCTGGTAAAGTTTCATACCACCTAGGTTTTCATTTATTACACGGCTTCCATCTCTAGGGCGATTACAAACAAAGGATAAATACCATGGCGGGGACGAGGAGCCCACGGATTATATTTGCTCCTTATGTCACTTAGAGGTTGAGACTTATGGTCATCTATTCTTTCAGTGTGAATTTGTCAGAGTTATTTGGGACAGGGTATGAGCCTGGATTGGTTTGAGAAGAAACACGGAATCTATTGTAACATCTGAGAAATTGATTGGGAGGCATGTGAGAGGCTCAAAATTAAAAAGTAAGATGGATCTGCTAGCCCTGGAAGCCTCGATTTACTACATCTGGAGCGAGATGAACAAAGTCGTTAAGGAAGAGCAACAACCAAATTTAGCAAGGGTCTTCAAACTTATTCAGAGGGACTGCTATATAGTCCTTAAGAGGATATTCCCTAATGAAATGGGTTTTTGAGTTGTGGGGTCGGATGTACTAGTTTATGCTTGGAGTACATGATTGTTTCTTGTTCGTATGTACACGGCCAGTTTTCTTTCCTGGCCAATTTTTGGGTGGCTGCATGGGCTTGTTCTTCACGGGTTTGCCTGCACATTTTGTGAATGGAAATGCTTATGCACTATGGCCGGTGAGGGTGGATAGCAGCCTTTTCTCATTTGGTTGCACGGAACATCCAGTGCCGACCACACTGAGAAACACGAAAGCGCAGGTAACACCAGTCTATAGGTGGCAGGGTTGGCACCCAACCTGGGAGTCATTAGACTATAGGGAAATCTAGCGGCCAATTTTAACTGATGATTTATGGAAAACTCCTTGATATGAGGTAGCGGATTAGTTAACTAGCGTAAGCTAAATCTACTAACCCACCGCTAGTTGTTACTTTTGGGTGGCTGTACATGCTTGTTCTTCATGGGTTTACCTTCACATTTTGAGGATGGAGAAACTTTTGCACTATGGCTAGTGAGGGTGGGAGAGCAGAATTTTCTCATTTGGTTGCATGGCCATAGGTGGCGGGGTTCGTACCCGGCCTGGGAGTCATTAGACAATGTGGAAGTCTAGCTGCCATTTTTAACTTTTGATTTGACGGAAAACTCCTTGGTATGAGGTAGAGGGTCAGTTGACTAGCACAAGCTAAATTTACTAACCCACTGCCAGTTGTTACTTATGATTTGACGGTTGCACAATTTGCTTGCGATGCCCTGTAAAGTGCAATATGGCATTAGTCTATCCATTTCCCTAAACTGGAAATGACAGTTACAAAACCGTTACATGGGGCGTGCGCAGTAGAAGTCACGCCCGCTCTCTTCATCATTAGGAGGTTTATTTGTGGGAAACCTGGGAGCACTACTAACTACGGTTAACCTTCTCTCGGGCACATAGAGAAAACCTCGGCTCTCATCCAGAGATCGTTATTGAAGGTCAATAACACTTCTTTATCTTCATTTTAGAGGTGTACATGGTAGAAGAGGTTTGCAAATTCTTCTTGGAGTCGACACGCTACTTCACAGACAACCGAAATGCCACCAGCTGACTAGATCGTCATTCGCTTCTCTGGTTTGTGGAAGGCTTAATCCACTTTCTAGGTATGGAAGGTCAGCGATTATTCTTACATTTGCTCAATCACCGATTAGCATCTGAAGGGCCGAGATCCACACCCAGTTTGCTGAAGGGCCAGTGCATCATTTTATAAAACTTACCTAGTCAATCTAATGGTTGGCTATGGTTTATCCACTGGTTTTAGAAGGCCATCGATTCATAAAAATCGGCGGTTAACTGAAGGCCGTTGGTTTCACCTGAGCGGGAGGCTAACTAAATTCCATCGGTTTCATCATAATCGGCTTTGCACCTTGAAACTGATGGTTACAGAAGGTCGACACTACACTTTGGCGACGGTTAAGGCGATAGTCGGGGGAACAAAACACAGCTAAATCGCCGGTTATTCCTACTGGTTGGATCCAGTCCGATTCTTCACTCTCCAATTTTGTACCACTAGCCGAGTCCCCACATACTCGGTTGCATTGAAGGCTTGTTGTTCGTTAAGGTAGAAGTTGTATGTATTTGATGAGGGTCCAGTGAGTTTGTTCTCATGGCCTCTAAATTTTATTTTCTTAGTTGGCCTTCTAGAGGGCCCTTGTCATCATGACGAGGTTAGCATTTAGGTCCCCTGGCTATAGCATTTATGCCAGGGGATATGTATTACGGTTTTTTATTAGCATGGTTTTTTTTATTTACCTACACCTTCATCGAAAGAGCTCTCTCAAGCTCTCAGGGAAAAAAGGAGGAAAAGGCGCAATCTTCTCCCAATAACATCGGGTTTTTTTCCCTTTAATTTTTCCCAACCCCAAAATTTTTAAATGATAACACACACCATAATTGGGAATGTGTTAGTTTGGAATGTAAGGGGAGTTGGTACCTCAATAGAGAGACTTAAGATTCTGAAACAAAAACATAAGTTAGACATAATGTGCCTAATTGAACCATGGCAAGAAAACCAGAAGATCATAAAGTTTAAATATGATCTAGGATATCAGAATGCTTACTCTGCTCAGAGAGCTAAAATCTGGCTATTTTGGAACCAGTCTTATAGTATCTCAGTGTTAAGTGAGACAGATCAGTATGTACAAGTTAATATAATTGATTTATCATCTTCTCTGAGCTGGAATTGTGTATTTATTTATGCAAGTGTACATAGATCACTGAGAGAATCCTTATGGCAGGACCTAAAGGCAACTAATATTCCTCATTCTATTTTTATTGGAGACTTTAACACAGTAGCTTCAGTATCTGAGTATAGAGGGAGGAAGTCAACCCCTAAAAAAAGCATGAAACAATTTAATAATTTTCTAAGGGATCTGGATTTGCATGATATTCCCACTGTAGGTAACTCCTTTACATGGTGCAATAACAGATATAAGGAACGAGGTAAAGAGTTAATATTCCAAAGGTTAGATAGGGGACTTTGCTCATTAGACTGGTTTGATAACTTTCCTAACAGTTCTATTCAGGTTTTAAATAGACTTTCATCGGATCATGCTCCTCTTTTATTATCCATACAATCATCTGAGGAACAAGCCCCTAGACCATTTAGATTTCAGGAGATGTGGATAAGTAGACAGGACTTTCTTAATTTAGTGAAATCGAATTGGAGCCTGGACACCCCTTATAAAGGAATGTATAGGATGGTTTATAAATTAAAAAGGCTTAAAAAGGAAATAAAGCAGTGGAATATAACACACTTTGGTAATGTTGATCAGAATCTGATGCAATATGAGAATAAGGTTAATGATTTGGAAATCTCTTTTCAACAAACACCAACTGATTCCATACTGACAAACTTGAATAACACAAAACAGTTGCTGATGAGGGCTCAAAAGGAGAAAGTAATCTACCTTAGGCAAAAGGCTAGACTGAATTGGTTTAAATATGGTGATGCCAATACTAGTTATTTTCATCACTCAATTAGGGAAAGAAGAACTAAATCCAGAATCAGTAAAATTAGAGATGAAAATGGAATTTGGATATCTGATCCAACAAAGATTAAAGAGGAAGCAGTGGGATTTTATAGAGCTCTATTTAATGAAGAAGAACCACAGAAGCAAGGAACTTATATGAAGCATTTTCTAGCTGAAATACCTGGAATAATAAATGAACAAGAAAATGATCAACTGTTATCTCCCTTCCTGATCCATGAGCTTAAGTTTGCAGTCTTTGATCTTAATAAACACAGCTCACCTGGTCCTGATGGATATCCTGGTTTTTTCTATACCACCTTTTGGGATTATGTTAAAACAGATTTACTTGAGGCTGCAAATGACTTTCTGAAGAATGGTAAAATTCCTAATGCTATTTCTAGTACATGGCTAGCATTAATTCCTAAAAGAACAGTTCCTGTCACATTCTCAGATTTCAGACCAATAAGCCTTTCAAATTTTGTGAATAAGGTTTTTTCCAAGATGATGATGGAAAGGATTAAGCCTTTCATGTCTCAACTAATATCTCTTGAGCAAAGTGCTTTCATGAAAGGGAGGGATATCACAGATAACATAATATTGATGCAAGAAATGACCAGAATGTTAAAAAGGAAATCAAGGAATCAGAACCTAATCATCAAATTAGATATGCAGAAAGCTTTTGATAGGGTATCATGGTCTTTTCTTAATTCAATTCTCCTTAAATTTGGTTTCCATGGAGTTTTTGTGAACCGGATATTGCAGAATATAGCTTCAGCCCATTTTTCAGTGATAATTAATGGTGTAGCTTCAGGATACTTTGCATCTAATAGAGGAATAAAACAGGGAGATCCCCTCTCCCCATTTCTGTATAATATATTATCTGAGGCCTTTTCCAGAGGAATTAAAAAACTTTTCAAAATTGGCTTTCTGAAAAACTTTGATTTACCTAAGACATGTCCACAGATAACTCACCTAATGTATGTAGATGATACAGCTGTATTTCTCAGTGGAAATAAGGAAAATCTGAAAAGATTTAAAAGATTTCTTACTGCATATGAGCAAACAACAGGTCAGAAAGTTAATTTCTCTAAATCCAACTTCTATGTTGATCATGCCACCCTAGCTGATAGAACTCAGATCATAAGAAGGTCTTTAGGAATGACTATGGGAGAGTTTCCTTTTCAATACCTAGGTATTCCCATATTCACAGGAAGGAACACTCAGAGATATTACTATCCTATATTGGAGAGATTAGAAAAAAGAATTAATAACTGGAAAAATAGGTGGCTTAGCACAGGAGGGAAGATCATATTAATAAACCACTGCTTTCTTTCAATCCCAACCCATTTGTTTGCTGTACTAAAACCTCCCAAGGTAATTTTGAGGAAGATGGAAAGGATGGCATCTGGTCTGTTCTGGGGTGCAACTGAAAGTTCAGAGGCCAGGAAAAAATGGAGAGCTTGGAGTAAAATGTGTATGCCTATACAAGAGAATGGGATAGGGTTTAGAGATCTCCAAGCCACAGTTGATTCATTCTCCTGTAAGTTATGGTGGAAGCTCCAAAAGAACACCACTCAATGGTCTCACCATCTGTGGTCCATACCTGACTCCTACAAGACATCTCAGGTATGGAAGAGAATTTGCTCCATGACTGAAAAAACAAACAGTTTGACAAGAGTAATTCATGGAAAAGGGGGTTGCTCCTTCTGGAATGCAAATTGGTCAGGAGAAGGTGCTTTATTTTATAAATGGCCTGAGGATGTGGAACTTCCCTTCCCTGATATCACCTTAAGCACCTTCATCCTAAACAAAGACTCTAATACTATTTCTCTGGAGCCACATTTGGCTACCAATATAGTTTCAATATTGCAGGAGGTAGCCATCAAGAATTCACATGAGGATAGACTGATCTGGGAGCCTTCTAAGGATGGGAATTTTTCAGTCAGCTCAGCTTATAAGATACTGAGGCAGAGGGGTACAAGCATCAGAAGTTTACACAAGGTATGGTCAAATTTCATACCAGTTAAAATGTCTATATTAATGTGGAGAGCTTTGAATGGAATTTTGCCTTTTGAAAATGTTCTATGTAAGCTTGGTTTTTCACTAGCTTCTAAATGCCCCTTTTGCTCGAACCACTCGGATTCAATCAACCATTTTTTTAACTCATGTCACCAGGCAACTGCAGTGTGGAAAAAAGTTAATAGTATTCTGAATTTACATCTACCTGTTTTTAGGAGTTTCTGTCATTTAGTTGATCATTACCTCTCCATTCAGGTAGGGACTAACAGTCTGAATAATGTATACATAGCTGCACTCATTGTAACAACATGGTCTCTTTGGACACACAGGAATAAACTACTATATGAAAACCTGGCTTTTTCAGTAGAAGCATGTTTTCAGAATATTAAGGACCTGTTGCTCATAATTTTTACTGCTAACCCGTTGAAAGGAAATCCTGATAAACATAAGAAGCTAATTCAGGCAGGAATCATTCCTAGCATAACTCTAAAAAGGAACAAAGAAATCTCAATCTCAGCAGTTAAATGGGAAAAACCAAAAAATGGTCTTAAGTTGAACATGGATGCTTCATGGGTAAAGGGGGGAGACTCTTCTTGTGCTGTAATAATTAGAGACTGGAGGGGAGATGTGAAACTAATGAGAGTTAAAACCTTTCAATCAGCCTCCCCTCTACAAGCAGAGCTGGAAGGTATTTTATTTGCATATCAAATCTGCTTAGAAAATGAAATTAGAGGTAGTGTACTAGAGTCAGATTGTCAGCAAGCAATAAGAGCTATACATGATCCTTACTCTGGCTCATGGAGACTATTTTCTCTTCACTATCATTTGCATGAGATGCATACAGAAAACCAAATCTAATATGTCTCTAGGGAAGCAAACACAGTGGCTGATTTTTTGGCAAAATATGCTAGGGAGAATTCCATAACTGGAGATCTAGACTCAAGCAACACTCCACCTTTTCTTAAAGGATTGATTTGGCTAGATAAAAATGGAGTTCATGGGGTCAGAATAGGAACAGCAAGTGGAAACATAATCTATACATAATATGTTATCTCGGGCACATGTTTTCTACAGGACCAGATACTGCTTCCTTCTTGTTTGTTTCATTGCAGATTAAAAGTCTGAGGAGGAAGAGGTTATCCAGCGTATGATCATAGGAAGAAAGGCGACAAATGGCAGGATTTCACTCAGGAAGATTAAGGGCAACATACCATCAAAAGATTCTCCAAACTCAAAGTTTTAAAGAAGCTATTGTATAGCATTGGCAAAGTTTCCACGAAGACTTAGAGGATAGGCTTCTGGTTTTGGTTAAGGTTGTCTCTGACTGACTTGTGTCTCTTCGGATTCACTAACAAGTTCGAGCGCCAACTACCAAGCCATTAGTATTTGTAATCCTCTAGTTTTACTTATGGTTTTTTTTTCAACTATTTTGGAAGCAACAAGGTGTTGCTTTAAGAGCAATATGCTCTCATTTTGTAAACAAACTAAGCTTCGGCTTCTTTATTGTTCATTAAGGGTCTGGGAAGCCTAATATAACTCTCCTCCATCTCAGGATGGTTTAATTTTAAAAAAAAAAAATTCTTCAAGAAATTCATGGCTGAATCATGACTATCTAGAATCCTTACAAGATTTCGAACATAATGATGTGAAATTCGTGGGATTTTAGCGGTTTGAATTCCAAAGAAATAAGGGTTTTACAATCTAGGTTTCTTGCAATCTAAGGGTTTTTGTGATCAAGGGTGTGGAGATCTTGGTACTGGGTTGCAGCATACTGTTTCTGGACGATTCAGAGTGCTTGTTTTTGTTGAAAGTCACCACCTTCAACACCGTGAGTAGGAGTTATCTTTTCTTTTTTTCCTTAAATGAGAGGGTGATTTATTAGGATCCCCATTCCTTCCAAATGAAATTATAAGTATGAAAAGATACATGTAGTACAAGATAAGTTGAATCTAAAATGAGTAGAATACAAAGGCAAACTAACTGCCATTAAAACCAAAGTATGTTAGGGAATTTTGGAAGTGATTCCATAATAAAAAGCATCCACCCCTCGTGTTAGCCTTTGATATATAGCCAGACTTCCTAAATTTCCTAACACTTGTGTCAAAAAGTTTTGGTCCAGTGGGGAGAAAAACTCCTGTATATGGTTGTCACCATTAAATCTTCCTTTCCTTTGGAGATGCAAGTGAAAACTCATTTCTAAATTCCTCATGACAATTGGTTGAGTATCCCTGTTTCCATGAAAGTTAATTTGTTCTTGAAGTCCATCGGTAGCCTTGAAGTTTCTCCAAAAATCAGCTGTAGCGTAGAAGTTCCTCCAAAAAGAAATCCAGCAACCTACAACTCGATCTAGTCACCACACCAGATATTGCATCGTCGAACTCCATGCAGAACTTGTAACACTGTAAAAACCACCACCCATTCAACAGTATATGTTCTAACCATTTGCTCTAATAGTTGGCACTTTAAGCTTATCAAGCAACAAAAGTCCTTTAGCCTTGTTATCAAGTTGATCATATGCCATGAGTGTACCAGTTTGAGAAAGATCAGTGGCCAACTTGGCAACATGATCTGCTACTAAGTTACCCTCTCTGAATGTATGAATGAGCTGAATATGGGAACTTGTTTCCTTAATATGACATGCTAATTCATATAGGATCCATGGAGCTTTTAAGGGAAGCTTTATGCATTCAAGAGCAACTAGACAGTCAGATTCCAATATGTACTCATAAATGTCAAGTGATGCTGCAACTTCAATTGCTATTTGAATGGCTTTTAATTCAGCATGCAAACTTGAAAGAGCAGTAACATTTTTCATGTAAGCATTGGTGTTTCCATTAGGATCCCTAATAATCATGCTAACACCTGCTGTATTGGAATTTTTTAACCATGATGCATCAACATTAATTTTCATAGAATTGATAGGCTTAATCCATCTCACCAATCTGATATTAGGCTTAGGTGGAGGTTTAAGGCTTGGGATTAAACCTATGTTTATCCACTCAGTATCACCAGGCCTACTACTATAGCATGGGTGGGCATAAAATGCAAGAAATATATGAAGTTTGATATTCTGGATCACAAATTCTAGGTTTGGATTCAGATTTTCAAACAAGGTATTGTGTCTTGCTTTCCAAAGGTGCCAGCAAATCAAGGATGGAGCTAATCTAATGAGGATTGTATGTATATTTGATTCTCCATTGACAGTCCAGAAATATGTCAATCTTTCCCAAATAGATTCAAAAAATAAGATAGGTAACCTGAGAGTCAAAGTGATGGATTCCCAAATTTTAGATGCAAACTCACATTCATTAAAATAGTGAGTGACACTATCAGAGTTCGGGCAATAAATGCATATAGATGCAATGCTAATATTGGAGAAAACTGTGATATCATCAAAGGGTAGTATAGCATTGACTAGTTTCCACATAAACACTGAAACCTTTTTTTGGAGTTTGGGATGTCAAACCTGTGATAATGATCTCAATGGCCTTCTGCACTTTGCAATCTTTTGAAATGCAGATTTGAATGTTAAATGACCATTCACTGATAGACACCATACCATTCCATCCTCTCTGTATGAGCAAATTTTGGCTTCCTGCAAGAAAGATAATATGTGAGGAGGGAGATAGTTGAGAGAAGGTAAAATATGGCATCTCATGCCTATAAAATAAGAAATAGTAAGAGAGTTCATTTCCAGTTCTATGTTAGGACAATGATCTTGAAGTGGTCCTTGTCCCATCCAGTTAGAAGTCCAAAAATTTGCTGAACCTTTTCCATGAATGATCCTTATATATGTCTCAGCTTAAGCATTGACTTCACAGATCCTCTTCCAATTTTGAGAGTTTCTTCTGTATAGAGGGATAAACTATAAAAATTGAGACCATGGGGAAGTTCCTTGTTGGAACTTCCACCATAGTTTAAGTGAAAATGCTTTAATTATGTCATTGAAGTCCCTAAGTCCCATTCCGTTTTGAATTTGTGGAAAACAGATATTAGCCCAACTTTTCCACACTTTTTTTAATCCCACATTTGATTCTCCCCAGAAGAAATGGGTCAGAATTCTTTTTAATTTTTTAATGACTGTTTTGGGTGGCTTCAAAATAGCCCACAAATGTTGTGGCAGTGAAAAAATGATAGATTTTATCAATGTTAACTTACATGTTATACTAAGCCACTTATTTTCCCAATTTTTTAATCAGATTTTCACATTTTTCTATCAAATATTGAAAATAAGAATGCTTAATCCTACCCGTAAAAATGGGACATCCGAGGTATGTAAAAGGGAATTTACCTTATGCCATACCTAGTTGACTCTTAAGCAGCTGTGCATGTTCTCTTTTGGCTGATTTGCCAATAAAAAAAATTACTCTTTGAGTAATTGATTTTCTGCCCTGTACACTTTTCAAAAACTTCCAAAAAGGCCTTTAATCTAATAATAGAAAGCTTGTTAACTTTAAGGAGTAATACGGTATCATCAGTGTAGCTCAAGTGAGATATAGGAATAGCCCCTTTTGGTAAATGAAAAAAACTGAGTTTACCATTTTGAAACATTTTTGTTAGACATCTACTGAAAGCTTCCAAAAAGATGTTAAATAAGCAAGGAAACAGAGGGTCTTCTTGCTTTATCCCTCTAGAGGCTTTGAAATAACCTCAAGGTTTTCCATTGATAATAATTGAAAACCATGATGATGCTAGGTTATTCATTATTATTTTCTTAAATTCTGGTTGAAATCCAAATTTTTTGAGGATATCATCCAAGAAACTCCAGTTAACTCTATCAAATTCCTTTGCTAAATCAAGCTTAATGATACAATTTGGATTATCCTGTTTATTGTAAATAAACAATGTTATCCGACATTTCTCTCTATTTCATTAATGCAGACTGGTTAGTAGATATTAGTTTAGGCATGAAACCAGCAATTCTTTCCATGACGAGTTTAGAAAACACCTTGTTAATGAAATTGGAAAGGCTTATCGATCTATAGTCGGCAAAGGAATTGGGGATTTCATTTTTTGGAATTAAAGAAATCCAGGTACTGGATATCCCTGAAGGTATTACACTACCCTTCATAAATTCAGTTGTAGCTTCTAACATATCTAGCCCAATTAAGTTCCAGTAATGTTTATAAAAAGCTGCTGAAAATCTATCGGGTCCTGGTGTACTATTTTGGTTAAGGGAAAAAACCACAGTTTTGAGCTCATCTAAGGCGAGTCTGTCAGTAATGAAAGGTTATCGTGTTCATCAATTAACTTTGGAATTTTATTGAGGAAATGAGATTTAAATTCAGAGCAACTAGATTCAGTTTCCTCAGTCAGTAACTGTGTGAAGAAAAGGATGGCTTCATTTTTTATTTCTGGAGCAGAGTCAATCCCATTACCACTGGAGGTTTTAATGCTAGTGATGTTCTGTTTTAGCCTTGTCTCTCTCACAGATGCATGAAAGTACTTAGTGTTCTCATCGCCCTCTTTCAACCATTTTGTTTTAGCCTTTTGCTTCCAAAATAGCTTTTCTTCATTTAGGGCTCAAAGAAGTAAAGCACTCTTACGCTTAAGCTCTATAAGGTCAGAGACTGAGTTGCTGTTTTCATAAATCAGTTCCTGCATTCTCAATTCATCTTCTGCCTTTTTTATATTTGAATTAATGTCTCCAAACTTCTCTTTGTTCCATAGTTTTAAAACCGGTTTTAGTCTCTTCAGTTTTAGGAAGAATTTTAACATTCCTTCTTCACGTAGAGGCTTTTTCCAGTTTCCCGAAACTATGTGATCTAAGTCAGGCCTAGTTAACCACACATCCAAGAATCTAAATGGTTTGGGGAATGTGACAATGTTGCTACCAATGGTCAGGAATAACGGAGAGTGGTCCGAGGTTAGTTTATTAAGAGTATGGATAGAACTATTAGGAAAATTTAGTAACCAATCATTAGTGGTTAGGGCTCTATCTAACCTTTCTAAGGTTGGTGGTTTTCTACCATTAGTCCATGTAAAGGTATTTCCTACAGTAAACACATGAGATAGCTAGTTCTGGTTAATAAAATCCAAGAAGTCTCTAATACTATTAGCATTAGGTCCGTGAGGGCCTTTATATTCATTTATAAAACACATAGCATTAAAATCCCCCATAATTAGTCTGTTAGCAACAGTACTGGAATTCAGATCAGTCCACAAGGTTTTCCTAATGCTAGGGACTGTAGATGCATACATAAAAACTGCTTCCATTTCATTATTTAAAGGAACAATTTTTATTTTAGTGTGTAAAACCTGTTGTGAATTGTCAGTGATATCTATCAGTAAATCAGAGTTCCAAAATAGCCAAATATCACCGTTACTGGAGCAAAAACATTTATCAAACTGAAGTTTAATCATATATATTTCACCTTGAGTATGATTATGCTTAGGTTAAAAAATACATAGCATCCTGATAGCATGAATCTTGATTAGTTTTTTAAGCCTATCAACAGATGTCTCAATACCCCTTAGATTCTATACCAAAGCCTTAAGATTACATATTGTATCAATCATTACTAACTTGATTCTTGCTGCTTGATGAATTTCTTAAAAGACTAATCTGATTTAGCTTGTTTAAAAGGGTTCTTTTTTTGCTTTTTGATGGTTTCAAGTTAAAAGTGGAAGCTTTTAAATTACATACCTGGTCCAGCTGGAGCTCTTTCGTACTCTTTTTCCCAGAAAAACTTGATTCCAGTTCCTCGCTATATTTCAGTACCGAGAATCTGTTTGATAAGTATGGACTACTCCTAAGAGACTGAGTACAAAGATTGTTAGTGTCATAATGAGCAGGTGATAAATCTATATGAACACCTGTAAGGTCATCCAAGGAGTGGAGCTATTCTTTCTGTTTTCCAGCATTAGTGATTTTCAGTGTTTTCCTCCCCTCGCTGTTATGTTTATGAGGGGATACATACTGAGGGCTAGTGATCAGTATAGGTGAGTTCTTCTTTTCACCAGTATTGAGGGGGCTATTAGGCATAGTTATTGGTGGATTCCAGTTTCCCTTCCATACAGTAGTAAGAGCCAGTGATTGTTATACCCTTTGATCTTTCAACTGGTGTGGAGTAGGGCTGCTATTTACAGGGACTTGGCCATTTATATTATCTGCTGAGAGACTCTTGTAGAGCTTGTTAATAGGCGTAGTGTGTTTCTCCTGGTTGATTTTTGTTTGTTTGTCAATGTTCACCTTCTAATATGTGAATTCCTTTTGCTTTTGTGACACTGGGAGGCCTGATGAAGATCTAGGGATATGTTGTGGCATTGGTTTTCCACTGGTTTTAGTGGTTTTATCACTGCTTGTGTGATATGGCTTAGGGCGAGATTTGGGCATGAGGTTAGGATTGAGGACTCTACAAATGAGACTTATCATGGCCTATGTTTTTACAATGAGCACAGTAGGCAGGCAGGTTTTCATATTCAAGCGAATACTTCTCATTTTCAGATATCGAACCTAACCTTATTGTTGCCGGGAGCTGAGACTGGAGGGTTTAAAGCTTCTGCTTTGCGGTGGAAATCAGCACTCCATCATCAAAGCAACGGGGTTAACTTGGTTCCAAGAGAGATTGGCGTCCAGGTTTTGCAACACACAGCAGCAGCAGTTTTTCTGGTTTAAGTCATCTCTCCTGCGTGGTTTTTAAATTTCCTCAAGTGAAATCATCCCTGATTGTCATCTGATTGCTGTGGTTGAGGGGGTTAATTTTTTGAGCGTGGAATAATTCAATTCTGAATTTTTCTACAAGGCAGTGCAGTAGCGGTGATCAGTCTTGCGTTCAAGGCTGATTTGTTTCTGATTTTTGTGTTCAAGGGCTGGTTCCGAATCAGGTTTCCGAATATTCCAGAGGCTGTAACATTAGGTCGTGATTCAGAACGGATCACGTCCTTTTGGCTGGATTCGAGAGGGTTACTCCAGCGAAGGAATCACATTTTTCTTCTGGGGATACTGTGCCTGAACTTCCTCTGGTGTTCCTGGTTGTTGAAGTTAAATTTTTGTGGCGTAGGAAGATTCATGTTAATTTTTTTTACTGGGGCAGTGCAGCAGTAAAAGAATTCCAGCAGCTGCGGCAGTTCTAAAAAAAATTGTGGAGTTTGCGACCAATTGATTTTTGGCATGGAATTTTCTCGTGGAGTTTCCAAACTGATCGCGGAAGCACGGAGTTTGCAATTTGGTGGACAAAATTCAGCCGCAATTAGGTTCCTCGGATACAACTTGTTGCTGAATTATTTGTGCTAAAATTTTTTGTGCGGTTTAATTTTGAGTAGTTGCTGAATTGTGTGGATTGCATAGCCTGGGTTACCTGCAATCTTACAAAATTTTGTGCTTTGACTTGATTTGTGTGGATTGATACGTTAGTCGGAATTTGTGCTTTTTGTTTGGTTGTTGTTCTTTCTTTGTGACCTTGCAATGGCTGAAGTGGGGGAAAGTTCTGGTACTAATCTTGGCCGAGACAATGGCAAGAGGAAAATCATGGATCAATCCGAGGGAGTAGGAATTCAGTCATCTATCAAACCGGTTGAAAGGGATAATCCAGTGCTGGAAAAGAAGAGAGCCTGGAATGATGCCAAAATTATCATGGAGAAAGTGGATTTGTTCACCAAGCAGGGCAATGGGCAAGATATCGATTTTGTTCTCTCAGACGATGAGATCATCAAGGAGAAAGTTAAGCGCTTCTATGGTTTTCTTGGAGTGTTTCCGGGGTTCTTTCCCGGAATGCATTCTATACGAAACCTACTTGTGGCAAAATGGGGTGTCTCCTATCTGGCTATCTGAAATGGCTATCTGATAAGCAATGGCTATCTGAAACTCAAGTTTAATACGGCAGAGGACAGGGACAAGGTGGTACATGGCTCGGACCACTTTCTCAATGGAAAGAAACCATTTATTGTCAGTTTACCAGGGACTGGCAAGTTTGATATGAGAAATTATGGCAAAAAAGCCAATCTGGGTGCGTATGGAACACTTGCCAAAGAGTTGTTGTCATAAGAAAACATTAGAAAAGATCGCCTCTACCCTGGGTGACCCCATCCTGATGGACAATGCAACTCGTGACCTGGTGTGGTACTACGCTAGAATTCTAGTTCTAGTTGACACCTCCAAGAAACTTAAAGATAAAGTGACTTTCTGCATGCCTGGTGGGGAAACCCATACGCAGAGGATCACCTATGATTGCTGCAAGCCATGGTGTTCGAACTGTGAGGAAAACACACATTTGTTTGAGGTCAGTGATGAATTTTTTGATGCAAGGGAGAAAGCTTTCTAGGAGATTAAGGCCAGGAAGTTCAACAAGCCCTTCTGTAACAAATGCAAGCAGTATACTCATGCTGAGGAGTTTGCGAGGATTTTGATGCTGAGAAGGATAGGGAGGTCTACGGTGATAGGGCTTCCGGTAAAACCTAGAGAAAGATAGTAAACTTGGTATCCAGTAGTGTCGGGCAAGAGAAAAATGTGTAGAGGCCGCCAGCTGAGGCAAGTGTACCTGAGCATGGCACTCAGATACTTTCCGCAGGTGATGAGCCTATTTCGAGCCATGTTGTGCCCACTGTTCATGATACCGGAAAGGAGAAATTAATTAGAAGGGAGTCGAGTTGGGGAAGATCACCTGCCTCTGGAGAAGCAAACATGGCGCTCAAGGGTGCTGGCAAGATCCCTGAGAGCATGGTTCATTCACAGGCAAGGAGAAGCAATCCACCGAGGGCAGGACGTCCCTCCTTATCATAACCACCAACCAGGGGTGGCAGAAATCCTAGTAGGGGCAAAAGTAAAGCCAGGAGTACCTCTAGGCATTTCAACCCGACAAAGAAGCCATATCAAAGGTTGGCAAATACTGCTAAGAGTTCATCCAGCGACACTAGTAAAGGAGGCGGTTCGAAGCCACAAGGGACCTCTGGTTCCCAGTGAATACAGCCTGCCTGCAGATCAGGGGTCTCAGCACCCCTGTAAAAAAGGAGATGGTTCAAGGACATCATCTCAGGAAACAATGTTGGTATGTGTGGGTTATTGGAAACAAAGCTGAGTGAAAGGGCACTGAACATTTTTTTGGAAGGGTTCTAAAGGATGGAGTCATGTTCATAATTTTGATTTGGTGCCGAACTCCAGAATGCTCATTATATGGGATCTAAAGAAGTTTATGATTGATACATTGGGGAGAATGGCCCAGTTTATTCATCTGAAGGTGCGTAGTCCGTCTCTAAATGTTGAATTTATGTGCACTTATGTCCATGGAAATAGTGGGGGAAGATAACACAGATTGCTACTTTGGGCCGATTTGAAGAGGTATTGGGTGAATTTAAACACCCCTTGGATGGTACTTGGTGACTTCAATGCTATCTTGAGCAGTATTGCTCACGTGGGAAGCACTACTCCTAGTATTTATCAGATGAGAGAGGTTCATAAAGCCTGTACTGCCTGCGGTTTGAGAGATGCACCCACGCTAGGAGAACACTTCACATGGCATAATGCAGACTACATCATTAGGCATAAGCTTGATCGTGTACTACTTAATCACAAATGGGACGGGGATTCAGGCCGCACTACCTTTCTCCCCAATTCCGCTCTCTCGAACCACCTCCCGTTTGTGATATCTCTGGCACAAGAAATAGAGGTAACAAGGAGGCCATTTAGATTTTAGAATATGTGGATTGCCCATCCTAACTGCAAACAGGTGGTGCAAAAACTATTGGATGCCGGAGGTTCAGGGGTTTAAGCAGTACACTATATGTCGCAAGTTTCAGAGATGGAAAAAACCCCTGAAGAAGCTAGGACAGATAGATTTTAATCATATCTCGGAGAAGGCTAAAAGAGCGGACAAAGTGTATGGTGATACTTTGAGTAACCTTGTTACACATAGATATTTTTTGGAAGCAATATAGGAATTAGGGAGACTAAAGCGGCATGCCCTTCTCTTATATACGGCTGAATCCATTTTTCTCTCACAGAAGGTAAAAATTAACTTTGTCACCATGGCAGATAAAGGGGCAAGTTACTTTCACGGTTTAGTAGCAGACAGAAAAGTTGGAAGCATCCCAGCCATTCTGGATGGCGAAGTTGGACCTGTCACTTCAAATGAGAGAAATGGTAAATTATTTGCTGAGCTTTACATGGGGCTATTTGGTACAGGGGTTCTACGGGCTCATATTGATATAGAGACATTTCAATCGGGTCATGTACTGAACGACATGGATAGAGCGGCGATGGGCCAGGGAATTGAAAGACATGAAGTGCGTACAACTATATTTTCCACGTCAGACGACAAAGCCCAGGGCCCTGATGGATACACTGCACCATGTTTCTAGAAATTGTGGGCTCAGATGTGACAGCTTTAATTCTAGAGTTTTTTGCTTTAGTGGAGCTGCTAAGGAGACTTAATTGCACATCTGTCGCACTCATACCGGAGAAAGAGGACAATCTGAAGGTTGGCAACTTTAGGACCATCTCTTGCTGTAACGTTCTGTACAAAATCATCGCAAAGATCATTGCGAATAGAATTGAGCATGTCCGCCAAAAAATTACCATCACAAAGATCATTTCATGACAGAATCATCTCTTGCGAACATAATTATCACAAAGAACATTTTGTGAAAGGAAGGAAATTATCAGATAATGCGATGTTGGCTCAAGAACTGGTACGTGGTTATGGTAAACCACGGTCATCACCCAGATCTATGATTATGGTTTATCTAAAAAGGGCATTTGACACAGTTCCATGGGATTGCTTGGAGGAGATACTATCTGGTTTTAGGTTTCCTGATATACTCACTGCTAGGAATATGGAATGTGTCAGAAGATCAATATTTTCCATTGCAGTTAATGGGAAGCTCTTTGACTTCTTAAAAGGTGAGAGGGGTGTCTGTCAGGGGATCCACTATCACCTCTGCTGTTTTTCATATGTATCGAGTACTTCTCAAGGTTTTTAAATAGGAAGGGGAAATTGAGTCTCTTTTCACATCATCCCAGGTGTGAGAGTCTGAGGATCACTCACCTAGCATTCGCAGATGATTTGATGTTGTTTTCCAGAGCTGACAAAGATTTGGTCCATATTCTTATGTCAACACTGAATGAATTTGAATAGACATCCAGCTTGGCAATTAATGCTGGGAAGTCCCAGTTCTTTAGAGTTGGGATGAAGAAAGACTTAAGCTTTAAAGGTATACCCTGGGCCACCTTTCCTATGAGGTACCTGGGTATTTCGTTAGACTCGAGTAAGCTTAAGGTCTCAGGGTTTGATACGTTGCTGGGAAAGGTGGATAAGGAGATAGCCAGGTTGAAGAGGTATACTCTTTCTTATGCGGGAAAGTTAGAGTTGATCAAATCAGTGGTTCAGGGTATTATTGGTCTCTAGATACATCATTTTATCATACAAGGTAATGGAATGGAATGACTGGAGCAGAAGTGTAAGCATCTCCCGTGGGGAGAAAAGAAACACAACAAAGTAGCATGTAAAAGACTTTGCACGCCCAGAACAAATGGAGGCCTGGGAATTCGGGATTTCAAGATCTGGAATGTGATAGTCATTGCTCAGTAGTTATGGGACATCCACACAAAGAAAGATTCATTGTGGGTTAAGTGGGTACATTCCCACTTTCTATGCAAGGACATCATTTGGCTTATTCATCCAAGGTCCCTTAGAAGTCATATCTCTGAGAAGTATTCTCTTTACTTTGCAAATCTCTGTGAGCTTAGAGACAAGCTGAGGACAATATCTGATGGGAGTGTTGACTGACTTAAGGAGATGATGGCAGTATGGGTAGGCTCAGGCAAGTTCACTGAAAGGGCATATGATCATCTACATAAGGCAATCTACCCACATCTATATGACTTACCTGGCTTGCTGAGGGAGAGATTCTACCAGGTGCTCTGGTGAGGTTTCATACCACCTAGATTTTCATTTATTACATGGCATCTATCTCTAGGGCGATTACAAACTAAGGATAAATACCATGATGGATACGAGGAGCCCACGAATTATAGTTGCTCCTTATGTCACTTGGAGGTTGAGACTCATGGTCATCTATTCTTTCGGTGTATATTTTTCTGAGTTATATGGGACAGGGTACGAGCCTGGATAGGCTTGAGAAGAAACATGCAATCTATTATAACCTCTGAGAAATAGATTAGGAGGCATGTGAGAGGCTCAAAATTTAAAAATTAAGATGTGTCTTCTATCCCCGGCAGCCTCGGTTTACTACGCCTGGAACAAGAGGAACAAAGTCGTTAAGGAAGGGCAACAACCAGATTCAACAATAGTCTTGAAACTTATTCAGAGGGACTGCTATATGATCCTCAACAGGATATTCCCAGATGAAATGGTTTTTTTTAGTTGTGGGGTTGGACGTACTAGTTTATGCTTGGAGTACATGGATGTTACTTGTTTGTATGTACACGGCCAGTTTTCTTTCCTGGCCAGCTTTTGGGTAGCTGCACGGGATTTTTCTTCACGATTTTTTTTTGCACATTTTGAGGATGGAGAAGCATGTGCACTATGGCTGGTGAGGGTGGGAGAGCCGCCTTTTCTCAATTGGTTCCATGGCCACAGGTGGCTGGGTTTGCACCCGGTCTGGGAGTCATTAGAAGTCTAGCAGCCAGTTTTAACTTATGATTTGATGGGAAAATCCTTGGTATGAGGTAGCGGGTCAGTTGACTAGCGCAAGCAAAACCTACTAATCCACTGCCAGTTATTACTTATGATTTGATAGTTGCGCAATTTACCAGCGCTACACTGTAAATTGCAAGATGGAATTAGGCTATCCATTTGCCTAAACTAGAAAAGATGGTTACAAAACTGTTATACAGGACGTGCGTGATAAAAGTTACACCTGTTCTCCTCATCATTAGGAGGTCTATCTATGGGAAACCTAGGAGGACTACTGACTACGGTGAACTTGTGCTCGGGCCCATAAAGAAAACCCCGAATCTCATCCAGAGATTGTTATTAAAGGCCAATAACACTTCTTTATCTTCATTTTAGAGGTGTACATGGTAGAAATGTTTCATCAACTCTTCTAGGAGTCGAAATGCCACTACATATAACTGAATGCCACCAGCAGACTATATCATCTTTAGCTTCTCCGATTTGCGGAAGGCCGAATCCACTTTCTTGGTTTGGAAGACCGGTGGTTATTCTTACATTTGCTAGATCATCGTTAGCTTCTCCAAGTTTTCCGAAGGGCCGGTGCATTATTTGATAAACTTAACTAGCCAATCCAGTGGTTAGCTAAGGTTTATCCATCAGTTGTAGAAGGTCGTTGGTTCACAATAGTCGGCGGTTAATTGAAGGTCGTCGGTTTCACCTGAGCGGGAGGCTAACTAAAGGGGTTAGCATTTAGGTCCCCTAGCTATAGCATGTATTCCAAGGGATATGTATTACGGTTTTGTATTAACGGGAGTTGGCTAATGTGCGTACTCCCATTGACACTCATGGTTCTTTTTAT
Source organism: Rubia yunnanensis (assembly GCA_037428765.1). NCBI lineage: Eukaryota > Viridiplantae > Streptophyta > Magnoliopsida > Gentianales > Rubiaceae > Rubia > Rubia yunnanensis. The sequence continues at coordinate 113,284,125 of CM075061.1, read as the reverse complement.
TTACCTACACCTTCATCGAAAGAGCTTTATCAGCCCTCTGGGGAAAATAAAAGAAGAAAAAAGGTGAATATTTTCCTTCATCTTTTTGGAGGCTGATTTCTTCAATTTCATAAACTTTTCACCAATAGATCATTGATGTGTCCATTTTATGTGCATAATTTCGTACTTTTTGGGGTCACTATTGTGCTCTTTTATTATCAAGAACTTGTGTTTTACCTTGAAACTCTCTTAGGAGGGGTAAGAGCAACTTTATGCTCTTTTTCCTCTTCTAAGTGGATTTTACATGACGAAGGAAGAACATGGAGACTTGAAGACCGGAGGCCATTGAAAATCCCTTTTTGAAAACCTTGAAGACTTGCTTCAAAGAATTGAAGACTTGAAGACCGGAGGCCGTCGAAGACCATATTTTTGAAGACTTTGAAAACTTTCTTCAAAGAGTTGAAGACTTGAAAAATGAGAGGAATCATTGTGAAGATGAGTGTTTACCAAAAGTAGAAAAAAAGAAGACAAGGTTAAGTTCTCGCACGCGTCGCGAGTTGCGACGAACTCGTCGCGAGTTGCGATGAACTCGTCGCGAGTTGCGATGAACTCATCGCGAGTTGCGACCAATGGGTGGCCAGAACCTAACCTTATCCTTTTTGTACTATAAATAGCACTCTCTTTCCTCTCATTTATATCTTCTTCTTTTCTACGTTTGGTACTATTTTCTAACCCTAGCTTCTACCATTTTTCATCTTTGAATTCTCTTGTGTTATGTTTGGTTTGTTAGTATTAATTAGCATGAACTCTTGTAGCTAAATCTAGTTCTTGTGAGTAACTGACTCAGGCTTCCAAGCCCGTGTCTTAAGAACAATTTGTAGCCTATTTGATACTCTTACTATTATGCATTTATGGAGCATTGAATGTGTTTGTTAATGTCATTAATATTCTTGAAAGCTTGAGTATATTAAGTACTTGTATGATATACTTGTTAGGGTTTGGGGAAATGAGTTTATTTCCCGTTTTCTTGATAGGAATCCAAGAGTATGATTTAGAACTTCTGATTGTGTTGATGGATTGATAATTACTAGATGAATATGATAATGTTGAACTCTTTGTCATGTTTTTTGCTTGTAGCAAATGAGAGAAGTCTATGAATGTCGATCGTTCTTGACTAATCTTATGTAAATGCATGAATTGGTTATATGATTAGACATGTTGTAGTGTTTATAAGTGTTGCAAAGCTTGTTGATTCTTCATGATAAATGCCATTAATGGGATACTTTTAGTCGTGTTTCGACTACGGGAGTCATTGGTGTGGTTTGATAAGAGATGTCAAATTCACTCTTGCAAACTACTATCTAAGAATGATAGAGTTTAGTCTTTACAACAAGTAGTGAAAGTAGTAAATAGGTTGCAGGTTCAATAATGGATAAGAGGCTTGGAAGTGGAAGTCAATTGCGCCCAAGGTTCCGTCAATTGTTGCTTTAATCTTGTCTTTAGTTGTCTTGCATGATTAGCATAGTTCTCTTTCTTTGCTAATTGTTGTCTTTCAATTTGATAACTTATTATCAAAAACCAACCAAACCCCCCTTTTTCTACATGCTTTATATGTATCTATATATGTATATGCCTAGTATGCTTTCTCCTATATATGTTTAAATACTTGAAAAGATCCCTCTTCTCGTGGACGACCCCGACTTGTCATTATCTACTTAATTGTAGATAGGAAGCATTAGGGCTTAAAAGTATTAACTTTGAGAGGTACGACGACGACCTCCCAATCATGTTTAAATAGATTCTCCTATAGATTCCACACCTATTCATGTGAAATTCGTGAAAGTTTTTTTTATCTTATTTTCGTTCAGGAGCAAGGGTTTATTACAAGGGTTTAAGAAGTTCTTCGGATTCAGATCTTCTTGGAAGTATTCATCAAATAGGGTTTGTGACCGTATATTCTTGGCATTTTTATCCTGGTTGGTGAAATTTACTTGAATTTGGTGGGGATCAATCCATCAAAGGACAAGTGTAGTTCTTGATTTTTTCTGGATAGGCTATGCACATACAAGATCCGATCTTTCAAAGGATTTGGAGTTGTTAATGTTGCCCTGGATTCGTGTGGATACTTGGAGCGGTGAGGACCAATAAAAAAATCCAAACTTGTTAAAGTATTGATTTTTATGGTGATCACAAACTGAACTGTTTAAAAGGGTTGATTAAATTATTCATCATTGAATTTGATCAACTCCGTTAGCTTTCTTGAAGAGGAGACGGTGCAGCAAAAATTTTCTTCGTTTGAAGGGTTTTTATAAATCTTTGCAGTTTGCAGTTGCTTGGTAGATCAAATAGTGGCCTATTACTTGTCAGGGTTTGTTCTTTCCGGTGAGGCGGTGCGGCAACAAGTGTTCTCATCCGTAGGATTTGGAAAATTCCTTACGGTTTTTGAAAGAGTTCCTTGGTGGATCAAACCGGGGTAGCATACACACTACTCAAGTTCAAAACATAATATTAAAAACTCTACTTTCTAGTGTGTTTGCTAGAATTTAATAGTGTTTTGTGTGGATTATTCATGTCGTGTGGGGAGATACGGCAGTCTCCCTGTGTGCATTCGATAAGTTAGTCAAATTGTAGATATAAGCACTTTGAGGGATGAATTGAGGAACATGGTTGGTGGAAATAGCACCAATTGGCATGGATTTATTCCCCTAAAATTCCAGATATCATGGAGGGGATTTGTCACGTATGCCAGTTGGAAGTGGAAGTTTCTTAGGTGTAAAGTTTCGCAAGTAATATGGGGTCGAGTGTGGAATTAGATTGGTTTAAGGTAGAATACACAAAAAATAGGAAGCTCGAAAACTTGGGTGTAGAGACAAGTGAGGGATTCAAATAGTACTAAATGAGCTTACATTGTTGGGCATGGAGAGCCGAGGTGAGGCTGGGCAGCAGTCGTCAGGAATTGGAGCTAGTAGTCAGGCGCTAGATACAGGGTGTTGGGCGCTGGACAAATTGGCACTAGACACTGAGTCTTAGGCACTGGACACTAGGCACTCACTGGGTCCTTGATGTTTGTAATGGGCGCCAGGTGTTGGGCGCTGGAAACGGCCACTGGGAGCTGGACGGTAGAAACTAGGCACTGGCACTGGACGCTGGAAACGGGTACTAAGCACCAGATGCTTGTAAAGGGAGCCAGGTGCTGGGCATGAGCTCTAGGCGCCAGACACTGGAGATCGGCACTTGCTAGTGGCTTTAAGGTGTTGGGCTCTGGATGATATACACTGCGCGCCAGGTGCTAGAAATGGACACTGGTCGCCAAGTGCTTGAAATGAGCACTACAAGGCATTCAACACTGGACTCCGGCAGCAGGCACTGGGTTTTGGGTGCCAAGCGGTGGACAACGAGCATTGGCTGTATGCATCTGGATTTAACAGATGGGGTTGTAGGACTCAACACTCGAGTCTTATGGCTGGAATTTAACTTGGATTTAATGGAAATTTGGCAAAGGGTTTCTTGGAGGATCACCTAGCCTAGATTGTTACTTGGATTTGATGGTTTCTAAGCACCCTATACTCGTGCTACACTTGTGTAAAATTGGCATAAAGTTGTCCATTAGCTCAAAATGGAGTGGGCAATTACATAATTGCCACACATGATGCACGCGGTATAAGTGTGTCCATTCTCTCCATCTTTAGGGAGGCTACTTTACTGGGGTACACAAGAGTTATAGGCACGACCTTACAACACTCTTTACCATTAAACTAACCCCGCTGCCACTAAAAAGAACGCTGTGAAAGCTAAGAACATCTTTCTTTTCACCATATTAGGGGTGTATATGGTAGAAGCAGATCCCCAATCATGCCAAGGATGTCACAATGACGTGTCCAGCTTCATATGGATTTAAACAACAACTGCAAACCACTCAAGACCCGAGGACATCACACTCGGCTGCACTAGGAGTTTTCCCTATCATGACTCGAATGAAGCTACATCACAGTTTCAAGGACATATTTCAAGACCCGAGACCTTAACTCTCGGCTGCTTTAGGAGTCCATATGAAGAGCCAGCTAATTTTACTGGTTTTTTATATATGGGTCTGGGTTTTATCAAAATCTACTCGCAATTTTGGACATGCATGTCTGGCTAGATATCACATTGCCGGCTTGGAGAAGGCCTCGTGTAACACCCCCAAACCCAAAATGCAAGTATTGGGTAAGGTTTGAGTGTTCTACCGAAAAGGCCAGTAATAACGAGCAATTAAAATTTATGCAGAACCGTTTTAAGTAATTCAGAAGCCTAATTTACTATTATAGTGAAAAGGATTTATTTCAGATGTCAAACAAAAGTTTGACCTAATTGCTACAGAATCCAAGTTCACTTTAAAACTCCTAACAGTTTACCCAGGATCTTTATCAGACGAAGTAAAGACAACAAACACTCTTCTCTTACTATTCTTCTTCACCTGCAAAAGAGTTGTTTAACTAGGGTAAGCTCCTTGCTTAGTGAGGTTCCATCGCCAGTATTTACCCAGTTGAGTTTTAGTGATCACAGAATAACAATTAACAACTAGCCACGTATGTCCTAGCGCACGGTAAAAAGGATACGGGTGGTTAATGCCAAGTTACCGCTAAGTGCCGGTATGGAAATTGTGACTAACATACACAATATAACCCAGTCAGTGATGCCCGAAGGCTATCAGTTCAGAATTCACTTCCCCATTCACGCCAGTGTTCAGTTACGAGCTCGTATCAGTCAGGTGGTTATGCTAGCATACCAAACTCCACGTGTAGCCGGTCTAATCAGACGGTCTGGTCAGTATCATTCCCCACCAACTTCGACCAATCTACAATCGCATCAGGGTCCCTCGAAATTCACAGATAGGTAATCAGGTAGCAGGTAATTCAAGTTTGACATGGAAAGATAAAGTACAAGCCGGTCATCAGAGAAGTATATGATTCAAGTTTGACACGGAAAGATAAAGTACAAGCCGGTCTTTCACAAAAAATATCAGAGCAGTTCAGAAGTTTAGTTTCACGATAATCTAGTATTGTATGATAAAATACACACTTAATTCAACAGTCAGTAAATACCATCGTTCGAGTGTAACCATCATATCTTTCTCTCATGGCTAGAGTATCAAATAAAAAAGGTTTGAGTATCAGGTTACGAGTACAGGGGTTCGAGTACTTACATTTCGAGTAGTTGGGAAGGAGGTTTGAGCAAAGAGCTCAAGTGGAGAAGGTTCTAGTGGTATAGGTATCAGGTGGTACTGGTTCGAGTGGTAAATGGTATCAGTTCGAGTGGTGAGGTTCAGTTGGAGAGATTCTAAAGGTACAGGTTTAGTTGGTGAGGTTCGAGAGGTAAGGTTCTAGTGGCACTAGTTCAAGAGGTAAGGTTCAAGAGGTAAAGGTTTCCGTAGTACTAGTTCGAGGGGTAAGGTTGAAGGGGTACAGTTCAAGAGGTAACAGTTTTGGTGATATTAGTTCGAGAGGTACATGTTCGAGAGGTGAGGTTCGAGAGGTAAAGGTTTCAGTAGTACTAGTTTGGGGGGTAAGGTTCGAGGGGCACAGTTTGAGGGGTACAGTTTAAGGGGTAAAGGTTTTAGGGACACATGTTCGAGGGGTAAAGGTTTCAGGGAACTAGTTCGAGGGGTAAAGGCTTCAGGAACACATATTCGAGGGGTTTTAGGGAATTAGTTCGAGGGGTAAGGTTTGAGGGGTAAGGTTCGAGGGGTAAGGTTCGAGGGACACATGTTCGAGGGGTAAAGTTTCCAGGGAACTAGTTCGATGGGTAAGGCTTCAGGGACACATATTCAAGGGGTAAAGGTTTCAGGGAACTAATTCCAGGGGTAAAGGTTTTAGTAGTACTAGTTTGAGGGGTAAGGTTTGAGGGGTACAATTCGAGGGGTAAAGGTTTCAGGAAACTAGTTCGAGGGGTACAGTTCGAGGGGTACAGTTCGAGAGGTAACGGTTTCGGTGATATTAGTTCGAGAGGTACAGGTTCGAGAGGTGAGGTTCGAGAGGTAAAGTTTTTGGTGGGGGGTCGAGGGGTAGTATTTTGGCAGGGGTTCGAGAGGTAATATTTTGGAAGGGGTTCGAGAGATAGTATTTTGGTAGGGGTTCGAGAGATAGAGCTTTAACAGGGGTTCGAGAGGTAAAGTTTCAGCAGGGGTTCGAGAGAAAGAGCTCCAACAGAGGTTCGAGAGGTAAAGTTTCAGCAGGGGTTCGAGAGGTGGAGTTGCAGTAGGGGTTCGAGAGGTAAAGTTTCAGCAGGGGTTCGAGAGGTGGAGTTGCAGCCGGGGTTCGAGAGGTGGAGAGTTTAGCTCGAGAGATTCAAGTTCTGATGGCATTATATATATATGTAAACATAAACTCAGATTTTACTAAATTTGTGCTAGGTCGATAAAACACTCACCTTGGTTAGACTTGGGCTTGGGCAACTTCTGTTTCCTACTTTACCACTATTCACCACTATTCTTTGGTATGAATTTTGTTTGCTGCGTGAGAAGGTAAGAGTTGGGGATCTAATATTTATACTAGATAAAACATAGGTTCTAACACCTACTCAACCTAAAATTTTATCCTGTAACCTCAAACCTACTCCTCATGTCCGCCGTTCATTCCTTCCCAGTAATACCACTTGCCCGAAAAATTACTTTGGATAATTTTTCACATCCGCTGCTAGCTTTTCCCTTCATGGTAATTTCTTGCATTTATTTATTCCTTGGCTCATTTATTTGCTTATTATTACTATTGTCATATAATATATATATGTATGATTATGTGTATTTTCTTTGTGGTAATTTCTCTTACTTATTTGTTTATTTATTTATTGTTATTAGTATTATTATGAATTTTTTTTATTTTAAAAAATACACGTATATGTATATTTCGGAAAATTTAAAGGAAAGATGGGAATTTTTTTTGATAAAATTTAATTATTACATGTACTCTGATTTCATTTCGGTAGGGGTTTTCACACCACGTATAGATGAGGTAGAAGCGGATTTATTGGTTTGGATAGTGAGTTTGTTCTCATTCCTATACCACTTTTTCATGCTTTTGCTTTCAGTTTCCGACTTGTTTTGGGATTTGCATTTTATTTCCCTCGGCTCATCATCACTTAGCCAAGGGTGAGAATAACTAAATTTGTATTTCGTGGGGGTGCCCGAAAAGGCACCCCTCCCCCCCCTTCCCGCGGTCATTCCACCGCATTTTCTATTTACCATATTTACCCTCGAAAGAGATCTCTCAAAAAAGCTCTAGGCAAAAAAGAAGAAAAAAGGCGTAGCTTTTCCTTCATCTTTTTGGAGACGAATTTCTTCAATTTCATTTACTTTTCACCCATGGATCATGATTAAATGGATTCTCCTATGGATTCCGCACCTAGTCATGTGAAAATCGTGAAAGTTTTTAATCTTTTTTCATTTTGGAGCAAGGGTTTAATAGAAAGGTTTAAGGAGTTCTACGGATTCGGATCTACTTGGAAGTATTCATCAATAGGGTTTGCAATCACAATCTGTGGTTGAAAATTCGTGGCGGTTTTGATCCTCGTGGTTTCATTTACTCGAATTTGGTGGGCACCATTCCATCAAAGGACGAGTGGAGTTTTTGGATAGTCTACGCACGTGCAAGATCCGATCCTTCAAAGGATTTGGTGTTGTACATGTCACCTTAGACTCGGGTGGATTCGTGGAGTGGTGAAGATCAAATAAATAACCAAACTTGTTACGATTTTGGTTTTTCGGCGATCATATAAAAGGGTTTGATTAAATTCCTCACCATAAATTTAATCAAGTCCTAGAGTTATAGATCAGATTTCTTCAAGAAGAGGCGGTACGGCAGCAAACTTTTTCATCCGTAGGGTTTTGACAAATCTGTGTTATTTACGGCTGCTTGGTGGATCAAACCGTGATGCATATACACTACCCAGGTTTACTGAATCTCTACTAAACCTTTATTTTCTAGTGTTTTTACTGGAATTTACTAGGTTTTAGTTAGAAGTGTTTGTTTTGTGTAGATTATTTGTGTCCTTGTGTGTATCTGATACGTTAGTCGGATTGTTCTCTTGTTTTCCTACCTATTGTTCATTGGTCACTATAGATGTGAATGGTGCTTCATCATCTGCCCCTATGAATTGCAAGAAGAAGTTAAAAAAGAGGGAGAATAAAATTGGTATTCAAGTCCAGGCCAAGGGTTCAGATAATGGCCAAGAGCATCAAAATCTGAGTTTAGCACCGCACCCAGACAGTGGGTTTATCTATTGTTGGAAAAGAAGAGGCAATGGGATGATCCAGAGATACTCATGGAGAAATCAATCACTGGAGCTATATCAAACAGTGGAGATGTTATTGATTTTGTTCTTACAGAGGAGGAGATCAACAAGGCCTATAACAATCCATTTTACGGCTTTGTAGGGGTCTTCCCAGGCTTGTTTTCGGGGATGTATGCTATTCAAAAACTGCTAGTGGCTAAATGGAATGTAGCTTGTATGGTCTAGTTGAAGTTAAATGGATTTTTCATGTTTAAGTTTGATAGTGCCGAGGATAGGGATATGGTGATGAAGGGGCCAAACCATTATATAAATGGTAAGAAATTGTTCATAAAGGAGATTGCTGAGACATGAAAGATTGACATGAAAATCCAGGCCATTAAGCCAATATGGATTTGGATGGAACATTTGGCTAAGGGATACTGGCACAAGAAGGCATTAGAAAATATAGCAAGCTCTATTGGAGAACATATCCTCGTGGATAATGGCACATTAGAACTAAGAGGTTACTCTGTCCGACTCTTAGTTTGGATAGACACTTCCAAGAATTTGAAGGAGAAGATTATTTTTTGAGTCCTAAGTGGTGATACCCACACTCAAAAAATAATTTATGATTACGCCATCCTTAGTGCCCAAATTGTGGAGAAAACACTCATCTAATGGAAGGGTGTGAAGAATTCTAGAAAAATAGAGAGGAGGCGGGAAAATCTCATACAATATTGATTGCAAAACATGGTGATGAGGAACGGAAAAATTTCAAGGAAAAATGTGGATATAAGCATCATGTTTGGGTAAAGAAAATGCAAGGAGAAAATGTTGGGGATAATCCAAGTTCAGAATCGGTCCAAGGTGGGGGCAATACAGATGTTGACAGTAAACCCTCAGATACTGGTGAGTCTAAAAGAAGAAGGAAGGGTAAAGGCGTCCTAACCAAGGAGGAGGTTGATAAAAATTTAAATCATGGCCTTAAGGGAGTAAATCATGGGACTGGGTAAGTCACAGATGAAAAATATTTTAGCCCTGGGCAACTGACGGATGCGGTAACCCATGGCGCTGGGCACCTGGCAGATGCAGCATGCCGTGGCACTGGGCAATGGGCAGATGGGGTAGACCATGGCGCTGGTCAGGAAAGCACTACTGAACAGGATGGATCCAGGGAATGCCAGGTAACCAGTCATGGGAGTAGCGCTTGACATGGCTTCAGCGCCAGGAAAAACCGTGGCACAGAAAATGCACGTAGCGCTGGTGAACAAAACTGTGATGCAGCAAGTGAAAAATTAGAGGAAGAACCTGCATTCGGAGATGATAACCACCCTATTTCTAGGGCTGGAAAATTGCCCATACAAATGACCCATCTAGAGGGTAGGGGCCAAGAATTCCACGAGTGAATAGAAGCAAAAGTAGCCCTCCGTCTAGATCTTGTGCTACCACTAGAACCCGGAGTAAGAGTCGTTCACAAATTCCTGGACCGGGATATGGAGTTCCGAAACCATATCAACAACTTTTGAGTGCCATAAGAAGTAATTCAGAAAATTCAGGCAATGACTCTAATGATGGCGGTGGTCTGAAGCCAAAAGGGACCTCAGTTTGCTCAATGAATATAGCCTCGATGAATGTTAGGGGTTTATCAGCCCCTGTAAGATGGAGATGGGATAGAGAGATCATCTCCAAAAATAATGTAGGCCTTTGCAGCCCGCTGGAAACAAAATTGGAGGAGAGGGCTTTAAGTATTTTCTTGAAAAGCTTCAAGGGTTGGAAACATGCCCATAATTTTGAGTCATGGTCAAATTCGAGAATATTGGTCATCTAGGATCCAAAAGCTTACAAGGTTGACGTCCTTGGGAAGATGCCTCAATGTATTCACCTAAAGGTGCGCAACATATCTACCTTCGTGAACCTCCCTGATCAAATAGTCAGCTTCATAAGGAGTGACACATCAAAGTAATGGCTGAAGATAACCCCCTCAATGCAAAACTCCATCGTGCAATACATACCTCGGGGATTTTAATCTCATCTTTCTTGCCTCAACTACATTTTCTGGTAGAACTCCATCTCGAAGGTAACTAATGATAGGTTTTATCCAAGATTCTCCCACTTTAAGGGCTATTACCACCTACTCCTCAAAACTACGCTTATTTAATGTCTCCGTAAATAGTTGCTTTTTGGATTGAATTCCCAAATCTAATGAAGCAAGCTTGTTTAAAGCATCTTCCTTATTGTTATCCTCTCTTGGAACCTATGTCGGGGTGTATGTTCAAAATCAATTCAATAAAGGCTTCACTACCTCCAGATATTCCCTTACCTCGCATTCCCCGTTAACTTGTTGGAATAAAATCTGCGAATCACGGAATATCTCCAAATTCTCCACCTTAAGCTTCTAAGCCAGATGCAACCCTGCAATGAAAGCCCCATACTCAACTTCATTGTTCGAGGTCGTAAACTCAAAATGCAACGCACACGGGTAATCCTTGCCCTCGAGACAAGTGAGCAACACCCCTGCTCCACTTCCCCCCTCGTGTGAGGAACCATCCACATAAAACTTCCTTACCTCATTCTTTTGAACATCCCCATTCAACTCGATAGGCTCTATTGTATCCCCTATAAAATCTACAAGGGTTTAACCCTTTATTATTATTTTAGGGTGGAACTGTATGTCATGCTCTTCTAGCTCAACAACCCATTTCATCATTCTCCCTGGAGCCTCTGGATTTAAAAGAATTTGTCTAATAGGGCGATTGGTAAGTAATACTATCATATGCCCTTGGAAGTAAGGACGCAACCTTCGTGCCACATGTACCAGTGCCAAGATCAATCTCTTGAGAGTTGTATACCTTGTATCAGGCCCCTGCAAAGCTCAACTTACAAACTATATGAGATTTTTCTTTCTCTCCTTGACATTACTAGTATGGAACTGACAACAAAAGGTGAAGCTGAATTGTACAAGAATAATACCTCATCTTTCTCCAACCTCATAAGGGTTGGCAATACGCGAAGGTGTTATTTCAACTATTTGAATGCATCCTCACATTTCTCTGTCCAATTGAACGTCTTTGCTCTTCGAAGCACATAAAAAAAGGTAAATGCTTGATATGAATCCCCTTGCGAAGAATTTCGATTGCAGAATTAAGATCTTTGACAAAACAAGGGAACTCGCAAACCCTTCAATGTCGCACAAATTCAAGGTCTAGCCCTTGGGGTACACTCAATTTTGACTCACTCTCTAACTAGCCCTCAAGATTAGATTACAAGGTTTATTGATACTTAACTAGCCCTCGGGGTTAATAAATAATGAAATAGCTCCCAAGCAAAGAGTATGAACTCAAGAGGTTGAATTTTGATTGATGAAAGTGGTGTCAAATTCGTCCAAAGGCCTACCCTATTTATAGGGTTACAATCTTTCCCCAGCTGGAAACTGAATTTACTTATGGCAGCTTTAAGAAACTAAAACCATATCTAACTAAAATACCTAAAATAAATGGTAATCTGGTTGAATTCTTCAAGAAGTAACCTTGAAAAATATTACCTTATCTAATCTTACCAAATCTAATTCTAATCAGAATAAAACTGAATATACTAAACCTTAATGGGCTGTATTTTCAAAATTCAGCTCTTCAAAGCCCACATGGCCGAACTGTCAGTCCATAAATCCAAAATGAAATAATTTTACAATATTTTATAGTGGTCACACAACCTCATTAAAAACCCAGTGGGAAAAAAGAGTATAGTGCTATTCATGATGTCTTCAGTTCGTCGACAATCTTGAATAATGAATCCAAGATGTCGATGGTGACTCCTTCTTCAATTCTTCATCATAAAGGCGATCAATCAAAGCATTTAAAGCAGCATCCCTAAGCTTAGTCCTTGATCTAATCATAGGTCCCCCATGTCACTTAGAGGATCCCGAACATATCCTTTAAATGTTTGATCAAGTCATGGAATGTCTTCATTTATGGTGGTTGTGAAAACCCCAACCGAAATGAAATTAGAGTACATGTAATAATTAAATTTTATCAAAACAAATTCCCATCTTTCCTTTAATTTTCCGAAATATATATATATATATATATGATGGTAATAATACTAATAACAATAAATAAATAAGTAAGAGAAATTACCAAGATGAAATTACACTTAATCATACATATATATATATATATACATTATATGACAATAGTAATAATAAGCAAATAAGTGAGTAAAGGAATAATTAAATGCAAGAAAATTACCATGAAGAAAAGCTGAACCCGAATGTGAAAAATTATCCAAAGTAATTTTTTGGAGTAAGTGGTATTACCGGGAAGGGAATGAACGGCGGACGTGAAAGAGTTTGTCCAAAGTAATTTTGGGCAAGTAGGCTTGAGGTTTACGGGACAAAATTTCAGGTTGAGTAGGTGTCAGAACCTATGTTTCATCTAGTATAAATATTAGATCCCCAACTCTTACCCTCTCACGCAGCAAACAAAATTCTTACCAAAGAACAGTGGTGAACAGTTGTAAAGTAGGAAATGGAAGTTTCCCAAGCCCAAGTCTAACCAAGGTGAGTGTTGCATCACCCTAGCACGAATTCAATAAAATCTGAGTTTATGCTTACATATATATATATATAATGCCATCAGAACCTGACTCTCTCAAGCTACAACTCTCCACATCTCAAACCCCTGCTGTAACTCTCCACCTCTCGAACCCCTGCTGCAACTCTCCACCTCTCGAACCCCTGCTGCAACTCTCCACCTCTCGAACCCCTGCTGCAACTCCACCTCTCGAACCCCTGCTGCAACTTCCATCCTCTCGAACCCCTGCTGCAACTCTCCACCTCTCAAACCCCTGCGAAAACTCCACCACTCGAACCCCTGCTGAAACTATACCTCTCGAACCCCTATTGAAGCTCTATCTCTCGAACCCCTACCAAAATACTACCTCTCGAACCCCTGCCAAAATACTTCCTCTCGAACCCCTGCTAAAATACTACCTCTCGAATCCCCTGCCAAAACTCTACCTCTCGAACCCCTGCCACAACTGTACCTCTTGAACCCCTGCCACAACTCTACCTCTCGAACCCCTGTTGAAGCTCTATCTCTCGAACCCCTGCCAAAATACTACCTCTCGAACCCCTGTCAAAATACTTCCTATCGAACACCTGCCACAACTCTACCTGTTAAAACCTACCGAAAATCCCACCTCTCAAATGCCTACTAAAACCTTTACCCCTCGAATATGTATCCCTGAAGCCTTTACCCCTTGAACTAGTCCCTGAAACTTTACCCCTCGAATATGTGTCCCTGAAGCCTTTACCCCTCAAACTAGTTTCCTAAAACCTTTACCCCTCGAATATGTGTCTCTGAAGCCTTTACCCCTCGAACTATTTCCATGAAACCTTTACCCCTCAAATATGTGTCCCTAAAGCCTTTACCCCTCGAACTGGTTCCCTGAAACCTTTACCCCTCGAATATGTGTCCCTGAAATCTTTACCCCTCGAACTGTACCCCTCAAACTAGTACTACTAAAACCTTTACCTCTCGAACCTCACCTCTCGAACCTGTACCTCTCGAACTAATATCACCGAAACCGTTACCTCTCAAAATATACCCCTCAAACCTTACCCCTTGAACCTTACCCCTCGAACTAGTACTACCGAAACCTTTACCTCTCGAACCTTACCTCTCAAACTAGTGCCACTAGAACCTTACCTCTCAAACCTCACTAACTGAACCCGTGCCTTTCGAATCTCTCCAAATTAACCTCACCACTCGAACTGATACCATTTACCACTCGAACTAGTACCACCTCATACCCATACCACTAAAACCTTCTCCACTTGAGCTCTTTATTCGAACCTCTTACCCAACTACTCGAACTGTAAGTACTCGAAACCTGATACTCGAACCTTTTTACTCGATACTCTAGCCATGGGAGAGAGATATGACGGTTACACTCAAATAATGGTATTTATTGACTGTGGAATTAAGTGTGTATTTTATCATACTGTACTAGATTCTCATGAAATTGAACTCATGAACTGCTTTGATAATTTCTGTGAAAGACCGGCTTGTACTTTATCTTGCGGTGTCAAACTTGAATCAAATACTGCTTTGATGACTGGCTTGTACTTCATCTTGTCGTGTCAAACTTGAATTTCATGCTACCTGATTACCTGTCTATAAATTTTAGGGCCCCGACACGATTGTAGTTTGGTCAAACTCGGTGGGGAACGGTACTGACTGAACCGTTCGATTATACCGGCTACACGTGGAGTTTCGTATGCTAGCATAACCACCTAACTGATACGAGCTCATAACTGAACACTGGCGTGAATGGGAAAGTGAATTCTGAACTGATAGCCATCGAGCTTCACTGATTGGGTTATGTCGTGTATGTTAGTCAAAGTTGCCATATAGGCACTTGGCGGCAACTCGGCATTAACCACATGTATCCTTTTTACTGTGTGCTAGCACATACGTGGCTAGTTGTTAATTGTTAATTGTTATTCTATGATTATTAAAACTCAACTGGGTAAATACTGGTGATGGAACCTCACTAAGCAAGGAGCTTACCCTAGTTAAAAAAACCCTTTTTCAGGTGAACAAGAACAATAAGAGAAGAGTGCTTATTGCCTTTACTTCGTTTGATAAAGATCCTGGGTAAACTGTTAGGAGTTTTAAAGTGAACTTGGATTCCGTAACAGTTAGGTGAAACTTTTGTTTGACATTTTTAATAAATCCTTTTCACTGTAATAGTAAATTAGGCTTCTGAATTACTTAAAACGCTTCCACATAAACTTTAGTTGCTCGTTATTACTGGCCCTTTCGACAACACGCTCAAACCCGACTCGATACTTACGTTTTGGGTTTGGGGTGTTACAGATGTGGTATCGGTGTAATTCTCAAACCAAGTAAAGGAAAATTCATACTTACCATAATAAAATATTCTAGAGGAAACTAAGTGAATTGTGAATAATGTGGGGGGGGGGGGTGGGGGCTAGTTAGGTATAAATTGTCAAGATAATAAGTTTTGTCATATCAATAGATGGACAATAATGTAGAGATTGCGAGCAATGCCTTTCAAGAAATTATTGAGGTGAAAAGACAGAGCATTCCCAGAGACGTTTCTTCCTTGGACAGAAATAATAAACAATCCTCAATGGGTAGAAACTTTTGCTTACCCAAATTGGATTGTGCATGCTTTAATCATGGAATAGTTAGAATTAATGGGCAGGGTCCTTAGCCTCGAGACTCAAGAACAAATAACGAGAGATGCAATGTGGGAACAATATCTGCGTGCTAACGCAGAAGAGACATGGGCGAATACGGCGGTCGTCGAAAACAACCGACTGAGGAATCAAAGAAGTAGGAAGCTTGGACAATGGGATACAGAGCGACAATAAGTCTTTCGACAAGTAGACTTAGCCCTGGTAAATGCCCAAGAACTACAGGGAGGTCTGATCGCCTATTGTTGACAACCAACCAAATCACAGTGGAGGCATATAAGAGAGACTCGAGGCACGATGGAGCAAGTCCTTGCCACATTGCAAGATGATTTAATGGATCAAGTGTACCCTGGACCTGAGCAAGAAGAAGGAGGTGACTCCACCAAGGATTCGAGAGTCGATTAGATTTGGAAGCAGACTTTTGGGGGAGAACTTACAGCTAAGATGCTAACCGTTTGTTGAATAAGTACTAGAACAAGATGAGAGTTCCAATTTTTTATGCTAGAGGACTATAAAACTTATCGCAAATATCTTATAATGAAGCTACAACTACTGTAAAAGTCCTGTGATAATATAAAAATATTTTATGAATTACATTCTTTTGGTTAGGTAACTAAATGAGGATTGGTTCAATCCATGAAACTAACTTATTGAGTATAGGATAGTGGAAAGGGAACAAGGAGAAAGTTCAAACTCACCCGTGGGACAGAATCCCCCAACTGCTGGGATGTACTTATTCGCAAGTCAAGTTATTGAAATTTTGACCTGCATGATAGAGAGAGACAATCGAGCTCGATCTCTGGTCAGGGATCAAAGTCATAGACCAGAGACGGAGGACACGGCCTTGGAACAATTCTAGAAGTTTCATCCACCCAGGTTCAACGGCGGCCCAGATGATCAGGTCACCGAAAATTTGATAGAAATAATGGCTCGAACCTTCCAAACCTTGGGATATACGGATGGACGGAAGGTGAATTTTGCTATATTCCAATTATAAGGCACCACACTAAACTGGTGGAACATAATACAAATGAAGTGGGACATTGAGGAAACTCCCAGGACCTGGGAGAATATTGAAAAGGAGTTTAAGAAGTTCATTTCACCTCTAGTTATCAAAAGAAAAAGAAGCGGAGTTCATAAACTTGAAACAAGGACTGACGAGTATAATAGAGTATGAGGCAAAGTTTTCTCGACTCTCTAAATTTGCAGAGAAGATGGTCTCGACTGACAAGGAATGCAAGAGAAGATTTATCCAAGGGTTAAGGTTTAAATTAAAGGATATCCTATCCCCGACCTATCAAAACAGTTATGCCGCAGCCATTGAATCTGCTTGTAGAGTGGATGAAACCAAGAATGCCTTACGAGCCATGCACCAGTTGAGAAGGAAAAATGTGAAGTCCCAATCCCTATACATCCCCGGCCCACAGGGAGTAAACTTTGAGTAAAACAAAGTCCCTAGGGTAGACACATCCTGACCCTCGACCACTTCAAGAAGCCTGAGCATTGCCTCAAGAGGGAAAACTCTGGTGTGTTACACGTACTGTGGAAAGGGAGGCCATGATGAGAAGGATTATTGGAAGAGGGAAAAAAGTGTCTACGGTATGGAAGTGTTGAACATAGAATATCTTAATGCTCGCAAGCTCAGCCGAGTTGCTTGTCTTAACCCATGGGATCTTAGGCATCGGTCGCTAAACCTGCTCAGAAGAGAAGAGAAAGTAGTGGCAGTCAACCAAAGGTGCAAGCTCGTGTATACGCGATGGAAGATAGTGAAGCCCCGGTTTCGACCGAGGTCATTGAAGGTACCCTTCCTATCGTAGGTAAAATAGCTAAAGTTTTGATTGATCCTGGTGCTTCTCATTCTTTTGCTAGTTGCTCCTTTCTTGAGAATATGGGAGAGGAAATACAGGACTTACCCTATAAATTGGAAGTTAGCGATCCCACAAATGATATTAAAATCCTAACTGGACATGTATGTAGAAACTGTGAGGTGAATGTGGAACGTTAGGAATTGCCCATAGACTTAATTTCCTTAACTTTAAAGGGATATGAGGTGATACTTGGCATGGATTGGCATGCTAAAAATCAAACCCAGTTAAATTTTCATACGAAGGAAGTTAAGCTGTGTCGACCCGGGGAACTTCCGATTAAAGTAGATGTGGGAAGGAAGAGATCCTCCTCATTGCTTGTGGCGGGAGTCAAAGCTCAATGAATGATTTGTAGGGGAGCAACTGGAATTCTGGCTTACATCTTGAATAAGCCAGTGGACCAGTTAAAGGGAGAAGATATAACTGTGGTCCAAGACTTTCTTGAGGTATTTCCAGAGGAACTAGTAAGTTTACCTCCTGAAAGGGAGACTGAATTTACTATTGATCTAGTACTAGGAGTCGCACCTATTTCTTGAACCCCCTATCACATGGCGCCGCTGGAGCTACAGGAGTTGAAGCTACAACTCGAAGACTTAATAGCTCAAGGATTTGTTCAACCAAGTACCTCTCCTTGAGGAGTCCCGGTATTGTTTGTTAAGAAGAATGATGGCTCTCTTCGGATGTGTATCGATTATCGAGGCTTAAACAATGTGACAATTAAGAATAAATACCCTCTTCTCATTATAGAGAAGTTGTTTGATCAACTTTAAGGGGTAGTCGTATTTTCCAAACTGGATTTGTGACAAGAGTACTACCAGATACGAGTGAAGAGGGAGGACATATCCAAGATAGCTTTCAATACTTGATATAGTCATTACGAGTTCCTGGTAATGCCATTTGGATTAACCAATGCACTGGTGGCATTTATGGACTTCATGCATCGAGTATTTCGGCCATACTTAGACGATTTTGTTGTCATCTTCATTGATGACATCTTGGTTTATTCCAAATCTCAGCAGGAGCATGAAGGGCATCTAAGGAGCGTATTATAACTGCTGGAGGAGCACAAATTGTACGCCAAGTTTAGAAAATGTGAATTCTCGCTAAACCAAGTGAAATTTTTAGGGCACGTGATTAGTAGGGAAGGAATATTCGTGGACCCCTCTAAAGTTGAAACCATTCTAAACTGGAGGGTACCGAACAATGGTACAGAAGTGTGGAGCTTTCTTGGACTGGCAGGACATTATCGACGTTTCGTAAAAGACTTCTCTAAGCTAACATCCCCTTTATTCTGCTTAACTCAGAAAAGAGTTAAGTACAAATGGAATGAGAAGACGGAATCCAGTTTTCAAGAATTGAAGAAACGTCTAGCCACTGCCCCAATCCTTGCCCTACCTAAGGGAAATGATGGATTTATAGTATATACTGATGCTTCAGGAGATGGTCTAGGGTGCGTATTGATGCAAAATGGCCATGTGATTTCTTATGCATCTCGGAAGTTAAAACTTTATGAAAAGAATTACCCCACCCAGGACCTAGAGCTAGCTGCAGTGGTGTTTGCTTTAAAGAAGTGGCATCATTACTTATATGCTGTCACGTTTGAAGTAATGTCAGATCATAAGAACCTGGAGTGCCTATTTTCCCAAAAGGACCTGAATATGCACCAACGTCGGTGGATGGAGTTTTGGGGGATTATGACTGTGTAATCAATTATCATCCTCACAAGGCTAATGTGGTGGCAGACGCGCTAAGCCGGAAGGTAAATTTGGCCCATATCTGGATAAAAGAGACCGAGATGTTATCACAGGCAGAGAATTGGTAATGCGAGACTAAACCTGACCTACTTGTATTCTTCAAACGCTTTTACCCACAAAGATTAAGGAGGCTCAAGAGTTGAATGAATCATTGGTGAAGAAGAAAAAGCTCATTGCTGAAGGGAAGTTGCAGGACTTTGAAGTGAACAGTGATGGAATACTGACCTGTAGAGGTAGGCTTTGTCCACCCCAAAATTCAGCAATCACCCAAAGAGTGTTGGAAGAAGCCCACCAATCCAAGTATACAGTACACCCAGGGGGGACCAAAATGTACCGAGACCTGAAATAGCAGTACTGCTAGGATAATATGAGGAGGGACATAGCAGAATACGTAGCACATTGTTTAGTGTGCCAGCAGGTCAAGGCCGAGCATCAGAAGCCATCGGGGTTGTTACAACCATTGGAGATTCCCGAATGGAAGTGGGACCACATCATGATGGACTATATGACAGGATTACCCCACACACCAAAGAATTTTGATGCAATATGGGTGGTGGTTGATAGGTTGACCAAGTCAGCTCATTTCCTACCGATCAACGCTAAATACTCCTTGGAAAGATTGACTCTCCTATACATTCGAGAAATTGTAAGATTTCATGGGGTGCCGATAACTATCGTATCTGATAGGGACCCGAGACTCACTTCCCATTTTTGGAGGCAACTGCAAGCAGCTTTGGGAACCAAATTGAACTTTAGTACAAGTGCCATCCACAAACAGACGTGTAGTCGGAGAGGACAATTCAAACCTTGAAGGACATGCTCCGAAGTTGTATTATGGATTTCGGGAGAAGTTGGGACACTCATTTACCTTTGGTAGAATTCGCTTATAACAATAGTTATCATTCATCCATTGGTATGGCCCCATATGAAATACTCTATGGAAGAAAGTGTCGGATACCCCTCTTTTGGGATGAAGTGGGAGAGAAAAATACTTTGCCAGTGGCCAGTATACCCTGGATTGAGGAATCCATGGATAAGGTCGAATTGATAAAGCAACGCTTACAGACGGCTCAAAGTCGACAAAAGAGTTACGTGGACCATCGAAGGAGGGATTTGGAGTTTAGAATAGATGACCAGGTCTTTTTGAAGGTAACCCCTCACAAGGGTCTAGTCTGGCATGGCAAGAAAGGAAAACTGAGTCCTAGGTACATTGGCCCTTTTTAGATCATATAGCGAGTCGGGCCAGTTGTGTATCGACTTAACCTACCTAGCCAGTTGGGGAAATTACACAATTTTTTTCATGTGTCACTTGTGAAAAAGTACCACCCTGACCCCAAACACGTGTTAAACCATGAAGACTTAGCAGTGAACGAAAAGCTAATGTACGAGGAAAATCCCGTAAAGATATTGGATCGAAAAATCAAAACCTTGCGAACTAGGGAGATTCCTATGGTCTTGGTGTTATGGAGAAATAAAAAGGTTGAGGAAGCAACTTGGGAGTTGGAAGCTGAAATAAAGGATAATTACCCGGAGTTGTTCACTGGAAATGGAAATTTTGGGGACAAAATTCGTTAAGGGGGGGGGGGGGGCAGATTGTGAAAACCCCTACCGAAATGAAATTAGAGTACATGTAATAATTAAATTTTATCAAAAAAATTCCCATCTTTCCTTTAATTTTCCAAAATATATATATATATATATATATAATATATATATATAATGATAATAATAATAATAACAATAAATAAATAAGTAAGAGAAATTACCAAGAAGAAATTACACGTAATCATACATATATATGTGTGTATATATATGTATATATATGCATGTATATATATTATGACAATAGTAATAATAAGCAAATAAATGAGCAAAGGAATAATTAAATGCAAGAAAGTTACAATGAAGAAAAGCTGACAACGGATGTGAAAAATTATCTAAAGTATTTTTTTGGAGCAAGTGGTATTACCGGGAGGGGAATGAACGGAGGACGTGAAGGAGTTTGTCCAAAGTAATTTTGGGCAAGTAGGCTTGAGGTTTACAAGATAAAATTTTAGGTTGAGTAGGTGTCAGAACCTATGTTTTATCTAGTATAAATATTAGATCCCCAACTCTTACCCTCTCACACAGCAAACAAAATTCTTACCAAAGAACAGTGGTGAATAGTGGCAAAGTAGGGAATGGAAGTTGCCCAAGCCCAAGTCTAACCAAGGTGAGTGTTGCATCGCCCTAGCACGAATTCAGTAAAATTTGTTTTTATGTTTACATATATATATAATGCCATCAGAATCTGACTCTCTCGAGCAAAAACTCTCCACCTCTCGAACCCCTACTGCAACTCTGCACCTCTTGAACCCCTGCTGCAACTCTCCACCGCTCGAACCCCTGCTGCAACTCAAGCTCTCGAACCCCTGCTGCAACTCTCCACCTCTCGAACCCCAGCTGCAACTCCACTCTCGAACCCCTGCTGAAACTTCACCTCTCGAACCCCTGTTGAAGCTCTATCTCTTGAAACCCTGCTAAAATGCTGCCTCTCGAACCCCTGCCAAAATACTTCCTCTCGAACACCTGCCACAACTCTACCTCTTAAACCCTACCAAAAATCCCACCTCTCAAACCCCTACTGAAACCTTTACCCCTCGAACTAATTCCCTGAAACCTTTACCCCTCGAATATGTGTCCCTGAAGCCTTTACCCCTTGAACTAGTTCCCTGAAACCTTTACCCCTCGAATATGTGTCCCTGAAGCCTTTACCCCTCGAACTAGTTCCCTGAAACCTTTACCCTTCGAATATGTGTCCCTGAAGCCTTTACTCGTCGAACTAGTTCCCAGAAACCTTTACCCCTCGAATATGTGTCCCTGAAGCCTTTACCCCTCGAACTAGTTCCCTGAAGCCTTTACCCCTCAAATATGTGTCCCTGAAGCCTTTACCCCTCGTACTACTTCCCTGAAACCTTTACCCTTCGAATATGTGTCCCTGAAATCTTTACCCCTCAAATTGTATCCCTCGAACCTTACCCCTCAAACTAGTACTACTGAAACCTTTCCCTCTCAAACCTCACTTCTCGAACATGTACCTCTCAAACTAATATAGCAGAAACCGTTACCTCTCGAACTGTACCCCTCAAACCTTACCCCTCGAACTAGTACTACGGAAACCTTTAACTCTCAAACATTACCTCTCGAACTAGTGCCACTAGAACTTTACCTCTCGAACCTCACCAACTAAACATGTACCCTTAGAATCTTTCCAACTAAACCTCACCACTAGAACTGATACCATTTACCACTCAAACCAGTACCACCTGATACCCAAACCACTAGAACCTTCTCCACTTGAGCTCTTTGCTCGAACCCCCTACCTAACTACTCGAACTGTAAGTACTCGAACCCCTGTACTCAAAACATTATACTAGAACCTTTTTACTCGATACTCTAGCCATGAGAGAGAGATATGACGGTTACACTCAAATTATGGTATTTACTGACTGTTGAATTAAGTGTGTATTTTATCATACTATACTAGATTATCGTGAAACTGAACTCTTGAACTGCTCTGATAATTTCTGTGAAAGACCGGCTTGTAGTTTATCTTTCCGTGTTAAACTTGAATTTCCTGTTACCTAATTATCTGTCTGTGAATTTTGGGGGCCCCGAAGCGATTGTTTTTTTTGTCAACTCAGCGGGGAATGGTACTGACTGGACCGTTCGATTATACCGGCTACACATGGAGTTTTGTATGCTAGCATAACCACCTGACTGATACGAGCTCGTAACTAAACATTGGCTTGAATGGGAAAGCGAATTCTGAACTGATAGCCTTCGGGCATCACTGACTGGGTTATGTCGTGTATGTTAGTCACAGTTCCCATATAAGCACTTGGCAGCAACTCGGAATTAACCACCCGTATCCTTTTTACTGTGTACTAGGACATACTTGGCTAGTTGTTAATTGTTAATTGTTATTTTGGGATCACTAAAACTCAACTGGGTAAATACTGGCGATGGAACCTCACTAAGCAAGGAGCTTACCCTAGCTAAACAACCCTTTTTCAGGTGAAGAAGAACAGTAAGAGAAGAGTGCTTGTTGTCTTTACTTCGTTTGATAAAGATCCTGGGTAAACTGTAAGGAGTTTTAAAGTGAACTTAGATTCTGTAACAGTTAGGTGAAACTTTTGTTTGATATTTGTAATAAATCCTTTTCACTGTAATAGTAAAATAGGCTTCTGAATTACTTAAAATTCTTCCGCATAAACTTTAATTGCTCGTTATTACTGGCCCTTTCGGTAGCACGCTCAAACCCAACCCGATACTAGCATTTTGGGTTTGGGGGTGTTACAGTGGTAGTCATCTTGGCATCTCCATCATTCCCTCCATGGTCGAAAGGTTTCTCCCTCGAAACTGAATCATCTTCAAATGTAAATGGAGATAAATCAGCAATAATGAAGGTCGCACTAACACCATAATGATCTGATAACTCAATCTTGTAAGCATTGTCATTGACACGATCCAAAACTCTAAAAGGACCATCTCGACGGGAACTCAACTTAGATTTCCGAGCGTTTGGAAACCTCTCTTTCCGTGGATGAACCCAAACATAATCTTCCACGTTGAAACTCATCAACTTGCGGGTTTGATTAGCTTTATCGGCATTCTGTGCATTTGTCCGTTCAATTTTCATGCACACCTTCTCATGGATTTTCTTCACAAAATCAGCTTTCTTCTCTCCATCAAGGTTTTGAACATGTTTAAAATTCAAAGGAAGTAGATAAAGAGGTGTAATAGGTTGAAAACCATAAACAATTTCAAATGGAGATAAAGTAGTAAAATGAATAGTGCGATTGTAAGCAAACTCTGCAATCGGAATGCATTTTTCCCAATTCTTTAAGTTCTTCTGAACTAGTGCACACAGGAGATCCCCTAGGGTTCAATTGGTCACTTATGTTTGTCCATCAGTTTGAGGATGACTGGCAATCGAAAACAGCAATTTTGTCCCTAACTTGCGCCACAAGGTATTCCAAAAGTAGGATAAAAATTTAACATCGCGATCAGAGACAATGGATGCAGGAATGCCATGTAAACAACTACTTCCTTCAAAAACATATCTGCAACATGCTTTGCATCATCTGTTTTCCTACAAGGAATCAAATGTGCCATTTTCAAAAATCTATCCACAACCACAAAGATAGAATCATTACCTGTCTGAGAACGTTGTAAACCAAGGACAAAATCCATAGAAATATCAACCTAGTGATGTGCAGGAATAGGTAATGGAGTATAAAGACCATGAGGCTTAGTTTTAAACTTAGCATTCAAGCAAACAAGACAATTCCTACAAACCCTGTCAATAGCAAGTGCTATTTTTGGCCAATATAAGTGTACTCGCAATAAATTATAAGTTTTAAATACACCAAAATGTCCCATTAAACCACCTGAATGAGCTTCTCTAACAAGTAATTCACGCATAGAACATTGAGGAATACATAACCTATTATTCATGAACAAGAAACCATCATGCCAAAAAAACTTCTCATAAGCACCATTTTCGCATGCAGCATAAATAGAAGAAAAATCAGGATCATTCGCATATAAATCTTGTACGAATAAAAACCCAGTGGGAAAAAAGAGTATAGTGTTCTTCATGATGTCTTCAGTTCATCGACAATCTTGAATAATGAATCCAAGATGTCGATGGTGACTCCTTCTTCAATTCTTCATCAGAAAGGCGATCAATCAAAGCATTTAAAGCAGCATCCCTAAGCTTAGTCCTTGACCTAGTCATAGGTCCCCCCATGTCACTTAGAGGATCCCAAACATATCCTTTAAATGTTTGATCAAGTCGTGGAATGTCTTCATTTATGGTGATCAGAGGCGGAACCAATGGTACACGAGGTAGAGCTCCAGCCCTACCTAGATCACCGGCCGGAGGTAGCAGGAGTCGGTCTGGTCGTCGAGCGCATCTTCCGACGGAGCTTGGCGCGTCTCCGGTGACTGGTACAATTTGCTCGGAGAAGAAGGCTGCGTCGCGGCCTTCATTTTTTTATGCCTAAGTACTAAAATGATGTCGTTTTCACGTTAGTGAAATGACGTCGTTTCATTTAGTGATATGAAGAAAAAAATGAAATGGAGAAATGGATTGGGCCAAAATTGAGCCCAATCCAATAATCCAATCTTAGCAAAATATTGGAACAAGAGGCGAGAGCAGCAGAAGCAAAGCATCTCCCTCACCTCAGTCAGTCCCTTCCCTCAGCCGAGAGCCCTCCGCCACCACCGCCAGGTCTGCCACCAGGTCTCCGCCACGGTGCTGCCGGAAGCAGCCTCGTCCCGCAGCATCTGCACGCCGGACGCCGCCTCTCCAAACCACCGATAGACGTCTTCTCTTTATGCTAAGATTTATTAATTTTAGGGTTTATTCTCTTTTTATTTTTTGCTTCAAAACTACAATTTAAGTGAACATGATTTTTAGATTGGATGTCGAATTGAAGTTATATGGTTTTATATGATTGTTGAAATTTAGTTGAATTGCATATTTGAATTTAGTTGAATTGCATATTTAGTCGAATTTAGTTGGAATTTAGTTGAAATTATAATTGTTTGATTTATTTTGTATAATTGTATGTGAAAATGAAATTGTCAATTTGTCATAATCGGTTTATGGAATTATCAATTAGGGATATTTGTTAAATTGAATTTAGATGAATATGATTTTATAAAAAAAATTATCTCAATTTGTTATTGTTTCGTAACTCTTTTAGTTTTTTTAAAAATAAATCAATTTACATATTTTCCCTATTTGATATTTAATAGGTTATGGATAAATTTTTAATTCGAAATAGCGGATCTCCATCTTTAAAGAGATCGAATGAATCTAATGAACAAAGGCACAATAAAGAGGGTAGTAGTACAAAACAATCTCGTGTAGAATTCAATCAGAATGATGTTATAAGTGATCCCAGGCTACGTAAACCTATTGAAGAGATTGATGTTTCTATTAGAGATGAAGTGCTAAGAGAATATATATTAAGAGGTCCTTGCCAACCTAAGAATCATACTTTTCCAAAGACAGTGTTCAATGATGAATTTAGAAGTTTTCAAAAGGGCTGGTTTGATGAATTTAATTGGTTGGAGTATAGTGTTTCAAAGGATGCGGCCTTTTGTTTTCCTTGCTATCTTTTTAAGAATTCAGCAAAGGGGACGGCATATACTGTGGATGGGGTGATGAATTGGAAGAATTCCCTTAAAGTATTTAGGAAACATTCTAATGTGGGTGGAATTCATCATGGTGCAGCAATCAAATTGAGAAATTTTAGCCTTCAAAAGCAAAGTATCTCACATTGTTTGGATGGTCATTTTACTGAAGCAAAAAAGGCATATCGCACACGTTTGAATGCGGTTTTGGATGTGACAAGATACTTGTTAAATCAAGGTTTGGCTTTTCGTAGTCATGATGAAGGTTGGGATTCCATCAACAAGGGTAATTATCTTGAATTGGTTGAATGGTATTGCAAGCGAAGTGAAGATGCTGCTAAGGTAATGAATGAAAATGCTTCCGAAAATTGCAAGTTGACATCCCCCAGAGTTCAGATGCAGTTCTCAAGTGCTTGTGCTGGTGAGGTAACTGATGCTATTAT
The DNA here is from genome assembly GCA_037428765.1 of Rubia yunnanensis. Classification (NCBI taxonomy): domain Eukaryota; kingdom Viridiplantae; phylum Streptophyta; class Magnoliopsida; order Gentianales; family Rubiaceae; genus Rubia; species Rubia yunnanensis. The sequence goes on along the minus strand of CM075061.1, from coordinate 113,257,427 downwards.
TAATGACATTGGAGATAGTGTATTTTCTATTCTTGTTGATGAGGCTAGAGATGCATCAATAAAAGAGCAAATTGGGGTTGTTTTGAGATATGTCAACAAACAAGGATGTATTCTTGAGCGTTTTCTTGCTCTTGTGCATGTTTCCAATACTGAAGCTATTACTTTGATAGAGGCTCTTAAGCAACTGTTTGTAGATAAGAAATTGTCCTTGTCAAAGTTGAGAGGCCAAGGATATGATGGAGCTTCAAATATGCGAGGGGAGTTTAATGGATTGCAAGCTTTGATATTGAATGAAAACTCTTTTGTAAGGTATATTCATTGCTTCTCCCACCGACTTCAATTGGTTGTTGTTTCTATTGCATGTAGTACTCTATCCGTGGGTGAATTTTTTGGGTATCTTGTTAAAATTGTGAATCTAGTTGGAGGTGTATGTGTTAGAAAAGAGATGCTTGTGCAATTAGAACATGCTAGACTTGTAGATGCATTGGAGAGTGGGGAGAATGTTAGTGGAAGAGGAAAAAATCAGGAAATGAGTTTGAGACGGCCTGGTGATACACCTTGGGGATCACATTACAGTAATATTCTTCGCTTTGAGGCTATGTGGTCTTCAATTATTCAAGTGCTTCTTAATATCTGTGAGCAGAGCAATTTAGATGAAAATTTCTCTACAGCAAAGGGTTTGATTGATAGAAGAGAGCTATGAATTTGTATTTTGTATGTTTTTTATAAAGCATTTGTTGGGAGCTACAAGTCAATTGTTCCTTGCCTTGCAACAAAGAGATCAAAATATTTCGATGGTTGTGCGAATGATGAATAGAATGAAGACTGAATTGCAAGAATTCAGAGATTGTGGTTTTGATAAATTATTGGATGGAGTCAACACATTTTGTGTGAAGCATGGGATCACATTAGACGTGATGGAAGCACAACGGAAAATTCGTCACCGTTCTAGAAGACGTGGAGAAATGTCAACCAATCATGATTTCTACCATGTTGATATTTTTCTCCAGGTACTACTTTAATATTTACATAGTTTAATTTATTTTTTTATAATATTTTATATGTATTTTTTATCTCATTGTTATATTTTTTATTGTTTCAATACTAGACCGTTGACAGGATGATTCTTGAAATGAATCATCGATTTTGCGAAGCAAGCTCGGAATTACTCACTTGTATTGCATGCCTTGATCCGAGAGAAAGATTTGTCATGTTTGACGTTGGTAAGTTGCTTCGCCTTGCTGAAATCTATCCGGATGACTTCTCCCTTGTTGATCGTTTAGAACTTGAGCAACAACTTGATTTCTTCATTCATGATGTGAGAGATGATGATGTCTATTTAGTCATCAATGATCTTGCAAGTCTTGCTCAACATATGGTTCGATCACGTAGCACGGTACTCTATCCATTGGTATATCGTCTTATTGAGTTAGCATTAGTTCTAGCAGTTGCAACTGCTTCAGTTGAGCGAGTTTTTTCTGCCATGAAGAATATCAAGACCGATCTTCGTAATAGAATGGGAGATGAATGGTTGAACGATGTTATGACGGTATGTGTTGAAAAGGATATTTTAGTTAAGATTGAGAATGAACCGATTATGCAACGTTATCAAGCCATGGAGTCTCGTAGATATCTGTTGCCCTCACCTTTTCCTAGTTCTACTTCTAATAATTCGAGCGTTAGAAAGTAGTTATTTTAGTAGTTTAGTGAACTTGTAAAAATATTATTGTATGGTACTTGATTTATTATATTATGTAGTATTTTTCATTATTGTTGAGTTGAATTTTTAAAATTGACATGTCATTAATATTTATCAGCCTCCCCTGAAAAAAAATTCTGGTTCCGCCACTGACGGCGACGGAGCACCGTAGGACGAGGAAGACGGAGATGGAGCATCGTAGGGCGAGTACGAAGGTGGTGGAGCACCGTAGGGAGAGAACGACAGCAGTGGAGAACCGTAGGGACAGGATGACGGTGGCTTGCTTTCAGATGACGACAAAGTTCTATGACACGTTGAGGAGAAAAGAAAAGGCCGTTGACAATTTACCCGATTCGCTAAAACCTTATGTCCCGAAAGTGGATGGATCTGATCCGCAAATTTTATTACTCCCCCGGTCCTCTAATATTGTCCTACTTTCCATTTTGGGATGGTTTTTTATTTAAGGAAAGTCTTAGGAAATGTAGCCTTTCCATGAGCTTATGGACAGTCCTCAGGGGTATTTGCCTAAAATGTTGTAATTTTTTATAAAATTTAAATATTGCATTTTATAAGTTAAAACAAGTAATAATATGTATTTGAAGATGAAAATATAAAAAAAATATGATATAAAAATATTTTCAAAATTTTAAATTTTGTATGTAATTTAAGAAATGCAGTGTATAAGGAAAGAAATAAGTGATCTGTCCATAAGCTTATGGACATGCCGCCTGTCAGGAGGCCCACTCTTTTATTTATATCTCCTTACCCTTTTGGTAAATTCTAGAATATTTTCATCCACTCATTTTACTTTTTACACTTTCAATACAATCTCTACCATTCATTTATTTTTTTGAAAAAATTTGTGCCCAAAAGTTTGGGCCATAATAAAAGGACCAAAGGGAGTATATTTTTTCAATTGTAAATTAGTGGCATGTCCATATGGTTATGGACAGGCCGCCTGTCAGGAGACCCACTCTTTTTAATAAATATTATATTCTTATTTTTTAAACATGTTTATAAAAATGTTTCTAATTATTGATAAATGTACTTAATTTATTTTATTATCAATTATAACATGCATTATTGAAGTCAATAAACCATTCTATGGTTAAATATTATAACAATTTTTATGTTTAAGTTGAAAATTTTAGAAGTTTTTCTTCTTCCAGCGTTCCTTCCTGCTCCACCAAACCATATTCTGAGCACTAGCAATCCAACTATGCTCGCAATCACTTCGATTGTCTCTACTTCCATCTTCACTGTTTTTACGTGGGAAATTCATTGCTACAAGAAATGTTCACTCAACGCTAAGTCAATTAAACCGGCTAATAATCTGTAAATGAGTTAATTGAGGGTATTTGATAATGATTTTGTAACATTTTAGAAATATATTACAAGAAAAGATAGTGAATTATGTAATTTCACTTAAAAAATAGATACTCCTCTATCCCGTTTCAATATGCATAATTTGACTTTGAGTAGTTGACTAAAAAATATTTGATCTTTAGTTTCTTTTATTAAGGGTAATTAAAACTTGTAAAAAGTTGATATATAAAAAATACAGAGCATATATTATAACGAATCTAACAAGGTATCAGTCAATAATATTTATAAATATACACTAATTTTATTTTTTGGGTCAAAACTAAGATTCTAAATGAATAGTTAACATCCAGGTTGAAATGGTACAGAGGTAGTACCAAAATTATTTTTTTCTCTTTTTTTTATGTGCGGCAAAGTTTTAGAAAAATTCACCTTTGAGTAAATTACATACTTCAACGGAAAACGCTCTCTGTAATTTGCTCCCTCCGCCACCGCCGTTAACGGCTCCTTGCCGGAAACGGCTAGCCCTTTGCTCTCCGGCACAAGGCTAGCTGCCTCTGTTGCCGGCCAATATGGCCGCAACCACCAATGATCAACCTCCCCCCAAATCGTTTGCTTCGGTTTTACAAAATAAATCCCCGCCTCTTTCCAAAATCCTTCCCAATAACCCTGAAATCATCCCCAAAACGAATCATTTGGGAGATCCATCGTGCCTCTACTCAGAGGAACAGATTGCCACCCTTTCTGCTCACTATGCAAATGCCTTGGTTGGCAAATTCACGAAAGGGAGGATATCTATGGAGCTCCTCGAGCAAGCCTTCAAAACAGTGGGGTTTGAAGGTAAGTATCAGCTCGGTTCCCTAGATTTCAAACATGTTCTAATTAGGTTTGAGTTGATTAACGACTATCAAAGATGTTGGATGAAATGTGTGTGGAACTTTAAAGGAATCGCTCTAAAGATATTAAAATGGACACCTGAATTCTCCACCCACATTGAATCCCCTATAGTCCCTATTTGGTGTACAATTCGTGAGGTCCCCCTATATTACTATAACTCTGCATCTATTGAGGCTATAGGGAACAGCATTGGAAGCTTTATTAAGAATGATCTTGCTACAGATTTGCTAACAAGGCCTTCAGCTATAAAATTCTGTGTTGAAATTGATCTTCTTAAACCACTAAGCCAATTCATTAGGTTGGGTTCTGTAAATAACAACAGGAAATATCAGGTAGAATATGAAGATGTGCCATTGTACTGTGATCACTGCTTAAAACTTGGTCACTCTCAGTCCCATTGTAAAGCCAAAATTCAACCAAATGATGAAACAGTTCAGGAAAGAAATTCAGTCTCAACCTTACCTCAAATACATTGGCAGCCTACGGGGAAAAAATTTGATAAAGCCCCTCTGATTCTAGACTCTGTGGAAGAACTAACTCCCCCAATACTGGATAAATTTGAAGGAACATCCTATAGAGCTTACCAAAATACATCACATAACTCTCCTTCTCGAGTAATCATTAACAATGCAACATTTCCCTCCACTAGTTTTCAAACTCAGCTAAGTCCAGATAACTCGATCATAAGATTACTAGATGCCACTGCTATTTCCAAACCACAGTTCAAGTTATATGCTAAAGATGATATACAGATAGGAACTTTTTCAATTGCTATGAATAGTCCACATTGCAATGTTTCTCTTTCCCAACCTGGTAAGTTGGGAAATAGATACTCTGTTTCACAAGATCTAGAAGATTATTCTAACAAACAGGAAGTCAATCTGGAGGCTGAGATATCTGTGCAAACTGATCCAGTCAATCAAGACCTTACCACATCGGCTGCTACAGGTATGCAACAAGGTAAGGCCAAGTCAAAGAAAGCTAATTATCTGAGCCAATTAAATAAGATGATGCTTAGATCCGCAACAAGAAGTAATAAATCTGTTGAATAATGATAGTCAACTCTCATGTTAATTTTCTAGTATGGAATCTAAGGGGGATGGACACATCAATGCTTAGGCTCTCTAACCTGTGTAAAATTAAGAAAATACAGCTGCTATGTATTATTGAGCCAATGCATGACAATAGTTGTTGTCAATCATACATGCAGAAACTCCCATTTGATCAGAACTTGACATTACAGAATGGGAAAATATGGTTAATGTGGATTAATTCACTATCTGCATCTCTAATTTCATCGAATCAACAATTCCTGCATGTTTCAATTCTTCATCATTTGTTTAATTGGAATATGGAGGCAGTTTTTATCTATGGTCTTAGACATAGGGATGGTAGGAAAAATCTTTGGACAGATTTACAACCTATCTCTAGGGGTGATACAATTTTTATTGGATATTTTAATACAATAACATCTTTGTCAGAGTACAGGGGTCCTAGTTCTCCAGCCTTAGGAAGTATTAGGGATTTTAACTGTTGGATCAACTCGAATGGCATTCAAGAAATTTCAACAGTTGGAAATCTCTTCACCTGGTGTAATGCTAGGCTTAGGAATCCTACATCTAAGAGACTAGATAGAGGGCTGAGTACCATGTCCTGGTTATCTAAATTTTCATCTTCTTCCATTCAAATCCTTAATAGGCAGACCTCAGATCATTCACCACTTCTTCTCCAGATATCTTCTCAGGACACTGTCATCCCTAGACCTTTTAGATTTATCGATGCTTGGTTTCAGAGAATAGAGTTCACTGGATTAATTAAAGATTGTTGGGACTTACCTTTAGCAGGATCAGGAATGATGAGATTTTACCTAAAACTGATTAGGCTTAAGAAAATACTAAAGAGATGGAACAGAGATACATTTGGTAACATTGATCTGAATGTTAAACAAGCTGAGGAGGATGTGAGAATACAGGAAATTAATTATGACATCAACCCCTCAATTTCTGAAAGAGTTAAGCTAAATGAGAAAAATGCATTGCTTCTAAAGACTTTAAAGGAAAAAGAAAAATTTTGGAAGCAGAAAGCTAGGCTTAAGTGGCAAAAGCTTGGAGATAACAATACAAATTTCTTTCATAAGGTAGTACAGGAAAGAAATTATAAATTACAGATCACCAAAATAAAAAATGGAACTGGACAATGGATTGATTCTCAGTTAGATATTCAAAATACAGCAGTTCAATATTTCTCTGATCTGCTTTCTGAACCTTCTCAACAACCTGATGAGACTTATTATCCCCATTTCCTGAGTCAGATCCCAAATATCATCAAGGAAAGGGATAATCAAACACTTGCCTGTCCTGTTACTGAAGTTGAACTGGAAACTGTCATTAAAGGATTAAATAAGATGAGCAGCCCCGGTCCTGATGGATTCTCCCCTAAATTCTACTCTAAATGTTGGCATATTATTAAATTAGACCTTATCTCTGCTGTGAATGACTTTATTGCTGGAACTACAATGCCAAGAGGAATCTCCAGCACCTGGATTACTTTGATTCCTAAAAAAACTACCCCCTGCTCCTTTGAAGATTTTAGGCCAATTAGCCTTTCTAATGTGATTAATAAAATATGCTCTAAGGTATTAATGGAAAGGTTAAAACCTTATATGGAAAGCCCGATCTCTCCTAATCAAACATCTTTTATGAAAAATAGAGACATATCTGATAACATCTTATATTTGCAAGAAATGATTAGATTCCTAGATAAGAAATACAGAACTCCTAATTGTATGCTGAAATTGGATTTGAAAAAAGCATTTGACAGGATTAATTGGAACTTCCTTAGAAAAATTTTGGAACAGTTCGGTTTTACTGGAAAGTTCCTAAATGCTGTTATGAATAACTTGTCACAAGCATATTTTTCTGTTTTGGTGAATGGAACTCCTGTAGGTTTTTTCCAGGCTTCAAGGGGTATAAAACAAGGTGATCCTCTCTCCCCCTATCTATTTAATTTATTTTTAGAAGCCTTCTCTAGAAGTTTAGACTTTATTTTCCATAATAATAGATTGGATAGTTTTCAAACATCTGCATCTATTCCTGTTGTTTCCCATCTGATGTATGCAGATGATACACTGATTCTAATGCAAGCATCAAGGTCGAACTTAATTAAAATCAAAGCATTCCTTGAGATTTTTGAGTACACATCAGGCCAGAAATTTAACTTTGATAAATCAGAATTCTACCTAAGCAAAAGAGCAAGTGTAGCTAAGTTTAATCAGGTCAAAACAGTGTTGGGTATGAAAAAAGAATCATTTCCTTTTAAGTACTTAGGTTGTCCAGTTTTTAGAGGAAGAAATTTAATGAGATACTATCATCCTTTACTGGCTAACATTGACCATAAGCTTCAAAATTGGAAAAATAAATGGCTCAGTGGATGAGGGAAAATGGTCCTAATAAAATCTTGCCTTTATTCAATTCCTCAACATATTTGGTCTATAACTAATCCCCCAAAAGGTATCATTAAATCAATTGAAAAAAGACTGTCACACTTCTTTTGGGGTAAAGTTCAGGATAAGAACAGAAAGGTTTGGAAAAAATGGGCAGACATTGCTAAGCCAACTAATCTTAATGGGCTGGGATTCAGATCTATTAAGGCTATAGTGAAGGCTTGTTCAGTTAAACTCTGGTGGAAGTGCCAACATGGTACTTCCTTGTGGTCAAAATTTATTTGGGCACTACCACCATCTTATAGGAAATCAGTCACATGGAAGAGAATATGTCAGGTTAATTCCTTTGCAGAAACTAATTCTTCTATTATACATGGCAAAGGGAGTTGTAGTTTTTTGGTGGCCAATTGGTGCCCCAATGGTCCCCTCATAAACTACATTCCAGATAGCATTGCATCAGATATGCTTAATATATCAGTGGCTGACTTTGTTAACAATAGAACCTCAATCTTAGATCAGATCTCATCTTTTTTGGAGCATGATACTCTTTTGTTTTTGCAGGGAGCTCAAGTTTTGCAGGAAAGAAATGACAGAATGATCTGGAAACCAGAGACTTCAGGTAATTTCACTTTTAGATCATGCTATAAGACCCTGACATCTGAATCAGATATTTCTCTGGCTAGTACTACTCTTTGGAAAATTCCTCTGCAAAAGAAGATAACTATTTTCATTTGGAAATTACTGCATGCTTTCCTCCCATTTGATGAGGTGCTTATCACTTGTGGTTTTAGTTTAGCATCAAAATGCCCGGCTTGTGATCAATCTGATTCAATTCAACACTTCTTCATAAATTGCCATTTAGCTCATGATTTGTGGTTCTATTTTGCATCTTTGGTTCATTTCAACTTGAATATTCTCCATACCATTCCTCAGAGGTTTCTACTATTCTGGGACTGTGATGATTTACCTAAGTTTGAGCGCATCTACTGTAAATTACTGCCATCATTAATTTGTTGGGGACTCTGGAAAGCTAGGAATGGTTTCCTTATGGATAATAAGCCCCTTATATTAACTTCTATCTGTAAAGAGGTACAGGACCTGATCATACTCTCACTCCAAGTGTGTCCTTTAAAATTACTGACCTCTAGTCCTATCCCACCAGCACTTAGGCACCTATCACCTCAACTTAGACCCCCCCTAAGCCTAATATATCGAAGATTTGTCGGATTAGACCCAAGTCAGGATACATTAAAGTTAATGTGGATGCCTCTTGGTCTTATAACTTAGCTTCGGTGGGTCTGATTGCTAGAGATTCACATGGTTGTCCTATTTGCATCAGTTCTTCTGCTTCTACAGCAGAGTCACCTCTATTAGCTGAAATTGATGCCATTATGTACGTTTGTCAGAAATTCCCTCAGCTTGACCATACTTTTATAATTGAATCTGATTCTAAACTTGCGGTCTCAATGATAAATGATCCTTTTTCATCGAATTGGGAACTTTTTGATAAAGTTTATAAGGTGAAATCCTCACTAGGAGGGGCTGAGTTGCAACATGTTCTGAGAGAGAGTAACTTAGTTGCTGATGCCCTTGCAAAATTCCATTTCGATTCTGGTCCTGTACCTTCCATGGCTAACATCCCTACACATATTAGAGGGCTTATTACTTTGGATAAACTCTCTGTTCCAGCCATTCGTGCTCACAGGAATGATTAAACAACAGAATAGATACTACTGAGTTTTTGTCTATTTATGTTGCAGATTTCATTAATGATCAAGTGATGGAAGAGTTGTAGATACTCCTTTTTACTGCTTCAACTACTAGGGTGGCCTCTACTGATCAAGAATTGGGAGAGCTGAAGGTTGCCTCTTCTTCAAGTGAGGGGAGAGCTCCAGATGCTGCGTTCCTGATCCAGTGCTGGTATTGATGGGGATCACAGGTTCCCAAACTTGGACAAACTTATTTTCTATTATCATCTTCAGGGACTTCTTCATATGTATGTATCTTGACTGAATATAGACTAGTTTTAGGAGTTACCTGGCCGAGGGTGAGAATTAACACAAGGGGTGGAGATTCTCTCCCTTGGATTGTAACTTCATTGTATAGCTGTTACTAGGTTAACCCTTTTGGAGGCAACACTGTTTGCCTCAAGTCTAGTGAACTAGACATACTCATGTACCAACATTTTCAATTTCATATAGAGCATGGGGAACCCAATACATAACTCCCCCACCTATGGGTGTTTTGCATTAAAAAAAATTACATAGTGATACCAATTCGAACTACAGCCTGCTACTTCCTCCGCAAATCTCTGAGCCCATTTCAGACTGTTGCTCTCTGATATCAAAGAGTTAGCTTTCCGACACCGCCACAATGGTGGGCCCAACCGCTGATAAAGCTCAACCCTTGTCTTACGCCCAAATCACATCAAACGCTCCAAACTTTTCCCAATTCCTGAACCCTCTGAATCCTGAACCCTCTGAGTCCCTTAATTCCAAAGCCCAGAATTGATCACCTAGGGGAACCTGGGATCCACTTCTCAGACGAAGAGTGTGCCAAACTTAAAGTTCCGCTGAGATGAACTCTCGTTGGAAAGTTTTCCAGATCTCGCCCTTAATTAAAAAAGCTTTGCAGGGATTTCCAAACCGCCGGGTTTAAGGGGCATCATGACAATTTCTTGTTGGACAACCGCCAAGTACTAATCCACTTTACTATGCCTGATGACTATTACAGGTTTTGGATGCACAAAGTTTGGAACTTCGGGGCATATTCAATCCGGATCACCAAATGAAGCCATCAATTTGATCCAAATTCCAACTCTCCAATTGTGCCAGTATGGATTACAATGTATGGCCTTCCTCAACAATTTTTCAATAAATATGCCATGCTTTCATTAGGTAATCTTGTTGGCTTGCCTTTTACGTTTGATAAAGGAACTATCAACAGAACCAGGCCTCATGTAGCGACATTGTGCATTGAATTAGATGTTACTAAGCCTCTCCTAGAACGTATCTAGATCAGTTATAGAGATTCAGGTTTTTGGCAATACCTAGAGTATGAAGGAATCCCAGATTATTGCTCCAAACGCTTTAAACTACGACTTCTAAGATTTAACTGCAAATTTTACCTGGTTTCTAATAATTTTTTCCCTTTTGGAGGCCAACTAATGATGAAACAAAAGGCTTTGAACCAGAAAAAACTACTAAAAAATCTTCCTCTGGACTATCAATCAAGGGAAAAATCAGATTTACACTGATGTTACTAATGGTACTGTTGAGGATGCCACCTTGGAAAAGAATGTCTATGATGTTTATGCATGACTTAACCACAAGAAAGTTTGGGTCGAAAATCAACCTCAGTTGGAGCCCATCCTCGCCAAGGATGCTGGTCAAGCTAAGCTCACGAACCCCCTGATCCTGCATAGCATGACTCAATCAGAAGGAACTCAACAAGTGGTTTCAATCTTAGCATAGGAGACACACCTACCAAAGCCTCATATTGTCTGTCTTGAGGCTCAGGTTCCTTCTACAAATCCTATTACTTTGAATGATGCTAATATCACTCTAGCAGCTGATCTTAATAGTACATAATCTATTGCATTTGTTGAAACTGCTACAGTACCTAATGAGGAAATCTAAGAACCTGGTTCATCGGAAAAGGAAATAAATAATGATATAGTTCATTAAGAGGAAATCCAAGAACCTGTTTCATCAGAAAAGGAAATAAATAATGAGTATAATCAAAATACTAACCTAATTCAGAATAGGGATTTCATAGAAATTAATGTTGGGCCTGAACCATTATTGTCATCGGGCTCTAAAAACCTTAGCAGCAACTCTCTTAATTGGTTCAACACTAATTCCTGTACAAAAAAAGAAGAAATACATTGAATGAGGATTGTGTTATAACCACTGAACTTTCTCAGGAAAACATGTCTGTTAATCTCTTCTCTTCCCAGAACAGATTCGATAGCCTTTTAAAAGTTACAGGTTCAAAAGATATAGAGAATGAACCTCAAAGCGTTGTGCAGGAGCAGCAAAGCAAGACAAGGAAATACATAAAGAAAGACTATACTGCTTCTCCAAAAATAGTGGTAACACATTCCTCCTTGACTTCTAACCCATGGTTTTTAAATGATAGGTCTAAATTGTTGTATTTGGAATTTTAGAGGAATTAGAAATATTTCATCTAAGACTAGAGTTAGGGACATTAAGCATAGGCATCGTATTAGTCTCACAGCTCTAATTGAACCAATAATTCAGAATGATCAGCTCATGACTACTGCTTCTGACCTGGGATATAAACATGCATTTGGTGCTCCTAACTTAACTGTTGACATAATGTTAATACATGATCAATACCTTCTAGTCAACATTAAGCATCCTAACTTTGCTAAAGATTGTCTGATTGCCTTTATTTATGCCAAACATTCTAACAAGGCTAAGAACATTTTGTGGAAGTCCCTGAAATCTCTTAAATCTAAACCTATTTTATTGATTGGGGACTTCAATGTCATTGACAGTGTAGCTGAATATCTTGGTCCATCTACTCCTGAACCCACTTGTAATGCATATTTCAATGCCTTCACAAATGCCTGTAATTTTTCATCTCTTCCCACCTCAAGCAGCTTTTTTACATGGATAGGAATGAGACATAAGGGTCGAGTATGGAAAAGGCTTGATAGAGGATTAGCTAATAACCTTTGGTCCAATGATTTCCCTTCATCTTATATAAAGGTTATTGATAGAGAACAATTAGATCACTCTCCCCTAATTTTAAACATTAAGTCAAGTAGTAGTGAATCAGGTCCTAAATCCCTTAGGTTTCAAAACTGTTGGATTAGTCATTATTCTTTCTCTAAGCTAGTCTCTGATGCATGGAATTTAGAATCTAATCTTATTGGCATGAAGATATTTTCTTTTAAGCTAAAGAATATAAAATCAGCTCTGAAAATGTGGAATAAAATATTTTTGGGAATATTTTTGATAGAGTAAAAGACTACCGAAGAAATTTTTTTTAAATCTAAGCAGGATCTGCAAGACCATGATAATCACACAAACCTAACAACTTATAATCTTGCTAAGGCAGAACTAACTATAACCTTGTCCCAACAAGATTTTTTTTTGGAAACAAAAACCACTTGTTAAATGGCCTCATGAGGGTGATAATAACACAATATTTTTCAAAAGACTGTGAAGGAAAAGAATAGTAGATAGTACATCGCTTCCATTAGATACTCCCAAGACATTTGGATAGATGATCAGAACGAAATTAGGAAGGACTCGGTTAAGTTCTACTCTTCTTTGTTTACTGATGAATCTCTTGATCCCACTGGGGTGAATACAACTATCCCTTTAGAAAATGTTCCAGCTCTGGTAGCAGAATAAATGAATGCAACATTGCTGGAACCAGTCACAAGATTGGAATTGTTCAACATCATCTCTTCAATGGAGTGATTCGACTCCTAGCCCTGACGGCTTTTCACGTTCTTTCTTTAAATACTGCTGGAAAATCATTAAAGATGACCTATTTCTTGCTTTAAATGACTTCGTAAATGGTAACACCATCCCCAAAGCAATTGCCACTGCTTTAATTGTACTAGTTCCTTAAAAGGAGGTTGTTTCATCCTTTAAAGATATCTGGCCGATTAGTTTGTGCAACTTTGTAAATAAAATATTTTCTAAAATAATTACACATAGATTTCAGCCCTTAATGTCAGCTTTAATCTCACCTGATCAATCTACATTTGTTCAAGGAAGAGAACTGGCGGATAATGTTCTTCTAATGCAAGAAATAACTTCTTTTTTAAATAATAAAAACTTGGGTTTTAATGTGATTTTCAAACTTGACATGATGAAGGCTTTCGATCGAGTCTCTTAGACTTTTCTAACAAAAATTCTTTTGAAAATTGGTTTTGAAAACTCTCTGTTTGATGTGATTATGGGCAACATTAAGGAAGCTTATTTTTCTATACTTTTGAATGGAAAATCTCATGGTTTCTTCTAATCCTCAACATGAATCAGGCAAGGAGACCCTTTATCTCCTTTCTTGTTTATCCTAATAGCTGAGGCCTTCTAGAAAAACCTGATTTTTTGTTCCAATATGCAAATATGGAGTTTTCCAAGCTACCACAATCCATGACTAAAGTTACTCATCTTTCTTTTGCTGACGACACAACAATTTTCATGAAATTTTCAAAGGCATGTCCAAAAATTCTCATATGTTTTCTCAAAACCTTTGAAAGAGCTACATGTCAAAAGGTGAACTTTGAAAAATATTTTTTCTACCTCTCTAAATTTGCACAACCTAGCATTAGGACCTTTTTAGCAAATGAAACAAGCATGATATCTGGCAATTTTCCTTTCAGATATCTTGGTTGTCCTATGTTCACTGGAAGGTGCAAAACATCTTTTTTAAAAAACTTGATTTACTCTGTTTCATCTAAAATCTTATCTTGGCAATACAAATTTTTAAGTTAAGTCGGTAGGATGGTTCTAATCAAACAGTTCTCTCAGCCATTCCTTTGCACCTAATCACAGTCATAAAACCTACAAAAGGAGTGATTGATAGATTTCACATACTCTTTGCAATATTCTTTTGGAGGATCTCGGGTACTGAGGATGGAAACAAAACGATTTGGAGATTTTACCCTAAGTTGCGCTTTCCCAAATTGGAGAATGGTCTTGATTTTAGAAATCTGCATACCGTGACTGAGAGGTTTTCACTTAAACTCTGGTGGAAGCTTTAACGAAACAAGCCTTTATGGTCTAATGGCATGTGGTCTATGCCAGATTATCTAAAGGTCTCTGGAACTTGGAGAAGAATTAAAGAAGTATCAGATATTGTTGGCACTAACTCTTTTTTATGGGTTGGAAAAGGAGAGGTCTCCTTTTGGATTTCTAACTGGAAAGGTTTTGGGTCACTAATCGATGTGTGGAATAGTGATATAAATATCCCTTATCCTGATCTTTCTATTGCTAATTTCTATTCAAATAGAAGTCATTTCCTTAACCTGATCAGTGCTGGTCTACCTGCGCATATTCTACGTCACCTTAAGCATGAAACTGTCTTGTATCCAGAATATGATGATACATTAATCTGGAAATTATCTGAAAATGGTATCTTTTTTTCTAAAATCAGCCTATGCTTTTCTCAGACAAACAAAAGATGAGGTCTCTTCCTTTAAACATTTGTGGTCAAACCTGTTGCCTAGGAAGATCAGCGTCTTTAATTGGAAGCTGCTTAGTTGATTGATAGTTATGCCTGATATTTTTAAAAGATATTTCAATCTACCTTCTAAGTGTATTTTTTGTGAACAATCAAGACCAGCTGTCGGACCAGTGGCATTTTAGACCAGTGACCAACCTCAAACTAGCCGCGCATGGGATCATGAGCCAACTCGAGGTGGCCGCGCATTGCCTTCACACAACGGTTGTGGTGGATGATTTGATTGAAGGAGTGGCGGCCGGAAGCCCTGGAAGTTGGTCACTATGTTGCGACGTATTATCAAATGCAGACCCAAATAAGTCATCCAACGAGTACTCATTTGGAAGAAAATTATCACTCCTCTTAGCAGTTGGGGCCTTCTTCTCAAGTGCCAGATTGGTATATTGACTAGGGTGCAACCAGTCATATGTCGTTAGCTACCTCAGGCTTAGAAAATGTCACTCCTTATACTTGTAAATCTCATGTTCTTATTGGTAATTGTGCCCCTATCATGATCTCTCATATTGGTGATTCTAGAGTTTCTAAGAATTTACATTTATCTGATGTTCTTGTTGTGCTTGATATTACTAAGAACATATTGTCTATTAGTAAGTTAACCAGAGATATGGGTGTGTTGATTACATTTGATGATCAAAACTTTGTGCTTCAGAACAAAGTAACCAAGGCCATTGTGGGCCGAGGGCATAGTGAGGATGGACTTTATATTTTGGACCGGGATGATGCAACATTTATTTCTGTTTTATAACTGAATAAGAGTTGAGCTTCATATGAGTTGTAGCATGCATGCCTAGGTCATGTTCCTAGTGCAGTTATTTCTAGTTTGCATAAGTCTGGTTTGCTTTTAGTTTCTCCTTTGTTGCCTAAACCAAATACATGTGCCCCCTGTGTTATGGTGAAAGGTCAACGGTTGGCTTTTGTTGAGAAACTTAAACGTGTTGAGCATGTTCTGATTTGATACATTGTTATTTGTGGGGTACCTCCCCAGTTTTATCTAGAAATGGTATTGCGTACTATGCATTATTTATGGATGAATTTTTGAGATTCACTTGTTTATATCTTCTTCATTGCAAATCAGATTTTTTTTTAAACTTACTTGCAATTTGAGGAACTTTTTGAAAACAAATTTTTATCAAAAATTAAGGCTTTTCAAAGTGATGGTAGCACTGACTTTCTGAACATTAGACTTAGATCTCAATTTACGGCGAAAGGCATACATCATCAGGTCTCATGTCTGTCTACTCCGGAGTAAAACAGGCGTGCAGAACGCAAGCATTGCCCCGTGGTTAAAATGGGCCTTACAATGTTGTTTCACTTGCACTACCGATTTCATGATGGGATAATGCATTCACGACTACTGTCTAAATTATTAACTGTATGCCTACTCCAGTACTGCAGGGATTGACACTTTATGTATTCTTTTTTATCAAGATCCCATTTATAGTAACTTTCATCCATTTGTTGTTGGGTTTTTACTTTTTTTCGTCCATTTGCTAATCATAAGTTGTCTCCCCATAGCATTCCATGCATTTTTATTGGCTACAGCTCGCAGTATAAGAGTTTTCGGTGTCTCGACCCTTTTACAGTCAAGGTTAATGTTACTCACCATGCTCGCTTTGACGAGACTTATTTTCCTCTTGCTCCGGCATCAGGGACTGGTTCGCCTTCTTCACGGCTGGATATATCAGCTTTTATTGATCCAGAGTGTATGATAGCACCGCCAGCTTCTCCGTCTGTCTCGGGTCCACCGCCACCCCGGTTCATTTTTCTGACATGAGCCAGACCGGTCGGCTACTTTGCGAGCTGAACTGGTCCCACCAACCGACAGCCTTTCCTCAGCATTCAGCTTAGCCGGTCACGTCTGACCCGCCTCCACCCATGGTCGTCAATTGTAGCTAATTAACCTAAGTGAAGGCTTTTGGGAAAGGTTAAAGATAAAATTTATATTCTGCACCCATTCTCACTAGTATGCTACCGATAGGGTAGTTAGCAGTAAGCCATGGGTATGTCCACAGAGATGCTAGGGCCTAGTAGTTTATGAAAAAATAACCTCGTACGGGTTGTTAGTTCGTACGAGTGATAGGAATAGCTAGCAAAGCTAACAAATGGGATGGGTTTGGTTTTTTAAACTAACAACTACAGAACATGAAATTAACAAGCAAATAATCTAATTAGCTAAGAACTTGGGGAATCATTGTGATAAATGAATGATTAATGCTTCGATCCTCGATTCATTCACATGTAAGATTTACTAGACAACCTAAAAGAGTTTTCACAACACGGGGTGTGGCCGACGACATACAGTTTCCCGTACCTATCACATCGGGTGCGCTCGCAACCCTCCATCAACAATGTCATTGTAATTAGGGGAGTACAACAAGGTCTGACCATTATAGTAAGTCGGTTTCTCCCCCGTGCGATTACATCTCGGGCTTCCACCACGAATGCACTACTTCCCAAATGGCCCTATCAATTATGCCAAGGATCATAAGCACCGTATGTATGACACTTGGGCCTCTTACAACCCTAGCTTGCTACTATTTCATTATCTCTACATGTAACCTCTCAGACTACTTTACGTAATCAGCTAAGGCTGGTGCGATGGCAAGTAAATCAAAGAAGTACTCGATTCTCCCGTGCACACACCCACGCAGATGCAACGTACTCCCTGGCCCATTCTAACATCCAGCTTTCCCTTCCCACGGGAGCATCAATATTTTCACCATACATGAAGATAGCCCAAAGTGTGTGCCAATGTGGTGTACAATTAATGCAATTCAAACATGTAAGAACAAGTCACAACAATATCATGAACACAAAATTAGGATGAATCTAATGAATCTCACATAAGCATTAATCAAACATGTCTACAGTTTATCCCTAAGCCATGGAAACTACTCCATAGATATGGATTTGAATTCCACATCTAGGATGAAAGCAAAAGGAAAATAAAAGTAAAGGAGAAAGTTACTCTACAATGAATACTAAAACTATCTACTTTTCTCTACTCTACTCTACATGTTCAACCTAGTAGACAAAGGCTATGTTTATAAGAGAAGGGGATTGGGTCTAAAAATAGAACAAAATAGGCCAAAAATGACTAAACCCTAGTTCAACCGCCGCCTGGCGCGGGTCGTCGCAGATGTCGCGGTCCGCGCGGTGTACTTGTCACTGGGCAAAAGATCTAGTGCTAACCATGCTGGCACCTTGTCATGGGGTGCTTCATCTAGCGTACGCTATGGCTTCGTGCTTCTGCTGGCTGCTAGATCTAGTGTGGTCCATGCCAACACCTTTTGCACAGACTGTGGCCTTTGGCATGGGCCAACGTCTTGAAGACATGTCTTGGTTTTCTGATCGTACGGGATGTGGCCCTTGGTGCATACCGTGGTCTGGAAGGCCGATTCACTCAGAAAATTAGCATGGGCCATGTCATTCTCCACACCCTGTCGGGTGGTCTCCACATCTTCGAATTGGAACGGTGCGAGCTATCGTAAATTGGATGGTTTTCCCATACTTAGCCGGATTTGAGTGAATTTTTGAACTTGTGAATGCGTCCCGTGAGATTTTATGCGATCCGTGCCATAGCCTTGTGCTAAACATTGTTGGCACGGGCCAACTGCTTTGGCGCGGTCCGCTGGTGCCTAACCATAAATGGCTCACGCCGACCCGTGGTACCTTGGCTGGCTGAACTTGTTTCGGTTGCAATGGGTGAACCGTTAGGCCGATTTGAGAGTTTTAGTAGTTGATTTTATAGTGCTCAAGAAGACAAATCCAATGGATCAGCCTTGAAGGACAATTATTCTCGGATCGTTCTTAGACTCTGGTGCAACTCATCGGACCACGATTTCCCATTTCTTCAATGGCTGCTTTGATATCTGTTGCTGTCTATCTTTGACTTAAATATCCTTCTACCGTGCATTAATGTTAGTGGCCTTTGTCTACTACCATTCTAGAGGTGAATGGCATTTAATCTCGTCTACTGTCCTTACGAAAGGCCTTCAATATCTTCTACCGCCCTTACAAATGGCATTCACCTAGAATGGAGCCAAAAAGTACCCACGGGAAACCTACTAAAGATAATCACATGGAAGATCTAGGAGCCCATGGATACAAGATGTCCATTAGTACTAATTAAGTCTACAAAACACGGAATTTGGACAAGAAACCAAACATGGCCGTCCAAACCCCTTGTCACGTAAACTCAACTAATACTAGCAATATGCCAAACAAAACAAGCTAAAAACTATTCCAAATGCAACGGCCAATGCACGCAAAATGAAGCACATCAGACTCCACACCCTTAACCCTTTACTCGTCCTTGAGTAAATAAAGACAAGAAAAAGAATTAAACGAAATGTAGCGTGCAATCATAAGTTAACCGAGGCACAACTTATTCCTAGCTTACCCTATTTCCCCTAAACAAGAGTAAGAATCTCACAACTCTCACACTATCCGAAGAACTTAAGAAAGCTAACCACCCAAAAGTAAAATGTGGAAAAAGGTAAGCCAAAAGGATAAGTGTAAAGCTAGCTTACTTTTCCAAAAATGATCCCCAAAAGAAATCCAAGAGTCGTCTCCCAAAAAACATCCACCAAGGAAATCCAAAAACCATCGACTTGGTTGTAACATAGGGATAATTCATGATTCTCAACCTAGTTACAACCAAGGAGTCAAATGTATCGTCAACCTAGTTTTTATTTTCTCTTAATTTTTCTTATTTTGCCTAGGAGCCCTTTCGGGTTTTCATCCTAGGTTTAACACAAAAAGGGTACTCACTTCGCACGTTTTTCCACAGGACCTCTCATTTTTACCTAAACTCGTAAGCCTAATCGGGCCTAGCCTCTCAATTTTACATAGGTCTTTCGACCTATCCAGGCTTTTCCCAATGTTACCCAAGTTACCCTTCTGGGTTTTCAACTTGTCCGGGTTTTTTAATTTTTCCAAAATTTTAAAAAACTTTGGTGTTGCGCAAAATTGCCCCAAAAGTGGGTTTCATACTACAAAAGATAAGATCAACCACAAAAATACACCACCAATATCCTAAAACAACCCATGCAAACTATGAACCCTTGCACAACATGACATGCCACCAAATATCCATCCAAAAATATCCCTCAACAATAAACAACCAAAACATAAGTGAGGTTGGGAGAAATAGTGATACTCACTCTTGAGGCCCTGAAGGACCTTTGTTCTCGTCGTGATTTGTGAAACTTCTCTCAATGAATCATGTTGCTTGAAGCACGACCTCGATGCAATCCATTATCAAACTAAGATCCTCCACTTCCATCATCACTCCTCCTACCACTTGGAATACCCCTTGCAACACTAGGGTAGATCTCGAAAGTTGATTCCCAAGTGCTTGCAATCGGTCGATGATGTCCGTGGATAGGTGAGAGTGGTTATAATGTGCTCTCAAATAAGTCTCACCCTTGGTCTCGTCAATGTCTATCTCTAGGGTGGCTAAGACTCTATAGAATTCTCTTTCAAAGCATAGTTCTAGCTCAATAAATAGGTCATCCAAACATTTGTCATGGTTGATGACGGTGCGCTCCGGCTGTGGAAGTACCATGAAACTACAAGTGCTCGCTCCATCATAAAGCCATGCATATCAACCCTCCGATGTCATAGGTCCCATCATGCATGCTTTGGCTAACTTCTCAAAGTTATACCTTGTACCCGATCATCCCAAGTTAGCCAACGCTCTCTATGTGACCGGATACCCTAAGTGTTGTGTCAATATACCTACCATACTGCCCGTAGCTATCTTACCACTCTTTCTTTCCCCCACCATCGTGAACTTATGTACAAAGTTCCCCACCAAGTTCGGGTAAACATTACCCTTGGAAGTCATTGCTCAAAGGAAGTGAACATCCAAGCCCAGACATTTCGTTAGCTCACCGTGGCAGAAAATCCGCATTGCCAGTAGTCGGTGAACGTAACAAAATTATGGATGAACAAAGATGGTGCTCTAGCACACATTCTTCCGATCAGTCCTTATCAGCTGCCTCCAAAAGTTCTTGAGAGAAAAAGGTATCCCTTGAAGGTGAGTCCAAGGGATCTCCTTGCCGTACTTCCATCTAAAGGCACGAGTTATTTCTCGGTGTGTCATCTGATACTCCTTGTCATCGAGATTGAATTTGATTGCCTTGTGTCTGTTCTTGTCCATGAACGAACAAAGAGTAGCTAGAAACTCTAGGGTCCACCTAATGTAACTCTCAGAATGTTTTTCTAAGACCCATTTAGACCTACCCGACCCAAAAGATAAGTCACAGGCTCAAGTAAGCGTAGAGCCGCTAGTGTGTCTTTGCATGCGAAGCCGGTCTCTAGTATACTCCTCTTTGGCTCTATCAAATTCCTACACCTCCGTGCTGTAATCACGTAGATATTGGATAGTCCCATAAACTCATCAGTTACAGTCATGGGGTTTCGAAGAGTAGGAGTTTCCGGTTCATGGTTTGCACCATTCACCGGTTTCTTCCTCTTCTCACCCCGAGTGGATTAGCCCTTCTCCGACGCATTCCTTTTGGGTGGCATCCTAACAAAATGAGGCAAAAAGTGGTAATGTAATCTTCAAATAAAGGCATGTCTCATATTTTCATTCAACAAGTAGATCCTACCTAAATAGCCTCGGCCTTCAAAACATGATAATCCAAGCATGAAAGCTATTTAAACAAGAACATCCTCATTGGACAACAAGCTCATGTAAGTCATTAACAACCCATCAATAAGACTAAGAAACCAAGATTCATCTCCTCCCAAATCACCCAGCACATGAAGAACATATCATTCAAACACAATAGCACATTAAACCACCCAAACTTTCTTCAACACATGATCATACATACAATCCCAAACATATATCCCAACAACATACATACTCATTCTAAAATTGTGTTTTTCATAACACCACCACAATGTCAATCAAACATATAAACAAAATATCTCAATGAATTAGCCAGGATTTGAAGCTAAGAATTGCAATATCCACACAAGAAGAAGCAAAAATTGCTATTTTTTTGAAGAAAAGCTTCAAGTTTTTGAGTTTCACCAAGAGCGTGTGTGTGAGTGAGTGTTACTTAAGAAGGAAGAATGTGTCAAATGATGAAATTAGGTGGAAGAATGTACTATGGATTTAGAATTTCAGCATAGATAATAAGAGAGAGAGGTACAATTAGGATAAGAATGGAATTTATAAAATTTCATATTAGGGGACAATAGTACAAATCAATTATTCCTAGCAATGTAGAAAGTACTATTTGCATAAAAAATCCTAAGGAATTAGGGAATTTCAAAATTTTAAAACCAAAAGTGCATTTTTGAGTTAGAAATTTAGAATTTTTTAAAATTTGCATTTTTTTGGAAAACCTTGGCAACGGGAAATTAGTTTTTAGCCCAAAAAGTGCTTGGCATGAACCAGAGCCTCGTGCCCAATCTCAGGCATGAAACAAGGCCTCGTGCCAAACATTCTGGCACAAATCAGCCCCTTATGCCAAACTCCTTGGCATAAAGCATCCCCTCGTGCTAACTCTCCTAGCACGGACCTAGGCTCTTGGCGTGGACCGTGTCAGGTTTTGGCACGAGATTGCCAAAGAATTTTGACCTAATCCTTAGTTTTTTCCCTCTTTTTTTAAAACACTATATCGCCCATCAAATCCAATTCCATCCAAACACAATCACGAGTCTTTGAATCAAATTTTCAAATCAAACCAGAGTTTCATCTCAAAAATTTTCATTGCAAACAAGAACATGAAAAATCTATCTAATCACCACTTAACACGAAAGCAAAAAAGAAATACCGTATATTTATTGTCATTCTCACAACTTATTTCTTTGTCATGCAGGTCTAGTTGGAAACACCTATATGTGGGTCTCCAAAATTGCCATCAGCGACTCCACCCATGATGATATCATTGTGGAGAGGTCTCCAAAATGAGCCATCCTTACCTTCAAACCTCTTGTAAGTGATAGGAAATGAATCTCAGTGTCTCACTAGCATTGAGTCTGTGAATGTCATTTTGGGTTTAGGGGGAGGTCGAGAAGGGTTTAAACTCTCAACACTATCCCATTCCCACTGGAAATTAATTAGCATGGAAAAACAATCTAGCACAGACATATTATCCATCGCATTGTGCAATTCATCGGACTCATCAACAATATCATCAAAACGGGATTCATCCAAATATTCTTGCTCATTGGTAACACAAGAGGTTTCATCATGCTCATCACATACACCTTTGCACATAAAAGAAGAATTTGTTGAATCATGCTTTGATTTATAGATATCAAACTCCACTTCATCCATGTCATCTTTTAGAGTTCCCAAGTGGACATTAATTTTAGTCCTAGATGTTTTGAGAAAATGTCTCCCCAAAAGTATTGGGGGTGCACTACCATCGTGCGCCATGTCTAGGACTTAAAAGTCTACCGGAAAAACTAATTTTCAAACTCGTACCTTCACTTCCTTTACTAACCCACGAGGTCTAGCTTGGGAGTGATCGACGAGTTGGACAATCACTCTAGTTTCCCTAAGCTCACCTATTTCTAGGCGTTCATATAGACTATATGGGATCACATTGATCGAAGCACCTAAATCTATCATGGAATTTTTCAACAACTTTACCACCTAAGGAGATAGGGATAGAAAACATTTTGGGGTCATCGCATTTCTTAGGAAAAATTTTTGGGTTCAAAACGGTGACTCCCCCCCCCCTTTTAAATGTCATACCTTCCTAGTTAGCCTACTTCTGTTCTTTGTACATGCAACTTTAAGAAACTTTGCATATGATGGCACATGTTCAATCAATTACAAGATAGGGATGGTTACCTCGACCTTTTTGAATACTTTTTGAATTTTTGCATCATTGGTCAACACCTTTGTCTTTCCCCTCAAAACATTGGAAATAGAGGTGGAATGGTAGCTTGTGCCTCAGGCGAAGGAAGATCCTTGGAAAGTGCCTCCTTGACCACAATCTCATCTTCTTCGAAGTGTGCCTTGGTAGCCTCCAATACTCTATCATCCTTTTCTCGGACTCATGAACTTCCTTAACACTTCTAAACTTGAGTGCACTCATGTTCCTTGGATTGATCTTCGGTTGGGAAGGGAGTTTTCCATATTCCTTGGCTTCAAGTTGGCTCACCAAGGTGGCAAGTTGCAAGACTTGAACTTCAAGATTTTTGATACTTGAAAATGCTCTATTACCAAGTTCTTCAATCTCACACCTTGTCCTTTCCACAAAGACTTCATGTTTCTTTCCCAATTGACCGACGGATTTTAAGATTTATTCTCGATCCGACTTGTAGATCGAAGCATGATTGTTGGAAGGGTGTCTTCACCTTGAGGGTATGGTTGAGGAGGGGCTTGTCCACCCCGGTATCCTTGAGGTTGGTTAGCCTCCCTCTATCAAAAATTTGGATGATCTCAATACCTTGGGTTGAATGAGTTAGCATATGAATAAGGCCTTGCATCTCCTTCGTTCCCCTGGAACCCTTGTGGTTGACCCCTAGAAATCTATGGCCTCTTCCAATTGTTGTACTCAATGGCCTTCACTTCTTGAAAATTATCTAAGACCTCGGGACACTCATCAGAGTTGTGGTTAAGGTTGCAAACTCCGCACACTTTGACTTGATGCACTTTTCCTTGCAAGAGCTCCCTCATCATGGAAGTAAGAGCTTGGACTTACTTCTCCAACTTAGATGATTGTGCGGGTTCATCCAAAACCTTAACCCTTGACCTTGTGCCAAATTTTCGAATACCATTAGCCATTTCTTCAAAGAGGTTCATTGCATCCTTAGGAGTCTTGTTCGCTATCGAGCCATTGCAAGCGGCATTCACCATTCGTATATCTTCATCGGATAACCCCTCTAAGAAATAATACACTAGGTCTTCCTCCTTAAAGGGATGGTAGGGGAAACTTGCCAACAATCGCTTGAAGCGCTCCCAATAATCATATAAGCTCTCGGTGGCCCCTTGGGTGATGTTCGACAGTTGCTTTTTCAACTCGGCTGACTTAGACACCGGAAAATACTTCTCTAAGAACCTCCACTTCATGTCCATCCAAGAACTAATGCATCCTGATGGCAAGTAGTATAGCCAGTCTTTAGCTCTGTCTTGAAGGGAAAATGGGAAGGCGCTCAAATTGTAGTCTTCTTCAGAAACTCCCGGTGGCTTCATGTTTGTACAAATCAAGTGAAACTCCAATAGATGCTTGTTTGGGTCCTCCTCTGTTAATTAGTGGAATGTTCGTAGGCAATGGATCATGCCACTTTTCAGCTCACAACTAACATTGGCGAGTAATGGAGGGAAGGTAATGCATAAGGGCTAATTCTCCAGGTTGGGTGCCATGAGCTCCAGTAAGGTACGATTATCTTCTGCCATTCTCTGTGGTTCTTCTACCAACACTTCTTGCCTCGGTCTCACTTCTGCCCTAGTTTTCCATTTCCTTCTCCTCTGAAAACCTGTGTTCTCAGTCGGGTGGTGTAAGACACCTTGTACTATAAACTAGGGCTAACAATACCCTTCTGAATAAAACACCAGCAAACGGATCAAAAGGTAACAAAACAACTATCAAAAAAGCTCAACAACCAAAATACCTAAACAAAACAAAAAATAAATTCAATTACCAACTACTATACTAACAAGTTGTGTTAATTGACACTTAAACTTAATAGCATCCTCGGTAGCGATGCCAAAATTTGACCCGTCTCCACCCGAGGTTGTTAATTGTAGCTAATTAATCTGAGCGGAGGCTTTTAGGAAAGGCCGTAGGGAAAATTTATATTCTGCACCTCACTACTATGCTACCAAAAGGGTAGTTAGCAGGAAGCCCTAGGTATGTCCACAGAGATAATAGGGCCTAAGAGTCAATGAAAACACAACCTCGTATGGGTCGTCAATCCGTACGAGTGATATGAATTGCTAGTAAAAGCAAACAAATGGGGGGTTTACTTTTCAAACTAACAACTACAAAACATGAAACTAATAAGCAAGTAATCTAATTAGCTAAGCACTTGGGGAATCATTGTGAGACATGAATGATTTAAGGCTTTGATCCTTGATTCATTCACATGTAAGATTTACTAAACAACCTTATAAAGTGTTTGCATCACAAGATGTGGCGGATGACATACACTTCCCCGTATCTCACACCGAGTGCGCTCGCAACCCTCCATCGACACTGCCATCATAATTAGGGGTTTTCAACAAGGTCCAACCATTGTTGTAGGTCTGTTTCTCCCCCTCCCGATTACATCCCAGGCTTCCACAAGAAATGTGTTACTTCCCAACTAGTCCTATCAATTAGGCCAAGGGTCGTAGGCACCTTATCTATAACACTAGGGCCTCTTACAACCCTAGCTTGCTACTATTTCATTATCTCTACCCGTAACCTCTCAGACTACTTTACATAATCAGCTAAGACTAGTATGATGGCAAGTAAGTCAGAGCAATACTTGGGTCTCCTGCGCACACACCTATGCAGAAGCAACGTACTCCCTTACCCATTCTAACATCCAGGTTTCCCTTCCCAAGGGGGAATCAATTTTTTCATCATACATGAATATAGCCCAAAGTGTGCACAAATGTGGTGTATTATTCATGCAATTCAAACTGTCAAAAACAAGTCACAATAATATCATGAACACAAAATTAGGATGAATCTAATGAATCTCACATAAGAATTAATCAAACATGTCTACAATTTATCCCTAAGCTATGGAAATCACTCCATAGATGTGGAAATAAAATATGGATTTGAATTCCACATCTACGATGAAAGCAAAAAGAAAAGAAAAGTAAAGGAAAAAGTTACTCTACAATGAAGAATAAAAAAATCTACCTTTCTCTACTCTACTCTACATATTTAACCAAGTAGACTAAGATTATATTTATAGGATATGGGGATTGGGCCCAAACAAAGGCCCAGAATAGGCAAAAAATGACAAAACCCTAGTTCAGCCATCATGGATGGAGCGGTCCGCATTGTGTACTTGTCACGGGGCGCAGGCCATGCCGTCTCCTTGGAACGGGGCACTGCATTTGATGCAGGTTGTGGCTTCATGCTAATATGGCCTGCTAGATTTGGCGCGGTCCGTGCCAACACTTTTGGAATGGACCGTGGCCTTTGGTGCGGGCCATCGTCTGAGAGGCGTGTCTTGGTCTTCTGATCATACGGGATGCGGCCCTTAGAACAGACCGTGGTCTGGAAGGTTGATTCACTCAGAAACATAGAAGGGGCCACGTCATTCTCCACACCCCGCCTACTGATCTAGACATCTTGGACTTGGAATGACGCGAGCCATCATAAATAGAATGGTCTGCACCCATACTTAACCGGATTTGAGTGAAGTTTTGAACTCGTGTGCGTGGCCCATGAGATTTGGCTCTGTTTATGCCTTAGCCTTGTATTGAACACTGTTGGCATGGACCAACTCCTTTGGCGTGGGTTGTTGGTGCCTAACCATGAACGCCCCACACCGACCCGTGGTACCTTGGCTAGCTGAACATGTTTCCTTCACTACGGGTGAACCGTTAGTCCAATTTGAGAGGTTTAGTTGTCAATTTTATAGCACTTGAGAATCATCCTAGAAGGCTAATTCTTCTCGAATCATTATCAGACTTTGGTGCAACTAATCAGACCATAATTTCCCATTTTTGCATTGGCCGCTTTGATCTCCATTGCCACCTCCAATCTCTTTCTACCACACATTGATGTTCATGGTATTTGTCTACTACAATTCTAGAGGTGAATGGCCTTCAATCTCTTCTACCATTTTTGTAAATGGCCTTCAATATCTTCTACCACCATTACGAATGGCCTTCACATAAAACGTAACCAAAAAGTACCCACCGGCAACCTACTAAAGATAATCACATGGAAGATCCAGGAGCTCGTGGATACAAGATGTCCATTAGTATTAAGTAAGTCTACAAAATGCGGGATTTAGACAAGAAAACCAAACATGACCGTCTAAACCCCTTGTCACATAAACTCAACCAATACTAGCAATCTGCTAAACAAAACATGCTTAAAACTATGCCAAATGCAACAACGAACCATGAAAAATTAAGCACATCAGCGTCCCATCACTAGCTAGTCCCAAATCCCCACCGGCCTCTCCTTGGTCGGCTACTTCAGTCGTGCCTTGGGCTGGCCCCACGGTTCCATTGCTGCCAAGGTCATCTCTGATGGTCACTTGATCTTCTACTGGTGTTATTTAGCAATGTGATTACTCAAATATTCATGAGAATGGTATTCTCGCAACTCTTCTTTCTCAGATAGAGCCGAATGATTATTGATCTGCACTTCAGGATCCTTCTTGGGTTTCTGCCATTGATAAGGAGATGGTAGCTCTTCCTAGTCAGCATACTTGGGATCTTGTTCTACGCCCTTCGGACATCAACATTGTTGGGTCCAAATGGGTTTATCGACTGAACTATAAATCAGATGGTTCGGTTGATCGCCATAAGGCATGCCTGGTAGCTTAGGATTTCTCTCAGATTCCCAATTTTAACTTTGACCACACCTTCAGTCCTGTAGTTAAGGCCTCTACAATTTGGACCGTTCTAGCTATTGCCACCATGCGAGCTTGGCCTCTTCATCAGTTGGATGTCAAGAATTCTTTTCTAAACAGTGTTCTTAATTCTCTGGTATTCATGGCGCAACCTATTGGCTATAAGGATCTAGTTTATCCAGACTATGTTTGTCATCTGCGTAAGTGAATTTATGGTTTGAAGCGAGAGCCTTGGGCATGGTTTCAGCGCATATCTGTCTCATCTTGATTTTCGCTGCAGTTTTGCTGATACATCATTATTTGTGTTATCGTGTGGTTCATCACTACTTTATCTACTGGTCTATGTTGATGACATCAACTTGACTGGGAATGACTCTACAATTATTTGACAGTTCATTTATTCCACTCATCAGGAATTCGCTATCAAGGATCTAGGTGTGTTACACTACTTTCTTAGTCTAGAAGTCATATACACTGCCTCGGGACTTCTTCTAGGTCAGGCAAAGTATGCTCGGGATATTCTCTCTCGGGCTGGCATGTTGGATGCAGTGCCTGTCTTTACACTATTTTTGCCAAATTCCCAGCTTCAGAGCAATATGAGTCCTCTGTTCAAGAATCTAATTCTGTATCAATCTTTGGATGATGCTCTCAAGTATCAAACCATTACCCGTCTGGACTTGGCCTTTGCGGTTAATTTTTCCAGTTAGTATCTTCAGGACACTCAGGAGAATCATTTTTGGGCTGTCACACAGATTCTCCGCTATGTTCGAGGGACTTTGCATTTTAGCCTCAGTTTTCATGCTGATTCTTCACCACAGGTGCTGGGTTATTCTGATGTTGATTGGGCCAGATGTCTAGAGAGACACGTCGTTCTACATATGGATGTACTGTATTTTTAAGCATCATATGAATTTTTTGGAGCTTGAAGAAGCAGCCCATAGTGTTTAGGTCTAGCACTGAGTCAGAATATCGGGCTCTGGCTAATACTGGTTCTAAAGTTGTTTGGATGACTCATTTGCTTTGCGATCTTTATGTTCCTCTGTTCGGTGTGCCTCTTCTTCTTTTTGACAACAATAGTGCGATCTTATTGGTTCATAACTCGATGGCTCACAATCGAGCTAAGTACATCGACATTGATTATCATTTTGTTCGAGAATTGGTCTCTTCTGGAAAGTTGTGCATTGATCATGTTCCCATTTCTTAGCAGACATCTTTACCAAAGGATCTCTCTCGTCTATTTTTTGAATTATTTGGATCCAAGCTTTGCTTCTCTGATAATTTGATGCTTTGCTTGAGGGGGTGTTAGAATTAATCAGGTCACTGATTAGATTGTGATAAGTATGATTAGAGTTCTTTCCTTATTTTACCTCTATTGTAATCCCTCTATACATTCAGTTTATGAATACATAATTACTTATGAAAAATCACTTTATCATGGTATCGGAGCCTCTTCTGATCCAAAACCTAAACCGTAGCTTCTCTTTTTTTTTGGTCGCACCCCCCTTCAAAAATTTCCAGTGGCTGCACGTGTACAAATACCTCCCCTCCCCGATAAAAAATTATGTCCCCTCCCCTCATTCTATCATGGCTCAAGAAACACTCTCATACAATATTCTGCTCTAGATGATGCAGATTAAACTCACTCCATCCAATTATCTTCTCTAGAAGCATCAAGAAGGTTATGTTCTTCATCCTCAAGGTTTGTATGGTTTCATTGATGGCACAAAATCTCGTCCCACTCTCCCATCACCACCGCTGCCTCTCTCTTTTGCATCCACGGTCTCAACCTCTCTAGGTGGTAGCAATGTTGATCCCGAGGTTGCTTATTAGAAAGAAAAAGAAGAGTGTGATCAATGGGTTGATGAAGATCAACGTATTTGTAGTCTACTGATTTCCTCTCTCACTGCTAAAGTTCTCGCAAAACTCCTAAATTGTGCCACCTCTAAACAAATCTGGGACAATATTTCTCTTATCTATCAAAATAGTAGTGCCTCCACCATTATCCAGCTTCATGAAAATGCACATGGTATTCATTAGTCCGATACTATTCATGAACTTCATCTCAAATTTAAGGAGATTTTTGAACAATTTCCAATCATGGGTAATCCAATTTAAAATGTTTATCAAATTGTATGGTTTTTTACTACTCTTGGTCCTGAGTATAAGGATTTTTCTTCCCCTTTGATTAATGTTGTACCAACTCTATCATATGTCTTTCCCTTGCCAAAAACCACAAAGCTTTTTGAAAAAATTACAGAGTCAATCAGGACCAACCGCAGGACCAGTGGTGTTTCAGACCAGCGATAAACCTCTAGCCAGTCGTGTATGAGATTATGCACCAACTCGAGGAGGCTGCACGTGGCCTTCACGCATTGGCCATGGAGGACAATTATGTGGCAAGTGCGGCGGCTGGAAGCCCTGGTCGACTTCTCAGGTGCCTGGTCCAGTCCCTGGCTGCGGTCATCCTTACTACTCTTGGTGTAGGTGGCTCGGTCACTATGTTAAGATGTGTAATCAGTGCAGGCCCAGATAGGTCGTCCAGTGAGTGCTCATTTGGTAAAAATTATCACTTCTCTTAGCAGTAGGAGCCTTCTTCTCGAGTGTCAGACTTGTATATTGATTCTGGTGCAACCATTAATATGGCGTCATCTGCCTCAGACCTAGACAGTGTCACTCCTTATACTGGTAAATCTCGAGTTCTTGTTGGTAATGGTTCCCCTATCATGATCTCCCATATTGGTGATTCTAGAGTTTCTGAGAATTTATATTTATCTTATGTCTTAGTTGTGTCTGGTATTACTAAGAACTTATTGTCTATTAGTAATTTAACCAACGATATGGGTGTGTTGATTACATTTTATAATCAGAACTTTGTGATTCTAAACAAAGTAACCAGGGTCATCGTGGGCCGGGGGGACAGTGAGGATGGACTTTATGTTTTGGACGTGAGAGATGCAACATTTGTTTCAGTTTTACAGTAGAATAAGGGTCGAGCTTCATATGAGTTGTGGCATTCATGCCTAGGTCATGTTTCTAGTAAAGTTATTTTCTAGTTTGCAAAAGTCTGGTTTTCTTTCAGTTTATTCTTTTTTGCCTAAACTGAATACCTGTGCCCTCTGTGTTATAACAAAAGGTCAACGGTTAGCTTTTGTTGAGAACCCCAAACATGCTCAGCATGTTCTTGATTTTATACATTGTGATTTATAGGATCCCTCTTCGGTTTTATCTGGAAATGGCTTTGTGTATTATGCACTATTTGTGGATGATTTTTCGAGATTCATTTGGTTATATCGTGTTCGTCACAAATCAGATTTTGTTGACACTTACTTGCAGTTTAAGGCACTTGTTGAAAACCAATTTTCATCAAAAATTAAGGTTTTTCAAAGTGATGGTGGCTCTGAATTTTTGAACATTGGACTTAGATCTCACTTTGTAGTAAAAGGCATACATCATCAGGTCTCATGTCCATCTACTTTGGAGCAAAATGGGCATGCAGAACGCAAGCATCGCCACATGGTGGAAATGATCCTTACCATGTTGTTTCATTTGCATCTACCAATTTCACGGTAGGATAATGTGTTCACGACTACTGTCTACATTATCAACCCTCTGCCTACTCCAGTACTGCAGGGATCGACACCTTATAGTATTCTTTTTCCTCAGGATCCCATTTATGGTAACTTTCATTCATTTAGTTGTTGGGTTTTTCCTTTTGTTCGTTCATTTTCTAATTATAAGTTGTCTCTATGTACCATTATATGCATTTCTATTGGCTACATCTCACAGTATAAGGGTTTTCGGAGCCTCGACCCTTCTATTTACAAGGTTCACGTTACTCATCATGCTTGGTTTGACGAGACTTATTTTCCACTTGATCTGGCCTCAAGGACTGGTTTCCATTCTTCAAAGTTGAATATCTCAGCTTTTATTAATCCGAAGTGTGTGACTGCATCGCCAACTTCTTCCCCTGCCTCGAGTCTGCCGCCCCCCGGTTCCATTTTTCTAACAATAAGCCAAACCAATCAGCTTCTTTGCGAGCCCAACCGGTCTCACTAACCTGCAGCATTTCCCTGGCAGTCAACTCAGTTGGTCGCCTCCCATCGCCGGCCAATCCTAGATCCCTGCCAGTCTCTCCTCGGTTAGCCACTTCAATTGTGCCTCAGGCTGGAGCTGTGGTTCGATAGCCGCCGAGGTCATCTTAGATGGTCACTCGATCTTCTATTGGGGTTATTTAGCAATGCGATTACTCAGATGTTTATGCTCATAGTCTTCTTGCGGCTTCTATTTCTCAGAAGGAGCCGGCTGATTATCGCTCTGCACTTCAGGATCCTTCTTGGGTTTCTGTCATTGATGAGGAAATGACCTCTCTTCCTAGTCAGCATACTTGGGATCTCATTCCATGCCCTTTGGACATCAACATTGTTAGGTCTAAATGGGTTTATCGACTGAAGTATAATCCAGATGGTTCGATTGATCACCACAAGGCACGCCTGGTAGCTCAGGGTTTCTCTCAGATTCCCAGTTTTAACTTTGACCACATGTTCAATCTTGTAGTTAAGGTCTCTACATTTTGGACCGTTCTAGCTATTTCCATCAGTGAGCCTGGTCTCTTTATCAGTTGGACATCAAGAATGCTTTTCCCAATAGTGTTCTTGATTCTTTATTATTCATGGCATAACCTAGTTGCTACAAGTATCTGGTTCATCCAAGCTATGTTTGTCATCTGCGTAAGTCTATTTATGGTCTGAAGCAGGCGCCTTGAGAATGGTTCAATGATTCAGTGTGTATCTATCTCAGCTTGGTTTTCATTGTTGTTCTACTGATACGTCATTATTTCTGTTGTCTCGTGGTTCATTGTTGCTTTATCTGCTGGTCTATGTTGATGACATCATCTTGACTGGAATGACTCTACACTTATTCGGCATTTCATTGATCACACTCATCAGGAGTTTTCTATCGAGGATTTAGGTGTGTTACACTACTTTCTTGGCTTGGAAGTCAGGCCCACTGCCTCGGAACTTCTTATAGGTCCGACAAAGTATGCTCAGGATATTCTCTCTTAGGCTGGTATGTCAGATGCAGTGCCTATCTCTACACCATTTCTGCCAAATTCCCAGCTTTACAGCAGTACGAGTCCTCAGTTCAAGAATGTGACGCTATATCAATTTTCTATTGGTACTCTCCAGAATCTAACCATTACATGTCTAGACTTAGCCTTTACGGTAAATTTTTTCAGTCAGTATCTTCAGGACCCTCATAAGGATCATTTTTTAGATGTAGATTCTCCTCTATGTTTGAGGGACTTTTCATTTTTGCCTCAGTATTCATGCTGCTTCTTCACCAGAGGTGTTGGGTTATTCTGATGCTGATTGGGCCAGATGTCTGGAGACTCATCGTTCTATATATGGATATGTTATCTTTTTCGGCAGGAAATTAATTTCTTGGAGTGCAAAGAAGCAGCCCACGATGTCTAGGTCGAGCACTGAGTCAAAGTATCGGGCTCTGTCTAATACAAGCGGGCAAAGCACATTGACATTTATTATCATTTTATTCGAGAATTGGTCTCTTCTGGCTAGCTGCGCATCACTTCTCTACAGATAGCGGACATTTTCACTAAGGGTCTCTCTCGTCCGTTGTTTTAGTTATCTAAATCAAGGCTTTGCGTCTCTAAAAGTCTGGTGCTTCACTTGAGGGAGGTGTTAGAATAAATTGGATTACTGATAAGATTGTGATTAGTATGATTAGAGTTCTTTCCTTATTTTACCTCTATTGTAATCCCTCTATATATTCAGTTCATCAATATAGAATTACTTATGTAAAATAACTTTATCATCGTAAATATCAGCCCAGGCGGGGTCTTCTTCTTATCGCCTTTGGGTCTATTTCACATTTATCCCGGATATGCCCAGCCCTCACCTTGAGGCATTCAAAGCATTCGCTTCATGACCCTGATTCAGAAACTATTTAGGGGCCTCATTTTTTAAACAAAAAAATTAATTTTATCTATAAAAAAATAGTAAATATCATATGTTTTTAATAATCACCTAAAATATTTATTGTTTATTTTCATGTGAGGTCTCATTTTACAAATATTAGACACCCTAAAATATTATATATGGGGACAATATTTCTAATATGCTTCAGGCCTCAAAATAGTTAAAGTCGGCCTTGATCACGGACCTCAGTAGCACAATTGTTGTCATTCCCATCGCCGCTTATTCACCTGTTCCTTCGTAGTTCTTCTCCACCATAGCCATGGTTCACTCACTAGTAAAGAGCCTCCTATTAAAGGTAGCTAGGGAAGGCAGTGCACAGAAACTATCGTTAGTGTCCTCTTCTTGATTTTGGTGGCAGCTTTTTGTTGATTAAAGGCGGTTTATTATGAACCACCTTTAATTGGGGATAATTAAAGGTGGTGTAAGGTAGATGCACCTTTAATTAGCCCTAATTAAAGGCAGTTATGACTAACCTCCTTTAAATATGATATTTTATGAACTCAGAAAGTGGGAATGATAGGGTTTTTGATCTCGAAAAACCATGGTCTGCGTAATACAAAGAGGAGAATCATTTTCCGAACTCGTAAATACATCGTGTCTGTTTTCCGAGTTCGGAATGTTGTTGTTCTGGTCATCAAAAATTTGGGGCTAGGTTTCTGAGTTCAAAAATTGCCCAGTATATTAAAACAAAATGTGCACATTTCCATTAAATGCCACAAAACCCTAAAACTTTGAAGAAGAAGCTCATTCATTCACTACCCATTATTCGTTACTTATTTTTGTGGTCGAGAATTCATCATTTCAAATTGGAGAAGGTTAGTTTAATCCAAATTATCATGTTTACCATTTTCTTGAAATAATTAAAGGTGTATTCAATGCTTCCTGTATATCCATAATTACAATTATGGTTTGAGATTAGCTAGGTTTATGATTATTGTTGAATAGTTCCTCGTGTGTTGCATTTTAATTAACTTTTAGGAGAATGGATTGAGAGAAACTAATTGGTAATGATCTTAGGTAATCGCCCGAGTACATTCCATTGGTTAAATCATTTGTTTCATTTGCGTTTGAACATGCTTCTAAATATGGTTCTTTGTAGGCAAGATGCCCTTGTAAGGATTATAGAAATTATGCGTATTTAGGGAGGAAGAAAATGCAGGAACATCTCATAATGAGAGGGTGGGAGCTACACTCGGTGGGTATGGCATGGGGAAGTTGTGGAAGCCTCTCCTTCGAATGAATTAGAGGACACGATGGCGGGTGATGAATTAGATGGTAACTCCGAGTTTGAAAATATGGTGGAAGATATTGTGCGGGAGTTCAAGGTTAAATTGGAGTCTTTACAAGCTTTGATCGACACCAAAGGGACGCCTTTGTACAATGGTTCGAAAAACTTGCTTTTGAATGCGACTCTGTAGATAATGAACTTGAAGGAAAAATTTAGATGGACGGACAAGTCGATGACCGAGGCTCTCGAGTTGTTAAGGGATTTTCTTCCAGGGGGTAATTTAATGCCCGATAGGTTGTATATTGAAAAAAAGAATACTATGCCCAATGGGACTGGAATTACAAAAAAATCCATTCTTGCCCGAACGATTGTATGTTGTATAGGGGAGAAGTAGATAAAAATCAAGAAATGTTTTGGGTATGTGGTGAATCTCGGTACAAGTTGAAAGAGGTGCGATTGCGGTGGGTGTGGAAGTTCCATTGAAATCAAGGAAAAGACCACCGGCAAAAGTGTTATGGTACCTTCTGATCATTCCCCATCTGAAGAAGTTGTATGCTTGTAGTGAAGATACAAAGTTGTTGCGTTGGCACACGGATAGAGACGGACCAGCGGATAATGTGATGAGATATACTTCGGACGGGGAGCAATGGAAGAAAGTTGATGCTATGTACCCTGAGTTTGGCAAAGATTCTTAGCATTTGAGCCTAGGATTATGTACTGATGGTATGAATCATTTTGGTAACATGAGTAGCACACATAGCTCTTGGCTTGTTATGTTGGTTATATACAACCTTCCGTCTTGGTTGACCATGAAGCGTAAGTATGTACTGTTGTCTTTAGTGATATCAGGTCCAAAACAACCTGGTAATGATATTGATGTGTACCTTGCTCCTCTAGTGGAGGGTTTGTTGATTTTGTTTAATGATGTCGTTCTAGTGTATGATGGGTTGGTTGAAGATTTCTTCACTCTTAAGGCATTGTTATTTTGCACAATTAATAATTTTCCTTCATATGAGAATCTGCCTGGGTGTTCCTTTAAAGGACACTTTGCTTGTCCATTGTGTGAGAAGGACACCAAAATTTTCAATTAAAACACGGTTGTAATACAGTTTACCAGGTGCACAGGCGGTTTCTTCACGAGGGGCACCCATGGTGGTTGGCCCAAAATGGTTCACATGGAAAATAGATGCATGAGTTGCACCGGTGCCACGGTCAGGTACACAGATTTACGAGAGTGTTAAGATTTTTCCCAATGACTTCGGGAAGAATAAAAGAAAATTTTTGTTGAAGGGAGTTGGAAAAAATGCTCAATCTTCTTCAACCTACCATATTAGAAGCATTTGAAAGTTAGACATTGTCTTGACATCATGCACATCGAGAAGAATATTTGTGATTCTTTGGTTGGGACATTGTTAAATACTCCTGGGAGAACAAATGATGGATTGAAGGCTAGGCTAGATTTGGATAAGCTGGGTATTCGCAAGAATCTTGCACCCGTGAGTATGGGTGATGATTTTTATTTTCCCTCTGCTTACTATTCAATGTCACAGTTGGAGAAGAAATCTTTTTGTTAGACCCATAGTAGTGTGAAAGTTCCCAGTGTATACACGTCCAACATAAGCAGTTATGTGTATGTCGATGAGTTGAGGTTAGGTGGGTTGAAGTCACATGATTGTCTCAACATAATGTGGGAATTGAGTGCCATTGCCATTCATTCTACATTTCCTTCTCATGTAATATTGTGCATTACAAAGGTCTTTTTTTCAAATCCTTTTTTTGCAAAAGTATTAGCGTGTCAAAGTTGGATCGGCTCCAAGTTATGGTTGTTGAAGTTCTATGTCGTATGGAAATGTATTTCCTTCCTTTTTTGACATTATGGTCCACTTGATCCTCCATTTGGTATGTGAGATAAATCTATGTGGTCCAGTTTTTCTAAGATGGATGTACTCGTTTGAGAGGTACATGAAAATCTTCAATCACTTTGTGAAAAATGGTATATGCTAGATGCTAGTATTGTGCAACGATACATGACAGAAGAGGACATCGAGTTTTGCACTGATTGTATGAATCAAGTTGAATTTGTTGATCGGTAGATGGGAAGTCGTCACCGTACCTCTCAAAGTTAATATGTATAAGCCCTAAATACTTACTAACTACAACTAAGTAGATAGTGGCAAATCGGGGTCGTCGACGAACAAGAGGGATTTTCCTAAGGGTTTAAACATATAAGGTGGTTGCTATACTATAAGTGTGTATATATATATAAGCAAGTAAAGAGGGGGGTGAGGGGGGTTGGTTGGTTTTGTCCTAAATTATGAATTGAAAGACAAGCTATGAAAATTCAAGTAACTATGCAAATCATGCAACAACTAAGACAAAGAGATAAAAACTAAAAAAGACAAAGTCATGGGCCAATTGATCTCTACTCCCAAACCTCATATAGATCCTAGATTCATTAGCTCATTCATTCACATTTAATGTCAATGGGGAATGCTATCACTTCCATATTGAAGATTAACATTTATTTGTTCTTAACAGTAATTTACAAATGCAAGTGCAAACCACATTGACAATAACTTTAGACAAACAACCCCTAAATGTATTTCATCAATGATATTTCACACGAAGAACCATAGATTTCATAACAACAAGCATTCTACCAAATCCATAGCCATTTAACCAAACAAAGCATTTGTTAGGCTAAACCTAGAACAAACTACATTCGTAATTCAACTTGTCATTTCTTCTACAGGACAAATATATGAACAATCCACATTAACATACTCATCTAGCAATATTCACTTCACATTATAAACAAGAATTTCTAATTCTATGTTCTGGATTTTCATGTCAAATGAGCTAATAAATTTACAACTTTCCTAACACCCTAACAATAAATCATACAAACACTTCATATACTCAAACAACCCATAGCATAAATGAAGTAAAACATCCCCATTAATAGCGAAATAAATGCTTCCTAACAAATGTTCATAAATGAGTAAAATAGAGAATCTTGCTACATGGATTTGAAAGCTTCAATTCATTGCTCCCAAGAACAAAGCTTACCTAGATAATTGACCCACCTCTACCCGGGGTCGTTAATTGTAGCTAATTAACCTGAGCGGAGGGCTTATGAGAGGTCAAAGATAAAATTTATATTCTGCACCCGTTCTCACTACTATGATATCTAAAAGGTAGTAAGAGGTAAGCCCTGGGTATGTCCACAGAGATGCTAGGGCCTAAGAAACAATCAAAACACGACCTCGTACGGGTCATCAATCCGTAGGAGTGAAAGGAATAGTTGGTAAAGCAAATAGGGGGGTTTATTTTTCACTTAACAACTACGAAGCATAAAAGTAAAAACAACAATTATTCTATAAATCTAAGTACTTGGGGAGTCATTGCGCAACATGGTTAATTTAATGTTCAATCATCGACTCATTCACATTGAGTGGAATTTTAGACTTGTGCGTGCGGCCTGTGGCATTTGGCGTAGCCTGTGCCATACCTTTGTGCTGATCCCTTAGGCATGGGCCTACTCCTCTGGCATGGGTCGTTGGTGTCATCCATGAACGTTCCACAGTGACCCCTTTGGGCCTTGGCTGGCTGAACCTGTTTCTTTCACTAAGGGTGAACCGTTAGTCTGATTTGAGAGTTTTATTAGTCAATTTTATAGCGCTCGAGAAGATGAATCTAATGGATTCAGCCTTGAAGGCTAATTCTTCTTGGATCGTTCTCAGACTATGGCACAACTAATCGGACCACGATTCACCGTTTCTCCCTTGGCCGTTTTGAACTCCAATGCCACCTATCTTTGGCTCCATCCTTCTACTACCACGATTTGATGTTTGTGGCCTTCATCTACTACCATTCTAGAGGTGAATGGCCTTCGATCTCTTCTACCATCCTAGCGAACGGCCTTCAATATCTTCTACCGCCCTTAAGAACGGCCTTCACATAGAATGTAACCATAAAGTACCCATGGGCAACCTACTAAAGATGATCACAAGGAAGATCTAGGAGCACATGGATACAAAATGTCCATTAGTACTAATTAAGTCTACAAAACGTGGGATTTAGACAAGAAAATCAAGCATGGCCATCTAAACCCCTAGTCACATAAACTCGACTAATACTAGCAATCCACGAAATAAAACAAGCTAAAAACTATGCCGAATGCAACGGTTAATACACGGATAATGAAGCACATCAATAATGAAAACACATAATTAACCTACAAACACGAAGAAAAGAAAGGGGAAAACCTAGGGTTTTCAGTCCCCAAATCGCAAAGAAGAAGAAGAGAGCAACAGAGAGGGGATAAGGTTTGATATTTGTAGTAAAAAAAGTAGAAAATATTTTTGGCTATACGTCATCGCGACTCTAGACCAATTCTTCGTGAGTCGCGACCGAGCTAAATTTCAGCATCTTGCTTTTTTTCTTCTTTTCGTCTCAAGTCCTCCTCTTCACTTCACTTTTCTTCAATTCTTTTTAAGTCTTCAAAAGCTCAAATGCAAGTTTTCAAATCTTCAAATCTTTAAAGATAGTCTTCAAAGTTCTCAAACAATTGCCCTGTCACACAAAATCCACTAGAAAAGTAATACAAGCGTAAAAGTCGCTCTTAACTCTCCTGAGAGAATTTCAAGGCAAAATGCAACATCTAGAGCACAAAAGTGTACAAAAGTGAAACCTAAAAGTCCCAAAATAACCATATAAAATTGGCACATCAAACCTCCCCACACTTGAATCTACTTGTCCTCGAGTAAGAAAAGATTCAAGCATACAAAGAATTTCACATATCCACATCCTAACACTAATATTCCCCCAATCAAAGCCTCACAAAAAATCTCAATATTATAGATCCCAAAATCAAACTCAAATGAGAATTTTTCACACACAACCCAATTCCTAAATCTAACCAAACCTACCACCTATCAATTCACTAATACCCATAAAACATTTCCAAGCCTCGAATTGATAATCCCAAAAAGTCCAATGGCACATAATAAAGTTAAAACCATATGAGAGGTTCAAGCACATACTACACTTCATACCAATATATCAACCAAAATCCAATGGCAGAAAATGAAGTCAAAACCATATAGGAGGTTCAAACACATACTTCACTTTATACCAATATATCAACCAAAAAATGAAGCATACCAAGAATCAAGAATTTCATAACTCTACTTTATTTTCCCCACTAAGTTACCCAATCCCAAGAAGTCCTACGATGTTAGGCTACCCGATCCATCCATCTATCAACCGCAACCTTAACCCCGACACCGGAAAATGAGTAGAACAGTAACAAATTTTTCTTTTTGTTTTATTTTCTCTCATTTTTCCTAGGAGCCCCTTTTGGTTTTCATTCTAGCCACACATCATATTATTTTGGCTCACATCTCATCCACATTTAGCCTCTCATTTTTACCAAGGCCTCCCTTTCGAGTTTTTTACCTTTCCGAGTTTTCTTTTTATTTTTTCTTTTTATATTTTTTTCTTTTTCCTTTTTTCTTTTTTAAAAAGAATTCAATTTTTTTCATTTTTCTCTTGTTTTTCCAATCAAAAGTAGCAAAAAGCATTCACGATCAAGCTTACATGCATGTGAATCCTTTAACACCCTCCCCACACTTAAAATATTACATTTCCCTCAATGTAAACATATAAGGCAAGAACTATAAAACCCAAGATAAGCGGTAAAGTGACTTCCGTTCTCCGCATAGTTGCCGGTGGTACGGTACAATCCCACATATTTGTGTAAAATCGATTTTGAAATTGGTTTCGGAGCCCGGGGGAGGTAAAGGTGTCGTAGAAGAACTCATCCCTCGAGCAACACATTGTCTCTTTGATGCCGCTTGATCAAGACTAACATCACAGAGAACAACATTAAACTCACAAGTACATAGGGATTTGTAATGCTAGGTTTAGCATCAAAGGTTAATAACTATAGTATTCTCAAAGAACAACCAATCCATCATGCAATCACCACTATGAAATTATCCAATAAAAATACCTAACATATATCGACAAATATCCAAGCATCATTATAGAATATAGCAATCATAGTCACAATGATGTAGTCAGCATACTACGATCAACAAAGGTACTAAAAATATGCAAGAATATTCATATGTCTATATATGTAAGATGGTGGAGGAATGAGTGGAGGTGTGGTGGTTCTTGGGAGTATTTGGTGGAGAAGGAGAAAGGATCATGCAATATTCTGGCTCAGTTTCGTGACCCACGATGAAAGTGTCACGAATTGCGACATCTAGGTCAAAGTAGTTGAAAATTCAGCCTCATATTGCAACTCGCGATAGGACGTGCATGACTCCCGATAGGACGTTCGTGACTCGTGAAACTCTTTTGTGACTCGCAACAAATCTGCCACGACTCATGGAATGTTACCCCCTGCAAATCAAAGTTTAAGAAAACATTCAGATTCTATTGTGACTCATGATGCCCAGGTCACGACTCACAAAAAGCTAGGACTGGGAAGTGAAAAACTTCCCATATTCCTCGCGACTCGCGACAAACAGGGTTTCCAAACACTTAGAAGAAATTTCTTACCAACTTTCCAAGCTTTCTTCCCTTTCTCATGGATCTCATTCTTTCATCTCCTCCAATGCAATGCACTTCACTTTGCTGCAAAATTTATGGAGAAACACACCGTGAAAAGAACAAGATAAAATAACAAGAAATAACAACAAAATCCAAATGAAAAACTGAATTTATTTACGTCATTGGCACAACTTAGATCCGTATGTTTAGGTCATCGGCACGACCCTGATGTTATCCATATGGTGAATGCTTGAACCCCTTCACCACGAGCATCCAAAAGTATAGAGGTGGGGAGAGGAAATTTTTGGGGAGGTGGATTTAGTCTGAAAGGAGTTGGGTGGTTAGGAGGCTTAGGATAATCATTTGGCTCCTCTACTATCTCCTTAAAGGGTTCCAAAAATGATGGAGTTGGTTCATTTGGTTGGGGCACAATCACCTCTTCCTCAACTTTTTCATCCTCAACAACTAACCCCTCATCCCCTTCGAACTCAAACTCATTTCTCAAGGTTACCTCACTCACCAAATCTTTAAGTTCCACTTGGAATGGTGTATCTTTGGATTAAAGAACTTCCATTTGGGTCACCACTTCCATTATGTTGCTCACATGCCCCTCCAAAGCCTCAAGACTAGATCAAATTCTGGTTTCCGATTCCTCATTCGTCTTGGCCAAGTTGCTCAAGTTTGCAATTGCATTCATGATCTCCTCATGTGTCAAACTTAAGCCTTCTTGTTGGATTTGGTTTTGGGTATGGTATAAGGTGGTGAAGGCCAACTATTTTGCTCGTATTATTGGTTTTTTAGCTCATTCTCATACCACAAATATGGATTACCACTCCACTTTGAACTGTAAGAATCGTGGTATGGATACCACTCTTGAGCTTCTGTCCCTTGAAAACCAACAACCCCATCCTCTTGGTAGCATTTTGGAAACCAATAGTTCTTTCCTCCTCACAGTGCTCCTCTCTCAACATATAGAAAGATTCGGCAGGATGGTCGGAATGACACATCCTACAAAACCTCGCTTGTTGAGCCTCTCTTCTCATCATGAGTTCCCTCAAGAGGAGATATTCCATTTGTTTTTTATTTTTTCTTTTTCAAAAGTTTGAAATCATATTGCAAGGATTCTCAATAAAATTCACCAAGAACTCAAGCAATACCTACTCCGAAGAAAAACAACCACATAAAAGTGGAAAATAAAAGCAACTAGCTAATATGCTACCAAATATGCCAAAACACTTAAAAATAAATGCCTCTTCCCTGGAAGTGGCGCCAAAAGTTGGGAGGTCATCAACGTACCACTCAAAGTTAATATTTATAAGCCCTAAATGCTTACTAATAACTACAACTAAGTAGATAGTAGCAAATCGGGGTTGTTCACGAAGAAGAGGGATTTTCCTAAGGGTTTAAACATATAAGGTGCATACTAGACTACAAGTATATGTGTGTGTGTGTGTGTGTGTAGATATAAAAGCAAATAAAGAGGGGGTGTTTGGTTTTGTCCTAAATTATGAATTGAGACACAAGCTAACTAGAAAATTCAAGTAACTATGATAACCATGCAACAAATAAGAAAAGGAGATAAAAACTACTAAAGACAAAGTCTTGGGGGCAATTGATCTCTACATCCAAAGCTCATGTAGATCCTAGATTCATTAGCCCATTCATTTACATTTAATGCCTATGGGGAATGCTATCACTTCCATATTGAAGATTAACATTCATTTCTTCTTAAGAGTAATTTGTAAACGCAAACAACGACATTTTGCATACCTCATTGACAATCACTTTAGACAAATAATGCCTAAAGGTATTTCATCAATGGCATTTCACATGAAGAGCCATGGATTTGATAACAATAAGCATTCTACCAAATGCATAGCCATTTAACCAAACGAAGCATTCATTAGGCTAAACCTATAAAAAACCACATTCAAGATTCAACCTTTCATTGCTTCTATAGGACAAATATGAGAACAATCCACATTAACATACTCATCTAGCAAGATTCACTTCACATTATACACAAGAAGTTCTAGTTCAATGTTCTTGGATTTTCATGTCAAAGGAGCTAAGAAATTTGCAACTTACCTAACACCCTAAAAATAAATCATACAAACACTTCATATACTCAAACAACTCATAGCATAAACAAAGTAAAACATCAATATTAATGGAACAATAAATGCTTCCCAACAAATGTTCATAAATGAGTAAAATAGAGAATCTCACTACATGGATTAAGAAGCTTCAATTCATTGCTCCCAAGAACAAAGCTAACCTAGATAATGAAAAACATAATTAACCTACAAAAACTAAGAAAAGAAAGGGGAAACCCTAGGGTTTTCAGTCCCCAAATCGGGAAGAAGAAGAAGAGAGGAAGAGAGAGAGGATAAGG
The DNA here is from genome assembly GCA_037428765.1 of Rubia yunnanensis. Classification (NCBI taxonomy): domain Eukaryota; kingdom Viridiplantae; phylum Streptophyta; class Magnoliopsida; order Gentianales; family Rubiaceae; genus Rubia; species Rubia yunnanensis. The sequence continues at coordinate 113,213,147 of CM075061.1, read as the reverse complement.
TTTGATATTTATAGTACAAAAAGTAGAAAAGATTTCTGGACATACGTCTGTCGTGACTCATGACCAATTCTTTGCGAGTCATGGCCGAGCTAAAGTTTAGCATCTTGATTTCTTTCTTCTTTTTATCTCAAGTCCTCCTCTTCACTTCACTTTCCTTCAACTCTTCAAGTTTTCAAAAGCTCAAATGCAAGTCATAAAATCTTCAACCTTCAAAGCTAGTCTTCAAAGTCTTCAAACAATTGCCTTGTCACACAAAATCCACTAGAAAAGTAATAAAAGCATAAAAGTCTCTCTTAACTCTCCTGAGAGAATCTCAAGGCAAAATGCAACATCTTGACCACAAAAGTGTACAAAAGTGAATCCTAAAAGTCCCAAAATAACATGGGCACATTAGTAGACATGAAGGGAGATTGGAAGGTTTAGGGATCAGATGGGGCAAATTATTTAGCCCTAGTGTGGAAGATGTATGTGTCGCTCATCTTTATGTTCTCCGCAACCACCAGGATGTAGTTCCATACATTGAGATTCATATGGGTTCCATACGAGTCAGGCACCCAAATTTCAATAAGGCTTAGGTACTTCAATTGCACACTTTGACATTTGCAGCATGGTTACGAGATCACATACATGTCGACGAATGGCTGGCTCAGAGACTATTGGTGAACGTTCTTTCCTACGAAGGCTATGACATCAATGGTTTTATGTTTTCGATGAAATAAATGGATGATAAGAGTGTCACTTAAAACAGTGGAGTGTCTCTTATCTCTGAAGCATTGCACGTTGGAAGTGGTGGTGATGAAAATCCTATGTATGCTCTAAAGTGCTACTTTGTCATGATCTCTTAAATTTTGGAACTCAACTATGTTAGTATGTGTGTCACTATTTTTAAATGTTAGTGGGTTGATGTTAGCTATGGGCAGCGTATCAAGGATTTGGGTGTCACCCTTGTCGATAGAAGTCGGGTTGGATGGAAGAACGATCCTTTTATATTGGCATCTCAAGCACGCTAGGTTTTCTATGTGAGGGATCTTGTTGATATTAGGTGGGAGATTTTTGTTGAAGGTAAATGGGATTTTGTCGAAGAAAATAACTTAGAGGATGTATTTGGATTTAATACAACGAGTTGTGGGTCTGAAGAACTCATGTTGCTGGAGGAGGATGATCGGAGTCTTCACAGTTTCATAGGACGTAGTGTCCATGATGAAGGGATGTGGATCGACTGTAAGGGGAAGATCACACATAGGAAGCGTAAGTCACGGAAGGTGGTGATCAAGAAAAGGAAGCATAAGTTGTAAGTTTTTTATTAACAAATCCTTTCTCCATATGGTTGAATCATTCGTTGAATTCAAGAGTAGATATAACATGAAAAATACTTGAATGATACAAATTTAGAAAACATAATAACTTAGGACTTGAAAAGTAGAAATCATTCGATGAATTCAAATACTGGAATCTTTAAAAATCTACAATAAAGTCAAATAACATCAACATGTTCAAGTCTTAAAATTTCATTCTTCGACATCTTCAATGTCGGTTGTTAAAGTCTATCGGTCGAGTCGCTGTCGAGAGCTTGATGCGAGGTGTCACTCATAAGCTCGCTAAGATTTTTCCATGAACCAAATATTCGACTTCATAGTGCGCATCCATTTGTAGCAATCCTTGGAGCCTTTCAAGTATGATTTTTCAGTACCTATAAAGTATAGCAACCAAGATATTAATTATGTAAACAATGAGGGTTAAAATAAACAACATATTAAACAAATTGTTCTAAACATATTTGTGACTAATCTTTCTCAATACGTGGCCTCTTTGATTGGATCTAGTTCCCCCGCGAACTTATGATACCACTTCCCATCGCGCAACACCCAACCCTTGTTCTCGAAGTAATTCTTATCATAATACTTTGGGACGCTTTCCTCACCTTTGATAGTCAACCCCTCAACGGATTTCAAAATGCGAGTAATTAAATTTTCATAAGGCAGTCAAGTCAACACCTTAGTCGACATTGCAAAATGCAACATATGCCTAAAAATGAATGCCCCGGGGTTAATTTTTCTACCATCTATGATTAAATAGAATAGCATAAGGGTTAATTAGGCTCAGTCAAGTGTCCACCCGAGGGGACCAAACTCCTATTAATGATCTCATATGTAATACATTGGTCCATGGGCAAAGGTTTTAGATCGAAGGACTCAGGTTTTTCTAAATCCAACCTATTGCGGTTAAAGTACCTCACACTACACTCCACGGGGTCAATGTATGGAGGGTCAACTTCTGGAGATCATTTTTCACGATGGTAGCAACCATCCAATGGACCATCGTCGTCCTTTGGATAAGAAAATTCTGGGTGCAAGTATGGGAAACATATTACCTTATATAAAATCCATTCGGTAAGTGGGATTTCAATACCCCCAGTCTTAGTAGCATAATCCTCATTCCCAACTTCTGGAAAAGTAGCATAAAATTGGCAAACAAAATCGAAATATGCTTTTTCACTACATGATAGAAAATTCTCTACATATTGATCACTAAAGGGTTTAAGGGGAGCTTCCAACGCTAATGCTAAGTACCAATCGAAGTTAACAACATATGTATCTAATAACTTCCCTTTTTCATGTAAAGCATCATACCGATTTTGAGCAAATTGGGAAACAAACCTTTGGGCATCATATCCAAGATTGTTGCAAGTTGAACGAGACCTAGAACTGCCACGTGTTGAACCTCCTCTAGCCATGGCACAAGATGTTAGTGGTGGGATTTGTTAGTGGAATTTGCTAGAATTGGGAGATGGATGGGCGATTCTGAGTTTGTAAAAGGAGTAGGGTTTGTTGATTTGGGGATTTCTTATGAAATTTGTTCGATGCTCTATTTTTTATATAGGTAATACTTTCCGAGTTCAAAAATCTATTTCGTGTCTAAAATGCTATGGGCATGAACAGTTTCCGAGTTCGTAAAAAATTATGCGGGAAAAATGTGCTCTTTGTTTTGTCTAGAATATGCCCATAAATGACACACAAGTTTGGAAACTATATTTCTGAGCTCGGAAAATCATTTTTCCCTATAGTAAAGTTGTAGATACACAATTCCTGAACTTGTAAACAGTATTTACGTCCCTGGAAAGTACTTCGTTTGTTTTGGTCATAAATGGTGGGATTTTTTTCGAGATCAGAAATGCTTCTGGACTGTCAATGGAAAGAGAATAAAAGTTTCCAAGCTCAAAAATACGTCTGTCATTTGGTCATTTTCAAAATTAAAAACAAATTCACTTATAACACTCATGCTTTATTGCACTATATAATTCTTGATAAGATTCAATTACATGCCACTAAAACAATAAAGCGCAAAATTAATGCATTAAATAACGAGAAATTGTACAAAACCAAAAGTGGGGATTAAAATTCATAGAATGAAATAAGAAAGTTGCTTCAAAAATAAAATGCAACTACCAAAGTATAAGGACTAAAATATTCCGGAATCCATACGTATCCAATCCATACGTAAATAGTAATCTCATTCAAGTTCTCCTGACCTCGCCATCTTCGTCATGGTCACCATCGTCACCATCCTCATCTTCACTCTCCGAGAAGACAGGCTTAAAGTTAGGCGGCTCGTCATTCTTTCTCAATTCCAATTGGAGGCCCTGAGCTTCCATGAAGGCGAGATGCTGGGAATGAGCACGAGTCAACATATCATGTGTCTTGGTCAAGTCCACGCACATACAATCGAAGTACTTGCTCAATCTAGCTTTCAAACTGGTGCTGATACCTATAGTAAGATGGATATTAAAATTGATCAAAATGAGATGGAAATTAAAATTCTATATTTAAAGTTGTACTTAATTAAACTATATATAACTTATGGGAGCTTGATGCCTCTTCTCTCTCTACTTCCACTTCAACTTAGTGGGCCCTCTTGACCATTTTCCGCCAAAGTCAAGATATAGGCCTTTGTGTTGGAACCAACTCTTTTCGTAGTACTCATGAAGAAGAGGCTTATCTTTAGGAAGGATCCCCACCTTCTTTAGCATACAGGTTATCAAACCACCGTAGGGAAGATTTTTCTTCTTCGTCTGCGCGGCCTTCAGTATGAATGAGATGACGACGAAGCCTGAGTTTACCTTTCTACCCTCCATGAAGTAGTTAAACATCATGAGGTTAGCTATAGTAGGCTCGCACGTATGGACACCCGTGGAGGAAAATTAAGGCATATCCACTCATACTTGAGATGCTCTTCTACGGTTAAAATGCCAATATCAAAACTATCCACCTTGCCGACATTGGTTCCCAACCTCTTAAAATATTTTCTAGCCATAAAAATGGGACAAAGAGGAGTAGCATTGCTCAAGCCCGGCCAAACATGTGTGTGATAAATATTGAGGGGCCATTGGGGACATTGGGCCTTAATTTCTCAGCGATGGTGTAAGGGAAATCTAGGGATGCGTTAATTGTGTATGTCGTAATAAATACATCTTTCCCTTTCACCCTACTCATGTCCCTATTGTTGCTATTTTGACCCAAATTTGCATAAAATTGAATCACTTCATCAACATAAACCTGCTCATCCATACATAGCAATTTGTCTAGATGTTGGGTTTTGAAATGTTCAAGCAAATAGCCTAGTCCTAAGGTCTCAATGTCCACTGCTAATATAGCCTTTGAATTGATAACTTTCCTCTTCGAAAAATCAACATACCTTTACTCGGCCGTGTCATTGAAAAATTTCATGGAAACTCCAATTTGTGTGATAGGACGATGGCTCCAATCACTTACCTTTGACTTAGCGAAAGAGCTCTTACGACTCATTGTCAATAGAATTTTGGGGTTTGGGTGTTTTTGGATTGAGAAATTTGCAATGGTAGGGTTTTGGGAGAATGAATGTTTTGATTTTGAAATGGGGGTTTTCTATCTGCCCCTTTTTTAAGGGCGAAAAGAGTTTCCGAGCTCAAAAATCTCTCCGCTCTTTAACATAGAAGAGAGGAAACATTTATGAGTTCGGAAAAATATTTCCAAACTCGGATACCCTTCCTAAAGGGTTTTCAAATGGCCGTTTACTCCCATTTGAAAACCCCGCCTTTCCCCTCTTTCTCCCCTCCAAAAACCCTTATCATCAATCTATTTCATCTTCAAATATTCCATTTCAAGTTTTGATGATTTGAGGTAGGTCTACATCTCTTGACATCCAATTTCTCACTTAAATTTTCAAATTTCAACAAGGGTTTTCTATGTTATGTAGGTATAACATGTGAAGGAGTATTTCATACCCTTTGATCGATCAAAAAGGTAAATTTACTCTTCAATATATAGCTAGGGTTTATTGTTTTCAATCATAAATGAGCAAGCACTCTTTTTTTTTGTTCTTGTTACCTAGGGTTTGGATTTGTGATTGTTATGAATTCTATTGTAAGTGGGGTTTGTCAATAAATAATAAGTTGTGTATAATATTATGATTGTGTTGCCTTGGTGGTGGGGGAGATAAAATGATGCAAGGCATTTGATAGTAAATGGTGTATTGCTAGATTTATTAATTTTGCCTATGTTTTCACTTAGGTAAAATTGAAGAATGATCAATTATAAGGGGAATTCATACCGAGGGATAAACACAACATCCTTTGTGAAGCCATTAAAAAACTGGACCATCCGGGCCGGGTTAGGGGAATGGGTAGTTTTATGACCCACCGGCAAGCATTCAGTATCGTAAGGTCCTATGATGGAGCAAAACCCTCAAGAGACCATTTGTTGCAAAAAAAATCCAAACTCCAAGACAAACAAATTGAGCAACAAGAAATTGCAATTCAGAAGTTAGTCCAACACATTGGGTTAGTTCTTCCGGACAGTTTAAAGGACTTAAGGCCCGATTGGACACCCCCATCTAGGGGTTCATGGCATTCTCCCAAAGATGTTGAGGTCAATCGTGAGGCAATTGCTTAAAATCCAAGAATCAATGGACAATTGTTCAAACCCAACAACCTCGACAATGCCACCCTGGCAATTGAAAAAAGTAAGAAGGATCAGTTTGCAAATTATGTCACTTTGATTTAAGTTTTATATTTAATACATATTTTGCCAATGTTTTAGAAATCGTTTCCGTGTGAACTATACATTGACCAAGGCATAAATGGTAAGTTGTTGCATGTAGTCGATGGAGTTTTTCATGAGTCAATGAAACATCATCACTCCATACAATTGTGGAAGGTCTTTCCGGGGTTTCCTTGGAGAATTCTTTGGTGATGGGCGCCCCTTTACCAATCCCGGGCGGAGAATACAAGAAAGTTGGGCCTTGTTGGGGAATGTTCTTTACCTGGCTCCATAGACGTATACGCCGATCCAATCAAGGATGGACATTTGAAGGAAACACCGCCTCCATCACTAAAACCGGTGATAACGACACCAAAACCGGTTAAATCATTGCCTAAAATAGTACCAACAACACCAACTAGGGTTAGACCTCCAATTGCAAGATCCAACGTCCCTCGAGACTAACCTAGCTTCATACGTGTCCTTTATAATTTGCTACAATCCCATGATCAAAACTCAACATTCACATTCTCAGGAAATGAACGTGCATTCGGATGCAAACATGAAATCATGGTGTTATGGAGTGATTTTGAATACCTATGGAGATGTGAGCAAGTTAATCAAGCGATGATATCGATCTACACCTTGTGAGTGATTTTATTCATTTTATTTCAAATTTTGGTTTAAATTTCACTAACCATTATTACAATTAATTCCTACTATGAAATTGTCCAGGTACATGTTTTTTACGACTAATAAAAGGAAAGGATGGATTGGATACATGTGCCCGATGATTATACAGGAATTTAGTTGTACAAAACAAGAAAGGATTGATTACATTCGCAAATGCCTAAGCAGAAAGAATAAGATGTTTTTCATTGCATCATACATCGAGAGGTTATTTACTACAATCAATTACTTGACCAACATTATTTCCACAAATTTCAAATGATGAATTTTTTTTTCAGGGACCATTGGAGACTAATATTGATAGTACCTACAGAAAAGCGAGTGTATTGGATGGATCCCCTCCACATCCAACCGTCTGATGCATTCATTGAGATTTTGGAATCTGCATTGAATGAAAATAATGATCCAACAAATTGTTCATTTCACGTGGTCAAAATCAAGGTAGGTCTACCAATATGTTCATTTACAAAATACTGAATTATTTAGTGCAATAGTCTTAATAATTTATGTTCCTTACATATAGTACAAGAAACAGGCTCAAACTTGGGAGTGAAGATATTATGTCAAGTTATACGCGTCCGAGTGCATAGACAAAGTCAAGGAAGATGTACTTGAACTTGACAAGGTAATTGTACAAATGCTTAGTGGAAATGTTTCTAAATAGCCTTCACCAAATAATTAATACTATAATGTTATTTTCATATTTTCAAAATTGATTGGAAACCCTTCTCGCAAGAAGATATCAACATTGCACATAATTCATTGGGTAGGCATCTAATTCTCAATCGGTTACAAACACTGGGAAATCTCAATATTTGTAGGACACTCAAGTTAGATGAAAAAAATGAACCTGAGAAATGTCATAATAGATTTGTAGTGATTTCTATTTCTATCTATAGATTATTGCTTGGTGAACGTTATCTATAGATTTTTGTTTAGGTGCAAGATACTATCGTGTATTATTTTGAAAATGTGGCTGTGTATCGAGGCTGTTATTATGCCGGTAATATTAAAGAAACAAATTTTTATCAAAGGACCAGAAAACGTTTTCGAACTCAGAAACACGGTCGTCTCTATCATGTTCAAATTCCATTGAGCAGAAAATGTTTTCCAAACTCGGAAACCTTTGACGTGATCCAGTTTCCGAGTTTGGAAATTGTTCAAAGAAAAAAAATGTTCTTCAAAAAATTTCCAGAGAAGGACTAGAATTAGGACACAGATTCGGAAACTTATAATCATTTTACAAAGAGCAGACACCCAGCTATTGAGAATTTCCGAGTTCGGAATACATATACACTTTCCGAGTTTGGAATACATATACACTTTCCGAGTTTGGAAAGTATAACTAGACACGAGGGAAAGCCATCAGTTTTCAAGTTTGGAAATAAATTAAAGGTGATTCCCTGGTTAAATTAAAGGCGATTTTTAACCGTCTTTAATGGTGCTTTTTAAAGGCGGTTCTAAGAATCGCCTTATTTTTAGATTGATTAAAGGCGGGGTCAGAGAAGACACCTTAAAAGTGACTTTAAATTGCCGATAGAACCGCCTTTAAAAGGTCATTACTACACTAGTAACTGCGAATGGCTTTGTCGCCGGCTTTGTAAACATGCCCAGAATTTGGCTGTCTTCCCAACCAAAATCTGGTGAACAAATTCGTTATCTTAGATGATATATGATTAGGTTTGGTGTATTCTGGAATGATCCTCCAGATTCAATGGATGGAAAGCTGAGATGACGGAGTTCATTGCTTGCGACGGTACATTCTCCCGCCGACATGAAGGCGGCACTTTGCTAATCGGGTAGGGTTTCAACGGGTTTGAGAGGTGGTATGTATATAATTTGTCCAATCTAACTTAGCCAAATCTAAGCATGGGTAGCGATCAGTTCACCAAACTAAGGTCGTTCATCCAATCCACAAAGAGCTAAACACAACAATAATGCCACTAATTGGCAAATTGTGGGAATAGCGGAAGGCAGCACTCATGATTCCCTATAATTGGAACATGATTCAAAGATGAGAGCACGATACCATGATTACACCATTGAAGAGATATAAACAGAGATGAAACACCGAAAAAGGTAAGGGATAAATTATTTTAAAAATACATACATGACAGGGTTATACTGACTTGAGCGTCGGAGCTTCCTCCCCGAGATCAACTTGGGGACATTTTCTAGTGCTCGAAGAGATAGAGATGTGTGGTAAACATATTTTGGGAACTTTCATCATTCAAAAGTAATTTCTGCATCAATAGCGCTAACCGTGGGGATCGAATGTTTTTCCTTTTGAGTTTTGATAGTTCTTTGGAAAAGTTGGAGCCTATGTAGGTGCTGCAAACCATATAGTAGACACCATGAGAGAACAAATAATTTTGGAACGCAAATAGACAAAGAATCACCGCTTCGTCATGAACTTTCAACAACGGTACGTTCACATGTTCAATGGCGGAACCAGGATTGTTTTCCAGGTGGGACTGGTCAATACTACTCAAATTTAAATTTTATAAAATTAAATCGAAAATAATTAAAATAGTACATAATTTAATAAATCGAGTACGATACAATAAGGTTTTCACAAGTTCACTAAACTGCTAAAATAACTACTTTCTAATGCCTGAATTATTAGAAGTAGAACTAGGAACAAGTGGGGGCAACAAATACCTACGAGACTCCATGCCTTGATAACGTTGAATAATCGATTCATTCTCAATCTTAACAAAAATATCTTTCTCAATATACACCGTCATTACATCATTAAACCATTCATTTCCCATTCTATTACGAAGATCGGTCTTGACATTCTTCATGTCAGAAAAAACTCGATCAACTAAAGTTGTTGCAACTGGTAGAACTAATGCTAACTCAATAAGATGATATACCAATGGGTAGTTACATTTCTACGTGATCAAACCATATGTTGATCAACACTTCCAAGATCATTGATGCCTGAATAGGCATCATCATCTCTCACATCGTTAAGGAAGTAATTAAGTTGTTGCTCAAGTTCAACGCGATCAATTATGGAGAAGTCATCCGGATAGAGTTCAGCAAGGCGAAGCAACTTACCAACATCAAACGTGGAAAATCTTTCTCTCGGATCAAGGCATGCGATACAAGTGAGTAACTCCGAGCTTGCTTCAAAAAATTGATGATTCATTTCTAGAATCATCTTGTCAACGGTCTAGTATTGAAAGAATAAAAAATAAAACAATAAGATAAAAAATACATATAAAATAATATAAACAAAATAAATTAAAGTATGTAAATATGAAAGTAATACCTGAAGAAAAATATCAACATGGTAGAAATCATGATTGGTCAACATTTCTCCACGTCGCCTAGAACGGTGACGAATATTCCGTTGTGCTTCCATCACGTCTAATGTGATCTCATGCTTCACACAGAATGTGTTGACCACATTCAATAATTTATCAACACCACCATCTCTGAATTCTTGCAATTCAGCCTTCATTCTAGTCATCATTCGCACAACCATCGAAATATTTTGATCTCTTTGTTGCAAGGCAAGGGGCAATTAACTTGTAGCTCCTAACAAATGCTTCATCAAAAACATACAAAATACAAATTCATAGCTCTCTATTCTGTCAATCAAACCATTTGCTATAGAGGCATTTTCATCTAAATTGCTATGCTCACAGATATTAAGAAGCACTTAAATAATAGAAGACCACATAGCCTCAAAACGAAGAATAGTAGTGTAATGTGATCCCCAACGGGTATCACCAGGCCGTCTCAAACTCATTTCCTAATTTTTATCTCTTCCACTAACATTCTTCCCACTCTCCAATGCCTCTACAAGTCTAGCATGTTCTAATTGCACAAGAATCTCTTTTTTCACACATGAACCTCCAACTAGATTCACAGTTTTAACAAGATACCCAAAAATTTCACCCACGGATAGAGTACTATATGCAACAGAAACAACAACCAATTGAATTTGGTGAGAGAAGAAATGAATATACCTTGCAGAAGAGTTTTCTTTCAATATCAAAGCTTGCAATCCATTAAACTCACCTCGCATATTTGAGGCCCTATCATATCCTTGACCTCTCAACTCTGACAAGGACAATTTCTTATCTACAAACAGTTGCTTAAGAGCCTCCATCAAAGTAATAGCTTTAGTATTGGAAACATGCACAAGAGCAAGAAAAAGCTCAACAATGCATCATTTCTTGTTGACATATCTCAAAACAACCCACATTTGCTCTTTTATTAATGCATCTCTAGCCTTATCAACAAGAAGAGAAAAAACACTATCTCCAATGTCATTAACAATAGCATCAGTTACCTCACCAGCACAAGCACTTGAGAGCTGTTTCTGAACTTTGGGGATGTCAACATGCAATTTTTGGGAGCATTTTCATTCATTACCTTAGCAGCATCTTCACTTCGCTTGCAATACCAGTAAACCAATTCAAGATAATTACCCTTGTTGATGGAATCTCAACCCTCATTATGACCACCAAAAGCCAAACCTTGTTTTATCAAGTATCTTATGACATCCAAAACCGCAGTCAAACATGTGTGGTATGCCTTCTCTGCTTCAGTAACATGAGCATCGAAACAATGAAAGATACTTTGTTTTTCAAGGCTAAACTTTCTCAATCTGATTGTTGCACCATGGTGATTTCCATCCACATTCGTAGCATGTTTCCTAAATAATTTAAGGGCATTCTTCCAATTTTTCATCCCATCCACAGTATATGTCGTCTCCTTTGCTGAATTCTTAAAAAGATAGCAAGGAAAACAAAAGGCAGCATCCTTTGAAACACTATACTCCAACTAATCAAATTCATCAAACCAACCCTTTGAAAACTTCTAAATTCAATATTGAACAATGTCTTGGGAAAAGTATGATTCTTAGGTTGGCAAGGACCTCTTAATATATATTCTCTAAGCATTTCATCTCTAATAGAAACATCAATCTCTTTGATAGGTTTACGTAGCCCGGGATCACTTATAACATCATTCCAATTGAATTCTACGCGAGATTGTTTTCTACTACTACCCTCTCCCTCTTCATTGTGCATTTGTTCATTAGGTTCATTCGATCTCTTAGAAGATGGAAATACTCTACTTCGAATTAAAAATTTGTCCATAGTCTATTAAATATCAAATAGGGAAAATATGTAAATTGAATTCATTCTTATAAAATCCAAAAGCATTATGAAACAATAATAAATTATAATAACAAATAATTTATAAAATCATATTCATCTAAATTCAATTTAACAAATATCCCTAATTCCATAATTTGTCAATTTCACATAAATAATAAATCAAACAATTATAATTTATAATTATACATGTGCGATTCAATTAATACAATCATATAACGTCAATTCTACATCCAATCTAAAAATAATATTCATATAAATTAAATTTTTGAAGGAAAAAATAACATACACAATAAACCCTAAAATTAAATTACCTATTTCAAGTCATAACCACAAAGAGGAGACTAAGTGAAGAGGAAAACGGAGGGCTGGACGGACGGACGGTGGTGGGGAGGCGTCCAGAGTCTCGACCGGTGGTAGGATGGACGGCGGTGGCAGGAGCTGGATGCTGGAAGCCTGGAATGATGGGCATAAGCAGAAATTTGGGTTTGTGGAAAAATTTGGAACGCTGATAGTGTTGTGGCAAAATTTGGGTCCATCATTTTTGGATTTTGGCCCAATACAAATACCCAAATTTTAAATTTCAATTTTTTTTTCTTCTGCACTAATCAAAATGAGTCATTTTACTTGAGCCAAAACGACGTCGTTTTGATGTATTATGGGCCAAAAAAAGAAGGCCTTCAGCGGCCTTCTTCCCCAATTGCTTGTGCCGGAAAAACAAAAAAATGCCAGAAAAGCTCCGCTCCACCGTCGGGAAGCTCTTTTAACCACTACTACCATGGCGCCGGAATCTCAAGTAGGATTGGAGCCCTATCACGTGTCATGGTAGTTCCGCCCCTGCACATGTTCTAAATTAATCCAGTTAAGGACGATTCGCAATTAAAGTACGTCCACGTGTTACAATTTATTCATATTAAAATAGACACATAGTTCGAAGCGATTTAGAAAATATAGTGGGTCTCCTGATAGGCGGCATGTCCATAAGCTTATGGACAGGTCACTTATTTCTTATCTTATACACTGCATTTCTTAAATTACATACAAAAATTAAAATTTTTGAAAATATTTTTTATATCATATATTTTTATATTTTCACCTTCAAATACATATTATTACTTGTTTTAACTTATAAAATGCAATATTTAAATTTTATTAAAAAATTACAACATTTAAGTCAAATGCCCCTGAGGACTGTCCATAAACTTATGGAAATTGTCGCATTTCCTGAGAACTTCTCTAGAAAATATATACATATAGAGGCCCAAGACTGCATGAATTTCTTAGCCACAGGAAAATACGAGCTAAATTGGGATTGAATTAGTAAGGACATAGTAAGAATAATCCGCTAAGTAATTAGACGACACTAACTAAAATAACTAATCACGTGACATCCTTAGACATATGTACAGAGCCAACGGAATATGTCCCTATGAATAACGTAACAATGCTTTTTCAATTAGAGGGTCGCAATTCATACCACCCATTTCGAACCCCAGATAGGACTACTCAATGCACCAATCCAATCCATATCGTTACCTTAAAAGGTTTTGTTAATCAAGAAACATTTCAACCACAACTAGTAAAGGCTTACTACCTGTTCCTCTTTAGGGAAAATATCCATACTAAAATTAATAAAAGTGAAACAAGCTTAGCGTCGTCCAAACATAATTGCCATAAAGAAAATAAGGAAGCTCACAACATATTCCGTAGATATTTTATCAAACCTAATATTAGATTCATATGAAAACTAAGGATTACAGTGAATTCCCCGCTCAAATGTTGGAAACTCCCTTTGGTAAGAATTACAAACAATTATTTGCAAACCTGATACATACATATATAGCTACTTAAGTTTCTAACAGTAGTTGCCAAGAACACCATAACGGCCCCTCAAAGATAAATCCTTCTGGCATGGTTTCTCCACAAGGATCATGAACTCCCAAGGGACAAAGAGGCCCTTGTAGGCCATTATGATTATTAAGCGAGGTAGGAGCAAAGGCGAGAATGAAGGCACACCACCTTCATTCTCCCACTGCACCACCTTCATTCCCCATCCAACAGCCCCACGAGCACATGAAGGCGCACCATCCTCCTCATCGAGTAGAGTAGGCATACTGGCAAGCAATGTTCGCTCATTCTTCCATTACATCTAGTCAATCTCATGACCCAGTCAAACAAACTCATGAAAGAACTCCTTCTTCACAAGTCCTTCAACCGAGTAGCCCATCTTCTTCCTCTGCATTATCCATTGCGAGTTTAAATGACTCCCTCAGGTTGGTTTCCTTCAGTTCATGTGAACCTCTCACGCATAGGAAAATGATCTATTGCATCCCTAACCTCGGACCCAAACTTGACAAGATACCCAAACAACTAAACAAGCTTACCGTAAGCATGAATATTTTCAAGGCATCCTTTAAACGATGTAATCCAAAATTGCACCACCACCAATCATAGCAATCCATCCAACTCACCAATACATGACGGTTTATCACACACCAATGAGGCTCCCAAACCAGATCTGGGATATCTCTAACATTCCTATTCACATAACTAGTAAAACCATATGTCCCCAAAATATCACAAACCACCACCCCCAAACGAACCGTTCCTAATGAATGGTTCATTACCCTAACACATTCATAACACACTCAAGGCTCCAAACTTTACCTCTCAAGTTGTTCATGTCCCCTAAAACATACATAAAACATATAAATACCTAACATGACTGAAACATGAGAAAAATAGTAGCTTTTATATGCGTACAAAGTGATTTGGTAAAACAATTTGCCATTAATAACTCCCTCGCAAAGGAATCGTCTTTTTGAATTTTCAATAACCTGACCAACCACTTATTAAAGCCTTGGAAAATGGAATGCCAAAATACTCTACATGTTTCAAGGCAAAGAAACTGAAAAGTCTATGCCTATGTGGAATACTTATTGACGGCACCCAGGGGTCGTCGTTAAATGAACAACTGGGGGCGTAAGCAAGTCAAATATAGAGATTTATTATGCCCCCTTACTCACTCCTAACTACTAGAAAGTAGATAGTGGTAATTCAGGGTGTCTTCCATGGAGATTTAGGGGTTTAAGGGATAGAATCACGTAATCCACACACAAGCGTCACCAAGTGTGTGTGTGTTGGGAGTAGAGAAAATGAGATATTTTTGGTTTGAAATGATTCAACTAAGAAAAAAAAGTATGGTAATGGTGATCTTGGGGTATTTGAATCACGTATTTGACATTTGAGACTTGATCCTCAACTCCTAATAACATAATCACAATTTAATTATTTTATGCATTATCACCCGATGTGGAGAGGTTGATTCACCGGGAACTCCCACTATGACTAATATCCTGATTATGCCCGCTCATCAAACTATCACCTCTGTCCGTTATAGCTAGAAGGGCGCTAGAACTAGTGATCCCTTCTACCCTTGCTATCGTGGTTAATAAACCCGATATTGCGCTGGTAAATTAAACACAAGAGTAGCATGACATGTTAGGACCTCCACTAGGAACACCTACTCTAAGCTCATCTTGTGCATCTTGCAGCATTAGTATCTAATTAAATTCCCCTTATAAATTTTTCTAAGAATATGTTACTTCAAACACGAGATATGACTTTCGGAACTAGACTGCAACCCCAACTGGATCAAATACAATGCTCGATGGTATGTGGTCGAGTCACTCTTGTGTCGAAGACAAAGAGAACCGGGCTTTTCTTTTCCAAAGAATTACTGCCCTTAGTTAGTCTGTAGGAAGAAATACCGCTTTTTCAATTGAGTCCCAGGCCAGCCCGACCCTCTAGCCTAATCCAACCAAAGAATCAAAAATCATGCATACACGACCTTCACATTGACCTTTGACCAAACCCGGCAAGAAGACAAAATACTCCCGGCTTCATTACCATGCCTAGTGATTATCATGCATTAAAATAAATTAGTTGTACATCCTAACATTATAAAAGCATAATCATAGGAAATTAAAGACCGAGTAATAATTCTAATAATGGAATAAAGTATATGAATCTAAGAGTCTCACAAGTTAAGAATCAAATACGCTTACAAATATCCCTAAGATACTAAGCTTATGCAACCATAAACAAAGCCTCAACAACGATGATTTTTGAAGCCATAAATGTTATGGAATGAATGAAGAAAGAGAGAAAATAGTGTTTTTTTGTTTTTCAAATATGCCTCCCTCTTTGGACCAATGGATAAAGAAACTTTATATCATGTAAGGAGAGAGAAGGTTGAAATATGTTGGTCAAAACCATAGTTAACAGGGCGGTATGGACCGTGCCAGTGACTAAGAGAACAATCGTGCATAACTACATGGTCCATTCTCTAGGCCTTGATCCTAGGTGCCTGAGCTGGAACGGGCCATTTATAATTATATGATCCATCTTCTGGAACATCTTCTAGGAATTCTGATTTGGTACGGACCGTGCATATTTTCACAGTTTGTTTATTGGACCTTTGTTTCTGGGAAATTCTTGTGGCATAGTCTATGCCCGATGAACATTTATGAATTTCCTTGAATATTTGCTCCTTTCTTGCCTTCTTCTTCTCCCAACTTCTTTTTTCTTCTATCATCAAGTCAAATGGCCTTCATTCTACTACCAACCTTTCGATCGGTCTTTTATCTACCATCCTTGCAAATGGCTGATGAGACATAAAATGCATGTTTTCTTATGGCACTTAACACCTCTTTTGTTATGGTTTTTTTTTGTGTGGATAATTAGGTTTGTATAGGTTATTCATGATAGGTATTTGAAACCATCTTGTTTGATTTTCTATGTTAACTTCCCCATTTTTTGAAATATTTGTAGCCTAATGGGAATTTACATCGATGAGTATCTAGGTGTCTTTTTTTATCTTAAACTGTATATCATTTATGAGAGAAGGCCATTCAAAAGAATGGTAGTAGATTGATGACCAATTTCAATATTGGTAGAAGGATGAAGGCCATCGAACATGATGGTATAAGATTGAATAAAGTGGAAGAAGAAAGAAGTCAAAATGAGCAAAAAGTTCAAGGAGGATCAGAAATGTTCAAGAGGCACAGACCATGCCATGTTACATGGTCCGTGAAGTTGCCCAAAAAGTGAAGGCCCTGAAGACAGACCATGCAAATGAGCACTTTTCATATTTCTCACTCGTTGGAAAACACGGCCTTGGATACGCATCGGTCTGTCACGGCATGTTCTGTTCCGGACGGCATGGTTCGTACCACCCGGTTGACCATGGTTTTAACCAGCGAGTTTTGGGTTTTCTCTCTTCCCATTATAAAATGTGGCCCTCTATCCACAAGACAAAGAGAGAGATGGTTCTAAAAAGAGGAAAACCATTCTTTCCTCTTTATCTCTCTCTTAATTCATACCACTTTCATCCATGGAAATTAAACCTATTAATGCCATGTGTTTGATTCTTGTAGCTTAAACTTATATTTGGGAGCATTTGTAAGCGTTCATTGATTCTTGACACGTGAGACATTTAGATTCATCTATGTATGCTCTTTTTACTATTATTACTTGGTATTTGATGTTTATGATATTACGATGTACAACTAATAGATTTCAATGTGTAATCTAGCGGTATGAATGGGAATAAACCTATGAGATTTTGTCTTTTATCAAGTTTGACCAAAGGTCAACATAAAGATTGTGTTTAGGAGTGACAACTAGGCATGATAGTTGATTGTTAAGTTAGTAAGTTAGATTAGACTAGAAAACTTAATTGAATTAGGCTATGAATGATATGAGAGTGACCCTAACACATACTGTTGAGCATCGATTAATATCCAGTAGGGGTTGTAATCTAGTTCTGAAAGTCATATTACGTGTTTGTAGTAAACTAGTCCAGATACAATTCTAGGGGCTAATAATAAGACACTAATGCTCTCGGTTGTAAAAGCATACATTGTTGTAGTGGGTGTTCCCAGTGGAGGTCCCAGAGAGTCATTCTACTACCATGTTTATTTTGTTGTGTGATCGCTGGTTGAATAACTATAGTAGTGAGGGCTAGAGAGGATCAGTGGGTTTAGCACTCCTCTAGCTATAACGGGCGGAGATGAGAGTTTGATGAGAGGGTAGGACTGGGATTTAGTCATCGTGGGAGTTTCCAATGAGTCAACCTCTCCACTTTGGGTGATAAGGCATACAATAGTTTATTGTTTATATGTGAATAAAAATTGAGAATCATTGTCCGTAGATCAATAGCGTGATGCAAATTCTCCTAAGGTCATTCTCATTAAATATACATTGCGTTTATATTTTGTGCTTGTAGTTTGTTAGTTTAACACTTTCCAAACAAAACCATCATTTTTATAGTCCCGACACATACTCTTGGTGACGCTTGTGTGTAAACTTTGCAAAGCTATCCTTTAAACCCCCAAGTCTTTGGATGACAACATAGCTTACCGCTATCTAATTTCTAGTAGTTAGAAGTGAGTAAGGGAGCAACTTACAAATATTATCTTCCACTTGCTTATGCCCGTGGGTATTTAATGACACCTGTGGGTGCAGTCAATGACCTTCTCTGATAATGATCTTCATTCTAAGCTCAAAAAAAACATATAGACCACCCATGGAGGAAACCCCCATTAGGCTACAAATATCTTACAAAATAGAGAAGTTAACATGTATAACCAAACAAGGTGATTTTAACCCTCTATCATGCAAAACACCTATAATCTTAAATATCCACAAACAAAAGCATCTAAAATGGTGTTAAATGCTTTAAAAACATGCATTTCTCGTCTCATCACTTATCCACATAAAGGCCCACTACCCGAGATATACAGAAAGTTGTTAAATCTCTGAGCCCACTAACTAACTCATGCACATTTCCCCTAAGCGAACATATACACCTATCATAAGTACATACACTGGTATAAGAGAGGTAAGTACACAAGAAAGGAAAGAATGTGAGGCACCATACATATCAAATCAAGGAGACCACCTTTCGAGAACTAGCATAAAGAACACAAAGTGATAACTTCGTTTAACATAGCATGAAGATCATAATCTCGTAAGAGGTAACCTCATGTAACGCAATGCAATAGCCATGAATTAGAAATTGTGGCCCGTGATAGCGGATAAGTCGAGACTTCCCCGGGGGATTCCCTTGCTGGTACCTCAACCAGTGGTATTTCGTTGACTGGCCCCAAGATTTGTTTCTACCTAGAAAGAGTCCCCAGCATCAGTGGTGCGACTATGGGGATCAATTTTTTCTTTCTAGGTTTTGACAGATCTAGGGAAAGATAGGAAACCACCCAAAAACCCACACCTACAAAGCCAAAAAATAAATGGGACATTCAAGGTCTTCAAGATCCCTAAAAAATTTGGAACCCGACCTAGAATCATCGCCCGACACAAACATAACACACAAACCAGCTCAAAGGAAAAGATGGCACACAAGATTCACCAGATGAAGCAAATAACCGTAATAGACACTCAAAAAATCCCCAACAAAGAAAGTGTAGGGCCAATAACTAGCACAAAGAGGCGGACCCTGCAACCAGACCGAGATAGACCACGAGAACACTTGGTTGTGCACCCATCAGCCCTTGGAGACAAATGAATGACAGAATTGCAGTCCACCATCTGTGAGCAGAGGGAAGAAACCTAGCATGCTAAACCAAGGAAGTTTAGCAAAGGAATAAGGAAAATCCACAAGTCCAGGTGAGGATTAAACGAACAAAAATGACTAATGGATGAAAGCCACAATAAATCTGTTACCACACTTCTAACCAAACAATCTTGCGTAGTTAAGGTGCGTTCGCTAAAAAGGCACGCCTCCATACAGCAACATCCTCACATAAATATTGATTATTGTATAAGTTAAAATGTTATGGTATATTCTCCCCTTTATTAGAGTACGTAGTGATAAACTTCATTTAGACACGGAAATAGGCGCACTATTAATACATAAACAACAGTGAAAGAGATATATCGGGCATAGTCATGCCCATATCAACAAGCTAACAGGATACTAACAACACAGTATCAGTGGTCAAATACTAAACGAAACATAATGCAGAGGCAAATTGGCAAAATATATTCTCTAGAAATCTCAAACCATATAAAAATTACCTCCTAAAATACCTAAACATATTCCAATGGAAAATTATAAAACCATGAACCCATTACATCAAAAACCAACTTAAATCACTAGTCATGTGCTAGAAAGGCCATAGTGGCCCTCGAGGGGAATAATAGCTTATTCTTTCTCTCCAATTTTCTATAACTAGTGCCCCCAGTGATGGGACACCATCCTTCCATTCCGGTAGGTAAAGTGTTAATGAGA
The DNA here is from genome assembly GCA_037428765.1 of Rubia yunnanensis. Classification (NCBI taxonomy): domain Eukaryota; kingdom Viridiplantae; phylum Streptophyta; class Magnoliopsida; order Gentianales; family Rubiaceae; genus Rubia; species Rubia yunnanensis. Next base: position 113,192,994 of record CM075061.1, on the reverse strand, counting down.
GAACAATGAGACCGCTTTTCTTACACACTAAACCTACCATTACAGAATACAAGCAACGGTTTTATAAGGAAACCCATCGTTTGCACTATGCATCATCCCCTCCCATCCACAACCCGGAGAACACCTAGGCACTTATCCCACGTTAATTCTTCCTCTTGCCCATTCAGCGGGCTTCTGAGATGATGTCATTACAACATCATCCACATTGGGTCCACATTCGCTAATCCCATCCGCCAATCCCATCCACTAATTTAAGGAAAAGCCATAAAACACATAAACACATACATACAAAGTAAATTAACAATAAAAGATACTTACTATGTGTTTTAATGGCCTCAAGCCAACACATATTGTACCCCAACTAAGTGGAGAAGACACTTCAGCCAACCCCAACCAAAAAGAGGGTTAGTATTGACCCAAAACGATCAAATAAGAATCATAAGACACGTAATTCATTCCCTTAACAAAGAAGGCTCTAAAAACTATCCCTTCTAAGTATCACCTTACCTTAAAACTCTCGAATGATGGCCCCTTATATATGCACAACCTAGCTTTAGGCATTCGAAAGAGCCTCATAATTAAAATTTCAAAATGTGCGCTCACACGTTCTCCTAAAAATTGACTATCCGAAAAGTCACTCTAGGATAACAGAACGCCAAATTATTCTCAAAAGACTCAAGATAGTCCATGCATATAAATAGAAAAGGGGAACATCAGAGAATTTAAGAAGCTTTCACCACACCTCACTTAATATAGATTCCGAGAATAACTTATGTGTCGGAGCTTCTCCCCTCTACTTCAGGTTTCCCTTTACAACTTCAAGATCCAAAACTAGCTAGGCGAGCTAGTTAGCATTGGTGCTCCTCCTTTGCATCCAAGTTAGTATGTCCTTCAATCTTCTTCCCTTTCAACTTAGTGTCACCATTTCCTTTTTTCCGACACCTATGATTGAGATCGGTGCTCTCATCGTAGTAAGCTTATTCCTCTTCATCCCGAATAACGAGATTTGAATAAAAAATACTTGACATCCTCATACCTACAAAATAATAAATAATCAATCATTCACTACATAACACTCAATTACAATCAAAACACTATAACTATATCCAGAGCATTACAGAAATCCATAACCCCTCAAATAAAGAATAAAGGACAATTTTTCTTTCCCTTAGGCCGATCCAGCGTTACAGATTGGGCGGCCAAGGTCTTCATAATACCACTATGCTTCATTAACTTCAATTCTTGTTGATATTGATTATCTAAAGTCACCTCATAATTCCATTCCGGGTAAGGAAATGTCATTAAAATATCTAATAAACATATACATATCCTATCATACTCCACATTTGCTAGGAAATTCATTGACTACCTGAACTCAATGAATACCTAGGTAGAAGGTAAACAAATCTTCGTTATTCTTCAATTTCCAAACCTGATAAAAAGTTGAGAATAGACCAATACTAAAAAATATTCCAGCCCTACCGCATACCTCATTGAAAACTACAATCATAACAATACCCAGGGGATAAAGTTGAGCTGAAGCATTATCATATACCTCAAATACGCTTACAACATAATCAAGAACGACTATGGTTAACCCATACAACAAATGGTGTTCATACACTGAAAAATACCTAGAAGGAAGGTTTCACACCTCCGATTCCAGATTGGATATCCTAATTTCACAATCATTCAATAGGGGGAACTGCTCCCTCAAAACATAATCAGTTTCGATTAAAACGCTTTGCCTACCCTCAATCTCATGACCTCCATCATTCTCATCTGCATCACCCCCCCCCAGTGTGACCCTATCATTATGTTTAATATCACTACAAGTAGCTCCACTGGTAGACCTATTGACATAAGAATAAGCAGTTAAAGAAGAGGACTTGGTATAAAAACCACGATCCCAGAATGAGAAACGTAAATCTGAAACTAAGCTAAAATATTTTTACTTTCTCAAAAGTGGGCTCCTATGAAAAGGTTTTAACCTGCTTCCAACAGAACAAATGAAAACCTACCAACAAAAAAAGAAAATTTGTAAAGTTCTATGAATTAAAACTAGCTTTTGAAGGGTTACCGTGGAATACGAAATGTATAAGTAACTTTACAAAAATTGTACCCTCTCGATGCAATTAATTAACTTGTGACAGTTTCTAATTAGAACTGTGACACATCAATATAGGGAAACATGTTTTGTAATAATTACAATGTCTAGCATTTAATTTATATATACAACACTAATTTCCTCTTTTTTTGGCCATCAGCAACCAACTCCCGAGATATTTGGGATGCTAAATGGCTATTACACAATTTATACTTTAAATATATAATTTATACTTAACAGCTTCAAGATTTTTCGTAATACAACAAAATGCAAACATTTCTACCCACGAAGTCATTTCAAACTTCACATACATCACACTGCCCGACCTGAGTGGTCCGGTGAGATTTTTCTCCAATAACCACGTCACTTCAAACATCACATCATACACATCAAATAACCAGTATTTTCATGCTTCATTTCCATGAATTCATGTTTGGAGAATTTATGGTATATATATTATCTGTCCAGTCTAACTTACCTAAAGTTAAGCATGCATAGCGACCACTTTGCTAAACTAAGATTGTTCACTAGTCCAGGAAACCTAAACACAATGCCACTACTAGCGAACCACGGAAATAGAAAAAGGTAACACTCACCACTACAGCCCATAACTAGACCATGATCCAAAGATGGGAACGTGATAATCGAACCATGATTATATCATTGAAGAGTTATAAATAAAGAGAGGAAACACCGGAAAAAGGTAATTGAAAAATACTTCAGAAATACGGAGATGACAGGGTTGTACTGCCTTGAGCTTCGAAGCTTCCTCCCCGGGAGCAATGCATGGACATTTGTAGGTACTTGATGAGGCATGAGCTCGACGGGAGCTAATTCTATGTACTATCATCATTCAAATGAATTCTCCGCATCACATATAAAACTCAATGGGATGAGGGGAATTTTATAATGTATGTGTCATGAGTGATAGGATGTGGATTTGTAGAAAAAATATTAGAGAATGGGTATGGATCACTAGTGGAAAACTCTCAATTAAAGGTGATTATATCGGACCATCATCATTAAGATCTGGCTCTGCCTTTAATTGAAATCGATCAAAGGCGGTTCAAAAACCGCCTTTAATTAGGTTTCAAAATAGGTTCCAAACTCAAAACCTATTTCTAAGGTCCCAAAAATAGCTGCCGGAAACCGATCGGTTTTCCCATTGCGAAGAAACCCCAGATCTAGAAACAACTTAGCAACACACAACAACAACAGCAACATAAAAAACAATAATATAGCTTCAATCTTAAACAATACAACATAGGCAACATCAAGTTCGATCTGAGCCTAGGCGGAGAACTTCACCAGCGGTGGGCCATGATGCAAAGGTGAGTGGCAGAGGCGGGCGGTGGAGTTGAGCGGCCAGAGGCGAGAGAAACCCTAGTAGCAGAAGCAACGCGGAGGTAGCAGAGGTGAATGACGGAGATCTTAGGCGGAGGGTGGGCGGAGGTGGAGGGCTCAAAGGCAGTGGTGGAGAGCGGGGTAAATGGTGAAGGCGGTGTGGTATGTGCTGGAGAATAGAAAGAGGCGTAACAAATGCCTTGTAAATTTAGGGAGGGAGAAAAAATTATGGGTGTGAAAACCCTAAGCGTCATGGTTTTTTGTATTGGGCCAAAAAGTGAGCCGATTAAAGATGGTTCTATAATTATGACTGTTTTTTATAAAAACAAATTGTGACATGGGATAGCACTTATGAACTCGGAAACCCATTTCGAACCCTAATTCAAGGTGTTTCTACAAGTAGAACATCCTTTAATTAATATCCATTAAAGGCGGAAACGCTTTTAACCGATTTAGAACCGCCTTTAAAATGAAAAAGGTGACCTAGGAGGGAATTTCGAACTTATAACCTATTTCGGATCTCAGTTAAAGGAGATTCTGATGGAACATCTAAATAAACTAAATTAAGACAAATAAACTAGAAAGCTTTCATGACAAAGAATACCAGTACTCATGAAAACATTCAACGATCTTCAAAAAAAAATCCAACGCAATTAAGTTTTGTTTTACTATTGTTCATTATCGAAGTATAATTTTATTCGGGATATATACCAATATAATCCTATCTACTTGAGTAAGTGCCAATATAACCCTCGAAAAATTTGTAGTGCAAAAACAACCCTAACTAGTTGACATAAGTGCCAATATAACCCTAAGACGTCATTTCTGGTATTGATTGACATTGACCACATATAAAATGACTAAAATACCCTTTAACCTAAAACCTATATTTTTTAAGACAATTTTTCCCTTCTGCATTTCAGCAATTTCTCCACTGCTTCGTCGTATATCTCATCGCCTCTAAACGCCTCCATTTCCAATCCAACATTGTTGTTGTGCTCCTCCACCTCAGTACCCAGAATGCCGCCAATGATAGGCCAGACAACAACCAGTGTCGCCCCTTCCATCTTTATCCCATTTAGATCTTGGCCTCATGCCTCATCCTCACCACCGAAACCACAGTACGATTGTTCTTCCACAAAAATCCAGATCCTTTGTTTCCGATGTTAAAGGTGTTAGCGGCGGCTTCAACTCGCTCATCCCACGGGTCGAATCACTCCTCCTCCGAGTCGACCGAGTCATCTCTGCTCTGACGGTGAAGGCAACGACAATGTCGACTTCTTTCTCCGATCCATCTTCAAGTATCTCCACACCCTCGTCTCACTCAACAAGAAACCCCCTATCTTCGCCGCCTAGCCTTGTGTTCAGAACTCTCTGGCCCAGATTCTTCGCGACTTCGATAGCATTCGGGGGCTGCAAATCGAGCTGCCCTTCGGTGACCTCCGATGAGAGAAGGGGACCACCTTCAAGTGGAAGGCCCAATTTAACCAGACCTTCAAGAACTGCGTCATTTTCAGCTTCCGCATCTGAGACCACGAACTTCAATGGCGATGTGTGGTGGCTGGGAGCGGTGGTTGGATGCAGAGACAGCGGTGGCGTGTGGTGGCAGGGCGATGTGTGGTGAGGTTGAGCCCAACGGCAGGTTGATGAGAAGAATACGATGAAGAGAAGAAGAAGAAATAGTAGGTTTTAGGGTTAAAATTTTATTTTCTGTCTTTTTTTTTTCTGAAGGGGTAAAATTGTATTTTTAATTAAATCTGACCTTAAATTGCTAAAATGAGTAAACTTGCACTTACATCAACTATCTAGGGTTATATTTGCACTTTCAATTATCAAAAGGTTATATTGGCACTTATGTGAAGTAGGTAGGGTTATAAAAGCATTTTTTTAATTTTTATTCTTAAACATTCTGTGCATTGTATAATCAATTTGATTATATAATTGATAAATTTGAATCTATAAATTTTTCACTGTGTTTGTCAATATAATACAACCTATCAATTACTAGTAAGTAAATTAAATCATTGTATGCGTGAGATTTTTAAAAGTAGATCAATCAAATGAAAGGAAACTTAAGAATCGGTCATAACAATTTGAGGAACATAAGGGCACCTTTTATAGAGAGTATAAGAGCATATTTATCCACGACTCAACCCATCCCAACCATTCAGTTTACTATTGTATGTCTCTCATCAACCTATAATTCAACCAATTCATTTTTTTCAAACATTTATCAATGACCCAACCCATCCAAACTTTATCTCTTTGACAAAGTCTTATGCAAAACCATCTCACAGCAAGACCAAGAAATTAACATGCAATATTATGATGTTTTATTAGAGATGGGGTTCCAAATATAATTTAAGAAATGCGCGAGTTTTTACTATCGGACTTGATGTTTCAACCAAACCTTGTGATGTTTTTCATAATCCATTTTTTCACTAAGATCTTGTGTTTTGAAGTTAATTTTTGATCTTTTGTTGTAATTCTTGTGTTTGCACGTTAAAATTTTTTACACTTTATACATGTTGACACTAGTTAGTGATATTTATCTTAAATTTCAATTTTGAATATTTGATAAGACGTCAAATTCATGTATTTTTCCAAAGCATTTAACATCTCTTTTGTCATCTTTTTGTGGAAGATTGCTAGATTTATTTAGGTTTACATCGTAAGGGGTTTAGATTACCGTTTTCTCTTATCATATCTAAATCCTTCATTTTGTAACCTATTTATAGTCTAATGGATTTTTGGTCCTTACGAGCGTCTAGATTCCTTTTGTAAGCTTAATTTGTAGATTGCTCGTAAGCACTTCGAATTGATTTAGTGAAGGTCATTCGCAAGGATGGTAGAAGATTTAAGGCCACGAGCCATACATGGTAGAAGAAAGTCTAGGTTTTGAAGAACGGAGGTCAGTCAGCCGACGTGAAGGCTGGCCGGCCGACCGGCCGGGTGAAAAAGACCGGGTGCACGGCCAGTGCCCTTAGCCGTTGATGTGCTTCATTTTTGTGTGTGTTAACCATTGCATTTGGCATAGTTTTTAGCTTGTTTTGTTTGGTGGATTGCTAGTACTAGCTGGGTTTACGTGACAAGGGGTTTAGACGGCCATGTTTGGTTTTTTTGTCTAAATTCCACATTTTATAGACTTAACTAGAACTAATGGACATCTTGTATCCACGGGCTCCTAGATCTTCCATGTGATCATCTTTAGTAGGTAGCCCATGGGTACTTTTTGGTTACATTCTATGTGACGGTCGTTCACAAGGATGGTAGAAGAGATCAAAGGCCATTCACCTCTAGAATGGTAGTATACAAAGGCCACAAACATCAAAATGTGGTAGAAGGAGATTGGAGCTAAAGATAAGCGGCATTGGAGTTAAAAGCGGTCAATGAAGAAATGGGGAATCGTGGTCCGATAAGTTGCACTAAAGTCTGAGAAAGATCCGAGAAGAATTAGCCATCAAGGCTAATTCCATTGGATTTCTCTTCTCGGGCACTATAAAATCAACTACTAAAACTCTCAATTTAGACTAACAATTCAACTGTAGCAAAGGAAACAAGTTCATCCGGCTAAGGTACCACAAGCCGGTGCGGGCCATTCATGGTTGGCACCAATGGCCCATGCCAAAGGAGTTTTCCCATGCCAACAATGTTCAGCACAAGGCTATGGCACAGAGTGCGCCAGATGCAATGGGCCGCGCTCGCACCAGTTCCAATCCACACAAAAAATTGGCCAAGTATAGGCGTGGACCATTTCATTTACCATGGCCCATACCGTTCCAAGTTCAAGATATCGAGACCAGCTGGCGGGGTGTTGAGAATGACATGGACCATGCCAAGTTTTTGAGCAAATCATCCTTCTAGACCATGGTCTGCGCCAAGGCTGCGTCCCACACACTCAAAATTCCAAGACACGCCTTCCAGACGAAGGCCCGTGCCAAAGGCCACGATCTGTGCCAAAGGCTACGGTCTGTACCAAAGGTGTTGGTGTGGACCGCGCCAGATCCGGCAGTTGCATAAAGCCAGGACTCGTACCAGATCCGGCAGCAACACGAAGCCAGGACCCACGCCAGATGCAGCATCCCATGCCAAGGCGTTGGCACGGCCTGTGCCAGATCCTGCACCCCATGATAAGTACACGGTGCAAACCGCGCCATTCGTGATGCCCCGCACCGGGGGGGAACTGAACTAGGGTTTAGTCATTTTGGCCTATTTTGGGCTTATTTTGGGCCTATTTTTAGGCCCAATCCCCTTCTACTATAAATATAGCCTTAGTCTACTATGTTAAATATAGAAGATAGAAAGTACAATAGAGAGAACTAGATAGTTTTATTCTTCATATTGGAGAGCAACTTTCTCCTTTATGTTTCTTTTCTTTTTGCTTTCATCCTAGATGTGGAATTCAAATCCATATTTGAATTCCATATCTATGAAGTAGTTTCTATAGCTTGGGGATAAATTGTAGACATGTTTGATTAATGCTTATGTGAGATTCATTAGATTCATCTTAGTATTTGTGTTCATGATATTATTGTGATTGTTCTTGAATGTTTGAATTGCATGAATAGTACACTCCATTAAGCACACACTCTAGTCTATATTCATATTGGTGAAAATATTGATGCCCCCTTGGGAAGGGAAACCTGGATCTTATAATGGGTAAAAGAGTATGTTGTGTCTGCGTGAGTGTATGCACGGGAGACCGGAGTATTGCTTTGACTTACTTGTCATCGTACCAGTCTTAGCTGATTACATAAAGTAGTCCGAGAGGTTACGGGTAGAGATAGCAAATTGTAGAAGGCTAGGGTTGTAAGAGGCCCTCGTGGCATAGATAAGGTGCCAAAGACCCCTTTACCTAATTGATAGGTGATTGGGAAGTAGTGCATTCGTGGTGGAATCCCGGGACGTAATTGCACGGGGAGAAACAGACCTACAACAATGGTTGGACCTTGTTGTACTCCCCTGATTGTCATCGATCCCACCACGTGTTGTGAACACTCTATTAGATTGTTTAGTAAATCTTACATGTGAATGAATCGAGGATCAAAGCATTAAATCATTCATGTCTCACAATGATTCCCCAAGTGTTTAGCTTTATAGATTAATTGTCTTTTACTTTTATGCTATGTAGTTGTTAATATGAAAATTTGAACCCCCATTCACCCCTCTTTTGTTAGCATTTACTAGTTATTCATTTCACTCCTACGGATTGATGACCCGTACGAGGCTGTGTTTTTAATTGCTACTTGAGCCCTAGCATCTCTGTGGATACACCCAAGGCTTACCGCTAACTACCCTATTAGGAGCGTAGCAGTGAGAATGGGTGCAGAACTATAAATTTTATCTTTGGCCTTTTTCTCAGCCTCCGCTCAGGTTAATTCTAAGTTATATTTTTAACGACCCCAGGTGGAGGCGGGTCAGCCGCGCTTCCGCGCGTTGGAGAAGAAGCTTTGGAGCAAGGCTTCAGCACGAATTCGCGCAGCCAGTGTGATGCAATGCGTGGTCGCGCACAGAAGACTGATCAAGAAGAATGTGGGCGAGGCCAGCGCGTACCCGCATGCTTGAGATAAACCGTGGTGTGCACCCGTGCGCCCCAATTCTAGAATGATGCCCAGTGCATCCCAGCTCGCGCTCACGCGCCACTACCTCCATGTCATTCCTGCTCATGGCTAGCGCTCCCCTTGCATGGCCAGCGTACCTGCTGCTCCTTTTGACTTCTTTTGACCAAACTTTAGGCTATAAATAGCCCCTCTTCTTCCCCATTTTCTTGAGCCCTACTTGGGGGACTCCAAACCCTAGTTTTTCTTCATCTTTTCATAGTTTTGCAATTCTTCCATGAATTCTTGTAGATTTGTTATGGGTTTTCATTATCTAGGCTAGATTTCATCTTTGGAGCAATTGGTAAGCATTTCTAGTATGATATTGTGAGACTTGGTTTATTCTATTTTGTGCTTTGATTATCAAGTATGTTGTGTGCTTTCTTGTGAGATTAATGCATGATTTAAACTGGGATGATCAACTAGTTGATAATTGTAGGTTGATTATTAGCTAGGTTTTTGGTCAAACCCGGAAAACTTTAACTTTTTGTCAATGTGATTGTTGTTGGTCAATGCTAGGTTATATTTAGGAATGACAACTAATTATGATTGTTGAATGATGAAATTGCTTAGACTTAGGTGGATTTGAATGGGTTTGACTAATTATCAATGTGGCTCACTAATAACGATTAGCATGGAGGCCGATCTTCATAGTCGTTATTAGTAGATATACTTATGCTATCTATAGGTTTCTAGCTTGTAGGACATAATGGTAGTTTTTTTGGGTCTCCATGTGTATTGCTATTCTCAGGGAAGTCTATGACACTGATCGTCTGGAGTGACCCGAGGGTAAGGGTTATTATGTGACATCGATCGCTCACTCTAACTATAACCGAGGAGAGGTATGAAATGTCTTCACTCGAAAGGTGTTGACAAGTTCTCCACATTATGTGGTTAATGCATAAAAATTGGATAATTAGTTGATGATCAAAGGATAACTAGAAATGTAAACCAATTGCACCCAAGACTCGTTATAATCTTAGTTTCGTTATTTGTGTTATTTGTGATCGTATTTGTTCATTTACCACACACATAGAGTGACTTCTTTGTGTGTTTTCAAATATGCTTTAACACTCTATAAAACCCTCATTTTTCTCGTGGACGACCCCGTCTTACCCCTAGCTACTATTTAATAGTTAGCCGTAATTTCTGCTTATAAATATTATCTTTGAGAGGCACGGCGATGGCCTCCCAATATTTCATTGTGTTGACACTAGAATTAAGATAATTGGAAGCTTCTTAAAATCCTTTGAGATGGCAACTCGACAGAAATTTAACTTTGAAAAGTCTTCTTTCTATATTTTTAAACACACACCAAACCATATAATCTCTAACATAAAATCATAAAGTAATATGATGGTTGGAACCTTTCCATTCAAATATCTGGGAAGTCCAATCTTCATTGGAAGAAATAAAAATTCACATTTCTCAGGATTGATAAATGCCATACAATCCAGAATCAATAATTGGCAAAATCAAACACTCTCACCAGTACGAAAGATAATTCTAATCAAGCATGTGCTCTCATCAATCCCTTCTCACATGATAATAGTAACTAAGCCTACAAAACATATCACTGATCAAATTCATAAGATGATGGCTAAATTCCTATGGAATTCAACTAACTCAAAAACCCAAAGCAAGAGAATATGGAAATCATATCCAAAATTATGATATCCTCAGGATGAAAATGGTCGTGGATTAAAAGATTTAAAGATAATGACTAAGAGTTTCAATCAAACTTTAGTGGAAATTACAAGGAAAATCACTTTGGTCTAAGTTATGTGGTCGACTCATGATTTCCACAAAAAATCCAAAACTTGGAAAAGAATAAAAGAAGTAAATGAAATATGTTTAAAAAATACACAAATTCTAATTGGTGAGGGAGATGTTTATTTTTGGGAAACAAACTAAATGGATTCTGAACATGGACCATTGATAAATATATGGGATATCAATGTCAATATTCAATTTCCTGACTTATCAGTTTCAAAAATTTTAAAGAACCAAAAGTTATACACTGGCATCTTGAAACCAACCTTCCATCAAATATCATCAACATACTCAATCTGGAGCACACACAGTTTCCAGATTTTGATGATATTATGGAAGCCTACAAAAAGTGGCATTTTTACATTAAAATCTTCTTATGAACTTATAAGACCAAAGAGGCAAAAGTTAACTTATTCAAATTTCTCTGGTCTCACCTTCTTCCAAAAAAGATAAGCTTTCTGAATTGGAAAATTTTTAACAGATTAGTAGCTTATCTTGATGTATTGGAAGATTTCTCTTTCAACATGCCATCAATCTGTATCTTTTGTAAAGTTGATAGTGACTCTATTCACCACTCTATGTACTCATGTCCTTTCATCCAAAATATTTGGAATGCTATTGATCAGATTTTTAATATCCAATCACATAATTTTACCTTTTTATGGGATAGAATAGTACATTATTGGACATGTCCTATCAGATCAGAATATCAGTAGCTGTTGAAAATCATTCCATGATGGTTTATTTGGTGTGCTCGATATAAACAATTTTTGATAATATACGAAAAATACTTCACCAAAGGCCTACAGCAAATGATATTATCATAAATATACTCCACCAAATAAATGACATACTGCTTACGAATAAGATGCAATTTCTTTGGGATTTAAATAATGCTTGGCCTAGATTATTAGTGCAGAGGAGACCTATGAATATAGGCTCAACGATTATACAATGGCATCTTTCTATTTTATTTAAACTGAACACAGATGGTTCAGTTCTTCGAAATGGTGAGTCTGGTGCAGGTTGGATCATTCGAGACAACAAAGGACATAATATTATTGCATCTGCTACATATCTGATTAGTTGTTCCAGTTTAAAATCAGAAACTATAGCTCTTGTTCATGGCCTAAAAGCTGCTGAGGATCAAAGGTATCAACCAAATCGAAGTAGAATGTGACTCTGAACTTCTATTGAAGATGGTCAAGAACTACCTTTTTAAGAATAAGAATTTACTTCTATGAAATGAAAGAGTTTTACGGGAAAGATTCCATGGCAATGCAACTCAGAAATCAGACAAATTTGGAAGCTGTTCAGCTCTTTCTCTTCATGGTCAATTGCATATATTTTTAGAGAAGCAAACACGGTGGTTGTCTTTTTGGAGAGACTTGCAAGCTCAAAAAAGGTAAACCTTGTGGAAGCAGGTCTTCCTTTGGGAATAAAGAACAAAGTGAGGATGGATGCGGAGACTTTTCCATATCTCAGCAAACTGAAGTTACTTTTTTCTTATCTTCTTGCTTATTTAACACAGTCATATTTGTAATAAATTGAATCTGATAAACGTTGTTTGATGTATTTCCACGTTGTGTTTGAATCCCTTAGACCCAGGATTACACTATGCTATTTGTATAGTTTTAATCAAGGGGATATTTTATTGTGAGGTAAGGCTATTATGTCCCCCTCCTTCTTGTACTTTTGTATTTAATTAATAAACAAGTAGGGGGTCCGCCAAACCCCTCACCATAACAGATGGTATTCTTTTTTTAAAAAAATTCTTAAATTTTAATTTATAATTTATACTTTCATTTTGATTGAAGTGTTAGTTTTTCATCGCGTCCTTTTAAATAATGATGTTGATGTTTTTTTCTAAATATTATATTCTTATTTAGTGTATCCTTGATGTTTCAATCACCTAAAATGATTTTTTAAACTTTAGTACTGATATTTTTTATATTAGTATTACATTTTGATGTTTTAAGATTAATGCATATTTTAGTATTTTTATTTGATATTATCCTTTTTAAATTTGATGTTTATTTTAATATTTTTGATTCTCTTATATTTGATGTTTTAATAGTCTAGTTTGATGTTTAGTTTTAATGTTTTTATTTCACTATTTTTATTTTATATGTATAGGATTTAATTGATTTTTTTTCTGTCTTAACTAAGTGCATTTATTTGATGATTAATTACTTTTACTTAATGTTTTAAAAAGTTATTTGATGCTTTAATAGTTTAATTTAATTTATATTTAATATTTTAACTTGATATTTCATTATTTTTATTTGATGTTTCATTCTTTTAAAGCAAAGTCTTGGGAAAGATCATCTTTCCATAGGCTTATGGAAAGACGTGGTTTAATTAGAATAATAAAAGATAAAAGGTCTTAGTTGCAATATTAAAAATTTATTATACAACATGTAGTAGTTATAAAGTTTGTAATCCGATTCATGCAACCCAAAAATTTTATCTTCATTTCTTCTTATATGCACTTTAAACCTTGGTGTTTTGATGACTTATGGAAAAACCGTCTTTCAAGAGACGAATTATTTATTTGATATCGTTTTTTTAATTGGATTAGAGTTTAAGATTTTGAATTCAAATACATCAACCCAACTTCATATCCCTATTTCGGCCCAAATTTGAACTTATTTTCGGCCCAGCACTGCCTATCTTCCCTATCGATGCTGCGATCATACTACCGATCTGCAACCATGAGATGCTAAGCAACCTATTTTCGGCTACCATCCCTGCGTGGCCACCGTCCCTGCGATGTTGCGCCACTGATCTGCAACACCGAACCGCGTCGCCTCGCCTCACCTCGCCGGGGCCCTCATCTCCAATCTCCTTATCGCCTCGCCGCTATTTTATAGCCTTACCAGAGATTGTAGCCTCGCCGGGAGCATCGCCGTAGGTCGTCGGAGAAGAAAACTCTGGACCAGCGTTTAAATATTTCGTAATTTCATTTCAGTCCTTCAGTTTGTTCAACCATTTTCAATTGGACCCCAAGACTAAAATAATCACGATATTGACCCCAAATTTAGTTTGCCTTTAGTTTCTATTCTATTAGTCCTCTGTCTAGCGAGGACACGGGCTCGCGCTTTAAAGACTATTTTAATATCACATACAAATAGTATAATTTTAATAGTTCGTATTTTGAAAGACGGTATTTTTATAATTTTTTTTAATAAGAACACCCGAGGGTGGGGGAGAATATATTAGAGGTTCCCCAAGCCTAATCAATGATGAATAGGATTTACAGAACAGTACAGTTTGATCATCATACAAGATGAAGCAACATAGTTGCCCCCAAAAGTCCTATCAATTCTAAATCTAGTACTTGTGTAGCAACTATCCTAGCAAAAAAAGGATAGATGATGAAGTTGCGATCCGAAGGAGAGAATCTCCACCCCTTGTGTTAATTCTCCCCTCCAGCCAAGCAACTTCAATCACAAGAAGTAATAGCCTAAAATTAAGAGTTTCTGGAACTGAAGTAATAGCCTAAAATTAAGAGTTTCTGGAAATATCAGTTCCAGATCAAATGTGAGTGTAACTGAATTAAGTGTAAGATCCAAACCCTCATACACACCGTTGGAGAAGGTTAGCAGCCAACGACCGCTACAGTGTTTACTTTAGTGAGAACAGAATCGGATATCCAGGAGGTAAGATCAGAAGAGTAGGAATCCCTGAGCTTCCAAGAGCTAGTAGTAGATGATTGAGTGTAAGATCCAAACCCTGAACCTGCATGAAAAAATCTTGATTAGCAGTATCAATCCTTAGGCAAAGCATGTTTATGCATTCTAATTTGCGGAGTTTGTAACCTATCTAATGAAATCAGACCCTTGATGTGCTGGGGGATATTATGAAGATTAAGGCTCTGAAAATAGCTAGTGTGATGTTTAGCAATTGCATTTGCCACAGAATTACCCTCTCTGAATACGTGTTTAAGGTGAGTACAACCTAATAGTGTTTTAACTTTATAAGCCAAATCAAAAAGATTCCAGTGTGCAGAGTAGGGATCGTTGATCATCATGACGGCCAACTTACAGTCTGTTTCAAGAATGCAATTTTGACCAAAAACATGTAAATTATTGCAAGCAAGTAACAGAGCCTTAATTTCGGCTTCCAGAGGTGAAGCAGCAGAGATAGAGACAGAAACTATATGAATCGGAGCACCCGAGCTATCTCTAGTTATCATACCAGCACCTGCCTTATTTGGAAACCATGATGCATCTATGTTAATTTTGATTGACCCCAATGGAGGCCTCTCCCAATAAACAGTAGATATATTAGGCTTCGGAGGAGGTCTAATAAAAGGAATCCAATGGCTGAGAGGGGATGCAATAGCAGAATGAGAGAAATATGTCCGAGGAGTAGTTAAAAAAGCCAGTTTTATTAGCTCATGTACTTCTTTACTAATTAGCTCTAAAGAGAATGGCATGTTATCAAATATGAACCTATTTCTGGCTTTCCAAAGCGACCAACATGTGAGAGATGGAAGGATTTTACAGATAAAGTGCATCCAGCTAGATAAATCATGGCTATTCCAGAAGAGAAAAAATCTTTCAGAAAGGGAATGATTGATATTTAGATGAAAGTGGACTATATATGCTATGTTACACCAGACAGCCTGAGCAATAGGACATGAGATAAAGAAATGGTGAATTGAATCTGTACTACAACAGGCAGGGCAGTTAGATGCTAGACTGAAACCACAGGTAATAAGCACATCATCGAAGGGAAGAAAGGATTGCAACAGTTTCCATGTAAAAATTGAGATCTTCTTCTGTAGAGCATTGTTCCAAATAAATTTACAAGCAGGAAAGTTACCTGATCCTTGAGTTAAAGCCCTATAAGTTGACTTAGATGTGAAATTACCAGAGGCTTCAGTCTTCCATATCAGTCTATCTTCCCTCTCTATAGTCAGCTCTGAATCCTGAAGAAAAGAACAAGTATCATGTTCCAGAAAAGAACCAATCTGAGCTAAAATAATGGCCTTATTACTGATGAAATCTGCCACAGACAAATATAGCATAGCAGATACTATGTGCTCAGGGATATAATTAATCAAAGGACCTCTAGGACACCAATTAACAGACCAGAAACTGCAGGTACCTTTGCCATGAATAATTACCGAGTTATTTTCTGCAAAGGAGTTAATGAAAAGAATTCTTTTCCAAGTAACTGATTTCCTATGAGTAAAAGGAAGAGACCATAGCAATTTAGACCATAGAGTGTTCCTAGTTGGCTTTTCCACCACAGTTTAGCTGAACAGGTATCAATAATGGCCTTAATAGATCTAAAACCAAGTCCATTTAAATCAGTTGAAATCGAAATTGCAGACCATCTTTTCCAGATTTTATTATTTTTCCCATCTGATTCTCCCCAAAAGAACCTTGATAATCTTTTCACAAATGTTCGAATTATAATTTTGGGGGGATTAGTAACAGCCCATAAATGTTGTGGCAAAGAATATAAGCAGTGTTTAATTAGTACCATCTTACCCCCAGCACTAAGTCACTTATTCTTCCAACTTTGTAACTCAATATCAAGGTTTGCCATTAATGGTTGGAAGTATCTTTTAAGAGTTCTACCCTGAAAAATGGGACAGCCAAGGTACTTAAATGGAAAGGAGCCTTTTTTCATTTTTAGGATTGATCTAACCTGATTAATCTTTAAATTCGATGCCCTTTTACTCAGATAAAAATCAGATTTGTCAAAATTGAACTTCTGTCCCGAGGTAACTTCAAAGATATCTAAGAAGGCTTTAATTTTAATCAGATTAGACTTAGATGCTTGTATAAAGATAATGGTGTCGTCTGCATACATTAAATGGGAAACTGTAGGGATTGAGGCAGGTAATTGGAAACGAGTGAGACTATTATTAGAGAATATAAAGGATAAAATTCTAGAGAAAGTTTCAGAGAAAATATTAAAAAGAAAAGGAGAGAGTGAATCACCTTGTTTAATACCTCTACTAGCTTGGAAAAAGCCTACTGGATTCCCATTTACAAGGACAGAGAAATAAGCCTGAGATAAATTACTCATAACCGCAGTTAAAAAAGACCCATTAAAACCAAATCTAATTAGAATCTTCCTAAGGAACTGCCAGTTAACTCTATCAAACGCTTTCATTAGGTCTAATTTCAGTATACAATTAGGAATTCAATTCTTTTTATCTAGAAACCTGATCATTTCCTGTAAATGCAAGATGTTGTCAGTAATATCTCTCTTCTTCAAGAATGAAGATTGGTTAGGAGAGATCAGGATGTCCATATAAGGTCTCAGCCTTTCCATTAAAACCTTAGAACAGATTTTGTTTAGGACATTTGATAAGTTGTTAGGTCTGAAATCCCCGAAAGAGCTAGGTGTTGCTTTTTTCGAAATTAGGGTAATCCATGTACTAGATATTCCTTTCGGGATGTCAGAACCTGAGATGAAGTCATTGACATCCTATATTAGATCTTGTTTAATGAAAGACCAGCATTTGCTATAGAATTTAGGTGTGAAACCGTCTGGCCCTGGACTGCTGTTACTATTTAAACTTTTAATCACAGCTTCTAACTCAGATTCTAAAACTGGAGCAGCTAAAGTTAGATTATCCCTGTCAGTAATTATTTTTGGGATTTGACTAAGAAAGTGAGAGCAGTATGTATCAGCATTGTTTTGGTTAGGTTCAGTTAACAAACTTGAAAAATATGCAATTGCCTCCTTCTGAATATCAGCTTGTGTATTTAACCACTGACCTGCTTGATTTTTAATTTTACTGATCTGCAACTTACATTTTTTTCCTGCACTACCTTATGGTAAAATTGAGTATTATTATCCCCCAACTTATGCCATTTGAGTCTCGCTTTTTGCTTCCAAAACTTTTCTTTCTCCTTTAAAGCCCTAAGCAGCAATGCTTTTTTCTGATTTAGTATAACACGTTCAGGCAGTGTTGGACTTAAATCAAAAACCAGTTCCCGAATTCTTAAAGCTTCCTCAGCTAGTGTTACATTTGAATCAATATTGCCAAAACACTCTCTATTCCATATTTTAATCACTTTTTTAAGCCTAATCAATTTTAAGTAGAACCTGACCATGCCTTTATCCTGAATTGGCTTATCCCAATTTTCTTGAATTACACTTAAAAATTCTGTCCTTTGGAACCAAGAATTAATAAATCTGAAAGGCTTTGGGAAAGAAGGTACTAAGTTGGACAGCTGTAGGAGAAGAGGTGAGTGGTCCGATGTATGCCTATTTAGAATCTGGATGGAGGAAGAAGGAAATTTAGAGCTCCATGATAGGGTACAAAGGCCTCTATCTAATCTTTTAGAGGTTGGGTTTCTCAGTCTAGAGTTACACCAAGTAAAAAGGTTACCCACAGTATTAATTTCCTGTATTCCATTGGTGTTAGTCCAGGTATTAAAATCTCTAATACTACCTAGCGCAGGATTAGAAGGGCCTTTATATTCAGACACAGAAGTAATTGTATTAAAGTCACCTATGAAAATAGTATCGCCCTTAGATATCGACTGTAAATCCTTCCATAATGCCTTCCTACCTTCTCTATTCCGTAATGCATAAATAAAAACAGCCTCCATGCAAAGATTTAATGATTGATGGGATATGTCCACATGCATAAATTGTTCATGAGAAGTAAGGAGTGAAACAGATAGGAGATTAGACCAGAGAAGCCAGATTTTCCCATTTGGAAGAAACAAATTATTTGGGAAATTAAGTGCACTCATATAGGATTGAATTTTTGAATTGTCATGCATGGGTTCAATTATACATAGCAACTGGATTTTCTTAAGTTTAAGTAGATTGATCAGTCTAAGCATTGATGTTTCCATACCACGTAGATTCCAAACCAGGAAATTAACATTAACATTAGATGTCATATTTCACCTGATTTATTACCTTTTGTGGCCGATCTTAGTAACATCTTATTGAATTGACTAAGATAGGTTATCTTTTTATTTTTAGCCTTACCTCGGTGATCAAACATACCTGGGGGCTCTAAGACAGAAGAAGCATTGAGATTCTGTTGATCAGTGTTGGCCAGATCAGGATAATTGTCCAAATTCTCATATATTGGCTCACTAGTTCCTTCCTGATCTTGCAAGCATAAATCTTCTTCCTGTAAAACGGAAAATCTGTTTGACATATTTCCATTTAGGGAAACTGTAGGGTTATTAATAGAGTCCTTCAGAGGAAACCGAAGTCTACCAATTTGCAAATCATCTTTAGCATAAGACATCAGTGCAGGTTTAGAAGTTTCAGTTTCCTTCAGTAATCTAAAGATAGAATTATCCGGGCTCTCTATGGATCGGTTATCTGATGCCAGAGATCTGCCACTCACAGGAGCTCTAAGGACCTCTATCGGAGAATTATATTGAGAATGAAAGTCAGAGCTCCTAACAGCCTTATCGGAGACAGAGGTAGAAGGATCATTAATAGAATCGGTGGTCAAAGGTGGAATATTAAATTTTTTACCAGTTGCCTGCCACTGGGGATGAGGTTGGATCTGAACTATGTTAGTTTCCTCAATTCTATCATTAGTAGTTTGGGAGATAGCTCTACATTGGACCAAAGAATGACCCAGTTTAGCACAGTGGTTGCAATAAAGGGGAATATCTTCAAACTCTATTCGAAACTTCCTATTACTCGAAATTGAGCCAAGCCTAATGTACTGACACAGTGGTTTCTGTAAATCAATTTCGACACAAAATTTGATTGCAGAGGGCCTAGTAAGCATTTCTGTAGCAAAATCGCTCTTTATAAAGTTGCCTATACTATTGCCAATCGCCTCAATGGAAGCAGAATTATAATAGTATAACGGCACTTCCCTGATAGTACACCAAATGGGAACGATAGGAGATTCTTTTTGAGCATCTTTAGAAGTATGCCATTGAAATTCCATATACCCTTCATCCAACATCGTTGATAGTCGTTAACCTGCTCAAATCTGATTAGCACATGTTTAAAATCCAGAGAGCCTAACTGATACTTACCTTCGAACCCGATTGTTTTGAGAGCTACCTCCATCTGCTCCATGGAGAACCTACCTTTGGTAAACTTATCAACCAGAGCATTAGAATAATGGGCCGACAGCGTTGCGATTTGCTCTTCAGAATATAGGCAAGTAGGGTCTCCAAGATGAGTAGATTTTGGAATAAGCTCAGGGTTACTAGGTAGCTTTTTTGAAAGAGGGGGAGATTTGGTTTGAAGAGCTGCGGCAAAGGTTTTTGGTGGAGGAGGTTGATTGACAGTACTAGCCGCCATCTCGGCCGACGAGACTAGGCTCCGCCGATGGCGAAACGGCCAGAAGCCGAAACCGGCTCAGCAGCCGTTACCGGCAAATAATGGATAGAAAGAAGAGGGTTAGGAAGAAGCAGAGAATCGCACACAGTATCGCACCTTAGAATCGCACACAATCGCACACTATTGAAAATAACTCGAGCTGACGGTATTTCTATAAGTGATAAAAAATCTAATGTTTAAAGTGTAAATTAAAAGAAATGAAGATAAAATTTTTGGGTTGTATGAATCAGGTTATAAACTTTTTGTATAATAAATTTTAAATATTGCAACTAAGATCTTTAACCTTTTATTATTTTAATTAAACTCCGTCTTTTCATAAGCTTATGAAAAGACCGTCTTTCCCTAGACTTTACTAAATTTTAAATAATAATTATTAATAACATTTAAATAAGGTAAAGTCTTGGGAAATATCGTCTTTCCATAGGTTTATGGAAATACTGGGTTTAAATAAAATTGTAAAAGGTAAAAGGTCTAAGGTGCAATATAAAAAGTTTATTATTCAACGTGTATTAGTTATAAAGTTTATAACTCCTCATGCAACCCGAAAATTTTATCTTCATTTCTTCTAATTTGCACTTTATACCTTTCTTTCCATGACTTATGGAAATACTGTCTTTCAAGAGATTTACTCTTTAAATAATAATATTTTGAAGTTTGTAAATAAATATTTTAATAACTCAAAATATAGGAGTACATTAAATCATGGAAAAAAGTTTAAATGTATCATGAAAAGCGGTATTATTTTAAATAAAACTATGAGAATTGTTAAATTGTACATTTAAATTATGATAATATTGATCTCCATTTGATGATAATTTTTTTAAAATTAAATTTAGAGAAATTAAATTTATTAAAAAATGGAAACAAAATAATACACATTTACATTTTTGGATATAGAAATAACTATGAAGTAATAGAAAATGAATTCACATTTAATCATTAAATACTCCTTCGTCCCACAATTATTGGCCACTGACCTTTTTCACGGTCTTCAATGATCATCTTTAACCATCAATATCTCTATCTACATATACCAATTTTGTATAAAATAATTGATATTTAAAAAATAGATGTTAAGATGAAGGGAAATATGCAGATATAACCCTATATAATTGAGAAAGTTCAGATACAACGCTGAGATAATTTTTAGTGCAATTATGACCCTAACTACTTGACATAAGTGCAATTATAACCCTAAAGGCTATATTCCAGCATTGACTAGCCATTTCCGGCCATTGACTGACCGGGAAACCATTTACGGCCATTGACTGACCGGGAAATGGCCAAAATGCCCTTTGGGCAAAAACAAAAATCTAAAAGACAAAAATAACATTTGCCCCACTGCTGCTCCACCACCTCCACTACCGCTCCACCTCCACCACCACCGGACCGCCTCCACCCGGCCAACACCAGCACCGCATCCTCTACCCTAGCCTCCCACTGCCACCTCCGCACACACCCAATTAATCAAAATCTCCTGCAACGCCACCACCAACCCTCGCTCTGTTACGCTTCCCTCGTTAGCCAGGCCACAGTGATCCGCTCCGACCCCAAACTCCTCGCCACAGCTGCCATATTGGTAATGCCGGCGACCCAAACTCCTCGCCACCACCGCCATATCGGTAACGTCGGCGACCCCAAACTCCTCACCACCGTCATCTCCTCCTCTACCCTACCCTGCCTCCACCACGACAACCATGAACTCCACCATCAAAGCTTCATTCATCCCGACACCACTTTGCCACCAGCCTAGATCCCCAACTCTGCCTGCGCCGACGATCCCAGCGCAGCCCCATCCCAGACCTCCACGAAACCCTAGCGTCGGCCACCACTACCACCCTCACCCCGCCACCACCACCAACCCTTCCCGACCACCACCACCAACCCATCTCCCCGCTCGCCACCCTCACAACCACCGCCACCTCCGCTAAAATTGTTGGCATCGCTCAGCCAAGCGCCAGAAAATCGATGAATCCCGAGCACCAGCACACCGGCGTCGAGGCCAAAACTTTCCTTCGAATACGAGGCTTCAATTCCCCCAATCTATTCCCTCCAGCGATGAGGGCATCGATTCTCCCTCCCCACCACACCGACGAGACCAACCTGCGTGAATCCACCGGCGAGAGCTTCCGCTAAGACTCATCGGCAAAGCCACCACCGAAGAAGATAAGAAACAGACTGGGAAAGACAAGACAAAGAGGGAAAGATGAGAAGAAGAGAAAGAAATGGCGAAGAGAAAAGGAATTGGGAAAAGACGAGAGGAAGAGAAAGAAACGAAGAAGAAGGCTTAGGGGTAGGAATGTAATTTAAATGTTTTTATATTTTTTAAAGAGAGTAAAATAATGTTTTCATTGACTTCCAGCCTTAAACTGCCGGAAAATGTTATATTTGCACATACACTAACTATCTAGGGTTATATTTGCACTTTCAATTATCACAGGGTTATATGAGCACTTTCATGAATTATGTAGGGATATATGTGCACTTTGCTCTAAAATGAATCTAACAATATCTTACATGATATTTTTATCACATATATATATATATATATATTCATTTATATTAATAGTAAAAGTTTACTAAATTTAACTTTGAAAAAAGTAGAGAGGTCTGTCCATAAGCTTATGGACAAGCCACTTATTTATTGCATTATACACTTTATTTGTTAAATTACATACAAAATTTAGAATTCTTAAAAGTATTTTTTACATCATATATTTTTATATTTTCATCTTCAAATACATATTATTAATTATTTAAACTTATAAAATACAATATTAAATTTAATTAAAAATTACAATATTTAAGGTAAATGTCTCATAAGTTTATGAAAAACCCGCATTTCATGAGTCTTTCTCATAAATAATTATTTCTCGCATTTTAACATTGATGGGCCCGCCAGCCCTTCCTTCATGCAAGGGTCAGATTTCACGTACTCCCCCCGTCCCGGAATAAACTGCATACTTTCCATTTTTTGTTGTCACCAATTAAATTGCAATGGCTCAGAAATTTCCATTTTCATCCAAGTTTACCGAATGTGAAAAGACTAAAATGCCCCAGGTTGGCAAAATTACATGGTTTATTGGCTGATTAATTAAGGGGTTGGGACGCGTGTTGAAGCATGGCTTTGTGTTTGGGAAAGTGATCAGATTTATCACATGCTTAACTTTTGATCTTCCCAACGCTCCCATTATTGTTGCCCAACTCTCTCATTTACTCCTGAACGCTCTCCTTTATTCTCCCATTTCTCTTTTTTCACTCTTCAAACTCACGGCTCCTCTCTCTCAACACAGAAAACCCTAGCTATTTCTCCTTTGATTTGTGTTTGTTCATTGGTCTATCTCTCTCAATTTTATGATGCTTTCGATGATTTTGTGTGATTAGAATCTCGGGGTGTTTTTATCACAGCCTTACGGGTTTCCAAACTAAGGTTTTCTTTGGTTGTTTAAGGGTTTTCATAATTGACATGATCTGTGATCTATTAATGTTTGTCACAGCATTTTGAGTCCTGATCTGTGTTGTGCTCGCTCGTTTGTTGGTTTTGAACTCATTCAGTTGGTTTTTGAGTTTTGGGTTCTAGATTCGTTGTGTTTCATATGTTGAATATGATGAAATGTACATGTTCTTGAGTTTTTTTGAAGAAAACTACTTGCATGCGAAGATTTCTAGTGTTTTAGAACTTCTTGACATGAATTGCTTGTTTATTTTGTGATTTTTGTTTGATTTGTTGAGGCTTTGCGGCTGATAGATGACTGAAACGCCCCTGTCAGTGGTGTTCTTGTTGTTCTGGGATTTTTAGTCCTTGCTTTCTTGTGTTTTTGTGTTATTTGACAAGAAGAGGATGTCTATTTTGTGACTATTGGCATATTTGTTCATCCTTGTTGTCGAATCTGTGACTGACATACCCCTGCCCGTGGTGTTCTTGCTGTATGGAATTTCTGAAATCCTAGATTTGACTCGATTAGGGTTTCCAATAATATTTTGGACCTGTTTTTGAAACACATATTATATGAAATCTGTTTGCATGCGATGTACATTTGGTTGTTTGATTCTTTCAGATGCTCAATCATGATATAGTTGTGAAATGCATGATTCTTCCTGTTCTTCCTATTCTGAGGTTCTTAACTATGATGTCGCGTTCGATTAGGGTTTTTCAAAACTGTCTACACTCATTCATGTTCATCTGTGATGTTTTAAGCCCCCGTATATTGTTGTTCTAGCTTTTCTGAGAGTTTAGCCTTGTCTAACTTTACCCTTACTAATACTATATTATTTCTTCCTTGTGCTCGTTTGCATCTGAAACCCTAGTCCCACCCCTTGTCCAGATAACTGGGTTTTTTCCCTTGTCATTCTTTGCATCTGAAACCCAATCCACACCCATTGTGTCTACCCTTACTTGATGGACCATGGTGACAGGGTCATGGCTGGCCAGGGTTAGTCTGCCCCTTGTCAATCCTTGAGTGAATCCGAGTATGACTCTCAGTTTAAGGCGAGTATTGATCCCACATTATTTACTGGCCTTGATGATATTGAGTCACAAATGAAGGGCACTAAAGTTATCCCACCCCAGTACCTTGTCCTTGATATTGATTCATTTGAATCTTGGGATACCCCTGTGGCCACACATTTATCCATGTACCTGAAGCTGTCCTCTACCACTCAGATTCAGATCCTGATTCAGATAAAACACAACTCCCCGATCCACATGAATCACATCCCCCTGATTCTGATGAAACACAGCCTCCTGATTCTGATGAAACCCAACCCCCTGATTCTGATGAATCTGATTCTGAATCCTAGCACGATCCACATCCTTCAGTGCACTTCAAGGGTAATGAATTCCCTAAGTATGGTGAACCCGATTTATGGGAAACTGGGCATGTTTATATCCTGGTAACTGGACTAAATATGTTCGTCATAGTGGTTCTGATGCAGGATAATAGTTTTATTACTCACGGGTTTTTAATAAATTATCCCTTTCAATTCTATTGTAGCTTTGGAATTTAATATTATTGATTATTTACTAACAGTTTACCTCTTACTGCAGGTTTGCTTTATACGGCAACTACTTGGTGTTGTGTTTGTCTGTGATATCTTGTGTTCTACTTGTCTGTGATAGCATGTGTGCTACTTTTTTATGCTGAGTGATTGGATCTATGTGTTGTTTATGATCAAATGTGCAACCACTCAGATTTTGACTCAGATTCAGTTGAAACCTGGGTGGTTGTTCCCCATTTTTCACTGGAATCTGATGCTGAGCCTGAGTCAAGCAGGGCATGTTTCATATCAGGGGTAGTAATGGAGCAATAAAAGTTATGCATATGTATGTGTTTATGGTTCTTATATGCATCCATGCAGTGATGTTTCCCAAACTCCCTGACCTTGGTTGGGCATATATCAACTGCATTTTATATGAGATATCATAGCTTCTGAAATTGTTTGTGATGGTATGTTTATGTGCTGGTTGAACCCTTGATTAATGATGTAGCTGTGATGAATGATCAAAACATGCAGCCATGCCTATCAGCCTCGAAACTGATTTGATCTTGGCGGGGCATGTAATTAAACCCAGGTCTGAAATTATTTTTCCACTTGACCATGTATTAGTTGTTGTCACCTATGATGATATTGTTTGTTCACACTTAGGCAGCAACCGTGTTTGTTAAAAACACATGGATGGCAGCCTTGTAGTGTTTGTTGCCTCGAAATGACTGTGTGTGTTAAGCCATCCATTACATTCTGGTTATTGTTTGTTTCCTCAGTTCTGAAACATAAATTTTAAAAACACATGTTTTTTAAATTTCATGCATACAGAATGGAGTTTAGCCCTCCGATCTTTTATAAGGTTGCCCTATAAACATACCTTTACCAAAACTAACTGGTATGTTTACCCTAGACCTGAATCTAGAAGCACAACCCTACAAAATTACATATCCCTTGCACATATAAACCAACTCCAAACTGATCAGCAGGTCTTGAATGTGCCTTGTTCTCCCACAGCCACCATGTGTTCCAAACAACCCCTTACTAGCTCAGGGTCAACAATTAAATTGTGGGGAAGCATACCAAGCCTTCTTAGCCTGTCTTTTCCCATATGTGGTAGTTTAAACTCATGTCAATAAGTCTAGGATCATATCTCTAAAATACATAGTAGACTTAGGAAAATCATGTCAATAAGTCTAGGATCATATTTCATGATTTCAACCATGACACATAGTAGACTTAGGAAAATCATGTCAATAAGTCTAGGATCATATCTCTAAAATACATCATACACAGCCTCCAATAACTCATCTAGGTTTTGATTAGGGTTTTGTTGCTGTAAACTTTGAATTGAGGCAATCCCCCCCCCCCAATCCAGATTGTTTAGATCGGGTGATTTTGATGGTTGGCACACTAACGGTATATTAAACCCATCAGAGGTGGCTGCAGCTAGAAATTCAAGGTCATTTGCAAATATGTGGCAAGGGGCATTATCTTGTTGTATAAAAATGTTTTTGCTTGCCCAAACTGGCCATTTCCTTGATTGCTGGTATGAGCTCATGAATCAGCTTGTGTCTTATGATGTCTCTAGTTATGAATGATATGGGTGTGAGAATCATGGTTCCCCTAGGTCTATTTATAGTCGTGTACTTGGCTGCTACGTAATCCACGTATGGAAACACCCCTATTTTTCCATCAAACATTACATTACCCTCTAAGTCAAGTAATGGTCTACACACAACACATAAAAACATGATTTTTGGAATGTAATGCTTGCTTTGAGTGATTCTATAGGGTTTAGGTTCATTAGAACCTAGAATATACCTTTTTGTTTCCTCTGTCAAGTAGAACCACTTTTCATTGATGTGTATGATATTTTTCATGGGCTTGAACTGTATGTTGCACTCCAGTTTGCTTAGGCACCATTCTAGCCTTGATTCTTTGCATGGCAATGTTAGTTGTGGATGTACTGCATTAGTGTGGCTTCTGATATCCTTGCTTTCTATAGCCCTTTGTATGGTGCTTTTTCCAACATGCATTTGTGTTGCTGTGCTCCGGCAGGTTCGCCGGTAGCTTAGTGGCACTGCCATTAAGGCCTCCAGGTCGATTGATTACTTGATTCTGCCACACGGCCCATGTCTTTTTGAATGTGCATTCACAGCTTCTCTGTTTTGAAGCTGCTGCTTCACCCGCGCCCATTTTGTAGAGATGGTCCGCACTGAACATGACCATCTCTGTGTTGCCTCGACTCTCTGCTGCAGCTCAATCTGCCCATTCTTGACGTGTTGAAGCAGAAAATGAGCTATGTCCTTCATCTGATCATCTGTCAGGTTTGCCCCAACCATCATAGCTTCACTCGATGATGAATAGAAACTGAAAGAGGGAATATGGTTTTTGTATCTGGCCAGCTCTTCAAGAACTGACAAAAAATTTTCTGAGAGCTGTACTTTAATTTTTGTTTGATTGCTTTGGGAGTTGTAAGAAATGCTCATATTTATAGATATAAGGGTGAAATTTTCAACTTTGTCAACAGTAGCTTCAATTGGCTCCAAAAGTGAAATTTTGGAACCAAAAATTAGAAAAAAATGAGGGAATTTTTACTGTTCCAGTCAGGGATAATCCACAAATTAAACCCTTTCTATACAGTAATTTTTCTATCCCATCAGAGTACAAATTATAGCTTTTTGTACTGAAAAGCTGGTCATTTTTTACTGTTGAATTTTGCAGCCAACTTTCTCTTCCCTGCAATTTATTTTGAGACGGAGGGAGTATGAAAATGGTATAGTTGGGTCGCTCATACTCCCTCATTTAGGAGAAAAAAAAGAATGGATAAAATTTAATATTAAAAGTAAAAATTAGAATGAGTGAATTAAATTAAAAGAATCTTATCAAAAATATAAAGTGTGCAAATATAAAAATACAACCAAATAAAAAATAGTATCAGTAATAAAAAAACATAGGGAGGGCCTGGTATATGTGGCAGTGCGACTGAGATGAATAGTTGTACCAACCACTGCAACCTTGGGGGTGCAGAAGTGCAGTTTGATTTAGAATTTAGCGTCTATACTCCCTCCGTCTTATTTTAAATTGTATTGAATTTTTTTTATGTTTATAAAAAGATTTATCTAATTGTTAATACGTTTAACTATGTATAATAAAGATAAATAAAAAATTATTTTTAAAAAATTACACAAATCCAACTATATAAAATATGATAATATTATTATTTATATATTTATTTAAATATGTGGTATTAGACAGTAAGTAGTAACATAAATTTAAATGGGCATTTTGAGATGGAAAAAGGGAGTGCCATAATAGCTTTGGTTCACGCATTCATAAATTCATCGGCCAATGCAGGGCCAAACTACTGGTTAATAACACCATTGTCTGTGGGTAATTAGTACCAGGATTCCAGGTTTCTGCCCAGAGCGTATAAGCACCGTAAGCTACATTTGTGATTTTTCTAGTATTCCCCGATCAATTTCAATCTGTAATTTAATTATTTATTTAGTTAATTTTTAAAATTTTGATCATAAAATTGAATGGATATTTAAGTGTAAATATTATTATATGATACATTGTTAGATTCATTACAACGTATGTTTTTAAAATATCAACTTTTAAAAAAATTAAATTATTCCTAATGAAAGATATTAAGGATAAAACATTTCGAATTAACTGTTTAAAGTCAAAATGAACCGGTTGAAATGGAACAAAGTAAGTACAACTAGTATTCATTACTATTATTTTGTATCCTGATTTTAACGCTATGTCCAATTCAGCTTATTTTAAGTCCAATTAATTCAATTCAGTTTTTCCCAACTCTTCTCCCATCTTTCAACTCATCCCACCTTCAATCAACTCAATTTAGCTCTTCTCAATTCTTTTCAACTCTTCTCAACTCAACTTCTCGGCTCCAATCAACTCAGCTCACCTCTAATAGTTTCAGATGGTCTACTTTCAACTCCATTCAAATCTTTTTAATTTAGAAAGTTCTTTAATCTATTTTGAATATGAAACTTATATTAAATGTTATTCATATCTGACTGTATGAATTATTATGATATTGTGATAATGAAAAGCATACACAGATGTGTAATTTAACATATTTGCAATTAACATATTATATTATTAAGAGTTCGTCTCTTGAAAGATGGTCTTTTCATAAGTTATAGAAAGACCAGTGTGTAAAATGCAAATTAGAATAAATCAACATAAATTTTTTGGGTTGCGTTAATCTGGTCATTAATTTAAAACTACTACACATTACATAATATTTTTTTTAATATTGCAACTAAAATATTTTACCTTTTTATTATTCTAATTTAACCTCGTCTTTCCATATGCCTATGGAAAGACGGTCTTTTTCAAAACTTTGCCTATTATTAATGATTAACAAATTGTTAAATATCATGTAAATTATTAAAGTTAACATAATTTTACTTGAATACGGTAAAACCTACAATGTAAATAATGAGAAATGATAGAGAATTATCACTTAGACAAATTCTATCTAAATTATTAATCAGAGTTGTAAATTATGGAAGTATACATCTTGTGCACGGTAGTACCAATATTGTATTCGTTTACATTCATATTACCAACAATGATGTACGTAGAGCATCTTCAATGCTGTGGGGTCTCTCGTGTATATTGTAGCAATATGTCGAATTATTATACGCTTACGGTATGATGTATTTGAAGTTGTTTGGTTTTAAAAACTTTGTTCTCCACCCGTAAATTTGTAGTCTCCCGTTTCTTATTTCCTACAAACATTTAATTAATAATTTTAATATATTTCACATAAGATTTTGTCTCTTGAAAGATGGTCTTTCCATAAGTCAGGAAAGGTCAAGGTTTAAATTGTAAATTAGAATAAATGAAGATTAAATTTTTAAGTTTTATTAATCGGGTGATAAACTTATAACTAACACACGTTGCATAATAAATTTTTGATATTGCATTAGAGAAAACCTTTTGCCTTTTTATTATTCTAATTAAACCCGTCTATCCATAAGCATATGGTAAAATGGTCTTTCCCAAGACTGTCTTTCACATAAACATCATTGGTGTATACCTAGCCCAAATGCTAGGCCACGAGACCAAAACCGCAAAGGGACCCGAGGCTAACCTGCAATGCGAGCGGAAACATAGTCAACCCACGAACCATGAAAAACGGAGACCATGATCAGGTGCCGACCACGAACCATCCTTCTCGGAGCCACGATCAAGCACAATATGGCAAACCCGAGAAAGGCAGAGCCACATTCATAATAGACTATAAAATAAATGGAGAGGACACAAATAGAGGTAAGTGCAACTAGACTAAAGAAGCTTGATTATGAAAAGGAAGGAACTAACTTGAGCGCCAGAGTCTTTTCCCTGGAACCACTTCCGGGATCTCTTTTGCAGGCACGCCGTGGTGAACAGCGATTAACTAGTCGGACTGGGAATACCACAACATTTGGCACCATCTGTGGGAACGGATTTTTTTTGCAATCGTTCATTCCCAACAAGGTCAATGATGGTGTTCACCAGAAGTGAAAGAAGTCAAAACCACCACACTCAAGAGCAAACAGCTGGAAGAAATATGAATGTACATCCCAGCCAAAATCAGGATCACATTTCCAGCAAAGAGCAAGAACACGTTAGGATGACACAGAAGATGAAGAAGAGGCAAAATCTCCAAACACGGACAAGGAAAAGAGAGCATTCACATCGTTTCTAGAAGCGAACAAAGAGCAAATGTATAATCAGTTCCTAGCTACTCTCAAACCAAAGTCCCCAAGGGTAAGTCAAAAAATTATTCAAAATGATGATGGCCTTAAATATGGGGACGAATTGAAAGACATAGTAGCAGATGATGATGCAGACAAGTCGCCACTAGCACCCCATCTTCGCAACTTCAAGATGCTAAAGGACTTATAATTACCATTACATTTCAATATCTATGACGGGACAACCGACTAAAAGGAATTCCTACAATCATATAGTAACAACATGAGGTTCCACGATGCTAAAATTGATATAGTATGTAAGGCGTTCCCCACATTTCTGTAGGGAACAGCGATCACACGGTATAAAGATTTACCAAACAAAAGTATCACATCTTAGGCATAGCTATCAGATATGTTTTTTGGACGTTTCTACAAGAAGCAGAAGTTTACAATAACAATCGCAGATTTGACCTATATAGCGAAGCGAAGCGATGAAAGTTTGGCAGAATATCACAGTAGGTTCGTTACAGAAAGTCTGCATGTTCAAGACCTTTCTTTTTAATATTCTTTAGGTACATTCATGGGGGGCATGCGATCAAGAAATTTCTACAAAGAACTAACAAAGAACGTGCCAAAAAACCCAATGGACCAACAAAAAAATTATAGAACAGTATGTGCGAACCGAGAAAGCCAACAACTGCAAAATAGAGCGGGAGCGGGGTGAGAAAAGAGTAATAGAGGACTCGCAAAGAAATTTGGCAAAGAAGGGGAAAGGAAACTTCACTTTTAGAGGAAGAGAAGCAGGAACACAAAACATATTGTCCCAGGAGACACCGCTAACAAAATCACAAATAGAGATCTTGCAAGCGAACAAGGATATATTCCATTAATCAATGCCAATGGTAGCGCCTCTAGAGAAAAGATCAAGAGAATACTATTGGGCCTTTCATAAGGATTACGGTCACGATATCGAATATTACAGAGATCTAAGGAGGCATATAGAAGAAAACTTAAGAAATGGTTGTCTTGGACAATACAAGAGGGAAGATGGCAGTAATAGATACAATGAAGCAAACAACTCAAGAAGCTCCATGGCCAAAATCCAAGCCACAGTGAACACTCGGAATAGAAATTAAAAGATAACGGCAGTAGTCGACTATGAAGAGGATGTGCCCAACGAAGTTGCAGAAAAAATAGTCTTCTTCATACATGGGTCAACAAAGTCCCTATCAAATGATGCTTGGAAGGCTAAGGCCAGGTATTCACCTCTATAGGAGCCCCTAGATAAAAGATTTCGTATTGACGAAATAATCACGTTTAGCGAAGAGGATGATATTCCTAATACCTCGTAAAAATGACCCCATGGTCATTATCGTCAAAATAGGGAACACACCGGTTCATAGAGTGTTCATAGATGATGAAAGCGCAGTAGAAATCCTTTTCGTAGACTGCTTAGACAGACTTGGATTCAAGAGGACCGACTTGAAGAAATCTACATCTGCACTAGTAGGATTCATAGGTTGAGTAGAGAGACCACTTGGTAACATTCAGCTGCCTATAACAATTGGAGAGAATGAGAAAAACTGCACCATAATATGTGACTTCGTTGTCATGGATGCTTCAAGTTCCTTTAACACTATTATTGGTAGGCCATGGATAAATAGAGAGAAAGAAATATGGTCACCGTACCATTTAGTCATGAAGTTCCCAACCCCAACAGGGATCGCAACGGTGAGGGGAAACCAACAGACTGCCAGACAGTGCATGGTCATAGCAATGAAAGTAGGAAGAACCATAGAACAACTGAAAATGGTTAGTATTATCACCAATAGTGACTCACTTAACCAGATAGACAATCCAATAGACCTTGGAGAACAAACAGAAGATGTCATTTTGGATCACAACGATGCGTCTAAGTGTGTGAAAATAAGGAAATGTCTTCCAGATCAAGAGAAACAGAGAGTGATACAAATTCTGAGAGATCACAAGGACACATTCGCATGGAGTGTACAAAACATGGGAGGAGTCGACCCAAGTATTGAAACTCATTCTTTGAACATCGCTGATTCGATCAAACCGGTCAAGCCGAAATAAAGAAGCTTCGCCAGTGATAGACAAAAGGCAATCGAGGAAGAAGTAAAGGTGTTGTTGCAAGGTGGGATCATATAGGAGGTGGTATACCCAAAATGGTTAGCGAACTCAGTGATGGTGAAAAAAGAAGACTCTGGGTGGAGAATGTGTATAGATTTCACCAATCTAAACAAAACATGCCCAAAGGATTGTTATCCCCTGCCAAAGATCGATCAGCTAGTAGAAGCGATCTCGGGTTACGAAGTCCTCGCATTCTTTGATTCCTACAAATGGTATCATCAGATATTGATGAGCCCCAAATATGCAGAAAAAATGACCTTCAAAACAATTTTTGGGATATTTTGCTACGTGAAGATGCCATTCGGGCTGAAAAATGCAGCGGCAACATATCAGAGAGTGGTTGATAATGTGTTCCACAGCCAGATTGGGCGTAATATAGAGGCGTATGTAGATGATATGGTCATAAAAAGCAGGCAAACATGTGACTCTATGAATGACTTAAAAGAAACATTTGATACATTAAGTGCAATTGGAATGAAGCTAAATACAAAAAAATGCACAATTGGGGTTGGCGCAGGTAAATTCCTGGGATACAAGGTATCCTTAAAAGGGATCAAGGCTAACCCAGAGAAAATAAAAGCAATTTTTAACCTCCTTCAACCATGAGCAATAAAGGAAGTCCAAATCTTAATGGGATCGCTAGCTTCACTCAGTAGGCTTGTGTCAAAAGCAGCCGAAAGACACTTCCCACTATTTGAAATCCTTAAAAAGGATAAGAAGTTTAGCTAGAGCGATGAGTGGTGTTCAAGAAGGCCAGAAGCAGATATCGTGTTCTACATCAGCAGAATACT
Source organism: Rubia yunnanensis (assembly GCA_037428765.1). Taxonomy (NCBI): domain Eukaryota; kingdom Viridiplantae; phylum Streptophyta; class Magnoliopsida; order Gentianales; family Rubiaceae; genus Rubia; species Rubia yunnanensis. Next base: position 113,159,219 of record CM075061.1, on the reverse strand, counting down.
GTAGCAAACTGAAAAGATGTATCTTCCAAATTGAAAAGCTGACCTTAGCATTGATGTATTCGGCAAGAAGACTGCGAACCTATTTCTACATTCATATGATTATTTTTTATACTGACTACCCAATCAATAACATCTTGAACAAGCCTGAGTCATCCGAGAGAATGACCAAATGGGCTCTTGAATTGGGATAATTCAAGATTCAATTTCAACCGCGAACCTCAATCAAAGCACAAGCTTTGGCAGATTTCATTGCTGAAATGACAAGCATGGGAGCGTAGCAGGTGAAAATGCAACAGTTTCTCGATGAAGATAAAGGAAATACCAAATGGGAAAACGTTGCATGGAAGCTATTCGTAGACGGGGCATCCAGTGAGGAAGAATGTGGAGCAGGAATACTATTTATTAACTTGGATGGAGGAGAATACAGATACTCACTTTGCTTTGATTTCTCACTTACCAATAACGAAGCTGAGTATGAGGCATTAATATACGGCTTAGATTTCACAGTTAACATGAAAGTGAAGAGCGTTCGAGCATTCAGCGATTCACATATAGTCGTCCAGCAAGTATGAGTAGATTACGAAGTGTAGAAGAGCAATTCATGAAATACTTAACTAGGGTTCATCAACTAATCACTCACCTTGAGTACTTCAACATCCAGCATGTCCCAAGAAGTGAAAATATGAATCAGATGCCTTACAAGCTAGCAACGGCAGGTTTTGAGTCATTAACCAAACACAAAGATGTGAAAGTAGAAGTCATTCCAGTTAGAAGCACAGCAAGGATAGCCGTGTCAGCAGTTCAACCACAAGAGGTAAACTGGATGACACCATTGATTGAATACTTTGACAAGGGAAAGCTATCGACAGATAAGGTACATGCTAGGAAGCTAGAAATACGATCCCACAACTATATTTACGAAGACAAAACCTTGTACAAGAAAGGATACTTATCTCTATAGATAAAGTGTGTTGGGTCATCACAAGCAAGCGAAATCTTGAAGGAAGTACATGAAGGACTTTGCGGGTCGCATCAAGGGTCTTGAACAATTGCAAAAAAGATCATTTGAGCTGGATACTACTGGCCAACCATATTTAATGACACACACAACTTCGTCCTTAAATGCAGAACCTGCCAGATGAATGCTCCAATACTGCACAAGCCGCGGTCATCACTAACAGGAATATACAGAGCTTGGCCTTTTAATAAATGGGGAATTGATCTAGTCGCACTTTTTTCCAAAAGGTGCTGGCAGTTCTAAGTTTTTAATTGTGGCAGTCGATTCCTTCACAAAGTGGGTAGAAGCGAACCCCTTAGGAAGAGTAAAAGTGGAAGCACCAAGAAAATTTGTCATGCAGAATATAGTTTGTCGCTTTGGACCACCACAAACCATTGTCATTAACGATAGAAAGCAATTCACAAGTGGGGTCTTTACAAAATGGTGTTTGAAACTTGGAATCACGCAGAAATTCACTTCTGTAGCTCACCCTTAAGTAAACGGTCAGGTAGAAGTAACGAACAGAATGATTGTCCAAGGTATCCAGAAAAGGTTGGAGGGAAAGTGAGTGGGCTGGGTTGATGAGATACCCAATACCTTGTGGTTATACAAAACAACAGTGTGAGAATCAACAAGAGAAACGTTGTATTGTCTGGTATATGGGCACAAAGCGGTAATACCAGTTGAAATCAGACAATCAAGCCTTCAGGTTGAGCAATACAAAGAAGACATCAATCCATAGATGGTGAAGTTGTACTTAGATAAACTTGAAGAAAAGAGACAAAGGGCGGCAATCAAGGAAGCAAAGTACAGAGAAAGGATAGCTAGAGCGTACAATCAGAAAGTTAAGGAAACACAGTTCCAAATTGGCGATCTAATGCTAAGGAAGAATGAAGCTATCCTAGCTGAGGAAAGAGGAAAGTTGTGCCCAAAGTGGGAAGGGCTATACAAGATAACGAAGATGCACTGATCCAACTGCTACGAGTTAGAGAGAATGAATGGAAGCATCATTCCTAACACTTGGCACATAGTCAACTTAAGAAAGCTTTACGTGGAGAATCAGCAAAGAGGCAGGAAAATCTAGTTTCAATGTATAGAAACCATGATATAATCATTGGTGGTGTTCGTTCCCTTATTCTACATTGAAGACGACATTATCGCAATATAAATATTTTAGAGTAATATATTTTCTTTTTAAACAACTATACTTTGCGGCCACAAAACTAAGTTACAAATTCTTAACAGACGAACACATGATGATAGTAGCATAGGTATCAATTACAAAAGCCACTTAACTTGCCTCTTCAAAAAATATAAAAGAAATAAAGTCATGAACCTTGCAAACATTCCCACAACGAAGTGACAAAAGCAAGCAATAGATCTTGCGATTTCACACTCTCAATAAAAACAAGCTATAGATTATGCTGCCAGGGAAACCTAGCTCCAATACAACGACAAAACAACCAATAGTCTTACTACTTTGCACATTATATACTCTCAATAAAGCAAGCAATAGTTTTGCTGCTTTGCACATTACATACTCTCAATAAAGAAAGCAATAGATCTTGCAACACGGAAGATATGGCTACAAAACAGCGACTAAAGCAAGCTGTAGATCTTGCGGCTTTGCGATAAACAGAGTTTCAATACTCAAAAAAACTGGTAGATATATGAGAAAGAGATCGTAAATAAAAGAGAATCACGCAGCACGACCATTCAAATGTATGAAGACAGAAAAAGGAAAACCCCAACATCCAAAAGCCACAACAAAAACATCATCATTGTTCTGAAGAAAAAATCATTACATGTTATCTATGCCTAGATGCTCGTGATGATACACAAGAAGACCAACCACCACAGCTATGACTGGGCTCAGCTTCGCGATGGGAGTGCTCAGCCCTACGTCAGTTTTCCTCTGCCTACGCTCCTCGCTAACAATATGGTCATATCACCATTTCAAGTGTAAATAAGAAGGATGGAATATTAGACCCATTCACTCCATATGACCAAGATATCTAGCATAATTAGCCTTGAAGTTGGTTATAGGGCCAAACTACTCGCGGTCCAGCCGCATACTCATAACATTAACAGTTTCTTCATACTGTTTCATTTCAGCCCTTAAATTCTGTATTTCATCCTCTAGGCCACGAATATGCGATCGAATAGCCTCAGACAAGTTAATCCTCTGCCTGGTGATTCGCACAGTAAGATATCCACGACTAGTATTACGAGATGAAGAATGGAAAGCCTGAATTATATCTTTGTACTCAACACAAGCTTGCTCGAGTTGGTGCACAGACAAATAAAGACGATTGCACCCAACGCAAAGTTGCTCATTTTCACTTTGCATCTTTGTGTTTTAGCAAACTGTTCGTCAAACTTACTTTGCCAACCGAGTGCAGAAGATGAAAAGTGATCACACTCATCCTGCTTTTTCTTCAAATTGTTGGACAAATAATCAATACGAGCACATTGTTTATTAATTATCAATGTCTTCTGATAGGCCTCACGAGTCTTGCTTGCAGCATAGTTCCTAGCCTCTTCCTGTTGTCGGAGCATCTTCACCGTGGTCAACTGTTGATGCTGAATAAGACCGTTCAGCATCCTGGGTGTCCTTTACAGTTTTGTCCCACTTTGCTTCAAGTTCATTAATACCTAGGAGCATGTATTTCAGACGAATACCTAGAGACAACAGCCACTCTCAGAAATGAATAGGGAGATTAAGAGATCGCATGTACACACCAGTGGATTCAAGATCAGTCAACCCACAAACAATATCTTTGCTAAGCGATTCAACATTGTAACCATCAGGAACAAACTGACTGTAAGGACACGTTGTAGATGTAGACGAAAATTCATTGGGAATAGGAAGTTGCCACCAAAGGCATAATGGAAGTAACTCTATATGACAGAAGCGATCAGAAGAAACAATTTCTTCATATTATTTAGTGAAGGACTGAGTAGCACGAATTAATCCAGTATGGCATTTAAAATCAGAGGGCAAAAATCCATAGCAATTAGAAAAACGATCAGTAGATCTCAGAAACTTGAGATATTTCAAAAACTTATGATCAATTAAAATATTGAAACCCTGCATATAAATAGGTATGATGAGAGGTTGGAAAAGTTGAATAATAAAGTAACGGTAATAACCACAATCACACAAATAGTACAAATGTACACCAGAATATTGCCTTAACTTCCATTTAAAATTCCAAAAGCCCAATACACTAGGAATCAACTAACTTCGGAGGTGGAGGTATGTGAAGGCAGAATAACGATAGCAATGGCTTCTTGGCTCGGTTACTGAGCAGGAGTTTCCTTACTTCGTTGTTGATCGGGGGCTTCAATGCTCGCATTAACCCAAGTGGCCACACTAGCATCAGGATCAGGAGTTGGAGTAACAATGTGAGATCCAAATGGAAGATCTTCCAGATAATCCACCTCACAACCATTTAGCTCAACTGCAGAAGGAAGACAGTGAAGGCAGGCAAGATGAGATAGCAAAGCATAAGGATGTCCCCCGTCATCAATATTTTTGATAAAAGTTTCATTGAGTTTTTCCTTATGCTTCTCCAAGGTCTCAATACACTTCTTCAGCGAAGGCAGACTCTTCAACGTACAAGTTGGATTCCACTTACGCTGATCCTTCATGGTCTGGCAGTAACCAACAGTGCGAGCATTGCTGGAAACATCCTCAAAATATTAATAGAAAGACTTGGTCTAGCAGAGCCAATCTACTATTGTTTGAGGATATTTAGGGGAACCAGGTCCACTGGTGCCCATCTCCTCTAACTCAGAACAAAGCTGAGTCACTTCCACCTTCGCAAGCCTGGCATGCTCCTCAATAGTGTCCGCCCTCTCCTGAGCGGCTTTAAGGAAAGTTTCCAGAGTCCCACATTCTATTTCCTACTTCGTATACTTCTCCATAAGAGACTCATCAACAGGAGAGAACTTAGAAAGCCGATCACCTGTGAGTTGAAGACTTTCACCGACCTTACAATATAATAACACATGGGACAAAGTTAGTCAGCATTTTACATAAAAAAATATCAAGATATAGCGAAGGTCACTAAAATTTAGTCGCGAACTTACCACAGCTAGTGTATCAGGCAGAGAGAGGTTGGAGAGAATATCATATATCATCCCTTCCACAAGAATATTCTCAATTTGCGCCAGAGTTTGCGAACGAGATTGGTTACCACACCCCTTTTTCACGGGAGGGAAGAGAATGTCCAGAAGGCTTATCACTCCTACTCATCTTGTGCTTCTTCTTCTTCTGCCCACCAATGGGGCGATGACCACCTTTCTCCCCACCCTCGGTAGACTTACCCTTATCACTAAGGCCCATTTTGTTAACACCATGTCAGGTGGTGTTCCTTGCAATAGCATTATCAGTCTGAACAATAGTCTTAGCCACCTCCTCATCATCGCCATCAAAGAGAAATTTTTTGATATCACCTCTAGCTAGATCCATGTCTGAAATAAAATGAACATCATAGATCAAACGAACACACGGAAAAAAGTAACCATTTGCCAAAATAATAGAGAATACAAATCAGACACATCAAAACAATTACAAACAAAATACCTTCAACATCAGAGTCAGCAGGGCGAAGATGTTGTAAATGAGCACGAAGTGTGACCACGATCTCTGTCTCAGCAGTAAAACGGACATTCAGACCAGGAAGCTTAGACTTGGGAACCTTGTACTTCCAAGAAGGCACAACCATTTTAGGATTTTGATTTAATTTTATAAAAAAATTATTTTGTACGCCAGAGACCAACATTACTAGAGAAACCTCTCAAAAGCTCAACCCCGACAATCACAGGGTAAAGGGTAAATTTATCTACTGTGTTTTTTACTTTTCGAAGAGGATAGAAGTTTCAAAATAACTAAAGAGTGAAAGGAACGTCCGCTTTCTCACACACCTGAAGAAGCCCCATTATGATAGCGATGCCCTTGGGGTGAAATTGGGACAATGCAACTTTGTACGAACAGAGAAGATCAACCACAAGTTGGGAGAGAGAAAGGCCAAAGTTCAAATAGGCTAGATAACATGATATATAGCCAAGCGGAGTAGTGCAAACACATTCACAATTTGCGGGAGCGCAAAGCTTAAAAGGAGTTTAAAATGGGAAATAAGTCTTCAAGTTATCTAAATATGAACCAGACAGTATACTGCGTATGGTAGAGGATCCGGTGACATGACCGGAATCCCCATCGGAGTGAGCATCTTCTACGGGAGACTCGACACGGTTAGAGGAAGATATGTGGACAAACGAGGACCCTATAGTTGGAAATAACAACCTTAATTAGGGTTAAAGACTGCAGATTTTTCAGAGCAAAGCTCAAAAAAAGACACTACGGAGAAGATGACCAGAAAATAATAAGAAATGCAACAAGTACTAAAATTACCAGAAATCAAAGAAGAAATACAACTTATCAAGTCCAAAACATGAAGCAAAGAAATTGGAGATTAAGTTAAGGACAAAACTTACTCTTACAGAAAATGGGGGAAGATGATACGTAGAAAACCTAGAGATGATCAGAGAGGATGGAGGTTTGGGTAACAGAGGAAACAAACTGAAACAAAAATGAGACAGGCCACTCTCCTGAGATATCAAAAAGATATGGCAAGATCGAGGAAGACAATCAGTTCAAAAATGCAATGATGATAATCTGACACAAAAGCAAGTTACCATTTGCATATATCGAGACGACGACGGTATATGAAAAGACAGTGCACTGAATGAGGGCAAGATTGAAATAGTCGTTTCAAATTCCTCATTTAAGAAGTAAAGCGAGAACAAACATTAGAAAAATTCGGAACGAAATAGAAAAAAATGAGGATCGAATCTCGGTCTTTAGAAACAAAATTTTTGCAAATAGCCTTATCATAAACATAACAAGGACGAGGAATTCAAAATTTCAAATTTCAAATTTGAAGAGGGATCAAGGACAGAGGAATTCAGATTTCAAAATTTCAAATTTGAAGAGGGATCGAGGACATGTTATAGCCAAAAAGTTAATGCCATTTCGCAATGACTACGAAGGTAGCATTAAATGACGAACAGTTTGTTGATGAACAATATCAGCTTGAATTTAAACCAAAATTGACTCCATTACTTCGTGTTTTTTAGTCTTCTAGGCTAGAGAGCTTATGGTGTATACCTAGCCCAAATGCTAGGCTGCATGCCTAAAACCGCAAATGGCCTCGAGGCTAACCTGCGATGCGAGCGGAAAATTAGTCAACCCATGAAACATGAAAAGCGGAGACCATGATCAGGTGTCGGCCACGAACCGTCCTTTTTGGAGCTACGATTAAGCACACAATGGCAAACCCGAGAAAGGCGTAGCCACGTTCACAAAATTCTATAAAAGAAATGGAGAGGACACAAATAGAGGTAAGTGACACTAGACTAAGGAAGCTTGATCTTGAAAAGGAAGAGGAACTGACTTGAGCGTCGGATTCTTTTCCCGGAACCACATATGGGAACTCTTTTCCAGGCACACCGCGGCGAACAATGATCAACCTATCGAATTGGGAATACCACAACATTCATATTATTGATAATTGTATTTATTATATTTAATAAATGTTATCAATTATAAAAGGAGTAATGATATTCTCAGTGGAACTTCATAGTGAAACATCAAAGTGAATGATGTGTCACTAGAAAAACGACTAATAGATCCATTTTTAGTTACACTTTTTAAAGAATATGATTAGTGATTTGGTCTTTTCATTAATGCATTATTGTTCACTTTGATGTTTTACTATGAAGTTTCATTGAGGGTATCATTACTCTTATAAAAAATATATTTTATTTCACTTCAAAATCGATAACATCTGGGTTTGAATTCTATAATTACATCATAAAATTTACATTATATATTAAATTTTTAAATAAATTATTTAATTCATATGCATTATTTATATCATAATTCATTATTAATATGTAATATAATTTAACCGTTATCTTCTTTTAATTATTGTTTGTTCAGTTAAGTTTTATTCAATTCAGTTCAGTTTGATTAAGTTCCATTATGTAAGACTCGGTCCACTTCAGTTCGATCCAGTGTGATTCATTCATTTCAGTTGGGTTCATTTTGATTTGATTTAGTTCAATTTGATTCAGTTCAATTCAGTTTGAATTAGTTCGGTTAAGTTGTTTCAATTTAGTTCAGTTTGATTCAGTCAATTTGATTCATTTAAGTTCAATTTAGCTCAGTTAAGTTCAACTAGATTCAGTTCATTTTATTTTCATTTTTTAGTTTTTTTTGGTTCAGTTTTGTTCATCGACAATTAATTCAATTTAGTTAAGATCAAATCATTTCAGCTCTGCTTTAATCAGCTCAACTTAACTCCAATAACTCATCTCAACTCAACTCATCTTTTCTCAACTCTTCTCAGATCTTTTTAATTCTTCTCAGCTCTTCTCATTTCAACTCAGTTCCAATCAACTCAACTCAACTCTTCTCAACTCTTCTCAGTCGTTCTCATCTCCAATAAACTCAGCTCAACTCAACTCAGCTATGTTTCAGCTCAACTCAACATGGCCAAATCCCTACACGGCCGCTGATAAATATTTCCAGATGCAGGTGCCGACATTCTTTTTATTAATTAATGGATTGTAAATTTAATTTTGACAAAATATGGTATTCTTGGTACCATGCCATATCACCGGGAATATTTAATGTATTCTATATTATCTAAATGTCTATCTCCTTATGTGTTATTGTGCATTGTTAAAATTTAATTATAATTTCAGGGAGATCCCAAGACTACTACCACCATGGATGACGACATTCCATGACTTGGTAAAACATTTAAAGGTTATGTTCGGGATACTCTAAGTGACATGGTGAGACCTATGACTAGGTCAATGACGAAGCATAGAGATGGTGCTATAAATGCTTTGATTGATCGACTTTATGATGAAGAATTGAAGAAAATGCCATCATCAACATCTTGGATTTATTGTTCAAGATTGTCGAGGAACTGAAGACATCATGAAGAACAGTATACTCTTTTTCCCCTCCGAGTTTTTAATGAGATAGTGTGATCACTGTAAACTATTGTAAAATTATTTCATTTTGGATTTTGGACTGATGAGCTCAGCCATGTGGGCTTTGAAGAGCTTAATTTCAAAAATACAGTCCATTAGGGTTTAGAATATACATCTTTATTATGATTAGAGTTAAATTTTGTAAGATTAGATAAGGAAATGTTAATCCAATGTTTAGCTTGGAAGAATCTGGCTATAACTAACTTATTTTAGGTATTTTAGTTAGATATGGTTTTAGCTTCTTAAAGCTGCCATAAGTTAATTCAGATTTTATTTTTCATTGGGATTTGTAATTAGGGTTTGGCCAAAACTCGCCCTATAAATTAAGGGGTTGGCCGAGATTTTAAAATTATACTTTTATTAATCAAATATATCAATTTTCGAGTTATACTCATCACTTGCGAGCTATCTTCATTGTTGCTTAATCCCAAGTGTTCCTGATCTAATCTCGTGGGGTAGTTAGTGAGCAAGTCGAGATTGAGAGCATCCCGATGGTTAGGTTCTTGAATTTCGTGCGACTTGGTGAGGATTTGCAGATCCCTTCATTTGGTCAAAGATTTTTATTCCGCAATCTAGAGTCTTCGCAAGGAGATTCATATCAGTTGGTATCAGATCAAAGCAAAAGATCATGTAGTAGTCGAAATATATCATCTGGGGTTTTGGGTTTTGCATTAATTTTTTTCGAGATTATATATATATACTTTTTCGTGTCGTATTTCTTATCAGGAGGATTGAATCTAGAGTCGATGAACGTCAAAGGGTCTGAGAGTTAGAATACTTCAGTATTACTATCCGCATTAACCTTCATTAGAAGATATTCAGTAATTCCATTTGGCTATCACTTTGTTCTATCCGATCTTACGTCGAGTCAAAAGGACGACGAAGGGTCTGAGCATTAACAAGTATTATCCACTCTCACTTTCCCGTCAGTTTCATAGTTTTTAGGTAGATTAAAAAGTTTATGTGCTTGTGATATTTTTCTTCCACTCTTCTGAAAAATTATTGCATGCTCATAATCTTACTTTCTTTCTTTATCATTCTTTGATTCCGTGAGCTTGAATTTGTTAATGAATTCTTGATTACACCTTACACAAAAAATAGAGTCTTTTGTGTCATTTTCCAGATATAGTGTCATGTTCTTGATCCTTATGATCTTAAATACCTCAAAGTTCATTTAAATCAAGAGGAAGTTGTCACAGATTTCTTATTCCAGGTTTTATAGGTACTTTTGGTTCTAAAAATTTTCAAAAAACAAAAATAGAAAGCAGCAGATTTAGGGTTTTGAAATTGGGATTTAGGGTTTTGAAATTGGAAATTTGGGGCTGGTTTGTAATTTTTGAAAGTTTGGGGGCTGAATTACAATTTTTGAAAGTTTGGGAATTGTACTCGAAATTTTCTTGCTTGGGGGAATAAGATTCTGATTGTGAGTGTTTTATAGTATGTGAAAACCGAATTTGTGGCTGAAAAAGAAAGAAAAAAAAGGAAATCTAATTTGAAAAAGGAAAAGAAACAAAATTTTAATCGGAAGAAGAAAAAGAAATAAAAGCCAATTAAGAGTGGGGTTTTATATGAATTTTTTGAATTGAGCAGTAATTAAGTCATTAAAATCCTTTACCACATAGGATTTGGGTTTGAGTTCCTAATCCAATTTGATTTCGAAAAAGCTACTTAAATTTTTGGAACTTATTTGTTGTCAATATAAAATCATTCTTGTTTTGATCATATCTCATTCATTACAACTCCGATTTGTGCCATTCAAATTAAATTTTGTTACTTATTCTCTGTAGAATTTGGAATTCTAGATTGTAGAGCCGAATTTTGAGTTTATATATTTTTAAATTTTGAAATAAGTTCTACAATACTCATCTACCTATTTTGGCTTGAATTTGCAGTGAATTGATCAATTGTCCTTGCGTTAGCCTTTGACTTATGAGTTGTGAGTGTTATACACTTGGTGACCGGTCTTACTAAACAAATGGAAGGGGTACAATTTTTATACTATCCGTTTATATTTTTCTTAGCTGTTTAGCGGAGATGGCGGATGAAAATCCATTTGTCCCACCTTTTGTTAGTGATCCTAACAATTTTCCATTAACGAGCACCTCTGGTGGCACAATGGTGAGCATCCACAAGATGAGGCTCCAGACAGTTGGGAGCGACATCGAACTAAACCTAATGAAGCCAATAATCCAAATCGGTTTGTTGTCGCAATAAATGCACTCATGAATGAGGTACAAAGATTGGCGAGAAAAGTTGACAGCATGGCACTGCCTGCACCACCATTATCGGCCAAAATAGAAGAATCTCAGATATTTTTCTATCAATTCCATAGTTCTGGTAGTTCGGATGAATATTCTAATGATGGTTTGGAAAGACGATCACACTGAGGGCCTTCTAGAAGGCATCGCCATAACAAACATCAGGAGCAGAGCCTGGATACACCTGTGGCGGGGGATAAAAAAATTTCCCAATATTTTCCTATATCGAAGAGGGCCAGCTCAAGTTTCAGTTCTGGTTCAGACTCTGCTTAAGACATCAAGGATTGAAGTATGACATCCCTCGATTTGATGGTCAACACAATCCGGTGAAGTATCTTGATTGGGAGCTAGAGATTGAGAATCTGTTTGATCACAATAGTTATCGGGAGAAAGAAAAAGTTAAGGTGGCACAATATTCCTTCACTCATTATGCGGCTGAATGGTGGAAAAATATAAGAGAGTCGAGACATCATGCCGGGAAGAAACCTATCTCCACCTGGGAGAGATTGAAGTCTGAGCTTTGCCAATATCATGTTCGCCTACTTATTTGATGGAACAACATTCTTATCTTGCCAACATGAAGTAAGGAAATCAGACAGTTGATGAATATTAGCAAGACCTTAAGTCGACCATGAGAAGGGTCGGGATGAAAGAAGATGATGCATTCATCAAAAATTGATTCATTGAAGGCTTGTGTGAGAACCTTCAAATGGCAGTCAGGATTCAACATCACATATCAATGGGAGATTTGTTGGTGAAAGCAAGATTGGTGGAGAACACCCTACGGCCAAAGAAACCATTGTTCGGATTTCCCAGTCAAAGATTAGGGTTTGACTCCGGAAACCCTAGTTCTGGACGAGGTAGGGGAATGTCCATGGGAGGCCAAGGATCGGTTCAGACTTATTCCAATCCGACTTATACTCCCAATGATAGAAGGAAGACACAATCAACTCAAAAATCTTCAAAGAATCCAGGCAAGTCCTCCGCTGCTTCATCAAATTCAGTTTCTTCTAATGGCCCTAAGTGTTTTCACTGTAAAGAGAGAGGATATGTTCGTAATAACTGCCCTCATGCTCGAGTGTTAACCACAACTGAGGAAGGAGATAAAGAAGCAAAATATGCTTATATGCCAGCATAGTTTGAAAATGGTGAAGAACGGGTAGATGAAGAGATCATCATAAATAATCACGATGAACAAGGTCCGGAAACACAAGGTAACTTCGCGTCATTGAGACTCCTAAACTCTCAAATGGCTGAAACTGGGGTACAAAGAATTAATATTTTTCATACTCATTGCTTTGTGAAAGATAAGAATTGTTTGCTGATTATTGATGGTGGTTCTTGTGCTAATATGTGTCTAATATTCTTGTTACATTGTCTTTTCCTGTGTCTACTCATAAATCACCATATAAACTTATTTGGTTAAATGGTGGTGGTGAAATTAGGGTTAACAAACAATGCATGATTAATATTAAGATTGAAAAATATCATGATTCTATCTTATGTGGTGTAATACATATGGAAGCTAGTCATATTTTGTTAGGGAGACCTTGACTGTTTGATCGTAAATCTATGCATGATGGTTACACTAACATAGTAGCTGTGATTAAGGATAGAACCAAATATACTTTGACTCCATTATCTCCAGTGGAAGTCCTTGAGGCTCAGAGGCACATGAAAATAGACAAAGAAAAGTTTGTGACTAATCCTATGGTGGCCGAACCAAACCCTAGCCAGGGCTTGAGGGAGATCGGCCAAAAGGTGAAAAAAGGAGGCAAAAACCTTGACATTTTTTACATTAAATTAGGATTGGCCAATCCAAGTAAGTCAGGTAATTCCAAGAATGATTCTGATAAGTCGCGTAAAATTCTATTTTCACATCTTAGTCCTTTACCATCGATTTACATGATGCAACGTGAACTTCCTATTAATTATGGTAGATCATTTTATGCTTCGATTAGAGATGCGAATCGTACTTTTGCTAACCATTTTTATGTGCTTATTATACATTTTAGAGAGAGCTACTATGCCAATGATGATATTCCTATGCATGTTCCTCCACGATTTGCTAAGATGTTATAGGAATTTGAGGATGTCTTTCCAGAAGCATTACCTCATAGTTTACCACCATTGAGGGGTATTGAACACTAGATTGACTTAGTTCCGGGTTTGGTTATTCCAAACCTTCCGACATATAAAGCAAACCCTGAGGAGACAAAAGAACTACGATGATAAGTCGAGGAGTTACTTCAAAATGGGTATGTGCGTGAATCTTTAAGTTCTTGTGGTGTACCTGTCATTCTAGTTCCTAAGAAAGGTAAAAATTGGCGTGTGTTCATTGATTGTCTTGTTATTAACAAGATTACCATTAAGTATCGCCATTATATCCCTAGGTTATATGATATGCTTGAAGATTTTTATGGATATGTGATTTATACTAAGATTGATTTGACTCAAGGTTATCATCATATTTGCATAAATAAGGGGGTGAATGGAAAACTGCATTTAAGACTAAGTTCGGATTAAATGAATGGTTTGTTATACCTTTTGGTTTAACTAATGCACCTAGTACTTTTATGCGATTGATGAATCATGTCTTGAGAAAGTTTATTGGTCGATTTGTTGTGGTCTATTTTGATGGTATCTTGATTTATTCTAAGTCAACTGATGAACATATTGAGCAGATTAAAATGGTTCTTGTTGCACTATGTGAGTCTTGTTTGTACACAAATATCAAGAAGTGCACTTTTTGCGCTTTGGAGGTTGTATTTCTCAGTTTTGTGGTCTCTAAGGGGGGCATAAAAGTTGACGAATTCAAAATTGAGGCCATTAAGACCTGGACAAGACCTACTAATGCCAACTAGGTACAATTTTTTCATGGTTTAGCTAGTTTTTATAGACGGTTTGTGCGTGATTTCTCATCTATTGTTGCACCTCTAAATGAACTAGTTAAAAAGGATGTAAAATTTGTTTGGACTGACAGTCAAGAGAATGCATTTTATGAATTGAAAGTACAATTATGTAATGTTCATGTTCTTGCTCTACCTGATTTTAATGGTATTTTTGAGATTCATTGTGATGCTTCTGGTGTTGGTATTGGTGCTGTTTTGATGCAAGATAATCGACCTATAGATTACTTCAGTGAAAAGCTAAAGGGTGGTGCTTTAAATTATCATGTTTATTATAAAAGAGTTTTATGCAATTGTACGTGCATTAGAAACTTGGAAACATTATTTATTGCATAAAGAATTTGTCATTGCATAAAGAATTTGTCATTCATAGTGCCGACGACGTTAAATAAATTCGGCATTTCTTTTAGTTTTTGTTTCTTAGTTTGTGTTTCTTAGTTTGTTTTTGTTGTTGTTTTGTTTTGTTCTTTTTATGGCTTGTTTTTCTGTGATTTTGTAGCAACATGAAGTGCATTGCAATGGAGGAGATGAAGGAATGAGATCAACGAATGAGGGACGAAAGCTTGGACAGTTGGTAAGAAGAAGAAAAAATTTTAAGCCTGGGATACCCTGCCGTCGCGAGCCGCGATGGGCTTCATCGCGAGTCGCGATGAACAGGGGAGCAAAAATCACTCCCAGCGCCAACTTTCCGCGAGTCGCGATGACTTCGCGAGGCTCGTCGCGAGTCGCGACACACTTCATCGCGAGTCGCGACGAGCTCAGAAAATTTTGAGCTCCCGGACTCACCTTTCCGCGAGTCGCGATGACTTCGCGAGGCTCGTCGCGAGTCGCGACACACTTCGTCGCGAGTCGCGACGAGCTCAGAAAATTTTGAGCTCTCGGACTCAACTTTCCGCGAGTCGCGATGACTTCACGAGGCTCGTCGCGAGTCGCGACGAACCTCGTCGCGAGTCGCGACGAACTGTTGAAAATTTTTTTGAGCCCGGATTTCAAATTTCCAAGCTTCCAAGTTTCCAAATGATTTTAAACATTGCATGATCCTACCTTCTTCTCCACCCAACACTCCCAAGAACCACCACATCTCCACTCATTCTCAACCATCCTACATATATTGGCATATGAACATTCTTGCATCTTTATAGTACATTTGTTGATTGTAGTATGCCGACTACATCATTGTGATCGTAAGTGCATATCCTATAATGATGCTTGTATACATGTCAATATATGTTGGATATTTTTCATGATTATTCTTATAGTGTTGGTTGGGTGTGATTTGGTTGTTCTTTGAAAATACTATGGTTATTAACTCTTGATGCTAAACCTAGTATTACATATCCTTATGTACTTGTGAGTTTAATGTGTTCTTCGTGGTGTAGTCTTGATCAAACGGCGCCATGGAGACAATGCTTTTCTCGAGGGGTGAGTTCTTCTACGGCATCTTTGCTCACCCTTCCGGTTCCGAAACCTATCTCGGGACCATCCAAGTACTTGGATATCACCATATCACCGGCGAATTTGCGGAGAAATGGGTGTCACTCTAACTCCCTTACCTTGATTTTTATTGTTCTTGCCTTACGTGTTTACATTGAGGGCAATGTAATGTTTTAAGTGTGGGGAGGGGTTAGAGGACTCATATGCATGCTAGATTGTTTTGGAATGCTTTTTGCTACTTTTCATTGGAAAAACATGAGAAAAAGAAAAAAAATAGAAAAACAAAAAGAAAAAAAATAGAAAAAGAAAAAGAAAAAAAAAGAAAAAGAAAACCCGCTAAGTTGAAAACCCGAGAGGGCAACTTAGGCAACATTGGGGGCCCGGATAGGTCGAAAACCCTTAAAGGGCGGCCTAGGCAAAAATGAGAGGCTAAAATGTGCGGAAAAAGGTGAGATGTGAGCTAAAGAAACATGATGTGTGGCTAGGATGAAAACTCGAAAGAGCTCCTAGGCAAAATGAGAGAAATTGAGAGAAATTGAAAAATGCTATGATTTCACTCACTTGCCGGCGTTGGAGTCATAAGGTTGCGGTTGTCACATGGATGGATCGGGTAGCTCAATATCTATAGACCTCTTGGGATTGGGTAGCTTAGTGGGTTAGGAAACGAAGTGTGGTTATGAAATTCCTTATCTCTTTCTACTTCGTTTTTGGTTGATATATTGGCATTAGGTGTAGTATGTGCTTAAACCTCTTCAATGGTTTTCACTTCATCTTGTGTCATTGGACTGTGGGAATATCAATTCGGGGCTTGGAAATATTTTTATGGGTAGTGAATTGATAAGTGGTAGGTTTGGTTAGATTTAGGATTGGGGATGTGTGTGTGAAAAAATTCTCATGTGAGCTTTTATTTTGGGATTTTTGATATTGAGAGTTTTTGTGAGGCTTTGATTGGGGGATTAGTTTAGGTTTTGGATATATCATTTACTCCGTGTGCTTGGTTCTTTTCTTACTCGAGGGCGAGTAAGGTCTAAGTGTGGGGATATTTGATATGTCCATTTTGTGTGGTTATTTTAGGGGTTTTAGGATGTGGATATGCCATTTCCTCCGTATGCTTGAATCTTTTCTTACTCGAGGGCGAGTAAGGTTTAAGTGTGGGGAGGTTTGATGTGTCCATTTTATATGCTTTATTTAGTAGTATTTAGGATCACTTTTGTGCTCTTTTATTATCGAGAGCTTGTGTTTTACCTTGAAATTCACTTAGGAGAGGCAAAAGCAACTTTGTACCCTTTTACCTCTTCTAAGTGGATTTTGTGTGACAAGGGAAGAACACGGAAGCAACGAAGACCGGAAGACATTGAAGACTATACTTTCGAAGACTTTTGGATACTCACTTCGAAGACATGAAGACCGGAGGCCGTTGAAGACCATTTTTGGAGCCGTTGAAGACTTGAAGATTGAGAGGGATGGCTATGAAGAAGACAAAGAAACAACGCAAAACTCTGGCTCCCGTCGCGACCCCGTCGCGACACCATCGCGAGTCGAGACCTACACCGTCGCGAGTCGCGACCAACGGGCGGCCAGAAACCAACTTTATCTTCTTTGCACTATAAATACTACTCTCTTTCCTCCTCTTCTCCAGCTTGCTCAGCCCGTTTTTCTCTAGGTTTTAGGGCTCCAACTCTAGGTTTTTCTCTTCTTTCTTTTCTTTGTTTTTCTTAGTTTAATTATGTCTTTTGTTGTTCTAGAGTAGTTCTTGTACTTGGGAGCTATGGATTGAAGCTTCCACTTCTATGTAGCAAGAACTCATTTTATCTATCTATTTGGTGTTTTTGCTATTGTGCTCTTATTGTGCTTGAATGATGATTGTTGATGCTATTGATGTTATTGGTAGCTTGAGGATACAAATTGCTTGATTGATTGCTTGTTAGGGTTGGAAGGAATTAGCTACTCTTTCCCTCTTTTAATTAGGAATCCAAAGCATGAGTTAGAGCTTCTAAATGATATTGATGTGTTGATGATGTGCTAGACGAATGTGATTGATGTTGAACTCTTCGTCATGTTCGTTTGTGTAGCAAACAAGAAGAGTTATATGCTCGTGGTCTATGAGTGGTCGCTCTTGACTAATCTCGTGTAATTGCATGAATTGGTTAAATGCTTAGTCACGGTGTAGTGGTCATAGGCATTGCCAAGCTTGTTGGTCCTTCGTGCTAAATGCCACCAATGACACCTTGAGTCGTGGTCGCGACTCGGGAGTCATTGGTGAGGTTTGACGAGAGATGTCGAACTCACTCTCGCAAACTACGAACTAAGAAGGATAGGAGTTTAGTCTCCACGACAAGTAGTTGAAGTATTGAATAGATGATTTAAATTCATTCTTGAAGCATTTGTTATTTGGCGTTTATGTATTCTTGACGGTGTGTTTCACTGCATGTGTGCCATGAGTTGTTTGAGCATAGGTAGTGCTTGTGTGGTTGAATTGTTTAGGTGTAAGAACGTGACGAATTCCGTAGCGCCTTTGCATGAAGATCTATGAGCATGAACTTAGAACTCCTTGTGATGTGTGTGTTGTGGTACTTGCTAGATGGGTGCGTGAGTGTTGGGTCCTGAATGCTATATGATGGAATGTGTGAATGATTCGATGAACTACATTAGATGTGGAAGTGGATATCCGTTGCCCCCAAGGCATTTTATCTTTGTAGTTTAAAACCCCTTTTCTTTAGTTTTGTTTGATATTAGCATAGTCACTTGACGTTGCTAGTTATCTCATCTTTTTATCTTTGTTAACTTAGGAAACCAACCAACCAACCCCCCCCCCCCCATTTACATGCTTTTATGTGTGTGTATATATATTTACTCCTAGCCTAATATCAACCATTGTGTGCTTAGACGCTTAGGAAGATCCCTCTTCTCTTTGGACGACCCCGATTTGCCACTATCTACCTAGTTGTAGAAAGTAAGCATTTAGGGCTTATAAATTATCTTTTGCACGGCGGGTGCGACGACCGCCCGCCCGTCAAAATGGCGCCGTTGCCGGGGAAGAGGCGTTTATTCTTAAGTATTTAGGTGTATTCGGTTGCGTATTGGCTAGTTGTTTTTATTTTCCACTACTTGGTGGTTGTTTTTGTTCGGAGTAGGTATTGCTTGAGTTCTTGGTAATTTATTTTATCGAGAATCCTTGCACTATGATTCCGAACTTTTGAAAAATAAAAAAAAATTTAATGGAGCGTCTCACCTTGAGGGAACTCATGATGAGAAGAGAGGCTCAACAAGCAAGGTTTTGTAGGATGTGTCATTTCGACCATCCTACCGAATCTTGCCATTTGTTGTGGGAAGAGCACTATGACCGAGAAAGAACCCATGGTTTCCAAAACCATGGGTACTATGAAGAGTGCTATCAAGAGGTAGGAGATATTGGTTTTCAAGGGCAAGATGCTCATGAATGCTATCCATACCACAACTCTTACAATCCGGAATGGAGTGGTAGTCCGGATTTGTGGTATGAGAATGAGCCGGAAAACCAATATTACGAGCAACCTAGTTGGCCATCACCACCCTATACCATACCCCAAAACCAAGCCCAACAAGGAAGTTCAAGTTTGACACGTGAGGATGTCTTAAATAGGATAGCAAACTTGAACTCCTTTACTAGTGAGGAGCCCGATACCCAGCTCTCCTCTAGTGTTGAGGCCATTGAGGGGCATGTGAGGAACATATTAGAGGTATTGGCCCGAATGGAAGCTCGTGATTCCGAAAACACACCATCCCAACTTGAACTCGATGATTCGGTGAGTGAAGTCACCAATAAAAATGATTTTGAGTTTGAAAGGGATGAGGAGTTGGTTGTAGAGGATAGAAAAATGGAGGAAGAGGTGATAGTGCTACATCCATTAGCATTGTCACCCCTTCTCCCACCTAGTGAACCAACTCTAATATTTTTGGAAGTTTTGAGGGAAACGAGAGAGGAGCCAAAAGACCATCCAAGCTCCCTAACTACTCAATTCCCTTTGAACCATCTCCACCTCCACAAGACTTTCCTCTTGGAAGTTTTGTGCCCCCACCTCTCGTATTTTGGATGCTCATGGTGAAGAGCTTCAAGCCTTCACCATACGGATAACATTAGGGTCGTGCCGACGACCTTAAAAATACGGAGCTTCGTCGTGCCGACGACGTTAAATAAATTCGGCATTTCTTTTAGTTTTTGTTTCTTAGTTTGTGTTTCTTAGTTTATTTTTGTTGTTGTTTTGTTTTGTTCTTTTTATGGCTTGCTTTTCTTTGATTTTGTAGCAACATGAAGTGCATTGCAATGGAGGAGATGAAGGAATGAGATCAACGAATGAGGGACGAAAGCTTGGACAGTTGGTAAGAAGAAGAAAAAATTTTAAGCCTGGGATACCCTGCCGTCGCGAGTCGCGATGGGCTTCGTCGCGAGTCGCGACGAACAGGGGAGCAAAAATCACTCCCAGCGCCAACTTTCCGCGAGTCGCGATGACTTCGCGAGGCTCGTCGCGAGTCGCGACACACTTCGTCGCGAGTCGCGACGAGCTCAGAAAATTTTGAGCTCCCGGACTCACCTTTCCGCGAGTCGCGATGACTTCACGAGGCTCGTCGCGAGTCGCGACACACTTCGTCGCGAGTCGCGACGAGCTCAGAAAATTTTGAGCTCCCGGACTCACCTTTCCGCGAGTCGCGATGACTTCGCGAGGCTCGTCGCGAGTCGCGACACACTTCGTCGCGAGTCGCGACGAGCTCAGAAAATTTTGAGCTCTCGGACTCAACTTTCCGCGAGTCGCGATGACTTCACGAGGCTCGTCACGAGTCGCGACGAACCTCGTCGTGAGTCGCGACGTGCTCAGTAACTGTTGAAAATTTTTTTGAGCCCGGATTTCAAATTTCCAAGCTTCCAAGTTTCCAAATGATTTTAAACATTGCATGATCCTACCTTCTTCTCCACCCAACACTCCCAAGAACCACCACATCTCCACTCATTCTCAACCATCCTACATATATTGGCATATGAACATTCTTGCATCTTTATAGTACATTTGTTGATTGTAGTATGCCGACTACATCATTGTGATCGTAAGTGCATATCCTATAATGATGCTTGTATACATGTCAATATATGTTGGATATTTTTCATGATTATTCTTATAGTGTTGGTTGGGTGTGATTTGGTTGTTCTTTGAAAATACTATGGTTACTAACTCTTGATGCTAAACCTAGTATTACATATCCTTATGTACTTGTGAGTTTAATGTGTTCTTCGTGGTGTAGTCTTGATCAAACGGCGTCATGGAGACAATGCTTTTCTCGAGGGGTGAGTTCTTCTACGGCATCTTTGCTCACCCTTCCGGTTCCGAAACCTATCTCGGGACCATCCAAGTACTTGGATATCACCATATCACCGGCGAATTTGCGGAGAAATGGGTGTCACTCTAACTCCCTTACCTTGATTTTTATTGTTCTTGCCTTACGTGTTTACATTGAGGGCAATGTAATGTTTTAAGTGTAGGGAGGGGTTAGAGGACTCATATGCATGCTAGATTGTTTTGGAATGCTTTTTGCTACTTTTCATTGGAAAAACATGAGAAAAAGAAAAAAAATAGAAAAACAAAAAGAAAAAAAATAGAAAAAGAAAAAGAAAAAAAAAGAAAAAGAAAACCCGCTAAGTTGAAAACCCGAGAGGGCAACTTAGGCAACATTGGGGGCCCGGATAGGTCGAAAACCCTTAAAGGGTGGCCTAGGCAAAAATGAGAGGCTAAAATGTGCGGAAAAAGGTGAGATGTGAGCTAAAGAAACATGATGTGTGGCTAGGATGAAAACTCGAAAGAGCTCCTAGGCAAAATGAGAGAAATTGAGAGAAATTGAAAAATGCTATGATTTCACTCACTTGCCGGCGTTGGAGTCATAAGGTTGCGGTTGTCACATGGATGGATCGGGTAGCTCAATATCTATAGACCTCTTGGGATTGGGTAGCTTAGTGGGTTAGGAAACGAAGTGTGGTTATGAAATTCCTTATCTCTTTCTACTTCGTTTTTGGTTGATATATTGGCATTAGGTGTAGTATGTGCTTAAACCTCTTCAATGGTTTTCACTTCATCTTGTGTCATTGGACTGTGGGAATATCAATTCGGGGCTTGGAAATATTTTTATGGGTAGTGAATTGATAAGTGGTAGGTTTGGTTAGATTTAGGATTGGGGATGTGTGTGTGAAAAAATTCTCATGTGAGCTTTTATTTTGGGATTTTTGATATTGAGAGTTTTTGTGAGGCTTTGATTGGGGGATTAGTTTAGGTTTTGGATATATCATTTACTCCGTGTGCTTGGTTCTTTTCTTACTCGAGGGCGAGTAAGGTCTAAGTGTGGGGATATTTGATGTGTCCATTTTGTGTGGTTA
The DNA here is from genome assembly GCA_037428765.1 of Rubia yunnanensis. NCBI lineage: Eukaryota > Viridiplantae > Streptophyta > Magnoliopsida > Gentianales > Rubiaceae > Rubia > Rubia yunnanensis. Next base: position 113,137,151 of record CM075061.1, on the reverse strand, counting down.
TTTTAGGGGTTTTAGGATGTGGATATGCCATTTCCTCCGTATGCTTGAATCTTTTCTTACTCGAGGGCGAGTAAGGTTTAAGTGTGGGGAGGTTTGATGTGTCCATTTTATATGCTTTATTTAGTAGTATTTAGGATCACTTTTGTGCTCTTTTATTATCGAGAGCTTGTGTTTTACCTTGAAATTCACTTAGGAGAGGCAAAAGCAACTTTGTACCCTTTTACCTCTTCTAAGTGGATTTTGTGTGACAAGGGAAGAACACGGAAGCAACGAAGACCGGAAGACATTGAAGACTATACTTTCGAAGACTTTTGGATACTCACTTCGAAGACATGAAGACCGGAGGCCGTTGAAGACCATTTTTGGAGCCGTTGAAGACTTGAAGATTGAGAGGGATGGCTATGAAGAAGACAAAGAAACAACGCAAAACTCTGGCTCCCGTCGCGACCCCGTCGCGACACCATCGCGAGTCGCGACCTACACTGTCGCGAGTCGCGACGAACTCGTCGCGAGTCGCGACCAACGGGCGGCCAGAAACCAACTTTATCTTCTTTGCACTATAAATACTACTCTCTTTCCTCCTCTTCTCCAGCTTGCTCAGCCCGTTTTTCTCTGGATTTTAGGGCTCCAACTCTAGGTTTTTCTCTTCTTTCTTTTCTTTGTTTTTCTTAGTTTAATTATGTCTTTTGTTGTTCTAGAGTAGTTCTTGTACTTGGGAGCTATGGATTGAAGCTTCCACTTCTATGTAGCAAGAACTCATTTTATCTATCTATTTGGTGTTTTTGCTATTGTGCTCTTATTGTGCTTGAATGATGATTGTTGATGCTATTGATGTTATTGGTAGCTTGAGGATACAAATTGCTTGATTGATTGCTTGTTAGGGTTGGAAGGAATTAGCTACTCTTTCCCTCTTTTAATTAGGAATCCAAAGCATGAGTTAGAGCTTCTAAATGATATTGATGTGTTGATGATGTGCTAGACGAATGTGATTGATGTTGAACTCTTCGTCATGTTCGTTTGTGTAGCAAACGAGAAGAGTTATATGCTCGTGGTCTATGAGTGGTCGCTCTTGACTAATCTCGTGTAATTGCATGAATTGGTTAAATGCTTAGTCACGGTGTAGTGGTCATAGGCATTGCCAAGCTTGTTGGTCCTTCGTGCTAAATGCCACCAATGACACCTTGAGTCGTGGTCGCGACTCGGGAGTCATTGGTGAGGTTTGACGAGAGATGTCGAACTCACTCTCGCAAACTACGAACTAAGAAGGATAGGAGTTTAGTCTCCACGACAAGTAGTTGAAGTATTGAATAGATGATTTAAATTCATTCTTGAAGCATTTGTTATTTGGCGTTTATGTATTCTTGACGGTGTGTTTCACTGCATGTGTGCCATGAGTTGTTTGAGCATAGGTAGTGCTTGTGTGGTTGAATTGTTTAGGTGTAGGAACGTGACGAATTCCGTAGCGCCTTTGCATGAAGATCTATGAGTATGAACATCTATGAGCATGAACTTAGAACTCCTTGTGATGTGTGTGTTGTGGTACTTGCTAGATGGGTGCGTGAGTGTTGGGTCCTGAATGCTATATGATGGAATGTGTGAATGATTCGATGAACTACATTAGATGTGGAAGTGGATATCCGTTGCCCCCAAGGCATTTTATCTTTGTAGTTTAAAACCCCTTTTCTTTAGTTTTGTTTGATGATTAGCATAGTCACTTGACGTTGCTAGTTATCTCATCTTTTTATCTTTGTTAACTTAGGAAACCAACCAACCAACCCCCCCCCATTTACATGCTTTTATGTGTGTGTATATATATTTACTCCTAGCCTAATATCAACCATTGTGTGCTTAGACGCTTAGGAAGATCCCTCTTCTCTTTGGACGACCTCGATTTGCCACTATCTACCTAGTTGTAGAAAGTAAGCATTTAGGGCTTATAAATTATCTTTTGCACGGCGGGTGCGACGACCGCCCGCCCGTCAGTGATGTGTTACAAGAAAGGAAAGGAGAATGTTGTTGCTAATGCTTTGAGTCATAGACATGTTTTACTCACCCAATTAGAATGCATTATCTTAGGGTTTTCATTCGTGCGAAATTTATATGCGGCTGATTCTGATTTTTCATCTATTTATGATGCATGTGAAAATGGTGCTTATGAGAAGGTTTTTTGGCATGATGGTTTCTTGTTTATGAATGATAGGTTATGTATTTCTCAGTGTTTTATGTGTGAGTTACTTGTTAGAAAAGCTCATTCGGGTGGTTTAATGAGACATTTTAGTGCATTTAAAACTTATAATTTGTTGCGAGAACACTTTAATTTACCAAAAATGGCACTAGCTATTGACATGGCTTGTAGGAATTGTCTTGATTGCTTGAAGGCTAAGTAAAAAACTAAGCCTCGTGGTCTTTATACTTCTTTGCCTGTTCCTACACATCCTTGGGTTGATAATCCCATGGATTTTGTCTTCGATTTAACACGATCTCAGTTAGGTAATGATTCTATCTTTGTGGTTGTTGATAGATTTTTTAAAATGGCACACTTTATTCCTTGTAGGAAGACAGATGATGCAAAGCATGTTGCGGATCTATTTTTGAGAGAAGTAGTTCGGCTGCATGGCATTCCTATGTCCATTGTCACTGATCGTGATGTTAAATTTTTATCCTACGCTTGGAATACCTTGTGGCGCAAGTTAGGGGCAATGTTTCTATGTTCTACTGCTAGTCATCCTCAAATTAATGGACAAACGGAGGTTACAAAATGAAACCTATGGGCTCTCCTGCGTGCCCTAGTTCAAAAAAACTTGAAAATTGGGAAAAATGCATTCTGATAGCAAAGTTTGCTTATAATAGCACTGTTTATTCTACTACTTCTTTACCTCCATTTGAGATTGTTTATGGTTTTCTACGTACTACACCTCTTTCTTTACTTTCTTTGAATTTTAAACAGGTTAAAAATCTTAATGGAGAAAAGAAGGCTGATTTTACTAAGCAATTGCATGAGAAGGTTATTGAGAATTGAAAGGACAAATGTTCATAATGCTACCATAGCCAATCATGGCCGCCGAGTGATGCAGTTTAAGAAGGGAGATTGGGCCTGGTTGCATTTGCGGAAGGAGAGGTCTCCAAATAATCGGAAATCTAGACTAGGTCTGCATGGTGATGGTCCTTTTCAAGTAATGGAGTGTGTGAATGATAATGCTTACAAGATTGATTTTCCAGACGACTATGGTGTTAGTGCGACCTTCAATGTTGTTGATTTATCTCCATCTACCTTTGAAGACGATTCAATTTCGAGGGCAAAACCTTTCGACCACGGAGGGAATGATGGAGATCCCAAGACTACTAGCACCATGGATAACGACATTCCACGACTTGATCAAACGTTTAAAGGTTATGTTCAGGAGGCGGGACCTATGACTAGGTCATGGACGGAGCTTAGAGATGCTGCTTTAAATGCTTTGATTGATCGGCTTTATGATGAAGACTTGAAGAAAGAGTCATCATTGACATCTTTGATTTATTTTTCAAGACTGTCGAGGAACTGAAGACATCATGAAGAACACTATACTCTTTTTCCCACCATGTTTTTAATGAGGTAGTGTGATCACTGTAAACTATTGTAAAATTATTTTATTTTGGATTTTGGACTAATGAGCTCGGCCATGTGGGCTTTGAAGAGTTTAATTTCGAAAATACAGTCCATTAGGGTTTAAAATATTCAGTTTTATTCTGATTAGAATTAGATTCGGTAAGATTAGATGATGCAATATTCATCCAATGTTTAGCTTGGAAGAATTCGGCCATAGCCGTATTATTTTAGGTATTTTAGTTAGATATGATATTAGCTTCTTAAAGATGTCATAAGTTGATTCAGATTCTATTTGTGATTGGGATTTGTAATTAGGGTTTTGTTGAAACTCTCCCTATAAATTAAGGGGTTGGTTGAGATTTTTTAAATACACTTTTCTCAATCAAATATATAAATTTTTTAGTTATACTCATTGCTTGCGAGCAATATTCATTGTTGCTTAATCCCAAGTGTTTGTTATCTAATCTCGGGGGCTAGTTAGTGAGCAAGTCAAGTTTGAGAGCATCTCGAGAGCTAAGTTCTTGAATTTCGTGCAACTTAGTGAGGGTTTGCAGATTCCTTTATTTGGTCAAATATTTTAATTCTGCAATCCAGAGTGTTCACAAGCAGATTCGTATCATAATTGCTTTGAAAATATTGTAATACACAAATAATAGAGTTCGTCTCCTGCGAGACCGTCATATGGTAAAACCATGGGCTAAGTAGAAATTGTGGAACCATAAAATAGGAACAGGTTAAATTTAGGGGTTAGAGCATAATTATTATATTTTCAAGGTTTCCATTAAAGGAGCCTTTGAAATTCAGGGACTGAATTGAAAATAGGCTAAAAACGAGTCTCCTTCCTTTGCTTCTTCCTTCACCGGGGCCGAACCCTAACCCCCAATTTTGTTGTTCGCTCCGTTCCCGAACCGGCGACGTGGCGTAGGCGGTGGAGAGGCCGGAGACGCTAAACGATTGATGGACGACCATCTGAGCCGTTTTAATCCCCAATCGACGGCCATCTGAGGCAGCTGCTTCTTGCCGGAGACGCTATAGGGTCGGATTTGCCGCTATGCGAGAGTCGAGACGCTGAACGAGAGTTTAGAGACTTTGAAAGATTGATGGACGACGCCGGAGACGTTGAACGGTAATAGAGACACTGAACACTTCGCCACTTCTTGCCGGAGACGACGGCATCGTCGGCGGGTCTTGGAAAGTTACAGTCGGTGCGAGGAAGATGAAGCCTTAAACGGCGTCGTTCCGCCTCATTGCTAAAAAGGGGTTTGGTATTTTAGCCTGGTATCCGGCCCAGCAACATTCATCCTTTTTAATCAGTCCAGCTCTTATAAAACAAAATTATATTGAATAGTTTAAAATTATTTTAAAACACTAAAAAATCAAATAAAAATTATTAAACATCTAAAAATATTTAAAATGCACTACACTAAAAATAATTAAATATCAACTATAACATTTTACATATAAATTAAAGGCAAAGTCTTGGGAAAGACGGTCTTTCCATAGGCTTATGGAAAGATGGGGTTTGATTAGAATAATAAAAAGTAAAAGGTCTTAGTTGCAATATTAAAGTTTTAGTATGAAACATGTAGTAGTTATAAAATTTATAATCCGGTTCATGCAACCCGAAAATTTTATCTTAATTTCTTCTAATTTACACTTTAAACCTTGGTCTTTCCATAACTTATGGAAAGACCGTCTTTCAAGAGACGGACTCTAAATTAAAACATCTGAACATCATTAAGAAATAATAAAAATTAACATCAAATTAAAATGATTAAACATCAAATAAAATATTTAAAATACACATGAAAAATTATTTAGTCAAACATCAAATAAAAATAATTAAATATCAAATGAAACATTAAAAACACACTTCAAAGAATTTAAACACTAAATAAAAACACTAAAAAAATTCATCAAGATTTAAATAATAATCAGCAACAAAAAATAATTAAACATCGAATGCAAACGTCAAATAAAATAATATAATACATGTCATATTATAAATGTAAAATTATATCAAATTAATATAGTTATACATTACATAAAAGTGTGCACAAACTTTAAAACATCAAAGTATGCACCAAAATTTGACACTAATATAGGAAAAATAAATGGGTAATATGCAAATATAACCCTATATGTTAAGGAAAGTGCAGATATAACCCTTAATTATTTTTTAGTGCAAATATAACTCTGACTATTGAATGAAAATGCAAATATAACCCTCCGACCATGATTCCGGCATTGATTAACGATTCCTGGGCATTGATTAACTTGAAAAGTCTAAAATACCCTTATGTCCCAAGCCTTAAATGAGAAGCACTAGTCTACCCTTATTAACGTGGGGCCCACAAAACACAAAATCAAAACTTCCTTTCTTTTCAAAAAATCAGCCAGTCAGCAACGATAAACCTGGTGGCTGTGCCACCATCTCCACCTATTCTCTTTTCTCCCCCAGCACTACCGGCCTCAAACCTACCACCACCACTCGCCTGGTAGAGCTACCACCCACTGCTACTACTCCTCGCCAGATTCTTCCTCAGCACCGCCCTTTTCTGGAACAGGGTCGGCTGGGCTCCACCACCACCAAAGTCACCACCACCAAAGCCCCGCCACCACCATTCTTCCCTCCTCCGCCACATGAACCCACCTCTGCCACCAAACCCACCACTATTCTTCCCTCCCCCGCCACCATAGAACCAGAGCCCCTTCAAATCTCAGCTGCCAGCGTATGACTCTGTCTCTTCAATCTCGACCCTTTTGTCCGTTGACCCGGCCCAGCTCGCGGCTCAACTCTGTCGCCCAGGATTCAATTTTCTGGCGAACAAAACCGTTCTCATCCCCGTCAACTATTCTTGCTCCGGTCCATACTCCCACCACTAATTGTCTTACATTATTAAGCAGGATGACACGATCGTGAAAACTGCCAACGGAGCCCCGCCACCCTAGTGTCACCCCGCCATAATGCTACCATGCTTTAGCATCACCTCTCCATAGCGCCACCTCCTGCCTCGAACTCTTCCATGGCTCCACCACCTGCCCCGAACTCCTCCATAGCGCCACCACCTGCCCCGAACCCTAGCGCCACCCTAAACTCTAGCACCACTTTGTCACCACCCCAAATCCCCAGCTCCGTCGGCTCCAATGATCCCAGGACAACCCCATCCCAGCCCTCCACTGAAACCCTAGCTCCGGCCACCACCACCACCCTCACCTAACCACCACCACCACCACCACCATTTTTTGTGCCGCTCAACAAAGTGTCAGAAAAGCGATGAATCCACAGCACCACCAATGAAGCCACCAACCTTAAAATCGATGAAACATATAGGGAAAGAAGAGAAAGGTGAGGGGGGAGGAGAAGAGAGAAACGAAGAAAGAAAAGAAAAGGGTCTGGGAACAAGGAACATAATTTCAGTGTTTTTTTCAAAAAATGTATAGAGGGGCAAAATAGTTTTTTCACCATATTCCGGCCTCCAACTGGCTGAAAAGGTTATATTTGTACATAACCTGAATAGATAGGGTTATATTTGCACTTCCAATTAGCGCAAGGTTATATATGCACTTTCATCCATTATATAGAGTTATATCTGCACTTTTCTCAAAATAAACATCAATATTAAAATTTAATAACAAGTAATTTACCCTATTGAAACATCAAAGCATACTAAAAACATCAAAGCATCCACCAAAATGTAACATTGGCATCGAGACAAATAAAATATTACTATAAAAAAATTTTAAAAAAAATTCACATTATTGAAACATCAAGAATGCATTAAATAAATTTCTAATATTTTAAAATACGAAACATCAATATTAATTTTTAAAACAGCATGCTCAAAATCAAACATATCAATCAAAAATAAAATATAAGTTAAACTTCAAAATTAAGATGCTAAAATATCCCAAACTAGTGTCAAAATAAATAAAGTGTAGAAAATTTAATACATAAACACAAGGTTTTACATTAATAAGATCAATTTTAGTTTTAAAACACATTATTCTAGTGAAAAGTGGTCTTTTTATATAACATCACAAGATTTGGTTGAAACATCAAGTATTGAAAATGAAACATCAAGCCTAATAATGAAAACCCGCGCGCAAAAATGAGAAAAAAATTGATCCTCGAATTTCCCCAACCCGAATTCTTGACCCAGCGAGATTCTTATGATCCAGAATCATTAATTCCCCAATTATTTATACCCAGCACCTTCCAAAAAGTGGTATTTGCACTAAGATCCATCATTCCTCTCCTAAACTTTCTTAATTAAATTTGGGACCCCATCTCTAATCAAACTTCATTATATTGCACAGTAATCCCTGGTCTTGCTGTGAGACGGTCTCGCACAAAACTTTGTCATAATACTATTGAAATACACATTTCATAGGCATAAAATACACATGCATGGTGCATCTGGGGTATAATATAAGAATTGTTTAATTATTGAGGAAGTCTCTTGATTGGTGGTATGTCCTTAAGTTGTGGGCAATCCACTATAGTATTTTTTCACTTAAATAAATAATTTTATATATTAAACATTATACTTTTTATATTATTATTTTACATTGAAACACACCTTATTACATGTTTTAACTTATAAAGTATGATATTTAAATTAAAATAAATACAAATTTCAAGTAAAAAAATTTAAAAATTTACTTTTGAAGTAAAAAATTATTTATTAAAGGATTAAACTAAATATTAAGTTTAATGCTTGAGATGGTCTCCTGTGAGACAACCTAAACTTTAGGCATGTACTTTTATGCAATTCTAACAATATTCTAGCTCCAAAGACATATTTATAATAATTTTACAGGGACATATCACTAATTATTTTACAGGGACCTATAGCTATAACTTTCCAGGGGCTTTATCATCCAATTTTTTCCATCATTTTCCCGTCTCTTGCAATCTTCAAAAAAATTCAAACAAATTTAAAAAATGTTTTAAAAATGCAAAAAAAAAAACTATAGCAACATCAGCAGAAAATAGCAGAACATCAACGAAAAATCATAAAACATCAACTAAAAAATGCAGCAAATAATATATAAAAAAACTAAAAAATATATAAAATGAAATAAAAATCAACAAAAAAATTGGAAAAAAAACGTCGACTACGACTAACAAAAAATCAACTAAAAATCATTAAAAAAATCATAAAAACATCAACAAACCTAAATCATCATTTAAAAAAATAAAAATACAAACATCAACCTATATCACCCAAAAGCTAAAAACATTAATTATAATCATCTAAAATTCACCCAGAAATGAAAAACGCCAACATAAGGGAAAAAGCACTTCAAAAAATCAACCATATCATCAAAAAAATACAAACATCAACCCCCTATCACCTAAAACCCATCTAGAAAATGAAAAACATCAACATGAGAGGAAAAAAACTAAAAACATAAACAAAAAAACTAAGGTACCTCAAGAGTATAAATTATTCATTCTAAAAATCATAAAACATCAACGATTTTTTTCTTAAAAAACAAACATCAACTTCTAACACCTAAACCTCATCCAGAAAATGAAAAACATCAACATAAGAAAAAAAGACACTACAAACATCAACTCTATTACCAAAACCTCAGTCGAAAAGTGAAAAACATCAACATGAGAAAACTTTAAAAACTATAAATATCAATCCATATCACCCAAAAAAACTACAAAACATCAACTCATATAAATTAAATCTCACCCGAATAATAAAAAAACATTAACATAAGAGAAAAAAAAAGCTAGAAACATCAACAAAAAGCTACAGTACCTTAAGAATAAAAATTCTTAAAAAATAAAGGACCATATGGGATTTGAAACCTGGTCTCTAACCTCAAAGCCTAGAGAAATAATCACTATACCAAAGACTCTTTTATTGAATACATAATCTGTCAAATAATATTAAATCGCAGCATGTACATCAAGAACATAAATTCTTCAAAAGTAATGGACACAATGAGACTCGAACTCCAAACCTCCAACCTCAATGTCAAGTATCCTAACATCTAGGCCAGACAACTTTTGTTGAATATTATCTTAGTCAAACACTAAAAAACCTTAGCATTTATTTGAAAAACATAAAACGAGAAATGAAACCACACCTCTTTGGGAAGCAGAACCTTAGTCTGTCTGCTCCCATCGTCAATGTCACCATCCGCCAGCCGTGTGTGTTTGCATGCGCGAGCTTCCTCTCCACATAGTGCGTTGATCTCATTCGTGAGCTTCTTCTCCAACGTTCTGCACCAACTTCCACCGGGAAACGTCGATTCCTCCGCCAAATCGTCGATTGCAGTGCCAGAAAATTCAATACCCTACCTCCGGTGTGACGATTCTACAATCAACCGCTGCGACGACTTTGCAATCAACAAGCTCGTCCGATTCATGAACCGCAGGTCTCTTAGCTCTGCTGTGATACCAAACCCTAGCTCTGCCGCCGAAAATTGCAGCACCCTCCGTCGGAACTCTGATCACCTACCTCCGATAAGGGAAACGTCAATCGCAACGACTTTGCTAGAGGCTTCACGGTGTAGATTAGCCGGAGGCTTCGATCATCTGGATTCGTCGTCATCTTCAGGCTTCGTGGTGTAGATCCACTGGGGGAAGAGTGGCGGAACGATGACGTTAGGTGACAGAGCGGCGGTTACAAATTTTTGACCGGGGAGGAGATTTCCGATCGAAAAAAGGAAATAAAAATTCTAATTTTTTTGTGATATTTATGGTAGTTTTACAATTGCACAACATGTCCTTGAATTTATTGGCATATTTTTAAAAAATCCATTCCAAATGAAACTATCTTGTAATGGCACAATAAATCTTGACCTAAAGTTTAGGATGGGTTATACGAAACTTTGTGTTAATCCTTTGGTACCTAATATTAGGGGTGCTGATTGTGAATGTGTAATTCAGAATGATTTCATTGATGCAAGGGTGTTACAATTTATAGAGTACAAGAGCTATACATTCATTGTATCTAGCCTACTCTAAATATAGACAAGAAATATTACAAATAAATACAAGAATATCTTAATATCAATCAAGATATTCTATTAATAAATACAAGAATATCTTGATATCAATCAAGATATTCTATCACCCCCCTTCAAGCGAAACGTTGGATTGCTGGAGATGCAAAGCTTGGAACGAAACAACTCGAAGAGCAGGCGAGACAGTCCCTTAGTGAAAACATCAGCCACCTGAAGAGAAGAGGGAACATGACTAACACGAAGCTTCCCAGAGGTAACAAGCTCATGAACGAAGTGGTAGTCAATGTCGATGTGCTTAGCCCACTTATGGGCAACTGGATTTTGAGCCAGAAAAATGGCACTACTGTTGTCACAGAGCAGTAGCGGAGTGGAAAATTGAGGGACCCGAAGCTCACGTAGCAGTTGACACAACCAAGCCAACTCAGCCGCAGTATTGGCCATGACACGATATTCAGATTCACAACTGGATCGAGAAACAGTAGGTTGCTTCTTAGCACTCCAAGAAACAAGATTTCCACCAAGGAAAATGGCATAGCCATAGGTGGAGTGGCGAGTCTCGAGACAACGAGCCCAATCAACATCAGAGTAGCTAAGAATGGGAAGACCAGCAGGCGAAGGATGGAATGAAAGTCCATAGTGAAGCGTCCCACGAACATAGCGAAGGATGCGAGTGACAGCTTGAAAATGATCATCCTTAGGGGACTGCAGAAACTGGCTGACAGAGTTAACAGCATAAGATAAATCTGGGCGAGTGATTGTCAAGTGCTGCAGTGCACCAACAAGTGAGCAATAAAGCTTGGCATTTGAGAATTCAGGACCAGCAGAGGTGACAAGCTGCGAACCAGGCACAAACAGTGTAGAGACAGGCGCATCATCCGTCATACCAGCTCGCTGTAAAATTTCCATAGCGTACTTAGCTTGCCCTAAGAACAGCCCAGAAGAAGATCGAGTAACTTCAATGCCCAAAAAGTAGTGAAGAGAACCAAGATCTTTGACGGAGAACTCTCGATCAGCACGAACAATGAACCGTCGAATGAGATCGGAGTTATTTTCGGTGAGGATAATGTCGTCAACATACACCAACAAATATAGCACAGTCGATCCTCGAGCATAAACAAACGGTGAAGTGTCAGTCAAACAGCACTTAAACCCTAAACGGAGAAGAAAGGAGCTGAAGCGCTAGAACCAAGCCCAAGGAGCCTGCTTGAGCCCATATATGGCTTTCCGAAGGCGACAGACAAAATTCGGATGAATAGGATCAGAAAATCAGCTGGCTGCTCCATGTAGACCGGAGAATCAAGAACACCATTAATGAAAGCGTTCCTGACATCGAGCTGATAAAGATGCCAAGAGAAGGTCGTGGCAAGACCAAGGATAATCCGGACAGTGGAGGCTTTAACGACAGGACTAAAGGTATGAGTAAAGTCAAACCCAGGCAGCTGAGTAATTCCTTGGGCAACAAGACGAGCCTTATACCTGTCAATAGAGCCATCGGGACAATGCTTGAGACGATAAACCCATTTGGATCCAACAATATTAGCATCTGAGGGTCGAGGAACAAGATCCCAAGTGTGTTGCTAGCGGAGAGCTCGCATCTCATCATCCATACCAGAAGTCCAACGGGAATCTTTAACAGCGGAACGGAGCCCTCGCGGCTCAGTCTCGACAAGCAATGCATTAAGAAGTCCAGTCATCTCATAATCAGCAAACTGACGATTAGTGGTAAGACTGCCTGTTTGCAAACGGGTAGTCATGCGGTGAATCAGTCGCGGTGGTGAAGGCGACGGAGAGGAAGCAGACGGTGTTGGAGATTGAGACGGGGATGGCAGTGATGACCAGAGGAGCCACCACCACCAACTGCACGACCATAACCACCAGAGCGCCCAGAACCGCCGCTAGATCGGCCGCGCGTGGGGTTCGATGAGCCTGTCGGTGGCGCGTATTGGCCACGCGCCTGGGAGTTCAAGGAAAAACCACCTGAAAACGCCTGTGCAGAGGCTGCAAAAGTGACAGGAGCAGGATCAGAAACCCATGTCAGTATGAGAACCACCAGAAGCGAGGAAGATCTCGTGACTTCTAGCCCTTGCGACAACGTCGGCATACGCCGGAATCTGGGGTTGCGACATTTGCACCGATGGAAATTGGAGAAGGCTGAGCCGAGACCGTGAAGAAAAATCATGACGCGGTCCTTGTTGCCGACTGGAGATTCAACAAATGCAAGGCCGTCGGTGATGGTCTTGAGGCGGCGATGATATTCCATGACAGTGGAGGAGCCGCGGCCGATTGTGTGCAGCTCGTTACGGAGTTGTAACTCTCGAGCGTCAGACGTGTTGTCGAACGCCGCCGCCAGAGCCTCCCACGTGGCCTGAACAGTCTCGCAGCCGATCGTTTCTAACATGGATTCTTCGGTGAGCGACGATCGGAGAAGAGCCTGAAGGACCTTGTCTTGCGCCGTCCAAGCCTCCGGCGTGAGGGCTGAGGGATCCGATGTTCCAGCAGCAGAAGTGTTGGGTTTTGGCAGAGAACCGTCGAGGTACGCAAAAAACCCACAGATTGAAACAACACCTGCACCTGAGATCGCCACACCATGAAATTTCCGGTGTTGAGCTTGATCGGCAACATATGGATCATGGTGGCGTAGGTCAGAGATTTTCCGGTCTCCATCGGGACGACGAGAGCACACCGGCGGCAGGATTTGGTCTGGATCGGAAGAGTTTTAGACACCTAGCAGTGGGCTAGGGTTTGTAAGGTTAGGGTTTGAATACTGCACCTAACGAATGTGTATGAGAACCAAATATGATACCATGTGAATGTGTAATTCATAATAATTTCATTGATGCAAGGGTGTTACAATTTATAGAGTACAAGAGCTATACATTCATTGTATCTAGCCTACTCTAAATATAGGCAAGAATTATTACAAATAAATACAAGAATATCTTGATATCAATCAAGATATTCTATCAATAAATACAAGAATATCTTAATATCAATCAAGTTATTCTATTAATAAATACAAGAATATCTTGATATCAATCAAGATATTCTATCACTGATCGTGTCGCCTTCCGGTTTAGCGAGTTCGGATTGCGGGTTGATATGGTTGATTTACCCCCATCAGGCCATCATAAAACATCTCAAAATATCAAACCAAAACTTAAACTACTAAACATCTTAAGGTCACAATATGTTTTCATTTTACTACTTGTTTTAAAAAAGGTTTTCAGTTTACTACGTTTATATAATTAATGCATTAATTTTACTACACTAAAAATAAATCAGTCAATCGAAATTCTTTGTGACATAATAACACAATTACTATCAATTTATAAATCCAAATTTTAAACAAAATAATGAATAATATTCAACTTAAACCTTTACCATAAACAGTTTTAAAATGAACCATCCGGGCGAGGGAGATGGCATGACATGCTGATTACTTTCTAGCTATATCAGGTTGACGTGTCATATTGATAATTGCCGATTTAACTAAGAAACATAAATCTCTATCTCAAATGGTACTTCCTCTATCTTAATTTAAGTTTCACACTTTCTTGTAAGTGTGTATCATCTCAAGGTATATATACATTTTTCTTTTATGATAAGAATTCATTCCTATATTTATTATCTTTCATTCATTTATATTATTTTCTCTAAAAATATTCTTATGATTACAATTTGAGTTGGGACAGAGGAAGTGATGAAACCAAACCAATAAGCACCACAACTTGATAAGTACATCAGTGGAGGTAAAAAGGAAAGGATTCTTGTTTTTGTTTGGGCAAGGGAAAGATTCTGAGGTTGCCTGACGGCTAATATATGGATCGGAGGCATCTCTAAAAACTAAGTGAAGTGCATATACTGACCCTGTATAATTCAGGAATATGCATATATAATTTTGTGATAATTAAATGTGTAAATATAATCCTAGATAATTAGTGTGTGTAAAATATAATTTTTTTCGGCAGATTCATGTTAGAATTGAAAGATAAGTTGATTCTACCCATATGAAAAAAGGAAAAAAACAAAAAAACGAAACCTAAAATCCAGAATTTCCTTGTGTTTCCAATCCCGTTCTCCTCACCGGCGCAAAGAGATCGCCATCAACATTAAGCGGAAAGCAAAACCTCCGCTCATTCTCCCTCCTGGTCACAAAATCCATTCTTCCTCCTGGTCACAAAACCCATTCTTCCTCCTGGTCACAAAACCCATTCTTCCTCCTGGTCACAAAACCCATTTCCCGCTCCTAGTTGCTCCGCCGTTTATTTTATTGCTTTGGCAGAAATCTGCTGCGCCGTTATTTTTATGGTTTTGGTTGTTTTTGCTATTGTAAATTTGTTTTGGGGGTGGATTGAATGGAAAAAGGGGAGAGATTGAAATTCTGTATCTCTGAAATGCAGGCTGCTCTGCAATTCCACCCCCTTTACATCAACCGCCATGGCATCATAGTACGGGTTTGCATTTGCGTCTCTTCTGAGATTCTACCCTTGCGAACATGCCTCCATTTGCCATTAAATTTTCATTTTGTTGGGGAATTATTTTCAAATCCAGATTTGCTAATTTTAAGCATAGGTTTGTTTGTTGGATTCGTTTGTATATTTAACTCCTTTGTCTGCGGTGAAAATTTATGGCATTTGCTAATTGTTTTTTTTTCCCTGAAATGACATTTTATTCATTTTCGATCGGTCAATGATCGAAAATGACAAGTCAATGCTGGAATATAGTCTCGAGGATTATATTTGCACTTCTGTAAAGTAGTTAGCGTCATTTTTGCACTAAAAATCTCAGGATAATATCTGCACTTTCTCAATATATAGGACCATATTTACATATTTCCCAAACTATAAATAGGAGATACCAACATGCTGATTACTTCTTAGCTAGTATATTAGGTTGACGTGTCATGTTGATAATTGCCGGTTTAACTAAGAAACATAAAATCCCTATCTCAAATGGTACTTCCTCTCTCTTAATTCAAGTTTCACACTTTCTTACAAGTGTGTCTCATCTCAAGGTATATATACACTTTTCTATAAGAATTCATTCCCATATTTATTGTCATTCATTCATTCATGTTATTTTCTCTAAAAATATTCTCATGATTACAACGAGGAAAAGTGATGCATGAAACCAAACCAATAGGCACCACAACTTGATGGAGGTAAAAAGGAAAGGATTCTTGTTTTTGTTTGGGCAAGGGAAAGATTCTGAGGTTGCCTAATGGCTAATATATGGATCGGAGGCATCCCTAAAAACTATAAATAGGAGACATCAACATGACATGCCCCTTCACACCACTACTAAGCTACTAGCACTGCTTGAGTTAACTTTTGCACATCATCAAGCCATGCCGAGAGACCCGCTAGTCGTCGGACGTGTGGTCGGGGACGTTCTCGACCCGTTCACCCGATCCATCGGCCTCACGGTGAGCTACGTCAGCCGGGAGGTCACCAACGGTTGCGAGTTCCGGCCCTCTCAGATTGTGAATCAGCCTAGAGTTGAAATTGGTGGTGAAGATCTTCGTACCTTTTACACTCTGGTAACCCCTTCATTCACTGTTCTATCCACTCCAATAATGTATTGCCATTACATTTTACATGTATATATATATCTGTTTTCATAAGGTAATGGTAGACCCTGACGCTCCGAGCCCAAGTGATCCCAATCTGAGGGAGTATTTGCACTGGTATGTGTCTAAGTTTTTAGCCTTAATATCACGCTAACGTTTTCTTCCTTTCACATGCTTAAAAGACGTCACGCATTATAGTTGACGACACTGGGAAAATGTGCAAAAATTATGCATAATACTATCATACGTATCATGATGAATAATCGTTTGTGAAACTAAATTGTCCACTTACTTTTATGATGTCATTCGCTTTTAAAGTTTGACCGTCGATGTGGCGTAATAAGTAGTTTCTACCAATCAATATTTTATTTACCATTATTATACGTTGATAAATATAGTAATAGTTAAAATAATTTTTTAACGGAGTGATAATAATTAGGCAAAGTTTCGGAATTTAATTTTAATAATAAAATGATAAAATGTTTTAGTTTCAATATTAAAATTTTATTATGTAACATGTAGTAATTATAAATTTTATGACCTGATTTATACAATTCAAAATTTTTATTTTTATTTATTCTATTTACTCTTTACCTTTGACCTTTCTATTATTTATGTCAAAAGACATGCTCTAATAATTATTATGCAATTTAGACTCGTAGGGAGGGAGTACTTTAATTTGCAATTCTTCTCATTTGTGCAAAGTTTGTGACTAAGGAACTGGAGTCTCACACTGCCCCCACCAGACTTCGTCCCTATATCCACTCGAAATTCCCCTCTTTTTTATCTGTGGATTGGAGTTAAACATATGTCCCATAGCCATGACACGTAGCTGTGTTCACGTAACTGAAGTAGAGCATTGGCTTGTCCTTATCAAGGAAAATTCAGGTAGGAATTTAGTAAAAGAGATTGAAAGGAAATACGATAAATTAGTTTGCATAAGAGTATTATAGTAGTTTATTCAATCAGCAATTCCTTACATACATTTGAACTTAAATAAAAAAATCATTTTAAATATTAAAGTGCCAATTTTAGAAAATCGGACGAAAAAAGTATGAATTTGACTGCAAATTAAGTACGAATACTTGTGCGGTGGGACATATGACTGAGATCATGTGCAATAGTAAAAAAAACCAAGCAATTAAATACTTATATTACTACTCTCAATCTCTCTCTTACTTCATCCTAAAACCATTTACAACGGTAAAACTGCAGTTGCTATTGTGATTTCACCTTATTAAATATCCAATCTCCCTCTTCCACACTGGTTAAGACTACTTTGCAACCATTTCATGGACCACATTTGATTTTTTCTATCATACTCATTAATTATACCTTTAATATTTAATTTAAATAAATTTAACTACATAAATAAATTAAAATGTGAAATTTAATAATACATTTATAATTTTTGAATTGAATTAATTTTTTTAATTTAAAATTAATTTTAAAAAATTATATTCTGAACCAGAATTAAAAAGAGCCATATTTTTTTATAAAAAATGTAATTTCAATTTTTAAAAATAATCAAATTTAATTTCAATGTTAAAAAATAAAAAGCAGAAATTTGAAAGCTTTTTTCGACTTTTGCCAATTTTTGAAAAGTTTAAAATTAAATTTCAATATTTAAAAGGCAAAGTCTTGGGAAAGACGGTCTTTACATAGGCTTATGGAAAGATGAGGTTTAATTAAAATAATAAAAGGTATAAAGTCTAAGTTGCAATATTAAAATTTTATTATGCAACTTGTATTAGTAATAAAGTTTATAACCCGATTTATGCAACCCAAACATTTTAGCTCCATTTCTTCTAATTTATACTCTAAACATTAATTTTTCCATTACTCTAATTAAAAATGCAGCTTTATCTTTTTTAAAAATAGATTAGACACATGGTACCACGTGATTGAGCCACGTGTCTCAACCCAGTTAAAGAAAAATGAGAAAGAAAACATATGGGACACCATCATGTGTGTTCTACCCATTGTCAGATCTGGGAACGGTTCCCATTTTGTACAATCAAACGTGGAATCACTTTGAGACCCCCATTGTGGGGTTCTGTGGTTCGACTTGGGTTCTCGAGTGGTTCCAATTCTAAATTGGAACCGCTCTGGAACCCCCAATGCTAATGCTCTAAGAAATCACTCCATTTTTGTTCCACAATGATAGAAACCACTCTCTCTACTATTCATGTAACCCCACTTGATTTTTTATCATGCTCATTAATTTTAACATTAACATTTAATTTAAATAAATTTGTCCACCCAAAATGATCTGAATGTGAAAATTAATAAAACATTTTAAAGTTAAATATATATTTTTTTTGCAAAAAAATATTAACTTTTTCATTTTTGAATATATCATATTTTGTTTTTTTCAAAATAATTTTTTGAAAATTTATTTTGAACTTTCAAATGCTATGAAAATCAAGAAAATGGAAACATGCTGAGAAATTAGTTTTCAGAGAGTGTGGTTTCTTGCGGTTTCTTAGTAAGAAATTAATGGGTGGTTTCTCATTAAGAAACCACTTAAAAAACAACCACTATGGGCTTGCGTGGTTTTTTAATGATAAGAAACCACTAAGAAACAACCAATGCCCATGCACCCGTATAAGGCATAAGCCTATGCCTGTTGGAAGTGTTATAACTAGTGTCCAATTTTCTCATGTATTTATCTATTTGACTGACTCTAGGGAAATTAAATCCCAATTTGAAGACTCGGGGAGCCATAATAAAATCCCCACCTAATGGTGGTTTTTATTAAAAAAAAAAAAAAAAAACCAACGCCCATGCACCCGTATTTTGGAAAGCTGGGAAAAACCGAAGCAATTTGCAAGAAAGTACAGTAGTACACAATTTCATATTCCATGTTGCATTTTATGTTCATGTTGGGAGGAGCCATGAATAATTCTCTTAATTTATTTAATTTTTAAAAAACACCATTTCATATTTATACATTAAATTGCATTTTTTTAAAACTATTTACTTCACAATTTTGCTATGCACTAGTGGAAAAGCCTCTATTAAAGGCACCATTAGAAGACGGTTTCATCATTTTTTTGAGGAACCGCCTTTGATTGAGATCCAAATGAGGTTCCGAATTTGGAACTAGTTTTGGATCCGATCAAATGCAGTTCCTAATTGATCAAAGGCGGTTCTTGAGGATCCGCCTTTGATATATATATATATATATATATATATAAATTAAAAGTGGTTCTATTGTGGAACCACTTTTGATTGAGATCCGAATGAGGTTCCGAACTCGGAACCACTTTCGGATCTCATTAAAGGCGGCTCCTATATTTAAATAGGATCTGAAAGTGGTTCCGAGTTCATAATCGCCATCGGTTGGGTATTTTGACCCAACAATGAAATACAAATTAGATTTCAAGTTTTGGTTTCCATACTTAATTAGTTTTTTTTTCCAATACACTCCTCTAGGCTTTCCTCTCCAACATCTCACCCTTACGTTTCCTCTCCAACTCATGCCGGCCTCCACACCATCACCCCCCATCGGCCTCCACCATCACCCCCCATCGGCCTCCACTATCACCTCACCGCTCACGCCTCTGGTCTACGATGCGTCGTCGCCTTGAGAAGGTTTCCACCGCGTTGCCTGAAGAAACTCTGCCACTGGTGAAGGGATCCACTACTGAGAAGGGCTCCGGCGCTGAGAAGACCGCCACAGGTGAAGGACTCCACCGCTGAGAAGGGCGCCGCTGCTGAGAGGTGCTTCGACGCTGTGAAGCCCTGTTTCTCTGATTGCAGAGGTTTACAGAGATTTGTGTGATTTTTATTGCTTCTCTGATTACATTTATCTATGTTTACAGAGATTTGTATGAGGTGCTCCAACTCTGATTACATTTATCTATGTTTACAGAGATTTGTGTGATTTTTATTGCTTCTCTGATTGTCCGATGTTGTCAGATTTGTTTCTTTTGGTTTCTGGCGGCCCTTTTTTTTGGACCAACCTATTTCGGATCCAATAGAAGGCAGTTCTCAGAACCGCCTTTGATCGAAACGATCAAAAGCACGACCAGAGAAGGCACTTCAAAAGCGTCTTCTCTAATCCAATAAAATCGTCTTTAATAGACCACTTTTCCTCTGTCAAAGGCACGACTTGAGAAGGCACTTCAAAAGTGCCTCCTCTGGTCCAATAAAATCGCTTTTAATAGACCACTTTCCCACTAGTAATGAACCAGGTGGTGCATGTAGCATGAACACGAGCCAGACTGCAAGGCTTTTATTCGTTTTAATTGATTTGCCAATCACAGGCAGCACATTTCAGTGCTTTAAACCTTTTAATAAAAGAGGAAAAAGAACAAAAAAAAACCCTCCGACCATAGCCACAACCTATGTTGCACTGGGTCGGGGACAAGTACCTAAACGGGGACGGGAAATTAAAAAATTATGAATATGGGCACGGCAAGGGGACGGATAAACATAATAATAAAAATATATATAATGTTTAAATTTTAATGCCAAATAAAAAAAAAGACTAAACCCAAATTGGACAAACAATATGTGAAAAAGGTTAAAAAAAAATGAACACAAATATGGAGCAAAGGAATAGCCTAATGGGACCAGCCACTGTGCCAAACAATATGCGAAACACATACTTGTGGGTTTGCTGTGAAACAGAGTTTCAACCAAAAACAGAGCATCTCATGTGGGGGTTTGCTGTGAAACAAAGCGTCAACAGAAAAACAGAGCATCTATATATCATGTGGGTTTGACAAGAAAAACAGAGTACACCTCGTACAACGACGACACCGCCACTGGCCGGTGAACGTCCCAAAAGTGAGAGCACGGGCATTAACAGAGCAAATATTGGTGCATTAGAGTGCAAATGGGTACTGAATTCGTGTTAAATTTTAGGTCAAAAAGCTCAGGATATGGCGGACCGTTTCCGGCGTTCCGGGGACGTTTGAGGGACGTCCCCAAGCCGAATACGTCCCCGGGCGGAAACATCATTCGATTAGCCGTCCCCGTGCATCGTAGGTCACAACTGCACCCAGGATATTTCAGTGGTGCTTTTTTCCTCCTCTTCTTCACTTTTTCCAAAAACCATATTGTTTTTCATTATGAACCAGGTTAATAGTATTAATTAGTAGTAAGCCAACATTTGTTTAATTATCTTATCATTTTACCGTTTTATATACTACCATTAAATTTTTTGATAAGAGTGTCATCCAGTCTCACTAATTAGTGGAATTCATGGGAAGATCCAGTTGATAATTTACCTCATAACATTATTAGTGCATGATATGCTAGTTCAACTTCCATGACTCAATCATACGAATATGTGTCCAGACTCAATTTCGGATATGACAATCTCAATTTTTGAAATGATATGATTCAATTATCCAATATTTATTACTTTCAATTAAAATTACAAAATAGTAATTTATAAAACATATGTATATCATTGATTCTACTTTGAATTGAATAGTACCCTCGATGTCACTCAGAGAAAAAAAATCTTGAAAGAAAGCATTCTTGGTGAAATTTCTTGTTTTAAAGAAAAGTAAGACGGTGCTTTAATGACTTAGTCATATGAAGCTTGACTGCCTAATCAAACTACTAACTCTACCCCATTTCAATCTGCAATTTAATTATTCATCTAGTAAAAAAATTTTAATTTTGATCCCAAATTGAATTAATGTACTCCCTCTATTTTTTTATTTATGACACAATATGTTTATGTGCTTGGATTTAGGTGAAAAAAATAAGTGAATTAAATTGAACGTAGAAAGTAAAAAGTAGAATGAGTCGATGAAATTGAATGAATCTCGTCAAAAATGAAAAATGTGCCAAATAAAAAGAAAACATCTATTTATAGTAAATGTGTCATAAATAACAAAACAGATGGAGCATAATTATAAAGATTATTGTGTGATATCTTATTAGATTTGTCATAACATGTATTTTTAAAATGTCAATTTTTCATAAACTTTAATTATTTTTAATGAAGATATTAAGGATAAAATATTTTTTAAATCAATTATTGAAAGTACAAGTGTTCTGAAATGAGATGGAAGAAATAAGGTATATCTTGAATTTTGTTGGGCCTGAGTCTAGGATTCTTGGAATAACCAGCTTGTGTTACGATTGCTTTGAGCCAAGCATCTTCAATTCATATAAAACAAAGTTTTCTCCAAATGGCTTTATTACAGAATATGGTTTTCTCCAAATTTTACATATAAATAAAAAATCCGTCTCCTGAGAGAAGATAGTTGCATAAGTAATGTAAAGACCAAAATTTAAGGTGTAAATTAGAAAAAAGTAAGATAAAATTTTCGAGTTGCATAAATCGAATTATAAATTTTTAAAACTATTAAACGTTGCATAATAAAATTTTAATATTACAACTAAAATAATTTATTTTTTATTATTCTTATTAATGGAAAGATGCTCTTTGACAAGCCTCTGTCATAAATAAATATAATTATTTCTGGTATAAAACAAATATGTTGGACTTTCAAATACGCAGGTTGGTGACAGACATTCCCGCCACTACAGGAGCATCATTTGGTTAGTTCTCTTTTTATTTTATATATCTTTTCTGATTCATTTTGTTATTATTTCCACAAGAAAAATTAGAATATCTTTTCTTTTGGTGGGTTCCATCTCCTCGATCACGTACTGGATTATCACCGTAGTTTTTCTTTTTCAGAGGCTTCAGAATGGCCGGTTCAATGTAGTTTGAGCACTCGGGTAACAAATTTATTTTGGCCCTTGTGCAAAGGGTTTAAAAAAAATAAACGAGCCCTTACAAACTTTGGAATAAAGAATCAAAAGGTCAACTAAGGAAATTTTAGTGTTCACCTGCAAATTAAACATAAAATCAATACATGTAAAGAGTTTTATTAAAAATGGGCGCTTAAAAGTTTTGGGTCCGACTATGATCTTCAGAAAGTCTTTTATTTTATTTTTTTCTCTTCTTTTTCTACTTTCCCAAATTCCTATAAGGTTCTACTCCGTAGTAGTTTGTACTGGAATAAAAGCGCAAAAAGAAAAGTAATTTTAAATTATCAGAATCCAATTGGTACCGAAATGAAAATTCCGAGCGTTGCATGTTTCGCTGCTAGTTGTAATAACTGTCTACTACTCCATCTCCAATAATTATTGATTAATTTACTTTTTCACGGTATTCAATGAACATGTTTGACCATTAATATCTCTAGTTACGTATAATATTTTTCGCATATTAAATCGATGTTTAGAAAATATATGAAAAGAGGAATCTAACAATGTATCACATTATATTTTTATTATACATATATTAATTTATATTTTAAGGTTAAAATTTATCAAGTTTTACTTTGAAAAAATAAATAGGCCAATAATCTTGGGATGAATGAAGTAGAAGGAAAAACTCACGTGGGACCGTTTCACCCTAACTTATGGTGGACAAGGAACACAGTAGAATTTTAAAAATTACAAAAAAACCACATACCATCTCTCATATTAAAATAATTATACTTAGACCATCTGTCTCACCATAAGATTGAGTGAGACCGTCTCATCCAAATCTTTGTGCTTCTTAGAAATCATCAAATGGTGTAAACTTTTGATTTCAAATGGTGTAAACTTTATTAATCATTTGACTGCTTAATTTGCAAAATCTTCAATCAATATTGATACAGTGTGCTTATTATCGAAAGAAAATAAGAAGCTATAAAACACTAACGCAGTGCCCTCAGACATTTTTCTTTCAGTCCTTCGAACCAGCCGTTTTCCCCTATGGATCTATTTGATGGTTTTAAAATGAAATCGGATGGCAATCTTGATTTACCCTAGGGGTGTTCAAAATTGATTGATTCGACCTGATCCATTTTGACTCGGTCCATTTGGATCGAATCGGATCAATGTTCCATTTAGGTCAAGTTGATTGGATCAAAATGGTTTGGGATAAAAAGGGTTGGGTTATATTTTGACCCAAATCTATCCACTTGTAATTTTACCCAATTTTCTTGAATTTTTATACACGAAAAAGAATAATTTTAATACAATTTATTCTACATTATATGAAAATAAATTATTATTTTTATATGCTATCTAAGTATTAATATATTTAAAATTATTTATTTTATTGGATAAATTATAAAAATATTTATTATGATTTGGGTCAATTTGAGTTGATTTGGATTGATCCATGATCCAATCTACTCCAATAAAAAATTATAAAATTTTTAACCCAATCCAACTTAACTTATATAACCATAAATTTTAGGTCAATTTGGACAGAAACAGTTGATCATCCAACCTTCAACATGACCCGCCCTAATTTACCCTGCAGAAGCATGGTGCGATCCAATCAATTTTCAGTCAGTGTATCGTGTATAATTAAGTTGTTGGACAATATGATCATGGATGTCATCATCACCTTGCATTATGTGGTCAATATATGGATTCAGTGGCACCATTCTATTGGTTAAATTGAAGTTGTATTGCTTTTATTTCCCGCAACTTTCCATTTTTGAACAAACATTATCAGATTATCGGTTTTAGCTTTTGATCAATGCTCAGTTCATGCCCATTCCTTTTCCAGTGAAAAGATTATCTATCAATTGAGTGCCCACTCCCATCACCAGTAACATTAACAGGCCCGGCCTTACACAGATAGCAAATAAAATATTCGCTTCAACCCCCGAATTTAACAATTATATATGGGTCTTATATATATAGATGAAAACAGTGAATATATCATGCTCCGAATAGCTGTCTTAGTAAAAAAAAATCCTTTCCATGTGAAGTCCCATTCCACAAAAATTAGATGTTAAATATAAGAGTGGGTCTCCTGACAGGTGGCCTGTCCATAAGCTTATGGACAGACCATTATATGCTGCTTATATGCTGCATTTGTTAAATTACATACAAAATATAAAATTTTTGAAAATATTTTTTTATATCATATATTTTTATGTTTTCACCTTCAAATACATATTATTACTTGTTTTAACTTATAAAATACAATATTTAAATTTTATAAAAAATTACAACATTTAAGGTAACTACCCCTGTAGACTATTCATAAGCTTATGGAAATACCGTCTTTCCTGAGACTTACTCTAAATATAATATGGGAGACCTTATTTTTTCTAATTTGCTTCATGCCCCAAAAGTGTTGGGGCCATCCCTGAACATTGGTAGACAATTTTGCTTGAATTATTCAACTCATCTTTAATTTTACACTCCTTCCGTCCCAACTGTATTTGCACATGTTGACTTTTGCAAGTGGACCAAAATTATTTTTGACCATTAATATCTTTGCTTGTGTAAATTTAAAAATAATAAAAAGTTGATATTATGAAAATATATCTTACGGCAATTCTAACAAGATCTCATATGATGGTATATTATCTTATATATTACTCGATTTTTACTTTTTAAATTAACCAATTTTGACTAAATGAATAGTGCTTATGCAAATACACCTGAGACAGAGGGAGTACAACTGAAATGGTATTCATTTCCATGAAAGAAATCAAGAAAAATTGTAAACAAAATTGAAAAAACTGAGACATGTGTTACATAGAATATTTCACGCGACTGCATCTGATTTGTCTTGATTATATGTAGGTCACGAGATCGTGTGCTATGAGAGTCCGAGGCCATCCATGGGGATCCATCGTTTTGCTTTCGTGTTGTTCCGACAGCTCGGGAGGCAGACGGTGTACGCACCGGGGTGGCGCCAGAACTTCAACACCAGGGACTTTGCTGAGCTTTACAACCTTGGATTGCCGGTTGCAGCGGTTTACTTCAATTGCCAGAGGGAAAGCGGTTCAGGAGGCCGAAGGAGACAACCCTAGGGAACAACTTCAAAACTCTTATCACATGATTTTAATCAACTAGTACCACCTATAGTAATTATTATCCACATTATTTTTTTTTATAAAAAATTACCCATAATAATGCAGTTCAGGGGAAAGGGGGGAATTGAACCCTTGTTGTACCTGGACGAGCACAAGCCCTGACCAGTTGAGCTCAAGTGGTTTATTATCCACATTAATTATTACAAGGGCTTGTCTCACATATAGGAAATAATTTTAAGGTCTTGATCACCTTATAATTTGCATGTAATTTAGAAGAAGAAGAAGAAATCATATATATTGTTCATTGTATGTCTGATGCAATTTTCTGATATATATGAATATATATTTATAGAAATAATGAATGTTTTCCATATCATGTACTTTATTTATTTCTTTAAAAAAAAGTAAATTGAACCAAAACTAAATAAATTGAATGATGGTAACAATGATGTAAAATATTCAGGGTAAATTTTGTTAAATTAATCTTAACAAAATTAAAATTAAGTTGAAAACAATAGGGCATGAATTTAAGTTGGACTGAAAGTACATGCCTTAGTTTTGTACTCCCCATATAACATTTCAAACTTCAATTTAACTATTTATTCAGTCAAAATTTCTTAACTTTGGCCATAAAATTGAATTGTATAACTATGAATACTATCTTCTGATACTTACTAGATTTTTTATAACATATATTTTCATAATATCACTAGTAGATAATGTTCTATTAAAGACACCGTTAGAAGGCGGTTCCTTTGGAACCGTGGGAAGTCGTTGCCGTACCTCTTAAAATTAAATTTATAAGCCTTAAATGTTTCATATCTACAACTAAGTAGATAATGTGGCAAGTCGGGGTCGTCCACAAAAAAAGAGAGACAAGGCAACTAGCAAAGTTAAGTAACTATGCTAATCATGTGACAAACTAAGAAAAATGGGTAAAAACTACAAAAAGACAAAGAATTGGGGGCAATTAATATCCACTTCCGAACCTCATGTAGATTATTCAACCATTCACTCACTCTATCACAATTGTTACCCATGGGGAATGCTATCACTTCCCAATTGAAGATCAACATTCATTTCTTCTTAAGAGTAATTCACAAAGACGTTCAACGACCATTTGCAAACATCATTGATAATCACTTTAGACGTTCAACGACCATAACGATATTTCATCACTGACATTATACACGAAGAACCATATATTTGATAACAACAAGCCTTCTACCAAAGACATAGCCATTTAACGAAACATAGCATTCATTAGGCTAAACATAGAACAAACCACATTCAAGATTCAACATTTCATTGCATCTATAGGATAAATATGAGAACAATCCTTATTAACATACTTATCTAGCAAGAATCACAATACATTATGCACAAGAAGTTATAATTCCATGTTCTTGGATTTTCATGTCAAAGAGCTAAGAAATCGTACACTTTCCTAACACCCTAACAATAAATCATACAAAAACTTCATATACTCAAACAACCCATAACATAAATGAAGTAAAACATCACATTAAAACACATGAATGCTAAATAACAAAAGTTTCAAGAAATAGTGAAATAGAGATTCTTAATACATAGATGTAGATACTTCAATCAATTGCTCCCAATTACAAAACTAGCCTAGATAATCAAAACCCATAACATAGAACATAAATCTACAAAGAAAGAAGAAGAAAAGAGGAAGAAAAGAGGAAGAAAAGAGGAAGAAAAGAGGAAGAAAAGAGGAAGAAAAGAGGAAAAACTAGGGGTTTGGAGCCCCAAAGTTGGGTTTAGAGAATGGGGAAGAAAGGGGGCTATTTATAGCCCAAGTGGGGTAAAAAAATAAGTCAAATGGTGCAGCAAAGCGTGCGGGCGCCGTGGTCAGGCGTTGAGCGTGAGTTTCTATTCAGAGAGGTTGCGCCACAATTTTCTCCAAGGCGTGCGGGGTTCCGAGCTTGGCGCGCCATGATTTTCTTCACCCGGCCGGTCTTTGCGTTGCTACGGGTAAACGTTGCTTCGATTTTGGAGTTCTTGTAGTCAATTTCATAGTGCTCGAGAAAACGAATCCAATGGTTCCACCCTTGCATGCTGATTCTTCTAGGGTCATTTTAAAAACTTGGTCCAAACTTCCGGGTGACAATTCATTCGGTTCTTTGCCTTCTTTCTTTGACCCTTCTATCTTCGACTACGTTTTGGCTTGTGGCCTTCACTAAACCACTCCAAAGGGCTCACAGGCAAACTACAAATCAAGCTCACAAAACGGAATCTAGATGTTCTTAAGGACTAAAAATTCATTAGACTAAACATAAGTTACAAAATGAAGGATTTAGATATGAAAACCAAAAATGGTCATCTAAACCTCTTATAATGTAAACATACTTAAATCTAGCAATCTTAAAACAAAAAGATGACAAAAGAGATGTTAAATACTTCGAAAAATACATGCATTTGACGTCTCATCAAATCTCCCCACATTTAAACCTTTACTCGTCCTTGAGTAAACAAGAACAAGCAAAGATCAAAGCATAAACTAGCATTCAAAAGTTTTCCCAAAACATCCAACATCAAATTCCTAGACTACCCTAACCCCCAAGACATAAGAATCTCTCATACTCTCATACTCTCACACCCCAAAGCCTAAGATAATCTGAACAACCAACAAACCATAACAAAAGTGAGGTATACATATAATGCCAAGCTAACTTACTCTACTGAAAATGCCACCCAATGGACAAATCAAGTGAAACATAAAAATTTTCAATTTCTCTCATTTTCTTTCATTTTTCCTAGGAGCCCTCTCGGGTTTTCATCATAACTTCACACATTTTTATTTTTCAATGCTCACTCTCACCTTTTTCTACACACCATTAGACCTCTCATTTTTTCATAGGTCGACTTTTTGGGTTTTTGACCTATCCGGGCCTCCCACTTTTGCCTAAGTTGCCCTCTCGGGTTTTCAACTTAGCGGAAATTTTTTAAAACAAAACAAATCAATACAACTTTGGGGCACACTACAATACAATACAATGAGATATATTTCTCTTTACCTCCCCACACTTGAAACACACATTGTCCTCAATGTGAAAAAGACAAGATAAAGAAATAAGGGAGAAAAAAAATACTCACAACAAGGACCTTGAAAGTCCTTCCCGGTATGGCAATGCTCACTTCTCAATGAATGTTCTCTCCTCTATGATCTCGAACTCTGCCCAATATGCAAATTTGATCCATCCACTACAAAGACACAACTATAAAAATCCCAATCAACACTCACAAAAGACAATAACTTATAGTACTCCTAGACACTGGTGGAACCAACCCGAGGCGAGCCGGTGCGGCCGCCCGATGGACTAAGGGAGTAATACTCTTCGAGTCTTTGTCCGCCCCAGTTCATTAAAATTAAAAAGAGTTCTGTCCAATTAGGGAGTTCGTCCATCCCAGAGATGCCAGTGTATTTCATCATCCCCTCAAATTTTGTCCAGGTTCCGCCACTGCTCCTAGATGGTGGTTTTGGTAGTGGTTTTTGGTGGTGGATTATGGTGGTATTCTTGTGGTTTTAGGTAAGGGCTTGAGGACATGGTTGGGGATTTTTTTCAAGAAAGGAAAAATACTTAACCTAACTTAGAAGCTCAGGTTGCCTCCTGAGAAGCTCCGTATTTTTAAGGTCATCGACACGACCCTAATGTTATCCAAAAGTAGAGAGGTGGGGGTACAAAACTTTCTAGAGGAAAGTTTTGTGGAGGTGGAGATAGTTTGAAAGGAGTTGGGTGGTTAGGAGGTTTGGGATAGTCTTTTGGATTCTCTCTTATCTCCTTCAAAACTTTCTAAAATGATGGAGTTAGTTCACTAGGTAAGGGTAAGGGTGATGATGGTAAGAATGATAAATGTACACTGCAAGAGACAATACCTTTTACCTCGGTTCTAGAGGATTTTTTTACCTCGGTTTTTTGTCCAAAAAAATGAGGTAAATACTGCCGGAGTAAAAAGTGGGGTTTTTGCTGTGGTTCGGAACCAAGGAAAAAAGGTGCCTGTTACCTCAGTTTTCAACCAACGTCGGTTGAAGCTTTTAGCAATGTTGGTTATAGATATGGCACTATCTTGGAAAGAATAACAACAAAAAATATATAACATGTAACTCAAGCCTCATACCTCATGTAATGTAAGAATCTTTGATATATTTTTTATTAAATAAACATGTAGTAGGAGCATCAAATAATTCGTAATTGAACATGGAATAGATGAAAAAATTACCTCAATTAATTAGGAATCGAAGATTCTCCATCCTTGGACACTTGATGATGTTTTAGAGAATCACGTTGACTATATTTTTAAATGTTGTAAGTTGTGAATGAAATGGACGGTGGGAGTTTGGGTTCTAAGATTGGGGTTGGAAATGGGAAATGGGAAATGGAAAATGGGTGTTAGTGCTAAAATTTATTGGATTGGAATAGGGTGGGGGAAATTTTGGGTTCAAAATTTTGGTTGAAAATTTGAATTCCCGCCTGAATTGTTTTCGTGATCAATTCCGGTTACCATTTATTTCTATTTTGTAAGATTTGACATATCTATGACCTCGCAAATAATTTAATTCTCGGGGTTAAATGACACAGTTACATACAACGTTTCAAGATTGCAGCACGTCAATCGACATGTTCATGCCAGAAGCTGAACTTTATTGTTAAAAAAAATTCTGAATGAAAAACATTTGGTGGAAATTATCGTTCTCATATGTAACGCTTATTGTAAAGGTAATAATGGAATACTAACACAATTGACGGACGGTTACCCTAGGACGGATCGCAGACGGGACACTTGCAAT
The DNA here is from genome assembly GCA_037428765.1 of Rubia yunnanensis. NCBI lineage: Eukaryota > Viridiplantae > Streptophyta > Magnoliopsida > Gentianales > Rubiaceae > Rubia > Rubia yunnanensis. The sequence goes on along the minus strand of CM075061.1, from coordinate 113,106,372 downwards.
CCCAAGTCAAACTCTTTAACATGGTAACTAATAAAGAAACTCGCATAATCCCACATAGAGTTCCACAATTTCCTTACAAATGATCCTTGTGTACTTATAAGTCATCGTCTACAATTTACTCTGGAAAATGTACTTGCACTTTTAAAAATCGATGGACAGACTTGTATCACCTTTTAATTTGATAAATAACCTAGAATATATAAATTTACGCGAATCTATGTGGTTGAAATTATCTTTCTCATATGTAACGCTTATTGTATGGATAATAATGGAATACTGACACGATTGACAGACGGTTACCCCGGAACGGATCGCGGATGGGACACTTGCAATCATAAGTCAAACTTTTTAACACCGTAACTGATAAAGAAACTCGCATAATCCCACAGAGAGTTCCACAACTTTCTTACAAATGATCCTTGTATATTTGTAAGTCATCATCTACAATTTACTCTAGACAATGTACTTGTGCTTTTAAAAAATTGATGGACGTACTTGTATTACCTTTTAATTTGATAAATAACCTAAAACATATAATTTCACGCGAATCTATACAGTGGAAATTATTGTTCTCATTTGTAACGCTTATTGTAAGGGTAATAATGGAATGCTGACATGACTGACGGACGGTTACCCCGGGATGAATTGCGGGTGGGACACTTGCAATCCCAAGTCAAACTCTTTAACACCATAACTGATAAAGAAACTCGTATAATCTCATAGAGAGTTCCAAAACATCCTTTCGAATGATCCTTGTATACTTATAAGTCATCATCTACAATTTACTTTGGACAATGTACTTGTGCTTTTGAAAAATTGATGGACGGACTGACTTGTATTACCTTTTAATTTGATAAATAACCTAGAATATATAATTTCACGTGAATCTATGCTGTGGAAATTATTGTTCTCATATGTAACGCTTATTGTAAGGGTAATAATGGAATACTAACACGATTGGCGATGGTTACCCCGGGACGGATCGCGGTTGGGACACTTGCAATCCCAAGTTAAACTCTTTAATACTGTAACTGATAAAGAAACTCATGCATAATCCCACAGAGAGTTCCAAAACTTCCTTACGAATGATCCTTATATGCTTATATGTCACCATCTACAATTTACTCTGGACAATGTACTTGTGCTTTTTAAAAATCGATGGACGAACTTGTATTACCTTTTTAATTTGATAAATAACCTAGAATATATAATTTCACACGAATCTATGCAGTGGAAATTATCGTTCTCATATGTAAGGCTTATTGTAATAGTAATAATTGAATGCTAACACGATTGACAGACGGTTACCCCGGGATGGATCATGGGTGAGACACTTGCAATCCCAAGTAAAACTCTTTAACACCGTAACTGATAAAGAAACTTGCGCATAATCCCACAGAGAGTTTCACAACTTCCTTACGAATGATCCTTGTATACTTATAAGTCATCATCTACAATTTACTCTTTACAATGTACTTGTGCTTTTAAAAATTGATGGGCAGACTTGTATTACCTTTTAATTTGATATATAACCTAGAATATATAATTTCACGTGAATCTATGATGGGAAATTACGAGTCAAACTCTTATAAGTAGATGATGACTCATATGTAACGCTTATTGTAAGGGTAATAATGGAATACCGACACCATTGACAGACAGTTACCCCGGGATGGATCGCGGACGGGACACTTGCAACACTCTTTAACACCGTGAATGATAAAGAAACTTGCGCATAATCCCACAGAGAGTTCCACAACTTCTTTACGAATTATCCTTGTATACTAATAAGTCATCATCTACAATTTACTCTGAACAATGTACTTTTGCTTTTTAAAAATCGATTGACGGACCTATATGGAAACTCTTACTAACATACCAGGCATAACCTTTTCATTAGTGTCTGAAAGCTATCAATCAAGAATTCATTCCCGCCAACCACGCCAAATCAGATGTTCAATTACAAGCTCGTATCAGATCCTGATGGTTATGCTAGCATACCAGAAACTCCACGTGTAGCCGGTTTAATCAGACGGTCCGATTTATACCATTCCCCACCGACTTCGACTGAACTACAATCGCGTTGGAGACCCCTAAAAGCACAGACAAGCAATCAGATAGCACAAAATCCATGCTTGACACGACAAGATAAAGTACAAGCCGGTCAATCCACAAAAAGTCTCAGAGTAGTTAAATCACACAACAATTAAGCATAGTGTGATAAAGTACACACTTTGTTTAATTAGTACGAAACCAAAAAATAGGCATGGATAGAACATAATATTTTAAAACATTTTATATAACATATAAAATTCTAAACTAACCCATTTAAATTTAGCAGGCATAAAATAATACATATAAAATTCTAAACTAACAAATTTAAATTTAATATGCACAAAAAATATAATAAAATTTTTAATTCAATTTGTGCTAGGGCGATGAAAACACTCACTTTAACTGGACGTAAGCTCGACTGAAATTTTATTGCATTCGAATTGGAACTAGCCCAGATGGCTTAAGAGTGTATTAAGCGAAAAGAGAAGAAGACTTTGTTTTGTCTTTCTGTTCTTTCTTAGGCGTAAGACATAGAAATGGCAAGTGGCTGATTTATTTTTCTTGGATGAAAATATCAAATGACTGCTATTTATAGCGGAGAATTGCATAAATGAAATGTCTTAATATAGAGACACGGGTTGATGAGCAATTTCCTTTAATTGAATAATTGGCTACATGAAATCATGTTGCCTACTCCTACTCTTTATACATACATTTGCTTTTATCTTATCTTGTTATCTCTCTCTTATTTTTTTAAAATTCATTTTTTTTACTGTACTTTGGTTTCTCTTCATTTTCTTATTATTTTGCTTTATTTTCGTTCCCTGATGCTACTACTATGTTGTTTTCCTACTTCTCCAGCTTTTTTTCCCATTTGGTTACGTTTCCTCCTTTGTTCTTTTCTTTTTCTTTTCGTTTTTTTCCATTAACTTTTTCCCTTACTTGTTTCTTTTTTTTCTTTTAAATTCTTTTAATTCATCATTACTTTTTACCATTTTAAATTATTACATTTTAAAACGTCCAAATTGTTTATCTCACTTTCATTCTAATTCGGCGTATTATTATTCAATTTCTCCTTCTTAATGAAACCTATAATAAAACTAATATTTTATCGTCGTTTGATATTATTTACTTGCCCATTTATTTATTTAATTATTTCATTTATTTTGTTTTATGTTAAAATTTCTTGTAGGGTTTTGAGTTATAAATGGAAATAGTCGAAGAAAGTTAATAAGAGATTATGGTTTTTGGTTAAAATCTAGCTATTACATGCACACTGACTTCATTAAGGTCGGGGTTTCACGATCTCCCCCCCTTAATGAATTTCGTCCCCAAAACTCCCATTTCATGTGAACAACTTTGGATAATTATCCCTCATGTCAGCTTCTAGCTCCCAAGTTGCTTCCTCAACCTTATGATTTCTCCATAACAACAAAACTATAGGAATCTCTCTGGTACACAAGGTCTTGATTTTCTAATCCAATATCTTTACGGGATTTTCTTCATACATCAGCTTTTCATTCAATTCTATGTCTTCACGGTTTAACACGTGTTCGGGGTCAGGGTGATACTTCTTCAGAAGTGATACATGGAAAACATTATGCAATTTCCCCAACTGGCTAGGCAGGTTAAGTCAGTACGCAATGGGTCCAGCTCGTTGTACAACCTTAAAAGGGCCAATGTACCTAGAATTCATCTATCCTTTCTTACCATGCCGGACGAGACCCTTTTGAGGGGTTACCTTCAGAAATACCCGATCACCAACTCTAAACTCCAAATCCCTCCTTCGATGGTCCGCGTAACTCTTCGGTCGACTTTGAGCCGTTTGTAAGCGCTGCTTTATCAGTTTGACCTTATCCATGGATTCCTCAATCCAAGATATACTGGCAACCGGGAGAATATTTTTCTCTCCAAATTCTTCCCAAAAGAGGGGTGTCTGACATTTCCAACCATAGAGTACTTCATAGGGGGCCATACCAATGAATGACTGACAACTATAGTTATGAGCGAATTCTACCAAAGGCAAGTGAGCGTCACAACTTCCCCCAAAATCCATAACACAGCTTCGGAGCATGACCTCCAAGCTTTGAATTGTTCTCTCTGACTGCCCGTCTGACTGTGAATGGACACTTGTACTAAAGTTCAATTTGGTTCCCAGTTCTGTTTGCAGTTGCCTCTAGAAGCGGGAAGTGAATCTTGGGTCCCTATCTGACACAATAGTTACTGGCACCCCATGCAAAATTACAATTTCCCCAGTGTACAGGACGTCAATTTTTCTAGGGAGTATTTAAAGTTGATCGGTTGAAAGTGATCTAATTTGGTTAACCTATCAACCACTACCCATATTGCGTCATAAGTTTTCTGTGTTCGGGGTAGTCCTGTCCCAAAATCCATTGTGATGTGATCCCATTTCCATTCAGGATTCTCCAATGGTTGTAATAACCCCAATGATTTTTGTTGTTCGGCCTTGACTCGTTGACACAACAAACAGTGTGCCACGTATTCTGCTATGTCCCCCCACATGTTATCTCAGCAGTACTGCTGTTTCAAGTCTCGGTACATTTTGGTCTCTCCTGGGTGCACCGTATACTTGGACCGGTAAGCTTCCTCCAACACTCTTTGTTTGATCTCTGAATTTTGGGGTAGGTAAAGCCTACCTCTACAGGTCAGCACTCCGTCACTATCCACTTCAAAGTTCGGTAAATTCCCTTCAGCGGCAAGCTTCCTCTTCTTCACTAATGATTTATCCGATTCTTGAGCCTTCTTAATAACTGTGGGTAAAATAGATTGTACCCTTATATTTAAGAACACAAGTCGGTCAGGTTTAACCTCGCATTCCCAACTCTCTGCATGCGATAACATCTCTATCTCCTTTATCCAGACATGCGCCAAATTTACCTTCCGGCTCAGTGCGTTTGCCACCACATTCGCCTTGCCAAGATGATAATTGATTACACAGTCGTAATCTCCCAAAAATTCCATCCATCAACGTTGGCACATATTCAGGTCCTTTTGAGAAAACATGTATTTCAGGTTCTTATGATCCGACATTACTTCAAACATGACTCCATATAAATAGTGTCTCCATTTCTTCAAAGCGAACACCACTGCAACAAGTTCTAGGTTATGGGTGGGGTAATTCTTTTCATAAGGTTTTAACTTCTGAGAAGCATAAGCAATCACGTGGTCCGTTTGCATAAACACGCATCCTAGACCATCTCCAGAACCATCGGTAAACAATATGAATCCATCATTTCCCTCAGGTAGAGCAAGAACTGGGGCAGTGGTCGAACACTTCTTCAATTCCTGAAAATTGGCCTCGGTCTTCTCATTCCATTCATACTTAACTCCGTTCTGAGTTAGATGGAACAAAGGGGATGCTAGTTTAGAGAAGCCTTTAATGAAATGCCTATATTATCCCTCCAGTCTAAGAAAACTCTGAACTTCCATACTATTGGTCGGCACCTTCCAATTTAGAACTGTCTCAACTTTAGAGGGATCCAATGATATCCCTTCCTTACTAATCACGTGCTCCAAAAAGTTCACTTGTTTTATCCAGAATTCACATTTGCTAAACTTGGCGTACAACCCGTGTTTATTAAGTAGCTGTAATACCTTCTTTAGATGCCATTCATGTTTCTGCTGGGATTTGGAATGAACCAGGATGTCATCGATGAAGATGACGACAAAATCATCTAGGTATGGCCGACATACTCGATGCATGAGATCCATGAAAGTGGCTGGTGCATTGGTTACTCCATATAGCATTACCAGGAATTTGTAAATACCATATCGAGTATTGAAAGCTGTCTTGAGTATGTCTTCCCTTTTCACTCGCAACTGGTAGTACCCTTGCCGTAAATTCAGTTTGAAAAATAAAAATGCTCCTTGGAGTTGATCGAACAACTCCTCAATAATGGTAAGATGGTATTTATTCTTAATCATCACATTGTTTAAGCCTCGATTATCGATAAACATCCAAAGAGAGCCATCTATCTTCTTAACAAAAAACACCGGGGATCCCCAAGGCGAGGTACTCGGTTGGATGAACCCCCGAGTTAACAAATATTCAAGTTGTATTTTCAACTCTTGTAGTTCCAGCGGTTCCATACGATAAGGGGTTCTAGAAATAGGTGCGGCTCCCGGTACCAGATCAATGATAAACCCAGTCTCCCTTTCAGGAGGCAAACTTACAAGTTCCTCTGAAAATACCCCAGGGAAGTCTCGGACTACAATTATATCTTTTTCCTTTAACTGGTCTACTAGCTTATTCATAATATAAGACAATATTCTGGTTGCTCCTTTACAAATCATCCGTCGAGCCTTGACGATAGGGACCAATAATGAGGAGGATTTCTTTCTTCTCACATCTACTTCGATCGGAGATTCCCCAGGTTGACACAGCTTAACTTCCTTTGTATGATAATTTAACTGGGCATGGTTTTTAGCAAGCCAATCCATGCCAAGTATTACTTCATATCCCTTTAAGGGTATAGTAATTAAGTCTATGGGCAATTCCCAACGTCCCACATTTACCCCCACAGTTTCTACATACACGTCCAGTTAGGATTTTAACATCATTTGTGGGAGTGCTAACTTCCAACTCACATGGTAAGTTTTCCATTCTATCTTCCATATTTTCAGGAAAGGTATAGCTAACAAAATAATGAGAAGCACCAGGATCAATAAAAACCTTAGCTAGTTTACCCAAAATAGAGAGGGTACCTTTAATGACCTCGGTCGGCACATGGGTCTCATTATCCTCCAATGCGTAAGCACGAGCCGACACCTTTGGTTGATTGCTTCCACTTGCTCCTCCTTTTTGAGTAGGTTTGGTGACTAATGCCTGGGATCCCAAGGGTTGAGATGAGTGACTTGGCTGAGCTAGCAAGCACTATGATATTCTATTTTCGAAACTCCAACACCGTAGACACTTATTTGCCTTCTTCTAGAAATTCTTCTCATCATGGTTTCCCTTTCCACAATATGTGCAACGAACTCGAGTCACTTCTCTCGGGAAAATGCTTGAGCCATCTTTCATAGCTAAGGGCCGGGGTATGTCTCTCCCTGGGGCTTTGTTTTCCACAGAGATTTATCTCTGTTGGCCTAAGGTGTACATTGACTGGGATTTCACATTTGTCCTTTTCGCTTGGTGTATGGCCCGTAAGGCATTTTTGGTTTTTTTCCACTCTGCAAGCTGATTCGATGGCTGCGGCATAATTGTTTTGATATGTCGGGGCTAAAGCATCCTTCAACTCCAGCCTTAACCCTTGGATGAATCTCCTCTTGCGTTCATCATCCATTGAGACTATCTTCTCTGCAAACTTAGAGAGTCTGGAAAACTTTGCCTCATACTCTGCTACACTCATTATGCCTTGCTTCAAGTTTATGAACTCCGCTTATTTCTGTTCTTTAACCAGAGGTGGAATGTACTTCATCTTAAACTCCTTTTCAAAATTCTCCCAGGTTCTGGGAGTTTCCTCCATTTCCGACTTTCTTTGTACTATGTTCCACCAATCATGCACACCTCCTTCCAATTGGAATATGGAAAACTCACCTTACGTTCATCCGTGTATTCTAGGACCCAAAAAGTACGAGTCATTTTTTTGATCCAATTTTTGGCGACTTCATCATATGGGCCGCCATTGAACCTGGGGGGAATGAAACTTATGAAATCGTTCCAGGGCCGCATCCTTTGTCTCCAGCCTTTGACTTCGATACCTGAGAGGAGATCGAGCTTGATTCCCTCTTTCTATCATGCGACTCAATATTTCAGTAAGTTGACTTGCGAACAACTCCATCCCGGTGGTTGGGGAATTTGTCCCATTGGCGAGTTTGAACATTCACCTTGTTCCCCTTCTATTGAAACCTACACTCAATAAGTTAGCTTTTTTTTTGAATATTTAGACACAGAATATACTAATATTTACTTAACCAAAAGAAATAAAATATAATTCACATAATATTTTATATTAACTTAATAGTTCACATAATATTTTACAATAGCTTCATAGTTCACCTAATATTACACAACTTCAACCGAGCGACATATTCCCAAGCCAAAATTGGGACTCACCCTAGTTCTACCACTTATTTTACAAGAAGTTAGGCTTAGTCACTTTTCGGGTCTATCACTGGTTCCTAACCTTAACTCGAAGGATCTACCGGGTGCAAACTTTGGGATTTGCAAGTACCAAAAGTCATATCCTACTACTACTACTACAGTTATTTTACAACTCAGTCCTAATCGACCCTAGAACCTTCAGTGGAACCACCTCTTTCCTCTCACTTGATTTTAGGGGATGGCCGTTTCACCAGATCATCCCACAGTGTATCAAGAGTTTGATATATTATACCCCAAGTCCCCCTAATATGCCTCCAAATCGGTTCAGTTGGCCGTCTATGATAGGCAGTCAAACCTCTCTGCAGCACTCGAGCATTCACTAGGGCTAGATCCACTTCTCGTATGGCTTCTTGTCGATCCATGTCCCATCGCCCGAGCTCCAGAATTCTTCAGCTCTTCAGCCGATCATGCTCTGCAATCGCTGCATTTGTCCTTGCCTCTTCTGCGTTAGCATGTAGACACTGCTCCCACATGGAATCTTTCATCAACTGCTCGTGGTTCTCAAAGCTAAGAACCCTACCAATAAACGTTTCCCACTCCATGACTAAGGCGTGGATGACCCAATTTAGGTAGAAGTGACTCCACCAAATGTGGATTGTCTAAATCCTCTGACCATGGAATGAACATCTCCAGGGGAGCTCTAGAGTGTCTCCTCACCTCAATGGACCACTGAAAGTCATCAGTTGCGACCTCTCCATCAATGGACCCCTTAGTGGGCTGAAATGGTAAAGCCCAGACTCCTACTAGCCGAAGTCGCATATCCTTTGCTCCAGCAATCTCTATAGACGACTCCCGTGCGATGTCACACAAATCCTAGGTGGAAGCATAAAGCATATTTAATGGAGCCCACCTCACATACATCACTTCAAAGTTTCACATTTCCCTTATTTTTTTACGTGTTCTTGCCAATCTTCTCAAAGGTATGATTTCCACATGTGGTTACATTACTTTTGTTATTCTATTTACCCTAGAATTTGTTATCAATATGGATTAGTGATTGAATGTGTTAATTGTTTAAAGTTTCGTTGTTTCTATGAATTGGGGTGGTAGGACATTGGTTTTGGATTTTGGTATTTGGTGTCTAAGTATTCTAGCTATGCAATGGTTCAATAGTTTTGTTTAGAACCTATATTTTCCCCAATATTCTGCTCCTGGTTTTGTAATCCATCTGCTACCATGTGAGGTCGCTAACATGTAACTATGTCCTCTGTTATACCAATACACGCATGACATTGAGTGTCTTAGTGACCTTGCTGGCTTCTCGTTAAGAAATTCTATTTTACCGAAGGGTGATCGATGTTGCTTTGACTAGGTCAACTTTTCAAATTTTGTTTTTCACTATCCAATTTCTTTCTACTTCAACATTTAACGCCCGTGACAATGTGAATTAAGACAATCATGTCTAACAACGCTGGTTCCAGCCGTGACCAGATCGAGGTAACCAATTTCGATTATTTTTTAAACATTACTTCTATTACATTAACAATATTATCAATGAAATGTTAATAATTTCTTCGACCAATTCAGAACAGTACTGATACGGATGACAACAGTCCACGACACATACTTTCTGGCAGATATCCATTTTTTCCATACTCTAACCCAGAAAAACTTCGGGTCAATTCCAATTATAATAAGTCTTCTTTGTTTTAAACAATTCGAATTTCCAATTTACCTTTTCCATGGATTACTTTCATGACTGCTAACGAATATTTTTTTGTTTGTAATTCAGTACATCCCTGACAACTTTGTTCCGCTCCTACCAGCGTCCAAGGTGGAAGCTGTGAACATGTGCAAAGGGAGGGAGTATCACATGGACTACTCGGGGGCCGGAGTGCTCAAGACCCTTACCCCGAAGGGGTTTGGCCAGTTTCTTGCCGGAGAGCGACTCGTGATTGGGGACAACCTATATTTTGAGCTCATAAATGGTGTTGGGCCAGTAATTTTCTATGTTCTCCAGATTTGATAATTTGCTTAGTACTCACATGACAAAACAATGTACATTGAACAAACATATTTGTATTTGGAAGAATGAATGAGCTTAATGTATTTTATTGTTAAATCAATGGTATTGAGTTTTTAGTCGTAAGTTCAATGTTACCAACACAATGCGGTCAAAATGACGTCGTTTCTGAACTGTTATATATATATATAACACCCTTAAGTTCGAGCTTCTATTCATCAGTTTTCCACAAATTTCAAGGGTCTTTCACCACCATTCACTTCTCCACTGGAAGAAATGTAGGGTTTCTCTAACCTTCAAACATGTTTGTCAATAATTGTTACTTTGCATCATCATATTTGTTGTATCTTAATGTTTTATGGTCTCTTTGTGTTCTAGTTTTTACTCACATTTTTGAGAAGGTGAACTTCTGTTGGATGTAGACTTGAGTACTATGTTTTGGTAGGTTTCCATAGGGGTTTTGTATAGTTTTATGTTGTTAAATCTTAGTTTTTTCCGGTGTTTAGTGTTTTCACCCATAGCTTCCTTTGTAATATGCGACCTCGGTGATACGCCTGTTACATTTTGTTTAATGCGATAATATAGCGATGTCGCACAGTTTTATTTTTTAGTTGAATATTTTTTAGTCTGTGATGTCACACATATATCAGTGGTACCCTCAGTTTAACCGATCAGCGCACGACGTATGTTCAACCTCGCTAGTGTATGTCATTCATGCCACTGGTTTGGACCGACTCGTACGTGCGGCGCGTAGGTCATGTCGCACGTTGCAATTCATGCTGCTTCCATGTTCACATTTTCAATTCTTAAGTAGGACTAATGGCTGGTGAAGGATCTTCTAGTCGTCCATTTTTCTAGGTACTTAAAAATTTCTCAACGAATAATTAGTAAAACACATCTTCACACTTAACCACAATATTTTATTTTCATGCAGTTCTCCGCACGAAGGAGTAATTCTAAGCCTATTGTGTTCGACATTGAGGATTATACAATGGCTCCCAAAAGCCCACGCTTCCATTGTACACCGAAGCAGCAGAACTTGGGAAGAGCCCAATTTTGGTAAGTTTTTAAATTAAGAGTCTGTCTCTTGAAAGACGATATTTTCATAAGTTATGGAAAGACCAAGGTTTAAAGTGTAAATTAGAATAAATGAAGATAAAATTTTTGGGTTGCATGAACCGGGTTATAAATTTTATAACTACTACATGTTGCATACTAAAATTTTAATATTGCAACTAAAGCCTTTTACCTTTTACCTTTTATTATTCTAATCAAACCCCGTCTTTCCATAAGCCTATGGAAAGACCGTCTTTCCCAAGACTTTGCCTTAAATTAATATGCAATGTCAAATATTTTCACACATATTATAAATAAATTTCTAATCAATATATTTTTTCTTATTTAGTACATCCCGTGGGAGATTGTACCACTACTGCCGAGTGCAAAGACCCCCGTAGTGCTGAGGTGCTACGGGACAGAGTACAGTATGAACTACTCGGGGGGTGGTAAGATCAAGGCCCTTTCCCCAAAGGGTTTTGGCGAGTTCCTTAAGGGAAACAACCTACACATCGGGGACAGCTTGTTCTTCGAGGTGATCGAAGCCGGGGGCCTATCGTCTTCATAGTCATCATTATTAGAGCTGTTTGAGTTTATTGTAATCTCTACTATGTTGGAATTAGGACAAATATTTTTCGAATTTAAGTACTAATTGTGAGAATTTTGACGACTACTATTTTTCTAGATATAAAACTGTCTAATTTGAGCATAATAAGATTGACTTCACGTGTTGATATGTGTGTTTCCATTTGATTTTAACCCATATGTGTGTTTACATTTCCATTTTTTTATTATTTTCTATCACCGTCAAATTCTTCACTTTGAGTTTTCTCTTCAAATATGTGCGATGTAGCTAAGTCAATCGCTAAACGTTTCAGTAGAAGCGACGTGTAACACCCCAGATCCACTGCCTACTCGCTCAACGCAAGTACCGGGTCTGACTGGGCGTGCTACCGAGAATCCAACGAGATCGAATTACTTATGAGGAAGTAAATATGGAAATAAAAAACCTAACTTACTATTACAGTGAAAGTCTTAATACAAATATTAAACAAAAGTTTTAATTAAAATACAGACAAAAAGTTTTAAAGGATCCGGCAAGGATAAGTTTTTGTTAATATTTTACACAACTATAATACAACCTAACCAAAAGATTCTAAAGGTCTGCCCAGGATTCTACCTCAAAAGAAGTAAAGACACCAGTGTAGTTCACTCTAATGGTTCAGCTACACCTGTTAGAGTTGTTTAACTTAGGGTAAGCTCCTTACTTAGTGAAGTTTCATTGCCAATATTTACCAAGTTAAATTTAGTGAACACATAAAGCAAATAGCCACATAAAACCTAGCATATAGTAAAAGAATACGGGCGGTTAATGCCAAGTTGCAATCAAGTGCCTATATGGAAACTCTGTCTAGCATACTAGGCATAACCTTTTCAGTAGTGCCTGAAAGCTATCAAACAATCAAGAATTCATTCTCGCCAACAACGCCAAATCAGATGTTCAATTACGAGCTCGTATCAGATCCACATGGTTATGCTAGCATACCAGAAACTCCACGTGTAGTTGGTCAAATCAGATGTTCCGGTCTATACCATTCCCCTCCGACTTCACCCGATCTTCAATCGCGTCGGGGACCCCAAAAAGAACAGACAAGCAATTAGGTAGCACATAATCCATGCTTGACACGACAAGATAAAGTACAAGCCGGTCGGTCAATCCACAAAAAAATCAGAGCAGTTAATTCACTCAGTTTCACAATAATTAAGCATAGTGTGATAAAGTACATACCGTGTTTAATTAGTATGAAACCAAATAATAGGCATGAATAGAACATAATATTTTAAAACATTTTATATAACATATAAAATTCTAAACTAACACATTTAAATTTAACAGCCATAAAATAATACATATAAATTCTAAGCTAACACATTAAAATTTAACAGGTATAAAATAATACATATAAAATTCTAAACTAACACATTTAAATTTAACAGGCAAAAAAAAATATAATAATAACTTTTAATTCAATTCGTGTTAGGGCGATGAAAACACTCACTTTAACTGGACATAGACCCGACTGAAATTTTATTGCGATCAAATAGGAACAAGCCCAGATGGCTTAAGAGTGTATTATGCGAAAAGATAAGGAAACATTATTTTATCTTTCGGTTCTTTCTTAGGCATAAGACATAGAAATGGCAAGTGGCTGGTTTGTTTTCTTGAATGAAAATATCGCATGGCTGCTATTTATAGCAGATAATTTCATAAATGGAATGGCTTAATAAGGAGACACATGTTGATGAGCAATTTCCTTTAATTGGATAAGGACTATTGGCTACATGAAATCATGTTGCCTACACCTACTATCTGTACATACATTTGATTTTATCTTATCTTGTTATCTTTCTCTTAATTTTCTTTTTTAAATTCCTTTTTGTGTTGTACTTTGGGTTCTCTTATTTTCTTATTATTTTTCTTTCTTTTCGTACCTTGATCCTACTTCTCCAGATTTTTTTCCATTTGGTTACATTTCTTCATTTGTCCTTTCTTTTTCTTTTCAATTTTTCCATTAACTTTTTCCCTTATTTGTTTCTTCTTTTTTTTCCTTTTAAATTCTTTTAAATCCATCATTATTATTTTTTACTATTTTAAATTATTATATTTTAAAATGTGCAAGTTGTATACCTCGCTTTCATTCTAATTCAGCGTATTATTATTCACTTCCTCTTTATTAAATGAAACCTATAATAAAACTAATATTTTTTTGTCGTTTGATATTATTTACTTGCTCATTTATTTATTTACTTATTTTATTTATTTTATTTCATGTTAAAATTTCTTGTAGGATTTTGAGTTATAGATGGAAATAGTCGAAGAACGTTAATAAGAGATTATGATTTTTGGTTAAAATATAGCTATTACATTCACACTGACTTCATTAAGGTCGGGGTTTCACACGACGTCACTGGCAAAACTGATCATTGTTCCAACACGATATATGCGATGTCACATGCTGATCGGTAAGATTATTTACTTTATTTTTTTAAAATATTTTACTTCAATTATTTTTATATCCGGTGTAAAAATCTATTATTTACCACAGTTTTTTAGATTCGAAGTAAAAAATCCTTTTACTTCGAAAAAAAAGTAAACCGAGGTAATAAAACTTTTTACCTCAGTTTTTTGGGGTTAAGAAAAACATTGAGGTAAAAGGGGTGAAGTAATATGTGTTTTTTCTTGTAGTGTAGCACAATCACCTCTTTCTCCACTTCTTTGTCTTCCACAACCGACTCCTCATCCCCTTCGAACTAAAACTCATTTCTCAAGATGACATCACTCACCGAATCTTTGAGTTCGACTTAGGATGGTGTATCTTCAGAATAACAAGCTTCCACACTTCCAATAAATTGCTCACATGCCCCTCCAAAGCCTCAAGACTAGAGGAGATTTGGGTTTCCAATTCCTCATTAGTCTTGGCCAAGTTGCTCTAGTTTGCAATTGCATTCTTGTTGGACTTGGTTTTGGGGTATGGTATAAGGTGGTGAAGGCCAACTATTTTACTGGTATTGTTGGTTTTTCGGCTCATTCTCATACCACCAATCCGGATTACCACTTCACTCAGGATTGTAAGAATTGTGATATGGATACCATTCTTGAGCTTCATGCCCTTGAAAACCAACATCTCCAACCTCTTGGTAGCACTTTTCATAATACCCTTGGTTTTGGAAACCAATGGTTCTTTCCCCCTCATAGTGCTGCTCTCTCAATAAATAGCAAGACTCAGTAGGATGGTCGGAATGACACATCCTACAAAACCTTGCTTGTTGAGCCTCTCTTCTCATCATGAGTTCCCTCAAGGTGAGACATTCCATTTTTTTAAAAAATAAATTCTTTTTCAAAAGTCCGGAATCATATTGCAAGGATTCTCGATAAAAATTCACCAAGAACTCAAGCAATACCTACTCCGAACAAAAACAACCACAAAGAAGTGGAAAATAAAAATAACTAGCTAATATGCAACCAAATATGCCCAAACACTTAAAAATAAATGCCTCGTCACCGACAACAGCGCCAAAATTTGGGAGGTCGTCGCCGTACCTCTGAAAGTTAAATTTATAAGCCCTAAATACTTCATATTTACAACTAAGTAGATAATGGCAAGTCGGGGTTGTCCACGAAGAAGAGGGATCTTTCTAAGGGTTTAAACATATAAGGTTGATATTAGGCAAGTAGATATATATAAATATATAAAAGCTAGTAAACCGGGGGGGGGGGGGGTGGTGTTGGTTGGTTTTGGTCCTAAGTTATGAAATTAAAAGAAAAGACAATTACCAAAGTAAAGTAACTATGCTAATCATGAAACAAACTAAGAAAAAGGGGTAAAAACTGCAAAAAGTCAAAGACTTGGGGGCAATTAATATCCACTTCCAAACCTCATGTAGATCACTGAACCATTCACACATTCTATCACATTTGTTACCTGTGGGGAATGCTATCAATTCCCAATTGAAGATCAACATTCATTTCTTCTTAAGAGGAATTCACAAAGACGTTCAACGACCATTTGCAAACCTCATTGATAATCACTTTACACGTTCAACGACCATAAAGATACTTCATCAGTGGCATTATACACGAAGAACCATAGATTTGATAACAACAAGCCTTCTACCAAAGACATAGCAGTTTAACCAAACATAGCATTCGTTAGGCTAAACCTAGAATAAACCACATTCAAGATTCAACCTTTCATTGCATCTATAGGATAAATATGAGAACAATCCACATTAACATACTTATTTAGCAAGAATCACAACACATTATGCACATGAAATTCTCATTCCATGTTCTTGGATTTTCATGTCAAAGAGCTAAGAAATTGTACACTTTCCTAACACCCTAAAAATAAATTATACAAACAATTCACATACTCAAACAACCCATAGCATAAATGAAGTAAAACATCGCATTAAAACACATGAATGCTAAATAACAAAAGCTTCAAGAAAGAGTGAAATAGAGGTTCTTACTACATAGATGTGGAAGCTTCAATAAATTGCTCCCAAGTACAAAACTAGCCTAGATAATCAAAACCTATAACATAGAACATAAATCTACAATGAAAGAAGAAGAAAATGGAAGAAAAGGGGAAAAACTAGGGTTTTGTTAGGGCCCAAAGCCGGGTTTAGAGAATGGGGAAGAAATGGGGCTATTTATAGTCCAAGTGGGTCAAAAAGAAGTCAAATGGTGTAGTAGATCACGCGGGAGTGCAGGCCGCGCACGGGCATGGGGCGCTGGCATGAGGCATCTATGTCGGTGGCGAGGAACTCCTGAGCGTGGGCTATATTGGTGGTGCGGGACTCCTGGATGCTAGATCGTGCGGTTAGGCTCTGAGCGCATGTTTCTGATATGAGAGACTGCGCCACAGTTTGCTCTAAGGCGCACATGGCTCTGAGCTGGACGTGTGCCACAGTTTTCTTCACCCAGTCGGCCCGTCTTCGCGTCGCTATGGGTGAGTTGTTGCTCCAATTTTGGAGTTCTTGTAATCAATTTCATAGTGCTCGAGAAGAAGAATCCAATGATGCCACCCTTGTAGGTTTATTCTTCTCAGATCATTTTAAGAACTTGGTCCAAACTTCCGGGTGATAATTTATATGCTTCTCTACCCTCCTTCTTTGACCTTCTATCTTCTACCACGTTTTGGCTCGTGGCCTTCACTAAACCACTCCAAAGGGCTCACAAGAAATCTACAAATCAAGCTCACAAAATGGAATCTAGATGCTCGTAAGGACAAAAAATCCATTAGACTAAACATAGGTTACAAAATGAAGGATTTAGATATGAAAACCAAAAATGGTCATCTAAACCTCTTATGATGCAAACCTACCTAAATCTAGCAATCTTACAACAAAAAGATGACAAAAGAGATGTTAAATGCTTAAAAAAAATACATGCATTTGACGTCTTAGCAAACTGCCTTAAATTGAGGCAAGAAATTATTTCCAAGTTCGGAAATAGCTCTTAGGTCCCCTTTTTCATTTTAAGGCAGTTTTTCCGTTAGAACAACCTTTAATTTAGGTCGGAAGCATTTCCAAATGGCTTTCCCAGGCCATCAATTTATTTTTAAGGCGGTTTTAATTGTAGAACCACTTTTAATGGGATGCTTTTGGCCCAATATAAAAAAAAAGACTTAGCCAAATTTGAAGCCCAAAATCCCTCTTCCTCCTAAAAACCTTAAGTTACGTTATTTCCCTCTTTCTCCACCTACACCCTACGCCACCCCTCACTATGCATACACCCTCCACCATCCCCTCACTCCGCCACCCTAACTCCACCGCTGCCATCCCTCACTCCTCACGTTGCCACCCTCACTCCATCACTGCCACCATCTCCATCGTCCAACCTCATGCCTCCACCGTGCCGGGAAGCTCCGTCCTAAAGAGAACGATGGACGCCGTTGAAAAGATCAATCGAAACCTCCATGAAGAGACCACGGTTGACACCGCCTTGAAGAAACCTATCGACGATGGATATCGATCGACCCTGCCAAAGGCTCGTTGGAGATCAACTCAACACCGCCGTTGAAGAGCCGTTCACCGTGAAGATTTGTTGGAGATTGCTTCTACCGTGTCACCAACGAAGGCCTCCACCGGAGATGAAACGATAGACACACCGACGCCGAAGGAAGCCGCGAGTCGTCATTCTTCTTTTTGCTTTGTATTGGTGTAGGAACAATTGCTATTCTGGGTTCGTATTGCTGTTATTGTTCTTTTTGATTTTATTCTTCTCGTTGTTGTTCTGAGTTCAGATCGATCTGGATTTTGCTGTCGGGAACGGATTGGTTTCCGGCAGATTTTTTTGGAGGTCAGAATTAGTTTTCGAGTTTGGAAACTATTTCTGACCCTATTTAAGGTGGTTCCTTGAGCCGCCTTATATTGTAGTTGATTTAAGGCGGATCCATTAAAGGCACTTAGAAAGTGCCTTTAAATTTACGATAGAACTGCCTTAGATAGGCCATTCCCACACTAGTGTATCAACCTTTACAAGTTTTAGTTATAGTTAATGAAATATATTAATGATCAAATATTTTTAAAGTCCACTATTAAAAATTAAAAGTATACATCTTGAAATGGAGTGGAGGGAGTAATTGATCTCTCGAGTTTACATCATATATGATGTAGTTTCTCGAGTTTACATCATATATGATGTAGGATCCAGTGAACAAATTGGTTGGCGCAAAGATTCAACTGTTTCAGCACAAATTTAGTGTTTGTGCTCGGATAACTATTTTAAAACCTTTTCCTCCTGAAAGATTCAACTTTTTCAACACACTTATTTGCCGTGACACATGAGCCATTTTGACGATCTAATTTCGATTCAACCCTCAAAACAATTATTTAATGAGAAAGTGTTAGAAAAAATGGCATTTCCATAAATTTATCGGCAGTCTACAAGGGTCATCAATTTAAATGTTGTAATTTTTTAAATAAAATTTAAATATTGTGTTTTATAAGTTAAAACAAGTAATAATATGTATTTGAAGGTGAAAATAAAAAAAGTATATGATATTAAAAATAATTTTCTAAATTTCTAAATATTGTATGTAATTTACACTACTGGAAAACAGGTACATAGGCACCGGTATAAATGTTCAGGTACCGGAATACCGGTGCTAATCAATCTCTTTTTCACCAGAAAAAACATCCGTTAAATAAAAATCTGGTGCCTATAGGTTAACTGAACTGGAACAAATAAAACCGGTGCTCAATACCGGTGCCTATCTATGAAAGAAAAACTTATTTGGTAGTTTTGAGCATCACTACATTTCATACCGGTGAGGAATAATGGTGATGTTCATAAATTTATGCGGGAAAAATTAAAATTTGCACCGGTAAAGATGGCGGGCCGGTGCGGTTGGGAAAAAGGTAGGAAATGTTACAGCACTAGTATTTTTTACCGGTGTGTAATTTGAAGATAAAAAAACCCGGGAATAAGGATAAAAAATAGCTCCGGTTAAATATATTACATGTTTGTTCTGGTGTTCAAATTTTAAAAAGTGTGGGAAATTGTACGGCATCGGTCCTTTGTACCGGTGCATTTTTGTGAAAATTGAAAAATGCGGGAATTAGGAGTAATTTATGCACCGGTTTTAAAAAAATTTAGAACCGGACCTTCTACCGGTGCTATATATCACACATAGTTTTTGCACCGACATTAGTACCGGTATAGTTTTTGCACCGGTCACATATAGTTTTTGCACCGGTTTTTGTACCGGTGCTATTGATGCATTAAATTCTCACCTACCACAGTTTTGATCGGGTAAAAAAAGCATGGTAGGGGGTTTTCGTGCCATTAATGGAACTTTGGGGATGAAGAACACATTGAATGCTCATAAATGAATTTCCTTGAAGGTACATTATGTTTTGTTTAAATTTATCATTTATTGTGGAATATGTGTGGAATGATATGTTGCTATAAATATCTTGTATGTTTGAACATTGTAATGTTGCTTGACACTCTTGATGAATAGGGTTTGTTAGCAAGTATTGTTGATGTATTGAATGACTTTGAATGCATGTGAGTTGATATATAGGGTGTGGTAGGATTGTAGTAGTGAGTGATGTTACATGTTGCATGTTCATAGGGTGTGGTATGAATAAAATTAATATTTACGGTGTAATTGTATATTACTTTTAATGTTTAAATGTTGAAAATTGATTAAATTGTAGAGATTTACCGTGCCATCGAGAGGCGTAAGCATGTGTATCACAACGTTAGTTTGGTGAGTGATGAATTTATAGTTTTGTTGGGGAGTTCTTGGAGCATGCTTTTAGTCGTGAAAAGTGCATTATATGTTCATGTCGTGATTGTAAGAATCGTAAGCGTACTGATGATCAGGGCTTGTTGCAACTCCATTTGTACAAGAGAGGGTTTTCGAAGGATTATTTGGTTTGGACATTTCATGGGGAGAAACTACCGCCAGAGGTGGTTGTAGGTTGCAAGGGGTAATATTTTGGGGATTTGAAATTGGATGACATGTGTGAGGAGTTGGTGGATGAATTCAGGGGGAGGCCTGAGGTTCTGTCAAAATTTCTGGATGAGAGGGACAAACCATTGTATCCCAGTTACTTGTAGAAAGACATTGTAATGTCATGCTTGATGGAGTTGTTTAACTTGAAAGGTGTTGGTTGGTGGAGCGATACTAGCATGGATAAGTTGCTGAATTGTTGAATGAGAATCTTCGGTTGTAGATGAAGAGGTTGTTGTGAAGGTAAGGAAATAGGTCCCTGTAAAATGCCTGTAGTACCTTCCGATTGTCCCCAGGCTGAAGAGGTTGTTCAAGAATGCTGGGGATGTGAAAAACATGACATGGTACAATGATATGGATTGTGATGATAATGATATCATTAGTCACCCTGCAGATGCAGATCAGTAGAAGAATTTTGACAAGAGGTAACCTTAGTTTGCAGCTGAACCCAGGAATTTTAGAATGGCTTTGTGTACTGATGGTATGAATCCCTTTGGTAACATGTCATCGTAACATAGCTCATGGCTTGTTATGCTTTGTATTTACAATCTGCCTCCTTATCTATGCATGATGAGGAAATATGTTTTGATGCTATTGATGATTTCCAGTCAGAGGCAACCTGGAAATGACATCGATACTTGTCTAGCCCCACTCATTGAAGATTTGAAGCCTTTGTGGTTGGATGGTGTTGATGTGTTCACTGGTTGTCGTGGGACAGAATTCATTTGAAGGTCATGCTGTTCTGCACGATTAATGATTTTCCGGCTTATGGTAATCTTTTGGGTTACGTTGTTAAGGATCACAAGGCATGTCCTGTGTGTGAGGAAGCAACTAATTTTATGCAGCTAAAAAATGGTCGGAAGACTGTGTATCTTGGTCATAGGAAATTCCTCCCAGTGAAGCACAAGTTACTAGACGATGAGATTCATTTTGTAGGGGGTAATGAGAGGAGGAATGCGCCCAGAATAGTGAATGGGTTTTCCATTCACAACAAGGTGAATAAATTAAATGTTGTTGTAGGAAAAAAATCTAAAGTGGTTGCCTTAAATGATGGACCATGGAAGAAAATATCGATATTGTTTGATTTTCCGTATTGGGAGACTCTGGAGGTTCGCCATTGTTTGGATGTGATGCATATAAAGAAGAATGTGTGTGAGAGTTTAATTGGTACTCTACTTAACATTCATGGTAAGATGAAGGACAACTTGAATCCTCTGAATGACTTGGTTGAACTTGGTATACGAGTTGATTTAGCTTCGAAGTTTGATTTCTTCACTTTGGGCACTTGCAGGTGTACCTAACTATGAGAATAACACATTTGATCATCCAATAATGCAAATTGCTGTTGAATCATTCTGTAAGAATGTTCCACCTCCCTCTTCGATGTCAATTAAATCTAGGATATCCACACTTGAGAGTGGAATTCAGACTCTGCAGATGGATTGCCAATACCAAAAGAGATGGTGTGAGCACATGGGGAAAGTAATGAGCTACCAATTTCCTGAAGCTGTGAAGGCAGCCGGTTCTTTCCCGTCACATGATGGGGACAATGCAGCTATCAATGAAGAAGTGGAACCATTCTCCCATTATTATTTGTTAATTGTCCTAATTCATTTTTCCATAACTTGACAATTACTACTGTTTCACCTGCAACTTTGCTTTCGATGTTTTTGGATAATAATTATTACTCTACAAACTGCTTTATATTTTTCATCTTCTGCAGTAGTTCTATACTTAGAATGTAAATCCTGATAATCGAAGCAGCCCTGCACAACTGCCTTTTCATTTTTTTTAGCACCGGTACACTTGATCATAGGCACCAGTATGGAAACTTTTTACACCATATAACCACAAAATGCACTACAACGCTTATTTTTAGTAACGTAAAAAATAATCTAAAAATATGTGCATTAGAAACAACATTAAATAACCATGGATACCAAGATTTAAGTGTGTTGGAGTTGTGGGAACACTTTAAAAAAAGTTGGGGCCATAATGTAATTTTCTAAAACTATGTTGCTGAGTTCACAAATCACAAAAGACAACCTTCAATTCACCCAGAAAAGTCCAGTTGACAAACATTCCATTCCCAAACATTGAATTTCACTTCTACGTCCCCAATTTTGTATTTCGACAATTCCAACTTTCTTGGAGGGACTAAAATGCAAAAAAGAAAAAAAAATTACTCATAACTCCAAATTAAAATTCGCTCAAATATTACGGTACAATTCAAATCCAAGATGTATCCTATAACCAATAATCTATTTTAAAATGACTTTTAGGGTCCAAATAAGTCTCCATAAAAGTCTCAGAAACCTCATAGTTACCACTACGTAAGCATCTCTTACTAACTCTAAAACATTTAATAGCGTTTTTTCTCATGTGCCCGTAAATGAAGAATTATTTTTGTTCTTCATTTATATCCAATGAAATGAAAAATCATGGATTTGGTAACGTAATCGAAGCATTTAGTTGGAGGTCCTTTTTGCAAAAAAAATATAAATTGCCATCGGGACTACAATCATTGAAAATTAATAATTTCCACCTGTTCCCATGCATATCAGATACCTAGTTAATATCCATGAAGTAGCAATACATGGTTATAAACGTTTTAGAAATGTATTGGGCACTATTGTAATTTTCTTACATTACATAACACCCACGTTTTGAATGAAAAATTAACGTGTACACCGTGACACATACTGTTTTAAACTATGAATTAAAATTTTATTCGGTCAATTTTGTAATCCAACTTATCCTGAAAAGTGTGGGGGGTGAAAATCATAATAATTCAAAGTTGTGACCACTGTTAGCACCAGTATAATATTATTAATACCGGTGCTACACATTTCGAGGGAAATGAAATGAAGTTCAAAATTTCATACTCCTAAGCTGGAAAAATTGAATTATTTATGCACCGGTATAACTATTTTGAGGCACTGGTATAGTGAGCCGGTACTCAATTAGACATTTCCTCTCTATCCAACTCAATAAATTTTAAAAAATGTGAACCCAGCTGAGTGCAGCTGCATTTAGGAGAAAATGCACTGGTATATTATACCAGTGCTCAACACTTAGAAAAACTATTTGACAATGGCTCTCTGCCCAACTCAATAAATCAAAACACTGTTGAAGCAACTGCCAGCAGCTGCATTTTGTAATAAAATGCACCGGTAAGGTTAACCTGTGCTCAACAGTTAGAACATTTTTACTACAATGCTCACTGTCCGACGCTCAAAATAAAAAATAAATTCAAAACAATTGCGCATAGCTGCCTTTTAGACTTATAGGCACCGATATTTTTTAGCTACCAGTGCTATTTTGAAACATATCAAAACCCCCGTCCCCCCTCTCAGATGCTTCCACTTCGACAACCATTCCCGACTGTGAAATTCGGTCACACCCACCACTCATCACTAGCCATCTTCACTAATTTCCCGCTGTAAGTTCACCGCCAATCACTCCCCCACTTACAAGAACACCCCTTCCTTCTCGATTCACCATCCCAGACTCACATTTCTTCTCCGCTAGTCATTTTACCGACCCACTACGCTGGCATTTATTGATTGAATAGAAACTGCCATTCACCTTTGTAATCCGCTGGCCCTCCCCCCTGGAGACATCAACCTCTGCTATGACATTGACCACCTCCGTCGTCAACCATCGTGACATTGACCACCTCGGCCGGTCCTCCGCCGAACAAGCAATTCCCGTAGTATTCCATTGTTTCCCATCTAAGTCAAGGTTAGTTTCCGCCGTTCTAGCAATTCCATTCATCCCATTTTATTCATTCATTGTGAATTTTCATTTTACGTTTCTCATAATTAATCCTCTTTCATAGCTTTTTTATGTTGTTAATTGATTTTGATTGGAAATTGTCAGTGGTGAATTTGTGATTTTGTAATTTGAGTTGTGATTTGTGGTTTGTGAGCTGTGTAATGTGATTATGATTGTGAGTTGTGATTTGTGAATTGTGTAATGTGTTTTTTTTAATGTGATTGTGAATTGTGAATTATGTTTCATAATAATGATTCTAAATAGTGAATTCCAAATTGTGAGTAATGATTGTAAAATGTGAATGTGATTTGTGTATTGTGATTGTCAATGGCGAATTGTGAGGAATGAACTGTGAATTGTGAAATTCCTCTATATAGATTTTTAGGTTCTCACACATCTGGTTTGGTGTTCTTAAATTAGATGCCGCCCAAGGGTAAAAAATTTGGTGCAAAGGGGAAAAGAAAGAGGGGTGAGACATCACCAAAAGCTGTGGACGATACTCAGACAAACACACCCATTGTGGACGATACTCAGACCACCACAACCACCGTTCCCCTAAGATTTCAAATCAAGGAATCAGTGAGACAATTGAAGAGCCTCCAACCAATGAAGAGCCTCTAGCCTTCACACACGATGAAAAGTCTCTAGCAGCCAATAAGGAGACCATGTAGGACGTCGGCACAGACGATGTTTCCATGGAGAAGGGGGGGGAGCATGGAAAAGCCTTTGACGGGTTTGAAATTAAATCTTGGTGCAAGAAGTGGGGTACAACCACATGCCAATCAGTAATGCTGGCGAAGGATAGGAAATGGGTGTCAGTCCGGTTCAAACTTTCCGACATGGTTTGTATGAAGAATTGGACCCCGTGGACTGCATACTGTCACTATGTATTTCAAAGGTGAATCAAGTTTGGGACACACAAACACTGGAATAACGTCCCTGATGACCCCAAGGAGGAGGTTTGGAAGGACATCTTGGTGAGAAATTTTCATAATATATATTACCTTTAAGTGCGTTAGTTTACCTTTTTAGCTAACATTAATTCCCAATTACTATCGATGATTACAAGCTAACTTTGTTTTTATCTTTTATTTTTTCAATACAGGCGAGCTTTGAGTTTGAGCAGACCTTGACACCCAAACAACTTCAAAAATTGAAGGAGATTGTGTACGTAGCAGCCGACAATGCCCACCGCAACTGGAATTAAAAAGTTGCCAAAAAATTCATTCATCAGGTGGAAAATGGCACAAATAAGTTAAAGTACCAACCATGGGACAAGTGCAAATGTATGGACGTAGATGAGTGGAACAAGTTCTACAAATTGAGGACAACACCAGAATTTAAGGTAAATTGTATATCAACATTCGTGTCTTCACAACACAGTTTATTTTTGAGCTACTTATATCGATTAAGTTATACCAACTAAAATTTGTTTGTTTTCAATAGAAAATAAGTGCCACGAATAGCGAGCACTCAAAGGAATATGTTTACACACATTGGTCTGGACAGAGCGGTCACCGATTCACTCGGGCTAAGATCATCGAGAAAAAGAAAGAAGAAGAGAGTGCGCAGGGGTTGACGAAGGAGGAGATAGAGAATTATCTTGAGAGCAAGGAGTTAAATGTGGATAGATCCTTGGTGTACCTCGAGTCCATCAAGCTTCCAGACAAAACCACATACACTAATTCCGTCGATAGAACCGTCACTGAAAATATTGTGAATATTTTCATGTAAATTTGTCCTTTAAATGTTAATATTCTATTTTCAATGTTCTTATTTTTTTCAATATTTTTAATGTTTATACTTTATGCCCAATCGCATATAAGAATGAATAAGGAGGCTGCGAAGGGCACATTGGTCCTCCAACCCGGGGGGGACATACTGAAAAAGTCAACTGGCAAGTAGGATCACCAAGGGAGGTATATGGGTACTCAAACCAACTTCCTAAACATGTTCCCGTACCCTATATATCCCACTGCTAAAGAAAATGCGGTAGCAGCTCATCCCCCACTCCAGCAATTCAAAAGAATTAAATAGAAGACCAACCAGTAGTGAGGCCAGTGGTGTTATACCTTGACCAGCTAGTCAACGGGATCGCATTAGCAAGAGAAGTGCAAATATTAGTGGGCCTGGATGATCCCAAGTCCTTCATTGAAAAGGCATTGGGCCAAGTAAGCACGTCACAGACAAAATCTGATGGTTCTCCAAGTGATGAAGAAGACGATGAGGAGGTAAAAAATGGATTACAATTCTTGATTATTTATTTATCAATAGTTGTCTGTTACGAAATATAGTTTAGATATTTTCTAATAAACGAATTTCTATGATCTTTTATAGAATGGGGGAGAGAGTGACTTTGTTCATGAAGCAATTAGACGGGTCAAGGGCCATGGTGGCAAAAGGATTTCTCCAAAGAAAGCACCACAACCATACTTTAGCAAGTGGAATTGCTCGTGTCTGAGTATCTGAGCCAGTGTTCCATGCCAAAGTGGGCTTGCCATCCGCCAACCACACATTCGTCGATGCCGGACATGCTCTTGGACATGTCGTTGACTGGCCAATGACTTTGATCGACCAGGATTTGGATACCCCTGAAGAAAACGACGTGCCCGTCAATGACTGGGTGGACAAATAATGGAAATTCCTTGACGCTCCCGATGATGAGGTATCCCAAATAAACTATTCCTAATATATATTTTATTATTTACGTATTCTAAGTGTTTGAATGTAAGGTTTTTCAAATTACATTCTCACTACTTTGTCCACATGGCCCGAGGATTCGACTACAAGTTACTGCCGGGGGGGGGGGGGGGGGTTGGGAAGGACACGACACCTATCTAGCCGCTGAAATTGGTAATGCTATCATAGCTCGTCACTATATCCAGTATTCGATTTAGAAAATTTACATATTACAGAAGACATATTTTTTTACTAATTATATGCAGATCAAAAACCATCGTGACTTAAAGAACTATCTAATGAAGAGGGAGTTCATCGACCTGTGCAATGAGAAGGCAAAGGAAATGAATGCTACGGGGGAGGTTGTGTAATACAACCAGATTCCTGTATCCACATTTGCCAAACCATGCAAAACTGCCATTTGCATCTAGCAACTGTTGGAGTTTGGAGGCAAGCTCGGGGATTGTCATGGCATGACACGGATCTCGAATGCACACACATATATATTTTTTGATGGGGTAAGTTCCAAAAAATTCAATTTGTGTTTCTCGTTTGTTGACATATTCATCTCATAAATTGATTTGTGCGGTAACAAGCACCTATGGAGTAAAATGGAGGTCATGAATAATGGGAGAATCCAATTTTGTGTCGCAAACAAGGGAAGAAATGACAACTTGTTTCAGGAGAGTGACATAAATAACCAGCTTCCCCTCATCTGGGACACGATGAAAGCATTAGATGCCGACATTTTTTTGGTGCCCTACCTCGGGAGGTCAGAAATAATACAATAATGTTTAAATTAATATCAGTTTAGTAAAATTCTACTTATAGATTAATTTTTTAAGTACTAATGCAATCTATTTAAAATCCTCCAATTAAAAATGACCATTTTTTAGGAAGATACTTAGACCAGAGATGTTTAAATGAATTCACTTACATTCTTTTTGGTCTCAGTATTTCATAAGCAGAGGAAAGGCTAAACTGTCCATTTGATTCTGGTGTCCAAATCATTAGATCCACGTAGTCCTAAAAAATACTGAAGTCTTTAGCCAGCAGTTCATTTATATCGGAATAAACTCTATGATCAAATCTTAGTCTCAGAGTTTTCTGATTATAAAAGAACTCTTTAACAATTAGGTTTGGAGTATCAATTTTAGTGTCTAGATCCCAAAATTCATCCAAAGCTCCTATGCTAAGCCAATTGGAGAACCATAAAGATATGTCACTAGAACCTACCTATAGTTTGGTATTTTTCTTGGCTAAATCATCTACTTCTCTGTACCTCTTCCAGGTTTTTGAAGTTTTCTTTTTATCCGGGTAAGACCACATAAAAGAAGCCTGGAGACTTACCCCCTTCTAAAATTTCCTCCATAACTTTAAGGAGAAATGTTTTATTTTGTTATGAAGATCTTTAACTACTAATCCATTTTCACTGTATGGAAAACACATATAATGCTCCATGATCTCCATATTTTGTTCTGTCCATAATCAGAATTTCCCCAAAAAAATTTGGCAAAGATAACATGTAATCTATCTATTACTTCTTTAGTAGGTTTTATAACAGTTAAAATGTGGAAGGGAATAGCAGACAACACATGTTTTATCAATATTAATCTTCCAGCATGACTTAACCACTTCTTTTGCCATAAGATCAATTTATATGTGATACTATCAAATAGTGGTTGAAAATATGAGTGCTTTGTTCTTCCTATGAATATAGGACAACCATGAATCTAAATGGGAAGCTTCCTCAAGGGATATGAGTGATTTGTGACAGCATTCTATGATAGGATTGTGGAGCAAATTTAGATATATAATAAGAAAACTTCTCCAAATCAATTTTTTTGCCCTATCACTTGTTCAAATTTTGCCAAAAAAACTCATGAAGTTTTTCAGACTTTTCTTATTAGCTCTTAGAAAAACTGCATCATCATCTGCAAAGCTTAAGTGTGTTATTGGAATGGCAAACTTAGGTATTTTATATTAATCAATTCTTGCATTCTCAAATGATATCTTTAGATTTCTTGAAAAAATCTTCAGTGACTAGGATAAACAAATATGGGTATAGTGGATCTCCTTGTTTAATACCCCTAGAATTTTTAAAGAAACCAAAGGGTTTCCATTTACAACAACTGAAAAATGTGAAGCTGATAGATTGTCTAATATGTTGCCAACTACAGATTTATGGAAGCCCGTTTTCAAAAGAATTTTTCTTAAAAAATTCCATGACACTCTATGAAAGGCTTTCATCATTTCTAATTTGAAAAAGACATTAAAGCCACCTCCTTTATTGTTTAAATAGTCAGCAAGCTCATACATCAGAAGAACATTATCTGCCAGCTCTCTGCCTTGAACAAAGGCTGATTGCTCTTGTGATATGAGATTAAGCATGAAGTGTTTAAGTCTTTCTGTGTAAACTATAGAAAAGATCTTGTTTAAGAAATTGGTGAGACTGATAGGCCTAAAATAAAAAAAATCTAGAGTTTACTAACTTCTTGGGAATTAAGGTTATAAAAGAGGTAGCTATGGCTACTGGTAGAGGGGTCAATTGGGCGGGATTGGGAAGAAATTTGATGAGAAATTAATAAATGGGTAACTAATGGGATCGTGTATTAAATACCCATTAGCTTTTGAGATTGTGCGGGATATGAATGATTATGTTAATGAGAAATTTTATCCCAATGGGTCTCATATTATGTTAACTCAATGGAAACCCCAAAAATACCCAATAAATACCCAAAATTACCCAATTAAATGCATATGTAATATTTAACATAAAAATTCAATATGATTCGAAAATTATACATCTTTAACACATGTATAAATCAGTAGCCTAATAGTTCGATGTTATTATACAGATTGTCACTCATTCACATGCTTAAATTATATTCTAATCTGCCGCCGCACAGGGTATAATTCTTGTCCTTTCATTTTATTTCTACAACACTTAGGACCATAAATGAGTCGAGTTGAACTCGAACAACCACTGATTTGGATTCAGCTTGTTAATATCTCAAGTTCCACCTCGATTCAAACTCGTGCGAACCTGTAGTATATTGGCTCAAGCTCGAGTTCGAAGGAAACTAGTTTGACTCGAGTTCGATTTTGAGTGAAATTAATTTGATTCAAGCTCCATATTGACTTGGCACAAGAGCCATGATTAAATATAATTTTTCTTTTAATATACATTTTAATTTTTTTAGTAAATATACATTAAATATTTATTATGTTGGCTCAATAAGTCGGACAAGTTTAACGACAATGTTAATTTATTTTGAGTTCGAGCTCGAACTCAAATACTATATGAGTTGGTTCAACCGCACTCACATTTGGTCAAACTTGAATTTGAGTCGAGCTTTGATAGAGATGCTCGTAAATAGTTCGGTTCCTTTACATCCCTAGTGTGACGAAGCTCGAGCTCGTGAAAAGTTCTAGTGTAAACGAAGCAAACTGTTTGTGAACAGTTTAGTCAAATCTCGACTTGAATTCCAATTTGATCGAGCTCGTACAATTTTTGAGCTCGTACACTAATCAAGGTCGAGCTCGTACAGTATTCGAGGTCAAGCTTGTACAATATTTGAGATTGAGCTCGTACAATATGCGAGCTCGTACAACATTCGAGATCGAGCTTGTACAATATTCAAGCACATACAGCATTCGAGCTCGAGCTCAAACCCAACTTATATTGCTTGTTATCTCGTTGAGTTTATAGGGCCAACATATTATATATTATATATTTTTATTAAATATAATATAATATATATTCATGGTTCGAATTCAAATTCAAATTCAAACTAAATTAATTTCACTCGAGATCGAGGTGAATCGTGATTTTACAGGCACAATCAAATCGAATCAAGTTTGAAATATACTAAACGAGTTGAACTCGAATAAACTCATTTACACCGTAGGTAGGAATATGATGAAGTTTGGAAAATGTAACCATAAAAACAGTTAGAAAAGAGTAAGAAATATTTGCGCTTGAGTGGAGTCTAATTACACTAAATAATATCTTTATCAAAAGATGGGAATTGATCGGGTATTAATTGGGTACCCATAATACCCAATTTTAAATGGGTATATAGGAAGATTGGGATCCCAATCCCTTTTCTCCTTGTAACCAATACTATAAAACCCATTTGATCATAATCCCAAAACAATAAAATGAAGGAAATTTGCCATCCCATTAGCTTGTATTTAATGAGTCCCAATGGTTATTGGGATTAATTGCCCCCTCTAGCTACTAGTATTGTAGTTCCTGATAAGAAATCATTAACAACCTCTACAAGATCAGTAGCTACTATATCCCAGCAATGTGTATAAAAAACTCTCGTATATCCATCAGGCCCAGGAGCAGTGTCTTTATCAATTCGGAAAACAATATGTTTAAGAACAGTCAGCTGTACAGGTTGCATAAGCATCTAATTAGTTGAATCCTCAATTAGAGTTGGAATATTTTCTAGCATATGTGTCTTAAAGTTTTCATCATATTCCAAATGTTCATTAGTTAAAAGGTTAGAAAAGAAATTCACTGCTTCATTTCCAATAGCTTCAGGTTCAGTTAGCCACTCATTATAAGAGTTTTTAATTGCAACAATTTTTCTTCCATAACATTTCTTCTCTTTTAAGAGCTAGTGTATGTTCAGTATGGGCTAAATGAAGTGAAAATATGCTTTGATCAGTGTTATTATCTTGATGTTCAATTTCTTTTTTGCAAAAACGTTTCTTCAGTCAGTTTAACATTGTCATGTATATTTCCAAAGGTTAATCTTTCCATTCTTTTAATTTCATCTTCAACCTTCTCAGTTTCATTGAAAATTTAAGCATTCCTCTGGTGTTGATGACTTCTGACCAGCTTTCATTAACAATGTTTAGAAATTGTTCACGTGTTATCCAGCAATGCTGGAACTTAAAAGATTTGAATCCTGAATTAGAAGCTTGATCATCAAATTTTACCAAGAGTGGTGAGTATCAAATTTAGGAACTCTTCAGTTGCTAAACCTCTATCCAACGTTTCCTATACATTTCCTCTATTTCTAACACCCGTCCATGTATAATTATTTTCATGTGTGGATATGTCAATCAGACCATAATCATCAAGAAAATCATTAAAATCCAGCATAGAGTTGAGACTAAGTGTTGATTGGCCTATATATTAAAATGAATCTCTTATAGCATTAAAATCACCAATTAGAATAGTAGCCTAATTACAATGATTAGCCAAGTTAGCCCATAAAACTGATCTATCAGTAGTGTTACATCTAGCATAAACCAAAGCTGCATTCCATGGAATTGGATTGGAAAAATGAAATATTTGAGTCATAATAAAATGATCATGGATATAGTAACTGAGACTCTAAAATCATCATTCCAGAACAACCAAATTTTGCCTCTTGGTTCAGTATAGAAGTGATTATAACCTAACCTGAAGGCTATAGATTGAATCTGACTACTATCTATGAATGGTTCTATAACTACAAAGAAGCCAATGTTATTTTTCCTTTTGATGTTTAAAACCCTATCCTGAGTTCTATTATTTTTAATCCCTCTTACATTCCAAACACAATGTTGAAACCTGTCATGGATTAAACTAAAGATTTAGAGTGAACTTGAGACCTAGTCTCTACAGTTTTCATCATCCCAGTATAATATTTCCTTTTGCTCTTCTTGGTGTTCTGATTTTCCTGATTGGATTTTCGATCCTCTAATTTATCTTCAACTTCTTTTAAAAGTATGTTAAATCTATTCTGATGGGTCAAATTTGTATCTAAGATGATATCTACTTGTGTGTCTCTAGTAGACTTTTCCATGTACCATAGTAATGTAGGCTTATTAGGTATATTATGGATCAATTCTATATCCTTAGGTGATAAATCATCCCTTACCTGTGGTAACTTGCCTTGATTCTCTGGAAATTTCTCCCCTTGATTTATAGATCCTTCAATGGAATTTTTTAAATGCCTATTACTTGTATCAAGACTTTTATCTTATGGTTGCGGTTCTATCTGATTTAGGGTAGAATGCAATAATTTCCTCTCATTTGAACCTGATTCTGCATTTGCCCTTGACTGAAAATTATTAGTAGCATTCACCAGGGAATTATATCCACTGGTGTGTTCAGACATAACAACCTTGTTGTTATCTACTTTATGTGATAAACATTGATTAGAATCATCCACATGAACTAAATCATTTTATAAACAAAGAATGTTACTGGTTTGTTTAGGATCTGATGGAGCCAAATTAGGACTACCAATGATACATTCTTTTTTATCAGATTCACTGCAAGTAGGATTAGCAGGCAATTTCGCACCATCATTTATAACATTCAGTCCCTTATCATTCTGAGCATTAACGTTAGGCTTTATCATTGGCCTATATATTTGAGTGATTTTCTCATTTTCGGGCTTAAAGGCAAAGGTTTTTCATTATCAGTATGAACACGTACCTACCTTGGATTCTGATTAGGTCTACAAGCATCAATCTTGGCGTCTTGGCATTCTGTTCTTGGAATTTGCAGGAGACTTGATAATGGCCTAGTTTCTGACACTTTGTGCAGTAGTCTGAGACACCTTCATATTCTAGATACTGCCAGAAGCCCAATCCTCGATAATTGATCCAAACTCTTTCAGGCTTTTGTTTTGTGACATCTAGTTCAACACAAACTCTTCCCACACGTGGTCGAGTCCGATTCAATGTGCCCTTATCAACTTTAATCGGTGCTCCAACTAGATTACCAATGTTCATCATAGCGTCGAGGTTAAAAAATTGTTGAGGTAATCCATAGCACGCTACCCAAATCGGAATTATTAGGGAATTATCCTCTGGATTGAAATTATGAACCCACTTTATGATTATGAGTGAATAGGATCCTAAGTTCCAAACCTTATACATCCAGAACCTATAGTAGTCCTCAGGCAGCACAAATCGGATCATGAATTTCCTCCAATCCAGTAAATAGATCTCCGATGAACCTTTGAATCTGGCAGTGTGAAAATCCTTCCTCAGTTTATCCATCGTGGTTCTCCCTTTTGAAAACTTGCCAACCAGAGTCCATTTTAGCGGCACTTCCAACGTATCACATTCAGCATTGTCGAAGACTAACCCAGGTTTGCCTAGATGGTCGATTATTTGTTTTGGATTGAAGGGAACTCTTGTGTTTGTTAATTCGGTATGTGTTGGAAAGGATTCATGGATAGTGGATTGAGAGAGTATTGTGGCGTAAGTAGGAGGTGGAGGCCCTGCCATAGCGGTGGTGCCATTCTTTTTCCGGAAAGGAACCCTAGAGTTGTTGAGTGTGGCACAAAAATTACGGAGCAAGAAGAAGTTGACTTCTGAGACTTTCTCTTTTTATTTTAAAATTTCCTTATTTCTTAATTTAGACTTTCATACAATATTTTGATACTCATTATGGTCAAAAATATTATATCATTCATTCAATAAATTTTTAGAGATTTTAGTGTATAAGACCGTCTCACAGTGAGACCAATGATTAAATTGTAAAGAATTCAGCATGGGGCTTCTAATTGATGTTTTAAAAGTTCATGTGAAATTTTGTTATTTTACATTTAAGTCTAGGTATGAATGTCAATCTTTCCACATTCTTCTCTCATTTTTTATGCTTTCTCTCTCCTCTCCTTTTCTCACTGCACGTAACTACTCTTTCTTCTCTCTCCTCTCAATTTCTCTTCCATCTTCTTGTTCGACCGCTCATTTTCTTCCAATTAACCGCACATCCTCTCCATTTTCTTCCTCCTTTCTTGCGCGCAATGGTTCATTGAGATTTTTGGAACTTTCTAGAAAAATTTCCGGTTTAGCTTCTGTTTCCGGCTGCCGAACACACTACGACCTTTGTTTTTTATTTGTCTTCATTTTTTGTTTATTTTCTGGCATATGTTTTTGTTTATTTTTTAGATTTCTTTGGTTCATGTGTTATTCTAGGGTCTGTGTAGGTTATTTAGAGTAATATTTGGGGATTTTTTTATTTGTGTATTATGAGTTGTTCTTACAGATTTGTGGTAATATTTGTGTTGCTGATGATGTTTCTTAGATGTCTAAGAAGATTTTCCTCACTGCTGTTGCGATCGAGAAGGAAGGAGGATTTGTAAGTTTTCCTAATTTTAAGCAGTGATGTTTTAGTTACAGGTATTGACGTTTTCAGTTTGATGCTTCAGGTTTTAGGCTTTAGGTACTGGTATCTGTATTGGTGTGATGTTTTAATTCAGCGCTTGATGCTTGTGGTGTTTTCATGCTTAAGTGTGGAATTGATGTTCAGTTTTGACTGTGTGTGATATCTTTGGGTTTTATTATGACTTGTGCTAATTTTTGTGTTCTTGTTGCAATTTCTTAGATGTCTAAGAATGCTTGCCCACTGTTGTTGCAATCGAGAAGGAAGGGGGATTTGTAAATTTTGTTATTTTTCATATGTGATGTTTTACATAATGTTGTTGATGTTTCTAGTATTCTGTTTGATGTTTTGGTTTTAAGTACTGTTATCTATGTTGGTGTGAGTCACCTTTGAAGAAGTCACTGGCCAAAAGATTAACTACAATAAGAGTGACATCTTCATATGGAAACATGCTTCTGTTCAAAAAATTAGCTAAACAAAAAGGATTTTGGGAATGAAAATTGGGGTTTTTCCATTCACATATCTTGGAGTTCCTATTTTCACTGGGGCTGCAAAAAGAATCTATTTCCAACCTCTTCTGGAACAGATAGATAGTAAGATAGGTAACTGGAAAAATAGATGGATCTCTACTGCTGGGAAAATAACACTTATTGAGTCATGCATTTATTCTATACCTCAGCACATTTGGTCAGTTCTAAAACCTAAAAAAGTGATCATTAATACCATAGAAAAAAAACTGAGTAATTTCTTCGGGGGGGGGGGGGGGGGGAACTGATCTGAATCCTAAAAGATCATGGAGAAAATGGGATTCTCTTTGCTTCCCAATTGGTCAAAATGGTCTAGGTTTTAGATCAATATCCACCATAATTAAAACATGCTCAGTTAAACTGTGGTGGAAATACCAAAAGGCTGAGGCCCTGTGGACTCATTTCATTGCTTCCCTTCCTCCCTCATATAGGACTTCTTCAAATTGGAAAAGGATCTATTCTGTCAATACATGGGCTGAAGCTAACTCTAGAGTGATTGTGGGTAGGGGGGACTGTAATTTTTGGACATCTAATTGGCTTGATATTGGTCCCCTTACTGATCTCTGTGATCATAATCTGGTTGACATTTCGGCTGACTGTACAGTCTCCGAGTTTATCTCAAATAAATCAATTCTGATCAGCAAAATTATTCGTTTCCTACCTCCTGATGCTATTTCTATTTTGCAGGAATCTAAACTATCAACACACAGAGAAGATAGGCTAATATGGAAACCAGGAATCAAAGGTAATTTCTCTTTCAAATCCACCTATCTTCTACTCAGTAACAGTAGAGGTTCTATTGCCTCTATTCAACATCTTTGGAATTCTAGAATTGATAAGAAAATCTCTGTTTTTATGTGGAAGTTGACTAACTCTTTATTACCTTTTGATAATATCCTAAGAAAACTGAGATTTTGCTTACCTTCAAAATGTTGTATGTGCAATGCCCATGAAGACTCTTTGGATCATTTTTTCAATTCGTGTAGTTTTGCAGTGAGAGTTTGGAAAATAGTTCATCAGTTCATGGGAATTAGGGATAGATTTTTCCCATATATATGGGAAAGAATATCATGCTATTTTACTTACCCTACCCTAAGTTTCTTACATTCAACCATTGTCCGAATTGCTGCTGTAATTACATGTTGGAATCTGTGGAAGATGAGGAATAAATTTCTATATGATTCTGTCAAGCCTCTCCCGGATTTAGTACTTAATCATATAAGGGATCAGATTTTTTTCACTTTTACTGCTAAACCTGTGTTCATAGTTTCCTCCTTTGACTTGAGCATTGCTGAACATTCTTTCTTGCCTCTGATTAAACCTTCTCCAAAGCCTAAAATTCTTAAAATTGCTTGGAGAAGGCCCTGCTCAGGTTTCAAGTTTAATGTCGATGCTTCATGGTGCTGTCATACGAATATGAGTGGAATAGGAATGATAATTAGAGATAATAGAGGTTGTTTCAGGGGTGCACACACTATATATACTCATGCTTTCTCCCCTCTTGAAGCTGAATTGAAGGCAATTAAGTTTGCTCTACAAATGTCGACTGATTACTCCTCACCTATTTGTATTGAATCTGATTGCCTTAGTGCTGTTCAGTTTGCTAATGACCCCCTTACAGCTCACTGGAAAATGTACAATTTAGCTGATGAGATTCACCAATCTTTGGGTGAATTTAAACTGGTGCACACCTATAGACAGGCAAACCTTGTTGCGCATTCCCTTGCAAAAGTTTGTCTTCATTCTCAAATGGACTTATCCTTTTCCACATTCTCTATGCTTTCTAACTCGGTCCAAGGATTAATTAGGCTTGATCAAATTGGTACTCCTTCCTTAAGCTTGGTTCATTAGATCGGATGCTACTGATTTCTATTGATTTTTTTTACAGGTTCATATGGTATATAACAATCTATGTTCATCGCGCTGCTCGATTAAGGATACAAGTTCTGACTAGCTGGATACTGTTGGCTTTATTGGCTTGCTCAAGTTTGTACATGATGAAACACCTACTAAGGGAGGACTAGCTCATTAGAATTTGGAGGGTGATTCTGACTGCTTCGTGTCTAGCTATTGCTATTCACTAACAAGTTTGATGATCCTGTTCCTTAGTCTAATAGTTTCTTTGTTATCCTCCATTTACTTCTTTCATCTTAACACATTATTTTGGAGGCAACAAGTGTTGCTTCAAGAGCTTATGGCTTACTCATGTAAAGCTCAACTAAGCCTCGGCTTCATCTCCTTTTATGTTCGTCTTGCTTTTTTGTTCTATTATACGGCTTGGGAAGGCCTAATATAATTTCCCACATCTACCTTCGAATGGTTTAAGGAAAAAAAATGTTGGTGTGATGTTTTAATTTTAGTATCTGATGCTTGTAGTGTTTTAAGTGTGCAGTTGATGTTTAGTTTTGTTGTTTTGATTGTGTGTGTGATATCTTAGGGTTTTGTTTCAATTTGTGCTAATTTTTGTATTGCTGCTTCTTAGATGTCTAAGAGCACTTGCTCACTGTTGCTGCAGTTGAGATTGGAGTAGGAACTGTAAGTTTTGCTATTTTTCAGATGTGATGTTTTATATACTGTTGTTGATGTTTCTCATTTTCTATTTTCTATGTTTTGTTTGATGTTTGATGTTTTAGGTTTTAAGTATTGTTTTGTGTGTTGGTGTGATGTTATAATTTTAATTTTTTATGCTTGTGGTATTTTCATGTTTAAGTATGCTACTGATGTTCAGTTTTGCTCTTTTGATATTTTAGTGTGAACTGTTTGATGTTTTAACATTTTTATATTGATGTTTTAATTATTGTATTTGATGTTTCACAATTTAGTTGCCAGCCACGTTATGTGTGCTATTGTAATATTTTAATTTTAAGTATTGATGTTTTAATTACTGTATGTGACTTTTTATATTTATTTCATAGGAATACTTTCCAAGCCAGAGCTCTACGATATCATTGATGAGATATTTAAAAAATGATATGTGGAATCATGCTGCTGAAGGTGTTCCCTTGAATAGAGGACATGAGCCGACCTTTGATCTTGGCGTTGGTTGAGTAGAAGAGCCATCCTCTTTAAAACCAGCAGGAGAGAAGGAAAGTTTTTGAATAAGCAAGCAACGAAGGAAAACAAGTCAGGAGAAAAATAGAATTTGATTGTTTGGGATGTATCGTTTGAGAATGATATTTTAAAATTATTATTTAATTTGTTAGAGCCGAGTCACTAGATTGTTGATGTATTAGGTTTATTTGGATTTTTTTAGTTTTTATGTTAGCGATGCTTTAGGGCATTTGAACCTTTTTGTAATGAATGACATTTAACAAGTTATTTCAAATGTAACAGTGGAATGTATAAGTGCGGTGGAACATATGAATATCTTGTTTAAATTAACATCTTCATCAGTAATTTTATAAAACATCAAACAAAAAAATCAAACCATCACAACATAACTATGTAACATCACAGTATGACAGTAAATAATAATCAGGTCTCCACAAGCTGATTTTAGATAAACTGAGCATATGTGTATTTTGATTTTGGAGGTTTAACTAATTCTATTTGATGTTTAACAATTTTTGTTTGATGTGTATTTTAGTTTATACTTGACATTAATCTATTTTAATTTTTTTTTGATGTTTTACTATAATCTAGTATATTTTTAGTGTTTTTATTTGATGTTTTACTATTTTATTATTTTTATGTGATGTTTATCTATTTTAATTTAGTTTATTTTACAAAATTTTTTAACCTTGATGTTTTAATATTTTAGTAGGATAAATTATTATTTGTAGGTGAGGTTTTAGAAATTAGACCCAACTCAAGATAAAGCCAAAATAATCAGACCCAAAGCAATCAAATTGGATCCACTCTTCAAACCGGATCGACCCGGAATCAAACCCGTCGTCACCGTAATCCCTACCGCCGTCAGGTACTGGCAAACGACCGAGCCCAACAAATCCGACAGCTGTGGCGTGCCAATCTGTGTGAATCGTAGTCGAGTCCTCTTCGTAGTATGTCCTCTTCGTGGCCGACGTCTCAGTGGTTGCGTCGCACAACCTTACTGATTCGTTCCTCTGCCGGAGAACCAGAACTCCTTTAACGCCGACGTAATCGAAATAGCAGAAGCTTACAGCGACATTGCGAGGAAAGCATTGAAGATCTTCGAAATCGGAATTGTTGAAACCGGCAACATCGCGACAAAGAACTTTGGGAGTAGGGTTTCGTACTATGCCCACTACGTGATTCCGACCTTCGATCGGTAGGCTTTCAAGCATCGTCGGTTAATTCAGACTCCGTCTCTGCAAACTTGATGGAGATGAATTCAGATGCACCACCGTTGGGAGGAGCGCTATAGCCATAGATTAATAATGACGACGACGGGATGGCTGGGAAACAACATTGGCACGGAGACTATCAAAGCGACGGCGGAGAAGGCGAGGAGGCGAGGCGGCGATGGCGGAGAGAGAGGCGGTGCCGGCCTATCAAGCAAAATGAAGGAGAAAGACGCGTTGTTGGTCTAATTTTTATTTATTTGCTGTTTGGTCCCCCATATATTTTGCATTTTTCATATCACCCTGACTCCAAATTAATTATGTTTTTGCCTCCAAATTTAATTTGACCTTTTCTTATTTTGTTTCTATTTTCTGGTCTCACTATGAGACGATCTTATAGTAGACGGACTTCTTCTTTGGTGGATTGTAGAACTAGTTATTAGATTTTAACGCTTGTGAACTCTGTTTGCTTGAATTTGTACTCACGAATCCTAACTACGTTTCCCTACCATGTCAATATAATACTAATACAGTACATATGCTAAACTCTAATGTTGATTAATATAGTCCACGTCTATAAAAAAAATTGAAATGATCCGGATAAATGTTTTACCATGCGTGCACCAGTAACTTGATATATCACATGGTTTTGTTTTTTTTTTTTGTTTAAACTCATCTGAGTGAGGGGTATATACCCCAAATCTTTAAAAAATAATGGTAGAATGAGAGTTTTAAAAGTACAACTAGAGAGAATAACGTGGAAGCTAGCGTGGAATCTAATTACATAAAGTTGTTCCTCATATTCTTCATCTCGATCCCCTGTCTCAATGAAGAATATGGCCCTAAACCCAAGTCGAGGTCTACTATGACCTTCCATTTTCTTGCATCCACACCCCAGTGTTGACAAGAAGAGGTGACCTCCCAAAGTATCCCCTTGCAACTATCTTCCCCAGAAGAGAAATACTATCTTTTCTGCCTAATTGAAGTTATAAAGATCCTCCATTTTCAACGGATCCATAGCCTCCATAGATCTGCTACTCCATTAGCTTCCATAGATCTGCTGCTCCATTAGCTTCCCTGTAGATATGTTGTAATGTGAATTCTATGTTTTTTTTAAGCTCCCAGATTTTCCTAATTTCTTGAATGGTTTTCCATGGAGGCTTTTGTTGTTTCTTCAAGACTTGTATCAACAATTTATTATCACTTTCAATTTGCAAAGGGCTAATTCCCAGATTGATTGCCATTTGTAGGCCTTTTCGGATTGCACTTGCTTCAGCATGAAAGGGTGATGGGCTTTGTATTTGTTGAGTTTCAGCAATTATCAGGTTCCCTTTATAGTCTCTGATGATTTCCCCAGCGCCTGCTTTACTAAAGTCCAGCCAAGAACCATCTGCATTTAACTTGTAAAATGCTGATAGTGGTGCTTTCTAGGTTACTGCTATAAATCTTATTTCCTTTTGTGGGCTGCCTATTAGTAACCTGGGTATAGCATTATATATATCCCATTTGAAACTAAGGTGAAAAGTCAGATGTAAAGTTTTCCTGAACATAATGATAATGTCAGGTTTTACATTTTCATGATAGTATCTGTTCCTAAAGCACCATATGGACCATACTACTAAGCAGGGGATGATCCTTATAAGTTGCTTGTGTTCTGTAAACTTCTCTTTCAAGTTCTAGTAATATAAGTATCTATCCCATAGTTATGGAGTATGTCTTGTCTAAATATTGAAGACAATATCAATCCAGGACCATAATTTCTTTATTTCTTTGCAAGAATTGAAACTATGATGAATGCTTTCTCCATCCTCCAAACAGAAACAACAAATTGAGGGTAGATTAAAGGAAAAATTGTCTAACACATCAGGTGGGGGTAAGAGTCTATTGAGCATTTTCCAGTTCATAAAACCTATTTTCCTAGGCATCAGAGAAGACCATACATGATTGAAAGATGGAACCACTGCTCTTTTACTTCTGATAAGTTCATAGGCACTTTTCAGTGAGAAATTTCCATTTTTAGTTGGTTTTCATATCATAGTGTCTTCATAATCTTGAAATGTTGTATGATCTTCTTCAAGTTCATAAATAATTGGTTCAGTTAAGTGATTTCTTAGAGGATTTAGGAAGAAATGTCTGTTGGCTAAGAATTCAGCCACTGTCAGATTTGAGAAAGGTGTTTCTAGGTTGCTGTCCCAAAAACTAGATAGTGGACCATAAAATGTCCAACTGGAATTTCAAAAAGAGACATCTCATTTCCCTATCTGTATTTGTGAGTTAATTATTGTTATATCTTGAATTCCTTTAATTTTGAACCATGTTTTCGAAGTTTTATGTTTGTCTGGAATAGTCCACATAAATTGTGACCAGAGAGAATTACCCTATTGAAGCTTCCACCACAATTTAATGGAGAAACTTTTGGTTAATGTGTTAAGATTTTTAAAATCTAAACCATTTTCATCAATTGGATAACACATTTTTGGAAAGGATTTCCAAACTCTTTTTCTTTGTGCAGAATTTATCTTAGAGTTCCAGATAAATTTTCCAAGAAGTTTGTGAATTACATCAATTGTACGGTTTGTTGGTTTCAATATTGTTATCTGATGGATGGGGATGGATGTCAATACATGCTTTATCAAAATCATTTTTCCAGCTTGAGATAGAAACTTGTTATGCCAATTATTGATTTTGGCTTGTAAAGATGATATCATGCTTAAGAAGTATGCATTTTTTTGTCCTTCCTATGTATACTGGGCAGCCTAGGTATTTGAATGGGAAGCTGCCTTGCAACATCCCTGTGTCATTTTTTATATCTGCAATAACTCTTTGAGAGCAGTGTTTTGAAATGTAAAATGAAGATTTTTCAAAATTCACCTTTTGCCCTGTGGCCATTTCATAGGATTCCAGGAAATAATTTACTATTTTGATTCATGATTTTGTGTACTTCAACTGAATGACAGTGTTTTCTGCAAAAGATAAATGAGAAATATTCTTGATTAGATCAGGAAGTTTGTAGTATTGAAGATTTGAATAATGAAATAGGAATTAAAATTCCTTGAGAATGCTTCTGCCATTAAAATAAAAGGCAAGGGAGAGAGTGGATCTCCTTGCTTTAAACCTCTGGTTTCTTGGAAGAAGCCATAAGATGATCCATTTATTAGGATGGAGAAGAAGACAAACTTCAAGTTTCTCATTATTAGGTCAATTATTTGGTTTGAAAATCCAAATTGACCTAGCAACTTAGAAAGGAAGGTCCAAGAAACTCTATCGAAAGCCTTCATCATGTCTAACTTAATTATCATGTTAAGTCCTCTTGTTTTTGAATTAATGAAAGAAGCTAACTCTTGCATTAATAGAATGTTTTTTGAGATTTCCCTGCCCGAGACAAAGTTTGTTTGTTCAGGACTTATTGGGTAAGTCATTAGAGGTTTTAGCCTTTCAGAGAGGATTTTAGTGAAGACCTTATTGATGAAGTTACAGAGACTGATTGGTCTATAATCCTTAAAGGATGAACAAACTTCTTTTTTTGGGATTAGGATTATCAATGTGGAAGATATTGCTTTTGGAATATAGGTTGAATGGAAGAAATCATGCACTGCCTGTAGTACATCAGTGCTTATGATGTGCCAGCATTTCTGAAAGAAGAAACCAAAGAAGCTATCAGGCACTGAAGCAGAGTATCCATCCATTTCTTTAACTATTTTTGTTAATTCTTCCATAGTTACAGGTTTTGTTAGCTCAGAGTTCATTTCTTTTGTAATTAGTCTTGGAATATTTTCTACTATCCAAGCAGTATTAATGCCTGAGGGATCTTTATCTTTATCACATGGTCTAGATTATTTGGTTAAAAGATATATGTAAAAGAATAAGATTTTTATTATACAAAATAAGTATTTACTGGATGATAAAGTGATTTGTCATAAGGAATTGTATTATTAATGGCTGAATATATAGAGGAGTACAATAGAGATAAAATAAGGAAAGAACTCTAATCATACTAATCACAATCTAATCATAAATATGATTTATCCTAACACCCCTCCCCTCCCCCAAGCGAACCATCAGATTCTCAGAGATGCAAAGCTTGGACCTGAAGAACTCAAACAAGGGATGAGAGAGATCCTTAGTGAAGATGTCCACAATCTTTAGAGATGTAGGAACATGACCAACATGAAGATTTCCCGAAGAAACCAACTCACGAATAAAATGATAATTAATGTCGATGTGCTTAGCTCGCTTGTGCGTCACCGGATTCTGAGCCATAA
Source organism: Rubia yunnanensis (assembly GCA_037428765.1). NCBI lineage: Eukaryota > Viridiplantae > Streptophyta > Magnoliopsida > Gentianales > Rubiaceae > Rubia > Rubia yunnanensis. Next base: position 113,062,507 of record CM075061.1, on the reverse strand, counting down.
AGATCGCATTGTTGTTGTCGCAAAGTAGGAGAGGCACACCAGAAAGAGGAACATGAAGATCACAAAGAAAATGAGTTATCTAGATGACCTCAGAAGCAGTTTTAGACAAAGAACGATACTCCGACTCAGTACGGGACCTGGATACAGTAGGCTGTTTCTTCGCACTTCAAGAAGCCAAATTGCCTCCTAGAAAGACAACGTAGCCATAAGTAGAATGACGAGTCTCCAAACACCTATCCCAATCTGTATCAGAATAATCGAGCATCTCAGGAGAAGAGGTTGCATGAAAACTGAGGCCAAAATGTAAAGTCCCTTGAATATAGCGGAGAATCCGAGTGATAGCTAAAAAATGATCCTCCCGAGGGTCCTGAAGATACTGACTGGCAGAATTAACTGCAAATGCTAAGTCCGGAAGAGTGATGGTTAAATACTAGAGAGCACCAACCAAAGAGCGGTACATCGTCAGATTCTTGAACTGAGGAATTGTATTAGTGTGAAGCTGAGAATTTGGCAGAAATGGCATAGAGACAGGAACCGCGTCCAACATACTAGCCCGAGAAAGAATTTCTCAAGCATACTTTGCTTGATTTAGAAGAAGTCCCAAGAAAGTGGGCGTGACCTCCAGGCCAAGAAAGTAGTGTAAGGCACCCAAATCCTTGATAGCAAACTTCTGATAGGTGTAATCAATGAACTACCGAATGACAGTGGAATCATTCCTAGTAAAAATGATATCATCAACATAGACAAACATATAGCAATGATGAGCCACGAGATAGCAAAAATAAAGAAGTATCAGAAGAACTGCAATGAAAACCAAGCGTCAGGAGGTAGGCACTAAAACATTGAAACCATACTCGAGGCACCTGCTTTAGACCATAAATGTCCTTTCAAGGACGACAAACATAGTCCGGATGAGAATGATCCTTATAGCCAACAGGTTGTGCCATAAAGACTGGAGAATATAGAACACTGTTGAGGAAGGCATTCTTGACGTCCAACTGATGAAGAGACCAAGAATGCATTGTAGCAATAGAACTGAAGGTGTGGGCAAAATCAAAACCAGGAATCTAAAAGAAACTCCGAGCTACCAAGCACGCCTTATGGTGATTAACCAAACTATCTGGTTTGTACTTCAACCAATAAACCCTTTTGGACCCAACAATGTTGACGTCCGGAGGGCGTGGAACAAGATCCCAAGTATGCTAACTACGAAGAGCTATTATCTCCTCATCCATGGTAGAAACCCAAGAAGGATCCTGAAGAGAAAAATGATAATCAGTTTGCTCTTTCTGAGCAAGAAGATCCGCAAGAAGACAATGAGCATAAATATATGAGTAATCACGACATTGAAAACCCAGTGGAAGAATAAGTAACCATGCGATAAGTCCTCGGTGATGGAGAATCTGAGAGCTGAGGCGTGGCTGAGAAATCGATATAAGGTACGTCGGAGGTGCCATCGCGGGACGAGACTGGAGCTGTGGCACAACACAGAGTGGGGATGTGACGAGGGCCGAGGCGCCAACGCGGGGTGAGACCGAGGGATGATCACGAGTGGACGCAGGCAAGATCAAGGTGCCATCACGGCTGGTTGCGGGACTAGGCAATGTGCATGGGCTAGCTATGGAAGCAGCTGGCCGAGATGGCTCATCATCAGGAAAACAAAACTGAGGTAATGAAGCCGAGTCTGGCAACGGTGCTGTCACATGATTTGGATTAATATAGGCTGAGACATCAAAACCTGAAGATGAAGAACCCGTTATTGATGTCAAAGCAAGAGGAAAAATAATTCTCGTCTAACCGAGCATGGCGAGTAACATGGACCTTTCCAGTAGAAGGGTTGAGGCACAGAAACCCCTTATACTGCGAGTTGTAAACGATAAAAATACACGAAATACTATGGGGAAACAACTTATGATTAGCAAATGGAGGAATGAAAGGAAAAACCCGGAAACTAAAAGGATTAAAATTACTATAGATAGGATGCCGACAATATAGAATAACATAAGGTGTCGATCCCTGCATCACAGGAGTAGGCAACCAGTTGATGATGTAGACAACAGTATTGAAAGCATCATCCCAACGGGAAATCAGAAGATGTGAGTGAAAAAACATCGTGAGACTCATCTCAACAACATGGCAATGCTTGCGTTCTGCACTCCCATTCTGTTTTGGAGTGGACGGACCGGAAACCTTATGATGGATACCTTTCACTACAAAATGGGACCTGAGTCTAGTGTTCAAAAATTCAGTGCCACTATCACTTTGAAAAACTTTAATTTTTTTTGTTGAAAATTGATTTTCAACAAGTGCCTTAAAGTGCAAATAAGTGTCAACAAAATTTGATTTGCAACGAAGAGGGTACAAGCAAGTAAATCTCAAAAAATCATCCATAAATAATGCATAATATGCAAAGCCATTACAAGATAACATCGGGGAGGGACCCCATAAATCACAATGTATTAAATCAAGAACATGCTCAACACGTTTAGGTTTCTCAACAAAAGCCAACCGTTAACCTCTTGCCATAACACAGGGGGCACATGTATGCGTTTTAGGCAACAAAGAAGAAACTGAAAGTAAACTAGTAATCACTGCACTAGGAACATGACCTAGGCGTGGTTGCCACAACTCATATGAAGCTCGAAACTTATTTTGCTGTAAAACTGAAACAAATGTTGTACCTTCCCGGCCCACGATGACCTTGGTTACTTTGTTCTAAATGACAAAGTTCCAATCATCAAATGTAATCGCTACACCCATATCTCTGGTTAACCGACTAATAGACAGTAAATTCTTAGTAATATCAGGCACAACTAGAACACCAGACAAATGCAAGTTCTCAGAAACTTTAGAATCACCAATATGAGATATCATAATAGGGGCACCATTACCAACAAGAACACAATATTTACCAGTAAAAGGACTGACACTTTCTAGGCCTGAGGCAGAAGACGACATATGACCTGTAGCGCCGAAATCAAGGTACCAAATTGACAGTAGAGAAGAAGTGTCAGACTGCTGAGAAGAGTGATAATTTTCTGCCAATGAGTACTTGCTAGACAACGAATCTGTGCTTGCATCTAGTAACACGTCACAACATAATGACCGAGTCGTCCGCACTAGGAGCAGTGAGGCCGACCGTGACCAGGGACCGGGCCATCCGCCTGAGAACCAGAAAAGGGCTGCCTGCCACCAAATTGCCTGGTACGGCCGGTGCGTGAAGGCCACACATGGCCGCCTAGATTCGGTATGTGATCCAACTCATCGTCGGCTTGAGGTGCGTCGCTAGTCTGGAATACAACTTGTCCAGTGGATGGTCCTGAGTGTCCCTTTAAATTAATAAAAAAGCCTCGTGGTTTTTGGTACGGGCAAGAACATCTGCATATAACGGAGTGGGAATAACATTAATCAAAGGAGCAAAAAAATTTTTATACTCAGGACCAAGAGCATTAATAAACCAGACAATTTGATCAACATTCGAAATCGGATTACCCATGATAGACATTTGTTCAAAAATCTCTTTAAATTTGAGATGAAGTTCATAAACAATACCAGACTTACGAATACCATGCGCATTTGCGCGAAGACGGAGAATGGTGGAGGCACTGCTATTTTGATAGATGGGAGGAAGATTATCCCATATTTCTTTGAAAGTGGCACAATCTGGGAGTTCCGCGAGAACTTCGGTGGTGAGAGAGGAAAATACGAGACTGCAGAGACATTGATCTTCATCAACCCATTGATCATACTCTTCTTTTGCTTTCTGATAAGCCGCCTTGGGATAAACCTTGCCACCACTTTAAGGAGATGTGATGGTAAGGGCATAGGAGAGAGTATGCAGCTGTTGAGGGATAGACGGATGAGCCTTTGTACCATCGATGAATCCATACAGACCTTGAGGACGAAGAACATAACCTGCTTAACGCTTTCAGAGAAGATAGTTAGATGGAGTGAGTTGAATCTGCATCATCTGGAGTAGAGTGTCATAGGAGAGTTTTTCTTGAGCCATGAGAAGGGAGAGAAGGCCGCCAAAAAATTGATCGGAGAGGAGGAGGGATTTTTCCGATCAAAAACATTGGAGGTTTTGGATCAGAAGAGGCTCTAATAGCATGATAAAGTGATTTTGCTGTAAGGAATTGTATTACTAATGACTAAATATATAGAGGAGTACAATAGAGGTAAAATAAGGAAAGAACTCTAATCATACTAATTACTATTTAATCATTAATCTGATTTATCTACGGATGACTTCATTCAAAAAAAAATATTTAATCATTAATCTGATTTATCCAAACATTGGACTTATTAAAACATGAACAATAATTCTATGTTGTTCGGGTTAGAATGATCCATAAATTAAGAATTATTGTATTCACAGTACTCCCTCTATTTATTTATGATTGGCACACATTTTATTTTCATAAGTATCTTTAAGTTTGTCATCTTTTCTTTAATGGGTAAATATGAATCATTCATAACCACCCATTAAACTGTTTATTTTTTTCTTCATTCAATTTTCTCTACACATTTCAACTTGCAAAAAATAAACAACACCTAAAGTTATGATGTCAAACATAGTGAAACAAATGGAGTATAATATAGTATGGAGAGTTGTAAGATTGTCTAACAGGTAGACCAAATGGTAAAGTTAGTTTTTATAATTTTTAAGATCAGATTGTAATTGTTTATATTTTGAAATATAAATTTAAAAATTCATAAACAATAAAATTTTTGTTGCAATAAATAAAAACAAACATAAAATATCCTATTAGTAATTTTGTACATAGTAATATACTTATTTTCCATTTTTTTTACAAAGTTTGACGATTGATATTTTTTTTATAAATTATAAATATTAAAATTAACACGAGTATTTATGAAAGACAAATTAGTCTTGGGAAAGACCGTCTTTCCATAGGTTTATGGAAAGATTGAGTTTAATTACAATAATAGAAAGGTAAAAAAAATTATTTGCAATACTAAAAACTTATTATGCAACACGGAGTAGTTATAAGTTTATGACCCGATTAATGCAACCCAAAAATTTTATCTTCATTTCTTCTAATTTACAGTTTAAACATTGGTCTTTCAAGAGACGGATTCTTCACGAAATATGTCACAAAAATTTTAGAATGAAAATTTTAGACAAGGAGACATACAAAAAGTTGAAAGAGAATATATATATACACACCTTATATATATATCTGTTAGGGCGAATGATCTCAGACCTCCTCCAACTATCGCCATTGGACACTTTTGGCCCCCCAACGATCATTTTGTCCCTGAACTAAAAAAAGTGTTGAATCGTAATCCTTCCATTTGGTCAAAGCATTAAGTAATAGTCAAACGTCAATTTTAAGGATAAAATAGTAATTTCTCATTTCCTTTTCTTTTTCCCTTTTCTTCTTTTTCTTTTCTTTTCTTTTCTCCTCTTCTCTTCTCCCTCTTGAGCAGCGCCACCTCCCTGCTCCATTTTTCTTCCACCGGCTTCTTTTTTGCCGTTGAATTCCTCTGCTCGTCCAATTCCTCTGCTCCCCCGATCGAGCAATCGCTGTGTCGAGCAAAGTACTACTGCCGCTCCAACTTCACTCATCCTGGTGCACTACCTCCAGCCAAACCGATATTAGCCACGCTGCTCCTTTCCAATTGAAGAGGAGCCAAGTCATCGATAGCGAAGACATAGTAGCTCCGTGCGCAACCTCACCCGCGTCGCTTATCTATGTGAGAAGAATCCCAACTGAGTCAATCGACGGCAATGCGAGGCCACTCGAACACCTCCACGCTGCTCCAATCCACTTGGAGCAGCTGGAGGACGCACCTCCATCTCACCGCTCAAGCTTCACCGATGTAGTACCATCCTAGCCGTTGAACTAAGCAAATCGCCGATGAAGCGAATGAGGTTCTTAGTTTCTTTGTTGGACGAGTTGCAGGCGAATAGGGGCTGAGTCGACTCAGTTGTGGGAAGGAATGGGGAAATGCAGAGGAGGACATTGATGAGACAGAGTAGAGGCTTCATTGTTGTGAATAAGAAAAGGAAGGGTATCAGCGGTGAAGCGGCGGTGAAATGATTTTCTACATTTGCTAGGGTATTGGCAATTTTGCTAGCGGAGGAGGATGTGGTCTAGCGGCGGAAGGAGGTTGTTTTGTCTAGAAGAATAGGATGGAGGGAGGAAGGGATTGGAGGGTTATTTTAAACAATGTGAAAAGTCTTTTATAGCCCTTATTTTTGTTGAAAAATTATAAACTAACGACATTGACTTCTAATTTAACGGTTTGACCGAACGGAAATATGAATTGATACTTTTTTTAGTTCAGGGATGAAAGTGATCGAAAAAAAATTGGGGGGCCAAAAGTGTCAAATGACGATAGTTGGAGGGGCTCTGAGGTCGTTCGCCCTATCTGTTAAAGGTATATTTTTTCTTGATACCGGTGAAGATTAAAGACAATTAGCACATATTATAAAGGTATATTTTGTTAATTAATACCGGTAAAGATGAAAGACAATCTGAATATTTCCTTAAGTTATACATTTGTAAACTGATTGACAGTGGTGAGATGAGATGAATTCGTGATATATGTGCTACCCTAGGCCAAGGATGTCGTGTCGATTATTTGAATCTTGCTTCTAAATTAATGGAATAAAAAATTGAAAGAGTGATTTCCCAGAATGATTATGATATTATTGAATGAAATAAATGGAGTACAAGAGATAAACTATGACTAAAATAACTCTAGCCTAGTTAACAAGATAAACACAAGTTATTCTAATCTAATCATCACATTGACTTATTCTAACACTCCCTTCAAGCGAAGCGTCGGATGCTCGCTGATAAAAATCTTAGATCTGAAGAACTCGAACATCGGATGAGAGAGACCTTTGGTAAAGATGTCCGCAATCTAAAGTGAAGTAGGAACATGAGCAACTTGCAGCTTGCGGAAGAAATCAACTCTCGAACGAAGTGATAGTCGATATCGATATGCATAGCCCCCTTACGAGCAACTGGATTATGCGCTAAGAATATGGCACTGTTATTGTCACATAACAACACCGGAGAACCAGACAAGGGAACTCAAAGATCTCGGAGCAAATGAGTAAGCCAAACAACTTCCGGACAGTGTTGGCAAGAGCGTGATACTCAGACTCAATTTTGGAATGAGAAAATGTGGACTGTTTCTTGGCACTCCAGGAAATAAGATTTCCACCAAGAAAAATAGCATATCCATAAGTGGATTGGCGAGCCTCCAAATAGCGAGCCCAATCAGCGTTAGAGTACCCAGCACCTCCAGAGAACTAGCAGACTGAAAAGTAAGACCAAAATGCAAAGTACCCCGAACATACCGCAGTATCCGAGTAACGACAACAAAATGATCGTCTCTAGGATCATGAAGATACTAACTGACAACATTGACCAAAAAAGCCAAATCAAGATGAGTATTGGTTAAGTACTGAATGGCCCCAATTAGAGAATGATACAAGGTTGGATTAAAAATGGTGGACTGATCGAACTGTGTAACTGAGAACCTGGCACAAATGGTGTAGAGACTGGTGCGGCATCAGACATCCCTGCACAAGTGAGAATGTCCCGAACATACTTTGCTTATCCAAGAAGGAAACCTGATGAAGTAGGTGACACTTCTAGGCCAAGAAAGTAGTGAAGAGTGCCAAGGTTTTTAATCGCAAACTCCCGATGTGTCTGATCAATGAACTGTCGAAGGAGAGTCGTTCCCTGTAAGAATGATGCCATTGACATACACCAGGAGATACAGTAATGATGATCCTCGTGAAAGAACAAATAGAGAGGTGTCGCCCGAGCTGCATTGAAAACCAAGCAGAGTCAAATAAGTGCTGAAGCACTGAAACCACGCACGAGGAGCTTACTTATGTCCATAAATGGCTTTCCGCGAGCGACAAACATAATCTAGATGAATAGGGACCTTGTATCCAACAGGTTGCTTCATACAAATTGGAGCATCAAGGAAGCCATTAAGAAAGGCATTCTTGACATCCATTTCGTGAAGCGGCCAGGAGCGCATTATGGCAATGGCAAGAACTATCCAAAAAGTGAAGGCTTCGATCATATGACTGAAAGTGTTGTCAAAGTTAAAACCCAGAATCTATGAAAAACCTTGCGCCACAAGTCTATCCTTTTGATGCTCAATAGTGTCATCTGGTCGATACTTTGGTTGATAAACCCATTTGGAGCTAACAATGTTAGCGTCTTAAGGGCGAGGCACCAAATCCTAGGTGCGCTGACCATGAAGAGTTGCCATCTCGTCATCCATAGCAGAAACCTTATCAGGATCTTGTAGGGCAGTACGATAATCTATGGGCTCAGACTGAGTAAGTAAGGCAGCAGTAAGACCATGGGCAACAATATCTGAATAATCCATGCTCTGTATAGCCCCAGTAGCTGACCCAGTAGCCATCCGATGGGTCGAGGTCGATGAGGAGAAGCCAGATGAGTGGAGTTGGATGCGTTAACTGGTGAAGGGGCGGCCAAAATGGGCGGAGACTGGGCGGTCGGACTGGCCTCCGGAGATGCAGGTGGCATTGGCTAATGGATTGGAGTTGGATCTGTAGCACAAATGAAGCAAGGGGGCCAGAGGAGATGGAGTCGACACAGGAGAAACTGTAGGCAAAGAAGGTGCCGAGTCAGAATCGGGATCAAGAAATGCAGAAACATTTAACACTAAAGGTGGAGAACCGATCACCGAAAGAATGGATGGGGTAAATGGAAATCACGTCTAGTGAAATGAGTATATCGAGTGACATAGATTCGGCCAATAGTGCGATAGAGACACCAGAAACCTTTATATTGTGAGTTGTAGCCAATAAATACACACGGAATACTGCGAGGAGACAGCTTGTGGTCGAAAAGATGGTGAACAAATGGGAAGACTGAATAACCGAAATTTTGAAAATTGGTGTATATAGGAGCTTGGCCATTAATAACTTTATATGGTAATCTTCCTCCAAGAAAAGGAGTGGGAAACGATTTATGGTATAAGTGGTTGTAGCAAAGGCATCACGCCAGTGGGAGAGAGGAACATGAGAATGATGCGACATAGACAAACCCATCTCAGCAATGTGGCGGTGCTTGTGCTCAAATCGAGCGTTCTGCTCAGGAGTATACGAGCAAGAAATATGATGTTGAATGCCCTTTGTCTGAAAGTGAGAGCGTAAGCGACCATTTACGAACTCGGTCCCCCCAATCACTCTTAAACACCTTAATGGTGGAAGAGAGCTGGTTCTCCACAAAAGCCTCAAACCGGCGATAAACATCTCAAAAATCATATTTGCACCTCAGTGGGTAAAACCACAAGAGTCGGGAATAATCATCGAGGAAGATAGCATAGTAGGAGAAACCATCAGCAGATAAAATAGGAGATGGCCACCATAAGTCACAATGAACTAGATCAAATACTTTAGCAGCACATTTATCATTTGTATAAAAAGATAAACGCTTCCATTTAGTCTTTTCACACGCATCACAAAGGGTGGGTTTAGGCAAAACAGATGAGACAAATAAGCATCCAAAAGAACGCAAACCAGAAATAATGGAATGCAGAACATGACCAAGTCTAGCATGCCAAGTTTCAAAAGGCGTACGCAACTTATTTGACTCCACAGTGGACAATAAAGCAGATGCACCATAGTCTAAAAGATAAAGCTTATTTTCACTATAACTGTGACCTAAGGTTTCACCGGTGATTTTATGCTGAATAATAAATGAGCGATTATTAAAGTAGACAACAGAGTTTAAATCTTAAGTTAATTTTCTAATCGAAAGCAATTTTTTAGTGATATCAGGCACAAGAAGCTCATCATAAAGAGACAGAGACTTAGAAATCCGAGAATCACCAACATGAGTAATAGGAAGTGTAGAGTCATTACCAACAATGACACAGTGAGAACCACCATAAGGTTTCACATTATCAACAGCGGCCCGAGAAGATGCCTTGTGTTTTGTAGCACCAGAGTATAAAATACACTTCAATCTATGGTGCCTAAATTCTGAAATACCACCAAGAAGAACCATACTGCAAAGTGGTAAAAGAGGCAAGGACAAATAATTAATGGAGCAAAAAATAAGGGTGTGCAAGGCGCTTGGCGCAGACAAGAGAGCTAGCACATGGGGCCATGCGCGGGTGACAGAACAAGCATGGAGGGGCTTTTGGCAAGCAGATCTCACGCGCCAATATTTTTGCTGAGACGAGGATGTCAGGCTAAACTTTGAACCACCGCATATGAAGGATGCCAAAAATTGCTCGAAGAATGCCCACTGCTTTTGAGTCGCCGTCGAAGACAGCCGAGTGGGAAGATGTCATGGCTTGGATGGAGACAGAGATCGCGATCTGACCGGCGAGAATAAGAAAGGGCCAAAGATGCCAAAATCCACTACTGATGTTGGAGAATGAACCTTGGAGATGACGCCAAAAATATGCTACGGGAACAGGTTGGGGAACCGCCGGAGTTGATCAATGCCGCCAGAGAGAGATGCCAAAAATAGCTGAAGGAAGAAGTCTTGGCCGGAAAACAAGGAGACGCACTGCACTGCCTGAGGAGATGCCAAAAGAATCACTGTCAGAGGTCACCGTAAGTTGGCCGGAAGATATCTGGAACATGACCGGCAGTTTTCTGAAACCAGGTGGTGGTTTTGTCTACCTGAAAAAGAGAGAGGGGGACGCGGCAGAAATAAAAAATTAAGGATTAGGGTTTGGGATTAGAACTTGTTCTGATATCATGAAAGAATGATTTTCCGTATTGATTCTGATATTAATGAATAGAATAAATAGAGTACAAGAGATATACTATGACTAAAATAACTATAAATCTAATTATCACATTGACTTGTTCTAACAAAAATACTAGAAACGAATGTTTACCACAGAGACTCGGATCGATATCTATTATTATGGCCAAGCTTCATAATAGTGGTTTGAATGTTTAGACGTTCACCTTACTTAGTTTTACGGTTTACATTAAAAATGAGGGGTGAGTCTCCTGACATGCGGCATGTCCATAACTTTATGAACATACCAAGAACCTATCTTCAATTGATAAAAAAAATATAAAAATCACGGGTCGGGTCATAACAAACCCTTCTCTTCTCCACTGCGTTTCTTTCCTTCTTCTTCCTTTTGTAAACCAACCAGTGGCCATTCCTCCTTTTTCTTCTTCAACCGATCTGCAAACATTCCTCCTTCTTCGATCGATAAATTTCTCAAACATTCCTTCTTCTTCGATCGATAAATTTCTCAAACATTCCTTCTTCGATCTGCAAACATCCTAACCGACCAAATCCCTTCTCCGATTAATTCGTCTTTTTTCCCGATGAAATTTTCAAACGATCGGTTAGTGTCCGGCAAAATTTGCAATCAGCTCTTCGCCCCGCAACAAGATCGACATCAACAAATTTCTATTTTAAATGAATGAAATTCAGTTTCAAGAGGATGAAATTTTGCCTAATAGTGTCCAAGATATGTTTTTTTCACACCCGATTGAGTTTATGTTGTTTAATTTCCTTCGATGTAAATTATTGTTGTTGAAAATTCTGAATGCATTATGCTGCTATGAACATGTTAAAAACATGTGGCAAATATTCAAAAAGTGAACTATATGCTACTGAAAATTTTCGTATATACTGTATACCTATTACCTTACAATACGTATTGTTTGTATTAAAACATGCATTTGTTTTAAAAGATCTGAATATGAATTATGAAACTTTTTGATGTGTCCATTTTAGATGGTTATTTTAGGCTTTTTAGGATTAGGTTTTGTGCAATTTTGTGCTCTACATGTGGCATTTTGCCTTGAAATCATCTAAGGAGGGATAAAGGCGGCTTTGACGTTTTTATCACTTTTTAGATGATTTTGTGTGACAAGGTGATTTGTTTGAAGACTTTGAAGATTTGAAGACTTTGAAGATTTATCTTTGAAGATTTGAAGATTTGAAGACCTTTACATTTGAGCTTTTTGAAGACATGAAGAAGTGAAGAGGTGAAGAAAGGAGAGCAAAGCAACGGGTGAAGGATGGTCCAGGGTTCTCAGAATTTTCCGAGAAGAATCAGCCTTCAAGAGTGGCACCATTGGATTCCTCTTCTCGAGCACTATAAAATCGACTACAAGAACTCCCGAAACGGATAAACGGTTCACCCGGAGGAAGCAAAACAAAACAGCAGGGCTGAGTTACTGATTTGGTCGCGACTCGCGATGAACTTGGTCGCGAGTCGCGACGACGGCTTAAAATCAGCCCTGCAGCAGCTCTGTTTCTCCTCTTTTTCTTCCACTATAAATACCTCTTCACCCTTCTTCTCCAAGGCCTTAAGCCCGATTTTTGGCTCCAAAACCCTAGATTTTCTTCCATTTCTTCTTCTTTCTTTGTAGCTTTTAGTTCTTTGTTATGGGTTTTGTTTATCTAGGTTAGTTTTGTTCTTGGGAGCAAAGGATTGAAGCTTCCACTATCTATGTAGCAAGAATTCATTTATATCTATCTATTTGGTGTTTTTGCTATTGTGCATTTATTGTGCTTTGAATGTTAATTGTTGATTGCATTGATGTTATTGAGAGCTTGATGATATGAAATGCTTGGATTAATTGTTAGCTAGGGTTTGGGGGATTTGGGTTAATTTCCCCCCTGTTCTTGTTAGCAATGTGAGAGTATGAATTAGAGCTTTCGATTGTGTTAGTGTGTTGACAATGTGCTAGGCAAATGTGATTGATGTCGAACTCTTCGTCACGTTCGTTTGTGTAGGAAACGAGAGAGTCATATGCTCACGGATGAATGTGCGTTGCACGTTCATCCAATCTCGTGTAATTGCATGAATTGGTTCAATGCCTAGTCACGGTGTAGTGGTCATAGGCATTGCCAAGCTTGTTGGTCCTTCGTGCTAAATGCCACCAATGTCGCCTTGAGTTGTGGTCGCGACTCGGGAGCCATTGGTGAGGTTTGACGAGAGATGTCGAACTCACTCTCGCAAACTACGAACTAAGAAGGATAGGAGTTCAATCTCCACGACAAGTAGTTGAAGTATTGAATAGGTGATTTAAACTCATTCCTGAAGCATTTGTTGTTTGGCGTTTATGTACTCTTGACGGTGTGTTTCACTGCATGTGTGCCATGAGTGGTTTGAGCATAGGGAGTGCTTGTGTGGTTGAATTGCTTAGGTGTAGGAACGTGACAACTTCCGTAGCACCTTTGCATGAAGATCTACGAGCATGAACTTAGAACTCCTTGTGGTGTGTGTGCTGTGGTACTTGCTAGATGGGGTGTGTGATTGTTGGGTCATGAATGCTATATGATGGAATGTGTGAATGATTCGATGAACTACATTAGATGTGGAAGTGGATATCCGTTGCCCCCAAGGCATTTTATCTTTGTAGTTTAAAACCTTTCTTTTTCTTAGTTTCGTTTGATGATTAGCATAGTCACTTGACGTTGCTAGTTATCTCGTATTTTTATCTTTGTTAACTTAGGAACCAACCAACCAACCAACCCCCCCCTTTTACTCGCTTTTAAGTGTGTGTATATATATTTATTTACTCCTAGCCTAGTATATCAACCATTTGTGTGCTTAGACGCTTAGGAAGATCCCTCTTCTCATTGGACGACCCCGATTTGCCACTATCTACCTAGTTGTAGAAAGTAAGCACTGAGGGCTTATAAATTATCTTTTGGCGCGCGGGCGCGACGACCGCCCGCGCCTGTCAAAATGGCGCCGTTGCCGGGGAAGAGGCGTTTATTCTTAAGTATTTAGGTGTATTTGGTTGTGTATTAGCTAGTTGTTTTTATTTTCCACTACTTGGTGGTTGTTTTTGTTCGGAGTAGGTATTGCTCGAGTTCTTGGTAATTTATTTTATCGAGAATCCTTGCACTATGATTCCGAACTTTTGAAAAATTTAAAAATTAAAAAATTTTCTTAATGGAGCGTCTCACCTTGAGGGAACTCATGATGAGAAGAGAGGCTCAACAAGCAAGGTTTTGTAGGATGTGTCATTCCGATCATCCTACCGAATCTTGCCCTTTGTTGTGGGAACAGCACGATGACCGAGAAAGAACCCTTGGTTTCCAAAACCATGGGTACTATGAAGAGTGCTATCCAGAGGTAGGAGATATTGGTTTTCAAGGGCAAGAAGCTCAGGAATGCTATCCATACCACAACTCTTACAATCCGGAATGGAGTGGTAGTCCGGATTTGTGGTATGAGAATGAGCCGGATAACCAAAATTACGAGCAACCTAGTTGGCCATCACCACCCTATACCATACCCCAAAACCAAGCCCAACAAGGAAGTTCAAGTTTGACACGTGAGGATGTCTTAAATACCATAGCAAACTTGAACTCCTTTACTAGTGAGGAGCCGGATACCCAGCTCTCCTCTAGTGTTGGGGCCATTGAGGGGCATGTGAGGAACATATTAGAGGTATTGGCCCGCATGGAAGCTCGTGATTCCGAAAACACACCATCCCAACTTGAACTCGATGATGCGGTGAGTGAAGTCACCAATAAAAATGATTTTGAGTTTGAAAGGGATGAGGAGTTGGTTGTAGAGGATAGAAAAATGGAGGAAAAGGTGATAGTGCTACATTATCCATTAGCATTGTCACCCCTTCTCCCACCTAGTGAACCAACTCTAATATTTTCGGAAGTTTTGAGGGAAACGAGAGAGGAGCCAAAAGACTATCCTAAGCTCCCTAACCACTTAATTCCCTTTGAACCATCTCCACCTCCACAAGACTTTCCTCTTGGAAGTTTTGTGCCCCCACCTCTCTTGTTTTGGATGCTCATGGTGAAGAGCTTCAAGCCTTCACCATACGGATAACGTTAGGGTCGTGCCGACGACCTTAAAAATACGGAGCTTCGTCGTGCCGACGACGTTAAATAAATTCGGCATTTCTTTTAGTTTTTGTTTCTTAGTTTGTATTTCTTAATTTGTTTTTGTTGTTGTTTTGTTTTGTTCTTTTTATGGCATGTTTTTCTATGATTTTGTAGCAACATGAAGTGCATTGCAATGAAGGAGATGAAGGAACGAGATCAATGAACGAAGGAAGCAAGCTTGGACAGTTGGTAAGAAAACGAAAAAATTTTAAGCCTGGGGTACCCTGCCGTCGCGAGTCGCGATGGGCTTCGTCGCGAGTCGCGACGAACAGGGGAGCAAAATCCACTCCCAGCGCCAACTTTCCGCGAGTCGCCCTGACGTCGCGAGGCCTGTCGCGAGTCGCGACCAACCATGTCGCGAGTCGCAACGAGCTCAGAAAATTTTGAGCTCCCGGGCTCCACTTTCCGCGAGTCGCGATGACTTCGCGAGGCTCGTCGCGAGTCGCGACACCCTTCGTCGCGAGTCGCGACGAGCTCAGAAAAATTTGAGCTCCCGGACTCCACTTTCCGCGAGTCGCGATGACGTCGCGAGGCGAGTCGCGAGTCGCGACCTACTTCGTCGCGAGTCGCGACGAGCTCAGAACATTTTGAGCTCCTGGACTCCACTTTCCGCGCGTCGCGATGACGTCGCGAGGCTCGTCGCGAGTCGCGACGAACCTCGTCGCGAGTCGCGACGTGCTCAGTAACTTTCGAAATTTTTTTTTTTTTGAGCCCGGATTTCAAGTTTCCAAGCTTCCAAGTTTCCAAATGATTTTAAACATTGCATGATCTTTCCTTCTTTTCCACCCAACACTCCCAAGAACTACCACATCTCCACTCATTCTCAACCGTCCTACATATATTGACATAAGAACATTCTTGCATCTTTATAGTACATTTATTGATTGTAGTATGCCGACTACATCATTGTGATCGTAAGTTCTTATCCTATAATGATGCTTGTATACATGTCAATATATGTTAGATATTTTTCATGCATAATCTTATAGTGGTGATTGAGGGTTGATTGGTTGTTCTTTGACAATACTATGGTTATTAACTCTTGATGCTAAACCTAGTATTACATATCCTTATGTACTTGTGAGTTTAATGTGTTCTTCGTGGTGTAGTCTTGATCAAACGGCGCCATGGAGAAAATGCTTTTCTCGAGGGGTGAGTTCTTCTACGGCATTTTTGCTCACCCTTCCGGTTTCGAAACCTATCTCGGGACCATCCAAGTACTTGGATATCGCCATATCACCGGCGAATTTGCGGAGATACGGGTGTCACTCTAACTCCCTTACCTTGATTTTTATTGTTTTTGCCTTACGTGTTTACATTGAGGGCAATGTAATGTTTTAAGTGTGGGGAGGGGTTAGAGGACTCATATGCATGCTAGATTGTTTTGGAATGCTTTTTGCTACTTTTCATTGGAAAAACATGAGAAAAAAAAATAGAAAAACAATAAAAAAAAAAAAAAAAATTGGAAAAAAAAAAAAAAAAGAAAAAAAAAAAGAAAAAGAAAAAGAAAACCCGCTAAGTTGAAAACCCGAGAGGGCAACTTAGGCAACATTGGGGGCCCGGATAGGTCGAAAACCCTTAAAGGGCGGCCTAGGCAAAAATGAGAGGCTAAAATGTGCGGAAAAAGGTGAGATGTGAGCTAAAGAAACATGATGTGTGGCTAGGATGAAAACTCGAAAGAGCTCCTAGGCAAAATGAGAGAGAGTGAGAGAAATTGAAAAATGCTATGATTTCACTCATTTGCCGGCGTTGGAGTCATAAGGTTGCGGTTGTCACACGGATGGATCGGGTAGCTCAACATCTATAGACCTCTTCGGATTGGGTAGCTTAGTGGGTTAGGAAACGAAGTGTGGTTATGAAATTCTTGATCTCTTTATACTTCGTTTTTGGTTGATATATTGGCATTAGGTGAAGCATGTGTTTAAAACTTCCTCTATGGTTTTAGCTTCATTTTGTGTCATTGGATTATGGGAATATCAATTCTGGGCTTTGAAATATTTTATGGGTAGTGAATTGATAAGTGGTAGGTTTAGTTAGATTTAGGATTGGGGATGTGTGTGTGAAAAAAAAAAAAATTCTCATGTGAGCTTTTATTTTGGGATTTTTGATATTGAGAGTTTTTGTGAGGCTTTGATTGGGGGATTAGTTTAGGTTTTGGATATATCATTTACTCCGTGTGCTTGGTTCTTTTCTTACTCGAGGACGAGTAAGGGCTAAGTGTGGGGATATTTGATGTGTCCATTTTGTGTGGTTATTTTAGGGGTTTTAGGATGTGGATATGCCATTTCCTCCGTACGCTTGAATCTTTTCTTACTCGAGGACGAGTAAGGTTTAAGTGTGGGGAGGTTTGATGTGTCCATTTTAGATGGTTATTTTAGGCTTTTTAGGATTAGGTTTTGTGCAATTTTGTGCTCTACATGTGGCATTTTGCCTTGAAATCATCTAAGGAGGGATAAAGGCGGCTTTGACGTTTTTATCACTTTTTAGATGATTTTGTGTGACAAGGTGATTTGTTTGAAGACTTTGAAGATTTGAAGACTTTGAAGATTTATCTTTGAAGATTTGAAGATTTGAAGACCTTTACATTTGAGCTTTTTGAAGACATGAAGAAGTGAAGAGGTGAAGAAAGGAGAGCAAAGCAACGGGTGAAGGATGGTCCAGGGTTCTCAGAATTTTCCGAGAAGAATCAGCCTTCAAGAGTGGCACCATTGGATTCCTCTTCTCGAGCACTATAAAATCGACTACAAGAACTCCCGAAACGGATAAACGGTTCACCCGGAGGAAGCAAAACAAAACAGCAGGGCTGAGTTACTGATTTGGTCGCGACTCGCGATGAACTTGGTCGCGAGTCGCGACGACGGCTTAAAATCAGCCCTGCAGCAGCTCTGTTTCTCCTCTTTTTCTTCCACTATAAATACCTCTTCACCCTTCTTCTCCAAGGCCTTAAGCCCGATTTTTGGCTCCAAAACCCTAGATTTTCTTCCATTTCTTCTTCTTTCTTTGTAGCTTTTAGTTCTTTGTTATGGGTTTTGTTTATCTAGGTTAGTTTTGTTCTTGGGAGCAAAGGATTGAAGCTTCCACTATCTATGTAGCAAGAATTCATTTATATCTATCTATTTGGTGTTTTTGCTATTGTGCATTTATTGTGCTTTGAATGTTAATTGTTGATTGCATTGATGTTATTGAGAGCTTGATGATATGAAATGCTTGGATTAATTGTTAGCTAGGGTTTGGGGGATTTGGGTTAATTTCCCCCCTGTTCTTGTTAGCAATGTGAGAGTATGAATTAGAGCTTTCGATTGTGTTAGTGTGTTGACAATGTGCTAGGCAAATGTGATTGATGTCGAACTCTTCGTCACGTTCGTTTGTGTAGGAAACGAGAGAGTCATATGCTCACGGATGAATGTGCGTTGCACGTTCATCCAATCTCGTGTAATTGCATGAATTGGTTCAATGCCTAGTCACGGTGTAGTGGTCATAGGCATTGCCAAGCTTGTTGGTCCTTCGTGCTAAATGCCACCAATGTCGCCTTGAGTTGTGGTCGCGACTCGGGAGCCATTGGTGAGGTTTGACGAGAGATGTCGAACTCACTCTCGCAAACTACGAACTAAGAAGGATAGGAGTTCAATCTCCACGACAAGTAGTTGAAGTATTGAATAGGTGATTTAAACTCATTCCTGAAGCATTTGTTGTTTGGCGTTTATGTACTCTTGACGGTGTGTTTCACTGCATGTGTGCCATGAGTGGTTTGAGCATAGGGAGTGCTTGTGTGGTTGAATTGCTTAGGTGTAGGAACGTGACAACTTCCGTAGCACCTTTGCATGAAGATCTACGAGCATGAACTTAGAACTCCTTGTGGTGTGTGTGCTGTGGTACTTGCTAGATGGGGTGTGTGATTGTTGGGTCATGAATGCTATATGATGGAATGTGTGAATGATTCGATGAACTACATTAGATGTGGAAGTGGATATCCGTTGCCCCCAAGGCATTTTATCTTTGTAGTTTAAAACCTTTCTTTTTCTTAGTTTCGTTTGATGATTAGCATAGTCACTTGACGTTGCTAGTTATCTCGTATTTTTATCTTTGTTAACTTAGGAACCAACCAACCAACCAACCCCCCCCTTTTACTCGCTTTTAAGTGTGTGTATATATATTTATTTACTCCTAGCCTAGTATATCAACCATTTGTGTGCTTAGACGCTTAGGAAGATCCCTCTTCTCATTGGACGACCCCGATTTGCCACTATCTACCTAGTTGTAGAAAGTAAGCACTGAGGGCTTATAAATTATCTTTTGGCGCGCGGGCGCGACGACCGCCCGCGCCTGTCACTTTTCCAAGAGGTAATGTATAAGTTAAATTACTGGCTCTTCCGGATGTACTGGAAAGCTTTCATTTTCACCTCCCCTCTAGATGCTGTTTCTGCTTTAATAGCTCCGAAACCATCCATCATTGCTTCAATTCTTGTGTCAAGGTAAACCTGATCTGGAAAATGCTCAACACCACTTTTAGTTTACCTAACCATCCATTCCAACTCCTATGGGATCGCTTCTACTTCTATTGGTCTACTTCTGATTCTCCTCATCTTTCAAATCTGATCAGAGTACTCCCTTGCATTGTCAATTGGCACCTGTGGTGTGCCAGATGCACTTACTTCCACGAGGGCATAAGGCCGGACTTAGGGTTTCTTTTTAGACGCATTTTATTACACTTAAATGACACTATACTGGCATTCGATCTGAAGTTCACATGGTCTCTTGGCCCGATTCCTATTCTTCTATGCCATAAATCTTTCAAGCCTAGACAGGTCCGGATCACCAAATGGTTAAAGCCCCGTGGTATCAAACTAAATACTGACGGCGCTTTCAACAATGGTGCGGCGGGCATCGGTTGCATTCTCAGAAACCTCAACGGCCAGGTATTAGTAGCTCTATCCAAACCCATACTGTCTGACTCTGCTCTGCAGGTTGAAGCTACTGCCTTACTACACGGGATCCAGCTAGTGCGAGAGCAAGGCATCACCAAGGTCGACATAGAAACAGACTCGAAACTTCTACTAGGGATGATCCTACGCCAATTCAAAATACCGTGGAGACTGCTTACAACGATACGAGAAATCTGGTTGCTACTACACGGAATGACCTACACTTTGTCACACATCTTCAGAGAAGCGAATGGTGCAACGGACTCCCTCGCCAAGTTGGCATGCCGGAAGCAAGTGTACAGCATTTTCGGAGCACTGGATCTTCCCCCACCAGTGGCGGGTCAGGTAAGGTTAGATGCAGCAGGTACTCCCAACGTCAGAATAGACTAGAGTGTAGTTTGCAAGTATTGTAACTTCATTTCAAATTGTCATCGCTGATCTTCTAGTCCTTTAGTCCTTTGTATTATTCCTGTTAAGATCATCCGATACACACTCAGAGGTAAGGTATTACGTCCCCCTCTTTCTTTGTACTCTTTTTTCATATTAATAAACGGGTGGGGGTCTGCCAAACCCCCCACCATCACAGGTGGATTTATATAAAAAAAAGTATAAGTTAAATTATGAATAGTTTGCATTTTGTTAAAACATGCACATGTTATCCTACAACTAGTATATGTTATATTTTACTCAGAACAAAGGAGACTAAAATTTGACAATTTAAAATTGTCATATTAACTCTGCATTATTTACTTTACAGCATGTATTGTTAAAAAAAACCAAGTATCTAATTAAAATTTGTCAATTCCTTTTATGAATAGAAAAACTTTGTCATGAGGTCGTGCATAAGTTACCTTATTAATAGTTTCTGTTTTGTTAAAACATGCATATATTAGCCTCCAACTAGTATTTCTTATGATATACGTAATAGAGATCACATAATTTTTTTAGTTTTTCAAATTTTTATATGTACTGCGTTTAATACCTTATAATATATACTGATTACATTAAAACTTATATTTGTTTTAAAAAAAACATGAGCAGATTTCCATGATTTAAATCAAAGAGAGGTCATAGAAAGTCTTACCGGCGTGAAAGTACCACATGTAAAGCATTGCATACTTTGTATAAAAAAAACATGCAAATTTGGACAATTTTAACCCAAGGGAGCCTCTCGACATCTAAACAAATTTGAAAGATAAAGTGCTCGTGATAGAAATCTTCCATTAGGGAACTTACAATTATTACATTATTCCTATCTAAATTAACTAACAGCCTCTAATACAATGATTCAATTATTAATTTTCAAAAATGGATCATCTTTGAATCTTCAAGTTCAGTGTCATCTTCATCTGAATCCTGCTCATGTCAGAATGTCTTGTAAAGTCCAATGTCCAATATTCTCCGATTCCTTAAAAGTTATAACCACTTCAAGTTTAGATCCAACTCCTGCAAAAAGTCATACATGTTGGATATTAACAGTTGTAGCATATAAGCAAATAGATACATTTATTAATTCAAAATAAACAATAATCAACAATGAAAAAAATTCAAACACAATAAAACTAACAAGTACATACTGGATAGTAACAAATGCAATATATAAGTAAACAAATACATTTCCTGATTCAAAACAAATAACCAACAACAAATTTATATAAAACAAATCATACACAACACAATTAACAAGTACATAATGGATACTAATAGATGCAACATATACGTAAATATGTGTTGTTCCTAATTCAAAACGGAAAATCAACAACAAATGAAAATAAAAGGGCATACATAGTATAACTGACAAGTACACACTGAATACTAACATATACAACATATATATGAACAGATGCACCTCGTAATTCAAAACGAACAATTAACAACGAATGGAAAAAAGGTCATTCATAGTACAACTAATAGGTACATGTTAGATAATAACAGCTGCAACATATAAGTAAACGATTGCACCTCTTAATTCAAGATGAACAATGAACAAGTTTGTTGGAACAACAAGAGGACAATTCAAAACCAGATCTTAGAAAACGCACATAGAAACTCAAAACACTTTAAACGATGTCTATCCAACGCTCAACAAAATAAAGAACAAATCAAACAAAAATTGTGTAATAATACCGTCGAAAATAAACCCTAGATATATGACATACCTCATCCTGCGAACGATCGATGAACAACCATTGAAGAAACAAAACAGCGACGCCGGAGAAGAATCGGAGAAATGAGCAAACGGAGAATCACGGAGAAGGGGTGCAGAAATGTGTGGTTATGGAGAAACAGAGAAGAGACAGAGAAGAGATTTAGAAATCTTCAGAGAGAAGAGAGAAATCGCCGAAAAAAAAAGAGACCCTTATCGCGGAGAGGGAAGAAGAAGAGCGACAAAAAGAAAGAGGAGCCTGGGTTATGATACAATTTAAATGTTAATATTTTATTAATTACAAACTAAACTCCATTTTGCAGAATAGTCTCTAGTCTGTTCATACCTTATGTAAATGTCGTCTTTCTTGAGACTTTCTAAAAAATGAGAGAATGAAAAAAGTGTCCCACCAACCTTTAATTGAAATTCTTAATTGATACATTTTTTATATTTATTTTGGCAAAACCTTAGAAAATATCGTTTTTCCATAAGTTTATGGAAAGACGAGATTTAACTAAAATAATAAAAAGTAAAAGATGTTAGTTGCAATATTAAAAATTTATTATACAATGTGTAGTAATCATAAAATTTATAACTCAATTTATGCAACCCGAAAATTTTATTTTTATTTCTTCTAATTTACACTTTAAACCTTCTTAATTCCATAACTTATAGAAAGAGTTCCCATAAGAGACGGTCTCATTTCTGTTTCTAAAGATAGTTGATTTTTTTATTTATATGATGCATAATAAAGATTAGTGATAAGATGGTTAATATCGGCACTCACTCTTTATGGAAGTAAAATTTATAAACTTTAAAGGCAAAGTCTTGGGAAAGACGGTCTTTTTATAGATTTATGGAAAGACGGAGTTTAATTCGAATAATAAAAGGTAAAAGGTCTTAGCTGTAACATTAAAAATTTAGTATGCAACGTGTAGTAGTTATAAAATTTATAACCTGGTTCATGCAATCCGAAAATTTTATCTTCATTTCTTCTAATTTACACTTTAAATTTTGGTATTTCCATGACTTATGGAAAGACCGTCTTTCAAGAGACGCACTCAACTTTAAATACCTATAATATTTAGTAATATAACAAATAAGTAAGGGTCAACGGCAGAATGGGGGATCGAGCCGGTGTGGATGCCCCGGTTAAATCTCGGTGATGAAGAAGGTATCATTCAATCCCGCTTCTTTAGTACCGGCTGGTTAAAAAATGGTGAGGGGCGTACGAACTCTGCCCGGGCGATGATTTTGGCGACTGACAAACCATAATAGTAGAAGGAATCGCCGATTGATAGAATTTGTCATTGCCGGAAAATAAATTGCAGCGACCAGTGAAACGAAAACGAAAGAAGAGGAAGAAGACATTTTAATGTAATAACTGAAAACTCAATTTCTTACTTGGGTCGAATGAAAGATTAAAAATGAGGTACGGGCCTTTACTTTTTTTTCATAATTACGGACCTTTACTTGACTAGTACCCACTGGCCCAATTGTTTAGTTACCGTATTCTTTAAAAAGGAAAAAAAAAATATACTCCCTCTGGTCCACTATATATGACTTCATGAAAATGACACAATTTTTTTTGAAAAGAGAAAGGAGAGGTGGAGATTGAATTGGGAGTATAAAAAGTAAGATGTGTGGATGAAAATAACCTAGTATTTACCAAAAGAAGAAGGGGCCAAAATAAAAAAAATCATCTCAATAAGGAAAGTGGGACATAATTAGAGAACTAGAGGGAGTATTCCTCTTTTAAACAAATCATTCTTTTTCTTATTATTTTTTGCAAGCAACTAATTATTTCCAGCTCTTCGTATTCTCTCCATCCCACCTTTAACTAAACAAAGTATATTATAATTTTCAAGATATTTTTACACAAATAATGCCCTAAGAAAATAATATTTATAAAATAGACATTATGATGAATATAATAATAATATCCCCATCGATCATTTTAGTTACGTCTTATAAAAATTTTGATATTTTTTAATACACATTACGACAAATTTAACAATATATTATAATTTAATGGTCATATCAATATTTCTATACTAATTAAATTTATTATTATATGTATCTTGAAAAAGTTGACAAAAATTAAACAGTTACAAATGGGACGTAGTAAGCAACTATGTTAAGTACTCATTCGTCCATCAGCCAAACTGTCGAAGGACACCGCACAATGTGATCGTGCGCTGATGACTTTATATTTTGAGGCAGTGGCGCCCTTACACAGCATATGAAAGACCAACAAATAACTCTTCGTCTCTATTACCCCCCCCCCCCCTCAATATATTGGTCTGGTTCAAACACGGGTAAGGGTCAAACTCGAGCAAATAGAGTTTATTTCACAAGTTAGCAAACAATTTCGGCTAGCTTCTAGCAAGTAACAAACACTACTAGAAAATGGGTACATAGACACTGGTATATTAGTGTTGGAGCTGCTGGGTTTAACATAGGCACCGATTTTGGGCAAAAACCTTGAACTACTGGTGCCTATGTATATTTGGCACCGGTAATCAAATACTTGTCTCAAATACCAATGCCTACGTATATATCCCAGCACTGGTTCACCAATTACCTGCGCCACATGACGGTGCCTATGTAAGAAAAAGCTGGTAAATTTATTAATTTCGTCCTCGGTAGACTAAAAATGAACTATAAAGATGCTACAACCGGTGCCTATGACCGGAATAATATTTTTGGCGAACCAAATTTTGGTGAAAAAATAGCTAGCACAGGTATATGAAAAAGATATACCAGTGCTAGAACTAAAAAGTTGGTTTTTGGTAGAAAAACTTCATTAATGATAGTTTCTGGAGGGTTTGAGCATTGCATGCTCACACATGAAGACTCTTAAATGTATAATTTTATATAATTTGGTATGTTATTGATGATGGAATGCGTTAGAAGCGGTTTGTATGCGCGCGCGCACACACACACACATACATATATATATATATATACATACATATATATATATATATATATATATATATATATATATATATATATATATATATATATATTATGTGTTTGATCATGTTAATGTGGCTTGCATTGAAGGCATGAAATGTGTTTTTTTTGGTAGAATTGTTGATGTAATTAATGCCTTGTTTAGGAATGTGAAATTGATGGATATGTTATGCATGTTGTTATGTGATGTTGTACACTAGGAATTTTCAAATAGATTTTGCATGATTAGAATTTAGCGTGGATATGAAGATTGTGTGGAACTATAATTGTTTCACATTCATTAATTTTTAGAGATGTAACGTGCAATTGAGAGGCGTAAGCATGTGTATGGAAACGCTAGTTGGTTGAATGATGAATATGTTATTTTCGTGGAGGAGTTTTTAGAGCACGCCTATGGTCGTGAGAAGTGAGTCTTATGTCCTTGTCGTGATTGCATGAATCGTAACCATAGTGGTGATAGAGACATGATGAAACTCCATTTGATTAGGAGACAGTTTGAAAAGGATTATTTGGTTTAGACGTTTCATGGTGAAAAAATATCGCCGGAGGTAGTTGTTGGTTGTGAAGGAGAATATTTTGGAGATGTAAATTTGGATGACATGTGTGAGGAGGTAGTGGATGAATATAAGGGGAGCCTAAGGTTTTGTCAAAATTTTTAGGTGAGAAGGATAGACCGTTGTACCCGGTTGCAAGAAAAATGACATTCATGTCATGTTTGATGAAATTGTTTAATATGAAAGGTGTTGGTTTGTGGAGCGACATTAGCATGAATAAGTTGCTAAAGTTTTTGAATGAGAACCTTCCACCTGCGGGTTACTGGAAAACCTCTACGAAGTCAAGACAATTTTGTGTCCACTAGGAATGGAGTTTAAAAAAATACATGGTTGTCCCAACGATTGTGTTTTGCACAAGGGTGAATGGGAGAATGAGGTGGCTTTCCTGTATGACATGTGTCGCGTTATAAGAAAAGGAGAAATTTGGCTGTCGATGTAGATGTTGTTGTAAAGCTAAAGAAGCGGGCCCTGCTAAATGCATGTGGTATCTTCCAATTATTCCGAGGTTGAAGTAACTATTTAAGAATGCTAATGATGCAAAGAACATGATGTGGTACATGGGAAGGGGTTCTCTTGAAGATGATATGATTCGTCATCCGTCTGATGCCGATCAGTGGAAGAAATTTGATAAGAACTAAGAAGTATCCGGACTTTGCAAGTAAGCCTAGGAATTTGAGGATGGATTTTTGTATCGATGGAATGAATCCGCCTGGCAACATGTCGTCAAAACATAGTTCATGGCCGGTTATGCTTGCCATAAACAATCTTCCTCCGTATTTGTATATTAAGAGGAAATATGTGCTGATGCCTTTGTTAATTTCTGGTACCAAACGGCTCGGAAATGACATTGATACATATAGGAAATAATTTTAAGGTCTTGATCACCTTATAATTTGCAAGTAATTAAGAAGGACTCATCATAGTGTTCATTGTACGTCTGATATAATTAATGAGCTCATAGTTGCTTCTATTTTCTGATACATATAGAATTGGGATCATGTGAGACAACCTATCTTATGTGAGACTAAATCCTAACCACTAAAATTCTTAATTTAATGGATATGATTAAAACACAATTACCGGAATTCCTTAAATCAAAATAGTACTACAATTGAAAAAACACGGATCCTCTTATCGGGTAAAAGGTGGGTTATTTTAAAAGTGGACCCTTTTCCATTCTCTTCCTCCCGTTGAACGAATTTCACTGCATCACATTCCTTGAGCTTCTACCGTATCGCATCATTGTTATGTTCGCCAAAGACTATAACCATCGCCGACTATGTCCATTGCCAACTATGTCCGCCGCCTGCTCAACCATCACAGTATAACCCCTCTATTCAGGTATATCATATATCTAACTTCTTCCTCTTTTATCTTCTACGCTTCTGTAATTTTTTGCAAATCTGATGAATTGTTTTGGCACGGTTGGAGATGTTCAAGGCGAAGATTGGAGTGCCCAACAAACCCAACTATGGACATGCCTAGTTCATCCACTGCTCCAGCTGCAGTAAATGCTATCAAAGGTTAAATTCGTTGTATTTTCTCGGATCTTATTAACATATTATTGAAATTATGAGTCATATGCAGAAAATACTTATGTTCTTTAGTTAGTAAAATCATATCGTTGTAGCCTTAGGATTTTATGTTGGTTTAATTTATAGCAATGAACGAAAATATGTATGGTCCTTTGTGTGTCTACAAAAACTTTTTGTTGAAAACCTTTTGTTTTGAAAAGAAGCAATAGTAGAAAAGAATTTTAGTTTTGAAAACAAAGAACTGTGGGCGTGATTGATCACTGTCTTTGGAACAAAATTCTCCTAACCCATGGTGCAAGGTTCAACACAGGCGTTTGTTTCCCAAGGTACCACCATACCTCACTAACTCGTGCACTCAAGCAGCGAGGAGGAACTCGTATTATATGCTCAGAACTCGGAACTTTAAAAGCAGGAGAATAAGAGGAAGAGAGAGTAAAAAGTGTGTTTTTGATCTGCTTCCCAACTGGCCTTTTATAGGCGCTCAACTCAACAACCAAAGAGTAAAAATTCTGGAACGTGGGAAGCAGTTCCGCATGCACTGGAACGTGGAGTCTGTTCCGCATGACTGAGCAAATATAGGCGGACTGAGTAAATATATGAACTGCAACGACTCAGTTAAAAAGACTTATTAAAAATAGAAATATAGTTTTAAAATGTTTTGATCATTTGAAAAGTCTCATAGAGTTGAACTCCCAGACTGACCGGGATCAAAAAATTAATGCGGGCTTAAGACCGGCCCATCTGCACCCTAACATTTTAGTCATTCATTTTCTAACCTTGTTGATACAATTTCGAGTTAGTTCTGCATAAATTGATTTATTATCATTGACATTGAAGATTCTAAATGTGTTGCGATTCTCATTTTATATTTTGATGATCAATAAAAGCGGTCTGTGTTGAAATTAATTGTTTTTTCATTATTAGTATTGGAGTAGATGAATGTGTTTTCGTAGCAAGTGTTAATTTATAGTCTGATACTCATTTGCTCTTGATATGGACCAGCTTGTCCCTTTGTTGGAACACAACTCCTTGAACTGGTCTACAACCAGGAGTAACCTCACCTCCTTCTGCCACTACACGACCATCAATTCCACCGAAATCCAGATCCGGGTCGGTGGAGATAGTGAAAATTGTTGTTTATGGAGGTCTAATGGAGTCAATAGCCAGCTGAAGTGTTGTTTACTCCGTAACAGCTTTCAATTCTACGACATGTAAGTCTTTGGATTAACATAATTCAATACTTTTTTACAAAAAAAAGATCAATCAGGGATTCAGGAGTTTCATGAATACCCAGAGGTGGTTGAAGTTTAACTTGTAGGTTCTTTAAGTTAAGATTGTACATGTTTCAAGTTATACTTATAGGTTATTTAGGTTAGTTTCTTGGTGCTTCAAGTTATATGCTTTTAGGTTCTGTAAGTTAATATTGTAGGTGTTTCAAGTGTACCTTTAACGTGCAATTTTAGACCACTGCACTCAATTTCTCTCTTTTCGGGCTTAGCCTGTGTTTCCAGTCCATATATTTCCAAGGTTAAACTGAATAATGATGTATTGAATTTGAGCTCCTTCCCTTGTTTGCGCTCCATGGTCCTGGTGGTTTACCTAGAACCAATTTCAACAAAATTGAACGGAGGGATCACATACTGGTAAATAAATAATAAGTAATAATATATCTTTGAATTGTATGGGTGATCTACATATGTTCATAGAAAATAAAAGATGTGGGCACATTGATCATCACAATGAACTTTGGGTTTTTTCCTTACAAGTCTGAAGCATTGGTGTTATTTGTACTGATGTATTTGTCCCTTTATTGGTCACATTTCACCATAATATTTTAACTTAATGCAAGCCTAGATTTGTGCAGCTTGGCAGATGTAGAAGGCTCAAGAGGTGCTTGTGCAAGTAGACAAGAAGTTTGGTGTGAAGCTGACTATGTTCCACGGCCGAGGTGGAACCGTTGGATGTGGAGGTGGACTGTCTCATCTGACTATCTTGTCTCAGCCTCCCAGCACGTTTAATGGATCTCTTTGTGTCACTGTCCAGGGGGAAGTCATCGAGCAGTCATTTGGTGAGGGACATTTGTTCTTAAGAACTCTGCAAAGGTTCTAGTTGCCACTCTCGAACATGGAATGCATCCCTCGATCTCCCCAAACCCCGAATGGCGTGCCCTACTTGATGAAATAGGTGTCGTTGCTACTGAGAACTACTGGTCCACTGTCTTTAAAGAGCCACGCTTCATGGAATACTTCCGCCTTGTAAATAAAACTAAAGACGACTCTTTCAACTGATCATAACATACACTTGATTAGAGGCGACGAGCATTGCTAGAGCGTGAGAGAAGGCGTGTCCAACATTTAGAGTGGTTGCTATGCTAAGTACATTGATTTGGCAAGGGAAAAAGAGCCTAGTATATGGAATGCTATTAAGTTCGGCACTGGTATTCTGCTCTGCCTTTCCCACTGATAAGTTTTTTGTTCGTTTAATGACATGTTGAATGATGTTGAATAAATGACTTCTGTTTTTACAACTATTGACAGTGCTGGAGAATGTTGTTTTCATTGGAGTTGTGTAATGGCTTTCATAGGTTCTCTTGTTTTACCTGCTTCTTGTTTGTGATGTTTGATGAAAGAAAAATGGCTGAACTCGGATATTGTGATTGTAAATGTTGTCTTGGATTGTTCTAAACGCTAGTAATAAACACACATGTTATTCTGATCCAATGCGATAATTGGTATATGATTACAATGACTCTCTGGTATCTTTTTCTTCCTTGTCTACAATGCATTTTCTTTTGGGATTGTGGAATGATTGTTGTTGGTGTAGAAACACCTCAGAGTTGTTTCATAGGCTGTGAAAATGGCACCATTCACTACGAATGCTCTGGCAACCGTGTCCCTAGGCCTCACCACAACAATTTGTATTCCTCTTCTCAAACAATTTGCTTGAAGCAATCAGCAATGCCACTGTACTTAGGCGTGGTTTGCACCTTGAGTCGTGTTTTCTAGACTTCCAAAGGGTAGCACGACATCCAGCTTGCGACACATGCAAGGTCGCTTGCTAGGAGCATGGTTTTGAATCTCTCCAGCTCGTTCTTTCTGCACCCCGTATGAAGCTTCTCGCACATATCCTGCCCATTCTTTCTACACAGGGATGGAGCTTCTCGCGCATATACTTGTACATCCAGAAGTAGATTCCGTGAGCCGGTGCATCTTTGAGGACGGGGACTGTTAGGACACGATAAGTGCCTCTCGGGCCTTTGTTCTTGAATATGGTTCTTGTAACATCCAGAGGGCCTTTTGGATGGATGTTGGTACTGATGTGGAACAAAAGTAAAAGCACCTACGCTCTACGCTAAATATAATTTAAACAAATAATCAAACTTGAACGAATTCTTAAAGCACCAAAATACCATTTTAAAGCACCAACACCTTAAAGTTAAAGCACCTACAAACAAAAATAGAAGCACCTACACTCTACGCTCAAAGCATTTACAAGAAATAATTAGACTTGCGTGAAAATTTTAGAACACTCATTTTCAAGCACCCAAACGTTTAGCTTAAAGCACCTACGCACATAATTTGAAGTACCTACTCATTAACCTCAATTTAATTTAAACAAATAATCAAACTTAAAGCACCAAAAGTAACATTTTCAAGCACCCACGCCTTTAACTTGAAGCACCTACAAACATAACTTGAAGCACCTACCGCTCAACGCTAAATATAATTTAAACTAAAAATTAAAATTGCATGAAATTCTTGAAGAACCAAAAATACCATTTTCAAGCACCAACATCTTTAACTTAAACCACATACAAACAAAAGTAGAAGCACTTACGCTTTACGCTCAAAGCACTGATAAGAAATAATTACACTTGAATGAAAATTTTAAAACACTCATTTTCAGGCACCCACAACTTTAACTTAAACCACCTGAAAACAAAACTAGAAGCACTTACGCTCCACGCTAAATATAATTTAAACAAATAATCAAACTTGCACAAAATTCTTAAGTTGAGGGCCCATATGATCTTATGTTTTGGTCAAAAGTACCAATATGACCTTGTAAAATTTGAAAGTGCGATTATAACCATATTACTCCCTATGTTTCACTAATAGTGACACCATAAGTTTAGGTGCTTGGATTTAGATGAAGAAAATGAGTGGATGAAATTGAATTTAGAAAGTTAAAAGTAGAATGAGTGGATGAAATTGAAGGAATCTTGCCAAAAATGGAAAGTGTGTCAATATAAAAAAAAATAAAAAAGGAAGGTGTGCCACTAATAAAGAAACGGGGGGAGTATTTGCTTGAAAGTGTTAATCTAACACTGACAACCTAAATTTAGCCGGAAATCAATAAAATGACCATTATATCACTAATTTTAAAATATTAAAAAATAAATAAATTGAAAAAGTCCTTTTTGCCCTCCCCTTTTCTTCTTCTTCTCATTTCCTTTTATCTTCTATTACAGAGCTGAACCCTTATCTGACAAGCCCAAATTGCATAACCCTTCTTCTTCTCATTTTCTTCCACTCCGGTGCCTCACTATTTGTTGAGGATTTGTTCCACTGTGCCCAAATCGCAGAACGAAACCTGTAGGAAATAAGGGTAATCATCTGTGTCTATTAATGAACTCAGGATACATTATATAGCACATGATACCTATATAAGCTAGGAAAAGGTAATAGAATATAAATACAATTACAAGTAATATTCTATTTCCTTAACACCCTCCCTCAAGTTGGAGCATGGGGATCAGAAATGCCCAACTTGCCAAGTAATGAATGAAATTGGTTACGTCCGAGAGCTTTGGCAAATAAATCCGCAGGTTGATCTGTAGTGCGGATATGATGAGTAACTATAGCACCAGACAGCACAAGATCCCGGACAAAATGACAATCAAATTCAATATGCTTCGTACGTTCATGGAACACTGGATTTGCTGCAATATGAAGAGCAGATCGACTATCACAAAACAAACGCATAGGAGCAATATGTGCAACCCCTAAGTCTTTCAGTAAAGACCTAAGCCATAACAACTCACAACAGGTAACAGCCACAGCGCGATACTCCGCTTCAGCAGAAGACCGAGAAACTGTGGGTTGCTTCTTGGTCTTCCAAGAAACTGGAGAATCACCAATCATCACAAAGTAACCGGAAAGAGAACGCCGAGTAATAGGCCAGGCAGCCCAATCAGAATCACAGTAAGCAGTCAACTGTAACGGACTACGAGAAGAGAGAAATAAACCTTGACCAGGATGACTCTTCAGGTAGTGCAACACACGAACAGAAGCTTGTCAGTGAGGAACACAAGGGGAATTCATGAATTGCGCAAGAGTGTGGACTGAATAACTCAGTTCAGGATGAGTAATAGTCAGGTAGATCAGGCGCCCAACCAGGCGTCGATACTGCTCTGGGTCATGGTAGGCTGGACCTTCAACACGTGCCAAATCATGTTGTTGCTCCATCGGAAAGTCAGTCGTCTTAGAGAAAGATAAACTGGTATCCGATAAAATGTCCAAAGCATATTTCCTTTGCGAAAGGAACATCCCATCCGGTCTTCGAGCAATCTCTATGCCCAAAAAATACTTAAACAGACCAAGATCCTTCATATGGAAACAAGAACCTAAGTATTTCTTGAACTCAGAGATGAGCGAAGAAGAACTACCAGCAATAACCAAATCATCCACGTAAACCAGAACATGTAAAGAAACTGATCCACGAGAAAAGACAAACAAAGAGTAACCGGCCTTACTCTGAACAAATCCAAATGCTCGTAAAGCCTAAGCCAGTTTAGCAAACCAATTTCTAGGAGCCTGACGAAGACTATAAAGAGATTTCTGTAGGCGACAGACCTGACCAGGCGGTACAGCGTAGCCAGGTGGAGGACGCATGAACACTTCCTCATGAAAATCACCATGGAGAAAGGCATTATGAACATCTATCTGATGCATTTCCCAACCACGAATAACTGCAATGGACAGAAACAAGTGAACAGAAGTCATCTTCGCAACCGGAGCAAAAGTCTCAGTATAATCAATTCCTTCAACCTGATGATTCCCAAGAACCACGAGGCGCACCTTATGACGTTCAATAGTACCATCTGACCGAAACTTCGTCCGATAAACCCATTTGCATCCAATAGCCTTCTTGTGCACAGGAAAAGGAGACAAAGTCCATGTCTGATTTCGCTCCAGTGCAGTAAGTTCCGCAACCATAGCATCTCGCCAATGAGAATGATGGGAAGCCTCAGAGTAAGTAGTGGGATCTGCACTAGAAGTTACAGCACCCAAAAATCTAGAATGCATACTAGAAAAATTATCACAATTTACATAATCAGTAAGAGGGTAGAGAACACCTGAGGAAAGTGATGAAGCATGAGGGAACGTAGTCGAATGGGGGGGTCTTCAGTGGTAAGAGCACAAGCATAATCATCACAATCATAATCTGCCAAATACGATGGTGGACGACGAGATCGAACACTATGTCTGGTAGAAGGTGGATCGACAGTAACTGGCGGAGAAGTACCGGTGACGGATGGTGTAGGTAGAGCGACGGTGGCCGACAAAGAGGAACCGGCATCGGGTGGCGGAGCAGGGCCGATAGATACCAGCATCGTGACGTCGGAGATGACCACGTGGAGTTGGTCGGTGACTGCCGTTGGTGAATCAGTGGCGTTGGCCGGCGTTGACCGGTCGGCATTGACCGATTTTGACCCGCTGGGGTTGACCGACGTTGACCCACCGGCATGGACCGGCATTGACTGGCCGGCGTCGACCGGCGTTGAATGGCCGGCAGTGATCGGTAAAACAACAGCCGGCGTTGGAAAGCCGACGTTGACTGGCAGTGGTTGATCGGCTGCAGAAGGCGGATCAAAAAATCTGTGCGGCTCGGGTGAGAAGGAGGAATCTGACAATGTTATGGTGGCGCCGCCAGGTTCAATGGATGAAGCAGAGTACGGGAACTGGTCTTCAAAGAAATTAACATCCCAGGTATTAAAGATCACTCAAGATTCCAAGTTGAGAAGACGATAACTTTTCTTTCCGGCAGGATAACCAAGGAACAAACACCGCCGACTTCTTGGTGCAAACTTGTCACGGTATCTGGGAACACGAGCAGCAAAACACAAGCAGCCAAAAACCCGTAGAGAAGAGTAATTGGGCGCCTGGCCATAGAGTAACTCAAAGGGAGTACGACCGTTGAAAAGCTGAGTCGGGGTTCGGTTGATCAGGTAGGCAGCAGTAAGAACACATTCTCCCCAAAATGCAATAGGAAGATTGGCTTGAAACCATAAAGCACGCACCACATTGAGTAAATGACGATGCTTTCTTTCAACTTGACCATTCTGTTGCGGAGTATCAACCATAGATGTCTCAAAAATGATCCCAGATGCGGTAAAGTGAGACCGGAGAGGCAAAAATTCAGTGCCGTTGTCAGCCCAAACTCGTTGAATTGTTCTTCCCCACTGGTTCTTGACCAAGGCACTAAATTCTAAAAATCTAGAAGCTACTTCAGATTTAGCTACTAACAAATAAACCCAAACAGCTCGGGAATAATCATCTACGATTGTCAAAATGCACCGCTAGAGGATGGAGTTCGATAAGGCCCCCAAACATCACAATGTACTAATTGAAATAATGCAGTAGCATTTGTAGAGCTCAATGGAAAACTATGTCTAGTCTGTTTTGCTCTGTAACATACAGAGCAATGTATAGTAGTATTATTGGTGCTAAAATCAAGAGTAGGAATAGAAGACAATACCGTAGATGATGGATGACCAAAATGCTGATGCCATAAATCAGATGAAGAAACCGAAGCAACTGTCGGAATAGATTGCAGGATATGAGGACGAAGGCGAGTATCCGATAGACGAAGCCAATAAACCCCCCCTTTCTGTTCACCCATGCCAATCACAATCCCCGTACTGATTTTCTGTAAAATGCAATAATTTTCAGTAAACAAAGCTAGACATTTTAAGGCAGATAACAATCTAGAACATGATAATAAATTGCATCGCAAAGTAGGTATGTAGAGCACATGAGTAAGGGTGACATCACCAAAACAAATAGACCCATATTGTGTAGCAGACGACACAGATCCATCAGGTAGTATAACATTCACAGTGTTGGTAGCAGTAGTAATATCAGTAAGAGAACCTTTGTCACCAGTCATGTGATATGAGGCTCCCGAATCAAGAATCCAAGGTAAAGTAGACTTACCTGACCCATGGTCAGATAACGAATCAAACTGATAAATAAATGTATGGTGGCACTCCATTGGTCGTCAGATAGAGCAGGACCAAAATCAGATCATGTAGGTAAGCCAGAGGAGGCGGCCACCGCAAACTCTTGCGGCGACGTCACTACGCCGGTGAAAAGAGCCATAAAACAAATGGCAAGAACAATTAAATTGAGAGAAGGGAGAAAATTTGCTGAACCAAAGCCAAAAGAGGTAATGTGACGTGCGCCTACAGTCTGGCGCGTGCGGCTCACGCGCTGTGAAGGGTAACTGCGCGTCTGATGCACCCGCGCGTGGACTCGCGCGCTTCTGGAAGGTCGAGCGCGTGAATCTCACGCGCGTCTCACTTCGGCGTTGTCTGTGATGGCTGCGCGTCTCCCGTCGCCGGAGTCGAGAGTCGAGACCGTTGTTAGGCCGGAGTGGTGAGTAGAGTAGAGCTATCCGGCTGGAGTTGAGAGCGAGAACTACGATCGGGAGCGGAAGAACTACGATCGGGATTGGGAGCGGAACTACGATTGGGATTGGGAGCAGGTGCAGGCCGGCGGACGGAGTCGGAAGCGGAAGCAAGTGACGGTCGACGGAGCGGGAGCATAACCGGCGGCGTGGTGGTGGCAGGACCGGCGGTGGGCTGAAGAAGGAGGGGGTTTTTTTTAACCCTAAGAAAGAAAGGTAGTCCGGATCGGCGGTGCGTGGAAGTCACACACTGACGATGGCGGAAAATTTAGGACGGTATTTTAAGGTTTCAGGATTTTAGGCTCTGATACCATGTAGGAAATAAGGGTAATCATCTGTGTCTATTCATGAACTCAGGATACATTATATAGCACATGATATCTATATAAGCTAGGAAAAGGTAATAGAATATAAATACAATTACAAGTAATATTCTATTTCCTTAACAAAACCCAACTCCTCGAATTCCTTCCTTCTCCGAGTAACAAGGAGAAAAGTGGGGCCCAGATGGAACCGGTAGTGCTCCGACTTCTGGAGGCTTACTGGGCCGTACCCGTCCCGGTTTGGCGTTCTCTGTTGAAATCCCTCGTCACCGAAAAAGCCACCGGTTCCAATTCCTGTGAGTCCATTTCCACGGCCTACGCACTGGTGACGTGGCTGCAGAAGCGTAACCTCTGCTTCTCGTACGATTTTCTCTACTCGA
The DNA here is from genome assembly GCA_037428765.1 of Rubia yunnanensis. Lineage (NCBI taxonomy): Eukaryota > Viridiplantae > Streptophyta > Magnoliopsida > Gentianales > Rubiaceae > Rubia > Rubia yunnanensis. The sequence continues at coordinate 113,026,095 of CM075061.1, read as the reverse complement.
TTCTAATCCACGCGCTGGGGCAGTCCGAGAAGCTGTACGAGGCTTTCCTGCTTTCGCAATGTCAGGCACTGACTGCGTTGGCTTACAATGACCTAATCGACGCGTGTGCTCGAAACGGCAATATTGACAAGGCGCTCAACCTCATGGCGAAAATGCGATGTGATGGGTACCAGTCTGATTTTGTTAATTACAGTTTGATTATACATTCGTTGGTTACGAATAATTTGGTTGATTCAGCATTGTTATAGAAGTTTGCGTTTGAGATTGAGGAGGATATGATTGAGCCACATGGGCAGCTGTTAAATGATATGACTGTCGGGTTTTCGAAAACCGGGGATGTGTGTTAGAATAAATCATATTACATTAGATTATGATTTAGTATGATTAGATTTCTTTCCTTAGTTCACATCTATTGTACTCTCCATACATTTAGTCATCAATAATACATTTTTTTACGGCAAATCATTCTCTCATGGTATCAGAGCTCCTCTTATCCAAAACCTAAAAACTTAAAATTTTGTCGATGCGCGGCTCCGCTCCCCTCCAGAGAAGAAGGCGCGGCTTCGCTCCACTCCCCTCCCCTCCGATGCCAGCGGCTCCACTTCACCCCAGCGGCATTAATGAATGTTTTGGCACCTGATTTTGGCGAATATCTGCTCCCCTCCAAAGGGAATCACAACCAGATCCACACGTCCACAGCTCTTTCCAGAAACGCGTACGGCCACGTGCGCGTGTTGCATACATGCACCTATTTCCACACGTGAATTCACGCGCCTGGTGACTCAGCAGCATCCTCTGCGCATCTTTGCATGCGCCTGGCGATTTTGGGCATATTTTTTAGCTTTCCTTCGACACATTGAATCACGCGCATATTTTCTGGGCATCTTCTTGCTATGGTTTATTTGCTGCCTTTATCTCGGGAAGATTGTTCCACTAATTGGATTGCAGACAAAGTTTTGTTTCAGGCCCATTTGAATGGTCCCAGCCGTTATCCTTCGTCGAATCAGTGGATCGTTGATTCAGGTGTTACATCTCACATCATTGCTCACACCAGTCATCTTGATAAGATACAATGTTATCATGGTTTTGATTCAATTCTTATTCGAAATGGTGAATCATTATCAATTTCTCACATCAGTTAGTGTCATTTCTCTGGTTTCTCTATTAATGATGTCCTTGTGGTCCCTAAGATTACTAGAAGTTTTTTGTCCATTAGTATGCTTACTCGTGATTTACATATCCGTGTTATATTTGATGTCAACGCATTTTCCATTGAGCACAAAGCATGCATGGAAGATAATTGGTAAAGGCTGTCATAGTTCAGGTCTTTATTTTCTTGAGACTAGTGATTCTAGATTTTTTGGCAAATTACGCTCTGGAAAGTTTCAGGCTTCTTTTGAGCAGTGGCACTCTCGCCTCGGCCATGTGTCTCATGATACCGTTCAGTTATTGAGTCGATGGGGCCATATTTCTATAACTTCCGCTATGCCAGCATTTGTTAGTTACTCTCATCGTTAGATGGTTAAGAGTAGCCATTTACCTTTTTCCACTAGTGATAAGCGCGCTACTGGTTTGTTAGATAAGGTGCATTGTGATTTGTGGGGATCGACCCCTGTTTTATCGGCAGGTAGTTTTTCTTGTTATGCCATTTTCATCGATGATTTTTCGCAATTCACATGGTTTCTCCTGATGCGGTATAAGTCAGACTTCTATGACACATTTATCCAGTTTCATAAATTCGTTGAGACCCAGTTTTCTGCTAGGGTTAAAAAATTTCAAACCGAAGGTGGCATAGAGTTTACTAATCACCGACTTCAGGCTCACTTCATATCATGTTGCATTCATCATCAGATGTCCTCGCCCTATACACTTGCTCAGAATGGCCGAGCTGAGCGGAAGCATTGTCACATCACAGAGACTGGTCTTGCCATATTTTTTTACTATTGTGTTCCGCACTATTATTGGGTGGAAGCTTTCTCCTCTGCGGTTTACATCATTAACCGCCTGCCTAGTTCAATTCATGGTGGCAAATCACCTTTTAAGGTTGTTTTTTGTCATGTGCCTGACTATACCCTCTTTCACCCGTTTGGTTACCGTGCATTTACATGTCTGCGCGACACTGCTACTGATAAGTTTTCACCGCTATCTATTTCGTGTGTTTTTATTGGCTACAACCCTCGTCACAAGGGTTTCCAATGTCTCGACCCGACTTCTAGGCGCATCTATGTCTCGCCATGTTCATTTTGATGAAACTTTATTCCCTTATGTCTCATCTTCCGTGGACAGTCGTTCTATTTTGGATCTGGAGATTTCGTCATTTTTTATGGAGTTGTTACTTCATCGATTGGAGCCACCACGCATATGCCTGTTCCAGCCACCCCTCTTTCACCACCATGCTCTATCTGGACGGCCAACCCGAACCCAGCTCTTCAGCCGCCAGCCATCACACCTTAGCCAATCTCAGCCGTCCTTTCTCCGATGTCTTTCGAAGGCCACTCTCTGGTCAGCTCTGCTCGGTCTTCTTTGGCGTCGTCAGCTGGTTTTACTCCTACAGCTTTGCTGCCACAACCTCGTACCCATCGTATGGCTACTCGGTCTTCTACTGGTTCCATTCAGCGCCAGGATTATTCGGATATTGTTGCTCACGGTCTCACTGCTACACTCCTTTCTCAGATAGAGCCCACTGATTATCGCTCTGCCTTTCAGGGACCGGCCTGGGTTTCAGCCATGAATGATGAGATGGCCTCTCTTCGTGGTCAGCACACTTGGGACTTAGTGCCTCAACCTTCAGATGTCAACATTGTTGGCTCCAAAGGGTCTATAGGCTCAAGTATCGACTAGATGGCACTATTGAGCATCACAAAGCTGACTTGTGGTGCAGGGTTTCTCGCAGATTCCGAGTTTTGATTTTGACCACACTTTCAGTCATGTGGTCAAAGCCTCCATTATTCGGACGGTCCTCGCCATAGCCACCATGCAATTCTAGCCACTTCATCAGTTGAATGTTAAGAATGCTCTCCTTAATGGTGTTCTTGATGTTCCGGTCTACATGAAGCAGCCTGTTGGTTATCAGGATTTTGTTCATCCAGACTATGTTTGTCGCTTGCAAAAAGCCATTTATGGTCTTAAGCAGGCTCCCCAACTTGGTTCCAGTGTTTCAGTGGTTATCTGACACAGCTTGGTTTTCAGTGCAACTCAGCCGATACTTCTTTATTTATCCTCTCGAGAGGGTCGTCGCTACTATACATACTTGTGTATATGGACGATATCATTCTTACAGGCAACGACTCGACTCTTCTTCGCTAGTTCATCGATCGGACACACAGAGAGTTTGCGATCAAGGATCTTGGTGCTCTCTATTACTTTCTTGGTCTTGAAGTTTTGCCTACCTCTTCAGGGTTACTGCTTGGCCAAGCAAAGTATGCTCGTGATATTTTGAATCGGGCTGGTATGTCTGACGCGGCACCTGTTTCTACCTCATTTGTCATTAGTTCTCAGCTTCAAAGCTCTGCTAGCCCTCTGTTCTGGGATCCTATACTTTATCGTTCTCTTGTTGGTGCTCTCTAGTATCTCACCATCTTTTGCCCAAATTTGGCATTCTCGGTCAACACGATGAGTCAGTATCTTCAGGATCCCAGAGATGATCATTTCGCTGCAGTGACACGAATTTTGCAGTATGTTCGTGACACTCTTCATTTTGGTCTTAGCTTTCGTTCTACTAGTACTCATGAGGTGTTAGAGTACTCTGATGCTGACTGGGCCCACTGTCTGGAGACTCACCGGTCCACTTATGGTTATGCGGTTTATCTTGGTGGGAATCTGGTTTCTTGGAGTTCTAAGAAACAACCCACTGTTTCTTGCTCCAGCACTGAGTCTGAATACCATGCTCTCGCCAACACTGCTTCAGAAGTGGCATGGCTCACTCATTTGCTTCGTAATCTTTGGGTTCCGCTTTCTTGTTCCCCACTGCTGTTATGCGATAACAGCAGTACTATTTTGTTCGTGAGTTAGTGACATCTGGAAAGATGCGTGTTGCTCATGTTTCGACTTCTCTTCAGATTGCGGACATCTTCACCAAAGGGCTCTCTCGTCCGCTGTTCGAGTTCTACAGGTCCAAAGTGTGTGTTGGCGAGCATCCGATGTTTCACTTGAGGGGGGTGTTAGAATATATCTGATTACTGATTAGATTATGATTTATTATGATTAGAGTTCTTTCCTTATTTCACCTCTACTGTACTCTCTCTATATTCAGTCATCAATAATATAATTCTTTACAGTAAATCATTCTTTCAATGTGAATCGAGTGTTGTATTTCTTGTCTGTGATTCAGGGGAGTGGATTGATTTTAGGCGAATTCTTTCCCAGATTATGACCGCCGCAGGCGGCGGCAGGACGACGACGGCGGTGGAAGTGGCGGAGTAACGGTGGGAGCAGCAGTAGTTATAGAGATATAGAGAAGAAGAAGAATAACTTAGGGGTATTTTTGTCGTTACATGTTTTGTTTTAAGACTATGGGTATTTTAGTCTTTTTTTTATTTGCGCAATGCCAAAAATTACCAAGTCAACGTCAGAATAGTGTCAAAATTTTATATCGGCACTTCTGATGCAAAAGTTAGGGTTATAATCGCACTTTCAGATTATACAAGGTTATATTGGCACTGTTGAAATATAATAGGGTTATATTTGTATTTTAACCAATTCTTAAAGCACAAAAAATACCAATTTCAAGCACCAAGACCTTTAACTCAAAGCACCTACAAACAAAAATAGAAGCACATACACTCTCCGCTTAAAGCACTGATAAGAAATGATTGAACTTGCCTGAAAATTTTAAAACACTCATTTTCAAGCACCCACAACTTTAACTTAAAGCACATTAAAAAAATGTAGAAGCACCTATGCTCTACGCTAAATATAATTTAAACAAATAATCAAATTTGAACGAAATTCTTAAAGCACCAAAAATACCATTTTCAGGCACCAACACCTTTAACTTAAAGCACCTACAAACAAAAGTAAAAGCACCTATACTCTGCGCTAAACGCACTTATAAGAAATTTATAGGCTATTCTTTTATAATTTATGCCTGCTATGAGAACAACTTGATCCTTAGAGTTTAACTCGCAGGTGTTCCAACCAATACTAATAAGTGCTTCAATTTCATCACAGGCTACTTTGTTTTCAGATTGATTCTTTGAATAATGAGTGAACGTTTTGCAGAGAGGATTCTTTGAATAATGTTGGAATGAGTTTAGTTTAAAGTGATTTTTAATTTCTTTATTGTTAAATCAAAGTGAGAGCTCCAATTTGGGATTGAAGGGAGTATAATTTAAAGGCGGGCTTTGGTTCAATTGTTAAATTTGTAGTTGTTGCCTTGCGTGTTGCCGGTTTGTCCTGCATGCATCACACAATTAAATGAGAACCGCTAGATTGTCCAATATGATTCAGAGGCTGAGATGACTGTATCAAATGACATGTTAGTCTCATATAAGTGGCTTGTCTCACATGAACCCTCCCATGTATAGGAGTGGGATTAGGTGTGAACACCCCTTAATGTGAAAACACCATTTTATATTTTATGTGAGACAAATTCGAGCCATTGAAGTAGGAGATCCAATGACTACAATTCACTAGCCTCTTTATTCCTTCCGCTACTTTATTCCTTCCGTGCGTTAACTTAACATACTCAAACATTACTTCACCGCACATATGCCCAATGATCTTCTTTTATGTCAACAAATTAACTTAAGCTATGATAGTTGTAACAAAGCTTTCCATGAAGCTAGTTCCAGTACCTGATCCCCAACCAAAGCTATCCGTTTCCAGGCTTAAAAAATACTCCACCCTCTGTTTCAGTAGGAATTCACGACAACGAAAGGCAATATTGCAAAGCGTATTGTAACCTTTTATTTTCCCTGAACATTTAAAGCACCTACAAGATACATTTGAAGCACCTATGAGTTATAGTCTAAGCACTAAGTTGCTTTCGTAGCACATTCAAACTATAAAATAATCACCAACAAATTACACTTGAAGCACTTATAAGCGATGGTTGAAGTACCTACGGGTTATACAATAAGCACCAAGTTATTTTCGTAACACATGTAAGTTATAAAAGAAGCACCTGTAAGTTACATTTGAAGCACTTACAAGCAAAAATTGAAGCACCTACGAGTTGTATTCTAAACATTAAGTGTTTATAGCATGCATAAGTTATTAATGAAGCACCTACGAGTTACATTTGAAGCACTTAAAAGCAATTGTTGAAGCACCTACAACTTGTATCCTAAATACCAAGTTTTTATAGAACTCATAAGTTATTAGTGAAGTACCTACAAGTTACATTGAGGCACTTACAAGCGATTGATGAAGCACCTACTACGAGTTGTACTCTAAGTACCTACGAGTTGAATTCTAAACATTAAATATTTATAGCACGCATAAGTTACTAATGAAGCACCTACAAGTTACAATTGAAACACTTACAAGCGATTGTTGAAGCACCTACGACTTGTATTCTAACAAGTTTTGATAGCACTCATAAGTTATTAATGAAGTACCTACAAGTTACATTTGAAGCACATACAAGTGATTGATGAAGCACTTACGAGTTGTACTCTAAGTACCTACGAGTTGTATTCTAAACAGTAAGTGTTTATAGCACTCATAAGTTATTAATGAAGTACCTACGAGTTACATTTGAAACACTTACAAGCGATTGTTGAATCACCTACATTTGAAGAACTTACAAGCGATTAATGAAGAACCTACGAGTTGTACTCTAAGTACCTATGAGCTGTAAGTGTTTATAGCACACATAAGTTAATAATGAAGCACCTACAAGTTGTTCGCGATATCAGGGTCCGTGACTGCTGAAAAGCCCTACATTGCAGGAGTATCAGGGTCAGAAAAATGATACGCACTGACAAAAATTAATTCAGAACATAGATTAAATCATTTTCCTAAACCTGGAATTAGTAGATCCAAAAAAGAACTGGGAAGTGAGAACTGGGAAGTGAGAACTGGGAAGTGAGAACTGAGAATGAGAAGAATCTTCGACAACCTTCATATGCTGAAGTTTTCAGCTTTTATTTCACCTTCAATTCTGTATCAAAAATTCCAGAAAAAATTGATAAGCTGCTTCCAGTTGTCCTTTCCCTTCCCAAACAATTTCAAAATTTTCTGAGCATTTTTCCTATATTTGCCAATTTTTTCTGTTTGTTGTGTACAATCTGTCCAGATTTTCCTGGTGGCATGCTGCTCCCCTTGACGCCCTGTTCCCTCACCAAAAACCATATCCCCTCACAAAAAGTACATGGCAGCAACGCTTTGCATTTGTCTGAACTTTTTCATGCACGACGTCACATAGTGATGGATGATTATGATGAATAGAGCAAACTCACCAGTATGCTTCCAGGAAACTTCAAATCTTTGTGCAAGATATTTGCAAATGTCTTTTGCCTAGTCTTTCCCCGAAAGGGTGCGTAACCATAGAGCATCTCATAGAGAAGAATCCCTGTCGTACAGTGGCGGAACCAGAAAAAAAATTTAGGGGAGGCTGATAAATATTAATTAAATTTAAATTTTAAAAATTCAACTAAAAAATAATGAAAAATACTACATAATATAATAAATCGAGTACCATACAATAATATTTTTACAAGTTCGCTAAACTACTAAAATAACTACTTTCTAATGCTCGAATTATTAGAAGTAGGACTAGGAACAAGTGGGGGCAACAAATATCTACGAGACTCCATAGCTTGATAACGTTGCATAATCGGTTCATTCTCAATCTTAACAAAAATATCATTTGCAATATACACCATCATAACATCATTCAATCATTCATCTCTCATTCTATTACGAAGATCGGTCTTGATATTCTTCATGATAGAGAAAACTCGCTCAATTGAAGCAGTTGCAACTGGTAGAACTAATGTTAACTCAATAAGACGATATACCAATAGATAGAGTACACTGCTACATGATCGAACCATATGCCATGAGCAAGACTTCCAAGATCATTGATGACTGAATAAGCATCATCATCTCTCACATCATGAATGAAAAAATCAAGTTGTTGCTCAAGTTCTAAACGATCAACTAGGGAGAAGTCATCCGGATAGAGTTCAGCAAGGCGAAGCAACTTACCAACATCAAACATGGCAAATCTTTCTCTAGGATCAAGGCATGCAATACAAGTGAGTAATTCCGAGCTTGCTTCGCAAAATCGATGATTCATTTCAAGAATCATCCTGTCAACAGTCTAGTATTGAAACAATAAAAAATATAACAATAAGATAAAAAAATACATATAAAATATTATCAACAAAATAAATTAAACTATGTAAATATTAAAGTAGTACCTGAAGAAAAATATCAACACGGTAGAAATCATGATTGATCAACATTTCTCCACGTCGTCTAGAACGGTGACAAATTTTCCGTTGTGCTTCCATCACATCTAATGTGATCTCATGCTTCACACAAAATGTGTTGACTCCATCCAATAATTTATCAAAACCACAATCTCTGAATTCTTGCAATTCAGTCTTCATTCTATTCATCATTCGCACAGCCATCGAAATATTTTGATCTCTTTGTTGCAAGGCAAGGGACAATTGACTTGTTTCTCCCAACAAATTCTTCATAAAAAATATACAAAATACAAATTCATAGCTCTCCATTCTATCAATCAAACCCTTTGCTGTAGAAGCATTTTCATCTAAATTGTTATGCTCACAGATATTAAGAAGCACTTGAATAATAGAAGACCACATAGCCTCAAAATGAAGAATAGTACTGTAATGTGATCCCCAACGTGTATCACCAGGCCGTCTCAAACTCATTTCCTGAATTTTGCCTCTTCCACTAACATTCTCCCCACTCTCCAATGCATCTACAAGTCTAGCATGTTCTAATTGCACAAGCATCTCTTTTCTAACACATAAACCTCCAACTAGATTCACAATTTTAACAAGATACCCAAAAAATTCACCCACGGATAGAGTACTATATGCAATAGAAACAACCAATTGAAGTTGGTGGGAGAAGCAATGAATATACCTTGCAGAAGAGTTTTCATTCAATATCAAAGCTTGCAATCCATTAAACTCCCCTCACATATGTGAAGCCCCATCATATCCTTGACTTCTCAACTTTGACAAGGACAATTTCTTATCTACAAACAGTTGCTTAAGAGCCTCCATCAAAGTAATAGCTTTAGTATTGGAAACATGCACAAGAGCAAGAAAACGCTCAAGAATACATCCTTGTTTGTTGACATATCTCAAAACAACCCCCATTTGCTCTTTTATTGATGCATCTCTAGCATCATCAACAAGAAGAGAAAATACACAATAGCATCAGTTACCTCGCCAACACAAACACTTGAGAGCTGTTTCTGAACTCTGGGGGATGTCAACTTACAATTTCCTGGAGCATTTTCATTCATTACCTTAGCAACATCTTCACTTCGCTCGTAATACCAGTCAACCAATTCAAGATAATTACTATCAACCTTCATCATGACCACGAAAAGCCAAACCTTGATTTAACAATTATCTTGTCACATCCAAAACCGCATTCAAACGTGTGCGATATGTCTTTTTGCTTCAGTAAAATGACCATCCAAACAATGTGAGATACTTTGCTTTTGAAGGCTAAAATTTCTCAATTTGATTGCTGCACCATGATGAATTCCATCCACATTCCTAGCATGTTTCCTAAATACTTTAAGGGCATTCTTCCAATTCATCACTCCATCCACAGTATATGCCGTCCCCTTTGCTGAATTCTTAAAAAGATAGCAAGGAAAACAAAAGGTCGCATCCTTTGAAACACTATACTCCAACCAATTAAATTCATCAAACCAACCCTTTTGAAAACTTCTAAATTCATCATTGAACATTGTCTTGGGAAAAGTATGATTCTCAGGTTGGCAAGGACCTCTTAATATATATTCTCTTAGCACTTAATCTCTAATAGAAACATCAATCTCTTCAATAGGTTTATGTAGCCCGGATCACTTATAACATCATTCTGAATGAATTCTACACGAGATTGTTTTGTACTACTACTCTCTTCATTATGCCTTTGTTCATTAGATTCATTCGATCTCTTTAAAGATGGAGATCCGCTACTTTGAATTAAAAATTTATCCATGACCTATTAAATATCAAATAGGGAAAATATGTAAATTGATTTATTTTTAAAAAATCTAAAAGAGTTACGAAACAATAAGAAATTGAGATAACAAAAAATTTATAAAATCATATTCATCTAAATTCAATTTAACAAATATCTCTAATTGATAATTCCATAAATCGATTATGACAATTTCATTTTCACATACAAAATAAATCAAACAATTATAATTTATTATTCATACATATGCAATTCAACTGAATTTCAACAATCATACAACCATATAACTTAATTCGACATCCAATCTAAAAATCATGTTCACGTAAACTTAAGTTTTGAAGCAAAAAATAAAAAAGAGAATTAACCCTAAAATTAAATTACCTTAGCAGAAAGAGAAGTAGAGAACCAGTGGTTTAGTGGAGAGGCGGCTGGACGACGGCAGCTTCCGGTGACAGGAGGCGGCAGAGACCTGGTGGTGGCGGACCTGGCGTGGCGGGAGATGCTCTGCTCGGCTGGAATTGGTTTTAGGGAAGAAATGAATTCCCATTGGATTGAGATTTCAGTTTTGGCCCAATCCAATACATATTTCTTTTTTTTTTTGCTTATTACAAATGAAACGATGTCGGCCTTCTTCTCCGAGATCCGCGTATCAGTTGTCGGAATACGCGCGTACTCCGGCAGAAGATGCGCTGGACGGCCGGTTCAATTCCTGCTACCTCCGGCCGGCGATCTAGGTAGGGTTGGAGCCCTACCTCGCGTACCATTGGTTCCGTCACTGCTGTTGTATAAAACACCAAACAATTAGTAAATTTCTTGAATAAATCATTCACTATTTATGGTTTGGTGATGAAAATTACAAAGAGCCCACCAATCAACTGCACTGGTATGGCCTGCTCCTGAAATGATTTTCTGGACATTGTTTAAAAGAAATGGTTTCATTAGCTCACTCATTTTGAACTCAGAATCTTTAAGAAACTAAGTCTTCGATACCAACCAGAGCAATGTATTCTTCAGTTCCGACAAAGGAGTTTGATGCTAGTATCGGTTCAGCCCAGAACATAAGGTCTTGTCACTACAAAAAAATCTCATGACGCTATTTTTAGCAGTACAGACACTTTAAAATGTCGCTAAAATTATTAGTGACGCTTTATGGAAGTACCTCTATTTATGTGTTACTGTGACGCTTTGACGTATCGTTAAACATTTGTGACGCGTTGACGTGCAGCTCAGCTTTGCGACATGCATAAGCATCAGGAAAATGATGACATGGAAACACGTCCAAATGTGTGCTACACATGGACGCGTCACAAAAGGATACTGCAGCTGAAAGCGTCGCAAAGCGATACTACAGGTAGAAGCGTCGCTAAATGATACCACAGAATAAAAAAAAATATATATATATATATATATATATATATATATATATATATATATATATACATACAATTCAGCTCTCCAAAGTATCATCATTTACAATTCAGTATATACCCAATTCTAATATTTGCAATTCAGCATGCCAACTTCCAATAACTACTATTCGACCCACATAATTTCATTAATTTCATCAAAACCTCCTTGTCCTCTCCTAACCACACTAAAAATTCACTTAAACACACTAAAAAACTGAACAATTCAATGTAACCATACCTGTACAAGTAAATGATCTTCCACCTGCAACAAGGGATTAAAAGTTATGAACACATACAGGATCTAAAATTTACAAAATGAAAAATCATCACTAAATAAATTTTAAACTGCAAGTTAAATGGAACCTTTGCTAGTGGGGCAAATCGATTCCAGCCACATTCTTCAATCTAGTGAAGCTTGACGAATTCAACAATTCTGTAGCTCGATTGTGAGCAAACTACCTGACCAACCTGTACCCTGGCATCTTCATCACCTACGAAGTGAATAGTAGTAAAAACACAACCATAGGAAAAACATTTGTACTTTCTAGCTGTTCCAGTCAAATTCTTATTCTCTGTTGTAAAAACACAACCATTACAAATGCAGACATGTATAATTAACTTCCTGGTTGAAGATTGAGTATAGAAGACATGTCACATGTGAGAATTGAAGCAAAATTACTCAAAACACACACGGGTGTTACTCAAAAGTGAAACACAGCATCAATAGTGATTCCTCTACTTAAACACCAAAATAACACAAAGGGGAAATTTTTTTTTTCCAGAACTCCTCCTAGCCCTATTACTATTGTAGTGAACTACAATAGCAAGTGTGATCCAAAAGAGCTAATGACTACTGAGTCTGGAATTTAAATTATTGTAAATTCAATAAATAACCACTGTAGGATAGACTCGTATAACAGTTCACCAATATCAAGTTCAATAATAAAGCAAGCAGATTGAAACATGCTAATGGTGTAATTTAATCTCCAAGGTAAAATAAAGAAGTCTTATTAAATTATAGATGACGAAGCAGCCTAAATCACCAAAATAAATCTACTATACATGAAGAAGCAGCCTAAAGAAACATTCTTACTATAAACACGGTCCTCAATACTCATTTAAGAATGCTAAAGGTAGATGAGCTAATAAATCTAAAACGGACGCAGTACTGGTTGGCATGGTGCACAAACATTTCCTAATAAGATCATTTAAAAGCACAAGGTAAATAAGTTGCACCACATTGATAATCCAATCAAAATCATATCCACAAGCATACTATACATACGTAAGAAATTAAGAAATTTCAGGAAAGAAAGATGAAAAAAGAAATAATATTAGATCAACTGGAAAGGAAGTGGGATAATCTAAAGAATTTTAAAAGATATGCAGCAATTTAGTATTTAGTTCTTATAAAATAACTATAAATGGTACTGGCATGTAATGGGACAAGTATAGAAGATTTGGAGTCCTATTGTTCTCCCTACCTGCTAAGTCTGGGGGTTAGACACGTTACTTCAAGGGCTGAAAAAGAAAAACTAAAAAAACAAACCATACCTACACATTGTTAGCCACCAAAGTAACTAACCTTTATTAGATCAAAGATTCAGTACTCACTTCAACCCTTATTAACTAACCTTTATCTAAAGGTAACAGATGCATTGATCTGGTAGATAAATATCCGACTTACACTTATGTGGCTGAAGCAAAAGGCTTCGGTACTTTTTAATCCGATACACTTATGTTTGCTGCACTTTAGGACGAAAATGCTATTTAATGATAGCAGAAAGGCATCTGAGGATGGTTGTTAAGCCTATTACCGGTTTTAAACATGAAAAAAGAAAGATATTGTCCAGGATAAGAGTAGGGTGTTCAATAGAAGCATGAAAAATTGAATCAGATTACAGAGCAGCGAAGATGAACATTATTCAACAATGTACTATTACAGAGCAGTGAAGATGAACATTATTCAACAATGTACAATTACACAGAGCAGTGAAGATGTACACTATTCAACAATGCCATACACACATATTCATATACATACACAAAGGGTGTCATGACACCAAGAGACATTTGAAAATTTTCAGTACACATGAACGGTAAAAATCAAGAGAACCTGCATAATAGCACACAAAGGGTACCATGCCACCAAGAGACATTTGAAAATTTTCAGTATACATGAACGGTAAAAATAAAGAGAACCTGCATAATAGCTTCTTTGAGCTTTGATTGAAGATTAGACGTTGAAACTTTGACACTTTTATGAGGCCATATCTCCATAAGCAAAACACTTTTAAAATGAGGATTCAGAATGATATTTTTCATGCAATATGCAAAAAATTAAAAATAAATCATGCTTGATGTTCAGTTGCTGATACAAAGTCGAACAAAGGTGTCATTTGAATAACTTCACAATACATAATGAATATATGCAAAACCAAGCAGCTTGTATGCATCACATCTATAAGGCCAAAATTCAACACAAGTGTGTAAGCAAGATGAAGAACGTAAAAATGAAAAAAAAAAAAAATAAACATCCGAAGATTCCTAATGAAAACAAGATATGACATACGCAAGCAACCCAGCTAAGTAGTTTGAGAACTTGTTTTTCCATCAAGCGCGTTGAGACAAAGGTAGCATTTTTCTGGCCAGCCATATTCTCCATCTATTACCCACTCTGAGTATGTACGCATCTGAAGTAAAGCAATAGTGGATCAACAAAAAAAGACCATGCATAGACAAAAGAAAAAATATTTCATGCATGATCTTTTTAGGTTGTTCTCTTCTCCTATTTAATTCAGTTTAACGATTCGCTTTGTTTTGAACATTTTACCGGAGCTTCTTAATGCCTCTTGGCATTTTTCTGGCCAGTCATATTCTCCATCTATTACCCACTCTGATTATGTACGCATCTAAAGTAAAGCAATAGTGGATCAACAAAAAAGACCATGCATAGACAAAAGAAAAAATATTTCATGCATGATCTTTTTAGGTTGTTCTCTTCTCCCATTTAATTCAGTTTAGCGATTCGCTTTGCTCTGAACATTTTACCGGAGCTTCTTAATGCCTCTTGCGTGTATGTCCAAACCATCTTGACTTGTGTTTTTCTCTTCCTCTTTTTTTTTCACTTACTAGCGCCACTCCTACTTCGTTTATTATAGTTTCATTTCATACATTTCTGGCCAGTCATATTCTCCATCTATTACCCACTCTGAGTATAAACGGATCTGAAGTAAAGCAATAGTGGATCAACAAAAAAAGACCATGCTTAGACAAAAGAAAAAATATTTCATGCATGATCTTTTTAGGTTGTTATCTTCTCCCATTTAATTCTGTTTAGCGATTCACTTTGCTCTGAACATTTTACCGGAGCTTCTTAATGCCTCTTGCGTGTATGTCCAAACCATCTTGACTTGTGTTTCTCTCTTCCTCTTTTTTTTTTCACTTACTAGCGCCACTCCTACTCGTTTATTATAGTTTCATTTCATACTTTAACCTAGTACACCCACACATCCACCTTTAACATTCTCACTTCCACTACTATAATTTTTTTTTCATATTCTGTACACAGCCATAACAGCCTCGTAACATTATACACAGGTGGTAATCAAATCCCCTAGACAACACATAACTAAGACATAGTGATTATTCCTACAACATTCATCAGTAGTAGATCACAGAAAGACATACCATACAGATTTGATTCTCGAGGAAGCATATACACTCTTCGCAAATGGAAAACTTGTGCACGAAATTGTACAAATTTGTCGCCTGGAATCGAGACAAAAGGTTAGGTACGATTAGTAATGTGCATGCTCAAAAAATTCATAAAACATAAGTTCACACCAGTAAATAGGAATATGGCCTATGTATTCTATCAGGAGGGCACTCGTCTCGTGAAAAAGATCCCCAAAAGCAACATGCAAATATAATACTTAACACCCAAAAAACTTGATGACTAATACAAAGTAATAATAGAAGGTGAAAAACAAAGTGATTCCTGAACAAATGACTTAATATGAAATCCTCAAATCATCTACTAATCAATGAATTAAAATGGTCATGTCACTTGCTAGTAAGGTTTCACAAAATACAGAGTATATAATTTATGAGAAATAGGAAAATGAAGCGTAAACAAAGAAGCAATTCTAACTATATATGATTAATTTGGTTGTTACTCAAGTATACTCAATGCGTATATCCATGTATCTGCTGTGCTCTAGTTTCAACATCAGTTGCAAGAATAAAAAGATCTGGAGACCCTGTCACAATTGCTGAAATATAGACCATACTAAAATGTTAGCAATAACAACTAAACAAACTCAAAAATAACATCCTCTGCATTTAACCAAACTCAAGAATAGATCATAAAAACTCACTCAGTCATTTGATAGTCGGTTCCATACTGTGCCTAAAAAAAAGAAAAAATAAAGAATTAAGTCACTCACTGGGACAAATCATCGAGCATCTATTATGCCAGGGCGAGATCGGTGAAAAATCTAGAAACGAACTTAAACAACAACGATAGGAGCAACAATTCGTTGCAGAGAACAATCGAATCATTGGAGGAAGGTGAGAAATTAACCAAAATCACAATATGCATGGAAATAGAAATTCAGAATTACCTGCTGAATATTCCTCATCGCCAAATTTAGTTCCACCATATCGCCTTTCTACAGTCCGCAAAGGAGCTCCGTGATGGAGCTGGGGACAGATTTTACGAGGAATTTCAAAACGCCCTTGGTCGCGGCGAGAGGAGGCGGAGGCGCTATAGCGAGAAAGGAAGGCTTATTGGAGTCGGGGACCCGGAGCTTGAGATATTGGCCGGCGTTGGTACGAAGCGGCGAGGTCAAGCAAATCGGACACGTCGACGGTGATGTGGAGGAGAGATGTTGAAACTGAAGCAAAGTTCATCTTCATCTCCAGACTCTGCTGCACAGGTTCTGATCAAGGAGGAGTTGCAGGAGAAGTTGCAGTTTTCATGTGCTGAAGGAATGAAGTAGGAGATAGCAGTTTTGGCGGGTGTTCTTCCTTCAAACATTTGGCGCCAGTTTCTTCATTTCAGTTTCTTCAACTTATTCAAACGCAGCAATCAATGTCGTTTTGTTTTTCAGCTTGTTTTGCAAATAGCATACACACGTGTCATGAATGTAGTGGTAGAACGTAGTTTTGTTTTCTGTTATAACAAACATACAGCTCATACTGAGCAGGTGGTACAGATTATCAGATTTGCAGAGCAACATGAATTGAGCTTCTCTTCTCTCCTTTTCACTTCCCTTTTTCTTCTGATTTCTGCTCTTCAAATTCTTCATGGTATCAGAGCGAATGATTCAATAAATAGTATCATCTTAATCAGCAAATCATCAGAAATATTTTGAGATCCATTTTACATGGCATCAGATGATGAATCTGTTAATTCAGCTGGAAATTTTTCTAGATCCAGTTCTAGCCGAAGCCATAATAGGAAGAATGAAGCGAATGATCCTTTTCATCTGCAAGGCACAGATAATTCCAGTCTTGTGCTTGTTGCAGAACCATTAAATGAATTCAACTACATAACATGGAGCAAGGCAATGGTGAGGGCAATCAGATCCAAAGGCAAATTGAAGTTTCTACTCGGTGAAATCACAGCACCAGAGCTTGATGATCCAATGTATGAGCAGTGGGATAAGGTGAATTCTACTATAATCTCATGGATTCTGAATTCAATCAGTACTAAGATAGCAAGGGGTTTTATGTTCTATGATGATGCATATCTGTTATGGAATGAACTTAAGGAAAGATTTGGTGAAAGTAATGGTCCTCTGTTACATAAATTGAGAAGAGATATATGTGAGTTGAAACAAGGGAATGATTCAGTTGCGGTTTATTTTACTCAATTGAAAAGTCTTTGGGATGAGTTTTCTTGTTTGAGACCTAGAAGGAGATGCAGACCTGATTGTGTGAATTATGATTGTTTACCTGCTGAGGAAGAGGATGATAAACTTAGTCAGTTCCTGATGGGATTAAATGAGGAGTATGATGCTATAAGTCATCAGATCTTGTTGATGGATCCTTTTCCTAGTGTCAGTAAAGCATGTTCTATGATATCTAGGATTGAAAGGCAGAAAGTGATTCATGGAGGATATCAAGAATCCTCTAACAATGCGGCTATGGCAGTAAGGGTGTATAGGGATACTAAGAATCCTTATCAGATGAAAGAAAATGCAACTGATCAGTATGATAGAGCTGGAGTCAGAATGAATAATGTCAGAAGACCTGATTTGAAGTGTGATCACTGTGGAAAGATGGGACATGTGAAGGAGAATTGCTTCAAGATAAAAGGGTATCCAGAATGGTGGGATCATAACAGAGAATCTGGATCAAAGATACAGCATGTTTTAAAACCTCAGTTTGCTCCTCAGTCTTTTCAAGGCCAGCAACAAGTGCAGTCTGCTCAGAAGTTTCAGAAACATGGTGCATATGCAGTTTATGAAAAGGAAGATACACCACTCAGTGATGGAGATGCTAAGTTGCATGCACTCATTGCTAAGTTGGTAGATGCTCAGTTGGACAGGAAACAGAAGGGAAAAGAACAGATGCAGGAATCAAATGCAGGAATCAATTATGAACACTACCATGATTTTGCAGGTAGTGTGGTTACTAATTTTTCTCTCAGTGTTATGACTTTGCATGTTGATAATTGGATAATTGATAGTGGAGCTTCAAGTCACATGTGCAGTAATATGTCAGTTTTTTCTTCCATATCTCCAGTCCATGACATCACTCCTGTATACATGCCAGATCATACAATCAAATTTGTTAAAGCCATAGGATCAGTCATCCTCAGTCCTTCTCTCACTCTTCTGGACTGTTTACATGTACCTGATTTCAAGTATAATTTGCTATCTGTGAGCAAATTAGTGAAAGCCTTACCATTATACTTCAGTTTTTCATCCCAGCTTTGTTTGCTGCAGGACCTCAAGACTAAGAAAGTCCTTGCAGCAATCAATGAAACCAATGGTCTTTACATCCTTGATAATCAGTCTTTCAAATCTGATGTAATACAGCAAAGGATTCATTCAGCCTCAGCAAATTCTATGCCTAGACACATTTTTGCATGTAATAGTCAGACAGTTATATCTCCTAAGCTTTGGCATCTCAGATTGGGACATCCATCCTTAGATGTTCAGAAACACATTGATGTAACTAAGTCCATTTCTGTTGATGATATTTTTTGTCCTGTTTGTCCTTTGGCTAAACAACACAGACTGCCATTTTCAATGAGTACAATTGTTACTGAATCTCCTTTCTTCCTAATACATGTTGATCTTTGGGGGCCATACAAGATCAATTCAGTTACAGGATGCAAATATTTCCTTACAATTGTTGATGACTTCACAAGATGCACATGGACTTATCTTGTGAAATTCAAAGATCAAGTTGTTTCTCTGTTAAAGTCATTCTTTTCTATGATCAAAACTCATTTCAGTGCATCAGTTAAGTTTGTTAGATCAGATAATGGTTCTGAATTTGTCAACAATGATTGCTCAAAATTGTTTTCTGATCTAGGCATCTTACATCAGAAATCTTGTTTCTACACTCCACAACAAAATGGTGTTGTGGAGAGAAAACACAAACACTTGCTTCAGGTTGCTAGAGCCATTTTGTTCCACTCTAATCTTCCTAATACTTTCTGGGGAGATGCATTGCTTACAGCTACCTTCTTGATCAATAGATTGCCTACACCTGTTCTTTCCTGGAAATCACCATATGAAACTTTGTTTCAGAAACTTCCTGATCTCAATCATCTCAAGATTTTTGGTTGTTTGGGATATGTTACAAACACTCAGCCTCACAAAGACAAGTTTGCTGAGAGAGCATTTCCTTGTATCTTCATAGGGTATCCTTCAGGTCAGAAAGCATACAAAATGTTTGATCTACAAAATCACAGAATTCTGATTTCTAGAGATGTCATCTTCCATGAATCTATCTTTCCCTATTCTACTTCTGATCAATTTTCTTTCCCTCTCCCATTTCTTGATGATCACACATCTACTGTCACACCACCATCATTCAGTTCACCACCTCCTGCCATTCCATCACCTCATCAGTCAGACACAGCTCTAAAGTGATTAGAGCACCTGTTTGGACTAAGGATTATGTGTCTTCTGTTTTCCATTCCATTTCACAACCTCCAAACATACAGCCTCAGTCCATTATTCCTGCATATTTGGTTTGCTCTTCACATATTCAAGAACCTTCCAATTATCATCAGGCAAAGCATTCACCTGATTGGATCCAGGCTATGAGAGAGGAGTTGGTGGCTCTTGAGCAAAATCATACTTGGGATTTAGTCAAGCTGCCACCTGGCAAGAAAGCTATAGGATCCAAGTGGGTATACAAGATCAAGTATAATGCTGATGGATCCCTTTCTAAATACAAGGCAAGGCTGGTAGCAAAAGGTTTCAATCAGATTGAGGGAATAGATTTCTTTGAAGTTTTTTCACCTGTTGCCAAAGCTGTAACTATCAGGATGCTGTTGGCTATCAGTTCAGCCTATAAATGGCACATTCATCAGCTGGATATTAATAATGCATTCTTGCATGGCCAGCTTGATGAAGATGTTTACATGAAGCTGCCAGATGGATATTCAGTTTCTGATCCACATGTGGTTTGTAAGCTTACTAAGAGTTTATATGGTCTCAAACAGGCTTCAAGGCAGTGGAACAAAGAATTCACTCAGCATTTGCTCAGTTTAGGCTTTGATCAGTCTCATCATGATCACTGTCTATTCCTGAAGTATACTGCCAGTTATACATTAGCCCTTGTTGTTTATGTGGATGATGTTTTGATCATGGGGAATTCACTGCCTGCCATTCAAATGATTAAAGATTCTTTGCATCAAAGGTTCACCATTAAAGATTTGGGAGCTGCTCACTATTTTCTAGGGCTGGAACTGATCAGATCTGGCTCAGGATTGCATATACATCAGAAGAAATACATTCAAGACATTGTGTCAGATTGTGGAATGACACACTGTAAATCATCTTCAACTCCTTTTCCTTCTTCCTGGCTTGTGCATGATGAGGCTTCTCCTCTCATGACTGATCCAAGTGTATTCAGAAGATTGATTGGCAGGTTGCTTTACTTGAACTACACTAGACCAGATGTTACTTTTGCAGTTCATCAGCTAAGTCAGTTTGTGCAGAATCCTACTCTTCATCATATGTCTGGAGCTCTTCATATTGTCAGGTATCTTCACCATCACTCAGATCATGGCCTGTTTTATGCCTCCACAAATGATCTTAGGCTTCATGCCTACTGTGATGCTGACTGGGCAACTTGCAAGATTACCAGAAGATAAGTAACTGGATATGCTATTTTCTTAGGTTCAGCTCTTATTTCTTGGAAGTCTAAGAAACAATCCACAGTGTCAAAATCTTCTGCAGAAGCTGAGTACAGAAGCCTTTCTATGACATCTTGTGAGCTTAAATGGATCAGTTACATTGCCAGGGATCTTCATCTGCAAGTTTTTTATCCCATTCCACTCTTTTGTGACAACAAGGCAGCATTGCATCTTACTGCAAATCCTGTTTTTCATGAAAGAACTAAGCATCTGGAGATAGATTGTCATTTGGTCAGGGATTATTACCTTGAGGGTTTTTTGCTTCCCTCTTTTGTCAGTTCCAGGTTGCAGCTTGCTGATGTTTTCACTAAGTCCTTGCCTCCTGGTCCTTTTAATTCAAATTTGTTCAAGCTCAGCTTTTGTTCTACTGCTGCTGATCTTGAGGAGGGGCTGTTGAAACTGAAGCAAAGTTCATCTTCATCTCCAGACTCTGCTGCACAGGTTCTGATCAAGGAGAAGTTGCAGGAGAAGTTGCAGTTTTCATGTGCTGAAGGAATGAAGTAGGAGATAGCAGTTTTGACGGGTGTTCTTCCTTCAAACATTTGGCGCCAGTTTCTTCATTTCAGTTTCTTCAACTTATTCAAACGCAGCAACCAATGTCGTTTTGTTTTTCAGCTTGTTTTGCAAATAGCATACACACGTGTCATGAATGTAGTGGTAGAACGTAGTTTTGTTTTCTGTTATAACAAACATACAGCTCATACTGAGCAGGTGGTACAGATTATCAGATTTGCATAGCAACATGAATTGAGCTTCTCTTCTCTCCTTTTCACTTCCCTTTTTCTTCTGATTTCTGCTCTTCAAATTCTTCAAGAGAGTCTGCGGCGGGAAAGCAGCGACGAGCGACACGGATGTGTAGACGGTGGTGTTAAGGCGGACGGCGGCGGCACAGACGGAGAGATGGCGACGAAGGAGGCGGGAATGAGCGGTTAAAGGAGGGGAGTGGTAGGGTGCGGGGGGGTGCATGGAAACGTAGATGGAGAAATAGGGTGTGTTTGGTTGTTGACATTTTTAAACGGAAGGAGCAAGTGTGTTGCCGGAGGAAGATTTGGAAGGGCTGCCACCGCTGTCTAGCTTTGGGGGGTGGAGGATGAAGGTCTTTCCCTACCATTTTTCGAATTAACAAAACCTTCAAGTAAATAATAATATAAAAGAAGTTTAGTAATGCCAGTAGCTTAGTTTGTGACGCGTTTAAATAAGATATTTGACCAAAAAAATTGTAACTCGTTTAAATATGATATTCAATAGTCTCAATAAAATTTGTGACGTGAATCAAAGTAGCAATTTCGTTTAGTGATACATACAGGTGTCAGTAAAATATAGTGACACATGAAAGTGGCGTTAAAATAGTGACACTTTCTTACATATCACAAAAAATGTCATTGCTAGACTTTTTTTTTTAGTGTGTTCCCTTTGTGACTCCTTTTCTTTTCATTTACCTCTGAAACCAAGAGCTGAGCAAAGCAGTGGTAGAAATGGAACATCAGAACGTGTTTGAAAAATTCAAATCACTCTGCATTCTTTAAAACTAAGAGCTGAGATAAGTATGTGATGTTGCATCATTATAGCCATTCATCCTCAAGACCATAACACAAGAGGGTACCATTATTATCATTTGTCGTCGTAACATCCAAATACCTGGAGCATGTAAGTTCATGATTCGATTAACTATATGCTTGTAACAATTAGGCAATCAGAACAAAAACAACATCGTATTATTTGAATCAGCTAAAATAAACAGCAAACAATGCTTTTCCCCCAAAGTTCCGGGATCTTGAATTGACTCTGAGATTGAGATAGTGTCAATAGCATTGCAAAACTGTATAGATATCAAAGTAAACAACAAAATCTTCATTCGTAAAATCACTATTGGGAGCACCCCCATAGGCACCGGTATTTTCACCTCATAGGCAGCGGTATTTTGAGAATATTCGTACCGGTGTCTAAGTGACCCGGTGCAACAAGTGTAGTGTCATAGGCACTGGTAAGTTGTAGTGGTGCTGGAATCTATTCCAGCTTCCAGCACCAGTACATTTACCGATGCCTATGCATGAAATGCTGGTGCTAGTAAATAGGCGATCAATTAAAAAAATTCAATCAATGAGAATAAACTCATAGGCCAGAATATGAAACACAGAACGAACAAAACACAAAAAACAGAAGCTCATGTAAAAAACTGGAAAATTCATACCACAACCCCGAATTTCATTAAATATAATTAAAAGTGCATAACACCTCTCAATTCATGAAACAAGCTATACCTAAACATAGATTAACAACATAAATCATCATAAAACTAGAACCTAATTTCCAGAAACCCTAGATAACATCAACAGACCAAAACAGTGAGGTGAGGTTGGATCTGAGCTAAACCAGCAATTTCGGTGGATCTCGCAACTTCGACCAGCAACCAAAGCACGGGGAGATGGCATCGAAAATGGTGCACCGCGGGGAGATGGAGTCGGGGTTGGTCATCAGCGGAGGCATCGAAGCAGTGTCGACGGCGGTGTTGAAGCAGAGAGCGGGTGCACCGTCATCTGCAGCGGCGAAGTGAGAGGTGGTGAAGGAGGAGGGAGAAGATGAAGGGGCAAGATAATGGGAGGGTGGGTAGGTTTAGGGTTTGAGATTTGTTTATATAGACAAATTTTAAACGGTTGAGATTCAATCAACAGAAAGAAATCAACGGTTCATATGAAACCAAGTTGGCATTTTTTTCTTTTTTTTGAGTGTTGAACACCGGTGCCGGTGCCCAAAATGCTCATACCGGTGCCTAAGAAATTGAAACGCAACTACTTAGGGCTGCTTTGAATGGTTTTTTTGTAAAAAAATTGAACTCGAGAGCAAACCCAAGAAATTTTTCTATGTGTTGAGGACCGGTACAAATACCAGTGCCTAAGTATACGAAAAGAAGCTACTTAGGGCTGCTTTGAATGGTTTTTTAAAAAAATATTGAAACCGGGAGCAAACCCAAGAAATATTTTTCTAAGTATTGAGCACCGGTACACATATCAGTGCCTATGTAACTAATACTGGTGCTAATTCCAAAAGTTCAAAATTTTAAACAATTCTTACAAAATTTGGAATGAAAATTCGAAAAATTCATTATCCTTCCATAACATAGCACCGGTATGAATGAAAAACAATGCTGATGCTAGTATTATTTGATCTCTAAGTTAACTTTTTAATTTTTACTGTAAGGTCCATAGAAGAAATTTGGAGGCGGCGAATCACAAAATTGAAGACACACAAATGCAATTAAATAAGAGATTATTGCATCTTTAAAATTCGAGGTACAATGGGTGAACAAAGTCGCCTCTAACATATTTTTGGAAAATTACGCTATGACCCAAAAAATTGTTATGACATTATCCTTCTGTTCAAAATATACGAGTTTTGTAATTCTAGCATAAATATAGAAATATAAAATAAATTAATTTTTTGATGAAATTTTGAAAAGCACTACTACATGTTCTATAGTAACATAGAGTTGGTTACTTAGAAGATAGAAAGGTAAATCAGAAAAGATTATGGATATGTTCTTGTGCCCGACTGTTGATAAATATTTTGTTACGGACTTGTAATATACAATGAGTGTGTATAGGGTAGTATCACATTCTAGCGGATTTCAATTTGGAGTTACGAGTAAAGTTTTTACTTTTTGCACTGAGGTTTTTCCAAGAAAGTTGGAGTTGTCAAATCATGAAATTGGCGCAACCAAAATGCAATTCAATAATATATGATTGCAACTCTGCAATTTGGGTATGTATGGGTGAACGGAAGGGTCTCGAAAGTCAACATTGATTACTTCTATAAATTCTTGGAAAATTACACTGTGGCCCAAAATTGTGAAACCCCATCACCCATTGCTCCAAAATACATGATTTTTGTTATTCTTGCCTAAATATAAAAATATAAGATAAATAATTTTTTTGGCGAATTATTGAAAAATGCTAGGTTGTGTTCTAGAGTAACTTATATGGTTGATTACTTGAAAGTTACAAAGTGGAATCGGAAAGGATAATGGATATGTTCTAGTACTCGATGTTTGATATATATTCATTTATAGACATGGAAAATACATTGGGGGTGGTATAGGGTAGGATCACGTTCGAGCAAATTTCAGTTTTGAGTTACGAGTAAAGTTTTTAATTTTTGCACTTAGGTACCTCCAAGAAAGTTGGAGTCATCGAATCACGAAATTGGCATAATCAAAATGCAATTCAATCATGTACGATCGTAACTCTGCAATTTGGGAATGTATGGGTGAACAGAAGGGTCTCGAAAGTCAAGATTGATTACTCCTATAAATTCTTGAAAATTTACACTATGGCCCAAAATTGTGTCACCGGTGTTGAATTTATTCATAGGCATCGACTTTTTGTGTACCGGTGCTGAATTTTGGTTTTGTAGCACCGGTATTCAATGTACCGATGCTGAATTTATTCATAGGCACCGATTTTTGTGTACCGATGCTGAATTTTAGTTTTTTAGCACCGGTATCACTAACATACCCGTGCCTATGTACTTGTTTTCCACTAGTGAATTATGTCGGAAAAAATAATAGGCTCTTTAGTTCAGTTTCGTTATTGCACTCATCTTTCTTCTTGTGTCAAGGAAATAAAGAAATCATGAGATTGAGAAATCTCAACTTAAAATTGACATGCTAAATATTTATTGGATGATATATATTACACAGCTGCAAGAAGTTCTCTTGCACAGTACATATAAAACGTACACGGAATATTGTGAACTTTCAACATGGTTAGGCCTTCTTCAGGTCAAAATCCAGTCAACCTCTTCGATTTTATTCACAAGAAAACCGAAAGCATACTGCAAAAATTGTGAGTAGACATACTAAAATGATGGAGTAGGACTATTATTCCATAGATATAAATGAAAAAAATGTGGAGTTGGGAGGTAAATAATTGTTCATTCATACCAGAAATAAGAACCATATAATACAATTAGCATGAATGGTAACAAAGATGACGGAACATGAAGTTAAAAACACTATGTATTACCAAGGGATGTATCTGATGCCATCAGAACTTGTTCCATAGCCTACTGCGGCCGTGCTTATTGTGGCTGCCGTTCCTACGCTTGAACATCTGCAACCGTTACGGAACAATCCATCAGAAATCAAACAGATTATACATACAAGGAGGATTTTCGATTTATTACCATGCTCGCGAGAGGAGAAGGTCGGATTCTTGTGCTCCGGCGATCGGCGGCTCCGAGTACTGGCTCAAGGGTTTAGTAGCTGCGGGAGAGCAAAGAGAAATGTCGGAGAAGAAATAAAGATACAAAATCTGACTGGCACTTTTTAATGATTTAAGTAAAGCCATAGGATTAGATCATTGGACGCTTCAGATTTGGATTCACATAAAATGAGTGTTTAACTCCCTTAATGTGAGAACACCCACTTATGTTAAAATAAATTTGAACCACTAAATTATTTGACCTAATGGTTGTTATGGTACAGTAATAACTTGTAAGTTATGAAGATTAAATTTGCGGGTCTTGTATTCGGGTTATAACGCTATTTGCGGGTCTTAGTTCACTTCATTTTTGAGAGAAAACCGAGTCCAAATGTATATATTTACTAGTATTGTTAATGAGCATGCATGATTGCGCGAATATAATTAACAAATCAATCATGCATGTCCCCACGTTTTTGCATTCTTAATAATTGCTGCATAGCATATCCACTCTAATTAATTCTCCTCCACGCAACATTTGTCCATGCATTTCAATGATTTTATACAATAATAATAAACACCGAGAATTTTTAAATTTATGTTACTATAATCATCAAAATACAACACTAAATTCTATTATGCCATTTGCATGTAGAAGCTTCTTTTATTCCCTCTGTCTCCGGCGAATCTGCACAATTTTTTATCAGTTTTTTCATGGCGCATTTGATCATAAATTTGAGTTAGTATATACCCACCAATATCACCATGTAAGGTATTGTTAAATTCTCTGCATCATGTAGTTTCTAAATATCAAATTTTAATACACTAGTAATATACATAATCAAAGTTATTGATGGTTAAACATGGCCTGAGAAACTTGACCAAAAAATGTGCACATTTAACTGGGACGGATGGAGTACCAAATTCCTAATCAAAACCCATTAATTAAAGATATTCTTAAAGATTTCCAGTACAAAACACTTGTAAAACTAATCTTACTCCCTCCATTTCTATAGGTTTAATTACCATAACTATATGTGATGGTTATAAGCGAATATAAGCGATTTTTGAAGCACTTGCGAGTTATACTCTAAGCACCAACTTGTTTTCGTACATATTATATTTGAAAACTTATAAGCGATGGTTGAAGCACTTATACTTTTAGCACCAAGTTGTTTTCGTACATATAATACATTTGAAGCACTTATAAGCAATGGTTGAAGCACTTACAAGTTATACTCTAAGCGCCAAGTTGTTTTCGTGCATATTACATTTGAAGCACTCATAAGTGATGGTTGAAGCACTTGTGAGTTATACTTTAAGCACCAAGTTATAAAAGAAGCACCTACAAGTACAATTGAAGCACTTATAAGTCGTAGTTAAAGCACCTACAAGCCGTAGTTCAAGCACCTTGAAGTTATGTTTCTTTCAAGTTATTTACGAAGCACGTCCAAGTTATAAAAGCCGTACGTGGACGTTACCGCTCATACAGCTCCCAGCCAGCAAAGGATTAGCCTTCCTCTACAAGGAATGGAAGTGTGGATAAATCGCCATCTCGTAGCACCATCACGACACCGATTCTCCGACAAACCCCCCAGATCCCGACAGTTAGGCAGCCGATAGTAATAGTAGTGGGTTTATGACATTTATATCCACGGCTGGGAATTTCGCTACCTTAAAAAAATATCTATATCTATCTTTTTAAGCTTCTTGGTTGAAGAGGGAGATCATAATTATATTATGGATAGATTCCATAATCCGATGATAGGGAAGGCTAGCTACATTTGAAACACTTATAAGTCGTAGTTGAAGCACCTACAAGTTGTAGTTCAAGCACCTTGAATTTATGTTTCTTTCGAGTTGTTTATGAAGCACATCCAAGTTATAAAAGGAACACATACAAGCTACATTTGAAGCACTTATAAGTCGTGGTTGAATTGCCTACAAGTTGTAGTCCAAGCACCTTGAAGTTATATTTCTTTCGAGTTATTTACGAAGCATGTCCAAGTTATAAAAGAGCACTTACAAACTACATTTGAATCACTTATAACTCGTAGATTAAGCACCTACAAGTTGTAGTTCAAGCACCTTGAAGTTATGTTTCTTTCGAGTTGTTTACGAAGCACGTCCAAGTTATAAAAGAAGCATCTATATTGAAGCACCTATGTTGTCATATACAAAAAGAATGAAGGGAGTATAGGACTTTTAATATTAATTGAGTGAATGTTTTTAACATATGTCCTTTTTAAAGAATATGTTAAACTGAATTGAATTATAAAAAAAAGATAATAATAAATAATAAGAATTATTTATATTTAATAATTATTTGCATAAAATGCATTAAACTTTTGCAAATATATTGAGCCTCATTATAAACGGAAGCTTCTGGATTTCTATAATTGAGCCTGTGCAAATACAAAAAAAAAAATAAAGCTTCAGATTATGTTTACTTCGCTCCAAGATTTCTCCCTGATTAACCAACCCGCGTTTTTTAGCAGCAAAACAACGCGCAGCCATCGGATGACATTATTTGATGGCTATATGTTCTCTCATAAATGAGTGTTTTCATATTAATGGGGTGTTCTTACCTGTTCTCACACATGTATGTATATATTATATATATATATATATATATATATATATATATATATATATATATATATATAAAATATATAATCTTAACAAAAAATTTAAATTAAGTTGAAAAAAATAGGGCATGAATTTAAGTTGGATTGAAAAGTATATGCCTTAATTTTGTACTCCCATGTCACATTTCAAACTTCAATTTAACTAATTATTTAGTTGAAATTTCTTAACTTTGACCATAAAATTGAATTGGTGTATAACTATGAATACTATCTTCTGATACCTTACTAGTTATGATACCTTACTAAATTCATTATAACATATATTTCCATAGTTTCAACTTTTCACAACTTTTGATTATTTTTAATTAAAGATATTAAGGATCAAATCTTTTTCAAATTTATTAAAGTTAAAGTATGCAGCTTGAAATGGACAAGAGGGAGTAATTGATTTCCTGAATTTATATCATATACTCCCTCAGTCTCACTTTATATTGCTTAATTTGACTTTTGAGAGTCAACTGCATTAATGTTTAAATGTCAATATCTTTATATATGTGTGTAAAAGAATTCTGAAAAAATGATAACTTAAAAATACATGTTACGATGAATCCAACAATAGATAGTTATATATATATAATATATATATAATATATATATATATATATATATAATAGAGTTTAATGATCGAAATTGACTAAATTTTACTTGTAAAAGTCAAATTAGGCAATATTTTGTTGGACGAGGGAGTATCACGTAGGATCCAGTGAACAAATTGGTTGGCGCAAAGATTCAACTGTTTCAGGCTTTCAGCCCAAATTTAGTGTTTGTGCTCGGATGACTATTGTAAAGCCTTTTCCGGTTTGTGCTCTGATGACTACTGTAAAACCTTTTCAGGAAAGGAAAAGGTCAACAAAGTCAACACACTGATTTACCGTGACACCACGGGTGGAACTACACCCGCCCCGGCAAATTTTGATGAACTAAGTAAGTACAACTCTTTATATTTATGTCCGCCCCGGTTGAAAATTTTGGAAAGGGTTCCGCTTAGGAAGAGAATTTATGGGTATTTCTATATTACGCCCTGTATTTTACTATTCACGCCCTAATATGTATAAATACATGTATTTATATTTTAAAATAAAAAATTTCATTGGGAGAAAGTAGTATAAAGGTATCCTTAGGTTTGCTGTAATGAGACCAAAATTTGCCCAAACTTGCTTCACTCCCTTTCTTCCAACAGCCTGCACCCGTTGCCGGATTCCGCCGGCCGCCGCCGCTCGCCGGAAAACGTAACTTTTTGAGAAAAAATTTTAAATTTTCGTAGGACTCGTTTGAATCTGGCCTGAGTGTTTGCCATCTATTAGAATTTATTTAAACTTGTTAGAATTGTTAGAATTGGGGTTTGTTAGAAATTTATTGAATCTGGAATGAATGTCGGATTGGTGGTGCGAAATGGCCGGAGGTGGTGTTGGGCTGGAGGAGATGAACCGGGTTGGGCGTGTTGCGGATGAGCGGCGCGCGGCGGAGGGAAGGCTGCGCGGGCGGCGCGCGTTGGACCGTGGTGAGGAAGAGCGGGGACGTCGGCGGCGGTGGGAAGGTGGCGTCGCAGAGGAAGAGAATGAGAGGTAGTGGAGAAGGAGAAGGAGAGGAGAAGGAGAGGGGAGGAGCTGGCTTCGGGTGGAGGTGCTGGGGCGGCGTCCGGTGGCGGAGGAGGCCGGCAGTGGAGGAGCTCGGCGCCGGAGTAGGCCGGCGGCGGAGGAGGACGCCGGCAGTGGTAGGTGGTTTAGTGTTTAGTTTGGATTTGGAGGGATGAGGAAGATGAGGGGTTTGGTTGTAAATATTAGAAAATTTGAAGGTTTGATTGTAAAATAAATTCTTTAATCAGGAAATTGAAAATTAAATAGTAAATTAAATTTGAAAAATATAATATTATGAATTGTATGAACTTGGGAATTAAAATGAAGAAATTGTTAGTTTTACAAATTGTTTAGTTTAAATTTCAAAATGATAACTATTGTAGTAATTTGGAAATTATATGTAACATAATAGAATATAATATTATTTAAATTAATATTATGAAAATCTAGTTTATTAATCTCATAAAAACAATTGTATAGTAAATGATTATGATATGTTTTAGTAATTGTTTCACTGAATAATAATAATAATGTCACTTGGTAAAAAATTAAATTATTGTGTAATGATTTAGTAAATTATATTTTAATTTGTAAATCATAAAAATAAATAGTTCGTTGTATGAGTTTTGAAAAAAATTAAATGTTTTGTGTAGAGTTTGTGTAGAGTGTTACTCCGTCGGACAATATCAGAATCGCTCACATCGACAACCTTATCTTTTCGGCCCCGATTGCAAATGCAATATATCCTCAGGGGACCATTCTGATTTTTTTGTAGGACCCCATGACAAGTTCAAATCCTACATGACGGGCCGTCCGTTGCAGGTAGGAATACGCTTCGATGTGACTTGGAAACACATTTGTGGTTGCAAATGCTGAGTTTCCATTCCCCCCGCAACAGCTCCACATGACTGATTGTCATCCTTAAACAGCAATAAACATCAAGTAATTAGTTTCACTCAAATATTCTGTAGACAACAATGATGAAATAAAATTAAGTAACATAAAATCAAAATTAAATTAGATGAAATAAATTTAAGCTTACAATTTTAAAGTTACAAAATTAACTTTTACAAAACAAAATTGCATTGCTTCATTTTTAATTAAAGGTTAAAACATAGATTTAAATATAAAAAAATAATAACGTAAAAACTAAATTAGATGAAATAAAATTATGGTCATAAAATTTACATTTAATAATTAATTAATAAAACTAAAATTACATTCTTCCATTTTAAATTAAGGTTCAAATAAAATAATATAAAATGAACGCTAAAAATTTAACGTTTAATAATTAACTTTCGAAAATAAAATTGCATTGTTCAATTTTTAATTAATGGTTAAAAATTATTATACAAAAAAATAATAAAGTTAAAATTAAATTAGATGAAATAAAATTAAAGTTACAAAATTTGCGTATATAAATTAACTCCCAAAACTAAAATTACATCCATCCATTTCAAATTAAGGTTTAAATAAAATAATATAAAATTAATGTTTAATAATTAACTTTTGGAATTACAAGTGCATTGCTCCATTTTCAATTAACGGCTAAAACATGGATTAAAATATGAAAATATAATAAAGTAAAAAGTAAATTAGATGAAATAAAATTATAGTTATAAGATTTAAGTTTAATAATTGATTAAATAAACTAAAATTACATTCTTCCATTTTAACGTTTAATAATCAACTTTTGAAAATAAAATTTCATTAAACCATTTCAGATTAAATGTTAATAATTACATTTACATAATATAAAGTAAAATAAAGTAATTACATTTATATAAATTAAAATAATAAATTAGCGTAGTTCAATTAAGCAAAATTTAACTCTAACAATTCATTAATTAGGGGTAGATATATACAGTCAAAAGAGGCGTGAAATAATTTTATATCCGAAAAAGGGTTAAATAAAAATAGTACATAAATACATACATAAAATACATACATAAAATAAATTTATACACTACAATACAATAAATACATACAGTACATTACAGTATTGAAATTTAAATAAATCCCTACTATACTCAAATACAGTAAATTGCAATAATTATTAGATTACAATTAATCAATTACCATAATAAGATGAACATAAACTTCTACTTAAAAAACTAATAAATAATAAATTTAACTATTACTTATAGACTTGACAATAATTGGAGAAATTACCTCCATAGACATGGAATTTTCAACACCCTTGTTTGGAGTAAAAAAGTGGAGATTTTTACCCAATGGAGATTTTTACCCAATTTATAGAAAAAAACTAGACTTTTTCGGATAAAAAGGAGTAAAAAAACATTAAATGTGGGTAGATGGTAGTTGTGGGAGAAAGCTGAAAAATTCAAAGGGGGACCCGGTTCTCCACTGGCCGAGGAGAACCGGAAGGCCAATTGGAGCCACTTAGCCGAGGAGAGCCGGAGCATGCCCGGTTCGCCACTAGGCCGTGGAGAACCGGAAGGCCCTTTGGAGCCACTTGGCCGTGGAGAACCGGAAGGCCCTTTGGAGCCACTTGGCCGTGGAGAACCGGAAGGCCCTTTGGAGCCACTTGGCCGTGGAGAACCGGAAGACCCTTTGGAGCCACTTGGTCGTGGAGAGCTGGAGTGGAGAATCGGAAGGTCGTTCGGAGCCACTTGGCCGAGGAGAGCCGGAGCAAGCCCGGATCGCCACTTGGCCGTGGAGAACCGGAGGGCCCTTTGGAGACACTTGGTCGTGGAGAGTCGGAGTGGAGAACCGGAGAGCTCTTTGGAGCCACTTGGCCGTGGAGAGCCGGAGTGGAGAACCGTCAGCGGACCGGCCGGCGTCGGCGGACCAGCCACTTGGCCGATGAGAGGCGGAGTGGAGAACCGTCGGCGGCGGCGGCGATCTGCTGGCTGAGACTGACATATTAAATTAAATTAATTTAATATTCACTTATTTAAATTATATACATTTTTAAAATTAAATTAAAAATACATATTGTATATTACATAGTATAAATACAAGGCGGAAACAAGCAAAATACAGGGCGTGAAATAGCAATCCACGAATTTATTTTCCCTCAAATTTTGTCCTACTTTCGCCACTGCGTGACATATGAGCCATTTTGACGATCTGATTTCATTTCAACCATCAAAATAATGAGTCCGTTCTAAAGTGCAAATTAGAAGAAATGAAGATAAAATTTCCACGTTGCATGAATCGGGTTATTAAATTTATAACTACTATATGTTGCATAATAAATTTTTAATATTGCAACTAAAACCTTTTAAATTTTATTATTCTAATCAAACTCCGTCTTTCCATAAGCCTATGAAAAAATGGTCTTTCTCAAGACTTTGCCCAACATAATTATTTAATATTCAATATTTTTATTTTTATTTTAAATTTCCTTATTTCTTAATTAGAGTTTTATACAATATTTTGATACTCATTAAGGTAAAAAATATTAGATCAAAGTGCATATATAACCCTACATAATTGACGAAAGTGCAGATATAATCCTGTGATAATTGAAAGTGCAAATATAACCCTAGATATTTAGATTATTTGCAAATATAACTTTTTTCAGAAGTTAAGGCCGGAATTCAGTGAAAAAACTATTTTCCCCCTCCCCCTCTGTAAAAAAAAATAAAAAATAGAAAAAGCATTAACATTATTTTTCCCTCCACCCTTTCTCTTCTTCGTTTCTTCTTCGTTTCTTTCTTTGTTTCTTTGTCCCTCGAATCTTCTCTGTTTCTTTAATTCACAATTTCTCTTCTTTTTGTTCCCGGGGATTGCGACGGAGGCAGGACTGGTGGTGGTTGGGAAAGAGAGGGGACGTTATTGTTCGCCGGTTCTGCACCAATGGTCACCTTCGCCGGGGCTCCGCCTAAGTTCGTGTTTGCCTAGGTTTGAGCTCACCGGATCTCTATCTGGATTCGAGCTTGCCAGACCTGATGGGGGAAATGGAGGTGTCGTGGTTGGGGAAGGGAGGCGGCACGACTTGTTCTCTCCGGCGGTTCTCACCGATAGTTATTGTCGGTGGCTCTCGTCAGCGATTATCGACGACAGATCTCGATAGTGTCTCTCACCAGCGGTTCTTGCCGGTCGCTCTCGCACGAGGAAGATTGGGTGTGGTAGCATCGTGGAAGAGTTGGTTCTCACCGGCAGTTCTCAACACGGTCCTCACCACCGGTTCTCGTTTGATAATTTGAAATGAGATGCCATGTAAGTAGGGATCATTCTTGTGTTTCGCATATTGGGGAAGCTCAAGAGCTTTTTCTGCAATCACTACTTAGGAGACCTCCCCCCCCATCATAGGCACCGGTAATTTCACACAATAGGCACCGGTATTTCGTGCATTTTCATACCGGTGCGTAAGTTACTTGGTGCTAGTAATGTGATTACTTAGGCACCGGTAAGAGTTACTTGTGCTAGATATTTAATCCAGCACCGGATAACACTTGCTGGTGCGCATTTTACCACCCTCACCCATAGGCACTGGTTTGAAAATGTTCAAAATACTGGTGCCTATAGGGTACATACTGGTGCTATTTTGGCGACAAATAAAAAAAATCTGGCCAGTGATTATAAACTCACTGGCCAAAAAATTAAACCCAGAGATTCATTATGAACGATAGGCTGTACAGAACAACAATAAGAAATGTAAGTTAGTGTCAATATACTACAAATTTATAACCACAACCAGAAAGTTCATTACATTGATTCGAAAAAACATAACCCTACATTCTTGGAACAAACTAGACCTAAACATGGTTGAATGTTGTCGCCAGTTTCGCTGAGAGCTGAGGCTGGTCTGATCTGAGCTATTACCTGCATTTTTTGTGCTCTAGTAGTGCGAGGGTGCTCTAACTATTGCTTTATTCCAATAAGTTTGTGCACTATACAATTTGTCGAAGAAAACTATTTAAAATGTCGAAATTATGCAGCATTTAAACACCGTGGAAACATGGTGTGTATAACTATGTTTTAACTATATAATTAACATTAACTATGTGTTAATGTTAAACACACCATGTTAAACACTAACACACCTTGTTTCAACGGTGCTTATAAACTGCAAAATCTTCACAATTTAAATTTTAGATTTCTGCAAATGTTACGGGACCTTCCATTAAGTTTGTGTACATATGATTTGTCGAAGTAATCTATTTAAAATGTCAAAATTATGCCGCGTTTAAGCACCGAGGAAACTTGGTGTGTGTAACTCTATTTTAACTATGTATTTAACACTAACTATGTGTTAATATTAAATGCACCATGTTAAACACTAACACACCATGTTCCCTCGACGCTCATATACTGCAAAATCTCCACAATTTAAATTTTAGAGTTAAGCAAATGTTATGGCAGTTTCCATTAAATTTTGACCAATTCTTCTTCCGTTAAGCTCGTTCACAAGAAAAACTAGCATAGAAAATCATTTTAAATGTCGAAATGTTGAGTACCAAGGCTTTTGGTGTGTATACCTGTTGTGCAAACAGATAAACACACCAAAATCTTCGGTGCTCATACACTACAAACTCTTCACAATTTAAATTTCAGAGTTGTAAAAATATTACAACACTTTTTCGTAATGGAAGAAGGATTACATAGTTAGAGGGAAATACATGAATCGAAGGCAACCTATGCAGTGCCCTTTAACTAATGCTTATTAATTTAAAATGTCAAAATGAGGAAGTTTCTCGGGGTCACCAAAGCAAGGAACGTTTAAACAAACCATGTCAAACACTCCGAGTTTTGGTGGCCCCGGTAGACTGCAATATCTCAATAGTTTAAACATCAACTACAAATTATCAAAACACGGAAAAAGATCTTTAAACCTTAATCTAATTCGTCATTCATTCAAAACGTTCAATATGTTACAAATTCTAATTATGACAAACCCCTAAATATGACACAATCATTTATATATCATCAACTACAAATTATCAAAACACGGAAGAAGGCCTTTAAACCTTAATCTAATTCGCCATTCATTCAAAACGTTCAATATGTTACAAATTATAATTATGAAAAACCCCTAAACAAGACACATTCATCGATATATCATCAGCTATAATTATCAAAATACAGAAAAAGACCTTTAAACCTTAATCTAATTCATCATTCATTCAAAACGTTCAATATGTTTACGAATTCTAATTATGACAAACCCCTAAACATGACACAATCATCTATATATCATAGGTGCTCCAAAAATTATTTTAGGCAAAAAAAACTAGACAACAAACCATACATAGTTAACGTCTTGAAACATTTGTTAATAGAATAAAAACTTCGGATCTATTTGCAGGTCTAAGAATAAGTAAATCCATTGGAAAGGAAATAAAAGGAACACCATGGTTTTTGGCTCTCCCGATCGGGCGGCGGACCCTTATCCTCCATCTCCGGCCCTTGCCCAATTAATTCGTACGTAACTTTGCTGAAATTGCACTATTGCCCCAAATTGCGTTACACCGTCATTTTTTAATAAATTTTATTTCATGTTAGGTATTATTGTGTTAATTGAAGTTTTGAAATAGAAAAGTAACTTTTAGTAAAAATTTATAAAGCGCTAGTACATGCATTATAGTATCTTACTATAGATTACTAAAGAATTAAGAAGTTCTAACGAGGAGGATTATTGGTAATGCTTTTTCAAAAAATATTAATAATTTTTTTTGATTAAGGCTTGGAATATACTTTACGGATTCATAATGTAGCATTACATTCGAGCAGATTTTAATTTGGACGTCCGAGTGAACTTTTTGTTTTTTGCACTTAGGTCCCTCCAAGAATCTTAGAATTGTCGAAAATCAGAATTGTCGAAAATCAAAACTGGCAGTTCCATATTGAAATTTCATAATTCAAGTTCACAACTATGCAATTTGGACATGATTGGATAAATGGAACATCCATAAAATAGAAAATAGAAATCTTGTACAACATAATGCTGAAATTGCACTATTGCCCAAATTTTAGTTTTGTAACTATAGCACCGGTTCATATACCAGTGCTACAACGAAAAATCAAATCAGTGCTAAAAATATTCTATTTTCTGCGTGATTTTTTTGTATAACAGGTTTTATTCACCGGTCGTGCATTATCGGTGCTCAAAAGTATCTTATCTATGAGTTATTTTCACTTACACACCGGTATTGAGCACCGAAATGTCAGTTACCGGTGTTGTAAATTATAAAGGTATCAGTACTTCCTTGTTCAGATGTTCATACCGGTGCTGATGATAAATTTAGCACCAATTTTTCGACACCGATACATTTGTATCGGTGCTTATGTACCTGTTTTCCAATAGTGAATATCTCTATAATTGAGAGTTACAGTCGTCACAGGTAGCAGAAAGGGGCCTTCATATGAATTTTGTAATTTTTAAACATCACTAAGGGTAAATTTATCAATTTAATGTAACAATGCCGGAATGTGTATTGTGGTTGGGGTTTTCAGGGGTATTGATTTGGAACGCAGCTAGTCCGCCCAATTTTGAGTAATGGAAGAAGAGAATGATAAAGATGAAGGAGATTAGGGTTTTCTGGGGTATGAATGTCATTTCAGTATTTTGTGTATTTTTATTTCTTTTATAGAGGAGTAAATTTATCTTTTAGGTTTATGTATCTGGCCCAAAAGGCATTTTGGTCATATTCGATCGATCAATGGCCGGAGATGGCCAGTCAATGCCGGAATAATGACTTTAGGGTTATATTTGCACTTATGTATACTCAGGTTTATATTTGCACTAAAAATTATCTCAGGGTTATATATGCATTTTCTCATTTATATAGGATTATACCTTCATATTTCCAACTTCACATCTCCTTTCTCTCTCTAAAAACTAGCGGCTTATCGTCAAAACCCTAGATCTACTTTTGGGGAGGCCGCCGCCGCTCTACACCTCCGATGGTGGCCTCCCCCCTCCTCTACCACATCCCCCGTACTCTCTCATCATTCAAAATTTCCTCCCTGCAGATCCCTTATCGGCATCATCTTGGCTTCGATTTGAAAGCTATCTTGGATCTCCCTCTATCCTGCCTTTCTAACCTGCAGCATCCCCAATGTTTTCAGATCGGTGGAAGCTTCCCACCGGGCCGGCTGTAGCTATGACAGCCACGTAGCGGCCGCGACTAGGGTCACATCGGAGAGTTTTATCCACGGCGGGAGGTACATGCAGATGACCAAGCGGTGGGTATTAAAGTACAGATCTGGAGACCTTCGAGAAGGAGAAACTTAGCCGAGGAAAAATGAGCTTCGACGTGCCGCTGACGTCGGACACGCGCCTCCAACGCCAGCCATGTGAGGATGGCCAAAGCCACGCGCCGCCACGGTCAGCCACTCTGGAGTTCTGCACGTGCCGGTAACCTTCGGCAGCCGAGGAGATTTTAAATCTCGTTTTCTTTTTATTTTTTCTCTTTTTACCTTCTTTTAAGTTTAGTTGTGGTGGTGGGTTATATTTCTAATTCGGTTAGGTTTTCTTTCTTTCTTTGTTTTATGTTTTTTTTCTTCAGTTTTAAAGGGTAAAGCTAAAATTGGTATTTTTTGTTTTAAGTATTGGATTACATATGTCTTTGTCAATATAAGCTTTCCGGTGACCTTTTTTTCTAGTAAAATGATCCGGTTAAACTTTATTGACTTCAAATATATTTTTCAAAGCAGTTAGGAGAAATCTGAGTCATAGTCATTTAAACAACTGACTTTTGACGATTTCGTCTTAGAACCCAAACCAGATTTGTAGATTCATGTTCGTTAGGACATGTGGAGCAAATTAATGTCTTGTCTTTTGGGTTACGGGCTTTGAGACTATTCTACGCATTATCTGTGATTTCTATACGCCAACTGTAAAACTTTTGGGACAGTCTAAGCGACTAGTTACGGTTTCCTACTATAGGGAAAGGGTCAGAACAAGTTTAATGGAGACCGGTCGGACTTTTAGTTGGGGAGCTTCATTTTCTTCGTTTTGGATTGTCTTGAAGTTGGCCAGAAGTGTGGATGAATCATTTTTGTGCGTTTAATCTAATGCTTACTACTGTGATGGATTCTGTTTGGTGATTTTGGGGTCGATATTACTACACAGCTACGCAGTGAAGACCATTCATCCTACTATACAACCTTCTTATTATCACTCAGGCTTGATAAACATTTCATATGTATTTAGTGCCTTTGTGTATCTTTCTTACTGTCACCTAGGTCATTGTTTAGTATTGTAAAATTTAGCTTGTGTCTTTGTGTACCTCCTTATTGCCACTTAGGTCCTAGACTAACATTGTAACATCTATATAGGCCTTTGTGTAAATGAGATTATCCCATATCTTCATGTAAAGATCACTTAAATGTAGGCTATTTGGCCAATCTGATAATATAAATGGTTGAATTCCCTAACATTCCCGTCATTGACGGTATTAATTTTTAAAAATAATTCTTCATATTTCCCAAAATATTATATCATTCATTCAATAATATTTGGTTAATAGATATCTGTAGAAGAATAAGATTTTTATTATGCTAGGTGCAGTCACGCGCGGAATTTTTAATTCAAAATATTTAGTTAATTAAAATGAAGTATTTTCGGTTCATATTTAAAATGAAAATTTAAATAAAATTATTAAAATATATTTATGTAATAGTAACTATAAGAAGTATAAAGTAAAAAGTAAGATTTAGGTAGAATTTATTTAAAAATAAATGAAATCAAAATAATTATTATAATCTTTTCAGAATTAACATATAGTAAGAATATGATGTAAAATATAAAAGAGACATTCAAGTTGTGCAGAAATAAAATTTGTCCTTGATAATACAAGTAAATAATGTAAAATATTGAAATAACATATTCACTATTACAGAAAGTATATTCTCAAAATTACCTAACAAATCAATAGAAATGAAAATAAATAACTAAATCATAAGTTTGCTCATCTAAATTATTTAAAATAATAATTAGAGAAACATATCAGAATATAGATCAATCCTTCAACAATGAATAAATTTTGAAGCATGTGTTATCCTCCACGTCTTTGATTTTGATTTGTGGCGCAGTGGGTAAAACTGCAAAATTCGAGAATAATCATCAAGGCATAGTAGGAAAAACTATCAACAGATAAAATGGGAGAGGGCCCACATAAATCACAATGAACTACATCAAATACTCTAGCAGCACGTTTATCATTTCAATGAAAAGATAATCTCTTCCCTTTAGCCTTTTCACACCCATCATAAAGGGTAGGTTTGGCCAAACCGATGAGACAGATAGGGATCCAAAAGCACGCAAACCAGAAATAACGGAATTCGGAATATGACCAAGTCTAGCATGTAAAGTTTCAAAAGACGCACATGACTTATAACATTCCACAGTAGACAATAAAGCAAATACACCATAGTCTAAAACATAAAACCTATCTTAAATATTACTATGACCTAAGGTTTCCTTAGTGATTTTATGTCGAATAATAAATGAGCGATCATCAAAGCAGACAACAACATTTAAGTCTCGGATTAATTTGCTAATCGAAAGAATTTTTTCAGTGATATCAGGCACAATAAGCACATCATAAAGAGGTAGAGACTTAAAATCCGAGAATCACCAATATGAGTAATAAGGAATTGAAAACCATTACAACCATACACGTGGGCGGAACTATCATAAAATGTCACATGATCAACAATTATAGGAGACGATGCCATGTGTTTTGTGGCGCCATAATCTAAAATCCACTTGGAGTCATGTTGCTTAAACTCCGAGAAACCACCAAAATAAGACATACAGCACAGTGACAAAAAAAAGGAGAAGAAGATGCGCAGGAAATGGAGAAGAAGATGCGCATGAACAACTCAACACGATGACACACGCAAGGAGACTAGTGTGGAGACTTGCGGCTCAAATTACTTTTATCATCCCAAAATAAACGTGTCCCCTCCATCTCACCTCAAACAATATATTTACTATTCAAAACTATTCTCTATCAAGTTTAATTGCACATTTGAATAAATATATAAATAATAATATTGTTGCATGTGATATTATTGGATTCGCTATAATAAGTAGTTTTTAAAAAATAATTTTTTATTTGCATTTATTATAGATAGTATTAAATAGTCAAACATGTTTCTGGAATACTTTGAAAATAATCTATGCAATATAAGGTGGGACAATGGAGTATTATTTTCAATATTTCTATAAAAAAAAAAATCTTCTGGCAAGTGATATGTTCCTAAGTTATGAATAGTTTACTGTATTTTTTTTACTTATATACTGCATTTATTTAATTATGAAATTTGGTTTTACCTAATTAATTCAATTATCACTACTGGTGTGTTCCAACATACTAAATTAACCAAGTGCATAATAACGTAAAACGTAAAAGACACACGACTTGGTTACGCAGTTCGGTGAAATCCACCTACATCTGCGGGGCCTGGCCCAGTTCAGAATGAATACACTAATCAGAAAGATACAGTACAAAGTATACCATACAATTATACTTATCTTATCTAACTATAATGTGAATCCTGCAAGCTCCCCTTGCTATCGATCCGCCTTGATCAGACTCCCTCTGGCCTCGAAACTCGTCGACGCTGGATCTCCTCCTCCCGAGGAATTAAGGCATATGATTCTGAACTTTGTGCAGCAGGTTCGTGTGTTGGAACACAGTATTCTGGCTCTTTGCATATCTCGAAAAATCTCAAAAATCTGTATGTAGATTTTTGCTCAATTAAATCCGTGAATAATGCAGCCGTGTTTGTCCTCTATATATATCCACGAATCAGATTGGAATACTCCTTGATTATCTCCACAATATTCCTATTCCAAATCTGCTTCTTGAAGCATATCCAAATCTCATAAATAAATGGATTTACCTTATATCATTTTATCCCATATATTCAAATAAATCTTCTCCATATAAGTAGGGATTTTCCATAGACCAATTATGCTTCACACGCCTAAACATATAGCAGAATATTTAGATTTCCATAACTCACAAATACCATAATATTCTGTCTTCTTTTTCCGTAAACATCTTTGCGTGAATATACTGCTAATTCACATGTATGTCTTGTGCAAATGTAATTCCTTCTCCACATAATATTCTGGTTACAAGCAAATCTCTTGGAGATAAGAATTACCAAATCTAATCCCTTTAAGTAAGGAATTGATATATTCTCCAACTCAAATACAACTGGACAAGATGTATCCTTCTCGGATTCAGTCTTCAACCTTTCCTTATTTGACCAAAATTCCTTCTTTGATGTTACAACTCAATAATACCATATTTGCATAATTTTCATAAATTGCCAACTAGATAAATCTATACTTTACAATTTCCCCCTTTGGCATTTTGTGGACCAATCACCTTTTGGTATTTCATCACAAAGACTTATGCAAATAAAGACATCAACCTTGAAAACCACTCTGGATGTTGGAACATAGAAACATAGCATCTCCCCCTAAA
This sequence comes from Rubia yunnanensis, assembly GCA_037428765.1. Lineage (NCBI taxonomy): Eukaryota > Viridiplantae > Streptophyta > Magnoliopsida > Gentianales > Rubiaceae > Rubia > Rubia yunnanensis. The sequence goes on along the minus strand of CM075061.1, from coordinate 112,983,307 downwards.
TTCCAGATTCCCTCAACATCCAGGAATAATGATCATGTTGGAACATCAACCCAACGGAGCCAATAAAGTCATCCAAGAAATCCAAAACATCTCCCCCTTGGGACCATAAACATGCCACACGCAATAGACACAGAAAATCAAAATCTCCATTAAATGCAGCTCCCCCTGAAACAAATACCTGGCCTATGTTGGAACATAGCCATAACAGAACCTTTAAACCTCTTCAGAAGCAGCTATCTGTGCCTCTTCTAATCTGGCATTTTCTACCTCCAAAGCTACCATCTAAATGGATTGAGCTCTCAACTTCACACCATTGTACCACTCAAAATCTGGATCAATGTTGCCTCACATAGAATTCTTCTACAATCTCTCGGTTGTACTTCTTGTAGATTGAGGTAGCAGTCTTGAGACCCAAATAGTCCAGGTAAGCTGTAAATTCACACTCCTCATATACACCCAGATCAGTTGTCCTTTCGGCTAAAATTATATCTCTCATGGCAGTTTGATCAGAAGTGTCTTCAATAATCTGCTCACCTTGTGTTGGAACACAGTCACCAATGTTGGAACATAACAGCTCTCATTGCTTCAGAATCAACACATCTCCTACTCAGCTTCCTTCACTTCATCAGTACTTTCTCCCCCTATCTGGTGTTGGAACATAGACTTGTTCACCATCCAGATCATAATCTTCTCCAACCACAGTTACTGATGTTTGAACAGCTGAATCTCTAATCCATGTCCACGTCTTCTCAACCTGTCTCCAAACTCTGTGTTGGAACATGACCAACATCACTGTCTTCCAACTCCTTATTATCATAAGCCATAATATCAGGAAGAACCACCTTTCTAATATATTCGACCATCATTTTTTTCACATTTTTCTTCTTTCTAATTTTTTTTGTGTTTTTCTAATTTTCCGTACACAAAATAAATAAACAAAAATTCTACTGCTAAATAAAAGCTTTAAAGAAATACCTCAAATCTGACAAGCACCTAAGTGTTGTCTGAGGAGCTCAACCGTAGCAGTGTCCAACGGCTTTGTAAAAATATCCGCAATTGGTCTCGATGTTGGAACATAGGCTACCATAACTTTTCTCTCAACTCGAATTCTTACAAATACTCCCACCATACTCATCTTCATTTCAGCTTGCATCAAAGTCACAAAATCTTGTTCTTGAAAAACAAGCAAGGTGTGATCTTCTCCCTCTCAACGAGAACCTTTCTGAATAGGAAAGATCGTGAGTCGCTTATACCATGCCTGTGGTGCTTGTCTTGATCCATACAAAGCCTTCTTGAGTCGATGATATACTTCCTCATTAACCACATCATGTAGGGGAGCACTCTTGATAGCTTTTTGGTACATCGTAAAATTCATAGTGTAAGCCATAACAAGGAGAATGCGAATATATTCTAACCTGTCAACTGAGGAAACAACAATGCAGGAGAGAAAATATTGTAGACCAGTAAGTTCCCTATAATTAACCCAAGGGATCGATCGAGTCATTCTTTCGCTTGATTCAGCCTTCATCGATGTTGGAACATGGGAGAGTTCTGGAGAGGACGATGTTCCAACATTGTTGAAGATATAAGAATCACCAGCTTTATCTTTAAGATCTGTCTCATCCGATGTTCCAACATCATTACGTCCCTGATCTGAGAAATCAACCGATGTTGGAACATGGTCAGCCGTACGATCTACTTCATCACATTTGACACTATAGCAGTTCACTTCTTGTTCCAATAAGTAACATTTGTCTGATGACCGAATACCAGCAAGCACTTTGTTGTTGCCATGTTTCACTATGCACTTTTCCTTATGGAATTCCACAGTCATATTATCATCACATAGTTGGCTGATACTCAGGAGATTAGACTTTAGGTCTTCCACCAACAAAACACTAGTGAATACGGGGAATCCTTCAATATGCAGTTCACCTTTTCCAACCACTCGACTCTTCTTTCCATCGCCAAACGTAACAAAACCACCATCATATGGCTGGATGTTTGTTAGTAATTCCTAAGTTCCAGTCATGTGGAAAGAGCAACCACTATCAAAGTACCACGAGTCTCTAGAATGTGCAATAGGAGACGTGTGAGCAATAAGGCAAGTACTCGTGCGTTTAACAACCCATACCTTTCTGACCATTCTTGATCGCTGCACATCATCTATGTTGGAACATACTGAGAGTTGTCGCCCTGTCATGATATCTCTGAGCAGTTTTCGGCATTGTTCCTCTGTATGACCTTGATACGCGCAGTAGCTATAGATGAGAGGTTTCCTTTGATGGGTCTTGATAAACTTTCTTTTCACCTCTTGAACCTTTGACTTGAGACTGACCTTGCTCCCTGATAAATTGTCAAACCCGATTCCATGTCGATCTCCAAAGTGTTTTCCCATGATCAGAATGTCATCAAGTTTTGCCTTTCCAGTGTTTAACTTGGTAATAGCTGCTTCGGCCATCTCAGCTCTCTTAGTTGTTGAGCTTAGATTCAAATTTAATTCTTCAATCTCTCTTCTGAGTTCACCAACTAAAACTCGCAACTCCTTCTCCTTCTCGCCCAGATGATTTTTCTCTTCCTTCAACACTCTATTTGTATCAACAACTTGAAGCCACATGGCATACATCTGCTCATATGTACTATAGATATCTTCATCACTCACAACTAGTCCGTCATCATCACTGGATGTGCCATCAGACCCTGTATTGGAACATACAGCTTCGTCTTTCTCTGGCATGTTGGAACATACCTCAACTGATCCACTGTGAAATTTTGCTCCAAATGCCATATAATTGCTTGTAAGTTCTTCTTCGTCTTCTTCATCATCTTCACTCCATAAGGTGACATATGATTTTCCTTTCTTCTTTAGGGTATTAGCACATTTAGCCTGGATGTGGCCGTATCCTCCACATTCTCGACATTGAATTCTTTCAGACAGCTTTCCTTCACCACTTTGGTTTCTAGAGAATTGCTGACTTCCTTGTTCCATCCGAGTTCCACGATTACCAAAATCTTGAGGACAATTTTTATTCCCCCCAGATCTTTCTTGTGAATTCTTGTTTACCACCTTCTTCAGCATTCTTGATAAACTCTTGGTGATAGGAGTAAGTTCTTCAATTCCATCATCACTATCAGATTCATGGATGGCCCTTGATGAAGAGGATTTGAAGGCCAACTCCTTCTGGACTTTCTTTGCAGGCTGTTGCATTGTCATCTCATAGGTCTGTAGTGATCCTATTAGTTCATCCAAGGTCATGGTGGCTACATCTCTTGCTTCTTCTATTGCTGCAACTTTCATAGAAAATCTTTTAGGAAGAGATCTCAAGGCATTTTTCATCAATTTTGTTTCCTTGTAAACTTTCCCAAGTTGATACGCCATATTGGAGATGTCTCTGAGTTTCCCATTGAATATAGAAATAGTATCATCCTCCTCCATCTTCAGTTCCTCAAACTTTGTAGCCAACATCTGCAGTTTAGATTCACGTACACGACTTGTCCCTTCATGTACAGTTTGTAGGATATCCCATGCTTTCTTTGCTTGTTGGCATGTAGAGATAAGTTTGAACTGATCTTCATCTACTGCAGTAAATATGGCATTTAATGCTCTGGAGTTCGCCAAGCTTCCCATTCTTTCACCTGGTGTCCACGACTCTTTAGGCTTAGATTCTCCTCCTTCAGAAATTCCAACAACAGGGGGTTTCCATTCTGTTTCAACATAGTACCAAGCCAATTCATCCAGTGAATTTATGAACACCCGCATGCGAGCCTTCCAGTAGTTGTAATTTGTTCCTTCCAGCAGTGGTGGCCGAGACACAGAAGCTCCTTCTCTGGTCGCCATTGGTAAAACCGGATCTCACTTTCCTTGACACAACCAAGGGAATAATAAGTGACCAACCTCTGATACTAATTGAAATTTGGTTTTACCTAATTAATTCAATTATCACTACTGGTGTGTTCCAACATACTAAATTAACCAAGTGCATAATAACGTAAAACGTAAAAGACACACGACTTGGTTACGCAGTTCGGTGAAATCCACCTACATCTGCGGGGCCTGGCCCAGTTCAGAATGAATCCACTAATCAGAAAGATACAGTACAAAGTATACCATACAATTATACTTATCTTATCTAACTATAACGTGAATCCTGCAAGCTCCCCTTCCTACCGATCCGCCTTGATCAGACTCCCTCTGACCTCGAAACTCGTCGATGCTGGATCTCCTCCTCCCGAGGAATTAAGGCATATGATTCTGAACTTTGTGCAACAGGTTCGTGTGTTGGAACACAGTATTCTCGCTCTTTGCAAATCTCAAAAATCTGTATGCAGATTTTTGCTCAATTAAATCTGTGAATAATGCAGCCATGTTTGTCCTCTATATATATCCACGAATCAGATTGGAATACTCCTTGATTATCTCCACAATATTCCTATTCCAAATCTGCTTCTTGAAGCATATCCAAATCCCATAAATAAATGGATTTACCTTATATCATTCTATCTCATATATTCAAATAAATCTTCTCCATATAAGTAGGGATTTTCCATAAACCAATTATGCTTCACACGCCTAAACACATAGCAGAATATTTAGATTTCCATAACTCACAAATACCATAATATTCTGTCTTCTTTTTCCGTAAACATCTTTGCGTGAATATACTGCTAATTCGCATGTATGTCTTGTGCAAATGTAATTCCTTCTCCACATAATATTCTGATTACAATCAAATCTCTTGGAGATAAGAATTACCAAATCTAATCCCTTTAAGTAAGGAATTGATATATTCTCCAACTCAAATACAACTGGACAAGATGTATCCTTCTCAGATTCAGTCTTCAACCTTTCCTTATTTGACCAAAATTCCTTCTTTGATGTTACAACTCAATAATACCATATTTGCATAATTTCCACAAATTGCCAACTAGATAAATCTATACTTTACAAATTACATTCTAGATTTAAAATTTTAAAAATGCTAAATATTGTAATTTTTATATTATAATTGTGTATGTATAAAATCTTATTTTAGGCAGCCTAAAATTTAGTCAGGAGTTTATTCTACAATTATTATAAATTTGAAATTGAGGTGGGGTTTTTTTAAAAAGATCCACCAATAAATTCAGGGACATGTTGTGCAATTATCAAACTGCTGTAAATATCACAAAAAATTCATATTTTTTATTTTTCTTATCGATTGGAATCCTCCTCCCTCTGATCGAAAATCTGTAACCACCGCCAACAGCCGCCGTTCAGCCTAGATCTCGCCGGAATTTTCCTGTCTATTCTCGAAAACCGCTGCGCAACTCTCTGCTCCGTCACAAAACCTTAGCTCTGCAATTCTCTACTGCAAATCGTATCTGAATTGAATCTGCAATCCTCCGCCTCGCCGTGAATCAAATCTGTGGCGACGAGCTCCTCTGCGATGGCAATAACGAGCTCCGTGTTATAATCGACAACGGGGAAGAAGCTTTTCTGCTATGGCAACGACGACGGCGCAACGAGCTTCTATGCCCGATCTTCTCCACCGCGAAGGCGACGACGAGAAAGCTGCTCAGCACTGCAATCATTGATGAGCTTCTCTGTCCGATCTTCTCCACCACGAAGGTGACGACGAGGAAGATGAGTCAATGGCGCATGGCAGAGGTGAGGTCGATGGGCGACGGTGGTGGCGGAGGTTGACGATGGAGGCGGAGGTCAACGGCCGATTGCTGAGGTTCTGATTTGTCAGAGGTGGGTTTGAATCACGTGTTTTATTTTTTTCAAAGATTTGCTGAGATTTAACATTCTTTCGTTGAGTTCATAGACAACAAAAAGTTGTTTGGTGAAGTGGTTAGTACCTTGTTACCCGAGGTTGTAGGCACGAGTTTAAGCCTCAGCTGAGGCTTTGTTCTTTTGAAGAATATTCTTAAGGTTTTACAGCTGAGGTTTAAATTTTATTTGACCAAATATGCTACTAGTAAATGTTCTTTGGTGTAGTGGTTTGAACTCTGCTTTCTGAGGTTGTAGACCTGGGTTCAAATCCCACTAGAACATATTTTTTTGAATAATTTATGTTGTTGATGTACTGTAATTTTTTGGTTGAGGTTTGTAGTTTTTTTCCTCTCATGTTGATGTTTTTCATTATTCTGGTGAGGTATAGTTGTTATAAGTTGATGTTTATGTAGTTTTTTTAGGTGATATAGATTGATATTTGTATTTTTTATTTTTTATTTTCTCATGTTGATATTTTTCATTTATGACTGAGTGTTCTGGTAATAGAAGTTGATGTTTGTAGTGTCTTTTTTCTTATGCTGATGAATTTCATTTTCCAGATCATTGAGGTACTGTAGCTTTTTGTTGATGTTTGTAGCTTTTTTCCCCCTCCTATGTTGATGTTTTTCATTATTCGGCTGAGATTTAATTAATGTTTGTAGTGTCTTTTTTCTTATGTTGATATTTTTCATTTTTTGGATGAGGTTCAGGTGGTATGAGTTGATGTTTGTAGTTTTTTTTTTAAAAAAATCGTTGATGTTTTATGATTTTCAGAGTGAATAATTTATACTGTTGAGGTACAGTAGTTTTTTTGTTGATATGGTTGATTTTTTGTAGTATTTTTTTCTTATGTTAACATTTTTCATTTTTTGTTAGTGCTTCAAATGTAGGCTGTAGATGCTTGTATGTGTTATGAAAACAAATATGTGCTTAGAGTACAACTTGTGAGTGCTTCAATCGTTGGTTGTAAGTGCTTCAATCGTTGCTTGGTAGGAGTTGATGTTTGTAGCTTTTTTGATAATATGGTTGATTTTGTGTAGTATTTTTTTTCCTTACGTTGACGTTTTTCATTTTTTGTTAGTGCTTCAAATGTAGGTTGTAGGTGCTTATTTTATGACTTGTGTGTACCATGAAAACGAATTGGTGCTTAGAGGACTTGTAAGTGTTTCAATCGTTGTTTGTAAGTACTTCAATGGTTGCTTGTTAGGAGTTGATGTTTGTAGTGTTTTTTTCCTTACGTTGGCATTTTTAATTTTTTGTTAGTGCTTCAAATATAGGTTGTAGGTGCTTATTTTCTAGAGAAAAGTGCATATATATAACCCTATATAATTGATGAAAGTGCAGATATAACTCTGCAATAATGAAAGTGTAGACATAACCATGCGATAATTGAAAGTGCAAATATAACCCTGGTCAGTCAATGCCGAAAATAATGGCTTTAGGGTTATATTTGCACATATGTATAATAGTTAGGGTTATATTTGCACATATGTATAATAGTTAGGGTTATATTTGCACATATGTATAATAGTTAGGGTTATATTTGCACTATAAAAATAACTCAGGGTTATATTTGCACTTTCTCCAACATATAGGGTTATATTTGCATATTACCCTATTTTCTAATTTGCAAGTGCTTCAATGGTTGTTTGTTAGGAGTTGATGTTTGTAGTGTTTTTTTAAAATGAAAATTTAGCTTTGTTAATGTTTTTACGATTTTCAGTTGATTTTTTGTTAGTCGTAGTCGACGTTTTTTTCAATTTTTTTGTTGATTTTTATTTGAATTTATATATTTTTTTTGCTATTTTATTTGATTTTTTTTGCAACAGTTTTTAGTTGATGTTTTATGAATTTTTGATGAGAAACTTCTATTTTTTGCTGATATTTCTGCAGGTTTTTATTGATTTTTTGCATTTGTAAAGTATTTCTTTGAATTTATTTGCAGATTGTAGGTGACGGGAAAATGATGGGAAAAAGTTGGATAAAAAAGCCCCTGAAAAGTTATTAATATAGGTTCCTGTAAAATAATTAGAGATAGACCCATGTAAATTTATTAGAGATAGGTCACTGAAGATAGAATAGTAGAAAAACCCATGTCTAAAGTTTAGGCTGCCTCACATAAGACCATCTCTTTTGTATATTCTCACATTAAATATATAATATTACTTATTTTAACTTTTAAAATATAATATTTAATTTTAAAAATTATAATTTTAAGATAAAAAGTTAAATGTATCACATTTCCTGAGACCTCCTCTTGATAGGCACGCAATAATAATTGGTTAATAGGAATGGGAAAAAACAAAAGAAGGGTGGGTTTGTTTCATCAAAAAGGAAGAAAAGAAGGATTCTTGATTATGATTAATGCCAGTGTCCAATAATGCAGAAATCTAAATACCCAAACTATGTGGTACAGTGAAACTATTTGGTAAGCATCAACACATCAAAAACCCATCCACACCTATAGAGAGTGCATCTTCAATCTGATTTATTTTACCAAAACAAATTGTCACCAAACCAAACCATTCGAACTACTTGATCAGACCTTCAAATCCTTTACACATTCTGATCTGAACATAAAATTGGCAGACAAACACACAAATGAGCTGCATTTAATCTCAGTTTTGAGCTGGACCTGGAGGGTGGCACTATGAGCATTTAGCAAACAGGCCAAAAGTGTCAGGTTGTTTGAAGAAATTCCTCATGCTCGCCCAACCCTCGAATCCAAACCCGACGATCAGAACTCCGAATATGTTCACCGCATACATTGCAGTCCAACTCGGGAGAAAGAAAGGCGGTTTCTCCACCGCATTCTGCACAATTCACACATCAGGAGATAATAGTTGTTTATGTGAAAGAATAAGCTAACATGAGATGGAAAATCCCAGAAAAATAAACACATTAATGGGGAAAAAAGGCAACCCAGGCAGAGTAGGTATTGTGGAATAAGTAGCCAGCACATTTCAAGAAATGGTAGACTGAAAGGTAAGCTTCACCAAACACGTCTCCTATGTTCATGAAAATGTAATAGTTTCACCTTTTTAACTTAGTACAATGGTTTATTCATAGCTTACGATCACTGAAAACATTATCTAATCCATTTAAACAAAACATGACCAAATACATCCAGTTGTTTTTGCATGAATCATAGGGATGTCTTCCTAATCAATGTTGTCCTATGTTTAGCTGTTTTGGTTATTGGAGACTATTTAAAGATAAAATGGTTCAATCCCAGAAAGGTTTCTCATATATGAATGTCGATTAAAAACTACATAACTGGTCAAAATAGAGTAAATCATTGAAGATGCTCTAAGAGTGGAGAAGCAAAGTTACCAGGTGAGCGGAGGCGTCTTTGAAAGTGAGCATATGAGAAAGAGCATGGATAATGTAGACAGTGAAGCTGACCAGAAATGCTCCCATGGTTGAATTCATAGGCCCCAAGAATGGAAATATGACGGCCAAAAACCATATTGGTATCACCACTGGGAGCCTAATCAGTGCCCTCAAGTAAATGCTCTAAGTGTCATGCATTCCCACCACTTTCACCCACACGAAATAAGACGGGGTACACGTGAATCCAAACGTTATGACCTGCATCAAATTTCAGACTTCAAACTTCAAATTTCAAACAAACCCTGCGTAAATTTAACTAGTGAAGAAAAAGAATTAAGGACCTGATGAATGAGCATTAGAACAACAGCAATGTCGCACCAACCCATCATAGGAAGGAGCGAGAAGCCACTGGTCTAGGACAAACTCTTCAATGGCTTTATCTTTCTGAGATATGTGGTAATTCAGTACAGTAGGGACTTGAGTTTGAGCATTACCTTGTGATTCCAACCCTGTTCCAGTTGAAATCTAGAAATATGGATACGAAAAGCGAGATGTTGATATTTGAGATGATCATAAACATCTAAGAGTCGAGTAATTCTGCAGCTGGATAACAGAAGAGATCCAAACCCTTGCCTCATTTTCATTAACTCAATAAATTGGATGAAACAATGAACATTCACTCAAGTTAACTGAAGCTCAGCTCTAAATTCTAATGCGATCTATCTTAGAACCAGAAACTTAAGATCTCCAATGTAGAAAAAAAATATATCATATAACGAAAACCAAACCTACCAGTAGAAGTTCATCTCCATATTCTAGCAATCTTATGCTCAGTCTTATAAGCAAGGGAAAAAGAAACCCAAAAAAGAAAATCGATCTCCAAAACAGAAAAGATCATAGCATGAAAACCCTTATAATTATAGCATCCTACCATGTGCATCCTCATGCCAAATTTGATTTATAAGCAGGGAAAAACAAAAACAGCTGTTAGATTGTTGGTAAAATGAACTAAAGGAACCATTGCACAAAACACTTATTTCCTTCTTCATCTTTATTATCTTCTAAAACACAAGCACAGCTCTTAACTATCTTAAACATACCTTTTATAACCAAGACCAGTGACCCTCGACCTGATCAATTATCACCCAGCTATTATGTTGCTATATCCAGACCAAGAGAAGACCACACACAAGAAAAAATGCTGAGTAAAATTGAATTCCAAAGAGGAAAACAAAAATAGGCATGATAGACATCAAGTCAGAACGGCACTAAAAAACAGATTTTTTTTGTGCCACCAGTAGCAAAGAGTGCCCAAAGGAGGAAACATAAATGTAGAATTCACCAAATTCAGACAACACAGGTAAACAGGTTATTTTGGACGGAAAAAAAACAAGAGAACGCCTAAGCATACATACCATTATACGGAGGAGGAGACATTTGCTATGCCAATATTTGTAGTAGCATGTCGAGAAATAACTTCAGGTGTGAGCGGATGTAACTGTATTAAATCCAGCTTGCTCAAATCAAACATCAAAGAAGAAACGGGGCAAGACCCCAAACATCAGCACTCCCATAATTCCATAGAAAATCTGGAAAATGACTCCGGAAAGCATTCCCAAATGAGAGAGAGCATGGCAACGTCAGAAGAACCTGCACAACCTGTAACAAAGAATTCCAAATCCAAATCAAACCATTAACAAAGAACTGCATCAGTTGTATCACACAGGTCAATAATTTGCATATAGCATGTAGCACAATGTGAATGTGTTTCTCATAAGATAAGATAAATACATTTTCCAGCTGCCAAGCAGATTTGATTGACATCGCATGCATCAATGAATCAAAAATATTAACCGAGCTACTTCGCTCTTCGCTCCTTCCAGGCACTATATACTATATGCCAAGTTCAACATCTTTAAGAAAAAACTAACCAAAGAAGACAATTCTAAATGCAAGAGCAAAGAGATATATTGAAGGGGCAAAGTATTACAGAATGCTAAACTTTGATATTAGACACTCCTCATTTGACATGGTGGCCTTCCCTTCAAAATAAAATGACCGCAATAATTCAATAGTAAACCATAAACTTCATTTAACACCAACTAAATGAGCAAAAATTCAGAGAAATTGTTGAGAAGCATGCTTTCTGGTGGGAGCAATCCAAAAGCATGTTTCTCCCCAATGCAGAGAAGGGTCCTCCCAGAACACATTTTTTGGACAAATTAACAAGTTCATACTTTCTTACTAAAAACCTAAAAATCAAAAGGGAGAAGGAAGGAAGAGAACCGGGCAACGAGAATCGGACCGGGGCGGGGCGACGAGAACGGGGCTGGGGAAAATGAAAGTCGCCGAATGAGGAGAACGTGGCAGGGAAAACGAGATTCGCCAGAGGAGGAGAACGGGGATGTCCGGGATGGGGACGGGGAAGGCGGGGATGGGGAAGGAGGAGAACGGGAACGGGGACAGGGAAGAACGGGGATGGAGAAGACGAATGAAGTTGCCGGAGATGACGAACGAAGCCGTCGGAGAAGACGAACCAGTGCCGGAGAAGAAGAACCAGTGCCGGAGAGGAGAAACAAGAGCAGGAGAGAACGGCGGATGGCGGTGCACGGTGGTGCGTGACGGCCGCGGGGTGGTAAATAATAAATTTATTTAATATTAATTTAAATATAATTTAATTATTTAAATTAAATTAAAATATATATTGTATACTAAATAGTATAAATACATGGCATAATCAAGTAAAATACAGAACTTGTATAGTGATATACAATAAATTAGGGCAACACTTCAGCAGCTCATAGTGATGACCATCGTACTCGTTGAAATATTTTGTTAAATTATAGCTAGAAGACGAAACGAAGGTGATGAAGGAGAATAAAATGGAGGTAGTGAAAGATTGGCAAAGAAAACCTCAAATGATGTCGTTTTCAAAAAGAAGGAAGTCAAAATAACACAAATACCGTTGATTAATACCAAAAAGCACATAATCCTTATTATAAAATAAGTATTTACCGGACATATTAGAACATGAACAATAATTCTATGTTGTTCATGTTAGAATGATCCATAAATGAATTATTGTATTCACATGAATCCCTCTATTATTTTTTACGTATAATGCACACTTTTTATTTTTATATGTATTTTTAAGTTTGTCATTTTCTTTTATGGATAAATGTGAATCACTCATTAAACTGTTTACTTTCTTCATTCAGTTTTCTCTACACATCTCAACTTGTAAAAAAAAATGAACAATACTTAAATTTACGGTGTCAAACATAGTGAAACAGATGGAGTATAATATAGTATGGAGAGTTGTAAGAATGTCTAACAGTTGGACCAATCATGGTAAAAATAGTTTTTATAGTTTTTAAGATTAGATTGTAATTGTTTATATTTTGAAATATAGATTTAAAAATTCATAAACAATGAAAATTATATTGCAATAAATAAAAACAAACATCAAATTATCCTATTAGTAATTTTGTATATAGTATTATACTTATTTTTAATTTTTCTTTACAAAGTTTGACAATTGATATTTTATTTTATTGACAAATATAAAAATTAGCACGAGTATTTATGAAAGACAAATTAGTCTTGGGAAAAACCGTCTTTCCTTAGGTTTATGGAAAGACGGAGTTTAAAAAGAATAATAGAAATGTGTTGGAGTAAATCATGTTTCTGTTTAGATTTAGGTTGATTTTGGATAAGTCATGTTGACTCGGCCAGAGTTCTACTAGCACTATCTTTCCTTATTGTAATCTATTTATTCATATCAACAATACAACAATTCCTTACGGCAAATACATTTGGTTATGGTATCAGAATAGTGTTCTGATCTACCTTTCTAAACCCTAAAAAATTTGACCGCCCACTTTCTCCCTCTTCTAGCAGCCGAACTCTTCCTCCCTCCTCCCTCTCCGACAAAATTTTTTCCGGTGCCACCTTCATCATGGCCAGTGAAAAACTATCGTTCAATACCCTTCTCTATATGATGCAAATCAAGCTCACTAAATCCTACTATCTCATTTGGAAACGTCATATTAGATATGTCCTCAAGCCTCAGAAGCTTTTTGGTTTTCTCGACGATCAACTCCATGTCTGCATCTCCCTACTCCACTGCCAGCCGGCTCCTTGACGATCACGTTTGTCTCCGTCACATCCACTCCCCCCGACGGCTCTAAGCCCGATTCCCAGGCGGCTCTGGCGCCATACAAATTGGCCAAAGAAGAATATGACCATTGCATTGATGAAGATCAGAGGGTTTACAGTTGTTGTTTTCTTCCCTCACGCCTGAATCCCTTTCCGAAATTCCAGCAGAGTGTTCGACTGCCAAAGAAATCTGGGATAGCATTGGTGCCACTTTTCGTAATAGTAGCACATCCACTATTCTGCGTCTTTGTGCCGATGCCAATGGTATACGTAAGATCGGTACTGTTCATGAACTCTATTTACAATTTAAAGATATTTTTGAGCAGTTATCTCTTATGGTTCTCCAGTCACAAATGATGATCAGATAATTTGGTTTTTAACTGCTCTTGGGTCTGAGTTCAAGGATTTTTCTACCCCGCTGATTAATTCTTCCCCTACGCCTTCATATGCCGATGTGTTATCTCGTGCCAAAAGCCACAAGGTGTTTTTGAAAATTTTATAGGGACACTCAGCGCCAGCATCTGGGCCGGTGGCATTTGCTGCAGGAGAAAACCCCCCAGTCGACCGCGCGTGGGATCACGACATTTTGGTGGCCACCGAGGCGGCCGAGTCGTTGGTTATGACTAGTCTGCAACCTCGGGTTTTGGTTCTGGCCGCGGTCGACTGCACTGTACCTGGTGTGGTCGGCCCAGTCATTTTGCTGCGACTTGCTACAAAATGTTGGCCCAGACTCATCGTTCAGACTTGACCCATGTGGCTGAAAATATTCAGTCATCCATGCAGTTAGATCTATCATCTCACACCTCAGCTGGTACATCGATTCTGGTGCAACTAGTCATGTGGTATCTTCAGTTTCTGGTCTTGAAAGTGTTACTCCATATTCTAGTAATTCTCGGGTTTCTATTGGTAATGGTGGTTCTATTCGGATTTCTCATATTTTTTATTCTCACATTTCTGATACTTTGAAATTATCTGATGTTCTGGTTGTGCCTGAGATTACTAAGAATTTACTGTCTATTAGTAAACTGGCCATGGATTTAAATGTGTTTGTTACTTTTGATGATCGGAACTTTGTCATTCAAAACAAAGTTTCCAAGGCAATCGTGGGCAGGGGCCACAGTGATGGAGGACTGTACGTGTTGGATACAGGGGACGCAACACTTGTTTCTTTTTTGCAGCAGAATAAAGAACGAGCACCCTATGAGCTTTGGCACGCTCGGCTAGGACATGCACCGACTGCGATCATTTCCAGTTTGCAGAAGTATGGTTTAATTTCCATTTCTTCATTATTACCTGAACCGCATACCTGCGCCCCTTTTGTTATGGCGAAGGGACAACAGTTAGCTTTTGTTGAGAACCCTAAACGTGCTGCGCACGTCCTTCATCTAGTACATTGTGATTTATGGGGGTCCCTCCCCGGTTTTATCTGAGAATGGTTTTTCTTATTATGCCTTGTCTGTGGATGATTTCTCTTGCTTTACTTGGCCTTTTCCGCCCTGTCGCAAATTTGAGATTTTGACACATATTTGCAGTTTGAGGCCCTTGTCGAGAATCAATTTACATCCAAAATTAAGGTTTTTCAAAGTGACGGTGGCACAGATTTTTTGAACACGCACCTATGGTCTCATTTTGCCTCCAAAGGCATCCACCATCAAGTATCGTGCACGTACACTCCATAGCAAAACGGACTGGCGGAACGCAAGCATAGTCATGTTGTGGAAATGGGTCTCATGATGCTTTTCCACTCGCATCTTCCGCTGTCTAGATGGGATGATGCTTTTGCCACTGCGATTTATACTATAAATTGGTTACCCACTCCGATTTTACATAGCACCTCTCCTTATGGACTTCTTTATCAACGGGATCCAATTTACTCAAACTTCCATCCATTTTACTAGTCGATTATTTCCATTTGTACGTCTTATGAATGATCACAAGCTATCTTCATTGGTTATAGCTACCATTATAAGGGATTTTGGTGCCTTGATCCTTCCACTGGCAAGATCTTGTCACCCGCCATGCCCATTTTGATGAGAGTTGCTTTCCTTTCGCCTTCTCCACCTCCTCAGCGTCTAGTTCTTCTCTGTCTACCTTGGATGTTTATGCATTTTTAGATGCCGACGGATGTTCTGGCCCTTTATTATCGACACTTGATCAGCCAGTTTCTGCGCTTTGCACCATTTGCTCGTTGGATACCCAACAGTCTCCCTCTGCTCGGCAAGCTCCACCTCAGTTGTCGCCAGCCCGCCCGCCCACCACGACCGTGTCTTCTTCAGCCACTTCTTCCGATCCATCCCTGGTGTCATCTACACCTCTGTATTTGTCGACTTCACCACCTCAGTCGACCACTCATTGAATGGTCACCAGGTCGTCCACTGGTGCCATTCTGCGTCGTGATTACAGATATTGTGGCTCATCTTCTTGCTGCGTTACTTGCCCAGTCGGAGCCTACTAATTACTGTTCGGCCCTTAAGGACCTTCTTAAATTATTGCTATGGATGAGGAGATTGCGGCTCTTTGAGGACAATACACTTGGGATCTGGTTCCACGACCATTGGATGTCAACATTGTTGGCTCCAAATGGGTTTATCGGCTGAAGTATCATCCCAATGGTACATGATGTGCCAATTTTATATGGTTATATTAGGATTTTTAGGATTCACTTTTGTACACTTTTGTGCTCTAGATGTGGCAATTTGCCTTGAAATTCTCTATGAAGAGTAAAGAATGAATTTTGCGCTTTTATCACTTTTCTAGAGTATTTTATGTGACAAGACAATTTGTTTGAAGACTTTGAAGAATACCTTTGAAGATTTGAAGACTTGCATTTGAGCTTTCGAAGACTTGAAGAATTGAAGATAAGTGAACTGAAGAGGGGGATTTGAAAAAAAAAAAAGAAAGAAATCAAGATGCTAAAACTTGGCTCGGTCGCGACTCATGATGGATTGGTTGCGAGTAGCAACAAATGGGTGGCCAGAACCTTTCTTACTATTTTTTACTATAAATACTCACCTTATTCTCTCTCTTTCTGAACCCTTTCTTCTTCCAGCGGCTTTCAAGGTTTCAAAACCCTAGTTTTTCTTCTTTCTTTTCTTAGTTTTTGTAGGATTAATCATGCATTTTCATTATCTAGGTTAGTTTGTACTGAATCTTCCATACCTATGTAGTAAGAACCCATATTTCACACTAGCTTGAAGCATTTGTTATTTAGCATTCATGTGTTTTAATGTGATGTTTTACTTCATTTATGTTATGGGTTGTTTGAGTATATAAAGTCTTTGTATGATTTATTGTTAGGGTGTTAGGAAAGTGGCCAATTTCTTAGCTCTTTGACATGAAAATCCAAGAACATGGATTTGGAACATCTTGTACATAATGTGTGTGATTCTTGATAGATAAATATGTTAATGTGGATTGTTCTCATGTTTATCCTATAGATGCAATGCAAGGTTGAATCTTGAATGTGGTTTGTTCTAGATTTAGCCTAATGAATGCCTTGTTTGGTTAAATGGCTATGTCTTTGGCAGAAGACTTGTTGTTATCAAATCTATGGTTCTTCGTGTATAATACCATTGATGAAATACCTTTATGTTGTGGTTTTCCTAAAGTGATTATCAATGAGGTTTGCAAATAATCGTTGTTTGATTTTGTGAATTACTATTAAGAAGAAATTAATGTTGATATTCAATTGGGAAGTTTTGGCATTCCCAGTAGGTAACAATGTGATAGAATGAGTGAATGGTTCAATGATCTAAATTAGGTTTGGAAGTGGATATCAATTGCCCCCAAGGCTTTACCTTTTGTAGTTTTAACCTCTTCTTCTTAGTTAGTATGATGATTATCATAGTTACTTGGCTTTGCTAGTTGTTTGTCTTTAATTTCATAAATTAGGACCAAAACCAACCAAACCCCCCCTTTCATAACATAAGAGGGATTTCCTTAAGTGTTTAAACGTATACGGTTGATATTTGGCTAGAAGTAGATATAAATATATATATATATATCTACTTCTAGCCAAATATCAACCTTATACATTTAAATGCTTAAGGAAATTTCTCTTCTTTGTGGACGACCCCGGCTTGCCATGATCTACTTAATTGTAGATAGGAAGCATTAGGATTTATAAATTAAACTTGGAGAGGTACGACGATGACCTCCCAGTACAGTTGATCGTCATAAGGTCCAACTTGTCACACAGGGGTTTTCTCAGATTCCTGGTTTTAACTTTGACCACACTTTCAGCCTTGTGGTCAAAGCATCCACTTTCAGGATGGTTCTTGCCATTGCTACGATGCGCTCTTGGCCCCTTCATCAGCTGGATGTCCCGAATGCCTTTCTGAATGGTGTTCTTGATACTCCAGTTTATATGGCGCAGCCTGTCAGTTATAAGAATCCGCTCCATCCTGATTATGTTTGTCACTTGCGGAAGGCCATCTATGGTCTTAACCAGGCACCTGGAGCATGGTTTTAGCGGCTCAACACTTATTTGTCTCAGCTCGGGTTCCAGTGCATTTCATCTGATACTTCACTTTTGTTTTCTCTAGAAGACCGTCGTTGTTGTATCTTCTGGTCTATGTCGATGATATCATCCTTACAAGAAATGACTTTACACTACTTTGGCACTTTTCGCTCCGCCAGCTCTCCTGAGGTTTTGGGGGTATTCTGATGTGTATTGGACCAATTGTCTGGAGACTCACCGCTCCACGTATGGCTATGCAGGTTTTCTTCGTGGAAACTTAGTTTCTTGAAGTGCCAAGAATCAGCCTACCATTTCTTGCTCCAGCACAGAGTCGTAGTATCGAGCTCTCGCCAACACAGCTTTGGAGGTGGTCTGGCTGACTCATTTGCTTCGTGATCTTCATGTTCCATTTTCAGGTTCTCCACTACTATTATGTGACAACAGTAGTGCCATTTTCTTGGCTCAGAACCCGGTTTCTCACAAGTGGGCAAAGCATATTGATATCGATTACCATTTTGTTCGCTATTTGGTTTCTTCTGGCAAGCTGTGTGTTGCCTATATTTCCACTGGTCTTCATGTTGCTGACATTTTTACCAAAGGGGTAAAAAATATTCAAAAGGGGGGGGGGCAAGGTGAGCAATGTGAAGAGTTAGAGGGCCCCTGAAGTTGTTCATCCTATTAATATAACAAATAAGTAAGGGTCAAACTCGAGCAAATAGAGTTTATTTCACTAATCAGCAAACAATTTTGGCTAGCTTCTAGCAAGTAACAAACACTACTGAAAAACATGTACATAGACACCAGTATATTAGTGCTGGAGGTGCTGGGTTTAACACAGGCACCATTTTTGGGCCAAATACCTTGGACTACTGGTGCATATGTATATTCAGCACCGGTAAATCAAATACTTGAGTCAAATACCAGTGCCTATGTATATATCCAGCATCGGTTATCCAATTACCAGCACCACATGATAGTGCCTAATGTAAGAAAAAGGTGGTAAATTTAAAAATTTTGCCTCGGTAGACTCAAAATGAACCATAACGATGCTACAACTAGTGCCTATGACCGGAATAATGTTTTTGGCAGATAAAATTGTGGAGGAAAAATAGCTATCACCGGTATATGAAAATGATATACCGGTGCTAGAACTGCATTTAAGGCTCACATAGCACTTTTTGGTAGGTAAAAAGTTTGTTTTTGGTAGAAAAACATCATCAATGATATTTTTTTGGAGGGTTTGAGCATGGAATGCTCACACATGAAGACTCTTAAATGTAACATTTTATATAATTTGATATGTTATTGATGATGGAATATGTTAGAAGCGGCTTGTATGCATATATATATATATTGTGTGTTTGATCATGTTAATGTGCCTTGCATTGAAGACAAGAAATGTGTTTTTTTGGTAGAATTGTTGATGTAATTAATGTCTTGTTAGGAATGTGAAATTGCTGGATATGTTATGAATGTAGTTTTGTGATGTTGTACGTTAAGAATTTCCAAATTGATTTTGCATGATTAGAATGTAGCGTAGATATGAACATTGTGTGGAATTATAATTGTTGCACATTCATTAATTTTTAGAGATGTTACATGCAATTGACAGTTGTAAGCATGTGTATGTCAACGCTAGCTGGTTGAACTATGAATATGTTGTTTTCACGGAGGAATTTTTAGAGAAAGCCTATGGGGAGAAGCAATTCTTATGTCCTTGTCGTGATTGCAAGTATCATAACCATAGTGATGACAGAGACATGATGAAGCTCCATTTGATTAGGAGAGGGTTTGATAAAGATTATTTAGTTTAGACGTTTCATGGTGAAAAAGCACCGCCGAAGGTGGTTGTTGGTAATGAAAGAGAGTGTTTTGGAAATGTAAATTTGGATGACACGTGTGAGGAGGTAGTGGATGAATTTAGGGGAAGGCTAAGGTTTTGTCAAAAAAATTTAGGTTAGAAGGATATACCGTTGTACCCGGTTGCAAGAAAAAAAACACTGTCATGTCATGTTTGATGGAATTGTTTAATATGAAAGGTGGTGGTTTGTGGAGCGACACTAGCATGAATAAGTTTCTAAAGTTTTTGAATGAGAACCTTTCACCTGGTAACGAGTTACTAGACAACCTCTACGAAGCCAAGATAATTTTGTGTCCACTGGAAACGGAGTATCAAAAAATACATGCTTGTCCCAATGATTGTGTTTTGCACATGGGTGAATAGGAGAATGAGGTGGCTTTCCCGTATGCCATGTGTCACGTTATAAGAAAAGGAGAAATTTGGTTGTTGATGGAGATGGTGTTGTAAAGCTAAAGAAATGGTCCCTGCCAAATGCATGTGGTATCTTCCAGTTATTCTAAGGCTGAAGTGGTTGTTCAAGAATGCTAGTGATACAAAGAACATGATGTGGTACATGTGAAGGGGTTCTCTTGAAGATGATATGATTTGTCATCCATCTCATGCTGATCAGTTAAGAATTTTGATAAGAACTAAGAAGTATCCAGATTTTTCAAGTAAGCCTAGGAATTTGAGGATGACTTTGGGTACCGATGGAATGAATCCGCCTGGCAACATGTCATTGAAACATAGTTAATTGCAGGTTATGCTTTCCATATACAACCTTACTTCGTGTTTGTGTATGAAGAGGAAATATGTGTTGATGCCTTTGTTAATTTCGGGTCCTAAACAGCTTAGAAATGACATTGATACGTAAATGGCCTCTCTGACAGAAGATTTGAAGGAACTCTAGTCCACGTGTGTCGATGTGTTTGATGGTTTTCGGGGATCAGTTTTCAACTTGAGGGCCATGATTTTTTGTACGATAGATAATTTTCCAGCATATGGTAACATTTTGGGTTATGTGGTGAAGGGGAACAAGGTGTGTCTTATATGCAAAGAGGGCACCAATTTCTATTAATTGAAGAATGGTCTGAAGATAATGTATTTAGATTATCAGAAATTCCTCCCGATCAAGCAATGACATGTTTTTTCTTGGGGAAAAGATAACAAATGTGGGTGCAGTGTCTGATGGAACGTGGAAGAAAAGATCGGTTTTCTTTGATTTATCGCAGTGGGAGAACTTGGAGGTTCAACTTTGTTTGGATGTAATGCATATTGAAAAGAATGTTTGCGAGAGTTTTATTGGCACATTACTTAACATTCCTAGGAAGATAGAGAATAGCTTGAATGCGCGAAAGGATTTGTTGGAGCTTGGTATTTGATTGGATCTAACTCCAGAGGTGAGAGGGAAGCAAGCATACCTGCCTCATGCCTCTTACAATTTTTCTGTGGATGAGAGGAGATCATTTTGCGAGTGTATTCAAGGAATGAAGGTACCATCCAGCTACTCTTCTAATGTTAAGTCATTTTGTGAATGATGAATTGCATCCGAACGCCTTGAAATCGCATAATTGTCACGTCCTTATGCAATAACTACTGTATGTTTTCATCTGAGGTGTTATGGAGGAGGACATGCAATTTAGCGTTATGCGGGGTGATTCTTCTTCAACTCTATTTGCTAGAAGAATAGAAGTAGGTAACAACTTGATGAGTTGGAGCGGAAATGGGTTTTAGTGTTATGCCAGTTGGAGAATTACTTTACCCTTTATTCTTTGACATCATGGTTCACCTCGTCATCCAATTGGTTAGGGAAATTCGAATATGCGGTCCTGTGGGAATGCTTTGGATGTACCCATTTGAGGGGTACATGGGGTTTTCAAGGGTTACATTCATAATCATAGCCGGCTGAATGCGAGCATCGTGCAAAGGTACGTCACTAAGGAGATCATTGGGTACTATACTTCAAACTTGGTTGGAAAGAGAGCGGTTGGAGTTCCGGAGAAACCGCATTTTGGTAGGAAGATTCGGACGTCACGTTCAAAAGGTACACTACAGACGCCCTTCAATGTTGAGTTGATGAAAGTTCACCTTTATGTTTTACGGAATAGTATCAAGACAACAATCTATGTTCAAGAGCACATTACACTTTTATAAGAACTCTATCTGGACTAGCCGCTGAATAAAATACAGTTAGAGCATGCTTTAACATTTGTGAATTGGTTTTATAATTGCTACAATGTTGGCGACATGCTAGGTAAATTTTTTGCCTTTGCAAGGACACCCAACTTTATCGTCTAAAGATACCAAGGGTATGATATAAATGGGTTTAGTTTTGCTACGATGGATAAGGACAACAAGAGTACGATGCAAAATAGTGGTGTTTATATTGAATCTAAATCGACGTGGCAGTCTAGCAAGAAATATAAAAATCCTATTATTGAAGTGATGGTTTTTTACGGGGTGATTGAGGAGATTTAGGAGTTGGCTTATGCTGAGTTTAAAGTTTTTATATGCAAGTGCTGGTGGGTTAAAAATGGCACAGGGGTTCGTATGAAGAAACCCATGGGTTTCACATTGGTGGACCTGAATCGAGTCAGATACGAGGACGACAAGTTCATCTTAGCTGCCCAGGCACGCCAAGTTTTTTATATCAGAGTCCTAGCAATGAGAAGTGGCATGTTTTCCTACATGGGAAGAATTTTATATTTTAAAGAGGAGATTGATTGGCCTGTCCCAACCGGATGTCCTGAGTTTCCATCCACATTTCCAAGTCTCAGGGACACCGGTGGAGCATTTGTAGGTAGACATTC
The DNA here is from genome assembly GCA_037428765.1 of Rubia yunnanensis. Taxonomy (NCBI): domain Eukaryota; kingdom Viridiplantae; phylum Streptophyta; class Magnoliopsida; order Gentianales; family Rubiaceae; genus Rubia; species Rubia yunnanensis. The sequence goes on along the minus strand of CM075061.1, from coordinate 112,960,952 downwards.
ACATGAAGATGGATTTATGGGTAAATAGGAGTGGTCAAATTGTGGGGGTGATGTTGTTTTGATAAGGAAAAATAGGGAATCATTATCACGGGATATGTAGTTATTTGGATTGTTTTGTGTGTTCCCAAATGTCCTATATATTCAACATATTGATGTGTGTTATACTGTGTTCATATTTTGTGGGATTATTATGATTTTATTGAGATATAATTTGCACTTTAAGGTGCTTTTGGTGCAGGAATTCATTGATTGCGGAGAATTGAGAGAGAGCTATACATTGTACTCTTTTTCCCTTAACCAACGGTTTTTTCCCACTGGGTTTTCCAGGTTAAGGTTTTTAATGAGGCGATGTGCTCCAATGGAAAATGTTCTTATCTTATAAGACATTTTTCCAGGGATGAAAGAAGAGAGGCAAAAGAATAATTGCTGAAGTTATGGGGTGAAAAGTGAATTATTGAAGAGATTTAGATTTGAAGAATTAAAGATATTCACTTCCCATATTGATAAAGATTGTATTATCTTCTTCTATTTAAAATTTCTTAATTATAGGAATTAGTTATTTAGAATTAGAATAGATATTATGTTATTTCCTTATTTCTTCCCTAAGAAGAAAAGTAATTAGAAGATGATTTGGATTTGGTTTTGGTTTGGTGTATATAAATATATATATACGGAGCAGAGGAGAGAGCAGACATTAGTGACGGAACAATATTCAAAAAGAAGTTCTGGACGTGGTTGGTTTTGTTTTTATTAGGCGGAAGGGAGGATTAGTTTGAAAAAGAAAAAAAACATTAGCTTACCTTAGTTATTTGGTTTTCGGAAGAACATGCAGGGTATTGGAATCAATTGATTTCCTGAAGCAATTTGGTGCGCAAATCCAATTTCCTGGTTTGTTATTCAATTTCGTGTTTATTATATCATATAATTATGTTTTGTATATATATTATTTATTTATTTAGTTTAATTATTATGAGTAGCTAATTTATATATCGGCATGGAATAACAAGTATTAGTTTATGAATAGTGAGGCCTAATTGTTTTATAATTGATTCTTATGTGTTCTTGATTGTTCTTGGTTAAATTTATTTCTGATGTGTTTAAGCCTGATCAACTTGAATATTATTGTGATAATGCTATCTAATTCCACCAATACGTAATTGTTGGATAGGGTTAGTAAGTAGCGAGTTCTTGTGAAAAACAGCTAACTAGCTAAGACTGTAGTAGCAAGATGGGGAACAATTAAGTGTGCGTTACTACTTGCGAATACTTGGGTAATTGCTATGTTGGGTTCTTTTCATTCTTAATGCTATCCAGGTGTGTATCTGGTTCAGCGAATACTTTCCGGGGGCATCTTGGTAAGAGAAACAATTAATTAATTATAATTGGTTAATTGTCGATAAAATACGAAAGAATTGGGGAGGTTAAGCGTACCTACTTTCCTATAATTGATAGATGCATATGAATTGATTTATCTTTGCGCCTATGATCGATGTTTAACTAATGTGAGTTATTCCGAGCCGATTACCTTATTCATATATTTTATAGACAACTATATATTTTAGTTTGCATTATTATTTCATATATTATAGTTGCATTATTAGTTGTTAAATAAATCTGAAATTTAAGGTGTGGTGGCTACACCAAAAGTGTTCTATATTAGTAGGTATTTTATTATAGATTTTGCTCTGTTCCTTGTGGGATCGACTCTGCTTGCTACTGTACTAATTTCATCATTAGAGTTTGCAGATTATTTTGGTGAGTGAAACAACGTTCACCAAATTGGCGCCGTTGCCGGGGACGGTTTGTCAATTTCTATAAAATTTTACCTACTAATCTGTGTTACTGCTTGGTACATGACCAGATCAGAGCAGCCAGATTCGATATTTGATCCAGAGATGGAAAAGACAACCAAGTGTAACAAGGGAGTGTTGGAACATGGTTCTGTCGTAGGCCTCCAGTTTTGCCAAACGGGACCTGTTACAGCAGCAGAAGCTGAATTTTGTCCGACAAATAGCAGAATGGAAGAAATTCCATTGTGCCATACGATGGATAATTGACGGCATCTGGAAGTCTAGCCAAAAACTATAAACAAAAGCGCTAGTTGGGAGGCAACCCAATTTTCTTTTCTTTTTAAAGTTTTTTTTAAAATTTATTTTTAGGAATTTCAATTTCTCATCTAATCTCAATTCTTGATCTACAGATTTGAACCACTTGAATTTGCACCATGGAGAATTCACACATTTGGAAGGCTGGACTCGCAGGGTTCCATTTGGCCAAACGGGAGGCCTGTGGCAGACTCTGACTATGATCAAACGCTTTCCTCTTGATTAGGAATTTTTCCGAGACCCACCACTATAAGTTCCCTCTTCCTTTGTCATTTTTTTATGATGTTGACTCTGTGTTAAACCTTTTCTCATAAGAGCTTTGCATTATTTGCTTGAGGGCAAACAAAGTTTAAGTGTGAGGAGGTTTCTTGTGTGTTTTGTTTTGTATTTTTGAAAAAAAATTTAAAAATATATTTTTCTTTTATTTCAGTTTTTTTTTACAGTCAAACATGTGTTTTTGTGTTGTTTGAGTCGATAATTTGACATGAGAAAATTCTAGTGGCTCTTGATAAAAGTACCCTGCCGGTTGTAAACTTCATTGTAACAAACTTGGTAAATCTAATATGCCTTGAAGTTTTTGAATGAGATTTCTATGATTTGTGAAATTTGATTGATATGATTTTTGGGATGACGAAAAATGACGAGTTTAATTGAATATTTTAGCCTACTAAAGTGAGGTTTGAGCTAGAGTAGAGCACTCTCTACATCAATCTTTGTTCTGAGAGATCACATTGTTATAATTGGAGTTGTTATGTGTGAAAGTGATGGAAGACACTAGGATGAACCACACAGCTTAAATTGTCTACCAATTACATTAACCCCTAGTGAAACACTTTGAAGCTTTGACTATGTTCTTTGATATGAGTTACTATATATTTAGCCAAAGCCTTGTTTTATCCTTTCTCTTGGCCCTATTATGCATGTTCTTGGAGTTAATGTTGATGAATTCGTTCATTGTGTTCTCTTGAGTCGATGACATTACTGAGTTTGTGTCCAGTTTGCTCAGACTGAATGGTTTCGAAAAATGAAGGCTGGATTTTATGATGAACAGTGACACCGGGGTTCCGTTTGGCCAAACTGGAGGGGCGTAACAGTGAAAAAAGAGAGAGAGAAAAATCATATTTTTATGTTGCGATTTTTCTCTAAAAAAAGTACCAGTTTTGGACTGTATTGAAGAATGGTGCTGGAAAAAAAAAGAAAGAAAAAAAAGAAAAAAAGAAAGAAAAAAGAAATAGCACCTACTTTGATGTGATCTTACTTGACTTTCTCATAATAGCCATGAGATGAAGATTGTTGGTAATGTCTACTGTACATGGATGTTGGTTGAAGGAAAACAACATGCATAATATTTTGATCGATATTGTTTGAGTTTAGAACCCTTAGGATCTCATCAATCTGAATGGTCCCTAGCCCCGTTACAACCCTTGAGAAAGACCTTCCTGATTTGCATATTAACTTCTCTATATTATAACTTGTGAATTAACTGAGTGAATGTCCTTCATATATTGAGAGTGATTGAGTGAAATCGTGAGAAATATTCATTGCTTGTCCGATTTTGACTGAATTGATGATTAGATTTTCTAATCTTGAACATTTTCATTTAAATTACTTTAAGGGTTGATGATTTCCAAGTGCGTTAACGTGATCCTTTACTCCTTGGCAGGGGAAAATTTATCGTTATAAGAGTAGAAGCTAGAGTTTTTGAATGTTGAATTTTTTTCTGTTTAGTTGTGTGATTTGTGTTTCTATCTTACCTTTTCTTTTTAGGGTCATTTTAGATAGAGTCATATGAGGGAATGAGAATTTATGAACGTTGTGGATTGTTGATTACTCTTATAATCTTCACTTCATACTTGAGGACAAGCATGATTCAAGTGTGAGAATATTGTTTTGATAAGGAAAAATAGGGAATCATTATCACAGGATATGTAGTTATTTGGATTGTTTTGTGTGTTCCCAAATGTCCTATATATTCAACAAAATTGTGGGGGTGATGTTGTTTTGATAAGGAAAAATAGGGAATCATTATCATGGGATATGTAGTTATTTGGATTATTTTGTGTGTTCCCAAATGTCTTATATATTCAACATATTTATATTAAAATAAGGATATGTTTCAACGTAAGTTGTAGTGTTCATTCGATTTTCCCCCCTATTATGTTTTCAACACTTTTTTGAATTAAAATAAATCCTAACACCGGTATTGCATCCTTATAACTGGTGCTAGAGAACATAGTAATTTCTCCATTTTATCTCAGGCACCTATAATCTAACTATGGGCACCAATTTATACAACTGGTGCTCTATACATAGTAAATATTTTATAGCATTTCTCTATGGTCTAGTTTATTATTTTAAAAATCTATAAAAAGCAGCCCCATGCAGCTGCCTAGTCAAAGCATAGGCGCCGGTTGCCCTGCCGGTGTTGTATACTTAAAATAAAACTTTTATACTTTTGTCTCTGGTGTTGGGAAAAAGCTAAAAAAAATCATTTGAAGCAGTGCCACACTGCTGTTTTATCCCTATATAGGCACCTGTATGAATATAATAAGCACCGGCTGGTTTACCTGTGCTTGATACGTAAAAAATATTATTTTGCTTCAGTCTCTGATCGGGGAAAAAACCAAAACAATCATTTTAAGCGGACTTAGTCAGCTACTTATTTCCACCAAAGGCACCGGTTTGAACATAATAAGGATTGCTATATGTACCGGTGCTCGATACTTAGAAAATTAATATGAGCATATATCACTGGTTTCAAAAAAAAAATTTAAAATGAAAAGCAGTGCCACACGGTTGCTTTTCATAATCATAGGCACCAGTTTTTTCGATTTGATACTGGTGTTGTTTTCATTTTTAGGGTTAAAAGTTATCCACATGTTCATATCTTTGTCCTTTATGCTTCAAATCCTAGAAGTTAGACCCAAAAATCTTCTAAGCAACCTCCTTTTCAACATCTTTCAAACGATTCATAAAGAAGAAGGTATGTCCAACCACATTGTTCATCATTTTCCATATGTTACTTGATTATACAAGAATTTGGTTAATATCTCCTTCTATTACATATATATTAGGTTATAATTTATGAGCAAATTATGTATGTATAATTTGTGAAAATCTATTACATTCAATAAACCACACCTTGTTTTGAACAGTCATTGTTATATGGGTTGTCATGGAATGTTTGTCCATGTTTTGTACACAATTGTTTTTCAACCGTTTGGCTGCATGGAAAGAGTTTGTTAAAATGGTTGAATTGGGTTTATAAGAGATGACACCAAAAACTCCATTGAAGAGGACATGCAAGACATCCCCTTCTCCACCGAGCATTAGATCCAATAGTAAACACCGAGATGAGAGTTTCGTGTTTGAGGAAGCAAGGGTTCTCAAAACAAACTTACAGAACACAGGTACCTTACACTACTGCAGGCACCCTCTATGGCACCGGTATTTGGGTACATAGGCACCAGTGCCTAAGTATGGCAATGCTGAAACATACCGGTGCTAAAATACTAGATTCAACACTGGTAATAGAGCCGGTGCTCTATGTATAATTTTAGCACCAATATTTTGATGCCGGTGTTGGTTGTTGAAATGTTGTTTAGGCACATTGATAATGATCATAGGTTCTTTCTTAGCACCGGTTTATGAACATAAATCGGTGCCTGAAACTGGACAGATTACATATACCAGCACCGGTATGTTAATGATTTTCTGGTGCTCTTTCTTTGGAGGATGGATGTTCGTAGCACCGATGCTAATATTTGTAAAATTGGTGCTTGTATTTGTAAAACCGATGTTTGATTTTTTTTTTCAATTTGTAATTTTCTCTTTTCATTTTTCCAAGCCGACCTTGAATCGAAACCTGGGAAAAAATCATTGAAGAAACTTAGAAGAGCCAAGAATACATAATATAAAAATTAAATTGATGCTAAGCAAGAAAATTTGAAAAAATAAAAATGTAACAAGTGAAAAAAAGGAATCCATCCATATGATAATTTAAGAAAAAAAAGTAAATATGTCTGAAATTAAATACATGTTCAAATACACTAGGTCCATTGAAGTCTTGAATTGTTTGGAAGACACGTTCATCTAAGCTTCACACCATGTGTCAGCGACGTATGATATCTCCTCTTTCCGGGGGAAATATCTATTGTGTATAAAATAAATCAATGATTAATTACGTGAAAGTAATCAGTAAGTAAGAATAAGAAACGTTTAATTTTTAATGTGTCAACTAACTTCCAGAATATCTGTAGAGGTACTGCTCAATACTAGTTCTTCCATGAAGTTTATGCACAATATGATTTGTCAAAGAAAATGATTTAAAATGTTTAAATTATGCAGTGTTTAAGCACCAAGAAAACATGGTGTGCATAACTATGTTTTAACTATGTATTTAACATTAGCTATGTTTTAATGTTAAACACACCATGTTTACTTGGTGCCCATATACTGCAAAAGCTCCACATTTTAAATTATGAAGTTCTGCAAATGTTACCGCATTTTTCATAATGGAAGAAACATTAATTAGTTTGAGGGCAATACATGAATAGAGAGCAACCAATACTCCAAAGAAAAATCAAAATTCATTCCAAACTAGGTATAAACATCAACTTCAAATCATCAAAACAAGGAAAAGTTTTGCATGTAGTAACCTATAACTAATGCTTCTTCCATTAAGTTTGTGCACAGTACGATTTGTCGAAGAAAATGATTTAAAATGTCGAAATGATGCAGTGTTTAAGCACCAAGGAAACATTGCGTGTATAACTATGTATTTAACATGAACTATGTTTTAATGTTAAACACACCATGTTAAACACTTAATGTTAAACACACAATGTTTACATGGTGCTCATACACTGCAACATTTCCACATTTTAAACATCAACTTGAAATCATCAAAACAAGCAAAGGAAACCTGTAAACCTTAATCTAGTTCATCCTAGTATCAACGCTCCAAAGAGGCATCGATCACAGTGAAACACACAGTGGGCACCGTCTCAATCAACAACAATAGAAATTAATAATAAACTATTTCACCCCAAAAACTTGTATGCACAATATATATACAATATGATAATCCATTACCACAAAACATATACACTATCAACAACAATGACATCGTAGTTGTTTGAGGCAATTCAAACTACTCCCTCCGTCCCATTTCATATTGCTTATTTGACTTTTGCAAGTCAAACTTAGCCAACCCTGACCATTAAATTCTATTATTGTATATGTAAAATTATTATCATATTATATGTTGTTGGATTTATCGTAACATATATTTTTAAGTGATTTTTTTCAAAAATTCTTTACACATATAAATAAAGATATTAATATATAAAAATTGATACAGTTGACTATCAAAAGTAAAATTAAGCAATATGAAGTAGAACGGGGGAGTATATAATAAACATTTCAAAATTCCACAATCAACTATATCTCATTCATTTTATAAAAAAAAACTTCACCATCGTACATACTCCATTATATCTCACATGTTCTATGACAAATACTACAGTATCACACAATCAACTATATCACACTTCAACATAGCACAATCAACAATATGTTACACATTTCATAATAGGATACACATTTTATGACAAACACCTAAACATAACACAATCATCAATGTCACACTTCAACATAACAAAATCAACAATATCTCACACATTTTTGGAAAAAAACACATAAACATCAAACCATACTCCACTATACAATATCTCACACATTTTAGGACAAGCACCTAAACATCAAACCATACTCCACTATATGTCAAACATTTTAGGATAAACACATCAACATCACACAATGAACTATATCACTATATGTAATACACTTTGGATTGAACAGTTCAAACATCACATAATGAACTATATGTCATACATTTTCGTACACACACCCCAAAAATCACAAAATGATCAAAATCCCACACAAACACCCACGTGGAGAGGATGGTGCGCATTGAGGATGGTGCGCCGCAGGGAGGGCAGAGAGGGGGTCGTCGTCAACGTCGAAGCCTTCAAGGTGGGGGCGGCGGTGGAGATGGAGAGGTGGAGGAGGAGAAGGAGAGAGAGAGGATAGAGAGGAGGTATAGGGAGGATAATTGGAGGGCAATGAGGGTGGGTTAGATTTAGGGTTTCATATTTAGGTTATATAGACAAACTTTTAATGGTTGAGATTCAATCAACAAAAGAAATCAATGGTTCAGATGAAACTAATTTGGGCTCTTTTTTTACCAGTGTTGTTTCACTCAAAAAATTGGTCTTGAATGTGTATAAAGCAGCTGCTTGAGGATGCCTTGGTTTTTTTGTTTTTGCAACCCGAGAGCATACTTAGGAAATGTTTTCTAAGTTCGGAGCACTGGTAGATAAGGTTGAGGGAAACCAGTGCCATGAAAACACTAAAGCAACTGCGTGGAGTTGCTTAATCCAAATCGGGATTACCCAACACCGATTTATTATACTGGTGTCTACGGTTGAAAAACCGGTGCCTATATAATTAAAGTTAGCCTGAAAATTTTTCATCCCAATTAGTATTGGACGGGAAATAAAATTTAGTATCAACACTAGTGTGAAAATCGGTGCCAAAATTGAATTGACAAAAATTTAAATTTCCCGCCCAAGAATAGACTAAAATTTTTGAATTTTCCAACCCTAAAAACCTTAGCACCGGTACTTCAACACATCTAACCAGTGTTGATTTCATTTCTACTATTTTGCAATGTTTAATTTAAGTCCCTCTCTAGGGGGATAGTTTTGTCCATTTTTTTATATGCAATTGGACCCAAAACATTTAATTCAACATTCATTAGAGCTCGTGTTTTGAATTTGTGTCCGATGGATACCCGAAAACCCTCCGAATATAACTTTGTTAAAATAACGTTGTTGCCCAAAACTAAATTACACCTTCTTTTTTGTAGCCAAATAACCCCATATTGTGTATTCTTGGATTACTATATGTTTTAAAATAGAATGTCATGTTTTAATAGAATTTGGTGAAACGCTAATGCATGTCCTAGAGTATCTTACTCTAGATAACTTAGAAGTTAGGAAGTCCAAACGGAAAATTTTCTTTGTGAGTTATTTCCACCAAATATGCAACATTTTTTAAAATTTGTTCTAGGAATTGACATTTGGGTCCGATGAAGTAGGATTGCATCCAAGCGTAATTGAATTTGGACCCTCGAGTTAAGTTTTTTTCTTTTTGCACTTAGGTCCCTCCAAGAATCTTGGAATTGACAAAACCCAAAACTAGCGATTCAATAGTGCAATCGAGTATTGTATGATCATAACTACGTGATTATGACCTAATTGGGTAAGTGGAACATCCTTAAAACTGATCACAGAAAACAAGTGCAACATTTAAAGGAATTGAAGTGTTGCCCAAAACTAAGTTTCACCTTAAGCATTGATTTGAAACACTTGGTTCTTATTTTTATATCCTAAATAAATGAATTCTAAATAATGGAATTTATGATTGTATAAATTTTAAAGCAATAGTACATGTCCTAGACTAAATTGTGAAAAAAGGTTTGGAAATATTAACGGAAAAGCATACATATTTCTTTACCACCATAAATTTAATTTAAAATCATGATAATACTTGAAATAGTAGATAATAATTATATTTCGTCTGCAAAATAACATAGAATTGTTCAAAACCATCACAAATAAAATAATTTGTGAAAAAATAGCATTAGAACAATGAGGATCGAAATTCATGAATAATATCTAGCAAACGGCTTTTCATCCAACATCTGTGCATCTTCTGAGCTGGTCCCAACGTCGCCCTGCCCAACGTTTAGGCCTGGATATGTAGGGAAAGGTCCAACGGCGTCCGGGAAATGGTATTGAAAAACCTTACCCATGTGATAGCACCATGACCTTTGATATTGTGATTCCGTCAGCAGACTATGTACATCCACCTCCAACGCCGCTCTAGATTCCAAAGAAGGACCCACATTGTCCTGAGGAATTTTGAAGAAAGAGTCTGCTGTAATCTTACCCACTGGTTTCTCGTATATGTTGTGTGGGTAGTGGGGGTCATCGACTTTTGGGCACAACTCGGAGATGAGGCTGTAAAAACCGTAACAACCTGATCTCTCTGCACCCTGTCTCAAAGCGTTCACCGTTTTCCTACCTACATTCCATCGCAGTTTCTATATAATGGCGTACAGATATGTCAGCCTCATACATTGAACCTCAGTGTTCACTGTGACGAGGTCAATTCTGGATACCATCCATTCATCTTGGGTATGAGGTGCTTCTTTGGAATCTTTGTCCAACCTGGTTTCACAAGAGAATTGACATTGGTTCCCGCCCTAGTTACCGCCCTCACAATCTCTCATCTTGTGGGATCGTCAAAATCCCAACCCTCATCGATCTTGTAGTGGAATGCAAGAAATTCATCCTCCTCGGGGGGAACAGTTGGTAACCCGTACAAATCATTTATGGATTAATCAATCAGTTTCATTATTTTCCCATGGCAGAACACCTTATCCCAACTTAGACCACTCCACAAATTAGCATAGAGCTCACCCACTATACTGAGGTTGAACATTGGAGGCGTGTCACACAAATTTTCCCAACTAAGTGCCTGGATAGATTCTTGAAATGATGGAGCTGCTTCGATTCCTCTCTCTGGAAAATGTTGCCTTTTTCAATACGTTTGTTCAATTAACTTTGCCTGCTCCGAGATGAACCTCTTCTCTTGTGATTGAATGTTGGATTGCATCTTTGGAGAGGAAAGGGAAGTATTGCGTGACTTATTTAGTGGAGGTTTTGGTGCAATATCCTACAATGTCCACTCAGGCATTTCAACAAACATTCCATGCAACAAAAAAAACCTATAGAATACTAGTTTTGATGAACATCAACAAATGATCAATAGGAGTCAATAGAGTCCAAGATATATATATATATATATATATATATATATATATATATATATATATGCAGTTATTACAAATTAACGCTATGCACATGATTGCAAAATCGAACAAAGTTGTTATTGGAGAGCAAAGTGAACCAACATCGAACAAGTTGTTATTTTTCAAAAACCATTGGGTTCATGATAAATAATCTTGTAGAATGAAGAGTAATGTTTGAAAGAGAACTCACTTATTCCTTTACGGAGCTTGGGAGTATGAACCGATGGGGAAGATAGGTTATATTTCCTCTCCAAGAATTAGAAATGGAAAACGAAGCCCTTGTCGATCTCTATGTGTACTTGCAACTCAAAACCATTAGCACCGGTATGACGCTCATAAACTGGTGTCATAAATAGAATAATCAGATGCCTGAGGCTGCTTTGAAGTAATATTTTGGCCATTTCTCCCAACCCGAGAGCAAACTTGCAAAATAAATTCTAACTAGACATCATCGGCAATACAACCGATGCTGAAAACCGGTGCTTGAAAATGGAAAAGCAGCTGCTTATGGCCCCTTGAATGATTTTTTGAAATCCTTTTCTCAACCCGAGAGCTAAGTCAAATAATTTATTCCAAGTACACAACATTGGTCTAAATTCCAGTGCTGTGTAAAAAAATACCGGTGCCTTACATGCAACAGAGCACATACTCTAATTTTCAGCACCAAAAAATACCCGCTAAGATGACTATTTTCAGCATCGGTTTTGTGTTTTTACCAAAACCAGTGCTGAAGACACAAAATAATTATCCTCCTTCCACATGGGACTCATTTTCCAGGCACCAGTTTTATGCATTCCGGTGCTATAATTTTACATAGGCACTGGCACACTGCTTCATACCGGTGCTATTATTTTCCCTCTGGCTTTTTGGTGCCAAAAACTTTATTACACAGCTGGAACCCTGTTCCATCACCGGTCCCCTGCACACCCTTCATCGGTACCGATATTAGTTCTCATGTACGTCACCAGTTTTGGGCACCAGTTGCAAAATTCTGGTGGTGATAATCACCAACAATGCCGATTTTGTACAATTTTGTCATAATACCGATGCCTTACATAATCTCAGAACCGGTTCAGGTGCCCCCCAGGAAAAATACCGGTGCCTGAGTAATTTTTTTCCAGTAGTGTTATCTAGAGATGGGAATAGAGACATCTTCTCTATTCAAAGTATCAATCTGGTTGCTCAGCAGGGAAAAAATTGTGATACTCCAGGTACATTCAAAAGCAGTATCGCAAGTGAGTTTTATGAGAATTTGCTGTGTGGGGGAGGTGGGATAGGGTGCTTTGTAAAGGTAAAATTGTCCACTCGACAGCCGAAGCTATAAACGACTTTCACAATTTTCCAAATGTTCCAAATGACGAGGATGAGTTCATTGCATTTCATAAACTGGATGGAGAATTTCACAATTATGATGATTCAATTGGGAAGGACATCATAAGAATTGTCACTAGGGATAGAACTGACGTCGATTCACTAGTTAAACCATGTTGGAGCATAATTCCTAAGAATGCATTGACACTTGAAATGAATGGATGGTATCACTTTGTAGCATCTCGCAAAGACCACGTTACAGTGAACACAAAGGTTCACAAAATGAGGCTCACAAATTTTTACGTAATTAAGCAGACACTTCGATGGGATGTTGGTCGCCGACTCCTAAACATATTGAGAATGGAATAAGGTAAGATTGAGTGCTACAGTTTCAGCAGCCTCATCTTGTCGCTATGCAAGAAAGCGAATGTCACTCACGATCCTACGACATATACAGGCAACCAATGAGTAAGATTTCTATAGACTCTTTATACAAAAAAGGTCATGAAACTGTGGTCTCTTCACTTCACAACCTTGGGGTGGGTATACAAAATCTGCTTACAGAATCACAGTATCAGAGATCTTGGAGCGAGCATATGGTAAAGGTTTTTAACTACCAATTCTCGAATGCAGTTAAAGCTGTTGGAGTTTTCTTAGCCTACCGTGATTATGATGAGGAGCACTTGTATGTGGGGACCAGTCCACGAGATGCAGAGAATACTGCACAAATGTGGGATGCATAACCATTCTCACATTATTATTCTTAACTTCGTATAACATTGTGTGAACCGTGGAGATTGGAAATTTACATTTTGTAATATTACCTTCCAATGTCAAGAACCATTCTAAGTAATTTCCTAAATTTTATGGGTTATGGTCTGTACACAAAGAATTAAGGCAGCAGTGTCATTTTAGAAAAATAACATCCAATAAATTGAATTGAGTTTCAAAAACCTTCTGTAAGCCCATACATGCCCAAATCGTAAAATTATAATGGATCCGTTTCAGCTTGGTTAATATATCGATGCTCAGCTTTAGGTGTCATTCTAGGCCCAAAGAAATGTAGACCAAAACAAGTACATGACAGACCCAAAGAAAGCAGCCTCAAGTAGCTACATGCAATCGACATAGGCACCGGTATAACCTCTCAAGGCACCAGTATAAGTACCGGTGCTCCATACATAGAAACATTTTCATGTTCTTGCTCTTGGGTTCAAAATAAAAAATATATCAAATCCTTTCAAAGCATCTATGCGCAGCAACTTTAATTTTCACAGGCATCGGTATAATCTCCATAGGCACCGGTAAAAGTACTGGTGCTCCATACTTAGGAACTGTTTCAATATCTTCCTCTTTGGACATAGAAATAAATATTTCACCCCATTTGGGTCAGGCAACTACTTATTCAATCATAGGCACGGTATGACATCCATAGGCATCGGTAAGATTACAGGTGCTCCATACTTAGAAAAAATTACAACCCATTCCTCTTTCGATAGGAAAAAAAATAGTGCACCCTATTTAAAGCAGTCTCGCGCAACTGCTTTATTTATCATAAGCACTAGTACTTAGATTTTAGGCACTGGTGCTACATACTAAGAAAATTTTGTATCCTCACAAAACACCATATGAACAACATCATCACCGATATTCCTCGCTTTATACTCATGCTAACTTTGGATGTATAAAATAAAAATCTGTTCGTCTTTCTCATTCAAACCATCCACCAACTCTTTCTCTTCTCTCATTCATCCCACGATCTTCTCCTCCATTAATCCTCCACTAATTCACAATCTCTACACTCCATAACTCCTTCTCTAAACACCATTACTCCTCCATTTCACATCTACCCTATATAAGAATCCAAAACACCCTAAAAGTGGAACTTCAAAGCCAACCATAGAAGAAGAGTTTGGAACTTAAAAGCTACCCTTCGATCTTCTTATCCATTATTAGTATGTCAGTTATTTGGCCGGGAATCTTTGTGTCCATTGTTTTTTTGTCATTCAAATTCAATAAAATTGGTATATAAACCACGTGTTCAATGAAATGCCTCAAAGAAGCTATATCAATGCTTGGTTTTTACAAGTTTTCCCTAGTAAAATAACCCTTTCCAAGCCATTTTTTGTGGTTTATGATATGGGCTAGTGTTGAAATTTGTTGCATATGTCTATTATCTTGTGTTTTTTTCCAAAGGTTGAATAGGTTGCGTTAATTCTTGGCCGAAATTGATTGAATGGTTTCATGTCGTTGTTTGTTGAATGGATTAGGGGGTTTCATGTACTCATTTTTCACGTCATTCATATCATATTGGTGTGGTGTTTCATGGCATTAAGTTGGTTGGTTGGTTGTTGATTGTGTTTGATCAAATGTTAGAATGGTCGAATTGCCGTTTGATGTGGTGTTTCATGGGGTTTCGTTGTTTATTGAATGGTTTGTACAATGTTTCATGGTTTGTAGAATGTTTTATAGGGTTTCATTGTTTGTTATATCATTTACACACAAATGTTAGAATGGTTTTCATGTCACTAATGGTTTGTAGTTGATACTCATAGATGCCGCTAAAATACAAGAAGACGCCAGCCAAATGGAAAAGGGTGGAACACTACTGCAAAAAAGGTCGAGAAGTAAGAACATGCGAGGGAACCATGACCAATAACAGGTTCGCCGACAGTTCCCCTAACAATTCAATTTGAGGAAGAAGGTACTCCCTCCGTCGCTGTCGAATATACTTCCCGAAAGCAGTCGGATGACGATAGCAAAAGAAAAAATGGACAAGCAATGACTGATGACATTTACAAGGCAGGTGGGCATAGGTTGGTGGGGCATTCGACAAGTTCAAGATTTCCACTTGGTGCAGGACACGCGACACAACCACATGGCAGTCGGTCATGCTTGCAAAGGAAAGGGGTCCCGTCCAGGTCGTGTTTGAGTGTAATGATGGACAAATGGTGTTCAAGAGGAATTGGATGACTTGGGTGACGTATTGCAATTACGCATTCTGGAGGTGCATCAAATTTTGGACATGAAAAAACTAGCACAAATCCCAAACAACGTCAAGGAAGAGGCGTGGAAAGAAATTACGGTTTATTCCTACAATTTAACACTGTATAATTTACATGAGTGTCAATAGATTTTTAATATGTGATAATTTAATGTTTATACACTTTAAATTTTTAACAATTGTTATGCTTATAAAGTTTATCAACCTTTTTTATTTACCAGTATTTTCAACAAGCACTATCAAAATATTGAAATTCATCGAGAAACATAATAATAGTATATCAAGTTATTTTTATAATATTGAGCTTAAATTTCATTAACGGCCTCTTCATTTACATTTTCATTTTCATTTATAATGATTTCTTAATGTGCCCCCAATAAAAACAAATTCTAAATCCGCCACTAGGAGGAACCCCTAGTGTCCATTACCAATTTTCAAAGGGTGGTTAGAGCGACATGGTGCTAAAAGATGTGGATAAATACCCTCATACCGATGGGCTGAGCCTGAAATCTACTGCAAATTGTCATGTGACAAGGACTTAAGTGCAAAATAAAAAGAAGTTTGGGGCAGGATTATGATTAATGGAACTCAAGGCAGTTAGAAGGCTGTTAGAGGAAGCTGGTGGCATCAATTCAGTTAGGCTAACATAATAGCCATTGAAGGGATGAAATCTCCCAATCAAGGACTGCTTAGGTCCCTTCTAGTCCGTCCAGAAAAGTCAAAATATGGCCCTTATGGGAGGTTTAACAAAACATGTACCAATTACTAAAAGCACTTTTTTTATAGGTACTCTTTCTATTTGTGGTATTCCACCATTAGCTTGTTTTTGGTCCAAAGAAAAATTGTTGAAGAAACAACAAGATCTTTCTTTTGTCCCTTCCAGGCGATCGGAAAATAAAGAAATGGTTAATATATTCAAGATAATTGCGTATTTACAAAATACCGTCTCGATTCATCCTATTTCATCAGATCGGGATGTGATATGGTTCCGAAGGATGAACCGGATATGGACAGTTCCAATAAGATTTCATTCTTGAACAAAGATTATCTTGCCACAATGATGTTTTAGGCATTCATTCATTCATTCATTCAACCAATTTGTGTAATTCCTTAGCTGAAAAGCTTGGATTCTCTCATATATTTTTCTCCTTCATTCTCAATTAACTCTATACAATTCTCAGATGTAATTCTTTGTTCTTTCAATGAAACTTTTTTGTTTCTACTTTTAAATCCTCAGTACATTACAAGTGGTATCTGAGCGCAAGCTTTCCTTGGCTATGGCAGAGAATACGAGATTCAGAACATTGGAAAACCGTATGAAGGATATGGATATGAGGACGCAAGAGGTCACACAGGATATGGGGGAAAAATCTTTGTCGATAAAAAAGGATTCTGTGGAGCTGAAGGAACACGTAGATGCTTCGATCCAGAAGTTGCAGAGTGAATTCATGAAGCGGCAAGAGGAGCACTCAAAGCAACAAATAGGTATCAACAACCAGATGCAATTTGTGATGCAGAATCTACATCAGAACAAGGGAAAAACAGATAGTTCTGAGAATGGGGAATGTTCATAAAAAGGTCCACACCACAGCTCTCAAAAATCTTTATATCCTTTTGAGGTAAGCTAGGAAGTAGATTTAAATCAAATTCCCCTATTTTCTTGAATCCTAGGGTAGCAATGCATGATGTGAATGCTTCTGAGAACTGGAGAACTGTAGTTGGAAAAAATGCTGGTGGTTTGCAACCTAGGCTAGAATTGACTCCAATTTATGGTGATAATCGGCATGAATTGCTGCGTAGGTGTGAGAAGTTCTTTAAATTCTTTCAAATAATGGAATTGGTCAAGGTTGAAGCTGTGGAACTATATCAAGGGGGGAAGGCAGAAATCTTGTATCAAGCTGAGATAGCCTATAGGAATTTCACTGATTGGAATGATTTCCACACAGGTGTAATGTAGAGGTTCTCTGAAATAGGGGGTAAACATGTTGTTGAAGAATTTAACAAGCTTTACAAGAGAAACACAGTGAGGGAATATCAGGGGAAGTTTGAAGAACTTAAAGCTTTAGTGATCATTAAGAATCCACACATGAGTGAAGAATATTGTCTCCAACTCTGTGAGTGGATTAAAGGAAGATCTTAAACTAATAGTGAGATTTTTTAAGCCTGTAACCTTACCCGAGGTGTTGGAAATTGGTGTTTGCAAGAGCTAAACCTGGAGAACATGAATAAAAGATCCAAAATGAATGTAGCAGGTAGAGTGATAAACCCTGGGAATAGAAATGACAGGAATGCTTGGAAAAGGAATCTGCCTGAGAAGAAATTGGCAGTTGTAACTGAGGGTTTTAAGAGGATAACTCCACAGGAGCTGCAATTCAGAAGAGAGTACCACTTGTGCTACAAATGTGGTGAAATATACGGACCATGCCATATCTGTAAGCTTAAACATATACACTACTTGCCGAATACAGATCTCGATGATGATGAATATATTTTTGTGGTTGAATTGACTGGAGTGGAGGTAAAAGCTGATGAAGAGATCGAGCAGTTGAGCTTGAATACCATGGGATCAGAGGAAAAAACCAACACCATCATTGTGTAGGTTATATTGGAAATATGAGGGTGAACATGCTGTTAGACACAAGCATCAGTGATAGTTTTATTGTTCCAAAGACTGTGTACTTGGCTTGTTTAATAACCTTGAGAGCAACACCATTCTCTGTGACTATAACTAATGGAAGCCAAATCAGAAGTGCCACTTGATGTCCTGGAGTTAAATGGAGGATTCAGGATCATGAGTTCACATTCAGATTCAAAGTGTTGGATTTGGGGAATTTAGAAGTTATATTAGGAGTGGATTGGATGAGGCATCTAAGACCTATATTCTCTTATTTTAGAAATAATGATGTGGTGATTAGCAGTCTGAGTTCAAAGTGGATGCTATATATATGCCAACTGTGATGATACTTATTTGCATTTGGCAAGAGGAAATGAAGCAAAAGAGAATGCATGTTACAGAAAGAGGAAGATAATGTATTCAATTCTCAATCGAGGCAGAACTGAGGAGAAATGGGAAGATCAGGAAGCAGATTTGTTTAGTGAAGGAGCATCTGCAGGCAAACATAAAAAATTAGAAATTGATCAGGGGCAGGAAACTCAACAGGTAGTACCTTTGGAGCTGGCTTAGGTTATTTCTGAATTCACTGATGTGTTTGCAGTTCCCACTACCCTACCCCCAAAGAGAAAAGTGTATCACTCTATTGTTTTGAAATCTGACTCTCAATCCTTTAAGATCAAACCTTACATGTATGCTCATGCACACAAGGAGGAAATTGAGAAGCAGGTGAATGAATTGATTCAAAATAAAGTGGTGCAAAAAAGCAAAGTCCCTATGCTTCCCCATTTCTATTAGGGAAGAAGAAAGACAATAGTTGGAGGTTGTGTATTGATTACAAAAAACCAAATGAAATTACTGTTAAAGATAGATTTCCTATTCCTTTTATTAATGAGTTGTTGGATGAACTAAATGGTGCTTCATATTTTTCCAATTAGATCTCAGATCAGGTTACTATAAGATTAGGGTAAAGGATGATGATGTATCTAAAACTGCATTTCAAACTCACCATGGTCATTTTGAATTTCTAGTGATGCCATTTGGAATACAAATGCACCTGCTACCTTCAAGCACTA
This sequence comes from Rubia yunnanensis, assembly GCA_037428765.1. Classification (NCBI taxonomy): domain Eukaryota; kingdom Viridiplantae; phylum Streptophyta; class Magnoliopsida; order Gentianales; family Rubiaceae; genus Rubia; species Rubia yunnanensis. The sequence goes on along the minus strand of CM075061.1, from coordinate 112,941,904 downwards.
ATGAACCAAGACTTTCAAGATTTTTCCAAGAAAATTTGTCTAGTTTTCTTTGATGACATTCTTGTATACAGTAAGACTTTGGCAGAACACGTATCTCATGTGAGGACTTTGCTACAAACAATGAAGGAGAAACAACTTTATGCCAAGAGTTCCAACTGTGTTTTTGCTCAAAGAAAGGTTGAATACCTTAGCCACATTATTTCTGAGTCTGAGGTAGAAATGGACAATAATAATATAGCGAGCACTTTGAAATGGCCAACCCCCTCAAATATAAAGGAATTAAGAGGATTTCTTGGTCTAACTGGGTATTACAAGAAGTTTGTATCTTAGTATGGACTGATCTATAAGCCCCTACATATGTTGCTAAGAAAAGATGCTTTTAAGTGGGATGGAAATGGCCAGAAAACCTTTGAAAAACTCAAGCAGGTGATGGCCACTGCACCAATACTTAGAATGCCAGACTTTGAGAAAGAATTTGTGACTGAGACAGATGCCTATGACAATGGGATGGGAGTAGTGCTCATGCAGGAAGGGAAGCATATTTCCTTTATCAGAAAAGCATTCTGTGACAAGAACAAGGGTCTTTCAACTTATTAGAAAGAACTTTTGGCTTTGGTTTTTCCCGTGGAAAAATGGAAACACTACTTGCTTGGAAATAAGTTCATTTTGAGAACTGATCATCAAAGTCTTAAGTACTTGTTGTAGAAGAAGATACATAGTGTCATCCAGCACAAATGGATTACTAAACTCTTGGGATTGAACTTTGAAATACAGTATAAAAGTGGGGCTACTAACAGTGCAACATATGCTTTGTCTAGAACGCCTGAAGTTCCACAGGATGTGCAACTGATTTTAGCAAGTTGAGACATATATTGAATGGGAATGGAATGCCATAAATGGTTTTGTCTGAGTTAACCGAAGATCAGGGGGTCCAAAACAGTAAGTTGAAGAAAAAATCTCTGAACTTTGGAGGGATTCTGGAAGCTAATCAGTTATTTTCAGAACATCTTGCAGAGTAGGCCAGGTCAGCTCTTCATTAGTAGTTTCTTTGTGGATTCAAAAACGATAATTGAGCTACGAAGGGGATAATTATGCTCAGGAACTGATTGTTAAGATAGCTTTGCAACCTGAGAATGATCACAACAGTGACTACATTTATGTGAAGGGAATCCTAAAGAAGGGAAGCAAAGTTTTTGGTGGTGGTGGATAGGTTAACTAAATATGGACATTTTTTTAGCACTGTCACATCATTTCTCAGATTCTGAAGTAGCTGCTTTGTTTTTGGATGAAGTTTATAGACTCCATGGTTTGCTTGAGACCATTACTAGTGATAGAGATAAAATTTTCACCATTAATTTTTGGAAGGAATTGTTTGAGTAGATAGGGGTTAAATTGTAGCTTAGCACAAACTATCACCCTGAAACTGATGACTAATCTGAAAGGGTTAATCAGGTTTTAGAAGCTTATTTGAGAATTTTTTGTGGGGATCATCTTAATAGTTGGAAGAAATGGCTTGGTTTGGCTGAGAAATGGTACAATACTTCTCACCATTCCAGTTTTGAAATGTCACCATTTGAAGCTCTTTATGGGGAAAAGCAAGATCCTATTCCATCTGGGTGCTGATGTTGTGATTCCGACTGCCTAAGACTTATTGCAGTAGAGGATTGAGGTTCAAAATAAATTGCAGAAACATCTGAGGAAGGATCAGGAAGTGATGAAACACAATGCAGATTCCAAGAGAACATACAGAAGCTTTGATCCAGGAGAATCGGTATACCTGATATTTCACAGGTATAGGCAGTAGCAGTCTATGCAGGGTAAAACTAGTGCTAAGTTATCTGCAAAATATTGTGGACCATTCCAGATAGAAAGAAAGGTGAGGGAGGTAGCTTATAAACTCAGTTTGCCAATACAAGTATATCTTGTGTTTCATATTTCTTTGCTCCAGAAACACATTGGAAGTACACCAACTAATGGAGGTGTTGTTTATGAGATTGAAGATGATGAACTAGTTCCATTACAGCCTCTCAAAGTGCTACAAAGAAGGATGGTCACAAGGAACAATGCATAGGTGGTGCAGTAGCTAATCGAATGACAAAACATAGTTTTAGAGGATGCTTCATGGGAGGATACAGAATTCATTAGTAATCAGTTTCCAAATTTTAAAGCTTGAGGACAATCTTTGTTTTAGAATGAGGGTTTGTCATGTGACAAGGACTTAAGTGCAAAATAAAAAGAAGTTTGGGGCTGGATTATGATTAATGGAACTAAGGAAGTTAGAAGGCTATTGTGACACGACGGCGGCGTCCAAGTCGCCGGCCAGAGGGGCACCGCTGCCCTGGCGGCCGGCTCCATATCTGCTGAGCTGGTGCGGTTGCGAGCGGCCATGTCCACCGCTGTTGAAGTTGCACCATCCTCGGCCGTTGTGGCAACCAGCATGTCGTTGGTGGCTCTGGTTGACGACAGGTGGTGCTGCCCTTGTCCCGACGACGGTGAGAAGGGCATGTGACCCTTCTGTTGAGCAATTCCTCTCAGGTAAGAATGCTCCGAGCTATAGAAAAACCAATGATGCTTCCGATGGTGCTGCATGCAACGGTGGAGAATCTGTTGATTATTTTGAGGATGAGCCGCTGGTCACTCACCTTGTAATAGAGTTCGTGTTGTAATAGACTTGTACTTCACTTAGTTAGTCTAGTCAACTTGTATATTTGGGTATAAATCCCTTTCATTGTGTGAATATCAAATCAGAAAAATCTTTCCCAAAATCCCTTCTTTCATGGTATCAGAGCCAACTCTCTGAAACCCTATCTTTTTCACCTCTGACGCCATCCAAACTCACCGCCAATAATAAGCGATTCAGACAGCGTCGTCAACACACTGCCGGCGCCACCTTTTACCGGCGACACTCCACCGCCGGCGCGGCCTTCGAGCATCTATGGCGACGGCGGACCTCAGCCACTGCAGCGACCTCTTGATCATTCTTCTCCCTTCTACTTTAACTCTTCGGATCAACCGGGCCTGTCTCTCTGTCCGGTTGTCCTTAAGGGCGATAAAAATTAGGAGTGGACTACCTCGATGAAGAATGCACTCAAGGCTAAATGTAAATTAGGATTTGTTGATGGTCGCATCTCTCAAGACGATGTTGCCCCTGTTAATCTTGATGACTAGTATAGTGTCAATTTCATGCTCATCGGATGGGTTGTGCAATTTATTGATTCATCTCTACGATCTTCCATCACTTATCCAGAAACTGTCTTTGAGCTCTGGGAGGAATTACATCATCGATTCTCAGTCGGTAACGGGCCACATCTTTTTCAGCTTCGTGCAGACTTGGAAATTGTCGCCAAGGTGGGAAAACTGTTGCGTCATATTATGGCACTTTCAAGAAGATCCGGGATGAAGTCCAGACATATGTTCCCCTTCAAGCATGTCTCTGTGCAAATTGTACTTGCAATATCACGGCCAAACTTCGTGCAGAATGCGATGTCGAGCGTCTTCACCAATTTCTTCTTAGGCATGATGACTCCTTTGGAACTCTTCGCTCCATCATCATGGCGCAAGTGCCCCTCCCATCCATCAATCTCGTTTATGCTTTGGTCGTGCAGGAAGAATGCCATAAGACTCTCATGCTAGAACACGATACCAAATCTGATGGTATGGCATTTGCGGCTCAGGCCAATTCAGTTCCTTTGGCGCACGTTCAACCTCTCTCTATGCCAGACCAATCAGTCGGCCGTCCCGTGTGTTCTCACTGTGGTAAGCATATGACATCTCTAAGTGTTGGAAGCTCCATGGAGTTCCTGAGGGGTTCGTGCACCAGTCGGCCATGGTGTGCAACCAGGGCGCTGGTCGCGGCCGTGGCAGTCTGCCAGTCGGAGTCGCCCTCTCGGCACAGCAGCAAGTTCCTCCTCGCGCGTTCGACGCCATGTCCCTCCCGGAGTCCGCTACTCAAGGCTCAAATCTCAGCCCCGACCAATGGCAGGCAGTATTACAGATGTATAACAACATGAACACTTCTTCTTCAGACGCTACTGGTAAGCACTTTCTCTGGATTCTCAACACGAGTGCTTCTTTTCATATGACTGAAAATCTTGCCATCCTACATGATATTGTCAATATTGCTCTTGTGCCTATTAAGCTTCCAAATAACTGTGTTGTTTTAGCAGTCAAGGAAGGTTCTTTGGTTTTCTCTCAGTCTGCCAGGATTGACCATGTTTTGTATCTTCCGACACTGGAATGCAATCTCCTGTCATTTGCTAGGTTGCTTCAAAATGCTCGTTGTTTTGCTTTCTTGACCAAAAAGTTGTGTATACTTCAAGAAAGCGATACGAAGATAGTGATTGGCGTGGGTGAGCAGAGACATGGTCCTTACTGGTTGCGGCATTTCTCGGCAGCCACCCGTGCCTGCTCTGCGACCAAGACCAAGAAGGTGACCTCGGTCGAGCTGTGGCATTGAAGACTGGGGCATCCCTCCTTTACAGTTTTAGCATCTTTACTTGTTCCTTGTGCTTTTGTACGGATTTCTACTCCTTGTGATGTTTCTTTTCATTCCAAACAAACCCAAGCTATTTTTCCATTGAGTTCTAATAAAGCCACACACTTGTTTGATCTTGTTCATTGTGACATTTGGGGAACATACAAAATTCCTGCTTCTTGCGGTGCAACTTATTTTGCTACCATCATTGATGATTACTCTCGTGCTACATGGGTTTATTTAATTAAGTCCAAGTTAGAGGTTACAAAACTGGTTATGGATTTTTGTGCATTAACTATCACTTAGTCTCAGACATCAGTCCGTCGTTTCAGGTCTGACAATGGTACTGAATTCTTTGGTCTTAAGGCTTACTTTGCTTCCCACGGTATTCTTCATGAGACTTCGTGTGCTTACACACCTCAGCAGAATGGGAGAGTGGAACGCAAGCATCGCCATCTCCTAAATGTGGCGCGTGCTTTCCGATTTCAGGCTGCTCTTCAGATTATGTTTTGGGCCGAATGTATTCTTATAGCATGCTTTCTGATCAACCAGCACTCCCATGCTGGTTCTTCAAAAATCATATTCCTTTTCATTTGCTTTTCTAAAGAGCTCGGAAGTACTCAGACATTCGGGTCTTTGAGTGTCTCTGCTTCGCCTCCACTCTCCCTCGGCCTACAGACAAGTTTGCTGCTAGTAGTTGCAAATGCGTCTTCATGGGTTATCCAAGTGGAAAGCAAGACTGGAATCTTTATGATCTTGAATCGGAACAGATTTTCTTCTCCAGAGATGTTGTGTTCTTTGAAGATATATTTCCATTTCAGAGTTCATCCACCTCTCCATCGCCCGCTTTGACGCAGGTAGACACTTATCCGGCTGTCTTCGATAGTCTGGATACTTCACCCCTCCCGACAAGGGGGAGTTCTTCGATACTTTCTCCACCCTCCACAGTCAGGGGGAGCATCCATCTGGACCTAGGCAGCTCATCCACGGCCGTTCCGCCAATGCCGCTCCCATCCGCAGCCGAGCTCGCACGGACCGGCGACTGCTCCTCGCTGCCTGCTGCGGTTAGCTCGCCAGCCGAGGAGGTTATTTCGGACATTTGGCGTAGCTCACGCCAACATCAACCAAGTTTTTTTACTAAAGGATTTTGTATGCAGTTCCATGCGTCGTGATTGTTATCAGTATATTATCTCCTCCACTCCATATCCGATCACCAGTTTTATCTCCTCCGCTAAATTTGCTCCAGCTCATGCTCACTTCCTGGCCACAATCACCTCAGGCCATGAACCAGTTCGCTTCTTAGAGGCTGTCGAGCAAGCTCCTTGGCGTAATGCAATGCACACCAAAATTGAGGCCCTCGAGAGAAATGACACCTGGTCTCTCACACCTCTTCCTCCTTACAAGAAGCCAATTGGTTGTAAGTGGGTGTATCATATCAAGTACAAGTCTAATGGAGATATTGAAAGCTATAAGGCTTGTCTTGTTGTGTCAGGGAATCGCTAGGTTGAAGGCATTGACTTCAATAAGACTTTCGTTCCCATTGCTAAGATGGTAACAGTTCGTACATTTCTTTCCGTTGATGCTGTACGAAATTGGGAACTGTACCAAATAGATGTTCATAACACCTTTCTGCATGGAAACTTGGATGAGCTTGTCTTTATGACTCCACCATCGGGCTACTCCAAGTCACTTCCTGGTCAGGTATGTCGCCTACATAAGTCCCTGTATGGTCTTAGGCAGGCTCCTGGAAACTGGTTTTCTAAGCTTGCGCATGCTCTTCGCTAGTACGGGTTTCGCCAGAGATATACAAATTACTCATGATTCAGGTCATACTCTTCATGTTTTGGTGTATGTCGACTATCTCATTAGTGCTAGAGATAGTTCAACTACCATATCTACTTTCAAGCAGTACTTGTCATCCTGTTTTCATATGAAGGATCTCGGGATTCTTAAATATTTCTTGGGACTGGAAGTTGCACGAAATCCATCAGGCATCTTTGTATCTCAGCGTAAATACGCATTGGAGGTGGTGGCCGAAGTCGGTCTGCTAGGATGCAAGCCCATTGCTCCGCCTATGGATCCAACGCAGGCCCTTGCCAAAGCTTCTGGTCAAGATTATGATCACCCTGAGCAGTATTGTCGCCTTATTGGGAAGTTGGTCTATCTTACTATCACTCGGCCCGAGCTCAGTTTTGCAGTTCATACTCTTTCGCAGTTCATGCAGCAGCCGAAAGTGGATCATTGGTCTACAACTTTAAGAGTTCTACACTATGTTAAAGGCAGTCCAGAACAGGGTCTATTTCTTTCTAGAGATAGTAGCTTGGCTCTGATTGCCTACTGCGACTCAGACTGGGCAACTTGTCCTATCACTCGACATTCTGTCACGGGGTATTTTGTCACCTTGGGCGTCTCTCCAGTTTCTTGGAAGACCAAGAAGCAACAAACTGTTTTGCGTTCTTCAGCCGAGGCCGAGTATAGGGCTATGGAAAATGCTTGCTGCGAAATCCTTTGGCTTCGTTCTCTCCTTCGCTTCCTTGGTGTTTCCCACTCTTCTCCGGTTTGACTCTTTTGTGATAGTCAGGTTGCCCTCCATATTGCAGCTAATCCGTTCTTTCGTGAGAGGACCAAAACACATTGAGATCGACTGCCATCTTGTTCGTGATCTAGTGTCTTCACGTGTCATTTCTACTCATCATATTTCCACTTCGGATCACTCGGCGGAAATTTTCACCAAGGCACTAGGACGGGCATCTTTCATCCATCTCAATTCCAAGTTGGGCATTCTCGATCTTCATGCTCTAACTTAAGGGGGAGTAATAGAGTTCGTGTCGTAATAGACTTTGCACTTCACTTAGTTAGTCTAGTCAACTTGTATATTTGAATATAAATCTCTTTCATTGTGTGAATATCAAATCAGAAAACTCTTTCCTAAAATCCCTTCTTTCACCTTGTTCTCGACGTCTCTGAGCTGGTTTGCCAGCGACTTGAGGTGCTGCCAGTAGACTGAAACAGAGGGTTCAGTGTGCTTGCCTCGCAAGCGGTCGAACCGCCTTGAATCATGGTGAGAAGAGCCATCGATGTGGTCAAAGACTTTGTGTGGAAGAGCTCGGCTTAGGTATGGTACTGAACCTTTTAGAGATCTAGTATAAGTGCTGTTTGATTACTAATGTTTGTACTCGAGGTTGTAGGTGCTTTTGATGTGGCGGGAGAGTGGTTGTTTTCATTGTCGGAATGGTTGGTTTTGCTGGAGGAGGAGGCCGTCGCAATAACAAGAGAAAACAAGGGATAAAGAAATGGGTAATTGAGTCCTTGAGGAGCTCCATCAATTCATTCTATTAGTATACTCCCTCCGTCCCAGCAGTATTGCCCTATTTACTTTTTCAAAGTCAAATTTTGTAAACTTTGACCTTAAATATAAATTAATATATGGATAATAAAATAATCATGTGAGATATTGTTAGATTTATCTTAACGTCTATTTTCTAAATATCAATTTTATATGCAAAAATATTATGTGTAGCTAGAGATATTAACGGCCAAACATGATCATTGAAGACCGTGAAAAAGTAAATATGCCAGTATTATGGGACGGGGGGAGTAGACCGCGGAGCACATATTTCTTGAATAACGTGCTAATGATTGCAATGCACTTTCATCTTGACGGAGGGAGTACAATATTGACTAAATCAATTTATATCAATCATCATATTACCAACAAACACACCTTTTGTTGGCATTGATAATTGATAAACCATGTCACATTGAACATGACTGAAGTTTGCGTAAGAACTTAAAATACTACTGTAACCTATAATCTTCACTGCATGCACTTATATTTGGACTACACCAACTCCAATTCGCTGATATCATACGACAGAGAAAAATGATTTACAACATATGGGAAGGAATTAATACTGCAACTTGAGGAGCTCCAATTCCGACTCTAATGCATGATTCTTCTTCTTCTCATTCTCCAACTGCATTCTCAAATTCTCCACCACCTGTTCGTCCAAGCTCATCTCTGCACTATTCTTCTTTCCCCGCAAAACACCGATCATGGCTATCACCTCGTTCCATTGATCCTCCAAACTCTTCTTCAGAAAAAGGAGGCTATTCAACACTGTCTCATTTCCATTTCCTGCTGGATCAGGCACCGCACTAATCCTGCCCGAAGAATTACTCGTAATCGATGAAACATCTGAGTCTTCCTGATCTCCTCCTCCTCCTCCTCCTGTTCCCAATCCCCTCTCTTGTATAATGGTTTCTCCCGAAAACCGGACTTGCTTCGCGATGCTATCGTCACTCAGGTCTTGTTGCTCGTTTGGAAAGACTGGGTCCAGTTCAAAACCCTCTATATTAAAATTCCAGCCGCTGATTCTTCTTTGCTTCATGATCATGCTCTCCTCATTATCTTCGTCTCCTTCGGATATGTTGAGTGAGAGTGCCCTCACGAGCTTTCCCTGCCTGTACCTCTGCTCCACAGTGGGCAAATTCTGAAGCACATTCCTCACCAGGAATTCAGGGCTTTTGCAGTACCTGAAAAACGAATGCTTCAGCAGCTTTTCAGCCGATGGCCTTCTGGACGGTTCCTGATCAAGGCACATCCCCACCATATCCTTGAAGGACTTGGAGAACTTCTTGTTCTTGCAGGAAATGATCTTGTCATAGTCAGAAAAACTGAATCTCGTGGTGATCTTCATGAGCAGGGACTTCGAAGGCGGGAGGTGAGACAAGGGAGGCCTCCCATGGGCTAATTCCAAAGCAGTGATCCCGAATGACCATATATCTGCCTTGAAACTGTAGCCGGTGTGCGAATGGATCACCTCCGGCGCCATCCAGTACGGGGTTCCAGCGACATCAGTGAGCATCAAACTTGACGGCGAATAAGCGTTGGATGAAGATCCGGGCTCGTAAATGGATGCTGAAACACCGAAATCAGCAAGCTTTACCGAGCCGTTTGAGTCCATGAGAATGTTCCCAGCCTTGACATCCCTGTTATTAGAAATCCCACATGTATAAGATATTGGTTCAAGTAACTATACGTAGTACGTGATTTTAAGAAAGAATCTCATGAGTCTAATACCTGTGAAGGTGGCCCTGATCATGGAGATACGCTAATGCAGAAAGGGTTTCCTTAAGAACTACGGCGATGCATGGCTCGGCTAAGCCATCGGGGAAAGATGAGGTAATGATTGACTGAAGAGAGCCCGCGGACATGAAGGGCATGACCACCCAGAGGCGGCGGTCCACCGTGAAGAAGCAGTGGGCGCTGAGGATGTTGGGGTGGGAGAGAAGGGACATGGTCTTGGCTTCTCGTCTAACGTTGTCAAAGTCGGTTTTTGCTTGATCCAGGTCGATGGATTTGATAGCCACGACAGAGGAGTTCATGGGAATACAGATTGCTTTGTAGACAACTGCACTAGCTCCTCGCCCGATTTCATCGAGAATCTGGTAGCATTTTGAGTCCAGGGGGTACTGCACCTTGTGTCTTGACTCCTCCTCATCAGAAGCCATGGATAAGGTTCTCTGCATATTGGCTGTTTTCTTGATCAATAGTGTTGGCTTGAAAAAGGGGTGAAGATTGGGTGGTCAGTGTTTGGTATTGTAGAGAGATGGAAGAGATTAAGCTTGAAAAAGATGTTGTATGGAGAAGGGGATGGGGCGGGTGAGCTCAGTTTTCCTGTGAAAAGATGGTGGGAAGATTCTCAAACTGCTGTTGATGCCTGTGAGTTTTTCAACTGCCCTTGTAGATTTTGCGGTGCTGTTGATGTCTGTGAGCTTTTATGCAGCATTGAATGTGATGAACCAAAAGGAAAAGAAAAAAAAAAGTGAAATACATGCATTCTCCCCATAAATTACGTTCACATTAAAAAAAAATCACTTTAGATGAAGTTTTTTATTTTATAATTGAGAAAATGACAGATTTGGTACCAAATGTAAAATTACAGGTGTTGTAAGAAGAAATAATATTTGAGAAGATGGCTTTTCTGCCCTTTCCATTCCATTACCCTTGTTCATTATATACAACCTGCAAATCTTGCAGTAGACCTAAGCCGCAAATCAAGCTAACAGATAATCACAAATCCTTACCATATATACCTATGATGGTATGCCTTGAATACTGTAATTGCCGCTTCTGCGACCCTGGCCTGGGGGTCCGGGGGGGCGGCAGTCGCCCCCGGGAAACAAACGGGGGTCTCGCTGCCCGGTTAGCGAGTCGGGGGGTCCAGGGGGGCGGAGCGCACCCTGGCCTGGGGGTCCGGGGGGGCGGAGTCGCCCCCGGTCCGACGGTATAGCTTGTCTCTTTATTGGACTGCTGTTGATTTGGGCCGAATTGTGTTTTTGGCCCAGTTTGTTAGGGTTTAGTGGAGACAGCATATAAAGTGTCTCTCTTCTCTCTGTAAACTAACTCTAATTCTGTTCCGCACAAAATTAGTGAATTCGTCTCCCGTGGATGTAGCCAAATTGGTGAACCACGTAAATCTTGTGTCTTGTTATTTTCGTTCATATTTTCTGTTCTTTCTCCATTCCGCACAACAACCTAGCTGTACAGATAAGAACAAATACAAACAAGCCTATCTTCTAGATGCGTAAGATGCGCTAACACCCCCCTCAAGTTGGAGCATGGAGATTCGAAATGCCCAACTTGCCAAGTAGAGTAGAGAACACGCGGAAGCTTAGTGCCTTGGTGAGGATATCAGCGAGTTGGTCTGTAGTCGAGACGTGTGAAGGAAGAATAATGCCATGACAAATTTCATCACGAATAAAGTGGCAGTCGACCTCAATGTGTTTGGTGCGTTCATGGAACACCGGATTATGAGCTAGATGAAGCACCGATTGACTGTCACTAAAGATACGCATAGGTGTAGAACAATGGATCCCAAGCGTACCTAACAAACCACGGAGCCATTTAAGCTCTCAAGTAGCAGCAGCAAGGGCACGGTATTCAGACTCGGCAGAAGATTGTGACACTGTGTGTTGCTTCTTCGTCTTCCAAGAAATAGGAGAACCTCTTAAGAAAACCAAGTAGGCCGATAAGGATCGCCGAGTCAATGGGCAGCTAGCCCAATCCGCATCACAATATGCCGTAATATCCAAGGAAGAGTTTGCTTTCAAGAAGATACCTTGGCCAGGACTAGACTTGAGGTATCGAACAACTCGAACCGCAGCTTCCCAGTGAGCAACCTGTGGTTGTTGCATAAATTGTGCCAAAATATGAACTGAATAAGAGAGTTCTGGACGTGTCAATGTCAAGTAAATGAGCCTCCCAATGAGACGACGATAGCGTTCAGGCCAAGCATAATCATCACCGCGAGCTAAGGCCATACGATGATTCTGCTCAATCGGAGTTGCAGCTAGTTTGGCACCCAATAAACCAGTTTCTGAAATTATATCGAGAGCATACTTACGTTGACTAAGAAACAGCACTAAAAGACCCCGACTAACTTCGATACCCAAAAAATACTTAAGCTTGCCCAAGTCCTTCATATGAAAGCAAGTACAAAGATACTTTTTGAAGGTGGAAATAGCTTCAGAGTCATCACCAGCAAGAACCAAATCATCAACGTACACCAACAAGGTAAGATGAATATTTATTCTCTTATAAGTAAATAGAGAGTTGTCATACCCGGACTTGACGAATCCGTATCGAACAACCGCGGCTTCAAGCTTGGCAAACCAACATCGAGGAGCTTGACGCAAACCATATAGAGATTTGCGAAGACGACATACAGATCGTGCGTTGGGAGCATGAAATCCGGGGGGCAACTTCATGTAAACTTCTTCCTCGAGATCACCGTGAAGAAAAGCGTTATGGACATCCAGTTGATGCAACTCCTAGTTTTTAACCGCAGCCACTGCTAGAAGCGTACGCACAGTCACCATCTTCGCTTTCGGGGCAAAAGTCTCAGAATAGTCTAGTCCCTCCACTTGATGATTGCCAAAAACCACCAATCGTGCTTTATGCCGTTCGATAGTCCCATCGGCATTATATTTCAACTTGTAGACCCATTTTCTCCCAAGTGCCTTCTTTCCCTTCGACAACTGAGTAATTTCCCACGTCCCATTTGCTTCCAAAGCATTTATCTCCTTTTTCATCGCATCTCGCCAAGACGGACTTTGAACCGCCTCTGAATAACTGGAAGGTTCAATACCAGCAGTAACTGCAGCAAGAAAATGCCGGTGCCGAGCCGAGAAAATATTACAATTGACATAATTAGAGATAGGATAGAGCACACCTGAGGAAGCCGAAGGAGGTGGAGGAACAAGGCGAGCTGTATGTGTGACAAAGTCTTTATAGAGTGTGTTGGGAATCCTTTTGCGATGCCCTCGACCCATGGCAACATCTGAACCTTCAGGTGTTTCTTGCTCATTCATAATAGCATTATCTTCACCCTTATGGTGATTTTCCACGTTTTCTCTTGGCTGGCCAGTACTCATAGCCTCTGGGCCTGCATTGTCATGATGTGCAGCAGAGTTTACTAGGACAACATCTATCCAGTGTGACTCTGTATGGTTAAAAGAGTCACCTAGAGAATCAGGTTGTTGCTCCACCATTGTCGTCGAGATCTCAGCGAAAGGAAATAGATTCTCAACAAAAGTAACATCCCTTGAGTAGAAGACGTCACCGGAATCAAGATCATACAAGCGCCAACCCTTCTTAGCATAAGGATACCCAAGAAACACACACTTTCGAGAGCGACTAGCAAACTTGTCTCTATCTCTGTTCATATTTTTCGCATAACATAAACACCCAAAAACATGCAAGTTGTTGAGTGTGGGTGACTTTCCAAACAATCTTTCATATGGAGTTTTGCCTCCCAACAAAGATGTTGGGGTTCGGTTTATCAGATATCCAGCAGCCAAAACACATTCTCCCCAATATTCGATAGGCATATGTGCTTGAAAAAATAAAGCCCGAGCCACATTCAATATATGCCTATGCTTTCTCTCGACTCTTCCGTTTTGTTGTGGTGTATCCACTATAGAGGTTTGATGGATGATACCCAACTCTTTCAAGTAGTTGGTTAAACAAACAAATTCTTTTCCATTATCACTTCGCAAAACTTTAACTCGAGCACCAAATTGCCTCTCCACCATAATCAGAAATTTTTTCAAAGTTCGAGAAACATCAACTTTCTCTTTCAACAAGAACACCCAAATAGCCCGCGAAAAGTCATCGACGATTGTAAGAAAATATTTGGAACCACATGTTGTATTTTCACGATGCAGTGTAACAATTCAAGTACTGTTGATGTCTTATTTTCACCAAGAGTAAAAGGTTCTCGAGTTTGTTTGGCTCGTAAACAAACTTCACAAGTCTGCTCATCTCTATTATCATAACTATTACTGGAGTAAATAAATGAATCTGCCACACGCATAGAAGGATGCCCCAAACGCTTGTGCAACAACTCTCGATTGACGGTATCTTCTCTTCTGCCTGTCACTTTGTATACATACGCCAAAGGGACGTCCATCACAACATATAGCCCGCTGCATTCTTTAGCCACTCCAATCAGCATCCTCGAAGTGCGGTCCTGTACAACACACATAATGTCTGTGAACTTCAATATTTTTGTCTTATCACGAGCTAATTTTGACACAGAGACTAAGTTACAATTTAACTCAGTGGCAAACAAAACTGAGTGCAGAATCAATCGACCAAGAGATACAATGCCCTCTTTAGTCGCGATAATTGTTTCTCCATTTGGCATAGAAATAGGACATGGATCAATCTCCCATACTTTATCAAAGCACGCGATGGATCCAGTCATATGATGAGAGGTTCCTGTGTCAAAAAGCCATTGTAAATTCGCCTTACCAGACAAACGTGGGTTTTGGCTAGTCTTTCTTGAATTCCAGAGAGATTTCAGTGTGTTCCAATCCTCGCTGCTCAAGTTCGCTAGACCAGCTTTATCTGCATCAACCAATCCTCCAGTTGATGAGTTAGATTCGCCAATCTGCACTGCATTAGCTTTCACTCCACCTTCCCACGACTGATTGTTTTGCTGAATTCCACGACCTCGGCTCCTTTCACCTTGCTGCCATGACTCTGGATAGCCGACGATATGATAGCAATTTTCTTTTGTATGTCCCCTTTTCTTGCAATAGTTGTAGAATAGTTTGTTTCCTCGTTCCCCTCCTGAAAGGTGAGAATCTGCAGATGCTGCTCTTGCCGCTAGACTGACCGGATCAACTCTCTCAGGTACAATCTGAGACATGCTTTTAACTTGTTCTTGCTCAGAAATCCTGGAGTATACCACATTTATATTTGGTAGGGTATCAGAGGCAATGATATTCGATCTCACAGTGCTATACAGCCCGTCGTCGAGTCCCATCAAGAATTGATGAACCCGTTCCTCTTCTCCACGTTTCACCAGTCGACCTTTCAGATCGTATGTGCAGCCCGTGCAAGTGCATTTCGGCATTGGATCGTGATCATTGAGATCATCCCAGAGCTTCTTTATTTTACCATAATAGGCCATCACTGAAACACCATCCTGTTTGCATTGAGTAACTTCAGTTTTCAGTTGATGTATCCGTGCTCCATTACGAACCGAAAACCTCTGCTGGATATCGTCCCATAATTCTTTGGCCATCTCCCTGTACGAAATCGATGAGCACAACGTTGGCTCGATCGTATTAAATATCCATGATATGATCATGGAATTTACTGTCCACCAGTCCTCGATTTCATCCGAGGTAGTAGCTGGTGTTTGTACGTTCCATTCAGAAATCCCATCTTTTTCTTGGCCTCAAAGACACCTTAATAGCCTTTGCCCATTCCTCAAAATTTGCCCCTTTCAATTGAGTGTGGGTAATCAAATTTCCAGGATTATCATTGGACGATAAGCCGTAGATAGAAGGTGGAACGGGCTGTTTGGAAGAGTCTCCATCGGTTCCCACATTGAAAGATGAATGGCTCTGATACCATGTAAGAAGAAATAATATTTGAGAAGATGGCTTTTCTGCCCTTTCCATTCCATTACCCTTGTTCATTATATACAACCTGCAAATCTTGCAGTAGACCTAAGCCGCAAATCAAGCTAACAAATTATCACAAATCCTTAACATGTATACCTAGCTTTACAGATAAGAACAAATACAAACAAGCCTATCTTCTAGATGCGTAAGATGCGCTAACAGGTGTCATTTCTCTTTTTGCAAATTGTTCCCAAAATGTTTCTACGTTATAGCGAAATGTTCTCAGCTTATTTCCACGTACTGTTAGTAAGTTTAAATGAGTTAACGTTGAGTCGACCTTTCGAGTGGTGATAGTATCGATCTCCATTGGAAAGCATGAAACTTAGAAAGCATGAAACTTGGAAAGCAAAGGTGATAGAAGAGACATTGAGTATAGTTGGATTGATGGTGTTCGGAACATGGTGGAGGGCAAAAAAATTTATAAGCTAAGTATGTTGGGGTGAGGACTCAATCACATTTTAACAAGTGTCAATGAAGTGGAAAGTTTAAGGTAGTTTTTATTTTTTAATTTCTTTTATCTTTTTTTCCTTAACTTATTTAACACTTGTCAAAATATGATTGAACCATCATCTCAACATACTTATATCACCAGCGTACAAAATTTTCTGGTGGAGGAGGCAATGGAGAAAAAAATGGAAGGGGAGAAAAATTTTAAAATAATAATTTGTCCTAACAAGTTGTTAAATTATAAATTTTCAAATCTCCGTAACTGTTGACAGGTCCTTTAACTTATTTAAAACGTGTTATATTCGATAAAAGAACCAATTGAGACCATTTCATAATAATATTGGAATCTTTAGAAACATGATGCAAAAAGGGAAACGAAACTTGTAATTTAGCCTAAAAGTTGGCACCTAAACTGTCATTTTCTCTTTTATAATTACCTGTTATTTAAGGTTTGAGTTCATCTCTTGAAAGACGGTCTTTCTATAAGCTATAAAAAGACCAATGATTCAAGTGTAATTTGACCATAGAAAGATGAAAATTCGAGGGTTAAAATAATTAAAATTCGAGTCAAATTCGAGTTATAAACTATTTGGGTAAGCTCACACGCCTATTTGAGTTTTTTGTTTTGCTCTAAATATGTAATGTTTCTAATCAAAATTCAAATGTTTCACTTGCATTTACTGCAGAGCATAAACCCCTAACTTTGTATTATTCTAATGACTAAATTATTATTTTTGATCTCTTACATATTTACCAATACATTCTTTTAGTCCTCGAGACCAAAACCGTATTTAATCGGCCAGTAACATTCTGAAATTAAATCATTTGGTCCCCCAAGCGGTTTCAGGGTCAAAATATGTGAAATGACCATTATATCTCTGAGTTTTTAAAAAATAAAAAAAGAAAAAAGATAATGAAAAATGCCGTGATAGCTCCGGTGACCTAGACCCTCTTCTCCACCGCCGCTACCTACTACTCTTCACCAGAAAAACAATGGTAGCAACCCAGACCCTCTTCTTCGCCCCGCTACCAATTCCTCTTCGTCGGAAAAATGATGGTAGCGACCCATACCCTCTTCTCTGCCGTCGCTACCAATTCCTCTTCACCGAAAAATCGATGGTAGCGACCCAGATCCTCTTCTCCACCACCTTCGTCTCCGACCGGTGGAACAAGAACGCCATAGAATTCCTCTTCTCCATGTAATAAGGACCGGTGGAGAATTCCACTTCTCTATTGGCGGCGGCGGAATAAATGTTTAGGAGGAAACTTCTCCTACCTCATTTCCTCTGTTCCGGAGCTCCAAATCGAAGCTTCAAATCTAAGCTTCAAATCGAAGCTTTAAATCGAAGCTTTAAATCGAAGCTTAACATCAATCAAAGCTTGGCATCGTTGCGATTTGAGGAGCTCGGCTTGGGAAACCCTAGCTTGACATTGAAGCTTCACGATGGTGGCGAGCCCGGTGGTGATGATGTTGTTGGCAGCGGTGATGGCGAGCGGTGAACCATATGGTCAACCCAGTCGAACCGGATTTTTAAACCAGGAACCAACCTAGAACTAAAGAAAATTTCAAAAGAAAATATTTTTAATTGAAAATGTTTTAAAATTAGTAAAATTACTTAAATACCCCCGACTAAATTGGAAAATCATTCTGGTGTACCTGAAAATCGCCTCTGGGGACCAATAGATTCAATTTCAGAATTTTACTGGTAAATTAAACGCGATTTTGATCTCGGAGACCAAAAGAAGGTATTGGTAAATATGTAAGGGACTAAAAAAATAATTTAGTCTATTCTAACTAAACCACGTCTTTCCCTATGCCTATGGAAAGACGGTATTTCCAAAACTTTTTCTTAAGGTTTTGGCAAACCACAAAATCTTATTTTAGCCGGGCTAAACTTTAGGCAGGGTCCATTATACAATTATTATATATTCTAATTAAGGTGGAATTTTTTATTTTTAAAAAAATTCCTAAAAAAGTGGAGCATTTTATGTGTAAATAAAATAACTTTGGGATATATATATATCAGAGCCTGTTTCTTGAATGACGGTGGAAAGACCAAGGTTTAATGTGCAAATTAAAAAAATAAAGATAATATTTTTGGGTTATAAACTTTGCCTATATATCATACTTTTTTTTTTCAAATTTTTTTTGCAACTCCTCTCTCTCTCTCTCTCCTCCTTTATCAAATTCCTCACTGAAACCTAACTTCACCGGCAACGGCCAAAACCACCGATAACGGTCATAAAACAGCCACCTATACTGACGCCACCGTCAATGGCGGAGGCTCCTCCCCCTGTGGGGGGAAATCCTTTCTTTCAGCTCTCACAGCCAGATCCCCGTCACTAAATCCCACCCTTCCTTACACTCCCAACCTAACACCGATCAAAGAATACAAAGGGGAGCTTGCCTGCATGTACACTTCGGAGCAGATTGAGCAACTATCAATCCATTACCAAAACGCCCTAATCGGAAAATTCAACAACGGCCAACCTTCAATGGAGGTGCTGGAAACGGCGTTCAAGATGGTTGGATTTCAGTCAAGATATTAACTGGGGGCTATCGACTACAAACATCTGCTCATCAGATTCCAGTCAAAGGAGGACTACCAGCGCTATTGGCTTAAAGCAAATTGGACTATGGGCGGGCAACAGATGAGAGTCTTCAAGTGGACCTCTGAGTTCTCCACATCAACGGAATCACCTATCGCACCAGTGTGGCTTACAATTCGAAATGTCCCGATTTTCTATTACAACCTTGTTGTAATAGAAGACGTGGGAAACCAGCTGGGAAAATACATGAAGATGGACGCTGCTACTCTATCTCTTACATGCCCCTCGGCAGTCAAAATCTGTGTTGAGGTCGATGTGAGTTCTCCCCTCCCTACTTTCTTAAGATTAGGATCCCCTGAACATAGTGTAAGGTGTGAAATTGATTATGAAAATGTCCCTCTGTACTTCAATTACTGTAGAAAGCTGGGTCATAGTATCTCTAACTGCAAACATCTGAACCCTAATAGGTCTCAACCTAGACCCTTTTTGGACACTAAAAAACCTCTACATGTACCATAATTAGGGGAAGATGCTATGCTAGCAACCCATAGGAATGGTCAATCAGGTGGTATCCTGGGGCCGCCTCCTCCTCTGGTTCAAGATGTAAATAACCATAATCAGCAAACCTTATGGAAACCCACGGGAAGAACTTTACAGCCTGAATCCCTTAGCAATACCAGCCAGGAATTTCCACTAAGGAAAGGAATAAATCAAAATCAGGAACTGGTACTACCAAACCCCCTTGACCAACCATCCCCCTCCACTCAAACAGGGCTGCAATTTAATCTAGAACAACCTCAGTCTCATTCTCACACTCAGAGCCCAGTGCTGAACCTTGAAAAGGAGATACGAATCCTTTCACCCGAATCTACACAACCAGATACATCTATACGGAAAGCTCAGACTACTGTTGGGATTTCAGTGGAGGGTATGTTACTAGATGACACTGATCAAATAGGGAAACACACACAGGGATGCTCACAGAAGAATCAGTTACTGATAGAGACTTCTCAAAAACTAACTGAGATGGAAAGATAACTGTGTGATGCCATTGAGTTATTCTCACATATCAAACTACACTTCAGTTATGATGACCTCACAGGTAAGAACACTAACACTTTTCAGACTGAATTAAACTCTAACGTTTCTTCACCTCCTCAGTCTCCTAAGGAGCAAGTCCTTTCCCCAAATCGGTTTGAGATTCTGGGACACATGATGGATTCAGAAGATAAGGAAGGCAACGACTTATTACCTACTGAGGAGGGTGTGAGCGGACAAGTACCTCTTTCAACATCCACCACCTCAAAAAAGGATCAGATATCTCTAGGGAAGGAGATGGAAAAAAATCTAGGTAAGGTTGTATCAGCTGCAAATTCTGAATCAGGAAAACAGGTACTCCAAACCTTTTTCACTCAGGCTAATTTGAGGAACTTAAGATCCTCGACAAAGAGATCCAAGATTAGTTATAAATGATAGACAAAATAGTCATGCAAAAATTCTTAATTTGGAATGTTAGAGGCATGAACCCTGCTATGCTAAGACTAGAGAGACTGCTGAAAGTACATCATATTGATTTTCTGTGCATTATTGAACCTAAGCATGCAAATACAGAATGTTTACATTATATGCATGAACCACGTTTCGAAAATTGCATTACTTCAAATTCAGGAAAAATCTGGATAATGTGGAACCACAAAGTTAATGTATCTATAGAAATAGATCACCCTCAGCATTTATCTGTACATATCGACTGTTGCACATTAGATAGGAAAATGAAAGCATCCTTCATATATGGCCCCCATAGTAGAGCAGAAAGAGAAATATTATGGACTGATCTAACACAGATTTGTGATACTGAAAGGTTATTCATTGGAGATTTTAATGCAATTTCATCTGTTACTGAATATAAGGGCCCCAGTACACCAAAACTAGGTAGCATAAATGATTTTGCTGAATTCATTTCCCACAATAATCTTCACCAAATCAATACAGTGGGAAATGTTTTCACCTGGACTAATGGCAGGAAAATCCCAACTTTCAAAAAATTGGATAGGGCCTTATGTACTTCCTCTTGGAATAATTTCTTCCCCAATAGCTCTATGCATAATCTGAACAGGCACCCATAAGACCATAGCCCCATGCTTCTGACCTTAGGTTCTGAAATACCTACATCCTCCAAACCTTTTCGCTTTATGGATATTTGGTTCCACAGATCTGATTTTCTTCAGATCCTGGCGGATAATTGGCATCTCCCGCTCCATGAGGGGGGAATGTTAGGCTTTTCCATCAAATTAAGAAGACTCAAGCATGTTCTTAAAAAATGGAATAAAGAAACTTTTGGCAATGTCCATGAAAATCTTAACAGAGCTGAAGAAAATCTGAACACACAAGAGTTAATTTACCAAGATAACCCTACAGAAACTAAACTTATCAGTCTTAACCAGAAAAGAGCTCTGCTGATCAGAGCTCTCAAAGAAGAAGAGGGTGTCTGGAAACAAAAGGCTAGATTGAAATGGCTAAAAGATGGAGATAATAACTCATCTTATTTCCATAAGGTGGTTCAGGAAAAAAGATCTAAGACTTTAATTACTAAGATAAAGGATCTTCACGGGGACTGGAAAAATTCACCATCTGAAATCGAAGAGGCTGCAGTTCACTTCTATAAAAACCTCCTAACAGAACCATATGAGCAAGAAGCTGGACTATTTTTCCCTCACTTTCTAAGCCAAATCCCAAAACTGATCAGTGAAGAGGATAATATTAAACTAGTCCAATTGGCCTCTATGGAGGAACTTAAGAAGGCAGTTTTTGGCCTTAGCAAAAACAGTGCTGCTGGATCTGATGGTTTTTGTGGTGCTTTTTATTGTGGAGCATGGGATATTATATGCCACGATCTACTTCAGGCCACAAATGAATTCCTGTGTGGAGTTCATATACCCAGAGCAATTTCCAGTACATGGATCACACTTATCCCAAAAACCAAGTCTCCTTCCAGTTTCTCAGAGTATAGACCCATCTCTCTCTCGAATTTCATCAATAAGATTTTCTCTAAAATCCTGGTTGACAGAATTGAGCCTTTAATGCATAAAATCATTTCTCCTCAACAAACTTCGTTTTTAAAAGGTAGAGATATTGCAGATAATGTAATATATCTACAGGAGATGATTAAGTTTCTGGGCAGGAAAACTAGAGGTCAAAATTGTATCATCAAATTGGACCTTATGAAGGCTTTTGACAGGGTAAACTGGGGTTTTCTGAATAGCATCCTTTTAAAGTTTGGTTTCCATGGTCATCTGGTGAGGAATATTTTGAATAACATTTCGGATGCATGGTTTTCCATACTTATAAATGGCAAACCTAATGGTTTTTTCAAAGCAACCAGAGGCATCAAACAGGGAGACCCCCTATCTCCATTTCTGTTTAACATAGTCTCTGAATCCTTCTCTAGAAGTCTATCCTTCATTTTTAATAATGGAAAGATTGATTACTATGACTTGCCAAGGAATGTTATTCCTATAACTCATTTAAGCTACACGGATGATACTGTAATTTTCCTAAAAGCTACCAAGCTTAATCTTATCCGCATAAAAGCTTTCCTCCAGAAATTTGAGCTAACAACTGGCAAAAAAATAAATTATTCCAAGAGTGAATACTATGTGAGCAATTCTGTCAGTGCAAATCGTGACAGAACCATCAAAATCACTCTTGGTATGAAAAAGGGAGGATTCCCATTCAGGTATCTCGGATGCCCTATGTATGTTGGAAGAATAAAAAAAGTCTATTTCCAAACTTTACTGGAAACAGTAGCATCTAAATTATCCAATTGGAAAAATAAATGGCTTTCAATGGGTGAGAAACTAACTTTAATCCAAGCATACCTATATTCCATTCCACAACATATCTGGGCAACCATTAATCCACCTAAGAATGTGATCAATGCCTTGGAGAAGCAATTCTCCAAATTCTTTTGGGGTGAAAAGGATGGTAAGAGGAAAAAAGTGTGGAGAGCATGGAGGAAGCTTTGTTTTCCTGTATAGGAAAATGGTCTTGGGCTTAGAGATACAAAATCAATCATCACAGCTTTCTCCATCAAGCTCTGGTGGAAATTCCAACAAGGAGTGACCCCTTGGCCCAAGTTCCTATGGTCTCTACCAATAGCAACAAGAAAGTCTAGAAATTGGGAAAGAATTTGCAAGATAAACCGTCTAGCAGAATCTTTCTCTAAAACCATCTTAGGAGTTGGAAACTGCAACATATGGACTGCCAACTGGTCTCAATTTAGCCCATTAGAGGACTTCCTACCACCATAATACCCACAGGAACTCATGAATCTGACTATCTCTCAATTTCTGGAAAATAGAAATGCTAATCTTGCAACCCTTGAAACATCACTGCCTCAACCTATTTTCCACATGCTGGCAAATCTCACAATAACCTCGGACAAAAAGGATAGAATGATTTGGCAACCTTCATGGAATGGATCTTTCACATTCAAGAGTGCATACAACCTGATAAGGGAATCCAGGCAAAGGGTGAGGACAATGAGCAAAATATGGCACTCCAGAATACCAAAAAAAATAAGTATTTTTAACTGGAAATTCTTAAACAGTTTACTTCCTTTTGATAATGTGCTTCAATTTATGGGATTCCAAATAGTATCAAAATGTTGCTGCTGCACACACATGGACTCCATTTCACATTTCTTCAATGATTGCTCTTTCACCTTACTTGTGTGGGATGAGATTCATAGATGGCTTTCCTTACCTGTGCTTCGTTTTAATTCATTGTGGGATAGACTGTCTTATTACTGGTCAACAGTGGGTTTCACCAACACACACTCTGCACTCATTCATCTTCTACCACTACTAGTCTGTTGGCATCTGTGGAAAGCACGGAACAAATTGCTATTTGATGAAATCAAACCGAGATATGTTACTATTATATTGGACATTAAGAAGTCACTGCATGATATATCCATAATTCATCCTTTTTTCTTAGGCGGTGAGTTTGATAAAATATGGACATCATCCAACATAGTGCCTTTCCTGAAAACAAAAAAAGGGAGAACAGTCAAAAAGGTAATATGGAAACCACCTGACAAATTTATTAAAGTAAATGCTGATGCCTCCTGGGATTCAAAGTCTAATAAATGTGGTATTGGTCTGATTGTTAGAGATGAATATGGTAAATGTTTGTTGGCAAAAGCACTCAGTATAACTGCTTGCTCAGCGCTGAATGCGGAACTGATTGCCATACAGAGTGCTGTTAAACTCATGCATGAAAAAAACATATCTGATTTTGAGCTTGAAACTGATTGCATGATTGCTATCTCGTGTGTAATGAACCCTTTCAGTGCTCCTTGGAAGCTATATGTTCTATCCGACGAGATACATAATCTACTAGGTAATAAGAAACTGTCCCATGTATTTAGACAAGGTAATATGCCAGCTGACTGCTTAGCAAAGAGAGCCAGAGCCGAGAATATAAATTCCATTATCAACTTTGATGAATTGGATGGCAAGACTAGAGGTCTAATCTATTTGGATAAAAGGGGTGTTCCCTCGTTTAGAATTGCTAATGACATCTGTGAATAGAAACTACACAATGATTTTTTGTTTTTTGTTTTCACAGGTGCCCTACCTTGGCATGGAGAGTATCACAACGGCCGTGGTCTTGTACATACAATTACCAAACTGATGCAAATTGCCCCTACACATTAGAAGTATCCAGATGGAAGCAAAACTGCTCTCCAGAGATAACACGCATCCAACACTTTTTTGGCCAAACCTGTTCTAGGAGCACTGTTTTGGGGCCAAATACTGATTTGAAGCCATCTAGCTGACTTGCCATTGACAAACTGGGGTTTCGAAAATTCGATTCGACGACCTGTTCATGGCAATTCGACTAGATGGTATATAAGGACAGTGACCTACTCCATCATCGATGTTCATTAGCTTAGAATATAATTTCTATTTCCATAGATGACTACACCACTTTTGGAAGCAAGTGCTACATTGCTTCAAGAGCTAAATACAGCTCTGGGATCATCATTAGGATGACCTTTTTGTATAGTATTATGCCTTCTTCAAGGTCTGTTCCTTTTAATCTCTCTTCTTTCTCTTCTACTGGTTCGGGGAGCCTAATATATTATCCCCCATCCCTCCGATGGTTTCAATTAAAAAAAAATTTATATCATACTTTCATAAATTTATTCTCTTTTTAAAATTCTTTTCTCGTTTCTTCTTTTCCCTCGCCTGGCACCGCTAATAATGCCAAAGACCACCGCCAGATACCGCTGGTTCTTGATAGAATATCATCGTCATCCACCAGATCTCGCTGGAAGTTTCCTTAGTGCGCCGGATCTCTTCCTCCGCCGATGCTCCGACAGCAAATCACCTCCGCAAGTGGCGCTCAGCCGCTGAAACCGCCAACACCTCCTTTGTCGCTGCTCAAGTGGCATCCTGACTCATCCTCCTCCTAATTATGGTGATGAATAGATTTGGAGCAGTAATGGCTTCAGAAACACCGAACATTCTATATACGGACGCACCAGTGGCCTATAGAGCGTCGCCGGTCATTGCGGAATCTCAATTGTAAATATGTGGAGACCGCGGGAACAAAAATGGAGACCTGATCGGCGACGACAACGGAGACCCATCCGCGAAGGCGGATTGAGGCGGAGCAGTGTCGTATGGCCAGTGCGCGGAGCTCCGACAATTGAGTGTGAGTGAGTGAGTTTGTTGGCGATCCTTCTTAGGGTTTTGAGTTCGTTGGCAATTTCTGAAGGATACAATTGTTGTCGAAGTAGAGCTATGTCGTCCAGCTCCTGGATGTCTCCTTTAAGTTCATATTCTTCTCCTCATATTAATTGATTTTATTAATTGCTTCTTTCTATGCTGACTATCTAAACTAAGTCTATGTTTTATGATTTTCAGTTGATGTTCCGTTAGGTGTAGTTTATTGAGATTTATACTTTTGAAGTTGATATTTAATTTGATAATTTAATCTTTCATAATATTTTATGATTTTCAGATTGACAATTGTGTTGATATTTTGTTAGTAGTAGTTGATGTTTTATGATTTTTAATTGATGTTTTGTAGTTTTAGTTAATGTTTATGATTTTCAGTTTGACGTTTATGTTGATGTTTTGTTAGTTGTAGTTGATGTTTATGGTTTTTAGTTTGACGATTATGTTGATGTTTTGTTGGTTGTAATTCATGTTTATGATTTGCAGTTTGACAATTTAAGTTTTGATGATATTTCATGATTTTCAGTTAATGCTTAGTTAGTTGTAGTTGATGTTTTATGATTTGTAGTTTGATGATTATGTTGATGTTTTTTTACTTGTAGTTGATGTTTTATGATTTTCAGTTGATGTTTTGTTAGTTGTAGTTGGTGCTTATGATTTTTAGTTTGACGATTATGTTGATGTTTTGTTAGTTGTATTTAATGTTTTATTATTTTAAGTTGATATTTATGATTTCCAGTTTTGACAATTATCATGATGTTTTGTTAGTAGTTAATATTTTATGATTTTCAATTGATGTTTTGTTAGTTGTAGTTGATGTTTATGATTTCTAGTTTGGCGATAATGTTGATGTTTTGCAATTTTTTGTTGATATATATTTGATTTTTTTTTGCAGATCGCAACAAGAGGGAGAAGAATTAGGGATATGTCCCTAAAGAAGAAATGTGTTAGAATAGCACAAAGGTCTCTGCTTAAACTTTAGGTTGCCTAACAGGAGACCATCTATTGGCAAATAGAATGGAAAAAGTCATAAATTCCCGAGTGACTAGCAACCTAACTGGATTTGTGAGAGACCTAAAGGATAATGTGTTATTAGCATAGTATGAGACAATGGAGTGTTGTAAAAAAATTTGGGACAAATAGGACTAGTGACGATGAAAATTGATATGAGCAAATCTTATGATAGGATATCGTGGACATTTCTCACAAAGGTTCTTCAACATTTTGGATGTTTAGGATTATGGATTCAAGTCATTTAGAAATGCCCAATAGTTAGATATTCAATAAAAGTCAATGATCTGAGTGCCATTATTTCATTTGATGAAAGGATTAAGGCAACAATGTTCTATTTCTCCTTTGTTCTATCTTGGGCCAATATTTTTTAATTAAGAGGGCTCGATTTCACAGTGGGGCTGCAATCACATCAAACTTTTTGATTCAGTTGTGGTTGAGGGGTTACACAAATAAGTCATCTTATGCTCATATATTATTGTTTACTGTGTTTTTTTCAAATGTTAGCAAAAGAGGAAATTTAACTTAAAAGAAAATGTGATACACATTGCATTATTTTTGGAAAAACAAATCAACTTTCAGGAGTCTTTATCTTTAAATACGATGAAATGTAGGTGTAGAAGCATAACTCATGCTAAGTATGAAAAGAAAAGGTTTAATCGTCATATTTATCAGTCATGAGAGGGATGCTATAGTACTCATTAATTACCTCAGAATAAAGTGGTTTGTACTTTTCTCAACACATGACCACGTCATTTTTCTCTTGGTATTTCAGTTTTGAATAAAACACTATAATCGTGCTCTGGTTGAAGTCAATTGGTGACCTGCAAAGCTTATGCCATCCAGTAAATTTAATTTATCGAAAGGAGGGTAATCTTTTATCCCCCCCCCCTTCGAGTGGGACTTCCTCGACTAGTAATATTTTATCCTCTTTCACCTCCTGAGAAACATAATTAAGTAGATTGTATGCATTTAAAAAAGGAAGTGGTCGTTTGTTTTAGTATCATAACTGCTTTCATTTTTGAAGGTTTGATAGGTCGATTTTTAATCCATTAAACCTGCTCGGTAATAGATTTAGCTTCAGTTATAAAGTAAGCAATGTAAATACCACAGACAACAATGCAAACAAATTATTGTCCCTAAAGATTTAATTTTTGGTTAGCTAATTTGAGAAAATATTATTTATTAAATAAGAAAATAATTAATCTAAACTATGAATACAAATAAATACAAATATCAATCAAAAAATATAAATGGAAATAGATAAATCCACATTATCTAATAACTTTTTTCATTTCTAACGCTGAGAATTAGTCAATTAGATGATTAGTTATGGATAGGACTGATAATTAGATTAGATTTATTTCAGTACTATGATTCCTTATGTAATTCTACTCTATTTATTCTTTCCAGTAATACAGAATTCAGTACGGGAAAATACTTTTTTATGGTATTAGAGTAAGTCTGATTCTGGACCTAATTCTCCCCCCCCCCCCTTTGTTTTTTTCCTTTCTTTTTCTCCAGTCAATTCCGGCCAACTTCCGGATTAATTTCGGCAAGTTTTTTGTGCCTTTCTTCGTTAATTTTTAGCATGTACCCGTGTAGCAAATCTCGGTACTCACAAACTCTCTCCCTTCTTCTGGCGCCTCTCTCCCTTCTCCGTCGTACCTCTGGCGGCTCTCTCCAGCCTTCTATGTGTTCACCTCCAGCAATATCTCAGGTCTTCTCTGTTCACCATCCGATTTCTTGCCCGTATATTTCTGAGCAGAACGGTCGGGCTGAGCGCAAGCACTGCCACACTGCTGAGATAGGCTTGTCTATGTTATACCACTCTTATGTCCCTATCTCCCACTAGCCTCACGTCTTTTCTGCAGTCGCTTATACCATAAATCGTCTCCAACTTATGTTCTTGGTGGACGATTAGTATATGAAGTTATTAATGACCAGGTTTCCATATACACGAACTTCCATGTATTTGGTTGTCGTGTGTACCCTTATCTTCGTCCATAGGCAACTCATAAACTCGCTCCTCGTAGTTCACCTCGTATCTTTCTTGGGTACAACTTCTAGTACAAGGGATGTCGATGTTTGGATCCTATGTCTGGAAAGATAGATGTCAACAAACATGCTCGTTTTGACGACACTTCCTTCCCTTATGTCGATAGTTCTACTTAAGTATCTCCATTTTGTCTTGATGTCTCTACTTTTTTGGATCCCGCTGATGCTTCAATTGATATTCCTGCTCATTTCACGATGACATCTTCTCCTACTCGACTTGTCACTTCACTTGCCATCAATGCTATCATCCTCACCGACTACAACACCCTATTTTGTTTGCTCTGCCAATTTAGACCATCCAGTGGCTGCTCTGACGCATCATGCTCCACCTATCTCTCCATCGACTAGCTCACCTAGTTTGTCGACTAGCCCATCCCGGCCACTTTGCTAGCCCCATCGTCAGTCGCGTTTGCTCTTCTGGTCTCTCCACCTCGGTCTCGCACTCATCGGATGGATACTCGATCACCAATTGGGGTTATTCTATGCAGAGATTATTCTGATATCATTTCTTAAGGTTTCACTGTTGCCTTACTTACTCATTCTGAGCCCACAGATTATCACACTACTCTTTAGGATCCATCTTTGATTTCTGCTATGGATGATGAGATAGTAGCTCTCCGTGGACAGCGCACCTGGGATTTGGTTTCACACCTATCGGATGTCGACATTGTTGGCTCCAAACGGGTTTATTGACTGAAGTATCATCCAGCTGGCACTATTGAGCGTCATAAGGCTAGGCTTGTTGCACGGGGTTTTTTTTTGAAAAATTTGGGATTTGATTTTGATAATACTTTCAGTCACATGGTCAAAGCCTCCACTGTTTGTACTGTTATAGCTATTGCTATGATGCACTCGTGACCTCTTTATTAGCTATATGTCAAGAACGCCTTCCTCAACCAAGTCCTCGATACTCCAGTCTATATGGTGCAACCCATTTGTTACAAGAACCCTCTTCATCCGGATTATATTTGTCGTTTGCGTAAGGCCATTTATGGTCTTAAGCAAGCTCTGCAGGCCTGGTTTCAGTGATTCAGCACATATTTGATTCAACTTGGGATTCTATGTAGTTCAGCTGACACTTCCCTTTTTGCTCTGTCTTGGGGATCGTCGTTACTATACCTACTAGTTTATATCGATGCTATCATTCTTACAGGTAACGACTCGACCCTTCTTTAGAAGTTTATTGATTGGAAGCACTCTTCGCTAATTTCTTGGTTTGGAAGTTACACTCACTTCATTGGGTTTACTTCTTGGCTAAGCAAAGTACACCAGGGATATTCTCACTCTTATCAGGATGTCTGATGCTGCTCCAGTTTCCACTCCATCTGTGCCAGATCGTAGCTTCATAGCTTTACCAGTCCCCTGTTTCGGAATCCAATGCTTAATTGCTCTCTAGTTTGGGCTCTTCAGTACCTGACAACTACCCGTCCTGATTTACCTTTTGTGGTCAACACGGTCAGTCTATATCTTCAAGACCCCCCGTGATGATCATTTTGCTACGGTCACTCAGATACTCTGATATGTTCAAGGTACCCTGCACTTTGGTCTTGCCTTTCGATTTTCCAGTTCTCCTGAGGTGTATGGTTATTCTAATGCTGATTGGACATGTTGTCTTGAGACTCATCGATCCACGTATGGCTATGCTATTTTTCTTAGTGGGAACCTTGTTTCCTGGAGCGCCAAGAAACAACCCACTGCCTCTCATTCCAGCAGAGAGTCTGAGTATCGGTCCCTCGCAAATATCGCTTTAGAGGTTGTTTGGTTTACTCACCTCTTTTGTGATCTTCGCATTCCACTATCCGGTTCTCCATTATTTTTATGCAGAAACAGTAGTGCCATCTTCTTGGCTCAGAATCAAGTTGCTCACAAGAGAGTGAAGCACATCGACATCGACTATCATTCTGTCCGGGAGTTAGTTGCATTTAGAAAGCTGCGTGTTGCCCATGTTCCTATCTCTCTTTAGATTGCTGACATCTTCAACAAGGGTTTCTCTCGTACAATATTTGAGTTCTTCATATCCAAGCTTTGGCTCTCTGAGCATCCGACACTTCGCTTGAGGGTAGGTGTTAGAATCAGTCAATTAGATGATTAGTTATGGATAGGTCTGATGACTAGATTATAGTTATTTTAGTACTGTGATTCCTTATGTAATTCTACTCTATTTATTCTTTCTAGTAATACAGAATTCATTTTGGGAAATTACTCTTTCAGACGCATTAGTAAATTAAATTGTACAAACCAACCAGTTATAAACTGTTGAGAATTAATTGATAAGGTGGGCTTCTCTTTTACATTTAATAGTTTACTCAGAAAGTTTAGGGGTCTTATCCATCTTGATGCTATATGTTTCCAATACATTTGGATTTCATAATTACAATCCTACTATAGTATGATTACAATCCTACTATGCTGCTCTTCTTATATTGTTTTTGCAGGTACATCAGCAAAGTATAGGGACTAGAATTGCTCATGCTGTGGCGCATCTCTTTCCAAACCATCCCAATAGAAGTTGCGAGATTCCAACTCTTCTCATACTGTTTTCATCAGTAGAATCATTTGGAAGTGGATTCAAATGGTCTTTTCATATGTAAAGAGGCCAATGATACGAGTGAATCTTTTCTAGGGAAAAGATTTGCGAGGGACTATTATGGAAGGCCACCTCTTTTTGTCAACACGCGGGTGTGGAGGCAAAAAAGTGGAAGGCCATAATAAGTCTCGATTAGAGATTAGGGCTATAACCTTTGCTGACAAGGGGGTTGGGGGCATCAGCTATGGATTCTTCTACTTTGTGTATGGCTATTCCACTTTGAATTTAGCTGCACATTGTCACATTATGACTCAACTTCGTATATTCATCTTTTTTGGGTCTGGGGAGCCTAATATATACCCTCTCACTTAAGTGATTTTTGATTTTTTTTTAAATTCCGTAAATACTACATGGTTAGGACGTCTCAAACGACCTTTTTCAAAATTCAATAGCTTATTCTGTCACATACTGTTGAACTATGCTAGCATCCAGTCTATATCTATTTTCACAAAACACTTTAATATTTTCATGTATCTCTCAAAGGGATACATCCATCGAAGGAAAACCAGTCAACACAATTTGACTTCTCTAAATGAATATACAATCAAGTGCACCATGATGTCACAAAACAAAAGGGGTAAGTACATATCTATTCGACACAGTACCTTTATAACCATGAATTGAATCTCATCCAATCTTGCACGACTTATACTCTTACGAAAAATAGACTTAAAAAAAATGCACAACGAACTTATGAAGACTCTAATGGTTGGGGAGTGTCCCCTGAATGAAGATAACATTTAACTCTTGCATCAAGCTATGACAATCGTGAGACTTCAGCCCTGCAAATTTCAACTCCTTGATGGACGCACATTTGCTTATGTTAGATGAGTATGCGAAAAAGATTTTGATACCCTTTGAGGATTCGCAGAACTGTTTCTTCTCATTGGTTAACATTGTGTAGCATGCCGACACAAGGGAATTTTTCCCACCCTTGACAACCAGCGCTAGATCATGCCTGACTCCCATTTTTTCCATGTCAATATGTGACTTCAAATTGTCCTTTATAAGCCCAGGTGTGTTTAGCAACGCCCCAATTAAGCTGTTACAAACATAGGCATCACATCACCATAGTGCCTCACATCCAGATGCTCTCAGTAAAGTAGTTTGAAGAAAATGGAACATTTTTTCCAACTTCCTCCATTGGGAGTTTTGTTCTTGTTCATACCGAAGTCATTGTAAAGACATTTCACTTGTTCATAAA
Organism: Rubia yunnanensis; assembly: GCA_037428765.1. Taxonomy (NCBI): domain Eukaryota; kingdom Viridiplantae; phylum Streptophyta; class Magnoliopsida; order Gentianales; family Rubiaceae; genus Rubia; species Rubia yunnanensis. Next base: position 112,909,841 of record CM075061.1, on the reverse strand, counting down.
TTGCCTCTCCCATAATTGGTTGTGGAGGAAGGCCTTCCTCAACCTCCCCATTGAACCACTTCATTGCTTTACGCCATGGGTAAGAACTTTCTATGACCAAGATATACTATTTCCCTACCATGCTCCAATTGTGTAAAACTAGTATTCTTTTCACACACATGAAATGCATAGTGACATTTCACTAAATATCAAAATAAATTTCCATACACCGAGAAATTGTTAATGGTACAAAACAACATTGCTTTCATTTTGAAGCTACCTTCACAAAACCAACATGCGTCCAGTTATCTTCACACTAAAGCTTCACACCAAAGTATGTGTGCAAGATATACATCGATGTTGTTACCGGGTTTTAAAGGACCCGGAATCATCAAATACAGCAAAACATACTTTTGTTTCCTCGCTAACCAAGAGGATAAATTGTAAATCAACACCATGACGGGCTACGAACTATGAGTACTACTTAAATTTCCAAAGTGGTTCATACTAGCTGTAGATAGCCCTAGAAGAAAGTTTCATGATCCAAACTCTGGGTACATATCATCAATTCTTCCATTGATTACCGTCTGAGGTGTGCCTGATCACATCGTCGACAGGTTTCAATCTATCAGCATGCCATGTCGAATGCTTTGAATCTTACTTGTTTGCATACAATTGTTTTAACCTAAGAATTATTGGGAGGTACCATATAACCTTCATTGGCAATTTTTTGATCGAATTTGTAACAATCTCACCGCCCCATATAAACATTGTCAGTCTTTGACTTGTATCCTGGCTCTTTACATACTTTGCAACAATTTTTATCTTCATACTCCTTTCCTTGATAAATCATACAATCATTCAGGCGAGCATGAATTCCAACTCCACTCCCATGGGACATAGTATCTTTTTAATAGCGTAAACACTATCGAGCATAAGATTGCTGGCAAGGAGAAAATCTTTTATCAAATACATCACTTCTGTTATTCCCTTGTCAGATTGGCCATGTTTAGTTTTCGATATCATTACACTTAGGGTTACGCTCAATACACTGTGTTTCGATCTCTCATACAAAGGTGTTTCGTTTCCATTGTACATAGCTTGTAGGACCTATGGTCTACCCACAAACTCCCTAGCTACATCTTCTACTAAATCATCCAACCGTTCATTGAAATTCATATGATTCACAACCTCGTCACCTTCAGCATCATACATAAAAGCCCACGTTCTCCATGCCAAATCCACCTTGTATACGATCCTTCGAAACCCCAGAATATCAAATGTTCACGTAGACCACGACCCCCACATAAAAATAATTTTTGCAATCTTTACAATGACAACAAATGAAAGAAGAGAAAAATGCATATATAACCCTACCTAATTAACATAAGTGCAAATGTAACCTTTTGATAATCATGGGCGGAACCAGTGGTACGCGAGGTAGGGCTCCAACCCTACCTGAGTTGCCGGACGTAGGTAGAAGTGGTTGAAATAATCGATTTCCAATGAGATGCGCGTCTTCCGACGAGATTGCTTAGAGAAGAAGGCTGCTTCGCGAACTTCTTTTTTTTGCCCATGAACTACTAAAACGACTTCATTTTCACATAAGTGAAACGATGTCGTTTCGTTTGTACTAAGGGCAAAAAAAAATGAAAAAATCAGTTTTAAGATGGATTGGATTGGGCCATTTTCCCAATCAAATTTTAGATTGGGAAAACTTCAAAATGGGGAAGAGAAAGGCAGTGGCCAAATCTCAGCTCCCTCCAGTCACGCCTCCGCCTCCTGACGCCGGACATCGCCCCCGCAGCCGACGCCGATGCCAAGGCCCACCACCGTTCAACCCTCCACTCTCCACTGAACTACTGGTTTTCTTTATGCTAAGGTAATTTAATTTTAGGGTTTATTGTCTATTTTATTTTTTCCTTCAAAAATTAAATTTATGTGTGAACATGATTTTTAGATTGGATGTTGAATTGAAGTTATATGGTTGTATGATTGTTGAAATTCAGTTGAATTGCATATGTATAAATAATAAATTATAATTGCTTGATTTATTTTTATGTGAAATTGTCATAATCGAATTATGGAATTAGTATATTTGTTAAATTGAATTTAGATGAATATGATTTTATAAATTATTTGTTATCTCAATTTGTTATTGTTACTCTTTTAGATTTTATAAGAATGAATCAATTTACATATTTTTCCTATTTGATATTTAATAGGTTATGGATAAATTTTAATTCGAAGTAGCGAATTTCCATCTTTAAAGAGGTCGAATGAACCTAATGAACAAAGACATAATGAAGAGGGTAGTAGTAGAAAACAATCTTGTGTAGAATTCTAGTGGAATGATGTTATAAGTGATCCCGGGCTACATAAACATATTGAAGAGATTGATGTTTCTATTAGAGATGAAGTGCTAAGAGAACATATATTAAGAGATCCTTGCCAACCTAAGAATCATACTTTTCCCAAGACAATGTTCAATGATGAATTTAGAAGTTTTTAAAAGGGTTGGTTTGATAAATTTAATTGGTTGGAGTATAGTGTTTCAAATGATGCTGCCTTTTGTTTTCCTTGCTATCTTTTCAAGAATTCAGCAAAGGGGACGGCATATACTGTGGATGTGGTGATAAATTGGAAGAATCCCCTTAAAGTATTTAGGAAACATGCTATGAATGTGGATGAAATTCATCATAGTGCAACAATCAAATTGAGAAATTTTAGCCTTCAAAAGCAAAGTATCTCGCATTGTTTCGATGGTCATTTTACAAGCAAAAAAGGCATATCACACACGTTTGAATGCGGTTGCAAGTTGAGTTTTTAAAATTTAAATTTGAGTAATATTTATCAGCCTCCCCTAAAATATTTTTCTGGTTCCGCCACTGTTGATAATTGAAAGTACAAGTATAACCCTAAATAGTAAGTGTAAGTGCAAATTTACCCGTTCCAACGTATTTATGCCGGAATTTAGTAGAAAAAACTCTTTTACCCATGAAAAATAAAAAACAAAACAAAAAAATGAAACCACTGAAACCCAGAATTTCCTACTGTTTCCAATCGTTCTCCTCGTCGGTGCTAAGAGGTCGTCGTCGACATAAAGCGGAAAGCAAAACTTCCGCTCATTCTCCCTCCTGTTCACAAAATCCATTTTCCCTCATGGTCACAAAACGCATTATCCCTCCAGTTCACAAAACCCATTTCCCCTCCTGGTCACAAAACCCATTCTTACTCCTAATCACAAAACCCATTTCCCGCTCCTGGTCGCAAAACCCATTCTTCGCTCCTGGTCATAAAGCCCATTCAAATGGAATTCGATGATCTGGTGCGGCGACTCCTTCACTAATGGGACAGATGAATTCAAGAATTGAGGGCTCTGGTTTTTTTACTCGACAAAGATTGAACGGAATCCGATGAATTCAGAAAAAGGGTTTTCAAAGGAGAGCGACAGATCTTCAGAATCGTCATTATCATAGGCATCAGCTTTGTTCCATACATTGGCGGATCTACTTGCAAGGTAGGGCAATTGCCATCTGCTCTTGTTGTCCCAAATTAAATTTACTATTTATATTATTCATGTTTGAACTTTAGCCACATATTTAAATAAGTATATAATTAATAATATTATCGTAAGTGATATTATTGAATTGATCATAATAAGTAGTTCCCAAAAAGTAACTTTTTATTTGCCGATATACGTAGTTAAACATATTAACAGTCAAACATATTTCTTAATAACCTTGAAAAAGATTTTATGCAATTTAATCCGGGACGAAGGGGTACCTTTTTTTAAAAAAACCATAATTTTTTAAAAATTTTTAGTTAATTAATATATAGTTTTTGTTTAATGCCCTAGTTTTTAAAAAAAATTTAGACCCATTGTATACGATTAGATTTTTTAATTTTTTTTTGAAATTTTAACACTATATTCAGAGATAGAGACAATAAATTAAATTGTGACCCACCAAATTAAATTTTCTGGCTCCGCCCCTAGTTCAATACTTGAAGATCTGATGAATTCATACTGTCAGGGTGCGATAAAACACTCATTTTTGGAGGAGAAAATTAACGAATTTTGGAAAAATGTAGAGAGACGTTTGGATGTGTTTGGGTGAAATCTTGAAGAAATTATGGATGTTGGTGTCGATGTCTAACGAATATGGGTGGTGGAGGGAGGTGGAGCAGGTGGTGGTGGAGCAAGTGGTGGCAAAATATATAGTCTTTCGGATTTTTATATATTTTCAAAGGGCATTTTAGTCATTTAATGTTGGTCAATGGTCGAAAATGATTAGTCAATGCTGGAATATACTACCGAGGGTTATACTTGCACTTTCATTAAGTGATTAGGGTTGTTTTTGTAGTAAAAATTATCTGAGATTTATATTTTCACTTAAGTAGGTAGAGTTGTATTTGTGTATATCCTATGAAAGAATAATTTTCCATCCTTGCATGGGTAGACTTCACCTCAATGAAATATTCAACAAGTTGATCATACTCATACGTGGTTCTTCGGACCACTGAAATAATACATGCACGGTTCATTAATATTTTCACAACCTACAAATTCAATAAGTGTTCATCATGTACAGGATCACTTATGAATGAATAAACATAGAATATACCCATGAAGTAGAGAGGAATGTAAAAGACCTCCAATATAGATTTTGCAAACAATGTTTCATAGATAGCACCCAATACCTCAAGCACGCTTCACAATTATGAGTATCCTTTTGAAATCTAAGAACTAAAAATTTTTGCGGACGGCTTCGGAGTTCGGAATTACATTAGAAAACCAACACATATACTATGGTAAGGGAAAGATTTCCACCAATGGTGGCCTTATTTGGTATTTGATCAACACACGGCGTTTCCCCTTGAACTGTTCCATAGTCAATACTCAAAATAGTTCGTTCTAGGAATAGCAAATGTAAGTTCCCGAATCGATCACGAGGTCGAAAACTACTATGTGTATGATGGAGTAATTTTCTTACATTTTACAATCCTACCGATATATATCCCGATATTGAGTGTCCTTCCAGTTGGCAAATCCATAGAAGTAGATAAAACCGATATAGGTTACAGAATTGTAACAAACCACTTCATTTTCTTATTACCAAATCAACCATGTTTTGAATATGTAAAAATACACGGCGTTCTGGAAAAGGCGCCATTTATTTTCCCAATCCACGGCGATTAGACAACCACCGCCGTTGAACATAACACATTATGCATTGGTTGTTATATAACCACCAATTTGGTTTTTCACTGTCGTCGTTCACAGGATTTGGAATCATACAACTTTTCCAGATATCATAATTTATTCAAACGACGGTTCCTGGCCAGAATTCCACAAACGCTGGCTAACCAAGCCATTAATGGTTGTTTCTGCACTAGTGTTATTTTCTTCTCGAATTGTATATTTTGTAACTGGACAATTTGAATCATTCTACCTTGGGAAATTTGGATCATTTAATTGAAATTGAATTTCATTCTATTCAAACTTATATTCATTCATCTTATTTGCTCTATTTCCATTTTGATTGAATTTTGATGAGTATTGAGACTCTGATTGTGTTGGTGGAAATAACGAGGGTATTGCATGACTAATCAGAGCGATTGCATGGCGGAGAATAGGGGGTTGCATGGCGAAGAACGATTAAAGGGTTTGGGCGATGAGAACAAAGTGACGAGGAGAGAAGGAGGACATAGTAACATAGTTTGTGATATCAAATCATGACCGATTGATTTTTATGGATTGACCTGCGAGTTTTGTTGTAATATTTTGAAAAATGCCGACATGTCCCTGATTCTCGCTCAACTTAAGAAAAATATGTTGTTCAGGAGACATTCAGGAGACAGACTCTTGTGTATATAGTTAAATGCTCATAATCCACTACTGCAGGATATAGGTATTTGCACCGGTAATTAAGAGCAATAGCATCAGTAATTTGGCTTCCTAAAAAATACTGGTGCGTATGTACAGAGGTGTAAAAACCCAACACATTTACACCGGTAAAATGAACCGGTGTAGAAAATTGTTTGCACCGGTATTTTAAACCGGTGTATAAATTTTGAAAAGTTTGGGGCACAGAGTATTTGCACCAGTAAGATTTTGAACACTGGTGTAGACATTTTGCACCAGTATATAACATATGAACCGGTGTAAAACCGTAATTTGTACACCGATATTAAATATAACACCAGTATTTCTTTTGTAATAGGAATTGTTTTTGCACCGGTATATTTTTTACATCGGTATTATTTTATGCACCGGTATATTATAAATAATTAAAAATAAATGATTAAAATGTGATTTATTTTTACACCGGTACATTCATTTTCTACCGGTGTATGATTTGGATAAAAGTTGCAATGCCCAAGTTATTTTCCGATGGTCCGTCTCAGATCATTTCTGGGGCAACGACAGCCAGACATACTTGTGAACTATTATAAATTGGAAACATTTGAATCGGTAAGAAATTTGAAACAACCTATTACGAAAATATTGCTTGCAAAATACGCGAACATTATTCAAACTATGAAATAGAAGAACCATCTTAAGCATGGAATGAAACAAAGTAAAAAATCACACAAGTTTACTATAACCAAACACCATCCATAGAATCTAATATCATCAACCATTGAAAATCAACCATCAACCTATTATGTTGCTCTTATCATCCAGAAGTTGCAACGTAGTGTTCGCGTGTTGCTGGTAGTCTTTGAGCCAAGCCCCACACCATCTCTCTGCTACACCTTGAATTTCGTACACATGGTATGACCCTTTGCCCTCTGGGAAGATCTGTTAATTTCAAACTTACATTGTTAGTCAATAATGTTGCGTTTACTAGAAATTAATAATAACAAATTTTGAGATGCAAGGTTTACCTCCAAGATATTGTTTGTCTCCGGGTGATTAAAAAAATCTTCCATGAAGAGCATGGTGGAATACTCTCATTGCCATGAACATTCTGGGTTTGGTACTGCACAGGAAAGGTAAATGTAATTACTAACCCTAAACATAATAAATTGAGGGATGAAATGACATAATGACTTACCATGATGTTGTTGATTTTCCAAGTGTAGTCGGCATCTCGCTCCGCCTTTCTCTTCTCCCTTTGGTATGCGCATGCAAGCTTGTGAAGAAAGTAAATTAAAATGGTTACTTCTTCCCGTATATTACCAAACTAGGATTTATAATTTGATTGATTGAAATACCTAGTAATGACCCTGAGTTCGATCAAGTTTGTTGGTTTGATACCCCCTGATAATGTGTCTAGAGTAAAAACCTCCTCCGTTATGGGGCGGGTAATGATGAGGTACCAATGATCGTTTTCAGAAAATTCTATTAACAAATTGTATCTATGGAAGTGGTTTGAAATATAAATGTAATTTCCAGGAAGAAATGCTTACATTCTTATGTAGGGGACGATGTAGAACTCAACATCCGTTGCCTTCATTGTTTCCCAAACAAGTTTGAAATAGAGTTCGATCTCCTGCTCGAAGTTGTTCAAGTTGCCACAGTTAGATGGGTAGAATTGGACGCGGCCTGGATTAGTTTCCTATATTTTCTCCCACAGGTGCCTGTAATGTTAATAATATTGAAAATGAAATCCTAATCAACTTTAAAAACATTAAGGCCGTAAGTTTTGATATAAAATGAAATGGAACCTTATAGGATTTGATCAAAAACCATACCAATATCTTTGGATTAAAAAAATAGGCCTACAACCGAGCAATTATCACCCCCTACCATGACTATCAACATTATCGCCAACCAAAAATAAATCTATTACTACATCATCCTTCCACAAAAACTTAAAAAATTTTAACCCCGCAATTGTATAACCATACCATTCAAGTTACCCTTTCAACTTCTTTTTTTAAATCAATTTACATGTTTTTGTTCATAGAGGCATTTAGTCGAACATGTGTTGTGCGAAAGGTTTGGAATGGTTTTTTGAAGAGAAATTGATATGGTAGCCCATGCTTACATAAACACCAACACTTACCTTCACCAATGGAACATTTGTGTTGCTTCCCCCTTTGCTTGAACTCGCCAAGAACGGAATGAGATGAACCTATGCAAGTACTTTCTTCTCTTGTGTTGTTCAAGGGTTGATGAAGGGTTGCTTCTCTTGTGTTACTCAAGGATTGCTCAACCCTCTATAGGAAAGATGATGGGAGTTACAATGATTGATGAGGAGTTTTGGTGGTTCAATTTAGTGTGAATTGAATGACTGAAGTGGCGGAGGGCAGTTTTTAAAGAGAATTTGAAGGTGTTTGACGAGGAGAGGAGGAGTTGTGGGAGTTATGTCCGTTTGAAAAGGCTGAAGAACATATGAAGACATTTTTTACACCGGTAATACGTAGAGTACTAGTGTAATTTTTGTAAAAACCGTTTGGAAAATGGCTAACTGTTCAGCACCGGTAGGGTACCAGTGTAGAAACAGAAAAAACAGCTGCATGCAGGTGCTTAAGATGATATTTTCACTAACTCGAGAGCAACAATTGAAAATTTTGGCTAACTGTTGTACACCAGCATGATTACCAGTGTAGAAAATGTTGATACCGGTGTAAAATTAAACTAAAAGCAGCTGCGTGCGGCCGCTTAAAATATTTTATGGAAAAAATAGGATGAACCTGAGAGAAACTGTAGAAATTTTAGACAAAGAATTCAGCACTGGTACATGTACCGGTGCAAAAACGACATGTACCAATGTAAAAATTTTTGCCCCCCCCGAAAAAAGAAGAAATTGAAAATTTTCGATGCGTGCCAAAAAATTGAACACATAGACCGGTAGTTGCTTAATATTACCGGTGTAAAAATTGGTTTTGTGAATAATTCAAATTTTCTCTTATTTCATTTACCTCTCGTGCATTTATCCAACAACTACAATTATTCAAATTAGCGCTTAATTATTAGAAATAGACATTGTACTAGTTGTTTTATATAAATATGGACCACACATGGGCCCTGTATGTTGACGTTACTAAGCATTGTTTAATTTTATGAAACTTGCATTTTGACCCCAAACATTTTGTTTCACTCCGTCAAGCACTTTTCCATCGGCCCAAATATAATTTTAAGAGACTCCATATTGAAAAAGTAATATTTCTGCACCTCAATGATATGGAGGAACCCGCAAAATTGATTATATGCGTATATTGCAATTAGGTCCCCCAAATTGTGACATACAATTACGACATGTTAGGACACTAAATTACCAAATTTAATATTTTTAGCTTAAATCATAATTGCAACGTATTTGTGTCTGAGTGGTGATTTTTCCTAAAGCGCTAGTAGGTGTTAGAGAAAACGACAAGGGTTTACTTCAGAGTTTCTATGAGTAATCTGAACATCTTCCAAACTAAGTACAGAGTCCAGGCCCGTTCATTTCCCCGCATGTGGAACTTTGAAATACAAAAGGATTGTTTTGTGGACCATTCGGTTCGATCGGATTTCAATTTTGATTTACGAGTAAACTTTTTACTTTTTTGCAATTTAGTTCCTCCAAGAATCTTGGAAGGGTCGAAATAAAAAATTTGGTCCACACATATGCAATTCAATACATTAAGATCATATTCGTGCATTTGTAGACCCCTACAGGTGGACGGAAGGCCCTGTAAAACCAACAGTGAATGTTTGCACTATATTTTCTAAAACTATACTATTGCCCACAAATTTACTTGGGGAACCTCCATAGCTCCTAATGCTAGAAGTTTTTTTTAAAAAAATCTAACCATTCTTGGAATACAGTGCACCAAATTTGGCGGTCCTGATGTAACCACTTAGGCCAACTATGTTCGGCTTATCTTTTTTGTCTTCAAGAGCGTATTTGTCCGACAAAATTTCAAATCACGTAGTATTTGAAGTTTTTAATTCGACCCATGATCGTGCATGTTTATCAAAAGTACAAATGTCAAATGGTCTAAGTGCAACACTATCAATGTTTAGTACATAATCTACTCTTTCAAACAGCTACTACAAGTTTTCTACGAATAATAAATGGTTCAACCCCGTCAGCGGGTCTTATTGCATCACCATCACTGGTACTTGTGCCAACATCCATTTCCTCGACATTGCCTTTGTGGAAGGTACGGAAATTTCTGACTGCTTCCACGGCATTAGTAAATTGATACGTTATAACCTTGGCTATATGTTCGTACCGGGATCTTTGATATTTTGATTCTTGAAGCAAGTTTGCTACACCGACCTCCAAGGCAGTAACTCTAGATTCAATAGTAGTGACACGCGTGTCAGATGTCTGTCTGTAGAAAGAGTCCACACAAATCTTACCCATTGGTTGGCCATAAACGTCATGGCACAGGCACTAACTCCAGCTCTTGAACAAAGCGCATAAATGATACTGCAATAGGCATAAGATCCCATCTAATCCCATTCCCTTTGCAATATAGGACAAATTCGATGATTATCATTCTATCGAATCTGATTCTTTATTGCATACAAAAAGGTGAGGCGAAGTTTGTGGACTTCTATGTTCACAATTACTGGATGGATTCAAGACGCCATGAAGTGGTACCACCCATTCATTTCTGGAGTTAGAGTTTTCTTAAGTATTTTGCTCCAACCTGGTTTGACCAACTCATCTATGTCTGTACATGCCCTAGTTACTGCCCCAACAATCTCCTTCTCAATTAGTTATTGTAGAATATAGCCGTCATCACTTAGAAAATGGAGTGCGAGAAACTCATCCTCATCGTTTGGAACATTGGGCAACCCAGACAATGCATTGATAGATTCTGGTGTGACAGAGACAGTTTTACCTCTACAATACACTTGATCTTAGCTCAGCCTGCACTTCAAGTTTGCATAAAACTCACTTACAATGGTCAGGTTGAATGGTTGCGGAGTCTCACATAATTTTTCCCACCCAAGCTTCCGGATAGTTTGTTTGAATGGGGGAGATGCTTCAATCCTCTCTCTATATGATGACAACATCCTTTGTATGATTCATGGACCAACCTACCCTCCTTGGATGCGAAGGTACCATCCGGCTAAGTGTGCGGCGATACTTTCGGCAATGATAGAGATGATGAATGGCGTATCCTTTTCGAATTGAATTTAGGAGGCATTTCCTAAAAAAACATTGAAGCATTTCATTAAACACCTTACATGCAAGTCAAGCTATTCCTGATAGCACATTCTCAATGATTCTATTTCATATGCAATTGTTAATTAATCATACTGATAAGGTATTGAAGTGGTTTACCTAATTATATGGCCACCTACGTAGGATTTCAACAAAGATGGGTAGTGATGGAGACGGTATTGAATGAGAGATATAAATTTGCTACTGTGAAAATGGGGATTTGAGAGGGTTTAAATTAATTGACCATTTTTATACACTGGTATTCTACATATACCGGAGAAAATTCAACAAAATTTGCTGCTTTAGGCTGCTTTAAATGCCAAAAAATTTTCATTCACACCAGATACGAAAGATCAAAAAAAATTCTAAGTATCCAGCACCGGTACTTCTACCGGTGCAAATTTTATAAAAAACATATGCTTTAACTATAAAAAAAATTAACATTGTCAAACCCGAGAGCAAAAAACAAAAATAATTTCTAAGTATTGTGCATCGGTAAGTGTACCAGTGCGTAAGTACAAAACAGAGTACCTCGCTTGTTTTTCTACATAGGTAATTTATACTTTACCGGTGTAAATATACTTAATCTAGTAAAAATTTTAAGTAAAATTATAACAAACATTTACCGATTCAATTCATAAACACTCCATTTAAATCAAGGATCATACCAACCAAATCATAAAAGAGTGTCAATTATATACATTACACGCTAATTCGCTTAATAATCAGACGATTTTTCACAAAACATGGTCAGACAAACAATGACCAGGAACGACCTAGCTATCACTTCCGCTTCAAGACATTGTTCCCACCTACTATTTCACCTCTCTCATTAACTCACAACCCATCACCATGAGAACGCCTTCCGACAATGGGTCCCCCAACATCTTCCAAACCAGGAAATACTGATGGAAACTCAGGACTATCAGTTATGGCGGACTGATCAATCTCCTAATCAAAGTAAAACTTCTTCCCATGAAACATCACATAATACTTCTCATTCGAAGGTCCTTGATGTAAAAAAACCCATCGTGCCTGGGTAGCTAAGATGAACTTGTCATCTTCATAGCCTACACAATTCAAGTCGACCAACGTGAACCCCATGGGCTTCTCAACTACAACACCAAAACCGTGTTCCACCCAACGACACTTGAAGATAACAACCTTGAACTCTACATAATCCAACTCCCAAATTTCCTCAATTCCTCATAGAAAGGCATCACAGCAACAACCAGATGTTTATCTCTCTTGCTTGCGTGCCACATGGATTCAGATTCAATAAAAACACCACTATTTTGAGTGGTGCTCTTCTCATCCTTCGCCAATGTCGAGAAACTAAAGCCATTAATGTCATAACCAAGGTACTGTCTAGCAGTGCAGTTCAGCTTCCTTGCAAGCGTCCGTAGCTTACTGGGCATCCATTCGACATTACAACAATTGTAAAACCAGTTAACAAACCTTGAAGAATGCTCGACTTGAGTTTTATTTGAGAGCCAGTCTAGATGAATCTAATCCAACAGGGAAACATGCTCTTTAACATATGTTACAGTCTTGCTACTATTATGTAATACATACATGTGAACCGTCATCAACTCAACGTGATAAGGTGTATGAAGCGTACCCTTAGAACGTGGAGTCCCATTTCGGCTTTCGTAGTGGGGTCCACCTGGAACACCAACCGTTCTTCCAACCAAGTTCACAGTACAATACTCGATGATCTTCTCAGTGACGTACCTCTAAACAATGGAGGCATCAGGCCAACTGTGATTATGAACATACCCCTTGAAAATATCCATGTGACGCTCAAAGGGGTACATCCAATGCATTCCAACATGCCTGCACATACGTATCTCCCTAACTAAGTGTACCACTAGTTGCACCATGATGTCAAACAATGACGGGGGAAAATACTTCTCCAAATGGCGTAGAACAACAACAACATCTCGATCCAGTTCATCAAGCTGTTGTCTGCTAATATTTTTCCTGAATATCGAATTGAAGAAGAAACACAAGCGCATAATTGAAAATCTAACTTCCTCTTCCAAACATCCACGGATTGCAACTGGCAAAAGTTGTTGCATAGGGACATGACAATCGTGTGATTTCAAAGCATTAAAATGCAACTCATCATTCACTAACCGACTAACATTAGAGGAGTAACCGGGCAGTACCTTCATTCCTTGGGTGCTCTTACATACTAATCTCCTCTCAGTAACTGACAGATTGTAAGGAGCGGGGGGCAGGTAGTTCGGTTCCCTCTTTCTTCCGGTGTCAGATCCAACCGTATACCAAGGTCCACTAAATCTTTCCTAGCATTCAAGCTATCCTTAGTCTTCCCTGGAATATTCAGAAGCATTCCAATTAGACTCTCATAAATGTTCTTTTCGATATGCATGTCATCCAAACAATGACGAACCTCCAAATTTTCTCTGTACGGAAAATCAAAGAAAATGAACCGTTTCTTCCATGGTCCATCTACAGCCCCACCACCCTTTGATAACTTCTTACCAAGAACAACATTCAATTTCTTTACCTTGTTGTGAATAGCTACACCGATCAAAGGTTTGGGTGCCCTTCTCCTCTCCTTCCCACCAACGAATGCAATCGCGTTATCCCAAAACTTGTGCTTCACCGGAAATAATTTACGGTGACCCAAATAAATAGCCTTCCTTCCATTTCTCAACTGATGGTTATCTGTCTCATCCTCAAAAATTGGGCAAGCCTTGTGACCCTTGACCACTTACCCGAAAATGTTACCATATACCGGGAAATCATTTATGGTACAAAAAAGCATCGCCTTCAAGGTAAACTCTTCACCACTAAAATCTTCAAACATTAAGGCGCCAATTGACCAAAGCACCTTAAATCTTCTATCAAAGGGGCAAGATAAGTGTCTATATCATTTCCTGGCTATTTCGGGCCTGAAATCATGATGGGCATCAACACATATTTTCTCTTCATGCACAAGTACGGGGGAATATTGTAAATGGCAAGCACAACCGGCCACGAACTGTGTTCGAGGACATATTTCCAAATGGGTTCATACCATCAGTACACAAAGAAAATCTCAAATTCCTAGGTTTGGATGAAAACTGTGGATACAATATATCAAATTTCTTCCCCTGGTCCGCATCAACAGGTGTCCAATCATATCATCATCTTTACAACCTCCTCTATCAACACACCATCTCAAGTTCTTTGCATCCTTTTCATTCTTAAACAACCTTATCAGCCTCGGAATAAGCAATAGATACCACATACATTTGGCGGGCACCCGTGTCCTCACCGACACAACATGCTCTCCAGCGACAACCACATTTCTCTTCTTCTTATAACGCGACACATTACATACTGGACAAACAATCTTATCCTTAAGGTCACCCCTATATAGGACACAATCATTCAAACAAGCATGTATATTTTCATACTCCAATCCCATCGGACACACAATTCTCTTAGCTTCATAAAGGTTATCAGGAACCCCGTTACCGGGTGGAAGCTTTTCATTCAAAAACTTAAGCAATTTATTCATGCTAGTATCACTCCATGACCCTGCACCTTTCAAGTTAAACAACTCCATCAAACACGACATGACCATGTCTTTCTTTTTGCAACCGGGATACAATAGTGTATACTTCTCACCAAGGAAGTTAGCCAAAATCTCGGGCCTCCCTCTAAACTCATTGAAAACTTCCTCACACATGTCATCCAACATAGAATCCCCAAAACACTCTCCCTCACTACTAGTTTCTCACTTCCAGTGATGATTTTCCCCTATTAAAGGTCCACACAACATAATCTTTCGCAAACCCCGGCCATACAAATGGAGTTTCAAGATGTCCTCCTTATTATTACGAATTCAATTTCCACAATCATGATAGGGACATAATATTCGTTTCTCTCGACTAAAAGCATGCTCCAAGAACTCATCCAAGAACATAATATATTCATCGGTCACCCTACTAACGTTGGCATACACATGCTTACGCCTCTCGATGGCACGACACAACTCTACATATCAATAAATGTCCACTAATCAAACTTCAACACATTTAATACAGTAGAATTTTTCATGACGACTTCCTAATCATGCAACATTATAAGTGCACAATATACACCAATATTCCACATTACAATTACCACATTCTTAACATATCCAACACTATAGGAATCAAAAGCCATAGCATTATAACTACAACAACGTTGAGAACAAATCACAAGTTAATATCAATAATTCTACCTCAATCACCATCAATAGATCAAACACAAAATGTAAATATCTCTACTAACCAAAACCATACATGAAATCCTTAATATGCATAAATGTAATTTAAAAAATGGTACCTTCAAGGGTCTTCATTGTGGAGAATTCAATGCTTTATTCAGCCAAAAAACACCATTAATGAACCTCTTCTTCCAAAAATTTCATTTTTAACCTGCTAAAAAAGGTGGTAAGTGAGCATTTAATGTGATTTTCTACACCGATTTTAAGACTTTACCGGTGCGTTTGTAACTCATTAAATCGGTAAAAATAGTCACCGATGTAGATATTTACTCCAATCTCACGTATTTTTTGCTTCTGCACCGGTAAGTTCATTGTACCAGTGCAAAAATGAATAGTTTTGGTGCCAAATTACTAAAAAAAGAAAATTCCTATGCACCGGTATTTTACCGGTGCATGTTTAATTCCTGCACCGGTTCTAATAGTAACCGGTGTACAAATGCAGCCTTTTCTTGCATTTTTAAAATTTTTGCACCGGAAAGTTCCGATTACCAGTTAAAAAATTTGTCCCCTTGGTGCCAAATTAATAATAAAAAAGGAAATATGTACACACCGGTAATCATTTACCGGTGCACATGTAAGCAATGCACCGGTCATAACCATCTTTACAGATAATACCGGTGCAAAATATTTGAAAATGTACACCGGTAGAACCAACACTGTTGCAATATTCGGTGAATTGTACACTAGTTGACAGGATACCGGTGCGTATGTAATTATTTGCATCGGTACTGATGTTAACATGATAAATATCAGTGCAATTGGTTACATACGCACCGGTATACCCTTGCCCATGAATTTATACCGGTGCATATGAACCTGTTTTCCAGTAGTGATGATGATCATAAAGGATAACAGTTGCTTAGAGAAATTCAAATAATCTCAATCATCATATAATAGATGTTGTTTACATTCTGTCTGTAAACCGAGGGTATTTGAGTCATTTTGACTACCCTAAGCCCAAAACATTGTCTAAAATAACATATATACCAATATTATAATATGTTACTGGCTTTAATTCTCTACTATGTATAATCAATCATAACTTATTAACATGAAAATATTATATATATTACTGATTTTAATTCTTTACTATATATAATCAATCATAACTTGTTAAAATATATAACTTCTAAAGATATATTTAAAACTATAATTAATATCTCATTATAATACATATATATATATATATATATATTTTATTTATTATATATAATCAATCATAACTTGTTAAAATATAACTTCTAATGATATATTTAAAACCATAAATATCTCATTATAATATATATATATATATATATATATATATATATATGTATGTATATAGATACACAAAAATGATAGAGTACTTTTGATAGAAATATGTATACATATTTATTTATATATAGCAAAGTCTTATTTTAGACTGACTAACTGTTAAATGAGGACATTTTATAATTAGTGAAACTAATAAGGTCATTTGATATTTATTTTTATTCATTGCAATGAAATATATACATATATATGATAACCTTTTAAAATGAATGTCAACATATAAATAACTACTTTTTAAATAATTTGAATGAAATATTATAAATTAATTAATTTTTATTGTATTCAATATTTAACGTTTTCCAACTAAATTAATTATTTCACTTCATAACTCATATAATTTTCCTTAAATGACTAAAATTTTAAATTTCAAATAAATATTGTACCACTAGTAGAATCAAACAAATGAGAATCTAAACTTATAGAAATGAAACAAATGAGAATCTAAACTTATAGAAATGAAACAAATGACTGATTATATAAAGTCATCATACTTATGAAAACATAGCACTAAGTAGGGTTAAGGAATATAAACATTAATTGTAATTATAATTGGATTCTATTTCCTTTTCCTAGCTTATATAGGTATTTTGTACTATATAATGTACCATGGGGTCATGAATAAAGACATACCATTTACCCTTATTTCCTTCATAGTATCAGGGCCTAAAACCCTGAAACCTAAATACCTAAACTTTCCTGTCTTATATTTCCCGCAAACACTGCTGCCATCGTCCGCGCGTGACGCGCCGCCGATCCGATTTGCTTTCCTCCTTAAAAAAAACTCTCCTGCTTCGTTCCCGAATGAGCCTCAACTTTCCGGTGGCAGACTGACTCCTTCGACGCAGATCCAAGTCCTCCTCCAAGAAGACCGAGCTTCGTTCCTGCTTCGTTCTACACTCCCGATTTATCCGTCGAGCAGATCCGAGCTCTGACCACCCGCCGAGCAGACCGACTCCTCCGCTTTGCACCATTAGTTCGTTGTGCGACTGTCACTCCGACTGGCCATTCGTCCGTTGCTCGACCAGGTCCGTTGCCACTCCGACCGGCGCGCGTGAATCTTTCTCAGCGCGTGTAACCACGTGCCATTAAAGGGATGTGCCTGCTCTCTTTCTAGCGTGTATTCCATTGCTACAATTACTATTATTTTATTTATTTATTAAACACAATAAATAAGTTGCGTTATGTCTCTTTTCGCCGGCGTAGTGACATCGCTTCAAGCGTTTGCGGTGGCCTCCTCCTCCGGCATACCTACACAATCTAATTTCGATCCTGCTCTGCCTGTCGACCAATGGAGTACAACCATACATTTATTTAATCAGTTTAATTCATTATCTGACCATGGGTCAGGTAAGTCTACTTTACCCTGGATTCTTGATTCGGGAGTCTCATACTACATGACTGGTGACAAGGGTTCTCTTACTGGTATTACTACTGCTACCAATTCTGTGAATGTTATATTGCCTGATGGACCTATGTCGTCTGCCACACAATATGGTTCTATTTGATTTGGTGATGTAACCCCTACTCATGCGCTCTACATACCTACTTTGCGATGCAATTTATTATCATGCTCTAGATTGTAATATGCCTTAAAATGTCTAACCTTGTTTACTAAAAATTATTGCATTTTACAGAAAATCAGTACAAGGACTGTGATTCGCGTGGGTGAACAGCAAGGGGGGGGGGGTTATTGGCTTCATTTGTTGGATACTCACGTTCGTCCTCATATCCAGCAGTCTATTCCGACTTTTGCCTCAGTTTCTTCATCTGATTTATGGCATCAACGTTTTGGTCATCCATCATCTACGGTGTTGTCTTCTGTTCCTACTCTTGATTTTACTACTATACCTTGCTATGTATGTTACAGAGCAAAACCGACTAGACATAGTTTTCCATTGAGTTCTACAAATGCTACTTCATTATTTAAATTAATCCATTGTGATGTTTGTGGTCCTTATAGAACACCATCTTCTAGTGGTGCATTTTTTTTACAATAGTTGATGTTATTTCCGAGCTGTTTGGGTTTATTTATTAGTGGCTAAGTCAGAAGAAGCTTCTAGAATTTTGAAATTCTGTGCTCTGGTCAAGAATCAATGGGGCCGAACTATACTGTGCGTCCAGGCTGACAACGGGACTGATTTTTTGCCTTTAAGGTCTCATTTTGCTGTAGCTAGGATCATTTTTGAGACATCTATGACTGATACACTACAACAGAATGGTCGAGTTGAACGGAAGCATTGCCACTTACTCAATATGGCACGTGCTTGATGGTTTCAAGCCAGTATTTCAATTGAATTTTGGGGAGAATGTGTTCTTACTGCTGCTTATCTGATTAACCGGACACCGATGAAACATCTCAATGGTCGCACTCCCTTTGAGATGCTATATGGACGAGCTCCAAATTACTCATCTTTAAAGGTATTTGGATGCTTGTGTTTCGCTGCTCATGTTCCCAGATACCGTGACAAATTTGCACCAAGAAGTCAGCGATGTTTGTTTCTTGGTTATCTTGCCGGAAAGAGAGGCTATCGCCTTTTTTACCTGGAATCTCTCATCATCTTTTAATAGTCGGGATGTCAATTTTTTTTGAAGACCAGTTCCCGTATGCAGCAACTCCGACATCGACCTCTTCCGTAGATCCTGGCGGCAACACCACCAAACCGCCGACATCACTTCCGTCGCCGCCGAAGTCACATACCTGGATCATGACGCCACCAGTCCCACCAACCGGCGCCGACCCTATGTTGCCGGTCACTGTCGCTCCTGTCCCGCCAGCCGTAGTGGTATATTTACAGCCGAATACCGCTGCACCTATACCGTTGGCCACTCCTCCGGTTCCGATGACCAACCCAGATTACCGGTGGCCCTTGTTGGCCCGGCATGATAATGCACCACCTAGGACACCATCGCCTCACGCTCTTCATGCACCACCGGCGAACGGCGATCATGTGCCCCACGCACTGCAACTCTGGTGACCCGTTATGCTCCACCGCCTGATGTGGTATCTCCGGCCCCGACTACTTCTGCTCACTGTTCAGTTCTGTCAGCTCCGCTGCTTATTTCGCCAGTTGTTCCAACATCTCTTCCCATTGCTGAGTTACCTCCTTTCAAACAGAGTGTTCATGCTCGCCAACCTCCTCCTTATTTGGAAGATTATGCTTGTGATGATTATGCATGTGCTCCTACTACTGAATACCCCCCTACTGCTACGTTCACTCATTCATCGTCACTATCCTCGGGTGTTCTCTATCCTCTTACTGATTATGTAAATTGTGATAATTTTTCTAGTATGCACTCTAGATTTTTGGGTGTAGTAACATCTAGTGCAGATCCCACCACTCATTCTGAAGCATCCCAGTATGCTCATTGGGGAGATGCTATGACTGAAGAGCTTACTGCGCTTGAGCACAATCAGACTTGGACTTTGTCCCCTCTGCCTCTGGATAAGAAGGCGATTGGTTGCAAATGGGTTTACCGGATGAAGTTTAAGTCAGATGGTACTATTGAACGGCATAAGGCGCGCCTAGTGGTTGTTGGGAATCGCCAAGTTGAACGAATTGATTATACTAAGACATTTGCTCCGGTTACGAAGATGAGCTATGTTCACCTATTCTGATATGTTGCGGTCATTCATGGTTTGGAACTGCATCAGATGGATGTCCATAATGCTTCCTCCATGGTGATTTGAATGAAGAGGTTTTTATGCGACCCTCACCAGGCTATGCCGCACCCCACGGTCAGGTATATCGCCTTCAGAAATCTCTTTACGATCTTCGCTAGGCTCCTAGAAATTGGTTTTCCAAATTGGCTCAGGCTTTACGAACATTTGGTTTTGTTCAGAGTAAGGCAGATTACTCTTTGTTTGTTTTATCCCGTGGATCGATTTCTTTACATGTTCTGGTTTACATGGATGATTTGGGCATTACTGGTAGCTTTTCTGCGCTCATCTCTGAGTTCAAGAGATACTTGAGTTCTTGTTTCGATATGAAAGATCTTGGTTTACTTAAGTATTTCTTGGGCATAGAGATTGCTAGAAAACCGGAGGGGGTGTTTCTTTCGCAAAGGAAATATGCCTTGGACATTTTATCTGATATAGGTTTATCTTTCTCTAAACCGACTAACTTTCCGATGGAGCAACAACACGATCTGGCGCGTGTTGATGGCCCACTTTATCATGATCCTGAGTAGTACAGGCGACTGGTTGGGGGCCTAATATACCTTACCATCACACTTCCTAAGCTTAGTTATTCGGTTCACACACTTGCTCAATTCATGAAGTCTCCTTGTGTTCCTTAATGGAAAGTTGCAGTCTGTGTGTTGCACTACTTGAAGAGCCATCTTAGGTCAAGGTTTATTTCTCTCTTCCCGTAGTGCCTTACAGTTGACTGCTTACTGTGATTCTGATTGGGCTGCTTGCCCTATTACCCGACATTCTCTTTTTGGTTACTTTGTGATGATTGGTGATTCTCTGGTTTTGTGAAAGACCAAGAAGCAACCTACAGTTTCTCGGTCTTCTGCTGAAGTAGAGTATCTTGATATAGCTGTTAACTGCTGTGAGTTGTTATGGCTTAGCTCTTTATTGGAAGACTTAGTGGTTGCGCACACTGCTCCTATGCGTTTGTTTAGTCACAGTCAATCTGCTCTTCATATTACAGCAAATCCAGTGTTCCATGAACGTACGAAGCATATTGAAGTTGATTGTCATTTTGTCCGGGATCTTATACAGTCTGGTACTATAGTTACTCATCATATCCGTACTACAGATCAACCTGTAGACTTGTTTACCAAAGCTCTCAGACGTAACCAGTTTCATTCATTAATTGGCAAGTTGGGCATTTCCGATTCCCATGCTCCAACTTGAAGGAGGGTGTTTAGAATTATAACTATTAATTGTAGTTATAATTAAATTCTATTTCATTTTCCTACCTTATATAAGTATTTTGTACAACTATATAATATACACCGAGATTATGGATAAATACATATCATTTACCCTTATTTTCCTTCAAGTAGGAAGTCATAACCTATAATTAAGTCAAAGCTTGCATAAATATTGTAGTCCATCGAGAAGGAATCAAGTTTTTATTTTACGGGGGTCAAACCATTACATAAAAAATTGACTATAAATTAACATAGAAAATCATAATATATGTCTAACTAACTAGTTCATTGAAACTTTTTAAAACAATATTTTATGAATGACCTAGCTAAATAAATAAATTGAGGTATATACCAATAAACCCTATCTATTTGAGTAAGTGCGAATATAACCCTCGGATAATTTTTAATAAAACAACTCTAACTACTTAATGAAAGTGCCATTATAACCTTAAGACACCATTTCTGGCTGCACATAAAATTACTAAAATGTTATTTAACCTAAAAGCTAAAAGTAATAGGACTGTTTTACCCTCATTCCACACTCACCCCCTCCACTGGTACCTACGCCTGAAAATCACCACTTTCCCATTCTTCCTTTCCCAAAAAAATCATGGATCCAACGATTGGCAATATTACACTCATTCCCAATTTCCAATGAAGCTGCGCACCTTGATCAAATGATCAACAAACAATTGTCGAAATTGTTTATTCAAGATTTTTGTTTTGTTTCCACGAGCATCCATGTTCCTATTGTTGTTGAATCTATCCGCCGCCACCACCAGCCCCCCACCGACCACCACCACCCAACCACCACAACCAGCCTCTCCATCGGCCACCACCACAACCAGCCTCTCCATCGGCCACCACCACCACCCCCTCCACTGGCGACACCATCATCGACAGCGGCAACAAGTGGTACGAGAACACTAAAAGGAGGATTTCCAAGGCAAAGAAGAGCGGTTTGTTGTAACTCGGAATGGGCGTCTCCGGTGGAGAGGAGGGGGCTCGATACGGACCATCGTTGATGCCCGGCGAGTTCCACGAGCCGTACATGAACGGCGGCGACACTGGAGAAAGCCGCCACCTGTGAATCCGAACATGGTAAAACTGAGAGGTTAATGGTGACAGAAGACTCGCCGGCGGAGACGGTAACTCAAGCGTAAGAAGAAGAAGAAGAAAGGGAGATGGGTGTATGGAGAAGAAGAAGAAAGGGAGATGGGCGTAAGGAGAAGAAGAAAAAGAAGGGGAGACGATGGTGGTTGTCTGGTACCAAGTAGAAGAAGAAATTAGGGTTATGATCGATTTAGGAGAAGAGAATTAGGAGTAAAATAGTAAAAAAAATTTAAATTTATTATTAAAATTTTTTACAGGGGTAAAATTAACTTTTTATCTAATTCCAGCCTAAATCTGACGAAATGAGTGAAATTGCACTTACATCAACTATGTGGGGTTATATTTACACTTTCAATTATCAAAAGGTTATACTATCACTTATGCCAATTAGGTAGGATTATAAAAACACGTTTCTTAAAAAATATTTTCCCTTCGTCTTAAACGTTAAAAAATATAAAATTTTAAAATAATCAAGGAGGTTAAACATTTTTTGAAATGGTCCAACCCCCAATGTTTTGCTCATGGTTATCTTTTCATCGTTGATGTTCTATTGACGTTTTTTTAGTTTTACAGAACTAGACTCAAGTTTCTTGAATCACTATATCACGCCATGTATTTTACTTGATTACGCCCAATATTTATACTATTTAATATACAATATGTATTTTAATTTAATTTAAAGAAGTAAAATATATTTATATTAATATTAAATAAAAATTACTTATTAATATTATATAAAAATTACCACCGCCGCTGCCGAGAACCGCTGCCGTCGCCAAGCACCACCGCCGAGCACTGCAGCCGAGCGCCACCTTCTCCTCCTTCTCCGCCTTCTACTCCGTCTTCTCCTCCTCCTTCTCCGCCTTCTCCTCCGCCTTCCCCGCTTTTCCGGTCTCCTTCTCCGGCGAAACTTCGTCTTCTTTGGCGAAACTTTGTTTCTCCGGTTCTCCTCTCCCCATTCTCCTTTCCCCGCTCTCCTTCTCCTCTCCCCGATCTCCTTCTCCTCTCCCCGTTCTCCTTTCCTGCTCTCCTTCTTTGGTTCGGCTTATCCTTCCTCCAGTTCTCCTCACCCGGTTCTCTCCCCGGTCCTCGTCCGGATCTTCTTCACTCGGATCGCACGCCCGGTTCTCACCCGGATCTCGCCGTCCATCGTCGCCTGGATCTCCCTGCCCTCATTCTCGTCGGAGAAGGCTGTGATTGATGGTAAGGGACGGCGGAGAAGGAGGAGAAAACGGACGTCGTAATATAGCTGGAGGCGGAGAAGGTGAAGGCTGGTGGCAAAGGCTAGTAAGGGAATGCAAAGGCTAGCGGCTGAGAAAATGGACGGCGGACGGAGAAGGCTGGGACGGACAGCGGCGGAAGAGGCAGTGTACAGTGGCGGTGGCTCCGGCGAAATCAGATTTGTATTTTTGTATTTTTGTTTTTTTGAAAAATTAAATTTTATATTATACACATATATACGTATTGGGGCGTAATCTAGTAAAATACTGGGCGTGATATAGCAATACCCTTGATATATTAGAATTTGGCTAAACTCGGTCTCCAGGAGGATGACCAAAAGTGTACCCGAACATAATTGACTCAAACCCAATTCAAACTGAACGCAATTGATTAAAATATTTATACTTGAATTATATCTAAAATCGAAATGATTCGAATCAACCCCTATACATTTTTTCAAACTCATTCGAATGAAATTCGATACAGAACATACCCGATTGGACTCGATACTATTCAAAAAAATCATTTACTTGAAATATACTCAAATCGATGAATCTTTTCTATACCTAGCCTGAAAGACTCTATTACCGGGTCTTCTGCTCATGGTAAATGAGCTTTTTTTTTTCATTTGAAGTGGATAACTCACTAGTGTAAAGATGGGGGATTAAAGGCGATCCTAGAAGTCACTTTGCAGGCGACTTCTCTGGCTCCGCCTTTGATCCACCACGATCAAAGACGGTTCCAAGAACTTCCTATAAATTGAACCAAGGAAGGAAATTTTCTTCCATCTTTAACCGGGGATGTAGAACCGCCTTTAAGCAGTTCTAAACTCGGAACTGCTTACTTAGCCTTGGCTCCAATGACAGGTTCCAGACTCGGAACATGTAGAACGTTCCAGTGGATGAATCACCATCGGATGTGTTGAAATAATTTGTAAATCGGGACTAGTTTCCATTCCAAACCAAGTTTTAGAGGGATTTAATCCTTTTGTTGGAAATCATCAGTTCCAAAATCGAGGGTGAAACCGGATGTGTTAGTTCCAACTTTTGGTCGGTAATTGAACGTCTTTGTTCAGAACTCGGGTGGTGTTTCCATACAAAACCAAGCTCATGAGGCTATTAAATCCCTTTCTAATTGAAAAGGAATTATGAAATTGGACCTCATATCGGATGTTGTGGTAAAAAGAAGCCGTGAAGCGGGGACACAATTCTGAATTCAGAACTTATTTGGGTCCTCAATGAAAATATTTCTCTTATTAAACTAGCCTATATAGCCTCAAATCACTAATCCAGTTTCCAACATATTACAAACTCATCATTTCCAATAACAAAAATGTATAGACACCACTAACATAGCAACCATATATACATAGGAACACAATCTAGCAAATTATGTTATGGACATAACGTGTAAATGTTTAAGCTTCCATAGCATTAACCCACATGATTGATGGTTTAACAAAAATCTATAGACAATGCTAAACTTGCAACTATCTACCATTAGGAATAGAAATCTATTGAAACTCTATTCAACATAATTCATGTCAAGAATGTTGAGATTTGTGGCACACTATCACGTTGGGACTTCCAAGAGTTGCGGAGCGCACATGATATAGATGCCTAGCCAAGAAATTTCTTTCCATATTGATATCATCTTGTGAATATGACTTATACTCCTTTGGAAAAATCCGTGGACAATATAGTAGAATGTACAGTTAGGGAAGTTGAGGTAATCGTTGTAGACAACTTGATATGCAAATGAATTAGTACTCACTTTATCAATTTCTTGGTAATTCAATCGGACATTTTTAACACACTCGGTTGCTTATAACATAACGTAATAGCCGCTCTCCCATATATTTTTTATTGTTTCTTGTACTTATTTGCAAAGATGAAATTGTGAATGTACTAATTAATTACCATGAACCAAAAAAATACATTTAGCTTTGCAGAAATTCTAACCTTGATTTTGAATACGTCCACCTTTTTTTTTGTAACACTAGGCTTATTGAATGCATTCTCCAAAATGTCTACAAATGATTCAGATGGTTGAAAGTGCAACAGGTCCATCCAATATGCACGTTTTTCGCTTGCTGCAATCAAAATCAACCTCCAATGGTCCCCACATAGAATGCCGACATGTAACTAATAATTTGATGAATTAAATGACACATGAAAACTATTTACAAGAGTTAGAATAAGAAAAACCATCACCTCTCAATGAAATGTGCAATGAAAATTTTCTTTTAGCATTTCCCTACGCTTTTGCGTACATAATTAATCATTTCTGCTTTCGAACATCCAGTATTTTGAGTCATCGCCAGACACAAATACCCTACCTATCCCTTTTCCTATTGATAAGCAAAGTAATACACATACCTTATAGATTATATTGTGAACATTATGCATTATCAATTTTGGTCAAACACTTTAATGAAAGGAAAGTTGAACTTACAATAGGAATAGGACATTATTGTTTGGTTGACTTGGTAACACCTCGAAAATTCTTCAAAGTCACTCCACATTGTGATGATGTCTCGGTTGTGGCCAAAAACACACTTATTTCAGGAATTGTGTACGTAGATCTATGTTGGTGTCCAACAATCCAATTGTACATTACGTGAACAAAAATTGCTGACTCCCTTTCCATTTGTGCTCTTGACATCAGTGGTCTTGCATCATTAGAAGGCGGTAAAAATTTTCTTTGGTGTCGTTGGCCAAGTCACTTTCAAATAACTGTCTTTTATTGGATCCGCGTATATTAAGTGCATTGACCATAGAAGGAACATTCCTTGAGTGGGTCCCACTATATTGTATTCCCCTTCCGTAATTGAAAATTTGGCATTGTGCACTAATGGTTTCTCCAATGATATCCTTGTAATTCCATCACCGAATTGTATGGAGTGATGATGCCGCATTGCTTCAAGTAGAATACTGTCGGCTAAGTGTAGTGGTCTTGCATTATCACCAAGTTCATGGAATAGTTTGCACAAATGTGAAGCCTACAATTATTTAATAATTGGTAGTTAATACCAATTTAACCTACAAATGCACAAGAATAGCAATTGTTCGTACCTTTTTTGGGTGGACAAGATGGCCTTGTCGAGATTATCTTATTTTGTTGTCTTCACCTTAATCTCGCCTGGGGAGTGGTGAGATCCTCTTGATGGGGGCTCTCAATCTCTAGTTAGATCGTCCAGATTGTCGGGTAAAGGAAGACCGATGTGCTTGACTAACTTCCAAATCATAATGTCTTGTTTATCTATTCTTTCATCTCGAAGTTGAGTTTCATTTTGCAAGGTGTGAAATCTAGATGGCTTTTCCCTGCATAAGAACGTACTATTCCAAAAGCATCTCTCTGTGACAAGAATGCACTCAGTCTTCGTGCCCATCCTAGGTGGTCGGATCTCCCGATCACCTAGCTTAGGACATCATGCTTACCAGTTGAAATCAATTGATCTTGTCTTAACTTAGCCTACAAAAATTGTACAAAAATTCAACCTTCAACGATATTCAATATAAAGTATTCCATAATGGGATTACCACTAGTTCCGCTATTTCAATCTCGAAAGCTTTTGTAACAACCCTCTTTGTTTTGTCGACCTTTGAGGAAAAGATCACACTAATTTATTTGATCCACATCGATCGGAATGAATGATGACCTAGCCTTTTCCTTAGTCATCCCTTCTTCCATCGCCAACAAAACATCGTGTTTGAAACTTTCCCGTACCATTTTGAGGTCCGTCAATCCATAAGGCCCATGGCTCTTCTTATGAGGAGTTATGTTCAAAGACGCAATCCGTCATTTTTATTCCCTTGTATCCTATGTGAAGATGTGGAAGGTATGTGACAATGTGACATAAATCTAAAAGCAATAAATTCTATTTGGTTTACTAAAGTTTTCCTGATTCTCAAGGGCTCTTCTTTTGTAGATCTCCCAACTCTCTAGTTGAATATGTATGTAAGTTAGCCACGAGAGATTGCCTTTTTATTCGAAAATATGTAATCTCTTGATAGAGTGTACTTGTGCTCTCGCCAATTTCTTGAACATATACCCGTTGCCTTTTTTATTAAGTCTCCCATGTCTGATGCCTCAATTTCAAAGAGTCTCTATAAGGAATACTATGAAAATAAATTACCATTTAATTAGAATAGGATAAGACAGTTAGCTTGAAGAACGGCCAAGTCAAAAAAATTATAGCTTGCACTCCATCCACAGGGTGTCTTTGTATTCTTTTAGCACTTTCTGCCAATTGTCGTAAAGCATCTCTACCCTTGTCCTACCCACCTTGCTTAAGCAACTAGACCACTTAGCACGTTCTTCCCATAAACATCGGCCCACCATGTGAAAAACCAACAAGGTCATTTTCTTCCTAGCCATCCTCCTTTTTAGTGTTCTACAACGTGTCTTAGTAGTTCCTATCTCATCTGACCCATCCCCATCACCTTCATCGTCAATCGTTGTTTCGGTATTTCCATCATGCAAAGATAATGGATCATCAAGTGTCCCTTTTCTCGAAATTCTTCTACCAATGAACACATATTTAATGAAGCCAAAATCAATTACACTTAATAATCCCAACACACACCAAATTTCCTAAACCCTATGTGGATAATCCTAAACCAACAATTATGAATGATTCAAAATAATGCAAATACAAAGACATGAAATAGTTTACTCTTCAGGAATATCCATGAACATTATTATCATCACAAAAAAAAGATATAGAGCTAAAAGTTGATTTCCCTTACAATGACCACCATGAAACAAGACATAGCGAAGAAAATAAAAATTTAACGGTTAAATTTGAAGTTGGAATAACCACCAGCTCTAGCTAACAATAACTCTTCAATGGTGATATCTTACCCACAGTCTTGCTTTGTTATTGGTGAACCTTAGTGATTGAGGAACATATAGTAGAGTAGTTAGGGTTTTGACTGGTATGGAAGTTGTATACGTGATTGGGTTGAATATTTGATGTGAAAATTGTGGAAGAAGGGGTTTGGAGTATTCTTGGGGAATATTTTCTCAGGGTGAGGGGGGGGGGGAACTCACGCCCAAACTAGGGTATTAATTACCTCCCTTGAAATGCTTTTAATGCTTTTTTTCTCGTAACTGACTAGTTCTGAGTTTGGAACAGAGCAAGGAGTCATGGATTTGTATTCAATGACAAAGCCAGTTTCGAATTCAGAACTGGTACGAAGTATATATAATAACCGAATTCAAAAAACATAATACCCAAATCGAGTTCACCCCAAAACCCTAGCCCTAGCTCTAAAACTTAATTATGAAGCCGTAACCTCTAACAAAAATAATTCGATAAAGTCTTCAATGGAAGAAAATCAAGGTGGAAGGACAAGTAATCTTGGGAAGGCATCCACTCGGAGTCATCAACCGTTCTTCGAGGAAGGGGTGTCTATGAAGTTCTTTAACACCAATTTCGAGAGAAGGTATGTCAATTTTCTCTGAATGCATAAATGTACTAATCATAAGGTAGTTGGTAAGGAGGATATTGAAGAACTTTCATTATGCTACCTCCTCCGTTACTTTAGGAATCAATCTATGGATAAACTAATGACTTTAGATGATAAGGTTAATTTCTATTAGGTGGTTCAATTATATGCAAATATGGGGTAAAATTTTGCCAATAAGGATGTGACAAAGGCAAATAGTGTGATAGTTATCATAACAAAATTCACCATAAATGCTCTATTAGATTGTCCATACATCGATTCCCTAAGTCTCGTCCAACCCAACACAACACTCTCCTTGAAACTTTCCACCAACAACAATGGCCTGCAGTTACCAAGGCCACCCCACTTTGTCTAGTTGCCATGGCTGAGAAGTACTTTCATAAGGAAGGTGGTGGGGTGGAACAGGCTGAGTGGTATGACGTAGGTGTTTTAACAATTGAGCATAGGTTGGTGTCTGAGTAGATCTGAATGAATGTCCTTCTCTCGGGTGGCCACACATGCAAACCTACTACAGGAAACCTTATATTGTTCTATTATGTGATAGAAAGGATCTCCATTAACCTGGATCCACTATAGTGAACTACATGTTGAAGGAAGCAGCAATGAGAAAGAAGGATCTCCCTAATGGAGGGTTGGTCACAGCGTTGCTGAGACAGTTTGGGATTCTGGCAATGAAAATGCCAATGCGCATAGAGTATTATGATGAAAGCTAGTTCCAACACAAGAAATAGACTCGAGGTGATGATGACAAGTGGAAACATAAGTTCGTTCCTGGTGCTGTCGCTAAGGCTGCGAACAGAGTGAGGGATACCACAGTAGCTAGGGTTGAGTCATTGCCTGAGTATAATAATTTCATTCATTAAGCTTCTATCTAATAAAAATATAGTATTCATAAATATGATAATAATTATATGTTTTAACTTTTTATTTCTAGGTGGCACGCGTTCTTGGAAGAGTACTGTTAGCAAGTACATGTCTTGCATCCGAGGTGATATTAGAAAAATAAATATAGAGTTCGCTGCATTAGAAGTCCTCCATGCCATTTTTTTCTTCTTTAGGCCTGCAGTTGTAGATGAGTGGCAACGATATAATGCCAAACTTTGACCCACTATACTCTAAGGATGATGTAGAGGAAGAGTTCGATGAAAGAGGAAACCGATTATGAGTTGGAGAGAATGTTTCGAGACTAGTAGTTTGCTAAATTGTGGAAACAACTATTTTACCTTCAATATGTATTGGATGAAGTGATGAATTGCCAAAAAATTTTAAGTACTTTGATTGTGATTGAGATGAATACACTGTGATAACTATTTTACCTTTGTTTTTTTACTGATTGTGATGAATAGAAGTAATGATTCTTATCAATTTTTAAACAAGTTTGATATAAATTGGAAGAAAGTAGCAGAATATAGTATTTTTCCTATTACAACGGATAAAACTCCGAACTCAGAAGACCATCCCCACTTAAAAAAAGATAGAAATGAATTACTCCCGACTTCGAAACAATAACGCCATTTGTTGTGTAGGGGTGCTAGAAATATGTTCCAAATTTGGCCCACAATTCCGTAGTAAAGCGGGGTTCTTTGAACAAGGATAATGTAATTAAACATTTTATTGTTCCAAACGCATAACAATAGTTCTGAGCAAGGACCAATGTTCCATACCTAAGTGGGATGAAAATGACTATTTTTTTCCTTGCTCGATTGTTCCGAATTCAAAACACGTGTTCCTAAAGAGGACCCAATTTTTGGACCTAAGAAAAATTGCACAACTTGATCTCCTGTACAAAATGAACTATCAAATGTACCATCATGTCATAAAAATTAGGGGGGGGGGTACATCTCCATCCGGCACAAAACTTAAACGATCATTGCTTGCAACCAGACCAGCCTTGCAACATTGATGCTTTTTGAACATATAGACTTGAAGAAAAAATAGAGTTTTGTGGTGCACAATCTGACATGAGATGGAAATGTCGACATAATGGAAGTGGCATTCAATTCCCACATGAGGTTGTGGCAGTCATGTTATTTCAATCCAGCCAACTGAACCCTGTGAGGGACATGCATGGACTTATGTTGGACGAATAAGGCCCAAGGGTCTTCACACTGCTCAACATTTCACAGTATGGTTTCTTCTTTGACTCAAACATTGAATAACATGCTGGAGGGAGATAATAATCATCACCACTTATGGCAGGTCCCTAACTCTTCTTAATCCCCATTTCAACCAAGTCAAGCCAAGCATTTAACCCATCCTTTATTTTATCAGGGGTATTCAAAAATGTCTCAAGCAAATAATCACACACATTCTTATAAATATGCATAACATCATAACAATGTCGAATTTCCAAATGCTTCCAATAAGGGAGGTTAAAAATATAGATAATTTCTTCCAACTACCTTCAACTGTTGTTTTCTGCTTTATCTTCCCAATATTGTTAGGAAATTCCTAACTGTTTCAGGAACCTCAACACCCGTTAATGGTAACAGTGGTCCTCTTGTCTCAACTTCCTCATTGAACCACTTCTTTACTGATTGCCAAGGATGTCCCTCAGGGAGAAACCTCCTATGGCCTTGATAACAAGTTTTGCAACCATATGTCAATTGACAAAATGATATTTCCCTCTCACACACGGGGCACACAAAGTGCCCTTTCACCAAATACCCACACAAAAACTATATGCGAGGAAATTGTTAATGGTACAAAACAATAAGGCCTTCATTGTGAAAAGTTCTTCATTACTACCATCGTAAGTGCAGACACCTTTGTTGAACAATGTCAACAAATCATCCACCAGAGGAGCAAGATAAACGTCTATATCATTACTCGGCTGCTTTGGCCTAGAAATTATTATAGATAACAACACATACTTACATTTCATTGATAGCCACGACGGAAGATTGTAGATCACCAACATAATATGCCAAGAACTATGTGCGCTACTCATTTACTAAATGGATTCATTCCATCACTTGAAAGACCTAACCTCAAATAATGGGCCTCATAACCAAACTCGGGGTAAATATCATCCAGTTTCCTCCATTGCTCACCGTCTGACGTGTGTCTGATAATGTCGTCCACTGGTCTAACTCTTTTGGCATACCAAAGCAACAACTCGTATCTTCCTTAGAATCAAATAATTTCTTCAATCGAGGAATGATGGGGAGGTACTATAGAACTTTAGCCGGTGTTATTTTTTTTCTTCAAATTCAATGCAACCTCGGCACAAACCTCAACTCCTCCACTCTTCATCTTGTACCGAGACTCACCACATACATGGTATTTGTCTCGGTCTTCATTATCCTTCTCCTTAAACAACATACAATCATTCAGATAAGCATAATTTTTTTTCAATTCCAATCTCATAAGATAAAGAATCATTTTGCAGAATACGATATGTCAGGCAGAAGATTACCTTTGGGGAGCAATTCCCTCAACAATTGAACATTCTCCATCTTCTCTTTATCAGTCCACCCAAATTGGGCTTTCAAATTCATCATTTGCAAAGGGGTACTCAAAACCAAATGTTTAGAACCCTCGTACAATACCATCCTTTTGTCATTATGCAATGCTTCTAGGATCTCAGGTTTATCATGGAATTCTCTAGCAACATCCTTCACAATTTCGTCAAATCCATCCAAACCATCGACTTCTTTACTTGAATCAACTTCACGGTTAGCCGTGTAAACCTCCCAGTGCCATACCCAATAAGTGTAACTAGTCGGAAACCCTCTCATGAAAAGGTGTTCACGCCTTTTCTTCCTCTCCAAAAATAAGTTATTCCTACTATCCTTACATGGGCAACGTACTTACACCATGTTCAAAAGCTAGAGCAATAAATGATTCTAATGGAATGTACTCCAACATTGCATTTATTATGGCCATTTAAATAAGTTTCTAATTCGAAACTTGTTTACAAAACCCTACCACAACCCATGATCTAGTTACAAACTCGTAACAACCGATTTTGGAAATAAGATTCGATTCTTCTTCCGATTTTGGAATAAATATCGACGTAAGATTTTTTACCAGGCCCGGATCTTACAAACTTGAAACACATATCGAGACCCTGTTATGAATTTGTAACAGGTTGCCAGCAAAGGCGGTTTGACTTAACTGCCTTTGATTTTTGGATTTGAAGGCTGTTCATAAAATAACCGCCCTTAACATTAATTGTTCGAAGGCAGTTGATTTTGGTTTAACCACCTTCAATTTATTAGAGGGCTTGATTAGTCGGTGTTTCGAGTTCAGAACCTCCCAAGGAAGGCGATTCCAAACGCTAAAAATGTCTTTGATTGCTGCCTTTAATTGAGGATTCTCCACTAGTGACTAGTTAAAGCACCCGTGAACCTCTTTCATCGTAGATACCATTATGCCTCTTATTATATATTCAAGAGAAGTCTCATGAATTAGACCACCTAATGTTTAGATCAGTTATGAAATTTTATGTTTCAAGATTTATTTAAAAAAAGTTTACAAGAATTTTAAAATCTTGCTGTGATAAATAGAAACAAACATTAAATCACCTATTAATTACAATAATTATAAAATAATCTTATTTAACAGTTAGGCGGTTTGAAACAATACTTTATATTTAATTGTTTAATGACCGTAAAATATTTCTTTAATCCTCTTCAATGGAAACAGAAGTACAGTGTGTTGAAGAAATTGGTCAACAATTGGTCTTAAAAGCCACAAGATAGATGTCGTAAGTAATTAAGAGCATCCATGATGGTTACTCCTTAACCCCGGTTTTTTTTAATAAGGAGCACTCATTATTTAAGGATAACCATTGTGGAGTTTTAGGAACCGCTCCTTAATAAGGAGTTGGTACCTCTTTATTTGATAAAGAAACCAATCAATGATGGACTCTTGGCATGGTTTGTT
The DNA here is from genome assembly GCA_037428765.1 of Rubia yunnanensis. Taxonomy (NCBI): domain Eukaryota; kingdom Viridiplantae; phylum Streptophyta; class Magnoliopsida; order Gentianales; family Rubiaceae; genus Rubia; species Rubia yunnanensis. The sequence continues at coordinate 112,875,570 of CM075061.1, read as the reverse complement.
TTGTATTTTTATTTTTGATTGGATTATAATCAAAGTTTAATTTTGATTATGTATATTTTTCATAAATGAGATTATTTGTTTTTTTAAAAATATTATTAGTTTCTAATTTCATTTATATATTTAATATTATTTTATATCACATAATCTATTTTAGAGAAAGTCTCAGGAAAGGCAGTCTGTCCATAAGCTTATGAACACGCCAGGGACCTACTTGAAATTAATAAAAATAAATTCAAATTTGCAGGCCAAGGTCATTAGTTCAGATCTGAGAATTTGGAAGCATCGACATATACATCAACTCATCCTCCTTGGAACCACCGCCTTCCTTCTCCTCCTCGATGCCACCTCTCTCTCCTCCTCGATGTCATCTCCTTCCTCCTCCTCGGTGCCACCACCTTCCTCCTCCGGCTCGGTGGCATCGTCTTCTCTCTCCGATGATCTCTCTCTTCTCTCTCCAACAATTTCTCAGCCTCTCCTCCACCTCCTCTTCGTTTCTCCATCACCACTCGTTTCTCCACCTCTTCTCCACGTTTTTTCGCCCCTTCTTCGCAATTCTCTGTCTGCTCATTTATGCGATTCTTCTTCGACGTCGTCGTTGGTATGTTCTTTGTTTTGTTGAGCATTGGATATGAATTTTTTTGAGTTGTTTTGAGTTACTATATCCCTTTTTCGGTGATCTGGTTTTGAATTGTTCTCTTCTTGTTACAAAAAAACTTGTTGATTGTTCGTTTTGAATTACGAGCTACATCCATTTACTTATATGTTGCAACTGTTATTATCCAATGTGTACTTGTTAGTTGTACTCTGAATGACTGTTTATTTCCATTCATTGTTAGATTGTTCATTTTAAATTACGAGTTGCACTCGTTTACTTGTATGTTGAATTTGTTAGTATTCAATGTGTACTTGTTGGTTGTACTTTGTATGATTTATTTACATCCATTTGTTGTTGATTGTCTATTTTGAATTAAGATCTGCATCTGTTTACTAATATGTTGCAGCTGTTAGCATTTACGTTTACTTGGTAGTTGTAATGTGAATGACTTTTTATTTTCATTCATTGTTGATTGTTCGTTTTGAATTACGAGCTGCATTTGTTTACTTATATTTTTCATCTAATAGTATCCAGTGTGTACTTATTAGTTGTATTGTGTATGACTTTTATTTTCGTTATTGATTACTTTTCATTTTGAATTAGAAATTGTATATGTTTGCTTTTATACTGCAACTGTTAGTATCCAATTGTGTATGACTTTTTGCAGGAGTTGTATCTAAACTTGAAGTGGAATGGAATAACACAATATTGAACATTGGACTCCACAAGAAGTTTCGGAACGAGCTTGATTTAGATGAAGTTGACGCTGAACTCAAGGAATTCAAAGATGATCTACCTTTGAAAATTAATAATTGATTCATTGTATTAGAGATTTTTAGTTAATCTAGAAAGGAACACTGTTGTAATTGTATGTTCTATAATAGAAGATTTTTGTTATGAGCACTTGTAGGATTTATCTCGTTCTATCCTTTGTTCAAGTGTTGAGAGTCCTTATCGTGTATGAAACGACAACATTTTCATGATTTTTATACAGAGAATGCAATGCTTTTACATGTGTTACTTCCATGCCGACAAGGCTTTTAGTGGCATCTTTTTAATTGAAATCTGGAAAATTTGCTCCCGTGTTTGAAAAAAATAGAAGTTTCAATGTAATTATTACACATTGTAAGGTATTAAATGTAGTTCATACAAAAAAATTACAAAATCAAAAAAATTGGTAACCTCTATTCTGTAGTATACTATAAGAAATACTAGTTGTAAGCTAACATATGCATATTTTAACAAAACAGAAACAATTCATAAGGTAACTTATGCACTACCTCCTAATTCTTTTTTGCTTTTCATAAAAGGAAATGACATTTTGAACTCAGGTGCGTATTTTTGTTTAAACAGTACATGTTGTAAAGTAATCATTGCACAATTGATATGAAAATATTAAATCGTTAAACTTTAACTTAACTTATACATGATCTCCTGGAAAAGTTGCATAACTCATATTCACAGTTTTAATAACATGTGCATGTTTTAATACAAACGATACGTATTGTGAGGTAACAAGTGCATAGTATATACGAAAATTTTCTGCAGTATTTATTTCATTTTCTGAATATTTGCCACATATTTTTTTAATATTTTCCACATATTTTTTAATATTTTCATAGAAGCCGAATTCATACATTCGGAAGTTTCAACAAAAAATTCATTTATATTGAAGGAAATTCAACAACATAAACTCACTCAGATGTGAAAATTTTATGTCTTTGACATTATTAGGTAAAATTTCATCCTCTTGAAACTAAATTTCACTCATTGAAAACTGAGATTCGTTGATGTATATCTTGTTGCAGGGTGAAGAGTTCACCGTAAATGTCTCCGGACACTAACCGGTCGTTTGAAGAGCTCATCGAAAAAAGAACGAATTGATCTAAGAAGGATTTGGTTGGTTGGGAGACATTAAATTTGCAGAGAATGGAAATTTGAGTCTGGGAACGAGAGAGATTAAATTTTGGGAAGAGAGAAGAATAGAGAATGGAGAATGGAGAAATTTGCATAGGGTGGGAGTTTGGGGGAAGAAAAATTCTTCGCGCTTCAATTTGGGGAAGAAGGGTTTGCTTAATTTGAGTTAATTGCAAATTAGTCTCTGACCTGTCCATAAGCTTATAAACATGCCTCTGGTCAGGAGACCCACTCTCTATTATATTGGAATGTAGAAGATCCAAGTTCAACTATGCAAATCACGGAAGGGTTAATTCAAGAACTTTAAATTTCAATCAATCGACGTTCAGAGATTCAGGATCGGGACATCATTATCAACTTAGAGTGGACATCGTTGAATATATTTCCAAACGTTTTTGAATAAGGATCAAATGTAGTTTTTTTAGAAAATATTATGATTGATTAATATTGATAATTTTAAATCATATAAATTTTATATAAAATATTATTATGAATGAAAGAATAGACATCTTTGTTTTATATTCACAAACTCTTGTTTTAAGCAGCCTAAACTATAGGCCAAGGTTTATTGTGCAATTATTGTAAGTTTCATTTGGAATGGAGTTTTTTAAATTTATGCTAATAAATCCAGGGACCTATCGTGCAATTACCAAAAAACTATATAAATATCATAATCTTCCAGATTTTTCATTTATTTTTCCCATCGTCGTCCATCTCCGTTAACCGCTCCTCCAGGGATTCTGCTGCGACGGCGCAACCAGTGATTCTTTTCTGGAAATTCAACATCGGCGGTGTATTCACGGCCGAGCACAGAGACGGTGGCGATTAATTGCAGTTGCGGCTCTAATTTTTTGATCTGCGATGCGACCTGAAGCGATGGCAAAGCTGCTACCGGTGGCGACATCGGAGCTGTAACCAGAGGTGATGGTGGAGTTGTAACAGGAGGCGACGATGAAGCTGCGACCGGAGGCGCCTGGTGGAGTTGACGGCAGAGGCGCCTTGTGGAGTCAATGGCGGAGGTGTCTGGCGAAGAAAGGAGATCACTGGAGAAGGAGACAATGGTGGAGGAAGCAGACTCGTTAGAGATGCAAGTGCCCGAAGAAGACGACGCGTGAGATGTACGTGCCTGAAGAAAAAGGTACGCGTGACTTCACAAGCATTTGAGATGACAACGCCGACCTGAGGAGGAGGAAGGCAGTGGAAAACTGAGGTTCTGCTTCATGAGGTGAGGTTTAATATTATGTTTTACTTTTTTCAAATATTTGTTGAGGTTTAATATTTACTTGACCGAGCTTATTATAAATAAAGATTGTTTGGTCTAGTGGTTAGTACTCTTGTTGTTGAGATTAGAGGTCTAGGGTTCGAATCTCACTCTGACCTTTATTTTGGAGTATTTATGTTCTTGATGTACATGTTTTAGGTTTAAGCATATGTTAAATGATGAGTCTTTAGTGTGGTGGTTATTGCTCTAGCCTTTGAGTTTAGAGACCTATGTTCAAGCTGACTAGGTCCTTTTTTTAAAAAGATTTTTTATTCTTGAGGTACTGTAGCTTTTTGTTGATGTTTGCAGTTTTTTCCTCTTATGTTGATGATTTTCATTATTCGGGTGACGTCTAAATGATATGAGTTGATGCTTTGTAGTTTTTTTGGTGATATGAATTGATATTTGTAGTTTTGAAGAATTTTCATTCTTGAGGTACTGTAGTTTTTTGTTGATGTTTGTAGATTTTTTTCTCTTATGTTGATGTTTTTCATTATTCGGGTGAGGTTTAAAGGATATGAGTTGATGTTTTGTAGTTTTTTTGGGTGATATGGATTGATATTTGTAGTTTTTTAAAATTTTCTCATGTTGATGTTTTTCATTTTCCGGGTGAGGTTTTAGTATTAGGAGTTGATGTTTGTAGTGTCTTTTTTCTTATGTTGATGTTTTCATTTACCGGATGAGGTTCAGGTGTTAGGAGTTCATGTTTGTAGCTTTTTGGGTGATATAGGTTGATATTTGTAGTTTTTTTTTTAAAAAAAATTGTTCATGTTTTATTAATTTCAAAGTGAATAATTCATACTCTTGAGGTACTGTAGATTTTTTTTTATGTTTTTAGTTTTTTTTTCCTTTCATGTTGATGTTTTTCATTTTTCAGGCGAATTTTAGTTAATATGAGTCAATGTTTAGTAGTTTTTTCAGGGTTATATGAGTTGATATTTTTATTTTTATTTTCCTCTCATGTTGATGATTTTCATTTTCTAGGTGAGTTTTAGGTGATAGGGGTTGATGTTTGTGGTTTTTTGGTGATATGGTTGATGTTTTGTAGTGTTTTTTCCCCTTCTGTTGACGTTTTTCATTTTTCGGGTGAAATTTAGATGATAATAATTGATGTTTTTAGATTTTGGGTGATATAGATTGATGTTTGTAGTTTTTTTAAAAAATATTTTTTTTATGATTTAAGTTTTGTTAATGTTTTATAAATTTCAGCCGATTTTTTGGTATTTGTAGTCGATGATTTTTCAATTTTTTGTTGATTTTTCTTTGATTTTAATATATTTTTTTCTATAATTTTTTAGGTGATGTTTTATGAGTTTTCATTGATGTTATGCTATTTTTTTGCTGATGTTTAGAATTTTTAGTCCGTTGATCATATTGATTTTTTTTGCATTTTAAAAAAAAATTAATTAAATAATTTTTTTGAATTTTAATTTTTTTTCCAGATTGTCGATGACGGAAAAATAATGGAAAAAAATTGAACAAAAAATCCTTAGAAAAATATTAGCTATAGGTCCCTGTAAAATAAATAGAGATACTCTGTCTGTCATAGGTCAAATTGCACAAAAATTTTTTCACGCTCATCAAGAAACTTGTCTAATCGTTCATATGTTTAACTACATACAATAACGGCAACCAAAAACTTACTTTTGAGATACTACTTGTTATGACGAATCCAACAATATCACATACGATAATATTATTGCTTATATATCTACTCAAATATGCTGTCAAAGTTTGATGGAAAATAGTGTCAAATAGTAAGTGTGCAGTTTGAGCTGAGACGGAGGGAGTAGGTCCCTATGAAATTATTAGCTATAGGTCATTGTAGTTAGAATATAATTAGAATTACATAAATATTCATGCCTAAAGTTTAGACCGACTCACAGGAGACCATCTCTTTTATATTTATAAAATCAATACAATATAATTTTCCTACTTTCAACTGTTAGTACTCCCTCCGTCCCACCTCAAATTTCATGAAATATTTTTTACGGTTATAAAAAATATATGTTTGACCGTTAATATGTTTAACTATTTATAATAACGGAAAAAAAATATTGGGAAACTACTTGTTACGATAAATCCAACTATATAACGTATGATAATATTATTGTTTATATATCTATTTAAATATGTGGTAAAAGTTGAAATATTAAATAATAAAATAAAGTGAAGTAGGAAGTTTGAACCGGGGCGGAGGAAGTATTTGCGTTGGTGGTTCCAAAGCTTTTTTTATGATAAAAAGCCGTCTTCCATCCGGACTTATATACTAATTAAATAAATTAAAGACTGGTAGTACTGGTATACTGGTATACTGGTATAGTGGTAGTACACTAGTACATACTGTACTGCTTTTGTCACATTGAATCGGTCGGTCAAACTGCTTTGTTCACTGCTCCTCATAGTTCAACGCGTGATTTTGCCGACTTCATTTCATATAATCCAGGCCACAGCTTAACGTTCATTTTTATGCATGCAACGTTAATGCTCATGATATCAACATATTCTGATTCCTTCTACGATCTATCTCTCAAAAGATAGAATAAATAAAGAGTCTATGAAATATTAAGACTCTGTCTTCAAGAAAGGCTTTTGGAACAAAAGTTTATCTCATCAGAACTAATGCTATAAGGTAACATTAGGACTACTTTTAATTTGCTAAAATTAAAATTAACATGGTAGTATTATCTGCTTTTTATAATAGGCAAATTAAATTATATGGAGAGAAATCAATTTGGAGGGTACAAATTTAATGAGTCACTACAACACAAAATCCCTATTAGAACATTAAAATGTGTCCCACTAGGTATCAATAATAATTTACTTGAATAAATTACTAAAATAATCTTAACTTTAGGCAGAAAAAACCCTGTAAAATAAGAAAGTGTCAAAATAACTTTAACTTTTAGACGTGTGTGCCAATCTAACCCTATGCGCTGTATGTGATAAGATGACAATTTTACCCTTGGATTAAAAAATATAAAAAAGATGAAAATGCCCTCCCCACCCTTCTTCCTCTCTTACCCAATTGAATCAGCTCACCCTTCCTCTTCTTCCTTTCCGATTCATCTCACCAGCGGTAGGTTTTTGATGGGTGACCATTCGGCCAGAGAGCGAAGGCGGCGAGGCAGAGGAGGGGCGACGATAGAATGTGGGGTGGGGTTTTGAGCGGCGACCATTTGGGCAGAGAATGGAGGCTTGGCGAGGAGTATGATTTGACATGATGATGGGATTTCGAGCTGGGACCGTTCGGGCAGAGCGGAGGCAGAGAGGGCGAGTCAGAGGAGGGGCAATGGGTGTGGTGGTGGCGATGGGGTTTCAGGCAAGAAGAAGAAAAAGGGTGTGATTGAATGTAAAACCCACAAATCATTGTGGCTGTGTTTGATATATAGTGATTACAAAGGGTACAAGACCTAAAAAAATATGGAATAGGATATACACAAAACCAATCAGAAAGGGTATTCCTTTCTTATCCAGATTCTAATTAATTTACATCTCTATAACCCCCCCCCTCAAGCGAAGCGTAGGACTAGTCGTAATGCAAAGCTTGGAACGTAGAAACTCAAATTGAGGATGGGGTAGACCCTTCGTAAAAATGTCAGCAAGCTGCAAGTTCGTAGAAACACAAGCAATCGTGAGCTTTCCAGAAGACTCCATCTCACACACAAAATGATAGTCAATATCAATGTGCTTAGATCTCTTATGAGAACCAGGATTCTGAGCCAGGAAGAGAGCAATATTATTATCACACAACAAGATGGCCAGGGAGCGCGACAACACACGTAAGTCCCGAAGAAGATTCATCAACCAAGCTAACTCTGCAACAATATTCTCCATAGCATGGTACTCTGATGCTGAACTAGAACGAGAATCTGTAGGCTGCTTCTTGGCACTCCAGAAAACCAAGTTGCCACCAAGGAAAATGGCATAACCATATGAAGACCTACGAGTCTCTATACAACAAGACCAATTAGCATCAGAGTAACCCAAAACTGGTAAAACACAGAAGTTTACACAAAACTGAAGACCATAGTGGAGTGTACCACGAACATAGTGCAAAATCTGAGTGACAGCTTGGTAATGGTCATCAGTAGGAGCCTACCTATACTGACTGACCGCATTCATAGCATAGGACAAGTCGGGATGTGTGATCGACAGATACTGTAACACACCAACCAAATAACGATAAAGTGTGGGGTTTCCAAACGACTTACCGGGAGAGCTGGATAGTTGCGAAAAATCCACAAATGGAATAGTAACAGGCGCAGAGTCTTAAATGTCAGCTCACAGTAAAATGTCCCTAGCATATCTGGCTTGACCAAGGAATAAGCCTTCAGAAGTACGAACAACCTCCAATCCCAAAAAATATTGTAGAGTGCCAAGATCAGTAATCTTAAACTCCTGATTAACCCGAACAATAAACTTCTGAAAAAGACGACCATCATTCCCAGTAAGAATAATGTCATCAACATAAACCAATAAATAGAGTAAAGATGTACCCTGTGAGAAAAGAAATAAGGAGGTATCTAAAAAATTGCATACAAAACCCAGATCAATAAAAAAGGAACTGAAATGCTGAAACCAAGCGCGTGGAGCTTGCTTCAAACCATAAATGGCCTTGCATAGACGATAAACATAATCAAGACACATAGGGTCTTTGTATCTAGCAAGTTGCTCCATGGAAACCGCAGAATCTAGAATGCCATTTAAAAAAGCATTATTCACATCAAGCTGTCGTAATGGCCAATTGCAGTGAACAACAATGGATAAAATAGTACGAACAGTAGAGGCCTTCATCACTGGACTAAAAGTATGATCATAATCAAAACCAAGCAATTGCGAAAAATCCTGTGCAACTAACCTGACTTTGTGTCGTTCAAAGGAGCCATCAGATTTATACTTCAACCGGTAAACCCATTTTGAACCAACAAAGTTTTCATGGGAATGACGAGGAACCATCTCCCATGTCTTTTGAGTGCGCAAAGCATCAATCTCTGAGTCTATAGCAGCAACCCATTCATGATCCTTAATAGCCGATCGATAACTCTGAGGCTCAGTCTTAGAAAATAAAGCACTCAGTAAATTAGAAAATATCATATTCAGAAAAATCCTTGTACCGTAGAGAAACAGTGCGCAAGCGAGTAGTAATCAGATGACGAGAGAAGGTACCTGCAGCTGGTGAAGGTATAGATCTCGAGGATGGCGCAGAGGCCGAGGCGATGGGTATAGAACCCAAGGCAGTCAGTGGTAGCCTAGCAGGCGGCGGTGATAAAGACACTAGAGAAGCAGGGGCGGCCTTGTGAAGTTTGCAAAGACGTTGGTGACTGTAGAGATAGTGCGTAATGTACACGTGCGGCCAGGGTAGCCGGTGCGTGAGTTATCGGCGGCGATGACGTTGGCTGTGCTGGTGGCGCTGGCTGGTGTCGGACACACTGCTGGTTACCCTGTGGCAAACAAATGCAATTTTCTGAAGAACCTTAAGCATCCGGTATAGTTGGAAAATTTGAATTTTCCAAAATAATAGGTGGTTGTGCTGTAGAAGATGACTCAAACACTTTTGATGGAACCAACGAAGGCTCCGAAGAAGCAGAAGCATCCAATGATGAATAATTTGTAACAGTGCCAGTACGAGTAGCTGGAAAAAATAACTCATCAAACCGATTATGGCGAGTGATGTACTCCTTCTTTGTAAGAGGATCAAGACATTGATAACCCTTGTACTGTGAACTGTATCCTAAAAATATACAAAACATACTCTGAGGGGCCAGTTTATGCACATCATAGGGCCTCAAATAAGGAAAAACTTGACAGCCAAATGGATGAAAATTGGAGTAGTCAGGTGTAGTGCTAGAAATAACAGAGAGTGGAGACTGACCAGATAAAATTGGAGTAAGGAGTCTGTTGATGATGTAGACCGCCATAGAGAAAACATCGTACCAAAATGAATGATGAAGGCCAGAGTGAAAGAGCATCGACAAACACGTATCCGTAATATGACAATGGTTCCTCTCTGCATGACTATTTCACTTAAGAGTGTAAGGACATGAAAGCTGATTATAAATGTCCTTAAACGCAAAATGAGTCTGCATGCGATGATTTACAAACTTGGTTTTACCATCACTCTGAAATACCTTGATGGTGGTAGAAAATTGGTTCTCAACTAAATTTTCAAATTGCATGTAAGCCTCTACATAATCAGATTTCCATCGTAGAGGATATAACCAAGTAAACCGAGAATAATCATCAACAAAAATGACATAATATGAGTAGCCAACTCGAGAGACAATATGTGAGGGTCCTCATAGATCACAATGAACCAAATCAAGTATGCGTGATGCGCGTTTTAAATTATCATTAAAAGAAAGGTTCTTACCTTTAGCCATCTCACAAGTGGGACATAAATGAGGCTTAGGCAGCAAACTAGTAACTGACAAACATCCAGACTTGCTCAAAGAAGAAATGATGCTGTGAGACACATGACCCAATTTACTATGCCAAAGCTCAAAAGGTGCTTTAGAAGCACTCGATGCAACAAAAGTAGATAAAGAAGCACCACCATAATTCAAAAAATATAAGCCACCATCAAGATAACCTTTGTCAATAAAATCTCTAATAAACTTTTTCGAAATAATGAAAGAAGAATCATCAAAACAAATAACAACAGTCATATCCCGAGTCAATTTGCTAATAGACAACATATTTTTAGTAATTTATGGATCCACCAAAACATCAGACAAGGATAATGAATACAAAACTTGAGAATAACCAACATGGGTAATGTTAAGAGCATAACCATTACCAACGATAACATGTTTGTTACCATAATAAGGAGTCACGCGTTCAAGAGCGGACTGTGAAGAAGTCATGTGGTTGGTCGTACCAGAATAAGCTATCCAGCAAGTATGAGGCATAGAGCCAGGAGAAGAAGCCCGAGAGACATAGTGTGGACATGTCGAGGCAACGTGACCAAATTTCTTAAACCAATGACATTGCAACTAGTATCGTTCATCGTGCAATTTAGAACAAGAAGAAACGACATGGCCCAAAACATAACACCATTGACACCGTGGCTGGGCAAAAGGATCCATAAAAATAATAAAGAATTTAATAGTCAAACAAGCCAAAGCTGCTCAGGAGGACCATGCAATGCGCACCAGCGGCGGAAGGAAAAAATCGGTACATGACAGTACGTGCTCAAAAGAGAAGCCGTGTGTGTGGCAAAAAGCACGTGTCTACACGCACTGCAGAAAGACCGATGGGCGGGCGCATGAATCTCTGGAGCTCCTTGTCTTTTTGAGCTGAGAATGGTGCCGGTGATGACGAATATTATGCGGGGACTTGTGATCGGCGGGGACAACAAATTTTGATTGCAAAGACGCGGCGAGATCTTGTGACCGGCGGCGAGAACTGGTGAAGTTGGGAACGGAGACCGATTTGAAATAGAGACCTTGAAGGAGACTTCGTACAGTGGCAAAGGCCAAGAAACTGGCAGCGGCAATGGGCTACAGACCAGGGAAACAGACCAACGACGATCGGCGGTGACTAGGAGTGGCGTTAGGCGACGGAAGATTGCGGCGGCGGGTGGAGGCTGGCAACGAGGATGGGCTGGAGGATTAACTTTTTAAAAAAAATGTAAAAACAACGAACAAAACTACAACACTAACAGAGAGATAGAATAGACCAATCACACATCAAGCTTGTAATTGGTAGTCGACGTCTTCCTCGACGTTAGTGTGAGAAAGAAGATAGCAACGAAGGTTTGAAAAAACAGGAAAAATGAAAGAGAAAAGTCTAGGAATTTTAGAAAAACCCATCTGATATCATGATAGAATGTAAAACCCACAAATCATTGTGGATGTGTGTATTGATATATAGTGAATAAAAAAGGTATACAAAACCTAAACAAATATGGTACATGATATACACAAAACCAATAAAAAATGGTATTCCTTTCTTATCCTGATACTAATTGATTTACATCTCTATTAGGGTGGACAATGGATGGCAATGGGTGGTGGTTGTGGTGGCAGGAGGTGGTGACCACCTAGCTGCGCTAGCTCCACTTTCCATTGGTCGCACGAAGCTCGAAAGTGTTGTAGTTCGAGCACTTTGGAGAGGGTAATGAAAACAAGAGAAAAGTAATGAAATTCATTTGCTTTACCTGGTTGAAGATGATTCTGTCAACTTGGCTCCAATTAAAAATGAGCTTCAAGTTGAAGAGGTAATTCAGAAACCTTCTAGGTTTAGCTTAGGTGAAGTGATATATGGAGTGTATTAATGTTTAAAGTAGAAATTGCCATGTAACTTCTCGCATGGCCGGTGCTGAATTTTTGTTCAATGTTCATGTTCTTGGTAAATAATCTGGATTCTTTGAATCATCTTTTTAATGATTGTCATATTGCATGTGATATATGGGATAGAGTACATGATCCACCGATTCTGCCCAGAGTAGGTTTTGAAAACGTATGGGACAGGTTCTCATATCACTTCCAAAACAAACATGGAAGCTACTATTGATACACTCATAAGAACTGCTCCTATATTGTTAAGATGATACACTATGTATGCTGGTGTTTGTGGGTAGTAAGAAATAGAAAAGTGCATTATATATAATATAGATTTGAAGATATTTACAGAATTGTTAAGAGCACCAGGCATAAATTATCTGCATTATTAAATATCTCCTCTCTCATTGACGGATTCTAATTGGGGGCACATGCCTCCCTTTTCATATATAAATATATATATACACTTTTTTTCTTTCATTTGGTTATGGTATATGTGACACCCAACCTGATTTTTCGAACAAATCACAACGAAATAACAAGTCTTCAAAATATGTAGTGGTCACTTCATCAACCACATCAAGGAAGTTCGCTTAACAAAGCCATGAACAAAACAAACACGTTAACAGCAAAACTAATTGCATTTGTCGTGGATAAGGTTGAAAGTAGTACTAGTTAAGGAGGTTATGATACTCTATACACGTGTGTGCCATGCACAAAGGGGAAACACGATCCACATGCGAGAATGAGCTAATCGGACTACGATCCCACATCTCGGTAAAACTATATATAAGGAGAAAAACATTACTTGTAGGTAGGAAAAAACTACTTAATAAAAAATACACTGAAAAAAACTACTTAATATAAAATACACTGAGATATGGTGCTGATCAAGCATCGAAGTTTTTTCCCTAGGACCAATCCAGGGACTTTCGCAGGTACTTGAAAAGCATGGACTTGCCGCAAACCCCTCTTGGGTACTATCATTATTCAAAAGGAGTCAACCACATGAGTGACACCATCTGTGAAGATTGCTTTCTCTTTTTGAGTTTTAATAGTCCCCAAGAGAGGCCAGAGCCATTCCAGAGCTGTTGTTCCAGAAGCAAAAACCAACTAGACACTAACAATTCTCAAATCTAATCTCAGATAGCAAGGGATCATTTGAACCCCGCCAATAGCACGCAACAAAGGTAAGTTACCAATGCTACTGACCCGCCTCCACTTGGGGTCATTAAGTTGTAGCTAAAGTAACCCAAGCGAAGGTGTTTGCCAAACATCAGTCCAAAGAGAGGATGCAATGGGGTGGTGTCAAATTTAAATTTATACTAAGCTACCTATGGCTAAGTTAATGGCAAGTCCGAGTTTGTCCACAGAGATTCTAGGGTCTAATAGTAAATTAAACACAACCACACACAAGTTGTCAATCTGTTCGCTTGCTAAGAATATCTAATATAGTAAAATGAGGGGGGTTGGTTTTTTCAATTATCAACTACGAACATGAAAGATAAAATGAAATCAAACTATATAAACAGGCACTTGGGGGGTATTTTCATGACATGATTGATAAATGGCTTATATCCTCGATCATTCACATATAGGCATATAAACCTATCTTATGCCTATGCCACACAGTGAGAATTTAGCCAGGTATTTCCCTCCGTCTGTCACACGTGGAACTTAACACAATGGCCATATCTCACTATCTCCCTAATTAGGGAATATGCTCTAGTCCAGTGAAGCCGCAGACCATTCCCCATCACTTCACTCCCAATGCTAACGTGCCCCCACTTAGAGATGCAAAGGCCACCTAGAAGGGCATTGCCTCGTGTAGGTTGCAACCATTAGATATGTAGTGAAGTGCATTACATCTCTGACACTCCACTATGCATCTTAATCCCTAGGCCTATAGAGAGGCAAAGGAAAAAACACCTTGTGATGACTCTAGAGTCGGCACAACTCCAGTCACTACAAACAAGCACTCTAATCTATTTGGGGTAAGCCAGGGAATTCTCCCGTAGGGATTTGACAAATCGACTGCCCTACATGTTGATTTCTCACACAACTAGTGAATTAGAATCATGGTATAACACATATTAGGATTTTCTCTCAAAGGACATGAATGTATTCATCTCCCCTGTGTTCTTTACCTACTTCACAATATTAACACTCCCAAGATAGCAATGAAGTCTAGCATGATTTTATGCTACCACACATGCATAAGTGCATCATCATAATGACATACTCTCCCCGTCCCAACTGTATTTACACATGTTGACTTTTGCAAGTTAACCAAAATTATTTTTGACCATTAATATCTTTAATTGTGTACATTTATAAATAATAAAAAGTTGATATCATGAACATGGATGTTACGACGATTCTAACAAGATCCGACACGATAATATATTATCATATATATTGCTCGATTTTTACTTTTCAAATTAACTAATTTTGATTAAATGAATAGTATTTATGCAAATACAGCTGGGACAGAGGGAGTAGCATAAATCACAGATTCTTAGAAAGCATGAGTTCAAGCACAAATATTCATAAGACAATAAGATAGGGAAATTTAAATCTCAAAAAGCTAAGTTCAAATCATGAATACAAACAACCCCAAGCAACTAAACTACTCTCTAAACATAGAATTAATGTATTGCATTGAATTCCATATTTTTGGGAAAAAGAAAGATAAAGAAGTTAAAGAGAAAGAACCTATAGAGAAGAGAGTGTATTTCTCTCTCTAAGTTACTCTTCAAATCTACAAAATGACCTAAGAAAATTATCCAAAGCTTCTAACCCTAGTAGACTAAGGCTATATTTATAGTAGTAGGGGATTGGGCCAAAAAATAGGCCCAAAATAGGCCCAAAATAGGCAAAACCCCTAGTAGACGCCGCTTGACACGGGGCATTGCGGATGGCACGGCCCATACCACTGACTTGGCCTAGTGCCAGCGCAGTCTGTCAGATCAAGTGGTGAATTGGATGGAGGCCTGGGAAAAGGGCAAACTTCCCTCCCAACCAGAGATCAGCCCTCGACAAAATGTGAGTACAATCTCATTGAGAAGTGGAAGGGAAGTGAATGAGCCCCAAGAAAGGGTTGTTGTTGAGCGGATGGTTGAAAAAGAAGAAGACCTGAAGGCCGAGGAGTGTTCCATAGAGAGCAAGGAAGAAGAAATTGAGGTGGAGACATTTGTGCCAAGACCGGTGTCAAATCCTAAAACCTCATCCCCACCACACAAGAAGTTAATAGGGACGGAGATCCCTATCTATGTGCCGGAACCACTGTTTCTGGAGGCATTAAATGATAGGAGAACACCAACGACATCTATGAAGTTTTTCGTAGATGCGAGGTAAATATTCCACTCTTAAATGCCCTAATCAAGCTCATAGGTATACTAAATTTCTTAAGGAATTGTGTACCATCAATAGGAAACAACAATTGAAAAGTAAGAAAAAGAGTGAAGAGTGAATATGTCTCCACCGTGTTTGACGATGAAATGCCCCCTAAATGTGATGATTCGGGAATGTTTACAATCCCTTGTGAGATAGGAGGCAAATGTGTTAACAAGACCATGTTAGACTTAGGTGCTTCAATCAATGTGATCCCATATTCCTTGTATGAAAGTCTAAATCTAGGCACTTTGCACAAAACCGGGGTTGTTATCCAACTAGCCGATCACTCTAGCACATACCCGAAAGGTATTTTGAAGGATGTGTTGGTGAAAGTGGATTCTTTGACATTCCCCGCAGACTTTTATGTTCTTGAAATGGGAGGTGACAATAGCGCTAAACCTATTCTTTTAGGAAGGCCATTTCTAAATACTTCAAGGACCATAATTAACATGCATAAAGGAACACTGGCCATGGAATTTAATGGGCGGAAGGTAGAATTTGACACTAATAATTCTATTGATCATCCTAGTAGATACCATTCTTGCCAAGCTATTCATGTTATTAATGATAAAGAGCAAGATGTAATCGAGCCCAAAGATGGTAGTTCCTTAAATGTTGCCACAGATGAAGTTTTGAGTGATGCTTTGATTTCAAATTTTGTAAGTACTAACTTGAAGGAAAACAACAATGACGGATACACACTTGGAAAAGCAACATCCAACACTTATCGTGTGTACACAGGTAAGCCAATAAGGGTGGTTTTCCCTCCTTATCTTGAGAAGACTTTGGTGGAAGAGTGCAAATCACCACCGAAAGCTCTTAAATGTTCACATCTTGGAGAAGGAGAGAAATCCCCAAATGCTCACGTGCTTGAGATCACCATGGAAAAAAAGGTGAGTTGTTGGAAATGTTGAGGGAACATGAAGAAACGCTAACCTATTTGAAGAGGTTTTGTTGGGGGATTATGTGAATCCCGATTGTTTTGACCCGGATCGGGGAAAGGGGACCGATCATCTCAGTTCATTTTGTGAGTAAGCTCCAAGAAGGGGAGTAATTCGTGCCGACGACGTTAAATAAACTTGGTTTTGATCATCCGGATCGTCATTCGTGACTTTTCTTCAATGTTGTCTCAATTTAATTTTTATTGTTATTTTTCATTTAAATTTTTTTTATTTCTATCACTTTTGTGTTTCCCACGATCTTGTAGCAAAATAGTTCGTGCATTAGAGAATCGGCGATAATTTTGGAATGGAAAAATTGGCCATGGAAAGAAAGAAAAAAAGGGAGAAGAGCAGGTTGCTGGCCACGGATGTTGGAAGCATTCCTGCCCAGGCGGCCAAGCCCCAGCCCAAGCGACACGTGCGGGCACTATTCAAATTGTTTCTTTTCCTGATTTCTCTCCCTAGTTTCTCCTTTTTTCCCCATTTATTTCTTCTCCATCTCCTCTCTTCTCCATTTCAAGAACTCCCCCAAATAAACCCATCCCCATCTTCCAAATTTCACCATTCCTAGCTAACATTCAATCCTTTCCACTCATCAAATCCATCCTCCAACCCATTAAATGTTCAAATCCAAAAATTTATCCAAGAACCCTAACCTTTTGGGAATTTTTTGTTCTTGGGTTGAATTGGTCACTTGGGAAATAACGAATTGCTTGGACTCACTTGGAAATGTGTTCTTCCTAGTCACCCTCTTCACAATCACGGGTGTTTGTGCTTAGTTGATTTGAGGTGTGGGAATTTTTGTGGTGATGTGCTATATTGTCAATTGTTCGTTAGACTCTTGGAGCTAGTTTGTTATTGGAGCTTGGGGGAATCGTTGCATCAAGAGTTTTTAAGTCATTTTTCCTTCGCCCATATACTTGAAACTTGTTGCCTTAGGGGTTTTACATTGAGGGCAATGTATGATTTTAAGTGTGGGGAGGGGGGTTTAATGATTTACATGTATATAATTAGCTACTTTTGATTGGAAAAACACGGAAAAATATATATTGAAAATTTTGAAAAAAAAAAGAAAATGACAAAGAATAAAAAGAAAAAGAATCACACTAAGCTGAAAACTCGAGAGGACATCTTAGGCAACATTGGGGGCCCGGATAGGTCAAAAACCCAAAATGGTGACCTAGGTAAAAATGAGAGGCTAAATGTGTGGAAAAGGATGAGATATGAGCCAAAGAAACAGATGTGTGGCTAGGATGAAAACCCGAAAGGGCTCCTAGGCAAAATTGGAGAAAAAGGAAAAATGTTATGTGTTCACTCATTTTCCAGCATTGGAGTCATAAGGTTGCGGTGGCCATATGGATGGATCGGGTAGCTTGACATCTTGAGACCTCTTGGAATTGGAAAATTAAGCGGAGAAAACAAAGTAAGTTATGAAATTCTTGATTGTTGATATGCTTCATTTTTAGGATGATATGTTAGTATAAAGTGGGGTATGTGTTTGAACTTTATGTATGCTTTTAGCTTCACCTTGTACCATTGGATTTGGGATTGTCAGTTCGGGATTTGGAGATGTTTTTGAGATATCAATGAATTGATAGGTTGATATGGTTTGTGTAGATTTAGGAATGGAGGTTGTGGGCAACTTCTCATTTGATCTTAACTTTGGGATGTGTGATATTGAGAGTTTTGTGAGGTATTGACTTGGGGGAATAGTAGTTAGGATATGGATACATCATTCCTTCGTGCGCTTGGATCTTTTCTTACTCGAGGGTGAGTAAGGTTTAAGTGCTGGGAGGTTTGATGTATCCATTTTATGTGCATATTTTAGTACTTTTTGGGATCACTTTTGCACTCTTTTGTTATACCTTGAAATTCTCTTAGGAGAGGTAAGAGTGACTTTACACTCTTTTACCTTTTTCTAAGTGGATTTTGTGTGACAAAGGAAGAACATCGAGACTTGAAGACCAGAGACCATTGAAGATTACCTTTTGAAGACTTTGAAGATTTGAATACTAGCTTTGAAGATTGAAGACAAGAATAATCGAGGATTTGAAGGCAAGGCGACAAAGCAAAGAGGAATCGACACAAGGGTGAAAATGGGCAGCCCGCCGGGTGGGATACTGCTACACTTTTGCTTTTTTCTTTTCTTTTCCTCTCTCTTGTACTATAAAAGGAATTTTTGGCCACCCACTTCTCATCCTATTCTCTTGGCCGAACTTCCTCCTCAAAGAACCCTAGGTTCATCTTTTTCATCTTTTCTCTCTTTATTTCTCTATGAATTTGTCTATGGATGTTAGTATAATTTGTAGTAGCTAAATCTAGTTCTTGGGAGTAATTGACCAAGGCTTCCAAGCCTATGTCTTAAGAACAATTTGTATCCTATTTGATACTCTTACTATTATGCATTTATGGAGCATTGAATGTTTTTGTTAATGTCATTAATGTTCTTGAAAGCTTGAGTATATGAAGTACTTGTATGATATGTTTGTTAGGGCTTGGGGAAATTGGTTGATTTCCCCTTTTCTTGATAGGAAATCCAAGAGTATTATTTAGATCTTTTGATTGTGTTGATGGATTGATAATTTCTAGATGAATATGATAATGTTGAGCTCTTTGTCATATTGTTTGCTTGTAACAAATGAAAGAAGTCTATGAATGTCGATCGTTCTTGACTAATCTTGTATAAATGCACGAATTGGTTAAATGCTTAGACATGGTGTAGTGTTTATAAAGGTTTCCAAGCAACATAGGGTTGACACTAGACATGATGTAGTGTCAATGCACATATGTATATGGATATGCTTATATCTAGTATGTTTTCTCCTATATATGTTTAAACAATTAGAAAGATCCCTCTTCTCGTGGATGAACCCAACTTGCCATTATCTACTTAATTGTAGATAGGAAGCATTAGGGCTTAAAATTATAACTTTGAGAGGTACGGGACGACCTCCCAAAATTTGGCGCCGTTGCCGGGGAAGAAGCATTTATTTTTAAGTGTTTAGGCATATTATGTGTGATTATGTGCTAGTTGTAAATATTTGTTAGTTTGCTTTTATTTTGCTTTCTTAGTTGACTTGCCATTTTCTCTTGGCTTAGAGACATATTTTTCAAGTTCTTGGTATATGGTTCGTATGCGGTTCTCTTAACAAGAACCCCTACACTACGGCCCCGAGTTAGAGTTGCATTTGAGATGGGCTAGGAGGCTTTCTTTGGAAAGTGTCAATAACACCCCTCCTAGTGATCATTTTATGGATACCTCTACTTCTATAGAGCATCAACTCGAGCATGCAGATGAGCATCCGGGAGGAGGGCCTCAACATCCTCCTTTCCAAGGGAGAGCTCCTCCTCTCCAAGGAAGGGAGATTCCTTTGAGCCAAGCCTTGTTGGGGGATATTATGGCCCCAACCTTGATCAACAACCGATGTGCATTGAGTATCCTTTGGTTGGACCGAATGGGCACTTCAAGCTAAATACTGAGTTCATAAACAAGCTACATATCTTCCTTGGCAGAAAAGGGGAGAATGCCAACAAGCACCTCACTGAGTTCCACTTTTTGTGTGGTAGTATGGTCCCCCATAGAGTAGATGAAAACTTTTACAAGTTGAAGGCATTCCCGTTCACATTGAGGGATGGTGCAAGAGATTGGATCCATTGCCTACCGCCCAAGAGCATCTAAAGTTGGCTTGACATGAAGATGAAATTTCTGGCCAAGTACTTCCCGGCCTCAAAGTCTGCCGCTTTGAAGAAGGATATAAGAAACAACCTCCAATGGCATGGAGAACCTCTCTTTGACTATTGGGAGAGGTTCAAGAAGCTTCTCGCAAGTTGTCCTTACCACGGCTATTTGGAGGGAGATTTGGTCTACTATTTCTACACTGGTATTCTTGATGAGGACCAAAGATTAGTGAGAAGTTCTTGTGGTGGTACCCTTGGGAACAAGACTTCATTGGAGGCTATGCAATTATACGAGGAGCTAGCGGAAGAGTCAAGAAACTTTAGCTCGAGGGCCAATTTGAGAAGGAGAAATCCAATGCCCACAAGTGACCTTTCCAATAGTGGAAATCTTGAGGACCAAGTCTCGGCCCTTGCTTCTACGGTGAAATCTTTGATGACCAAGCTCGAAAATGTGCCACATGTTAAATCTTGTGAAATTTGTTTATCGATGCATCCTACGGACACTTGCCCTACTGTGCAAGATGATTATGTCAAGAAGGTGAGTGCCATGGGGAAGCAAGGTGGGCAAGGCTATCAAGGCTATCAAGGGGATCAAGGGTACCAAAGTCGGTCGTACAATTTGGGTAATCGTGATAACCCAAATCTGGTATGGAAACCCTCAAGGAGGTCAAAACCCTCAACCGTATTGGCCGCCTCAACAGCAATATAGGCCACCTCAATAACAATATCTAAGGCTTCAAGACAAGCCCCGGGACCAAGGGGAGATCTCGGGTTTGACAAAAGATGAGATAATGCAAGGCATTCAACGGTTGAGCATATGTGCAGAGAAAGGAGAAAATTTCCAAGATGAAGCCAAGGCGAGCATCAAGAACTTGGAAACTCAAGTTAGCCAAAAAGCTCAAGTGGTGAATTGGATGGAGGCCTGGGAAAAGGGCAAACTTACCTCCCAACCAGAGATCAGCCCTCAACAAAATGTGAGTACAATCTCATTGAGAAGTGGAAGGGAAGTGAAGGAGCCCCAAGCAAGGGTTGTTGTTGAGTGGATGGTTGAAAAATAAGAAGACCTGAAGACCAAAGAGTGTTCCAGAGAGAGTAAAGAAGAAAAAATTGAGGTGGAGACATTTGTGCCAAGACTGGTATCAAATCCTGAAACCTCATCCCTACCGCACAAGAAGTCAAGAGGGACGAAGATCCCTATCTATGCGCTGAAACCACCATTTTCGGAGGTATTAAAGGATAGGAGGACCAAGGAGGACACCAACAACACCTACAAATTTTTCTGTAGATGCGAGGTAAATATTCCACTCTTAAATGCCTTATTGATTCTTCGTGCTCAATGCCATCAATGAGGTACTTGTAGTCGTGTTTTGACTAAGAGAGTCATTGGTGAAGTTTGACAACAGATGTCGAATTCACTCTTGCAAAATATTATCTAAGAATGATAGAAGTTTAGTCTTCACAACAAGTAGTGAAAGTATTAAATATGTTGCATGTTCAGTGATGGATAAGAGGATTGGAAGTGGAAGTCAATTGCATACTTTGCATATTTAACTTGCTTGATTAGTTAACCTGTCTTTAATTTCATAATTTATGACCAAAACCAACCAAACTCCCCCCCACCCCATTTACATGCTTATATATATGTGCTTATATCTAGTATGGTTTCTCCTATATATGTTTAAACACTTAGAAAGATCCCTCTTCTCGTGGACGACCCCGACTTGCCATTATCTACTTAATTGTAGATAGGAAGCATTAGGGCTTAAAAATATAACTTTGAGAGGTACGACTAAAAATGGAACCACCCTCAAGGGATGATTCTTCTCGTATCTTTCCCAGAACTTTGTACAGTTCTCGGACTATAGTTCTCCATTTTTTCCTTGGCCTCTTTGAACTTCAAGTCTGCCTATCTTTAGCTCAACCCTTTTTCTACCATAATGTAGAGTCCATGGCCTTCATCTACTATCATTCTAATGTTAATGGCCTTCGACATCTTCTCCGTCCTTGTGAACAACCTTCTATACAAATGTGATGAAAAGTTCCCACGAACCACCTACTAATGATGATCACAAATGTGGATCTTGGTGCCCGTGGATACAAGGTGTCCATTCGTATCAATTAAGTCTACAAAACGCGGGATTCAGACAAGAAAACCAAACATGACCGTCTAAACCCTTTGTCGTGTAAACCTAACTAATACTAGCAATCCAACAAGTAAAACAAGCCAATTATTATGCCTAATGCATCGGTCAACGCAAGCATAATGATGCATATCAGGTACGAATTGTAAAAGAGATTTCCTAGGAAGAACAAGTACGTAGCACTGAAATTTGTAAAGGAGATAGTTTATAGAAGCACAGGACCCTAAAGGCAGCACAATCACAAACACCGAATAGGAAGAGGAGAAGCAATCATCAACATAGGTACCGCTCGACCAAACAAAGCCATAGTGACCCCAATCCCTGTAGATCACTAGGCGTCAAACTCCCTCGGAGAAAAACCCCATAAAATAATAAGCTTGAATAGAAATTCAATATCTGAGCGCTATGCAAAATAGCATTCTTAGATGGACACCAACCATAGGAAGCGCTAGCGAAAATACCAATAGAGAGGGCGTTATACTTACCATCAATTTTACTATGAACTGGTAGATGTCAAGTGAGACACCTTCTTAAGAACAAAAATAACGGAGCCTAGTTAGTTTCAGGGTCGCTGTTTGAGTTGTCTAACAAGGTTCTCCTTCAAACACTTCGCTTCAATCAATCCCAAAATATGATCCCTCCACCTATTAGTCAAAATTAGACCACTAATGAGACAGTAAATTCATGTTTTCTTAGATAATTTATCTCCACTTTTTAGATGCTTTTTGTTTGTAGATATTTAAGTTTATAGATGTTTCGTATGATATAGGGTTAAAACCATCTTGTTTTGTTATTCACACTAGCTTCTCTATTTTGTAAGATATTTGTAACCTAATGGGAATTTTCCTCAAGGAGTGGGTTATATTTTGTTTTGTGAGCTTAGATGAAGATTGTCATCGGAGAAGGCTATTTGCAATAATGGTAGTAGATTGAAGGCCAATCATAAGGTTAGTAGCACAATGAAGGCCATTGGAATAATGGTAGAAGATAGAAGAAGTTGGGAGAAAAAGAAGGCAAGAAAAATGGCAAATCTTCAAAGGCAATTCAGAAGAGTTCATCGGGCCCAAACTGTGCCAACTTACACGGTCAGTGCCATAAGAACTACCCAGACATTAAGGTCCATTGAACGAGCCGTGTAAATATACATAGTTCGTGCTAGATTAGTTGCTAAGAAAACATGTCCCAGAGAGAAACTGTGTGATTTTACACGGTTAGTTCCCGCTCAGTTGCCTAAAATTAAGGCCCAAAGAATGGCCCGTGTAATTTTACACGATCTGTTCCCATTGTCACTGGTACGGTCTGTGGTGCCTTGTTGGCTTGGGTTTTAACCAGCGGGTTTTAACCTTCTCTCTCCTCCCACTATATAAAGTGGTTTTATCTTTTGGTCCAGATGAGGGAGGCGGATTGAAAACTCTCCAAACACATTTCTTCTCTTTCTTCATTTATATCCTTGCATTTATAGCTTCCAAACCCATTTATGTCATGGGTTTGATTATGGTAGCTTAGATTAGTACTATGGAGCATTTGTAAACGTATTTTGATTATTGACATGTCATTATTTCTTGGTCTTTAAATTCATATGGCTATGCTTGTAGATGTTAGTAAGTACAACTAATTGACTCCAATACATAATTTAACACTAGGAAAAGGATTGAACCCAGGAGTATTTTGTCTTTTTGTTGGGTTTGGTCAATGGTCAATGTGAAAGTCGCATTTAGAAGTGACAACTATGCATGATTGTTGATTCTTTGGTAAGATTGGGCTAAGAGATTTGGTAGGCCATCGTCGTGCCTCTCAAAGATAGTATTTATATGCCTAAATTATTGCTAACTACTAAATAGTAGCTAGTGGTAAGATGAGATCGTCCACGAGGAAAATGGGGTTTTATTGAGTGCTAAATGTAGTTAAAAAGTACACAAAGATGTCACTTTAAGTGTGTGGTAACAAAGTGGGGGGTTTTGGTTTTGAAAACACTATAACTACTTTAAACTACTAAATTAATAACCAAGTAGAAAAAGTGATGTAAATACAATCACAAATAGCATCAATGATGTAACTAAGATTATAGAGAGTCTTGGGCACAATTGGTTTACATTTCTAGTCATTCTTTAATAGATTTATTATCCTATTTTTTAGGCAGTAACCACATATTGTGGAGAACTTATCAACACCTTTCGAGTGTTGATATTTCTCACATCTCATCGGTTATAGTTACAGTGAGTGATTGGCGCCACACAATAACCCTTACCCCCGGGTCACTCTAGATAATTGGCATCATAGACTTCCCCGAGAATAACAATACACATGGAGGCCCAATGCAACTACCACAATGTCCTACAAGCAAGAAACACGTTAATTGTACAAGTATATTCACTAATAATGACTACGAGGATCGACCTTCATGATAATCGTTATTAGTGAGCCACATTGATATTTAGTTAACCCATTCAAATTCATCCTAAGCCTAAGCATTTTCATAAATCAAAAATCATAATTAGTTGTCACTTCTAATCATAATCTAGAATTGACCAACAATAATCACATTGAAAAAAGTCAGAGTCTTCCGGGTTTGGCAAAAAAACCTAGCACATAATCAACCCACAATAATCAAATAGTTGATCATCCTAGTCTAAATCATGCATTAATCACACAAGAAACCACAAAACATACTTAATAATCAAAGAACAAAACAGGATAAACCAAATCTCAGAAATCCATACTAGAAATGCTTACCAATTTCTCCTAAGAGTATATTTAGTCTAGATTATGAAAACCTACAACAAATCTACAAGAATTCATGAAAAAGATGCAAAAACTAAGAAAAGATGTAGAAAAACTAGGGTTTTTGAAGAGGGAAATTTTGGTAAGAGTAATGTGAGAGAGGGAGAGTTTTGAGGCTAAAAAATGAAGATAATAGCAGCCCAAACCCATCGTTACGAGCCGCAATGTGGGCTACAACCCGCAATGGTGCTGCTGCCCTCTTCTTATTTCCATCGCTACAGGTGAACCGTTGCTACGATTTTGAAGTTCTTGTAGTCAATTTTATAGTGCTCGAAAAGACGAATATAATGATGCCACCTTTGTAGGTTGATTCTTCTCAAATCATTTTAAGAACTTGGTCAAACTTCCGGGTCACAGTTCATCCGCTTCTTTGTCTTCCTTCTTCGACCCTTCTATCTTCTACCACGTTTTGGATCGTGGCCTTCACCAAACCACTCTGAAGTGCTCACGATAAATCTACAATTTAAGCTCACAAAATGGAATGAAGATGCTCGTAAGGGCCAAAAATCCATTAGACTAAACATAGGTTACAAAATGAAGGATTTAGATATGAAAACCAAAAATGGTCATCTAAACCCCTTATGATGTAAACCTACCTAATTCTAGAAATCTTCCAACAAAAATATGACAAAAGAGATGTTAAATGCTTTGGAAAATACATGCATTTGGCCTCTCATCAGGAATTAATTAAATTAGGCTATGAACGATATGCGAGTGACCCGACCACATACCGTCGAGCATCAATTATTGATCCATTTGGGGTTGTAGTCTAGTTGTGAAAGTCATATCACGTGTTTGAAGTAAACTAGTCATTATAAAATTCTAAGGGGGTAATTAATGAGACATTGATGCTCTCGGTCGTAAAAGTATACATTGTTGTAGTGGGTGTTCCCGGTAGAGGTCCCGGTGAGTCATGCTAATCCCGTGTTTAATTTACTGTGCGATGTCGGGTTTATTAATTGTGGGAGTGAGGGCTAGAGGGGGACACTGATAGTGCCTTTCTACGTAAATAGGTAAATAGTATAGACGGTGGAACCTGCAGTGGAGCCCTAAATGGACCCCACCAAATACAAAAGAATCCAACCCTAGGCTACATAGTAAACCTAAGGAGTAAAATCCGAAAGAGGTATGGGGGGGGGGGGGAATAGTAGAGTGTAAATCCAGGAGACAACACTCAACTATCCCCCCCCTTATGTCCAAATAAAATTACAACCAACCCAATGCAAGATAGCCGAGGAAAGGGAGCACAAAACAACTTGTTAAAATACAGGCTATAAACCAAACAAAATGATGGGGTGAGAACAAACTCACTACCCATAAACCAATCCGCTTCTACCCCTAACAAATGGGGCCTTCTTCAATCCAATTCCGAAATGCAACCGAGAGGGTCTCGGGTCTTGAATTAATGTAGCTGATGGATCGTTGATGAAGGGACTAAAAACCAAGAACGGATAATGAGAAAACCCTAACGCAGCCGAGATTGTCTCGGGTCTTGGATGTCGCATAAAGTTGAAGCCGATGAACGTAATGGACAACCGCTTCTACCATATACATCCCTAAGATGAAGAAAGAGGGATGTTATTGGCCTTCTGACATTCTCCTTTTGCACCGAAGCCGATCCTGTGGGCTAAGATTAATGAGGCCGTGCCTCCAACCTTAGTGTCTCCCAGTGAAATCAACTTCCGAAAGATGTGAGAATGAAATCAACTTCTGATAGTGCCTTTCTAGCTATAATGGGAGGAGGTGAGAGTTTGATAAGGGGGCAGAACTAGGATATTAGTTATTGTACGAGTTCCCAGTGAATCAACCTCTCCACATCAGGTGATAAGGCATAGAATATTTAAATATTTGTTATGTGAATAAAATTCGAGGATCAAGTTTACATATCAATTACATGATGCAAATGCCCCCAAAACCTTTATTATTATCTTTATCTTGTAGCTTACATTTGCTTGTTTTTAGTTTCTAGCTTGATTATCTCAAACCAACCCCCCCCCCCCTCATCTTATTTTTTATATTCCAGACACACACACTTGGTGAAGCTTATGTGTGGACTGCGTAAATACATCTTTAACCACTTAAATCTTTGTAAACGACACCATATCTTAATACTATCTACTTTATAGTAGTTAGGAGTCAGTAAGGGAACAACACTACAAATATTATCTTTAACCAGCTTGCACCTCGGGTTACGACAATGTAGGGGTGTCGGTCAACCATCACCCCAAAGTTTCACCATACAAAGGAAAGATTTGATCACGCCAAATGGTAAAAAGTCACTACCCGGTTACTTTAGGAAGGACCCAACTTGGAAAAATAAGAGCCTATCCAAGCATATTAAACATGAACTGAATATAAAAACCAATAATAGCTCCACGCCCATAAAACACAAACATATTATTTAAGATCGCGTAGCCTGAGAAATAATTTTGTGAAAACAAATATATACTTCATTGGATCAGGAACTTAAAGGATTGTAAAAACTAACGATTACAACAAAATCTTTAGTAAACACTAATAGAATCTTTTCTAGACCAGATAATTTTATAAACAAAGGATTACAAAAAACTTTTGGCAAACGTAACACATAACACTATATCTAAATGATCTTCCAGCAGTCATCGCCAAGATTGTCTTAGCAGCATCTTCGTGATGAACCATTCTGGCGAGATTTCTCCATTGTTCTGGCTCTTCCAACAACGAAATTAAAACTCTTGATGGAGTATAGTTCCTTGGGATCCATACTTATCACTAGGAAAGGCGAGCACAATTGCAAGAAATTGTCACCCATTCTCTCAACTCCTCTATTTTCCACCCGGACCCTACCAAATGAATCTATAAAGAGGCACCATCTTCCTCGTAAAGTAAGAAGAGTGCAACGGAAAGCAATGGTCGCTCATTCTTTCACCACATATCCTCCACGTCCTAGTCGATCCTAATTTATCAAACTTGTGAAGGAATTCCTCCTTCACAACCACAAATTGTAGCAAACCCGAACCATTCGCATACATTGTTATATTAATTGCCTACAAGTTTCGCATGTACATGGCAAGGAACACCTTCAATTTTCACCACAACCTAGAACCTAGAAAGCTCCTCCTTGATTAATACCCAATGTATAAAGGCACCTACATAATAATGATAGCATCAATGACCAGACCTACAGCTGCATAAATATAGTGCTTAACTAAACAAATACTTACACCAACCAAGGATATCCTTAAGACACCCAACAAGGGAATTAAAATCATCATGAAATGCCACCAAATGAAGCAAGGCTACCATTCCTTTCACATATTGCAGTTTATCCCTTTTCTGGCGGATCTTCAAACTCATTCCATGGGTAACACCGGCATATGCATCCTTATAACCAGTAAACCCAAATATCCCCCAAGATATCATAAGACATTCCCCTAGAGAAACATATCCTAAGGAAAGGTCCATGATATTATAGGTACTCACAACACACTCCGAATATCAAAACTCACCCAAAAGGCAGTACAATACTTCCGGAAATTGAAAGACATGTAGAATAAAGAATGAAGAAAAAACCCAGTGAAGAGTGGTTTTTATAGTGGTAGAAAGATCCCTTGGAAAGACAACCAACATCAATAACTACCCCATCTTCATGGAACATTCGCAACTTTTTGTGTTCTCAAGACTTTTTTCGACTGCCGAAGAAAACACCCAATTAAGAGTGGTTTTTATAATGATACAAAGATCCATTGGAAAGACAACCAACATAAATAACTACCCCATTTTCATGGAACCTATGCAACTTTTAGTGTTCTCAAGACTTTGTCCAACTGCCAATTAAATTTGTTGGAACATGTAACACCTATTCTACACTTTTCAAAGAGGAGAAAAAGAAAAGTCTATGATTACATGGCATGCTTATCCAATTATCGGTCTACATTCCAGAATATGCAAAAGTATCGTTATTTTGGACCCATATTTGACATCAGCTTCCACCCTCACACAACCATACCCCTGATGGTATGCATCACACATGTTGCACTTATCGATTGAACACAAATGTTGCACTTATCGATCCTCATAAACCATCTATCTTGATAACCTATTACTTACGTTATACACAGACTATGACTATAACGACACCCCTCATCAAACGACCCTTCGAACATTTTTTCACTTTTCCTGACCTTTCGAACACGAAAAGAATAAACATGTTACAAGACTACAACAATCCCACCAATAGATACACACCCCACTTCAGATTTTGGCACCGCTAACTTCACAATCATCCAGCAATACACTACCTTAAACACCTCATTTCAGCTACAATTGGGCACCCCCATTCCTTATCCCTACATCACTACGTCTCAATGTTTTCCATAAAATTGCCACTGAGACACATTACATAAAAACCACACATGACCTTTCTATCCATGCCAATTTAGTTTATAAGGTACAACATACCAACCTGGTACAAATTTACATCAGGTGACACAAGTAGGTAACCACCTACGACTTCGCAAAAAGATGAATTGGAAGGAAACATGGTGAATTGGCAAAAACATTTGCCCCACCGAGGTGAATTCCAACTTTGGAATAGTTTTGGAAAGGTGTTTGGACAATGATTATACAATTGTTGTACAATAAAGATGTTGCACAAAAGAGTAAGTGACTAGATCCATAGTGAGGCATGGATTTTTGGGAAACCAATTCTAATATCAATTTTCTGAAATTTAAAATTTTCAAGAATTTGATTGATCTGAAATACCCACAAGGGCTAATTTTTAATTAAAAGTATAACACACTACTTGGGATGAAATCAAATTCTAGACCTTACGAAAATAAAACATGAAAATATTTTTGAAGAAATAATCTAATACTATGACATTAATTGAATTACTTGAATTTTAGACTCTTTGGAATATTGGGTGAGTTTGAAAGAGAGTGAGTAGGATTATGCAGACAGTGTCTAGTACAACATCGCTTTATAGCCGCTTCGGGGTTTAAATACAAGTATTTATAAAATGGGGTTCATTAATTCATGGGAAATGGTCAACATAGAATTTTCAAAAGTATTATTTTGCATAGAATTCCAAAGAGAAAGATTGATTGGGTGTATTTTATACTCTTGTTTTAAATGTT
The DNA here is from genome assembly GCA_037428765.1 of Rubia yunnanensis. Taxonomy (NCBI): domain Eukaryota; kingdom Viridiplantae; phylum Streptophyta; class Magnoliopsida; order Gentianales; family Rubiaceae; genus Rubia; species Rubia yunnanensis. The sequence continues at coordinate 112,845,457 of CM075061.1, read as the reverse complement.
CTTATGAGTTTCTTTTGTCTTTTGATGCGCACAAGGTGTATTTATGTGTGGGAATTTATTAGATGATGTGCTTAAAATCAGGAGCAATACACTATACTTTTTTCCTTTAACAATGGTTTTTTCCCACTCAATTTCCCCGGTAAAGTTTTTAATGAAGTAGTGTAATACAGTTGAAAATATACTTAATGTACCTTCTTAGAAATGAAATGGGGAATTATTCCATAATGAAAGCTCACACGCAGTTGGATCATGTTGCATGGAAATTTAAATTAATTTAAATATGTTGAGCATACCATGAAAAAAATTGCCACTCAATAGCTCGACTTAGGACTTGGCCTATTCTTTTGCGTTCTTGGGTGGAGGCAAAAGGAATAGGCCTCATACAGTTTAAGCATGTACAATTGTTTGGCTATATTCATCTTGGAAACTATACCACGTCTACATATTGTAGCATTTTATTGAGGGTCTGGGGAACCCAACAAAATACCCTCTCACCATTGGTGAGTTTTAAATTTCTTTTTTTTTAAAAAAATAATATTTACTTTGTGATAGTTGGATTTGTAGTTAGAGTTACGACTAAATTATTTTTTTGGGCCCTAACATATGTCGCAATACCATCTTTTGGTCCATGAGGTCAATGTTGCGTATGGTCAGCAACCAACAAATATAAAATGATTTGTTTGGTCCCTAAAGGTGGTTTTCAGGGGTATTTTTGTAATTTCACACTATCTAAAAAGACTAAAATCCAAGAAGAAATGGCAACACACTATCTAAAAAGAAATGGCAACACACTATCTAAAAACATATATGAAATCCCAAGAACAACACATTCAATTAAATACAACAAACTTTTAATTTAAGGCAACAAGCAATCTAAAAATAAAAGAGATATAGCCCAAAAAAATTATTCAAGCCCTCGAGATAGTGGACCCCTTTGAACCTGGACCAACCTCCACGATGAGGGCTTCGATACGGTTGGTACAGAGAGGTGGCCGGCATTGGATGTTTACCACTCAAACGGATGGAGGCGGCATCGGTCTTGTTGCTCACTAACGGGGCAACGACGTCAATTGAAGCCTGCGATGAAGGCTAAGTACAACAATCTATATGCATTCTCCTACTATAGCAGTGGGTGGTGCTCCCAAATCTATAAGCTCCAACTTCTAGCGGTAGTGACCGGTGATGGCAAGGGCGGTCGAAGGTGCTGTCAGAGCAGAGACGGAGTGTTTTTGGGTTAAGGATGGGTTGTGGTACTGGATGACTAACATACACCCACGTGGTCGTTCTTTTCATGGAGTTTACCAGTGGGCGCTAGAGGATCAAAGATAAAAATATGTATGTTGCCCTTACTCGTAACTTCGATAAACGTCAATAGTGGCAAGTTCAGGGTCGTAAAGGTTAGCTTAACACAATCCATTCTCGGGTGTCACCCCAATTGTGTGTCAGGATTAGCTAGTAGTAACTATGGGGTGGTGTTTGAACTACTAAAACTGTTAATCATGCAAGTAAAAAAAATAATCTATGATATAACTAATCTTACGGGTTATTTGCATCACCTGATCTATATATAAATTTGATCCTAGACTCCAATTCACATAAGAAACTATCAACCCATTTTAATGTTATATCAGATAGTGTGGAAATGTTAATTCATCAGGAACTCCCATTGTCTGTCACACAGCTGGTTCTGCTTCTTCCTTAACATCTTACCTCCTCTGTAACTTGATAGGGTGTGCTTTTCTACTGACCACCCTTGTTGTTCACTATCGTGGCTAACAGGCCCTCGCTTAAAGGAATTAGGCCTTGCATAGGTCACAACTGTTAAACACGGGAGTAAACTCAATCACAAAACCATGACCTCCAATATGAGCTCTCATCTTAAACCTCAAGGGGAAGAGGACATCAGTACCTCATGATAACTCTAGAGCCTGCACCACCCTAGTAACTACAAACTACAAATGCTCAGTTATTAGGGTAAGCCACGGTTTTCCCCGTTAAGAGTTTATTAACACCAATGTGATAGGTATGATGCTTTTAACATGAAATTCCTCACACAACTACCCAATTAGATTATTGTCCATTATCACCTCGGCACTCATAAGACAGATCTATCGCACATATCATTCAGGTACTGAGCATGTGTGTTTGGAGCAACTCATTAGTCTTAACAAGGTTAGCCACGGCTCCAAACACATCTTCACAGTCGAACTTGGGAACTACTCCTTGGTAAGGAAGGTAGTGGGGTAGGTTTTTGTGGAGGTCTGCCCTGCACCCGCTCCAATGGGGTGGGTATAGGTGTAGTTTTGATAGGGGTGGGTATAGGTGTAGTTTTGATAGGGGTGGGACGGGTATGGGTATGAAAATTATATAACCATGGGTAGTGGGCCGGGCGTGGATATTAGTTCACACCGGCCCCATCCCCGTACCACCCCACTAGACCCGCTATATACATACTAATTTAATGTATATATCATAAACTATTATTTATCCAAAATTCACATATTTTACCTATAATATTTTCTTGTAATTAATTATTAAATTTTCAATGCTGTTAAAATTATCATTTTATATTAAATTTAGGTATTTTTGAAGGTATTAGCGGGGTGAGTAAATTGGGTTTGAAGTGGGTAGGGAGACCCAAGTGGGAGATGGGGCAGGTATGGGTATGAAAATTTTAGATGAGCATGGGTATGGATTTACCATAATCCACGTCCACCCCACCCTATTATCATCTCTACTCCTAGGATAGGTTTTGGGGCATTGTATAAGGTGGTGAAGGCCAACTATCTAGCTCGTAATGTTGGTTCCCCGATACATCTCCATACTGTGAATCTGGGTTACCACTCAACCTCGGATTGGGAGGGTCATGGTATGGTTACCATTCTTGATATGTTTGGCCTTGGGAACCAACAACACCTGCCTCTCTACAGTACTCACTCAACTAAGAACAAGAATTTGTAAGGTCGCAATGACATATTCTACAAAGTCTCACTTATTGGGCCTCTCTTCTCCACGTATTTTTCTGTTTCAAAAAAAAATTGGAATTTTAGTGCAAGGATTCTCGGTGGGAATGCCAAGAACTCAAGCACTATCTTCTCCGAAGAAAAACAAAAGAAAAAAAAAAGAAAACACACAAAAATTGGAATCGTAGTGCAAGGGTGGGTTCTCAGTTGACACTAAGAACTCAAGAAATACCTATATAGGAAAAAACACAAACACACAAAGTGTCACTATTATAAACACAAAAACATAGAAAGAAAAACAAAAGAAAGTGCTTGTCAACCGACTAACTATGCTAGCTAACAAATATACTAAACTAGTATCCCCAACACTGCTGCCAAAATTTGACCTGCACCCGCGGGGTCGTTCTTTTCACGGAGTTTACCCACAGGCACTAGAGGATCAAAGATAGAATTTGTATGTTTCTCCTGACCTTACTCCTAACAACGATAAACGTAGATAGTGGCAAGTCTGGGATTGTCAACAGAGATATTAGAGCCTAAAGGTTAGCTAAACACAATCCACTCTCAGTCGTCACACCAATTGTGTGTCAGGAATAGCTAGTAGTAACTAAGGGGAGGTTTTATGTTTGAACTATTAAAACTACTAATCATGCAAGTAAAATAGATAAACTATGATATAACTAATTTTGGGGGTTATTTGCATCACATGATTGATGTACATATTTGAGACTCTAATTGACATAAACAATATATTATCAACCTATTTTCTTGCTATATCACATAGTGTGGAGATGTTAATTCCTTGGGAACTCCCATTGTCTATCACACAGCTGGTTTTCCCCCTCCTTACATCTCACCTCCTCCGTAACTTTCTAGGGGTGCGCTTCTCTACTGACCACCCATGTAGCTCACTATCGTGGCTAACAAGCCCTCGCTTAAAGGAACTATGCCTTGCGTAGGTCACAACTGTTAGACACGGGAGTAAACACAAAACTGGGACCTCCACTAAGAGTACCCATCCTAAACCTCAAGGGAAAGAGGACATTAGTACCTCATGATAACTCTAGAGTCTGTGCCACCCTAGTCTCTACAAACTAAAATGCTCAGTTATTAGGGTAAGCTAGGGTTTCTCCCATTAGGATTTTAATAACACTAACGTGATAGGTTTGATGCTCCAAACATGCGATTCCTCACACGGCTAGCCAATTATATTATTGTCTATTACCACCTTGACACTCACAAGATAGAGCTATTTCACATATCCTCTCGGTACTCATAAGACTACTATAGAAACCAACTCTAACTTCACAAACTAGCAATTTAAATCCTAGCCTGATACTGTGCAAGAAATAAACTAAGTGTGAATCTTAACATATTTCATAGCATAAATTAAAATATAAAATTAACTACAAATTAAGCATGGTATTTATATCTTAAAAAAAATATGATGAATCTAAAGAGTTTCACAAATCATGTCAAAACATATTTACAAGTACCAACTCCAAGATTATAAATAATCTACTACGATAGATTTCATGGCATCATAGAAATAAATGCCATGCATCTAGTAGTAAATGAAGAGAGAAAAGAAAGAACCAAGAGAAATTCTTCCCAGCCTCCTTCTCTACCTAACTAAATGAAAGCTAACTAACTCCTCCACTGAGGCTGAAGGATCCTTTTATAGGAGAAGGTAAAAAAGGCCCAAAAAATCCCAAGTTGTAACCCTAGTGCCAGCGTGGCACGGCCCATGCATATTTTCATGGCTCGGGTAGTTTTGTAAGGGTAATCCACTAGGGGCGTGTTGCTCTTGAAACTCGAAGGATGGGGGGCGTACGGATTTGCACGGCCCTTCTCTTGGGACTTGTGTTTCCAACTTCTTGAAGTTGCACGGGGCGTGCACATTTGTACGTCCCATTGCACGAGGCTTGTTCATGCAAATAGCCTCATGTACGGGCCATTTAGATTTGCACGGCTTGTCCCCTTGGACCTTCATATGGCACGGACTGATAGAATGGGTCATGCCATTTCACACGGTCTGTGCACTTCTTCGATGCTTTGGCAATTGACTTCTTTTTCTGCAACTCTTCTATCTTCTACCACGTTTTACCCCCTGGCTTTAAGTCTTCTATAAATTTTACAATTGGGCTTCATTCTTCTACTCCAAACTTCTTACGAGCAATCTACAAATAAGCTCACTAAAAAAGATATAGACGCTCATAAGGACAAAAATCTATTAGGCTACAAAATGAAGGATTTAGATAGGAAAATCGAAAATGGTCATCTAAACCCCTTATGTTGTCAAACCTATCAAAACCTTACCCACAAATACATAGAAAAGGAGATGTTAAATGCCTTAAAAAATATATGCATTTGATGTCTCATCAACGGGTCTTCAATTATTCGTTTATTACCAGCCTTCTACTTGTATCTTTCAAATTTTCACTTTAGGGTCAACGGTAGGTCTTCAAGTCTTCATTTTTAGCTCATGTCTTCATAATTCTTGTTAATCCATTGATTTTTTTACTTCTTCTAAGCATGTCAGGATTATAGTATTACATCAAATGAGTTTAAATAATAAGTCTAAAGTATGGTAAAAATTACTAGTTATGCTATGTGAAATATAGCCTATCGAATTTCTCCATACTTAGACCTTGCCCGTCCTAGAGTGAGCAAAATAAACATACTCACGAAAAATAAAAATCACAAAGGTCTAGGCAAGTACATAGAAAATATTATCGTAGTAATTACGAAAATGAATCAAATAAAGTCAACGCACATCAAAAAGTGAATGAGATAATGCATTACAAGTCAAATACTCTCTTTATAACATTCTACTTAGGCGTCATTTCAGGAAATTTGAAAAATCAAACTAAAAATAATTAAATTAAAATACATACATACCTTGGGTTTCCTCTCAAGTAGCGCATTTGTTTAGTGTCATTAGTTTGACATAGTCAACCATGATTCACTCTTCAGGTCTTGACTAAGAAAGAACCAAAGTATCAACCACTCCCTTGTTGAATTACTCATGGTAGAGTTTTAACCTTTGACTGTTCACCTTAAAAGAGTTTTCATTTCTCTGTTTCACATCCATTTCTCCATGGAAAAAAGATGCACCACAGTACAAGGTCCTGTTCATCTACAACAGATCTTTCCAGGGAAAAGGTGAAGTCGCGATTAAAATAGTAAGACCTTATCTCCTTCTCTAAAGTCTTTCATCACAAAATGTTTATCATGTCACGCCTTTGTCTTCTCCTTGTAAATCACTACATTATCATATGTATTGCGATGGATCTCTTCAATTGAAATATTGCACCTTTCTAAGGTTATAGTTTCTCCTTTAGCTATAATGTTGGCTATGATTTCCTATCGGTTAGATAAAAAAATAGACTCTACTAAGCATTCTTTACAACATATTTTGACTCATCCAAACATGTTGCATCAATCATGTTCTTCACATTAGGGTTTATGTAATTTATAACATATAAAGAATGCACATTAATGGAATGGTTATTAATGTTGTTATCAATACTATATGCAACCTATCCCCATCAAATTTCATTGTAAATGGACAATCATTTACATCATTCTTCATAAATGTGGTTTTCATGAATGGTCTACTCAACAATGTAGGTATTGTATGATTATCATGATACATATCTAACCAAAGAAATCAATAGAAAAAATTAGTTTATCTTCCACGACCAAAATATCTTCAACTATCCTTGTTGACCATATGGTACATCCATCATCAAGTTCTACAATAGTTTCAGTCTTATGCATTTGTCCCAATATAAGTAATTCATACACAATATATGACATAAAATTTATATATGCACTTCATTCAAGCATAGAATTATCAAATATGGTGTCACCTATAACATATGGAATAGAAAACATACCTGGATCACCACACTTCTTAGATATACACCTTTTAAATACGGTAGAGACATGTTAACTAACCTGATCCTTCTTTGTCACCTTTGCTATTTTATTCCTCTTGTCTGTGCATAAATCCTTCAAGAATTAGCATATTGAGGAATACTTTTAATCAATTTAAGCAAAGTAATAGTTACATCACACTCGATAAAGGTGTTGGGAGAGTTCTATGTCATTCATGACCTTTTTGGTCTCATTCAATGATTCGGCGAATAGTATCGTTGGCCTCAAAACAAGCTCAGAACTTCAGACATCTTCACAAATCTAGGGTGGAAAGTCAATGTCACAATCAACCACCCAGACAATGCTGCGGTCAATAGCAGATTCACAGGCATGAATTTTAGACTGCGGCCGCAAAAAATTGGCATCCCCTCCTAGGATTGTTTCCATGTCGAAGCTGCGGGCGCGAATCTCATGTTGTCGCCACAATATTTATAGCGGTCTCGGGCAGGGTTTTCCAGTTTCCTTGGTCTTGTATTGATTTTTGTGCTCTAACCTTTGTTTATCTCCGAGCTTGACCATCTCTTCGAATTTTCCATTGACGAGATTTGGACTTGCTTTCCATTCCTTTTTTTTTTTTAATGGAAAGACACCCGAGGGTGGGGGTTGGTATATTGGTACCCCAAGCCAATAGAAGAACCATAGTAGAGTAGCGATAGTTTGTACAGAAGGCAAATAGCATTGCCCGCAAAATATAACAACATCCTAAGCTAAGAGTATACAAAATCAGTGAACTTCAGTTAGTTGCGATTCCAAAGCAACGAATCTCCACACCCCGTGTTAATTCGTTGTTTGGCCAGGCAACTAAGCTCATCAGCAGTCATCAGTTAAAATGATATTAGCAAAAGTGCGAGAGCCTGTAATGGTGGAATCTGTGCAGCCGTCTCAGAGTACGTCGCCAAGCAGGAGATACAGCAAGCGTAGTGAATTGGTGAGAAGTTGGCAATGTGTAATCAGTCAGAAATGCACCAGCATGAACAGAAATTCCATCAGCAGTATCTATCCTATCCCTAGCAGTTCGAATGAACTCTAATCTGGGGAAATTTTTCTTTATCTAATGCAATGAGGCCCTTAATATGCACAGGAACATTACGAAGATTCAAAGTCTAATTATGTGCAGAGTGATGTTTAGCGATTGCATCGGCCACCAAGTTACCTTCCCTTGGCACATACAGTAGCACAGCACCACAGAGGAGATGATTAACTTTGTAGGCAAGATTAAACAAAGGCCAATGGGCAGAATATGGCTCGTTTATCATTTTAACTGCTAATAAAGAGTCAGATTTGATAGTAGTAGTCTCATCCAAATGGCTATAGCTTTGACAAGCAAATTGCACTGCAAGAATTTCGGCAAGAAGAGATGAATCAGCAGAAATGGATGCAGATTTAATCAGTATGCGTGTACCACTGTTATTCCTTACCACTATCCCCACAGCAGCCTTATCTGGGAACCACGATGCATCAATATTTATCTTAATGCAATTTTGTTTCGGCCTCTCCCAGCATACAGTCCGTATAATCGGCTTAGGAGGAGGCCCCAGCTGAGGGAATAGATTCTTTATTGGTTGAGGGATACCATTAGAGGATTTCATATATGTAGGATTAGAAAACAGGGCTAACCTAATGAGATCTATAGCTTCCTTGCAGATGAAATCAGCAGAAAAAGGAATCTGCTCAAAAAGATATCGGTTCCTGGCTTTCCAAAGACACCAGCAAATAATGGGAGGTAGTAAATTGCATGACAGCTGATGACATTTAGGAAGATCTTGACAGTTCCAAAAAATAAAGAATGTTTGAGATATGGAATGAGGTTCAGCTAGATGGAATTGAACTAAGGAAGACATGTAACTCCATACAGATTTGGCCAGAGGGCATGTAATGAAAAAATGTTCAATTGAATATATATGGCAACAAACAGGACATTTCGATGCAAGACTAAAACCACACGAAATAAGCACATCATCAAATGGGAGAAAAGAGTGTAACATCTTCCAAGTAAAAATAGATATCTTTTTTTGGAGAGCCCTATTCCATATAAGTTTGGAGGCCAAAGAATTACCTGATGGATTAGTAAGGGCATGATATGCAGATTTAGAGGAAAAGTTGCCTGCAGGATCCGGTTTCCATATGATCCTATCCTCTCTTGTCTCTGCAAGTTCAGCTTCCTGTAAGAATGAAAGAGAATCATTATCTAAAAATGGAGAAATCAGCGCTAAGATCTCAGTTTTGTTCCTAATAAATTCAGCAACAGTGCAAAACTGAAATGCTGCAGAAATATGATCAGGAACATAGTTTATTAGTGGTCCTATCATGCACCAATTTGATGTCCAAATGTTACATGAACCTTTACCATGAATGATGAGGGAATTTTGTTCAGCAAAAAGGTTCACCGAGCAAATCCTTTTCCAGGTTACAGATTTTCTATGGGTATCAGAAAAGGACCATAACAGTTTAGCCCATAGTGTCTTCCCCAGTTGACTTTTCCACCACAGTTTAAGGGAACAAACATCCAATATAGCTTGGATTGATCTAAACCCTAAACCACCCTGAGAGATTGGAGTTGCAAGATGAGCCCATTTTTTCCACACTTTATTTCTTCTCCCATCTGATTCACCCCAAAAGAATCTAGCCAATCTTTTCTCTAGAATTTTGATTAATGTTTTTGGTGGTTTAGTTACAGTCCATAAATGTTGAGGCATTGAATACAAGCAGGACTGAATTAGGATTAGTTTGCCCCCTGAGCTAAGCCACTGATTTTTCCAATTTTGCAGTTTCCTATCAATTTTTTCCATAAGTGGCTGATAGTACCTATTAAGTGTTCTACCTTTAAAAATAGGGCATCCAAGATAATGGAAAGGAAAGGAGCCCTGCTTAATTTTAAGAATCATCCTGATCTGATTGAGTTTACCAATTGAAGCCCTTTTGCTAGTATAGAAATCAGATTTGTGAAAATTAAATTTTTGAACAGAGGTGTATTCAAAGACATCAAGAAAGGCCTTAATCCTAATAAGATTGGACTTAGAAGCTTGCATAAATATAATGGTATCATCAGCATACATAAGATGGGTTACAACTGGAACTGGAGAGGGTAGTTGATAGTATGAAAGCTTCTTGTTATGGAAAATAAAAGACAGGCTCCTAGAAAAAGCTTCAGAAAAGATATTAAAAAGAAAGGGAGAGAGGGGATCACCTTGCTTAATTCCTCTTGTGGCCTTGAAAAAACACACAGGATTCCCATTAATAAGTATAGAAAAATAAGCTTGGGAAAGATTAGCCATAGCAGCATATAAAAATTTGCCTTCAAAACCAAATTTCATCATAATATTCCTAAGAAAATGCCAGTTAACTCTATCAAAAGCTTTCTGTAGATCCAATTTTAGAATACAGTTAGGGATCCTAGCCTTCTTATCAATAAATCGAATCATTTCCTGGAGATAAATGATGTTGTCTGAGATATCCCTATTCTTCATGAAGGCCGACTGATTAGCAGAGATCAGTTTATCCATATATGGTCTAAGTCTTTCCATTAGAACCTTAGAACATATTTTGTTAAGGACATTAGACAAACTAATAGGTCTAAAATCATCAAATGAGCAAGGTGTGGGTTTTTTTGGAATTAAAGTAATCCAAGTACTGGATATTCCCCTGGACAGGGCAGCACCATCAATAAAATCGTTAACTGCCTGGATTAGGTCAGTTTTTATGATAAACCAGCATTTAGAGTAGAATTTAGGAGTGAAGCCATCAGGGCCAGGACTACTGTTCTTTTTTAATCCCTTAACTACTGCCTCTACCTCAGATTCAGTTGCAGGTTTAGATAATTCACAATTATCATTGGCAGTAATGACATTTGGTATTTGGCTCAGGAAATGTGAATAGTATGTGTCATTAGGTAGTTGATTAGGTTCCTTTAACAAATCAGTGTAGTAAGAAATGGCTTCATTATTAATGTCTACTTGAGAACTAATCCATTGGCCTTCTTTGTTTTTAATCTTTGTAATCTGTAGTCTACAGTTTTTCTCTTGAACCACTTTGTGGAAGAACTGAGTGTTGTTGTCACCTAACCTATGCCATTTCAACTTTGCTTTCTGTTTCCAAAACTTTTCCTTCTCCTTTTGAGCTCTCAATAACAAAGCTTTTTTCCGGTTTAATTCCATAAGTTCGACATCAGAAGGGTTAAGGTCAAAATTAGATTCCTGGATTCTAAGGGATTCCTCAGCATTTAAAACTTTGGTATCGATGTTCCCAAAATAATCTCTATTCCAGATTTTTATCTCCTTTTTCAGTCTGATCAGTTTAAGAAAAATCCTAATAGGCCAGTTTCTATCATTTCTTTTTCCCAGTTAGTCTTAATTAGTGTGATGAAGTCCTGCCGATTAAACCATACATTGAGGAACCTAAATGGCTTAGGACTGAAAGTGGTCAAGTTTGAAATCTGTAAGAGTAGAGGGGAATGATCAGATGTTTGTCTATTCAAGATTTGGATGGAGGAGGAGGGGAACCTATAGTTCCAGGAAATGGTACATAAACCTCTGTCAAGCCTTTTGGAAGTGGGGTTTCTAAGTCTGGAGTTACACCAGGTAAAAAGATTGCCAACCGTATTAATTTCCTGGACACCCGAGCTATTTATCCATGAATTAAAGTCTCTAATGCTGCCTAAGGAGGGGGAACTAGGGCCCTTATACTCTGTAAGAGAGGTTATTGTGTTAAAATCTCCAATGAAAATGGTATCACCTTTGGTGATTGGAGCCAGGTCCTTCCAAATATTCTTCCTACCTTCTCTATTCCTAAGTGCGTAAACAAAAACAGCATCCATTTGTAGATTAATGGTCTGGTGGTTTATGTGAACATGTAGAAATTGCTCGTGGGAAGACAGAAGGGAAACTGTAATTAAATTATTCCACATAAGCCAGATTTTACTATTGAACAGTGTCAAGCCATTAGGATAGTTAAGTTTATCCATATAGGATTGTACTTTAGAGTTATCATGCATAGGTTCAATTAGGCACAACATTTGAATCTTTTTAAGTCTAACCAGATTAATTAATCTCAACATTGATGATTCCATTCCCCTAATGTTCCATACTAAGAAGTTAATTGAGGGGAAACCCGTCATTGTTCACTAGATTTGTTACTTTTAGTAGATGACCTGAGCATCATTTTGTTAATCTGGCTTAAATAATTAGTTTTTTTACCTTGTAGTGAGTCCTGACCCAGATTAGGAGGAGACACCGTGCTGGCCGGGTGAAAGGTGTTGTGCACTTGGATAGCCATTTGTTCCTAGTTAGTTATCAGGTCCTCCTGCTCATCCTGCAAAACTGAGAATCTATTCCCCATACTTCCTTGTGAGGACTTAGTAATATTTTTGTGTCTTTCCAGATTTAGTGGAAGTGTTCCCACTTGGATATCATCTATAGCATATGTCCTTGGGGTGAAATTAATGAGGGCCGAATCGTTTAAAAGCTTGGATATAGAGTTATCTGTTCTCATATAATTTTTAGGACTGACACATTTTTCAGGTGTGATAGCATGCTCTGTTCCTGAAGCACTAGTAATCTCTATGGGGGAACTGGATTGAGGATTATGGGAGGAGGATGGCATAGCCACATGACTAGCAACCTTATCTTTGTCACTAATGATGGGATCCGGCTGGTCATTTAGTGAGATCAGGGGAGGAGTGTCAAACTTTTTTCCAGTTGGCTGCCACAGGGACTGATTAAGAATCTTGTTATCTTCCTGAGGTTTAACATTTTGGTTAGGGGGAAGGGCTCAACATTGGGCAATAGAGTGGCCCAGTTTGGCACAGTGGTCACAGTATAGTGGGATGTCTTCATATTCAATTGGATATTTCTTATTGTTTGTTACTGATCCTAAACGAATATGGTTGCACAGAGGTTTTTGAAGGTAAATTTCAACACATAACTTAATGGCTGAGGGTCTTGTGAGCATGTCTGTGGCAGTGTCATTTTTTATGAAACTCCCTATACTGTTGCAAATAGATTCTATTGATGCAGAGTTGTAATAGTATAGGGGAACTTCCCTAATAGTACACCATACAGGAACTATGGGAGATTCTTTGTGAATTGAGAATTCAGGGGTCCATTTTAACAGTTTGAGTAAGATTCCACTGAAATTCCACACTCCTTTCATCCAGCAACGTTGGTAGTCATTAAGCAGTTCAAATCTAATAAGCACATGCTTGTAATCTAAAGAGCCGAGTTGGTACTTACCTGAGAAGCCGACCGTTTTAAAGAAGTGCTCTAATTGCTCCATTGAGCATCTCCCTTTTGTGAATTTGCCGACTAGGGCATTGGCGTAGTGGGATGACAATTTTGCAATTTGGTCTTCGGAGTATAGGCAGGCCACGTCACCTAGGTGTTGGGATTTGGGTATTAACTCAGGGTTGCTAGGTAACACTTTAGCTGGAGGAGGAGATTTGCTCTGTAAGGCTGCGGCGAAGGATAGCGGAGTAGGAGGAGGATGGGGTTGGTTGGGGTTGCTGTTTTCCGGAGTGGTTAGAGCTTGAGCGGTCGCCATGGTTGAGACCGTTAACGGCGGAAAAGCCGTTTCCAGCAGATAGCCGTTACCGGCGGGTAGTTGTTGCCAGAGGAGAACCTAGTCCGGCGAAGATTGTCTAGAGATCAGAGGGAAAGAAGGAGTTTGAGAAGAGAAAGGAGATCAGAAATTGAGATTCGCACGTTGGATCGCACCTTTTTCTCACGCAGTAACAGTAATCGATTTCTCACGCCACAACACTCAAATTCTCCTTCGAATTAATCCCTGTTTGAGATGGTAACTTTTTTGAATCCTCGGCTTCCTATCTTCTGGCTGCTGGAGAGATCTAATCGACTTGATTTTCAAGTTTTTGAATGATATCCTTCTTCTCCTTCTCAAAATTTATTTGGATTTACGGAACAGAATTTAAATCATCTTCCAGCAACATCTTGTAGTTCTGATTTTGCACTTGCAGTCTCGTATTAATGAGGGTCTCGGTTGTAGTTGAAATTGATTATGATCATTTTTTTGGATTCCCGTACCTTGAATTGGGATGATCCCTCCATTCAGCATTGTATTCGAATAGAGATCATATCTTTGTCTGATGTTGTCCAAAAGAATTTACATGGGCATCAGGTTCTTAAACCTTTGGCCCTGTGCATGTGGGATGAGTCGATTAACCTCAAACACCACATGGCCAAAATTGATTAATAGTTTTTTTGGATCATCAATTGCTTCACCATCTCCTTCAATTTAGCTACATCATATAATGATATTGTTGAATGTGTATTGATAAAATATGTGGAAATTAAATAACGAAATCACACGAGCAATTTAACATAAGCAAAAATAATGAAATTTTATGAATTATTCATGCATACAATTGGAAACCTTAAAATACAATTAATAAGCATATTTCAAGCAATCACATATATCACATATTGATGGAGTCACAAGTACACTCAGTGTCCTTGAAATGAATGAGTCTCATCGTGGACATCGTTCCCTAGGATGAAACCATCGAAGGTAATTTTAACTAGTAAAATGAACTTGGAGTTACACAAAGCCCTAAGGACTATCACCGAAAAAGACAGAGAAAGAAGATAAGACTCAAGTTTAGAAGTAGGGAGGAACTTGAGAATGATGCGAGGTTTCTGTCTGACATAGAGACTCTATTTATAGATGTCTAAGAAACCCTATGGAAAGATACGCGGAAGATCTGATTCCCGTAATCAGAGAAAATATTCTCCAACCACCAAATATTTTACAAATATTTGAATAGATTTTGGAAAGATAAGAATATCATATTCCTTATCATGATTAACCGCATATCAAATCTCATATATTTCACACGTGATTCTAAGAATATTTGTTACGAGATTTGGGCTTTCTAGAGACTTCCACAGGATTCAAACATATTTTATACAGTAAAGAATTAGAGAAAACTTATTACGTGCGAATGAATTCCTGCCTAAGTTTCCATTCTAAGAGTGACTCTTTGAGCATCCATATCTTATTCACCCTTTATTCGTTTTGAGAGTTTAAACAACCGATTTTATAGTACTAGCGGAAGAGAATCCAAAAATGATGTCCACTGGCCCTAATTCAGTTCAAGCCCAACTCAAAACGAAGTCCAAAAGTTGACAAAATTCAACTTGTTTTACATTCATTTTCCAACAGATGTTGATGGTTTGCTCGAGACGATGTTAGCACCTTGAGAATTGGCCCTTTTTCCATATTTTCCAAGAACCTTCTGCTAGTTCCAAAAACATCTCGTAAACTTTGTTCGACGTCTTGCTTATAATATTACCCCTTCATGCGGCATTTACAATTACATGGTCATCATCAAGTAAATCGTTAATAAGTAGAGAAGTGAATCTTGCTCTAAGTAGCCAAGATATGGGTAACTCACACAGAGCCTCTAAATTCTCACGATACTCGTATGTATTTTTGCCAAGTTGTTGCTCGATGTTGTTGATGCTCTTCTTCAGACTGTTCAATTTCTGTATGGGGAAGTACTTTTTGAGAAATAATTGCTTCAACTATGCCCAAGTTGTAATGCATCCTTGTAGTAGAATCATTCTTTGGCTGAATCCTTCAACAAAAAAAAGGAAAAGCTCGTTGTTTGATTTGGTCCTTCATGGCTCATTTTGGAGTCATGCTCGTGCACTCAGCATGAAACTTGACAAGATGCTTGTAAAGATCTTCCCTTGCCAAATCATGAAAGTGCAGCAACAAGTGAACTAAGCAAGATTTTAGCTCAAAATCATGGCTTTCCTGCACATCTAGCAATCAGACCACGAGAGGTTGCTGCTCAAAATTCAGGGCATTCAATTGCCTTAATGTATGGGACCCATCCCAACTATTTTGATCTTCTTGCAAGTTTCTCTAATGCTAGAGATTGTTCTTTCAATGCCATGGGTGTGAACCATAAAGGTTCATAGTAAAGAAATTGGTAAAACAATTAAAAAAATAATTATCCCCTGGCAACGGCATCAAATTTGACAAAGTGTTGTTTGCACAGTTGTTTCGGCCTTATCAAAGTAAAATTTATAAAATCTTTAAAACCTAAAATATATAATACAGCGGAAAGTAAGGGTCGAACTCAAGGGAATATAATTTTATTTAATAAATAAGCACGTGATTTGACCAATTTCAAAACACACACAAATCAGGGGTGGGGGACTTATCACTTTAAAACTACTTTTTAAAAAATAAATCCCAAAGAATGGGAGGGGTTTTCTATTAGGATCCCCAGTCCTTAAATTGTAAAATAGAGTTTGAATAGTTACATGAGTGAGGCCAAGTGTTAACTTGATGATTGTTTGAGATAATCAAAAGGCAATAAATTTGCCATAGGGAGGATTTTGAGTAGTACAAAGTAGTGATTCCGCTAAAGTTATCTCCACCCCTTGTGTTAACAACATTGCGGCCAGACTACTTTGAATCTACTCTAAATCCTCATCAAAAGATGTACAAAAAAAGGAGTAGATTGTGATGGAGTTAGTGAGTACTACATTGAGTTAATCCTCCTTTGATTTTGTAGCGGTGTTCCTTTAAGTCTTCTTCTGTCTTTTCATTTCCTAGCATTTCTTTCTTTTGAATCTTCAGATTCATTGACCATCTCTTGTCCCTCCTTAATTTTGTCTCCGTAAAAAGATAGTCATAATCTAATCAGTATCATCTGTTCTAATGTCTAATTTAATACCGGGTAACCTAACTTATCTAAGCTAAGTAAACCTCCGCATTTCTGGTCCAAGTTTTCCAAATTTAGACATCCTAAGAGTTAACCTTGTAGTGAGTATTTAGCAATGTGGTCAGCTACAAGATTACCATGTCTAAGTGTATGGCCAATATGTACTTTGCTCAACTGTTCATGCATTGTAGAGGTAAGTTTGTACATGTTCCAAGGGCCATTTAGGGGATGAGTAATATAATCCATGGCTAATTTGCAGTCAGTTTCCAGTATAAAATTATGTATTCCAAGTTTCAAAGCATGTTTGTGGCTATATCTGATTGCCATTAGTTCAGAGTATAGGGACGAATCAGCATAGATAACTTTACTAAATCCATAAATAATGTTACCTAGAGAGTCTCTTACAACTAGAGCAACACCTGCTCTTTGCAAAGTGGCAGACCATGAGGCATCAACGTTGATTTTAAATCCCACAACTGGTTTAAACCAGTAGATTATTCTGATTTTGGCCTTGGAATGTGGTCTTATTTTAGGAATTAGACCAATTTTAAACCAGTGCTCATCTTCTTTGTTATTTGTAAAATTTTCACTCTTAAGGAAAGTATGGAAAAAAATCTTGTATAATATTTTGAATCAGTACACCTGGTAGAGGATTCAAATTATGATATAAGATACTATTTCTAGCTTTCCAAATGTGCCAACAAACTAGATAAGTGTAATAGCTATGAGCTCATTATGTATCCTACTAATACTAGAATTTGACCAATAGAAAGTTATTCTCTCCCAAATGTTCAGAAAAGGGAGAGGTATCAGGTTCAGCATTTTATCACAATGTACCCAAACAGTAGTTACCAAGGTGCAGTCATTAAAAAAGTGGGGCAAAGAGTTAGAGTTCCTGCAGGAGGGGTATTTTGAAGCTATGGATATTTGGGAGAAAATTAAAATGTCATCAAAAGGAAGAATGGAATTAACAAGCTTCCACATAAACACTAATACTTTATTTTGAAGCTTTTTGTGCCATACCTTATTTAAGGATCTGGGGTTAGGTCTAATCTCTGAGACCAGTTGATTTGAATGAAAATTGGCAGTTCATAAATGCTTTCCAAGTCAGCCTATCCTCTCTATTTGTTGTGCCAGTGGCAGCCTGTAAGAAAGATAACAAGTTAGAAGATAGAAATTGTAACTGAGGCAAGTATAAGTGTTTCAGACTTAGGAATTCAGCAATTGAAATTCCAATTTCTAGATTGAAGTTAGAATTTTGGATTAGGTCTTCGAGTGGTCCAATATCAGTCCAATTAGAGGTGAATGCATTAGCTTTACCATCTCCATGAATTGTTCTTGTATTTTGTTCAGCTAATGTATTCACTTCTACCGTTCTATTCCAAGTTTGAGATTTTCTCTGTGTTTCAGGGATTGACCATAAAAACTGTGACCATGGGGTAATTCCATTTTGGAATTCCCACCACATTTTTAGAGAGAAATATTGTATGATCAATACCTAGGCCATTCCGAGTTTTAGGAAAACACATATTTTTCTAACTTTTCCACACTTTCTTACCCCCTTCATTTGTTTCACCCCAAAAGAAAATTGTTAGTTTTCTGTTAAGGATCCTTAATAAAATATCTGTTAGTTTTGAAATTGCCCACAAATGTTATGGGATGGAAAAGAGTACAGTTTGAATTAGCACTAGTTTCTCAGTCGTACTTAACCAGATATTTTTTCAGTTTTTTAGCATCTTATCATAGAGTTCAAATAGAGGCCTGAAAAAAGAAGTCTTAATCCTACATGTGTAAATTGGGAAATCAAGATAAGTAAATGTAAACTGGCCTTGCTTCATACCAAGCTGGCTTTTCACTAGATGAATGTTACCTGTATTAGCATGCTTACTTATGAAAAAATTACTTTTTTTCATAGTTTATTTTCTGCCCTGTTGTGGATTCAAAAATAGAAATAAATGCTTTAAGTCTAATTATGCATGATTTAGTTACTTGGATGAACAATATTGTATCATCTGCATAACTCAGGTGAGAAATGGGCAAAGCTGCAGTGGGGAGTTTATAGTAATTCTGTTTACCATTCTAGAAAATGATTTTTAAACCCCTTGTGAAAGCTCAGTGAAAATATTAAACAAGGTGGGTGATAATGGGTCACATTGTTTAATTCCCCTGGAAGCCTGTAAGAAACCAGAAGGTTTTCCATTAATGATAATGTAAAACTAAGCTGATGATAGATTGTTAATTATTAGCTTAATGGAATGCTTATGGAAACCAAATTTTTCCATGATTGCATCCAGAAAGTTCCACCTAACTCTATCGAAAACCTTTACTAAGTCCAGTTTTATGATACAATTAGGATTCTTTTGCTTCCTATTTAGAAATCTAGTCATTTTCTGAACATATATAACATTATCAGAGATTTCTCTTTGTTTCATGAAAGCAATTTGGTTTTCAGAAATAATTTTAGGCATTAAAATGGCTAGTCTATCATTTATGAGCTTGGAGATAATTTTGTTTACAAAATTTGATAGGCTTATAGGCCTATAATCAGAGAAAGTTAATGGGATTTCCTTTTTGGGGATTAAGGTGATCTAGGTGCTGGCAATTCCAGCGGGGATGGTATCACCTTTCATAAACTGAAGCACAACCTTATATACATCCTGTTGTATGATGTCCCAGTAAGTTTTAAAAAATGCAGTTGTATATCTATCTGGCCCTGGTGTGCTATTTTGGTTAAGATGAAAAACTATATTTTTTATCTCTTCCAAAGTAGGCTGACAGAGTAGATCTGAGTTTTCCTCCTCTGAGATCAGTTGTGAAATCTGGGTAAGGAAGTGGGATTTGAAATTAGTGGAGGATTCATCTAAATCCTCAGTCAATGGGTTTGAATAGAAACTGATTGCTTCAGTTTCTATTTCAGCTGTATTATCCAACCAAACACCTATGCCTGACTTAATTTTTGTTATATTCTGTTTGGTTCTTCTTTCCTTTACAGATTCATGAAAATACCTAGTATTTTAATCTCCATTTTTTAACCATTTAAGTTTGGCCTTTAGTGTCAAAAACAGTTTTTCCTCATGAAGGGCTCTAATTAGCAGTGCATTTCTTCTTTTGAGCTCAATTAAATCAGCAGTATTGTTAGTAGTTTCATAAATTACCTCCTGATGTCTCAAGTCCTCTTTTTCTTTTTTTAATGTTTGCATTTATTTCCCCAAATGTTTCTTTATTCCATTTTTAAAATTTAATTTTCAGCCTCTTCAGTTTTGGAAACAATTTAGTCATTCCATAGGCTTCAAGTGGCTGAGACCAATTAGTAGAGATTATGGTTTTGAGGTCTGACCTAGTCATCCAAACATCTAAGAATCTAAAAGGACTTGGTTGATTTTTAGATCACTACCAATAGTAAGCAATAGTGGACAGTGGTCTGATGAGTGTTTATTAAGTGTGTGTATAGAACTATTTGGAAAAACTAAGATCCATTGATCACACACTAGAGCCATATCAAGCCTTTCTAAAGTAGGGGATTTCCTATTATTAGTCCATGTAAAGATATTCCCTACTGTAAATAGGTGTTTAAGCTGATTTATGTTAATAAATTCAGCAAAATCCCTAATTCTTTTCCTGTTAGGCCTACTTGTCCTCTGTATTCATCTACAGTCATCATTGCATTAAAATCACCTATTTATAGGTTATTAAAACTATGATCAGTTTTCAGTTCTTTCCAAAGCATTTTCCTAATTCTAAAAAATCTAGAAGCAAGTATGAAAAACACATTCTTAGTTTTCTGGAATGTGGAGATACAGATGCTAGCTCTTATGAACTGATCAGTATCAGAAATAACTTAGCACATAATTTTGATTCCATAATAGCCAAATGTTATTCATAGCTGAGCAATAGCAGTTTGTAAAATTGAGCCTCACTCTATAGAACTCTCCCTGATCTGTTGTATGCTTGGGTTCTATAATGCAAAGTAGTTTTATGGAATGAATCCTGATCAACTTCTTGAGTCTATTCATTGATGTTTCAACACATCTTAGGTTCCAGACTAAAGCTTTGAGATTATTAGTCTTACTATCCATGTAAACCTGGTGATTTGATTTTTGTTGAGGATCTAAGGCTCATTTTGTTAATTTTGTTAAACAAGGTTCTCTTCCTTGATTTACTTTCCTCTAAATTCAGTTTAAGGCCTGTGAGAGGGTTAGGAACACTTAATTGATCTAGCTTTAACTCTTGAGAGTCTCCATCTGATTCTTCCTAATCCATTTCATCTTTATCCATCTCTTCATTTTGAGCAAGTAGTTTGAACCTGATTTCTTGCTGGGGACTATTCCTAAGAGACTGAGTTTGCAAACTGTTAGAATCATAGGCACCAGGTGAAATATTTATGTTCATACCTAAGAGATCATCAGAATCTCTGAGTGAATCAGTTTATATTTGATGTGTCTTTTCTGACTGATTTTTGTCCTTATCTTGGAGGAAGAGGATTTGCAGTGGTGTGCAACTAGCAGGGGTTTCATTATTTGGCTAACTGGGTAAAAAGATGGGATATGTCTCATTGATTTTTTCTGTAGCAGCATTTTGTTGGTTTTCCATTTCAGTATTCTGAACTTTTGAAACAGGGGATTCAATCACATTTGGGGGGGGGGGAATCAGGCACGTTTGTAGGTATCTTGGGATTGATATCTACAGCTTGGAATTTGGCCTCAAAGTACTTTTGTGCTACTGTTAGGCATGATCCTTCACTAGCATTTAGCTTATTTGCAGTTTTCCAGGTAGTTTGTGGGGGAGTACTTTTGGGTTGGGATGAGGCTTTGGGTTTGGTTTGAGTACAAGATTAGGATTTAGTATTCTACATTTGTTCCTATCTTGACTTATCTTTTTGTAGTGATTGCAACAGGTTGGGAGGTCATCGTACTCAATAGTATATTTCTCATTATCAGAAATTGACCCAAGTTTGATGGTACCTAGAATCTGGGCTTGTAGGTCGACTTCTACACATATTTTCAGCATTAATGGATGAGTGAGCCGAGTAGTAACCACATCCATCTTTATAAACAAGCCTATCTAGTTTCCAATGGCCTCAATTGATTCTCTATTGTAATAGTATAATGGTACATTCTTGATTCTGGCCCAAACAGGAACAATAGAGGATTCTGTATTGGCTTTGAACTCCAGAATCCACCTGAGAACCCTCATTGTGACACCATTGAAGGACCAAACTCCCTTAATCCAGCATCTGTGGAAGTTTTCTATGTTTTGAAAGTGGATGAGAATGTTTTTAAAATCCAGCGCTCCAAGTTGGTATTTGTCTTTAAAACTAATGGTTTTGAAATCTGATTTGATGTGCTCCATTGCAGGTCTGCCTCTGGGGAAATTCTCGATTAGGGCATTTTTATAGTGGCTTGTTATGGAGAGTATAAACACGCTAATTCGCACTTGTGCTGGGTAATAGGTTCCTGATTTGGGATTGATGGTAGGGCAGATGTGAAAGGGTGGTTTCTTGATTGTAAGGTTTGGGCAAAGGTCTTTTGTGGTGCAATGGAGATTTGGGTGGTGGCCGCCATGACGGTGGGGCTTGCTTGTGTATCCAGTTTTCCAGTGATATTAGCCGGAAAAGATGAACAGGGATGAAAAAGGAACCGTTATTGACAGTTGTGGAAAAAAAGTAGATCGGTTAGAGAGAAGGGGGAGAGAAATCATAGAGAGAGAGAAAGAAGAAATAACTACTTTAATTATATCACTTTAAAACTACATCATAAAATAATAATAAAACAAATAATTTAGTTACGAGAATAAAAATAGTTCGTCTAACAATTTTCACAAATCAGATTCACAAATTGATCACGGGTTCTCAGATTCATTCAATTCCAAAATATTGTTCTTATTCCTAGAAATTATAATTACCAGAAATCATACCATGATAATACTTATTATTAATTGATTCCAACAACTATTAAAGACTCAATTAACAATCACAATAAGACCAAGAATTATATGATAAACATGTAATAATAATCATAACCATAACCATACACTAATACTGCATGCAATCAATTCACTTTCACAATACACATACGACATATGTTCCTCTATAAGTGTCTTACTTTACTATTCATCAATAAAGCAAATATTGTTTAGATTATGTAAAATCATAAATATTTAAATTTGATAATTTTCATGTAAGATTTTGCTACACGTATCGTCTATTTTTAAAATATCTATTTTTATAATTTTTCATTGTGTGTAATTTAAGATATTGAACTTATAAAATTATCTATGAATAGTATAAAAAGAAGTGGTAAGACACTTGTAGAGGGATGAATGAAGTAAGTCATAATCATACTCATACAATCATGAATTGCTAGTTTAATAGATTTAATATGTAAACATATAAATCATAGCAATATGAATAATATCAATTAACTTTAACGATCATCCTAGATAAAAAAAAATGCAATCCAATGAATTTAAGAACAAGAGAATTAATACAATAAACAAGGATATTTGAACCTCAAAATAGATTGGTGATGGCTTCAATTAATAGATTGGTGATGGTTTCAATCTAACTAGAAAATTAAAAAAGGAGTTGTCATAATTAATATCTAATTATTCCAAGAATAAAACATCATTTTTCCTCTCAATTTCAATTTCCACCTACTTGGACTCCCTAGTTGGGAATGGAAAAAAATGCTCTCCCTTCTCTCTTCTTTCTCTCTTCTTTCTCTCTCTAGGAATATCCCAGTTTGAAGATCATCAAGATCTTTCTTCTATCAAACTTCAAGAATTGAAGCTTTGATTCACTATCTCCGAATTCGAATTTCAAAGTTCGAAATGGCTATGCTATCCTATCTTAGAAAAGGATCTAATTTTATGATTGATAACAATCTGAGATTAATTCTAGTTGAAGATCTTCATCTTTTCTCTGAATACATCACAATTTCTTTGTATCATTATCTTCACCACACACCTGTTTTATTCCAATTTCTATACAAAAACAAAAAATTTCCTATTACACTCCTACTTCAAACTGACAATCTTGCATAAATGACTTTTTTGGAATTTTTAGTGAAAAGACATGAAAGTCTTAACACTATGTAAAGGGACAAGCCTCAAAGCAATTATAAGAAGGAAATGCATCTAAGAACTCAAGATGAAAGAATTTAAGAAACTCAATGCGCTAATGGGAGGTCATCGCCGCACCTCTCAAAGTTAATATTTATAAGCCCTAAATACTTACTATCTACAACTAAGTAGATAGCGGCAAGTCGGGGTCGTCCACGAAGAAGAGGGATCTTCCTATGAATTTAGGTACAAAAGGTTGATATTAGGCTAGAAGTAGATATAGGTACACATATAAAAGCGAGTAAAAAGGGGGGTTTGGTTGTTTTGTGGTCCTAAGTTATGAAAGTTAAAAGACAAGATAACTAGCAAGGTTAAGTAACTATGCTAATCATCAAACAAAACTAAGAAAAGGGGTTTTAAAACTACAAAAGATAAAGCCATGGGGGCAATTGATACCCACTTCCAAACCAAATGTAGATCATTGAACCATTCACTCATCCTATCACATTTATTACCTATGGGGAATGCTAATAGAAGATCAACATTAGTTCCTTATTAATAGTAAGTTGCAAAGACAAACAACGACCATTAGCAAACCTCGTTGATGATCACCCTAGACAAACAACGACCATAGGGGTATTTCATCAACGACATTAGACACGAAGGACCATAGATTTGATAACAACAAGCCTTCGACCAAAAACATAGTTGTTTAACCTAACATAGCATTCATTAGGCTAAACCTAGAACAAACCACATTAAAGGTTCAACCTTTCATTGCATCTATAGGATAAGCATGAGAACAAACCACATTAACATACTCATCTAGCAAGGATTGCCGCACATTATACTCAAGAAGTTCTAAGTTCATGCTTGTAGATTTTCATGCAAAGGAGCTAAGGAATTCGTCACTTTCCTAACACCCTAACACTTCAATCATAAAAATACTTCCTATTTTAAAACAACATACGGCATAAATGAAGTAAAACATAGCATTAAGAACACATGAATGCTAAATAACAAAGGCTTCAAGAATGAGTAAAACAATCTATTCACTACTTCAACTACTTGTTGTGAAGATAAATCTCCCATCCTTCTTAGATAATAGTTTGCAAGAGTGAATTCGACATCTTTTGTCAAACCTCACCAATGACTCCCTTAGTACTAAGAGTATCCCATTGATAGCATTACCACGAAGAATCAACAAGCTTGGCACAACTTATAAACACTACACCGTGTCTAAGCATTTAACCAATTCATGTATTTACACAAGATTAGTCAAGAATGATCGGACTTCATAGACCTCTCTCATTTGCTACCTAAAACAAACATGACAATGAGTTCGACATCATCACATCCATCTAGCAATTTTCAACACACCAACATCACTTAAGAAGCTCTAACTCATGCTCTTGGATTCCACATTAAAAGAGGGGAGAATTAGCTACTTTCTCCCAACCCTAACAAATAATCATACAAGCAATTCATATACTCAAGCTTCCAACAACATCAATGCCATTAACAATTCACATTCAAAGCTCAATAAATGCACAATAGTAAAAGCACTAAATAGATAGATATGGTTCTTACTACATAGATATGGAAGCTTCAATCCATCGCTCCCAAGATAAAACTAAGCTAGATAATCAAAACTCATAACATAGAACAAAGATTTACAAAGAAAGAAGAATAAAATGAAGAAAATGGTGAAAAACTAGGGTTTTAGAGCCCCCAAGTCGGGCTTAGGAAAATGGGAAAGAAGGGGGGCTATTTATACCCCAAGTTGGTCAAAATGCAGTAGGTGTCGCCCGGGCGGAATTGGCATTGCCCGGGCGGAAATGGGCTCGCTCGGGCGGCGGAGGTCTCAGCCCAAATTCAGAAATGGCCTCGCCTGTGGCTTCTTGATTTGCTTCCCACGGGTGAACCTTTTTTCCGTTTTGGGAGTTCTTGTAGTCAGTTTTATAGTACTCGAGAAGAGGAATCCAATGGTACCACTCTTGGAGGCTGATTCTTCTCGGAATATTCTCAGAACACGGCTTCAAAACATAAATCATTCTTCACCCTTTGCTTTACTCTCCTTTCTTTACTTTATCTTCTACCACTTTGTGAGTGGCCTTCCATCTTCTACCATTCTTTCGAATGGCCTTCACTAAACCACTCCTAAGTGCTCACGAGCAATCAACAAATTAAGCTTACAAAAAGGAATCTAGATGCTCGTAAGGAACAAAAATCCATTAGACTAAACATAGGTTACAAAATGAAGGATTTAGATATAAAAACCGAAAATGGTCATCTAAACCCCTTATCATGTAAACCCACCTAAATCTATCAATCTTACAACGAAAATATGATAAAAGAGATGTTAAATGCTTTGGAAAATACATGCATTTGACGTCTCATCAAATCTCCCCCACACTTAAACCCTACTCGTCCTCGAGTAAACAAGAACAAGCAAAGATCAAAGCGTATACTTGCATGTAAAAGTTTTCCCAAAACATCCAACATCATATTCCTAGACTACCCTAACCCCCAAGACATAAGAATCTCTCACACTCTCACATCCCAAAGCCTAGGATAATCTAAACAACCAACAAAGCATAACAAAAGTGAGGTATATAAATAATGCCAAGCTAACTTACTCCACCGAAAAAGCCACTCAATAGACAAATCAAGAGAAGCATATTTTTTTCAATTTCTCTCATTTTCTCTCATTTTGCCTAGGACCCCTCTTCGGTTTTCATCCTAGCTTCACACAATTTTCTTTTTCAATACTCGCCCTCACCTTTTTCCTCTCTATTTGGCCTCTCATTTTTGCATAGGTTGCCCTTTCGGGTTTTCAACCTCTCTGGGTCTCCCACTTTTGCCTAAGTTTCCCTCTCGGGTTTACAACTTAGCAGGAATTGTTTTTTCACTTTTTTTTTCAAACAATACAAATCAAAGTGGAGCATATGCACACTACAATACAATACAATGAGATACATTTCTCTTTACCTCCCCACACTTGAAACACACATTGTCCTCAATGTGAAAAGGACAAGATAAAGAAATAAGGGAGAAAGAAAAAAAATACTCACAACTTGGACTTTGAAGGTCCTTCCCGGTGATGGCTATGCTCACTTCTCAATGAATGTTCTCTCCTCCATGTTCTCGAACTCCGCCCAACATGAAATTTTGATCCATCCATTACGAAGCCACAACTATGCAAATCTCAATCGACACTCACAAAAGACAACAACTAGTAGTACTCCTAGATGGTGGTTTTGGTAGTGGTTTTTAGTGGTGGGCTGTGATGGTATTCTTATGGTTTTGGGTAAGGGTTTGAGGACATGGTTGAGAAAATTTTTTTCAAAAAAAAAGAAAAGAAAACACTACCCTAACTTAAAAGCTCGGGTTGCCTCCCAAAAAGCTCTGTATTTTTAAGGTCGTCGGCACGACCCTAATGTTATCCATATGGTGAAGGCTTGAACCCCTTCACCATGAGCAACCAAAAGTAGAGAGGTGGGGGTACAAAACTTTCAAGAGGAAAGTTTTGTTGAGGTGGAGATGGTTTAAAGGGAGTTGGGTGGTTAGGAGGCTTGGGGTAGTCTTTTGCCTCCTCTCTTGTCTCCCTGAAAACTTTCGAAAATGGTAGAGTTGGTTCACTAGGTGGGGGAAGGGGTGACGATGCTAATGAATGTAGTTCAATCACCTCTTCCTCCAATTTTTTATCCTCAACAACCAACTCCTCATCCCCTTCAAACTCAAAGTCATTTCCCATGGTGACCTCACTCCCCGAATCCTCGAGTTCGATTTGGGATGGTATGTTTTCGGAATCACGAGCTTCCATTCGGGCCAACACTTCTAACATACTCCTCACATGCCCCTCAATAGCCTCAACACTAGAGGAGAGGCGAGTGTCCGGCTCCTCACTAGTAAAGTAGTTCAAGTTTGCTATTATATTCATGACTTCCTCACATGTCAAACTTGAACTTCCTTGTTGGGCTTGGTTTTGGGGTATGGTGTAAGGTGGTGATGGCCAACTATTTTGCTCGTATTGTTGGTTTTCCGGCTCATTTTCATACCACCAATCTGGACTACCACTCCATTCCGGATTGTAAGAATCGTGGTATGGATACCATTCTTGAGCTTCTTGCCCTTGAAAACCAACATCTCCTACCTCTTGGTAGCACTCTTCATAATATCCTTGGTTTTGGAAACCAAGGGTTCTTTCTCCCTCATAGTGCTCTTCCCACAACAAATAGCAAGACTCGGTAGGATGGTCGGAATGACACATCCTACAAAACCTTGCTTGTTGAGCCTCTCTTCTCATCATGAGTTCCCTCAAGGTGAGACGCTCCATTTATATATATATATATATATTTGAAAAGTCCGAAATCATATTGCAAGTGTTCTCAATAAAAACTCACTAAGAACTCAAGCAATACCTACTCCGAACAAAAACAACCACTAAGGAGTGGAAAATAAAAAACAACTAGCTAATATGCAACTAAATACACCTAAACACTTAAAAATAAACGCCTCTTCCCCGGCAGCGGCGCCAAAATTTGGGAAGCCATCGCCGTACCTCTCAAAGTTAATATTTATAAGCCCTAAATGCTTACTATCTACAACTAAGTAGATAGCGGCAAGTCGGGGTCGTCCACGAAGAAGAGGGATCTTCCTAAGCGTTAAGGCACAAAAGGTTGATATTAGGCTAGAAGTAGATATATGTACACATATAAAAGCGAGTAAAAGGGGGGGTTTGGTTGTTTGGTGGTCCTAAGTTATGAAAGTTAAAAGACAAGATAACTAGCAAGGTTAAGTAACTATGTTAATCATCAAACAAAACTAAGAAAAATGGTATTAAAACTACAAAAGAAAAAGCCTTGAGGGCAATTGATATCCACTTCCAAACCAAATGTACATCATTGAACCATTCACTCATCCATCACATTTATTACCTATGGGGAATGCTAATAGAAGATCAACATTCATTCCTTATTGATAGTAATTTGCAAAGATAAACAACAACCATTTGCAAACCTCGTTGATGATCACCCTAGAAAAACAACGACCATAGGGGTATTTCATCAATGGCATTAGACACAAAGGACCATAGATTTGATAACAACAAGCCTTCTACAAAAGACATAGCCGTTTAAACAAACATAGCATCCATTAGGCTAAACCAAGAACAAACCACATTAAAGGTTCAACCTTTCATTGCATCTATAGGATAAGCATGAGAACAAACCACATTAACATACTCATCTAGCAAGGATTACCGCACATATACTCAAGAAGTTCTAAGTTCATGCTTGTAGATTTTCATGCAAATGAGCTAAGGAATTCGTCACTTTCCTAACACCCTAACACTTCAATTATAAAAACACTTCCTATTCTCAAACAACATATGGCATAAATGAAGTAAAACATAGCATTAAGAGCACATGAATGCTAAATAACAAAGGCTTCAAGAATGAGTAAAACAATCTATTCACTACTTCAACTACCTGTTGTGAAGATAAATCTCACATCCTTCTTAGATAGTAGTTTGCAAGAGTGAATTCGACATCTCTTGTCAAATCTCACCAATGACTCCCTTAGTACTAAGAGTATCCCATTGATGGCATTTAGCACGAAGAATCAACAAGCTTGGCAACACTTATAAATACTACACCGTATCTAAGCATTTAACCAATTCATGCATTTACACAAGATTAGTCAAGAACGATCGACATTCATAGACTTCTCTCATTTGCTACCTAAAACAAACATGACAACGAATTTGACATCATCACATTCATCTAGCAATTATCAACACACCAACATCATTTAAGAAACTCTAACTTATGCTCTTGGATTCCACATTAAAAGAGGGGAGAATTAGCTACTTTCTCCCAACCCTAACAAATAATCATACAAGCAATCCATATACTCAAGCTTCCAACAACATCAGTGCCATTAACAATTCACATTCAAAGCTCAATAAATGCACAATAGTAAAAGCACTAAATAGATAGATATGGTTCTTACTACATAGATATGGAAGCTTCAATCCATTGCTCCCAAGATAAAACTAAGCTAGATAATCAAAACCTATAACATAGAACAAAGATATACAAAGAAAGAAGAACAAAATGAAGAAAATGGTGAAAAACTAGGGTTTTGGAGCCCCAAGTCGGGATTAGGAAAATGGGGAAGAAGGGGGGCTATTTATAGCCCAAGTTGGTCAAAAAGAAGGTCAAACGCAGCAGGTGTCGCCGGGGCGTAATTGGCGTCGCCCAGGCGGAAATGGGCTCGGCCAGGCGACGGAGGTCTCAGCCCAAATTCAGAAATGGCCTCGTCTGCGGCTTCTTGTTTTGCTTCCCACGGGTGAACCGTTGATCCGTTTTGGGAGTTCTTGTAGTAAATTTTATGGTACTCGAGAAGAAGAATCCAATGGTACCACTCTTGGAGGCTGATTCTTCTCGGAAAATTCTCAGAACACTGCTTCAAAACATAGATCATTCTTCACCCTTTGCTTTGCTCTCCTATCTTTACTTTATCTTCTACCACTTTGTGAGTGACATTCCATCTTCTACCATCCTTTCAAATGGCCTTCACTAAACTAATTCTACGTGCTCACGAGCAATCTACGAATTAAGCTTACAAAAAGGAATCTAGATGCTCGTAAGGAACAAAGATCCATTAGACTAAACATAGGTTACAAAATGAAGGATTTAGATATAAAAACCAAAAATGGTCATCTAAACCCCTTATCATGTAAACCCACCTAAATCTAGCAATCTTACAACAAAAATAAGATAAAAGGGATGTTAAATGCTTTGAAAAATACATGCATTTGGCGTCTCATCAGCTAAACACATATTATGAAGACATAAAAACATGGGGCACAAATTGAAAATAAGGAATTCAGCCTCAACTCTCGTGGGCCAGCAATACAGTTTCACATTGTCAGACATTGCCCAAGACCAATGCCCCAACACCAGCCAAAGATTGACAGGTGGCCGAAGCCGGCACAATCAGGAAAAAGAGAAACAGCATCGATAAAGAACAGACTCACAGCGGTCGGAAAAGGGAAAGCGAAAAAATCTCTGGTAATCTCCAAAGAGCTGTTGGTTTTTACCCTTGTTCAGCGCAATAATGGTCATTTTTCACCATTAATGGAAGAGGGTTTTTCTCTGAAAACCGATGCATTAGTTAAGGGATTACCTCAAGCAATCATAATTGATTTCTTTGCGGGTTAAACGGCATTAATTCGCCAAGATTTCGGTGATATGAAAAAGGGATAAGTGTCAATATAACCCTATTTACTTAAGTATGTGTCAATATAACCCTATGATAATTTTTAGTGCAAATATAACCCTAACAGTTAATGAAAGTGCCAATATAACTCCCAGACTCCATTTTCGACATTAGCCTCAATTTTTCAGCGTTGACTCTATGTACATTGACCAAAATACCCTTTGGGCTAACTCTGAAATTGGGTGGACAATTTTACCCTCATAATTAGCCGGAACGTCATAGTTCATTGAAATTAGGTAGGGTTATATTAGCACATTATGCAATCTTATTGGGTTATATCAGCACATTCTTAATGTTTGTAGGGTTATATCAGCACATTTCTAATGTTTGTTGGATTATATCAGCAAATCCTTAAAACTTATAGGGTTATATTGGCATTTTCGAATATTGAAAGGTTATATTGGCACTTATGTCAATTAGGTGGGGTTATAAAAGCACTTTTTTCTATGAAAAAAGGTCATACAATGATTACAGCTGTCAATCCGGTGAGTGAGTCGCACGTGCCGCCAAAAGTGGAGGAGAAATCGGCGAGTGAATCACACGCGCCACCGAAAGGCAAAATATTTAGGGCAGCGGCTATGGATCCAGCTACCTTCGTAGGTCAATAGATTCCATCTCAGGCCATCACTGGAGGGAGCAGACCTTCGCAGCGGCCACCGCCAGGTTTTGAGCAAAAGAGGCCAATATCATCCTTGATTCAGACTAGGAGGACGATGATGACTGCTTCCCTTTAGCATTGATGAATCAGCGACCGGTGGAAATTTAGGAAAGCCGATCGAGGATGATGAACAGTGAATGGCAATCAGCATTTTCTCAAGCTCAATTAATGGAGGAGGAGATAAACACGCGACCAGGGAAGAAAATAGTGGAGGATTTATCTCCAGGAATAAAGGCTGGGAAATCAACTTTCAAGAGAATTCCACGTGCAAGTCAGATTCTAGAATTCACTGGGACAGAGAACTTTGATTTTCTCCACAACTTTGGGCCAATTAAATCAAATGGCTCAATTTCAGAATATTCACCAACAAATGCATAGATCTCGTTTTTCATTAAAAGGAAGATTGAATTTGATGATCATGCTGATGAAATGGGCCAAAATGCAGGAAAAATTCATAAGACGGACACTACAGCTCCTTTTGGTTTCCGGTACAGATTGCTTTTTTTGTGGGTCATTCCCTAACTGGACCAGCAGCGGCAACTGGTAAGGGCCAGTGTCGCCAACGCCCATGAGTCATTTCATTGAATTTGTCTTTTTTATCACTATAAAATCGACTACTAGAACTCAAAAACTAGGCTAATGGTTCACCCGTAGCAAAGGAAACAAGTTCAGCCAGCCATGGTACCACGAGTAAGCATGGGTCATTCATGGCCAAGCACCAACGACCCACACATGAGGAGATGCCTCGTGCCAAAATTTTTAGTGTGAGGCAATGGCAAGATTTGCACCATACCCACCCCATGGCTTGCACAACATGTGTTCAAGGATTTGCTCAAAAAATAACTAAGTATGAGCACAAACTGTCACATTTACGATGGCTCACGTCGTTCCAAGTTCAAGATGTCAAGACCAGCCGATAGCCCCCACCAAAGTCTGTGCCCTGTCCTAAAATTCTGAGTGAAACAATCCTCCAGACCACGGCCTACACCGAAGCACGCACCCCATGCCAAACTTTTAATCAAACTGTGTTTCCTGACCACGGTTCAGCCATTTCCCATGGCCCGTGCTAGAGCCTCGCTCCACGACCCATGCGTCGAAAGCTTCCGCACCCTTGCACAATTAGACATCTTCGAAATCTTTTCAGTATGTTTTCCCCGCATATTTTATTTCTTTCAGAAATTAAGTGTTTGTGAGTTAAATGTTACAGCTTATAGACACCCTGGATTTGCATGAGGTCGCTGTCGACTCTAATGGAAATTCAGGGGGCCTTGTCTTGTTTTAGAATAAAAACATAGAAGTTACAATTTTGAGCTATTCTTTAAATTTCATTGATTTTATGCTTAAAGATGCGTTAACTGACTTGATTTGGTGTTGTACAGGAGTATACGGTGAACCTGAAACTCACCAATTCCGCCTCTTCTAGCAAAACTTTCCAACGCTTAATAATAACAATAATTTTCTTTGGATGTGCATTGGACACTTCATTGAAGTCTTTCATCAGAATGAATTTCAAAGCTCGAAAAGAAGGCCCCAAGGCCAAATTGATGACTTCAAAATCACTCTAAACTAGTGTAATCTAACAGATTTAGGCTATGATGGGTATATACTTACGTGGTTTCGAAATTGGAAGAACCCACGCACAGTTAAAGCCATGTTAGACAGGGCAGTAGCAAATCCCAGTTGGCAGAGTGTGTTTCCAGCTTCAACACTAACGCATCTGTTTAGTCACTAATCTTACCATGTGCCTATATTACTGCGTATAAGATATCATCGTAGAGATACCTCATCAATTTCTCGACATAGGCCTTTCAGAATTGAGAACTACAGAACTCAATCCCCTCAATGCAAAAACATGGTGCAAGACTCTTGGAATAATTTAGCTACAGACCTCCCTACTGCAATACAGGAATGCTCGGATAGTTTATCATCTAGGGAAAAGTTTGAGTTTAAAATTCAGCAAAAACAAAAGGATTTTCTTTTCAAGCAGATACAGACCCTCCAGAAGGGAATCATTACCTCAGAAACTCAGCATCAGATAGCTATGCTCAAGTAAAAACTGGAGCACCAGTTAGACATAGAGGAAATGAAGTGGAAGCAAAGAGCTAAACAACATTGGTTGGAGAAGGGTGTTAGAAATACGGGATTCTTCCATGCTTTTTCCAATAAGTAGAAACAAAGAAATACCATTTATGATTTACAAGACAAACAAGGGCAATGGTGTACAAAAGAACAAGATGTGGAGAATATCATCTCAGGTCACTTTTGTGGCATGTTTGAAAGTACGAGTCCACCTACATCTGTTGTTGACCAATTGATGACAAATGTGGTTCCAAGGATTACACAGGAGATGAATAATAGATTAATGAGGCCATATACCCAAGGAGAAATCTACCAAGTTCTAAATAATATGGCCCCGAACAAATCACCTGGTCCTGATGGCATGCCGCCAATCATTTTTTCAAAAATATTGGGACATTGTGGGCGGAAAAGTTTCTTCTAAGGCACTACAGTATCAAAATAAAGGAAAATCGATGCAATCTATCAATGATACAAACATAGCGCTTATTCCCAAGGTAAAGAAACCAACAAATGTCACATAATTCAGACCCATTAGCTTATGCAATGTGGTTTATCGAATAGTCTCGAAGTGCATTTCTAATAGGCTCAAAGATATTTTAGACACCGTTATCTCAGGGCATCAAAGTGATTTTGTTAAGAATCGATTAATCACAAACAATGTTCTTTATTGCACATGAGGTTCATCACCATATCAAGAGGAAAAGATTGGGACGTACGGGGTCTATGTCCATTAAGCTGGATTTGAACAGTGCTAATTGAAAACTGCATTTCAACAGTGCGATTCTCATTCATGCTAAATGGAAAGTAGTTTGGTAATGTAACACCATCTAGAGGACTTAGAC
The DNA here is from genome assembly GCA_037428765.1 of Rubia yunnanensis. Classification (NCBI taxonomy): domain Eukaryota; kingdom Viridiplantae; phylum Streptophyta; class Magnoliopsida; order Gentianales; family Rubiaceae; genus Rubia; species Rubia yunnanensis. Next base: position 112,810,939 of record CM075061.1, on the reverse strand, counting down.
AATGAGATCCGTTATCTCCATATTTGTTCATTATCTGTGGTGAGGTGTTCTCTCAAATGATACAGGAAGTTGTAAGAAAGAAAGATCTGCATGGGTTGAAAATAGCATGGTCAGCACCGATTATATTTCACCTCCTTTTTACAGATGATACGTTGATACTAAGAGATACAACTGAGCAAGAAACAACTAATTTGAAGAGAATTCTACACAACTTCGGTCTTGCTACTAGGCAAAAGATAAATTTGACAAATCTTCGGTTATGTTCATCCCAAATACGCCCTATAGCAAGAAAGGCAGGGTTCTATCAATATTACAGATGTCGGATATAGTAAGTTATGAGAAATACTTGGGTCTTCCAATCGTCTTTGGGAGATCTAAAGCAGCATCATTGGAAATTCTCAAAGATAGGATAGCGAAAAAAGTTGAAAGCTGGGATCATAAGAAGCTATCCAAAGGTTGAAATAAAGTGCTTATAAAAGTAGTCCTCCAATCTATCCTTACTTACATAATGTCATGTTTTATGCTACCAGACAATCTAATAGAAAGAGTTCACCAAACATATGCAAGATATTGGTGGGGAAGCACTTCTCAAAAGCGAAAGATACACTGGACGGAGTAGCGCCAATTATGTTTACCTGAGGGATTAGGTAGACTAGGGATTAAAGATCTTAAAATCTTTAACAGTGCCAAGTTAAAAAAAAATAGGGTTGGAGAATACTCTGCAATCCAGAATCGATAGTGGCAAAGGTTTTAAAAGCTAAATATTACTCCTCATCATCTTTCCTAGAAGCCAACCTCGGTTATAACCCATTATATACCTAGAGATCCATCCTGGATGGAAGGAAATTATTGAATCTAGGCATCAGGAGACGTATCGGATTGGGAAAAAACACTAATCTTAAACACGATCCCCGATAGCCACAAATTGGTAATCCAAAACCCCAATCACTTTTGGCATCTCTTCCAGACAACCTGACAATGAACCATTTACAAATGGGAAGCACTAATCAATGGAATGAAAGTTTTATCAGAGAAACATCCAATGCAGAGGAAGCATCTCTTATCCTATCTATGCCATGTAGTAGTAACCATCATCACTCGGACAAATGGATATGGAAGTCTACACTGGATGGTAAGTACACAGTCAAATTAGAATATAACTTGGGAATCAATTCTCCATTTTTCCCCATTGCAGGACAATTGGCCAATAGCAGCTCATGCATTTCCCAGCATTGGAAACATATCTGGAATTTAATAGTACCCCCAAAGATGAAGCACTTACTCTAGATATTGTGCAAGAATCAACTTCCTTCAGCAGATAATTTACAACAGAGATGCTCGAGACATGAAGTAGCATGTTTGACATGATCCATTGAGAATACTACTCTCTCTCATATTTTCTTCCACTGCCCCACAGTGCACAAAATCTGCTTTGTAGTAGATTTGCATTAAAATATATATACATTTCAGTAGCCAAATGAAAAATTATGGGCACAAGATCTCATATTAGAGTTGCCTAGTCAAGACATAGCACTCGTGACCATGATGTTATACCAGTTGTGGCACCATCGCAACAAACTCCTTCATGTTGAGAAACATATTCTTCAACCACAACACATTGTTCTGCTTGCTAATAAGCAATTAGACAATCTAGCATGGAAGGAAAGACCATCATTTAAGCAAAAATTAAGTCACATTCTAGAAACCCCAGTCGGGAACACACTATATTTTGATGCTGCAACATCCACCAATAGTACCTATCTGGGATGGTATATAAGGAATTCAAGCAATGATTGGATCTATGGAGAAACGCATAGGCTATCTATCCTCTACAATGCTAAAAATGTGAAGGCCCTAGAATTACAAATTGGCTTCGAGAAACTAACAGACAAAAGAATTTCAGTTCAGCATATTCGAGGAGACGCACAAGTGCTCATCAATGCTATCAAGAGTCGGAAGGAGAACCTATCTGATTTTAGACTACTCATAAGTGATATTTCCGATCTAATTGATATTCATGACTGTCCATACATAGCTTGGATTAGAAAATGTGACAATGTAATAGCTCATACACTGGCTACCCATGCCAAACAATCGAGAGACAACGCCTCTAGATGGGATCACATCCCACACTTTGTAACAACTCTTTTTGAACTTCAACAAATATCTTTTTAACCTCAAAACAATTCCAAGAATAAAAAAAGAAATATAATCCTGCCAAGTGAGGAATTATACCTAGAATAGAAAAGAAAAGAAAATTTTGAACAAGAATATAATTCCTGCACTGACCAAAAATAACAAAAACAACCCAAGAATTTGGGTCTCTCAAGAAAAGTGCCACCACTCTCACTGCCGCAAAAATTCATCAATGTAGTCTCCTCATTTTTTGGGTCATTCTTGGCCACGGTTCGGTGGTGGATCGGCTGCAGATGGGCCTTCGATCCTTCTTTGGTCGCTAGCCTTCTACTTTTATCTTCGATTCTTCACATCGGCATCAAGGGTAGGTCTTAAAGTTTTCATTTTCATCTCATGTCTTCATAATTCTTGTAAATTCATTAACTTCTTCACTTCTTTGTACCAGCTCGGGATTACAATATACACCAAATATGTGAAAATAATAACTCTAAAGTATACTATTCCCTTCATCCCGGTATTATTGACATATTTGTTTTTGGACCAAAGTTTAAGGAGGGGGGTGTGGTAGAGAATAATTATGGAAAGGTAGAAATATTTTAGGAAAGTTGTGGGTCCAGTTTTAAAATTGTTAAAGATAAAGATAATATTGTGGGATTTAACAATATATTCTTTGTCATTTTAGGTAATTTTCAAAGTATATCATTACTTGTGGGACAGACAACAATTGAAAGTATGTTAGTAATGGTGAGATGGAGGGAGTGATAATATCTAGTAATACTATGTGAAATATAGCCAATTACCAACACAATTGCTGAGTTAGCTTAAATGATTGATTTTCTTTATGTTTAAGTGTCTTCTCATGCACCTCTTGTGATGATGTGTGATAACAATGGTGCACTTTTTTTCATTGAGAATCTAGTTTTGTATAAGAGAGTCAAACACATTAATATTGATTACTATTTGTGCATGAGATGGTGGCTCTTGGCAGGTTCAAAGTCTTTCATTTGTCATGTGTCTTCTGATTTGTAACTTGTTGATATTTTACAAAGGGTTTTCCTAGACCTCGGTTTGACTTCCTCCATCCCAAGATTTGCATTGTCAAGAATCTAACTTTTTGCTTGAAGGAGTGCTAGAATATTAAGGAAAGTGAATGTTCTAAATTAATTTTTCTATATTATCAATTGTACCATTTGTATTCACCTATATATTAATACACACATCTACGATCGACGTGGATTTTTACTCCATCACTTAAATTTTTTCATAAATAAACCGTACAGCTTATCGATACAGCAAGTGATTAAAATAGTTGCATCAATCTAAGACTCTCTCTCTCTACCTTTACTCAACCTTCTCTCTAGATTTTCTCCTTCTTACTTGATAACGGTACAATCTGGCCGAAACCTCCACCAGCCTAAGCACTCCACCAACTATGGCAGCTACCGATATGAGGTAATAAATCCTTCCTGGAAATTCTAACATCCCTCCCCGCCCCGCTGTCCAAATCCCTCCCAATTAATCAAAATTTCAACCCAACCACTTGATTACGTGGTGACCTAGCATGTCTCTATACTGATGAGGAAGTGCATAATCTCTTCAAGCCTCACAATAATGCTCTCATCAACAAGTTTATTTGAGGCACACCCACAATGGAGGTTCTTCAAGCATCTTTCAAAACTGCGGGGTTCAAAGGAAAATTCCAGGTGGGTGCATTGGATTTCAAGCAGATACTAATCATATTAGAGTTGACCAGAGACTTTCAGTGTTGCTGGATTAAAGAAGGCTAGGTTTTTAACTAAGCTCTGATGAAAGTTCTCCGCTGGACACAAGATTTCTCTCCAACTACTGAGTCTTCAATCATGCCAATCTGGGTAACAATATGTGATTCCCCTCTCTATTATTACAACACTATCTCTATTTAATCCATTGGTAATATATTAGGATCTTTTATCAAAATTGTCACAGTAACTGAAGATTTCTGCAATAAAGATATGCATCGAGATTAATCTGCTTAACCCCTTGCCTGATGCTATTAGACTGGGCAGTATTACAAATAATGGGAAAATAATATAGAGTATGAAGATGTTCCAACATACTGTACCCACTGTTGGAAACTAGGGCATTTCATTGATAACTATAAAATCTAACACCCTGGTATGGCTAACAACACAAATTGAAAACCTAATGGTAAAAAATTTGAACAACCCCCTACAGTCATAAATGATAGATCTGATTTGATTAAAGATAATCAACACGTTTCACCTAGAATTTCACCTCGAGCTTCACCTATATTTTCACCTACAGCTACAGCTATAGCTTCACCAGACCTAAAACCTGCTAAGGAAGTTAACCTTGGAAAACCAAGGTTACACCATCCCAAGGAAAGAGCTTTGTGACCATTCCTCCTACCCGGCCTCTAGATATACTATTGAACCGATATAACCACCAGACACCAAACCAGGATCCTTCCCTAAACTGTAACCCAATTCCTTCGTATATGAACTGTAGCCCAATTAATCTCTCACAATCTAGGAAGTCACATTCAAAAATCAAACAAACACCCTCACCCAGTCACTTATTATCTGATACTCACATTTTTTTCCGGAATTTATGCAAAAGGATTTTTAAGTCTTCTGGTAACAGGAAGGTTTTCATTTATTTCTAATCACGTTATTCATCCATTTGACAGGTCATCTCCAATAGTTACAAATCGCTTTTTACCTCTAGTGGATGATCCGGACTCAAATGACAACTATTCTTGTGGATTTTCAAGTTCTAGAGTGCTACAAGTAGATCAAGTAAGCTCTTCTATCCCCACTAATAATGCTTAGGAACATAAAAAAAACTACTTTCTTTTCCCAGTTAAACAAAATGACTTTAAGATCACCCTCAAAAGGATCTAAATTTTGTAAATATGAATAGACAAAACATTATAATTAATTGTTTGATATGGAATCTGAGAGACATGGATACATCAATGTTAATACTTAAAAAATTGATTCAGACTCATAAGATTAAATTGCTTTGTATCATAGAACCAGTGCATGCTAACCTAGAGTGCACTGCATACATGCATAGAATGAATTTTCATGATTGCCTACAAGTTGAAAATGGTAAAATATGGCTAATGTGAAGTGAAGATGAACATGTTACTCTTATTAACCAAGAAATACAATTCATTACAACAAAAAACCTTTTAAAAAGCCTGAATATTTACATGGAAGCCATGTTTGTGTATGGACTAACCAATAAAATAGGTAAATGGGCTCTATGGTCTCAACTTAGTGAGCTTTTGGATGATATAAGAATCTTGATAGGTGATTTCGATGACATAACCTTTGTAGCTGAAAACAAGGGACCTAGTAATCCAAATAGGGGCGGTATAAATGAATTCTTGAATTTCATCCTAAGTAATGCTCTGCAAGAAGTACATATGGTTGGTAATATGTTAACCTCATCCAACAATAGAGTGCATAACCCCATATCCAAAAGGTTGGATAGAGGTTGATGCACCCAACAATGGTCTGATTCCTCCCCGGTAAGCTCTATTCAGATTTTGAATAAATTTTCATCAAACCATTATCCTTTATTTTTACGTTGGAACCTCTTTTTTGTTTACCTTGGGCCATTTAAATTTTTAGATGCCTGGTTCAATACCTGAATATTACCATTAATTTCATAAACTAGAACCAAACATTACGGGCTTCTCCCATGCTAAATTATTTTTCTTAAATTAAAAAAACTTAAACCGGATTTAAAAGATTAGAATAAGGAACACTTTGGGAACATAGATGAAAATTTAATAAAAGGTGAAGATGGTTTAAGACTGGGAGATGTTGTTCCAGAACTCAAATACTGAAGCAGATCTAATTAAATTAAACAGATCAAAAGTTGTATTATTGAGAGCTTTAAAAGAGAGAGTTGTTCTGGAAACAAAAAAAAAATAGGGTGAAATGATTAAAAGAAGGGGATAATAACTCAAATTTTTCCATAAATCCTGTCAAGAATCTAGAGGTAAGTTAAGGATTTCTAAAATTAAGGATGGTAATGAGCAATGGTTGGATGGCCAAAACTCAATAGAGCAAGAAGTCATTTCCTTTCTCCAGCATTTACTATTAGATGACCAAGATATCACCTCTTGATCTTACTTTCAACATTTTCTCAGCTAGATCCCATTATTGATCACAGAGATAGATAATTAGGGTCTTACAGCTCCATTTCCCTACAGGAACTGAAAACTGCAGTTTTCAATCTTAACACCAACAATGCCTCAGGGCCTAATGGTTTCTCCTCAGCTTTTTTCACTCAAATGTGGGATCTAATAAACACAGTTATTTTAGGTGCCACACAAGAGATCTGGCTGGTAAAGCTATCTCGAGAGGCATCTCTAGTACATGGGTATCTATAATACCTAAAATGTTGACCCCATCCACATTTGGAGATTTTAGACCAAATCGTATTTCTAACTTTATGAATAGAAAACTAATGGAAAGATTAAAAATCCTAATGGGCAAGATAATATCTCCACAACAAACGGAATTTTTACAAAATAGGGATAGAACTGATAGTGTAGTTTATCTCTAAGAGATGATGAAATTCATTAATTTGAAAAGAAAATACCTAATTTATTGCTAAAATTAGATTTAACAAAAGCTTTTGATCGGGTAAGTTGGGCATTTTTTAACATTGTCATGCTAAAGTTTGGTTTTAGTGGTGCATTTATTAAATGTATTCTAAAAAAACATCTTCCAAGCCTGGTTTTCAATAATAATCAATGGAAAAACAATTGGTTTCTTCAAACCTAGTAGGGGTATCAAGCAGAGGGATCCATTATCCCCATACCTCTTTAACATCTTCATTGAGGCTTTCTCAAGAAGTTTACAATTTTGTTTCCACAAAAAGAAGCTCGAATACTTCCAATTACCACGAAAATCCATCCCCATCTCCCATCTCAGCTATGCTGATGATACCATTCTTTTTTTTGAAGGTTACCAAACTAAACATCATCAAGATTAAGGCTATTGAAATTGCTACTGGTCAACAAATTAATTATCTCAAGAGCAAATTCTACATTGGAAAACATGCAACACAATCTGAGATTAACTTGGTAAAAGCATGCCCTAAATATGTCCCAAGGTAGTTGTCTTTTTAAGTATTTGGGAGTTCCCATATATATAGGTAGAATCAAACGATCCTTTTTCCCGCCTCTCTTTGAAAATTTTGAATCTAAATTTTCCAATTGGAAAAATAAATGGTTAGTGCAGCAAGAAAGGCTACACTTGTCCAAACTTGTCTCTTATCTATACCCCAACATATATGGGCAATCATACAACCCCCAAAATCAGTAATTAAAGAACTGACTAAGAAAGGCAACATCTTTTTCTGGGGTGAAACTGATTATGGCCCAAAAAAAATGGAAAGCTTGGAAATAGTTATGTTTTTCCAAAGAGGAAAATGGCATTGGTTTTAGGGATCTAAATGCGATCACCTCGTATTATGCATTGAAATTATAGTGGAAATTCCAACAAGGGACCACACCATGGGCTCAATTCATTTGGTCCTTGTCTCCTAAATCAAGAAAATCAATGAATTATTGCTGAATCATGAAATTTAATCAAGTGGCTAAACAAAATACATTTGTCATTCATGGCAATGGAGCTGCAAGATTTTGGGAATCTAACTGGATTTTATGTGGTTCTTTAAATGATGTTTGCAATCCTGATCTCAGAAATATCCCACTAACCATATCCATTGCAGAATTCATAAAAAATATTTGTATCTTCCTTCTATCTCTCAATTTTTGCAACAGGAAACCATCAACTTTCTACAATAAGCAAAAACAACTGAAAGAGTGGACATGATGATATGGGCTCCTAATTGGAAAGGGTTTTTCAACTTCAAACCTTCTTGCAACCTATTGAAGGAAAAGATGGAAGTTTCAACTATTTAAAATAGGTATGGAATAAAAGGATCCCCAATAAAATATCTATTTTTATGTGGAAATTATGTAATTCCATTCTACAATTTGATGATATTCTACAATTTCACCATCTGAACCTAGCTTCTAGATGTATATTAAGCCATATGAATACAGACTCTCTGAACCATGCTTTTAATGAATTCCCAAAGGTCATCAGTATTTGGAAAAAAATACATGGGATGCTTTCTTTTCCATTTCAAATGCAGGTTTCATTGCTATTCATACTCAGTTAGTGAGACTTATTCCTTCTTTTATTTGCTGGTATGCGTGGAAAGCAAGGAACTCTTTGATAATCATGTGTTATTGATATAGGTTGGCACTGAAAGGCATATTGGGCCTTATTTATAGTGTCCTAATTAAGGTATTATTAAGTGTCATAATGTTTACCGCAATTATGGAAAATCAATGGCTATAATTAAGGATATTGTTATTTAGAACATATAAGTATAAATACCATGTACGTATTCATTTTATGTATTCATTATGTCTTGACTGTATACATACTCTTTGACTGACTTAAGCATCAGAAGACTGACCCCTGGGAGCCCTAGGGGCAGTTTTATTGCAGGTCGGTATGAGGGGCTCAAGCCCGTTGACTATTCGGTCGTCCCAGATGCATCAATTGGCACTGACTGTAGGGAAGACTAAGCCATATTTGGGTTCCTGAAGTTTTATGTCTACGGTAACTCGAAGGAGTGAGAGGTTAAGGTTAAAAGGTACAGGAGTCGTTAACGAAGCACAATCTGAGAGAACGGATATGGTTAACCCCCAGAAGATGTAGAGTACCGCGATGGGGAATGTTTGAGTATCAGCGATTGACTCGAGGGGAGAACCCACTCTGGTTATGGAACACGAAAGGATACAAACATCAAGCGGATTCAATCTGAGTTTAGCTGCAGCTACACGAGAGGATGTTTCAGGGTCCTCGAGACGCCCGAAGGTAACTGCAAGACAGGAAGTTGGAAACCTTGGACCGGCTCAAAGCCGACCATTTGGTTCGAGGGAGGACATTGATGAAGGTTCACGGAGGTTTCTGCTAATTCCTATATGGTAGCTTACAAGCAAACCATGCAAGGGAATTAGAAGGTAGGGGTGATATGTCTAGATCAAGATCTAGAGTAAGCAGTACATGCTCTTGCAGCAGCAAGGTATCGAGTTACCCCCCCCCCCCTCATCAAGGGGTGCAAGAGTCACACACGATGTGCAGCTACCCTCGCCTATAGGGATAACTGTTGGGATGACATCTGAGCCCATGGTAGTTTATCCTTACCTGGCGTATGTTGGAGAAACATTACAGGAAAGACCTCAACCTTCTCTCCTGGATTACCCATAAGGACAGATGTATTCGATGCTTCCCCTAGCCCCATTTGCTTCAATTGTTACGCTGCCAGGACTAGAGACGGCATATAGAATGGTGACTTCTTCTGACATTCAAGGATATGGGAGTGCAGAGTTGCAAGAACCAATGGCCAATCAGGGGCCTTGCCACCACTACGGGCAGTTGCCGGCTTATCCAGAGTTCATGCAGCCTTGGGCAAATCCTAGGTATGCAGGAGCTCAACCCACTTACCCTTTGCAATTTGGGGGTAATGGATGGGGTCTAAATATAATTTGAAGGCCACAGGAGTCGGGAGTCGATGCCGGAGATTCCCTAAGAAGGAAGTTAGATAGGTTAATCGGGCTAATAGGCCAGGTAGCAGGATTGCCTTTCAGCACAGTGGTAACGGTAGTTCACTGGCCGATGGAAGTAAGCCCCCAGAGGGACTTCCTACCTACAGTGTAGAGGTAAATCCTCGATATTTCATCCAAATGTTCCTAGGTTTAATTAATTCAAGATACTTTGATGAAAAACTGACATGTAGGTTGGTTGGGAGCAATCTTTGAGGGAAGGCCCAGAAGTGGTTCAACAAGTTACCAAGAGGCTCACTTTACTCCTATCAGGACTTTAATGGAGCATTGTTAAGTTAGTATGCACAAAAGAAAAAGTTCACAAAAACCCTGTTAGACTCTATCAAACAAAGTAAAATCCACAAGAAAGCACGAAGGCCTTTTATCATAGGTATACGGACGAGATTTTGGGGGTAATAGAGACCACAGAGAATGAAGTGATTCAAGGATATTTGCTAGGGATAAAGGATATGGAATTGTACAAGAATTTAAGCACAAATACTCCCAATACCTTTCAAAAACTTCAAGAGGTAGTAGAATAGCACTCGAGAGTAGAGAAAGCTACCCAGAAGAAAAGAGAGCCTCACAGAGAAGACTGTAAAAAATGCAAGCCCTCTAGGGAAAAGACCGGTATAACTTACAAACATTTGGAGGAAGAACCCCTACACAGATTTTGAGTATACACAAAGTACTATTTTGACCACCCCCACCTTTGCAGAGTTTGCACAACGCAGTAATGGCCAGGAGGGCAACAAGTCGATATTGTGATCAACACAGAGATTGTAGACATAACACAAATGATTACATGCAGTTAAGGATGGAGATCGAGATATGTGAGAGGGAAGGACGGTTATGAGGTCTAGGGCTCTGAAATCAGGCTGGGCCACCAAGGTTTTGGGGTAATCAATGTCAGTCATACAGAAGGAATAATCAGAATGATATGAGTAGAGGAGACAGAAGGCCTCGAGATGAGATAGTTTGAGATAGAGGGCATGATGGAAGACAAGAAAGACCGCAGGAGCAAAAAGGGGGTAATTAGGATAACAAGAATGGGGAAAATCCACCAGTTCAAAGAGTGATTAATGTCATCAATGGTATTGTAGGTGAAAGGTCCTCGAATACTGTGATGAGAGCGGATGCACGAAGGGTCCCTGCAAGAGAACCCCATCATAAAAGATTTTTCCTGGATGAGACGGTAATGTTCTCGGAAGCAGATACAATTCCAGACCAGATGCCCCATGCTGACCCCATGGTGGTCTCAGCGATAATCGAAACGTCTCTAGTAAAAAAGGGTGTTCATCGATGATGGGAGGGAGTGGAGGTAATGTTTGTTGAATGTTTTGACCAACTGGAATAGGGCTTGGAAATTTGAAAAAGTCAACCTCACCTCTATCTGGTTTCACAGGGACCCAATATTTCCTCTAGGGGAGATAACCCTGACGGTTCGAGTGGCATGTGGTGATAAAGGGGTAACTATACGCTGCAATTTTGCTGTCATTGACCTCTCATCCTCCTATAATGTGGTCCTTTGAATGTTGTGAATGTACCAAGCTCGAGCTGTCTTGTCACCCTACCATATTATAATGAAGTTTCCAACTGAGAAGGGGATAGAAACCATTTGAGGATACCATAATATGGCTCAAAGTTGCAATCTTACCGTGGTGAGAGAAGCGAGGAGACAGGGGAATGTGGCATCAGTATATAGAAAAGTGGGACCTACAGACATAACACAAATACCCATTCGAGACACTAGAACAGTAGCTATTAGTAAATTGATGCTCGGGGACGTTAAAGGGAAATTGAAAGATTTGTTGGAGAAATATGGGGATGTATTCTCGTGGGATACTTCTGACCTCACAGAAGTGCCCTCAAATCTGGCACTACACAGGGAAAATGTAGACCCTTCGATAAAACCAGTAAAGCTAAAAAATGGGGTGTTTTCCCCCCGAGAGGGCCAAAGCCATCAGGGAAGAAGTGGAAAATTTATTAAAAGGAGATGTCATCGAAGAGGTGTTCTACCCCAAGTGGATAGCCAATCTAGTTATGGTCCCAAAACACGATGGGGCTTGGTGAATATGCATAAATTTCACTGAGTTGAATAGATGTTGCCCCAAGGACAGCTATCTGTTACCACCAATTGACAAGTTAGTGGATGCCATTATTGGGTATTAAGTATTGGCCTTTTTTTATGCACATAAAGGGTACCATCAAATACTAATGGCAGAGGACAATAAAGAGAAGATGTTATTCATTACAGATGTGGGTACTTATTGTTACAAAAAAATGCCATGTGGACTAAAGAATGCTGGAGCAACTTATCAGATATTAGTGGAAAAACTGTGCAAAGCGTAAATCGGAAAGAATATGGAGATTTATGTAGATGATATGGTAGTAAAAATTAGAATTCATGAAGAATTCTTAATGGACTTAGAGGAAACTTTCAACGGGCTTCAAGGGGAAAACATAAAGTTAAACCCGTCCAAGTGTGTTATTGGTGTAGGAGCAAGGAAATTTCTTGGATTCATGGTTTCCAAGAGGGGTATCAATGTAAACCCTGAAAAGGTGAAGGATTTGATGAGTATGAGAACTTCGTAATCGTTAAAGGATGTACAAAAGCTTACTGGGTCTTTGGCGGCATTGAGCAGGTTCCTCTCGAAAAGGCCTGAGAAGCATCTCCCCTTTTTCGATGCCCTTCGAAGAGAAAAGAGGTTCGAGCGGACGAAAAAGTGCAGCAAGGCATTCAAGCATCTAAAGGAGCATTTGAGGATGTTACCTATCCTCATGAAGCCTGAAAGGGGGGAGACATTTTACTTGTACATCTCGGCCTCACCACTGCCAATCAGTGCGGTTCTAATGAAAGAAAGAGAGGGTGAAACACCCCATTTATTTTTTCATTCTTGCCTTGCAAGGGCCATAAATGAGATATACTTCCCTCGAGAGGTTGATCTAAGCTCTGGTCTATGCAGCTAGGAGGTTGTGTCCCTATTTTCAGGGGCATGTGATAGTAGTGCTCACAAACCATCCAATCGGCAAGTCTTGTTAAAACCAGAGGATTCTGGGAGAGTGATGAAATGGGCAGTGGAACTGGGGGAACATGATGTCAAGTACCAACCAAGAGTTGCGATCAAATCATAGTGGAAACCTCAGAACCCATCAAGTACTAAGACTCAACTTAAGGGGTGGAGATGCAAGAAAAGAAAGTATGGAAATTATATGTAGATGGTTCATCACATTCAGGTAGAAGTGAAGCTGGGGTACTACTAACCAGTCCTGATGGAAAAGCCTACCATTACGCAATGAACTTTGCATTAAAGGCCACAAACAACAAATTCGAATATGGATTGCGCCTGGCCAAATAACTGAAGGTGGAAGACATGGAAATCTATAGTGATTCTTAAATACTAGTTAAGCAGGTGAATGGAGAATATGAGGCCAGAGAATGTAACCTACAGAGGTACCTAGAGGTGGTGAAAAACATTTTGAAGTTTTTTAAATCATATACTCTAACGCAGGTCCCAAGGGAGAATAAACACAAAGAAGATGATCTAAGTAAGCTTGCTTTGTCAGACTTAGGAGCTCAATCGCAAAGGCAGTTGCTCAAGGAAACTCTGAACAAACAAAGTTTTGAGGAACCTCTAGTTATAGATATCGATGAGGAAGATACTTGGATGACAACTATTGCTAGATACCTTCGAGAGAGAGTTCTACTGGAAAACAAGGTGGAGGCTAGAAAGATAAGGCTAAAAGCTCCAAGATCTGTACCGCGTGAAGGAATATTATACAGAATGGGTCATTTACAACCGTTTCTTCAATGTGTTACTCCCTATGAAGTTGACTATCTAATAAGGGAATTTCATGAAGGAATATACGGTAGTCACCAAGGGGATGAATCAGTGGTACAAAGACTCATTGGAGTGGGGTACTACTGGCCGACTATGTTTGATGATGCAAAAAGGTATATACAGGCATGTCACCAATGTCAAAAACATCTTCCCATGACCCACGTTTCCCAGGAAAAGCTCACAAGCATTTACAGTTTATAGTCATTCGATAAGTGGGGGATTGACCTAGTGGGACCTTTTCCAGAAGCTCCGGGAAAGTTTAAGTATTTAATAGGGGTTGTTGACTAATTCACAAAGTGGGTAGAAGTTGAACCCTTGACAAACATAAAGGGAAAATAGTCATTGCCTTCTGTTGGAAGAATATTATATGCTATTTCAGAATTCTGAGGACAGTTGCTACAGATAATGGAATGAAATTCGCTCAAGATCCATTCAAGAAGTGGTGTGAGAAGTATAAAATCAAGCAAAAGGCAATGGCAGTTTATCATCCTCAAGCCAATTGGCAAGTAAAATTAACAAGCATAACGATAGTGAATGGTATCAGAGTCATGCTCGAGGGGGCAAAAGGTAACTGAATATGGGAGCTACCAAATGTTTTGTGGGCATATCAAACAGTTGAATCCTCTGCTACTGGAGAAACACCATACAGCCTTGTATATGGCTCGGAAGGAGTAATTCACGCGGGGATAGGTGTGCCCAACCCGAGGATGATAGCAGCCGTAGATGAGACAAGTAATCAGAAGAACCGATGCCTAGATCTTGATAGGGAAGAAGAAATACAGGAGCTGGCTTCCCTGCACGAAGCCAAAGAGAAAGAACGGATTAAAAGATACCATGATAGGAGAGTGAAGAAGGTGTTATTTCACCCGGGGGATTTAGTGATGAGAAAAATTGAAAAAGTCAGCAGGAGCCCGAGGGAAAGCTAGCTGCAAATTGGGAAGGACTATATAAGGTGATCGAATCATATCTATGGGGTAGCTATATCCTCAAGGACATGAATGGGGTTTGAGTACCGAGAAGGTGGAATATTTACAATTTGAGGAAGTATTATCAACTCCAAAAACATGAGTGGTTTGCTAATAATCGGCAGTCTAGATGTTATTTCCAGCTACGGCTGATGGTCGAGTGGTTTGATGATAAGCGGCACTCTAGATGTTATTTCCAGCTATGGCTGATAATCGAGTGGTTTGGTGATAAGTGACACTCTAGATATTATTTCCAGCTACAGCTAATGATCAAGTGATTTGCTGATAAGCTGAACTCTAGATGTTATTTCAAGCTACAGCTGATGATCGAATGGTTTGCTAAAAAGTGGCACTCTAGATGTTATTTCCAGCTATGGCTGATGATCGAGTGGTTTGCTGATAAGTGACACTCTAGATGTTATTTCCAACTACGGCTGATGGTTGAGTGGTTTGCTGATAAGCGGCACTCTAGATGTTATTTCCAGCTATGGTTGATGATCGAGTTGTTTGCCGATAAGCGACACTCTGGATGATATTTCCTGCTAAGGCTAATGATCGAGTGGTTTGCTAATACGTGGCACTCTGGATGATATTTCTAGCTAAGGCTGATGATTGAATGGTTTTCTGATAAGCGGCATTCTGCATATTATTTCCAACTAAGGTTGATGATAGGGTGGTTTGCTGATAAGCGCCACTCTGGATGATATTTCCAGCTAAGGAGGATGATCGAGTGGTTTTCTTATAAGCGGCACTCTTAAAGTACCTCTATAATCTTGAAATGGTTATCTAGGAGCAAAATTTGCATGATGTAGGTGGAAACACTAAACCTGGGTAAAATTACTAGTGTCTTTGAATCTTTCAATTCCTTCTTTTATAATTGACTGCAATGCTTTCACATGCTTAAACATTTAACTCGGGGAATATGCTAGTAAAGCAACTTGTATCCTGTTCAGGATTGCTAAGTACTCGAACACCATCTCAAGACCAAAAATGGTATGTTATACTATGCATTCAATCATCTATTTTGATTAGCAAAAAAAGAGGAAAAAAATGACAATCTTTGAGGTTTACGAATCGATAAAAGGATATACACACGATCAATATTAATCACTGAGATAAATATAAAAACATTCATATATATATATATGAAGTACACGACACATTGAATAATTAACATTGATCAGGTATGTCCAACTGAAACTATCTATTTAGGTGGGGGGCACCCCTCTCAGGAGGGGGCTAACTCTCCTAATATTGCTTCCAATTTTTCAAGTTCTTCCATTTTAATGCCGGTCACCCTTTGGAAATCCTTCATCTTCTCTTCTGCAGGGTACTCGGATGGATCTATAGGTGCTATTACTCTACATTGCTTCGTTGCTAGAGGTTGTCCAAATCTCACGAAGTAGATCATTCACCTACACGATATATTTTAGAAGATCGCGTAATGGACTTAGTCGAGGATACGGGATTCTTACCAGTCCTCTTCGAAACCAATTTCTTTTATCGAGAGGATCTGTGATTCCTTGATGGACTCTTCGAAGGAGGGTGAGCTTTTAACCATAGTTCCCTTAACCACTTTAAGATAAGATCAGAGGATGATTTCTGACGATTGGTTCCATTCTCGTACACCTTCGCTTCCTTAACCCAATAGCGAGAAGCTTTAAGGAGAAGTTTTGGCAGGTCTTCAGCTTCTTTAAGATATGGAGTAGGAATGCCATGAGAGAGTATGTGAGCTCGAAGGCTCGCCTCATGAACATTGATCATGTCCCCAAACTTCTTAGCTTGCAACTTCCAAGCCTCAACTTCCCCTAAAATTCGAGCATTCTTAGCAAGGAAGGAATTAACTAGGGAAGGATCTTTGTTTGGGGTCCCCTTCGCTACCAGTTCCTCGAGTTGGGAAGGAATTTTACTAGCAGACCCATTCATTAACAATTCTTCTTCTAGCCTGGTGATTTTGCCCATTGCTGCTATGGAAATTTCAGCTCTCTGCTCTACCTGCACCATAAACTAAGCTGATTCGCCCAAACAAGCGGTCAAGCACCCCTCAAAGACTGGCAGCCTAGTTGCATCTGTGAAACATCTCTTCAAAGATCCAAACCTCTTATTTATTGGATGCACCAATTATTCATAGCTTTGTTCCACAGGGTCACGATCCTCTACCAACTCGGGAGGAACAACTCAATTGAATTTATGGGTTAGGAAACTCTTAACAAATTCTTTATAAACTAGATGTTCCTTGGGCTACCACAACTTCAATACTTCTTCGAGTTTATTATTCTTGTTCTGCAATAATTTCCTATCCTCGCTACATTTGGAAAGGTCTAGAATTGACAACATCAGTTTCTCGCGTGCTTCAACTTTATTCGAGTACTCGAGACCTCATGGTAAGTGCACTCCAGTAGTCTTTTCAATGAATTACACTACGAAGGAAAGAAAGGATAATAAGAAAATAGCTGAAAAGAAATGAACATCTTTGTCATTAAAATGAAAAGGTTACACGAGGAGGCCAAATTTGGAAAAGGTTACATCTAAGCACAAACCCTAGAGTTATCCTCCTTTGAGGTGGCCGGGTTCTGCTCCTTCACGACTTGATCGGTTGAAGTTGTCTTCTCGGGAGCTTTGTCAGTGGCATTCGGAAGGGGAATCGTTTAAATACCTTCAGCAGTAAGGAATTGTCCACTGGACTTAAGATGGTTCATCAAGGCAAACTCCAGACCATCAAGCTTGATTGCCTCATCCCACTTTATGTTCAAAAGGGGCACGAGTTCAGGTTTGATAAGCTTGTCAACCATTTTAGCATCGTCCTCGGATAGGGAAGAGAACAGTCGGGGCTTCAGGGTTTCCTCCACCAAATTGTTGCAACCAAGTTCTTTTGCAATCTCGAGGAGATTCACGAAGAATTTAAATAGTTTAGGACGATTCAGTAGTTTCTCTTTGAATGCTTCAAGCAAATGAACTTGGTTAACAGGGTCCTCAGTAGCTTTAACCCTCTTCTCGAGTGCCTCATTCTCAAGGGTGAACTTTTGCTTCTCGACCTCAAAAAACTCTGTTTTCTTCTTCTTAACCTCAAGAGACCTCCTAAGCTCGATAATCTTAACACCTTTTTGGTTCAACTGTTCTTGTAGCCTACTGTAACCCGAGGTCACGGCCTATACAAAAGCTGACAAGCTTTGGGTCATTTGGCTGAGGTGTTGGGGAGCCTGGAAGATGGATAACAAATAACCATTGATTTAATTAGATAAATGCTTACAAATCATTAAAAAAATATTAACAACTTTGCAAGAAGCTAACATGGGGATTAGTGGTCATAGTCGCCAGAACCTACTCATTTAGAGTCAAAACACTCGTCACGCCCACTACAGTGTTCGAGGAGGACAACTGTGGGTTTGATTACTGGGAGATGTGGGAAGGCCTCCCACCTTCTGTCCTTTGATGCAGATTCCTGGACTTGAACATTGGACCATCCCTCTTGCTTTGGTTAGTTCTTCCACCACCCATTGCAAGAGTGGAAGTCTGATTCGGGGGGCAGGGGTCCCCTTAGAGCCACTCTTCTTGGAGTCATTTTTCTTAGAACTCAAAACTCCACTGAGACCTACTCAGAAAAGACACAAAAAGGAGATCAGTAAAAGATAAGAAAAAGGTAAAGAAAGAAAGTAATAATAGAGTTCTATTAAAACACCTTTGGAGACTTCTGAGGGCCTAAAACCACTATCGAGGGTCTTAGGAGGTCGTCGCCGTACCTCCCAAAGTTAATACTTTTAAACCCAAAATTCTTACTATCTACAACTAAGTAGATAGAGGCAAGTCGGGGTCATCCACGAAGAAGAGGGATCTTCCTAAGCGTTTAGGCACAAAAGGTTGATATTAGGCTAGGAGTAGACATACATACATACATATAAAAGCATGTAAATGGGGGGGTTTGGTTGTTTGGTGGTCCTAAGTTATGAAATTAAAAAGATAAGATAACTAGCAAAGCCAAGTAACTAGGCTAATCATCAAACAAAACTAAGAAAAAAGGGTTTAAAACTACAAAGACAAAACCTTGGGGGCAATTGATATCCACTTCCAAACCTAATGTAGATCATTGAACCATTCACTCATTCTATCACATTCATTACTTGACTTAACATACTTATCTAGCAAGAATCACAACACATTATGCACAAGAAGTTCTAAGTTCATGTTCATAGATTTTCACGCAAAGGAGCTAAGGAATTTGTCACTTTCCTAACACCCGAACACTTCAATCATAAAAACACTTCCTATTCTCAAACAACCCATGGTATAAATGAAGTGAAACATAGCATCAAGAATACATAAACGCTAAATAATAAAGGCTTCAAGAATGAGTGAAACAATCTATTCATACTTCTACTACATGTTGTGAAGATAAATCTTCCATCCTTCTTAGATAGTAGTTTGCAAGAGTGAATTCAACATCTCTTGTCAAACCTCACCAATGACTCCCTTAGTACTAAGAGTATCCCATTGATGGCATTTAGCACGAAGAATCAACAAGCTTGACAACACTTATAAACACTACACCGTGTCTAAACATTTAACCAATTCATGCATTTACACAAGATTAGTCAAGAACGATCGACATTCATAGACCTCTCTCATTTTCTACCTAAAACAAACATGACAACGAGTTCGACATCATCACATTCATCTAGCAATTATCAACACACCAACATCATTTAAGAAGCTCTAACTCATGCTCTTGGATTCCACATTAAAAGAAGGGAGAATTAGCTACTTTCTCCCAACCCTAACAAGTAATCATACAAGCAATTCATATACTCAAGCTTCCAACAACATCAATGCAATTAACAATTCACATTCAAAGCTCAATAAATGCACAATAGCAAAAGCACCAAATAGATAGATATAATGGTTCTTACTACATAGAAATGGAAGCTTCAATCATTTGCCCCCAAGATAAAACTAAGCTAGAGAACTAAAAGACATAATTAATCTACAAAAACTAAGAAAAGAAAGAAGAGAAAACCTAGGGTTTTAACACCCAAAAATGCAGAAGAAAAAATGGGCAGAAGCTCCTGAAGAGGAGAGGATAAGGGGAGTATTTATAGAACAAAAATCAAGAAGAAATTCAGACCACTCGTCCGTCGCGAGCCGCGACGTGCTCGCGGCGAACCATCACGTGTCGCGACGGACTCGCGAGGGACACAAATTCCAGCATTATTTCTTCTTTCTCATTTATATCTCATAACCTTCTCTTCTCTTCGCTTCTTCAATTCTTCATATCTTCAAAAAGCTCAAATCCAAGTCTTCAAATCTTCAAAGATATTCGCCAAAGTCTTCAAAGATTTCAAAGTCTTCAAACAAATTACCTTGTCACACAAAATTCTCTAAAAAGTGATAAAAGCGTGAAAGTTGCTTTTAACCCTCCTTAGACAATTTCAAGGGAAAATGTCATATTTAGAGCACAAAAGTGTACAAAAGTGAATCCCAAAAGTCCTAATATAACCGTACAAAATGGGCACATCAAACCTCTCCGCACTTAAACCTTACTCGTCCTCGAGTAAGAAAAGATTCAAGCACACGGAGGGATTCATATGTCCATATCCTAAACTAATATTCCCCCAATCAAAGCCTCACAAAAACTCTCAATATCATAAATCCCAAAATCAAAGATCGAGTGAGAATTTTTTCACACACACAACCCTAATCCTAAATCTAACCAAACCT
The DNA here is from genome assembly GCA_037428765.1 of Rubia yunnanensis. Taxonomy (NCBI): domain Eukaryota; kingdom Viridiplantae; phylum Streptophyta; class Magnoliopsida; order Gentianales; family Rubiaceae; genus Rubia; species Rubia yunnanensis. The sequence goes on along the minus strand of CM075061.1, from coordinate 112,790,636 downwards.
ACCACTTATCAATTCACTACCCATAAAAACAATTCAAAGTCCCGAATTGATAATCCCAAAGTCCAATGACACAAAACGAGGTTAAAACCATTTAAGAGGTTTAAGCGCATACTTCACCTAATGCCAATATATCAAACAAAATCCAATGACATAAAATGAAGCTAAAACCATATAGGAAGTTCAAACACATGCTTCACCAAATGCCAATATATCAATCAAAAATGAAGTATAAAGGGATCAAGAATGTCATAACCATACTCCGTTCCTAACCCGCTAAGTTACCCAATCCCAAGAGGTCTCTAGATGTTGAGCTACCCGATCCATCTGTATGACAACCGCAACCTTATGACTCCAACGCCGGCAAATGAGTGAAATCATAGCATTTTCCTTTTCTCTCTTTTTCTCTCATTTTGCCTAGGAGCCCTTTCGATTTTTCATCCTAGCCACACATAATGTTTCTTCGGCTCACATCTCACCTTTTTCCGCACATTTTAGCCTCTCATTTTTCCTAGGCCGTCCTTTTGGGTTTTCGACCTATCTGGTCCCCCAATGTTGCCTAAGTTGCCCTCTCGGGTTTTCAACTTAGCGGGTTTTCTTCTTCTTTTTTTCCTTTTTTTTCTTCTTTTTTTTCTCTTTTTTTTCTCGTGTTTTTTTCCAATCAAAATTAGCAAAAACCATTCCAAAACAAACTAGCATGCATTGAGTTCTCTAACCCCTCCCCGCACTTAAAACATTACATTGCCCTCAATGTAAACATGTAAGGCAAGAACAATAAAATAAATTCAAGGCAAGAGGTAGATTGACACCCGTTTCTCCGTGTAGTCGCCGGTGATATGGCGCAATCCCATGCACTTGTATAGACTCGGTCCCGCCATTGTTTTCGGAGCCAAAAGGGGGAACCAAAATGCCGTAGACGAACTCACCCTTCGAGCAAAACATTGCCTCCTTGGCGCCGTTTGATCAAGACTACACCACAGAGAACAACATCAAACTCACAAGTACATAAGAATTTGTAATACTAGGTTTAGCATAGAGAATTAATAACCATAGTATTCTCAAAGAAAAAACCAATCCACCCTGCAACCACCACTACAAGATTATATATTAAGAATATCCAACATATATTGGCACATATACAAGCATCACTATAGGATATGCAATTACAGTCACAATGATGTAGTCGGCATACTACAATCAACAAAGGAACTATAAATATACAAGAGTGTTCATATGCCAATGTATGTAGGATGGTGGAGGAATGAACGGAGGTGAAATGGTGAGAAGCGGCGAAATGGAGAAGATTGAAGGTTTAAAACTGATTAGCACGCCCGTCGCGACTCGCAATGGATACATCGCGACTCGCGATGGGTAGGGAAGGCTTGATCGCGAATCACGACGATCTCGTCGCGACTCGCGATGGACCTTTGCGAGGTCGTCGCGGCTCACGGAATGTCGAGGCCGGGAGCTGAATTTTAACACAACATTTCTGATCACATCGCAACTCGCGACGGTCTCACCACGAATCGCAATGATCTGTCACGAGGCCATCATGGCTCGCGAAATGTTGAGATCGGGAGTAGAATTTTAGCACAAAATTTCTGATCACGTCGCGACTCGCGACCTCCCCGTCGCAACTCGCGATGGTCTGTCGCGAGGCCATCGCGGCTCGTGAAAAGCTGGTGCTGGGAATGGATTTTTCTCCCCTGTTAGTCGTGACGCATGATGAGGCCATCGCGATGCGCAACGAGGCCATCGCGACTCGCGACGACAGGGTTTCCCAGCCCTTGGAAAAATTCTTTCTTACCAAGCTCTCTCCCCTCTCTTATGGATCTTATTCCTTCATATTCTCCAATGCAATACACTACACTTTGCTACAAAATCATAGAGAAACACACAATAAAAAGAACAAGACTAAATAACAAAAACTAAAACAAAGGATGAATTTATTTACGCCATCGGCACGACAAAGCTCCGTATATTTAAGGTTGTCGGAACGACCCTAATGTTATCCATATGGTGAAGGCTTAAACCCCTTCACCATGAGCTTCCAAAAGTAGAGAGGTGGGGGTACAAAACTTTCAAGAGGAAAGTTTTGTTGAGGTGAAGAAGGTTTGAAGGGAGTTGAGTGGTTAGGAGGCTTGGGATAATCTTTCGACTCCTCTCTCGTCTCCCTCAAAACTTCCAAAAATGATGGAGTTGGTTCACTAGGTGGGAGAAGGGGTGACGATGCTAATGAATGTAGCACGATTACCTCTTCCTCCATTTTTCTATTCTCAACAACCAACTCCTCATCCCCTTCGAACTCAAAATCATTTCCTATGGTGACCTCACTCACCGAATGCTCGAGTTTGATTTGGGATGGTGCATTTTCGGAATCACGAGCTTCCATTCGGGCCAACGCTTCTAACATATTCCTCACATGCCCCTCAATAGCCTCAACACTAGAGGAGAGCCGAGTGTCCGGCTCCTCACTAGTAAAGGAGTTCAAGATTGCTATCGTATTCATGACTTCCTCACGTGTCAAACTTGAACTTCATTGTTGGGCTTGGTTTTGGGGTACGGTATAAGGTGGTAATGGCCAACTATTTTGCTCGTATTGTTGGTTTTCCGGCTCATTCTCATACCACCAATCCAGACTACCACTCCATTCTGGATTGTAAGGATTGTGGTATGAATACCATTCTTGAGCATCTTTCCCTTGAAAACCAACATCTCCTACCTCTCGGTAGCACTCTTCATAATATCCTTGGTTTTGGAAACCAAGGTTTCTTTCTCCCTCATAGCGCTCTTCCCATAACAAATGGCAAGACTCGGTAGGATGGTCAGAATGACACATCCTACAAAATCTTGCTTGTTGAGCCTCCCTTCTCATCATGAGTTCCCTCAAGGTGAGACGCTCCATTTGTAAAAAAAATTCTTTTTAAAAATCCAAAATCATATTGCAAGTGTTCTCGATAAAAACTCACCAAGAACTCAAGCAATACCTACTCCGAACAAAAACAACCACCAAGAAGTGGAAAATAAAAACAACTAGCTAATGTGCAACCCAAAATGCCCAAACATTTAAAAATAAACGCCTCTTCCCCGGCAGCGGCGCCAAAATTTGGGAGGTCATCGTTGTACCTCTCAAAGTTAATACTTTTAAGCCCTAAAGGCTTACTATCTACAACTAAGTATATAGAGGCAAGTCGGGACCATCCACGAAGAAGTGGGATCTTCCTAAGCGTTTAGGCACAAAAGGTTGATATTAGGCTAGGAGTAGACATATATACATACATATAAAAGCATGTAAATGGGGGGGGGTTTGGTTTTTTGGTGGTCCTAAGTTATGAAATTAAAAAGACAAGATAACTAGCAAAGCCAAGTAACTAGGCTAATCATCAAACAAAACTAAGTAAAAAGGGTTTAAAACTACAAAGACAAAGCCTTGGGGGCAATTGATATCCACTTCCAAACCTAATGTAGATCATTGAACCATTCACTCATTCTATCACATTCATTACTTGACTTAACATTGACATACTTATCTAGCAAGAATCACAACACATTATGCACAAGAAGTTCTAAGTTCATGTTCATAGATTTTCACGCAAAGGAGCTAAGGAATTCATCACTTTCTTAACACCCGAACACTTCAATCATAAAAACACTTCCTATTCTCAAACAACCCATGGTATAAATGAAGTGAAACATAGCATCAAGAATACATAAACGCTAAATAATAAAGGCTTCAAGAATGAGTGAAACAATCTATTCATACTTCTACTACATGTTGTGAAGATAAATCTTCCATCCTTCTTAGATAGTAGTTTGCAAGAGTGAATTCAACATCTCTTGTCAAACCTCACCAATGTCTCCCTTAGTACTAAGAGTATCCCATTGATGGCATTTAGCACGAAGAATCAACAAGCTTGACAACACTTATAAACACTACACCGTGTCTAAGCATTTAACCAATTCATGCATTTACACAAGATTAGTCAAGAACGATCGACATTCATAGACCTCTCTCATTTGCTACCTAAAACAAACATGACAACGAGTTCGACATCATCACATTCATCTAGCAATTATCAACACACCAACATCATTTAAGAAGCTCTAACTCATGCTCTTGGATTCCACATTAAAAGAGGGGAGAATTAGCTACTTTCTCCCAACCCTAACAAGTAATCATACAAGCAATTCATATACTCAAACTTACAACAACATCAATGCAATTAACAATTCACATTCAAAGCTCAATAAATGCACAATAGCAAAAGCACCAAATAGATAGATATAATGGTTCTTACTACATAGAAATGGAAGCTTCAATCATTTGCCCCCAAGATAAAACTAAGCTAGAGAACTAAAAGACATAATTAATCTACAAAAACTAAGAAAAGAAAGAAGAGAAAACCTAGGGTTTTAACACCCAAAAATGCAGAAGAAAAAATGGGCAGAAGCTCCTGAAGAGGAGAGGATAAGGGGAGTATTTATAGAACAAAAATCAAGAAGAAATTCAGACCACTCATCCGTCGCGAGCCGCGAAGTGCTCGCGGTGAACCATCACGTGTCGTGACGGACTCGCGAGGGACACAAATTCCAGCATTATTTCTTCTTTCTCATTTATATCTCATAACCTTCTCTTCTCTTCGCTTCTTCAATTCTTCATATCTTCAAAAAGCTCAAATCCAAGTCTTCAAATCTTCAAAGATATTCGTCAAAGTCTTCAAAGATTTCAAAGTCTTCAAACAAATTACCTTGTCACACAAAATTCTCTAAAAAGTGATAAAAGCGTGAAAGTCGCTTTTAACCCTCCTTAGACAATTTCAAGGGAAAATGTCATATTTAGATCACAAAAGTGTACAAAAATGAATCCCAAAAGTCCTAATATAACCGTATAAAATGGGCACATCAGGTCTCAAGAGGGTTCTCAGATCCTCTTTTCGGCTTCTTACCACTCTTCAAGAGTTTTTTATACACATACTTCTCGTAAATCACAGGCTACTAGGAAAAGCCACCTATATTGTAATTGGGATTAGAGGAAAGGCTATAACCAAGGAAGGTGGATAAAAAGCGTTGTCAATCCCCCGCAAGGGTTCTGGGACAGGTATATTCCCCTGGCTTAGGGGACTTGACTTGCATATTCGAGTTCCACAGGGGAACACAATACCTTTGGCAGTCAAAGGAGATTCCTTTTATCCAAGTTTGCCAGTCACCAGAGTGGGAAGGAGCGGTGAAATATTTATAGTCCGCCTCTCATCTAGTGAAAGTGATAATCCTCACTTAGGACTTGCCGCTATAGGATACGTAATACAGTGAACGAAGAAACTTATACCTAGGCGTGGTGCTAAACTCATGGCATCTCGATAAAAACATCATAATAATTACCAATCCATTAGGATATACTTGTGCGGGACTCACTTGAAACTCTCGGAGAAGTTCAGAAAAGAGAGGTGGAAAAGGGAAACAGAGCCCGCAACGTAAATGCCTAAGGAAAATAGCTTATCTCCCCTCGGAAAGGTTATATGGGGTATCTCCTTCCTGGAAAAAAATGGAAATCTACATCCGGAGATATTCGTTGACCAAGGGAAATCGAAGCCAGAAGCTTTGAGATGGCCTTTCCGGCCTTAAAGGATGAGGGCTTGTGGACAGAAATCCTAATTTGTCCCCCTCGAGATACCTTCTTTTTCTTCTGATATGTTTTCTCCCCCTGAGACACCTCTAAGACCTTTTGAGGTACCTCTACCCTCTCAAGGGGTACCTCATCTCCTTGAGGAGACACATCTCCTTCTTCCTGGACCTCAAGGGTTAAGTCTGGTGAAGGGTAGAAGCCGACCTTACCACTAGTGGGGGATCATCTAAAGTAGGGTTTATCCATTCCGAGGGTCCTGTTCTCAGTATATCCATGGGAAGGCATATCCATGATAGGAAAAATCTCAGGGTGGGAGCTAGTGCGGCCGAGAGTATCTTCTTCTAAGCCAGAATCACAGTGCGACCCATCAGAATGGCTAGAATCGAAATGGATACTTACCATCTCAGGAGAATCAAATTGTTCCTCATTTATCCTAACCTCGCTAGAAAATCCCTTCTCAGTGGAACCCTCACCGGAAGTGGTCATTATTTCGAGGAAAGAAAGAGAATAACATAAGGAGAATAGGGAAAGACTTACTGATTTTGGAAGAAAGAGGATGAGGATGAAGTTGCTGATACAAATGAAAAGGAAAAGGTGGCTCCAAAATACGAATCTCCCTTGTGACGATTCCTGCAAATGAATGAAGATGGAAGATGAACATGTGAAGAGCAGTATTTAAATCTGAAACGAAGGCACAATAATAAATGCTTCAAAAAAATAAAAAGTAATGAAAAGACGTGACTATTTTTTCACCTTTTTCTGCACGCCGCATTGGGCGCAGTAACACGCGTGATTGATAGATGTGTGTGCCTTTTGGTATTCCGGTAAAAAATTAAGAATAAGAAAACTGGATTTCCTCCCTCGAGACTTGGAACCATAGGTAACAGGATTCATATTGACCCCCCACGTCCTCGAGACACTGGAAGAACGCGAGGTCACGAACTCGTTTAGGTAAACATCCTTGAGCCGCTGAGGAATAACGTGGCCTCGAGCACATTTATGCGGAAACCCTCATGCCATTGTAGTGACAAGGGCTCTCAAATTGCAAATGTGTCATTCCAGGGTTTCGAAGAATAATCTAGTTTTATGGGGGCTCTTGATAGGGGTCGGGCCCAAAAGGCATATTAGGTCATATTGATAGCGGCTCAATTAAGGTATTATTAAGTGCCATAATATTCACCGCAATTATGGGAAATTAATGGATATAATTAAGGATATTGTTATTTAGAGTAGACAAGTATAAATACCATGTGCGTATTCATTTTGTCTTGACCGTATACATATTCTTTGACTGACTTAAGCATCGGAGGTCTGACCCCTGGGACCCCACGGATAGTTTTATTGCAGATCGGTTTGAGGAGGTCAAGCTCGTTGACTGTTCGGTCGTCCCAGACCCATCAGTTATCGGATCATTTAAGGAGGATATGTATTTAGCTTTGTATGTCTGGCCAATACCCTCAAACTCAACCTGGGATAAATTTTAGGTTGATAATGATTTAATACCACAATTTAGATCCATTCCCAAGCCTCTAATTATAAAAGTTTGCTGGAACAAACCAAGTACGGGTCCTAAATTAATGATGCCACTTGGAACAAAGATAATAATCAGGTGGGGATAGGTCTAATTAGTAGAGATGAAAGGGGTAACTTCATTGGAGCTAAAACACTAAGTCTATATGCAGCATCCCCTTCGGATTCAGAACTTATAGCTATACAATGAGGACTTTTTGGTACACGGATAACTTCTAATCAGTTTCAACTTAAAATTGCCTTAATGCTACATGATATCTGAGTAATCCGCAATAAGCTCCATGGAGGTCTTTTAATTTGGTTCGTAATGTTAAAGACACTATAGAAGGCTTCTTTATCTCTTATGTAAAAAGAGAAGGAAATATGGTAGTTGACATCCTAGCTTCTTCTTTCTTTTTTACATCCTAGCTAACTACTGCTCTCATTCCAATAGGAAAGGAGATATTAGTTATCATTCTTTGTCTGATTACACGAAAGGGCTTATTCATTTAAACAAAATCGGATTGCCATCTCTAAGGTATTATGATTATCCACCATAGAACAGATAACTGCTGGGATTTCTATTGTTGCTAGTACCCTATTTAGACAAAAGGATGTATCCAGTGGCGGAACCAGAAAAATATTTTAGAGGAGGCTAATAAATATTACTCAAATTTAAATTTTAAAAACTCAACTCGAAATCGCATTTAAACATGTGCGGTATGCCTTTTTTGCTTCAGTAAAATGACTGTCGAAACAATGTGAGATACTTTGCTTTTGAAGGCTAAAATTTCTCAATTTGATTGCTGCACCATGATGAATTCCATCCACATTCATATCATGTTTCCTAAATACTTTAAGGGCATTCTCCCAATTCATCACCACATCCACAGTATATGTCGTCCCCTTTGCTGAATTCTTAAAAAGATAGCAAGGAAAACAAAAGGCAGCATCATTTGAAACACTATACTCCAACCAATTAAATTCATCAAACCAAACCTTTTGAAAACTTCCAAATTCATCATTGAACATTGTCTTGGGAAAAGTATGATTCTTAGGTTGGCAAGGACCTCTTAATATATATTCTCTTAGCACTTCATCTCTAATAGAAGCATCAATCTCTTCAATAGGTTTACATAACCGAGATCACTTATAACATCATTCCGATTGAATTCTACACGAGATTGTTTTCTACTACTACCCTCTTCATTGTGCCTTTGTTCATTAGGTTCATTAGATCTCTTTAAAGATGGAGATCCGCTACTTCGAATTAAAATTTTATCCATAACCTATTAAATATCAAATAAGTAAAATATGTAAATTGATTCATTCTTATGAAATCTAAAAGAGTTATGAAACAATAATAAATTGAGATAACAAATAATTTATAAATTCATATTCATCTAAATTCAATTTAACAAATATCCCTAATTCCATAATTCGATTATGAAAATTTCACATACAAAATAATTCAAACAATTATGATTTATTATTTATACATGTGCAATTCAACTGAATTTCAACAATTATACAACCATATAGCTTCAATTCAACATCTAATCTAAAAATCATGTTCACATAAATTTAATTTTTGAAGAAAAAAATAAAATAGACAATAAACCCTAAAATTAAATTACCTTAGCATAAAGAAAACCAGTGGTTCAGTGGAGAGTGGAGGGTTGGATGCTGGTGGGCTGTGGCATCGGTGGCGGCGTCCGGCGTCAGAGGCAGAGTCGTGGCTGGAGGGAGCTGAGATTTGGCCACTACCTTTCTCTTCCCCGTTTTGAATCTTTCCCAATCTGAATTTGATTGGAAAAATGGTCCAATCCAATCCATCTTAAAACTGATTTTTCATTTTTTTCATTTTTTTTTGCCCTGAGTACAAAAGAAATGACGTCGTTTACGTGAAAACGACATCGTTTTAGTAGTTCATGGGCAAAAAAAAAAGGTTGTGAAGTGGCCTTCTTCTCCGAGCAATCTCGCCAAAAAATGCGCATCTTGCTGGAAATCGATTCCTTCCACCACTTCTACCTGCGTTCGGCGACTCAGGTAGGGCTGGAGCCCTACCTCATGTACCACTGGTTCCGCCCATGGATGTATCCACCATGCTGCTCCCCAGTTTCAAATCACCACTAGCTTTTGGATTGAAAGGCTCAAATATCAACTCTCTTGCTAAAAGTGACTGTCAAAGTCATCAACTTTTCTATTCGAAAGGTAGCTACTGGAAGCTTAGCTCACTGCCACTTTCCTTGCAACACTTATTTAAAATGTTACAATAACTCATAAAGTGTTACTTAAATCTTTGAAAAGTGTTACATAAGTGTTACCTAAATTTTAAAAACTGTTACGTAAGATCTAATGTAACATCGCCTAAGTTAATACCTGTAAAAGTGTTACTTTTGGTTCAATGTGTTACAATAGAACCTAAAGTAACACTTTACAAGTATTACCTTAGGTGATGTTATATTAGATGTAACGTAACACTTTTTGAAACTTATGTAACACTTTTCAAAAGTTTAAGTAACACTTATAAGCTATTGTAGCATTTTGAATAAGTGTTGTAAGTAAAATATTACATTAGACTTAGTTTGTAGTAGTGGCTCTTTTGGCGTAGTTCATTTCTATCATAACTAAACATGTCTTTGTAAATATTATGGATTCTAGGTCTTTTTGGAAGTCCGGCCTAACACTAACATAAGGGTGAAGGAGAGTTATAGGAATCACTTCCAAATAGACATTTATCCATACATCTCATCTCCTATCAACTTCACTAGCATAAGGCTTGTAAATCAAACCCTATCTTTCTTTTGGTAAAATACTAATATGGCCCTCTGTTTTGGTGGTTAGTGCTAATATGACCCTGTTAAATTAGAAAGTGCTATTGTAACCCTGTCTTTTACATAAGAAGTACCGATATAATCTTTTGGTACTATTCCGACATAGACTTTGCATTTTCCAGCATTGACCAAATACAAAAAGATTGAAATACCCTAAGTCATAAAATTAAAAGATTAAAGACAAAAATACCCCTAATGTTCTTCTTCTTCATCTTCAAAATCACCTTCAGCACCACCTCTGCTCGTTCCGCCACCACCGCTGCCTAACCACTATCGCCAGATCGCCACCGCCAGAATCTGGATTTCCGCCCGTAGCGCTGCCGCTGAAATCCACACCAGAAACCACAATAACATAGAACATCCATTGAAACATGAAACATAGGAACCAATAACACTCAACAACTCGACCCAGAACACCCTTAATTCCCACTACCCAATAGAACTGAAGAACGTAAATTAAACAAACCACCCCAACTCTCGATACCAAACCCTATATCTAGTTCCAGTATCCATCGGAACCACCACCCCTGGAGGAGTAGCGAGATCCACCACCACCACCATAGTTGTTGTCGCCGCTACCGTACCCACCACCACCGCCTTCACGACGACCACCATAGCCGCCACCACCACTGTAACCTCTGCCTCCTCGGCCACCGTTATCGTATCCTTCACCACCTCCGTAACCTCCACCTCCATAGCAACTGCCACCGCCGCTGCGAGACCGGGCCTCGTTGACGGTGATGCTCGCCCTCGTTGACCAACCGCCACCACCTCCGTAACCGCCACCTCCACCTCACCACAGCGACACCACTAGGGCAATGCTACCCCTGCAAGAAACACCCATGCCTCCCCCGATTCAAGTATTTAAACACTCTCGCACTAACCATGGATCTGTTCGAGCTAACCATGGAAGCATTTAAACACCTTTCATCGGCGAAATCGAAGCTCCGGCGACAAGACTGGATCTGTTCGAGATGAAAGCGAATCGTGAACCCTCGCGTAAACCTGCAGACCGGTGGAGAGGAAGCTGACAGCGGTGGCTAGTTCTCCTTCCTAGGAGACTTTGACGCTGCTCCGCCGCTCGCAGAGGTCTGGCGCCGCCGCGAAGAAGTCTGTAGAAATATAAACCATTCAAATCACTTTTCCTTAGAGCTACTTGCTTTGTTGTTCAACATCTTGCTTTCGAATTCAATGCTAAATGGGTTTTCCAGTTTTGGGTTAAATAACAAAGGAAAAAGTCGTGAATGTGTTGTGATGGGTGTGAGGGATGATGGACTTTTTTTCTGAAATTGATGACCAGTAAAAGACTAGGGTCTCTTAATAGAGAAACAAGGGTAATATAGACTATTCCATTTTTTAAGCAAGGGTATAATAGTCAATTTCCAAAATTCCGCCAAATTCAGGCTTCCAGGGTTATATTAGCACTTTCAAGCAAATATTAGGGTTATAATTGCACTTTCTAATTTCACAGAGTCATATTAGCACTTTTGACCAAAATATAAGGTTATATAGTGCGAAATAGCCAAAACGCCGAGTTTTCCTGTCGTTTTACTCTTCTTTCTGTTTCCCTTCTCATTTCACCGATAATGGTCACTGACCGATTCACCACCGCCGCTATGGCGGCTCCAATGCCTGAACGTGGAGGGGGAATATCCTTCCTCCAGGCTCTCGCAAATCGGCCTCCACCACTTCGTGACTCCCTTCCTTCGAACCCAGAGATCGTCCCCAAGACACAATACAAAGGGGAGATAGCCTGTTTGGTAAACCGAAGAGATGCTAACATACTCGCCTCACACTACCAAAATGCTCTCGTGGGTAAATTTGCCCGAGGCAAACCTTCCATGGCGCAGCTCAACGACTCTTTCGGTTCGGTTGGTTTCAAGGGCAAATTCCAAATTGGCTCAATTGACTTCCGACATGTGCTCATCCGTTTCCAAGAGAAGGAGGATTACCAGAGGTTCTGGCTGAAGGGGCAGTGGAGTTTTAATCGTGCTCAGATGAAGGTGTTCAAATGGACGCCAGATTTCTCCCCTGAAGCGGAATCATCTATTGTTCCGGTATGGGTATCTATCCCTCATGTTCCTGTCTATTTTTACAACACAGCTATGCTGACAATCATAGGAAACCAAATTGGGAATTTCATAAAAGTTGATGCTGCAACTGCGGCTCTGTCAAGGCCATCATGTGTCAAAATGTGTGTGGAAATAGACCTTAAGAAAAAACTGCCTTTATTCATCAGAGTTGGAATAGAGGAAGATGGAAATGAATACAATGTTGTCAAACTCCCGTTAGAATTTGAGGACATTCCTCCTTATTGCAATCACTGTAAAACTATAGGGCATGATGACATAGCTTGTATCTATTTGCATCCAGAACTTAGGAGATCTAAGTCCCAGTGGATTGAAAAGTGGTCCAAAAACGGTATAAACCAAGTAGTTCAAGATGAACTCCAACACATTGACCATGAGACTCATCATAAAGCTAACTTAGATATGCATCAACAAGGTGTTATAAGAGCTAGCAATTCTGGTATATCAGTGCTGGAAAAACAAAAAAACTTTCAGGCTCAAAAATTTAAATATGTCCCTAAGCAACAAGGAACTAAAGTGGTGCCTATCACAGCTACTGAACATGGAACTAATAAATTTAGTTCACCTAAGAAGGTCCCTCTTGAGACTGATTTACTTACTCCTATAGTTCCCTGTGAAGATCCCCAGGAAGTAGGAACTGAAGCCGAGGCTCCTACTACCAATGTTATTCAGGAACAAGTTACAGTAACAGACCCTGCACTCAATACTTTTGCTAATCAAATTGAAGATACAGCCCCCCATCTCTCACAATCACCTGACTCTGAGATAGTTCTGACTAGTTCTGCTACACCCCAAGAGATATCTTCTGAGCCTAAGGATTTAAGACAATTAACTAACCTTTCTCTATCTGCCCCTCCTAACACTAGGATTAAGTTTGCCAAAGATGATTTACCTAACAAACGAGGCAGGTCATTCTCACCTTTCAATTCGATCATTGCTGCAAAAAATTTCATCTTCTCTCAGCAGAAACACAAGGAGAACAGATTCCTTATCCTTGCAGATGAAGAAATATCAAATGAGGAGGCAAACAATGTAGATAATGCAATTATTTTAGAATCTCATGCTTCTCCCGAGACTTTATCAAACTCATTTTCTGATCATGGGGAAGCTGCTGACCAGGTAAGTAGGTTGTGCTCTATAAACTCCAATCCTGATACGCTTAATGAGGATAAATCAATAAGAAAATCTGACAAAAGGAAAAATGATTCATTCTTCTCACAGAAAAACACCACCATGACTAGATCAAAAAGCTCTAGTAATGTTTCCCTATGAATAGTACAACTCTTAAGATAAAATTACTAGTATGGAACATTAGAGGAATGGACACATCAATGACAAGACTTCATAATTTGATCAAAAGGCATAACTTTGACCTTATCTGTTTGATTGAGCCTAAGCATGATAATTTGCAATGTGATTCATATAGAAAACTGCTGAAATATGATAACTGCATCCCTGCTAATAATGGTCAGATTTGGATTTTTTGGAACTCTAGTTTAAGCATTTCAGTGAAAGTGGATAATTTTCAGTTCCTTGCAGTCAATATGAATTGCATTAATCTTCAAAAGTCTATGGATGTATATTTTATATATGGACTCAGAATGAGAACTGGAAGGAAATCTCTTTGGACTGATCTTAAATAACACATTCACACTGAATCCCTTTTCATAGGTGACTTTAATGCAATTACATCTATAAATGAGTATAAGGGTCCTTCTACTCCCAAAGTGGGAAGCATGAGGGATTTCAACGATTTTATAAATGCAACTGCATTGGAGGAAATTAATACTGTTGGGAATTTGTTTACTTGGACCAATAATAGACTTAGGACTCCCACAGTTAAAAGATTAGATAGAGGTTTATGCACTTCCTCTTGGTCCCTAGCTTTTCCTGATTCATCAGTTCAGATTTTAAATAGATTGACATCGGATCATAATCCCATGCTATTAACTGTTGGTACTGACATTCCATCTAATCCCAGGCCTTTTAGATTCTTAAATACATGGTATAAAAGAACTGATTTTATGGAGGTCATCAAACAAAGTTGGGTAATACCCACACATAAATCTGGAATGCTCTCATTTTACCTTAAGCTTGTTAGACTGAAGAAGGAACTAAAAATTTGGAATAAAGAAAAATTTGGTAACATACAAAATAATGTTCTCCAAGCTGAAATGGCTTTGCAAGCCCAGGAGCTGATCACTGATCAGTCTGATTCTGAGACTGGAATGGTTAAACTTAGGGAGGCTAGAGCTAGGGTGATTAAGGCACTGGCTGAACAAAAAAATTACTGGAAGCACAAGGCAAAGATTAAGTGGTTAAAGGAAGGGGACAATAATACCAGTTTCTTTTATAAATCAGTGATGGATAGGAACAATAGATTGAGGATTAATAAAATCAAGAGTGTAAATGGGCAATGGCTAGACAGTACACAGGAAATAGAGGAGGAAGCTATCAATTTCTACCAGGAACTTCTGAGTGAAGATGCACCCTCTGAAAGCTCTCCTTTCCTCTCCCACTTTCTGAACCACATCCCTAATCTTATTACTCAGGAGGAGAATGAGGAATTAATGAAACCAGTCTCATTAGATGAACTGAAAATGATTGTTTTTAGTCTTAATAAACTGAGTAGCCCGGGTCCAGATGGTTTTACAGCTACTTTCTACATTAAATCATGGAATATTATTGCAGATGATCTATTGCTTGCAGTCCAGGATTTTCTCTCTGTTAATAATATGCCGAGGGGTATTAGCAGTACATGGATTACAATAATTCCCAAAAAAAGGACCCCGGCCTCCTTTGATGATTACAGACCAATAAGCCTTTCTAATGTGATTAATAAGATATGTTCTAAATTGATAATGGAAAGACTGAAGCCTATTATGCCTAGGATTATTTCCCCTAATCAAACAGCTTTTCTAAAGGGTAGGGATTTATCTGATAATGTAATCTATTTACAGGAAGTTTTCAAGTTTCTAAACCGAAAAAGAAGAGATCCAAACTGTATTGTAAAATTAGATCTCAAAAAAGCTTTTGATAGAGTTAGATGGTCTTTTTTATATAAGATCCTGGCTAAGTTTGGTTTTCATGCTAGGTTTATCTTCCCCATTATGAAAAAATTGTCACAAGCCTAGTTTTCTATTCTCATTAATGGCAAACCAGTTGGATTTTTCCAAGCCACTAGAGGAATTAAACAGGGTGATCCCTTATCTCCTTTTTTGTTTAACATTTTCTCTGAGGCTTTTTCTAGGAGCTTGGCTTTTATTTTCAATAATGGTAAGTTATCATATGTTGATCTCCCAGGTAATCCTCCCAGAATCTCTCACCTTTCATATGCTGATGACACTGTTATTTTCTTCAAAGCTACTAACCTTACTTTGATTAGATTAAAAGCATTCCTATCTACCTTTGAAGATGTCACTGGCCAAAAAATCAACTATAATAAAAGTGACATTTTTATTGGTAAGCATGCTTCAATTCAAAAGGTTAATCACATTAAAAAAACCTTGAAAATGAAAATTGGTGCTCTCCCATTCTCATATTTGGGGATCCCTATTTTTACTGGGAGAGCAAAGAAGATCTATTTCCAAAATCTTTTTGAGCAAATTGACAGTAAGCTTGGTAATTGGAAAAATAAATGGATTTCCATGGGGGGTAAGATTATCCTGATCAAATCCTGCATCTACTCCCTACCACAACACATATGGTCAGTCATAAAGCCTAGCAAATTGATCATTAAACACATAGAGAAAAAACTGAGTAAATTCTTCTGGGGGGAAAATGAAATGAACCTGAAAAGATCTTGGAGGAAATGGACTGACCTCTGCTTACCAACTGAACATAATGGATTGGGATTCAGATCAATATCCGCAATAGTTAAAACCTGTTCAGTTAAACTATGGTGGAAATACCAAAAAGCAGAGGCATTGTGGACTCATCTAGTTGCTGCAATTCCAGACTCATACAGGTCCTCTCCTAATTGGAAAAGAATATGTCCTGTTAATTCTTGGGCAGAGGCAAATTCAAGAGTCATTATAGGAAAGGGAGATTGTAACTTCTGGACCTCCAATTGGTTAGATAAAGGTCCCCTAGTGGATCATTGTGATCACAACCTGGTTGATATTGACCTAGACTGTACAGTCTCTTCATTCATCTCTAACAAATCTAACTATATCATCAAAATGAGTCCTCTCCTCAGTCCTGATATTATTTCTCTTATGCAAGAAGCTAAGCTATTTCCACATAGGGAAGATAGACTGATATGGAAACCGGGCATTAGTGATGATTTCTCCTTCAAATCGACATATTCCATGCTCAGCAACAATCCAGGTTCATATGTATCTGTTAAACATTTTTGGAACCATAGAATTGAAAAGAAGGTCTCAGTTTTCATGTGGAAGATGACAAATTCCTTTTTACCTTTTGACAATATCCTTAGAAAATTGAGATTCTCTCTATCTTATAAATGCTGTATGTGCAATGTTCAGGAAGACTCTTTAGATCACTTCTTTAATCATTGTGACTTTGTTGTGAATGTTTGGACAATTGTTCACCAGTTTATGGGAATTAGTGATAGAAATTTTACATCCGTATGGGAGAGACTATCTTACTATATTACTATCCCTGCTCTAAGCTCTCTTCAATCCACAATGATCAAAACGGCAACTGTAATCACTTGTTGGAACTTGTGGAAGATAAGAAATAAATTCATTTTCAAGTCTATAAGACCTTCTCTGGCTCTGGTTCTTGCGCAGATTAGGGATCAGATTTTTTACTCTTTCTGTTGCAATCCGGTCTTCATTACATCTGAATTTGACTCCAGTATTGCTCAACACTCTTTCCTGTCACTGATCCAAAGGCCTCCAAAGCCAAAAATTTTGAAAATTTCATGGCAGAGGCCTTCCTATGGGTTTAAAATTAATGTTGATGCTTCTTGGTGCTACAATACTAACATGTGTGGGATTGGTATGATAACTAGAGATTGTAGGGGTGGTTTCAATAGGACTTTCACAGAATATGATAATGCTACATCCCCTCTAGAGGCAGAAATAAAGGCAATCAAGTTTGCTATTCAGAAAGCTAATCTTTGCTCCTCACCTGTGTTGATAGAATCTGATTGTCTGGATGCTGTTAATTTTGTAAAAAATCCTTGTAGGGCACATTGGAAAGTGTTCTCTCTATCTGATGAGACTCATCAATCTTTGGGTGCTATACAGTTAGTTCACACTTATAGAGAGGCAAATCTTGTGGCACACTCACTTGCAAAAGAATGTCTGCTGCATAGATCTAATTCTGTTTTGCAGGGCTTCCCAGAACTCTCAAACACGATCCAAGGGCTAATCAGACTTGATCAGATGGGTACTCCGTCCTTGCGAATTATTTAGCTCGGATGCTACTGATCTCTTTTCTTTCTGTACAGGTACATTTAATTGACTGTGGAACACTACTGTTCAGTTTGCACCATTGAAGGCTGAAACTGATCCTCATCTTGGTGAGATAAAATGGAAAAAGCAAATGGAAATCTGTGGATGACTATGTACAAACTCGGATTCACTACTCTCACGGCAGTACTGACGATTTTGATCATCAATGCTGATTCTTGGGACATCCCTAGCTGCCGCATCTGATGCTATGAAGTTAGGAAATGATATGCTTCTAAACTATGGGAAGTTTTTGAACTGCCTTGTGTCTCTTTAATTAGATTCACTAACAAGTTTGATTACTTAGTCTATAGTTTTTAGCTTGTAATCCTCTTTCTACATCCTAAACTCTAGATAGGTTTTGAAGGTAACAAGTGTTGCCTTAGGAGCAGATTGCCCGTTGTATAGTACTACTTAGTCGCATTTCATCTTTTTCATTTCATGTACATTTTCTCTCTTTTTCTGGCCAGGGAACGCCAATTGAAATTCCCCCATCTAGGATGGTTTAACCTTTAAAAAAAAAATAACTCCTTTCTTTTCATTTATTTTGGGGCTTGAAGAGCTCAGTTTATTTCTCGCATCCACCGTTAGTGGATGATTTAAATGTTTTCAAAAAGAAATTAATTAATACAGCAAGTGATTGAACTGTGAACAATAATAATGTTGTCATCTTGTAAGATTCCCGAGTATTTTGACTGCGTCGTTGTATACTCAGGCTATTAGCTTGCAATTTGTAGTTGATTTGTCAATTTTTGTGTAATACTCCCTCTTATAATTCATTTATCAGTGAATATATTTGGCGAATGTATCCACTCGGCCAGAAAATTTAGTTTCTTATTTTTATAGTCAAATGTGCAAGTTTTTTGTTTTTCAATAAACACTTAGGCCCTTTTTAAAAAAATAAAAATAAATAAACACTTAGGCCATATATCACTACAACAGACAGTACCTATTACCTCAGTTTTTCAGGTCTTTTGACCTCAGTTTTTTGCACGTAGGTGAAGTAAAAAAGCAGAATTTTTACCTCGGTTCAAAACTGGGGTAAAAACTACTTTTTAACCTTGATTTTGGCCCAACGTCAGCAGATTTTATGTGCGACGTCGCTTTTAGTACTAAGGTTGACTATAGAATACGATATTTGCTACATCGGTTAGATCGACGTCGGGATATAAGATGAACGGCGTTGGCCATACCAACAAGATACTCAATGTGAGAGGAAAGTCAGTGACGTCATTCCAGTCGACGCCGTTCTAAAGAACTGCGACATCGTGAAATGCGGTGCACCAAAGTCGTGTGCATGCTAACGTGGAACGGTGAACAATATGACGTCATTTTGAATCAGCGATGTTGCAAATAAAATTAAATGCCGGTTCTACATGCGACGTCGCATTTGCGTCGCATGAGTACCGGTAAGTGCAACGTCGTGAATCAGTCGTGGAGAGAACATTTTGGTTAAATGTTATAATATTAAATATTTGATGAAAAAAATAATTGTTAGTTGATAGCCATTACATGTTATTTAGTATTGGATTACTCTATAAATGGTTAAACACCATACAACAATCAATTGTCATTAAATTCATATGGGAAAATTAACAATGGCATGTTAAAATCCACAAAACTAGCTATAACATATATTACAAATACATGTTACAATATATGATAATACATAAGGTTGCTCATAAATTTAAACATTAAATTTATTGAACCTCCATATTGTCTACGTTGTAAGGCATACACACTGTCAGGGCAAGTAGTGAAATGACAAGTCATCCATCTACAGTCCATTGATAACTCTCGTTGTCCTATTACACCGAATACACAGCAAACAAAATTTAAGTTAGAATTGGGCTGTCCCGAATTTAAAATGCACATAATATAGTCATACTTAGACAACATGAATGTCAACTTGGAAAAGGAACGGATATGGGTAGAAGTGATGTCGCATATTATAGTAATTGATGTCGTTAAGGCCGACCTAAGTGCAAAGTCGGGCATTCAAGAAATTTCATGCTTTTTATTGACATGTACGTCATCAGTCTAAATTGGAATTTGCATCGTAAAGGCCAACTAATAGTGACTGACGTCGCACATTCATATTGTGTTCATACAAATCAGTAATTATTGTACACAGTCAGCCCTAATCTAAGCATTTTTTTCTCATTCCCTACAAACATGGCATCATCTGTGGAAACAAAAACAATATACACTATATAACATGTAACACAATCATCATACATTATGAAAATATACAAGTTTTGATCTTTGAGAAAAATAACATGTAGAAGGTATGGTAATTAAATTGCTAAATTAACATTGAATGTATGGAAAACTACCTCAGCTAATTTGAAGCCGGAGATGCTCCATCATCGGGCACTTGTTCATGTGTGGGAAAAACAAATTGATTGATCTCTTGAATTGTTGTATTGAGGGTGTGGATGGTGTGTTGTAGCTAGAGTTTGGAGAAAGTGTGTTATAGATGAGAAATGGGTAATGGTGATGGTATTAATGACTTGAAATTTTGTTTGGAGGGGGGGGAATTTTGCTTCAAATTTTTGCCTCAAAATTTTGTTTCTCGCTGGAAATTTCATTATGACTGACGTCGATTGTTGTTTGGTCGTGGATCCACATTTGGCTACATACCCGCGACGTCGCACACGAGGGTGAATTGGTAATTTTTTAAAAGTGTCGTACAATACTCCTTGTTAAGATTGGGGCTTCTTCCGTGAAAATATGAATACAAAAATTTTATCTACAAATTTGCATTTGGACTTCTACCACTTTCTTGAAGGGACCTAAAGGGCAAATATTTAAAAGTTTACCCATGTTCCCAAACTCTATTCCGATCGTCTGAAAAATAAATGTTGTCATATTTAGTCAAACTTGTAAGAACCAAAAGTACCAAATAAGAAGCTACTCTTATTCCACATAGTTCTCCACAAGTTCTTCCAACTAACCCCTTGTATACTTATAAGTAACCATCTATAATTTACTCTAGACCACGTACTAGTGCTTTCTAAAATTTGAAGGACGTGATTTGATTAAATTTTATTTTCATATTAAACCAAGAATAAGAAATTTCATTTGATTCTATGTGGTGGAAATTATCGTTCACACAACGCTTATCCTAAGGGTATAAATGGAAATACTAATACAAATGACAGATGATAACCCCGTTCCATTCATCCGGTCATGCCTAAATTGGAAAATATTGGTCACAACAATTTGAATTAGATTAGGGTATCTCCAAATTTGCACTTTCATTTCTCCCACATTCGTGAAGGGACCCAAGTGCAAAAATTTAAAACTTGACCCGTGGAGGTAAAATCGATTTGAAACGTCCCGAAAGGGACCTTTGCCATCCTCAGTCAAACTTATAATCTTCGAAAACGATAAATATATAGGCATGATCCCATGGAGACTTCTCCCAGTCAAGATCTTCTAATTAACCTTTCCATACTTATAAGTAACCATCTACAATTTACACTAGACCACGTACTAGCGTTTTCTAAAATTTGATGGACGCAATTTTATTATATTTTATTTTCATAAAAAACCAAGAATAAAATATTTCATTTGATTCTATGTGGTGGAAATTATTGTTCCCATAACGCTTATCCTAAGGGTATAAATGGAAATACCAATACAAATGACGGATGATTACCCCGTCTCATTCATCCGGTCATGCCTAAATCGGAACATCTTGGTCATGACATTGTAAATTAGATTAGGGTATCTCCAAATTTGCATTTCCACTTCTTCCACATTCATGAAGGGACCTAAGTGCAAAAATTTAAAACTTGACTCGTAGAGGTAAAATCGATTCCGATCGAAACAGACGTTAATCAAGTTCATGGACAATTATAAAATTCAATCAGTATTCCTAATATAATAAAGAGTGTTATTAAGGTTAATTATATAATCTTTGGTCAAATGTGGGCTCATTTGATATGCTAGTGGGCTGAAATGGTAAGGCCCGTAATCACACTTGCCGACATCGGTCATATGTCGGCTATTATGTCGGAGGGGTCGATTATACTGCAATGTCACACTGGTCGAGATGATTTCACAAGGGCTCTTCACAATTTTATATTTGGAGCTTATCTGTAATATTGCGACGTCGCTATAAGGTCGACCGTCTATCAACTACAGCGATATTGGTGCAAAGTCACACTAATTGCGGGAGAAAACACAAGGTCCCAAAATGACGTCGTTTCAAAATGGCTATAAATAAATGGTTCCTCGGAATTAGTTTAAGCTCTTCATTTCCAAGTTTCCCGCAAATACCAAGAGTCTCTCCACCCCTTTCCTCTTCTCCTTTAACAAAGGTATGAATTTGTACTCTTGTAGTGCCTAAGTTTTTGTAATTGTTACTTCACCTTGTTTAATTAACCTATGCTTTTTGTATGAGTTGTATTTTTAGTTTTCTAGTTCTTACTCAGATTTGTTAGAGTGTTAAGTTTTCTTACATGTGAACCCATGTATTATGTTCTTGTTGACGTTTTTGTGTTATTTTGTCTCCTTAATGCATGTTTTTTTGTTGGGTTTGTGTGTTTTTTCCCATTTCTATCTTTGACGCATGCAAAGTCGGTCTCTAGTCGCACGTCATTCGATTTATGCATGCAACGTCACACATTCTTATTTCAAGTTATTGCATAAGTTGATGCAGTAGTATCGATGATATTAGCGATGTCGCATGTAGGCATTTTACTTAACTTAATGTTTATCTTTGCGACCTCATTTTATCATCGGTCATGATATCGGTCTTGTCGACTCATCGGTAACGTCGCTGGTAAATGTCGACGCCGCCACTGGTTCAGATCGATATGTTCCTGCAACACATGATCGACGTCGCACGTTGTTCTTATAAGGATAGTTTACCATAAACATATTGTTCACTTCATATACAGGACTAATGGCTGGTGAAGGATCCTCTAGGTGCCCATTTTTCCAGGTATTTTACCATTTTACATAATATATTTACTAATATATATGCACACTCTACCTAAATTAATTTTTATTTGTATTAATTATAAAGTTCTCCGCACAAAGGAGAAACCATGAACCGGCCGTGTTCGACATTGAAAACCATACAATGGTTACAGAAAACCCACGTTTCCACTGCACTTTGAAGTAGCAAAACTTTGGGAAAACCCCAACTTTGGTAAGGACTAAAACTAGCAAATAATTAAAATCTTGAAATTATTTGATTTTCAGTTAATACTATTTGTTTATAATTGCATATATTTGTTCATAATGATTTTTTTTCTAATTAGTACTTCCCGATTGAAATTGTACAACTTCTGTCGAATGAGAAGACCCTCGTTGTGATAAAGTGCTACGGGAAAGAATGGCACGAGAACTACTTGGGGCAAGGGAAGATCAAGGACCTGTCCCCGAAGTTCCATTCCGGCAACAACCTGCACATTGGAGACACCTTGTTCTTCGAGATCATAGAAGTTGGGGGCCGATTGTCACTACTGCAAGACATGGGTAATTGCACCGGTAATTTAGGGCAATAGCACCGGTATTTTGGCCCACCAAAATGCCATATTTTGGCCCACCAAAATGCTGTATTTTGGCCCACCAAAATGCTGTATTTTGGCCCACCAAAATACCGGTGCGTATGTATAAGGGTGTAAAAATGCCACAAATTTGTACCGGTAAAATGAACCGGTGTAGGTTATTATTTGCACCGGCATCTTAGGCCGGTGTATAAATTTTGGAATCACAATATATCTGCACCGGTATTATTTGGAACACCGGTGTAGATATTTTGCATTGGTATTTAACCTATGAACCGATGTAAAACTGTGATTTGTACACCGGTATTAAATATAACACTGGTTTTCTTTTGTAGTCGGAATATAGTTTTTTTGCACCGGAATGCACCAGTATTTTTTTACACCGGTATTACTATACGTTTATGCACCAGTATTATTTAAATAATTAAAAATAAATTATTTAAAATGTGAATTTTTTTACACCGGTACATGCATTTTATACCGGTGTATTATTTGGATAGATTTTGCAATGCCTAATTTATTTTCCGATGGTCCCTCCCGAATCATTTCCATGGCAACGACAGCCAGAGATACTTGTGAACTATTATAAATTGGAAACTTTTGAATAGGTAAGAAATTTGAAATATTCTATTACAAAAATATCGCTCGCAAAACACGCGAACATTATTCTAACTATGAAATAGAAGAAGTGTCTTAACCATGGAATGAAACAAAGTCAAAAATCACACAAGTTTAGTATAACCAAACAACATACATAGAATTCTAATATCATCAGCCATTCAAAATAAACCACCAACCTATTATGTCGTTCTTATCATCCAGAAGTTGCAACATGGTGTTCGCCTGCTGTTGGTAATCTCCGAGCCAAGCCCCACACCATCTCTCTGCTACACCTTGAATTTCGTACACATGGTACGTCCCTTTAGCCTCCGGGAAAATCTATTAATTTTAAACTTACATTGTTAGTCAATAATGTTGCATTTATTCGAGATTAATAATAACAAATTTTGAGATGCAAGATTTACCTCCAAGATATTGTTTGTCTCTGGGTGATTAACAAATTCTTCCATGAAGAGCATAATGGAGTGCTTGCATTGCCATGAACCATTCTGGGTTCGATGTTGCACCAGAAAGGTAAATGTAATTACTAACCCTAAATATATAATTTGAGGGATGAAATGACAAAATGACTTACCATGATGTTGTTGATTTTCCAAGTGTAGTCGGGTTCTGGCTTTGTCTTTCTCTCCTCCCTTTGGTATGCACAAGCAAGCCTGTCAAGAAAGTAAATTAAAATGGTTACTTATTCCCGTATATTACCAAACTAGGATTTTTTATTTGATTGATTGAAATACCAAGAAATGACCCTGAGTTTGACCAAGTTTGTTAGTTTGATACCCCCTGACAATGTGTCCAAAGTGAAAACCTCCTCCGTTCGGGGACACATAATGATGAGGTACCAATGATCGCTTTCGAAAAATTATGTTAACAAATTAATGAAACGGAAGTGGTTTGAAATGTGAATATAATTATCAAGAAGAAGTACTTACATTCTTATGTAGGGTACGATGTAGAATCAGCATCCATTGCCTTCATTGTTTCCCAAATTTTTTTGAAATGAAGTTCGACCTCCTGCTCAAAGTTGTTCAGGTTTCCATAGTTGGATGGGTAGAATTAGACGTGGCCTGAATTAGTTTCCCATTTTTCTCCCACATGTGCCTGTAACGTTAATCATACATGAAAATGAATTCTTGATAATTTTTTATAAAAAAATAAGGTTGTAAGTTTTGAAACTCACCCCATCCACACATCGACCTGTGCATTATCGATCCAGGTCATCGAACGCATGCTCCCCAGTTTCTTCCCGAACTCGACCAGAACTTCTATTCCAACACCGCATGTGTAATGGCGTGTGAATGTTGATGGTCGGAACACTAGGAAGAACATGCAGTCCTTATTCTTTATTATTTCGTTAGATGGTCTCCTCTGGGCTGTCTCTTTGGCTGAGGAACTACTACCGTACTTGCTGTGGGAAAGATGAGGAACAACCACCATTGTGGATAAACCCGTCTGAGTTCCCCTGTACCTGCCTGGGTGCTCCTTCTTCTTTGTCACTCTTATGAGGATGTCTTCACTCGGATACAGTTCCAATGCTCTTTTTTCCTTAAGCTCGTTCAATTTCAACTAAGAATCACATAGGAACGTAATTTTTTATATGAATAATGTGAAATAGACTTAAAAGTTAATTTAAAGGGGTCAATTTTGGCCTAACTTACAACGCCAGGTGCAATCTTGTCAACCTCTTTCGATGTGTATAACCCTTTCTTATCTTTATTTGCCTCACAGTAGACAAGATATCTGTCAAGTGTGAAATTATTTTTGACTGAGTTGTTTCTCAATATCCTCGTCAGTGAATCCTTGGGCGGTTAACCTCATTCTCTCCTTCTCCTTCAACTGCTTAGTCAATTTATCACGGAAGTATTGATTACCCCTTCTGCCTCTGTGGTGCATGTAATTCATACCCTTGTTGCGTTCAATATTTGTCACCATGAGCCTCTGTTATTGTTATAAATAAAAATTTAGTTGAATAGAATTTGTGGGAAACATAGCTCTTAACAAATATTAATTTTTTCATCTTACCTAAAAATCCCAATGCCGGCGCCTCTTTTCAAACAAGTGTCATTCATCTCCATCCATCCACTTGTACTTATCTCATGCCAATATTCTTGTTTTATTGATACCTTTGTCCACGTCGTGAATAAACCTATTTGCCACCTTTGTCTTCCAATTCCTATGTTGGTTTTTTGCCCTCTCTGTAACCTCCTTCTTCAGTATTTCTAGTTGCTTGTCTGTCACAGGTATTTCAATTGTGAAGTGCTCCTAGAACGAATCATATGAAAAGGCATGTTATTAATCACATCTTCACTAAGACTTTACCATGAATAAAAATTTTTAATTACAATTTTTGAGAGTCTTACCAAAACATCCTTCCATGCATTTTCCTTAATATCATCAGGGACATCACTCCAGTGTTCACATGCGCCAAATCTGATGCGGCGCTGGAAAGCGTAATTGTCATAAGCGTGCCACACTGACCAATTCTTAATGCATACCACTTGATTCCCACGGAACTCAAACATAACAGGAGTTGGAGTGTTATTCTTTGCCAACATCACATACTGGCACGTGCTAGTTTCTCGCCTCCTCAAATAACGTGTTGTAGAACTTGATCAACAAGTTCATAAAACTTTTGAGCAAAACATGGCATAGAAATTGAAAATTTCATACATGAAACTACATTATGTAAGGCATTAAATTTTATATAACATGGCATAGAACTTGAACAATTAAGGCATGAAACTTGATATAGAATGAAATGGAACCTTATAAAAGTTGATAGGTCTTTGGATTCATAAAATAGGTATACAACTGAGCAATTATCACTCCCCCCCAACATGACTATCAACATTATCACCAACAAAAAACTATAGTACTACATCACCCATCCACAAAAAATGCAAAACATTTACTCCCCGCAATTGTATAAACATACCATTCAAGTTACCCTTTCAACTTTTTGTCAATTTACATGTTTTTGTTCATAGAGGCAGTCGATCGATCATGTATTGTGCATGAGGGATGGAATGATTTTTTGAAGAGAAATTGATATGGTAACCCATGGTAACATAGTTAACTTCACTAATGGAGCATTTTTGTTGCTACTCCCTTTTGTCGAAATCGACAAGAATGGAATGGGATGATGAACTCACCAAGTACTTTCTTCTCTCGCCAAGTTCCTCTCTCATTTTTGTTGCTCCACACTTTATATGGATACAATGGTTGATGAGGATTTACAATGGTTGATGAGGAGTGGTGGTGGTTCAATTAAGTGTGGATTGAATTATTGGAGTGGTGGATGACGGTTTTGAAAGAGAATTTAAAGGTGTTGATGAGAATATGAGGAGTTGTGGGAGTTATGGCCGTTGGAAACAGTTTTGGGTTCATATGAAACGTTTTTTACACCAGTAACATGTACAGTACCGGTGTGAAATTAGTGAAAATGGGTACGAAGTTTGGCTAACTGCTTAGCACCGGTACGTATACCGGTGTAGAAAAAAAAGAAAAAAAGAGCTACATGGAGGTGCTTTAAATGAATTTTTCATTGACCCGAGAGGAACACATGAAAATTTTGGCTAGCTGTCATACACCGGTAACAAGTGTCGGTGTATAAAATGCAAATACCAGTGTAATACTTCACAAACAGCAGTAGCGTGCGGCTGCTTTAAATATTTTTTTTGGAAAAAATGTTCAACCACTTCTGAAATTTTAGACTAATTGTTCTGCACCGGTATATGTACCAGTGAAAATTCAGAAATTACCAGTGTAAAATGTTTCGCACCTTATCAAAAATCAAAGAAATTGAAATTTTTGAAATGCGCACCAGAAAATTGAACACATACACTGGTACTTGTTCAATATTACCGGTGTTAAAAAAATTGTTATTTATTTAAATTCCCACTTATTGCATTTACCTCCCGTGCATTTTTAAAACAACCCCAATTAATGAAATTGATGTTTAATTATTGTGAATAGACATTGTACTAGTTGTTTCATGTAATATCAACCACACACGTACGTTGACATTTCTAAGCATTGTTTAATTTCATAAAATTTGCATATTGGCCCCCAAACATTTCGTTCCACCCCTTGAAGCTTGTTTCCACCGGCCCAAATGGAATTTTAAGATGCTCCAGATTGAATAAGTAATGTTTCTGTACCTCAACGGTACCAAGGAACCCGTTGAATTGATTGTAAGCATTTATTGCAATTAGGTCCCCCAACTTGTGACATGACATTACGACGTGTTAGGAAACTACATAAATTACCAAATTTAATATTCTGGGTTTAAATCATAATTGCAACATATTTGTGCCTAGGTGGTATTCGTCTTGAAGCGCTAGTAGGTGTTGTAAAGTAAACGGCAAGGGTTTACTTCAATGTTTCTATGTGTAATCTGAACATCTTCAAAACAAAATACGGAGTACGGACCCGTTCGTTTCCCCACATGTTTTACTTGGAAATATAAAAGGGTTTCTTTGTGAACCATCTGGTTCGATCGGATTGCAATTTCAATTTACGAGTAAACTTTTTACTTTTTACAATTTAGTCCCTCCAAGAATCTTGGACGGAATATAAAATTGGCTCCACATATATGCAATTCAATACACAACGATCATGTTAATGTATTTGTAGACCCTACTAGTGGACGGAAGGCCCTGTAAAACCAACAGTGAATGTTTGCACTATATTTTCCAAAATTATAAATTTACCCACAAATTTACTTGGGGAAACTCCATAGCTCCCAATGCTACAGAAAATTTTAATTCTAACCATTCTTGGAATATAATGCACCAAATTTGGCGGTCCTGAAGTAACCACTTAGGCCAACTACGTTCGGTCTATCTTTTTTATCGTCTTGAGTGTATTTGTCCAACAGAATTTCAATAAATGCGGTGTACAAATTTTTTATTAGACTTATCATCGTGCATGTTTGTCAAAAGTAAAAATGTCAAATTGTCTAAGTGCAACACAATCAAAGTTGAGTACGGAATCTACTCTTCCTAACTGCTACTACAAGTTTTCTACGAATAATAACGAGAAAATGGTTCTACCTCGTCAGCTGGTCCTGTTGCATCACCATCACGGGTACTTGTGCCAACGTCCATGTCCTCGACATTGCCTTCGTGGAAGGTTGGGAAATTTCCGACTGCTTTCACAATATTAGGAAATTGATACGTCATAACCTTGGCCATATGTTCGTGCCAGGATCTTTGATATTTGGATTCTTCAAGTAAGTTTGCTACATCGACCTCCAATGCAGCAACTCTGGATTCAATAGTAGCGACAGACGTGTTAGATGTCTGTCTATAGAAAGATTCCATGCAAATATTATCCATTGGTTGGCCATAAATGTCATGTGCACGGGCACTAACTCCTGCTCTTAAACAAAGCCCATAGATGATACTGCAATAGGCATAAGATCCCATCTGATCTCGTTCCCTTTGCAACATAGGACAAATTCAACAACCAACATTCCATCGAAGCTCCCTTTTTATTGCATACAAGAAGGTGAGGCGAAGTTTGTGAACTTCTGTGTTCACAGTTAATGGATGGATTCTAGACACCACAAAGTGATACCACCCATTCATTTCCGGAGTTGGAGTTTTCCTAGGTATGTTGCTCCAACCAGGTTTGACCAACTCATCTATGTCTGTACCTGTCCTAGTTACTGTCCCAACAATCTCCTTCTCAATTGGTTGTTGTAGAATATAGTCGTCATCACCTAGAAAATAGAGTGCGAGAAACTCGCCCTCATCATTTGGAACATTCAGCAACCCAAACAAGCCATTGATAGATTATGGTGTCACAGGGACAGTTTTACCTCTACAATACACGTGATTGTAGCTCAGCTTGCACTTAAAGTTTGCAAAGAACTCACTTACAATGGTCAGGTTGAATGGTTGCGGAGTCTCGCGAAATTTTTCCCACCCAAGCTTCCGGATAGTTTGTTCGAATGGGGGAGATGCTTCAATTCCTCTCTCTATGTGATTATGGCATCCTTTGTAAGATTCATGGACCAACCTAGCCTCCTCGGACACAAAGGTACCATCCGGGTAAGTGTACGATGATACTTTCGACAATGATGGGGATGGTGAATGGCGTATCCTTTTCAAATTGAATTTGAGAGGCATTTCCTAAAAAACACATAGAAATATTTCATCAAACACCTCACATGCAAGTCAAGATATTCATAATGTCACACTCTCAATGATTCTATTTCATATGCAATTGCTAATTAATCATACCATAGAGGCATTGAAGTGGTTTACCTGATTATATGCCAACCTACGCAGGATTTCAACAAAGATGGGTAGTGATGAAGATGGTATTGAGTGAGAGATATAAATTTGGTACTTTGAAAATGGGGTGCTGAGAGGGTTTTAAATAATGGAATGTTTTTTTATACACCAATATTCTACATATACCGGTGTAAAATGAGGTCTAAAGCAGCTGCTTTAGGCTGTTTAAATATATATAAAATCTGTCTAATCCAACCCGAGAGTAAATTTTATAAATTTTTTCTAAGTACCAAGCACCGGTACAATTATCGGTGCAAATTTAACAAAAAGCAGCTGTGTTAGGCTGCTTTAAATGCAAAAAAATAGCATTGTTGGACCCGAAAGAAAAAAAAAATTTAAAAATCTAAGTATTGTGCATCGGTAGGAGTACCGATGAGTAAGTACAAAACAGAGTACCTCCCCTATTTTTCTACACTGGCAATCTCATCTTTACTGGTGTAAAAAACCAGCACCTAGTAGAAAATTTATTTAAATTTAAAACACATTTTCACCGATTCAATTCATAAACACTCCATTGAAATCATGGATCATACCAACCAATTCTAAAAGAGTGTCAATTAAATACATTGCACGCAAAAATGCTTAATCATTATACAATTTTTCACAAAACATGGTTACAAAAACAACGACCAGGAATGACCAGTCTATCACTTCCGCTTCAAGACATTGTCCCCACCTACTATTTCACCTCTCTCATCAACCCATAACCCATCACCATGAGAAAGCCTTCCAACAACGGGTCCCCCAACATCTTCTAAACCAGGAAATACTGATGGAAACTCAGGACAATCAGTTATGGCGGGATGATCAATCTCCTCATCAAAGTAAAACTTCTTCCCATGCAACACCACATGATACTTCTCATTCGAAGGATCCTTGATGTAAAAAACATAGCGTGCCTGAGTAGCTAAGATGAAATGGTCATCTTCATATCCTACACGATTCAAGTCGACAACCGTGAACCCCATGGGCTTCTCAACAACAACACCTTCCATCCAACGACACTTGAAAACAACATTGAAATCTACATAATCCAACTCCCAAATTTCCTCAATCGCCCCATGGAAAGGCATCACTGCAACAACCAAATGTTTATCTCTCTTGCTTGCATGCCACATGTATTCAGATTCAATATATACACCACTATTTTTAGTGGTGCTCTTCTCGTCCATGGCCAATGTTGAGAAACTAAAGCCATTAATTTCATAACCAAGGTATCGTCTAACGGTGTAGTTAGGCTTCCTTGCAAACGCCTAGAGGTTACTGGGCATCTCTTCGACATTACAACAATTGTAAAACCAGTTAACAAACCTTGAATGCTTGACCTAATTTTTTTTCGGGGGCCAGTCTGGATGAATCTCTTCCAACAGAGAAACATGCTCTCAACATATGTTACAGTCTCGCTACTATTACGCAATACATACAGGTGAACAGCCATCAACTCAGCGTGATAGGGTGTATGAAGAACGTGGAATCTCATTCCACATTTTGCAGTGGGGTCCACCTGGAACACCAACCGCTCTTCTTCCAAATAAGTTCATTGTACAATACTCGATGATCTATTCAGTGATGTACCTCTGAACAAATGAGGCATCGAGCCGACTATAATTATGAACATAACCCTTGAAAACAACCATGTGACGCTCAAAGGGGTACATCCAATGCATTCCAACAGGCCCGCACATGCGTATCTCCCTAAACAAGTGTACCACTAGGTGCATCATGATGTCTAAGAATGATAGGGAAAAATACTTCTCCAAATGACATAGAACAACAGTAGCCTCTCGATCAAGTTCATCTAGATGTTGCCTACTAATATTTTTCCTGCATATCAAGTTGAAGAAGAAACACAAGCGCATAACTGAAATCTAACTTCCTCTTCCAAACACCCACATATTGCTACGTGCAAAAGTTGTTGCATAAGGACATGACAATCGTGTGATTGCAAAGCATTTAGACGCAACTCATCATTCATAAACCGACTAACATTAGAGGAATAACTGGAAGGTACCTTCATTCCTTGGATGCTCTCACACACCGACCTCCTCTCAGCAACTGACTGATTATAAGGAGCAGGTAAGTTTGCTTCCCTCTTACCTCCGGTTCCAGATCCAACCGTATACCAAGGTTCACAAAACATTTCCTCACATTCAAGCAACCTTAGTGTTCCCGGGAATGTTTAGAAGCGTCCCAACGAGACTCTCGCATGCATTTGTTTTCTATATGCGTGACATCTAAACAATGGCGAACCTCCAAATTTTTCCAGTACAGAAAATCGAAGAAAATTGATCGTTTCTTCCACGGTCCGTCTACAGCCCCACCACACTTTGATAACTTCTTACCGAGAACAACATTCAATTTCTTCACCTTGTTGTGAATAGCTACACCGGTAAAAGGTTTGGGTGTCTTTCTCCTCTCCTTCCCACCAACAAATACAACCGCATTCTCCCGCAACTTGTGACCTACATGCAGGAACTTCTGGTGACCTAAATAAACAGTCTTCCGCTCATTCCTCAACTGATGGTAATCTGCTCATCCTCACAAATTGGGCAAGCCTTGTGACCCTTGACCACATACCCGGAAAGGTTACCATATGCCAAGAAATCATTTATGGTACAAAAAAATATCGCCCTCAATGTAAACTCTTCACCACTACAACCAAACATTAAGGCGCCTTCCGACCAAAGCACCTTCAAATCTTCTATCAAAGGGGAAAGATAAGTGTCTATGTCATTTCCAGGTTGTTTTGGGCCTGAAATCATGATGGGCATCAACACATATTTTCTCTTCATGCACAAGTACGGAGGAATATTGTAAATGACAAGCATAACCGGCCAAGAACTGTGTTTCGAGGACATATTCTCAAATGGGTTCATACCATCAGTACCAAGAATATCTCAAATTCCTAGGTTTGGATGCAAAGTGTGGATACATCCTGTCAAATTTCTTCCACTGGTTCGCACAGCCGGGTGTCGAATTATATCATCATTTTTACAGCCTCCCCTATCAATGCACTATTTCAAGTTCTTTGCATCATTTTCATTCTTAAACAACCTTCTCAACCTCGGAATAATGGGAAGATACCACATACATTTGGCGGGCACCCGCCTCCTCACCGGCACAACATGCTCTCCACTGACAACTACATTTCTCTTCTTCTTATAACGTGACACATTACATACTGGACAAACAATCTTATCCTTAAGGTCACCCCTATATATGACACAATCGTTCGGACAAGCATGTATCTTTTCATACTCCAATCCCATCGGACACAAAATTCTCTTAACTTCATAAAGGTTATCAGGAATCCCGTTACCTGTTAGAAGCTTTTCATTCAAAAACTTAAGCAATTTATTCATGCTAGTATCACTCCATGACCCTACACCTTTCAAATTAAACAACTCCATTAAACACGGCATGATCGTGTCTTTCTTCTCGCAACCGGGGATACAATGGTGTATTCTTCTCACCAAGGAAGTTAGCCAAAACCTCGGGTCTCCCTCTAAACTCAATAACAACCTCCTCGCACATGTCACCCAACATAGAATCCCCAAATCACTCTCCCTCGCTACTAACTTTCACTTCTAGTGGTGATTTTTCCCCATGAAAGGTCCACACAACATAATCTTTCGCAAACCCCCGGCTATACAAATGGAGTTTCAGGATGTCCTTCTTATCAATACGAATTTGATTTCCACAATCACGACAGGGACATAATATTGACTTCTCTCGACTAAAAGCATGCTCCAAGAACTCATCCACGAACAAAATATATTTATCGCTCACCCTACTAACGTTGGCATACACATGCTTACGGCTCTTGATGACACGATACAACTCTACATATCAATAAATGTCCAACAATCAAACTTCAACACATTTAATACAATAGAATCTTTCATGATGACTTCCTAATCATGCAATATCATAAATGCACAATATACACCAATATTCCACATTACAATTACAACACTCTTAACATGTCCAACACTATAGGAATCAAAAGTTATAGCCTTATAACTACAACAACCTTGAGAACAAATCACAAACTAATATCTATAATTCTACCTCAATCACCATCAATTGATCAAACACAAATGTAAATATCTCTACTAACCAAAACCATACATGAAATCCTTAATATCCATAAATGTAATTCAAAAAAAGGTACCTTGAAGGGTCTTCCTTGTGGAGAATTCAATACCTTCCTCAACCAAAAAATATCATTAATGAACCTCTTCTTTCAAAAATCTCATTTTTAACCCACTTAAAAAAAGGGTAGGTGAGCATTTAATGCAAATTTCTACACCAGCATTTAGACTTTACCGGTGCATTTGTAGCCTTTTAAATCGGTAAAATCAGTTACTGGTGTAGATATTTAGTTAAAACCCACATATTTTCTTGTCCTGCACCGGTACAATCACA
The DNA here is from genome assembly GCA_037428765.1 of Rubia yunnanensis. Classification (NCBI taxonomy): domain Eukaryota; kingdom Viridiplantae; phylum Streptophyta; class Magnoliopsida; order Gentianales; family Rubiaceae; genus Rubia; species Rubia yunnanensis. The sequence goes on along the minus strand of CM075061.1, from coordinate 112,756,287 downwards.
GTGTCGGTGCGAAAACTAATAGTTTTGGCGCCAAATTTCTGCAATAAGAAAAAATATTTGCACCAGTATTAAGAAAATACCGGTGCGTGTTCAATTCCTACACTGATTCTAATAGTAACCGGTGTACAAATGCAATTTTTTTCCTGCATTTTTTAATTCTACCACTGGTAATTTCTCATTACCGGTTTAAGAAGTTGTCCTCTTGGTGCCAAATTAATTAAAGAAAGAAATAAGTATACACCGGTAATCTTGTACCGGTGCACATGTTAGCAATTGCACCGGTTGAAATACCTATTCGGATAATACCAGTGTAAAATATTTGATGTTGGTACACCAGTATAACCAACATCGGTGCAAAAATTGGTGAACTGTACACCGGTTGACAGGATACCGATGCGTATGTACTTATTTGCTTTAGTACTGATGTTAACATGATAAATACTGGTGCAAATGGTTACATACGCACCGGTATACATGTACTCATTAATTTATACTATTGTGTATGTACCTATTTTCCAGCAATGTGTTTTCAAGGTTATCATAATTCGAGCGGCTTGATTTTCTTGTAATTTCTATTCTAATAATGGAACTAAGACATTTATTATTGACTAAATTATTTTTTTAGTCCCCCTACAAAGTATCTTATACCATGTTTTGGTCCTTGTTTGCAAATCAACCCTTAGACAGTACCCCACAAATTCAGAACGATTTGTTTGGTCCCCAAAGGTGATTTTCATGTGAGACTAAATGGTTTTCTGGTATAGCCAGGGGTATAATGGTAATTTTACTAATTAAAAAATATTTCTAATTAAAATTTCCTAATTTTAATATTTTCTTTTCTTTATTTTTTCACCGTCGTATTTCGCCGCCGCCTTCTACCGCGAAATTCTGCCGCCTTCATCCTCAACCTTCATCCCCATCTTCATCCTCGCCTTCCGCTGCCTTCATCCTCGCCTTCCGTCTTCCGCTGCAGCAACGGTGGCGGAGCTGGTTTGGGATTTCCTCTACTAGACAAAGAAGGGCAGAGAGAAGGCCTTCTTAAGGAAACTGAAATGTGAATGATGCGGCAATACAGGCGCAGCTGACGCTGTGGCAATCACAGTGGACTTGCGATTGACGGCACAGTGTAGGCATGCAGCGGCGAGTAAGGTGTCACAGCGGAAAACTGGGCTAGTGGTAGAGCAACGCAATTGAGGGCGTCTGATGCAATTACGATTTTAGGGATTTTGAATTGTTAGATACATTGATGCACATAGTCATCTTCTTCCACCTAGCGGAGACGAAGCATCGGTGGCAGAGACGAAGCGGCGGCGGCGGAGACGGCGATGAACACGAACTGCATCGAAGAAGACGAAGGTTTTATTTTCTTTTTTATTTTTTTAAACTCACGGGTATAATAGTTATTTTACATATTTTGATCAATTTTATCGTTGACTTTCCCTAAAAACCACTTTGTGGACCAAACAATCGTTCAGAATTTGCGGGGTACTGTCTAAGGGTTGATTTACAAATGGGGACCAAAACATGGTATAAGATACTTTGTAGGGGACTAAAAAAAACAATTTAGTCTTTATTATTAATATTCGAAGTTTATGTACTAATTATTTTGTGAGGAGATTTTCATTATTGATGTTTTTCTAATAATTTTATTACCTTTTTTGAACAATATGTAATTGACTATACGTACGATTTGATTTGTGCGTGATTTTTAAAAACATTTCCAACCGTACCATTAAAAATATTTTCTTGTGATTTTCCCTGTTAATTATTCAACATTTTTCAATCGTAACATAACAAAACGGACCTTATGAAATTTTAAAATAATAAATTGTAACATAACAAAACTTAACAAAACTCCTCTTTTTTCATAGTCAATCCTTCTCAACTTTATCATCTAAAAGTTCTATATTTAATTATCTGCGACGTCAGTCATCCATCTCACGCTCTGTCGGTAACAACGACAGAATACGTGATTTCAGCCACAATTGTATTACATCAATGCGACGTCGCAAGAACATCAGTAACATTATTTACTTTGTATGTTAACCTTTTACTTCGGTTCAAATAATAACCGAGGTAAATAATATCTTTTACTTCAAAAACATTAAAACTGAGGTAATAACTTTTTACATCATTTTTTTGAGCTAAGCCAAAAAAACCTAGGTAAAAAGGATGAAGTAATATGTTCAATTTCTTGTAATGTATTTATCAAAGTAACTGAAATTTATTTTAATTTCATTCTATTTAATTGAAATTAATTAAACTAATTTAATTTTAATAAGATGAATCTTAGCTTAATTTAGTTCAATTATTACTATTTTAAATTTTCTTAATTTAATTTCATTTAAATTCAATTTATTTTATTTTATTTTCATTTCAATTAAGTTCATTTTAATTAGTTAATTTGGATCTTGTTTACTTGGGAAATACGGTCTTTCCATATGTTTATGGAAAGACGGAGTTTAATTATAATAATAAAAGGTAAAAGGTCTTAGTTGCAATATTACAAATTTATAATGCAACGTGTAATAGTTATAAAGTTTATAGGCAAAGTCTTGGGAAAGACGGTCTTTCCATAGGCTTATGGAAAGACGGGGTTTGATTAGAATAGTAAAAGGTAAAAGGTCTTAGTTGCAATATTAAAATTTTAGTATGCAATATGTAGTAGTTATAAAATTTATAACCCGGTTCATGCAACCCAAAAATTTTATCTTCATTTCTTCTAATTTACACTTTAAACCTTGGTCTTTCCATAACTTATGGAAAGACCGTCTTTCAAGAGACGAACTCAAGTTTATAACCCGACTCATGCAATCCAAAAATTTTATTTTCATTTCTTCTAATTTATATTTTAAACTTTGATCTTTCAATGAAGTATGAAAAGACCGTATTTCAAGAGACGAACTCATATTATTAATCACATTTTTCAATACATAGTTTTCTTGAAGGGGTTTCATTTGAACCTTTAATAAATTTACTTACAGTTTTTGTAAGATAAAACCATGTTAATGGGGGGAGATTATCTCCTAGGCCGTAAGTAAATAAATAAATTTACTTATACATATCACCTTGAATAGGGCTCGTGTTGTTGTGAGTCTGATGGCCTCTCTTATAAGTTATAAAACTATCATGATCTTTTTAATTTTATTTTTTTATATAAATTTATATTCATATATGATATGTTTAAATTAAATGGGTCATCATTTATTTCTTAATTTATAAGAAGGTCCATATTTCCTAACACTAAGCCTGTTATTTTGTTAAGGAAATGGAAACTCTTTCCTTGTAGGAAATGTTATACATGGTAGTTAACTTATAGAATTAGTTTCCGTATGGAATTAGTTATAGATGGTAGTTTTCTTATAGACTTAGAATCATATTTTGATTTGTTGTATTCCTATATATGATAATTCTCATCATTGATAATATCAATGCACCATTATACTTATATGTGGTGACAACAAGTTTATATGAGACAATAATCTTCAAAAACCACAAAATCTTATAAAAAGAGAACTGACTCAGTATAATATTACTCGTATGAATTATCTTTGACTATATACAGATGTAGTTAAAAGATAGCAGTAGCTCAGTCGTTTTTGGTGTCCGTGTGAAAGCTTTATATTTAATTACTAATTTGTTGAAATTGTGAGGAAGAAACAGTTATATTGATCAGTTATATTGATCAGAAGCCGGCAAAAACTAAAAAGAATCCAATATAAATGTGTACATCAAACACTAATCTATATCACCGGAGAAGCTAAGGCAAATTGGATTGAACCAGTTCCCATCTTAACTTTCCAAACCCTAAATTTTTCTCAACAACATCGAATTCTTTTGAGCTAAAATTACTACTTTCCAATCATTTTGCTCCAATTTATAACTAGAAGCAGATGGGATTGAATTCTGGATCATCATCAAGTGAAGAAATTGGCGATCAATCTGATGATCAGAAAGTAATCAATGAAAATGCGGTGCCGGCTAGCCGGTTTTATGAGTGCACTTACTGCAAGAGAGGCTTCACTAATGCTCAGGCGCTGGGAGGCCATATGAACATTCACAGGAAGGAAAAGGCACAAGCTAAGCTGCAGAACTCGGCAAATAAGCGACAGTCCAGCAAATCATACGAAGATCTCGCGAATTGTGGTACTAGTACAACCTCTCATCCCAGGTACCATGAACATGATCAGCAGCAAACTCAAAACTATGAAGTTCCTGTTCGAGATCAGCAGATGATTGATAATTACAGTTACCAGCAACACTACTACTTTCCGGCCCCGAGACCAAACCCTAGATATGGTTCGCAGTATGATGGTGTCGCGCCCGGAAATGAGAATCCTTACTTGCTTGATCAAGATCATGTGGATCTTGGCCATGTTAACAGAGATGGTACTAACAATACGTGTCCGGAGAGTGAAGTTGACTTGGAACTTCGACTAGGTCTAACCCTGTAATGAACCAAGTACCAACTGATCAGGTGTATCTTTAGCTTGTTCCTCATATTGAGGGAAACAAAGATATGGTCATCTGTAGAGATTGAGGGTGATTTTTTCCATTTATTTTATATATTCAATTTGTTCGTTGAATTCGTTAAAGAATCGATCTTGGGATCAATTCGTTTATGGATGACAATTTATATACTCCATCTGTCCCACTATAAATTGATTAATTGTTTTTTGGGATCAAACTTTAAAAACTTTGACCGTAATCTATATATAATAAAAATATTGTGTGAGATCTTGATAGATTCATCTTAACATCTATTTTCAAAATATCATTTTTTTTATGCGACACTATTATAAGTGACTAGAGATATTTACGGTCAAACATGCTTATTGAAGATAGTAAAAAAGCAATTAAGCAATTTTAGTGGTACAAAGAATGTATACCAAATATAGAAGGAAAATGTATTCCTTTGCTCTTCAGTTTTGCTAAGAGTGTTGGACTAATGCACCTTCTGGGGGTTGTACAAATGATAGCAAGCATTGAAGGAACCATATAGATAGTTGCATTGCTGATTAGTTCAGAATGTGTTATGATATTATTTTAAAATTTGATACCATTTAATTCTCCAATCACGTTTTTATTGAGAAATCCTTATGCCTGTAGTTAAGGCTTTACTCTTAAATTTAAGTACTCCTTTCGCCCCACCTCAAATTGCGAAAAAAAATTTTTACGGTTATTAAGAACATGTTTGACCATTAATATATTTAACTACATATAATAGCAGGAAATAAAATTTTAATAATTAGAAACTACTTGTTACGACTAATCCAATCATGCAACATATGATAATATTATTATTTATATATTTATTCAAATATGTGGTCAAAGTTGGATAGGGAATAGTGACATAAAGTGAAGTGTGCCGTTTGAGATGGGACAGAGGGAGCACATGCATTTAGTTCCAATTAAATTCAATTTGGTTTAGTTAATTTTGATAGGCACAATTTCCTTTTTTTGTTGTTTTTGTGAATTTGACACACTTTCCTTTTATGACAAGATTCCTTCAATTTCATCCACTCATTATACTTTTTTTTTCTAAACTTAATTTCATCCACTCATTTCATTCACCTAAATCCAAACACAAAAAAAAGTACATATCTTTTATACACCTTTCATATTACTATTTAAGTTATTGTTTAGAATTTGATATTAGTACTTAAAACCCTACAAGTGTTGCAGTCCCCTCTCCTCCTTGCGCACCCTTCCTCTTCAATCTTTTTTCCCATCTTTCCATTAGGGGAGATGGGGATCAACCGTTTATTTTAGTTTATATTTTTGATATTCAATAAGGTGAGATTTGCCTCCTCGGATTAGTTTTATTCTTCAACTTGTCGATTAGATCGACGTGTTCATGATGATAACTCAATTTAGTTATTCACGTTGATGTATTGTTCCTGATCTGTTTATTCATGTTGTGTGTTCGTCATTTTTTGTTTGGGGCTTTATTTTGGGTTTCCATTAATTTGAATTCGTCAGATAGTTTACAGTTTGGATAAGATAAAATCGTTGTTGGATCAAGTAGTGTTACAATTGTAGAAGATCCTGTTTGGTGCGGTGATATTGATGTGTGGTACGCTCCTCTCTGCCAAGTGGTCATGATTTTCGCGAGAAGCAAGTTAATATCCCCGAGGGCGATGTTACGGCTTTTTATTGGATCTCTAATCTGTAATAGTACAAACGATAAGTCTGATTGACATGTAATTTAGATATCCTAGCAATATGTTAGTTATTGCTCGATGCTAGTTAGATTAGATGTCAATTCCACTCATAGTAATTGTCGTTGAGCATTTTTCTAGCATCTTGGAATGATTAATTTTTAAAAAAAAAAAAATTTGATTTGTTGGAATTTAGATTAACATAGTTCTATTGCTATCTAAGGGGAACGATTTCCCCCACAGGAGTCAGCAGGTGTTTATTATTGGTATGTTTATTATTTTGGTATGTTTATTATTGTTTGTTTGTGTGCGTTTGTGTTTTATTGTCATTGTCATCATAAAAGGTGATTCAATTCTCCATTCCTCATTCATCCAATTTATATATTGGCATGTTAGTTGTTGTTTTGTTTGTGTGCGTGTGTTAACTTTTTGTATAATTACTATCATCATTATAGGTGAAGAATTAAGAATTTCGTGAGTCTACGAGAAATTTAGCCTTTTACTTTGAGATTTTACCTTGATTCCTTGGTATTTTAAAAATAATCGAGATAAAAAGTTCTTTTAATTCGGTTTTTTTTTAATAAAGTAAAAGGTATTTTTTTATCTCGATTAAAAAAATTAAAATAAAAGGTAGATTTTTTACCTCGGTTATAATTTAACAGAGATTAGAAATCATTAAAAACGAAGCAAGTGTTGTAATCAATGGGAATGCAACGTCGATCGTAATGTGTTATTCCAGGATGTAGATTTGTTCATTCCTACCAGCGTCGCTGCATCCATCGGTAAGACCAACGACCAAATGATGAAGTAGGGGAATTCAATCTAAAGTATAATAATGTTTATATTATTCAAATCCTAGAACACGGGAATCAGATAGGATATCATTGACCGGTGCCTCCAAGTGTCATTCACATAAATGACCTTAAAACGATGTGCGTGTCGCTCGCCTTAAGCATCTCAAAGAAAACTACATCATCGGGAACAAGCCATTGTCAGTTTGAAACTTTCCCCATCCCTTTGAGGAAAGGGTCTTGATCTTCCTGTTCCCCAAATAGCTTATGCGCCACTCCACGTCGACGCACTTGGCACGACGGGGACCTTCTTCTCCGGAAGGCGGGCTACCATGTATCGGGGATGTACTAAATCGTAAACAAAAAAATACACTTAATATGGAATGATTAATATATATATATATATATATATAAAGAGATGATTGAAAAGGGGGAAATTAATTAAATGTATCAAGTAGGACTTACCATAGTGGGGAAAATCCCAAAGTTCTGCTGCGATATCCACATATATGGCGTAGGCTTCTAAATTGACGGGATCGGTTCGGCTACCTGATCCCACATGTTGTAGAAAATAAATAAAATTATTTTTTGTGCACATGTATTTATAAAAATAAATAAAAATATTAAATATACATAATTCACAAATCTTATGGTTCGCATCGCTGGATTTCCCGTTGCTCGTCATAAATCCTAAGTGTTATAGCAATGAAACAAAAAAACAATATTAATAGAAATCGCATTGAGGAAATATAGTCATTGGGTTTAATCAAATTGTTTTCGGCTAACAATGCCATATGTGATGTCGATCACTAATCGGATATGCTATCGGTTAGACCAAAACCATAAGACCGGTGTCGAGGACATGACTGTTGTAAACATATTCATGATTGTCACGTAAAGCTGATATTGGTCTTCTTTTGTTTCAAATGACAGCAAAACAGATGGTCTATTGATCCCGATTTCAAATTACAACCCTACTAAAGAATGAATGGTTGGAAGGAAGAGTTGATGTAGCTGACCTCTCGATAAGAACAAGAGCTCAGCTAATAGGCTAGCAACAATGCATGCATCGGGGAATCTGAATCGAACTACAATCACTCAACCCAAATACTATAGAAATACACCAAATAAGAACAATAAATCTAACACGATAACAACTACTAACATAAAAATGCATATTGAAGGAATTTCAAAATACAAATGGACATATATAGAAACAAACTTTGCAAATTTAAGTACCACTTTTTAAAAAGATTACATATAAGAAATCAAATTACATATAAACATCTTGTGCTATAAACTAACTATGAGACACCACAATTGAATCTATTGAAGTGCAGTGGAGTCTGAAACTCCATCTATTTGAATAGTTAGGGATGTCATCCTAAGAACACTGAAACGTGCACCACCAATGAACCCGCGCCACCGAAGTCGGAACCACTACGATCGCACCTTCTTCAACCACCTACGGGTTGGGAAACCATAGCGGAGACCACCACCACAATCCCATAGTGTTGGATAATCTCTATTGAGAAATTGCTCTAATAATCACAATTCTTGATAGGGGTGAGGTTTTAACCCTAGACCTTTTTGTTATAGAGAGTGTGGATTACCACTAAACCAAGACCAATTCACAAGTTAAGTACCACTTTGAATCCCATACATATAACAACAATGTGACATAAAAACATACAAGAAATAGATTCATAGTTTCACAGCATATGGTTTAGGAAGACATACCTCTTGAAATTGACCTTTGAAGAGGTAGGCTTTTTGAAAATGGGGGGAAGATGAATAGTTTGAATCATTTCTAAGGATGAATACACGCACACACATACACACACACACACACACATATATATATATATGCTAGAAAATGACCAACGTCATTTTGAATGACTAGTTATTTTGGATAGTCTGCCAATGGCGTGCAATGTCAGCCGCCTTGTCGGCATAATCGATAGTAAATCATGATACATGTGACGTTGGTTATAATGTATTATGGGCCAACCGATTTTTTGGCCCACTAGCATGTAACTGGAAATTTGGCCCATCCAGTTTGCCTTACTATATATCTATCTCAAAAATGATTTATCACATATGTTGGTAATAAAAAAATATTTATATGGGTCAATCGTAAATAAAGGTCAAACATTTTGTCATCTATTAAGCCATGATTTACCTTAGATGAGTAAAGGTCAGACCATTTGTCATCTATCGAGCCACAGTAGACCTAAGATAAGTAAAGTTCAAACCTTTTGGCAATCATGCTAGTAAAACGGTAGAATTCAAGCCACGGTTAACCTAAAAGAAGGTCAGATTTTTTGTCATCTATATTGGTAAAACAATAGAATTCGATCCATGGTTAACCTAAGATGAGTAAAGGTCGAATCTTTTGTCATCTATCGAGCCACAGTTGACCTAAGATGAGTAAAGGTCAAACCTTTTATCATCTATGTCGGTAAAACAATGAAATTCAAGCCACGGTTGCCTAAGATGAGTAAAGGTTGAACCTTTTGGCATATATCGAGCCACGGTTGACCTAAGATGAGATCGAACCTTTTGTCATCTTTGTTGGTAAAACAATATAAGTCGAGCCACAACTGACCTAAGATGAGTAAAGGTCGAACCTTTTGTCATCTATCAAGCCACAACTAACCTTATATGAGTAAAGGTTGAACCTTTTGGCATCTATATTGGTAAAATAATATAATTCGAGCCGCGGTTGAACTAAGATGAGTAAAGGTCAAACCTTTTATCATCTATCATGGTAAAAAAATAAAAATTAAGTCACAGTTGACCTAAGATGAGTAAAGGTCAAACCTTTAGGCATATATTTTGGTAAGAGAAAGTCTCAGGAAATGCGGCATTTCCATACGCTTATGGACAATCCATCGTACTTTTTACCTTGAATGGTGTAATTTTTTATAGAATTTAAATATTACATTTAAAATTTTAAAACAAGTAATAATGTTATTTGAACGTGAAAATATTAAAATTTATAATATTAAAAAAAATTAATCCATACTTTATTAATAACTAGTAATTACAAATAGCTCTTCCTAGTTGAAGAGCATAGTTATAGACTACAGACAAAGAGTTTCTACCTACCTTTTTAACATAGAAGCTTGTAAAATTCAGATTTAGATAGAAAAGTACATCTAGAACTAAGCTTTTAATTTCCCATGGTGCTGAAGATGGATCATGTAGAGATGGCGCGAGAATTACTAAATCTGTAATTAAAGTGATATCTCCCTCATAGCCTCTAGTTGTTGCATGTATTGCTCTCCAACACGTTTGAGTTTCCGCCTGAAGGGATGAACTAGAAATGAAAAAATTTGAGCCTGAGCAATTCAATGTGTTCTCTGACTCCAAATCATTGAAGTCAATCGTCCATGCACCTACTCCAACTGATTTCTTTTTTCTAAAAAGAACCATCAAAAGCCAGCACAATTCGTGTTTTTGGGATATCAGCTTCCAGTGGAGCGAGATCATATTAGTGTGGAGCAAATGTTTCCTTAACCTGAACTCCAATATATTCTCCTGACTCGAGGCTTGTGTTTCCTCATCAAACTGGGAATAGTTACGGTAGAAATCGAAGCCCTCGCTAGCCAATTCCCGGCTATGTATTAGAGATACCTTTTGGTTTTTAAAGAGTTTGACATTCCTATTTTTTCCAAATTTTCCATAAAACAAACACTTATAATTGCACATAACTCTGATCAGGTGCTATTTTGATCCAAATCTTGAACCAATTTATAAAGCTTTCTTGCAGGCCCTGCGTAAATCAAACCCTAGCATCGATGCTCTCCAAATTATTCTTGCAACTTCACAGTGCATGAAAATATGATTTATGTCTTCCCTATCTGTATTGCATCTACTACAGCTGGGGTCTGGAGTGAGCTTTCTTCTGTATCTATTCATATGAGTCGGAAAAACATTTCTAAGAGCTTTCTAGATAGATTTGTAGCTTCTGAGGTAGTTTTAAACTCCATACTTTGGACCAAAACTTTTTCTCATTTAGATCAACTGTTTGATTCTGCAAAGTTAAGGCATTAGAAGCATTTTTCATAGAAATTTAATATCCCTTTTCCACTATGTATTTTCCATCTGCATTTAATTTCCATGAGACTTGGTCTCTTCCCATGTTGGCTCTATTACTACTGTCGATGAATTTTGATTCGAAATCCAGTCATCATCAAGTTTGATGTCACGACCATTAACAACTCTCCAACTCAAGTTGTTTGTTACGAAATATTTTGCCCATAACACGGACTTCCAACCCCAGGAATCATTTGATTTAGCTCTAACATTTTTGAGATCTTTGTCTTGCAAATACATTGCCTTATAAACCTGAGCTAACAGGCTATTCTCATCTGTCAAGATCCTCCAAGCATGTTTTGTAAGCTGAGCTTTATTCATACCCAGTGCTTCCATACAACTTCGATTAAATACTCCCTCCATCCCAGCCATTTCTGCACACTTTCCTTTTTTAGGTGTCCCATCCAAATCTGCACATTTTTCATATTCAGAAATTTACTACATTCAAACCCATGAAACTACTAAAAATCACACACAAACCTAACCTACCCACCCCTCTCACTAGCTTTCTCTCTCCATTTCTGGCGCCCCACCCTCTATCTCTTAAGCTCTCCCCATATTCTCATTCAACCACTCTCAACCACCCCATCAAAAAATTTTCATCGCTCTCAGCCCCCCCATCTCACCTTCTCCACCGCTCTCAGCCTCCTCTCCGTCGCATCCAGCTCTCCCCATCTTTCTCTCTGTTGTGTCAAGTTTTCCCCATCTTTCTCTCTAATGCATCAAGCTTTCCCCATATTTCTCTCCACCACGCCTCTGCCGCATCTCTACCTCATCATCTCACCCTCTCTACCTCTCCATCTTTCTCTCCACCGCGTCTCCACCGCGTCTCCGTCTCCATCATGTCTCCATCTCCACTGCATCTCCGACTCCACCGTACCTCCTAAAACCTTATCCCCATATTTGGCTACCCCAACTTCTCATAGATATGGAGCAAAGTGGGTTAGGGGGTGGTGTTGGGTGTTAGGTTGGGTGGTTTTGTTGACTAGTGGGTCAGGCGATGGTGTTAGCTAGCGGGTATTAGGTTGGGTGGTGGTGTTGGCTGGTGAGTTTTAGGTGTTGGGTCGGGTGGTGTTGGCTGGTGGGTCAGGCGGTGGTGTTGGGTGTTGGCTGGTGGGTCAGGCTGGTGGCTCTGTTACTGGTGGTGTTGGTGGTGTAGAAGGTGGAAAACAGTGGTTCATAAGGGGCAGTAGAAGGGTAGCATTGTCTTTTCCCCTCTTGGAAAAAAATCTCAGTTATTTCTCTCTCTGCAGAAAAGGCTTGGACAGGGGGAGTATGTAATTTAACAAATGCAGTGTATAAGTTAATAAATACATGGACTATCAATAAGCTTATGGATAAGCCGTCTATCAGGAGACCCACTCTTTTGGTATAACAATAGAATTTGAGCCACAATTGACCTAATATGAGTAAAGGTCAAACCTTCTGTCGTGTATCAAGCCAGAGTTAACCTTAGATGAATAAAGGTCAAACCTTTTGGCAGCTATATTGGTAAAAAGTAGAAGTCGAGCCACGTTTGACCTAAAATGAGTAAAGGTCAAACTTTTTGTCATTTATCATAGTATAAAAATTGAAATCGAGTTATGGTTGACCTAAGATGAGTAAAGGTTGAACCTTTTGTCATCTATGTTGGCCAAAAAATATAATTTGTGCCACGGTTGACCTAAGATAAGTAAAGATCAAACCTTTAGTCATCTATCAAGCCATGGTTGAACTTTGATGAGTAAAGGTACAACCTTTTGTCAAATATTGTGGTAAAACAATAGAAGTTGAGCCACAGTTGACTTAATATGAGTAAAGGTTGAACCTTTTGTCATATATCGACCCACAGATGACCTAGGATGAGTAAAGGTCGAATCTTTTGATATACCAAAAATAGAAGTCGAGCCACGATTGACCTATTATGAGTAAAGATCGAACATTTTGTCATTAATTGTACTAGAACAATAGAAGTTGAGCCACGGTTGCTCTAAGATTATGTACGGCCAAGCCTTGTTTCATGCTTAAATTTGTTTGGACATTGAACAATATGCAAAATTGGCCCTACTTTCTGTTTTATCACCACCGAATGAGAAACTTGTTGACACCAACCATATTACTACATTGGGCCATAATAACTAACATAAAGCCCATGGTCAGGACCCACACAACATGAGAAGCTAAGCAACGTTGGTCGAAGCTCTATTAGAACGTATTGGGTTACATAAAGCCCATACTTACGACCGACACTATGACCAACATCAGCCGATTGTCAGTTCTGAACTGGGCTTTGATGGGAGAGTGAAATTTTGGCACCCATTTTTTGTCTTATTGGCCAAAAACCCTATCTAAAGTTATTCCACGGCATAAAATGCCTCCCATCTCTCATCTCCTCCAACACTCCCACCCAAACACATTCCTCGACAAGCTTACAGTCTAATGAAGTGGAAAACTCAATCAATCATCAATAACTAAAAAAGGTTAGAGCATATACGGATGGTAATTGAGGTTATAGTCATCCATCATATGCTTCAATTTCAATTATTTTGGTGAAACTCATTTTATTTCTTGAAGAAGTAAATATTTCATCTTTACATGTACTGTGATGATCGTGTTAGATATTTTTTTGTATATCGTGTTCTTTATTGTTGTTGTGAATATCATGCCATGTATAACTTATGAGGATTTCTAGGCATAGACCAAGGTTGATTTAAGACAAGAAATTTTTTGTTGATAGAAAATGACTTGAATGACCGACATTAGTCCCTAGCAATCATTCTTACCGATAGCAAAATTATATATGACCACTTCAGTCAGATATAGTGGAGATTTAATATTTTTAGCCGAGTTTCTATGGCCTCCATAATTATTTCCTCCTCAACTATAAGGTTTTTTGACATGGCCATGGAAAGTCAAGCTCCAAGGCCAAATGTAAAGATCTTAAGTATTCAGAAGGTTTAATTGGAATTGCAGCTTCAATGAAGCTAAGAGTTTCATAAATAAGAAGAGAAGAGAGGGTGAAGTTTATTTGGAGAGAATGATAACAAATGTGATCAGTTCCTAACCGATACCCATTATCATGCTAGTCTTATCTCTTTATACTACAATTTGCTCAACCATTTTCTTCAACAAACTTATGATTGATTTAGTTGCAAAACCAACTCTCAGTTTCCCTTCTTCATACTTTCAACTACTTTTCTTTTGTTGAATAACCGACAACCTTTTAAGGAACTTATAAGTGAATGGACATTGTTGTCCTTGACAAATTTCAACTCCTGACACATCATAATTTTCATACTGTTATAATCCAGTGGTTATTTTGCAATTACATAAAAAAATATGGGCAATCATTTCAACAAATAAATCAGAAACCGTTAGAAGGAGTTGTCAACTAACTGAGCTAACTAAAATCATTCAGTTGGGGGAAGATTTTGGTTTGTTAATAGAGGGAGGATATCAAAACTTTGTCACTCATTCCATTAATGTGAATCAATTGTGATTACCCATTTTCTCTTCTCGTCTGAATTCTCTCTGCTTTTCTCATCTAATTATCTGAAAACTATTCCCAGTCTGTACTGATTTGATATCAACATTCAATATAGTATTGGTTCTTCGATTCATTTTGCAATTTAATCCATTTGGATCTTAACATTTGATATCATAGCGAGCGAATCCTTGGAATTCATGGCGAAAGGAACCAGAAATCGTTCAGTGGAGAATATATAAATTTATGGATTTCGACAGCTAGCTGTTGGAATCATCTCAAGAAGGAAGAGCTCAAAACAAAGAGTTGCGGGATCAGATCGATGCCCTCAGTGCCAAAATTAGCAGTGTTATGGATACAATAGTGAAGAATCAAGAGGAGTCTAACAAGAGTATGAGCAACTGGTAGCGATGATTCAAGCAATGAGGTGGTTGAAAGTTCAAACAAGATGTCTCAAGTTAACAGTGTTTATTTGAGCATGGAATCTCCTCAGAACAATGCATCTATCCATGGTGAAGGTAAATATAAACATCTTTCTTATAAGAGTCATTCGCCAATTATTTTGAATCCTAGAGTGATAACAAATGATAATCTAGTTGCTAATATCTAGAGAGAAGCTAGTAATGCACAAGCTAAGATAGTTTTATCTTCTTAATCTATACAAAACCCTATAGAATGGCTATTATCTTCTTATTCTATACAAAACCCTATAGAATGGCTAAGAAAGTGTCAGAGGTTCTTTAGCTTTTACAATGTGCCTGAAATCAGAAAATATAGATGGTAGATATTTATCTTGAAGGAAAGGATAAAATATGGTATCAAGGAGAAATGTTTGTTAAAGGAAACATGAATTGGCAAGAATTCAGTGATGCTTTGACTAAAAGGTATACAAAGATTGGGGGTAGAGATGTTGTTCAAGAGTTTAATAAATTGTATTAAATGGGCTCAGGCAAACTGTATCATGAGCATTTTGAAGAATGGAAATCTCTGATGTTGTTTAATAACCCTAATCTTCCAGAGATTTACTTTACATTGAGCATTGTTAGTGTCCTTAAAAATGAGTTGAGGCTAATGGTTATAATTCTAAAACCCACTAGTTTGGAGCAGACAATGGAAATAGTATTTTTACAAAATATGAACCTAGAGTTAACTGGTAAAGAGCTAGGCCTAATCAACCTGCAGCAGATAGTCAAAATTCTATTAGGCCTGTATTTGGGAATCAGCATCAAAGAAACAATACTAGTAATGTGAAGAAAATAAATTATGAAGGGTTCAGGAGAATTTGCCCTCACAAGAACAGCAGTATAGATGTGAAAACTATTTATGCAATAAGTGTGGTGAGAAATATGGAGCTGGTCATGTCTGTAAATTCAAACAAATCCATCATATTGCTAATGTAACTAAAGAAGATGATGATATACTGGTTATTGAAAAAGATGCTGAGGAGTTAAAAATTTTGAAAGATCCGGAGGAATTGGTGTTGAAAACTATTAGATGAAGTACAATGGTTAATACTATATCACTGGTAGGAATCATAATAGGCCATTATGTGAGTATTTTGCTAGACACGTGTAGTACTGATAGATTTATTGATCCTATTTTTGTCAAAAGGCCACAGTTCAACAACCAATTTCCTATTTGATCTGAAGGTGTTAGATTTATGAGCGGTTGATATAGTGCTTGGTGTGGATTGGATGAAGTACTTTAGTCCAATTGCCTTTTGATTTCAATACAAACAATGTGCCGATAAGCAATGATGGGATTTAATGGCTGATGAAAGGAAATTATGATGAACCTAAGATTCAGTTGATGAGACAAAATGATCAGTGTTGGAGAGACTATAAGAAAAGAAGAGTGATGAGGGTGAAACTGGGAGAATTTCATGACCAAGACATGAGTTGTAATCATGAATAAGGATATATATAATCAGTTTAAGAACTATGAAAGTATTAAAAATTCAAATAAGAGAAATGATACTGAAGCCCAGAAGTAAGTTGAGTTACAAATTCCCATAGAAATGAATTAGGTTCTCACTGAGTATGCTGATATTTTTTGCTATACCTTCGACATTACCACCTGAAAGATCTGTTGATCATATTATTGTATTAGAAACAAATGATGATCCTTTCAAATTGAAACCCCACTGATATCCTCACTCTCACGAGAATGAAATTGAAAAACAAGTAAAAGAGATGCTTCAGCAAGGATTCATCTGGAGGAGTTCAAGCCCTTTTGCTTCACCAATCTTATTGGTTAAAAACAATGATTCCACATTGAGGTTGTGTATAGACTATAGAAGACTGAATGGCATTACATTAAAGGACAAATTTCCAATTCCAGTTATAGATAAGTTACTTAATGAACTTCATGGAGCCATATTTTTCTCCAAACTTGATCTAAGATCTTGTTACTATCAAATTAGAGTTAAGTGTGTGGATGTCCAAAAAAATGCTTTTCAAACTCGTCATGGCCATTTTGAGTTTTTATTCATGCCATTTAGTTAAACAAATGCACCTAAACTTTCCAATCATTTATGAATCAAGTCTTTCAAAGATTCCTCAGAATATCAGTTCTAGTATTCTTTGATGATATTCTTATATACAATGCAACTTTTGAAGATCAGTTGAGGCCTGTATAGGAGGTGCTACATGAAATGAGGAATAATTATTGAGTTGCAAAATTGATCAAATGTGTTTTTGCTAAGAGCAAGGTGGAGTATTTGGGCCATTTAATTTCTCATACTAGGGTAGTAATGGACAAGGAGAAAATCAATAGCATCTTGAATTGGAATGAACCGAGATCAGTTAAGGAGTTAAGAAGCCTTTTGCAATTAGTTGGGTATTATGAAAGGTTCATAGCAAATTTTTAGTTAATCTGTGGAAATCTTCATGATTTACTCAAGAACAATGGTTTTAGTTGGAATGAACAATCTACAGAGGCCTTCAAAAATCTTAAAGAAGTTATAACTTTTACTCATGTCCTCAAAATACCAGAGTTCAACAAAGTTTTCATCATTGAAATTGATGCAAGTGGGTATGGAATGGGGGTTGTATTGATGCAAAAGGGAAGACCTATAGCATTTCTGAGCAAAACTTTTTGTGAGGGGAATAGAAGTCTTTCAACCTATGAAAAGGAATTATCGGCATTGGTTATGTCTATTGATAAATGGAGGCATTATCTCATGGGAAGCAATTATATAATCAGAATTGGCCATCAAAGTCCAAGGTACTTGCTTGATCAAAAGATAACCAATGCTTTGCAACACAAATCGATTACTAAGCTACGTTTAGATTTTGAAATTCAATACAAAAAGAAGTGGAAAATGGAGTGGTTGATGCCTTATCTAGGTTGTAAACTGATAGCTCTATAAAATATGAGAAAGAAGTACCGAAATCTAATGTGGTTTTTGGAAAACGAATTTGAGGCAGTTCAGTGGGATGAAGACGAGACAGATGCTGAGAACTTATTTTACTAAGGAATCAATAATTTTAACTCATGAATCTGACTTAATTAGTACCGATTATGAATTAGAAAAGGGCAATGATGGAAATCATGAGCAATATAATACTCAGTTAGGAAATTATACCCAAGTTTTTGAATCTGAGCAGGATATTCATGGCAATGACCATGTTAATATCATGATTAAATCAGACTGTTCAAAAAGTGTGTTATTACTACATTAAAATATGCTACCTCCACTTCAGTTCTTCCCATTTGGATTGCTTAAATAACTAGCTATGAAGATGATGATACTGCACAAACTATAATTACTGCAACCTTGCTGCAAACTGAGCAAACATCTTAGTTTAGCTATATTTATGGGATTTTAAAGAAAGGAAGGAAAATCTACATTGGAACTGGTGGAGGGATTAAACAAAAAAATTTGGAGGCTATGAATTCATCTCCCTTGGGAGGTCACTTAACTCAAACTGCAACAATTAGAATAATTCTATATTTCTTTCACTGGCCAGCTATGAACAGGAGATTACAGAGTACATCAGAAATTGTGTGGTGTGTCAAAGACATAAATTGAACATTATAGGTCTCATGGTTTTTGCAACCACTTCCCATACCTAATCATACTTCGAGACAGATTTCCATAGATTTTATTGACAGATTACCTAACTCTAATGGCTTTGATACAATTTTGGTAGTAGGGGATAGATTAACAAAATATAGTCATCTATGCCTTTATCCCATCCTTTCACTGCTTAAACTGTGGCTAAGCTGTATTTTGACAATGTCAGCAAACTTCATGGACTACTAGAGACCATTACATCAGACGGTGATAAACTACTTACTAGTCATTTCTGGTCAAAATTATTCAAAAAGATGAAAGTGAAGTTGCAACTAAGCACAACATATCATCCGGAGACTGATGGTCAAACTGAGTGGGTAAATCAAATTTTGGAATCTTATCTACGATGTTTTTGCAGTGACAAACCTTCTTCATGGCATGATTGGTTGAGTGTTGCTGAATGGAGGTACAATACCACTCACCAGACAAGTATCAAGATGACGTCATTTGAGGCTTTGTATGGGGTTAAACCTCTTCAGTTACCTATATGAACATTATCTTATTCTATTATACATGTTGCCTATAATATATTGCAGCAGAGAAGCATAGTTGATGAATTACTCCAGCAAAATTTACAGAAGGCTCAGGAAAAGATGAAAAGTATAGATGTTCAGAACATATGTGACAGGAAATTTGAACTAGGGGAATGGGTATACCTTAAACTCCAAAGGTATAAACAACAATCTATTCAAAGTGGGAGCAATATGAAATTATCAACAAGATATTTTGGCTCCTATCAGGTGGAGGGCGGAATAGTTTATGTGGCCTACAAACTCAAACTACCTGCTTCTAGTAAGATTCATTTTGTGCTACATGCTTGTTTACTTAAGAAACGTAATGGAATAGTTTCAGAAGTACATATTGAGACTCCTTTACTTGAAGAAGAAGAGTTTCAACTATTTATTCCTAAACATGTTTTACAACGAAGAGGGACTAAACTGGAAGGAAAACAAGTGATCCAATGACTGGTTGAATGGGATGGGTTGCCAACTAAAGAAGCCTCATGGGAAAATGCAAATTTTTTTGTTCAGCATCAGTTTCCCACATTTCAAACTTGAGGAGAAGTGTTATAATCCAGTGGCTGTTTTGCAATTACAAAAAAATATGGGCAACCGTTCTAACAAATAAATCAGAAACTGTTAGAAGAAGTTGTCAGCTAACTGAATTCATTCACTTGGGGGAAGGTTTCGGTTGGTTTATAGAAGGAGGAGATCAAAGTTTTGTCATTCGTTCCATTAATGTGAATCAGTTGTGATTACCCAATTTCTATTCTCGACTAAATTCTCTCTGTTTTTCTCGTCTATATCTCAGAAAACTATCCCCAGTTTGTTTTGATTTGATATCAACATTCAATACAGATTGTGTTCTTCAATTCATTTTGCAATTTAATCGATTTGGATCTTAACAAATATATGTATGTTACGATCCAAGCAACACAAGAAAATAAAATAGTAATTTGCAGCTCAAACGAGTTGAGAGTTCAAATTTGGATGAGAAGAAAATCAGGATGTATTGAGATGAGAAAGGTTACACTTTGATCTGATAACTGCCTACTACAACAGACGTGTTCTATGGATTCTAGCGGTCCTATTTATACCAGTGAACTAGAACCGCCTCGCTGGATTTGTAACAGAAAAGCTCTGCTGCATAGATAAGCTTTCTGGCCTCCGCTACAGCACTGCACACCACTCTAGCTTTTAAGCTCAAAGGAAAGGACTCTCTTTCCCTTGCCCCTTGCTCATGACAAACTCTCCTTGTTAAGATCAAACTTGTCCTAAGTTTGAAAATTTGAGAAAAAACGGATGCAAACTTGCAAAAGCCGCACGAAGACAAGGAATTCCCCAAAAAGAGCAACTCCTTGCAAAATCTGAAGGGTTCCAGTACGCAACACCACTCCCAAAATGTTGGTTATAATTCATTCCAATCAATAAATGCAGCTCTAATTCCAGAAAATCAGTAATATGATAACATAACCTCTCATCCTCAGAGCTCATCATGCTGCAGGGTACTATTGAAACTGTATCTCTGCTTGAAAAGAATTTAACTCTCTAGAGTACACTTGAGCTCATCCTAAATAATAGTTGCACACAGTTGGCTAAGAAGGCAACCCCCTCTCCAAAGCCATGCATGGTGTATGCAGCATGAGTTGCATGTTCAATAATCAAATTTGCATCAATTGTCGCAAACTTTGAGCGTGCAAACATTCTGATATCAGACCTTTGCATGCCCATTATTAATTGCAGAGCTGATTCACTATGGCCATTTTCCCTAATAACCAATAATGATGAATTGAGCTCAAATTCATGTTCGTATTCTCAACATCAGAATCATCTCTCTGATAACTTGGATCCAAACTTGTGTCATTACGTATGTGCATGCATATAGGGGCCATCATTCTCATGAAACATCACAAGTGGAATAACATTTGATGGCCATCTTACAATTACCAAATAATGAACTGAACTTTGGGATAAAGAATACCATACCACGTGTCCAGCACTCAAAGACTTTCTTACTCTCTCCACAGTATGTACCTCTCCACATTTTATGCTAATCACAGAAATGCAGATTGCAGAGCTCTTCAATTCTTGAAGGGGTTGAGTTTCTTTCTTCACAATAAACATTTTCTCCTAATTTAGATGTACAAAGCAAGGGTGTTGAGTCTCTTTCCATTCCCAGATAATCACGGTCCTTCCCAGAGAATTTCCATTAAAATACCGTGACCCGTTCTCCCTCATAGCTGATTCAATGATTTCTTCCTCTGCATTCCTTGAACTAGAGTCCTCATACTCATATCTCAATTCAATAATTTCTTTAACATTTGATAGAATGTAAAACCCACGAGTCATTGTGCCTGTGTGTATTGATATATATAGTGAGTACAAAGGATATACAAGACCTAAACATATATGGAATAAGATATACACAAAACCAATCAAAAAGGGTATTCCTTTCTTATCCGGATTCTAATTGATTTACCCCCTCAAGCGAAGCGTAAGACTAGTCGTAACGCAAAGCTTGGAACATAGAAACTCAAACTGAGGACGGGGTAGACCCTTCGTAAAGATGTCAGCAAGCTGCAAGTCCGTAGAAACATGTACAACATTGAGCTTGCCAGAAGACACCATCTCACGCACAAAATGATAGTCAATACCAATGTGCTTAGCTCTCTTATAAGAAACTGGATTCTGAGCCAGGAAGAGAGCACTATTACTATCACACGGCAAGATGGACGGGGTGCGCGACGTCACACGTAAGTCCCGAAGAAGATTCATTAACCAAGCTAACTCTGCAGCAGTATTTTACATAGCACGGTACTCTGATTCTGAACTACAACGAGAAACTGTAGGCTGCTTCTTAGCACTCCAGGATACCAGGTTGCCACCAAGGAAAATGGCATAACCATATGTAGACCTACGAGTCTCTATTCAACGAGCCCAATCAGAATCAGAGAAACCCAAAACTGATAAAGCATAGGAGTTTACGCAAAACTGAAGACCGTAGTGGAGTGTACCACAAACATAGTGCAAAATCTGAGTGACAGCTTGGTAATGGTCATCAGTAGAAGCCTGCATATACTGACTGATCGTATTCACAGCATAGGACAAGTCGGGACGTGTGATCGACAGATGCTGTAGCGCACCAACCAAAGAACGATAAAGTGTGGAGTTTTCGAACGGCTTACCGGAAGAGCTGGATAGTTACGAAAAAACCACAAATGGAATAGTAACAGACTGAGAGTCTTGCATGTCAGCTCACAGTAAAATGTCCCTGCATATCTGGCTTGACCAAGGAATAAGCCTTCAGAAGTACGAACAACCTTCAATCCCAAAAAATATTGTAGAGTGCCAAGATCGGTAATCTTAAACTCCTGATTAACCCAAACAATAAATTTCCAAAAAAGATGACCATCATTCCCAGTAAGAATAATGTCATCAACATAAACCAATAAATAGAATAAAGAGGCACCCTGTGAGAAAACAAATAAGGGGTATCTAAAAAACTGCATACAAAACCCAGACCAATCAAAAAGGAACTGAAACGCTGAAACCAAGCGTGTGGAGCTTACTTAAAACCATAAATGGCCTTGCGTAGACGACAAACATAATCAAGACACATAGGGTTTTTGTATCCGGTAGGCTGTTCCATGTAAACCGGAGAATCCAGAATGCCATTTAAAAAGGCATTATTCACATTAAGCTGTCGCGATGGCCATTTGCGATGAACAACAATGGATAAAACAATACGAACAGTAGAGGCCTTCACCACTGGACTAAAAGTATGATCATTATCAAAACCAGGCAATTGTGAAAAATCCTGTGCAACTAACCTCGCTTTGTGTCGTTCAAGGGAGCCATCATATTTATACTTCAACTGGTGAACCCATTTTGAACCAACAAAGTTTGCATGGGAAGGACGAGGAACCAGCTCCCATGTCTTTTGTGTGCGCAAAGCATCCATCTCCGAGTCCATAGCAGCAACTCATTCAGCATCCTTGATAGACTAGCGATGACTCCGAGGCTAAGTCTTGAAAATAAAGCACTCAGTAAATTAGAAAATATCATATTCAGAAAAATCCTTGCACCGTAGAGAACCAGTGCGCAGGCGAGTAGTAATCAGATAACGAGAGGAGGGACCCACAACTGGTGAAGGTATGATCTCGAGGATGGTACAGAGGCTGAGGCTGAGGGCACAGAACCCGAGGCAGTCAACGGCAGCCCAGCAGGCGGCGGTGATGATGACACTATAAAAGCAGGGGCAGCCGGTGAATTTGGTGAAGATGCTGGCGGCTGTAAAGGCGGCTCGTGGTGTACACGCGCGGCCGGTGCGTGAGTCGGAGGCATCATTGGCTGTGCTGGTGGTGCTAGCTGGTGTCAGACACGCTGCTGGTCACCCTGTGGCAAACAAATGCAATTTTCTAAAGAACCTTGAGCTTCTGGTACAGTTGGAAAATTTGAATTTTCCAAAATAATGGAGGGTTGTGCTGCAGAAGATGGCTCAAACACTTCTGATGGAACCGACGAAGGTTCCAAAAAAGCATATACATCTAGTGATGAAGAATTTGTAATAGTGCTAGAACGGGTAGCTGGAAAAAAAACTCATCAAACCGAGCATGGCGAGTGATGTACTCCTTCTTCGTGAGAGGATCAAGACATCGATAACCCTTTTACTGTGAACTGTAACCCAAAAATGTACAAGACATACTCTGGGGTGCTAATTTATGCACAGTATAGGGCCTCAAATACTATTAAAACTTGACAACCAAATGGGTGAATATTGGAGTAGTCAGGCTTAGTACCAAAAATAGGAGAGAGTGGAGACTGACCAGATAAAACCAGAGTAGGCAGTATGTTGATGATGTAGACTGTTGTCAAAAAAGCATCATGCCAAAATGAGTGATAAATGCCAGAATGAAAGAGCATCGATAAACCTGTCTCTGTAATATGATGATGCTTCCTTTTTGCACGACCATTTTGCTCTAGAGTGTAAGGACATGAAAGCTGATGGTGAATGCCCTTTGACGCAAAATGAGTTCGCATGCGATGATTCACAAACTCGGTTACACCATCACTCTGAAATACTTTAATGGTGGTAGAAAACTAATTTTCAACAAAAGCTTCAAATTGCATGTAAGCCTCTACAAAATCAGACTTCCGTCATAGATGATATAACCAAGAAAACCGAGAAAAATCATCAACAAAAATAACATAATAGGAGTAGCCAACTCGAGAGACAATAGGTGAGGGTCCCTAAAGATCACAATGAACCATATCAAGTATGTGTGGTGCGCGTTTTAAATTATCAGTAAAAGAAAGACGTTTGCCTTTAGCCATCTCACAAGCGGGACATAAACGAGGCTTAGGCAGCAAACTGGTAACTGACAAACATCCAGACTTGCTCAAAGATGAAATGATGTTGTAAGGCACATGGTAACTGACAATCATCCAGACTTGCTCAAAGATGAAATTATGTTGTGAAGCACATGACCCAATCTACTGTGCCAAAGTTCAAAAGATGCTTTAGAAGCACTCGATGCAACAAAAGCAGATAAAGCAACAACACCATGATCCAAACATATAAGCCTTTATCAAGATGGTCTTTGCCAATAACATCTCTAGTAAACTTGTTCAAAACAATGAAAGAAGAATCAACAAAGAAAATAAAAGCATTCATATCCCGAGTCAACCTGCTAATAGACAGCAAATTTTTAGTAATTTGTGGAACCACCAAAATATCAGGCAAGGATAATGAATCGGTCACTCAAAAATGACCAACATGGGTAATGTTAAGAGCATAACCATTAACAACAATAACACGATTGTTACCAGAATAAGGAGTCACGCGATCAAGAGCGGACTGAGAAGAAGTCATGTGGTTGGTCTCGCTAGAATCAGCTATCCAGTGAGCATGCAGCAAAGAGCCAGAAGAAGAAGCCTGAGAGACAAAGTGAGGACACGCCGAGGCAAAGTGACCAAATTTCTTACACCACTGACACTGCAATTGGTACCACTCACCTTGCAACTGAGAGCAAGAAGAAGAAGCATAGCCTAGAACATAACACCATTGACACTGTGATTGATCAAGAAAAGCCATAATAAAATTTATTTATTTTGTATAAAATAAAATAAAAATCTGAAGAGAGAGCCCCGACAGCAGGAGAAAAAAAAACAGTGGCTAATGTATAAGACACGTGGGTGAACGCACTGTAGAATGAAGGACCGTACGGCGCAACGCGCGCATGTATTACACTCGATGTGGAGTGATGGTTGCGTCTCTATAAAGCGCGTTGTTGCACGAGCTTCTGGAAAGGCAGGCGTTCGCGTGAATCTGACGTGCACCTTATTTTCTTGAATGGGGATGCCGGACGGAGTAAAACGAGGTTACCGGAGAAGCAAGGAGCACAGGTGACCGGCGTGGAGGCGCAAAAAATGAAAGCTTGACGGGCAAGGTGACCAGCGGGAGAGCCCGACGGACTAAAGAAAAACGTCTGATTCGTAGGCGAATCCGACCGGGGATGACCGTTGATGCTGAGCAGATTGGCGGCGTAGATGTTAGTGCCGGGAAAATAGAGGTCCGATGAAGCAGGGGGCGGCAATCAGTAACGAAAGATGACGGCCATAGGCAACGGTCGGCAACTATCACGGGCAAGGAGTTTTATTTTTAATGAAAAACAAAAAACAATCCACAACACTAACAAAGAGATAAGAACGGATCAATTACACAGCAAGCTTGTAATTAGCAGACGACCTTTGTTTCGGCATTAGTGCAAGGAAGAAGACAGCAACAAATATGTTTCAGAAAAAAGAAAAGACTGGGAATTTTAGAGAGATCTGACTGATACTGTGATAGAATTTAAAACCACAAATCATTGTGCCTGTGTATTTTGATATATATATATATATATATATATATATATATATATATATAGTTAGTGAGTATAAATGGTATATAAGACCTAAATAAATATGGAACAGGATATACACAAAATCAATCAGAAAGATATTTCTTTCTTATCATGATTCTAATTGATTTACACCTCTTTTAACGTTGATATATATATATATATATATATATATATATATATATATATATATATATATATAGTTAGTTAGTGAGTACAAATGGCATACAAAACCTAAATAAATATGGAACAGAATATACACAAAATCAATCAGAAAGATATTTCTTTCTTATCATGATTCTAATTGATTTACACCTCTTTTAACGTTGATCCACTTATAAAAATCAGCTTTTTCATCACCAAACCCTTCTAGTCTCATCTGGAACTTCATTGTGAACACATAATGACCTTCCCCAAATTTGTTTCTAACATCTGCTGCCATCGTGCAGTAAATCACTTTTGTAAAATGATTACTTGAGTTCCCTACATAAAGCATAAATCTTCAAACTAATATGCAAGATGACTTTAATTCTTGCATCTTTCTCAACTAAATCTAACGTAAATGTAACCTCTACCGATTGCCATTTCCCACCATAAAAAAAATGTTGCCCTTGCTCATTAAATTAGCATCTTCTTCGCAATCAGTAGAAGGATCAAAATATACCCACCTTAACATTTCAAAAATATGAAAATTCCAAGTATCATTAATCCACACCAGGTTACAAGAAAAAACTTCACTACAAGAAACAACATTTTTTACCTCGATTCTCCATGGATTTTTACCTCTGTTTCAACCATAAAAACTGTGGTAAATGTGGGTGGAGTAAAAACTATATTTTTTACCTCGCTTGATGACAGACACCCTTGCGAGATCGCACATGAAAAAACTGCAGTAAAATTTGTTTAGGCCGGCATGGTGTCAACGTCGGTAAGACCAAAACTACGAGAGATGGTAGTGCGACGTCGCACATAAAATTTCAAAAAAAAATTACCGAAAGCATAATCGACATCGACTCTATTTTCGATAGTTCTCCAGCCAATAACAAATTTTTTGCCACTTCACAGCCTAATTAATAGAATCAAATCACAAAAACAGACCAAATTTGGCTTCATTACACAGAAAATGTACAACTGGCACAAAAAATACATCATTTCAGTTTCATATTTACCAAATGAATCACTTGATAAATACAAAATATCGAACCCTAAATCTACTGTGGAAAATTATACAAGCCTATGTCCGAGTTGGCAGGAACGAAGGTCGATGGCGAGAAGAGTTCGCCGGGAACAGAATGACGCCAGGAATGGAACGGAGGTCAAAGGTCGGCAAGTCTGGTGGAATGGCGAGAGAGGGTGTGGGAATAGTGTCCTTCAATCAATGTGCATATTCCATAACATAGTTTGAAAATTAATCACAGAGATAATTAATTCAGTTATTTAGAGTGATCATAATGTTTAGCTGGTAACCGCTTTCGATCAGCTAGCAGCAATTATATTAGGCTTGCAGCTTATTATGACTGAACTTATAGGGTTACACACAAAGCATGAAATTAAATAAAAGAGATAACTATTGGGCTTAGAGGCTAGATAGTAATTATATGATGATGAGTTTAGAACTCACTAGGTCCAATTGGGCTAGGCCCAGATTGACTAATGGTTAGAGTTTACTGTCATGTTTATTCTGTATAAGTAGATATTTACATGAATAAACAGTACAACGAACATTTGAACCTCGCCGTTCCAACGGCAGAAACAGAATAACCCTGTCATTCTTATAAAACCAACATCGCCGTAAAAGAGAAGAAGGAAGGCAGACGTGACCGTTTTGCTTGTTGATCTGTTATAAGCTGACAACGGCGTAGGCGGTCTGATCGTGTTGTGTGGATTCATATAGAGGGATCGCATCTGAGATTCTCTTCTCCGTGGTTAAACATTTCTCCGCACGCTACAAAGGTAATCTAAACACTTAGGTAGATTCATATTAAATACATGTATGAGATCTTGAATATGACTATTGATATTCTGCTAAATTAGATTTAATCAATTCCCAACCGTGGTATCAAAACCTCTTGCATGTTTTAATTTGATCTAAACAATATCTGAATTGGATTTACATAATATGATGTGTAGATTTGTGTTCATGTTTTAATCATTATTGGATGATTTTATTTAATTTAAAACCCACTCAGAAATTTTTGTGTTTTTTAATATTGTTACTGTTCACCCGCGCAGGGGGGTGGGGGGTTTACTGTTCACAGGCTACTGTAGCACCACCGCCGGGTCGGCGGCGAAGTGGCAGCTGCTGCCCTAGCAATAAACCCTAGTTGAAGTCTTGGTTTAGCTGGGCCAGAATTTATTTGTATGGACCAAATTTTTTATTTAATTGGCTAGCCAATTTGCACCGTTATACTGGGCGTTGGGCCAGTTGAGGCCCAGCTCGGTTCTAGCTTGGCTGGTTTGACCTGGCCGGGTTTTTGGCCTGGTCTTCATTGAACCGGGCCGGGTTAGTTCAAATATTAATTTTTTAAGAAAATAAAATAAATATTAATATTGATATTTAATTTTTTAAAAATTCTGAAGTGGGTTTGGCTGGACTGGACTCAGTGGGCCAATTTCGTATTAATTTAATTTTTGAGTGGGAGAAATTTTAATTTTAGAAATTAAAATTAAATATGAAAAAAATTATATTAAAATTTTAAATTAAAATTAATAATTTTTATTAATTGAGTTATTGGATCTACTGAATCATTAAAATTTTAAATTATTTTATTGATTTAGAATAATTAAATATTAGGTAAACATAATTAAAGTTAATAATTTTGGAAATTAATTAACTTAATTATTATGTATGGACTGCCTAATATAATTAGTTTATTTAGTAATTTATAATTATTAAATAGGCGAAAAGAAAATAATTAAGGTTAATAATTTTGGAAATTAGTTAAATTATATATTTTGGTATGGTTAATTGCATAATTTATTACGTGATTTTGTTCCAGTTTACTTTTATATGTTATTGGGTCATTTATTTTAAAATGAATAGATGCATATATGAATTTGAATTAAGTGCAATATTATCAGTGACTAGTATGGTCTAAATAAATATTTAAATACGATCTGCGTACCGTTTATTGAACATTGTGATTAAATATGGTCTGCGTACCATTTATTGCGATGCTGTAAATTTATTTTCAATTTTATTATTTAAGTTGAAATAACTTTTAAGTTAGATGAGAAGATCGAAGGATGGGATCTTACGGACAAGATGAAGAGTTTGTCAAGATTAAGGGGTCATACTAGGATCACTTTAATTGCATTTATTTTTTGCATTTATTTATTGCTTTATATAATGAATGGATGTGGTTGGTTTATATGTGTTGAATGATTATAAAACTAGTTCACTAATAATCAAACGAACATAATGAACCTAGATCCCAAAAGCAATAATGAGCAAAATTTTGCCTTTCCAAAACAAAAACACTCATTAAGCCCTAGATCACTAGTGACAGACTTCGCCAAAGCGATAGTGACAGACTTCTAATTTTGGGACAAATGCGGGTAGACCTAGTGAAAGGGGTTTACAAGTTGGTTTTGGTTTGTTCATCAATATTAGTGAGGGGTCCTCGGATGTTGAGGCAAAGGAGATAGGTAATACATTGGATGTCCTGTCGACCAACAACAGTATTGGATACTATTAGCAATGGGATTGCTTACCTAAAATCAAAGGAATTGAGACAAGTCAAAGTATGCTCAAAACCTTGTGATTTTGAGGGTCTTGGAGTCATTTTATTCATAGGATCAATTTGGATTGAATAAAATATTTAGATAATTTGTATTATTGCGTGTATGCTTTTTTACTTGTTATTTATTTTAAATGGTTTATTGCATTTTCAATTGTAGAACTATGGCTGAAAACAATAACAACAACACGTTTAATCTGCGTTAAATCCTTGAGAAGGATAAGTTGAACGGCAGTAACTTTCTTGACTGGCAGAGGAACTTGAGAATAGTTCTAATGCAAGAAACGAAGGAGCATGCTATTGATGAACCAATCCCTGAACTCGATGTTGGGGCAACCCAAACTCAGAGAAATGTACACAGGCGGCTTATTGATACCGACATTGATGTCAAGTGCCTTATGGTGGCTAGCATGAGTCCGGATTTTCAAAAGCAGTTTCTGAACTCTGATGCTTACAACTTCAACCTGGAGCTTCAAAATATGTTTCGGGAGCTGGCCAGGGTTGAAAGGTTTGAGACCAATAAGGCTATTCTCGATTTTAAGGTCGAGAAAGGGAAACCAATAAGACCTCATGTTTTGAAAATGATTGGATTATTTGATAACATGGAGAGACTTGGTTTTTCCTATGGCTGAGAGTTGGCCATTGACATCATTTTCCATTCACTTCCCGGTGGCTATGATGCTTTCAAGTTGAATTATAATATGAATGGAATAGAGAAGAATTTGACTGAGCTATATGGGATGCTTAAAACTGCTAAGCCATGTGTCAAGAATAAGATCAAGAAATAGGTTCTCATGGTGCAAAAGGGAAATGTGTTCAAGAAGTCATGGAAGAAGAAAGTAATGGCAAAGGGTAAGGGTAAGGACAATGGCAAGAAAGCTGCCAATGCATCTTAAGTGCAGCTTGCTGCTAAGAAGCAGAAAGGTGCAAGCTCTGATGAGTCCCAATGCTTCTATTGCAATGACACTGGCCATCGGAAAAGGGATTGCCCCAAGTTCTTAGAGGATAAGAAAAGGAAAAGGTCACTAGCAGTACAGGTATTTTCATTATAGACTGTCATTTTGCTGACTCTACTTCATGGGTATTGGATACCGGATGTGGTTCTCACATTTGTTCAAATGTGCAAGGACTAACAAAACGTAGGAGTTTGGCAAAAAGAGAAGTTTACCTACGATTGGGAAATGGAGAAAGGGTTGCTGCATTAGCCATAAGAGTATCGTTTATATTTGCCCTATGGGCTTACACTGGATTTAAATAATTGTTATTTTGCTCCTAGTGTTACCAAAAACATCATCTCTATTTCTATGTTGGACAAGGAAGGTTTTCATTTTATAATAAAGGACAATTGTTGTTCAATTTATTTGAAAGAGATGTGTTATGGTTCAGCAAGTTTGAGCAATGGTCTTTACTTGCTTGATTTGGATAGACATGTTTATAACGTAAATGTTAAAAGGGATAAAACAAATTATGTGAATCCAACTTACCTCTGGCATTATCGATTAGACCACATCAACGTAAAATGCATTCAGAGACTCCAAAAGGAGGGCATTCTGAAATCATTATACTTGGAGTCGATTATTAAGTGTGAATATTGTTTGACGGGGAAAATGATAAAATCACCCTCAATGGGTTGGGTGAGAGAGAAAATGAGCTATTGGGTTTTATTCACACTGACGTGTGTGGACCAATGAGTTCAAATGCTAGAGGTGAATTCAGTTACTTCATTACATTTACCAATGATTTGAGTAGATATGGTTGTCTATTTGATGAGAAACAAGTTGGAATTCTTTGAAAATTTTAAGGAGTTCCAAAATGAAGTTCAGAGTCAACTTGGCAAGAAAATCAAAGCACTTCGATCGGATCGAGGAGGCAAATATTTGAGCCAGGAATTTGTTGACCATCTGAAATATTGTGGTATTCTTTCACAAATGACTCCTCCAGGAACACCACAATGGAATGGTGTGTCCAAATGGAGAAATAGAACCTTATTAGATATGGTTCGTTCAATGATGGGTCAAGCAGATCTTCCAGTTTCCTTTTGGGGACATGCTTTTCTGACAACAACTTTCACACTGAACCAAGCGTCATCTAAAGCTGTAGAAAATATGTCATGTGAGTTATGGACATGAAGGGTTCCTTGTCTGTCTTTTCTCAAGATTTGGGGTTGCGAAACATTCATCAGAAGGTTGATTTCGGACAAGCTTGCACCTAAGTATGACAAATGTCTTTTTGTGGGATATCCAAAAGAGATAAAGGGGTAGTACTTCTACAACCGTTCTGAGAACAAAGTTTTTGCTGCTCGAGATGGTGTCTGCTTGGAGAAGGATTGTCTTTCCAAAATGACAAGTGGAGGAAAATAGACCTCGACGAGGTTCAAGGCGAGGAATAATCAAAGCCGAAAACATCTATCCCTTCAGAGAAACCTGTTTCAAATGAAGTGGCTACGGTGAATTCGAAACAAGTCTTAGAGACAACTGAAGTAGCTCATGCCCCACGTAGGTTTGAAAG
Source organism: Rubia yunnanensis (assembly GCA_037428765.1). Classification (NCBI taxonomy): domain Eukaryota; kingdom Viridiplantae; phylum Streptophyta; class Magnoliopsida; order Gentianales; family Rubiaceae; genus Rubia; species Rubia yunnanensis. The sequence continues at coordinate 112,724,043 of CM075061.1, read as the reverse complement.
GTATATGGTTCGAATAAAAAGGTACAGTGATGTCCATTTGACTGAAAACCATGAAATCATGATTTTAGAAAGTGGTCAAGCTTTGACAAGTGCTGACTTCGCAAAGTGGCTTGAAGCCATGAAATCTTAAATGGACTCTATGTATGAAAATCAATTTTGGAACTTGGTTGAATTACCAAATGGGGTAAAACCCATAGGAAACAAATGGGTCTTTAAGAAGAAGACTGACAAGGATGGAAATGTTTACGTTTTCAAGGCTAGACTGGTAGCTAAATGGTATAGACAAGTCCACGGGGTGGATTATAATGAAACATTTTATCCAGTTGCAATGCTTAAGTCTGTTCGGATTCTCCTAGCAATTGCAGCTCATTACGATTATGAGATTTGGCAAATGGATGTCAAAACTGCCTCCTTAATGGGATTTTGGAAGAGGATGTGTATATGACACAACCTGGGGGTTTTGTAGACAAAGAAAATGCTGGGAAGGTGTGCAAACTTCAAAGGTCTATTTATGGATTGAAGCAAGTATCCATGAGTTGGAATCTACGTTTCGATGAAGTAATTAAGAAATTTGGCTTTCAAAGAAATGTTGATGAATCTTGTTTATACAAGAAGGTCAGTGGGAGCAATATAGTGTTCCTTGTCCTTTATGTCAATGACATCTTGATTATTGGAAATAACATTCCTATGTTTGAGTCTGTAAAAGTTTGGCTTGGAAAGTGTTTTAAAACAAAGGACTTGGGAGAAGCAGAGTACATACTGGGCCTCAAGATCTGTAGAGATAGATCAAAGAGGATGATTGGGCTTAGTCAAAACACTTATATTGATAAGGTGCTAGAAAGGTTCAATATGAAATACTGTAAAAGAGGATTTCTATCCATGACTCATGGCATGACTCTTCACAAGACTCAGTGACCAAAAACACCCGATGAGCGAGAGAGAATGAGTATGATACCTTATGCATCATAAATAGGATCTATCATGTTTGCTATGATATGTACTCGCACTGATATCTCATATACTTTGAGCGTGATGAGTAGATATCAATCAGACCCAAGTGAGGTGCATTGGTGTGCAGCCAAGAACATTTTTGAAGTACCTGAAAATGACTAAAGATACATTCATGGTGTATGGGGGGCAAGACGAGTTGGTTATTGAGGGGTTTGCTGATGCAAGCTTCCAGACTGAAAGAGATGATTTCAGATCTCAATCTAGTTACATCTTCTGTCTCAGTGGAGGAACAGTGAGCTGGAAAAGTGCTAGCAGATTGAGAGCTGAGTACATTGCCACTTCTGAGGCTACAAAAGAAGCTGTTTGGATTAAAAAATTCATTACAGAGCTCGGTGTTATCCCTAGCATAGCTGACTCGATGGCTCTGTATTTTGATTGTACTGGAGCTATTGCTCAAGCAAAGAAGCCAAGGGAACACCACAAGTCCAAACATGTACTCATGAAATTTCACATTCTTCAAGAATTTTTTGAGAGAGGTGAAGTTACGATATGAAAGGTGAGAACAAATGACAATGTGGACAATCCTCTAACTAAACCTCTTCTGCAGAAGAAGCATGAAGCTCATATATCTGCGATAAAAATCAAGCATAATGGAAATTGTCTGTGATTTCTGTAATGTTTTATTCAAGATTGTATTTCATGATTTTATACATTGAGGATTAAACCATTTATCATTTCTATGGAATTATATTTTCATATTAATTTAATTTGGTTTAGTGTTAAATGAAAGTCCAAAATCAATTTACATCTCCAAATAGGTTATCAAGAATATGTCTTGGATAATGAAGCCATATTTAGCGTACTGGAGTGTAAAATTGATCTTATCCCTACTCCAAGTCATTGAGAATGGACACTAGTGACTGATAAGACTAGTTTGCAAGTTTATTCATAGTGTTGTTTCATAGGTTAAAGGACATTGGATGGCGTGAATCGATTGCATGGATACAGGTTGGGAACTTGTATTGGACAGACCCACTTTGAGAATACTTTAAGATATCTACAATGTCATAAGTATTTCTCATTGACTATTGGATTGTATTCTTCATACCTCAGTAATTTAGTGTTTGCTTGCTTGTGGATTGGTGTGCCTTGAGGCTGTGAACTGTCGCACCTTAAAAGGAGACTATGAAGGCAGTTCTTTGGTTACCATGAATCGAGTGGAGAAAACTTAAATGTACAATAGTGGGATTGTCCTCTCATTTACATGAGATCGTTATCTTATTGGCCTCTCAGAGAGTTGAGAATGTAAAATGCATGGTCGTGCGCAGATGGATTATGTATTAATCATCCATCTTACCAGTTTGACTCGGGAATTCGAGAAATGCATTTGAACTTGATAAGGATAACATGTTATCTTACCTTATGTTCATGTGAAAACATTAAGTGACAAAGGAGTATGAATGCACACTTGTCTAAAGGACAGGTGTTAGAATAGTGTCCTTCAGTCAATGTGCATTTTCCATAACATAGTTTGAAGATTAATTACATAGATGATTAATTCAGTTATTTTGAGTGATCAGAATGTTTAGCTGGAAACCGCTTTCGATCAGCTAGCAGCAATTATATTAGGCTTGCAGCTTATTATGACTGGACCTATTAGGTCACACACAAAGCATGAAATTTGATAAAAGAGATAAATATTTGGCTTAGAGAGAAATTATTTTAGAACTCATTAAGTCCAATTGAGCTAGGCCTACATTGACTTATGGTTAGGGTTTACTGTCATGTTTATTATATATAAATATATACTTTACAGGAATAAACAGTAAGACACACATTTGAACCTGGCCGTTCCAGACGGCAGAAACTAAATAACCATGCCATTCTCATAAAACCAACATTGTCGTAAAAGAGAAGAAGGAAGATGGACGTGACCGTTTTGCTTGCTGATCTGTTATAAGCTGACAACGGCGTAGGCGATCTGATCATGTTGTGTTGATACGTATAGAGGGATCGCATATGAGATTCTCTTCTCTGTGGTTAAACGTTTCTCTACACGCTACAAAGGTAATCTAAACCCTTAGATAGATTCAGATTAAATACATGCATAAGATCTGGAATATGGTTATTCATATTCCGCTAAATTAGGTTTATTCAATTCCCAATAGAGGGCCCTTCTCCAGCGGGTGCTGGCAGCGAGCCAAGTAGTGGAAACCCTGGCGGGATGCGGTGGAATGTGGCAGATTGTGGCGGAGCACTGCTGAGCGTGGCGGAGCACTGCTGAGCGTGGCGGAGCACTGCTGAGCGTGGCGGAGCACTGCTGAGCGTGGCGAAGCGTGGTGGAGCACGACTGAGCGTGGCGGAGAAGGGTTGAGCATGGCGGAGCTCGACTAAGCGTGGCGGAGGGCGCAGAGCACGACGGAGGGCGCAGAGGTGGCATCGATCTCGCCAGAGAAGGTTGAGAAGGTGAGGAGGCGATGTAAATTAAGGTGGAGATGATGGAGGCGGTGGAAAAGAAGATGGAGGCGGGTTGCTATGGAAAGGGGATTGAATTGTATTAGGGTTTTCTTATTTATAGTGGTAGGGTTTAGGGGATGAATTTTTGTTGGGCTGAAATAGGGGGGTGAGAATTAGTGTTGGGTAGAAAAAATCCCTTAGATAATCCACAATGGGAGCTCTTTAAGGACCACTCCTTAATAAGGAGTTACTCTTTATTTAAGGAGTTGGTACCTCTTTTCTTGTGCAAACCCCAACCAACCAAAATTAACACTTGGCATTACATCTTTTGTGTTTTTAGTTTATTGTAATTTCAAATGAAGATAATTCTTGCTGAAAAGCTTCTAATGGTAAAATTTTGGCTTATAAATATTTTTGGATACGTTACATCAATCCTTTACCATATTTAAAATTTTAATTTTATCGGAGTGATTTAAAATTTAAAAGTCATATAAAATATTTGGATGAACTATTTTTTTGGGTAGATCGACATTTATCTAAATTTGATATAGTGTTTATATTTCCTAAATTTGATTATGATACAAACAAATGTTTCCAATGAAATGTAGCCGTTGTATTTAAGAAATAAACATTCTCAATCAAAATTAGCCGCTGTGGGTTGTGCTTAAGATATAAACATTCCCAGTCAAAATTAGCCGTTGTGTTTAAGAAAAAAATGTCCCCAATAAAAATTAGCCATTGTGCTCATGAAGAAGACAATGGCTACATGTTTATACTTATTCATAGTTAAATTTTTATATAAAATATTATTTTGGATGAAAGAATAAACATGTTTGCTTTATATTTACGCAGTCAATAGAATATAATTTTTAATTTGCATGATATTGTTATTTATAATATATAAATAAAAATTTAAATTGTTTTATTACAAATGGTGACGTTGAGCTAAAGAAGTGATTCTAAAATATCCATTGTTGGTTATTGGTCATTGCCTAGTTTTTATAAAAAATGATGGCATGGCACTTAAGGAGTGCTCATTAAGTGCAATGCCATTGTAAATGTTCTTAAGTTTTTAATTACAAATGTTAATATATTATATTTAGAATTAAAATTATATTTAAAACATTATAATTTTTCAAAAATTAAGTCAGTTACAAAATCACAAAAATTATTATTATATATGTGTATATATGTATGGAAATATTCAATTAGTGTTCATACATGGAAAATTAAGTAAGAGTTGATCATACATTAGTTAAGGCCATGCATATTCGTTAGTGTTTATATATGGAAAGTCAAGTAAGAGTTCATCGAGGATTAGTTAAAGTCAAACTATTTCATTAGTGTTCATATACGGAAAGTCCAATAGTTCACCGTTCATTAGTCAAGTAAGGGTTAACAGTTGATTAGTTAAGTTATAACCATTTCATTAATGTTTATGTATGGAATATCAAGTAAGAGATGACCGCTCATTAATTAAGTTATAACCATTTTCATTAGTGTTTATGTATGTAATGTCAAGTTAGGGTAGTTCATTTAATTTAAAATTACAGTATGGCCCAAAATTGTATTACCCTATAATTCATTGCTCCAAAATACATGTTTTTTGTTATTCTTGCATAAATATAGAAATATTAAATAGATGATTTTTTTGGTGAAATGTTGAAAAGCGCTAGTACATATTCTAGAGTAACTTAGAGTTGATTACATAGAAGTAAGAAAGAGAAATCGGAAAACATTACAAATATATTCTTGTGCATATTTATTGATAAATACTATGTTACGGACTTGGAAAATACAATTAGGGTGTATAGGATAGCATCATGTTTGAGCGGATTTCAATTTGGAGTTACGAGTAAAGTTTTTACTTTTTTCACTTAGGTCCCTCTAAGAAAGCTGGAGTTGTCGAATTACGAAATTGGCAACATCAAAATTCAATTCAATACTATAAAGTTGCGATTTTACAATTTGGGCATGTATGTAGGCCCGTCAAATGGTTTAATTGGATAAACCCATTATCCAAACCCAATGGATCATTATCCAATGGATCATTATCCAATGGGTCATAATGGGTTGGATCATAAATGTGTTGGGTTATTAAATGGATAACCCATTGGATAACCCATGAGATATTCATATGACTCAATGGGTTAAAATATATTATACAATAAGTCATTATCCAATAAATCATTATATAATTAATCAAATAAGTTATCATTAAACATTTTCTATCGATTTAGTTTACAAGTTGTCATTATCCAACAGGATCAGGTATTAAATGCTCATTATTTTTTAGGATTTGGGATGAGAATAATTATATTAATGGGAAATTTTGATCTCAATGGGTCCCATATTATGTTACTCAATGGGAACATAATAAATACCCAATAAATATAAAAAATTACCCAATTAAATGCATGTGTAATATTTAACATAAATATTCACTATAATTCACAAATTATACAAATTATAATTCACAAATTATTTGAGTTCAATCTCGTACAATATTCGAGTTCGTACAGTATTCGAACTCGTACAGTATTCGAATTCAATCTCGTACAGTATTCGAGTTCGTACAAAATTCATACTAAATCTCGTACAGTATTCGAGTTCGTACGAAATTCATACTCAATCTCGTACCGCATTTGAGTTCGTACTATATTCGAGTTCAATCTCGTACAGTATTCGAGCTCAATCTCGTATAGTATTCGAGCTCAATCCCGTACAGTATTCGAGGTCATACAATATTCGAGTTCAATCTCATACAGTATTCGAGTTCGTACAATATTCGAGCTGAATCTCATACAGCATTCGAGTTCGTACAATATTCGAGTTCAATCTCGTACAGTATTCGAGTTCGTACAATATTCGAGCTAAATCTCATACAGTATTCGAGTTCGTACAATATTCGAGCTCGATCTCGTACAACATTCGAGTTCGTGCAATATTCTAGCTCAATCTCGTACAGTATTCGAGTTCAATCTCGTACAGTATTCGAGTTCAATCTCGTACAGTATTCGAGTTCGTACAGTATTCGAGCTCAATCTTGTACAGTATTCGAGTTCGTACAATATTTGAGTTCAATCTCGTACAGTATTCGAGTTCGTACAATATTCGAGCTCAATCTCGTACAGTATTCAAGTTCGTACAGTATTCGAATTCAATCTCGTACAGTATTCGAGTTTGTACAGTATTCGAGCTCAATCCCGTACAGTTTTCGAGTTCGTACAATATTCGAGTTCGTACAGTATTTGAGCTCGAGCTCGATCCCAAGTACTATTGTTCGTTAGTTTCGTCGAGTTTACAAAGCTAGCATATTATATATTTTTTATTTTTATTAAATATAATATAATATAATGTACATAATATTATATTACATAATATAATATTATGAAATCGAATATGAATAAAATGCAGACCGATTGATGAACAAAATGCAGACCGATTGATGAACAAAACGCAGACTGATGAAATAAAATGCAAACTGGGAAGTGAGAACTGAGAACTGAGAACTAAGAAAGAACACGGACTTGATGGGTAATTCACGTTTCACCCAAATAAATGACCTATACCCAATGGGTCATTTAGTTCGACCCAATGGATAATTAGTATAGACCCAATGGATAATTAGTATAGACCCAATGAATAATTAGTATAGACCCAGTGGATAATTAGTATATACCCAATAGATAATTCAGTATATACTTAATGGATAATTGGTGTTTTCAACCATTTAAACTTTGAATGGATAAGTCACGTAACATTTTACTTGGAGTGAAAAATTACGATTAACTCTAATCATTTTTTTATATAGGCTAAATCGTGTACATAACTACAAAAGAGGAAATATTTATTCGAGTGGCTAAATGTGGGGATTTCATTTATTATTTTCTTATGTTCAATAAAAGAAAATATTTTTAAAAATATTCATATTTCATGGAGGAGATTTTTCAAATTTAGTAAAAGTTTCTTAAATACTATTTCTACTTCTTTCGTCGAGATCTTTTATCAATTTTTAATTGGTTCAAATTAAAATTGATTAAGACATGAACCGAAATCGATAAATATGATGAATCGAGAATTTGATCGTTTCTAAAATGATTATATGTGTTAGGGAAAAATTAAATCATTTGTAATCAAACTTGTGAAAATTTTGTTATCTTATGATATGAAATTATCCACTGGTCACCCGTTACCCAACCCAACTCCACCCACCCAAATTATCCAACGGATAATCCATTATCCAACCCAACTAAACCCAATAACTACAACCCCATTATATCCATTAACCCAATGAGTTATTATCCAATAAGTGAAAATAGTATATGGGAAACGGTTATCCAACGGGTCACCCGACCCATTTGACGGGCCTATATGTATGGATGAATGGAAGGGTCTCGAAAGTCAACATTGATTACTTATACACAATATTGAAAATTTACACTATGGCCCAAAGTTGTGTCACCTTATAATCCATTGCTCCAAAATGCATGATTTTTGTTATCTCGCATAAATATATAAATATTAAATAGATGATTTTTTTTGTGAAATGTTGGAAAGCGCTAGTACATGTTCTAGAGTAACTTAGAGTTGGTTACCTAGAAGTAAGAAATGGAAATCGAAAAATATTACATATATATATATATATTCTTGTGCATGTTTATTGATAAATACTATGTTGTGGACTTGGAAAATACAATTAGGGTGTATAAGGTAGCATCACGTTCGGGCGGATTTCAATTTGGAGTTACGAGTAAAGTTTTTACTTTTTGCACTTAGGTTCCTCCAAGAAAGTTGGAATTGTCGAATTATGAAATTGGCAACATCAAAATTCAATTCAATAATATACAGTTGCGATTTTACAATTAGGGCATGTATGGGTGAACGTAAAGGCCTCAAAAGTCAACATTGATTACTTATACACAATCTTGAAAAAATACACTATGGCCCAAAATTGTGTTACCCTATAATCCATTGTTCCAAAATACACGATTTTTATTATTCTTGCATAAATATAAAATAGATGAATTTTTTGGTGAAATGTTGGAAAGTGCTAATACATGTTGTAGAGTAACTTAGAGATGGTTACATAGAGCTATGAAATCAAGAGATTAGCCACGTGTCAAATGGAAAATACTAAAAGAGTAACTCTTAGCCACGTCATCTTTGACAGGTGTCATCCTTGAAATCAGCCACGTGTCAAATGAAATAAATTAAATGTAGTGTTTGAGTCATATGTGATCGAAGTCGAATATTAATAAATAAACTCTATTTTTACCGAATAAAATTGTATATACAACTTATTCATAATTATATAAAATAAGTAGTATTTAAATTTTATACACTACTTATTTTATATAACTATGAATAAGTAGTATATAAAATTTTATTTAATGAGAAAATAAAGTTTATTTATTTATATTCGACTTCGATCATATATTACTCAAATTCTACGTTTAATTTATTTCATTTGAAAATATAATCATAAAGTTATAGTTAAAAGTATAGTTATAAAATCTTTTAAAATTCAAAAGAAATAAAGTTTTATAAAAAAATTAAAATGATATTTTAGTTTTGTTAGAAAATAAATTACATTATTAATATATATATATATATTCAATTATTTTAAACCGTACATCGCAAGGTGTTATCTATTATTTATATACTTATAAGTACCATGTATGCGAGAGTGGCATGGGACGTCGGTCCAAAAAATAACTGACTTAGGTAAGCCAGACATGCGTGGGACGTCAGTCACTCGTGTCTGCGACACTGACGTGCGATATCGGTCACAAAAATGACGAAGGTATGCCAGAAATATGTGCGACATCGTTCACAAAAATGACAAAGGTAAGCCAGAAATGTATGCGACATCAATCATTCATGTCTGGGATAGAAACGTGCGATCTCGAGCATAAGAACAACTAACGTAGGTAAGCCATAAATGCGTACGACGTCGGTCATTCATGTATGTGATAGGTACCTGCGACCTCGGTCACAAGAATAACCGACGTCGGTAAGCCAGACATGCGTGTGACGTCGACCACATCAGACTTTTTACCTTGATTTGTGGGCCACATCAGATTTTTTACCTTGATTTTTTTAACTGAGGTAAAAAATATTTTTTATTTCAAAAAAAGACAACAAGGTAAAAGAATTTTTTACCTCAGTTTTTTGGGGTTAAGAAAAAAACTGAGGTAAAAAGGGTGGAGTAATATGTGTTATTTGTTGTAGTGCTTGCAATCTGAAATGTACACCATCAACACATTCAACTTCAAGATGTTTTCCGCTCATCGTTACTCTTGCATCAAATTTTGAAGGAAGGAGATCTTTGAACTCTTTTATTCATTATACTATATCAATCCAAATCATGAGAAATGATATTCCTTTCAAGGAAAGATCTACAAAGTGGACCATTTCACTACCTCTGTGATCTTCCTTATCTAGTGTTACCCCAAAACACACACTAGTACCACCCTTAAAACTAGTTATCAACTCCACCTAAGACTTATGAGCTTTCTAGCAATACTTATTCCCTTTCTCCCGAATTCAAAATCAATAGGCTGATATGAGTTCTAAAAAATTCCACATGTATCAAGTCTCATACCCCACCATTTGAACTTATCCTTGAATTTATCTATTTTTACCCCCACCATCAACTCCAATAGAACCTTAATAGAATATGTTACGGATGTCAGGATCATAACAGAATATAGGGACTAGCAATTCACCATTTCCAATATTCATAGTCATACTTCTAGTTACAAACCGATCTCTTTCTACTACTCCTCATAACTTAACTAATGCATTCCAATCAATAGACTTTTCATAATCGACTTTCAATATTTCATCAACATTTTTCATAAAATCAACACATATCGATTTGTTCTTAATATAAATGAATTGCATATCATCAATATCTGAAGATTTACTACTATACTCAGTTTTCATCCCACACACAACATGGTTTTCAAGTATATAAAGGGAGGTAATTTTATCATTACCTGGAGAAGGTCTAGGAAGATTCGAGTCCTAAAAGTCGGGGTTGGGTTTTGGTGCAAGAAAATTGTCAACAAAGAGATGAAGTCCCTTGATTCTTCTTCCAAGAATTCTGTGCGATCAACTTCAAAGTCACCTTTATCTTGAGAAATCCTGAGCACATTTGACTCCTCGATTACTCCTATCCCTTTATCCAAAGCCTTAACCTCCTTTTGTATTATAAGCTCGTCAATTTCATTATCAGAACCAAATCGTAGAACTGCCTTATCACAAAACTCTTCCCAAGTAACTGATCCATGACAAGATATAATCTCCTTGTACCAACAAAATGCCCTACCTTCCAAATAAGGATGAATTAACTCGAATCACCGAATCACCAGAACTGAATTCAGATTGAACAAAATATCTATTTTGTTCACCCAATTCTTTGGATTCTCACTGGAAAATAATGGAATATAATAGCCTCTGTTTGCATCCAAAGTTCATCCATTTTGTCGACACGTTCTTCATCTTGCTCCGGATGAACGTTGAGATACTTTTCACATCCCGATGCTAACCAAATTGCCACGATTTCAATATCATGAACCACTGAAACTTTGACCGGATCCGGAGGTTTATACGAAAATCGCTCCTACAAATTTCCAAAAGCTACAAAGAGCCAGTAAGAATAATCATTCCAAGATACCCTCCCGACATACCTTTCCTAAAGTATTGAAACCAATCTTGGGCATTTACTTCCAGACATGGTTGTAACAGCATAATCTTCACATCATCTGGAAAAATTAAGAAGACCTCATCACATTGCTCTAACCACGACCTCAGATTGTGGCCGGAAAAAAAAGAAACCCATCACCTGAAGAATTGAGGGACGCTGAGAAATCAATCGTCAATTTTGAACAAAAATCTTCCAGCCGAAGAACACTCGCTCTGATACCAATTGTTATGATCCAAAAAGAACACAAGAAAATAAAATGGTAATTTACAGCTCAAATGAGCTGAGAGGTCATATTTGGATGAGAAATAAAATCAGAGTTGTTGTGGTGTCCCCGATCTGTCCAAGTGATCGTTGTTCACCATGATGTGCCTGCAAAAGAGATCCCGGAAGTGGTTATGGGGAAAAGACTCTGACACCCAAGTCAGTTCTTCTCCTTTCTCAATCAAGTGTCCTTAGTCCAGTTGCACTTAGATGGATTAGTGTCATCTTTCCTCCTTTTATAGTATGTTACGAATGTGGCTCCGTTTTATCCAGATTTTCCATCGTGTGCTTGATCGTGGTTCCAAGAAATCATGGTCTAACTTTCCTTGGCTCGCTTCCGCTTCAGTTTGTGGCTTATTGTAGAGCCCAATTATGGACTGTGCCTAAAGTCCAAATTGTGGGGTTTCTGGGCTAGGTATACACCATAAGCCCCCCATATCTTTGAAGACTAAAAGACACGAAGCAATGGCATTACCTGTGAAATGAATGGGAACTAATATTGTATTTAACAACCTGTTCGTCATTAGTATTTCTCCTTTTGTCATTGCGAAGTGTAGTTGGTTTCTTGGCTATACTTGTGGCTTTGTGAATATTCTCGAGTTTAGAATTTGAAATTTGAATCTTCTCCATCTGTATCAATGTCCTGATAAGCTCATCTGCTTAGATATTGTATCCAATGACCGAAATTTCATCCTTATTCTTCAATGTAACGTTCCAATTTTCCTTGATTTTAGTTATCGTTCCATCACTTATATGTGGAATTTTGGATCAATTAATTTAATTCCATCACAAGTCAGTGTGATGTCTGATCAAATTATGCCATCATTTTGATATCTGCAAAAGGTAACATACTTTTTGTGTCAGAATCTCATCATTATGCTTCCTGAACTAAATAGTCTCCTCGATTTTGTCGTTTCTCCAATGTTGCTTAAATATTGGAATTAATTTCCCTTGATTCATCTTCTCAGATCCTGAAAACTCCCATCTTCTCTGGTTATTCTTAACTCTTCTGCATATTATCGTTCTTCTTTTTCTATAAAAGTAAGTTTGCTTTATCTTTCTCTCTCCCTTATTTGTTGCATGTACTGAATTTATAAAGTATCAATTCTTCATTTTCTGGTGACTTGCCATTTATACTTGAATTATATAACTCCGATCATCTTCTCCAGTATATCCTCTTTTGTTTGCCTTAACTTTTGGTCTGAAGAATTTGTACCCAACCTTTGTAGCTCGGACTAAGGCTTCTATTTCACATTCTAGGATACTTGTTTTCCTGAATGTCTTTCCCTAGCCATATCGAGTCTCCCGTAGAAGATGTTCACTTTGATGAGGATTCCGGTCACTTCACCAAGTTTTCTACTGTTAGCAGTTTATTATCAGGTGCATTCTTGGAAGATCTCAAGAAATATGTTCCCTCTGCGAAGTCTGGGTGTGTTCTCACACCTCGTTCTGGCTATATATCTTGTTATATGACCTATTTGAACTTTGGCCTTTATTTTCCCCTTCCTCAACATGTTATTGGGCTTCTATCTGCGTACAAAATTGCGTTGTCCCAGTTTCATCCTAAGGGCATCGCTATTATAATGGGATTTCATCATGTGTGTGAAAATGTGGATGTTCCTTCACCCTTGGCTTATTTCGTAACTTTTACCATCTTTACAAAGTAAAAAAATACTATATATGAGTTTATCTTCTATCTAGTTATCCCTAGTGTTGAACTCGTGAGTGGTTTTCCTAGCAATGTTGGTCCTTGGCGTAGGAAACTTTTTTATGTACAAATGAAACAAACCCCCGAAGTTATCCTTCCATCTTGGAACTACAAAGTTCCCACATCTAAGCAACCTGGTTTAAGTGTCTATTTTATTGTTGAAACTGAGATCATTGTAACACTTCACACCCATACACAGCATATTCTCCATGCTGATTATGATGTTGAAGGTGTTCTATTCGTTATTGTTTTTGCTATGTTGGATCTGTATCTTATCTTATTTTGTTACCAGTGTTTGTCCTTTGTGCGTTCGTTTGATCTGTGATGTTTACTTTTTTTTTTACAGACATGGACCTAGCTAAAGGTGCTATCGACATATAGCTTTTTTATAGCGATGATGAGGAGGTGGTTGAAACTCTTGTCCAGCTTGATAATACCACTGCAAGTGACATCCTCTAAAAGGGTGTTACCAAAACTAGCACTGAGACTGCATTTGCTAAGAACTAGTCCATTGAGAGTGGAGGGGTGGGTGGCGATCGTACCACTAGTGATTTGAAGAAGAAGAAAAAGAAGAGGGATAGGATTGATGGATCATCAGGTTATTTACCACCTCCGGTGAAAAAGGGTCGTGGCAATCAGCCTCACTCTAAGGCTCTGGCGTGAACCGATAATCTGATAGTGGGGGGAACAATACCTAATACTCTTTCCAAACTCTCTCTCCCTGATACTTTAGTATAGTAAGTTTGTTGGTTAGTTTGAGTAACTTTCCCTATACTATGATGCCTTGTATTTAGAATATTGACTATCCCTTTCATATGTCTTTTGATCTGTAAGGTCGGTGAGAGTTTTCAGCTTGTGAGTGAGCAGCTTTTGAAATTCTCCCCTGCAGATGAGTCGATCATGGAGAAGTACAAGACTAAGGAGAAGAAATGTACGACTCTAGAGACTTCCATTAAAGCTGCAGAGGAATGAGCAAACAATGTTGAGGAGTGTGCACGAATTGCAGAGGAAGAAATCACCAAGCTTTGATTTGAAATGCGCACAAATGGACCTGCTTCCCTTAAATATTCTCAAATTCTGCTGGATCAGCTTTGCAAAATGAAGTCCTTCTTCAAGTTATTTGAGGATGTTTTCAGCTCTACTCGCACTGTTGGTTATTGTGAGGCAGTGAAAGACTTGTGCGAGTGGAACCCGACTACGACGTTGAAGAGTTTGCCCTCTTTGAAGAAGTGTACTACAGCATTGGTAAAACAGAAGGCGATGCTCAATGATGGCTTCATTGGAAAGATTTTTAATGGTGGGCACCCATATGCCTTCCTGTCGCATCTTGCGGGTCTCCATTCATTGCCCTACATCTCTGAGCTCAAAGGTTACCATGTCAACTATTTTGAAGATCTTCCTTTCACTTCTCCTGAAGCTACATTGACCCCTCCTCCCTCCTGGAGTCCGAAGCGCAAATGGAGAAATCTAGCCAAGATGCGAGCCAAGAAGAGACTGCCTTCGCTATTCAGAGCACTACACCCTCTCAAACAGAAGTCAGTTGAACTTTAGAGCTATGATTTGATTTGGACAACTATTAACTTTTTTTCTATTACATCTATGACATTATCATGTATTTTAAAATTGTGTGCTCTGTTTGACTTTGCTTAATTTTTTGTTATGATTTTATACCTTCGCTTCAAATTTGTTGGCAGGGTATTACTATTTTCATTGACCACAAGTTTTTGAATCTTCGTGGCTTGGTTTGGTCTAGTGATTGTCTTAGGCCTCCTCTTGGGTTTATGTCTTATGATACTTGGTATTCTAGCCATATCTCTCAGAGTATCTAGAGCTATTTTCTAGCAACCATTTGTTTAATATTGGAAATTTGGATATGAATTATATACCTTTATGTCTTGAGTAGGGCACATCTACTCCTTCGGTGGCTACTCCAACTTCTAGGGATTGTCTGTGTAGCAAGTTTATTCCTGTCGATTATAACTAAGAGTATCTCGGTAAAGATATTATTTGCACTTTAAATGATCTGGAGTCTGTTGAGGCTTATGTTTGCTTGCTTAAACTCCCTGAATGCATTGAAGAGTGGGTAATGTCCTTGGGTCTTCGCCTGAAGTACATGCTACTTGGTGTTAACGATCTGGAGCTTGCATGGAAGAAGACTCTTGATGAAACCCAAGAGCATTTTTGTGGGATGAAACGGTTATGTTTGAAGCAGAATGATCTTATCCATTGTCAGCAGCTTAACTTGATTAAGATGATTCACCAACAAGAGGAAGCAAAGAATTTTGCTACGAGTAAAGCACGTGAACCTTATCAGAAGATTGGTATCATTGACAAATAGTGTTCCTGCATCGACGACTTGTTTGACCATTTGAAGAAGAAAGAAGACAAATGTGATGATCTTTTCCGCAATTCCGTAGAGTGGCAACACAAGTATGACGAGCATGTTGCATTGAATATCCATCTGTGTAGTGACAATGATCACCTTCGTGCTGAGTGTACCTATATAGATTCAAGCGGTCATCAACTTGAGCAAACGTGATTCAATTATAAGGATGAGATGAAAGCTATGTCTGCTAGCCATCGTGGTTCTACTTGTCGGGGTGATATGACAATGAGTATCAGTGGTCAAAGAGTTAATCTATTTGAGATTGTTCGATCGCCTATTTTCCAACTGCAGGAGAAGATCGATAATTTGGAGGAAGTCAATAAGAGCTATCAAGAAACTATCAACCTTATGAGTATGCAACTCGATCGGGAGGAGTTTGTCCATATCACTGACTTTAAAGTTTATTATGCTAAGTATCTTAATCGCATAGAGGGAAGTGGTCAAATTTGGCATCATGCTTATTTGCACATGAAATGGCGTTATGATCATATGATCGCTGAAGACATCGGGCATCACAATCTCATTTTTGTGGCGGTTCTTCTTCCTCTGGTTCTTCCTGCGCCTCTCAGCGTAGATAATTTTCAGTGATTTTTCATTTGAATGTTTGTAGCATGATTTTCTTCCCGTTCTAGCTTTTAGATGATGTGGTAGTTTGTTTTCAATAAAACCAGACATCAAACTTTGGACGTTTTTTGCTCGCGTGATTCCTTTTTCTTCACAAGATATATTTATTTTGAGTATATTTACTTCCTTGTGAATATTGAAACTCTGCTTTATGAAAAGCCGCAAGATCTATCGCTTGCTTTAGTCACTGTTTCGTAGGCATATCTACCTTATAGCAAGATCTATCGCTTGCTTGATTAAAAGTTTGTATTGTGCGAAGCCGCAAGATCTATCGCTTGCTTTTTATCGTTGTATTGAAGGCATGTTTGCCTAGTAGCAAGGTCTATAGCTTGCTTTCTTGAAAGTTTGCATTGTACGAAGTTGCAAGATCTATCGCTTGATTTTATCGCTTCGTTGTAGATATATCTGCCTTATTGCAAGATTTATAATTTGCAGACTTAAGATTTTTATTGTGCTAAGTGGCAAGATGTGTGGCTTTCATAATCGACAACTTGTAATGCTGAAATCATGCTTTTTTGTTTTAATATTTTCTAACTTTGTTTTGGGATTGCTAGGCATAACTATGTATGTAAGTAAGAAATCTTTCCCCTGAAGATTAATATTTATATTGCGATAATTTTGCCTTCAAAACATAACAAAGGGACAGATACCACCAATGATCATATCATGATTTCTATATAATGAACCTAGAATTTCCTGCCCTATTCGCTGATCCTACACATAAAACTTTCTTAAGTTAATTATGTGCCAAGTGTTGGGAACGCTGCTGCTATCCATTCTCTCTAACTTGCAGCAGTTGGATCGGTGTGTCTTCGTAATCTTGTACAATCCTTCCCATTTTGGGCACAACTTCCCCTTCTTTTCAGCCATGTTAGCTTCCTTTTTCCTTAGCACCAGATCACCAACTTGAAACTGTGTTTCCTTGACTTTCTGGTTATATGCTCTAGCCATCCTTTCGTTGTACCTTGCTTCCATGATCACCGCCCTTTATCTCATCTTTTCGAGTTTGTCTAAAATTAACCTCATCATCTCTGGATTAACGTTTTCTTTATATTCTTCGACTCGAAGGCTTCAGTTCACAATTTCCAATAGTATTATCTCTTCGTTTCCATATACGAGGTTGTATGGTGTTTCTCATGTTGGTTGTCGTACAATTGTTCTGCATGACCACAAGGTGTTGGGTACCTCATCGACCTAGCTTGCTCGCTTTCCTTCCAATCTTTTTTATACCATGAACGATTGTTTAGTTTGTTACCTCCATCTGACCGTTTGCTTGAGGATGAACTATAGAAGTAAATTTTTGTGTGATTCCCAGCTTCAAACACCATTAAGTAAAGACTCTGCTTGTGAATTGTGTTCCATTGTCGGTAACGATAGTTTGTGGCACTCCAAAGCAACAAACTATATTCTTCCAGACAAAATTTCTCATTACATCCATCGTGACTCTTCCTAATGGCTTAGCTTCCACCCACTTTGTAAATTAATCAATCATCACAATTAGAAATTGGCATTGCCAACATCTTTTGGAAATGGTCCGACCAGATCGATTCCCCATTTATCGAAAGGCCAAGCTTCGTGTATTCCCATTAAGGTGGACTGCAGCTTGTGTGATATTAGAGCATTAATTTGGAAGCTTTTACATTTGAGGACGAAGTTGTATGCGTAATTAAACATGGTTGGCCAGTAATATCCGGCTCGAATAATCTTCTTCGCAATTGTTCAAGACCCTTGGTGCATCCCACATAATCTTTCGTGTACTTCCTTCAAGATCCCGTTCGCTTACGATGGCCCCACACACTTTATCCATGGAGATGGGAATCCTTTCTTGTATAAGGTCTCTTCTTCATAAACATAGTTGTGGGATCACATTTCTAACTTCCTGGCTTGTACCTTGTCTGTCAATAGCTTCCAACTTTCAAAGTAATCGATTAACGGTGTCATCCTGTTTACCCCCTATGTCTGAACTATTGACACAATTGTCCTCATTGTGCTCCTAATTGGAATGACCTCCACCTTCACATCCCTGTGTTTGGCTAATGACTCAAACCCCGTTGTTTCTAGCTTGGTTAGGGCGTTTGCTTTTGTATTTTCACTTCTTGGAACATACTGGATGTTGAAGTATTTGAGATGAGCGATGAGTTGGCAAACCTTGGTTAAGTATTTTACCAATAACTCATCTCGCATTTCATAGTCTCCTCGTACTTGTTGGGCCACTATCTGTGAATTGCTAAATGACTGCCCGCTCTTGACCTTCATCTTCAATGTGAAATCTAAGCCACATATTAACGCCTCATACTCAGCTTCGTTGTTGGTAAGTAAAAAATCAAAACGAAGCGAGTATCTGTGCTTTCCTCCGTCTGGGTTGATCAACAACAGTCCTGCTTCACATCCTTCCTTGCTATATGCTCCATCCATGAATAGTTTCCAGGTGATGTCTTCTCATTTGGAATTTCCTTTGTCCATGTCAAGATGCTGCTGTGTTTTTGCCTACTACGCTCTTACGATTGTCCCTTGATGAAGTCCGCCAAAATATGTGCTTTGATTGTTGTTCACGGTTGAAACTGAATCTCAAATTGCCCCAATTCAAGAGCTCATTTGGTCATTCTCTCAGATGACTCTGGTTTGCTCAATATGTTCTTGATTAGGTAGTCAGTATAGACTATGATCTTGTAACTGTGGAAATAGGTTCGCAATTTTCTTGCTGAATACATTAACTCTAGAGTCAACTTCTCGATTGGCATGCACGCTCTTTCAGCCTGTTGTAGTATTCTGTTGGTATAGAACACTGGCATATGCTTTTGGCCTTCTTGCCTTACCAAAACTGAGCTCACCACGCTCGTTGAAACCGCCAGGTATAAGTATAATGTTTCTCAAGGAATTGGTGATTTCAACGTTGGCAGTGTCTGAAGTTGCTCCTTCAATGACTCATACGCTATTTGACATTGTTCGCTCCAGCTAAACTTTTTAGCCTTTTTAAGGAATTCAAAGAGTGGAAAGTGTCTTTAAGCCCCCTTAATATTTGGACTTCATTAATTGTTTGTGGCTGGGGGAGGTTAATAATCACTTGTATTTTCTCAAGACTAGCTTCAATTCCTTTTGAGGATACCTTGTATCCCAGGAATTTTCCTGCCCCTACCCTGATTGTGCATTTTTTGGGATTTAGCTTAATTCCAGTTGCACTTTGTCTACTTTTTATAACCATGTCATCAACACATGCTTCTATGTTCTACCCTATTTGACTACGAAATGCATTATCAACCACTATATGATATGTTGCCCCTGCATTTTTCAGCCCAAATGACATCTTCACGTAGAAAAATATCCCGAAGATCGTAATGAAAACTATTTTTTCTGCATCCTCTGGGTTCATCAATCTCTGATAATATCCTTTGAAGGCATCCAAGAAGGCCAGGACCTCGTATCCCAAAATTGCTTCCACTAACTGATCAATTTTTGGCATGGGATAACGATCCTTTGGGCATGCTTTCTTTAAATCAGTGAAATATATGCACATTGTCCACCCAAAATCTTCCTTTTTTGCCATCATGGTTTCGCTAGCCATTTCGGGTATATCACCTCATTTATGATCCCAGCTTGCAACAACGCCTTTACCTCTTCCTCGATTGCCTTTTGTCTATCAATAGCGAAGCTTCTTTGCTTCTGCTTGACCAGTTTGATCGAATCGCTGATATTCAAAGAATGGGTTGCAATACTCGGGTCGACTCCTCCCATATTTTGTACACTCCATGCAAATGTGTTCTTGTGATCTCGCAGAATTTGTATCACCTTTTTTCTCTTAATCCGGAAGGCATTTCCCTATTTTGACGCACTTAGAAATATCATTGTCATCCAAAATGGCATCTTCAGTATCTTCTCCGAGATCTACTGGAGGGTCCATTTGGTTGAGGGAATCACTGTACGTGATAGTATTAACCATTTTCATTTGCTCTGCATTCTTTCCCGCTTTAATCTCGATAACCATACACTGTCGGGCAATTTGTTGCTTTCCTCTCACTGTTGTGATCTCTGTTGGGGTTGGGAACTTCATGAATAAACGGTACAGAGACTATATTGCTTTCGCTCTATTCATCCATGGTTTACCAATGATAGCTTTGAACGAACTTGGAGCATTCATGACGACGAAGTCACAAATTATAGTGCAGTTCCTATCATTTTTGCCAATTGTTACAGGTAACTGTATGTTACCTAACGATGTCTCTACTCGTCCTATGAATCCTACGTGTGAGGCTATGGATTTCTTCAAGTTGGTTCTCTTTAATCTCAGTCTATCAATACAGTCTATGAAAAGGATTTCTATTGCGCTCCCATTGTCTACGAACACGCTGTGAACTGTCGCATTTATGATTTTGGCAATAATAACCATCAGATCATTGTGAGGTGAAGCATTAGGAACAATGTCCTCTTCGCTAAACGTTATTGTTTCATCCACAAGCAATCTTTTGTCTATAGGTTCTTGTGGTGATGAATACCTGGCCATAGCCTTCCAAGCATTATTCAATAGGAACTCCGTTGACCCATGTATGAAAAAGACTACTCTCTCTAGAGCTTCATTGGACACATCTTCTTCATAGTCTATCGTTGTTGTCATCTTTTGATTCTTGCCCTGAGTGTTCGCTGTGGCTTGGATTTTTTCCATAGAGCTTCCTGCCTTGCTCGCTTCGTTGTATCTCTTACCGTGATCTTCCTTTTTGTAACATCCTAGATAGTCATTTCTCAAGTTTTCCCCTATTTTCCTCCTTAGATCTATGTAATATTCAATATCATGATCATGATATTTATGGAAGGCACAATAGTATTCTCTTGATCTTTTCTATGGGGGTGCTATCATTGGGGCCGGTTCGCGAAATAGATCTCTGTTTGCTTGCCATATCTCCTTTCGCAATTTCGCCAGCGGTGTCTCTTGGGACAAGATGCTTTGTGTTCCCGCTTCTTTTCATTTGAAAGGGAAGCTTCCTTTCCCATTATTTGACAAATTTATTTGTGAGACCAATATTACTCTTTTCTCTCCTCGCCTCCGCTCTATTTTGCGGTTGTTTGCTTATTAGATTCGCACATACTGCTCTATCATTTTTTGTAGGTCTCTTGGATTTTCTAGCATATTCTTTGTGAGTTCCTTATAGAACTCTCCCGATCGCATGCCCCCCGTGAATGCACCCAAAGAAGATTGAAAAAACAGTTCACGAACCTGCAGACTCCCCGTGATGAACCTACTGTGATATTCTGCAAAACTTTCATCACTTCGTTGAGCTATAATGTTCAGATATGCTATTGTCTTGGTGAACTTCTGCTTTTGGTAGAAGCATCCCATGAATAGATCCCAAAGTTGTGCCTAAGATGTGATACTTCCGTTTGGTAAATCTTTATACCATGTAATCGTTGTTCCCGACAGAAATATAGGGAAAGCTTTACACACAACTCAATTTTAGCATCGCGAAATCTCATGCTATTACGATAAGAATGCAGGAATTCCCTTGGGTCAGTTGTTCCATCGTAAATTTTGACATATAATGGCAATTTGAAGTCTTTTGACATCTTGAAGTTGCGAATATGCAGTGCTAGTGGTGGCTTGTCTGCGTCGTCGTCTGCTACTATGTCTCTTAATTCATCCTCATATTTAAGGTCATATTTCTTTGACCCACCTTTTGACTAACCCTTGGAGACTTTGGTCTGAGAGTGGCTAGGAACTGATTATAGAGTTGTTCTCTGTTCGCTTTTAGAAACGACGTGAACGCTCTCCTTTCCTTTTCTTTGTTTGTGTTAGGAGACTCTGCCTCTTCCTCATCTTCTGTGTCATCCTTCACACGTTCTTGCTCTCTGTTGGGAACATAATCCTAATATTGACTAGGATGTACGTACCTATTTCTTCTAGCTGTTTGCTTTTGAGTATGGTGGTTTTGACTTCTTTCATTTATGGTGAGCACCATTATCAACTTTGTCCGGAATGAACGACCATAACAAATTCCGTCCCCACAGACAATGCCAAATGTTGTGGTATCTCTGATCTGTCCAAGTGATCGTTGTTCACCATGATGTGCGTGCAAAAGAGATCCCGGAAGTGGTTCCGGGGAAAAGACTTCGACGCCCAAGTCAGTCATTCTCCTTTCTTAATCAGGTGTCCTTAGTCCAATTGCACTTACCTAGATTAGTGTCATATTTCCTTCTTTTATAGTATGTTACAAACGTGGCTTAGCTTTATCCGAATTTGCCACTGTGTACTTGATCGTGGTTCCGAGAAAGGCGGTTCGTGCCTGGAGCTCGATCGTGGCTTCCACCTTTCTCGGTTCGTGGTCTAACTTTCCTTGGCTTGCTTCAGCTTCAGTTCGTGGCCTATTGTAGAACCCAGTTGTGGGCTGACCCTAAAGTCTAATTTTATGGGGTTACTGGACTAGGTATACATCAAGAATGTATTGAGATGAGATATGTTACACTGTGATCTGATAACTGTTTACTGCAACAGATGTGTTCTATATATTCTAATGGTCCTGTTTATACCAATGAACTAGAACCGCCTCGGCCGATTTGTAACAAAAAGCTCCGATGCATAGGTGAGTTTTTTGATGAGTTTTTCAACCTCCACTATAGTACGACGTGCCACTTTGGCCTTTAAGCTCAAGGGAAAAGACTCTCTTGCCCCTTGTCAATGGCAATATACCCATTACCCACCTCCAAATCACCAACTCAACCCACGTTGGAATGGGCCCGTCTCCTCACCTTTATCTTCAGCCCACACACACGTTCACCAAAAAAAAATGGCGCCAATGAAAATACCAACAAGCGGGAACCTCGAAATTCAACACAGCATTTCCCTTGTTCAATTACCTTCTCCAGACCACGTTTCCATTTATTCCCCCAACAGAAATTAAAATTAAAGCTCGAAACACTGAAAAAGCAAACCCCACTTCAGTGAAAAAAAACTCTTCTTCTCCCAATTTCGTATTTTTCTTGCATGCGCGATTAGGGTTTCTCAAAATCGAATCAATGGCGGAGGTCATGGCTGTCGACGTGGAAATGGGCGGCGGCTCGGCGCAGAAGAAGTCGCTCAAAAGGAAGCGGATCGACCCGATTCTGAGCCTGGACCCGGAAGCAAAGTCGGCGAAAATCGAGAGCCTGCGCGGGGAAATGAAGAGCCTGTTCGATTTCTACAAGGAGTTGTTGAAAGGCAAAAGGGCAAATGAGGGAAATGATAGTGGCAATAATATGGAGTTGGCGACGGCTATGCTGATGGAGGAGAGCGGGCTACCGTTGAGCCAGCTGGCTGCGGAGATTTCGGAGAAACTCGGCGCTCCTAGCTTGATTGGTGTGCAGAACCGTGTGGTTTCGATTGGGCAGAGGGTTTCTTATGGGGTTCCCGATGCCGATGCAAACATTCTGGAGGATGACTCCGAGTCTGCCCTCTGGTGCTGGGAGGTTGTTTTACATTTCCTGATTTCAGTTTTGCAGTATTGTTTAATTAGATATTGATGTTTCGCTTTGTTATTTCATGGAACGAGAATGTATTTGTATTTGAGTGAATTTATAATTAGATTTATTCACATTCTGTTGCCGCTGCAGAAAAGTCCATTTCTTGATTAATCTTAATAGAAGTGTTGCGTTCTCAGCATAAACTTTTGCTCTTCCTTTAGTGGGTGACTTCTGATTTTTGTGTTTTTGATAAGTTTTTAATTTTTTTACAGACGAAAGATATGAAATTGGTGCCTAAAGACATGCGTGCGGTGCTGAAAGGTCGCAGGACAATTCGGAAAAAAATCCAGGAGCGAGTATTAGCTGTTTCAGGTGAACTTACTGAATATTGAATGCTTATTTCCTCATGGTTGGGTGCAATAGCCGAACTTTAATGTTCTGTAAATATATTGTTTGCTACATATAAGGCAGCAGTGGGAGGTATGGGTAGAGGGAATACTATTAGTCTTGCTGTTCCACTAAATTGCCTTTTCAGCAATTGGGAGCCTTATTGCCTCTTTGCTTAAGAATTGAATTTAGCATCTACTTCTGTGAATCAAATCTTTGTTCTCTACCTTTTCTTGAGGGAGAAATGGTTGACTCTTGATGTGTCATCCCAGCATTATCAGCTTCATGTCATTCTCTGCAACCAGTTGGTAATTATTTCCACCCCGTGTCTTTCTAGGCCCGCTCCATTGACATGTAGTTCTTGGGCTCTTTTAGGATAGTGATGAGGTTCCACTTCTGAAGTTGTGAATCTCTTCATCTTATTCAGTAGTGGAGGATGCTTTGTTTTCCTACACGTCCCAGCATTATTAGCTTCCTGCCGTTCTTAGATACCGGTTGGTAATTGTTCCCACCTTGTGCCTTTATATGCCAGGTCCATTAACCATATAGTCCATAGGCTTCTTTTAGGATAGTAATAAGGTCCCTCTTCTTTTAGGATAGGAACTTTGTTTTCGTACATGTGTGTATACTGGTCTACATATTGGGAGATTTAATATGGAAAGATAGAAGGTGCTATACTGGGCATGCTTTGTGATGGAGAGGGACTCTGTATGCAGCCTTAACCTTGTATATTTGCAAAGAGTCTGGGATTCGAACCCATGACCAACTGGTCACAAAGCAGCAACTTTCCCATTATGCCAAGGCTTGCCCTTGGTATGGAAAGATCCCCATCATCAATCATCTCAGTTGTCGAAAGTCATCGTATCACGAATATTGGCATTGAAAGAGAAATTTAATTAAATAAAAATTGACATTTACATCTGAAGCAGCTTGATGAGAAACCAAAAAGACCTAATAGTGCAACTTATAACTCACTCTATTTTTTCCCTATTTTGTTGGTTTTCCCCCTTTGGATTGGTATCATTGGCCTGTGATCATTGATTAAGCTGTGCTGGCACTGCTCTATAAATCAATCAGCTTTGTCATGCTACTCAAGATTGTTGCTTGTCTGACATGTATTAATTAAGCGTCAGGACTGGTATTATTCACGGGCTCTATTGTCCGTATAATGACATGTAACCAATTGGTTCATTGTCTAGAATCATAGCATTGAGTATGGACAATGGGCATCTGTAATCATTGTGAATTTTCCAGCTGCAACATATTTACACTTGCTTATAGGTCATTTTACCTCTTCATTCAAATAATGTACATCACAGTTAACCTGGTTATGCTAAGACCTCTTGATAAAGCATTGCAACTATATTACTTGTTTCTGCTGAAATGTACACAAATCATTCACTTTATGTTGGGGGATATAAATTATAATGGAGTATAAGATGTTTAATATGTTCAGGTCATATTGGGGATAGTTATGGTATAGTTACAGACAAACTACCGAGGGTGTTTTAGAGGTTATAATTTTGTGTAAGGCTTGAGCCCTGTTAAGCTTTCCAACACATGCAGTATCTTGCATTTAAGAAAATGAGTATATTGATTTCTACAGATAAGATATACTATGTGTTGCCTTTTCATAATCTATGCTGTGGTTTTAATTTCTCCCAAGGATATACAGTAATGTGATGATGATGAAGAACAATTATTTTTTAATTTCTGCTTTTTATGGTAAATAATGGCTCTTGATTTTTTAATTATTTCAGGAATGATTGTAGCACTGGAAAAGTCATTGAGGCAGGATAACTGCCAAGAGCTTATGAAAGCTTCTGATAGGCTTAAAAAACTATTGAACGAGGCTGATATCCGTACTCTAGTTGATAGTATGGGACAGAATTTGGGTGCTGAAGTGTATGTCTCCTCACATTGATCTATGTACTTTGTTTGGCAAAGTTGCTTTTGTTTAACTAATGGGGCTTTTGAAATCAATGTAGGGCAAAGAAAGATGCTAAACAAGATGAGAAACAATTAATTAAGCAGTTAGAGAAAAACAGACGAGAGGAGGAGAAGGAAAAGAAAAGGCTGGAAAGGGAGCTGCAGAGGGAGAAACTGCAAAATGTGAGACCTCATTAATTTGTTTGTGCTCTAACCTCTACTTTACTTTCCTCATATTAGCACTGTGTTTGGTTAGATTTTGCGACTTAATTTATTTTTTTCGTGGTTGATACATGATGGCATTCAGTTTGAAGAAAGGACACCATATTTGAAAGTAAAATACGCTATCATTCTTCCATCAGTTTAAATGCTTTAGACATGTTGTGGCTTTAGCTTTGATGATTGAATCTGCGTATAGAAGCTTATATTTCAATTGATGTTAATTGTTTCTTCTGCCCTGTTAAGGAAAAAGAGCAAAAGAGATTACAAGAGGAAGCAGAGAAGGAGGAAAGAAGACGTGAGAAAGAAGAATCTGAAATGAAAAAATTGTTAAAAAAACAGCAAGAGGAACTTGAAAAGGAACAAAAACGCAAAGAGAAGGAGGAAACTGTGATGAAAAAGCAGATTTCTTTACAAAAGCAAGCAACACTAATGGAGCGTTTTTTAAAAGGGTCCAAAACAAATTCATCTCCAAAGAGTAATCAGCCTCTGAATAAAGACACACCTGTTACTCCTACCCAGAAAAACAAAGAGTTACTTGTATCTGTTACTCTGGCCATGGACTCCATGCTTTCAACTAGTGATGCACCTAAGGAAGAAGATATATGGAAGTCAGGCTTCGATTCTTCTCTGACTGTCTGATGTCATGTAACTAGTGTATTTTTCAAAAGAATACCTACTCATGTTTACATTATGCAGGCTGCATGTAGCTTCTTGGAAATGCTTGGGTCATTCAGTTCATTCAAACAGACGTGCATACTGGAACCTTCGCCAAAAACCTAAGACACAGCTTGTCAAGGAGCTTAAGCTTTCTGTAAATAGAGGACTGGGTCGTGACGATGAGATGAATATTGAGAAGCTTGATGATGGATGGGTTAACTCTAGTGCTGATAGTAGGTTGTCTCCTGCGAATATTGACAACACAGTTGTAAAAGCCAAGGATTATGTGCAGAGGAAAAAGTTATTGCAGTTTGATAAGAGTCACAGACCTGCATTTTATGGTGTTATGTTGAAGAAAAGGTCAGCCTGGTGCTAAATAATAACTATCATAGTTTAAGCTCTTTAGTATCGACTCATTCCAGCATGTAACTTATAAGTTGGTTCTCATTTCATGATTTTGTCTGTTGCCAGTCAAGTAGTAAGTGGACGCCGTCCTTATGCTATGGATCCAGATTCAGAATATGAGATTGATAGTGATGAGGAATGGGAAGAGGTATGGCAGTGGTTAATGTCTAATTGTCTTATGGTTCATATGCAAAGCGTTTTAATTTGCATTTGATTGTGCAGGAGGAACCTGGTGAAAGCTTATCAGATTGTGAGAAAGATAACAAAGATGGAGAGGAAAGTATGGATGAGGGATGTTCTAGGGCTGGTGATGATGACGAGGACGACGAAGATGGATTTTTTGTTCCAGATGGCTATCTCTCAGATAATGAGGTATCACCACCACTAGTTGCAAATAGCTCTATAATCTGTTTACATTTCTAGATTCCTTCCTCCTGAACAGTATTGGTATTCATTTGCATCCCTACCCTTGACATGTACTTTCTTAAGTTTGTAAAAACTTAGCATTCATGGAAAATTGAGTTTAAGGTAAATTCTTGCTGTGGCCATCTTTATTCCTTTTTATCCCCAGTCCAAAGTTAGGTGATGCCTTCAAGCTTGTTGGTTACAATTATCTTACAAAAATATGAATCGGTCATTTGTTTGCCTTTATTTTTCCTGATTATCAAATTTTGGATCTTCCATTTCGTTCTTAATTATATTTTGGTTCTCTATTCCTTTTTTCTCTTTTTGTTGTCATTGGTCTCATGGTGCTTTGATGCCTATTTTGATGCTTCAGTCTTTTGTTTTACTTTATTGTACTGTATAGTGGGACTGCAGATGGTTTGTGCACAAATCAAAGTAGAGTGTTTCAAGATCAGTTGCCATGCTTGTTTAAATGTGTTTTTTTGCCCATGCACATAGCATACTGTAAGGATGAGGCTGTTTAGGTTCTGAGAAATTGCCTGTAAGGATTTTTAAAGTATGATCACGAAGTTCCAAAATCCAGCCCCAAGGGCATATAAATGAAATGAACTACACGCTACCATTGGGCTGTGCTCTGTGCATTTTCCATTTCTTTTTAACATTTCTATTTCTTTCTTCTTTGTTAAATCTGTTGCTTTGGTTGTAGGGTGTTGAAGTTGACAAATTGGATGATACTCACATAGTTGATGAGACACCTGGGTCCAAAGAGGCAGTGCCAAATGAAACAGCAAATTTGCTATTTCGGCAGCAAAAGTTTCTGCATAGCTTAACTGAACAAGCTCTTCGAAAAAACCAGCCTTTAATAATTCTAAACTTGATGCATGAGAAAGCCCATTTGCTCTCAGCTGATAATGTCTCCGGGGCTGAAAAACATCATCAGATGTGTTTGCAAGCTCTGAGTATACGTGCATTTCCAGAGGGTCCATCTGTACATATTTCTCTCAGTAATGGTAGTAAAGATGAAAATGCTTGTAGTTCAAACGGCAAAGCCAGCTCCACAGCTTCAGCAACTACAACCATATTGGAATCTGATTTGTCTTATATTGTAAGTTTGTTTTACAGTTAGTATCAAAGGCTTCTAATGATTTACTTCATAATTTGATTGGCATGGACCCATTTTTCAATGAAACAAGGAGCAAACTGCTTGCTTGATGGGAGAAAGATTTGCCTGACTAAAGATGAAATTGAGTTTATTCACCCATCTGTATTAATTTTGCATAGCTAAAATGACTTTGAGCTGAATTTTCAGGTCTCGATCATTCAATCAAGTTCTCATGGCCTCAACAAAATGGCTGATATGTTACACGAAAAGTTTCCAGCCATCTCCAAGTCTCAGCTAAGAAATAAAGTGCGAGAAATATCAGACTTTGTTGATAATCGCTGGCAGGTTAGTTGGATTCTTTAAGACATGTTTTATTATGTGGTCCCACATTTCATTCCTGTGATTTTATAGTCCCTGCTAGCTTTGGGTGGATATTCATGCTAGTTCAGTCAATCTGAGATGGTGAGTGTCAAGGATTAATTTGAAAGAAATTGGTCTTGATAAGCTACCTAACTGACATTGTCCTATCATCCATTAGGTATCTTAGTCTAACATGCTTACTTTAGTATCAGATGTTGTGGTATTTCTGAAACAACTTTTGGATTAACAAAAACAGTTGCTTCAACGGCTGTTTGGTTTGACTGTTTTTATAGTGTGAGACACTTTTCTACCAAAGCAGCATAATACTTAATATGGCATACACTGATTTACCAGCTAGTATGAAGATATACTCTATTTTTTTGGAAAGTTACTTGACTTAAATTTCTGAGTTGCTCGTCTAAATTTTTCTGCCTAAGCATAGCATCTTTCGCAAAAACTTCGATTCTGAAAGACTAGGAGGAGTAGTTAACATGGACTACTGTGTATTTGTTGCTTATGTTTGTCTGCTGTGATGATGTAGGTCAAGAAAGATGTTCTGAAAAAGCTTGGCATATCAATATCACCAGGTACATCTACATCTGATTTCAAGTCATTGCTCCCTTTCCTATGTGACTGCTTTTAATTGCACAAAGATGGCAGAGGTCTCGCATGAGGCATAAATTTAGTATCTTGATTAATTTGCAGAAAAGGGGAGTAAAAGAATAAAGAGCATTGCCACATTTTTTTCAAAAAGGTGCCTGCCCCTTGCGGGGAAGTCTGTGAATCCCAATGAAACATCCCCACAGCCATTGCAGAAGCTTGCAGCTTCAACCCAACCATTACAGGGTCCTGTACAAGAGCAGTAATCAGCTGCATTCCTTGCTCTGCTGTTTTGAAATCTGATAGGCACCTTAGGGATTCTGATCTGCATCCCACTTTGTATATTACTATCAGAGAGACTTTGGGGTCTTTTATTCTTTGAAAGTTTCAACTGTATGCTAGTTTTTATGCCTGTTTAGAAAGCATAAAAAAATCTTGAGCATTCAGCTGTTAGTATCACATGATATAATAGTGTTGAATCCACGAAGTTTGCAGCCTGCTGCTTGCTACATGAGTGTTAATTTGTACCCTTTTAGACTCAATAAAAGGCTCTAAATTAGTTGCTGATGCTGAATTTTTAGTGGGAGTTGTTTATTCTTTTCTGTCTGCATGGCCATTTTTTTAATACCCGAGGAGATTTCTGTCTGCATGGACATCTTTTAATATCCTTTAAGGTGTGTTTACACGACTTATAAATTGCTAAACATATGAGTTAAATATTCTTTAAGGTATATTTGACACGACTTATAAATTGCTTAACATGACTTAGGCATATTTAGGTGTTACTAGGTTTGTGTGGATTGACAATATTGCATTTTCCAAAATGTTTATTGTATATTCCATATTCCTAGTCCTCAGCCCAACGGTTTGTAGAGTAACAAAATTATATTACTCCCTCTGTTTCAGGTTGAATGGTATAGAATTTTTTTTACGCTCATCAAGAAATTTGTCTAATTGTTGATATGTTTAACTATGTATAATAACGGTAAACAAAAAGTTAATTTTTAGAACTACTTGTTACGATGAATACAACTATATAACATATGATAATATTATTGTTTATATATTTATTCAAATATGCGGTCAAAGTTGGACAGTGAATAGTAATATAAGTGAAGTGTGCGGTTTTACCTGGGACGAAGGGAGTAACAGAAAGAGATTTCTACTTCAAACAACACGTACTTTCATCATAGAACTCAAAACGTCATTTCAAAACATCAGAACGTCATTTCAATACTTTCATTATAGAACTAAAACATTTGATACTTTCATTTGACAATCTCTCAAACTTTAAAACGTCATTTCAATAATTTCATCATAGAACTGAGAGTTGGCGACGGGGAAGAACCTACTTTCAATGATGATAAAATCATATTGCTAGATGACATTTTACTACAAACAAGAGAAAATTTAGACCCACTTGAATCACTCATCAACTTTGTTTATCCTAACCTTAACACATTCCTAACGGACCCCTACTCAGTTACGAATAGAGCACTCTTAACAACAAATGAATACGTTGATCAAATAAATGAAATTATGATCCGGATATTCCCTAGTACTGAAAAAACATTTTCTGGCATCAACAAAACCATTGTCATAAAAAAACAACCAGATTACGAAGACTTGCTCCAAACTTTTAATCCTCCAAGTTTACCACCTCAGAATTGTCCAATAATGCTTTTACGGAATTTGAATCCAACAGATGGTCTATGTAATGGAACACGCTTGACACACATAAAATTCAAAAAAAAATATCCACGCTAGAATATCCTTTGGTTCACATGCAGGTTGAGAAGTTTTCATGCGGCACATTCCTATTAAAGCTTCTGACGACGATACATTTACACCTTTTAAGAGGGCAATTTCCAGTTCATTTATGTTTTGCATTAACAATAAACAAAGGCCAAGGCCAAACATTAGAATACGTAATCCTACTTGAAAGAACCTGTTTTCTCACATGGACAATTATACGTAGCTCTTTCCCAAGGTAAAACTTCTGAAAATGTGAAAGTACTAATAGCACCACAGAAAAGTAGCACTTCCGTTGAAAACAACATAAGAAATATGGTTTAGAAAGAGATATATTCAGCTGCTACACTCAAATAAGTAAACAACCTCTGATACCTTCATCAAATGTATTTTACAATCGTAAACCGAACGAAATACACACACCACTCCGCGGCCCTCATGTTTCTTTCCATAGTCATTTTTCCATAATTTATTTTCACTCATTCCACATTCTTAATTTTAAATAGCCTATTACAGTGACATAGATTCCTTCTCTTTTTTGCAGGTAAGTCGTTGCACCCACGCAAAATGTAAATCGGTCAACAAATATCTTAATCTCTCTATAAAGAACCATGTTAGGATAAATCAGATTACTGATTAGATTATGATTTATTATGATTAGAGTTCTTTCCTGATTACACCTATATTGTATTATTTATATATTCAGTTATCAATAATACAATTCCTTACGACAAATCATTCTATCATGGTATCAGAGCAAGTTCTGATCCTAAATCATTAATCATAAATTTATTTTTATTTCTTTCCCCGGCCAATCAAGGCAACTGTTTCCGGTGAATTTCTGGTCAAATTCTGGCAACTTCCGGCCATCTCCCGGCAGCCTTCTTCGTCCAACCTCCTCTTTGTTGACGTCTCTCTCTTTCTGAAGATCCAAACTCTTCATCCTCGTCTTCTTTGTCGTCATCTCTGGCGTCCGTATCCGGCATCGTCTCTCACTGGCATTCAAACTTCACCTCTGACTTCACCGGTGTCTCTCACCGGCGACGTTAGCAGAAGTCGTCATCTCCGGCGTCTGCAAAAGTTACGTCGTCTTCATTCTCTGGCATCCAGGTTTTCTTTCTCGGGCGTCATTCAATTCTAGCGGCGACAAAGATCTTCACAGGCATCCTTCATTATTCCCGGCGACCTCTGCTTCCATCGACAGCGATTTTCATCCGCACACACCACTTCTGCGCATTCATCTCTAGCGGCGTTCATCGTCTCCGGGCACGGCAGCACCTCAGCGTTAGATTCACTCTCCAGAAAAAGTCCAAGTGCGTGTCTCCACGCGCGCGCAATAGCTCTCCCTGCGCGTCTCCTCACGCGTACACAAGAACCAGCGCATCTGCTCACGTGCCTGAGGCCCTCCCAATGCATTTTTTTATTTACGCCAATGCGCCCACGCGTCTGCTCATAATCCATTACCATTTTGCACAATATTCACTACAATTATGGTTTACTTGGCGCCTTTATCTCGGGAAGATTGTTCCACTAATTTGACTACGGGCAAAGTTTTGTTTCATGCTAGTTTGGATGGTTCCAACCGCCATCACTCGTCAAACCAGTGGATCATTGATTCTGGTGCTACATCTGGCCAGTACTAGTCATCTTGATAAGGTACAATATTATGGTGGTTCTGATGCTATTCTTGTTGGAAATGGTGAATCATTATCTATTTCTCATATCGGTCAATGTCATTTCTCTGGTTTTCCTGTTAATGATGTTCTTGTGGTTCCTAAAATTACTAGAAGCTTGTTGTCCATTAGTAAGCTTACTCGTGATTTACCTGTCATTTTTATATTCGATGCCGATACATTTTCCATTGAGCACAAGCATACAACGAAGATAATTGGTAAAGGCCCGTCATAGTTCAGGTCTTTATTTTCTTGAGACTGGTGATTCCATTTTTTAGGCGAATTACGCTCTGGAAAGCTTCATGCTTCTTTTGAGCATTGACACTCTCGTCTCGGTCATGTGTCTCATGATACTGTTCAGTTGTTGTATCGACGGGGCCTTATTTCTGTCACTTCCACTATGCTTGCATCTTTAGTTGCTCTCCTTGTCAGATGGCTAAGAGTAGCCGTTTACCTTTTTACACTAGTGACAAGTGCGCTACTGGTTTGTTGGATAAGGTGCATTGTGATTTGTGGGGACCAACCCCTGTTTTATCGGCAGATGGTTTTTCTTATTATGCTATTTTCATTGATGATTTTTCGTGATTCACATGGTTTCTCCCAATGAGGTATAAGTCGGACTTCTATGACACATTTATCCAGTTTCAAAAATTCGTTGAGACCTAGTTTTCTGCTAGGGTTAAAAATTTTCAGACCGACAGTGGCACATAGTTTACTAATCACCAACTTTAGGCTCACTTCAGATCATGTGGCATTCATCATCAGATGCCATCGCCCTATACACCTGCTCAGAATGGCCGAGCTGATAGGAAGCATCGTCACATGACAGAGACTGGTCTTGCCATGTTTTTCCACTCTTCTGTGCCGCACTGTTATTGGGTGGAAGCTTTCTCCTCTGTGGTTTACATCATTAACCGTCTTCCTAGTTCAGTTCTTGGTGGAAAATCACCTTTTGAGGTTATTTTTGGGCATGTGCCTGACTACACTCTCTTTCACCCATTTGGGTGCCATGTATTTCCATGTCTGCGTGCAACTGCAACTGATAAGTTTGCACCGCGATCCATTCCGTGTGTTTTTATTGGCTACAGCTCTCGTCACAAGGGCTTCCAGTGTGTCGACCCGACTTCTGGGAGCATCTATGCCTCAGCCGTCGATCACCACGCCTCAACCGCCGGCCCCCATGCCTCAGCCAGTCTTGGCCGTCCTTTCTCCAAAGTCTTTCGAAGGCCCCTCTCCGGTCAGCTCTGCTCGGTCTTCTTCTGCGTCGTCAGCTGGTTTGATTCCTCCAGCTTCACAACCACAACCTCGTACCCATCAGATGGTTACTCGGTCTTCTACTGGTGCCATTCAGTGCCAGGATTATTCAGATATTATTGCTCACGGTCTCACTACTGCACTCCTTTCTCAGACAGAGCCCATTAATTATATCTCCGCCCTTCATGATCCAGCCTGGGTTTCAACCATGGATGATTCAGCACACTTGGGACTTGGTGCCTCGACCTTCAGATGTCAACATTGGTGTCTCCATATAGGTCTATAGGCTCAAGTATCGATCATATGGCACTATTAAGCGTCACAAAGATAGACTTGTGGAGCAGTGTTTCTCGCAGATTCTGGGTTTTAATTTTGACCACACTTTCAATCCTATGGTCAAAGCCTCCACGGTTAGGATGGTCCTCGCCATAGCTACCATGCGTTCCTGGCCACTTCATCGGTTGGATGTCAAGAACACTTTCCTTAATGGTGTTCTTGATGTTCCGATCTACATGAAGCAACCCGTTGGTTATCAGGATTCTGCTCATCCAGACTATGTTTGTCGCTTGCGAAAGGCCATTTATGGTCTTAAGCAGGCCCCCCAGGCTTGGTTCCAGCATTTCAGCAGTTATCTGACACAGCTTAGTTTTTGGTGCAGCTCAGCCGATACTTCTTTATTTGTCTTCTCGAGAGGTTCGTCATTACTGTACCTACTTGTGTATGTGGATGATATCATTCTTACAGGCAATGCCTTTTCTCTTCTTCGCCAGTTCATCGATCGGACACACAGAGAGTTTCCAATCATGGATCTTGATGCTCTTCATTACTTTCTTAGTTTTGAAGTTTCGCCTACCTCCTCAGGGTTATTGCTTGGCCAAGCAAAATATGCTCGTGATATTTTGAATCGGTCCGGTATGTCTGACGCGACACCTGTTTCTACCCCATTTGTCACTGGTTCTCAACTGCACAGCTCTACCAGTTCTCCATTCTGGGATCCTACACTTTATCGTTCTCTTGTTGGTGCTCTCCAGTATCTCACCATCTCTCGCCCGAATTTGGCATTCTCGGTCAACACGGTGAGTCAGTATCTTCAGGATCCGAGAGATGACCATTTCGCTGCAGTGACACAGATTTTGCGGTATGTTCGTGGCACTCTTTATTTTGGTCTTAGCTTTCATTCTGCTAGTAATCCTGAGGTGTTAGGGTACTCTGATGCTGACTGGGCCCGCTGTCTGGAGACTCATCGGTCCACTTATGGTTATGCGGTTATCTCAGTGGGAATCTGGTTTCTTAGAGTGTCAAGAAACAGCCCACTGTTTCTCGCTCTAGCACTGAGTCTGAATACTGTGCTCTCACCAACACTGCTTCAGAAGTGGTATGAATCACTCATTTGCTTCGTGATCTTCGGGTTCTACTTTTTGGTTCTCCACTGCTGTTATGCGACAATAGCAGTGTTATCTTTTTGGCTCAGAATCCGGTGGCGCACAAGCGGGTGAAGCACATCGACATTGACTATCATTTTGTTCGTGAGTTGATGATATCTGGAAAGCTGCACGTTGCTCATGTTCCGACTTCTCTTCAGACTGCGAACATCTTCACCAAGGGGCTCTCTCGTCCACTGTTCGAGTTCTTCAGGTCCAAGTTGTGCGTCGACGGGCATCCGACACTTCGCTTGAGGAGGGGGTGTTAGGATAAATCAGATTACTGATTAGATTGTAATTTATTATGATTAGAGTTCTTTCCTTATTACATCTCTATTGTACTCTTTATATATTCAGTTATCAATAATACAATTCCTTACGACAAATCATTCTATCACACCAAATGTTACTTTCTCTGTATCAGTTAAAAGATCATCAAATAAGTTATTATGAAAAATCCCTAACCCGAACTTAATAGACTACAACAAGTTACCTATTTGTTCCGCTTCAACAGTACATTGTTTTTTTGCTTATGTTATTTTCTCTAACGAATTCCCTCCCGAAAACCGTTTTCCACAACGAAGATCATAACTGTAACCACTAACAAAATAAAAACATACCTACGAAATAGTTTAAAACATGCATTTCATGAGAAACATGAGTAGTACACTCGACTTTTAAATTCAGCCTTCAATACTTACTCATTCGGTAATCAGCATATTATGATCTGCTTTCATCCGCTTTCCTATTATGTACACATTCCATTACTAAACCACATCATGAATAAACAAAGGGGTGAAAAAAAAGAGAATCCAAAAAAAAGAAGGTAAATTCAACTCTCCACATCAGAACATATAATGACACACTTAGTTGAAACCCCAAGTTAGAAGTTAGGACGACCTTCTTCAACATGGCTATAAACCATTCACATTTTGGGATTTTGGTCAAAGCACTTACATCTTATTTGAGTTGTTTCCCCTGACTCTGGTGTGAATGTGAAAGCAAACAAATACTGCCATCTTTCCTCATTCATTTCATAATGAACATAAAAAATACAATTCATTTCCAGTAATAAAACTGACTCAGTCCAACTTATAGTTCCAATTTCTTTCAAGTTTCCTTTCATCTGTTCTCCACTTTACCACATACATATTCTATCTCCTCAAATAAATTTTAGAAGTAGACAACCTACATTTAACATCCACCATCTATTGTACAAAGAGTATACTTCTACGCGAGAAAAAAAATGCAAACAACCTCAAGAAAATACCATGGAGATGATATCTCTCATACTCCGTATTCATTTCAAGTAAGCAATGCAGGTTTCTGAGGTTCAAACTTGGACTGAAACGGATAGGACCATAACGATGCACATTATCATAGACTTGATGGATCAATTTTTTTTGGATCAAAGCATGTTATGAGCTGCAAGTTCTACCATATCTACACCATCCAGACCATTCACCAACATCCTTTCCTGAACACATAAAGAAAACAAACACCACTAAGAGTCTTTCTTAAGCATTAACATTACATTCACAATAATTACAAAGCACTAAAACTCACAGCACACACCAATACGCTGCAAGTAACTAACAAAAAATAGTTGCATACCACACACATATCAAAGGCGAAATTGCATCACTTAACAATAAGTGGCTTAGAATAAAAAGAAAATCACATTCTACTTTCCACAAAAAACAGAAGAAAGTAAAATACTTTGACATAGCAGTCACGTAACATCATCACACCACTAAAGAATTTGTTTAACATTTCATTTAAAGTTGACTAGAACACAGAAAATAGGATGCGTAGATGATGCCTGTCAACTTTCTGCAAATCAAAAGAAAAAGGAAATACAGATAATGCCTTTTAACTTTTTCAAATCAAAAGAAAAAAGAAATACACACAAAAGAGGAGATGAATCAGTGAGGAAACCAATGTTATGAAAAATATTCCTCCTAGTGACATCAGATATCTGCAGAGTAACGTACAGTGCTTTTACCATAGACAAAAGCTAAAGCACCAAAGAAGATTCGAGAGATGACAGAGCCAGACCAGATACAATTTCATCATTATGAACAAATCCAAAATGTTTGTAGACAGAACCAACCATTAGTTCCCAAGCGTGGGGTGAGTGGAATCCTATACATAAATCCATGAATAAAAGAATAGAAAAGGCTTAAGTTATATTGTTTTTTAAAAAATCACGAATTCATTCAAATATATGCCCTCAATAATATCCAAGAACTACTCTTATTCTACTTCAATAGCATCCTTACTGAATACAAGAACAATACTCATATAACTCACAATACTTGTAAACATAAAATTTTTAGACTCACTTTGTTCATACCCCCTTCTACTTCAAAGTCCCAACATCTTCAAACACACATAAATAAAGTATTCATCCTACAATACTCCAAATTCAAAAACCCAATTCACAAAATGAATCAATCAACACAAATAAAGGGCCTACCTCACAATGATACTCGTGGGTTTCACCAGATGCTTCAGGAGCCGTCTCCTTTTCAGCCACCGCAGCGCCACCATCATTGTCATAACACCGTAGCCTCGCCGGTGGCCTGCACTGCCTGTGGCATTTCTCTACAAGGCAGGGGATTGAGGAACCCAACCGGCAAGAGCACACTCCCCTGTGATTGCTCCACTCTCTTCTTCTTTGGTCTCTCACGAGATCCGGTGGAGTCGTCATCGTCGGAGTCACTGTTGCAAAGATCGATCACCGATGCCAGGCCAAAGTTGCCATTGTTTAGGCTGAGAAGGTGAAAGAAGGAGTTACAAAAAGGTTGATCAGGTGAAGAAGGGATTGGAAAATTACAAAAGGGTTGAAGGAATTTCTCAAGGAAAGGGCAAACGAAGGGATACGAAGAAAACAATAAAATAATGGATAACGAAAAATCATTATTCATTCCCAGGATCCCCACGTTTAATATATAGAGATAAACAAAGTTTAAACTAGTCAAATACAATACATGATTAAGAAGGTTTATTAACATTTGGAAATAAAAAGAGATGATTAGATCTTCTTAGGGATGGTAATGGGGCGGGACGGGTATGAATTATGGTACCTTCATATCCAATTATCCATGCTCAATTAAAATTTTCATACCTATACCCGTTCTATCACCCCATGACGGGTACAATATTAATCCACCCCTGCCTCATCGAGTATTATCTAAATCCACCCTTGCCCTATCACCCACTTCAAATCCATTTACTCACACCAATTTATATCTTTAAAAAACACCTAAATTCTACTTTAAAAACAATAATTTAATTACTCCCTCCATCCTAGCCGAATGTTCACACTTTTTGGTCAACTTTCTCTGGTCATATTTGACCATCAATAACTTTAATTACATATATTACTAGGGTATTAAAATTTTATATTTAGAAACTAAGTGATGCAAGGAATCTAACAATATCTTACATGACGATGTTGGTGCTTATATACTAATTCAAATTTATGGTCAAATGCGTCATGAGAAAGTTGACCAAAAAGTGTGCAGATTCGGTTGGGACAGACGGAGTATTAAAATTTTAATAATATTTTCATGAAAATATTATAAGTAAAACATATGCATTATGAATAAATGATAGTTTATTATATAATAAATTAGTGTGTATATAGCGGGTATAGTGGAGTGAGGTGGGGCAGGGGTGGGGCGAGTATGAACTAAGATCCATGCCCGATCCACTACCTATGACGGGCATCATTTTTCATACCCATACCCGCCACACCCCTAGGAAAACTACACTCATACCCACCCCATTAGAGCGGATGCGGGGCGTACTTCCATCAAAACCCGCCCCATTGCCATCCTTAGATCTTCCCAGTTACGAGGTTTTAAGCCCATCCCAAAAAGACTTACCCCATCAACTCAACATACCACACCCCAAAAACTCTACCTGGTCAACCAATAAAAAACCATAACACCCATAGGAACACCGAACACCCCCTAGGAATAGTAACACTAATAAAAGAAAACCTCAACAATTCATAAGCACCCCACCTAAGAAAATCCTAAAATAAAACACCAGCCACGTACAATACATATTTTAATTAATTAAACACATCAAAATGAATACTTGCAAACATCCCCAAAATACAAGAAAAAAATAACAAAACAACAGTCAACGATGCGTAAGTTCACATTCCTCCCTTCCCACTTCCCGATCCGGTTGCAACGTCATTAGCTGCTTCCACATCGCCTCTCTTCGGCACAGAGGTATATCTAAATGTACCGGGAGACTAATTAGGATAATGCAAATGCTCATCTTCAATACGCATCAGGGCACCCCTTTACTTAGCCACCTCCCTCTCATACTTATCCATCAGACCATCCCTTTCCATAGTCACCCCCTCCTCATACTTGTCTATTTCACACTTCGAGAGCTTGTTTAGCAACAAAAACATGGTAATATTTTCCAACCCTTCAATGGAATTGATCATAGAAGGCCATGTGATATGCTAATCAACTCATTTGTGAATGACAAATGGGTTAGAGTGGAAGGTTCTTTCGTTAGGAAGAAGATGCGCTTTCTTTTCTAGTCAGGGTAGCCCTTTTATACTTGCATGTATTAGTTCATTTTTCCGTTCAATGGGGTTTCCCTACCCATGTGCTTTACCCCCAGGTCAATGAAATGTTCATTCTTAGTTTACTTCTACGCTCTGGATGATAATAGAGTTCATATTGTAGTAGCATACTTCCCAGAGTGAGGAGTTCATAATCTAGTGAAAATAGAACTAATGGTTGTGGATATGGCTCTTCTACTAATTATATTCTAGTAAGGACAAAAAAGAAGGGATGACCATAATCCACAACCCAACTCCCGCTTCGCATCCACCTCAGAGTCGACAATAGTGCTAGCATCTTCCAACCCTTAATAGCCAAACTAGGATTTTTGGCACGTATGCCCCCCTGCACGCCACCACTCTACATTCACAATCTTGACATACATTTTAGCGAAGAAGCTGTAAAAACCTTTCCTTTTCATCAAACTGCTCACCAAAACCCAAGGGTATCTCAGATCCGCGAGACTTTCGCTCCGTAACTCGCACAACTACTCGACCAACAATGCATTCACCCATCTTTCTCCCCACTTAAGCTTCGCTCTTTAGCCACCTATTTTTTCCATTAACTGCGTTCCTCCTTGGATCACTTCAACTCCTCCTCCAACTTAGCCACTCGCTCATGCAAACCCTTCATCACCTCGACAAAGTTAGAAGCATGCTGAGCCATAGTTGCCATAGCACCACCTAACTAAAATCCAATTAATATAGTGTTAACAAACAAAACATACACAATGCTTAAACTAAATGGAAAAATTGCAATCCTACCTTGGCCACTGAGCCAAAAAAGGCAACAGGATCTGTCGTATCCGCTACCGCCTAACTAGTAGGAACGATAATTCCATCAACCTTGTCATCATTTCCATCCTTTCCACTCTTTTCGTAATCGACTGGGTGATATTAACCTTGCTGGAACCCCCTCATATCCTCTGCTTCTACCTTGACTAAACGCTTAGTTGAGCATTGGTTTTCCGCCTCTCAGATTCCCTTCTGTTGATGTTAAGGCCATGAGGGTTAACCCTCGATCCTAGACAAAGAGTAATACCATTAGCAAAGTACATAAAATAAGCTCAATGAACACAATAAATAAAAATGAAAATAACTTCAAATGCGACAACTTCGCTTCCCCCTCGACTTGATTATCTTCACAACATACAGGATCAAATGGGCACAATCTTGCTCTTGTTCGTCAATTTTCCTACCTTATCAGATTTCCTATCGAATGGAACAACATGATTCCACATAGGCATCGACTTGCACTCCAAGCTCTTAACATTAAAATACCTCTCCCTCCGTGGCTCACAATTTCTGGGACAAGCCTGTAGAAGTTGAATCCCATAAATACTGGGATAAAACGTATATAACTCTTCTTTTCCAGCACTTAATAAGTGATAGTGCCCACTATGACCCATGTTAAGTTGGGTAGTGGAGGATGGAGATTCACAACGAACAACCACCATAATTGCAAAAGTAAGAAGAGAAAGACCAATATAGTAACATTCATTCAAAGACAACACTAGAGAGCAGCAACACATATTCCGCTAACACGCCGACAAACTGAATAAATAAGGTATTTTCTAATAACAAATCTTCATGCTTTTATACAAACATCAATAAGCCTCCTGGTTTGAAAATGCACCTGTTCGAGGCAGTAAGTGGCTTCTGTCAGTTATGAATAGGAGGCGTCACTCGTTAAATGTGCTTTGAAAGGGTTATCTCACATGCCATTACGCCGCATA
Source organism: Rubia yunnanensis (assembly GCA_037428765.1). Lineage (NCBI taxonomy): Eukaryota > Viridiplantae > Streptophyta > Magnoliopsida > Gentianales > Rubiaceae > Rubia > Rubia yunnanensis. The sequence goes on along the minus strand of CM075061.1, from coordinate 112,682,020 downwards.
TCAATCTTACCCTTGATCTCTGGGACATTGTACCCCATTCATCAAAGTTAAAAGATACCAATCGAATAAAATTTTTTCTTTACTTCCTACCCACGAAGTCATACATAGCTTTGTGCTAACGACACATTTTTTTAATCAAACCCACACAATATATATTTTGCCTCCAAAATAGACAAAAATACGTTTTTAGGGTCTATAAAAAACCTTAAACACTATGCACTTCAGGGCGGGGGGTGGGGGCGTCATGGAAACCTTACGTACAAGGCCCATATCACTGTAACCAGCTCATTCAACACTCAAGGTGAGCTGAGCCCAACTCACACAACAAGTGACTAATCCCAAAGAAAATGTAGGAGTGCTACTCGCCGCAACACCCTCTAATGTACCACAATTTAGTAGAGATGAACACACAACACAAGACACAACCACTTAAGAAATGAGCCTATAGTTAGAGACACAAATTACTGGTCTAGGGAAGCGGCTCTCAGCATACTACGCTTCCAAAAAATACTGTTAAACTAACTTGGCCTTAGAGCTTCTCCTTGGGGACTTCCACGTGGATTCTCTTACAGACATCCAAGAAGGTAGAACTCGCCGGCTGATTACGGGAATCATCAACCCTTGGAAGGATTTCTCCGCATCACTCAAATGATAAAAATGAGTTAGTAGGCAATGACCGATGGTGTGGAAGTCGACAAATTTCCCTCTTGGTAGAGATTCGAACACCTGCAGGTTCTTTTTCTCTGAGACAAGACCCTACCAATTTGCACTTCATATTTCGAGGTATACTTTGCGATTCCATAACATGATGGTAGGTTATCAAGAACTGCCTAGGGTCCCTCTCCCCCTCATAGGTGGAAACATTGCTTGGTATCTTTTGCATGGGATCCCAAGTTGTCGTTAATATAGAGGGTATGAACGACGATGAAGCCTCTTGTCCATCCTTCCCAATCATAGGCTTGAGCTCATGGTGATGGAAATGAGCTTTGTGACATAAATCTATTTATCTGATCCCTAAACAATACCTATTTATCTGATCAAAGAAAAGATTCGTGGGGATAAGTATGAGTAGCACTTACCCGTGCTTGAGTTTCAGTGGGATGAACGTGATGAAGCAATGTGATCCACATCATAAGTTGGGGTACCATACCGATACAAAGATCTGGTCCCTGATGATGATGAGAAGGTGCCAACCATATGGGGTAGGCTTAAGGAGCAATCCCAGGATTGACCAGTGATGCTTTGTAAGATGCCTATTGTGAATGGTGGATCCTACCTGGGTGGAAAACTGTTATTGCTGTGGTGTCATGGGTTTGTTAAAACTCTATGCCCATGGACTTATAAGGAATATATGGCAAAAGTACCATCATCAAAGGTGGTATCGAATCATCCTGGTGTGTTGGTCTTGAGAGTATAGAGGTGGGAGACCATCTGCTCCGGTGTTCATGGTGTTACCGGGATGGATCCCCACTACAGTACATGCATCCGTTAGGAGGTTAACAATGTTGTCCTCTGGGTTTTGTGATGGTAAAGTATGATTCATCCTAGTTTTATCAGCTATTGGTGCCACCATGGGTAGAGGGTTGCGCCGAGCTCGAAGGAAGTCACCAAACTCCACTGATCTGAACCAAAGGTACTCCTCAATGGTGCTTAACCATATGCGAGTAATAGCTCGTAAATAGGGTTGAGTTACTGCTCTTACCACTATTGGTGATGTACTCAGGACCGATGGTACATCTTCTATTTGTGAAGGATGGGTACTGTAAGCAGTGGTCAGCCATGAACGATTATATCTGAGGGCATCATTGAACATGATTCATTGAAAATCAAGTCCCACTAGGTGTGCCAATTGATGCATGTCAAACTAAGATCTTGATAGTCGAACCTTGCTTCAATTCACAGATCCTGCACAACAAACTCCCCGGGGGTTCCGAGGGAAGAAACTTTGATGGATAAGTCAGATTAAAAATGTTTAATCTGAGTATTGATAATTACATAAAAAGAATGAACACCTCATTATTAATAGGAGAAGGATCCTTTAGAGACCCTTTAATCACGTTAGGATAAATATTCCCTTTTCTTGTTGGAATAGTTGTCTTACTCCTTCCGTCCCAGACTAAATTGGCCACTTACTTTTATGGTACTATTTTCTTTCAAACTTTGACTGCATGTTTGAATAGATTATAAGCAACAATATTATCGTATGTAATATTTTTGAATTCATCGTAGCAAATAATTTCTATATATAAATTTTTTATTTGCCATTACTATACGTAGGTAAACATATTAACGACTAAATGTGTTTCTTGAACAACTTGATAATGATTGCTGTTCAGTTTAGACTGGGACAGAGGGAGTACCATAATATAATTACCATGTATTAATGTGCCACAGTTGTATTTAGATTAGAGGTTTAATTTGAAGTTATAATTGGTTTTGGAGATCTTTCCTTTTGTCCGCTAGGCTTCGGCCTAGTGGGATGTAAGTCGTGACTGAAGACCCATATGTAGATTGGAAACATAGCCTTTGGTTTGAGGGGGAGTTTCAGCTCTAACCCTTATCAACCTTCATGGTCGATTTCACAGTTCTTGGAGATTCCTTTGATATTTTTTAAAACCATCTACCTATGGTGCTCAAAAGATGTATCGAGATAAACCTTGTTCTAAACTTTGAAAAGTGCCACTTCATGTATGCCAATCATCGTACTCGTTCTTAAAGAACATGATTGTGCTATATACATGTTTCTCACTTGTAGGATAAGGGTAGGTGTATTTGGTATACACCTTCCCAAATTAATCAAAGTCTAACCCAAAGGTAACATCTCGCACCAGTAAGTAGAGACAACAAACACAAAGAGCAGTTCGCACAATGCAGGGAGCACTTTGTTTGGAGAGAAAAGGTGATCAACGCCCATGATCACCTTAGAAAGACCACGATCTAGTAATAATGGGAATGATGTAGACTAAGATAAACCATGATGATCCAACTCATCAGTTATAAATGGAGATAAAGAACAATGAGAAAGATAATAGCATTTTCTCCAGTAAAACCCTTACACCAAAATAAAAAGCTAACTTGGACGTCAGAGCTTAGTCCAAGAACTTCCTAGGAATTTGTTTGGAGCTACACCGGATGATCAAGCCACATTGTGTTGATTCTGTAGATTACAGAGGTCCGGAAGGAATCCCACGCAGTGGCTCTGATTGTGGAGACAAATATTTTTCTTTCTGGGTCTTTATATTATCTGAGAAAGACCGGGCTTTGCAATCGAGAATTATTGCTCAATCTAACCTTGAAAGACCACCATGGCTAGTAAAGATCCAGTACGAACTAGTACTATGAAAGGAAGGACAATCACAAACTCAAAAGGTATCAGCCATGTACAATTACACGTTACCTAATCCAACTCCCAACGGTAGGGTATGCCTAACACACCAAACTCTATACATGCAATAACATTGATAAATGAGCAGTAATTAGCTCACTACTCCTCCTATCTTACATTTCAAAGACGTAACTACGACGACAAAATAATCATGAAAATTAGGTCTATCATAAAGAACTAATGGCATGGCAAGTACCGAGCAGAGTACAACAATTAAAAAGCCAAAACATGGGTTTGGCTAAAAGAGACCAATAAAGTAACAATTAGTCTTGGGCTCGGAATATCCAAGACAAACATAATAAAAATATATAATAACAACAGAACACTCATTTTAATCTATCAGATTACATCTAGAAATATTACATCATTTCAAGTGGTAGGCCACTACATAAATAAAATAGCTAACTAAGTTCCAGGTTACGAGCTAGCCTGCCTATAATGGTGGTGTGGCGATGCGATTTTGCTAGAGCCTCATCGTACAACTCTAAGCGAGGCGCAAGACCATAGTCTAGCTTTCCCAAGTGACCCCATTTCACACTTCGTGGTGCACCCCTAACGCGGGGGCACTAACCTGAAAGTAGGTAAATATGTTGGGAAACGAGGAACTGCTATCACAAAATTACCGTTCTCCTGGCATACTTTATTTCGTCTGCGCACAGCTGACCAAACTCTCGAAGACAGTCTAATAAGGTGAGTTTGTCAACTGTGTAGTGTATTTATCCCCTAGAGCCAAGCCACTGCGAGTCTAGGTCTCTCTCTTTGCGCCAATGTCCCTCGGCCCTTGCAAATGGTAACCAGATGAGATGGAAATTCATCATTATCTTCCACCATGCATTCGCTGCTCACAACAGACGATCCTAAAAAAAAGACACGTACAAGACGTTAATACACAATAATTTACAATAAATTATTTAAACAAATGGTTAAGAGATACACTCATAGCTCTTATGAGCTTCCTTAAAAAAACCCACAAAGGATGTAACCCAATCCTACGTCGCCGTCAATGGAGATAACTCCTTCAACCAACCCATTCAAGAAGGATTATCACCAAATACGTAAGGTCTTAGGCACATAAAACAACCACTCCCAATGTTCCACACTATGTTCCTCATAGGAAGTTTACAACTTACACACATTCACAACAACTTTAATGACAACACGAAACACACAACCCACAACAACCACTAGAGTGGCTACACTAGAGTCTAAGTACAATTCAATCACAAACAAACTAAAACTATGGATTTCCCCCAATAGGGATGTCGTTACATAGGTAAGATACATGTATAGAAAAAGGTAAACACCATTATGAGAATATTCAGGAAGTCACAAATTTACGTGTCCCCATAACCACTTAGACACTCATTTAGCCTTGGGAAACGACACCCATTTAACATTTTAGAATAGATAAAATGAAAAAACTTATCCACGTGGCATAATTACCCCCCAACCACCTCTCTGGGTCAGACTAAGCCCACAAAGCCTATACAGTCACCACCTAGCAATAATCTATCACCTCGCCCATGCAAAAACTGTACACCTCTTCATTCCCTATCTGGATGCAACACAACTGGGCAAATCACTCATGGATTTGCTGAATAGAGAATACATCAACCCATGTGACAGAGACAACGAGAATACTGAGGCTTCACATACTTTTGGACAACTCTCCATTCAACCAATACCCACCACACAAAGACGGTAAGGAAATTGCGACTTTGCATACGCCTGGAAAATCACAAGCCTGCGACATAAGTAGAAATCCACCCCGTTCTTTGATCAACTAATACCAACTCCGAAAAATCTACACGTAATACACAGAGCCAACGTGAATACTGTGGCTTCACATACGTCTGAAAAATCACCAGCCTTATACCACAAGCAAAATTCACCTCGTCCACTGTGAACCACACCCATTCACTCACTTCCATATCACCACTCACATCACACCCCCCAATTTAGTTCACCAACAAATAAAATCACTAAGCACAACCAGGCATTACAACCTTTAACAAAGTAGAAACAATACAATAGTAAAAATCTTAGAAAAAAACACATAGGAGTCCTTAAGGAAAAAACTAGGAAACACACAATCACCAGTAAGAAACAGTTACACATCTCCAATTAAGGATTAGATACAAAAACCTTAGCTAAGAATAGACTTAGAGCCTGATAGAGTACTTTTACTTCATGATTTCTAGCTAGAAATCCCTTAGACATATTGTTTATAACCTTCACTTGTCATGTTTCTTATTTGAGGATTTTCTCTAGCTTCTATCGCATGTGCAAATACACTTCATTCTAGGTAGAACCGACAGCCTCCATACGCCACATATATTCCACGTAATAGGACTTACGATTGATAATAGGTCCGCAATTCGACTGGCTTTGCTGCATACTCATTAAGTAGACATATTATGCATAAGCTTCCAGGCCTTGCTTTAAGCCTTTCACTTGTTTCTCCAAGCAACGAACAAAAGCTTTCCAACCCCCTTGTTGCTCCAAGCAACGAACAAAATTTATAGGCAATTAAATTTAGAGAAGTACATTAAAATTGATTTATTTTTAACAAATATGCTGACTAGGGATACTGACGGACGTCAATATGAGCCTCCAATATCAGAAGGTCTAAGAGCATCTCCAATGCAAGCATCAAAATGATAAAAGTGTCTAGCCACATCATCATAATGGAGGCTCAAAATAAAAAATCATCTCCAATGCAAGGGTCTCTTGCAACCTTCAATCTAACGTGGCTCATATTGATGGCCATCAGTACACCTTGTCAGCATATTTGCCAAAAATAGATCAATTTTTTTGTATATGTTTAAATTTAATTGCACAAATTATATACGATCTTAATTTTATTAGATAAATACTCAAACTGCAAAAAAAAAATACATTTGATTATTTTATATATTAATTAAGTTATATTATATTTTACATTATACCAATTAGAGGAATAAAATATTTTAAATTTAAAATTATCCTATAATTCTAAAAATAAATAATTAATGATGGTATTTAAACTTGTAAAAAATTTCAGAATAATTTGAATTATTATGCAAATTTGAGTTTAAAATTTTTATTTATACAATTATAAGTTTAATAAATAAAAATATTTTCTATATACTATATTTTGAATATGAGTTTAGTAGATAGCTAAAATAAAAATAATATAATATTTTATATGATAATTTAATGATAAAATATTGTGACACATCACATTGAAGTTTGGTTTACAACCCCGGCATTGGAGACCAAAGTTTCAACAATCACCGTTATCAATGCTTTTTAATGCACATCACATGGAAGCCCTATAACAATCCGCCATACGACTCCTATATTTGCGGATGATACTCTTTGCGTTGGAGATGCTCTAATTGAAGGGGTCACTTCAAATTTTACCCACATCAGATTCAAGCTAGCAAGAGACCCTTGCATTGGAGAGATGGTTTTTCACTCTTAGGGTCTATTATGATGACGTGGCTAGTGACTTTTACCAATGTGATACTTGCATTGGAGATACTGTATTTGGTAGACTTGTGCTTACTAGTAAAAATATCTTATTTTAAAAGTAGAGTGAGACTTCCTTCTTTTTTCCTAAAAATAGTTTTTGCTTTTAAAATAATATACTCCATCCGTTTCATTGGATGTGACACTGTTTCCATTTCTTTATTGCTTTTGTGGATCTGACACACTTTCATTTTATGGAAAGACTATTTCACTGTTATTAACTCATTCTGCTTTTCCCCTTCTAAATTCAATTTCATCTACTTATTTTATTCACCTAAATCCTAGCACGTAAGATTATGATTCCACATTCAACGAAACAGATGTTGTAATTTTTAACACTTTAGTAAACAATTTAATGTGTTTTGCTTATAAAAATAATTTATAAACCTTGTCAAATACACCCTTATGTGAGGTATAAAGAGTTTTGATTTGGGAAGAGCAAATGATTTCTGCGGCCCTCGAACTATCGTCATCGTTCACCTTTGTCCCGCTTTTTTTCCATACTTTTGGCCCTGAACTCATAAAATTAGTGAATTGTGGTCATTCTGTCGGGTCAATCCGTTAAACTATGTCAAAATGTTAATTTTTAGGGTCAAAATTGACATTTTCATTTTTCTTTTTCTTTTTCCCTTCTCCTTCTTTTTCTTTAGTTTTCCTTTCCTTTTAATTTTCTTAAATTTTTTTCTTTTAGAGTCAAAACACACATCCTTTCCTTTGAAACCCTTATCCCGCCGGTCCCTTATTCCGCCACCGGCCACTGCCACCGCACCGACCACCGTCGCCGCCAACGCTACTGCTCTTCAGCCACCCCAAGCCCGCCCGCTCTTTAGCCACCCCAAGCCCGCCCGCTCTTTAGCCACCCCAAGCCCGCCCACTCTTTAGCCACCCTGAGTAGGCCCGTCAAACGGGTTGGGTCACCCGTTGGATAACCATTACCCATATACTAATTTCACTTATTGGATAAGACTTATTGGATAATGACCCATTGGGTTAATGGATATAATTGGGTTGTAGTTATTGGGTTTAGTTGGGTTGGATAATTGGTTATCCGTTGAATAATTTTGGGTGGGTCGAGTTGGGTTGGATAACGGGTGACCCGTGGATAATTTCATATCATAAGATAACAAAATTTTCACAAATTTGATTACGAATAATTTAATTTTTCCCTAAAACATATAATCAACTTAGAAACGATCAAATTCTCGATTCATCATATTTGTCGATTTCGGTTCATGTTTTAATCAATTTTAATTTGAACCAATTAAAATTTGATAAATGATCTTGACGAAAGAAGTAGAAGTAGTATTTAAGAAACTTTTACTAAATTTGAAAAATATCGAAATATGAAGATTTTTAAAAATATTTTCTTTTATTGAACATAAGAAAATAATAAATGAAATTTCCACATTTGGCCACTCGAATAAATATTTCTTTTTTTTGTAGTTATGTACACGATGCAGCCTACATCAAAGAATGATTACGGTTAATCGTAATTTTCACTACAAGTAAAATATTACGTGGCTTATCCATTTAAAGTTTAAATGGTTGAAAACACCAATTATCTATTGAGTATATAATGAATTATCCATTGAGTATATACTGAATTATCCATTGAGTATATATTAGTTATCCATTGGGTCTATACTAATTATCCATTGGGTCTATACTAATTATCCATTGGGTCTATACTAATTATCCATTGGGTCGAACTAAATGACCAATTGGGTATATGTCATTTATTTGGGTGAAACGTGAATTACCCATCAAGTCCGCGTTCTTTCTCAGTTCTCAGCTCTCACTTTCCAGACTGCGTTTTGTTTCATCAGTCTGCGTTTTGTTCATCAATCATTCTGCGTTTTGTTCATCAATCGGTCTGCGTTTTGTTCATGTTCGAGTTCATAATATTATATTATGTAATATAATATTATGTACATTAAATTATATTATATTTAATAAAAATAAAAAAATATATACTATGTTGGCTTTGTAAACTCGACGAAAATAACGAACAATATTACTTGGGATCGAGCTCGAGCTCAAATACTGTACGAACTCGAATATTGTACGAACTCAAATACTGTACGAGATTGAACTCGAATACTGTATAAACTCGAATACTGTACGAGATGAGCTTGAATACTGTACGAGATTGAGCTCGAATACTGTACAAACTCGAATGTTGTACGAGATTGAACTCGAATACTGTACAAACTCGAATACTGTACGAGATTGAGCTCGAATACTGTATGAACTCAAATACTGTACGAGATTGACCTCGAATACTGTACGAGATTGAGCTCGAATACTGCACGAGCTCGAATACTGTACGAGATTGAACTCGAATAATGTATGAACTCGAATACTGTACGAGATTGAACTCGAATATTGTACGAACTCGAATACTGTACGAGATTGAGTGCGAATTTTGTACGAACCCGAATACTGTACGAGATTGAGTACGAATTTTATACGAACTCAAATACTGTACGAGATTGAGTTCGAATACTATACGAGATCGAATACTGTACAAACTCGAATATTGTACGAGATTGAGCTTGAATAATTTGTGAATTATAATTTGTATAATTTGTGAATTATAGTGAATATTTATGTTAAATACTACACATGTATTTAATTGGGTAATTTTGGATATTTATTTGGTATTTGTTACGTTCTTATTAAATTAACATAATCTGGGACCCATGGAGATCAAAATTTTCCATTAACACAATTATTTTCATCCCGCTCAATCCCAAAAACTAATGAGCATTTAATGCCTGATCCCATTGGATAATGACAACTTGTAAGTCAAATTGATAGAAAATGTTTAATGATAACTTATTGGGTTAATTATACAATGATTTATTGGATAATGACTTATTGGATAATATATTTTAACCCATTGGGTCATATGAATATCTCATGGGTTATCCAATGGGTTATCCATTTAATGACCCAACCCATTTATAACCCAACCCATTATGACCCATTTAATAAACGGGTTAATTGGATAATGACCCATTGAATAATGATCTATTGGGTTTGAATAACGGGTTTATCCAATTAACCCATTTGACGGGCTTAACCCTGAGCTCGCCCGTTCTTCAGCCACCTCAAAGTCGCTACAGATCCGTCTCTCCGATAGCAGATCCGTTCTCTTCATCTTTCCTCCTCTCGCGCTGCTCAATAGTCGCATCGCCGGCGTCTTCCTGGAAAGGGAACATAGTGGTTGTGCTGACTCAGACCCAGCAGACGACCCAACGCGGTGGCGCCGAACCGACAACCCAGAGGGCTATCCGTCTCTCCGACGCCTCTGCCCAGTTCCCGACCAAATCTATACACTGTTTTGATGTTCTTGTATGCCATTCTGAGGATCGAATCGCTCAGGGTTGTCAGCCGGTGACTCGATGCCAGCGTCGGCGGGAGATGGGGTATCTGGGGTGTTCTTGGTTTCGTGATTTTCGCCGACGACTGCGTTTGTTGATTTGCGAGGGTTAGATTTTGTGACTAGAACTTTTTCAGAGCTAAAGCTATTAAGAGGGAATTTCTTGATTTGGATTTCAGGGATGAAAGGCGGCGGGTTTTGATGGTAGGGGGAGGTTGCTGGTGGTGGAGGGCAGCGTGGGAATTAGGGTTTAAGGGGTGGGGCGGAATCGGAATGGGGATGGGGAAGGGGAAGGGGAAGGGGAAGGATAAGGAAAAGGAAAACAAAGGAAAGAGGAAAAAAAAGGAATTTTTTGCTCTAAAAAAAGTCACGTGATCTGCACGTGTAAGGTCGATAGAGGGATTTAAGCGACAGAAGTACCATGAGTTTTCAGTTTGGTTAGTCCAGGGGTCAAAAAAATGAGAATAAAATTGGAGGACGAAAGGTGAACAATGAGGATAGTTCGAGGGCCGACGAAATCATCTACTCATTTGGGAATCCATATATGGTAGTCTTGAGCTACAGTAAATATAACATTGCCCGTAATTCATACTAGTACACGAATTTGGAAATAAATATATTCCCCTATTTATAGTTTTAGGATTAATCTTATCTTCATGTTTTCAAAAAGTACAATTACTCCACGAGATACGAGTTATCTTTGGAGTAGGATACAATTTGCATTGATTTGGAGAGGAAAACCGCAAAAATTGGTAGTTGAGTGTAAAACAAAAAACAAAAAGGAAAGAAAAGAAGATGCAGGAAAAGTCAGACCACAGTATTGGAAACCCATTAACCCAGGTTTGTTCTCAAAACCAGGAGCAGAAAAGAAAATGGCATCGTAATCAACGTCTCTCCACTTAATGGCCTTTACGTAAATAAAGAAAGAGGCGGGGGCAAATGTGGAGCACCGCACCGAACAGCGTACAACATTAAAACTCAAGCCTGAAGCCACCACACATGCGTTTCTCCCTAAATATATATATTACAACAAACCACCACTGCGTGTATTTTCACACCATCACTCACCCAGCAGCCAGCCACCACCCCAGCTCCTGCCCTCTGAATTCTTGAATCTTCTCCAACTCTCTTGATTCGACTCCGATCCTCCTACACTTCTCTCGATTCTTATTTTTTATTCTCAACTCTGTTTCTCTTGCTTTGGTTTCGTTTTCCTTTCGTTGTTTGCAAGAAAACCATCGCATAGGAATTGTCGAAAACTCAGAAGATGGCACTGAAACTCAATGTTTTGAGTCTCCCGACCGCCAATGTGTCTGCATTCCCCAGTGGGTCCAAGCCCGCCAGATCTTCTAGAGTCTTCATGGCTTCTACTCTTCACCCCCCCTCCACCATGTGAGTACTTTCTCCTGTGCTCTTCTTTTTCGGATTTTTTTCTTCCAGTGTTTAATCATGGATTAATAATCAAGAAGTAGATTTGAGTGACCTCATTTTCTGATTGGCTGTTTTTGATTGATTTGGTAATCAGATAGACAAGTTTATTTTTTTCTCTAATTGGGTCTGAAGAAATGTTTATTCGTTTAATTTGAGCAAGTCTGTTTGATGTTTAGGCCTCTGGTTTTGTGTGGATTCAATTTGAATGGTTGCATGCATGAATTTCTCATTCAATCTGTGGACATTGGAATGCCAATGTTTTGTAATGAGCCAACTTTTTGTTTATGATGATTGAATGAAGGTGTTTGGATCTGCACGTGTTTGTAAGTCTTTGAGAGTTTGGTTTCCAGTTCCATCTAATATTTCAGGGTTTTTGAATATTAATTTCTGTTCTTGTCATTTTTAAATTTGTTCTTGAAGAAAATGTAAACTCATTCGTCCTCTTTCAAATTGATTAGAATAGAAGATGTATTGCTTGAGTATATATTTTTTTTGGTATATTCAATCATTTAGAACTGATGGGTAATATCTTTAACTTCCAACAGTATATTTGTTCCTCCAGTATATTGTTTTTTTCCTGACAAAATCATGACTTCTCCTACATTGGCTTAATTCCCAGTTGTCTTTTGTTCTTCAGGTTTCCAGTGCTGTGATTGTTCTCTGGTTTGTTTGTTCTTTGTGATGCTGTTCTGCTTCATAACTATTTCTGTCGTGCTTTGTCAGCTTCTTTTCTGAACGTTAGGCTGGTCTCGTTTACCATGACTTAGTTATATTTGTCCCATGGTTTTGTGGAGTTTGCCTTTTGATTTACATGCTGTGATAGCCTGATAGGATGTTCTCACATTGTTTAATTCTTGACCTGCGATTTCTTGCATTGTTAGCAAAGCAAGATTTTATCTTTAATGTACCTTTTGATTACCTATCTGATCTCTCAGTGCTTGAAATAACTGTGATTGCTTCAAGTTATTTGTTTAAGAATGCTTTCAATCTTCACACGATGTATGTACAGGGAGGTAGGAAAAGCGAAAAAGCCCTTTGCTCCGCCTCGTGAGGTGCATGTTCAAGTGACTCACTCAATGCCGCCTGAGAAGCGTGAGATTTTCAAATCTCTTGAGAAGTGGGCTGAAGAAAACATTCTGGTGCTGCTCAAGGATGTTGAGAAATCCTGGCAGCCGAGTGACTTCCTGCCTGATCCTGCATCAGAGGGATTTCAGGATCAGGTGAAGGATCTCAGGGCAAGGTCCAAGGGGCTTCCTGATGACTATTTTGTTGTTCTGGTTGGAGATATGATCACCGAAGAAGCTCTTCCAACTTATCAGACAATGATCAACACTCTCGATGCAGTTCGAGATGAAACCGGTGCTAGCCCCAATCCCTGGGCCATCTGGACCAGGGCATGGACTGCTGAAGAAAACAGGCATGGTGACCTTCTCAACAAGTACCTTTATCTTACTGGAAGGGTGGACATGAGGCAGATTGAGAAAACTGTCCAATACCTGATTGGTTCTGGAATGGTGAGATGCACCTTTTTTCTTGTGATTTATGCATGTACTAGCAATGTGAAGCCATAGGTTTTTCTGCAGCAATTTATCACGACTCTTTTCTTTTGGATTATCTCTGTTCTAACTAGTATGGCTGTGATATAACTCACTTGCAAGCTTTGGATTGCATATTCTATCTTTTCTCGTGGGGTGATGTTTGGTATGCATAAAGATTCATTTTGTCATTTGTCGTCACCACTATTCCTTCTTTGTTACTGTTGATTCACCATCTTTCATGAGATCCTTGTAATTTTTCCAACCACTCGAATCTTGTGTTTCCAGATTTGCTTTTCAGTTCGTGAATATGTATCTTGTCATGTTTAAAAACAGTTCTTCCTGGCAATTTTAGTTTTGAGTTCAGTTTATTTGAGCTCATTCTGTATCGATGTTTTCCTATTGCATTGCTGATATATATTTCCACTGGGCTGTATGAAATTTGAGTTGATCTGATGTTCTTGATTAATTCACCTTCACAGATCTGCTGCTTTCTTGAACCTTCTTTGCATCTACCTGGGGACATGTACTAACTTTGTTTCTGTGATTGTAGGATCCTCGTACTGAAAACAACCCTTATCTTGGTTTCATCTACACTTCATTTCAAGAGAGGGCGACCTTTGTTTCTCATGGCAACACTGCGAGGCTTGCCAAGGAATACGGGGACATGAAACTGGCTCAGATATGTGGGATCATTGCTGCAGACGAGAAGCGCCATGAAACAGCCTATACAAAGATCATTGAGAAGCTGTTTGAGATCGATCCAGATGGCACTGTGCTAGGCCTTGCTGACATGATGAGGAAGAAAATCTCAATGCCTGCCCACCTGATGTACGACGGGCAGGATGACAACCTGTTCGAGCATTTCTCTTCTGTGGCGCAACGCCTTGGAGTCTACACTGCCAAGGACTATGCTGACATACTGGAATTCCTGGTGGGAAGATGGAAGGTGGAGACACTGACTGGGCTTTCGGGCGATGGGAATAAAGCGCAAGACTATGTGTGTGGACTGCCAGCAAGGATCAGGAAGCTGGAGGAGCGAGCAGCGGCTCGCGCAAAGAAGGCATCACCTGTTCCCTTCAGCTGGATCTTCGACAAGGAGGTCATGCTTTGAAATGGCAATGGTGGGAGAGTAAGTAGTCTTAGAGCTGCGGTTAGAGGGTGATCTGCGTCCAAAAAATATGCTTGTGTTGTTGTTAAAAGATGTTATGTCAGAGTCTGTCTAAATGATGTGTATATACTCTGGTTTGGGTGACTTTCCTTTTATGTCATTGTGTGATTCGGGAAGACTTTCAGTATGTTCTGTCTTTACCTTCTTGGAAATTTCAGAATGTTGAGGAACTCAGTGTCACCATCTTATCTGATTTGGTTTTGCTCGTTTCCCGCAGTTCAACCTTTTCGGCACCAACATTAAAATCAATTTTCATTCTGCCCCAAAAACGGCATAACTGAATAAATGGTCTACTACGAAGTTTTCTATATTATGCCTCTATCATCCGAACGGGGAAGAATTGCTTTTAGTCAACTTAAATTATTGTTTGACTGTTTACCTGCGTATAATAATGATAAACAAAAAATTACTTTCTAGAAACTAATTGTTACGACGAATTGAACAATATCACATACGATAATATTATGTCTCATATATCTATTCAAATACGCAATCAAACTCTGATAGAGAATATTGCCATAAGGTAAGTGGGTAAACTTTGATAGAGAATATTACCATAAGGTAAGTGGGTAATTTAAAAGAGAATATGTTTCTTTTAGCATTTTTACCAGTACATTTGAATGTGAAAATATATTTAAAAAATGTAACGTAAAAATCCATTTTAAAATTTAGTACTTTCCCGGTCCCATCATAAGTTGTACATTTTCTATTTTTGTCCGCCCCATTATAAATTGCACACTTTGTTTTTATTCGATTTTTAACAAAGAAATTATAGCTGAATTGCCTTTAGTTCCCTTGCCTTTGTTTTGAAACTACAAATGGCCTACCCGATTCAGACACAATTAGGGGAGTTTAATTTGGGTCAAATCGGTTATGATCCATATTAAATTCGTTCAGCTTTTAAGTGAGCCCAATCAACTTCCATGTGAATATCTTGCGCCTGGAATCTTCTCTCCTTCACGTTTCATCTTCCCAATCAATTCAGCACTGATTGTGATGAATCATTCTCCTAACCACAAAAAATGATTCACGTGATCACTTTCTTCTATTCAAGGTGCTTCCTTTTTCTCTCTGCTAACCATCTCATTTATACATCTGATATCTTCTTTTTTTCTCTTACTCTCAAATCCTTGAGGAAACCCTTCATTTGCCTGCGGCGTTCCTTAAAATTTTTTTTTTCTCCTCTGAAATCAAAGCCATTAGGTTCAGTTTCACCATCGAAAATCGAAATGAAGATCCTCTCTATTATGGGTTTGATTTGTCGGTTTTTTAACGATGATTTTCAAAAATTCGAACTCCTTTTAAACGTTTTCTTGCTAAGAACCCTCTATTTATTTTGATTTTAGTCTTCGTCGGTATAGATCTGTTTCATAAAACGTGCCTTGAGTTATTTGAACTCCAAAAAGGTAAGGGTTTTGTATTTTTCAGCTTTGCATGCTGTTAATCGAGATTCGATGAGCATGTTCCCATCGTTTTTGGGGTTACTCCTCTTAAATTTAGGGTTTTTTTGGTGCCGGTGTTGTGCTTTGGCCGGTTTATGTGTTAAGATTTTTCAAAAGAAGATTGTACAATACACGTGTTGCATACAAAAGACGTGTTTATGTGCTACTAAGTGTACAAGCCTCCAAAATGTTCCCGAATTGCATAAGATACATAACAAATATCCTCAAGGATAAAATGTTCCAAAATGCTACTAAGTGCATACGAAACATAACAAATATCCTCTAGGATAAAATGAACGCTTTGTTGACAATAGTTTGCACTAACTATTTCAACACCGAAAGCCAAATGGCCTTCCCAATGTACACAATTATTGACGATTAAGAGTCATGTATCTAGGAGTTGCACCCTTTGAGATTTCTTGAATGACCACATCCTTTATTGAATGGTGATTTGTATCTTTTCAATAAGAAATACCAACACCTTGACTCCGATTCATGGAGAATCAATGCAAATTGGTATGCCGGCGAGCTAGGGCACAACACGGCGGAGCGTTTGACCACCTTGCGGAGAAAGAAGAAATGCCGATGGAAAACAACAGTTTTGTGATAGAAAACGAAGGCGGAGGGGGCAAAAATTCAGCGGAAAATGAGGGGAAATTGACAGACAGAGTAGATCGACAAAATCCAGTGAAAACCAATGAGATTCCGGCGTCGATGGTGGTTGTCGACGTCAGGTGGCGGTTTCTGATCGGTTGAAAAAAAATTGAAAAAGAAAATTTTGAATATTTTTGTGATGTACTCTCTCCGTCCCAACTAATTTTCTTAATTTGACATTTGACAGTCAAACTTAGCCAACTTTGACCATTAAATTATATTATTGTATGTGTAAAACTATTATCATGTTATATGTTGTTGGATTTATCGTAATGTATATTTTTAAGTTGTTATTTTTTCTATTATGTTGTTACAAATATAAATAAAGATATTAATATTTAAAAATTTAAAAGTTGACTGCTAAAAGTCAAATTAAGCAAAATGAGCTGGGACGAAGGGAGTATATAGTATTTTCACAATAAGTCCCTAAATTATTAGCATATATTTTTAAAAACCTCATCCCAAACAAAACTTCTTATAATTGCACAATAATCCCCACGTTAAAGTTTAGGCTGCCTAAAGTAAGACTTTGTGAAATTTGAATTAGTTTTAATAAATCATGTTTTTTAAAAGATTATTTCATTGCTAAACTTAATTTAATTACACAATTTTATTTTTGACCATATAATTTGAGTAATAATACTCTCAGTGAAACTTCACTAATAAAAAGACCAAATCACTAATCACATTCCTTGAAAGGTGCAACTAACAATGGATATATTAGTCTTTTTTCTAATGCCACATCGTTCACTATGAAATTTCACTAAGAATATCATTACTCATCTAATTATTAGACAAAATTATGTTATAATCAACATATTTAATGAGTTGATTTTTATTTTATTTATTTAATTGAGTATCCTACAATAAAAAGAACTTAAAAAAAGATTCCATCTCTTGAAAGACGGTCTTTCCATAAACAATGGAAATACTAAGGTTTAAAGTGTAAATTAGAAGAAATGAAGATAAAATTTTCTGGTTGTATAAATCGGGTTATAAAATTTATAACTACTACACATTGCATAATTAATTTTTAATATTGCAACTAAGATTTTTTTACCTTTTATCATTCTAATTAAACCCCATCTTTCCATAAGTTTGTGGAAAGTCCGTCTTTCCCAAGACTTTGCTTGGCTCGAGAGTGCTTGGTTCGAGAGTGGTGGACTGGATTTTTAGAAATATCAATTGCACTTCTGTTGTCACATAAAATTTCAAAGGCCCTTGATGAATTCCCTAGTCATTCAACATTTGCTTCATCCACAATAGTTGTGCACAACAACTTCCAGCAGTAAGATATTCAACTTCAACAGTAGACAAAGAGATCGAATTTATAATATAGAAACATCTAGCTATAGTACTTTTATGATCATTAGCATTACTAGCCCAATCAGAATCACTGTACCCAATTAGATCAGAATCTTGATTCTTAGAATACCATACACCATACTCAGAAGTCACACTTACATATCGAATAACTCTTTTGACTGCAGTTAGATGAGATTCCTTTAGGTCAGCCTGAAATCTTGCACATATTCCTACGCTGAAACATATATCTGATCTACATGCCGTCAAATACAATGGACTCCCAATCATGCCCCTGTATAACTTCTAATCAATTGTGAATCCTTTCTCATCCTTCACCAGTTTGTCAGAAACCTCCATAGGTGTTTGAACTGCACGGGCATTGCTTCGACCGAATCTATTCACTAAATTCTGGACATACTTACTTTGATTTAAAAACAGGTCATTTTTTCCTTGCTTAACTTGCAGTCCTAGAAAATAATGTGAGTTCTCCAACCATGCTCATCTCAAATTCAGCCTTTATTATAGTGACAAAATCATGTACCATAGATGATGAAGTAGAGTCGAATACTATATCATCAACATAAATTTGAGCAATTTGAATTTTTGATGCCTCAAGCACATATAAAATGCGATCTACTCCCAATCGACGATAACATTTCTTAAGAAGAAAGTTAGTAAGTCATTCATACCATGCCCTTGGTGCTTGCTTTAAGCCATATAAAGTCTTCTTGAGGCGATACACATGATGAGGGTAATGAGGATTTTCAAATCCTTTAGGTTGTTCCACATATAATTCTTTATTTACCACACCATTTAGAAAAGCATTCTTGACATCCATTTGATACAGAGTAAAGTTCATAGAGCAGACAAACAAGTAAAATTCGAATTGACTCTAACCTAGAAACTGGTGCGAATGTCTCATCAAAGTCGACTCCTTCAACTTGTGCATTTCCTTAAGCAACCAATCTGGCTTTGTTTCGAGTGATTTGTCCATCAGCATCAGATTTATTCTTAAAGATCCACTTTGTGCCGATAACATTTACACCTTTAGGATGAGAAGTGAGATACCATACATCATTTTGTGCAAAATGACCGAGTTCTTCTTGCATTGCTGAAATCCAGTATTCGTCAAGTAAGGCCTCCTTGTAGTTCTTGGGTTCAATGAGAGAGATGAAACATTGTAATCTTGCTAACTTCCTGTAATCAACTCGAGGAATTGATTGAGTACTCCCTGTCATTGCTTCAGGTTGCTCCTGCGTTGGAACATAGGATAAGGCAGTGGAGGATAATGTTCCAACATACTCAATATCTTCTGATTCAGCAGGATAATCAGTCTGCTAAGATGTTCCAACATGCGATGGGTCTAGCTTGTCAGGTTGACTATGCTGTGTTGGAACATAGTTTTTATCAGGTTCATTTTCTACAACACATGTACCTTGTCATTCTTCAGAATCATCAACAATAACATTTATGGATTCCATAAGTGTGTTTGTTCGAAGGTTGTAAACATGATAAGCCCGGGTGTTCACAGAATGACCAAGAAAGATTCCAATATCACTGCGATTGTCGAATTTTGCCAATTGCTCTCTATCTATGAGAATGTAACACTTGCTTCCAAACACATGAAGGTATGATAAATTTGGTTTCATGCTTTTCCAAATCTCGTAAGACGTTTTTCTTGTGAATGGACGCAGATACACTCGATTGGTTGTATAGCAAGCTGTTAATAGCTTCTGCCCATAATTGTTTGTGAATTTCTTTCTCGGCTAACATGACTCGAGCCATTTCCTGAAGAGTTATGTTTTTTTTGTTCTACAACATCATTCTACTGAGGGGTGATTGCTGCAGAAAACTCATGTTGAATTCCAAGCTCATCACTGAAGTCACTGAGTTGAGAGTTTTCAAATTCCCTACCATGATCACTACGAAATTTAACAATCTTTCTGACTGGACTTCCTTTTTCAGTCTGTAATTTTATCACAAGACTTCTAAACGCTTCCACAGTATCAGATTTTTCTTTTAGAAAATCTACCCACGTGAATTTGGATAAATCATCAACACATACAAAGATATATTTCTTGCCACCTATACTAGGTGTATTGACTGGACCCATCAAATCCATATGCAATAATTCCATATTTCTTGAGGTAGTTTTATATTGAACTGAAGAGTGGGGAGATCGAATTTATTTAAATTGTTGACATGCCACAGACAATTCCTCCTTTGCTTGTCAATGTAGGCATACCTCGTACTGTCTTTGTATTTGCAATTTTCACCAAGGTTTTGTAATTGATGTGACCGAGCTTTCTGTGCCACATAAATCCTTCATCTTGATTAAATATCATACACCTCACTTCCTGTTCCAGCAAATAGCAATTCTTTGATGATTGAATGCCTGAAAGGACTTTGGCTTCTCTATGTTTCACCATACATTTGTCCTTAGGAAATTCCACAGTCATATTGTTATCACACAGTTGGCTTATGCTCAATAGATTTTCCTTTAAGTCTTCAACAAACAAAACACTGGTGAATACTGGGAATCCTTCAATTTGTAGTTCTCCTTTTCCAACTACTCTACTCTTCTTTCCATCGCCAAAGGTAACAAAAACCACCATCATACGGTGTGATGTTTGTGAGGAATTCCTGAGTGCCAGTCATGTGGCAAGAACAACCACTATCAAAATACCACAAATCTCTGGAATGTGATATAAGAGAAGTATGTGCAACAAGGCAAGTACTAGAGATTTTGACAGCCCATACCTTTCTGAACATCTTTGATTTCTGGACCCCGTCTATGTTGAAACATACCAAGAGTTGACGTCCTACCATGATGTCTCTGAGCAGTTTATGACATTGTTCCTCTGTGTGCCCTTAATATGAGCAGTAGCTACAGATGAGGGGTTTCCTTTGATGAGGCTTGCCGAGCTTTCTCTTTATCTCTCGAATCTTTGACTTGAGCGTTACTGTGTTCTTAGGTATCTCTCGAGTCTTTGACTTGAGCGCACAGTGTTCTTAGGTGGGTTGTCATACCCAATTTCGTGTCGATCTTCCAAGCTCTTTCCTATAACCAGAATATCATCAAGTTTTGCTTTTCTAGAGCTCAGCTTGGTAATATCTGCGTCAAACATCTCAGTTATCTTGATTGTTGAAATTAGCTACACATTCAACTTATCATTCTCTTTTTTGAGTTCAGCAACTTCCACACGCAACTCCTTTTCTATCTCCGCCAGATGATTTTTTCTTTCTTCAGTACTTTGTTTGTATCAACAACTTGGAGCCACATAGCATACATCTTTTTGTATTTACTGTAGATATCTTCATCACTTATAGCAAGTTCATCATCATTACTAGACACCTCATATGAATCTATGTTGGACAATACAACTTCGATTCAATATAATGTGTTGGAACATCTATCATCCGATGCATCATGAATTTTTGCTCCAAACGCCACATAGTTGCTTGTAAGTTCCTCTTCGTCTTGCTCATCTTCTTCATCTTCACTCTATAAGGTGACATTTCATTTTCCTTGTTTCTTCCGAGTATTTGCACATTCAACCTGAATATGATCATATCCTTCACATTCCCTGCATTGTATTTGTCCAGGCTTTTTTGGTTCACTGCTTTGAATTCTGGGAAATTGCTAATTTCCTTGTTCAAACCGTGTCCCACGATTATTTCCAAATTCTTGTGGCCTTGGTCTATTTCCACCAAACCTTTCCTGCGATTTCTTGTTTACAACCTTTTTCAGTATTCTTGAGAAATATTTTGTGATAAGTGCAAGTTTTTCAAATTCATCATCACTGTCAAATTCGTGATTGTCCTTTGATGACGATGTTCTAAATGCCAACTCCTTTTGGACCCTTTTTGTAGTTTGTTGGAATGTCATCTCATAATTCTGTAATGATCCTATTAATTAATCTAAGCTCATGGTGGTTACATCTCTTGCTTCTTCTATTGCTGCAACCTTCACTGCAAACCTTTTAGGAAGTGATCTCAAGGTTTTTTTTTCACCAATTTTCCTCTTTGTAGAATTTTCCAAATTGATACGCCATATTGGAGATATCCCTCCCATTGAATACAAAAATAGTGTCATCTTCCTCCATCTCGAGTTCCAACTACTTTGTAGCCAACATCTGTAATTTAGATTCTCGAACTTGACTAGTTCCTTCATGAATAGGTTGCAGAGTATCCCATGCTTTCTTGGCTTGATGACATGTAGAGATGAGTTTGAACTAATTTTCACTGTCATGAAGATAGCATTTAATGCTTTTGAGTTTTCCAGTGAGGCCTTGAGTTCATCAAAAGACCAAGTAGATTTGTCTTTGAGTTTCTGCTCCATCTGATTTGACTCTTCTTCTATTGCCTTAGAGTTTGTTAGAATAAAGCAAGTAGAAGATTAGATAATATTTTATTCCATGATGATTAGGCCTAGAGTTATATTTAGACTAGTCTTTTTTGTACTCTATATATACTCTTCACCATTAATCAGAATCACTATGGGAAATTACTTTATCATGGTATCAGAGCAAACCTGGTTCTAAAACCTTTCTTCTTCTTTTTTCGACGTGCTCCCTCTTCTTTCTCTTGACGCTACCATCGACTTGCCCTCCTCCCCTTTTTTTCTTTGCAATTTTTTCTTCTCTCATCATGTCTGAAGAGAAATTATCCTATAATACCTTGCTCCACATAATGATTATAAAACTGTCATCATCCAATTATTTTTTGTGGAAGCGTCAAGCTGGCTATGTTCTCAAACCTCAGAAGCTGTATGTATTTCTTGATGGTTCCAAGCTCTGTTGACTGTTCCTCCTCTTCCTCCGGCCGGCGACTCTACCGCCATCTATGCTCAGGCCGCTGGCGCTACCCCCAGTCTCGGTGCCACTACCAAGCTCAATCTAATGGAGGTCTACTTGAAGGCCAAGTCTAATTATGATCTCTGGATTGACGAAGATCAACGTGTGTGCGGTCTTATTTTTTCTTCTCTCACGCCAGAGGCTTTAGCGGTTTTACCTGACTGCGCTACTTCTAAAGAGATATGGGATAATCTTCAGTCCATTTATCATGACTGTGCTGCTGCTGCCTATGGTATACGTACTGACTGCGCTGCTGCCTACGGTATATGTAAGACTGGTACAATTCATGAACTCCATCTTAAATTTAAGGAATTGTTTTAGCAGTTGTCTATGTTGGGTTCCCCTGTATCGAATGATGATCATGTTATTTGGTTTTTGACTGCCCTTGAAACTGAGTTTAAGGATTTTTCAGTGCCATTAATTAATTCTTTGCCTACACCGTTGTATGCCGATATTTTATCTCATGCCAAAAACCACTACGCTTTTTTAAAACATTTACAGGACCATTCAGCTCCAGCCACTGGGCCTGCCGCATTCACAGCAGGCGAAAACCCCTCGACCGGCCGCGTGTTGGATCACACACCGGCGAGGAACGGCGGCGCGTACAGCTTATGCGCTGCTAGAGGTGGCCGTTTTAGAGGTCAGTGATATAGCAGGTCCGACGGTAAGTTCTCGGATGAGGCTGGTGGTGGTCGGCCGGAATGTATTTGGTGTGGTCATCTCGATCACTATGCTGTGACTTGTTACATGATGCTTGCTCAGATTGGTTCTCAGGGTCCCAATCGTCGTACAGACTCCACTCATCTGGCTGAAAGTTTTCAGTCATCTCTGCAGTTAGAGCCTACTGCACGATCTTCTGATTGGTATGTTGACTTCGGCGCCACTAGTCATATAGCATCCTCCGCCAGTGGCTTGGAGTCTGTAGCTTCATACTCTAGTAATTCTCATGTCTCTGCCGGTAATGGTTCTTCTATTTGAATCTCTCATGTTGGTGATGCTAAGATTTCTGATGATTTATGCTTGTATGATTTTTTGGCTGTTCCTGATATTACTAAGAATCTGCTTTCTATTAGTAAACTGACAAGAGATTTAAATTCTTTTGTCACCTTTGATGATAAGAACTTTGTCATTCAGAACAAAGTTTCCTAGGCAGCCGTGGGCAGGGGCCACAATAAGAGTGGTCTCTATGTTTTGGATAGTGGCGAGGTAGTATTTTTTTTCATTTACAGCAATATAAAGGACATGTATCTTACGAGCTTTGGCACACTCTCTTGGGTTATGCATCGACATCAGCTATTTCTTGTTTGCAAAAGTCTGGTCTAGTTTCATTGTCTTCATTGTAGCCAAAACCTGTTAATTGTGCCTCCTGTGTCATGGAAAAAAGTCAACAGTTGGCTTTTGTTGAGAACCATAAACATGATACGCATGTACTTGATTTGATTCATTGTGACTTATGGGGACCTTCCCCCTTTTTATCGTTGAATGGTTTTTTATACTATGCTTTATTTTTGGATGATTATTCTTGTTTCACCTGGCTTTATCCACTTCATCGCAAGTCAAACTTTTTTATGCATATTTACAATTTGAGGCATTTGTAGAGAATCAGTTCTCATCCAAAATTAAGGTTTTTCAGAGTGATGGTGGTAAAAAGTTTCTGAACACTCGTTTACGGGCCCATTTTGCCACTAAGGGCATTCACCATAAGATATCGTGTCCTCACACTCTGGAACATAATGGTCGTGTGAAGCGCAAACATAGGCATGCCACCGAGATGGGTCTTACTATGATTTTTCATTCGCATATGCCTATTTCTTACTGGGATGATGCATTTGCTGCAGCTGCATACACGATCAACCGACTACCTACTCTTGTACTACATGGTTCTTCTTATGGGTTTCTATATGGTCGTGACCCTAGTTACTCAAATTTTCATCCTTTTGGGTGCCGGGTCTTTCCATTTGTTTGACCATATGCGGATCACAAATTATCTCCCTGCAGCATTCCTTGTGTCTTCATTGGCTACAGTTCACAGTACAAAGGTTTTCGGTGTCTAGATTCTTCTACAGGTAGAGTCTATATCACTCGTCATGCTTGATTTGATGAGACATACTTTCCATTTGCTACTTCTTTGGCCTCAGGCTCTCCAGCATCCGCTCTTGATGTCTCTGATTATATTCATCCTGATGGAGACTCTATGACCCCTGTGCCCATTCCGACATCATCTCCCTTGCTGCTATGCACCATTTGCATGACGGTCCCAGAACTAGCTTTTTCATCACCAGTCTTTCTTTCTCAGCTGCCGGTCTCGATGCCTCAGCTAGTCTCGTCTGCCCCTTCTCCAGCCTTGTCCCTCGGTCGCCACTTAGCCAACTCAAT
The DNA here is from genome assembly GCA_037428765.1 of Rubia yunnanensis. Classification (NCBI taxonomy): domain Eukaryota; kingdom Viridiplantae; phylum Streptophyta; class Magnoliopsida; order Gentianales; family Rubiaceae; genus Rubia; species Rubia yunnanensis. The sequence goes on along the minus strand of CM075061.1, from coordinate 112,656,967 downwards.
CGGGTCTTCTCTAGTGTTATCCACTGGTACGACTCCTCCAGCCTCGCTGCCACCGCCTCGTTCTCATTGGAATGCCACTTGGTCAGCCTTTGGTGCCATTCAGCGATGAGTTTATTTGGACATCATTACGCATGGTCTTACTGTTGCTCTTCTTTCTCAGACATAGCCCACTGATTATCGCTCGACCCTTCAGGATCCAAATTGGGTTTCAGCTAAGGACGATGAGATGGCTTCTCCTCGTAGTCAGCACACTTGGGACTTGGTGACTCGGCATTCAGATGTCGATATCATTGTCTCCAAATGGGTCTATCGGCTTAAGTATCGACCATATGGTACTATTGAGCACCACAACGCCAGACTTGTGGCGCAGGGTTTTTCACAGGTTTCAGGTTTTAACTTTGACCATACTTTTAGTCTTGTGGTTAAAGTCTCCATTGTTCGGACAGTTCTTGAGATTTCCACCATGCGTTCTTGGCCACTTCATCAGCTGGATGTTAAGAATGCCTTTCTTATGGTGTTCTGGACACTCCAGTCTATATGAAGCAGCTCGTTGGTTATCAGGATTCTTCTCATCCAAATTTTGTTTGTAGCCCGTGGAAGGCCATTTATGGTCTTAAGAAGGCTCCTTGAGCTTGGTTCCAGCGGTTTAGCAACTATCTTACACAACTTGATTTTCAGTGCAGCTCAACTGATACCTCCTTATTTGTCCTATCGAGAGGGTTGCCGTTACTGTATCTTCTTGTGTATATGGACGACATTATTCTTACAGGGAACAACTTGAATCTTCTTCGTCAGTTTATTTCTCGGACGCACAAAGAGTTTGCGATCAAGGATCTTGGTGCTCTTCATTACTTTCTTGGTCTTGAAGTTTCTCCTGCCTCCTCAGGGACCAAGCAAAGTATGCTCGGGATATTCTGACTCAGGTAGGTATGACTGATGTTGCACCAGTTTCTACACCATTTGTTGTCGGTTCTCAGTTGCACAATCCCACTTGTCCGCCGTTTCAGGATCCGACCCTTTATCGCTCTCTTGTGGGGCGCTTCAGTATCTCACCATCACTCGTCCGAATTTGGCTTTCTTGGTCAACACAGTGAGTCAGTACTTCCAGGGTCCCAGAGATGACCATTTTGTTGCAGTTGCACGGATCTTGCGTTATGTTCGTGGTACTCTTCACTTTGGTCTGGTTTTTTGTTCTTACAGCACTCCAGAAGTGTTAGGATATTCTGATGTTGACTGGGCCCGCTGTCTAGAGACTCGTTGGTCCACTTATGGTTATGCGGTTTATCTGGGTGGGAATCTGGTTTCTTGGAATTCCAAGAAACAACCCACTATTTCTCGCTCTAGTAACGAGTCTGAGTATCGTGCTATTGCTAACACTACTTCAGAGGTGGTTTGGCTCACTCATTTGCTTTGTGATCTCCGGGTTCCACTTTCTAGCTTGCCTTTGTTATTTTACGACAACAACAGTACTTTCTTCTTGGCTCAGAATCCAGTGGCGTATAAGCTGGCAAATCATATAGACATTGATTACCATTTTGTTCGTGAGCTGGTGACATCTGACAAGCTGCGTGTTGCCCATGTTCTGACTTCTCTACAGATTAAGGACATCTTCACCAATGGGCCCTCTCATCCGGTGTTCGAGTTCTTCAGGTCCAAGCTGTGTGTCGGCGAGCATCCGACACTTTTGCTTGAGGGGGGGTGGTGTTAGAATAAAGCAAGTAGAAGATTAGATAATATTTTATTCCATGTTGACTAGGCCTGGAGTTATATTTAGACTAGTCGTCTTTGTACTCTATACATACTCTTCATCATCAATCAGAATCTGTAAAGTCAAGAGATTTGCCATGCATATTTAATTGGCAGTTTGTGTGGACTTATTTTGAACCGAAAATCTTTCCATGTAGGAACATGCTGAATGCAGCATATTGTCGCCAAGGAATTATGGAAATCGAAGTCAGAATATTGTAGTATTTTGTAACTTATGGAATTCGTATATTCGGCTAAGTATATCAGCCGTGTGAAGCATAATTGACTTATGGAAAATCCCTACTTATAAGGAGGTGATATATTCGAATATATGGGATAGATTAATATAAGGTAAATCCCTTTATTTATGGGATTTGGATATGCTTCAAGAAGCAGATTTGGAATAAGAATATTGTGGAGATAATCAAGGAGTATTCTAATCTGTTCGTGATATAAATTGGGACCAACGCGATTGCATACTCAGGGATTTAATTGAGCAAAAATCTGCATACAGATTTTTGGAGATTTTGGAGATTTGCAAGAGTCAGAATACTGTGTTCCAACATAACTGACCTGCTGCACAAAGTTCATAATCATAAACCTTAATTCCTCGGGAAGAGGAGATCCAGCGTCGACGGAGTTTGAGATCAGAGGGAGTCTGATCAAGGCGGATCGGTAGCTAGGGGAGCTAGCAAAATTCATGTGTTATAGTTAGTAAAGATAAGTATTTTGTAAACTGCACTCTGTACTGCATCTTTCTAATTAGTGGATTCATTCTGAACTGGGCCAGACCCCGCAGATGTAGATGGATTACACCGAACTGCGTAACCAAGTCATGCATTCTTTATGCTTTACTTTATTATGCACTTGGTTAAATTAGTCATGTTGGAACATACTAGTAAGGACTAGAAAAATTGGTAAAACCAAATTTTATTTGGTATCAGAGCTTGGTCACTTATTATTCCCTTGATCACTTATCCGAAAATAGACAAAGGCAACAAGACCCGGGCTATAATCGTGGAATGAGGTTTGAACAAGGAAATCAGCAGTTCGTGAGAAATCAAAACAACGAACCAAAACAGTTTGGACGAATTCAATGCAGAGAATGTGAAGGGTATGGTCATATTCAGGCTGAATGTGCTAACACTCGTAAGAAACAAGGAAAATCATATGTTACCTCTTGGAGTGAAGATGAAGAAGATGAGAAGGACGAAGAGGAACTTACCAGTAACTATGTAGCGTTTGGAGCAAAGGTTCATAATACATTGGAGGATGGATGTTCTAACACACTGAACAAAGGTAAAGCTGTGTGTTCCAACATAGATCTGGATGATGTACGCAACAATGAAGATGATGATTTCTCTGTAAGTGATGAAGAAATCTACAGTACCTATGAAAAAATGTATGCTATGTGGGTCCAAGTAGCCGACACAAACAAAGAGCTGAATGAAGAAAAAAGGAAGTTAATAGAAAGTGAAAGAGAATTGCGATTCACGCTTGTAAAACTTGAAAAGATTAATGACAAACTGAGTGGAAAACTGACAGCAGCAGTCAAACGGGCCGAGATGTCTGAAGCAACGATCTCTAAATTAAATTCTGGAAAGGCAAAGCTTGATGATATTTTGGATATGGGAAGAAACTTTGGTGATCGACATGGAATCGGATATGGGAATGTACAAAAGACTGAATCACATAAAAATTCAGTAACCCTCAAGACCAAGATCCGAGAAGTGAAACGGAAGTTTGGTATGCCTTATCAGAGAAAGCCACTCATTTGTATATACTGGACGTATCAAGGACATTCTGAAAAGCAGTGCAGAAGACTGATCAGAGACCAAATGACAGGACGACAACCTTTGGCATGTTCCACATAGGCAATATCCAGAAAGTAAGATCGATCAGAAAGGTATGGATTGTTAAACGATCTAGCACGTGTCTGGTGGCACACACTTCTCTCACAGCTTATTCCAGAGATTCATGGTACTTTGATAAGGGCTGTTCCCGCCACATGACTGGCACTCCAGAATATCTCACGAATCTTACTCCATATGATGGTGGATATGTAACCTTTGGTGATGGGAAGAAAAGCAGAGTAATTGGAAAAGGCGAATTGAGAATTGAAGGTTTTCCAGTATTCACAAGTGTATTATTTGTTGAAGATATAAAGGCAAACTTGTTAAGTATAAGCCATATGTGTGACGAAAATATGGTAGTAGAATTTCAGAAGGACAAATGTATATTGAAGCATGGAGAAAATAGGGTGCTTTCAGGAATAAGATCATCAGACAATTGTTATCTGTTAGAAAAAGGAGTACAATGTATGATTTCGAAGCAAGATGAAGGCGTTCTGTGGCACAGGAAGCTCGGTCACATCAATTATAAAACACTGGTGAAAATTGCAAATGTGAAAGCTGTACGAGGAATGCCTACCCTAACAAGCAAGGAAGGAATTGTATGTGGACCATGTCAACAAGGTAAACAAATTCGATCTCCTCACTCTTCAGTTCAGTGTATTACTACATCTAGAAATCTAGAACTATTGCATATGGATTTGATGGGTCCGGTCAATACGCCTAGTATAGGAGGAAAGAAATATATCTTTGTTTGTGTTGATAATTTCTCCAGATTTACATGGGTAGCCTTTTGAAAAGAAAAATCTGATAGTGATAAGGAGGACAGTGTTCCAACACAGAAGTGTGAACAGAAAGATTATATGGATTTGGATTCTGATGCTGATATGGGGGGTGAAGATCATGGTGATATGCATGGTAATCTGAATGATGAGGCACCTGATGATGATTTTTCTAACCAGAATGATGTGGCTGAGCATGATGAGGAAACTGATGAGGACTTGGATCAAGATGATCAGTCTGAAAGGGAATTTGAGAAGAAGAATGAAGCTGAAGGTTCAGGGAATGTTCCAACACAGGACATTCCTGATTTGGCATACTCGAGTGATGGGGTGCTTGATGAATTTTACCAGATAGCTAAAGGCAAGAGGAAGGCTGCTAAAGCTAAGGTTTCTGCTCAAGCAAAAAGGAGCAAGAAAAGCCAGGAACGCAAGGAGAAGAAAATACTACCTCCCCTCGTTGTAAGTAAGGCAGTTTCCTTCTTGTATTTTGATTCAAAAGGAGAAGAAATGGGAGAGTTTTTCTCTGAAAGGAAGTTTACCCCTGAAAGACCTGTGGACTTAAAAGCTTACACAGAGAGTGGTTTCTCAGACTATCTGAAAGTAATTGGGATGTCAACTGCAGCCACGGTCCAACTACAGTACAATAGGCAGGTTGTACTTGAGGTATATTCTAACCTCATGACTGGAAATCTGGAGATAAGTTCCCCATGGTATGGAAGGGTTTACGTGCATGGGAAGATAATTAATGTATCTGCTGCCAGGATTAACAAAGTATTGGGTCTTAAGACACCAGAGATAGAGGGAGTTTTTCCTGAAGATTTGGAAGTTTCTGATGATCAAATATTAGCTACTATCTCGGGTGGGTATAAGGTTGAGTGGCCAGCAACGGGGTATTCACAAGCATCTTGCTTGTCCTCGAGATTCTTTGGTTTTATATCAGGTTACTGTACATTGTTGGTTGCCCTCACTAATACCACTGCATTGACAAGGGAAATTGCCAAATTGCTATACCGTGTTGGAACACAGAAGCCTGTCAATCTTGGACTCCTCATTCAGCAACATTTGGTCAGACAAGCTACTGCCCCCAAGGTCAATGATGCCATTATTTATCCTGCGCTGATATCTGCACTGGCCAAGAGTGCCAGAGTGAAAGGAAAGGTCTCGGATGTGGTGATTGATACAAAATTTCTGAGGCCAAACAAGAAGACATTTGGGTTAAGGTACGTGCATGATCTCCCATGGAGTCCATCTGGATTGACTTCTACATCAGCAGCAGCAGAAAAGGAGGCTAGACTGATTGTTCTGAATGCTAGACTTGGTGCTATTGTCATTCAAATGGCTGCGCTGAAGGCAGAGGAAACTAGTCTGGAGGCAGAGAAGGCCCGGTTGGAAGCTTGAATTTTTTATCTTGATGTCTGATGCAGGGGGAGCATACTGGTTGCTACTGTTTTGCTGATTTTGTTGTCTTTGGCCTCTGTGTGGTCCCAGGGGGAGTAATTTTGGATTTGGATATTTTGTTTCAATTTGGCTGTAATGACGTTTAGGTTTTGGATTTCTTGGATTTCTGGTTTTCGGATTTCGGCATTCATGTTTATGGGAATTCTGGTATTGTTTTGTTGTTTAGAGTTGGTATTATGATGAAAGCCTATGTGTATGATGCTGGAAGTTTTTCGTTGTGAATTACATGTCCAAAATGTTATGGGTCCACAAAAATGGCAAAGAGGGAGATTGTAAAGTCAAGAGATTTGCAGTGCATATTTAATTGGCAGTTTGTGTGAACTTATTTTGAACCGAAAATCTTTCCATGTTGGAACATACTGAATGCAGCATATTGACGCCAAGGAATTATGGAAATCGAAGTCAGAATATTGTAGTATTTTGTAACTTATGGAATTCGTATATTCGGCTAAGTATATCAGCCGTGTGAAGCATAATTGACTTATGGAAAATCCCTACTTATAAGGAGGTGATATATTCGAACATATGAGATAGATTAATAAAAGGTAAATCCCTTTATTTATGGGATTTGGATATGCTTCAAGAAGCAGATTTGGAATAGGAATATTGTGGAGATAATCAAGGAGTATTCCAATCTGTTCGTGATATAAATTGGGACCAACACGACTGCATACTCAGGGATTTAATTGAGCAAAAATCTGCATACAGATTTTTGGAGATTTTCGAGATTTGCAAGAGTCAGAATACTGTGTTCCAACATAACTGACCCGCTGCACAAAGTTCAGAATCATAAACCTTAATTCCTCGGGAGGAGGAGATCCAGCGTCGACGGAGTTCGAGATCAGTGGGAGTCTAATCAAGGCGGATCGGTAGCTAGGGGAGCTAGCAGAATTCACGTGTTATAGTTAGTAAAGATAAGTATTTTGTAAACTGCACTCTGTAGTGCATCTTTCTAATTAGTGGATTGATTCTGAACTGGGCCAGGCCCCGCAGATGTAGGTGGATTACACCGAACTGCGTAGCCAAGTCATGCGTTCTTTATGCTTTACTTTATTATGCACTTGGTTAAATTAGTCATGTTAGAACATACTAGTAAGGACTAGAAAAATTGGTAAAACCAAATTTCATAATCATTATGAGAAATTAGTTTATCATTCTCAATTCCAAATTCTCTCAAACCGCCAAAAACTGCATTTTTTTTCCGATTCAAAACCGTCCAAAATTGGTTTTTAATCGCATATATGTTAGCTATATTGCATCAAGTTTGATAATCCGGCACCATCCCGGTATTAGTATTTTTATTCGTTCGATTTTGTGGTTGATTTTTGTGGTTTTATGTTCACACTCAATTTTCGGCGATTTTCTTTGTATTTCTAGCCATGCATCTTGAATATTGGTCGTTTATTGTGCGTTTGTGACTTTTTTTTGGTTATTTTGTAGATTTGTTGTTATTATGACGAAATCTAGGGCATCAAAGGAAAATAGGTTGGGTAAAGATGAAGACATTGGGGATAAAGCTATTGTTAGGTCTCCAGCTGTTGATACGGCTGTTTTTGAAAGGTTTCTTCTGATTTTTTTGTTCGTTTATGCTTTTATTTAGGGCTTTAGTGTTGTTTCTCTGTTTATTGATGACCTAGTTGATGTATTATTTGTTTCTTAGCGATTTTGTTTTATTAAAGTTAGAATTGATATAGTTTTGTTTTGTATTTTTTTTTTAAATAAACCATCATAGATGGGGGAAATTATATTGGCCTTCCCGAGCCGTAATAAAACAAAAATAAAGAAGCCAAAAGGCTAAGTTACTGTACAGTCTGAGCGGATTGCTCTTGAAGCAACCATAAATTGCTTCCAAAAGAATGAACTAGAGTATTAGGATGCTATAGGATGAACTCTCGAACTTCTTAGTGAATCGACATCGAGACACAGGTCAGTCAGAGAGAATAACCATAAGCATAACCTCTTAATTTTGCAAAACAAAAGAAAACTAGCAGATTGTAAGGGAAAGAAGAAAACTGAGGTGAGCTATCTTATTGCCCTACTCCAAAGTGGATGATCAGGAGTGTCCATAGCAAGTACATTCAAAAGCTTGTTACTTGAGAATCTTGAAAGGCCGTGTGTAGTCTGTTGAAGCGAATAGGAGGCAGTTATGCAGCATAGACTTGAAACCTGCAATCAAGAGTGAGAATGAGTAGCATCCGAACTAAAAGATTCGTAGAGCAGGGATGCCAATTTGATCTAGTCTGATTAGCCCCCTAACCGTGTTCGGAAGTTCAGATAAATCAATAAAAGATGAATCACATTCTAATTGTAAACAAAGTTTAGCAAGTGTATGGGCCACAAGGTTAGCCTGCCTATATATATGTACCAGATTGATGTCATTAAGTGATTGATGGATCTCATCAGCTAGTGAAAAGCATTTCCAGTGACAACGGAGTGGTTCAGTAGAAAAGAGAACCGCAGAAAGAATAGTTTTGTTTTGTAAGTCTGCTGCTTTCTTTATGCTGTAGAATCATGTTTCCTACACGATAACAACTTTATCTAATTGCTTAAATGCATCATGGAGAATGAAGCTTCAGGAGTGTTGGAGAGTTTTTTTTATGATCAAAATCTCCCGCCGCATTTATTGTGTGAAGTATGTTTAGCATTCATGTCCGTCGCCTTCGGAAACTTATTCGATGCAGTGAAACTCTCTCCGTCGCCTTCTTCTTCGCTTGTCTTCTCGGTGCTGCAGAACTTTATCCTCCACCTTCTTCCTCGCATGTCTTCGTGATATTTTGTGAATTTTTATGCAAGTATATTTTTCCATGTTTTACTTTAATTTATTTTATTAGACCAGTGGCAAGTAGAGTACCACGCCTAGTCACTCTATTTCCAAATATCTTGTTTTCTAATTTCCCTCTTTTTCCATTTCGTTTTGCCGCTCAAGAGTAGTACATTTAATCTTAATGTGAATGGACTTGTATTTTTTTATTTTGAATTTATTCATTCTTGAAGTAATATATAAATATTAAAGAGTGGGTCTTTTGACACGCGGTCTGTCCATAAGCTTATGGATATGCACGAAACCTGTTTGTAAATAACAGAAATTGAATGAAAATCACGCAGATATGGATCATAAACTCAGAAAACGGATCACGCACAAACACATAGTCATCGAAAACCTTGCCATCCGTTACTTTTTTCTCCGATTGCGATTACCGTGCTTCTTCGATTTCTCTGCTTCTTCTCTAATTTCACTGTTTCTCCGATGTTCTCGGACGACAATCGGCGCCTTTCCGACGAAGTTGAGGAAGAAAATCGCGAATTAGAAGCAGATTTATTGCTAGATGAGATTAAAGCTAATCAAATTTCAACAACTTTAGTTGTAAAATTAATGCAATTGAATCAAAACTTGTTGAAGAAAATGTGATCGTTACCACCAAGATTCAACTCCAAACAAATGAAGTTCAGTTGCAAGAAGTTAAAATATTACTGATTTCCATTGAAGGTATGATTTACTCTCATCGAACTGAAATTATATTGTTGAATTGCAGTCAATGTGAATATAACTGTTTTTGAAACTTTTCCGCTGAAATTCAAGTGCTATGAACATGTGAAAACATTAGCACTATAAACTACATGCTGCAGAGAATTTCGTATAGTTTATACATTTATTAACTTAAATCATGTATAGTTTACAATAAAAAATGCATTAAATTAAAATGAACAAAACACAGAGAATGCATTTATTAATTTCAACTTTTGACAGACTTGTGCATTGTTCATATTATAACATGTACAAAATACACTACACTTTTCATATGTTACACTACAAATAGTATTTGTTATGGTGATCAAAGCATATATATTATAATTTTAAGTAACTTCCTGAAAACTTTGCATAAATTACATTAGAACATGCATATCTTACATTAGAAATTGCATTCATTATTGCTACAAGTACATATTTTTCAAATTTAAATGAAATTGATGCCAGTGAAAATCTTACCGCCATAAAAGCAAAAAAATTTGGAAGCAATACATGCTCTATATAAGAAGCATGCAAATGTTATCGGTTTCAGCAACAGGAAAGACTGTCAACGTCTAAACAACAAAATGTAGATCTGCATAAAGTACTACAAGTGCTCTTGTAGAGGTCAACCGAAAAGATTAAAAACCAGGATTATCATCCCTGTTCCTTGTGTGGATAGTGAAAGTCATTATGAAAAGAAGAAGAAGAGGAATATAAAGGATCTGATTACAAAAATAGGATGCCTAACTTAAATTAGAGTCAAGCTTGAGCAAGATTATTACATGGTGGCTTATCGCATCACGGAACACAACCATGAGTTAACAAGACCAGCCTAGCAGTATCTCAGTAGGAGTGAAAGGAGGATTACAAAAGACAAAGGCAAGACCATTACATCAATGGAACAAGCAGGTTTAAGACCTACCACAGGATACAAACACATGTCATTTGGAGCTGGTGGAGAAGAAAATCTAGGGCACACGATGAAAGACCACCTTAACTTTGTGAGTCAACTTCGAATGAAAGATATCGAAAGTGTAGATGCTCTGAAAGTTGTCGATACACTCTTGAAAATAAATGACAAGGACAAAGATTTCTTCTTCAAAGTCAAGTTCGATGAAGAGACAAGACTGTCAACAGTATTTTGGAGAGATTCAAAGATGCTGGAGGACTACAAACTCTACAAGGATAACACCATATTCGACACTACACACAGAAAAAACAAGTATAACTTGATTTGTATGCCAATAGTTGGAATCAACAACCATTGGAACATAACAATGTTTGCTTGTTCTTTTATTGCAAATGAGTTGGCTGATAATTTTGTTTGGCTCTCCAGCTCTTTCAAGAAATAAATGGAAGGGAAGGAACATGTAACAACATTCACGGATCAAGATCGTGCAACGGGCACAGTCAATAAATGAGGTATGTTACTTACGGATCTGAACATTGAATATGGTCTGTTAGAAACTGCAACTGTTACCTTAAAGTATGTATTCATAGCTTATAAGCCTTACAGGTTACTTTAAAACACAGATATCCTGAAAGTGTTACAACTTCAGATATTTGTAAGTCACAGATCTAAAAGTTTGATATAGGAAATCTTAGAAATTGCAATTGTTAGCTTACAATACATATAACTTATGTTATATGAAAAATTAGTTACTTGAAAATTCATGCATTAACCAAATTTTGATTTCTAGGTACAACTTTCAAGTCTTCAAGAACACAAAATACAGGTTGTGCTTATGGCACATAAAATAAAATGAAATTCAATATTTTGGAAAATTGAAGAAAGATGAATTGTTTAAAAATGCTTTAGAATATTGTATGAAAGAATGTGGTGATCCAGCTGAATTCTAAGAGAAATGGAACTCAATGATTACCAACTACAAGTTGGAAAATAACACATGGTTTCAACGGCTATACGACATTTGTGAGAAATGGAGAACAACATTCAACAAAGATATCTTCTCTCCAGACATTCTATCATCACAAATGAGTGAAAGTACCAGCCACCCCCTATGCTTCACTGCAAATAAAATAACTACACTCACTCACTTATTTGAGCTCTTCAACCAAACAATCGAAAAGTGGAGGAGAGATGAAGCAGACAAGAAAAATACATGTGCAAAAGCAAAGCCAAATTTTGAAAGAAAAAGCAGGTATATTTACATTCAGATTATTTAATACCGATGGTTGTAACTTTGCCTAGAATCTGAAACTGTTAACTTATAATATGCATTTGTTTCACAACTATTGGGCCTGTACATGTTTAGTTAAATATGCTACAAATGTTTACACACTAGAATTGTACAAAGGATTCAAAAAGAAGTTCTGTCTAGAAATGGAAAATAAAGTCAAGGAGGTGCCCTCAGAACCACCATCAAAGAAATATGTAGTCAGCCTAGAACATGATGAGTCTAGATATGAGACGGTCGAGCACAAAAATGAAAGCGGCCTAGTTGAAGTAAAATGCAAATGCAAATGTAAATGCTTTGAAGTGTCAGGTATGCTGTGATTTCACATTCTTAGAGTATTGCACCTCAAATCTATCACTGAAATCCCAGAGAAATACATTCTCAAAAGATGGACAAAAAGGGCCAAAACAGAAATATGGGACAAGGTTCTTGGGCAAGGAAAACAACAATCAGAAAACATCAGTGGTTTAGTTTCATGGAGGAATCATATGTCCAACAAATTCTACAATCTAGTTATGAAAAGTGAGGGAAACTCAGAAGCTAGAAGAACTCTTGAAGAGATGTTTGACACGTGTTTAGCAAGAATAGAAGAATTGTTGGATTCAAAGACCAATGCCATTGAACAATCAGCCACAAGTAGCCAATGCAACTCAACCATAACAAGTGCACCTTAGGTACTGGATCCAGCCCAAGTGAAGACAAAAGGAAGAGGAAAAAGACTGAAGTGAGGCTTAGAAAAGAAAAAAACCAAGCAAAAAAAACCCACTGAATTTGACACAAAAACACCAGATGTAAAGACGCCGTAAAAGTAGTATTGTTTAGGATACATGTTGCATTTATTTACCAATATATTATATTTTTTTTCATTAACTTGAAAGATTGTATACACTGAATAACATACTGTATGTTTTGGCTTACAACTATAACTTATCAACTTATGACTTGCATTTGTTTTGCTTTCCCTAGAACCAACCTTTGTTAAGCGACTTTCATTTTGTTTCACATAATTTAATGATATGAAATAATTGAAGACATGTAGAATTACTTAGCATACACTTGTAATTTATTAACCTATCAATTGCATTTATTTTCCTATACGCTCATCAAATCAACACAATGAACACATAACATAACTAAAAAATGTAACTTGGTATTAATAAGAATACACATGGTACTTCTTAACATTCAACATGCACTTGTTTCATACAACCTTCATCCATAAAAAAAATTCTAAAATAGCGTTTCAAAGTCGCTTAACCTATCAACCATAAACCAATCATTCACAAAATAAGCTGATTACAAATCATCCAAAAATAATTAAAAGACATCAAAGCTACAAATTATCAAGGCCTTCAATCCCAAGGGAGAATGAATGAATCAAGGAATAAGTTTTCCTCATGAATTCTTCAACCATCCTATCAACCAGCTTATGTGTCCTCGGGTCTTCAATAACTTATGTGTGGTCATGACATGCTCATGGTCTTCATTTGCACCTTTTTTTTGTGGTTGTGGTTGTGGTTGTGGTTAAGGTTGTGCTTGTGGTTGCACACTGGGACTAGCATTTGCTCTCTCAAGATTATGCACCAAGACTCCCGTAATAACCTCTATATCTCGTTTGAAAACGAGACAAACCCTATGAACAAGTTGAGAAAAAACACACATATTATTACAAAAAACAATCAGAAACCTTTCAAAACAATAAGAACTACAAATTGCATAAGTTGGATTAAAAATTTCATAAGTTTGAATACAACATACACTAGTTTTAAATAAGTATAAGAATATTTTTTAAAAAAAGTTACATTACTGGAAACTCTATCAATAGCCTCATTGGTCATCAGACCACTTGAAATGCGATACAAAATCATTCCTGGCTCCTGAGCAATGCCATCAGATGCAATAGTAGGAGTACGAAGCCCCTCAGAACCAACATTTCCAGTACAAAATCCCTCAGATTCCTGGCTCCTACTATTCTCTTTCAACCTACCATCCTTGCTCAAAGGATACCCAGCCTCAGCCACAACTCCCTTATCATACCTCATCTTCTCAAAAAAAATGAACCCTCTTCAACAAAGATTTGTTCGACCAATACATATACAATGGCAATATAATAGGGTTAGATTGGCCTCTAAAGGGAAACCTATAAATGTATGCTAGGAACAATACAAACACACAACCACTAACAGACAACCACTAACAGAAGACACATTTTTGCTGCCAGACTTAAAACTAACAACACCCTTGCATAATCGATCCATCACTAAACTGCACCAATCAAGATGCTTAATACTTCCAACATTTTCTAAATCACTCACAAGCTTCAAATCTACCAAATTTCTTGTAGTTGGGGCTAAGAAAGTGTACATCACATACATAACAAAGTATATTTTAAACCGATCACCACCATTACGCAGTTTTACCTACTCCTCAAAAAGATTAACATGATAGATATTACCATATTTATCAGCATCTAACTCAACCCCTATCTATCCCTTATGTCAACATCCTTTGACACACCTCTCCCATTATTCTTAACCAGACCCACAGGACACCTCGGAATCCTAGAAATGTAAAATATATCAAACACATCATCAGGGTTAATAATGTACCTGGAGCTGGCTATTTCTTGGACACAACCCACATGATCAAACCTGTCAACCAGCCAAAGAACAATTCCGACAGGGAGAGATGAAATGTCAACCTCAAGAAGCTGACCAAAACCTATATCTTCAACATCAATCTTTTGCTCAAGAGTGAGGGCAACAATTACAGACTTAAGCTTCAAAGGACAGTAGAAACTAGAGAACTTTTTAGCAAACCTAAAAAAAAATTTAATATGAAAATAGTAAGCATACATAGTTTCAAAAATTACTAATAAATTCAGGATACTAATTAATATATGCAAAAAGTAGGTTTAAATCTAATACACAAAGATCAATTTGTAAACAATAACCAGTCACACTTGATATATTTAACTAGGACAGCATGATTATTAACATATGAAACATCTAAACAAACAGATACAGTTTATAAAAATAACATTCAAGACAAACAATTTTTGAATAAGAACATTTCAAATAGACATAAATAACATATTCAACATTTAAACAAACAAATACAGCTTCTAAAATAGCATTTAAGACAAACAATTTTTGAATAAGAACATTTAGATAGACATAAATAAAAAATACACTATTAATATTAACATATGAAACATCTTAAATAAACAAATACAATTTCTTATCCACATGTAAGAAAATAAAACCGAAGACATAAAAACTGTGAATAACAAGAAAACACTTAATATTAACAAATGCAACATTTTATGAAATAAATACAAGTTATAATATATTAAAATAAAATTGTAAACAAAAAAACTTATTGTTACCCTCATCAACATGTTCAACAATCTGCTTCCTTGGAATATTACGTTGTTGTTTGGCAGGTCTTTCCTCAACAACAACCATTTTTCCTGAAGCCGATGCTTCACCAACACTACTATCCCCTACTTTCCTCTTCACACCAGTTTCTTTAGAAACTTCAACATGTTTCTTTGCCTTCACATTCACTTTGTCACTAGACTTCTTCACCACCCAGCATATTTTTTTTAACAACTTTCTTCTTTGTCTTCTTCACCACCCTAACGGGGCACTTAGCAACTACTTCCTTTGCCTCTTCAACTGGCTAGTTGGGGACTCACTAACAACTTCCTTCCCATTCTTTCTCGACTAACTAGCTATAGACTTCTGATTCGAACCAACTGGGGACTTCTGCTTCGGACTAGCAGACACTCCCTTTGTTTTCTTACCAGTTGGGGACATTTCATTCTGTCCTTCAAAAGAGATGAGCACTGTAGGTGTAACATTCTCACTCTCATTCCTATTTAACTCACTCAAATCACCAAAAAAATGTTCTACAAATGCATCAACTGCAGAATCATCTAAAGAATCATTCTCTGTAACACCCTCAATAGCCTCAACACCAACTGAGCCTACACATTTTGACCCTTCACTAGCAACTCCATTAGCAGTAACATTTTCAATCATCGAATCCAAAACCTCGTTCACATCTTCCTTCACTACCCCATCCTCATCAACCAATGAATCCCCATCCTTAATAGCTTTAGAACCCTCACCTACCTCTAAACCCCCCACCACCTTCCTTCTCTACACCAGCCACCAAAGAACCAACATCTTCACCATCCAAATCATCATCCAATGTATCCCCATCCTCAACACCCTTAGTACCCTCAACAAGCATTGAACCCCCACCTCACCAGTGTCATCAACACCAGCTGACTCTCTACTCATTCGAATAACATCACTCAGTGGAGTGTCATCGTCAAAATCCTGAGTTGATCCACCTTCACCTTCCTTCAGCTTCTTCACACTCACTTTCATCCTTCTCTTATTTGCCTCCTTAGGAATAGCAACTGGAATATGTGGAGTAGTAGCACCACCTATTATGGAAGATCTATGTGCCAATGCAACTACTACACACAAAATCAAAAACACAAACTGTATAAACACATATTAAAAAAATAGACACAATCACATAAATAAAATAAAAAATATAAAGGAAATAAAATAACCTCCAGAACCATAAGACTGCTGAATCTTCTTCAGCTCGTCTTGAAGAGAAGGTCCATCATTCTTTTAGATTTCCTAACCAGCGGTATAACATCTAAACAACATAACACATAAATAAGTAAATATATTAGTAAATATATCTAATACAGAAAAATTACAATCACATTCTACTATCCCAGGTTCTACATTTTGTATTATATCTTCACCTCCTTCATAAATAGATAAATTGAATCATATACCACACAGTCAGGAACAATGTTTACACAACTTATTAATGATTTAATTGACATATTTTTTTACAAAACTAACAATTAGTAAGCAAAATAATCTAAGACACACACAGTATAACTAACTAATGCATAAATTATACTAACATAAGCAACTTGTAATGAAACAAATATATGCATAGTCTGACAGTCAATAAGCAACATAATCTGAGACACACACGGTATAACTAACTAATGCATAAAGTATACTAACATATGAACTTGTAGTGAAAAAATGCATGCATAATCTAACAGTCAGTAAGCAACATAATTGGAGACACACACAATATAACTAATTAATGCATAGAGTATATTAATATATGCAACTTGTAAGGAAATAAATACATGCTATAAAATAAGAAGAATAACAATAAGTAGCTAACAATCAGTAAAAATAAAAAAACAGAGTAACTAACTAATACATATGTTATACTAAAAGACACAACTTCTAAGACAACAAATGCATGTTATAAAACAAATTCAAAACAAGAAGATCCGACTTACAAATAAAAAAAGTAAGCATACTCTAAAAAAAGTAATTTCATCTAAAAAAAGTAAGCATACTCATCTTTCAAAGACTTCCGACCTATAAGCTTAAGTAATTTCACTAATAAGATTCTCTCAAAAATCATCTCCATGAGACTGAAGACCTTTTTAGATACCATAATCAATCCTGAACAATCGGCTTTCGTTTCCGGAAGAGAAATTGCAGACAATGTACTGCTCATGCAGGAATTTACTAATCACCTGCACACAAAAACAAAAGGACATAACATGATCATCAAATTGGATATGATGAAAGCTTTCGATAGAGTCTCATGGTCTTTCTTAACACATGTCCTACTCAAACAAGGCTTTTCCAAGGCCATTGTTGAGTTAATTATGAGGAACATCAAATATGCTCATTTCTCATTACTAATCAATGGTAGAATTGTTGGTTTCTTCCCTGCTTCTAGGGGTTTAAAACAAGGTGACCCTTTATCCCCTATGCTTTTCATTCTCATGGCTGAAGCATTCTCCCAAAACCTAAACTTTCTATTTCAATTCGGGAATATTCAGCCCTACAAACTTCCACGAGGGATGATCTCTTCATCTCATCTTTCCTATGCTGACGACACAGCAATCTTCCTGAAATATTCAAAACAGGGTCTTCAAACCATAATGAACATCCTTCAATCTTATGAGATGGCTTCCGGTCAGAAAGTCAATTTTGAGAAATCAACTTTCTACATATCCAAACACACTCCACACAGAATTACAACTCTTCTAAAAAGAGAGACATCCATGTTGGAAGGTACAACCCCTTTCAAATATCTGGGATGCCCTATTTTCACAGGAAGAGTTAAGAACTCACTATTCCAAGGCATGCTTCTTTCAGTCCAAAACAAAATCAATCACTAGTACAATAAACTTATATCTCCAGCGGGTAGGGCAACGTTAATCAGACATGTTTTGTCCTTAATGCAAATACATTTAATCACAGTTTTAAAGCCAACTGCTCACATCATTAACCAAATTCATAAAACTCTTGCAAGGTTTTTCTGGAATAACAATTCTAACAATGCACAAAAACACAGAATTTGGAAATCATACCCCAGTTTATGCTTCCCCACAGCAGAAAATGGACTCAACTTTAAAAAGTGACCACTTTAACAAAATCTTTCTCCCTAAAACTGTGGTGGAAACTCCAGACAGGAAACTCACTATGGGCTAGAGTCATGTGGTCGATGAGTGACACACACAAAACCTCCAGATCTTGGAAACGAATCAAAGAGGCCAATGATATAGCTTTAAGTAACTCAAAAGTCATCCTTGGCTCGGGTTCGGTCTCTTTTTGGAACTCCAACTGGACCTCTCTTGGACCACTGATTGATCATCTTCCTAACCCCTCAAACTGTCCATTTAATGACTTAACTGTGGCCGATTATATACAAAACAAAACCTTTTTTTTCTGAACAGATCAGGGTCTCCCTCTCTCATAACATTTTCCAAAGAATGGAACTGGAACACACCTTATTTCCTGGATACGACGACTCACTCATATGGAAACCTACCCCGACAGGTGTCTTCACTGTTCGTTCAGCATATGAACTGATCAGGGAAAAGAAACTGACGCTACCCTCTTATTCTCACCTTTGGTCTAAAATTTTACCAAGGAAAATGAGTATATTTAATTGGAAAATTTTAAACAGATTAATATCTTTCCCTGATGTGCTAGAAGATTTCCAATTCCATCTCCCATCTAGATGCTGCTTCTGTTTTCATCAATCTGAAACAATACACCACTGCTTCAACTCCTGTGCCAAGGTCAGCCATATCTGGAAATTGGTTAACCTGATTTTTGGTCTGCCAAATAACCATTTTGAACTAGTGTGGGATAGATTTTATTTTTACTGGAATTACAGCCCCACTGATGTTTCTGCTACAAGTTTAATCCGAATCATTTCGTGTGCAGTACACTGGTACCTGTGGCGTGCTAGGTGTGCCTACCTTTTTAGGGCACAAAACCGGATTTATTGTCCATTTTTAAGAAAATCCTATTCCACTTTAATGACACATTGCTTGCTTTCAAACTGGATTTCAACTGGACTTTATCTCCCATACCAAGGCTAGTGAGCCAGGAACCAATTAGACAGAGATCAATCAAAATACTAAAATGGATATTACCTGTAGAGTTCAAAATTAATACTGATGGAGCCTTTAACAACGGGGCTGCAGGCTTAGGCTGTTTGATTAGGGATCATGTTGGCCACGTAATTGTTGCTATGTCAAAATCTATCTCAGCTGAATCTGCTTTGCAGGCTGAGACCACCGCACTTCTACATGGATTACATCTCGCGCGAGATAAACGCATCAATAGAATTGAGATTGAAACTGATTCTAGAGTTCTGACTGGAATGGTTCAACATCAGCTTAAAATTCCATGGAGATTGCTGATCATGCTGAGGGAAATTTGGGACCTTCTACAGGGAATGAATTACTCATTGCATCATGTTTTCAGGGAAGCAAATGGCGCGGCTGATTCTCTCGCAAAGATGGCTAGCCGAAAACAGGTAAATATCATCTACGGCCCCACGGATATGCCCACAGGAGTTGCAGGACAGGTAAAGTTGGATGCAGAAGGTTTTCCCTATTTTAGGAGAATGTAGCTCTTTTCATGTAATTTTCCTTTTGTTTTCGTCTCTGCTGATCTTTAGGGTAGTTATAGGATGATTTTTAGCTTTCAAAGATCGACAGATAGACTTTCCGAGGTACGGTATTAAGCCCCCCTCTTCTATATATCTTTTCTTTAAATTAATAAACGGGTAGGGATCTGCCAAACCCCCCACCATCATAGGTGGATTTATTTTTTTAAAAAAAGTCAACAACAACAAGACTGAAACAAACACAAATACATACAACAAGTAATAAAATGTGTGAAACTCCAAATATTAAAAAAAAAAGAACTAGGAGAAGGAGAATGCTGAGACAACTTCTCGGCTTTAGGAGAAACTAGCTTCTTACCCTTCTTCATGTCACCACCAGTTTTGAGGAGGAAGACCTCCAACTTTTCCCTTAGTCCTACCTATAGACTACATAAAATAAGCAACAAATGTGTTAAATCGGAACAACGAACAATTATCAAACACTAAAATCAGAACGACGATCAATTATAAAAACCTTGAATCGTCAAAATGTAAAAAAAATGAAGAACTTACCGATATTGCTCAAAACCTACTGACGAAGACAAGGAAACTGAAGTCAAAATCGACAAGGAAATTGAACGACAAAGAAAATGCAGAGAACAACCAATAAATTGAAGAATAATCGGCAAAGAAGTTGAAGAGAATCAATGGCGAAAAGTGATTAGAACAGAGAAAAAGTGTGAGAGAGAAACTGAGTGAGGAAGAAACGTGTGGGAGAAGAAAATAGTTCCCAAAAAAAGTACTCATAAAACCGCTAGAAAAGAAAAGGAAAAATAAATTATAATTTATAATAACTAACTAATTTCTAATTAATTACAATCTGAACCCAATTTTGCAAATCAGTCTCGACCTGTCCATAAACTTATGGACATGTCGTCTTTCCTGAGACTTTCTCAATATTAAGTTGATTATGTATTATTATTTGTTTTATTCTTATAATTTAGATCCCGTCTCTTGAAAGACGAACTTTTCATAAGTCATGGGAAGACCAAAGTTTAAATTGTAAATTAGAAAATACGAAGGTAAATTTTTGGGTTGCATTAATTGGTTCATTAACTTTATATATACTACACGTTGCATAATAAATTTTTTATATTGCAACTAAAATATTTACCTTTTTATTATTCCAATTAAACCCGTATTTCCATAAGCCTATTGGAAGACGATCTTTCCCAAAACTTTATCTATAATTTATTAATTGAGTTTAAATTGCTATTATTTACTTTTATATATTACAATAATTATATATATATATATATAATATTTATTACTATATATTATCCGTACCCTTGTTGTCCCTGAATTCATAATTTTTTATTTTTCCTTTCCCGTCCCCGTTCCCGTGTAGGTATCCGTCCCAGACTTGGTGCAACATAGGTAATGTATACAGTTTAATGTTAGACGTTTTGGATATGTTTACCTTTGTTGTTTTAAATATTTCTTCATGTGTTTATCTAATTAATTTTGTTGTATGAATTTGTGAAAATTTTGTACATTTGGAAGGTGTATCTGATTAGTTTAATTGAATGGTTGAATTTGAGTGAGTTAATTTATTTATGTGCTTAGTTTAGGTATTTTTGTGGTTAAATAATCTTAATCTTTTCATATTTTTTGTTTCAGAATATGTATGTAGATATTCATATTTATCTGTTTACTTTTGGCGTGTTAGTTATTTATTCATGTGTTTGTGTGATTACTTTTAAATCTAGATGACGCTACGTGTTTGGGGAAATCTAGTTGATTGCAATATAAGTTGACTACTACATATGGTATGTATATGGTTAGTTTGTAAGTTTTGTATTTTAAAATTTATGTTTTTCTGATAATTGATTGTATAGTTTTCAAGTTATAAAACTCATCTTGAAGAGAAAAAGAATCAGATAAAACCCACTACAACTGGTATTCAAATATGATGGAAACATATTTTTAATTTTGTTGGCTATTACTTGATTTCTATATCTATAATAATTTCCTCTTGTTTTATAGCTGATATTGTTAAAAGGTTGCATAGGAGCGGTAGTAAATCTGGTGTGGACAAACAAGATAGAGTTGCTGGATCTTCTGAGAATGGTTGGCATTTTAATTTTTTGTGTTACTTTTAGTGTTTACTGATTTACTTGCTATATTTGTTTAATCATTTATCTTAATTATCAGATGAATTGTATATTTTTCTTTAGTTATTATGTATAATCCTTTACCTCTGGCATTTAATATTTCTTTTTGAATTTGGATGAGTTAGTTTAGGTGTTTAATTTCATTATTTAATATTATTGACTTCCAGTACAATTAGTTAATGTGCTTAATCTATTTGTTTAGGTGTTTCATATTTTAGTTTAATTTATATATTAACTGGTTATAGTTAATTTGATTATGCTTTCTTTGGATATTTAATATGTGTGTTTGTGTGTTTCAATGTTTAATTTCAGTATGAAATATATTGATATTTTTTCCTTTGTAGGCTTATGGGGAGGCTCTCATGATTGTCAAGCGTAACTTTGAAATTGTTGCTACTGATATGTATGAGAAGTTGGAGAAGGTTAAGGATGATGTGGCCAAGGGATCACGCAACTCACAACCAAAATGAAGGTATTATTGAACAAAACCAGATTCATTCGGATGACATTCATGATTCAAAAGAGTTTTGAAATGAGAAATTATTTTCTATAGTTGATGAATGTGTCAATAATTGGAGGATAGGTCCGCGGGACCAACCTCTCCCGTCTTTTAACTTGTTGGATGAAGATTGGCTGGTCAAGAAGGAGCGTTCATAGTTGTGCAACACCCCCCCCCCCCCCCCCCATCGTGACAAAAAGGAGTTTAAGATGTTTGCAAGAATTTTTTTGAATTGAAAAGTAGATTGAGTTTGTGGTATGATTTGAATAGTTGGTTTTGTTGTATTTGAATGATGAATGATTTAGCTTTTGTATGATTATGAATGTTTAATTTGCTAGGTTGTTGGATTTGTTTTATCGTAACTGGATAAAAACTGTTAATTTTTTATGATGATTCTAATATTAAATTAGTTCTAAAGTTTATCTCTTTAGTTCTAATATTTTAAGATTTAATTTGTTATTAAAGTTTAACAGTTTGTCTAGTAATGATATTTTTGGTGTTTAATTTTTTCTTTGCCAAATTAACTATTTTTCTAATTGTTACTTCATATTTTTTTTATAGCCATGTGTTCTTTAGGTATATAGTTTGGTTATTTAGGTTTTTTGTTTGGTTATTTAGATATTTAGTTCAAACATTATAAAACTTTTAGCCATGTGTTGTTTACTTTTTGATCCTCATATTTTCATTTACTTAATCTAACATTAGTTCATGTATATTTTCGTTTAATTTGTTTATTAGAGTCATTATTTTCAATACAAATTAAGGGTGTTTTGGTCACAATCCTTGCTTGATCATAATCCCTACAAAGCATCTTATACCATGCTTTGATTCCCGTTTGCAAATCAACCCTCAGACAGTACCAAACAAATTCAGAATGATATGTTTTGGTCCCCAAAGGTGGTTTTCTGGGAAATCAAAACTATTTTCCGATATGGTCA
Organism: Rubia yunnanensis; assembly: GCA_037428765.1. Taxonomy (NCBI): domain Eukaryota; kingdom Viridiplantae; phylum Streptophyta; class Magnoliopsida; order Gentianales; family Rubiaceae; genus Rubia; species Rubia yunnanensis. The sequence goes on along the minus strand of CM075061.1, from coordinate 112,633,831 downwards.
AGGATATTTTTGTAATTTTACTTATTAAACAATATTTTAAATTAAATTCTAGGGTCAATACACAAATACTCTATATTTGTTGAGGGGCTTAATTGAAAATATAAAACAATATTCCCTGCCACGCTGGTGCCTTCTTCCATGCCGCCATCTCCGCCTCCTTCTCCTCCTGCGCCGATTTTTCCATAAATAAAAACTTACCCAAATTGGACCCGACTTCTTCCATTTCCCTCTCTATATTTCTTCAGTCCGATCAAATCCAAAAATTTCCCTTGTTTCATCTTCTTAGAAAACAATAATTTTCTCAAATTATCGGAAAAATGATATCTTTCAGCATCATTTGAGCTTTGATACCAAGCAGTTTTGATAACCAAATGGCTCGTCTTCTCTCGGAAGGCGTTTCCTCCATCTGGGGCCACCATCTCGAGGCTCCAAGCCTGATTATCCCCAGCAAAAACCTCCCAGTGAGCGGAGCTTGCAAAAAAGGTAAATGGGTCGCCGAGTTTGGGATCCAGGCAAGCTCGAGCGTGAAGACGCTAAGGTTGTGAATTTGGTACAATTCTCGGCGCCAGTGAAGGGGCCCGGTACAGCGGCGACAGCGCAGTCGGCAAAGGAGGAGAAGGATAAGCGGAAGTATTATTCGAATATGGGTTATTCGATTCGGACTCTCCGAGATCAATTTCCTAGCCTGTTTTATAAGGAACTCACATTTGATATTTACAGGTTCGATTGTTGCTTGATTTCATCCTTTTTTATTGGTTATCCATTTGAGCTTCTTCATATTGTGGTTTTCTTTAGCATTAGTTATTGCTTTGGATACTTGTTTGTGAAAAATGGAACTATTGCTTGTGAATAGGTGAAATGGAAGAATCGGCACAGGAGGAGGAGGAAGCAAAGGTGACGCGCTCAGAACGAAGAAGAAGATGAAGTGTTTTTCCTTTTTCTTTTATTTGTTCTAATCCAGGGGTAAAATGGTTATTTTACAGATTTTGACCAATTTTATCGTTGACCTTACCTGAAAATCACCTTTGGGGACCAAACAAATTGTTCTAAATTTGTGGGATACTGTCTAAGGTTTGATTTGTAAACGGGAACCAAAACATGGTATAAGATACTCTGTAGGGGACTAAAAAACAATTTAGTTTAAATTATATAGAAATTTTTATACACTTTATTTCATGTGTTCACGAGGTAAGATCGTGTATTTAATATATTACTTTATACATTTAAGAAAATTTTACAATACCAAAATATTTTTTAAAAAATCCAACTAATTAAGTTCCAGACCTTCAGCAGCACAATACATCATGTATTTATTAATTTACATTATGTATTTAATATATTACTTCTTGAGCTACAATAAATTTTAAAAGATAAAAAAATTCTTAACAAAATGCATGTTATTGAATTCTAGATATTGACGAATCATCTTATAATGTTCGATCATGTTACTTCGTGTGTTAATGCAGTTACATAATTTATTTAATATGCTACTTTATACATTCCAGAAAATTTAGGAACACCTAAATTTTCTCAATAAAATGCAAAATGCCATTTTTATATAGCAACTTTTATACACTTTACATCTTTACTTCATGTGTTTATGAGTTAAAATCGTGTATTTCATATATTACTTCAGAAATCTAAGAAACTTTTACAATAACAAAATATTTTTAAAAAAATCCAAATAATCGAATCGCAGACCTTCAGCAACACAATACACAATGTACTTATTGAGTTAAATCGTGTATTTTACATACTACTTCTTGGGCTACAATAGATTTTAAAACATCAAAATAGTCTTAAAAAATTGCATGCAATTGAACATTGATATTGACGAATCATCTAACAAAATTCAATCAGTTTACTTCATGTGTTAATGCATATACATAATTTATTTTATATATTACTTTATACGTTCTAGAAAATTTTAAAACATCTAAATTTTTGCAACAAAATGCATATTGCCAAATTCCAAAGGGTAAAATACAAATATAACTCTATAATTTTTTGAAAGTGCCAATATAACACTGTATAATCTAAAACTGCAATTATAACCCTAACTTTTGCATCAAATGTACCAATATTACATTTTAACACTTTCAACATTGACTTGATATTTTTCGACATTGACCAAACATAAAATGACTAAAATACCCCTAGTTTTAAAACTAAAAAAATTAAAGACTAGAATACCCCTGGGTTCTTCATCATCTTCAAAAACACCTCCGCCACCACCACCACCACCATCTGCTCTGCCACCACCACCGTTGGATCTCTGCCACCACCATCGCCGGATCTCCGCTGCCGCCGCAGGTAGGAAGCGCAGCCCCACACCCACTTCTCCGGTGAGCTCCTGGTGGATAGATTTTTCCCAAATTTTGGTGGAAGAATTCAATTCCATACTCATCCACCGCTGCCCCAAGGTAACCCCTTTGCCCAACCGCCGCTCATGTCATGCCACTCCGATCTGCTCCATCTCCAGCGCCGGTCGGCACTACCCCCTTTGTCAAACTACTGCTCACATCACACCACTTTGATCTGCTCCATCCCTAGTGCCGCTAGGCTATGCTCCACCTTCAACAACCCAGCGCCACTCGGATCTGCTCAACCTTCAACCTTTCTTAATTTACCGCCATCGGCTTTGCCCAACCGCCGCTCACATCACACCACATCGATCTGCTCCATCTAAGGTTAAAAACTATGTGTCTTCAAATCTCTTCTCAGCCCTTGATTGGTGATCAACGCACCGCCATGGGCAAATTAGGTGCTAAGTGTGGGAGGAAGATGGCCACCTTGCAACTGGTGAGGGAATAAGAATTGGAAAAAACAAAAATAAAATTAGTGGTAAACAATGTAGTCGAGAAGATAAAAGGGGATCAGAGTATGGAAAATAGTATAGCAAAGGTCAGTAGAGAAACAGTGGTCACTGGTATAGCAGTTCAGATGGAGAAAACACCAACAAATCAGATGGTAGCAGATCTCAAAGCTACAACCAGCAAAAGGCTTCTTTGGAGCGATAAGGTGGAAGAGGAGGAAAGTCAAAACTGGGCTTCACTTTTCGATCAACATGAAGTGAAGAAATACAATATAGTGACGATTGATGGCATGGAATTGAGTGAAGTTTCTATGGATGATGTTGCAGAAGGTGTGAAGCAATGGGAAAACTGCATTGTGCGCATAACTCTCTTGTGCAACCCCCCTTTCAAGGTAATTGAGGGTTGTTTTCACAGAATTTGGGGGAAAATGGAGAAATTATGGCAATTGCAAATAGGGGTATTCATGGTTAAAATCTATACCAAACAAGCTTGTGATGAAATAGTTAGCCATGGTATGATTACCTTTGATAACAAACCTGTGTCAATCAAGTTATGGGAGAAAGATATGGATTTGATTGAGCATGCTTCTGTTCCAGTTTGGGTTCACCTGCCCGACCTGTCCTCAGTATATTGGAAACCTAGAACTATTAGTAAAATTTTTAGTTCTATTGGTAAGACAATTTGTTTAGACAAAGCAGCAGCTGAGAAAGAAAGATTATCCTATGCCAGGTTACAGATTCAAATGGAAATTAAGGATAATGCACCTGAAAAAAGTTCTCTACATCAATAAGCATAGAGTGATTGTTCAACAAAAAATCATATTTGAATGGAATCCTGTGATGTGTGCAACTTGTAAAATGTATGAGCATCAGCATGTTTGATTGCAGGAGAGCAGAGGTGAAGAAGGCCATACGGAGGGAGGTGTATGTGCCTGTGAAGAAACTTCCAGTTAACTCTGATGTGAAATCTGGCCACGGTGATAAAGCGATTGTCAGTGCCTAGGCTCTTCAGAAGAAAACTGTGATCTCAGATGGCATTAATGATTTGAAACAGAAAGGAAAAGTGGGAGACTCTGGTGAACAAATGGTGTTGGATGAAGACAAACCCCCTTATATATGAGTATAGCAGCTTGGAATATTGTGGGCTTTAATGAAAAAGCAAAGCACAATGAGGTTAGAAGGTTTATCCTGAAAAACCAAATTGGGCTGCTTGGTCTATTAGAAACAAAAATTTAGAAAGAAAATGAAAAGAAGACATGGAGGAGAATGGGGATTAGCTACAATATGACTACAAACAGTTCTATTGAAAGAAGGGGAAGAATTTAGGTAATTTGGAGGCCTGGATGGATACAGGTTACCGTTTTAAATTACAGTGAGCAATGAATGGACTTATGTTGCTGCAGGCTTACTTATAATAAGAGATTTTATTGCACATTTGTGTTTGGATTCAATTCATGTTCAAACAGAATACCCATGTAGGGGAGTTCTTGAAGTCTGCTGGTACAAGAGATCTACCCTAGATCATTCTAGGAGATTTCAATGCACCACTAAAACCCGATGACAGAATAGGAGGAAATCCTATGGGTGTAAAATAAATTGAGGATTTTATGGCTACTTGAAGGAATTGGAGCTGGAGGGGATAAGGTCTATAGGTGCTAAATACACTTGGAACAATAGGAGATTTTGGGAGGACAAAGTATTTAGCAAAATAGACAGATGTATGATTAGTAGAATGTGGATGTCAGATTTCCAGGATGCTATCTGTGTGGTGCAAAATGAATTATGCTCAGATAATTTACCTGTACTTGTGAAGCTCAGTTCAGAGAATGAATGGGAAGCCTGCTTTAAAATTATCCACCCTGCACCCACTCCCGTAGACAGTGGAGACTAAACCATTCCAATTTTTTAACATGTGGAGCAAATCTGGCGTGTTCTTGAGGTTTGTGGAAAACATATGGAACATGGGGAAAATAGAAAATCTATTTGATGTTGCTAAGCTTTGAAAAGGTTGGAGAAGCCTTTAAAAAAGCTGAACAAAAAGGAGTTTGATGATATAACTGGGCAGTTAGAAAGGGCACAAGAAAAATGGGAGGAAGCAATGTGAAAATTGAATGCACAACTTGAGGAATTGAAGCTGCAGCAAATGGAGTTATTGGCAAGGAAATAGGCTGAAATCTTGAAGGAGGCTGAGTATAGTTTCATTCAACAGAAAGCTAAGATCCAATGGATGCTGGAAGGTGACAGGCCTACAAAGCTATTTTATAGCTCACTAAAAAAAAGGCAGTATGGAAACATAATAGTGGCTTTGGAGTGGAATGATCAGATAATTTGACCAAATTGATATTGGAGAATGCTTAGTGCAAGAATTCAAGGCTCACTTGGGGGTACGAGCTCATGTCTTGAAACTATAAAAAGATGTCGAAAACCATGGCCATATTCTTAGCTTGTAGTGGCAACTCAAAATGATTAGAAATATAGATGGAGATGAGATCTATAAGGCTCTGAAGAGTATAAATGGTGCCAAAAGCCTAGGGAAAATGGTTATACAAGCTCTTTTTTTAAAGATGCCTGGAATATAGTAGGGGTAGACCTGATAAAAATTATCCAGGTTTACTTTTGAGGATGGAAAGATGCCTGAGGTATTCAGGAATGTTGTTATTACTCCGATCCCAAAAAATGAACACCACAGAAATCTTTTTGACTATAGGCCAATAGCTTGTTGATCTGTGGTGCACAAAATCATCACTAAAGTATTGTGTGGCAGAATTGGTGAAGTCCTCCCCGAGTTAATCAACCACCACCAGACTGCATTCATAAAAGGCATATATGTAGCCCACAACATACTGCTGGCTCAGGAGCTTCTGAACAGATATGGTGTAAACACTATGACGTCTAGATGTGTTGCTCAAATAGACCTTAGCAAGGCCTTTGGCAGTATTAGCTGGAGTTTTATGCTTGATTGGTTAAAAGAGCTCCATTTCCCTATGCAAATGATACAGTGGATTCAACACAGTTCAATGCTTTTAGACCTGTGCATTTCTTGTAATGGCAGGTTTACCAGTTCTTTTGAATCAAAGAGAGGAGTCAAGCAAGGTGATCCCATTTCACCCTTGTTATTTGTGATTAGCATGGTATACTTTACAAGGCTCATGAAGAAATATATCCTAGGAAAAAATTGATTACCATCAGAAGTGCAATAAAGCTGAGGTACACTCTTTACTCTTTGTTGATTATCTACTATTATTCTTTGATGAAAACTTGAAGAATATGGCTGGTGTTAAAGAAGTGCTAAGAAGATTTAGAGATACTACTGTCCTGGTGACTAATGACAGTAAATCAAAAGTATTCTTTTAAAAAAATGGAGTCTGACATGATGATGCTGGCTAGTGTACTGAATATGACCAAAGGAGAATTCCCATGAAGTATCTTGGTCTCCCTTTCTCCACAGTGAAGTGGAGCAAATCTGATTGTGAAGGGCTGATAGAGACTTTCAGAAGCAGAATCCACGCTTGGAGTACAAGGAATTTGTCATATGCAGGTAAACTTCATCTTATCAACTCAGTTTTTCTAAGTTTATCTGTATAATGGTGTAATGTACTAGTATTCATAAAAAGATCACCCAAATATGTACTTGTTACTTTCGGGGGAGAGAGGAGTGGAAAGGGGCTTTTCTGCAGTGACGTGAAGTTCTATATGTCACAATAAGAAACATGGGGGAATGGGCATCAGAGATTCAAGCCTGTGGAATAAGGTTGCTATGTTCAAACATCTCTGGGATGTGAAGAACAAAAAAGATGTGCTTTGGGTGAAATGGGTATCTGAATACTACCTAAAGGGGAAGCTATTAGAAGATTGCAGCTACTCTCACACACACATTTGGCCTTGGAAACTGTTTATGACTTTGAAGCAGCATCCTATTTATTCAGAATTGGAGAATTGTACCAGCAGAGGTGGATAGTTGATCACAACAAAGATTGATGAGATGCTGAAAGGGGGAGTTGAACAGGGAAGCCTAAGGAAGGTTGTTTGGAGTAGATTCATCAAGTCTAAGCAGAAGTTTTTCCTATGGATGATTATGAACATAAAACTAGCTACAAAAGCCAGTTTGAATGAATTTGATGTGCTAAAAGGGGATACTGATTGCAGCTTTTGTGGCCTGAAAGAGGACTTGCAACATTTACTTGTTGATTTCATATCTAGTAGATCTCTACAGGTTAAACTCTCTCTCCCAAACTTCAGCAACATTAGAGCTTTAAAAAGAGCTCTGTTTATGATGGCAGGGAAGAAGAATAGCAGGAAATTTTCCTTGCTTGTGGCTAGCCTTTACAATTTATGGCTAGAGAGGAATAGAAGGGTGTTCTCTGGTAAAGAATTACAAGTAGAAACTCTTGCGGCACAAGTTCTCAATGAAGAAAGTTGGATGATGCAAAGATGAATGAGTTAGATAGGAGAGGCTATGACAAAATTTGGTGGTGGTCTAAATTTATACTGTTCAACTTGGTTTTAATAGAAATCATCATTATTACCAAAAAAAGAAGAAGAAGAAGATAAATATCAAATAAAAATAATAATACATGACATCAAATTATAATATTTAAAGCATCAAATAAATGCTTCAAAAACACATCAAAATATAATAGTCAAACATAAAATATTAAAAATAAAAAAATGCATCAAACTAAGCTAGTTAAAAACTAAGACAATATCTCAGGAAAGACCATCTCCCATAGGCTCATGGAAAAACGAGATTTAAGTAGAACAATAGAAAGGTAAAATATTTTAGTTATAATATTATAAAATTATTATGCAACGTGAAGTAGTTATAAGTTTATGATCCGATTAATGCAACTCAAAAATTTTATCTTCATTTCTTCTAATGTGCAGTTTAAACCTTGGTTTTTTCATAATTTATAAAAAGACCATCTTTAAAGAAACGGACTAAAACATTAAATGCAACACTAAAATACACATCAAAATAAAAAATCTATAAATTAAATAACTACATAAAAAATACATCAAAATAAAATAATTAAACGTCAAAGTATAAAAATATAAATACATATCAAACTAAAATAGCTAAACATCAAATGAAATAGAATGCCGATTAAAATAAAAATAGCCAAACATCAAATAAAATATTAATATAAAATATAAAATATAAAAATAAAAATATACATCATACCCCCAGTGAGGAGGTATGTATTAGGCCCCCCGTACCCTAAATAAATAAAAACAATGAGAGTTTAGAAATTTGCAAATCAGGGAGTAGCTATCAAAGTAGCCAAGTACAAATCATGGTATCCTATACCTTTTGTAAAAACATATAGCCCTTAAAACCCTTTTCTAAGTCTATTATGGCCTACTATTTATTTGCCTCCACACCTAGTGTTGACAAAAAGGGATGACCTCCCATAATAGCTCCTCGCAATACACTTCCCTAGTGAATCACCTTTTGATCACAGCCACTTAGAAACCACAACCTTGTATGAAAGTCGGGCATATTTTTCTTTGTACATCTGTATGTGGACAAGCAGCCTGGAATCATCATTTGGAGAGCAGGCTTCAAATCATTACCACAATGAATCTTGATGTTTCGGCCTCCAGTAAGATTATGCTCCAAAATATTTGAGCAGAGTCTTGGCCTTTTGTACCCGTCATCAACAAATAAAAGAGAGCAGTATCCAAGCCTTCTACCAATGAAAGGTGACAGTTTATTAATCATGAGTATCTGATACAAGGAAAACATATTGCATCCAGGTGTATGAGTCCTCTAATTTTACATGGTAAATTGCGATGATCAAAAGAGGAATTCACCTTGCCAGAGGTTGCAATTTTGGCCAAACTGTCAGCGGTATTATTTCTTTCTCTAAAGATAGAATAATAAAAGCATGAAATGGTTCCAAAGTTCTCCATATTTCCTTGACAATAGTAATGCATCTCCATGGGATTTTGAACTCCCTTATAATCTTCTTAACCACCAACATTGAATCACATTCAATTTCCAAGGTAGAACATTATTTCAGTGCTAGATCAAGGCCTAGATTTAGCCCTTCCATCTCTGCCATCAAAGTAGAATAGTTCCCCATGCATTTAGCAGCAACACTAATCAGTTTTCCCTGTGAATCCCTCAGGAAAGCTCTTGCAGCATAATCACCATTGCTAAGGAGTGAACCATCAGTATTTATTTTGAAAACCTTTGGAGGATTCCATCTAAGGATTCTTGCTTGGAAATTGCTCCTTAAACCAGATCTTTTTTAGTATGGCAAAACTGGGAAACCAGTGCTTATACTCTATTTAAAATTTAGTTTATGAGAAAAGAAAATATCTTGAAACTATTCAAGTTATTCTTAATCATTAGATTAGTGTTTCGTTTCATGAATTGGAAAATGTATTTATTTCTAACACACCATATAAACCAAACTACAATTTATGGGAGAGACTTGATAAGGCTTAAAAATTCAGCAGATTTGTTCTTTAAGTTTCAATAGAAGTAAATTCTATCCCAAAGTGTATTAAAACAACTGTTTTGAATGTTGAATATTCTATTTATAGTATACCATAGATGTTTGATCACTCTACAAGAGTTAAAGATGTGATGTAGGTCCTTTATATTTGATTCAAAAAGCATGCATTTTAAGGGAAGCTAGAAGTTGAAATCTTTTAAGATATCTAGCAAAGCCACTAACCTATTCAACAATTTCCAGGAGAATACGCTAATTTTTTTTGGCAACGGTTTAGACCATAAGAACTTGAAAGATGGTATGGTCTCTTTCTTGGCTCTAGCTAGCTCATAAGAGGTCTTAACTGAGAAAAATCCCATTCTCAGCCAGTTTCAATATCAGAAGATCATTATAGTCAGTGAACATGGTTACTTTATCTTTCAAAAAATTAATCACATGAGAAGGCCGACCAGCAACCAAGCTTTCACAGAATACATTATAATTTTCATAGAATTCACTGATTGAGGCATCTACCAAAGGTAGATCATTTGTTGAAGTCCATAGTTGGGAAAGGGTCCATAAGTAGACTAGTTCGAGTCCCAAAAGAATACTTCACTCTTACCAATTAGTAAGAAAATATTATTCAAGGCCATAGCAGAAACCTAAATAATCCTTTTCCAGGTTTTTAAATTTTTAAACGATCAGGAGTGTTCCACATAAATTGAGGCCATAATGATTGGACTTGTTGCGGTTTCCATCACAATTTAAGTGAAAATCATTGAGCTATTGTATGAAGGTTTTTGAAATCTAGGCCATTTTTCAGACTTTGGAAAGCACAGGTTGGTGTATGATTTCCATATATTTTTACTCCCCGTGTCATTATCTGATCTGTTCCAGGAAAATTTGGCAAAGATAACATGGAGTTCATCAAGAACTCCTTTGGTTGGTTTTAATACTGTTAAACGATGGATTGGAATAGCTTAAAGAAAATGCTTGATTAAAACCAACCTGCCTGCTTGATTCAAGAATATATTTTGCCATTTCAGATATTTTTGTTTCTTCCCAAATAAATGGTACATCCCAAGTATTTGAATGAAAATGAACCTTCAATCATCCCGGTTTGAATTAAGATATCATTCTTAACTCTTGGAGTAGCATACTTTCAAAGTTCACCTTCTCACCTGTGGCCATTTCAAAATAATTTAAAATTAGCAGAAGGGTTGTAGACCTTTCTTAGAGTATGATGTGCCCAATTTATACTGTTATATCAGGACTTTTAGGATTCACTTTTGTACACTTTTGTGCTCTAAATGTGACATTTTGCCTTGAAGTTCTCTAAGGAGGGTTAAAAGCGACTTTTACGCTTTTATTACTTTTCTAGAGAATTTTGTGTGACAAGGTAATTTGTTTGAAGACTTTGAAGACTTTGAAGACTTTTAAGAATACCTTTGAAGATTTGAAGACTTGTATATAAGCTTTTGAAGATTTGAAGAATTGAAGAAGTGAAGAGAAGAGGAGGATATGAAACAAAAAGGAGAAAGAAGAAATGGTGCTTGAAGTGGAGTCCATCGTGAGGCCATTGCGAGTCCGTCGTGACTCGCGACAGACGAATGGCCAGAAAATCTTCTTGATTTTTGTACTATAAATACTCACCTTATCCTCTCCTCTTCAAGAACACGAATCCAGCCTCTTCTTCTTGCATTTTTCGGGGTTCAAACCCTAGTTTTTCTTTCTTTATTTTCTTAGTTTTTATAAGTTAATCATGTCTTTTAATTATCTAGCTTAGTTTTATCTTGGGAGCAATGGATTGAAACTTCCATTTCTATGTAGTAAGAACCATATATATATATATATATATATATATATATATATATATATTTATTTGGTGCTTTTTCTATTGTGCAATTATTGAGCTTTGAATGTGAATTGTTAATGGAATTGATGTTGTTGGAAGCTTGAATATATGAATTGCTTGTATGATTACTTGTTAGGGTTGGGAGAAAGTAGCTAATTCTCCCCTCTTATAATGTGGAATCCAAGAGCATGAGTTAGAGCTTCTTAAATGATGTTGGTGTGCTGATAATGGCTAGATGAATGTGATAATGTCGAACTCGTTGTCATATTTTTTTTAGGTAGCAAATGAGAGAAGTCTATGAATGTCGATCGTTCTTGACTAATCTTGTGTAAATACATGAATTGGTTAAATGCTTAGACACGGTGTAGTGTTTATAAGTGTTGCCAAGCTTGTTGATTCTTCATGCAAATTGCCATCAATGGGATACTCTTAGTACTAAGAGAGTTATTGGTGAGGTTTAACAAGAGATGTCGCATTCACTCTTGCAAACTACTATCTAAGAAGGATGGAAGATTTATCTTTACAACAAGTAGTCAAAGTAGTGAATATATTGTTTTGCTCATTCTTGAAGCCTTTGTTATTTAGCATTCATGTGTTCTTAATGCTATGTTTCACTTCATTTATGCCATGGATGGTTTGAGAATAGGAAGTGTTTGTATGACTTAAGTTTTAGGGAGTTAGGAAAGTGACGAATTCCTTAGTTCCTTTGCATGAAAATCTAAGAAAATGAACTTAGAACTTCTTGTGCATAATGTGTTGTGATTCTTGCTAGATAAGTATGTTAATGTGGATTGTTCTCATATTTATCCTATAGATGCAATGAAAGGTTGAACCTTGAATGTGGTTTGTTCTAGGTTTTGCCTAATGAATGCTATGTTTGGTTAAATGACTATGTCTTTGGTAGAAGGCTTGTCGTTGAAAAATCTATGGTCCTTCATGTATAATGCCATTGATGAAATACCCCTATGGTCATTGTTTGTCTAGGGTGGTCATCAATGAGGTTTGCAAATGGTTGTTGTTTGTCTTTGCAAACTACTCTTAAGAAGGAAAGAATGTTGATCTTTCATTGACATTCCCCATAGGTAACAAATGTGATAGGATGAGTGAATGGTTCAATGATCTACATTAGGTTTCGAAGTGGATATCAATTTCCCCCAAGGCTTTATCTTTTGTAGTTTTAAACCCCTTTTTGTTTGTTTGTTTGATGATTTAGCATAGTTGCTTGACTTTGCTAGTTGTCTTGTCTTCTAACTTTAATAACTTAGGACCACCAAGAAACCAAACCCCCCCCATTTACTTGTTTTTAGATGTGTATATATATCTACTCCTAGCCTAATAGCAACCTTTTGTGCTTAAACGCTTGAGAAAATCCCCCTTCTTCGTGGACGACCCCGACTTGCCGCTATCCACTTAGTTGTAAGTAGTAAGCATTTAGGGCTTATAAATATTAACTATGAGAGGCACAACGACGGCCTCCCAGAGTACTTCATGAAGACAGCTGTGTCATCAACAAAGGCAAGATGAGATACTCTCCCCATAGAAAGGGGCAGTTTAAAGAAATCAATATATATTGAAATAAGAAATTTAGATTTCTTGAAAATGCCTCTGCAAGAAGTATAAACAAGTAAGGGGAAGGAGGACCCCATTGTTTAAGACCCCTTGAAGGTTTAAAAAACCATTTGAAACTCAATTTATTAAGATGGAAAAATTAGCAGCTTTAATATTTCCCAAAATAAGGTTATCAAAAGAGTCTTAAAACCCCATTTTGATAAGTAGACAGGACATAATATGCCAAGAAACTCTGTCAAAAGCCTTCATCATGTCCAACTTAAAGATGGCATTAAAGTCCCTATTTTTTGAGTTAAGGAAATTTGTAATTTCCTGCAATTAAAGCACATTACTTGCCTTCTCTCTCCCTTGAACAAAAGCAGATTGCTCAGGAGAGATAAGAGTAGGCATTAGGGGTTTAAATCTAAGTCTAAGTAACTTTGAAATTTTTTTGTTAACAAAGTAACAAAGACTTACAGATCCGAAGTCCTTAAAAGGAGAAATGACTTATTTTTAAGACATTAATGTATTGAGAGAAGAGGATATGGCTGTTGGTATTGGATTTCATTGTATAAATTCATTAATAGCCAATAAAATATTAGTTTGATGATGTCTCAACAAGATTTGAAAATATTTCCCTGAAAATCCATTTGGACCTGGTGCTGAATCAGAGTCCATGGATTTGAATACCTCAGCTAATTCCTCCACAGTGACTATTTTTACAAGATTTTGTTTTCATTTCATTAGTTACCATGTGTTGCAATTAGTCAGGCAATGTGACAACTTGAGGGATCTTCAATTTCTTCAGTTAGTAGATTAGAGAAGAAGTTTACAACTTTTTAACCTATTTCTTTTTGGTCAGATAACCAGGAACCTTAGGAGTTCTTAATAGAAGCAATGTATTGCCTATTATGCTTAACTTTAACTGAATTGTGAAAGAATTTAGTATTAGAATCTCCTCTTTTAACCATTTTACACTGAATTTCTGCTTCCAGAAAATTTCATGTTGTGAGAGTGCTAGGGTAAGCTCAACCTTGGCTTTATTATATGCAATGAGATTAGCCTCATTTTTCAGGGATTGTAGATCTTGTTAAGCTTTTAGGACAACTTCTTCACATGTTTTAACCTCATCAAATATGTGTCCAAAAATGTTTTTATTCTAGGCTTTTAATTCTTGCTTGGTGTTTTTAGCTTGAAACAGAAAATTTTCATACCATCTTGATTAGAGTTAATATTCCAGGATTGTTGGATTATGGGGATTAACATTGGATGGCTAATCCAACAATTTTGGAATTTGAATGGATTTGGACCTGAAGGCTGATTTTGGGATTTGATATGCAAAATCAATGGAGAATGATCTGATTGTTCCCTAGTTAACACATTTATATGTGAAGTAGGGAAATCACTCAACCATAATGGGGTTGCATTACATCTATCAAGCCTTTTCAAAACTCTTCCTTTTGGCCTTATTCCAGTCCAGGTATAAAGGCTACCTGATGCTGGTAAATTTTGATATTGCCTGTGGATTTGAATCGATTAAAATCAGAAATAGCATTGGGATCAGGGATAAAGTGGCCCAAATATTCAGATTAGTTTTCAATCACATTAAAATCCGTAATTGCTAAGACAAGGAGGTTATTATGAGCCAATAAGCCATGCCATAACTTAGCTCTAGCTTTCAGAGAGTGTTTAGCATACACAAAAGCTATGTGACATGCTTTGGATAAAGAGGGATGTTCAATCTTAGCTAAGATGTACTGTTTATAGGTTCTAATGATCTCAGTTTTGACATTCTCATCCCACAACAACCAAAATTTGCAACCATCATTTGAGAATTTGTTTTTATATCCTAGATCAAAATATATTTACTAATCTGGTTATGATCAAGGATATGTTTAATTGAAGCAGAGAAAGAGATATGGTGCTCACGTTCAGTATCTGTTACTCTTATTTGAGAAGGTTGATTTCCTATACCTCTAATATTACATATACATAGGTTCAAATCCATTAAGAAACTTAAGGTTTAGAGGACACTGGGGAATGGATTGAAACCATTTTTGGTGTAGAAGTATAATCTTTAAGATTATATTTTCTTGTTTGGGACTTATGATCATCAGTGTGATCTTCAGTTGGTGCTTTCAGAAGAGCATTAAATCTATTATTTGAAGCAACAATTTCAGAGAGAAAAGATCCTTGAGAATCTTTTGAAATCTTTAAGTTAGGTGAGATATTAGGTTCAGAAGTGTAACCTAATTTATGTTTAATCTCAGAGTTCAACTCTTCATTAATTTTTGTTTCCTTTTTACCTTTAGCACCAAAAGACACTAATAGAGAAAGTTCATCACTTATTTCAATGAAGTTTTCACTGAGATTATCTCTGATGATAAGTTCTCTTCATTTGATGTACTAGTTTACTGAAGAGAGGATAATGACTCAGTTACTTCAGGATTACTACCATTTCAGTCATTACCTTTAGGGTTAACAGCAGAACCATTTATCATATTTGGAACAGAGAGGACATAATTATTTGATTCAAAAAGACCAGAGCTGTTAATCAGCATATTAGGATCAGCAACATTATTAGAAACAACATTTCCAGGTTTAATAGATGGTATATTTAAAACAATTGAATCAAGACTATTTGAGACAATCACACCAGGTATTTGAGAAGAAGTTTCAAAATTCTAATTAGTAACATTTGAGGCAGGTAAAGGGATAGTAAGAACCTGATCCTCTGTGTAAAAGGATATCCCTTGAGAACTTATACCATATTTATCCTTGTTTAGGTCTTTACTGATGTTTGATTTAGCTTTGGGTCTCCAGACCTCCTACACCACAGTATTTACAGAGTTATGAGTAGGGATCAAAAATTTTTCCTTAGAAGGGATACCTGAAGAAGAAGGCGTTTCTCCTTTTTGATTGTTTTTAATCTCAAAAGGCCTCCAAGCATGGTATTGATTCTGCAAAACTTCAGATTTGTAGTTAGTGTCCAAATGACCAAGTTAAAAGCATGTAATGCAATATTCAGGCACACCCTCATAGTCAAAATATTACAAAAACCCTTGACCTCTATAATCTAACCAGATTCGTTTAGTACTAGGAAAAGTAATGTCTAACTCCACACAGACTTTTGCTATATGAGGCCTAGTCCTATTCAATGTAGCTTTATCAACCTTGACATGGTGCCCTATGATACTTCCTATTGACATCATAACATCTGGATTAAAAATGGTTAGGGTAAACCATATAATACAAACCGAACAGGTACAATAGGGGAATCAATATGAAGATTAAAATTAGGAGTCCATTTTGTAATTCTCAAAGAATAAGCACCAAAATTCCACACTTTGTGAATCCAACATCTATAGTAATCATCAGGAATTGAGAATGAAATAAGAAATTATCAAGCAGATGAATTTCTGACATCAGAAAAAACAAAGCATCTATATTGAAATTTTATAAACTAATTCACACTACTGAAACATCAACGCATCCATTAAATAAAATTATAATCTTCAAAAAGAAGAAACATCAATTAATTATTTTTAAACACGCTGAAAAGTTAGCACATCAATGAAAGTGAAAATATAAGTTTAAAATAGAAAATTAAACGATTTTAGTAAAATAATGAATTATAAAAAAACATCACAAGGTTTGCTTTAAACATCAAGTAATGGAAATAAAACATTAAATATGTTGATGTGTGCATCAAAATATGATAACTAATATCAGAAAATAAAATATTAGTATTAAAATTGAAAGGAAAAAAATTCACGCTATTGAAATATCAATGATACACTAAATAATTTGTTCAAAACAAAGGGTACATTAAATAAAATATAATAAAAAAATTAATATTAAAATTTAAAACACGATGAAAAACTAAAACGTCAGTCGGAAGAAAGTATTAAATAAAAAGCAAAAAAATAAGATAATAAAATATCACTATTGAGTGTCAACATGTATAAAGTGTCAAAATTTTAAGATGTAAACACAAGATTCACATCAAAAGATCAAATTTAACTATAAAACACATGATTTTAGTGGGAAAAAGGTATTGTGAAAAAATATCACAATGTTTGGTTGAAACATCAAGTACAGAAAATGAAACATCACGTTGGGTAGTAAAAACCCGCGCATTACGCGAAAATGAACAAAAAAAGTCATTCATGAATTTCTCCGACCCGAATTCTTGTTCCGCTAGATTCTTATGATCCAGAATCATTAATTTCTCAATTATTTATGCACATCACCTCCAAAAGTGGTATTTGCACTCAGATCCTTCCTTCATCTCTCGAACTTTCTTTAATTATATTTGAAACCACATCTCTGATTAAACTTCATTATATTGTACATTAGTTCATGATTTCGCTATGAGATAATCTTATACAAGGCTGCCCTTAGTGATTACCTGAATTACCTGAATGTAAATTATGTGTAAGTTACTGTATGCAATAACTTTAACTGTGAACAATTTTGGATAATTTTAATGATGAATCACACCCTTATAAGAAATACATTATCAGATACACAGTGCACTACCATAGCATAATAAACTCAAATTGGTTTGTTGGCTAACATTTAGCGGATCAGTATGATTATATAAATTGTACAAATATATTACAGACCAAACAATCATGATGTCTTAGGCAAAGCACAAACAACATTTTTTTTAACACCAACACAACATATTTGGGTACCAAAAGGCAAAGCACAAACAACAATTTTTTAAAACCAACACAACATATTTGGATACCCAAAACCCAAAACCCTAAATCGTAAACCAGTAATCCCTTTATCTCATTTCGAGATGGAGTTTAACTTTCATTTAGTTAAAACATCTTCACTTTGACTCTAATTAAATATGAATTGGTGTAAAAATATAAATACTATTGTGTATTATATTGTTAGAGTCATTATGGATACATCTTGCTAAGCCTACTAAGTTTAATGGCCTTGGTTTTAGATCCATTACGGCAATTGTTGATTCTTGCTCCTGTAAACTGTGGTGGAAGTCTCAACAAGGCACTGCATTATGGGCTAAATTCATATGGGCACTCCCTATAACCCATAGGAAATCTGTCACATGGAAGAGGATCAGTTTAACCAACACTTTTGCTGAGTCTAACTCCTTAATCATACATGGGAAAGGGAGCTGTAGTTTTTGGCTAGCCAACTGGTGTCCACATGGTCCCCTCATAAACCATGTCCCAGAAAATGTAATATCCCTGATGCCCTACATCAGTGTGGCAGATTTTATCAACAATAGAAACTCTATTCTGGATCAGATTTCCTCCTTCTTGGGACATGATACTCTTCAGTTTTTACAGGGGGTGGAAATAACTAATGATAGGGAAGACAGAATGGTGTGGAAAGCTGACTACTCAGGTAACTTCACATTCAAATCATGTTATAAGGCCTTAACCTCACAGACAGGTAATTCTTTAGCAAACTGTTTCTTATGGAAAATACCTGTGCAAACAAAGATTCTGATTTTCACATGGAAATTACTAAACTCTTTTCTCCCATTTGATGAGGTGCTTATTTCATGTGGCTTTAGTCTTGCATCTAAATGCCCTATCTGCAAACACTCTGATTCCATCCAACATTTCTTTGTGAACTGCAATTTAGCTCAGGCAGTATGGACTAATTTTGCAGCTCTGTTACAATTCAACCTAAATCCTCTGCAAGCTATTTCACATAGATTCTACATGTTTTGGAATTGCAGAGATTTAACAAAAATTGAACAGATTTATTGCAACATCTTACCATCCTTGATTTGTTGGAGCCTATGGAAGGCTAGAACTGGTCTCATCTTTGATAATAAACCTTTTTCACTGAATGTTATCTGCAAGGAGGTTGAAGAACTGATCAAACTAACCTTTTTGGTATATCCTGGTAAATTGACAACAACTGGTCATGTATCTTCCTCACTTAGACAACTTGTTACCCTATCTAGACCCCCCCCTAAGCCAAATTTTGCAAAGATTATTTGGGAAAGGCCTGGACATGGTTCTATAAAAATAAATGTTGATGCATCTTGGTCTAATGGTAATGCTTCAATGGGTCTTATTGCTAGGGATTCTTCTGCTTGCCCAATTCTGATTTCTTCTGCTACTGTGTTAGCTGATTCTCCCCTTTCAGCAGAAATAGAGGCAATATTATATGCTCACCATATTTTCCCTCACCTCAATCACACACATGTAATTGAATCGGACTCAAAACTGGCTGTCTCTATGATTAATGATCCTTACAATGCTCAATGGGAATTTTTTGACAAAGTTTATAAAGCCAGGGCTTTGTTAGGCCAGGCTAAGCTCCAGCATGTGTTTAGAGAGGGGAACCTTGTTGCTGATGCTCTTGCCAAAAACCATATTCAACCGGGTTTTTCTTTAGCTAATCTGTCCACGCATATTACTGGTCTTATTACATTAGATAAACATTCCTTGCCTTCCATCCGAGTTCGTAACATCAATTCGAATTGATACTGCTGATGGAGTTTTCAAATATGCAGGTACGGATATTATTTTACAGAAGAAGATACAACACAATGGCTAAACTGGTCCATCAATGTGAAGGAACTTTCTCCCAGTACCTGCATTACCTCTAACATGGATATGATGGAACTTTCTCCCAGTACCTGCATTAATTCTAACAGGGATATGATGGAACATTAGTTACATGTAGAAGTTGCCTGGCCGAGGGAGAAAATTAACACAAGGGGTGGAGATTTTCTCCCTCGGATCGCAACTTCTTCAGATACTTATTTTACATAGTATAGATGCACATATAAATAGGTTAACTTTTGGAGACAACATTGTTGCCTCTAGTCTAGGGACCTTGACAAACTCATGTACATTCTGTTTCTTTTGATATAGGGCATGGGGAACCCAATACATAACTCCCCCACCTCAGGGTGTTTTTATTTAAAAAAAAAAAAAAAAATATTGTTAGAGTCATTATAACATATATATTTAAAATATTAAATTTTTATAAATTTTAATTATCATTAATAAAAGATATTAATGATCAAACATTTTTTCAAATCAACGTTAAAAGTCAAAAACGTAAACCTTGAATTGGGACAAGGAGCGGTGAAATCATGCTCAAGTTATACGCCAAAGAACCATGTGACTTTACTCAATATGAAAAATACATTAACGCAGAATTTTAACTCTAACAAAACATACATGGACAAAATAAACATAAGCATAAACCACTAACAATCCATCTCTTGAAATACGGTCTTTCCATAAATTATGGTGTTAGAATAAATTAGATTACTGATTAGATTGTGATTAGTATGATTAGAGTTCTTTTATTATTTTACCTCTATTGTAATCCCTCTATATATTCAGTTCATCAATACAAAATTACTCACGGCAAATACTTTTACATGGTATCAGAGCCTATTATGATCCAAAACCTAAAACCTTAGTCTCCCTCTCCTTTTTTCGCCCCCCTCCCATCTCCAAAATTTCTCGGCGGCTGCGTGTGTGTACACACTTCTCTCTCCGATCAAAAATCCGGTGACCCCTCTCCCTTATCATGGCCCAAGAAAAACTCTCCTACAACACTCTGCTCCAGATGATGCAGACCAAGCTTACTCCATCAAACTGTCTTCTCTGGAATATTCAAGCAGGTTATGTTCTTCATCCTCAAGGTCTGTATGGTTTCATTTACGGTACAAAATCTCGTCCCACTCTCCCACCACCACCGCTGCCTCTCTCCTTTGCATCCATAGTCTCAACTCCTCCGGGTAGTAGCAAGGTTGATCCCAAGGTTTCTTATCAGAAGGCAAAAGAAGAGTATGATCAATGGGTTGATGAAAATCAACGTGTCTCCAGTCCACTTTTTTCCTCTCTCACCGCTGAAGTTCTCGCGGAACTCCCATGTTGTGCCACCTCCTAAGAGATCTGGGACAATCTTGCTCTCATCTGTTAGAACATCAGTGCCTCTACCATTCTCCGGCTTCGTGCAGATGCAAATGGTATTCGTAAGTCAGGTACTGTTCATGAACTTCATTACAAATTTAAGGATATTTTTGAACAATTGTCTATCATGGGTAATCCGATTTCAAATGTAGATCAAATCGTATAGTTTTTTTTACTGCTCTTGGTCCTGAGTATAAGGAATTTTTTGCCCCTTTGATTAATATTGTAACAACTCCGTCATGTGTGGATGTTCTTGCCCATGCCAAAAACTACGAGAATTTTTTGAATATAAATTTACAGGGACAATTAGGACCAGCCATCGGACCAGTGGCATTTTAGACCAGTGACCAACCTCAAGCCTGCCGCGCGTGGGATCACGCCCCAACTCAAGGCGACCGCGCGTGGCCTTCTCGCGCCGGTCGCGGCAGACAATTCGGTGGCAGGCACGGCGGCTGGCTGTCCTGGTCGGCTTCTCAGGCAGCTGGTCCAGTGTCTGGCCGCGGTCATCGTCACTGCTCCTGGTGTGGGCAGCTCGGTCACTATGTTGTGACGTGTTATTAGATGCAGGCCCATATATGTCATCCAGCGAGTACCCATTTGGCAGAAAGTTATCACTCCTCTCAGCAGTTGGAGCCTTCTTCTCAAGTGTCAAGTTGGTATATTGATTCCGAGCAACCAGTCATATGGCATCATCTGCCTAAGGTCTAGACAGTGTAACTCATTATACTGGTAAATCTCGAGTTACGGTTGGTAATGGTGCCCCTATCATGATTTCCCATATTGATTATTCTAGAGTTTCTTAGAATTTACACTTATCTGATGTTCTTGTTTTGCCTGATATTACTAAGAACTTATTGTCTATTAGTAAGTTAACTAGAGATATGGTGTGTTGATTACATTTGATGATCAGAACTTTGTGATTCAGAACAAAGTAACTAGGGCCATCGTGGCAGCCAGAGGGGGGGGGGGCAGTGAAGATGGTCTTTATGTTTTGGACTGGGGAGATGCAGCATTTGTTTTAGATTTACAGTAGAATAAGAGTCGAGCTTAATATGAGTTGTGGCATGCATGCCTAGGCCATGTTCGTAGTGTAGTTATTTCTAGTTTGCATAAGTCTGGTTTGCTTTTAGTTTCTTCTTAGTTGGCTAAACTGCATACTTGTGCCCCCTGTGTTATGGAAAAAGGTCAACGATTGGCTTTTGTTGAGAATCCTAAACGTACTGAGCATGTTCTTGATTTGATACATTGTAATTTGTGGGGTCCCTCCCCATTTTTATCTGGAAATAATTTTGTGTATTATGCACTATTTATAGATGATTTTTGGAGATTCACTCGGCTACATCCTCTTCATTGCAAATCAAATTTTGTTGACACTCACTTGTAGTTTGAGGCACTTGTTGAAAACTAATTTTTAGCAAAAATTAAAGCTTTTCAAAGTGGTGGTAGCACTGAATTTCTGAACACGAGACTTAGATCTCATTTTACGGCAAAAGACATACATCATCAGGTATCATGTTCATCTACTCCTGAGCAAAACAGACGAATAGAACGTAAGCATCACCACATGGTGAAAATGGACCTTACGATACTGTCCCACTCACATCTATCGATTTCATGATGGGATAATGCGTTCAGGACTGGTGTCTACATTATCAATTGTCTGCTTACTCAAATACTACAGGGATCGACACTTTATGGTCTTCCTTTTCACAAGGATCCCATTTATGGTAACTTTCATACATTTGGCTGGCATGTTTTTTATTTTGTTCATACTTTTTCTGATCATAAGTTATCTCCGAGTAGCATTCCATGCATTTTTATTGGGTACAGTTTGCAGTATAAGGGTTTTTGGTGCCTCGGCCCTTCTACTAGCAAGGTTCATGTTAATCGCCATGCTCGGTCTGACGAGACTTATTTTCCTCTTTCTCTAACATCAAGGACTAGTTCTCCTTCTTCAGGGCTGGATGTCTCGGCCTTTATTGATCCGGATTGTGTGTCAGCTCTGCCAGCCTCTCTGCCTGTCTCAGCCTCTCCGCCACATGGGATCCATTTTTCCAACGATGAGTCGCATCTCATGGTTACTCCGAGAGCTGAACTGGTCCCACTGATCGATAGTGTAACCCTGGCGATCAGCTCAGTTGGCCGCGCCCCATCACCAGTCAGTCTTAGTTTCGTGCTGGCCCCTCCTCAGTCGGCCACCTCAGCCGCGCCTCAGGTTCGCTCCATGGATCCACCATCATCGAGGTTATCTCGTATGGTCTCTCGGTCTTCAGCTGGTGTTATTCAGTGATGCAATTATTCAGATATTCATGCTCATGGTTTCTCTCATAGGTTTTCTTGCTCAGAAAGAGCCGGCTAATTATCTTTCTGCACTTTAGGATCCTTCTTGGGTTTTTGCCATAGATGAAGAAATGACAGCTCTTCGTAGTCAGCATACTTGGGATCTTGTTCCACGCCTATCGGACATTAACATTGTTGGGTCTAAATAGGTTTATCGGTTGAAGTATGAACCAGATGGTTTGGTTGATTGCCATAAGGCATTCCTGGTAGTTCAGGGTTTCTCTCAGATTTCCAGTTTTGACTTTGTCCACACGTTCAATCTTGTGGTTAAGGACTCTACAGTTTGGACCGTTCTAGCTATTGCCACCATGCGAGCTTAGCCTCTTTATCTGTTGGACGTTAAGAATGCTTTTCTCAACGATGTTCTTGATTCATTGATATTTATGGAACAATCTGTTGGCTACAAGGATCCTATTCATCCAGACTATGTTTTTCGTCTATGTAAGGCCATTTATGGCCTGAAGCAGGCGCCTCGAGCATGGTTTTAGCATTTTAGCTTGTATCTGTCTTAGCTTGGTTTTCGTTGCAGTTCTGCTAATATGTCATTATTTGTGTAATCTCGTGGTTCGTCACTGCTTTATGTACTGGTTTATGTTGACGACATCATTTTGACTGGGAATGACTCTGCACATATTTGGTAGTTTATTGATCGCACCCATCAGGAGTTTGTTATCAAGGATCTGGGTGCGTTACACTACTTTCTCGGCCTGGAAGTCATGCCCACTACCTTGGGACTTCTTCTGGATCAGGCAAAGTATGCTCGGAATGTTCTTTCTCGAGCTGGTATGTCGGATGCAGTTCCTGTCTCTACACCGTTTCTACCAAATTCCCAGTTTCACAGTAGTACGATTCCTCTGTTCAAGAGTCCAACCATGTATTGATCTTTGGTTGAAGCTCTCTCGTATCTGACCATTACCCGTCCAGACTTAGCCTTTACAGTTAATTCAGTCAGTATCTTTAGGACCCTCAGGAGGATTATTTTTTGGCTGTCACGCGGATTCTCTGCTATGTTCGAGGGACTTTGCATTTTGGCCTCAGTTTTCGTGTTTCTTCTTCACCAGAGGTTCTGGGTTATTCTAATGCTAATTGGGCCAAATGAATGGAGACTCATTGGGCCAAATGAATGGATATGCTGTCTTTTTAGGCGGAACCTTGGTTTGAGTGTGAAGAAGCAGCCCACAGTGTCTAGGTCCAGTACCCAGTCAGAGTATCGGGCTTTTACTGATATTGCTTCTGGAGTTTTTTGATTGACTCATTTGCTTTGTGATCTTTATGTTCCTCTGTCCAGTCCGCCTTTTTTTCTTTGTGAAAACAACAGTGCGATCTTCTTGGCTCAGAATCCAGTGGCTCACAAGCGAGCGAGGCACATTGACATTGATTATCATTATTTTCAAGAATTGGTCTCTTGCGGAAAGTTGCACGTTGCTTATGTTCCCACATCTTTATAGATAGTGGACATTTTCACCAAGAGTCTCTCTCGTACGTTGTTTGAGTTCTTCGAGTCCAACCTTTACCTCTCTGAGAATCTGACGCTTCGCTTGAGGGAGGGTGTTAGAATAAATTAGATTACAGAATAGATTGTGATTAGTATGATTAGATTTCTTTCCTTATTTTACCTCTATTGTAATCCCTCCATATATTCAGTTCATCAATATAGAATTACTCATGGAAAATCACCTTTTCATATGGAATGACGAAGGATTCAAGTGCAATTTTATCACAAAAAAGATGAAAAATTCGTAGGTTATAACAATTAAAATCCAGGTCAAATTTGGGTTATAAGCTATTTGAGTAAACTCAAATGCCTATTGTATTTGAGTTTTGGTTGGAAACATTACATATTTCACAAAATCTTGTTTTAGGCAGGCTAAACTTTAGACAGTGTCTTTTATGCAATTAATGGTAGTTTCAATTAGGGTGGGATTCTTTTTAAAATAAGCTAAAAAATGGAGGGTTTCTCGTGTAATTTTCATAAGTTTTGTTTGTATATATATATATACACATATATTAAATTGTGATTTGAATTTCATATTTTCTCCACACATTGTTTTCTTCTTCCGGAAATACATGGTAAACACACACAACTGTTGGAAATCGCTTGTTACCTCTTGCTTCTGCCAAAAACTATTGAATTACGCCGAATACCACAATAAATCGGCGGAAATCGTTGTGTTTCAACCAAATTTTCACTCATTAAGTTCAATTACTGTGAACTCATTAAGTTCAATTACTTTGGCCCTAATTTTTGTGTTCTTTGTTTTTTTTCGAAGATTATGGTTCTTAAAAAGCGTGATGAGTCCTCTCAGACTGCTGGAAAGGTTTCTCCTTTCAGATTGCGGCTGGAACATGTTTCACGTTTTTTTTTCTTGTTTTATTTTTGGATTTCATGTTTGTACGATGATGTTTTTGATGTTTTGTGTTAGGTTTTCATTCCCGTTTTCTCAGGTTTTGGATTTCTACTTTTTCTGGATTTGTTGTGTTTGATGTGTTCAACTTCGTGTGTCATTTGTTCTTTGTGTGTAATTTTGACAGTTTTAAATTGCAATTTGATTGTTCTTCAACATTTTGTAATCTGGCGAGGTTTATTTATAATGATTTGAGGTTCGACTCATGTGATTTTATGATGAGGTTCACGTTTAACATCATGAGGTGTGCATTTTGGCGAGTCGTTGATGAGGTTTTCCCTTCGTTGTTTGACATTCATGTGTGTTGTGCGGAATGGAGAAAGAACAGAAAATATGAACGAAAATAACAAGACACAAGATTTACGTGGTTCACCAATTTGGCTACATCCACGGGAGACGGATTTCACTATATCAGAATTAGAGTTAGTTTACAGAGAGAAGAGAGACACTTTATATGCTGTCTCCACTAAACCCTAATAAACTGGGCCAAAAACACAATTCGGCCCAAATCAACAGCAGTCCAATAAAGAGACAAGCTATACCGTTTGTTTCCCGGGGGCGACTGCCGCCCCCCCGGACCCCCAGGTCAGGGTCGCTGAAGCGGCTATTACAGTATTCAAGGCATACCAACAATGTGTAGCTATTGATTTTCTTGATTCAGTATGAAAATATGTTGAGGTCTATACCATAATATTGAGGTTTTTCATCTGAGGTTTATTCTAATGATCTGAGGATTGATTTATGTGAATTTAGTGTTGAGGTTCACGTAAAATGATGATGTGTAATTTTTGGTAACCTTTTGATGAGGTTTACCTTTACTAGTTTGGCATTTATCTGCATTTGGTGAGGTTCCTACCAAATTTATTGTTTGTCATCTGAGGTTCATTATTTTAATTTGAGGATTGATATATGTGAATTTAGTTTTGAGCTTCATGTCTAATATGTTGAGGTGTGTTTTTTTGGTAACTTTTTGGTGAGGTTTATCCTTTACGGTTTGACATTTATGTGTACCTAATGAGGTTTATCCTTTATTGTTTGACATATATGTGTACCTAATAAGGTTTATGCCAAGCTTAATGAGGTTTTCCATCTTATTTTTGTTTTGTTCAGGTTTTTTTATAGCACACTCTGAGCCATTTATTCATGCATGTTGGCATTCTACACACACATGTACACAGATTGACACAATGTAAAGTCGTATAGGTAAATTGAATTTACCTCAGACTAGTTTGTCAAATCCTGTACACGTTGATGAGTATGTTATGGTTGCGTGCCAGTAACCGAAGAGAAAGGAAGCTGGTAGAAGAAGAAGTTCTGAAGAGATAGTGCGTTCAATATTAAGAAATAAGATGTCTCGGAATATGCAGAGAATTTCTAAAGATGAAGGTGCTGATTTGAAAAGGTTGCTGAATGCTGCATCAACTTTGGATGCTGGTTGTAAATTTTTTTAATTTTGCATTTATTGATTTTTGTTTTGTTGACGTTATCTTTCATATTCTGTTGATTCTCTTATTTTTTTGATGTAGGTTCTACTATTGGTGATGAGGTGGATAAGGTTCATAATGAGGTTTCTGATCCCGCGATGAAGTTTTCCTTACTGCTCGTGACAAGGATAGTGATAAGGATGGTTAGTATTTCATATTTTAGGTTTAAGTTTTCTTGTGTTTATGTTACCTTTTTTAGTTGTTGATTTTTGGGTTTTGGTATAGGTTCAATTGTTTCTAAAAGTGTTTTGAGTCATAATGAGGTTTAAATGGATGGTTGTGAAACTTGTGATGTTAGTGCTGCTGGTAATGAGGATCAAGATGTGGCTTCTAATGTTAATGCGGCAATTTTTGAAGAGGCTGTTGCTTCTGTAGCTGTTGAGAAAGATGTTTTTGAAAATGGTTCAGGGGGCTGTAAGTCTTTTATGTTTTAGTTTTTTTCCTTTGTTTGTTGATGCTTCCTTTTGCTATCAGTTTATTGTGTTTTTGTTTTCTCAGAGGCTCGACTGTGGATAGTTTTGAAAATGTTAATGCTCCAGTTGTTCAGATTTTAGTACCTGATTTTGTTGAGGTACCACCTGATACTGTTGAGGTATCATCTGCTTCTGTTGAGGTATCATCTGCTTCTGTTGAGGTAATAGCTCCTGTTGAGGTACCAACTATTTCTGTTGATGTACCACCATCATTTGTTGAGGTATCAGCTGCTTCTGCTGAAGTACCACTAGTTGTTTTGCTTTATTTTCTAAAACGGTGTTGTTTTTATGTTTATTTCATTATTACATTTCTTTATCATTTTTTCATATTTTCTGTTTTATAGTTGGATGAATTTTGCAACTGAGGTTTCATTTAGAGGACATTCACTTGCCAGAATCTAGGAATGATGATGTAGAAAATGCTTCTCAAAAGGAAGATGATTATGATATTTGGATGTAGCCACTGTTCAGTCCCCTCATTTTTAGCGTAAAAAGAAGAAACTTGATCCTATATTGAAGATTAAAGAAGCAGTGAAGGAGTCAAAGGCTATGTCTCCTGGGACTGGCAAGGGTAAAGAGAAGGTTGCTTTGAAGGGTAAGCAATGTAAGAATGCAGCTTCGATTAGTTTGAAGGTTAGGACAAGGTCCTTAGTTTCGAAAGACTTGTACCCTACATGCGTTAATACTTGTTTGGGTAAAGTTGTTCAAAAATTTGCCGAGGAAAAAGGTTCTCCTTTGAAGAAGGTTGTGGGAAAGAAAGGTGGTGGGAAGCGAAGAGCTGAGAAGTCCCCAGTCGTGGAGAAGAAGTCAGAAAAGAAAGAAAAAAATGGAATGAATGATGCAGGCCTTGATGATATGTGAATTTTCCATTTTCTGGTTCCACTAGTGTAGAGTGGGGCGATTAAAGGCGGTTCTAACGGACCAGAGAAGTCACTTTATATGTGACTTTTCTGGTCGTGTCTTTGATCGTCTGCGATCAAACTCGATTCCAAGAACCGCATTTAATTGTGACCAGAGAAGGGGGTTGTTTACCACCTTTGTCCAGGCATTGGAGTCGCCTTTAATAAGTTATGAGTTTGGAACATGTCTGCATGTGTCGTTTGAAATAATTTGTTCCGTGCTCGGAACCTTAAGTTGGTTCCGATTGGGGTACCACTGTCGTACAAGTTCCGACTGTCCCTCCTATTTCTATCCTCGAATTTGATTTTGTTTTCTTAATTTTTTTTCATCGACATATTATGTTCCGATCTCGAAACACCTTTTCCAGGACCACAAGTTTCTCATTTGCTGATCAATTCGGATGTTGGAGTTCCAGAATCTTGCATTTATTCCAGACCCAACCTGGGATATCAGCTAAAATGATTTGAATGTGATTTATCAGTCCCTGTTTCGGAAAGCAGAATTCGAAGGAATGATTGGGATACCAAGACTAGTTCCAAACGCGAAATGTAATTCTAGGCAGAAGGTAATTTTGTATTTTTCATAAATCTGGCTCAATATTAGCCTCAAAAGCTAAATCCTATTTCCAGCAATTTACAAATGTATTTTCTCGGATATAAAAAATGTATAGTTTAAATAAGAAAGCATCTATCTATAAAGTGGAATAGAATATGGCAAATCCTATTCCACACCTGACATATAGATTTCCTATCATTAACACACTAATTCATCAGGGCAATAACAAAATCCTATAAACAATGCTACCCAAGAAAGTATATATAGATTGGAATAGAAATATGTTGAAACTTTATCCATGTAATACATGTCAATGACGTTGATATTTGGGGCACACTACCACAATATGTTGTCCAATAGCTGTGGAGTGCACATGAAATAGATGCCGGGCCAAGCAATTTCTTGCATGATTGATGTCATTCTGTGAATATGGCTTGTAGTTTTCTCGAAATATCTGTTGACATCATAGTAGAATTCGTTAGTTAGGATTGTTGAATATGTAATCATTACACAAAGCTTAGTGTTCAAATTTATTTAATAGTCACCTTTTCCATTTCCACATAATCCAACTGGACATTTTTGATGCACTCGACTACGTATATCATAACGTAATAGCCGCACTTCCAAGATTTTTCTTGTTTTTTGTACTTATTTCCAAAGAATAATCTGTGAATATACTACTTGAATGTGTTAATAATATTTTGAAAAAGTTTTAGTAGAACATGGCACCTTGATTTTGACCACCTTCATCTTTGTCGCGACATTGAGTTCATTGAGTGCATTCTCCAAAATGTCTACAAATGATTTGGACGGTTTGAAGTGCAATAGATCAATCCAATACACATGTTTATCGGTTGGGACTATGAAAATCAACCTTTAATGATCCCTAAAATGAAATGTTGACACGTGTTCATGATGGAGATGCCAAGACGACTACCACCATAAATGAAGACATTCCAAGACTTGATCAAACATTTTAAGGATATGTTCAGGATCCTCCAAGTGACATGGCGGGACCTATTACTAGGTCAAGGACTAACCTTAGGGATGCTAATTTAAATGTTTTAATTGATTGCCTTTATGATGAAAAATTGAAGAAGGAGTCATCATCGACATCTTGGATTGATTGTTCAAGACTGTTAAAGAACTGAAGGCATCCAGAAGAACACTATACACTTTTTTCCACTGGGTTTTGTCATGAGGTAGTGTGATCACTATAAATTATTGTAAAATTATGTCATTTTAGGTTTATTAGACTGATAGCTCGGCCGTGTGGGCTTTGAAGAGCTGAATTTTGAAAATACAGCCCATTAGAGTTTAGTATATTCAGTTTTATTCTGATTAGAATTAGATTTGGTAAGATTAGAATA
Organism: Rubia yunnanensis; assembly: GCA_037428765.1. NCBI lineage: Eukaryota > Viridiplantae > Streptophyta > Magnoliopsida > Gentianales > Rubiaceae > Rubia > Rubia yunnanensis. The sequence goes on along the minus strand of CM075061.1, from coordinate 112,603,712 downwards.
TTAGATAAGGTAATATTCTTCAAGGTTACTTCTTGAAGAATTCAACTAGATTACCTTAGATTACCATTTATTTTAGGTATTTTAGTTAGATTTGGTTTTAGCTTCTTAAAGCTGCCATAAGTCAATTCAGTTTCAAGTTGTGATTAGGGTTTGGGGCAAGATTGTAACCCTATAAATAGGGGAGGCCTTTGGACGAATTTCACACCATTTTTATCAATCAAAATACAACCTTTTGAGTTCATACTCTTTGCTTGCGAGCTATTCCTTTGTTGCTTAACCCCGAGGGCTAGTTAAGTGTCAATAAACCTTGTAATCTGATCCTGAGGGCTAGTTAGAGAGCGAGTCGAAATTGAGTGTACCCTGAGGGCTAGACCTTATATTTTGTGTGGCATTGAAAGGTTTGCGAGTTCCCTTATTTTTTCAAAGATCTTAATTCCGTAATCCAGATTCTTCGCAAGGGGATTCATATCAGTTCATTTAATTGAACAAACTAAATTAATCTTAATCTTGTAAAACAATTAGGAAAAAAACCCACCTCTCATTGAATGGTGCAACGAATAGTTTCTTGTCCCATCTCCCGAGGCATTTGTGCACATATTCAATCCTTTCAACTCTAGAGAACCCAATTTCTTGAGTCATTACGGGGCAGAAATACCCTATCCATCCCTTTTTTCATTTGATTGACAAATTATTACATGCACATAATGAACAAGACGTGTAGAATGATAAGAATGAGTACATTTCACATAATAATTTTAACACGACAAAAGTTGACCTTACAATAAGAATAGTGACATTATGGTTTGGTTGACTTGGTCGCACCACATTGCGATGATGTCTCAGCTTTAACCAAAAATACACTCGTTCCCTAAAAATGTGTATGTAGAGCTATGGTTATGTCTGGCTATCACATCGTATACATGTGGACGAAGACCGAAATTCGTTTGCTATATCCACTCTTGTTACTGCTTGCCCAGAGCCTTTGATACCGGTAAACTTTTTCGTAGAGTCGTTGCTTAATTCACTTTCAAATGACCGTCTATTTTAGGATGTGCGTAAATTAATTGCCTTGGCCACAAGAGGAACTGATGTGCACCCTTATGCATGCGTTAACCAATGCATTCGGTGTAATAATTGGTTTGTTTGGTTTTATTATATAAATCCCGCATTTTGTAGACTTAATTAGTACTAATGGAGATCTTGTATCCATGGGCTCCTAGATGTTCCTTTATAATCATCTTTAGTAGGTCGCTCGTGGATACATTTCGTTACATTCTATGTGAAGGCCGTTCATAAGGGTGGCAAAGATATTGAAGGCCGTTCACAAGGATAATAATAGAGATCGAAGGCCATTTACACTAGAATGGTAGTAGAGAAAGGCCACAGACACCAAATCATGGAAGAAGGAGATTGGAGCCAGTGATAGGCAACAATGGAGTTCAAGGCGGTTAGAGAAAAAATGGAGAATCGTGATTAGAGAGAGTTGTGCAACTTCTGGGAACGATCTAAGAAGAATCAACCTTCAAGGTTAGTTCCATTGGATTTTTCTCCTTGAGAACCATAAAATCGACTACAAGAAATCTCAAAATGGACTCACACCTCACCCGTAGAAAATGAAAGAAGTTCAGTCGGCCGAAGTACAAAAGGGTCGGTGCGAACCGCTCATGGGTGGCACCAACGGCCTGCACCAGATGACGTGGTCCATACCAAAGGCATTTGGCACAGACCATGCCAAGGGGTTTGTACGGATTGCGCCAAACTCAACAAGCCATGAGCACAACTTTCAAATTTCACTTAAAATCGTCTAAGTATGGGCGCGGACCGCCCCATTTTTTATGGCCTGCGCCATTCCAAGTGCAAAATGTCAAGACCAGCTAGTGGGATATGATGAATCAAGAGGCCTGTGCTAAGTTAATGATTAAAACGATATTTTTTAGGATGGTCTGTGATAAACGTCACGTCTCGTAGATCAGAAGAGCAAAACTAATAACTCTGAAGGTGGCCTGCGCCAAGGTAAATGTACGGACCATGCCTAAATAGATGGCCCACGCCAATGGAGCAAGAATGGACTGTGCTAGATCTACCGACCTGCGAAAGCACGAATGTGGTACACGGCACGGACTGTGCCATCCGCGCCGCCCCGCGCCGCCCAGCATCAGGAGGTGGCTGAACTAGGGTTTACATGTTTTGGCCTATTTTTGGCCTATTTTTGGGCCCAATCCCCTATTACTATAAATATAGCCTTAGTCTACTAGGGTTTGGAGATCCTAGTTTTAGATTATATTTTTCACTCTACTCTTTTGTTTTAGGAGAGCATTTTAGATAGAGAAACATTCTCTCTTCTTTCTTTCTTTCCTTTTTTATTTTCTTTAATCCTATGATGTGGAATTCAAATCTCTATTTTAATCCTATGAGTAGTTTTTATAGCTTGGGGATAATTGTATTCATGAGTTGATTAATGTTTTGTGAGATTCTTAGTTCATCATAATTATTGTGCTTGTGATATTATTGTGACTTGTTCTTGAATGCTAAAATTTCATGAATAGTACACTCCATATAAGCACACACACTAGTCTATATTCATGTTGGTGCAAATATTGATAGCCCCTTGGGAAGAGAAATCTCGGATGTTATAATGGGTAATGGGGTACGGGTCCGCGTGGGTGTGTGCACGAGGGATGTCAAGTAATACTCTGATTATTTTCCATCACACTTGTCTTAACTAATCATGCAAAGTAATCTGATAGGTTGTGGGTAGAGATAGTGAAAATTAGCAAGCTAGGGTTGTAAGAGGCTATAGTGTCATAGATAAGGTGCCTACAACCCTTTTCCTCATTCATAGTCCTAGGGAGTAGAGCATTTGTGGTGGAATGCCTGGGACGTAATTGCACATGGGAGAAAAAGATCTACAATAATGGCCGAACCTTGCTGCACTCTCCTAATTACGAAGGTGGTTCCAATAGACGGTTGTGAGCGCACCCGATGTGACAGGTATGGGAAAGTGTATGCCATCGACCACACCATGTATTATAAGCAATATATTTAGTGTGTCTAAATCTCATATGTTAATGAATCGAGGATCGAAGCATTAAATCAACCATGTTACGCAATCATTCCCTAAGTGTTAAGCTAAATAGATTAATTGCTTTTTACTTTCATGTTTTGTAGTTGCTAATGGAAAAACCAAACCCTCTCTGTTTGCTATACTAGCTATTTCTATCGACTCGTACGGATTAAGATCCTGGATGAGGTTGTGTTTAATTGACTCTTAGGCCCTAACATCTCTGTGGACATACCCAAGGCTTACCACTAACTACCCAGAATTTTCCAGAATACATTTTATCTTTGACCTACCGTCCTCTGCTTAGGTAAATTAGCTACAGTTAATGACCCCGAGTGGAGGCGGGTAAAATTTTGGCTCCGTTTCCAAGGATGCTATTTACTCTAATTTTTATTTAGCACAATGTGTTAGTATAGTAGTTAGTATTTTCTTTTGTTTTATTTTGTTGATTCATGTGTTGAGCTTTTGTGATAGTTATCTTGTTACCCTTTGATCTGTTTGCTAGTGTTGTCTTTGGAAGGGTACTGTTGGCCCTAGCTTACGGTACATACTCATACCAAAAACTTAGGTGTTTTACGCTACCTAACTAATAGCACAGGTGGTCGGAAGAGAAGGAAACGAGGAACTAGGGTAGAAGTTCAACCAAGGGTGGCAGTTTTGGTAAAAGAACCACAAAGAATGACGGAAGATAACAGAACATTGAGGGAGTTTATTGCCCCTAATCTAGAGAGTGAGCCACTATGCATCGCATTCCCCCCATTACCACCGAATGTGATCTGTGAGCTAAAGAGCAGAATGATCCACTGTCTTCCCACCTTTCACAGTATGGCGGGGAAAGACCAAACAAGCATCGATCGGAGTTCCACTTCGTATGTACAAAAATGAAGCCTCCGGGAGTATCTGAAGAGGTATACAATCTAAGAGCCTTTCCATTTTCCCTTTGAGACGGAGCTAAGGATTGGATCTACTACTTTCCCCAAGATGCATAGGTTCTTGAATGGACATGAAGCGGAGGTTCTTGGAGAAGTATTTTACAACATCCACATCTGTCAGACTGAAGAAACAACTGTCAAATAACCCCCAAGGGGCTGCAAATAGTTTGTCTTATTATTGGGAGCACTTCAAGAGATTGCTAGCGAGTTGCCACTACCATCCCTTCAAGGAGGGGGATCTAGTATATTATTTCTTCGAGGGGCTATACGATGAAGATATGCTAATGGTGAATGTCGCTTGTAATGGTTCGATAGCAAACAAAACCCCTAAGGATGCAATGACCCTCTTTGAAGAAATGGCTAATGGTATGCTATATTTATGCACAAGGATATGGTTAAGGTCTTAAATGAACCCGCACAATCACCTAAGTTGGAGGAGCAAGTCCAAGCTCTTTCTTCTATGATGAAGGAGCTCTTGCAAGAAAAGGTGCGTCAAGTCAAAGTTTGCGGGGTGTGCAACTTAGACCACAACACCGGGCGTGTCCCGAAGTTGTAGAAGATTTGCAAGAGGTGAAGACCATTAAGTTCAACAACCAAGAGAGACCACTGTTTGATAGGGGTGAACCAAAAGGGTTCTGGGTGAACCAAAAGGGTTCTGGGGGAACCAAGGTGATGCAAGGCCGAATCCCTATGCAAACTCATTCAACCTAAGGTATGGAGATCACCCAAATTTCTGATGGAGGGATGGCAACCAAACTCAAGGATATTGGAGTGGACAAGCTCCACCTCAACCATACCCTAGTGGTGAATACCCTTCCAACAATCATGCCTCGATCTACAATTTGGATCAAAAGGAGATCTTAGAAGCCATTGGTTAATTGAGGAAGAATCATGAAGTCTTCGCAGAGAGGACAAGGTGTGAGATTGAAAACCTTCAAGAATCTTGAAGTTCAAGTTGGGTAACTTGCCACCTCGGTGATCCGACTTGAAGCCAGAGAGTCCAGAAAACTCCCTTCCCAATCAAAGATCAATCTGAGGAACATGAGTGCACTCAAGTTGAGAAGTGGGAAGGAAGTTCGTGAGTCCAAGAAGAAGGCGATGCAAGAAAATGATAGGGTATTGGAGGCTACCAAGGAACACTTCGAAGAGGATGAGATCGTGGTCAAGGAAGCACCTTCCAAGGAGCTTTCACCACCCTAGGCACAAGTGAGTATCCCACCTCTATTTCCAAATGCTTTGAGGGGAATGCCAAAGGTGGTGAAAAATGATGCAAGCATTCAAAAAGTCTTTGAAAAGTTTGAGGTAACAATCCCCATCTTAGAATTAATTGAAAATGTGCTACTGTATGCTAAGTTTCTTAAAGTTTCAAGCACAAACAAGAGAAGTAAACCAACTAAGAAGGTAGGACACTTAAAATTGGGGAGAGTCTCCATTTTAAACCATAAAAAATTTCCTAAGAAATACGATGACCCCGGAATGCCCTCTATTCCAATATTCTTAGGTGGAAAATTGTTGAAAAAGCCATGATAAACCTAGGCACATCCATCAATGTGATCCCATTTAGTCTATATGAATGCCTAGGATAGGTGAGCTTAGGGAAACTAAAGTGATTGTCCAACTTGCCAATCACTCCCAAGCAAGCCCTCATGGGCTAGTAAAGGATGTGATGGTGCAAGTTGGAAAGTTTGTTTTTCAGGTAGAATTTTATGTCCTAGACGTGGTGCATGAAAAAAATGCACCCCTAATACTTTTTGGGAGACCTTTTCTTAAAACGTCTAGGACTAAAATTGAAGTCCATTTGGGTACCCTGATTCTAGAAGATGATGTGGACAAAGTGGAGTTGGACATATATAAATCTAGGAATGATTCCACAAAATCTTCTTTTATGTGAAAAGGTGTAACCCTGTGTGATGAGCATGATTTCCATAAAAATTCTTGTGTTATGTACCAATGAGCACGAATACTTGGATGAGTTTTTTGTTGATGAAATTTTTGATGAGTCTAATGAATTGCATAATGCGATTGATAGTATGTCCATGATGGACTCTTTTTCCATGCTAACTAACTTACAGCGGGAAAAGAAGAATGTCGAGGGTTTAAAACCTCATCGACCTCATCCTAACCCCAAAGTGACATTCATAGACTCAACCTTAGGAATGCACAAAGACTCATTCCTTATGGGGTGACCCGCCCTGACCCGGGGTCATTAATACAGTCGTAACAAACACAATTTAATTAACCCTGGCCGAGGCACTAGTCCCATGGGATGGTCAAAGATAAGATTTATATTCTACACCATTTTCTCGTTGCTAGGCTACCAAATGGTAGTAAGCAGCAAGCCCTGGGTTTGTTCACAGAGATGCTAGGGTTCAAGTAAAAGTCAAGACACAGCCTCGTGCGGGTCGACAATCTGCACAAGTGAAAGGAATAACTAATAATGTAAACATGCAAACCGGGGGGTGGGTTGGTATTTCAACTAACATTTACAAGCATGAAATAAACAAACAAGTAAACTATTTATACTAGGCCCTTGGGACTAATTTAGCAACATAGTAGTTCTAATGCTTTAATCCTTGATTCATTCACATATAGACATACAAATGGCCTATCAGTGTGTTCACAACACGTGGTGTGGCCGATGGCGTACACTTCCCCATCCCTGTGACAGTGGGTGCGCTCGCAACCCTCCATCGACACTACCATTATAATTGGAGGAGCACAACAAGGTCCGACCAACTTTCTGGTTCTGTTTCACCCTCATGCTATTATGTCTCGGGCTTCCACCACGAATGCACTAATTCCCAGTGGTCCTCTTTACGCTAGGCCTTAGGTTCATAGGCACATTATCTGTGATACTAGGGTTTCAACACAACACCTAGCTTGCTACTATCAACTATCTCTACCCGTAACTTATTAGAAAAAGGTTAAGTAAGCTAAGACTGGTGTGATGGTATGCAGATTAGGGTTACCTCGAATCTCCAGTGCACACACTCACATAGAATCGTTCCCTTCTACCCATTCAAATATCCAGGTTTATCTTCCCAAGGGGGTATCAATAAGTGTACCATACATGAATATATCCCCAATTGTGTGCTCCTATGTGGTGTAGTGTTCATGCATTTTTCACATTCAAGAACAAATAATATCATAAACACAAATATAGATGGAATTGAAGGAATCTAATAAAGCATCAAAAACTACACATGTGCCAAATATGTCCCTAGCTTAATATCTACTCTAAAAAGGTTAGATCCATAGAAATATTGGGTTAGATGCCATGAATCTAAGAAAATAAGATGAAAACAAAAAGAAAGTACAATGATAAAAGAGGAGAAGGAAGGAGAAGAAGAACTCTCATCTTCCTTCTCTCTAAACTAGAAAGGGAAATATCTATATTATGACTAGATCTATTATACTTAGGATTTACTATAATACTAAGGCTCCTATATATAGTAGTAAGAGATTGATCCTAAAGATAGGCCCAAAATAGGCCAAACATAGCAAAATCCTAGCCACCCTTTCCCTCTAGCTGCTGAACCTTTCTTGAATAAAATGCTCAAATACGTGAACCTTCTGGAGCCTAATTATAGTGCGTTAGATAGATCTCAGAAAGAGAAAGATTTTGATATATGGTAGAGGGAAATTGGATGAAAATTGAGAGAGTTATAGCCAAACTGTCAACCGCCAAGGTGTCATGGACCATCATGGATGACATGGTCCGTGAACATTCAAGAATGGACTGCCAGATCTGGCATGGTCTCTAAACATTCATAGTTATCGCATGCCACGGTCTGTGAAGCTGGGCTCGTGCCACGGTCCATGAAGATTGTCACAGACCTTGAACTATTACGATTTTTGCTTAGAAGTTCTCACGATCTGTGAAGGTTTTCACGGACCGCAAGCAGCCTGTGGTCTTCACCCAACAATATTTTCACGGTCTGTGAATTTTTTCACGGACTAGCTCCATACTTAGCCAAATCTTCAATTCTTCATCTCCAAGCTCCATGGTTCGGGGTATTTGTCACGGCCCGATGCCATTGCCTCGTGAAGGTCTCGTGCAGGTCTTCATGGATCCTCTTGCATTCCTTGTGTAGTGCGGGATATGTTCTTTGTCATGGGCCGCAGGTGCTTTACCATGTGTGGTCCGTGAAGTGCCTCCAGTGCTTCGTCGGCTGAACTTCGTTTGCTTGCTACGGGTGAACCGTTAGTCCAAATTGGGAGTTGTAGTAGCTGATTTTATAGTACCCGAGAAGGCAAATCCAATGGAACCAACTTTGAAGGATAATTCTTCCAGGATAGTTCTCAGACTAAGGCAACACTCCTTGAACCATGATTCACCATTTTCTCCTTTGGCCATCTTGAACTCCGAAGCTACCTATCTTTGGCTTCAATCTTCTTCTACCACACATTGATGTTCGTGGCCTTCATATTCTACCAATCTAATGTGAATGTCCTTTTCCTCTTCTACCATTCTTGCGAACGACCTTCAATCTTCTACCGCCCTTCCGAGCGCCCTTCATATAGAATGTAACAAAAAAGTACCCACATGCGACCTACTAAAGATGATCAAAAGGAAGATCAAGGAGTCCGTGGATACAAGATGTTTGTTAGTACCAATTAAGTCTACAAAACACAAGATTTAAACAAGAAAACTAAACATGACTGTCTAAATCCATTGTCACTTAAACTCAACTAATACTAGCAATTCACCAACTAAAAATAATTAAAAAGTATGCCAAATACAAAGGTTAACGCACACAAAATGAAGCAGATCATGGCGGACACGGGGTCCGAAGTTAAGGATGACTCGTTGTGGAGACCTCTCCACAATGATGTCATCGTGGGTGGAGTCGCTGATGGAGATTTTTGGAGACCCACAAGTAGGTTTTTCTCACTTAAATTGCATGAAAAAGAAATAAGTCATGAGGACGACAGTAAACATACGATGTTTCTTTTTGCTTTCTTGTTTTGATTATTGATTCGATAGATTTTGCATGGTCTTGTTTGTAATGAGGATTTTTGAGATGAAACTCTTGTGTGATTTAAAAATTTGAATTCGAGTCTCGTGATTATGTTGGATGGAATTAGTTTTGATGGGTGACATAGTTTTTTGGAAAAAGAGGGAAAAAACTAAGGAATAGGTCAAAATTTGTGGCAACATCATGCCAAGGCCTGACACGGTCCATGCCAAGTACCACGGCCCATGCCAGAGAGCATGGTAGGAGGGGGCCTCGTCCCAAAAAATTTGGCACAGACCATTGGCACGAGAGGGTCTGTGCCAAAAGATTTGGCACGAAGGGGTGGGGAGGGGGTCCATACCAGGTACTTCCACACAGAGGTATCTGTGCTGATTCCCCATTTATGTTGTCAAATTGTTCCAAAAATTCAAATTTTTGAAAATTTTAATTTCAAACTTAAAAATGCATTTTTGGTTCCAAATTTTTTAAAATCCCCTAGTTCCTTAGGATTTTTGATGCAAATATTACTTCCAACATTCCTTGGAATTAATTAATTTGTACTATTGTCCCCTAATTTGCAATTTTTAAAATTTCATTCTTATCCTAATTGTACCTCTCTCCCTTATCATCTAGGCTGAAATTCCAAATCTGTGGTACATTTCTTCACCTAAATGAATGATTTGACACATTCTAACTCTCAAGAAACCCTCACTCACACACACTCTTGGTAAAACTTGAAAATTTGAAGCTTTTCTCTCAAAAGTTAGCAACCTTTTTCTTCTTCTTGTGTGGATCTTGCAACTCTTAGTTTCAAATTTTGGGTAATCCATTGGACTCTTTGTTTATATACTCTATTGACATTGTGGTGGTGTTATGGAAAGCATGATTCTTGAATGAGTGTATGTTGTTGAGATATGTGTTTGGGCTTGTATGCATGATCTTGCGTTGATGAAAATTGGGTGGTTTGATGTGCTACTATGCTTGGATGTTATGTTCTTCATGTGTTGGAGGATTTTGGGAGGAGATGAATATTGATTCCATAGTCTTATTAATGGGTTGGTGATGACTTACATGAGATTGTTTTCCAATGAGGATGTTCTTGTTTGAAGAACCTTCATCCTTGGATTCTCATGTTTTGAATGGTTAGGCTATTTAAGAAGGATTTACTTGTAAAGTGACAATGTGGGCCATGACTTGTTTGAGATCACATTATCACTCTTTACCTCATTTTGTTAGGAGGCCTCTAAAAAGAAATGCGTTGGAAAAGGGAAAATCCTTATGGGGTGAGAAGAGGAAGAAACCGACCAAGGATGCAAACCATGAGCCAGTGACTCCCATTCTTTGTAACCCCGCGTTCATGATCGAAGAGTTTATGGGATTTACTAACATCTCTGTGACTGCAGCTGTAACCCCGCGTTTGTGATCGAAGAGTTTATGGGATTGACTAACATCTCCGTGACTGCAGTTTGGAGGTGGAGGCATTTGAGAGAGCAAAAAAAGGAGTATATTAGAGACCATCTTTGCATGCAAGGACACATTGAAGGTTCCGGGCTTGCTCGGGTCATGTCCTATCTATTGGGCCGGGTAGGTCTAGAGAGGTTCTTAGAGAAACACTCTAACACCTACATCAGGTGGAACCTAGAGTTCCTAGCTTCTCTTTGGTCAGTTATAGATGAGAATGGACACAAGGAAATCAAATTCAATCTTGATGACGAGAAGGATCAAATGACACACTGATAGATAGCCCACGTCTTCAGATTGAGGTACTATTAAGAGATCCATCGGACATACCATCAAGGGATGCCTTTTTCTCTTGGGAAATTTTGGAGGCAGCTAATAGGAATTGGTCTAAAGAATCTCTGCAAGAGCACTGACTTGGTTCATCTGGCATTTTGTTACATTCACCGGTTACAGGCAATGGGAGTTTTCTACCACGGTGAGCTAACACAATGTGTACATTCAGATGTTCATTGCCTCTGGGCAAGGACTCCCAAGGGTAATTTATACCCGAACCTTGTAAGGAACTTTGTACATAAGTGTACGACGATGAGGGAAAGAAAGAGTGGTAAGATATCTATGGGTGGCATGGTAAGTTTACTGGTAGAGTACTTAGGGCATCCGGTCACTCAGAGAGCGTTGGCTAACTTGGGAAAATTAGGTACAAAGTATAACATCGAGAAGTTAGCAAAGGCGTTCATGGCGGGGCTTACGACATCGGAGGATTGATATTTGTGGCTTTATGGCGGGGCGAGCACTTGTAGCATCTTGGTACTTCCTCAGCCGGGGCGCATCTCCATCAACAATAGCACATGTTTTGATGACCTATTTATTGAGCTAGACCCGCGCTTTGAGAGAGAGTTTTACCGAGTTGTATCCACCCTAGAGATAGACGTTAAGGAGGCTGGGGTGGGACCTCTTCGAGAGCACCTCCTAGCCGCTCTCGCCTATCCACGAACATCATCGAACAATTGCACAGACTTAGGGATAAACTTTAGAGCTCTACCTAAGTGTTGCAAGAGGTAGTCTAAGCGATAGGAGGTGTGAGGATGCAAGTTGATGAGCTTAGCACAAGGATGAATTTCACCGAGGCTGCAATTCAAGAAACATGGTTCATTGAGAGTAGCATCACGAGGTACGGGGAGGAAGGCCCTTCAGGACCGCGAGAGTAAGTGTCACTATTTCCCCCAATCTCACTTATGTTTATATGGTTTTTGTTGCATTGGGGACAATACATCAGTTAAGTGTGGGGAGGGAGTAGTGAGCACTTAGGGATTCTTCTTTCTTGGAATTCCTTGGTGCAGTTTTTTATTTTCTTGGTTGTTTTTCTTAATTGTTTGGTAATTTAGGATTTTGATTGTTGTGGGATTTTTTTGGATGTATACTTGGTGGCATGTCTTGCTAGGTAGGGTTCCTAGTTTGCATGGGGTTGGTTGTTTTAGGATATTAGTGGTGTGATTTTTTTTAATCTTATCTTTTTGTAGTATGAATGCCTACTTTTGGGGAAATTTTGTGCTACACCAAAAAAATTGAAAATTTTGAAAAAAATATAAAAACCTGGACAAGTTGGAAACCCGGAAGGGTGACTTGGGTAACATTGGGACAAACCTGGATAGGTCGAAAGACCTAGGTAAAGTGAGAGGCTAGACCCGGCTAGGCTTACGAGCCTAGGCAAAAATGAGAGGCCGTGTGGAAAAAGGTGAGGAGTGAGTACCCTTTGTGTGTTAAAGCTAGGATGAAAACCCAAAAGAGCTCATAGGAAAAATGAAAGAAATTGAGCGGAAAAAAAACTAGGTTGATGATGCTTTTGCCTCCTTGGTTTTAACTAGGTCAAGAATAACGAGTTATCCCTATGTTACAACCAAGACAATGACTCTTGGATTTCCTTGGTGGATTGTTTTTGGGAGATGACTCTTTGATTGTTTTTGGGGATCATTTTTGGAAAAGTAAGCTAGCTTGACATTTATCATTTTGGCTTACCTATTTCCACATTTTACTTTTGGGTGGATAGGTTACTTTAGGATCTTTGGGGAATGTGAGAGTTGTGAGGATTTTCACTTCTTTGGGTGAACTAGGGTAGCTTGGTTGTAAGTTGAATTCATTGGCTATAAGTTGAATGCATTGGTTAACTTATCACTTAAGCCCTTTCTTGTTTTTATTTACTCAAGGAAGAGTAAAGGTTTAAGTGTGGGGAGTCTGATGTTCACCATTATCATGCGTTAACCAATGCATTTGGAATAATAATTGGTTTGTTTTATACGTTGGTTTGCTAGTATTAGTTTAGTTGATATGGCAATAGGCCGCCATGTTTGGTTTTCTTATCTAAATATTGCATTTGTAGACTTAATTAGTACTAATAGACATCTTGTATCCACAAGCTCCTAGATCTTCCTTTGTGATCATCTTTAGTAGGTCGCTCGTGGATACTTTTTGTTACATTCCATGTGAAGGCTGTTTGCAAGGGTGGGAGGTCATCGCCGTACCTCTCAAAGTTAATAATTTTAAGCTCTAATGCTTTCTATCTACAATTAAGAAGATAATGGCAAGTCTGGGTCGTATACGAGAAGAGGGATCTTTTCAAGTGCTTAAACATATATAGGAGAAAACATACTAGGCATATACATACATAGAAACACATAAAAACATGTAAACAAGGGGATGGGGGGAGGGTTGTTGGTTTTTGAGCCTAAGTTATCAGAACAATTAGCAAAGCAAGAGAACTATGCTAATCATGCAATACAACTAAAGATACACTTAAAATGATAATTAACGGAGCCTTGGGGGCAATTGACTTCCACTTCCAAACTTCCTATAGCTCATTGATTCATTCAATCATTCAATTACATTTATTGTCTATGGGGAATGCTATCACTTCTCAATCAAAGATCAACATTCATTTCTCCTTAAGAGTAGTTTGCAAATACAAACAATGACCATTTGCAAACCTCATTGATGATCACCAAAGAAAAACAACATCATAGGGTATTTCACCAATGGCATTTCACCCAAAGGACCATAGGTTTGATAACAACAAGCCTTCTACCAAAGACATAGTCCTTTAACCAAACAAAACATTTATTAGGTTAAACTTAGAACAAACAACATTCAAGGTTCAACCTTTCTTTGCATCTATATGATAAATATGAAAACAATCCACATTAACATACTCATTTAGCAAGATTTACCACACATTATACACAAGAAGTTCTAAATCCAAGCTTTTTGATTTCATATCAAACGAGTTAAGAAATTTGCAACTTTCCTAACACTCTAACATTTCAATCATACAAACATTTCATATACTCAAACAACCCATGGTATAAATGAGGTAAAACACAACATTAATGGCATAATAAATACTCTCCAATAAATGTTCATAAATGAGCAAATATAGATCTTACTACATAAGGTTGGAAGCTTCAATCAATTTCTCCCAAGAACTAAATTTAGCTACAAGAGTTCATACTAATTAATGCTAACAAACCAAACATAATACATGATAATTCAAATATGAAAAATGGTAGAAACTAGGTTTAGAAACAATTCCAAAAACACAGGAAAGAAGAGACGTGAATGAGAGGAAAGAGAGTGCTATTTATAGTACAAAAAGGACAAGGTTAGGTTCTGGCCACCCGTTGGTCGCGACTCGCTCGCGATTGGTGCCAGAACTTAACCTTGTTTTCTTTTCTTCTTCTTGTGGTAAACACTTATCTTCACAATGATTCCTCTCATTTTTCAAGTCTTCAACTCTTTGAAGAAAGTCTTCAAAAATGGTCTTCGATGGCCTCCGGTCTTCAAGTCGTTCAAAATGGTCTTCGACCGCCTCTGGTCTTCAAGTCTTCATGTCTTCGAAGCAAGGCTTCAAAGTTTTTGAAAATTGATCTTTAATGGCCTCCAGTATTTAAGCCTCCATGTTCTTCCTTTGTCACGCAAAATCCACTTAGAAGAGGTAAAAAAGCGTAAAGTTTCTCTTACCTCTCCTAAGATAATTTCAAGGTAAAACACAAGCTCTTGATAATAAAAGAGCACAAAAGTGACCCCAAAAAGTACTAAAATATTCACTTAAAATGGATATATTAAACCTCCCCACACTTAAACCTTACTCGCCCTCGAGTAACAAAAGATCTAAGCATACTAAGGAAATGACGTATCCACATCCTCACTACTATTCCCCCAAATCAATACCTCACGAAACTCTCAATATCACACATCCCAATGTTAAGGTTAAATGAGAAGTTTCCCACAACTCGCATTCCTAAATCTACCCAAACCATATCTACCTATCAATTCATTGCTATCTCCAAAAAATTTCCAAATCTCGAATTAACAATCCCAAATCCAATGGTACAAGGTGAAGCTAAAGACATGTATAAAGTTCAAAACACATGCTCTACTTTATATCAATATATCAACCTAAAAATGAAGTATATTAACGAGCAAGAGTTTCATAACTTACTTCGTCTTCTCCCGCTAAATTTTCCACTCCCAAGAGGTCATCAAGATGTCAAGCTACCCGATCCATCTGTATTCCCACCGCAACCTTATGACTCCAACGCCGGCAAATGAGTGAGCACTTAAAATTTTTCAATTTCTCTCATTTTCTCTCATTTTTCCTAGGAGCCCATTCAAGTTTTCATCCTAGCCACACGTCTGTTTTCTTCGGCTTACATCTCACCTTTTTCCACACATTTAGCCTCTCATTTTTCCTAGGTCGACCTCTCAGGTTTTCCACCTATCTGGGCCCCCAATATTTCCTAAGATGCCCTCTCAAGTTTTTAACTTAGCAGGATTCTTTTTATTTAAATTATATTTTTTTCATTTTCAATTGTTTTTCAAAATTTTCAAATATTTTTCATATTTCTCCAATCCAAAAAGTAGCAAAGTGCTTTCCAAATGTTAAGGCTAAGAAAAGTATCAAAGCCAACATTATCAAAGTACATCAAAAGAAAAGCATCCCAAAACAAAAGGGAAAAATATCCAAAACAAAACGAAAGAGTTATCCAAAAGTAGCAAGTCTTCAATGTATCTCCAACCCCCAACTGTTCAACCAGTAGATACCCCTCCCCACACTTAGAACACTACATTGCCCTCAATGTAGAAAATATGGCCAGATCATACAAAACAAAGTATGGAAAGGGTAAGGATATGGTGCTAACAAATCACTGATATGAGGAACAAGGGCCACTGCCAAAATAGCACTGCTGATAATGAGCCAGCCAATCCGTGCTCCTCTACCTCCAAGCTCTCTGCCTCTCTACTCCCGGATCGGGGCTTGAGACACCGCCTTCCTAGGATTGCATCTCATGGATGCGAGCTGATATGTGATCAATCTCCTCATCCATGTCGATCAAGCTCTTGGAGACAAACACGCTGTGCTCCAGTATCATGATGTCTTGGAGGTGGAATCCATCCTGTATGGTCTGCATCATCCGCTCATAGAAATCTGGTGGAGGCTGGGAGTAGTGAGGTGGCACATCGTTCTCCTACATCAGCTCGGTCTCTGTTGGAGGCTGCGGGGAGTGTTGTTGCTGTCGCTCGGAGAAAGGCAGACTTCTATCATCACGCTGGATAGGGGCTGGACCAAGGTCGTGGAGCTCGCGCTTGAATTTTTCTCTACACAAGGAATCAGGTGAAATTGCCAAATCTGCTTGAGGTGTATCAAATTCCAGCTTCATCTTGTTGGGCTGAGAAAGTGCCATAAATGTGACCTTCCTGGCGCCATATAACCAGTGGAATACCCCCGTGGTCTGGGTGGCATTGAGCATCTCAAATCGAACCAACCTCTTAGCAGTGATGAAGTAGGAAGTGTGCCTCACTAAGCACGAAAAGTCAGCCAGAGGAACCAATCCTAGGTTATCCGCTAAGAGTCCTATCATACCTCCAACCACAATCTTCCCCTTTGGCTTTCCTGCCAACTCTATAATCCTCTTCATCCACAGCTCAGCCCATAACCCATATCCTGGTCCCTCACTCATCAAGTGCCACAGAAAGTGAATGTCATTGTCTGGCACATTCGTCGGCTCCGCCGAGCAAAGTACTGTGCCAGCCAACAGTTAGTGCACATGACGTAGTACAGGGTGAACGATGACCCTGCTCATATCATGTGAGTTCTTTGGCCTCATGTTGATGACGCTTCAAAATTTCATGTCATCCTCGATCGATCTTTCCTGGGCGTGTGGGTCCAACCTTGCCCGTATCTCCGCAGTGTCCCATCCAAACACCTCCTTAACCTGCTAGACGGTCATCTGTCGAGATATATCATCCATGGGGAAAGTGATGTACCTCTCGCATGGTTGATCATCTCTCATGGTGCACATCCTGACCGGGGACATGGACTCTAGTGTGTATTGCCAGTAAGAGAGGGTGCTCCTGCTCATGAAACCTTCCATCCCCTCTTTGGCGAGGAGGCATCGGACATGCTGGGTGAGCCCAAGAGCGTCCAGTGTAGGAACATCTACAAAACTCGTCTCTTTGAGCTGACAACTCGCCAGTGCCTCCCATCTCTCAGCATAGGACCCGGTGATCTGGGTTAAACCCATGTACCTATCCGGAGGGGGAGGTACATGGCTCGACTCTGGAGCCAGTGGTGGAGGCGGAGGTGGAGCGGCGGTGTGCCCACCTTGGGGAGGATCTCTGGGTCTCTTGGTAGGGGCCATATCGAACAACCACAGCAAATGAGTCAAACGTACATGAATATACATATATGCAATATTATAAAGTCATACTCAACCTTTAAACTAGTTTTTTCCAATCATTATAAACCAAAAAAATCCATGTCAGCTAGCTCAAGTCCTAATCACAATTGCATATACAATCCATGTTATATCCAACATGCCTCTCAAGTCAATGAAGTTCTCACATAGTAGAATATCAAAATACTATATCTCAAAATCACAGTCATGCCTAACTAGTTTAGCCACCATTAGTACATCCATAATGTTAACATTCAAGTCCCATGGCTAAACTACCCTAAGCAAAATAACATTGAAAAGCACAATAACATTTTATCCAAATAAAAACTATGTTCAATCAATGGCCAACATGCTTCATATCTAGCATAAAACACAATCCATTCTTAACCAAAACAACACTAATAGTGCAATGCAAGCACAAGACCAATACAAGCAACTCAAACACTCAAAGTGAGTATGATGTTATCCTACATCCAAACAAACCGCAAACACAAAATATGCACACAATCCCCATCGAATCAAATTGCAAGCACAATATATTCACAAAAATCAACCAAGTTCCAACAATCTAATTTCCTAAGGCATCACACATAATCTACATAATATCCAATCCATACAGTATACAATCATAATCACAATTGAAGTTCAATAATGTGAATAAATGTACCACTTAGATGCTTTGGAAGAAGAAAGGAGGGATCCCACAATCAATTCGAAACTGGATTGCACAAAGTCACAAAACCCCCAAATTTTAGGGTTTGTTTTCTTCAAAATTTTATGGTGATTAGTGGGTGGAGATTGGGAAAATGTTGGATTGGGAAGTGGTGTAGAGCTTTGAGGGTGGAGTGGTGTGTGGAGGCAAGGAGGTGGAGCGGCGAGGGAACAACGGAGAGGAAGTGTGGGGAGATGAAGGGAAAGTGGCGGATTCTTCCCATTTTAAAATAGGCATGCATGACCGTCGCGACTTGGGATTTTTGTCACGACTCATGAACACTTCGTTGCGACTCACGATGGTATGTCACGACTTGCGATGAAGCCATTGTGACTGACAAAAAGTGGAGGCTGGTCTGGTCGCGACTCGCGACCACTTCGTTGCGTGTCGCGATGGTCCATCGCGACTTGCGACCCCTTCATCGTGACTCGCGATGGTCTGTCATGACTCGCGATGAGGCCATTGCAACTTGTGAAAAGTGGAGGCTGAAACCCAAAATTACCACAAAAATTTCTGAGCCCGTCGCGACTCATGACGAGGTGGTCGGGACTCGCGATAGGCTACCCACCTGGTACTTAGAATTTTTTTTTTGATTTCACCTCTTGTCCAAGTATTTCCCTCTTGACTCCAAGCATTTCTCCCTTCAAAATTCCAATGCCTTGGTTTCAAATCGCTGCAAAATCATGGAAAAACAACTCGTGAAAAGCACAAAGTAAAACCAATGAAATTAATGACAAAATCCAAAATCAAGCAACATCAATGAAAAGTCATGAATGACGATCTGGACGATCAAAACCAAATTTATCTAACATCGTCAGCATGAATCACTCCCCCTTTTGGAGCTTACTCACAAAATGAACCGAGATGATCGGTTTCCTTTCCTCAACCCGGGTCAAAAAAATTGGGATTTGCATCATCCACCAACAAAACCATCTTCAAGTAGCTTAGGGTTTCTTCATGTTCCCTTATCATCTCCAACTAATTACCTTTTTGTTCCATGGTGATCTCAAGTGCATTAGAATTCAGGGGGTTTCTCTCATTTTCTAAGAGATGAACATTTAAGAATTTTTGGTGGTGGTTTGCACTCTTCCACCGAATTCTTCTCAAGAGAAGGAGGGGGAAACTCTCTTACTGGCTTACCCATGGACACACAAAAAGTGTCGGATGCTGCATTCCCGAGAGTGCATTCGTCCTTGCTTTCCTTCAAGTTAGTACTAGTAACATTTGAAATCAAATCATCACTCAAAACATCATCCATGGAAACATTTAAGGAACTATCATTTCTGGGCTCAATTACATCTTGCTCTTTGTCATCAATAACATGAATAGTTTGGCAAGAATGATATCTACTAGGATGATCAATATAATTATCAATGTCAAATTGTACCTTCCACCCCTTAAATTCCATGGTCAATGTTCGTTTATGCATATCAATTATGGTTCTTGAATTCTTTAGAAAGGGTATTCCTAAAAGAATAGGTTTAGCACTATTGTCACTTCCCATTTCAAGAACATAAAAGTCTACGGGGAATGTCAAAGAATCCACTTTTACCAACACATCCTTCACAATACCTTTTGGGTATGTGCTAGAGTGATCGCCTAGTTGGATAACAACCCCGGTTTTTTGTTAAATGCTTAGATTTATATTGTTATACAAGGAATATGGGATCACATTGATTGAAGCACCTAAGTATAACATGGCCTTGTTAACACATTTGCCTCCTATCTCACAAGGGATTGTAAACATTCCCGGATCATCACATTTGGGGGGCATTTTATCATTGAACACGGCAGAGACATATTCACTCTTCACATTGTTTTTTTACTTTTCAATTGTTGTTTTCTATTGATGGTACACAATTCTTTGAGGAATTTAGCATACCCAGGAACTTGATTTAGAGAAGTTAAGAGTGGAATATATACCTCGCATCTACGAAAGACTTCGTAGATGTCCTTGGTGTCCTCCTTGGTTCTTCTATCTTTTAATGCCTTCGGGAATGGTGGTTCCAGTAGATAAATAGGGATCTCTGCCCCTCTTGACTTCTTGTGAGGTGGGAATGATGTTTCGGGATTCGATCCTGGTCTTGGCACAAATATCTCCACCTCACTTTCTTCTTCCCTGCTCTCTTTGGCCAACTCCTCGGCCTTCTTCTCATGGTTTTCTTCTTTCTCAATCTTGCGCTCAACAACAATCCTTGAGTTTCCAAGTTCTTGATGCTTGCCTTAGCTTCATCTTGTAATTTTTCACCTTTCTCTGCACACATGCCTAACAGGTGAATGGCTTGCATCACCTCATTCTTTGTTAGCCCCGAGCTCTCCCCTTGGTCTCGGGGTTTGTCTTGGAGCCTTTGAAATTGTTGTTGAGGTGGCATATATTTTTGTTAAGGAGGCCGATACGGTTGAGGGTTTTGGCTTCCTTGAGGATTTCCATACCGGAGATTTGGGCTATCACGATTACCCGAATAGTACAGCCAGTTTTGGTAGCCTTGGCCACCTTAGTAGCCTTGGTAGCCTTGGTGGCCTTGGTAGCCTTGTCTACCTTGATATCCTTGGTAGCCTTGATTTCCTTAATACCCCATGGCACTCACCTCCTAGACATAGTCCTCTTGCAAAGTAGGGCAAGTGTCCATAGGATGCGCCCAGTAACAAATTTCACATGATTTAACATGTGGCACAGTTCCGAGCTTTGTGGAGCCTAAATTTCAAGATTAAGGACACTATTCTTAACTAAAGTACCATCTGTAGAGAAAATATTTGGAAAAGGAAGAGCCATTTCGACCAAGCAAACTACACCATATCTACTTCCGGTGCTCGGAGAACTACAGTTTCAGCTTGGTCTGCTGCATTGAATGCTGCATACAGATCACCATCCTTGGACTTCAGATTCATGGCTAGAACTTTACTCTCTTGTCGTTTCTCTTGGGTAAGGACCCATCGCTCCCAAGCCATTGTATCCTGCCTTCTGGCAAGAAGCTCTCCCTTTGAAGGAGATCAAAATGCCTTCTTCACAATGCACTCAAGAATGATATAAACTGGATAGTTTGGGACATGAGTCCAGTCCTGAAAGCATTCCAATCAGAGGGTCTTATCAGCATATGCAGGGGAACCACCACAAGATTGGCCACATTCGTCGCCCATGTTCAAGATTGGAGCTCCCAATAACATGAATAAGATGAACATAAAGTTGCGGATTTGCTAACCTATATTTCCATCATGGGAATGGAATGGGCGCAAAAACTGATTCACAAATACTTTTTTTTGTGAATATCACAACTGTTTACACAAAAACCAATTCACAAAGATTGTGTTAGGGAATATCACAACTCCTTATCAAAAACCGATCACAACGATTGTGTTTGGGAATATTACAACTGCCAACGCAAAAATCGATTAAAAAATATTGTGTTTTGTGAGTATCACAACTTGAGTCTGCAAAAACTTATTCACATTAGAGTGTAAATATCACAGTTTTCACTTCACAGCTTCACAACCTTCATTTTAAAATTCCTTGATTGTTGGAACTGAGTTTTTCGAGCAAGATTCCGGTGGGCTCTGGCCACCATTTACATCAGAAAAATGGAGCATTGACTTCATCACCACAAGTACTATATCTTAGTATACTCATAATTTAAATTTGGGTTCTATTTGAATGATAAATAAGGGCTCAAAATTGATTACTTAAAGAGTAGTATTTTCGGTTTGTGGTATATTAGAAATACCAAATTGGAAATGGGAAAGAAATTTGTATAGTGTAAAGGCTAGTATAAAACCACCAGGAATATCAACTAGTAGTTGGGAGACCTCCACTCAAGACTACACACGCGCAGTTTGGTTCGGGTCGGGTCTTGGGTTCTCGGGAATGTTCAGGTTGGTCATTTTGGACTTTGATTTTTGAACCGGTCAACCCACCTAATTGTAGAGCGGTAAATCACTCCTGGTCTTCCTCCCCTTTTCATTACATGTCATGGAATCATCCCTTCAGAATTGAAGAGGCGTGGATTACTCCATGAATGTCACCTAGCCGTTAGTTCCCTTCTGCCTATAAAAGGCTGCCTCTAGCCTCAATCTAAAATACTTAAACAACAGATCCTCCGGTAAAAAGTAGTTTTTACCTCGGTTTTTTGGAAAAAGAACTGAAGTAATACTCCAATAGCCAACAGGGGTTCCAGTTATGGTGCGACATCGGTAACATGTTGAGGCGGCTGACAGGGCTAGAAGCTGGCAACGTTGCCAAGATCGGTGTTGCAATTTTAATGTCCAAAGTCTTCTGTTTCCGTACACAATGTCTCTTATTTATGCTACCGGAATCACACTATCATTAGCTTTTGACTACGGTCACAAACCACATTAATTATTTTTATTTTACTCCACTTTTATAGAAATAACCGCTGTAAATATGTAATTATCGAGCCGCCATCCGACCATTATGCAACGTCGGTGTGATAGTGCAACGTCTGGGTGACCGACATCGATTGGTCGACACCTGGGAAATGATAACGTGGCATGTTGATACCATGGCATCGTTTTACTATACCGACATCGCTTGCGGTTGTACGACGATTTGTTGTTTCAAAGATTAATGAGGTATTTATGAGGTTGTATTAATTGACGTTGCTCTTATCATGGTACCTTAGCTAATGTGGTGAACATCTAGCGACATCGTGTGTTTGCAACCGATTGAACATAATGGTAAATTCTACACAAGCAAAGTCATTACATGTAATATAAACAGCAATACAAATTTTCTTAGAAATGTGTTTCTGGCCTTTAACACCATTCAAATGACATGTAGCTACAACAAGAATAATGCATACAAACAAGAATGATACATAATACACCTTCAATGCACAAAAAAAAAATCAAAATTCTCACAAAATGAACTATACCATTGATACTCCATAACTAGGTAGAGATTTATAGGCGTAAAAAAATAACCTTGGAAAGTATCAATGGGCATTTTTGAGAATGATATTTTCACAAAAACTTTACCTAATAATAGTTCCTCATATAGTAGATGGGATTAGAAAATCCTTTAAATTCTTTACCATCATGAAAATTGCCCAACTTCCGCGAACTTCGTCCAAATGCCTGATTGTGTATGGTAATTTTTCCCCGGGAAAATACTACAAGATGTAGTAATCACAAAACCAATACAAAGGTTGAGTATAGTCCTTTGATTTTTTATTGAGACATAATGTGTGAATAATATTTACCTTTTCTAGGTCATATTGATTCTCATTCATATACTCTACGAAGTTCTTCATAAAGCGCATGCAATAGTAGTCTCTTTGCCATGGGGCCGATTCTTTTTTATGCTAACAATACACACAATTTGATTAACACATAGTGATGTACTGATAGCAATAATTATGTCATGTTTATATTTAGATGTGAATTCCAACCTTTAAGGATTTCCAATGGAATGCCTCGCGGTTGTTGATTAAAGAATCTGTCATCACCTTTGCAATTGCGAATGAAATTTTCTTCGGGGGCATTTGATGTAATGGATCAAACCAGTACACCGGGCTTGAGGGAATAGCGAAGACGACGACCAATCAATGTTTGCTAGGAAAATGAAATTGTCATTAATTCATTATAATCAAATAATCTATAATATAATCAAAACATTAGTTTTTTAGGAAGGAAGTAGAGTTGACTCACCCCTCGTAATAATGTGTGATTTATATCAAATTGTCCTTTTTATCAACCGGGAGCTCAAGTAGGCCAAACGCTCTTCCATCGCCACATGTATATGTTGGATCTTGAAGGGGTAAAAGACCCCTATCCACCATTTTATTTTGGAAATTGATTGTACACGCAAAAGCCTATATACATAATTAGTCATGATAAATTGATGGGAAGTGCAATAATTTAAGAAATGGTGGACATTCGGTTCATGGATTCATTTATACTAACATGCAATGTAGTTGCATCAAGGGAGGGGCACATTATTGAAATGGAATAATGCCTCGAAATCCTCCTTCCGAATAATTAAATTTACCTTGTACCCAAATTACCAACTTCATCCATGGTAATTTCGCACGAAGATGAGGGAGGGTGAGTTTTCACAATCGTGTGAATGTTCTTTAGAGGTCCATCCTTTGATGGAATCAATGGAGATGCCTTCACTCAAGAGAAATGAGTTTTTGTAGGCTTCAGATCCCCACATGTACTTGAGAATTTGGCTGGGCTACTAATTATTGCCTCGATCTACATGAAATTAATTTAGAAAAGTTATGTAATTAAAAAACTTTTGTATGTGCTCATAGCTTTACCACCTAATTTATTTTTACCTTATTAGGGGAACCATGTCCAAAATAGAGACCAAACGAAGGGGCCATTCAACAAATATTCCCACAGCCTCATCCACTGTAGTACCTCGGCCTTAGGGATTGGAAGAACTATACCATCAATAAGGCTCTTATTTACATTGACCACTACATTCTCCTTTGCGCCCGGATTATGATGATGCAATCTTATGAATGTGTACACTTTACCTTCCGCCACAACATGGCTCGCACCATCAACATGTTCGACAAGAAGAATGCAGAAGGAATTATCCTTCACAAAAAGAATCGCTAATTTAGAACAAAGTATAAAATAGTTTTAATATGAAAAGTGTAGTATATTCATGTATACCTCCTTGTTCCATTGTGTTGCCTCTACTAACTTCGTTCTTAGTCGGTAAAATGCAAGAGGTATTATTGAAGTCGGAGAAGGTGGTGCATTCCTACTATGACACTCTGGGTGTTCATGTGTTGAGGTTGCTGGAGAAGAAACACAAGGGGTGGTTAAGGTTGTTGGTTTAGGACTTGCAATGATTTTGTCCAATTCAAGTTGTATTTTCCTCCCATTCGATTCTTGTGAGACATAAGCCACTAGTTGGCTTAATGTGGATTTAAAACCATCAATTTATCTTTGTTGACTACTTGACAAAATATTAACCTTCGGGGGTCAAGGTTTGACAAAGATGTCCCTATGTGTAGCGAGTGTGCTGACACCCCAGACCCTACCCGGATATTCTTTCCTTGTTAAGCACTACACCTAGTATATCCTTCTTTCCAACCCCAACGAACTCATCGGACTCTTGTTTTTTTATGTCCTCCTAAAAATTACAGATAATCAATATCATATATTATGTCGAAATTATCTTGAACAATTGCACATACATTAAATCAACTAAAATGTTAGCAAACTCACAAAGTGTTGGGCAACCACCTCCGCTTCTTTAGTGTGGAACTTACCCTCCTTCTTCCCTCGCTTTTTATATCCTTTTAACCATTTTTCAAATCGGGGAACCTCATTCGGTGTGGGATATTCCGTAGAAATCCTCGTCTCATCATCTCCCATCCCATGCTCTACTTTATCAAACACTATTGCATTGAACATTTCCTTTTATGATAATTCTTGTGACTAGTGCACAACCACCCTGACTCATCTTATTTCCTTGTGGAACGTCAACATGTTTAGCTCGTAGACCCTGTTAAATCATCAAATCAAGATCTTGTCTTAAAAATAAATAATACAAATAATAAGGTAAAAATGCAACACAATTCCCCTGTCTCTGTGCGACATCGTTCACTATTCGGTACAAAATTTGCACCATACGAATGGACAATATGCAAACTCGCAATGATTATCGACCGAAGACAGTACCTAACCTTTGTTGTCACGCAATGTCGCAAACTACTCTGTACGGATAGACGATAGTCCGATGAGTACTATGAGGCACCGCATAAACACTTTGTAGTACTTATATTTAAGGAAAACAAGGACCGCTACAATTATAAAGCATTAACACTCACAAACCACATACACAATTGATTGTACCCATCATAATATAGCCATGCATAAGTTCATCAATTCATTAAAAACCGTTGTTGGTTACAAATATAATTATATATCCACTATGTATAGACCATGTTAACATTAATCTCTTACCAATACATTGTCCGCTAATTTTCTTGCAACAAAACCCTTCCAACTAGAGTAGCTTACGAATGGATGCTTACTCCTTTGGTTGCAATTTTCTTCTTCCCGAAAACGTAATCCCTAGCCAATTTGGCTTTTCAATCCCTCCATCTCTCGCCAAAGCGGCGTATTGTTCTAGTCATCAACTTTTCCATGTAGTCACAATTAATTTTGAATGCCAATTCGAGGGCCTTCCACAACTTTTCCTTGAAAGTCGTATCAACCTGAGGCCATGACTCATACAAGAAAATGTCAACCTTTACCCTAGCTATCAATCCTAGTTAACTAGACCACCAATTTCCATCCTCGCCTATTGCATTTCCAATGTGGTCAAATTTCATTGGACATTTCATACCTTTGTCCACCATGTCTATTAATTTCTTGCAAATAGCCCTACCCCACCTTGCTTACTTCTTTTCGATCCATTTTGATCTCTCCCTCCTTTGGGCCATTTCCTCTTATCGTGGATTACCACTCCACGATCTTAAAACAAAGGTGATAAATCACACAACACTATGTCATCCATAACACCCGAGTGAATCATGCACACTAACTAATGATTGGAAGATACTAATAATCAAGGATATTGCCACAAAAACACTATATCATCCATTAAAGTGACACACTATAGAAATATTCGATGAAGATGATCTCTATATGATTAAACAAAATGATAAAAATTGAGTATTTCATGTTATTTCCATATCAAATAAGCACCAATTGAAAACTTCAACAAGTGGTACAAACAATACACATTTAAAAATGTAATCTTTAATGTAACCACACACAACCCTTCATGTATTGGCCATTGAAAAAAATAGATGATACACAAGACACAAAACAACAACAAACCCTCATTCAACAGTCAATTTCAAGGAATGTAAAACGAACAATACGATCTTGTTTGTAGGGTGTGAAAGATGAAACCTTACCACAATTTTGATTCATGAGATCCCCAACTTTGGTGACCTCCACATCCCCAACTTTGGAGACCTCCATTATGCATCTAATAGAAAAATGGATGTGATTTATTTTTTTTCTTGATAGATTGGAGGAGAAAGGAGTTGAAGATGATGAAATTTTGTTCTTGGGTGATGGAAGGCGCCATTTTTGGCAATAAATGCCCTTTCAAAGATTTTGGGCCTTTTTTTTTGCTAAGTATACCACATACTTGTATTCTCCCGCCAATCATGCGATATTGCAAGGTTCATGAGACATCCCTTCATTGTTTATTTTAGGTTTCAAGTGGGTCAAAATTGGCCCAATAGGCCCATCCCATATGAATGTACGACATCGCAATATGTTCGATCAAGCCTTAGATTATACGACGTTAGAGCGACGTTTCCGTCTACGTGGGCTGGAATTCATATATTGGGCCTATTTATGGACCAAATGGCCCATTTCACGATCATGTATGACATTGTTGTGTCTTTGTCTTATCCTCGGTACATGCGAGGTTACATGCGATATCGATAACTAGGGTATGTCTAGCATATCCATAATTAGTTATATCATAGATATTAAAAGTTTTTCATCACTAGTCATACCCGATGTTATTAGAGGAGTATAGATACATTTTTCATGAATTAAAGTGATTTTTTTAAAAACATTAGCCCACAAGTAAAGCAAACCCTTTCATAGGCATTATCATATACATGTCGATGGTCAATTGCAGCCGACCACCAGATCAAACATAATCTAATTATGCCCACATTAGGAGGAACATTACTTCTTCAATATTATCATATGTGTTTAGGGCTTGTTATAGTTAATTTTATTAAAGACTGTAATGCCAGTTATACCTACTGAACAAGGAATTATCGTTATGCCTAAGAACACTCAATCCTCTTACTTATTTCATCTTTTGAATAGCAGTGGTTTATTTATTGAGATTGTGTAGGGAATGGAATATCCAACCTTATAATAAATTACTTGATGTTAGTTACAGTAATTACAAAGGGCTCTCCTATGATCCTCAATAACTGTCAATACTATTGGATGATAATGTTTTTCCTCGGTGTAAATCAAATTATTAACATTGTTTAGAGCCTTGTACAACTGATATTATTCGAAACAAGTAGACATATGTTGTAAGAAATATAAAGGGTAATCCCGTTATGCATGGAGAAAAGACCTAAAGTATCACTAAAGAAATTGTACAAACATGTAATATAACTCATTCGATGGTTGAGATTGTTATTGGCCAGAAAAATCCGATCACATTCCTGAGCAAAGTATACCAATACAACATATCACATTTGGTACTATTGTTCATTGAACCATGTTAGACGAGTAACCGTCTGAGAAAGAAGTGTTAGTCGTAAAACTTCGAGTCTATATATAATGGACCATGTTGTTTGACACTTTGAGAAAGAAGCGTTAAAGTATATATTTCTAGACTATGTAATGTTTCCTTGTACTACTTCCATAGTTTTTTTGCTACGAGTTTCGATCATGGAACCTAACAACAATAGTTTGGGGTTAATAAACAACCGTTCGATATTAAATTGATGATACCATTTATTTTATCATTTAATATTAATATTATCAATATTACGAAATAAATTACACTAGGCCTGTCATTTGGGCTAGTGTTTAATTAAATTTGGGCCAATAACTTTTATCTGCCCATTCTAATATGCAAGATCGCTCGCTTGTCGTCATAATGTCGATTTGGCCGATATTGAATTCGAGCTCGTGTGAAGTTTGTTTAACCCACAATTGACTAAGCCTAGAATGTTTTGAAAATTGGGATGGCAATATCATTTGGCCCAGTAGCCCCTTGGTGAAAACTCGAGCATTATTCGTTCAGCACACGATATTGTCGAAAATATATACGAGGTTGCATACAGGGGTTAAACTACACCGTAAAGTCAGAGTACTTAAAGGGAAAATTATCTCTAACTCATCGCATTCTCAAACTCGATGTCGCACATTCATAACTCTTCCTCTCCAAAACTCTGGCACAAAACCGCTCAATCCAACTATCAAACCGCCTCCTTATCAAAAACCCAAGCCCTCTATCATTCTTTGTTCATCAGTATCCATCAACACCGATAGAGACATACACATTCTTGCCAAACCCTAGACGAGGTTAGATTTATTATTCGGTCTACTATTTTAGTTGCTTAGGAATATTGTTTGAGTTTATTGCTTGTTGAAATGTGTAGCTTTAGTCCAATTTTAAATCTTTGTTTGAGATCTATGTGATTGATTATGTTTTAGGGCTATTTTATTAGTATTGATAATGTTCTTCAGTTCTTGGATGAAATGTGGTGGATGTGATGGGGTAAATTTCTATTTTCTGCATATATGCTTTCATATTGAGGGAGTTCTGGGCTTGTTTGATAGGATTTAGGATTTTTTTACCATTCGGCTGATTGTCGTAAACATTTTGACCAAACCAACCTTCTTTGCAAGGTCGCACATTTGATGAATGTCCGATCTCGCAGTGGTAATTCTGGTCAATCGAATTGTTATCAACATGCCAGCGAGCTCGATCATGAAATGAAATTCATCAAATCAGTTGATCATATTAAAGATCAATGTTTAAAATCTGTTCCATCAGATGCTAGTAAAAAAGACAGCCAAAAGGTCCAGGCCAAGGGCAGCGAGGCGAGCACTTCTTGGGCAAAGAGGGTGAAGGACACCCCTCAACCACCAACCTTTGACGACAAACATTTTTCATGGAAGAATATGGGAAACATTACAATTTGATAAGCAAGAGGCGGTTGAAGGAGGTGAGATGGATGAACCCCGATGATAAACAACAACTCCACATTGATATATTATTTGAGATATTCAAACCGCCAGGGATGGAGGGGTTGATATGCTTGGACATGTCCATTTTTAAGAACGAGGTCAAAGTGTTCTACTCAAATTTCACATGTCTCAGTACCAAGAAGTTCCAAACTAAAGTTAACGGCTTCAATTTGGTATTGACAAGTGTGTTGGTCACATTACTGGTTACATTACAGATCACATTCATATGGAAACTATGCGTACGGTGTTACGGGATGCAAACTTGGGTAATCGTCCAGTTTTTTCTATAGTATTCCATTAATATACCTACAATAAGAATTATGAGAATGATAAATTCTGCGAAATAAAATCCCATGAAATTTCATATTCTAGGTTTTTTATGAAATATAAAAGTAATAGAATTTCGTCCATCAAATTTTAGAAAGCACCAGTACGTGATTTAGAGTAAATTGTTAATGATTACTTAAAAGTACACGAGTGTCAATTGTAAGAACTTGTGAAAGTCTATGTGGAATAAGACCAGTTTCTGTATTACTCTCAGTTATTATAAGTTCGACTAGAGATGACAAAGCTTCTTTTTCAGGACGATCAGAATTGGTTATGGGACAACCAGTTCCCTCTTTTATTTTTGCACTTAGGTCCCTCCAAGAAAGTTGGAGATGTCGAAATACAAAATTAGAGATAACATTTTTTATTCAAATTTTGACGACAATGTTGTTCTGATTTGAGCATAAAAGGGTTGATGGAAGGGCCCGCAACCTTTAAACGGAGAATTTTACGAATATTTTTGAATATTAGTATTTGCACATGTGTTGGGTGTAACAAAACATCTACCAGATATCGAGCAACGCCGCTCAATCTAAAATTTCTAGCAGGAACCAAAAATTTCAGATGAAAATTTGAAATAAAAATTCCCCCAACCCTATTTCATGTCAATAACTATGATCACTAACACCCATTTTCATCTCCAATACAAATCCTACCAACCCACCCTATCCATTCACACCATTACAACAATGAAAGGGCGCAATCAAATTGCTTTCCTCAACCATCAACAAGTATCCAAGGATGGAGCATTTCTAGGTTCAAATTAATTGAGGCACTTTTCCATCTTTTTCTATGTTCATTTAGCAATTTTGTTACCATGTACCGTCTATATGTGTTTTTCCGTTATTCATAAAAGATTGAAGATTTTCATGAAGGGGGAATGATTGTGTTACATGTTATATTTTGTATGCTGTTTTTGTTTCCAATATCATGCCATGTTTGTAAAGAGAGAGAAAAAAGGCTTAGATTTGGATGAACACAATATGTATGTACTACGTCAGTCATAGTTAATCACTCCATACGATATGGTACTGAATAAGGATCCACGTCGCATAGGTCAAGGAAGTGTTAAGATTAGCAATATCTATGAATAATCGAAGTTATTTTTAGCTCGGTCTTTGTGACATCGGTTTTTATGTGTGCGACGTCGTTTTTATACAGATCAGTCACTATTCCCATATTGAGAATAATTCCGTTTGCGTATGACTATATTACGTGTATTTTTGGGTAATGCCCAATTGTAACATAAATTTTGTTTCATGTTTATTGGTTATAATAGGATCAAAGGGAGATATTGATGGACTTCTAGCCTTTAGGTGGACGGAGTTGTCTTTCCACAGGTTGCCCTGAAAATTTGAATGTTCTACAACATAGAAAATGGAGGTTGAATACAATTAATGTTTCAATTTTATATCAACCTTATGTATTTTAGTATATTGTTACATTTATTTGTAATATATGTCACAATTTTGTTGGTTTTAATTAACATGTAAATCATTCCCACAAGAATTGAACAATAGGGTGTTGTATGATGTTTAAACATTTTACAATTTATCACATTTTAAATAACATGTAATGGCCATCGACAATGGATTTTTTATGTCATCGAATATTTAATATTATAATATTTTACGAGAAATGAGATCTGGCCGACTAAACCGCTATGTTGCATAAACTGGTTCCAAAACGGTAAATTAACAATGTTGCATGTACCCGTGTCATTTTTTTGCGACATCGACCATTCAGAATGATGTTGTATTTGTCAGCGTTCCATGTCAGCTAGCACATGATGTGGGTCCCTCACTATTTGTGATATCACTTCTCTTTGCCCGCGACATCACACCTATTACAAACGACATTGTCGTCGTTTGCAATGTCGCCGCAATTCCTCTCCCATTGGTTTCCATCTTCCTATGGTCGATTTTACATGCTTTAGGATGCCGACGTCAATTATAATGATGTCACCAGTGGGGTCTCTTTTCATTGGCCTTCTTGCATGGAGCGACGTGGGTCGCAATTCCTGCCAACGCTAGTCCAAAAGTGAGGTAAAATGCACTATTTACCTTGGTTCAAAATGTACTCTCTTACTTCAGTTATATTTACCTCAGTTTTTTATAGACTAAAAACTGAATTAAAAGGTCCCTTAGAACCGAGGTAAAAGGTCATGTTTACTGTAGTGATGACACTTCAAACTATGATTTATGATATAGTAGGCTAAGGCTTCTATAAGCTGACACGCCCAACCTTTTAGGAAAAGCCAAAGACCCAAAGTGTTCTAATGGGGCCTATATGATAATGAGTCATCATTGGGTCTCCATACTAAGAGAAGAAATGAGCTAGGTCATAAACCAAGAATATTAGGGTTTTAGGAAGGTTTAAATATAAAAGTATGTCTTCTATTTTTGGTATTATCTCTACTGTCTATTTTCACTATTCACTAGCTTGCCGACCAGGACTGACTTGGCTGTTGGAGATTCACTATTCACTAGCTTACCGACCAGGATTGACTTGGCCGTTGGAGATTCTTTGCCCAAAATACTCTGGGGCTTATTTCCTTTGCAGATCGCAGACCCATTAGAGGGTGTCGTAGGTGGGCTTGGATTGTGTTCCAGAAGTATAAATTGGCACACCCGGTGGGACCAATAAGCCAGATCTAGATCCCTCGGTGTATGCCTGCTTCTACAACTTCCACTCGATGGAGCGAGATATTTAGGATCAGGGGAACAGGCGTAGTCGATGAGGTCAAGTCTCCTTACAAGCGGAAGAAGATGATGGCTTCTATCCCAGTAGCACGGAGTGCAGGGATGAATGTTGTTGAAGTATTGATGGATCACAACTTGGCAATTCCTATGGTTGAAGGATCACAAGCTGGAGGTATGGAGTTATCAAAGGATATAAGGGTCACTATAGAACCAATGGTGGCAATTGGCACTGTGATGCCATTATTTGGATCACAAGGTGTGGATGGACATCTCACCAAGTGTTCTGGTGACTCATATATCGATGCTTATGAATGAAGGATTCGAGAGAATTGGAGCATGGGAGATGGTGGTGTAGGACCGTAGCAGAATTTTGATCAGATGACACAGTTGTTGATAGCATTAGGATAACCAAATTGTTCCTATATCGATGGTTCCTGGATCCTCGATGACTATGGTACCCCCGATGACTTTGGATGCACAGGCTAGGGCTCTACCTTTAGTGAGCCAAATATTGGGTGTTTCATAATTGGGGTATGTAAGAGAGACTGCACAGTAGAGGCCGCATCCCTTGTTCCCTAAGCATATGAAAGTGAGCTACCCCATGTTTACTTCAATGTCTGTATCCCCCTTTCAAGCATCAAATAGGGCTAAGGAACGGTGTCATCATAGGGGATTCAAGGCCAGTCAAATCCTGCAGAATTTGGTCATGGGGTTTATGATTACCATGGATAAAGATCTTTGCCCCTCATGTATTCAGGGATTATAGGAATTTGTTCTTACCTGGGGCACGTGATCTCACAGCCTATGTATATTTTTCCCAATGAAGACCTTAATCTAAGATAGAATAACACGAATATTTTCCATCTGGAAAGATTGGAGATGTTTTAGGAAGGGAGTTGGACAGGTTGATAGGTCCAACTGGAAAGACTGCAGAGTCCCTCTTTGTTTCGACGATAACATCGGTTCTTTGGCCAGGTGAAACAAAGACGCCGAATGGACTTCCAACTTATGCAGGAGATACGGATCCACATGAATATATCAAAACTTTCCTTAGTCTGATGAACTCCTGGAACTTTAATAAGAGATTAATGTGTAAGCTGGTAGGCGTCTATCTTCGAGGGAAGGATCATAAATGGTTCAACAAGCTGCCTAGGGGCTCGTTGCAGTTAAATCAAGATTTTAGTGGGGTAATCCTGAGTCAATATTGCCCTAAGAATAAATTCACCAAGACATTGACCGGGTTGTATAAGATGAAGCAGAGGCAGGGGTAATTCACTACAGCATTGTACCATAGATATGTTGATGAAATTTTAAGGGTTTTCCAAGGAAGAGAGAATGAAGTAATCCAAGGATATTTTTTGAGGATGGAAGACTTGGAGCTGTACAAGAAGCTGGCGGCTAAGACCCCCTAGGATGCTACAACAACTTAAGGAAGTTGTAGAGCGGCATTCGAAGGTCGAGGAGGCGACTTGAAAGAAGAGAGAGGGGATAATGACCAAACATATGAAGCCTAGTGATCATCGAGGGAAGAGGTTGATGGAAATATCAAGGTTCAAAAAGTACACGCCAATGTGGCACTCCCCAGCAGAAATATGAAGTATCAATAGAAGAATTTTCAAGGCACCCCTACCAATAAATGAAGGTGGTCGAGTTTTTTTGGCTAGAAGAGCCACGAACAGGTTCTGCGATCATCACAGAGACTATGGACACCATAAAAATGAATGTAGCCACCTTAAAGTGGAGATCAAATGATGTGAAAGGGATGGCCTTCTTAAGGAACCTTTCCTTCAGCCACTTCGAGATGATCCCTCGAAGCAAAGAAATGAATCTAGGAATAGATGACCTCCCAAGAGGAATTTTAATCTGATGTGACCATCTTAGATGGTTATCCAGCTACTCAACCTTGTTATTGAAAACTTGGTATCTAGCTACTCATCCTAGATGATTTTATATCTACTCAACCTTGTTTCAAAACTAACCTATGTTGGTATCCATGTTTTGGCATGGTGAATGTTTGTACCTTGTAGCTTGAAAATCACTGGACAATGACATTCATGTTTATGCTAGCTCAGTGGTAGAGAGCTTCCTATTAAAGGTAGCAATAGAAGGTGGTTTGCCAAAAACTGCCTTAATTTGACATTTCCGAACTTGGAAACGTCCATTCAGATCCCTCACTTGAAATTTAATGCAGTTTTTGGTCAATTTAAGGCGGTTTTCAATAGCTTCCTTTAATTAGGGATAACTAAAGGTGGTTCAAGGTATAACCGCCTTTGATTAGCCCTAATTAAAGGTGGTCATGACTAACTGCCTTTAAAAACGAACCTTAACCAAGTCGGAAAATAGGAACGAATGGTTTTCCGAGCATGGAAAACATGTGGTTTCCATAGTCTAAAGAGAAGAAACATATTTTGAACTTGTAAATTCTTTGTGTCCGTATTACGAGTTCAAAAAATGTTTAATTGTGTCTTAATTAATATGGGATAAAGTTTACGAGTTCAGAAATGGCCCTGTATATTTAAAATAAATGCTACCATTTCCATTAAATGCCACAAAATCTTAAATTATGCTTTTGAATTCATCATTTGGTATTGGAGAAGGTTAGTTTTATCCAATTTATGTACTTAATGATTTTCTTGAAATAATATAAGGTCTATTTAATGCTTCACATATATATACATATCCATATTTACGATTATGGTTTGAGATTAGCTAGGTTTATGATTATTGTTGAATGGGTGTTCATGTGTTTCATTTTAATTGACTTTTAGGATAATGGATTGAGATGAACTAATTGGTAACGATCTTAGGAAATCACTCGAGTACATGTCATTGGTTGAATCACTTGTTTAGTTTGCGTTTGAACATGCTTCTAAAAATGGTTCTTCGCAGGCACGATGCTCATATAAGGATTGTTGAAATGATGCGTATTTAGGGAGGAGGAAGTTGTGGGAACATTTCATAATGAGAGAGTGCCAAACTAGCTACACTCGTAGGGTATGGCATGAGGAAGTTGTAGAATCCTCTCATTCGAATAAATTAGAGGACACAATGGCGGGTGATAAATTAGATTATAACGTGGAGTTTGACGAAATGGTGGAAGATATTGCAAGGGAGTTCAAAGGTAAGCCAGAGTTGTTACAAGCTTTAATTGATGACAAAGGGACATCTTTGTACAATGGTTAAAAAAACTTGGTTTTGAGTGCGACTTTGCGGATAATGAACTTGAATGAAAAATTTGTATGGATAAACAAGTTGATGATTGAGGCTCTTGAGCTGTTTAGGGATTTGCTTCTCAAGGATAACTTAATGCCTGATAGGTTATATGGTGTAAAAAAAATACTATGCCCGATGGGATCGGAATTGAAAAAAATCCATGCATGTCCAAACGATTGTATGTTGTATAGGAGGGAAGTAGATAAAGATTGAGAAACTTATCGGGTATGCAGCAAGTCTCGGTATAAGTTGAAGAGAGGTGCGATTGCGATGAGTGCAGAAGTTCCACTGAAATCAAAGAAAAAGACAACGGAAAAAGTGCTATGGTACCTCACGATCATTCCCCATTTGAAGAAGTTGTATGTGTGTAGGGAAGATGCAAAGTTGTTGCTTTGGCACACAGATAGAGTCCGACGGTTGATGATGTGATAACACATACTTTGGACAAGGAGCAATGGACGAAAGTCGATGCTATGTACCCTTAGTTTGACAAAGAGTCTCGTCATTTTAGGTGAGGATTGTATACAGACGGCATGAATCCTTTTGGTATTATGAGTAGTACACATAACTCCTGGCCCATTCTGTTGGTGATAAACGACCTTCCATGTTGGTTGACCATGAAACGTAAGTATGTGTTGTTGTCTTTGATGATTTCAGGTCCGAAGTAACTGGGTAATCATATTGATGTGTATCTTGCTCCTCTAGTGGAGGATTTATTGACTGTGTTCAATGATGGTGTTCGAGTGTATAATGGGTTGGTTGAAGATTTCTTCACTCTTAAAGCATTGTTATTTTGCACAATTAATGATCTTCCTGCATATGGAAATTTCTCTGGGTATTCTATGAAAGGCCACTTACCTTGTCCAATCTGTGAGATAGACACTAATTTTTGTCCATTAAAACACGGTAAGACCGTTTACCAGGGTCACATGCGGTTTCTTCCTGAGGGACACCAATGATGATTGTCCAAAAAATGGTTCTATGGGAAAGTAGAGGCACGAGTTGCACCAGCTCCACGATCAGGTACACAGATTTATGAGAGTGTTAAGAATTTTCCCAATGACTTCAGCAAGAAGAAAAGAAAAGCTACCATTGAAGAAAGTTGGAAGAAATGCTCAATATTTTTTAACCTACATTATTGGGAGAATTTGGAAGTAAGACACTTTCTTGACCTTATGCACATCAAGAAGAATGTTTGTGATTCTTTGGTTGAGACTTTTTATATACCCCTGGAAAGACAGAGGACATATTGTAGGCTAGGATAGATTTGGTTGAGTTGGGTATTCGGAAGACTCTAGGGCCAGTGAGTATGTGTGATGATTGTTATTTCCCCCCTTCTTTCTATTAAATGTCGCAGTTGGAAAACAAATCTTTTTTGTGAGACCCTTAGTAGTGTGAAAGTGCCGGCTGTATACTCGTCCAACAGTCGAGGAGTTGAAGTTGAGGTTGGGTGGGTTGAAGTCACACAATTGTCACAACCTAATGCAGGAATTGAATGTCATTGCCATTAGTTCTACATTGCCTTCTCATGTAAGATTTTGAATTACAAAGCTCTGTTTGTTTTTCAAATCCATTTTTTCGCAAAAGTATTAGCATATTGAAGTTTGATAGGTTGCAATTAATGATTGTTGAACTTTTGTGTCGTATGGAAATGTATTTCCCTCTCTCATTTTTTGACATTATGGTCCACTTTATTGTCCATTTGGTGCAGGATATAAAGCTATGTGGTTTGGTTTTTCTCAGATGGATGTACCCGTTCGAGAGGTACATGAAAATCTTCAAGCACTTTGTGAAAAATCAGTATAGGCCAGATGCTAGTATTGTTCAGCGATACGTAACAGATTAGGCCATTGAGTTTTGCACTGATTATATGAAGCAAGTTGAATCAGTTGGGGTTCTAATCGGTAGACATGAAGAGAGGTTGGAAGGTTTAGGGGTTAGACAGGGAATATTATTTAGCCCTAGTGTGGACGATTTATGTGCTACCCATTTTTATGTTCTGTGCACCACGAGGATGTAGTTCCATACATCGAGATTCATATAGATGCCATCCGAGTGAGCCACCCTAATTTCAATGAGGCTTTGGCCTTCCAATTGCACACTTTGACATTAGATCATGTTTGCAGGATCACATAGATGTTAGCTAACATCCAACAAAAGTTAAATGGTTGGCTCGCAGACCTATGGAGACCGCTATTTCCTACAGAGGCTATGACATCATTGGTTTTACGTTTTCCACAATCAATGAATAATAAGAGTGTCACTCAAAATAGTGAAGTGTCTCTTTTCTCCAAAGCATTGCACGTTGGAAGTGGTGGTGATAAAAATCCTATGTACGCCCTAAAGTGCTACTTTGGTACGATTTCTAAAATTTGGGAGCATGACTATGTCAGTATGCGTGTCCCGATGTTCAAATGTTAGTGGGTTGGTATTAACAACGAGTAACCCAATGAGGATTTGGGTTTCACCCTTGTCGATAGAAGTCGAGTTGGATAGAAGAACAATCCTTTCATATTGGCATCTCAAGCGCACCACATTTTCTATGTCAGGGATCTTTTAATTCTGGGTGGGAGAATGTTGTCGAAGGGAAACATGCATTTTTTGAAGAAAATGAGTTAGAGAAGTAATTGGATTCAGACGCCGTACAACGCGTTGTGGACATGAAGAAGTCATGTTGTTTGAGAAGGATGATCGGAGTCTTCACATTTTCCTAGGCAGTAGTGGCCATGATGAAGGGATGTGGATTGATGGTAAGGGGAAGATCACATGTAGGAAGCGGAAGTCAAATAAGGTGGTGATCAAGAAAAGGAAGCATAAGTAGTAAGTTGTCCAATATCAAGTGTAGTTTATATTTTTTTTTCATTGATGTGCCTTGGATATTATTTCACATGCTTCTAGTATTTACATTATTGGTAAACAAATCCTTATATGATTTAGCAACGTATAAAAGTAATTTAGTACTAGAAATGATTCAAATTTCATAACAATTCAAAACTAGAAATCATTGGATAAAGTCGATTACTTGAATCATAAAAATTCTACAATAATCTCAAATGAGAAAAACATAATGAAGTCTTGAAATTTCATTCATCGACATCTTCGATGTCGCCTGTTGAAATCTATCGGTCAAGTCATTGTCGGGAACTTGATTCGAGGTGGCGCTTATAAGCTCGCTGAGACTTTTTCCTTGATCCTAATCATCGCCTTCATGGCACAAAATTCCTTGCGTATCCATGTTTAGGAATCCTTGAAGCTTATAAGTATGAGTTTTCAGTGCCTACAAAGTATAGCAACCAACATCAGAATTATTTAAACAATGAAGAAAACATAAACAATCTATGAACTAAATCCTCGCAAACTCATTTGTGATTAACCTTCCTCAATTTGTGGCCTCTTACCCCTCTTAGGAGCTTCCGTGGGGTTATGATACCACTTAGGATCACGCAACACCCAATCTTTGTTCTTGAAGTAAGTCTTGTCATAAAATTTCAGGCCTTTTCCCTCCCTTTCTAATATCAACCCCTCAAAATTCTTCAAAATGCAAGTTATTAAACTCCATTACGGTAGGCAAGTCAACACCTTCTTCGACGTTGCAAAATGCAACATATGCCTAAAAATAGCCACCCCGGAATTGATTTTTCTACCCTCAATTATTAAATAGAATTGCATATGGGTTGGGTAATTAGGCTCGGTCAAGTGTTTTTCCCAGGGGACCAACATCCTATTAATGATCTCATATGTAATACGTTGGTCTACGGGAAAAAGCCTTAGATTGAAGGCCTCGGGTTTTCCTAAATCCAATCTATCGCGGTTGAAGTACCTTACACTACACTCCAAGGGGTCAATGTAGGGGTAATCAACTTCTAGAGGCCACTTCTCTCAAAGGTAGCAATCATCCAACGGACCATCTGGATCCTCAGGAAAAAATATTCCGGGTATAAGTATGGGCAATCTAATATCTTATCATCAATCCATTTCCTAAGCGTGATGTCAATTCTCACAACCCTAGCACCATTCTCCCCATTCACCTACTTCTTGCAAATTAGCATAAAATTGGCAAGTCAAGTAGAAATACGCTTTTTCATTACATGAAAGAAAATTATCAACACATTGTTCACTAAATCGGTTTAGGGGGTCGGCCAACCCTATAGTTAAGTACTCATCGGGTCTATAAGATGTGTATCTAATAACTTCCCCTTCTCACGTAATGCATCATACCGATTTTGAGTAAATAGATAAACAAACCTTCTATCATTGAAGCTGGGATTGTGGCCGGTTGAACGAGATCTAGACACCGTGGGTTGGGTCTCCCATAGCCATTCCAAAATTTTCGTGGGATTTGTAAGAATAGAGGAATTAAGGGTCATTTGCGAGTTCGTAAGTGGGCTAAGGTTTAGAGATTTGGGGTTAATTGATGAAATTATGTTCGACGTCCTATTGATTTTATATGCATAGAAATGTTCGAGTTCGGAATGTCAAATTTGTATCATCATATAAAGGTTACAAATCGTGTACGAGTTCGGAAAGTACTTTTAGGAAAAAATGAGCGCTTCTTTTTTTTCCTGTAGCTAGCCAGATTTGCGACATGAGCTTGGAAACTTATTTTTTTAGTTCGAAAAATGAATCGTACCTATATGTCAAAATGACCTGAACTGTTTTCGAGCTCGAAAATACTTCAGGCCCATGAATGCAAAGGAAAGAATACTTTCTAAGATCGGAAATGCTTTGGAACTTTTGGTCAAATTCAGAATTGAAAACGGTTCCCCTTAGAGACTCATCGGTAGGAGTACTATCTAACTAACATTGAACGAAATTCCATTAAAACAATATATTTTAAAGATTCAAGTGCATTTTTAACCCTATGTTTTGGGCGAAAGTGCAGAAATAACCTGGTAATTGTTGACCAAATTGTCAACAGCCAATTTAACCAGAAATTAGTTAAATGACCATAATAACCTCGAGTTAAAAAATTCAAAAAATAAAATAACATGAAAAGACAATAATAGCCCTCCCTCATTTCTTCTTCACTCAGCCTCACCTCCCGCCCAGCGTAACCCTCTCTGTGTTCCCCAATCCATGCTTACTTCTCACCTGTTTTAGCTCATTGTAACCCTCTCTGTCTTTCCTTATCCATGATCTTTGGCATTGGAATTGATTAAACCATGCTCTCTACTTCTAATTTTCCCCAAACCATGTCCACCACTGCTAATTTTCTCGCTCCGACGGAGCGCTGGAAATCTCAGGGTGCGGTGGTGCGAGACAGTCATCCACAGTAGGTAGGGTTACGGTAAAGTGATCGAAATCTCAAAGGGCCAAGACGGAGAGGGTTATGCTGGGCTAGGGTTACGTTGGGCTGAGTTTTTTATCCTACAAATACCAATTTTTATGGGAAAATTGGGAGAATTCACTAGTTGTGATGAGGATGGTTGATGTCCAATTTTAGGATTCTTAATCTGGCGTTGGTGTTGGTGCCATGATTTCACTGCCGTTGATTTGAAAGGTCAGCTTGTGCTTTGAAAATTGGGTTGTTTTTCAGGTGTTGTTTGTGTTATTGTAGTTGTTTACATATCTGGTTCATCTTCTTTTATTGTTTCTTGATTTTCCCTCCCATTTGGTTCAATTTGTTTTTTTTTTAGTTTTTATTTTGGGTTTGTTGCAATTTTTCCTATCCCATGGAGCATTATCAAATTCATCTTGGAGAATGTCAGCCAACACATTTCCAGAATAGTGAAGAAAAATATTCATTTTTGTGGCTGTTACATCTTTCGCAGGCGCAATGGATTTCGATCGGTCAGTGGAAATGGGTGTCGCCAACTCACATGTAAGGGTTTGTAGGTTGAAATGGTTAATTGGCTGAAATATTTTATTGGTAGTGGCATTGTGGTGCAGTGGTGGGTCTGGGGCAGTACATGGTGACTAGGGTTAGGGGTAAGTTTGAAGAAGATAAAGGGTTAAATAGGGTGCAAGCGGAGCGGAGATGGGTTAGCGGTAGCAGCAGAGGCACAGTGACACGACAGCGGAGGTATGGCGGCACCGCCAGTGGCATGTGGTGGCCATGTTGTGTTTGGAGAAGAAGAAAGAGAAGAAGAAGAAGTCCATGGGGGTAGAATTGTCATTATAGTTGTAGTTTTTGAGTCTAGGGGTATTTCTATCTTTTCATTATTAGTCAATGCCGGACATACATCGGTCAACGCCGGTAATGGGCCAAATGGGTAAAATTGCACATTTTAACTAAAAGATAGGGTTATTTCTGCACTTTTAGATTTTACAAGGTCATTCCTACATTTTCTCAATCTTCTGGGGTTATATATAACATTAATATAACAACATTCAACACTTTCAACATATTAAATTCGACAGTTAAAAAAAATAAATAAAAGTAGCACATTGTCAATTCAACATCCAAAGCTATGTCTAAAAAATCCAACCACCACAAAACATCCATTTATTAAAAGATTTCTTCTAGCCAAGCATTCTATCAATGCTAGAGTCCCTCCTCCCCATTATCTTGGCCCGCAATGTTTTCTTCGATGCCATGACTCACATTCTCGTCATCCCGGCCATGATCACCATCATCATCTTCATTCTCACAGAAGATCGGCTTGAATATACGCGGCTTGTCATCTTGGCTCAATTAAAACATGGTTGTAAGACCGTTTACCAAGATCACAAGCGGTTTCTTCCAAAGGGGCACCCATGGCGATTGGCCAAAAAATGGTTCAATGGGAAAGTAGAGGCACAAGTTGCACGGGTGCCACAATCAAGTACACAGATTTATAAGAGTGTTAAGAATTTGTCCAATAACTTTGGCAAGAAGAAAAGAAAAGCTCCCATTGAAGGAAGTTGGAAGAGATGCTCAATATTTTTTAACCCACCTTATTGGGAGAATTTGGAAGTAAGACATTGTCTTGACGTTAAGCACATCGAGAAGAATGTTTTTGATTCTTTGGTTGGGACGTTGTTAAATACCCTGGGAAGACAAAAGACTAATTGAAAGCTAGGATAGATTTGGTTGAGTTGGGTATTCGGAAGACTCTAGGGCCAGTGAATAAGGGTGATGATTGTTGTTTGCCCCCTACCTGCTATTCAATGTCGTAGTCGGAGAATGAATATTTTTGTGAGACCCTTAGTAGTTTGAAAGTGCTTGCTGCATACTCGTCCAACATTAACAGTTGTGTGTAAGTTAAGGAGTTGAGGTTGGGTGGGTTGAAGTCACATGATAGTCACAACATAGTGCAAAATTTGAATGTCATTGCTATTTGATCTACATTGCCTTTTCATGTAAGATTTTTCATTAAAAATCTCTATTTTTTTCCAAATACATTTGTCGCAAAATTATTAGCATATCGAAGTTGGATATGTTGCAAGTAATGATGGTTGAAATTTTGTGTCATATGGAAATGAATTTCCCTCTCTCATTGTTTGACATTATGGTCCACTTTATTGTCCATTTGGTGCGGGAGATAAAGCTACGTGCTTCGGTTTTTCTCATATGGATGTACCCATTCGAGAGGTACATGAAAATCTTCAAGCACTTTGTGAAAAATTAGTATAGGCGAGATGCTAGTATTGTGCAGCGATACGTGACAGAAAAGGCCATTGAGTTTTGCACTGATTATATGAAGCTAGCTAAATTGGTTGAGGTTCCAATTGGTAGAAATGAAGGGAGGTTGGAAGGTTAAAGGGTTAGACAGGGAAAATTATTTAGCCCTGGTGCAGAAGATTTTTGTGTTACCCATCTTTATGTCCTGCGCAACCACGATGATGTAGTTTCATAGATAGAGATTCATATGGATGCCATCCGAGTAAGCCACCTTAACTTCAAGGAGGCTCAAGCCCTCCAATTGCACACTATGACAATTACATCATGGTTGCAGGATCATGTAGATGTCGGCGAACATCCAATGAAAGTTAACATATGGGAATAGAATAGCAAATACACTATGAATGTTAACATATGCAACATCTTGAAAAAACAAATACAGTTTCTTACCAACATGTTGGAAAATAAAAAAA
Source organism: Rubia yunnanensis (assembly GCA_037428765.1). Lineage (NCBI taxonomy): Eukaryota > Viridiplantae > Streptophyta > Magnoliopsida > Gentianales > Rubiaceae > Rubia > Rubia yunnanensis. The sequence continues at coordinate 112,559,869 of CM075061.1, read as the reverse complement.
TGAAGACACACAAACTGTGAATAAAAAGTAAACTGAACATTATCAAATGCAACATTTTATGAAACAAATACAGGTTATAACATATTAAAATAGCATAATTGAAAAAAAAAACACTTACGTGTTACCCTCATCATCAATACGTTCAACCGCTTGCTTCTTCGGACGGTTGCACTATTGTTTCACAGGTCTTTCCCCATAAGCAACCATTTTTCCCGACCCCAAAGCTTCATTAACACTACTATCCGCTTTTCTCTTCAAACTAGGCTTTTTAGCAACTTCAACACCTTTCTTCGCCTTTTTAGCAGACTCTTCACAACCGTAACATATTTCTTCACAGTAACTTTCTTTGTCTTTGTCTTCTTCACGACCACAACAGGTGACTTTGCGGCTACTTCTTTTGGCTTCCTTTTCAAATGTCCATTAGGGGACTCACTAAAAATTGTTTACCCTTCTGCTTGCTTAACATACAAGGTCAGGGCCTCTCCTTCATGCTAACTGGGAACTTCTTGCTCAAACCAAAGGTATGACCTATAAACTGCATTGAATTAACTAACATCTGCATTAGTTTTAAAACAACATGCACTAATTTTAAATAAGTGTAAAAATGACAAAAAAATTACACTACTGGAAGCTTTCTCAATATCCTCATTGCTCATCACACATTTGGAATGCGATACGAAATGATTCGAAGCTCCTGAGCAACGCTATCAAACGCAATAGCCGGAGTATGCAGCCCCTTACAACCAACATTCTCATTATGAATTTCATCAGATTGTTGGCTGCTACTTTTCTCTTTCACCCTCCCATTCTTGGTCAAAAGATACCCAACCTTTACCATAACCCCCTTATCATAAACCATCTTCTAAAGATAATGAGCCATGTCGAACAAAGATTTGTTCGACCAATGCATGTACATGGGCAATCTATTAGGGTTGGGTTGACCTCTAAGAGGAAACCTATAAATATAAGCCAACAACAATACAAACACACAACCAGCAACTCAAGACACATATTTTTTACCAACACTATATTTGAAGCTACTAACACCCTCACATAGACGATTAAGCACAAATCTACACCAGTCAAGACTCTTAATAGTCCCAGCATTCTCTTAAGCACCAATAAGATTAAAATCAGCCAATTTTTTTGTATTTGGGGCCAAGAAAGTACACATGACAAACATAACAAAAAATCTCTTAATACGATCACCACCACCACCTAGTTTAACCAACTCCTCAAAAAAAAATTACCATGTGAGATATTACCAAATCCATCAGCATTTAACTCAGACCTCCATCTATTTATAATATTCACATCCCTTGACACACTTCTCCCATTGTTCCTAACCAAACCAACAGGACACCCTGGAATCCTAGGAATACAAAATATTTCAAACATGTCATTAGGGGTAATGATGTACCTTGAGTTGCCTATTTCTTGAACATGACCAACATCAAACCTACAAAAAAAATGAAGTCAGCTTAGAAGAATATGAAGTCCGCATAGAAAAATATAAAATCAGCCCAGAGAATTGAACCATCAACCATCCAAGGAATGATTCCAAAAGGGAGGGATGAACTGTCAAAAGCAAGAAGCCTACCATAACCTATCTCTTCAACATCTATCTTTTGCACGGGAGTGAGCATGGAAATTAAATATTTAAGGTTCGAAGGATACCAACTAGTTGAGAATTTCTTAGCAAACCTAAATAAATTAAATAAGAAAAGTGTAAGCATACATGTCTTGAAAAGTGTAAGTTTAAATGTAACACACAAAGATCAGTCACACATGATATACTTAACAAAGACATCATGAAGACTAACATATGCAATATTTAAACAAAACAAATACAGTTTCTAAAATAACATTCAAGACAAAATTTTTATCTGATAAGAACATTTACATGAGAATAGAATAACAAATACACTATGAATGTTAACATATGCAACATCTTAAAAAAACAAATATAGTTTCTTCTGAACATGTAGGAAAATAAAAAATGAAGACACGCAAACTGTGAATAACAAGTAAACTGAACATTATCCAATGAAACATTTTATGAAACAAATACAGTTTATAACATATTAAAATAACACTATAACAGGAAAAAACACTTACGTGTTACCCTCATCATCAATACGTTCAACCACTTGCTTCTTCGGACTGTTGCACTATTGTTTCGCAGGTCTTTCCTCATAAGCAACCATTTTTCCCGACCACAAAGCTTCACTAAGACTACTATCCGGTTTTCTCTTCAAACTAGGCTTTTTAGTAACTTCAACACTTTTATTCGCCTTTTCAATAGACTCCTTCTTAACCTTAACATATTTCTTCATAGCAACTTTGTTTGTCTTTGTCTTCTTCACGACCACAACATGCGACTTTGCGGCTACTTCTTTTGGCTTCCTTTTCAAATGTCCATTAGGGGACTCATTAAATTTTTTTACCCTTCTGCTTGCTTAACATATGAGGTGATGGCCTCTCCTTCTGTCCTTCAAAGGAGACAACCACGGTGGGTCGAGCATTGTCACTCTCACGCACATCCACAGCAGGTTGAGCATCCTCATGCTCATTCCTATAATCCTCACTCTCACCCACAACCTCATCAGGTTGAGCATCCTCACTCTCACGCACAGCCGCAGTAGTTCGAGCCTCCTCCCTCTCAACTGCATCTAAATCATAAAGATATTCATTTATAAAATCTCTAACCATACATTCAGTAATTGAATTATCCATTGAATGACTCTCACCATCATCCCTGGACCCACCTTTACTATCATCCTCAACATCCTTGAAACCACATTCACAAGTAGGTACAGCTTCCTCCCTACAGTTTCATTCTCTTTCCTATTTAACACATTCAAATAACTAACACACTCATCAAAATATGCATCAACTTCAGCATCAATTTCTTCTAAAAAATCCTTCCCCTCAACACCCTCAGCACCCTCAACACCACCTTTAACACCAAGCCCTTCAACATTCCCTTCAACGACCCTAACAAGTTCACCATCAACTATAACCCCTTCACCACCAGCACTAACATTGGTAACATCACTATCACAGGAACCTCTTCCAACCGGTTTTTTATCGATGATGGTTTCACTGGTTGGAAGAAAACTGGTGCTAAATCCCTACTTTTAGCACCGGTTTTTCTGTTAGCTCCAGTTTTTAAACTGGAGCTAATTTTAGCAACGGTAGCACCAGTTTTTTTTGTTAGCACCGGTTTTTTAACCGGTGCTAAAATATTTGCGACGACTAAAAAAAATTCCTTCCTCACTGCCGCTTTTAGAAGAAAGGATGTTTTTTAGTCGTAAATATTTTAGCACTGGTAGCACCAGTTTTTTTGGTAGCACCGGTTTTTTAATCAGTGCTAAATTATTTATGACGACTAAAAAATTATCCCTTCCTCTGAAAGCTGCTTTCAGGGGAAGGGAAAAATTCCCAAAATTAACAATTTAGTAGGATATTAATTTAATAATAAAATTAACTTCACAAAATTGATAATATAGAAATAAAACCAAAAAACATTATGGTACAAAATGAACAATCTATGGGACTAAGCATTGTTGCGGAGACCTTGGAGAGGAATCAATCTCACCACCACCGACACGACACCCTCACCCCGGAACAATAGCAAACTAACAGTCAATGATTAAGACTATGAAAAAAGCTGCATTTCAGCATAGTGCCTAATTACAACTAAAGTCTGACAGTGGAGAACAAAACCATACCGTTAATATACCCATCATGCTAAGAAAAACTATTGATCCAAAGAACATTGTTGCAGCCTCAAATATACCAATTCCAAGTGATAGTACCAAGGCGGTAGAGACTGAAGGAAGCACTATCCTTTCATCTATATTAAGTAACACGCATTAGTATCCAATGGATACTCAGTATAGTGGGCAGAGCTCATTAAATAAAAAATTAGAAGATAATAAAATTCTAGAAACTTACATCGTAAAGTGGCTTTTCATCTATAGTTAGCCATGGGACGTATTTGCATGGAGGATGCAGGCTCTTTGTTTGTGCTGCATATACCAATTCAATCTGCACGATTTACACCTTATAAGTCAGTCGATAACTAGCACTCATTTCATTTCAAATGCACAAAACAGATAACATTGACTAAGAATGCCTGAATGTGGCACCCAAAATTATCAAGAAATGGTTACTAAGCATCTGGAGTTCTATATGGCATTTTTGTTGAAAAAATGTCAGAGAAAATTTTGTTGTTTGAAGTCCTGCAATTGGATTATACTACCGTACGCGAACATGGCAAGGGCATATTTAGCAACCGGAATGAAAACAATAAAAGAGGTAGGTGAAAATCACCTCTTTTCCACGTCCTTTTTTGTAGCACTCGTTAACAGGCTTTGGGTCCATGCTCAACTTCTCAAAGCATGTTGCCCACTCAGTTCTCTTGCCCTCGTAGATTGGATTTTCCACACATTAGACAAAGGGAAAGTGTGTATGCTGCAAGGAGAAAACAAATGATTTACTTCATCAGCCAACAACATTGCCATAGAATACAAAAGGCTAGAAATAAAAAAAAAAGTTGTTTTGAACTCAGCATTAAGATTCAAGGTACAATTGGGAATCAGTTTTCTCCCAAATGAGATAGTTATAGTAAAAAAATAAGAAATGCTGAAACAGAGATTGATACAAATTCGGCATGAAAATGAATTATTCAATTAAGCATGTTCAGTTCAGGACTTCAGGTGCATCAAAGTAGATGGGTACTCACCACATCAAGCCAGGCATCAATTGCACATAACTCTATAGTGTTGAACAAACACTCGTCCGGGCCATGCTGCAGGCAAGACAAGAAAGTCAGATTTATGAATCCGTAAAGTTATACCCCTCCAAACATTTATCTATATCAGCATGAAGAGGCAAAATAAGCTCAGGAATACCGATGATTGTATCAATACTTAACAAACACAAGATCAAACTTATTCACATTCACTTCAAAGGGGGATCAAACAGCAATTAAGTTTATGAAGAAAGTTCGAGATAAAAATATATAAGCACGACACTATCAGGACAAAAAGGATGAATTTGGGCAAAGAAAGAAAAGAAAATTGCTTCTTCTAACATCTCCACAAGCCTAGAAATCACAATAAAACAAGAAAAATTCAAAAAAATATATATAAACCCTAGAAAATCACACCCATTCGAACATTTTACCCCAAAATCTCAAACAATTAACAAAAGAAACTCCATAAAGGGAATCATAGGTAAAGAATGAGGCAATATCGAGGACTTATGGACGAGTTCTTACCATGTCGGATGAAGCCCTATTTTGGGGGGTGAGCAAACTGGAGTCTGCCACCGCCGCCGCCTTGTCCCGCCACCATGAGCAGAATGCAACAGTTTAGTAGTAGGCATGTAGATCTAACATAATAATCACCTTTCAAGCTAATATTTTAGAACAACTAAACCTTTATCCCACCTCACCATTGTGTTGAAGTCAGACATATAACATAAGGATCGAGCAAAAAACTGTTGAACAAATTAAAAACATAGAACTGTGAACGTCTTTGTTTGATTTATGAAAAACCTAAAGGAGAAATTAACAACCAAATAAAGATTTGACGTATTGTGAAACTTCACTTCATTAGTAAGTTGACAAAAGAAAAACACGACAATAGGAAAAAGGTTGCTATTAAATAGTTGGTCATCATCACCAGTATTTGAGAATGACCAAAATGAAACTCATCTACAGATCATTCTCACACCAGCAGCTTCATGATCCCAAACAAAGACTTTAACAATTAAAAAGAACTTATTCTTCCTCACTAATTAAGCAACTTGTGCTGCTATAGGGAGGCCATGTAAGTTCAATCTCGCAAATAAACACTTTTACGTTGTGAAACATAATATGATCAAGTGTGATATAAGTTTGATGGAAAGAATATAGCTTCTCAAACTTTATCTCATGCCTGCATTTTAAACTATTAAGTTACAAATATCACACAATTTTCAGCAAATAAATTTCAATTTAAACCCTCATGATATCATGACACAAATATGAACATTAGATAACATGCCAAGTACTCTACTTACAACAACATTTAGAGGTAATAATAAAAGTTTAGGGCATAAAATGGTTAAAAGGCCAAAATCTCACCCTCATTCGCACATTTTACACCAAAATCTCAAACAATTAACAAAAAAAATCTATAAGGGGAATTAGAGGTAAAGAATGAGGCAACATCGAGGGCTTATTAACGAGTTCTTACCATTTCAGATGAAGCCCTATTTCAGGGGGTGAGCAAACTGGAGTCTGCCACCACCGCTGCCTCATCTTGACCTCGCCACCTAACCACTTCTGCTGCCCCTGCACCTACACATCGCTATTTCGATGCCTCCTTAAAACCCTAGCCTACCCAACCCACCCCCGCTGAACATCGACACCATCACCGCCTGACCTCGCCACCTCACCAATTTCACCGGACGAGCACGTAGATCTGGTCACGACACTAACGCCACTTAACCTTGTCATGCCACCACCCTTTGACCTCGTCCCGCCACCACCGCCGCCTTGTCCCGCCACCACCGCCGCCTTGTCCCACCACCACCGCCGCCTTGTCCCGCCACCACCGCCGCCTTGTCCCACCACCACCGCTGCCTTGTCCCGCAAAAATGTAATCGAGTGAATCCAGAAGACAAGTAAAGGAAGAATTAATAGAGAGGAAAGGAATAGGTAGAGTTTCGAGTGAAAGGAAATAGGAAAAGTGAATAGAAAAGTGATTGTAATTGAGCGAATCCAAAAAATCTAGTGTTTCTATATAGAGAGAGTCAAGTAAAGTTTTACCGTTGATTAGACAAAGTCAAACATTTTTATTAGTATTTATTATATACAAATTCAAATACAATTTGACCGTTAATTAGTTAAAGTCAACTTCGTTATTAGTGTTTATTTATTAAAAGTCAAGTAAAGCTTGATCGTTGATTATACAAAGTCAACCTAGTTATTAGTGTTTATATATTGAAAGTCGAGTAATGTATGACTGTTGGTTAATTAAAGTCAGCTTAGTCACTAGTGTTTCTATATAGAGAGAGTCGAGTAAAGCTTGATCGTTGATTAGTTAAAATCAACTTAGTCACTAGTATTTATATATAGAAAGTCAAGTAAGGTTTGACCGTTGATTAGACAAAGTCAAACATTTTTATTAGTATATATTACTAATTCAAATAAATTTTGACCGTTAATTAGTTAAAGTCAACTTTGTTATTAGTGTTTATATATTGAAAGTCAAGTAAGGTTTGACCGTTGATTAGACAAAGTAAACCTAGTTATTAATATTTATTATATACTAATTAAAATAAACTTTGACCATTAATAAGTTAAAGTCAACTTTGTTATTAGTGTTTATATATTGAAAGTCAAGTAAGGTTTGACCGGTTATTAGACAAAGTCAACCTAGTTAATTGTTAATCAGCTTAGTCACTAGTCGAAGGTAATGGTAAATGAAAAGAAATTGTGAGAGTCTACGGGAGTGGGAACATTGTCTCACTCCCGTGATACAGTGAATCCTACTGAACTACCCCTGATCTAGACGGTACAATCAGGTGGACCAAAAAATACCGTGGGAGTGTACGGGAGTGGGAACATTAGCCCGCTCCCTTAATACATGTTACCTAAAATACTACCCTTGATCTTAATATTACAACCAGGTGACCAAAAGTAGCTAGTCTCGTCGTGATGACCGAGGCATGTAGATACCATCCATGGAAAATATTTCAACCCATCATGGTGACCGAGGCCTGTATGAGCCATCCCTTCAATAGAGTCCCTTCGTGTTGACCGGGGCCTATATAAACCATCCCTGAAAAACAGAGGGGCGTGAGAACAAACTCACTTGCCTCCTCGCTCCATTTTACATCCATGCTACCGGTGGTGTGAACCGGCTCTTGCGCCGTGGTTTGTTCCCCACGGGTGTCTTCAAATCCAAGAGTGGTCTCGGTATTCCAATGAATGAAGTAGTATGACCTGTCCTCCTAAAAGGGCTTGCACACCGCTTTTACCATGTACACCTCTAAGATGAAGATAAAGAGGTGTTATTGGCCTTTGATAATGGTCTCTGGATGAGGGCCGAGGCTTTCTCTGTGGGGTTAGGAGCAGTTTGACCGTAGTCCGTTGTGCTCCCAAGTGTTCCCCGTGGATAAACCTCCTAGGCGCAAGAGACCGGGCATGACTTCTACCGTGCACGCCCCGCGTAACAGTTTTGTAACCGTTCTTTCCATTTTAGGCAAATGGACAGCTTGATGCCATTTTACACTTTTCAGTGCAGCGCAGGCAAATAGCGCAAACCGTTAATTCCAAGTGATACCTAGCAAGGGATTAATTAATATGCGTACGCAGAATTAATTTACCCCTTACCCGACCTACATGGCTATGCTGCTACCGTGGGGAATCCTTTCAGCCATATGGAGAGAAGCTGTTGCATTTTGTTTTTTTTGTTTTTTTAGCAGTAGCCATTCCTTGAGAGCCTTTCCACGAATGCCCCCTCGAGCACTCGAACTCCTACTAAACTCGAAATGCCCCCTCGAGCACTCGAGGACATTCGGTACTGAATCAATCAGCCGTCGGAGCATCCTTCCATCCTCGAACCATCCCTCAAACTCGAATACCTCAATTCGTCTATCCTCGAACCATCCTCGAATACTCGAGCATATCCAGCACTCGAATGCCTTCAGTACTCGAATCCATCGAAAACTCCGACAGCCCTCAGACCTTCCTTCTAACCTCGAACCATCCCTCCACTTCCCTTCGAGTACTCGAACCGCCACTCCTTGAGGGGTTTCTATCCAGCATACCAATCGAGTTGCTACTGCCAGCTGATAGATGTGATTGCCAGACCATATTTTTCGGCGTTATTGAGTCGCCAAAATCTGGGCAAAATTTGAGAAAACCACCAATTACGAGAATCTGAACTTCCATTCCTCTTCTTCTGGGGATTCTTATGAAACTGAGAAACAAGGCCAACAAATTGGGAGTACTATTCTTTATGATTCCGATTAAAACAACCCACCATGGCCGGCCGCCAAACAGCTAGATCCCACCAACACACAGTGAAACATCTCATAACATGTATGATGAATCCTAATAGCCCCAAAGTATTTGCCACCTCAATTATACCTAGAATGAAGATCACTGTATGAATGTTCATGAGTGAGAAAATTTTAAATCTGTGTTTTCGGCATAGAGCATCTAAGTGCAGACTAGGTCAGGGAACACAAGGCCGGGGGGTGTCCGGGTTCTGAACACAAGAGAGGTAAGAGTTTACTGGGTTCTGAGCACATGCAAAGCCGGGAAAGGAACTGGGTTCTGTTCACTTGCAAGGCCGGAGTTTCCCAGGATTTGAACACACACTTGGCCGGAAGGTGGCCAGGTTCTAAGCACTAGTGAGGCCGGATGATCAGTCCGGGTTTTGAACACAAGCTAGGCCGGTCGGGTGCTCGGGGTTTGAACACAAGGTCCCCTGAATCAGTTTGGGTAGCCTTTTGGTCTAAGCTCCAATTTTAGTTCAAGTAAACAAGGTTGAGCATTTTCTGGGTTTTGAGCACGAGCAAGGCTGGGTGGGTTACCGGAAGCAAGGCCGGCCGGACTGGCCGGGTTTTGATCACTTGCAAGGCCGGAGGTTGCCCAGGTTTTGAACACAAGCAAGGCCGGAAGGTGACCGGGATTTGGGCACTAGCAAGGCCGGGGGACAAGGCTAGGGTTTGGACACAAGCTAGGCCGGTCGGGCTCGAGGTTTGAGCACAAGTTTACCCGAATCGATTAGAACTGACCCAAATGCTAACAATTTCCATGCCTGAGACCCTTCATTAATATTAATTTCCTATGAACATCATATTTACAGGCCACTAACCCACACAGATTCTCATAAACATCCCAATTCTTCCTACTAAAATCATCCCAGCATGCGACGATAATCCACACACTCTACAAAATTAGATATGCAAAGTTTCTCCTATTCCCAGTAAAACTTCTCAAAACAGAGTACAACAGCAATCCACACGGGTTTAGCGTACGAACTATTTTCCATATGAGGCCTCACCACAAATAGATTTCTGTACAAATTGCACTAAATGAAATCGAAGACAGCCTCTCTCACAAGTACGTCCACAGAATTCCTCCTCACAAATTCGCAAAACAAATCCGCAGAAAATCCGCACAAGAAATTCATCCAATAAAGTTCACAGAAATTCGCACAATAAAATCTGGACAAAATTCATCATACAAATCCACACCAGATTTAGGGAGCAAGACTTACATGAGGTTCGCCAAGCTCTTGTCTCCAGTGATCCAGATTGAGGACCGGAGTCTTCAACCCAAGTTAGTGGCGGGTTTGGTTCTCGGTCAGGTTCCCAGTCGGAAGTCGTCTTCATTCAAGTTTGAAGAAGCACGGCCTCCTCCAGAGTATGCCGGAGCCATCACCGTCTTTTCTGGGATGCGCCTTGTTTTGGAGCCATCAAGAGTAAAAACCAACTCTTTTCCCAAAATTATGAACTACTGTTTTCCTAAAGTCTTCAACCCAAAATTACGAGCTACAAACGTAAGCGAGAAACCCAAATTCGATTTTGTATGACTTTCGAAAATGAGAAATACTTCAAATTGGAGCACCTATTATACATTCAGAGATTCCCGGCGAGGAGCCCAACATTAATGTCGAGCTCCTCGCCGGAGAAGAGGAGCTGTGGAAGAGGAACCCTGTGAAAACCTAACACGATGTGGAAGAGGAACCCTGTGGAAGAGGAACCCTGTTTTAGTCACTAGTCGAAGGTAATGGTAAATAAAAAGAAACCGTGAGAGTCTACGGGAGTGGGAACATTGTCCCACTCCCGTTATACAATGAAACCAACTAAACTACCCCTGATCTAGATGGTACAATCAGGTGGCCCCAAAAATGTCGTGGGAATGTACGGGAGTGGGGACATTGGCCCACTCCCTTAATAACATGTTACCTAAAATACTACCCCTGATCTAAATGTTGCAACCAGGTGACCAAAAGAAGCTAGCCCCGTCATGATGACCGGGGCCTGTGGGAACCATCCATGGAAAATATTACAACCCGTCTTGGTGACCGGGGCCTATATGAGCCATTCCTTCAACAGAGTCCCGTCGTGGTGACCGGGGCCTGTATAAGCCATCCCGGAAAAACAGAGGGGCAGGAGAACAAACTCACTAGCCTCCTCGCCCATTAACAAGATCCCCCAAAAAACTTAATGGTACCTCAAAGCTGATGAAACTCAACATGCCTCGACTTTTATCTTGAAATTCTCACGCTTTGAAGAGCCTCGAGGGTTATGGATTTTTTAATTCTCTATTCCTTCGGATAATATTTCAAGTTTTGAGGTAGTATTTAGTTTATCTAATTTTCTATTTTCTAATAGAATTTCAAAGGGTGCGCGTGTCGTCCATCTATGCAAAAGGGCGCGTGAGCAGAAATTACCCCCGAATGACAACTTTTGCACGCGTTTTTGAATATTTTCCTTCCCCAAGACAATCATTATTGTAGATGTCGTTTCAGGCTTCTTAAATCCCCACTTCTCCATGTCTTCTAACTTTATTTGCAGGTATCCAGAGGAAGTTCATCAGCATTTTCCCCGTCTATTCTCAGTCTTTTATCTTCATCTTCCCTTTTCGTTCACTAGTAAGTCCCCTAAGTTTTCATCTTATATATTTTCATTTGTTCTTCTTTACTAAGGCTATCTCCAGTGAGAAATCCGATGAGAAGGGACACTCTAGAATGGCTAGGTCTGAGGAATCGGGGGTCAAAATCAGTTGGAAAAGTAAATTTTGATGCCTCCCCTATTAGCTTAGAACATTCTCGCCAAGATTCCAACGCAGAGTTTGATGAACATGGCCAAACCTATTTTATTTTGATATACGACATGCCTAAGGGAGTATATCCCTATTATTGGCCCCCGGGCCTAGGAAAAGGATGTATCCAAAGATTATCCCGCGTGGGGGATATCGATTTTAGTTACACTCTCCCTAATGGGGGGAGCTCATCGAGGTTTCCAACAGGGGAAGAGGTAAGCGCTCATGCGCCAGCGCCCCCTACCCTCGAGGCTGAGGAAAGTTATGTTCAAGAGCTCTCCATGGAAGAAGAAGAAACTCAAGAGCTCCCCACAGAAGAAGAAACTTGAGAGTCTCCCACCCATGAAATGTCCTGGTCAGTATTAGGGATTCTACAATCTCTACCTCCTAGTCAGAGAATTCCTCCCGAAGTAGAATTATAATTGTTGGGAGCAACGGGCTCTCCAAAAAATCCTCCTGAGGGTAGGTCATTTATCTATCTGAAAAAATCCACTTTGGCTTGTGTTTCCTTTCCCTCCCATATTCTTGAGGATACTCAAGGATTTTCAAGTGAGCCCCGCTCAGGTTCACCCTAACGCTATAATAACCATCATGTTGTTCCTAACACAGTGTCATAGGCTCAGCATCAAGCCTCAATACACGTTCTTTCATTCCTTTTTTACCGTATCAGCGAGTGGAAATTCTTCTAAAAATATCATCACGCTCTCCACTTGACTGAGGGGCGCAAGTTCTTTACTATCCCTGTCAATGTGGGAAAATGGAGGGATGCCAAGAAAGGGCTCACCTTTAACTACCTTAGGTATAAGGTTCCCCAGTGGAACCATGATGTTAGAGTTAAAATCGAACTTCTGGGGAAATTTGTTTGTCCTGCCCGTCTTGAGGGTATCAGGGATCAACTTCTTGCATCACGCCTTTCTTATGCTGACTATACCAACTTCAACAATTTGGTTAGGGGCAAGCTTGGCCAATCGAGGTTTACAAAAAGTATGTTTATGAGCAAGCTAGAAAGAGAACATTTTCGAGGCTACACCATGGCTCAGAAGGTAAGCCTAAACAGGGCCATAAGCGAAGAAGGTTAATGAAGGAGGCGGATAAGTCTAAGCCTTACCTTGACCTAAATATCTAGGAGCCACCTCTTAATGGTTGTAATTTTTATTCTAAAGGTGCATTTTATGTCTTATTGTCTATTTTTGAACTTCTTCCTCTTTCTCAGCTTTTTCTTTCTTTAACTTTTCTTTTGGTCTTCCTCAGTGGGTAGGAGTTTGGGTAATGCAATATATAAGAGGGGGTGTAAAAATAACCTCGTGAAGGTGAGCTCCACTTCTACCCCCACGAGATTACCCCTCTCGTGAAATTGCCTGTGAAGTGGGGAGTGCAGATGAATCCCCTTCGAGGGAAATCCACCAAAAGATTTCTCAGGACAAGGCTATTCAAGAGAAAATCTCACGGGTCTTGGCGTTGGGGCTAACCTCATGACCCACTCGTCGATCCTCCTCCTCGTGCCGGAAGATGCTCTCAGCCCTTTTTCCAAGAACCCTCTGGTAGGTTTCTACAGAGAAGTTACTTTTATTTTTTCTCTTTTACACTTCTTCTAATCCTTGTATTTTTTCCAAGTGATTAAGGGTCTTGAATTGGTTTCTTCCTCTCTCTCCTCTCTCTTTCGGGATTTGGGTTCTCAATAAAGCAGTTCTCTTTCCTCTGCTCAAGAGGAAATATATAAGAATATTGCCTCATTGGCGCTGGTGCTTGAGGCTTCGGAAATGAGAACTGCTAAACTCAAGGTGGAAAAAGAGTGTCTCATCCTTGAGAAGAATGCTGCAGTTGAAGAGGCCAAACAAGCCCAATATCCAGCAGCTTAGATTGCTCTGTTGGAGGTGTCCAAAGATAAGATCCCCCAAAGCAAAGAACTTTTTGATCTCTTAGTTGACCTCCTCGACATGGCGAAGGGTGTTGGGCGTAACCTCCTCGTTGAAGAGGTCATCCTGCCCCAGTTGTCTTCATCTCTTTCTGAGGATGAAATTAAATTTCTGAAGAAGGCCTCTAAATATGAGGGTTTGGAGCAGATCAATCAAATGTTGGACAAGGTTGTATATAAGGGGGTTTGAGCTTGTCCCTTTTAGGCCATTTCAAGCCCCCGAGCAAGTACCACTTCACTGAAAAGATTCAAGTCAATCCTGACCCTGATGAAGAATCGAAGGAGAACGAGACTGAAGTAAGGTCCCATGATGAGGTCCCAATAGGGGATAAGTCCTCAAATGTATGAAATGCCCCGTAACTTTTGTCCCCTTTAGAGCCTTGAATGTAACTTTTCATTTCTTTGGCTTTAAAAAAAATTCTTTTATTAATTTTGTGTCTTTATGTTTGTCTTCATAACTGAACACATTTCGAAAGGAACTTCAAACCATTTGCAAGGATTCTGCTAAAACTAAGACAAAACTTGAGTCAGGTAGAGTGGACTTAAAGAGGACCATGTCAGTGCTAAGGAAGTGCTCTGAAGAACTAGAATCTTAGCGCAACTAGACTCATCCATCTATAGTGATTCTTGAGGAGAAGGTATCCTGCCTGACCTTAGCTTTGGAGTCTGCTAAGAAAGAGTTGGACTCTACCAAAGAAAATTTAAAGTCCTGGGAAAATAGAGATCACCCCGAGTTCATAAAGTTGTTGAAGTGTAATAGTACTTTGCCCCTCGAGTTTGTTGAGAATTGTGGCCCTTCCAAGGCTGGTTTTCAAGAATTGCTACATCAGATTCTCAACAAATTTGGATATTTGAAAAAGTTCCTCGCCGATGCTTACGGGGCATATATCCTTAAGGGTCAACTTATAGCTAGTCAAGGAGAAGTTTATGGACTTAGATCCTAAGTTGGGGATGTCAAAAGGCTTTACAAGGCGGCATTAGATAAAATCAAGTGGCTAAATAAGGATTTATTGAGGGATAACGCTATTGCTGGCGAGGATCCTTCCTTAGTTGATTCGGTTATTGTCGAGAACACACGACTGGTGGATGAGTACAAGTCCTTAGAAAAGATTGTCTCACAACTAAGAGAGGAGGTTTGGATCTATTATCAGAATCTTCAACCTCATAGCCTATTCCATGGCATTGCTCGCCCAAAGCTCATTAACGATAAATCTCTTCTCCAGTTTCTTCTTCGAGCTCAGCACCACTAGATCATGGACAACCAAGTAGAACTAAGGGGAACCAGACGTCAAAAGGAAGCTTCCACTACCATTAGCGAATGGATAAAAAGGCTGCCTGTCCGTCCTACCGCAAGCCAAAGGTTCTCAAGATTAGCAGACAAGAAGGATGCCAAGGATGGTGGTTCAACGATTCGTAAGTCTAAGCCATCCACGAGGAAGAGTACTAAAAGTCAGGGACCTCGGTCGAAATGCCCACGGTCTAAAGCTTTGATAAATCTAGAAAACTATCCCAAAGAGGAGCAGGATAAAGATTTCCAATGTGCAGCTGGTATTAAGATAGAAGATGTAGAGAGGATTATAGCGAAGTTGAAAAAGGTTGCTCCTTGATGCCTCGACTTTTTAGTTATAACATGTACAATACTTGTAATTTTATTTATTATAATATATGTTGTTTTATTGATTATCTCTTTTTGTATGATCTTTCCTGGGATTATTTTCCTCCCAAAATCAAGGCATTTCACGTTGCATGTGAAATCCTATATTGGCGAGCGATAAACGTATGAAACTTCTTATAAAGCATAAAAGCACAAGAAATTTTACCTAGATTCGATGTTGCCACCTATATCCTGCAAAAATCATTCCACCAGATCATTGATCAAGATTACAATCGTCGAGGGTATTTTGGAAGTATAGTTTTTGAGCTTTTCTCTCCTCCCTTCTGCCTTAGCTGGAAAATACATAAGAGCTTTTAAGCTCGAATTCTTAGCTTTGCTGGAAAAGTACAAAGGAGCCTTTAGCTCATATCCTCAGCTTTGCTGGAAAAGTGCATAGGAGCCTTTAGCTCAGACCCTCAGCTTTGCTGGAAATGTTCATATATTTGAGCATTTGGCCCGTGTTGATAGCCTTACTGGGAAAATACATGTACTTGAGCTATTAGGCCGAGTCTTCAGCTTTGCTCTTATATATATACTCGAGCCATTAGCTCAAGTCTTCAACTTTGCTGGTATAATATACAAGAACTTGTGGGGTCTATCACTTCGATTAAAGCTGATGATATTTTCACAAGTTGGTAATATTCCACCTCCTCGGGACTCTAGTTCCTCCCATACTTTTAAGGACATAGCTGCCTCCCGGATGTGCCTCCACAAACGTATAAGCCCCTTCCTAGTTAGGAGCTAGCTTTCCTTCAGGTTCTTGTCGACCTTTCTCATTTTTTTCTCATCACTGGGTCCCCGGGAGAAAGCTGCACTTTCCTGATCCCCCGATCATGATAACGGTTAACTTTTTCATTCACCTTAGCCTTGTGTATTGAAGTCAACTCTCGTACCCCCTCGACTATATCAAGATTTAGACATCGATTCTCATTATTGAAATTTTTTCAGGCATTGCCATCATCCTCGAGCTTGGCACTCCTATTTCAACTGAAATTACAGCCTCTGAACCATAAACAAAATTATAAGGTGTCTCCCCCGTGGTAAAAGATTCCACAGTACTGTAATCCCATAAGACAGTGGGTAGCTCGCATATCCAGTTCCCTACAGCCCCATCGAGTCTAGCTCTAATCCCATTAACAATGGTTCAATTGGTTACTTCTAATTGGCCATTTAACTGAGGGTGGTCTACGGGTGTCACTTTCTTTTGTATCTTATATTCCTCACACCATGTCTTAAATGGGTCATGGGGAAATTGCCTCTCATTATCAGTTATAATGGTTCTTGGGATTCCGAATCTGCATATGAGATTTGTCCAGCAAAAAACAATCACCGATTTACCTGTCATATTAGTTAGAGGTTCTGCCTCTACCCACTTGGTGAAATAGTCTACTGCCACAATAAGATACCTAAACTTTCTAGGGGGCCTCGGGAAACGGTTCAACCAAATTAATACCCCATTTGTCGAACAACCACAAACTATGAATGTTCATCATTTCTTCCTGAGGGATGTGTTTGAGTGGTGCATTCTTTTGAAATTGATAGCATGCTTGTACGTATTTATTTGCATCCTTGAACATCATTAGCCAATAATATCTTGCTCGAATAAGCCTACTTGACATTGACCTAGCGCCTTGATGACTTCCGCATATACCTTGTGAGCCTCCCGGATCAAATAGTCTGCCTCTGTAGGACTTACACATAGGAGTGGTAGTTGCAGATGCCCCATTTTATATAGGGTTCCTTCCCGTAGCACATATTTAGGCGCCTTAAGCCAGATTTTCCTGGCTTCCACCAAATCTTCAGGGAGGGTCCCCTCAAAGATAACTTACAATGGGTGCCATCCAACTGTTTTCCTCTCTAATAGTACCATCTATTATTCAAAGCTCCGATTATTTAGAGTCTCGATGAGTAATTTCCCTTTGGGCTTGGCTCCCAAGTCTGACGAGGCTAACTTACTTAAGGCATCAGCCTTGTGGTTTGCCTCTCTTGGCACCTAATTTCAAAACATAGCTTTTAAAATTCTTAAGTAAAGGCCTCACAACCTCCAAATATCTTTGCAAATTATGCTCCCTGGCCTCATACTCCCTCTAAACCTACTGAACCATGATTTGAGAATCACTTAAAATCTCCAAGTGTTCCACCTTTAACTCAACAGCCAACCATAATCACATGATCAAAGCTTCATATTCAGCCCCGTTGTTCGTTTCTTTATAAGAAAAATGTAATGCATACGGCTATTCTCTTCCTTTAGGGTTAGTGAGTATTACCCCTGCTCCGCTTCCTCCTGAGTATGAAGAACCATCCACGTATAACTTCCAAACTTCCTTCTTTAGAGACCCCTCCTGAAGCTCAATTACTTTGGTGGCTTCCACTATGAAATTAGCTAAGGCTTGGCCTTTGATTGTAGCCCTTGGCAAGGGCTAAAACTGTATGTCATGTTCGCCCAACTCTACTGCCCATTTCATCATTCTTCCTGATGCTTCTGGCTTTAAGAGGACTTTTCTGAGGGGATAATTAGTGAGTAAAATAATTGTGTGCCCTTGGAAATAAGGTCGCAATCTTCTTGCGGCATGCACCAATGCTAGGATTAGTTTCTCGAGGGCCGTGTATCTTGTCTTAGGTCCTTGAAGGGATCGACTTACAAAGTATATTGGATGATTCACATTTCCTTTTCCTTTACTAGAACGACGTTGATGGCCAAAGGTGAAGCAGAAATATATAGAAAAATTACCTCCTCTTTATTGGGTTCCATAAGAGTCGGCAACCCCTGAAGGTGTTCCTTAGTTGTTGGAATGCCTCTTCACACTCATCAGTCTATTCAAATTTCTTTTCTTTTTGAAGTACCTCGAAAAAAGGCAGGTGCTTTTCCTCCCCCTTTGAGAGAAATCTACTTAAAGCTACCAGACATCCAGCAAGTTCCTGTACATCCTTCACATTTTATTGGCTTTTCATCCTCAATAGGGCCTCGAACTTCTCTGGATTGACATCAATTTCTCTCCCAGACACCATAAAACCTAGGAATTTTCCTGCTCCTACTCCAATCACACATTTGGCTAGGTTCAGTTTTAGGTTCGCACTTCTAAGCCTCTCGAAAGTCTCCTTCAAAGCCACTAAGAACTCTTCATGACCTCTGTTCTTGACCACCATATCATCCACATATATATCCATGTTCCTGCCAATCTATTCCTTAAACAAATTTTCTACTAGTCTCTAGTATATCACCCCTACATTCTTCAAACCAAATGGAATTTTCTTGTAGCAGTACGTGCCGACATCTATTATGAATGAAGTCTTTTCCTTATCTTCTTCTACCATCAATATCTAGTGGTACCCCTTGTGAACATCAAAGAAAACTAATACTTAGTATCCCGCAATTGCCTCTACTAGGTTGTCAATGGGGGGTAGTGGGTAACTATCCTTAGGACAACACCTGTGTAAATCTATGAAATCTATGCACATTTTCTAAGTTCCATCATGCTTTGGGACCATCAGCGAGTTAGCTAACCTCGGGATAAAATACTTCCTCAATCACCTCTGCCTTTAGCAGCTTATCCACTTCAACCTTGATTGCCTCTACTTTCTCGGGTGTAAATATTCTCCCATTTTGCTTAATATGCTTAACCGCTGGGTTGATGTTCAGCCTATGTACCGCTAGATTCGAAGGTACCCCAGTGAGGTCTGAAGTATCCCATGAAAATGCATCTTCACACTCACCCATTAGACTTCTCAATTCTTCCTTTATGGCTTCAGGTATGAGCTTTCCCACAGCTAATGTCCCCTTATGTCGAATGTACACTTGTTCAGCATCTATGAGACTAACTCCCCCATGCACCGAAACCACGTCCTTCATTTTCCTTGCTTCCCTAAGGTCTGTAAGGTTACAACTTTTGGCTACCGCTTAACCCCCCTGCACCGAGGCTATTCCCTTTCTCATTCGAAACTTCATCATCAAGTGATATGAATACCATACTGCTCAAGTCTGACACATCCATGGCCTCCCAAAAATCACATTATATGGGGAATACGCATCGACAACTGCAAAATTGCAGTCTATAGCTACCCATTTGTCTCTTTCTGAGACCCAGACTGACAGGGTAATCTCTCCAAGGGGGTATATTGGGTTTCCAGTGAATCCTGAGAGAGGGGAGGTTAACTTTTTAAGATTATTTCTCCCTATATCCAGCTGGTCAAAACATTTAATGAACATTATCTTGACCCCACTCTCATCATCAATAAAGACTTGTTTCACCAAAGAAATTCCAATCACTGCTGAGACAACTATAGGATTTGCATGTGGGATCTAATTGGGAACCATGTCTGCTTCAGAGAAAGTTATCATTTCATCATGCCGAAATCTCTTATGCCTTGACTCTTCTACAAGAGGTCTTTTGAGAATTAGCCTTCATGACTATATTTGAAGACCTCTCACCTACCATCCCACTTATCGTGTTTATCACTCTATGAATTAGAGGGTTTCCCCATTTCAGTTTTTCTGATTCCCAACTTGTTGCTCTCTTTGAGCTTCATCCTTTCCTCCTTACTCTCTATCACGAGGTCTCTGGCCTCGAGGCCTTCTATCCCCTTGACTCCCATCATTTTGGCAATGTCTCCTGTATAGGGGTCGATCATTTTAAGGCCTATGAGGCTCACCCTAACTTCCTTGTCTCAAGCCAGGACCTTGGAGCCTTACTTTTTTTTACACCTATCTATTTCCATCTTCAAATGGATGCAATCATTTGTATGATAGCCATAATCTTTATGAAAATCAAAAAATAAACTTGTGGCCCTCCTTCCTTCTTGATTTTTCATCATTAGCTGGGGCCACCTGAGCACCCCTCAGTAGATGCTCAAGATCTGTGATGACATCATGTTCATTGGCGTATACCTCTCAAAGGTATGTCTTGCTAAATTCATCCTTTTCTTCCCCCTAAAGTCATTGCTTCTTTCATTGCTTTTTCCCGGCTTATCAGCCATACTCTCGCTTTTCCTTCTCGTGGCCTCTTTCACCTTTGAATACTGTTCAAAAACCTCCTGCAGCTTCTACAGTGTTCAAGGGACGTTAGTACTCAGCTTCTTATACAATTCTATATCTCGCATTCCAACAAGTATCCTCGAATAATTTCATTTTATGTGGTTTCCATGACTCTCAAACTCTCATCCACGTATCGATGGTAAAAGGCTTCAGTCGTTTCTCCTAGATTATGATTTGTGTGGTATAACTCCAAGAGAGTTTTTGTAAACTTCTTCTTCTGGGCGTATTGACTTAAAAGCGCCGCACTGAAATCCCAGCATGAATGCAGAGAACCTCCCAGTAATTTATTATACCATTCCTGGGATTTAGCTTGAAGATAACTGCCCACCAGCTTACATGTTAATTTTTCATCGAAGTCCCTCGAATTCATCAACTGAGGAACGTCTTAATAAACTCTCGAGGATATGTCTCTCCACTGTAGGTGGGGAGGCCCTCTAGGGGTTTGGTATCTACTGGCGATCGTTCCTCTATTCTCAACGAGGTAAAAGGTGATCTAGTCGCCTAGCCAAGTGGTCCAATCAACCTATCCAGCTCTATTTTCAATGCATCTCTGGTATCCCCTTCTAATCCTCGTGGCTCTCACTGCAATTTCAATCTTCTATTAGCATCTCCATTTGGCGCTTTATACATAGACTGCTGGCTTATGTACCCCTGAACTTATGTGAGGCACTCCATATGAGCCATAGAACCCTTGACTTTGCATCCTTGTGCTACCATATCCCTGTGGCCCCAGACCCACTTATGTTCTAGGAAGAGCTCCTGCACTGGAAATCAGCATAAAAGGGGGGAACAAAATATACTACTCCCAGGGGATATTCGGGAAAAGAAGGTGGAGGTCGTGCATGATTCCCTTCCCACTCATATCCAAAGTAAGGAAAGGCCACCATGGGTTGAGAAATGTTGCCTAAGGGAGGCATCCCCATAAACGTTGAGGGCGCCACATCTCTCGGCATGCCCCTGGGTGCCGGGAGAGGCGTTATCTGGTACCCAGCAGCCACTAGCATCTGGGCTGCTCGCACTAAATCTGGCTACAATCCAACGACTCTTATGGCCTAATTCTCCTGTGCGGCCCGCTCGAAAGCTTCAACATGGGAATCACCCAAAAATTCCATAAAGCGGTTATCTCTTTCGTCATATGACCTCTCCGGAAGAATCCCCGCATCACGTCCCTGGTTATCCTTAAAAGGTCTCGAGGGTCCGGCTACATCTCATGGGGATTCGATAATCAGGGGGTTAAGCTCGGTAGGACCAGGCATTTTCTCCTGTCCGCCTGTCGAATAAACTATTGGGGTTGTGACTACTTCTCTCTCAACATTCTGGAATACTGGAGGGTTAACCATCATTCTTCTTCTTCGATTGGAGGACTGTATCTTGTCTTTAGCACCCACTCTCTTCAACTTCAATCTCTTACTCCTTCGAGTATTTGTGAAAGTGGACATAAACCAAAGGACTCTAATTTGACTACATCGGTCCCACTAGGCGTGCCAATTGATGCGTCTAGAAATCGATCGAGCCACAATTAATGAGTCCATCGGTTATAATCTGCAAACAAAAAGCCCTGGGAGATCCCAGGGGTAAACTCTATGATGCTTAAGTCAGCGAGATACTCAGATAGGTCAGATAGGTGATCAAAAGTATCCAAATTATAATGAATACGTACCTGGTATTTACATTGTATCACAAGAGTAGCATCTATCCATGATTACCGTAATTAAATCCCTGAATATACGGTAACTGCCAATTCTTCATTATACTGCCCGTTTTGGGCCGAAGTAAGCCCAAAAACATTATTTGGGCTTCTTCCAGGTCAGCCCATCATCAATTAAGCATGGGTAAACCTACTGCTCTTGACTATACCATTGGCATTGCTGCAAGAATGGGTAAGAATATGAGTTCAAACTGTGATCGATATTGCTACAAGAATGGGTAAGCCTACTGCTCTTGACTATACCATCAATATTACTACAAGAGGAGTTCAAACTATGATCGCCTAGTGGGAGTGATTCCATTGAGATCATAACCATTGCTCGGAAACAAAGAGTAAAAACTTGAGTTCACTGTCCCTGCTTCCTCCTATATTTGCAAAACTTTAGCCGAGTATTTTAGAGACCAAGCTTAGATTCGATTGAGAGTTCATCGAGATTCGAAGCCTCCATCGAGAGCTTGTCCATTGAGCCTATCATCGTCAATCCAAAGCTCATCGCTGCGACCTTCCACAATTGTCGTCCATCAAGACAAGCCACAATCCAGTAATCTCTCGAGTCCAACCATCTTCGACCATTTTCAACCCTCGAAGCATCGTCGACCCTTGAAGCATCATCGACCCTCGAAGTATTGTCGATCACCAAAGACTACATGCGACCAACGAAGCCGTTGACCCTCGAACATTCCGGTAGTCCCTCGAACATTACCCTGGCCTCAATATTTCTCTCGAACACATAACACTCCGCCTCTTCGAGAGGAACCCAAGAATCCAAATAATATGCACTATACTTGATGCTAGTATGCTCTTCGCCATGCTACTTCTACTGTCCAGCTTCTTCCTGATGACTCTATGATGGTAGAACTTAAAAGGGGGCCGCAGAGAAGACTCCTCCAAAACAAGATCGATAACACTATTATGACCTCTCAATATCCTCATCTCAAGTATAGTAGTATTCATTACTAATATCTCAGCTCATTACTAATGTTTTCTTGCTATTTTAGTTACTAAATCAGGAGTAGTATAAACATGAGGTTAGGAGAAGATTCTTTGTTGTCCTTTGAGGGAAGTTGTTGTCATCGAGAGCTCAGCATGGAAGCCTCTCCTCGAAAGTTGGTCCATCGATGACTCAAGAGTCCACCCCTCGAAGCTTGTTTGTCGAAGGGTTCACCCCTCGAAAGTCTGCCGATTGCACAAGAGCATTCTTTGGATGCTTATCCGCCGTAGAAGAGTCTGTCGACTCTCGAGAGCTCGCCACAGCCTTCCACTGGTTCCCTCAAGAGCTCTGGTGCCCCTTGAGCTTGCTGAAAGCTCATCCCTCATCCTTCGACCTTGGGAGCCTTCGTCATACTTCGAAGGCTAGTACTCGATGCTAGTACTCATTTCGTCTACTTTGAAGACCACAACCAATATTGGAGTACACTCTAATCTTTGGCCTATACACTCTATTCTGATCCCTAATATGATATATTACATGCTTTTGAGTACATATATTCCTACTCTATTCCGATCCTGGCTTATTCTCTTATGTGAAGTATGAAGTGCATGCTATTAATCAGAATGCGGTTTGAGGATTCTTACCATTATTTAAAACTCCCTCCCTTTGCTTTTTATGTCCAATTTGCTGTTGTACTAGAGTTTGAATTTTCTTTTCTTATTTGCCTAATGATTCTAGAACTACGATCATATTATCAGTTTAAGAAGTGATTTTCATTTAACAGGAATGAAAGTAAAGAACAAACAAAGCATTTAGAGAGTAGCAAAAAATTGAGCATGTTCAGGTTCCTATCAAGGGAACTCGCGTAGCAAAACATTACTCAGAAGACAATAAGAGTGTATAAAAAATACTACTCCTTGAAGCTTCTTTCCTTTCCTATTCTGAACTGACTTGCTCTATAAGTCTGGTATCCCCATTTGTAAGGTGCAAGACCATCGAGCTCTCATTGGTCAAGCACTGCTCATAGCTGTCCTTCGAAGCCTCCATTTTATGATGACCAACTACTAGTTTTTTTTGGTTTGGCTTTGTAAGTTGCCCACTTAAATTAGGTTCCTCTCTGCTCTCTCTCCACCTCTATCTTTCTCTATTTCATTGTGTGGAGTAGTATATAGAAGCAAAAAGCATGTTGTATAGTAATTTCTCAATTTATACAAAAATGCTATGAACCTTGTTTTCAATATGCCAGAAAGACAGATTGTGGTAGCTGTTAAATTACATGCGCAGTGTTTCATTGCTAATTTGGTATTCCGTGAAGCCGGTTATAAATTTACATATGCTTTGTTGGTTCCACACAAACAGTCCTGATTTAGAAACAAAGACCAGATCTAGCAGAATCTTTGATTATATGTTGCAATTTAATGCTTTATGTTTCTTGAGTTATATTGGAAGTTTATAAAGATAATAAATAAGCAAAGATGATTAGTTTTAAAAGAACTGTACTTGCACAAAAGGAAGGAGTATACGAGAAGCCGACAGAACAACTGGGTAATCTGTACAAAATCTACCCGTATCGAAATGTTACAATTAATTTTGCTGAAATTTAGCAGTTGCACCTTTTAAATAATTTAGGCATCACAAATTATTTTTGGGATTGGATTGAAATTATTTAAAATCTTTTTTCATATTTTAAAATAATTTTAGAGGCAATAACATGCATCAATAATTTTGCAACAAAGACCAAGTTGAAAGAGGTTACATCATACTTAACTCCCATAAAGACACTAGTTGAGAGTGGGGAGATTAAAGGCGGTTATCTTTTACCAAAGAAGTAACTTTGGAGGTAACTTCTCTTTCCCTGACTTTGATCGTCGTCGATTAAAGACAGTTCTAAGAACCGCCTTTAAAATGGACAATAGAAGGCGTTTTTGTGTCTTTGCCAAGCCAAAGGAATCACCTTTAAATGTATTCCGAGATCGAAACATGTTCCTCATTCGGAACGCATTCCTGAGGTCCCTAAAAAAAGGCTGTCGGCAGCTCGGAAATTAAACAGACCGGAAAATTTACAGATCCAAACAATACACATTACATAGCCAAACAATACACATTGTTACAGATCTAAACATTAACCAAAACATTGTTACAGAACCAAAACATACTCTGAAAAAGATTAAGAACCAAAACATTAACAGGAATGAATCATCATCCAAAGAATTCTCCGCAATTTATCAATCCAGCTAAAACTGTAAACGCAATTAGTACAAAACTCTACCAAATTTTTTGCTGACAACGCAGTGCCAAGTCGGCCCATATCGCTCCTTCTTAATCAGCTCCGTCACATCTTTCTCCACGTTGTTCTTCTCAAACACCTGGCAAAAAAAATTAAACGTGCAACTTTTATGTATTGTAAGGTACAATACATAAAATCAAGCCTTTTGTTACAATTTTTCCCACTTATAAGTTATAACCTTACGAGGTTAATGGACTCGAGATTCTTGGGGAATCCGTGATCTCTCATGTAATCAGCAAGATCAAGGCCTCCCTGTCAGTCGCACAACATTTCTAAGCACTCAATTTTGTAATGTGAGGCTATAAAGAAGATACATTATGATACCAATTCTAAAGTTTTCTTGAAAGTACAACTAAACTGAAGCAAAACAGAATGCTCTTTAGGACTTCCTTCAGTTCACTAGAAACATAATCAAACATTCATGTTTGGCTAAGGTACATCTTGCTGTTAATAGTAAGTGAATTGAATGAAAGTCCAACTACCTCCAAACACTCTCTAAATTACCACATAAAACCTCCTACATTTCTGTCAAATAAACTACTTGGCTGATTTATGAAACATATGCCAAAACATCGATTAGATATGGCGTTTACTATATCTAGTCCATATTTTACTGTATGCAGTCCTCAGTACAATGACAGTTAATCAAAAAACAGGACTCTTAACGTGGAACGGAAAGAGAACAAATTAGTAGCTCCTCATACAAAAAGCTCAGAAGTAGCTCGAATTTCCAGACAAGCCATTTCTCACCTTTCATAAACTGAGATTTGGTTATATCAGCAATAAAGCTTCCAAGAAACTTAGCACATGTCTCCGGAGTTGCCCTCGAGAGCCGGCAAAGTGACCACATTCAACAGCCCCTTCAACTCCAAGCTTTACCTGTCATCAACTAATCAAGAGGATCATTGAAAACCAAAAACTAAAACACTTTCA
The DNA here is from genome assembly GCA_037428765.1 of Rubia yunnanensis. Classification (NCBI taxonomy): domain Eukaryota; kingdom Viridiplantae; phylum Streptophyta; class Magnoliopsida; order Gentianales; family Rubiaceae; genus Rubia; species Rubia yunnanensis. The sequence goes on along the minus strand of CM075061.1, from coordinate 112,533,570 downwards.
TTAGAATTCAAATTCTATAAAATGGAAATCATGTAATGTACATTCTTAAGTATGACCTTTTCCTTAAACCCCAAATCAGTTAACCTACACATTCAGTTAACCCTATGAAAAACACGGAATTAGAGCTCTTTGCACGAAAATGGCACGATTACGTGCCCTAACTAAGCATAGAAATGGCACGATTGGAATCTAAACATGTACGAAATGCTTTGATAACGAAAACCGAACAGAATCAGAGAATTGAACGAGCAAAAACGAGAGACAAAGAGGAAGAGAAAGAAGGAGATTACCTGCAAAGCTAGAAAAATTCCCAAGAAAGAATCTCTGGAGTGGCGGAGCCACGCGCGGTGGAGCCAGGCACGGCGAGGCCCAGGAGCGGCTCAGGAAGCAATGCGCGGCGGAGGCAGGCGTGCGGGAGAGCCAGGCGTGGCAGAGAAAGCAACATGAGGAGGAGGGTTTAGGGGATAGAGGGGATAGAGGGGATGGAGGTGATTTAGGGCTTACGGGAGAGAGGCTGGAGAGGGAACCGGAGAGGGGTGAAAAATGGGAAAATAAAACTAAGGCATAGACTTGGGCTTGGGCTCGGGCTTGCATCAGATTTCTAGTTAAAAGGAGTTTAGAGTTCGGAACTCATGTTCTTCATTTGGAACTGGTTGCGATTAAAGGTGGCTTGGTAGGATCACCTTCTATCGGTGTCAATCAAAGGTGGTTCAATAATGAACTGCCTTCTCATGTGATCTATGGAAGGTGGTTCTTGAAAAACCACCTTCTTTTTTGGTTGAACCATTTTCCATCAATTTTTCATATCGATATACATGAGTTCCTCATTCGGAACTTGGCATGGAAGGCGGTTCCACAAAAAAAGGTGGAACCGTCTTTGTGGGCTGTCTTTAATCAGGCATCATTCGCTAGTGAGAGAAAGGCATAAAGTTAGGATTAAAATCATTTTTCAGATTTTAAAATAATTTTGGGGGTAGTAAGTAACTATGCATCAAATACTAGTATGATGTCACCATATGAAAACAACTTCCACTAGTGTCTTATTATATGGCTATACAAAACACATCTCTTCCATGGAAAAAAAGGTCTGGGCTTAAGTGTTTGATAAGTGATTTAACTTGCTCTTTTCATACATGAGGATCTGTGGCTACAATTTTTAGCTTAATGCAATTTTCACTCGATGGCTGGCTAAGAGACCAGTTGTCTCATATGAAAAAGATTCACCTTGCATATGATAACTCCCTCTTCATTCCACGAATGCTTGGACAAGTTTATTTTATTTCTTATGTATACCCCCCTGCCGCTCAGATTATGTGCTTGACAGGATAGCACTTATATTAACCCCACATTATTTGCTATGACATTGAATATGGCCTAAAGGCCTGGATCTGTGATTAACATATTGGCATTGTTGATATTGATGTTGGTCTTATTTTTCTCAGAGGGTTATTACTTTAGAAATTTCATCTGAAGAGCTATTGAATTCAAGGAATCCTCGATGTTTACTCAGTACACTAATATACGGCACATTGTATGATATTTCCAGCTTCATATGCTACGCGCTAAGGTTGATGATTCGAGTGAAAAGCTCATAAGAGACACTTCTTATGATATTTCTAGCTTCTTATGCTACACGTTAAGGCTGATGATTCGAGTGAAAAACTGATAAGCAGCACTCCTTGTGATATTTCCAGCTTCTTATGCTATGCACCAAGGCTGATGATTTGAGTGAAAAGCTGATAAGCGGAACTCCTTATGATATTTCCATCTTCTTATGCCCACGCGCTAAGGCTGATGATTCGAGTGAAAAGCTTATAAGTGGCACTCAATGTGATATTTCCGGCTTCTTATGTTACACGCTAAAGCTAATGATTCGAGTGAAAAGCTGAGCTCTGGGGCGAAAAAAGAAGAAAAAAGGCGCAGCCTTTCTTCCTTCCTTTGGAGGCCGATTTCTTCAAATTTCATCCACTTTCCACCGATGAATTATAGTTTAACGGATTCTACTCTTGATTCCGCATAAAATCATATGCAATTTGTGGCGAGTTCTTGATCTTAATCGGCCTTGGAGTAGGGTTTGAATACGGAAAAGGAGAGTTCTAGGCGGATCTTGATCGTGATTGTTGGGTTGTTCTCGGATCGGTCTCGGATTGGGGGTTGCAAGGGAGATCACATCGGTTTCTTGCACAATTCCTAGTTCGAGAAGGTGATTTGGTTGAAAAATCCAAACTTTTTTATGACTTGGATTTGGTTGCGCAAAGGTGTATAAAGGGTTTGATTAAAATTTTCAGCACACTTTTTAATCAAATTCCTACCACCTTCATCGGATTTAGCAAGGATTTGGCGATTCATAGTTGGAAGCATTTTGATCAAAATTGCTTGGAGGTCATCACGGTTTTCAGGTTTTTCGATTAAACCTTTTGCGGTTTGATTGTTTTTCAATTTGGCGCATTGTTTATGTGTTTTGATCCTGATTTGGGTGTTGGAGGTTTTCGGTTTTCAATTCATATAATTTGTTTTGAATCCGATAGATCATAGGGTTAGTTCGGCTTTGAATTCAAGCTTTGCGATTTGTTATTGCTTGTTTTCAATCCGATTTGGTGTTTAGTTGTTTATTGTTGAATCCGATCGGTTTGTGTTGATTCCGATCGGACTTTGCTATTTTCTGTGTAATTCCGATCGGTTTGGGTTAATTCCGATCGGATTTGTGCTGTTTTGTGTGTTTGCTTGTTCGAACTTCTTTGGTGAATCCGATCTGTCTATCGGAATTCACACTTTGGGGGTTTGGTCGCAATGGTGATTAACGGGGAGAATTCTACGGTTGACAAGAGTAAGCAAGGCCTGGCCGAGAGTGGTAGTAACAAAAGGCAAAATCAGCAAGTCCATCCGAGAGAATGGAATGATCCAAAACTTGAGAGAATGAGGCTATGGGATGATCCGGATATTCTCATGAATAAGTCGACTATTGAAGTTGTCGCGAACAATGGAGATAATGTTGATTTTGTGCTCACGGATGAAGAAATACATAAGGATCTCCATAAACCTTTTTTCGGATTCTTGGGTGTGTTTCCGGGCTTCTTTCTGGGAATGTTTGCAATTCGAACTCTACTGGTGACAAAGTGGAAGGTGCAGTGTAATGTTCAGAGCAAGCAGAATGGTTATGTCATGTTCAGATTTAACAGTGCTGAAGATAAAGATATGGTGATGAATGGTCCTGATCATTATCTCCATGGAAAGAAGTTGTTCATGATGTTAATCAAAGAATCTGGGCAGTATGATGCGACCATCCAGGCTACCAAGCCAGTTTGGTTAAGGATGGAACACTTGCCAAAGGCGTACTGGCACAAGAAGGCGTTGGAGAAAATTGCTACTTCACTAGGAGAACCTATCCTTATGGACAATGGTACTTTGGAGTTAAGGGGCTATTATGCACGTCTCTTGGTATGGATTGACACGTCAAAAAAGCTCAAGGAGGAGGTGAGCTTTCGAGTCCCAACTGGTGAGGTGTTTGTGCAAAAAATCATCTATGATTATTGCAGACCTTGGTGTACGAATTGTGGCGAAAGCTATCACCTCATGGAAGAGTGTGATGATTATTGGAATGCCAAGGAGACACAACAAATGAAGGCTACGGCCGAGAACAAAGATTGGAAGGCAAAGGGAAAGAAAAACTGGAGATCTCGCTTCAATGACCAAGTTTGGGTTCGGAAGATGCAAGCTGAAACCATTGGAGATACTCTAAGTTCAAATGCTATTGGAAGGAAAGAGCATGTGATCATTGAGGATGCTTCTTCGGACAATGAAGAGGTAGAGAGGCAAAGGAAAGGGAAGGGAAAATTGGTCGAAGATATTGTTAAGAGTATCGAGAGAGTTGGAAGTGTTCGGAAAGGACCTGGTATAACCATTCGGGGTAGGCAAGATGAAGCTGTGGTTGCGCTGCCCGCATCGCCAGCAACTGGACCTGCGAGCAAGGGTGCTGGAAACCGTGGCATTGGCGCTAATTTTGCCCAGGCAGCGCCTGAAGATGTTAGCGCTGGAAACCGTGGGAATGGCGCTAAACTTGTCCAGGCAGGCGCTGATGATGATAGCGCTGAAAATCGTGGAGTTGGCGCTAAGGCACAAGCAGCGCCTGGAGCTACTGGCGCTGGAAATCAAGCACAAACAGCGCGCGGCAGAAGCACTGAGCGCCAGAAATCCAGCACCCGTGTTACTAAGGAATCCGATAGGCAGCACCAAGCTTTTGGGGATGATGACAATCCGATTGATGGTGCTGGAAAATTGCCTAAGCAGATGGTTCATCCGGATGCTAGAGGCTCAAAAATTCCAAGAGTGCATAGGAGTAAGAGTAAGAGTAGACCTCCCCCCACCCCAGGGGCTTTGACAAGGTCTAGAAGTAAAAGCAGGACTCGTATAAATGAGCAAGGGAAGGGTTTTCAGAAACCTTTTCAACGTGTGCTATCAGCTACAAGGAGTCACTCTGACAGTTCTGGAAGTAAATCACTGGAAGGCGGCGGTCCGAAGCTAAAAGGGACCTCTGTTTCCCAATGAATACATCAGCAATGAATGTCAGGGGTCTATCAGCCCCTGTAAGGAGGAGGTGGGTGAAAAATATCATCTCCACAAATAGGGTTGGATTGTGTGGTTTGTTGGAAACGAAAATGGAGGATAAGGCTTTGCGAATTTTTTTAAAGGGTTTTAAAGGATGGAAGTTTACGCACAATTTTGAACTGTGGCAGAACTCGAGGATACTCATTATCTAGGATCCGAAAGGTTTCTTGGTTGACGTCCTTGGGAAGACTCCGCAATGTATTCATCTGAAGGTTCGTAATCTTGCTTCTGGTATTGAGTTTTTCTGTACATTTGTGTATGGACATAGTGAAGGACGCCTGGCGCGTTTACCACTATGGGCGGAATTGAAGTCATTTGGTGCTAATCTGAATTCTCCTTGGATGGTTCTCGGTGATTTTAATGCTATCCTTAGTGCTGATGATCATTATGGAGCTACTGTTCCCAGCTTGTATCCAATGAAGGAGTTTCAGGATGTTTGTGTAAAATGTGGACTCAGAGATGCGCCAGCTTTGGGTGAGCACTTAACCTGGCATAGTACGGATTGGAAGATTTGGAGGAAACTGGATAGAGTGCTTTTGAATCATGGATGGGATGATGCAGCGTGTCGCACAACTTTTCTGCCAATCTCGGCCCATTCAGACCATTCTCCCATGGTGGCAGATATGTCGCAAGAGATTGTCGGGAAAGGTAGACCTTTTCGTTTTCAGAATATGTGGTTAGGCCACCCGAATTGTGGGCAAATCGTGGAGGATTATTGGAATCCGACTGTTGAAGGGACTAAACAATTTTCGGTGGCCAGGAAATTATTTCGGATGAAAAACCCATTCAGGGAGTTGGGTAAGCGTGATTTTGACCATATTTCTGAAAATGCTAAGCGTGCGGATGCGGAGTACAATAAGGCGTTTGATGAGTTTGATGCTATGGTTGCTTCGGATCAGGATGTTTTGGTATTGCGTAATTTAAAGAAGCAAGCTATGCTGTACTATCTAGCAAAGTCTTCTTTTCTTGCTCAGAAGGGAAGGATAAATCATATTACGCAAGCGGACAAGGGATCAAAATACTTTCATACTATGGTCTCTGAAAGAAAAGGAGGGGGTATCCCAGCGATTACTGATGGTGAAAATCGAATTGTAACTTCTAATAGTCGCAAGGGTGAACTATTTGCAGACTTTTATAAGGGATTATTTGGCACTAGAAGAGATAGATTACCCACGGATCCTAATGTCTTTGGTGCGGGTAATAAGCTATCGGACATGGATAGGGCTTATCTAAATCAGGACGTGGAGGGTATTGAAATACAGCAGGCACTGTTTGCAATGACAGATGATAAGTCTCCGGGACCTGATGGTTATACGGCCGGATTCTTCAAGAAACAGTGGAACATTGTGGGTGAGGAGGTGACAACTGCGGTCCTGGAATTCTTTCGGACAGGTGATATTTTAGCGTAGCTTAATCATACTTCGGTGGCATTGATACCGAAGAAGCCTGATAATTTGAAAGTCAGTGATTTTAGACCTATAGCTTGCTGCAATGTGGTATATAAAGTCATCACAAAAGTTATAGCAAACAGGCTTGAGGGTATTTTACCAGGGATCATTGACCCTTGTCAGGGTGCATTCGTGAAGGGCAGAAGTATCTCGGACAATGTAATGTTAGCACAAGAATTTGTTCGGGGTTATGGAAGGGTACGCAATTCTCCTCGATGCATGATTATGGTGGATTTGCAGAAGGCTTTCGATACAATCTCTTGGGACTTCCTGGAAGAAGTTTTACTTGGACTGGGATTTCCCGAAAGACTGATTAATCAAATCATGCAGTGTGTGCGCACCTCTACATTCTCGATAGCAGTAAATGGTAAACTGTGCGATCACTTCCAGGGACAAAGAGGTATTCGCCAGGGAGATCTATTGTCGCCTCACCTGTTTGTGATTTGCATGGAATACTTCTCAAGATTGCTGAAAAGAAGAACGGCCTCTAGACATTTCACTTTTCACCCGAGATGTGAGGCACTTCGGATAACCCACTTGGCTTTTGCTGATGACCTCATGCTCTTTTCTAAGGCTAACACGAGTTTTGTACATATACTCATGGATGCCTTGAATGAGTTCGAGCACACTTCGGGTTTAGGGATAAATGCTGCAAAGTCAAAATTCTTTGGAGTCGGTATAAAGGAGGACTTGAGTTTCATGAGTATTTCTTGGGCGACATTCCCGGTTCGGTATCTAGGCGTGCCACTTGATTCTAGCAAGTTGAAGGTGACACAATTTGGTACTCTGCTAGGGAAGGTTGATTCGGAGATAGCAAAATGGAAGGGTCATACTCTTTCATATGCAGGTAAATTGGAACTTGTGAGATCAATTGTGGGAGGTATTGCAGGATTTTGGATACAGAATTTTATAATACAATCTACGGTAATGGATACCCTCGAACAAAAGTGCAAACGCTTTCTATGGGGAGGTAAGCATAAGGCAAAGGTGGCGTGGAAGAAACTTTGCACACCCAAATCTTTTGGAGGTCTCGGTCTGAGAGATTTCTTCACGTGGAACCGTGCTTCAATGGCTAAAAGGCTATGGGATATTCATTTGAAGAAGGATAGTCTGTGGGTTAAGTGGGTTCACTCGTTCTATCTTCATGAGCAAGACTTCTGGGGTTTAAATCCGAGGATTACTAATAGTCGTTTGGGAGAAAGATATTCGAGCTACTTTGGTGATCTTTGTAAGCTCAGGGATGAATTGTGCGCAATGTTTCATGGTAATACGCAAGAGGTAATTACCCATCTCTGCTTATGGTCTAGTTCAGGGAAGTTTACTAGTGCGGCTTACCTCCATATGCATAGCTATAAATATCCAGGTGTTTATGATCTTGGCCGATCAAGTGAAAAGGTTTTTAACAGTATTTGGCATGGTTTTGTTCCACCGAAATTCTCATTTATTGCTTGGTTGGCGGCAATAAAGAGACTACACACCAAAGACAAGCACCGATTGGAGGAAGGGGAAAGTATGGAGAGGGTTTGTTCTTTATGCCATCTGGAAGAGGAGACGAATGATCATTTGTTTTTCAAATGTGAGTTTTCCGAAGTTGTATGGGGGCGTATACGGACTTGGGTTGGTTTAAGGAGACGGACGAATTCAATTCCGAGTTCTATGACTTGGGTAAAGAGGCAAATTAAAGGTTCAAAAATGCGAAAGAAGTTTGGTATTTTGGCCTTAATTACCACGGTCTATCGCCTTTAGAGGGAAAGGAACAATGTGGTTATGGATGGTGCCCAACCAAGTTCTGAAAGAGTGGTGAAAATCATCATGAAGGATTGCTACATGGTGATGAATAGGCTATTTCCGGATGAACACTTGTTTTAGATGCTGACGCTGCTTGGAGGCTGTTGGGTGCTGTTCGCGTCGCACTAGGTGCTTCACTTTCCGGGTCTTGGTGCTTCAATTCTGGCGCTGTGCTGGGCGTCAGGCGTTGCGCTAGATTTTGCTAACGGTTTGAGCGATTGGTTGCTGGAGCGAATGCTGGACTTGCGCGTCACGTTGGGTGTTCTTGGCGCGGGAATTGGTTTTTTGGAGGCCGATGGATGCGGTTTTCTGCGCCGGGAGAGGGCTGCTTTGTGCTCGTTGGGACCAAGTTCTAGCTACGGTTCGGCTCGGTTTTCTTCTAGCGAGAGCAGTTTGTATTTCTGGAGGAGGCAATAGGTTTTAGAGTAAGGATTTACACTCCATTGCTCTTTCTCCTAAGCCTAGTTTTAACTAATGATTTAACGGTTATTTTTGCGCTTTATGCTCGCGCTACACTATGTGTTAAATTAGCATATAGCTGTCCATTTGCTCAAAATGGAGTGGGCGAGTACATACTCGCCCCGCTTGGTGCACGCGGTACAAGTGCATCCATTCTCACATCCTCAGGAGGTTGGTTGGATTGGGAGTTACAAAGGTTGGAGGCACGGCCTCATTGACCTTTGCTCATAAGATCAACTTCGGTGCAATTAGAGAATGCTAGAAGGCCAATAACATCCCTTTTTCTTCATCTTAGGGATGTATATGGTAGAAGCTGTTGTTCATCCGCGCCAGACAGGTGCTACTTGGACCATTGGCTTCAACTCTTCATGTGACATCCAAGACCCGAGACACACAATTCTCGGCTGCATTAGGATATTCTCATCATTCGACCTTGGATCTTAAGAACTTTCATCTTCGGTCCGGCTACTATATTAGTTCAAGACCCGAGACACACAATTCTCGGCTGCATTCTGGAATCGAAGTGAAGAAGGCCCCATTTGTTAGGGGTAGAAGCGGATTGTTTTGTCTATGGGTAGTGAGTTTGTTCTCACCTCATATTTTTGATTATTTTATAGCCTGTGTTTTTCCAGGTTGTTTTGTACTCCCTTTGCTTGATTATCTTGCTTAGGGTTGGTTGTGTTTTCTTAGGCAAAAAGGGGGGGGGGGAGGTTGAGTCTTGTCCTCCGGACCTGCACTCATCCGTTCCCCCCCTCACCACTCACGCACTTCACTCCTTAGGTTTACTATGTAAACCAAGGTTGGATTCTTTTGTATTTGGTAGGGTCCTTTTTGGGCTCTACCGTGGGTTCCACCGTCTATACTATTTACCTATTTACGTCGAGTGAAAAACTGAGAAACGGCACTCCTTGTGATATTTCCAGCTTCTTACGCTACTTGCTAAGGCTGATGATTCGAGTAAAAAGCTGATAAGCGGCACTCCTTGGGATATTTCTAGCTTCTTATGTCATGCGCTAGGGCTGATGATTCGAATGAAAAGATGATAAGCGGCACTCTTTGTGATATTTCCAGCTTCTTATGCTACGTGCTAAGGCTGATGATTTGAGTGAAAAGCTAATAAGCAGCACTCCTTGTGATATTTCTATCTTCTGATGCTACGCGCTACGGCTGATGATTCGATTGAAAAGCTGATAATCGACACTCCTTGTGATATTTCCATCTTCTTCTGCTATGCACTATGGCTAATGGTTTGAGTGAAAATATAATAAACGACACTCCTTCTGATATTTCCAACTTCTTATGCTACAGGCTAAGGTTGATGATTTGAATGAAAAGCTGTTAAGCGCCACTCCTTGAAACAATTCCAGCTTCGTATGCTAATTGATATGATTGATAAATTGAGTTGTATGCAGATAAGTTGCACTCCTTAAATTAATTATGATCTCGTATGCTAAGCATTGCGATTAAAGATTCAAGTTATACGCTATGCGCTGCATTCTTTATATTAAATCTAGATTTGTATGTTATGTGCTACATTTGAGTTACCTTCGTTTCAACATTTCTTATTATCACACCGCCCAAAAAATAAAAGAAATACAATATTCGAGAACAACAACAAATCAGAAACATAATATCAAACTTTGTATATTAGTACATGGAAACTACAAGGAAATTCGAGGTTCAACACTTTAAAGAACTAATTCTCCTAGCTTTTCCTTTAGCTGCTCAATTTCCTCCATTTTAATACCAGTCGCGTGTCAAAAGTTGCGCTCTTGTTCTTTTTTAGGTGGGTTTTATATCGTACGTGAAACGTTGCAATCAGGTTTTATATTGGAGGTGAAACGCTGTAACCAGCATTTAAATCGCATGTGAAACTCTGCGATAGGACTTTATATTGCAGGGGAAACACTACAACTAGCATTTAAACCACATCCATTTATCTACTTTACCATTTTTGCTCAGCAAATCATCATAATTAATCGCCTTACAATGGCTTAATTATAAATACTCCCAAAGGTAATGAAAGGTTCAACTACTCTCCAAACGAACGACAAAGAAAATTCATATAATTAAGATGACATCACAATTTCCCTCTAAAAGGATAAACAATATCCTCAGTTACCCGATTGCTCCCGTCTATGCCGCGTTCGATAGCCAAATAACAATGGGCTCCATAGTCACGGTCGAGGAGATCAAGGTCCTAACTCTTGCTTATGTCAAGTATAATAGCTGGAAAACCATAAGTTGTTCCCAAAAATGCAGATGAGAGAATCAAATGTTGAACAATATTGGTAACCAGAAGGGGACATTGTAAAACACATGATCTCTGTATGGTTATAGCAACTTTGGTAGCATATCAAAATACAAATTGCATGGATGAAAAAACTAGGATTCCATGACGACAAAGCCTTCCATGGTAGTGTACCCAAGGAGATCAACCACCTGCGAAAGTTAAAGGACACCCTCCTTGACTCCAGACTGATTATTATGGAATTATATGCCTAATGTTACATTTGACTATGAGATTTATAATCATGACATGTATGCTCATCGCTACATTTTAACCAACGGCCGGCTTAGCATTCGTACGCCTGGAGGGACATAATCCCAATCTACGTCAAGTCTAAAACTCTAGTGAAATTACTTCAAGCATACCTCTATAAATATTTAAATCCTGCAAAGCATCAAATAATATATTGCATGATATGCTACAATGATAAACTATCTCAAAGACTCCATGAGAGTCTCATTGATGGAGCTTTATCGAGAATTCCACCCCTGAGGTGAGAAATGTTATTTGCAAGATCTTCAAACATAGTATTTTGGGCTTCAATAGTCCCTCGAAGGCATTGATTACTTCCTCGTCATACTTTTTTTGCTCCACCATCTCATTAACACGAGCTTGAAACCTCCTTGTGTCATATGGTTACAACAAGATTCTAACTCCTCGTTTGCCTTTGTTAAATTTTGCTTAACTTTCATCAACTCGAGACTTCTGTAATCAAATGTTGACAAAACTTATCTAATGCCTCTTTCAAATTCATAAACTACGAATGCTACGAAAAGAAATTTATCATAAGGTGAAAATGAGATTATATTCATTAAAAATTTGATCAAAGTGTGAGGCATTAAAGGGAGAAGAGGAAACTCGTAAAATTTTATCTACACAAGGGTTGACCTCCTATTTGGCAACATGGCCAGCCAGGTCGGGAGGTATCGCACATTTCTCTCTAGTTTCAACAGCGGCATATTTTCCCTCCATGCGGCCTACCTGGACAACTGCAAAGTTATCTCTTGTAGCTGAGAGAGGCACTGTGTCGTGATCAGAAGCTCGAAACTCCTCGAAAATAAAGAGCTTCTTCAAGCCCCTAACAAAGTCAACGAGAGGTAGCTTCCTTCTACCTGGCTATCAAAAGGTTCTTAGCAGGGGGGTCGACATGCTTGGCCAGAAGCTTAGGCAAGCTCGTAGGCAAAAAGGCATCAGAATCCTTAGCCATGTTGTTACAGCCAGGTTTCTTCACAGTCCGAGCCAAGTCCAGGATCAAGTGCTAGAACTCCTTAGTCTTGGCCATCGTGGTTGTGTACGCATTTGAGTAAAGAATACTGGCACTAGCGTTATATGCATGCTTTAAGCTTTGCTTCTGAATCTCAAATTTTTTAGACTCCTCATTTTCGTAGGAAATACATGGCTCGGAAGCAAAGATTTCGAGAAACCCTTTGAGCGAGGAAGTAAAACTCGATATATTCAAGGATATGATATTTGTGATTAAGAGAACTAAGTAATTCCTATGATGTTGATGTATTAGAAGTTAAGTTGCTTCAAATACTCAAACATAATTACCATGCATTGAGTTCTTTAGGGGCTTTTGATAATACTCTTCTCATACTAGACTGCGGCCCAACAAGTAGTTAAGAATGGGCCAATGGAATCCATCTGGAGTCAACGTATGGAGTATTCAAGGGATGCGGTAATTAAAGAGATATTTATGTTAGAATTAAGTATTTCAATTACACACAGTTACTATTAGGGTTTTTAGCATATAAATACCCAGGGACATCTTTTGTGAAGATGGATTCACAATTATTCCTGATTACTAAAATTAAATACTGACTTTATCATCAGAGGGTTTTCCCCCCAAAGTCTCTCTAGGGGCTTTGTCTTGCATGTCATATCTAAGGATCTGGTGGTGCAGCTTCTTGAGGGTACCAAGATGCATCAATCGGTGATATGAAATAAAAATACCCTGGGTTGTCATTTTTCTCTGCAATATCATGAATACAGATTGCGTAACTTGTAAAGTATTAGTCCAACTTTGATGAGTACTAAAATTTATTGTGTCTGATTTCAATGCAAATTTGGTGGTCTTCATTTTCTGGGTACATGTGTGTTCAAGGATTTGACACTTGGTTCCTTGAAGGTAAAGTTGCAGGTTTGAGCATGGAGAAGTTGGATACTAAAGATATTGAAAAATCTGCACATGTGAAATTAGAGAAAATGGAAGCAGAAATTGAGGATGCTACCGATGGAGTTCTTTCTATAGTTCGCCAGCAATAACAGACATTTTCTAGTGAAAATGGCTCAGCAGAATCTGGGATGTCTCTTGTGAAAGAAGAAAATGCGGCGATTGCTATAACTTAATATTAATCAAGGTTGGTATCTTAAGAAATCAAGGTAGATATGCCAAAGGAAACAAGCTCAAAGAGCTGAAAGTTCAAAGGGAATAAAACTAGTTTTCAGAGCTGAAAGTTCAAAGGGAATAAAACTGGTTTGAACAAACTGGCTTAACTAATGAACTGAAAAGGTGATGTCTAGCCTTGTATAAGATAAGTAAAGAAGCATGCCAATTAATCTTCTATAAGGACCTGGATCATGCATCAAAGGTGAAGAGATATCCTTAATTTGACAAGAAGCATGCAATGGAGCTGCTACATCATTGATGTGAGACAAATGAAGATCAATGATCAAATTAGTAGTGTATTTTGTTTGACTTAGAAAAATTATAGCCTGAGATCCGGCAATTTCTATGTCCAAGAAGTACTTGGAATATCCCAAATATTTAATGGTAAAAAGGTTATGAAGATAAGTCTTGAATGCTTGGATTTCCTCCTCAAAATCTCCTGCAATCAGGACATCATCTCCTTCATATGTTGATTTATGCCTTTGTGAGATTCTTAGTTCATCCTAATTATTATGCTTGTGATAATAATGTGACCTGTTCTTGAATGTTATAATTGCATGAGTAGTACACTCCATTCACTCACACTCTAGTCTATATTCATGTTGGTGCAAATATTAATACCCCTCAGGGAAGAGAGACCTTGGATGTGATGCGGGTAGCAGGGTTTAGGCCCACGTGAGTGTACTCACTTAGGTTTTTTCCGAGTTTTACTGTTACGATGATAGCACACTAGTCTTAGCTAACTATTAAGAGTATTCTGAAGGGCTATGTGTAGAGATAGTGAAAAGTAGCTAGATAGGGTTGTAAGAGGTCCTAGTGTCATATATAAGGTGCTTACCTCCCCCTGCCTCATTTTTAGGCCTAGGGAGTGGAGCATTTATGGTGGAGTGCCCATGACGTAATTTTATGGGGGAGAAACATATCTACAACAACGGTCGGACCTTGGTGTACTCTTCTAATTACGGAGGTAGTGCCGATGGAAGATCGCAAGAGCACCCGACGTGACATGTATGGGGAAGTGCTGACCATCGACCACACTACGTGTTATGATCATTAGATTAGGTTGTCAAAATATCACACGTGAATGACTCGAGGATCGAAGCATATAATCAACCATGATACGCAAGCATTCCCCAAGTGTCTAGCTAATATAGTTTACGTGCCTTTTACTTGCATGTTCTTAGTTGCTAGTTGAAAAACCAACCCTTGCCCCCTTGTTTACTATTCTGTCTACTCCTAGCAACACGTACAGATTGACAACCTGAACGTGGTTGTGTTTAATTGACCGTTAGGCCCTAGCATTTCTATGGACATACTTGTTGCTTACCGCTTACCACCCTATCAATAGCATAGTAGTGAGTTGGGTGCATACTATAAATTTTATATTTGATCCCCTCCACTCAATTTTTAACGATGTCGGGTGGAGGAGAGTCATTATCTAAACTAACACTTGTTGGTGTTATTCACATAAACATGAAATATTTAGTCTTACAAGTTATACAATGCCAAATCAACAGCTCCGGCACCACGATGGCCGCAGAGCACCAGGCCAGGTAGTCAGGCCAAAATAAGAAGCTCTGGGTTATAATAGCCAACGAACTGCAGGTCGGATCATAAGCATCCAAAATTAACAACTCCAGCATCACGATGGCCGCAGAGCACCAGGCTAGATTTCCAGAACAAAATAAGAAGCTCTAGCTCACGACTACCACCAAACTGCAGGCCAAATCATAAATGCCCAAATTAACAACTTTGGCACCACAATAGCCGCAGAGCACTAGGCTAGATCGCCAGGCCCAAATAAGCAGCTCTGGCTCACGACAAGTAGCAAACTGCAGGCAGGATCCTAAGCGACAACTCCAGCACTATGATGGCCATAGAGCACCAGACCATATTGCTAGTCCAAAATAACTAGCTTTGGCTCATGTCAGCCAGCAAATTGCAAGTCGGGTCCCAAAGCTAAAAACAAACAACTCGTGCTCACAAGAAGGAATGGTATTGCTATATATATAACTTGTCTTCCTTGAGATATATATGCAAGGTTATTCCATATTTACATGCCATTGTCATTTAAATAGATGTGTTATATAATGGTTGATAAGTTGACTTAGGCAATAGTTGTTTGAAAATAACTTAAAACAAACCCTCTCGAAAAAAAGGAGGAGATAGAGAGAGAGAGAAGGGGAGGAACGCATTATTGGCAAAGAAGTGATGCATTCTGTTTTCATCTCAACTAACACATGTTAGTGTTATCCACTAATTTGGAACATGATAGCATGAAATATTGTGTCTTATGAGTTCGGCAGCACATCAGAAAACAAAGGTAGCTTCTTAAAGCAAAAGCACACCTAGCCCACGCAGGCAGGGAGAAGCAAGTCAACCTTCACATGCCAAAGTAACACTACAACAAACAATACCTATTACCTCGGTTTTTTAGGGATTTTTACCTTGGTTTTTTGCCCCAGTTCAAAACCAAGGTAAAAAGTATCTTTTACCTCAATTTTTAGACCAGGGTCGGCAGATGTTACGTACAACGTTGCTCCTAGCAATATGACCGACGATACGATACAATATTTGCAACATCGTTCAGATAAACATCAAGATTGATCTACAACATGTCACATGCTTTAACCAATGTATTTGACATAGTTTTTAGTTACTTTGGGTTGGCGGTTTGGTGACATTAGTTGAGTTTACATGACAAGGGGTTCAGACAACCATGTTTGTCTTTCTATTCTAAATCTAGCATTTTGTATGCTTAATTAGTGATTCTTGACATCTCGTGTTCACGAGCTTCTTGGTCTTCATTATGAGTACCTTCAGTAGGTCGACCGTGAATGCTGTTTGTTGCATTACATTCTTGCGAAGGCCATTTTCTTTTAGATGTAGAAGATTTCAAGGCCATTTTCATTTTAATGGTAGCAGACGAAGGCCACAAGCATCAATACATGGTAGTAGATGAGGGCCATGAGCATCAATACATGGTATAAGAAGATTAAAGCCAAATATAGGCGGCTTCGAAGTTCGAGGCGGTCAAAGGAGGAAATGGTGAATTGAGGTCATAAGAATGTTGACTTATTCTAAGAATGATCCTGGAAGAATTAGCCTTCAAAGCTGGTTCTATTGAATTTGTCTTCTCTAGTACTACAAAATTGACTACTAGAACTCCCGATTTGGACTTACGGTTCACCCGTGACAAGCAAACAAAGCTTAGCCTACAAAGCACCAGCTGCCGGTCACAGACTGCGCATGGTCAAGCACCAGCAGCCCATGACAATCTTCACGGCCCGAACTACACAAGAATCTAGGGGTTCTATGAAGACATGCACGAGACCAGCACGAGACCAACACAAGACCTTCGTGAGGTAAGGCGTCGGGCTGTGACAAAATCACCGGGCCGTCAAGCAAGGGGTGGAGAGTTGAAGAATTTTTCTACGTGTGGAGCCGGTCTATGAAAACCTTCATGGACCGTGAGAAGACTTCTAAGAAATACCACAAACTGCTCGCAATCCGTGAAAACCTTCACGAGCCGTGACAAAATTTCTAAGCAGAAGCTACAAGCTGTTCGCGGTCCATGAAAACCTTCATGTGCCGTGCGAAAACTCTGAGCAAAAATAGCATGTTTCTTATGGTCCGTGAAAAACTTCAAAGACCATGGCACAATTATAGCTTCCTGGACCTCGGCTATAAACATTCATGGATTGTGGTAGATCTGGCGTCTCGTGGCTATGCATGCTTCACGGATCGTGGCATTTGTGCCAGTCCATGAAACCTTGGTGGCTGACCTTGGGTTTTGCTACCTTTGGCCTATTTTGGGCCTATTTTCAGGCCCAATCTCCTACTACTATATATAGGACCCTAGTCTAGTCATTCAAAAAAAGGGATCATATTTGGAAACACATTTGGAGATGAGAGAGCTTGGAGAGAAGGAAGGAGTTCCTTTTGTAGGTTTTGTAATATTTTCTTTTCTTTTCTTCTTTCTTTATCCAAAAGATGTGGAATTCAAATCTATATTTGAATTCCATGTCTAGGGAGTAGTTAGATAAGCTTGGGATTCATTTTGCCACTTGGTATGTTTTAAATGCTTTATGAGATTCATTAGATTCATCTCATCTTTGTGTTTATGATATTACTGTGATTGTTCTTGAATGTTATAAATGCATGAGTAGTACACCATATATAAGCACACACTTTGGGATATACTCATGTATGGTACAATTATTGATGCCCCCTTGGGAGGAGAAACCTGGATGTTAGAATGGATGGAGGAGAATGTGTCCGAGTCGGTATGTGTACGGGGGATTCGAGAATGGTCTGATCTACTTGCTGTCGCACCAGTCTTAGCTGACTTCATAATTGTTGTACGAGAGGTTGCGGGTAGAGATAGTGAATTGTAATAAGATAGGTGTTGTGTTGAAACCCTAGTATCACGGATAAAGTGCCTACGAACCTTGGGCCTAACATATATAGGACCCGGGAGGAGTAGCTGCATTCATGGTGGAAGCCCGGGATGTAATAGCACGGGGGAGAAATAGATCTGCAACGATGATCGAACCTTATTGTATTCCCCTAATTACGATGGTGGTGCCGATGGAGGGTTGCGAGTGCACCCACCGTGACAGGTTCGGGGAAGTGTATACCATCGGCCACACCACTTGTTGTGAATACACTGATAGGTCTTTTGTATGTCTATATGTGAATGAATCGAAGATTGAAGCATTAGAACTACCATTTTCCTAAATGATTCACATGTGCTTAGTATAAATAGAAATAGTTTTCTTGTTTGTCAATTGCATGCTTGTAGTTGTTAGTTGAAAACACCAAACCCCACCCCCTCCCTATTTGCATGTATACACTACTAGTTGTTCCTCTCATTCGTGCGGATTGACAACCCACATGAGGTTGTGTTTCTAACTAGTACTTGATCCCTAGCATCCTTGTGGACAAACTCAAGGCTTGCCGCTTACTACCCCTTGGTAACTTATCAATAAGAATGGGTGCAGAATATAAACATCTATATTTGATCCGTAAGTCCCACGGCTCATGTTTTAACAACAACCAGGTTGGAGGCAGGTTAAAGATACAAGACTAACAACGTTAGCTATACCAACAAGACAAGCAATGTGAGATCAAAGTCTACGACGTCATTCCAGTGGACGTCGTTCTAAAGAACAACGACATTGCTCAATTTGGTGCACCAATGTCGTGTGCATGCTAACGTGGAATGACGAATAATATGGTGTCATTTTTAATGGGCAATGTCGCAAAAAACATTACACGCCAGCTCTACATGCAACATCACTTTTGTGTAGCATGAGCCCCGATAAATGCGATGTTGCAAATTAGTCGTGGAGAGAACATTTTGGTGAATATTATAATATTAAATATATGATGAAACAAACAATAGTTCGTCGATAGCCATTACATGTCATTTAGTATGGAATTACTCTAGACATGGTTGAACATCATACAACAATCAATTGTCATTAAATTCATGTGAGAAAATTAACTATGAAATGTTTAAATCCAAAAAACTAGCTATAACATATATTACAAATACATGTTACAATATATAATAGTTCATGAGGTTGATATTCAATTTAAACAATAAATGTATTGAACCACCTTATTGTCTACATTGTGAGACATTAAAACTGTTAGGGCAAGTGGTTAAATGACTACTCATCCATGTACTATCCATCGATAACTCTCATTGTCCTATTACACCCAATACACTAGAAAAATATTATGTTAGAATTGTGCAGTCCCGAATTGAAAAAAACAAAATATAGTCATACTTAAAGGACGTGAATTTCAACATGGAAAAAAATGAATATGGGCAGAAGTGACGTCGCACATTAGAGTAATTGATGTTGCTAAGGTAGATCTAAGTGCGACATTGGACATTTAAGATATTTCATGCTTTTTATTGACATGTGCATCGTCGGTCTTAATTAGGGTGTACATCGCAAAGGCCGACTAACAGTGACCGGCGTCGCACATTCATATTGTGTTCATGCGAAAAAGTAATTATTGTACACAATAAGCCCTAATCTAAGCATTTTTAAACATTCCTTAAAAATATGGGATCATCTTGGAAACAAAAACAATATACACTATATAACATGTAACACAATCATCATACATTATGAAAATACACAAGCTTTGATCAATGAGAAAATGACATATAGAAGGTATGGTAATTAAATTGCTAAATTAACATTGAATGTATGGAAAACTACCTCAATTAATTTGAACCCGGAGATGCTCCATCATCGGACACTTGTTGATGTTTGGGGGAAAAAATTTGATTGAGCTCTTAAATTGTTGTATTAATGGTGTGGGTGGAGAGGATGGTGTGTTGTAGCTAGGGTTCGGAGAAAGTGTGTTATAGATGAAAAAAAGGAAATGGCGTTGGTATTAATGACCTGAAATTTTAGTGGGGGAGGGATTTTGAATGGGTAACGTCGCAAAAAAATACTGATGTTATATGTGACGTCGGTTTGGTCGTAGCTTTATCGGTATATGCAACATTGGTCAGGTGTTGTATCTTTATTGGTTCGTGCGATGTCGCGATATGAATCATGGAGAAATTGGTTGTCGTACATTATTATAGTATTTACTTTATGATGAAACAAAAAAACCTTGAACTTAAATTACCAATAAATGTCATAATATATTCAAATACATATGGTTGATGTGAAAATGAAAGATTAATTGTATTTAACATCCATTGCCTACGTCGTACGGCATTCAAACTAATACTGGGATTAGGGAAATAAGTAGTCCATGCTAAAAGTCCATCGATAACTCTTTTTTTTTCCAATTAAAACAAACACACATGAAACAAAATTTATGTCAGAATTCGGCACTCCTAGAATGATGTACACATAATATTGTCAAGTGCATGTAACAATAATCTAAACATGGAAAAAGTACCTTTAATGACATAAAAGCGGTGTCGCTTGGTTGTTAAAGCGATGTCGATCAAACCGTTAGAGGTGCGACGTCAGACATTTAAGATAGGGATGTCAGTTCTGGACAATGAGACGTCGCTCAACATTCGGCTCTATATCGTATAGGGCGATGAACAAAGTGTGATGTCGCACATTCAACCTGTGTTAAAACGAAAATTTGATTATTGTCCACAATCAGCAATAATCTATGATTTTTTCCACAATCCTTACAAACAAGACATTATTTTGGAAAGACAAACATTGTAAATTATATAACATCTAACATAATCATCATACTCCATGAATATATTCAATGATTGGTCAATGTGGGAAAAAACATATACAATTAAGGAGATGCTAAAATGAGCTACCTCAATTATTTGAACCCGGAGATGCTTCATCCTAGAATAATTGTTGATATTCGATAGAAGAAATTAGATTGGGCTCATTAGTGTTTGTAATGGTGTTAATGGAAAGAATAGTGTGGAGTTGTGTGAAGAGCAAATGTGTTGGAGATGGGAAATGATTATGTTGGTGCTGGATATTATTGTAATGAGATGGGTTTGGGGGGAAATTTTGGTTCAAAAATTTGGCTTAAAATTTCAGTTCCCGCTGAAATTTTTCAAAAATTAGCTTTAAATTTCATAAAAAAACCTAGAATATTAAATTTCATGCGATTCTACGTGGTGGAAATTACCTTTCTTATAACACTTATAGTTAGAGTACTAATGGAGCCATCAAATTCTCGAACACTCAAACACTCAAATGCTCGAGCTCGGCCACCCTGGAGCCATCAAACTCTCGAACCATCAAGAACTCAAGCACTCGAGCCTCGAACCGTCGAGTCTTGAACAGAATACCTAGAGCCCTCGAGCGCTGGTGCCCACGAGTGTTATAGCCCTCGAGAAATGGAGCCCTCGAGCTCTGGAGCCCTCAAACTGGATTTCTCAAACACTTCAGCCCTCAAACACTGGAGCCCTCGAGCACCGGAGCCCCCGAACACTGGAGCCCTCGAGCACCGGAGCCCTTGCACACTGGTGCCCTCGAGCACTGGAGCCTCGAACTGTGAAGATACTGGATCCCTCGAGCAATGAAGACACTAGACCCCTCGAACACTAGAGCCCTCGAGCTCTGGAGCCATCAAGCACTGAAGCCACTGAATCCCTCGACCACTGGAGCCTTGAGCTGCTGGAGCCATCGAGCACTAGAACCCTCAAGTACCAAAGCCATCAAGCTCTGGAGGCCTCGAGCACTTGGAACAGCCCTCGAACTCCTCATGCACTCGTGCCCTCGAGCACCCATGCCCTCGAGCTCTGAAGACACTGGATCCTTCGAGCACTGAAGACAGTGGCTTCCTCGCGCACCGGAGCCCTCGAGCTCTGGACCCCTCGAGCACTAGAGCAGGCCTTGGGCTGGAGTCCTTGTGCACTCGAGCACTCGAGCACCCAACCCCTCGAGTCTTAGCTACATCGAGTTGTGGAGCCGCCGTCTCACTGGATACCTCGAACATCTCCAGCCCTGACACCCTCGAGACATCTTACATTCGAACCAATCCACACTCAATCACTCGAACCCGGAACCATCGAACTTCGAGCTCTCAAGACCTCAATATCCCAAATACTACATCCTCTCCTTTTGGATCACTAGTCCACTAGTTTTAGATCTTTCTTTTGAAGGCAACGATATTGCCTTACCGATGTAAATTTCTCAAAAACATCATTGTACATCTTTTGGTTCTAAATAGGTTTGGGGAACCTAATAAATATCCCCCACCTCAGGGTGCATTAAAAAAAAGACTCCAAAAAGCCCTATTAAAAATAATATTAGTAGCGATTTATTTAAAAAATACTAATGGAATACTCCAAAAATGATGGACGATTAGCCCAGTTCCGGGATGGTACCCCTTGCCATCCCCCAGCCAAACTCATGATCACCATTAGTCATTACAAAGAAACTGGCATAATCCCATAGTGAATTCCACAGGTTCATCCTGAATGAATCCTGTATGCTTATAAGTAATCATCTGCAATTTACTCTACACAATGTACTAGCGCTAATGGTTTTATTGATGAAACTTTATTGCTTTTTAATTTCATAAAAAACCTAGAATATTAAATTCCATCTTATTCTACTAGTGGAAATTATCTTTCTCATAACACTTATAGTAAGGGTATTAATGGAATACTCTAAAAATGACGAGGAATAACCCCAGTTCAGGAACGAGACCCTTGCCAACCCCCACTCAAACTCATGATCACCATTAGTCATGAAAAAGAAACTGGCATGATCCCATAGAGAATTCCACAAGTTCATCCAAAATGAACCGTGTATACTTATATGTAATCATCTACAATTTACTCTACACGATTTACTAGCGCTTAAAATTTTATGGACAGAATTTAATTAGCTTTTAATTTCATGAAAAACATAGAATATTAAATTTCATGTGATTCTACGTGGTGGAAATTATCTTTCTCATAACACTTAGAGTAAGGGTATTAATGGAATACTCCAAAAATGATGGACGATTACCCCGGTTCACGGGCGGGACCCTTGCCACCCCCTAGTCAAACTATTGATCACTATTAGTCATTCCAAAGAAACTGGCATGATCCCACAGAGAATTCCATAGGTTCATCATGAATGAAATCTATATACTTATAAGTAATCATCTATAATTTACTCTACACAATGTACTAGTATTGTTAAATTTTGATGAACAGAATTTTATTAGCTTTTAATTTAATGAAAAACATAGAATATTACATTTTAAGTGATTCTACGTGGTGGAAAAGATCTTTCTCATAACACTTAGATTAAGGGTATTAATGGAATACTCCAAAAATGACAGACGATTACCTTGGTTCGTGGGCGGGACCCTTGCCTTCCCCCAATCAAACTTATGATAATCGTTAGTCCTGACAAATAAACTGGCATCGTCCCATAGAGAATTCCACAGGTTCATCATGAATGAACCATGTATACTTATAAGTAATTATCTACAATTTACTCAACATGATACACTAGTGCTTTTTAAAATTAGATGTACGAAATTGTATTAGCTTTTAATTTCATAAAAAATCTAGATTATTGGATTTCATGTGATTCTACGTGATGGAAATGATCTTTCTCATAACGCTTATAGTAAGGGTATTAATGGAATACTCCCAAAATGACGGACGATTACCCTGGTTCGTGGACCGGAAAACCCTTACCATCCCCCAGTCAAACTCATGATCTCCGTTAGTCATGACAAAGAAACCAGCATGATCCCACGGAGAATTCCACAGGTTTATCCTGAATGAACCATGTATACTTATAAGTAATCATCTACAATTTACATTACACGATGTGCTAGCACTTTTTAAAATTTGATGGACGGAATTTTATTAGATTTTAATTTCATAAAAAACATAGAAAATTAAATTTCATGTGATTCTACATGGTGGAAATTATCTTTCTCGTAATGCTTATAGTAAGAATATTAAGGGAATACTGTAAAAATGACGGACAATTACCCCGGTTCACGGACAGGACCCTTGCCATCCCCCAGTCAAACTCATGAGAATGAGATTTAGATTACTGGGGAACTTCACTTTTTCATTTTGTCCTCCCCTACCATCTTAGAGGGACCTAAGTGTAAAAACTGAAAAGTTCACAGGCTATGCTAAAATTGATTCCGATCGAACTGGGCATTAGTATAGTTCATGGAGAATTAAAAAGTTAAATTAGAAGTATATAATATAAAATTTCTCATTTTGAAGGTCAAACGCGAGCCCAGATGACATGTTAGAGGGCTAAAATGTGAGGCCTAATTTTATAGGCACTGACTTTAGTCTTTTGTCGGTTTCATGTCGCTAAAATAAAATAACATGCGACCTCGCACGAGGATTGGTCAGACACTGGCCAATTCCTATGCTACTGGGTTGTAATGGTGAGGCCCACATTTATATCAGTCAACGTCGCACAACATTTGGTATGAGGTTAGTAAGTTCGACTGAGATGCGACATCGCATAGCCCTAGGCAAAAGTCACAACGCTTCATAATGAATGTATAAATGGAGCCCACCTCTCATACATCACTTCAAACTTTCTGTATTCTCTCAAATTTCAACACTTCTCCCTGCCTATCTTCTAAAAGGTATGGTTTCCACATGTGGTTACATTACTTTTGTTTTTATTTATCCTTGAAATTGTATGTATTTGGATTAGGGTTTGAATATGCTAATTGTTTTAAGTTTTGAGGTTTCTATGGTTTGGGGTGCTAGAATATGGTTTTAGGGTGTTATAATATGGTTTTAGAGTGTTGGAATATGGATTGGGGTGCGACAACATAGTGTAAGGGTAAAGTTTCTACCGTTGTTAATTGTTCTCTACTTGAATGCGATATCGCTAACAAGTCGGTTGTGCTTTTGTTGTACTGATTCTTAGGGGACGTTGCCATCGTGTTTTCTATAGATTGCCAAATTAATGCAACCTCACACCCTCATCCATTAACCAATCGATTATACCAATGCTTTCGTGATGTCGCCCTGAGTTGGTCAACAAAATATATTTTATGTCTTTATTTCCCATTGCATGACTATCATAACATTTAACATCCTTGACAATATGAATTACAAAAATCATGGCTAACAATGTTGGTTCCAGCCGTGAACTTTCTAGATTTTGTTTCTAATTTGTGAGAGTGTGAACTTTCCTTGACTTTGAACGTTAGTACAATGTTTTGGTATGTTTCCAAAGGGTTTTTGTTTTATTTCAAGTTGATGAAGCCTCATTTTTTATGGTTCGATGTGTTTCTTCCCGTACTTACCTGTGATATCAATGACATTGGTAGTCTGTCTGATACAGTTCAGCTTATGCGATACATGTGCGACATCGCGCATTTTTTTATAGTTGTTCATTCTTCAATTTTGACATCGGATGTATCTAGGTCTGACATTCTATTTGCTCGAATTGATACCGACTTTGCATTATGACCTCTAAATTTACTTTGGATTTCTCGATGCAACATTGGTTTTGTGTCGGTTTATTGTTGGTTTACCTGACACAAAACCGAGGTCGCATTTACATGTCGACCAAATCACTGCTTTGTACTAAGATGCACCTGCGATGCTTGTGGCGACGTGGCACCTTGCATTCCTGAGTGTGGTTTCGCACTTCACATTTTCACTTTTCACATTAAACATCATTTGATGGTTATTGATAGCCCATGTTTTGACTGCACTTTGAAGCAGCTGAATTTTGGGAAATTACCAACTTTGGTAAAGCTTTTTAAATAATTTTATTTGTTAACAATTGCATATATATATATATGTGTGTGTGTGTGTGTGTGTGTGTATTTCTAATCAATATTTGTTACGGTGACTTAGTACATCTCATGGGAGATTTTACCACTACTGCCGACTGAGAAGACCCCCGTAGTGCTGTGGTGCTATGGGACAGAGTGGCACATGAACTACTTGGGGGTGGGAGGGTCAAGGCCCTTTCCCCAAAGGGTTTTGGAAAGTTCCTTAGGGGAAACACATACGCATCGGAGACATCTTGTTCTTCAAGGTGATACAAGCTAGGGGGCCAATCATCTTCAAGGTCATCATTATCCGAGCTGATTGGGTGTATTGTAATTTCAGTCATGTTGGAACTAAGACAGTTCTTATTCGAATTAAATTATGTACTATATTTGTAAGGTTATTTTCACGAATCCCGTTTTTATAATTATTTGTCTATCTTATTTGAACATTGAACAAAAGGGGTACTAGTTGTGTTTAAATTATGGCAGAATTTGTAGGGTGTTTGTAGCACAATGATTCCTAGCAACTGATGTGCCTAACTAACCTTAATTTTACACTCCCCCAAATTAATCTGATGACGGGATATTAGGAGGAGAGAGACGCCAAAGACAACGGAGAAAAGCGCACGACCTCCATTTTATTGTATTTCATTTTCTTCTGTCACAGTCAAATTATTTACTTTAACTTGTCTTTATGTATATGCGACTTTGCTAATTATTCGCAATACCTGACGGCATAAATGACGAATCTAGCAAAGTCGGGCAAGCTTTTCAAAGAATATATGGGACGTCGCACGTTATTCGGTAACATTATTTACTTACTTTTTTAACCTTTTACTTTGGATTAAATAATAACCGAGGTAAAAAACTAATTATTTACTTCGGGTTTTTTTATAACTGAGGTAAATAATATCTTTTACTTTGGAAAAAAACTTAGGTAAAAGAACTTTTTACCTCTGTTATTTGGTGTTAACAAAAAAACCAAGGTAAAAGGGACAAAGTAATAGGTCTTGTTTCTTGTAGTAAAATAAAAGGTCCCTCACAATCAGTGTACGCTCTTCATTTCCAAGCTTCCCGCAAATACCAAGAGTCTCTCCACCCTTTTCCTCTTCTCCTTTGACAAAGGTATGAATTTCTACTCTTGTAGTGCCTAAGTTTTTGTAATTGTTACTTCACCTTGATTAATTAATCTATGCTTTTTGTATAGGTTGTATTCTTGGTTTTCTAGTTCTTACTATGATTTGTTAGAGTGTTAATTTTTGTTACATGTAAACCTAGGTATTATGTTCTTGTTTGTTTTAGGACGTTTTAGTGTAATATTTTCTCCTTAATGCATGTGTTTTTGCTGGGTTTCTGTGATTTTTCCCATTTTTGTCTCTGACGCATGTGAAGTCGGTCTCTATTTGTGCATCATTCGATTTGTGCATGCGACGTTGCACATTCTTATTTCAAGTTATGCATAAGCCGTCGCAGTAGTATCAATGTATACATCAATATTACCGATGTCTTAGCAACTTCGCATGTAGGCATTTAAGTTAACTTAATGTTTATTTTTGCAACCTCGTTTTATCGACAGTTATGATATCGGTCTTGCCGACTCACCGGCGACATCGCTGGTGCATGTCGACACTACCACTGGTTCAGACCTGTATGTTCCTGCGACACATGATCAACGTTACACGCTGTTCTTATAAGGATAGTTTGCCCTAAACATATTGTTCACTTCTTATACAGGACTAATGGTTGTTGAAGGATCTTCTAGGCGCATCTTTTTCTAGGTATTTTACCATTTTACATACATATTTACTAGTACATATGCACACTTTTATTGAGATTAATTTTGATTTGTATTCATTTTTACAGCTCTCCTCACAAAGGAGAAACCCTGAACCAGTTGCGTTAAAGCTTGAAGACCATACAATGGCTATAGAAAACCCGCATTTCCACTACACATTTAAGCAGCAAAATTTTGGGAAAGACCCAACTTTGGTAAGGACTAAAACTTGCAAATTATTAAAATCATGAAATTATTTGATTTTCAGTTAATAATATTTGTTTATAATTTCACATATATAATATATATATATATATGTTCATAACGATTTTGTTTTTTTGATTAGTACATCCCGATTGAAATTGTACCATTTATGCAGAATGAGAAGACCCCCGTTGTGCTGAGGTGCTATGGGAAAGAGTGGTGTATGAACTACTTAGGGGCAAGGGAAGATCATGGCCATGTCCCCCAAGGGTTTTTCCGAGTTCCTTTTCAACCTGTGTATTGGAGACACCTTGTTCTTCGAGATCTTAGAAGCTAGGGGGCAGATTGTCTTCAAGGTTGTCATAATTCGAGCGAATTGAGTTTATTGTAATTTCTTTTCTAATATTGAGACTGAGATATTTTTTCAATTAATATTCGAACTATTATGTACTAATTAATTTGTAAGAATATTTTCATGATTAATTATTTCTAATAATTTTACTACCTTATTTGAACAATATGTAATTGACTATATGTGCGATTTGATCTGTGCGTGATTTTTAAAAACATTTCATCCGCGCCATTCAACACCATTTTCTACAATCTTCTAATTAAAAAACATTAAACAAATACTTTTGTGCACACGGAATCAATCACTTTCATAAAATAAACTGATGATGGGACATTAAGAAGAGAGAGAAACGCCAAACAGAGAAAAGCATACCACCCCGACTTTCTTTTTAATTACCTTTTATTTTTGACACCTTCAAAATCTTTTCATGTTGGTTGTGGTTTTACCTATCATTCAACCATTTTCAATCGTAACATAACAAAATAGGCCTTATTAAAATTAAAATTACAAATCATAACATAACAAAACTTAACAAAAGTCAGCATTTTTCATAGTCAATCCTTCTCAACTTTATCATCTAAAAGTTCTATCTTTAATTATATGTGACGTCGATGTTTCATCTCACGCTCTTTCAGTGACAACGAGAGAATACTCAATTTTGGAAACAATTTAAATACTTCCACGCAAAGTCGCAGGCTCATCGGTAACATTATTTACTTCATTTTTTAACCTTTTACTTTGGTTCAAATAATAATCGAGTTAAAAACCAATTATTTACCTCAGTTTTTATAATCGAGGTAAATAATATCTTTTACTTTGACAAAATTAAAAACTGAGGTAAAAAAACTATTTACCTCAAGTTTTTTACCTAAGCAAAAAAATCGAGGTAAAATAGGCGAAGTAATAGGTTCAGTTTCTTGTAGTGTAAGCATCATCAACTTATAACAGCTAGAGACCTACAAGCTAGAATTAACAGGCCAAAGTAAGAAGCATTAGCTTTTAACAGCCAGAGACATGCAAGCTAGAAGTAATGGGCCAAAATAAGAAGCTCTGGCTTACTACGGCCAGACACATGCAGGCCAAGAGCAACAAGCCAAAATAAGCAGCCTCAGCTTACAATAGTCATGGAACCATATGCCACCAACTTCAGGCTGGTGAAAAGTAAAGAAATCAAGCAATCAAGAGCAAAGTAAAAAAAGCAAGCAAAAGACAGGCCAGAAAGATGCCTTCCCTACTAGCACTTACACGAAAAAAAGAAGAGATGATACGAGTAAAATCCAGAAAAGGATGGATACATTCCACCTTATAACATTAAACGAGAAGAAGATGAAAAGCACCTCTGGCTGCCGATAGTCGGGGAAATGCATGTCCCAGCCAAAATATTCAGGCAAATGATAAGCACCTCCGGTCACCAATGGCCAGGAAGGTGCAGATCACAGCTAAACTCGTTAGGCAGATGATAAGTACCCTTGGCCGCTAATGGCCATGGAGGTGCAGATCCCAGGTGAACTCTTTAGGCAGAGGATAAACACCCCTGGCCGCTAATGGCCAGGGAGATGCAGATCCCAGCCAGCCTCAATAGCCTGTCTTGGATACTATTGGCTTTGCACAACTATGAGGAAACAAGGTAAATTACTCTCAGAATGACAAGATGCACGACTAACTTTATATGGTCAGAGAAGCATTGCCCATAATGTAGAATTTGGTAAGAGTCAAGGACATCCCGAGGAAATCCCACATACGTCACTGGAAGGGAGAGATTTTGATCGTGATATAGAAGGTCCACACGCAGAGCCCATGTCGACATCGGCAGGGTTGCAAGTACGACCCTGGAAGAATATCTTCAAGGCCACGATGCAGAGTCCAGGCCAACACAGCAGGGCATGGCGCATGGATTTTTCAAAGATTTATAAGGCCAAAACGAGATATTTTTGTCGTGATTTAGAAGGCCAGGACGCAGAGCCCTAGTTGACACTAGCAGGGTTGCAAGTATAACCCTGGCAGAATGTCTTCAAGGCCACAATGGAGAGTCCATGCCAACATAAAAGGCCGCGACACATGGATCTGGAAAAGGTTTATAAGACCAACATGAGATATATAGATAGTGATTTAGAAAGCCCGGCCGCAAAGCCCAAGTCAACATCGCCATGGTCGGAAGTTCAACCCTGACATGATATCGTCAAGGCCACGATACAGAGTCCAGGCCGACACAACATGCTGCGATGCATGGATCTGGAAAAGATTTATAAGGGTGAAAGGAGATATTTCTGTTATGATTGAGAAGGCTGGGGTGCAGAGCCCAGGTCGACACTGGCACGATCAGCAGAATATTGTTAGGGTCATGATGCAAGTCCGAGCCAATATAGCAATCTACGATGCATGGATCTGGCAAAGATTTATAAGGATGAAATGAGATATTTTGGTCATGATTTAGAAGGCCTGGACGCAGAGCCTAGGTCAACACCGGCAGGGTTGCAACACAAGACCCTGGAAAAACATCTTCAAGGCCACGATGTAGAGTCTATGTGAACACAACAGGCTACGATGCATGGTTCTTGTGAAGATTAATAAGGCCAAAATGAGAGATTTTGGTCATGATTTTAAAGAACCGGACGCAGAGCACATGCCGAAACTAGCAGGGTCGCAATGCATAATCCAGGTAGAAATTTACGAAGCTGCAATGCAGAGTCCACACCTACACAGTAGGCAGCGATGCATGGTTCTTATAAGGCCAAAAACACAGATTTTTTCTTGATTTAGAAAGCCTGGACACAAAGCCCAGGCCGATGCCAGCAGGATCCCAATGCATGACCAAATCAGAAATTTACGAAGCTGCAATACAGAGTCCAAGCCGACACTGCAGCTAGCGATGCATGGTTCTAATAAGGCCGAAACAAGAGATTTCTGTCGTAATTTAGAAGTCCCAAACGTAGAGCCTAGGTTGACACCGACAAGATCGCAACGCATGACCCATGAATAATATTTACAATGCCTCGATGCGGAGTCCAAGTTAATGTCACTTGGGCCGCGAAGCAGGACCCTGGGATAAAATATAAAAATTCGTAATGCAATAGGTCAGGTCGACATTAGGAACGCCAGGATGAGAGACCCTTGTTAAAATTTTATAGAGCCTAGACGAACAGCAACAGTGCCCCAAGCATGATTCCGAAATAAATTAAGAAAACCATGATGTAGAGTCTAGGATGACACCAAATGGGCAGCAATACAAAGCCATGACTGTAAGTGACAAGATCATGGCGTAGAGCCTCCCCCCTAATACACGGGGACCTCTGCTGATGGCTACATCTAGAGACGTATTTACACCTTGCCTCGTGCTAGCCAGCGACACAACATCGGATTGGGAGCAGTTGATAAGGTATGGGTTTATAGGTCCATACCCCAATTTACCAGGGCCAAAGGCCCAACATTTAACCTAAGAAACACCAAACACTTCAACTATAAAATGGGAGGAGAAGCTGTTTGAAAGGTAGGTTTGAACTCTAGCCCTCATTACATTGTGGATCATTATTTTTCATACCCATTTCTCATACCTGACTTGGGCATCAGAGCGGGCGCGGTCACACACCGCCCCACCCTGAATGACCCGTGCTGTTTTAAAAGTATTCATCTACACCGGAATCATACCGGAAGGAAGCCCAAATAGAGGTCGTACCAGAGCATCCACACAAAGGTCATACCAAAGCATCCACAACAGCTCCAACAATTCAATAAGAACAATAAGAGAAGAAAAAGATGAAAGACGTACGACAAGATGAGGTGATCGACGGGAATGGAAGGGTTTACTGTCAATTGTGAGGCGAGCGAGAGAGGTAGATAACAACTTTTACTGATTAATTAAAAATTAAAGAATGGGTAAGAATATGTTAGGTGTTTGGTTGAAATTTGCTGTATTAATTGGTGTATAAATTAGGGAGTCTATAGGCCCCTTCCCAATAAATTATACAGAGTATGTATGTAATATTTCTAATTAAAAATTAAATGTTTCACTTTGCAATTAATGCAAAGTATAAAACAATAACTTAATATTATTTTAATTAAAAATCGTCGTTCTATATATGAAAAAATGATATTTTCTAAAAGTATATCTATTTTAAATGGTACGAGTGAGTATTATATAAATGGAGTTGGAATTCTTAGCAAGTAAATCCTAAAGTCTAACTAACGTAAGATCGACAAATCTTGATAAACTAATTAAATAATCATTTAAATCCGATTCACGGTTTTTACGTGTGTAAGATCAAGTGTTACCTTATAGCTTCCTATTCTCCTTCACAGCAGATATAAATTGAGTCCTCTGCGCATTAAACTGCACAGCCATTTCAGTCTTCTGTGCACAGCTGTTTCAACCATTTCATTCTATCTTCATAAAATTTATGCCTTATCCGAAACTTGTTTCCCCGACACTATTTAGTCGGGACAACGGTAAAAAATTATTTCCCCGACCCTATTATTCTACCCTTGTTAATAATCATTCTTGAAAATAGTTTGGGTCCCCCTCTATGATAAGCAGTTCAACTAAAACTAGATACAATTATATATATATATATAGCTATAGTTATTTTGGCCCTTCTACCATATGCCAATTGGCCGATGTCCGGATAGCTTCTAATCATAGAGTCTAAAGTCATACACCAATAGAGCAAAAGACATGTGAAGAACAGGCCTTCGGCCACCAGAAGAAGAAGACGGGGCTCACTCATCCGAATGCTGAGCATAAGCTTTGCATTATTCCAAGCAGGATGAGTGAGCCTCGTCTTCTTCTTCTGGTGGCCGGAGGCCTGTTCTTCACATGTCATTTTCTCTAGTGTTGTATGACTTTAGACTCTAGGATTAGAAGCTATCCGGACATCGGCCAATTGGCATATGGTAGAAGAGCCTGAATAACTATAGTTATTTATATATAGAGAGAGAGAGAGAGAGAGAGAGAGAGAGAGAATTGTATCTAGTTTTAGTTGAACTGCTAATCTTAGAGGAGGATAACATACATAAGATATTTCCCGGAGTGATTATTAACGAGGGCAGTGTCGGGAAAATAATTTTTTACCATTCTCCGACTTTAGTTCTTCTACCCGAAACATGGTCAAGGAGCATAAGTCTACTAGCTTATGTCTCATTGAACGAAATACTATCTTCTTCTTTTTTGTCGTTGATCATTGTGTTTTTTGTTGAAAATTTTGGGAGAGTGGGGTTTAGGGAAGAGGGGATGGCTTGGAACTGGGGGCCGGTTTGCCAACTTCCATGAGTCTATACACTTTCTTCTACTCAGCCGATACCATGTTCCCGACACTGAGTAATTCCATGAAAAATGGAAGGCAAATTCCGAAGGTGAAATGCGTTGTTCTATTTTTTTGTTTTACACTTTTGATTCGACTATCTTCTAATTGAACTGTTTTGTTTTGTTTCGGGTTTTCTTGGTCTGTTTCGGAGTTAGCACGCTGCTGTATGGATCAATTGGTATAGGTGGATATATGATGTTAGGACAAGGTGTCCTCTCGCTGATCACCTTGAACCTCCCTGAACACCAACTCAGCTCAGAAGTTTCCCTCTTCACCACCATACTCACCCTTCTGACCAAGTACCCAATCTTAATATTCCCAATTTTCATAGCCATTGAAAAAGCCTTGCAACCTAAGATCAACAGCAATAGAATTAGGGGTATTTTGATAAGGACAGGGCATGTAATTGACACCGAAGTTTTAGCACTGACAGTTCCATTCTTTGGAGAAGTTATGGGGTTCATCAGTGCCTTCATGAACATGAACATCACGGTTCTGTTTCCTTGTGCTTGATACCTGAAGATCACAAAAGCCTATAAGACCAAAAGCGTGAAGTTGATTTTCGTAGGTTTCATCATGATGATGGGGATTGTGATTTTGGTGCCTGGCACTTATGCCTCCCTTGCTAGTTTAGTAAAACATATGTAGTAGTAGATGTTTGTCTCCATATTACTACTTGCCTTATGGAATCCGGAAAATTAAGAAAATTTGCATTAAGTAATCTGAACATCTATGTTGATTGGTTATGTGACATTTGTACCTATCATTTTGCTATTTGCCCATGGAATTTTCATGAACGATGTTGTATTCTGAATTTGTATATTTTTCATGAACATATTGTTGTATCATGTTTCCATCATTTGGAAACACTTTGCACATTCAATTCATTACAAGAAAAATCCATTCTCTAGTGACAAATGTCGTTGTAAAAAGCTAATTTTTTTGTTGTAGAAATGTTTTTACAACGGGCCGCATCCACGTTGTACGAGGTTGCTAGAGGCTTGGTTGTAAATAATTTTACAGTGGGCTCACTTTTTCCATTGTTGAACAAGGACAACGAGATATTACCGGCTATAAATAGGTATTTACAATGGTAGTACACACAATTAGAGCATCTCGAATGGTTTACTCTATTTTTCAGTTGTTACAGTAGCATTTTATAGTTGTTACATTGTATTTACACCAATGATTTACTCTATATCTTTCTCTAAATACATCCCTTAAATTATTTATGAGCAATAATTTTATAGCCTTTCGAATCATTTATTATGTTCAAACTTATCACAATTATATGTTTACCTTGAATTATTATTTTCTTATCATAAATAAAAATAATTAATTTAATAATAAAAAAGTTTTTATTAATAGAACACTTAAAATTACACATGATAATTAATAAAATATTCAAGTTAACATATAAATGGTATATCTATTGACTTTTTCTAATCAAAATTTTAAATATTTTGCATATATAAGTAAAAGCAAACGAGACAACTAAACAAATCATGAAATTAAATTAAAAAAATTTCTTTTACTTTATGTACTCATTTAAATGAAGGCAAAGTCTAGGGAAAGACGGTCTTTCCATAGCCTTATGGAAAGACGGGGCATAATTAAAATTATAAAAGGTAAAGGGTCTTACTTGTAATATTAAAATTTTAGTATGCAACATGTTGTAGTTATAAAATTTATAACCCGGTTCATGCAACTCGAAAATTTTATCTTCATTTCCTCTAATTTACACTTTAAACCTTGGTCTTTCCATAACTTATGGAAAGACCGTCTTTCAAGAGACAGACTCTTAAATGAATTAGCATTGGTTCTATAAATTTAATTCAATAAATAAATAAATGTATTATTTATATATAATTAATTATATACTGAAAAATAAAAGATTAAAAAAATTACATAAAATATAAGTTAAAACTAATTGAAAAAAATAAAAAAAAAAGGATAAAAGGAAGACAAGAAAGAAAGAAGAAGGAAAAACAAAAACGAAAAATAAAAACACAAAGCCAAAAACAAGTGTATGCAATTGCTACAGTCCACGCCAAATTTAACGCGGAACTATAGCAACGTAAGGCAAAGACGGTATATATACCGTTCCATTGGAGCGAAGAAACAATGAAAAAATTGTCGTTTTCTTCCTCCAATGCAATAATACCGTACCATTGGAGATGATCTTACAACAATTTTTTTCTCGTAAATATACAAGTTTCTTGACACATTTGGCTTCATTTTCCCGATAGCTCTCGTTGTAAATGAGTTCTTACAACGACATTTGACGTTGTAAAGATACAACTACCCTACAATATTATAACTATATTTTACCTCTAAAATCCATTGTAAAATCACATTTACAATGAGAAAAACACATTTACAATGACAAAAACATCAATGTGAATGAATGTATCCAACTAATTAATTAATAAAAAATTCATCCAAACATGCATTCAAACTTTTGGAAATTTTATTTCCCCCTAACTAATCATTCAAATATGAAAACTAGCCAACAAACCCATCATTAAATCATGAAAGTATGTGTTACATTGTTTAATCAATCCTATCCAAAATCTAGCTATATACAGAACACAAGTCACAAGATCATCGAATGGTCAAGTCTTGCATAATCTAAAACCTAGCTAGACTGGTTATGTTTGAATTCTTTTATCAACTCTCCAATCCAATTATGAGTGCTACTGCTATTGAATCATGTGCTTAGATGAAGGAACACATTAAGGTAGAAAAACTATATATTTTTTGAAAATAAGTATATATTCTCATTGCCAAAACCGTGTAAGTACAAATAGAGTAAACTCCAGCTTACCACCCTCCTACATATCCCCTATATGGTATTTAGCATCCATGTAGCACATTT
The DNA here is from genome assembly GCA_037428765.1 of Rubia yunnanensis. NCBI lineage: Eukaryota > Viridiplantae > Streptophyta > Magnoliopsida > Gentianales > Rubiaceae > Rubia > Rubia yunnanensis. Next base: position 112,497,840 of record CM075061.1, on the reverse strand, counting down.
ACCTCTAAGTTTTAGTATCATCCATAGTCTATACACTATAAAATAAGTTATTCTATCAAAGATATTCACCTTCCTATCCTTACCAAAATATTTTTTATTCCTTTCCACCCAAATACCATAAACAACCTCTGAAAAGGCTATTTTTATAGCTTGATTTCTACAACTTCTGCCTCTGATCTGCCGTAGAATCCAACTCTTTTCATAGTCCATCCATTCGGCTCTCTATCCATCCATATCCATGCCAAAACTCTCCTCTATATCTGTTTGGTTACTGGGCACTCAAAGAACAAATGCAGTATTGTTTCATCCTGACCATAGTATACACATTTGCCTTTAGTATCAAACCCAAATCGTCGAAGCCTATCTTTGGTTGCCAACCAATGCTGCCATCCCATCCACACAATGAACTCGGCTCTCAGCCGTTCATGGTTTCCACAAAACAACCTCATTCAATTCACCATCTCCTGTTCCACTCTCATTTCTCTGTAGAACTTGCCCACTTTAAACTTAACTACCTGCTCAGATACCATTTGTTCCTAGGATTTAATTTGCAGTATAGCATCCTTACTCTTAAACAACTGTTTCAGAATCCAAGAGCAGTTTCCTGGTAATCTGACTGCCTGCAACTCCTTCCCCTTTATATAGTACTCATGAACCCATTTCACCCATAGTTTGTCAGCCTTGCAACTCAAATTCCGAAGCATTTTTTCCAAACATGCTTCGTTTTATTCTGCTAAAGCTATAAGGTTCTGACCTCCTTCTTTTCTTGGCATGCAAACCTTTTTCCCATGCCACCGGTTCTTTTTTGGTGATATTTTCCATTCCCACTCCACAAGAACGACCAACATACAAATTCAATATGTTTGAGTACCTTCTTTGGCAAAGGTAGGCATTGCATCCAGTAGTTTGTGATGGCAAAGAGAACACTCTGTGTCAATTGAACCCTACCAGCATAACTTAACATCCTAGAGCTCCAATTTTGTATTCTTCTAATCATCTTGTTAATTAGAGGCTGGTACATGTGTAGAGATAATCTTCTAGTAGTCATTTCCACCCCTAGATACCTGAATGGCAATTCTCCTTCACAAAACCCTGTCTATTCCTGGATTTCTCTTTTCTGATCTTCCACCATTCCTCCATAATAGGCTTTACATTTAACCTGGTTTACACCCAGTCCTATAGATTCAGTAAACTTCTTAAAAGCTTTCATCATTTCCCCTATAGAGCCCCTGTCTCCTCTTGAAAACAAAAGAAGATCATCAGCAAAGCTCATATTTACAATACTCAGCTGAGCACATCTATCATGAAATCTGAAAGTTGCATTGGTCTTTCACTCCTGTAAACACCTATAAAGATACTCCATAACCAACACAAAAGGTAAATGGGAGACATGACCCCTCTGCTTAATCCCTCTCTTTTCCACAAGAATTCTAGATGGCTCCCCATTAATCATATACTTGAAAGAAACTACACTCACACAAGCCATAATCCATTCCACAAATTTCTTTTGAAATCCAAGCTCTTTCAAAATCTACTCCAATGCTACCCAGTCCATAGTATCATAGGCTTTCTGTAAGTCAAGTTGTAACATGCACTTTGGTGGTCCTCTTTTTCTAGTATAGGCTCTATTCAATTCATAAGCAAGTAGGATATGATCATGTATACCTCTTCCAGGAAAAATATTGTCTGGGATTCATCCACTAATTCCCCCATCACTGTGCTCAGTCTATCATTTATAATTTTAGAGATAACCTTATAAAAATGAGTGCAGCAAGGTATAGGCATGTACTCATATATCTTTCTAACATTTACTTTTTTAGGTATTAATGTAACTAATGTACAGTTAACAGCCTTATACATCCTACCATCTTCAAAGAATTGTTTCACAGCACTCAAATCATCCTATTTCACAATACTCAAATCATCCTATTTTACAATATGCCAATTGCTTTTAAAAAAACCCTGAATTCAAGCCATCCATACCTCGTGCTTTCAGGTCCCCTATACTCTTTACTGCAGTCCAAATCTCATGTTTAGTTACTCCTTTCACCAACCTCCTTCTTGCTTCACCATTAAGTGTGATGCCATTTTACCCTTACATCCACTGCATTCAGTTTACCTTCCCTTGAACCCACCAACTTCTCATAAAATAGAATTATTTGCTCAGAAATCTCATCCTGCTCATAAATCACATTCCCATTCTCATCTTCTAGTTTCCTGATCCCAGCTTGATTATTTTTAGCTTTGACTGTGGCATGGAAATAAGAGTTATTTCTATCACCAAGTTGAAGCCAATCTATTTTTGCTCTCTTCCTGGAAATTTGCTCATCCATCTCATTACATTTATAGACTTCTTGTGTGCATTGAATCACCATTTCTAATTTTTTGAAATCCATATTTAAGGTTACCAAATCCTGTCGTGCATGAAGTAAATCATCCCTTGCATTTAATAGTTTCCCATGAACTCCATTGAAACAAAAATTTTTGCCTTATTTTTCATTAAAAAAAAAAGAACCTGACCGTGGGAAATAATCATGCAATAACTGTGAAAAAAATTGCAGAGCATGAAGAAGGGTTATGGCTGGCCAAAAACTAAGGTGGTCACGCCGGTGGTGAGTAGAAGTGGTGGTTAGGGGGGAATTCTGTGGAGTAATACCAACGGCAGTACGGGAGATAGCCGTGAGCAAGCTAGAGCTAAGAAGATGGTTGCAGATCCAATCCAAGCAGAGATCGGAGATGTTGTTCTTATGGAACCAGAAACTGAATTGGAGAGTGGCTGGGCAATGACGGAGAAGAAATAGCCTCAGACTGAGGTAAGTTTGACTGATGATGTAATTTCTATCCTGAAATCTAAGAATAGGTTATGGGTTGATGTGATTAAGGGGAATAGGTTACATGCTAATGGAATGAAAATATAATTCAAAGCTCTTGTGATTGTTAATGGTGAAATTGATGTTGAAATTGATGAAGAGGATGTCAAAACTGAATTGAAATTTTGGGAGAATTCACTAATTATGTATGTGCTAGGGGGTGAACTTACTACGTTTGTTGTGAAGAACTTTATGATCAAGTATTGGTCATTTGTAGCATTGCTTGATCTATTTTTATACAGTCCTACTACTAAGTCAGCCAAAAATTGTAATTGACTGTCGTCAGGATACTTCATATTTGCCTCATCAGACTTTCCATGTATAGAAACAGTGATCTGGGTCTCTACATGATTACCTCCTTCAGTTTGAGCATGAATACCTCTCATTTTCGTGCAAAACATTGCCTTTTCCAGACTTTTCACCCTTTTGTTCAAGCTCTCCCCCTCCTGTGATGAAATGGGGTGCTTCCTCTTCCTCATCTGCTCCTGAAATTTTTCTTTCTCTACTGCTATTTCTTCACCCGAGGGAGCAACACGTTGTATCTTCCTTTTCCTGCCTTTTTCTTCAATCCCCCTTCTTTTGGAACCACTCCAATTTAGTTTTTGAGAAATCGGTGAAGTATTTCTCTTTCCCAAGCTTGAGCTTTCCTGCATGTTGTGCCGACTCCCTTAGCTTTGGACCCTCTCGTGTATCTGGGCCTAGAAGGCCAGCTTCCAGCTTCTCAATTGCACTCTTAAGAACTTGAGTATCTGAATGGGTCACCGTTGAATCAACCATAATATGGTGGAGAGCAGACCCCATAAGAAGAAGGGATGAAGCTTGAGAACTTTGGGTTTGGGAAACTTAGACTTCCCTAAGCCTTTCGATAACACTAGAATCCTCCATTAGAGCTTCCAAAGTGTAAACACTAGGAGCAGAAGTTAATACCTGAGTAGTTTGAATAGAGAGGCCCTGTTGAGATAGCTCTTGCGAGCCCTATTTAGTCACACCATTAGAATTGAAAATTTCTTCCAACCCCTGAAAGAAAGGCTACTGAGGAATAAGGACGAGTGCATGATTTTGCTGTTGAGGAAAATGGAAGTGAAGGGTTGAGGACGCATTATGACAATGCGTCATCTCCCTTTTTTAATTCCTCCTCCCTCTTTTCTAATTCTCTCCTTCCGGGTTTATGTCTTTGTTTTTTTCTTTTTTCGCCATTAGGCTGCACAATTTTTTCTTCTCGAAAATAGTTAGGATTTATTTTATTTTTTTTAAAATCAATTAGAGGACTCATGTGGCATTATTTTATTTTATTTTTCTAATGCGGCATTGTTTTATTTTTTCCGAAATGATTTTCGTAGCACTCATTTTTGAAACGACTCCTCGGAACAGGTGAATTGTTTTTTTGAAATTTTTTTTTTCTGGAAATTATTTAGAGGACTCTAATTTGAAACTTAAATATATACATATATATAAGTATAAATATAAATATAAATATAAATAAAAAATATAAAAATATATACATACGTAAATATGTGTGGATGTACACACGTAAATGTGTGGATGTACACACGTAAATGTGTGGATGTACACACGTAAATGTGTGGATGTACACACATGTAAATGTGTGGATGTGCATACATATATATATAAATAAATAAATATATATGAATATATATTTATATTTACACGTAAATGTGTGGATGTACACACGTAAACGTGTGTGTACATATATATAAATATGTACACACGTAAATGTGTGGATGTACACACGTAAATGTGTGGATGTACACACACGTAAATGTGTGGATGTACACACACGTAAATGTGTGGATGTGCATACATATATATAAATAAATAAATGTATATAAATATAAATAAAGATATATATAAATAAATAAATATATACATATATAAAAATATAAAAATAAAAATAAAAATAAATATAAATATATACATATATATGAATATATAAATATGTGGATGTACGCACACGTAAATGTGTGGATGTACGCACGTAAATGTGTGGATGTACATACATATATGTATATAAATAAATAAATATATATAAATATAAATAAAGATATATATAAATATATACATATAACAAAATTTAAACGTATAAAAAATTTAAACGGATATAAAATTTAAATATAAAAATATACATAAATATAAATATAAATATAAATAAAGATATGTATACAAATATAAATAAATAAATGAATATAAATATATACATATATATAAATATAAATAAAGATATATATATATATATATATATGAATATATATACATATATATAAATATATATACCTATGTATAAATATAAATGTATATATATATATAAACATATATATAAATATATAAGTATATATATATAAATATATACATACATGTAAATGTGTGGATGTACATACATGTAAATGATCAGCGGAATGTTGGAAATTAGTGCAAATTTGCATAAATTTATTTCTCGGGAGCTCCTCGAACGAGTCCTGGAATGGGTATTGTTTCCTACAATTGTTTTGGAAAAGTTACAAATGAGATTTGAAATTAACTACGGTGCTAATGTAATCTGTGAATGAAATAATGTTTATTATGTTTTGTTATGTTCGGTAAATTTATCGTGAGGAGAATTTTATTTATTGGGGAGAAAGCTTATTATACTGTTCCGCCCTGAATTCAACAGGAGTGTGGAGTTTCGAATGAGTCGTGAATTTGAGTATCGAATTATCGTGGGTTGCTGCAGTTTGTAACTGACTATCTCTGGTCCACGTGTTTTCGTTCAAGATTGCGCATAAGCAGACTTTTGTTTGTTTGGTGAAAATTTGGAAAATAGTGAAAAGATGATTTTGGGTCTCGTTGTTCGGATCTTTTTGAATAGTCTTGAATGTCGGTGCAGGAACGGAGTGTTGCATAGTTAGAATGGATACTAGTTAGTATGAATGTACAGCGTAGAACAGTACGAGTGAAATGTAATGCCAATTAGTGGTGAATAGCATGTACTGTCCTATCGATGGTCTCTGCAAAGCTTTCCACCCGTTCCACATGGGGGAGGACGTATGGTCCTGGATGTCCGCCGTGGTACAACCGTCTGTGCGGGTACATGTTCTTCCTCACGTGGAGCTCCCGCCGGTATGTCCTCCTCTATTTCGTATCCCGCTTCCTCGTTGGAATCACAGTAGGCATATGGAATAGTACATGTATGTGATGGATCGATATGGGACATGTACCGATGACTGGATGCTAGAGTGACATATGCATTGTAATCTGATGCATCCATGTTGTACTGTGAGGGTTCCCCGGCTGATGGTCCGCAAATCGGTGGACTCGCATGTGAGGGGCCCACTTGTGATGGACCAATGTGTTCTGCATGCCCCCTAGCACGAGGCCTCCGACCTCCTTGCCGACCAGGTGGGGCCTGACGGTGGGTTCTGAGGTCAGTATATCTGACACCAGGGAGCGGTTCCTCACAGTGCACAAACGGTTGATAATGCTGCGGCCTGGAGGGCTGATGCGCATGTTGTAGACTACGTGTGATAACATGATGCATCCCCCTTATGACGTCCGCACAATGTGGGGGCCAACCATCCAGATTAATGTCTGACATGCCATGCAACTGTGTCATTCCCTGCAACTACGGAATCGAGATGAATATGTCAGATATATAATTTTGAGGAGCTTTGTTGTATTCTTTCTTGACAATATTTGAAATTTAGGACATACCAAGTACTCCGCGGTTGCACCGTCCCCGCGGAAACCCTCAGCAGCTGTTACAGGCCGCCCTGGTTGATCAATGAAGGACACCGTCTTGCGGAAGTACCACTCCAAGTAATCACGGGTGGGTAGGTATGGATCCGCACTCCCCAGTGGGGGTAATTGTCGGTTGGACCGATGTTCCCAAGTGTCGAGATATCTTCTGAGCTCGACACGCCAATCCATGCCCGACCTTCCGCGACGGTCTCTAGTGTGGACCAAGTTGTACTCATCCCTACTGACCAACTGGGTGGGTATTGGCTGAATCAGGCCGAACTGCCTGAGAACACGATGCGCATGATGGAACTCCACGGCATGCCAGCAGATGAGGTCGACGCAAAGCAGCCAATTGTTTCTACCATCCGTACAATACTGTGGGAGTTGCTCCAGGACGTCCTCCGCATATGGCTGCCAGATGAACTGAGACAAGATGCAAGTGTTGCCGTTAGGTATAGGAAACCATTTTCCATGCGAAGTCTAGAAATCAAAATCCAATTATTCCTATACCCTATTGTGGTTGAGAGACGTCAGTTGATCACGGTATACTTTGAGAACGTGCATTGACGATTGTGAACAATCGTAACGTGCCCTCCACCTATGAGGAACCGAGTGACACAAATTAGCTGAACTATGGAATTGCATGTGGACTTATGAATACCGCATATTGAGGGATCAGACAAGTACCGGGATCCAAGAGCACTCATCGTCACTGTCACCGGTAGTGCCCCAGCCGGACGGATGGATGGTATGCGTTCCCATGCCCACAACTGCCAGTAAATGCAATAGAAATGCCCGTTAATATTAAGCACGGTATGTACGAACGGCTATGTTGACCAACAATTTTACCTGTAGCAAGACAAGTGGCCCGGATATGGATTTAGATTGTGGGATTGCCGCGTCACACAACGACCTGTACAAGCATGCAAGAATCGAACTCCCCCAACTGTACCGATAGACTGCACCCAAATCCGTAAGTGCGGATAAGTAGAGCAACGGGAAGAGGTGGCCGGACGTGTCGGACATCAGCATTCCTCCAAGAAGCAGCAGAAGGAAAACCCTAACCCGCTGTTGGCATTGTACATCAGTGGTATCATCGGGGAACGGACTGTGCAGTAGCGTTCCCAACCACCTGGCCTTAATGCGGCCCCCCCTGATACAAGTGAGGTCTGGTGTAGCTCCCAGGTAGTCTGTGCAGATGAGCTGCCAGTCCTCCGGACGCCTGACGGTGTCAACCCCTGTTACTGGGATGCCATCGATCGGTAGACCCCACATGACCCCTATATCCTGCAAGGTGACCGTGGCCTCCCCCATTGGTAGGTGAAACGTGTGCGTCTCTGGGCGCCAACGCTCCACTAGGGCGGTGATGAGGGAGTGGTCAATCTGTATTGCGCCAGAGTCCAGGAGTCCCTGAAATCCGGCGTCACGAACATACCGCATAACCTGTTCCGGCGGTTGCTCGGTCCAGCATGCCCCGTCGCACCGACACACCTGCAGTGCCTCGTCCTCTAAAGTGCCGTTGTATAGGGCACGAGCACGGTGCTCCTGGTGTAGGTACAACAAGTCCTCCTCAATCGGTCCTGGATGGTACATGGTTTTACCTGTGCGCAAATACCAACCCAAGTTAGATGTTTTTTCTGGAAGAATAGCACAGATAAAAGTAACACTGCGTAATGTGACACATATTTGCCAAACATAAGTAATACAACAAAATCTGCCACATATATCATTTAGTACAAGGAATACTACATCAGACTACGAACGACAGACTAAGCATGCCCTCTCCCATCGATGTACAATGCAAACCAAGTGAAAGATGGAGGTTCTATTACAGACACCATATGACACCACGATACTAAGCACGACCACGCCTACGAATGCCCCTGGTTTCACCCGCCACCCTGTCATCCATCTGATTCCTTATCCTCCTCTCCGCAAACTGTCCACGCCTCCTGTTGCGAAACTTTTCTACATCCGGAATCAACCTCCAACTGGCACACTGCCAGAGTGATGGATCTTGCACGGGCATGAACCCCTGACTGTATTGTTGGACATATGTGGTCGTGTGATACACCCGGTCACACAGACTAGCAGGATCGTCACGCCTATGGCGACAAACGGGCAGGGCATGGGAACAAGGGAAACAAAATATTTGCCATTCGCGACAAGTGCACTCCCTGCTACGGTATTTGATCGTGTACTGTCGTTCACTAATGCTCCCGTCGATGTTCCTCGCCACAACCCTGTATGTCTGCGACGCGTGCCCGAACAGGGTGACGATATGTCCCTGTGCCAATGTATCCTGCTTCTGGAACTTTTTCCAGATCCTCTGAGGGAACACGGACCTGGACAGATGGGCAATATCTCATAAGCAGCGAACCGGCATACCGGTAAATCTGAAAATGCAATTAACTGACAGTGTACCTCCAATCCGTAGCATCCGTAAGCCTCTGTGCAAACATTTCAACCGTTCGCTCGAACGTCGCTTTGACACACGCTGTTATTGGAAGGTGGCGTGCGCGCCGTAAGTAGTTGTTGAAGCTCTCCGACAGATTCGTTGTCAAAATTCCCCACCGCCGATCACCATCATCGAAGGTAAGACACCACCTACTCCTATCTTGCCGTTCCAGCCAAGCCCAAGCGGACGGATCCATACTCTCCAGCTCCTCCTTGTACTCCCTCCACCTGCTCTCGCGCCTGGCACTACCGAGCTGCCACACCAGAGACTTCATGAGCGCATTCTTGAACTTCCCACGATCATGTGATAAGAAGTTTGACTGAAAATGCCGCAAGCAAATCCGGTGGTATCCGGCTGGCTCCATCCACTCCTCCATATTTGTCATCGCATTTACAAGTCCTGTGTGCCTATCTGATATGACACAGATTGGTCTGCTATCACCACCAACAACGTGAAGACGCAGTCTCCCCATGAACCAGTTCCAGCTTTCATTCGATTCCTCGTCGACAATTCCGTAAGCGATAGGGAGGATGTAATCATTTGCATCGTGGGTCACGGCGACCAGCATTGTGGACTTGTATGCACCTCTCAAGTGAGTGCCGTCGACGCTGATCACCGGCCTGCAGTGGCGGAAGGCTGCAATTGCCTGACCGAATGCCCAGAACACAAATTTAAATTTCATACACCCGGGACCGTGTATTCTGTCTGGTACGCCAGCCCAATCAACAACGGTGGTCGGATTAGCCCTTACAAGTTCATCCATAAAAGTTGGGAGCTGTTCAAAAGAATCCTCCCACGTTCCAAATACCATGTCAATTGCCTTCTGCCGAGCATACCAGGCCTTCTTGTAGGAGATCGTGACATTAAACTCATCATTCACTTGAGCTCGCACATCTTTCACTGTGTACGAAGGGTTAACATCAATGTGGTGGCGGATTGAACGGGCGATCATCACCGACGTCAGATTCACGTTACCCGTACATCGACCAGCCCCGACACACCCATGGCTACTAGCCCATTTGGTGATCTGCCACATACCATGCGAAGCCTTTTTCGAAGCTCTGCAAACCCAAACACAATTCCCAGTTCCTTCGACGACGTCCTTGCATTTCGCATACCATGTGCGTGAACTGCTCTCCACAACCCTGTGTTCCTTGTTCATCATAGAACTCCACCGAGAAATAGCTTCAACCAACTGCGGCTTTGTCTGAAATCGCATACCCACGTCCACTTTACCAGTCTCCTGGACATAGGTAGAAACGCCGGACCCAAAATGGGTAGGGTCATAGCTATCCTCATCGGGGCCCCCATAATCTCTATAGTAGGCCTGTGTATCCGGGTTTGCCAGAATATGAAATGACGTCGGTACATTATTCGTGCACACCAATTGCTCTTCCTCGTCCCCGGGATTCGAATCGGTTGATAAGGAACGATCATCCTCGGTTCCACCATCAAGTCCAGGCACCGAGCCGTCATCCTCGCTACCATCATGCCGAGCATCGCGGTCGCTAATGGCACCCGAGAAATTATTGCGGAAGACATTCTGCTCGTCATAGTCTACCACGGCTCTACCACCACTTGTGGACGGCTGGGCACAATCCACGTGGGCATACTGTCCAGGTTGGCTGGACTCACCAACTTCAAGACCCCAGCTACGAACAGGTGGTGGTATACTGGGCACAGCGGCGGAGTTCTGCACGTTGCTCAGCAATGACATGAACGTGCTTCCCCGCGCCCCGTAATTAGCGATTGGCAACTGTTCCGTAACAATGTAAAAATCCGCAGAGGACAATGCCATTCGATCAACAACGTTAAAGAAGAACGTGGTTGACTCATCATCTTCCACAGGATAACATCGATTGTATACCGCCGAACCAATCAGCTCGGGACACCGGTAATACATTTTCAACGAACAACTCTCCCTCACAATGGCCAGTCTCGTTACAATTAAATCAAACAATTCCAAGTAGTTCAACCTCCGCTCGAGAGTCATAACTCGCTCCGGCATTGGAGGATCATAATAAACACCCACACCCAAATCAAACTTAATCTGGCCCCCTCTATACATATACACTGCCAAAAACATCGCAGAACTGCAACACACAAACACGTAACACATAACTCACAACGCAACGAACCAAGCTCAATCATGAAATGTACACACAATCATACAACACAATCATACACATACAATTAAATTAACTAAATTACTCCAGCATATCAACAGATTGTAAATCAACCTCCAAACGGCAACAACTGACCGACGACCGGCAATGTGCGACACTCACATAATGTCAGAACACGTTCGTATAATTCTGCAGGCCGGAAATACCTACTACATAAAGGATAACACAGTGGGAGGGGTTCTGAGACTTACGGGTCTACGTCGGCGAACGCGGTCAACGCGGGTCAAAGACGTTCAACGTGGGTCAACGGTGGGTCAACGGGGCAACGGCGGTTCGACGGGGTCAACGGTGTCAAGCAACGCAGTCAACGTCGGGTCAACGCCAGTCAACGCGGGTCAACAATGGGTCAACGCGGTCAACGGCGGGTCGACGGGGTCCACTTCAACCCGAACACGATCTCTGCAACCGAAATCCGATTAACAAATCAGTAGCAATTTACAAAAAAAACAAAGAAATATTCAGTGGAAAAAAATACCGGATCACGTAAAAAACTCGAACGGCGGACAAAAATGGAGGAACACCAGCAGAGCAATACCGGAGAACGAGTGCAGCGGAGAACGAGTGCAGCTGAAAATGGCGGAACACTGGCGAAAATGTGACTCACAGTAGAAGAAAGGTGAGAAAGGAAGGCTGAAGAAGATGAGTAGAGCAATTCGGGTAAGAAAGGAAGGTGAGAAAGGAAGGCTGGATAAGTAGAGCAATTCGGGTGCTTTAAACAAAAAAAATCTGACGCAACTTGCCACGTGGCAGCTCGTCATTGTACCGAAAATTCCACTTTTGACCATTTTGTTTAACATGCAGCCGCGCACGACGTGGCAACTCCCCTGGCCGACACGTGGCCTGGGGATTTCAGAAAAAGGGTCGGACGGGATTTCAAAAAAAGTGGCCGACACGTGGCATATCCGGATTAGAGGACGCATTATGATAATGCGTCCTTGCCACGTGGCACATCCCCATCCGGCCACGTGGCACGTCCGGATTTCCAAAAAAACCGCAGATGAGAGGACGCATTATCATAATGCGTCCTCGCCACGTGGCGAATCCCCATTCAGCCACGTGGCACATAACAATTTTGACCAGATTTTTTTAAAGAAAAGCCACGTGGCGAGGCCCTATACGGCCACGTGGAATCGCACTGCACAAGTTCTGAAAAAAAATTTGTGCCAGGGAGGACGCATTATGATAATGCGTCCTCGGCCATGTGGCAATCTCCCATTCGACCACGTGGCACCTGACATTTTTGACCGGAATTTTGTAAAGAAAAGCCACGTGGCGAGGCCCTATACGGCCACGTGGAATCGCACTAAACAAGTTCGAAAAAAAATTTGTGCCAGGGAGGACGCATTATGATAATGCGTCCTCGGCCACGTGGCAATCTCCCATTCGGCCACATGGCACCTGACATTTTTGACCGGAATTTTGGACCAAAAAATGAAAAAAAAAGGAAAAATGGGAGGACGCATTTCCAAAATGCGTCCTCCATATTGAGTTGCTGTTTGTGGCTACTGTTGCCACAAACATAGCAATTTCTCGAATAAGGACTGGTGACCAAGAGCCCGAATATTCCTGTTACCGTTCCTTGCATTGTGGGATTTTAGGCTATATATGTATATTGTACATTACTTTATGCAGAATAGAATATAGTTTAAACCCTACTTTTGGCATGGTATTAGAGCCACACCACTAGCTCTAAATCTCCTATTTTTCGTCCTCTTCATATGCTCCACCAGCGCTTGTAGCAGTAATCCAGAAATGATGACTGACGAGGCAAGACTTGATGTTTCTTTCCCATATTATCTTTGTTCCGGTGATCAACCCGACAACCTTATTACTCACGCTCTTCTCACTGGCAAAAACTACGTGGGCTGGGTGTGGGCTATCTCAGTGTCCTTGAAGGCCCGCTGGAAGTTTGTGTTTGTTAATGACACCATCACAAAACCGACTGAGAAGAAAATGATATTAGATTAGGACATTGTCAACTCTATGATCGTTTCATGGATCTTGAGTAGTATGGACTCTAAACTTTTTGCGTCAATTCCTTTTCACGAAGAGGAAAAATGTCCGTGGGACTATCTTGAAAAACAATTTTGCCTCGCGAACGGACCTCACTTGCAACAGCTCCGTTCATCGATTTTCTCCAGTAAGAAATCTTCTTCAATATCTGTTGATATTACTTTTATCGCCTTATGAGTCTTTATGATGATTTTGGTCACCTTAAACCTCTACACACTTGTACCTATAGAAAATGTTCTTGTGACATTGCCTGAAAATTTTCTATTGATCATGACAAAGAGAAGATGCATCATCTTCTTACTGGAGTTGATGATGACCGCTTGAACATCATTTGCTCAAATTTGTTGTCCCAGAACCCTACACCTGACTTGGATAGTTGTTATCAAGCACTCCTTCAGGAAGAACACTCTCGTGACATCACTTGCAGCAAAGCTCTTTCAGACGAGGCACACGCATTTGCGGTGTCCGTAGATCGACCTTCTCTCTCACAGGTGGACTGTTAGAATAAGTCTATGTGATGATTAGATTAGATTTGATTTTATTTGTGTTTATCTTGTTGACTAGGCTAGATTTATTTAGTCATAGTGTATCTCTTGTACTCTATTTATTCCATTCAGTAATATCATAATCATTACGGGAAATTTATTCTTTCATGGTATCAAAGCGAGTTTTGATCCTAAATTCTTAATTTAATTTAATTGGGCAAAATACTAATATAATCCTACGTTTTGAAGGTTTGTGCTGATATGACCTTGTAAAGTTGAAAAGTGCTATTGTAGCCCTGTGTTTTGCATCAAAAGTGCCGATATAACCCTGTGGCACTATTCTGGTGTTGACTTTGTAATTTCCGGCATTGACCAAAAATAAAAAGACGAAAATACCCCTAGTCTTCATATTACAAATCTAATGGCTACAATACCCTAGATTTCTTCCTCTTCACCACCACTATCACAACCTCCGCCATTATCACTGCCGCCGGCCACCAGCACCACCAGCCATCGCCACCAATACCAGCCACCACCACCAGTCACCACCACCAGCCACAGCCACAACCGGCACCAGCCACAACCAACTCCACCTGCCACAACCACCACCACCAGCCACTACCACCAGCCACAACCACCATCTTCACCACCACTCGTCCTAACCACCACCACCACCCCCCAAACCTAAACCTAGCTCCGCCACCACCACCAGCCATTGCCACCACCACCAGCCACAGCCACCACTACCCATCCCAGCAGAACACAAACCTAGCTCCGCCACCACTACCAGCCATCGCCACCACTACTAGCCACAGCCACCACCACCATTACTCTCCCGAGCCACCGCCACCACTCTTCCCAACCACCACCCACCCCAGAACTCGTCCCAACCACCACTACCACTGCTCAACCCTAGTCCTGCCACCCCTCATCCTTATCCCTGGCACCACTCGTCCCAACCACCACCACCACCGCTTAACCTTAGTCCCGCCACTGCTAGTTCCTAGCTCCGCCACCATTCGCATTCGTCCCAACCACTGCCACCACCGCTTGTCTCTAGCCCTGCAACCACTCGCACTCGTCCCAACCACTGCCACCACCGCTTGTCCCTAGCCCCACCGCCACTCGTCCCAACCACCACCACCACCGCTCAACCCTAGTCCCGCTATCGCTCATCCCTAGCCCCGCCACTACTCGTCCCAACCACCGCCACCAACACCGCTCAACCCTAGCTCCACCCCACCACCGCTCAACCTCAGCCTCGTCACCGCCACCGCTTAACCCAAACCTAGTCGCACCACCACGCTTCACCTCTCCCTCTTACCTAACCCCGCCACCGCGCTCTACCTCTTCCTAGAACTCCAATTGGAAACTCGATTGAAATGCCACTTCGATTCACCGCCACCTTCAACTCACCTCCACCACCATTTCCTCCTTTGATTCACCTCCGCCGCCTTCAATTCACTGCCGCCTTCGATTAACCTCCACCGCCGCAGCTTTGCATTACTAGGGGAAAAAGAAAGCTCGAGAAGAAGAGGGAGAAAACAGAAAAAAAAGAAAGGTTCTGATGAGAAGAGAAGAAAAAGAGGGGAAAAAAGATCTAACAAGGGTATAAATGTCTTTCTATCTCTTCTGATTTTTTTTTATTTTTTTAATTACAGAGGGTATAATAATTATTTCATGTTTTTCCGGCCAAATTCAGGCTGGCAGGGTTATATTAGCACATTCTAGCAAAACACAAGGTTACAATGGCACTTTCCAACTTCACAGGGTCATATTAGCACCAACCCTCAAAACATGGAGTTATATGAGCACTTTACTCAATTTAATTTTATTATTTTTTGGCTCCCTCCCTCTTTCTCCTTTTCGGCCGACCAAATCATCACCGGATTCCGGTGAATTATCAGTCAATTTTTTATGACATTCTGCCAACCTCTAGCGGCCCGATAGTATTCATCCCTGAACTTTCGACGTCTTCAGGTCCGTAACAGGTCTTTTACAGCATCGACGTCTTCAGTTCCGACCAAATCTCTAGCATCATCTTCAGCGGCAGTTCATAGCGTCATCCTCTCCGGCATCCAGGAGGTCCTCAATTTCTTTGGTGCCTCTCTCTGTTCCGCTGCCGACAGCAAATATCAACCGGGATCAGATTATTCTCGGCGTCCGGGTTCCCAGCCTTCCTTCTCCAGCTAATTCAGCATCGTCCTCCGACGAATTCTTCTTAGTCTAGCAGCAGCCTAATGTCGACTTTCTAGCTTCCTCGCCGATAAAAATCCATGTCTTCTCCAGTGAACAACATTCATCGGACAACTATAACCAATTTGTGTCCAGCGTCACATTCACGCACACTCAAGCCCTCCGCGAATGTCATACACGCGCCATCATTAAGTAACCCTCACATTCATCCTCGCGCCCAACAAGGTGATATGCGCGTTCATACACGCGCCCAGCTAGGTTATCGTGCATTCATCCACACGCCAAGCATTTACTGCACCATCTTTTTATCCCTCTATTTTTGTCACTGTGTAGTATGACTTATTCTGGTGGTTATCTCTGAGTTTAAGCACCATGGCTCCAAGTGGATATTGGATTATGGTGCCAGGAAGCACATGTAATTTTCTTCCACTGTTATTAATCATGTGACACCATATAATGGTTCTGACCACTTATATGTTGGCAATTGTTCTCAACTCCCCATTACTCATGTTGGTGATTCTCTGATTTTTAAGTCTCTGCCTCTCTATGATGTGCTTATTATGGGCGATAGCACTAAAAAATTACTTTCAATTAGAAAATAACTTGGGATTTAAATGATGTTGTCTGCTTCGATGATCTCTCATTTATTATTCGGCATAAAATAACTAGGGAAACCTTGGGTCATGGTCGCATTGAAGATTGGCTTTATTTTTAGGCTATAGTGCATGCTTTGTTGTCTACGGTTGAGTCAAATAAGTCGCGTGCGTCTTTCGAAACTTGGCATGCTAGACTTGGTCATGTTCCACATTCCGTTATTTCTGGTTTGCATGCTTCTGGATGCTTATCTGCCTCATCGATTTTTCCTAAACCCACCCTTTGTGATTTGTGTGAAAAGGCTAAAGGAAAACATTTATATTTTCATACAAATGATAAACCTGCTGCTTGGGTACTTGATTTGATTCATTGTGATTTGTGGGGTCCCTCTCCTATATTATGTGCTGATGGTTTCTCATACTATGCCATTTTCCTTGATGATCTTTCCCGACTCTCGTGGTTTTACCCACTGCGTTGCAAATATGATTTTTGGGATGTTTATTGCCACTTTGAGGCTTTTGTGGAGAACAAGTTCTCTTCCACCATTAAGGTGTTTCAAAGTGATGAGGTGAATGAGTTCGTAAATGGTTGCTTATGCTCTCACTTTCAGAAAAAAGGCATTCGCCATCAGATTTCTTGCATGTGTACTCCTGAGCAGAATAGTCGGGCTGAGCGCACGCACCGTAACATTGCTAAGATGGGTTTGTTTATGTTGCATTACTCTCATGTTCCTCTCTCCCACTAGCCTGATGCCTTTGCTGCAGCCTTATACCATAAATCGGTTGCCCACTCCTGTTCTTGACGGATGATCACCATATAAAGTTATTAATGGTCAGGCTCCCGTATACACTAATTTTCTCACTTTTATTTGTCGGGTCTTCCCATTTATTTGCCCTTTTTTCAACCACATGTTGAATCTTCACAGTATTCCTTGTGTATTTATTGTCTATAACTTGTAGTATAAAGGTTTTTGGTGTCTCGATCGCACTACTGGCAGAGTCTATGTCCCTCGACATGCTCGTTTTGACGAGACGTGCTTTCCATTTGCCCCATTCATTCCTTTGGCGCTTGGTTCTCCATCTTCAGTGTTAGATGTTTCTGTATTTCTTGATCCCGATTCTGATTTAGCGCCTCATTTCCCTACAGTTTCTCCTGTGTCGACTCCATCTCCTTTGGCCCCTTACTCCATTTTTGCTATAGATCTGGCTCTAGTTTATTAGCCAGCATCACCTGCATCTCTGGTGGCCAGTTTGCCCGCCTAGTCTCCGCCCAGTTTGACCGCTCCTTCACCAGTTGCCTCAGTCAACTCCACTCTTTCGGTTTCTCCTCCTCGACCTCGTGCCCATCAGATGGCTACTGGGTCAGTTACTGGGGCCATACAGCGCATGGATTATTCAAATATTATTGCCCATGGTCTTACTGCTGCCTTACTTGCTCAGACCGAGCCCACAGATTATTGCATTGCCCTTCAGGATCCGGCTTGAGTTTCTACTATGGATGACGAGATGGCAGCTCTTTGTGGTCAGTGCACCTGGGATTTGGTGCCTCGCCCTTTAGACGCTAACATTGTTGGCTCCAAATGGGTTTATCGACTGAAGTATCAACTATATTTCACTATTAAGCGCCATAAGGCCGGACTTGTGGTGCAAGGTTTCTCACAGATTCCAGGTTTTGACTTTGACCACATTTTCAGTCCCGTGGTCAAAGCCTCCATTTTTCAGACAGTTCTCGCCATTGCCACGATGTGCTCCTGGCCACTTCATCAGTTAGATGTCATGAACATCTTTCAGAATGGCGTCATCGATGCTCCTGTTTATATAAAGCAACCAGTTATATATAAGGACCCTGTTCATCCAGATCATGTTTGTCGCTTGCAGAAGGTCATTTATAGACTTAAGCAAGCTCATAGGGCGTGGTTTTAGCACTTCAGCACTTATTTGACTCAGCTTGGTTTTTAGTGTAGCTCAGCCGACACCTCTCTTGTTGTTCTTTCACGAGGATCATTGTTACTGTATCTCCTAATGTATGTCGATGACATCATTCTTACGGGGAATGAATTTAGTCTCCTTTCGAAGTTCATTGATCAGACACATCAGGAGTTTGCGATTAAGGACCTTGGCGCTCTTCACATCTTTCTTGGCCTGGAAGTTTCACCTACTTCATCAGGTCTACTTCTTGGTCAAGCAAAGTATGCCCAGGACATTTTCACTCGTGCATGGATGTTTGATGCTGCACCAGTCTCTACACCATTTGTGTCAGGTTCTCATTTGCACAGTTCGACCAGTCCACCATTATGGAATATAATCTTGTATCGTTCTCTAGTTGGAGCCCTTCAGTACTTAACCATCACTCATCTTGATTTGGCATTTTTGGCCAATACTGTCAGTCAGTATCTTCAGGATTCCAGAGATGATCATTTTTCAGCTGTTACTCGGATACTACAGTGTGTTTGGTTACTCTGCATTTTGGTCTTACTTTTCAGTCTGCTAGTTCTTCGGAGGTGCTGGGGTACTCTAACACTGATTGAGCTCGTTGTTTGGAGACTCGCCAATCCACTTATGGATATGCTATTTTTCTTAGTGGAAACCTTGTTTCCTGGAGTGCCAAGAAACAACCCATAGTTTCTCATTCTAGCAATGAGTCTGAGTATCGTGCTCTTGCCACCAGTGCCTTGGAAGTTGTTTGTCTTACTCATTTTCTATGAGATCTTCGAGTTCCTATGTCTGGTTCTCCAGTGCAGTTATGCGATATTAACAATGCCATATTCTTGGTGCAGAATCCTATTGCTCATAAGTGGGCTAAGCATATCAACATCGACTATCACTTCGTTCGAGAGTTGTTGCTTCCGGCAAGATGCAAGTTGCTCATGTTCCTACTTCACTTTAGATTGCGGACATCTTCACCCAAGGTCTCTCTCATCTGATGTTCAAGTTCTTCATATCCAAGCTTTGCATCGCGCGAGAATCTGACGCTTCGCTTGGGGGTGTTAGAATAAGTGAATGTGATGATTACATTTGATTTGATTTTTGTTTATATTGTTAACTAGGATAGAGTTATTTTAGTTATAAACAATCTCATTGCTCTATTTATTCCATTCACTACTATCATAATCATTACGGGAAATTTATTCTTTCATGGAAAAATCCAAATTGTTGTATTCGCATTGTCGGCACAAGGTGTATGACAAAGCTTCTTATTTTCAGCTTCACGGCACACCCGAATGGTGAGAAGAGAAGTATGGAAATGGTAAGGGTAGGTCAGTGAACCATTCAAGTGATCATGTGGCTGGAACTAACCGCAGCCGACATGGTGTTGTGCTTTGACTAAGCCGAGGGTTTCCACGCCCAATTGTGGTGGAACTTCCTTTACCAACTTAAATCCTGATCAGGTTCAGACTTTGCTACATATGATTAATGATGAGCAGTCTTCTAATGACTGTATGACAGGTGATCTCTCATATATTCCTTGGATTATTGATACTAGGGCATCTCACCATATCACATGGAATATTTCATGTTTATCTCATGTTCAAAATATTGATGAATGTCATGTTGGTTTGCCTAATGGCCAACGAGTAGTGGAAACATTGGAGAAGCGTGCCTCTTTGACTTGGGACCTTACTCTCCATCGTGTTCTTTTTGTCCCCTCTCTCAAATGCAACTTAATATATGTGTCTCAGCTGATTGATGACTCTCATTGAATTATCCAATTCACTAATTCTATGTCTGCTATTATTTCTGTAATTTTCCTACAGTACAAGCAGTGATTGTTCTTGGGCTGACACAGTTTAAGTTGTGGCACTGGCGTCTGGGACATCGGTCTGATCGTGTTGTCAAGTTACTGCCTGATATTCGCTCCAGTAGCTCTAGGAAAAAATTGAATAATGCATGCATAATTTTTCCTTAGGTAAAGCAAACACATGATAGTTTTTCAACTAGTGACAGTAAAGCCAGTTGTATTTTTCCTTTGATAGATTCTGATTTATGGGTCTCATATCAGACTCCCACTTCGTGTGATGTGAGTTTTTTTACCATTGTGGAAGATTTTATAGAGCTGTCTAGGTTTATTTGCTGCGGAATAAGACTGAAGTTCATAAAGTGTTTTGCTTTTTCTTTGCAATGGTTGAACGACAATTTGATACAAATGTTAAAATTGCGCATAGTGATAACGACACTGAATTTAAATGCATGAAGGATTATTTCAAATCTTGTGGGGTATTTTTTCAAACTTCTTGTGTTAGCACCCCTCAACAAAATGGTCGAGTTGAAAGAAAACACTAGTATATCCTTTACGTGAGTCGTGCTTTAATATTTCAAGCTGGCAAACCTGTTACGTTTTGGGGCAAGTGTGTGCTTATTTTATTTCATCTGATTAATAGGACTTCTTCCTGTGTCTTACAAAATAAAACCTCGTATGAAATCCTATTTGATGCTCCTCCGCCTGTTGATGACTTGCGTGTCTTTGGTTGTTTGTGTTTCGCACATGATCAGCGAGCGAAAGGAAACAACTTTGCTTTGAGGAGTGGGAAGTGTATGTTTATTGGTTAACCCAATGGTAAGAAGTGTTAGAATTTGTACGATATTGCTACAGGAGTTACCTTTGTTTCTCGAGATGTGCAATTTCACGAGAATGAATTTCCGTACGTCTCCTCTCTGGCGGTGTCTCCTCTCTGGCGGTGTCTCCCTCTCCTCCTGCTGGGGATTCAGATCAATCATATCCACCCCTCATAGAGGATTGTGACTCCGTTTTGGCACCTCAGAAACTTTACCTGAGCCGTCAACTCCGCCAGCTTGCACATACGCCACATTCTCAGCAACTTTGCCTAAGATTACCTTTGAGCATGTTTCTCCTCATAACTATGTGGCTCCAGATGCATCTTTGGACCATGGTTTGCATGATAAACGTAATTCTATTTTTCTTTGTGATTCTGTTACTCACACTATACAGAAATTGAGTCCATCTTCGACTACCCCTGTTTCTTCATGTCCCTCAGGTACTCCATATCCTTTAGCACATTTTGTGAATTGTGATAAATTTTCCATGCGCCACCGTGTTTTTCTTGCATCTATTACAACAGATGTTGAGCCTCATAATTTTGAAGAGGCTATGCAGGATGCTGGGTAGCGTGATGCCATGCGGAAGAAAATTCGAGCATTGGAAGATAATGACAGTTGGGACATGGCTACTCTTCCTCTTGGCCAGCACGCTTTGGGGTGCAAGTGGGTCTACAAGATTAAGTACCAATCTGATGGTTCAGTTGAGCATCTTAAGGATCACCTTATTATCTTCGGTAATCATCAGGTCGAGGTCATTGACTGTAATGAGACCTTTACTCATGTCGCCAAAATGGTTACTGTTCGGGCTTTTCTAGTTGTTGTGGCTGAAAGCATTGAGAACTCCATCAGATGGGTGTTCACAACGCTTTTCTTCACGGGGATTTGGATGAAGTCTATATGCGACCACCTCTAAGCTTCACTCCTCCCACTCCAGGTACGTTTTGTTGTCTCCAGAAGTCTCTATATGGTTTGCTACAATCCTCTCGTTGTTGGTTTGCTAAGCTTGCAGTAGCTCTACTATCATATGGCTTCACTCTGTCTTACTCTGATTACTATCTCTTTACTTTGTCTCGCGATTATGTCCTGCTCTCTGTTATGGTATACGTGGATGACTTACTTATTTTTGGGAATGAGTCTGAAAATATCTCTTCCTTCAAACAGTATTTAGGTCGTTGGTTTCATATGAAGGACTTGGGTCCTTTGAAGTACTTTCTTGGCATCGAGGTGGCTCGTAGTTCAGATGGCTTGTTTCTCTGCCAACGGAAGTACACTTTGGGCATCATAGAGGAGACTGGGCTTGTTGGCGCCAAACTCGCAGTTTCTTCTCTCGAGCAGAACCATGCTCTCGCCCTGGACACTAGTGAATTTCTCCCAAATCATAAGCCATATTGGTGTCTTGTTGGCCTCCTTATCTATTTGTCTTTTACTCGCCCAGACTTAGCTTATGCTATTCACATCTTTGTTCAGTTCATGCAGCAGCCACGACAGGAGAACTAGGATGCAGCTCTTCAGGTTATTCGTTATTAAAAGGGTTGCGCAGGTCATGGCATTCTTTTGGGTTCTGGGTGTGATCTTTCCTTGTTCGGATGGTGTGATTCCGACTGGGCTAGCCGTCCTTTGACTCCTCGTTCTTTGTCTGGTTGGCTTGTGTTCCTTGGTGGTTCTCCCATTTTCTGGAAAACGAAGAAACAACACACTGTCTCTCGTTATTATGTCGAGGCCGAATACCATTCCATGGATGAGCTTACGTTCGAGCTCAAATGACTCAAGGTTATTCTAGGTAGCCTTGGGATCCGTCATCCACGTGCGATGCGACTCTTTTGCGACGGAAAGTCAGTGTTGCATATTGCTCAGAATCTTGTCTTTCATGAGCATACAAAACAAATTAAAGTTGATTGTCACTATGTGAGGGATGCTATTCAGCAGAGCCTCATTGCTACCAGTCACGTTTCCAGTGATGAACAGTTGCCTGATATCTTCACCAAAACTCTCGGCAAGCATCAGTTTCCTTACCTTCTCGTCAAGTTGGGCATTTGTAATCCGCATGCTTCAACTTGAGGGGGCAAGACATACGTATGTATATAATTTGGGCTCCTTGTGTTATGGCCTTTTAGGATATATATAAATAAATAAAAACAAATAAATGAATTTATTTATTTATTTATTTATTTATTTATCATGACACTCTGACCGTTGAAATGGGGAGATCAACATGGGGGCACATGTATCTCCCGCGCCTGTGAATCTTAGAGAAAAGGACCCACACCCACACGATCGGCCAAGTGATTGGGTGCTTGATCTCAACCCCCGTGACCAGGGGTTCGATTCTTGGCAGCTGCAGTGTGGGAGTTTCCTCCAGTGAAGGGGCTCCTTGTGGGCACCAAGTACAATCGTGGATCAGGTGCTCGCCCTTGAAACGTTGTGATTAACCTCCTCATCGATGTCTGTGGTATTGGGCGGACGGGACCTTGGGGACGAAGGTATCGCCTTGAGAGAAAGGGACCCGGACTTTGCATGTCATCAATTTGATATTGACCCGGAGATTTTTCCAATAAAAAAGTTCGGGTCTCTTTGCCCATTTTCATTTGCTACGCCATTCCTTGTGCAAATGCCATTTTATTCATGCCATTTTCATTTTTAAAAATATTCATGTCCTTCTTAACTCTTTCTTTTTAATTATTATGTTGACATTTTCTTTCTTCCACAAAGTTAATTAACTTAAATTTTATTTTTTTCAACAAATTTATTTTTGAAAAAGTATTGTATAGATTGATTAACGATTAGACTAAGAGTTCGTCTCTTGAAAAACGGTCTTTCCATAAGTAATAACAAGACCAAGGTATAAACTGCAAATTAGAAGAAATGAAGATAAAATTTTTGGATTGCATTAATCGGGTCATAAACTTTATAATTAAAGCACGTTGCAAAATAAATTTTTAATACTGTAACTAAAATATTTTACCTTTGTATTATTCTACTTAAACCCCGTCTTTCCATAGTTTGTGGAACGACGATTTTTCCCAAGACTTTGCCTTAGACTAATCATGAAATAATTTCATTTTAATAAATGTTAATATCAAATTATTATTATTCAAATGTTGAATGATAGTATCTAAAAAAAATTTAATGTCCGAAAATAAGATCCTATAAAAATTCAATTTCCTAAAAATTAGAAATATAATAAAATTTATTAGAATACAATATTAGTAACACTATTATTAATTAAACATAGTGAATGACTTTTTTTAAAATTTTATCATAATCTCACTTCTTTTCCTCCTGCAGGTTTGCAGCAAGGTAAGTCTAAACTAAGAAAACCAACTATCTAAGTCAATTAAATAGAATGATGCTTAGATCAGCCACAAAAAGTAATAAATCCTGTGAACAATGATAGTAAACTGCCATGTAAATTGCTTAGTGTGGAATCTTAGGGGCATGGACACTTCAATGCTTAGACTCATTAACTTATGTAAACTTAAGAAAATACAATTACTTTGTATCATTGAACCTATGCATGACAACACTACTTGTCAACCATATATGGAGACACTTTCCTTTTCCCATTATTTGACTTTGTATAATGGGAAAATTTGGTTAATGTGGTCTAACTCTCTATCTGTCTCCCTATTATCCTCTCATGAACAATTTATGCATGTCACTATCTCACATCATTACCTTAACTGGCATATGGATGCAGTTTTTGTTTATGCCCTCAGAAATAGGGATGGTAGAAAGACTCTTTGGTCAGATTTGCAGCCCATTTCAAAAGGAGACACCATTTTCATTGGAGACTTTAATTCGATCACCTCTCTCTCTGAGTATAGAGGTCCTAGTTCACCTGCCTTAGGAAGCATTACAGACTTTAACTCTTGGATAAATTTGAATGGGATACAAGAAATTAATACGGTTGGTAACCTATTCACATGGTGTAATTCTAGGCTTAGGAACCCAACTTCTAAAAGACTAGATAGAGGACTAAGCACTATCTCATGGAACGCTAAATTTTCCTCCTCATCAATTCAAATTTTGAATAGGCAGACCTCTAATCATGCTCCTCTCCTTCTCCAAGTCTCCTCTCAGATCCCTTCCAACCCTAAGCCATTTAGGTTTATTGATGCTTGGTTTCAGAGAAATGAGTTTAGTGGTTTAATTAACGATTCTTGGAATTTACCTTTAGCTGAAACAGGAATGCTCAGATTCTACCTAAAACTGATTAGGCTAAAGAAAGTTCTCAAGATTTGGAATAGAGATAGTTTTGGTAATATAGACCTTAATGTTAAAAATGCTGAGGAAGCCTTAAGTGCTCAGGAAATTATTTTTGACTTGAACCCCTCTACTGTGGAACGTGTAAAAATTAATCAAAAAATGCATTACTGCTCAAAGCCCTAAAAGAAAAAGAAAAATTTTGGAAGCAGAAAGCAAGACTTAAATGGCAGAAGTTAGGTGATAATAACACAACTTTTTCCATAAAGTTGTACAGGAAAGAAATTGTAAACTGCACATAACTAAAATAAAAAATGGTGAAGGTCAATGGATTAACTCTCAGTAAGAAATTCAAAAAGCTGAAATCGATTATTTTTCAGACTTGCTTTCTGAGCCTTCCCTGGTATCTGATGAAACTTATTACCCTCATTTCCTTAGTCAGATACCAAATATTATTAAGGATAGTGATAACCAAGTACTGGCGTCTCCAGTTACTGAATCAGAGTTACATAAAGTGATCAATGGTTTGAATAAAATGAGTAGTCCATGTCCTAATGGATTTTCTCCTAAATTCTTTACCAAATGCTGGCCTATCATTAAATTGGACTTGATTTCTGTAGTAAATGATTTTATAGCTGGATCTGTAATACCTAGGGGAATTTCTAGTACCTGGATTACACTGATACCAAAAAAGCCCACCCCTAGTTCATTTGATGACTTTAGGCCAATTAGCCTTTCTAATGTGTTGAATAAAATCTGTTCTAAAGTCCTAATGGAAAGGTTGACACCTTACATGAACAACTTGATTTCCCCTAATCAATCAGCATTCATGAAAAACAGAGATATCTCTGACAATATTTTGTACTTACAGGAAAT
The DNA here is from genome assembly GCA_037428765.1 of Rubia yunnanensis. Classification (NCBI taxonomy): domain Eukaryota; kingdom Viridiplantae; phylum Streptophyta; class Magnoliopsida; order Gentianales; family Rubiaceae; genus Rubia; species Rubia yunnanensis. The sequence goes on along the minus strand of CM075061.1, from coordinate 112,471,671 downwards.
GATCAGATTTTTAGATAAAAAACAGAGAATACCAAACTGCATTCTGAAACTGGATCTAAGAAAGGCATTTGATAGAATTAATTGGAATTTTCTTAGACAGATCTTATTAAAGTTTGGTTTTAATGGTAATTTTTTAAATGCTGTTATGAATAATTTGTCACAAGCCTACTTTTCTATACTTGTAAATGGTAATCCTGTAGGTTTCTTTAAGGCCACAAGGGGTATTAAACAAGGTGATCCTCTTTCTCCCTTCCTATTTAACATTTTCTCTGAAGCTTTCTCTAGGAGTTTATCTTTCATATTCTATAATCATAGTTTGGCTAGTTATCAGATACCTGCCTCTATCTCTGCGGTTTCTCACCTAATGTATGCGGATGATACGATTATTTTTATGCAAGCATCTAGGTTGAACCTAATTAAGATCAAAGCATTCCTTGAAATATTTGAATATACCTCGGGCCAAAAGTTTAACTTCGATAAATCTGATTTCTATCTAAGTAAGAGAGCTACATCAACAAAGCTTAATCAGGTCAAAGCTATTCTAAAAATGAAAAAAGGAACTTTCCCTTTTAAATATTTAGGATGTCCAGTTTTTAGAAGAAGAACTTTAATGAGATATTTTTATCCTTTGCTGGCTAACATTGACCATAAGCTACAAAATTGGAAAAATAAATGGCTTAGTGGAGGTGGAAAAATGATCTTAATAAAATCTTGTCTGTACTCTATTCCTCAACATATTTGGTCTGTAACAAATCCCCATAAAGGCATAATTAAATTGATTGAAAAAAAATGTCTCATTTCTTCTGGGGAAAATCTGAGGACAAGAATAATAAAGTGTGGAAAAGATGGGCTGAACTAGCCAAGCGTACAAAACTGAATGGACTAGGTTTTAGAGCTATCAAATCCATAGTTGACTTCTGTTCGGTTAAACTTTGGTGGAAGAGTCAATTAGGTATCTCTTTGTGGTCTAAATTGCATTGGGCTCTTCCACCTTCCCATAGAAAATCAGTGACATGGAGAAGAATCTGTGCTATTAATATCTTTGCTGAAAATAATTCGACTATAATACATGGCAAAGGCAATTGTAATTTTTGGTCTACCAATTGGTGTCCACATGGCCCTCTTTTGAACATTGTTCCTGTGAATATTATTTCTGATATGCCTGACATCTCTGTGGCTTTTTTCATAAGTAACAAAAACTTTATTCAAAACCAGATCTCATCTTTCTTGGAACATGATACGCTCTTATTTTTGCAGGAAGCGGAAATAACACTGGAGAGGGATGACAGGCTGATTTGGAAGCCTGAACTCTCAGGTAACTTCACTTTTAAGTCAACCTATAAGGCCTTAACCTTTTCATCTGGTAATTCTCCTGCAAGCATTTCTCTTTGGAACATTCCTTTGCAGAAAAAGATTATTATTTTCACTTGGAAACTGTTGCATTCATTTCTCCCTTTTAATGATGTGCTCATTACTTGTGGATTTTGTTTAGCCTCGAAATGCCCTGCTTGTTCTCATTCGAACTCTATCCAGCATTTTTTCATCTCTTGTCATCTGGCTCATGCAGTATGGTCAAATTTGACAACTCTGCTTCAGTTTAATTTAAATGCTCTGCACTCTATTCCCCAGAGGTTTTACTTATTCTGGAACTGTAGTGATCTACATAAATTTGAGCATATTCTCTGTAAAATCCTGCCTTCTTTGGTATGTTGGAGTCGATGGAAGCTAGGAATCATTTCCTATTTGATAATAAGTCTCTATCTACTAACTATATCTGTAATGAGGTGCACGAACTAATTAAGATGACATTATACACATGCCCTCCTAAATTGTTTTCCTCTGGATCAATCCCAGCTCCTTTCAGACATCTTCTACCTTTGCTCAGACCCCCTCCTAAGCCTAACATATCAAAGATTTTGTGGGAAAGGCCTAAGTCTGGTTACATAAAAATTAACGTGGATGCATCTTGGAATCACAACAAAGTATCTGTTGGTCTCATTGCTAGAGATTCCTTCGGTTGCCCTATAATGATCAGTTCTTTTACTTCTTCTGTTGTTTCCCCACTAATTGCTGAAATTGAAGCTATTTTGCATGCTTGTCATATTTTCCCGCAGATGGATCACACTTTTATAATCGAATCGGATTCTAAGCTTACGGTTAAAATGATCAATGATCCTTATGCTGCACATTGGAATATATTTAATATGGTCTATAAAGCTAAGTCCCTTATTGGTAGAGCTGAACTTAAACATGTTTTCAGAGAGGGTAACGCGGTAGCTGATGCTGTTGCCAAACACCATTCTAGGTCTAATTTTGGCCTACATCTATCTAATATCCCTAGGACCATATCAGGCCTGATTATTTTGGATAAACAATCCACACCTCATATTCGAGTTTTCTAAAGTTCTAATGGCTTGAATAGATACTGCTAAGTTTTGGTGTTGTTTATATAGGACTCATAAAAACTTGCTGCATATGATGTTGGATTGGTGATGCTGCTATTCCCACGGATGCCTGCTGGGATTGCGGGCTATAATAATACTTCGGGACTCCTATGGATGCTGTTTCTGCCTTTCACTGGTTCAGCTCAACTCCTGCAATACTACCCCTGGTTTTGAACCTTTTTAAATTAGTGATTGATTCTCTGTTTCTGAAGTTACCTGGCCAAGGGAGAGAATTAACACATGGGGTGGAGGTTCTCTCTCTTGGATCGTAACTTCATTATAGTTCAACTTAATCGTGCTGTTCATATATCCTTGATATTGATAGTTTAGGACTTTTGGAGGCAACCATGTTTGCCTTACTGCTCTAGGAAACTACCAACACTTGACGTATTAACTGTGGATCTTCATATAAGGCTTGGGGAACCTTAATATATATATCCCCCACCTACGGGTGCTTTCATTTTAAAAAAATAATAGTACAACGGCTCTATATATATATTTGTGTAAATAGGGTCCTCACTCTCAAGTCCAAAACTACCCTTCTCAAAATTTTCCATTTCATTGGAAATTGGTATGAATATATTTTCATGTACTTGATTTATAGTTGATGAAGCAATTAGTATATCTTAAATATATACATATAATTATTTTGGTTAACGGATATATACATATAATTAATTTATTTTTTTATATAAATAATTTTCACAACTATAAATTACTAGATATAATATTTTATATTAATATAAAAGAATAAATATTATTTAGATAATTAAAGTTAAATTATATCTATTTTAATAACTAATCTACAAATATTAATAGTGATATGGAAACAATTGAAAAATATTAGAATTAGTCAAAGATAACGTGGAAGAGAATTTATGACGTGGAAGTGAATGAATAATCGTAAAATTTGAGATTGTCAAAAAGAGTGAGAGTGCAAAAGTTCCAAAATACATGCTCTTATTAACCTTTTCACATGGAAAGTTGTTGGATGCTAAATTGTTTCTTGACATCATTCTTGATGTTAAGATTAGGGGTAGTAAATGGGTGGATGGGTCAAATATGGGTTGGATAAAATGGATACTTACAAAATATGTGTATAATCCTTTTTTACTCATTTTATGACACATGTCAAAAATGGGTCCGGTCAAAATGGATTGGGTTGAAATTCGTTCAACCCGCGGGTTGAAAATCATTTATCTCATGGGTTAAAAATGGGTAAACTTGTGGGTTTCAACCCATTTATGAATCCATATGGGTCTACATGCCAACCCATATGGATAAAATCTGCGGGTTTCAACCCATATATTGACCCACATGGGTCTATATATCAACTCATATGAGTAAATTCGTGGGTTTCAACCAATATATTGACCCATATGAGTTTATATACCAACTCATAATCCGTAACTTTCATCCCAAATGGGTAAATATGGGATCAACCGCAAACCCATCCTGCCCGATTCATATTTTTCACCTACCCAATTGCCCATACCAAACCGGATTTAATAATAGGAAAATCGCTTGACCCACGGGTTACGAGTATATTTTTCCATCCCTAGTTAAGATGAACAAGGAAAACGACGATACAGAAAGGAATACTAAGCACAAGGAAAGTCTATTTTGCCATACAGAGAGGAATGTTCATGTTAAGTAAGTACGGAAGGAGGAGCATGAATAATGCATTTGTGAATTATGGTATTAACTTTTAGGAAATATACAAATATAACTATATATAATTGAGAAACTGTAGATATGACACTGAGATAATTTTTTGTGCAAAAATAACCCTAACTACCTAACGAAATTGCAAATATAACATTTTGGTGACATTTCCGATGTTGACCCCACCCCCCAAATGACAAATTTTCTCGAACCAAAAGCTAAATTTGGGTGGACATTTATATCCGTACCCGTGCTGGACCACCGCATTATGAAATTTGATAGGGTTATATCAGCACATTCCTAAAACTTATAGGGTTGTAGCAACACATTCATAAAAAGTGTTGGGTTATATCAGCACATATTATAAAAGCAAAACCCATCAACATTACAAACCCTAAATCGAAAAACACAACAAAATAACAACTATACACACAACACCAAAGGTTATCCAATCATTAATCTGGACTAAATTCAACAAAATAAAAAAAATGTTATCAAAATCCTTATATTCAATACCATATATACCGCTTATCTCTATTCATGTGACGAGAAGCAAAAGAAAATCACATAATCAAACTCAATATTGCATTAATCTAGTGAATTAAGGGGAATTTCGGATGAAGATATCATTTTTGAAAGGTTCCCGCACTTCCACTTCAACGCCCGTTGTGTCGACCTCGCCAAATCTCTTTCATCAAACTAGAATCACACTTTGGAACGTCGGCAATCGGTAGAAGTGGTTGAAATGGCGGTTGCATGAGGTTGGCGTTGATTTTGTACTAATATGACACTTTGTTTTTTATAGTATGTGCATATATAACTCTGCATTTTTTACTAATGTGTTGATATAATCCTATAAGTTTTAGGAATGAGCTGATATAACCCTATCAAATTTCATAATGTGCTGATATAACCCTACCTGGTTCGGCGGCGGTCTGACCGCGATCCGGTGGTGGTCCGGTGGTGGTCTAGTGGCAGTCTGGCGACAATATTTAGGTATAATGGTGCTAAGGGCAATGACGTCATTTCCTATTTTTTAGTTTTTTGATTTTTTTTCCAAATGGGTAAAAATATCTTTTAACAAAATTCCGGCTAAAAGTTTTCGGAAAATGTTATATTTGCACTTTCACTTATTATTTAGGATTATATTGGCACTTTCAATTATCAAAATGTTATAGATGCACTTGTGTGAATTATATAGGGTTATATATATATTTTTTTTCTCAAACTATTAAGTATGTACGGAAGGAGGAGCATTCATAATGAATTTGTGAATTATGGTATTACATACGGGAGGAGGAGCATGCAACATTGTGAATTATGGTCCTTCTTTCGTCCCATCTTCTTTCGTCCCATCTGAATGTGTACATTTTTTAGTCAACTTTATTAAGACATAATTGGTCATAAATTTTAATTATGTGAGATTGTTAGATTCTCTCCATCATGTATATTCTGTTTTACAAATTTTAGTACACCGTTAATATACTGAAGATTATACTATGCATCTACATTAGCTCAGACATTTAGTTTTCATTTATTGGATTTTTAGTTTCCGTTTTCTGTGAGTTTGTTAGCTATACAGTTAGATTAGTTAGGATCCAACTGTATTAAAGGATGCACACATCACTGAATACTAAACTCTTGAACACAGCACTGCTGCCTATTATACTACTGCTTTCGGCTACCCTGCAGCAAATTGTGTTAGCATTGCTTAGATTTACCTCTTGGTTGGCATACTGTTGACTAATAGGAGTTTCAAACTCTTGATTCGCCGACCGGTTCGCGGTATGTCAGTTATTTGGTTTTCTAAGGCAGACAAATGATAGTACATAGATGAACCAATGTTTTTCTTTTAGCTCAGCTAAGGTGGAAACACTGCTCTTTTTGTATTCTGTAAAGTTTCCAGACTCTAAGCGCCAATTTTTGGCTTTAATCTCGGTTAGGGGAGTCTAATAAATTCCCCCCATCCTAGGATGGTTAATTTTAAAAAAAATGATCCAACTGTAAGCTGCAAGTTGATTAGTTAGTTGTTAACAACTAGTTTCTATATATACTCAATATGTACAAAATTCATGATTACAATTTTTCTAACTGAATCAGATATCAGAAATATTTTTCCTCCCAAAACTGTTTCCATCAGTTTTTCTTCTTTTATCCAGTTTGAGATTTGAGCTGATTTTCAGCTACTGTTCATGGTATCAGAGCAATCAGGCTTCTTATTACTATTTTTCTTTGAGATTCGATCTCCGAAAACAAGATGAGTACCTCCAATTTTGCTGATGCGGCACTAAAAAAACAATACAACTATGTAAATGATGACGAAGGCTTTGTTAAAATTCATCCAGATGATCCAATGTTGTTCCAGGCTTCCGATCATGCAAACTTTATTATTGTCATGGAGAAACTGAACGAGAAAAACATTTTGACATGGAGTCGAGGGATGAAGATTGGACTGCACTCAAGGAAAAAGTTCAAATTCCTGACAGGTGAGTATCCTAAACCTGATGAAGATTCTCCAACCTATGAAGTTTGGGGAAGAGCAAACTCCACTTTGGTTACGTGGATCTTGAGCTCAATGAATCCAGAGATTGCTAGGAGCTTTGTGTTTGCCACAAAAGTGAAATCACTGTGTGAAGAGATCAAGGATACATTTGGCACGATGAATGAAGCCTTCTTCTATTAGCTGAAGAGAGACATGTGCTCTATCAAGCAAGGAGGAGATTCAGTGTATCATTTTTTCTCAAAACTGAAACATTTATGGGATGAGTTTGATAATACGAGGCCAAAGAAGTACATTTTCTGTAAGTGTACTTGTAACTTTGGATTTTATGCAGGCCTGGCTGCATATGAAAATGAGGACAAATTGCAGCAGTTCCTTATGGGACTGAATGATGAGTATGAAGTGACTAACAATCAGGTTCTCACCATGGATCTTTTTCCATCTGTAAGCAAAGCTCGTGCTCTATTTGTGAAGGCTGAACAAAAGAGAGAGACTCAACTGAATTATGTCAATGTAATTGACAATTCAGCAATATTTGTGAAAATTGTGAATCTAGGGCAGGGAAATGCCATGAGGTACAATCAAAGGGAGAAAGATGTTGAGGCAAAGAAATCTTTGAAGTGTGATCATTGTCCTAAGAATGGCCATTGATGAGGCATCAAATACATGTATTTTCCGAATCATTTAATATCTATTTTGTCATCTTTTGTTGTAAGATTTATAGATTTTGGTAGGTTTGCATCATAAGAGGTTTAGATGACAATTTTCGTTTTTCATATCTAAATCCTTCATTTTGTAACCGATGTTTAGTCTAATGGATTTTTGGTCCTTACGAACATCTAGATTCCATTTTATGAGCTTAATTTGTAGATTTTTCGTGAGCCCTTTGGAGTGGTTTAGTGAAGGCCATGAGCCAACATGTGGTAAAAGATAAAAGGGTTCGAAGAAGGAAGACAAGGGGCAAAATCAGCCCTCAGATGGAAAATTGGTTGCGAATGAAGCTAAACTAGAGTTAGTACCTTTCTATAGATAACTTTCCAATGTTTTCCATAAACAGGTCGGTGAATCGAGCAACTCGAAACCCCAGTATGTCCGTGGAAATCAACAGGAAAGAAGCTATAGAAAGAAGATTAAGAACATCCAGAAGAGTATATCTCTATCCGAGAGATGTGTCGAGCTTCTAAGTCCAGAAGAGTTTGTCTAGAGTAGTATAGATTGTCTGAGTCCAGTGGTAATTTTCCTCGTGTTCCATCAGAGTCGGGCACAATCCATCCTGAGGCAAAAACAGAAAAACAGCGTAGATTCCATTCCAGAAACAGGAAGAAACGACAATTTTGAGTCCATATAGTGGATTGCATATAGTAAATGAAGAGCAACTAGAGTAAATGAGCATGTCAAGATCCAGAGCCTACTCGTATGGAAGGTGAACCAAGTCTGTCTAGTGAAATTAGACCTCTGAGCACAGGAGGTGCCAACTGAAAATCTATGTTCCCTTGTAAATTATTCTGTAATGAGTATTTAGCCAAGTAATCCGCAGCACTATTAGCCTCTCTGTGAATGTGTGTAATTGGGAATTTCATATGCTGGAGGCTAAGAGTACTGCAAATAGAGAAATTCCTCCAAGGGGCAGTCATCGGATTATGTATACCCCTAACAGCAGTTAAACAGTCAGATTCCAGTTCACCATTTGCGATATCTAGTTCTTCACATATTTCATATCTAAATTGTATAGCTATCAATTCTGCATGTAGTGGTGTAGGGGATTGGAAAGTTTTAGTTCGCATTGTAACCACATTCCCGAACATATTCCTAACCACTACAGCCGAAGAAGCCAAACCAGATTTTTTCCATGAGGCATCTGTATTTAACTTAAGTCCAGAGGAAGGTTTCTTCCAAGTTACAGCAATTAGAGGTTTCCTTCTCTTGGGGTGAATGTTAGGGATAATGTTAGATTCTATCCAATACCTATTCCTGGTTATGTTACCAGATTGGTGATGCACAGTAAATATATCATGAATGATGCATTTTATCTCATGTAAGCAGGCTGTAGGGGAGACTGATTCATTATCAAAAATGATTTTGTTCCTCTTTACCCACAAAATCCATATTGTAACCAAGAGTGAGGCTGTGATAATATTAGAATGGATCTTTGTATCAGCTTTAAAAGATAGGAAGTAATCAACTCTATGCTTCAATTTTTCAAACAAAGGTAGGTGCAGATGTATCAGATCAGCCACTCTTTCCCAAACTTCAATAGCAAATGAACATGAATTTAAAAAAAATGATCTAAGTTATCAGTGTGGTTCATACACAAAGGGCACATAGATGCAATTTGGAAGCCCAGCCTGACTAAAATGTTGTCGAAAGGCAGGATGCAATTGATTGCACACCACAAAATGACTGACATTTTCCTAGGGATAAAACTACTCCATACCTTAGAAAGGTGTCTGATTCTGAATTTTCGACGCCTGAGAGTGTGGTAGGCCGAGCTTACTGTGAAACTACCGTTGATGTTTGGAGTCCAAATCATTCTATCCTCATGATGATAGTCCAGTTCTGCAACCTGCAAAATGGCAAATATATTGGTAGCTAGGTGTGGCTCCAGCTGTGGTAGGAGATTAGCTTTATTTTGTATGAAATACCTCAGGGAGATATCCTCAAAAGGAATATTATGCCCGTCAGGCCATTCATAGAAAAGGGCCCCCACACCAGTCCAGTTCGAGTTCCAGACAGAGCACTCTCCCAGTCCATATATCACTTTAGAGTAACTGTTAGCCTTATCAGTGATTCAGCAGATTCTTTTCCAAGTATGAGATGTTTTATAAGAGTTGGGGAGTGACCATATTAATCAAGTCCATTGATTTTTGTTAGCCTGTAATTTCCACCATAGCTTACATGAGAATGCATCTACTATTGCTCCTATATCTCTTAGGCCTATGCCATTTTCATCAATTGGTAAACTCATGTTTTTCCATGATCTCCATTTTTTCCTATCAGTATTGTCCAGTTTCCCCCAGAAAAATGTTGAAGCAATTTTTTCTATTTTCCTTAGGATTATCTTGGGAGGGCTCAAAACAGAGAAGATATGAGTAGGAATCGAAATTAGGCAATGGTTTATGAGTACTAACTTACCAGCACTAGAGAGCCATCTATTCTTCCAATTGTTGATTGTCTTCTCCATCCTCTCTAGCATCGGCTTGTAGTATACCTGCAGATTACGACCATAGAAAACAGGCACTCCTAGATACTTGAAGGGAAAAGAACCCTGTTTCATTCCCAGTATTCTTTTAATAGAAAGAGTGATGTGAGGAGGGGTTTTATGTGAAGCAAAGAATTCAGACTTCCCAAAATTAACTTTTTGACCAGTAGTTTGTTCATAAGCAATTAAAAACCTTTTAAACCTCTTCAGAGTTGTAGGTTTGGCATTGAGAAATATTGCTGTGTCATCTGCATACATCAAGTGAGTAACAGTTGAGCAAGATTGAGGTAAACTAAAATGTTGGAGATAACCAGTGTTGATCATCCTTTTAAGAACCCTTGAGAAAGCCTCAGATACCAGATTGTAAAGAAAAGGGGATAGGGGATCTCCCTGTTTTAGTCCTCTGGAAGATTTAAAAAACCAGAAGTGACTCCATTTATTAAGACAAAGAAGTGAGCTGAAGTTATATTACTCAGTATTATTTTAACAAAGTTTCCATGAAACCCGAAATGAAGACGTATAGAATTTAGAAAAGACCATGACACTCTGTCAAAGGCCTTTTGCATGTCAAGTTTCACAATTATATTATGTGCCTTTGATTTTCTGTTTAAAATTCTTGTCAATTCCTGCATTTGCAACACATTGTCAGTAATATCTCTACCATTGATAAAAGCACTTTGTTCAAGAGAAATTAATGAATGCATTAAAGGTTTGATCCTTTCCATTAGCATTTTTGAAAACACTTTATTAATGAAGTTAGATAGACTAATTGGTCTAAAATCGGAGAAGGAGATTGGGATGGGTTTTTTGGGGATCAAGGCCAACCAGGTGCTAGATATAGCTAAGGGAATATTTCCTGAAACCAGGAAATCATTTGCTGCATCTAACAAATCAGTTTTGATGGTTTCCCAGAAAGTTGTGTAGAAACTACCTGAGAAACCATCAGATCCAGGGGCACTGCTTTTGTTCAAGTCGAATACAGCATGTCTGAGTTCCTGGATTGTGAACTGTTGAAGAAGCATTTGGTTTTGTTCTTCAGAAATGACCACTGGTATCTCACTCAGAAAATAATTAAGATAGGATCCTAATTTTGGAGGGGATTCCTCATTTAATAAGTCCTTGTAAAAACGGATGCCTTCTTCTTTAATCAGGTTAGGGTCAGAAATCCAGTTGCCTAAGCCATCCTTAATCTTGCTAATTCTAGATTTGGCTCTGTTTTCCTTAATGGCATGGTGAAAGTAATTAGTATTAGCATCCCCAAACTTAAGCCAATTTAGTCTAGCCTTTTGTTTTAAAAAAAATGATCTTCTCTTTCTGAGCTCTAAGCAATAAGGCTTTTGATTCATTCAGTTCAGCTAAATCCTGTTCATTTTGAGTTTGTTGGAAACTTATTTCCAATTCACAAACTCTGTCCTCAGCATGTATGAGGTTCTGGTTAACATTCCCAAAACTGGTTCTATTCCATTGTTTAATTTCCATTTTAAGCCTCTTCAGTTTATGAACAAAGCCAGTCATTCCTTTTAAAGGGGATATTAAATTCCAATTTCTAATCACAATATCCTTGAAGTCTTTCCTAGTGGACCACATATCCTGATATCTGAAAGGCCTAGGGATCATTTCAGAAGCAGATTGTATAGACAAAAGCAGAGGAGAATGATCCGATGTGATTCTATTTAAAACTTGGATAGAACTATTAGGATATAGATCCAACCAGTCAAGATTACAGAGTCCCCTATCTAGCCTTTGAAAAATGAGGTCTTTACATCTGTCCTTAAAACGATTGTTAGACCAGGTAAAAGAATTCCCAACAGTAGTAATTTCATGCAAATCAGAGCTATTGATGAAGTCATTAAATTGTTTCATGCTTTTATGAGGAGTGGTTTTCCTTCCTTTGTATTCATTAACTGATGTCACCGTGTTAAAATCCCCAATATATATGGAAGGTTCAGACCGAGGAGAGCCCAAATCTTGCCAAAGATTTTCCCTAACATTCCTATGAACACTAGCATATATAAAGAAGCAATTCCAACTAAGTGAGGTAGCTACTTCAGAAGTTCTAGCTTGTAGAAATTGATCAGATTCTCTGATACAGGTTAAGTGAAAAGATTGATTCCAAAGAATCCAGATTTTAGCAGTTTGAGCTGTAAGAGCATTGGTGAATCCTAGGGCATGCATTAGAATATGAATATGTTGATTATCATGCCAAGGTTCAATCAGACAAAGTATGTCTATCTTATGGTTCATCTTTAGAGTTTTTAGCCTATCCAGGGATGATCCATATCCTCTAACATTCCACACTAATATATTCCCTATGATTGTGTATCTAATCATTTAAAAACCATTGGGACAGCTTTGTGTGAGGATCAAAGCTTCCTAGTTTTGTTAGTAGAGGCCTTACTAATATTATCTAAAGAGCCCTTACCTTTTTCACTACATTCAGTAGACTTTGGAGTATCAACCTTTGTGTGTACCTTATTGTGTTCCTCATTTGTGTGTTGATCAGCTTTGCCCGGTCTGTCAGTTGATACCTCATTCTGTGCTTGATCCTGCTCTAGTTCTGCTGAAGATTTTGTTGCTGATATGAAGATTTGATCTGGTTTATCATCTTGTTTATTACCTGGAGTTAGTTTTCCTTCTGACCTATTTGCTGGTGAACCTGGTATACCTGTGTGTACTACTTGCTCATGTGTTTCCAGAGATTCGTGGAAGATTTCCACAACTTCTCCTTTTTGTTCTTCCTCAGTGAAGACATCTAAAGCATGAAAGGCATTAGAAATGGACACAGTATTTGTTAGCTGTAGGTCTTCAACTAGGGATTTGTCAGGCTGTTTACTCTTCTTTCTCCAGATAGTATTTGTAATAGGCTTTGAAATATTATCCAGAGAGTAAAAATCAGATCTTTTCTTATGAGTAGTGATAAATAAGTTAGAAATGTTGTCCTGGTGATGGACTAATTGATATCTTTGTTCTTGACATTCTACTTGTTTCTGAGACATAGTAAGGGCCGAAGAACCTACTACATTATCCTTAGCTATTTCCTCAGAAAGTAATTGTTTCCCGACGATTAAATTCTCCTAAGTGTTACTGACCATTTTAGCAGTGTTGTTGTCCACCTTTCCAATTTTTAGTTTAGTATCAGTGGCCTTCCTTTTTAGCTCAGGGTGGAGAAAAGTACACTTATCCTGATTATGTCCAACAATCTTGCAGTGGGAGCAATAGTATGACAGTTCATCATATTCTATTGGATAATCAGCAACCTTATTCCCTATACCTACAACTATTGAAGCTGGTAGTTGAGACTGAAGATCTATTTCGACACAGACTTTAATAGCCGAAGGTCTAGTTAGAGCTGCAGTTGCAGCATCCATTTTTAAAAATCTACCAATCTGACTACTCAATCCAATAATAGCAGAGGTATTATAAAAGTGAAGAGGAAGTTTGTGAATCGTTACCCACACCGGGACAATCGAAGATTCAGCTATTGGTGAGAATTCGGGTGACCATTTCTGCACTTTCATCACTGCGCCTTGGATCATCCATTGTCCCTTCATCCAGCAGCGCTGATAGTCTTCAGGATCCTGAAACCTAATTAGCACATGACGATAGTCAATTGAGCCAAGCTGGAATTTAGATTTAAATCCGATTGACTTGAAAGCAATTTGTAAAAGCTCCATCGAGGGCTTTCCCCGATTGAACTTGCCCACCAGTGCGTTTTGGTAATGAGATGCCAGGCGTTCTCCTTCCTCTTGAGGAAGGATAAACGCAATCTTCCCTTTGTATTCAGTTATTGGATGTAAATTTGGTGTGTCTGGAAGAGAAGAAAATAACGGCAGTGGCTTGGAGGTAAGAGCTTGGATGAAGCTCTTATTGGTGGCTGTGCCCAACTCCACGATGGGAGCGGGCGACGGCGACGCCATGAATGGCTAATATGACCGTTAATGGCCGTGAACAGTAACAGAAATTGGAAGAAGAGGGTGAAGAGGAACAGTGATTCGTATATCGCACGTTTTTCACCAAAAATCGCACCTAGTGATTAGAAAGGATTATCGCGGTAGACCGACCATCATATCCGTTACCTATGTGGAATGCTAAAACTACACATTCGAAGATCAACATTCATTCATTCTTAATAGTAAATTGCAAAGACAAACAACGAACATTTGCAAACCTCATTGATAATCACTTTAGGAAAACCATACCATAAAGTTATTTCATCAATGCCATTATAAATGAAGAACCTTAGATTTGATAACAACAAGTCTTCTACCAAAGACATGGCCATTTGACCAAACATTGCATTCATTAGGCTAAACCTAGAACAAACCACATTCAAGATTTAACCTTTCATTGCATCTATGGGATAAATATGAGAACAATCCACATTAACATAATTATCTAGCAAGAATTACAACAGATTATACACTAGAAGTTCTAAGTCCTTGTTCTTGGATTTTCCTACCAAATGAGTTAATAAATTTGCAACTTTCCTAACACACTAACACTTCAATCATACAAACACTTCCTATTATAAAACAACCCATGATATAAATGAAGTAAAACATCACATTAAAACACATGAATGCTAAATAACAAATGCTTCAAGATAGAGTGAAATAGAGGTTCTTACTATATAGATATGGAAGCTTCAATCAATTTCTCTTAAGAGTAAACTAAGATATGGAAGCTTAAATCAATTTCTCTTAAGAGTAAACTAACCTAGATAATGAAAAGACATGATTAACCTACAAAAACTAAGAAAATAAAGAAAAGAAAACTAGGGTTTTGGACCCAGAAAATGACAGGAAGAAGAAGGGCTGAAGAGGAGATGATAGGATTTAGTATTTATAGTACAAAAAAGTAAGAAAGTTTCTGGCCACCCGTCCGTCGTGACTCGTGACCAAACTATCGCAGGTCGCGACCGAGCCAAGTTTCAGCATCATGATTTCTTTCTTCTTTTTGTTTCAAGTCCTCCTCTTCACTTCACTTATCTTTAATTCTTCAAGTCTTCAAAAGCTCAAATGCGAGTTTTCAAATCTTCAAAGGTATTCTTCAAACTCTTCAAAGTCTTCAAAGCCTTTAAACAAATTACCTTGTCACACAAAATCTTCTAGAAAAGTAATAAAAGCTTAATAGTCGGTTTTAACTCTCCTTCGATAATTTTAAGGCAAAATTCCACATCTAGAGCACAAAAGTATACAAAAGTGAATCCTAAAAGTCCTAATATAAACATATAAAATGAGCACATCAAACCTCCCCGCACTTAAACCTTACTCGCCATCGAGTAAGAAAAGATTCAAGTACACAAAGGAATTCATATGTCCACATCCTAAACTTTTTTCCCCCAATCAAAACCTCACAAAAACTCTCAATATCGTAAATCCAAAAATCAAAGCTCAAATGAGAATTTTTCACACACACAACCCCGATTCTTAAATCTAACCAAACCTACCACTTTTCAATTCACTAACCATAAAAATGTTTCAAAGTTCCGAATTGATAATCCCAATGTCCAATGACACAAAATGAAGTTAAAACCATATGAAAGGTTCAAGCACATACTTCATTTCATACAAATATATCAACCAAAAATGAAGTATAAAAGAATCAAGAATTTCATAACCATACTTCATTTTTCAACTTGCTAAGTTACCCAATCCCAAGAGGTCTCAAGATATTGAGCTACCCAATCCATCCATATGACAACCGCAATCTTATGACTCTAACGCCGACAAATGAGTGAACTCATAGCATTTTCTTTTTTTTTTCTCTCTTTCTCTCATTTTGCCTAGGAGCCTTTTCGAGTTTTCATCCTAGCCACACATCATTTTTGTTTGGCTCACATCTCATCTTTTTCCGCACATTTAGCCTATTCTTTTTGCCTAGGTCGCCCTTTCGGGTTTTTGACCTATCCGGGCCCCCAATGTTGCCTAAGTTGTTATCTCAGGTTTTCAACTTAGTGAGTTTTAAACTATCCGGACCCCCAATGTTTTTTATTTTTCTTTTTCTTTTTCATTTTCATTGTTTTTTAAAAAAATTTCAATTTTTTTCTTCCTTTTACTCATGTTTTTCCAATCAAAAGTAGCAAAAAACATTAAAATCAAGCTAGCATGCATGTGAGTCCTCTAATCCTTCACCGCACTTAGAAAATCATATTGTCCTCAATGTAAACATGTAAGGCAAGAACAATAAAACTCAAGGTAAGAGGTAGAGTGACTCCAATTTCTCTGCATAGTCACTGGTGATACGGCGCAATCCCATGTATTTGTATAGAATCGGTCCCAAAATTGGTTTCGAAGCCGAAGGGGGGAGAAAAGTGTCATAGAATAACTCACCCCTCGAGCAAAACATTGTCTTCTTGGCGCCGTTTGATAAAGTTTAACACCACAGAGAACAACATCAAACTCACAAATACATAAGGATTTGCAATACTAGGTTTAGCATCAAAAGTTAATAGCCATAGTATTCTCAAAGAACCAATCCATCATGGAATCACCACTATAAGATTGTCCAATAAAAATATCCAACATATATCAACACATATCCAAGCATCATTATAGCAATTATAGTCACAATGATATAGTCGGCATACTACAATCAACAAAGGTACTATAAAGATGCAAAAATCTTCATATGTCAATATATGTAAGATGATGGAAGAATGAGTGGACGTATAGTGGTTCTTGGGTGTATTTGGTGGAGAAGAAGGAAGGATTATGCAGTATATAAGCTCAGTTGAAAAGCTAGTTTATTCATCGCGACTCGTGACAGTACTGGCTGTGACTCATGACCAAGCCATCGCGACTTGCGATATCTTGGGTCTGTGAGCTCAATTATTTTATAAATTGTTCTGGTTTCATCACAACTCACGATACCCATGTCACAACTTGCAAAAAGATGGTGCTGGGAGTTCATTTTTGCTCCCCTGTTTATCTCAACTAACGATGTATCCGTTGCGACTCACGACAGATAGGGTTTCCCAGCACTTAGAAAGAAAAAACTTTTCTTACCAACTTTCCAAGCTTTCTTCCCTTTCTCATGGATCTCATCCATTCATCTCCTCCAATGCAATGTGCTCCACTTTGCTACAAAATCATAGAAAAACACACCGTAAAAAGAACAAGACAAAATAGCAAACACTAAACAACAAAAATAAAAATAAAGGCCGAATTTATTTACGTCATCGGCAAGACATAGCTCCATCTATTTAAGGTCGTCAGTACGACCCTAATGTTATCCATATGGTGAATGCTTGAACCCCTTCACCATGAGCATCCAAAAGTAGAGAGGTGGGGGTACAAAACGTTCAAGAGGAAAGTCTTGTTGAGGTGGAGATGTTTTAAAGGGAGTTTGGTGGTTAGGAGGCTTGAGATAGTCTTTTGGCTCCTCTCTTATCTCCCTCAAAACTTCCAAAAATGGTGGAACTTTTTTTTTTTATTAAACCATCCTAAGATGGGGGGATTATATTAGGCTCCCCAAACCAAGCTAAATTAGCCAAAATTGGCGCGTAATCCATGATAATTGTACAAGATACAAAAGGATCAAATCCTAAAATTAGCTTGCAAAAGTGGTGATTTAAACCATGCTAAGCTCGAAGAATAGCAGTAGTTCGTCTATGTACCATTATTGACATACCACGAACCGAGCGGTGAATCGGAAATTCGAGACGCCTATTAGTCAATAGTATGCCAACTAATGGTAAATTTTAGTTGAAAACAGAATTCCCGAAAGTTAAGTATTCATAGCTATATTGGGGAGATCTCCAGTGCAAGAAATTGTGATGTGTGCCTCCTTATAGCATTTCAACTAGTAGTTAGCTGATTGAAGATCAGTTCTTTCACTTTCCCTCAATTCTGGCATATTACCTGAAAAAAAAGAAAGCAAGAAGCAGTACCCGAGAGTAAAAGCAGCAAGAAGAAAAAAGGAAAAGTAAGTCCTCCAATTCTATGTCCTATTGATGTCCATGGATGATCCAACCCAAATTGCAGGAAAACCAATGGAGTTTAAAAATAGCAATCCCCGAAAGAAATTAGGAGTTGACCGAATATCAATATCACCTTCCAAATTGGTTTTCCTAGCAAATTTTGCTAAATAATCTGCTGCCATATTAGCCTGTCTATGTATATGATGAAGTGAAATAGATGAAAGCAGTACTTGAAGTTCATTACATATAGAGAAAACTCTCCAAGGACATCTGTTCGGATTAAGAATGCTTTTAACCGCAGTTAAACTATCAGATTCAAAAATACATAATTCTAAGGCTAATTCAGATCTGATCTCTAATCCCATCTTGATTGCCATTAATTCTGCATGCAGAGGAGTTGTACAGTTCAGTTTTTTTGCCCTTAGTTTAACCACCTCCCCCATACAGTCCCTTATAACTACTGTAACAAAAGTAGATCCACTACTAATCCAAGAAGCATCTGTATTTATCTTATAGCCAATGGTAGGTTTTTCCCAATTAGCAGTAGTTATTGCAGGTCTAATCTTCTGATAGATTCTTGGAATGATATTAGCCTGCACCCAGTGTTTATGCTTCTCCCTGTTCCCTTGAATTTTATGAGCAGTGAAAATTGTGTATAGGGTCTGTTTAATTTCATGTATGCAATTTTCACAAGTGAGAGTTTTATTATCGAAAATATATTTATTTCTGCCTGTCCATAATGTCCAGATAGTAGTTACAAAGGCAGCATTTATCAGTTTGGAATGTACTTTTGATTCCGAATTGTAAGTTAAATAGTACTCAACCCTACTCTTAAGATTTGGAAAACTAATTTGTGGCAGCTTTAGTAGGAAGTGAATACTATTCCAAACTGAGAGGGAACCAGGGCATGAGTTGAAGAAATGATCAAGATTATCTTTATTGCACAAACAGAAAGGGCATCTCGAGGCTAGATAAATCCCCATCCTACTTAGCACATTATCAAAGGGAAGGATGCAGTTTAAAGCTCTCCAAGTTAGTATAGACATTTTACCAGGAATGTAAGAAGACCCTACCCTGTGAAAATGTTTGATTTCTGGATTCCTTTGTCTGAGAATGTTGTATGCAGATCTGATAGTGAATTTCCCATCTATTGTTTGAGTCCATACCAGCTGATCCTCATGGAAATGTTGCAACTTGGCTTCCTGCAATAAAAGTATAATATTGGTAGCCAACCAAGGCTCCAGACTTGGTAAGTATGCAGGTTTGTTATTAATGAAATAACTAAGAGTAAGATCCTCAAAAGGGATGTCCCTATCTTCAGGCCATTTATAATATAGAGCACCTATTCCCATCCAATTTGAATTCCAGAAGGAACAATCACCTTTACCAAAGATGATCCTACTTAGACTGTTTGCCATTGGAGTTACAGACATTATTCTTCTCCAGATTTGTGATTGTTTATAAGTATCAGGTAGAGTCCATAAAAGTGAGGACCATTGAGTCTCATTTCTCTGGAGCTTCCACCATAACTTACAAGAGAATGCATCCACTGTAGCCTTCAAATCTCTTAATCCTAGACCATTTTCGATTACTGGATAACTCATTCTTTTCCATGATCTCCAACATTTCCTACTCTCCTGATCTAACTTACCCTAAATTAGCCTAGATGTCATCTTTTCCATTATTTTGAGAACTATCCTAGGGGGTTTGAGGACTGCAAATATATGTATTGGAATATATAGGAAGCAGTTATTGATCAGGATGATTTTACCAGCTAAAGTTAACCATTTATTCTTCCAATTGGTTATCATCTTTTCCATTCTCTCAATTACTGGCAAATAGTGCACCTTTAGATTCCTACCAGAGAATATAGGGACTCCCAAGTATTTAAAAGGAAAAGAGCCTTTATCCATTCCTAATATCCTTTTAATTACTTGGACTTGTTGCTTAGTAATGATATGAGATACAAAGAATTCTGATTTAGCAAAATTAACTTTTTGTCCTGATGTGATCTCATAAGCCTTCAGAAAATGTTTAAAGTGTCTTAAGTTTTGTGACCTAGTATTGAGGAAAACAGCCATATCATCTGCATACATTAGATGTGTCAGTGGAGAGCATGTTCTGGGTAGATCAAAATGCTGTAAATATCCAATGGAGAATAATTTCCTCAATCCCCTAGAGAAGGCCTCAGATAAAATATTGTATAAAAAAGGTGAAAGGGGATCACCTTGTTTGATTCCCCTAGAAGAAGAGAAATAACCAGTAATAAAACAATTTATTAGAACTGAGAATTTAGCAGATGCAATGTTTAGCATGATCAGTCTAACAAATTTGCCATGGAATCCAAACTGGAGTAAAATGGAGTTAAGAAAAGACCAAGAGACCCTATCGAAAGCCTTTTGCATATCTAGTTTGATTATCAAATTTGATATCCTAGACTTCCGAGAGAGTAATCTTGACATTTCATGCATAAGAATGACATTATCAAAAATTTCCTTTCCTTTAAAAAAAGCACTTTGCTCAGGTGAAATGATTAGATGCATTAAAGGTTTAATCCTCATCATTAACACTTTAGAGAAAACTTTGTTAACAAAGTTTGATAGACTTATTGGCCTATAATCTGCAAAAGTATTTGGAATGGCTTTTTTGGGTATTAGAGTGAGGCAAGTACTAGATATAGCCTTTGGAATATCTCCAGTGTTTAAAAAATCATTAGCAGCACACAAGAGATCATACTTTATAACATCCCAGAAAGTGAAGTAGAAATCTCCAGGAAATCCATCAGAGCCAGGTGAGCTAGTTCTATTAAGATCAAATACTGCATCTTTCAGTTCCTGAATATCAATTGGGTTTAGCAGTATTGAATTTTGTTGATCTGTTATTACCCTAGGGATCTCCTGCAGAAAGTATTTTAGATATCTCCCATCATTCTGATCTTTTTCTTCATTCAGAAGCTGCTCAAAAAATTTAACTCCCTCTTCTTTTATTAAGGATGGATCAGTTATCCAGTTTCCATCAACATTTTTAATTTTGGTTATTCTGGCTCTAATTCTCTTTTCCTTAATTGTGTGATGAAAATATCTTGTATTTGCATCACCTTGCTTAAACCAGTTAACCCTAGCTTTTTGCTGCACAAAAATGTTGTGTTCCTTCTGAGATCTGAGGAGCAAGGATTTAGATTTCAATAGATCTTGTAAAACCAAATCATCCTGCGTTTGCTGGTATTCAATTTCCAGTTCATTAACCTTTTGCTCTGATATTTCCAGATTTTTATTAACATCTCCAAAAACAGTTTTGTTCCATTCTTTGATTACTATCTTGAGCCTTTTTAACTTGTGGACAAAATTTTTCATTCCTACCATGGGAGAGGGTAATTCCCAGTTAGAAGCAACTACATCATAAAATTCTGGTCTATTAGACCACATCTGTTGGTATCTGAAAGGTCTTGGAGCTACTTCTACTGCTGACTGAATTGATAAAAGAAGAGGGGAATGATCTGATGTATTTCTGTTTAGTACATGTATGGAGCTATGAGGAAACATCTCTAACCAGTCTAAGCTACCTATTCCCCTATCCAGCTTTTGAAAGAGAAGATCTTTCCCTTTATCTTTATGTCTATTGTTACTCCAGGTGAAAGAATTACCAACAGTAGGTATATCATGTAAGTCCATCATTGACAGGAAATCATTAAATTGTTTAATACTTTTCCTTGGGGTGGATTTCCTGCCTTTGTATTCATTAACAGAAGTTACAGTATTAAAATCACCAATATAGATTGAGGGATCAAGTGCTGTAGTTTGTAGATCTAACCACAGTTTTTCTCTCAAATGTCTATGGACACTTGCATAAATAAAATTCACATTCCAGAAAACTGAAGAGGCTTTATCTATTACTCTAACTTTAATGAACTGATCAGATTCGTTTAGAATTGTCAAACTGAAGTTCTGATTCCATAAAATCCAAATCTTAGCAGTGTGTGCATGTAATGCATAGTTATAACCAAGTTCATGCTTCAACTGGTTTAGAAATTGATTATCATGCCATGGTTCAATTAGACATAAAATGTCAATCTTGTGTATCCTTTTTAAAGATTTTAATCTATCTCGTGAAGAGCCATAACCCCTAACATTCCAAACTAGAATTTTTCCTACTTTGGTGTACTGTATCATTTAAAACCAGGGGAGGAGGCTTTTTGAGAGGATCTTAGCTTCCTTAAATTATTAAGTGAAACAATTGTATTTTTGCCTCTTTTGTCCAGACCTTTCTTCAAGTTATCAGGAGGACTACTAACCTGAGTATCAACTTTTTGCTTTGCAGAAGAGTTAAGTTCCTCTGAAGTGCAAAGATCATGGAGTCCATCACTTTGATCATGTTCTTCTGGAATGCTCTGTACTGCATCTACACTTGGAGCAATGTCAGCTGAGATACTCTGAACTTCAGTGAGTTTTGCAGAGGTGACTGGGGGTCCTTTGTAGTCTTATCCGCATTTTCATGTGTTACATGGACTTCATGTGTCTCCAAGGATTCGTTGGAAAATGTCAACTGCTTCTTCTTCTTGAGCCTCATTCTCTTCATCCTGAAGATCGGTTAAAGTATAGAAAGCATTTGATATGGACACCATGTTCCTATTAACTAAAACCTCTTCCTGGACCGGAATAGTTTCCAGGGGAGGAGGAAGGCCTTCTGACTTTTGTGTCTTTTTTCTCCAGAATAGGTTTGTGATAGGCTTAGATATATCATCTAGTGAATAGAAAGGCTTATTCCTTTTCACATGTATCTCATGAATTTGTCTCCTATTGTTTGTTTTCCCAAATTGTTTTCAGTTTCCTGAATTTGTAGCTGAAAATCCAGTTCCTTTTGGGTTACTGATAAGTTAGATGGCCCATCATGTTCCAAAAGTTTATCAGAGTCTTTTCCTTGTGGATTCTGGCCTACTTCAGTTTGTTTGAGATCTTTACCAGAGTCTGAATTAGGCTTAGTAGCAATTACTTTAGCTAAGGTCCTGTTAGTTTTCTTCAGTTCAGGATGCAAGAAATTGCAGTTTGTCTGACTGTGTCCTATAATCTTACAGTGATTACAATACTGGGGCAGCTGATCATACTCAATTTTATAATCTGCAACTTTACTGCCAATTCCTACAACTATAGAATTTGAGAGTTGGCTCATAAGATCTACCTTAACACAAATTTTAATAGCCGAAGGCCTAGTTAGAGCTTGGGTAGCAGCATCCATTTTCAGGAAATTACCTATCTAACTACTGATGCCTTTAATAGCTGAGATATTATAGAAATGTAATGGGAATTGGTGGATAGTTACCCATGCTGGAACAATTGAAGATTCTGTGGTAGATGAGAAATCCATCGTCCATTTCTGGACCTTCATTGAAGCTCCGTGTACTATCCATTGGCCCTTCATCCAGCACCGTTGGTAATCCTCACAATCCTGAAATCGAATGAGAACATGCCTATAATCAATTGAGCCCAATTGAAATTTCGCCTTAAAACCAATAGATTTAAAACCAGAAACAAGATTGTCCATTGACGGTTTTCCCCGGTTGAACTTTCCAACTAGGGCGTTCTGATAATGGGAAGCAAGTATTTCTCCTTCCTCTGGAGGAAGGATGTAGGCCAATTTTCCCTTATATTCTGTTATTGGGTGAAGATCAGGTGTATCCGGCAGGGTAGTTGTGAGTGGTGACGGCTTGGCATTCAAAGCTTGGAGGAAAGTTTTGCCTATGGATGAGTTGGGATCTGGTGGTGAGTTCGGCGTCGGAGACGCCATCTCCGTCGACCAGAACCAGAGAGAGTATCTGGCGAGAGAGCCGTTAGGCAGAAAAAGAGGAAGAAGAGCTACAGTAACTAAAATGAGTGTTGTTAGTTTAGTGCGTTTTTCGCACTTTTTTTCGCACACACAAGAAATTTCGCACAATTTAGAGGAACTGGTTCACTAGGTGGGGGAAATGGTGACTATGCTAATGAATGTAGCACAATCACCTCTTCCTCCATTTTTTAATCCTCAACAGCTAACTCCTCATCCCCTCTAAACTCAAACTCATTTTTCATGGTGATCTCAGTCACTGAATCTTTGAGTTCAACTTGGGATGGTGTATTTTCGGAATCACGAGCTTCCATTCAGGCCAATGCTTCTAATATACTCCTCGCATGCCCCTCAATAGCCTAAACACTAGAGGATAGCCGAATGTCTGGTTCTTCACTAGTAAAGTTTTTCAAGTTTGCTATTGCATTCATGGCTTCCTCACGTGTCAAACTTGAACTTTCTTTTTGGGCTTGGTTTTGGGGTATGGTATAAGGTGGTGATGGGCAACTATTTTGCTCGTATTTTTGGTTTTCAGGCTCATTCTCATATCACCAATCCGGCACTCCATTCCAGATTGTAAGAATTGTGGTATGGATACCATTCTTGGGTTTCTTGCCCATGAAAACCAACATCTCCTACCTTTTGGTAGTACTCTTCATAATTTCCTTGGTTTTGGAAACCAAGGGTTATTTCCCCCTCATAGTGCTCCTCCCTCAACATATAGCAAGACTCGGTAGGATGATCAGAATGATTCATCCTACAAAACCTCGCTTAATGAGCCTCTCTTCTCATCATGAGTTCCCTCAAGGTGAGACACTCCATTTTTTTTTCAAAAGTCCAAAATCATATTACAAATATTCTCGATAAAAATTCACCAAGAACTCAAGCAATACCTACTCCAAACAAAAACAACCACCAAGGAGTGGAAAATAAAAAACAACTAGCTAGTATGCAACCTAATATGCCCAAACACTTAAAAATAAACGTCTCTTCCCCGAAAGTGGTGCCAAAATTTGGGAGGTCATTGCCGTACTTCTCAAAGTTATAATTTATAAGCCTTTTATGCTTACTAAATACAATTAAGTGGATAGTGGCAAATCGGGGTCGTCCACGAAGAAGAGGGGTTTTCTTAAGCGTTTAAACATAAAAGGTTGATAATAGGATAGAAGTAAATATATATATATATATATATATATAATCAAATAAATGGGGGGGGTATGTTGGTTTTCCTAAGTTATGAAAGTAAAAGACAAAACAACTAGCAAAGTTAAGTAACTATACTAATCATTAAGCAAACTAAGAGAAAGGGTAAAAACTACAAAGACAAAGCCTTGGGGGCAATTAATATCTACTTCCAAACCTAATGTAGATCATTGAATCATTCACTCATTCTATCACATTCGTTACCTATGGGGAATGCTAAAACTTCCCATTCGAAGATCAACATTCATTCCTTCCTAATAGTAATTTGCAAAGATAAACAACGACCATTTGCAAACCTCATTGATAATCACTTTCAGCAAACCACATCAAAAAGTTATTTCATCAATGACATTATACACGAAGAACCATAGATTTGATAACAACAAGTCTTCTACCAAAGACAACCATTTAACCAAACATAGCATTCATTAGACTAAACCTAGAACAAACCACATTCAAGATTCAACCTTACATTGCATCTATATGATAAATATGAGAACAATCCACATTAACATAATTATCTACACAATGGAATGCATAATTTACCAACATCTAGCTGCTTATAGCTTGGTTCAGTCAAAGAATTATCACCGCCTATTTATGATGGTATATGGTTCAATTAATCTGGCCTTAAGAGTGTATGTAGATGATGTGTTGATAGATAGTAACTCAAAAAAAAGCTATCACGTACCTTAAACATGATCTCTATAAGATGTTCACTATAAAGTACTTGGGCAGAGCGAAATATTTTCTGGGAATTGAGCTAGCACATTCCCCCGATGGTCTTTTCCTCAGCCAACAAAAGTACATCACAGATATAATTTTTGATCTTGGTTCAAGTTTAGAAAAATCTCCTTCATCCCCTCTTCCCGCAGATTGGAAATACTTAAATGAGCAATCTCCATTTTTGGATGATCCTGGTCCTTTCGGAAGGTTGATAGGGAGGCTATTATACTTGGAATTTACAAGACCAGATATTACTTTTGCAGTTCATCAGCTGAGCCAAATTGTTCAAAAGCCCACTGAACATCACTAGGATAGAGCACTGCATGTTTCCAAGTATTTGAGAGGTTAGCCACAACATGGTTTGTTCTTTCGAGCTCGGGATGATTTATCAATCAGTGCATTTTGTGATACATATTGGGCAACTTGTGAAGTTAATGAAAGATCGGTCACTAGTTTTTATGTGTTTTTGGGTTCATCTCTTATTTCTTTGAAGTCCAAGAAGCAGCATGTTGTGTCATGTTCTTCCGCAGAATTAGATATAGAAGTTTAGCCATAACCAAGGTTGAATTGAAATGGATCTCCTTTCATCTCAGAGATTTTCAGATTCCCTATAAATTGTCAATTCCTCTCCACTATGATAACACTAATGCCCTTCAAATTATAGAAAATTATGTATTTTAGATTACACTACTGGTTTTATCGACCCTCTTCATGTTTTTTTTCGGCATGAGTTGGTGGACAGATTTACAAAGATGCTTCCTGCTACTAGTATTTATCCTTTACTTTTCAAAATGGGCATTTGTTCACAACAAGAAGCTTTATTTTAAGGGGAGGGTGAAGATTATACTTAGCATCAGCATTAGCTCAGATATTTAATTTCCATTTATCAAATATTTAGTTTCCATTTTCTGTGAGTTTGTTAGCTGTACAATTAGATTAGTTAGGATTCCACAGTAAGCTGCAAGTTGATTACTTAGTTGTTAATAGCTAGTTTCTATATATACTCAACTTGTACAGAATCTTTGATTACTGTTTTCTAACTAAATCAGATATAAAAAAAATTTCTATCCAAAATTGTTTCCATCAGTTTTTGTTCTTTCATTCTATTTGATATCTGAGCTAATTTTCAGGTATTGTTCATATACGTAACTAAAGCTGGCTAGGAACCTATAATGAACTTCAATGTAATAACATGAATTTACCATTTTAGGTGCTCTTCTATGCTGGTGTAACGATGACTCTTATATTTCCTCTTGATTTTTTATTTGTCTCCTTGTTATTTTATGTTGAGGACTCTTTGGCAAATAATTTTCCCATTGCAAGCAAGTATACAACTGTCCAGATACCATTGATGTGTCGTTAAACTACCAAATAATTTGTGATATATGCTAAGAATTAATCCATCACAGTGAAAAGCAGGGCCGATCCCACAGAGAATGGTGTAGTTAAAATTCAATTTCTGAAAAATCAAATTTGGTGTAGCCATCACCCTTTAGTGCAGAAGAGTGATTTTATCAACTAATAAAATAATGAATAAAACTACGACTACCAAGATATTATCAAATAGAGAAGAAATTTGGCATTTGAATAAATCCAAACCATTTTGACCCGATCCTTGATGCAATAATAAGTTATTATCTATAAATCAACCAGTTATAGGATAGCAAGTATTTGCTAAACTACCCCAATTCTTTCTTACATAGTCTATAGCTAGCAAGTATTTGCTGAACTAGCTACTTCCCTTATTGGAATACATATAGTAAGTATTCGCTAAACTAGATATATACTACAATGGCATAAACACAAAAACAACTCAATCCGGATAACCACCCAAGTATTTGCATCTACCCAATTATTCACTACCTCCCTTACGACAGTTTGCAATTTATACGGAAGTTTGCGACTTAATAACCCTTTCCAACAATTACATATTGGTGGAATTAATTAGCACTATCTCAATTAAACTCAAGTTGATCAGGCTCAAATAAAATGAGAATAAATTATGCTCTGAACAATCAGGAATTCCTAGATAACAATTAAGAAATCAATTAGGCCTCCCAGATTCATTGAACTAGTTATTCATTATTTTACGCCGAATAAACAATTAGCCACTCATATTAATTAAACTAAACAAATAAAGAATATAAGAATAAATTATAATTAATCTAATTAACTGACAATGAAATTAAAGAAAGCAAATTATGGCTTTATGAAGGGTTGCACAACACTAATGAAGAAATGAATTGATTCCAAAGCCAACAAAGTTGAATTCTGCCGTTGAAAACCAAGAAACTTAGATACTAATTTATTGCATTAAGTTTTAAAAACTAACTTATTAGGTTAATTACATAATGACTTATTGGGTAATGACTTATTGGATAATATATTTTAACCATTTGGGTCATATGCATTATCACATGAGTTATCCATGGGTTATCCATTTAATGACCCAACCCATTTACGATCCAACCAATTATAAACCATTAATAACTGAGTTAAATGGATGATGAACCATTGGATAATGGGTTAACTGAGTTTGGATAATGGGTTGATCTAATTCACCCATTTGATGGGCTTACTTATGCTCCAGAATTAGCACGGTGCAATGAGGTTCTAATTGGTCCCAACTCTAACTGATCAAGAGCATTTAGTTCTTCTCTCTGTTGTTGCAGTTTTTCAATTATTTTCTTTCTTTTGCTAGAGTGCAATTAAGCCAAATTTGGTCTATTTTAGACATCATAAATACATCAGCTTAAGGTGAAATACTTAAAATGGTGGGGTACTAAGCTGTAAACACCCGATCGCTCATAAAGCACATGACAAAAGGCATATTACATCACCCAAAGCCTCTCAACCTGGTGCCACTAGCTTCATTCTTATGGTGTCTAGAGGCAAGCAGCTGATTATTAATTGCACACAGTTCGTGCGTATACAACCACATGCTGCTGGAGTTATTCTGCATGGCTAACAAATCACCATCTGTAATATTAAGGAATTAAATCTAAATAATCCTAAAAGACTTTACACAAAGCTGAGTAATTTTCATTTTCTACGACAAAGTAGAGAAAGTGCACACAAACTCCTATTGTTTTCTAAGGGATCAGAGCAAAAATAATCTCCTGTGCAGAAAAAAACAAAGACTCTTTCAGCAAATGCCTAAACAAAAAGACATAATGTATTTAGTAGCACCGAAATAGAGGAGAAGCGAAAGCCACAACAATTCTTTTCTACTCCTTGTTGTTGATATAGTTCCTTGATGTTGATGGGACTATAGGTCCTTGACACAAAAAATACTTAGCAAAAACTGTGATATACCTGAAGCTTTATATGCTCTTTTCCCTTTTTCTTCTTCTCATGTATTTGTTGAGCTTTAATTTCAATTAAGAGTAATGAAATTTTTAAAAATAGCATTGGCAGTGTCTTAAAACAGAAAAGTTGAAACATGAAGAGAAATTATGCAGTTAGGGAAAGATTGATAAGAAGTCCCATGACATGATTCCCAAAAACGATCCTTTGAAACTCATCCCTCCTTGCTTCAACTTTTGAATTTGTGTCTTATATGTTATAGCCGCTTTAGCTTCCTAATCAAGAATATTTTTCATTAAGATATTTCTCTAACATCTCAATAAACTAAGTAAAGGTAACCTGATATGGTAGTTAAAATTAGATTTACAATCATGCCA
Source organism: Rubia yunnanensis (assembly GCA_037428765.1). Classification (NCBI taxonomy): domain Eukaryota; kingdom Viridiplantae; phylum Streptophyta; class Magnoliopsida; order Gentianales; family Rubiaceae; genus Rubia; species Rubia yunnanensis. The sequence continues at coordinate 112,442,513 of CM075061.1, read as the reverse complement.
CAAGTTCACAAAAGAGCAACACTCAACAATGCAAAGACATACCGGCTAAGTATTCTCATTTCCAAAACTAAATGTAAGGATAAGCTCAACAATAGTATATATGAAGAGGATAACAAAAATTTTAGTGTTTCAAAGATTTAATAAATAACGAATAAAAATAATAATAATCAACCAAATAGAAAGAAAACTAATACCGCAATTTTGTGTAATCTCCGAACCCAATTTGATGTTGATGTGGATAACAGAAAGGCCATGAAATAGACTGCTTTTAACTTCAAACGGCTAAAGGCCATGCAAACTGTAGAATTTTGCAACCCATTATTGTTCAATGGCACATTCCTGTGACTGGTTGCTTGAGGCAGCCTCCGCCAAACGAGCATTCTCATCTTCTTCTTCGGAGGAATCTCAACATAAACATTCCTCTGTTTAGCTGTGCAATCTATTCAGCGTAAAATCATCAGCTAAATGGCACTGAGAAAATAATAGAGCACATCCAATGCTAGATTTGATTTAGTCCAAGGGCACCAAAGCTTCACTTGTCACCAGCGAGAACTAAATTTTTTCCCAATTATTCACCCTGATGGAAATGCATAATTAGATTCCCTTATTGAAAGGCTAGAATATAAAATATTCTAGCTCCACCAGAAAGCATAATAGAAACAAGTCCACAACCAAAAGGGCTATTACTTGAATTCACATATAATCATAGGGCCGATGATTGATGAGTCACAACGTGATGTGGATTTGTGTCAAATGTGGCAGAATTCTGAAAAATTCCCGAATTTCAGGAAATTAACGACAATGTGAAGTTGTATCAGATGTGAGGTAATTCTGATAAATTCAAAAAAAATTAGAAACTAACCTCATTCTCTTTGTAGGGGTAAAAGAAAAAGAAAGGAAGCAATTTGAATTTAATTGGGCCCCTAAACAATTCAATATTTAGATAGTTTCGCAGAGAAAAAAGAAAAACAAGAACCTAACAATACACAAGCCCTTTGTCAACAAAGCATGAAATGCCTTGCATTTTAGTGACCTGATGTGTCCATTTTATATGCTTTATTTAGTAGTATTTAGGATCACTTTTGTGCTCTTTTATTATTGAGAGCTTGTGTTTTACCTTGAAATTTTCTTAGGAGAGGTAAAAGCAACTTTATGCTCTTTTACCTCTTCTAAGTGGATTTTGTGTGACAAGGGAAGAACACGGAAGCAACGAAGACCGGAAGACATAGAAGACTATACTTTCGAAGACTTTTGGATACTCACTTCGAAGACATGAAGACCGGAGGCCGTTGAAGACCATTTTTGGAGCCGTTGAAGACTTGAAGATTGAGAGGGATGGCTATGAAGAAGACAAAGAAACAATACAAAACTCTGGCTCCCGTCGCGACCCCGTCGCGACACCATCGCGAGTCGCGACCAACACCGTCGCGAGTCGCGACGAACTCGTCGCGAGTCGCGACCAAAAGGCGGCCAGAAATATATTTTATTTTCTTTGCACTATAAATACCCTCTCTTTCCTCCACTTCTCCAGTTTTTGCTGAGCCCATTTTTCTCTGGGTTTTAGGGCTCCAAAACCCTAGATTTTCTTCCATTTTCTTCTTCTTTCTTTGTAGCTTTTAGTTCTTTGTTATGGGTTTTGTTTATCTAGGTTAGTTTTGTACTTGGGAGCAAAGGATTGAAGCTTCCATTATCTATGTAGCAAGAACTCATTTTATCTATCTATTTGGTGTTTTTGCTATTGTGCATTTATTGTGCTTTGAATGTTAATTGTTGATTTCATTGATGTTGTTGAGAGCTTGATGATATGAATGCTTGTATGAATTGCTAGCTAGGGTTTGGGGGATTTGGGTTAATTTCCCCCCTGTTCTTGTTAGTAATGTGAGAGTGTGAATTAGAGCTTTTGATTGTGTTAGTGTGTTGACAATGTGCTAGACGAATGTGATTGATGTTGAACTCTTCGTCATATTTGTTTTGTGTAGCAAACGAGAGAGTCATATGCTCGTGGATGAATGTGCGTTGCACGTTCATCCAATCTCGTGTAATTGCATGAATTGGTTAAATGCTTAGTCACGGTGTAGTGGTCATAGGCATTGCCAAGCTTGTTGGTCCTTCGTACTAAATGCCACCAATGACACCTTGAGTCGTGGTCGCGACTCGGGAGTCATTGGTGAGGTTTGACGAGAGATGTGGAACTCACTCTCGCAAACTACGAACTAAGAAGGATAGGAGTTTAGTCTCCACGACAAGTAGTTGAAGTATTGAATAGATGATTTAAATTCATTCTTGAAGCATTTGTTATTTGGCGTTTATGTATTCTTGACGGTGTGTTTCACTGCATGTGTGCCATGAGTTGTTTGAGCATAGGTAGTTCTTGTGTGGCTGAATTGTTTAGGTGTAGGAACGTGACGAATTCCGTAGTGCCTTTGCATGAAGATCTATGAGCATGAACTTAGAACTCCTTGTGATGTGTGTGTTGTGGTACTTGCTAGATGGGTGTGTGAGTGTTGGGTCCTGAATGCTATATGATGGAATGTGTGAATGATTCGATGAACTACATTAGATGTGGAAGTGGATATCCGTTGCCCCCAAGGCATTTTATCTTTGTAGTTTAAAACCCCTTTTCTTTAGTTTTGTTTGATGATTAGCATAGTCACTTGACCTTGCTAGTTATCTTGTCTTTTTATTTTCGTAACTTAGGAACAACCAACCAACCAACCCCCCCCCCCCTTTACTTGCTTTTAAGTGTGTGTATATAGTTATTCCTAACCTAATATCAACTATTTGTGTGCTTAGACGCTTAGGAAGATCCCTCTTCTCTTTGGACGACCCCGATTTGCCATTATCTACCTAGTTGTAGAAAGTAAGCATTTAGGGCTTATAAATTATCTTTTGCACGGCGGGCGCGACGACCGCCCGTCCGTCAACATGGCGCCGTTGCCGGGGAAGAGGCATTTATTCTTAAGTATTTAGGTGTATTTGGTTGTGTATTGGCTAGTTGTTTTTATTTTCCACTACTTGGTGGTTGTTTTTGTTCGGAGTAGGTATTGCTTGAGTTCTTGGTAATTTATTTTATCGAGAATCCTTGCACTATGATTCCGAACTTTTGAAATAAAAAAATAAAAAAAATTTAATGGAGCGTCTCACCTTGAGGGAACTCATGATGAGAAGAGAGGCTCAACAAGCAAGGTTTTGTAGGATGTGTCATTCCGACCATCCTACCGAATCTTGCCCTTTGTTGTGGGAACAGCACGATGACCGAGAAAGAACCCTTGGTTTTCAAAACCATGGGTACTATGAAGAGTGCTATCAAGAGGTAGGAGATATTGGTTTTCAAGGGCAAGATGCTCATGAATGCTATCCATACCACAACTCTTACAATCCGGAATGGAGTGGTAGTCCGGATTTGTGGTATGAGAATGAGCCGGAAAACCAATATTACGAGCAACCTAGTTGGCCATCACCACCCTATACCATACCCCAAAACCAAGCCCAACAAAGAAGTTCAAGTTTGACACGTGAGGATGTCTTAAATACCATAGCAAACTTGAACTCCTTTACTAGTGAGGAGCCGGATATCCAGCTCTCCTCTAGCGTTGAGGCCATTGAGGGGCATGCGAGGAACATATTAGAGGTATTGGCCCGCATGGAAGCTCGTGATTCCGAAAATACACCATCCCAACTTGAACTCGATGATTCGGTGAGTGAGGTCACCAATAAAAATGATTTTGAGTTTGAAAGGGATGAGGAGTTGGTTGTAGAGGATAGAAAAATGGAGGAAGAGGTGATAGTGCTACATCCATTAGCATTGTCACCCCTTCTCCCACCTAGTGAACCAACTCTAATATTTTTGGAAGTTTTGAGGGAAACGAGAGAGGAGCCAAAAGACTATCCCAAGCTCCCTAACCACTTAATTCCATTTGAACCATCTCCACCTCCACAAGACTTTCCTCTTGAAAGTTTTGTGCCCCCACCTCTCTTATTTTGGATGCTCATGGTGAAGAGCTTCAAGCCTTCACCATACGGATAACATTAGGGTCGTGCCGACGACCTTAAAAATACAGAGCTTCGTCGTGTCGACGACGTTAAATAAATTCGGCATTTCTTTTAGTTTTTGTTTCTTTTAGTTTTTGTTTCTTAGTTTTTTGTTATTTTGTTTTGTTCTTTTTATGGCTTGTTTTCTGTGATTTTGTAGCAACATGAAGTGCATTGCAATGAAGGAGATGAAGGAACGAGATCAATGAACGAGGGAAGAAAGCTTGGACAGTTGGTAAGCAAAAGAAAAATTTTAAGCCTGGGATACCCTGCCGTCGCGAGTCGCGATGGGCTTCGTCGCGAGTCGCGACGAACAGGGGAGCAAAATTCACTCCCAGCGCCAACTTTCCGTGAGTCGCAATGACTTCGCGAGGCTCGTCGCGAGTCGCGACACACTTCGTCGCGAGTCGCGACGAGCTCAGAAAATTTTGAGCTCTCGGACTCACCTTTCCGCGAGTCGCGATGACTTCGCGAGGCTCGTCGCGAGTCGCGACACACTTCGTCGCGAGTCGCGACGAGCTCAGAAAATTTTGAGCTCTCGGACTCACCTTTCCGTGAGTCGCGATGACTTCGCGAGGCTCGTCGCGAGTCGCGACACACTTCGTCGTGAGTCGCGACGAGCTCAGAAAATTTTGAGCTCTCGGACTCAACTTTCCGCGAGTCGCGATGACTTCGCGAGGCTCGTCGCGAGTCGCGACGTGCTCAGTAACTGTTGAAAATTTTTTGAGCCCGGATTTCAAATTTCCAAGCTTCCAAGTTTCCAAATGATTTTAAACATTGCATGATCCTACCTTCTTCTCCACCCAACACTCCCAAGAACCACCACATACCCACTCATTCCTCCACCATCCTACACATGTTGACATATGAACATCCTTGCATCTTTATAGTACATTTGTTGATTGTAGTATGCCGACTACATCATTGTGATCGTAAGTGCATATCCTATAATGATGCTTGTATACATGTCAATATATGTTGGATATTTTTCATGATTATTCTTATAGTGTTGGTTGAGTGTGATTTGGTTGTTCTTTGAAAATACTATGGTTATTAACTCTTGATGCTAAACCTAGTATTACATATCCTTATGTACTTGTGAGTTTAATGTGTTCTTCGTGGTGTTAGTCTTGATCAAACGGCGCCATGGAGACAATGCTTTTCTCGAGGGGTGAGTTCTTCTACGGCATCTTTGCTCCCCCTTCCGGTTCCGAAACCTATCTCGGGACCATCCAAGTACTTGGATATCGCCATATCACCGGCGAATTTGCAGGAAATGGGTGTCACTCTAACTTCCTTACCTTGATTTTTATTGTTCTTGCCTTACGTGTTTACATTGAGGGCAATGTAATGTTTTAAGTGTGGGGAGGGGTTAGAGGACTCATATGCATGCTAGATTGTTTTGGAATGCTTTTTGCTACTTTTCATTGGAAAAACATGAGAAAAAAAATAGAAAAACAAAAAGAAAAAAATATATATATATAGAAAAAGAAAAAGAAAAAAAAGAAAAAGAAAAAAGAAAAAGAAAAAGAAAACCCGCTAAGTTGAAAACCCGAGAGGGCAACTTAGGCAACATTGGGGGCCCGGATAGGTCGAAAACCCTTAAAGGGCGGCCTAGGAAAAAATGAGAGGCTAAAATGTGCGGAAAAAGGTGAGATGTGAGCTAAAGAAACATGATGTGTGGCTAGGATGAAAACTCGAAAGAGCTCCTAGGCAAAATGAGAGAAATTGAGAGAAATTGAAAAATGCTATGATTTCACTCACTTGCCGGCGTTGGAGTCATAAGGTTGCGGTTGTCACATGGATGGATCGGGTAGCTCAATATCTATAGACCTCTTGGGATTGGGTAGCTTAGTGGGTTAGGAAACGAAGTGTGGTTATGAAATTCCTTATCTCTTTCTACTTCGTTTTTGGTTGATATATTGGCATTAGGTGAAGCATGTGTTTAAAACTTCCTCTATGGTTTTAGCTTCATTTTGTGTCATTGGATTATGGGAATATCAATTCTGGGCTGTGAAATATTTTTATGGGTAGTGAATTGATAAGTGGTAGGTTTGGTTAGATTTAGGATTGGGGATGTGTGTGTGCAAAATTCTCATGTGAGCTTTAATTTTGGGATTTATGATATTGAGAGTTTTTGTGAGATTTTGATTGGGGGATTAGTTTAGGACATGGCCATATGAATTCCTCCGTCTGCTTGGGTCTTTTCTTACTCGAGGGCGAGTAAGGTTCAAGTGTGGGGAGGTTTGATGTGGCCATTTTATGCGGGTATTTTAGGGTTTTTAGGATGTGGATATGTCATTTCCTCCGTATGCTTGAATCTTTTCTTACTCGAGGGCGAGTAAGGTTTAAGTGTGGGGAGGTTTGATGTGTCCATTTTATATGCTTTATTTAGTAGTATTTAGGATCACTTTTGTGCTCTTTTATTATTGAGAGCTTGTGTTTTACCTTGAAATTCTCTTAGGAGAGGTAAAAGCAACTTTATGCTCTTTTACCTCTTCTAAGTGGATTTTGTGTGACAAGGGAAGAACACGGAAGCAACGAAGACCGGAAGACATTGAAGACTATACTTTCGAAGACTTTTGGATACTCACTTCGAAGACATGAAGACCGGAGGCCGTTGAAGACCATTTTTGGAGCCGTTGAAGACTTGAAGATTGAGAGGGATGGCTATGAAGAAGACAAAGAAACAATGCAAAACTCTGGCTCCCGTCGCGACCCCGTCGCGACACCATCGCGAGTCGCGACCAACACCGTCGCGAGTCGCGACGAACTCGTCGCGAGTCGCGACCAAAAGGCGGCCAGAAATCTATTTTATTTTCTTTGCACTATAAATACCCTCTGTTTCCTCCTCTTCTCCAGTTTTTGCTGAGCCCGTTTTTCTCTGGGTTTTAGGGCTCCAAAACCCTAGATTTTCTTCCATTTTCTTCTTCTTTCTTTGTAGCTTTTAGTTCTTTGTTATGGGTTTTGTTTATCTAGGTTAGTTTTGTACTTGGGAGCAAAGGATTGAAGCTTCCATTATCTATGTAGCAAGAACTCATTTTATCTATCTATTTGGTGTTTGCTATTGTGCATTTATTGTGCTTTGAATGTTAATTGTTGATGTCATTGATGTTGTTGAGAGCTTGATGATATGAATGCTTGTATGAATTGCTAGCTAGGGTTTGGGGGATTTGGGTTAATTTCCCCCTGTTCTTGTTAGGAATGTATGAGTGTGAATTAGAGCTTTTGATTGTGTTAGTGTGTTGACAATGTGCTAGACGAATGTGATTGATGTTGAACTCTTCGTCATATTTGTTTTGTGTAGGAAACGAGAGAGTCATATGCTCGTGGATGAATCTGCGTTGCACGTTCATCCAATCTCGTGTAATTGCATGAATTGGTTAAATGCTTAGTCACGGTGTAGTGGTCATAGGCATTGCCAAGCTTGTTGGTCCTTCGTGCTAAATGTCACCAATGACACCTTGAGTCGTGGTCGCGACTCGGGAGTCATTGGTGAGGTTTGACGAGAGATGTGGAACTCACTCTCGCAAACTATGAACTAAGAAGGATAGGAGTTTAGTCTCCACGACAAGTAGTTGAAGTATTGAATAGATGATTTAAATTCATTCTTGAAGCATTTGTTATTTGGCGTTTATGTATTCTTGACGGTGTGTTTCACTGCATGTGTGCCATGAGTTGTTTGAGCATAGGTAGTGCTTGTGTGGTTGAATTGTTTAGGTGTAGGAACGTGACGAATTCCGTAGCGCCTTTGCATGAAGATCTATGAGCATGAACTTAGAACTCTTTGTGATGTGTGTGTTGTGGTACTTGCTAGATGGGTGTGTGAGTGTTGGGTCCTGAATGCTATATGATGGAATGTGTGAATGATTCGATGAACTACATTAGATGTGGAAGTGGATATCCGTTGCCCCCAAGGCATTTTATCTTTGTAGTTTAAAACCCCTTTTCTTTAGTTTTGTTTGATGATTAGCATAGTCACTTGACCTTGCTAGTTATCTTGTCTTTTTATTTTCGTAACTTAGGAACAACCAACCAACCAACCCCCCCCCCCCCTTTACTTGCTTTTAAGTGTGTGTATATAGTTATTCCTAACCTAATATCAACCATTTGTGTGCTTAGACGCTTAGGAAGATCCCTCTTCTCTTTGGATGACCCCGATTTGCCACTATCTACCTAGTTGTAGAAAGTAAGCATTTAGGGCTTATAAATTATCTTTTGCACGGCGGGCGCGACGACCGCCCGCCCGTCATGACCTCATAGAATAGAAGGTGGTTGGTTTAGATTAATCATTCGCAAAGTTTTCCTTGGAGGTTGATGCGTCTTGAACACATTGACTACCACTGTCAACTCCTTAGCCGTGATATGTAAAAAAGAGCTCCTTGAGTATTTTGAGGGGAAAAATGCTCCGATGATAAAGGCAGCCAAAGTATTTGAGAGTTTCAGATGAATAGTGAATGAATAGTATAAATAGGCTATACCTGTATGTATGTCAGCCAAATGTGATGTGACTATCTAGGGTTAGAATTATGTTTGCTTGTGAATCAAGTAGTAGGGTTTGACAAAGATTAGAATAATCTTTAGGCCATGGGCCAAACAAGCCCATCGAACGAAGGTCCAATATCAATAACATAATGGGCCTCAAACCTAACATCTACTAGGTTTCGAGTCTAGGTTTCATCAATAGCTCTTAGAAAACCAAAGGGTCCTTCGTAGGACATTGGTTGCGAGGGGACCTTCTCGGTATGAGCAAGTCTCTTGATGCCTGAGACTGGGGAGGCCTTTCAAGGGGTCTTCACTATGGGGGACCTTTGTTATGAAAGAGAGTTCTTACGAGGCCATCTCTTAAGGTGGTGTTTGGTTTTCTCAGCTCGCTAACCCTTCCAAGCCTTCAAAGCCTAAGGGGAAACATGTCAGGGGGAACTGTAGAGGTGTTAACTGCGCGTGGAACCCCATTATTGAGAGAGAGAGAGAGAGAAAATATTCTCCCATATCTACACGTCTTTCCCTTCTTCCCAATTTTCAAGGTAATGATTACCTTTTTAAAACCTCTTTCTAGTCCCTATAACTCCCACCCCCCCCCCTTCTTTCAATTTTTCCCCTTTCACTTCACTTTGCAGGTATTTGAGACAACCTCCAGGGCGCTTAGAGCATTTTTTCCAGTATACGCATCCTCATTTCCCATACTAGGCGTTATAATTCCCTTTCTCCTACACGTTAGCAAGTAAGTATCCCATCCATCTCTTCAAAATTATTCTCGTTATTGATTTTCCTATCATGTATTTTTCGTCCCAAACTTCCCGGCAGATCAACGAGCTTCTTCCCACCCCTTGGGCTCCTTGTGAAGGAATTCCTCTATACATGTACTCTAGTGAAGAGGAAGGAGAAGCTCAGTCTGTGGGGAGACCGGGGTGAGTTTCCCTGGGAGTTCATAATGGTGTAGGTCTTTTGGCTAATTATGTCGATAAGGGAGAAGTTCGAAGCTCTCATACGCCGCCGACCAGGGAAGAATCGGATGCAGGGGCCTCCAAGGATATTAGCCAGAGGAAGGATAAACATTCAATGGAGGGAAACTCGAATAAGGTGTGGGCCGATAAGCTTTGGGAGTGGGATGATGAGCTGCCCCTAAAAACTACGCGGACATGGAAACGGGTAGCTCGAAAGGATGTCTTTATAAAGGAGCATGAGATTATGATGAGGCTGGGTTCCCTTACTTCTTGGTCGAGTGCCAAGAAGGTGATGAGAGTGATATGGTTAAGAGTGAGTCGGAGTTCAGAGCAGCCCCTCGAGAGCCTTATGTAATGTCAATGGAAGTGTTGACTCTTGTTGTGCAGAATACCCGAGAAAGAACAAGCAAAGAAAATAAAACGAAAAACAAGACACCGAGATTTTTAGGTGGTTCACCAATTGGCTACATCCACGGCCGACCAAGATCAGATTCCACTAGAGAGAAAGGCCAGAATTACGGATTTCCTACTCCCTACCAATCCTATCTCTTAAGAGTTACAATAAAAGATGAGGCACTATATATATATAGTCCTCTCCACCTTAAACCCTAACGGTTTTGGGCCCAGAAACAATCTGGTCCAAACCAAAACAGGAGACAGAATGCCAATAACAGCCCAAACAGAGGACATGCTATACCGCCCCCTGGACCCCCCGACTCCCTGACCGGGCAGCGAGACCCCTGTAACAACCTGTCGAAGCGGCTAATACGTATTCAAGGCATACCAACAAATCTCCACCTTGACTTGAATCCTCAAAGCAGAAACTCCAGATGCACCATTACAGTGCCAGATGAGCAGACTTATCCCTCCACTCCTGGGACTACCCCACCGGGCAACTACTGAGCTCTGATGTTAAGCAAGTCCAAATAATGTTGAAACTTGCTATGTGGAACAGGCTTGGTGAACATATCAGCAGGATTATCAACAGTTCCCACTTTCTTCACCCTGATTCTCCTCTCACTCCTCAGAAAATGATATCTGACATCAATGTGCTTGGTCCTCTCATGATGGACCTGATCCTTGGCTAAGCAGATAGCACTAAAGCTATCACAATACACAGTAGCCTGATCGTGGTGTAGACCAAGATCACTGACTAGCCCCTTCAGCCATATACCTTCTTTTGCAGCCTCCGTCAGAGCCATGTACTTTGCTTCCGTAGTAGACAAAGTCACTGTAGGTTGCAAAGTCGCCTTCCAGCTAACAACAGAACCACACAAGGTAAAGACATAGCCGGTCATAGATCTCCTCATGTCAACATCCCCAGCATAATCAGAATCAGAATAACGCGTAACCAGGCACTCAGTATCACCCCCATAAATGAGACCCACATCATACGTACCTCTAAGGTACCTAAAGATCCTCTTCACAGCTTGCCAATGTTCTCTACCTGGCTGCCCCATGAACCTGCTCACAACATTGACCGCCTGTGCTAAGTCTGGCCTCCTACACACCATAGCATACATCAAGCTCCCCACAGCGCTAGCATACGGAACTCGAGACATATACTCATTCTCCTCTTCTAACTGAGGAGCAACCATGGAAGTGAGATGGATATTTGCAGCACTAGGAGTGTCAATAGGCTTGGCTGAAGACATGCCAAACCTAGCCAACACCTTCTGAATATAGCCTTTCTGTGACAAGAAAAGCTTCCTCTGACCTCTATCTCTGAGAATCTCCATTCCTAGTATTTTCCGAGCGGTACCCATATCCTTCATCTCAAACTCAGCACTAAGAAGACCCTTTAGCTTCTGAACCTCATGCTTACTCTTTGAGGCTATCAACATATCATCTACATAAAGCACCAGATAAATGAATGACTCATCTCTCAACTTGCTATAGTAGACACAACTATCATACGAACTCCTTGTGTAACCCAACTCAAGCATGTAGCTGTCAAATCTCTTATACCACTGCCTTAGAGACTGCTTAAGCCCATATAAGGACTTCTTCAACTTGCAAACATACTTTTCCTTGCCAGGAACTTAGAAACCATCTAGCTGAGTCATATATATCTCTTCCTCCAACTCTCTATGTAGAAAAGTAGTCTTCACATCAAGTTGTTTAAGCTCCAAATCCTGATGTGTCACTATAGCTAGCAACACCCTGATGGAAGTGTGTCTGACCACTGGTGAGAAAATCTCATTGTAATCTACTCCCTCTCTCTGACTGAAACCTCTAGCAACAACTCTAGCCTTGTACTTGACTCCCTCTGTAGGTGATATCCCTTCCTTTTTCTTGAAAACCCATTTGCAGGTGATAACCTTTCTCCCTTGAGGCTATTGAACCAAATCCCATGTCTGATTCTTCTGGAGGGACTCTATCACATCTCTCATTACTACAAACCATTTGTCAGCATCAGTACCTGAAACAGCTTCTCTGTAGGTGGATGGCTCATGAGTATCCACCTCCTCAGCAACCTGTAGTGCATAACCCACCATATCCTCAAACTCATACCTCTTGGGTGGACCAACTCCAACCCTCTTTGGTCGATCTTTAGCTAAGCAATGAACTGTAGCTCCTGATGATTGATGATCTGATGGTGGAGGCTCTGGCAACTCACTTTCTGTCTGTAGCTCTTGATCTCCTTCAAGTTCCTTCAAACCATTCTCACCTTGAGTGACTTGAAGCTCCACCTGTTTATCAATGCTACCAACTTCTGTTGTAGACGTCGACTTCACCATGGATCTAAGCAAAGAGTTTTCATCAAAGACAACATCCCTGCTCAGAACAACCCTCTTCTCGGATGGAGACCAAATTCTTGATTCCTTGACTCCATCTCCATAGCCCACAAAGACCCCCCTTCTTGGCTCGGGGCTCCAACTTATCATCACTCACATGATAATAAGTTGTACAACCAAAAAATTTCATATTAGAGTAATCAGCAACTCTACCCGACCATATCTCAATAGGTGTCTTACACTGTATGACCGTATGAGGTCCACGATTGATCAAGTAGCACGATGTACTCACTGCATCTGCCCAGAATCTTCTATTTAACCCAGCATTTGAGAGCATGCACCTCGCTCTCGCCAGCAATGTCTGATTCATCTGCTCAGCTACACCATTCTACTGTGGCGTATTCCTGACTGTATAATGTCGGACAATCCCTTCATCCCTACAGAACTGATCAAACTCAAACGAACAGAATTCCAAACCATTATCAGTTCGCAGCCTCTTGTTCTTCTTCCCTGTTTAGTTCTCCACCGGAGCTTTCCACTGCTTGAACTTCATGAAGGCTTCACTTTTATGTTTCATCATGATAACCCAAGTCATTCTGGAGTAGTCATCAATCAAAGACACAAAGTACCTGTGCCCTCCCAACGACTTAACTCGGGATGACCCCCAACAATCGGAGTGGATATAATCTAGCGTGCCTTTCGTTCTATGAATAGCCTTTGGAAACTTGCTGCGATGTAGTTTCCCAAAGACACAGTGCTCACAGAACTCCAAACCCTTGACCTTGTGGCCACCAAGAAGATCATCCCTCGACAGAATCTGCATCCCTCTTTCACCTATGTGACCAAGCCTCATGTGCCATAACTTAGTCATATCCTCATGGTGAACCTCTGACGATGCAACATTTGCCGAATTTATAACCGTGAAACCTTGTAGAAGATACAAAGTACCATGTAGAAGACCTTTCAGAACCAGCTTAGAACCCTTACAGACACTTAGAGCTCCATCTTTCCCTGAATAGACAAACCCCTTTCTATCCAGCAGACTAAGAGAAATCAAATTCTTCGTCATCGATGGAACGTGCCTAACCTCATTCAAAGTACAGAAACTACCATCATGTGTCCTGATCTTGATCGAACCTATCCCAACTACCTCACAGATAGTACCGTTAGCTGTAGTAATGCTACCCCCTGCCTGCTTATAAGTCGAAAACCACTCTCTCCTTGGACAAATGTGGTAGGATGCCCCAGAATCTAGGAACCACACATTGGAGTGATGAGTGTGTCCAGCAGCAACCAGAGAAATATCCTCTTCTGAATCAGCGTCTCCTTCCACTAGAGCAGCAGAACCCGATTTGTTTCCTGATTGCCTCATCATCAACTTCTTTGGACACTCATTTTTCCAATGTCCCTTCTCCTTACAGTACCCACAGATATCACCGGGATTGGGAACCTTTGACTTCTTACCCCTTTTCTTTCCACCATTTCCCTTTCCCTTATTGCAACTAGTAAACAAACCAGGTGCCTGATTATTTGTTCCTGAACTGCTAGCACTATGACGCAACTCCCTACTATGAAGAGAGGATCTAACTTCCTCCAAGGACAAAGAATCTTTCTCGACAATAAATAACTGAACAAAGTTCTCATATGAAAGCGGTAGAGATACTAACAATATCAAAGCAGCATCCTCATCATCAATTTTCACATCTATATTTCGCAGTTCTAATAACAAAGTATTCAATTTCTCTAGATGATCTCCGAGTTGCGTACCTTCCTGCATTCAGAGACCGAATAGACATTGTTTCAGAAGCAATTTGTTCGTCAGAGACTTCTTCATGTACAAGCTCTCCAACTTTAACCACAGCTCTGCAGCAGTCTCTTGATCCGAGACCTCAGTGATGACTTCATCCGCGAGACACAGCATAATTGTTGAATGCGCCTTTTCTTCCAGACCCACCATGTCCGAAGTGCTAACGACCGAGAAATCCTTCGCCAGCGGCATCCACAACCCTTGTTGCTTCAACCAAGCTTGCATCTTGATCTGCCATAAACTAAAGCTGTTCCTCCCAATAAACTTGTCTACCTTCACGTTCAGCGCAGCCATCTTTCTCTCCGATCAGATTAGAGATCCGACCTCCCCAGATCCGATAAACCCAAAATCCAATAGATCCACCGCGGATCTAACCGGAAGCTTTGATACCAGTTTGTTGTGCGGAATACCCGAGAAAGAACAAGCGAAGAAAATAAAATGAAAAATAAGTCACCGAGATTTTTACGTGGTTCACCAACTGGCTACATCCACGGCCGACCAAGATCGGATTCAACTAGAGAGAAAGGCCAGAATTACAGATTTCCTACTCCCTACCAATCCTATCTCTTAAGAGTTACAATAAAAGATGAGGCACTATATATATAGTCCACTCCACCTTAAACCCTAACGGCTTTAGGCCGAGAAACAATCTGGCCCAAACCAGAACAGGAGATAGAATACCAATAACAACCCAAACAGAGGACATGCTATACCGCCCCCCTGGACCCCCCACTCGTTGACCGGGCAGCGAGACCCCCGTAACAACCTGTCGAAATGGCTAATACGTATTCAAAGCATACCAATAACTCTCCTTGAAGGTCGTCCACCTTACCTCGAGGTCCCTGAAAATGTTAGGTTGGATCCCCTCGAGGAGAACGAAATGCCAACCGACCTATGATTGGGGAAATCTGCCATTAAATGAAGTTTGAATTATGCTTCTCATTTCCCCCACTGTCCTCGATGTTGCACCAAGAAATTAAGGAAAATCCAGCCCAGTTCCACCCAATGTGGTTGTGCTTATTATGGCGTTCATGACCAAGTGTCGAAGAATTAGTATCGAGACGACTTACCCACTCTTTTGATCCCTAGACCACCTGTTGAACAGCAAGCTGGTCGTAGATACCAGGTGTTCACACTTAGCATTCGGCACTCAAAGAGGTGGGCCATTAAGATTTCCACGAACACCTGCGGATGGCACGAGAAGGTATTTTCTATTCTCGTGAAACCTACTGGGTTCCTCGATGGAGTCATCCACCTGGAGGAAGAGAAGATTAAGGGTTGCGTTGATGATATGAACATGTTGCTGGCCAGGGACTATGGTACCCAACATTCCTGGCTACACATGACCCAATTAGGTGTACGATGAAATGGTACACGTGTACAACCAGCCCTTGGTGTCACTCAAGCCCCCAAAAAATAAGGTCCATGGCCAGAGGATTCTTGGAGGGGTTCTCACAAGAATAAGGAGCATAGTGAGAAGAAAGAGAGAAAGAAGAAAGATAAAAATGAGAAGAAAAGAAAGGAAAGGGAAGGGAAATATGCTAAGGGGGGAGACCAATCTTCAAGGCCTTCCAACGACCTGGGGCCCTCGAAGGGCAAAGCCAAGAGAGACTCCAAGGATCCTTCACGAGGAGTCCAGATCGAGGGGGGTGGTCTTTCACATTTGTCCAAAGATGTTTATCTGCTTAGCTAGGATTTATTTGATTTACTTTGATTTACTTTGATTTTGCTTCTCCTTTTCTTGTTCTAATTCTCTCTTCTTGTATTGGTTTCATGCAGTGAGCTTCAGTAATGATCTACATGCTAGCCTCCTCGTAGTTCAACATCAGGCCCCTCTAATTTGGAGCCCCTGATAGACCTCGGGGCAGGGGATTAAGAACACAAGCCCATGGTGACATTCAAGAGAGAGGTGGTTCTAACTCAGTTTCGACCGTGGAGAAGGATTTGTCTGTGGTTCCCTCGAGGTCACGGTAAACTTTCGAATCCAATATTTCTTCTCTCTCCCTTTTAAGTTAGTTTGTGGGTGTTTTGGAGTTGGTTACCAATGTATTTTTGGCTAGCACTCACCGGCTCGACTAGCTAGAGGATCTTCTCACGTCTTCCTAAGAGGCTTTTCAGGCAAGCAACAAGAAAGTCTACAAGGACCTCCGAACAACCACATGCAAGTTTGAGACTTAGAAGAATGAGCTCCAGGTTTCCAATTGGATATTCCTCCCTAATTCCAGAATTTTCCTTTGGTAAAATTGGAAGAAGATTCTAGTATGATGGGGGATGTATCTAGACCATGAAGCATATTCTAGAAATACCTCCTAGAAGCCTCCAAGCATTAATTGTGGTAGTTGGAGAGATGGAGAAGAGAATTCTATAGCTTGAGTGCTAATCTATAAATAGGGTGCTCTTGGAGAGGACTTGATCATCCAACCAAAAAAACCATTTCCTTTCCTTCTAGATATCCTCCAAGAGAGAGTAGTAGGGAGAAGTCTTCATCCTCTCTAGTTGATAGATATCCACCATAGTGTGAGAAAACCTTTGTAATCCATCCACATTTTGGG
The DNA here is from genome assembly GCA_037428765.1 of Rubia yunnanensis. Classification (NCBI taxonomy): domain Eukaryota; kingdom Viridiplantae; phylum Streptophyta; class Magnoliopsida; order Gentianales; family Rubiaceae; genus Rubia; species Rubia yunnanensis. Next base: position 112,425,937 of record CM075061.1, on the reverse strand, counting down.
TGAGACATTGTAACCCCACTTTAATCATATAGTGGAAGAGTTGGACTACCATTTTAGGTTTTTCCCATTTTGGGTTTTCCGCGTAACCAAATTTGGTGTCTTGCTTATTTTTCATTCATCATCCTAATCACACAAAGAGGGAAACTATATTTTTCCCCAACAGTGGTATCAGAGCAAGGTTGATCGGCGTCATATTCTTGTGTGATTCAAGATGGAGGCGGGAGATATGTTCAAACTCACGGCGGAAAATTACGTATATTGGAAGCCCATGATGGAGGACCACTTATATTGCAAAGATTTGTATGAACCAATCACGGAGGAGACCAAGTCGGAGGAAAAGGATGACAAAGAGTGGGAGATCCTAAATAGGAAGGCGGTCGCCATGATCCGTAAGTACATAGATTGAAGTTTGTTTGAGCATGTTTCTACATACACCAATGCCTTTGAGCTATGGACAAAACTTGAGTCTATGATTCAAAAGAAGACACCGCGTAATAAAGCCCACCAAGTGAGGCGGTTGGTGAAATTGGAGTACAAGGATGGCCAAAATATGATCGAGCACTTGAATAGCTTCAAGGGGCTTGTAAACCAATTGGCAAAGACTGAGATGAAGATCGATGATGAGTTGCAAGCTTTGTTGCTCCTAAGCTCACTACCTGAAAGTTGGGACACTTTGGTGGTCATGCTTAGCAACTCGGCTCCAACAGGAAAGCTTACTATGGATGATGTAGCCGATAGCTTGACAAATGAAGAAGCACGGAGAAGAGAACGTGGCACAACAACCTATGCGGAGGCAAACGTGATCGAGAATCGTGGAAAAAATGAGTCGCATGGAAGATTTAGAAATGGTGGACGTGACAGATCATGAGGCCGGTCAAAGTCTCGTTCCCGAGTTACTTGCTACTATTGTGGCAAAATAGGTCACCAGAAAGATGAATGTCGCAATCTCAAGAGAGACCAGAAGAATGGCACGGTCAAACCAGATCAAGTCAATCCAAAAAAAAGGAAGAAGAAAGCACTACTGCGGTGGCATCCGTGGAGCATGGTGATATCTTTGTCATTGACGATTATGTCAATCTCGCCTACGATGAAAATTTATGGATCGGTGATTCCAGTGCTTCCTTCCACGTTACCCCACATGAAGGGATCTACTCGTCCTACCAGCGTGGAGATTTCGGCATTGTGAAGATGGGAAATCAAGTGACAAGCAAGATTGTCAGCAAAGGCGACATCATCTTGAAGACAAACACGGGATACAAGCTCGAGTTGAAGAATGTGCGACATGTCCCAGAAATGTGGCTCAACCTTGTCTCGGCGGGGAAGCTTGACGATGCTAGAATGATAAGCCACTTTGGAGATGGAAAATGGAAGATCACTCAAGGCAATATGGTGATTGGTCGAGGAAAGAATGATGGATCCTTATATGTCATGCAAGGACAAATCTGCAAGGGAGAGGCTAATGTTGCACATGAAACCTCGAACATGGAGTTGTGGCATAAGAGGCTTGGCCACATGAGCGAGAAGGGACTTCAAATCCTCGCACGGAAACATATCCTCCCTGACATAAAAGGTACAACACTTGACCCTTGCACTGATTGTTTAGCCGGAAAACAACATAGAGTTTCTTTCCTCAAGCCTGCTTACCCCCATAGAAGAGAGAATATTCTTGACTTAGTGCATACTGATGTTTGCTCAATGACCGAAAGATCCCCTGGAGGTGCACAATATTTTGTAAGTTTTATTGATGACCACTCTCGAAAGGTTTGGGTGTCTTTGTTGAAAACTAAAGACCAGGTACTTGAGGCGTTCAGGGAGTTCCATGCAAGGGTGGAACGTGAGACAGGCAGAAATTTGAAGTCTGTCAGAGCTGACAATGGTGGAGAATATCGCGGCCCATTTGAAGAGTATTGCAAGTTGTACGGGATCCGACTTGAGAAGACACCACCAAAGACACCTCAGTTGAATGGAGTTGCAGAGAGGATGAACCGCACCATTGAAGAGCGAGTTAGATACATGTTATCTCATGCAAACCTCCCTAAAGGTTTCTGGGGAGAAGCTATGAAGACTGGTGTTGATATCATCAACTTGACCCCTTCAGTTCCCTTGGATGGAGACATACCGGAGGAAGTTTGGTCAGGGAGAAAGGCTTTATATGACCATCTAAAGGTATTTGGATGTCGAGCATTTGTTCACATTCCCAAGGATGAGCGGGCCAAGCTAGATTAAAAAACAAGAGAGTGTATCTATCTTGGCTCACCCAAGGATGAGTTCGGTTATCGGCTGTGGGATCCAGCCCACAAAAGGATCGTAAGAAGCCGTGATGTCATGTTCTTTGAGGACCAAACCATTAGTAATTACAAGGAATCGCGAGAAGCTCAAACCAGGCGGACCAGAGAGCCTTTGGAGTCCATGCCATCTCCCGTGGTGCAAGATAACGCAAGAAGAGAATCAGTGGAGGATGTTCACGATGAAGAAGTTGAAAACCGTGATCCCAGAGAAGATACAGAGCAATCTCAAACAAGTGGCGAAGAAATGAGGAAGCAAATGACCCAGCAGTACCCATGCTTTGGCGTTCAACTAGAGAGAGACAACCTTCGACCAGATATTCACCAGATGAGTACGTGACACTCACTGATGAGGGGGAGCCTCAACACTATGGTGAAGCTATGGAAAATGATCATAAAGATGATTGGGAAAAGGCTGTGCAAGAAGAGATGAAGTCCTTGAACGAGAATCATACATATGATCTCGTAGAGCTACCAAAAGGGAAACGAGCTCTAAAATGAAAATGGGTGTTTAAGCTCAAGACCGAAGAAAACAATCTCAAACCCAGGTATAAGGCTCGAATCTTTGTTAAAGGTTGTAACCAGAAGAAAGGTATAGATTTTGATGAGATTTTCTCTCCCGTGGTAAAGATGTCATCAATCCGAGTTGTGTTGGGTCTCGCTGCTAGCTTGGATTTGGAGGTTGAGCAACTCGATGTTAAGACAGCTTTCTTACATGGAGACCTTGAGGAGGAGATTTACATGGAGCAACCCGAAGGATTCAAAGAGCCGGGAAAAGAGCATTTAGGGTGCCGTCTCAAAAGAAGTCTCTATGGCTTGAAGCAAGCACCCCGTCAATGGTATAAGAAGTTTGAATCCTTCATGAATCATCATGGATTCAAGAAGACACACACCGATCATTGTGTCTTCATGAAGAGGTACGATCGAGATGACTTTCTCATACTCATGCTTTATGTAGATGATATGCTGATTGTCGGGCAGGATAAAAGGAAAATAACTGCTCTTAAGAAAGCATTGAGTAATTCTTTCGCGATGAAAGATTTGGGGCCAGCGAAGCAGATTCTTGGGATGCGGATCACGCGGGATCGATCTGAAAAGCTACTTTGGCTATCTCAAGAGAGATATATTGAGAAGATTCTTGAGAGATTTAATATGCATCAAGCCAAACCTGTTAGCGTACCACTTGCCGAACATTTCAAGTTCGATAAGAAGAAAAATCCAAGAAGGGATGAAGAAATGAGAGGCGTTCCATATTCTTCAGCTGTTGGTAGCCTCATGTACGCCATGATATGTACCCGGCCGGATATTGCGCATGCAGTTGGAGTTGTGAGTAGGCACTTGTCAAATCCTGGGAAGGAGCATTGGGCTGCTGTGAAATGGATACTTCGATATCTCAGAGGAACAACCAAAAGGTGTTTGCGCTTTGAAACAACCAAACCTGTGTTGCTGATATGGCCAGAGACTTGGAATCTCGAAAATCAACGTCGGGATATCTTACTACTTTTGCAGGGGGAGCTGTATCTTGGCAGTCAAAACTTCAAAAATGTGTTGCCCTTTCTACGACAGAGGCAGAGTATATTGCTGCCACCGAGGCTTGTAAGGAGATGCTGTGGATGAAGAATTTTCTACTTGAATTGGGGCTAAAGCAAGAGAAGTACGTCCTCTATTGTGACAATCAGAGTGCCATCCACTTAGCCAAGAATTCAGCCTACCACGCCCGAACGAAACATATTGATGTTCGCTATCATTGGATTCGAGACGTATTGGAAAAAAAGCAACTACAACTTGAAAAAGTTCACACCAATGATAATTGGTCCGATATGATGACTAAAGCACTACCAAGTAAGAAATTCGATGATTGCTGCAAAGGCGCTGGTGTGGAGATCCCTTCCAATTAGGTCGGGAGGGGGAGATTTGTTGGGTATTCCTCCCTAATTCTAGAATTTTCCTTTGGTAAAATTGGAAGAAGATTCTAGTATGATGGGGGATGTATCTAGACCATGAAGCATATTCTAGAAATACCTCCTAGAAGCCTCCAAGCATTAATTGTGGTAGTTGGAGAGATGGAGAAGAGAATTCTAGAGCTTGAGTGCTCATCTATAAATAGGGTGCTCTTGGAGAGGACTTGATCATCCAACCAAAAAAACCATTTCCTTTCCTTCTAGATATCCTCCGAGAGAGTAGTAGGGAGAAGTCTCATCCTCTCTAGTTGATAGATATCCACCATAGTGTGAGAAAACCTTTGTAATCCATCCACATTTTGGGTGAGACATTGTAACCCCACATTAATCATATAGTGGAAGAGTTGGACTACCTAGTCCCACGGTTTTTCCCATTTTGGGTTTTCCGCGTAACCAAATTTGGTGTCTTGCTTATTTTTCATTCATCATCCTAATCACACAAAGAGGGAAACTATATTTTTCCCCAACTAGTTTGTGGGTGTTTTGGAGTCGGTTACCAATGTCTTTTTGGCTAGCACTCACCGGCTCGACTAGCTAGAGGGTCTTCTCACGTCTTCCTAAGAGGCTTTTCAGGCAAGCAACAAGAAAGTCTACAAGGACCTCCGAACAACCACATGCAAGTTTGAGACTTAGAAGAATGAGCTCCAGGTTTCCAATTGAATTTGGAGGGACGATAACAAAAACCTCAACAAGAAGATGGAGACCCTTGAGTCCGACATTACAAGGCTAAGGGGTCTTTGTGCGGCTAAGTCCCAAGTGTCAAGGCTCAAGACTTTCACCAAAAAGCTGGTGAAAAACAAAGGGTTTCAGGGACTACTTCTATAACCTCCTTAAGGTAGGCATGAAGATAGCTCAGAGCTCACTGGCTTTGAAGCTAGCTGGGGTACTACCTTCCGGGTGTAGCTCGAAGACTGAATCCTTCGTTGAGCCTAAATTTGACAAGTAACTAAACTTCCTACTGTGAAAATCCAGGTCGATGGGATGGAGCTTCTTCTGTTAGACCACTTGAAATCTTCGAACATGGTCTTCTCCATTGATGAGCTTCGGGCTCTCGACCATGACGAGAATGTTGCAGTCCCTAATCCTAACGCTCATGCCCATAGGATGAGTCCATAGCGAACAATATCGTTGTCGAGGATGAGGCCCAGAGCGCTACCTTGGGCACTTTCACTACCTTTCATTTAATTTTGAAGGATTAATGTTTTGAGGCTGTTCAATCTCTTTTTTTTCTTTTGTGCTTCATAGTGGCTATCTCTGGTTTTGTACCTCCCTTCACCCCATTCGAACCATTCCTACCTCCATTCATTTCTACAAGTCATGAGGAGATGGTATCATACAAATGAAAACTGGGATTTTTCCTACTATCTCAAGGATAACCGGTATTGGTACGCAACCAAAAAATTGAGGGAATGATTAGATGAGACCAACAGAAAATTAATGATGGCCAACCATGATTTATCGAGGGCCGATCACAAGTTGGACATGTGGAGCGGTGGGTGTCATCTTTTTATGCAGAATCTTCAGGACGAATTACACAAACTGAGAAAAATTAGGGATCGAAATGCTGTCGCCCTCAAAATTCTGATGATGACTATGAACTCCTCAATCAGAGGCACCAAGAATTTATTCATGATATCGTGAGAGAGTTCAGATCATTGAACCAATGCTTTTTCGACGCTAGGGTCACGATCTAAGGATGTTCACCATTTCCTCTTGCGGGACATGAGTGATTGGCACATGCCTTTGGAACTGGTTCCATTGTCGAACATCTTGGGCTAGTAGTATCCAGATCGTAGGAGCCTATTCACCACCGCTCAAGCCTCCTGATGGCTCTCGCATACCCCTTTTTGGTCTCCTTGACCAAATAGTTGGCTTTGTATGGGGTGATGCATCATAGAAGCGGTTGAAGATGCCCTTGCCGATATAACACATCATCTTGAATCACATATAGTTCCTTCTTGAAGGTATCTCACAATGGGTGTCACCCAGAAATCTTCATCATCTATTGCCACTACTGTTTCCCCCTCAAAGCTCTGTCTACTCAACGTTTCCATCAATAGCTATTTCTGAGACTAGATATTAAGGTGAGATAAAGTAAGCTTGCTTAGGGCATCCGCCTTGTGATTCATTTCTCTTGGAATCTCCGTGAGGATGTACCTTTAAAACACTTTCAATATAGGTTTTACCACTTCCAAATAGCATTGTATGCTTTGTGCTCTAGCCTCATACTCCCCATTGACTTGGTGGACCATTATTTTTGAGTCACTTAACATCTCCAGATCTTTGGCCTTGATCATTTTAGCGATTCAAAGGAAAGTGAATAGGGATTTGTACTCAGTCTCGTTATTAGTGACCTTGAAGTAAAAATGTAGCCATAGAGGTATTCCGTGTCATTGGGGATGGTGAGCAACACTCTTCCTCCATTTCCCCCAAAGTGCAAAGACCCATCCACATAAAGCTTCCAAGTTTTATTAGTTTGTGAGCCCTCATCGATCAGGATTGGCTAAGCTGTCTCAACTATAATGTTTTCCAAGGCATGCCCCTACATTGTCGTTCTTGGCTTAAACTAAATGTCATGGTCCCCTAATTCGATAGCCCATTTCCTCATTCTCCCCAAAGCCTCAAGAATTAACAATATGTGCCTGATGGGATGATTGGTGAGTAGTATGATGGTGTGACCCTAGAAGTAGACCGAGTGTTTCTGCCTCTCTTCTCCTTAACTAGGACGGTGCTAATATCTAAGGGCAATGCCGATATGTACAGATACAACGCCTTCCTTTTTTGGGCTTCAATAGTGCTGGCAATGTTCAAAGGTGCCCTTTCAATACCCGGAAAGCTTCCTCGTAGCTATCTGTCCATTCAAACTTCTTGTCCTTCCTAAAAAAAATCAAAGAATAGCAAGTGCTTCTCGGCTCCTTTCGAGAGGAGACGGCTCAGCTAGGTCGTTAAAATGAGTTGTAGCTAACCCGATCGAAGGCGTTCCAAACAATCGTAATGGGATGTCAAATTTAAATTTATAGTTCTGCTCCTAAACTCACTACTAAGCTACCTATGGGGTAGTTAGTGGCAAGACCAGGTTTGTCCATAGAGATGCTAGTGTCTAAAAGCCAATTAAACACAACCATGTATGAAGTGTCAATCCATCCATGTGCTAGGAATAACTACTATTGTAAAATGAGGGGTTTTTGAGTTTTTCAATTAACAACTACAAACATAAAAGACAAAGAAAGAGAAAACTATATACACAGACACTTGGGGAATATTTGTGTAGCATGGTTGATTAAATTTTCTGATCCTCGATTACATCACATATAGGGCATCAACAATATAACTTAGTGTTCATAACACACGGTGTGGTCGATGGTCAGCACTTCCTCATACCTCTCACGTAGTGTGATCTTGCAATCTTCCATCGGCACCACCTCCGTAATTAGGGGAGTACAGCATCGGCCCTGTCATTGCGCATATCTGTTTCTCCTTGGTATAGGTACGTCTCAAGCACTACACCACGAATGTTCTACCCATACGCCTAAAGAGGCAAAGGGAAATAGGCACCTTATTGATGGCACTATGGTCGGTAAATCCTAGTTTTTCTACTAAATGCTATCTCTACTCGTAACCCTTCAGACCAACTCACCTACTAAGACTGGTGTGCTGTCATCATAATGGTAAAACTAAAAAAAAGATGTATGTGCACACACCCACGTGGACCCGGACCCCGCTACTCATATCACATCCAGATTTCTCTTCCCCGGGGGGTAACAATATGTGCACCGACATAAATATAGACTACATTGTGTGCGAATAGAGTATATCATTCATGCAATTATAACAATTCAAGATCAAGCCAACATAATATCACAAGCACATATAATTAGTAAGATCTAATGAATCTCACAAAACATAAATTCAACATATGAATATAAATATTATCCCCAAGCTATAGAAATACTCCCTAAACATGGAATCCATGTATTTAATTGGATTCCACATTTTTGGGCATAAGCAAAATAAAGACAAGAGAGAGAAAAAAATAAAGAGAAGGGGGAGTGTTTTTCTCTCTTGAAATCCAAATCTAATATAGTACATAAACCCAAGTAAACTAAAGGCTATATATATAGGAGTAGGGGATTAGGCCTAAAAATAGGCCAAAAACCCTAGCAGCCGCCACTAACACGAGGTGTCACAATTGGCATAACACGTGCTGCCGATGTGGCCGGTGCGGCATGTCGATCATGGCTTAGGCCGTGTGGCTCGTGCTGGCATGAGGCACCGATCTTGGCACGGCCGTGCTAGCACAGTCTGTGTCAACTGGCGCAGGCCATCGTCTAGAGCTCTATTTCTGATATACACCCTGTATCATTAAGCGTGGGCCATCAACCAGATCTTCATTTTTCTCAGTTTCTTGGCATGTGCTGCATCATTATTCAAACCCTGTGGGCTGGTCTTGACATTTCTGACTTGGAATGGCGTGAACCGTATGAAACGGAATGGTCTGCGCCCATACTTAGCCAAATTTGGAGGGAAAAAAAACTTGAGGACACGGCCAGCCGAGCTTGGCACAGCCCGTGTTGCTTGGAAGGGATCAGCCCAAAGGTATTGACACGGGTCCTGTATAGTTTGGCCCCGTGCTTGCCATGAATGGTTAGTGCTACCCGTGACTAGTTCATCTGACTGACTTGTTTGCTCCACTACGAATGAACCATTGGTCTGATTTGAGAGTTCTTGTAGTCAATTTCATAGTGCTCAAGAAGACGAATCCAATAGTGTCAGTCTCAAGGGCTCATTATTCTAAGATCTTTCCAAGAACTTTGTGCAACTCTTGGAAAAAAATCCTCTGTTTCTTCCTTGTCATTTTTGAACTTCAAATCCGCATTTCTTTAGCTCAATCCTTCTACTACCACGCTTTAGAGTCTGTGGCCTTCATCTACTACTATTATTGCAAATGGCCTTCAATAACTTCTACCATTATAACGAATGGTCTTCTATACAAAGATGATGAAAAGTACCCACGAGCCACCTACTAATGATGATCAAAAGAAGATCTAGGTGTCCATGGATATAGGGTGTCCATTAGTATCAATTAGTTCTACAAAATGCGGGATTTAGACAAGAAAACCAAGCATAGCCGTGTAAACCCTTTGTCATGTAAACCTAACTAATACTAACAATCCAACAAGTAAAACAATCTAATTCTAATGTCAAATGTATTGGTTAACGCATGAACTACGGTGCACATCAATCCCCCCACACATAAAACTTTACTCTTCCTCAAGTAAATAAAAACAAGATAAGGTCTTAGCGAAGTGTAGCATGCAAGTATAAGTTAGCCAATGCATTCAACTTATTCCTGAGCTACCCTAGTTCCCCCAAAGAAGTAAGAATCTCACAACTCTCACACTCCCCAACGATCCTAAAGTAACCTAACCACCCAAAAATAAAGTGAAGAATAAGGTAAGAAAGAATGATAAGTGTTAAGCTAGCTTACTTTCCCAAGAAGTTCACCAAAAGCAGTCCAAGAGTTGTTGCCAAAAAAACAACCAAGGACATCCTAAAGATCCTCAACTCGATCGTAACCAAGGATAGCTCTAGATTTTCAACTCAACTACAACCAAGGAAAATGCCAAAGTATCGTCAACTTAGCTTCCATTATAAGTCAATTTCTCTCATTTTGCTTAAGAGCCCTTCCAGGTTTTCATCCTATATTTCACGCATGTTGAGCACACTGTCTCAACATTTTCCACATGGCATCTCATTTTTACTTAGGTTAATAAACCTAGTCGGGTCTAGCATCTCATTTTTACCTAGTTCTTTCGACATATCTAGGCTTTTCTCATTGTTTCCTAAGTTTCCCTATCGAGTTTCCAATGTTGGGTATATTGTTTTTCCAATTTTCCATTTTTTTTGGTGTAGCACAAATGCCCTAAAGTTTGGCTTCATACTACATAAAGATAAGGAAAAAAAAATATTTACACCACCAAAGTTTCTAAAACAACTACCCTAAGGCAAACTATGGATGCTACCAAGTAAGTCACACCACCAAATTAGCATCCAAAGCATCCCAAGACAAATCAATCACCACAACACCAAAAACAATGAAGAGCACAAAAGCATCTCAAGATGAAAACTCCTAAGTGCCCAACTACTCCATCCCCCACAATTAAATCATGCATTGTCCCCAATGCATCATAAAAAAAATGGAACTCATAAGTGGAGTTGGGAAAATAGTGGCACTTACTCTTGCGGCCCCGAAGGGCTTTCCTTCTCATAGCCAGAATAGTGACCTCCATGAAATCCAACCTAGTGCCAAACTCCTCCAATTGTAACTTCATACCTCCTAGCGCAAGACCGGCCTCTTGCCCAACTTGGGTAGAGCTAGCAAGTTGCTCCCCAACAGTGTGCAAGTGATCAAGGATGCCCTTTGGTAGTTGAGTGCGGCTAGGCGGCACTCTAGATGAAGTTCCGCCATTCACCTCATGGATCTCTATCTCCGGGTTAGATAGAATCCTATAAAAATCCTTCTCGAATCGGGGTTGGGCTCTAGAAATAAATCATCCAATCAGGTCTCATGTTCAATGGAGGTGCACTCCAGTTGTGGAAGGACCAAGAAATTGGAAGTAGTTGCACTGTCATACAACCACACAAATCGGTCGTCCGAGGTTGTAGTTGCTATCATAGAAGCCCGAGCTAGCTTCTCTATTGTATACTTTGTCCCCAAACATCCTAAACTTGCTAATGAATATCGAGGAGGGATTGGATGACCCAAATATTAAGCCAAGAGCCCTACTATGACTCCCATTGAAATCTTTCCACCTTTCTTCTCCTCCATTGCTAAGCATTCTTGTACAAAGGCTTCCACTAATTTTGGGTAAAATTTACCCTCAGGAGTCATCTCCCTCCGAATCCGAACACTACGTAAGTTCACCATGGCAAAATATCCCCATAGATAACTAGCGTTGAACATAATGTAGCGCAGTATGAACTGTAGTAGTGCTTTTGCGCAAGTTCTTCATGTCTGTGCCCATTAAGATCCTCCAAAAGTTACCAAGCGAGAATGGTAAACCATGTCGTTGCGTCCTCGGAACATCCCTTCCATATTTCCATCCAAAGGCTTGAGCTACCTCCCTATGTGTCATCATGTATTCCTTGTCTTCCAAATGGAATTTGATGGCTCTATGTCCCTCTGTATCCATAACTTGCCATAGAGTTGCTAAGAATTCCAAGGTCCACCGGAAATAAGTCTTTGAATGCTTCTCTATAAAACCTTCTAGGCATATCTGACCTAACAAGTAGGTTATGGGCTCAGGTAGGCCTAGAGCTTCTAGAGTATCCTTGCACACGAAACCCGTCTTCAAAATGTTCCTCTTTGGTCCATTCAAGTACCTTCACCTTCGGGTTGCAGTCACGGAGATGATAGTCAGCCCCATGAACTCATTCATCACAAATGCGGGGTTGCAAGGAAGGGAAGTCACCGGCTCTTTACTCCCAACTTTGGCTGGCTTCTTCCTTTTCTCACCCCTGGAAGGTTTCCCTTTCTCTGACACACTCTTTTTCGAGGGCATCCTATCAAAATAAGGAGAATGTGGTAATGCAATAATACACAAGGGCATGCCCACATTATCATTCAAAAAGAACAATCTTCTTAAATAAACTATTCATTTCAAATCATAATATTCTCAACATAAAGGTATTTAAACAAGAATCATTCTTCTTAAACAATCAACTCATGGTAATTCATATCAACCCATCAACAAGATCATGCAATCAAAAATCATCCCTCCTAAATCATCACAAGACATGAAAATTATATCATCCAAGCACAATAGCACATTAAATCACCCACACTTACTTCAACACAATATCATTCACACAACTGAAACAACTTTTCAAGAACATGCTCACTTTCAAGATTAATGCTTCAAATAAATCACCATAATGCTAAATAAAGCAAGTAGACATGAAGTTCAAAGGATTACATGGAATTTGAAGCTAAAAGCTGAAAGATTCACACAAGAAGAAGCAAAAATACTAATGTTTTAGAGAAAATCTCCAATTTTTTTCAAGTTAACCAAGAGTATGTGCGAGTGAGTGTTTCTTGAAAAGCTTGAATGTGTTAAATGACTCAACTAGGTGGAAGAATGTACCAAGAATCTAAAATTTCAGCAAAAGAGTGATAAGGGAATACAATTAAGATAATGATAGAATTCTGATATTGCAAATCTAGGGGACAATAGTACCAATCTATTTGATCACAGGGGATATTTGAAGTACTATTTACATAAAAAAATCTTAAGGAACATGGGAATTTCAAAATTTATGAACCAAAAATTCATTTTTTACCTTAAAATTCATATTTTTCAAAAATCTGCATTTTTTGGTCCAATTTGACAACTCAAATGGGGTGCCGACACATGAACCCTTGTGTTGAGAGCATGAGCACGGGCCCCCTCATGCCGAGGGGGTCTGGTACGGACTTTATCTCGTGGAACGAGACGTTTTGGTCCCCAGCACAAGACTTCTTCATGCCAAGGTGCAGTGACATAATTCGTATCTCGTGGAACGGCTCGTGCCGAGCCCTGGCACGAGGCTACCAGCACCTTGACCTCTTTTTCCTGAGTTTTTCCTCTTTTTTGAAAAACTTTATCACCCAACAAGCCCTATCTTCATCCAAACAAAATCACAAGACTCGAACTCAAATTTACAAATCAAAAAGAGTTTCATCTCAAAATCCTCATCACACACAAAAACATGTAAAATCTATCCATCCACTAAAACCACGAAACCAAAACAAAAAGAAACACTGTATTTTTATTGTCGTTCTCACGACTTATTTATTTTTCATGCATATTAGTTGAAACAACCTACTGTTGGGTCTCCGGAGTCTCCATGGATAACTCCACTCATGATGACATCATTGTGGAGAGGTCTCCACAACGTGTCACCTTTAGATGCCTTGTTTTCCATAGACGATGAATTCTCATTCCTTGCTAATGTTAAGTCCATAGACATCACCTTGGGTATAGGAGGAGGTCGAGGGGGTTTTATGCCCTCACCGCTCTTCCCAAACCGTTGCATGTTAGTGAGTATAGAAAAGCATTCTAACATGGATATGTCATCACTAGAATCATACAATGTAAAGGAATCATTATCAACATTATCATTACCATTGATTTCATCTAAGCATTCATTCTCATTTTTCATGCAAGAAGTGTCACATAGATCATGCTCATCAAATAGGGTTATGCATTTGCACACAAAATATGAGTTCGATGAATCATGCCTAGACTTATAGATGTAAAATCCCACCTTATCCGTATCATCTTCAAGAGTTATGGTTTCCAAATGGACATTGATTTTCGTCCTTGACGTTTTAAGGAATTGTCTCCCCAATAGTATTGGGGGTGCACTTTTGTTGTGCACCATGTCAAGGACGCAAAAGTTTGCTGGAAACTCCAACTTTCCAACCCAAACCATCACGTCCTTTACTAGCCCACACGGGCTAGCTTGGGAGTGGTTGGCGAGTTGAACAATCACCCTAGTGTCCCTAAGTTCACCTATATCTAGGCGTTCATAAAGACTATATGGAATGACATTAATGGATGCTCCCAAATCAATCATGGCATTTTCAACTAACTTTTCACCTAAGGAGATAGGAATAGAGAACATCCTGAGGTCGTCGCATTTCTTAGGCAAAGTCTTATGGTTCAAAATGGTGACTTCCCCCCACTTTCAAGTGTCCTACCTTCCTAGTTGGTTTATTTCTCTTGTTAGTTCATGTAACTTTCAGAAATTTAGCATATGATGGCACATGTTCAATTAGCTCTAGGATTGTGATTGTTACCTCAAATTTTTTAAAGATTCTCTGAATATTTGTGTTCTTGGTCGCCATCTTTAGCCTACCCCTCAATTCACTTAGAAATGGTGGTGGAAGGGTCACTCGTACCTTGGGTGGTGGAATCTCCTCGAAGGATTCTTCCTCGACAACAATCTCATGCTCCTCGAATTTCGTCTTGTTGCCCTCCAAGATCCTATAATCTTCTTTCAAGACCTCCTTCTCGGGCTCACAAACCTCCTTCCCACTTCTTAACTTTAATGCGTTCACATTCTTAGATTGACCTCCGGTTGGGAAGGAAGTTTGCGGGAGTCTTTGGCCTCAAGTCGGCTCACCGAGGTGGCGAGTTGTCCGACTTGGATCTCGAGATTTTTTATGCTAGAGAAGGCCCTATTGCCAAGATCTTCAATTTTACACCTTGTCCTTTCTATGATTACCTCATGCTTCTTCCTTAATTGGCAATGGCTTCCAAAATTTCTTCCTGCTCCGACTTGTAGAGATAGGTGTGGTCGTTAGAAGGACCCTCACCCCTAGGATAGGGTTGAGGTGGAGCTTCTCCACCTCGATACCCTTGAGCATGGTTCTCTTCCCTCCAATGGTAGTTGGGATTGTCCACGTACCTTGGGCTGAATGAGTTTGCGTAGGGGTTATGCCTTGTGTCTCCTTGGTTCCCTCAGAACCTTTATGGTTGTTGCCCCCTAGAAAATTGTTGCTTATTCCCATTGTTTTATTCCACGACTTTCACCTCTCTATGTCCTCAGCTACTTGTGGACAAACCTTGGTGTGATGGTCGAGATTGCACAAACCGCAAACCTTGACTTGGTAGACCTTTTCCCTCAAAAGTTCCTTCATCATTGAAGCAAGAGCTTGAACTTGCTCTTCCAACTTGGGGGGTTGGGATGGTTCATCCAAGGTTTTCACCCTTGACCTCAGACCAAACTATCTCATCCCATTGGCCATCTCCTCAAAAAGGTCCATAGAATCTTTCGGACTCTTGTTGGCAATCGATCCATTTCATGCGGTGTTCACCATACTCATATTGTCATCGCACAATTCTTCAAAAAAATTAATAAACCTGGTCCTTTTCCTTGAATGGGTGGTACTGAAAACTTGCCAACAGTCTCTTGAATTGCTCCTTGTAATCATAAAATAATCCATTAGCACCCTGGGTGATGTTGGATAGCTGCTTCTTTAATTCGCCAGACTTGAAGGCCGAAAAATACTTCTCGAGGAATCTTCTCTTCGTATCCATCCATGAGCTTATACATCCGGGTGAGAGGTACTACAACCAATATTTTGCGGTATCATGAAGTGAAAAGAGGAATTCTCTCAGGTTGTACTCGTCTCCCGAGACCCCATGAGGCTTCATATTTGTGAAAACAAGGTGGAATTCTGACAAATGTTTGTTGGGATCTTCTCCTGCCATCCTATGGAAAGTGGGGAGATAGTGTATCATCCCACTTTTCAATTCACAGTTCACATAGGGTGGCAGTAGAGGGAAGGTGATACACAGAGGTTGGTTCTCCAGATTTGGAGCCATAAGCTCCCTCAACGTCCTGTTGTCTTCTGCCATCTCGAGTGGCTCCTCAACTACTAAAACTGGTTCAGGTGGAACCCCCACTCTAGTTCTCCATCTCCTCATTCACCTACTACTTGTGTTCTCAGTCGGATAGTGTAAAATCTCTAAGTTCGTGGCATGAGTGTTTACCATAAACTAGGAATCAACAATACCCAACTAAAGGAAACACTAGCAAACATGATTAGAAGTAATAAGATCACTATCACAAAGGCTCAACAATAAAAACCAAAAAACAAAGAAAAAAATAACACTAACTACTCAACTAACACGTTATCCAAATTGATAATTAAGCTTTTAAACGAGTATCCCCGGCAACGACACCAAAATTTGACCCGCCTCCACTCAGGGTCATTAAAATGAGTCGTAGCTAACCCGAGCAAAGGAGTTCCAAACAAACAAATTGGTATGTCAAATTGAAACTTATAGTTATGCTCCAAAACTCACTATTGAGCTACCTATGAGGTAGTTAGTGGCAAGACCGGGTTTTTCCATATAAATGCTAGGGTCTAATAGCCAATTGAACACAACCACGTACAGGTTGTCAATCCGTCTATGTGCTAGGAATAGCTACTATTGTAAAATGGGGGTTTTGGGTTTTTCAGTTAACAACTACAAACATAAAAGTTAAAGCAAGAGAAAACTATATAGACAGACACTTGGAGAATATTTGTGTAACATGCTTAATTAAATGTTTCGATCCTCGATTCTATCACATATAAGACATCAACAACCTAACCAAGTGCTTATAACACATGATGTGGTCGATGGTCAGCACTTCCCCATACCTTTCACATAGGGTGCTCTTGCAATCTTCCATCGGCACCACCTCCGTAATTAGGGGAGAGCAGGAACAACCCTGCCATTGTGCAGATCTATTTCTCCCTGGTATGATTACGTCTCGGGTACTACACCACCACAAATGCTCTACCCCTAGGCCTAAAGCGGCAAAGGGAAATATGCACCATATCGATGGCACTAGGGTTGCTAAACCCTAGTTTTGCTACAAAATGCAATCTCTACCCGTAACCCTTTGGACCAACTCACCAGCTAAGACTGGTGTGTTGTCATCGTAATGGTAAAATTCAGAAAAGACGTACGTGCACACACCCACGTGGACCCGAACCCTGCTACCCATATCACATCCATATTTCTCTTCCCCGAGGGTATCAATATGTGCACCAACATGAATGTAGACTAGAGTGTGTGGTAATGGAGTGTATCATTCATGAAAATATAACAATTCAAGATCAAGCCAACATAATATCACAAGCACATAGAATCAGTAAGGTCTAATGAATCTCACAAAATATAAATCAACACATGAATACAAATATTATCCCCAAGCTATAGAACTACTACCTTAACATGGAATCCAAGTATTGCATTGGATTCCACATTTTTGGGCAAAAGAAAAATAAAGAAAAGAAAAGGAAAAAACCTAGAGTGAAGGGAGAGTATTTTTCTCTCTCTAAGTCACTCTTGGAATCCAAAATATGGTCTAGTACATTAACCCTAGTAGACTAAAGGCTATATATATAGAAGTAGGGGATTGAGCCTAAAAATAGGCCCTGAATAGGCTAAAACCCCTAGCAGCCGCTACTGACACGAGGTGTTGAGATTGGCACAGACCGTGCTGCTGACATGGCCCCATGCAGGCGTGGCTCATCGGTTATAGCATGGGCTATGTGCCTTGTGATGGCATAGGGCAGTGATCTTGTCACGGTTCTGATGGCACGGTCCGTGTCAACTGGCGGGCCATCTTCAGGTGCTCCATTTTTGCACTTCTGATCTGTACCCCGTGTCGTTTAGCATATGCCCTTAAACAAATCTTCATTTTGCTCAGTTTCTTAAAATAGATCAAATCATTCTTCACACTCAATGGTCTGGTCTTAACATTTGTGACTTGGAACTATACGGGCCGTGTAAAATGAAAAGGTTTGTGCCCATACTTAGCCAAATTTGGAATGAAAATGAGGACTTAAGGACACGACCAACTGAGCTTGGCATAGCCCGTGCAGGGGTTTGGCATAGCTCGTGCCAAAGGCCCCTGACATGGGCCATGTGGCGTGGTATGGGCCGTGTATGTTTTTGCCTCGTACAGGCTATAAACGGTCCATGCTACCCGTGGTTGGTTTGTCTGGCTGACTTGTTTTCTCTGCTAAAGATGAACTGTTGGTTCGATTTCAGAGTCATGTAGTTGATTTCATAGCACTCGAGAAGATGAATCTAATGGTGTCACCTTCAAGGGCTGATTCTTCTTGGATATTTCCCAGAACTTTGTGAAACTCCCGGAGAACAATCATCCATTTCTTCCTTGGCCTTTTTCAACTTCAAATCTGCATTTCTTTAGATCAATCCTTCTGCAACAATGCTTTAGAGTATGTGGCCTTAAACTACTACCATTCTTGCGAATGGCCTTCAACATCTTCTACCGTCCTTGTGAATGACCTTCTATTCAAACATGATGAAAAGTACCCACATGCCACCTACTAATTGTTGGAAAATGATGGTTAAAAGTTGAAATTTGTCAACTTTTGGGCATCATTTTGAGTGGGACCCGAACATATTTTAGGTCAGTGGATGTAATTTTTAGATTCTCCTCCACGAGTACTATAAAATAGACTATTTAAACTCTCAAAAAGGATCAAGGGTGAATGAGATATTGATGTTTGAAATGTCACTATTGAAAGAGAAAAATTAGACGGAAATTGGGCAAGATTAATATTTCTCGGGACTGTCCAAAATGCTTATGGACTACGTGGAAGTCTCTGGAAGGCCCAACCGCGTAGTATATATGGAATTGCTTGTGAGTAATTCTTAAGATATAAGAACGAAATATTTCCATATTTTGTGAGATATCTTGTTTTAAATGAATACGCGGTTTACCATGTTTAATACACTGAAGAATATTGTGCAAATATTTCTTCCATTTCCAGCAGATTTAATTCGAGTATTCATGGAATGTCTCGGATTTGATGAGTTGGTGATTGGAGAATATTCTTCTCTAATTACAGAATATCACGTTTCCATGATTAGGGTCTCTTAGAACAGTATAAATAGAGCCTCTAAGTCAGTCAGGAAACTCGCACCATTTCTCAAGTCACTACATATTCTAAACTTGAGTCTTCTTTATGTCTTTCTCGAAGTTTCCATCAGTTGCTTTATCGGTGATAGTCATTTGGGTCTTGCATAAATCCGAGGTAACTCTTACGTGTTAATTGTTACCTTTGATGGTTTTACCCTAGGGAATGATGTCAACGATGGGACTCATTCATTTCAAGAGCAACGAGTTTACTCGTGACTCCATCAATTTATTATTGCTTGAAACGTGATTTATTTGTCACATGTATTGCTTTAATTATTCGTAATTTAAGATTTCTGATTGTATACCTGAATAATTAATAAAAGTATATTATTCTTGCATATGTAAATTGCTCATTCAATTTTCATTATTTGATTTCGCATGATATTATCAATATATGTCCAACAGTCTTGAAATGAATGATATTTGTTGAGTTGTATTGATATAAATCACCAAAGTCGCATGTTTTATTTAGTTAAATTGCATGCTCAACAATTTGGTCAATTTCAGGACAAAGATGGCATGTCTTATTAAATTGGATGCTAAATTTGTGTGTGATTGATGCGAAAATTCATTAATTACATAATGAGTTATTATGCCAGATTTGTTACGATCAAATATTTGCATTGCATGCTTTGATTTGTGGAAGTGTATGCAACTGTGTTCTTCAAATTTTGAAGGAAAATTCTGATCCAAATTCGTATGGTAAGCCAGGTTGAAAAGTTCCATGCTTCAATTTGGTAAGATATGCATGCGTTATTTTGTCAACGAAATGGCATGTTACTGTGGTCCATTTCTTGCCAGAAATTAGTTAGGTTTGTGTTCTCAAAATTCATTAGATTTTGATTGTCTAAAACATAATCTTATTGAGTAATTTGTAGTGTATATTAATTTGAAATATTTTATCGAATATTTATATGCAATACGAGATGTGTACATATGTTTAACGATGAACAATTTCTTGTATGTACACATTGATGAATCCGAGATGATTCCGAGTGTACACGGTTGTATATCTCCATATATGGAGGAGAAACTTGGCATGGAGGTATGTAGAGATTTATTGCTTGGTGACATGAAAAAAATTAAAGGAGTCAACTTTTGGTCAGGTCGCAAACTGAGATATACAGTACGTATATCATAGTGTGATTATGGAAATATGTTGATTCTGTGATGTTAATGCTTATGAGATTAAATGTTGACATGGAAATGAATCATATTTGATTCTTTGCATGAATAGCTTAAAGTTAGAAAAAATGTCATGAGTTTGGAATATTGAATCCAGTATTCCTATTATGAAATTACATGAAAGCAGTGCATATGTTTGGAAATTATGAAATGTTTAATTTTCTAATCCCTCAAAATGTTATAGTATTTGCTTAAATACTTAATAAAATGTTGAAATACTTATTTTACATGGTATAATGATTTGGTTTTGTGGGATGCTCGTGTGGGTTACAAATTTTAAACCACATTTTTTAAGAATGTGCGGCTAGTGATTCATGACTTTTATATGCTCGGTCTAGAATCTCATGTGATAAGACGTTAAACTTTATTTGTACATAAATATGAAGTCTCACGATGAGAGTGTAATATGTATGTGCATGAATGAAGTATGTGACATTGGGTTACTTGATCCATGATGAACTCCTTTTGATTTAGGGGTTTGGTTTAACTGCATATACAAAAAAATTTAGATTTATGGTGTGTCTAAAATTGTGTTATGCTTTTATATGCTATTATTATATTAATTGTTTGGAAAAATGACCTATTGATGCAATGAAATGTTTGACAAGGCTTATCCCGATAATTGGCTATCTTGTTGAACGCTTACGAGCATATGGCTCACAAGTGACAATTGTTAGATTGCACGGATAGAGCATATGGGCTCGAAGTTCGACATATTCATGTTACTTTTGATGACCTAGAAAATGTGAATGTGAAGACATTAGTTTACGACTATGTCTAGGGTATTGGTTCTTGTGAACCATGGCATAAACCCTAAAGCATGAGTTATTATGACTATGCTAAAATCTCTGATTACTTGTAATAAAGAAATGAGGGGAAAATCTCAAGAATTTGGTTGAGAAAACTAAGAATCCCGAGAATGGGAATCCCAAGAATTTTGGTCAAATATCTTGATTTATTGTTGAAAAATCTCAGAATCGTGAGATAGGGAATCCCAAGACATTTGGTCAATTCTCTAGATTTTTGGTTGGAAGCCTTAGAATTCTGAGATGAGGAATCCTAAGACATTTGATCTAGAAACCCCAATACACGAGGTTTTGATAAACTTAACACATGTGGAGATATTTAATAAAACCACCCCAATGTGGGGGGTAGATGAAAACCTAAAAATTCAATGACCATATGAATTTTGATAGGTACTTGAGATGAAAAGTCATCACGAGAGACTTGAATCAAGTTGATCAACTTGGGAGGACTTTAACTCGAACCAAAAGGGCAAACCCAAAATTGAGTCGAGCAGTGTACTCAAACTTGAGTCGATCAATGGACTTGAATGTGTTTCAAGCATAAAGGAACTCAAGTTTGATTTGAGTAGTCTGAAAGTAAAGTGCAGTTGTACTGAAACTTGGATTTAAAATGGGCATGAAATTTGTGTGGAGTTGGTAAACTCACATCATGCCTTAGTGAGAGTTAATCAAATCCTCTATTGATTGATACTACATTGGTTATGATATTGGTCATGCGAGGAAGAACGATTAATTGAGATCAAAAAGTTTAGTTATCTCTAATTCCAAGGGAGTTGAAGGAATAAGAGAGACTTCCGCGATAAAAGATCAATACATGAAGGTGTTTTGATTGTTGAAAGGATCTAGCCCTAAAAGAAATTTTATGGGTAAGAACCACTTACGTGATGTATAGAAGCCATATGTGGTTATATGTGACCATGATGTGAAGACACATAATCCTTTGGTGAATGTGATTCACAATGTTGAAACATTTGCAAGGTCATATGGTGGTTGAACGAAATCGCTAGAAATGATCAAAGCGATGTGGAGGAGTCTTTACATTGGCTGGCGATCTTTTAAATAAGATGACCCAAGGAGGAAAAAGAAAACTCATCATAGAGTCATCCTGCTAGTTCTTTTGAATGTGGGATTGGCATATTGCAAAGGTAGTAAAAGTAATACTTAAACAGTATCTTTACTAGATATGTACAATGTTGAAGTGCTATCAATTTCTTGAAATTCACAAGAAATAATATATGGAAACTAGAAATACATCTTGATGGAAAGTGTATTTTGTGGAAGTTTCTGTTAGAGATCCTGTTTTATCTGAAATGGACTTAAGTGTTAATAGATGAAATCATTAAGGATCAGGGATAAATCAATGAAGGAAACAAAATTCCATGAAATGAGTTTGTCGAAAGCAGCGATCAATAGAGAGATTGATCTAACACATGAGTGCAAATCACTAGAGTACTAGTATATTTGAACAATTAGTAAGTATGTGTGTGTACTTGATGGGTGTTCTCAATACGTGAGAATGAGTCCAAGAGTGATGATACTTGCTATCAAGGCTTTGTGAAAGCTAGAAGTACATCTAATGGACCTAAATGGTTATTTGGAGATTTAGTTATTAAAATCTGAATAGAGCAAAATGAAAAGCTCAATGCTCCTAAATGACCATCATGTGACCAAACTAATTGTTGTTTAGCCACTGATATTGAATCAGTGAGTTTGATGAAGGTGGATACACTAAGGGACACGGAAAATGACCATGTCATTTATGTCTTTAAATTGATGATTTCTCATTGATAGTAAAAATGATACGATGATTGAGTCTCTTAAATACATGTCATATTCAATGGAATAACTCTAAACATTATGAGTTACCTTTTGTAAAGGTGAGGTGTCTTTTAAGAAGAGAACTCAAGAGTCATTGATAGTCTGATGTACTTATTAAAGTATACATTAGAGAAATCTTATAATGGATAGTAAGATGATACACGAGTAATCCAGAAATGATCACTGGAAACAAGCTGTGTGTGAGACTTGTGGATATGGCTTGAGTTGTGTAGAGATATAGTTCTCTCTTGCTAGATTCATAGGGGAATTTGAGTCCATTGTGTTGGACAAAATTAGGAAAGATATACCCTAGGATGACCAAAGTGTGTGTATGCTTATTGGTGTAGTGTAAAGCCATATCGATGATGGTGTGTCTTGACAAAGACACTATACCATTAGACAACTATTCTCTACGAGAACTACAGATGTTGACTACGTGAGGTCAATGTGATGAGGGTTTTGATTCTTTGACAGAAAGGATTGAACCAATTTCTTGACGAAGAAATTGAATCGAGAGTTAGTTGAGAACTCATCGAAAGGAATATAACTAAGTCCAATAAATAGTGGGTTACGTACGCGGACACCCAACCTATGTGGCTGGAGATCCCAAGATATAGGTTCAAAGGGACAACTAAACTGCAAATACCCATCACAATCACTGTGGGGGTATCATACATCCTATCCTATTCCTATAATGAAGAAACAATTATGTGAATAGAGGTTAAGTATTAAATTGATTTTAATGATTCAAGGCATCGAGTGTGTAGTACTCAAAAGAGCGCAATAGTTTATGAAACTGCTCTTACGCCAAGAATCACCTATGTAAGCGAGAAGTGCGGCATCTTCGAAAGGGAATTGTTGGGATACAATTCTTTAGAAACCTTACAGAACTAGGTGTGTGTTATGGCTTGATTAATGGACACAACCGAGGAAACCGTAAGGGCTAGGAAAGATGTCTGTGGGAAGTACATTTTTGCTCACACAAGCGGTAGGGGAAGTTCAAGGACATCGCGTCTACTTCCTAACTAGTGAGCTAAGTGTATTCTCTCAAGGGAAAGTTCAAGGGTGACACCTAATTATCCTATGCAGCATCTATGCCGTCGAAATGAATCTATCACCAAGTCAAACTCCGTGTCTGGCGTGATTGTTCTTATTCCTACATCAATATCTATTCATGTGGGGGATTGTTCGAAAATTATGGTTAAAAGTTGAAATTCGTCAACTTTTGGGTATTGTTTTGAGTGGGACCCGAATGGATTTTGGGTTGGCGGATGTCATTTTTGGGTTCTCCTTCACCTGTACTATAAAATAGACTATTTAAACTCTCAAAACGGATCAAGGGTGAATGCGATATGGATGTTTGAAATATCACTCTTGAAAGAGAAAAATTAGGCGAAATTTGGCCGAGATTAATTTTTCTCGGGACTGTCCAAAATACGTATGGACCGCGTGGAAGTCTCTAGAAGGCCCAACCGCATAGTATATATGGAATTTCTTGTGTGTAATTCTTAAGAGATAAGAACAAAATATTTCCATATTTTGTGAGATATCTTTTTTTAAATGAGTACGCGGTTTACCATGTTTAATACGCTGAAGAATATTGTGCAAATATTTCTTCCATTTCCA
Source organism: Rubia yunnanensis (assembly GCA_037428765.1). Classification (NCBI taxonomy): domain Eukaryota; kingdom Viridiplantae; phylum Streptophyta; class Magnoliopsida; order Gentianales; family Rubiaceae; genus Rubia; species Rubia yunnanensis. The sequence goes on along the minus strand of CM075061.1, from coordinate 112,401,760 downwards.
GCAGATTTAATTCGAGTATTCATGGAATGTCTCGGATTTGATGAGTTTGTGATTTAAGAATATTCCTCTTAATTACAGAAAATCAGAATATCACATTTCCATGATTAGGATCTCTTAGAACAATATAAATAGAGCCTCTAAGTCTGTAAGGAAACTCGCTCCATTTCTCAAGTCCCTCCATATTCTAAACTTGAGTCTTCTTCCTATCTTTCTCGAAGTTTTCATCTGTTGCTCTATCGGTGATAGTCATTTGGGTTTTGCGTGAATCCGAGGTAACTCTTACGTGTTAATTGTTATCTTCGATGGTTTTACCCTAGGGAACGATGTCCAGTAGTCGCAATTTAAGATTTCTGGTTGTATGCCTGAATAATTAATAAAAGTATATTATTCTTGCATATGTAAATTGCTCATTCAATTTTCATTATTTGATTTTTTTTTTCATGATATTATCAATATATATCCAACATTAATGATGATCAAAAAGGAAGATCTAGGTGCTTTTGGATACAAGGTGTCCATTAGTATCAATTAAGTCTACAAAATGCAGAATTTAGACAAGAAAACCAAACATGGTCATCTAAACCCTTTGTCATGTAAACATAACTAATACTAGCAATTCAACAAGTAGAACAAGCTAATTATTATGCCAAATGAATTGGTTAACGCATACATTACGATGCACATCACAGCCAATGATCTAGTTAGCTTTTGTACTTATGTTATTGTATATGGGGGCTTCTTCTGAATCAACGCCTCAACCTTCTATGGAATAACATTGATCCCTCACTCGGAAACCATGAAACCCAAGAACGTTCCTTCCCTACACCAATCACACACTTAGCGGGATTCAACTTCAAATTAGATCGGCAAAGCTCCTCAAAGTTTTCCTCCAATTAGAGTAAGAACTGGTCATAATATTTTCTTTTCATCACCGTATCATCGACATATATCTCTATATATCTTCCAATCTTCTCCTGGATCAGTTTATCCACCAACTTTCGGTAGGTTGCACCGGTATTTCTTAGGCCGAAAGGCATCTTCTTGTAGCAAAACGTCCCAACATCCTTGACGAACAATGTTTTCTCCTTATCCTCTTTTGCCATCAGGATATGGTGGTATCTTTTGTGAGTATTGAAAAAGGCTAGAACTTGGTATCTCGTTATCGCTTTGACCAGCTTGCCGATGGGTGGCAGCGGATAGCTATCTGTAGGGCACCATTTCTTAAGGTCTATAAATTTGATTCACATGCGCTAAACGGCATCGTGCTTTGGGAACATTATGGTTTTTCCTAACCACTTTAGGTACAATACTTCTTTGATGACCTCAGCCTTGAAAAGTTTATGCACCTCTTCTTTAATTACCTCCACTTTCTCCTAGGTAAATATTCTTCTTTTCTACTTGATGGGCTTCAAGGAGGGGTCGATATTCGGCTTATGGACCACCAGGTGCTAATGTACCCCCGTAAGGTCTGACATACTCCATGAAAACACATCAACATAAGTGTTGAGCAGGGCCTTCAGCCTCTCCTTTGTGTCTTTTGGGATCAATTAGCCTACGGCCATTATTCCTAAGGATCGAATAGGAAGTTGCACGGTGTCCGCATGTCCAACTTCACCATGAACAAAAGCTACTTACTTCACCTTCCTAGCCTCTTTAAAAGATGTCAACATGCAACTTTTAGCCATCGCTTGGTCACCCCTGATTGCAGCTACCTCCCCCCCTCCTGTTAGTGGAAAAATTCATCATTAGATAGTAGGGCGACCAAACGGCTCTGGCCTGGCACATCCATGACTTTCCAAGGATCACATTAAGGGGGGTGAGCATCGATAGCTATAAAACTGCATTAAATTGTCGTCGCTTTATTCCCATCAGCAATTCAACTCAAAAAAAATGATTACCCCAAAAGGTAATATCGTCTTTCTTGTGAATCCCGACAAAGGTGAGGCTGATTTCTTCAAGTTGTGACACCCAATGTCCAACTGATTAAAAAAAATGGCAAACATCACTTCGACCCTGATACAGTCATCAATGAACACCCTTTTCGCGTAGGAGTTGCCAATTATCACAGAGATTACCATGGGATCAATAGGTTGTGTCTGGTTGGGGATAACATTTACTTCAGAAAAGGTTATGGTTTCGTCCAGTCAAAGGCGCTTGTGTTGAGGCTCATCTGGGAGGATATATTGAGAACTAGTTTTAATTATCGTGTTCGAAGACCTCTTGGTCTAGATGCCATTGATGATATTTATCACTCGATAGGCTCCCTAGTTTCCCTCACCCCTGTTATCCAGATTCCCTACGGCATGCTCACAAGGTAGAGCTTCAACTCAATATCTTTTAGCGCCACCCTAGTCCCTTTCAGGTTTACCAAGGGTTAGTATTCAAGTTGGAATTCTGCATGTACAGTCACCAAGCTCGACATTCATTTTTAGCCTTTGAAGGCTCCTTGAAAGCTTGCTGTCGAGTCACATTTTCATGAATGAGCCCACTTCTTTCACATATCTCAATCTCATCCTTGAGGGGTTACATTCTTTGGTATCGAAGCCATGGTCTTTGTATTGCTTTCAGTATTTTTTCAATGTCCCTCTCAAAGCCAAATCTTTCATTGGGGGGCGCTTTGAAGAGGTCGTGATGTATGGATATGATTTCTATTCGATACTTGGCCAAAGAGGTATAACTCTCGAAGTTGGACCATAAGGCATCCAGTTTCTTTTCTGTGTGGTCGCTGGCCTTACATACATTTCCGTCAGTTTATCTCCATCTCTCTTCGGTTTGGTGGCTTCCAACACCTTCGATTGCGACTTAATGACCTCATGCAACTGCTGCAGGGTCTCCAAATCTTTGATCATTAACTTCTTTTAGAGCTCGACGTAACCCATTCCCTGCATGTACCCTAGGTTAACACCTGGCTCAGTGTGGCCCATGACGCCGAAGCTCTCATCCACATACTGGTGGTAAAATACTTCAATTAACTCGCCAGGTCGTTGGTGGCTTTGATACAACTCGGTCATGGTTTTAGTGAATTTTTTTTCCTAGAAGTTTAACTCAACAACGTCATTCCAAAATCCATGTAGGAGTATAAGGAGCCAGGGCCTTGCTTGTTAAACCATATAAGTGCCTTCCCTCGAAGGCAGCTTCCCGCAAACTTACATGCCAGCTGCTCATTAAAGTCTCTTCAGTGCATAAGGATGAGAAAGGTTTGTATGAATTCTCTTGGGTCTGAATCTTTACTGTACGTAGGAAGCCCCTCCGGGGACTTCATGTCAACTGGCCGCCGAGTGGACATGATCTAGGGATCTAAGGGAGAGCCAGCGGCCTATCCCCAATGACCAATGAATCTATTCCCCTCCATATTCAATTCATCAACATTATCCTCCGTTGTTGAATGTAGCATCGAATCCTGGGACTATGTTGCCTGGTATAACTGCATTATCTGAAGCAGGTGAGAAAAATTATTGTATAATTTTATTTTATTGCCTATTAATTTAAAATTGTGGTAATGGGCCATGCTCATTAAAACATGTATTTCGATTGTTTGGCGTTAGTTACAAGTTATTTTTCTACGGTTGAATGTTTCTTTTATAAAATTCTTAAAAGTGTAATATATTGTTTCTTGAAATTTTATCCATGAAATTGTGGGATAATTTTGCTTACTTGTTTTGTTTGTTTGACACTATAAACCTTTAAATATGATAATAATATAGAATAAGTAAATGCATGCAAAATGATTTGATTCAAATCATTATCCTCTTACTCACATTAAATCTCATGAATTTTGCGAGAAAAATTAAAAAGAAAAAAAGAAATATAATATTATTCAAAATAATTTGATTAACACAAAGTCTTGTTTTAGATCGACTAACCATTAAACTTAGTCATTTTGTTATCGATGTAACTAGTGTGATGATTTAGTATTTGTTTTTATATATTGCAACGAGTTTCCTACAACTTTAAAAACTTTTAAAATGAATTGCAATGTATAAATAATTATAATTTGACCCTTATAACGAGATTTCTCATAATCGTTCTGTCTAACATGAGACTTTCTCTTTCATTTAAATATTATATTCACAATATATTTTATCCTATTCATTATTTAATATAATTTATAGCTAAAATAACTATTCACTGGATTCACAGGGGGCACGTCTCTCTAGTGCCCCACTGTAAATCCACCATTGTATGGGATGTATGGGTGATTGGGATGGCTGGTATGGTTGGTAGTGGTGATTGGTAAGTTCAAAATTTTAAAATAATCTTGCAACGCGCGGTGAAACTCCACTGGTTAGTTTTATTTATCAAAGACCATTGTCAAAAAAATACAAAGAATGATATTGTTGGTTAACTGCCCTTAAAAGTGTGTTTTCCCAAAGTTACTTGATGAAGTTTGAAATTGAGCTTTATAAATTCTTATACACCAAAGCATTATCTAAACGATTTGTCAATTGATATAATACCATGATTTGATCAAGATATATATGATAGTCTAGATTCATTGTAACTTAATTACCTATTATACTCTATTTATTGTGAATACGGTGAATTACATACTTTCAACTATATTCAACAAGACTTCATTTCCATGTTTTGAATTTGAGAATCAGTGCTAAAAAAGCTCAATAAATGTGTTTACATATTTGAATAACTTAGGCGATTATGGAATTTTGGTAATTCGGAATTTGAGATGCACTCAACCCATAGCTTAATAATTACAAGTTTTTGTATGTGCATTTTTGCCTTGTTGGGTAGTCTGAAAACATATCGGATTCTATGCCCCATTCTCCCTACACCGTGTACGCCATTCTCTGTGCCTTGTTTTGTGTTTTTAGATTTAAATTTTACTTTTACTTTTTCACATCTTATGTGTTTTGGAATTTAAATTTTACTTTTATTTTTTTCACATAGTTCAGTTAAGTTGTAATATAATTCAATTTTATTTTTCCTCTCCTCATTTTTTAAATATTTATCCTTTCTTCAATATAATTACTAGTAGAAAAATATTATTTTGATGAGGGTGTATATATAAATTTTTTTGAAATATATATATAATTTTACCTAGTTAGATTTATGTGAGTTACTAAAGCTAATAAGCATTAATATTTTCACGAAGTCTTGTTTTAGACATCCTAAACTTTAGGCCAGGATATGCACCATTATGCATGTGTTTACTGATGCATTCATCATATTTTTTGTTAGGTTTTGTTTGTATGATTTCTAGTTTTAGTTAGGTTTACACGACAAAGGGTTTAGATGACCATTGTTGGTTTTCTTATCTAAATTCCAAGTTTTTTAACTTAATTGGAACTAATGACACATTATATTCACGGACACCTAGATCTTCCTTTGTGATCTTACAAGTAGGTCGTTCGTGAGTATTTTATCGGTATTTTGTAGAAGGCCACTTGCAAGGTGTTAGTAGATTGTAGAAGGGAATTAGAAAGATTGGTAGAAGACTAAAGACCACGAGCCAAAATGTGGTAGAAGATAGAAGGAAGACAAAGAAGCGAAGGAATTGAGATCTGAGAGTTGTACGGAGTTTTTGGGAACAGTCCAAGAATAATCCATTAGCACACACTCTAGTCTACATTTATGTTGGTGCATATATTGATACCCCCCCCCCCCGAGGAAGAGAAACCTAGATGTGATATGGGTAGCGAGTTTCGGGTCCACATGAGTGTATACACGTAGGTTTTTTCTGAGTTTTACCATTAAGATGACAATATACTAGTCTTAGCTTGCGAGTTGGTCCGAAGGGTTACAGGTAGAGATAGAATTTGGTAGCAAACTAGGGTTTAGCGACCTTAGAGCCTTCAATAAGGTGCTTAATTTCCTTTGCCCGTGTAGGCCTAGGAATAGAATATTCGTGGTGTAGTTCCTCAGACATAATTGTGCATGGAGAAATAGATCTGCACAACAGTATGGCTCTCCCTCCCTCTGTCTTTTCCCGCTTTGCTAATCTTCCCCTATAACGTGGACCGGATGGTGCAGGACCTTCGAAGAAGTGCCATCTACCCACTAAATTTCTCGCTTGAGGGAGAATACAAAAAAAAAGTCAAAGAAATGTTTTTACCCTCTAAAAATTCGATAGAAAATTTAATAAAGAGAACTTTTTGGGAAAAGAAACCAACCTCTAGGAACCTTATAAACTTATAATATAAATAAGGGTCACCAAGTTGGGATGGAAGAACTGCTGTGCTGTGGGAAATCCTTCTCTATTCAAGTTCTCAGACGAGGTTCTCTTCTGAAAATGGACAGATAGGTGGAATCGAACCAAGCAGGTTTCCGCCAGAAGCAGAACCCTGTATTTCTTCTAGAGAATCTCCTAATTGTTCTAGAGCAACTAGAAAGATATTCCTGAACTAGAAATAATTTTGTCGCAACAAGATTTTTTCTTTGGGCATCGGTAAAAAAATGGAATCTTGTGTGGTTTAATCTCTTAGCTCGTCTATTCCTACCATCTCTCTAGGTTGCATACCTCGTTAGATCATTCTATTCGTGCTTGAAGACCCATTGGTCCGCTCATGTCTTCGGGAGACAAGTCGTTAGTAGATTGAGAGGTCATAAAGATGATTAGGATTGAGCAATCCCCAGGTCTCGTCGGTGTTTGCTGTAGGTCGTGATGTGCCTTAAGATGGCCGTCTCCTGTCCTCCTTCCGGTGGGGAATCTGCTTGTCGCACTCCCCTAATTACGGAGGTGGTGCCAATGGAAGATTACAAGAGCACCCTACGTGATAGTATGGGGAACGGTTGACCATCGACCACACCACGTGTCATGAACACTAGAATAGGTTTTGATGTCTTGTATGTGATGGAATCAAGGATCAAAACATTTAACCAGTCATGTTACACAAATATTCCCCAAGTGTTTGTTATATAGTTTAATTTTTTCATGTGATTTCTTATGCTCGTATTTGTTAATTGAAAAACCCCATTTTTCAATATTTAGCTATTCCTAACACACGGACGGGTTGATGACCCATAAGTGGTTGTGTGTAGTTGGCTATTAGACACCTATCATCTTTGTGGACAAACCCAGCCTTGCCACTAACTACCCTATAGGTAGCTTAGTATTAAGTTTGGGAGAAAAATTTAAATTTAAATTTGATCATCTCTCATTCAACTTGTTTGTTTGTTTGATCACAAGCCTTCACTTAGGTTCGCTACTAACGACCCCCGAGTGGAGGTGGGTCAAGGGTTTATTGTGCAATTATAAGAACTTTCATTTGGGATGGGTTTTTTTTAAAATTATGATAAATTTAAGGACCTATTGTGCAATTATAAAATTATATATATTACAAAAAATTAGAATTTTCATTTTCATTTTTTTATTCAACCAATCAGAAACAGCCTCCGTCGATCGGAAACCGCCACCGGCCGATATATATCGTCGGATTTCCATCAGTTTTCCTCATTCTCCTTCGATGGCTCACCTAGTGGAAGTTCATGTGGAAATCTCCGGATCTGAGCTCGTGATTCCCTAGTGACGAAAATGTTCCAGCAGCGAAGTTCTAGGTTTTCAGCACTCCACAGAATCGAAAGCGTCGACTCGAATCGAATCGAAATCTTTGACTCTCAGCCACTGTTACTTATTGAGCCTCGACTTGAATTGGAAGCTTCGAGGCTCATCGACGGTGCGACTGGCGTGGATTGACGATGACACCACTGCTGAGAATTGACGACGTCGAAGGAGTGCGACGACGACGATGGAAGAAGGAAACATATATGAAGGAAGCAGACGCCTGTGATAAAGATGCGTGAGATGCACATGCTCAAAGGTAAAAGACAAAGTGCAGGGTTTCATGTGCGACCCGAGGCGGCGGCGGTGGTGACGTTGACGGTGAACCACGTCGGAGGCAAAGACGGACGACTGAGCTTCTGCTCGTGAGAGGTGTGGTATTATTTTGTGTTTCATTTTTTTCTAAGAGATATACCGAGATTTAATACTATTTGACTAAATATATGACCAATAAAAAATCTTTGGTCTAGTAGTTAGTACTATGAGTTTGAGGTTAGGGGTTTGGGTTCGAATCCCACTAGGACATTTATGTTGAAGAATTTATGTTCTTGAGGTAAATGGTGAGGTTAATATTCTTTGACTGAGTGTATGTTCAATAAGAGTTTTTGGTGCAGTGGTTATTGCTCTAGCTTTTGAGGTTAGAGACCTGGGTTCAAATCCCACTAGGTTCTTCTTCTCTTTTTTTTAAAGAATTTTTATTCTTGAGGTACTGTAGCATTTTGTTGATGTTTGTAGCTTTTTTTTCCCTTATGTTGATGTTCATTATTCGGGAGAGATTTGATTGCTATGAGTTGATGTTTTGTAGTGTTTTTGGGTGATATGGATTGGTATTTGTAGTTTTTGTTTCTCATGTTAATGTTTTTCATTTCCTGACAATAATAGACATTGATGTTTCGGTAATAGGAGTTGATGTCTGTAGTATCTTTTTTCTTATGTTGATGTTTTTCATTTTTCAGATGAGGTTTGGGTGTTAGGAGTTGATGTTTGTAACTTCTGGGTGATATAGGTTGATATTTATAGTTTTTAGAAAAAATCTTTGTTGATGTTTTATAATTTTCAGAGTGAATAATTTATACTCTTGAGGTATCGTGGATTTTTTGTTGATTTGTTTTAGTTTTGTTTTCTCTCATGTTGATATTTTTCATTTCTTGGGTGAGTTTTAGTTGATATGAGTCGATGTTTTGTAGTTTTTTGGGGGTTGATATTTTTAGTTTTTTCTCTCATGTTGATGTTTTTTATTTTCTTGGTAAGTTTTATGTGATAGGGGTTGATACTTATAGTTTTTTGGTGATATGGCTGATGTTTTGTAGTGGTTTTTTCCTATTGTTGACGTTTTTCATTTTCCGGGTGAAGTTTAGATGACAAGAATTGATGTTTTTAGCTTTTGAGTGATATAGGTTGATATTTGTAATTTTAAATTTATTTATTTTTTATAATTTAAGATTTTTTGATGTTTTTTATGATTTTCAGTTGATTTTTTTGTTAGACGTAGTCGATGATTTTTCAATTTATTTGTTGATTTTTATTTGACTGTTTATAAATTTTTTGCTGCAATTTTTTAGTTTATGTTTTATGATTTTCCAGTGAAATTTTTCTAGTTGTAGCTGATGTTTATAATTTTCAACTCGATGGTCATATTGATTTTTTATTTTTTATATTTTTGAAATTTTTTGAATTTGCAGATTGCAGATGATGGGAAAATGATGGGAAAAAATTGGACAAAAAAGGTAGTGTACAATTGTAGTATTTGATGTCGGCAGGTTATGGACAAGGGAGGTCTTGATTATGTCTTGTATCCCATCAGCCTCCTTATTTTTTTTTTTAAACATAAAACATGAAGATAAAGTGAAGCCATAGCTTAGTTGATATTTACATGAGTGAGTCACAAGCTCATGAAGCAACCATTGTAGCTTCCAAAACGACTTTTAGCGACCATCAGCCTCCTTAAACTCTTTGTAGTCATGTGCATTTGAATAGATTTATCCTATATGATAATTGGTTGTTTTGTTGGATCAATTGAATGTTCTTTCCATATGATGCACAAACCCAGCCTAAGATAAATACAGATTGTGTGTATGCACTGGGCCTAAATTTTGGAGGGCCCATAATTCTATATTTCAACCCAAATTATATTGTATCCCTGGGGTACCATGAGCATCGTATCCCCATGTATATTTTGTGTATTTCAAATGATAAAAATGTGCACACTTTTATGTGAGGTTGTACACTATTCTAATTTGCCTATTATAACTATATAAATATTGAATGCACAAATAATAGAAATGAAATGTACATTTTACGTAATTACTATGTACATTCATTGTACCACAGGGGCACGGTATAAGAATTGCTTTATATGTATTATTTCTTTTACTTTAATTGCTAAAAGAAATTGACAATTTTAATTCCTTGACTTCTTTAATTATTTGGGCCATTTATAATTTGAATTTTTGGCCCAATATCATGCCTTCTTTAGTTAAGAACTTTTTTTTCCTTTTTAATTGGGGCTTTCTTTTACCTTTTTATTTTTTAAAAAAGAATTATTATCCTTTGAGAAACTCTCCCGTTAGACCAACAAATGGTTAGATCAGTCATGAAAAACTTCGTTTGAAATTTTTCTTAGATTCACACTATAATTATTTATACATTGCGATAAATTTCAAAAGATTTTTAAAGCTACAGGAGTCTCATTGCAATTAACAAAAATAAACATTGAAATCACCTCATTAGTTATATTAATTATAAATGACACCGTCTAATGGTTAGTCGGTCTAAAACAAGATTTTTTTGTTGTTCTTTTAGTTTCCATATTCAAAAGCAACGTTTGTTATCTTTCTTCTTTAACATACTCTGTGCAATTTAATAGATTTTAATTTTTAATAAATATTCGATCTATATATTACACTGAACAAAAAAACTATATAAAGGCCCAATTTTTTTTCTACACGGAGCCTTTAATTACATTGGATCGGCCCTCATGATGCAGAATGACAAGTTAATAGTAGATGCCTTTAGCATCCATTCTACTAGGATGGTAAAATTGACCAGTAACCTATGGGTCTAGCGGTTTGTCTATTTTTAAGCCCATGTACGTATGGGTAAAATGGGTAGTGAAAAAATGTGGGTCGAACAGGTTGGGTTTGTGGTTTGACCACGTGTTTACCCATATAAGTTGAAATTCACAGATTACCCATATGTAGAGTTGGGATGCCTGCTGATGGCATGGACCCGGCCTGATATTAAGACCGTACGACACAGGCACGATTAAGGCCCGAGCCTGACCCGAGCCCAAATTACCGGGTCTCGTGACATGCCTTATCAGTGAGTTGAGCAAAATCGAGGGTCTGAGTATGGCACAGTTCGGACAACACGAACCCGGCCCAAAAGGCCCATTTCGGTATGAATTTTGGTTGTTAGTAACAGGTTCAGTAAATATATGTGGGTGGTGGAAATTTTAACCTATGGCATTCAACTCTTTATGTCGTTCTTTTAACCACAAATTCAATATATCACACTGGCAATTTATTTGAGTTGTTTAGTCGTATACTTATATTAGATTAACTATATTTTATAAAATGCCTTCCAAATAAAAATAAATTAAATAAATAAATTATTTGTATATTTTATTCATTAAATACGAAAATATGTTATGATAAAATATAATTAATTTTAAGTTGGAAATGTTATAATTGCTGTAATGATATTCTTATTAATTTTAATTAATTAAACAATGTAATTAATTCTGATATATTGATGAATGGAAAAAAATTCTAATTGTTAGACTTCTAATCTAGAAGTTTCAACTTATATTATTTATATAATCATTTCAACTTACAACATTTTCTTAACAAAATATAATATTTTAAAAAATATATTATGCCAATAATTAAATTTATATTTATTGTATATGTACTTAAATTTGTATTTGTATTCAAAAAATCATTAAATAAAGGACTAAATTTAGTTTGTCGAGTTAACTCAATTAGACAAGCACGGCTAAATTAAACATGAGGATTGAGCATGACACAACATGGAAATCATGAGGCACGTGGGTGGGTTGCGAGCCAACCTTTTTTTTAATAGCGCAGTACGAAACAACATGGAGGACGATACGTACGAGCATGAAAGTGGGCCTCAAATTATATAAAAATGAAAGCACGACACGAGCATGGCACGAACTCAATTCTACCCATATGGTTGGTATATAAACTCATAAATGTCAATATATGGCTTGAAACTCGGGGGTTTACCCACATGTGTTGGTATATAAACCCATATGGGTCAGTATATGTGTTGAAGCCTGCGGGTTTACTCATATGTGTTTGTATGTAAACCCATATAAGTCAATGTATGGGTTGAAATCCGTAGAGTTACCAATATGTGTTGGTATATAACCCATGTGGGTCAATATATGGGTTGAAACCCTAATATTTTACCGATATAGGTTGGTACATATACCCATATGGGTTCATATATGGGTTGAAGCCCGCATGTTTACCTATTTTCAACTCGTGAGTTAAATGATTATTGACCCACAGGTTGAATCGGTTTAACCAAACCCATTTTTTGACCTTCCATAAAATGAGTCAAAGTGCGTCATACCCACATTTCACATGCTAAAAGACATAATATAAAATTAAATTAATTACAAAAATAAAATAAGTTGATATTTATAGAATAAAAAAAGTAAATAATAAATTAGTTGTAAATGAAGATGGAGTGTTACACTAGTGAAAAATAAAAATATATTTGTAAGAAACCAAGACATGAACCGAACAACAATTGATAGGTTTGTAAATTTAAAAAATAAAATAAAATAACATGCCCCAAGCAGCATATGTCACTACACATGTATAACATGATTGGAATTTGGACTAATCATGAGTACTCAAAAGAAAATACATGATATATGATGCATTGTTTAGTATAATTTTAATGATGAGAAAAGTAGACAAGATATATCACAAGATAACTTCTAAATATCCAATGTATCAAAAAAAGTAAATCCCGATCATATTGTCTTTATTCAAATATCACATTTTTTAACCAAATATTCAATGGATGAAAGAATGTATGCTAACCTAAATGTTTAATAGATAAAAAAATGCACTATTTCCCAAATTCAATGACAAGAAGAAAATGAATTGCGCTCTAAGATAAAAAAAAAAAGTGATGGTTGAACTGTTTTCACTTTTTCATGACATGTTATGGTTAAAAAATGCAATGGTTTATGCCGCATTTCCAAAACACTATTCATAAAATGATGCACAGTTAATATGCAACAAACATTTACTCATTCGAAAATTGGGGACTCTTCTTACATCTTACATGCAGTAGAAATTATTTCTATATTGTATATTTGGATCATAATGTTCCAAAAAAAATAATTGTTTGCTTCCAATTTTTTTTTACGCTGAAAAATATTTTCAATGCTGAATTTCCTTTACTTCTTTGGAACTTTCAATTAATTAAAAATTACTTATTGAGTTTTATGACAGACTAATAAATAAAAATGATAAGACCTGTGTTTGACAAAACTCATAAGGTACTTCACTTATTAGCAAAATAGTTTATCGAACCATTAAAGATAATTTATTTTAATGGAGCATTTTCAGTTAACCGCTGCTTTCAAAATAAATCAGTTATATATAAATACAATTTCACCACTCACAAATATACTATAATAATGTCAACTAACAAAATGAAAAATACCTCCTGGAAAGTTCTCGGGTTGTACACCTTCCTCTTTTAACCACATAGACTTATCCAAGTTGTCAGGGCCATATCCAAAATAGTAGTCAGAAAATTTTCACATAGAGTTCAATCTTAATGCCGTTAAAAAAATTGGCATTGTAATTAAGCCTCCATAAGATTTTGTCCTGGTTCTGCCACTAACTGTGACATATGTAGATAGATTTTTGTTTAAGGCTTTAAGCCCTCACTATCGTAGAATGTTGATTGAGGAACGTGGCATCCATTGGGATGAACCACTGACTAAGATCCTGAGTTTGAAGAAGACAGCCTTTCGACAAGAAGCAATCATTCTGAGAATGATAAAAGTTAAGTTAACTCTACATAGTGCTTCAAATTGAATATTGTATTGCTATTTTTTGTTTGCTAGAATCGGAATGTTGTAACATGTAAGATTAGTTGGAATTTACTGACTTTCCCATTTTAGATCTCCTTTCTTTTGAGCCTTTTATGCGTCATTTAAGAATCATAAGAACTAAACCAAAATAGCATTTACCACATTTCAATCTGAATAAGGTTTGCCTTAAGGTGCCTTGGATGACATTTATGTTAGAAATGATTCTAAAAAAGGTTGAATTTTGTCAACTTCCAGGCGTCCTTTTTAATAGGACCAAAACTGAACTAGGGTCAGTGAGTGTTGTTTTTGAATCAGGAAGAATGGAAAGAATGGAAAATATGTAATAGTTATTTCAATTCCTAGATTGAAGTCCGGAAGATTGAAAAGAAGGGGAAATAGTTATTATTCAATGATTTCTCAATCAAATACATGATAACTCACATCAGACTCATGTGGCTCCCATAACCTAGGTTCATAGTAGAAGTTCATCGATCTAGGGTTAAAAGGGCTATGTTACAAAGTTAGAAGAGTAAAATAATTATTTAAAACCCATATTCATTCCTTGTAAACCTATATTCATTTCTTGTAAGTAATAGTGAATTAGGAAGATTGATGTTCTTCAATCAAATAATTCAAATTCAAATTTTCAGCCTTGGCTATGTATATGTAGTTAAGAAAATTATTCAATTTGTCATTTTTTGCTTTCCTTTGAGTGAAACAAATATGTAATCTATGTGATAAAAGGAACAACCACTCGGCAGCCGTAGCAGAATGGGCACATAACGAATCAACCTAGATGTGCAGGGAAAATAACAAAATAGTGAGATGAGAATGTTGATTACCTGGTGAAAATTTTCTTAGAACACTCCAGATTCCACAAGGCAAGTAGTATTTGGAGAGAAACATCTACTACTACATATGTTTTATTATACCAGCAAAGGAGGCATAAGTGCCAGAAAACAAAACCACAATCCCCACAATCACGATGAAACCAATGAAGATAAACTCCACGCTTATGGTCTTGTAGGCTTTAGGTAGCAAGCACAGGGAAACAGAAACGGGATGTTTATGTTCATGAGGGCACCGATGAACCCCATAAATTCTTCGAAGAATGGGACTATCAGTGCCAAAATTACGGTGCCAATTACGAGCCATGTCCTTATCTGAATACTCCTAGTTCTGTTGATGTTGATCTTAGGTTGAAAGGCTTCTTCAACGGCAATGAAAATTGGGAATATTAAGATCAGATACTTGGTCAGAGCGGTGAGCATGGTGGTGAAGAGGGCAATATTCAAGGTGATCTGCAAGAGGACACTTTTTCCGAACATAAAATATCCAATGACAATAAATGATCAATACAAAAATGTGCTAACTCTGAAACAGACCAACAAAACCTAAAACAAAACAAAATAGTTCAATTAGAAAAAAGTCGAATCAAAATTGTAAAACAAAAAGCAGAGCAATGCATTTTACCTTTGAAAACTGCTTTCCATTCTTTATGGAATTGCTCAGAGTCGGAAACATGCTATAGGCTAAGTAGCAGAAAGTGTATAGACTCATGGAAATTGGCAAACCTCCCCAATTCCTAGCCACCCCTTTTTCCCCTAAACCTCACTCCCCCGGAAACTCCATCAAGAAAACACAGTGATCAACAACAAAAAATAGTATTCCACTGAATGAGACATAAGCCAGTAGACTTAAGCTTCTTAACCATGTCAAAGGAAGAAGAATAAAGCCGGGAGAATGGTAAAAAATGGTTTCCCCAACACTATCATTCTACTCATTTTAATCATCACTTTGGGAGATAGTTTATGCATGTTATCCCCCTCTAAGATTAGCAATTCAACTAAAACTAGATACAATTATATGTATATATATATATACAACTATAGTTATTCTCTCTTTTTTACCAAATGCCAATTGGCCAATGTCATCATATCTTCTAATCCTACGGTCTGTGATACACCGTTGGAGCAAAAGACTCATGAAGAACCGGCCTCTAGCCACCAAAATGAGGAGGACAAGGCTCAGCATTCCCAAACCCAAAATGGCGTTAAGCGCGTTCAAATATGTTCTCATTGTTGAGGTCATCTTCTCTTATTACTTAGAATGAGGGTTCTGAGGCTCCATGGAATGAATAGAACTGAAAAATTTTGAAATGAAGAAGGTAGAAGATGATGAAATAAAGGCTGCACAGTAAAGGTTCAAAGAAGGAAATGTGGGATTAATGTGGGAGATATATCAACGGCAAAGGAAAGTAAAATACTGGGGATATGATGAATTGATTTTAACTGATGAATTTTACAATGTTTGTACAACAAATAGCTAGTACATGTATAATTGCCAATAACATTAAATGTTGTTATTCATTCCAACCCATATCATTTCAGGAAACAAGATTTTACAAATTAATTGGGAATATGGACTATCTCTCAACATAATCACATCTCTGATTTAAAAAATTAAACCATACATATTATTAATTAAAAAAGATTACGAATCAGTCAAAAAATGATTTCACTAGCATGTCATTCAGACTACCCGACAAGGCAAGAGTGCACATACAAAATCTTGTGATCACTAAGCTATGAGTTGAATGCATCTCAAATTATGAATTACCAACCTTCCATAATCTCCTTAAGTTATTAAAATATGTAAACACATTTGTTGAGCTTCCTTGGCATTGATTCTCAAATTCAAAACATGAAAATGAAGTCTTGTTAAATATAAATGGAAGTATGCAATTCACCATATTCACAATAAATATAGTATAATAGGTTAGTTACAATGAATCTAGACTATCCTACATAGATACAAAGTATATCTTGATCAAATTATGATATTTTGTCAATTGACAAATCGTTGGCGTACAAACATTTACAAAGCTCAATTTGAGACTTTGTCTAATAATTTTGGGAAAACGTACCTTTAACGGTGGTTAACCAATAATTCCTTTGATCTCTGGTGGTTAACCGCCGTTAAAGGTGCATTTTTTCCAAAATTATTGGACAAAGTCTCAAATTGAGCTTTGTAAATGTTTGTATGCCAAAGATTTGTCAATTGATAGAATATCATAATTTGATCAAGATATATTTTGTGTATATATATATATATGTGTGTAGGATAGTCTAGATTAATTGTAACTTACCTATTTTACTCTATTTATTGTGAATATGGTGAATTGCATATTTTCATCTATATTTAACGAGACTTCATTTTCATGTTTTGAATTTGAGAATCAGTGCCAAGGGAGATCAACAAATGTGTTTACATATTTGAATAACCTAAGGCGATTATGGAAGGTTAGTATTTCAGAAGTTGAGATGCATTCAAGTCATAGCTTAGTGATTACAAGTTTTTGTATGTGCACTTTTGTCTTGTTGGGTAGTCTGAAAGATATGCTAGTGAAATCTTTGTTT
The DNA here is from genome assembly GCA_037428765.1 of Rubia yunnanensis. Classification (NCBI taxonomy): domain Eukaryota; kingdom Viridiplantae; phylum Streptophyta; class Magnoliopsida; order Gentianales; family Rubiaceae; genus Rubia; species Rubia yunnanensis. Next base: position 112,384,737 of record CM075061.1, on the reverse strand, counting down.
TACTAATTCATAATTTTTTTGATTAATAATGTGCATGGTTTAATTTTTTAAATCAGTGATGTGAATATGTTGGGAGGTAGTCCATATTCCCAATTAATTTTGAAGATCCAGTTTCCTTAAAAAAAATATGGATTGGAATGTATGACAGCTTTAATGTTGTTGGAAATTACACATGTACTAGCTATTTGTTGTACAACCTTTGTAAAATTCATCAGTTAAAATCAATTCACCACATCCTCTGTATTTAACTTTCCTTTGTCGTTGATATATCTCCCAAATTTCCTCCTGTGAACCTTTACTGTTCAACCTTTACCCCCATCATCTTCTACCTTCCTCATTTCAAATATATTTCACTTCACAACATTCCATGAAGCCGCAGAACTATCATTCTCAGCAATCAGAGAAGAATACCTCAACAATGAGAACATATTTGAACATGCTTAACGTCATTTCGGGTTTGGGAATGCTAAGCATAAGCTTTGCATTATCCAAAGCAGGATGGGCAGGCGTCGTCCTCTTCATTTTGGTGCCCAAAAGCCTGTTCTTCACTAGTCTTTTGCTCCAGCGGTGTTTGACATACCGTAAGATTAGAATACATGAGGACATCGGCTAATTGGCATTTGGTTAAAAAAGGAGAACAACTATAGCTATTTTTATATTTATAGAATTGTATTTAGTTTTAGTTGAATTTCTAATCTTAGAGGGGGATAACATTCATAAACTATTTTCCAAAGTGATGATTAAAATGAGTAGAATGACGTTGTCGGGGAAACAGTTTTTTACTGTTCTCGGCTTTAGTTATTTTGTCCTTGACATGGTCAAGAAGCTTAAGTCTACTGGCTTATGTCTCATTCATCAGAATACTATCTTCTTCTTCTTTTTGTTGATCATTGTGTTTTTTGTTAGAGTTAAATGCGCTGCTCTGTTTTTTGTTCTACACTTTTGATTAGACTATTTTCTAATTGAACTGTTTTGTTTTGTTTCAGGTTTTGTTGGTCTATTTCAGAGTTAGCACATTGTTGCATGGATCAATTATTATCATTGGATATATGATGTTTGAAAAAAGTGTCCTCTCGCAGATCACATTGAACCTCCCTGAACACAAGCTCAGCTTAAAAGTTGCCCTTTTCACCCCCATACTCACTGCTCTAACCAAGTAACCAATCTTAATGTTCTCAATTTGCATATCCATTGAAGAAGCTTTGCAACTTAAGATCAACATCAACACAACTAGGAGTATTCTGATAAGGACATGGCTCATTATTGGCACCGTAGTTTTTGCACTGACGGTCCCATTCTTTGAAGAAGTTATAGGGTTCATCAGTGCCTTCATGAACATAAAAATCTTGGTTTTGTTTCCCTATGCTTGCTCCCAAGAGATCACAAAAATCTAAAAGAACATAAGCATTGAGTTGATCTTTATTGGTTTCATCGTGGTTGTGGGGATTGTGATTTTGGTGTTTGGTACTTATGCCTCTGTTGCTGGTATAGTAAAACATATGTAGTAGTAGATTTTTCTCTCCATATTACTACTTTCCTTGTAAAATCTGGAGTGTTCTAAGAAAATTTGCACCAAGTAATCAACATTCTCATCTCACTATTTTGTTATTTTCCCTGCACATCTAGGTTGATTCGTTATGTGCCCATTCTGCTATGGCCTTCGAGTGGTGGTTCTATTTATCACACAGATTACATATTTGTTTCACTCGAAGGAAAGAAACTTAATATGACAAATATCACAAACTTAATAATGTGATGTTTGATTTTCTAAATTGCATAGACACGACCAAGGCTGAAAATTTGAATTTGAATTATTTGATTGAAGAACATCAATCTTCCTGATCCACTATTACTTGCAAGGAATGAGTATAGGTTTACAAGGAATGAATATAAGTTTTAAATAATTATTTTACTCTTCTTACTTTGTAACACAGCCCTTTTGACCCTAGATTGATGAACTTCTACTATGAACCTAGCTTATGGGAGCAACACAAGTCTGATGTGAATTATCATATATTTGATTGAAAAATCATTGAATAATAACTATTTCCCCCTTGTTTTCAATCGTTTGGGCTTCAATCTAGAAATTTGAAATAACTATTACATATTTTCCATTCTTTCCATTCTTCCTTATTCAAAAATGATACCCTAGTTCAGTTCTGGTCCCATTCAAAACAATGGCCGAAAGTTGACAAAATTCAACCTTTTTTACAATCATTTTCTAACATAAATGTCATCCAAGGCACCTCTAGGCAAACCTTATTCAGATTGAAATATGGTGAATGCTATTTTGGTTCAGTTCTTATGATTCTTAAATGCCATGGAAAAAGTCTCAAAGAAAGGAGACCTAAAATGGGAGAATTAGTAAATTACAACTAATCTTACAGGTTACAGCATTCCAGTTCTAGCAAAACAATAGCAGTGCAACATTTAATTTGAAGCACTATGTAGAGTTAACCTAACTTTTATCATTCTTAGGATGATTGTTTCCTGCCGACAAGGCTGTCTTCTTCAAACTCAGGATCTCAGTCGGTGGTTCCTCCCAATGGATACCACCTTCCTTAATCAACATTCTAAGGTAGTGAGGGCTTAAAGCCTTAAAAACAATTTGTCTACATCTGCCACAGTTAGTGGTAGAATCGGGATGAAATCTTAAGGGAGTGTTCATTACAATGTCAAATTTTCTTTGAACGTCATTAAGATTGAACTCTATGTGAGAATTTTTTTACTACTACCATTTCGCATATGGCCCATCCAAGTGGTTAAAGGAGGAAGGAGTACCATCCGAGAACTTTCCAGTAGGTATTTTCATTTTGTTAGTTGACATTGTCATAGTATGTTTGTGAGTGGTGAAATCGTATTTTTATATATAACTTATTTATTTTGAAAGTAATGGTTAACTAAAAATGCTCCATTAAAATAAATTATTCTTTAACGGTTTGATAAACTATTTTGCTTATAAGTGAAGTACCTTATGAGTTTTGTCAAACACAAGGCTTATCAATTTTATTAATTAACCAGTCATAAAACTCAATAAGTAATTTGCAATTCATTGAAAATTTCAAACTGACAATTAAAATTTTTAGAATATTTTGATCTAAATATACAATATAGAACTAATTTCTACATGATGTACCATGTAAGAAGATGCCCCAATGTTTTAATGAGTAAATGTTTGTTGCTTATTAGTTGTGCATCATTGTATGAATAGTGTTTTAGAAATGCAGCCATAAACCATTGCATTTTTTTAACCATAACATGACATGAAAGAGTGAAAACAATTCATTCAACCATTATTTTATTTTTATATTAGAACGCCAGTCATTTCTCATTGAATTTGGGTAATAGTGCATTTTTGTATCCATTAAACATTTAGGTTAGGATACATTCTTTCATCCATTGAATATTTGGTTAAAACATGTGATATTTAATTAAAGACATTATTCAAATACATTTGATATTAGAAGTTATCATGTGATGTATCTTGTCTACAATTCACATAATTAAAATTATGCTTAACAATGCATCATTATCATGTCTTTTCTTTTGAGTACTCATAAGTAGTTCAAATTCCAATCATGTTATACATGTGTAGTGACATATGCTGCTTGGAGCATGTTATTTATTTTTATTTTTCAAATTTACGCACGTGGCATTTGTTGTTTGGTTCATGTCTTGCTTTCTTACAAATATATTTTTATTTTTTTCACTAGTCTTACACTCTATCTTCATTTACAACTCATTTATTATTTACTCTTTTGTTTTTATTTATTTGCAACTTGACAAATATGAAAAATCTGTAATAGTACAATTTTTAATGTTGGAAATTTTCAATTTATATAAATATCAACTTATTTTATTTTTGTAATTAATTAAATTTTATATTATGTCCGCCAGCATGTGAAATGTGGGCATGACACACTTTGACCCATTTTATAGCAGGTCAAAAAATGGGTTAGGTTAAATCAGTTCAACATGTGGGTCAATAATCATTTAACTCACGAGTTGAGAATATGTAAACAAGCAGGCTTCAACCCATATATGAACTCAGTTGGGTTTATATACCAACCCATATGGGTAAAACATGCAGATTTCAACCCATATATTGCCATATAAGTTATATATATACCAACGCATATTGGTAAACCCACGGATTTAAACCTATACATTGACCCATATGGGTCTATATACCAACTCATATGGGTAAACCCGCTGGTTTCAACACATATGCCGACTCATATGGGTTTATATACCAACACATATAGGTAAACCAATAGCTTTCAAGCCATATATTCACTCACATAAGTTTATACACCAACCATATGTGTAGAATTGGCTTTGTGTCGTGCTCGTGTCGTACTTTCGTACTTATATAATCTGAGTCCCACTTTCGTGCTGGTACATATTGTGCTCGTGTTGTTTTGTCCAACGCTATTAGAATAAAAGTCAGTTCGCCACCTACCCACGTGCTTCGTGCTTTTCATGTTGTATCATGCTTAATTCACTTCTTGAATTGTGTCGTTCTTGTCTAATTGAGTTAACTCCACGAACTAAATTTAGTCCTTTATTTAATGATTTTTTAAATATAAATACAAGTTTAAGTAGATATACAATAAATATATAAAAAAATAATTGCATAAGATATTTTAAAAATACTATGTTTCATAAAAAAAATGTTGTTAGTTGAAATGGTTATATAAATATTATAAGTTGAAAATTCTTGATTAGAAGTCTAACAATTAGAAATTTTAAGTTTTTTTTTCATTCATCAATACATCATAATTAATTACATTATTTAATTAATTAAATTTAATTAAGAATATCTTTACAACAATTATAACACTTCCAACTTATAACTCATTATATTTTATCATAACATATTTTTCGTATTTAATGAATGATGTATACAAATAAATAATTATTTAATTCATTTTTATTTGGACGACATTTTATAAAATATAGTTAATCTTATATAAGTATATAATTAAACAACTCAAATAAACTGCCAGTGTGATATGTTGAATTTGTGGTTAAGAGAACGACATAAAGACCTGAATGTCATGGTTTGAATTCCCACCAACTACATATATTTACTAAACCCGTTACAAACAACCATAATTCATACTGGAATGGGCCTTTTGGGTCGGGTCTGTGTCGTCCGAGCCATGCCATACTTAGACCCTCAATTTTGCTCAACTCACCGCCAAGGCCCGGTATGAGACCCGGTAATTTGGGCTCGAGTCGGGCTCAGGCCTCAATTGTGCCTATGTCTTACGGTCTTAATATCGGGTGGGGTCCATGCCGTTCACAGTGATATGAATTAGATTTTATTTATTTATTTTTATTTATTAGGGTTTTTAGAAGATAACACTATACTCTTTTTCCTATTGGATCTTTTAATGAGGTAGTGTGATCATTTATTTTGTTTTAAAATAAAGCCCATTAATTCAGCCATGTTGGCCTTAGAAAAATTAATGTTTCGGTCATGCATTTAATTTAGTGTTTAGAATATTCAGTTCTGATTTGATTAGAATTAGATTTGATAAGATTAGATAAGGCAATATTCATTCAAGATTTATCTTGAAGAATATAGTTATTTATTTTAGGTAGTCAAGTTAAATATGATTTTAGCTTTTTAAAGCTGCCATAATCCTTTTCAGTTTCTTTTTTTTTTTAAGACCATACATATGTACTATAAATAGGGGTGGTTTTCAACATTATTTTAACCTAACAACCTTTCATCAATCAAATATACAACCTTTTGAGTTCATACTCTTTACTTGCGAGCTATTCCATTGTTGCTTAACCCCGAGGGTTAGTTAAGTATCAATAAACCTTGTAATCTGATCCTGAGGGCTAGTTAGAGAGCAAGTCGAAGTTAGCCGTACCTTGAGGGCTAGACTCCTAAATTTCGTGCGAGATAGTGCGGGTTTGCAGATCCCTTCACTAGATCAAAGATATTAATTCCGCAAATTGTGAGTCTTCGCAAGGAGATTCATATCAGTTGGTATCAGAACAAAGCGAAAGATTTCTTGGTGACCGAAAATTCAACAGAAATTTCAAGCTTTCTTTAAGTTTATTTTCGAAAAAAAATCAAAAAAAAATTTTCTTCAAGCCACTTCCGCCGCCATACATCCACCGCCACCGGAATCATCACCGCCACGGCCGCTCAACATATCCGACGATTCGCCACCGCAAAGCCGTCCAGCTCCGTCTCTGACTGACCGTCCTGGCCTCTATCAACAGCAACTCCGATCGCCGCTAGTGAGATCTATTCCAGTTTTCTGATCAACGTAATCCGCAGCTATCATCACCGTTGTTCCGACCGAATCTCTGTCGCCATAACCCGCCGCTCAGCTCGTTGTGAACTCCAGATCCGATCGTCGCCGGTCTTCCGCATCGATCTCCATCTCCGACAAATCTCGGTGAATCCTCCATCTTTCTTTCTCCGGCGAGCTCACCTCGCCACGCCTGGTTTTTTGAAGTTGAGAATCCTCGCCGTTCAGATTTCTCCGACCGTGGCAGTGTAGGTACAACGCCGAAGAAGAGAAGTTCGTGAAGAAGAAGACGAACAGTTAGGCGCGTGTAAGGCACGCGTGAGCAGTAACAGAGGTGCGTGATATTCACGTGCGAGTCCCATTGAAGGCGCGTCTGACACACGCATGCAACAAGGCTTATACCGTGATCTGCTCTCCATCTCGCGTTGCAACCAATTTATCGAGAGATTTTGGTTTTATCGCGGGTTGAACTCGTTTTATCGCCAGTTTCTTATTTCCTCGCAAGTTAAAGCCACATCAGCATCCAGGCACTGCCTAGTCAGCATTTTGTCACCGCTTTATTAGCAGTTCTTTAGAGGGATGGCTTGGGACGTTTATCTCCATTTATTTTTTAAGATCGTTCATGTTTTGAGGACGAAACTTTTCAACCTCGGAGGGAATGATACGAATTAGGTTTTTTTTATTAGGGTTTTTAGAAGATAACACTATACTCTTTTTCCTATTGGGTTTTTTAATGAGGTAGTGTGATCATTTATTTTATTTTAGAATAAGGCCCATTAATTCAGCCATGTTGGCCTTAGAAGAATTAATGTTTCGGTCATGCAGTGTTTAGAATATTCAGTTCTGATTTGATTAGAATTAGATTTGGTAAGATTAGATAAAGCAATATTCATTCAAGATTTATCTTGAAGAATATAGTCATTTATTTTAGATAGTCTAGTTAAATATGGTTTTAGCTTTTTAAAGCTGCCATAATCCTTTTCAGTTTCTTATTCGTATTTTTTTAAGACCATACCTGTGTACTATAAATAGGGGTGGTTTTCAACATTATTTTAACCTAACAACCTTTCATCAATTAAATATACAACCTTTTGAGTCCATACTCTTTGCTTGCGAGTTATTCCATTGTTGCTTAACCCCAAGGGCTAGTTAAGTATCAATAAACCTTGTAATCTGATCATGAGGGCTAGTTAGAGAGCAAGTCGAAGTTAGGTGTACCCCGAGGGCTAGACTCCTGAATTTCATGCAAGATAGTGCGGGTTTGCAGATCCCTTCACTAGATCAAAGATATTAATTTCGCAAATTGTGAGTCTTCGTATGGAGATTCATATCTGTTGGTATCAGAGTAAAGCGAAAGATTTCTTGGTGACCGAAAATTCAACAAAAATTTCAACCTTTCTTTGAGTTTATTTTCGAAAAAAAATCAAAAGTTTTTTTTTCTTCAAGCCATTTCTGCCGCCATACATCCACCGCCACCGGGAGCATCACCGCCACCGCCGCTCAACATATCCGCCGATTCCGCATCCGCAAAGCCATCTATCTCCGTCTCTGACTGACCGTCCTGGCTTCCGTCAACAGCAACTCTGATCGCCGCCAGTGAGATCTGTTCTAGTTCTCTGATCGACGTAATCCGCAGCTATCATCACCATTGTTTCGACTGAATCTCCGTCACCATAACCCGCCGCTCAGCTCGTTCTGAACTCCAGATCCGATCGTCGCCGATCTTCCGCATCGATCTCCATCTCCAACGAATCTCGGTGAATCCTCCATCTTTCTTTCTCCAGCGAGCTCGCCTCACCACGCCTGGTTTTCCGAAGCCGAGAATCCTCACCATTCAGATTTCTTCGACCACCGGCAGTGTAGGTTCAACGCCGAAGAAGAGAAGTTCGTGAAGAAGAAGACGAACAGTTAGGCGCGTGTAAGACACGCGTGAGCAGTAACAGAGGCGCGTGATATTCACGCGCGAGTCCCACTGAAGCCGCGTCTGACACACGCACGCAATAAGGCTTATACCGTGATCTGCTCTCCATCTCGCGTTGCAATCAATTTATTGAGAGATTTTGGTTTTATCGCGGGCTGAACTCGTTTTATCGCCAGCTTCTTATTTCCTCGCGAGTTAAAGCAACATCAGCATCCAGGCACTGCCTAGTCAGCATTTTGTCACCGCTTTATTAGCAGTTCTTCAGAGGGATGGCTTGGGACATTTATCTCCATTTATTTTTTAAGATCGTTCATGTTTCGAGGATGGAACTTTTTGACCTCGGAGGGAATGATACAAATTAGGTTTTATTTATTTATTTATATTTATTAGGGTTTTTAGAAGATAACACTATACTCTTTTTCCTATTGGGTTTTTTAATGAGGTGGTGTGATCATTTATTTTATTTTAGAATAAGGCCCATTAATTTAGCCATGTTGGCCTTAGAAGAATTAATGTTTCGGTCATACAGTGTTTAGAATATTCAGTTCTGATTTGATTAGAATTAGATTTGGTAAGATTAGATAAGACAATATTCATTCAAGATTTATCTTGAAGAATATAGTCATTTATTTTAGGTAGTCTAGTTAAATATGATTTTAGCTTTATAAAGCTGCCATAATCCTTTTCAGTTTCTTATTTATTTTTTTAAGACCATACCTATGTACTATAAATAGGGGTGGTTTTCAACATTATTTTAACCTAACAACCTTTCATCAATCAAATATACAACATTTTGAGTCCATACTCTTTACTTGCGAGCTATTCCATTGTTGCTTAACCCTGAGGGCTAGTTAAGTATCAATAAACCTTGTAATCTGATTCTGAGGGCTAGTTAGAGAGCAAGTTGAAGTTAGGCGTACCCTGAGGGCTAGACTCCTGAATTTTGTGCGAGATAGTGCGGGTTTGCAGATCCCTTCACTAGATCAAAGATATTAATTCCGCAAATTGTGAGTCATCTCAAGGAGATTCATATCAATTGGTATCAATGCAAAGCGAAAGATTTCTTGGTGACCAAAAATTCAACAGAAATTTCAAGCTTTCTTTGAGTTTATTTTCGAAAAAGAAATCATAAAAAAATTTCTTCAAGCCACTTCTGCCGCCATACATCCACCGCCACCGGAATCATCACCGCCACCGCCGCTCAACATATCTGACGATTCCGTCGCCACAAAGCCGTCCAGCTCCATCTCTGACTGACCGTCCTGGCCTCTGTCAACAGCAACTCCGATCGCCGCCAGTGAGATCTGTTCCAGTTTTCTGATCGACGTAATCCGCAGCTATCATCACCGTTGTTCCGGTCGAATCTCCATCGCCATAACCCACCGCTCAGCTCGTTGTGAACTCCAGATCCGATCGTCGCCGGTCTTCCGCATCGATCTCCATCTCCGACAAATCTCGGTGAATCCTCCATCTTTCTTTCTCCGGTGAGCTCGCCTCGCCACGCCTGGTTTTCCGAAGCCGAGAATCCTCGCCGTTTAGATTTCTCTGACCGCCGGCATTGTAGGTTTAACGCCGAAGAAGAGAAGTTCTTGAAGAAAAAGACAAACTGTTAGGCACGCGTAAGACACGCGTGAGCAGTAACAGAGGCGTATGATATTCACGCGCGAGTCCCATTGAAGGCGCGTCTGACACACGCACACAACAAGGCTTATACAGTGATCTGCTCTCCATCTCGCGTTGCAACCGATTTATCGAGAGATTTTGTTTTTATCACGGGTTGAACTCGTTTTATCGCCAGTTTCTTATTTCCTCGCGAGTTAAAGCCACGTCAGCATCCAGGCACTGCCTAGTCAGCATTTTGTCACTGCTTTATTAGCAGTTCTTCAGAGGGATGGCTTGGGACTTTTATCTCCATTTATTTTTGAAGATCGTTCATGTTTCGAGGACGAAACTTTTCAACCTCGGAGGGAATGATACGAATTAGGTTTTATTTATTTATTTTTATTTATTAGGGTTTTAGAAGATAACACTATACTCTTTTTCCTATTGGGTTTTTTAATAAGGTAGTGTGATCATTTATTTTATTTTAGAATAAGGCCCATTAATTCAGCCATGTTGGCCTTAGAAGAATTAATGTTTTGGTCATGCATTTATTTTAGTGTTTAGAATATTCAGTTCTGATTTGATTAGAATTAGATTTGGTAAGATTAGATAAGGCAATATTCATTCAAGATTTATCTTGAAGAATATAGTCATTTATTTTAGGTAGTCTAGTTAAATATGGTTTTAGCTTCTTAAAGCTGTTATCCTGTTCAGTTTCTTATTAATATTTTTTTAAGACCATACCTATGTACTATAAATAGGGGTGGTTTTCAACATTATTTTAACCTAACAACCTTTCATCAATCAAATATACAACCTTTTTAGTTCATACTCTTTGCTTGCGAGCTATTTCATTGTTGCTTAACCCCGGGCTAGTTAAGTATCAATAAACCTTGTAATCTGATCCTGAAGGCTAGTTAGAGAGCAAGTCGAATTTCGGCGTACCCCGAGGGCTAGACCCCTGAATTTCGTGCGAGATAGTGCGGGTTTGCAGATCCCTTCACTAGATCAAAGATATTAATTCCGCAAATCGTGAGTCTTCGCAAAGAGATTCATATCACACAGGCAACCCAGTCTTATTGCCAACTCTACATATGGGTAACTCATGAACTTCAACTTATATGGGTAAACACGCGGTCAACCCACAAACCCGACCCGTCTGACCCACATTTTTTTATTACCCATTTTACCCATACACACCCGGTTTAAAAATAGACAACCCGCTTGACCCACAGATTATTGGTCAAATTTACCATCCTAGTAGAACGGATGCTAAAGGCATATACTATTAACTTGTCATTCTGCATCATTAGGGCCAATCCAGTGTAATCAAAGGCTCAGTGTAGAAAAACTTTATATAAAAATATTTTTGTTCACTGAAATATATAGAACGAATATTTATTGAAAATTAAAATCTATTAAATTGCACAGAGTATGTTTAAGAAGAAAGAAGACAAACGGATTTTTGAATATGGAAACTAAAAGAACAACACAAAGTTTTGTTTTAAACCGACTAACCATTAGACGGTGTCATTTATAATTGATATAACTTATAGGTGATTTTAGTGTTTATTTTTGTTTATTGCAACGAGACTCTTGTAACTTTATATATCTTTTAAAATTTATCACAATGGGTAAATAATTATAATGTGACTCTAAAAAAAATTTCAGCCGGAGTTTTTCATGACTGATCTAACCATTCGTCGGTCTAACAAGAAACTTTCTCAAAGGATAATAATTCTTGTTTTAAAAATAAAAAGGTTTTAAAAAATTTCTTAATTAAAAAGGAAAAGAAGGCCTTAATTAAAGAAGACATGAAATTGGGCCGAGAATTCGAATTATAAGTGACCCAAATGATTAAGGAAGTCAAGAAATTAAAATTGTCAAATTTTCATAATTAAAGTAAGAGTCTTTCTCCTGCAAAACTTTCTCATTGTGAGACCATTGACTAATTAGAGATTTATTAGATATGGTGGAACTATAAATAGGAGCATATCAACTTTAGGGTTCAAAATATAATAATTATTTTTTCGGGGTCCAATTTTAAAAACTCTTCAAAGAGCGGGGGCTGGACTGCAAAATTCTCAAAAATAGCACCTTTGTCCACCTCATTCGCCGGTGAAACTAGATCTTCTTGAACGGCCTACTTGGCCGGGAAAATTTGATGGTTTCTGCACTGCCCTCCATTGCTGGAAAAAATCGACGGCTTCTCCAACGTTAGACGTCTGATTCTTCTTTCCATAGATTCGATCAAGTCGAATCAATTTCACTGGGAAAACTGAACGACTTCTCTGCTAGCGTTAACTACTTCTTCTTTTCGGCAATTCGGGCGTCTGTAGAAGCAAATCCTGTTTGTCGACAATACCGATGATTCTGGGTTACGGATCTGCGGTCAGGCTGATGGAAGTCCCCGTCGCATGTTCGTGTTTTTCCAGCATCGAATGGGATTGATTCAAGCTTATTTTTGGGTTCAATTGCGGGTCAAATTTTTTACTCCAGGCAAAAATTGGATTACATTCTTTTGGGTCTATTCATTTGGGTTTTATTTTTGTGTTGAGCCCGATGCTCATATATGAACAAATATTTTTGGTCTGAGTAGTTAAATATTAATTGGGCGAATGACTTGGGAGGTCTCTAAACTCCCTCCATCGTTCTCTTTTTGCCCCTTATCTTCTTTTTTTGAAATACTTTTGGCTCCTCAACTAACAAAACTGTTAAATTGTAACCCGTCAGTTTGGTCAAAATGTTAACCCCACTCAAAAGTGTCAAATATAAGGGCAAATTAGTAATTTCATATTTTCATATTCCTTTTCTCAGTTTCATTTTTAATTTTTCTTTTCTCATTTTCCTTTTCCATTTTTTATTTTTGTCATTTTCTTTCCTCTTTTTTTATTTTCTCCTACCGCTGCCTGCTTCTTTTCTCGCCTCCACCGTATCATAAGTAATCCGCCAACATCAACAATGGTTTCATTGCAATCAAAACCATCTTCTCGTTCCACCATACCTAGTCAATCTAGTCAAACGATTGCTTCTTTGGTTCGTGCGACCGGGTTTGGCATATTTGGCTCGCCGGTCCAGACTTCCTTCCCCGACCCACATCAACACAACCCTCTCCCTTGTTCACATAAGCACAATCCTCCCCGGCGGATCAACAGCCCACATCAGCACAACCCTCACCGGATCAACAATTTTAAATTTGGGGGAGCTTCACTGCCGCTGGTGGGGGAGCTTCACAGTGGTGGGGGAGCTTGGAGGAAGCCATGGTGGGGGAATTTCACGGTGGTGGGGGCTTGGAGGAAACCACGGTGGGGAAGCTTCACAGTGACGGGTGAGCTTGGAGGGAGCCACAGTGGGGGAATGGGCATGAGGAAACGCTGGGGGGAAGTTGGTGAGAACGGTCCCAGTCGGAGTGTGTGTCGGCGAGGTGGTACGGGAATAGACGGCAGCTTTCATGTGATGGTGCCGCTCCTTGCAGTGTCTTTGAGAGTGAGGATGCAGAGATGAAGAAGGGGAAAGAGAAAGGGGAAAGGGGAAAGGGTAAGAGAAAAGGGCAAAAGGAAGAAAAAAGAGAAAGAAACAAGAAAATGTAAAATTACTAATTTGCCATTAGTATTATGTTTCACAAAGAAACTACGGAGTACTTATTACGACGAATTCAACAATATCATATACGATAATATTATGTTTCACATATTTATTCAAATATGCGGTCAAACTTTGATAGAGAATAGTCTCATAAAATAAGTGGGTAAATTAAATTAAATTAAATTAACATCAATTAAAATCATTAAAATAAACATCAAACTAAAATAGTTAAACATCAAATGAAATATTAAAATACCCATATTATATTAGTTAAACATCAAACAAACATAAAATATACATATCAAATAAACACAGTAAAATATCAAAAATAGAATACTAAAACACAACTCAAAAATTTAATAGTTAAATATCAAATAAATACATTAAAATATACAATAAAATAAAAATAGTTAAACATCAAATACAAATAATTAAACATCAAATGGAAACATTAAAAACACACATAAAAATAGTAAAACATCATATACAAATACCAAAATACACACAAAAATTTAAATAGTTTAACATCAAATGCAAATAATTAAACTTTGAAAACATTTAAAACACACGTCAAAATAGTTAAACATCAAATTATAATCGGAAAAAAATACGTTCTAAAATTAAATTAAATTAAATTAGTTGTATATCAATTATAAGCACACACAAATTTTAAACATCAAAGTATGCAATAAAATGTGACACTAATATTCAAAAGATAAACATCAATATTGAAATTTTTAAAAATAACTCACAATATTGCAACATCAAAGCATACATAGAACAAAAACGTACGTGAATATTAAAACATCAAAGTGTGCACTAAAGTATGGCACTGGTGTCGAAAAAAATAAAACATCACAATTAAAAATTTAAAAACTAATTCGTACATTGAAACATCAAATGACACACTAAATAAGAATGTAATATTCGGAAAACAAAGAAACATCAATGTCATGTTCTAAAAGCACGCACTGAAAAACTAACATACAGATCAAAATGAAAGTATAAATTATAATTTAAGATATTAAAATATCACTAACTAGTGTCAACATGTATAAAGTGTCAAAATTTTAACAATAAAGATCAAAATTTAACTTTAAAACACATGATTTTAGTGGGAAAATGGTTTAAGAAAAAATATCTCAAAGTTTCATTGTAACATCAAGTACGAAAAATTAAACATCAAGTCTGGTAGTAAAAATCCATGCATTGCGCAAAAATGAGGAAAATATTGATCCACAAATTTTCCTGACCTAGGTTCTTGACCCGCGAGATTCTTATGACCCAGAATCGTTAATTCCCTAATTATTTATGCCCAACACCCCCAAAAGTGGTATTTGCACCCAGATACCTCCTTCCTCTCCCAAAATTTCTAAAATTATATTTGGTGCCCCAACTCTAATTAAGCTTCATAATATTACACATTAATCTTTGGTCTCACAAGACTTTGTTTTAAAGTAAAATAGACTAAATTGTTTTTTTTTGTTCTCTAACATATGATCTTATACTATCTTTTGATCCCCAAGACCAATACCACTTCCTTTCAGTACCCGACAAATTTAAAATGATTTGTTTGGTCCCCAAGGTGGTTTTCAAGGTGGTTTTGGGAACCAAAAGATGGTATAAGATCATGTGTTAGGGACCAAAAACAATTTAGTCTACCTGAAAACCACCCTTGAATCTAGTTTGAGGATCGAACAAATTATTTGGAATTTTTTGGGTACTGAAAGGAAACGGTATTGGTCTCGGGGACCAAAAGATAGTATAAGATCATATGTTATGGACCAAAAAAATAATTTAGTCAGTAACATAAATAATACATATAAAGGGCTGAAATATAGAATTCTAGGCCCTCCAAAATTTTAGGCTCAGTGCGGATGCACAACCCGCATTGATCTTGGGTCGGGTTTGTGCATCATATGGAAAGAACAATCAATTAATCCAACAAAACAACCAATTATCATATAGGATGAATCTATTTAACTGCACATGACTACATGACTACGGAGATTTTAAGGAGGCAAGTGGGATACAAGACATAATCAAGATCTCCACCATCCATACCCCGGAGACACCAAATACTACAATTGTATCACCACCCTTCCTTCCTCACACACATTTTACATTTTTTTGGAGAAAATTAAATATGTTATTTGTGGAGGATCATCTTATAATGTTATACATAGAAACGTTAAAAATTACTAAAAGGTCTTTGTTCTCCTATTCTAAGCAGCAGAATTTCACGCACATTACAACATTTCTAAGCAAGCAGAATTTCACGCACATCACAGCAGCAGATTTTTAAGCACATCACAGCAGCAACCCTCTTCCTCTCAGAAAATCCAAGTATGTATCCAGATCGTGATCTTTATGGGCTTGCATTTCATCGTCTCTACATGTTTAGGGCTAAAGTGTTAGGCCTTTCTTTAATGGCTGAAATCAGGGCCTGCATTTCATCTTCTCCATATGTTTAGCGCGGGAGGTTTATGGCTTTTTTAATGGCTGAAATCAATTATGGTTTCCTAGGATGGTGAAAACATGTTCCCGAGCACCTTGCATATGTTGAGGATCGGAAGCATGCTTGTGAGGTGGAGCATGGGAAGGAAACCCATGATGCGGCAGAACACTCCAAATACTGAGGTATGCACTGATATCTATGTAGTATTATTGAGTTTGGCATGCCTTCCATATGCACTGACATCGATGTAGTATTATTGAGTTTGGCATGCCTTCCATATGCACTGATATCGATGTAGTATTATTGAGTTTGGCATGTCGTCCACGCACAATCTGCTGCAGTAAATGCATTCTCCAGACTAGTAATATTAGTCAGCGAGGCAGACACATTCGCATCATTCCTCGCTAATACCATTCTACAAACACAACAATCCAATAGTCAAATTCCGCTTACCACATTTATAGACTTACCACCTTTGTTTTGGTGACAAGCTCTACTACCTTCTCATGTACGAGCTTGGAGCAGCTTTACATATTTTATTGCTAACAATGTTTCCCGTGCTTGCATATCAATTGCTCCGTGGCCAAGTAGAAGCCAGAGCTAGAAATTGATTAGAGATCAGAAATCAGAGTTCCTCTTTTTAATCGATTGTATTTTTAAAACCTACAAATACTACACGGGCCCATGACTTGGCCAATGTTGTAATTAAAATTATCTACTCCCAGACGAATCTCCATATTTTTTGGTCAACTTTCTAAAGACATGTTTGACCATATATTTCAACTAGGATATAGACACTAATATCATCATGTGAAATATGGTTGGATTTCCTGCATGATGTATTTTTAAAATATCAAATTTTAACACACTGTTAATATACGTAACTAAAGTTATTATTGATCAAACATTATCTGAGAAAGTTCACTAAAAAGTGTGCACATTCGACCAGTGGAGTAAGTACTATTTTCATTCTAGAAACAACTTTCTGCTTTATTTTGTTCACAAATACCTTCACTTTTTTAAATCTTCATATAAAGTCATTCAATCTACTAAATTTACTCTATTCAACCCTTAAATTTACCATTGTATGCTACTTCTTTACATTATTAAGGTCATCACTAATGTAAAACCTACAAAATATTATTTGTAACATCAAAGGATGCAACCATATCACCTTGCAAAAACTTATTATATACTTATGGAATTAAAATTGAAACAAACATGTACTCCTTCTGGTCCACTGATTATGGCCCTCTTTCCATATAGGGATGATTTTTTTATTTTATCTCCATCCCTTTTTAGCAAATTCTAGGTTATTTTTATCCACTCAGTTTACTTTTTACATTTCCAATTAAACATCCACCACTCCTTTCTCTTTTAAAAAAACTAAGTGTCATTTTAAATGGGTCATTTAAAGAGGACCTGGGGGAGTAAACAAATTTTTTAAGGGCTAAATACAAATCTAACTCTATCGTTTTTTTAAAGTATCAATTTAACTCTGTAAAATCTAAAAGTGCGATTTTAACCCTAAGTTTTTTTGCAACTATGCCGCTATAACTTTTTTGCACTGTTCCCAATGTTGATTTGGCAATTTTTGACATTGACCAAACTTAAGAAAACTAAAATACCCGTAATCTTAAAACTAATTATTTAATGATAAAAATGCCCCTTGAAGTATTCTTCTTCATCATCTCCAAAACCATCATCGTTGCTCCTTTGCCATCCGTCGCTACTCTACCGCTCCGCACCACCACCCGTCGTAGCTCCACCGCCGGCCGGAATATGGAGTTTTGCCACTTCTCCGCCATTGAATCCCTCACCATCGTCGCTCCTCTGCTCTGCCACCACAACACTGCCTCTGCTAGCACCGATTCCCATAACATTGCCGCTCCTCCGCTCCGCCACCCACCCACTCACCCCACCCCTAGCCCTAGCACCACCACCACTATCTCCCCCTCCTCCTCACCCAGCCCTGCCGCCCACCACCAACTCCCCCCCTCACCTACCGCCCGCCACTAGCCAACAGAGACCTTGCCTTTCAGCGGCGGCGGATCTGAGGGTGCTGCTTGAGCTTCTTTGACTCCGCCTGCCACTAACCACCGGAGATCACGCATCTCGACACTGGCGGATCTGAGGATCCTGTTTGAGCTTCTCCGACTCCGCCAGCCACCAGCCGTTGGAGACCGCACATTTCTGTGGCCGCAGATCTGGAGTCTTGCTTGAGCTTCCCCGACCGAGGAGGAATAGCGGCGCTAATTTTTTGGACTGATTCCTGCCTCCACTGGTGACGGCCGAGAAGATCATGTCCTTCATTGGTGGCGTCATGAGCCTCCATTGGTGACGTTGATCTTCCAGAGTGCTCGAGGTAAATAGGTAAATAGTATAGACGGTAGAACCCACGGTAGAGCCCCAAAAAGAGCCCTACCAAATACAAAAAAAATCCAACCCTAGGTTACGTGATGAACCTAGGGAGCAAAATCCGAGGGGGGGTGAAGCGAAATCCTAAGGGCACCATTTCCCCCCACCCCCCATTTTCTAAATAAAAACTACCAACCCTTAGCAAGGTAAGTCTAGCAAAGGGAAAAGAGACAAGTCCCAAAGATAATGGAATCAAAAACAACAACCTGACATGAAGACAGGCTAAGAAATGCTAGGTAAATGGGATGAGAACAAACTCACTACCCATAAACAAGTGTACCGCTTCTACCCCTAACAAACGGGACCTTCTTCATTTTCATTCCATAGAGCAGCCGAGTACATGAAACTCGGGTCTTGAGCAAATGTAGTTGTCGGAAAGTTGATGAAGATACAAGAATCCAAGGTCCTAATGCAGCCGAGAGTGTCTCGGGTCTTGGATGTCCCATAAAAGTGAAGCTGATGCCCAAAGTTGCACCAATCTGGCACGAGTGGAAATATGCTTCTACCATGTACACCCCTAAAGTGGGGAAAGATGGATGTTATTGGCCTTCAAACATTCTCTTGTGAGCGCCGAGAGTAATAAAGTGGGCAAGGATGTGTTGAGGTCGTGCCTCATATCCTTGGGAATCCCAGCTAAATCAATCTCCTGAAGATGAGAGAATGGATACACTTATATCGCGTGCATCAAGCGTGGCAATTATGTAATCGCCCACTCCATTTTGAGCAAATGGACAGCTTTATGCCAATTTAACACAGAGTGTAGTGCGGGCATAGAGCGCATAAGTAACCGTTAATTCAAAGTTAAAACTAGGCTTAGGAGAAAAAGCATCGGAGCAAAATCCTTACTTTGAATCCTATTGCCTCATCCTGGAAACATCCGAGCACTCGAACACCTGCAGAACTCGAATGCCCCTTCAAGCACTCGAGCCTCCTACGCTCGAAATCCTCCTCGAGCACTCAAACACATCCATAACGAATTACCCATTCGAGCAATCAGCCTCAGAGCACCTGAACAATTCGTACGCTCGAAGACCTCTCCGAGCTCCCACAGACTCCTGGGAACCTTGAGCACTCGAACACCTCTATGAGTCGAACGCCCCTTCGAGCACTCAAACTTCACCTTCACTCGATAACCTCCTTGAGCACTCGAAAAACCTCCTCGTGCACTCGAAAACCTCCTCAAGCACTCGAAGATCTCTTGCATTCGAACAACCTCTTCATTTGCTCGAACACCTCCATGATTCTAGTGGCACCTCGA
Source organism: Rubia yunnanensis (assembly GCA_037428765.1). Classification (NCBI taxonomy): domain Eukaryota; kingdom Viridiplantae; phylum Streptophyta; class Magnoliopsida; order Gentianales; family Rubiaceae; genus Rubia; species Rubia yunnanensis. Next base: position 112,365,217 of record CM075061.1, on the reverse strand, counting down.
GCACTCGAACTCCTCCATAACTCGAATTCATCCTGAAGCACTCGAACTACACCTCCACGTCACGAATGCCCCTTCAAGTACTCGAGTACCTCCGTAACTCGATCTCCTCCTCGGGGACTCGAATGCCTCCTACTCTCGAACACTCCCTCGAGCACTAGAAGACCTCCCACCTCCTCGAGCAATCTGAAGACTTCATGGAGTACTCGAAGACCTCCAACACATACATGTGTCGAATACCCCAATTGAACGCTCAAACAACTCCATGACTCGAATGCCTCCTCGAGCACTCGAACAGCTTCAGTCGATGCTCCTCCCGAGCACTCGAACAACTCCATGATTCTAGTTCCCCATCGAGCAATCAACATCTCATCTTTTACTCCAAAACCTGATTGAGCACTCGAACGCCTCGTACACTCGAAAACCTCCTCAAGCACTTGAAAAACCCCTCGAGCACTCGAAGGCCTCTTACACATCCCGGAGCACTCAAAGCACTCGAAGACCTCCTGAAGCACTCGAAGACCTCCTGAAGCACTCAAAGGCCTCCGACACTCAAAGCTTTCCTCTAGCACTCGAACACCTCCATATGAGAAGTGTCCCATTCGAGCACTCAAACACCTCAATGAATCGAACACCCCCTCAAATTTTCAAAATAAGTGCTCATCTGGGAATATCCGATTTATAACCATGTAGCAATCCTTCATGATTATCTTCACAACTCACACAGAACTAGGTAGAGCACCATCCATAACAACATTGTTTCGTTCTCTCCAAATACGATAAATTGTGATAATCAGAGCTAACATACCAAGATTCTTGCAAATTTTTGAACCTTTAATTTGCATTTTTACCCAATTCATAGAGCTAGCTATGTATTTGTTCTTCTCCGTAATCCGATCCAATTCCGTATTTGACTCCAAACCACTTCTGAAAACTCACATCTGAAAAAAATGCTCATTGGTCTCTTCTTCTAGATGACATAATGAACAAATTTTATCCATACTATCAACTTCCTCCTGTGCTCAATGCTTATCCTTGGTGTATAACCTTTTAATCACAACTAACCATGCAATGAAAGAGAACTTTGGAGGTATAAAACCACGCCATATAGAATTAAATACCTTTTCACATGATTGACCGCTTTCTTCATATAGTCTCGGATACTTATGGCGATGCATGAAAACACAAGCTGCACTTGTAGATCTACCCAAACTTGACCAAGAACCGAGATGGTCTTGAACCACTCGGACGTCACCATGAAACATAGCATTTAACTCATCTCAAAGCTTACATAGATAACCAAAATAGCTCGAGTATCTTTCACCCAATCTGCCGTTTTGGATCCTAGGATTAATATCCCAGAACCCATCATCCTGAAGATAGAACGAATGAATCCACTTTACCCACAAACTGTCCTTCTTCACGTGGATATCCCATAGCCTTGGAGCCATTGAAGCACAATTCCAAGTAATAAAGTCCCGCAAGCCAAGACCCCCATACGATTTAGGAGCACATAACTTCTTCCATGCCACTTTATTCTTGTACTTTCCTCCCCACAAGAAGCGTTTACATTGTTGTTCCAGATCATCAAAAATCGAGGATTGTATAATGAAGTTCTGAATCCAGAATCATGCAATACCTCCTACAATTGATCGTACAAGCTCCAACTTACCAGCATAAGAGAGAGTATGTCCCTTCCATTTTGTAATTTCCGAATCAACCTTGCTAAGTAGAGTACCGAATTGAGTCATCTTCAACTTACTGGAATCAAGTGGCACGCCTAGATACCGAACTGGAAAGGTTGCCCAAAGAATGCATGTGAAACTCAGATCCTCCTTTATTTCGACTCCAAAAAACTTGGACTTAGCTGCGTTGATTCCTAACCCAGAAGTGTGCTTAAACTCATTCAAGGCTTCCATGAGTATGTGTACTGAACTCGTGTTTGCCTTAGAGAAGAGCATGAGGTCATCCGCAAAAGCCAAATGTGTGATTCGTAACAATTCACATCTCGGATGATAAGTGAAATGTCTTGAATCCGTCCTCCTTCTCAACAGTCTCGAAAAATACTCCATGCATATGACGAACAAAAGAGGCGACAATGGATCCCCTTGACGAATTCCACGTTACCCCTGAAAGTGATAGCAAAGCTTACCATTTACCACAATCGAGAATGAAGAAGTGCTGACACATGCCATGATTCGATCTTTAAGTCTTTCCGGGAAGCTGAGGCCAAGCATAACTTCTTCCAAGAAATCCCAAGAGACCGTATCAAAGGCTTTCTGTAAGTCCACCATGATCATGCACCTAGGGGAGTTCCGAACCCTTCCATAACCCCGTACGAATTCTTGAGCTAATATGACATTATCTGAAATGTTTCTACCCTTCATAAACGCTCCCTGGCACGGGTCTATAATCTCTGGCAAAATTCCTTCTAGCCTGTTTGCGATAATCTTAGTGATAGTCTTATAAACCACATTGCAGCACGCTATTGGTCTAAAGTCACTCACTTTTAAATTATCAGGCTTCTTCGGTATTAGAGCAACCGATGTGTGATTTAATTGGGCCAGTAGTTCACCTGTCCGGAAGAACTCCAATACTGCAGCTGTCACTTCCACTCCCACCGTATCCCATTGCTTTTTAAAGAAACCAGCTGTATAACCATCCGGACCTGGAGACTTATCATCCGCCATTGCAAATAAGGCTTTTTTTAACTTCGATACTCTCAACTTCCTGATTCAAGAAAGCCCTATCAATATCTGAGAGAGCGTTACCCGAATTGATAATATCAGGATCGATGGAGACCCTATCCGCACCAAATAAGCCCTTGTAGAAATTTGCAAACAGTTCCCCCTTGCGAATGTTAGATGTGACAATACGATTTTGACTATCAATGATCACTAGTATGCCTCCACCTTTTCTTGCCGAGACCATAGTATGAAAATACTTAGATCCCTTGTCCGCCAAAGTGATGTGATTGATCCTGCCCTTCTGCGCGAGAAAAGATGACTATGCAATATAATAAAGCATAACTTTCTTCTTTAACATCCTCAGTGCCTCAATCTCCTCAGCTGAGGCGTTCATGGCATCGAATTGATCAAATGCTTTACTATACTCCCTATCTGCAATCCGTGCCTTTTCCGAAACATGATTAAAATCGATGTTGCCTAAATCTTTCAGCGGGCGCTTCATCCTTAGCAACTTTCTAGCCACCGAATATTGATTGGACCCTTCCACCGATGGGCTCCAGTAATCCCCCACAACTTGTTTACAATTCGGATGGTTTAACCATATGTTTAGGAATCGGAAAGGTCTCTGCTTACCATCAATTTCTTGTGCCATATCAACCACCATGGGAGCGTGATCAGATTGGGCTGAGATTGGGAGAAAAGTGGTTCGACAGGAATCACCATCCCATCCATGATTTAATAGAACTCGATCCAATTTCCTCCAAATCTTCCAATCAGCATTATGCCATGTTAGATGCTCCCCAATGGAAGGCGCATCCCTGAAACCGCACTTTAAACAAACATCCTGAAACTCCTTCATGGGATATAAACTGGGTATTGTGGCTCTATAGTGATCATCGACAATGAGTATAGCATTAAAATCACCGAGAACCATCCAAGGGGAATGCAGGTTAACACCAAAAGCCTTCAACTCCGCCCAAAGTGGCAAACGCGCCACTCTACCCTCACTATAACCATACACAAATGTACAGAAAAACTCAATTCCCGAAGAAAGATTACGAACCTTGAGATGGATGCATTGTAGAGACTTGTCAAGAACATCTACCAAGAATCCTTTCGGGTCCCAGATAATAAGAATCCTCGAATTCTGCCACAGATCAAGTTATGCGTGAATTTCCACCCCTTACAACCCTTCAAGAAAATACTTAACACCTTATCCTCCAGCTTCATTTCCAACAAGCCACACAATCCTACCCTATTAGTGGAGATGATATTTTTTACCCATCTCTTCCGTACAGGGGCTGATAGACCCCCTAACATTCATTGCTGCAGCATTCATTGGGAACCGGAGGTCCCTTTAGGCTTCGGACCGCCGCCTTCTGAGGTTTTACTACCAGAATTGTCAGAGTTGCTCCTTGAAGCATGTAACATACGTTGGAAAGGCTTCTGGATGACCTTCCCATGATCTTGTTTGTGCGGTTTACTCTTGCTCCGAGCTCAAGTTAATGCCCCTGAAGTAGGGGGGTCTACTCTTGCTCTTGCTTCTGTTCAGCCTTGGGATTTTAGAGCCCCGGATTTCAGGATGAATCATTTGTTGTGGCAACTTTCCAGCTCCCACAATCGGATGATCATCAGTACCAAAAGCTAGAAGCTGCCTATCGAGTGCTGGATCCAACACTGCATTCGCGAATTTGGCGCCACAGTTTTTCCTGGACTTCATTCGCTCTACACTCCTGCCTCGACGCGAATCCTGACCAGTGCTGGCTTCTTCAGCATCATCTCTGGCGCTACGGTTCTCAAAAACTGGCGCTACTGGTAGTGCCTTTTTTGCTGGCAGCGGGGAGCTTGCTGGCAGCGCAACAACCAATTGGTTAACCTCCTTTCGCCCAACACCAATAGCAATACCAGGCCCTCGGTTTGCACCAATAGCTTTCATGATATTCTTTCCCGTGTGATCCTCTGCTTTGCCTTTACCTTTTCTCAATCTCTTCGAAGCCTCATTATCCGAAGAGACATCTTCAATAATAGCATTTGCATCCCTTTGAGCAGAGCCAACACTTGGGCTTTCTCCCATGTTATTGGCATGCATCTTCTTGACCCATACTTCGTCATTATGCCGAGTTCTCCAATATGCCTTTCCCCTTGCCATTTGTACATTATTCTCCTTCCTTCCCGTGGCCCTATCCAGCCCCTCTTCCTTATTTTTCCAGAATTCTTCGCACACATCATTAAAATGATTATTTTGGCCGCAAGTTGAACACCAAGGACGGCAATAATCATAGATAATTCTTTGCACATGTATCTCACCACTTGGAACACGGAAAGACACCTTTTCCTTCAATTCCTTAGAAGTGTCGATCCAAATTAGAAGGCGTGCATAGAATCCCCTTAGCTCAAGGGTGCCATTATCCATAAGAATTGGCTCTCCTATGGATGTAGCAATCTTTTCCAAAGCCTTCTTATGCCAGTAGGACTTAGGCAAGTGCTCCATCCTAATCCAAACTGGCTTGGTGGCTTGGACATTTGAGTCGTACTGCCCAGATTCATCAATCTTCAACATAAACAATTTCTTCCCATGGAGATAATGGTCAGGACCATTCATCACCAAGTCCCTATCCTCAGCACTGTTGAATTTGAACATGACATATCCATTCTGTTTGCTCTGAACAGTACATGCGACCTTCCACTTCGCAACCAGGATGGTGCGAATGGCAAACATTCTAGGAAAGAATCCTGGGAAAACACCCAAAAACCCATAGAAGGGTTTGTAGAGATCCTTATGAATCTCTTCGTCAGTAAGCACAAAGTCGATAATGTCTCCATTGTCATCAGCAATCTCAATGGTCGACTTGTTCATGAGGATTTCTGGATCATCCCACAACCTCCTCCTCTCAAGCATGGGATCATTCCATTCCCTTGGATGGACTCTTTGAGGTTGCCTAGCTTGATTTGATTCCTCAGCGTGACCCTGATTCATAGGGTTTTTCTTGTTGTTACCCGAAGAGGAATCTCCCTTCGCCACCATTGTAATCACGAAATCAATCCAACACAACCACAAGTTCCGATACGAAGGTCGGAATCACCAACCAAGTAAACAAAAATCCAAATCGGAATCACCAAACCAACATAAACACCAATACGAAACACCACAATGCTCCAAATAATGACCGAATAACCAAAATCTAATTAACAAATCAGAGGCAACACACCATACACGCAATGCATCAAATCGTAAATAAACAAACCGTGTTTGAGTTTATATAGCATAACCTGGAAATCGTAGCACCACGAATTCCGATCGAAGGGTTTGAGTCCGACGAATGGATTGCTTCAAGTCCGCCAAATCCTTCAAGCAATTCCGATGTAGATACAAGTAAAACTAGATTAAAGGATGTGCTGAAACCCTTAATCAGACCCTTTTAAACCCTTCTCAGAAACCAGAACCTACTAAAGATCAGACTTTTAATCAAAATCTCCAACTCGGCCGTGAATCTGATGCAAGAACAGGATTTGGTTTCAAATCCAAGGATGAATCTGAATCCATAATCACGAAAAATAGTACCACGATCGAGATCCCCAATAGACTCAAATTTTCGGAAAAAACCCTAACTCCAAGGCCGAATTAGATCAAACACCCTTCACAAATTTCATATGATTTTGTGCGGAATTCATAGGAGAATCCGTTAAACCATAATCTATCGGTGAAAAGTGAATGAAATTGAAGAAATCGGCCTCCAAAGAGATAGAAGAAAGGCTGCGCCTTTTTTCTTCTTTTTTCGCCTCAGAGCATTGAGAGCTCTTTCTATTTCTTCCAGAGTGCTTGAGACTCCACTGGTGGTGGAGGGAAGATCTAAGAAGAAGAAAATAGATGTGAGGAGAAGAAGAAAAAGAAAGAAAATTACTTGGTTAATATACATTGAGAGCATAACCATCCTTCTAAGTTTTCTGAAATTAAAAAAAAATTAAATAAGGAAATAATGGTCATTTTATTAATTTTCGGCCAAATTCAGGTTGTGAGGGTTGGTAAATTATATGGGCGTCATGAGCATCATATCCTAGAGATATTTTGTGCATTTCATATTGTAGGGATGTGTATTATGTTATGCAAGATTGTGCATCATCATAATTTGATTGTGATTATTACATAAATATTGTATGCTCAAATAATAGTACTCCCTCTGTCCCACTTCTTTTTGCAGAATTTCTTTTTGCACACTATTCCCTATCAAAGTTTGACCGCATATTTGAATATGTATATGAATAACAATATTATCGTTTATGATATTGTTCAAATCTTTGGAACAAACAGTTTTTAAATATTAAATTTTTATTTGCTATTATCATACGTAGCTAAAGATATTAACGGTCAAACATGTGTCTTGGATAGCGTGCAAAAAACAGTTGTGCAAAATGAAGTGGGACAGGGGGAGTATTGAAATGCACATTCTACATATATAAAATGCTCTGTCAAAGTAGCCCAGAGGTACAGTATAAGAATTGGACACTGTTAATTGGCGCTTTCGTCCAAAACTTAGGGTTAGATTTACACTTTCATATTTTACAGTTTAGATTGGCACTTTCGACCAAAACATAGGATTATTTTAGCATTTAACTCTTGATAGTTGTGAACACAGTTCATGTGAAATCTGGAGACGAATCGACCGAATTAAATTAAACAAGGGTATCAGCATCCCCGTAAACATGAAAAATGAACGGAATAAGCTTTGTGGCCAAAGTTTTTCTATTAAAATTTAATTTCAAAAACCAAGATAAAAAAGTACTCCATCTGTCCTAGTCAAACTTGCACAGAAATTTTTTCATGGTCTCCAATACATATGTTTGATTGTAACTATGTCTAGTTACGAATAATAACAACACATAAAAATAGATATTTAGAAACTACATGTTGCGATGAATCTAACCATATATAAAAATTATTGTTAATTCATATGTATTCAAATACGTGGTCAAAGTTGACATCTTCGACTAAAAAAAGATTACGTGTATATTTGGTTGGGACAAAGGGAAGTGAGTATAACTAACTAAACATTCGTTGCAAGTTAATCCACACTCCATGTCTCGAGTGAAATTCCCTCCTTGTATCAATCATCAACGGAGCAACAAAATACTTCTTTTCAATGTTCGCGTCGTCCGGAACCAGCTCTTACAGCTCAACAACAGAGAAGTGAAACTGCGCTTGAAAAACATCCTTCCACTTCAACCCATCAAGTTTGAAAACCCAAATTCAACGCTCTACCTAATTAATTGAACAAAATAAAAATCATGAAACAAGATCCAATCAAAGAATTTCAACGGAGTTGGTTGTATTTCTGAACAGAGTATTTGAAATTATTACAAATCGCAAAAGTGCAAAGCAATCTGAAAAGGTAACTAATAATTCCATACCAAAGGAAGTTGCAGAATTGAAACGGACTGCAACAAAAATCACAACACAGAACGGCTATAACATAACATCTATCTAGTGCAATCATTTGCAACTACATCCAAACAACATTAAAAAACCACAACGAATCAAATGAATAGAAGAACAACAAAAGCAAATCACTAAAGACTCAAACTTGGAAAGGCCATGGCCAATCCTTCAATTCATCTCCATCTTGAACCTTAGCACTTTTCCTCATCGAGCTGGTACTGTTATCTCCGCCATCCATATAAGCATAGTACTTGAGGAAAAACGCAAGGGTCAGCACCACCCACTCCATACAGAAAATCGCGATGCCCAATCCACCCCCCAATTTCAGGATCACGGCGGCATCATCCTCCCTCACGTAAGATCTGAGTCTCCCGAGAAAATCCCCTGTCTTGGTAAAAATGAGCACCGAAACAGAGCCCTGAAATATCGCTGTCAGAACCGTGGACACCATGTGTGCACCGTACCACTTCCATCCTCCGGAGGACGCTGCCGCACAGCCTGAAATTGCTCCGGCTATTGTCAGGATGTGGAGGAGGATCAAGAAGAAGCCGCAGAGCGACGGGATGAGTCTCAGGGAGAGCGTCAGGAAGATGCCACCGGAGGCCAGCCCCAGAATTATGTAGTTGAAGAGAAGAAATATTTTCTTGGTACGGAGATGGGATGATGATGATGTGGAGGAGGATTCAGTGCCATTGTTGCTGATTGAGAATCCCATTTTTATTGTGAATTCCTTCTCCAGAAATGCCAAATATTTATGGGTTTTTGCCAAAAGGGGCCGGGAATTGAAGAAATGGTGGAAAAATAGAGAAAGTTCGGAATAGATGTGTGACGTATTGGAGAGTAGTGGAGGAAGATATAGCAGAAAAGAAAGGCTGCAACGGTCAAGTTTTAAAATATGACCGTTGTAGGATTCCAATAATTCACCGATAACGCGCCGCCATATGTTCTCTTTACCCTTTTTAATCGTTCCCCATTCCGCTTTTTTTTCCCCCCTTTCTTTTATCTTAAGTTTGGCAAGTTTGGCAAATTTACTTTCACGGTAAAAAGTGAATAAATCTCCATCTTTCATACTAAATCACTCATAGTAAGTTTAGAGTTAAATGTTTTCCTAACCCATAGACGGAGTTTTTTTTTTAAAAAAAATAAAGTAATTTCATTTCAGGGCGCTGGAAATCGTCCAGAATCGTTTGACAAGAAACTCGGTAGAGACGTCCATGCATTTGTTACAAGTAGACTCTTTTTGCGAAATCCACAAGCAAGTGAGCTACGAAATTTCTATGTCTAGGTAGCCAGAAGGGTCCTCGAATTCGAGTTCTTCGACTCAACTCTTGGATGGAACAAATAACTTGAACGCAACTCTGTGTAGCGTCCTAATCTCCTCGAACCATATTAATTAAATTCAAGGTATCACCTATCACCGCACCATCCATTAAGTGTAGATCTTGTGCAAGAATTAATCCTTCTTCCAAGGCAAGAGCTTCAGCATAAGCTGGGCTCGTAACTCCTTGGATTCTTCTAGCTAATGCGCAAAGAAATCATCCATTTTGATAGTATATCACCACTCCAATGCTAGCTGAGTGTTCCACTAAACCAGCATCAAAGAAAATGTGATGTGTACATTCCCGTGGTCTGAGTAAATGCTCCGGGAGTAAGGTCGGTGAAACTCTCTCGGACCATTTGTTTGGGAAATATTCTGGAACTATGGCTAAAGTAGCACACGGTGGATGCATGTGGAGAACGCACTTGGAAAATGCGTTCTCCCAGTTTTTGATTTTTTTTTACTGATTTCTTGAGATCGCATTTGGCAAATGCGCCCTCTTTAATTTTTTTTTGGTCCCTGATTGAAGAGGACGCATTCTCCAAATGCGTCCTCAAAAGTCCCATAGTTTTTTGAATTTCCGTGTTAATGAGGACGCATTAATTCACCGTTGATTTCCGTACCGCCACGTCGACGAGGATGCACTCATTAAATGCGTTCTCCAATCCACCGCTAATTTCCTTAATACCACGTCCACGAGGGCGAGGATGCATTCATTGAATGTGTCCTCCAATTCTGCATGTAATAGCCCAGAATGCCCGAATTTTCCCTTGGTTTTTACATTTGGTTTTCTCTGCCTCCTCCGCACTCACGTCAAAATCCTCTCATGTTATCGCTGTCGTAATCCTCGGCCGACTCCTTCTCGCTCTCCATTTCCGGCATTCTCGTCGCCGGATCTCGTCCCAGTTTTTTTAGTTTATTTTTTTTGCTCTCCCATTATCTACCTTCGGTCGTTTTTGGTTATTTTTCGCTGAAATTGATTTTCAACTTGCAGCCGAACACGTCTACCGGTCTTGCGTTAGAGTTTTCACCGTCGTTGACCACCGTTGCAACCACCTTCTCTGTGAGTTTGAGACAAGCGCCTAGTCAATTTTTGACTTTCCTAAAGGTATTTGAACAATACTTGATTTTACGAATGTGTCGAATGATTATGTGTGATTTGTCCTATACTATTTGTTATTGAATTTGGTGTAACACTGTAATTTGTGAAGTACCTTAAATAATCTTGTTAATATGAATGTGTTGTATGATTGTGTGTAGTTTGAATGACTATGTTTGGTCTGATTCTATGAAAGTGTTGAATAAGGATGTGTGACTATGTGAATTGATTATGTGTGATTTGTTTACTAATTTTTGTATTAAGTTTGTAGTAATAGTTTTATTAGTGTGGAGGAAGTGAGCACACATTTTAGGATAGCGTAATAGTTTGAAAATCGATAATAGTGCATGAGGTGGTTGACCGACTATAATGGAATCCTGTACGATTTACGGTTCGACCAGTTGAATATAAGCTACTGAAACCGTCTTTCCGCATATCGAATTATATGTTATGTATTTGTATCATGCAGTTGTATGGTGTTTTTTACGGTGTACCTGTACAAAGGGGGTCAGATTAAGTTTGATTTGACTGTGGGTGTGTATTATGATCCTCTTATACCGGAGAGGAACATGACTCTCGAAATGAGGTTAAGCCACTCCGAGTTAGTTGATTTAATTTTCAGAAGGCTTGGTATTGCAAGTAAGGGGTATCTGTTGAAAATATATTACCGTTGTCCTGAGCTGATTGGTTCGGCCGTATACTATCGGTGTTATAATGTGGAAGATGACGAGTCTACCGCGATCTTCTTCGACATTGTTGATCGACTGTCATTGTCCTCAGCGGATTTGTACATTATTATGGAGAAGTTGTCAAGCACCATTGACCGTGCAGGTGATCTTAGTTCGAACATGTTCATGTCATTGTTGAGCAACATCCAGAACTGTACACCTTTACAAAGTTTACCACCCCATATTCATTGCCGAGGTTTTTTCATTGGTGAGTCCAGCCAACCCAGTGCGTATGTTCACGCCGATTGCACTTAGTCGTCCATAAGTGGTGGTATATATGGTGGACATCATGAGGAGCTAAATGTCTTCGATGATGATTATGTGGGTGAAATTGGCGAGCATGTTGGTGGTCATGTTGGTAGCGATGATGATGGTGAGGAAGCGGAACTTGATGAAGAAAGTGAAGATGATCATTTCTTATCAACTGATTCAAATCCTAGGGATGATGATGAACAAGTGGTGTGCACGAATAATGTATCCATGTTGTTCCATATTTTGGCGAATCCTAATACGAAGGCCTACTTTAGGTATTATGGGGGCCCTGATGAGGATGACTATGACCCAACTAATTGTGGTGACGGACTTACTAGTTATGTTCAAGCGACTGGTGAAGTGGCGTTGGGTTTGCAATTTTGGACGAAGCCGGAATCGGTAGAAGCTATTTCTAGGTGAAGTTCCATAATGAACAGGGAACATGGGGTCGTGGAGAGCAGGTCATGCACATGGTATGCAAAATGCAAGGACGTTGTTGAAGGAACTGGTAATTGTCATTGGGTTGCTAGAGCCAGCAAAAAGGCTTCGAATGGATGAATGTCCCCCACGTTTCGTGGACGTTATCAAGGGAATGCATGGTGTTGCCACACATACTCTACAATATGCGCATGAGCCCTCCGGACTGCAGTTTTATCAGCCATATGTGCACTGTGAGGAACCTCCCCCTGGTGTGAGATATAATGGCATCAGAAGCTACCGTCCAACTCCACCTGGTCGACAGGGCAGTCAGAAAGTGCGTGCTCGGGGCCATACAGAACACATTGGTTCATCACAAGATGGACCCTCACATGCAAGTCCAACGATTACCGGACCATCACATGGTGGACCTTCACAGTATGACACGACTACAACGTATTTCACTACATATCGTACTCCCGCTGCTAGTCATGCCGGACCATTACATTGGGAAACCTCCCAGTATGACACGACTACAGCTGATTTCACTGCATATGTCACTCCCACAGCTAGTCATGCATGCATGCCGCCTACCGCTCCATTACATACAGGTAGTGTTCCACATGTCCATTATGTTTCGAATGAGGAGGCAGGAGACGATATGGAAGAGGATTTACCAGAGAGAGCTCCGCATGAGGACGTACATGTATTGTTGGTATGCCTTGAATACTGTAATAGCCGCTTCTGTGATCCTAGCCTGGGGGTCCGGGGGGCGGCAGACGCCCCCGGCTAAACAGGGGTCTAGCTGCCCGGTCAGCGAGTCGGGGGGTCCAGGGGGTGGAGCGCACCCTGGCCTGGGGGTCCGGGGGGCGGAGTCGCTCCTGGTCCGACGGTATAGCTTGTCTCTTTATTGGACTGCTGTTGATTTGGGCCGAATTGTGTTTTGGCCCAGTTTGTTAGGGTTTAGTGGAGACAGCATATAAAGTGTCTCCCTTCTCTCTGTAAACATTAATTCTAATATAGGGAATCCGTCTCCCGTGGATGTAGCCAAATTGGTGAACCACGTAAATCTTGTGTCTTGTTATTTTCGTTCATATTTTCTGTTCTTTCTCCATTCCGCACAACAAACTGGTATCAGAGCGGTTTCTTTTTCCGGTGAGATCCGTAGTGGGTGTATCGGATTTTGGGCTCATTAGATTGGGGCGGATCGGGGAGAAAGATGTCTGGGTTGAACGTGAAGATCGACAAGTTTACTGGGAGAAACAGTTTCAGTTTATGGCAGATCAATATGTGAGCTTTGCTGAAACAGCAAGGTTTGTGGACTCCGCTGACGAAGGATTTCGCGAGCAGTTCTGGCGATGTGGTGGGTCTGGAAGAAAAGGCACACTCGACGATTATGCTGTGTCTCGCGGACAAAATCATCACTGAGGTCTCAGATCAGGAGACTGCTGCACAACTGTGGCTGAAGTTGGAGAGTTTGTATATGACGAAATCTCTAACCAACAAGCTGCTTCTGAAACAACGCCTCTTCGGTCTCCGAATGCAGGAAGGTACGCAACTCAGAGACCATCTAGAGCAATTGAATACTTTGTTGTTAGAATTGCGAAATATAGATGTGAAAATTGAAGATGAAGATGCTGCTTTGATTTTGCTAGTGTCTTTACCGCTTTCGTATTAGAATTTTATTCAGTCATTTATTGTTGGTAAAGATTCCGTGTCTCTGGAGGAAGTTAGATCCTCTCTCCATAGTAGAGAGTTGCGACATAAGGCAAATGGTACAGGTACAGAAAGTCAGGCCTCTGGCTTGTTTGCTAGTGACGGAAACACAAAGGGCAAGGGAACCGACAGTAAGAAGAAGGGCAAGAAGTCATCTTCAAAGAGTCCCAAGGCCAATGATGTTTGTAACTACTGTAAGGAGAAGGGGCATTGGAAAAAGGAGTGTCCGAAGAAGGCTAGTAAATCTGGGAGTACATCTGGTACTGCTGCTGTGGCTGAAGGGGATTTTAGTTCTGAAGATGATTTTGCTCTAGTTGCTACTGGGCAAAATAATTATCCTAATGCGTGGTTTCTTGATTCTGGGGCATCTTTCCATATATGCCCAAGGAGAGATTATTTCTCAACTTATGAGCAAGCTGAGGGCATCATTACTACAGCAAATGGTGTTGCGTGCAAGGTAGTTGGGATTGGTTAAATCAAGATCAGGATGCATGATGGTAGTTTCTGTACTTTGAACGATGTCAGGCATGTTCCATTAATGACAAAGAATCTGATTTCTCTTCCTACGTTGGATAGAAAGGGTTTCGTCTACTCAGGGAGTGATAGAGTTCTGTGTGTCTACAAAGGTTCTAGGCTAGCTCTGAAAGGTGTTCTGCATGGTACTTTGTATTTTCTACAAGGTTCCACAGTTATGGATTCTGTTAATGTTGCATCTTCGGAGGTTCACCAGGATGATATGACTAAGTTATGGCATATGAGGCTTGGTCACATGGGTGAAAGAGGGATGCAGATTCTGTCAAAATATGATCTTCTTGGTGGCCACAAGGTCAAGAGCTTGGACTTCTGTGAGCATTGCGTTTTTGGGAAGCATCACCGTAGCAAGTTTCCTAAGGCGATTCATAGAACAAAGGGCACATTGGATTACATCCATTCTGATTGTTGGGGACCTTCCCGAGTTGAGTCACTGGGAGGTCACAGGTACTTTGTTTCCCTGATTGATGATTACTCAAGGATGACTTGGGTTATCATGATGAAACATAAGAGTGAAGCTTTCTCGAAGTTCAAGGAGTGGAAAGCTTTGGTTGAGAATCAGACCGGGAAGAAGATCAAGAGGCTTCGAACTGATAATGGGCTGGAATTCTGCTCGTCTGAGTTTGATCAGTTTTGTAGGGATGAAGGGATTGCTCGTCATCATACAGTCAGGAATACGCCACAGCAGAATGGCGTAGCTGAGCGGATGAATCAGACATTGCTGGCGAGAGCAAAGTGCATGCTCGCTAATGCTGGTTTGGAAAGGAGATTCTGGGCAGAGGCGGTGAGTACAACTTGTTACTTGATCAACCGCGGGCCTCACACGGGTATAGAGTGCAAAATACCTATGGAGTTGTGGTCAGGTAAAGTTGTTGATTACTCCAAGTTAAAAGTTTTTGGTTGTACATCTTATTATCATGTTAGTGATGGTAAGTTAGAGCCCCGAGCCAAGAAGGGTGTCTTTCTGGGTTATGGAGATGGAGTTAAAGGCTCCAGGATATGGTCTCCATCTGAGAAGAGGGTTATTCTGAGCAGGGACGCTGTCTTTGATGAAAATTCTTTGCTTAGATCTATGGTGAAGCCCACAGTTGTGCCAGAAACTAGTGGAGTTGATAAACAGGTGGAGCTTGAAGTCACTCAAGGTGAAAATAGATTGGAACAATTTGAGGTGGATCAAGAGCCACAGACAGAATCTGAGATACCGGAATCTCCACCACCACATCCTCAACCATCAGGAGCTACAGTCCACAGTTTAGCTCGGGACCGACCCAGGAGGGTTGGAGTTGGGGCGCCCAAGAGATATGGGTTTGAGGATATGGTGGGTTATGCACTATAGGTTGCTGAGGAGGTGGATACTCATGAGCCATCCACCTACAGAGAAGCTGTTTCAGGTACTGATGCTGACAAATGGTTTGTAGCAATGGGAGATGAGATGGAGTCCCTCCAGAAGAATCAGACATGGGATTTGGTTCAACAGCCTCAAGGGAGAAAGGTTATCAATTGCAAATGGGTTTTCAAGAAAAAGGAAGGGATATCACCTACAGAGGGAGTCAAGTACAAGGCTAGAGTTGTTGCTAGAGGTTTTAGTTAGAGAGAGGGAGTAGATTACAATGAGATTTTCTCACCAGTGGTCAGACACACTTCCATCAGGTTGTTGCTAGTTATAGTGACACATCAAGATTTGGAGCTTGAACAACTTGATGTGAAGACCGCTTTTCTACATGGAGAGTTGGAGGAAGAGATATACATGACTCAACCAGATGGTTTCCAAGTTCCTGGCAAGGAAAAATATGTTTGCAAGTTGAAGAAGTCCTTATATGGGCTTAAGCTGTCTCCGAGGCAGTGGTACAAGAGATTTGACAGCTACATGCTTGAGTTGGGCTACACAAGGAGTTCATATGATTGTTGTGTCTACTACAGCAAGTTGAGAGATGAGTCATTCATTTATCTGGTGCTTTATGTAGATGACAAGTTGATAGCCTCAAAGAGTAAGCATGAGATTCAGAAGTTGAAAGGACTTCTTAGTGCTGAGTTTGAGATGAAGGATATGGGTGCAGCTCGAAAGATACTAGGAATGGAGATTCTTAGGGATCGAAGTCAGCGAAAGCTTTTCTTGTCACAGAAAAGCTACATTCAGAAAGTGTTAGCTAGGTTTGGCATGTCTACAGCCAAGCCTATAGACACTCCTAGTGCTGCAAATATTCATCTCACCATCATGTTTGCTCCTCAGTCAGACGAGGAGAAGGAGTATATGTCTCGGGCTCCTTATGCCAGCGCGGTGGGGAGTTTGATGTATGCTATGGTTTGCACGAGGCCAGATTTAGCACAGGTAGTCAGTGTTGTGAGCAGGTTCATGGGGCAACCGGGAAAGGAACATTGGCAAGCTGTGAAGAGGATTTTCAGGTATCTTAGAGGTACGTCTGATGTGGGTCTCATTTATGGAGGTGATACCGAGTGCTTAGTTACAGGCTACTCTGATTTTGATTATGCTGGTGATGTTGACACGAGGAGATCGATGACTAGTTATGTATTCACTTTGGGAGGTTCTGTGGTTAGTTGGAAGGCGACTTTGCAACCTACAGTGACGTTGTCTACTACGGAAGCAGAGTACATGGCTCTGACAGAGGCTGCAAAGGAGGGAATATGGCTGAAAGGGCTGGTTAGTGATCTTGGTCTACATCATGATTAGGCTACTGTGTATTGTGACAGCTTGAGTGCAATCTGCCTAGCCAAGGATCAGGTCCATCATGAGAGGACCAAGCATATTGATGTCAGATATCATTTCCTGAGGAGTGAGAGGAGAATCAGGGCGCTGATATGTTCACCAAATCTGTTCCACATAGCAAGTTTCAACATTGTTTGGACTTGCTGAACATCAGAGCTGATTAGGTGCTCTATGGGCAGTCCCGAGAGTGGAGGGCGAAGTCTACTCATCTGGCACTGTAATGGTGCATCTGGAGTTTTCTACTTTGAGGATTCAAGTCAAGGTGAAGATTTGTTGGTATGCCTTGAATACTGTAATAGCCGCTTCTGCGATCCTAGCCCGGGGGTCCGGGGGACGGCAGCCGCCCCCGGTTAAACGGGGGTCTCGCTGCCCGGTCAGCGAGTCGGGGGGTCCAGGGGGGTGGAGTGTACCCTGGCCTGGGGGTCTGGGGGGGTGGAGTTGCTCCTGGTCCGACGGTATAGCTTGTCTCTTTATTGGACTGCTGTTGATTTGGGCCGAATTGTGTTTTGGCCCAGTTTGTTAGGGTTTAGTGGAGACAGCATATAAAGTGTCTCCCTTCTCTCTGTAAACATTAATTCTGATATAGTGGAATCCGTCTCCCGTGGATGTAGCCAAATTGGTGAACCACGTAAATCTTGTGTCTTGTTATTTTCGTTCATATTTTCTGTTCTTTCTCCATTCCGCACAACATGTATCTACTGAGATGGCTGTTCCACGACGCACATCTCACACCATACGTCCTCCCCTGTGTAGAACGGGTGGAAAGCTTTGCAGAGGCCGTCATTAGTACATTACATGCCATTCAGCTCTCATTTCATTATGTTTCACACGCCTTCTTCGGATATTGTACATTTATGCTTATTTGTATTCATTCCAACTCTATAAAATAATTCATTCCTACTCTATATTCAAGACTAGATAAAAATTGCAAATCCCACGATAAAAAATTATCGTTTTACTAATTTTTTAAATATCATCAAACAAACACAAGTCTACTTATGCGCAATCTTCACCAAAAACAAAAATATGAAAAACAATAACTTATACATTGATGGATTGAAAAAAAATCATTTGTTAAATTCAGGACGTGTTTTGAAAAAAATTCATTTGTTAAATTTAGGATGCATTTTTAAAAAATTCAGGATGCATTTTTAAAA
This sequence comes from Rubia yunnanensis, assembly GCA_037428765.1. NCBI lineage: Eukaryota > Viridiplantae > Streptophyta > Magnoliopsida > Gentianales > Rubiaceae > Rubia > Rubia yunnanensis. The sequence goes on along the minus strand of CM075061.1, from coordinate 112,347,156 downwards.
AATTCAGGACGCATTTTTATATAATAAATTCAAGATAAAAAAAAATTTCAAGCCGATATTCCGGACGCTTTCTTCACAAAAATTTAAATAAAAATTCATAAACCAATTTTCGGACAGTGACAAATGCGTCCTCCACAAAATAATTAAAAGAAAAAAAATCAGAAACTAAGGTCGCATTCACAATAATTAATAAAAATACAGAAAAAAATTAACCATATTGAGGACGTTGAAATTTCTACACAAAAACAATTATTCCCCGAACGAATGCGTCAAAAGCTCTGGAAAAAAAATTAATTGCGATGAGGACACACCGATTCTACAAAAGAAAAATTAAATCAACGTGAGGACGCATTCAGAGAATGTGTTCTCCACCATGGTGTCCAAATTTCAGAACATGCACACTTGCATCCAAAATTTCGCCAGCATGCACCAAAAAACAAAGCACTCCATTTGTTTACGTCCCTGAATTGCATCAAATTGGAGATTATTGTTGTGCACATCACCATTGGAGCCGAGTGAACTTTCTTGAATGTTTGACGATTTCTTTGAAACCAAATATTATCACAAAGCATGACAAATTCTTCCTGCATGTCAACTTCAGCATCTTTCAATATATTTTGAAACCACGTATCTCCCCTTTGGCGATTCATGCTTGTGAATCACCTCAGCCCTGGCCATATCTTTCCAGACTTGCACGGTATAGGGGCAGATGAAGAAGAGATGTCTCGTTCCACCGTCCTGTTCTGTGCAAAAGACACTTTTCTTCTACATGCATTGTACGCTTTTTCAAATTTTTCATCGTGAGCGAGTCGTTACAGAGTCTCCATGCAAAATGGATTGCTCTCTTTGGAATTCCAAGTCTCCACAATTTTTTCCAAAATGTTTTCTCCTCATTTTGGCCTTGCCCATGCGCTCGTAAAATTGTAGACGACCTTTCGTCCTCCACCTCCAGATGATATGTTGAGCGTACAGAGTGTTTTCCAGTGCGGTGTGATGCCATACCACATGTCCACTCCTCCTTGCCCTCGGAATTAAATAGTGTTGATCAAAGCTCTTTCTTCTGGGCTGAAATAGGTCTCCAACAATTCAGATTTCCAGCTCCTTGTGTCCTCATCAATCAGATCTGAAACTTTGTTTATATGTTCAGGAATTTGCATTACGTTTTGCACAAAGAAACTTTGATCGTGCGGGAGCCATGGATCACTCCGTATTAGCGTGTTTCTACCCTATTTTATTGACTTCTGACACCCCCAATCTGAGCAGCTCCATCCCGGCTTTTATACTCCTCCATGACCACAACGGACGGTTTCCAATTTCAGAGTTAAAAAAGTTTGTATTTGGGTAGTATTTTGCCTTCAAAATCCTTGCTAACAGTGGCGGTCTCCTCCTCCGGCGTCCTCCAGCGACGGCCTCCTCCAGCGGCGGCCTCCTCCTCCGGCGGCCTCTAGCGGCGGCTCCTTCGCCGGAGAAGAAGAAATCCAAGCCAAGCGAAGTGTAGCGTTACGGAGCCACGGAGAAGAAGAAATCATCTCGACACGGAGAAGAATAAATCATCTCGTCCGCGCGTGAAGCCACGTGCGAGTCATCTCACCGGGAAGAAGAAAATTCCGTGCGTGAAGCCACGCGCGAGTCAACTCGCCAGCAAGAAGAAAATTCCGCGCGTGAAGCCACACACGAGTCATCTCGCCAGCAAGGGATTTTCTCGCGAGTTGATTCAAATTCTCATGAGTTGATCAATTTATCGTGAGTTGAATCAAATTCTCGCGAGTTGAAGTTGTTTCTCGCGAGTTGCTCACATTCCGATGAGTTTCTCAAATTCTCGCCAGCATCCAGTCAATTTCTGTGCCATTTTCCGGTCTTCCACTATGGTTCATTTGGGCCCTATATCTCGGGAAGATTGCTCCACTAATTGGATTGCGGACAGTTTGAATGGTCCCACCTGTCATTCTTCGTCAAATCAGTGGATTGTTGATTCAGGCACTACATCTCATATCACTGCTCACACCAGTCATCTTGATCAGGTACAACGTTATCGTGGTTCTGATTCTATTCTTGTTGGAAATGATGAATCATTATCTATTTCTCACATCGGCCAATGTTATTTATCTGGTTTCTCTGTTAATGATGTCCTTGTGGTCCCTAAGATTACTAGAAGTTTATTTTCCATTAGTAAGCTTACTCGTGATCTACCTGTCCATGTTATATTTGATGCCGATGCATTTTCCATTGAGCACAAGCTTACAGGGGCGATAATTGGTAAAGGTCGTCATAGGTCTGGTCTTTATTTTCTTGAGACTGGTGATTCCAGTTTTTTAGGCGAACTACGTTCTACAAAGCTTCATGCTTCTTTTGGGCAGTGGCACTCTCACCTCGGTCATGTGTCTCATTATACTGTTCAGTTATTGAATCGACGGGGCCTTATTTCTGTCACTTCTGCTATGCCTGCATCTGTCAGTTGCTCTCCTTGTCAGATGGCCAAGAGTAGCCGCTTGCCCTTTTCCACTAGTGACAAGCGCGCTACTGGTTTATTGGATAAAGTACATTGTGATTTGTGGGGACCAACTTCTGTTTTATCTATCGGTGGTTTCTCTTATTATGCCGTTTTCATTGATGGTTTCTCCCGATTCACATGGTTTCTTCCAATGCAACATAAGTTGGATTTCTATGACACTTTTATCCAGTTTCAGAAATTCGTGGAGAATCAGTTTTCTGCTAGGGTTAAAATTTTTCAGATCGATGGTGGCACCGAGTTTACTAATCACCGACTTCAGGCTCATCTCATATCATGTGGCATTCATCATCAGATGTCCTCGCCTTATACACCTGCTCAGAATGGTCGGGCCGAGCGGAAGCATCGTCACATCACAGAGACTGGTCTTGTCATGCTTTTTCACTCTTCTGTGCCGCACTGTTATTGGGTGGAAGCTTTCTCCTCTGCGGTTTACATTATTAACCGTCTGCCTAGTTCAGTTATGAGTGGCAAATCACCTTTTGAGGTTGTTTTTGGTCATGTGCCTGACTATACCCTCTTTCACCCGTTTGGTTGCCGTGCATTTCCATGTCTGCGTACCACTGCTACTGATAAGTTTGCACCCCGATCCATTCCCTGTGTTTTTATTGGCTATAGCCCTCGTCACAAGGGTTTCCAGTGTCTCGACCAGACTTCTGGGCGCATCTATATCTCTCGCCATGTTCGTTTTGATGAAACTTTCTTCCCTTATGTCTCATATTCCACGGACAGTCGTTCGATTTCAGATCTGGAGACTTCATCATTTTTTGATGGAACTGTTACTTCATCGATTGGGGCCACCACGCCTGTGTCTGTGCCTGTTCCAGCTGCCCCTCCTTCACCACCATCTTCCATCTGGACAGCCGACCTGGACCCGGCTCCTCGCCAAACGCCCACCATATCTCAGCCACTGGCCAGCACTCCTCAGCCACCATCCCAGCCACCGGCCTCCACGCCTCAGCTTGTATCGGCTATTCTTTCTTCGGTGACTTCCGACGGCCACTCTCCGATCAGCACAGCTTGATCTTCGTCCGTGTCATCAGCTGGTTCGACTCCTCCAGATTCCCCGCCCCAGCTTTGTACTCATCGGATGGCCACTCGGTCTTCTACTGGTGCCATTCAGCGGCGGGATTATTCGGATATTATTGCTCATGGTCTCACTGCTGCACTCCTCTCTCAGACAGAGCCCACTGATTATCGCACTTCCCTTCAGGATCTAGCCTGGGTTTCAGCCATGGATGATGAGATGGATGCTCTTCGTGATCAGCACACTTGGGATTTGGTGCCTCGACCTTCGAATGTCAACATTGTTGGCTCCAAATGGGTCTATAGGCTCAAGTATCGACCAGTTGGCACTATTGAGCATCACAAAGCTAGACTTGTGGCACAGGGTTTCTCGCAGATTTTGGGTTTTGATTTTGACCACACTTTCAGTCCTGTGGTCAAAGCCTCCACTGTTAGGACGGTTCTTGCCATAGCCACCATGCGTTCCTGGCCACTTCATCAGTTGGATGTCAAGAACGCTTTCCTTAATGGTGTTCTTGATGTTCCTGTCTACATGAAGCAGCTCATTGGTTATCAGGATTCTGTCCATCCAGACTATGTTTGTCGTTTGAAAAAGGCCATTTATGGTCTTAAGCAGGCTACCCGGGCTTGGTTCCAGCGTTTCAGCAGTTATCTGACACAGCTTGGTCTTTGGTGCAGCTCTGCTGATACTTCTTTGTTTGTCCTTTCGAGAGGGTCGTCATTACTGTACCTACTTGTGTATGTGGACGATATCATTCTTACAGGCAATGACTCGACTCTTCTTCGCCAGTTCATTGATCGGACACACAGAGAGTTTGCGATCAAGGATCTTGGTGCTCTTCATTACTTTCTTGGTCTTGAAGTTTCGCCTACCTCCTCAGGATTACTGCTTGGCCAAGCAAAGTATGCTCGGGATATTTTGAATCGGGCCGGTTTGTCTGACGTGGCACCAGTTTCTACTCCATTTGTTGTTGGTTCTCAGCTTCACAGCTCTACCAGTCCTCCATTTCGGGATCCTACACTTTATCGTTCTCTTGTTGGTGCCCTCCAGTATCTCACCATCTCTCGCCCGGATTTGGCATTCTCGGTCAACACGGTGAGTCAGTATCTTCAGGATCCCAGAGATGACCATTTTGCTGCTGTGACTCGAATTTTGCGATATGTTCGTGGCACTCTTCATTTTGGTCTCCGATTTTGCTCTGCTAGTACTTCTGATGTGTTAGGATACTCTGATGCTGATTGGGCTCGCTGTTTGGAGACTCGTCGGTCCACTTATGGTTATGCGATTTTTCTTGGTGGGAATCTGGTTTCTTGGAGTGCCAAGAAACAGCCCACTGTTTCTCGCTCTAGCACTGAGTCTGAATACCGTGCTCTCGCCAACACTGCCTCGGAAATGGTTTGGCTCACTCATTTGCTTCGTGATCTTCGGGTTCCACTTTCTGGTTCTCCACTGTTGTTATGTGAGAATAGTAGTGCTATCTTCTTGGCTCAAAATCCAGTGGCGCACAAGCGGGCGAAGCACATCGACATTGACTATCATTTTGTTCGTGAGTTGGTGACATCCGGAAAGCTGCGCGTTGCTCATGTTCCGACTTCTCTTCAGATTGCGGACATTTTCACCAAGGGGCTCTCTCGTCCGCTGTTCGAGTTCTTCAGGTCCAAGCTGTGCGTCGGCGAGCATCAGACGCTTCGCTTGAGGGGGGGTGTTAGACTAAATCAGACTCCTGATTAGATTATGATTTATTCTGATTAGAGTTCTTTCCTTGTTATACCTCTATTGTATTCTCTATATATTTAGATATCAATAATACATTAATTACGGCAAATCATTCTATCACTGCGTATAACGAGATAGCCCGCTGTAATCTTGTTACCTCCTCCTCAGTCTCGCCGAATAGCAAGGTGTCATCTGCAAAGAATAGGTGGGATATTTTTGGTTCAAGACGTGATGCTCCTATTCCCTTAATCCTCCCAACTCGCATCAGATCATTTAGCAGCATGGATAGAACTTTTGAGAATATAATAAACGAGTATGGAGATGAGGGGGTCTCCTTGGCGGATGCCCCTACGAGGTCGCAAATTTCCAAATTCTTCACCATTTAGAATGAATGAAAATGAGACCGATGTCAAGCACAACTTAATAAGAGCCACGAAACTTGGAGGGAAGCCTAGGCTTTCAAGCGTCTTTATAACAACGGTCCACTCAATTCTGTTGGAAGTCTTGCTCATGCCTAACTTGACACTCATGTGCCCCACCGATCCCGTAGTTCTCGCCTTCATGGTCTGATGCATCTCATGCGGCACCAAAACATTGTATGTGATCAATCTTCCAGGGATAAAGGCTGATTGGGATTCTAAAATCACCTTAATCGGTTGGTTATCACTTTTGACGCCAGATGGTAACATTACAAAGGCTAATCGGACGGAACTGAGTTATTTGGTCTGGTTGCTGCACTATAGGAGGTAAGACTATATGTGTATAGTTTGCTAGAGGGTTCAGCTCGCCATTATTGAGAAATTTCGACACAAAACTAATCACATCTAGCCTAACAATATGCCAAAAATTTTGATAAAATATCGAGCTCATACCCTCAGGTTCTGGCGCTTTGAAGGGATGCATTTGCTTTACTGCTCTTTCAATTTCTGCCTCTGTATAAGGTCGGATCAGCCCCTCTGCTACATCCTCAGAAACTCTCTTTGGCATTCGGTCCAAGACTTGTGTGATCATCTCCTCCCTCGGCTGTGATGTTCAGAAAAGATCCCCAAAATAGTACACTATAATTCTTTCCTAGCTTGCTGCATCCGTCTTGAATTCTTGCGTTATGCCTTTCAGCCCGGAGATATGATTGATTGCTCTCCGTCGTGATGCGAAGCGATGAAAAAATTGTGTTCCTATCTCCTTCACCATACCAATGCTTTTTCGCCCTCTGCTTCCATTTGATTCCTTCTGCTTCTCGAAGAAACTCGTACTCTTTTTTTAGTTCCAAGATACGAGTCTTCGCTTCCGCCGTGATAGTGCCTTATTCGAGCTCATGAATGGCCTTTTTAAGTGCTTCCAATTGCTTAGTGAGGATAGGGAAAGCTTCACGACTCCAGTTTACCAAGCCAAGTCCACACTTTTCTAGCTTCTCCACCATAGCATCCTCTTTTTTTTTTTTTTTTTTTAATTTTAACCATATGGGGGGAAATATATTAGGCTCCCCAAACCTGAGTTGGTTTAGCCAAAAGGCGCAACATGTGTTTGTACTTAACAACCAAAAGCGATGTATACACCTGATCTAATAGTAAGGACAAATAATACTCAGTGCCCTGACAGTGACTTTAATTATTCCCGTGGACTTAAAATATCACGAACAGTTCGGGGAATCGAGAACTCGAAACCCCAGATTGTCAATGATACGCAGTCGAGAGGAATAAAAAAGTTAGACTTTAAAATAGCCTGGAATGAGGAAAGTCGAGCAAGCATCCATCTTGTAATCCAGCATGGAGTCCAGAAGATCTCCCCAAGCAAAAGGAATCAGCAATATCTCAATCTTCATCAAACCTGCAATTTGAAAGGAGAGAAAAAAAAGCAGTATCTTTTCGAAGAGAAATGTAGGAAACTTATATGAATTAGTAAGGGAAACCCCTGGTAGAATTAGAGAGCAGAAAGACACAGACAGTCCTATTACTGTCTAGATTTAGAGGCAATTCTGACCCCAGGGAAATGTTTGATGTCCAGGAGTAAAAGACCCCTAAGGAACAGAGGAATATTATCTAAGTGGATGTCTCCCTGAAAGTTATTTTCCAAAGCATATTTGGCCAAAAAATCCGCAGCAGTATTAGCTTCCCTGGGAATGTGTTGGATAGGAAACTCTAAATGTTTTGAATTTAGATTGTAGCAAATAGAGAACACTCTCCACAGACATGTCATAGGATTCTGAATTCCCTTTACAGCCAGTAAGCAATCAGACTCAATGATACAACAGTTTAAATCCAGTTCAGAGCACAAATCATATCCAGATTGAATAGAGAAAAGTTCAGCATGTAATGAGGAAGGGGAATGGAAGATATTAACTCTCATTTTAATCACTGCCCCTTTCCAATCCCTAACTATAACTGCGGATGAAGATAGACCACCAGGTTTCCATGTAGCATCTGTATTAATCTCATAGCATCCTCACTAGGGCTCTAGTTCTCTTCCACTACGGCATTGCATTCACCCGACTTAACCCAGTATGCTTCAAGCCGAAAGCGCTTCTTCTTCCTCCAATTTCTGGCATATGGATCACGGTCTTTCAGTTGTGCATGAAGGCACATATGATCGTGAGGGTGGATGTGGACCACGAAAAATTTTCATGCAAAGCTTGATTTATGGTCGCTCGATCAAGCCTTCCACGTTGTGTCTCGTTTCCTTCTAGTAGCCTACGCCACGTGAACTCGATCCATCCAACCGCAGTGGTCCAATGCATTTTGAAACACATTTATTTTCCATTCCGCCCTATGCCCTGAACCTTGGAATTCATCTTGTGAAAGCACCTCTTTAAAGTCGCCTAAACAGAGCCAAGGAAGACTATGATTTGTTGGTAAGGATTTAAAGTGATTCCAAGCTTCTCGCCGAAGTGAAACGTTTGATTCGCAATGCACGCCGGTCCCATGTGTAGCCTTTCCCAATAGAGTAGCAACCACATCAATGTAAAAATTCGAAAAAGACTACAAGTTAACTGCTGAAGACTTATTCCATAAGAGTGCTAGACCTCCCGAGAGACCTTAAGCTGGAACTCCTATTTCAAACATGTTTAGTTGGTTCTTCAATTGATCAACGACTATATTTGAGCATTTCGTTTCACCAAGGAAGATAATAAAAGGCTTCTTCAGTCGCACTAAGGTGTGCAGTTCTTGAACTGTTCGGGGATCCCTCAAGCCTCCCTGACATTTCCAACTTAAGAGACTCATTGGCGCTGGCAGGACTGGCTCATGAATGGTCTCCAATTAATCAAGGGAAGCGTCCGCTGATTTGGATATCTCACTAACCCTTGCCTTTTTGTTGACCATGTCTGCATATTCCTCGAAAACCAGGTTGTCATCAAGCCTCAGATTCCTCTTCACCGAGCCTGTTGGTCTCCCTTTGCCCCTATATTTCTGAACCCCTTTTGTCTTTCCACGCCCTCGGCCTTTTCCTTGAACTGTCCCCGCTGTTGTTCGTGAATCTTGTTTTGTTTTGCGCAATTGTCTCTGCAGGCGAGTCTAATTCGATCGGAACCGAAACAAGATATGGGCTAAGGGGTTCTGTAGGTTGAACCCTGACGATTTTCCGCATTTCAACCATGCTCAGAACTAGTCCGTCTCCAGTTTCTTTTTCTGTATCATCCACAACATCATGCTCCTCAATTCCGTCTGTAATACGTACCCGGTGTTGGCTTTCCGGATGAATGTCTTCGATCATCGGTCCTGAGTTCCTGAGTTGTCCTTACGACATACTCCTCATGCTGGTTGGGTGAGAGGCTTGACAGAAGCGTAGAGAAAACTTTCTGAACCGGCACTGATCGATGAGGAACCGTGGCTTCCAAAGACATCTTAATCGAGTTTACCAGAGGCGAGTTCTCTGATTCCATAACTTGATTATCCTTCTGTTTTTCCTCATCCTCGTCGTCATGTTCACCATGTTGCTTCAGACGGCGCTGGTAAGGTTCCTTCCGCGCTGCCTGCTTCGGGGTTGTTGAAGGAAGGCCGCTGCTCTCCTTCCCGCAGCGTTGAACGGACTAGCGTTATGCGGCGCCCTCATCCAATCGGCATAATGAATTTTCATCCGATCTACAGCAGGAACTAACACTCTTTGATCACAATCTCAGTGCAAGTGTTCGATTACTCCGCAGAATGAACTGAACTCTTCCGTCAATTTTTCATAACGAAAAACCAACAACTTGTGGTTGCCAAAATCGAGTTCTTGATTTTAGTAGGGTAAATATTTGAATGTTGGCTGCGGTGGTTCTGGAAAATGGAGAATATGGTGGATGACGCATTAGGGTAATGCGTCTCATGTCGCTGATTTAATTTTTTTTTTGCCAAAAATTAATAGAGGACGCATTTTGAAAATGCGTCCCCATGGTGCTGATTTAATTTTTTTTTGCTGAAAAATAATAGAGGACGCATTTTGAAAATGCGTCCTCATGATGCTGATTTATTTTATTTTTTTTGCTGAAAATTATTAGAAAATGCGTCCTCATGGTGCTGATTAATTTTTTTTTTTTTTGCCAAAAATTAATAGAGGACGCATTTTGAAAACGAGTCCTCATAGATGGGCATTTTTTATCTTCGAAAAATTATTTAGAGGACCCGTTTAAAAAACGAGTCCTCTGAGCTGGCTTTTTTTTTGGAATATTATGTAGAGGACTCGTTTTTTTGAACGGGTCCTCAGAAGCTGGCTATTCCTTTTTCCAGAATATTATTCCCGAATATTTTTTGAATGAGTCCTCAATGCTGACCTAATTATTTTTTTTGTAATGACAATTAATTATTCGGTAAATTTGGTAAAATAAGCTTTTGGGAAATTTTAATTATTTTGCAAAATGCATATTCCCATTGACCGTTATGAGGAAATTTTTTTTATTCCAGGTATTTTATCTCAGTTTAGTCCCGATTATAAAATCGTGTCCTGAATGCAATAAAAGTGTATTTTTCAGAATGAGTCGTGAATTTAAGTAAAAAATTATCCTTGAATGATGCAATGTATAACATATTATTTGTTCATCCCATTGTTTTCGGTGAAGATTCTGCATAAGTAGACTTGTGTTTGTTTGATGATATTTTGAGAACTAGACAAACGATAAATTAGGGTGGTGTGAGTTGCAGTTTTGTAACTCGTCCTGAATATAGGTGTAGGAATGAAGTATTGCATAGTTAGAATGCGTACGAATTAGCATAAATGTACAGTAGCCGAACAATACGTGTGAAATGTAATGCAAATCAGTGTTCAATGGCATGCACTGTCCTAATGACGATCTCTACAAAGCTTTCCGCCCGTTCCACACGGTGGAGGACGTATGGTCCTGGATGTCCGTCGTGGAACAGCCATCTGTGTAGGTACATGCACTTCCTCATGTGGAACTCCCTCTGGTATTTCGTCCTCAATTTCATTTCCTGCCTCCTGCGTGTGGAACACTGGCTGTATGTAATGGAGCGACAGGCGACATGTATGGATGACTGGCTGTTGGAGTAACATATGCAGTGTATTCTGATGTAGTCACGTCGTAATGTAAGGGTTCACCATGTGATGGTCCGCCAATCGGTGAACTCGCATGTGAGGGTCCAGCTTGTGATGAACCAACATGTTCCGTTTGGCCCCTAGCACGCGGCCGCCGACCTCCCTGTCGACCAGGTGGAGCCTGACGATGGCTTCTGAGGTCAGTATATCTCACACCAGGGGGAGGATTCTCACAGTGCACAAACGGCTGATAATACTGCAGTCTAGAGGCCTGATGCGCGTATTGTAGACCCCGTGTGACAACATCATTGATTCCCCTGATAACGTCCGCGAAATGTGGGGGACATTCATCCAAATTAATGTCCGAAATGATGTGTACCTCACCAATTGTCTGTAACTACAGAATCGAGATAAATATGTTAGATATGCAATGTTGGGGAAATCCGTAGCATTATTTCTTGACAGTATTTGAATTTTAGGAAAAACCAAGTACTCCGTAGTTGCACTGTCTCCATGGAAACCCTCTGTAGCCGTTAGAGGCTGTCATGACTGATCAATCATGCTCACCGTCTTGCAAAAGTACCACTCTATGTATTCACGGCTGGGACAATATGGATCTGCATACCCAAGTGAGTTTACTTGTCGATCGGATCGTTGTTCCCAAGCATCGAGATATCTTCTTAGTTTGACACGCCAATCCATGCCAGACCTGCCTCGACGGTCTCTAGTATGAAGCAGTTTATGCTCATCCCTACTGGCCAACTCGGTGGGTATTGGCTGGATTAGGCCGAACTGCCTGAGAACACGATGTGCATGGTGAAACTCTACGACATGCCAGCAAATGAGGTCAACACAAACTAGCCAATTGTTGCTACCAGCTGTACAGTACCACGGGAGTTGTTCCACGATATTCGCCGTGTATGGCTCCCAAATAAACTGAAAGAACATGAAGGTGTTGCGGTTAGGTAATCAAGACCATTTTTTCCACGAAGTCAGAAAAACATAATCCAAGTTGGCCTATACCTAATTCTGATTGAGAGATGTGATCTGATCGCGATACACTTTCAAAACATGCACCGGTGATTGTGATAAATCGTAAGGGGCTCTCCACCTACAAGCAAAAGAGTGAATTATATTAGCCAGTATATGGAATTAACTATGGTATAAAAAATTGAAAACTCGAATTATTCGGCACGTACCGAGACCCAACAGCATTCATCGGCACTGTTATTGGTAGAGCACCTGCAGGTCGGATGGATGGTATGTGCTCCCATGCCCACAACTGTCAGTAAATAAAATTAAATGCAATACAAAATAATATAATGGACATTATGTACAAATGAGTGAAATGACAGACTAATTTACCTGTAGCAAGATAAGGGGGCCAGAAATGGATTTAACCTGTGGAATTGCAGTGTCACATAAGCACCGGTACAAGTGTGCAAGAATGGCACTCCCCCAACTGTAGTGACGTGCTGCACCTAGGTCCATCAGTGCCGACAAGTATAGCAACAGGATTAGGTAGCCAGATGTGTGTGACATGAGCATTCCCCCAACCAGCAGTAGAATGAAAACTCGCCCGCTGTTGACATTGGACCTCAGTAGGGTGAGTAGGGAACGGACTGTGCAATAAGTTTCCTAACCAGCTTGCCCTAATGCGACCCCCTCGGATAACACTGGGGTCAGGTGTAGCACCTAGGTAGTCTGTGCACACTATCATCCATTCCTCCGTACACCTACTGATGTCTACTCCTGTGACTGGGATCCCATCGATCGAAAGACCCCATAGCATCCCCACATCCTGCAATGTGACCGTAGCCTCCCCCATCGGCAGGTGAAATGTGTGTGTCTCGGGTCACTACCGCTCTACTAGGGCAGTTGTGAGTGAATGGTCTATGCGTATCGGTGCGGAATCCAGGAGTCCCTGGAATCCTAAATCACGCACGTAGCTCATAACTGTGTCAGGCATACCTTCGGTCCAGCATGCCCCATCGTACTGCCTGACCTGCAGTGCCTCATCCTATAAGTGACCGTTGTACAATGCACATGCACGATGCTCCTCATGAAGGTACAACAAATCATCCTCCATGGGTCCTGGATGATAATGATACATGTGTCCCTATTTACAATTATAACATGTCAAAATTAAGTACTCAAACGATTACCATGTCAAATATATTCGACAAATAAAAGCTATACTACATCATGAGATAAATATTCCACGTTCAGAAAGTAATACTACGAGTACCATACTACAGAGGTAATATTACAGACACCATATGACAACATGACACTAAGCACGGCCATGCCTACAGATGCCCATGGATTCACCCGGCACCCTCTCATCCATCTGATTCCTTATCCTTCTCTCCGTAAACTGTCCACGCCTCCTATTGCGAAACTTTTCTGCATCAGGAATCAACCTCTAACGTGCACGTTGCCAAAGTGATGGATCTCGTATAGGCATGAAACCCTAACTGTATTGTTGCACGTATGTGGTCATGTGATACACTCTGTCACATAGACTAGCAGGATTGTCACGTCTATGCTGACAGACGGCCAAGGCATGGGAACAAGAGAAACAGAATATTTGTCATTCGCGACAAGTACACTCTCTTCTTCAGTATTTGATCGTGTACTATCGTTCACTAATGCTCCCATTGATGTTCCTTGTCACAACCCTATAATTCTACGACGCATGGCCAAACAAGGTTACGATATGTCCCTGTGCCCATGTATCCTGCTTCTGAAACTTTTTCCAGTTCCTCTTAGGAAACACGGACCTGGACAAACGAACAAGATTTTACAATCCAGAAACTGGTCTACGAACACGTAAAAAACTGTAATTAAGTGACAAAGTACCTCCAATTCGTGGCGTCTATAACCCTTTGCGCAAACATTTCAACTGTTCGCTCGAACGTCGCTTTGACACACGCTGTTATCGGGAGATGGCATGTGCGCCGTAAACAGTTGTTGAAACTCTCTGACAAATTTGTCGTCAGAATTCCCCAACGTCGATCACCCTCATCAAACGCAAGACACCACTTACTCCTATCTTGTCGTTCCAGCCAAGCCCAAGCCGATGGATCTATACTCTCCAGCTCCTCCTTGTACTCCCTCAACTTGCTCTCTCGCCTGGCACCACCAAGCTACCACACCAGAGCCTTCATAAGTGCATTCTTGAACTTCCCGCCTTCATATGATAGGAAGTTGGATTGAAAATACCGCAGGCAAATTCGATGGTATCCAGCTGGCTCCATCCACTCCTCCATATGTGTCATCGCATTTATAAGTCTAGCATGCCTATCTAATATGATACAGATTGGCCTGCTATCACCACCAACAACGTGAAGACGCAGTCTCCCCATGAACCAGTTCCATCTTTCATTCATTTCTTCGTCAACAATTGCGTAAGTGATGGGGATGATGTAATCATTTGCATCGTGCATCACGGTGACCAGCATTGTGGACTAATATGCACCTCTCAAATGAGTGCCATCCACGCTAATGACTGGCCTGCAGTGGCGAAAGGCTTCAATTGCCTGACTAAATGCCCAGAACACAAATTTAAATTTCCTACACCCGGGACCGTGCATTCTGTCAGGTACGTCAGCCCAATCAACAACGGTGCTTGGGTTAGCCCTGACAAGCTCATCCATAAACGTTGGGAGCGGTTCAAAAGAATCCTCCCAAGTTCCGAATACCATGTCAATTGCCTTCTGTCGAGCATACCACGCCTTCTTGTAGGAAATGTCGACATTGAAGTCCTTCTTGACTTGAGCTTGTACATCTTTCACTGTTTATGAAGGGTTTAAATCAATGTGGTAGCGGATTGAATGGGCGATCATCACCGACATCATATTCATGTTACCTGTAGATCGACCAGCACCAACACACCCATGGCTACTTGCCCACCTGGTGATCTCTCACATGCCATGCGAAGCCTTTTTGGAAGCTCTGGCAACCCAAAGATAATTCCCAGTTCCTTCGACAACGTCCTTGCATTTCGCATACCATGTGCGTGATTTGTTCTCCACGACTCTGTGTTCCCTGTTCATCATGGAACTCCACTTAGAAATTACTTCAACCAACTGGGGCTTCGTCTGGAATAGCATACCCAACTTCACTTCACCAGTCTCTTGAACATAAGTAGAAACTCCGGACCCAAAATGAGTTGGGTCATAGTTATCCTCATCAGGGCCCTCATAATCCCTATAGTAGGCCTGTGTATCCGGGTTCGCCAGAATATGAAACGACATGGGTACATTGTTCGTGCACACCACTTGTTCTTCCTCGTCCCCAGGATTCAAATCAGTTGATAAGGAACGATCATCCTCACTTCTACCGTCAAGTTCAGCTTCGTTACCATCATCTTCGCTACCATCATGCCGAACAACATAGTCGCTAACGTGACCCACGTAATCATCGTCGAAGACATTCTGCTCGCCATGGTCCATACCATACATACCACCACTTGTGGACGGCTGAGCACAATCCACATGAGCATACCCACCAGGTTGGTTGGACTCACCAATTTCAAAACCTCGGCTATGAACAGGTGGTGGTATACTTGGTACAACGGCAAAGTTCTGCATGTTGCTCAACAACGACATGAACATGCTTGGCCATGCCCAGTCATTAGTGCTTGTCAACTGTTCCATAACAATGTAAAAATCCACAGAGGACAATGACAATCGATCAAAAATGTTAAAGAAGAACGAGGTTGACTCATCATCTTCCACATTATAGCACTGATAGTATACAGCCGAACCAATCAGTTCAGAACATCGGTAATATATTTTCAACATATACCTCTCACTCGCAATGCCAAGCCTCGTGACAATTAAATCAACTAATTTTGAGTGGTTCAACCTCCTCTCGAGAGTCACAACTCGCTCCGGTATTGGAGGATCATAATACACAACCACAATCAAATCAAACTTAATCTGACCCCCTCTATACATATACACCGTCAAAAACATCGTATACCTGCAATACACAAATACATAACTTTTAATTCCTTTTCATTCAACATTCCTTTTCATTGTATCCTCAAATATGTACATGTACTCCACTCGGCCACATTAACAACATTATTAATACAGACAAAATACATTAATCAGTAAACGATTATACAAAGACATCACTTTTATTTCCTTTTCATTCGACATTCTTTTTCATAGTATCCTCAAATGTCATTACTATGGCTACAAACTTAATACATTAATCAGTAAATAATTCACATAATTACTTCATTTAGTCACGCATCAGCATTAAAAGCTATCAAAGCATCAGACCAAACTTAATCATTAAAACTACACACAATCATACAACACATCCAAATTAACTAAATTATTTCGGGTTCTCCACAAATTATAATTTAACAAAAAAAAACAACAAACTTTCTACGACAACTCACACATAATCGTTGAACACATTCGTAAAATTATTTAGGGTTCAATTAACTTCAAGAAAATGAAAAAAAAGAGTGGGTGGGAGTCTGAGACTCACGGACAAGGTGACAAAAGTGGAAGTCAACGGCGGTCAACGACGGTCAACGGCGGGTCAACGGCGGTCAACGGTGGGTCAACAGCGGTCAACGGTAGGAACCTCAGGCCGATTGTGATCTCTACAACTAAAAATCCATTACAAATTTGACAGAAAGAAAACCTTAACAAAATAAAACAAGAGAAAAATGTAGGATTTTGAAAAAAAACTACATTGCTGATATTGTGAACAAGTGGAATGGCAGAGGAGAATGGCGGAATGTCGGTGAACAAGCGGCGCAATGGCGGTGGAGAGTGGTGGTGAAATCTCGGGAAGGAAGAAGGGAGGTGAAATGAAGAAAAATTTCGGAAAAATGCGGATGAAAGGGATAACGAAAGGAAGAAGAGAAAAAGTGGATAAATAAAGGGGGAAGCTGGGAATTAAAGGGATCAGAGAACGCATGAAGGAAATGCGTCCTCTCTCACGTGTCTCCTGCCCCTTCCACCATCGCCTGCTCCGCCTGAAAACTTTGACCAGATTAGAGGACGCATATTGAAAATGCGTCCTCTCGCCACGTCCTCTCGCCATTAATCATCGAAAATAAAAAAAATGAAGGGAAGGAGATGATGCATTTCCTACATGCGTCCTCCTTATTCTCTTCCGTTTGTGGCTATAGTAGCCACAAACATAGAATTTTCTCGCCAAAATCATCCTTAGCTTGAACCCTTTGCAGGGCCGTCCGATGTATTTTGAGGCCCCTTCTGAAAAATAAATTTGGTCCCTTTTATATATATATATATAAAAAACTATCCTTGTAAAAAATAAAAAGGAAATTTTAAATGTAAAGTTGATTTTTTTATTGATATTTTTATTAGTTTTCACTACAAAAAAAGACACCTTATGGTAAGATAAGGTTTAATTAAAATGATAAAATGTAAAAGGTTTTAGTTGCAATATTAAATTTTTATTATGCAACATGTACTAGTTATAAAGTTTATAACCCGATTCATGCAATCCGAAAATTTTATCTTCATTTCTTCTAATGTACACTTTAAACCATGGTCTTTTCATTGCTTATGGAAAGAATGTCTTTCAAGAGACGGGCTCACAAAAATATTCAACGTGGTGCATTAAATTAAGCCTTTAGTTTCCTTTTAACCTTCCCGCTTCTACTTTTTAAAGTTAGAAATTTTTCACTTTTATCGTAAAATTTAGATTTTTTGTAACATGTAATTTTAATAATGTATTTTTAAAGATAATACCAATCAAACTTATGCATTTTTATCAAAAAAAAAAAAGTCAAAGTGAATTTTTTTATAAAAACGGAAAGAGTATAGTATCAAGCAACATCAATGTTTCGTTTCATATTAACAAATACCCCAAACAAACTTGAAAATTCTTAAAATAAGAAGGTAAATTTTTAATTTGAATTTTCAAAATGTTTGCTAAAAAAGATCATGTTTGAAGTATAGTAAATTACTAAGTTGAAAATCATATTTAATTTGAGTAAAAATCTTGTTACCTTTTTAAATTAACCTTTGTTATTTTTTTAAATTCAATGTTTTTAAAAGAAGTAATTACATATTTGTGAAAAAGAGTAGTAATTTGTTATGATAGAGGAGCTGTTATTTAGTTGGGAAAATGAATAATGAGGCGGAGTAGCATGAAAAGAAATCATGTGGGAAAAATGTTATTTCATCTGGTTTTGCACATTTCCTCTGAACTAGACTAGCGGAGTCCCACCGAGGGAGTCCACTACTCGATGCGTCATATTATTAATTAAAAAATTATGATTAATTTTCATATATATTTTTTGTGTTTTACATCTAAATGAGAAACATAGAATTGTGCTAATAATTTCAAAGTTTAATCATCTAAAGAAAACTATATGAGTTATGAAGTGAAATAATCAATTTAAGTAAGTGACAGAGATTAAGCCCAAGAAGGCCATTGGGCCGAAGGTATGGCAACCCAGTTACGGGAATATTTAATACTCTATTTAATTACCGTATTTGTCAGGTTTTTAAGACTGTTAATTAAGGAGAACGTTATTTAGGACATTAAGTATAAATACAAGGTACACATTTACTTATGATTCATTCTGTCTTAACCATATTTGGACGCTTGGACTGACTTAGGCATCGGAGTGCTGACCCCTGGAACCCCAGGGACAGTTTAATTGCAGGTTAGTTCAAGAAGAACCCAAGCCCACAGACCGGTCAGTGGTCAAAGACACATCAAGTGGCGCCGTCTGTGGGGAAGACTAAGCCGGATCAAGGATTTTGAGAGTTTATGTCCACGGTAATTCGAAGGAGTGAAAGGTTGAGGTCAATAGGTACGGGGGGTGGATCTCCACCAAGGTTAACATTGGAGAATCTAGGAGGAGAAAATGACGCACACATCGAGGACAGTGAAATGGCTAACTTTCAAACTACGGGAACGAAGTTGCGAGCGGAGCCTAATACAGGCATAGCCCACGAGGGGAGCAAACCTCAGTAGCGGTTGGTGCAAATCCACCGGCGCCCGTCCAGAACGATGTGCCAAGGCCCTCGAGGACGCTTGAAGCGATGGGAGACTAAAGACCAGGAAACATTGACTCCTTGCTCGAAAGGGGGGCTGATTCGAAGGATAGAAGGTTTACGGAGGTTTCGGGAGATTCGTATATGGAAGCTTATGGTCAACACGGGCAAGGAAATCAGAACGTATGGAGGGTGACCCCGAATCAAGATATGGAACGAGCATCTCAGATCCTGGCTGCGGCCGGTTACCGAATCACTCCTCCTCCGAGGGATGATAGGGTCACGATGGGGGCATTACCGCCCTTACCCTTGGGAATGACTACGGGATGGGCTTCTCAACCCCCGATAGCCTGCTCTTATCAGGGATATGCTGGAGAACCGTTACAAGCTATACCCCAGCCTTCTATTCCTGGTTACTCCCAAGGTCCCATATATACGCTACCTTGGCTAGTCCCATCTGCTCATATCCTTGACCTGGCCGGTCCAGGAACAACATATGGAATAATGACCTCTTCTGGCATCCAAGGATATGGGAGTATGGGAATCAGTTAGGGGTTGTACAATCCTTATGTCCAACCACCCCCACCGCCAGCATACCCGAGTCTCGGATAGCATTGGATGAACCCGGGATACGCAGGAACCCAACCTCTATATATGCCACACTTGAGTGGCCACGATTGGGGGCTGAACCTGCCTGGGGGGTAGCATGAACCTCCCTCGGATGCAAGTGAATCATTAAGAAAAGAGTTGGATGGGTTGATCGATCCCTTGGGCTGGCTGCAGGGTCTCTTTTCAGCTCGGTAATCACTGTGGTTCGATGGGCAACAGAAGTGAAGCTCCGGGAAGGACTTCCAACATACAATGGTGAAATTGACCCTCAAGAGTTCATACAGATGTTCTTGGGCTTAATGAGTTTGAGGGACTTTGATGAGAAGTTAACATGCAAGCTGGTAGGTAGCTACTTGTGGGGAAAGGCATAGGAGTGGTTTCATAAGTTGCCAAGGGGATCGCTTTGATCGTATCGGGACTTCAGTTGAGCATTGTTGAGCCAGTATGCACATAAGAAGAAGTTTAC
Source organism: Rubia yunnanensis (assembly GCA_037428765.1). Taxonomy (NCBI): domain Eukaryota; kingdom Viridiplantae; phylum Streptophyta; class Magnoliopsida; order Gentianales; family Rubiaceae; genus Rubia; species Rubia yunnanensis. The sequence continues at coordinate 112,327,357 of CM075061.1, read as the reverse complement.
CAAAACCTTGTTAAAACTCTACCAGACAAAGCAAAAGGCAGGAGAAAGCACGAAAAACTTCTATCATCGGTTTGTAGACGAGAGTTTGGGGGTGATAGAAATGACGGAAAATGAGGTAATCCAGGGGTACCTGTTGGAGATGCAAGACCTGGAATTATACAAGAAGCTGAGCACCAATACCCCTAAGACTTTGCAAAAACTTTAGGAGGTTGTAGAACAGTATTCGAGGTTAGAAGAGGCAACTAGAAAGAAAAGAGATAGCCTTGCAGAGAAAGTAGGAAGAAATGTAGAGCATATAGGGAAAAGGCCGGTCGAGAGGTATAATCCATTGCCTCCAACGCTTGGAGGAAGAACCCCTGCATAGATTTTAAAAATACATATGGGGTTGTTCCGGACACCCCCACCCTTGCAGAGTTCGCACAACTCGGTTGCAGACCGGAGAGCAACAAATCAGTACGACGATCATCAAAGGGATTACGACCATGACATAAACGATTGCATGTTGTTAAGGATGGAGATTGACAGGTGGAACGAGAAGGACGGTTCCGAGGACAGGGACATGAGAACTAAGCTACCTTCTTGAGGACCCAGATGAACCAGTGGCAGCCTTATAGAAGAAACAATCAAAATAATGGGGGGGATATAGAAGGCCTCGTGAACAGGTGATTTGAGATAAGGGGCCAGGAGGAAGGCACGATAGACCCCAAGAGCAACAGAGGGGAAATCAAAATGGAGAAAACCCACCAATAGCCCCCACTACAATTTTGTTATTTTTCTTCAGTATCCCTCTGACATAGGAGAAGTCGTTCTTATTTTGATCTCCTTGTAACACTACTTGTGTGAAACCCCAAACCCAATTAGATTAATAAATAAAATGTACCTCTGATACAAATCATGTTATCTGAATTTAACCCTTCAGTACCACTCTAATTGGAATATATATATATATATATCAAACGATGATAAAGTATTGGTGTTTAGTATGGGTTTCACTTAAGAAATGGGAAGGAAATAATAGTACGGAAACGGAATATACAAATTTCACATCTTAAAAGGAGTAAAGTAATAAATGATAAATTGAGTTATTAAATAAATGTCTAGAAAAATCTCCAATAGTTTACCTTGTATCTTCCTCTAAAATGAATATTCCTCTAATTTATTAAGGAACACTAATTTTATAACTTCCTGATATATTTTTCATACTTATCAAAATTTTATATAATATTAGTTTTCATATGTAATTACAAATAAGAATAAAATAAATAAGTTATCACTTATAATATTGTTTTGATTTCAAGGAATATAATTGTATTATATATATATATATATATATATATAATTGATTATAAGTATTGTAAATTAAAAAGAAGAAAAGCCAGTAAATAAAGAATTCAAATAAAGGAATGGATAAAGATAAAATGAGACAATAAATAATTAAACAAATTAAAACACCAAAAAGGAAAATAAATAGTACGCTGAGATTTGGTGTCATAAGAAAATATTGGGGGTACATGAGAAAACAAAGAAATGATTAAAATAATAATAATACTAATAATAATAGTAATAAATAAATAAAGAAGTCAATGAATAAATAAATAAATCAAAAGGGATTACCAGGAAGAAGATATATATATATATAATAATAGTAATAAATAAATAAGAGAAATTACCGAGAAGAGAATATACCTATTTATACATAAGTATACATTATATAATGATAATAAATAAATGAGCAAAAGAATAATTAAATGCAAGAAAATTACCATGAAGAAAAGCTACAGCAGATATTAACGTGAAGGAAATTAATAGCAAATGAATAAAATGAATAAAAAAAATAATAGCAATAAATAAAAACGTACGACGGACGTCAGACGTAATAGCAATAAATAAAATGAATAAACAAGCAAAGGTAATTAACGTGAAGAAGAAATAGATGGCGGACGTGAGAGAGAGTTCTCCAAAGTAATTTTTGGGCAAGTGGACATAGGCACTTGAGTGTTAAAGGGATAAAATTTTAGGTAGGTAGGGTGGTAGAGCCTATGATTTTACCTAGTATAAATACCAGTGGTGTCCTCCCCAAAACTCACAGTCTTAAGAAAAATTCTCACCAAAGAATAGTGTTAAACAGTGAAGTAGAGGCGGAGGATTGCCAGTCAAGTTTAACTAAGGTGAGTGTTGCATCGCCCTAGCACGAATTTGTGTAAAATTTGAGTTTATGTTTACATACATATATATATATATATAATGCCATCAGAACCTGACTCTCTCGAGCTAAACTCTCCACCCCTCGAACCCCTGCCAAAATTCTACCCCTCGAACCCCTGCCAAAATTCTACCTCTCGAACCCCTGTTAAACTTTAACCCCTCAAACCCTGCTAAAAAGTACCCCTCGAACCCCTGTCCTCGAACCCCTGCTAAAACCTTTACCTCTCAAACCCCTATCCTCGAACCCCTATCCTCGAACCCCTGTCCTCGAACCTCTACTGAAACTCCTGCCCTCGAAACCCTACTAAACAGTACCTCTCGAACCCCTGCTAAACCTCTACCTCTCGAACCCCTGTCCTCAAACCCCTGCTAAACCTTTACCTCTCGAACCCCTGCCCTCGAACCCCTTCTGAAAAATCACCTCTTGAACCCACTGAAAACCTTTACCTCTCGAACCACTGAATATTTCACCCCTCGAATTACAGAAAATTTCACTCCTTGAACTACTGAAAGGCTTCACCCCTTGAACTAGTATCACTGAAACCTTTACCTCTCGAATATGTACCCCTCGAACTTTACCCCTCGAACTAGTATCACCGAAACCTTTACCCCTCAAATATGTACCCCTCAAATATGTACCCCTCGAACCTTACCCCTCGAACTAGTATCACTAAAACCTCTACCCCTCGAATATGTACCCCTCGAACTAGTATCACTGAAACCTTTACCCCTCGAATATGTACCCCTCGAACCTTACCACTCGAACTAGTATCACTGAAACCTTAAATATGTACCCCTCGAACTAGTATCACCGAAACATTTACCTCTCGAATATGTACCCCTCGAACCTTACCCCTCGAACTAGTATCACTGAAACCTTTACCCCTCGAATATGTACCCCTCGAACTAGTATCACTGAAACCTTTACCCCTCGAATATGTACCCCTCAAACTAGTATCACTGGAACCTTTACCTCTCGAATATGTACCCCTCGAACCTTACCCCTCGAACTAGTAATACTGAAACCTTTACCTCTCGAACCTTACCCCTCAAACTAGTGCCACTAGAACCTTACCTCTTGAACCTCCTACCCAACTACTTGAACTGTAAGTACTCGAACCCCTGTCCTCAAAACCCTAATACTCGAACCTTTTTACTCGATACTCTAGCCATGAGAGAGAGATATGAAGGTTACACTCAAATGAATGGTATTTACTGACTGTTGAATTAAGTGTGTATTTTTTCATACTATACTAGATTATCGTGAAACTGAACTCCTGAACTGCTCTAATATTTTTTGTGAAAGACCGGCTTGTACTTTATCATGCCGTGTCAAACTTGAATCATATACTGCTCTGATGACCGGCTTGTACTTTATCTTGCCATGTCAAACTTGAATTACCTGCTATCTGATTACCTGTCTGTGAATTTTGTAGGCCCCGACGCAATTGTAGTTTGGTCGAAGTCGGCGGGGAACGGTACTGATCGGACCGTCTGATTAGACCGGCTACACGTGAAGTTTGGTATGCTAGTATAACCACATGACTGATACGAGCTCGTAACTGAACACCAGCATGAATGGGAAAGTGAATTCTGAACTGATAGCTTTAGGGCATCACTGACTGGGTTATGTCGTGTATGTTAGTCACTGTTTCCATATAGGCACTTGGCAGCAACTCGACATTAACCACCCGTATCCTTTTACTATGTCCTAGGACATACATGGCTAGTTGTTTATTGTTAATTGTTATTCTGTGATCACTAAAACTCAACTGGGTAAATACTGGCGATGGAACCTCACTAAGAAAAGAGCTTACCCTAGTTAAATAAACCTTTTTCAGGTAAAGAAGAACTGTAAGAGAACAGCACTTTGATGTCTTTACTTCTTTTGAGAAAGATCCTTGATGAATCTTAACATGAATTTTGAATCTGTAAAGAAAACTTTTGATTGTGTAACAGTTAGGTAAAACTTCCATTTAACATTTGTAATAATACTGTTACTGTAATAGTAAAGTTAGGTTTTTGTTTTTTTTAATCTAAATCGCTTCCGCATAAATTTTACCTACTCATTACTGTTAGCATTTTCGGTAGCACGCCCAGACCCGACCCAACACTTGCGTTTGGGTTTGGGGGTGTTACAACTTGTGCAATTAAATCTTGTGAGTAAGGATCATTCACATGAATATCTTCTACTTGTAACATTCACAGTGGTAGTGTTCACTCTTCTTTCCAACATTATTGCTGAACTTCTTGCTACAGATTAGCAGGCTCTCTATTGCTTCCACTTAGACTCACTTACACTAGATATGCTCCATCAATTATTTCTTCACCCTGTTGTATGTTGTCTATCCCTGAACCCAACTGACAGCCCGCCAAAGCCAGATTTCTTTCCAAAGCCGGATTCCTGGAGAGTGCATTAGCTGCAGCATTAGTCTTCTCAGCCTTATATTGAATTTAAAAATCCAACCCTAAGAGTTTAGTCATCCATTTCTATTGCAAAGCTGAAGTCAGTTGCTTCCTAACTCTATTTGAACCCATTCTTCTGTAATAGCTTGTGTAGTGGCTTGCAAATACCTCAATAACTAGCCACAAATCTCGTATAATATCCTGCTAAACCAAGGAATCCCCTCAATTGCTTCACAGTTTTTGGTTCATGCCACTGCATAATGCAATCTACTTTTTCTTTCTCCATTTTCACTCCACTACCAGAGATCACATGACAAAGATATTCTACCCTATCTTGAGCAAAAACACATTTCAAAAGTTTGGCAAATAACTGATGTTCTCTTAAGATTTACAAAACCAAAGACATATGTTGTTTATAGGTTTCCATAGAATCACTGTAAGCTAAAATGTCATAAAAAATACCATAACACATTTACTCAAATATTGATGAAAAATATTATTCATAAGAGCCTGAAATGTTGCAGGGGTATTTGTTAAGCCAAAAGGCATAACTACAAATTCATAATGACCATGGTGGGTCTGAAAAGTTGTTTTCTCCATATCCTTTTCTGACCCTAATCTGATGATAACCTGCCATCAAATATAATTTGGAATAAGTCTTTGATCCATGAAGTTCATCTAACAATTCATCTATTACAGGGATTGGAAACCTATCTTTAATTAACAATACATTAAACTCCCCATAGTCAATACATAGCCTCCATGTAGCATCCTTCTTCGTCACCAAAATCATTGGAGATGAATATGGACTGAACTGACTTGAATTACTTGACTGGCAAACATCTCTGCCACTTGTTTCTCAATATCAGTATTGTAAGCATGAGGATATCTATAAGGTTTTGTTTAAATGGTTGAGCATCGGGTTTCAAAACAAGCATATGATCAACATGTCTCTCAAGTGGCAGATGCTTGTGAAGTAAAAAAATGTCAGTATAGAGTTGAAGAACCTGTTTGATGTCTTCAGGAACTGATATTTCTTCCAGCTCTCTCTTAGTATTCTCTAGGGCTAACAGTTCTTCTTCTATCTTGCCAGCAAAGTAGTGTCTCTGCCTATTTTAACAATGATTATCCTCATCCATTTCTTGCATCTTTTTCTTCATGTACTCATACTAATCAGGTTCCCTGCAAAACCTCATATCACACTATTCAAGTTCTTTTTTCCCTTGTAGCATCCAATGGTATCCACTGTTGTAAACTGACACATTCTAAGCCTTGAAATCAAATGTGATTGGACTGAAGCAAGTCATCCAATCCACACCTAAAATCATATCAACCCCACCCAACAAACTTGAGTACATTTGTAAGCACCATAAACCTTGCTTCCATCAGCCACTATTACCACAAATGGGTTAGTTCTTTCCACATTTAGATCAGCCCATTTAAGAATCTCAGGATCTAGGAAACTGTTGGTATAGTCAGTATCTAGCATAATACTGACCCTCCTTCCCTGCAACCCGAATAAGTTTATGGTGTTATGTTTGGAACCATTACCCACTGTCTTGAGAGTTATCTCATTCATCCCTTCCACTACATCAGTGTTTATCTCTTCAGTTTCCTCAACTAAAATCTCACCAGGTTCCAAAGAAACTACAAAAAAAAAATATGATTAACATGTTTGAATTTGCACATATTCCCAGGGTTGTACTTATCACCACATTTATAACACGGATTGCTTTCCCTTCTGTACTGAGTTTCCTGTAGACTAATCCGTTTAAACCTCTCATTATCCCCTACTCAATCAACCTAATTACCCTTCCAGTAGTTACTTTTGTCAGACACAGGCTTATGAGAAATAGAAATGGGTTTAATACTTAAAGAATTAGGCATCTGTGAAACTTATCCCTTAGTCTTCTTGTTCATCAATTCCAAGTTCAACTCCTACAGCATCGCATTCTCTATGGTTTCATGCAATGACTCAGGCTTAAAATTTTCATTATAGGCATTAATTCCTCGTTTAGTTCACTCACAAAGCTTGATATAAAATATTGCTCAGACTGATTAGGATGTTTTGCAAAGTTTTCCTGATAAGACCTGAAAGAGCCTACCTGATACAACTTGTTAAATTCCTCTATTCTATCTCGGCCACCAACTTCAGAAAATCTTTTAACAACAGCATCACTAAAATCACTCTAATTTTCTTCTCACCGTTATACCAAATTCCGGCTCTGCATCCAAATAAATCTTTATAGCTTATACCCGTTGTGGATCAGAGATTTTATAGTAATCGAAAAACTTACTGCATTTTCTTAACCAATCCTTAGGTTTATCCCCGGTAAACACAACCAGCTCAATTTTAGGTTGATTCATTCCAGTACTAAGGCCAAATTTACCCCTCCAATCATCATTATCACGTTCCGAACTCTAGGATTTTTAATAACATGCACATTTACTCTAACTGTACTAATTCCAGGACTAACATCATTAACAGATTTAGATCGATAACTACCTCTATTGGAGTTCTCCTCTACAGTAGATCGTGGAACTCCTTTGTTTGAGTTTTCTCCATCAATTCCTTGTGCTTATCCTTGAAGTTCTCCTCTGCATTAGATCGTGGAACTCCTTTGTTTGAGGATTGCATCATCGACTCAAACTTCTGGTTCAGATTTGATTTCACATCCTTGATAGCTCCTTCCAGCTCACTCTGCCTTTTGTAGCTCAGCTCTAACGATTTCTTTATCTCTATATTTGTTCCAACCAATCAAGCTTCCAAATCCTTCACATGGTTCTCCAATGCCTTGAATCTTGTGGTGTCCGCCATTGTTGTCGAGGAATCACTGATTTGATACCATATGTGATGAACAAACTAATTGAATTGAAACTGACCAAATTGTACAAGAGTTTAGGAGAGAAAAAGAAAGGTGCCATAGCAAGCTCTAAGAGACATTTTCACAATAATCGACAAAGATACCTACCCATCTCTAATCCTCCTATTTTTAATGCCAAGTTTTTAAATCTATTTGCCACCAAAATCTGTTGTAACGGCAATGGAAGCATGGTGAATTCCCAGCCTTAGCTCAGTAAATGTGAGCTCTTCTACCAATTTGCTTAGCTTTACCGGTTTGGGATTAAAACAAAGTCAAAAGACTTATTTACCCTCCATGTTCATGCCACGATCATTGATCCTTCCCTGTCCTTTTCCACAGCCATGAATTTCCCCAATCTATCACTGATCCTCTTTGCCGTGTGCTCGTTCATGTAAAAGGTTAGAATCCATAAACCAAATCCTAGAAAGGCGTGGTGTCAAAAATCATCTTTGAGGGAATCATATCTGGATATGGTTCTCGTAAAACCAGTAAGTATTTGTCAAATAACTAGGGCTCTTTATCAAGAAGCCTAGCTTTTTCAATTTCATTGTCTAACTGGAACAAGATTATGTTGTCACAAAGTGCCCTGTTTTTAAGGGAGGATTTGATGCTCCATTGCCCTTTGAGAAGTCATGTCGCCTGTTCGTGCGGGATCTTTCTTGGGGCCAAAATTCTTCCAACGAGCATGAATATGAAATCATCATCCTCCGATCTCTTTGCGTGTTGTACCTATTTTTGAATGGTTACTGCAACTTGAATTAGTTACTGTAATCAACTTGAATTGGTTACTGCACTTCCAAGAAGGCTTAGATCCTTAGGGAAGAAGAAAACTCTCCCTATGCCTAGAGAGAGAAATTTCACAAAAAGATACCCCATAGACGGAGTTTACTTTCAAATTAAGCAGTTAAAAATCTTTTAAAAGTAAATAACTCATTCACTCAATTTCATACCCCACATTTTAACTTGCAAACAAATTAACATTTAAAACATAGTAAATCAAAAGAATTACTATATCAATTATCAAGCAAACCAAACACTTTGTACTCGAGACCGAAACTTTTTAACTCCATCTAATTATCTATGTGCGATTGAAGTGCGAAACACACACTGGGATAAAATTTTAGCTCATCTTCCTTCTTCCTCTCTGATAACGGTCATCTTCATTACTCCGGCCGCCGTCCATGGCGGCTCCAATGCCAAACCCCTTGCCTGAGATCCCTGCTAACAAAAGTTTCTTGCAAGCTCTCAGCTCCAAACCTTCCCCGCTCTTCTCCTCTCTCCCTGACACACCAAATCTCCACCCAATTACAGAATTTAAGGGCAAGATTGCCTACATCCTTCCTCCGGAGGAAGGCGACATTCTAGCATCGCATTATCAGAATGCTCTGGTTGGAAAATTTAATCGTGGAAAACCCCCAATGGAAACCTTACTCTTGGCTTTCAAATCAATTGGATTAAAATCCAAATTCTAACTTGGCTCTATTGACTATCGCCATGTTCTTATCCGTTTTCAGGAAAGCGAGGACTACCAACGGTGCTGGATGAAAGGCCAATGGATGATTCAAGGAGCATCTATGAAGGTCCAAAAGTGGTCTCCAGATTTCTCATCAACTGTGGAATCCTCCATTGTTCCTGCCTGGGTAACAGTACATAAATTGCCTATTCATTTTTATAATACTTCTGCAATAATAGGAATTAGCAGCCAGATAGGTAGGTACCTTAAGATGGATGCAGCCACTAGTGCTTTAACCAGACCCTCCGCCATAAAAGTATGTGTAGAGGTTGATCTTTTATCCCAGCTCCCATCTTCTATTGTGGTAGGAATCGGAAATAAGGCTGCAGAGTATCCAATTGAGTATGATGATCTACCAACTTATTGCACACATTGCAAGATAATTGGACACAGTCACGCAAATTGTAATTTTCTACATCCAGAGTTGAGGAAAAAGAAAACCAGTAAACATGAAGCTAGTGAACAAAGGCCAGTACATGTTTACACCCAGAAAGTCATAGAATCCCTCCCCAAAGATACACTTAATGTAGAGGGATCCTCAACTCTATCTGTTTCACAAAAAGAAAAGGATTTTCAAAACCAAAAAATGGCTTCAGGCTCTACACAAGATAATAACTTTAACACTTCTACTGTGAGTCATAAGAAGAGAAATGTCCCTTTCTACTCTCTGGATGACATATCCAAACCAATTACCACATGTTTCTGGAGAAAAAAGAGTCAACAATCGGACCTAAATCCTATCAGGGAAGACTTAACAAAAAAGAACATGATTACTATATCAAATGCCTTTCAATCTTTGGATGACTTACAGGATGATCAGGTAGATGAAGTTGTTGAGATTTTCCACGAGTCTCTGGAATCATAGGAAGTTAATGTGCAAACCACTTCTGAGGAGAATTTAATTCCATCTATAGCAAGGGAGCCTGTTCCTCAGAATACACAACCTCCACCGAGCTGAAAATCACCCCAGCTACCAAGCCTCCAGTCAACTGCAACAAGCTCGGAAAAGATGATCAGGCCAGTGATCAGGTTAGTGATCCTAAACTATCTGAATTGATTTCAAAAGTAGAACATACTCCTTAGGCAAGGGTTAGTAACACTGAAGAGTTATCTACCCTGGATAACATGGATAACATGGAAAAAACACGGGCAAATCCGGAAACAAAAGTAAAAACTCTGTCACAACAATTAGGAATCTAAGATCATCTCAAAAAGAAACCCCTACTGTTTTAAAATGATTAAACACACCATAATAGGGAACATATTAGTCTGGAATGTTCGAGGTTATGGAACTTCAATAGATAGATTAAAGGCTTTAAAATCTAAACATAACATAGACTTATTATGTTTAATAGAACCTTGGCATGATAAACAAAATTTAAATACCTTGATGCATGTCCTAGGTTTTAAATATGCCCTTCCTGCTCAGAATGCTAAGATCTGGATTTTATGGAATCATGTTTTTAGTATAACTAATATACGGGAGTCTGATCAATTTTTACAAGTTCAAATTTCCGATATTGCCACCTCTGTTAGCTGGAACTATTTTTTCATATACGCTAGTGTAAGTAGACAAACTAGGGAGGCATTATGGAATGATCTACAGACCCCAATACATGTCCCCTCCATTTATATCGGTGATTTTAACATTGTGTCATCTGTAACTGAGTATAAAGGTAGGAAATCCACTCCTAAAAAGAGCATGAAACAGTTCAATGGTTTTATAAACAATATGGACCTTCATGAAATACCTACTGTAGGGAACTCCTTCACCTGGAGCAATAATAGATTCAGAGACAAATGCAAAGACTTAACTTTTCAGAGATTAGATAGGGGCATTGCCACTTTAGAATGGTTATAACTCTTTCCTAATAGTTCCATTCAAGTTTTAAACAGAATGACATCTGACCATTCCCCTCTATTTTTATCAGTTCAATCAGCTGAAGAACAAGTTCCTAGGCCTTTTAGGTATCAAGAAATGTGGTCAAATAGAGAAGAATTTAAGGCCCTAGTAATCTCTAACTGGAATCTAGTCTCTCATTTCTGTGGAATGCATAAGTTAGTTTTTAAATTAAAGAGGCTAAAGATGGAAATTAAACAATGGAACAACTCTCATTTTAGTAATGTTAATAATAATTTGCTGCAATCTGAAAACACTGTAAATGATCTGGAAATCTCTTTCCAGCAAACACAGGATGAAACTATTCTGGCTGAATTACTTAAAGCACAGGACATACTGATGAGAGCCCAAAAAGAAAAAAATATTTTCTTGCACCAAAAGGCTAGATTAAATTGGTTAAAACATGGAGATGCAAACACTAGCTACTTTCACCAATCCATTAGGGAAAAGAGAGTAAAATCAAGAATTAGTAAAATTAAGGATGGTAGTGGGAATTGGATAACAGAACCACATCTAATTAAAGAAGAAGGTGTGAGATTTTATAAGGAATTACTTAATGAAGAGACTCCTCAAAAAATGGGAACTTACCTACAGCACTTTTTAAAAGAAATCCCTAGGGTCATCACTGATCAACATAATCTCAACTTACTGTCACCTTTTAATATTCAGGAACTTAAATTTGTAGTATTTGATCTTAATAAATCCAATGCCCCAGGACCTGATGGATATTCTGGTGCTTTTTACATTTCCTTTTGGGATACAATTAAAGTTGATCTATTAGATGCAGCAAATGACTTTCTAACTAATGGTAATATCCCCAAGGCTATCTCTAGCACCTGGCTGACCTTAATACCCAAAAAACAAATACCAATCACTTTCTCTGACTTCAGGCCCATTAGTCTATCCAATTTTGTAAATAAAGTTTTCTCAAAGATGTTAATGGAAAGGATTAGACCTCTAATGACATTACTAATATCACCTGAACAGAGTGCCTTCATAAAGGGTAGGGATATATCTAATAATGTCATATAGATGTAAGAAATGACCAAAATTCTGTCTAGAAAATCGCAGGTTTCTAATCTCATAATTAAGTTAGACATGCAAAAGGCTTTTGATAGGGTCTCATGGTTTTTTCTGAATTCAATATTACTCCAGTTTGGTTTTCATGGTAAATTTGTGCACCGTATCATGCATAATATTGTTGCAGCTCACTTTTCAGTTTTAATAAATGGCATAACTTCAGGTTTCTTTGCCTCCTCTAGGGGTATTAAACAGGGAGATCCACTTTCTCCATTTCTTTACAATATTTTGTCTGAAGCTTTTTCCAGAGGCTTAAAAAAACTTTTTAGTGTTGGATACCTACAACATTTTTCACTCCCAAGGTCCTGTCCAGCTGTGTCTCACCTGATGTATGCAGATGACACAGCTGTCTTCCTGAACACTAATCCAACCAATCTGAAAATATTTTAAAAAAAATTTGAGAGCTTATGAGCAAACATCAGGTCAAAAAGTTAACTTTGCTAAATCAGAATTTTATGTTGCCTCAAAAACAAGTGCTACTACTGCTCAATCTGTTGGTAGAATATTAGGAATGGTGAGAGGCTCTTTTCCTTTCAAGTACCTAGGTGTTCCTATTTTTCCAGGTCGTAATCTACAGATTCATTACTATCCTATTTTGGAAATAATGGAAAATTGTATTAACAATTGGAAGAACATATGGCTAAGCTATGCAGGCAAAATCATTTTAATTAACCACAGTTTTCTTTCAATCCCCACACATATGTTTGCAGTTTTAAGTCCCCCGAAGATAGTCTTAAAAAATGGAAAAACTTGCTTCAGGTCTTTTCTGGGGGAACTCTGAAAACATAGTTAGGAAAAAGTGGAGATCCTGGAAAAATATGAGCCTACCCGTAGATGAAAATGGAATTGGTTTTAGAGATCTTAATGCTATAGTTGACTCCTTTTCCTGCAAATTATGGTGGAAACTGCAAACAAATAACACTCAATGGTCTGCTCATTTATGGTCACTCCCTGCTACTTACAAGAAATCCCATATCTGGAACAGAATCTGTAAGATTACACCTAAGGCCAACAACCATACTAGAGTTATTGTTGTTATTGGAGAATGTTCCTTTTGGAATGCTAATTGGAAAGGAGATGGTTCTTTGTGTTATGAATGGCCCCAGGAGTTGGATTTTCCTTTTGAGGATATTTCCCTAAGGTCATTCATAACTAACAGAGTCTCAATCCTTCCAATCCTGGAGCCTTATTTGGCTACCAACACTCTCAACATTTTGCAGGATGTTCAATTGGTCTACCCCCACGCAGATAGGCTAGTCTGGATCCCAACATCCGATGGAAATTTCACTATCAGTTCTACATACCAATGTTTCAGACAAAAAAAAGCTACCATCAGACACATAATCAAGGTATGGTCTCCTTTCATCCCTAAAAAGATATTAGTCCTAATGTGGAGAGCTTTAAATGGTATCCTTCCATTTGATAATATTCTGTGTAAGTTTGGTTTTTATATAGCTTCCATGTATCCTCTTTGCAAAAATCACTCGGACTCCCTGGATCATTTTTTTAACTCCTGTCCTTCATCTGTTGCAATATGGTACAGAGTTAATAATCTTATACACTTCCCACACACAGGTTTTGGTAATCTGAAGAGTAGAGTAGACTTCTATCTCTCATTTAAGCCTGACTCTAAGATCCAGTCTAATCTGATTACTGCTGCACTGTTAATCACTACATGGTCTCTTTGGATAATCAGAAACAAAATCATTTTCGACAATATAACTTTCTCAGAGGATGCATGTTTCCAGGAGGTTAAACAATTGATTTACCTTATTTTTTCAGCTCACAATTTGAAAGGTAATATAGATAAACATAAGCATCTGATCCAACAAAGAATCATCCCCAAAATCCTTCCAAAACAGAAAAAACGGATTACTGTGGTTAACTGGTGTAAACCACTAAAAGGTTACAAAATAAATACAGATGCTACATGGAAACCTAGTGGTCTATCTTCTTCCGCAGTCATAGTAAGGGATTGGAAGGGGGCAGTGATTAAAATGAGAATTCACATCTTTCATTCTCCTTCCTCATTACATGCAGAACTTTTTTCCATTTAATGCGGATATGACTTGTGCTCAGAATTGGAACTGAACTATTGTGTTATTGAGTCTGACTGTTTACTGGCAGTAAAAGGAATTCAGAAACCTACGACATGTCAGTGGAGAGTGTTCTCTATTTGCAGCAATCTAAATGCTAAGCATTTAGTTTACCCGATCCAACACACTCCCCGGGAAGCTAACACCGTAGCTGATTTTTTGGCTAAATATGCTTTGGATAATAACTTATAGGGAGATCTACATATAGATAATGCTCCTTGTTTTCTTAGGGGACTTTTTCATTTAGACAACAAAAATTTCCCTGGAGTCAGAATTGGCTCTCATCTAGGAGAGTAATTAGACTTATACTTTGGATATGTCCTTTGGCTCTCTCTTCCTGTTGCTCTCTGTCTCTGCCACGATTTTTCTCCACATCTACTCATATCATCATCTTATAATCCATTTCGAAAAGATACTGCTGTTTTGCTCTCTTCTAATTGCAGGTTTGAAGATGTTACTATGCGAAGATAATACTGTTTGTATTGCTGTGGAAGCGCATTTGCACCTGGACTTCTCAGGCTGGAAGACCGCTTCTCTTCCCCCACCCAAATTTCTTTTTTTTTATCCACACAGGGTTTACACCTTCTATTCTTTCTTGACTGCTTATCATTGACAAACTGGGGTTTCGATTTCTCGACTCCTCGACCTGTTCGTGATACACCAGTCTACAGGAATCATAGGAAACACGGGTTACACCTCGGTTGCTTTTTTAAGGTATTTTTAGCTTAGAATAGGTGTATTCTCCGCTTTTGGTAGCAAGAGCCTTATTGCTACAAGAGCTTCTTCGGGCTCTTGGATCATCTTAAGGATAACCTTTTGTAATTTTCAATTTCATCTCGCGCCATTTTTTGGCAAAAACTTTTATGGTTTGGGGAGCCTAATATATTTCCCCCCATCCTCGGATGGCTTAAATTAAAAAAAACACTTTGTACTCATTAGAAGAAAATTTAGGCCAAAATTTAGGATACATTATGGGAAAATTCACATGTCTTCTTTTAAAATTCTCATCTTAATTTTTTTTAATAAACTAGTGAAGTTTCACCGCGTGTTGCGCGGTATTATTAATTTAAATAATAAAATTAATTTTTATATACTTTTTATGTCTTAAATTTAAATTATAAATAAAAAAAATTTACTTAAAATTTTAAATTTTAGTCATCTAAGGAATATTTTATGAGTTATGAAGCAATGGCAGAAACCATATCAATATATTAGGGGGGCAAGTTAGTGCATTATAGAGATGAAGAGTTCTATATCGGTCTATCAACACAAATGCCATATCATGGCCATCACTGCTTGAAATTCATTGTCACTAGTCAACGGTCATGTTGTGCGAGATGGTGATAGTTTTCCATAGTACTGTTGATGTATGAATGAGTACTCAAGAAAATTGTTTACTCTGTCTCATTTGTAACTGCTTAACTTATGGTCAATTCTTACATGATGTGTTTTATCACAAAATCCAATTTGTATATAATTATTACGGTTAAATGCTTTTCTAACCCTACCTTTAGGTTGAAACTGCCAATATAACCCTGTAAAATCAAAAAGTGCCAAACTAACCCTAAATTTATGATAAATTGGGCCAATATAACATTCCGGACAAATTTCGGTGTTGATTCACCTATTTAGCCATTGATCAAACTAGAAAAGACAAATTTAACCTTCGACATTTCATCTTATTTTTTCCCCGTTTTATCCTTTCTATTACCACCACCACCTCCCTCTACCAGCCCCCACCACCCTCCCCCACCACTACCACCCGCCCCCACCACTACCACCCGCCAAACCCTCCGC
This sequence comes from Rubia yunnanensis, assembly GCA_037428765.1. Taxonomy (NCBI): domain Eukaryota; kingdom Viridiplantae; phylum Streptophyta; class Magnoliopsida; order Gentianales; family Rubiaceae; genus Rubia; species Rubia yunnanensis. The sequence goes on along the minus strand of CM075061.1, from coordinate 112,311,496 downwards.
CGGAGATCCTTCACCACGGCCAAATCATATCCAAGTCAGTATACTTACGGCAAATAAAAATTCAAAACCTATGAGACCAACTCAGATGATGAAACACAACACAAAAGCTCAACCTGTCCACTCATCACTCTTGGTGAAGCCAATGCCAATAATAAGGTTCGAAGATTGTTAATACCAGAATTTTCTATATACCTACAGATGATCCCCTCGTGTCCAGTATACTTCCGGACCTGCAAGACAGGCAGACTAACTTCAGACAGGTGCAGGGCCGTGCCTGCTCCAACGCTCAGGTCAGCCATGAACGTCATAAGGGAGAATATCTTAGATAAATAGTGAATAGATTGCAAGTTACCTTTTCCGAACGTGCTCCCTCCTTGTTTTATGTGTTTGGCGACTGATGGGACTCATTCTGTACGCCAGGTCCCATCAAGATGGATCTGTTGAGGCCTCTCTCGGGTTTCTCTCATGACTTTGGGCTGAGCAACCCAAAGTTGGGCTATAAGGCATGTACTTTATCAAGTCCCCCCAGCCCAAGACTCAACCGGCAGGGCCAAGTCTGAGGCATTGGGCTAAACCTCTTACCTTGGCCCCGCAGAGGTGTTAACCCTCTAACCTGGCACGTTGTAGGCAGCCTGCCTGCTCTCTGTAAGCTACGAGCTGCCTCTTTTGGTGGGAAAGTTGGAAGTTTCCAAGTTTGAACCGTCCAGCTCGTGTGGCAGTAGTTTCATTCAAGCCGGTTTTGGGGGGTTACTCTACATGTCTAGATTTACACCCCGCATCTTCCTCTCTCCCATTTCTGTATACATGCCCTTAATTTTCACTTTTTCCCGAGACGTTTATCATCACACCTCAACCACTCTGTCTCCCAAGATATTTATTGGGCCTGTCAGACTCTTTTTTTTCTCTTCAAATTCCCACTACTTTAGATTCCTTCTCCTTTTGTTGTTCCCTCTACTTGATCCACTTTCAACTTTTTGGCCGACTTTTCAGTCCTTTTCAGGCACCCTCTTTTTTCTTTCTCTCCGCCTTTCATTTTTACTATCATGGTTTCGACAGTCGGCCCTCCCAAAGAGGATTCATACTGTGACACCACTAACCTCGAGTTTCATTCGGACTGCCGTATGATCGAGGATGCCTTTAATGCCAATGAGATCACCTTCTATTATATTTGCAATTACATCGCGCTACTAGACTTCAACTAGATCGTATTGGACTCTCCCTCGTGTATATTGCAGTTTACATGGAAACCCTAGAGCATTGCTTCCTTAGGTTCCCCATTTCTCTTTTTTTTCCAGGTCGTGTTAGCCTATTATGAACTGAGCCTGACTGACCTTCCTCATAACTCTATCCGGATCCTCCTGGGCTTTGAGATTCTATGCCTCCTTCTTCACATCGAACCTAGTATCCCCTTTTTTGCGTCTTCTGCCAACCTACAAGGATGCCTCCCAATTGGACCTTTCTTAAGTTTAGTCACGATGCTTACAAATTTTTGACTGACTTCCCCACCCGTGTTGACTAGAAACAACAGTTCATCTTTGTGGATGAAACCCTAATTGTAGGTTTGGAGGGTACCCCGCCGGGTCTCGAACTTGGCCCGGAAAAGGGGAATAGATCTCGACCTAGCAACGCAGAGGTGGCTGAATGACAGCCCTTAATTTCTCATCTCGAGGCGGTGACAGTGAGTTTGAACGCCTCCTACAAGACTTCGCCATGTGGGCTATCGGCCTCCCCTATCTGCCAGTTGGCATAGCCCCTGGCGAGGGGCCCTCTGATCTGAGTGGTACAGGCTTACATTTTCCTTTACCTGGCTGTTTCTCTTTCCTTCTCTCCATCTCACTTTTTCTTCTCTTTTTTATTTATTTTATCATTCGTGTTTAGACCTTCTTTCTTCTTTTTGCAGAGATGTCTGTTGCACTTTTTAGGAGATCTATCAAGGATTCCTCGTCGGGTTTCCAGTTCATGCATCCTACCTGCCAATGAGGAGACTGCTCGCGTTCTAGATCATAAGGTGATGACTATCAATGTGTCTAACACTGAGGTCTCTAAACAGGAGCCCCTTTGGAAGAGGACACGCTGGTCTTCTAAGAGGAGCATCGAGAAGGGGGAAACCATCACTACCTTTAAGGCGATTCCTGAAGAAGTTCCTGAGACCCCAGCCACCCAGACTGCTGCCCAACCCCAGGATGTTACCCTCAGGGCTCTACCTGTCCAGGCGGTTCCCTTTTCACCTTTGTTCACTCGTGGCTCTTCTTCTCAGACCAACTCCGTGTTGGCTCCCCTACGTACTGTTACAACTTGGACTGAGTTCATCTCCCATGTTCTCCCCATTCCTCACTTCAACGCTTGGCTTCAGGAGAGATCTCTGAATGTGGCTGGGACAAACTCTCTAGCTGACCGTTCTGCTTCAGCTGTCCTTGTGGTATGTTCTTTACTCTCTGTTGGTCACTCTTCTTTTGTTTTCTTTGTGTTGCTAAGTTTGTAACTTTTCTTGGCTTTTTTAGCATTTTGGCACCGCTCGAGCCGTGCAAGAAGAGTTGTTCAATAGGCAGGCAGAGAAAAATGAGCTCAAACACGAGCTTGCCTCCTTGAAGGTTAAGGTCTAGCGTGTCGCTAAGGAGGAGCAATACCTCAAGCTGGAGAGGGGGGTTATTGGCTCTCTGCAGACTTCCCTGACTCGTGCTAAGGCTAAGATCGGTGAGTTGGAGGCTTTCTACCACTTGGCATTCACTCGTGGTTCCCTGAGCATTTACTCTCGCATTGTACAGAGTAACAGGGCCTTTGAAATGATAAGTGATGCTCTGATGAAGGCCATCCAGTTCTACTCCACGAACGAGGATGCGGATAAGGAGGCACTGCCGGCTGGGCTTGGTGATACTTTTGTTCCCCTTTGCGAGCATAGGTTCACTGAGTACTTCACCCAGCTGGACCCTGGCATGACACTAGCTGAGCTAGAGAATTTGGACCCAGACAACACTTCTACTAAGTCGAATACGCATTCTACCAGCGGTCCGCACCAAGCTGCCAATGTAGGGAACTAGGTTGGGGAGAGGGCTCAAGCTGCAGATGGTGCAAACATTGAAGCAACTTTTAAGGGTGAAGCCCAGGTCATGGCGGGGGGTCAGGCTGAGACTGGTGGTGATGTTGTTAAGCCCTGAGGGCTTTGTAATTTAAATTTCTTTTGATGGTGTTTGTATTTCCCCTGTTGAGGGATGATACTATACTACTTTTGCTGTTATTTTTTCTGGGGTGTGAATTTCCTTGATGAACTTCTGGGGGTTGGGTATCCCCCCCTTTTAAGTTGCAAACTTGATTTCTCCTTTCATGTTTGCTTCTGTTCTTTTTTCTGCATTGATCTTAACTTATTGCATTTCTCAACTTCATGTTCAGCTTGTCTTTATCTGATAATTGATGGGATTCTTGTATGCTAGTCGCGGTTGTGGCTAACACTTTTTTTCTTCTTTGCTGCTATTTTGAAACTGGCCTGTCTTTTTGTTGATTGTCGGTTGCTAGAGTACTAGACTTGCCGGAATACATCTTTTTTTACTTGTTCTTGATTCATGGTTTTCCTGGCTATTGGAGCCAGGATTGCGGCTTTTCTCAATGGTTCTTGTTGCGGTCATAGTTAGATCTCTCTGCTTACTTGCCCCTGGCTATCAAATTTCCTAGTTGTTAGGACTGAGATTGCTGCTTTTAGCCTAGGTCAGCTCATTTTTCAACAACTCTTGTTGTGGTCGAAGAATAATCCTATTGCTTGCTTTCCCCTGGATAGCAATTTTTCTAGCTGTTAGAGCCAGGATTACCACTTTTAACCAGGGTCAGCCCATTTTTCAACAACTCTAGCTGTGGCCGAAGATATATCAAATTGCCTACTTGCCCCTGGCTATCAATTTTCCTGGCTTTCGGAGCTAGGATTACCACTTTTAGCTAGGGTCGGCCCATTTTTTGACGGCTCTGGCTATGGAAAAAGATACATCTCATTGCCTGCTTGCCCCTGGCTAGCAATTTTCCTAACAGAGCCAGGGTCAGCCCATTTTTCAATGGCTCTGGCTGTGATCGAAGATATATAATATTACATGTTTGCCCCTGCCTAGCAATTTTCCTGGCTGCCGGAGCCAAGATTGCCACTTTTACCCAAGGTTGGCTCATTTTTCGACTGCTTTGGCTGTGACCGGAGTTGAATCTTTTCTCCTATTCATCCTTGGCTGGTAATCTTCTTGGCTGTCAGAGTCAGGATTGCCACTTTTTGCTAGGGTTGGCTCATTTTACACGCACTTTTGGCTACTTCTTCCTTTGCATTCAAAGTTGGCGAAATAACAAAAAAGGGGCCAGGACACAAGTTGGGATTCCCTTCAGATCACTCCCCTTATGGGCTTACAAAACACTTGATCTCCTCAGGAATCACCACCTTGCCTGCCCGTAAAAATCATCATGTTTGTCTGCAGGTGCCGAGTGCAAAATCATATTTCATTACTTATTCATAGTACCTTCTAAGGTGAATGATGTTCCAAGTGTGTGGGATCGGCCTATCATCAAGTGCTTCCAGCTTGTAAGCTCTTTTACCCAACACTTCAACCACCATGTACAAGCCTTCCCATTCCGTATCCAGCTTCTTCTGTCCCTGGACTCTGCTCGCTTCCTTTTTTCTTAGCGCCAGGTCTCCCACCTTTAAAAATCTTGGCCTGACCTTGTTGCCATAATGTTGCTCCATTCACGCCTTGTACGCGGCCTCCTTCAGCGAAGCTTTGTCCCTGAGTTCATTTATCTCCTCTAGGTTTTCCCTGATTTCTTGGTTGTTTTCTTCTTGGCTTATTTGCTCGACTACCCTTCTGCTGGGCACAGCGACTTCTTGTGGGATGTGGCCTCCGTCCCAAAGCACAACTTGTAATGGGATTCCCCCGTAGCTGTTCTGAGTGTGGTCCTGTATGCCCATAGTACACTTGGCAGTTCTTCCTCATATTCTCCCTCTGCTTGTCCCAGCCTTCTCTTTAAGCCTTGTACTATCATTTTTCGTCACCTATGTCTGCCCATTTTCCTGTGGATGTGCCACTAACGTGAACTACTGCCTTATGTTTAGGCCCGCACACCAAGATTTGAAAGGCTCGTTGGCAAAATGTTTTCCATAGTCGCTTATGATCACTTGGGAATGCTGAACTTTCACACTATGTTTCTCCAAGCAAAGTTCATGATCTTTTTTCCTGTCACTCTCACTATAGCCCCTGTTTCCACACATTTTGTGAAGTAATTTATTGCTACCACCAAAAACCTTTTCTTCCATGTTGCCTCCGGGAACGGCCCAGCGATATCATTCCCCCATTTGGAAAAGAGCCAGGGTGATCTTATGCTGGTCATCCACTCTGCAGGGAGCCTCTGTACCATGTCATGCTCCTGGCACCTATGACATTTCTTGACCAAATTTTTCGCATCCGCCCTCATGGTTGGCCAGTAATATCCTGCTCGCATAACCCGCATCGCAACTGTCCTTAGTCCCTGATGAGTTTTGCAACATCTCTCATGTATTCGCGGAGGACTGTGTGTACCAGCTTGGGCTCTGCACATCTGAGCCATGGTTCAGCGTATCATTTTTTTGTATAGAAAATCGTTTTCAAAGCAAATTGTAGTGCATTCCTCTTGATTGTCCCCGCCTCCTTATCATCTTTCGATAGTATCCCATATTTCAGGTAAACTCGAAGGGGGTTCATCCAATTGGGTACCGCATCCAGTATTGTCGCCACCATGCTCGTGTTCGTTGACCTGCTCATTAACTCCTCAACCAACATAGACTTAGTCAAGTGGGCATGTGTTGAGGATGCTAACTTGCTAAGTGCGTCAGCCCTTATGTTCTGGGACCTTGGAACCCTGGTGATATCAAATTCCTCAAACTCATATGCCATGCTCTTGACCTTGCCTCTGTATTTCATCATCGTTGGCTCTCTGGCAGCGTACTGCCCATTGTATTGGTTAGCCACTAGCAGAGAGTCTCCATAGGCTTACAACTTCTTCATTTCTAACTTCCTGTCTATCTCCATGCCTGCTATCACTGACTCATACTCAGCCTCATTATTTGACGCCGGAAATTTAAAACACGGGGCGTAAGTTGCCTCCACGCCCTCTAGATCTGATGTCACTAGGCCTTCTCCTGCACCTTCCACTCCGGATGCTCCATCCACATATAGCTTCCACACGTTAGGCCCTGTCAGGCAGCCTAAGATCATCGCCTTCATCTGGTTTTGCGCCTCTTCTGGTGCTTTCATTTTTTTTCTTCCCTGGTCATTTCTGCTAAGAAGTCTGTCATTACCTGCCCCTTCATTACTCTCCTTGGGGCATATTCACTAGCATGTTCTCCCAGCTCTACTGCCCACTTCATTAGTCTTCCCGAAGCCTCCAATTTGGTAAGTATTTCCTTCAACGGCTTATTGGTGAGTACTACCATAGGGTGTGTTTGAAAGTACTGCATGAGCCTCCTTGCAGCATGGACCATCGACAACGCTAACTTCTCCTGGTTCGTATACCCTCACTCCGACCCCCGCAGGGCCCTGCTCAAAAAATACATTGGTTGTTGTATCCTATTTTCTTCCTTTACCAGCACCCCGCTGATTGCTTCCTTGCTGGCTGCCACATACAAATACAGGGTTTCCCCCTTGTTTGGACTAGTCAATGTGGGAAAATCCTTCAGGTAGGTTTTAAGCTCCTTAAACGCTTTTTCCTCGAGTTCTCCCCACTATATTTCCCCCTTCTTGTCTACACATCCTTTCAAGGTTTTGAAGAAAGAGAGTGCTCTCTCTGTTGCCCAGGACATGAAACGATTCACGGCTGCCAACTTCCCTCTCAAAACTGGTCATTGTATCATGTTTTCTTCCTTTACCAGCACCCCGCTGATTGCTTCCTCCCTGGATGCCACATACAAATACAAGGTTTCCCCATTATTTGGACTAGTCAACATGGGAAAATCTATCAGGTTGGTTTTAAGCTCCTAAAATGCTTTTTCCCCGAGTTCTCCCCATTGTATTTCCTTCTTCTTGTCTACACAACCTTTCAAGGTTTTGAAGAAAGAGAGTGCACTCTCTGCCACCCGGGACATAAAATGATTCATGGCTGCCAGCTTCTCATTCAGGCTCTATATCCCCTTCACCGTGCTAAGTGACTTCATTTCCATAATTGCTTTAACTTTCTTCGGGTTTGCTCTCAGCCCCTCGTTTGACACCATGTGCCTTGGGAACTTTCCTTCTCCTATGCCAAACTAACATTTGGCTGGGTTCAGCCTCAGCCCTGTCTCCCTGAAGTGCACTAGTGTTTCCCTAACATTCTCCAGGAAAGTCTTGTACTGGCTGCTCTTTATGAACATGTTATCCGCATAAACCTCCAAGTTCCTTCCATTTTACTTCTGAAAAATCTTATCCACCACCCTATGATAGGTGGCACAAATGGCATCATCCGATAGCCAAAGGCTCCCGACTCAGCAATAAAAGTAGTTTTTTCTATGTCGCTCTCTAGCATGGGGATTTGGTGATACCCCTTACATGCATCAAGAAAACATTTAATTAGATAACTGGAAAGAGCATCTACCTTTTGGTCTATAACCAGCAGCAAGTAGCAATCCTCGAGATAGGCCTTGTTCAGATCTATGTACTCCACACACATCCTCCAGTTACCATCCGCCTTTTTCACCAACACCGGGTTGGCCAACCAAATCAGGTAGGAGATTTCTTTCAGGATCCCCGATGCGACCACCTGGCTCACCTCTTTGTTTACTTCCTCGTTTCTCTCCCTGCAGAGCATCCTTCTCTTCTGTTTCATCGACTTATGGGATGGGTCCACTTTCAGCTCATGGCAGCCCACATCTTTGTTTCCTTTATAACCTTTATCAGCTCACTCTTCACTTCAGGAGGGAGCGCTACCCCTACCTACACTGTCTGGTCTCCATTTATCTTTGTTGCTGCTACCCCTACCCGCACTGTCTGATCTCCGTTGGCTGCAATTTCCGCTTCGTGTTCTCATCTAACTTCTCAAAACAACTCCAATACATAATTTCCTTCAAGCTTTTGCTATCTACATATGCCCGGTGGATTCTCTTGTTCATTACCCTTACATTATCACCACGGCATCTCCTCCTGCTGGCTTGTCAGGTATGGGGTTATTGGAGTCAGACGTTATTGCTTTGCTTGTCCCCAACTTCCTGTCTTCTGGCGTCGGCTGCAGCATCTATCTAAACCAAGCCATTTGCTGGGACTCTGTTCTGGCTCCAACGCTCTCTTCTATGATGGCATATGTGTCTGTTACTATGGATGGCTTGCTGTCTTCGGTCGGGGAGTCCTCCCTTTTCCTTTTTCCATGTTCCTCACTCGCTTCAGCTCTGGCAACCTCATTGCCCCTCTCTCGCATGTGCTCCATGTCAGGGCTCCTGGCTCTACTGTCTCCCTCCTGTCTTTGGGTCCTCTGTACTTATTTTTACCCTACCAGGTAACCTTGTTGTGGGCCTTTGCGCTCTTTGCCAGGTGAGCGAGCTCGCCGCTCCGGACACAGTCCTCAATGTTGTGCATCAGATGGATGCTATCATTTATGTCATTGCCATGATCATCATGGTAATCACAAATTTGGGATTTGTTCCTCTTCTTGGGGTTTTTCTTCATCCTTGGTGGCACATCCGGTATACCTTTCCCTGCGTATAGGGCAAAGATTTCTTTAGGTGTTTTGATGAGCAGTGTAAAGACCCTTTCAGACTTGTTGAACCTGCTGGGAAAAAGCTGGGTACCCATCTTGGCCCCTACTTTCTCTACCTTTCCGTCTGTCTCAATCCTCTGTTAACCCTAGCCGCCTTGTGTTTTTTTCTCCTCTTGTCAGCCATGTCTTCCCTGTTAAAGTTCCCTACTCTCTTCATCAGCTCGTTGATTATTCTTGGTGGATCCAAGGTGCAGTCACTCAGCAATAGTTCATGCCTTGGGTCATTTATGAATGCGTCCATGAAGAACTGGATGCTCCTTTCTTCTACCTGATTAGCCTCGTTATTGAAATGCTCTCAAGACGCTGAGAGTGTCTCTGCTAGCTTATGCCTGATTGCTAACAGCACATAGCACGTCTTCTAAAATTTCTTCCTCTGCGTGAAGCGTGCCAAGAACATCCGTTCCAACTGACTGAAGTTGTCAGTCGCCTCATCCTCCAGGTTCTAAAACCACACCCTGGTTGTCGATGCCAGGGTGGTTGCAAACACTTTGCACCAAATGGCCTACGGTATTGCAAAGGTAGTATATTGGTATAGAATATGTGCAAGTGGTCCTCCAGATCTGCCTCGCCATTATAATGCCCCAAGTTTATCGGTATCTTCAACTTTGGGTCGACCGTGAACATCTTAATCCTCCTGGTGAAGGGAGAACCTATGCTCTCCTTCTTTGCTTCCTACTCTAGCTCTCTGTCCAGGGCTTCCCCCTATCGCATTCTTTCACCCTCGGTAGTGTCACATAGCCTTCCCACCACTCACGGTCTTCTGCAGACTCTCCTTCTCCAGCTGGCTCTTTCCTTCTGAAGTGGGCCTTACTCCAGCCTGTCTCTGAGCCCTTCTCCTTCCGGTAAGGTCCCCCATTATAAGCTTCTTATTCGGGGAACTTCTGTGTTGGCTGCAAATCCGCACCTCTCAGCATTGTCTCTCAATTCTGACAGTTTTCTATGTTCTTCATCCTCCTTAGCATCTTATTCTAAGATGCTAGAACGCCTGAATCACCTCCAAGTTATTTTCTAGCCGTTGAAGATAATTGGTGCCTCTCTCCTGTCGACGTTAACGTCAGGACGAGTCCTCCTCCAGATGTGTCATGTCTTCCACTACTACATGTTTGAACAGATTTCCTATTGGTTGTGCCTGCTCCGACGCTCTGGTCAGCCATGAACGTCATGGGGAAAATATCTTAGATGAATAGTGAATAGATTGTAAGTTACCTTTTCCGAACATGCTCCCTCCTTGTTTTATGTGTTGTGGTGGCTGATGAGACTCCTTCCGTACGTCAGGTCCCATCAGCCACTTGCTGGATCCATTGGGGTCTCTCTCAGGTTTCTCTCATGACTTTGGCAGAGCAGCCCAAAGTTTGGCCATAAGGCCTGTACGTTATCAAATATTCAAGCCTGGAACGAGCAAGAGCTTTTGTTACCTACAAAAGGTACCAATTACCAACATTGACTTTTACATTTCATATAAGAAGCAACATAGATCCCTTAATACACATACAAATCGAAGACATAGCAAAACAAAGAATGGACAATGGACATCATATACTGGAAACAACCATCTACTAATAATTATCAAGGCAAAAGTACACCTAGATCTATAATCAGCAACAATTCTAGAATATATCATGTCCAGCTTCTTATATGGGGCACGTCTTGAAGCTGAACTCCACACTCACTCTGCTGGGGCTGGGTGGGCCATGGCGGTGGGAGAAGTAGGCGGAGATGTTAGGTGGAGCGCCTTGAGATGTCAATTATTGCTAAAGCGTAGTGGTTTGTATGTCAATTATTGCAGAGGAGGAAGAACGGCGGGTTTTCTCAATAATGTGTTTCTGGAAAATAGAAGAAAAATGGAAAAGGAAAAAGAGAAGGAAGGGTTAGATTTGTTTTTTCAATTTTTTTCTTTTTTTAAAATTTGGGGATAAAATGGTACTTTCCTTGTTTTCCGGTAAAAATTCTCGTTGACAATCGAAGTCAACATATTCCAGGGTTATATATGCACATACTTCATAAAGTTAGGGTTATTTTGGCACTTTCTGATTTTACAAGGTTATATTGGCACTTTCAGCTAAAGTCAGGGTTATTATAGCACTTTCATCGTGTAAAATATTTTTATATTTTTGTAACATGTATTTACAATAGTATCTTTTTTTATACGCCATTACAGAAGTAACTAAAATTATTGATGAGAGATATTATTAGATTCATCGTAACTTGTATTTTTTAAATGGCATATATTTATATGACATTATTATACGTAATAAATTTTACTTACTATAACAATTTTTTTTATTTAAGTACAAGTTTGATGGAGAGTATAAAGAGTAAATAATAATTTATTGCTTGAAAAAATAAATAAAAAGAAAATTGATTTGTTTTTAAAATTTAAAACATTAGTCCAACCAAAGCCCAAATTTACTCAAGGACCAAAGGTTTCATTAATTTGTTTTGATTTTCAGCAATTAGGCTACACAAGTTAGGCCCAACATTTCTCTTCAAAAATTGAATTGAATAACTAGGAAGTAATTGGAATTTGGGTTTTATTCGTCTTCTATCGTCAAGAAAATTGTGTTAAGGGATCAAGTATGTGGGGTGATAGTCCAATATCATCTTGACATGTGTATGTAGATTGAGAAGTTAAGAGCATCCACAATGGTAGTAGACTTAATGAGCGCTTCTTAATTGTCACATAATAAATTTTGATAAAAATTAGTAGGTAAAAATAAACTATCAACAATGGTAGTGGACCTAGAGAGCACTTCTTAGGCACTTCTTTTTAATTTCAAATTATAATTATTAAAAATATAAAACAAGTCATGTTAAATGATATTCATTTATTGGTTGGTATTTGCACAAACAAAGAGGTATCAACTCCTTAACTAAAAAATAGCAACTTATTAAGAAGTGGTCCTTAAAACACCACACTGGTAATCCTTAAATAAAGAGTGCTCCTTATTAAGAAAAGTTTGTTTAAGGAGCTACCATTGTGGATGCTCTAAAAGGTAGTTTTTGATTTCTTATTTCTTTTCTCTTTTTTTTCTTAAACTATTTGACACTTAGATACTATTGGACCATCACTCCAACATACTTAATCCCCTAATATAAAAAATTTTTGTTCTGGCGTGTTTCATCTTTTACGTCTTTTTTGCCTGCACCGCTGCATCTCAATTCCGGCGAAGACAAACTCTCCCTTTCTCCGACCCCCACAAATAACTTGGCCTTCTAGACGGTGAAATAATCACCGGGGTGGAGCTCTAACCAATGTTAACTAGCTGGTGCTAAAGGAGTGGGAAAATCCATATGCCTTCTTTTGAAATTCTCATTTTAATTTTTTTTAAAATAAACTAGTGAAGTTTCACAGCACGTTGCACGGTATTGTTAATTAAAAAATTAGAATTATTTTTTATGTATTTTTATGTCTTGCATTTAAATTAGAAATAAAGAAATTTATTTAAAATTTTAAAGTTCAGTCATCTAAGAATTATTGTATGAGTTATGAAGCAATGGCAGAACCAGATCAATATATTAGGGGACGAGTTAGTGCGTAATAATTTTTTTATTCAAGATTATAGAGACGAAGAGTTCTATATCAGTCTATCAACTCATATGTCATATCAAGGCCATCATTGCCTCAAAATTCATAGTCACTAATCAACGGTCACGTTGTGCGAGATGGTGATAGTCTTCCATAATTTGGTTGATCTATGAATGAGTACTCAACAGAATTGTTTACTCCGTCTCATTTGTAACTGCTTAATTTATGGTCAATTCTTACATGATGTTTTTTTATATAAACTCACGTGAGTGAGGGGGTATATATTAGGCTTCCCAGGCCTTTCAAAAATAGAAGTCCAGTACGTGTAAACGATAGTGGAAGCTAATTACAAGCTAATGTTTATCCAAAACCTTCATCTAAAAAACCCTATCTCAATGAAGGAGTTGGCCCTATATCCCATTCGAGGACTAATTATAGCCTTACACATTCTTGCCTCCACACCCCAGTGTCGACAAGAAGAGGTGACCTTCCATAGAGTCCCCTTGTAATTATCTTCCCCCGAAGATAACTACTGATATTCATAGACTCCGTGCAGCTGGAACTCCATCTGTCCCTCTCTTCTGTACCTTTCATATAGGCTTCAAAGTCCCTCCCTTCTCCATCTGAAACAAAAAATTACAGCCAGCAGAAAATAGTTCGAGATGATAAAGAGATCCAACTCAATTCATTCGTTTCTGATGGTACATAATCAAACAGAATGTTCCAGTGGCAAAGTATAATCGCATTGTTCTTATCCAACAGAAAAACTGACATACATCAGGAATCCAAAAATTGCATGAAACGACTAAATTATTCTAATAGAAGGTAAACCTTGTTTATCTGCAATTATTATAGCTTTCAACTCTCTCGGTAACTGAGTATAGCATTTGAAAGTGTTTACCTGATTTGAGCTGGCTATTTTAGCTAGAAAATCTGCTGCTCCATTGGCTTCTCTATAGATATGATTTATAGAGACTTTAATCTTTTTCATTAGTTCCCAGATTATCCTAACTTCCTCAATAATGTTCCAGTGAGGCGGGATTTGTCTGCTTACGACCTTAACGAGCATTTGATTGTCACTTTCAATCTGTAGTTTATTAATACCCATGGAGATTACCAACTGTAAACCTGATCTGACTGCCCCTGTTTCAGCATGAAGGGGAGAGGGGCTGCTTATCTTCTGAGCATCAGCTATTAATATGTTACCTTCAGAGTCTCTTATAATTATTCCAATTCCAGCCTTATCTGAATTCTTCCATGAACCATCTGTATTTAATTTATGGAGGGGTGGTGATGGAGCTTTCCAGGTAACACTGACAGGGTTACCAAGTTCTATTTGATTGTTCATTAGTAACCTTGGCAAAGCATTAGATAAATCCCATTTGAAGTTTAGCTTGTAGGCTAACAAAATATCATTGAAAAGGTGTAAAGTTCTCCTAAACATCTTTATGATGTTAGGTCTTACACTTTCATGATAGTGTTTGTTCCTAAAACACCATAAATCCATACTACTAAAGAGGGGATAATATGAACCAGTTTCTTATGATCTGGAAAATTATTGCAATTCCATTCATGGAAATATCTATCCCACAGATATGGAGTATGCTTTGTTGGAACATTGAAGACAGTATCTATCCATGTCCATAGTTTTCTAAATTTTGTGCAAGAATTAAAACTATGGTGTATACTCTCTTCATCTCCTAAACAAAAATAACAAATGGATGGTAGATTGAAAGATAGATCCTCTAATACATCAGGAAGGGGAATTAATCTGTTAAGTATTTTCCAGTTCATAAAACATACTTTTCTAGGCATAATTGAGGGCCATACATGTTTTAAGGAGTTTACACTTGTTCTCTTCTTTCTGATAAGTTCATAAGCACTTTTCAAAGTGAACTTTCCATTTTCAGTAGGTTTCCATATTATAACATCCTCATATTCAGGAAAAGTGGTTTGATCTTTGTCCAGTTCAGTAATTATGTAATCTGGGAAATGATGTTTCAGCTGGTTGATATATACTTGTCTATTAGCAGGTTATTGTATAGTTTTCAAAGATCATCAGATGAACTCTCAGAGGTAAGGTATTACGCCCCCCTCTTTTTCTGTATCTTTCAATTTAATTAATAAACGGGTAGGGGTCTGCCAAACCCCCCACCATCACAGGTGGATTTATCTAAAAAAAATACTTGTCTATTAGTTAAAAATTCACCAACTGTTAAGTCAGGGAAAGGATTGATTCGACTATTGTCCCATAGTCTATACAGTGGACCACAAGTTGACCAACCAGAGTCCCAGAAAGAAACTTCCCCTTTCCCTACTTGTATTTTGGAATTCATAATGGCTATTTCTTGAATGTCTTTGATTCTCTTCCAGGTTTTGGAAGTTTTGTGGTGATCTGGAATTGACCATATAAATTGTAACCAAAGAGATCTTCCCACTTGTAGCTTCCACCATAATTTAATGGAGAAGCTTTGAACCAAAGTCTCAATATTTTTAAAACCTAGGTCATTTTCTTCTAATGGATAACATAAACTTGGATAAGCCCTCCAAACTCTCTTCCTTTGTGAGGGTTCTGAGTTGAAGGCCCATAAGAACTTTCCAAGAATTTTATGAATTACATCAATAATGTGTTTAGTAGGTTTTAAAACTGTGATCTGATGTATTGGAATAGATGACAATTATGCTTAATCAGAATTATTTTTCCAGCTTGAGATAGAAGTTTATTTTGCCAACTATTTATTCTTGACTGTATTGATGATATAATGCTTGAGAAGTAGACATTTTTATTCCTACCAATGTAAACTGGGCAGCCTAGGTATTTAAAGGGAAAATTGCCTTGTAACATTCATGTTGAACTTTTAATATCACCAATTGTCCTGGGTGGGTAGTGTTTTGCAATATAAAAGGAGGATTTTTCAAAGTTAATCTTTTGGCCTGTAGCCATTTCATAGGATTGTAGAAAACAATTTAGTGTTTTAAGTCCTGATTTGGAATAATTCATCAATATTACAGTATCATCTGCAAAAGATAGATGAGAGATCTTCTTAATTGGATCAGGAAGCTTATAGAATTTTAGGTTTGAGTACTGAAACAGAAAATTTATGTTCCTTGAAAAAGCTTCTGTCATTAAGATGAATAGAAGTGGAGATAAAGGGTCTCCTTGCTTTAACCCCCTAGTTGCTTGGAAGAAACCATATGATGAACCATTTATCAAGATGGAGAAAAGGTTGATCTTAAGTTTTTCATTATTAGGTCAATTATTTGGATTGAGAAACCCAACTGACCTAATAACTTGGACAAAAAGGTCCAAGAGACTTTATCAAATGCTTTCATCATATCAAGCTTTATGATCATGTTAAAACCTTTGGTTTTAGTATTAATGAAAGAGGCAAGTTCCTGCATTAGAAGAATATTTTCTGAAATATCCCTTCCTGAGATAAATGTTGTTTGTTCTGGGCTTATTATGGCATCCATAATTGGCTTTGGCCTTTCAGAGATGATTTTGGTTAGTATTTTATTAATAAAATTACAAAGACTAATTGGTCTGTAGTCTTTGAAGGATGAACAAACCTCTTTTTTAGGTATGAGGATGATTAAAGTGGCTGAAATTGATTTTGGAATGTTGGCTGACATAAAGAGTTCATGTATAGCATATAGGACATCTGTACTTATGATGTGCCAGCATTTTTGATAGAAAAAACCTGAAAAACTATCCGACCCTGAAGCTGAATGTCCATCCATTGTTTTAACTATGTTAGTCAATTCTTCCATTGTTACAAGTTTAGTGAGGTCATAGTTCATTTCTTCAGTAATTTGCTTTGGAATATTTTCTAATAACCAAGCAGTGTTAATTCCAGAAAGATCTTTGAACTCTTCCTGTAATAAATTTGAGAAGTATTTAACACCCTCTTCTGCAATTTCCTCTTGTGTATTTAAATTTATACCATCTTCAGTTTTAACTGAAATTATGGATTGTCTTTTATGCTTAGATTTAACTTTTTGATGGTAAAATTTTGTATTTTGATCTCCATCTTTTAGCCATTTTACTCTTGATTTCTGCCTCTAGTAAATTTCCTGATTCTTCAGTGCCAAAATTAACTTTGCTTTTGTTTATTTAAGTGTTCCAAGTTAGCTTGTGTTTCATTTTGTTGGAGGACAGATTCTGCTTCATGAAGATCTTCTTCACAAACTTTGACTGTATCAAAGATATTTCCAAAGGTGTGTTTATTCCAGAATTTAAGAGCATTTTTCAAGTTTTTTAGCTTGAACAAGAAATTTCCAATTCCCAGTTGATTAGAGGGGATGTTCCATGAATCTTCTACAATCTTCATAAAAGTTGGATGATTTATCCAACATTCTTGGAACCTGAAGGGGGTTGGTTTATTAAATATTTTAGTTTCACCTATGGTAAATAGTAAGGGGGAATGGTCTGATTGCCCTCTTGCAAATGTTTTAATGCCAGATTCCCTAAACAAGTCCCACCACATATTGTTAGATAACCCTCGGTCTAACCTTTTTCAAACCCTTCCTTTGGATCTCATACCTGTCCAAGTAAAAATTGATCCAGATGTTGGAATTGTAGACATATTGGCTTTTTCTGCAAATTATTAAAATTTTGAATACTTTTTGTTTCAGGCTAGATTGACCCAGATATTCTTCTGTGGAACTTATGACATTAAAATCTCCTATTAAGCTTAACGGTGAATTGTTATGGTTCAGAATTTGTTTCCACAATTTATTTCTTTCAGTTACAGTATGCTTGGCATAAATGAAACCTGTGAAACAATCTTGTGTTAACAAATGATTTTTGAATTAGGTTAATATCATTTGCTCATCCACTGAGATGATCTTCATTTTAATTGAATCATCCCAGAGAATCCAAATTTTACATTTTGGATCTGAGAAATGATGTTCAAAATGAGTCTGGAAGGCTACTTTCTTGATGGAGTTGGATTCCAACACTGGCTCGATTATGGTTAGGATATTGATTTGATGTCTTTTTTTAATGTCTTTCAACCTATTTATAGTAGCAGAATTGCCCACTCCCCTAGCATTCCATACGCATATTTTCAAACCTATCATTGAGATGATTTGTTATGTGTCGACGCTGAACAGGTAAGGACTCTTCTGTTCTTATTTATGTCATGGTTATCCAAAACATCCTCTGAATTTATTAAAAGGTTGAAGTTATTCTGTGATTCCTTTAGAGTGGCTTTAGAGTGTTCAATATCATCTACTGACAGAGAGTCAAGAGTTGGCGTTAAACTTTTGTTGAGTTTGGAGTTGGAAGATAGAAGTGGAAAGTTCCCTCCGTTTATTTCTATGAAAGATTCTTCATTGTTTTCTGTTTCAACCGTAGCATTGTTTGACTCAGAAATAAGGTTATTTGTTTGGTGATCCTTATGAGTCTTATTAGGGATAGTTTCTGATAAAGGGGGTGAAGTTGATGTCTTGTATGGATTTTCAACAATATGATTATTGCTGCTCATATGATCATTAACAGTTAATGGAACTGTTTTTTTCATATGTAGACCATGAAGGTTTAAAGGAGGGTCAGAATCTGAGTTCAAATTTTCAGTAGAAGCTTCACTACATACAGGTAAATTGTTTACTGAAATATTAGCATCATGTTCCATAATGAGTACTTCTGTATCAGTAATGTTTATATTATGAACAACATGATCGGTACTCGGATTATCTTGTGGTGAGTTCCCTGCATTCACATTTTCAATATATTGAGTGTTCAAGAAAGGAACCTGGGAACCTTGACCAAGGTTCGAGACTTCAGAATTTGTAGTATTTTCTTGATTTGTCTCATGTACCCCTTTCTAAACTTCTTTATGAGCAGGGGTATTGTTGCTTTTGGTTTACCCCTTGTTAAAAGTAGCTTTAGTAACCTGCAGTTCAGTGTTAGCTTTGTTCTTGCTAACAGGTACATATATTTTTACCTTAGAAGTTAAACCTGAAGAGGAAGATTTTGTGCCATTACCAGTAGGCCTTCTCTGTTCACCTTTTGTGTCATTACCTGTATTGATGGAAGGCCTCCAGGCAGGAAGTGTTGACTGGCTTTGGTCATTCCTACAAGAGGTGATAGAGTGTCCTAACTTAAGACATTTAGCACAGTATTCAGGCATACCCTCGTATTCTAAATGTTGCCAGAATCCTACACCTCTATACTCTATCCAGATCCTTTCCAATTGTATTTTTGTGATATCTATTTCCACACAAACCCTAACTACATGTGGTCTGGATCGACTCAACGTAGCTTTATCTACCTTTACTGGTTTTCCTATAATATTACCCAACGACAGCAATACCCATTCATCAAAGAATTGTTGAGGGAGACCATACATAGCAATCCATACAGAGCATATAGGAGAATCCGCATTTGGGGAAAAGTTAGGTTCCCATTTGGAAATTCTAAGTGAATATGAACCAAAGTTTCATACCTTGTGAAGCCAGGATCGATAGTAATCCTCCTGCAAGGAGAAACGAATCAGTACCTGACGATTGTCTAAAAGCGAGATATCCGTGTGACCTTTGAAATTGGCAGTTTGGAAGTCCCTTCGGAGACGATCCAGCTGCGGTCTGCTCCGAGCAAATTTTCCGATCAGGGTTAGCCATAATAAAAATGTTTTACCTTACATGATGTATTTTATCACAAAATTCAATTCGTATATAAATATTAAAATGATTAGGTAAAATATTTTTATATTTTTTGTAACATGTATTTACAATAGTATATTTTTTATACACCATTACACATGTAACTAAAATTATCGATGAGATATGATTAGATTTATCGTAACTTGTATTTTCAAAATGGCATATATTTTATAGACATTATTATACGTAATAAATTTTACTTACTATAATATTTTTTTTATTTAATTACAAGTTTGATGGAGAGTATAAAGAGTAAATAATAATTTATTGCTTGAAAAAATAAATAAAAAGAAAATTAATTTTTTAAAAAATTAAAAATATTAGTCCCGCCAAAGTCCAAATTTACTCAAGTACCAAAAGTTTCATTTTAATTTGTTTTGATTTTCAGCAGTTGGGCTACACAAGTTAGGCCCAACATTTTTCTTCAAAAATGGAATTGGAAAACTAGGAAGTGATTGGAATTTGGGTTTTATTCGTATTCGGTTGTCTAGAAAATTGTGTTAGGGGATTTATTATGTGGGGGTGATAATTCAATAACATCTTGACATGTGTATGCGGATTGAGAAGTTAAGAGCACCCACAATAGTAATAGACTTAATGAGCGTTTCTTAATTGACATATAATGGATTTTGATTAAAACTAGTAGGTTAAAATAAACTATCAACAATGTTAGTGGACCTAAGGAGCACTTCTTATGCACTTCTTTTTTATTTTAAATTATAATTAATTAAAAATATAAAACAAGCCATGTTAAATGATATTCACTGATTGGTTGGTATTTGCACAAAGAAAGAGTTACAAACTCATTAACTAAGGAGCAACTCCTTATTAGAAGGTGGTCCTTAAAACTCCACAATGGTACTCCTTAAATAAGGTGTGCTCCTTATTAAGAAACGTTGGTTTAAGGAGCTACCATTGTGGATGCTCTAAAAGGTGGTTTTTGATTTCTTATTTCTTTTCTCATTTTTTTTCCTTAAACTATTTGACACTCATATACTATTGGACCATCACTCCAACATACTTAAGCCCCTAACATACAAATTGTTTTTTCCTTCCGTCTTTCATCTTCTATAGTCTTCTTCGCCTGCACCACTGCATCTCAATTCAGGCTAAGACAAACTCTCCCTTTCTCCAACCCCATTCAAAAAACTTGGCCTTCCAAACAGTGAAATAATCACGGGGCCGGAGCTCTAACCAATCTTAACCAGCCGGTGCTAAAGGAGTGGGAATGAAAGAGACTCTCATTGTCGTTAAAACTTAAGGGAGGCGGCCGCTCCGGCTCGAGCCCCCTAATTCCGCCATTGTTATGAAATGAAATAAAGAATTTAGTTAGAAATCAATAAATATTAAAGACAAAGTCTTGGAAGAGATCGTCATTTTATAGGTTTTTGGAAAGACGGGGTTTAATTAAAATAATAAAAAGGTAAAATGTTTTAGTTGCAATATTAAAAATTTATTATGTAACATGTAGTAGTTATAAAGTTTATGACCCGACTAGTGCAACCCAAATATTTTATCTTTATTTCTTCTAAATTGCAATTTAAACCCAAGTCTTACCATGACTTATGGAAAGACCGTCTTTCAAAAGACGGACTCAATAGTAAATACAATAAAAATGATTATTGTTTATAATATTTCATTCAAATTATTTTAAAAAAATTATTCATATGTTGGGATTTATTTTTATAAGGTTATCATATTTATATGTATTTTATTTCAATAAATAAAAGTAAATATCAAACGATCTTATTAGTCTCCCCCCCCCCCCAAATTATAAAATACCCTCATTTAACAGCTAGTTGGTCTAAAACAAGACCTTGTGATATATAAATACACACATATATATACATATATATATATATATATATATACACACATATTTCTATCAAAAGGGCTATATCATTGTATTAAAAAATTTGAACCTTTTGTTATTTATGATTATGTGCTTCTTTGGATATTTATGGTTTTAAATATATTTTTTAGAAGTTATATATTTTAACAAGTTATGATTATTATATAACATATAATAATATTGGTGTGTTATTTTTAGGCAACTTGGATTTAGGTTAGTATAAATGACTTCAATATCCCCGGTTGATACCACCAATATACCAACTCAGAAAGTAAAGAATTTCTATTATAATGTACTTGGGAAAACACATAGAATGATGTTTAAATGAATTTTTTTTCATCCACAAATAAGAAATTAATTACTCTCTCTAATAAGGTATGGGCCTAATGACTAAGGAACAAAGAATGGTGTAACAGAGTAAGTCACGACATACGTTGAACCATATAACGAGGGAATCAGCATGAGATGCGGTAAGATTTACTGTCATTCTTCTACTACATGCTACCATTGTGCCGGCCTGCCTAACCTTACTTAATCTGTTCTTGTAAGATTTTGAGTGGGTTTAGGAATGGGGCAGAGATTGTTCAGTTCATAAAAATATTGGATTGACACTAGTGTCGTCGATGGGGACGATACACTCAATTCCCACGCAACTCATACACCATGAAAGGAATGCCAAAAGCCTTCAAGAGAGATTTACGAAGCAATATCGTGCTGGAGGAAGTGACAGTACAAAAGGAGAGTTGTTCTTCACACGGGACCAACACCGGCTTTGAACTACAGCAGAATTTGCAAACGGAGGTGATGCAAAAACTAAAGGAAATTGAGGAAAGGGTAGAAGCTAGGGTGGCCCAGTACCATCGAAGCAGGACGCGCAACGTAAAGATGGCAAGTTGTTTGACGACTAAGAAGACCGCAGAACGAACACGAGAGAGAGAGAGTGTGGAGATGAAACCATTCGGAGTGCTGCAAAGCTTAGGTGAAGCTCTGCCACCTTCGGAAAGAAGCCTTTTACTACAACAAGGGAGTGAATGGCATGTTGCCTACGTACATAAAACATGGATGATGACACATAAAACCAAGCCAAGGCTCTGAGTGGGCCTCATTAAAGGAAGAGGGAATGGGCTCGTCATTCACCAGAAGGATACAGTTGTATGCGGTCGACCCTAAGCTAATGATACCACCCAGCCCGGGGCAATAAGCTAGCCTAGAAGACCACTTGCATATTTATTTCCACCAATGTGGCCACCTTAGCGATACCACAAGCCACCTGGTACAAAGTGTTTCCAGCCATGCTTACACCGGAGGCTGGGGTTTGGCTCAAGAATCTAGAGGTTGGAAGTATAGACAGCTTCATATAGCTAGAGCATAAGTTCCTAGCCTATCTCATGCAAAGGCGAATGTTCCAGAAAACCCAGACATAGTCGTTGGCGATCAAACAAAAACCAACTAAAACCATATCGGAGTATTGGGAAAGCTTCAACAATGAAGTGAATCAGGTGGAGGAAGGGAGCAACCAATTCCTCATGGATACGTTTGTGAAAGGCCTTAGGCATTAGTTGTTGCTGAGAGATTGCACTCTAAATCCTCTAATAACGATTGATGAGTTCATGAAAATGGTAAAGAACTTTAGCAGGGCGGATATAGTGAACAAGAGAAGAAAAGACATATAAGAAGACCTAGGGACATGAAGGAGTAAGGTAACTGGAAACAAGTTCAAGGTGAAAATAGAGCAAGGCGGGCCAAGCAGGCTGAAGTTTGAAAAGAAATTCACACCTCTTATTGAAACTCCAAAGCAGATCCTGGCCCTGGTGGTAGCGACAAACATACTGGAACCTGAACGAAAGATGAATTCAGGCCCCCATAAAAGGGACATGTCGCATTCTGCGAGTACCATGACGACCATAACCACGGTACAAATGATTATGTACATCTGAAGGAGTTCATCGAAGGCTGTGTCAGGAGCAGACATTTTGCACATTTGGCCAAGGACGCAGGGGCGTACAATAGGGCAACCTTCCATAGTTGGCCCGAGGCTAGCAGTCGAGCAGGAGCTTTACACTGGTCGTAAAGCGCTCGGAACAGAAGAAGTTCCCCAGACCAGGGGTGAGACTCAAACAAAAGGAAAGAAATAGCGAGGGCTGAGGTCAAGGAGGAAACATACAGAGGTAGTCTTTCCTTGATGATCATCATTGGAGGAACCGAAATGCATGGAGGGAGGACGAAGACCTGGAGAAAAATAGGTTGTAGGCTATTGCGTCCTCCTTGAACTTACCTCTGGCTGAAAACGTCCTTCGGCTTGGGCTCCCCTCTATGACCTACAAGACAGCTCGGATCTATGTCAGACAGGCCAGTGCTTTACTGTGCCTGCTCCGACCATCTTGTCAGAGGGAGCTTTCTAGGTTTTTCTGTATGAGTGTATTTTTTGTGTAATGAAAAACGTAGCTGGAAGAATGTACCCTTTCCATGTTATATGGTGTGTTGGTGGCTAAAATGACAGCCCGGGTCATGTCAGTTTTAGGTCCGTTGCTCACTTAGTTGTCCTCCAGTGGGCTTCTGTCTTTGGGTTGTAAACAGCCTAATGGGCTGTCAGACCCAAACCTTATTAAGTTCCCCCAGCCCGGGTCCCTGTTCTATTTGAACAGGGAGATAGGCTGGTTCTAGCTGCTATAGCCTACTTATCTACCTTCTCGCTTCCTGCTGCCTTTTAACTCATCTTTTGCGGGAAACGACTGTAGTAATTATTTGAAAAGCAACGTCTTTTCAATACCTATCAACTTGTTATTTGTTCCCTTAAGCCATATGCCTCGAACGTTGCCATGTTTCTTCTCTATCTGACGTCGTCGCACTACTTTTTTATGTTTCTTCGCCTATTTCCAAGGCAAGTCACTTATTCATCACGTCTGTTCCTTTTTCATGTATATATGCCCGAAATGCGGCAAAATAAAAGGAAGGAAAATCCATGGATCAAGATATTTAAATGAAAACTAGTTTGATTTACTATATATAGTTATGCATTGCAGAAGTAAGCCATTATCTCGGCAATAATGAGCTGCTCCATTTTTCCTATTGAGGCCGAACCTATTGTATTCGAGGAGTCAAGGATTTGCTGGGAATTCCGGATCGAAGAAGAGGTAGATCCAAATATGGTGCAGAAAAATCCAAATCGATATGAATGGAAGATGCCACGAGGTATTTGTGTAATGAAATATAGTCCACGGAATCGCAGCTGTTCCTTTTTCATGTATATATGCCCCTGATTTTGTAAGATTCTCCCACAGTCATATCCTTTTTTCGCCAATCCTTCCGCTTAGTCTCCTCTCTTCTCTTCCCCATCTTTCCCACCGTCCGCCTAGGTACCTTTCTTCTTCCTCCTTCATTTTCTTGCATTTCTCTACTATCTTTTTTTTCATTCAATATAGTGTCTACTGTTGGTCCTCCAAAAGCCCACTCTTACTGCGATGTTGTGAATGTCGGTACATTCAGCGACTTTGCGAGGTGGTACTTGCGGTCCGCGGAAAGAGATGCGATGGTCTCAACAATTGTATCATTCTATCAGGGTTGGGGGAGGGTGTTGGACGCCCCTCAGGGGATAATGGTTGTCTATCTGGAGACCATAAAAAATGGTGGTTTCCACTTCCCCCTATCTCGGTTCTATCAATCCATCCTAGGGTATTACGAGTTATGTTTGACTGACCTTCCCCCAAATTCCCTGACCATGCTCATGGGTTTCGAGATACTTTTCCTGGGCTCTGGCTTTACTCCTACAATCCCCCTTTTTAGAGTCTTCTGCACACCTGCTAAAATGCCTCTCGATTGGTACTATCTAAAATTTTTCCCTGATGGGTTCAAGTTGTTTGTTAATTTTCCTACCCGCGTTGAGTGAAAGAAACGCTTTGTCTTTGTGGATGAAGAGCTAGTAATGGGGCCGGAGATTATTACGGGCAATTTTTCGATGGGTCCTCTTAGGACGAGGACATTCGGAGATTCTTACGGGCCGTTCTTACGGACAGTCATCAGTTCACCTCCTTCCTGGAGGACTTATCAGTCAAGGTGGGTTTTGTCCTGCGCGACTCCATTCTACAAGCTATAGGACTCCCTTTCCTTCCAATTGGGATCGTACCTTGGGGTGGTCCTGGTGACCTCATGGGTATAGGGCTTTCAACCTTTGTCTTTCCATCTGTGTTGTTTATTTCATGCGCTGCTTCACCTAATCTTTTTTCCTTACTTGTTTCTTAACCTTTTTCCCGTTTATTTTGCTTCCAGACATGTCTATCGCAAACTTGATTGGAAACCTATCGCGTCTCTCTCACCGCAAAACTTCCATCCATACTACTCGCCAGATAGATTATGTTGAGGGGGAGGTGAACCGCCATGAGCCTATTATTACCATGTCTGATACTTCTTCTCCTATAGCCATATCTTTGGATCCTGAGGAAGATTAGCAGCTAGAGTACAAACGTTTTCGGTCTACTCGTCGATCTGTCGACGTTGTCCCAGAAACTCCTCTTGTCATGGTTTATCTGCCCTTACGGTCTCTTTGTTACCTGCTCCTGGTCCGCGCTCCCTGCCGCCTGTTCCTGCCAGGTTTACTCCTCCCAACCTGGGAGCATCTAGCTCTTGTGCTCCTCTTGGGCCTGAATCCACCTGCGGTCCATTCGCCCAATCTCCTAACCACTTCAATGCTTGGCTCCAGGATCGTGCACATTGATATTGTCGACTGACACATTTATGCCGCTCTTGAGGTTAGAATTGCATCCTTTTTTCCTAATTGCATTCCTTTCTATACTTGCCTTACTTCTCTGTTTGACGTGGCTCTGCTTTATGGCAATTTCTTTCTTTTTTTTCTCTCTATTGTAGCATTTGTGTGTTACCTTTGTCGTTCAGATGGAAATGGGATAGATGATTCACGTGCTGGCCGATGCTCAGCAGCGGGCTGAAGAAGATTTCAAGCTCATCGAGATAAGAGGAAGAAGGGAAGGTTTTCATTCATCAAAAACACTGCATTCGTACCACTCTGATTATTATTGATCACAGCCTTATGGCTTTATACCGCAAAGTAGAAAACAAAAAACAAAGTAAGCCAATCAGAGCATGACATGTGTCTTGGCTATATAACAAATCAGAAAGAAAACAAAACACAGTCCCTTGTTGTTGTTTTAAGATTTTCAAACTTAAAACTGAAGATGGCGCCAACTTTGAGCTGTAAACTTGCCGCCATTAGTTTCACCATTGCTTTGTGCACTGCTTCATCACGCTTGCACTGCTTCATCACCTTTGCACTGCTTCATCACCCCCTCCTCAAGCTCAGATGGGAGAGAACAAAAACTGAGCTAGGACAAATTGGCAAGAAAAGAGACAACAGGAAGGGATTTTGTAAGAACATCGGCCAGTTGCATCCGAGAATAAACAAATGAAGGAAGGAGAAAACCCTCAAGATAGTAGTCATGGACAAGGTGACAATCAATATCCAGATGCTTGGTTCATTCATGAAACACAGGATTGGCAGTGAGATGGAGAGCTGCCTGATTATCACAGAAGAGGGGAATTGGAAACTGTACCTGAAGATGGAGATCTCGAGCAATGTAATTGATCCATTTCAGCTCACATGAAGTCATGGAAAGACTCATATATTCAGCCTCAGCAGAGGACTTGGATATAGTTGATTGTTTCTTAGATTTCCAGGAGATCAACGCTGAACCTAAGAATACAGCATAGCCCGTTACTGATCTTCTTGAAACTTTGCAAGTTGACCAATTAGCATCACAATAAGCATGAAGCTTGAGATCATTAGCTGAAGAATAGAAAAGGCCATGATCTGGATGATGATGAAGGTAACGAACAATGTGCAAAGCTCCACTCAGGTGATGATGTGTGGGAGACTGCACAAACTGGCTCAGCTGATGAACAGCAAAAGTTATATCTGGCCTGGTGTAATTGAGATACAATAGTCTGCCTATGAGTCTTCGAAAAACACTGGGATTAGAAAGAGGAACTGAGTCTTCATCATGAATAGTCCAAGAACTAGGAAATGGTGTAGCTACAGGTTTACTGTGAAGAAGGCCACAATCAGTCACAATATCCTTGATATACTTTTGCTGATGAAGATGAATGCCAGAAGAGGATCTGTGTAACTCCAAGCCAAGAAAATAGTGAGCAGGACCAAGATCTTTGATGGTGAATATCTGATGTAAAGATGTCTTTACTGCAGTAATGGAAGCAAGAGAATTTCCCATGATGAGAACATCATCAACATAAACAACCAGAGCTAGGAAGGAAGAAGATGTGAATTACAAGAAAAGACAGTGATCATGATGAGATTGATTGAAGTTCAAGCTCAAAAGATGCTGTGTAAACTCCTTGTTCCACTGCCTGGAGGCTTGTTTCAGGCCATAGAGGCTCTTAGTTAGCTTGCAAACCAGATTTGATTCAGTGGCATGATATCCATCAGGAAGTTTCATGTATACTTCCTCTTCCAAATGTCCATACAGGAAAGCATTGTTGATGTCAAGTTGATGAATATGCCAGTGTGAAGATGAAGCTAGAGCAAGAAGAATTCTGATAGTGACTGCCTTAGCCACTGGTGAGAAAACTTCAAAGAAATCTATGCCTTCGATCTGATTGAAGCCTTTGGCAACTAGCCTAGCTTTGTGTTTAGCTAAGCTCCCATCTGCATTATACTTCAATTTATACACCCATTTTGAACCAATGGCCTTCTTCCCTGGTGGAAGCTTCACCAAATCCCATGTATGATTTTGCTCAAGGGCAGTGAGCTTCTCAGTCATAGCCTTAACCCATTCATGAGAATGCTTTGCTTGATGATAAGTGAATGGTTCCTGTACCTGTGAAGCATCAAGAATATGTGCAGAAATACTTAACTGAAGTTGAATAGAAGAAGATACAAAATCTTTGGCCCAAACAGGTGGCCTGATAACTCTAGTGTTGTGTTTTGCACCAGTGTCAGAAGGTGGAGAAGGAATAGAGAAAGGAAGTGTAGGATTGGAAGACTCTGAGAGATCAGAAGAAGCTGTGTCTGTGAATGGAAGAGGGAAAGAGAAAGGTAGTGATGATGAATAGGGAAAGATAGACTCATGGAAAACCACATCCCTGGATATGATCATCTTGTAATTCTGTAAATCAAATAGCTTATAAGCCTTTTGACCTAGTGGATAACCAAGGAATACACAAGGATATGCTCTCTCTGAAAACTTATCTTTGTGTGGAGATGTATTGGTTGCATAGACTAAACAACCAAAAGTTCTGAGCATTTGCAGATCAGGTTGTTCATGAAACAGCAGTTCAAAAGGTGTTTTCCATGAAAGAATAGGAATTGGTAGTCTATTGATCAGAAAAGTAGCAGTCAAAACTGCATCTCCCCAAAATGTTTTGGGTAAATTTGATTGGAAAAGAATGGCTCTAGCTATTTGCAAAAGATGCTGATGTTTTCTCTCCACTACACCATTCTGTTGTGGAGTATAAGGACATGATTTTTGATGTAATATACCTGAATCAGCAAACAATTGTTCACACTCAAGATTAACAAACTCACTTCCATTATCTTTTCTTACTGATTTGACTGAGGTATGAAACTGATTCTGAACCATGGCAAGAAACAGTTTGAGAATTGAAAACGCTTGATCTTTGGATTTTATCAGATAAGTCTATGTAGATCTAGTATAATCATCTACTACTGTTAAGAAATATTTGCAACCATTAATAGAACTGATCTTATAAGGCCCCCACAAATCCAAATGCAACAACATAAAGGCTAACTGAGTAAAACTAGTACTGAGTGAGAAAGGCAGTCTATGTTGTTTTGCCATAGGACAAACTGTACAAATACTATCAGTACTGGACAATGTAGCAGTTTCAGAAACATGTTTCATTACATCATTAGAAGGATGACCTAATCTAAGATGCCAAGAACGAAGAGATGGTGAATTCTGATTAGTAACAACTCCTATTACAGTGCTTTGGAATGGTTTTGAATGAAGTCTTTTCTTGATGATGTCTGGATGGAATGAATGACTGTCTAAAATGTATAGGCCATTTTCTTCTTTGATTGCTGCAAGGACTTTGTTAGTTCTGAGGTCCTGCAGCACACAAAGACCAGGAGAGAATTTGAAGATGACAGGCATAGACTTAGTAAGCTTATTTATAGAAAGGAGATTATATCTGAAATCAGGAATGTGTAGGCAATCCATTAGGGTGACTAAGGGATTCAACTTGACTGATCCTATAGCTGTGACTTGCTTAATTGTGTGATCTGGTAAATAGACTGGTGTGGGACTTTGCATAGCAACAGCATTATGAAACATAGACATATTTGCACACATATGACTTGATGCTCCACTGTCAACAATCCACTTATCATTAGTCAAAGTAAAAACATTAAGAAAAATGCTTGTGACCAGGTTACCTGCAAAATCATGATAATGTGCATAGTTCACTGCTCCATACTGATCTGGAATCTGTTCCTTCCCTTTCTGTTTTTTTTTTCAAGTTGTTCTTCCACCAGTTTTGCAACCAGTGCATGCAGTTTTGCATCTGGATCACTCAGTGGTGTATCATCTTCCTCCATAACCACATGTGCTGCATACTTCTGAGTAGGTTTCTGATAGATTTGTGGAGCAAATTGAAGCTTAACTGCAACATCTCTGTTGCCTTCCCACCATTCTGGATATCCTTTGATCTTGAAGCAGTTCTCCTTCACATGTCCTAGCTTTCCACAATGGTCACACTTCAGGTCGGGTCTTCTAACATTTCTCCTTCTGAAAACATCTGATTCCTCAACCTGATCAGTACCTGACTCCTTGATCTAGTAAGGCATTTTTCTGTCCCTATAAATCCTTACAGCCATAGCAGAATTGCTTTGAACCTCCTGATAACCACAGTGAATAGCCTTCTGTTTCTCTATCCTAGTTATCATAGAGTATGCTTTCCCAATACTAGGAAGAGGATCCATCAATAAGATCTGATGGCTAATGGAACTGTATTCTTCGTTTAATCCCATTAGAAATTGATGCAACTTATCATCTTCTTCTTCTGCAGGTAAACAAGTGTAATTAATGCAGTCTATACTACATTTCTTCCTCGGCCTCAAGCATGCATACTCATCCCAAAGACTCTTCAATTCAGTGAAATAAACAGCAACAGATTCATTGCCTTGCTTTAATTCACATATATCCTTTTTCAGTTTGTGAATAAGAGGACCATTACTCTCCCCAAATCTCTCCTTAAGCTCACTCCATAAAGCATAAGCATCTTCGAAAAACATGAAACCTCTTGCAATTTTCTTTGAAATGGAATTCGGTATCCATGAAATTAAGGTTGAGTTTACCTTATCCCATCTATCATAGAGTGGATCATCCAGATCTGGTGTTTGAATCTCACCAGTCAAGAACTTCAGCTTTCCTCTAGATTTGAAAGCAATCACCATCGACCTGCTCCATGTTATGTAGTTGAACTCGTTCAAAGGTTCTGCCACCAACACTAGGCTTGAATTGTCTCCATTTTGCAGATCAAATGGATCGTTAATTCTTGGCCTTCCTCTGTATGAATTAGATCTGGTTGAATGATAAACTAAATCCACTGATTCACCATCAGAAGCCATGATTTATAGCTCAAAATGTTCAGAATTTAATGAGGTTTTAAACAAGAAGCATCTCTGGATTTTCCTGGTTATGCTCTGATACCATGAAGAAGATATCAAGCTTAGAGAGATAAGAGGAAGAAGGGAAGGTTTTCATTCATCAAAAACACTGCATTCGTACCACTCTGATTATTATTGATCACAGCCTTATGGCTTTATACAGCAAAGCAGAAAACAAAAAATAAAGTAAGCCAATCAGAGCACGACATGTGTCTTGGCTATATAACAAATCAGAAAGAAAACAAAACACAGTCCCTTGTTGTCGTTTTAAGCGTTTCAAACTTAAAACTGAAGATGACGCCAACTTTGAGCTACAAACTTGCCACCATCAGTTTCACCATTGCTTCGTGCACTGTTTCATCACGCTTGCACTGCTTCATCACCTTTGCACTGCTTCATCACGGGCCGATCGTGCTGAGAAGTCTACTAAGGAAGCCGCCTCTAACCTGCAGCACGCCAGTGCTCAAGCCACCGCCTTGAAGGGAGATCTAGAGCTCCGAGAGAGGTAACAGTGTCTTTGGCTTTAGCGATGAACAAGCTTAAAGCCGATAATAAGGCTCACAGGGATTTTTACGAGTGGGTGTTCACTCGTGGTTTCACCAGCGTCTATGAAAAAGGTGGCCCAGAGTCAGTGTGCTTCTGAGCTCCTAGTTGCTTCCTTGTTTAAGGTTTTTGAATTGGACACCACTATATCCGATCCTGAGAAGTTGCAGGCTAAACTTGGTGGGGTGTTTATTCCTTTCAAGCAGCATAGCTTCTCTGAGTTCTTCTCTTTGCTCGACCCCGGGATGACCACCGCAGAGCTCGATGCTTAGAACTTCGATGCAGTGGCCGCCCACACAACAAGTTTTTCATCTCATGCATGTGGTCATCTGCAGGTGGCAAGGGGAGATCCCAACCGGGATGTGGGTGACAGGGAAGCGCAGGAGAACGAGGAGGACGCGGAGCAGATTCTAAATGGGGGCACGGGAAGCTTAGCAAATTAATTATCTATTCTGGAATGTGTTTTTGGTGTTAACAACAAACAATTTCTTTTCTTTTACTGAAAAAATACTTGTGGTTCTGTAAGTCCCTATAAGGGGCAGATATTATGGCCATAGGTGCCTTTTTCCCCTTGTTTTGCTAAACTAAGAAGGAGCGCTTTCTCCTCTTTTTTCTGCTCATATGCGTCTATTTTAGGTACAACCCCCCCCCCCCCCCGGCGCTGGTGGGTGTCTGGCCAGCTTTTCCCAAATGCTTTGTCTAGCTTTCTCCAATTAATGTGCTTTTCCTTAGTTTGTGAACTTTGGCACTTTTTGATTTTGAGGCCTTTGCCCTGGACTCTCATCAACTTAAAAAGTTGACTAACAGTTCCCTGCCTGCACAAGGCTAGGGGTGTTTTTCATCAGCCCCTTTGGGCTAGCTGGCATACACTTGACTGTGCGGGGTCAGGGACGCTTTGTGATCAAGTTCTTTTGACTCGCTCTCTTTCTTTTTTATTGTTGATGTTGATAACTCTTCTAGCTGCCAATCATCGTGGTATCATTGCTACTTTTGGCTTTGCCATTTACTTGACTTTTTACTTAACAGGCGCACTTCATTTCATTCGTCAACAACAAAATATCTGCGGAGGTGTAATGCAAAATTCCCTCGGATCATACCCTTTATGGGATTACAAAAGACTTGATCCACCAGGAATTTTTCCCTCCTCGTGAAAAATAAACAGATCTCCTAGCAGCCTTAAAAACCAGAATGGTACCTTTCTACGCATAATACTTCCTGAGGTTCGCCATGTTCCAAGTGCGCAACACTTGTTTCCCATCCATTGTCTCCAACATGTATGCTCTTTTTCTCAGCACCTCGACAACAATATAAGGCCCTTCCCAGGTCGCGTCCAACTTATTTTCTCCTTGTGCCCTGCTAGCTTTATTCTTTCTAAGGTCCAGCTCTTCCTATTTCAAGCTTCTCGGCCAGGCCTTGCTATTGTAGTGTTGCTCCATCCAGGATTTGTATGCAGCTTCCTTTAAAGCCGCTCTCTCCCTGCATTCTTCCAGCTCTTCCAAATTGTTTATAATAGCATCCTTGTTATCCGCCATTGCTAGTGGAATCACGAACCTCCTGCTGGGTACTGCTATTTCAAGCGGGATGATTGATTCTGTGTCATAGCACAGCATGTATGGTGATTCTCCTGTTGCCGTTTGAGGTGTGGTTCTGTAGGAACACAGCACGCTCGTAGGCTCTTCTTCCCATTTGGTTTTAGCATCCCCCAACCTTTTCTTCGGGCCCTGTAGGATGGTCATGTAGGTCACTTATGTCTACATGTTTGCCTGAGAATAGGCCATAGAAGTAAGTTGTTGTCTGATGTTCAGCTCCTTACACCATGAGTTGAACAGTTCTCCGTAAAAATATGTGCCTTTGTCACTGATCATGGTCTGTGGGATCCCGAATCTGCATACTATTCCTTCATATGAAATTCGTTACCCGTCTTCCTATGATGCAGCAACAGCCTCCGCATCCACCCATTTGGTGAAATAGTATATCGCCACTATTAAAAACTTCTTCTTACCTAAAGCTTTGGGAAAAGGCCCCACTATATCTATCCCCAATTTTGGAAAAGGCCAGGCTGGCCTGATGTTGGTCATCTCCTCAGCAGGGAGCCTGGGTACTGGGGGTGTATTCCTGGCATCTGTGGCATTCTATGACCATCTTCTCTACATTATCTTTCATCATTGGTCAGTAATATCCTGCTCGGACAGCCCTTAATGCCAACGTCCAAGCTCCCTGATGACTACCACAGCTTCCCTCATACAGTTCTCTCATTACCACTTCTGATAAATCAGGTCATCCCCACCTGAGCCACGGCTCTACGTATCCGCGCTTATATAACAGATCGTCTTTAATTGCATACTGTAAGGCGTTCCTTTTTAGTGTCTTGGCTATTTTTCCTTGTCTAGCATGATCTCAGCTTCCATGTAAGCTTTTAACGGAGTCATCCAATTCTCTCCTGCATCTTGTATCGCTGCTACGACTTCTGGATTCATAGACCTTCTTGAAAATATTTGGTCGTATGAGCGTGCACCAACGAGGCCAGCTTACTGAGTGAGTATGCTCTGGTGTTCTGTGACCGAGGGACCCTGATGATACCAAACTCCTCAAACTCTGCTTTCATGCTCCTGACACTATCCATGTGCTTCAACATGGCTGGCTCCTTGGCTGCGTACTGTTCGATGTACTAGTTTGCTACTAACATTGAATCCTCAAATGCTTGCAACTTTCTTGCTTCCATCTTCCAGGCAATCTCCATCCCTGCTATCAGTGCTTCATACTCAGGCTTCATTGTTTGAGGCAGGAAATTTGAAACGGAGAGCATAAGTGGTTTCCACCCCCTGAGGGTCGGACACCACTAGCTCTACACCTGCTTCTTCCACTCCTGAGGCTCCATCCACGTGCAGGCTCCAAACGTCGGAATATTTCATACTGGATCCCTTGCCTATTACAGACTCCCTTTTTCTATCATCTCTCTTCCTTTTTTGGAAACCTCTGCCGGGAAATCTGCAATCGCCTGTCATTTTACTGTTTTTGCGGTGCATACTCGATTGTGTGCTCTCCCAACTCCACCGCCCACTTCATCAGCCTCCATGAGGTCTCATTCCTTGTGAGTATCGACTTCAATGGTTAGTTTGTCAGTACCACTATCAATTGTGCCTGGAAATACTGGCGCAGCCTCCTGGCTGTGTGCACCAGTGTCATCACCAACTTCTCTTGTCATGTGTATCCCCTTTGTGCACCTTGCAAGGCTCTGCTCACATAATACACTAGCCTCTAAACTTTCTCCTTTTCCCTCACCAAGGCCCCACTGACTGCCTCGTCACTGGCAGTCACATACAGATACAACATTTCTCCTAGCTGCAGGCTTGTTAACACAGGTAGCTCTTTCAGGTGTTGCTTTAATTTTTTGAAAGCTCCTTCTTCATGTTCCCCCCACTGTACTTCTCCCTTCTCGTCCACACACTCTTTCAAAGTTTTGAAGAAAGAGAGCAAGCGTTTTGCCGCTCTGGACAAGAATCGATTCATGGTCGCCAGCTTGCCATTCAGGCTCTGGATTTCCTTCACAGTTTTGGGCGACTTCATCTCCAGGATGGCCTTCACTTTCTTTGGGTTTTCCCGCAGCCCATCATTCGACACCATGTGCCCTAGGAACTTGCCTGATCCTACTCTAAATTGGCATTTAGCTGGGTTTAGCTTCATGCTCGTCTCTCGGAATCTTCTCAGCGTCTGGGCTACGCCTTCCAAAAAATTATCATATCCTCTATTTTTATCACCATGTCGTCGACGTACACCTCCAAGTTTTTTCCCACCTATTCCTGGAATATCTTATCCACCACACTTTGATAGGTGGCTCCCACATTTCTTATATAAAATGTAAAATCTTCGATTTTTCCTCTTCATCTATCCCTATGATATGGGATAGGTATGGTGTTTGAATCAATAGAGAACCTTTTCTTCTGTATGAATCAATATTTTTCCATTCCAATTCCTTCCCGATACCTCCCAAGGAAATCTTAAAATTGGATCCCAAAGTGACGGGTTAGTGTGAGCTTATTTCTTCCGGAAGCAGATGATTAATCATCTTCTTCTAACATTCTGTGAATAACCGGGACATTAAGGAATAGCTAGAAAGGCATTTTGGGAAACGGTCTGATTCTACCTCTGTTTGTTCCGTTTGAAGAAAGGAAGGATTTCATGTTTCAGCAGTAACATATTGTTCCATGGAGCTAAGATCCAAGGAAGAAAGAAGCGTTTCCATGACTCTACCGCTCAGTCAATTCTGTTCCCTTTGATAAATGGCTCCCACAATTCTTAACCCCAAGGGCATCATGCGGTACCCAAACGCCCCCCCCCCCCTTTTCCGTAATGAATGTAGTTTTCTCTACATCACTTTCTAATATTAGGATTTGGTGATATCTCTTAAATGCATCTAGAAAACATTTAATTGTGTAATTAGTGTGGGTGCCTACCTTTTGGTCGATAACCGGCAGCGAGTAGCAATCTTTGGGGCAGGCCTTGTTTAGGTCCGTGTAGTCCACGCACATCCTCCAACTACTATCTACCTTTTTCACCAAGAAAGGGTTGGCAAGCCAGCTTGGGTATGGGATTTCCTTCAATATCTCTGCCTCTACTAGTTATTCCCCCTGGTTCACAGCTTCGTTCCTTTCCTTGCACAACATCCTCCTCTTCTGTTTAACATGTCGGTGTCCTATCACCACTTTTAGTTCGTGACAGCCCATCTCTTTGGGGACAACGGTCATGTCCTTTGGCTTTCATGTGAACGCTTGGACATTTTCCCACAGCATCCTTACAAGTTCCTTCTTCACCTTAGGTGGAAGTATAGCTCCTACTTGTACTGACTTCCCTTCCCCCAGTTGTAATTCCTGTAGGTCCAATCCCAATTTTTATGGGTCGTCCTTGCCTGTCATCATTGCCACAGTCTTTGGCCTTATGGACTGCTTTTCTTCTTCCTGCGCTTCCGTATTTCTCTTCCACTTGCTGAGGGATATCTGGTGACATTCTCCAGCTTTGTGTTGGTCTCCTCTGACTGTTGCTATCCCCTGCCTGGTATGGAATTTCAGCAGCAAGTTCATAGTGGACACTATCCCCTTCCAAAGTGTCAAGGTGAGTCTTCCTAGAACCATGTTGTAGGGGCTATTTGCCTTCACAGCGTGAACTCTATATCCACCGTCTTGTTTCTCATATCATCTCCCACTATTACTGGGAGGCATATGGTCTCCTCCGGCCACACCATTTTGTTTACAAAATCCACCAGTGGGGGTATCCATTGATTTTAGCTTCTTCCTTGTGTTCTCATCCAACTTCTCAAGCAATGCCAATACATAATCTCCGTTGAGCCTCCCCCATCTACGTAAGCTCTATGCATTCTTCTTTCCATCACCTTCACCTTGATTATTATCGCATCCCCTCTTGCTGGCATTTTGGGGATGGGGTCCTCCGATGAAAAAGATATAACCTTATTAGGCCCCAGCTTTCTGCATGATGGCGTTGCCTGAGGTGTCTGCCTGCAGCGAGCCTCCTCTAAGATTTTGTTCTGCCTCCTGCACTCCCACTGATGATTCGTAGATTTCTATGGTTGTTACCCTAGCGATGTCATCTATCGGCGTACTCTCTCGTTGTCTCTTGATGTCTCCCTTGGTTTCTGCTTTGGCTACTTCCATTCTCTTACTCTCCATGTCTCTTTCTAGGGACCTCTTCATGTTCCGATCTCCCTATTTTTTGTGGTGGCTCACTGAGTGACCGCTTCCTCCTGTCTTGCTCTGGTACATGGCCTTATTGTGGGCATCTGCCTCCTTTTCCAGGTGAGCCAACTCTTCACTGCATACACTATTTTTTATTGCCTGCTTTAGATGTATACAGTCATTTGTGTCATGACCGTGATCTCCGTGGTAATCGCAGAACAACGCCTTGTTCCTCATATGTGCGGGGGCTACCAGCTTCCTTGTTGGCCCTAAAATGTTCTTTCTGGCCACCAAAACAAAGATCTCCTTTGGCGTATTGATGAGTGGGGTAAACTTCTTGTCAATATTCAACCTGGTTGGTCGAACTGTCTCCTTCTCCTTCTTACGCCTTTCTGGCCCAACCTCAGCCCTTCGTGTGTCTGCATCGCCCTATGCCTCATTCCTTCTCTTGTCTGCATTGTATGCTCTCAAAAAGTTGTCCACTCTCCTCATCAGCTCATCGATCGTCCTGGGAGGATTCAACGTACAATCTCTCAGCAAGAGCTCGTGCTTGAGGCCATTCACGAAAGTATCCATAAGGAACTAGTTGCTCCTATCCTCCACTTGATTTGCCTCATCGTTGAATCTCTCCCAATACTTCGCTAACACCTCCGACAGCTTCTATTTGACTGCCTGCAGCTCCGACCTCATCGTTGTAAACTTTCTCCTTTGCATGAAGCGTGCTAAGAACTTCTTCTGCAACTGCTTGAAGCTATCTATGGTTTCGTCATCCAGATTTTTAAACCAGATTCTGGCTGCGCCAGTGAGGATGGTTGCAAACACCTTGCACCAAATGGCCCCAGGTATCGGGAAGATGGTCATGTTAGCTGAGAACGTGTGTAGGTGGTCCTCCAGGTCCACCTCTCTAGCATACTGCCCTAGGTTAGGGGGTATCTTCAGCTTGGGGTCCGCTGTATATAGTTGGATTCTCCTTGTGAACAACGCTCATCTTCCTATCCTTTTTTAAGACCCCTTCCCGCTTGCGTACCTCCTCCGCTCACGTCTGTTCGTCTCTTCTCTTCTTTTTAGAAGGTGGTATGGCGCATGCTAGCTGCCCTCTATGAATGGTTGATACGGCTCCATATCTCCAGCCTCAGTCTTCTTTTCTGACACTGCTCTGCTAAACTTGCTTCCGGAGGCAATACGACTGGTCTTCTCGCCCCCCCCCCTCCTTGCGCTGGGAGCTTTCTTCTTGCTCATCCTGCCCATGAAATAGTTTTGTTGGTTTCACAACGTGCCTCTGCTTTCCTAGGATAGCTTCTCTAGCTTTCTCCCTTTCTTCCATCTCGCTTAACTTCCTCATCATCTTTCTCTGCGAGGTGACAATGGTCTACAACAAGTCAAAGTTTCCTATCGGTTCCTCCTTCGTCTGGAGTCTGTACCACTCTCCTGTCGGCGTCGGCGTAACTTTTTCCTCCTGGTGTATCACGTCCTCCATGAGCACCCCGGTTAAGGAAATGTCTTACCGGTAATGATCCTTCCATAGTGTTTAAGTTGCGTGTATGCTAAAGATTGAGTGATCCTCATAGACGGCGTCAATGTTGTGTCCTCCTTGAACTTCCCTCTGGGATGAAAACGTCCTTTGGCTTGGGCTCCCCTCCGTGACCTGCAGGACAGCTTGGATCTATGTCAGAAAGGTTGGTGCTTTACCGGGCCTGCTCCGACGATCTTGTCAGAGGGAGCTTTCTAGGGTTTTCTGCATGAGTGTAGTTTGTGCAATGAAAAAAGTACTTTGGAAGCATGTACCATTTCCATGTTATATGGTGTGTCGGTGGCTAACATGACAGCTTGTGTCATGTTAGTTTTAGGTCTGTTGCTCAGTTAGTTTTCCCCCAGTGGACTTGCGTCTTTGGGTTGGAAACAACCTAATGGGAAGTCAGGCCCAAACCTTATTATAGGTGACACCGCAGATGACTCCAGCAGACAAAACGTTAAGCATAGACGAGGCAATATCGTTTGGTGACAACGACCCGATACCATGCCAACCAGCAAGCGGTGATGTAGTGGTGATAACAGTAAGAGTGATGGATGAAATATTTCATTGGTCGTACGTAGACAGAGGAAGTTCCACAGAAATAGTGTACTGTTTCAAAAAGTTGGACAAGAATACCAAGTTGAAATTGGAGCGGACTGATACCCTGTTGGTGGATATTGCAGACGAGATAGTGTGGCCAGAAGGAACGATACTTCTTCTTATAACGGTATGGGGGGAAAGAGGAGCAAAACAATGGAAATGGAGTTCATTGTGGTGAGAGCAAATAGCCCATATAACCTGATACTGGGCAGGCCGACGCTCGCGCTCCTGAAAGGTATCGTGTCCACCTTACATCTACTGTTGAACCCTAATCCGACAAAATTAAGTACCATCACTCCACCATAGCCCCATCGATTCCACCTTCACCACCATCATCGACCAATCGGTCTCACCTCCTCTTATTTTCTAAAGCGGAATTTCTCTATATCTCGATCTATCTTCCGCAACTGATTATTTTTCCTTCGAAGTCGACACAAGGATGATGTAGGCTCTGTTTGATAGAGTTGTACTTATAAGCAAAGGTAACTTATTTTGAAAGTAGGGGAAGACCAATTTATGTTTTTCCTTTAAAAATAGCTAATGCTTTTACAATAAATTATTTTTTAGCACTTCATCATGTGAAAAGTGCTTTGTTTATAAGCACAACATTTTGGCTCTGTTTGGCAAAGCTTTTAAGTTGTGCTTATAAGCAAAGTATTTTTTTTAGTGTTCAGTCTAGTGCTTAAAACAGTTTATTTTGAAAGCAGAAGCTATTTTTAGAAGAAAAGTAGAAGCTGATCTCCCTCTGCTATCAAATTATGCCAGTTTTGCTTATAATCACAGTTCTATCAAACATAGCCTAAATCACTCTAGGACGGACCCAACGATAATTTGAGATGACGGCAAAGCAGTTGGAGATGGCCCTTGAAAGTAGTTTTGCTCTCCCGGTTCAAAAGCCCCGTGAAGAGAACCGCTTATCTCACTCCCACCACCAGAACCGCTTATCTCACTCCCACCACATGTCCATCATCTATCTCTGCCATCAGACTTCGTTTTCTCCCTCTTCTCCTTAAAGTGGAAAAGAGAATCTATAACTGTTAATTAGGTTGATTCAAACTGCATCTCTTCCAACTTCCGTGGGAAGATGAATTATTTTGACACTCATTCGCTTTTCTTGTTCCAGTTTCTCTTCAGGGAATCTTTTCATACAATTGGAATTAAAAAAAAAAAAAATCTTTTCATCACCCAGAAGAAACCAAAAGGGCAAAAGTACCAGCTCTGCTGCCACTATTTATCTGTAATGAGTTCATCGCTGTTCATGTATAATTACAACCTTCTCTTTCCCCCAGTCTGAAAGTGTGCCAATAAGGAAAGTCGCTTTAGAGCAGTCAGTCTAAACTATGTTCTTGTTTTGGGTGGTTGCTTTAAAGGAGTTGACCAAACCACCACATGCTGTTTCAACTTTCAAGCTCAGCTCCGAACTTCTCTAGACTTTCAGCTTCCTCGTCCAAATCCCGAATTGAAGCATGGTTAATGGATCCGTCATCTTCACTTGCGTGAATTTGTCGTTGGTTGAACCTGAAAGGTGAAACCGTTCCATCAGAATCAGAAATACAAAAATACTCAGTATCACACACTACCTAATCCTTCCCACAAATGAGTTTGCCAGAAATGGTGACCACATCGCCAACTAAAACATAAGCCCCTAGTCTGTACACACGACAAAATTTCACCATGCACTCGAATTTTTATGTGGACGTGACATCACAAACCTTCCTAATATGAGTACATTCAAGTCACTATGACACAAATAGCATGACACATTGTTAAACTTTTAGCTAGTTCAAAGAATATATCATACTAACCTACTATAGAAAGACTAAATAAGTTGACAGCGTAACAGAATAAAGACATTACCAACGTCCGTTCATTGACTCAATGCACTTCAAAGCATCCTTTCTGTCCTTGTATTTGACTAGCACAACACCTTGCGGGTTATTTTCACAGACCTGCACGTAGGAACATGAACCAAGGCTATTAATAAAGCAAACTGCCTATGAAGTAGCAGAATTTTAGTGAAAGAAAACCAATGCCCCCCAAGAAAATGTAAAATGAATAAAATAAGTTCATAACATGAACTACAAAGGCTCTTTCTGTCAATTATACAGGGGGAAATCAATGATTATAAAATGTGTTGAGGAAGGAAAGACAACAAAACAACATAGGAATCCCAAAAATTCAAAATATGAAGGATCTAATTTGAAGTATTGAATTTGAAACATGGAAACTGAAATTATCAAAGTAGGCTTAAAATTGTGTTTAAAGCAACAGCAATGCATGCACAACAAAAGAAAAAAATTTCAGTTGAGGCATGTCATTAACCTTGACAAACTCCAGTGGACCAATTTTTGAACACTCATCTTTAACATCTTCCTCCAATTCAGAATGTAAATTCTCATCAGCCTGCCAATAACAGAATGTTGTTAACAGGAGCAAATTCAGCACCCAAAGTGTGTATTTTAATAACTATCTCAAACTGCAATCATAAATGCCAAAAAGCGTGAAGGAAGCCTGACGCAAACTATAGGCAACAATGTCTAAGTTGATGATATCATGAAATTCCTTGGGACATATGAATGATTAGATTTTACACAGTTCTTTTATCTAATAGTACTAATAATTATAGGTGGGATGTAGCAGAAATAGTTCAACAAGAATCTTTCATTAATTGTCCAAGTACTTTACAAGTAATTTGTTCCTAACATTTACAACGTGAATTATGCAACATTTCAATATCTTTACACGATTAAATCATCTAACAAACCAGTTGGGATTACCGGGTAGAATTAGGTTCTAACTCATCGGCACAACCACTGCTAAATTTTTGCCCTATGCAGAGTAAGCTCTAGTATGCTTCACATGGCCATTGCAGTATGACCTTAGGAGTAAGTCTATTTCAGTGGTTTACTTTAAAGTCCCATAATTCCCATTAGATATTCCCCCTTTACATAAGTTAATGATTCTCTATTTCCTACATGCCACATTAGAGCATCTAAAAGTCTCCATCACACATATCCCAGTCACCTTAAACATAGATAATTTTTCTCGTTTTCTCATTGACTGGGGCTACCCTCAAATGCTTTCTAAAATATTAATTCCCCCAGTAGTCTAGTGTGTCTACATGTCTAACTCAACATTAAAATTTTATTCATCATGTGCTAAGTCAGAACAAGACATGGTCTTCTCAACCACACAAAAACAAATTGTTGCAGATTTACTACAGGTACAACACTAATAAAAGGAAGAGCGTAGATTATTTTAACAATACCCTCATTTCTGCTGGGGTAAACATGTACCGTAGAACCACTGTGGCTGGAACTAAGACCTTGGCATCATCTCGACCACCTAGTAAACAAAATAACTGTTTTAGAGGGAAAAAAACAAGAATGTGAACTCAATCCAGACGATCACTGATGAACAATGAGAAGCACAGAACAAAAGATACATTCATTACAATATTCTAAGTAGTTTTCATGCCTGATATGTCTTATCTTGGCATGCATGTACCATTCTACATTTCAATTCTTTCACCCTACTTAGTAGTATTTATGCTGCTAACAAACCCATAAATTCTACATTCCTGCTATTCAAGTTGGCTGATATATTCTAGAAAAGTAACATGTTGGGAAGACTCGAAGAATTATACTTTTGTCAAAAGGCAAAAGTATAAGGCAAAACAATTTCTTGGAAGATGGCATTTAGAGCAACCCCAGGAATTCAGTGGTTCCTTCCCTTGTTAAATATCTTTGCTACAGAAAATTACAATAATGAGGAACTTATCACCATCTTACAAAAGTTTGAGTTGATTTCAAAGAGCACAGATATCGTGATTAATCATAGACCAGCGGTGGGTTATGTCATAAGACAAATGATGAAACGGAGACTGCCATCTTCACCAGCTTAAGGGGCAAAACTAAGAATATATACAAAATAAAACTACTCAAGGGGGTTGAATTGGATTGATGTGTTCAAAGAATTAGTAGGAAAATTACCAGTAATGAGACTGAAAAATACATGTTTTTGCAAAAACAAAAAAGTGAAAAAAAAAATCTACCCCAGCCGAGCATCTTATGTTCAATTTGTTGGAGTTTTTTCTTCTTTCTCTTGTCCATTTTCTTCGATACAAATGCCTCCCCTGTGAAATCAACACAAACTTGTCAAAAGGCATAATATTAGAATGATCATGCAAAGCAAGGTATATTTGCAGGTGACCACATGTTACCTTTCTGCTCAAACTTTGCTTTGGAGACTGACATAGGAACCTTGT
Source organism: Rubia yunnanensis (assembly GCA_037428765.1). Taxonomy (NCBI): domain Eukaryota; kingdom Viridiplantae; phylum Streptophyta; class Magnoliopsida; order Gentianales; family Rubiaceae; genus Rubia; species Rubia yunnanensis. The sequence goes on along the minus strand of CM075061.1, from coordinate 112,268,472 downwards.
CACCTGGCCGAAAAGGCGCCCCATCCAAGATTTGGATCGCTAGATCTACTGAAGCTTCCTAAAAGACCAACAAAAACAGAATTTTAAAATTGATTTGGGGGCAACACAATTTTGAATGCAATTAACAAATCCTGACAGTACCTTTAGATACGTAACAAGAGCATCCCCCTTTTTCTGTCCAGTCTCTCGGTCAACATAAATCTTTATGCGAGGTTTCTTCTTTTCAGGGTCCTACATGTTAAGTACAAAAATGTTTTGCTCACATTGAAAATAAAACTTCATTGCTAAATTTTTTTGTTTATACAAATATCATTTAAGCCACAAAGCTGTTTTGCTCACATTACTATCATTAAGCCACAACACTTTCATGCAATAGCGAAACAGCATGTTCTCCGCATTTTTTTTAGTAAACTGAACTTTTAACATCTGCTGAAAGTAAGAACTTAATACGTTGATTCTAAAGAGTCATTGCTCACTCTTTAAAAAAAAGCATTACAAGAATGGTAAAATGCTATGTAAATTAATGATTGCCATATAATCCCCTAACAAATAGATAATATTATCGCATTTCAGTAGCCCATACAGCATGAATCAATCATAACATCAACAAGGACTAGTTGCACTATTTACTGCTTCAAGGGTTAAAATGAAGCTTAGAAATCATTCCACATAAACATATAAAATTATTTCATGAAATAATGAGAAGAATTGGAATGTATAGATGAATTGCTAGTACTACAGGATAAAATGATTAACTCCGGTTAAAGAATGAAAGTAAGGAATACATGAAATATGAAGGAAAGGGATACTTGACTGCTCGCACCACTGAATATTTGGAGGAGATTAAGGCGGATAATATTATCAAGGGTCGGACATGAAGGTATGTATCATTTTTTTCCTACCTACACCCTGCCAATAAGTGCCAAAAATTGAATTCCTAAATGCAACCTCAACAGCCTCATAACAATAAATGAGCCACATCAAGTAGTTTCTACGTTTCATCTTTCCCATTCCACAACTATAAAAGCTTTTCGATTGCTATAAGCCTGTAACAGGCAACTGTGAGCCTCGTCAAAGCTTCAGAAGCCAACTATGTGGATCATATCTCGCCATACACGTATTCTCATTTTTAAATTCTAATGTGAACGCCTTTTCTAATAATACTTCCTCTCGATTTTTATGTTTTCCCATTTCATTTTCAATACGAGTATCTAACAAAGGTCTCCTGAATGTGATTGCAGACCACTTTAAGAGCTTCTCTCTCATTCCCTCACCTATTGGGCAAACCCACAGTTTCTTTCTGATTCATTAGTAGCTACTTTATTTAAAAGACCAAGAAAATCTATGCACCTATCAAAGATATACTAATTTGAAGTAGCACCTTATCACTAACAGCTCAGCTGAGCTCCTATGTCTCCCATACAAAGCTAGGGCCACATTAGATTAGCAGTGGTAACAGAAGCCCCAGTAATACTCAAATCAATATCAAGCATGTGCAGGACACCCTAAATTGTGCTCAGATGAATTTCACCATAAGTAATACCAACGATGAAAATGATAACATATTATGTACCTCTTTAATGATCCCACATTTTGAGAAAACCTCGAACATCTGCACAAAGGCTCACATATTAGCGGAGGCAGATTGTCATAGAATTACTGTTACTCATAATAGTTCACGAGAAATGTGACAACCAGAGGGAATATTCAACTAACCTCTACCTCTGTAACATCATCAGGTAACCCAGTGATGTAAACATGTGTATTCACTTTCAACTCGAACCAACTATCAGGAGGCTTATTGGCTTCCTGAATCACAAAAGAGAAACTAGCTTTTATTTCAACTCTCATCCCAATATTTACTCGTGGGAAAAAAGGAACCTGGATGCTAATTATACAGAAAAACACTAAAGCATTTTTTATTGCAACCGACCACGCTCACAACAAGGTGAAACAAAAAGTGACACCTGACAACTTAAAGATCAAACTTAAAACTCAGCAGATGGTAATGATAACCTAAAACACCGGAGAAGGATATAGTAGACTAGTTTTAAAATTAAAATAATGGAAAAAAAACTGAAATGCAAGCAGTAGGAAAAAAAACCTTCTTCTCAGTAGATTTCTCAGGTAACTTTCTCTTGCCATTAGGCTTTGCATCTGCCGAATCATTGATTTCCTTGAAATCTTCCTCAGCAGAAAGGTCATGAGCTGGCAACGATGGAAAGACTTCCTCTTCTTCAACAAAAACCATATCAGCCACAGCATAATTTTCATTTTCTTCAGGTTTTTCTTCCTGCTCAAATCCATTGAGAAAGGATTAATAAGAAAAGCAAAACAAAGAAACAGGTGAGCTCAGAATAATGTAAGTTACTAAAAAGTGAATCAGCAGAAGTGTAGTCACACCAGTAACAGATATCATTTATCGAACACGAAACAACACGCTGTGCAAAATTAATGAATACCTGAGGAACCCAATGTCTAAGAGCCTGATCCCATTTGTACACAGTACCATCATCATCAACGAATTCTTGCTCGCCCTCTGGTGGAGTGGATGGCTTTTCAGGTTCAACATTGGCCTGTTGAGCCTCGGCTTCAGCTTCTCTCACCTCCCTTTGCCATTTTTCAAACTCATCCTCATCATTTGATACAGCGGGTACTGCATATAACACAATGAAACTTAATGACATTGCCAGATATAACATTTATCTTCCAAACCTAGATTGAAAAATTCATCACCTGTCTGCTGGTTGGGAACACCTTGAGAAAGCAGCCCGGAAACTGCAGTCAGAGGCTGCCAGTTGGGCGCACCCTCAAACCATACAAGTGTCTGGGGTGAAAGATATCCATTAGAGTAATGCTCTGTCAATAAAAAAAAATAGAGTAGCTTAAGTAACTAGTTAATATCATTACATACAGAGACCAAGGCTAATCTTACTTGGGACTAAAGTCATTCGGAAGACCGGACAAAACAGAGAACTCAGATGAAAGGAAAATTTGACAGAGAAACCACTAAACACTATTATCCGCAAAGCAGACAGCACATTGCTTGTTTGGTTTGGTTTCTAACACTTACCGCGCAACTCGGAGGTAGTATAAGGGCCAATTTGTTGCTGGTCCGGGCCGAGTACGTAGCAACCGACCTCAGTGCACAATTGCGAGCTTGTGGAATCACCATTCTCTTCTCCTACTACAAGGGAAACATTATATTCAGGTGCGGGGGTTTTCGTTCACAGAAATTTGGAAAAGTAACGGTAACATCTTTTCGATTCTAAAGTTGCTTAAACCCAGAGAAAGGGAGTTCATCATCACATTCACAATCAGGAAACGTGAATTGATGTGAAACTCGATAATCATGAATAGGACATACCTTGAAGGGGGTTCTCGTTCTGGGAGCTTGAAGCCATGGATTGCGTCTTCCCCGACTCACACAACACAATCGATACCAAATCCAACAATACGGCTGCTTTCTTGGTTCAATCCAGAGCTTCCATGTTCTGCTTGAAATTTTCACCAGAGTTGTTCATATTTCTGTTTAGCCCCTGAAATCTGTATATTCTGCTATTAAACCCAGTTACCCATCACTTGGCGACAATTTAAAATTTAGAGTAAATGATCATATAACTCTATGTTTTTAGGGTTTATGCTAATATGACCCTGTGAAGTTAGAAAGTGTCATTGTAGCCCTGTATTTTGCTAGAATGTGCTAATATAACCCTGCCGGCCTGAATTTGGCCGGAAAGACATGAAATGACTATTATACCCTCTGTAATTAAAAAAATAAAAATCAGAAAAGCTAGAAAGACATTTATACCCTTGTTAGATCTGTTTTCTTCTCTTCTTCTTCTCTTCTCGTCAGAACCTTTCTTCTTCCCCTCTTCTTCTTCTCTTCTCGTCCGAACCTTTCTTTTTTCCCCTCCTGTTTTCTCCCTCTTCTTCTCGAGCTTTCTTTTTTCCCTGTTAATGCAAAGCTGCGGCGGTGGAGGTGAGTTGAAGGCGGCGGTGAGTCGAAGGCGGCGGTGAGTCGACGGTAGAGGTGAATTGAAAGTGGAAATGGTGGCGAAGGTGAGTCGAAGGCGGCGGTGGAGGTGAGTCGACGGTAGAGGTGAATTGAAAGTGGAAATGGTGGCGGAGGTGAGTCGAAGGCGGCAGTGGAGGTGAATCGAAGTGGCATTCCAATCGGGTTTCCAATCGGTGTTCTAGGGAGAGGTAAAGCACGGTGGTGGGGCTAGGCAAAGGGGAGAGGTGGAGCACGGTGGCGTGACTAGGTTAGGGTTAAGCGATGGCGGTGACGAGACTGGGGTTGAGCGGTGGTGGGGTGGGGCTAGGGTTGAGCGGTGTTGGTGGCGATGGTTGGGATGAGTAGTGGTGGGGCTAGGGATGAGCAATGGTGGGACTAGGGTTGAGCGGTAGTGGTGGTGGTTGGAAAGAGTGGTGGTGGGGCTAGGGACAAGCGGTGGTGGCGGTGGTTGGGACGAGTGGTGGCGGGGCTAGGGATGAGCGATGGTGGCGGTGGTTGGGATGAGTGGTGGAGGGGCTAGGGACGAGCGGTGGTGGTGATGGTTGGGACGAGTTCTGGGGTGGGTGGTGTTGGTGGTGGTTGGGATGAGTGGTGGCGGTAGCTGGGGAGAGTGATGGTGGTGGTGGTTGTGGCTGTTGGTGGTGGTGATGGCTGGTGGTGGTGGCGGAGCTATGTTCAGGTTTTGCTGGGGCGGGTGGTGGTGGTTGTGGCTGGTGGTGGTGGCGATGGGTGGTGGTGGTGGAGGAGCTAGGTTTAAGTGGTGGTGGTGGTGGTAATGGTTGGGACGAGTGGTGGTGGTGGTGGTGGTGGTGGTGGTGGCTGGTGGTGGTGGTGGTGGCGGGGCTGGTGGTGGTGGCTATGGTTGGTGTTGGTTGTGGCTATGGCTGGTAGTGGTGGATGGTGGTAGTGGTGATGGCTGGTGGTGCTGGCAGTGGTTGGTGGTGGCGATAGTTGGTGGTGCTGGCGGTGGTTGGTGGTGGCCGGCGGTAGTGATAATGGTGGAGGTGGTGATAGTGGTGGCGAAGAGGAAGAAATCTAGGGTATTTTAGTCATTAGATTTGTAATTTGAAGACTAGGGGTATTTTAGTCTTTTTATTTTAGATCAATGTCGAAAATTACAAAGTCAACACCAGAATAGTGCCACAGGGTTATATCGGCACTTCTGATGCAAAACACATGGCTACAATAGCACTTTTCAACTTTACAGGGTCATATCAGCATAAACCTTCAAAACATAGGGTCATATTAGTATTTTGCCCTAAAATTTAACGGGGTTCAAATCACCGGACTCCGTCTGATTCTACTTGACCTATTCCCTTTGTCCCAAAATAAATTGCAACAAAGAGAAAATTGGCTGCAAAAAAAACAGTGAAAAAGATATAGCTTTTCAGTCTGAAAAGTTGAAAATTGTCCTCTGATTGGACAGAAATTTACTTTACAAAATAGGTTAAATATCTGACAATCCCTGACGGGAACATTAAATATTCTCTCCCTTTGCTAACTTTTGGCTCCGAAATTTTACTTTTGGAGCCAATTATTCAATTTCGAGCTATTGTTCATGAAGTTAAAAAAAATTCACCCTTACATCTATAAATAGGGGCATTTATTACAGCACCTAACCAAATCAAACAAAAACCAAACAAAAGCTCTCAAAAAATTTTTGGCCAGTCCAGATACAAAAACTCTATTCCCTCCTTTAGTTTTTATTCATCATCAGCAACATTGTGGTGGTTGGGGCAAACCTAACAGATGATCTGAGGTAGGACATAGCCCATTTTCTGCTTCAACACGTCAAGAATGGGTAGAATGAGCGTCAATAGAGAGTTGAGGCAACACAGAGATGATCATGTTCAGTGCAGATCATCTCTACGATCTGGGCGCGGGTGAAGCAGCAGCTTCAAAACAGAGAAACTGTGAATGCCGGTTCAAAAAGACATGGGCAATGTGGCAGAATCAAGAAACCGATCGACCTGGAGGCCTTAATGGCAGTGCCACTAAGGTACCGGCGAACCTGCCGAAGCACAGCAGCACAAATGCATGTTGGAAAAAGCACCATACAAAGGGCTAAAGCAAGCAAAGAGATCAGAAGCCACACTAATGCAGTACATCCACAACTAACGTTGGCATGCAAAGAATCAAGGCTAGAATGGTGCCTAGGTAAACTATAGTGCAACATGCAGTTCAAGCCCATGGTAAATGTCACACACATCGATGAAAAGTGGTTCTACTTGACAGAGGCAACAACAAGGTATATTCTAGGTCCCAATGAACCTAAACCCTATAGAATCACTCAAAGCAAGCATTACACGACTGTGGATTATGTAGCAGCCAAGTACACAACTGTAAATAGACCTAGGGGAACCATGATGCTCACATTCATATCATCCATAACTAGAGACATCATAAGACATGAGCTGATTCATGAGCTCATACCAGCAATCAAGGAAAAATGGGCAGTTTGGGCAACCAAAAACATTTTCATACATCAAGATAATGCCCCCTACCCAAATATTTGCAAATGACCCTGAATTTCTAGCTGCAGCCACCTCAGATGGGTTTAATATACAGTTAGTGTGCCAACCATCAAAATGAACCGATCTAAACATTCTGAATTTGGGGTTTTTTACCTCAATTAAAACTTTACAGCAGCAAAACCCTAGTCAAAACCTAGATGAGTTACTAGAGGTTGTATGTGATGCTTTTCGGAGATATGATCCTAGACTTATTGACAAGATTTTCCTAAGTCTACAATGTGTCATGGTGGAAATCATGAAATGCAGAGGTGGGAATGAGTTTAAACTGCCACATATGGGAAAAGATAGGAGAAGAAGGCTTGGTATACTACCCCATAATTTAATTGTGGACCCTGAGCTAGTAAGGGGTTGTTTGGAGCAAATGGTGGCTATTGGGAGAATAAGGCACATTCAAGACATGTTGATCAACATGGAGTTGGTTTAGATATGCAATGGATATGTACTTTTGTAGGGTTTTGCTTCTAGATTCAGGTCTAGGGTAAACATACCAGTTTGTTTTGGTAAAGGTATGTTTATAGGGCAACCTTGTAAAAGCTGGGAGGGCTAAACTCCCTTTTGTATGCATGAAATTTGAAAAAACTGTGTTTTTAAAAATATAAGTTTTAGAACTGAGGCAAACAAACATTAACCAGAATGTAATGGATGCCATTACACACTGTAACATCGAGGCAACAAACACTACAAGGCTGTCATCCAAGTGTTTTTAACAAACACGATTGCTTCCTAAGTGTAAACAAACAATATCATCATAGGTGGCCAACATCTAATACAGGGTCAAGTAGGCAAATGATTTTAGAGTTGAGTTTAATCACATCATGCCCCGCCAAGATCAAACCAGTTTCGTAACTGATAGGCATGACTGCATGTTTTAATCATTCATCACAGCTACATCATTAATTATAGGTTCAACCAGCACGTAAACATGCAATCACAAATTTTTTCACAAGCTATGATATCTCATATAAACTGCAGTTAATATATGCCCAGCCAATATCAGCCAGTTTGGGTAACAACACTGCATGGCTGCATATAAGAACCACAAACACATACACATGCATCACTTTTACTGCTCCATTATTGCCCCTTATGTGAAACATACCTTGCCTGACTCAGGTTCAGCATTAGGTTCAGATGAAAAATAGGGAACAGCCACTCAGGTTTCAACTGAATCTGAGTCTCAATCTGAGTGGTTGCACATTTGGACATAAACAACACATAGATTCAACTATCCAGCATAAAAAAAATTAGCACACAGGCTATCACAGACAAATAGCACAGGATATCACAGACAAACACAGAACCAAGTTGTTGTTGTAAAAAGCAAACCTGCAGTAAGAGGTAAACTGTTAGTAAGTACTCACTAATATTAAATTACAAAGCAACAACATAATTAAAAGGGGACATGAAATACAAAATTGTGTGTAAGAAAACTATTTTCCAGCATCAGAATTACTATGACGCACATATCCACTCTAGTTACCAGGATATAGACAAGCCCCGGTTTCCCAAAAACTAGGGTCACCATACTTAGGGAATTCATTACCCTTGAAGTACACTAAAGGATGTGGATCACACCAAGATTCAGAATCAGATTCATTAGAATCAGGGGGCTAGGTTTCATAAGAATCAGGGGGATGTGTTTCATAAGAATCAGGGGGGGTGTTTCATCAGAATCAGGGGGGTGTTTCATCAGAATCAGGGGGCTGTGACTCAGTGAATTGGGGGATGTGTTTTTTCTGAATCAGGATCTGAATCTGAGTGGTAGAGGACAGCTTCAGGTACAGGGCTAAAATGTGTGGCCCTAGGAGTATCCCAAGATTCAACTGAATTAGTATCAAGGACAGGGTACAGGGGTGGGATAACATTATTGGGCTTGGGTTGTGATTCAATATCATCAAGCTCAGTGAATAATGTGGGATCAAAACTTGACTCAAATTGAGATTCATACTCGAATTCACTCAAGGGTTAGCAAGGGGCAGACTTACCCTACCCAGCCATGAACCTATCATGATGATCCATCAGGTAAGAGTTCACATAATGGGTGGGGCTAGAGTTTCAGATGCAAACCTGCACAAGGGAATAACAGAACATTATGGGTAGAAGAAAAATAGTCACAGCTTAATGATTAGGAAATCAAGAACCTCAAGAACGGGGGCTTACACCTAACAGACTAGCATTAATGGGCATATACAATTGTTAGAAAATACTAATAGAGGTTAAGGTCAAAATTAAGAAACCAACAGAGCTTCATTCATAAATGAGCATTGAAAAGTATCAGAAAAAAGACATATACATCATATGCAAGCATTTTTAATATCATATGTTTTTTTTAAAACTCAAAAAATTAGCACAGGAAACCGTAATGAAGTCAAATCTATGATTTTAAGACTCCACACAGGAAGAGTAGTAAGAACAGGGGCACTTCAGTCACAGATATGGCAACAAAGTTCAACAAATCCGCCAATAATCACAAATTAAGCATGCATTTCTTGTCAAAAAAACACAAAAACGCAATGAATCTAGGATTAAAAGAACCAGAACAGGAAGAACACCATAAACAAGGGCATATTAGTCTCAAATCTGCCAAAAGGCTTCAACATATCTAACAAAACGCACAAGAAAATCAGGTTTTTCAAGTCAAACAATTCAAAGCATAGAAAATCTTCACATGCAACCGGTTTTATACTTCAAAACTCAAGATCCGTGTACATTTCAACGGTTTCAACACACAACACACAAAGAAACCAGAACCCACAAGTTAAGAACCAATGAAATGAGTTCAAAACCCACCAAATGAACAAGCGAAACACAGATCGGGACAAGAAAATGTTGTGATAGAACCCAACAGAGCGGAAATCATGTTCATTTTCAAAACCCCCAAAAAAATTACGAGAAAACCCTAGTTTGGAAACCCAAAAGGCTGTGATAAAACCAAAATCGAGCATCGATTAACAAAGGGGCATCAACATAAACATAAAAATCAAAGATAAATACAAGTGAAATGACAGATATCAGATGGAGAGAGGCTATGGTTTTCAGGGTTTTAGGGGGTTGAGAGAGAGGCTAGGGTTTTTAGGGTTTGAGGGGGTTAAGAGAGAGGCTGTGATTTTGTAGACAGGAAAGAAAAAAATGAGATGTATATAGAGCATCCAGGAGTAATGGAGAAGGCAAATGGAGCGTTGGGAGAGTAATAATGGATATTGGGAAGGGCAAAAGTGAGGCATGTGACAATTTCTTACCCCATTTTCAAATGGGTCAGCACACTTCATAAGGACATAACACGCGTCCCAGAGTAGGCATTGGAGCCTATTTAACCAGGTTTAGGAGCTGTAATTTTGTAAAGTTCAGGGGCATTTTTGTCTTTTCACTTGTGGTCAATGTCTCATGTGGATTAAGTGGGTCATCTCAATTTGGGTCAGGTCAGGTATGGTATGGTTTGGGTCGGATTCTGACCCAAATCGATTCAAATTGATCCATTTATGATTTTGCCTCATTTTTTTCGAAAAAATTCAACCTTTAAAAAAAGGTAAAGTCCTGGGAAAGATCGTCTTTCCATAGGCTCATGGAAAGATGGGGTTTAATTAAAATATTAAAAGATAAAATCTCTTAGTTGCAATATTAAAAATTTATTATGCAACGTGTAGTAGTTATAATGTTTATAACCCGATTCATTCAACCCAAAAATTTTATCTTCATTTCTTCTAATTTGCATTTTAAACCTCAGTTTTTTCATGGCTTATGGAAAGACCGTCTTTCAAGAGACTGACTCTCAAAAAATATTTTTAAAATAGTTTAATACAAGGGCAATATACAAGTATAACTTATATATATGGGTAAGTGTCAATATAACCCTTAGATAATTGAAACTACAAAAATAACCATAACTAGTTGGTGAAAGTGTCAATATAACCATAAGACACTATTTCCAACTTTAAATGACTCTAACCGCTCATAAAATGACCAAAATGCCCCTTAACCTAAAATCTAAAAGTATTAGGATAATTTTCCCTCATGCCACCATTGGACCGCCGCCAGGTTGCCGCCACGCCACCTCCACCCTGCTACCACCACCCCCCTTCCACAGCCCACCACCCTTGCCCCCACCACCACCCCGCTGCCACTCCAACACCTCGCTACCAACGATAACCTCCGTGCCACCCTAACACCTCTCAACCAATGACAATCTCTGTACCACCACCAAACCATAATCCACCTCCACAAACCCACCACCACCATCACTTCAATCCCTACCACCACCACAAACTCACCACCACCACCCTAACCCCTACACCTACCACCACCATCACAACAACCCCAACCACCACCCTACCACCGCTCAACACCACCATAACAAACCATAGGTTTCCCACCGTGATGCCACCCAGCCCCGATGCCACCCATCCCCAACGACACCGAGAAACCTGAGCCTACTACGCGATGCCACCTAGCCCAAAGTCACTGTAAAACCCTAGTCATCCCATCGCGATGCCATCCAGCCCCGGCAAAGCCCAGTCCCGCAAAGGGAATCCTAGAACTTTATCGTAATGAGAAGGAAATCAGAGGGCTTTATCAGAGGCAATCAGAATTAGAGGGAATTTGAGGGCTTTGTTGGCTGAAAGAAGAAGAAGAAGCAAGCCACCACCAGGAAAGAAGAAGGTTTGTTGAAAGATGTGATTCGGGGGTATGATAGTAACTTTATTTTGTTTTCAATTTTTTGTTTTTTCAGAGGGGTAAAAATGTCTTTTCATGGAATTCCGGTTAAAAGTTGCTAGAATGGGTAAGTTTGCACTTGTATTTACTATTTATGGTATATTATCACTTTCAATTATCAAAAGGTTATATTGACACTTATGTGAATTATGTAAGGTTATAAAAGCATTTTTCTCTCTCTCTTTTTTGGAAAAGAAATTTGTACTCCCTCCATCCCACCAGTTTTGGCTTATTTACTTTTCCACGGTCTTCAATGATTATGTTTGACCGTCAATATCTCTAGTTACATGTAATAATTTCACATGAAAATTTGATATTTAGAAAATAGATGTTAAGATTAATCTAACAATATCTCAAATGATATTTTTATTATGAATGTAATAATTTATATTTAGGGTCAAAAAATTTGACTTGGAAAAGGTAAATAGGCCAAAACTGGTGGGACAGAGGGAGTATCATTTATCATGTAGAAGGGTTACAAAATTTGGAGTTGTGCTCCAAGATAAAAAGTCTGAAGGAATTGATTTAAGAAATTGCGCCAATTTATGGGCTATCAGATTTTCATGTCTTGGTATCCATTTCAGAGTTGGATTTTGTACAATAGCTAGCTTGGATTTATTGTTCTCTATAAGTACACCAAAATCTTTTTTTTCTTTCTCTATATTGCTGACATCATGAATGACTACTTGCGCATCTCCCATGATTATGTCTAGGGGTAGATTACGGGCATCACAGCCCTTTAAGGCAGCACTTAACGCCAATGCTTCTACAATTTTTGCAGAATATGGTTGTTTTAGCCTTATAGACTCCTCATAGAGCCATGCTTTTTGCTATGATTGAACATACCATCCCAGATATGTAAACCTTGAATATGTAGATGCATCAAAGTATAATGTTCTTCCTAATGCATTTAGTTCCAGTGCTTGTCCCACTTCATTTCTGTAGGCCTCTATCGTAGCAATGAGATTGTTTATTTGACCTTATTTGATGTGCTCTATCTGTTTTAGTGCTTGGTGGAGGGCTTGAGAAGGCACCAAGATATGACTTTTACCATGAAGTAACTTATTTCTATGATACCATAATTGGTCGAGTAATATGGCAATTAAAGACATTATGTCTTTGTCTACTTCCATGATTATGTCTATAGTCAATAGAATCTTGCATTGTTGGTGATATTTATAGATTTGGTTATGTAAATCTGTAGCAACCCGTAATTGATGAGCTAGAGGGCAGTGGAAGAAAATGTGTTCAACCGATACGTCATCATATGTACAAGTAAGACATGACTGCTCCGCTTGACATTTTTCGTTGATTGAGTGCCAATGTTGTCGGTAGCTGGTCTTTGCATATTTGCCACAAGAAGTGTCAGATTCTTGGTGGTACTGTTAAGTTTTATATTGCCTTCCAGTATCGGGACGGTCCATTACTGCTGCTTGCTATATATCACGCGTCATTAAAAAATTCCAAGTTAATAGATATCTGGCACCCTGATTTTCCTGAGTATTTACCGTCCACTATTGGTTTCCATGTCCAAATGTCTTCATATTCATTTTTTTGGTCTAAGCATAGAGAGAATTAATTCTGATTCTTCTTCGTTGAAGATCTCTATGATAAGTTCTGAGTTCCACCTCGTTCCATTTTCCTCCATGAGACTGTTTACTGTAGCATTTTCCGGGTAGTCTAATGGAAGGAATGTTGGCTTTGTTTGGTTTTGTCTTGGTAACCACGTATCATATTTTACTCTTGTGGTTTCAACGTTGCCTATTCTTCGTTGTACCCCTTTTAGAAATAGATTATGACCCTTAATAATTGATTGACATGCATATGAGGAGCGATAACTAAGCGTTGCTTCTATCAATGATGTTCTTGGATAGTATTTAACCTTCAACAATTTTGATATGGAAGATGTCGGGCTTGTTAGTAACATCCAAGCTTGTTTCTTTAGCATTGCTAGGTTAAAATGATCTAAATCTATGAAGCCCAAACCCTTCATTCCTTTTGGGGTACACATATTAAGCCATTTTCCCCAATGTATTTTTCTTTTAGCATCAGTGCTTCCCCACAAGTATTTAGCATCAACTGATGAATACTCTCAGTAAGCATCTCTGGTAGTTTGGAGCAGGACATTGTGTATATTAGCATGGCTTGTAAAACTGCTTTAATCATCACTTTCTTTCCCCCTTTCGATAACCGTTTATGCTACCAGCTTTGGACTTTTTTCCAGATCTTTGTCTTTATGCTTTCAAGCGACGATGATTTTGATCTTCCAAAAGTAGTTGGTAGTCCCAAGTATTTGTCTAGCCCCTTTGTTTCGATCATACCCATAATGTTTAGAATGTCATTTCTCTCTGTCCACATTAGAGCTGATGGAAATAAATGATTTATCAAATTTTACTCTTTGGTCAGATACTTTATCTTACTCTTCCAGAATCTGTTTCAAATATGTGGCTTCGGTTAATGTAGCTTCTTCAAATATAAGTGTGTCATCAATAAAAAGAAGATGAGAGAGAATGGGTGTTAATAAATAGATAAGGGGATAGTGGATCTCCTTGTCTTATTCCTCTTGTCGGTTTGAGTCTTCCAAATCTTTTTCCATTTAGCATGAAGGAGAATTCAACTGAGTTTATGCATCTCTTAAGAGATTTATGGTATCCGACTGGAAGCCCATATTCTGTAAGACTTTTAGCAAGAATGTCCACTCAACTTTGTCAAATGCTTTACTCATATCAAGCTTGATAGGCATGTATCCCTTCTTTCCAGTTGTCTTTCCTTTAATGTATTGGTGCAAATCATGGGCCACTAAGTCTAATATGAGTATGTTCGGTATGAAGGCACTTTGCGACTCTGAAATGATATTTCCAATAATTTTCCTTGGCCATTTTTGAGATGCATTTTGACATAATACGATAGATAACATTGCATAGGCTAATTGGTCTGGAATGTGTTACTTCAGTAGGCTTTTCAACCTTAGGGATTAGAACCATTGTTGTATTATTGATTGAGTCTATCACTTTCCCATTATTCAGGAATTGTAAAGTTGAGGAAGAGATCTTCTCCCCCACTATGTTCCAATATGTTGGGAAGAGCGATGGTGGCATCTGGCACAGGTGCTTTATTAGGGGTCATTTGCTTCAGTGCTTAAAATGCTTTTGTTGGCAAGTACTACATACAAAAGATTTCATTCATTTGAGTTTTTACCCTTAGTTAGATTCCTGAAATCGATTGACCGATAGCCTAGTAATGATTGAGAATTATATTTTCCATTTCATTCCCTTGTGTACACCATCTTCCCTGATTATCTGTTAGCCCATGAATAGTGTTTTGTCTTCTTCTTTTATTAGCGAAAGAATGGAAGAATCATGTATTCATGTCTCCCTTCTGGAGCCAATGTTGTTTAGCTCGTTGTTTCCACTTCATCTCTTCCATATCCAAGATATTCTCGAATTCCCATTTTAGATTTGAGATCTTTATTTGAGTTTCAGTAGTAATTAAACCAGATTGAAGATTTTGAATTTCCTTGGACAAGAAATCTATTTTTTTCTTCATGGTTATGGAATTCCTTTTAAGGCCACGATTGCAATTTCGAAGCAAAATTTTGAATTGTTTTCGGAAGATCCATTTCCAATTCATTGTTCTTCCATCTATTTCTTATTATTTGTTCACATGCCGGTGATTGCATCCAAAAATTCTCAAAACAAAATTGACGTTTATATCTTGCATCCTAATGGGAAGGTGGATTTGTTCGTATTTACTGAAAAAAAAAGGTATATGATCATATCGGTGGTTGAAAAAGCGTTTCACTTGTGTGGCTGGGTAAATATCAATCATGTTTTGGGTTGTAACAGCTCTATCAAGTCTTGCTCTAACTGTGTACGAGTTTCTCCAATTACTACTCCAAGTAAATTTAGTTCCGTTGTAGCCCAAGTCTTTTTAAATTGCAGTCATCAAGCTCATTTCTAAATGCCTCAATTTGCCATTCTGGCCTTCTGTTAATTCTTTCGAGTTTGTGTTGATGTATAATTTCATTAAAATCATATATACATAGCCAAGGTAGTGTTGATGTTGCACTTAAGTTTAGAAAATTTTCCCAAAATTGTCCATGCTTACTTTTATTCGGTTCCCCGTAGGTACCTGTGCAACACCAAATAGATAATGCAATCGAATCTTTAACAGTGAAATCAATGAAATTAAAAAATACAAAAAAATTAAAAAATCGATATCTTTATTCCAAAGTAAAGCAAGGCCTCCTGAATTTCTATTGGAATCAATGAAAATTCCATGAAAATTCAATTGGTCTTTTAATTTTGACATAACAAAAGAAGAACATTTTGTCTCACAAAGAAAAATAAAAAGAGGTTTAAATTTGCAAACAAAGCCTTTTAAATTTCTAACAGTTTGAGGATTGGACATACCCCGAAAGTTCCAACTAAGGCAATTCATTGATTTTGGTGGGACAAGCTTTTTCCAGTCTCCGTTGCTGGTCCATGTGTGGAGGATCCCACGCTGAAAGTCAATCTCGAATGAAAAAGGAAATCAAATTGCACTTTTTTTTGCCTCACCACTGCTCATCTCCCCAATTTGATCATATTTTCTTTTTGCTTCTTGGGTAGCATATGTTGTCGATTTTTTTTTGTTGTCAAAGATATCTTCATCAATTGGGCCCTCCTTCCCCTTTTGGGCCAATCTCTTGAAATGGCTTTTCTTCATCACCAGTTTTTTATCACTTTTGGGGGTGTCGTTCTTCAACCCTCCATCAGATAAATTTTTTTTCGTTTTCCTCCTTCTCTGCCTGGAAGTCAACTCCGCCTTTTTTTCTCACCAATAATGACATATGAAACATTGTCCTTTGCCAAGACAATTTTCAGCTTTGATGTGTTTTCCAAATTCCCCATAATTTTGTTCGAAATCATATTTGGTGTTTCCTTCGATGTGAACTGCAGCAGCTCTGTGAAACCTGGCGGTGGACCATACTGGGGAAGCCTATGCAATTTGTAAACAAACGGTGCTACTTCATGAAACTTGTCGGCGAGTCGTGTAGGCATATGATTGGATGGTTGACCAATCCATTGACCATCTCGTCATCGACATTTAAGAAGTTTAACGACTTCGTTGGAGTTGGAGTTATCAAATTTGGTTGCAATAAAGAATTTCATTCTTAAATAGCTGCGTTATTTGACACGTTTTCGCCGAAAAAAAGGTTGGAGAGATTTAATTCCTTGCTCGGCATGTATCTAGGCTGATTCATTGCAGATAAATTTAATCCCGTTGGGGAGAAAATTATTCCGCTAATCTTGCTATTTAACCGCTGTAATTTTGCCGTTGATTACGCAGATCCTGGCGTTCCATCGACTCTGAATATCAGACTGAATGCAGACATTAACTCCTGCTGAAAAACCGACGGGTTCAATGGTATTGTTACCGTTTCCGATTCAAGCCACCACCTTCTGCTTACCCATTTCCACGCCGGTGCTGCCTTCTTTTCCGGTGATTTCCAAACTAATTTTCTGTTTATCGTTCTCAGTACGACCATCTTTCTGAGTCTGAATTCCCTGTGTCATTTGCTCATTCTGAACAGCTAAAGAAAGCTTTTGAGAAACGGTGGTGGTGGGTGTACTACTGTCAGGTACATTCTTCACTCCCTGGGTCGTCTGTTCCAATGTTGAATTTTTGTCATGACATAGAAAATTTAGCACCCATCCCATTGGCATCAGTCTTTCCCTGCAAGGAGTATCTTTCGAAGGGGCAATCGATTTTCTTATGATCTATATGACCACACAGTTCACAAAAATTAGGCAACTTCTCATATTGTAAATAAAATGTAAGGTGTTACCGCTGATATCATCCTTGAAATCATTTATGCGTGGAATGGGTTCGTCCACTGAGAGTAGCAACCTGATTCTTAAGTCTGCCCCATGCATGTACCTATTTTGTTCCTGGTTACCTTGATGAAGCCGCCTAGATTGTCTCTGACAATTGTTGCTGTGTTGACATTTGTGAGCGCTGGAGGAACGAAGTGGACATGAACCCAAAAAGGGAACTTATTGAAAGGTAGCTTGTGAAGTGGCTCAATTGTGCCCGTCTCTTGGACAACGCCTAAGCAGTGTTTAAAGGACCATGGAGAGTACTCAATAACCTTCTTCCGATCTTCTTTGCAGTAGAATTGAAAAATGGCTGGATTTATTCCCATGCTGAAACCATCAATTCCATTCTTACATCTCCACACCTTAGTCATCATGGAGATCATGGATTCCACTCTTTTGGTTTTACAAGTTAGGATTTTCGCTGCTAGATAGATCTTTTCACTAGTGATCATAGCACTTTGTTTGTTGCTGCTTGGGGGTTTGTCACTGCCTGAGATGTTTAGGCTGGCATGAAGTTTTGCTAATTCCTCTCCCATCGACATGGTTGCAAGGTTGTCTAACCAGAGGAGGATGGCAATGGGTAGATTAGTGTTCTTGAACAAAAAAAATGAGCAAGAGCATGAACGTGTTGTAGATGATGATACAATGTGATTACTATATAGTGATGAACTTGGTATGAATCTTCAAACAAGAAAACTCCTTGATTCTTCCAATCAAGAAATAATTTTCATTGATTGTAGACACAATTGTTAATGCATTCAAAATTTCAAAAGTTTGAAATCTGAAACAGAAGAATCAAAGCTCCAATACTTTGGAGCTTGACAGTTTGAAGATCTTGCAGATCTTCACCATAGGAATAATCCTAGAGAAAAGTTTTTAGAGAAAACATTAGGTTTTAAAGCACTTTTCTCTTAATTCAACTGATCCTACATTAATTTACTTGATAAAAGCTTTAACATTCTTGAATAATAGCACAAACCAGATTAAACACCCGTGAAATTTATGGTTTAATATCTGCGAGCATGGTATTAATATTATATTTTATTTACAAACAATAATTAAATATATTTATTTTACTAATTATTTATAAATAATAAAATATTTTATATTATTTATATGAAAATATGTACTCCCTCCGTCCCCTTATTAGTGTCTTACTTGTCTTATTTTGTGTCCATTTATTTGGGGGTCAAACATTTAAAATAGAGGCTAAACTTCATGGACATAACTGCAATAAATGAAAAAGAGTATGCCCTCTTCCCACTGCAATGATTTTAGACCAAGGCTAGTTTACCGGCGATGCTTCCCGGCCTAGCTCAGTCTCCCCGCGATGCTCTCCAGCCTTTCTGCGGTCAGATTTCGTCGATTCACCATTAGGAGGTCCACAGATCGAAACATGAAGCTAATTTCTAGAAGAATCGTCACTGGGATTGTGCGGGGGAATCGTCGTTGGGTTCATATAAGACTTTCAACGATTGATGAACCACTGAAATCGTCACTCGATTTTGTCTCGCTATTGGTTTGATGGACGACGGCGGAGGCGTTGAACAATGGATGAACGACACCAGAGACGCTGAATAATTCGCCGCTCCTCGCCGGAGAAGATGACACAGCGCCGGCGAGTCGATGAAGGTGCATTCGGCGGGTTGGTAAAGATGGAGCCTCAAACGGAGTTGTTCGTTGTTATGGGTTGAAAATGCATTTAAAAATTCAGCCTGCTATCTGGCCCAACAACATTCAATCATTTTTATGAGTATCCATCCGGTTCTTATTTTTACAACAACAAAAGAGTTGTCATCTTCTCACACAGGTTAAACTTTTGGCACAAACTTTTGGCACATACTTTTATACAATTCTAACTCTATTCTATTTTCAGAGATTCATGTCTAATAATTTTACAGGGGCCTATCTCTAATATCTTTTGGAATTTTTTGTTAAATTGTTTCCCATCATTTTTCCGCCAGCTACAATCTTTAAAAAAATTCAAAACAAAAATTAAAAAATGTAAAAAATAAATATGATAATCGAACTGAATTATAAACATCAGCTACAACTATCAAAACACCAACGGAAAATCATAAAACATCAATTGAAAAATTACAGCAAAAAAAATAATAAAAAGTCAAATAAAAATCAGCAAATTGCAAAATCATCGACTAAACATCAATTGAAAATAATAACCATCATAAACTGAACATCATAAAAATTTCAACAAAGATTAAATTATCAATTTTTTTAAAAAATCAAAAACATCAACCTATATCACTTAAAAGCTAAAAACATCAATTCTTATCACCTAAACTTCACCCGGAAAACGAAAAACGTCAACATAACTAAAAAAAATACAAAACATCAATCATATCACCAAAAAACCTACATAGAAAATGAAAAACCTAAAAAACATCAACTCCTATCACCTTAAACTCACATAGAAAATGAAAAACCTAAAAAACATCAACTCCTATCACCTTAAACTCACATAGAAAATGAAAAACATTAGCATGAGAGAAAAAAAACTAAAAATATCAACCTATACAACCCCCTAAAAAATACAAAACATCGACTCATATCAACTAAAACTCACTCAAAAAATGAAAACATCAACATGAAAAAAAACTATAAACATCAACAAAAAAGCTACGGTACCTCAAGATTATAAATTTCTCCGAAAATTAAAAAAAATAACAATTTTGTTTAAAACTACATATATCAACCTATATCATCCAAAAGCTACAAACATCAACTCCTAACATCGAAACCTCATTCAGAAGTTGAAAAATATCGACATAAGAAAAAAAAACACTACAAACATCAACTCCTATGATCTAAACTTCAGTTGGAAAATGAAAATAACATGAGAAAAAAATACAACAAATATCAATTCATATCACCCAAAAACACTAAAAAAAAATTAACTAAACCGCACCCGAATAATGAAAAACATCAACATGAGAGAAAAAACACACAAACATCAACTAGAAAGCTACAGTACCTCAAGAATAAAAATTCTTCAAAAAATAAAAACCGGACCTGATGGGATTCAAACACAGGTCCCTCAACATTTAGAGTAATAACCACCACTCTAGAGACTCATTATCAACATTTAGAGTAATAACCACCACTCTAGAGACTCATTACTGAACATACACTCACTCAAATAATATTAAACTTCATCATGTACCTCAAGAACATAAATTCTTCAAAATAATGGTCCTAGTGAGATTCCAACCCAACCTCAATGTATAGAGTACTAACCACTACACCAAAGAACCCACCATACACTCAGTAAAACAATATTAAACATCAATATATGTCTTTGAAAAAAATACAAAAATTAAACCTCACCTCGATGTCGCCGTCGCCAATGTCGCTATCGCCACCATCCGATGTCGTCCTCCATTGTCTCCGTCGGTGTTCGCATGTGTTTGCACACGCAGGTCATCTTCTTTAATGGTGTGTGTGGATCTCACGTGCCTGACAGAAGAGGCAGCAATGTTGTCACCTTGCCTCGCTTCGCCGCAGACTCGATGAGGATGCATCGCCGTTGCAGAGCGGTTGCATAGTAACTACGATTGGTTGCACCATCGACGAAACAGCTCTGTCATTGTTGAAAAGCTCATATCGGTTGCGAGCAGTTGCACCATCGACGGAATAGCTCAGAAAGGAAGAACAAAATGGAAACTCAGATTGGAAGAACAGAACAATTGTAGAGTGGCGCCATTAGTGACGGAAAAAGAAAAATCACCAGTGAAAGATCGTCGGCGATTGCCCAGATCGTCGGCGATTGCCCGCATCGCCGGTGGAAGAAGAAGAAGCGCGGCGGCGGAGCGCCGATTACAAGATTCAAAAGATCAGAGAGGAGGAGAAAAAATGAATAAAAATAAGAAATTTCTATTATATATGTAGTATTTTGATAATTGCATAGTAGATCCCTAAATTTATAAGCATATTTTAAAAAAACATCTCAAATGAAATTCACAATAATTGCACAATAAACCCTGGCCTAAAGTTTTGACTGATTAAAACAAGACTTTGTGATAATAAAATTATATTAAATAATTTAAAAATCAATTTTAAAAAATCAAATTAAAATTGTTATACATTAAATAAAAATATCAAATTAATATGAAATTAAAAACAATTAACTATTAACAGTTTAGAGTATCTGAACATCATTCATAAATAATAAAAATTAACATCAAATAAAAATACAAAAAATACACACAAAAATTTAAATAGTTAAGCATTAAATGAAAATAATTAAACGTCAAATTAAAATATTATTAATACATGTCAAAAGAACAAAACATCAAATAAAAACACTGAAAATACACATAAAAATTCAATAGTTAAGCATCATATGCAAATATAACCATATATGTCGGAGAAAGTGCAGATATAACCTGATTTATTTTTTAGTACAAATATAACTCAAACTGTTATACATAAGTGCAAATTTAACCCTAAAGCCATTATTCTGACATTAACTGGCCATTTCCAACCATTGACTGACCAAAATGACCAAAATGCCCTTCTAACCTAATACTAAATTTTAAAAGACAAAAATGTCCCCACCACCCAACTCTGCTACCATTCCCGTTATCCCACCACTAATCCACCACCACTCATTACCCACCAATCCACCACTACCACCACCACTGTTTTGGCTCCACCACCGATCACCATTTACGGTGACCATTTCCTGCACTGCTCAGCCAAGAGTAGGAAAATTGAGACCCGTCCTAGCCCTGCCTCATCATCAACCTGCATCCGCCGCGCACCACCTCCACTGCTCCGCCGCCACCTGTCCACCACCACCTCTCACTGCTAGGGTTCCACCTCTGCCTCCTCCCTCCGCATCCATCACCCGCCAATTGGTTCGCCTTTTCATGGCTCCTGGACCAGCTCCCAAAGCTCTGCCTCGTAAAATATGTTATAGAACTCACCGTCCTCAAAAACCGCTTCAAATTGGGGCTTGCCCTTGATGGAAACTGAGTTGACTCACTTGAAGCGGTTGGTAACCTAGCAGGGAGCGATGATGTAGTTGTTTCTGATGAAGAGGTCGGATCTGGTGAGGGACTCGGCGTGGTACCAAGACTTGCATACGAGTGAGGCGGTGTTGCAGTTGCGGAGGGAGGTGAGGAAGCATAAGACGTTTTTGAGCACATTCTTGAGGACTTAATCTAGGTTGGGGGTGATGTAGCAGTCGAGGTCGGCGGCGGTGGAGGTGGTGTGGGGCTTGGTGGCGTCGGCGATATCTGGCGGCGGGAGGCTCTTCTTATCCTTCGGTATCTCAAACCGATCCTCACTGCTCATCGAGCCACGGAATATGGAGGCATACTTTTCACAGGAGTCAGATGCGGGTAAAGAGGGAGTACGATGGGAAGAAGAATCAATTAGTGTAGTTTCCGATCGAGCGAGGAATGAGAGTTCTACTTTGGTCTAGAGAAGAAAAAGAATCAAGTGGTCCACTTTGGAGTAGGTTAGTACTTTTGGGGTTACAATAGTAATTTATTTTATTTTTTGTTTTTTATTTCTTTCAGAGGGGTAAAATTGACTTTTCACCCAATTCCAATCTAAATCTGCCGAATAAGGTTATATTTGCACATAACCTAAATATCTAAGGTTATATTTGCACTTTCAATTATCGCAGGGTTATATTTGCATTTTCGTCAATTATGTAGGGTTATATATGCACTTTGCTCATAAAAATAACTAAACATCGAATAAAAACATTAAAAATATGCGTCAAAATATATAAATATAAAAAAACTGCACACCAAATTATTATGGTTAAAATTTAAATTAATAAAATGAAAAAAATATTATATTAAATTTTTTCAAATATCAAATAAAAGCACACCCAAATTTTAAAACATCAAAGTATGCACAAAAATGTTATACAAATATCGGAAAAAGTAAACATCAATATAAAATTTTAAAAAGCAGTTTTGAAAAATCAATGCATACATTGAATAAAAATACACATGAATAATAAAACATCAAAATAACCACCAAAATGTGACATTGACATCGGTAAAAATAAAACATCAATATTAAAATTTACATAAACAATTCACACTACTCAAACATCAAGAAGACATTAAAAATATATTTCAAAATACGAAGCATCAATATTAATTTTGAAATGACATGCTGTAAAACAAACACATCAATCAAAAGAAAAATACAAGTAAAACCTCAAAACTAAGATAGTAAAATATCCCAAACTAGTGCCAAAATAAGTAAAATGTAGAAAATTAAACATACACACACAATATTTTGCACTATACGATCAAAAGTTAATTTTAAAACACATTAATGGGACTTTTAATATAACATTATAAGGTTTGGTTGAAACATCAAGTACTCAAAAAGAAACATCAAGTATGGTAGTAAAATCTCGCGCCTTGCGCGAAAATGAGGAAAAAATTGATCTACAAATTTCCGCGGCCCGAATTCTTGACCCGCGAGATTCTTATGACCTGGAATCAATAATTCCCAAATTATTTATGCCCAACACCCCCAAAAAGTGGTATTTGCACTCATATCCCTCAATCATCTCTAAAACTTTCTTAAATTTTATTTGGAACCCCATCTCTCTCAGTAAACTTCAATATTGAACATTAATTGATGTGAGACGATCACGTAGAAGACTTTGTCAGAAAAAAAATTATGGTAAGATAGGTATAGAGGAACAGGGGGAGTATGTATTTGTAAAGATAAAAATTATTTTTTTTATAACAGGACTAGTATCAATTATAAATAATATATTGATTAAAATATGAAGTATAAATTCATAATTAATCCAATAATTATATAACTTAAAATTAAATTAAATTAAATTTTCTTAATCAAAATAGTATTCTAACTAAGTAGAAAGTAATTGTATTTTTCTTTATTAATGAAATGTTTTTTTAATGAGATAAATATAAATTTCTTATTTTAAATTATATGAAAATAAATTGTAATTTTATATATTGTTTGAATATTAGTACTCCCCATGTTTCTCTATTCTTGCCACACTTTCCTTTTTCAATTATTTTTTTTATATTGACACACTTTCTATTTTTGGTAAGATTCCTTCAATTTCATCCACTCATTCTACTTTTTACATTCTACATTAAATTTCATCCACTCATTTTCTTCACCTAAATCCAAGCACCTGAACCTATAGTGTCACTAATAAAGAAATGGAGGGAGTGCTATTTCAAAATTGTTCATTTTATTTAAACAAATTATTTTTTTATTATTTCATGTTTATATGATTCGGGTCATTATGGGTCTTTTGTGATCCGGTTTGACCCGACTCAAAACTAAGTGAATTATGTCTTGACCCATTTGACCCAAAACCTTGAATTTAGGTCGGGATAACTGACATACCATGACTCATGGGTCAGCACAACCTGCCCTAATTGGCGTATTTGTTTTCATTACATTTTATTTGCACATTTAAGTTTTTTTCCCCTTAATTTACATGCATATATTATGACAATGAGGTGTCCTGACATTTTGACAAGTGGTTTGTCCTTAATTTATGAATAGTTCATTGTATTCTTGTACTTAAACACTACATTTGTTAAATTAAACACTATATTTTTAATTGAAATGAACATCCTAGTAAACCTTATTCTTCAGGCGAGATGCAGTGGTTCATGGAGCTTTTCTAGCGGTTGTAATTCAGCCTGCTCATATCACCGTCGAGAGACTATAATGTATTTCAGCCTTCAAATCAAAATGAAGCATGTGAGAAGGACTAAGGGATAAGGCTAACAACAATTCCATTTAGTTAGTTCATCGTCGAGCTACTTAAATACTGTGCACTTGTGTGTTCACCAAGTATGACCATACGTGGAGCTCCACATGGCTCATATTAGGTCACTGAATAGCACGTTCAATGAAATACATGTACACGAACATCATGTGAGGGGTTTCTCCTCTTGGTTAAGGGACTTTGTTCAGGTCATTGGCCACACAGAAACCATATAATGGTTGTCTCGGTGACCATTAAGCATTGTCACCTTTTTCAGTGGTTTTGACATTCATGGTTGTAGTTTCGGGACCAAGTAGCCGGATGATAAAGAGGTATCTTAGAACAATGGAGTGTCATCAATTTCTAAGGCGCTACATGTTCAAACAGCAATGACCCTGATGGTGGATAAACCTGAACGAGTTACTTTGGTACAATTACTAACATATGGGAGTTGAACTTTGTGACATTGAAAGTTGTTGTTTTCAAGTGTGAGTGATTGGACCACCACGGTGGTATTACATTGGAACCTTACGGTATGACATTGGTGGATCATAAGAGATGGGGATTTTACTTGGGTCTACTTATAATGACTTTTCAGTCACATCCAATTTTTTATGTGAAGATCTGATGGATAAAAACTGAAAGGTTGTTGGGGAGGGGAATAAAATATTCGTGGATGATGAATTCATGGAAGATTTCATTGTAGGGATAGAATATGCCACATCAAATTATTTGGTGATGATTTTCAACTAGACAAGGAAGATGCAAGTTTGAAGAAATATCTAACAAGAACTGGCCACCAGGATGGGACTTGGTTGGATTGTCATTCACGGAGAACCTAGTTTGTAATTCAGGGTTTAGGATTCAGGCTTGCATGAAACATTATCTATGTAATATATTCATTCCTTTAAAATGTCCAAGCCATGAGGGTAGCCAGTCCTCCAATGCCCATTCTTGTTGGTTACAATTCCAAATTTGGAACATTGATTCGAGACACATTTCAGTTTAGGAACATCCAATCGACACTAGTTCTGAATCCAAAACTAGTTCCATCGTCAAAATTTCTATAAAAAACTAAATTTATGCCTTTTTTTTCATATCCACACCATAAGTCCCGATCTAGACAACGATGTCGTAATAAAAATAGAAATTCGGCCCCGCATTACTCTGATAGTGGACCCAACTTCAGAACATCGGTTGGGTATCCTTTTTTATTTATTTCCAAATTAAAGTTGCGCAACGTGATTCATAAATAACATTCCCAATTGGAAACCGGGGACAAGATTGAAACCATTCTACCATTAGGATTTCCTGAAAGTGTTTTTGATATCGGAAACACTGTTGGCATCCGCCGAGCACCTAAGATTCTTCGTACTCTTTATAGAGCCATTAATTTCAATCCAAGAACCAATACATCTTAGGTTCGTAACCGTTGATTGAGCAAGGCTTTTGATTTTGGAAGTTCCACCGTAATCTAAAACCAAGTCACATGTTGGTGTGGAAATTCCTTCAAAGTAATGACGATGTATGGAATCAAGTCAAGGAAAGTCCTACCCCCTCCAAGTACTTGCAAATATCCTCGGGTTAGTCCCGAGGAGGAACCTCCGACGATCAAGCCAGTATCGTTTATGTGTATGTTTATTCTGAGGGTATAATGTCACTTACCTTTTCTGGTGTTTTATATCTTTATTTATAAGACCTCAATTGGGCGATCGTAGTCGTGCTATTACACTTATCCCTCTAGACCGTGGTTCAGTAGAAGGGTGTCGTCATAAGTGCTGCTTTCTGCTATATCCGTGATTGACTAGTTAGTTGCATTGTTGTGTTCTAAGTATTCGTTAGTTCAACAAACTACCTTGATCCAACAAAGTCATCGCTACGCATGTTCCATTTTAACTAACTCTGATATGGTAGGTTATATATATACCATAAGCCCCCAGCCACCGAGTCATGGAAAACGAATGTAGAGTGGTTGCTTTTCGATATGGATGGTGTGATACTTGAAGCAGAGTGACGATGGAGGAAAATATTCAGCGGATCAGTCATGTTTAAACAATGTAACAAATGCATAGTTTAAAAGGGTTTCGTGGGTTGAAAAATGTGTATGTTATATCTTGAGAGAACTTGGAAATGTTTGATCCTAAATGAAGTGAAGTGCAAAGTTAATGGTAACCATTTAATAATCCCTAAATTTTGGGAGTTGGTTAGTGATGTCCCATAAAACAAGGGAACGGTTGTTGTATAAATAAAATGCTAAATGGAGTAATCATTACAAAGCGTATTTTCCTATATTGACGTGTGAAGGTTCTGACTTTCAACCTACACAAGCAATTAGTTGCATTAAAAAGGTACACATTTATTGTAAAGTAACTTTATCGATTTGTATTCCTTGGCATCTCTATAAAAGCAAGTGTCTTTAAGACAATACCACAACATTTCTTTAAAATGTATAGCAATATATGAATAATTATAATTGACCCTAAAAGTTATTGAAATGATTTTTTTGGGAAAAAATACTGATATGACTCTATGTTTTGAAGGTTTGTGCTGATATGACCCTATAAAGTTGGAAAGTGCTATTGTAGCCCTGTGTTTTGCATCAAAAGTGCCGATATAACCCTGACACTATTCTGGTGTTGACTGACTAATTTTCGGTGTTGAATGAATTTAAAAGGACAAAAATGCCCCTGACTTGAAATCTAAAAATTTAAAGACAAGAATACCATAAGTAAGATTCTTCTTCTTCATCTTCATCTTCAAACCCAACTCCAGTAACACCTCATATCCACCGCTCCACCACCACATCTCCGCCACACCGCAACCACATCACATTCAATATAGAAGAAATTTAAAACAAGGATAATCCCACACAAGTCAAGATAGCAAATTCAGATCAATAAACAACAAATTCAGACACAGCACAAAGAAGAATTACATCCGAGTCAATTAGATCAATAATCCCACCTATATAAATGGATAGAGACAGGATCCACCGTCACCCAACGCTTCTCCGCTGCCGCCCTAGCACCACCAACCACCACCACCCATCCTAGCACCACCACCATCCATCCTAGCACCACCACCACCACTCATTCTAGCTGCCAGCCCCAGCACCACCACCTTCACCACCGCATGCCACCACCTCTACTACCGCCACCACCATCACTCTCCGACCACTCGCCATCGCCCTTCACCTTTGAAGACCGACGAAGACCCGCCACCACCACCGGTAAACCCGACACCTCCTTGAACCCAATAAACCATTTTACAACCACTTGATTGAACCCGATAAACTCCCCAACCACTCGATTCCAATAAACTCGATGCCTCCTTCTTCAGCTTCTCGGAGCCATCTGCCGCCCTCTGCAGCAGCACCACTATCACCACATGTCCTAGCCACCAGCCCCAACACCACCACCTTCACCACCGCTAGCCACCACCTCCGCTACCTCCACCACCATCACTCTCCCCAGCCACCATCACCACTCGTCCCAACCACCACCATCACTCTGCGACCACTCGCCACCCCCCTTCACCATCGAAGACCGACAAAGACCCGCCACAACCACATATAAACCCGACGCCTCCTTGAACTTGATAAATCATTTTGCAACCACTCGTTTGAACCCGATAAACTCTCTGACCATTAGATTGAACCCGATAAACCCAACGCCTCATTCTTCAGCTTTCGGAAGGCACCCACCGCCCTCTGCAACGACCTCCCGCCGCCGTCGGTGAACATTTTCTGACTTGGTCATCCTCTGCCGCCGCCGTCGGAAGTATGCGAATAAGAAAAATGAAAGTTTTTTTGGAGAATCGAGACTTCTCTTTTTGAAGTTTTTTATTAGAAATTACAAGGGTAAGGGCAATGTAGTCTTTTACACTTTTTCTGAATTTTTATTTTTTAAAAAATAGGGGTACAATAGTCGTTTCATGTATTTTCAGCCAAATTCAGGTCTCCAAGGTTATATTAGCACATTCAAGCAAAATACAGGGTTACAATATCACTTTCCAACTTCACAGGGCTATATTAGCACAAACCACCAAAATATAGGGTTATATGAGCACTTAACTCCCTTTTTATTATTGCTCGAACCATTAATCAGTCTAACATGAAATTCTCTCTAATTTAAGAGGGTTAGGTCAATTATACTTGAAACTCATGTAATCAAAAACTAACTTGAAGAAAAAGAACATGATTTGTAATTTTTGTAAAATCAATTTATTTTTGAGAGAGTCGCTTGTTATACCGATTAGTGGTTAGAACAATCATAAAAAGCCTCATTTCAATAACTATTATGGTCAAATTATAATTATTTATACAATGTGATACATTATAAAAGCTTCTAAAAAACAATTCGTATATAGTACACTAGGAATACACGCCTTATTGTATCCCCAATAACTAAATCTACTCTGCAATAAAATACTAAAAACCAATACACTCTCTCCTATTATTTAGTCATATATTTATGTACATTTCCATTACTTACTTATACATGTAATTTAATACATAGGGATACAATACTGGGCCATACCCCGATGATAGGATATAATTTACCTTTTCAAAATAATAGGAATTTTGTTACAATAAATAAAATCAAACATCAAATCAATCTATCAACTCTATAAGTTGCATCAATTATAAGATGATCTTGTCTAATGGTTAGTCGGTCTAAAACAATTTTTATTTTCCTTCTATAAAAATTGAGATTGTTAACATTGCTACTCCCTCTGTCTCAGCCCTTTCTGCAGAGAGAGAAAGGACTATTTTTTTTTCAATTTAGAAAAATATCGCAAATACCCTTTTTCAACCTGTCATTTTACACTCCTGCCTTCTTCAACCTACTGCCCTTCTGCGCTTCTCCTTCTTCAACGCCTTTCTTCAACCTCCTGGCCTTTCACACTTCTGCACATAGCGCCGTCTTTTGCCTTCTTTAATCCACCACCACTAATCACCGCCAGTAGGGCATGGAGGTTTGAAGAGAACCCATTGATTGCAAAGAACTCAACACCAATAATCATCGCCGATCCGTCAGATCCAAGCTTGGTTTCCACCGAGTTCGTCCCAGATCGCCTCGTAAAATGCCCACCAAATTGCATCTTTATATCTAAAGCTGGTTAATCCTTGAGGGATAATTCTCCGAATTAGTAGCACATGTATACCCGGTCTTTTTCGATTATGAAATCAGGAAGCCAAAAATTTGTAGAAGTAGAAAGTTGGATTTGGTTTTTTTTTTCTCAAGAAAATACATGAATTGAGTTTTGAAGAAAATTGGAAAAAGTCTTGATTTTGGCTGAAGAATTGGTATTTCGGAAAGTAAAAGAGAAAGTTGATGGAGCTGCAATGGCGTTTTTCAATTCTATTTTTTTACTGTGAAACTTGGAATTTATGATTTGACTAAATTGTTAATTTGGTCCCCTACATATAATGAAATACATTCTTTGGTCCACAAGGCCAATACCGCATTTGTTCAGCAACCAACAAATATAAAATAATTTATTTAGTCCCCATAGGCGGTTTTCAGGTAAAGTCAACGGTAAATTGGTATAAATTTTTGTAAAATGACCATTATACTCCTGAATTAAAAAAAAGAAGAAAACACCCTCTTCCCCACGATCCTCTTTGCCGCTTCAACTCCTCCATCTATGAGAAATTGGGAAAATCCTCTCTAGCTACGGGAATAAGCCGCTAAGCTTCACCTTCACCGGTGAATAGTGAACTCCGATGATCTCGTGACCAAGCTTCCAGCTTCGTGCTCGATAACAATGGCGACAGTGAACCCAGCGATGATGATGTGGAGTTGTGGCTACTAGTCTCGAGGATGACGATGAACGTTGGGGCACTGGCGCATATACTAGGTTAGGGATTAACAATTTGGTTTACGACACACAGAGTAAACGCCACAAGCCACTGGGTAGATCCATCGTGGTGAGCCATCAGTGAGATTTGCTGCCACAAGCCACAGTCGAGAATCAGCGCCTCAAGCCACCATATGAGAGAACATCGCCGGAGAGAGCTCTCTGTAGTCCGGCCCTTCCCAGCTCGAGCTCCACCTCCTTCACCACTTGAGATCCATCGCAGCAGTCTACAAATTTGGCAATGAGGCATTGATTTCTTTTCCTCCGGCAATGAGGCGTTGATTCTTCATCTCTAACTTGCCACTCATTCGGACGATCCCGTCCCTTCTGGTATGGTACCCGGCCCGTCCGAACCAATTAAGGAACCCCAATCTGAACTAAAACCAACCTTTGGCACCGCCGCAAGAAGCTGTACACTGACATAATCTCCACAAACTCCACCGGATTCCGTACCCTCCTTCCCAACCCAAAACCCTCCACAACCTACTCTTACTGGAGGTAGTTCACCGGGGAATTGAACAACGGGAAGCCCTAGATTGTGCGACGGAGATTTTTAAAAGAAATAGAAAAGAAATATACAAATATAAAAGAAATAGAAATTAAGAATTTTTATTTGAAAATATTTTTTAATTAGTAAAATTGCTAAAATACCCATGTCGATATCAGAAAACCATTCCGATTTACCTGAAAATCGCCTTTGGGACCAAACAAATCATTTTGTATTTCTTGGTTGCTGAACAAAAGCGATATTGGTCTTTGGGACCAAAGGATGTATTTCATTATATTTATGAGACCAAAAAAATAATTTAGTCTTATGATTTTCTGGAAGTATTGAATTTTTGTGAGGGTAAGATGATGTAAAATTCTAATATTTGAAGGGTAATAATGTCTTAAACTATGTTGAGCTTTTCCTAAAATAGAAAGTGTGCAGAATTGGTTGAGCCAGATAAAAAAGAGAAAGTGTGCAGAATTTTGTTAAAACCCCCCAAATGTTAAAACCTATTTGGCAAAAACCCTTTGTTCCCAAATTCATGAATACGATGAAGATGAAATGATCCAACTGCATTGAACGTACAAATTCCAGACTTTACCAAACAACATGAGCAGATCAAAACCAACCCTACGGTCCCGGATCATTCTCAACGCCTGCACCACATTGCTGGCGGGTCCACCCTCACCGTCCCCCTCCCTCCGCTCCTCTGCCACAATGTCGCTCGCCGCTTCTTCTCCGGCGGCTCCGAGGCGGTGCGTGCGGCCAGGGAGATTCAGGACCTGATCTTCCAAGCGGAGAAGGACAGGCAGAGAGAACGAGAGGAGCGCGTGCGGAAGGGGCTCGACACTGCCGACCTCGACGCCGAGCTGGAGTGGATCATATGGGCGTGGGCACCCTGATCGCGAAGCTCGAGAAGGAGAAGCTCAAAGATGACCCCAATCTGCACGTGTACGAGGAGCGGAGCGACTCGGAGTCCGATGACGATGACGAGAGGTACTCCGAGGAAGCCGTACAACGTAGGATCGACATTTTCGAGAAGAAGATTGAGAGCCACGAGGAGCTCCTCAACAGCTTCACCCAGGCTGGTGTATGGTTTGTTTTCTTTGCTAGGTTTTTGTAATGTATTGCTAGGGTTCATGTTGGTTTAACTGTGGATATCTTTGAGCAGAGACGATGGATGATGCTTTCAAGTGGAGGAGTAAAATCGACAAGTTCGAGGAGAAGCACTTTAAGCTCCGGCCTGAGTATCGGGTGATTGGCGAGCTCATGAATAGGCTGAAAGTGGCAGAAGGCAAGGAGAAGTTTCTTCTGCAAGTGAAGTTGAATAGGGCCATGAGGATGGTTGAGGGGACGAATGCTTATGATCCTAGTGATCCTGCTAATTACGGAGTCATTAACCAGGAGCAAATGGGCCCCTCTGCTGAAGTTTTGGGGCAGGGTGGTTTTGAGAAGGAGAAGAGGATGATTCAAGGAGGGGAAAACGACGACGAAATGGAGTTTGATGACATGAAGGAGAAGGATGATATATTGTTGGAGAGGCTTGGTGCGATTGATAAGAAGCTTGAAGAAAAGCTTGCTGAATTGGACCATAATTTTGGTAGAAGAGGAAAGCTTTTGGAGGAGGAAATCAGAGACCTTGCTGAGGAGAGGAATTCCTTGACAGAAAGGAAGCGAAGACCTCAATATAGGAAAGTAAGTTACGCACTTTATTGATGCTTTCTAATGTTGAGTGTGGAATGTAGTAGCTGTAATTGATGCATGTCTATCTCTTTTGTTAATTTCTGTTTTCTTGCATTTCTTTTAGGGTGTCATTAGTTCTATTTGTTTCGATTATATACGTTTTTGATGTACAGTTGTTATGGCCTGTGTTAGCTATTTGATCTGAATTCATTTCCCAAATCGAACTTTTGTGGTGTTTGTTTTTTTTCTTTTGTTAATGTGAAGCAACTTCTCTGATATTTGATGCTGCTTTATATGGATCTTGACTGTTCTTCATAAATTTTTTTTCGATGTGTGGATCTTCCAGTTGCCATCTTCCGCTGTTCTTGATTGTATAATCGTTTCTAGAAGTAGTTTCCTTAGACAAAATTATAGGGAATTAAAGGACCCTTTCTCATCTCTAGATGCAAACTTGCTGATGGTTATGGGACTATGCTGGTTGAGATTATTAGGCCATCCAGTGACTTGCTTATCTGTAATTTTTGTATTGGTTCCATGTTACAGTTACTGTAGCTAAAGGATATATACACACAGAGAGACTCACACACAGATACACAGGCTCATGCACACACATACTCACACGCTTTCCTGCTTAACTATTACAATAAAAACTTAGTTTCATGTGGGTCATTGACTTATCTGAAATTACTGTTAACTGGATGTAATTTTGCTATTTATTTACTTGAACAGACTCTTCTAAGTTCAAAACCTTGCTAGATTCTGATATGGAAAAGGTCTTGGAGAAAAATATATATTAGAATGATCCTTAGATAGGCCCCATTCTACTGATGCCATGTCGGTTCTTCTGGAGTTACAACTCTGACACGTGTACAATCACTTATTGTCATGGTTCATCTGTTCATTTGGTAGAGATCTAGCCATTCGTTGTTGACATTTTCAATTTTTGGATTTTATTCTTATTATAGTTGTTTTACTGTTCCAATACATGCTCCAACGCTCTTGATACAAATTTAATATTCTTAAAAATTAATGTCAAGCAAACAGTTCTGTTGAAAAAAAAACACCTAAGAAAAATGCTCCATGCAGAATCTTTAGTTTTGGTACTTAGGTGATGCTAGACATCTCAAACTATGGATGGTGATCCTGAATTGCCATTAGGATGGACCTGACATATAGAATTTTAATTTTTAATGTACTATTTGATAACTTATGGGTTTCATACTTGATCGATGGGCTACAGCTTCTGGATGAAAATATCTTTCTACAGCTTATTCCTACTCTTTTCTCCAGTTTTCAATGTTTGTATTGAGCTGGGCCGGATATTATTCAACTTTGTTGAGTTCCTAGGGCTTTTAAAAAGCTCAAAAGGCAGGTTAGCTGTCATTTTGTTTTATTGGAAATTAAGGAGTGCAGAAGGTCTTAGTTAACATAGTGCTTTCTAAAGTAGATATGATGGATTTTTGGACTGGTTAGGTGCCCTAGGTCAACAAATCACGCGTGATAGTGATTCAGAATACTGACAGAAGTTGTTGTGGGAAATATGGGATCATGGTATCCCAAGTTTCTCGGGATTTGTCATTAACTGCTGGTACTCTAACTCCTGACTTTAGAGGACACAAATATCTGGTATATATATCCTCGTCAAGTTTCTAGTTTCAAACACACGGAAGTTCTTGGAACTTCGATATCATCTGCACATGAGCTGCTGGAAGAACTTTTTGGTGTTGTTTCTGGGTGCTCTTGTAGGGTTGATGCTTAATGCGTATGTATCTGGCTTACTACCAACCCTGATTCCTTGGACGCTATTGCATCACTTCACATCTTGCACGAGCTGATGGAAGAACTTTTTGGTGTTGTTTCTGGGTGCTCTTGTAAGGTTGATGCTTAATGCGTATGTATCTAGCTTACTACCAACACCGATTCCTTGGACGCTATTGCAACTTCACATCTTGCACAAGCTGGTGTCTTTCATGGAAATAGCCTCTCTACCCCTAAAATGCGCTGGAGTGAGAGGACTCCACATGGGATATACAGAGTATATTTGGTTTGATTTGGTTTCCTAGTCCAGTATGTTGTTGTATCTAATACCAGCCTCTCTTAGCCGTTAGTTAGTGCATCATGGTTTATAAGTTCTGTATTTGCTTCTGGGCCATCTTTTATCAGATCAGTAATGAATTCTAGCATAATATTCTTTTTTAAACAATATTACTAACTCTTTTCTTGCTACTGGTAGGGTTTTGGCATCAAACTTATTGAAGTTAACAGAACTTGCAAAGTTACAAAGGTAATACACTCCACTGAGGCTTTTTCGTTTTTTAAGATAAATTTTCCGGATACAGCTTAATGTACTTTTTGGCATTTAAGATGTAACAGGGGGTCAAGTCGTCAAGTACACTGCAATGCTCGCCTGTGGAAACTATCAGGGAGTCATTGGTTTTGCCAAAGCAAAAGGTCCAACAGTTCCAATTGCCCTTCAAAAGGTGATTATGAGATACATTAGTTCACATGTTTTTTATAAATAGTGTGTGAAATAGATACTCTTTTAGGCAAAATATACAAGTCTTAGTTCAAGATGGAAAGGAGGACAGATTAAAACAAGATGGTTATCAGTTTGCATACTTATAGGAAGCTGTTTAGGTTTTTGAATTCATAAATGCTTTCATCCCCAGTTCGGATAAATGTCCACAAGTGTTAATAGATTGGAAACAAATCAATATTTTAATTGTGTTTAGCTAAGATTTATTATGAAAGCTGTGCACGTGTATAAGAGTCGTGAATTTGTTCTATTTTCTTTATTTTAATAAACTTTCCGATTCCGTTCAACATACTCATTGGGAATATGTAATATTTTCTGTTAATTGGATTAGTGTTGCATGTTAAACTGTTAGTGTCATTGGAGAAGAATATACAATATAAATAATGTCTGTATGAGAATGATTTATTTTAGAATGATTTGAACACTTACCTATTCCATTCAACATATTCAATTAGAATACATAGTATTTACAATTTTTTGTTGAGCTGCAAACCTTGTAGTCCATCTATACTAGGGGAGCGTCAGCCATGCATATATGTGAATTTCCAGAAGCTCCCAGTTATGTAGGTGAAGCATGAAACAACTCTCATCCAACTTAGACTGCACATGAATTCACTATTAGGTTTTGACTGTACATGCATTTGGTTGATTGATAAATGACGTTATATGCATTGTAAGGAAATGTGCCATGCCTGGTTTGTTTAGAATCACTGGCCAGTAAGAGTATATTGTATAAATGAACTTTCCTTTTGCTTTGACTAAAACTGACAGTGACCAAATAATTACAAGAGGGAGTATCCTCACAGGCGGTATGTCCATAAGCTTATGGACAATCCACATATTTTTAACCTTATACACTGCATTTGTTAAATTACATACTAAATTTAGAAAGTATTTTTTTTATATATTATATATCTTTATATTTTTCACATTCAAATACATATTATTACTTGTTTTAACTTTTATAATACAATATTTAAATTTTATAAAAAATTACAACATTTAGGTAAAAACCACTGTAGACGGTCCATAAGCTTATGGAAATAGTGTCTTTTCCGAGACTTTCTCTAATTATAATATTAGCTATCCTAGGGCATAATTTGCTTCTCTCTCATATACATTCTCTTATCTGATTTTTATTTTTATTTTTTCCTAACAGGCATGAGAAGTGCTTCCAATATCTTCATTATGTAGAACGACACGAGGAGCATACCATTGCACATGTAGTTCAAACATCATATAAGAAAACCAAGGTTCAAGCTATCCCATTGGTTTTCTGTTCAAGTTTTAATAAAAATAACCTTCTGTCAATTATTTAGTAAATTCTGCTTGACGATCTACGGATTAAATTTCTTCAGGTGTATATTTGACCTGCCTCCACGACAATGGGGTATGAAAACAGGCAGAACTGTCCAAACAATACTAAATTTAGCTGGTTACAAGAGCATAAAATCGAAGGTATGAGCCCACTTCATCATTTTTGGGATTTTGTAATTCATCCAAACAGGACTAATGTCAGCCATCTTCCAGGTGGTTGGTTCA
This sequence comes from Rubia yunnanensis, assembly GCA_037428765.1. Taxonomy (NCBI): domain Eukaryota; kingdom Viridiplantae; phylum Streptophyta; class Magnoliopsida; order Gentianales; family Rubiaceae; genus Rubia; species Rubia yunnanensis. The sequence continues at coordinate 112,231,483 of CM075061.1, read as the reverse complement.
AGGAATCCAAACAATGCAGTAAAAGCACTCTTCAAGGCTCTGAATGCAGTAAGTTGCACGATGCAGTTCCTATGTATTGATATATTTTTTTGCTGTCTTGACTAATTTGATTCACATCTTCTCCTCCAATAACTCTCTAGATTGAAACTCCAAAAGATGTTAAACAAAAGTTTGGTCGAACTGTTGTTGAATTGTACCGACTATGACATTGTTTTTGAACAAGGTTATTCCACAGTGCATTAGAGGACAATCGAGGTGCAGGTGCGATGTGGATGAGCAGGGGAGCCGTTTATGATTTCAAATTTGTAAATTCCTTCCCTTGCTTCTTGGACTTCTTTCGTAGGCATTGTCGAGGGGAGCATTGAGTAGTTTAGTGATATATACCCCGTTTACTTGGTCGATGGCACAAAGCAAGGATCGATCAAAACCTGACAAATGTTTTGTGAATGTAGGCCTATCAAAAACTCTAGTGCCACAAACGTTTCAAAAGAGAAGGCGTGTTCTTCAAGAACTCATTTTTTAACTTAAGGGAACTTTGTTTTTTCTGAAATTGGCAGTCTTGGTCGCCCGTTAAATGGGTCGGGTGACCCGTTGGATAACCGTTACCTATATATTATTTTCACTTATTGGATAAGACTTATTGGATAATGACTCATTGGATAATGACTCATTGGGTTAATGAATATAATTGAGTTGTAGTTATTGGGTTTAGTTGGATTGGATAATGAATTATCTGTTGGATAATTTTGAGTGGGTGGAGTTGGGTTGGGTAACGGGTGATCCATGAATAATTTCATATCATAAGATAACAAAATTTTTACAAGTTTGATTACGAATGATTTAATTTTTTCCTAACACATATAATCATTTTAGAAATGGTCAAATTCTCGATTCATCATATTTATTGATTTCGGTTCATATCTTAATCAATTTTAATTTGAACCAATTAAAAATTGATAAAAGATCTTGACGAAAGAAGTAGAAGTAGTATTTAAGAAACTTTTACTAAATTTGAAAAATCTCCTCAATGAAATATGAAGATTTTTTAAAAAAATTTCTTTTATTGAACATAAGAAAATAATAAATGAAATTCCCATATTTAGCCACTCAAATAAATATTTTCTCTTTTGTAGTTATGTACACGATTCAGCCTATATCAAAAAATGATTAGAGTTAATCATAATTTTTCACTCAAAGTAAAATGTTACGTGACTTATCCATTTAAAGTTTAAATGGTTGAAAACACCAATTATCCATTAAGTATATATTGAATTATCCATTGGGTATATACTAATTATCCATTGGGTCTATACTAATTATCCATTGGGTCGAACTAAATGACCCATTGGGTATAGGTCATTTATTTGGATGAAACGTGAATTACCCATTAAGTCCGTGTTCTTTCTCAGTTCTCACTTTTCACTTCCCAGTCAGCGTTTTGTTTCATAAGTCCGTGTTTTGTTCATCAATCGGTATGCGTTTTGTTCATCGATCGGTATGCGTTTTGTTCATCGATCGGTATGCGTTTTGTTCATCAATCGGTCTGCGTTTTGTTCATATTCGAGTTCATAATATCATATTATGTAATATAATATTATGTACATTATATTATATTTAATAAAAATAACAAATATATAATATGTTGGCTTTGTAAACTCGATGAAACTATCGAACAATATTATTTGGGATCGAGCTCGAGCTCAAATACTGTACGAACTCAAATATTGTACGAAACTGTACGAGATTGAACTCGAATACTGTATAAACTCGAATACTGTACGAGACTGAACTCGAATACTGTATGAGACTGAATTCAAATACTGTACGAACTCAAATACTGTACAAGATTGAGTTCGAATATTATATGAACTCGAATCCTGCATTTCTGGTCGAATTTTTTTTTGGTAAAAGAATAATGCTTGTTGGGGTCAAGTTTCAGGATGTTTTCTTTCTGATCAACATTAATTACGAAAGGCCAAATTTCACATGACCAAATGAAACACAGAGTTTTCAGTTTTCTGTAGTGCGTGCATAGTCAAAACAAAGCTACGCTCCAATTTGGGCGCTAACATTCCAGTTTAAGTCAACAGTCTCATTTCTTGCCTTTTGTATTTGGCAAAGTATTAGGAAATATCGTCATATGCTTATGAAAATATGTAATTTATTTAGAATAATAAAAGGTAAAACGTCTTAGTTGTAATATTAAAATTTTAGCATGCAAAGTATAATAGTTATAAAGTTTATAACCCGATTCATGCAAATCGAAAGTTTTATCTTCATTTCTTCTTATTTGCACTTTAAATCTTGGTCTATTCATAACTTATGGAAAGACTGTCTTTCAAGAGATGGACTCTTTGTATTTTTTTCTTAAAAGTATATCTATGAAGTTTTGTTTTAGACAAACTAAACATTTGATAGGGTCATTTTATAAGGGGTAATATATAGATATCACCCTGTATAATTGAGAAAGTGCAGATATAACCCTGAGATAATTTTTAGTGCAAATATAACCCTAACTATTATACATAAGTGCAAATATAACCCCAAAGCCATTATTTCGATATTGACAGGCTATTTCCGGCCATTGACCAATCGAAAATGATCAAAATGCCCTTCTAACCTAATACAAAATTTTAAAAGACACAAATGCCCCCACCACCTAGCTCTACCAACCCCGCTATCCCACCACCAATCCACCACCCGCCATCCCACCACCACCAATCCACCACCTCCGATCAGAGAAAATTTCACAAATTCCAAACCAGGCTCAGCTCCCCCATAGCCGGAGCCAAGGTCCAGCTCCAGTGCCACAACACCGACAACGGCACCCTCACCTACACCGTCCTTGAATCGGTTGAGAATTTAGCCCATTTTTTGTCCCAGGGTTTGGGTCGAGGCTCCGGGACTCCTAGGCCGACTAGAGGATGGGCTTTTTGACTTGTTGCTTCACGAACTCCAGGTATGGGCTCTCCATATGAGTGCATGTTTTGGCGAGGATGACGTCGCATTTGATGAGCCCAGCTACGACGCGATCCTACACGGTGATGCTGCCGTGGAAGCTCTTGAAGAGGTAGAAGATGTCCTTAGCCTCGAAGGTCTTCACTGAAGTGATGGAGGCCTTTGGGAACCTCAACGGCGGCTTAAGCAATTCATCCAGAGTCGGGTACTTTCCCATTGGAACCCTCACTGGAGAGGTGGCGTAGGCCGTGGAGAGGGAGACAAAGACGGAGTAGAACGCCATCTTGATCCCCAATTCAGACACTCCAATGTCGCATTCAACCCTAGACAGGACGAGATCTGTGAGATCTCCACCATGAGCAACCCCGTCGAGCACTGCAATGTTGCATTCAGGAACGTGGACAAGGCTCAGATTTCACTAGGGCGCCGGAGCCAGAGCCGCCGTTGGTGACTTGTGAGAACGAGAAGCTTGCGAGACTTGCGCCGAACAAGGCTCAGGTTTTGCTATGGAATGATAACTTTTTCTGGCACGCAAGGATATGGGAGTATGGGAATTAGCCAGGGGCTGTACTATCCTTATGTTCAACCGCTACCACCACCAGCATATCCGAACCTTGGGCTGCACTGGATGAACCCAGGATATGGAGGAACCCAACCTCTCTATATGCCACAGTTGGGTGGTCACGATAGGGAGTTGAACCTGCCAGTGGTACAACATGAACCCCCCTCGTACGAAAGTGAATAGTTAAGAAAGGAATTGGATAGGTTGATTGGCCCATTGGGCCAGGCAGCGGGGTTTTCTTTCAGCTCGGTGATCACAGGGGTTCGATGGCCGATAGAAGTGAAACCCCCAGAAGGACTTCCCACATATAGTGGTGAAACTGACCCTCGAGAGTTCATATAGACATTCCTGGGCTTGATGAGTTCGAGGGACTTTGATGAGAAATTGACATGCAAGCTGGTAGGTAGCTACTTGCGGGGAAAGACATTTGAGTGGTTTAATAAGTTGCCAAGGGGATTGTTCCAATCGTATCGAGACTTCAGCAAAATGTTGTTGAGCCAGTACGCGTAGAAGAAGAAGTTTACCAAAACTTTGTTAGAACTCTATCAGATGAAAGCCAAGGGAAAGCACAGAAACCTTCTATCACCGATATGTGGATGAGAGTTGGGGGTGATAGAAACGACGGAGAATGAGGTAATCAAGGGGTACCTGCTGGGGATGCATGACCTAGAACTATACAAGAAGCTGAGTACTAATACTCGTAAGACACTTCAAAAACTTCAAGAGGTCGTGGAGAAAAATTTGAGAGTAGAGGAGGCAACTAGAAGGAAAAGAGATAGCCTTGCATAGAAAGCAGGAAGAAATGTAAACCATAGAAGGAAGAGGCCGGTCGAACCCATAAGAACACCATTCGAGAGGTATAATCCACTGCCCCCAATGCTTGGAGGAAGAACCCCTGCACAGATTTTAAGCATACACAAAGGTTTATTTAGGACACCTCCACCCTTGCAGAGTTTGCAAAACTCAGCTACAGCCCGGAGAGTAATGAATCGGTACTGTGATCATCACAGGGATTACGGTCATGACACAAATGATTGCATGCAGTTAAGGATGAAGATTCATAGGTGTGAGCAGGAATGACGGTTTCGAGGACAAGGACATAGGAACCAGGCTGCCCCATTGAGGCCCCAGATGAATCAATGGAAGCCTTACAGAAGAAACAATCAAAACAATGGAGGTTGAGGAGATAGAAATCCTCGAGAACAAGTGGTTCGAGATAGAGGGCAAGAAGGAAGGCAGGATAGACCCCAGGAACAACATGGGGTAAATCAGGGAAACCAAAATGGAGAAAACCCACCCGTCCGAAGGGTAATTAACGTTATCAATGACATGGTGGGAGAGAGATCCTCGAACGCTGTTTTAAAGGCTGAAGCTCGAAGGGTCCCCGTGGAAGAGCCCAGTCATAAGAGGTTTTGGCCGGATGAGACCGTCACTATCCGGACGATGTGCTGGACCAAACGCCCCATGTAGACCCAATGGTAATTTCAGCCATTATTGGAATAACATTGATCAAAAGGGTATTCGTTGATGATGGAAGCGGGGTAGAAGTGATGTTTGCTGAGTGTTTTGACCAGTTAGACATGGGGCTTGAGAACCTGAAAAAATCCGCTTCCCCTTTATCAGAATTCATGGGAAATCCAATATTTCCCATAGGAGAAATAACATTGCATATTCGAGTGGCGGATGACGACAAGGGAGTGACTATCAAGTGTAATTTCGCTGTCGTGGATGCACCTTCCCCTTATAATGTAATCTTAGGAAGGCCATGGATGTACCAGGCTCGGGCGGTCTAGTCACCTTACCACTTGATGATGAAGTTCCCAATTGAAAAGGCAGTGGCATCCATTCGAGGGGATCAGACCATGGCACAAAAATGTAACCTAACGACAGTGCAAGAGGTGAGGAAATTGAGGGATGTAGCGGAAGTACACACAGAAGCGGGACTAGCTGATACAATACAAGTGCCCATTCGGGATAAAGGGTCAGTAGCTATTGGGAAACTGATTCCAGAAGATGTGAAAAGAGGATTGCAAGACTTGTTAGAAAGGTATGGAGATGCGTTCTCATGGAATACATCTGACCTGATGGGGGTCCATTCGAGTCTCGCATTGCATAGGCTAAACATCAACCCTTCGATTAAGCCAGTGAAGCAGAAGAGAAGAGTGTTCGCTCCCAAACGAGTTGAGGCAATTAAAGAGGGGGTGGAAAAATTATTGAAGGCAGATGTCATCGAGGAGGTATTCTATCCCGATTGGATTGCCAACCCAATTATGGTCTCAAAGCATGATGGAGCATGGAGGATGTGTATAGATTTTACGGACCTAAATAAATGCTGCCCCAAAGATAGTTACTCGTTGCCACCAATCGATAAGTTGGCGGAAGCTATCACTGGATACCAAATTTTGGCATTATTTGACGCACATAAGGGGTATCACCAAATTCTCATGGCAAAGAAAGATAGGGAAAAGACATCGTTCATCACAGATGTGGGCACATACTGCGATAAGAAGATGCCCTTTGGGTTGAAGAATGCTGGGGCTACTTATCAGAGGCTGGTCGATAGACTGTTCAGGGAACATATCGGGGACAACATGGAGATATATGTGGATGCCATGGTGGTCAAAAGCAAGAGTTATGAATATTTTTTTAAAAGACCTAGAAGAAACATCCGGTAAGCTTCGGGAAGCTAATTTGAAGTTGAACCCGTCTAAGAGTGTCATTGGTGTAGGAGCAGGGAAGTTTCTCGGATTCATGGTCTCAGAGAGGGGGATCGATGTAAACCCAGAAAAGGTCGAAGCTCTGAGGATAATGAAAACCCCACAATCGATAAAGGATGTGCAGAAGCTTACCTGATCTTTGGCAGCATTAAGCAGGTTCTTATCGAAGGGGGTAGAGAAGCACTTTCCTTTCTTTGATGTTCTTCGAAGGGAAAAGAAGTTTGAGTGAAATGGTAAGTGAGAAGAGGCATTTGAGCAGTTGAAAGAGCATTTGAGGACATTGCCTACTTTGATGAAATCTGACAAGGATGAGATGTTGAACTTGTATATTTTTGCATCACCGCTAGCAATTACCGCGACTTTGGTTAAAGAAAAAGAAAAGGTTCAGCACCCGATCTACTTTATTAACCGTGCCTTGCAAGGACCGGAGATGAGGCATACGGTTCTCGAAAGGTTGATTCTAGCTCTCGTGCATGCAGTCCAAAGGTTGAGACCCTACTTCCAGGAGCATAAGATAGTGGTGCTCAGGAACCACCCAATTCGGCAGATCCTGCGAAAGCCAGAGATTTCCGGAAGAAGGATGAAGTGGACAGTAGAGTTGGGAGAGCATGATATTTAGTATCATCATCAAGTTGCGATTAAGGGGCAGGCACTGACATATTTTATAGTGGAAACTACAGAACCTCTTGAAGTGTGTTTGGAGCCTATCTAGAATGAAGACATACGACAAAGAAAGATATGGAAGTTGTATGTGGATAGTTCGTCACATTTAGGAGGAAGTGGAGTGAGGGTCCTACTTACTAGCCCCGAGGGCAGAGATAACCCTTATACATTGAATTTTTCATTTAAAGAAACTAACAATGAAGCTGAATATGAGGCATTAATCACTGGATTGCGCCTCGCAAAGGAGCTGCAAGTGGAGGAACTAGAGGTTTTCAATGATTCTCAAATTGTGGTTCAATATGTTAATGGAGAATACGAGGCCAGAGAGCATAATCTGCAGAGATACCTCGAGGTAGTAAAGAACTTGTTAAAAAATTTCAAATTTTATACATGTACGCAGATTCCGAGGGAAAGCAATCATAAAGCGGACGGTCTAAGTAAGCTCGCTTCTTCGGATTTTGGAACCCAATCCCAGCAGGAACTCCTCATGGAAACTTTCAGCAAGAAAAGTTTTGAAGAGCCTGTAGTGATAACGGTTGAAGTGGCAGACTCCTGGATGACATTGTTCGTGGCATATCTTTGAGAGGGAGTCCTGCCAGAAAATGAAGTAGATGCCAGAAAGATAAGGTTTAAGGCTCTAATATATGTGTTGTAAGAGGAAGGGTTACATAGAAGAGGCCATTTGCAGCTATTACTTCGATGCGTTGACTTTCACGAGGTGCATTACCTCATAAAGGAGACTCATGAAGTGGTATGTGGCAGCCATTAGGGAGCCAGGTCCGTGGCAAGGAGGCTCATTCGAGCAGGATTTTACTGGCCGACAATGTTCGAGGACGCAAACCGGTATATTCAGGCTTGCCATCAGTGTCAGAGACATGCACCTATAAAACTTGTTCCACAAGAAGAAATGAGAAGCATTTATAGTTCGTGGCCATTTGACAAATGGGGAATCGATTTGGTGGGCCCTTTTTCCGGAAGTGCCAGGAAAATTCAAATATCTAATAGTGGATGTTGATTATTTCACCAAGTTGGTAGAGGTTGCGCCATTGACAAACATAAGGGGAAAAACGACCATCTCCTTTTGCTGGAAGAACATTGTGTACCATTTTGGAATCCCAAGGACAATTATTACGAACAATGGAACGCAGTTTGCTCAGGATCCCTTCAAGAAATGGTGTGAGAAGTATAAGATCAAGTAGAAGGTGACATCTGTTTACCACCCCCAAGCCAATGGGCAAGTGGAAGTGACCAACAGAACAATAGTAAACGAAATACGAGCACGCTTCGAGGGGCAGAAGGTAACTGGATATTGGAATTACCAAATGTGCTGTGGGTATATCGGACACCTGAGTCTTCCGCTACTAGAGAAATGCCTTATAATCTGGTATATGGTTTAGAAGCAGTAATTCCTGCGGAAATAGGAGTTCCTAGCCCAAGGATAATGGATGCTGCAGATAAGACTATGAATCTACAAAACAGATGTTTGGATCTAGATATGGTGGAGGAAAAGAGAGAGCTAGCTTATCTACACGAGGATAAGGTCAAGGAACGAGTCAAAAGTTATCATGACAAAAGAGTAAATAAGGTGTTCTTTAACCCAGGAGACTTGGTAATGAGAAAAAGCGAGAAAAGCAGAAAGGAGCCCGAGGGGAAGTTAGCTGCGAATTGGGAAGGACCTTATAAAGTGATCGAATTGCATTCATGAGGAAATTATGTTCTCGAACAGATGAATGGGATTTGATTACCAAGAAGGTGAAACATTAGCAACTTGAGAAAATACTACCAGCTATGATGATCGAGTGGTTTGCTCTAAGTGGCACTCTAGTTGGTATTCGAGCAGGATGCTTTAAAGTGGCGCTCTAAATGATGTTTCCAGCTACGACTGATATTTGAGTGGTTTTCTCTAAAGCGGCACTCTAGTTTGTATTTGAGCGGGTGGCTTTAAAGCGGCGCTCTAGATATGTTCGAGTGGTTTGCTCTAAAGCGGAACTCTAGTTGGTATTCTAGTGGGTTGCTTTAAAGTGGCGCTCTAGATGATGTTTCCAACTACGGCTGATGTTTGAGTGGTTTGCTTTAAAGCAGCACTCTAGTTTGTATTCAAGATGGTGGCTTTAAAATGGTGCTCTAGATATGTTCGAGTGGTTTGCTCTAAAGCGACACTCTAGTTGGTATTCGAGCGGGTTGCTTTAAAGTGGTACTCTAGATATGTTTGAGTGGTTGGCTCTAAAGCGGCTCTCTAGTTGATATTCGAGTGGTTGGCTCTAAGCGGCAGTCTAGTTGATGTTCAAGTGGTTGGCTATAAAGTGGCACTCTAGATGATGTTCGAGTGGTTGGCTCTAAAGCGACACTCTAGATGATGTTCGAGTGGTTAACTCTAAAGCGGCACTCTAGATGATGTTCGAGTGGTTGACTCTAAAGCAGCACTCGAAAGCCATATTGTATTCTTGAAATGATAAGCTAGTGGGCAAAATTGGAAGGATGTAGGTGGAAACACCAAACCTGGGTAAAATGCTTGTCTCCAAATTGCTTAATTTCTATTTAACAACTGCACAGGGCGCCCCTGTTCGAGGGGTAAAATATCAGAGATGGAAAGAATATTAATTATTCATTCAAATTTCAACAAATACTAAGGATACAATATTTACACTAACAATTATCAAAGTAAATTTATCTACGTATATTCATTCATTGGGAGGAAATCCCGCTTGAAACAATTCTTCAGTGGACTTAGGCTTTCCTAGCTTCTTCACATTTGCCTCTATTTCTTCGAGTTCTTCAAGCTTTATACTAGCCACCTTTCGGATGTCCTTCATTTGCTCCTCTACAGGATATTCTGAGGGAGTGACGGTGACGGTCCTACACCGTTTCTTCGTGGAAGGTTTCAATGGGGCCTTTGAGGGTGACCCAGCACTTTCGCTGCGTTTTGAGGACGGCCCTTGGTTAGTTTTTCTTAATGGGACAAGGTGTTGTTCAACATCTTTAACAACAAACTTCTTTGACCGAGGGGCAGAGCGAAAACTCAAGGGGGTAAATCCCTTTACCTTCAGTTCCGCTAGCAAATCGAGAATGAGGTCAAAAGCCTTCTTCTGTCGTGAAGTCCCATTCTCATGAATGTTGACCTCTTCCATCCAGTACTGGGCAGCTTTTAGTAGAAACTCTGGAAGATGATCGTTGCTGATTAAGTAAGAGGAAGGAATGTCGTGAGAAAGCATATGTGCATAAAGGTTTACTTTGTGTGCGACAATTTTTTCTTCATACTCAGCGAAACGCTGCTCCATTTCTGTATCTTGTACCTTTCAGGCCTCGATCTCCCCAGTGAGTTTTACATTTTATGATAAAAGGGATTCATCCAAAGAGCTATCTTCAACTGGGGGGCTCTCTCGAGGGGCTTGAGGGGCCGAAAGGGGGTCCTCGCTAGCTGCCATCTTCCAAGCGAGTAAGTCATCTTTAAGGCTAGCCACTCTGCTTTGAGCTAACAGATGTTGTTTGGAAATTAATTCCCTCCGGGCTACCAGTCTGTGATTTTCACTCAAGAAGCCAATTAGGCACCCTTCCACTACTGAAAGCCTAGTTGCAGTGGCAAGGCAGGACTTCAGAGAACCGAAATTCAAATAAATTTGCCACATAATTTCTTCTAGTTCTTTATCAGCAGGATCGCGACCCTTGACCACTTCTAAAGGATAGGTACAATTAAATTCCTTGCTAAGGAAATCCTCGACAAACTTTTGAAGGTATAATGATCTTTAGATTGCCACAGCTTCATCTTGGCCACGAGGTTGTGGAGCTTGTACTTCAAAGAGTCTTTCTCTTGGTTGCATTTAGAAAGATCTCGAAGGGCAATCAGTAACTGTTTATTTGTCTCATTAGTTCTTTTTGGGTACTCGAAAGCTTCTCGCAAGCGCCTTCTAGCATCATTTTCAACGAATTATACTAAGAAAAGAAAACAAAGGTAAAATTAATAAGTCGCAGCAAAAAATGTGTATTTTTATTGATTCTCAAAAAATAAAATAAAAGAGGGTTACAATGAGGGGGCCTAAGTTAAACAAAATAGAGAAGAGGAAAATTTTACAATCAGGGACCAACCCAAGAATCCTCCTCCTTTGATGTGGAAGCAATCATTTCTTCCACCTGATTAACATGGGAATCTTGCCCAAGAGAGGCATCTGTAACCTCTAGAAGGGGGATCGCTCGAATCCCTTCGGCAGTAAAGAACTCCCTTTTGGCCTTGATGAAATCCAATAGGGCAAAGCGAAGGCCGTTGTTTTTATAGCCTCATCCCATTTTGCGTCTATGGTGGCTTTGTGCTCTGGATTAACCAGTTCGTCCACCTGCTTGGCCAAATCTTCAGAAAGAGAGGCAGACACTCGTGGCTTTAAAATTCCTCGACTAATTCGGCAAAGAGGACTTACTGGTGACCCTCGAGAGATTCCCTTAGTCGTAAAATCTCAGCATCTTTTTTGCTGAGCTTCTCATGAAGGTTATCCTTACCAACAGAGCTAAGGGAATAGAGGACCGATATTCTCGTGGTGGCCTCGTGATAAATTTTAGAAGCCTAATAAAATAATTCATCTCAGATTGAAGTTAAAAGAGAGAGAGGGGGAGGGAGGGAGAAAACAGAATGGAAAGAACCTCAGGATTAGAGTCAATTTTGAAAGGTGATGCTTGAACCCGAATGCAGGCACCGCATCATTTAAAGTGGCAATGATTGTTGTTGAACATCTTCACCGCCATGTGTTCCCATAAGCGGCCTTGGTGAGAAGGAGCTGATAGTATTGTTGTTCGCCCTTGTCTTCTGGTGAACGTTCCGAGTGTGAGGTGATTGCTAAGCACCACCGATTGAGATAGGCCTCTCGAGGCTTGCTGCAGGAAGGGAGGCCTGATTCGAGAGAGGAGACACCGGAGTCGGGGGAATGGAAGCCTGATTCTAGGAATCAATGATCCCCTCAGAGTGAGCCTAACCCTGCTTCGAGGGCGTCTACTTCTTTAAGCCCTTAGCGAAACCCACTGAAAATGGAAAAAGGAAGAGAGTTAGCTAATAGTGATAAACCTAATAACACAACAAATGGAAAAAGTAGATTTCTATTAAGGCACCTTCGGGGGGTCCCGAATGCCTAGAGTCACTAACGATGATCTCAAGGCGAGGGCCATCTCTAGGGCCCTCACATTCTCTTCGCCTTTTTCTTGTATCTTTCCGAAGGGTGTTAAACACATATTATTCATAGATTCTAGGTGGGAACTCAAAGCTGCCAATTCGGGGGTTAGGATTGTTGAAAAGGCTATAGTCGAGGGAGCTGGACAACAATTTTTGTCTGTCCCTCTCGAGAGCATCTGGGCATGTATATTCCCCAGGTTTGGGAGACTCAACTTCCACGGCCCAATTCCACGAAGGGACTCGATACTTCTCGCTATCGAACGAGATACCTTTCTCCAGCTCTTCCAATCACCTGAATTGCCAGGAACACCAAAAACTTCATGATGTGCTTCTCAGTGGGTGAACGTGACGATCATATCGGTAGACCACCCACTATAGGACATGAAGTATAGTGAGCAAAGCAACTTATAACTGGGTTTAATACCAAATTCATCACATTTGGTCAAGAACATCATAATGATCACCAAAATGTTAGGATGGACTTGCGCATGGCTCACCTGAAATTGCCTAAGGAATTTGGAAAAAAGGGCGGAAAGGGAAAGGTGAGCTCGCAACGAAAGTGTCGGAGAGAGATGGACGATCTTCCTATGGGAAGGTTATGGGGGAATCACTTTCTCGAAAGGGTTGAAGATTGGCATCTAGAGCTACTCGTTGGCCAGGAGGGATGGAGTTCAAAATTTTAGAAATAACGGTTCCCACTACTGGAACAAGGGGGCTCCCTTAGATTTAATCTTCGACGAGTACCCTTGTTCTTCTTTTGAGAGGGCTAAGCTAGAGAAGACTCCCAAGTTCGACTTGAGGGTACTTCCCCCCCCCCTTCGAGGATCGCCTTCCCTCTCAAAGGAAGTACTTCTTCCTCCTCCCCTATGTCTTTGAGCTCTGGACTTGGAGGAGGTTAAAAGCCAATCTTGCTACTTGTAGGGAACCTCGTTATGAAGGGTTTGCCTATGCCTAGAGGCTCATTTTTGAAAGCTTCTTGGGAGGGCATATCAGTTATAAGAATGACCCCCTCTTCCCTAGGAATATCAGCACCATGATCAGATACGCCCTTTCCAACATCAGGATTGTACTGGAGTCCTTGGGAATGGATCCATTCTGTGTCTCTAGTGGTTCTCTCCGGCGTACTAACCCCAAACTCACCTACCCTCATTTCACCTAAAAATTTCTCGGGGGCGGAACCCTCGTCAGAGTGGGCCATGATGAAAAAGAGGGGAAAAAGAATATTAGAAAGAGAATAGGGATGAAAGAACTAACTAATTTCTCGAAAAAGTGATGGAGTTGGATCGTCCGCGAGAGAAATACAAAAAAAGATCTTGTAAGAAGACGCCTACAAACGAGAAAAGTAAATAAGGAAGCGCGGATGAGCGGTAAATATGGGGGCTGAAGTGACGGATAATTATTTTTGCATTGGAAATATAAAAAGTTATGGAAATACGTGATCGCTTCTTTGTCTACTGACAACGTGGTGTTTAGGGGCAGTGACACGCTCAATTGCATAGCACGCACGCGCCCTTTCGGAATCTTAAATGACAAAGTTGATTAGAAAACCAGGTTCTCACCGTCGAAGGCAGGAACGCAACGTGCAGGGTTCATTTGAGCCTTCAGAGTCCTCAAATTGTCCCATGCATTTGAGACCTCGAAGACCTTCGTGATGTTCTAGCTTTCTAAGGTTGAGAACCTGCTTTTCTAGGGGCTCTTGGTAGAGGTTAGGCCCAAGAAGGTCATTGGGCCGCAGGTATGGCAGCCCAATTAGGGGAATATTTAATACTCTAACTTAATCACCGCATTCGTGGATAATTAAGGGTGATAATTAAGGAGTACATTATTTAGGACACAGAGTATAAATACAAGGTACACATTTACTTATCATTTATTCGGTCTTAATCATATTGAACGCTTGGACTAACTTAGACATCAGAGTGCTGACATCTGGAACCCCAGGGATAGCTTGATTGCAGGTCTATTCGAGAAAAACCCAAGCCCACGAATCGGTCGGTGGTCGAAGACGCATCATCTCTCTCTAAAAAAGAGAAGCAAGGAGAAAATGGACAATATTTGGCCGACAGAGAAAACAAGGGTGTTCTCGGATTCCAAACGCAAAATTTGGATCCTTTTCTTCAAAAAAAGATGTGATATGATTATAGCAAATTGAGGACTTTTCATCAGCTCTCCAAGGATTCTAATCATTAAGGCATGCAAAAGAGTTTGGCCTTTTTTATTAGGGTTTTCAGAAGGCTCCGACAAAGCAATTAAGGGTGATTGGGCAGGGAGAGGAAAGGTTAATAGCTTTATTTGGGAAGTGGGAGGGTTTAAAAGTGTGTAGCAGAAAGCTTACATATTCCTAGAAACGTTTTAGCTTCTCCTATAGTTTTAATATTCAAGTCATATATTTTTAGCTCTGGTTTAACACGTTTGGTACTCCTTCTTCAATCTCATTGGCGGGTGGCTTTGGAATTCAAAAGAAAACAATCATGAGAAAGATAATTGGAAAACAGATTTATTCACACAACCCACAACAAAGAGGAAGAGGGATGAAGAAGGTTATAGAGGCTCTATAAATAGGGCTTCATTCAATGTTGCTCAGTACTCAACCAACTCTCAGAAGCTTCATCTGCAATATAAAAAAACATATGTATAAAAAACATGAGTGATGCATCCTCATTACTCCTTTCAGATGACTTCTTCACTCCGTCGGGCTCGGATTTCTCTGAGGAATATGGAGAACATGTTCTTCCTTACAGAGATCCGGCTCAAACATATAGAACAACTAGAAGAGGTGGAGAGGTGACTACAATGCAGGTGGATATTGCTGAGGTGGAGGAAATGGAGCAGAATTACTGCTTAGCGTACTGGATGGATGATAGAGATTTTAGTGCAGAAAGGTTGAATGAGTACTTTGCGACACACTGAAGCATCATAGCCTATGTCCAACATAGGTTCAAGAATTTCTATGCTATCAAGTTTCAAACAAGAGAAGAGGCTTTGGCAGTGGTTGATGGAAGTCCCTTTTTCGATGGTGGGTGGTCTGCTCGCTTTCAAGAGATGGGGTGTAGGTATTTCCATGAGAAGGCTGAAGGTGGAGAAAGTAAGAATCCCTATTCAAATCTATGGCATTGCAACATAATGTTTTTCTCTTCAAGCAGCCATTAAGATAACACATATGATAGGTGATATTGTTGATGTTGATATTGATTTATGGCTGTTAGAATAAAGCAAGTAGATGATTAGATAATATTTTATTCCATGTTGATGACTAGTACTAGAGTTATATTTAGACAAGTCTTCTTTGTACTCTTTATATATTCCTGATCATTAATCATAATCATTATGAGAAATTACTTTATCATGGTATCAGAGCAAACCTGGTTCTAAAACCCTCTTCTCTCTCTTTTTTTGGCCGTAGCCTCTCCCTCCTTCTTGCTTCCGCCGCCGAAAAATTCTCCCCCCTCCTCTTTGTCAAAGTTTTTATTTTTCTCCTCTCATCATGTTTAACGAGAAATTATCTTATAATACCTTGCTCCACATGATGGCCATCAAATTGTCATCATCCAATAATTTGTTGTGGAAGCGTTAAGCTGGCTATGTTCTCCGACCTTAGAAGGTGTATGGTTTTCTTGATGGTTCCAAGCCCTATCCGATTGTTCCTCCTCGCCCCCTGGCCGCCACCTCTTCCGTCTCCTACACTGGGGCCATTAGTTCCACTCCAGTTTGCGGCTCCTCCACCAAGACTGATCTCATGGAGGCTTACTTGAAGGCCTAGTCTGATTATGAGATTTGGGTTGATGAAGATCAACGTGTGTGCAGACTTCTTTTTTCTTCTCTCACCCCAGAGGCCTTGGCGGTTTTGCTTGACTGTGCCACTTTAAAGGAAATTTGGGACAATCTTTAGTCGATTTATCACGACAACAATACTTTATCCATCCTTCGTCTTCGTGCTCCTGCCCATGGTATACGTAAGACTGGTACAGTTCATGAACTCTATCTCCAATTTAAAGATATTTTTGAGCAGTTGTCTATGATGGGTTCTCCTGTATTAAATGATGATCAACTTATTTGGTTTTTGAATGCTCTTGGAACTGAGTTTAAGGATTTTTCCACTTTAATTAACTCCTCACATACTCCGTCGTATGCCGATGTTTTATCTTGTGCCAAAAACCACGAAGCTTTTCAAAAAAATTTACAGGACCATTCAGCCCCAGCCACTGGGCCTACCACCTTCACAGCATGCATTTTTCCCTCGGCTGGCCGTACGTGGGATCACGTGCCAGCGAGGGGTGGCGGTGCGTTTGGTTCACGCACTGCCAGGGGAGGCCGTTTTGGCGGACGGTGAGGTGGCAGGTCCGACGGTCAATTCATGGCAGGGGCTAGTCGTGGTCGGCCGCAGTGTACTTGGTGTGGTTGTCCCTATCACTATGCTGCGACTTGTTACATGATGCTTACTCAGACTGGTTCTCAGGGTCCAGCTAATCGTACAGACTCCACTCATCTGGCTGAGCATTTTCAGTCATCACTGCAGTTAGAGCCTACTGCATAGTCCTCCGATTGGTATGTTGACTCTGGTGCCATCAGTCATATGGCATCCTCCACCTCAGGCTTGGAGTCTGTCTCCCCATATTCCGGTAATTCTCATGTTTCTGTTGGTAATGGAGCTTCTATTCAAATCTCTCATGTTGGTGATGCTAAAATTTCTGATGATTTATGTCTGTATGATGTTCTGGTTGTTCCCAATATTACTAAGAATCTGCTGTCTATTAGTAAACTGACCAGAGATTTAAACGCTTTTGTCACTTTTGATGATTGAAACTTTGTCATTCAGAACAAAGTTTCCAAGGTGGTCATGGGTAGGGGCCACAGTGATGGTGGTCTCTATGTTTTAGATAAAGGCAATTCAACATTTTTATCGCATTTGCAGCAGAATAAAGGACGGGCATCTTATGAGTTGTGGCATGCTCGCTTGGGTCATGCTTCAGCATCAGTAATTTCTAGTTTGCAAAAGTCTGGTTTAGTTTCTTTGTCTTCTTTGTTGCCTAAACCTGTTGCCTGCGCCCCCTGTGTTATGGCGAAAGGTCAACGGTTGGCGTTTGTTGAGAACCATAAGCGTGCTACACATGTACTGGATTTGATTCATTGTGACTTATGGGACCTTTCCCTATTTTATCGACACATGGTTTTTCATACTATGCTTTATTTTTGGATGACTATTCTCGTTTCGCCTGGCTTTATCCACTTCATCGCAAATCAGATTTCTTTGATGCTTACTTACAGTTTGAGGCTTTTGTGGAGAATAATTTTTCATCCAAAATTAAGGTACTTCACAGTGATGGTGGTACTGAATTCCTGAACACTCGCTTACGGGGTCCTTTTGCCTCTAGGGGCATTCATCATCAGATCTCGTGTCCTTACACTCCGGAACACAATGGTCGTGCGGAGCGTAAACTTCGGCATGTTGCCGAAATGGGTCTTACTATGCTTTTTCATTCGCATCTGCCTGTTTCTTACTGGGCTGCTGCTGCATATATAATCAATCGACTGCCTACTCCGGTTTGCATGGTTCTTTGCCTTATGATCTTCTTTATGGTCGTGCTCCTTGCTACTCGAATTTTCATCTCTTTGGGTGCCGGGTTTTTCCATTTGTTCGACCGTATGCTGATCATAAGTTATTTCCCCGCAGCATTCCATGTGTTTTTCTTGGCTACAGTTCCCAGTACAAAGTTTTTCGGTGTCTTGATGCTTCTACAGGCAGAGTCTACATCACTCGTCTTGCTCATTTTGATGAGACATACTTCCCATTTACTCCTTCTACGTCTTCGGGATCTTCCACATCCACCCTTGATGTCTCTGCTTTTCTTGATTCTGATGGCGACCCTGTGATCTTTGTGCCAGTTTCGATTTCATCTCACGCGCCACCATGCACCATGTGCTCGTCGGATCCGGAACTAGCTTATCCACCGCCGGAATCAGCTTCTCCACCGCCGGTTCCACCTTTTCCACCGCTGGTCATGGTCCCGTAGCCAGCCTCTGCCGCGTCTTTGCCGACCTTGTCCACAGTTCACCGCTCGGACAGCTCTTCTGAGATTTTCTCTGGCGTCGTCCGCTAGTTCTCCTTCTCAGGCCTCGCCGCCTCCGCCTTATCCTCATCGGATGGCCACTCGGTCAGCCACTGGTGCCATTCAGCGATGGGATTATTTAGACATTATTGCACATGGTCTTACTGCTGCACTGCTATCTCAGACAGAACCCACAGATTATCGCTCGGCTCTTCGGGATCCAGCCTGGGTTTCAGCTATGGACGATGAGATAGCTGCTCTTCGTAGCCAGTACACTTGGGACTTGGTGCCTCGCCCTTCGGATGTCAACATTGTTGGCTCTAAATGGGTCTATCGGCTCAAGTATCGTCCGGATGGTACGATTGATCGTCACAAAGCTAGACTTGTGGCGCAAGGTTTTTTGCAGATTTCGAGTTTTGACTTTGACTATACTTTCAGTCCTGTGGTCAAAGCCTCCACTGTTCGGACGGTTCTTGCTATTGCCACCATGTGTTCTTGGCCACTTCATCAGCTGGATATCAAGAACGCCTTTCTTAATGGTGTTCAGGATGCTCCGGTCTACATGAAGCAGCCTGTTGGTTATTAGGATTCTTCTCATCCGCACTATGTTTGTCGTCTGCGGAAGGCTATTTATGGTCTTAAGCAGGCTCCTCGAGCTTGGTTTCAGCGGTTTAGTAGCTATCTTACCCAGCTTGGTTTTCGGTGCAGCTCGGCTGGCACTTCTTTATTCGTTCTGGCGCATGGTTCCTCTTTGCTGTACCTTTTTCTGTATGTGGATGACATTATTCTTACTGGAATGACTCAACTCTTCTTCGTCAGTTCATTGCTCAGACGCACAAGGAGTTTGCAATCAAGGATCTTGGTTCTCTTAATTACTTTCCTGGTCTTGAGGTTTCTCCTACTGCTTCCGGGTTGCTTCTGGGCCAGGCGAAGTATGCTCGGGACATTCTGACTCGGGCTAGTATGTCCGATGCTGCGCCAGTTTCTACGCCATTTGTTACCGGTTCTCAGCTGCATAGTTTCACTAGTCCACCATTCAGGAATCATACTCTTTATCGCTCTCTTGTTGGGCGCTTCAGTATCTCACCATTACTCATCTGGATTTGGCCTTCTCGGTCAATACGGTGAGTCAGTATCTTCAGGATCCTAGAGATGATCATTTTGCTGCAGTTATACGGATTTTGCGTTATGTTCGTGGTACTCTTCATTTTGGTTTGATTTTTCATTCCGCGAGCACTCCGGACGTGTTAGGCTATTCTGATGCTGATTGGGCTCACAGTTTGGAGACTCGTCGTTCCACTTATGGATATGCGGTCTATTTGGGTGGGAATTTTGTTTCTTGGAGTGCCAAGAAACAACCCACTGTTTCTCGTTCCAGTACGGAGTCTGAGTATCGTGCTCTTGCCAACACTGCTTCGGAGGTTGTTTGGCTCATTCATTTTCTTCGTGATCTTCGGGTTCCGCTTTCTGGTTCGCCGTTGTTGTTATGTGACAACAGTAGTGCTATCTTCTTGGCTCAGAATCCGGTGGCGCACAAGTGGGCCAAGCATATCGATATTGATTATCATTTTGTTCGTGAGCTGGTGACTTCTAGCAAGCTGCGTGTTGCACATGTTTCTACTTCTCTTCAGATTGCTGACATCTTCACCAAGGGACTCTCTCGTCCGTTGTTCGAGTTCTTCAGATCCAAGTTTTGCGTCGGCGAGCATCCAATGCTTCGCTTGGGGGGTGTTAGAATAAAGCAAGTAGATGATTAGATAATATTTTATTCCATATTGATGACTAGTACTAGAGTTATATTTAGATTAGTGTTCTTTGTACTCTTTATATATTTCTAATTATTAATCAGAATCATTACGGGAAATTACTTTATCAACGGCTTAGAATGAACTTGAGATATTTACGTGCTACTGTGTGGATAGTTCCTGGTGCCCCATTAATATTTGGTTTTTTTTCTTTAATTTGGTCATTGGAGCTATGTTTTGAATAAATGTGAAATATGAGAGGCTTTACAAATTCTGTCGGAGATGTGGAGTAATAGGGCACCCTGTTCAGAGGTGTCCCATAACTGATGATGATGAATTGGAGTACTTTATGGATGCCATCTGCAAACACACAATGCAGCCATGGGCACCAATATAGTATGTGATCCAAATATGGAGATGTTTCCTTCATTTTTGAGAGCTCATTCTCTTAGATAGTCCAAAAGGAATACTATAATTAATGATGGATATATGGAGTTAGGGTGGGATAGGTATAGGGATTTGCCGGATGATCAAGTGCAGGAGGGTTTTTTCTATGGAGACTGATAACCATCTGCCTAAACAAAATTACATTGGAGCGGGAAATTTAGGCGGTGGTCCTGGTGGGAATAACAGCAGTGAAGGAGGGACAGGTAGAGTTGGTTCCTCTCAGTTCATGTTTGATCTATATTTTGGAGCAAATCCCAATCAGCAACAACAGCAGCCTGAGCAACTAGAACA
The DNA here is from genome assembly GCA_037428765.1 of Rubia yunnanensis. NCBI lineage: Eukaryota > Viridiplantae > Streptophyta > Magnoliopsida > Gentianales > Rubiaceae > Rubia > Rubia yunnanensis. The sequence continues at coordinate 112,210,901 of CM075061.1, read as the reverse complement.
CCAGCAACCTCAACAATAGGAACTTCCTAACGGACATCCACCAAATGGTCACGTACCAGAAGTAGATGATATGACGGCTAGCTCGGGAAAAATAGATGAAGTTGCTAGAGAGGAGGCATTAATCAAGGCCGATGTTGGCTCAAATAGTGGGAGAAGGTTTCCAGGATGTGATGGTGGAGGATCTGGAACAAGTGCTGGCTCCTCAACCCATACAGATGATTCAAGAGGAGGAGACTCAGAATCATGATGGCCAGACACAGGGAGAGAGGCTTCCACAGCAGATAACCAATCAAGTTGATGCTCAGATAGGTGAAGGGAGTTCCACCAATAGCTATGGACTTGCTCAATTTGCTCAACAACTGACTTAGCAATTGGTGGGGGTTTAGCTACAGGAGCAGGGGAAAAGTGGTGATCAGGTTCAGACAAATTATGAATGCAGAAGTTCGAATCCAGGACAATGACGTAACTGAGCAGATTTTATTGCAAGGACATTCATGAGAAGAAGTAAGAGGCTTTTGGAAAAGAAAGAAGCTCTCTGAATGCGCTTATCACCAAATAAAACCCTGAAGAAAAGAATGATCGGGATTCAATATAAAAACATATTAAAAAAATAGGAGGTGAAACTGCAGGAAGCTATGGCAGAAGAGGATAGAGGCAAGAAGGTAGTAGAGGAGCATGAAGTGGAGTCACAAGCTCAGGTTGTGGCCTATGATTGGAAGTTCGTTAAAGGGGAGTTATCTACTTCTGAACCCACCATGATCCCGGAAAGGAAAGGTATAATCAAGAAGAGAACACAGTTTGGTGGAGAAGATGACGAAGAGCAATGGGTGCACCTGCCTCCCAAAAAGAGGTTGAGGTATTTGGAAAATAAATTTCACATTCCACTCAGCAAAGGCAAGCAGAAGGAAATCATCAAGAAAAACAAAGTAATGCCAAAGAAAATGAAGAGTATTAGACTGTAAACTTCTTGTATTTACTTTTATCTCTCTGACTAAGTCTGATTTTGTTATATATGTAGAATATTTTGTTTCCTGTTGAATAGGGATCGAGAATACTTAGTTAGAGAAACAATAGGATTCTTAGTTAGACAATCCATGTATTTATAGAACTCTTCAATCAATGAGAAAGGCAACCTTTTGCAGTATAACTTTCTGCAAACTCTTTTATGGTATCAGAGCCATCATCGGTCAAACACCATGGCATCTGAAAATAACCAAACTATGACTTCCGCAACTCAAATTCTATTTACCGCATCAGGAGGGGCTGCGGCAAACTTGCAGTTCCCATCCCTAGCTATCCGACTCGACCGCTCCAATTACTCTCTGTGGCGCGGGACAATCCGTGCAGCGCTTGAGGCGTACGAGCTTGAAGGTTTTCTCACCATCGGCAACGTCCCCGACGAAACCCGAGCACCTGCGGCAGGCTCAACTGAGCGCACTCCCAATCCCGACTTCACCGCATGGAAGCGAAAAGACAAACTGGTGCTCCTGTGGCTGCGATCAACACTCACGGCTCCACTCTTAGGGCACGTGGCTAGGGCAGTCACTACTTCTGAGCTTTGGTGTATGCTGGAACAGATGTTTCAGTCTCAAACTCGTGCGAGACAGATGCATCTGAAACAACAGCTCCAAACGCTCGGCAAGGGATCCATGCCGATTCTGGAATATTTTGAGAAGAAACGCCTCATCTCTGATGCGTTGTCTGAATGTCTTATGCCGGTATCCGACGAGGATTTTGTTTCGTTTATTCTGTATGGCCTTGGCAATGAATACAGTGCTTTCAAAACCGCACTCAGTATGAGGTCCGATTCGGTTTCGTCCAACGAACTGCTCGGCCTCTTGCTTCAAGAGGAGCAGCGAATTCTTGATTCCTGCGTCGACTCCTCCATCCCGTCGGCTCACGTTGTGCAACGCAAAGGTGGTTTTGGTCGTGACCGTGCCGGAGGCAGCAACCATGGCTCTAGTGATCGTGCCGCACCTCCTTGTCAAATCTGTGAGAAGCCGTTCCACACTGGTAGGAATTGTCATCAGCGACTTAATACAGTCGCCTATCCTGCTACCAATCCCCGCGCGGCGGAGCGTCAGCGACAAAACCTTCAACGTCGCACTGCTTCAAGTCCGACGGCTCATGTGGCATACACCAGCCCTTCGGCATTGACAGATCCTTGGATTGTAGACTCTGGCGCATCCCATCACGTCACGGCGGACCTTGGCGCTCTCAATCTTCAGTCTCCCTACACTGGCAGCGACAACTTAGTTGTCGGCAATGGTGAGTCCCTGCCTATTACTCATGTTGGTGTTCATTCTTTAACTAAATCACATGCTGCTACTAATCCAAATAATTTAACCCTTAAAGAGGTGCTTGTTGTTCCCAAAGTTTCAAAAAATCTCATTAGCGTTTCCAAGTTATGCAAGGATAATAATGTATTTGTTGAACTACATGCTGATCATTGCTTGGTTAAGACTCTTCAGGGCCAGAAAATCCTTCGAGGAATAGTTGAAAACGGCTTATATCGACTGCCGGTCCCTCCAAGTCATTCCAGTCCTAGCGTCTTTGTTGGTGAGCGTGCGTCTGTGGCTTGTTGGCACCATCGATTCGCTCATCCTCATGAGTCTGTGCTTAGGCGTCAACTAGCTGTTTTTAATTTACCTCTTTCCGAGAATAAAACTTTGTCTCTTTGTGATGCTTGTCAATTAGGGAAAAGTCATCGCTTACATTTACCATCCTCTCATGTTTCGTCCAATTGTCCATTTGATTTGATTTATTCAGACGTTTGGGGTCCGGCTTATGTCCCGTCTTTATATGGAAATCGTTACTTTGTGTTGTTTATTGATGACTGCACAAAATTTACTTGGATCTATTTCTTGCAAACTAAGTCTCAAGTTTTTAGTGTTTTTCAACTCTTTAAAACTATGGTCGAAACCCAATTTTCTGCAAAAATAAAGGCTTTTCAATCTGATTGGGGTGGTGAATATCGAAACTTGTCCACTTTTCTTCAAACTCAAGGAATTTTGCATCGTGTTTCTTGCCCACACACACCAGAACAAAACGGTGCGTCTGAAAGACGAAATCGAATTGTTGTGGAGAAAGGGCTGGCTTTGTTAGCGCATTCTCATCTTCCTATAGAATTTTGGGAACACGCTTTTCACACTGCCGTTTATCTAAACAACAGAACCATCCCTCCCATTCTTCATCACAAATCGCCCTATTTTTGTCTCTACAATCGAGACCCGGATTATCAATTTTTAAAATCATTTGGGTGTTTGTGTTATCCTTATTTACGACCATACAACAATAATAAACTTGAGTTTAGGTCAGTTGCATGCATTTTTCTAGGTTATAGTGCAAAACATAAGGGCTACCTCTGTTTTCATGCTCCGTCTTCTCGCACATACATAGCCCGACATGTTGTGTTTGACGAGTCTCAATTTCCTTATACTGAACATATAGCCAAATCTCATTCTACAGATACATCGGTCTATGATCTGTCCTTGCTAGCTCAGTGTCCTATTCTGTCCGCATCTGAGTCTCGGTTGCAGTCTGTTCAGCCCGGTTCTTCTCCTTCATCGGCCCAGGACTGTCCCTCCCAGTCTGTCTCGGCACAGTCCGTGCCCGTGTCGGCATCTCCGTCTCAGTCTGTCTCGGCACAGTCCGTGTCATCCTCACCCGAATCTCAGTCCACTTCGTCCTCGGCGTCGTCCTCTTCCCTGGCCGTTGTTCCATACCACACCACACCATCTTACTTCAGACCATCCGACTCCTCTCATCACCACATGGTTACTCGTGCAGCCACCAATTCCCTCAAACCAAAAATTCTCCTTGCCACCAAATATCCAATTCACCGTGACTCCTCTTCGCCTGAGCCGAAAACTTACACACAGGCAGCCAAACACCCTCAGTGGCAGCAAGCGATGCAGTTAGAGTTTAATGCCTTATTGACTAATGGGACTTGGGACTTAGTTCCAAAGCCCTCGACTTCTAATGTTGTTGGTTGCAAGTGGATTTTCAGGGTTAAGACGAAGGCGGATGGCACTATGGAACGCTACAAGGCGCGGTTGGTGGCCAAGGGATTCAATCAAGAGGAAGGGGTGGATTATTTTGACACCTTCAGTCCGGTCATCAAGCCAACCACCATTCGGCTGGTTCTTAGTATTGCTGTCACTCGGCAATGGCCTCTTCGTCAGGTCGACATCAACAATGCGTTTCTCAATGGGGATCTTGCTGAGACTGTGTATATGCAGCAACCTCCAGGCTTTGTCTCGCAATTGCATCCTTCCTATGTGTGCAAGCTCAAAAAGGCCATATATGGTCTAAAGCAGGCTCCCCGGGCATGGTTTCAGAAACTCAGTCAGGCGCTTCTCCGACATGGTTTCCGACAGTGCATATCTGACACCTCTCTCTACATCAAGTCTCACGGTCAGGATGTCATCTATGTCCTTGTTTATGTTGACGACTTGATCATTACAGGCTCCAATTCCAGATTCATTGATGACTTTGTGCGTCACTTGAACTCGGTTTTCTCTCTTAAGGATTTGGGTTCTCTCAATTTCTTCCTTGGCATCGACGTTCAGCATCTACAGTCTGGTCTTCTTCTGTCTCAAAAGAAGTATATTTTGGACCTCCTGGATCGAAGTAATATGACCGGGGCTAAACCGATTTCTTCTCCAGCCATTCCCGGTTCCCGGCTCACAGCCTCTGGGGATCCTTTTACCGATCCACACTTGTACAGGAGCATTGTTGGCGCCCTTCAGTATGCAACCATCACTAGGCCAGAGATATCATATGCTGTGAACCGCGTGTGTCAGTTTATGCATCGTCCGACGGAAGCTCACTGGCTTGCAGTAAAACGCATTCTCCGCTACCTTAAGGGTACAATTGAGGCCGGCCTCTTCTTCCGTCCATCTCGAGATGCTCGGCTTCTTTGCTACACCGATGCGGGATGGATTTCGGACCCGGATGACTGTCGCTCTCAACACGGGTTTTGCATTTACTATGGAGGCAACTTGATCAGCTGGTCGTCAAAGAAACAAAGTGCGGTTGCTCGGTCCAGCACGGAAGCCGAATATCGTGCGATTGCCTTTGCTGCAGCTGAGATCATTTGGATTCAGCAACTTCTCCGGGAAATGAACACTCCTCATCTTGGTCCTCCCACTGTTTTTTGCGACAATCTGAGTGCCACGTTCCTCACCGCTAATCCTGTTCTTCACCATCGCTCCAAACACATCAAGCTGGATTTTCACTTTGTTCGTGAGCAGGTACAGGATGGCTCTCTCCATGTTCGGCATGTTAGCTCCATTGATCAGGTCGCGGACATTTTTACCAAGGCCATTGGGACGTCCCGCTTCAAAGACCTACGTTCCAAGCTTCTTGTTCGTGCCCGATCATGAGCTTGCGGGAGGGTATTAGACTGTAAACTTCTTGTATTTACTTTTATCTCTCTGACTAAGTCTGATTTTGTTATATATGTAGAATATTTTGTTTCCTGTTGAATAGGGATCGAGAATACTTAGTTAGAGAAACAATAGGATTCTTAGTTAGACAATCCATGTATTTATAGAACTCTTCAATCAATGAGAAAGGCAACCTTTTGCAGTATAACTTTCTGCAAACACTTTTAAAGAGAGATGGCAGCAGGAACATAATATTTGCAAGGAGGGTTTTACCAAAGAAACCAACTGATCATCAGAAGAGAGCAGCAAGGAAGATGAGAAAGAAAACAGTTCAGATCATGGTTTTCAAGGGGCTGAACCAAATCAGCCTCCTCAGCAGCCACGGGGATCCTATCGTGGGACTGTAGAGGCTTTAATAATGCCTCTACAAAAAAGAAGATCAACTCACCGGTGAAGCAAAAGAAGCAGGACATGTTATTTCTGATGGAAACACTGTTTTAACATATGCACATTGAACAGTGGGGGCACAACTCAGTTTATGACAGGGCTGACTTTGTAGATCCCGTGGGGAGATCGGGGGGGATTAGCAATCTTTTGGGGTAGTTGTCTTGATGTTTCAGTTTTAGTTGAGACTAAAACCTTTGTTTTTTTGCTTATCACGGGTGACAATCAGTATAAATGGATTACATGAGATAAAAGAGGAGGCAATCCAGTTTCTCAACTCAAGAATGGATTACATGATCTGATCGAAGCTCATACCTTACATGAGATGCCAAGTGAAGGGAATTGGTACACTTGGACAAACAATAGAGAACAGCCTCACAATATTGTTGAAAGGTTGCATAGTGTTTTTGCAAATCAAGAATGAAGTTTAAAATTTCATAAAGCAAGGGTCTATAATCAACCTATGAATGGATCAGACCATGGTCCTTTGCTTCTGGATTTATTACCAAAGATCTTTCCCAAGAATACCATCAGATTTGAAGCGTTTAGGAGCAAATCAAGTGTATCACAAATAGTAAGTGTATCACAAATAGTAAAGAAAGCTTGGCAGATTGCAGATCAAGAAATGGATTAAGAGGAACTTCCGTCGACTAGACTTCAAGTTTCTTTAGGACACCTTCATAATTGGAGCAACACATAAGGTAATCTTGACAAGAACATAAAAAACTTGGAGAGAAGATTGGAAAAACTTCAAGCAAGCACGAGTTTATATGCCAACAAAATTCTCATACAAAAAATATTGTTAAAACCTGAAGATCTGCATAAAAAATTATCGGATTACTGGCAGCATAGATCAAGAGTTTCCTGGTTGAAGTTTGGAGATAAGAACACCACGGTTTATCACAAGTGGGCGTGCAAGAGAAGAAATGTTAACACAATCCAGGGGGCATATGATGACTTGAGTTCTTGGATTTCAGAATAGGAGGCTGTTTTCCATCATATAGTTCATCATGTTAAAACCAGTAACCAACATACCAGAGTGGTATCCTCTTTCAATTTAGGGAGAAATAGGTCAGGAAATTTTTATGGCAAGCAACTCTAAGCCGATCAATCAATCGGCCATTTACAGGGAAAGAAGTTTGGGATGCTTTAAAATCAATGAAATCCTGGAAATCCACGGGTGAAGATGGTCTCCCTCCTGGTTTTTATAAAAGATACTGGAATACTGCTGGGGAGGATTTCACAGAAACTGTACTGCACATCCTTAACCAAGAAGAAATATCCCACCATTGGAACATGACTCAGATTATTCTAATTCCAGAGAAGAAAGTCCCTTCAAATGCAGCAGATAACAGACCTATATCGTTATGCAATGTCAAGTATAAGGTGATCGCAAAAGTTCTAGCAAACAGACTCAAAAACCATACTGGACAACTCATTTCAGAGTCACAAAATGGATTCATTCTTGGAAGAAATATAGCTTAAAATGTTCTTCTAGCTTATGATACCATTCATTTCACGAAGAACATAAAGACTCAAGGCACAAAGGGATTCATGTAAATAAAACTTGACATGAGCAAGTTTTATGATCGAGTTTCATGGAGTTTCTTGGAGAAAGTTCCCATCAAAGCAGGGTTTCTTGAACATTAAAGTTTGTTTTTTATCCTCTGTCAATTCGGTATGTTATCAAGTTTTACTTAATGGTTCTAAGTCTGATTTCTTCATACCTTGCAAAGGATTGAGGCAAGGATGCCCATTATCCCCTTACCTATTCATTATTTGCCAACAGTTCCTATCATCATGGATTGAACATAGAATGGACATGAATATCACAGTAGGATTGAGGATATCAAGGAATGACCCAATAATAAGTCATCTCATGTACGCGGACAACTGTATTCTCTTCTTAGAATGCAACATGACCTCTGTAGATGAGATAGCAAAAACCATTGATTTGTTTGCAAGATACTCAGGTCAAAGATTGAATTTTGAGGAGCTCTCCATGATGTTTAGTCCCAACATAAGCTCAAGTATGGAATTATTATATGCTAGGTATACTCTGAATATTCATGGTTCAGATCTAGGAGGGAAATATCTAGGTATGGATATCAGTTTTCCGTCTTAGAAGACAACAATACTTTATAGACTAATTACAAGATTTCAAGAGAGATTCTCTTCATGGAAGACTAAGCTTTTATCTTTCCATGAAGAATTAGCTAAACTTGTTTTTATAATCAGTGGTTATTTATCCCTTGGGAATCTTCAAAATTCCTAAAACAATTATAGATACATTGGATAAAATAATAGTTGATTTCATATGGGGTGGTGAGCCGAAAAAGAGAAAGGTACACTGGAAGTCATAGAACAAGGTATGTAATTCGAAAGAGGATGGAAGATTGGGATTAAGATCAATGGAGGGCATGAACCTAAATCTTCTTGGAAAACATGCATGGTCCATAATCAAGAGTAACAACTCTTTACTGGGAAGAGTTTACATGGACAAATATATTAAGAATAGAGAATTTTTTCAATGAACTATAGAAGCTCAAATTCGTGGGGGGTGGAAGTCCAATTGTGGGGAAGATTAGCAATAAGGGATTATAATGTGTGGCAAGTCGTTGGAGGAGAAAATATAAAGATCAAAATCTATGGATTCTGCACGTGGAAAACCCAATTAGTAATTAGACAGTTATCTCCCAACATACGGGCCTTCGAGTATGTGATCTCATCACAAATTATGACAAGTGGAGAATACCATTATTAAGATAAATTTTTTCCTCAAGAAATAATTCCAAGTATCCTGGAAATACGTACTCAGAAGGGTTCTCTTACAAAGGATAAACCAATTTGAAGACCAAATAAGGATGGTAACTACTCTGTAAAGAAGACATATCATCTTTGCATGCAGGAACTGAGGCCAACTCCAACACAAACTCCACAATAGCAAAAAGAGGTTTGGAAAATCTCGTGGAACTTAAACTTACCACATAAGCTAGAAGTTTTGATATGGAGGATGATAAATCATGCATTACCAACGACTCATAACCTTATAGTGAGGGGTATCATCATAGACAATAGATGCGTCAAGTGCCAGAGTCAAGAGGAGAATGAGACTCACTTGTTTATATCATGTGAGGATTCAAAGAGAATACGGAGAACATCATCGTCAGGTTTTGACTTTAATAGTCCTCCATATCAAGATGTTAATTCCTGTTTTTTCTCTTGGCTGAAACAAGCACCGGATAAAGATGCCACCAGACTTTCAATATGCAACCTTTGGGAAATCTGGAAACAAAGAAATGCCAAGGCTTTAAATGATCAGTCAAAGGATCTTATTCATTGTTGGATAAAGGCAATGAATTCCTTCGAGATCATAAGTTAGATTGTTTCATAAAGGAACCAACAATCTGAGGATTATAGGGATCAAGAACATGTTTTTTCAACACAAGGTCAAGAGGATTCTCATATGAGTTTTAACACAAGCTTTAATACATGTTTTCATACTCAGAACTTTCCTCAAGATACAATAATTATCAGCGTTGACGGATCATACCAGCAATCAAGAAATTTAGGAACTGCAACATGAACTATCTCATATACTGATGATCGCCAAGAACAACTACGGAAGGGTTTTGATTTCTATGTTGCAATATCAACCTTTACAAGTTGAGACAGAAGGATGTTTTCGTGCAATTCAAGCCTCATTCGGGAGAAGAATCTCCAAACTCGTGGTTTATATAGACACTGCAATACTCGCAGGATCAATCAACAATCCAAACTTGGCCCCTTGGGAAGTAAAGAGACTGATAGAAATTTTACTTCAAGAAACATCTTAGAACTAAGTGCTTATGTAACCCTGAGTTCTCTAGTAAGTGCCAATATAAATTCAAGTTTTTTAAAAGTGCTGATATAACCCAGGTTTCATCTGAAAAGTTGATCAACTATTATTTTCTCCGTTTAAATTTAAAAGGACCAAAATACCCCCTTCAATTAAAAATAAAAAAAATGAGTTAATTGGGAAATGTTTTCCCCCCCACGCCCCTAAATTTGTTTTTGCCCTCTCAATTTATTTTAATCAGCAGCGGCGGCGACGATTCTATTCCTTTTCTTCATCATGTCATTTTGTTCCATTGCCCTCTCCTTTTCTCTATCGCCTTCTTCTTCAGACCCAGACTGGAAGCATGGCTTCACACCTTTGCAATTTGGTCTTTTGTTGAATACATTTGAAGATTGTGTATAACAAATATGGGTTTGGGTAACAGATGGCTTCGGCGTCGACAACGGCAAAGAGAAATGGGAGTATCTAGTTTAGATCCAGAGACGTAAATATTTTGTTTTACATATATGGTTTGGGCCTTTGGGGGTTCCATTGACGGACGACTCTAATGCCGACAACAACAAAGAGAAATGGTAGAATTTGGTTTAGACCCACCTCCAATTCGGATCCGGGTCAAGTACGATGGGGCCAGAGAGGCCCGGGGTTCGATGAACTTGGTGGAGGAGTGTAGAAAATAAAACATTAAAAACAACTAAAACAACGTTAACATAAACCCTGTTTTCATCTAGGGAAGTCATGCTATAACGCAACTCTTCGACAGCTCAAAGTAAGTATCACCTATGAAACATTGCCCTCCGAATTCGCCATAGATGTGGTACTACAAGCAAGTGGGAGCTCCATTGTATGCCAGAAACTCCATTTGACGAATACATTCTACTACATAAAGACCTATTTTTCTATTTTTCAGTGGGCCAGACCATGTACCCCCATAAGATGACCTATTTTGACTACTGCCCGCAACCCATCACCACTACTAATAATATCATCCAGAGATTCTTGTTTTTACACCACCACGACCACCACAAGGTTTCCGTGGCTACAGTCGACCGTGATGGAAGTTTATTGAGTGATTAGAATACTTGTCGGGGTGGAGATGGGTTTTAGGGATGGACTGGAAAAGTGATTAAGCTAAATGTGCTTTAGACCTGAATTTCCGATAGCGACGAGGTTTAAAAAACCGATTCACTGCCTGTGTCGCTGTTGACCTTCCCCAGAACACTGTTGACCTTGGTGGAGCGCTTTCTCACTGGGCATCCATTGACCTGGCCAAAAATCGTTAACCTCACCGGAATCTTGTCGCAACCCCAAAATCTTTCCAGGATCGACAGAACCCTGGTATCTCGCCGGAATCTCGTTGGAATTCCAGATCTGTTTATGGCTTGCATAATGGTCCTATCCAGCCTCCGGCGTAGCTGCGTTGCATGTTGGAGATGATTAAATGGTCACCGTCTGAGGTGCGTTCATTGACCGTCTGTTGTTTGGATCTGGTGTCCTATCGAATCCGTTACTCATTTGTGGTCGGCTCAACTCATTCGCTAGAGAGCTCCACTTCGTTCTCCACCGGTCAGCTCGTTGTTGGCCGGCTTATGCATATAGTCTGGGAGCTCGCCGATCTCCGTGGCTGGCTTCCACACTTTGCTCTCGAAAAAGTTCGGGGATGGCAGCTACGGTGTGGGTGGTTCGTGGCCATCTCCTTCGATCTACAAATTGGGAGGAAAGATAAACATGAAATTAAAATGGGTCGGTGTTTTGGGGAGAAAGGGTTTTCCTTCAACTGGTGGCTTAATAAGGGATTCTCAAGGGCAGTTTATTGCAGCCTTCTCTAAACTAACTTCAGATTTTTATCTTTGCAAGTGGAACTAATAGCAGCAAAGGAAGGACTCATCCTTGCAGCAGAACCATGGCAATGCATACAAGTCTGCAGTTCAATAGAGGAACTGAAGAAACATTCCACCTCAAAATTTAGCACATCTTCAGAGAAATAAACGGCCCAACATATTATCTTGCCAAAATGGCCATCCGGAGCAAGAAGGACATCTATCTTAGCAGCGCTAATCAATACAAGAAGATTCAAATCAAGCTGAATCAAGACAGTCTCCACACTTGGAGGAAGGTCAAAGTTCGGGAATTTTTTTAGGAAGACCAAGCCTACAACAATTCTACAAACCTTTTGCACAAAAACAAGATTCATGAATCCCGACTTAGCACTTTTGTACCCAAATGATTAATTTCTGTTTTTAAAATAATCATCATTTAAGAATGGAAATCAATCATTTTACATGTAGAATTTCTCTCACCTAGCCAATCATGTACCTATTAACAGCGGCGGAACTAGGGGGGGCGAGGGGGTGCTGGCGCCTCCCCTAAGATCCGGTGGCCCGGAATTTAGGCCTAGAGCCACCGGAAGCCACCGGATTCCGCCCCCCTTGAGTTGTCGTCATTTTACTGCGAGGGAGTGGCTGGGGAGGCGGAGGCGAGCAGCGGCTGCGTGCGTGAGAGGCGGAGGCTCGCAGCGGCGTGAGAGGCGGAGGCGTGCAGCGCGGCAGCGGCGTGCCGGCGTGAGGCGGAGGCGCGGAGGCACTGCTGCACGGCTGCACCTGAAAAAGACGATGGGTTTTTTAATTTTTTTTGGTATAACTAAACAAAACGACATCGTTTTGGCTAAGTGAAACGACGTCGTTTTGCTTAGCGGGTTGAAAAAAAATAAAAGGCCAATTGGGCTCAGCCCAACTGGCCCAAATGTTTGGCAATAACCTAACCTAACTAAGTAACTAAGGCAGCAAACCACATTTGCCAATTGCCTCTCTAACTCCAACTCATCTGCCGCCACTCGCCAGCCACCTGCCGCCGCCGGCCCGCCGCTGCCTGCCGCCGCCCGCCGCTCCTTTTCGCCCCCCCCTAAAATTTACTCCTGGTTCCGCCACTGCCTATTAACTCATTTTTACTAGAGGTTTGGGGAGCCTCTAATTAAATCTCCACTACAATTGGGTGGTTTTAAGATTTTTTCTAATAAAAAACAAGTAATAATATCATCATATAAGATATGATTACATTTATGATGATATGTATTTTCTAAATATCAAATGTGTCTAATGGGTTATTAAGTGTTGCTAAAATTATATACATCGATGCCAGAGATAACATTTCTTTAAAATTTATTTTTTTATTTAATTTAGTCCATCTCTTAAAGAATGATCTTTCTATAAGCTATGGAAAGACCAGAGACTGAATTGCAATTTTAAGACAAAAAGCAACTAGAACTCGCGGTTCATAATCAACCAAATCCGGGTTGAAAAATTGGATCATAACAATTTGGGTTATTTCACGCGCCTATATAAGGTAAAACATCAGGTTTCCATATTTTCCCCCAAACCTTCCTCGCAGCTCTGCGATCTTCGAACAAAAATCCCCAAATCCTCAAACACAGCTTTGCGATCTTCGATTCTTCCGTCTTCCATTCTTCAGACCCACACCGGCCGGCGTCAGCATCGCAGATTGCCAGAAATTGTCGCAGATAAAGCATTAATTCTTGAAAAATTAAGAATGGATTTTTTTTTTGCTATTTGATTTGATATTGTTCGCAATTTGCAATAGAATTCTAATGTTTCATTACTTTGATTAAATCTCACTATTCAAATGCTCTTAACCGAAGGAGTCGTAGGACAAATTGTTCTTGCTGCTAATATACCATATGAAGGTACGAACTATGACAATTACATCTTCCATTCAATCCAATATTAGATTCATTAAAATTTGAACGTTTTACACTGATAGTGAAATCTTTTAAATCATACGTACTACCTTTATGTTGATCAAATATGAATCTTTTTTGTTCATGAAATATGAAATCTCCGTATATGTTAAGATTTAAATCTCATTGAATTTCCTTGTTGTATGATTTAATGTCTGTGTTTCAACCTAAAGTTGTAGCGTTTTATACTGAACAATTTCAAAATATATTTAGAAATTACTTATCAGAGAGGAAGAATCACAAAAAAGAAAGTTAACCGAAAACACAAATAAGTAACATACAACTTATATGTTTTACTTTAAATATTTAATGTTTATAACAAAAACTCAAATGTTCAATTGCAGTTACTGCAGACTATGACATCTACCATACTTAGCATAAATCAACGTGATTGGATGCGTCAATGAACTACAAGCAAGAACGCTGCAAGAATTGGAGGATCTCTACAAACAAGATACTAATAAATTGGGATTCAACTTTAAAAAAACCAAGCAATGAAATAATAACCCAGGAGTTATCACTGAAAAGTACTTTGCGTGCTCATGTCAAGGGAAAACTCAGGAAAAAAATAGCGACATCAACCCCCACCGATCCCAATTTGCGATAGATCGAAAGAATCAATCTCAAGAAAGAGATATAAATTTCCTGTAAACTGAATGAGGTGTAAGGCTGATTAAATAGTGAATCAAATTTTTTGACAGTCTTTAAAATATGTTATGCACCATATCTTGCAACACAACTATGAGTTTACAAGACCGTCTTGGAATATCTACAACGGATTATGTATTTTACGGTCAAGATCTATCATTATAAACATGCAATGTTTTAACCAAACATCCAACCTCACAGACAAAAAATCAGGTAACTTCAATTTTAAAAAAAAGGGAACTGACACCAAATTAAGAATGCAACATCTGAATTGTGCATTTTATGGTGAAAATCTATCACTATAAACATGCATGTTTTAACCTAACCATCCAACCCAGCACACAAAAAATCAGGTAACTTTGAAATTTTAAGAGAAAGAACATAAACAAAATAAACCTCTGAAAGTGAGCATGTATCACTATAAACCATCACCGTTTTTACCTAAAAGTCAAACCTGTCATAAAATCATATTACTTCAAAATAATTAAATAGCATCTTCTTGCATCAAAACAATACAATCACATTAAATCCACAAACTATTACATAGCTATTTATATCAGATATCATCGCGACCAAGAAGGTAGAAATTGGGCATGGATCCTGCTGCTTTCTTATTAAAATCGTGCACGAGGTCATCGATCACCTTCCACGTAGCGGGATCATCAAGGATGTCTTGATTGTTGGGAATGTGTTTTGAATCCGTGTCCGGATCATCTTGAATAGTCACCATTTGTGCTTTCGACAACCTTATGATAATTTGGAAGCAATCACTTCCACATCCTTTCGAAACAAAGCAAATGCTTCAGTATTAGCCAAAAAAACAACAACACATTTTACAATAAGACCGGCAATCTCTTCATATGTTGAAATCACAATAGAAATATCGAATTGCAGAACCTGACAACCAACAACAACTTTACCTAACTCACTCGAACTACCAACAAAGGTTGTACCTTCCAACACACCGACTCGTAGTAGTACAACACACACAAAATCAATAGCAACAACAACAAAATCACACGTTCGAATCCAAAATACATAAACCTTCAACTCAAACACAACACCTCTCATTGATTTTGATAAAAAAAATTGGGCGGGAGAAAAAAACAAAGATTACACACCAAAACAAAAGGCAATTTAACACAAAGTCCACTTAATATCAACATATTATACTATAAACATGTAGCCTTTCACAATAAACATAAGATCTTCGAAAAATAAACCTCCTAAATTGGGAAAAACATTAAACATGCTAACATCATCACACATAAAACATCAGAAAATGGTTATACTGCAAACTAAAGCACGTGTATCCTCATTTGACAACAAAACTACACAAATAACAACAAAAATTCAACAAAAAGACATCACCGTTGACATTAGAAGAACCTTCGACCAATTTTCCCCTCTTCTTCACCATTCTGCTACAATAAAACACAAAAACTTCATATCTAAAACCATAACCTAAAAAATTGAACATAAAATAAAAAACAGAACTCAAAAGGAGATAATTACCTTATATGAAACAATTGAAGCTTCAATCGACGATGAACCTTTAATTTCACAGTAAACACAGAACCTTTTATAACAAATATGAATCCTGTCAACTCAAAATAGTACATGTAATGACAAATTAACAACAACAACAACAACATAATCACATTTGAATCTAAAACACAACACCTCTCATTGAATTTTACAAAAAAATAATTAGGTAGGAGACAAAAACAAATAGTATGCACGAAAAAGACCAATTTAACACAACGACCACTTAATAGCAAGACATTACACTATAAACCTGAAGGTTATCACAATAAACATCATATCTTCGAATAATAAACCTCCTAAATTGGGGAAAATAGAAAAGACGCTAACATCATCACGCAAAAAACACAAGAAACAGTTATACAACAAATCAAAGCACATGAATCCTCATTTAACACTAAAGCTATAAATTAACATCACAAATTCAACAAATAGAATTAACCTTCAACATTCGCAAGACTTTTGACAGATTTACCCTTGTTCTTCTCAATTCCATTGCAATAAAACACAAAAAACTTCAGACCTGAAACCAAAAACCTAAAAAATGGAACATAAAATAAAAAGCAAAGCACATAAAGGAAAAATTACCTCATGCGAACGCAATTGAACGACAAATCGGCAAAATGAACGACAAAAATTGGGGAAAAACGAATGGTGGAGAGAAGATTTAACGTCAAAGAAGGAAAAATGAGAGAGAAAGAGAAGTTGCATTGCAATTGAAAGAAGATGAAATGATGTTTGAAAGGAAAAAAAAGTTAGGGATATATATATAGGGAAAGTCTTAGGAAATGCGGCTTTTCCATAGGCTTATGGACAGTCCTCGGGGGCATTTGACTCAAATGTTGTAAATTTTTTTATTTAAATATTGCATTTTATAAGTTAAAACAAGTAATAATATGTATTTGAAGGTGAAAATATAAAAATATATGATATAAAAAAATATTTTCAAAAATTTTAAATTTTGTATGTAATTTAAGAAATGCAGTGTATAAGGTAAGAAATAAGTGGCTGGACAGACCGCCTGTCAGGAGACTAACTCATATATATATATATATATATAGGCAAAGTCTTGGAAAAGACGGTCTTTCCATATGCTTATGGAAAGACGGAGTTTAATTAGAATAATAAAAGGTAAAAGGTTTTAGTTGCAATATTAAAATTTTATTATACAACATGTAGTAGTTATAAAATTTATAATCCAATTTATGCAACCCGAAAATTTTATCTTCATTTCTTCTAATTTACACTTAAACCTTGGTCTTTCCATGACTTATGGAAAGACCGTCTTTCAAGAGACGTCTTTCCATATGCTTATGGAAAGACGGAGTTTAATTAGAATAATAAAAGGTAAAAGGTTTTAGTTGCAATATTAAAATTTTATTATACAACATGTAGTAGTTATAAAATTTATAATCCAATTTATGCAACCCGAAAATTTTATCTTCATTTCTTCTAATTTACACTTAAACCTTGGTCTTTCCATGACTTATGGAAAGACCGTCTTTCAAGAGACGGACCATATATATATATATATGTGTGAGAGAGAACACTCACTTATTATGTGAGAACAGATCTGGAACGTCCAATGATTTTTTCATATGGCTCTAATTAAATCATTTTTGCTGGAGTGCGTCTCTTGAAAGACGGTCTTTCCATAAGCCATGGAAAGACCAAGGTTTAAAGTGTAAATTAGAAGAAATTAAGATAAAATTTTTAGGTTGCATGAATCGGGTCATAAATTTTATAACTACTACATGTTGTATGCTAAATTTTTAATGTTGCAACTAAGACCTTTTACCTTTTATTATTCGAATTAAACCCCGTCTTTCCATAACCTTATGAAAAATCGTCCTTCCCAAGACTTTGCCTTTTTGCTGTTAGATTTTGTATCTTTATTTCCTGCCGACAATTCTCAACCCTCCCGCAGCTACTAAACCCTTGAGCAAGTACTCGGAGCCGCCGATTTCCGGAGCACAAGAATCCAACCTTCTCCCTCGGTTGTAATCTTCTGTTAGCTCATTGTTTTGTTTGAGGTATAACTAATTTCTCTGCAACTATTTTAGGTTGGTCACATGATTCAAGCAGAAACGGATGCCCAGAAAAGAGATGAATATTTGCAGAGGTTAATGCATCTTCCCAATCAAGTAAGTTGCTTGCTGTCAGGGATTTTAATATGTATGGCATGTGTCTAATGAGTCTGTATCACGCAGAGATGGAACGATATTATGGGGCAGCTCGTCTAAGTGTGGAACAAGTTCCGATGGCATCAGATACATCCCTTGGTAATACATAATGTTTTTAACTTCAATTGTTTGCTGTTTTTGTTCTGATTGCCTAATTGTGACAAGCATATAGTCAATCGAATCACGAACTTTCATGCTCCAGGTATTTTGATGTTATGATAACAAATGATAGTAATAGTGCCCTTTTGTGTTATGGTTTTGAGGATGAATGGTTATAATGATGCAGAGTGGTCTGGTGAGGTTCGCAATGTCACTTACTCTGCAGATGGGGAGTCGGTCTCCGTTGTTTATCGTGTAACACTATATGGGACTGATGCGGAGGTATCATTTTCTTCTTTTTCTTTCCATATCATCTTATTTTGATCCCAATTTTTTTACATGTATAAGTCCACCATTATCTCTAATTTGTACTAGCTACCAAGTACTCGAGGAGTGTTTGTCTGAGTTTTCTTGTGATGCCGATCCATGCCATCTTTTCACCTTTACATTGATGTTTTTTTTTGGCATAAGGGCAATCTAAAGGCTTTATTAAGTAGTTTGAACACTGATCGGCGCCTTGGCTAACTGTATTTCCTAGGATAGCTTGAAAGGGTCGATCATAGTGGATTCCAAATTGCTCAAAGGTCTCTCAGCCTATGTTATGCAAGATGACTACCTCTTCCCGATGCTGAGCGTCGAAAAGGTCATAGTGTTTGTGGCTGAACTGAGGCTTCCCCGAGTGTCTCCATACTCAGCCCAAATGTTATTAATTATCAGTTTATCAGCTCATAAATTTTCATGAATAGCAGCTTCTGCTTCAGGATAATTCTTTCTATTAGCAGAAATTAAGGTGGCTTGATGTGTGAAATGTATGGGCTGACAGAGTTAGAGCTCTGGACTTTTGTAGGTTTTAGTTTTTTATGCCTGAGTGCTGTGGAATTTTGAGGGAGAACAGTCAAACACTAGTGCACTTGAAGTCTAGGATTCATGTTTAGTGGAACTAATAGCAGTGGTATATCAATACATCTAGTTGACAAACTAAGATTTATGGCAGTAGCTTTTCTTTTCTTGTCTTGATGATCAGTCCCCTCCTCAGTATATATGCTGTTTAGGTCAGTTCTTTTTATTGATGATGGGAGCTCTGATTACTGGTTTTTTGTTTTCAGGAAGATGAGATCAAATGCATAAAATCTGTGATTGATATCATGGTGGTTAAGGGCATTTTAAGATGGCCATTGGAGGCAAACTCTTCAGGAATCTGATACAGTGTTGTTGTTTGGCATGTCGATGCTAAAATAGCTAAGAACTCAAGAACTCGCTTATGAAGCGTAAGGTTCGAAGTGCAGATTGATTCAATTTTGTATCTACATTTGGTGGATTTGGTTGAAGTAAAAGAGCAGATGCTCCGGTGATTCGGGTATGTTTTAGGCCGCGATGTTGTAGCATCGACGCGCATGAGTGCCCGAGAAGACTTTCTGAAGACAGTAGGGGCAAATGAAGTTGGGAAATGGGAGTGCTTTTGGATTACCATTGCTTGGGGTTTCTTGTTTAGGATGTTCTAAGTTAGTTTGATGTTTTATTGGGTAAGGTTAGGACAAAATAGATGTATAGACATATTTATCTTCCCATAGCAAGTTAAATGGATAACTTCTTTTGATTGAAAAAAGAAAAAAGAAATATGTGCTTCAATATGTTTGTAAGTGATTGAAATGTAAATTATAGGTGATTCTTTTAATTCTTACTTGCGTTATAAAAATAACTTGGTGCTTAGATTATAAATCAAAGGTCCTTCAATTATTGCTTGTAAGTTCTTTAAATGTAGATTATAGGTGATTTGTGCGCTATGAAAACAATTTGGTGCGTAGAGTATAAAATCAAATGTGCTTCAATTATTACTTGTAAGTTCTTCAAATGTAAATTATATGTGATTCATGCACTATAAAACAACTTGGCGCTTAGAGTATAGATCAAAGATGTATACATTATTGCTTGTAAGTGCTTCAATTGTAACTTATAGGTGCTTATTTTAGTTCTTACGTGGGCTGCAAAAACGACTTGATGATTAGAGTATAACTCAAAGGTGCTTCAATCATCACTTGTAAGTGCTTCAAATGTAACTCATATGTGTTTTACGAGCGCTGCAAAAAACAATTTGGTGCTTAGAGTATAACTCAAAGATGCTTCAATCATCACTTGTAAGTGCTTTAAATGTAACTTACAGGTGCTTCTTTTAAGAATTATGAGCGCTGCAAAAAACTAGTGCTCAGAGTATAGCTCAAAGGTGCTTCAATCATCTTCGTAAGTGCTTCAAACGTAATTTATAGGTGCTTCTTTTAATTTTTACGAGCGCTACAAAAAACAACTTGGTGCTTAGAGTATAACTCAAAGGTGCTTCAATCATCATTTCTAAGTGCTTCAAATGTAATTTATAGGTGCTTCTTTTAATTCTTATGCGCTTTACAAAAAGCAACTTTGTGCTTAGAGTATAGTTCAAAGGTGCTTCAATCATCATTTGTAAGTGTTTCAAACATAATTTATAAGTGCTTCTTTTAATTCTTACGAGCGCAACAAAAAACAACTTGGTGATTAGAGTATAGCTCAATCATTTGTAAGTGCTTCAAACATAAATTGTAGGTGCTTCTTTTAATTCTTACGAGCGCTACAAAAACAACTTTGTGCTTAACTCAAAGGTGCTTCGACCATCACTTGTAAGTGCTTCAAATGGAACCTGGAGGTGCTTCTTTCAATTCTTACGAGCATTACAAAAACAAGTAATAATATGTATTTGAAGGTGAAAATATAAAAATATACTCCCTCTGTCCCACCATTAATTGCTTAATTTAACTTTTGTAAGTCCAACAAACTAAATTCGACCATTAAATTCTATTATTATATGTATAAGACTATTATCATATTATATGTCATTGGATTCATCGTATTTTTATATTATAATTTTTTGAAAATTTTTTTACACACATAAATAAAGATATTAGTAGTTAAAAATTGATGCAGTTGACTTTCAAAAGTCAAATTGAGCAATTAATCGTGGGACGGAGGGAGTATGATATAAAAAATAGTTTTTAAAATTCTAAATTGTGTATGTATTTAACAAATACAATATATAAGGTAAGAAATAAGTGGTCTATCCATAAGTGTATGGATATACCGTTTGTCAGGAGACCCACTCTAATCTATACTTATAACTAAAAGAGCAACATTTTTGACAAGTGACACTCCCATAACTTATCAACTTAAAAAAATTATTAAAATAACATTTCCAAAATTATTTTGGATAATTACATTTGCATTGGTATTGATTACTATTCCTTTCTAGAAAACTTAAAATTGCATCAATTATGTAATAGTATACTAGAAATTCTTGATTTCCAATATATTCCCTCAAAAAAATGTAACAATCAATGCACATTTACCATATTAGAGCAAGTCCAACAGCTTCCCTAAAATTTTCTATAAAATAGGGATTCAAAACTCATATTCCCTATATTTTTTATGTTCATCTCCAACAGATTCCCTATTTTGGAAAACCTCACATTTATTAACATAATAATTATCATCTTTTATTAACATAATTATCAATATATGCATTTACTGCTTTCTTGGTTTTAACTTTCAAACTAACGGCTACTTCTATGTTGCTTCATTTCCTACTTTATTTTACAAATTCATAATAATTATTTTTGCTTTTTTTAAGTAATGGCTAGTTTTTAACGGCTAGTTGGTTCTATTAAATCTATAAATAGAGTCACCTGCACTCATACTTATTCACATCCCTTCAAATTTACAACATTCTAAATTATATATTATGGCTCGTTATTTTTTACGCAATATGCACTTATATGATGCAAATATATTGAGGAAGAATATGAAGAAGTTTTGAGTCTTCACATAAAAGAAGAAGAATCTCTTGAAAAGAGTACAAGGAAACGCCGTTGAGGTTCGGTTATTGGCCATGATATTATTGAAAGGGAGTTAAAGGAAGGTCATGAGCGGCTTTATCATGACTATTTTGTTGATCGCCCAAAGTATGGACCTCGTTACTTTCGTACGAGGTTTAGAATGAAGCGGGATCTTTTTCTTCGAATTCATGATGCCGTGGTGGAGCATGATAGTTATTTTGTTCAAAAAAGGAATGCCGCTAACCGTCTTGGTTTATCATCCCTTCAGAAGGTTACAACTGCTTTTCGAATGCTTGCATATAGTGTTGCTACTGATTACACGGATGAGTATGTTCAGATTGGCAAAAGCACAGCTATAGAAAGTTTCAGACACTTCATCAAAGCTGTTGTTGAAGTATTTGGCGATGAATACTTAAGATCACCAAATCATGATGATCTCATTAGGTTGCTTGCTAAGGGAAAAGAGCGTGGTTTTCCAGGGATGCTTGGTAGCATTGATTGCATGCATTGGACATGGAAAAATTGCCCGACTGCTTGGCATGGAATGTATACTGGCCACACCCATGAACCAACTATAATATTAGAAGCGGTAGCCTCGTATGATTTGTGGATATGGCATGCTTTTTTTGGGTTGCCTGGGTCTCTTAATGACATCAATGTACTAGAGCGCTCATTCTTTTTCAGTGATTTAGCCGAAGGGCGAACACCTGATATTAGTTATGCGATAAATGGAAGAACGTATAATATGAGATATTATCTTTCCGATGGTATATATCCATCATGGGCTACTTTAGTAAAAACTATTCCAGCTCCACAAGGGAACAAGAACAAACATTTTGCTAAGGAACAAGAAGGGGCAAGGAAAGATGTGGAGCGTGCATTTGGAGTGTTGCAACAACGTTTTGTAATTATCCGAGGCCCGACAAGATTTTGGGATAAGGTTACCCTATATTATATTATGACAGCATGCATAATTATGCATAATATGATTGTTGAAGATGAACGAGATGAGCCACAGAGAAGAAAAAATCAAACAAGTGACTTTGAGAAAGAATATGAGCAGGCTGATAATGTTCCAAACATATCACTTTCACGTGAGCGCACCCCAACTTTGATGGAGTTCATTGAAAATCATCGCCATATCAAAGATAAACAAGTGCATACTCAACTCCAAGAAGACCTTATCGAGCACTTATGGATATTACATGGAGAATAGTGATAGTTTGTATTGTGTTCATCATCCTAGTTTGTATTGTGTTTCCAAGAAAGAGTGTGCAACTCTTGTTATTAGTCCATCAATACAAACTATCACTATTAGTCCAATAAATTTTTATTAGTCTATTTGTAATTGTTAAAATCTTATTGTACGTGAATTGGTTGCATACCATAGGCACGAGTGACCCAACCTTTCTCTGCCTCCACACATACTGGCTACTACTACTGGAGATCTTGCGCATTGTTCTGCCTTTTAATTTTAGTTAGTCTTGATTTATTCAGATATGGTGTGTGTGTGAGAGAGTTAGTCCTTCAATTTATTGATAGTTGTAGAGGTTTCTGACTTTTTCTTTTGTTTTGTTATTTTAGTATGTTGATTTATATTCGTTTGAATGCATCTACTAGTTCCGTGGACCTGCATGGTCACAGGAGCAGGAAATAGAATTCATGTTTTTAATGGGACTCTGGTGATAAAGAAAAAATGGTGTTTCAGTAGTTGGCTGTGTACTTTTGTTGAATCTTATAGCAAATATACTTATTAGAGAATGAATGGTAAGCCTCACAAAGAAACTTTAGATACATTGTCATGAATGGTAAGCCTCACAAATAAAGAATGAATTCATATCAAATAGATACATAACATACCTGTGGCTTCAAGGTGAGTAAAGTATCAGCATGGAAATAATATTCATATCAAGAAAGCAATCGGCTTTAAAGTATCAACAGAGAAATAACATTAATATCACACACTGTCTTGGAGTTAAGAACAATAGTTTGGGAATAAGGTTCAATCTATAACCATGCCAATCCATGCTAATCCACAGCTCCATGCTAATCCATCTAAACAAACAATAAAGATGGAACAAAATAAATTAAAAGCATCGCCTACAAGTTGTACTACATATCACAAGTGCGAGCTCTTTTTGCCAAGATTATATTTTGAAGACTAGTGAAATACTCCGCTTGAATCGAAGACATCCCACTGGTATCTAAAGCCATTATTTTAGCATCCTCACTTTGAACTTGAATAGCAATTTCTTTTTCCTTCAAAGCAAGTTGCTTTTGTTCGGTAGCAAGTAGCAACTCAAATTGTTCACTCCTTTTATGTTCATTTTCTAGTCGCTTGCCTTTCAACTCTTCCAACAATTGAAGAGTTTTAGATGTTGCCTCATTCTCACTATTTTGCTCTTTATTTTTTGCTTTCTTTATCACTTCCTTTGTAGCTTTTCTTCCTATGGGCCTCTCAACACTTATAGGTTCTTTAACTTCTATAGTTTCATCTTCCAAATTATATGAATTTGTAATCTTACTTGATGGCTTGAACTTCCTCTTGGTATCCATTTTTTTGCTTTCATCCATCCATTTTTGTTGGAATTTTAATATAACACAACAATGATCAAGCACAAATGCATGATTCATCTCTGCCTTGAACTTCTCTTTTGCCTGTGCAACCTGAAATACAAATGAATATACAAACAATTAAAAAAATTAACAATGCCAAATCATAACAACATTTCATCTTAAGTATACCTTATCATGTTCTGTGCATCCACTCCTCTGTAAACGATCAATATCAACATAATGTCCACAAAACTTACTTACTTCTTTACTTATTTTATTCCAACGATTTGTTAATGATTTTTCACTCCGTTCATTGGACCATTTCTTGTTTTCTTCAAAGTACTTGGCAATTCTTTTCCAAAATTGTGTTACTTTTTGATCTCGTCCTTTCACCGGATCTAAGCTAATATTAAGCCAAGCCGATACAAGAAGCTTATCTTCTTCGATGGAGAAAAATTCTTGCCTTTGTGGTGTGTTCTTGCTGCTAGGTGTACAACTCACCATAACATTGGTTGTCTCCTCATCAATACAATGGTATGCATTTGGCTGGAAGTCAAAATTTGGTGGCTCTTCATTAAGGTCGGTAAGAACCGATTCTCGATTAAAGTAACTCATTTGAGACTCGCTCATCTGAAAATATTAGAAAGAACCATGAATTTATTAGACTATTACAAATATAACAAGAAAGAATACAAAGCAACGATAATAGAAAATGAAACTAAAACAATCCCGTACATGTCTTCTCACTGAACTACTCTCTTGCTAAATTAAACTCAAACTAAAATATAGTGAGAAATAAGAAGCAAACCTCAACTAGTATACTAAATGGTTTTAAAGAACTTGAATAGATAAGCTGGACAATTGATATCTAGGAAAACTTCCAGTGTAGAAAGCAGGAATTTGATATCAAAATATGATGCAAAGTTCAGAACAAATCACGCTTCCATCTTTGTCCATTCTTAATGGATTTGAAACTCATATCATATTGCTAAACTTGCCATTAATAATTACTTTCAGTGAACAAACAGCAAGGGGATGAATATTGTTTGACAGATCCCGGTGTTCCATGTGCAGGTCTGATAATTACTCATGTAGAAGTGACATAGTTAGCAGGGCAGGCGTGGAGAACGTGATCATGAACTTAACATTGTTTGGAGCGTGGAACCCTTGGCTAATGAATATTGTTTGACAGAGCATCTCATCTACTGACTTAACTACTACTAGCAAATAATAGCAACCAGTTTCCAGTCTCTATGCTCACTGCCTCTTCTTATTGCTAATCTAACTGGCTTACTTCTTGCTAACTTTCTGTAGACTGGAAAACAGAAATTATGAATGGAGATAATCAACTACTTAACCCACTGATAAAATATGTGACTTTGTTTAAGGAAACAATAGAAGGGTGGCAGCAAGTGATTGAGGCATTTAGTTGAGCACTTGATGTTCATTCAACATTACTATCTAAAATTACCCAAGAATGTGCCTTCTTCTAAAGTTACGGTAATCACACCCACAAGGAATGAACAAAAGAAAGAAGAAAAAAAGCAACTCACATGAGCTAGAGACTGTAATCACACCCACAAGGAATGAACAAAAGAAAGAAGAAAAAAAAGCAACTCACATGAGCTAGAGACTGTAATCACTTTCTCTGTAATTTTGTTAGTCAGAAGCAAAAAGAGATTTGGCCGTGAACAGAAGAAGAAGAAGAAGAATATGGAGAGTTTTGATAGAATACAGAGTCTGAAACTTAAAATTTTGACAGAAAAGAGAGAATATTGTACTCGTATTCAATGCATTCCATTAATATTGCATTAAATCTTGCTTCCCCATAATTTTATTCTCTTTCTACAAATATGAGGAATGAAATATTCTCTCTCATCATAATCCCTATTTTGGGGAAGCACATAGGGAAGCTGTTGAACTTAAAAAATCAAGTAAAATCTCTAAAAACAACAAGAATCCCTATTCTGGGGAAGCTGTTGGACTTGCTCTTAGAGCATCTCCAATGCACAAAAAGTCTTCCTTATTTATCGGGAACACATGGCAAATTTTTATTGGAACTTGCAAACACCTTCGGTATGATGTAATATTTAAACTTTTGACTGCAGGATTCTTTTAGAACTCTTCTCCAATCCAAACATCAAATGAATAAATTTTTTCTGACGTGTACACACACAAAGAGCGAAATTTGAGTCACCCGCCCAATTTTTGCGATTGATTTGGCAAAGAGCGAGCGTCAATTTCACCTTCAGAGAAGAGAAGGTCACTTTGACAGGGTCGATGTAAATTTTGTCCATATAATACTGACTCTGGTATTTGACCCATGGATTGGAGAGCAAATTTAGAGTTGGGGTCATTAAATCCTGTGTGGCAATAGAAGTTTAAAAGAAAGAATGTTACTAGCGATGCTCTTATACTCCATTCTTCTATCGCTTCTGACCACTGGCGTCTCCCACCTCCCCCTCTTTATCGCTTCTTATTCCCATCTATTCTACAACTAAACCGAACCGATCATGCTTTCCTTCATGCTTGATATTCTTTTACCATTTGAACTGCAAGTCTGCAACTACTGTATCAGTGCTGAGATTTCATGGAACTACTCTATCATTAAAACTAAAACTTTAGGACCTCCAAGTGAAAAATATCCAACACTTTGGAAACGCCATCATGAGACACTATCATCATGTATGAACCGCTCGCCGGACTGCACCACCCGTCGCCGTCGTTAGTTCAACCGGAAATAATGGAAGCAACGGCTTCTTAACTATGCTCAAGCTCGAAGGTAGCTCCTTTTAGCTCCACCCTCAATAAAAAGAGGATCCTTCTTTTAGACAATTTAACGAACACTTTGTGTGCAAGTTTTCTCCAAGCTATAATGCAGCTTGTAGACCTCTCAAGAGTCTTTTTTTTTTATCAATAAACAAACCCAGAAGTGGGTTTCTTGGTTTGCCTTTTTGTAAGGGTGTTAGTAGATTACCTTATCTGCAATGTGGGTCATTTATAAATGCAACAGAGAGTGAGGGATTATTGAAGAAAGTTTCTTTTGAGTCTTTGAAGTTGGCCCTTTTGAATTTGACCCCATATGATATGTGCAAATGGGCTCTGGTGTGCTCCGTCGCGATTGCAGCGTCAAAATGGAGTTTGAATGTGGTTTTTAGTCCGTTCTTGTGGATGCATTTACGCTTGACATGGTTGTTCTGGCCCTGGATGGTGGCTGTTGTTCTTGGTGGTTATGGTTTTTACTGTACCAGCAAGCATTTACAGGGCAATACCAATGCATTCGAGCAGCTTGCGATTGTTACTTCGCCTTTTACTCGGCTTACTCTGGTGCCACCTGCACATTTCAATTGTTTTCTTGAAGGATGGCCTGTTGTGTTCTTCTTTGTGTACCACTACTTCCTTTTCTTCAATGTGTCCGACAGGAGGAGGTTGTATGGTGATTGTAATCCCAGGGAGCAGGATCTGGAATGATGTGAATTACAAATTTTATTTTCTTTCAGGAAATCAAGACATCGGCTATACTGTTTTTCTCTCAAAGTCGCACATGTTATTATTATCTACTTCTCGGTTGCGTGTTATTTATGCATCTGTTGTTCTTCAGGTGATCGGGCGTTATGAACAAGAATTTGGTGCAGAGTACTGTGGTTTCATGCTTGGAAAGGTTTATTTTGTCGTTGACTCACGGACATTAGACGGTAAAAAAAAAAGCCTAATTTGTGTTGTTCCATTGGTATTATAAATGTTTGCTTAAATATCTATATGACGACGGCTTAAAAAATTTGAGTGGTTAGGGGTAGAAAATAAGTGTAATAATATGTGTTTATATTCATGATCCCATGATACATTATATAGTGGTAAATAATACCTATACAAGCTAGGAGAAAGAAAAGGTAATAGAATATAATTACAATTACAAGTAATATTCTAATTCCTTAATACTACTCCTCAAGTTGGAGCACGAGGATCAGAAATGTCCAACTTGCCAAGCAGGAAATGAAACTAGTTACGTATGAGAATCATAGTGAACAAGTCCGCAGGTTGGTCTGACGTGCGGATATGCTGAGTAACAATAGTGCTAGATTGAACAGGATCTTGGACAAAATGACAATTAATTTCAATATGCTTTGTGCGTTCATTGACCACTGGATTTGTTACAATATGAAGAGCAGATTAATTGTCACAAAACAGTCGCACAGTAGAAGTGTGCATAACCCCTAAGTTTTTCAGTAAAGACTTAAGTTATAACAACTCACAACAGGTAACAACCATAACACGATACTCCGCTTCAGTGGAAGATCGAGAAATCGTGGGTTGCTTCTTGGTCTCTCAAGAAATCGGAGAATCACCAATCATCACAAAATATTCGGAAAGATAACGCTGGGTAATTGGGCATGCAGCCTAATATGAATCACAGTAAGCAGTCAACTGTAACGCACTACTGGAAGAGAGAAATAAACCTTGACTAGGATGACTCTTCAGGTAGTGCAACACACGAACTGCAGCTTGCTAGTGAGGAACACAAGGAGACTTCATGAATTGAGCAAGTGTATGAATCGAATAACTAAGCTCAGGAAGTGTGATAGTCAGGTATATCAGGCGTCTAACCAGACGCCTGTAATGCTCGGGATCATGGTAAGGCGGACCTTCAACACGAGCCAGATCGTGTTGTTACTCCATCGAAAAGTTAGTCGGTTTAGAAGCAGATAAACCTGTATCAGATAAAATGTCCAAGGCATATTTCCTTTGCGAAAAAAACACCCCCTCCTGTCTTTTAGCAATCTCTATGCCCAAGAAATATTTAAGTAAATCAAGATCTTTCATATGGAAACAAGAACTTAAGCATTTATTGAACTCAAAGATGAGCGCATAAGAGCTACCAGCAATGACCAAATCATCCATATAAACCAAAACATGCAAAGAAACCTATCCATGGGAAAAGACAAACAAACAGTAATCTGCCTTACTCTGAACAAAACCAAATGCTCGTAAAACCTGAGCAAATTTGCAAACCATTTTTTAGGAGCTTGGCGAAGACCACAAAGCGATTTTTGAAGGCGACATACCTGACCATGAGGCCCCACATAGCCTGGTGGGGGTCGCATAAAAACCTTTTCATGCAAATCACCATGCAAGAAAACATTATGGACATCTATCTGATGCAGTTCCTAACCACGAATGACTGCAATAGATAAGAATAGGCGAACAAAACTCATCTTCGTAATCGGAGCAAATATTTCAGTATAATTAATCCCTTCAACCTGGCGATTCTCGAGAACCACTAGGCGCGACTTATGACGTTCAATAGTACCATTGACTTAAACTTCGTCCGGTAAACCCATTTGCAACCATCGCCTTCTTATCCAGAGGCAGAGGGGACAAAGTCCAAGTCTGATTGTGCTCAAGCACAGTAAACTCTTTAGTTATAGCATCTCGCCAATGAGGATGTTGTGATGCCTTGGAATAAGTGGTGGGATTTGCACTAGATGTGTCTAATTGTGCTCAAGCGCAATAAGCTCTTCAGTCATAGCCTCTCGCCAATGAGCATGCTGTGATGCCTCAGAATAAGTGGTGGGATCTGCACTAGATGTTACTGCACACAAAAAAATCTAGAATGCTTACTAGAAAAATTATCACAATTTACATAATCAGTAAGAGGATAGAGAACACATGAAGATAGTGACGGCGCATGAGTGAGCGTTGCAGTATGGGGGTCCATTAGTAAGAACACATTCTCCCCAAAAATCAATTGGAAGACTGGCTTGAAACTGTAAGACACACACCACATTGAGTAAATGACGATGCTTTCTTTCAACTAGACCATTTTGCTGTGGTCTATCAACCATAGATGTCTAAAAAATTATCCAAAATGCAGCAAAATGAGATATCAAAGGCAAAAATTCAGTCTCATTATCAGCCCGAACACGCAATATGGTTCAGCCACATTGGTTCTTCACCAAAGCACAAAATGGCAAAAAATCTAGAAGCTACTTCTGACTTAACCACTAATAAATAAATCCAAATAGATCAGGAATAATCATCAACTATAGTTAAAAAATAAAATGCGATGGTGTTCTATAAGGACCCCAAACATCACAAAGTACTAATTGAAATAGTGCAGTAGCATTTGTAGAACTCAATGGAAAACTATGTCTAGTCTGTTTTGCTTTATAACATATAGAGCAAGGAACATAAGTCTTATTAGTGCTAAAATCAATAGAAGACATAGAAGAAAACCCGTAGAGGAAATATGCCTAAAATGCTGAGGCCATAAATCAGAAGAAGACACAGAAGCAACTGTCGGAAAAGACTCTGGGATAGGAGGATGATCACGAGTATCCAGCAGACGAAGCCAAAACACCCCCCTTTCTGTTCACCCACACCAATCACTTTCCTCGTACTGATTTTTTGTAAAATGCAATAATTTTCGGTAAACAAAGCTAGATATTTTAAGCCAGATAACAATCTAGAGCATAATAATAAGTTGCACCGTAAAGTAGGTATATGTAGCACATGAGTAAGAGTGACAACACTAAAGAAAATAGAACCATATTGGTAATAGATGACACAGAGCCATCAGATTGAACAACATTCATAGTGTCAATACCAGTAATAATATCAGTAAGAGAACCCTTATCTCC
The DNA here is from genome assembly GCA_037428765.1 of Rubia yunnanensis. NCBI lineage: Eukaryota > Viridiplantae > Streptophyta > Magnoliopsida > Gentianales > Rubiaceae > Rubia > Rubia yunnanensis. Next base: position 112,179,952 of record CM075061.1, on the reverse strand, counting down.
AGTCATGTGATATGAGGCTCCCGAATCAAGTATCCGGGGCAAAGTAGACTTACCTGACCTATTGTTAGTAAGAGAATTGAACTGATTAAATAAATGCATGGTCGTGCTCCAGTGGTATCAGATAGAGCAGGGCCAAAATCAGATCGGGTAGGGACGCGGCCAGAGGAAGGCGCTGCCACTAGGCCAGGCGGAGCTGACGAACGACGACGGGAGTGGAAGAGCCGTGATCCTCTGTTCACGGCGGATCACGGCGGCGGAGGTCGGCCGAGAGACTGGCGCCGTCCTCCTAGAACCATTCTGGTACACCAATGATCTGGAAACAGGAATCTTTGTCCTGGCCCTTGCGATGACAATGTGTACAAACAATATTTTTGCGGTCAGATGCAAAAAGAACAATTGACAAAGAACTTGTAGGTGGTGGGTGTCGTGCAGCATACGCCATGGAGTTAGAAGAAGGCTCTCGAGCTCAGATGGCAGCTCGATGATTCTCCTCTTGGGCAACAAGGGCATACACTTTCATGACAGGTGGTATCAGATCAATGCTTATGATATGTGATTGCAAGGTGTGAAAGCCTTCGTCGAGACCAGAGATGAATTGATAGATCAAATCCTTCTCTCTCTCTCTCTCGGAAGACTCTCGCAGAAATATTGCAATGGCACAGTGCCTTGCTGTCTTCACAATCACAAACTAGAGGAGGCCACATGAAGTGGTAGTCTGCAAACAGCTTCTTCAGCTTGCCAAAGTAAATGTCGATGGGCTGACCGTTCTGCCTGCAACTCTGAATAGCCTCTTGCATTTGCAAAACCTTCACACAATCACCAAGAATAAATTGTGCCTTCAGATCATACCACAGTTCCTTAACTGTGGCAAACGAGCTTGTAGAAGATCTCAATACTGGATCCAGGGTTTGCAAGATCCAGCAGACAAGAGGAGCGTTAACCCTAGGCTAATCAGCAGCATCAGGATGGCCATCTTTGGGTTTGGTAATGGATCCATCAATGAACTCAATCTTGTTCTTAGCAAGGAACGTGCATCACATCGCGTCAGACCATTCAATTTAATTTTCTTGACCTTTCAGTGTGTTCAATATAATTTGCAAACCAGGACCATCGCCAGAACCAATGAAGTAAGGACCAGTTGACAGATGACCAATAGGTATAGTAGTAAGAGGGCCAGATTGTAATTGCAACTGCTTCAGTAAAGTCGCAATCACATCATAACAACTCATATACTTAAACTTTGGAACCTCAGGTGCAACATCAATACGAGCCTGTTCTTCAGAGGCAGACATTGTGCAAAATCAGGCATGGATCAGCAGCTGGTGCAGCAACTGGCGGCAGATCGGATCGGCGACATCACTTGACGGGTACATGGCGGTGTGTGAGCTTCAGGATCGGCGCTGTGACTTAATGCACGGATCGATCGGATCAAGAGAGGTGGCACATAGATTACCACGGAAAGACGGTGGCTGTGGCAATCGGCGAGCGGCGGAACGGAGTAGACAGCGGCGGCTGTGTGGCGGCGCGTGAATCGGCGTGCAACTTGACGGCGATGGTGGCTCGAAAAGGCAACGGAATATTTTCCTAGGGTTTCAGGATTTTAGTTTCTGATAACATGTAGAAAATATGGGTAAAAATTTGTGTTTGTATTCATGATCTTAGGGTACATTATACAAGGGTACAGAATACCTATACAATCTAGAAAAAGATAATAAAATATAATTATAATTATAAATAATATTCTAATTCCTTAAGTAATGGCAGAAGTTGGGGATGACCAAACGAATGGAGAAGAAGTTGGATGGAATAAATTATGAAAAGGATCCTGAAGCAGTACTATCCCTTTATTCTTCCTGCTGCTGCTTTAAGCTTTTTTTATGAATAAATTTTTTATGCATTTGAACTAAAGCCTTTTAGTTTTTGTTGGTCATTTGCTCTTGCTGACCTGCCTTTTGTTCTTGATATGCTGCCATGTTGTCCTGCTTGCCTTTTACTCTTGCCAAATCCATTTTCTCAATAAATCGTTTCATTTCTTTCATTGGAGCATATGACCAAACTAATACATATACTAAGATTAGCAATATAGATGACTTGAAATACTCTGGTTTATATCTTCTTCTTATTTACTGAACATGAATTACATCATGTAGTGCTGCAACGTTTGTTATTGTTGTCCAGGTGACTTTGATGGCCATTTTCTTACTGTTTACATTTGTTGGCGAACTATGTGAGATGTTGATTTTTAATTGTCGTCTTGCTTTTCCTAACAACATTTCTCTTTTGATCCTTGGGAGAAAGAAAGAGCAAACACTCCAGGTCCTTTATTAAATTGTATCTTATCTGCAAATTAAATTGTATCTTATCTTCATATATTCTTTCCTTCTAAATAGGTTAGATGATTTACCTAAATCGCTATAAACTAGGAATTAGTTACTATACTCCTTGTATAAATCAATCAAAGCATCAATGAGAAAATCAACCAATTCCATATTCTCTTCATTTGTTGATATGGTATCAGAGCCTAACCGATCCTCCACGATGTCTTCCGAAATTCTTCCTTCTTCGTCATCGCAGATTCTCTTTACTGCTTCAGGCGGGGCTGTGGCCACCCTACAATTCCCCACCCTTGCAATCCGCCTTGACAACACAAACTACTCCCTGTGGAAAGGCACGATTCTCTCTGCTCTCGAGGCTTACGAGCTCGACAATTTTCTCGTCTCCGGCGGCGCTCCAGCCAAGACAGTTGCCCCGACCACCGGCTCCACCTCCACCGAGCCCACTCCAAACCCTGCTTATATCTCTTGGAAGCGCAAGGACCATCTTGTCCTGCTTTGGCTCCGCTCCACGCTCACTGCCCCGTTGCTGGGTCATGTTGCTCGCGCCACCACCTCCTCTGAGGTCTGGTCCATGCTCTCCACAATGTTCCAGTCTCAAACTCGTACGCGCCACAACCATCTCAAGCAGCAACTTCAAACCCTCACCAAGGGTTCCATGTCGATCATGGAATACGTCGAAAAGAAACGTGGCATTTCTGATTCCTTGGCCGAGTGCCTCTCGGTCGTGTCTAACGATGATTTTGTGTCCTTTATTCTCTTTGGTTTGGGTGCTGAGTATAGTGCTTTCAAGACGGCGATCAGCATGCGCCGTGACTCAGTGTCTTCCGATGAGTTGCTCGGTCTTCTTCTCCAAGAGGAGCAGTGCATTCTGGACTCCTGTGATTCGGTCTCCCCATCGGCTCATGTTGCTCATCGTCACTCGGGACCTGCCCGCTCTCAGCCGACTGAGTTGCCCTCCGGCGGCGGTGAACCGCCTCGCAACATTTGTCAAATCTGTGACAAACCGTATCACACGGCAAGAAACTGCCACCAGCGATTTAATGTTGATGACTACCCACCAACAAACCGTCGCTCCGCCAATCGCCAACGTCAGCGCCATTCCGGCAAGAAGCAGGCTTTCACCGCCTACACCAGCCCGTCCGCCATCACTAATCCGTGGGTCGTTGACTCCGGCGCCTCCAACTACGTGACTGCTGATCTTTGCGGCCTTGCTCTTTTGTCGGACTATGCTGGCTCTGACAATCTCGTTGTTGGCAGTGATAAGTCTCTTCCCATAACTCATACTGGCACTTATACTTTACCTGCTTTGCATGATGCTAACTCTACACTTTCCCTTGAAAATATTCTTGTTGTTCCCAAAATCAATCAGAACTTACTCAGTGTTTCACAACTTTGCAAAGATAATAACGTCTTTGTTGAACTCCATGCTAATCACTATTTTGTTAAGGATTCTCAGGGAACAAAACTACTCAAGGGAGTGGTTGAAAATGGTCTCTATCGGCTCCCCATTCCATCGTCTTCCCCTCGCCTCTTTATTGGTGAAAAGACTTATGTTGCTTGTTGGCATCATCAGTTTGCTCACCCCCATGAGTCTCTTCTACATCGTCAACTTTTAGATTTCAATTTACTCGTTTCAGCAAATAAAACTTTGCCTTTGTGTACTGCTTGCCAGTTAGGCAAAAGTCATAGATTACATCTTCCTGTCTCTCATATTCCTTCTGTTAAACTTTTTGATTTAGTGTACTCTGATGTTTGGGGACCAGCTTTTGTTCCATCTTTAAATGGCAATCGATATTTTGTGTTATTTATTGATGACTGCACTAAATTCATCCGGGTTTACTTCCTAGCCACCGAATCACAAGTTTTCTCTGCCTTCACTCTTTTCAAAAATATGGTTGAAACACAGTTCTCCACCAAAATAAAGGCCTTACAATCCGATTGGGGGGGGGATGAATACCGAAATGTCTCAACCTTTCTCCAAAACCATGGGATCCTTCATCGTATTTCCTGTCCTCACACCCCTGAACAAATTGGAGCCTCTGAACGAAGGAATCACATTGTCATCGAGAAGGGACTGTCACTTTTGGCTCACTCTAATCTCCCTATTGAGTTCTGGGAACAAGCTTTTCACACAGCCATATACCTGACCAATTGCACAATCACTCCTATCCTTAATCATACCTCACCCTACTCTCGCTTATACAATCGCCAACCAGACTATGCCTTTTTAAAATCCTTTGGCTGTCTTTGCTTCCCATACTTGCGTCCCTATAATAACAACAAGCTAGAATTTCGTTCGGTCGCTTACATATTCTTGGGCTATAGTGCCAAACACAAGGGTTACTTGTGCTATCATGTTCCTTCCTCCCGCACCTATATTGCTCGTCACGTTGTCTTTGCTGAGTCTTCCTTCCCTTTTCCCTCTCACCACTCCAAAGCAAATCTTAGCACCAACCTGGTATATGACTTGACTCTTTTGGATACTGCCCATCTTCTCTCAACAACACACCTATCCTCGTCCACTTCCTCTCCAACGACGGCTCCCTTCAGTCCATCACGTACTTCATCTGAGCAATCACTGCCCTCTACACCGCCCTCCAACTTGTCGGCTACCTCTGCGCAGTCACCGCTTGCATCACCTCACTCCTCCTTGGCCGACACCATCTCCTCTCCGCTGCCTCTCTCCTCAGCCAAACCTGTCTCCTCATCGCCTCCCTCTACGGCGATCGTCCCCTATCAACAAGCTCCATCCTATTTTTGCCCATCCACCACCTCTCATCACCCTATGATCACCCGAGCTTCAACCAACTCTCTCAAACCAAAAGCTCTACTCACTACTAAATATCCTGTCTCCCTCGATTCCTTTGATCTTGAACCAAAATCCTATCTCCAAGCCAAGAAAAATCCTTGTTGGCAACATGAAATGCAATTGGAGTATGATGCCTTATTGAGAAATGGGACTTGGGACCTCGTCCCAAGACCTCCTTCTACTAATCTTGTTGGTTGTAAGTGGGTTTTCAGGATTAAGAAGATGTCTGATGGCTCTATTGAGCGATACAAAGCTCGTCTTGTGGCCAAGGGTTTCAATCAAGAAGAAGGTGTGGATTACTTTGAGACTTTCAGCCTTGTCATCAAGCCTACTACCATTCGGGTTGTTCTTAGCATTGCTATCACCCGAAACTGGCCTCTGCGGCAGGTGGACATCAACAATGCATTTCATAATGGTGATCTTGCTGAGACAGTTTACATGGAGCAGCCCCCGGGATTTGTCTCTCCTAACCGGCCTTCCTACGTCTGCAAACTCAAGAAGGCTCTCTGTGGTCTCAAACAAGCTCCCCGAGCTTGGTTTCAGAAACTTCATCAGGCTCTTCTTCGCCATGGTTTTAAGCAGTGCATCTCTGACACCTCTCTCTTCATCAAGCGTCATAGCTCCGATGTTGTTTATGTTCTCATTTATGTGGACGATCTCATCATCACAAGTTCCAACTCCTCCTTCATTGATGAGTTTGTTCTCTATCTCAACTCGGTATTTTCTTTAATGGACTTGGGAGCTTTAAACTTCTTTCTGGGCATTGAAGTTCATCGTACCTCGGCCGGCCTATTTCTTTCCCAAAAGAAGTACATTTTGGAGCTTTTGGATTGAAGTAAAATGATGGGTGCTAAGTCTATTTCCTCCCCGGCTGTCCCTGGCTCTCTGCTCACCCACTCCGACGACCCTTTTTCGGACATCCACCTATACCGAAGCATTGTCGGTGCCCTGCAGTACGCCACGATCACTCGCCCGGAGCTCTCATATTCAGTGAACCGCGTCTGCCAGTTCATGCAGCGACCAACCGAGCTTCACTGGGCCGCCGTCAAGCGAATCCTGCGCTACCTGAAGGACTCCTTGGATACGGGTCTTCACTTTCGGCCTTCTCGTGATTCCCGGCTGCTTATTTACACAGATGCCGGTTGGGCTTCCGATGTTGATGATTGCCGCTCTTAGCATGGCTTCTGTGTTTACTACGGCGGGAACCTGGTCAGCTGGGCATCGAAGAAACAAAATGTTGTCGCCCGTTCTAGCACGGAAGCTGAGTACCGGGCAATCGCGTTTGCTGCCGCTGAGCTTTTATGGCTTCAACAATTACTCCAGGAGATGGATGCTTCGCATTGTGGTCCGCCAATTGTCCTCTGTGATAATCTGAGTGCAACTTTCCTCACCGTCAATCCGGTCTTTCACCAGAGGTCGAAGCACATCAAGATCGATTTTCACTTTGTCCGTGAGCAAGTTCAGGCTGAAGAACTTATTGTTCGGCATGTTAGCTCTGTTGATCAAGTTGCTGATATCTTCACTAAAGCTGTTGGGACTTCTCGTTTTTGTAACTTGCGCTCCAAGCTTCATGTTCGTGCTCGATCATGAGCTTGCGGAAGGGTATTAAATTGTATCTTATCTGCATATATTCTTTCCTTCTAAATAGGTTAGATGATTTACCTAAATCGCTATAAACTAGGAATTAGTTACTACACTCCTTGTATAAATCAATCAAAGCATCAATGAGAAAATCAACCAATTCCATATTCTCTTCATTTGTTGATATCCTTGCTCTCTTCGTGCTGCACTTACTCGATAGGCTGACCTTTTGAATTCTCCTCGGAAGGTGTGTTTGATAAATTTGCTATTAACTCTGATTTTATCTATTCCATCTCACTTTTTTTTGTTGGTTAGTTGGTAGTTTAACATTTCACACTTATAATAGCTCTGATATCACGGATGCTGCTGTCGTGGTGAATAACGCTGGAAATGATCAACCAGATTCAAAGCTCAAGAGGAAGTTTGCGGAAACTGAAACTGATCCTGAAGAAGAGGATCGGGTTTCAAAGAAATGTGATTATAGTTCTTTCACTTCATGCTTGAATAATCAGGGTTAATTGATTGATTATTTAGTCGTGCTTATTGGTTTGTGATGATGCAGTCTCATCAGAAGAATAAAAAGGTTGTGCTACCTAAGCTGAGAAGGCGGCACAAATTTGCAAGGACGACGATCAAGAGACTAACGAGAGTTTGATGATCTTGCAAAGCACTATTTCAAATGGAACAAAGGCTGACATTTGCATCATGCGTGAAGTAGTTCACTACGGCAAGTTCTTATCTAAGCTACAACCATCTATTTCGTTGCAGTTATTTGAATCATTATTATTGTTATAATTGTCTTTTTACACTGAATGCTAACAAGTTTTATCTCTTTTCAATGGATTGTTCAAAAAAGTATTTTAACTATTTATTCATTTGTTTAAACTTATATTTTGCATTGCTTAAATTATACGCTAAACTTTTACTTTTAACTAACATATTTTTATAGTTATATTTAGTATTTTTGTTATATTGTTATCTTATATCTCTATTTATAACTAAGAGAATTTATACTATTTACTTTTAAAATACACATTATTTTACAATTTTAATTTAATAACTATTGATTCATTATCAACATACTCCAAAAATGTTACTAATATTCTTCTATATGCAAGATATATATTTTTAATATAAAAAATAATTAATTGTTAAATATCAACAAAGATTGATTTAATAGATCTTTTTTAAATTTAAAAATAAATACTCCCTCTGTCCCAACCAAACTAAATTTTTTTTCACGGTCTCCAATGAACATGTTTGACTGTAAATATGTGTAACTACGAATAATAACAACACATAAAAAATAGATATTTAAAAACTACATGTTACGACGAATTTAACCATATCTCACACGATTAAATTATTGTTCATATATGTATTTAAATACGTGGTTAAAGTTCGACATCTTTGACTGAAAAAAAATTTTGTGCAAATTTGGCCGGGATAGAGGGAGTATATAAATTTATTCTAAGAATTACATCGTGTTCAATTCTCATATTTATAAATTATAAACTACAGTATTTTATACTAGAATTTGATTAAATATTGAAATAATAAATTATGTGTTGGATATATATTGACAATACCATGTAAAAATTAAATAATAAAAATTGAACGAATAATTAACATATGCAAGAATAATAATCTTTTATTAATCATTCGTGCATACAATTGAAAATATTAAATTACAAATAATCAAAGCATAAATCACGTTTTCAAGTAATCACAAAGTGATGGAGTCACGAGTAACACTCGCTGCGCTTGAAACGAATGAGTCTCATCGTGAACATCGTTCCCTAGGGTAAAACCATTGCAGATAACAATTAACACATAAGAGTTACATGAGATTTACGCAAGGCCCGAAGGACTATCACCGACATAGAAAGAAATAAGAGACTCAAGTTTAGAAGAAATGAGGAACTTGAGAATGGTGCGAGTTTTCTAACTGACTTAGAGGCTCTATTTATACTGCTCTAAGAGACCCTAATCATGGAAACATGATATTCTGATTTTTTGTAATTAGAGAAGAATATTCTCCAATCACCAACTCACCAAATTTGAGAAATTCCATGAATACTCGAATCAAATATGCTGGAAATGGAAGAAATATTTGCACAAATATTCTTCAGCGTATTAAACATGGTAAATCGTATATTTATTTAAGACAAGATATCTCACAAAATATGGAAGTATTTCGTTCTTATCTCTTAAGAATTACAAACATACAATTTCCGCCCATTTTTCCCTTCCAGAGAAAAAAATACCCGGGGCCAATTTCCACCCATTTTTCCTCTTTCAAGAGTGATAGTTCAAACATCCATATCTCATTCACCCTTGATCCGTTTCGAGAGTTTAAATAATTGATTTTATAGTACTCGCGGAGGAAAATCCAAAAATGACATCCACTGACCTAAAATCTATCCGGGTCCCACTCAAAATGAAGCCCAAAAGGTTGACAAATTTTAACCTTTTAACCATCACTTTCCAACAATCCCCCACATGAATAGATATTGATGTAGGAATCAGAACAATCACGTCAGATAGGGAGTTTGACTTAGTGATAGATTCATTTCGATGACATAGATGCTACATAGGATAAGTAGGTATCACCCTTTGAACTTTCCCTTTGAGAGAGTACACTTATTCCACTGGTTAAGAAGTAGATGCGATGTCCTTGAACTTCCCCTACCTCTTGTGTGAATGACAATACACTTCCCACATACATCTTTCCTAGCCCTTGTGCTTTCCTCGATTGTGTCCATTAATTTGGGCATGACACACTCCAAGTTCTGTAAGGTTTCTAAAGAATTGCGTCCCAACAATTCCCTTTCGAAGCTGCCACACGTCTCACTTACATAGGTTATTCTTGGCGTAAGAGCAGTTCCGTAAACTATGCTCTCTTTCAAGTACTACACACTCGATGCCATGAATCATTAAAAGAAACTTAATGCTTAATCTCCATTCACATCACTGTTTCTTCATCGTAGGAGTAAAACAGGAGGTATGGAACCCCCACAGTGATCGCAATGGTTCGTTGCAGTTTAGTTGTCCCTTGGAACCTAGATCGTGGGATCTCCAGTCACATAGGTTGGGTGTACATGTACGTAACCCATCATTTATTGGACTTTAGTCCCATTCCTCTCGATGATATTTCAACTACCTCTCAATTCAACCATTTAGTCAAGGGATCAGCTTTGTTGTCCTTCGACCTTACATAGTCAATTGTGATCACTCTAGTTGAGAAAAGTTGTCTTATGGAACTATGTCTCCGTTGAATATGATGAGACTTCCCATCATAGAGCTTATTCTGAGCCTTTCTGATAGCAAATACATTATCACAATGTATACATATGGCTGGCACAGGCTTCGACCATCTAGAAATGTCCTCTACGAATTGAATGAGCCATTCGGCCTCCTCACCTGCCTTGTCTAAGGCAACAAACATCGAGTAATAAATGTTTGTTTAGAGGACTTCCACGAGACTGCTCCTCCACCTAGTGTAAATACATACCCACTAGTGGATTTCAGATCCATTATATAGTGTATCCAGTTTGCATCACTGTATCCTTCAACTACAACTGGATAACTCGAATAATGTAGACCATAATCACGAGTAAAACATAGATATCTCAGTACTTTAGTTATCGCTTTCCAGTGAGTCATACTGGGGTTACTCGTGTATCCACGCAACCTACTTACAGTGTAGGCAATGTCTGGTCTAGTACAACTCATCAAGTACATTAGACTTCCAATGACTCTCGGGTACTCTACTTGATTAATAGCCTCTAATTTGTTCTTTCGTAGATGAAAATTTGGATCTATTGGAGTCAATGCCACCTCTGAGTCATTCTTGTTGAATTTCTCAAGGATTTTATCTATATAACGAGACTGGGTTAAAGTGATACCAATAGAGCTTCGGATGATCTTTATCCCCAAGATCACATCCGCCAGTTCCATATCCTTCATGTCAAAATGAGAATTCAACATGTCCTTGGTAGATTTGATCATCTTTTCATTACTACCCACAATGAGCAAGTCATCTACATATAAACATAGGATTACATATCCATTTTTTGTGTCATTCACGTAGATGGACTTATCACACTCATTGATTTTGAAACCATTGGCAAGAACAACATGGTCAAACTTCTCAGGCCATTGCTTTGGTGCTTGTTTGAGACCATACAATGATTTAACCAACTTGCAGACTTTTCTTCCTTGACCGGGAGCCGTAAACCCCTCAGATTGCTCCATGTAGATTTCTTCCTCTAAATCTCCATTCAAGAAGGTAGTCTTCATATCCATTTGATGAACCTTAAGCTTACGCAACATGGCGATAGCAAGTATCATTCTAATGGAGCTTATTGTCGTGACTGGAGAATAAGTATCAAAGTAGTCAAGACCTTCCTTTTGTCTAACCTTTTATTACAAGTCTCGCTTTAAACTTATCAATCGAGCCATTTGCTCTCATCTTCATCTTGAAAATCCATTTGTAGCCCAGTGGTTTACACCTTGGAGGTAAGTCCACTAGCTCCCAAGTATGATTATGTAGAATCGAATCGATTTCGCTTTTAATCGCTTCTTTCCACATAGGCCCCTCAGACGAATTCACAAATTCTTTATAGCTTTGTGGCTCGCTTTCAAGCATAAACGTTAGATAATCAGGACTAAATAATTTTTTGGTCCTAATCCATTTATTTCGTCTAGGTTCATCCACGTCCTTGTCTTGATCCTCTAGATCGTCAGGAATTACTACGCCTTCGTCTAGTGACTCAATGGTCCTCTTTGACGATTCGGCCCTTTCCTTGGCAGAGAACACATCCTCAAAGAAATTTGAATTTCTTGATTCCATGATTGTGTTCTTGTGAATCTCGGGATGATGAGATTCATGTACAAGGAAGTGATAAGCACTACTCTAATGTGAATATCCTATAAAGATACAGTCAACCGTTTTAGGTCCGATCTTTAACTTCTTGGTGGGTGGGATCAACACCTTCGCAAGGCACCCCCACATTCACAGGTATGTAAAGGATGGCTTCATGCCTTTCCAACACTCATGGGGAGTTGCTTTTTCATCCTTACGGGGCATCTTATTCAAAAGATTGTTGGCCGTCAACATAGCCTCCCCCCACATGCTTTGTGGAAACCCAGAACTTATCAACATCGTATTCATCATCTCTTTAAGAGTGCCATTTTTACATTCAGCCACACCATTAGATTGAGGCAAGTAGGGGGCAGTGACCTCGTGAATAATGCCATGTTCAGAACAATAGTCCCTAAATAGCTCTAAATATTCACCTCCACGGTCACTTCTAATCACCTAGATCTTCTTATCAAGTTGATTTTCAACTTCCATTTTGTAGAGAACGAATTTCTCAATTGCCTCATCTTTTCTTTTCAGCAAGTACACATAACAATATTTCGTGCAATCATCCACGAAGGTGATGAAATACTTGTTACCTCCTCTTGTTTGCACAAACTTGAGATCACAAATATCGGTATGTATCAACTCAAGAGGTTTCGTGTTTCATTTAACTTGTTTGAAAGACGTTTGATTCATCTTAGCTTCAACACAAGTTTCACACTTATGATTTGCATCAATTTTCCTGTTAGGTATGCTCTCCATGTTAACTAATCTTCTTATCGAATCATAATTAATGTGTCCTAGTCTACCATGCCATAAATTGGAAGACTCAATCATGTAAGCAGAAGGAGAATTATTCATTTCATCTTTCTTAGGAGGTACAACCATGGTGTTCAACTTGAACATACCATCTAGCTCATAACCTTTGGCTACAAACATACCTTGCTTAGACAAGACTAACTTATCAGACTTAAACACTAGCCTAAAGCCATGCTTGATCAACACAGAACCGGACACAAAGTTCTTGCAAATGTCTGGCACATACTAAACATTCTTCAAAGTCAACTCCTTCCCAGACATCATCTTCAGCACCACAGTGCCACGCCCTTTCACAATGGAAGTTGCAGAGTTTCCCATGTAGATGGTTTCTCCATCTTCAATTGCCTTGAAGTTTGAGAACACTTCCTTGACAGAGTAGATGTGCTTTATAGCACTAGTGTCAATCCACCATTACTTTGGATTAGAGTCCACCATATTGACTTCAGAAATCACAGCACACAGATCAATGTTATTCACATCTCGTGCAAGATTTTCAACCATGTTGGCCTCATTCTTGGAATTCTTTGGCTTCTTACAATCGGAGGACTTATGGCCAACGAGGTTGCAATTGTAGCACTTGCCAGTGAACTTTGACTTCTTTGAAACTCCACCCTTAGCTCCCAACGCGGATCTCTTCTTTTCCTTGGGGTTCTTCGACTTGGAGCTACCACCAAGTCATCCTCTTTTCAACAGGCACAGATCCATTCATCCTCTTTTCAAAGATGCGGTTATCCTCCTCAACATGAAGCTTTTGGATCAGATCCCTCATGGTCATCACCTTTCGCTTGTGTTTCCGATAACTCTTGAAGTCCTTCCAACTTGGAGGCAGCTTCTCGATGATGCAATAGACTTGGAGAGTCTCACACATTGTTATCTTTTTGGCTATCAACTCATTGATCATCATTTGAAGCTCTTGAGCTTGACTGACCATAGACTTGGCATCAACCATCTTGTAGTCGAGGAACTTGCCGACAACCCACTTCTTGGATCCAACTTCCTCACCCCTGTACTCTTGGTCAAGAGTTTCCCACAACACTTTAGAAGGCTCCTTCACCCGATAAACATTCCAAATGGCGTCGTGAAGGCTATTCAAAATGAGGTTACAACAGATATACTCCTTAGAGTTCCATTCCACCACAGCATTTTGAACTTCCTTAGTGCTTTTTTTCATCCAGAACTGGACGATCTTCGTGAACGTAATGTTCCAAACCCATAGTGGACAAGTAGAAGAGCATCTCTGTTGCCACATCTTGAAGTTCATACCATTATTGAACTTCTTGGGTTTCTCAGCATGAGGAACTACCACAAGAGGCGTTGCCCCAGGGATAGCATTAGCAGCGTCATTGCTCGACATGGTTCTTGGATTCACACAACCAAAATTTCCAACAATTATCTCGAAATAATTTTTTCACACTTCATCAGCGCATGTAATGAATCATGAAATTTCTATAAAAGGCATGCACATTTATTCCTTTTTTCGCAAAACTCCAATGCATTTTTCAACTCTAATGCATTTTAATGCATAATTTCGAGTACATGCAATAACAATCATGCACAATTCATCTAGGAATGCAAAAGACCAAGCTATGCAAGCAGATCAATTTCAAACAAATTTCGTTTGCAACATCAAAATTCGGCTTTATACATTAGCATATGCAGAGGCATGCAATAAGCATAAGGCAACAATTAAACGGAATGTAATATTTTCCAAAATTGACTGCAACATGCAATATTCTACAAATTCTTGATCGCATGGAAATTTTCACTATAATCATATATGCAATCATATATCATGCTTTTATAATTTGAGCAGACAATTTGATCAATATCGGCATATAATTTTTGCATCAATATATCTCAATAAAAAATAGTTCGTTTCAAGATTGTTGGATTAAATATTGATAATACCATGCAAAAATTAAATAATAAAAATTGAACGAACAATTAACCTATGCAAGAATAATAATATTTTATTAATCATTCATGCATACAATCGAAAAACTTAAATTACAAATAATCAAAGTATAAATCACGTTTTCAAGTAATCACAAAGTGATGGACACGAGTAACACCCGCTACCCTTGAAACGAATGAGTCCCGTCGTGGACATTGTTCCCTAGGGTAAAACCATCGCATATAACACTTAACACATAAGAGTTATCTGGGATTCACACAAGGCCCGAAGGACTATCACCAACAGAGAAAGAAAGAAGGGAGACTCAAGTTTAGAAGAAATGAGGAACTTGAGAATGGTGAGAGTTTTCTGACTGACTTAGAGGCTCTATTTATACTGCTCTAAGATACCCTAATCATGGAAATGTGATATTATGATTTTTTGTAATTAGAGAAGAATATTCTCCAATCACCAACTCACCAAATCCGAGACATTCCATGAATACTCGAATCAAATCTGCTGGAAATGGAAGAAATATTTGCACAAATATTCTTCAGCGTTTTAACCATTGTAAACCACATATTTATTTAAGACAAGATATCTAATAAAATATAAAAGACTTTATTATGGTGCACTGATATTAATCAATGACACATCTCATCAATGATGAGGGTTACAATATATAGGGCTACAGCAAACCAAAGTCTACCAAAGTCTGACAGGAATAGGATTCTAAGTCTATATGGAAACTATTATCTATAACTAATTCCATAAGGAAACTAATTCTATAAGTTAACTACCATTTATAACTTTTCCTACAAGGAAAGGGTTTCTATTTCCTTAACACCTCCCTCAAGTTGGAGCATGATGACAAGAATGGACAACTTGCAAAGAAAAATATGAAATAGCTAATAATTTAAAAAAATCACCATAGATAGAGATTCAATTTCAGTAGCGCTAGAAGTAGCAGCAACAACAATAGCATTAGCAACGGTAGAGCAGTATTCAACTTCATTAGCGGTTGTAGTAGCAGTAGAGTAGTATTCAACTTTAGTAAGAGCAGTATTTGTAGGAGACCATTCAAGGTAATTTTCTTGACCCTTCAGGATGGTGGGTGCAACAACCAAACCAGGTCTGTTTGAAGAGCCAATGAAGTAAGGGTCAGGTGACAAACGACCAACATGTATAGGTATCTTAGGGCCAGATTGCAACTGCAACTATTTCTGTAAAGTCGCAATTACCTCATAGAAAACTGAAGCGCAGTAGCCTCAAAACCATCATCAGTACGGGCTTGTTCTTCGAGATTACTTTCGGAAGCAGACATAGTGTAAAATTAGGTACAGATCAGCCGCAGGTGTAGCAACCGACGACGAATCAGATTGGTGGTAGCGTGTGACCGAAATGCGGTGATGCGTATGCTTTGGGATCGGCGCATGAGGCTTAACGCATGAACCGATTGGATCAGGAGAGGCGGTTGCGGCTGTGCGACGCCTCGTGGATCGACGCGTGGCTTGAAAATGCAGCGGAATATTTTCTTAGGGTTTCAGAATTTTAGGCTCTGATACCATGACAAAATATAAAAGACTTTATTATGGTGCACTGATATTAATCAATGACACATCTCATCAATGATGAGGGTTACAATATATAGGGCTACAATAAATCAAAGTCTACCAAAGTCTGACAGGAATAGGATTCTAAGTCTATAAGGAAACTACTATCTATAACTAATTCCATAAGGAAACTAATTCTATAAGATAACTACCATTTATAACCTTTCTTACAAGGAAAGAGTTTCTATTTCTTTAACAATATCTCACAAAATATGGAAGTATTTCGTTCCCATCTCTTAAGAATTACACACAAGCAATTCCATATATACTATGCGGTTGGGCCTTCCACAGACTTCTATACCGGGGTCAATTTCCGCCCATTTTTCCTCTTTCAAGAGTGACAGTTCAAACATCCATATTGCCTTCACACTTGATCCGTTTTGAGAGTTTAAATAGTCAATTTTATAGTACTCACGGAGGAGAACCCAAAAATGACATCCACTGACCCAAAATATATTCAGGTCCCACTCAAAATGATGCCCAAATGGTTGACGAATTTCAACATTTTAACCATCATTTTTCAACATTATGTTATATTAATCATTTTCATCCATAAATCTTTGTATCGGTACAGTTATTATCTAGTTTAAAAATATATAGCTCATTTTAAAATAACTATGCAAATTCAGTACGAAATTGATACGTGGTGACTGGTGAACTCAGCTGCCTAAAATTTGTTTGGTTGGAAATTAATACATAGTGAGTGGTGAGTGGTTGGAAATTGTAATGTGCTCAGCATTATAATTATTATAATTAGTACATCACCCCATTTTGAGTCCTATCAAGTGAACCAGCCTATCTTCGGTATAGGGATTACGCGACGGTTGGAACAAAGACACATTTACTTGATGAATTCCAAGGCCAATGTGGCAGTTTTGGGGTGAGGATAATTAGTTTGTAATTAACACTAAGGCAGTGGAAGAAAACCTGCTTGGTTAGCTGCTCTTGAAGGGAAAGAATAAATATAAAAAATAAAAAGGGGATTTATGAATAGTATCATAAAAATGAAAGATTATGTTCAATTTGAATTGACCTCAGGTGAGCTTTTGGGTTTTTCATGTTGTCAAGGATTCGTCAAGCTTTCGAGCAGCTCTTTCAACTGCCAGGATTCATCATGGCGGGAGCTTTTGCTCATGGAGCTATTTTTTTCATTAGGCAATGGTGGTATCTTATTAAGATACTGCTCTAGAGATCACAAATTCGCTCAGCATTATAATTATTATAGTTAGTATATCACCCCATTTTGAGTCCTAAGGGCATGGGCAGTGGTGGTCTCTTAAATTTAAAAGAATGCTTTAGAGATCGAAAATCACCACAGTGGTGGTCTCTAGAGTGGTCTCTTAACAAGAGACCACTCAAGAGTCTCTTGCTAAGAGACCAAACAAGAGACCGGATGTGGGGCCCATGGCCTGACCACATCACATGGAGCAAGGGTCGCTGAAAAGCGGCCCATTTTTTTTGTACTTAAGGGACACGTGTCGCTCCCTCATTGGGCTACGTGTCCCACTAAGTTCATGCAATTTTTTTTAAAATTGTGAATGGGACACGTGTCCCATTCTGGTGGCAACACATGTCCCCACCGTTTTTTAAAATTGTTTTTTAAATTTTTTCTGAATTTTAAATTTAATTTTTTATTCCATCTTCCTCCAATTTTTGCCTATAAATATAGATGATTTTAACTCATTTCATCACACTACTTCTAATTCTAATACTTCCACCTCACTAATTCATCTTCTACATTGTAGTCTATTTTTTGTGATGGATCCACGAAGAATGTCGAAGGACAAAGATAAGGTATTTCCAAATTCTTTCAATTTGAAAAATTCTTCGCAAAATCCAAATTATCGTCCATTTTCAAATTCGAAATTAGTATTTTTTGTAATTTTTATAGTTGTTATAATTGGTTTTTTGCAATTTTAATGTTTTTTATATAATCTAAAAAAAATGAAATTCTCTTATTATTTATTTTTTAAATTTCGTTTTAATAATTTATTTAAAAAATTGAAATTAAATTTATTTTTTTACACTGAATCATGATATTGACAAGAACGAGAAAAACAAATTATTTAACATATTTTGAAAAAAATAAAATTATATTTTAAATATTAAAACATATTATTAAATTTCACATTCAACTTATTTTGGATGGACAAATTTATTTAAAATAAAGTTTAATGGTTAAATTAATGAGTATGATAGAGAAAATCAAGTGGGGTTCATAAATAGTAAAGAATGGCCTCTTACCATTATGAAGAAAAAAAAGGTTTGTCTCTTAAGTGGTCTCTTAAAGTGAGGTGGAAGAGAGAGAGAGGGATAAAAATAATATACTTAATTGGTAAGAGACCGCTAGTGGTTTTTACCACTGCCCATAGCCTAAGGGCATGGACAGTGGCGGTCACTTAAAATTAAAAGACCGCTCTAGAGACCGAAAACCACCACAGTAGTGGTCTCTACAGTGGTCTCTTGTTAAGAGACCAAACAAAAGACCGGATGTGGGGCACATGGCCTGACCACATCCCATGGTGCAAGGGCCGCTGAAAAGCGGCCCATTGTTTTGGTACTTAAGGGACATGTGTCGCTCCCTCATTGGGCCACGTGTCCCACTAAATTCATGCAATTTTTTTAAAATTGTGAATGTGACACGTGTCCCATCCTGATGGTGACACGTGTCCCCACCGTATTTTTAAAAATTTTTTTAGAATTTTAAATTAAATTTTTTATTCCATCTTCCTCCAATTTTTGACTATAAATATAGATGATTTTAACTCATTTCATCACACTACTTCTAATTCCAATACTTCCGTCTCACTAATTCATCTTCTACATTGTAATCCATTTTTTGTGATGGATCCACGAAAAACGCCGAAGGGTAAAGATAAGGTAATTCCAAATTCTTTCAATTTGAAAAATTCTTCGCAAAATCCGAATTATCGTCCATTTTCAAATTCAAAATTTAGTATTTTCTGTAATTTTTATAGTTGTTATAATTAGTTTTTGCAATTTTAATATTTTTATATAATTTTAAAAAAATGGAATTCTCTTATTATTTATTTTTTAATTTTTTTAAAATAATTTCTTTTAAAAAATTGAAAATAAATTTATTTTTTTACACCGAATCATGATATTGACAGGAACGAGAAAAATAAATTATTTAACATATTTTAAAAAAATAAAATTATATTTTTAATTGTAAAACATATTATTAAATTTCACATTCAACTTATTTTGGATGGACAAATTTATTTAAAATAAAATTTAATGGTTAAATTAATGAGTAGGATAGAGAAAATCAAGTGGGGCTCATGAATAGTAAAGAGTGGTCTCTTACCATTGTGAAGAAAAAAAAAGGTTGTCTCTTAAGTGATCTCTTAAAGTGAGGTGGAACAGAAAGAGTGATAAAAATAATATATTTAATTGGTAAGAGACTGCTAGCGGTCTTTACCACTGCCCATGGCCTAAGGACAATGGCAATGGTGGTCTTTTAAAATTAAGAGACCACTCTAGAGACCAAAACTACCATGATGGTCTTTTAAAATTAAGAGACTACTCTAGAGACCAAAAGCTACCATGATGGTCTTTTAAAATTAAGAGAACACTCTAGAGACCAAAAACTACCACAGTGGTGGTATCTAGAGCGGTCTCTCAATAAGAGACCACTCCATGGTCTCTTGCCAAGAGATCACCCAAGAGACCACCCAAGAGACCACCCAAGAGACCACATGTGGTCCATCTTTTGTCTTCTCTTGTCCAAGCCTTTATTTTTTCTTAAAATCTGAAAAATTTTAAATTAAAATTTTGTAAAATCTATTTTTCTTAGGTAAAATTTTAAATTTATGTAAAATCTGATTTTTTTTTTTTGTAAAATCTGATTTTTAAAATAAATTATGAAATTTTGTAAAAAAACAAAATTAAATTTTAAAAATAAAAATGTATTTTTAAATTTCACATTCAATTTATTTTGGGTGCTCAATTTTTTTAAAAAATTAAATGTAAAAAATTAATGAGGAGGATACAAAAATTAAGTGGGATCCATGAATAGTAGAGAGTGGTCTCTTGCCATTGTGGAGAGCAAAATGAGTGAGCTTTTAAGTGGTCTCTTAAGGTGAGGTGGAAGAGAGAGATGAATAGAAATAATATATTTAATTGGTAAGATACCACTAGTGGTCTCTACCATTGCCCTTGGCATAAGAGCAAGGGCAATGGCGGTCTCTTTGCCGCTCTAGAGACTGAAAATGCTCACAGTGGTGGTCTCTAGAGCTGTCTCTTGAAAAAAACAATTCCATAGTCTCTTGCTAAGACCAAGTGCAGTGGTAGAAACCGCTAGCAGTTTCTTACCAATTAAATATATTATTTCTCTTATTCTCTTTCTTCCACCTCACCTTAAGAAACCATTTTTTTTTCTTCGACAGTGATAAGAAATCACTCTTTACTATTCATTGACCCCATTTAATTTTCTCTATCCTACTCACTAATTTTTTACATTTAATTTAAATAAATTTATCCACCAAAATATGTTGAATGTGAAATTTAATAATACATTTTTATTTTAAAATTTAATTTCGTTATTTTTCCAAAAATGATTCAATATTTTGTG
Organism: Rubia yunnanensis; assembly: GCA_037428765.1. Classification (NCBI taxonomy): domain Eukaryota; kingdom Viridiplantae; phylum Streptophyta; class Magnoliopsida; order Gentianales; family Rubiaceae; genus Rubia; species Rubia yunnanensis. The sequence goes on along the minus strand of CM075061.1, from coordinate 112,159,439 downwards.
AATAATTTTTTTTCCAAATTTATAAAAAAAATACGGATTTATAAATTAATTTACAATTTTTTGAATAAAGTTTACAAATTAAAAAATTCCAAATTTAAAAATAATAATTTTTAAAAAAGAAGAAAGGTTAGGATACGTGGCCCAATCACAGAGTGCTACGTGTCCTCCATTTTACAAAAAAAAAGAAAACAGCATTGAGTGGGACACGTGGGCCAATGCATGGCTGTCATGTGTCCCATTTGGGGACAAAAAAAAGGGCCGCGTTCAACGGCCCCATACCCCATGTGGGCCTGGCCAATGATCGATTTCCAGACCAGTTCCCTTCATAGCAATTATGGGGCGGTTTCTTGTTAACCATTGTGGGTTTTTTCGATTTCTAGATCAATTTTTTAAATTTAAGAAACCCTCATTGCCTTTGCTCAAGAGCCACTCAAGAGCCCACTTTTTTTCCTCTCTTATCCTTATCCTTTTTATTTTTAATTTGTTTTCTGTTAGTAATAATTTGTCAGACTAGATCAATATTTTAATTTTTAAATTGTAAAAATTGGTTTGACTAGATCAATATTTTCTTATTTAATTATTTTATGTAATTTTTCTAGTCTTTATAATTGATTTTTGCTAATGTAATCTTTTAAAATAATTTTTCAAAAATGAATTTCTCTTATTATTTATTTTTATTTAAATTTTTTAAAATAATTTCTTTTAAAAAACATTTTTTTATAACGAATGACGATATATACAATAACGAATAAATGAATTATTTAATAAATTTTGGAATAAAAACAAATTCAATTTTAAATGTTATAGAGTATTATTAAATTTCACATTTAACTTATTTCCATAAGTTATGGAAAGACCAAGGTTTAAAGTGTAAATTAGAAGAAATTGAGATAAAATTTTTGGGTTGCATGAACCGGGTTATAAATTTTATAACTACTACATGTTGCATACTAAAAGTTTAATATTGAAACTAAGACCTTTTACCTTTTATTATTCTAGTTAAACCCCGTCTTTCCATAAGCCTATGGAAAGACCGTCTTTCCCAAGACTTTGCCAAAAATTAATGAGTAGAATAGAGAAAATCAAGTAGAAGTCCATAAATAGTAAAGAATGACCTCTTACCATTGTGAAGAAAAAAAGGATGGTCTCTTAGAATGAAATGGAAGGAAGTGATTAAGAAAAATAATGTATTTAATTGATAAGAGACCACGAGTGGTCTCTACCATTGAGCATGTACAATGAATCTCTTTTGTGATTTTTTTAAGAGACCCCAAAGAGACCACAAGAGGCCCATAATGGGGTCTCTTGGTCTCTTTAGCCCCTTTGTCTCTTCTGTGGTCTTTTTTTTGTCTCCGCAGTGCCATGTGTCCCTTTCCAATTGAGACATGTGGCAAACAATTTGTTTTCTTTTATTTTTTTTATTTTTCTGGTTTAAAATTTTTTATTTTAATTTTAGAAACTCACTTTTTTAAAAAAATAATCTGCTTTTAATTTAAATTTTTAAAATTTGTTTTTTTTCATTTTAAATTTTTAGAAAATCGAATAATGTAAAATTTAATTTTAAAAAACAATTTAAATTTTAAAAAGCAAATTTTAATTTGAAAAATCTAAATTCAATTTTAAAATTAAATATATTATTAAATTTCATATTTCAAATTAGTTAGGTTGACAAATTTATTTAAATTAAATTTTGAAAGTTAAATTAATGACCATGATAGAGAAAATTAAGTGTGGTCTATGGAGTGGTATTTACCATTGTAGAAGTAAAAATGGAGTGATCTTTTCGTGATTAGTTTCTGGTGAGATGAAAGACAGAGATTGAATAATTAATTGAAAGAAATCACAAGAGTGGTCTCTACTATACGAACAAAGAAAAGGGACCCGTGCGAATTTACTTAATCGGCATAGTATCACAAGCATCGAATGATATATTTAAAAATAATCACACAATTAGATTTACAAATTACCATAAAATAATATAAATTAATTTATACATTTAATTATTGTGATTTTTGAAATGACTATTCCAACACTATAGTTATTTCATTCTTAGCTTCCAAACATTATTTTGTTTCAAAAATATATTTTATCCCTAACCAATTTTCATTAATATTCTAGAATTTGAGAGTTTATTTACTTTTAATAAAAAATAATAATTATTATTATCATAAATGATTTTTAACACGGAATGCTAACAAATATATACCTTTTTCAATGAATAGTTTATAAATAAATTTTAAATTTAAAGTTACATTCCATATCATTATGATGATTTTATATGAGATAATATTATAAATAAATAATTACATATTTAAACTATATATATATATATATTATTTTCATATAAATAGAAAAATATATTATCAACAAGATATGAAGAATCACTAAGGATTGGACCCTTATTTTGTCTGACCTGGAAAATGATGTATTTTGAATGAGATTTCCTCAAAAGTTATGTTCAGACATTAATCAAAAAGAATTTGCCAGTTTTTTTTACTTTTCCGTCCTAATAAATAATGCATTCTTTATTTATTTTCTTTGAATTTGTCGATTTCTATTTTGTAATTCTAATTTTATATATACTATGTGTAAAAAAAATTGAACTAATAAAATTATTACATTATTTAATTATACAATAAATATTATTAATTCACTAAAAATATTTAATTAGAAAACACATATTTATTCGAATAATATAAATATGTAGTATAATTTAATAGTTTATAGAATTGTAATTTATTCTTCTTTAAGAATATGTCTCTACATGTCTTTTGTATTTCTTAAAAAAGAGATATAATTTTATAAGTTTAGTTAAATAATTATTCATTCATTACCAACTGACAATTTTAATTTTTATAACTATACTTTTTATAACGTAAAGTATTTTTATACAACAATAATAATTTTTAACATAGAAAAGTACGTGTCGACAAGGATCGAGTCGATTTACTTTCATTAAATACATTATAATATTAATAAATATATCGTTTAATTATAATTTTTCCAACATGTGTATTATATACATATGACAACAATTCATTACTTATCTAAATTTTAAATTATATTATATCTACATTTTCGTTCACAAGTCCGTTCTTCGGCACAAGAGTTATCTAGTATGCTCCCATATGAACAGAGAAAAGGGACAGTGCGAATTTACTTAATCAGCATAGTATCATAGCCATCGAATGATATATTTAAATGGCTCAGATCTGTTCTCACATAAGATGGTGTTCTCACCTAAATATGTGTTCTCACCTGATTCCACCCCTATATGCTATATATATATATATATATATATATATATATATATATATATATATATATATATGTGTGTGTGTGTGTGTGTGCGTCTTTCAATTTCTAGAATATTGCAACTAAATTCCTATCTTCATATTATTCTGATTAAACTCCAATTTTCCATATGTCTATAAATGCAGTTTTTTCCAAGATTTTACTATTTAATTAGTGAAATGTTTTAAAATAATAAACTAAATCTGGATAGAGTAAGTGATGATTAATTATATAATATAGTGTTACATATATATCTTCATTATGCCAGAAAATTCTTAAGTCACGCAATTGGTCCTCTTTTCCACGACCACTTTATAGCTGCCTTAATTCCAAAAGCCGATTAATCGGCTCGCCCTCAGCCGCCCCGGCCACCCGACACCACAGGCCTCACCGGAGAGGTAAATCATAGCACTCCGTAGCCGAGCACATGGTCCTCGACTGTGTTCGGTGCGCACAAGGAGTCCTCCCACTGGAAGAACCCCCACACTGCCGCTGTCGAGAGTCGAATCCGTGATCCAAAGGACTTAGGCCATGCACCCAACCACTTGGGCGATCGTGTGGATGTTTTATAGCTGCCTTAATTGATTACACATGTGGTGCTCACGCTATCTTATGCATATAAAAAAGGACAAGAGAACATTTTCTTATTATTAATTACGGATATTGTACTCCTTCCGTTATAGGGCAATCTGCAGAGAGAGAAAATCTCTCTGCAAATTTTCCCTGGGTGAAATGACTAAATTGTCCCTCCACTCTTCTTCATTCTCTCGATCTTTTCTTCCTCCTCCCCAATCTTGATCCGCCCGTCACTGAATCCATTTTCTTCCTTCTCTCCTATCTTGCTCTGGCCACCACTGATCCTCTCCACCTCCTGTACTCCTGCCTCCGTCCTCCCGTCCTCTCGCATCCTCAAGATCTGAATCGGTGGTGGGTCAACCGGTGGTGACATCAATGGTGGGTCAATCAGTGGTGGCATCAATGGTGGCAATAGAATTGCGGGGTGGCGCTAGAGGAGGAGACGAGGGGTGGCGCTAGCGGAGGAGGCAAAACGAAGGGTGGAGTTAGGGTTAAGAGGGTCGGTGGCGCTAAGGTTGAGAGGTAGGGGTGGTGGAGGGATAGGCGGTGGCGTCAGTGGCCGTGAGAGCAGTGACAGAGGATGGTAAACTAAGGTTCGCAGAATGAGGGGTGGCATAGTTGGTGGTGCAGATAGGGTGAGTGGTGGCACCGTTTAATACTCAGATTCAATCCATTTGCCAGAACCTAGCTTCACAGGCGGAGATGGAGTGAAATAGGTGGTAGCATTGATAAGGTGAAAGAGGAGTAGGCGGAGCGGCGGGCGACACAGATGGTGGTAAGTGATGGCGCAGATGGGGTGAAAGAGGAGGACAGCGTATATAGTGGTGAGTGGTGGAGGAGGTCGACGGCGAACGGTGGTAGAGAAAGTGTGTGACGGAGGATGAAGTGTGTGGTTGAGGATTGAATCTGAGGCAAATGGGTTAAAATTGAATGTGGAGAAAATTTGTAAAATTTTAATTTTGTAAGGGCAATTGTGTCTTAGTACATGTGAAATGTTACTAAAAACGGAAAATGTGCAATTCTGTCTGGGACACCCAAAAATGGAAAGTGTGCAGATTCCCCTGGAAATGAGGGAGTACTACTTCTAATCCTTTGTTTATATTATATCCTTTTTATTCATCTTTTCCAAAATATTTTTTATCATAAGTTTGATATACTCCCTCGGAGTATATCAAAAGAACAAGTATTTCTATTATGGTCATCCTAATAAAATTAACATAATAAAAAATTTGTCGAAAATGATAAAATTGAATAATGAAATACTCATATGAAGAATAATATTAGTTTGGATCCTTTTTAATTCATGTACATGACATCATCGGATAAACATATATTTTTTTAAAAACTCGTATGCACTGCCACATTAGCCCACCTAAATTAGAGGGTCAAAAGCAATTTCACCAATTTAATTGGGACAGGGAAAGTATTATATAAGTTTTTTTAAAATGAACTGAGGAAAATTATATTAGGCCTTCCCGAGCCATGAAAGAAAACGGACAGAAAATAAAAAAGGAGAAGCCGTCGCTTAGTTGATATATACAAGATTGAGCATTACGCTCTTGAAGCAACAGTGGTTTCTTCCAAAAGAATGAGCAACTATATGGATGATTGGTTGAGGATTAAAAACACCATTAGTCAGTGGAAGGAATCCCCGAACTTGTTAGTGAATCGAATTAACGAAACACAGGGCAGTCAGAGTCTTCCCCAAAGCTAATGGAGTTAATCCACGCTAATAATCGAAAACTAATAGTTTGCAAAGAGTAGCCCTTTGAAACAACTGAATCAGAGAAGCTAAGCATAATTTGCTCATATACAATCCAAAACCTGATCAGTATCCGTGCACTATCTTCTAGTGAGGCATGAACTTGATGGTAAAACTGAGCAAACTGAAATTGAGGCCATCCATCTTGTAAAAACTGGAGTTGGAGTAGAAAAGCTCCCAAAGTATCATGAAAAAACTGTAGTAGTACTATGTTGAGGATCCTGTGTAACCTGCACAAAAAGGAGTTAATATCAGTAGCATCCGAACTAGGTAACCATCCGTAAGGATGGAGTACCAATTTGGTCTAGCCTAATAAGTCCCTGGACCAAGCAAGAGAGCTCAGAAAATCTGTGGAAGGTAGAGTTAAGCTTAGACTGCAGAAAATTTTTAGCAAGGGTGTGAGCCACCAAGTTAGCCTGCCTGTAGATGTGTACCAAATTATAAGGGTCCAAGGATTGGTGAATCTCATCAGATATAGTGTACAAATGCCAGTGAGATCTTTGCGGATCTTTCGAAAAATTAATAGCATTTAGGCAGTCAGATTCAAGTTGGATAGGAGAGTAGAAATCATTAGATTATCACATGATATCTTAAATTTTTCATAACATGTAGTTTCTAAATATCAAAATTTTATATACCATTATTATACATAATTAGAGTTATTGATAGTCAATTGTAAATTATAAAGTAGCTGTTAAACAGATCAATTATCAAAGTACCGGAGGGAATACTTAATAGGGAACTCTGAATGTGTTTGGTGGAACTGTGCTTATAAGCAAGACTGACATATTTTAAAAGTAGGGGGAGATCAAATTCTGTTTTTCTCCCAAAAATAGCTTACTACCTCTATCCCAACTCAAATTGCATATCAATCATGATCACGCTGTTCAAGAAATATGTTTAGCTGTTAATATGTTTAGTTACGTATAATAACGGAAAATAAAAAGTTGCTATTTGGAAAGTACTTGTTACAACGAATTCAACAAAAATACATACAAAAATATTGTTACTCATATATCTACTCAAATATGAGGTCAAACTTTGATAGTGAATCATGTCCAAAAAAAGTGTGCAATTTGAGTTGGGACAAATGGAGTATGCTTTTAAATTAAGCAGTTTCTAGGAGTTTACACTAGTGGAATACCCTTGATTAAATGCATGCAATCAAAGGCAGTTCCTAAAGAACCTCCATGATTTAAGACCCGAATGAGGTTCCGAATTCAGAACCCCCTCCCAAGTCACACATTAATTTTTAAAGGCAATTTTAAATTGATTAAAGTCAGTTCTATTGTAGAACCACATTTAATGAGCTCACTTCCTTGGATTATTTAGCCAACTATAAAAAGCTTAGGGTTTCACATGTGTACTCTCATTTTTTTTCTAGGTCTTCCTTCTTTCTATTGCTTGAGCTGCATCCTCTCTCCTTCCCAGCCTCCCTCCACCTACGACTTCTCTCATTCTTAGCAATGCTGCCCACCCGTCACTTAAGCTTCATTGCCACCACCCTCACGCGGTCGCCCATCCTCATCATCCACCACTTTGCACCCTCTCTCTAATCCCCATCGCCAAAACTCCACCAGCACCACCCTCTGTTGCTCGTCTCTACCGCTCACATCCGCATCGAAGCCCACCGCCGGTGAAGGCCTCTACCTAAGCTTAGATCGAACGATGCAATGTTCCTGTACTGATGTTGATGTGTGCCGTTGTTATTGCATTTAATGTTGTTGTTGTTGTTGTGTGTTGCTATGTTGTTGTTGATTAGATCTGGCTTTGCTTCGCTATTGGAAACTGATTGGTTTTCGAAAATTAATTTTTTAGAACCTCATAAATAGCATCCGAACTTGAAACCTATCTTGGACCCTAATTAAAGGCATTTTTTTAGCTGCATTTGAAAGCCAGAGAAGACACTTTTTTAAGTCTGGTCCGATATAACCGCCTTTAATTGAGGGTTATCCACTAGTGTTACCAAACACTAATTTAAGCAAAACACGTAGGGTGTGTTTGGAAGGGTCATGCTTATAAGCAAACCTGACTTATTTTGGCTTATTTTGAAAGCACGGGGATACTACCTTTTGCTTTTTCCCAAAAAATAGCTTTTGTTTCTTGAATAAACACTTTTTACTAGTTTACCAAACACTAATAAGGTGTTTCGCAATGGCTCCCTCAGAGACAAGGATTTTTCTAATTACATTATTTCTGATTTATTGAGTGCTTTATTTTTCTAAAATCGATGGCTACTCACTCTCGTACAGGCTCCCTCAGGTAAAAGGATTTTTTTGATTATGATATTTCTGATTTATTGAGTGCTTTATTTGCTAAAACCGATGGCTACTCGCTCTTGCACTGGCTCCCTTAAGTAAAAGGATTTTTCTGATTACGATATTTCTGATTTATTAAGGGCTTTATTTTCTATAACCAAGTCGCGGAGTTATTGATCGACTATTAAGGATCCTGATTGGGTTGCTTCTATGGATTTCGAGATGGATGCGCTTTGCACTCAGAAGACGTGGTATTTAGTTCCTCATCCTCCACATGTTAATGGTGTTGGTTCGAAGTGGGTGTTTCATTTGAAGTACAAGGCTGATAGCTCGCTTGATCGTCACAAAGAGAGACTTTTTGCGCAAGGTTTTCCGCCACTTCCAGGTTTTGATCATGATCATACGTTATCTGCATCTACGGTTTGTCCTGTTTTATGTTTAGCTATTCTTCGTCAATTGACATTACATAAGAATACCATGCTATGACCAATATTGCTGCAGAGTTAGTCTAGCTAATAAATCTTCTTTGGAGTTTATGTGTGTCGATTCATGGGCCTCCTGTGTTGCTATGTGATAACAACATTGCTCTCTTTCTGGCTCAAAATCCAGTTTCTAATAAGAGAGCCAGCCACATTTGATATTGATTATCATTTTGTGAGTGAGACTGATTCTTAGCTTTCGGACATCTTTACAAAGGGTCTAACTCATTCTCATTTTGAGTTTTTACTGTCCAAGATATGTGTTGCTACCAATACAACACTTCGCTTGAGATGGGGGAGGGGTAATAAAGTTATAGATCGAATATAAGCAGGTTAAGGGAAAAAACCATTTCTGATTTGATTTTTGTAATATCTTGTTCCATGTATGAGTCTGTTTTGTATCCTTTGTACTCACTATAAATATAAATACACACAACCACAACAATTGTGAGTTTTACGTTCTATCACCATCCTCTCCAGAAAGCTCATCGTTTAATGCTCGACCTTTCGTCCCCTGACAATGTATAATAACGCATGGTTTTATGTATTTCTTGCCTCTCATTTTTCGTTACTGACAATTTTTTGGCCTTTCTTCTGTTGGAAAATGATGGTTAAAAGGTTGAAATTCGTCAACTTTTTGGGCTTCGTTTAGAGTGGGACAACGAATTTTGGGTCAATGGATGTCATTTTTGGGTTCTCCTTCGCGAGTACTATAAAATCGACTATTTAAACTCTCAAAACGGATCAAGGGTGAATGAGATATGAATGTTTTAATTTCACTCTTGAAAGAGGAAAAAAATGGGCGAAAATTGGCCCAGGTAATTTTCTTTGGACTGTCCAAAATGTGTATGGATCGCATGGAAGTCTTATGAAGGCCCAACCGCATAGTATATATGGAATTGCTTGTGTGTAATTCTTAAGAGATAAGAACAAAATACTTCCATATTTTGTGAGATATCTTGTCTTAAATAAATATGCGGTTTACCATGTTTAATATGATGAAGAATATTTGTACAAATATTTCTTCCTTTTCCAGCAGATATGATTCGAGTATTCATGGAATGTCTCGGATTTGGTGAGTTGGTGATTAGAGAATATTCTTCTCTAATTACAGAAAATCAGAATATCATGTTTCCATGATTAGGGTCTCTTAGAGTAGTATAAATAGAGCCTCTAAGTCAGTCAGAAAATACAGACCATTTCTCAAGTCCCTCCATAGTCTAAACTTGAGTCTTCTTTCTGTCTTTCTCGAAGTTTCCAGTTGATGCTCTGTCGAGGTGATAGTCCTTCGGGCCTTGCGTGAATCCGAGGTAACTCTTACATGTTAATTGTTACCTTCGATGGTTTTATCCTAGGGAACGATGTCCACGACGGGACTCATTCGTTTCAAGGGCAGCGAGTGTTACTCGTGACTCCATCAATTTGTGATTACTTGAAACATGATTTATGCTTTGATTATTTGTAATTTAAGCTTTTCGATTGTATGCTTGAATAATTAATAAAAATTATTATTCTTGCATATATTAATTGCTCGTTCAATTTTGTTATTTAATTTTCCGTATGATATCATCAATATATGTCCAACATCTTCTTTTTTAGTGAATTCGACCAGCTATAATGCAAAACACAAGGATGAAGCCTTTAGGTCTCTTTTTTATCATACAGGTTTCCAATAGGCATAAGGTGTGAAGAGGGGTTGGTTTACTTCCACCGACTTTCTCAACAACATACATGGCTCACTCATGGTTTTGCTGCCATCTACTTGTAGGGAGGAAATGAGTGTTCAAAGATCCTTGCATGCGATCCATCTAGACTTTTTTCAGTGTTGTAGGAGATCTTATCTTCAATCAAATTGGGCAACTCTGGACGGGTGGTGTAGTGGGAGAAGGAATAATATCCCATCCCGACTTCCTCGTCCACAAGGTCTTCAACCACTTGCCTTTTTTGGCCAAGGAGTTTGGAACTCAACAGTGTTCCTCCTCAAATGAGATCACAACTAACTCGTACATATGGAGTGGTTGTCCAAGATTCAAAGTATTTGTAGAAAATAAGTCTGTAATGTTGTGATTGTATTCATCATCTGGGGTACACTATGTAGTGTTACAAAAGAACTAAACAAATAAGAAAAATGATACTAATCTAATACACGTTATATTCACAAAATATTCATTTTCCTCAATACTCCTCTTCAATTTGGAGCATGTAGATCGAGAATATCCAACTTGCCAAGTATTAACTGAAACTGATTATGACCAAGAGCTTTCGTGAAAATCTGCAGGCTGATCATAAGTGCAAATATGATGAGTAACAATAGTACCAGACTATAAAAGATCTATGAAGAAATAACAATTAACCTCTGTATGCTTTGTACGTTCATAAAAGACAAGATTTTCAGCAATATGAAGAGCAGATTAACTCTCGCAAAACAATCTCATGGGGGCAGAATGCACAACACCTAAGTCCCCAAAGCAAAGACTTAAGCTATAGTAACTCACAACAAGTGACTGCCATTGTACAATACTCCGCTTCAGAAGAAGAATGAGAAACTGTAGGTTGCTTCTTGGTCTTCCATAAAACTGGAGAATCACTGAACATCACAAAATAACCAGAAAGTGAATGTTGTGTGATAGGGAAAACAACCTTATTGGAATCACAGAAAGCAGGATACTGTAAAGAACTACGTGAAGAGAGGAATAAACCTTGACTAGGGTGCCTCTTTAAGTAGTGTAGAACTTTCAGTGCAGCCTGCTAATAAGGAACACAAGGAGACTTCATAAACTGAGCAAGCGTATGAGCCGAATAACTGAGCTCGCATTGTGTAATGGTAAGATAATTGAGACAACCAAGTAGTCATCGATACTACTCACGATCATTATACAATGGCCCCTTCACACGTGCAAGATCATGTTGTTGCTCCATCGGAAAGTCAGTTGGTTTTGCAGCCAACAAACCCGTGTCTGATAAAATGTTAAGGGCATATTTTCTTTGTGAAAAAAAATCTCATCCGGTCTTCTAGAAATCTCTATACCTAAGAAATACTTAAGTACACCAAGATTAACCCGTCTTCACCCGAGGTCGTTAATTGTAGCAAATTAACCCGAGCGGAGGACTTATGAGAAGGTCAAAGATAGATTTATATTATGTACCCAACTCACTACTACTAAGCTACCGATAGGGTAGTTAGTGGTAAGCCTTAGATATGTTCATAGAGATGCTAGGGCCTAAGTATCAATGAAAACACAACCTCGTATGGGTCGTCAATCCGTACGAGTGATAAGAATAGCTAGTAAAGCAAAAAAATAGGGGGAAAGGGTTTGGTTTTTCAATTAACACTACGAAAAATAAAAGTAAAAAGAACAATTAATATATGAAGCTAAGCACTTGGGAATCATTGTAAGACAAGAATGATTTAATTTTTCAATCCTCGATTCATTCACATATAGGATTTAGAAAAACCTAATAGAGTGTTCATAACACGTGGTGTGGCCAATGACATACACTTCCCCGTACCTGTCATGTTGGGTGCACTCACAACCCTCCATCGACACTGCCATCGTAATTAGGGGAGTACAATAAGGTCTGGCCATTGTTGTAGATCTGTTTCTCCCCCGTGCGATTACGTCCCAGGCTTTCACCACGAATGCACTACTTCCCAATCACCTATCAATTAGGTCAAGGGGTCGTTGGCACCTTATCTATGACACTAGGGCCGCTTACAACCCTAGCTTGCTACTTTTCGCTATCTCTACCCGTAATCTCTCGGACTACTTTACGTAATCAGCTAAGACTGGTGCGACGACAAATAATTCAGAGTATGACTCAGGTCTCCCATGCAAAAACCCACGTAGCCCCGTGCCTCATTAACCATTCAAACATCCATGTTTCTCTTCCCAAGTGGGTATCAATATTTGCACCAACATGAATATAGACCAAAGTGTGTACTTATATGTGGTGTACTATTCATGCAATTCAAACATTCAAGAACAAGTCACAATAATATCATGAACACAAAATTAGGATGAACTATAGAATATCACAAAATAAAGATTAAACCATGCACCTACAATTTATCCCCAAGCTATGGATTAAAAAAATATAAAAGGAAAGAAAAGAAAAGGAGAGGGTGTTTTTCTCTCTAAAGTTGCTCTCCTAATACCATAAAATGATCCAACCTCTATCTTCCTTCTTAACCTAGTAAACTAAGGCTATATTTATAAGAGAAGGGGATTAGGCCTAAAAATAGGTCCAAAATAGGCAAAAAATGAGTGAACCCCAGGTCAGCATCCGCCTGGCGCGGGCCATTGCAGATGGCGCAGCTCGCGCTGTGTACTTGTCACGGGACACATGATCTGGGCATGGTCTGTGCCATTGCCTTGGTATGAGGTGCTGCATCTGGCGTAGGCCATTGCTCTGTGCTGTTGCTGGCTGCCGGATCTGGCATGGTTCATGCCAGCACCTTTGGCACACACTGTAGCCTTTGGTGCGGGCCATCGTCTGGATGACGTATCTTGAACTTCTGATCGTGCAGGATGTATCCCTTGGCGCAGACCGTGGTCTGGAGACTTGATCCGCTCAGAAACCTGGCATGGGCTGTCTAATTCCCCATACCTCGCCAGGTGGTCTAGATATCTTGGACTTGGAACAACACTGGTTGTCGTAAATGGGATGGTCCACGCCAATACTTAGCCAATTTTATGTGAGGATGAGAACTTAGTGCATGCTGCCCGTGGCCTTTGGCACAGTTCGCGTCATAGCCTCGTGTTGAACAATGTTGGCATGGGCCTACTCCTTTGGTGCTGTCTGTTGGTGCCAACCATGAACGTCCATCACCGACCCGTTTGTGCCTTGGCCGACTGAACTTCTTACCTTCAATTTTGTAGTACTCAAGAAGACAAATCCAATGGAATCAACCTTAAAGGCTAATTCTTCTCGAATCATTCTAAGACTTTAGTGCAACTTATCAGACCACGATTCAAAATTTCTTTGTTGGCCACTTTGAAATCAATGCCACCTATCTTTGGCTTCAATCTCTTTCTACCATGCATTGATGATCGTGGCCTTCATGTACTACCATTCTAATGTGAATGGCCTTCGTCTCTACTAGCATCCTTGCGAACGACCTTCAATATCTTCTACCGCCCTTACGAACGGCCTTCACATAGAATGTAACCAAAAAGTACCCATGGGCGACTTACTAAAGATGATCACAAGGAAGATCTAGGAGCCCGTGGACAAAAAATTCCCATTAGTACTAATTAATTCTACGAAATGCGGGATTTAGACAAGAAAACCAAACATGGCCGTCTAAACCCCTTGTCATGTAAACTTAACTAATACTAGCGATCCACCAAATAAAACAAGCTAAAAACTATGTCAATTGCAATGGTTATCGCACGCATAATGAAACACATCAGACTCCCCACACTTAACCATTTACTCGTCCTTAAGTAAATAAAGACAAGAAAAAGAATTAAGCAAAATTTAGTGTGCATGCTGATGCACCCCAATTTATCGCCGCTACTACTGCACTGTATGTCGTTGTCCGCCATGCTTGAATTTGCAAGAAAAAGCCTTCGGAGGTGTCCGGGGGTAAGAGGCTCCGACGGCTAAGTAAGTACATAGTGTATGAGAGTGTAATTACGAATGAATAGTTGAGTGTGTAGGATTACCTTTAACCTTTATATAGGCAAGCAAGTAGGGCTACTATTTTATTTTCTTGTGGAGCAAGTACTCCACCTTGGGCCGACCCAAAAATGAGGCTTTACCTAAAGGGTAAAGACTTGACCCGATGGTCAGATGCACATGCCATTAAACCCGTACGGTTTTTACACATTATCAATAAGCCCCTAAAAAATTAAGGGTTCGGCCTTCGAATTTTATCCCCAGATTGGGGGGTTCAAATCTGCACTCGCATCCAAAACTTCCCAACGCCTGAGAGGTATGATTTTGGCATCCACGTGGCAAGTTGAGTCGCATCCGAAACTTCCCAATGCTTGAGGGGTATGATTTTGGCATCCCCATGGAAAGCTGAGGGTCTATTCTAGGTGGGGATCAAACTTTTTGCTCGAGCAGATAAAATGTGTCGGAGGTCCGGCCCTCAACTTTGTAGTCTGTGCTAGGGCCTAAGGGCTTGGATCGCACCTCTTTTATATCCCCTGGTGGCCTTCGGGCTGCAATATCCCAAGGTAAGGGTTTGGGTCCTGGTCTTCTAATATGTGTTAGGAACCGAGGGTCTCCGGCCTTTATTGGGCAGATAAGGGGGGTTCAGTCTTTAGTTTACTGATTCGTGTCAGGGTCTAAGATCCACTATCCCTAATATCCTAAAGGTATTGGATTCAAAACTTTTTTTTTCAGTTTGTGCTAAAAAGTGAAGTGTTTGAATCTTTTTACCAAAGAGTAGAGGTTTCAAAACTACTGCTTAGAGTAAAGGGATTCAGCTTCTAAACTTCTGATCTTTGTCAGAAAGCCAAGCATTCGAATCCTTCTACTAAGGGATAAGGGTTTTGAAACTATTACTTAGTGTAAAGGGATTCGACTTCTAGCCTTCTGATCTTTGTCAAAAAGTGAGGTGTTCAAATCCTTCTACTAAGAGATAGGGGTTTTGAAACTATTACTTAGTGTTAAGGGATTTGGGTTCTAGCATTCTAATCATTGTCAGAAGGTGAAGCGTTCGAATCCTTCCACTAAGGGATAGGGTTTTCGAAACTATTACTTAGTGTAAAAGGATTCGGCTTCTAGCCTTCTGATCTTTGTCAGAAAGTGAGGCATTTGAATCCTTCCACTAAGGGATAGGGGTTTCAAAAATATTACTTAGTGTAAAGGGATTCAGCTTCTAGCCTTCTGATCTTTGTTAGAAGGTGAGGTGTTCTAATCCTTCCACTAAGGGGTAGGGGTCCCCGCGTAGCGGACACGGTCATCTTGAATTTTAAGAGTGTTTGTATGCAAATTCATTATGGGTTTAGCCCTTGGCCTTTCTACCCCGGTTCAGAGAGCTAAGCATTCAAAAGTTAAAACTTGGAAGTTGAAAAGTCCCCTGGGACTGGAATTTGAATTCAAAGAAGGGAGTGGAAAAGGCGTGCGTGATGCTTACCTTTTCTTCTCTAGGCGCGTGAAGCCCCTGTTAGGTGATTCAAAGTGGGGAGTGGAAAAGGTGCGTGTGATGCTTACTGTTTCTTCTCCAGGTGCGTGGAGCCCTTATTAGGCTATTCAAAGCAGGGAGTGGAAAAGGCACGGGTAATGCTTACCCTTTCTTTTCCAAGCGCGTGGAGCCCCTATTAGGCTCCATGCGCACCAGTTCCCCATGATTACCTTGATCTACATGGTCCACTTACCCACAGAGCAGCTTTTTCTCTTGGCGGCCCAAGGTAAAAACTGCTCCCTTTTCCACTTCCTATATATAGAAACAAAGACTTTCATTGTTTCACTTTTAGCTCACTCAAAATTCTCATAAATTCCAAACTCTTCTCTTTCTCTCTCAGAGCACTTCACTGATGCCCTTTTTTCGTTCATAGTTTTGAGAACTCTGGCTATCTTTTCCAGCCACTACCTAGTAAGTCCCCTGTCCTTTTATCCTTTATTTTTCTTAAGGATGTCGCAAATGCCTTCATCCGGAAAGGGTTCCATTCCGGATTATTTCCTGGCTGCTTTGGCCGCAGACACTGATGGTTCCCGGCTCCAAGCATCTGGCACCGTTCAATCTTTGGTGATCGGCTATTCTTCTATGGGTTTAGACACTAGGGGGAGTTCTAGCAGCATCTTCATACCGCCCGTGGGTTTCCGTAAAAATGGGTACTATCAAGGTCTCGGGTCCCAAGCTAGGCCCAGATTCGGGAAGACATGGCAAAAGTGCCTTACTTTTTTGAGAAGATATTAACTCTTGTTCCCAAAAGCCTGGAAACATTGGCTTTGGAGATAGCTAAGTTGTTGAAGACCCTCCCTTCCAGAGGACTTGAAGTTGGAGGATCTCCAAGAAGACAAAAATCTGAGGGATACATGGCCTGGTCGGTGCGCTATCTATGAGCGCCACTTTAAGTTTGGATTATGTTTCCCTCTACCACACATCCTCTCTCATCTTCTGGAGGAGCATCAAGTGAGCTTGGCCCAAGTACATTCGAATGTCATCATGGTGGTTATGGGATTTATGAATCGGTGTAACAACTTAGGTATCACTCCTCGCTGCGAGGTGTTTAGGTCATTATACTACCTCTCGGGCATTAGATCAATCGTGCATTCAGCTGGAGGTCAGGATACAATTCTTGGGGGGATCATGACTCTATGCAACATATTCTTGGATCACCCCATAAAGATTGCTACAAGCTGCAAAGGGTGGCACAAAGCTCCTTGTTTCACTTTTGAGAAGGAGGCCGAGGATTAATTTTTTCCAGATTGGAATCTGAAGCCTGAGTTTGAGAATCCTGTCGCATATGTCACCCCGGAGAGTGTCGTGAAGGATAGGGATCTGTTGCTGAGAAATCCCCTTAATATCTCGAGGAATTTTTACTTTGTATAGCCCGAGGAAGTATATAACTTGATTTATAGTCAAGGGGTAGTTCAGATTAAACCTCCAGCAGAAGCTGTGAAGTCTATTTTGGCAAAGGGAAAAAGAAGGAGAAGCTTGCCAAGAAGAGAACTTGTATCACTAAGGAGGAGGCCGTTGCAATCAAGAAGAAAGATGCGGGTGATCAGCCCCTTAGAACGAAAGTAAAATGGAAGCCCTCTTCGGCTATTGATGGAAGGGTTTCAAAAGATGCCAAGAAGAAAAAGACTGAAGGTAGCAGCCTTAAACCTTCCGAGTGCGCCATCAAAATTGCTAAGGCCATGCCGGAGCCTGCCCTAGCAGAGAACACCGAAGAGGATCCCATCAGGATCTCTTCTTCATCTTCTGGAGGTGTTTGTGACATTCTTAGTTTTTTTTTCTGCCCTTGCTTTTATCTAGTCTTTTCTTTCTTTCTTTTTATTGGCTAATTTGTGTTTCCCCTTTTTTACTTTTATTCAGTTGATTTTGCTGGAACTCTTGGCTTCGGCAATGAGATGGAGGCCAAGGCAACTTTCATAGAGTCCTCTCTCGAAGCTCCTCACAGCTATCCTACTTCTAGCCCCCTTCGACCGAAGGATGACTCTGAGGTTCAGTCGAAGCTCCAGGGTGAAGATAGTGGGAGGAAATGGGGAAATGATAGTTCCGAAATACCCAAGCCTTCCCCTTAAAGGCCAAGAAACGATATGTCCCCTCCTCCGTTCAGACCCCCAGCCAAACCTGGTCTCCCCGAGAACACCAGCTCGGAGGCCAACCCCTTTCGGGGAAGAGTAACTTGCCTCTTCCGCGTGTGGAGGGTCGCCTAACTCTTGCCCCGGAGGCACCCTTTTTAGTTGCCTTGGACTCTGTTGTCCAATCCTATTTAATGAAGGTTCAAGAAGTTGAGCAAGTTATTGCTAAGTCTAAGGAACTTAAAGGGGGAGTTGCGCGAAGCTGCTTTCCATTACAAGGAAGATTTGGAGAATGTGGTCTCCGACTACGTGGCCGAGCGTGCTGTCGCTGCCCTCGCCCATCCAGCGGAGCTAGAGGAAAGGGCTCTTATTCACAAGGGGGAGCTCGAGAAACAGACCCTTGTTTAAAGAAGGGAACTCGAGGAACAGGTTGCCGAGAAAGATAATCTTTTGAAAGGGCTATCAAACTCCCCTTGCTCGACCATTTGAAGGCCTTCGGAAAGTATTTCTCGGCAGAGGAGATCCATGGCCTGGAGGTGGAAAGAGCTGGATCCCCTTATCACTCCAAGATCTTAGCGTAGGCCTTCCTCTTCGGGCTCTTCTCAGGAGGCATCTAGCGTAAGAAAAAATGTATGAAAATTTCTCCCTTTGGGGCCTCCTGATGTACTTCTTTCTTTCTATTAATGAAGACTCTTATTTTCTCATACTTATCTATTTTTTCTTTTGTCTTTCGTAGACTTTAGACTTGGTACCATTTAGCCCCCCCCCCCCCCATTTGCAAATGGGTACCTCCTTCGGTTTCTTCTTTCAAATCATGAATGAGTGGTACCGCTGGATCGAGGAATGGGGTTGGGAGGATCGGATTGAGGCATCCTAGTTTTGGTACAAGTCTATTTGGCTCGAAGAAGAGCTTCAAGCAGCATACGAGGAACTGTGCTTATGGTGTAGTGTTCTTCATGAAAGGCAACAAGAGCTTCTCGAAGCGCTGAGCCGTTCGAGAGAGGAAAGGGATTCCTTACCTACTTCTAAGGATGAAAATTTGGGATATTTTTTATCTCTTAAAGCCTAGCATAATGAGGTTCTCAAAGAGATAATTACCAAGGCCAGGTTTTCTTTGATGCATGAATATCTCTAGGCAGCTAAAGCCTACAAAGCCACTAGGGGAGCATCAACTTCTTGGCCGAAAAAGTCCATCAAAAGCTATCATCGTCAGGCTCATGTGGCCCAAGAAAACATAGAATAGACTTGAACGGCCTTACCAACTGCTATCGAAAAACTTAAGCATTGGAAAAAAGAAGTCTAGACATATCAGCAAGACCTGGTTCAAGCATTGGAATGAACCATTAAGGAGAATCAGGCCCACATTGTTGTCATTTGTAGGGACAAAGAGAAGGTTGATAAAGAGCTTTCAGGATTGTATTCAACCTACAAGGAAACTGGCTAACAACCTTTGAGCATATGGGCTTCGACTCAGGACAGTTGAAGCTCCACTGTTTGAAGATTTAAAAAGCTTTCTTTGAGACATTATCGATATCATGGAGCACAAACATATAACTCGGAACCCCAAGTACTGCGAAGTGTATAAAGAGACTAGGAGGTGGTTGGATAGAGTGCAGGAAATGAAAGCGGGAGCTTCAAGTTCCCATACTGCCCCTAGGAGAATTGAGGCTTCTGGGTCAGGTGAAGCCCCTCCTACCGTGACTTCAGCTCAAATAAATAACACGACTCAAAGCCACTCCTCTGCTGGCCAATGGAGAGGTTCTTCGTCTATGGCTGGTTGAAGTCGACCAGGATCCTTCAATGATGAAGAAGAACCTTTAGTTAGGAGACTGCGACGCTAAGTCTTAAGGTTCCTACTTTGTAAAATAGTGGTAATTTATGTCTGTGTAATTTAAAATAGCCATGTTGACCTAATAATAATAAGTTCTTCCCTTTGTCGTTGCTAGAGCATTTTTTCCTTTTTAGGTAGGGTCATTGCCTCCAAGCTAAATTTCTTTAACTTGTTTCTCTGACTTTTTTCATGCAATTTACAAGGTCTCAGCCTTGTGTGGTTTATATACTAAAATGGGAATTTACTGACCCTTCGTATATTTTACAAGGTCTAAGCCTTGAGCGCTTGTTGCACATTCAAAACTCATCTATGGGATCTATGTTCTCAAGATGGGCTCATTCGAGGGGAACATTTTAAACATTAGCCTAAGGGGTCTGTGTCCCTAAGGCGGTCTCCAAATATCCAAGGGAAGCGTGCTCAAAGGACATTCGAGGAGACCTATTTCAAATATGTTTAAGGGATCTATGTCCCTAAGGTCTTCGGTGGGCAGTTTGGACCCTCCAAAAAGTTGGCCTAGGGGGTCAGCATCTTTAAGGTCTTCGGTGGGCAGTTCGGATCCTCCGAGATGTTGGCCTAGGGGATCAATGTCCCTAAGGTCTCCGATGGGCATTTTGGACCCTCTAAGACATTGGTCTAGAGGGTCAGCGTCCCTAAGGTCTTCGGTGGGCAGTTTGGACCCTCCGAGATGTTCGCCTAGGGGATCAATGTCCCTAAGGTCTTCAGTGGGCAGTTCGGACCCTCTGAGATGTTAGCCCGAGGGATCAGTGTCCTTAAGGCAGTCTCCAAACGTCCAAAGGAAACATGCCTGAAGACATTCAAAAAGACCTATTTCAAATGCGTTTATGGGAGCTGTGTCCCTAAGGTCTTCGGTGGGCAGTTCGAACCCTCCAAGATATTAGCCTAGGGGGTCAGTGTCCCTAAGGCCTTCAGTGGGCAGTTTGAACCCTTATGAATCGTTGGCCTGAGGGATTAGTGCCCCTAAGGTAGTCTTCAAACGTCCAAGGGGAATGTGCCCAAAAGACACTTGAGGGGACCAATTTCAAATATGTTTAAGGGATCAGTGTCCCTAAGGTCTTCGGTGGGAAGTTCGGGGCCTCCGAGGCATTAGCTTACGGGGTCAGTGTCTCTAAGGTCTTCGGTGGGCACTTCAGATCCTTCCTAATCATTAGCCCGAGGGATTAGTTCCCCTAAAGTGTCTGCGAACATCTAAGGGGATTGTGCTCGAAGGATATTCGAGGAGAGCCATTTCAAATATTTTTAAGGGATCTGTGTACCTAAGGTCTTCAGTGGGCAGTTAGGACCCTCCGAACACCTCTAACTTCATTTTTAGGAAATGCATTCTAATTTTCTGGAAGAAACAATTATAAGGAACGCACTTTCATTTAAAATGGAGCGTAAAGATACAAAGAACCCTACAGACTTAAAGCGCAGCTGATCAAGGACATTGTCCGACCCATAGCCACTTCGGGGTGGGGTATTTGTCAACCTCACCAAGTCATCTAGGATTTTTGGGCTTAATATCTTCTAAGGTTCAAGACGTTTCATCAACGTGGAATCGCCTCACCTTGGGGGGTTTCAAGCAAATAGCTGCCTCTAGGGCCATCTTCCACAATCCGATAGTGTCCTTCCCAGTTAGCTGATAGCTCCCCCCCCCCTGGCTCCTTTCAACTTTTCTTGTTTTTTCTCATTATGGGGTCTCCCAGGGTGAACTAGACCTTTCGGACCCTTCGGTCATGGTACCGCTTAACCCTCTCTTTGATCTTGTTTTCATGAAGGGATGCTTTATCTCTTTTCCCTTCAAGGAGGTCCAGATCCAATCGAAGCTATTCAACATTAATGTCTTGGTGCTCATTTTTTATGGCGGTTCTTCGAAAGGTTGGAAATTTCACCTCCATGGGGATAACCACCTTCGAACCATACACTAGGCCGTAAGGGGTTTCAGCCGTGGCAGACGGCTCCGTTGTCCAAAACGACCAAAGAACACTTGGTAGCTCATCGATCCAACTTCCTCCTGCCCCTTCGAGCCTTGAATGGATACCGTTAATAATGGTACGGCTTGTGACATCCACCGGCCCATTTTCTTGTGGGTGGTAAACGCTGGTAACCATTTGGCAAATTTTGTATTCCTTAGACCAACTCTTTAAGGGGTCATTGACAAATTGAGCACCATTGTCGGCTATAATTGTTTGAGGGATTCCAAAGCGGCATATGATGTTTTTCCTGCAAAAACTGATCACCGACTTTCCTTTCACACCCATTAAGACTTCGGCCTTGACCCACTTTATGAAGTAGTCAATGGCCACAATCAGGTATCGAAAGTGTCCAAGGGCCTTCGGGAAAGGACCCACCAAGTTGATCCCACATTTATCGAATGGCCAAGATCTGGTGATGTTCATCTTGGGCCAATAATACCCATCCAGAAGGATCTTCTTTGCTATCGAGCGAGCCACCTGGTAACTTCCGCAGGCTCCCTCGTAAGCCTCATGAATCAAATAATCAGCCTCATGGGGGGCTACACATCGAAGGAGTGGCTGCAGATGTCCTCGGCAATATAGCACATCCTCGTAGATTACATACTTAGGTGCTTTAAGCCTAATCTTCCTATCTTCAACATTATCTTCCGGGAGGGTACCATCTCGAAGGTAGCTAATGATATGTGTCATTCACAAATCTTGATCTTCTACCATTATCACCATTGCCTTTTCATCAAAACTTGGTTTACTCAATTTTTCCACCACTAGGGGCCCTTGAGATTGCAAGTCTAGATCGGATGAAGCCAACTTTCTTAAAGCATCAGCCTTGTAATTTTTCTCCCAAGGACCCTATGTGAGGCTATAATGGTGAAAATGTCCAAGAAGAGGCTTTCCCACTTCTCATTAGAACTGTAGGCTCCTTTCTCTAGCCTCATATACCCTATTGACTTGAAGGACCATGATCTAGGAATCATTGAATATGTCCAACCTTCGAACGCCCAAGTCCTTGGTTATTCGAAGGCCTATAATCAAGGATTCATATTCCACTTCGTTATTCATGGTCTTGAAGTCAAAGTGTAAGGCGTAGGGGTAGTCTTTCTTCTTGGGGCTTGTTAGCAAAATGCCGACCCCACTGCCTTCGGAATGTGACGAACCGTCCACATACAACTGCTAGGCCTTTTCAGACTCTTTCTCTTCATGTACTATGATTGGTTCAGTAGTTTTCAAAACGAAGTCCACTAAAGCTTGGCCCTTTATAGCTGTCCTTGGGTGGAACTGGATGTCATGCAAACCCAGTTCGATGGCCCACTTCGTCATTCTTCCCCAGGCCTATGGCTTGAGAAGTACTTGTCTGATCGGATGACTCATTAGCAAGATGATCCTGTGACCTTGGAAGTACGAGCGAAGTTCCCCACAGCATGGAAAAAGGGCAAATATAATATTTTCAAGGGCAATGTATCTAGTTTTCGGACCATGCAAAGCTCTACTTATGAAGTAGACATGGTGTTGGGCTTTGTCCTTTTCTTTTATCAGAACTGTACTGATGGCTACGGGGGGATGCCGAGATGTATAAATACAGATCCTCTCCCTTATCAGGCTTCATTAGGGTGGGCAGACTTTGTAAGTGGTCATTCAACTCCTAGAAGGCTTTGTCACATTCTGCCGTCCATTTGAATTTCTTGGCTTTTCGAAGGACGTCGAAGAATGGCAAGTGTTTTTCCACCCCCTTCAAAAGGAATCGACTAAGGGCTGCAAGAGACCCTATTATCTTTAGACATCCATCACCAACTGAGGGGGCTTCATCTGCATTAAAGCTTCAGTTTTTTTGGGGTTAACATCAATACCCCTTTCTGAGACCATAAATCCAAGGAATTTTCCCACTCTTACCCCGATTACACACTTCGTTGGGTTTAGCTTTAGGTTGGCTTTCCGAAGAGTCTAGAATATTTCCTCAAGGTCCAAAAGAAAATGATCGAAGCTCCTACTTTTCACCGCCATATTATCCACGTATATTTCAACATTTCTTCCAATTTTCTTTTGGAACAGCTTATCAATTAATCTCTGGTAGGTGGCTCCAGCATTCTTCAAGCTGAATGGAATCTTTTTATAGCAAAATGTACCTATGTCTGTTATGAAAGACATCTTCTGCTTGTCCTCTTCGGCCATAAGTATCTGATGATAGCCTTTGTGGGCATAAAAAAATGCCAAAACCTCATATCCATCAATGGCTTCTACCAGTACGTTAATGGATGGTATGGGATAGTTTTTCTTTGGGAAACATTTGTTAAGGTCTTTAAAATCAATGCACATTCTCCAAGCCCCATCGTTCTTGGGAACCATCACTGGATTCGCTATCCATTTGGGATAGAACACCCATTCGATCACTTCAGCCTTAAGAAGCTTTTAGACCTCTTCTTTTATGGTCTCCGCCCACTCGGGGTAATATGATCTTCTCTTCTGTTTTATCAACTTTTAGGAGGGGTGCACATTGAGTCTGTGAACCATCCGCTGCTCCGAAATCCTTGTAAGGTCGAGGGTGTCCCAAGAAAACACATCGACATAATTATCCAACAGGTCCTTCAGCTTTCTTTTTGTCGAGGAGGGTATCATTTTTCCCATAGGAACTGTTCCTTTTTGCCGAACGGCCATTGGCTCTATGTCTGTGGGTTTAATCTCCCCATTGACCGAAGACACCCTTTCCTCCCTCTTAGCCTCTTTTAGCGCAATGGCTAAACAACTTCTGGCTGCTAGCCGATCCCCCCTTATGACTATTCCTTTCTTTGTGGGAAATTTCATTGTCAGATGGTAGGGGGGACCATATGGCTCGCGCTTGTAGAGGGATACCGCATTGATCACTATAAAATTGCAATCAATTGTGATCTTATTCTCTCCATTTACCACCCTAACTAGAAGGTTTATAACCCCTAAGGGCAGAACTGTTTTCCCAGTA
Source organism: Rubia yunnanensis (assembly GCA_037428765.1). NCBI lineage: Eukaryota > Viridiplantae > Streptophyta > Magnoliopsida > Gentianales > Rubiaceae > Rubia > Rubia yunnanensis. The sequence goes on along the minus strand of CM075061.1, from coordinate 112,135,112 downwards.
GAGCTGGAGAGAGGGAGGTTGTTCTTTTAAAAATTTTGCGGCCGAGCCTTAGCTGATCAAAGTAATTGGCAAATATCACTTCTACCACGCTGCCATCGTCAACGAACACCCTTTTAACACAAAAATCCCCATTTGTTGCATGTATGACCATTGGATCCACATGGGGGGTTTGGCTAGGCATTGGGTATGTTTCTGAGAAAGTGATCGCTTCTTCTGGTCGAAATCGCTTCTGACTAGGCTCTCCGGGAGGCATGTACCGAGACTACACCTTACTGATGGTGTTCGATGACTGGTCACCTACTATCCCATTGATGAAATTAATTACATGGTTCGGTCCATCTCTTTGGTTTTGATCCGCCTTGGCTTTGACCTCGAGTCCGTCAGTCCCCCTCGCCCTATTTCCTGCTTGTTCGGCCACATTTTCTTGCTGTTATTTGGCCCCTCAATTTCCTCCCTTTCTCCCACCCTTCCAATGGCTTTTCTTTCACTTCTAAGAAGTTCTTCCCTTTGATCCCTTTACGCAATCCGAGAGAAACCCTTCTTTAGTGCATCTTTTAATTTTGCCTTTAAATAGTGACGCTCATTTAAGTCGTGACCCCATTCTTGATGGAAGTTATAGTACTTAGGCGAGTCCTTCTTTATGAGGTAATCCTTTCCTTGGGGTGGCCTTTGGAATAGACCCTTATGGATAGAATATATTTCCATCACAGATTTAGTCAGGGGGATGTAGCATCCAAAGCTTTTTTCGAAGCCTCAGAACTCCTAGACTTATCAGGGTGCTTGGGGCCTTTTTCACCACCTCTGTACCTCTCTCTTTTCCTCTTTGTAGCCTCTTCAATCTTGGAGTATTGTTCCACAATCTCTTGTAGCTGCAATGTCTCCAGCCTTTTCGAGACAAGCTTCTTGTACAGGTTGATATCGGACATCCCGTTCATATACCCCAAGATTACTCCATCCTCAGTACAGTTGATCACACTGAGACTCTCATTTGCATATCTATGATAGTATGCCTGGGTCGATTCTCCCCACTTTTGATTGACCTAGTAAAGTTCTATCAAGGTTTTGGTAAATCTCTTCTTCTAAAGAACTGACCTAGCAAGGCCCTTCCGAAGTCCCTATCAAAATGCAATGATCCTTTGGCCAGCTTGTTGAACCATTATTGGGTCTTCCCCCGAAGGTAGCTTCCAACCAGTTTACACGTCAGCTATTCATCGAAGTCTCTTGAGTTCATCAGACTGAGGAATGTCTGGATGAATTTCCAGGGGTTCAAATCTCCACTGTATATGGGGAGCCTTTCGGGAGGTTTAACATCGTCGGGCCATCAGGTGGCCATTATGGTGGGGCCGAAGGGAGAGGTTGCAGCTTTGCCCAAAGGACAGATTAGTCTATCGAGCTCTCTCGCGAGAGAGTCACTTGACTCTCTCCCATTCCTTGATCTCCCCACTGATTTAGCCAGGAAGCATCATTGGTGGGTCCCTGGTTTGAAGCCATGTACCCCGGCCATGATCCTCCAATAGCCAAGCTATATGGTATCTGTTGATGCCCCAGATGATAGGGATCGTATGGGGGCATCTCCAGCCAAGACCATGAGTGCATTTGGGCTTTGAACCCTAGATATCCACCTGTTTTCCAAGTCATTGAATAAGGGATCGTCGGCCTTTCAAAACTAGGGATCAAAACTAGTACTGAATTAGCCACGGTTTGAGTGAAATAGTTCGAGGGGAACATTGGCCCGTCCTAACCCCCTATATTCAATGGGTAGATTGGTCCTAGATAAGCTTGTATTTGGATCCTTTAGTTTAATGCCAGGGGCATTGAAGGTGGGACTCCCACCTATTGACGAGCCATCTGTTGCCTGAGCATTGGGGGTTCTACATGGTACCCCGCAGATCTGAGAGTCTGGACTAGTTGTGCCAGGTCTTACAGCAATAGGGGGATTGCACTGTTTGTGCCCCTCATCCTTTGAACATCCCCCGTTGTAAGCTCCACTTGTGAATCGACCGTAGCCTCTATAAATTGCAGCCCATCCTCTCTAGGCCACCATGCCTGGTTTTGTGTGGTAGTGGATGTAACGCCCCCCAACCGAGGCTCGAAGTTGACGTCCATCCTTCCCAGAGTGTTCGGTTGCGTGAGGGCTTCCATCTGATGGCCCTCCAATTCTCTTGTTTCCAGGACTGATCCTAGACACTCTCTGTGTGTTTGTTATCGGTGCTTGAAGAGGCATGATCCATCCAATTGGTCCCACACCTTTTTCTTCTCCGGTAAGGGGATTATACTTCTTCTTTAGCTCCTTCAACCGTTTGCTCCTACGTAATGAACTTGCTGTAGGGATAGGCATAAACTGTAAAGAAACGTAGATCCGACTCTGATGGTCCCATTGGGTATGCCAATTTGATGCACCCCAATTCACCACCGTTACTACTGTCACACACCGCCTTCAGTTGTGCCTAAATCTGCCAGAAATTGCCCTTGGAGGTGTCCAGGGGAAAGAGGCTTTGACGACCAAGTAAGCAAGTAGTGTATGTAAGTGTAATTAGGAATGAATAGTTAAGTGTGTAGGATTACCCTTAGCCTTTATATAGGTAGGCAAGTAGGGCTACTATTTTTTTTTCTTGTGGAGCAAGTACTCCACCTTGGGCCGGCCCAAAAAGAAGGCTTTACCTAAAGGGTAAAACCTTGAGCCGATGGTTGGACGCACATGCCATTAAGCCCATACGGTTTTACACATTATCACATGCATAAGTTAACCAAGGTATTCAACTTATTCCTATATTACCATGTTTCCCCCTAAAGAGAGTAAGAATCTCATAACTCTCACATTTCTCGAAGAACATAAGAAATCTAATAACCTAGAAGTAAAATGTGGAAAAAGGTAAGCAAAGAAGATAAGTGTAAAGCTAGCTTACTTTTCCCAATATAATCCCCAAAAGCAATCAAAGAGTCATTTCCCAGAAACAATCCACCAAGTAAATCAAAGAGCCGTCAACTTGGTTGTAACATAGGGATAATTTGTGATTCTCAACCTAGTTACAACCAAGGAGTCAAATGTATCATCAACCTAGTTTTTTTTGTTTTCTCTCAATTTCTCTCATTTTTTCCTCGGAGCTATCTTGGGTTTTCATCCTAGCTTTATCACACAAAGGGTACTCACTTCTCATCTTTTTCCACACGGCCTCTCATTTTTGCCTAGGCTAGTAAGCCTAGCCAGGCCTAGCCTCTCACTTTTACCTAGGTCTTTCGACCTTTCTGGGTTTTTCCCAATGTTACCCAAGATGCCCTTTTGGGTTTTCAACTTGTCCAGGTTTTTATATTTTTCCCTTTTTTTTCAATTTTTTGGTCTAGCACAAAATCGCCCCAAATGTGGGCTTCATACTACAAAAGATAAGATCAATCACAAAAAATACACCACCAATATCCTAAAACAACCTACCCCATGCAAACTAGGAACCCTAGCATAGCATGTCGTGCCACCAAATATCAATCCAAAAAAAAATCCCTCAACAATTAAAAACCAAAATTACCACAAACAAGAATAACTACCAACAAAAGCATAAAATGTACCGAGGAAATCCAATAATGAAACTCCCTAAGTTCTCACTACTCCATTCCCCCACACTTAACCGATGTATAGTCCTCAATGCAAGGACAACCATGTAAAAACATAAGTGTGGTGGGAGAAATAGTGACACTTACTCTTGCGGCCCTGAATGGCCTTCTTCCTTATTGTGACTAGTGTTGCTCCTCTCAATGTATCATGTTGCTTGAATAGCAGCCTCGATCCTTGAACTAAGATCCTCCACTTGCATCCTTACTCATCCTATCACTTGGACTACCTCTTGAAACACCGGGGTAGAGCTTGAAAGCTGATCCCCAAGTCTTGCAATAAGCCAATGATGTCTGTGGATAGGCGAGACTGGCTATGATGTGCTCTCAAAGAGATCTCATCCTCGGCCTCCTCAATGTCTATAGAACTCTCTCTCAAAGCACCGGTTCGGCACAATAAATAGGTCATCCAAACACGTGTCATGGTTAATGGTGGTGCACTCCGACTATGGAAGTACCATGAAACTACAAGTGCTCGCTCCGCCATAAAGCCATACATATCAATCCTCTGATGTTGTAGGTCCCAACATGCATGCCTTAGATAACTTCTAGATGTTATACTTTGTACTCGATCATCCCAAGTTAGTCAATGCTCTTTGTGTGACCGGAAGCCCCAAGTATTGTGCCAGTAGACCTACCATGCCGCCTATAGATATCTTACCACTCTTTTTTACCCCATCATTGTGCCCTTAGGTACAAATTTCCCCACCAGGTTCGAGTAGAAGTTACCCTCGGGAGTCATTCCCAAAGGCAATGAACATTCAAACCTGGACATTGTGTTAGCTCACTGTGGCAGAAAACTCCCAATGCTAATAGTCGATGAACGTAACGAAATGAAGGATAAACCAAGGTGGTTCTCTTGCCCACATTTTCTGATCAGTCCCTATCAGCTGCCTCTAAAAGTTCCTGAGAGAAAAATGCATCCCTTGACGGTGTGTCCCAGGGATTCCTTGCCGTACCTCTATCCGAAGACACGTGATATCTCTCGGTGTGTCATTTGATACTCTTTGTCTTCAAGATTGAATTTGATTGCCTTGTGTCCATTCTCATCTGTGAAGGAAGACAACTAGTTCAGAGAAACATAATGATGATAATCTGACACAAAAAGAAAAGTACCTTTTGCTTATATCGAGACGGAAACAGTAGATGAACAGACAACACAATGATTAAGGGCAAAATTTAATTATTTGTTTCAAATTCCTCATTTAAGAGGTAAAAGGAAAACAAACATCAGTAAAACACGGACCGAAATACCGAAAAGTGAGGAGTGAATCTCGGGTTCTAGAAACAAAATCATCGAAGAAATAGCCCACCACGAGGGTCTCAAAATTCAAATATTCAAATTTGAAGAAAGATCGAGGATTGAGATAAAGCCACAAAGCTAATGTCATTTCACAATGACGACAAACGCAGTATTAAATGATGAACCTGTGGAGGAGCAACAATTGTTCACATTTAAACGGCAAAGTTACACCATTACTCTATTTCTTTTAGTCTTCATGGGTAGGGGGCTTATGGTGTATATACGGCTCAGCCATCAAGAGGCTGATTAATGCTAGGCCCAGCCCAATAGTATACCACAATGAAATGAACATGTTTCATCCCAACACAAAGATCAGCTATATGCGGAGCTTCCATTCATGGCAGAATATGTGGGCTGAGATGTGTGGAATAAGTAACGAACACGAAGACCACAAACGTAAAATGTGGCGATCATGGTATGCCCACGATCTTAATCCCTAAAAGCAAGGAACTGTAACTATGGGTAGCTATATATACAACAAGCTCTTGAAGAGCTAAGGTAAGTGTAACTATCAAAAGAAATTCTAGTTCTTGAGAGAGTGACTGACTTTATCGTCGGAGAATTTCTCCCAGAATCACTTTTGGGCTTGACTTTGCAGGAAAGAAGGCTCACAGGGTGAGCAACAAAGGTTCTACCTGACTAGTCTACCACATCAGTGGATAATCATAAGTTAAACCAAACAGCTCGGGAATAATCATCCACTATAGTTAAAAAATAAAACTCACCAATAGAAGATGGTGAGCTACAAGGCCCCCAAACGTCATAATGTATTAATTCAGATAAAGAACTAGCATTTGAAGAACTTAAAGGAAAATTGTGTCTAGTCTGTTTAGCTCCATAACACGCAGAGCATGGAACAAAAGTATAATTTGTGCTAAAATTAAAAGTATAAAATGAAGATAACACCATAGAGGATGAATGCCCAAGATGTTAATGCCATAAATTAAATGAAGATGCAGAAACTGAGTAACTGTCGGAACTGACTGCGGGATATGAGACTGAACATGCGTATCCTGTAGACGAAGCCAATAAACCCCCCTTGTTGTTCACCCACACCAATTGCAGTCCCCGTACCATTTTCTATAAAATTCAATGATCTTCAGTAAACAAAGCTAGAAATTTTAAGGCAGATAACAATCTGGAGCATGATAATAAATGGCATTGCAAGGTAGGGATATAAAGCACATGAGTAAGGGTAGTATCTCCAAAATGTATAGAACCATAAATTGTTGCAGACAACACGTATCCATCAAGTAGTAGCATATTACCAGAATCAATGGCATCAGTAATATCAGTAAGAGAACCCATGTCACCAGTCATGTGATATGAGGCTCCTGAATCAAGAATCCAAGTGAAAGTAGGCTTACTTGACCCATGGTAAGAGAGAGGATTAAACTGATTAAATATTTTGAGAGTCGTACTCAACTGGTCGTCAGAGAGAGTAGAACCAAAATTGGAACGAGCAGGGGCATCGGAGGATGCGACCGCTGCAATTTCTAGTGGAGACACCACGATGCTGGCTAACAACGGTTAAGGGTGGTGGGTCATGGCGATGGCTAAGGCTGGAAGCAGTGACTGGCTATGCTGGCACCATTTTATTTGTGACATTGGCTCTGTCCATCATCTTCGTGAACCATTCTGGATAGCTTGTGAGTTTGAAACAGGTAGCTTTGTCATGACCCTTAAGATGATAGTGCATACATACGAGATTATTGCATTCAACTGCAATGAGAACTCTAGGTGAAGCACCTGAAGGTGGTGGGTGACGAGCAGCTTATGCCAAAAAAATAGTTGAAAATTCACAAGATTGAATAACAGCGTTGTGATTCTCCTCCTGAGCCGCAAGGGCATACACACAAATGACGGATGACAGCGGATCTTGAGTTATGACATTGGATCGCAAGGTGTGGTAGCCTTCATCTAATCCATGGAGAAATTGATAAATCAACTCCTTCTCTCGATCATGGAAAACATCAGTAGCTAAAGAGAGTGATCTTGAGTTACATGTGCACAGTGATTTGAAAGCTTCACAGGAACAAACCCCGCGGAGGCTGAAGAGAGTTGTAGTCATCATAAAACTACTTGAGTTTGCCAAAGTAGATAGCAATGGGCTGACTATTCCGCCGATATTTCTGAATATCATGATGCATATGCAGAATTTTTGGACCATTACCAAGGGAAAACGTCCAGCAAGATCATCCCACAGCTCTTTTACAGTGGAAAAATAAGTCTTAGCGGATCGTAAATCTATTTAAATAGTAAAAAAGATCCAGCAAACAAGAGTGGCATTCACTCTAGGTCATTCACAAAAATTATGATCACCATCCAGGGGGTTTAGTGATGGCTCCATAAATGAAACCAATCTTCTTCTTAGCAAGCAAACACTACAAATTATAGTTGTCCATTTAACGTAATTTTCCCACCCTTCAGTGCGACGGGACAGATGGCCACACCGGGACCGTCAGAATATACGAGGTAGTATGGAGAGTCCACAGATAAACCAGTAGGTATAGAAGGCCCAATGCCAATTTGCAATTGCAACTGCTTGAGTAAAGATGCAATAACATCAGACGCATTGAGATTTTGTAGCTTATTGGCCTCAACTTAGGCGCGATGCGAGCACGTTCTGCGGCATCGAATCCAAAATCGAGGGTAGGGTTCGACATCGAAACAGATCAGTGGTAGCGACAGATTGGGAAGATTGGCGATAGGAGCAGCAAAACGTGGTGATGCGTGGAGCAGGTCGGCGATTATGCATGGAAAACAGCTACGGCGCATGAGCGAGATCAGGACTACAAATCGATAATAACGGTGGTAGGAAAATCAGTGGCGATGGTCATGGATTCGACATTGGGCGACAAATGGTTGCGAGGGCGGTGACGCGTGAGTGGCACTCATAACTGGCTAGCTACGGCGGCTTGCAGAACGAAGGCAAAGGAAAATTTTGGGTTTCTGAGGTTTCCAAATTTTAGGCTCTGATACCATGTAGAAAATAAGGTTGTATGTTGTGATTGTATTCATGATCCGGGGGTACATTATATAGTGTTACAAAAGAACGAAACAAATCAGGAAAATGATACTAATTTAAATACAAATAGTATTCACAAAATATTCATTTTCCTCAATAGTATTGATACTTCTTCTAACATAGTTTTTAGATTTCTAGGCAATGCTTTCTGCTATTTATTTCTTTTTTTTGTAGAAAATTTTCTTTGGATAGCCATTAAAAAAGCCTTAATTTTATATTATGATTCAAAAGGGGAGAAAAGAGTCGAGTTAATTCAAAAATGGTACTCTTGTAAACTAATGTGACAATAAGCAGTTCAGGAAATAATAAGTGATAAGAGTATGTGGAGTGAGGGTTTTAAAGTGATTTTAATTTGGAACTAAAACTTTGAAACCCCACAGTGGGGGTTTCAAAATGGTTTCACTTAAGTGAAACTGGGGGTCGGTTGCAAAGAATTGAAACCGCCCCAAACTGACATTTTTTATACATTCCCACGTGAATGTGAGTTAACCAATTTCTTTGGTTATTTCGTACACCAAATGACTCTCCCAACGAACAATAGAAGAGTAAGTCTAATCCCCTTGCCCAGCAAAGCAAGCAGCAATATCAATATCTGTTCATCATCAACACAACATCAAATCCATCCCAAAGCCACAGACTCATCTCATATCCAAATCCTTCCCTGAAGTTACCTTGCGAGCTAGCACGGTAGTCTCTCACAGCCAAAAAATTCCAAAGCCAAGCATCAAGCTTCGACCTAAAAAGACCTGCACCCCACAAAGAAACAAATTTACGTGAAAAACAAAACACAAAACACATTCTACACACAATTCCAACATCCAGTCCCTACAAATTCAAATAAAGCCATAGACAACACGTTCACAACAGTCTTTGTTAACATAAAAGCGCAATTGGAAGAAATTTGTATCCGACTGAAAGATTTTCAGAGGAAACATGGCTAATACAGTTAGGGAAGAGCACTGGTCAGAAGGGTCTCGTGATGGCTCAGAAAACTATGAGGAGCGAAGAGATGCCTTCTTCGGGGATGAACTCAACAGAGCGACTCAACTGCCACCCAGAAGGGGAGTCATTTTCACCCTGAAAGATAAGGAATACCAAAGGGGCCAGAGTCTACTCGAGGATAGTCTAGTAGGGTATTTCCTCGTCTATCACCATTTTTCCCTAACAAGAATGCAGCTCCTCATATCAGACTATTGGGGAGAAGGTGTACATGTCATCGCGAAGAATGGGAAATTCTATGTTATCCAATTTCAACAACGTTCCAAGCAGCTAGCAGTACTATACAATAGTCCTGTGAACATCGCTAGTGGTCTATTGGCTTTGCATAACCTAGTCCCTGAGATGGCCCTGTCACACATGACAGTCACCAAAGTACTAATCAGGATCCGCATTTATGGGTTCACGCTGGAATATTTTGGCAGGAGTACCATACAAAAGTTTGCATCTGTTGTTGGTGATACTGAAGAAGTGGATTTCAGAGGAAGGCTGCTACAACACGCTGAGTATGTAAGTGCCCGGGTGTGGACGCCAGTCCAGAAAGCACTGATATCCGAGTTTTGGATAAATTGTGAAGGGGTGGAATGGTTTGGATAAATATTGGATATGAAAGAGTCCACAAAATGTGCCGACGATGTGGAGCTCTAGGTCATACCTATCCATAGTGCCATTTTCAGAATGTGGAGGCTCTTGAATGGCATATCAATGAAAGATTTGCAACACTCGGGTCGGAGCTACAGCTGGAGATTTATAGAGACCTTTCAGAGGAGCTCTACCCACCCATCGTCCGGGTTCACAGGTACATGCCGATAAGAAGGTTCACAAGGTTTCCCCCACATTATTTCTATACAAATGAACACATGTTTCAGCATATGCCAAATGAAGCATTTCTAGACAGCTTTAAGTATGAAGAAGAAATTTACCCCACCCCTGAAGAACTGAGGGAGGCAGAGGAGTACAATCCTGAAGACTTGCAAACGTTAAACCTAGTAGAGGAATACACGGAGGATGACCGGGAAGAATACCCAGAGGAAAACCCGGAAGAAGAACAAGAAGAGCTAACCCCGGAGAAGGCTGCTCGAAGGATTGACATTAATCAAATTTACCTACAGGGACTTGAAGAATCACGTGAGAGACTGCTAAACCTCCCAGAAGTACCGGATTTCTGGGAAGATGTGGGTTAAGGCTTTATTTCACAGAATAGCCACTCCGATTTGGAAATACAAGAGCTTAACCCAACACCATTCCCACAACAAATCTACCAACAACAACAACCAAATACAAAGGGTCCAATGGTATGTACAAGACATGTGGAGGGTGAAGAAGGTGAAATCATAATTGAAGAGTACATGATCACCGGCGGGAGAAGATATATATTTGCCAAAGCAGGAGCAGAACAGTATCACACAGCCAATAAGGTGGAGTTCAAACAATTCACCTTGTCAAATGGAATAGTAACCGAAACTTTTGTTCACCAACAGGGCATTTTTGGAACATCTTAATTTTAGAGTTGACTCATACCAAAGCAGTGATGGGCTCAAGTTTGATATGGACCATTAAATTTGGTGATCTCAGCGACGAGACGGATGTCATGATGAGTATCCAGAGCGCATTCAAAGATAGTCTACCTACCACAATCAATTCTGAGGAGGGGGGGAAAGTGGCTGAGCTGGAGAAAGGCCAGTCCAAGATGGTCAAAACACTTAAAAGAGCAGGAAGAAGCAAGGTGCGTCATTGACGTCACAATATTGGTGTTCAAATTAATGAACCCAGTAGTACAACACTTCTACAGGCCCTAAGCTCAAACTCAGAGGCAAAGCCAGATGATCTAGTCACAACCGAGCCACAAACTAGACACAACAGAAAATCAAGTAGCTCGAGAATACAGCTACATCTACACTTAGAGGATGATGATGAAAAGAGAGGTATGGTTGGCAAGAAAAGGTGTGCGGAGTTAAGTAGACAGGATGGAAGGAAAAAATGGATATGAAGGGAGATGTGACACAGCGTGGAAAGAAAATGAACTTCAAGGGGGAAAGCAGTGAGAATTCAATGCAAGCAAGTGGAGCACTTAAACAAGCCGACAATTCAATACAAATAGTACCAATTCACATGGACCCATGTACTGATCAATCTCTCCTTATATGCTCTATTGGGTCAACTCATTCCTTAGGCATACAAAACAGCCCACAACAATCAAGTCAACATCAACAACAAAGTCAACAACATCCCTTGGCCCAAAATAAAATAAAACTAAGCCCAAACCCCGCCAACCAAACAACCCAACAAGGAAACAATAACCCACCTATCCATCATATTCTCAACAAGACAATCCTGCCACCACCATCAACAAAGGCCCAACAAAAAAAATGTAAATGCAAGTACCACAGCCCGATCATTTTCCACAACACAAACCCAAACATCTCATCACACACAGCTAGTTAATAATCCAACAAACCAAACCAATAACGAAAAGGTGAGTCCAACCCAAGAAAGTACAGTACCTGGACCGACCCAACAGAGTACCAGTGTGATACCAACACTGGAAAACATTGCTGATCAATAAAAAGGTGGAAGTTGCATCAGCGTTGTGTAGGTGGGCTGGGTCAAACCTATTCACAAGGATGACAATTGTCTAGTCGACATCGACGGTAGAATGGTGGCAACACCAGTTATATACAGACACAAATTGGTGGTGGAGATGACCAAGATGAACGAGTGATCTACAACAGTTTGATTCAACACTAACGGACAGGGGAAATATCAAAAAATGGTGGTGCCGTTAGTGGTAGATCTACCAGAGACAACATACCTACAGTGGGACAAACAATGATCCACGGTATGGAACCGTGGGTTCAAAGCATCGGAAGGACACAGCAGGAGAAAGATCCGGAATGGTGAGAGGGAGAGGAACGATCAGTGATCCTTGGGGACCGATTTGTGGACGAGAAACACTACCTGAATCCCATGTCGTTGGGAACCAAGGGAGAGGCTCGGGGAGGAAGAATCGAAGAGAGGATAAGCCATGAGGAAATTATGGTCAATGGGTTAGTGGTGTATGACCTATATGATGGGAGAAGATTGGGAAAAGAATCAGTTTTGGGAGAGGTTTTGGAATTGGGCCAGGAAGATCACACACAAGATGGGCCAAATTTTAACAGAATACTGCGAATTAAAGTAAAATGGAAAGGAAAATTTTGAACAATTACCCGCAGTACAGGAAGAAGAGAGAAAATTTTTCTCGCCCCAACCAGATCAACAATGGATACCAGAATTCTCATCCAAAATAATATGGAAAGAGTAAGGAAGCTGAAAATTGGTAATGATGAGTTACAAGGAAATGTGGGGACCAGTCGTGGTGCGACAATCTGGCCAAAATCAATAGCCACACAAGATTTGGTGGGCCAAAAGGTGAATGTTGACTTCGGTCACATCAACACACAGAGAAAGGCTATTCTATTGGCAATGGCGGAATATATGCCGGTGACGGAAGTGTTGGCTGTCAAAAGGAAGAGACTTCTCAAGGAGAAGATAGGTTGCATTACTTTTAACAAGAGAAGATGTACAGAGGATCAGGAGCATGAGCTTTTGTATCGGTCGCTATCCGAGTTCACGGAATTTGACTTAGCACTTGGTGAGGAACAGGGCAAGCAAGTTATAGTCAAAGCAAGAATCTTTGCTTCAGTGATACAAAGAGTATTGCAAGGGGAGGGAGAAGAAAGCTGCGGTATTTCGGTGGTTGGTCCAGAATCACCACCCAGAGGTACATGAATCTACTCTGTTGCAACTGCAGGAAACTGTCGCATCCCGTAACGGTTAATTTCTTAAACAATACCATCAATCAGTATAACCCTAATATTGTGTTTTTAATGGAAACTAAGTGTGATTATAGTAAAATTAGCAAGTGGCTTGGTAGAACTTATTTCACTAGCTGGGAAGTGATAGATTCAGTAGGATCAAGTGGATGGCTCTATGTAGCCTAGTCGGAGGAGATCTTTGTATCGGTAGTTAAAAGCTGCCAAAATTTTATATGTTGTAAAATCACTACCGCCAAGGGCAAGGAATGGATGTTGATCCTTGTGTGTGGGCATCCAGACCGACCATAAAGGAAACAAGTGTGGGACTACCTACATGTGGTCCTACAGGGTACCCAACTACCAGTTCTGATCACAGGTGATTTAAATCAAGTCCTAGACGGGGAAGACAAATATGGTGGTAGGCCGATCCTATCGCAGGAGACAAAGGACCTCAACGGACTACTAAAGGAAGCCAACCTAAGTGAACTTATGCACAAGGGACAGTGGTATACTTGGTCCAATGGTAGAGGAGGCAGTGACTTGATACTAGAACAACTAGACAAAGCATTTGCAAATGCTAAGTGGATGTCACTATTCCAGAAATACAGCCTAACAAACCATACAATCATAAGATATGACCATGGGGCACACTCCCTATCAATACACACTACAGTGTTAAGTCACCAGACAAATACACTGTAAGGAAGTTTGAGTCATGGTGGGCAAGATATGACCAGACAAAGAAACTGGTAAAACGCGTCTGGAGGCCCGTCCAGCGCATGGCAAGCCAATCGGGAGACATAAACAATGAGCATGCACCCAATACCACAACATGTTTCAATAGGGAGCTGCAGGAAACTGCAACTAGATTGCACAACTGGGCTGAAGAGAGTGTTGGTAAGCTGGAGTTCAAAATCAGAAGGGTGAAACAACAGCTTGGCGCAGAGCAGAGATAGAAGGATACAGATGGTATGCGCGACAAGACTGTAGAACTAGAGGGACTCCTCACTATGCAGGATTACTACTGGAGACACAGAGCCAAGTCTTTGTGGCTTAAAGAAGGAGATAGAAACACAAAAGCCTTCCACAAATGGGTGCAAAAAAGGAAGGGGAGAAACTACATAACCCAACTCAAGGACGAAGTAGGAGCTTGGATATCAAAGCAAGATGACCTTCAACAGCTAGTCTACAATCATGTGAGCTCTGTCTTTCTCACTGACTCTGTAATGCCGGAGGATGCCTTTGGACAGTCGACTATGGAGGACATCCTAAACCTCATAACCAAAGGGGTCAATCATAGTCAACAGATGGCACTGGAGACCCCAGTAACCACACAGGAAATAAAAGTTACCATTTTTCAAATGGACAAATGGAAAGCACCAGAGCCAGATAGCCTACCACCAGGATTTTACCAACATTACTAGTCTGAAGTGGGGAAGGAGGTAACAACTACGATTCAGAGGTTCTTCTCTACTTCCTCTATGCCAACAGAGAATCACACGACTCTGGTCCTTATCCCAAAGAAGAGATGTCCAAAGGAACCAGCAGACCTACGGCCAATAATCCTGTGCAATGTCACATACAAAATCACTGTGAAGATCCTAGCAAACATAATTAAAAAGTTCATGGGGTTCCTAATCTCAGGAAATCAATCAGCTTTTGTTCAAGGAAGATCCATGGTTGAAATAATTAAATCAGCACATGAAATAATTGAATTCATACACAAGAAGAAGACAAGAAAACAACCGATGGCAGTAATGAAAATAGACATGAGCAAGGCCTATGATCGGGTGACATGGGAATTTTTAGAGAAAATGATGGAACACATGGGCTTTCCTCAGAAATGGATACGCTGGATCATGGCATGTGTCACCACCATCTCCTACCCCATTAAGATCAATGGAAGGGTCTCAACGGCTTTCCAAAGTATCTGCCCAAGTGTTAAAATTGGCCGATCTGTCCAACCTGTCTCACATATGATGTTTGCAGATGATTGTATCCTTTTTTTCAACATTTCACAAACAGGCTCAACAAAACTCGCACGGACACTAAATCTCTTAGCAACCTACTCGGGCCAAAGAATAAACTTTCATAAGTCAGCTCTCCTAGTCAGCCCAAACGCACAACCAACGACAAAGGAGCGACTCAGCCAGACATTCAGAATATGTATAGACCTACTAAAGGAAAAATTCCTTGGGCATGATATGGATTTCAATGGCCCTAAAGTGGGAATGTTCAGAAAATTAATCCAAAGAGTAAAGGCGAAAACCTCCATATGGAAAATTGGGGACATCCCGGTCATGGGAAGGATCACCTTGACCAAACACGTACTAGCATCAACAACCCAGTACACCCTCAGTACTTTCCGAATACCATCGACAATTGCTCAGAAAGTCGATAGCCACCTTGAAAGATTCATTTGGGTAGGGGACACAAATGGAAGGGAATACACTGAAAGTCATGGAAATCGATGTGCCAATCAAAGTGGCAGGGAGGACTGGGGATGCGCTCCACACGACAGATGAACTAGGCCTTGTTAGGAAAACTAGCATGGAAGCTGGTTACAGACAAACAATCATTTTTCTCAAAATTCTTCCTTAGCAAGTATTGCAGCAAAGAAGAATTCTACAAGGTCAAACTGAAACAAGGCTCAATGTGGGGTTGGAGGGGCATAATGTGGGGAAGAGACCACATCATGAACGGCCTAAAATGGAAGGTGGTCAATGGGCATGATATTAACATCCTGGATGAGTGGATTCCAAATCACAGCAACCCAATCAGGTATGAAACACAACTCCTTCCACAACTTGGCTTCAAGGTGAGTGACCAGATCGATAGCGATAAGCAGTTGCGTATGCCTCTATTTAGACTATTCTTTAGCCCAGAAATAGTCAACCACATTGCAGGAATGCACATTCCATACACCCCACTAGGACTGAAGGATTTCCAATTATGGGACAAGGAATGGCTAGGAAATTACACGGTCAAAAACGGCTACCATGAGGCATGGAACAAGGTGAACAACCAGATCCCATCCTCCTCCACCTTGGAATCACCCACGCAAGAAAATCAGCACATGTGGAAGACACTATGGCATTTGAACATACTAGAGAAAGTTAAGTTCCTCGTATGGAGAATGGTACGGAATGTAGCACCAACAGGACCGACACTCAGAACAAGAACGATGGAGGTATCACTATATTGCCAAATGTGCACAAACAGGTAGAAACATCGTCTCGTATGATACTCGAGTGTGACATCGCACGAAGGGTATGGAGAACATCCAGACTGGGGTTTGATTTTGGTCAAGGAACTCCACTGCAATTGGAACCGTGGCTTCGACAATGGTTCAAGACTGCGCCGGAAAAGGATGACATAAACCTAACATGCATAATTATATGGGCGATTTGGTGTGCAAGAAATAAGGCAACGATTGAACAACAAGCGCCATAGGTTGAGATGATTCTAGCAATTATCAGGACAACCTATGAGGGAGATATGGGCAGCGCTCACTCAAAACAGAGAGTTATAGCTAACTTGAACTCATCACAAATGGCACTGGAACACATGGCGAACCAGACACAAACAGACAAACCAAAGGAGGAACAAGTGGGAGACATGCGACTACTATGGTACGCAAAGGATAGTCCCAAGAACCAGGAATATAAGGGTTGGATGTGCATCAACACAGATGCGATATTCCGAAAACAGGATGGCAATGCAGTAGTGGCATGGTGCGTTGCACAAGGATCAAACAATTCTAGCTGCCATGGATATCGCGTAATACAAGTGGCAACACCAACACAAGCGGAGCTCATAGCCATACACGAAGCAATTACACATGCTAATAATATGAGTGCCACTCACATCTGCATCCGCACAAACTGCGAAATGGTCCTCACCCACACCTGCAACTTTCCATTTGTCCCACCTGGTCTCAAAGCATTAGTTAGGAGCATCATAATGTTAGCAATGATTTTCCATAACATTCATGTCATGAAAGTGCATACATCTGTAGTAAGGAATGCCCATAATCTAGCCCAAGATGTAATTATGGATATGATGGTAATATAAGTGCACGTTTTCATCAAAAAAAAAAAAAAACTCCCCCAACTTAATCTTTTTCAGTTCCCAATTGGTTTGGTTATTATTATTTTTAAAAGTTTCTGTTTTGTTTTAAAATTTTTAAATATTTATTTTCTTCAATTTATAATTAAATTTTAAAATGAAAATAAATTTAAAATTAAATTTTAAAATTAATATTGTATTATTAAATTTCCCATTTTAATTTATTTTGAATGAGAATTTATTTAAATTAATAATTAAAGTTAAAACTATTGAGTGAGATTGAAAAATGAAATAGGGTCTATGAAATGATTTTAAGTATTATAGAATAAAAATGGAGCGACTTCTTTATAGATTAAATATTTAATTTTAACTGAAACTATACAAACAAATTTTCAAAACGATTTTACCATTAAACATGGTCTAATAATACAATGCTCCCAAAAAGGTCCAGGCGGCAATTCAAAACTTCATCTCCCAACATAACGCAATCCCAGCCGTCCGATACCTCACCTTCACAAAACATATTCATCCAACGCTCAGTAATCCGCCATGTCATCAATCTGCACACAACCACCTCAACCAATCAGGTTCAACAAACCCCTTCTATATAAACACTCCCCTCCTCAAATCTCCCATTCTCATTTCACTTGCAATTCAATATCCCTCTCGAAAATTCTCCAAACCCAAAACCCTTATTTCGTCAATTTGCAATGGCACCCAAGGCAGGAAAGAAGCCCGCGGAGAAGAAACCGGCGGAGGAGAAAGAAACCCCCGCCGCCGTCGCCGAGAAGGCTCCCGCGGCGGAGAAGAAGCCCAAGGCCGGGAAGAAACTCCCCAAGGACGGCGGCGCCGCCGCCGGCGACAAGAAGAAGAAGAGGAACAAGAAGGCCGTCGAAACCTACAAGGTCTACATCTTCAAGGTCCTCAAGCAGGTTCACCCCGACATCGGGATCTCCAGCAAGGCGATGGGGATCATGAACAGCTTCATCAACGACATCTTCGAGAAGCTCGCGCAGGAGGCGGCACGGCTCGCGAGGTACAACAAGAAGCCGACGATCACTTCCCGGGAGATTCAGACCGCTGTTAGGCTTGTGTTGCCTGGTGAGTTGGCCAAACATGCCGTTTCTGAGGGGACCAAGGCGGTTACCAAGTTTACAAGCTCTTAGATCTTCATTTGGTACTTAGGGTTCTGTAAGGTAGCTATGGTTGAAATGCTTGTTCTTGAACTTCTTGCTGGTAGGGATGAGTTTTGGTGAATTGTAATGAACCCATTATGACGGAATGCAAGCGTTTTATGGTTTTGTGATGCCCAAATGCATGCAATTTTGATCACCAAACTTGACTCGTCTGTCTCTCAGGTTCTATTTGATCGTGTTGTGCGTATAATAAAGTTAAGTTATTTTAAAAATAAGGAGAGATCAACTCACTTTTGCATTTTTCCTGAAAAGATTATTTTTATACAAAAAAGTATTTAAACCATTAATCAAAGACCTGTATTGTTATAAATGAAAATTTGGCTGACTCGACCTTAACTACATTTTGATAACAATACAGGTCTTCCTTGGCTACATTTTGATACTCCCTCTGTCCCAGCCAAATCTGCACACTTACTATTTGGAGGTCAAAGTTGTTAAAATTTGACCACATATTTGAGTAGATATATGAAAAATAATATTATCGTATGATATATTGTTAGATTCGTCATAACATGTAGTTTCTAAATATCAATTTTATATGTGTCGTTATTGTCCGTAGTTACATATATTTACAGTCAAACATGTTTTTTGGAGACCGTGAAAAAGATTCTGTGCAAATTCCCCTGGGACGGAGGGAGTAGTTATTTTTGGTTTAATTGCTTTATTAACTTTTCATACCATATTATATACGTCACTGTTTTGCATCACTCAAAATTGGTAAGACCACAACCAACAATGGGTGATGAAGAAATAGTAATACATAGAAAATAGTTCATTTGGTTGGTAAAATTTAGTACCAACGAAACAGAACGTATGGTCACTGCTTTTTGAAAATAGACAACATAGAAAATTTCCTGAGTTAAAAAAATGTGGCATTGATAAATCACTGTTTTTGAAAAGAAATTCACCCAATTCTAGTGGAAGGTATGATAGAGGCGTAACGTACCACAAAACCGCCCTTGCTCGTGCACTCAAGCAATAGAGGAGGAACTTGAAAGTATTATGCTTAGAATTCGAATATTTTAAAAAGCAGTACTAGAGAGTGGATAAGGACATTTTGTGTGTGTTTGGAACTGCTCATGGACTCACCTTATTATAGGCTTACAGACCAAGGACCATACCTCAAAATTTGGAATGTGGAAGAAATTCAGTTCCCCGCTTTGACTTATTAAAAATTGGAACGACCATGGACTGATTAAAAATTAGAACATCCTTGGATTTATGAGTTAAAACAATTTTATCATTTGTGTTGGTGTTTACCATCTCAGAGTTTAAAACCTGTTTAACCACGTCAAAACCGAGTTCAAAATGTAGGGAGGAAGATGCAATTTTCATTTAAGACCAGTTCAAACACGTTTGATTCTTTGAGAAGTCTCATAATCCTAAACTCTCAAACTAATCATGACTAAAAAATTAATACTGACTCGACCTTGCCTCGTCACGTTTGGTGCGGTCGAGCAGTGACGGTGATGCGTTCAAGAGGTTTTCTCCTTCTTGCTCACTCAAAGTAGTAGTGAAGCATTTCCCCATATAAACTAGAATCTTTCCCTCTAACCTTCCTATGAGGGGCAAAGAGCAAAATGAAAATACTAGGTTTGTTCTTTAAAACTGTATTTTAGACTGAAAGACCCATTTTGTATTACAAACAATCCTCACTAATGCAAAAATGGAAAAAAATAATTTTTTCGAGCATATGAAATTTCGGCACTTAGGCATCAATATCTTGCGATTGAACTGATGTGTATTGAATTTGGACAATCGTCTTGTTTTTAGAGTCAATATATCTAGAACTTCTAAACTAATCAATCATTCCAAGAGCAAGTGTCTTACTTAAATAAAGCGAGTTTCGCGCTAATCAATAATGTGCAGTGGTTGTTGTTTCTTTGGGAAAACTCATGAGTTCTCTGTAAAGACAACCCTTAAAAGTTTTTCACAAAAGGAAGGCTAATATTTTACACTCAAGTGGGTATTTGCATAAGTTTCATTAGACCACCTAATCAGGGTTATGAAAAGATTAAGAACGATTCATCGTTCATCAACACATATTTTTCGGTGAATCCCACATGTGTGTCTCAAAATAGGACTATCTTGGATTCACTAAGAGCTTTAAGCTCATCCTCACAACATACACATGTCAAGGCATGGGTAGATTTGTACACTCATGAGTCTTTTCATGGTTTTGCTTGACTTGAAGTCTTTTTTAAAGAACAACAAGAGTATCCACCATGAATTCCCCAACTAGTAAGGATTTGACCCCATTCCCCTCGATGAATCTTGGACTATTTTTCTACTTAGTAAATTGATCGACTAAGTTTCTTTCTTATTTTATGTATAGTAAAGCTAGTACTCCAGTCTCGATCATGTTCTCACATTCATGTCTGATATGTATATGCCCATTTCTTACCATTGTAAGCTTCATTTTAATCAACACTTAAGGATGCTTGAGAATCACATAAAAGTGAAACATGTGGAATTGGTTCCCTCACAATGGAACATTAACTAGTAATGACCTAAGTCACTCAGCTTCATTCCCTGCCAAGTCTAGAGCTATAAACCCAGACTCCATAGTAGGCAAAGCTATACAAATTTGTTTAGAAAACTTCCACAAGATAGCAGCTCCTCCAAAGGAAAAAAATATAATCACTAGCGGGACTTACGTCATTATTATCGGTTACCCAGTTTGCATCACAATACCCTTGTAAAATTGCTATATATCCTACAAGACACAGTTCTAAGTCCATTGTACCTCTTAGGTATTTAAGTAAGCGTCCAAGGACAACCCAATGTTCTCCACTAGAATTGTGAGTGTACCTACTAAGTCTACTCACTGCTTAGGCAATATCAAGTCGAGTGTAGTTCATTGGAAACATTAAACTACCAATAATTTTAGCATACTCCCCTGGTGACACACTTTTTTCCTTTATTTTTTTCCTATAAGTGAATAGTAGAGTCATAGAAGTTATTCCTAGCACTACATCAAAATTATTTAATTTTCTTAGAACCTTTTTCAATATAGTGAGACTGGGATAGAATGAAACTGTTATATTTTATTTTGTAACTTTTACTCCTAACCTAAATCCTTCATTTCAAATTTAGATGGCAAGAATATTTTAGTTTCATTAATAGCATCAACATGTGTTCCAAATAATAACACATCATCTACATAGAGACAACTAATCACACATTTAGAGTCAAAAAGTTTTGAATACACACAAGCATCAGATCCATTCACAAGCAAAACTAAGACTAGTTTTATGAAACTTTTCATACCATTGTTTTGGTGCTTGTTTTAAACCATACAATGACTTCTTAAGTTTACATATCTTATTTTTTCTTGGTCTGCTATGGTGTATCCAGGGGGTTGTATCATATATATTTATTCTTCTAGATCACCACTCAAGAAAGAAATTTTAACATTCATTTGACATACTAGAATTTTACGAGTAGAAGCTAAAGCAAAAAATGCACAAGTGAGTATGTATGATTAGAAGTCTACATCAAACTTTTGGGTAAAGCTTGTAATTACAAGTCTTGCCTTAAAACTTTGCAGTAAACAATCAATTCTTAGTTTTCTTTTAAATATCAATTTATAACCTATGACTTTTGATCCTTTAGAAGAGTCTATCAAGTCCCATGTATGGCTAGTCATTATTGACCAAAGTTTACTGTTAATTGTTTCTTTCAAAAAGCTAGTATATATAGATTTTCGAGCCTCTTCGTAAGTTTTAGGTATTTCTTCAAGAATGTGAAGAAAAATGACTGACTCATTTAATGCATCTACATCTTTGAGTTAAGTCACAAAATCAGTCACAAAATCATATCCAAAATTAGTTTCTTTTCTATGTCTCTTACTTCTTCTAATTTCATTATTACCATCTTTGGGTAAATGCATAAGAGAACTAGCAGGTAACACTTTGGGAGAGACATTATTCATATTCTTTAAATGAAATTTACATTCAAAATTTTTTATCATCTCTATTTTTACACATTGATTTATCATGTAATCGCATAAATCTATAAGCAACACTATTTTCAGCATATCCACAAATATAACATCCGCAATTTTGGGACCAATGGTATCACATTTGAAAGTAGGAAAAACTACTTTTGCCGAACACCCCACACATTTAAGTATTTTAGGTTAGGGGTATACCCTTTCCGTAGTTCATAGGGTGATATCTCTAATCTTTGATGAGGCACTTTATTTAGAATATGATTAGCTGATGACAACCTCCCTACACATTTCATTAGGTAATCCAGAACTTTAAAAAAAATCAATCATAATATCTTATAAAGCTCTATTTTTCATTTCGGAAATTCCTTTTTGTTGGGAAGAGTAAGGTGCCGCAAATTCATCAATTATACCATTATTCTCACAAAACTATTTAAAGAAGTTTGTACTATATTCTCCTCCCCTATCCAACCTAATTATTTTTATTCAAGCTAGTTGGTTTTCTACCTCAACTTTGTAGATTAGAAACTTTTTTCTGCTTCATCTTTAGTCTTTAGATGGTAAATTTTATTATATCTTGAAAATTCATCTACAAAGATTATGTAGTACCACTTTCACCTTTACTTTTAAAGTTTCTAAAATCCTCTAACCCTGTATGAACTAGCTCCAAAAGTTCAGTTACTTGTTTAAATGGTTTCTTAGCGATTTTAGCTTCTACACAGGTTCGGCATTTTCCCAATGGATTTTTAGGCAAGTTAGGTAGCAAGTTCATGTGTTACATTCATTTAAGTGAGTTTGTACTATTATGTCCTAAACGTGCATGCCAAATATCAGAAGATTCAACAACATTAGAAAAAGTAAATGCTTCATTGATAGCAATGGTGTTCACAATAAATAGCCCCCGAAACATTTATCCCTTTCCCACAAATTGGCCATTTTGAGTGATAACTAGTTTGCAAGCTTCAAATACCACTTTGAGACAAGCATTGTTAAGAAGAATAATAAATATTAAGTTTCTACGCATAGAAGGAACATATAGAACATTTGAAAGGGATAAATTATTTCCCAGAGTTAGTTTCAGAATGACCTTCCCTTTACCGAGATCCCAGGCACTGCTTGAATTTCCCATGTATACCTGTTCACCATCAACGACCTTCTCGAAAGTTAGGAGCTTGTTTGTGCAGAAGTGTTTAGAGGCACCGGTGTCAACAATCTAGTCGACCTTATCTACGTAGGACTCAAGAGTTTAAAACAGGTTTACCATCGCAGAGGTTAAAAACTATTTAGCCACATCAAAAACGAGTTTAAAATGTAGGGAGGAAAAATAGGGTTTTTATTTAGTACTAGTTCAAACACTTTTGTTTATTTGAGAAGTATCATAATACTAGACTCTCAAACTAATCGTGACCAAAATATTAATACAACCAACCCGAGCTTGCCTCGTCACGTCATGATCGCTTGCGTGGTTTGCTGGCAGTGGTGCGTGCAGGGGGGGTTTCTCATTCTTGCTCACTCTACTCTTTTGTGCAGCTATCACCTTTACCAAACTCTAATATCGCCACCACCTGGGGCTGCTGCCAAACACCACTACATTCAGCGACCTCCCACCTCAATCTCACCCTCTTCAACACCAATACCCCCCTTCCCTAACCTCCGTTACGACAAGCGTTCCTCAGGGATTCTTCTGGGTTCCTCATCAATTCTTCGCCATTACTCGATGATTCATGGTTCCCTAGATTCCTGCAACCGATCTAGGCATTCCACAATGATTCCTCAGCCATTCGCCTTCGCCAAGCTAAAGACTCAGCTAAACCAGGGCCACATCGACATTGTAGACGTGGTTTTTTGGTCAAGCTGAAATGTGATATTCCGGCATCCCATTAAATTGGAAGATACAATTTTCTAGCTATATGATCGGCGGAGACTCAGATCACCACCAATGGCATTTTTTGGTCTCCTAGCCAAGCCGATGCAGGTTCTCAGCCAAACAAGGCTCGCGTTTGATTAGTTGGCTTAGTTGTTCGGCTTCCTGGTCTTATTGAAACTGTGTCTCATGACTCAATGCAGGTTTCCATTTATTAGCTGTCTAGGTCAAGCTGATGACTCAGGCCAATCCAGTCGATCAGTTTACCTAGTCAAGTAGGCAAAGTTGGGCTAACCTTGGCTGATTAGGTCAACTCAGATATAGACTCGGAAAAACTTGGGTAAGATTAACTCAACTCGGTTTAACTCGGTACTGCTCAATTGAACTGAGCACATTTTGAGTTAACTCGGTGCAACTCTAGCTGGGCAAATAAAAGTCGTGATGGCAATCGATAGGTTCTCCCAGTTTTTGAGTGGCGCAATTCCATCTTTCCATCAATACACCCTCAATGACAACATCGAACGAAGGGTGTGGAATTTATTTAATTCTGGTTGTTAGAAGTTTCCAGCGAAGTCACCGATTTTCAAAAGTTTTCAGTCGAGGTAATGATGAATGGAGGGATATTTCTCTTTTATTTTAATTTTCATTTTCATTTCTTAAAATTCTTTTTGGGATGGGAGGCTCTTAATTTTGTATTTTCAGTATTTAGTTTAGTTTTCTCTATTTCAAGTTTATTGCTTTTTATGGTTTAAAATGGGTAGTTTTCAAAATGGTTTTTTAAGCGTCGGATAGGAATTGTCTCTGTCACTGTATGTTTTCTCGTCGACCTTTTTTCTAGTAAAATTTGATTGATTTTAGATATGTTATCCAAATATTCAAAGACGGTAAGGAGAAATCAAAGTCAAAGTTGTTAAACAATGAACTTCTGGTGATCCCTTTCTTTCTTAGGTATCATATTTGCAGACTTATATCCATTAAGATATTGTTTATTCATTATCTTTTTGGGGGTAAAGTTAAGGATAATTTTACGCTTTTTATGTGATTCCTCTACACTGACGAAAAATTATTTTGGGCAATTAAAATGACAGGGTTTAGTCACCTACTTTAGGGAAAGGGTCTGAACGTGTTAAATGGAAGCGAACCAAATTTTTTGTTGGGGAGCTTTGATTTTTTTTATTGATTGCCTTGATGTTGATTGGAAGTGTGGATGGAACATTTTGTGCGCCTTTCATTTGATGCACCGTTACTAGTTTGGTTAGGTGGTATCAGGTCGATACCATTAGACACAGTGAAAACCACTTATCAATTCTGTGTCATTCTTATTGCCACATAGACCTTTGTATATAATTGTATCATTGAATAGTGCCCATCAGGGCCGGTCCAAACCAATTTGAGGCCCTGGGTGAAAATCAATTAGGCCATATTTTAACATATAAATTCTATTTTTGGGTTTATTTTTTGTTTTGAATTTATTTAGAACATTTTCAATACATAGAACCCCTCCACCTCAATTTGAAAAGAGAAAAATTATCCATAAAGCGCAATTCATATTGAGACAAATAGACTTTATATGCTAGTAGGTTAACATACAAGAAAATTTTCAAACAACTTTGTGGTTAGATCGATAAATATTTGATACAAATAATTTATTTATTTGTAAATAAACATGAATATAATTTTTGTTTAATTAATAAAGTAACATAAAATAACATATATGTGAACATATCTGATAAAATTATTAATATAACATAATATTACAAATATTATTTTAAATGTCTAACCGTAAGATGAAGTCAGCTTATAATTAATAAAATTAATGAGATAATTTGGTCTTTATTTTCATTTATTCCAATGAGATTCCCATAATTTTGAAAACACCTTAAAATATACCTTAAAATATAAATAATTATAATCTAATAATTAAAGTTATATATTCAAAGTTTTCATGATAGGTCTAATCATTAACCGATCACCCTCAAGATATATTTAGTCGTTTAGATATAAAATAAAGAAAACATAATAAAAACTAAGCTTAACTTATAATTTTAAAAATGTTGTGTGCTCACTTTTGCAACTGGACCGGGGTAACACATAAAAAAAGAAGGAAGTTTGACTCACCCAAAACATAAATGAAAGAGGGAAATTGGTCAAGTGCAACACATAAAAGGGAAGAGAAAATTAGACTTGTGCAACACATAAAAGGGAAGAGAGAATTAGACTCAAGTTTTTTTTGGGAACGAAAGAACTTTGATTTCACCAAAAAGCTGTACATCACCTCTTCTTTACAACCTTCCTACACTAATTCAGCCAAAACCGTAAGATTAGCACAATGTTTCCATAACTTTGGAATGATCCAACATCTATACACCAAGATTTCAAAAATCTTCTTTAACACATCAATCCCCTTCATTTTTGCATTAAAACACATATCATTTCTCAGTTGCCACACACTATAAATTGTCTCTGCAGCTACAACCTTCAATAACTGGGATCTCAACCCTTCTTCTTGCATTGTTGCTCCGGCCAAACTCATTCATATTCCCAATCTCCCAAAACCCTGTTTCTCCGAAGCTATTTAAGCACCTCCTATCATATTAGTTTTGTTCTTGCACATCCAAAGAACATGTACAATTTGATTCAGCTACATCACATAGCAAACAAGTTCGCTCCACCTGCATACCAAACTTGCACAGTCGATCCCTCGATGGTATCCTCTGATGACAAGCCATCCACAATGTGAACTTGGCTCTCGATCTAGCAAAATTTCTTCAAAATAGCTTCCCCAACTACATCTAGGTTGCTATTTTTTTAGCTCATCATAAACATTTCTGATGCTAAACTTTACAGCTTCTTTTTGCTTCCTCTTGGCATGCATTTTCAGAGCTAGCGTACTGTATTTCCCCAGGTTTTTAAGAATCCATGAACAACTCCCTGGGAACTGATAATCCAGAACATCTCTGCCTTTTATATAATATGCGTGCACCCATTTTATCCACAATCAATCAGTCCTCTTACACAAGTTCCACAATATTTTACTGATACTAGCTAAAATCCATTCAGCTAAAGAAATAACATTAAGGCCACCAGATTTCTTTGTTCCACAGGCATTTTCCCATGATATTGGTGCTTTCCTGGTAATGAACTTTCCACCACTCCATAAGTAGGACCTGTATAAGGCTTCAACATACTTTAACACAGCTTTAGGTAGGGGAAAAACCTGAATCCAATAGTTTTTAAGTGCAAAGATCACACTCTTATTGAGTTGTAATCTACCAGCATAAAACAGAAGCTTTGCACTCCAGTGTTTAATTATGGAAACAATTTTCTCCACCAAGGGTTGGCACATTTGTATAACAACTTCCTCCTAGCCAAAGGCACACCTAGATACCTAAATGGCAGCACTCTTTCATCAAACCTAGTAATCTCCAAGATTCTTCTTCTCTGGTTATCCTCCACAGCCCCAAAATACACCCTGTACTTATTTTTATTGACTTCAGTCCAGTAGAATTCTCAAACTTACTTTAAGCATTCATAAGTATACTCACATATCCTTCCTCACCCCTAGAGAAAATGAGTACATCATCAGCAAAAGACAAATTCGACATTACATTTAGGGTGAAACTTAAAGTCGGTCATTCTTTCAGCCCCTTGTAAGCATCTTGTCATGTATTTAATCACTAGAACAAATAATAAAGGGGATAAGGGGTCACCCTTCCTTAGTCCCCTTTTAGCTTGAGTTGGTGCAGTTGGTACTCCGTTCTCTACATACCTGAAAGAAATAGTTGAGAACAGATCATGATTCACTGTATAAACTGAGCAGGTATACCCCATCCCCTAAGAATCTCCTTCAAAGCTCCCCATTCCACCGTGTCATAAGCCCTCTGTATGTCCATTTGGATAGTGCATCTAGGTCAACCACTTTTACTGTTGTATCCCCTGACAAGCTCATAAGTAATTAAAATGTGATCATGTATACTCCTACCAGGCACAAAAACAACTTGATTAAGCTGAACTATTTCACCTAGTCGGTTTGTTAAAATTTTGGAGATAATTTTGTAGACTGTGGTGCAGCAAGAGATGGGTCTAAAATCCCTTACTTTGGTTGCAACTGAATGCTTTGGTATTAAGGTTACTTTAGTACTATTAATACGTTGTATAGTTTACCTTTCACAAAGAATTCATCTACAACAGCCATCATATCTCTCTAGATCAGTCCTCAATTTACCTTGAAAATCTTGGTAGTATATCCATCCCAGCCTGGTGCTTCCATGTTGCCAATCCCTTTTAAGGCTTCCTGACCCTCCTGCATACACATTGGTTTAACCAAGGCTCTCCTATTTTCATTGCTTAATACTTTCCCATCAGTCAATACCAGCATATCAACACACTTAGATCTCTCTGCTTTTCTCCCAATCAGGCCTTTGTAAAACCTGACGACTCTTCATCTTTCATCTCCTTCTGAGCAGTGATAATATCTCCATTTTATTTTTCCACATTCTTAACACCAATTAACTTAGTTTTTGCCCTGGCATATGCATGAAAATATGCATTGTTACCATCACCCAACCTCAACCAGTCAACCTTTGATTTCTCTCTGGTCATTTTCTCATCAATTTCACTCCATCTCTTCACTTCTTCTATCCCCTTAATTACTTTCAGAATTTTATCCCTTTCCATATTTTGGCTATTGAGTTCCCCCTGAGCAGCAATCAGCTCATTTATGATCACCTCCAATTTAGCTTGTACTCCACCAATCTTCCTTCATGTGTTTGCTTAGAATACCTTGCAACCTGAATAGTTTTCTCCACATAGTGAACATAGGCCTTCCAAGTAGAGGTTTTCCCCAACTTTGTGCAATGGTTTTCAACACCTCCTAGTTATCCAGTAAACAATTAACCAATATGAATTGCTTTACTCTCTTGAATTCAACTTCATACATCTTAAGTCTCAATACTGCATTCCACCCCAGTCCTCATTATCTCCACACATATATCAGCAAATTTTAGAAACCATTCCCTCTTTCCTAGTGCTCTGTCTATTCTTGAGTATATAATCCCATTCACTTGCCTGTTTGACTAGGTGAAATGACCCCCTACACTCTCTATTCACTTATACCAGTGCCATCCATTATCTATTCCAGATCAACAAAATTAGCTGCCTGCACATCATTCCCTCAAGCTCTATCATCAAAACTTAGCACATTATTAACTTGATTACCTGTATAGGCTGCAGTAATCCAACAAAGTGTCTCATCCTTCTTTTTGATCAAACAAAGCACTATCAGATCTGTAATTTTCATCACCTATACTGTAATTCTGTTATCATCCCATAAAATCCATATCTTGCCACTAGAATGCTCTATTTAGTTGTCAAAAAATTTCCACCAAACACCTTCGTCACTTCCACAGGCCGATTTTGTTTTACTCTAGTTTCTAGTATCACAATAAACATTGGATTAAGAGCTTTTAGGTGAGAACTAACCTCTTTCCTCTTTGCTGTTTTATTAAGTCCCCTCACATTCCATAAGACTATCATGGGACATGCCTATAAACCCTTGTAGGATCCTGCCAAATCCCCAAGATCTCTTGTATTGCTTCACTGGTCCCTCTATTACAACTTGATTCTCCATATATGCTCATGTATTCCATTGCTCTACTCAGTTTCCCTTTTTTTTTACTGAATCACAGTCCGTTCAGGTTATCCCTTGTTATAAGTTTATCAGTTCCCTCCACCTGAGTTTCAGCCTGCTTCTCATCCCTTTTATCAACAAATTTTTTTCCAGCGACATCACTCTTCTATTTGATTTTCCATTTATGCACATTTCTGCTATCTTTTCCTGTACAAGTATGCCCAACCATCTTGAATTTTTCCTCAAAACTTTGGTTTACCCTCAACTTCAATAGCCTGACTAATCACTTCTCCATCAACATCCTTTATATTAATGCTATCTGGTATCTTCTGAGATATGTCTATCTTAGCCAGAATCTTGGCATATGACACCCTTAGTTTTCAGCAGTGCACTCATCTGTGAATAAGGGTTTACCCACAAAACTACCTATTTTCCTAAGACTTTTAGGCCCCCATAGGTGAAGTCGGAGCTTAGGCAGTTTAATTCATATAGGCAGGGTTCTACTCATATCATCCTTTAAAGAAAAATTTGGTTTCCATATCTGCAAAAATATTGCCATATTGTATATAGTATACGGCTCTCTTTGTAGAACAGTGTCTGAATCCTCCTTTGATCTAAACCTCATTATAAAATACTCATCCTCATTGTACAGTAAGTCAGGAACAACAATGAAAGAATTTGATTATAAAGCATTTAACAACATTCATAGTTAACTCTCCACAAAAAATGTACATAATCAACGAATTTTACCAGTATTCAAGTTCCTTCTGGACATCATCAAGTTAAATTTCAATCTCCACTTTAGCATCAATCAATTTTAGGGTAAAATACTCAATACACATACCATTCGAATGTTTTCGATTCCCATAAATAATATCCACCCATAGTTTATCTCTGATTTTCCCCACAATAGTTCTAGATTCAATAGTTTTCTCAGTTTGAGCTAAGGTTGCCTCATTCGGTGTCAGTTCCTCCTCTGAGCTCGCATCAATTCCCGCTTCAAAGCAATCATCCCCGATCTTCTTTTGCTGACTGGTAGAATTATCACCATCCTCCTGTGGTGATCTACCCCAATCTATCACCAGTAAAACCGCCTTCTTCCGCAGCCTGCCTCGCCCGCATTTCATCGTTATGTCAATCACACCTTTAGTGTTTGAAGATCGCCTGTACAACCAGCCTTCAATTCATTAGACTTAAGTTTCAATATATGGATAAAAGGCCTTCGAAATTTTGGGCCTTCTCTATTTTTGGGCCCAACATGGTCGCCCAACCTGCACTGGGCATGGGCCGACTGTGGTGCCCATGTGTATCTTTCTCTTATTGCCATTGAGTACTCATATTAGAATAGTTATATTTGGTTAGTGCCTTTGTTTAAATGTGTTTATCCCATAACGATAAAAAATCATGTAAATGTAGGTCTTTTGACCAATCTAATAGGGTTGGATCCCCAAATATCCCTGTCATCGACGGTTTTAATTTAAAAGAAGAAGAAGAAACATTTCTCTTCATAAACTAGAATTCATCCCTCTAAACTTTATATGTGAGACAAAGAGCAGGTTTCGTTCTTTAAAACTTGATTTTGGGATGAAAGACCCATTTTACATAGTGTCATATAAGAGGGGATCTTAAATAAAATAGTGATTATCCAGAATGGTACCCACTTTTAATCGAAATTCACTATTTGGTACCCGAATTTTGAATTTGTACTTTAAAGGAACTCACTTTTTCATTTGTCTCAAAATTGTACCTTTCTGCTAAATGGAGATCAAAATTGGGCCAAAATGGTGCCCACTTTTAACTACAAAGTACCTTTTTTAGGACATAAATGAAAAAATGGGCGCCTTATCAGAGCAATTTTAAAAATTGAGTACCAAATTGTAAATTTCATTTGGTACCATTATGTTCATTTTCTCTTAAATAAAAAATTATTATTATTATTTTGTTTACTTGGAGAGAAGAATTATCTTTTTTGGAACGGTCATCTGAAACTACCTCAATCAATGATATTCCCTCTGTATCAACATAAAATGCACAAAATATTTTTCAAGGTATTCAAAAAATATGTTTTACCATTAATATATTTAATTATGTCTAACAACGATAAATAAAATTAAATATTTAGAAACTACTTATTACAACGAATCCAATAATATCACATAAGATTTTTTTTTCTCGGAAAAGCACCCGAGGGTGGGGGTTGGTATATTGGTACCCCAAGCCAGTAAAACCGAACCATAGTAAGTTGGCATTAGTTTTTACAAAAGGCAACATCATTGCCTGCAAAAGTGATAACTACTACCTAGAATGTAAACTATACAAGGTCGATCGGAGAACCAAAAAGAGTTAGTTGCAATTCCAAAGCAAACGAATCTCCACACCCCGTGTTAATTCGTACTTTGGCCAGGCAACTAACATTTAGACAGTCAGAAAGTTAGCATGGTAGAGGCAATTGGAGGGGAGCCCTCAATGAATATTTGGGCAGTTGTCCCGAAATGTGCCTCACTGCATCATAGCTTCGGGGGTGTTGTTTTGATGAGTAATTCGCCATGTGAACCAAGTCAAGGTTGTACCTGCATAAGCAACATATACCATCGGCAGTATCCATCTTTCCCCTAGCAGTTAATATGCACTCTTATCTGAGGAATTTGTTCCTTATCTAAGGCTATAAGACCCTTAATATGGCCTGGAACACTAATGAGATTAAGAGCCTGATTATGGGAAGAGTGATGTTTAGCGATTGCATTAGCCACTGAGTTACCTTCCCTAGGAACATCTATAAGCACAACACCACGTAGAAGGCATTTAACTTTATAAGCAACATTGAAAAGTTGCCATTGAGCAGAATATGGATCATTTATCATGTTAACTGCTAATAAAGAATCAGATTCTATAATAAATGAATCATCCAACTGATGAAAGTTATGACAAGCAAATTGAATGGCAAGTATTTCAGCATGAAGTGGAGATTCTGCAGAGATGGTTGCTGAATTAATCAGTAGGGGAGTACCAGAACTATCCCTTGCAACTATCCCTACTGCAGCCATATAGGGAAACCAGGAAGCATCTGTATTGATTTTGATGGAATTTAAACTAGGCCTTTCCCAGCAAACAGTCTGTATGATTGGCTTAGGAGGAGGCCTAAGATGAGGGATTAGATGCTTTATTGGATGTGGAATGGCAGTGTAGGTTTTCAGATGTGTAGGATTGGAATACAGAGATAGCTTGATGAGGTCCAGTACTTCCTTACAAATGAAATCAGTAGAGAATGGAATCTGATAAAAAAGGAATCTATTTTGGGCTTTCCATAGACACCAGCATATGATAGGAGGGAGTATGTTACATATCAGTTGATGGCATTTTGGGAGATATAGAACGTTCCAGAAAATAAAAAATCTCTGAGACATGGAATGAGGTTCAGTTAGGTGGAATTGAACTAGAGATGCCATGTTACTCCATATAGATTTAGACAAAGGACAGGAAATAAAAAAATGTTCAATTGAATCTGAATGACAGCAAACTGGGCATTTCGAAGCTAGACTATATCCACAACTAATAAGCACATCATCCAATGGAAGAAATGAGTGTAACATTTTCCAAGTGAAAATGGAAATCTTTTTCTGAAGTGATTTGTTCCACAGGAACTTATAAGTCGGGAAATTACTTGATGAAGTTGTGATAGCCCGGTATGCTGATTTAAAGGAGAAATTGCCTGATGGATCCGGTTCCCATATAATCCTGTCTTCTCTTTCCTCTACTAGTTCTGCATTTTGAAGGAATAGAAGAGTATCATTTTCTAGGAATGGAGAAATCAGTGCTAATATATCGGCTTTGTTCCTAATAAATTCTGAAACAGTACAGTGCTGCAATGCAGCAGTTATATGGTTAGGAACATAGTTAAGGAGGGGTCCATTCATGCACCAATTAGCAGTCCATATGTTACAGGTACCTTTACCATGAATGATGAAAGAGTTTTGTTCTGTAAAAATGTTTACTGAGCAAATTCTTTTCCAGGTTACAGATTTCCTATGAGATTCAGGTAGAGACCACAACAATTTAGCCCATAAGGTGGTACCTAACTGACTTTTCCACCACAATTTATGGGAGAAAACATCCTGTATAGCTCGGATTGATCTAAACCCCAAACCACTTTGTGAGATTGGTGTAGCTAGATAAGCCCATTTTTTCCATACTTTGTTTCTTTTTCCTTCTGACTCACCCCAGAAGAACCTAGCCAATCTTTTCTCAAAAGTTTTGATTATGATTTTATGGGTTTAGTTACAGACCATAAGTGATGTGGCATTGAGTACAGACAGGATTGAATTAGGGTAAGTTTCCCACCTGAGCTAAGCCACTGATTTTTTCAATTTTGCAATTTCCTATCCAACTTTTCCATGAGAGGTTGATAATACCTATTCAATGTTCTACCTTTGAATATAGGACAACCAAGGTACTGGAAAGGGAAGGAGCCCTGTTTCATTTTTAGGACCATCCTAATCTGATTTAATTTGGTAATTGATGCCCTTTTACTAATGTAAAAATCAGATTTATGGAAATTAAATATTTGTCCCGAAGTGTATTCAAAGGTATCTAGGAAAGCCTTAATCCTAATAAGATTGGATTTGGAAGCTTGCATAAAAATGATAGTATCATCAGCGTACATAAGGTGAGTAGCTGCTGGGATTGGAGATGGTAGCTGGTAATACGAGAGCTTATTGTTGTGGAAAATAAAAGATAGACTCCTAGAGAAAGCTTCCGAGAAAATGTTAAAGAGAAAAGGAGAGAGGGGGTCACCTTGCTTAATTCCTCGTGTGGCCTTGAAAAAGGCCACTAGATTGCCATTAATAAGTATTGAAAAATAAGCTTGGGAGAGATTAGACATAACATCATTTAGAAATTTACCATCAAAACCAAACTTCACCAGAACGTTCCTAAGAAAATGCCAATTAACTCTATCAAATGCTTTCTGTAAATCTAATTTCAAAATGCAGTTAGGGACTCTAGCCTTCTTATCAAGAAATCCAATCATTTCCTGAAGGTAAATAATATTGTCCGAGATATCCCTATTTTTCATGAAAGCCGATTGATTTGTAGAGATCAATTTATCCATATGAGGTCTTAGTCTTTCCATTAAAACTTTGGAGCAGATCTTATTAAGGACATTCGATAAACTAATAGGCCTGAAATCATCAAATGAACATGGAGTAGTCTTTTTGGGTATTAAGGTAATCCAGGTACTGGATATTCCCCTGGGCAAGACAGAGCCATTAATAAAATCATTAACTGCCTTAATAAGGTTGTTTTTTATGATGGACCAGCACTTAGAATAAAATTTGCTTGAAAAACCATCTGGTCCCGGACTACTATTCTTACTTAAACCCTTAATTACTGCCTCTACTTCAGTTTCAGAGGCTGGTTTAGACATTTCAAAGTTATCCTGAGCAGAGATGACATTCGGTATTTGGCTCAGAAAATGTGGATAATAGGTATCATTTGGCATTTGATTAGGTTCATTTAACAAGTCAGTGTAATAGGAGATGGCTTCCTTATGGATATCTGCTTGAGAACTCAGCCATTGACCTTCTCTATTTTTAATTTTTGATATTTGTAATCTGCAATTTTTCTCCTGTACCACTTTGTGAAAGAATTGAGTGTTGTTATCTCCTAACCTATGCCATTTCAACTTAGCTTTCTGTTTCCAAAACTTTTCCTTTTCTTTTTGAGCTCTCAACAGTAAAGCTTTTTCTCATTTAGTTTGATGAGTTCAGCATCCGAAGGATTAAAATCAAAAATTGATTCCTGAATTCTAAGGGATTCTTCAGCATTTAAAACATTAGTGTCTATGTTCCCAAAGCATTCTCTATTCCAAATTTTTATCTCCCTTTTCAGTCTGGGCAGTTTAAGAAAAAAACCAAGTAAGCCAGTCTCAGCAATTTGTTTTTCCCAATTAATCTTAATTAGAGTGATGAAGTCCGGCCGGTTAAACCATACATTTAGGAATCTAAATGGTTTTGGGCTGAGAATAGTCAAATTAGAAATTTGGAGGAGGAGAGGAGAGTGGTCAGAAGTTTGCCTATTCAAGATTTGGATAGAGGAAGAAGGAAACTTATAGTTCTATGAAATAGTGCATAAGCCTTTATCTAGTCTTTTTGAGGTTGGATTCCTAAGTCTTGAGTTACACCAGGTGAAAAGGTTACCTACCGTATTGATTTCCTGGACACCCGAGCTATATATCCATGTATTAAAGTCTCTAATGCTGCCTAAGGAGGGTGAACCATGGCCTTTATATTCTGTGAGGGAGGTGATAGTGTTGAAGTCTCCTATAAAAATAGTATCACCTGTAGTAATTGGTGCCAAATCTTTCCACAGAGTCTTCCTACCTTCCCTATTCCTAAGTGCATATATGAAAACAACATCCATTTGTAAGTTGATGGATTGGTGAGCTATACTAACATGTAAAAACTGCTCATGAAAGGAAAGTAGTGTAACTGTAACCAAATTAGTCCACATAAGCCAGATTTTACCGTTATACAAAGTCAGACCATTAGAAAAGTTAAGTTTATCCATATAAAGTTGGAGTTTTGAGTTGTCATGCATTGATTCAATTATGCACAGCATTTGAATCTTTTTAAGCTTGACAAGATTAATTAGCCTAAGCATTGAAGATTCCATACCCCTAATGCTCCACACTAAAAAGTTGATTGAGGGAGGACCTGTCATTGCTCACTAGATTTATGACTTTTGGTGGATGACCTAAGCATCATTTTATTAATCTGACTGAAGTAGTTAATTTTTTTACCTTTGGCCTTACCTTGCAGTGGATCCTGACCCTGAGTAGGGGATAAGGCAGTACTGGTCTGTTGATTAAAATTGACCTCTTGATCAGTAGCATGTTCCTCCGGTTCGTCCTGCAAAACAGAGAACCTATTTTCCATTCTTCCTTGTGAAGAAAGAGTTACATTATTGTGTCTTTTCAGACTCGAGGGAAGTGTCCCCACCTGGATATCATCTATGGCATATGCCCTTGGAGTAAAATTAAGTAGGGCTGAATCATTTAACAGCCTTGGATAGAGAGTTATCTATGATATCATGTGTTTTGGGACTAGGACGGTTTTCAGGCGAAGTAGCCCTATCAGTTCCAGGGGCACTAATAATCCCTAAGGGGGGGGGGGCTGGATTGAAAGTTAGGAGTGGGGGATGGAATAACTCCATTACTAGATACCTTATCATTAACAGTAATGATGGGATCAACCTGATCGTTTAGGGAGATCAAAGGAGGTGTATCAAACTTTTTTCCAGTTGCCTGCCACATGGGCTGATTTTGAATTTTGTTGTCATCCTCTGGTCTAGCATTTAGGTTAGGAGGGAAGGCTCTACATTGAACTTTGGAGTGGCCTAATTTGGCACAATGGTCACAGTATAGAGGGATGTCCTCATACTCGATTGGATATTTCTTATTATTTGTTACTGAGCCCAAATGAATATGATTACACAGAGGCTTTTGGAGATCAATCTCGACACATAGTTTAATAGCTGAAGGTCTTGTGAGCATATCTGTAGCTAGATCATTTTTAATAAAACAACCTATACTATTACCAATAGACTCTATTGAAGCTGAATTGTAATAATATAGTGGAACTTCCCTAATTGTGCACCACACCGGGACAATGGGTAATTCTTTGTGCGTTGAGAACTCTGGAGTCCATTTCAACATCTTGAGGAGGATTTCGTTGAAGTTCCACACTCCTTTCATCCAGCATCGTTGGTAATCGTTGAGTAGTTCGAACCTGATGAGCACATGTTTATAATCCAAAGAACCTAGTTGGTATTTACATGTGAAGCCCATGGTTTTGAAGGATTGTTCCAGTTGTTCCATTGAACATCTCCCCTTTGTGAATTTACCGACTAGGGCATTTGCGTAATGGGATGACAGCTTAGCTATTTGGTCATCTGAGTATAAACAGGCAACATCACCTAAGTGTTGGGATTTGGGGATAAGCTCAGGATTGTTAGGCAACACTTTTGATAACGGAGGGGATTTACTCTGTAGGGCGGCGGCGAAGGATAGAGAAGGAGGAGGTTGGTTAGCATTGTTAGTTTCCTGTGCGGCCAGAGTTTGGGAAGCCGTCATCGTTGAGACCATTAGCGGCGGACTAGCCGTTAGCGGCGGACTAGCCGTTACCGGCGGACTAGCCGTTACCGGCGGAGTTAGCCTAATCCGACGATTGTTACCGAGGAATTGAAAACGTTCAGGAGGAAGAAGGAAGGAGGGTTAAGGGAGAGGTAAAAATCGCACACAGTATCGCACCTAATTCGCACACAATCGAAATAAGCATTCTAGTTATACACATAAGATGATATTATTGTTTATATATTTATTCAAATATGTGGTCAAAATTTAATAGTGTTAATTGTTAAATAATTAGTGTCCATAATTATGATGGAGAGTGAGCAGTAGAATACACATTTTGATGACCAGTGAAAAATATATTAGAAGATGCAATAAAGAGTTTTGCAATGATGATTGCCAACTCTTATAATAATAACATGGCAGAAATGTTCTTCCAATTTAGTTATGATAGGAGTCTGTACCTTTTTTTAAAAAAATAATGAGCACCCTAAGGTGGGGGATTTATATTAGGTTCCCCAGGCCTTTTGAACAACCGCAAAAGCAATTTTTACATCCAGAGTTTGATTCGTGTCCATTGAGGCAGCATCGTTGCCTCCAAAAGTCCTAAAAACTAACTATAATTACGGATGACTATACAACGAAGATCCTAGCTGTTTTGTAGTTGCAATCCAAAGGGGAGAATCTCCACCCCTCGTGTTAATTCTTTCCTTTGGCCAGGCAACCACAAGGAATTCCAAAAGAGAACTTGAATCTTTCGGAGATCAGAGAAAAAGAGAACTTAGAGCTGAATAGTACTAGCAGCATCTAGGCTGTGGTGTAAAAGTCACAAAATGTGATGAAGTTCTTGTACAGGTTTGCTGCAAGGCTGTGAGCATCTACTTCGATGTAAAATGGTTCCGCAGGAGTACAGTTCATGTGGTGTACAGATCTGCATAAAAATGTAATAACAATCAGCAGTATCATGTCCTTTGAAAGCCCTATTTTATACTTCTAATATGAGGAACCTGCTGCATATCCAAGGAAATGAGTCCCCTAATCTGTGGTGGCAAATTATGCAGGTTAAGAGGCTGGTTATGAGAAGAATGATGTTTCGCAATTGCATTCGCCACAGAGTTACACTCTCTGTATATGTGTCTTAGATCAGCTCCCTGTAGTAACTTATTGATCTTGTAAGCCAAATTGAAATAGTTCCAATTTGCTGAGTATGGATTTAGAATCATTTTAATGGCAGAGAGTGAGTCCGATTCAATTGTTAAGGGGTTGTGTCTGTGTGGAAAAGCATGGCAAGCAACCAGAATGGCTTGAAGCTCAGCATGGAGAGGGGACTCTGCCTCAATAGAGACGGACTTAACTAGGAGAGGGCTTCCCGTACTATCCCTAACAATAATCCCAGCAGCAGACGTATGAGGAAACCAAGATGCATCAGTATTCATTTTTATGGAATTAACCATAGGCTTTTCCCACCAGACTGAGCACAGGTTTGGCTTGGGAGGAGGTCTGAGAGGAGGAAAAATATATCTAAGGGTCAAAGGGATTACAGTAGAATGGTTCATCTTAGCAGGATAAGAGTATAATGAGAGTTTGACTAGCTCAGATATCTCTTTACATATTAGATCAGCAGAGAATGGAACCTGGTCAAATAAATATCTATTCCTAGCCTTCCAAAGCCCCTAACAAATAAGAGAGGGAAGCATTTTACAGATCAGTTGCATGCTCTTGGTTAAATCTGGGCAGTACCAACAGGAGTAAAATCTTTGAGACAGAGATTGGTGCTCAGAGAAATCAAGGTCTATTAGAGAAGTCATTTTACTCCATATCGATTTTGCCAGTGTACAGGAAATAAAGAAGTGATCAACAGAATCAGAGTGGCAACACACAATCAGGAGTCTGTACCTTTACGCTAGAGAAATTCACTGAGTTTTGATTAAATTATTTTATAATTACAAAGTGTTGGGAAAAGCGATATTTCTATATACTTATGGAAAGACGTAGTTTAATTAGAATAATAAAAGGTAAAATATCTAAGTTACAATATTAAAAATTTATTATACAACATGCAGTAGTAATAAAGTTTATAATCCGATTCATGCAATTCAAAAATTTTATTTTCATTTCTTCTAATTTACATTTTAAACCTTGATCTTTTCATGACTTATGAAAAGACTGACTTTCAAGAGACGGACTCTATAATAATTATGTAACTAATACGGTAATTAGATATGCATTTTTATTTATTGCAGTGATGTTCTTATAACTTTAATTTTTTCAAATGTATAAATAATTACAATTTAATCATAAAAATTATTAAAATGAATTTTTTTATGATTCATCTAATCGTTAATTAGCATAATAGGAGACTTTGTCAAATTTTTATTTATAATTTTACGCAAAGTCGGCGCATTAATTACCTCAAAAACCCTCAAATGAAAGTGACTAAAGGCATAAACGCCTTTAAGAGGAAGAAAAAAAAGGCATGAATGAGACATCAGTTAAATAATATGTAAATAAATATTATTTTTAATTTAAAGATATAAGAGCAATAGGTAACTTTGATTTGGGGAGAGTGGCACCATTTTTCTGAATTCTAAATTCATTTAGTCCAAAGTAAGAGTCACATTTCATTAACAAGTAGAGTGGAAATTTCTGGGCGGGTAATGCTCCATTTGTTTCACTATGTTTGGAATTATAGTTTTACGTATTTAATTTTTATAAGTTAAAATATGTGGAAGAAATTGATTGAATAGAGTAAAAAAGTTTAATAAGTGATTGAGAATAATGTACATTTTATCATAAAAGAAAAAATGATAAATTTAAGAAAATATACAAATATGCTAAGTATGTCAAAATTTCAAAAAAAAACAGAGAAAGTATTTTTCTCCACTCTGTAGTCCACTCTCTCAGCATCACATCCTTTATTCAACAAATCAATCATTTTATATTAATTCACCAGGAAAAGATACCATGGCCTTTATTTTTATTTTAAATTTTTTTTATTATAATAAATTAAAATAGTAATAATAAATTTATCTTGAAAATTGTGAAAATTGACGTGAATTTTGAAGGATGATGCAAGGAATTTCTTTTGGATATTCATAACACCGGAGATCAGTCTAATGTCCCATGTCATCTCTATTATACCTGCAGGATAAAATCCCGAGAAGTGCTTGGGATTTTCATTCGATGCTTAAATTAGTATATGAATGATGTATATGTAATTTTTGGAAAAGATGCATTACCTGTTCTTCTGCATGGATCAACTATTTATTCTTGATGTGTTTCGCAAACCTTGCAAATCTTGAACCATGTTCTTAGATCATAGCTTTAGTGCCAAGGTTATAGGTAAGGACCTTCTCTTCTTCTAGGTTCTCCTAGGATGGCTCACTCTAGGCGAGGTGTTTCTATTAGCGAGGTGTTGCTATGATCGGGGTTACCTCTCTTCTCTTGCCAACCGTCCTTTACTTGGTTTACAGAACCGTCCTTTACTTGGTTCACAAGACTCGAGGTATTGTCATTATTTCAAACTTCGCGTGGTTAAAGGAGGTGTATACCATAAGCCCCCCTAGCAACAAAGTGACATAGGAGTGTAGTGTTTGTGTTTGATTATGAGCATATCATAAAATTTAATACAGTAATTAAGCACGAAACTTCGTGGGACTTTCCATAAATAATTTACTCGTACTGGTAGCTAATCGTTACTGGCACTTTTAACGAATGCCAGTTCCTTTAACCTACTTGTGTAACTTGTGTGAGTTAAAAAGGTGCGCTTTTTGAGGCACTATTTCTGATGCGAGAATTATAAAAAGTAACTATTGTGATTTTGTGGGGCGTACCTGATGTAACATCGCTATCACTGTTTTTTTTTTCCGAACGAGTTTATTCTTAAAGCTTTTAGGTTTTCAAGGTACCTTCCTTTGTTGTTTTCCTTTGATCAAATATGGTGATTGTTTGACAAGAGTCATCGTCTTCTGTAACCCGATCTAATTCGGGCCTTGATGGGGTAGCACCGTGGAGGAGTGTGTAGCTGAAAATAAAGCTACTCCCTCCGTCCCAGACTAACCTTCACATAATCTTTTTCACGGTATTCAAGAAATATGTTTGACTGCTAATATGTTTAACTACGTACAAAAAAGGAAAATAAAAATTTGACATATAAAAACTACTTACTACGACAAATCCAACAATATCACATACGATATATTTTTGTTCATATATTTATTCAAATATATGGTCAAAGTTTGACATTGTTGACTGCTAAATAGTAAGTGTGCAGCTTAGTTTGGGACAGAGAGAGTATAGAAAGCAAAGATGAAGAAGATAGTACTGTAGATGATAACTCTTTGTCACACTTGATGGATTGTCATCCTTCTCTCAATACGGTCGATATTATATTGCCAAGGCAGGGGAAAGGGTACGGTGCCCCCCTTCAGGATATTTTAGTGCTTATGAATATCATTTCCTGCATGGGTCAGTATTACCTATCTCAGAGTTTGTCAGGATTTTCTTGTAAAGATATAGTGTAGCTCTTACCCCAACTTCATCCTCGATGTTTGGTTGTGTTAAAAGGATATATAGAATTGTGCAAAGATGCTAACAAAGGTTTAGATATTTATACGTTTCTTAAATTTTATAAGTAGAGTAGTGCTAGTTTCGTAGGTGTGTATACATTTTACCATGTCCTTCCTAATGTCCAGCTTGTACGCAAGTTTCCTAGAAATTGTGGTTGCTGGAAAAATAAGTATTTCTTTGTTAAGGAAAGAGAGGTATGCCCATTCCTCCCTGGAACTATTTTGTTACGTTTGAACCTCAGACTAAGGGCAGGGGCAATGGTAGAGACCTTCAGTGGTCTTTTACCAATTAAATATATTATTTCTATCATTCTCTCTCTTTCACCTTATCTTAAGAGACCGTTGACCCTTTTTTTTCTTCACAATGGCAAGAGACCACTCTTTATTATTCATGGACCCCACTTAATTTTCTTTATCCTACTCATCAATTTTACCATTAATTTTATTTTAATTAAAATTTGTCCACCCAAAATAAGTTGAATGTGAAATTTAATAATGTGTTTTAATATTTAAAACATAATTTCATTTTTTTCAAAATATGTTAAATAATTTGTTTTTCTCGTTCTTGTCAATATCATCCTTCGGTGTAAAAAAATAAAATTAATTTCATTTTTAAAAGAAATTATTACAACGAAATTGAAGAAAAAATAAACAATACGAGAACTTCATTTTTTTTTAAATTATATAAAAAATATTAAAATTGCAAAAACCAATTATAACAACTAGAAAAATTACATAAAATACTGAAATAATAAAATATTAATGTAGTCCGACCAATTATTACAATTTAAAAATCAAAATATTGTTTTAATCTGACCAATTATTACAAATAGAAAAATGAAATATTGATCTTGTCTGACCAATTATTAATACAGAAAATAAGTTAAAAATTAAAAAAAGAAAAGAAAACATGGATGGCGAAACCATATCGACATCTTAATTTTGACCACCCAAATAACGGTAAAGATGTTCCGTAAGGTCGTTTTTCAATTGGTCATGTATAGCCGTGATGTGCACTTTCCTCCAATTTTGCCTAAATATCGGTAGATCAGCTTGCCGCTCGACGTTATAATGCCAATGAGAGTCGTCGATTTGGTCATAATCACCTGGCTGAACCTGCAACCCATACGTATTTCTTTCATCTCCGACTATCATTTGTGCAGAATGATACAAGCTATCACAATATTGCCCAACATTTCGACATTCCAGTATCGGGCTGGTTTACGAATCACGGAGTACCTGGCTTGTAAAATACCGAAAGCACGTTCGACGTCTTTCCGGTAACTTTCTCGACGCTTTGTGAAGAGTTATTTCTTGGGGTCATTTGGAGCTATATATGCTGGCATAAGGTTGCCCACTTAGGATAGATTCCATTAGTAAGATAGTACTCTTGATCGTAGCTGCGACCATTGACTTCATAAGGAAAAAGTGGAGCCCTCACTTCACATACATCATCAAAAAAGGTGACTTGTCTAGGACGTTGATACCATTATTTGACCCAGCCATACCAAAAAATGCATGCCAAATTCATGTATCGTATGAGGCGACTGCTTCCAAAATAATTGAGGCGTGTCCACTCCTACCCTGAAATTGACCTTTCCAACCCACATGATAGTTTTTCCATTCCCAATACATACAATCAATACTTCCAAGTGTACATGGAAATCCACGTTCACGAGATACATGCATCGGATGACCAATATCCTCCTGATTTGTTGGTCTGAGGTATGTTGGACGGTATATGGAAATAATTGTATTCACAAAATGAGACACAGCTTCTCTAACCGTCATTTTTTTCCATCTGTAAGTATTTATCCAGTTGGTCACATCCACAACCATATGCCAAATGGCGCATTGCGACCGTGCACTTGTGGAGTGGCGAAAATCCATGATAATCAGTTGCATCAGGCCTTTTTCTGAAATAGGGATCGTGGTTGGTGACATCTTCCAGTATACGTTCGAATACATTTTTCCGCATACGAAACCTTTGACGAAAATGTTGATCATCGTACATTCTTTTAGGAGGTAGAGCAAAATATTGCCCCTGGAGTACTTCCTGTGCTCGAACACGGTCTCTTTTGATATAATTTTTAGTTTTCTTTGGTAAGGTTAGAGAAGTTTGAGCACTCTCATCCTCAATGGTTGCGTACCATTGTGTAGCAATTTCTGGCAAATTCAAGACAAAGTTAATCGTCTTAGGATCGGTATTGGGTAGAAAACTGGGAATATCATAGGTTGATGGTTTTGATGATTTTCCAAAGTGAAACTCATCATCGTTGTTAGAGGTTAGAGGAAGACATGGTTCTGTAGAAGAAGGAAAATTGAGTTGATAGGAATTTAGGGTTGGAATGAAAGGTAAACAAATGGCCCCTTTATATAGAGAACCATAGAATGTGAAAACCCCATTAATTTTGTTTACTAGAATCTTTGAAATGATGAATTGAACTCATGTGAATAGATGAGACGTATCCATGACAACCCCATTAATTTTGTCTAGCGGAGTCTTTGAAATGCTGAATTGAACCCATGTGAATAGATGGGACGTGCCATGACAACCCCATTAATTTTTTCTAGCGAAATATTTGAAATAATGAAAACCAATTAAAATGAAAACCAATGACAAATATATGGTCTAGTATGACCAATTATTACAAACAAACTATTACAATCAATTTCCACCGTAGACTATCCCCATTAATTTATCTCGTAGTGCATCCTCTGCTGCGGATAACTCTCCATTTTGA
Organism: Rubia yunnanensis; assembly: GCA_037428765.1. NCBI lineage: Eukaryota > Viridiplantae > Streptophyta > Magnoliopsida > Gentianales > Rubiaceae > Rubia > Rubia yunnanensis. Next base: position 112,090,239 of record CM075061.1, on the reverse strand, counting down.
ATCAAAGTGTCAAGGAGTTTAGTGTTAACTATCATCTTATCGCATTTCGATTGTATTCGGATGAACTCCCGTTGCGCTATGTTGTACTCCATTTTAGCTCTTTCATTCTCCGCAACCATTTTAGCCTTTTGAGTAGCTGCTTCGATTGCGGCCACACACTACATTCTTTGTGATTCTTTTGATTGTTCATCATCTGTTTTTCTTTCCCCTGCCTTGCATTTTGCGGCTTTCACACCAATAGGCCTAGATGGATATTGCATAGCTTGAGCATCATTGTTACTACGGGGCATTGATGGCACCCAGGGTGAATATTCCTCTCCATCAGCTTCCATTGGGCATATTGTGCCATAAATTTAGGGTTCTTCCTCCAATAGTCATAGCAATAGAAGAATAAAAACCGTTTCCCGTCATTTTCATCTGCAAACAAGTTCATGGCCCATGACTTCATATCTCCTTGGCGAGAGCCACTCGCACCCCGACTGAAGTGACATGCGGCTTTACTTTCACATCCCACATATTTACCGATATTGTGAGCCATTTTTTGACCACTGACACTTGCACGACTTAATTGACTGGTTGTATTTTGCATAATGATTCACATCGCACATAATTTTAGACCAAAACACACCAGCATTATGACCCGTACCCACCACATAGTCGGTGGAATGCTCGAACCATGCGCCACATAGAGCTTTATCATCATCTACACTCCATTTGTCCCGGATACCTTTCTTCTTTGCAACCTTACTTCCGGACACTATTGCAATTTCATCACTTTCTTCACCTACATTATTTTCTAAACGAATAAATCATTTTTTCAAAGCAAAACAAATGTCAAACATATGCTAATTTTTAAAATATGTTTATGAAATTTTAAAATACATGAACATATTAAATTATTTACTTGATTCTTCAAATAATATACTAGATTGCATGTTAAAATGCGTATACTAAATGCATATACTGGCTACGTATATTTTGCATGTTCAAATATACTAATTTTAAAATATAACAAAGGGAAATGAAGGCAACATAAATTGATTATAAACTAGAACTTCATAATTAAAATAAAATACATTAAAATAGGGCTTACCATCCGTAACATCATGACTTCCATATTGTCGCTCATCTTCACCGCCAAAATTTTGACCTGGTGAACCCCGACCTCCTTGGCTTAAAAAGGCTCCCAATTCGTTTATAGCATCAAGATACGGAGAATGAAAGCTTTGACCATATAAATTAGGGTACAAATTTTGCGATTGGGTGTTCGCATTTTGGGAAGAGTAGCTCGGGTAAGGAGGGTTCGTGTATGCATTTTGGGAATAGTGGTATTAATTTTGAAAATTCATGTATGAATGATGAGAATTCATATAGAAGTGGGGAGGGATGTTTGGAGAATTTTCACTAAATTCCAAATTTGAAAATGGGCGATAATTCGGAATTTGCGAAGAATTTTCCAAATTGAAAGAAATTGGAATTACCTTATCTTTGCCTTTCGACGTTCTTCGTGGATCCATCACAAAATATGGATTACAATGTAGAAGATGAATTAGTGAGGTAGAAGTATTGAAATTGGAAGTGGTGTGATGAAATGAGTTGAAATCATCCATATTTATAGGTATAAAAGTGGGGGAAGATGGAATAAAAAATTTTAAATTGAAATTCTGAAAAAATAATAAAATTTGGAAAAATTTTCAAAAAATTACCATTGGGTCACGTATCGCCATCAGAATGGGACACATATCCCATTTAAAAAACTGACATTAATAGCCTTTGCAAGGGACACGTGTCACCTTGTGATTGGTCCATGTGTCCCCTGATTTAAATTTAACCACTCGTTCATATACTAGCCGTTACGGACACGTGCCCCAATCCCTAGGTGACACGTGTCCGTATAAGAAAATTTTAAAAAATAGATAGAATTAAGTGGGACACGTGGCCCACTCAGAGGGCGACATGTGTCCCATGTGGATACAGAAAAATTGACCGCTGTTCAGCGGCCCCATAGCATGCAAATGGGTTAGATTTTTGCCTCCACATGTGGCCTCCAATTTGGTCTCTTAGCATGAGCCAAATGAGCGGTCTCTTATTGAGAGACCGCTCTAGAGACCACCACTATAGTGATTTTCGGTCTCTAGAGCGATCTTTTAATTTTAAGAGACTACCACTGCCCATGCCCTAAGGTAGGAAGATTCACTAAAGAGAGTCAGCCAGTTAGGGAAATGTTACATTATGTTGTGGAGATAAAACTTCCTCATGGAAAGCAAGGTTGTTATTACTATAATCGTCCTACGATTGATGTTTTACAATTTCTTTGTTCGTTGCTTGATTTCTCATATGCTCTAAGGGATGACTTTATCATATGCCCATGATGCCAAATTTGATCTTCCCTGAACAATCAACTTTTGTTAAGAGTAGAGAGCTGGTAAATGTGTTGCTAATGCAGGAGTTAACTAGTTTTCTAAATAATAAACGTGGATGTAATATTTTTTTCCCAAAATTGATATGATGAAGGCATCTTATAGAGTATGTCATAGTCATTTGAGAATTCAGTTATACTAAAAATAGGTTTTCATAATCATATGGGTAACATTGGTGCATCTAAATTCTCAGTCCTTGTTAATGTTAAAAATATTTGGTTTCTTCAATGCGTCTAGAGGTATTAAGCAAGGGGATCCCTTATTCCCCTTTTGGGATCCCTTATTTCCTTTTTTGTTGCAATTTTTTTTTCTAGAAAGCTAAAGATAGTGTACTCTTCACCAAGGATTGACTATTTTAAAATGTCACATACTGCACAAAAAATTACACATTTAAACTATGCTAATGATACATTGATTTTTCTTAAAGCTAAAGGGATTTTCTGATTGCGTATGATGCTGCCACTGGACAAAATAAATCTAGAAAAATCAACTTTCTATTTGTCAAAACAAGCAACAACATCTACTAGTAATATGGTGACTCGATTATTTGGGATTAGAGCTGATCATTTTTCATTTCTTTATTTGAGTTGTCATATTTATATTGGAAGAACAAAGCATGTTTGCTTTCAGTCAATATTGGATAAATTAGGTACTAAACTAACATCATGGCAGATTAATGGCTGAATGTGGCAGACTAATTTTGATTATTCATGTACTCTCTATAATGCCTTTACATAATTTAACTGCATAAAGTCAACAAAAAGGTGTTATGGAGAAATTACATGTTCTATTCTCTAAGTTCTTATGGGGCTCACTAGAATATGATTAAAACAAGGTTTGGAGATCCTCGACTAATGTCAGTTACCCACTAATAGAAAATTTCTTGGGTGTTAAAGACTTACATGTTACAGTTCAGAGTTTTTCCACCAAATTTTGGTGGAAATTACAGAAAAATGAAAGTATATGGTCCAGTTTTATGTGGTCTTTGCCTAACCATTTAAAAGTTTCTATAACCTGGCGCAAAATCAAGGAGGCGGATGACATAGCTACACAACATACAACCATACAAGTAGGGAAAGATGAGATTTCTTTTTGGTATTCTAACTGGCTAGTTGGGGGCATTAGTTGATAAATGGAATGAAAATCTTGATATTCCCCAACCTGAACTAACAATGACTGATTTATTTTAGAATCAAGCGTAGTATGTACAAAATTTTCAAACTGGTTTTCATTATGATATTCTTGAAAAAGATTTTTAATCTGGACTATGATGTTTTTAATCAAGCGCGATATGTACAAAAAGTTGCAAAAGATTTCCCCATCTTTGACAATTACTCTGATGTTTTAATCTGGACGCCTGAAACCAATGGAACGTTCTCTTTGTCCTTTGCCTATGAGATCCTAAAACCAAAGAAAACATAAATCCTATGTTTCAAACACATGTGGTCAAAATGTTTGCCAAAGAAAATGTGTTTCTTTACTTGGAGGTTACTAAATAGGTTGGTTCCAGTTACCTTCTAAATGTTGTTTATGTAATGCCTATTGTGAAGATCCACACCATGCTTTCAATGACCATCCTATTGCTAATTTGATTTAGAAAAAAACGAATTCTATCTTTAATATACAACAAAGCCAGTGTCAAAATTCATAAGGTAGGTTTTACTATTATTTGAATACTGATGATCTCCTTTAGATTTAGACTTTCTTTGCTAGATTTTGCATACTGTTTGGATCACTTGGTGTTCAAAAGTTTATTTTCTTTGGATAATACTAAACCTGATGCACACAAATAGGGATGGCAATGGGGCAGGGAGAATACGGATTATGGTTTCTCCATACCCTTGCCTACATAAAATTTTCATAGCCACACCTGTCTTATCACCCATGGTGGGTACAACATTAAAATCCAACTCCACTCTATCGGGTATTATCTAAAATCCAACCCACCACATCACCCACTTGGGTCTCCATACCCACTTCAAATCCCTTTTACTCAACCCATCTGTATCCCTAAAAACACCTAAAATTTTGCTTTAAAATATTTAATTTAATATTTTAATTTCATAATGTTTACATAAAAATATTATAAGTAAAACATGTGCATTATGATTAAATAATAATATTTATATAATAAATGGAAAAAAATGCAAACATGACCTTATTAAATTGACTGAGTGCAGATATAACCCCATAATATCTGAAAGTGCCAATCTAATCCTAAATTTTTGTAAAATAGTGCAATTATACCCATTTTACTCAATTCCGGCGTTGACTCAATAAAGTCACCGGTTGACCAAATATGAAAAAACAAAATTACCCCTGGACTCAAAAGTACAATTGTAATGCCGATTCTCTCCCCAGACTTCTTCTTCTTCATCTTCAAACACATCCATGGCCACCACCTACCACTGCTCTGCCATTTCATTGTGCCGCCATTTCGTCGATGCCCACCACCTCTGCCTAGAAACATTCGCCGCTGTCGCTCCCCCTCATTTGCCGATGCCCTCCACCTCTCTCTCTCGCTACGCTTCACCGCGAACCTAGCCCCCGCTACCTCTCCCCCTTATCTCTTGCCCCTGACACACTTAGCCCCCACCACACCTCTCCGCCGCGGGCCACCTCTGCCCAGACATGACTCAACCCTAGCCTTGCTCAACCCTTTTTCTTCCGCCACCTCTCTCTCCCAAAACCCTTCTACACCATAAACCCTCCCTCGCTGCCTCTCTCTCTCTCTCTCCTGATCTTCCATTTCTCCGCAGCCTCCCTCTCCTGTCTTCGGCCGTTCTTGGTGGCCGGTGATAGTACATAAATTGTACCACAAGCTAAAATAATGAATAGTCATATAATATAAACAATTGGGCAAAGTTGGCCGAATAAGGTTGAAGGGTAATCCAATAAAAACCCTAAGGTTGAAAGAGTATATATACTCAGGTATGCCTCATATTATGATTAGACTCAATTATTCCTCATTACACATATTTGGGTTTACGTTACTATCGGAGACTCCCCCGGAATTTTGTTTTGCAGGTCACGGTGAAGAAATTGATGGTGCTGCATAATTGAGTTTCATGTACCATTAAATGGCACGCCCGATTGGACCCAAGAGAAGTCAGTTCCCTTCACCGCTAACCTTGTAATCTATTCCGTGCAAATTCTCCTCCAGATAGATCCCCTTTTTCCGGTCAAAAAGGACCATAATGATGGTGGATCCATTTTCCAAAAAAGTTCTGGTCAAAATGGACACACAGATCCCATATTTTAACAAAAATCCAGAGCATCCTCACAGTTTATGTTGATGGGATTGAACAAGTTTCAACACACAATATTGTCGGTGGACATAACATTGTTGTCGGAGACCCAAATCTCACCTCATGGCCAGTTCTTTGTGTTTTCCGGTAAGTCCGAACCTTGCCATGGCACTACGCGAGCGATTCCAGTGAAAATCTATGCAAAAGGGGAGTTGGTCCCTCTAGCGCGTTAGATTCCCGGGCCAAGAAGGAGGAAAAAGACCCAGCGCGTGGTCCCATGCGCGATGGCTTAAACAATTTATGCTGTTAGCGCGTGACTGCACGGGTTTGACGAACTTTCGTCCCTGTCCTTGAGGCAGACCAGAAAAGTCTCACCTTATCCTGGCGACGTTGGCTTCGATCGCAGCGGCGGTGGCCTCAAAATTCCTGTGCTGGTGACCTATGAACGCCGTGGTGATCCTCTTCGACTGGTGGTCTCTTAAGCGGTGTTGCCTTCAACGTGGTGGTCCTCCGACGACTCCGCCGGAGGCCCTTAGCTCATCTCCATCGGCCTAGAGATAGCCGAAGTTCCCCCTTTAGATCGCCGTAAGCCTCTCGCCGCCTCTCAACCGAGCTGGTACCCTCGCCGAGTGTGCTGAGTTAACTCACCGAGTTTGTTAGTACGCTGTCGAGCTCGCCGCTAAACAACGTCCCCACAGACGGCGCCAGTTCAAATTCATTGGTCGGAGGCCGCTCAAAATCCCACTGTTGGTGGAGCTTCGATCCTGGAGGTGCCTGTTTGGAGGTGGTGCCCGTTCACTGGTGGTGCTCGTTCGCTGGTGGTGCCCGTTTCTTGGTGGTGGTGCTTCAAATCTGGTGACTTCGAATTGGCCTCTGGCCGTGTAGGCTTCCAAATCGGTCAGAGTTGGTGGCTTCCAAATCGGTCAGAGTTGGTGGCTTTGAATTGGCCTCCGGTTGGTAGTGGTTTGACTAGCGCGCACTTTGAATGGTGGTTGTGGGAGTCTGTCGTCGTACATCTCAAAAATAGTATTTATATTTTCATATTATGGCTAACTATTAAATAGTAGGTAATGGTAAGACGTGGTCGTCTATGAGGAAAAAAAAGTTTTATTGAGTGTTAAATGTAAATAAAAAACACATGCAAATATCACTCTGAGTGTGTGGTAACAAAGTGTGGGGTTTTGATTTTGAAAAACACTACAACTACTTACAACTACTAAATTAATAACTCAGTAGAAAGCGTGATGTAAATACGATCACAAGTAGCACAAATGATGTAACTAAGATTATAACGAGTCTTGGACGCAATTGGTTTACATTTCTAGTCATCCTTTGATCATCAATTTATAATCCTATTTTTTATGCATTAATCACATATTGTGGACAACTTATCAACACCTTTTGAGTGTTGATATTTCTCACATCTCCTTTGTTATAGTTAGAGTGAGCGATCGACGTCACACAATAATCCTTACCCTCGGGTCACTCTAAACGATCGGCGTCATGGATTTCCCCAAGGATAGCAATACACATGAAGACCCAATACAACTACCACAATGTCCTACAAGCGAGAAACACGTAGATGGCACAAGAATATTTACTAATAACGATTACGAGGATCGACCTTCGTGCTAGTCGTTATTAGTGAGCTACATTGATAATTAGTCAAACCCATTCAAATTCATCCTAAGCCTAAGCAACTTCATCAATCAACAATCATAAATAGTTGTCACTCCTAATCATAATCTAGCATTGACCAACAATAATCACATTGATAAAAAGACAAAGTCTTCTGGGTTTGACAAAAAACCTAACACATAATCAACCCACAATCATCAACTAGGTGATCATCCTAGTCTAAATCATGCATTAATCACACAAGAAAGCACAAAACATACTTGATAATCAAAGCACAAAATAGGATAAACCAAATCTCACAGATTCATACTAAAAATGCTTATCAATTTTTCCCAAGAGTGTATTTAGTCTAGATTATGAAAACCCACAACAAATCTACAAGAATTCATGAAAGCGATGCAAAAACTAAGAAAAGATGAAGATAAACTAGGGTTTTTGAAGGGGAAATTCGGGTAAGAGTAATGGGAGAGAGTGAGAGTTTTGAGGCTAAAAAATGAAGATAATAGCAGCCCATACCGGTCGTTGCGGGCCGCAATGTGGGCTTTGGCCCACAATGGTGCTGCTGTCCGCTTCTTATTTCCATCACTACAGGTGAACTGTTGCTCCGATTTTGGAGTTCTTGTAGTCGATTTTATTGTGCTCGAGAAGAAAAATCAAATGATGCCACCCTTGTAGGCTGATTCTTCTTGGATCATTTTAAGAACTTGGTCCAAACTTCTGGGTTACAATTCATCTGCTTCTTTGTCTTCCTTCTTCGGCCCTTCTATCTTCTACCATGTCTTGGCTTATGACCTTCACTAAACCACTCCGAAGTGCTCAAGAGAAATCTACAATTTAATCTCACAAAATGGAATATAGATGCTCATAAGGACCAAAAGTCCATTAGACTAAACATATGTTACAAAATGAAGAATTTAGATCTGAAAACCAAAAACAGTCATCTAAACCCCTTATTATGTAAACCTATCTAAATATAGAAATCTTCCAACAAAAAGATACAAAAGAGATTTTAAATGCTTTGGAAAATACATGCATTTTATGTCTTATCAGGTTGCCTCCCGGGTTCGGTGGTGGTGGCTCCAAAATTCGGCATACGAAGCTTAAAAAACATAAGCTTTCATGGAGTTTGTCCCACAAAGCTTCCAATATTATCACAATATTGTGAAGCCCCCCTAACATATCACAAGCTTGATCTGGCCTAATATTAAATCATAAGCTTGACTGGGCCCAATATTATTGATAATATTGTTAACTCGCCTAGGACTTAAAAATAATCATTGTGAAGTAATATAATGTGCCCCCGCGGAGTTCGGTGACACCCCCACTATATTCGGTGGTGCCCCTGCTGAATTTGGTTGTGCCCCCACTGAGTTTGGTAGTGCCCCTGCGGAGTTTAGTGGCACCCCCAGTGAGTCTGGCTGTTGAGTTCGGTGGTTCCCCCGCTGAATTTGATGGTGCCCCCGCAAAACGCACATAGATTTGTTTGAGTATTGAATTAAAATTATACAATTCTTCTAAATAATGGCGATAAATAATTACTTTGCTTTCTTCTTGGTGAAAATAAGGTGGCCGTGTAATGGGTCTTTTTGCCTAGCCACGCCACGATGGGTGCTAAGTGTGTGCTTGATTATTTGCGCTTAACGCTTTCTTCAGGCAAGGTTTCAGGTCACACCTAAACCTTGAAATATGCAATATATCTGCTCGTATTGTAATTTTACGAAGTAATTAAAAATCTACCAATGACTGGTGTTCTTAGATTGGGGGTAGCACACCCTAGTGAGGGAACACACCGTTGTAAATCCAAGAACACCCTCATTTATACATATTCGAAGAGCCAACAAAGCCCCATCGAATACGCAACAAACGCCTAAGGAACAGACCTTGCAAAAATATTTGAAGGGCCAACAAAGCCCCATCGAATGCGCAACTATCGCCCAGGGAATAGACCTTGTAAAAATACTTGAGGGGCCAACAAAGCCCCATCGAACGTGCAACAAGCGCCCAAGGCACAGACCTTGCAAAATATTCGAAGGGCCAACAAAGCCCTGTCGAGTGCACAATAGGCGCTCAAGGCACAGACCTTGTAAAATATTCGAAGGGTCAACAAAGCCCCATCGAACGTGCAACAAGCGCCCAAGGCACATACCTTTCAAAATGTTCAAAGGGCCAACAAAGCCCCAACGAACGCACAACAATCGCCCAAGGCACATACCTTGTAAAATACTCGAAGGGCTAACAAAGCCCATCGAATGCTCAACAAGCGCCCAAGGCACATACCTTGTAAAGTTCTCGAAGGGCCAACAAAGCTCATCGAATGCACAATAATCGCCTAAGGCACATACCTTGTAAAATACTCGAAAGGATAACAAAGCATATCGAACATGCATTAAGCGTTATTCTCCTCAAATCGGAGAAATAAATATTTGAAGGGCAGCCCATCGAACCCGCATCAAGTGTCATTCTCCTCAAATCGGAGTAACACATATTCGAAGGTCTGACAAAGCCCATCGAACTCGCATCAAGCTCCATTCTCTTCAAATCAGAGCAGTACAAATTCGAAGGGCTAACACAGCCCATCGAACGCATAACAAGCGCCACTCTCCTCAAATCAGAGTAGTACATATTCTAAGGGCAAATGCAACCCATCGAGCGCACATAGAGCGCCACTCTCCTCAAATTAGAGTAATGCATATATGAAGGGCCAATATGGCCAATCGAACACTTGGGGGTCAAAATTCCATCAGCGCACATCAAGCGCCCAATGTACAAACCTTGCAAACGTGCGAAGGGCTAATGCAACCCATCAAATGTTCAAGGGGGGGAATCCCCTCTTATGATATCAGCGCCAAGGAATCCATAGCCTGTTTAGCGTTTTGGGGCCAAAATCCCAGTTTACGTAAATAAACATGGTGAAGAATCGAATCCTCAAAAGCAATCAAAATTGGCTTCGATTAGCCTTTCATTTTTGAGTCTTAACTCAAAATTGGCTTCGATCAGCCTTTTGTTCTCAAGCTTCTGCTCCGAAATTGGCTTCGATCAGCTTTTCATTTTCAAAATTTCAACTCAAAATTGGTTTTGATCAACCTTTCATTCTCAAGATTTTGCTCAAAATTGGCTCCGATTAGCCTTTCGTTCTCGAGCTTCTGCTCAAAATTGGCTTCGAAAAATTTTTCTTTTCGAGTCTAAGCTGGAAATTGGCTTCGATCACCTTTTCATTTTTGAGTTTTCAACTCAAAATTGGCTTTGATCAGCCTTTCATTTTGAGCTTTTGCTCGAAATTGGCTCCGATTAGCTGCTCGCTCTCGAGCTTCTGCTCAAAATTAGCTTTGACCAGCCTTTCATTTTTGAGTCTCAGCTAGAAATTGGTTTCGATCAGCTTTTCATTTTTGGGTTTCAACTCAAATTTGGCTTTGATCAGCCTTTCATTCTCGAGCTTCTGGTCAAAATTGGCTTCGATCAACCTTTTAATTTTGAGTCTCAGCTTAAAATTGTCTTCGAATAGCTTTTCATTTTTGATTTTTCTGCTCGAAATTGGCTTCGATCAGCCTTCTGCTCAAAGTTGGCTCCAATCAGCCTTTTATTTTTGAGTCACAACTCAAAATGGGCTTCGATCATCTTTTCACTCTCAAGTTTTGACCTGGAGGTTCGGTCCATTAACTTGAGATTCGGCTGACAAGAATCATAAAAAACTTATAAGTCCCCCGCAGCCCGACCGACGTTAGGGGTCAAAATCCCCCTTTAAATGATTTAACTACAGGGATGAAAATGTTGTGATTAATCAATGTAAAACCTTTTATTACGGATGAGTGGTACCCTTCAATTACGGGGTAACGTACCCAAGGGAATGCACAGCTGTAAATCTAAGGACACCCTCATCGGTACCAGATTAATGAAATCCTTTTATATGATACGAGCTCCAAGGCTTTCATAGCCTATTTAGCGGTCAGGGCCAAAATCCCCTTTCATGATATAAGTGCCAATGCATGAGCGCTTGGGGTCGAAACCCCCTCTTTAATGTGTAAAAGCGCCAATACACGAGCGCTTGGGGGCGAACCCCCCCCATATGCATGAATGCTAAAGGATCAAAATCCTTACACACACTCGACGTAAAAATCCTCAACTAAGGTGTAGCGCGCCCAAAACAAGCGTTTCCATAGGTTGTAGGGTGCCTCTTACCTTTTAGGAAGCCGGAGCCGCCTTTATCAAATGCCAAGATTGCTTTAAGGGGCTTGAAGCTACCTTTGAAAAACGTCGCGACTTATAAACAAAAGAGGCAAAACCCCAATTACCAAGTACATGGATTCAAACTCCTTGGATTCTGAAATAGATCAGAAGCCCAAAGTTCAAATCTCATTTTCCTAAATATTAGGATTTGAATGCCCTCGGATTCTAACACAGATTAGAAGGCTTAAGGTTGAATACTCTATTTCTAAATACTAGGATTCGAATGCCCTTAGATTCTAACACAGATTAGAAGACCGAATGTCGAATCCTCTATTCCCAAATACTGGGATTTAAACTCCTCAGATTCTGGCACAAATTAGAAGGTTGAAGGTCAAATCCTCTATTCCTAAATACCAGGATTCAAACGCCATTAGATTCTAACACAAAGTAAAATGTCGATGGTCGAATCCTCTATTAACAATGTTGGGATTTGAACTCCACAGATTCTGACACAGATTAGAAGCCCAAAGGTCAAATCCCCTAATCCTAAATATTGGGATTCAAACTCCTTATATGTTGACACAGATTAGAAGCTCTAAGGTCTAATTCCCTATTCCTAAATGCTGGGATTCAAACTCCTTGGATTCTGACACAGATAAGAAGCCCAGAGATCAAATCCACTTTTCCTAAATATTAGGATTTGAATGCCCTCGGATTCTAACACAGATTAGAAGGACGAATGTCAAATCCTTTATTCCTAAATATACGAATTCGAACTCCTCGGATTCTGACACATATTAGAATCCCAAAGTTCAAATCCCATTTTCCTAAATATTAGGATTCGAATGCCCTCGGATTCTAACACAGATTAGAATGCCGAAGGTTGAATCCTCTATTTCTAAATATACAGATTCGAACATCCTCGGATTCTTTCATAGATTAGAAGCCCAAAGTTTGAATCACCTATTCCTAAATACTAGGATTTGAACATCCTCGGACTCTAGCACACATTAGAAGCCAAAAGCTCGAATCTCCTTCTTTCTAAATACTAGGATTCGAACACCCTTGAATTCCAACACAGATTGGAAGGCCGAATCCAAATTTTCTATTCCTAAATACTATTATTCGAATGCATTTGGATTCTAACACAGATTAAAAGGTTGAGAGTCGAATCCCCTACTTCTGTCGATTAGGGCTCGATGACGCTTGGTTTCCAACAGAGATTAGAAGGCCGAGGGCCGAACCCCTTACTCAGAAACTTCTGGGGCCTAAAGGCCCCCCGGGAAATAAATGAAGTGGGATCAAGGCCCTTGGGCTCTAACACAGACTAGAAAGCCAAGGGTCGGACTCCCAACACATTAATCCACTCGAACAATAGATTCGAAGCTAACCTGGAATGAACCCTTAACGCAAAAAATGCTTGGGGTCAAAATCCCCTTCCATATAAACAAGCGCTTCAGGTTGAAAACCCCTTTTATATGTATAAGTACCAAGGATAAAAACCTGGCAAAAAATTGAATGGCCTCTAGGGCCCGTCAAGCGCTCGGGGCTGAGATCCCCTAAATATATGAGTGCCCTGGAATTGAATAATTGAAAACACTTGAAAGGTCTTTGTGGCCAGTCAAGCACCCAGGGCCGAGATCCCCTACATATATGAGCGCCAAGGGATTAAATCCCTCAAAATAATCAAAATTAGCTTCGATAAGCCTTTCACTCTCGAGTTGCGGCTCGATGGTCCTTCTATCTCGATATTCGGCATAGTCCAAAATTTGCTTTGATTAGACTTTCATTTTGAGTTTCACTTGAAATAGGCTTTGATGAGCCTTTTCATCTTCGAGTATCAACTCGAAATGGGCTTCGATCAGCCTTTTATTTTTGAATCTCAGCTCGAAATTAGCTTTGATCAGCCTTTCACTTTTGAGTCTCAGCTCGAAATGGGCTTCGATCAGCCTTTTCATTTTTGAGTCTCAACTCAAAATTGGTTTCGTTCAGCCTTTCATTTTTTAGTCTCAACTCGAAATGGGCTTCGATCAACTTTCATTTTTTAGCTTCTACTCAAAATTGGCTTTGATCAGCCTTTTATTCTTGAGTTTTGACCCACTGGTCTTTCTATCTCGAGATTCGACACAGTCCAAAATTAGCTTTGATCGACCCTTCATCTTTGAGTCTCAACTCGAAATGGGCTTTGATAAGCTTTTCATTCTCAAGTTATGGTCCGGTGGTCCTTCTATCTTGAGATTCGGTAAAGTTCAAAATTGGCTTCGATCAGCCTTTTATTTTCTAGTCTCATCTCGAAATTGGCTTTGATCAGGCTTTCATCCTTTAGCTTTTGCTCAAAACTGGCTTTAATCAGCCTTTTGTTCTCCAGCTTCAACTCAAAATTGGCTTCGATCAGCCTTTCATTTTCGAGTCTCAACTCAAAATGGGCTTCGATCAGCCTTTCATTTTTGAGTCTCAACTTGAAATGGGATTCAATCAGCCTTTCATTTTTGAGCTTCTGCTCAAAATTGGCTTCGACCAGTCTTTCACTCTAGAGTTTCAACTCAAATGGACTTCGATCAGCCTTCGTTCTCGAGCTTAAACTCAAAATTGGCTTTAATCAGCCTTTCATTTTTGAGTTTTGGCCCATTGCTTCTTCTATTTTGAGATTCAACGCAACCCAAAATTAGCTTTGATCAGCCTTTCACTCTCAAGTTGCAGCCCATTGGTCCCCCTATCTTGAGAAATGCTGAAATGATAGCATATTATATGACAAAATCATATAGGTAGTTTCTTTTCTGAAAACCAAATGTCATATCGAGAATTGAAGTCTGAAATCCCTCGAACGGGTCCCCCAAAAGCTTCTAAGGTATCAACCTATTTGGAGAAGCCTCTCAGACCTCGAAAGAACCGTTAATTTTCTCGAGACTTCTTGATAGTGCATAATCCCAAGCTAAAATAATTAATAATCATATAATATAAACAATTGGGCCAAGTTGGCCCAATAGGGTTGAAGGGTAATCCTATAAAAACCTTAGGGTTGAGAGAGTATATATACTCAGGTATGTCTCCTGTTATGATTAAGCTTAGTTATTCATCATTACACATATTGGAGCTGACTTGACCATCGGAGACTCTCCCATCGGGAAACCCCTGGGGACTTTGTTTTGTAGGTGACGGTGAATGGATTGGCGGCGCTACGTAAACAGGTTTCATGTAGCATCAGCCGGATTTAAGTACGAGCTCCACCACCCTCATCTCCTCTTCTCCCAGTCTCCAGGTCCTGAAAAATTCATCACCGATGTGTTCGCCACCCAGTCTCCAGCTTGCGATGAGCTTCAAACTAGGAAGGTAATCAGAGCTTCAATTTCTGGGACGATATAGGTGACTCCACTGCCGTTGCTTGCGCCATATTGAGATATGTGATTGAGATGGTGCACGGGACTACTGCGTGGTGGCTGTGTATTCACCAGCTGAGGTGACATGCCGGACAGTGGTGTTTGGTTTCGGGAGAGAGAGTCGGTGAAAGAGAGAGTTTTGGGTTAGAGAGAGGCTGCAAAAGAGAAAGAGTTTCTCGGCGGAAGATTAAAAAAGAGAGAGGTGGAAGAGAAAAGAAAAGAGAGAGGTGGAAGAGAAAAAAAGAAAATGAGGGTTGAGATTTTCTTTTCCTCTTTTTCTTATTTTTTTAAATTCAGGGGTATAATGACCATTTCATCTATTTCTGTCCAATTAAACCGTTGACATTTTGGTCAACGAAATCCAGTGTTATATTTGCACTTTCATATTTTACAAGGTTATATCTGCACTTTTGAGCAAAACATAGGGTTAAAATTTCACTTTGCTCAATAATAAATTAGTATGTACATAGCGAGTATAATGAGGCATGGGTGGAACTAATATCCGTGCCTAGCCCACTACCCATGACGGGTATAATTTTCATACTCATACCCGCCCCACCAAATCTACATCCATATCCACCCAAGTAGGGCGGATGTGGGGCGAATCTTCACCAAAACTGCCCCACTGCCATCCCAACACACAAATTATTATAAAGTACTCATTCCGTTTCAGCTATTTTTGCACTCTTTCCTCTTTGGGACGTCTCAGCTGTTTTTGTACTCTTCACTTTATTTCCACTTTTAGCCACATTTTATTCATATTTTATGCTGGGCTGGCCCAACTTATTTGATGCACTCTTCACAAATCAGATTGAAAAGAAAAGGAAAAGAAAAATAAATTTAGAGAACCCCACTTAAAAAATATATAATAATACTTTCTCAAAAATACTTTCTCTTTCTCCCTCCAAAAAAAATAGTTGGGACGGAAGGAGTATCATTTAGTAAGCTTTCCTAGACAGGCACATTTGCCTAAGAATTTGAATGATTTTGTTAGGCTTTCTTATCAAAAGAATACTCTCTCTGATTCTTTAATAGTGGCACACTTTCTAATTTGAGATGTTTCTTTTATATTGACACTTTCTATTTATGGAAAGTTTAAGGTTATTACATCCACTCATTTTACTTTTTCTTCTTTCAATTCAATTTCATCCACTCATTTAGTATCTCCTAAATTCTAACATAAAAAATGATGTGTCACTATTAAAGAAACAGAGGGAGTATCATTTAGGAAAGACTTGACTGTAAGCTGGAGACTACCTGCCAATGATTTTGTTAAACTGAACTCCAATGGATCTTCTTTGAGAAATGGTCATGCAGGTGCATGGTTTGTAATCAGAGACTTAATAGGCAGAGTGCTATTGGCAAAGGCTGAATATATACTCCTTAAGGACAGCCTAGAAGCCGAAGCAGTGCATTGGCATTGGGAATGGAAACTCCTTTCTTTTCAGGCTTTACAAATATTGAGATTGAAGTAGACTCATTAATTCTTATGAAGATGATCAAGGGAGAGTTTAGAATCCCAAGGAAGATTGAGAGTACCATCAAAATAATACTCCCTCCGACCCAGATTAAATTGCACAAGATTAAACATCCAGTTAAATTAAGAAAACTTTTTTTTTTTTTTTTAATAAAACCACACCATGGTGGAGGGGATTTATTGGGCACCCTAAACCCCAATGGTGGCCAAAATGGCACTTAGAAGTAGAGTTAATACAAAAGAGATTTACAAGCCAAATTTGGCAAGAAGCAAGTGAGGTTCCAAAAGATAGTTCTAGAATAAAACTACATCTAGTCTGGGTTTGGAGCAAAATCAAGGTGTACTTGATGCGGATTTAGATCATCACAGTCCAATTTGTTGTCAAGGAGCAGTTTAGTGATCGAAAATTCGAAGCACAACTTAGCCACTTGATCAAAATTGGACCATAAACTAAATCCATTCAAAGTGGAAATGAGCAAATGCATCTTTGTGGTTCTGGTACTGTGAGCAGCTCACCATGGCACTGGCACTGTGAGCAGCTCATGTTTGCAGTTGAGCCTCTCCCGAATGAGTCCAGAAGACACTGTCCATCCATATGAGTTGAGCTCCAGCTGTCTCCTGCCAAAAAACAAAAACATTAGCAGTACCTAGTCCTTTCTTATGTTTGGAACTCCCAGTTCATCCAGAGAAATCAGTCCTCTGAGTTTAGTGGGAGCTTCCAACAATGAGATGGTTCCGGAGAAGGAGCAGTGGCGACTTCTCTTAGATAAAAAATCTGCCACAGAGTTTGCCTCTCTAAAAACATGCCTCAATATGCCATGTAGAGAATGATTCAGATTGTAACACAGTGTAAAACAGGTCCAATTTACTGAAGAGGGGATTAAAATTCCTGACACAGCCATTTTGCAATCAGATTCAACAAGGAATGAGTCATGCAACTGTCTTCCAATCTGAAATCCCCACTCAATAGCTAAAAGTTCAGCATGCAAAGATGATCTAGTAGTAACACATTTCATTTCCATGTGTGATACCTTACCGTTTTTATCTCTAACCACTAGTCCTAAACCTGCTTTATCAGGAGATAAAAAAGAGGCATCAACATTTAAAATTAAGAAAACTTTGATTGCATATTTGAATAGATATATAAACAATAATATTGTTGTATGCGATATCGTTGGATTCGTCATAACAAGTAGTTTCTAGAAAGTAACTTTTTATTTACCAATATAATATGTAGTTAAATATATTATTGGTCAAAACGTGTGTGTTAAAAACTTTGAAAAACATTCTATACAATTTAATCTGGAACAGAGGAAGTATGATTAATTGTATTTTAACCATATTTTTGTGGAAGCAAACTCTTTTGCAGATTTTATGGCAAGACTAGCAATAAGGCTCATTGCCAAGAAAGATAAAAGGGCTAGTTCAACTGGACTGTAGGGAATTCCCTTAAGTTGGAGGAAAAATATGATGTAAGCCATTTGTTTTTATGTTTACAACTTCGAACAGTAGATTATTTCCTTCCCTTTTGTATAAACTAAACTACATCCACTTGTATTTTGTTAGTTTGCTCGTAGAATGATGAGACGTCAAATGTATGTATTTTTTAAAGTATTTAGCATCTCTTTTGCCATATTTTTATTGTAATATTGCTAGATTTAGATAGGTTTACATGATAAAGTGTTTAGATAGTCATTTTTTATTTTTATATCTAAATCCTTCATTTTGTAACCTATGTTTAGTCTAATGGATTTTTGGTCCTTACGAGCATCTAGATTCCTATTTGTAAGCTTAATTTGTAGATTGGTCATGAGCACTTAGGAGTGGTTTAGTGAAGGCCATTCGAAAAGATGGTAGAAGATGGAAGGTCACTCACAAAGTGGTAGAAGATAAAGTGAAGAAATGAGAGCAAAGCAAAGGGTGAAGAATGATCTATGTTTTGAAGCAGAGTTCCGAGAGATTTTCGAGAAGATTCAGCCTCCAAGAGTGGTACCATTAGATTCCTCTTCTCGAGTACTATAAAATCGACTACAAGAAATCCCAATACGGATCAATGGTTCACTCGGAATAAGCAAAACAAAACGGGATTTTTTTCCGTCGCAACTCGTGAAATGTTGACCTGAGAGCTCACAATTTCCTAATCTGGTCACGACTAGCGACGGAGGCGTCGCGACTCGCGATAATTTCCCTGCAACTTGCTTTTTACTTCCTTTTTTCTTGTACTATATATAGTTTTCAACCCCTTCTTCCCCAACTCTCAAAGCCCGACTTGGGGGCCCCAAAACCCTAGTTTTTCACCATTTTCTTCCATTCTTTTTCTTTCTTTGTATATTTTTGTTCTATATTATGGTTTTTGATTATCTAGCTTAATTTTGTACTTGAGAGCAATTGATTGAATCTTCCACACTTATGTAGTAAGAACCTTTATTTCACTCTTTCTTGAAGCATTTGTTATTTAGCATTCATGTGTTTAAATGTGATGTTTTTCTTCATTTATGCCATGGTTTGTTTGAGTATATGAATTGTTTGTATGATTGAAGTGTTAGGGTGTTAGGAAAGTTGCAAATTTCGTAGCTCTTTGACATGAGAATCCAAGAACATGGAATTAGACTTTCTTGTGCATAATGTGTTGTGATTCTTGCTAGATAAATATGTTAATGTGGATTGTTCTCATGTTTATCCTATAGATGCAATGCAAGGTTGAATCTTGAATGTGGTTTGTTCTAGGTTTAGCCTAATGAATGCTATGTTTGGTTAAATGGCTATGTCTTTGGTAGAAGGCTTGTTGTTATCAAATCTATGGTCCTTCGTGTATAATCTCGTTGATGAAATACCTTTATGGTGTGGTTTGCCTGGAGTGATTATCAATGAGATTTGCAAATGGTCGTTGTTTGTCTTTGCAAATTACTATTAAGAAGGAATGAATGTTGATCTTCGAATGGGAAGTTTTAGCATTCCCCATCGGTAACGAAAGTGATAGAATGAGTGAATGGTTCAATGATCTACATTAGATTTAGAAGTGGATATTAATTACCCCCAAGACTTTATCTTTTGTAGTTTTTACCCCTTTTTCTTAGTTTGTTTGATGATTAGCATAGTTACTTAACTTTTCTAGTTATTTTGTCTTTTAATTTCATAACTTTGGACCACAACCAACCAAAACCCCCATTTTTACTTGCTTTTGTATATCTATATATATCTACTTCTAGCCTAATATAAACCTTATATGTTTAAATGCTTAAGAAAATCTCTCTTCTTCGTGGACGACCCCAATTTGCCACTATCTACTTAATTGTATTTAGTAAGCATAAAGGGCTTGTAAATTATAACTTTGAGAGGTACGGCGACTACCTCCCATAGAATTACTGAAAAGGCGTAATAGATTGATAGGAAAATGTACTTCATGCCTTTTTAGTCAAATGGAGGTAAGATTATTATGTCTCCCTCCTTTTTGTAATTTTCTTTTTAAATTAATAAATTGGAAGAGATATATCAAAACCCCCATTATAACATGTGGTATTACTTTGAAAATATTAGTTATAAAGGAACATATTGATAGTGTGAATCCAAATAACCATATGCATGCATTTCCATACTTATTTTTTGGTTTAATACATAAAATTGTCCATGCCCTGAAGGTGTTCAATGAAATGCCTTTTAGAATGAAATTCACTCTTTTGTTGCTCATTTCTGTTCCGTTACAATAAACCGTATAATATTATCGTATTTTGTGTTACATATGCGATTGGGTTACAGTGAGTTTGATATGGGAGTGTTGTTGTTTTGTTTCATATGGTACATAGCCAATGTATGTTAATGTTTGTAGTGTGGTTTTGGCTGAATCCTTGAATGTGTTTACCCCGTCGTATGAGTTATTCTATGATTGGGTTACAATAGTGTAGGTTCGTTCTTATTTGTGGTCTATGATGAACTTAGAAAAGCATTTATAAATAGTGGCTTGCTTACTTGTTAACATGTTTTGTATGCTAGGTAGCAAAATTCTAGAATTTTTTTGTTGATTCTACTATTTCTCTTAGCTATTTTAATGGTTTGCATCATTGTGTTGCTCTTGTAGATGCCGCTAAAATCAAGGAAAGCCCCTCCTTAGATGAAGCGGGGTGCACCACAAGCGACGGAGGAAGCGATCGTGGAAAAAGAACAAGGGTCGCAAGATGACACTGCCCTGCCAATGGTTCCTCTCCACATACAATTTGAGGAACAAGCCTAAGTGAATGATCTTGTAGATGTTACCCTAGCAAAAGTTGACCCGGGGGGGGGATCCAAGTGCCCTTGGGAAGGATGATGTTACAAAGGCCGACGGTTCCGGGGGAGAGGCACTCAACAAGTTTGATATTGTCTCTTAGTGCATGTAATGTGGTACTGCCACATGTGAATTAGTAATGCTTGCGCAAGAGAGGAATCCTATCTCAATTACCTTCAACCCTCACGACTTAATATGCCTAAAAAATTGGAGTTCTTGGATTGGGTATACAAATTATGCCTTCCGCCGCTACATCAAATTTGGGATGTATAAGCATTGGAACAACGTCCTGGGCAATGCAAGGAAAAAGCTTGGAAAGACATATTGGTATGTTCCACAAATTTATTAATGTTACATATATAACATTTTTGTGGTCAAAAGATAGCTGATTGTATTCTTTGTCATTGTTCCATTGCAGACAAGTTTGAAATTTGAAACCAAACCCATCGGGGAACAATTGGGAAAACTGAAGAAGAGCACGATGGTAAGGACATCCAATGCTCACCAAAATTGGAAGACGAATGTGGCAAACAAGTAGATACATCAAGTGGATGACAAAACCAATAAGTCAAAATCTAAACCTTGGGAGCACTACAAGTGGATGGAGGTGGATGAGTGGAAGAAATTCTAACTCAAGGGGGACTTGGGAATTTGTTGTAACTTTTAATTACCATGCCTTTTCATTACTTGTTGTTTTCACATTGTTATTATTTGATTGTTCTTATGGATAACATAACCTATGATATTTTAAGAAAATACGGAAGACAACAAGCGACCAATCGAAGCAAAAAAATTATACCCACCACACCGGTAGGAGAGATAATCGGGCCACTAGCTCAAACCTGGTTGAGGAATAGAGAGAACGTGAGAGACAAAAGCTTATGGAAGAGGGATATTTTGAGGAGGAGGTAGAAGAGCGGTTCAAGGGAAAAAAGATCAAACTGGATTGATCTCTAGTTTACCTAAACTTTAATTGGGTGAAGAAAAGAGTGTACACCAAACCGAAAGTGTGAGCCATTAGTGAGGACAATGTAAGTACAAGACTCATGTTCATTTATTTACATTTTCATGTTTCATACAGGATTATACACATCATATAGTGTTGGCTATAATTGACAAAATCAAGTGCAAATGAATACGGATGAACGGGAATGCTGAGAAGGGTACACTATAATTGGCACCTCGAGAGGACATATTGATCAAGGCAACAAAGAATAAGGATCACCCCGGTGCTACAGAGGGATATTCACTAGAGAGAAAGCATCGATTGATATACCAGGTCTGGTGAGGAGAGATTGTGGAAGTAGCTCTTCAAACAAGCCAAATGAGCCAAAGAAAGCCGCCACAGAGCAACTGGTAGCAATGGTTGCATACCTTGACTAGCTGGTCAAGGGGATTGCAACTGCAGGCACATTTTCTATTCCTGCTGACCTTGATGATCTGAAGGCCTTGATTGAAAAGGAATTGGTCGATCTATCCACCGGTCCTATCATTTCCAGAAATGATTTGAGTGATGCGAAGGACTATGAGGTGGTAAGATACCCATTTCTTACTTTGTTTGAATTTGATAACTTGTTGGGATTTTTCACTACTTTATCTCATAAATTCACGATTTTGGATTTTTTTAACATACAAAATGGTGAAAAGGTAAGCTTACTCATAAAGAACATTGATGAGGCCAAGGAAATAGTAGCGAAAGGCTTGTTACAAAAATTTCACTGTCGGGAAATTGCACTAGGTGGAGTAGCTCGCCGTCGGGAAACTGCACTAGGTGTACTACGTGAAGATGACTGAGGTTAAGAGGCGAGAGGATATTATTCACCTTCGCTAGAAGAATTTAGAGTTAGAAATAGTTGGATTGGATAAGGGGTGCATCTTCGAGGAAGTGTTGGAGAACGTGAAGAGCATTGTGGATGAATGATTGATAGGAATAGTGGAAGGGGTGGTAAAACCTTTTGGGTAGTTAGAGAGTTGGCTAGGATGAGTTTGTTGCCCTCTATAGGTGAGATGGAGGGTTGTGAGATTGACTGTTTATCGGCTCTTATTGAGCTTGACAGTGTCAGTGGTGAGTTGTGGTCGAGCAAAGTGGCCGAGAATTATGGTGCTAGAGTAATTATAGTGAGTGAGGGCCGATTTTCCTAGTAGTTCTTTTGGAATGGATAAGGTGGCTAGTCTTAAGGTAGGTTAGCTGTGTTTGATTTTTCTATTTTCTATATAATCCTTGTGAAATGATGAGTACTTTGAAGATCATAATGTTGTATTTATGATTTTCGTATGTTCTACTTTTTGACGAGGGATTTATGTTGTATATGTAGGGAGGGCTTCTCTAGAGAGGTCTTTATCTACTGTGTTTTTGCAAGATATGGATTTAGTGGTTAGGTTTCCTCAGAAGGTTAGGGCTAGAGGTGAATATGATTGGTCGAGATATGGAAGTGTGAGTCTAGATGATGACATAGTTAAAGCGGCTAGAGCCACTATATCGGATCTGGAGCGAGTCGACAAACGTCTTAAGGGCTTGGGGGTTTCGTCTGAGATTAAATGGTGGTTAATGGAGCTAGGGGGACACATGAGGGTTCTTATCCTAAGTTTTATTGATTGTGAGTAAGGGTGGAAGGTGTGGTTGGAGCATAGCTTTGCGTCGTTAGATGAGTACGATGCCCATTTAATCTAGCATAGTTTTCAGATTTGAAGAGTGAAGTAGGAATTGAATAAAGTAGTTGTACAAGAAGGAGAGTGGCATAGGTATTTGCTGGGAAATCTCAAGAGAATATACAGACGGGAGTTATTATATCTAGATAGGATGACCACATGGATAGTCTACTTTGGAGGAATGATAAATTAGAGGATAAATGTTGCCAACTAATGGCGGGGATTCGATATTGGAGGGTTCGATATAAGGAAGAATGTGATTTCTCTGTTTGACTTCAAGCAAAGTGTCAGGGACTGGAGGGTAGGGTGGAATGTGAGGAAATTTTATGCTTTCGAGCTAAGAAAAGGTGTTGAGAGCTGGAGGAACTAAATTGGGAACAACACGAGGTGAATGTTACCCTTCTTGCGTAAGTTACTAAGGCATTACGTCCTAATGCTAATGCCAAGGATGAGGGTTTTAAAATTCATGTTCGTTACTTGCAGCAACAATGAAGGGCTTAAACCAAGACCAAGAGGCTTATGCATACTCTGTCTACTTAGTGAGTATGCAACTATGTTGGTCGGAATACAAACCTATTATCGAATGCAAGTCATATTACATGGAATATATGTGGCGTATTGAGGCTTTCGGTTCCACCCTAAACGAGGTTCATTTGTACATGCGATGAAAGCCAGAGAAAGTTCTCGAAAAAGAAGTAGGACAAGTGAAGGTTATGGACTATATGTCTTAGGGGTTTTTAGCTAGTACCTCTAAGGACAAAATTATTATATCAGGCTCTAAGTTTATTCTTAGCTAAGGTTTATGTATCTAATCCTTGAGGGGAGATGTGTAATTTTTTTCTCAATAGCAACTATGTGTTTCCTAGTCTTTCTGAAGGACTCCTTTGTGTCAGTTATTAAGATTTTTACAGTTGTATTGTTTCTACGTTGCTAGAAGTAGTAATGTGTGATTGTGCTAAGTAATTTTAATTGTTGGTGATTTGAATTTGGGGGTGAGGTGTGTGTGTGTGATGTGCTTGATGGTATGGGAGTGGGTGAATGAATGTGGTTCACAGAAGACGAAGTGATTTTCTGCTTCTGTCGCGGGGCTGGTGATTAACCATGTTAGCTTTGTGTATTAGGTGTTGGTTTTGGTTAAATGGTATATTTAGACAAAGAACGGGGTGGAATTCAGCTTGTAACGTAGGCTGGTGATTTTCCAGGCGTATGAAAAGCCGGAATGTCCTTACTGTCTGTGGAGGGTGAGTGTTGGTTGGACAAAGAGAGACACGAGTATTTTCCTATGTCACGGGCTGGTGATTTTCCAGAAGGTGCAAGTATTTTCTTGTGTCGTGGGAAAGTCTTTTCATTTTATCTACGTCATACTGTTAAATGAGTTCTATTCTCTAAGGCTAAATGAGTGCCTAAGTGGTTATGGGGAAGTGTACCATCACGACTTCCTCTATTTTCTCTTATATTGTTTATCTTTTCTATATGCATGTCCCATCTATATAAAGGCATCGCTATTGGGAAATATCCTCAATTGTAGTTTGTTTGTGATTAACCTGCATTCAGTCTCTAGTGTGAATGATTTAGGGGTTGTGTGTCGTGTAATGTGTGTTTCGTGTTGTCCTTGAAGTCGTTGTGAATGTGTGTGAGTTGTAAGCTTCCTATGGGGAACATAGTGTGGCTGTGTGTTGTGTTATGTTCCTAAGACCTTACTGGTGTGGTCGTAATCTATCTTGGATAGGTTGGGTGGAGGAGTTATCTCTATTGCTAGTGACCCAAGCTTGGGTTACATTTCTTGTGGGGTTTTCTAAGGGAGCTCATGCAAGTTGTAAGTGTATCACTTAATCATTTTAAAAATATTTTTTTTATGGATTAGTTGTTGTTTATTGATGTCTAGTTTCTTATTTTTGCTAGGATCAATGATTAGGATCAGCAAACGCGGGTAGGAATATGTGGATGGATATTTATCTCATCCGGTCACCATTCGCGAGGGCCAAGGGAAATTGGCGCGAGAAAGGCCTAGACACGCGGAGGCTTTGCTCTAGGGGACATATGTTGCACAGTTGACATAATCTCCATATTGGACTGGCTTCAAAAGTTCGTTCAACTGTGCACGTATGGAATAAACTATGACAGGAGAACAATAATTATCCGATGACAGTTCATCGATTCCTGGCATACTTTTTTACTTTAAGGTTGGTGCTCCTACGTCAGGGGTGTACTACAGAGTACATGATGGGGTCGCGTAAGAGTTGTCCTATGGTCTAGCGCCTCCCTTAGATTTGTACAATGAGGCTCTAGCGACATTGCATCGCCGCACCGCCATTGTGAGCGGCTAGCTCACAACCTGGGACCTAGTTAGCTATCTTATTTATGTAGTATGTTACTATTTTAAATGATCTAATGTTCCTCAACGTAATTTGATATATTAAGACAAGTGTTCTATTGGTGTGATCTATTGTTTTTATGTATATCTTGGGTCTGCCGAACCTAAGACTAATTGAAACTTCATTGAATACTTTGAGCCAAACCTTTGTTTAAATTTTTTGTTGTTGTAATTTCCTCAGTACATGTCGTACCATTATATCTTATAATAGGCCTAACATCCATGACTATTTTGCTGTCTTAGCTACCTCCTGAAAATGTAAGACTGGGGAAGTAATGGGAATATTACCCCTTATTTATCAATGATACTGCATGCACAGAGTTTAATGTGTGGGGGTGTACCTTGTCGCTGGGAGTTGAATTGGGAAACACTGATTTGTATAAAATCGATACCTTTTATTTCGTGATTGTTCTTTCTTTTCTAGCTTCGTTACAGAATGTTTCGCCCCTACTTGTGACTTTTGTGATTGCTTCAAGTAATGACTATCTTTATTGAAGGATCCCGATCTTTCGGGGTATTATGAAGGCCTAAAAAAAGTTATTCCCTATAGATGGCGCCACTAATGTGGGGGATTCCTTCCGGGCCTCCATAATCTTAAGAGTCAGTGCGGGGTGGCTTAATCTTCTGGTGTGCCTGCAAACAAGGTCTCCCAGGACTAAGCTCTGATGCCCAAGTCAGCTTTCATTTTGGGGTAAGAGTTTTATTGGAGAAAAATGCCATTACCTTTCTCAATGTTCTTGATTTTCATTTATAGCCGACGAGTTATGTCTTCATAGTTGATAGTGGTCCATGTCATTCCGTAACTAAGATGATTATGGGCGTTGATCATCTTTCCTCTCGAGGTGAGGTGCTCCTTGCATTATGTGAGCTTCTCTTTGTGTTCACAGTCATGGTTTGCTGATGCGATGTATTACCTTTAGGCTGAACTTCGATGGGTTTAGGGAGGTGTATACCAAATAGAAACCTAGATTAATTAATATAATTTTTTTAAAAAAAATCTTAAATTTTGAAACAAAATATCGAATGAAAAAGAGAAACATTTAATAAATATAGTAGCGGCATAAGTTTTTTTCACTTAAGAGGGAAAATTAAGAGAACGAGATTTTAAAAAAAATTACGGAACCTTGGGCGCAGTTGAATTCCACTTCCAAGCCTTTTATCTATCATTGAACATACAACCTATTTATTACTTTCACTAGTTATTGTGAAGACTAATCTTCTATTCTGCTTAGATAGTACTTTCCAAGAGTGAATTCAACATCTCTTATCAAACCTCACCAATGGCTCCCGCAGTGGAGACACAACTAAAAGTATCTCATTGATGGCATTGAGCACGAAGAATCAATAAACTCGGTAACACTTATAAACACTATAATGTGTCTAAGCATTGCACCAGTCTATGCATTTACACAAGATTAGTCAAAGACGTTCAACGTTCATAGACTTCTCTCATTTGCTACAAGGAACAAACATGACAAAGAGTTCAACATTTTCATATTTATCTAGAAATTATCAATCCATCAACATAATCAAAAGCTCTAAATCATACTCTTGGATTTTCTATGAAGAAAAGGGGAAATCAACCCATATCTCTAAACCCTAACAAAAATATAATATAAGTACTTCATATACTCAAACTTTCAATAACATTAATGACATTAGCAAACACATTCAATGCACCATAAATGCACAATAGTAAAGGTGTTAAATAGGCTACAATATGTTCTTAAGACATGGGATTGGAAACCTTGGTCAATTGATCCCAAGAACTAGATTTAGCTACTAAAACCCATACTAATTACCAACAACAATTCATACATAATCGAAGCTTAAAAAAAGATAAAAATGGCGGAAAACTAGGGTTCAAAAGAGGGAAAACAAGCTGGAAGAAGAAGTTAGGAAATATAAGAGATAAAGTGTTATTTTTAGTACAAGAAAAGGAAGCTGGAATTCTGGCCACCCGTTCATCGCACATTGTCTTTCTTCTTCTTGGCTTCTCTTTCACTTCACCACAACAAGTTTCTTTCCTTCTTCAAGTCTTCAAATATTCAAAGCTAATCTTCAAAGCTAGTCTTCAAATCTTCAAAGTCTTCAAAAGATGATCTTCAACGGCCTCCGGCCTTCAAGTCTCGATGTTCCTTCCTTGTCATACAAAATCCTCTTAGAAAAGGTAAAAGAGCGCAAAAGTGACTCTTACCTCTCCTTAGAGAATTTAAAGGTAAAACACAAGCCCTAATTAACAAAATAGCACAAAAGTGATCCCAAGAAATCCCAAAATATACACATAAAATGGACACATCACCCGTGTTACTTTAACCAATATATTCTTTCTATCCTACCATCCCCGAATTCTTTTTTTTCTCTACTCCCGCCGTCGCTTCGCACGGACAACATCATCTCCATTCGTCAAAATCAAACAACACGAAGAGTAATTTGATGAAACAAACATTTTCATAATCAAATATCTTCCCTACCTTATATTACACAATATTTTGATTTACAAACAGTTTCAAATCTTCAATATTTTATTTTTATTTAAAAAATATATCTTAGTTTTAAAGTTTTCATAGAAAAATATATGAATATATGCATGCCTCATATTTCTACAAAATGACTAAAATAATACTTTAAAATGTCAAGTATAGAGATGGTTTATAATTGACGATGTAGTGAATATACATATTATGTTAATGAATATACTAGTTTATAATTCACTAAACTAGTAGGCAAAGTCTTGGGAAAGACGGTCTTTCTATAGGCTTATGGAAAGACAGGGTTTGATTGGAATAATAAAAGGTAAAAGGTCTTAGTTGCAATATTAAAGTTTTAGTATGAAACATGTAGTAGTTATAAAATTTATAACCCGGTTCATGCAACCCGAAAATTTTATTTTAATTTCTTCTAATTTACACTTTAAACCTTGGTCTTTCCATAACTTATGGAAAGACCGTCTTTCAAGAGACAAACTCAAACTAGTATATCAATTATAGTGAATATCAATTATAAGCTTAACTGCTTGGCGATTGCGCTTGTGAAAATCTTGTTGTCAAATATTTGGAAATCTTAGTTAGTTATGTTTGCCTTTATTACATTTACATATTCGTTGAATTTACTATAACTACACCAAAATTGAATGTGCCCAAAGTGATTGAACAATTTTATTCAGATCATGTATAATTATATACTTAACACAAATTTATTCAATAAATTACCTATGCCATTTCCAAAAATTTTAATACTCCATGATCAGGGATGTACGCACTTACAAAATCAGGATAAGCAAGTGTCTCTTCATTTCGAGATATTTTTTATAAAAATAAATAAATAAATAGGCTTATTATAAACTTTCTCTTCTTTTTTTTTTCACTTCCGCGCCCCTATATTTTAAGAACATCTCATTTCTAAAACCCATTTAATATTTTTTTGAATTGTAATAATTTTATACTCTATTTATTTCAATATTAGTTTTTCGCATGACTGACTCAAGCTCATTTGATAAGTTTCTGTACTTTGTGCTTATGGTTTGCAGTTAATTTATTTGGTTAATAAAGTGTGCTAGCATTGTGTAATCTAGAAAATAAAATTATAAATTGAAATTCCAGAAACCTCATAACACAATTACACTTGTTGAATATAAAAATACCCATAAATTAAGACGATTGCGGCTAGGTGTTATGCATGCAATCCTCTATCTCACCGCCCATCTCTTTCAAACCTTTTCTTTTTATATATTTTTAATCAATAACTTCTAATTCCTTCAAGATAATTAAACCACAGCACTCTAAATCCATGCTCATTCACGCTTTTATTCTCTCCATTCTCTACACCCACACCACTGCTTGAATCAATTCAGCTTTTTTTATAAACTTAAAAAGGTAGGTGAGATAATTGTGGGGTGTTTTCGTCGGTGGAATTTATAATTAGGCTTATCTATGAAGGGTTTAATTAATCGTGATTTACTCGTTTGTGATTTTTTTCAGGATTTACTCGACCGTAATCGTGTTTTTGGGAGAAAACATGGAGTCAAAGATTTGCATGAATTCGGCGTGTTGCGTGACAATGTCGTCTGATTGGAAGAATTGTTGGGAGTTGAAATCTGGGGGATTTGCTACGCTCTGTGTTAGCTGCGGGTATAATCCCTAAATTAGAGAATTGTGTGGTTGTGCGTGATTTTGTTTATATTATTTTTTATGTCTAAGAATATAATTTTCTTGCAATTTTTTGATTTAATGTCTTAGGGATGGCTGGAGTTTTTAGGTTTTCCCCTGAAGTCACTCTCTTTCTTTGATTGTTTTGGATATGCATGAAATGTATCTACACGCTATATATCTGAATGCCTTGATAGACTTATATTTGTTATTAATATCTCAATTTAATCAAATTATTTTTCCTTCTAGTATGAAATTCTCTATTTATTTGATCCATATTCAACAAATAATCCCTTTTTTTTCAAAGTAAAATATTTTGTGTGCCTAACGTTGGCTAACAAAATTCAGACTAGGATGCCCCAAAATTACCAACCATGCTTGTTTTTACTTCTTTACCTACTGTGATGTTGTACAAAATATTGTGAAAGAACATCGTTGATAATTATTACAATGATTCTTATGGGTCAAACCACGGGTTTTGGTTGTTTTGTCCTTTTCATCTATTTTACCGTAAGTTAGACAAAGTGGCACAAAAACTTCTTACCATAAGTCAGACAAAGTGATTGTTCTGGTTTTTTCATCTATTTTGCTTACCATAAGTTAGACAAAGTAGCACTGAAACGGCTAACTTTATTGATTATTCGGTTGGACATATATGGATTATATCATGCGAAAAATAAATAACAAAAAATTGAATGAGGAATTAACATATGCAAGAATAATACAATTTTATTAATTATTCAAGCATACAATCGAAAGGCTTAAATTACAAATAATCAAAGCATGAATCACGTTTCAAGTAATCACAAATTGATGGAGTCACGAGTAACACTCGCTGCCCTTGAAATGAATGAGTCCCGTCGTGGACATCGTTCCCTAGGATAAAACCATCGCAGGCAACAATTAACATTTAAGAGTTACCTGGGATTCACGCAAGGCCCGAAGGACTATCACTATCATCGACGGAAAGAAGTGAGACTCAAGTTTAGAATAAATGAGGAACTTGAGAATGGTGCGAGTTTTCTGACTGACTTAGAGGCTCTATTTATACTACTCTAAGAGACCCTAATCATGGAAACATGATATTCTGATTTTCTGTAATTAGCGAAGAATATTCTCCAATCACCAACTGATCAAATCCGAGACATTCCATGAATACTCGAATCAAATCTGCTGGAAAAGGAAGAAATATTTGTACTAATATTCTTCATCATATTAAACATGGTAAACCGCATATTTATTTAAGACAAAATATCTCACAAAATATGGAAGTATTTTGTTCTTATCTCTTAAGAATTACACACAAGTAATTCCATATATACTATACGGTTGGGCCTTCCATAGACTTCCATGCGATCCATACGCATTTTGGACAGTCCAGAGAAAATTACCTAGGCCAATTTTCGCCCATTTTTTCCTCTTTCAAGAGTGATATTTAAAACATTCATATCGCATTCACCCTTGATCCGTTTTGAGAGTTTAAATAGTCGAAAAAATTATATACTTTTTAAATTAAAATTTACATTGTACATATTGATAAGCATACTTAAATTACAACTGGTACATTGTGGATGCTCGACTTCAAAGATGTTTCTTGAGATCCTAGATTTGGGAGGCGGGGAATGTAGAAGTTGTGTTAAACTTATGGAGGCCAATGAAATGGTAAATTCCACATCGTCAAGACCAGCAAAGGTAAATGATTTCGGTTCACACAATTTGGTTTTAGAAACAATAGGATGTTTGTCTTTTTCTACCCGAAGAGCACATGTTTTGCACGAAGAAAGTTAATTTGTAATGAAGGGTTAATGTGGTTTTGGTAAAACCCACAATCAAGTCTATCAAATTGGTGGTTTTGGATTTTAAATTAATTTTTTAAGTGCTTTCGTCTTCATTATTTTCCATAGGTAAATAATGTTAGCAAGATAACATTTCTGTGGGAAGTTTGCAACAGAGACTAGATTGGAAGGTCTCTTTAGATATAGTGCAAGTCTTAATCGGCCTCCTTTTGCAAGGCAGTGTCGCAGTAAATTGCTTTCTCACTATAGCCCCCAGACTACTGACCAATAATTAAGCCTAAAATCTGGAAAGAATTCTTTATTTTAATAATTTTCTCATTATACTTGCATTTCATATTTATTATCATGATGAAGTCCAAGAATTTAGAAGCAATTTTATCAGGTTGCAACTCCACAGTGCATGTTTTGTGCATGTCTTGTGCACGATATAAGCATACACATTATTAGCACGTTTCTATTTCTTAAACTTGACCCACATCTTCAAGATTGAAATCAATGATTGTTCCATTGTTTGAGAAGATTCTCAGTGCTACTGATGTAGGTAGGATGGGTCGTCTTGTTGTACCAAAAGCATGCACCAAGGTAAGGCATTTCTTCTTTGGGTGCCCATTTCATGCATAATTTAAAGAGAGTTTCACCGCTTAACTGTTAGACCAATCATGAAAAACATCATTCTTATACCTTTTAGGCAAAGTCTTGGGAAAGACGGTCTTTCCATAGGCTTATGGAAAGACGGGGTTTAATTCGAATAATAAAAGGTAAAAGATCTTTGTTGCAACATTAAAATTTTAGTATGCAACATGTAGTAGTTATAAAATTTATAACCCGGTTCATGCAACCCAAAAATTTTATCTTCATTTCTTCTAATTTACACTTTATACCTTGGTCTTTCCATGACTTATGGAAAGACCGTCTTTCAAGAGACACACTCTAACTTTTAAGATCAGATTATAACTATTTATATTTTGAAACATATTTTAAAAGGTTTTCAAAACTATATGAATCTCGTTGCAATAAACGTGAACAAATATCAAATCACTGTATTAGTTATGTTACTTATAAAATGACCTCGTCCAACGGTTAGGATGTTTAAAACAAAACTTTGTGTAATTTAAATTTATAGTATAGTTAAATGCCCTTTTCATGAATCCTAAACCCTAAACCAACTTCTAAGTAAACCTTCTTTGCTTAAGCGCTTCTTTTCTTTGGGCACATGCTCTCCCATTGGAAATTTCATACCCTTGTACCACTGAAGGGCTCCGACTCTCTCAATTAAAGGAAGGTCTCTATCAATCAAAAGACCTGTCACTCTCCATGCTCTCTGGAATCACATTTCCCCCAGTAAATCACCCAGAATGTTTTCCCATCAAATTCCAGGATGTGAAGGGAAAAGATTTAACATTCCAACTTAAATTATGGGCAAACAATAAGAGTAGAATTTATGTCATGGACGGCGTTACTCATTTCTTAAAGGCCATGGAACTACAAGCTGGCGATACCGGTATAATGCCACATATTTTTAAACTTTAAACTTATGTTTCAGATTTTGCCTCTATTAACTTAATGATTTATAACCTGATTTATATTAGTTAGATTCTTTACTTAATCGTGTTTTTAATGACTAAATTCTTCATTTCTTACATGATTATTTAGTAAACTTCCAGGATCCATTATTTTCCTTCATGTTTTACTACATTTTTTAAAGAATTGACATATGATATCCAAGAAAGTAATTTATTTTTTGTTTAGTATTCTGGAAATACTTGCATTTCTCTTACTTGGTAATTATTATTTTTATTGTACTGAAATATATAATTCTATTTTCCATTTATATAATCCAGTGACATTTAATCGGTTACACCCCGACGGGTAAATGGTCATGGGATTTCGAAAGGCGACAAGTAATATGGATATTCAGGAATCACAATCTCCTCTTTGCCTTACTTATCATGGTCTTGTAAGAGATACATAGCATGATGTGGCCAACGATAGTGCAATTGTACGTGTTTTTATCCCTTGCTGCATTTATAGCTTAGAGAGCTTATTATATGGTAATATCTTACTCTTTTCTGATGCCAACCTAATGTTCTGAAACCACGAAGAAAGGAAGTCGTGCTAGTGAAGATTATTTGCCACCACAAACATCAATGATTGAAAAAAAGATGGCACACACCCACGGGTGTATCCCAGCGGTTGGGACATGGGTGAGATTGCCAGTGTTCCCAAGTTCGATCCTCGACAGCGGCAGTGTGGGGAGTGCTTGCTTTGCAAGTGCTCCCTTGTGCGCACCGAGGCAATGCCGAGCCCATGGGTCCTGGCGCTGGGCTACCGTGATTTACATCTCATACGATGGCCTAGGTGTGGGCTGGTATGGGCCGCTGAGGGCGAGCGGTGATCGTCTTTTGCCAGCCAAAAACAGAAGGCACAATGTTTCAGGACCAAAAAACATAAGCTCAACCACAATGATGATGTTGTCGAGCATAAAATAACAAGTTAAGAAGTTCAGGAGCAGTTGCAACCACATCCTAGTAAAAGTCCTACAAATATAAACGAAGACAGGTTTGAGTTTGAGGAGTATAATGTAAGTTTATTCTCTTTTTTTATTATTTAAAATTTTTTTAAAAGGTTTTTTCTAGTGGTTCTTAAAAGGAATTTTCCAACTTGATTTTCTATTACCATTTACAAAGTAATATATAGGTGTTTACATATGAATGATACAATGAATCTTGACTAGTTCTAAATATAGACAAGATAAATTTTGATTAATTAGAAATTAATCAAGATCAATCACAATCAATCACAATTTCAATCAATCACAATCAATCACGATGAATCACGATCTTCTATTGTCACACCCCCCCTCCTCAAGCGAAGCGTCGGGTTGACTGAGACGCAAAGCTTGGACCTGAAGAAGTCAAACAATGCACGATTAAGCCCTTTGGTGAAAATGTCCGCAACTTGCAGCGAAGTGGAGACATGACCAACACGAAGTTTTCCAGTAGCCACCAATTCCCGTACAAAATGATAGTCAATATCAATATGCTTGGCCCGTTTGTGAGCAACAGGATTCTCAGCAAGAAAGATAGCACTGTTATTGTCACATAGAAGCAGAGGCGAGCCCTGCAGCGGAAACTGAAGATCACGAAGAATATGCAACAACCAAACCACCTCCGAGGCTGTGTTAGCAAGAGCTCGATATTCGGATTCTGAGCTCGAGCGAGAGACTGTAGGTTGCTTCTTGGCACTCCACGAGACCAAGTTGCCACCAAGAAAGACCGCATAGCCATAGGTGGACCGACGGGTCTCCAAGCAACGCGCCCAATCAGCATCTGAATAGGCAATAACCTCCGAAACGCCACCAACTCCAAAGGTTAGACCACAATGTAACGTGCCCCGAACATATCGTAGGATCCTAGTGGCAGCAGAAAAATGATCATCACGTGGATCCTGAAGAAACTGACTCACTGAATTGACCGCAAAGGACAAGTCAGGTCGAGTAATGGTAAGGTACTGAAGGGTGCTAACAAGGGAACGATACTGCTATGAAGCTGGGACAATGGCAAGAACGGAGTAGAGACCGGAGAAGAATCCAACATCCCAGCTCGCTGAAGAATATCCCTAGCATACTTGGCTTGGCCCAAGAACAGCCCTGTAGAGGTAGAGGTAACCTCTAAACCAAGAAAATAGCTGAGAGAACCCAAGTCCTTGACAGAAAATTCACGATCAGCACGGGCAATGAACTGCCGAATAGCAACACTGTTGTTCCTAGTGAGAATGATATCATCAACATAGACCAGAAGATAAAGAACAATAGTGCCCTGAGAGAAGACAAACAGTGAAGGATCTGAAAGACTGCCAACAAAACCCAACTGCCTGACGAACAAACTGAACCGGTCAAACCACGCCCTGGGTGCCTGTTTGAGTCCATAAATGGCCTTCCGTAAGCGATAGACATGATGAGGGCGAGCAGGATCCTGATAACCAGCCGGCTGAGCCATGAAAACAGGAGTATCAAGAACACCATTAAGAAAGGCATTCTTGATGTCCAATTGATGTAAAGGCCACTTCCTCATGGTGGCAATGGCAAGGACAGCACGAACAGTGACAGCCTTAATCACCGGACTGAAAGTATGATCAAAGTCAAACCTCGGTATCTGAGAATATCCTTGGGCCACCAGACGGGCCTTATAACGATCAATAGAGTCATCCTGACGGTACTTTAGCCGATAAATCCACTTAGAGCCAACAATATTAACATTCGAAGGACAAGGCACCAACTCCCATGTCTGCTGACGGCGAAGAGCAGCCATTTCCTCATCCATAGCAGCAACCCATCTTAAATCTTTCGCCGCGGCTCAAAAATGACGTGGTTCTTTCTGCTCCAAAAGTTCTGCAACCAATCCTGTTGCCACAAAATCTGGGCTAAGATTACGGGCAACACGTGTCCCATCCTGTAAACGAGTGGTCATGGGATGAGGACGGGGCACCTGAGGAGTCGGAGAAACACTTCCAGAGGAACCGTCTGAGGAACTGGCCGATGCTGAACTGGAACTGATGCTGGAGAGTACAGTCGAACCACTAGAGGGATCAGTCAGTGTGGTCAAAGAAGCAGGAGATCGTGGTGGTGTAACAACCACATCCTCAATAGGGGCAATCATCGGTGCTGCAGTGTCAGATGTGGACGAGAAATCTGGACACACCGAACAAGGAAAAGTCGGTGAAGCCGAAGCAGGATCAGGGATGGTGATAGACAAGTTTGAATCAGTGGGGTCCAAAAAAGATGAAACATCCAGGGAAGAAAACTGAACCTCCGAAGATACAGTGGAAAAGGAAAAGTGAGACTCATCAAATCGGGCATGTCGATTCATGTAAGTACGTCCGGAGGTCGTATCTAAGCATTTGAACCCCTTATAATGTGCAATGTAGCCAATGAAGACACATGGAAGATTGCGAGGGGCAAGTTTGTGAGCTGTAGTCGGTCAAACATATGGAAACACACGACACCCGAAAGGATGAAAGTTGGAGTATTCTGGGGGCCGACCAAATAGAACCTTAAAAGGAGAGATGTTATCAAGAACAGGAGTGGGTAGGCAGTTAATAGTGAAAACTGCAGCACT
Source organism: Rubia yunnanensis (assembly GCA_037428765.1). NCBI lineage: Eukaryota > Viridiplantae > Streptophyta > Magnoliopsida > Gentianales > Rubiaceae > Rubia > Rubia yunnanensis. The sequence goes on along the minus strand of CM075061.1, from coordinate 112,053,570 downwards.
AAAAGCATCATCCCAGTATGAGATAGGTATGTGAGAGTGGAGAAGCATGGACAGCCCCATTTCCGTTATGTGTCGATGCTTCCGTTCAGCCCTACCATTCTGCTCTGGAGTGTATGGGCATGACACCTGATGATGAATGCCGCGAGGCCCAAAGTGTGACTGCAACCTGTTATTGATAAACTCAGTGCCACCATCGCTTTGAAAAACTTTGATGCGGGATGAAAACTGATTCTCCACGAATGCTTCGAATTGAAAATAGATGTCAACAAAGTCTGATTTGCGACGAAAAGGATAAAACCAGGTAAATCGCGAGTAATCATCCACAAACACAGCATAATATAGGCCATCCTCAACGTGTCCCCGCCCCAGAATTGCCCTGGTGACCTTGTGCTGAATGACAAAAGACTGATCATCAAAGGTAATAATAGCACACAGATCATGAGTAAGCTTGCTAATTGATAAGAGATTCTTAGTAATTGCAGGCACAAGCAGCACATCAGATAAATGTACGGTAGAACTAATACGAGGATTACCAATATCAGCAATAGTAATAGACGCACCATTACCAACAGAGACAAGAGTATTACCATTGTACGGAGTGACACTCGATAGATTGGAAGCAGAAGAGCTCATATGATTAGTCGCTCCTAAATCCATATACCAGTCAGGGATCGATGAAGCAACACTCGGGGCAGAAGCAATAGATGGCTGAGTGAGATATGCTGAAGGAGCAGAATACTGAGGTGCTGCAAAACCTGGTGGTGTGGGAAGCGCCTGAAGCATCGGAGGAGCATACTGCGGATAGTGCTGAACAAGATGAGCCTGAACTGCCTGAGGAGCATGACCAACATAAGGCGAGTACTGCTGCTGAACATAAGGCTGAGGAGCCAAAGCCATAGGGCGAGGATTTGCCGAAGGACACTGACTAGCAATGTGACCGAAACCCTCACAGGTATAACACTGAATTGGAGACCCACATGCAGCAGATCTGGACCAGGACCCATGGCCAGAACCCTTCCAGGAGCCTCTGCCACCACGTCGGCCACCGGGACGGCCGTTTCCAGCTGTGCGTGGGGCCCACGCGCCACTGCCACGCGCGGGTTTTGCCGGCGCGTAAGGCCACGCGCCGCCCACGGCTGGCTGCTGGTTTGAACCAGCTTCTCCCTGCTGCTGTACAGAAGCCACAAAAGCAATTGGACCAGAATTTACTTGCCCCTGGACACTATTCAACTGTGTTTTCTCCACATTAACAAGAAAAGATTCATATCCCTTAGCCTCATCAACCACAGTCATATAATCAGGAAGAGGCTTACGGGCAGCAATAGGTGCACTAAAGTACTTAAAGTCAGCCCCCAAAGCATTAAGAAACCAAATCAATTTCTCACGACTACTAGCTGGTTCTCCCATGACAGATAATTGGTCAAAAATTTTCATGAAGGAAAGGTGAAGCTCATGAACAATACCATTTTTCCGGATGATGCCGGCCTGTTGGCGGAGACTGAAGGCTGCAATCGCAGTACTGTGTTGATATGCCGTGGCAAAGGCATCCCACATCTCCTTTGCGGTGGTGCATTGCGAGATTTCATTCTTGGCATCGGAAGAGAGAGAAAAGAATAAAGCACACTGCAGACTCGTTGATCATCAGCAACCCAATCATCATAAACAGCCTTGGTCTTATCAAAAACCTCTCTAGCTTTGAGAAACGCAGCATCATCAGGCGGAGAAGAGGAGGAGGAAACCGGTGTCTGCATCACTGGGAAATTTAGGCAGGGACTAGAACCATCAAGATGACCATACAATCCCTGCGGTCTAAACACATATTGAACCTGCTGCTTCCATTGCAGGTATGTGTTAGCATCCAACTTCGTATTGAGTAAATGGATCATGGTGTTGAGGGACAACCTGTCTGAATTCTTGTTGTCAGTCATGATCGAGAAAAAAAATTCGATTGAAGAAGAGGGGAGAGGGGCGGCCGAATGAAGAAGAAATAGGGGAGGTCGAAAAAAAACTGAAACTGTAGGGAGAGAGGATCAGCAATGCTCTGATACCATAAAAGGAATTTTCCAACTTGATTTTCTATTACCATTTACAAAGTAATATATAGGTGTTTACATATGAATGATACAATGAATCTGGACTAGTTCTAAATATAGACAAAATAAATCTTAATTAATTAGAAATTAATCAAGATCAATCACAATCACAATCAATCACAATCAATCAATCACAATCAATCACAATCAATCACAATCAATCAATCACGATCAATCATGATCGTCTATTATCACAATCTTTATAAAATTTATCGTTGTCGGGACTATAGAGCCAGTTGGGTAAGAATATGATGATATAATTTATTTATCAATTAATATGCACTAAAAAGGCACAAAATCTGCACGGGTGAGTTCTAGGCACATATTAATATATTATGAATGCACCAAATATGCTCAAAAACCACCAAATTCTCAAATGGATTTCTTTTGTAACATCTTTCAAACAATTTTGTTAGCCTATCTAAACGTGTGTAATGATAATTTTTGTTTGTATTCTTTTTCTTGAAGTTCATCTAGCTTGGCTCCCAATGAGATAAATCCTAGCAAACAAACTGCTCTTAGCAAAGCCAGAACGGGTATGTATAAATTCAAACAAATGTCTGACATAGTTGTTTAATATTTTGGAATTCAATGTAGTATACTTTAAAAAATTATTTGAGTGGAGCGAGAATATTCTTTTGTGTAACTTTAAGAGCCCCGATTTTCACATTTAGATTAATTCACTTTATCTCGTAAATCAGATTTTTTTTTTTTAATGAAAACACCCGTAGGTGGGGGATATATATTGGGTTCCCCAGACCCAGCCAACCAGAAAATATTTTAACAAACCAGAATTGAGTTATCGCAATTCAACTATGGTGAGGCAACCCCGTTGCCTCCAAAAGTACTACAACTAACTAAGCTAGATGTAGACTATACAAACAACTGTACTGGAGTTGCGATCCACAAGCGAGAACCTCCACCCCCCGTGTTAGTTCTCCCTTGTGGCCAGGCAACTCCAAAACCAATCTGCACCAAGTAAGCAGCAGCACCAGCAGTGTTACATGAGGGATTAAGTAACCAGCTCGAGACAGTCAGAGAGTTATTGATTTGCTATTCGTAGAACATCTCCAACCTGCATAAACAAGAAAACAGTATCAATTCAGAGGGAAACGGTGTACTCTAATGTGTGGAGTCTGAACTTTGTCCAAGAAGATCAGCCCCTTGATGTGTGGTGGAATGTTCTGCAGATTTATACTCTGGACCGAGCTGTGATGTGATTTTGCAATAGTATGTGCCACTACATTGCATTCTCTAGCCACATATTGCATATGGGATGATCTCAGTAATTTTTTAACTCTATAGGCCAGATCAAAGAGCTTCCAATTTGCCCTATATGGATCGTTAATCATCTGAACAGCAAGGAGGCAATCAGTTTCAAAAAGATACTTATGGTTCTGATCATGGAACTTATTGCAGGCCACTAAAAGAGCCTTCAATTCTGCTTCAAGAGGTGAATCAGCATTAGTAGGAGCAGATAGAACAAGTAATGGATCTCCTAGATTGTCCCTAGCAATTAAACCAACTGAGGCCTTATCTAGATACCATGATGCATCTATGTTGATTTTGATTGTTCCTACAGGGGGCTTCTCCCATCTAACAATGGAAATATTAGGCTTAGGAGGTGGTCGAGTAAAAGGTGTCCATAGGCTTAGAGGAGAATCCATTACAGGATGAGAGAAAAATGTTCTAGGTGAGGAGAAAAGAGACAGTTTTATAAGCTCCTGTACGTCCTTGGTAATAGCCAGTGTGGAGAAGGGTTTAGAATCATTTCTAGCCTTCCACAGAGACCAGCATGCTATGGATGGCAAAATTTTGCATATGAATTGCTTCCAGCCCAGTAGATCATGACAATCCCAGAAAAGGAAAAACCTCTCTGAGATGGAGTGCTCCTGAGTGATGTGAAAGCCAACTATTGATGCAATGTTACTCCAGACTGCTCTAGCAATGTGACATGATATAAAAAAGTGCTGAATTGAGTCAGAGTTACAGCAAGCAGGGCATTTAGATGCCAAACTGAACCCACATTTAATAAGAACCTCATCAAAGGGAAGATAGGATTGTAACAGCTTCCAAGTGAAAATAGATACCTTCTTCTGAATTGCATTATTCCAGATGAATTTAGGGGCAAGTGAGTTACCTGTAGACAGAGTTAGTGCTCTGTATGTTGATTTAGATGTAAAATTACCAGAGGGTTCAGGCATCCAGATTAGTCTGTCATCTCTATCCTCCATTAGTTGTGCATCCTAGAGAAAAGTCAGAGTATCACGATCTAGGAAAGAGTTGATTTGAGATAGAACAGAAAGTTTATCCTTGATGAAGTCAGAAACAGATAGGTATGGCATTCCAGAAACAATGTTCTGAGGAATACTGTTGATGAGGGGGCCAGTTGGACACCAATTAGCCAGCCAGAAGCTACAACTTCCCTTACCATGAATAATTTTGGTATTCCTCTCAGCAAAAGAGTTTACAGCTAAGATTCGTTTCCAAGTTACTGATTTCCTGTATGATATAGGCAAAGCCCAAAGCAGTTTTGCCCACAAAGTTGTTCCTAGCTGGCTTTTCCACCATAGCTTTGCAGAGCAGGTATCTAGAATAGCATTCATAGACCTAAAACCAAGACCATTCATCTTAGTGGGAACTGCAATTGCAGACCATTTCCTCCAGATTTTATTGCTTTTTCCCTCAGATTCACCCCAGAAAAATCTGGCTAGTCTTTTTTCAAAGGTTCTAATGATTGACTTCGGGGGATTAGTGACTGCCCACAGGTGCTGAGGTAAAGAGTATAAGCAATGCTTGATTAAAATCATTTTACCCCCCGCACTAAGCCATTTATTTTTCCAACTCTGAAGTTTAGTGTCAAGATTAGCCATCAATGGTTGGAAATATCTTTTAAGGGTTCTACCCTTGAAGATAGGACAACCTAGGTAAGTAAATGGGAATGTGCCTTTTTTCATTTTCAGTATGGCTCTAACTTGGTTGAATCTTAAATCTGAAGCTCTCTTGCTGAGGTAAAATTCTGACTTATCAAAATTAAATTTCTGTCCCGAAGTGATTTCAAAGATATCTAAAAAAGCTTTGATCCTAACCAGGTTGGTTTTAGATGCTTGCAAAAATATGATAGTGTCATCTGCATACATCAAGTGTGAAACAACAGGGATAGAAGCAGGAACTTGGAAGCTAGTAATCTTATTATTTGAGAAAATGAATGATAAGCTTCTAGAGAAAGCTTCAGAGAAAATATTGAAAAGGAAAGGAGAAAGGGGATCACCTTGTTTAATACCTCTTGTAGCTTTGAAAAAACCTGATGGATTCCCATTTACCAAGACAGAGAAATATGCTTGAGATAAATTATTCATAATGGCATTTAAAAATTTCCCATTGAATCCAAATTTAGTTAAGATCTGACTAAGAAAAAGCCAATTAACTCTGTCAAATGCTTTCATGAGGTCCAGTTTCACTATACAGTTTGGAACTCTATTTTTCTTATCCAGGAACCTTATCATTTCCTGAAGATACAAAATATTGTCTGAAATATTTCTTTTCTTCAAGAAAGATGATTGGTTAGGAGAGATTAAAGCCTCCATGTGAGGCTTTAGTCTTTCCATCAAGACCTTAGAGCAGATTTTGTTTATGATATTTGATAAACTAATTGGTCTAAAATCCCCAAAAGAGCAAGGTGTGGCTTTTTTTGGGATAAGGACTATCCAAGTACTGGATATACCCTTTGGGATTTGAGAACCAGAAATGAAGTCATTGACAGCATCTATCAGATCTTGCTTAATAACAGTCCAGCATTTCTTGTAGAATTTTGGTGTGAACCCATCTGGTCCTGGACTGCTGTTACTATCTAGGCTGTTTACCACTGCTTGAAGTTCAGTATCAGTAACTAAGGCTTCTAAAAATTGGTTATCCATATCAGTCATAATTGTGGGGATATGGGACAGGAAATGAGAGCTATAGGTATCTGAGATATTCTGGTTAGGATCATTTAGCAAATCAGTAAAATAACTAACAGCTTCTTTTTGAATTTCTGATTGTGTGTTTAGCCATTGACCCTCATGATTTTTGATTTTACTGATCTGTAACTTACATTGCTTTTCCTGTACCACTTTATGGTAGAACTGAGTATTATTATCCCCCAATTTATGCCATTTAAGCCTAGCTTTTTGTTTCCAAAATTTCTCTTTCTCTTTTAAAGTCTTTAGGAGCATAGCTTTTTTCTGGTTAAGTCTGACTCTCTCCGACAGTGTTGGGTTCAGGTCATAATTCAGTTCTTGTATCCTTAGAGCCTCCTCAGCTAGAGAGACATTTGTATCTATGTTCCCAAAACATTCCTTGTTCCATATTTTTAGCATCTTTTTAAGTCTGATTAGTTTCAGGTAAAACCTGACCATTCCTGTCTCCTGTATTGGCTTTTCCCAATTTTCATGAACTAATGCTGAAAATTCTAACCTCTGGAACCAAGCATTAATAAATCTGAATGGCTTTGGAAATGAGACAACTAAATTGTTTAGCTGGAGGAGTAATGGTGAGTGATCTGATGTATTTCTATTAAGGATCTGGATTGTTGATGAAGGGAATTTAGTATACCATGATAAAGTGCAAAGTCCCCTATCTAATCTCTTAGATGTAGGATTTCTAAGTCTAGAGTTACACCAAGTAAACAAATTACCTACTGTGTTTATCTCTTGAATTCCATTAGAGTTAATCCATGTATTAAAATCTCTGATACTACCAAGGCCAGGGTTAGAGGGACCTCTATATTCAGCCACAGAAGATATAGTATTAAAATCACCTATAAAAATAGTATCCCCCTTAGATAACAGCTTTAAATCTGTCCAAAGACCTTGTCTACCCTCCCTACTTCTTAAAGCATAAACAAAAACAGCCTCCATACAAAGATTAGTGGTGAGATGGGAAATATTCACATGAATAAACTGTTCACGGTAGGAAAGTAGTGTCACAGATACAGGACTAGAGTAGAAGAGCCAGATCTTCCCATTAGGAAGTACCATATTATTGGTGAAATTAAGTGAATTCATGTAGTACTGGGCTTTAGAATTATCATGCATAGGCTCTATTATACATAACAGCTGAATTTTCCTTAGTTTGATCAGACTAAGAAGTCTAGTCATTGAAGTTTCCATACCTCGAAGATTCCATATCAGAAAATTAATGTTGGTCTTCATTATCATATTTCATTGGAATTATTACCTTTAGTGGCTGATCTTAACAGCATTTTGTTGAGCTGACTCAAATAGGTAACCTTCTTGTTTTTTACCTTACCTTGTTGTACATACTTACCTGGGGACTCTGATGAAGAAGCCTCCTGTAACTGTTGTTGACCAGAGGAAGCTATATCCATTGCCCTTTGCAGGTCCTCTGTTGTCTCTTCATTTTTATCCTCATGATACTGGGAGGAACAACCTTCATCCTGTAAAACAGAAAATCTGTTTGACATCTTTCCGGGTAAGGAAAGTGTAGGGTTGTTAGTAGTGCTTCTCAGTGGCACCATCAGTGAACCAACATGGAGATCATCTTTGGCATAAGGAATCCGGGCAGGTTTAGCATTTTCAGTCTCCTTAATTAATCTGGTAATTGAATGCTCAGGGATCACTAGAGTACTAGTTCCTGATTGCATAGGAGTGCCTGACTGCAGTGGATTATTCCTAACAGGAGTACTAAGTATTACACTTGGAGAATTATTTTCCAGGTTTGTGACAGCCATTTCATCTTCATTGAATGGGGGATCATTAGTTAAGTCATTGATCAGAGGAGGGGTGGTGAACATTTTTCCTGTTGCCTGCCACTGAGGAGGAGGTTGGGTGGGCTTTAAGCTAACTTCCTCAGGTCTATCCTTGGTGGTTTGAGAAATAACTCTACACTGACTCAGGGAATGGCCAAGTTTAGCACAGTGGTTACAGTAGTGAGGGATATCCTCGTATTCAATCTTGTACTTAGTGTTGTTTGAAACAGAACCTAGCCTAATATGAGGGCTCAGAGGTTTCTGTAAATCCACTTCAACACAGAATTTGATGGCCGAGGGTCTAGTGAGCATATCAGCAGCTAGGTCATTTTTTATGAAATTCCCTATGCTATTACCAATTGATTCAATGGAAGCAGAGTTATAATAATACAAAGGTACTTCTCTGATGGTACACCAAATTGGAACTATGGGTGATTCCTTATGGATTGAGAATTCTGGAGTCCACTTAAGCATCTTAAGGAAAACCCCATTAAAGTTCCAGATGCCTTTCATCCAACACCTCTGATAATCGTTAATGTTCTCAAAACGGAGTAAAACATGTTTATAATCTAAAGAACCTAATTGATACTTACCTTCAAAACCGATTGTTTTGAGAGCTGTCTCCATTTGCTCCATTGATAGCCTACCTTTTGTGAACTTACCGACCAAGGCGTTAGAATAATGAGCCGCTAGTGTAGCGATTTGTTCATCCGAATAGAGACAGGCCGGATCGCCGAGGTGAGTAGATTTTGGAACCAATCTCGTAAATCAGATGTAAGTAATTTTACCTTGAAATTTTACATCAAATCGTTTTTTAGTCCCTTACATATTGTCCAATACCTTCTTTTGGTCTCCAACCCCAATACCGCATTTAATCGGTAATTAACATTCTGAAATTGAATCTTTTGATCCCCAAAGGTGGTTTTCAGGTAAACCGGAATGGTTTTCCAATATAGCCAAGGGTATTCTAGTAATTTTATAATTAAAAAATTCAATTAATTTTTTTATTTTAAAATATTTCTTTTTTCCTTTCTTTTTTCTTTAATTTTAATTTTTCTTTTAATTTTTCTCTTTTAGGGTTTTCTTTGAAAACCCTTACAGTCGTCGGCCCTTACTCCTTACAACGTCGTTGCCGCCGCTGAACGCTGTTCTTCAACCCTTACCGCCGCTGACTTTGAAACCCTTACCATCGACCAATGTTCTTCAACGCCGCCTAAACCTTGCTCTTCTTTGTAACCCTAATTTGAAAATGAATGACCCCCCATCTCGGATACGATTCACAGTCGGCGAAAATGATTCGACGTCGGATTTAGCCAAATTGCTTCTATACTCTTTCACGCTAGCTTCGGAGCAGGACCTAAATTGCTTATAGGGAACCGGCCGCGGCTCCAACGAAGCCATCTTTGCCTTCCTCGGAGCCTGGTCCGTTGGAGACTGGTACTCCCTGAAGCTCTTTGGCAAAGCAGCGACTGGGGATAGGGGTGATTCAATCACCCTCAATGGAGAGGCTAGGGATGGGGGTGATAGCGTGGGTTGAGGCCCTGGGCTAGGGATGGGGGTGATGGCGTGGGTTGTGAATCAGGCGGTGTAGCAGCGGTGCTGGTGGTGGGAGACATTGGATATGGCGAGGGCCGTGGAAGGTGGATATGATTTTCTTTTTCTTTTAATTTTTTAAAACTTGGGGGTATAATGGTCATTTTACATATTTTGACCAATTTTACCATTGACTTTACCTAAAAACCACCCTTGGGGACCAAAAGATTCAATTTCAGTTGCCGATTAAACGCGGTATTGGGGTTGGGGACCAAAAGAAGTATTGGACAATATGTAAGGAACTAAAAAAATAATTTAGTCTTACATAAATATTTAAAGTTATTGTTAGGATTGAAGAGATAGTCTAGGTACGATGTATCCCCAGGGTTTATTTATTGTGTATTTGCCTTTGTAACGCTCTTGTATTCTATATCTATTTCACATAATACATTCCTGGTCAGTTAAGGTTTTTGTGTTCACATAGTATTTACCTAAACTTATAACGATCCTCCTACAACAGCCGCATCTGCTTTTCTCCTCCTTCCTTCTCATCTAATTCCCTACAGTTGAGTTTGGCATTCTAAATTCAAGTTTCTCTCCTCTCTTTTGGTGATTTCGTAGTATCTAATACCAAAATGTTCTCGATGTAGTTAGTAAAGTATTCTAAATTTGTTTTTCCTTTAGTGGCACATACTATGTACGAGTCTTGATGGTTACAATGATTGATATTATTTTTCATACTCTAGTTCATGTTCAAGAAATATAAACGTCTAATATATATATATATATATGTATATATATTCCTCATGACTTCTAAATAAAACTTATGAACCCAGGAAAAGAAAGAAAAATGTGGTCACTTGAGTGTTATTTATTATATGCATGTTGTCTTGGGCCAAGTGTTTTTGCCTTAATTTCCTTACGATGTATCAACTTTGGAACTAACTAATGGACGATTTTTCACTTATATCTTGTTGACAGGTTATAAGAGTGGAATCTTAGAGTGCACGAAAGCCGAAGAACGTGAGCCTTCTAGACTAGATTTACTGGCCACATCCGCCCTTTTAGCAGATCATGTGGGAGACCTAGTTAAGGCCGCATCCAAAGCGACACTAAAGTTGTCTTGCCACTATTTAGGCTATATGTATTGCACACATTCAACTTTTCGAGTGAAAAATGGAAATTTTCTTACTAAATAGAAAGTACATTTTCTTCGTTATCATTCAATGTCAATTTAAAACGCTTATGTGAAAAGTATGTGAAAAGTTTGTGTCAACGAGATCCCAAAAAATGAAGATGAACTTGTCTAAAATATGTACAACCAACTTAGTCTTGTGATAGTCATGTTATAAATTGACTGTTTGTAGAGGATGCATTAGAGCAGAGGAACTTTTTCTTAGAGGGACAATATGTTGTCAAAGCAGCATTTTTATAATGTACAAGGGCCATAATTCTTTGTATTCGTTGAAATATGTGTCATTTAAGTGAAATATATGTGCATTTTGTGAAAAAAAATATGAGCCTTAATGTGTGAAAACAGTTTACACATTTTAGCTAATGTGTGAATATACTTTGATATGTTAATATGGGTACATGGAAAATGGGGATTTGGTTTAAGTTTTGGGTGAAAAATATTTTTCATTTTTTTACTATTCCACTTTCCTTTTTCATTTCAATGTAGTTATTGTATAATGTAAATTTAACGTGACCACAATTTAACTTACATTTATATTGACTCGCATAATTGTCTCTTTAATTTTTAAATATATAAATTAATTATATCAAAATATATGCATTTAAAAATATATAATGTTCATTCAATTAAGAAAATTAAATATTATTAATTATAACCAATATAATTATCCTAATTCGTGAAAGTAATTTGGTTTGTGAATACAAGATAATTTTTTTACTTGATACATTGGGGAAAAAATACAGCTTAAGGAATTATTATGGAAAATAAATTCAAGAGTTAAATTCCAAACATTTATATCAAACAAGCATTAGTGTAAGAAGGGTGGGGCGGGGCGGGGCGGGGGGGGGGGGGGGGGATTAAAGGTGATTCTAATAGACCAAAGAAGTCACTCAAGCCTCGCCTTTGATCCTCCACGGTCTAAGGCTATTCCGAGAGCCGCCTTTAAAATGCACCATCATATACGGTTCTTTATAGCCTTTGATAAGGGGTATAAAATTGCCTTTAAACTATTCTGAATTTGGAATCTTGCTAACTGCCTTGGGTCTATCGACAAGTTCCAACGCCAGAACCTATGCCCAGTTCCAGCACCTTGACCAATCTCGTAGAGCCTGATTTTTCTCCAAAATTGGGTCAGTTTTCCATCCATTACATGGAATTTCATGAAAAGAAACCTTTTTTTTTTTGGAAAATAAAGGTTCCGAAAAAGGAACCTCTTCCGAGGGATTTGGTTTTGAGTCTGCAACCCTTATCCAATCGTAGTTGTAAGTTCTTCCATTGAACTTGGGAGGCACTTCCGAATTCAAAAGCTATGTCTGGTGTCATGGAATATGGTTTATTTCATTGCTAAAACCGTCCTAAAATAGTCTTAAATCACTGATCTAGTTCCCAACAAATTACAAATTTATCATTCAGGGGTACAAAAATGTATAGATACCACTAATGTAGCAACTATCTATACAGTAGAATAGAAATCTTGTAAATTATATAACATATAAAGGTTTCAGCTTCCCCAAATTTAAAAAGCATGATCGTGGGTTTAACAAAAATCTATGGACAACGCTAAACAAGAACCTATTTGCAGATAGGAATAGAGATCAAGAAAATTATGTTCCGCTCAATACATGTTACGAATGTCGAGATTTGTGTCACACTACCACGTTAGGATTTCCAAGAGTCGCAGAGCGGACATGAACTTGATGCCTAACCAAGAAATTTCTTTCCATGTTGATATCATCTTGTGAATATGCCTTGTATTCCTTTGGAAAAATCCGTGGACATTAGAATAAAATACATTAGTTCGGGTAGCTATGTAGTAAATATTTAAAGAACACTTGATATATTAATAAACTTAATACTTACTTTATCAATTAAATGGTAATCCAATCGTGCATCTTTAATGCACTAGGCCATGTCCATGTATAACATTACGTAATATCCACCCTCTAATATTTTTTTATTGTTTCTTGTACTGAATTATAAAAATGACATTGTAAAAATACAAATCAACATGCATGTTGAAATTATATAGGATACGGTTGGTAGAACTCAAACCTTAGTTTGGACTACATCTAATCTATTTGTAACAGTATACTCATTGATTGCAATGTCCAAAATATCTAAAAAAACATTGTGGCGATTGAAAACACAATGGATCCATCCAGCATACACAATTATTGTTGGGAACAATAAAATAATCTCCCATGGTCCCTACAAAGTAAGACTTCGACTAAAGCAACCATCACCTCCCATGTAAGGTTTAGTGATTTTTTTAATCCTTCCGCCCTATAATTTTGTGTGTGTAATCAATCATTTCTTGCTTTAAACACCCAATTCCTTAAGTCGTTACCTGAGACAAACACCCTACCCAATATTTTTTCTTTTTCTTAGAATATTAATACATGTATCTTACGCATAACATTGTGAACATTCGATATAAATATGTTTTGCAAATTATGAATATTAGTTATACACTCTAAACAAAAATGAAATTTGCACTCACAATAGAAAGAGCGACATTATTGTTTGGTTGACTTGGTCACACGTCCATAAGTCTTCAAAGTCGCTCCACAACGCGATGATGTCTCGGTTTCAACCAAAATACACTCATTGTCGGAAGATGTGTATGATATCCGATAATCTAATCCTGCAACACGTGAACGAAAGGTGGTGACTCCTTAGACGCTGGTACAACTGCTTTTGGGGTCGTGGGTCGTTTCACTTTTAAATGACCATGTTTTGTAGGATGGGCATACATTAGACTCACTTGTCATAGAAGGAACATTCCTTGGGTTGGTCCCACTCTCTTGTATTTTCCATCAAGAATCGGTAAATTGGCATTGTGCACCAACAGTTTCTCCAACGATATCTGAGAAATCCCATCTCATGTAGTAATCAAGTGATCATGTCACATCGATTCGTGTAAAATACCATTGGATATATGGAATGGTATAGCATTTTCACCAAGCTCGCACAAATTTAAAGCCTATATAAAATAAACAAAGTTTGGTTAATATTGTTTTACCACAGAAATCAATAACAATAAAAAAAATGTGAAGCCTTAACTTGGTGCATCCTCCATTTCATGAACTCCTTCATCATAGATACTAGAGCTTAAACTTGTTCCTCTAATTTCACGGAGTTGGGATTAGAATCTTCTTGCATATTTACCCTTGATTGTGTCCCAAATTGCCTTATGCTGATGTGTCCATTTTATTTGCATATTTTGGGACTTTTGGGATCACTTTTGTGCTCTTTTATTATCAAGAGCTTGTGTTTTCCTTGAAATTCTCTTAGGAGAGGTAAGAGCGACTTTTACGCTCGTTTACCTTTTCTAAGTGGATTTTGTGTGACAAAGAAAGAACATCGAGACTTGAAGACTGGAGGCCATTGAAGACCATCTTTTGAAGACTTTGAAAATTTGAAGACTAGCTTTGAGGATTTAAAGACTTGAAGATATGAAGAAAATTTAATGGAGTGAATTCTAGAAGACACGAAGAAGAAGAAACTAAATTCTGTTTCTAGGCACCCATCGCGACTCGCGATGGACCCTGTCGCAAGTCGCGATGAACGGGTGGATAAAATCCTTTTTGCCTTTTTCTTGCACTATAAATAACATTCTATCTTCTCTCTCTTCTCACATCTTCTCTTCTCGATTTCAACCAACAAAACTCTAGGTTTTTCCCTGTTTTTCATCTTGTTTCATCTTTGATTATGTTTGGATTGTTGTTGTTAATTAGTATGGTTTCTAGTAGCTAAGTTAATCTCTTGGGAGAAATTTATTGAAGTTTCCAAACCCATGTAGTGAGATTCTTGATTTTGCTCATTGATGAACATTTATTTGGAAGCATTTATTTTGTCATTAATGTTATGTTTTACTTCATTTATGTCATGGGTTGTTTGAGAATAGGAAGTGTTTGTATGATTGAAGTGTTAGGGTGTTAGGAAAGTGTACAATTTCTTAGCTCATTTGACATAAAAATCCAAGAACGTGGAATTAGAACTTCTTGTGTATAATGTGTTGGGATTCTTCCTAGATAAGTATGTTAATGTTGATTGTTCTCACATTTGTCCTATAGATGCAAAGAAATGTTGAACCTTGAATGTGGTTTGTTCTAGGGTTAGCCTAATAAATTCTTTGATTGGTAAAATGGTTATGTCTTTGGTAGAAGGCTTGTTGTTATCAAATATATGGTCCTTCGTGTGAAATGTCGTTGATGAAACACCTTTAGGTGTTGTTAGTCTAAAGTGATTATCAACGAGATTTGCAAAATGTCATTGTTTGCGTTTGTAAATTATTATTAAGAATGAATGAATGTTGCTCTTTAATTGGGAAGTGATAGCATGCACATAGGTAATAAATGGCAATGAACGAGTGAATGAATCTAAGATCTATAAGTGGTTTGGAAGTAGGGATCAATTGCCCCCAAGGCTTTGTTAATTGTTGATTTAATCATCTTTTTAGTTGTTTTTTAATGATTAGCATTGTTCTCTTACTTTGCTAGTTACTTGTCTTTCAATTTCATAATTTAGGAAAAACCAATCAGTCCCCCCTCCCCCCCCCCCATTTAATTGTTTTTATATGTATGTGTCTAGTATGTGTCTATCTATGCCTAGTATGTTTTCCACTTTATATGTTTAAACACTTGAAAAGATTCCTCTTCTCGTGGACGACCCCGACTTGCCATTATCTACTTAATTGTAGATAGGAAGTATTAGGGCTTAAAAATATTAACTTTGAGAGGTACGGAGATGACCTCCCAAATTTTAGCGTAGTTGCCAGGGAAGAGGCATTTATTTTTAATTGTTTGGGCGTATTATGTGTGAGTATGAGCTAGTTGGGAATATTTGTTAGTTTGCTTTTGTTTTTGGTTTTTAGTTGATTTGTCATTTTCTCTTGGCTTAGAGACGTATTGTTCGAGTTCTTGGTGTATGGTTCATACGCGATCCTCTTCACAATAACCCCTACACTACGACCCCGAGTTAGAGTTGAATGTGAGAAGGGCTAGGAGGATTTGTTTGGAAAGTGTGTATAACACCCCTCCTAGTGACCATTTTGCAGATACTTTTACTTCCACAGAGCAAGGAAATGAACATCTGGAAAGAGGACCTCAACATCCTCCTCTTGGAGAGGTTATTCCTTTGAGGCAAGCTCTATTGAGAGAGACTATGGCCCCAAACCTTGATCAACAGCCGGTGTGCATAGAATATATGTTGGTTTGACCAACCGAGCACTTTGAGCTTAAGACCGGGTTGATGAACTTGCTCCCTAAATCTCTTGGGAGGCAAGGGGAAAACACCAACAAACATCTTTGTGAATTCCACTTTTTGTGTAGTGGTACGGTTCCCCACGGAGTAGATGAAGACCTATACAAATTGAAGGTATTCTTATTGACATTGAGGGATGGTGCAAGGGATTGAATCCACTACTTATCACTTGGAAGCATAAAAGTTGGCTTGATATGAAGAAATAATTTCTCGCCAAGTACTTCCCGGTCTCAAGGTCCACTGCCTTGAAGAAGGACATTAGCAACATCCTCCAATGGCATGAAGAGTCGTTCTACGACTATTGGGAGAGGTTCAAGAAGTTTCTCTCGAGTTGCCCTTAGCATGGCTATTCGAAGGAAGACTTGGTCTATTATTTTTACAATGGTCTTCTTGATGAGGACCAAAGATAAGTGAAGGGAGCTTGTGGTGGTACCCTTAGGAGCAAGACTTCGATAGAGGCTATGGAGCTCTATGAGGAGTTAGCCAAGGAGTCGGGGAACTTTAGTTCGAGGGCTGATTTGAAAAGGAAAAATTCCAACACCATAAGTACTCCTTCCAACAATGGAAATCTCGAAGACCAAGTCTCAACCCTTACTTTTATGGTGAAGTCTTTGGTGACCAAGCCCAAAAATGTGCCACATGTAAAATATTGTGAAATTTGTTCATCGTCGCATCTTATGGACGCTTGGATGATTATGTAGAGGAGGTGAATGCCGTGGGTTTTCAAGGAAATCAAGGATATCAAGAAGGCCAAAGGTATCAAGGGTACTAAGGCAGTCAAGGTTACCAAAACTGATCTTACAATTCGGGTTATCGAGATCACCCAAATCTCCTGTATGGGAACCCTCGAGAAGGTCAAAGTGCTCAACCTTACCGCCCTTCTCAACAAAAATATCGGCCTCCACAAGACAATTTTCCAAGGCCACAAGACAATTTCCCAAGGCCACAAGACAAGCCCAGTGATCAAGGTGAAAGCTTGGGCTTGTCAAAAGATGAAGTGATGCAAGCCATTGGAAGGTTGGGTATGTATGCGGAGAAGGCCAAAGAATTCCAAGGAGAAGCTAAGGTGACCATAAAAAACTTGAAAAATCAAGTAAGCCAAATAGCACAAGTTGTGAATCGAATGGAAGCACTAGAAAAGGGCAAACATCCTTCCCAATCGGAAATCAACCCTCGATAAAATGTAAGTGCAATCTCATTGGGGAGTGGGAAGGAAGTTAAAGATCCTCAAGGCAAGATTGTTGTTGAGCGAGTGATTAAAAAGGAGGAGGACGTTGAAAACAAGGCCGAAGAGTTGGCCAAGGAAAAGGAGAGCAAAGGGGAAGAAATCGAGGTGGAGACCTTCGTGCTAAGACTGGGAATAAATCCTGAAACCTCATCCCCACCTCACAAGAAGTCAAAAGGGGCAAAGATCCCTATCTATGTGCTGGAACCACCATTTCTGGGGAATTAAAGGATAGGAGAACCAAGGAGGACAACAAGGATATCTATGAAGTCTTTTGTAGATGCGGGGTAAGCATTCTACTCTTAAATGCTATACAACAAATTCCTAGGTATTCTAGGTTTCTTAAGGAATTGTGTACCATTAATAGGAAACAACAATTGAATAGTAAGAAAAAGAGTAGAAAGAGTGAATAGCCTCCGCCATGTTTGATAATGAAATTCCTCCTAAATGTGATGATCCGGGAATGTTTACAATCCCTTGCGCGTTAGGAGGAAAATGTGTTAACAAGGCCATGCTAGACCTAGGTGCTTCCATTAATGTGATTCAATATTCCTTGTATGAAAGTCTAGATCTAGGCACTTTGCACAAAATCGGGGTTGTTATCCAACTAGCCGATCACTCTAGAACATACCCAAAAGGTATTGTGAAGTATGTGTTGGTGAAAGTGGGCTCTTTAACATTCCCCGCTGATTTTTATGTTCTTGAAATGAAAGTTGGTAATAGTGATAAACCTATCTCTCAGGTAGGCCATTTTTAAAGACTTCAAGAACAATAATTTATGTGCATAAAGGAACTTTAATCATGGAGTTTAATGGGCGGAAGATAGAATTTGACACTAATAATTCTATTGATCATCTTAGTAGATACCATTCTTTCCAAGTTATTGATGTTATTGATGTATAGAGCAAGATGCATTTGAGCACAATGATGGTAGTTCCTTGAATGTTTCCATAGATGATGCTTTGAGTGATGCTTTGATTGCAAATGTTGTTAGTGCTAACTTAAAAGAAAACAACAGTGAATGCCCTCTTGGGAAAACAACATCCAACATCTTTCGTGTGTCCACCGGAAAGCCAATAAGGGTGGGATTCCCTTCTCTTGAGAAGACTTCCGTGGTAGAGTGCAAAGCACCACCGAAAGTTCTTAAATGTTCATCCCTTAGAGAAGGGAATGCTCACTTGATTGAGATCACCATGGAACAAAAAGGTGAGTTATTGGGAATGTTGAGAGAGCATGAAGAAATCCTAAGCTATGTAAGGAAAGTTTTGCGAGGAATGATGTGGATCCCGAATGTTTTGACCCGGATCAAGGAAAGAAGACCGAGCACCACGGATCATTTTGTGAATAAGCTCCAAGAAAGGGAGTAAGTCGTGTCGACGACGTTAAATAAACTTGGTTTTGATCATCCGGATCGTTATTCGTGACTTTCTGTCGATGTTGTTTAAATTTGATTTTTTGTCGTTAGTTTCATTATTTTGTTTTGTTCTTTTCACGGGTGTGTTTTTCCATGTTTTGTTCATTATTGGATTGATGAAGGAAGAAATGCTTGGAGACATGAAGAAAAGCTTGGACATTTGGTAACCTTAAATTATTTTTCTAAGCACTAAGAAGGGATGTGCGCCGCGAGTCGCGATAGTGGTGTAGCGAGTCGCGAAGAACTCAGAAAACTGGAAGAAAATGTGATCTCCCAGACCAAATATTTTGCGACTCGTAAAGGTTCTGTCACACGTTGCGATGAACCCATCGTGAGTCACGATGGTTTAGTCGCGACACGCGACCAAATCAGGAAGAATCTGTAAAATAAAATTGAGCTTACAGGTCCAATTTTTTGCGAGTCACAAAGGTTCCATCGCGAGTCACGATGAACCGGTTGCGATTCATGAAGCTTTGGTCGTGACCCGCGACCAAATCAGGGGAAAGTTAGAAAATTTTAGCTCCAAAGTCAAACTTTTTGCAAGTCACAACAGACCCATCGCGACTCGCGACCAGAGGGTTGACTTTAAGTGGCATTTGACCTACCCATCGCGAGTCAAGACGTGTGCATTACCACTCGCGACGGATGCACAGTCACCCTTCTTAACGGGCAGAAACTAGTCGTCTTCTTCTATCCTCTCCCTCACAAACCACTCATCTCCTACGTTCTCCTCCCCTAGTCATCACTCCACCACTCATCTAGCTGCCACACCACCACCGATCGGCTGGATATTAATCCCCATCCATTCCACAAAAAAAATCCATTCCACGTTCCTCCACCAAATCCATCCAAATTGCGAAAAAAATAAAAAAAAAACCTTAGGTTTTAGGATTTTTTCAAATTCAAGCTAGTAATGCTAGGGATTTTCGTGGGCTTCATTGATTCATCCTCCTACACACTTTATCAGTACAATTCCTCACCTTTGAACCCTTGAATTGTAATTTGTGTGTAGTTTCAATTTCGATGAATTTGTGCAATTTGTATATTGATGGTATACTGTGTTATTGACACTACAAGAGACAGTACCTATTACCTCAATTATTTAAGGGTTTTTACCTCAATTTTTCGTCCAAAAAAACCTTAGTAAATAATGGCGGAGTAAAAAGTAAATTTTTTACCTCAATTCGAAACTGAGGTAAAAAATAATTTTTACCTTAGTTTTTGAAAAAATTAACCGATGTAAAAACTTTAATGGGAGCGACGTGCTAGCGAGATCGCTAGAATGGAACCGTGGTAAAAATAATTGCCCAGCATATTGCGGGATTGCATATCAATATTCCAGAAATTTTAAAAAACTACCGAAAGCATAATCGACGTCGATTCTGCTTTTGATAGTTCATTGGCATTTCCGGCTAGATCCCATCAGATCCTAGAGCACAAAATAAATTCCGGCCAAAACAACAGCACAAAAACAATGAAAAATCACTGAAATGTTGACCACACATGTTCGATTCAAATGAAATCAATAGCATACAAAAAGTAAATTTCCAAAATCACTGGCAGTATTTTTCAGCAGAGGACCTCCGGCGAGAAATGACCTCCGGCGAGAAATGACCTCCGGCGTGAGGAGACCTCGGTGGTGGACAGGCGCTGTTCGGTGGTGGACGGGCGCTGGTCGGTGGTGGCGAGCAGCTGGTCAATGGTGGCGACGAACGCCCGGTGGTGGCAAGGGGCCCTTTGTGGTGGTAGCGGCGAGCTCTTCGTGGTGGTGGCATCGGAGCACGGCGTCCGATTGGCGGTAGGAGGACGGCGCCCTACCGGTGGCCAAGGGAAGGAGAAGATTGTGATCTGAAAAACTAAGGATGGATTAGGGTTTTCTTAGATTTATAGGGCTGGGGTTTAAAAAGTGGGTTAAAAAACTAAAGTGGGCTGAAAACTAAATCTTCAATTCATATTTAAAATGTATTAAAAATCAAATTATATTTAAAACTTTTGTTTCATAAATTCAATTTATAAAAATATATCAATAATAACAATTTTAAATTTTAATATTATTATATTAGTATTCGGAATTATAACAATTTTTATCTTGTTGCTTACACTTATATAAATGTATGAAGATTTAAAAATAGTTTTCAAGTATGATAAATGAATTTAAGGCTGGCCTTTTATTTGTTAAACTTACGACCGTTCATTAATATTTATAATATTAAGTTAAGTAATATATGACTATGTATTAATTGAGGTCAAACCTTTTTTTAGTGTTAAATAGTTCAAATCAAACATTTTTATTATTGTTCATATATGTAAAGTAAAGTAAGGGTGAACCGATCATTAGTTAAGGTCAAACATTTTCAATAATGTTCATATATGTAAAGTCAAATAATGGTTGATCATTGGTTATTTAAGTCAAACATTTCATTAGTGCTTATGTATAAAAAGTCAAATAAGGGTTGACCATTTATTGAAAAATTACACTATGGCCCAAAATTGTATTAGCCTATAATCCATTGCTCCAAAATACATAATTTTTGTTATTCTTGCATAAATATAGAAATATTAAATAGATGAATTTTTTGGTGAAATGTTGGAAAGCGCTAATACGTATTATAGAGTAACTTAGAGTTGGTTACATAGAAGTAAGAAAGGTAAATCGAAAAGGATTACAAATATATTCTTGTGCATGTTTATTGATAAATGCCAGGTTACAGAGTTGGAAAATACAATTGGGGTGTATAGGGTAGCATCACGTTCAAGCGGATTTCAATTTGGACTTACGAGTAATTTTTTTACTTTTTGCACTTAGATCCCTCCCACAAAGTTGGAATTGTCGAATCACAAAATTGGCAACATCGAAATTCAATTCAATAATATACATTTTTGAATTTTCAATTTGGGCATGTATGGGTGAGCGAAAGGGCCTCGAAAGTCAACATTGATTACTTCTACACAATCTAGAAAAATTACAGTGTGGCCCAAAATTGTGTTACCCTATAATCCATTGCTCCAAAATACATGATGTTTATTATTCTAGCCTAAATATAGATATATATAAAATAGATAATGTTTTTGGTGAAATGTTGGAAAGCACTAGTACGTGTTCTAGAGTAACTTAGAGTTGGTTACATAGTAGTAAGAAAGGTAAATCGGAAAAAGATTACATATACATTCATGTGCATGTTTATTGATAAATACCAGGTTACAGACTTGGAAAGTACAATTGAGGTGTATTGGGTAGCATCACATTCGAACGGATTTCAATTTGGACTTATGAGTAAAGTTTTTACTTTTTGCACTTAGGTCCCTCCAAGAAAGTTGAAATTGTCGAATCACAAAATTGGCAACATCAAAATTTAATTCAATAATATATAGTTGTGATTTTGAAATTTGGCCATGTATAGGTGAACGGAAAGACCTCGAAAGTCAACATTGATTACTAATACACAATCTTGAAAAATTATACTATGGCCCGAAATTGTGTTACCCTATAATCCATTGCTCTTAAATACATGATTTTTGTTATTCTTGCCTAAATATAGATATATAAATGATATTTTTTTTGGTAAAATGTTGGAAAACGCTAGTACATGTTCTAGAGTAACTTAGTGTTAGTTACATAGAAGTAAGAAATGGATTAGACACGTGTCAAATGGAAAATACTAAAAGAGTAATAGTTAGCCATGTCACCTTTGACACGTGTCACCTTTGACACGTGTCACCCTTGGAATTAGCCCAGTGTCAATTAAATAAAATTGTATACAAATTATTCATAATTATATAAAATAATAAGTATATAAAATTTTATTTTCTACTTATTTTATACTCACTCCGTCCCAGCCTATTCTGCACATAATCTTTTTTTGGTCAAAGATGCCAAACTTTGACCACGTATTTGAATAGGTATATGAACAATAATTTTTTCGTGTGAGATATGGTTAGATTCGTCGTAACATGTAGCTTCTAAATATCAAATTTGTGTGTGTCATTATTGTCCGTAGCTATACATATTTACAGTCAAACATGTTTATTGAAGACCGTGAAAAAATTCTGTGCAGAATAGACTGGGACAGAGGGAGTATACAACTTATTTTATATAATTATGAATATGCGGTACATTAAATTTCATTCGAAGAGAACACAAAGTTATTTATTTATATTCGACTTCGATCATGTATTACTCAAACTCTACTTTTAATTCATTTCATTTAAAAATATAAACATAAAGTCGTAGTTAAAAGCATGGATAAAAAATCTTTTCAAATATAAAACAAATGAAGTTGTATAAATTTTTTTAAAAAAATTATAGTTTAGTTTTGTTGAAAAATAAATTACATTATTAATATATATTCAATTATTTTAAATACATTAACAATGTATAGGATAGGTACGTGCGACCTCGGTCACAAAGTCAATAAGCCAGACATACGTGCAACGTCGATCATTATTGTCTAGGATAGGTACGTGCAGCATCAGTCACAACGTCGGTAAACCAGACATGCGTGCGACGTCGATCATTCTTGTCTGGGATAGGTACGTGCAACATCGGTCACTACATCAGTAAGCCAGACATGCGTGCGACTTTGGTCATTCTTGTCTAGGATAGGTACGTGCGATCTTGGTCCCTACGTCGGTAAGCCAGAGATGCGTGCGACATCAGTCATTCTTGTCTGGGATAGGTACGTGAGACCTCGATCACTACGTCGATAAGCCAGACATGCGTGCGACGGCGGTCATGCAAACTTTTTACCTCATGCGTGCGACGGCGGTCATGCAAACTTTTTACCTCATGTTTTAAAAAAATGCGGTAAAAAGTGTACTTTTTACCTCATTTTAAAAAAAACTCGCGGTAAAAAGTGTACTTTTTACCTCGGTTTTTTTAACCAAGGTAAAAAAAATTTACTTAAAAAAAATACAAACTGAGGTAAAAAGTTCCAGTTTTTTGGTGTTAAGGAAAAAACCAAGGTAAAAGGGGCGAAGTAATAGGTGTTGTTTCTTGTAGTATGAACTGAGATGTGTGCAATTTGTTTCAATTTCTTCACGTTTGTGTTATTGAGCTGAGATGCTTTGGAATGTGATGACATTTTTTAACTTACACAATGGAGATATTGTTGGTATATTATTGGTATAGTGATGATATATATTGTTGGTATATTGATGGTATTTTGTTGGGATTGTTTGTGAATGGCTTATGCTATGGATTGGGTATGTTGGCTTGTTGAACATAGCGTGATAATTATATGCAATGGTGGTCATGCTTAAGGTAGTTTAGCTATGAGACTTGAATGTTAGCACTTTGAACTTGTTGATTATAACTAATCTAGTTTAGGAATATTGTGATTATAAGATGTGGCATATTGGATATTTAGCTATGTAACAACCTCAATGAGTGGGAAATGTTGGTATGATTTAATGTGGCCTGATTTTTTTGGGATATATGCAACTATGGGTGATACTTAGACTAGCTTTTCTTGGACATGAATGTTGGCATTTTGGAATTTGTGATGATTAGCTAAACTAGTTTAGGATTGATTGTGATTCTAAAATATTGCATATGTTTATGATCTTATGAATTTGACATGTTTGTTGTGATTGATAGACATGGCCCCTATGAAGAGACCTCAGGTCCCACGAGGTGCGAACACTGCCGCTCCACCTTTACCTCTACCTCCGCCTCCGCCACGGGCTCCGGAGCCAAACCCTTTACCTCTTCTTCCAGAACGATACATGGGTTTGACCCAGATTATCGGGTCTTATGCGGATAGGTGAGACGTCCTGGTTACCTGCAAGATCTTAAAGACTAGTTTCATTGATCAGGTAGTATTTGACGCTATCGGGTTGATAGGGCCGGTTTGCTGGTTCCTCGCCAAAGGAGGATTGGATGGTTTCATGGGCAAAAGTGCCCTCACATACCAGCGCTATACACTGGAGTTCTGGTCCACCGTCCTGGTGTGCAGCATGTGGAATGATGAGCCATGTGAGAGTTACATCACCTTCCACCTTGACAATGTGTCTAGAGATATGACAGTCTCGCATATAGAGGCAATATTTAGGTGGGACAAGACAGAGGTCCGGGCATGGTTAGACCCACATGCCCCGGAATGCACGATTGAGGAGACGTGATGTTTTGGAACATAGTTACGAGGAGGGGTGGACTCCTATGACAAGAGCAACATCATCATCCATCTCGCGCTCTGATTTGTGCACAGGCTCTTAGCAGGCACACTTTTTTGTTCGTCGGAGTCGACAAACATGCCTGACACAGATATTCACCACTTGTGGCATCTGACAAGCGAAGGGATGGGATATGGACTATGGGCGGAGCTGTGAATGAAGAGAGTCATCGATGTGGCTGAGAAGCCAAAGGGCAAGATTATCATAGGGGGTATGATCACCCTCTTAGCAGAGCACTTTAGGCTTGGTTGCCCCAAATGGCTTCCTGCGCTTGGGCAGGGGTTCTTCATACCTCATCACTGTGGAGATGATGATGATGTTCAACTTGATAGACACCACAGAGGCTCAAGAAGTGTACCATTGGTTGTTTGGGGCGAGGAATGTCACCTTTATAACACTTCCTCAGTGTCATAAGACCAAGATGGAGTTTAAAACACCCGTGGGGGATTTGGTAATAGCACATAATACTTCATGTATGGTGGGTTTTGAGCGAGAGCTCAAGAACCTACCCCTACTTCCAGCTCCGACTGACGAGGGTGTCTTACCATCCACTCAATCACATCGCAAGTAACATCCTCCACCGCCT
This sequence comes from Rubia yunnanensis, assembly GCA_037428765.1. Lineage (NCBI taxonomy): Eukaryota > Viridiplantae > Streptophyta > Magnoliopsida > Gentianales > Rubiaceae > Rubia > Rubia yunnanensis. The sequence continues at coordinate 112,028,339 of CM075061.1, read as the reverse complement.
CTGCCTGAGACCGATCCTATGCAAGCGGATCATGTGCCACCTCAGTTCCCTCAGCCTCCACCCAATTTTTAAGAGCACCTAATGCAGACAGTTCAGTACAGCTTTCGTGGACAGGTTGAGCATAACATGTTTGGATGAAGAGATTAATTATCTTTCATCTAGGATTTTTGAGGGGCACTCGCAAGGTGGTGGTGCCCTAGGCCCCGACCCAAGAGCAGCAAGGCGGAGAGAGCAGTGTCAAAGGAACGCCGATTGGGTGGCGCAGTATCAGCAGGCTTATTGCTGAGACTCTGACGATGGTGCAGGGCCATCTCTTCCTGATTGTGAGTTTATTGTTTTACACCCATACTTTGCTTTGTATGATTTTTCCCTGTTTTGTCTACTTTTAGGGAAATGTAGTGTTTTAAGTGTGGGGAGGGGTATTTACTACTTTTACTGCTTGACTTTGGTTTGTTTGCTTAGACTTAGATGTCTGGGATCTTTTTCTTTGTTTTGGGGATGTTTTTCACTTGGTGTATTTGGATATTTATGCTAGCTTTGACATGTGAAAGCTTTTTGCTACTTTTGATCGGAAACACGAAAAAAATGAAAAATTTTTGAAAAAAAAAGAACAAAAAGAACAAAAATAAAAAGAAACCCACAAAGTTGAAAACCCGAGAGGGAAACTTAGGTAACATTAAGGGCTTGGATAGGTTGAAAACTCGAAAGGGTGACCTAGGAAAAAATGAGAGGCTAAATGTACGGGAAAATGTGAGATGTGAGCCAAAGAAACATGATGTGTGGCTAGGATGAAAACCCAAAAGGGCTTCTAGGTAAAATGAGAGAAAGAGAGAGAAAAATGCTACGATTTCACTCATATGCCGACGTTGGAATCATAAGGTTGCGGTTGCTATATGGATAGATCGGGTAGCTTAACATCATGAGACCTCTTGGGATTAGGTGATTTAGCGGGGGAAACGAAGTTAGGTATGAAATTCTTGATTGTTGATATGCTTCGTTTTTGGGATGATATATTGGTATAGAGTGAAGTATGTGTTTGAACTTCATACATGTTTTTTACTTCAATTTGTGCCATTGGATTTGGGATTGTCAATTCAGGACTTGGAGATGTTTTTATGGATATCAATAAATTGATAGGTTGGTATGGTTGGGTAGATTTAGGAATGAGGGTTGTGTGTGAATTCTCATTTGATCTTAACGTTGGGATGTGTGATATTGAGAGTTTTATGAGGTATCGATTTGGGGGGATATTAGTTTAGGATGTGGACACGTGAATTCCTTCGTATGCTTGAATCTTTTCTTACTAGAGGACGAGTAAGATGTAAGTGTGGGGAGGTTTGATATGTCCATTTTATTTGCATATTTTGGGACTTTTTGGGATCACTTTTGTGCTCTTTTGTTATCAAGATTTTTTTTTACCTTGAAATTCTCTTAGGAGGGGTAAGAGCGACTTTTACGCTCTTTAACCTTTTCAAAGTGGATTTTGTGTGACAAGGAAAGAACATCGAGACTTGAAGACCGGAGGCCATTGGAGATTATCTTTTGAAAACTTTCAAGATTTAAAGACTAGCTTTGAGAATTTGAAGACTTAAAGATTTTAATATTTTAAGAAACGTGGATGGAGTGAAGGCCAGAAGACAAGAAGAAGAAAATTTTGAATTTTCTTTCTGGGCACCGTCGCGACTCGCGATGGACCCTGTTGCAACTCGTAATGAAGGGGTGGCCAGAATCCTTTTGCCTTTTTCTTGTACTATAAATAACATTCGATCTTCTCTCTCTCCTCACTTCTTCTCTTCCCGACTTCAACTAGTGCAACCCTAGGTTTTTCCCTCTTTTTAATCTTGTTGTATGTTTGATTATGTTTGGTTTGTTGTTGTTAATTAGTATGGATTCTAGTAGCTAAGTTAATCTCTTGGGAGCAATTGATTGAAGTTTCGAAACCCATGTAGTGAGATTCTTGATTTTGCCCGTTGTTGAACATTTATTAGGAAGCATTTATTGTGCCATTAATATTATGTTTTACTTCATTTATGACATGGGTTGTTTGAGAATGAGAAGTGTTTGTATGATTGAAGTGTTAGGGTGTTAGGAAAGTGTACAATTTCTTTGCTCATTTGACATGAAAATCCAACATGGAATTAGAACTTCTTGTGTATAATGTGTTGGGATTCTTGCTAGATATGTATGTTAATGTGGATTGTTCTCATATTTTTCCCATAGATGCAAAGAAAGGTTGAACCTTGAATGTGGTTTGTTCCAGGGTTAGCCTAATAAATGCTTTGATGGGTAAAATGGCTATGTCTTTGGTAGAAGGCTTGTTGTTATCAAATCTATGGTCCTTCGTGTGAAATGACATTGATGAAACACCTTTAGGCATTGTTTGTCTAAAGTGATTGTCAACGAGGTTTGCAAAATATCATTGTTTGCGTTTGCAAATTACTGTTAAGAAGGAATGAATGTTGCTCTTTAACTGGGAAGTGATAGCATTCCCCATAGGCAATAAATGGCAATGGATGAGTAAATGAATCTAGGATCTATAAGGGGTTTGGGAGTGATGATCCATTGCCCCCAAGGCTCCGTTAATTGTTGATTTAATCATCTTTTTAGTAGTTGCATGATTAGAATTGTTCTCTTACTTTGCTAGTTACTTGTCTTTCAACTCTATAATTTAGGAAAAACCAACCAACCCCCCCCCCCATATTTACTTTCTCTTATATGTATGTGTATATCATGCCTAGTATGTTTTCCGCTTTATATGTTTAAATACTTGAAAAGATCCCTCTTCTCTTGGATGACCCCAAGTCGCCATTATCTACTTAATTGTAGATAGGATGCTTTAGGGCTTAAAAATATTAACTTTGAGAGGTACAACGACGACCTCATATGTGTCATTCGTCATCTCTTCGAACAATGCCATAGCATCTTTCTGACTATTGTTTCAAATTGACCCATTGCAAGCCGCATTTACCCTCCCCATATCCTTATCGGTCACTCCTTCAAAGAAATGATAGACTAAGTCTCCATTTAAACGTGTAGTATAAGCAACTTGCCAACAAACGCTTGAAGATTCCCATTAATACTCATATATAGTCTCATTCGGGCGTTGGGAGATATTGCTAAGCTGCTTCTTAAGCCCCGCTAACTTTGATGTCGGAAGGAACTTCTCCAACAATGTGTGCTTCATATCTATCAATATTGTGATGCATCCCGGAAGAAGGCAGTGAAACTAATGCATAGGATATGAACGATGCGGAGTAAACCGACCACATACTGTTGTGGCATTATATAAATCTTACTGGGGTTGTCGTCTAGTTCCGAAAGTCATATCTCTTGTTTATAGTAAACTAGTGAGAATAAAATTATAGGGGGGAATTAATGAGATACTAATTCTCTAAGTGGCAAAATATGGGCTTAGAGTAGGTGTTCACGAAAGAGGTCCTTACAAGCCATGCTACTCTCATGTTTAATTTACTGTGTAGTTTCAGGTTTGTTAACCACGAGAGTGAGGGCTAGAGGTGGGTCAGTGGTTCTTGCGCCCTTCTAGCTATAAAGAGAGGAAGTGAGAATTTGACTGGGGGGGACCGGGATACTAGTTATCGTTGGAGTTCCTGGTGAATCAACCTCTCCACATGTGTGATAATGCATAATGTAATCAAATTGTAATTATGTGAATATGAGTCAAGGGTCGAGTCACAAATGTCAAATGTGTGATGTAAGTACCCCCCAAGATCATTATTAACATCTTTTATATCCTAGTTTACATATGTATGCTTGTATTTGTAGTTTAAATATTTAAAACCAAAAAGGCCCATTTCTCTACCCCGACACACACATGGGGTGACGCTTGTGTGTGGATTACATAAACCTATCCTTTAAACCCTTAAATATCTGAGGATGACATCCAATCTTGCCACTATTTACTTTTTAGTGTTTAGGAGTGAGTAGGGGTCGGCGTCGGGTCGGTTTTTGGTTTATTCAGTTTGGGTTATTCGCCTCTAAAAAACTCAAAACCGAAATTGATCCGAATAACCCAAAAAACAAATTATCCTAACCGAACTCAAAATTTTGTTACGGTTTGAATTCGGTTTCAAACCGAATAAACCAAATTCATGGAATCTTTTTTAAAAAATTAATAAAAATATATAACTTAATTTAAAATTCTATAAAAATATGTATTTAATTTCTACATCATCAAACTAAAGTGATCAAAATAAAAATCCAACAACTACAATACAAATTCAACCATAAATGTTTTAGCATTACATTTAATATAAAGATCAATAAAAAATTGATTTTTTAGTCAAACAAAAGATTGAAATGAAAATCATAGGCCACTCCACCACTATGTGAAGTTCAAGCAAGTATAGAGGCTGTGAAACTCAATAAGGAAAACCACAAAAGTAATATGCTACTTTGTCCACCAATGAAGGAAGTTTCTTTGTGCCTATTGATTTTCTTCTGAGGCCGGAGAAGTCCATAGAGAAGGGTCTCAGTATTAGGTGGACAACCAGGAACATAAATGTCAACTGGGACAATCCAATCACAACCAGGAACATAAATATCAACTGGAACAATCCAATCACAACCTCTAACAATAAAGTATAAATAATGATGGTAGCCGTCACCATTTGTACAGCTTCCCATTGATAATTCTTAGAGTTTTAAAATTATGTGACAAATATAATTAATATATTTTTTAACTGCAATTCAGTATTCGTGTCGAGTTTCAGATTGAGTTTCAATATCCAAAACCAAACCAAGAATGATATTCAAGAATCGGTTTACTCAATTCGATAAACCCTATTTTAAATTTGGTTTGGCTTATTCGAATTTGGAATATTTCATTTTTGGTTTAGTTTTCAATTTTTTGCCCACCCCTCGAAGTGAGTAAGGGAGCAACAATATATATCTTATCTTTGGTCGATAGGACACGAGTTTCCAACGACGATTTGGTTCTCACTATTTTTTTACGTCGTTGTCGGGGATTTAGGATACGTTTACCTGTCTGACTGCCTATGTCAAATCAAGCTTTTTCAGCAACCCTTTTTCTAATAAATTGTATGGAATAACTTATTTGACTTTGAATATGTTTTTCCAAAGATGGTAATGGAGAAATCCAAGACGACCTCTTGTCTCTTATATGCTCGTTAAATTCAACTTAGATCATTGTTTTAAAATGTTCATTTTTAGTACCTTGGTGTAAATGAGAGCGCAACACTGATGAGATGGGAAATGCATATTTTCTTAGAGAATTTAACACCACTTTTTATATATTTTTGTTGGTGGATAGTTATATTATTAGGTGTTTTACATGATAGGGGGTTATAATCACTTTCTGTGGTTATTCACATTAATTTCCCTATTTTGTAAGCATTTAGTGTCTAACGTGCTCTACATCCATGACTTGGTTGATTTCTACTTTTTTTTCTGAGCTTATTTAGAGACCATCATAGAGAAGGCCAATCGCAAGGATGGTAGAAGATTGAAGAAGATCTTTCACAAGAATGATAGAAGAAGGAAGACCACTTAAAAAGTGGTAGAAGATGATTGAAGAAACAAAGCAAAGTAGCGGGTGAAAAATGATCCGAGAGTGAGAACCAAATTCTGATAATTATCTGAGACGAATTGGCATCCAAGGATAGCATCATTAGATTCATCTTTGTGAGCACTATAAAGTTGACTACAAGAACTCTTGAATCGGATCAACGATCCACCTATAGCATTGAAAAGAAGATTTAAGACATGAATGATGGACCAGGAAACGGATCTTGCAGATTTGCATGGTCCACGCTGCTCAAAATGCTTGGGAGCGGCCCCAATAAATATGGAATGTGAAAATCGGTACGGTCCATCCCGATCAGAGATGTTCTTGACCCTTTCCCAGTGAATGAACCGTGTAGATCCGCACGGTACGTGCAACACGGTCCGTGCCACCCCGTTGACTAGGGTTTGACGATGGGCCACCTTCTTTCTCTCTCCTACAACCTATGAATAGCCTCATTCTTCCTCCTTTTCACTTTGAGCCCAACTTTTTGGTCTCCAACCTTAGTTCTTCTTCATCTTTTCTTAGGTTTTACATCTTTTCCATGGATTTTTATGGACATGTTAAGAATTTCATTATTTTGCTTAGAAATGTGCTTGGGAGCTTTTGTAAACATGTTTAGCTATGATTTGGAAGATTTTTATATTCATGTTTATTTTATTTTCTATAAATAACATGCTTAATTTTTTCTTATGCTTCTTGCTATGATTATGTGATGAATGAGATTTGGATGTACACCTAGTTTACTTCTTTGCATGATTTAGTGCTAGCTCAGGAAGGAACCGGGGAGGACCATAAGGTCGTTGAAGACATTGTGCTCGAGGTTGTGATAGAAGTAGTCTCGTGTTGGATTATTTTGCAGACGATAAGCGAGGTCATCCGAAAATTGGGTCGAGTGATGTTATTGACTTGATTGGGGTTGTATGATAATAGCCAAAGGTCATATCCCAAGTTTTCAGCAACTAGGCGGGGAATAACCCTAGAGTTATATATCATGAGGTACTAATATTTTAAGTGGCACATGATGGATTTAGATGGGTATTCTCGGTGACCTATGCTACTCCTAGGTTTAATTTACTGTGCGCTCACGGGTTTATTAACCCTGGAAGTGAGGGCTAGAGGTGGTAGTGAAAGTGCACCGCAGCTATATATAGAGGAGGTGAGATTTTGAGGTGGGAGCGAAACTGACATGGTGTGACAGATCGAGAGAGTTCTCGGGGAATCAACGTATACACATCATGTGGTATAACAATTAGATAGAATTATAAGTCTTGCATGCAAATAGGAATCGAGGACCAAATTCTAATACTAAACATGTGATGAAATTAATTTCCCCCAAGTTGTTTTAGTAAGGTGTTCAGTTTTGCATGCAAGTCAGTTGTTAGTTTAACTCTTGTTTTTCATGCTAGTTAGTTGTTAGTTTAACTCGTTCAAAACAGACAAACACCCCCACCCCACCCCCACATTTTATCTAGTCCTGGCACACATATTTGGTTACGCTTGTGTGTGAACTTTGCAAATCTATTATTTACATCCATGGGCCTTTATGGATGACACCTTAACTTACCGCTATCTACTTTCTAATAATTAGAAATGTGTAAGGCCAAGGAACAATATAAATCTTAACTTCGGTCAAACCCTTTCCTCCTGACCACCGAAACCATCCATCACTCACCGGCAACGCCTTCATGGTGGAGCCACCACCGAAACCTCAACCGGCCTTCTCTTACAAACAAGCGCTAGGCAAAGAATTACTCAGAACTTTACAACCTAACACCGATTCCATAGAATCCCACTCTAGAGGTCCATTCAATCCAAAACAGTCGATAGACCATCTGGGCGAGCCAGGGCTTATGTAACACCCCAAACCCCATCGCAAGTATCGGGTCGGGTTTGAGCGTGCTACCGAAAGGGCCGATATTTAACGAGATTTTAAAGTTTATGCAGAAGCGATTTAAATAATTCAAAAACCTACTTTACTATTACAATGTAAAGGATTTATTACAAATGTCAAATAAAAATTTCTCTTAACCGTTATAACATCTAAGTTCATATAAAAATTCAAGTAGCCAGGATCTTTCCCAAACGAAGTAAAGACAACAAGCACTCTTCTTTTACTGTTCTTCTTCACCTGAAAAGGGGTTATTTAACGAGGGTAAGCTCCTTGCTTAGTGAGGTTCCATCGCCAGTATTTACCCAGTTGAGTTTGTGATTACAGAATAACAATTAACAATTGGCAATTAGCCATGTATGTCCCAACACATAGTAAAAGGATACGGGTATATTCCCAACGGTAATATAACAGTTATAAACGGCTATATCTTATAGTATATATACACGAATTTATCCGACATTTCAAAACCATATTTCATCTTCTATCTTATATCCTTCTCAATTTTTGCTTGATAACATGTCGAGACTAATTTTAGTCTTTGTTGCGGTAATTATCGTGGTACTGCATGTTAGTATTCTCACTCGGGATCTTATGCCGGAAGAATTTTGTTACTCTTTAGTAATGATTGGATTCATTTATTACCTTTTATTTTTCACAATCATCATAGATTTTTGTATTTCTAATTACATTTAATAAATTATTTTATTTCCCTATTATACAGCAACATAAATTGTTAGTTTTGTAGACAAGGTTCAACCATTACGGTTGGGGTTTCACAATCTCCCCTCCTTAATGAATTTCGTCCCCGAAATTCCCATTTCCCGTGAACAACTCTGGGTAAGTACTCCTCATGTCTGCTTCCAACTCCCAAGTTGCTTATTCGACCTTATGATTTCTCCACAATACCAAAACCATAGGGATCTCCCTGGTTCGTAATGTCTTGATTTTTTGATCCAATATCTTTACAGGATTTTCCTCATACATCAATTTTTTATTCACTTCAAAGTCTTCATGGTTTAGAACGTGTTCGGGATCAGGGTGATATTTCTTCATAAGTGACACATGGAAAACATCATGTAATTTCCCCAACAGGCTAGGTAGGTTAAGTTGATATGCAACTGGCCCAACTCGTTGTACGACTTCAAAAGGGCCAATGTACCTAGGGCTCAGTTTTCCTTTCTTACCATGCCGGACGAGCCCCTTCAAGAACGCCTGGTCACCTACTCCAAACTCCAAATCCCTCATCCGATGATCCGCATAACTCTTTTGTCGACTTTGAGCCGTATGTAAGCGCTGCTTTATCTGTTTGACCTTATCCATGGATTCCTCAACCCAAGTTATACTGGTAACTGGAAAAGTACTTTTTTCTCCCACTTCATCCCAAAAGAGGGATGTTCGACACTTTCTACCATAGAGCACTTCATATGGAGCCATACCAATGGACGAATGTTAACTATTGTTATAAGTGAAATCTACTAAAGGTAAATGAGCGTCCCAACTTCCCCCAAAATCCATAACACGGTTTCGGAGCATGTCCTCCAAAGTTTGAATTGTTCTCTCTGACTTCCCGTCTGTCTGTGAATGGGCACTTGTACTCAAGTTCAATTTGGTTCCTAATGCAGCTTGCAGTTGCCTCCAGAAATGGGAAGTGAATCTTGGGTCCCTATCGACACGATAGTTATCGGCACTCCATGCAATCTTACTATTTCCCGAATGTACAGGACAACCAGTCTTTCCAAGGAGTATTTAACGTTGATTGGTAGGAAATGAGCCGACTCGGTCAACCTATCAACCACCACCCATATTGCATCAAAATTCTTCGGTGTTTGAGGTAGTCCTGTCACGAAGTCCATCGTGATATGATCCCATTTCCACTCGGGAATTTCCAATGGTTGTAACAACCCAGATGGTTTCTGATGTTCGGCCTTAACCTGTTGGCACACCAAACAACGTGCCATGTATTCTGCTATATCCCTCCTCATATTATCCCAACAGTACCGTTGTTTCAGGTCTCGGTACATTTTGGTTCCTCTTGGATGCACCGTATACTTGGATCGGTGAGCTTCCTCCAACACTCTTTGGGTGATAGTTGAATTCCGGGGTAGCCAAAACCTACCTTTACATGTCAGCACTCCTTCACTGTCTACTTCAAAATCTGGAAATTTCCCTTCAGCAACAAGCTTTTTCTTCTTTACCAATGATTCATCTGACTCTTGAGCTTTCTTAATCTCTGTGGGTAACTCAGCTTGTACCCTTAGATTGAAGAATACAAGTCGGTCAGGTTTGGTCTCGCATTCCTAATTCTCTACTTGCGATAACATCTCCATCTCCTTTATCCAGATATACGCCAAATTCACCTTTCGGCTTAGTGCGTCCGCCACCACATTTGCCTTGCCAGGATGAAAATTGATCACACAGTCATAATCCCCCAAAAATTCCATCCACCGATGTTGGCGCATATTCTGGTCATTTTGGGAGAATAGGTACTTCAGGTTCTTATGATCTGACATTACTTCGAACGTGATGCCATATAAGTAATGCCTCCATTTCTTTAAGGCGAGCACTACTGACTAGTTCTAGGTCATGGGTGGGGTAATTATTTTCATAAGGTTTCAACTTCTTGGATGCGTAAGCAATCACGCGGCCCCTTTACATTAATACACACCCTAGACCTTCTCCTGAAGCATCGGTATACAATATGAATCCATCCCTTCCATCAGGTAGGGCAAGAATTGGGGCAGAGGTCAGACGCTTCTTCAATTCCTAAAAACTGGATTTAGTCTTCTCATTCCATTCGTACTTAACTCCTTTCTGAGTTAAGTAGAATGAAGGGGTTGCAAGCTTAGAGAAGTCTTTAATAAAATGCCTATAATACCCTGCTAGTCCAAGAAAACTTCGAACTTCAGTACTATTGTTTGGCACTCTCCAGTTTAGAACAGTCTCAACTTTAGATGGATCCAGGATATTCCTTCCCTGCTAATCACGTGCCCCAAAAAGTTCACCTGGTTTAGCCAGAATTCACATTTGTAAACTTGGCGTACAACTTGTGCTCCTCAAGCAGTTTTAATACTTTCCTTAGGTGTCATTCATGCCCCTACTGAGATTTGGAATAGACTAGGATGTCATCGATGAAGATGACAACAAACTCGTCTAAGTATGGCCGAAATACTCGATGCATGAGGTCCATAAAAGCAGCTGGTGCATTGGTCACCCCAAATAGCATTACTAGGAATTCATAATAACCATATTGAGTATTGAAAGCAGTCTTGGGTATGTCATCCCCCTTCACTTGCAACTGGTAGTACCCTTGTCGTAAATCCAGTTTGGAAAATACAACTGCTCCTTGGAGTTGATCGAAAAACTCCTCAATAATGGGATGGTGGTATTTATTCTTAATCGTCACATTGTTTAAGCCTCGATAATCGATACACATTCGAAGAGAGCCATCATTCTTTTTAACAAACAATACCGGGGCTCCCCAGGGAGAGGTACTCGGTTGAATGAATTCTCGAGTCAACAAGTGTTCAGGTTGTAGCTTCAACTCCTATAGCTCTAACGGCGCCATTCGATATGGGGGTCGAGAAATAGGTGCAGCCTCAGGTACCAGATCAATGGTAAACTCAGTCTCCCTTTCAGAAGGTAAACTTACGAGTTCCTCTGGAAATACCTCAGGGAAGTCTTGGACCACATTTTATATTTTCTCCTTTTAACTGGTCCATTGGCTTATTTAAGATATAAGCTAATATTCCAGTCGCCCCTTTGCAAATCATTCATCGAGCCTTGACTCCAGAAACTAATAATGAGGAGAATCTTTTCCTTCCCACATCCACTTCAATCGGAGGTTCCTCTGGTCGACACAGCTTAACTTCCTTCGTATGACAATTTAACTGGGTGTGATTTTTAGCAAGCCAATCCATTCCAAGTATTACCTCATAGCCCTTTAAGGGTAGAGCAATTAGGTCTATGGGTAATTCCCTACACCCCACGTTTACCCTACAGTTTCTACATACTCGTCTAGTAAGGATTTTAGCATCGTTTGTGGGAGTCCTAACTTCCAACTTATAAGGTAAATTCTCTATCTTATCTTCCACATTTTGAAGAAAGGAATAACTAGCAAAAGAATGAGAAGCACCAAGATCTATCAAAACTTTAGCTAGTTTATCCAAAATAGAAAGGGTACCTTCAATGACTTCAGTCGAATTCGGAGCTTCATTATCATCCATTGTGTAAACATGAGCTTGCACTCTTGGTTGACTGCCCCTGCTTGCTCCTCTCTTCTGAGCAGGTTTGGCGACCGATTCCTGGTATCCCATGGGTTGAGACAAGTGACTCGGCTGAGCCTGGGAGCATTCAGATATTCTATGTTCAACACTTCCATACCGTAGACTCTTGTTTGCCCTCTTCCAGCAATCCTTCTCATCATAGCCTCCCTTTCCATAGTACGTGCAACGTACTTGAGTCATTCCTCTCGAGACAAAGCTTGAGCTACTTGACGTGGTTGACGGTCAGGATGTGTCTCCCCTAGGGACTTTGTTTTGCTCAAAATTTACTCCCTGTGGACCAGGAATGTATACTGATTGGGACCTCACATTTATCCTTCTCGATTGGTGTGTGGCTCGTAAGGCATTTTAGTTTCCTCCACTCTGCAAGTGGACGATGACTGCAACATAACTATGCTGATAGGTCAGGGCTAGGGCATCCTTCAGTTCCAGCCTTAACCCTTGGATAAACCTCCTCTTGCATTCCTCGTCCGCCGAGACCATCTTCTTTGCAAATTTAGAGAGGTGGGAAAACTTTGCCTCATACTTTGTTACGCTCATCAGTCCTTGTTTCAAGTTTATAAACTCTGCTTCTTTCCTTTCGATAACTAGGGGTGGTATGAACTTCTTCTTAAGCTCTCTTTTGAAATTCTCCCAGGTCCTGGGAGTCTCCTCCATATCCCACTTCCTTTGTACTATGTTCCACCAATCTAGTGTGGCGCCTTCTAATTGGAATATAGCGAAATTCACCTTCCGCCCATCCGTATATCCCAAGGCTCGGAACATTCGAGCCATTGTTTCAATCCAATTTTCAGTGGGTTCGAGGGGTAAAGTCTTTCAGTAGTTCGAGGGGTGAATTTTTTAGTGGTTCAAGAGGTGAAGGTTTTCAGTGGGTTCGAGAGGTACTATTTAGTAGGGGTTCGAGGGCAAGGGTTTAGTAGGGGCTCGAAGACAGGGGTTCGAGAGGTTACTATTTAACAGAGGTTCAAGGACAGGGGTTGGAGGACAGGGATTCGAGGGTAGGGGTTTAGTAGGGGTTCGAGGACAGTGGTTTGAGGGGTACTGTTTAGCAGGGGTTCGAGTGGTCAAGGCTTAACAGGGGTTCGAGGACAGAGGTTCAAGGATAGGGATTCGAGGGCTACTGTTTAGCAAGGGTTTGAGGAGTCAAGGTTTAACAGGGGTTCGAGGACAGGGATTCGAGGTCTACTGTTTAGCAAGGGTTCGAGGGGTCAAGGTTTAACAAGGTTCAAGGACAGAGGTTCAAGGACAAAATCAGGGGTTCGAGGGCAGAGCAGGGGTTCGAGGGTAGAGCAGGGGTTCGAGGGCAGAGCAGGGGTTCGAGGGCAGAGCAGGGGTTCGAGGGAAAAGTAGGGGTTCGAGGGCAAAAGCAGGGATTCGAGGGCAAAAGCAGAGGTTCGAGGGCAGAAATAGGGGTTCGAGGGTAGAACAGGGGTTCGAGGGCAGCTTGTACCCATACAAGATAAATATATATTTTTTACTTCAATTCATGCTAAAGAAATGAAAACACTCACCTTAGTTAAACTTGGCTGGCAATCCTCCGCCTCTACTTCACTGTTTAACCACTATTCTCTTGGCAAGAAATTTTCTTAAGGCTATGTGAGAAAGGTAAGAACTGGGGACCCAATATTTATACTGGATAAAAACCTAAGTTTTGACACCTACCAACCTAAAATTTTATCATGTAACCTATGTCCACTTACCCAAAAAATTGCTTTGGAAAATTCTCCCTCACGCCCGCCGTTCATTTCCTCTTCATAGGAATTTCATTTTCCCAAAATTATTTTGGATAAAATCTTGCGTCTGCCGTTCCTTTCTCCCAGTCATTCCACTTGCCAAAATTACTTTGGATTAAATTCTTACATTCACCGTTTATTTTCTCTTCCCAACAATTCCATTTGCCAAATTACTTTGGATAAATTTCCTTACGTCCGCCGTCCATTTATCCTTAATTTTTCCTTACTTGTTCATTCATTCACTTATTTATTTATTACTTACTTATTTATTTGTTGTTATTATTATTGTATATATATTTATACACATAAAAAATATATATATCTCTATATCTTCTTTGACAACACTAACTCTTAGCATTTAATTATAATTAGTCAACATATGTATAGTGGTAATATACCGGCTATAAACGGCTATATTCTCAACAGTAATACAACAGTTATAAACGGCTATATCTTATAGTATATATACATGAATTTATCCGACATTTCAAAACCATATTTCCTCTTCTATCTTATATCCTTCTCAATTTTTGCTTGATAACATGTCGAGACTAATTTTAGTTTTTTTTGCGGTAATTATCGTAGTACTGCATGTTAGTATTCTCACTCGGGATCTTACGCCGGAAGAATTTTGTTACCTTCAGTAATGATTGGATTCATTTATTACCTTTTATTTTTCACAATCATCATAGATTTTTGTATTTCTAATTACATTTAATAAATTATTTTATTTCCCTATTATACAGTAACATAAATTGTTAGTTTTGTAGACAAGGTTCAACCATTACGGTTGGGGTTTTCACAGCTTAGCTTCACTAGTGACGAATGTGAGAGGCTAGAGGCACCACTCTGACTGACGTTGATTGGAGAATTTGCTCGAAGCAAGCCCCAACTGGATCGGCTTAGAAAAGATTTCCAGACGACGGATTTCAAAGGTCACACGGATATCTCCCTTCTCGACAATCGCCAGGTATTGATCAAATTCTCCTTGCAGGAGGACTACTATCGATGTTGGCTACACAAGGTATGGAATTTTGGACCATACTCACTTAGAATCACCAAATGGGAACCTAATTTAAACCCTAATGCGGACTCTCCCATAGTCCCCATATGCATTTCTATGTATGGCCTCCCCCAACAATTTTTGGATGAATGGGTAATGCTCTCTTTGGGGAATATAATTGGAAAACCGATTAAGGTAGATAAGCCTACGCTATGTAGAACCAGACCTCATGTAGCTAAGGTGTGTGTGGAGATAGATATCACAAAGCCACAGTTAGAAAGGATATGGATAGACTATAGAGGTTTGGGTTTCTGGCAGTATCTAGAATACGAGGGTATGCCAGACAACTGTTCTAAATGGCTCAAATTAGGGCACTCAAACATATCTTGCAGGAATGACCAAAACCTCACCACTCTTCATGCCTGGAGACCAACAGGAACATCAACTAAAATACAGGTAACATGGCTTATACTAAAGGTGAACATAGAAGGGCTATAGGTAATAGTATTAAGCCATCTTCTTCTGGCTTAACTTCTCAGGACAAAATTATTATACATGTCAATAGGAACAATACTCACAAATCCGTACAGGCTAATACATTAGCAATGGACAAGGAACCAAACCAGAACAACTCTTCTACTGTTTCTAGGAGTGATCAAGAAAAGGCCAAGGAGACTGATCAGGTTAATGGTTCGAGTTCAAAAGTTTTAATCCTTGATCAAGGTTTCCAGGTTCCATTCGCTAACACTCAATCTACTGAATATGTGAACAATGGGCAAACACCTAATTTGAATATTTCTCAAGTTGATACTGAACCTGAAATGGATACAGGGAAAAAGATTTCAGATACTGTCTCAATTTCCAATGATAATGTTACTCTGCTTTCTGTCCCTAATCATTTTGTGCGCAATGAGGATATAACTGAAAACCAAGACTCAAATTCTATGATACCAATGAAACCTGTTGTGCAAATCCATACAGTTCATATGAACACAGAACCTACTGTTGTACTACTTATGAAACCAGCATAACCAATACCTGCTAATGATCATATGACCCCTAAGATACATAACGTTGATAACTTAATATCATCCCAGACATTAGTAACTCATCAAATCTCAGAAGCCAAACCTAATAAGAATCAAAACGACCATAAAGCATCAAATCTTATTCTAGAGCCAAATAGTTCCGTGGTTGGTTCTGAAACCACAGAAGAAGCTTTTATAGAAATAAATGGAGGACACTTCCCCCTACTATCTTTCAACTCAAAAATTAACATAAGATCCATCTCTAATAGTACAAATCAAGAAAAATTGTCTGTGGAAGATTTTGAACATTCTAAGTCCACTCTCATCGAATCACAGAATATATTTAATCACTTAATGATTTCAGAAGACGTATTGGACAACCTGGATTCCAATAAAACTAGGAAATACAATAAAAAGTCTTACACTCAAACCCCAAAAATGGTCCTAACCCATTCTGTGTCGACACACAACAAATCTTCTCAATGACAGGTTTGAGAACATGTGTATAGAATGCAAGGGGTGTAGGCAATTCTGTCACACAGAATAGGATAAAAGATATTAAAAAAAACATAAAATTAATATCCTAACCATAATTGAGCCAATGTTAGAAGCTAATTCCATCCAAAATGTAGCCTTTTAAACTAATTTTGACCATTACTTCTCAGATCCAACCTGCAAAATTTGGATACTGTGGGATGATTCAGTTCAAATGAGGATTATCTCAGTGGATGAGCAAATGGTATTAACCAAGTTCAAAAACCAATTTTTAACTCAAGAATGTTTCATAGGTTTCATATATGCCAAACATACTGTAACAGAAAGGAAAAAACCGTGGAAACAAGTTCTAAATCATAAAAATTCACCATTGAGTTTAATAGGAGACTTCAATGTCATAAGCTCTATGGATGAATATCTAGGTCAATCTATTCTTGAACCAAAGAGTATAGATAATTTTAACCATTTCCAGAGAAAAGCAAATATGTCCACAATTCCCACATCAGGTTCACTCTTTACTTTGACTAGAATGAGATCCAAAGGAAGAGTCTGGAAAAGATTAGATAGAGGTTTATCTAACAATCTATGGTGGGATATTTTTAGATCATCTGGAATTAAAACACTTGCAAGAGGGCAATCAGCCTCCTTACTATTCACAATTGTTGAAACATAAAATTTCCCTAAACCAACTCCTTTCAGGTTCCTAGAATGTTGGACTAATCACCCAACTTTTATGAATCTTGTAGAAGACTCATGGAACATCCAATCTAATAAACAGGGAATAAAGATTAACATTTAAGTTAAAAAAACTTAAAATATGCTCTCAAATTTTGGAACAAACACACCTTGGGAACATCTTTGATGCAGTCAAAACTTGTGAAGAAGATCTGCTTCCAGCTGAAACTGACCTCTAACAAAATGAATCACCAGAAACCTGAAAAGGTTAAATAATTCAAAAGCAAAGTTAGCTATGGCCCTAAAAAATCAAGATATTTACTGGAGGCAGAAATCTAGAATTAAATGGTTAAAAGAAGGTGATCAAAAAACTAAATTTTACCATCAAACAGTAAATTCTAAACATAAAAGACAATCCATTGTTTCAATCAAAACTGACTCTGGTATAGTTTTGAATAATCAGGAAGAAATTGCATAGAAGGTGTCAACTTCTTCTCCAATTTATTACAGGCAGAGGATAAAGATCCCTCTGGCATTAACACTGCTTGGATATTAGAAAATATACCAAGGCTAATCACAGAAGAAATTAATTTTGACCTAACCAAACCTGTAACTATTGAAGAGTTAACAAACATAGTTAAACAAATGGATGGAAACTCAGCTTCAGGGCTAGATAGATTCTCTGGTTTTTTTCTATCAAAAATGTTGGCACATCATAAGTACAGATGTACTACATGCTATGCATGACCTCTTCCAATCAACCAATATTCCAAAAGCAGTATCAGCCACATTTATTATCCTAATACCTAAAAAAGAAGTATGTTCATCCTTTAAAGATTACAGACCCATCAGCCTCTGTAACTTTATCAATAAAATCTTCACCAAAATCCTCTCTGAAAGGATAAAACCTCTAATGAATTCCATAATAAGTCCTGAACAAACAGCTTTTGTTTCAGGCAGGGAAATATCAGAAAATATTCTATTAATGCAAGAGTTAGCCTCTTTCATTAATTCAAAAACAAGAGGACTTAACATGATAATAAAGTTAGACATGATGAAGGCATTTGATAGAGTTTCTTGGTTTTTCCTAGCTAAATTATTAGGTCAATTTGGTTTTTCATGCAAAATTACTGACCTAATAATGAAAAGCCTGAGATCAGCCTTCTTCTCCATCCTGATAAATGGATCACCTTATGGATTGTTCCAAGCAACCAGTGGTTTAAAACAAGGAGACCCTCTATTCCCTTGTTATTCATTTTAATGGTAGAGCATTCTCAAGGAATATTAATTTCCTATTTCAATATTTAAACCTGAAAAATACTATAAGCTGCCTAATCCAATTAAGCATATCTCACATTTATCTTTTGCATATGACACTGTCATCCTGCTGAAATATACAAAATCAGGACTTAAAACACAGACTTGTTTCCTGGAATCCTATGAAATGGCCACATGGCAAAAAGTAAATTTTGAAAAATCTTCTTTTTACATTGCCAAGCACTGCTCTCTGAGAATTATTGGAGATATCAAGAATGCAACAAGGATGCTACAGGGTAGTTTTCCGTTCAAATACTTAGGATGCCCAGTATACATAGGTAGAAATAAAAATTTATACTTCTCAAGTATGATATCATCAATACAAGCCAAAATCAATAACTGGCATAACAAGCTACTTTCTCAAGCTGGAAAAATGATTCTGATAAAGCATGTACTGTCTTCTATTCCAATCCATCAAATCACAGTATTGAAACCAACAAACCATATAATTGATGTAATTCACAAATTACTTGGCAAATTTATCTGGAACTCCAATACAGACTCCTCACAAAGGAAAAGAGTTTGGAGGTCATTTCCAAGTTTGTGTTATCCAATAGATGAAAATGGTTTAGGTTTTAAAAATCTTAACACATTAATCAACAGTTTGTACATTAAACTATGGTGGAAGCTTCAAGCAGGTAGTTCACTTTGGTCACAGTTTATGTGGTCAATTATAGACAACCACAAAACTTCCAAAACTTGGAAGAGAATTAAAGAAATTCAGGATGTAGCAATATTGAACTCACACATACAAATAGGGAAAGGAGATGTTTCTTTTTGAGATTCCAGTTGGACAACCTGTGGCCCACTTTATAGGGTTTGGGATAGCAACTTGGATATTCCTTTCCCAAACCTGACAGTGGCTGAATACTTAGCCAACAGACATTTGTACATCAACCCTCTTAGAAACTCCTTACCTGAACAAACAATTGCTGCACTAGAGCATGATCAAGCAACCTTTCTTGATTATGAGGACATTATGATATGGAAACCAACTGAAAATGGAAAGTTCTCATTGAAAAGTGCATATGAACTTATCAGAAATAGGAGAACAATGGTTCCTTCCTTCAATCGTGTCTGGTCCTCAATTCTGCCTAGGAAAGTAAGTTTTATGAAATGGAAAATGCTTAACAGAATCTTACCCCTTCCTGATGTATTAGAGGATATTTCCTTTAATCTACCTTCAATTTGTTGCTTTTGTTTTGATGATGAAGAGAGTATACATCATAGTTTCAATTCTGGCAAAGAAATAAAGAAACTATGGACATGGATTGATATTGTCTTCAATGTTCAGACAAAACACACTCCATACCTGTGGGATAGATACTTTCTGTACTAGAACTTTAAAGCTCAGGTTTCAGACCACAAGAAAATTCTTAGGACTATCCCTTGCTTAGTAGTATAGTCTATATGGTGTTTTAGGAACAAACACTATCATGAAAATGTGAAGCCTAACATTATCAATATGTTTAGGAAATCTTTACATCTCTTCAATGATATTATGTTGGCCTTTAACCTAAAATTCAAATGGGATTTTTCCAATGTTTTACCAAGGTTACTAATAGGTAGTCAACAAAACAAATTAAATTAGTTACTGTAACCTGGAAAGCACCAGTATCAGCCTTTTACAAGTTAAATACAGATGGATCATGGAGGGATCTCAATAAGGCAGGTACTGGAGCAATCATCAGAGACTACGAAGGGAACATGTTAATAGCTGATGCTCAGCATTTATGTAGCCCCTCACCCTTTCATGCTAAGCTTGCGCACTCAGAACAGGATTACAAATGGCAATCAATTTGGGTATTGGCCATCTCCAGATTGAAAGTGACAATAAACTGCTCATAAAAGTGTTGAAGAAACAACTTAAGCCACCTTGGAGATCCACTAAAGAAATTAGGATAATCTGGGAGCTTATGAAAAACATTGAAGTCACACTACATCATATCTATAGAGAAGCCAATGGAGCAGCAGATCTATAAGGAAAAATGGGTAGCTCAAATTAGGTACATACTTTCACACACTTTACACAATTATCAAAAGATTTGAAAGCTATAATTATTGCGGATAAACAGGCTATACCTTCTATCAGAAGGCTCAAGCCTGACATCAGTCTCTAAATAAACCACATCTATTCTGATACATATAGGGTTTTCCTATGGCTCAGTTGACATTATCAGTTGCACATGCATTGCTAGGTGTTTTTAGTGGAACTTGTTACTGCTGGCTTTTATTTTTCTTGACAGGTACAACTGGGATGAACATCAAGGAACCAAACCTGATGCAGATGAAGCAGCTACACAACAGAAAGACAGCAAACAAATGGATTCATAAACATCACATTTCAAATCAGGACTGTAAAGTTAGTACATCTCTTCTGGGGAAGAAATTTGCAGGGGACACTATGGAAGGTCACATTTTCTTGTCAACACTGGGTTGTGGAGGCAAGGAAGTGTAAGGCCATAGTATACCTCGGCCGGGTTTTAGGGTCATCTCCTTCATCGAGATAGGGATTTTAGATGAAGGATTTGGTAACAGCTGATTGTATTTAGTTTCCACTTTAGCTTCCACGTCATTCTCTCTAGCTGTAATATTCAAATTCATCTTCTCTGAAAGGTTTGGGGAGCCTAATATACCCCCCCCCCCCCCCTCACTTAGGTGAGTTGACTTTAAAAAAAATCTTATCTTCGGTCGCAAGTGCCCTAGATTATTCATATTTAACGACTCCGGGGGTACCTTACATATCGTATTGTAGAGATCATCAAATGTAATTATTTTTACCGAATCGAATATATAAAAATGGGTTGAATACCCGAACATCCTGTCATCACGGTTAAACTTTAAAAAAATAATAACAAACCATGTATTAAAAAAATCAGTGTGGTACTGTGCGAGTTTCTTGCAAAAATACTGGCACGAACTTCGTTTAATGTTGGCACAAGGAAGGTTGATCTAATGGGGAGGGGTTCGAATTTCGGCAGGAGCAGTGTGGGAGTTCTCCTAGTGGGGAAACTCCTTGTGGCCACCAAGAACATTCAAGGACCATATATTTGACTACTAAAAGTGTTGTGATTTACCTTCTCAATTATAGGTGTGGTATTGTCGCGACCGGAGCCTTGAATACGATGGTTATCGCTTTTAATGAAGGTTGATCCAAAATGTAACGAACTCCATAAATGACAAATATAGGCGGTCAGGTTTTCATCCCAAACATAATGGCGGCTCACATGATTCGGGTCAAAGTGAAGGACTTGCCTCGTTGTTCAACTTTTCTTTTATATTTAGTCAATTTTTGTCTCTCTAGTAGTCAATAATGTACCATAATATTAATAACATTTCCCAGCTTCCCCTTCCATAGTTATTTATATTCACAAAATTAATTTGCCTCCGAATACACTATTCCCCATCCAGTAAAACATTCTGTTGAAGATAGCTCATTTTTTGCGTTAAAAACTATGCTCAGTAGCATTCAGAAATTTTTTTTTTTAAAAAACATTGCATGTACCGAAGTGTTGTTACAAATCTCTATTTTTTCAAATAAATATATCCCTCTGGTCATTTCTATGGTACAATTTTTATCAAAAAGTTAAAGGAGTGGTGTGAGTTGAATTGGGAGTGTAAAAAGTAAAATGAATGGATGAAAATATTCTAAGATTTACCAAAAGGAAAAAGAGACATAAATAAAAATTTATACTAAAATAGAAAGTATGCCAATATTAGAGGACCGGGGAGTAATAAATATTGTATGAAACGTGCATGCTGGTAAGAATGAGCATATATGAGTGGATTATCGTCTCAAATTCAACGTTCTTCTAATTATATTTTTTTAATGCTTAGTTTTCTTTTTCCCTTTTTTTCTGAAGGATGCTTTAACACTTAGTTATCGTGAATGTTTTTTTGTCTGATACTTCTTCTAAGAATCCTTCTCTAGAATTTAATATATTTTTCAACACATTATTTATTATAAATATTTATAATTATACAATTGAATTTATATAATATTGTACTCTATATTGCAAATATTAATTCACTAAAACGAATTCATTTATGTAGTAGTAAAATTTATATGGTCAATATCCAACTCTACCTATTACTAAGCCATGTAAAAACTTAAGACTAGGTCCCCCCATTTCTCTATATACATCACACTTTTTTGAGTTATTTTTTAGATATTAACTACCTTTTATTTTTGTCAAGATCCATTAAATTTCATCCATTTTTTTATTTTATATATTTTAAAACATATAATCCAATTAATTGAAAAATGGCTCACCATTTACCATAGTGACACATGTACTCTAGGTCCCAGTTTATATTTTAAGAAAACAATTAAAGGCCCAAATAAATCATTTAGCATTGGGCAATGTTAAAATACACCTAAAGTCCAAGTGAGCATGCTGGAGTGAGTAATATAAATATGTGCAGGCATCTTAACAAATCTCATCACTCACCAACCATGGCCATGGGAGCTTACTCCGAAGCCCACATTTGCCAGTGCCTCAACCGCCTCATCACTCACCGGCGCAACGCCACCGTCATGATTAACATAGACGGCGGCGTCACCCGCCATAAGACCGGCATGCAGTTCGCCCAGGGAGTCATCAGCCTCGCCCACGGCCTCACCCAGCTCGGCCTCAAGCCCGGCCACGTCGTCGCCGTTGCTGCTCTCAACAGGTGAAAAAACACATTTTTTTTTAAGTTACGCTTCATTTTAATTATTGTATAATAGTATCGCATTATAAAATTTGATATTTAGAGAATATAGCTGGCAATCCATTGGATGGCCTTCTTTTACTTATCTGGAAATCTATCCTATCCATTGTCCACCACCACCTCACATATTTTCATTCCTCTGTCTAAACGCGATGAGGGCGGCGCGTGAGTCTTAGACAAAGAGTGTGTGTGGTTGTCATGGCCGGAGAGGTGATAAAAAGTTATCTTAATGTGTCTTCCGGGTGTGTGTGCGTGTTTCTTTTTTGTTTTTGTTTTTTTCTGTTTTATGTTTATTTCATTTTGTTGAGGAATTGGCATAAAATCCATGCAACACAAAACGATAGAATAGAAGCTGGAATTGCTTACTTCAGATTTGCCGTACGTTGTTGCATGACAAATTTTGGTGAATTGCTGAAGCAGTTTAATGATTAGTAAAATCCGTTAATGTTAAACTGATCATGATGGAGGAATTAATTTCTGCAAAACGAATGAAAACTTATTCAATTTAATTTAATTCCATTTAATGTACCCATGAAGAACATATATGAACCATCTATCTTTACTCTTCATTTTACTGTAATAAACTGTGCTCCATTAAAAAAAATCATATTTGCCTTGTAATTATTTTAGAGTGGGTGTCTTGACAGACGGCATATTCATAAGTTTATTGACGGGGAACTAATTTTTTACATTATAAACAGCATTTGTTGAATTACATACTAAATTTGAAAATTTAGAAAATATTTTTTTATATTAAATATTTTTATATTTTCATATTCAAATACATATTATTACTTGTTTTAATTTTAAAAAAACAGTATTAAAATTACAATGTTTAAGGTAAAAATTACAGTGAAGTGTCCATGAAAATGCCGGAGGATTTCTCGTTATTTTGAAACACTGCTTTTATATTTTATCAAACACTAAAACTTTCACTATTTATAATAAAGTGAATTATTGGTCCAGCAAATCAAACACAACCTTAACTCTTTTATTGATGCGATAACATTAATTTGCTCCGCTAGTCATAAAGTTGAGAGTAATACACACCTAAGAATTGGCGCTGGTAGATTCAGTTTACCATCCAAAGTTTTACTGTGACTCAATAATATCGCAGCGACCTAGTGTGGGATGGTTGTGTAATTTGTTAATAAATAAAATAGAATGGAAGTTATAATAATATGATTACGTGCAGCATTGGTTAATTAGACGACCAGGACTACTGAAGTGAAGGCCGCGAAAAACGGCTGGCACCATGCCAGTGCGAACGGGTGGCTGTGTGTGTGTCCTAGAAGTCAAATTTGGTGGATAAAAGAATTCATGGGGCCACTTAATTTTTATTGCGCATCTTTTGGATCTTGCGAGTAAAATAGTTTAAATGGAGTAACTAGTTGCTTTTCTGTCATCCTCGTTGGCATAAAAAAATATGCATAATAAAGTGCGTTGGAGCCTTGTTTCTTGTTTCACAAAAAGTAAAAAGTATGGTGTCCTGGAATGATCAGTGATACATACATGGAATGGGTCCTGGCAATCACGTGCGTGGGAGGAATAGCCGCCCCTTTCAACTACCGGTGGAGCGCCGAAGAGGCTCGGCAGGCCGCCAACGAGGTGAAGCCCGTCATGCTTGTCACCGACACCACCTGCGATCACTGGCACTCCACCCTGCAGCCCCACATCAGATGGCACGTCTCCATGAACCATGTCCGGCTCACCGACCCGACCTCCCTCAGTCCTCCCCGCCTTCTCTGGCCGCCCAACAAAGCTGCCCTCCTCTGCTTCACTTCAGGCACTTCCGGGAACCCCAAGGCTGCTGTTATAACCCATTCTGCTCTGGTCGTGCAGTCCCTTGCCAAGCTCGCGCTTGCTGGCTACACTGAGGATGATGTAAGGACCCAACTTACCACCTTGTGTTAATAGCCACTCAACTGAACCCACCTCGTTGCTGTATTTGCCAGATTTACCTGCATACTGCTCCTTTGTGCCACATTGGGGGGCTATCATCAGCCCTGGCCAATTTGATGGCCGGCGCTCGCCATGTCATTCTACCCAAGTTTGAAGTTCAAGCAGCGGTCAAGGCCATGGAGGAGCACCATGTTACCTCTACTATCGTCGTGCCGGCCATGATGGCTGACCTCACCTCCACAACCAGGTAGTACACATAACCCCCGCACTGGCATGTTGGATCATCCAACTGATGAGGAGGTTCTGTAATCTCTCCGCAGGTCCATGAAACCTTCGAAGCAATTTCAGACGGTGCGGAAGATCCTAAATGGAGGCGGAGGCCTCTCAGCTGGCCTAATCCAGAGCGCTACCGAAACCTTCCCTAGGGCTAAACTAATGACTGCTTATGGTGAGCTACATCATAATCACACACTCCCTCCCTTTGCCTGGCACCATTGCGTTTGCCTAACCGGGTTTTCTCGGCCTTGAAGGCATGACAGAGGCATGCTCTTCTCTGACATTCATGACTCTGTACGATCCAACCTTCGGGAGCCACACTCAGCACCCTGAAATGATCAAGGGAAGAAGCTCGAGACTAGCCCAATCAGGCGGCGTGTGCGTAGGGAAGCCTGCACCCCATGTTGAAGTAAAAATAAGTCACGACGGTTCATCTGAAGGCGGCAAGATTCTGACCAGGGGACCTCACACAATGCTGGGATACTGGGGTCACACTCCAGCCAAGGCTTCGCGCCCCGAAGATGAGGGCTGGTTCGACACAGGTGATGTGGGAGCAATAGATGAGAATGGTAACCTTTGGCTCATGGGGCGCGACAGTGGTAGAATCAAGAGTGGAGGAGAAAATGTGTATCCTGAACAGGTAAAAATCCTCCTGTGAAGAAATGAAATCCTACATTTCTTTGTCTGATCCGTAACCTGTGTGAAAAAACAGGCAGAGGCCGTTTTATTGCAACATCCGGGAGTTGCTGCAGTGGTTGTCTTGGGGCTCCCGGACCCTCGCTTTACGGAGATGGTGGTTGCATGCATTCAACTGAAAGAAGACTGGAAGTGGGTTGACAGGGATGGCATGAATGACGGATCAGATAATTGCCTGTCCAAAGAAGTGCTTCAGCGCTTTTGTAAGCACAAGAACTTGACAGGGTACGCACATTTTCTGTTTCAGTTTTGTTGCTTCTTTCTTATTATGTACACATTGCTTATTGTGTGTGTGGATTTGCAGGTTTAAGATTCCCAGAAGTTTCATGTTGTGGGAGACTGCATTTCCCATGACAACAACGGGAAAGGTGAGAAGAAATGAATTGAAGAAAGAGGCTCTGTTGCGGTGGCCAAAAGAGCAACCTGCGCCAACCTGGCCTTCAATTTCCAGCAATCTCTAGTTGCACAAACTCTATTTATATCAAATGTGAATATAGGCATATGGTTCAGTGAGATTCGATCCACTATAGAGGGACAATTTGTCCGTTAATCTTACCTCCCGATAGCATGCAACCTCAAAGCGAACCATCAATTTTATTTATGCAATCCTTTTGTGTTATGATACCAATGGAATCTCTATTGTGTCCATACTTTTATCTTAAATTTGTGCTTTCCCAAACATGGTGCTTTAGTTAACTATTCAATATTTCTAGTAGTACCGGTGGCGAGTGGTCCCGAGGCGCGGAACCAGGAATTTGGTATACGGGGATAAAAATTATATCTATTTTTCAAATTGACCATTAAAATAATAAATTGTAGTAGAGTATTTCATTTAAAGGACAAAAATATAAATACTATAAACAAACTAGTTCTAAAGAAAATACAAAATTATAACTTGAGAATAGACCTAAACAAGTAACAAGGTAAGAAGTAATTTGTTTTCCGTTTGACATATTTTGAGAATAGACATAAACAAGATACAATTATGAAGTCAAATTTAAAGTTAGAGAATTTAAACACTCTAAACTAAGGAAATAATTGATGAAAAAAATATGAAAACTAAATACCTTTCGTTATTTTATTTTATTTGCCTTTTGCTTCTCGATATCGTATTTGAATATTTATATTTTTCTAAATCATATTTTTGATTCTTGAAAGGTGTTTCATCTATTTATACTATTTTGGTATTAAGGAAAAACTTAAATCTTAATTGTAATCAAATTGTTTCATTTAAATAAAACCTAAGTATGACGGATAAATATAAAATAAACCTATTATTTTGTTAAAACCTACTTAGGATAAATAGTCTTGTCAGAGCCTGTGATACGGATATATATATATATATATATTTATTTATTTATTTATTTAAAGGTAAAATTTATTTTTTGTTAAAACCATTTCCAAGTATAACTTAGAGTCTATCTCTTAAAAGACGGGTCTTTCCATAAGTCATGAAAAAACCAAGGTTTAAACTGCAAATTAAAATAAATGGAGATAAAATTTTTGGGTTGTATTAATCGGGTCATAAATTTTATAACTACTACACGTTGCAAAATATATTTTTAATATTGCAACTAAAATCTTTTACATTTTAGAGTGTGTCTCTTGAAAGACGGTCTTTCCATAAGTCATGGAAAGACCAAGGTTTAAAATGTAAATTAGAAGAAATTAAGATAAAATTTTCGGGTTGCATGAACCGAGTTATAAATTTTATAACTACTACATGTTGCATACTAAATTTTTAATGTTGCAACTAAGACCTTTTACCTTTCAATATTCAAATTAAACCCCGTCTTTCCATAAGCCTATGGAAAGACCGTCTTTCCCAAGACTTTGCCTACATTTTATTATTTAATTAAAATTTGTCTTTCCATAAACCTATGAAAAGACGGTCTTTCCCAAGAATTTGCCTATAACTTAATAAATATTAAAGGTAAAAATAAATAAAAGGGAATTCTATTTCTGGTTGGTCTCTAAAATTTAAAACAATTAATCCTAACATTTTAAACTACTTTCTTTGGTGTTCTACGTGTATCTATGGTAAAAATAAATAAAAGAAATTTTATTTCTAGTTGGTCTCTAAAATTTAAAACAAAAAATCCTAACATTTTAATCTAAAAATGCGGTAAGCATTATAGTGTGGATGGACCACGGGATTTTTTTAACCATACAAAACCGAATAAAATAAAAGAAAAACATAAAATACCAATGATAAAAAAAATGCCAGGACCAGGCACCCCCTGGTCCCCCCTATGTTCCGCCCCTGAGTGGTCCATTATAAGCAGTAATATATGGCGGTTCCTTTGATTTTCTGAGGAACCGCCTTGGAAAAGAGGTTTCGAACTCGGAACCTCAACGAATCGGACCCCCATTTCTTTAAAGGCGGTTTAACCATTTTAGAAGACGGTTTCTTAAGAACTGTCTTTGGTTCATATGATTTATAGGCGTTTTAGCATAAAACTACCTTTAGTTGTGGCTAATTAAACCTGTTTGTGCCAAAATGACTTTGATCGATGATGGTTCCAAACTCGGAACATAAATCCGATGCTTGTTCCGAGTTTGCAACTTGTCGATTAGATCCATTTAAAGGACCGAAACTTGATCGGAGCCTAGTTCCGAACTCGGAACTAACTCATGTCTAATGGTTATGTTTTGAGAAAAAAGGTTCCGCGGTTGGGACTAATGAAGTTGGACATATAAGTTGGTGTTTAATGCCATTTTAATTTAGAAAACCCATTAAAGAGAAAGAAACAACACTTTGGGCTTGTGGAACTAATTGGAGAAAAGTGTCTCTACTTCTACAACTCCCACTACAAGAAACATGACCTTTTACCTTGGTTCTATAGAACTTTTTACCATGATTTTTATTCCTAAAAAATTAAGGTAAATACTGGCGTAGTAAGAAGTATATTTTTTAACTCGGTTTAGAACCGAGGTAAAAAGTACAATAAGGCAGGCTTTGGTAGGTTTTTTTACCCACGTCAATAACTACAAGAAGGCAGACGATGTGAGACCGTTGTGGCAATTTTGTTCAGGCCGACATCAGTCTTATTCTAAGTGATATCGCAATGGCTTTTAACCGGCGTCACGCGTTGTGAGACAGTCATGTCGTGTGCATACTGACATGGAACCATGGCTGATGTGCTTCATTATGTGTGCACTAACAACGCATTCAGCGTAATAATTGGCTTGTTTTATATGTTGGATTTCTAGTATTAGTTAAGTTTACGTTACAAAGGGTTCAGATGTCCATGTTTGGATTTCTTGTCTAAATCCTGCATTTTGTAGACTTAATTGGTACTAATGGACATCTTGTATCCACGGGCACCTAGATCTTCCTTTTTTATCATCCTTAGTAGGTCGCTCGTGGGTACTTTTGGTTACATTAAATGTGAAGGTCATTCGCAAGGATGGTAGAAGAGGTCAAAGGTCATTCACATTAGAATGGCAGTAGATGAAGGTCATGGACATCAATTTGTGGTAGTAGAAGGATGGAGCCAAAGATAGGTGGAATTGGAGTTCAAAACAACCAAGGAAGAAAAGGAGAATCGTGGTCCGAGAGTTACGCCAACTTCTAGGAATGATCCAAGAAGAATCAGTCTTCAATTTTGATTCCATTGGATTTGTCTCCTCGAGAACCATAAAATCGACTACAAAAACTCTCAAAACGGACTAACGGCTCATTTGTAGAGAAGGAAAGAAGTTCAGCTGGCCGAAGCACAAACGGGTCAGCACGGACCGCTCATGGGTGGCACAAACAGCCCACACCAGATGATGTGGCCCACGCCAAAGGTTTTTGGCATAAACTGTGCCAAGGCCTGGTGCGAACCACGCCAATCCCAATGGGTCGCGTGCTAAGGTGCCCATTTTTCACTAACAAATGTCTAATTATGGGTGCGGACCACCTCAGTTTCAATGGCCCGCACTGTTTCAAGTGCAAAAGGTTAAGACGAGCCAATAGGATGTGAAGAATTGAGTGGCTCGTGCTAAAATACTGAGCAAAACAAGGACTCTGATGACGGCCCATGCTAAAAGATACATCCCATGGATGAGAAGTGCAAAACCGAACATTCTAACAATGGGCCACGCCAGACGTCACGGACCGCGCCGAGGAGGCACGGCCCACGCCAGATCTCGCAGCCCGCACTAAGGAGATGACACGGACCGTGCTAGATCCTGCGGCCTATGCCTGAGCGGATTAAATGGGTCGTGCCAGATCTGGCGCCCCTCGCCCACACGGACCTTATAAGTGGCGCGGATCACGCCATCCGCAACGGTCCGCGCCAATGGCGGCTGAACTCGAGCTTACACACTTTTTGCCTATTTTTAGGCCCAATCCCCTACTACTATAAATATAGCCTTAGTATACTAGGGTTAGAGACTTTTGACATTTTTCATATTCTACTCTTGTAATTTGGAGAGCAAATTAGAGAGAGAAACATCTCTCTTCTTTCTTTCATTTTTATTTTTCTTTGATCCTATGATGTGGAATTCAAATCTATATTTGAATTCCATGTATGGGGAATAGTTTCCATAGCTTGGGGACAATTGTATTCATGTGTTGATTTATGCTTTTGTGAGATTCTTAGTTCATTCTAATTATTGTGCTTTTGATATTATTGTAACTTGCTCTTGAATGTTACAATTGCATGAATAGTGCACTCCATTAGAACATACTCTAGTCTATATTCCTGTTGGTGCAAATATTGATATCCCCCGGGGAAGAGAAACCTTGGATGTGATATGGGTAGCAGGGTCCGCGTGAGTGTGTGCACGTAGGTCTTTTTCGAGTTTTACTTTTACAATTCCAGCACACCAGTCTTAGCTGACTATTTGGAGTAGTCCGAAGGGTTACGGGTAGAGATAGCGACAAGTAGCAAGCTAGGGTTGTAAGAAGTCCTAGTGTCATAGATAAGGTGTGTACCTCCCTTTGCCTCGTTTATGGGCCTAGGGAATAAAGCATTTGTGGTGGAGTGCCCGGAACATAATCGTACGGGGGAGAAACAGACCTACAACAACGGTCAGACCTTGTTGTACTTCCCTAACTATGATGGCAGTACCGATGGAAAGTTGCAAGAGCACTCGACGTGACAGGTACAAGGAAGTGTATATCATCGATCACACTACGTGTTATGAGCACTAGATTAGGTTATATAAATCTCACATGTGAGGGATCAAAGCATTAAATCAACCATGTTATGCAAGCATTCCCCAAGTGTCTAGCTAATATAGTTTACGTGTTTTTTACTTTCATGTTCTTAGTTGCTATTTGAAAAACCAACCCCCCCTAGTTTACCATACTATCTATTCCTAGCAACACGTACAGATTGACAATCCATATATGGTTGTGTGTGATTGAATTTTAAGCCCTAGCATCTCTGTGGACATACCCAGGGCTTACCGCTAACTATCATATCTATAGCATAGTAGTGAGTTGGGTGCAGAACTATAAATCTCTATCTTTGACCCCTTTGATCTCAGCCTTCACTTGGGTTAATTAGCTACAATTCAAACCCCGAGTGGAGGTGGGTCAATGAGCAATATGATGTCATTTTGATAGGGCGATCGCACACAGTTTACCGACACCTTGTTTGTGAGATGTCGATTATGTGTCATCGTGGTACCGACTTGTGCGACGTCGTTTGTTCATCGCAGAGATGTTAATTCTCGTCAAATATTATAATATTTTATATTCGATGACCCAAATAATCGTTCACCGCTAGTTGTTACATGTTATTTAATATTTAATGGCTCATGTAACAGTTAAACATCATACAACAATCAATTATTTTTCAATCAATGTGGAATGGAAACATATGATAGAACTCACACTACTATCACGTATATTACAAATATATGATATAATTAAAATGCATAAGCTTCATGTGAAATTAAAATATTGTTTGTATTGGCGTTCCATTGTCTACGTTGTACGACATTAACATTTATAGGGCGCCTAGTGAAATGACAAGTTCATCCATCTACATGCTGAAATTCCACCAATAACTCTCTTTGTCCTATCACAACCAACCCACGGCAAACAAAATTTATGTTAGAAATTGGTAGTCCTCAAATGAAAAAAACATAACATAGTCATACGTAGAAGACATTAATCTCAACCTGAAAAAAGTAACTCATTTGCATAGGTGTAACATTGGTCATTTTGGACATTGCCATCGCACAGGCAGATGTTCAGACTGACGTTGGACATTCATAGTTTTTTCAAGCAAAAATGGGATTTTTGCTTAGAATGAACCCTAATCTATGACCAATACTTCTCATCATGTGTACATGACATTATTTCGCCCAAATCTACACTAGCCAATAGATAACATGTAGCACAAACATGAAAATATGCAACATTTCTTAGACATGTGCAACATCGGTCGTTTTTCGGTAACATATCGCAAGGTCCAATAGACTGCGACCAATGTCACATATTCAAAGTGTGTTCTTACGACAATGTAATTATTTTTCCATAATTAGCCCTAATCTAAGCTTTTTTTCTCACCACTTATAAACATTGAATTATTTTTGACAACACAAACCCTATACACTATATACCATGTAACCCAATCATCATACTTCGTTAAAATATATAATCTTTGTTCCATAAAAAAACAATAACAAAATCACTAATAAAATTGCAAAATGAAAATGGAATGGATGGAAACAAGCTCAATTATTTTGTACCCGGAAATGCTCCATCCTTTAGTACTTGTGGATGTTTGTAAAGGAGCAATTTGATTGAGTACTGAATTGTTGTCATGGTGTGAATGGAAAGAATCTTGGGAGCGTGTTTTGGTGTAAGTGTTTTGGAGATGTGAAATGTGTATAGTTGCTGAATAATAATGAGATGAATTAGGATTGGGGGACTATTTTAACTCAAATTTCCAGCTCAAATTTTTGGTTCCCACTATAGTTTTCAGGGTAACCAACGTCGCTAGCAGGTCGGTTCTAGTTTTGTTTAAAGTGAATTGCTTGAAATTTCATAAATATGGACCATAGTGTAATTTCCAGATGTGTCATCAAATACTCCCCGTGAAGATTTTGAGCCCTTTCGTAGACCCGTTGATGCCCAAATCGAAGCAAAATTGTCGTGAAAATGTGAATTACATAGGTGTTTCTCCAATTTTGCATTCAGACTTCTCCCACTTTCTTGGATGGATCTAGGACAAAAAATAAAAAGTCCACCGGTTGCGCCAAAATTGATTTCGATCTAACCGGAAAGGACATTTATCATTCCCAATCAAACTTATAATTTCCAAGAGTGATAAAGGAGGTGTCTTGATCCCACCAAGATTTCCACGTGTTCTTCCGATTAACCTTTGTATATTTATAAGTATTCATCTACAATTTACTCTAGGCCACGTACTAGCGCTTTTCAGAAATTGATGGACGCGGTTTTATAATCTTTTTATTTCAAAAAAATCAAGAATACGTAATTTCATGTGATTCTATGTGGTGGAAATTATCGTTCTCATAAAGCTCATTGACCCGCACCCAGCAGGGTCTTTATCTCGGGAGAAATTAACTTGCGGA
Source organism: Rubia yunnanensis (assembly GCA_037428765.1). Classification (NCBI taxonomy): domain Eukaryota; kingdom Viridiplantae; phylum Streptophyta; class Magnoliopsida; order Gentianales; family Rubiaceae; genus Rubia; species Rubia yunnanensis. The sequence continues at coordinate 111,995,243 of CM075061.1, read as the reverse complement.
GTGCTGAGAAGGTCAAAGATAGAGATTTATAGATATTGCTCTCGTACTCACTGCTAACTACAACAAAGTAGCTAGGCAAGTCCAGGGTCATCCACAAAGATACTAGAATTTAAAAGTTAGCTTTACACAACCCATAATTGGGCGTCACTCCAATTGTTTGTCGGTAATAGCTAGTGCTTTAAACATGTAATTGGGGGGTGTCATACAAACTACTAAGTATGCAATCAAAAAGACTAAAAAAATGATTAAATAGTCTTGGGGGTATTTGTGTAACATGACCGATTGATGAATTTGATCCTAGATTCTATCACATATAACCATATAAACCTATTCGTATGCCTATGCCATATAGTGTGGAGATAACTGGGAATTCCCAATATCTGTCACAAAAAGTTTTGTCTCCCTGATACGCTTCGATCTTTCGATACCGCAATTCATCCCCGTCATCTCACTCCCGAGGCTAACACGCTCTCACTTAAAGGATCTCAGCCTTGCGTAGGTAGAAACTGTTAGATACGAGAGTAAGGATATTACGTCTCGAGCACTCCACTATGGACACCAACCCTAGGCCTAGAGAGGCAAAGAAATTGGCATCTCGGGATGACTCTAGGGTTTCCACGACCCTAGTTGCAAAAAACTACAATGCTTATCTTTCGGGGTAAGCCAAGGGTTTCCCCTCATTAGGAGTTTTAAAACGGAAACCCCCGATTCACCACTCCTAGCATGTGATCACTCACGCAACTAGCCAATTAGAGTTAATGTTTTAGAGTCAGCATTGTTCAAGGCAACATGAACGCACTCATCTCCCGGTGTCTCGAGCCTACGGGATCATTATTCTAACACTCCCAAGATAACATTAAATAGCCTAGCGCGATATTATACTATGTGTGGAGTTATGGATGCATTATAAGGCATGACATGCCATAAATCATGCAAGAATGAGAAATACAAATCATACATGAATATTCATAAGACATAGAAAATAAGATAATCTAAAATCTCACAAAATCATAAATTCATGAATACAAATACTACCCCAAGATAATAAATACTCTAGAGACATTAAATCAATAGAAATCATTAGATTTATTGCCATAAGGCTAGAACCAGAGAAAATAAATGAAGAGATGAGAGAGTCTTCTTCTTCCTACCTACTAGATTAGATCTACAATATTAAAGTTCTCACTCTCTTTTTTTAAACCCTAAAAGACTAGGATAGCTTATATAGTAGATGAGTCTTTCTCTTGAGAAGGCCCAAAAAGAGAGAAAACCCTAGAAGCCCTGAATGTCACGCTGCCACGGCTCATGCTATATTGCACGTGTCGGCCTGGATTGACCATGAAAAATGGCATGGGGCACAAACTGGAGGGGCATTCCACGCCTTTCTGATGGCACAGATTGTGCCAAAGTGCATGGCCCATCGTCTGAATAGTCGCTCTTCAGTTTCTAATGGCACGGGCCAGGCTAAAGTGTACGACCGGTCATCTGGGGGTTGTTCCTTCGTCTTTTGATGGCACGGGTCCTGCAAAAGTTCACGGCCCATCGTCTGGCCTTATGAATTTTATCGTTTCCCTGAGCACGGGTCGTGCTTGTTTGCACGGCCCTCATCCATGGCCTTTGTTCCATCTACACAAGCTATGGCACGGGCCGTGTCAAGCTACACATCCTGTGTCATTCTTCAACTTTTCTCAAACTCACTCTTTTCTTTTCTGCATCTATTGACTACCGTGTTTTGACTTTTGGCCTTTGGTCATCCATCATCTTTACGAATGGCCTTTTACAATCAAATACCATCCTTATGAATGGACTTCTAAAAGCATTTTGAAGTACTTACGAACAATCTACAAATTAATCTCACAAAAAATGATCTAGATGCTCGTAAGGACCAAAATCCATTAGACCTAAAGTGGGCTAAAAAATGAAGAATTTAGATACAATGACCGAAAATGATCATCTAAACCCTTGCAGCCTCACATTAACATCAACAAAACTAGGAGTATTCTGATAAGCACATGGCTCGTAACTAGCACCGTAGTTTTGGCACTGAAAGTTTCGTTCTTTGGAGAAGTTATGGGGTTCATTGGTGCCTTCATGAACATAAAAATCTCAATTATGTTTCCTTGTGATTGCTACCTGAAGATCACAAAAGCCTACAAGACCATAAGCGTGGAATTTATCTTCATTGGTTTCAGTGTGATTGTGGGGATTGTGGTTTTGGTGTCTGGCACTTATGCCTCCATTGCTCATATAGTAAAACACATGTAGTAGTTAATGTTTCTTATAAATTTATATGTAAACGGAAACTTATAAATTTGCATGCTAAATTTTGATAATCATAATATATGAATTTTGCAAACTAGCTAAATTTTAATATTTTATATGTAAACATTAACTTGTAAATTTTACGCACTAAGGCTCTAATCTCTTGACCTTATCTTCATTTCAATTCAGTTCAGTATAAATTTAATTTGGTGAAATTTACCTTAATTTAGTCATACATTACTATATTTCAACAAGCGTAATTATATTTTTAAGTTAAAAGATAGACTAAATTTTTTTTTGTTCCCCTACAAAGCATCTTATATCATTTTTGGCCCCGTTTGCAAATCAACCTCAGACAGTACCAAACAAATTCATAACGATATATTTTGGTCCCCAAAGGTGGTTTCCAGGTAAACTTAAACTATTTTCTGATACAATCAGGGGTATTTTTGTAATTTTACATATTAAAAAATACTTTCAAATAAATTATGGGGTCATTTTCAAAGACCATACAGAATGTGAGGGCTTAATTGCAAATAAACTAAAAACCCTAACATTCTCTTTGTTGAGCCCTTTTTTCCCAACCAGCCGCCGACACTATTATTCCACCACCGCCTCCATCCTCACCATAAATCACCGCCTCCATCCTCACCGTAAATCACCGCCTCTATCCTCACCGCCAACACCATTATTCCTTATCCTTGCCTAAGTAACCCACCACCAACCTAACCGCCTCCATCCTCACCGGATTCCACCATGGACCGCCCCAAGAAGAACTCTCCATCGGTCACTCAATGCCAAGCTAAGGCTGTACCACCGCCGGCCGTGTCATCTCTTACTCTAGACAAACCCAGTCCGGTGGGTTCAACCTTTATGCCACCAAGAGTTTCCCATCAGGTTCAACCTCTTCGCCACCCGGCAAGAGTTGGCAGCAAAGTCATGCGATAGGAGACTAGGGTTTTGACTAGGTTTTCCTTGGGAGCTTGGAAGGAGCGCCAGTTCTCTAGTTTTTACTTTGCTTTTCTCTGGTTTTCAAAAATGGAAGAAGGGTCATTTTCTTTGGTTTTTACCTCCTCTTCTTGGCCCATTTTTTATTTCAAGAAATTAGATTATGTTTGGTGGAGGGCGGAGGAAGTCAGTGATTTGTGATTGGTAGCGGCGCTCTTTATCGACGGGATCGACGAGATGGTGGTGACGCTTCCAAAGGTTCAACAAAGAAGAAGGAGGGACTTTTTTTTGTTCTTAGGGGAATAATGGTCATTTTACATATTTTGACCAATTTTACCGTTGACTTTATCTGAAAACCACCATTGTGGACCAAAACATATCGTTATGAATTTGTTTGGAACTGTTTGAGGGTTAATTTACAAACGAGAACCAAAACATGGAATAAGATGCTTTGTAGGGCACCAAAAAAATAATTTAGTCTAAAAGATATTTGAACACTACGTAAATGATTGAATCCCAAGTGTGAACACAGCTAAAAAAATATTCCTCACATGTGGAAGTTAATTGAATCCCACGTGGACACTACTAATTGTGCACACAAATCCATAGTCCAACTTCAACTCAAAATCAGTATCTATGACTTCCCCGTGAGTGAAAACGCCTAGCACAAAAGTTCTCTCTAAGGAAAACCTCCCCATAAAAAACTTCAAAACCCTAGCTGATGGGGGCCGTTGCCGGACCAGCGACCCCCCTCCCCTTTCTTTTATGTTTTTCTTTCCCTCTCCTAGTTTAATAGTTTGAGGGGGCCGCAGCCAACCCCAGTGTTCTCCAATCAACTCCGGTGGAGAAGCGAGATTCAACGGAGGAACGAGCCGACGAGAAAGACGACAACCAGATCTGGTCATCTGGGCAACAAATGAGGTTTTCAGCATTCAGCAAATTGAGCGGAGCTCCAGCATCCAGCAGAGTTTTAGCAAGGCTAGCAAAGTCCCGGAGAAGAAGATGGTGATCGGTGTGGCCGTCTGTACAAATCAACGTCCCGGCGAGTCCGAAGGAGCTCTGGTGTCTAGCAAAGCTCCGGAAAGGCCATCGATAGCGAGAAAAATGGTGACCGACCTGGCCATCAATGCGGCAATGGGTCCCCGACGAGTTTAGCTAATTCTGGCAAGTTCGAAGCTCTGGCAACCTACGATTCTGGCGAGTCCAAGATGGTCAACGATGTGGTTACAGCCCCCCTCTTTTGTTACTGATTTTTATTCATATTCCCTTAGTGGTTATCGTAGATCTGAAGCTAATAGGCAAGGGGTCATCTGACCGGATCTTTGACCAAGAAGCCGAGCTATAAAGAATAGGGCAAACGACCTGATAGACCCTCTAACTATAGCCATTTGACCCTTTTGGCCCTCCTTTTTTTATCAGTTTCATCCCCAATCTAAAAAAAACTTTCCAATTATCAAACTTCCATCCATTCTTTCCGTCAATTTCTCATTTTGCTCCATTTTCTGAAGTCAACCTTACTTTTCAAGGGGTAAAAACGTCTTTCCTAAAATGTCCATCTGACTTCCTAAAACTGGACGATTTCATTCTTTCAGACAACGAACCCAGAAAAACCCTTCCAAATTTGTGAAACGAACTCAAATTCCAACTTTTCCAAATTCCTCTTCACCCACGAACCAAAGCTTCCTTTCGAAAAGGTTAAATTTATGCTCAGTATGTAATGGCACAAATATCATTGAAGTTCCATTGCAGACTTGCACTGTTGGTTGAATTTCAAAAATGGTGTGGGTCGTTCGTTCAAGGGGTGCTAAGTTTGATCATCAGGAGGAGTACGATAAACTTTTATTACTCCTTAATGATCGAAAATATATGATATCTGCACATTTGTAACCAAAGTTTTGATTTGCCACTATGTCGCCCAGGGCTAGGGGTTTCTTTTATTTGAATATGGGTCACTCTATTTTTGGGATTTGAATACTGTAAATTGAGGTGTCTTTACAACTGAGAGCATTGTGCGCTGATAATTTTGTCATATGTTTGTGGTCAAAAAAATTTTATTGTCGGAATGATCTCATTGAATGCATATATGACATGATAGCTTTTTTTTAGTTTTGAATGTAATGATAACAATCAGTGGGTTTCATTGATGTGTAGAGGGTTTGTCTGATACTTTTTCCATCGAGCTGAGACATGAAGGGCAGTTTGCAAGTTGTGAGGTAATCCGTTATGAGGGAAGAACTGTGGGTTTTGTTGACAATGTCGAAAAGGACATGTTCTCACTGAAAGAGCTTAAGGAAATGTCAGCTGAGATTGGGGTTGAAGGGAGGTTGAAGTTCTGGACATTTGAACTTGGTTTTCCTATAAACCTAGAATTGTATTGTATACATGGGAATGTAGAAAGCAGGGAGGTATGCACATGGGTGAAGTGCAACAAAATTATTACTGTAATTTGTTTTGCTGAGACTCGTGAGAAAAAGGTGGATGGTAGTGGAGCAATTTGTGTGGAAGATGAAATAGGAGAGGGTATTATAGAGATAGATGTTGCTGATAGTGGTTATAAAGGTTTAAGGGCTGATATTGGAGTAATTAGTGTGAAAGATGGGATGGGAGAGGATAATATACTAAAAGATGTAGCTTGGAGTGGTGATAAAGGTTTAAGGGCTGGGAGTTGTGAAATGGGGTGCTGATAGTGGTGAGAAAGGGGTGGCTGAGAGTGGTGAGAAAAGTTTAACAACTGAGAATTGTGTGAAAGGGGGTGCTGAAAGTGAGGAAAAGAATGTAGAAAAAGATGCTGAAACTGATGGGGGGCAAGGAGTTGAATCTGGAGTAGGTTTTGAAGTGGAAGAGGTTGTAGTTTCGGAGGAAGGTTACGAAACAGCAAACAGTAGTAGAGATGTAGAACCCTTTACTGATGATGACGAATTTTGTGTTGGTGATTACCTTGAGAAGAGCTCATCGAACAGTGATAGTGAAGGTGAAATAGAGGTTGATGAAGATGAGGAGACCAATGATTTGGAAGCTAATAATCCGACTGGTGTTGATGCAGTTGTACTTGACTGGAATGCAAGGCAAGTAGGATTAGATAATGATGAGGATTTGGGCAGCAACGACGAAGAGTTTGACAGCTGGATAGACTTTCAATTGAGTCAATTAACACAGTTGGTGGATTCCCAAGGTCGGGTTCCTGAAAATAATGAGGCTAGGAGTGGTGATCAGGCAGCACCGGAGCAGCGTACGAATCCAGAACCAACTGAACCAACTCTAGCCACAGAAGAGCCTACTCTGGCCACAGAAGACACAACTGAACCTGCAAAAAAAAACAAAGAGTGTTAAAACAAGGAATGGGGCGACTAGAAAAGGAAATGAAAAGATGGAGAATTTTGATGATATATTGGATGAGGATCATGATGAAGATAGAGGAATGGAGTAGGAGGGTAACAAGGTGGATGAAGGTAGTGATTGTGAAGGCCATGATAGAGTGCAATTTATTGATTTTAACCCATAAAGAGACATGTTTAGGCCCCGACTTCAGATTGGGATGCAATTTTCTAGCTTCGAGGAATTCAAGGGAACTATTCGATATTATGTTGTCTGGAAGAAGAAAGACATTAGTTTCCCAAAAAATGAAAAGCACCGGGTCAGAGCTAAGTACAAAGATCCATGTCCTTGGGTTTTCTTTGCATCAAGGATCAATAAGTTCCAAACCAGTGACCTGTACATCAAGACATACAATGATGTCCACGAGAACTGCTCTCATCCGCAGAAGCAGAAATTTCTAAACTCAAAATGGCTGGCCAAGAAATATACTGAGAGGATTAGAACAAACATGTCAACGCCGATTAGATACATTAGGAAGACCATTGCTGAAGAATTCGAGACCACAACTTCAAGAAATGTGGCTTATAGAACCAGGAGGAGGGTTGTGGAGCTAATAGAGGGGGATGTTGTAGAACAGTACAAGAAAATTTACGAATACGTGATGAGGTTAAAAGGAGGAATCCTTGGACAACAATGGACGTTGAATTCACTCCCTTCATGACTGAAAATGGCAATCCAAGGTTTCTGAGAATGTATTGTTTTATGGGGCCTTTGAAAAAGAGTTTCAAATTATGTAGACCGGTGATTGGGTTGGATGGGTGTCATGTAAAGGGGACATATCCAGGGCAGATATTGGTGGCAATGGAAATTGATCTGAACAATGGTTGGTGGCCCCTTGCATGGGTAGTGGTTGAGAAGGGGGCCACCCTCCAGTGGACCTGGTTTTTGGAGCTCCTTCGGAATGATCTCGACATCCAAAATGAGCATCATTTCACATTCATGTCTCACCAGCAAAAGGTAACATTTTGGGAGTTAATACTTATTATGTGATTAGGATTAAGTCTAATTTTTGCTGCTTATGTACTGATATAGTACTTTGTTTGGTAGTGATTATAAACTGATTTAGAGCAAATTTTGGATTGATTTTCTACTTATTTAGTGCTGATTTCTAAGTGATTATGTACTGATTTAGAGCTGATTCTGTGTGGCCCCTTGAGGTTGATTTTGTGATGGTTTTATGTTAGTAAATTTTTCTTGATTTTGTGACATTTGGTTATTTATCTTGCTTTTATATTTTAGGGTTTGGACAGAGCTTTAACTGAAGTCATTCCCGGTGCAACTCACCGCTACTGTGTTGCGCACCTGTACCGCAACTTTAAGAAAAAACACACAGGCAAGGTGTTTAAGGGGATGTTATGGTCAATTGTTGGGAGTGCTACAAAGGAGCTATACAAAGAAAGGATGGCAAAGCTAGAGGCTTTCGACCCCGTAGCATACCAGTCTGTGAAAGATACTCCCCATCATATGCACTGGTGTAAGGCCTTCTTCTCGCACCATACTAAGTGTGATATGCTAACTAAAAATATTTGTGAGGCTTTCAACGGTTACATTTTAGATGCTAGGGATAAGCCAATATTGACCTTGATGGACACAGTTAGGGAGTTGCTTATGGATAGGATACAGAGAAGGAGACCTAGCATGCTAAAATGGAATAAACCTATTGGGCCACTTATTTGGAAACTGTTAGAGATTAGGATCAAGTATTCTTTTAAATGGACTATTCTCTTTAATGGAACTGAGGGTTATGAGGTGAAGGGCCCTGCTAGTTATAAATGTGTTGTTGATATTAGAAAGAGATGTTGTAGTTGTTGTGTTTGGCAGCTGACTGGATTTCCATATACTCATGCGATCTTGGCGCTGAAACATAAAGGAGTTGAAGTTTATAACTTTTTGGATGAATGCTACTCTAAGGATAGGTTTATGGTTATATATGAGAATGTCTTATTTCCTATCAGTGGCAAAGAGAGTTGGCCAGCTTCTAAAAATGGCTTGATTCTAGACCCATTTGTCCCATTTATACAAGATGGTAGGCCTAAAAAGGCAAGGAACAGGGAGCATGATAAACCGAGGAGCCAGGGGAAGAAAATGAAGAAATTGGTAACAATTTATTGTAGACTATGCAAGGTTGAGGGTTACAATCCCAAAACATGTCCACAAAAAATAGCTGCTGGTGCTCAGGTTTGTTTGGCATATTGTTCAAGAAATTTCCATACAATTGTTCAATAATTAAAAAATTAATTGGGAAATCTTTTTTTCAGACACCAAATGTCACAACACCTTAGCAACCCCAGTAAACAGCCATAGATCTATCAGCAGCTACTGAGGTAAGTAACTTACTGACATTTTTTCGTTCCTTTAGTTTTCAAACATTAATTCTGAAGCTAATTGTGCAGATCCGCACAAAGAAGAGAGGGGGGTTAATAACCAAGAACAACCACAGAAAGGGAAAAAATCCAGGTCCAACTTGTATTCTTGACGAAATCATATCTGACTGACTTTTGTTTGATGAAAGTAGTACCTAACCTGCATTTCTTCCTCTGTTTTGCTTCCCAAATAACTACTGCTACCACAGAAACTTTTACTGCTGCTACTGCTAGTGAAAATCCACAGCCTCTCAGGAGATCACAAAGGCACGCTCTGACAAATGGAGATAAGGCAGCAATTAATGCAAGCTGTGCTTATTTAGGGAAGCCTATACCATTCACCATGGGAAATTAAAAAAGGGGTAGAGGTACGGCTGGAGGTTCAGGAAGGAGAGGGAGGCCACCAAAGAAAAGAGGAAGACAAACTTAAATTAGTTTGGGATTGGGCATCATCTTCTTTTGCTATTATCTTATCTTTTATACTATAAAATATTCCCACTGATGGCAGTACTTGTGCCCACTTATTTTGACTGATTTCTTATTGTATGTGCTGGATAGGTAGTAAAAAAAGGGGGACATGTGAACCCCCTTTCTTTTGTCTCAATGCAATTAGTGCATTTGTTGAATTGGTAAGATGTTGGTTGGTGTACAATGAATGTTAACTTGAATGTAGGTTTAAGACCTATTCTCTTATGCATATCAATCTTCAAGTTTATTTTCTTGACCCCATTACAGGAGTATTTCACACATCTATTTTTATTCACCAAAATGCTCTATTTTTATGCACCACTGAATTACAAACAACCAAGGAAGTTCCATTTCCAATCATCTTCATCAATGGAACTCAAAAGCAACACCACAAACATGATTCAAATTTGTTTCAAGACCTTTGAGTAGATCAAAACAAAACCATCCAAACATATTACAATTTTCATTCATCTTCTTCGACCAACTCAAAATAAACATTAGGTCTACTTGTAATAACATCCAAATCAAAGAGAAGCAACACTTACTACACGTGCACAATTTCACTAATTAGGTAGGAAATCAGTGAGAAGCAATAGCTAAAACAATTGCACTAATTAAGACTAGAATCATCCAAACACTAGATCTAAAATTCCAATTCTTGCAATTCACTTTCTCCAGCATAGTTGTTGTTTCTTTGCAACTTCTTTCCACCTATGAACTTCTTCTTCCAAACAATTTATTCTCTTCAACAATTCGGGAATAACCTCCACTGCTCTAGGACACATTTCAGGATCGATCCACTCTCATAAACCACAACCATCAGCCTTCAATTAAAAAAACAACAATTACGCAAAGAGATACAAAAGGCACAATTCCTTATTTAGAATTAACAATAAATACAACGATTTGGTAATCCACATAAGAAATTTGACTGCACTATTTCGGCAACCTGCAGCAAATAAATTGCCTTCCCGAATTTTGGTCGGTCCAAGATGTAAACATCTCCACCCGGAGCCCACAATTGCATATCAAATCTTGCGATCTATTATCATTGACGCGCTCACTTCTAGGACTAACCCAACGGTTTCCAATGCTTCCAGATGCGCCCCTTCAAGCCATCGGAGGATCTAACCTAACTAGAACGAGATTGTGGAAGATTTTGTGCAAGAAAGAGATTAAATGAAGAAATTGGTGCAAGAAAAAATGCAAATGAGGGTTCTGGATGGAGGATCTTAAATGACAAGATAAATTAGGAAGTCGGATGTAAAAAATTGAGGAAGACATTTTTACCCCTTCAAAAGTCAGGTTGACTTCAGAAAACGGAGCAAAATGAGAAATTGACGGAAAGAATGGATGGGAGTATGATAAGTGTGCGGTTTTTTTAGTTCTGGGATGAAACAGATCGTAAAAAAAGGGGGAGACCAAATGGCCATAGTTGGAGGGTCTCTCAGGCCGTTCGCCCTAAAGAATATCAACGCATGTATCGATCAGTGGTGCTCAGGGAAAGATTATACCTTTGGTAGAGTTAGATCGGACAGAACTACAAAGTGCTAATAAAGTACAAATGCTCACCCTCCCATGAAGATAGACCACGATAAGGTCCAGAAAAGGTATAGATACCCGAGATGGCGGTGATTGGTAGTGTGAGGTTGGCACACAATGGTGGATTGCGGCCGACAAGGTCGAGGAGCTTCTCAGATCTTGGAAATAATAAGGTGGAAAATTTGGGTGCCTGTTTCTATTTCATTATTGGTGACTGGCGAACAAGCTGCAGTCGACAGTAACTAATTGTGGGTCATATCCATCCTAAATGAGGCTGAGGCGGGTTTGGCTTAGACCAAATTGGGTCGTCAAATTTGCGAAGAATATATAGGCAGGTTTTCCCACACTTTTGTCGAGGTTAAGGTCATTTGGTTTGGGTGTGTTGGCTCGCATGATTATGCTTCAGTTTATGGGTAACTTTAGTTTAGCTAATAAGAAAGGTGAGCTCAAAATGGGTCTTTTGTCTAGAGCATTAGATTAATAAGTTTCTGCCAACAATTATTTTCCGATGACCTTCCAATCGAAAAATTATGTCGGCTTCCGATATACTTTCCAAAGAGTTTGGTAAGGAGAAATCTGAGTCAAAGTTGTTTAGACTACATACTTTTGGTGAAACCCTCTAAGGCTAAAGAGTATATTAGTAGACTACGGTCAATTTGGACACTCCAGGATACCCCGGCATATCTTGAAGGTTCAATTTGGTTCAGGTTAGGGTACTTCGCGCTTATAAGATGCAAATGTCAAGTCTAACGTGTGTGTTACTGTGACTGTTTGAGTTGGGATGTTAGCTTGAACTGAGACATATGTCCGGTGGGCTGAGGTCAAGACTGGCGGAGGTAATCACGATGCATGGAGACCACTTCATCCTACAGAACTCCTTCCACTCAGCCACCAAGGCAAGCAGGGTATTGCGCTACGGATGAGGCGCAACTCGGGTTCTACCCCCCTCATAAATGATGGTCTGAACTCTCTAAACGCCGGGTTGGCGTGGAGCAAGCTTAAATACACCATGTTGGTGTGGAGCTCAAGTGGAAGGCCACCCCACTCACTTTGTGTGAGCCACTCATGTGAGAGTTCATCCATCCCACATTGTAATAGATAGGCTTGTTTTCTCATGTAGATATGGTGTCTGTTTATCAGTGTATCAATTGTAATATAAGATAGACTAGGACTAGTAATCAGCTAATATGTAGGATAGACTAAACAATTGTGATTGTGCATACAATCCAACAAATTGTAACCCATTCCTATATTAATGAGAAGAAGTCGATTCTATGTTTTAAAAAATAATTCAACTCAAACACTACGCATACTTGTTTCAGAATTAGTAATGAACGGCGTTGTTAGTATAATGATTTTTTATTTTAAAAAATTAAAAAGGGGGAACAGAGTACTACTGGATCGTTTTCTTCCCCAATCTCCAGTCACTTTCCTTTTTCAAAGGGGTGGCGGAATCCTTCTTATGCCTGAAAATCCCTGACGGCCATCAATCCCACCTTTCATCTGTGAAACTTTTCTTTGTCATTGATATATCTCCAGCATTAATCCCACATTTCCTCCTGTGAAACTTTCCTTTACTGTTGATATATCTCCAAGCATTAATCACACATTTCCTTCTGTAAACCTTTATTGCACAACTTTTCCTTTCTTCTTCCTTACTCCATCATTTTCTCAATCTTCACTTCACAACTTACATGGAGCCGCAGAACCCTCCTCCTCAGCAATCAAAGAAGAATACCTCAACAATGAGGACATATTTGAACGCGCTTACGCTATTTTAGGTTTGGGAATGCTGAACATAAGCTTTGCATTATCCCAAGCAGGATGGCCAAGCCTCGTCCTCTTCATTTTTGTGGTCGGAGACCTGTTCTTCAAAGGTTTTCTGCTCTAGTGGTGTATGACAAGCATTAGGATTAGAAGCTATCTGGACATTGGCCAAATGACATTTGGTAGTAAAGGGAGAATAATTATAACTAAATATATATATAATTGTATCTAGTTTTAGTTGAAATTCTAATATTAGAGGGGGATAACACGCATAAACTATTTCCCGGAGTGATTATTAACATAGGTAGAATGACAATGTTGGGGAAACAGTTTTTTGCCGTTCTCCTGGCTTTAGTTCTTCTGCATGGCACATGGTCAAGGAGCTTAAGTCTATTGGCTTATGTCTCACTACGTGAAATACTATCTTCTTTTTTGTTGTTGATCATTTTATTTTTTTGTTGGAGTTTCTGGGGGAGTGGGGGGGGGTTCCAATTTACATGAGTCTATACACTTTCTGCTACTCAGCCCATAGCATGTTTCCGACTCGGAGCAATTCCATGAAGAATGGAAGGCAGTTTTTGAAGGTAAAATGTGTTCTTTTTTTTGCTTCACACTTTTGATTTGATTGTTTTCTAATTGAACTGTTTTGTTTTGTTTCAAGTTTTGTTGGTTTGTTTCGGAGTTTGCACGTTGTTTTATGGATCAATTTTTATTGTGGGATATATGATGTTCGGATAAGGTGTCCTATCACTGATCACTTTGAACCTCTATGAACACCAGCTCAACTCAAAACTTTCCCTCTTCACTACTACGATTGGAAGTCCATAAGAGATTCCAAATGTTATTGATTATTTTGAAACAGGATTACGGTAAAGGGAACAACATTTTTAGTTGACTTGAAGATAGAATAAGTGAAGATGCCATTTTTTTCTTTTAAAGTGTCGGAATCACACTCCTTGATTAGAGTGTGAGGGATCACTTGATAAATATAAATATATATTATGATTCTTCAAATAAGATGAAAAAATTGTCCCTAAATTACCATATCTCAATGCTATTTGAGCACTTATGCTCCTTGCAAATTATGTATGCTTTGTTGTGACCTTATGGGTAATATATAGTTCTTCACCTAATCAAGATATTGGAATGATGTCAATCATATTTTTCGATATCTTCAAGTGGTGGTATCGCTATAATATGGCGCTCTATGAAGAAGACTATTTCCACTTTTTTCAAATCATGCAAATATATTGGGAATCCATGGATCATATTGTAAAAGGAACGATACATAAAAGCTTTGGTAAGTTCATTCACATATTTATGACCGACCTCAACAGTTCAAAAGTTAGTTCACAAGATTGGCATGCGACGGTTAAAGGATTTCAAATGAGGTGCTCGTAAGGGGGAGTTACACAATGTACTATTTTTATCCCACTGATTTTTCCTAATAAGGTTTTAACGAGACCGTGTTGTAATCAAAGGATGTACTTTTTTTAACTTCACTAGGCTTTAATCCCATGGAGTTTTTCCTAGTAAGATTTTAACAAGGCATCTCTCCTATGAATGGACATCTAATGGGAGTGTAATGATCTTTTTTAGTGGATGTGCATTCTCCCATATGAGGAATATGGAACTTGGTTACTAAATCTCTTTATTTCCAAGTAAACTTTGTCTTCAAGAATAAAGTGTTTTCAAGAGTACAATTCTCGTCATTGCCCCTAAATAGATGGTAGTTGCTCAATTTATAAGCAAATCCCTAAAGGGAAGAAATGCATACTTCTACTTGTCTTTCTCCCTCTCTTGCATTTTCTTCTCTCTTTAAACTAAAAGGTTGGTGTATAGTCCATTAAGGATAATTTTCATTACATTCAATTAGTGGTATGTGATTCTCACTCTTATGGTAGTGGTTAGTGTGCTACTACAAATTTGATGTAACAATATCAAGTCATAAAAAGAATTCATTTCAGATAATACTCCATCCATCCTTCTATTATTTCTGCTCTTTTGTTTTAGAGTTGTTCTTTTATTCTTCACACACTTTACTTTATTTCTCTTTTGCTAAGATTTCATTTATTCTCATCCACTCATTCATATTAAATCATGTTCTTTCCAATTGATTTCTACCGGATTGAACTGAAATAAACTGAATTCAATTCAATTAAGCTGAACTAAAATTAAATATAATGAAAAATAGAAATAATAGACCATTGCAGACAAGTTGGGAAAAAAACATGGCTTCAGTTTCATTATTTTATACGAGCAAAAATCTTTCGTGAACCACCCCCCCCCCCGGTCCAGTTCCCTCGTATGTGCCATTTAGGGCCCCAATTCTTTGAAAATGTCAAAGAGCTCCTTGACTAGGCAGAAAGTATATCATTTGAAATCTATGACCGCCCATATCAATATTGATCGAATATCTGGCTAAAATATTTAATGTTCAGGCAAAAATAACCCTCTTCCCTTATTCCCATTGGCGCACCCCCCCCCCCCTCTTCTCTTTCCCCTCAATGTTCGCCACCATCATCTCCTTAAATCCAAATGGGCTGCAACCATAATCGTAGACATCATCATACATCACCCCCATTGATTGCTCGACTGCACCCTCTCACTGCTCGCCTCTTTCCGCCTCACCATTGTTCCACCATCCTTACACCACTTTCACAATCAATGTCGCCACACCCTATCATTTCAACCACCACTACCACTTTTAATTTTTACTATCACTTTCACAACACCGATCCATACCCCCTAATCCTCATGGCACCACACACTAACCAATCAACAAATTATTGTAGAGGGAGAAGAAGTCATCATTAGTGCCAAAAAAAGCAAAATTCTAAAGATGAGATGGATGTGATATTCATTGCGACCGTCTGATGGAAAAAATATATGTTAGATGAGGGCAAGGAAACGCCATACGATATTTGTCGTGACGAAGGAGGGAGGGTTGAGAAATAATAGTAAAGAAGAGAAGAGAAGAAGGCAGCAAAGTGGGAGAATGAAAGTGAGGGTATTTTGTCTATTCCAGTCCTTGACTGATGTTGATCACGATCATAGGGACAACCTTGCACTTATAAACTGGGGTCGTAGAACACATATGAGGGAACTAAGAAGTTTTTTATTTTTTTCCATTATTTCTTCTTCGTATATTAATTCCTCTTTTAACCTTTGTGTCAACGCAAGTGTGAAGAAAGTAAGGACAAAGTAAGTACTCCCTCTGTCCCAACGAAATTTGTACATAATATTTTTTATTAGAGATGGAACTACATGGGGGTTGGAGAGGGCTCCAGCCCCCGCCGAGACAAAAATTACGAGGAATATAGTGAGTAAAATTGAAGAAAAAAATTTATCAGTCCTCTACAATATAGGAAAAAAAATTTAAGAAAAAAATTTTAGCCCTCGCCAGGCTGCCACATATGTATCCAGTGGTGAAGCCACAAGAGGGCTGGAGGGGAAATTACAGAGAGTAATTTTGATTTTTTTGTTTAACCAACCTCCTTTGATATAGATATAAATTGAAAAAGAAAAAGAAAAGAGAACGTCTCAGGAAAGACGATTTTTCCATAAACTTATGGACAGTCCACAGGGGGTTTTACCTTAAATGTTGTAATTTTTTATAAAGTTTAAATTTTGTATTTATAAGCTAAAACAAGTAATAATATGTATTTGAATATAAAAATATAAAAATATATGATATAAATAAGAGTTCGTCTCTTGAAAGACGGTCTTTCCATAAGGTATGGAAAGACCAAGGTTTAAAGTGCAAATTAGAAGAAATGAAGATAAAATTTTGGATTGCATAAATCGGGTTATAAACTTTATATCTACTACACGTTGTGTAATAATTTTTTAATATTGCAACTAAGACTTTTTACCTTTTATTATTCTTACTAAACATCTTCAAAGACAGTCTTTCCCAAAACATTGCCTATAAATAAATATTTTCAAAATTTTACATTTTGTATGTAATTTAATAAAGAGTCCATCTCTTGAAAGATGGTATTTTCATAAGTCATGAAAAGACCAAGGTTTAAAATGCAATTTAGAATAAATGGAGATAAAATTTTCAGGTTGTATGATTCGGGTTATAACTTTATAACTACTAAATGTTGCATAATAAATTTTTAATATTGCAACTAAGACCTTTTACCTTTTATTATTCTAATTAAGCCTCATATTTTCATTAACCTAAGGAAAGACGGTGTTTGACTTTGTCTTTAATAAATGCAGTGTATAAGCTAAAGAATATGTAGTATGTTCATAAACTTATAGACAGACCGCCTATCTATCATTATCTGAGAACACATAGTATTAGATATAGAAAAAGAATTATAACAAAAATCTCCTTCCAGCCCCCTGCTGTATTTACTTTCTACCTCCGCCCTTGTACGTATTCCGCATACGTCCCTGTTGTTCATGGTCCCCATTAACATATTTGAATGTAAATATATGCAGCTACGTATAATAACTACAGATAAAAATTTTAGGAAAAGTCTCAGGAAAGGTGGTTTTTCCATAAGCTTATGGATAGTCTACAGGGGCATTTACCTTAAATGTTGTAATTTTTTATAAAATTAAAATATTTTATCTTATAAGTTAAAACAGGTAATAATATGTATTTGAAAGTGAAAATACAAAAATATGATATAAAAAAATATTTTCAAAAATTTTAAATTTTGTATGTAATTTAAGAAATGCAGTATACAAAGTAAGAAATGAAAGGGAGAGACAGGAGAGACCTATTCAAAACTTTATATACAAACTTCATGTTCTGAAAAATAGAAATATTTGGTCAAATAGTAATAATATTGTGGAAGGAAATGCAAAGAAATTAGGAGAGTAGAGGAAGTGGAGAAGAAGACGATGGCAATGGAGAAAGAAATGGAATGGGAGGAACCCCTCAACTTGTCGGCTTCTCACTTTCCCACGGACTTTCTCTTCGGGGTTGCAACCTCCGCTTACCAGGTTGAAGGAGCAACCAATGAGGGAGGCAGAGGTCCTACCATCTGGGATCAGTTCTCCCATTCACCCGGTATTTCCGTAATACTCTTCCATTTTTTCAATAAACGGTGCATCTTAAAATCAAGAAAATTGCATTTTTGCTGAATCATTAGGCAACATTTGTGATGGAAGCAATGGGGATACTGCAGTGGACCAGTACCATCGTTACAAGGTTTTTCTTTGGTTTGAATTCCCTTTACATAAGCTGTACCACCAGCCAACATCCTTCATGTGCTGTAGGAAGATGTTGAGCTTATAGCCAAGCTGGGATTTAAGGCGTATCGCTTTTCCATATCGTGGGCTCGAATTTTTCCGGGTATAATCACTGAATTCTGCATTGCCTCTGCTCTCTCTTTTTAACCAATTTAATGAGACTTTTGCATTTGCAGATGGTTTAGGAACCAAGATCAACGATGAGGGAGTGAAGTACTATAATAATCTAATCAATGCTCTTATTGACAGGGGTGTGTATCTTTGAATGCGCTGAGTGCATAAATTTCTGTTTGAGCTTTTACTTCAACATGTTGATGTAACAAGATTCTTGCAGGCATTGAACCGTGTGTGACACTCTACCACTGGGATCTCCCTTTAAATCTTCACAACTCATTTGGAGGGTGGCTAAGCGAAGACATTGTGTAAGTAGCATGCATTTTGGGTTTTCTCTTTGTTTATGAAGAAGAATATGATTGTGCATTCTAAATGTTGAATATGTTTGTTCTTCTGTTTTATAATCTTCAACAGCTGGTCTCTTTTAACTTTCTAGATGGAAATGTTAAGGAAAGTGAATTTTTGTTTTTCCATGTCCATATGCGTAAGCTCCGGTAACTTAAATGTCTAGCAAGGTCTTATATGCAGAACTTGAACCTAAGAGCTTTGTTTAGTCCTTATGTTTTCTGTCTATTACCCAATGTCCATGTCTTATGTGGAGAATCCATCCTTATTGCATGTTACAGTGGCGCTTTCACTTGGTGAACAGGAAATATTTTGCCATCTATGCAGAAACGTGTTTTACTAGTTTTGGTGACCGAATCAAGAAGTGGATCACAATTAATGAGCCGCTTCAAACTGCTGTCAATGGATATTTTTCTGGCACATATGCACCCGGAAGACAGGATCGTACTTTGAAAGAGGCGTATTTGGTTGCACATCTCCAGCTCTTGGCTCATGCTGAAGCTGTATCTATATATAGAAACAAATTTAAGGTATAGCATGCTTCTCAAATCCTGTAAAACTAAAGAACTATCTCACTTAACTGAGCTAATAGTCAGATCACCATAAGTGAGGACTAAGGACTTTGATTCTACATATTCTCGATTCTTGAAGGCTTTTCCTAACATTTAGGGTGGTAAGAGAAATGCAGTTTGATATGTCATCATTTGACTTCTATTTTATCTTTGTTGCTAATGCTTTTAGGATGACCAAGGAGGACAAATAGGTTTAGTGGTGGATTGTGAATGGGCCGAACCATTATCAGATCGAGAAGAAGATTTAAAGGCTTCAGCAAGGCGTCTAGATTTCCAGCTTGGATGGTACAGTCATCTTCTCTTTTCTCTTCAGGGTGCCAAAGTTCACTATAGAATGGCATAAAGGCTTAATTTTGGATCTGATATGCTACATTGTTTGTCCTTCATAACTTTTTGAATGCCTCTAAGGCTATAAATCTTAAACAGTTGAGTGATAAGATTCACATTTTTAATGATCTCTACATCAATATGCGATGAAAATGTGTTCATATCTTCACTTGGACATGTTTCCTATGTATAAGCCTTTGTATGGAACAAATTCATCTCAGATATGAATACAAATCTTCATCATCTCTGACAATGAATCCTTTATTTTAAAATACCTTTGCAGGTACTTGGATCCGATATTGTACGGAGATTATCCAGAAACCATGCGTGAAAGACTTAGAGACCTCCTTCCTGTATTCTCTCAGAAAGATAAAGATCTGCTTAATAACTCACTGGACTTTGTTGGTCTAAACCATTATACCTCAAGGTTTGTGACTGATGCAACAAACAACCAAGAAGACAACGAATTTTATAGGGCTCAAGGGGTGGAAAGAATTGGTAAACTATAATTACTACGATTAGTATCTCGTTATCCTTTTTATGCTCAAATATTTCCTTATAGACATTGATACTTTGGTTGATCTCTTTGCTTATAGCTGAATGGGAAGAGGGCGAGGCCATTGGCAAAAGGGTATGATCCTCTTGTTTTTTTTGCATATCATACTTTGGTTCCTTTGAATGAACAGATTTATGGTGTTATTAACATTATATTTTCAAGTAGGCTGCATCACCATGGCTGTACGTGGTCCCTTGGGGGATTCGGAAAGTTCTGAATCATATAGCCAAGAGATATAATAATCCCCCTATTTACATCACTGAAAATGGTATGCATAACAAGTAACCTCAACCAAAAACTATTTCACGTAGAGTGCTAAAGATGGCGATGACAATGACTAAGTATTTCACTGCATCACTGATAACAAGTATGCATCTTATGTGTTTTGCAGGGATGGATGACGGTGATGATGGCACGGCTTCACTTGATTGTATGCTAGATGACCAATTAAGGATCACTTACTTTAAAGGGTATCTTGCTGCTGTTAATCAGGCAATTACGTAAGTTGTTATCTTCTACCATACAGACCTCCACAGCTTGTTCTTATTCAGATGTGGTGATTGTCTCTGAATTAATCATGGACAGGGATGGAGCCAATGTGAAAGGTTATTTTGCTTGGTCTTTGATGGATAACTTTGAATGGCAGCTTGGTTATACCAAGCGTTTTGGCTTGATTCACGTCGACTACAACAATGGCCTCATCCGCCGCCCTAAGTCATCTGCTTATTGGTTTTTAAGGTTTCTCAAGGGTAGACAAGAGAAATGTGGTAAACTAGAGTAGTTAAATCCAGATTTGATTAGTCTTGTGCTGTCATCTCCTCCATTGTGGTTTGAAGGCAATTTTATCCCTACAAAGAGGATTCATTGGTATCTAATACAAGTAAAAACATGTGTTGTGAACATCATCAGGCCATTTACAAGCATATGCGAATTGTAGCTATTCTACAGTTGAGACGTACATAATTAGTACTGTCAATTCGGGTGTAATCGTATCGGGTTGGAAACGGTTCGGGTTGGAAACTTGTCAATTTGTAGTTATCGAGTCGTGTCGGTTTACTGTCGTGTATGGGTGAAATGTGTTAAAATTTTTTCTTAGGTCAGGTTATTAGTGGTGTCAGTTTGCGTAATCGTATCAGGTTGGATACGGTTCGGGTTGGAAGCGTGTCAGTTTGTAGTTGTCAAGTCGTGTCGGTTTACTGTTGTGTAGGGGTGAAATGTGTTAAACAAATTTCTCAGGTCAGGTTGGGTTGCTATCATGTCAATTTGAAACGGGTCAGTTTTTTTCTTTGGGTTGGGTCGTGTCGTGCCGGGTTATTGTCGTGTAATTTTTTTCTCGAGTTAGATAGGGTCGGGTTGGATTAGATCTGGTTATTTTTGGGTCGGGTTACCGTCAGTCAACTTTTACTTGACTTTGTATATATAAACATTAATAGCTAAATTAATTTTAACCAATCAAGGGCAACCCTTATTTATATTAGCATATATACTTACAAATTAAAATGTTCGACTTTAACTAATAAACGCTCTACCTTAGTTGACTTTTTTTAAAAATACTAATAACTGAGATGAATTTAACTAATCAGTGGTCAACCCTTATTTCATTGTAATTTTTACTAATTTTGCATTAAATTATTAAGAAATTAGCAAAGGACTTGATATGGGAAGTAAGAAGGAGAGAATGGAGAAGAAGATAATATGGAGAAGAAGATAATACAGAGAAGAAGATAATATGAAAAGAAAAAGAAATGAGAGAGTGAAAGGTGTATTTTTCTTCATCCTCTTAGGGGGGTATTTATAGGAGAACTTTGGGGTAATGGCATAGTATTCCCCTATGGTAAATGCATAGTGATATAGTTAATTATCACAAATCTAACTTATTGCTAATGAGTATTTCATTATTCATAACACTCCCCTTGGAATGCTCACCCCCCACCCCCCACCAACCAATGTTGGCATTGGTGATTTTTTTCATAAACTTTGTAGTCTTCGCATTCCGATGCCATGAACATGTTTTCTGAACACTGAAGTTGGGAGAGCTTTTGTGAGGAGATCTGCTGAGTTTTCACAAGAACAGATATATTGGATGTTGATAATATTACTCTCTTCCAACTCTTGAGTAAATGAAAAGAACTTCGGAGGAATATGCTTTGTTCTGTCGCTTTTGATGTACCCTTCCTTCATTTGATTAACACACGCGGCATTATCTTCATAAAGTGTGATGGAATTATCATTTGATAGGAGACAACTTGTGGTTCTGATATGTCGTGTCATGGATCTCAACCACACACACTCTCTACTTGCTTCGTGCAGTGCGATAACCTCAGTATGATTTGATGATGTTGTGGTGAGTGTTTGTTTCTTCTAGGAATGCCAAGAAATCGCAATCCCTCCGCAACTGAACGCATACACGGTTTGAGATCTCCATTTGTGTGGATCTGACTGGTAACCTGCATCTGCATAACCAACCAAAACTGGTTCCGTAGTGTTAGAATAAAATAATCCCAAATCAGTTGTCCCTTGAAGGTAACGAAACACATGCTGGATTCCATTCCAGTGTCTTTTAATAGGATATGAACTGAACCTCGCTAATAAATTAACAGCAAAAGCTATATCAGGTCGAGTACAATTAGCGAGATACATAAGTGCACCAATTGCACTGAAATATGGTACTTCTGGACCAAGAACCTGTTCAGATTCCTCACATGGACGAAATGGATCCTTTTCCAAATTAAGGGATCTTACGACCATTGGGGTACCCAATGGATTTGATTTATCCATTTTGAATCTCTTTAATACATTTTTCGTGCAATTTGATTTATGCACAAGTATCCCACTTTGCAAGTGCTCAATTTGCAAACCAAGACAATATTTTGTTTTCCCAGGGTCTTTCATTTCAAACTCCTTCTTTAAGTAAGAGATTACTTCCAGAATCTCTTCATTGGTCCCAATGATATTCAAATCATCAACATAGATAGCGATAATCACACACCCGGATGTTGTCTTCTTGATGAAAACACAGGGACAAAGAGGGTCGTTGACATACCCCTTTTGTAACAGATATTCACTTAGTATGTTGTACCACATGCGTCCAGATTGCTTTAACTCATATAAAGATCTTTGTAATTTAATTGAATATCTTTCTCTGGTTTTTTAACTTAATGCTTCATGCATTTTGAATCCTTCAGGGATCCTCATGTAAAATTTAGCATCAAGTGATCCGTATAAGTATGCAGTAACATCATCCATAAGGTGCATATTAAGTTTCTCATGAACTGCTAGACTGATAAGGAATCTGAATGTAATTCCATCCATGACTGGGAAATATGTTTCGTCAAAATCAATTCCGGACATTTAAGAAAAACCTTGTGCAACGAGTCTAGCCTTGTATCTCACAATTTCGTTTTTCTCATTTTTTTTTCACACAAATATCCATGTGTATCCAACGGGTCTCACATCTTCAGGGGTGAATACTATAGGCCCAAAAACTTTTGCGCCGGTTAAGCGAGTCTAATTCAGCTTCAATTGCCATTTTCCATTCAGTCCAATCGCATTTATTTTTACACTCGGTAACGGATTGTGGTTCGGGATCTCCATTAGTTTTGTCTATAACATCGCATGCCAAATTGTAAGAGAATGCATCATCGATTTCCTCATTTCGGTTCCACCCTATACCTGTATTGGCATAATTAATCAAAATTTCTTAATTTTCCTCGTTTAGTATTTCTACAGGAATACGTTCCTCCATTTTGGGGTCATCTTGTTTCTATGAACCTTTTCTTTTTTGAGGATTTTTATCTTTGGAACCGAGTGGTCTTCCACGCTTTAGGCGTGTCATGATTTCATGGGTGACTTTGTTTTCAATTTGCCCTATCGGGATTTCAATTTGAGCAGGAGCATTCTCAGCTGAGATGTGAGATTTAGTCACTCTCTTTGTGTCTGTGAATGCATCATGAAGTTGATTTGCTATATCTCGCATATGCAAAATCCTATGGACTTTTCCATCACACTCTTTTGTATAAGGATCAAGATGCAATAATGTTAGTACATACCAGGTAATATTCCTTTCCAGCTGTTTTCTTTCTCCCCCTGATGTTGGAAACTTTTCTTCATCAAAATGGCAATCAGCAAAATGTGTTGTACAACTATTCCCAGTTAGGGGTTCAAGGTATCTAACAATAGATGAGTTTTCAAAGCCTACAAAAATGCCAAGACTTCTCTGTGGTCCCATCTTTGTTCTTTGAGGTGGTGCAATAAGCACATAAACAGCGCAACCAAAAATCCTTAGATGAGATATATTTGGTTCTTAGCCCGATGCAAGTTGTAGTGGGGAGTATTTATGATATGCATTTGGCATTATGCAAATGATTGTTGCAGCATGTAATATTGCATAACCCCATACTGAAGTAGGGAGCATTGTTCTCATTATTAATGGTCTAGCAATGAGTTGGAGACATTTGATCAGTGATTCAGCCAGACCATTTTGTGTGTGCACATGAGCAACAGGATGCTCAACAACAACCCAACTGACATACAATAATCATCGAAAGTCTGGGTGTGAATTCATCGGCAACATCAAGTCTGATTTTCTTGATCGTGTGATCTTGAAATTGAGCTCGCAATTTCATTATCTCTGCGAGTAATTTAGCAAATACCATATTTCGAGTTGATAACAGGCATACTTAAGACCATTTGCTAGAAGCATCTATCAATACAATGAAGTATCAAAATGGTCCACATGGTAGATGGATAGGTCCACATATGTCACCTTGAATACATTCAAGAAACGCTTGTGATTCTCTTTCAACCTTTCCTGGTGAAGGCCTTATAATTAGAATTTCAAAGGAATAAGCCTTACATTGAAAGGATTTTCCATGAGGGATCTTCTGGTCCTTCAATGGATGTCCATGTGTATTTTCAATAATTCTTCGCATCATAGTTGAACCAGGATGGCCTAGCCGATCATGCCACATGGTAAATATTGAAGGTTTGATCACTACCGCATTTGATTCGATTGCACTTATATGTGTGTAATGCAATCCAGTGTGGAGCATTGGTAGTTTTTCAAGTATGTATTTCCTTCCAGATTTATACACAATTATAAACATATATTTCATGGTACCTTCAGTTACAGTCTGAGTATCCAATCCATGAGAATATGTATCATTGAAACTCAATAAGTTCCTTTTGGACTTTGGAGAAAATAAGGTACTATTTATTGTAAAAATTGTGCCATTCGGCAGTGTAAAGTTTGCCTTGCCAACTCCTTCAATCAGATCTACAGGACCCGATATTGTATTCACAATGGTTTGTGTTGGCTTTACCTTTGAGAAAAACCTTTTATCCTTTAATATAGTGAACGTTGTTCCACAATCGAGAATGAAAATTTCTTCATTTTTACACCTTTGGTTGGCTTCACGATTAGCATTATCCATTTCACCACTTTAACTAAAAACAAAATAAATTTTGATAAAAAAAGATAAAAAATTTTAAAGTAGCAGACTTTTAAATAAAACTATTTATATATAAGAGATACAAATGACATCGGACCATCTAGCTTCATTCCCAATAATAGTTATACAATTCTCCTTCTTTTAGTTTCCACCATTTGCTGGTTCAGTGAAATCACCAACTATGTCCATGAAATCATCATTGAAACCAGATGCTTCGATATGAGTGGATTCATTGAAGTTGACTTCCTTCCCCTTTTCTTTTATGGACTCTTGGTAGAGTTCACATAAGTGCATCATGACTCTGTAGACTCTTAACCAATGCCCTTCGCCACCACATCTGAAACAAGACGTTCCAGATCCCTTTGATGAACTGGAGTCTTTTCCCTTTTTATGGGTACTTTCATGGTTCCTCTCGTATTAATGCTTCTTGTGGTAGTAGTTACCGGACTTATAGGACAATTTGTCACCACCTCAACCGCGTCCATAACCACGACCTCGACCTCGACCTCTCTCTCGACCCTGAAAATAATTCTTGCATTCAGGTTTTTCGGAGTTAACAGTGTTTGCTTCAGGAAATGCTTGAGCCAGTCTGGTGAGATTGATGATTCTTCATCAGCAACTCATTATTCTTTTCCGCAATGAGGCGACAAGCAATTAGTTTAGAATATCTTTTAAACCCTCGCACACGATATTGTTGTTGCAAGGTCACATTTAATGCGTGGAAAGTAGAAAGAGTCTTTTCCATCATTTCATTGTCAATTATTATAACCTTACAGTATGTTAAGTGGGTTACTGTTGTGTACATTGCAGAATTATAGTCGCAGAATTTCTTATATTCTTGGAACCGTAGATTTTTCCAGTCATCGTGGTATATGGGGAGCATTATATCTCTTGTGTGATCGTATCTTTCTTTCAAATTTTTTCACAGCTCAAGTGGATCTTTCATAGTGAGATATACATTTTTTAGACTCCCAAGGTGTCGAGGAAGGAAGATTAAAGATCTTGCCTTGTTCATCCTTGATGAGTTATTCCCCTCTTGGATTGTCTCAAGGAGGTTCATTGATTCCAAGTGCATCTTAACGTCTATTATCCATGGCATATAGTTGTTTCCACTGATGTCGAGTGGATTGAATTCAAGTTTCACAAGGTTTGACATGATGATAACTAATAGGGAAAGTAAAATAGTTCATTAGATTTAATTCAAAATACAAAAGTCTATAATGATTGCAAAAAATAAAGAGTAATACATGATTCCGATCATCAATGAAGAAAAACAAAAATCTTCCGGTGAAACTTCTACGGTGAGAATAGTAACATGTAATACTAAAATAATTACAGGAACAAAGACAAATATTAGTCTAGACATTTTATCGGCAACTTTAGCGAACATATGAGGTAGAAGAGAGGATGTGGTTTTGTATCATTTGATGTTTTTGTATTTATAGTCGTTTATAGCTGTTATATTATCGCTGGAAATATAGCCGTTTATAACCATTATATTAATTAATTGTAGTTAAAATGTTAAGAGTAGATTAGCAATGTAACTTCATTAGATAAATAGACAAATATATTAGAGACATAATTAATTATAGAAATATTAAAATGAAACAGTTAAAGATTAGTTAGATGTAGATCACACCATTTTACTATAAGGTGGCAGGGCCTCCTACGTATAGAAATATAGTGTGATACATTTAGAAAGTTAATAAATCACATCACATTACCATAAGGCGGCAAAGCCTCATGTGTATAGTAATATGATATTATGTAGTTAGAAAGTTAATAAATCACATCACATTACCATAAGGCGGCAAAGCCTCGTTTGTATTGTAATATGGTGTTATGTAATTAGAAAGTTAATTATTATAAATCACATTACATTACCATAAGGTGGCAAAGCATCCTTTGTATAGTAATATGGTGTTATGTAGTTAGAAGGTTAATGATGTTATGAAGTTGGAAAGTTAATTATTATAAATCAGAGATGGGGATACTTTTTGGTCCATAATTTTGTGATTGGTTATAAGGAATCTCAGGTGCAATAGTACAACAACACTAGCTTTAACAGAGAAAGGAGACATGTTTATTTGTTTCTAGTTTTATATGTTGTAAAATCTTCAAACTACAAGTCACTGGCACGGTTCACATCCTTAGGTTCATTACTCGTCATTATGATATACTAATGGATCTTTAGTCAATTACACTAACCATTCATGGATCTTCATGCTGAAACCAAATGAATAAAAACTTAAAACTTAACCATATTTGTTGCAAGAGACAAGCTAAAGTCCAAACACCTTGATTCATATCACAAAATTCTCACAACTTTTAGAGAAAAACTTACTCAGTGAAGATGGAGAGTGATCGTGCTGATAACGTGTTGTGATGTTTACTAATTTTGCACTAATTTATTAATAACTTAGCAAAGGACTTGATATGGGAAGTAAGAAGGACATGATGAAGAAGAAGATAAGATGAAGAAGAAGATAATATGAGAAGAAGTGAGAAATGAGATAATAAGAGGTGCATTTTTCTTCATCCTCTTAGGAATTATTTATAGGAGAACTTTGGGGTAATGGCATAGTATTCCCCTGTGATAAATACATAGTGATATATTAATTATCACAAATCTAGCTTATTGCTAATGATCATTTTATTATTCATAACATATTTGACTTAGTATATATAAATATGAATGAAATATTTGATTTTAACTAATTAACACCCAACCCTTGTTTGACTTTCTATATATAAACATTAATAACCAAGGATTGACTTTAACCAATCAACGGTCAATCCTTACATGACTTTCTATACATAAACACTAGTAACTTAGGATTGACTTTAACTAAACAATGATCAAACCCTACTTGACTTTCTCTGTGTAAACACTAATAACTAATTTGAGGCTAAATAATCAACGATGAGCCCTTACTTGACTTTCTATATATAAACACTAATAACTAAGTCGACTTTTAATTATCAACGCTCAACCCTTGAACTTCTATATAAAAACACTAATAACTAAGATAAAATTATTTAATCAATGGTCAACCCTTACTTGACTTCGTATATATAAATACGAATGTAAATTTTTTACTTTAACTTATCATCGGTCAGTCATTACTTGACTTTCTATATATAAATACTAATAACTAAGAATTGACTTAACTAATCAACGATTTTCCTTATTCGACTTTCTATATAAACACTAATAACTAAGTAGACTTTAACTAATCAACGGTCAACCCTTACTTGACTTTCTATAGATAAAATCTAATAACTAAGGATTGACTTTAACCAATCATTCTATGAACACTAATAGCTAAAGATAGACTTTAACTAAACAACAATCAATCCCTATTTGACTTTTTATATGTAACACTAATAACTAAGATGACTTAACTAATCAACGGTCAATCCTTGCTTGAGTTAGTATATATCACTAATAACTAAGTTGATTTTAGCTATTAAATGGTCAACTCCTACTTGACTTTCTATACATAAACACTAATAACTAAGTTAACTTTAATTAGTCAACGATCGGCCCTACTTGACTTTCTAAAAATAAGCACTAATGAAAATGTTTGACTTTAAGTTATTAAATGTAAACTCTTACCTTACTTTCTGTATATAAACACTGATGAAATGGTTTGAGTTTAACTAAACAAAGGTCAACCTTTACTTAATTGTATATCTATAATAAATAATAACTAAGGTTAGACTCTTTTAACTCTTTAATGATCAACACTTACTTGACTTTCCATGCATAAATACCTAATGCAAAATGTTTACTTTTACTAATCATGGGTCAACCCTTACTTTACTTTCTATATTTTACCGCTAATGAAAATGTTTAGTTTAAGTTATCAAAGGTGAACCCCTACTTAACTTTCGTATATAAACACTAATAAAATGGTTAGACTTTAACTAACTAAAGGTCAACATTAATTGACTCTCTATAAGTTTTGATACAAACTAATTAGATTTTGATAAAATTTTATAATTTTAATCGGATCAATATATCTCAAGTTAGATTCAAGTTTCGAGTTGAATTCAATCGTGTCAATATATCTCGGATCAGATTCGAGTTTCAGGTTGAGTCAATCGTGTCAGGTACAGGTTCAAGTTAATAAACTTCTGGTCAAAATTTGATTTTAGGTTAAGTTCAATCATGTCGTGAACTCATATTAGCCAAAGTGAGAATTTATGTTTGGGCCAATATTTCTGACTCAAAATTGAGTCTCGAGTTGAGTTCGATCGTGCCTGTGTCGTGTTCTTGATTAGGGTTTGAGATTGACAGCACTGGATAAGATAACTCATATAATTAGCATTTGGTGCAGAATTAATTAAATAAGGAAAACTAATTTTACAAACTATATACATCTCCTACTTATTGTTACACAACTGATATCTCTAAATATTCCCGACTATTTGGAACTATACCCAGCCTAAAGACTATAGACTACAGACTACATCTTTTAGGATGTCCAAAAGAATGAATGTAAGAAGAATCAAACCAACACCGTCATAAACGGCTTGTCCGCTTGACACCAGCTTCATCGTCCCCTCAAGTTTCAACATGCCTCCTTATTGAGTTTTTGTAGTCAAAAGTCTGATTTTACAAGCTTTCCCTTGGGCCGCAGGACAATGTTATCAAAGGGGTATGGCTGCTCTACCTGGATGTAATCTCTTGTCTTAAGAACCTGCACATTGAACATCAACAAAAGATTTCATTATTACAAATGAAAGTAAAATTACCGGCTTTACTTATGCCCGTCAACTAGCCAAAAAAGAGGACAGCCATGAGAAGATAATTACAGATGACAAATTAAGCAAGACATAATAGAGGTCGTACCAGAGCTTCGAAAAACATTCTTGATGCCTCCTTGCGCGTTTTTCCAGCCAGGAGCTTATCCATTGGAATGGCTTTCCTACCACATTCTGCCTCTTTTACAAAAGTTGTCTGGAGATACTTTGCAACAGCTCTATAACAGCGCAGAAAAGCAGAATGTAACAAGAGGTTAGTATCAGTCAACGTGTTCAGACATATCGACTTAATGACACTGTTTCTCATATTACTATCTTCTGAAGATAGGTTCATAACAAAGGAAACTGAACTCTAGCAGTTGCAAGCAATGAATATATCAGTGCAGCTGATTAATCAGCATTTCACGATAACCCTACACAAGCAGCAGTGATTGCTACAAATGCCCGCAAGTCCCATAAATTAACTGACAAATAATATTGGACAGGCATATTAGGAAGAAAAAATAAACTACCTTGTCCTGGAGGACCACCCAGTGTTCTCAGTAAGACAAACTTCTTGTGCATCAGGTACATAATCGTCAGTTACATCACCCACTTCATCATCATCATCAAAGTTCAAAAAGTCTGATGACCAGGCATACATACATAAAATAAGACAGCTCAGTATAATAGAATAACGTTTTGATTAGAACACTCTCAATATGTTAATAATCCTATTCTAGATCTGGTTGTGCTAAAACAATGAATACTGATTTCAAAGGGATGAGAATAAGAACCTGTATCGTTTGCATCAGCATAATAGTTGGGATCCTGCATGAATTTGCAAAGAAAAAACAGTACTCCGGTGAGTGATATAGAAATTTATGAAGGATTTGAATTCATCTAAAGATCTGCATGTAAGTACAACTACTAGACCTCTCTCCAAGTTTAGCTAAGATGGTAACGATTCCTGGCTCTACACTATGGGCATCAAGAACTATCATGCAGATGGCCGTGATTAGGCTGCCATTGAAGACCGCAATGACCACTGGCTGCATCAGTTTAGGTACTAAAGTAGGCCTTCAGAACAGACGTACTGAACAGAGCTCCTAACTCTAGTTGTATCAGTAGCTGGCTTAACCTTTTGATTAAGAGAAGAATTGTCCAAGTTTTTCAAACATGTCTAGTCAAAGTCTATAGTGTGCCGCTCCTAGTCTAAAATCCTCAGAATTAGTGCCGTGGTTGGGAAAACAGGTGTTCAAGTATCAACAAGCAATAATACTAGGAGACAGAATTTGGACATTGTCTGTTTTAAGCTCTGTAAGCAAGTTGTTCATCATACTAACTCACCCCCTCCAACAAAAGACAAGAAAGAGGCCATTTACAAAATGTTAACACATCAAAGAAAAGGAAAACTTCTGACACGGTAAAATCTCACTTTTTAGTGTTAGGTATCCCACGTGTATAGTGACGACTAGCCGACAAAATTCATTGGTAGCATGAAAAAAGAGAATAGCCCTTCAACAAGGCAGACAAAAGATGCAGAAGCAGAGACTCATTCTTACAAGAGTCCAAAAATGATGACACAGTCACAATTGAGTAAATGACTCACCTCACGATCATGTATATTGATGCCAGAAACATCCGCATCAACCATGTTGCCAAGAACAGATTCAGTCAGCATAAAATCTTCCCCTTCATGTAAAAATGGATCTTCTGAAGTGAAATTTTTGGATGGGCCTGATAAGGTAATTATAGGTTCTTCGCCAGATATCCCACCAAAGATTTGGTCATGATAATCGACTCTCGTGCCATCTGTGCCCAATTTTGTTTCAAGAGAATGGCCATCATTATATTCCACTTGGTCCTGGGTCTCTCTGTCAAATTCAACTGCAGTAGCAGCTTGGCTAGCTTCCTGAGGGAACTCATCCCTTGCACCATGTCCAATTTCATCTTTAGTAATAAAATCACCCATGTACAACTTGCCATTATTATCATCTGTCTTTCCAATATCTGCAGGCATTACTGGAGCATCTGCCTCAAGGCATGCTGATTCTTCTTTTCCATCACATGAAATGAGTGATCCATCTGTCAGCATCGAACCATCCATCTCACTCCTATTAAGTAGAGTTGACTGAACAGCATGGGATGGAGTCTCACCAAGATCACTTGAAACCCAATGAGGTGGCCCAGTCTCTGACTGAAAAGTAGAATTTATTGCTTCAGAAATGGAACTGCGTCGTCCAACTTCATTTTCAGCTAAATCTTGTAATGGGTCAGCCTGTAAATTACTGGGATCCAAAGCCACACTCAGTTCTTCAGTAGGCTCACTAGCTCCATCAGGCTTTTCATCAACCTCATGTGGTAGTTCACTTCGTATTTCAGCATTTTCTCCGACAGTTCCGAGTTCACTGATAGTTGGTAAACTAGGGCCCGCGGCATGTTCAGGCATAATGTTCTCAGCAGTCTCATCTCTTCTAGAAGTTAAGATAGATTCACTACCTGAGACAGTGATTATATCGCTCACTTCATCTTTAAAAATACTGATTCTACTCAAGTCATATGTTTGCTTGTGAAGAGATGCCAAATATATTGAAACTCCTGAAAACAAGTCAATCAAAAATTCAGTAGCAAGTCAGAACAAACTTTTTTTTTCCAACACTAAATTCATACTAGCATTATGGCTGACAGTATCCACCGTAAAACTTCAAACATGCAAGAGAATAATTTAGCACCTCTTCTAAAAATCATTGTGAATATTGACCTTGGGCCTAACCAGAGGGAGAGAGAAATATACAAGAAATACAAATAAACATATACAGTAGGGGTAGTTTGTACTTTGTAGCCAACAAATAAGCTACCAGGTGGAAACTAGATAGGAGATGCATCAACCTAGCTGTTAGGGTTCAAAAGACTCCAACAACATTATATAGACAGTGTTGCAAATAAAATAAACTGAGGCCAAGCTGAGTAACCCAAATAAAAATTCTTAATGGACAACAAACTTCCAAAGTACAGTGTAAAACAACACTACTAGAAGTTCACTATACTGCACATTTAGAACTGCAGCAACCTTCTCACCTGAGAATAATGATTCTCTAAAAATTTGATCTTCCAGAGATAGCCTTTGGATCATGGCAATATCAGGGAGTGTACAGGGAGCCTTCTTTCTTAAGCGCCGTATATCTTCAGTATTCATCAACTGTTGGCGAATTGTACTTTACAACAAAATAGAATGTATTATGTCGGCTACCAAGACACCATTTGGACATTTAAACATCTTATAATTAAAATCTAATAACAAGAAAACCCTCAAGAAAGAAAACAGAAGCTACAATTTAAAAAAATAGAAGAACCACTAGCACTGACCATTAGTAAAACATTTCACAGTTAGACTTGGATGAAAGTACTAGCATAGAGACCTTGTCATTTCAATAAGGAAAGCAGTTAAAACAGACAAATCAAAGTAACTAATAAATTCACATCAAACAATATAAGTCTAGCAAATCCTGTGTTTCATTCTCTTAATCATGCCAAAGATTCCTTTGCCACGTTTACAGAACATATGTAGCATATAACAGGCAATGCAATTTCTCAATTATCATCCTTAATGTGTTTCACATGCTCAAAACTAAGGAATTAAACAGCACAAGCACCAAACATCAAAAAGGATGACATACTCGCCGTGCAAAACCATGGTATCATCCATGAGCACCTTCCTTTTAGAAGTACTGGTCCGTGGAGCTGTACGCTTACGCTTCAAGGAGGTAATTTCACCAGGAGGGGGTGTTGGTTTTACTTTAAAAGCAGAAGATTTCCTTCCAGCTGATATAATAAAAATTGTTATGGTATCAGAAAACATTTGCATGGTAATAACACACACAGACACGTATACCTCAACCAATTAAAGGAACCAATACTTGAATACAAGTTTCGATCAAACCCATCTCTTATGGAAAGTGGGTCTCAGAGTATACCTAAAATGGAAGACAGTAGATCATCATCGTCGGGAATAGCTTCAACGGACTTTTTTACACGGACTGCCCTTGAAGATTCTACAGAATTCAAACTCTGCTCTGTCAATGTACTCTCAGTATAACTACGCTTTTTACCAGAAACTATTCTGCTCCCAGCATCACTCTCGTCTACATGTGCCATATCCACGGGTGTAGACTCCATGAGCAAGTTCCTCAGTTCATCATTGAATCCTTCAGGTACAGATAACATTTTCTCCGGAGCAGGACGTTCAGTACCAGTACAATCAACTAGCATCACACTATTTCCAAGATCATTTAACTTGAAAGGATCTGTACTGACATCTATCAGAGAAGTAGGTTCCACAATCTGATTTTCCTTCAATATAGGTTCAGAGTCCCCTACCATATTACTTATTTCATCTGGAGTTCAAAACAGAAAAATTAAGAAAAAAACAGGGAGGTGTCAAATCATTTTATTAATACAACTAAGACCAACCTTGCACTACTGTGGATTGACAAGCATCAACTTTTTCAGAGGTATCAAATTGGCTTACACCTATATCACATTGCTCAAAATTCATGGAGTTTCCAGTCTCAGTGTGTGAAGGATCACAAATACCCAGGTCTGTATTGCATGGCCTAAGAGTCTTAAATTGACCACGAAAAGTTTCAGCCTTTTCAGTGCTAGGTGTAATCTGCAAATCAGTACTTAGTGGATCTTTGAGAGAGGAAGGTCCTTCAGAATCACCTGCAGACGCATCCTGACAGGAATTAGTCAATTTAGAAGCATGTTCAGCACCTCCCTCAGAGATCGTTCCATTGGGGTCATGGTCCTCAAGGGAGATACCAACATCCGGAAAGTCAGCCCCATCAGCTTTGACACTGTCATTCTCCAATTCCTCTTTCCCATCAAGGTCATCAGATGCAGTAGCAATTTTGTCCACTAATATTTGTTTGTCGTGATCGACTCCAGCTTCCCCTACAACAGGTTGTCCAGAAGCTGCAATACCATCTTCTGATGACACATGCTTCTCGGTATCGTCAGTCGAAGGACAGAAACCCTTTTCATTTCCAATATCACTAGAATGGTACCCATTGCAGGGAGCAGCATCAGACTTGGAATCATTAGGGGTAGACCAATCTACCACATGCTCATTATCTTGATGCCGAATCAGTCTGGGAGAAGCATTTTCCTTGTCCTTTACAGCAAATTCAACTAAATGGTTTTCTTCAGATTCGATAAGATCATCACAGCATGAAGTTTCCTGACCATTGGACAAATTGGGAACTTCAACCAACCCAGGAGTAGAAGGTGCTTCAGCGTAGTCCATCAGACCAACATCTTCAGTATCATCTTCCATCTGCTTCCATAAAATCAAATTCACAAGAAAGACTAAGCAATTATATTTGGAAATAATCGAGTCAATATGAAAGAAGCAACTCACTCAGAAATTTTAAGAAAATGGATGAAAATCGAGAAATGTTACTTACAAATCCTTCCTCCATTCCACAGAGTCCTCTTTGAATAGAAATGGGACTCTTTATTTGGAAACAGGGAGTACAATAAAAAATGCTCAAATTCCAAAAAAAAAACATACATATATATTAAAGCACTATCAGTCAATAACTACCTGACTGTCAGCATTTACATCCAATCCTTCATCATGTTCATCCAGCTTCACAGGTGTCATCGAGTGAAAAGATGTCTGGGGATCAGCACTGCATGGAAAAGTGGTACTGGTATCACAAACACACAGAATTCAAACTACAGAATATTGTATATTGACAGGAACAAAAGACATCAAATAAAAAGAAACCCTGTCCAATATAAAACACTTGGGGGCAATCTGAATTCAACCTCACACCAGAGTGGCCAGCAGCATCCACCTTCCCCATCAATATTTCCTGCAACCATTTACAGAACTACTGGTAAGCATTTGATGCACAACACGTGCTGACAAAACTTTACCAGTTCATATACAATTTCAGAGTCAATCAAATGTTGCACAACAGTACAGCAGTTAACTCTTTAGCCCTTAACCCCCACTGTGTGGGGCCTGCTAAATGGATCCAGGCTCTGCCACAATCACGCTTTTGCACAAAGAGTTTATTGTTTTCCATTTTAAAACAAATAAGCAAGTGACAGATAACCAATTACATTACCTCATCTAGGTCTAGACCTGAAGTATCAGCATCACCAAACCTCTCTGCAAATACCAAAGTAAATAAAAAATCATTCAGTGACTTATTTTATATAATGACCAACTGAATCAAAAGTGTGCTTATTACAAAACAGTTTCTCCTGTAAAGTAAGAACAGTAACACTGCATTCCTAATCGTTTTCCACCAGAAAGGTACATGCATGCCAAGTAGCAATGCCATCCATACAATCTATTAAACTATAAGAACAGATACTAACCATCAAGACCGAATTGTGAGGTTGAATAAACTACACCCTCCATGTTATCCTGAAGGGTAATCTGATCCCTTGAACTGATGTGATGATCTACAAAGTTTCTGCATTGTTTTCATATAAACGAATAATGTCAAACCCAAATCACAGAATACTTGCATAGTTGCTAGTTAATATTTGATTAATAGCCAAGAAGCCAAGTAATGTTCATTAAAAGTAGGAGCAGAAAGCAGTTTCAGACAGTATCAAATCTCTTAATCATATGTGTGTGTATACTCAGTCAAGAAAGATGGAGCTTTCTGTACTTTTTTTATTCCACACAAACACATGCAACTTTTCCTTTATGTTTGCACTTTCCTTTTGTGTTGTCCCAAATAAGTTCACCTACTCATTTATTTCCATTATTTTTTTCATTCTCTCTATTACTTCTCCACGCATTTACTTCTCCCTTAATCCTTGTGCTAAACACAAGTTTGAACTTAATAGTGTGATGGAGGCATTACTAGATTTTCCTACACTCAGAAATTAACAGGAAAGACCAATTTACACATTGATAATAGTGTCCATTTCTCTTGGTAGCATA
Organism: Rubia yunnanensis; assembly: GCA_037428765.1. Classification (NCBI taxonomy): domain Eukaryota; kingdom Viridiplantae; phylum Streptophyta; class Magnoliopsida; order Gentianales; family Rubiaceae; genus Rubia; species Rubia yunnanensis. The sequence goes on along the minus strand of CM075061.1, from coordinate 111,958,218 downwards.
ATTATGTCAAGGAAGACCAAGTTATCAGAACCAACCCCTGAAATATGTCACTGTCTGGCAGTTCAAAATCATCAAGATCAAAGGTCTCTGGCAATGTTATGGAGTGATAAGGTGCCTTAGATTCTTCCGGAGGTAAATCCACAGCAGTGGCGCGAAAAGCTTGCTTGACCTTGAGCAAAGCCTCACTGCAGTCGTCAAAGAGGTAATTGACCTTTCTAGAGTATATCCTCACCACACCAAGCAAAAGATGGCTTGACAACCGCAAGGCAATGGGAGCATCAGGAAAAAGAATGGAATCTGTTGATAAGCGAAAAGAGTTCAATACCATCAAAATGGTTTTTCAACATAAGATATACAAGTCAAAGTAGTTACAATCAAAAGGTTCAAAAGATGACATTCAAAAAAGCTCTCTCATGCACAAAATCAAAACACGGTCTATGATCCTTTAACAGCCATTAAATTCTCAAAACACTAAAGAGGCATCATATAAAATAGAGTTGGTGAAGAGCTTTACGTATCAAGCCGTAATAAATGTAAATCCTTCTGTTATCATTTGAGGTTAGACTTGTTGCAACCAAAAAAAAAATTCCTAGCAACACCTCACTTGACTAAATTCTGAGACAGACAGAGATGGGGTTATGCTTCTTTGCTTTTTCTACTGCACTCTGAAAACAGCTTATTAACTTAATACAGCTAATTCTTCAAGCACCCAGAAAGAGGAATATATACCAGTTATATCGACTTAAATAGCTCATCACTCACAAGCTACTTGGTCACCATAAGTCCAATTATAAGGCTCCTTAAACCAAGACGATATATGGTCTGAGTTTATGCCTCAAGATCAGAAAAGAAACAATGAAATTATGTGTATTTTTTAAAACGGAATCACACTACTAGACACATGGACCACATGTTGTGCAGAGGAAATTAAAGATGTCTGAAGCTTTCAAGGCCTAACTGAACCAATTTCTGCCATTTACATGTATGCATATTCAAACCATTTCTACTGCAACACTGCAGACAAGTTCAGGATAACGTAATAACATTGTTTTCTCACCTATTTTAACAAAAAGTTGTACATGCAATGCAATCCCAGGAACTGATCTCGCAAAGTCCAAACAAAGCAATTAACCAATATTTTGAAGCCTTAATTAGATCTTCAGAATCACTTTATTGTTTACTACACTGGGAACTTAGACTCCAACAGCTACAAGTGTCTGACAAGACAATAACAGCATGGTTTGAGTTCTCATATTTTATGATTTACTACAAGGACTTATTTTACTTGTATTCAGGCACCAAAGAGAAAGAAGGCATGTCCTTGAATGACAAATCATGTTCAGTGAACCAACAGTATATAACTGTTTAAAGCATAAATAAACCCTTCAACACCCATTTGTGTTCAAACTATTAACCAATTTAACCTCACATCACACCCATCTTGAAACAAAAAAATATGCCAAAAATTAGGATGTTAAATACTAATTCTGATGAGCCTTTTCTTCTTATATGGCATATTGTATCAACAGTTATATCAAGTAATCAACGTTAGTTGTGGTGCGTGTGTAATCAGCACCTCAGCAGGTGACATTATTGAAAGGGACAATTGATGGAAAAGAGCATGCTTGAACAAGCTTCAGCCATTTTACAGTCAGTTAAGCTGCTGGATCTATAACATCTAGGTAGCCACTAACTGAATCAAACAAAGAGAAGCAAGATTTCCAGAAAACCCCTAGAATGGAATCACAAATATAGCAAGTGAGGGTATACAGTCATTTCCAATTAGTGTAAATGTGCATTCTTGGAAAAATGAGTACCTGATGTGAATCAATAAATTGTATGGAATACATCATAATGGAGAAAGTACAAAAAGCTATCAAAACTAAGACAACGGAAAAATAAGGAAAATTAAGCAATAATAGGCAACATTATCCCTCTTTAACTTTAACCTTTCATCGTGTTCTGCCTACTGAGCGGAAAGCACATTGGGAGTGATAAGTTGCAACACTAACAGCAAAAAATAAGCTCAAGAACATTGTTTGAAGTTTCCAGACATGCCAGGTGGTTCAAATGATGAGTATCTCGATACTGAACACACTTTTACAATGACAACAAATGATACAATCACAGTAAAAGAACAAAAAGGCGGGAGAGTATTTGTTTTGTCATTTCCCTTTAAGTACGTATGTGTTAGCCACGACTACAACAAGGACCCTTGAGGACATAGCATAGGCAGTTTAATGCAAAGATGGGATATTTCTCGTATTGCTATACTCACAGGAGGACTGTAATTTTTTTGTGTTGCCTATAAATACATAAATACATGAAGGACTTATGAGGACATAATGTAGGCAACAAAAGCAAAAATGGGATTTTGATTACACTGCGACACTCAACAGTTAAGATTCCTTTTATGCAACTACCAACTGGATGAAAGTCAGCATTCAAGTCCAAACCAACAAGTACACAAAGATTAACACATCATACACACGCAGGCACAAAATACTGTTTTGTGATTGAAAGAGCCCACCTCTTGTACATGTTCAATTAGCATCTATGATCCCCCGTGTCGGTTCAACATATGAGTTTATAACAATTATTATGTACTACTTATCAATTGTAAGCTAATTGTCCTAAGAGAATCATAAGGCGACTGCAAGCGGGGAATAAAACCATACATACCTACAGAAACGCCAATATCAGTATCAGCCACCTGATTTTTACGGAGCTTTCGCTCCAAATGTGCTGCTATCCAAATGGTGCCTAAAGGCCCCTTTTTTGCCAATATGAACTGCGAATAGAACATCTTTGCCCCTTCAACTTTCCCTCTTACAACCTCAGGGATACAACTTAGCTAGCTCTAACTTACAATAAAAACACTATAACGGCTCCAAATTACCCCCCAACCACACAGCACAACCTTATAATTAAGAGAAAAGCCCTAACTTCAATCCGGACCACCCATGTGTAGGATTACCACCTCAAAGCCCATATTCTCACCAAAAGCCCTAGAATTGAAGAACTGCCAAAACCCCCAAATTGTCAGCTCCAATGAACAATTCTCCCAGCTAGGGTTTCCGAGAAAAAAGCCCCTCCTGAAGAGCCCTCGAGAAAATTCCCCTCAAGATCCAAACTTTGCTTGGAATTAAGTAGCTGGCAGCTTCGGATCGACCTTCAGCACCGACCAGCCATACTTATTACAGTGTAATTACGTACCGGTAGCTGATCTGTGGTCAGAGAGGTAGAGAAGAGAGGGGTGCGTGTTTGGAGTTGTGGTGTGCGTTTGTGTGAGAGTTTTGATCTGACTTCTGAGTGATTGAAATGAGAAGCTCGAGTCACCGATATGCTTCAATTTATTTCTATTTTGATTTTATATTTTAATATTTCTAGAACGGGGAAGGGGGAACCGAAATTGAAATGCAAGCGCCTTGGTTTCGAATTTTCAGAGAGTTTGGTGGTCGTGTGTTTGTGGGAGTCAATCGTGACCGTCGGATCTCTTACATCTGCGGTTTGGATTCGTGAGGTGGATAATCAAGCGGTGGAGATCAGGTAAGGAAAGTAGAGTGCATCGTTGAATTTTTCACACTTGGCAGTGTACGTGAGCTAAGTTCCGACATGCACGGTACTGGTGACTGGCCAATGGGTCAACGGCGAGACCCCTTACATTTCTACACTGTTTCGTTCTTCAATCTTTGTCCCTGTTTGGCGGTTACCGGTTAGCTCTTCCGCTGCTGTTGGCTAAAGGCGATCAATCCGCTCGCCCTCAGCGGCCCATATCAGCCCACACCCAGGCCATTGTATGAGAGGTAAATCACGGTAGCCCAGCACCAGGACCCATGGGCTTGGCATTGCCTCGGTGCGCACAAGGGAGCCTTGCAAAGCAAGAACTCCCCACACTGCCGCTGCCGAGGATCGAACCTGGGATTATTGGCTTACCCACCCATGTCCCAACCACTGGGATTATTCCGCTGCTGTGTGGACTAGTATGTTGGTTTAAGAACTCATGGAAATGTCTAATATTTGTTGACGGTAACTCGAAAAGGTTCGTGTTAGAGTTCTTATAGGCCGCTATTCACAGAGTTTATAAATGTTTTAACTTTCGGTAAACGGTTAAAAATATGTTTTGCTCTTTCACTGATTTTTACTAGTAAATAAGTTAGTTTTACTTATACGTATAACTCTACCAAACACAGTCAGAGCATCTCCAATGCAAGCATCAATTAGGTAAGAGCATCTCCAAAGGAAAAAGTTACTAGCCACATGGGATTGACGTGTTTGAAAGTTAAAATTGATCTCCATTCCAAGAGTCAATTAAGGGTCAATCTGACGTAAATGACACGTGGAGTGGGGGTCTCAATTAGACCTTCTGAATACAAACCCCCATATTGAAGCCGTCAATTTGTCAAGTTACCAAATTTAGGATTTTAGCTTTTAATTGTTTTATGATTCCAAATTTAAATGCAATATTTGGATCCCAGTTTAAATGTATTATTTAGATTCACAATATGAACATTTTTTATTAATTTATTTATATTATATTGATTTGAAATATTTAAAAATATGTTTAAAATTATAAAATCAAAAATCAAAAATACTACGGAAACATAAAAGTAAAATTTAATTTGCATTAAATTTAATTAGTGTAAATTATATATTTAATATTTTAATATAATTTATAGATAAAAAGTTTAGTTAAATTGTAAGTGAAATTAAAGTTTCTAATTATTCAGTTTGAATTTTACTTAAGATGAATGAAATTAAATATAGTATAATATATAAATTATTATAGGTAGAATAATTTGGTAGAAAATAAAAAAATTTCATACTAAAGTGATGTTAACTGATGCACTTGCATTGGAGTGCAAAATTTCAAAAGTTTTACAATTAAGCCTCTCATATACACGTCATATTGATGCCTAATAAATATTGGCAAGTGTCTACTATTTTTACTCACGACCCCTTAATATTGGAGATGCTCTAGTCCTCTCTTGCCACGTCATACTAAGTGACTTTAGCCACAAATATCATCTCCAATACATGGGGTCAAATAAGGGCGTCAATCTGACGTGGACAAAAATGAAAGTGACTCCTTCAAATTGAGTTCCTATTTTCAGAGGGTGAAAGTGAGACCGTCACTTTGCCACACCGGCAAAATTTCCATACATACGGATATCAATCAAATTAAAATTTTGATCAAGTTTCCGTACTCCCTCCATCCTAGCCTATTCTGCACAAAATCTTTTTTTGGTCAAAAATGTCAAACTTTGACCACATATTTGAATATGTATATGAACAATAATTTTATCATATGAGATATGGTTAGATTCGTCGTAACATGTAGTTTCTAAATATCAAATTTTTGTCTGTCATTATTGTTTGTAGCTACACATATTTACAGTTGAACATATTTATGGAAGATCGGAAAAAAATTTTGTGTATAATAGGTTGGGGCAGAAGGAGCATACGATTCCAATCAATTTAAATTTTCAAGCAGGTTACTATATACGAAGTACACAAATTTCAATCAATTTAAGTTTTCAATCAAATTTATATTAACTAATCTAGTACATCATATTTTTCTTTTCTTGTTAGTTAAATATATATTCTAACATTTCATGCACTCCTACATTAAAAAATATACTCCCTTTGTCACATCTCTATTTGCACTAACCATTATTCATTTAGTCAAACTTTGTTAATTTTAAAAGTAAGGAGTCGTTTGGTTCATGTGGGAATTAAATTTCTGCAGTAATTTCTATTTCATGGGAAGTTATTTCCATGATTAAAATCTGATGTGTGTTATATTGTGTTCATATTTTGTGGGATTATTATGATTTTATTGAGATATAATTTGCACTTTAAGGTGTTTTTGGTGCAGGAATTCATTGATTGCGGAGAATTGAGAGGGAGCTATACATTGTACTCTTTTTCCCTTAACCAACGGTTTTTTCCAACTGGGTTTTCCAGGTTAAGGTTTTTAATGAGGCAATGTGCTCCAATGGAAAATGTTCTTATCTTATAAGACATTTTTCCAGGGATGAAGGAAGAGGGGCAAAAGAAGAATTGCTGAAGTTATGGGGTGAAAAGTGAATTATTGAAGAGATGTGGATTTGAAGGAAATAAATATATTCACTGCCCATATTGATAAAGATTGTATTATCTCCTTCCATTTGAAATTCCTTAATTATAGGAATTAGTTATTTAGAATTATAATAGATATTATCTTATTTCCTTATTTCTTCCATAAGAAGAAAAGTAATTAGAAGTTGATTTGGATTTGGTTTTGGTTTGGTGTATATAAATATATATACACGGCAGATTTGTAATAGAAGGGAGATAGAGGAATTACACACACAACATTTAGTTTTCCGCAGACTTGATATTATTCCTTGTTTTCTAGGTTTAAAGCACAAGTGCATAATTATTTAGGTTGGACAATCGTGCGCAGAGCTGAAGCAATTTCTTGGTTTGATTGTTTCATTCGTATTATAATTATGTTTATTAGTTATATTATATATTTGTTTAGTTTAATTATTATGAGTAGCTAATTTATATATCGGCATGGAATAACAAGCATTAGTTTATAAATCGTGAGGCCTAATTTTTTTTATAATTGATTCTTATGTGTTCTTGATTGTTCTTGGATATTTTATTCTTGATATATTTAAGCCTGATCAACTTGAATATTATTGGGATAATGCTATCTAATTCCACCAATACGTAATCGTTGGACAGGGTTAGTAAGTAGCGAGTTCTTGTGAAAACAGCTAACTAGCTAAGACTGTAATAGCAAGATGGGGAACAATTAAGTGTGCGTTACTACTTGCGAATACTTGGGTAATTGCTATGCCGGGTTCTTTTCATTCTTAATGCTATCGAGGTGTGTATCTGGTTCAGCGAATACTTTCCGGGGGCATCTTGGTAAGAGAAACAATTAATTAATTATTATTGGTTAATTGTCGATAAAGTACGAAAGAATTGGGGAGGTTAAGCGTACCTACTTTCCTATAACTGATAGATGCATATGAATTGATTTATCTTTGCGCCTATGATCGATGTTTAACTAATGTGAGTTATTCCGAGCCGATTATCTTATTCATATATTTTATAGACAATTATATATTTTAGTTTGCATTATTATTTCATATTTTATAGTTGCATTATTAGTTGATTAAATAAATCTGAAAATTAAGGCGTGGTGGCTACACCAAAAGTGTTCTATATTAGTAGGTATTTTATTATGGATTTTGCTCCGTTCCTCGTGGGATCGACTCTGCTTGCTACTGTACTAATTTCATCATTAGAGTTTGCAGATTATTTTGGTGAGTGAAACGACGTTCAGCAAATTGGCGCCGCTGCCGGGGAACGGTTTGTCAATTTCTATAAAATTTTACCTACTAATATGTGTTACTGCTTGGTACATGACTAGATCAGAGCAGCCAGATTCGATATTTGATCCGGAGATGGAAAAGACAACCAAGTGTAACAAGGCGGTGTTGGAACATGGTTTTGTCGTAGGCCTTCAGTTTGGCCAAATGGGACCTGTTACAGCAGCAGAAGCTGAATTTTGTCCGACAAATAGCATAATGGAAGAAATTCCATTGTGCCATATGATGGATAATTAACGGCATCTGGAATTCTAGCCAAAGACTATAAACAAAAGCGCTAGTTGGGAGGCAACCCAATTTTCTTAGTTTTTTTTTCTTTCTTCTTTTAAGTTTTTTTAAAAATCTTTTAGGAATTTCAATGTCTCATCTGATCTCAATTCTTGATCTATAGATTTGAAGTACTTGAATTTGCACCATGGAGAATTCACACATTTGGAAAGCTGGACTCGCAGGGTTCCATTTGGCCAAATGGGAGGCCTGCGGCAGAACCGGATTATGATCAAACGCTTTCCTCTTGATTAGGAATTTTTCCGAAACCCACCACTATAAGTTCCCTCTTTCCCTTTTATTTTTTTTTATGATGTTGTCTCTGTGTTAAACCTTTTCTCATAAGAGCTTTGCATTATTTGCTTGAGGGCAAGCAAAGTTTACGTGTGAGGAGGTTTCTTGTGTGTTTTGTTTTGTATTTTTTTAAAAAAATAAAAAATATATATTTTTAATTATTTTGGGTTTTTTATTTTTACAGTCAAACATGTGTTTTTTTTGTGTTGTTTGAGTCGATAATTTGACATGAAGAAATTCTAGTGGCTCTTGATAAAAGTACCCTGCCGGTTGTAAATTTCATTGTAACAAACTTGGTAAATCTAATATGCCTTGAAGTTATTGAATGTGATTTTCAATGATTTGTGAAATTTGATTGATATGATTTTTGGGATGACGAAAAAGGACGAGTTTAATTGAATATTTTAGCCTACTAAAGTGAAGTTTGAGCTAGAGTAGAACACTCTCTACATCAATCTTTGTTCTGAGAGATCACATTGTTATAATTGGAGTTGTTATGTGTGAAAGTGATGGAAGGCACTAGGATGAACCACACGGCTTAAATTACCTACCAATTACATTAACCCCTAGTGAAACACTTTGAAGCTTTGACTGTGTTCTTTGATATGAGTTACTATATATAGCCAAAGCCTTGTTTTATCCTTTCTCTTGGCCCTATTATGCATGTTCTTGGAGTTAATGTTGATGAATTCATCCATTGTGTTCTCTTGAGTTGATGACATTACTGAGTATGTGTCCAGTTTGCCCAGACTGAACGGTTTTGAAAAATGAAGGCTGAATTTTATGATGAACAGTGACACTGGGGTTCCGTTTGGCCAAACTGGAGGAGCGTAACAGTGAAAAAAAAAGAGAGGAAAAAAAGAAAAAAAAAAGAAGGAAAAAAAAGAAGAAAAAAAGAAAAGAAAAAAAATAGCACCTACTTTGATGTGATGTTGGCTTTCTCTTAATAGCCATGAGATGAAGATTGTTGGTGAATGACTATACATGGATGATGGTTGAAGGAAAAAAACATGCATAATATTTTGATCGATATTGTTTGAGCTTAGAACCCTTAGGATCTCACCAATCTGAATGGTCCCTAGCCCCGTTACAACCCTTGAGAAAGACCTTTCTGATTTGCACATTAACTTCTCTATGTTATAACTTGTGAATTATTTGAGTGATTGTCCTTCATATATTGAGAGTGATTGAGTGAAACCGTGAGAAATATTCATTGCTTGTCCGATTTTGACTAAATTGATGATTAGATTTTCTGATCTTGAACATTTTCATTTAAATTACTTTAAGGGTTGATGATTTCCAGGTGCGTTAACGTGATCCTTTACTCCTTGGCAGGGGAAAATTTATCGTTATAAGAGTAAAATCTAGAGTTTTTGAATGTTGAATTTTTATCTGTTTAGTTGTGTGAATTGTGTTTCTATCTTAGTTTTTCTTTTTAGGGTCATTTTAGATAGAGTCATATGAGGGAATTAGAACTTATGAACATTGTGGATTATTGATTACTCTTATATTCTTCACTTCATACTTGAGGGCAAGCATGATTCAAGTGTGAGGATATTTGATGTGTGTTATATTGTGTTCATATTTTGTGGGATTATTATGATTTTATTGAGATATAATTTGCACTTTAAGGTGTTTTTGGTGCAGGAATTCATTGATTGCGGAGAATTGAGAGGGAGCTATACATTGTACTCTTTTTCCCTTAACCAACGGTTTTTTCCAACTGGGTTTTCCAGGTTAAGGTTTTTAATGAGGCAATGTGCTCCAATGGAAAATGTTCTTATCTTATAAGACATTTTTCCAGGGATGAAGGAAGAGGGGCAAAAGAAGAATTGCTGAAGTTATGGGGTGAAAAGTGAATTATTGAAGAGATGTGGATTTGAAGGAAATAAATATATTCACTGCCCATATTGATAAAGATTGTATTATCTCCTTCCATTTGAAATTCCTTAATTATAGGAATTAGTTATTTAGAATTATAATAGATATTATCTTATTTCCTTATTTCTTCCATAAGAAGAAAAGTAATTAGAAGTTGATTTGGATTTGGTTTTGGTTTGGTGTATATAAATATATATACACGGCAGATTTGTAATAGAAGGGAGATAGAGGAATTACACACACAACATTTAGTTTTCCGCAGACTTGATATTATTCCTTGTTTTCTAGGTTTAAAGCACAAGTGCATAATTATTTAGGTTGGACAATCGTGCGCAGAGCTGAAGCAATTTCTTGGTTTGATTGTTTCATTCGTATTATAATTATGTTTATTAGTTATATTATATATTTGTTTAGTTTAATTATTATGAGTAGCTAATTTATATATCGGCATGGAATAACAAGCATTAGTTTATAAATCGTGAGGCCTAATTTTTTTTATAATTGATTCTTATGTGTTCTTGATTGTTCTTGGATATTTTATTCTTGATATATTTAAGCCTGATCAACTTGAATATTATTGGGATAATGCTATCTAATTCCACCAATACGTAATCGTTGGACAGGGTTAGTAAGTAGCGAGTTCTTGTGAAAACAGCTAACTAGCTAAGACTGTAATAGCAAGATGGGGAACAATTAAGTGTGCGTTACTACTTGCGAATACTTGGGTAATTGCTATGCCGGGTTCTTTTCATTCTTAATGCTATCGAGGTGTGTATCTGGTTCAGCGAATACTTTCCGGGGGCATCTTGGTAAGAGAAACAATTAATTAATTATTATTGGTTAATTGTCGATAAAGTACGAAAGAATTGGGGAGGTTAAGCGTACCTACTTTCCTATAACTGATAGATGCATATGAATTGATTTATCTTTGCGCCTATGATCGATGTTTAACTAATATGAGTTATTCCGAACCGATTATCTTATTCATATATTTTATAGACAATTATATATTTTAGTTTGCATTATTATTTCATATTTTATAGTTGCATTATTAGTTGATTAAATAAATCTGAAAATTAAGGTGTGGTGGCTACACCAAAAGTGTTCTATATTAGTAGGTATTTTATTATAGATTTTGCTCCGTTCCTCGTGGGATCGACTCTGCTTGCTATTGTACTAATTTCATCATTAGAGTTTGCAGATTATTTTGGTGAGTGAAACGACGTTCACCAAAATCCCCGGATATATACAAAACGTGTTTGGGTACACATGTAGGAATTTGTATTTCCTAGAATTTATTTTCCGAGATGCTGTTTGGTTGACGGAGGTAGAGGAGGGAAATGAAAAAACTATGCACGTTATGGAGGGAAATGAAAAAATTTACGCTTCATTTGTGGGATAGAAATGTAAATGCATATTAAAAATGTGGAGGATTTGTAATCGGCCGGGGAGGGGGGATCATCGGTAAGATACTTTTTGCGTTGTGTCGGAAGTTTAATTTGCTCCGCATTTCAAATTCCTACGTTTTTACTATTTTCTGTCAACCAAGCAACCCTACTCATTCTAAAATCCTAGGAATTTGTAGTTACCGCACATGTTACCGCATACCAAACGACTCCTAAAGTTTCAAGTCATAAATAAGATAATGTATTATCACGTGCGATGTCATTAGAATCGTGTTAACATCTATTTTTTATAATATTATTTTTTATCATTTTTAAATATGCACAATTAAATATATTAATGGTCAAAAATAGTTTTTGTCAATCTAAAAAGGTCAATTTTTGCAAATAGAGTTGGGACAGAGGGAGTGGAAATGAAGATATTTAAAATAATTTATACAAAAATTTAAAAGATGATGTAAAATATTACTCCCTCTGTTTCTCTAATAGTGGCACATCATTTTTTGTGTTAGATTTTAGGATATGCTAAATGAGTGGATGAAATTGAATTGAAAGAAGAAAAAGTAAAATGAGTGGATGTAATAACCTTAAACTTGCCATAAATAGAAAGTGTCAATATAAAGAAACATCTCAAATTAAAAAGTGTGCCACTATTAAAGAAACGGAGGGAGTATAAAAACTTTAGTTTTTTTGAAGTAAATATATATATGTGTGTATGTGTTCAAAATAAAACACATATATTTATATAGTTATGAAGCTAAGAATAAATACAAATGAAATATATGTACGTATTTGAATTTAATCTATAATAAATTAGTATAAATACAGTTATTTCAACATTATTATGATAAATATGACACGTCAACATTCAATTCTCATTTATGATGCTTGCATTGGAGATCAAAACTTGACAAATTCGTATTGGAGAGACTTTAATCAACGTCATATTAAAGTCCAGTAATAGTTCGCCAAATGACCCCAAAATTTATGGATGACCCTCATTGCATTGGAGATACTCTCATAGTGTTGAATTAACTCAAATCTATCACATTGATAAGTCATTTTGAAATTAATGGAATGCAATGGCTCCACGTGAATGACATGGGTAAGTTTTGTGGTTTATTGGTTACTTATGTTTACTGGTTGGGATTGTGATTATGTTCGATACAATTAATTGTTAAACCCTGTTTGATAATCAACTATTGGTTATTGTTTTAACTTTTTGACCATTAGCTATTTACAAAAGTATTTGATAAATGTAATCGTTGGCTGTTAGGATTTTATGTAAAATGACATTCAATGACATGTTGGTCATTCATTATTTATAAGCTTATTTTACATATTTTATTATTGTTATTTTTATTAAAATTAATATTAATATAATCTATTTTCAATTATTTAACATATTCACTAATATTAAAAACAACATATTAACTAATTCATTTCAAATAATTTTTTACTATTATTCATTCTGAGCATTAATATAGGAGAATAAATATAAACTATATTAGTTGACATATTTTCATTAGATATAAGAAATTTTAAATATATTTTAAATGTAAAAATCATAATATTATATGAATATCAAAGAAATATATGAAATTAAAACCTACTTCAATTTTCTGAATAACACTTTTTTTATTAAAAACAACTATTGAATTCTTAAAAATCTAAGATTTAGGTCTAACTCGATTGGCTCTTTGAGCTTCAATCAAACTAAAAGCAATATTATCACAGAGAACTGACATTTCTCTAGTTGTTGATTCTCGAGTGTCTTGAGTTGGGTTAGCTTCAACGTCATCATGCCCTTTAAGGGGAACGAATGTAGGCTCTATATCAACGAGTCTGAATCCCTGATCACCAACTTTACTCCACCAAATGTAGTTATGTAATGCGAAGCACGGACATATTATTCCATTTTGATTTTGAAAAATGAATATAAAAGGCATTTAGTCTAATATCTTCCATCGAGCCTTAAGAACACCAAAAGACCTTTCAATGCAACTCATCAATGATGAATGCGATCGATTAAATACTTCCTTGTATCCTCTTTCATTGGTGCCACGAAACTATGTTTGGTGATACCTGATTTTTTAATAAGGTGTCAACTATCCCTTTTTAAGGGTACCCTTTGTCCACAAAATAATATTTACCTGAAATGAATTGTCAATCATAAATTAATAAAGAAAACATTTACCACCAAAATCTAGCCTTGAAAACATATACCTTCGGGAGATTTTGGTCTGAATAAACTGCACACTTTCTATTTTGGTCTGTCCATAATTAAATTGCAAGCAATCAGACATTTCTATTTTTTGCAAAGTTGACCACAAGTGAAATGACCAAAATGCCCCTGGACAGTGCAAAATTTACAGCCATTAATGCTGATTAATTTGGGAATTGGAATAGTCCCTGGACACATGTCCAGGGCATGGTGGTTGGCGTGAGATTAATTTCTTTTAATCTCCTAACCACCTATGCATATCACATGCGTTCATTTGTGCTCCCAATGCTCCATTATTGCTCTCCCCAAGCTCTCATTTATGCTCCCAACGCTCTCAACTCATGTTTGGCTGGTTGATTTAGGGTTTCTTGAACATAAAACAAATGTTGTTTATGTACTGGATCTAGATCTAAGGTATTTCTCGTGATGGATCTGTGGTATTTCCCATTGTTCTTGGGTTTTCCTTGTTGAAAACTGAATGAATGTGTCTGATTCTTGGCTTTCATGTTATTTTTCGAGGTAAATGAACATGGGTTCGTTATTTTTTTAACTGAAATTCATGCTCTTTGTGGTCTGGGTGATGATCTAAGTTATATATGGTGTTGTAACTGTGATATTTGCCATTTCTCTTCGGTTTCTGTTGTTGAAAACCGACTGCATATTTGTGATTATGAATTTTATAGCCTATTTCCGAGGTCTATAATTTTTTGTTCTTCTTTTTAGAACTAAAATTCATGCTGTTTATGGTCTGGGGTCCGATCTGAGTTTATTGTTATGTTGGAAATGTGATATTATTTAATGATATTAGTTTATGGTTGTTTTAAGCTTAATGCATGCACATGTTAAAAACTGATGATGATGTTCTTTGTCTTCTTGGTTCAGATCTAAGGTTTTCCGTTGTGTTGGATATGCCATATTAGCCCCTGTTTGTTAACATTCTGCTGACAATTTCTTTTTGAACTGCCTCTGATGGATCATGGTGATAGGGTTCTGGCTGGTCAGGGTAAGTCTGTCCCTTGCCAACCCTTGAGTGAATCTGAGTTTGACTCTCAGTATGAGTCTAGTTTTGATCCCACATTATTTACTGGGCTTGATGACATTGAGTCACAACTAAATACCAGTATTGTTTTCCCACCCTAGTACCCTGTCATCGATATTGATTCATATGACTCTGGGGATACCCCTGTGGCCTCACATTTTAACCATGTACATGAATATGTCCTGTACCACTTAGAATCAGATGATGATTCAGATGAAACACAACCCCCTGATAATGATCCTCACATAACACAACCCCCTGATCCTCACAATGATTCCGATGGAACCCAAACTTGATTCCGATGAAACCCTACCCCGATTCCGATGAAACCCTACCCCCTGGTTTTGATGATGCCTACCCCCTGATTATGTGTATGGAACCATACCCCCTGATATTGATCCTGATAAAACACATCCCCCTGATCCTGACATTGATTCTGTTGAAACCCGACCCCCTGACTCTGATGAAACCCAACCCCCTGATTCTTATGAATCTGATTCATCTGAATCTTGGTGTGATCCACATCCTTTGGTGTATTTCAAGGGTAATGAATTCCCTAAGTATGGTGAGCCAGGTTTCTGGGAAACTGGGGCTTGTCTTTATCCTGGTAACTGGCCCAAAATGAGGCAAAAAATGATTATGATGCTGGAAAATAGTGTCATTATCCACAAGTATGTTTTTTGGCTTCTTTTCAATTCTAATCTAACTTTGTAATTTCAAATTGTTGTACATATACTAAATGTTTGCCTCTTAATGCAGGATTGTTTATACAGTGTGGGTGTTGTTGGCTTTTACAGCAACTCCTTTATTCTGTGTTTGTTTGTGGTTACCTCTTTGCTACTTGGTTGTGATAGCACATGTGCTGCTTGTTATATGCTGAGTTTTTTTTAAATCTGGGTAATGTTTAACTTCAAACATGCAACCACTTAGATTTCAGTTGAAACCTTGGGTGATTGTTTGCCATTTTCAACTAAATCTGAAGCAGAACCCGAGTCAGGCAAGGCATGTTTTAGGTGGTTTATATATGCAGCCATGCAGTGTTAGTCACTAGACTTACCTGATCTTGGCAGGGCATTTGTTTATTGATGTCATAGCTAATATGTGTGCTCATTACGTATGTGCTGGTTGGACCCATAATTTATGATGTAGTTGTGATGAATGAATAAACATGCAGCCATGCTTATTAGTTTCTAAACTGATCTGATCTTGGCGGGGCATGATGTGATTAAACCCAACTCTGAAATTATTTGCTAAGTTGACCATGTTGTAGCTGTTAGCCACCTATGATGATACCTTGCATGAACACTTTGGCAGCAACCATGCTTTTACAAACATTAGGATGGCAGCTTTATAGTGTTATATGTGTTACTTGCCATTCATCCCGGTTATAATGGTTTATCATTCTGGACTAACCTATTTTGCCTCAAACTTAGAACCATATTTTTAAACACAAGCTCATATTAAAAAGCTTCAAACAAAAGGGAGTATAGCCCTCCCTGATTTTACAAGGTTGCCCTATAAACATATCTTATCAAAATAACTTGTATGTTTACCCTAGACCTGAATCTAGAAGCACAACCCTACAAAATTACATTAGTTGCATGCCTACACTAACTCCATCATGATCAGCTGATCCTGCATGTTCCCAGTTCTGCCAATGGACACCATGTGTTCCAAACAAGCCCTTACTAACTCAGAATCCACAATCAAATTGTGGGGTAGCAAACCAAGCCTTCTTAGCCTTTCCTTTCCCATATGTGGCAGTTTGAACTCATTACCACCCTTGCATTTCATGATTTCTACCATAACACTTTGCAAGCTTAGGAATATCTTGTCTATGACCATAGGATCTTCCCTCTCAAAAGCATCATGCACAGCTTGAAGTAGTACCCAAGTCCAGAATGTTTAAATCGGGTGATTTGGCAGTTGGCAAACTAACTGAATTTTAAATCCATCTGAGGTGTCTGCAGCTAAAATTCAGGGCATTTGCAAATATGTGGGTATGGGCATTATCTTGCTGTATGAGAATGTTTTTGCTTGCCCACACTGGCCATTTTTCTTTTATAGCTGGTATGAGTTCATTGATAAGCTTGTGTCTAATTATATCTCAGGTGATGGATGTTATGGGTTGTGGCATCATGGTTCCCCTAGGTCTATTTACAGTTGTGTACTTGGCTGCTACATAATCAACATAAGGAAACACAAATATTTTTCCATCAAACATTACATTACCTTCTATGTCAAATATAGGTCTACACACAGCACATAGAAACATGAGTTATGGTATGTAATGCTTGCTTTGGGTTATTCTATATGGTTCTAGTTCATTGGGACCAAGAACATACCTCGTTGTAGCCTCTGTGATGTAGAACCACTTTTTATCGATGTGTATGATGTTGTGCATGGTTTTGAACTGCATGTTGCACTCCAGTTTGCTTAAACACCATTCCAACCTTGATTCTTTCTGGGTTGTTGTTAGGCATGGATGAACTGCATTTGTGTGGCTTCTTATCTCCTTGCTCTATTGCTCTGTATATGCTACTTTTACCCACATGCAACTTGGCGGCTGTGCTTCGGCATGTACGCCTGAACTTGAATGGCAATGCCATTAGAGCCTCCAGGTCGACTGGCATCTTGCTTCTTCCACAGCGCCTGTGTCTTCTCAAACAGGCGCACACAACCTCACCACTTTGAAGCTGCTGCCTAACTCACGCCCAAATTGTGCTGATGGTCCTCACTGAGCATGACCATTTTTCTGCTGCCTCCACTCTACTGTTGTTCTGAAGCTGCCCATTTTTTATGTGTTGAAGGAGAAAATGTGCAATCTCCTACCTTTATTCATCAGTGGGGTTTCTCCCCACCATCACAGCTCTACTGTTGCTCGATGATGAAGATCAGAAAAAGTGTGGGTTTTGATTTTCTGACTTTGGCCAGTTCTGGAAGAACTGACCAAGTAAGAATTTCTGAGGATTTTTTTTGGTTCAGTGAGTTGTGAATGAGAGTTGTAATAAATGCTCTTTTTATAGATGAGATTTTTGAATTTTGGAGGTAGTGAACAGTGTACGAAAAATTGTAAAGTTAGCTCCAAAACTGAAAATTTTGGAGCCAAACAATAAACTTTGGAGGGAATAATTAGTGCTAATACAATGTTTAACACTGTTTCTGAGTGAATTTGAGGGCTCTAAAATTCTGACAGTGGACATGTACATTTTCAGCTTTTAGACTGAAAAAGTGTCCTTTTGGCACTATTCAATTTTGTCTCCATTTTTCTCTTTCTTGCAAACTATTCAGGGACGGGGGTAGTATATAAAAATTATCACCATCACAATTAAGAGGTTGCTTGGTTCAAGCAGAGAAAGAGAAAGGAAGAGAAAGGAAATGAATAACCATGATTTTTAAAATATGTTTGGTTCATTTATGGAAAAGGAATTAAAATGTCTATCATTCCATTTGTTACTGTTTGATTCACAACATACATTAATTTATAGCATTATTTGTAAAAATGACATATATGGGTATAAATTATTTCACATGATCAAATATGCTAAAAAAATATAAAAGTATTTCATGAATTATTATCATATCTAGTTCACATAACAAATATTTAATATAAATTTTTAGTTCATCATCTTTAATTTATTAATATGTTGTATGTGATTTTAAAAAAAATCTATTTATAATTTGTCGTAAATATTTTATTTACATATTGTCATCTTTACATATCTTTAGTTCATATCTTTTAAAAAATATATACATGTAAATCACATACGACATATTTATTTAAAAACTTGTAGTTCATCACATGCAGTTCATAAGATATTAAAATGTGCTAATAATGATGTTAAAAAAATCGCGTACGTAAATCTTTTTAGAATTGACGTCCTATGGGATATCTTTCAAAAAATATATAATATATACAAATCCAAAACATTACATAATGTATGATATCTACCAACGCATAAATATTTTTCTAATAAAATAGTGAAAACTTTAAAATTAAACATTGATTATTCAACATCGAGAACCATATTACACATAAA
Organism: Rubia yunnanensis; assembly: GCA_037428765.1. NCBI lineage: Eukaryota > Viridiplantae > Streptophyta > Magnoliopsida > Gentianales > Rubiaceae > Rubia > Rubia yunnanensis. The sequence continues at coordinate 111,939,682 of CM075061.1, read as the reverse complement.
TATCACCACCACCATCAGAAGCATCAGATTCAATTAAAGACTTCACATATTGCCTTTTCAGCTGAGTACGACAACTATAAGATATTAAATTTGTTTGGCTGAGCTCTATAATATAATAATATTTATGATAAAATTAATATAATTATTATTTATAATAAAAAATTAGAAAATTTAATTATTTATATTAGAAAATAATATTTTTTATTAAAATATTATAGCAATAATTTATACTCCCTCTATCCCAACTAGATTTGCACTCTTACTTTTTGCACGCTGTTCAAGATACATGTTTGACCGTTAATATGTTTACCTATGTATAATAATGAAAAATAAAATTTTAATATTTAAAAACTATTTGTTACGACGAATTGAACAATATCTTTATTAGTGGCACACCACTTTTGGGTATTAGAATTTTAGAGATGCTAAATGAGTGGATGAAAATAAATTGAAAGAAAGAAAAGTAAAATGAATGGATATAATAACCTTAAACTTGCCATAATTAGTAAGTGTCAATATAAAAGAAACATCTCAAATTAGAAAGTGTGCCATCATTAGTGAAACAGAGGGAGTATTTATTTAAATATGCCATCAAATTTTGATAGAGAATATTGTTCAAAAAGCAAGAGTGCAAATTCAGCCGGGACGGGGGGAATAGTATAAATTATGAAATAATGTTATTTTTTATGAAAATTATATTAATATTTCACCCATATACAACTCGATAAGTAAAATTATAATATTCTTTTTTTAACGTAAGAAATTAATTTTTTTGTCTTAAATTTATTTAAATTAAAGTATAACATTATGACTTAATTTATTACTATTTATACCATATAATTATAAAATAATAGTATTTATATAATAATATTATATTTATTACAAAATAATACAACTATTATTCACAGTATAAAGTTAAAAAATAATGGATGATTGCAATGAGAGTGAAGGTTTTATTAAGAAGGAAGACTACAAAGAGGGAAAAAGAATCTTAGTCCCACTGTAAGACTATAGAATCACGTTACATCCAATGGAGAATTGTAAAACTAAAAATATGGATAGGGAATTATTTTAAAAAATCAAACCAACCACTAACTTAAGAGCATCTTCAATGCAATGAGCGTCATTCATGAATTTCGGGGCCACTAGGCGAATTATTATTGGGATTCATTATGACGAAAAAAGTCTTGCCAATACGAATTTGTCAAGTTTTGATTTCCAATGCAAGCATCGTAAATGAGACTTCAATTTGACGTGTCATGTTTGCCATAATAAAATTTGAAAGTATTGTATTTATACTCAATTATTCTACTCCTGCATTGGATTAAATTCAAATGCGCACATTTATTTTATTTATTCTTTCTTTCATAACTATATAAGAATATAATTTTATATGTTAAAAATAAAACACACACACATATATTATTTATATTTAATTCAAACTTATTTTTTATAACAATTTACTCAATCTTTTTCATTTTTATATAAATTATTAAAAATATCTTCATTTCTATATTTTGTAAGAAATGTAGGAGTGCATAAAATTTTAAATATTATATATATTTAACTAAAAAAAATACGATATACTCAATGAATTGATATGAATTTGATTGAAAAATTAAATTGATTGAAATTTTTTGTATATAAAAACTTGATTCAAAATTTAAATTGATTGGATTTTGTATATGGAAACTTGATTGAAAACTTAATTTAATTGATATTCGTATGTATGGAAATTTTGCTAATGAGGCAAAGTGACTGCACTATGACCTTAATTTTGAAAACAACGGCTTTAATTGAGGGTGTCAGTACATGTGTTATCCACGTCAGACTGACCCCCTAGATTTACTCCTGCATTGAAGATAAATTTTATCTTTTATGTCTGTCAATCCTACGTGTCAACTGACATTTTCTAATGAGAAGCTTGCATTGGAGATGCTCTAAGGGAATCAAGATCCCAGATTCTCTTTCCCTTTCCTGATTCACCCCAACCAAACACCCCATAAAATGATTAAATGAAACAAATATAGAAGGATACTGAATTACCTTAGAATATGGCATATATCTATTATCAGTTGCTAACTTTTGAGACACCTCCTTAAATTCTGGATCCATTGGTAAAATTATATTCCTTGAAAATCCATTCATAGCATGCAAAACTTCTTTGAACACTCTACTCACAGTTTCTCCAAAATGTTGAAATCACTCTTGAGCATCTCTATTGGAAACACCACACGCTAGGATATGAACAAACATCCCCACATTTCCTATAACTAGCGTATGATATGACGACTTCAAACTATACTTAACTCCCAAATCAGTGCATAACTCAATAAATAGAATATGATACATTATTAGAGCATTAATAACGAATCTCGTGACCACTCAAAAGTTCATTCATCCACTCTTTCCCGGTAAGAGATGGTTTCATCTGTGGTACCTAAGTGAGGTAGTGTATGCAAATGTAATTTTTTGCAAAAACAATCAAATCCCAAAAAGTATCCTCGTCGTCCATGTACTCCTTAGTGAGGAAGAGATATTTCATTTGCAAATCATGATCCATACCTAAAAAATAAAACAAAAATATCATTGAATTTCGAAACGAAAAAACTAGACGAAACAAATACTGCAGTACAAGAATTCATAACATGGCCCATCAAAGCACTCTAAATGTATCCATGCCAAAAAAATACTAAGGATTCAAGTTCATAATTTAAGAAACAAAAATAGGAAAATATTGTCAACAAACATAAACTCGTAGGAATTTAAACTACCAATCCTCTATGAAAGTGTGTAATTCACCATACTTGGTGTCTCTGCTATATATGGAATAAATAGAGTACGGGGAGCTAATTACATCGAACCTAGACCATTCTATATATGTACAATATCAATCCTAATTAATCCAAGATCAATCATGATATTCTATCTACTCTATCACCCCCAAGCTAAGTGTAGGACTACAGGATACACAAAGCTTGGAACGTAACAAATCAAAAAGATGACAAGACAAACCCTTAGTGAAAATATCAGCAATCTGTGGAGAGGATGGAACATGACTAGCACGAAGCCTACCAGAGGTAACAAGTTCACGAACGGAGTGGTTAGTTGATGTCTACGTGCTTGGCCCGTTTATGTGCAACCGGATTCTGAGCAAGGAAAATGGCACTGATGTTGTCGCAAAGTAGGAGAAGCGACGACGAAAGGGAAACCTGAAGCTCCTTAAGCAGATTACACACCCAGATAAGTTCAGCAGCAGTGTTCGCTATAGCGCAATACTCAGACTCACAGCTGGATCGAGACACCGTGTGTTGCTTCTTAGCACTCTAAAAGACAAGATTGCCCCCAAGAAAAATGGCATAGCCATAGGTGGAATGCCGAGTCTCGAGACAACGGGCCCAGTCAGCATTGGAGTAGCCCAAAAGGGAAAACCCACTAGGTTTTCCTAGGAGATGGCCGAAAAGACAAACCATGAAGAAGCGTGCCACGAACATACCGAAGGATGTGAGTGACAGCCTGATAGTGATCTTCTCGAGGCAGCTAGAGAAATTGGCTAACAGATTTGACCGCATAGGAGAGATCAGGGCCAATGATGGTCAAATACTACAAGGCACCGACCAGTGAGCGATAAAGCTCGGGGTTTGAGAAATCAGACCCCGAGGTGTTGTGAAGCTGAGAGCCAGGAACAAAAGGTGTGGAAACAAGAACAACATCTATATACCCGCGTGCTAAAGTATCTCCATCGCATACTCAACCTGCCCAAAAAAGAGTCCAGATGAAGATCGAGAGACCTCCAATCCCAAAAAATAGTGAAGTGTACCAAGATCCTTAATGGCAAACTCACGATCAGTACGGGTGATAAATCGACAAATGAGAATAGGATCATTTCTAGTTAGAATGATGTCATCCACATATACTACCAGGTATGGAATCTTCGATCCCTGGGAGAACACAAATAAGAAAGTGTCGGCAGAACTGCATCGGAATCCCAGATGAAATAAATAGGAGCTGAATCGCTGAAACCAAGCCCGAGGAGCTTGTTTGACACTATAGATAGCCTTGTGAAGACAACATACATAGTCAGGATGAACTTAATGTAACCGACCGGTTGCTCCATGTAGACTGGTGCATCAAGAAGACCATTAAGAAATGCATTCTTAACGTCTAACTGATGAAAGGGCTAAGAGAAAGTAGTGGTCAAGGATAAGATAATTCTGACTGTGGAGGCCTTGACGACATGACTAAAAGTATGGGTGAAGTCGAATCCTGGCAACTGAGAGTATTCCTGTGCAACAAGATGAGCCTTGTACCGATCAATGGCACCATCCTGGCGATGCTTGAGATGATAAACCCATTTGGAGCCAACGATGTTGACACCAGTAGGGCGTGGAACAAGATCCTAAGTATGGTGCTGACGAAGAGCACCCATTTCTTCATCCATAGCGGCCACCCAGTGAGGATCCTTAAGAGTAGATTGATACTCCCGAGGTTCAGTCTGTGCTAGTAATGCCGCAAGAAACCCTATCATCACATAGTCTGTATACTGTTTTGCTGTGCGACTGCCTGTCTGAGAGCGAGTGGTCATACGATGACTCACAATCGATGAAGAAGGTAGTGGAACATCAACTGAAGATGGCCACAACAGCGAGACAAGTGTCAGAGAAATAGCGGACAGGACCGACGACCCAGACGAATCTTGAGTATGTGGTAGAGGGACAGCAGGGGATCCAGACAAATCATCCAAGTTAAAATCAATAAACGTCGAGACGTCCAGAGATTCTGGGGCAGTGGGAGCAGTATCACTTGCAAATGGGAAAGGTGACTTACCGAAACGGGCATGCCGAGTGAGATAGACCTTCTTAGAAACTAGATCCAGACAACGAAAACCCTTATGGTGAGCACTATATCCCACGAAGATGCATGGAGTGCTACGAGAGGCCAGTTTGTGAGGAGCAAATGTCAAATGAAGGGATACACCTGACATCCGAAAGGGTGAAAGTTTGAGTAGTCTAGACTGCGACCATATAGTAGACAATATGGTGAGGCATTATGAAAAATAGGAGTGGGAAGCCTGTTGATGGTGTAGGTAGCTGTGACAAAAGCAACATCCCAGTACGAGATCGGCAAGCCAGAGGAGAAAAGCATTGATAATCCCATATGTGCAACATAACTGTGTTTACGTTCTGCTCTTCCATTCTTCTCCGGTGTGGATGGACAAGAAATCTGATGAAAGATTCCTTTATCTGCAAAATGGGATCGTGGGCGTGCATTTGTGAAGTATGTACAACCGTCATTCTGTAACATCTTGATTGAACAAGAAAATTGGGTTTCAACCAAGTTCTGAAACTACAAGTATGTCTCAAAGAAATATGATTTTCACGCTAACGGATAATACCAGGTAAATAGCGAGAAATCGTCAACAAAAATGACATAATAAGAGAATCTACTATCAGATAAAATTGGAGTAGGGCCCCACAAATCACAGTTCACTAAATTGAGGTCATCTTGTGCCCATCTAGGATTATCCACAAAAGAAAGCCTTTTACCTTTCGCCATTTCACAAGGCGAACAAAGTGTAGGTTGAGGTGGTAAAGAAACCACATCAACAAGGTTTAGTTCATTTCACAAGGAAATAACTGAAATGGAAGTATGCCCTAGTCTAGCATGCCAAACATCAAAGGAAACTCTATGTTTATTAGCTTTAACATGAGAAAAAAAGTAGCTCCACCCTTCTCAAGCACATAAAGGCCACGATCACATCGACCTTGGCCCACGACCTCCTTTGTGGACCGGTTCTGAATCATAAACGAATCCTTATAAAAATAAATCATAACATTTATATCCTTTGTCAATTTACTAATAGAAAGCAGATTTTTTGTAATATCAGGGACCACCAACACATTAGATAAAGACAAAACACAGAAAATCTACGATGTCCAATATGAGAAATAGGAATGGAATGGACATTAGCAATAGTGACAGAACAGTTACCAGAATAAGGGACAACATTGTCCGTGCCAGAGGAAGTGGAAACCATATAATTCATTGCGCCGGAGTCCAAGTACCACTCTGAGCCTGAATCGTCAAGGGTGACAGAAGACTGGAAAGCCTCAGCAAGATGGGTTGACTCAGAGTGAAGAGCTACCGACGAGAGTTTAGAGCACTGTGGAGCTGTATGACCAAAATTGTGGAAGATTTGGCATTTTGGATTCCAATGTCTTCTGCGACTAGAACCTGCACCACCAGAACTTGAAGAACGTACTGACCGACCAGAACTGTTCCCATGCTTGTGCGTGGTGGTCGACACACCTGAGGGCGGCATGTGGGCTTCACGCTCCGGCGAGTAGAAACCCTGGCCACCGGACAGATCTGCAAAAGAGGAGGTGAAAGCTACTGGAATAGAGTTTGAGCCTGTTCTTGCACCAGAGGAGGACTGGGTGAAGATTTCGTGGCTGCGGGCTTGTGCGACCACATCAGAGTACGTCGGTAATGGCGTATGGGCCAACTGCATGCTCGTGAATTTACTGAATCTGGTGCCAAGGCCTCACAGAAAAATCATGATGCGATCTCTGGGTGGGACATGAGCGTTCATGGTTGCGAGTCCATCAAGAACAACCTTGAACTTAGGATGAAAATCCATCACCGACGAGGAGCTACGCCGGATTGTATGGAGCTCATCCCGGAGTTGAAGTTTGCGGGATGCTGAGGTATTTTTTAACGCCGTTGCAAGGGAGTTCGACATCTCCCTCACTGTACCACAACCAATAGTCTCTAACATGGCCTCCTCGGTGAGCGACGACAGAAGCAACGCCTAGAGTCGTTTATCTTGAGCCACCCAGGAGTTGAACGCAGCCTAGGATTTTGTGACATTGTCATCGTTGGTCTGAGAAGAACCACCAGCCAAGGATTCACCCCTGACTACAACCATTGGCTTTGGAATTGAGTCATCCAATAATCCAAAGAAACCCTCAGATTCAAGGAGCACTTGAACTTGCAACTTACACATCATATAGTTGCCAGAGTTTAGCTTGATCGAAAACATATGAATACGGGTAGAATAGCTTATGAGTTGTTTGCCATTGAAGCTTTGGAAGGTTCAAGATTTTTCAAAATGGTGGAAGAGCAGGACAAAGTGAAAAATCGTTACCTGTCTGATACCATGAAAGTGTGTAATTCACCATATTTGGTGTGTCTATCATAGATGGAATAAATAGAGTACATGGAGCTAATTACATTGAACCTAGACTATTCTATATATGTACAGTATCAATCCTAATTAATCTAAGATCAATCAGAATATTCTATCTACTCTATCACTCTACTTATGTCCCATTTGTTATTTATGCATGAACCAGATGTATTCAACTCTCTTCTTATCATCGAAAAGTTTGAGTAAAATAGTCCTTCTTTGTGGATATTCTATGAGTGTGTGAGCATAATAAAACTCAAAAGAGTTGGTGTGCAACTCAGTGATAGAGCACAATTTTGCCATGGCCTTAGTTATAGTGTACTTCAGTGTAGTATTCTTCATGGTACTCATCATATCCACCATAGCGGATTGAAACTCTTTTGATGAATTGTTTCTCTCAGAAATCATTTGCACCACACCATCAATTCTATCACAAAGTGCCGCGCTCGCTCCCACTTTTTTGTGTTTTTAGTCCTCGTACTCTTGTTGTTTTGGGATGAACTACTCTCCACTTTTTCTTTTTTTCCACTAAGATCAGCAGAGAGTTCTCAAGATTTGGAGACATGGGGTTGTGATCTCTCCAAACCGCATTCCATTGATTTTCCACATTATCATCCACTTCACCATTATCATTAAAAGGAGGTGGGCAATTTGTAGGTGAAGAAGGAACATATCCATCATTTTCTAACGGAGGATCAGCTACTGGGGTAAAATTTTCAACTCCCCTTACACATCCTCCAAATACTTGTTCCATCTTAGATTCAATAAATTCATCAAATTCTTTATCTCGAAATGTCTCATATTTTGGATTTTCCTATTAAAAAAAAGAGAAAATATATTTTAGACGCCTTTTAATTAATTACATCAAATAATAACATTAGATAAAAGACCAACCTGAATTCTTAGAGTCCATTACCCATCACTCGCGTTAATACTTAATAGTTCCTTTCTCATAATCCCAACCTAATCTGGTCTCTTTTGATTTCAATTGCTTCCAGTACATTCATTTAGTGCTCAAACCATCCAACTTGTTTTTAGTCGACTTTAATCCCATGCCAAATTTGTCATTTTTTCCCAATCCGTCACTACATCATTCATATCAATTGATGAGATATTGTTGCACCACTTTTTCCTCTACTATTAATGTACGCTTGATAAAAAGACCAAACAATGCATGAATGAATATCTTTGACCAAAGTGTTCGACTTGCATTCCCATCAATATGTTTTGCTCCTTCGACTTGGTCATTTATATTCTTTTTTCGAGCCATCTAAATATTCATATAAATATTCAATAAAATGATCACACTCAACAAACTATTATAATCTAAGACAGTAATAATATAAAATTTATAAAAACAATGTAAAACTCATAATTTTACAAATAAGCAACACCAGATCAAAGGAAATATATAAATAGCTAGATATAAACAAAGGGAAAATAGTTATAAATCGTGAATAATAAATAGGCATATCTGACTATTCTGACACATGCAAGAACATGAAAATATGTGCATCGTTCCACCTAAGAGAATTTTGGTAGAGAATAAGCATCATTTGTGCATGTTCAAGTATGTAAACCAGTCAGAAGCATTATCTAAATCTATCCCTTAGATCTTTGTATTTCTTGAAGCATAAAATGTACAAAATCTGCTACCACAACTCAATTATCATGACTCTACATAAACTGCATAATTGGATAAGATACAAATCGATGAATCCATCAACTCAACCAAGGGTTTCACCTTCATTCGTTTTAAGGGTGTGGAATATTTCTTATTGTTGTAGAACACTTATCTAGCATTGTTATCGAATACTTACTTGGTTTCAACAATAATCTCTTCCTCCTACGTATGTAATAGTGGTATGGTGGTGATACACCACACTCATAAGTCTGCCTTAGAAGTAAGCCACAAACCTTTGTTGCTGAGGAAATATACGCCGCGTGGTTTTTGTTGATTATATATACACCGTAGCTAATGAAATACATGCATTTTTTCCCCAAAACACTCAATAGTGAGCGAGGATATTGATTAGGGCTCCCACACCCGAGATTTGTAGTAGCGATACAAGACTGAGAAAGCCAGATCCTAAGTTAGACTAATTCTAGAGTTAAATCTATGCTCTTGATAGTGATTCCTTCTGTAAGCCCTCCACCCCCTGTGTGAAGCTCACGAAGGCCAGACTATGAAGAGAATACTAACCAACAACTTTACATATGAGAGCTAATTACTATACTTATGTTTCCATCGAAATTGAGGGAATAGAGTTTCCCTACGGTTGAGGAAGAGAAAACGCTGTGATGTGAGCAAATCTTCAAGCTGTGAGGAGTTTCCATTTCTGATTGCTAATTTAGCCAGAAAATCCGGTGTTTGATTACCATCTCTGTGAATGTGGCTAAAATGAACGTGATGGAACCGTGTAGTGGCTGCCATAATCTGCTGCAGGATTGTCCTGAGTGGCCAAGGGCAAGGCTGCCCCTGGATGATTCTTATTGCTGCCAGAGAATCCGATTGAATATGGAGATGCTCCGTCCTTCCCGCCGCCACTTGAAGTCCCTTCCGGATAGACAGCATTTCAGCTCGGAGCACTGCAATATAAGAGGAGAAACAGGCATTATCCGTGGTCATGAAAAATGATACAGCAAATGCAATCCTTTTATTTGCATCCCTTATAACACATCCTAGACCAACATTGTCGCCATGTATTGCTGCATCACAGTTTACTTTGAGTCCTATATCTGGAGGTTCCCACTTTATTAAGTATAGCCTAGTCATTCTTCTCCTTGTAAGACTAGGCAATAATCCATTAATAATGAGTTGACAGTTTGAATGGAAAATTTCTAGTGGATGAACCGAGTATATCAGTGAGCATAGATTTGATATGCATTTCCAGATCACGGGTGCATGGCTTTTTTTTTATTTTCATGAATCCATTTATTTCTGACTTTCCACAACTCCCAGCATACTAGGCATGGCAGAACATTCATTATAGAGCAGTTAGATGATGATGAGTGTTTGAAAGACCAGTAAAAAGCCAACCTCTCCCTAATGTTACTGAAAGATCTAGCTGGGATGTGTAAAGCATCATGCAATTTGTTCCATAAAAACGTTGCTATAGCACAAGAATTAAAAAAAAATGGGATAAGGAATCTATGCTGTCACACTCTGTGCACTTGGATGGTAAATGTAAACCTGTTGACATTAAGACATCAGCAAATGGTAGAGCACTTAAAGTCATTTTGCACATGAAGAAACTGATTTTCTTGGGTATGGTCCTGATCCAAATATTTTTTAAAAACTGCAATTCAGGATTTTTTGGTCTTAGTACTTGATATGCAGATTTAATTGTAAAGGAACCATGAATATCAGGTTTCCATATCAAGTAATCCACTTTATCTGTTAGGGTCATGTCCTTTAGAAGCTCAGAATTTATATCAGAATTGAACAAACATGCAAGTCTTGGGAGGTACTGACCTTTGTTCATTAGAAATTCAGAAACAGTAAGGAGTGGAAAGTTTGCTTGTACCTGATCTTCATCAACTTGGTTGATCAGAGGACCCGAGCCAAGCCAATTGGCTATCCAGAAGTTCGAACATCCATTCTCAATGATCACCTGTGAGTTAGCTTCTGCTGTGCCATTAATTTTTCTGTACCTAGTCCATGTTTCTGATTTCCTAGCATTATCTGGTAGAGACCACATGAATTTTGCCCAAGGGGATTGGCCTAATTGAAGCTTCCACCAGATTTTAATAGAAAAGGAATCAATTATTGCTTGTATGTGTCTTATTCCTAAGCCTTTTTCAGCCAGTGGGTATGATAATCTATCCCATGAAACCCAATGTTTGTTCAGTCCATGTTCCGAGGTCCCCCATAGGAAGTTGCTGAAGATAGATCTAAATTTTTGGACCGTGTATTTAGTGGGTGCAGTGACAGCCCAAGTGTGTTGAGGTATAGATGTCAATACATGGTTTATCAATATTATCTTCCCCCCCTGAGAGCCACTGATTTTTCCAATTGCTGATTTTTGTGTTTACCATATCAATTAGAGTTTTAAAGTGTTTATTAAGTTTTCTACCTCTGTAAACTGTAACTCCAAGATAGGAAAATGGTAGATCCCCTTTTTTCATGCCAGTTATGTCCTTTAGTTCTTTTTCCTTACTTCTGCTTAACTTTCCAGCATAGTAAGCACTTTTTTGAAAATTTATTTTTTGGCCAGTGGCCTTTTGAAAGATTTCCAGAAATGTCATCATATTTTTAATGGATTTAGTGGTTCCTTTTAAGAACACCACTGTGTCATCAGCAAAGGAAAGTTGGTTTAGATTGTTTGCTGCCCCTGGTGTTCGAAACTGTCTAATGTTCCCATTTTGAAACTGAATCCTAAGGTTTCTTGTTAGTAGTTCTGTCAATATGTTGAAGAGGAAAGGAGATAGAGGATCTCCTTGTTTCAACCCTCTAGATGGCTGAAAGAACCCACAGGGTGATCCATTAATCAAGACAGAAAACCAGGTTGAATTAATGTTGTTCATGATGATTTTAACTATGTGTCCATGGAATCCCAATTTTAATAAGAGAGTGTTAATGGTTGACCAGGAAACCCGGTCAAAAGCCTTCATCATATCTAACTTCAGAATAAGATTTAGTGATTCATTCTTTTTGTCCAGCATTCTAACCGCTTCCTTCATCATCAAGATGTTATCTGCTATATCCCTACTCCTTAAGAAGGCTGATTGTTCCTCTGATATTACTGAGTTCATTAATGGTTTAATCCTTTCAACCATAATCTTAGACATCAATTTATTAATGAAGTTAGACAGGCTTATTGGTCTGAATTCACTAATTGACTTGGGAGTCTTTGTTTTTGGTATTAAGACTATAAGGGTGCTTGCTACTGATTTAGGAATTGGGATCCCAACTTGATATTCTAACACTGAAGATAAGACATCCTGGTTAATTATATCCCAAAATTTCCTATAGAAACTACCTGGAAAACCATCAGGCCCCGGGGCAGCATCTGGAGAAAGATCAAATACAGCTGATTTTACCTCCTCCAAAGTTATAGGCCTTAACAAATTAATGTTATCATGTTCAGAGATAGAAGGGTGTATTTCTTGTGTTAGAAATGATATGCACTGACCAGTTGGGTCGTCATTTCCATCAGACAACAGGTTTTTAAAAAATTTAACTGCTGCATCACTAATTTGAGTTGGAGAATTCAACCAGTTTCCATCCTGGTCCTGGATCTTCATGATTGATAATCTAGCCTGATTTTCAGTTATGGATTTATGAAAATACTTAGAGTTTAGGTCTCCATCTTTAAGCCATTTCATCCTAGTCTTTTGTGTTAGGAAGAGGTTATGTTCAACTAGATGTCTAGTTAGTCTAGCCTTGGCCTTATTCAAGTCAATTCTATCCTGAATAGTATGAGATGAGTCATATCTTAATTCCAGCTCAGCAACTTCCTTTTCTGATTTTGTTAAGTTTTCATATACATTTCCAAAAACCAGCTTGTTCCATGTTTTTATTTCAGCCTTAAGTCTTTTCAGTTTGAATGAGAAGCCTACTAGACCTTGTTCCTGAATAGGCTGAGTCCAACTATCTAAGACCAAATCCCTAAATTCAATTCTGTTAAGCCACATTTCCTGAAATCTGAATGGTCTAGGGGTCGTGATATCTGATTTTGATATTTCAAGCAGCATTGGGGAGTGGTCTAAAGTTGTTCTACTTAAGATTTGAACAGTGGAATGGTTAAATGAATTAAAAAACTGGTGTTTCCCATTATCCTATCCAATCGCTTGGGGGTTGGATTGACAGATCTGTGGTTAGTCCATGTTAGTAGATTACCAACAGTGTTTAAATCCTCTACCTGTATTTCATTTATGAAAGAGACAAAATCTAAGATTGAATCTAATTTTGGAGAACTAGGGCCGGAGTATTCCCCCACAGATCTTATAACATTAAAATCTCCTCCTAGCAGTGTTGGTGAGCTATCTATTTTAGTAGCTAAGTCTGAATAAACCTTGAGCCTATCTTCCCTACTGTGCGGAGCATAAATGAAGAATGAATTAAATTTCTTATCCCAGTTTTTTATGTCTATCTCCACATGTATGTAGTGATTATGGATTTCTAAAAGATTTATGGCAATCCTATCTGAAAACATTATCCATATCTTGTTGTGTATCATTCCCAGGTGATGCCTGAAACAGAACATCTTTTTATACATGTCTAGTTGATTTAAGTTTCCTTTGGGTTCAATTATGACTAAAAGATCCAGTTTATGTATCCTAGACAAATGTTTTAACCCCACCACTGATGTTGATACCCCCCTTACATTCCAAATCATACATTTATCTATCATTGGAAACTTTGGATTTTAAGGCTAACCTGGAGCTCCTTTTGGGGAGGGTAACCTGTGATTGTGTTTGCTCCTCTGGATTCAATGTTTGCTCCTCTGGATCTGTTTGCTCCTCTGGATCCGCTTGCTCCTCTGGATCCGCTTGCTCCTCTGGATCCGCTTGCTCCTCTGGATCCGCTTGCTCCTCTGGATCCGTTTGCTCCGTGGTTGGTTGCAATGTTTCACCTTCTTGCTGACTTACCTTCTCGGAGTCCCTTAGGGATTCTGTGATTCCTTGCTTCCCCCCTCCTGTGATATCTTTGTTTTCTTACTATGTACAACAGGAGTGAGTTCAACGTTAGGGGTCCAGGAAAAACGATCATGTAAGAATATATCAGAGTTTAATGGAGTTCTAGCTCTAGTACATAATATGTCATCAGTAAAGGATGTGCAAAGGATATTCTTTTACAGGGGAGAGGAGGGGGCCGTGTTGTAGCCTCTGGAATCATATCCTTCCTCCTCCAGATCTTCAATGGAGGTGATTTCCAAAATAGCATCTGTTGTGTCAATGCTAGGCATTTGCTGTGGGGAATCCTGTGTTAACTGGGAGCCTTATTCTGGTTGGTTCACCTGGAGTGGAGTTGATTCTGCTACCTTAAGGGGGTTAGGCCCTAGGACTTTTCCTTCATTATGTGATAGCTCTTGGTTATGATGTTCATCCGAATTTATTTCCTCTGGTACAGCGAATCTATTGTCAGATGAGGATGCTTTGTTTTGCTCACTTTGAGTAGAGACCACTGTGGTAGGGCTAATCATTTTTTGCAGGTTTTTCTGCTTAGGTTGATATACCCTAGTTGTTTCTTGATTTCTTCCCTTATTATTCTTATGTGGGTTCCTGATTTCCTTTGGCAAAGCTGCCTCAGGATGTTTAGGATCAGCACCCTTAATGTTATTCTGGATTCCAGAGCCTAGGGGTTCCTTAAGATTCTTCATCACTTGATCCCTTTTACAATAGGATTCACTATGACCCAGCTTTAGGCATTTCTTACAGTACTGAGGAAAGTCTTCGTAGGAAATGGCATAGGATTTGTTATGTGCTATAGAACCTAGCCTTATCTTATTTGGTCTTGGCTTCGAAACATCCATCTCCACACAGAGTCTAATTGTGGAGGGCCTGGTTAAATTCTTAGTAGGTGCATCAGCAAAAAGAAGCTCTCCTAAAGAATTTCCCAAGTCTGTTATAGCTTTAGGGTGGAAGAAGTATACCGGGGGAAATTCCACGGTGAGCCATACCGGTTCTAGAGCAGATTCTTCATCGTAGTCGAAATGTTTCGTCCATTTGATGATGCGCATAATAGCTCCTCCCATGGACCAGGTGCGTTTGAGCCAGCAGCGATGGTAGTCCTCATCGATGTCGAAGGTTATTCTGATGTGCCTAGAGTCCATCGCCGATAGCTGCACATCGCCCTTGAAGCCAATAGTCTTGATCTGATTTATGAGGAAATCCATTGTGGGGCGACCGCGACTGAATTTTCCGACCAGCGCTTTTGAGAATGGAGCAGCCAGGATGTCCACTTCCTCCTCTGGGTATAAAACCGCTAATTCACCCTTGTAATTGAAATGGGGATGGAGTTCTGGTGAATCAGGGGTGGCTGATGATGGGATTGTTTCAAAGCTTGGGCGAAGGAAGGTTTTTCCCTATTCCATGGCGCAGGCGCCGCCATGGCAGGGTGGAGGATGGCGGCGATAAAGCCGTTAGGCAGAGAGAGGGCACGTTTTTTCGAGAGAGAATTTCAGAAGGAGAGAGAGAGTTTGCCGTTTTAGAATACATGAATAAAAGGGTTTTAAATGTTAGGATAAAATGGTAGAAGGTTAAAAAAGTAATTTTAAAGGTAAAAGTCAAATGCTACAAAAAATTTATTAGTGTTTTATATTTGGCGTAAACGCTACGTGAAAAAGCTAATCAACCAAATGCTTTTTTTGGTATTCATTAGCTGTTTGACCGAGCGAAAATGCCAACAATCAAAAGTCAATCAAAACACCAATGAAAAAGCTAATGCCAAACAAAGCCTTAATCTTCATTCTTTTGTACTAGTAAGGTCCCACCATGTTGTTCATTTAAAAAAGACTTAATTATTTTTTTTTGTCGCTTACATATTGTTCAATACCTTCTTTTGGTTCCAAAGGCTAATATCGATTTTGTTCAGCAACTAATAAATACAAAATGATTTGTTTGGTCCCCAGAAGTAGTTTTCAGGTAAACCAGAATGATTTTCTGATATAGTCAGGGGCATTTTTATAATTTTACTAATTACTTTTTTTTCAATTTATATTTGTTTTCAATTTTTTTTCTTTCAACCCCTTCCCCCTCCCCTCTGATCAGGATTCACTGGCGCAAAATTTCACTACGTCGGAGATGGAAAAGTGGGTCGGAACAAAGGGTTGATAATCAGATTGAAGGTGATAGAACAAAGGGTTTGGTTTGTGCTGGGACGGTGGTGGCCTCATGGCAGCGGAATGGAACTTCAGCAGCGGTTCGTGGTGCCAATGCTATTGAAGATGCTGCTGGAGAAGGCGGCAGAGGCGTTGGAGGAGTTTGTTGTTCAAGATTAGCTCCCTCGCCGGCGAAGAAATTGAGGAAAAAGCTGGATACCTCCAAACTTCGTATGTGTGGTCCACACACACCTTCAGCTGCCTCACGCGTGAATCTCATGCGCCGAACTTTTTCTTCGGTGGAAACCTCTGCACTGACTTCTCTTCGCCGGAGCTGTGTGGATCCTGTAGCGGCGAACGAAGATTACAGAATTTACGAGGAGTCTCGGCTGTGGAGAACCCTGAATAGAAAATCTGTAGATCGTTCCGAGACGATCAGAGACGAAGCAGATGACGTATTGAATGGAGGAGCAGATATGAAACCGAGCGGCGAGCAGGCGGTGCAACTGGAGATAAAGTCAGAGGAGAGCGGCGAGTGCAGAGTCGATGGGGTACGTCGGACGCCAATGGTGCAGAGTCACCGGGGAAGATTAGTTCCCTATCAAGATAAGCTTCCTCATTGGATTTTTTTATTTTTTTTAAAAACATCTAGGGGTATAATGGTTATTTTATAAATTTTGACCAATTTTACTATTGACTTTACATGAAAATCACCATTGGAAACCAAACAAATTATTTTGTATTTGTTAGTAGCTGAACAAACGTAGTATTAGCCTTGATGACCAAAAAAAGTGTTGCACAATATGTAAGAGACCAAAAAAATAAGATAAAATATTCAACTTAGATATTAGTACATCGTACACCACAACGTCGTATTATGCCTTTGGGATTTAAAAAAATTGCATATACCTTTTACCTTTTTAACGTGCCCTTGTGGTTTGAGTCTATATATTTTCTTTTATTTTTACATTTTTTAGCTTTATCTCACTTTTACATCTTTTAATTCTTTTTTTTTCAATCTATCCAAATTTTAGACTACCCATTTCCTTCCTCAATCAATCTATTCGTTGCTAGGATTTTGAATTTTCTCATAATCTACCAATTTGAAATATAATTCAATCATCAACTTCGATACATTTTTATGTAAGCAATTTATGACCCGCCTCCACTTGAGATAGTTAACTGTAGCTAATTAACCTGAGCGAAGGCTAAGTAAGGTCAAAGATAAAGATTTATAGTTCTGCACCCAATCTCACTACTATGCTACCGAAAAGGTAGTTACCGGTAAGCCCTAGGTTTGCCCATAAAGATGCTAGGGCCTAAGAATCAATTAAACACAACCTCGTATGGGTCGTCAATCCGCACGAGTGATAGGAATAGCTAGTATAACAAACAAAAGGAGGAGGGTTGGTTTTTCAATTTAACAACACAAAACATAAAAGTAAAAAAACAAGTAAATATGTTTAGCTACACACTTGGGTAATATTACGTAACATGGTTGATTTAATGCATCAATCCTTGATTCATTCACATATGAGATTTAGACAAACCCAATAGAGTGCTCATAACATTTGGTATGGTCAATGACATACACTTCCCCGTACATGTCGTGTCGGGTGCGCCACAACCCTCCATTAACACTGCCTTTGTAATTAGGGGAGTACAACAAGGTCCGACCATTGTTGTAGATCTGTTTCTTTCCCGTGCGATTACGTCCTGGGCATTACACCACAAATGCTCTACTCCCCAAGGCCTATAAATGAGGTAAATGGCCGTGGAACCATGAGAGGATCGATTTTATGGTTCGTGCATCTCCCTTGGCGCGGACCGTGTCAGGCCTTGGCATGCGGTTGCCACAAATTTGGACCTATTCCTTAGTTTTCCCTTCTTTTTGGAAAACTATGTCACCTATCAAAACTAATTCCATCCAAACACAATCATGAGACTCGAACTCAAATTTACAAATCAAAAACGAGTTTCATCTCTAAAATCCTCAACACAAATAAAATCATATAAAAACCTATCTAATCACTTCTTAAAACATAAAACAAAATAAGCACCGTATATTTATTGTCTTCCCCATGACTTATTTCTTTTTCATGCAATTTTAGTGAGAAACACCTACCTGTGGGTCTCCGGAATTGCCATCGGCGACCCCACCCACGATGAAATCGCTATGGAGAGGTCCCCACAACGAGTCATCCTTTATTTCAGACCCCTTGTCCATCATAGGAAATGAATCTCCGTGTTTTGCTAAGGTTGAGTCCGTGAATGTCACTTTGTGGTTAGGAGGTGGTCGAGGAGGTTTTAAATTCTCGACTTCTTCCTTTCCCATTGAAAATTAGTTAGCATGGAAAAACAATCTAGCACAAACATACTATCAATCGTATCATGCAATTCATCAAACTCATTAACAATATCATCACGGAACTCGTCCAAGTATTCATGCTCATTGGTAACACAAGAAGTTTCATGGTAATCATGCTCATCACACAGGGTTACACCTTTTCACATAAAATAAGAATGAGTCAAATCATGCCTAGATTTATAGATATCAAAGTCCACTTTGCCCGCATCATCTTATAGAGGTAAGGTTCCCAAATGGACATCGATTTTAGTCCTAGACGTTTTAAGAAAATTTCTCCCCAAAAGTATTGGGGGTGCACTTCCGCCGTGCACCACGTCTAGGACATAAAAGTCCTCTGGGAAAACCAACTTGCCAACTCGCACCATTATGTCCTTTACTAGTCCACAGGGCTAGCTTGGGAGTGGTCGACGAGTTGGACAATCACTCTAATTTCCCTAAGCTCACCTATTTCTAGGCGTTCATATAGACTAAATGAGATCACATTGATGGATGCGCCTAAGTCTATCATAGAATTTTCAACAAGTTTTCCACCTAAGGAGATAGGAATAGAAAACATTCCAGGGTCGTCACATTTCTTAGGCAATTTTTTTATGGTTTAAAATGGTGACTCCCCCCAATTTTATATGTCCTACCTTTTGGGTCTACTTCCCTTTTTTGTGCATGCAACTTTAAGAAACTTAGCATATGATGGCACATTTTTTAATTAATTCTAAGAGAGGGATTGTTACCTCGACCTTTTCAAAGATTTGTCGAATGTTTGCATCATTGGTTACCACCTTTGGCCTTCCTCTCAAAGCATTTGGAAAAGGAGATGTGATAGTCACTTGTGCCTCGGGCGATGGAAGCTCCTTGGAAGGTGTTTCCTTGACCACAATCTCATCCTCTTCAAAGTGTGCCTTGATAGCCTCCAATACCCCACCATCCTCTTTCATCACCTTCTTCTCGGAGTCACAAACTTCCTTCCCACTTCTCAACTTGAGTGCTGACAGGCGGGCGGTCGTTGCGCCCGCCGTGCAAAAGATAATTTATAAGCCCTAAATGCTTACTTTCTACAACTAGGTAGATAGTGGCAAATCGAGGTCGTCCAAGGAGAAGAGGGATCTTCCTAAGCGTCTAAGCACACAAATGGTTGATATTAGGCTAGGAGTAACTATATATACACACACACATAAAAGCATGTAAATGGGGGGGGGGGGGGGTTGGTTGGTTGGTTTCCTAAATTAACAAAGATAAAAAGACACGATAACTAGCAAGGTCAAGTGACTATGCTAATCATCAAACGAAACTAAAGAAAAGGGGTTTTAAAACTACAAAGATAAAAAGCCTTGGGGGCAATGGATATCCACTTCCAAATCATACGTAGGTCATTGAATCATTCACTCATTCCATCATATAGCATACATGACTCAACATTCACATACCCATCTAGCAAGGATCACAACACATACATCACAAGAAGTTCTAAGTTCATGCTCATAGATTTTCATGCAAAGGAGTCCCGGAGTTCGTCACGCTCCTAACACCAAAACAATTCAACCATACAAACACTCCCTATGCTCAAACAACTCATGGCACACAAGAAGTGAAACATACCATCAAGAATACATAAACGCCAAATAACAAATGCTTCAAGAATGAGTACAAGCCATCTATTCAATATTTCAACTACTTGTCGTGGAGACTAAACTCCTATCCTTCTTAGTTCGTAGTTTGCAAGAGTGAGTTCCACATCTCTCGTCAAACCTCACCAATGACTCCCGAGTCGCGACCACGACTCAAGGTATCATTGGTGGCATTTAATCACTAAGAACCAACAAGCTTGGCAATGCTTATGACCACTACACCGTGACTAAGCATTAAACCAATTCATGCAATTACACGAGATTGGATGAACGTGCAAGCACATTCATCCACGAGCATATGACTCTCTCGTTTGCTACACAAAACAAATATGACGAAGAGTTCAACATCAATCACATTCGTCTAGCACATTGTCAACACACTAACACAATCAAAAGCTCTAATTCACACTCATACATTCCTAACAAGAACAGGGGGGAAATTAACCCAAATCCCCCAAACCCTAGCTAGCAATTCATACAAGCATTCATATCCTCAAGCTCCCAACAACATCAATGGAATCAACAATTAACATTCAAAGCACAATAAGAGCACAATAGCAAAAACACCAAATAGATAGATAGAAATGGTTATCAATACATAGAAGTGGAAGCTTCAATCCTTGCTCCCAAGAACAAAAACTACTCTAGAATAACAAGAGACATAATTAAACTACAAAAACTAAGAAAAGAAAGAGAAGAAAACCAAGGGTTTTCAAGCCCTAAAATGCAAGAAGAAAAGGGAAAAAACTGTGGAATGAAGGGGAGGAAGAGGTATTTATAGTGGAAGAAAAAGGGGAGAAAAACGCTGAAACAGAGCTGACTGGACGCTGCCGTCGCGACTCGCGACGAGCTCGCGACCAGATCAGTAACTCAGCCTTGCTGTTTTGTTTTGCTTCCTCCGGGTGAACCGTTGATCCGTTTCGGGAGTTCTTGTAGTCGATTTTATAGTGCTCGAGAAGAGGAATCCAATGGTGCCACTCTTGAAGGCTGATTCTTCTCGGAAAATTCTGAGAACCCTGGATCATCATTCATCCGTTGCTTTGCTCTCCTTTCTTCATCTCTTCACTTCTTCAAATCTTCACAAAGCTCAAATGTAAAGGTCTTCAAATCTTCAAATCTTCAAAGATAAATCTTCAAAGTCTTCAAATCTTCAAAGTCTTCAAACAAATCACCTTGTCGCACAAAATCATCTAAAAAGTGATAAAAACGTCAAAGCCGCCTTTATCCCTCCTTAGATGATTTCAAGGCAAAATGCCACATGTAGAGCACAAAATTGCACAAAACCTAATCCTAAAAACCCTAAAATAACCATCTAAAATGGACACATCAAGTGCACTCATGTTCCTTGGATTGACTAATGGTTGGGAAGGGAGTTTTTCGGACTCCTTAGCTTCAAGTCAGCTCACCGAGGTGGCAAGTTGCCTAACTTGAACTTCAAGATTTATGATACTTGAGAAAGCTATACTACCAAGGTCTTCAATCTTATGCCTTGTTTTTTCCACAAATACTTCATGTTTTTCCCCAATTGACCAATGACTTCTAAGATATCTTCTCAATCCGATTTGTGGATCGAGGCATGGTTGTTGAAAGGGCCCTCACCTCGAGGGTATGGTTAAGGTGGGGCTTGTCCACCCTGATATCCTTGAGGTTGATTATCTTCCCTCCATCAGAAATTTGGATGAACTCGATACCTTAGGTTGAATGAGTTTGCATAGGGGTCCAACATTGCGTCTCCTTAGTTCCCCTGAAACACTAGTGGTTGACCCCTAGCAAACTGTGGTCTCTCTTGGTTGTTGTACTCAACGGCCTTCACCTCTTGCAAATCGTCCACACCTTCTGGACATGCCTCATGGTTGTGGTCTAAGTTGCACACCCCACATACTTTAACTTGGTGCACTTTTTCTCGTAAGTGCTACTTCATCATAGAAGCAAGAGCTTCAACTTACTCCTCCAACTTAGGTGAGTGTGCGGGTTCATCCAAGACCTTAACCTGACTTTGTGCCAACCTGTCGTATACCATTTGCCATTTCTTCAAAGAGGGCCATTTTGTCTTAGGGTTTTCGTTCGCTATCGAACCATTGCAAGCGGCATTCACCATTTGCATATGTTCATTGCATAGCCCCTCAAAGAAATAATATACTAGATCCTCCTTCTTGAAGGGATGGTAGGGGCAGCTCGCTAGCAATCTCTTGAAGCGCTCCCAATAATCATACAAACTCTCAGTAACTCCTTGGGTGGTGTTTGGCAGTTGTTTCTCCAGTCCAGCGGATTTGGATGCCGAAAAATACTTCTCTAAGAACCTCTGCTTCATGTCCATACAAGAACCTATGCATCCTGGGGGCAAGTAGTAGAGCCAATCCTTGGCTTCGTCTTGAAGGGAAAATGGGAAAGCTCTCAGATTGTAGTCATCTTCAGAAACTCCCAGTGGCTTCATGTTCATACACACCAAATGGAACTCCGATAGACGTTTGTTTGGGTCTTCCCCCACCATACCATGAAAGGAGGGAAAACAATGGATCATTATGCTCTTTATCTCACAGCTCACATTAGGTGCTAATGGGGGGGATGTGATGCATAGGGGCTGAATCTCCAGATTAGGGGCCATAAGCTCCCTCAAGGTTCTGTTATCCTCTGTCATTCTTTACGGTTCTTCTACCAAAACTACCA
Source organism: Rubia yunnanensis (assembly GCA_037428765.1). Lineage (NCBI taxonomy): Eukaryota > Viridiplantae > Streptophyta > Magnoliopsida > Gentianales > Rubiaceae > Rubia > Rubia yunnanensis. The sequence continues at coordinate 111,917,071 of CM075061.1, read as the reverse complement.
AGCTCGGTTAAACTTCTGCCCTGGTTCTTTGCTCCTTTCTCCTCCGACCACCCGTGTTATCAGTTTGGTAGTGTAAAACACCTAAGTTTGTGGTACGAGTATGTACCATAAACGAGGGCTAACAATACCTTTCCAAAGACAACACTAGAAAATGGATCAAAAGGTAACAAGATAACTATCACAAATGCTCAACACATGTAATAAAACAAAACAAAAGCAAATACTAACTACTCTACTAACACATTATGCTAATTGACAATTAGGTTGAATAGCATCACCGACAGCGGCACTAAAATTTGACTCGCCTCCACTCAGAGTCATTAATTGTAGCTAATTAATCCGAGTGAAGGCTGAGTAAGGTTAAGATAAAGATTTATAGTTCTGCACCCAGTCTCATTACTATGCTACCAAAAGGGTAGTTAGCGGTAAGCCCTGAGTATGTCCACAGATAAACACTTGGGGAATGATTTCGTAACATGGTTGATTTAATGATTCGATCCTCGATTCATTCATATATGAGATTTAGACAAACCTAATAGATCACTCATAACACGTGGTGTAGTCAATGGCATACAATTCCCCTCCCTTGTCACGTCAGATGCATTCGTAGCCCTCCATCGACACCACCTTCATAATTAGGGGAGTACAACAAGGTCCGACCATTATTGTAGATCTATTTCTCCCCCGTGCGATTACGTCACAGGCATTCCACCACAGATGCTTTACTCCCCAAGGCCTATAAATGAGGCAAAGGGTCATAGGCACCTTATCTATGACACTAGGACCTATTACAACTCTAACTTGCTACTTTTCATTATCTCTACCTGCAACCTATCACATTACTTTACGTAATCATCTAAGACTAGTGTGATGACAAATAATCATAGTACTACTTGCATCCTCCCGTGCACACACCCACACAGACACGTACCCCATTACCCATTAACACATCCGAGGTTTCTCTTCCCAATGGAGCATCAATATTTGCGCCAACATGAATATAGACTAGAGTGTGTGCTTATATGGAGTGTACTATTCATGCAGTTCTAACATTCAAGAACAAGTCACAATCATATCATAAGCACAAATATTATGATCAACTAAGAAATCTCACAAAACATTAATCAACCATGAATACAATTTATCCCCAAGCTATAGAAAGTACTCCCAAGACATGGAATTCAAATAGAGATTTGAATTCCATATCCTGGTATTAAAGCAAAATAAAAAGAAAGAAAGAAAAGAAGAGAGAATGCTTCTCTCTCTAAAATGCTCTCCTCATTACAAGAGTAGGATTTGAAAAATATGAAGGATTCTTTAACCTAGTATACTAAGGCTTATATTTATAGTAGTAGGAGACAGAGCCTTGAAATAGACCCAACATAAGACTAAATTGTGTAAACCCTAATTCAGCTGCCGCCTGGCACGAATCGTCGCTGATGGTACGGTCTGCGCCGTGTACTACGTCTCTGCTGGAACGGTCTGTGCTTGCTCCATGGTGTGGGCCATCTACTCGGGCATGGTCTGTGTCACCCCCTGTGGGTCGTGTCCGTGCGGTTCACGCCGTTTTGCATAGGCCACCATCAGAGTCATTATTTGTGCATTTTTTATCCGTGGGATGTGACGCTTGGCACAAATCGTCATTGAAAACCTCATTTTTCTCAGTAACTTGCACATGCCACTTAATTCTTCAGATCCCACCACTGGTCTTGACATTTTACACTTGGAAAGACGTGGGCCGTAAAAAATAGGATGGCCTGCACCCATACTTAGCTGATTTTGAGTGAAACTTGGAAGTTATGCATATGGAACATCGTGTTTGACGTGGTCCATGCAAACCCCTTGGCACAAACCACGTCATCTGGTGCGGGTCGATGGTACCATCCATGAACGGTTTGCACCGACCCGTTTGTACTTCGGCCGACTGAACTTCTTTCCATTGCTACGGGTGAACCATGAGTCCATTTTGAGAATTCTTGTAGTCGATTTTATGGTTCTCGAGGAGACAAATCCAATGGAACTAACTTTGAATGCTTATTTTCCTTGGAACATTCCCATAAGTTGGCACACTCTCTCGGACCACGATTCTCCGTTTCTTCATTGGCCGCCTTAAACTCCAATGCCACCTATATTTGGCTCCAACCTCCTTCTACCACAATTTGATGTCCATGGCCTTTGTCTACTACCATTCTAGTGTGAATAACCTTCGATCTCTACTACTATCCTTACAAACGGCTTTCACATAGAATGTAACGAAAAGTATCCACGAGCGACCTACTAAAGATGATCACAAAGGAAGATCTAGGAGCCCGTGGATATAGAATGTCCATTAGTACTAATTAAGTCTACAAAATGCAAAATTTAGATAAGAAAACCAAACATGGCAGTCTAAACCCCTTGTCACGTAAACTCAACTAATATTAGCAATCAACCATATAAAACAAACCAAGTATTACGTTGAATGCATTGGCCAACGCATGCATAATGGTGCACATCAATTTCTAAATGGTAAATTTTGCTGGTTAATTTAATACTTTCTTGAAATTATGAATATATTCATATACAATAGAAAAATAATAGAAAACAATGGAGAGGTTGGGATATTAAGTTTTTGTTTCAGCTTATTTAGTTTGTAAAAATTATTGAGGTGTTTTATTTTTATATTTAATATCTCTTGTTGAATATGAATATCATCGGCTAATCTTAGCATCCAGAATGAAATTTGCTTATCAAGTGGTTGGGGTATTCACACACACACACATACACACAAACACACATATATACATATATCTTAGAAAGTGATTTGTTGTTGATAAACTGGTTTATTGGGAGGATATTTTTTTTAATTTAATTTCAAGATTCCATCAATGATGGGGGGTGAGTCAAATCCTTGTCTTCAATTAAGTTTTGAAGATGATAATAAGAACGACAAGAACATGAATTGAATGACATTATGAAAGATGGTGACAATGAACAACATGTGAATGGATTATGTTGCCGAGAATAGCATGAACAAAAGAAATCTTGCCAGTATGTATAAGGAACTCCTTCTAGAAATTGTGATAGAGTTTAAGACAAAAGAAGATTCTTTCCAATTTTATTTAAGATGTATTAGACAAGCTGGATTTGGCATTAGAAGGAGCAACATGCACTATGATAAATCAGGGTTATATGATAGATAGGTTATTTTGTTGCAGTGTTGAAGGGAAAAAGAGAAATGACAAAAGGGATACATGTGTGTGAAAGTGACTCATCCAAAAACACAATTTAGATGTGAGGCAAGACTTAAAGTTAGTAGCTGACAAATGGGAAGATTTTGTGTGGTTCAGTGTCTTGTTGAGCATATTCAAGATCTTTCCAGTCTAAGTAAAACTCATTCTGTATAGATATCATCAAAATATAACCGCTACTGCAACTATAGAAATTCAAATGGCGAATGATGTAGGTATCTAACCAAAAGCATTTTATGATCTAATGGAGAAGTAAGTTGGAGGAATGGATAATTTAGATTTTCATCTCAAAAATTGCAAAAATTATTTGTGATCCAAAAGAAAAAACAAGAGTGAAAATGGGAGATAAATGAGGTGTCTTAGAATATTGCATCAAATGAAATTAGTGTTCGGTATCTCTTCAAATTCCAAAAAAAGGTTAATAAATGAGGGTTGAAGAGTTTTCATTCACGAATGGGCATCTCAAGAGATGGTTCATAAATTGGGAATCCCCAAGAGTTACATACATGAATTGGGAGACACTAGAGTTTTACTTTACCTCTTATATATAGAGGGAGAGTTAGAGTGTTAGTGCTTGAGTTTTATAGACATATGTTCTTGTCTTAAAAATCACCACTATGAGTCTGTATTTTGTTTAACCTGATGTGGTAATAACCAACATGTTTTGTGAACTAGGTTAAATACATGTTCTCTTTTTTAGTTTTCTTTTTATTACTTGATTCCGTGCAAGGGATTTATTTCCATACAATTGGTATTAGAGCTTTGGCTGATCAGCTTACTTTTATGATAACGAGAAGGAATTATGTTGTTGATAAACACTATTGTGTTTGGCATCAATCCGTTCTTGTGGTGTAAGGTTTGGTTTTTTGTGTGTTGCTAGTTGATTAATTTTGGAGTCTGCTTGGTGACTTTATGAAAGAAACCTCCACTTGATCTATGCGTCAATTCATTGTACATTTTTTAGGTTGGTGAACTGATCACATTTTTTGGTGGCTTGCATCATAATTATTAAATAGTCCTTTTTTTCTTCTAGTTTGTGGGTAATATTTTTTTGGTATTATTGTGTGGTTATTTTTTGTTGCTGCAAGAATATAAGATGTCTTCAATTGATAAGAAGATTGACAAGTTTACTGGGAGAAAAAATTTCAATACGTGCTTTACTGAAGCAGCAAGGTTTGTGGGCGTGGAGGCTCTGGAAGAGAAGGCTCATTCGACAAGTTTATTATGTCTGGCAGATGATGTTATTGTCTAGGTCGCAAGTGAAACAATTGCTGCTGATAAATGGTCAAAGCTTGAAAGTGTGTATTTGAAGAAATCTTTAACCAACAAGTTGCTTCTGAAGCAACGTTTGTTCAGTCTGCATATGCAGGAAGATACGCTTCTCAGGGATCATTTTGATCAGTTGAACTCAGTTTTATTTGAATTGCATAATCTTGAGGTCAAAATTGATGATGAGGGTGTTGCTTTAATTCTGTTAGTTTTTTTACCACTATCATATGAGAATTTTGTTCAATCAATTGTGGTTAGTAAAAAGACTCTAATTCTGGAAGAGGTTAGGTCATCCCTTCATACTAGAGAGTTGAGCCACAAAGTGGCAAATACTGATGCAGATAGTAAGGTTTTTGCATTTGTTGTTAATGGAAGTAAGGGACGCAGAAATTCTGGTAACATGAGACAAAATTCTAGGGGCCTTAAACCTAATGATATCTGCAAATAGAAGGGGCATTGGAAATATCAGTGTCCAAAGAAGATGCAATCTAGAAAACCAGGTTCTACAATTGTACTGTAAACTAGTACAAATTCTGAAGAGAAAGATGCAATAGAGGTTTTATAATTGTTGTATCTGTTGGGTTTTGCAAGTTTGTTATGTTAACAAGTTCTTTCCGAATTGAGCTTTACTTGTTTCATAAATCCTTTCCTGGTTGAATTTATCCTTATTAGTGGTATCTATATACCTCTGACACAATTGTTGTGCATCTGTAATATTTGCTCGTCTGCACTCGACCCTTATTCAATTTTTTGGTGATTTTATATTGAGAGGATTTTTTTTGGAGATCTCTTCAAATTCCAAAAAGGTTAAGTAATGAGAGTTGAGAGTTTTCATTCATTAATGGACAGCTCAAGGGATCATGAATCGGGAATCCATAGAGTTAAATATATGAATTGGAAGACTCTAGAGCTGTACTTGAACTATTATAAATAGGGGGAGAGTTAGAGTGTTACTGTGTAAGTTTTGTAGACATCTGTTCTTGACTTGAAAATCACCACTCCGAGTATGTATTCTATTAAACTCAATTTGGTAATACATTATGAGTCAGTTCGTGAAGGTAGTCAACATGTTTGGTGAAGCCATTATATTTCCTTTTTCTTATATTAATTCTGCGCAAATTAGGTGGTAATAATTTTTTTATGTTATTCAAGTTGATGGGGGTGATTTGGTTACTAATATATTTTGGTTTGATGCAAAAATGAGAGTAGATTGTGCAATGTTCGGAGTTGTTTGTTTTGATACTACCTACAAGGAAAACAATGAAGGTTGTCTAATTTTGTTGTTGTGAGTGGTTGTTTAATACATTTAATATTCAAATGGCCAGAAACACGTCACTATTTGTATATTTCTCACATCTATCAAAATTCTACCGTTCATAAGTAGTATTTTTTCTAAAGACTTTGCTAAAGATTTCACTCACGTGTCTACGATTTTGAGGAGGAAGCATATTTTTTCACAAATTGGAATAATATGTTGATCAAGTATGTTATTTGATGATAATGTCTAGTTGAAGCGTATGTTTGGTTTAAAAGAGAAATGAGCTCTAGTTTATGGATGAAGGATTTTTTGGGCATGCATGACTACAACCCAAAAAAGTGAAAGCATGAACAATGATGTGAAAAGGTATGCCTCTTATCAATATAAATTCTTAGATTTTTAACACCCTGTAGGGAACTTGCATCATGCAACTAGCGTTTATACGTATGTGATTTTTCAATATTTTCAGAAAAAATGGTACAAATTTCAAAACTTAGTTGTTGAAGTTTGTGAGGATGTTGAATCGATAATAAAGTATAAAACTACACCTTACAATAAGAAATTCCATCATTATGTTACATTTAACTCTTCAAGTGAAAAAGGTTGAGTGGAGTTGCAAGAAAACTGAATTTGCTGGGATTTTGTGTTCTATTATTTCACAGGTATATACTTTGAAAAGTATTATGAATATCCCAAGTGAATATACATTGAAAATGTGGACTCGTAAGGAAAAAGTTTGATACTTTGAAGCTAATGAGCAAATATTAACAAAGACAGTTCAGATCCAAAAATGCATCAACGTATGCAATATCAAGAATTACGTGCACTATAAATTCAATTAGTTACAAGAATTGTAGAAAGAGAAAATACTTATGAAATTGTTCAAGAAAAACTCTTAAGATTGTTGGGAATGGAGGATAAGAGATTATAGGCTAAACTATCAGCTACAAAAATATCAGAAGATAAGGTTTTTTTATGAAGGTTTGATCAAACTTTCAGATGAGAATAATTTTTTTGCATTAGAACCTTGGTATAAAAGGAATCATAGCGAAGAAAAAAAATCAGGTAAGAGACTGAAAAATGGTCTAGAGAAGAGCATAAGAAAATCGAGAGGGAAAAAAATTAAAAATAAAATGTTCGAATGTGGATCAACCACTGCCCCCCCCCAATCAATCACAAATGAGGTTTTGATTAATCATATCTTTGTATTTTCTCACACAATTTATTATTGAATCCAATACTAACTATCCTAGTCCAATACCTTCTTGCTGGTTGGACTAGGATAACTGTAGTTGGTGTATAGCGGATACTTGTTGTCTCCAATATCGTCATTTCCACCTCATTGTCCATGCGACATCGTTGTAATTTGCCTCATCTCTGGTTGCTATTTTTGTGATTGCATCAAGAAAATATCTTGACTGGGGAACCTCGGTCTTTCCCCGATATTATGAAGGCCAAGAAAGAAAAAAATCTAGTCCCCATAGATAGCGCCACTGCTAGTGGGGGGGAATCCTTCTAGGCCAGCATAATGTCCAGAATCAGTGCAAGCAACAAGCCTGCTTAGTCTTACTGCAAACAAGGTCCCAGGGAGATCCTTTGGAACCGGCTTCGATAACTAAATTAGTGTTTTGTATTGTAGTTATTTTTACCATGGGAAGTGCCATTACATGTCCCTTTGTTTAGAGTCTCTATTTATAGTTGATGTACCGCGTGATCCATGTTGATCGTGGTCCACGTTTCCCCTGTCTTCAGTAGGATGTGGTTTTGAGGGGATGATTGTGGGTGTTGGTCGTGGATCCCCTTCTCGATGTGGAGTTTTTCTTGTATGTTGCGAGCCAGACTTGCAGTTCATTCATTCGGTTCGCTGGTTGCGAGGTGTTGCCTTTTGGTTTAGACTTTGCATGACTGAGGGAGGTGTATACCAAGGGGAATATATTTTCTCTTTGTGCAACTTGGTCTCTAATCAACAATGATTAAAATATTGGGTAACCATGTCAGACATTTAATGCCACCCAGATATACTTCCAAATGAGAAAATTTTTCATGACATAGATAATATCACTCCAATTGCCATTACAAAAGTGATTACACCCCTCGTCCTACCTATAACTTTATACTTTTTTTTTAGTTTGTTCCACAAATAGCTTCTTATTTATAAAATTTTCATATGTAGTCATTCATTTTTACAAAATATACCCCCATTAAACCCTCAAATTTACCATTATTTCCTTTTTTTTACACAATTCATGACATCACTCATGTAAACTTACACTGGAAGTTAATTGTGCGACGAGGGAGTAGTATTTTAAGCATTAAAAGGATTTTTTTTACTATTAATTATTCCCAATAATATTATTAATTCCTCAATAAAACCACTCATACTCGGTAATGCAAGGGGAACCATAAAAAAGTTACCATACATCGTGTAAAATTTTGGTAGTTGGATAGCTATTCCACCCATTTGGTCAAGGTAAGTGAGGGAGTAAATAAAATAATGATAAGAATAAAGGAAATAGTAATGATGAAAATAATGAAATCATCTAGTTACCAATATACAATAATGAAAAACAAATGTAGCATTGTTAGTTGCATCATTTAAGGGAGGTGATTTGTGATTGTCTTTTATTGACTTCCACATCATTCACTATACTATTTCACTATGAATTTTCATAGTCTCTATCATCATTCATAGGAAGTACAAAAGCAGGAATAAACATTTGAAAAACGTCCGGCAGACGAGGGAGGCAGTTGTTGCCGCATCCACCATCTCTAGTCTCAAAAACTCCAAAGCTCGCCATAGTCTTCGTGAAAGTAACTACACATTTAAATTTAATAAATTAGATGGTTTTTGGTTATAAATTCAAAATTTCAAATGATGAAATGCTCAACTTTGAATATATTTTTAATCCATTTTTGAAATGGAATCAATCAAAATTGGAGTGGTTGATTCACAAGCATGAACTGCTCGATTCACTGGCTGATTTCACCAGGTTTTTCGTGATTATTTCCATTTTCATTTTATTATTTAAATATTTATCTACCATACATCTCTTTAGGTTTGTTAGGTTTCCTAGTTTGCTAATTTAAAATGTTTTTTATTTGATTTTATGGTTTTGCTATATTGTCGAAAATGCTTGTTGAGGGCTGAACATTCTGAGCCATTAGTGTCATGTATTTTAGAGTGTTATGGTGGACAACTCTTTGGGTATTTCAAAATCCTTCCTTACCGCCCTACAATCAAAATCTCCTCCCCCCAGTTCATCCCTACCAAATAACCCTGAGCTTACCCCAAAATCTGAACACCTAGGGGAACCGGCATGCCTTTACTCAGACGAAGAAATCACCAAGCTCTCTGCCCACTATGCCAATGCCCTAGTTGGAAAATTCACCAAAGGCCGGCTCACAATGGATCAACTAGAGGCGGCTTTCAAGACGGTAGGGTTTGCAGGGAAGTACCAACTGGGCTCACTGGATTACAAGCATGAACTGATCAGGTTCGACCAAGTAAATGATTACCAACGATGCTGGATCAAGGGCCTATGGAGCTTCAATGGTATCTAAATGAAGGTGCTCAAGTGGTAACCTGACTTCTCCACACATAGGGAATCACCAATCGTCCCAATCTGGTGCACAACCAGGGAAGTTCCACTTTACTATTACAATAATTCGTCAATTGAGGCTATTGGTAATAGCACAAGAAACTTCATTAAGAAAGATCTAGCTACTGAAATGTTAACTAGACCCTCTGCTATTAAACTATGTGTGGAAATTGACCTTCAGAAACCACTTAACAACTTCATCAGATTAGGTTCGGTATCTAATAATAGAAAATACTCCATTGAATATGAGGACATTCCTCTGTACTGTGCCTATTGTGCTAAGCTAGGCCATTCACTCAGTCAATGTAGAGCTATCCCCCAGAACCACACCCTGCCACAGTGGCAAGCCACTGGGAACAAGTTCAATAAGGCACCAAATATGATTACAGAAAACCAGCCTCCTAACAATTCCCATATTAAAGACCAACTAGGATAACAGCTAGGCTCAACAAACCCTACCCTGAATCCATCCTCCTATCTACCCCGGCATTTAGAAGTTGGGTCTAACAAAAATACCCCACAATCATCCCAATCCCCTCCAACCCTGAACCTAACTAACTCACCCCATGCAGACCCTCAATCACCACTCACAAAACTGTTAAATGCAACAGCTCTAACTATCCCAAACATGGGTATGCAAATAATGATATACAGATTGTTTCCCACAAGCTTACTCTCCATCAGATTTCATCTACTAACCCTCCACTTTCTCAACAAAGAAATATGGAAAATATATTCTCTTTATTGCAGGATATGGAGCTCCTATCACAAACAGAAGACTGCATTGATCAGGAATTGCAAGATAGAGAGAAGGAAGATAAATCATACATAGATAATCCCCACCCTCACTTAGCACTATTGTCTGATCAGACACAATCAACAGGTAACAAAGACTACCAAGGTAAGCCTAAGTATAAAAAGAATAATTATCTTAGCCAGCTGAACAAGATGATGTTAAGATCAGCTACTAAAAGTCATAAATCATGTGAACAATGATACACACAATTACCATTAATTTTTTTAGTTTGGAACCTAAGAGGTATGGAATCTTCAATGCTCAGATTGAAACATATAATCAAACAAAATAAAATTCAACTCTTATGTATCATTGAACCTATGCATGATAACAGTCAATGTCATTCCTATATGGAAAAGCTTAATTACTCACATAATCTTCCTCTACATAATGGCAAAATTTGGCTTATGTAGAATGACTCTATATCTGTCTCTCTGATTTCCCATCATGACCAGTTTCTATATGTTAAAGTCTTTCACCCCTGCTCAAATACTGACATGGAAGTTATTTTTGTTTATGGCCTTAGAACTAGGGAAGGTAGGAAAACATTATGTAATGACCTTAGTCTCCTACCAAACAATGATGCTATTTACATAGGAGATTTTAACACAATCACCTCACTTACAGAGTATAAAGGCCCTAGCTCTCCTAATTTAGGTAGTATCAAGGATTTCAATAACTGGATTAACTCTAAAGGAATTCAGGAAATTAACACTGTGGGAAATTTATTCATATGGACAAAGTCTAGGCTAAGAAACCCCACCTCTAAGAGATTAGATAGAGGACTGTGTAATATACAGTGGAGCACCAAATTCCCAGCATCCTCTATCCAAATCCTCAACAGGCAATCCGCTGATCATTCTACAGGTTTCAACCTCAGTTCCCTCTTACCCTAAGCCCTTTCAGGTTCATAAACACATGGTTTAATAGACCAGAGTTCATAAACCTAATTAAAGACAACTAGTCCACCCCTATTCCCCAGTCAGGAATGCTAGGACTATATGTGAAATTGATCAGACTTAAGAAAACAATTAAGACTTGGAATAAAGAGTGTTTTGGTAATATTAACTCTAATGTAATCACTGCTGAGGAAAATATGAGATTACAAGAAATTACCTATGACTCCACCCACTCAGAATCAGACCTAATCAAACTTAAGGAGAAAAGGGCCTTAGTAATTAGAGCTTTAAAGGAAAAAGAAAAATTCTGGAAACAAAAATCAAGTACTAATTGGATTAAACTTGGAGATAACAATACACCGTTTTTCCATAAAACTTTAAAGGAAAAAAACTGCAGGCTACATATCTAATTTTTTTTAAAAAAAGACAGGGACAATGGCTTAATAATTACACAGAAACCCAAAAAGAAGCCATTGCCTACTTTTCTGAACTCCTATTTGAGCCTAACCTACCAGCTAACAACACCTACTACCCTCACTTTCTCAGCCAAATACCTACCGTAATCTCTGAACAGGATAATTTCTCTCTGTCTAAACCAATCTCAAAGGAAGAACTTAGACTAGTGGTTATGATCTTGAATAAAAATAGTAGCCCAGGTCCTGATGGTTTCTCATGTAAATTCTATACCAAATGTTGGGATTTCATTAAAGAGGATCTGAAATCTGCAGTCAATGATTTCCTCTTAGGCTCGGATATGCCAAGAGGCATCACTAGCACTTGGATAGCTTTAATGCCAAAAAAACAAACCCCTTCCTCTTTTGATGATTACAGGCCAATCAGTCTTTCAAATGTAGCAAACAAGATATGCTCTAAGGTGCTAATGGAAAGGCTGAAACCCTATATAGAAAAATTAATGTCACCAAATCAAACAGCCTTCATGAAAAACAGGGACATTTCTGACAATATACTCTATCTTCAGGAAATGAGAAGATTTTTAGATAAAAAAAAACAGAGTGCCTAACTGTATACTTAAACTAGACCTTAGGAAAACTTTTGATAGGGTTAATTGGAACTTCTTAAAAAGCATACTTTGTAGATTTGGTTTTACAGGTAACTTTTTGAATGCTATGATGAATAATCTCTCTCAGGCACATTTCTCAGTGCTCATGAACGGTAACCCGGTTGGCTTTTTTAAAGCTACCCGAGGCATCAAACAAGGTGATCCTTTATCTCCCTTTCTCTTTAACATTTTCTCTGAAGCTTTCTCTAGAAGTATATCTTTCATCTTCATGAACAATAGACTTAAGTACTATGAGCTCCCCTCTGCCATCACACCAGCCTCACATTTAAGTTATGCTGATGACACCATCATTTTTATGTAGGCCTCAAAATCTAACCTAATAAGGATCAAAGCTCTTTTAGAAAATTTTGAATTTACCTCAGGCCAAAAAACTTAATTATGAAAAGTCTGATTTCTATATTAGTAAAAGAGCTACACCTGTAAGGATAAATCAGATTAGGACAATCCTAGGAATGAAAAAAGGTCTTTCCCTTTTAAATACCTAGGCTGCCCAATTTTTAAGGGAAGAACACTCAACACATACTTTCAACTACTGTTTGAACTTGTAGATAAGAAGTTGATGAATTGGAAAAACAAGTGGTTAAGTCCAGGAGGTAAACTGGTTCTCAATCATGCATATATTCCCTTCCACAACATATATGGACTGTCCTAAAGCCCCCTAAACAGATAATTAAGACACTGGAAAGGAAAATGTCCGGATTCTTTTGGGGAGAAACTGAGGGAAAAATGAACAAAGTTTGGAGAAAGTGGTCTGACCTAGCTGCACATAGATTTCAGAATGGATTAGGGTTCAGATCAGTACAGGCAATAATTGGCTTATGTTCCCTCAAACTGTGGTGGAAAAGCCAACAGGGCACCACCATGTGGGCTAAACTGATATGGTCATTACCTCAAACACACAGAAAATCCCAAACTTGGAAGAGAATATGCACTATAAACTCATTTGCTGAAAATAACTCTGTGGTTATTCATGGCCAAGGTAATTATAACTTCTGGACTGCTAATTGGTGCCCAAATGGACCACTCATTAACTGTGCCCCTTCCTCTGCCCTTTCTACACTTTCCTCTTGCACAGTAGCTGATTTCATCAATGATAAAAGATATATCTTAACTCAGAATTCTCCTTATTTAGAACATGATACTCTGATCTTCTTGCAGGATGCTGATATTAATAAGGAAAGGGAGGATAAACTGATCTGGAAACCAGAGGAGACTGGAGTTTTTACATTTAGATCAACATACAAGGCACTCACTCAATTACCAGGTACCTTTCCTGCTACTAAACTGATATGGAACCCCAGGTTGCAGAAAAAAAAAAAATCAATTTTCACCTGGAAAATGCTAAACTCCCTTTTGCCTTTTGATGATGTTTTAATTAAATGTGGTTTTAGCTTAGCTTCTAAATGCCCAGCATGTAACCAAGCTGATTCTCTTGAACATTTTTTCATTTCATGTCACCCGGCTCAAACAATATGGAGTGATATTGCTGTTATTATGAGACATAACTTACATACCTTAGACAAATTAACTGATAGATTCTTTGCATACTGGAAAAGCAATGACCTTCCTAAAGTGCATAGAGTTATTTGTAGATTGCTGCCCTCTTTAATTTGTTGGTCTCTATGGAAAGCCAGAAATGCATTCTATTTTGATAACAAAAAATTTTCAACAGTACATATCTGTAAAGAAGTAAGAGAGCTAATCTTTCTATCCTTTTTAGCTAAGCCTTGTTGCTCAAACAAACACCCTAATATGAGCCTTCCCATCTCTTCACTGATCCCACCCCTCAGACCACCTCCAAAACCTTCCACCTCTATTGTTTGCTGGGAAAGGCCAGAACCTAATGCTATAAAAGTCAATGTGGATGCTTCCTGGTCTTCTACTAACTCAACACTTGTCCCTATAGCCAGAGACAATAACGGAAATCCATGCCTAATCAAGTCCACAAACACCTCTGCCAAATCATCACTTGAAGCTGAAATGAAAGCCGTCCTATTTGCTTGTCACACTTTTCCATCTCTGGATTGCAATTTCATAATTGAATCAGACTCACTGCTTGTAGTGAATATGATTAACAATCCAAATAGAGCTAAATGGTCCCTCTATACGCTAGCTTTCCAAGTTCACTCCTTATTAAAAGATGCCACCCTCAAACGTGTTTTTAGAGAGTGCAACTCTGTTGCTGATGCAATTGCTAAACACAAATTCACGCACCTTGTGGATTTCAGCTTGAACCTTTCTAACATCCCTGCAAACATCAGAGGCCTTATTAATCTAGATTGGGATCATACCCCCTACATTAGAACTCAGATGCATGCTACTAAGGACGATCGATACTGCTGATTTATGTTTTCCTCTTTCTTTTTATACTTTGTCTCAGGAACCACTGCAGTTTCTTCACAACTATGATGAAAATATGGCATGGAATGCAATGTTCCAGTTCTCCAGTTCCTCTTGCTGATTTAAGCAAAAGGTTGTCCGATTGCATTACTTCTCACACAGTATCATCCATCAGACTACCTTTCTTGGATTGTATGTCTATTTTGAAATGGCAGAATGGTAGTTGGCTGGTCAAAGGAAGGAATTAACACATGGGGTGGAGATTACTTCATTTGGAAACGCAACTACTAAATCTACTCATTATCACATATGTAATTTTAACTACAAACTATAGGCTCTAGATGCTAGCTATTCTTTTGGAGGCAACGAGGTTGCCTCAGTAGAAAGTCTGCAAAAATGTCTCTCTGTAACTAACTATTCTTTTCATAGGTTTGGGGATCCTTATATATAATCTCCCACCCTAGGGTGTTTTTAACAAAAAAAAAGCTTCAAATTGTGTTAAATTTAATATTCTAGTGAACTATTTCGGCTAGTAACTATCCTCAATACATTATATAGGAACTTATTGTTGTTCCTATCTGTGTTGATGGAGATATATTTCCATCAAAAGATTATGTGGGAATGAGAACAACGTAACCTTAAGGACGGAAACTTTTCTCATAACTACTAAAAACTTTTCTCTCTACTTTTTCTCTCCCTTCTCCCAACACACCAAACCCTAATTTCCAAACCCGGGGGGGGCCGCCGGCGCTGAAAATAACCAAATCCCAACGGTTCCCCGCCCCAATCCCACCTCCCAACACCCCTACCCCCAGTACCAAGCTTCCCACCGGAGACCTACCTCAACCCAAAGTCTTCCACCAGTTTCAATCCGAAGAGCCAAACTTCATCGGAGCCAATATGGAGTATTCATCGGCACCTGAAAAATCACAAGGTGACGACCAGCGGAAGACGGGTTCAAAGTGGTTGTGACAGCTCTAAGACGGAAAAGGCGACGGTTGTGACAACTCGAAAACTGAGAAGGCGTACTCCGGAGGACCAACACTCGACGGCCATTCTCCAGATCTGGGGTTTCTAAGACCGAAAATGCCGTTCTCTAGCGATAGCGTCTACCGACAACAGCTTTCTCCGGCGACGACCAAGAGAAGGCGACGGTAACGATTTTCCAATTTAGGTGGAGAGTTCCCCTTTTCCCATTTTTTTCTCTCTGCATACTACCAGTGGGAACGAGTGTTCCGAGTTCGACTCAGTGGGTTTTCGAGTTTTCGATTTTGACTCAGCGGGAATGAGTAATTATCGCTGCACTCCGAGTTTGACCTTCCGAGTTCGACTCGGATAAACCATTTTATATCTCTAGCGAAATCATGGCTACAGGGGGGGGGGGGTACTTCTCCATTTTTTAATTTGATTTTTCTACTTTTATTTTGATTTTCAGGTGGGAGGCTTATTTTAAATTTTGTTTCAATTTTATAACTATGGGGTATGAACTTAAACTGGGTCATTTTTCTTTTGATATTCTTGGCTTCTGATTTGTTTCATATGTCGGTAAGGAGAAATCCAAACCAGAGTAGTTTAAGTACTTACTTTTGGCGAGTCCGTACATAGCTAATGAAATAGATTTGTAGACCGTACGAGTTGGAAATCTTTGATTTTTCTGCTTGGTTCGTGTTGGATAAACTTTCAAATGTCTAAAATATAGTGAAAATGATCCGAAAAACCTCTTACTTGCTCAGAGTGGAGACTACATAATGTTAATGAGGTTGACCGGAAAGCGATCACTATATTAAGATGTTGGTCCAATATTGTGCACCAGCTTGCAGCCAACTAGTTCGAGCCGAATTAGTTGGAAATGCCGTTGGTTCTGGACATATTTCTCTCATTTACCCCATTTTTTAGTCTTATTTCAGAGCCCTTCTCATTGTCACATATGCTTTTGCTCAGTATTGTAATATTCATTATGGCTTATATGTATATCTCTCATTATATCATTGAGACTTTAGATTATAAATGTAATATTTACCTAGCGTCTCACTGTAAATGGGTTAATCCCATATCATATGTTGTAATGGCACTTTGTGCAAATTTGAGTTTAATATAAAAGGGAGGGGAATCCTATAAACCCTCATCCGAGTGACGTTTCTAACAAAAAAAAACAAAAACAAAAACAAAACGTAACCTTAAGGAGATACTGCATTTTCATCAAAAGACGAGTGGCTGGAGGCCAAAAAAGTCTTATAATTTCAACCAGAAGCTTCATGCGCATTTTTTAAAGTCATTTCTACTAAATTTGAACTTGAGTCTCAACTATACATGGTTCCAATTGGGACCTGGATTCAAAACATAGTCTAAATTTCTGTAAAACATTTCATTGAAAACTATTGCAGGAGTTAGAAAGAGGATATTTCCTTTGTGAGAGAACTTTCTTTTGATGAATTAGTTTGTTGAGTCAAGGTCGTAATTCAAGATCAAATGACCTGGTTAATCATGCATTTGATGCTGCTTTTAAGACACTTCTACTGGTAGGTTTCCTATGTAGCATGCCTTAGTTTAAACTATTTTGGTTCAGAATTGGTCTAACTTAAATCTCTTTTCTATCAACCTTCCTTCATGGACACTTGGTTTGCATTCATGGGGGAATCTTAGTTCTCATGTATAGAATATGATGTCTACGATATATCTCACTGCCAATAAAAAATAGTTTTTCAGATTTTTAGATGTTATTTCTATTTAGTTGGTGACTTAGTGAGGGATATATATTCTTAGTTAGTTTTCGCTTGATTTACTATTTCTAAATTAATGTTACACTCAGTGCTATGATCCTATTCCTATCAGTGTCATAGTGTTACGTCCCTAATTATTCCACGGTATTTTCTTGAGTAATAGTCTGTTTAGGGGTGTAAAGATGCTAACGTTGTGGGAGCTGGTCAGTGAAGCCATGGTCCGGGACCAATAGTTTGAGGCATGGCTTGGAAGGCAGCCTCGGTACGCCTAGTTTTGGCGTTGAGCGCTTACAATTAAGGTGAAGGCCAACCTTGGGAAGTCGGGTTGGTCCAGACAGCTTCCAGACATGCTTACATGTCCCATTGGTTAAGATACACGATGGTTCAAAGAGTTGGCTAAGGTCAGGCTCACAAGTTGTAGATTACGCTACCCAAAAGATGCGCTGCGAAGAGGGACGATGGTTAGCTGTGACCGCCGGTTAAGTCAGAATCCGCAAAGAGGCACAACGGTTTGGTGTGGCTTCTGGTTAAGTTAGAAACCGCAAAGAGGCATGACAGTTAGGTGTGACCGCCGATTAAGTCTATAGCTGCCTTATGAGCCTTGTTCCCTTTTAGACGGTTAATGGTGTTAACTGTCATGGGTAACTTTGTCTATAAATACTCCCGGCTAGAGCAAAGACCCTAAGGAGTTTTGGTGGTGTGTTTTTCCAATCGAAGATAGTTCCTTTGATATATAAAACAAGGGATGGGCCGGGCTTGTAAAACGCGTGCCTTTTGTAAGTGTGTTTTTCCAATCGAAAATAGTTCCTTTGATAAATAAAACAAGGGATAGGCCGGGCTCGTAAAACGTGTGTCTTTTGTAAGCTAGTAATGTGTCCAAAACATCGTGTTCGTTGGTAATCAGAACATCAAGTTTAAATCTTCAGAAAAAGGTCTAACAAGTTTGGTATCACAACCTAGGTTCGACTCTAACGACGAAGCAACGTGAACTTTGGAAGCGGAAACGATGTCTCACTCAGGTAAACCGATTAAGGCCTTGACAAAGGATTCTGAGGACCTTGGACCCTTTACCGGTTTCCATGAAGGATTGGGACGAACGATTTACGTCCATGGAGAAGAAAGTTGCTGAGATTCCCAGTTCCTCCTCGATGGGATCGTGCCTAGTGGAACTTGAGACCCTACGCCTAGGTGTGGAGAATCTAAAACTCCACATCTTAGGAAAGGGTGCTCAGGAGGAGAAACCTGAAGATGGACCTTTTTCAGCCGAACTGGTGGCGGGAATCAAGATTCTGAAATGGGTCATTGCCAATGGCTAAATTGTTGGTCTTGGCCCCGAATGAATATATGTGTTCAAGGTTCTTGAGCCAAAAACTTTCAATGGGACCGGAAGCTCCAAGGAAGTCTATTAACTTTCTCTTTGACGTTGAGAACTATTTTAGGACCACTTAGATATCAGTGGGGCAACAAATCAGCGTGACCAGTATTTATCTGGCAGGGGATGCTAAAATCTGGGAGAGGACCATGCGTTCAGATGGAACGACTACCCCAATAACTAAGTGGGATGGTTTAAAAGCGGCACTAAAGGCCCAATTCATGCCAGCTAACGCAACGTGGGTTTCCCGGGAAGCAAATGAGTTTCGTGCGTGATTGTGTGATGACACGTCAGACATGACCGACTTACAAGATTGGGCCAAGTCTGAATTACATGAAGCCCAAGCTGTTGCACTCGCATAAAAATTGTGGACATTAGGCGACTATGAAGGGAAAGACGACAAGAAAAAAAGGTTTGGAAGTCCAACAAATCAGACTCCAAGAAGGAGAACCTTGGAGATGAAGGCTCCAAAGAAGAAAGGAAGATGAACGAGGGCTGCTACAAGTGTTGCAGCCTTTTCTTCGCTAGACTTCCCGCAGAAAGAGGGAAGGGCGAATGCAACAATGGAAAGTGTGCCAAGCGAAACCAAGGACATACCATCAAGGGTAAATCCCATACAATTGTTGAACATTATTGGTATGTCTGGCCCTTCCTTTGAAATGATTTAATGTTCATTTTAGGCAAAATTACTGGAAATGAGGTATGCGCTATGATTGATACTGGTGCAACACAAAGTTTCATTGTTGAAAGGATTGCTCTGGATTTGAATTTTCATGTTATGTATCATAATAGATAAATAAAGGCCCTGAATACACAACCTGAGAAGGTATTAGGCCGGGTTGACGTTAAATTATGTTTAGGTGCATGGTTCGGCGTAACAAGCATCATTTTTGTATGATGATTTGATGTCTTTGAAATAATCCCAGGCAAGGATTTCATGTGTATTAATAAGGCATACCCGATCCCACATTTAAGTTGATTAATGATCATGGATGAAATGTGTCTGACCTCTGTTCATTGTTACTCAAGAGAACAAACCCAAGAAAGAAGAAAAAGAAAGGCCACTGGACTGTTAACGACACTTCAATTGAGTCGATGAGCCTTACGATGTTAGTTGAGATCAAGCCTGATGTTTTTTAGGATGTCTCACTGGTAATCACAAATTTACTTGATGATTTTGCAGATTTGATGCCGGCTGAAATTCCAAAGAAGTTGCAGCCCCAAAGGGCCACAAACTATAAGATCGAACTGATCCCAAGAGCAAGACCCCTAACCTAAGCACCATACAGCATGTCTCATGTGAAATTGGTGGAGCTCCTAAGGCAGTTGGACGAATTGCTAGACAGAGGATTGCTGCAATCATCAAAAGCCCCGTAAGGTGCACCAACACTATTTCAAGAGAAGGCGGATGGATCCCTCTGATTCTGTGTAGATTACTAGGCGTTGAACAAGATGACGGTGAAGAATATATATCCAGTCCCTTACACCTACGATATCTTTGATAGGTTGGTAAAAAGACACTTCCACACTAGGATAAACATGCTGGGTGGTTATTGGCATGTTAGGCTAGCAGAAAGGGAAAAGACCACAACAGTTACTTGATACAGGTTGTATGAATTTCCGGTGATGCCCTTTGGGCTTACAAATGCACCAGTGACCTTTTCTAATTTGATGAACGATGTACTTTACAAGTATCTAGACAAATTTTGTTGTGGTGTAATTGGATGGCATTGTTATTTATTCTGAGTAATTTGAGGAGCATGTTGAGCACTTAAGAAATGTGTTCAACAAGCTAATGGAAAATGATCTATACGTCAAGGAAGAAAAGTGTGAGTTCTGGACCCAAGAGATCACTTTTCTAGGACATGTCCTCATCGGATGTAAAATCGGAATGGATAAAAAGAAAGTGGCAGTCGTGATAGATTGATCGTCTCCAACTAGAGTACCATGATTAAGATTACTTATAGGCTTGTCAAATTATTATCGCAGGTTTATTAAGGGTTACTCAAAGCTGGTAAGCCCTTTGATAGATTTGCTGAAGAAGGATGCTCCTTGGCTTTGGAGTGAAGAACGCACTGCAATGTTTGATGCCTTGAAGTTGCTGTAGCGACTGAACCGATGTTATGATTTCCAAATTTTAGTAAGCCTTTGAAGTGCACACAAATGCTTTTTGTAAAGTCAAAGAGATTTGCATTGACTAATTAGTTGGCAGTATTTGTGAACATATAAGGAAACGAAAAACTTTCAATGTTGGAACACTTGACAGGAGTATATTTACGCCGATAGTTTTCGTGAAAAAGAAGACAGAATATTATGGTATTTGTGACTTATGAAAATTGTTATATTCTGTTATATAGTAGGCGTATGAAGCATAGTTAATTTATGAAAAATCCCTAAATATATGGAGTTGATATTTACGAATATATGGGATATATTATGATAAGGAAAATCCCTTTATTTATGGGATTTGGATATGCTTCAAGAAGCAGATTTGGAATAGGAATATTGTGGAGATAATCAAGGAGTATTCCAATCTGTTCGTGGATATAAATTGGGACCAACACGGCTGCATACTCACAGATTTAATAGAGCAAAAATCTGCACACAGATTTTTGAGACTTTCGAGTTGTGCTAAGAGCCAGTTTCATATGTTCCAACATACTGACCTGCTGCACAAAGTTCAGAATCATAAACCTTAATTCCTCGGGAGGAGGAGATCCAGTGTCGACGGAGTTCGAGATCAGAGGGAGTCTGATCAAGGCGGATCGGTAGCTAGGAGAGCTAGTAGAATTCACGCGTTATAGTTAGTAAAGATAAGTATTTTGTAAACTGCACTCTGTACTGTATCTTTCTAATTGGTGGATTCATTCTGAAATGGGTCAGGCCCCGCAGATGTAGGTGGATTACACTGAACTGCGTAACCAAGTCGTGCGTTCTTTATGCTTTACTTTATTATGCACTTGGTTAAATTAGTCATGTTGGAACATACTAGTAAGGACTAGAAAAATTGGTAAAACCAAATTTCATTTGGTATCAGAGCTTGGTCACTTATCATTCCCTTGGTTGTGTCAAGGAAAGTGAGATCCGGTTTTACCATGACGACAAGAGAAGGAGCTCCAGTCTCTAGACCACCCCTGCTAGAAGGCAACAACTACAACTATTGGAAGGAACGCATGAGAGTCTTCATAAATTCACTGGATGAACTTGCATGGTTCTATGTTGAGAATGAATGGAATCACCCTACAAAAGATGCTGATACAAGTTCTAAGGCAGTAGAATGAGAGTCAAGTCAAAGGGAGCAGAAACTCAAAGACAAAGCTAGATGGACTCCAGATGACCTCAAAGAATCTCTGGCGAATTCAAAGGCATTCAATGCAATCTTCACTGCAGTTGATGAAAATCAGTTCAAACTTATCTCTACATGTTATCAAGCGAAGAAAGCATGGGATATTCTACAAACTGTTCACGAAGGAACCAGTCGAGTTTGTGAATCTAAACTACAGATGCTGGCTACTAAGTTCAAGGAACTCAAAATGGAGGAGGATGACACTATTGCTATATTCAACGGAAAACTCAGGGACATCTCCAACATGGTATATCAACTTGGAAAGGTTTACAAAGAAACAAAGTTAGTGAAAAAAACCTTGAGATCACTTCCCAAGAGATTTGCAATGAAAGTAGCAGCAATAGAGGAAGCAAGAGACGTAGCCACCATGAGCCTAGATGAACTAATGGGTTCATTATAGACATATGAGATGACATTCCAACAAGCTACAAAAAGGGTCTCTAAGGAATTGGCGTTAAAAATGTGTTCATTAAAGGACAATCACGAGTCTGACAGTGATGATGAGATTGAAAAACTTGCACTTATCACGAAGAATTTCTCAAGAATGCTAAAGAAGGTGGTCAACAAGAAATTCCAGGAAAGGTTTGGCGGAAATAGACAAAGACAACAAGACTCGGGCAATAATCGTGGAATGAGGTTTGAACAAGGAAATCAGTAGTTCGTGAGAAATCAAAACAATGAACCAAAACAGTCTGGACGAATCCAATGCAGAGAATGTGAAGGGTATGGTCATATTCAGGCTGAATGTGCTAACACCCATAAGAAACAAGGAAAATCATATGTCACCTCTTGGAGTGAAGATGAAGAATATGAGAAGGACGAAGAGGAACTTACCAGTAACTATGTAGCATTTGGAGCAAAGGTTCATGAAACATTGGAGGATGAATGTTCCAACACACTGAACAAAGGTAAAGTTGTATGTTCCAACATAGATCTGGATGATGCACACAGCAATGAAGATGATGATCTCTCTGTAAGTGATGAAGAAATCGACAGTACCTATGAAAAAATGTATGCTATGTGGGTCCAAGTAGCCGACACAAACAAAGAGCTGAACGAAGAAAAAAGGAAGTTAATGGAAAGTGAAAGAGAATTACGATTCACGATTGCAGAACTTGAAAAGATTAATGAAGAACTGAATGAAAAACTGACAGCAGCAGTCAAAAGGGCCGAGATGTCTGAAGCAACGATTTCTAAATTAAATTCCAGAAAGGCAAAGCTTGATGATATTCTGGATATGGGAAGAAACTTTGGTGATCGACACGGGATTGGATGTGGGAATGTACACAAGACCGAATCACATAAAAATTCAGTAACCCTTAAGACTAAGATTCGAGAAGTGAAACGGAAGTTTGGTATGCCTTATCAAAGAAAGCCACTCATTTGTAGATACTGTACTTATCAAGGACATTCTGAAAAGCAGTGCAGAAGACTGATCAGAGACCAAATGACAGGACGACAACCTCCGACATGTTCCAACGTAGGCAATATCCAGAAAGTAAAATCGATCAGAAAGGCATGGATTGTTAAACGATCTAGCACGTGTCTAGTGGCACACACTTCTCTCACAGCTTATTCCAGAGATTCGTGGTACTTTGATAGTGGCTGTTCTCGCCACATGACTGGCACTCTAGAATATCTCACGAATCTTACTCCATATGATGGAGGATATGTAACCTTTGGTGATGGAAAGAAAATCAGAGTAATTGGGAAAGGCGAATTGAGAATTGAAGGTTTTCCAGTATTCACAAGTGTATTATTTGTTGAAGATCTAAAGGCAAACTTGTTAAGTATAAGCCAGCTGTGTGACGACAATATGGTAGTAGAATTTCAGAAGGACAAATGTATATAGTGAAGCATGGAGAAAACAAGGTTCTTTCAGGGATAAGATCATTAGACAATTGCTATCTGCTAGAAAAAGGAGTACGGTGTATGATTTCGAAGCAAGATGAAGGCGTTCTGTGGCACAGGAAGCTCAGTCACATCAATTATAAAACACTGGTGAAAATTGCAAATGTGAAAGCTGTACGAGGAATGCCTACCTTAACCAGCAAGGAAGGAATTGTATGTGGACCATGTCAACAAGGTAAACAAATTCGATCTCCTCACTCTTAAGTTCAGTTTATTACTACATCTAGAAATCTGGAATTATTGCATATGGATTTGATGGGTCTGGTCAATACGCCTAGTATAGGTGGAAAGAAATATATCTTTGTATGTGTTGATGATTTCTCCAGATTTACATGGGTAGCTTTTTTGAAAGAAAAATCTGATACGTTAGAAGTATTTAGAAGCCTAGTAGTGAAGTTACAAACTGAAAAGGGGAGTCCAATTGGGAAGATAATTCGAATTCGAAGTGATCATGGTAGAGAATTTGAGAATGCACAATTCAGTTACTTTTTTTTATGAGCTTGGAATCAACCATGAATTTTTGGCACCCATCACCCCACAGCACAATGGTATTGTAGAACGTAAGAACAGAACCTTGCAGGAGATGGCTCGCGTTATGTTGGTTGAGAAAGATATTCACAAGAAATGGTGGGCAGAAGCGGTCAATACAGCATGTTATACAATCAATCGAGTATACTTTCGACCATTCACCAGCAAGACATCATACGAGATTTGGAAGGGCAGGAAACCAAATGTTTCATATTTTCATGTGTTCGGAAGCAAATGCTACATTCTCAGAGATAGAGAACAGTTGGCAAAATTTGACAATCGGAGTGATACAGGAATTTTTCTCGGGTATTCTATCAACAGCCGTGCTTATAGAGTGTTTAATCATCGAACCAACACTCTCATGGAATCCATAAATGTTATTGTGGATGATTCAGAGAAGGAACAACAACCAGAAGGTGTAGAAGAAGAACCCAGCAACACTCATGTTCCAACACAGCATCAAAAATCTGACAAGGCAGATCCATCAGTCGAATCTGAACTTCACCAACGTGTTGGAACAACTGAGCAGAGTAGTCATAACCCTGCCGAAGATGACCATGTTGGAACATTGCCCCTCGCTACTGAACCCCATGTTCCAACACAGGACCAACCGGAATCCACCATGAGAAGTACTCGATCGATTCCTCGAGTGGATTATCGTAGGCTAGCTGGACTGCACTATTTTGTGTCTCTCATTGAACCTACGAACTACAAAGAAGCCTTGCTAGATGAGTATTGGATTGCTGCTATGCAAGAAGAACTGGGTCAATTTGCATGGAACGATGTGTGGTACCTTACTTCTCGCCCCAAAGGCATTAATGTCATTGGTACGAAGTGGATTTTCAAAAATAAATCTGATGCTGATGGCCAGGTTACTCGAAATCAGGCCAGATTAGTAGCTCAAGGATACACATAAGTGGAAGGAGTTGACTTTGATGAGACATTTACACCAGTTTCCAGGTTAGAGTCCATTCGAATTTTACTTGCTATTGCCTGCTCTATGAATTTTATGATGTATCAAATGGATATCAAAAGTGTGTTTCTAAATGGAGTGGTGAATGAAGAGGTATATGTTGAACAACCAAAAGGATTTGAGGATCCTCATTATCCACATCATGTGTATCGTCTCAAGAAGGCTCTATACGGTCTAAAACAAGCACCCAGAGCATGGTATGAACGACTTACTAACTTTCTTCTAAAGAAAGGTTATCGTCGAGGGGGAGTAGATCGCACTTTATTTGTGCTCGAAAAGGCTTCAAAATTTTTGATTGCTCAAATTTATGTTGATGATATTGTATTTGGCTCTACTTCATCCTCTATGGTACATGATTTTGTCACCATTATGCAATCCGAATTTGAGATGAGCATGGTTGGAGAACCCACATACTTTCTGGGATTGCAAGTCAAGCAAGGAAGGAGTGGTTTGTTCATCAATCAGAGTAAGTATGCTTTAAATCTAGTGCAGAGGTTAAGCCTAAGCAATGCTCGAGCTATTAGAACTCCTATGGGTGTTTCTGAAAAACTCGTAAAAGATGAGAAAGGAGTTTCAGTTGATCAGAAATTATACAGAGGCATGATTGGAAGCTTACTATATTTAACTGCTAGTAGACCCAATATATGCTTTAGTGTTGGGATTTGTGTAAGATTTCAGACTGATCTAAAGGAGTCTCATCTCACTGCAGTCAAACGAGTTATTCGATATGTAAGTGGGACTTCTGAATATGGTGTCTGGTACTCTAAGAGTCAAGATTCTGAATTGATTGGGTATAGTGATTCTGATTGGGCTGGCAATGCTGATGATCGAAAAAGTACCACGGGTGGATGTTTCTTTATTGGTACGAATTTGGTGTCTTGGTATAGTAAGAAACAAAATTCGATTTCCTTATCCACTGCAGAAGCTGAGTATCTTGCAGCAGAAAGCTGTTGTGCACAATTGTTGTGGATGAAACAAATGTTTAAAGATTATGGAATTCATCAAGGTCCTTTGAAGATTTTATGTGACAACACAAGTGCTATTGATATATCGAAAAATCCAGTTCAACACTCGAGAACCAAACATATTGATATAAGGCACACTTTATTAGAGATCTGGTTGAAAGGAAGGAAGTGGATGTAGTCTATGTTCCAACACATGAACAATTTGCTAATATTTTTACCAAGCCGTTGGATTCTGCTACCTTTGAAAACCTTCGACAACACTTAGGTGTTTGTCAAATTTAAGGTAATTCTTACATATCTTTTTACTGTAAATATTCTGCTTATTTTTGTTTAGAAAATTGAAAAAGAACAAAAAAATTAGAAAGAATGAAAATGTACAAAAATAGAAGATGGTTTGTATGGTATGTTGGAAGTTAATTCTGGTGTGACATCTCAAGTTGACAAGATGAGAAAGTATCATCATTATAAGCTTTGGAAATCTAAAAAGTGCTTCGCGGGAAAAGAGGTGAAAAGTTGAAGATTTAAAGTTGGATTCAAAATTGCCTAAAATCCTTTCGTATCCCTCTACAATCGGCAACTTTCTCATTCACTTAGGCATTCTTTGAATCTTTGCCGAAAAAATTCTCTCCATGATCCTTCTCCACAGCAAATTCGTGCTAGAGAATGACAATCCCAAACTCTCCCACACGAGAAGAAGAGCTTCCAAAAATTTCTCAACCCTCAGAAGTCATGGAAGAGGAACAGATGACGGACAATGTGGAGTCAAAACTGTCTGACGCAGACAAACACTGTGCAGAAGAAGTTGAGGCCGAACTCTTGCCTGAAGAGAATGGCAAGGCAGAGGTGACTGATGATGGTGTGAAGAATGCAGAGACTTTGGATTCAGGTGACAATGGCGACATTCAGGAGGAACACCCTAGTGCCAAAAGAAATGGTCGATATGGCAAGGTAACTGGCCCTGATCCCCCTCCTTTAAAAATTATGGGTATGGAGTTTAAGACGACTGATGAGATCTTTGAATGGTTAGAAGCTAATAGATACTCTGTAGACTTAACCAAAATTAGGAGTATAAGAAGAGATATAGAGTTTCTGCATGTTAAAGTTGAAGAAATTGTGACTGGGGACATTGAGAAGGTTTGGGATATTCAGAACTGGAATGTAAGATATCTGAGGGGGATGTATGGTAGGATCAGGGGAAAGGGAAAGGATAAATTTCATATTTTCTGTCGCATGTCCCAGCCAAGCTATGTATTTTTGAGTGAAATCAATGAGGAGGAAGCTGCCGGTATGGTAGGAAGGAAGTTTGTTAAGCATTCAAACAGGTTGCAGGTTGGTTTCTTTGATCCTCATGCTGCTCAGAGGATGGAAGATCTTAGGAGGCCAGTTCTAATTGAGTTATCAGATAGTGATGAAGATGAAAATCACATGGAGGTGGATTCTGATGCTGATTTTGGAGGTGAAGACCAGATTGAGAAACCTGAAGAAGATATGACTGACCCGAAGGACTTGGATCAAGATGAGATGTTTGAAAGAGAATATGAGAAGGAGAATGAAGCTGGAGGTTCAGAGAGTGTTCCAACACAGGAAATTCTTGATTTGGCATACTTAAGTGATGAAGTCCTTGATGAGTTTTATCAGATAGCTAAAGGCAAGAGGAAGGCTGCTGATGCCAAGGTATCCTCACAAGCAAAGAAGAGCAAGAAAAAGCAGGAATGCAAGGAGAAGAAGATACTTCCTCCCATCTTTGTAAGTAAGGCTAAGTCATTTTCTTATTTCGATTCAAAAGGAGAGGAGATGGGAGAGTTTTTTTCTGAAAGGAATTTACTCCGGAGAGACCAATGTATCTAGAGGCATACAAGAAGAGTGGATTTTCAGAATTTCTAAGAATAGTGGGCATGACAAAGGCAGCCACAGTACAACTGCAGTACAATCGGCAGATTGTAATTGAGGTATACTCTAACCTCATGACTGGAAATCTGGAGACTGATTCCCCTTGGTATGGAAGAGTCTATGTGAGGGGAAAGATAATTGACTTTTCTGCAGCTATAATTAACAAAAATTTTGGTCTTGAGACACCAGAAATATATGGAGTTTTTCCTGAAGATTTGGGAGTTTCTGATGATCAGATTTTAGCTACTATCTCTGGTGGGTATAAGGTTGAATAACCAGCAACGGGGTATTCACAAGCATCTTGCTTGTCCTCAAGATTTTTTGGTTTATATCAGATTGTTGTTAATTGTTGGATGCCTTCAACAAACACCACTGCATTGACAAGAGAGATGGCCAGATTGCTGTACTGTGTTGGAACACAGAAGCCTGTCAACCTTGGGTTATTCATTCAGCAAAATTTGGTTAGACAAGCTACTGCTCCCAAGTTCAATGATGCAATCATCTATCCTGCACTGATTTCTGCACTAGCCAAGAGTGCCAAAGTGAAAGGAAAGGCAACTGATGTTGTGGTTGACACAGAATTCTTGAGGCCAAACAAGAAGACTTTTGGTTTAAGGCACATTCATGATCTACCGTGGAAATAAGAAGGTTCTACATCAGCTGAAGCAGAAAAGAAGGGCAAGTTACTGTCTCTGAATGCAAGATTGGGAGCCATTGCTATTCAAGTGGCAGCGCTGGAGGCAGAGAAGGTCATTCTGGAGGCAGAGAAGGCCATTCTGGAGGTAGAGAAAGCTAAATTGAAAGCTTAAATTCAGGGGGAGTCTCAGGATGCTTGGTTATTGCCTCTGGCATATGTTCTTTTTGTCTTTGGCATCTGTGTGATCCCAGGGGGAGAAATTCTGGATAATATTCATTTTGTTATGTTGTAATCTGATTTTTGGGAATTCTGGAATATTTGGTATTCATGTCTTGTGGTAATTCTGGAATTATGATATTAATGTGTTTTCAGATTAATGTGTGATTCCAACATAGGTGAAGATCTGGAAGACCTATGTGTGCTAAGTTTTTTCGTTGTTATATTCATGATCAAAATGGCATAGGTTCACAAAATGCCAAAGGGGGAGATTGTAAAGTCAGAGAGATTTGCATTGACTAATTAGTTGGCAGTATTTGTGAACATATAAGGAAACGAAAAACTTTCTATGTCGGAACACTCGACAAGAGTATATTTACGCCGATGATTTTCGTGAAAAAGAAGACAGAATATTATGGTATTTGTGACTTATGGAAATTGTTATATTCTGTTATATAGTAGGCGTATGAAGCATAGTTAATTTATGGAAAATCCCTAAATATATGGAGTTGATATTTGCGAATATATGGGATATATTATGATAAGGAAAATCCCTTTATTTATGGGATTTGGATATGCTTCAAGAAGCATATTTGGAATAGGAATATTGTGGAGATAATCAAGGAGTATTCCAATCTGTTCGTGGATATAAATTGGGACCAACACGGCTGCATACTCACGTATTTAATAGAGCAAAAATCTGCACACAGATTTTTGAGACTTTCGAGTTGTGCTAAGAGCCAGTTTCATATGTTCCAACATACTGACCTGCTGCACAAAGTTTAGAATCATAAACCTTAATTCCTCGGGAGGAGGAGATCCAGTGTCGACGGAGTTCGAGATCAGAGGGAGTCTGATCAAGGCGGATCGGTAGCTAGGGGAGCTAGCAGAATTCACGCGTTATAGTTAGTAAAGATAAGTATTTTGTAAACTGCACTCTGTACTGTATCTTTCTAATTGGTGGATTCATTCTGAACTGGGCCAGGCCCCGCAGATGTAGGTGGATTACACCGAACTGCGTAACCAAGTCGTACGTTCTTTATGCTTTACTTTATTATGCACTTGGTTAAATTAGTCATGTTGAAACATACTAGTAAGGACTAGAAAAATTGGTAAAAACAAATTTCACTTTTGATCGTGCAATTGAAGGATTGTTGGTGCAAGGTGGGCACCCAATTGCTTATGAAAGTATGAAGTTGAAGGATCATAACACGGGATATAGCACTCATGAGAAAGAAATTACGGCAGTGGTGCATTGCCTTGAAATCTAGAAGCACTACTTGCTAGGAACATTGTTTGTGGTAGTAACAAACAATGTGACTAAACAATTTCAAGACTCAGAAGAAGTTGACCCCAAAGCAGGCCAAATGGTTGGAGTTCTTAACCGAGTTCAATTTCGATTGGATTCACAAACCAGGGAAGGAAAGTGAGGTTGCAGATACCTTAAGTCAGAAGCACATGGGGGAATATGTTGCTGCCATCTCCACGGTTACATATTTCATGGATATAATCCAGTAAGGGTCTAAGCAAAATCTGATTTATCTGAAGCTGAAAGCCCAGGTTGGGGAGGGCACGGTACGTAGACACTGGATGGAAGATGATTTGTTGTTTGCCAAGGGCCACCGGGCATATATGCCCAGCATCGGCCGTTTGCGAAGGATATTTCCAAATGAAACCCACAATCCAAAATTGGGTGGTCACCCAGGAGTGGAGAAAATGTTTTCCTTGCTTTCAAGAACTTATTTATGGCCAAAGATGGAACATGACGTTGAAGCTTACGTCAGAATGTATCTTGTGTGTCATTTGGACAAACACGGGAGGAAGAAGGAAGTATGATTGTTGCAACCTTTTCCAATGCCTGACTATTTATAGAAATTAGTTTCGGTGTACTTCATCACATGTATGCCTAAAGTTGATGGTTTAGCGTTTATTCTTGAGGTGGTAGATCAATTCTCTGAGTACGCTGTATTTATAGGGGCACCTAAGCAGTGTCCAACTAATAAAACGACAGACTTGTTTTTGAAGTATGTTGTGAACTACTTTGCATTACCCAAGGAAATTGTAAGTGATAGGGATTCAAGGTTCATGGGTAGATTTTGAACCACGTATTTAACTCAATGGGTTCAGAATTGAAATTTTCAACGGCTAATAATCCCCAGGCAGACGGACAAACTGGGAGGATGAATGCGTTACTGGAAGAATATTTGATGCATTATGTGACTTCCAGTTAGAAACATTGGTCCGAGTTGCTGGATGTCACTCAATTATGTTATAATTGCATTGGTTGTCGGCCACTGCGCTGAGTCCGTTTGAGTTAGCTACCAGATAACAACCTTTACCACCAAATGAGATTGCAATCCAAAGAATGGGTGGAAAATGTCCCGCATCATACATGTTTGCCAGGTTTAAGCAAAAGCTAATTGATGAAGCCCAAGATAGTCCATTGCTTGCTCGAAAATGGATGAAGAAATATGCCGACAAGAATAGGCAGGATTTGGAGTTTTAGGTTGGTGACCTAGTTATGTTGAAGATAGCTCCTCAAATTCGGAAGCACATCTGTAGAAAAATGGTGCACAGGGGTTTAGTGTCCAAGTTTGATGGCCTCTTTGAAGTCTTTGAGCGGGTTGGAAACATTGTTTACGAACTAAAACTTTCAGATCGATTGAAGGTACATCCTACATTTTATGTTATTGAAGGGGACCCTGAAAGAGTTCAAGTAAAGAGAGCTCTTCCGGTTGTAAGAACTCAAGATAAAAAAGAGGTGGGAACTATCTTGGACCATGAAACATCAGGTGCAAGTAAGAAGAATCGGGGGACTAAGTTCTTAGTTCATTGCAGGGATAAAGATCCGGTGGATGCATGATGGATCTTTGAGAGAGACTTGTAGCAATTCGAAGATGAGATTTCTGAATACATGGATGGGCAGCGGAAGTTTCCAAGGACGGCAACCACTTAGGTGGGGGTGGTATGTTAAATGCATGATTTTCCCATAATTAGTCGGGCTATATGTTCTTGAGCAATAGTCTAGCGAAGCTGTAAAGATGCTAACCTTGTGGAAGCTTATCGGTGAAGCCATGGTTTGGGACCAATGGTTTGAGGCATGGCTTGGAAGGCAGCCTTGGCCTCTCGGTTGAGAGTTCTTTGATGAGGAAGGAAACAGCTCAGTGCGGCTAGTTTTAGCTCTAGGCTCCTACAGTTAAGGTGAAGGCCAACCTCGAGAAGGCGGGTTAATCCATACAACTTCTTGACACGGTTACCTATCCCATTAGTCAAGAGACACGACGCTTCAAAGAGTCGACTAAGGTCATCCATGCGGGTTGCAAACTGCACAACCCAAAAGATTCGTCCCTTCTGTTAAGTGAAAAATTGCGAAGAGGCACGGCTGTTAGGTCTGACCGCTGGTTAAGTCAGAAACCACAAAGAGGCAAAACGGTTAGGCATGATCACCAATTAAGTCTGTAGCTGCTTTATGAGTCTTGTTCCCTTTTGAACGGTTAAGTGTGTTAACCACTGGGGGTAACTTTGTCTATAAATACTCCCGAAAAGAGCTCTCAATGAAAGAGCTCTCAAAATAAAAGCTCTGGGGCGAAAAAAGAAGAAAAAAGGCGCAGCCTTTCTTCCATCCTTTGGAGGCCGATTTATTCAAATTTCATTCACTTTCCACCGATGAACTATGGTTTAACGGATTCTCCTTCTGATTCCGCACAAAATCATACAAAATTTGTGGAGGGTTTTTGATCTTATTCGGCCTTGGAGTAGGGTTTGATACGGAAAATTTGAGTTCTTTGCTGATCTTGATCGTGTTTGGTTTGTTTCTTGGTTACGGACTCGGATCTGGACTCGTGTGGGTGATCGCAATTGGTTTCTTGCATTGATTCCTTGTTCGAGTTGGAGATTTGGCCGAAAAATCCAATCTTTTTTGAGTTTTGGTTGGGTTTTGGTTGCGGCAAGGGGTTTAAAAGGGTTTGATTAAAATTTCCAGCACACTTTTTAATCAAATTCCTACCTTCATCATCGGAATTACTTCAAGGGTTTGGCAAATTTGAATCGGAGCATACTACGGACTCAAGAACTTGCGATTGGATTGCATGGTAGCCACGGTTTCCAGGTTTTCTCGATTCAATTCCTTGCGGTTTGATTGTTTTTTGATTTGGTGAATTGTGTTTATGTGTTGTTGATTCCGATCTGATCATTGGAAGATTTTAGCTTTGATTACAAGCATTGTGATTTGTTTATTGCTTGCTTGGTGATCTCGAATTGGTGATTTAATTTTCGTGCAGGTGAATTCCCATCGGTTTGTGTTAATTCCGATCGGTTTTTTGCTTATTTGTGCGGGTGAATTCCGATCGGTTTGTGTTAATTCCGATCGGATTTTGCTTATTTGTGTGGGTGAATTCCGATCTGTTTTATCATAATTTGTTCATTCGGGTTTGGCTTATTAAACAATGGTTGTTGGTGAATCTTCCGTTGGCAAAAAGAACAATAGCAATACTCGGAAACAAGGTATGGTCGAGGGTGATGGCAAGAAGAGACAAAATCAGTAAATTCATCCAAGAGAATGGAATGATCCGAAGCTTGAGAGAAGGAGGCTATGGGATGATCCGGACATTCTCATGAACAGGTCGACTATTGAAATTGTTGAAAGCAATGGAGATAGTGTTGACTTTGTTCTCACTGAGGAGGAGGTACACAAAGAACTATACAAACCCTTTTACGGATGCTTGGGTGTCTTTCCGGGTTTCTTGGGTGTCTTTCCGGGTTTCTTTCCTGGTATGTATGCTATTCGAACTCTTTTGGTGGCAAAGTGGAAGGTGGCATGTACTGTTCGGAGCAAGCAAAATGGCTATGTCATGTTCACGTTTAATTGTGCTGAAGATAGAGATCTGGTGATGAATGGTCTTGACCATTATCTCCATGGGAAAAAACTGTTCATGTTGTTAGTTGGTGAATCTGGGCAGTATGATGCGAACATCCAAGCTACTAAACCAGTTTGGATAAGGTTGGAGCACTTGCCAAAGACTTATTGGCATAAGAAGGCATTGGAGAAAATTGCCACTTCGCTAGGAGATCCAGTCCTCATGGATAATGGTACTCTCGAACTGAGGGGCTACTATGCACGTCTTTTGGTATAGATTGACACTTCAAAAGAGCTTAAGGAAGAGGTCAGCTTTCGTGTTCCAACTGGTGAAGTACTTAAGCAAAAAATTATCTATGATTATTTCCGCCCTTGGTGTCTGAATTGTGGGGAAAATACTCATCTTATGGAGATGTGTAATGATTTCTGGAAAGCCAAGGAGGAGGAGTTGGAAAATCCAACGGAATTGAAGAGTAAAAATGCTACAAAGGAGAAGGGTAAGAAAAATTGGAGATCTCGGAATAATGACCAAGTTTGGGTAAAGAAGATGCATATGGGAAATATTGGAGATAGTCCAAGTGATAACTCAGTTGGAGTTGGAGAAAATAAAATCGTGGAGGATGCATCCTCGGACAATGAGGATGTAGAGAGGCGAAGGAAAGGCAAGGGAAAATTGTTGAAGGCATAGTCAAAGGTATTGAGAAAGCTGGAGGTGTTAGCAAAGGGCCTGGTATAATTATTGGCGTAACGCAAGATGAGGTTAATCAGGAAGTTTTCGCGCTGCCAGTAAGACTGCCTGCATCTCCAGCGCCTGGAGCTGCAAACAGTGGCGCTGGAGACCTCGCCGTAGGCTCCAAGACTGCTCAAGCAGCGCGCGGCAGGAGTGCCGAGTGCTCGAAATCTAGCAACACCCGTGCCATCAAATCAGCAAATCCAGCGCCTAAAGAAACTGATAGGTAGTAACAAGCTTTTGGAGATGATAACCATCCGATTGAAGGTGCTGGAAAATTACCTAAACAAATGATCCATCCGGAAGCTCGAGGCTCAAAAATTCCAAGGTTGCATAGGAGCAAGAGTAAGAGTAGACCTCCCCCTACCCCAGGGGCTTTGACTAGGTCTCAGAGTAAGAGCAGGACTCAAATAAATGAGCAAGGGAAGGGCATCCAGAAATCCTTCCAACGCATGTTATCGGCCACAAGGAGCAATTCTAATAGTTCTGGTAATCAAAGTATTGAAGGCGGCGGTCCGAAGCCAAAAGGGACCTTGGGCTCCCAATGAATGCCGCATCTATGAATGTTAGGGGTCTTTCGGCCCCTGTAAGGAGGAGGTGGGTGAAAAATATCATCTCCACTAATAGGGTTGGACTGTTTGGTTTGTTAGAAACGAAAATGGAGGACAAGGTGTTGCAAATTTTCTTAAAAAGTTTTAAGGGATGGAAGTTTACGCATAATTTTGAGCTGTGGCAGAACTCGAGGATGCTCATTATCTGGGATCCGAAAGGCTTCTTGGTGGATGTTCTCGGGAAGTCTCCACAATGTATTCAGCTCAAGGTTTGTAATCTTTCTTCTGGCATTGAGTTTTTCTGTACATTTGTGTATGGGCATAGTGAGGGACGATTGGTGCGTTTACCACTATGGGAGGAATTGAAATCTTTTGGTATTAATCTGAATTCTCCTTGGATGGTTCTTGGTGATTTTAATGCTATTCTTAGTGTTGATGATCATTATGGAGCTACTGTCCCTAGCTTGTATCCGATGAAGGAGTTTCAGGATGTTTGTTTGAAGTGTGGTTTAAGAGATGCTCCTTCCATAGGTGAGCATTTTACGTGGCATAATGTTGATTGGAAAATTTGGAGAAAACTGGATCGGGTTCTCTTAAATCACGGATGGGATGTTGATGCATGTCGTACTACCTTTCTACCAATTTCTGCACAATCGGATCACTCTCCTATGGTGGTCGACATGTCGCAAGAAATTGATGGAATAGGTAGGCCTTTTCGATTCCAAAATACGTGGTTAGGTCATCCGAATTGTGGGCATATTGTGGAGGATTATTGGAGTCCTTTGGTTGAGGGAACTAAACAATATTCGGTGACCAGAAATTATTAAGGATGAAGTGCCCATTGAAGGAATTGGGTAAACTAGATTTAAACCATATATCCGAGAAGGCCAAACATGCGGATGGTGAATACAACAAAGCTTTTGACGAATTTGATGCTAAGAATGCTTCGAAAAGTGATGTTGCGGCATTGAGGGGTTTAAAGAAGACCGCTATGATGTATTATCTTGCGGAATCGGCTTTTCTTGCTCAAAAGGGGAGGATCAATCACATAACTCTGGCGGATAAGAGATCTAAGTATTTTCATACTATGGTCTCGGCAAGGAAGGAGGAGGTATTCCAGCGATTATTGACAGTGACAATCGAATTGTAACTTCAAATAGTCGGAAGGGAGAGCTATTTGCAAATTTTTATAAAGGATTGTTCGGTACGAAGAGGGATAGAGTACCTATTGATCCGGGTATTATTGGTGTGGGCAACAATCTCACGGATGTGGATAGGGCCTATTTAAATCAGGATGTTGCGAACATTGAAGTTAAACAAGCTTTATTTGCAATGGCGGATGATAAGTCCCCGGGTCCAGATGGTTATATAGCTGGTTTCTTTAAGAAGCAGTGGGACATTGTGGGAGAGGAAGTGACAGCTGCGGTATTGGAATTCTTTCAGACAGGTGACATCTTGGCCCAGCTTAATCATACTTCGGTTGCTCTAATACCGAAGAAGCATGATAATCTAAAAGTAAGTGACTTTAGACCAATAGCGTGCTGCAATGTGGTTTATAAAGTTATTACCAAAATTATTGCGAACGGGCTAGAAGGAATTCTGCCAGGGATCATTGATCCTTGTCAGGGTGCATTTGTGAAGGGTAGAAATATCTCGAATAATGTAATGTTAGCGCAGGAGTTTGTTTGGGGATATGGAAGGGTTCGGAATTCTCCAAGATGCATGATTATGGTGGATTTACAGAAAGCTTTTGACACAGTCTCTTGGGATTTCTTGGAAGAAGTTTTGCTTGGACTTGGATTTCCGGAAAGACTGACAGATAGAGTCATGACGTGTGTTCGCACTTCTTCATTCTCGCTCGCAGTTAATGGTAAACTGTGTGATCACTTTCAGGGGCAAAGAGGAATTCATCAAGGAGATCCATTGTCGCCTCTCCTGTTTGTGATTTGCATGGAGTATTTCTCGAGATTGTTGAAAAGGAGAACGGATTCTAGGCACTTCACCTTTCATCTGAGATGTGAGTCGTTACAGATCACGCACTTGGCTTTTACGGATGACCTTATGCTCTTCTCTAAGGCAAACACGAGTTCAGTACACATACTCATGGATGCCTTGAATGAGTTTGAGCGCACTTCTGGATTGGGCATCAATGCTGCAAAATTGAAGTTCTTTGGAGTCGGCATAAAGGAGGATTTGAGTTTCACGGGTATTCCTTGGTCGACATTCCCTGTTCGGTACCTAGGCGTGCCACTGGATTCCAGCAAGTTGAAGGTGACTCAATTTGGTACTTTACTTGGGAAAGTTGATTTGGAAATAGAAAAATGGAAGGGCCATACTCTTTCTTACGCTGGTAAATTGAAGCTTGTGAGATCAATTGTGGGAGGTATTGCAGGATTCTGGATACAGAATTTTGTTATTCAATCAGCGGTCTTTGATGCTCTTGAGCAAAAATGCAAACGCTTCTTGTGGGGAGGAAAGTACAAGAATAAAGTGGCGTGGAAGAAGTTGTGTACTCCTAAATCGTTTGGGGGACTTGGCTTGCGAGACTTTGTTACTTGGACCCGTGCTTTAATGGCCCAGAGGTTGTGGGATATACACATGAAGAAGGACAGTTTGTGGGTGAAGTGGATACATTCGTACTACCTTCAGGAGGATGGATTCTGGGTTTTAAATCCCAGGATTCAAAACGGAAGATTGGGCGAAAGATATTCAAGTTATATCGGTGATCTATGCAAACTTCGGGATGAGCTAATTGGTATGTTTCATGGAGATGTTAGCCAAGATCATCTTTGTTCTTGGGGGAATTCGGGTAAATTCACGAATATAGCTTATGCCTTCATGCATCGTCACAAGTACCCGTGGTTATATGAGGAGACCGACCGCG
This sequence comes from Rubia yunnanensis, assembly GCA_037428765.1. NCBI lineage: Eukaryota > Viridiplantae > Streptophyta > Magnoliopsida > Gentianales > Rubiaceae > Rubia > Rubia yunnanensis. Next base: position 111,879,021 of record CM075061.1, on the reverse strand, counting down.
CATGTGAGAAGGTATTCAATAGCATTTGGCGAGGTTTTGTACCTCCAAAGTTCTCTTTCATTACATGGTTGGCAGCAATTGGAAGACTTTATACTAAGGACAAGTATCGCAACGAAGTAGAGGAAGGCTCGGATAAAATTTGTTCATTGTGTCATCTAGAGGAGGAAACAAATGAGCATTTATTTTTCAGATGCGAGTTCTCGGAAGTAGTATGGGGTCGGATACGGAATTGGATGGGGCTTAGGAGACGAACAAATACGATAGCAAGTTCAATGATTTGGGTGAAAAGGCAGATCAAGGGTTCCAAAGTTCGCAAGAAATTTGGTACTTTAGCACTAATAATCACAATTTATCGTATTTGGAGAGAGCGAAACAATGTTGTTATGGGTGGAGCCTTACCCAGTTCCGATCGAGTAGTGAAAATAATTATGAAGGATTGTTACATGGTTATGAATAGACTATTTCCGGAAGAGCACTTATTTTAGTACTTCGGATGGAGTGGCTGATGGAAGGGTGTTGGGTGCTGGTTGTTGTGCACTGGGTGCTGCATGTTGCGGGCGATGGGACTGGGTGCCTGGCGCTAACTGGGCGCCAGACGCTGAACTGGATGATGGCATACGCAAAGATGGATCTCGGCAACTCGGCAACTAGCATGGAGAGGTTTTTCTGGGGACGGGGCACTGGATCTGGGCAACATGATCAGGCGCTACTTGGCGCTGGAAACTGAAATTTCACAGGCCGATTGGTGCTATATCCCGGGCCAAGAGGGAGTTGTTGGAGCTCGATGGAGTCAAGGACTTTCATGGATTTTTCTGGTCACTGCAACTTGGTTTTCAGGATGAGGTAATAGGTTTTAGAGTAAGGATTCACACTCCGATGTTCTTTCTCCTAAACCTAGTTTTTACTTATGATTTAACGGTTATTTATACGCTTTATGCTCGCGCTACACTTTGTGTTAAATTAGCATATAGCTATCCATTTTCTCAAAATGGAGTGGGCGATTACATAATCGTCACGCTTGATGCACGCGGTATAAGTGTATCCATTCTCACATCTTCAGGAGGTTGATTCGACTGGGATTTACAAAGGTAGGAGGCACGGCCTCATTAAACCTTTGCCCACCAAATCACTCTCGGCGCTAACAAGAGAATGCTTGAAGGCCAATAACATTCCTCTATCTCCACCTTAGGGATGTACATGGTAGAAGCAGATATTCATTCGTGCCAATAAGGTGCAACTCGGATCATCGGCTTCATTTTTATGCGACATCCAAGCCCCGAGGCACTCTCGGCTGCATTAGGATATTCAAATCATTTGTTTTGGATCTTTGTACCTTCATCAACATTCCGGCGACGACATTAGTTCAAGACACGAGTCTCACAATTCTTGGCTGCATTATGGAATTCAAATGAAGATGGCCCCATTTGTTAGGGGTAGAAGCGGATTATTTGTTTATGGATAGTGAGTTTGTTCTCACCCCATTTTTCTTGTGTTTTATAGCCTGTGTTTTTCCAGGTTGTTTTGTGCTCCCTTTGCTCGATCATCTTGCTTAGGGTTGGTAGTTATTTAACTTGGACAAAAGGGGGGGGGGGGGGAGTGTTATCCTTCAGATTTTCACTCCCACATCTCCCCCCCCCCACTCCCTCTCTCTCGGATTTGCTCCTTAGGTTAACTACGTAACCTAAGGTTGGATTATGTTTTGTATTTGGTAGGGCTCTTTTCGGGCTCTACCGTGGGTTCCACCGTCTATACTATTTACCTATTTACGTCTATAAATACTCCCGGTTAGAGAAAAAACCCTAGGGAGTTCTAGTGGTGGGTTTTGCCAACCAAAGATAGTTCTTTTGATATATAAAAAAAAGGGTTAGGCTGGGCCAGTAAAACTTGTGTCTTTTGTTAGCTTACAACGTGCCAAACCTTGTTCCTTAGCGTTCGTTGGTTAGATTAGAACATCAAGTTTAGACAATGAGAAAAAGGTTAACACTTAGCAATCTGTAGATAATAATTAAGCTATGAATTTTTGTGACTTGCTTCCACTTAAAACTATATTTTCTCATATCTGTATGTTTGACGCATTCTCACAGTTTTACATGATTATCACGTCATGGTGGCTTAGCTTGGACACCAATTCAGATTAGCAAGACTCCACATGCAAGAATTGTGGTTTTATTACCAAGTTAAATTACTTGTTCTTTTGCTTCCATCTCTTAATCTCTTTATGAGCATAGCTTATTCATATTTCTCGCTCAATAATTGGTTGGTTAGACATGAAAAGTAAAATCACCTAGAAATAACAACTGGATTACATAACTAGTGGAAAGTTTTCACTTACCTAATTAACTTTCTTGTATTTCTAAGAATAAGAACTTTCTATAAATAAAATTTACTCTAATATTTTTCCAAGAGCATCTCCAATGTTATGAGGGTCTTCCATTTACATCGTAGCCTCATGTCAAATTGTAATACGGCTGAGTAGACATATTTAAAGATGTTTGATTTTAGAAACATTATTCTCCAACGCTAAACTTGTAGTAGCGCTTTTGATTATTTTCACCAAATATTTAATCAATCATTTTAATAGTTTACATAAATACCCATTATTACTACTTGCTTTCATTATATTTGTGAAGTGTCTGCATTTAAAAATATATATTAGTAATATATTTCATTTCACATTAAACGCTCGATAACGTTAAGGTTCAAATTCTATTATTGCATCATAATAAAATAAAATATAATACATATTTAGTTATAAAATTTAAATAATATTTGAAATTCTTAAATAAATTGTTTAATCCACGTGAACTATTATGCACGTCATAATTTATCACTATAGTATTAGTTTTGATTTTTAATATATTAATATGTAATATAATTAAATAACTTAATTGTTTGTGTGTAAAAAATATATATTTATCAAAAGTTATAATTTAGGAAAAAAAGCAAAAATGACCTTATTAAATTGAGAAAGTGCATATATAACCCGGTAAAATATGAAAGTGCAAAACTAACCCTATCTTTTTTGTCAAATTGTGCAGTTATACCCATTTTGAATATTTCAGGCGTTGACCGATGCAAGTCAGGCGTTGACCAGTCGTAAAAAGACACAATTACCCCTTAACTCAAAACTGAAAATAAAATGACAATTCTACCTCTACACCTTCATTTTCTTAATCTTCAAACTTCATCGTCTTCTTCTTCATCGTCATCTCCACCACTGCCGTGCCACCACCAGAATTATAGCCCGACACTAACCCTCGCCTCACCCCAAGCCCGTCATTAAACCCCGCCCAGAAACCTAGCCCAATCTTGTTGCTAGCCCCACCGTAAAAAACCCACCCATGCCCCGCCCAAAAACCCTAGCCCCTGCCACCCTAGCCCTATCGCTCCGCCTTTGCGAGAGCTTCAAAAGTGCCCTTGATTTTCTATCCAGGAGTCACACCTCGATCCGCCACCCTAGACCACATCATATCACTAGCCCTGCCCAGAGACCTTAGCCCAGCCACTAAACTGCCTTGAAATTGACCCAAAATGGATAAGTTGATCCCTAGCCACCACCCCAGACGCTGCCTCACCATCACGGTAGCGCTGTGTGAAAACCCCTACCCCATACTTCGACGATGATAACCCCGCCTCACCACCACCGCGACAACACTATGAAAAAACCCCACCCCAGATGCCACCTCACCACTGCAACAGTGCCATGCAAAAACCCCCACCTAGACTTCAATAACAATCACCTCGCCTCACCACCAATGTGACAGTGCTACACAAAACCCCCCACCCCAGAATTAAATTCCCCTTCCCCACCGTGGTCAGCATCTACGGTGACTCGGTAGCCCCACGCCCATGTTGTATACATTAGCATCTAAGCTCGACCAGCTCCCAAGAAGCACCGCCATCAACCACATCTGCTACTCCACTGTCGGTGCGTCGATGCGTAAATTTGTTTGACGTCGACGATGCAGAGGGTGTCGATGTTGAAATTGTATACATCGCCAGCGCAAAGGGGGTTTGACGCATCGATGCTAGGAAAACAAAATAAAGAAAGAAAATTTGAAAAATAAAATATTTGTTTTGATAAAATAGTATGGAGGGCATTACTGTCTTTTACTTTTTTGGTTTTTTAAATTTTTTTAATAGAAGGATAAAGCAGTTATTTTGATGATTTCTGGCCAGTTTGACCGTTGACATTTTGGTCAACGAAATTCCAGATTATTTTTGCACTTTCATATTTTACAAGGTAATTTATGCATTTTGACCAAAAAATAGGATTAAAAACACACTTTTCTCTATAATTTATTAACTTTGTTAATTGTATTTAACTATAAAATTTTTAAAATTTTGAATTAACATTCAATTGAGTATTAACATTTTTATTATGAATTTTACTGAGATTAAATATGGTAAAAATTATAATTTAAATAATAAAATGATAAATTTTGGCCAAATATGTAAACGTGTCAAAGCAAGGGCGTCGATATAGGGTATGACAACAGATGTTCTGTTCGGCAGTATTAATTAAAATTGCATCCACGTCAGACTTATGGCTTCTAATAACTCTTGCGTTGAAGACATTATTCTAGTTAAAGAGTCTCTTTATATTACCTATCAATCGACTTGAAATGAATCCCTCATTGGAGATGCTCTAACCTATCTACCATTTTCTCGTGAATTTGAATGTAAACAAAATAAGGAGGAGACAGTCTCCTGTTAGGCAGCCTAAACTTTAGACAAGGACCTTTATGCAATTCTAACTATATTCTAACTCTAGGGACCTACGAGAGAATGATTTCCCGTAAAGAATAATGTATTATTAACAAGAATAAATAGAGTACAAATGGAAGGCTAGTACCAGTATAACTCTAGTCTAGTCAACAACTCTATTTTGAATCAAATCAAATCAGTCAGATACTTGACTTATTCTAACAACCCCCTCAAGCGAAGCGCCGGATGCTCATTGACGCAGAGCTTGGATATGAAGAACTAAAACAATGAACAAGAGAGCCCTTTGGTAAAAATGTCCGCCATCTGAAGAGAAGTAGGAACATGAGTAACGCGCAGCTTGCTAGAAGTAACTAACTCTCGAACAAAGTGATAGTCGATGTCGATGTGCCTCACCCGTTTGTGAGCAACTAGATTCTGAGCCAAGAAGATAGTGCTACTGTTGTCACATAAAATAAACGGAGAACCAGACAATGGAACTCGAAGATCTCGAAGCAAATGAGTCAGCCAAACAACTTCCGAAGTAGTGTTGGCAAGAGCATAATACTCAAACTCGGTGAACGAAAAACTGTTAGCTGTTTCTTGGTGCTCTGGGAAACAAGGTTCCCACAAAGAAAAATAGCATATCCATAAGTGGATCAGCGAGCCTCCAGATAGCGGGCCCAATCGGCATCAGAATACCCCCAACACCTCAGTAGAACTAGCAGACCAAAAGGTGAGACCAAAGTGCAGTGTGCCTCGAACATATAGTAGAATCCTCGTAACAACAGCAAAATGATCGTCTCTAGGGTCCTGAAGAAATTGACTGGCAGTGTTGACTGAGAAGGCCAAATAAGGACAAGTGATGGTCAGGTACTGAAGTGCCCCAACTAGAGAATGATACGTTGGATTCTAAAATGATAGACTGGTCAAACTGTGCAACTGAGAACCTGACACAAATGGTACAGAAACTGGAACAACATTAGACATCCCTGCACGAGTGAGAATGTCTTGAGCATACTTTGCTTGGCTAAGAAGTAAACCCGATGAAGTAAGCAAAACTTCCAAGCAAGAAAGTAGTGTACTGCACCTAGGTCCTTGATTGCTAACTCTCGATGTGTCTGATTAATAAACTATCGAAGAAGAGTCAAATAGTTACCTGTAAGAATGATGCCGTCTATATACACCAGAAGATACAGTAATGATGATCCCCAAGAAAGAACGAACAGAGAAGTGCCGGCTGAGCTGCACTTGAAACCAAGCTGAGTCAAATAGGTGCTAAAACATTGAAACCATGCTCAAGAGGCTCGCTTAAGACCATAAATGGCCTTCTGCAAGTGACAAGCATAATCCAAATGAACATTGTCCTTGTATCCAATGGGTTGCTTCATATAAACTGGAGCATCGAGAACGTCATTGAGAAAGACATTCTTGGCATCCAGCTGATGAACCAGCCAGGAACGCATTGTGGCAATGGTGAGAATTATCCGAATAGTGGAGACTTTGACCACAGGACTGAAAGTACGGTCAAAGTGAAAACCTAGAATCTGAGTGAAACCTTGTGCAACAAGGCAAGCCTTTTAGCGATCAATCATGCCATCAGGACGATGCTTCAGCTGATAGACCCATTTGGGTTTCGATTAAGCAAGTAAAGCAGCAAGAAAACCATGGGCAACAATGTCCGAGTACTCTCTGCGCTGAATAGCCCTAGTTGGCAACCGAGTGGTCATCCGATAAGTACGAGTCCGAGGAGGAGAAGTCGGGAGAGTGGAGTCAGCTGAGGCAACTGGTATTGGGGCAGACAAACTAGGCAGAGATTGGGTGGCTGGACTGGTCGACAGAGATGCAGGAGGCACTGGCTGATGAACTGGAGCCTGATCTGTGGCACAAATGGAGCAAGGGGCCGAAGGAGATGTAGTAGGCACATGAGAAACTGCAGGCAAATGAGGTGCTGAATCAGAATCAGGATCAAGAAAGGCAGAAACATATAACACTGAAGGTGGGAACCAGTCGCCAAAGGAATGGATGGAGCAAATAGAAAGCACATCTCATCTGAACGAGCATGTCAAGTGACATAGATTCCGCCAGTAGTGCAATCGAGGCACCAAAAACCTTTATACTACAAGTTGTAGCCAGTAAATACACATGGAATACTGCGAGGAGAAAGCTTGTGGTTGGTAAATGGGCGAACGAATGGGAAGACCCAACAACCAAAAGCATGAAAATTTGTGTATATGGGAACCCGGCCATTAATAACATCATATGGTGAACGTCCACTAAGAACAAGAGTGGGTAGCTGATTTATGGTATAAGTGGTTGCAACATAGACAAACCCATCTCATCAATGTGGCGGTGTTTGCGCTCAGCTCGACCATTCTGCTCAAGAGTATTTGAGCAAGAAATCTGATGATGAATGCCCTTTGTCTGAAAGTGAGAGCGTAAGCGGCCATTTACGAACCCAGTCTCTTTATTACTTTGAAACACCTCAATGGTGGAAGAGAACTGATTCTCAACAAAAGCCTCAAACTGGCGATAAACATTCCAAAAATCAGATTTTCTGGACAATGGGTTGGGAATGATTATCAAGGAAAACCTAGGGAGAAACCATCAGCAGATAAAATAGGAGAGGGCCCCCATAAATCACAATGAATTAGATCAAGTACCTAGAAGTATGTTTATCATTTGTATGAAACGATAAACGTTTCCCTTTAGCCTTTTCACACGCATCACAAGGGGTAGTTTTAGGCAAAACCGATGAGACAGATAAGCATCCAGAATCACGCAAACTAGAAATAAGAGAATGTGCAACATGACCAAGTCTAGCATGCCAAGTTTGAAAAGATACACGCGACTTATTTGACTTAACAGTAGATAATAAAGCAGATGTACCATAGTCTAAAACATAAATCCTATCTTCAATATGACCGTAACCCAAGGTTTCCCTAGTGATTTTATGCCGAATAGTAAATGAACAATCATTAAAGCAGACAACAACATTTAAATCTCAAGTTAATTTGCTAATCGAAAGCAAATTTTTAGTGCTCTCGGGCACAATAAGCACGTCATAAATGGGAAAAGGCTTAGAAATCTGAGAATCACCAACCTGAGTAATGGGGAGTTGAGAACCATTACCAACATAGATGTGGGAAAATCCATTATATGGTGTCACATGATCAACAGCAGCGCAAGACGATACCATGTATTTTGTTGCGCCAGAATCCAAAATCCACTTGGAGTCATGGTGTTTAAACTCTGAGGGACCACCAGAATAAGTCATAATTCACATAGAGAAAAAATGGAAACAAAAATGCACAGAATAGCTGAGCGCGTGTAAGCACGTGCGAAAAGAGCTGCACGCTCGTGTAGGGATGTGGTGGATCCCTGCGAGTGTGTCGACATGTGCGGAGACACCTGAGGGCGCGTGGATCTGACATGCTGAGAGACATGCTGACGCAGAGGAGATAACTGTCCAAGAGGATGTCAATGAGAGGTTTTGGAAGACGTGCTGGCACAAAGGTTTTGGAAGTCACCGAGAGGACACGCTGGAAGTCGTCGGGTCCGGAGGAGGTGAAGAAGTCATTCGGAGACCACAAAGATGGCCACCGCTAAAGAACTATTCCTGACGACGAGCAAGACGCCAGAGAGAACCAATTTGGAGAGAAAAGAAGGCCGCTGCCAGAGAGAAAACGATGTCGCTGCACGGATGAATCAACACAGTAGAGAAGACGCCAAAATTGTCAGAGGAGATGATGCCAGAAGTATCAAGGAAATCGCCGAAGAAGAAGAAACACTGCCTAAATACACTAGAATAGTGGACTGAAGGACTGCCGAAGCTCATTGGAATGTCGCCAAAACTTGATCGAAAGTTCACCGAAAACAGGGATGCGACCAGAAAAGAGAGATGGGGGATGCATCAGAGAAGAAAAAAGAAATATAGGTCTAAGGATCAGACTTGATCTGATATCATGAGAGAATGATTTCTCGTAAAGAATAATGTATTACTGACAAGAATAAATAGAGTACAAAAGAAAAACTAGTACTAGTATAACTCTAGTTTAGTCAACTCTATCTAGAATCAAATCAAATCAATCAGATACTTAACTTGTTCTAACAATCTATCTCTAATATTTTCACATGGAACTATCTCTAATTTTTTTTAAGGACCTATCTCCAATATTTTTCCAGGGACCTTTCTCAATTCCATAAATTTTCCTCCAGCTGCAATCTACAAAAAAAATCAATTTTTTTAAAAATAATTGCAAATGAATATGATTGTTGAATTGAAAATTATAAACATCAGCTACAAGTAGCAAAATAGCAACTAAAAATTGTAGCAAAAAATAGATAAAATATCAACAAAAAATTGAAAAACATCAACATAACCGTCAAAATGAAAATCATAAACATCAAATACAACTAACATCAAATAGAACTAACAAAACATAATCTGATAATCATATAACATCAACTACAAATTGTAGCAATTGTTTTTAGAAAAAAACACAAAAAAACATCTACATAATCCCCAAAGTGAAAATCATAAACATAAACTACAACTAACAAAACATCAACGGAAAATTATAAAACAACAACAAAGCTTAAATTGTCAAATTAAATATCAATTTCAAAACGTCAAAACTTAAAATCATAAACATCAACTGCAACTAGAAAACATCAACTGAAAATCACAAGGCATCAACAAAAGCTTAAATTTTCAAATTAAATATTAATTTCGAAACCTCAAATTGAAAATCATAATATCAAATACGACTAGAAAAGTATTAACTGAAAATCACAAAACCTCAACAAAAAGTTTAATTTGTCAAATTTAATATCAATTTCAAATTGTCAAGCTGAAAATCATAAAAATCAACTCAAATTAACAAATCATCAATTGAAAATCATAAAACATCAACAAAAGATTAAATTGTCTTTTTTAATTTTAAAAAAACTTACCCAGCCACACGCATAAAATATCTGCACCTAAGGTCGCGCGTGAAGCCACACACATCATTTTCTTCCTTCGGTCGTGTGCATCTCACACGCCAGCTTCTTCTATAACGTGTTCTGCTTCTTCTTCCGCCGAAGGAAATGTCACTGTTCACCGCCGCACTCCTCTTCCAAATGGTCGTGACTCCGCCACCCTCTTTGCTCCTTTTCCAGTGTGTGTTCACGCCACCGCCATACTCCAGCCGGATCTCCGCCATCTTGTCAATCTCATTCCACTCTTGCTTCCGTTCGGTGTTGGCAAATTCATTAGGAATCTCAACACTTTCAGAGAAAATTGAACATGTACCAAAACCAACCACAGAAATCAACAAATAGACAAAGTAACATCAACAAAACAAAATATACAATATGAAATACTTACGGCTTTCATCAACACTCTCAACACAAGCATTATGAGCAATCACAAAAACCTCATTCTCACAAGTAGAAACCTCAGCATTTTTAGCTTAACCATTAGAAGAAGCCACGTGATTCTTAGCAACAACATATAAATAAGCATTATCAGCTGCACCAGTTTCATTTGCAGTAGAACCTGTATCAAAACCAAAACAAAGACATCAACAAATAGGAAAGACAACATCAACAAACGAAAAAAAATTGAAAAATGAAGCACTTACAACTATCCTCAACAATTTCAGAAGCTGCAGCCTCCAACGACTGGTCTAAATCACCACCTCTATCTTCAGTATTTGTCTACATAAAAAATGTATGTTTCTTCACTTTCAGAGACTTTAAAATTATAAATATTGATCTTGGAATTTTCTCCGTGGTTCTTTTTTTCATTACAGGCTTTCTCTTCACTTAGCAGTGCACATCTGGCACATATTCATCAACCTGAACAGGATTCCATGGAGAAGCCAAAGGTAAATTCAATTTCCTATCCGACTATGCATAATGTCAAGTTGTGTATGTGTGCGAGTAGTACGTTGAGGAACATGTATAGGTGCCTCAGACAGCCTTGCAAAAAAAAAATCACATTAGAAAGCATCAACAATGAAGCAACAATAAAACTCAGTCGTAACAAATGATAGGTCAGTAGAAAACGAATGAAGATCACCATTTTTTTATTGGAATATAGGATATATTAAATCAAACCAAGCAGACTTTTGGGTCGTTTCTCTAACCCATAACAAACCAAGAATCTAACTATTACGTTTCAGCCCAATCAAATGGTCCATTGTAACTAACTATTTTCTCCTTCTTCTACTATTTTCGAGCATCTGGTCTTTAGCTTCTGTTTCCAGTTTTTCATCCTCCATTATGATTCAGTCTTTTTCTGGAAAATAAGCGTTTCGGCTTTCAATTCCACGTGCTTGAAGACCCTCCTGTTCCATTCTAACCATAAGTATACAGCCCTGAACAGATTTGAGAAAGCTTCCCCCTTTTCTCCTTTTCGATAACTGATACAAACACTTCTTCAAATTCCTCAGGTTTGAATAGTTCAGACCCCCCAACTCCATCAACAATTTTTTTGTATACTGACATTTTACAAAAAAATGTTCCAGTGTTTCCTGATCATTCTTGCATAGACAACATGCCGGCTGGTTCCCGAGTATCCCAAAACTTTAGAGCAGATCCACAGTAGCTATTTTACCACTTAGTAACAACTAGAGGAAGAATCGGTCTTTCGGATGTACCTGTTTATTCCATATGATTCCACTATTTGTTTTTTTGGGAGCCCTCATTTCAGTCTATTATAAAATTCTGTGATAAGAAGCTTTCCATTTCTATCAGTGCAGTACTGAAGTTCATCAAAAACTGTCTCGCAGCTTGAGTAAGATGTTCCATGGCCAGCTATGAGCTATAGCGTGTTCACAATCCTGAACTCCCTTTCCTTTCAAGTATTACGCCTGAATCCATTTCACCCAAAGAATATATTTTTTCCTGCTGACATCCTATAGGTTCTTACATAATGCCGCCTGATTCTAGATGGAGGGATCTCTGATTCCTATTCCCTCTTTTTGTTTTCCTAGACAGATAGAACTCTATGCCACTGCATTGTAACCCTTCTGTTTTTCCTCTCTCCCCCACAGGTAGCAGGTGCAAAATTTGACAATCCTGCTGTGGATGCTTTCAGGAAACTTCATGATGCTACACCAGTATCTTGAGATGCTTAGGAGAACCGTGTTGATGAGTTGTAGCTTTCCTGCGTGAGACAGATTCTTCGATCCCCAGCCACTAATTTGACTTACTACTTTTCTCCACCAGTTCTTCACAATCAGCCTTATTCTATCTCACAGATGACGATGGCAGGCCAAGATACGTCATAGGCAAATCCCTCCTGGCTACCTGCAAAATTGAACCAAGTACATCCGCCTCTATACCCTCCATTTTTGAGAAAAAGATTCTTAACTTGGCAATGTTTATCTCCAGCCCCGTGGTCTCCTTGAACTGATGCAGCTGCAGGATCTCGAACTCCTTCAATACTTTTGCGAGTAGCTGCACAGAAAAGTAGCAAGTCGTCTGCAAAGAGTAATGTGTGAAATCTAATTTTCCCACATCTCTGGTAGAAATCAATTTTTTTTCTCATTGAAAGCCCTGTTTAGCATGCATGTGAGATAATCCATACGAATCACAAAAAATAAAGGTGACATCGGGTCTCCTTGTTTTACCCCCTTCCTAGCCTTGAAAGATTCTGAATATGAACCATTACCTGATAGACAAGGATTGGAACTCTCAGTACACTTTCTTATCAAATTAATCATCATGTTAGGAATCTTCAATTCTCTGAGCCAAGCCCACATAAAACTCCAGCTGACATTGTCAAATGCCTTGCTAATGTCTAATTGTAGCACACATATGTCCCTCATACTGCCATTCTTATATCGATGCCACAACTCCTGGGCAAGTAGTATATTATGAGCTATATGCCTGCCCCTCACAAAAGCTGACTGGTTTGCACTGATTATGGAAGATAAGTACTAAATCAGTCACTGATCACTTTAGTAATCAGTTTATAAATGACAGAACAACAGGCGATTGGGCGGAAATCAGAAGCAACCTGGGGCTGGCTAATCTTAGGAATAAGCGTTATTACAACAGTGCCAAAGATTTCAGGTAGTTCATCCCCAGTGAAGAATCCCATCACTGCTTTTTTATCACATCTCTCCCAATGATATTCCAAGTTCTTTTAAAAAACAAACTTGAGTACCCGTCTTTGCTCGGGCTTTTTGTCGAATGAATACCTTTTAGTGCTTTTACAATCTCTGCTTCAGAAATAGGTGCCACAGGTGAAACCTTCTGTTGAACATTCAATGTTGTGCCCTGATAAGCTATTAACTAGTCTAATCATTTGGTCCTGGTCTCATTCCCCAACTGGGTTGAAAAGTGTTTTATGAGATGCTTCTCTATAATCACTCCATTTGTCTCCCGTTTGTCTCCAGTTCTTAGAGTTACCAGTTGGTTCTTGCACTACCTTGATCGGAGAGCTGCATAAAATAGACTTGTAGGTCGATCACCCTCATTTAGCCATTCAATCTTCACCTTTTGTTGCAGAAACTGATATTCATCATCCTGCATTTTCTCCATTCATTCCTTGCTACACATTCATTCTCCTGAGCAGTCACTGATAGAGGGTCATCATTAAGGCGCTGTTGAGCATCTTCCCACCTTTTTTTTGCACATTTCCACTTTTTCTCCAATCAGTTCAAACTCCCTTCTATTAATCCGTGCAAGTGGCATTTCTAGAGCCTTCAAAAGAGCAGATATATCCGGTAGGTTATGCACCTCCCTGCAGTTCCAAATCTGTTTTACAGTTCATTCAAAATTCTGGGAAAAAGTGCAACGGTTAAAGAACTTGAAAGGCTTCTTCTTCTTCTTGTCTTTGTTATCAAATCTGATAATCAAAAGCAGGTGATCTGATGTGGCATCATCCTTGATCAAACAGAATACCTTCTTCCATTTCTCCATCCACTCTGCGTTGATCAGGATTCTATCTATCTTACTCCAAATCCTATCACCTCCGACTCGCTTGTTGCTCCAGGTAAAATATGCCCCAACTGTTCTCATTTCTGTGAATACTGTCAGTTTCACAGCCTCTTGAAAGTCCTCTGTCTCTTTGTCATCTACAGTCAGTCCACCCAATCTATCTTCAAATGTGAGGGGGAATTGAAATCCCCCATGATTAGCCATGCATGTTTTATGTTTCACGGCCTCTTTAAAAACTCCCAGAGATTCAGTCTCCTCTGGCTCAAATTTGATCCATACACAACTGTAATATTATGGTTCAGTTGAGAGCTCCTGATTGTACATTCAATAACTATCCATTGATCACTCATATCCAAAATGTTGATTTCAAACATTTCATCTCTCTATGCAAGCCAATTCTCCCCCCAGCTGTCAAATCTCCATTTGTAACTAACCTCCAATTTAGTCCAATATTCTTCTTCTATTATTTAAAAAAAAAAAATTATGTCTCGAGCTATCCTATCAAACCAAATATGTTTTGCATACAGATGCTCCTTACCAGTAGATGTTTGCTCCTTTTATTTAGGCAACCGACATTCCATGAAGATCAGTTAATAGCCATCAGGGGGATCCCCTTTTAGCATATAGTTTGATGACATTACAGCCTCAAGCACAGTTTGTCTTTCACCCTTTACTGTTTCATGCCTAGCAGATTTTTTAAGCTCAGTTACTGCTTCTTTCTGTTTCCCCATTCTGGTAAGCTTAACAACACCTGTTTTCACTATAGCACATCCTTTCTCAGGGATTTTCACCTTTTCCTTACTGACTAGAATATAAACCTTCTTAAATAAGGTTTTTTCCCTCATTATCTAGCTTCCTTCTGCATATGTTTTCAGTGTGGCCAAACAAATCACATTCCTTGCATCTCACAGGGAACCATTCAAACACTATTTCCTGCTGCACTATAACCTTGTTCTCATTTAGAAAATGATATGATCAGGCACGGAATCGCTTATTCTCATTTCAACTTTAACCCAAGCATATGACAGTCTCTCTTTCTCCTTTGTTGCTCTATCAAGACAAATAGGATTACCTAAGGGGATGGCAATTTTAGAGATAATCCAGGGATGCCAGTACATAAGAGGTAAACCAGGAAGCTGAATTCATACAGACACACATCCAATTCATTAAAATCAATATTTGGCGACCAGGCCTTGATTATAACTGGCTTTCCATAAAAAAAGATGACCCTGTTCTAGAATATCATCTCTACAAGTTTTACTGCTAAATTGCACAATGAAAATACCTTTTTCTAGCATCCATGCCTTTTTCAGCCGTTTTCCCCAAATTCTGATGAAGAACCCCTTAATTATCTTGAATGGCGGATTGCTGCCAACCACCTTGCATATCACCGCTTCATCCCATTGTCTTAAGCTCTCCTCTACTTCATCGTCTGTGATTTCTCCTATAACCAAACCTTCAACGCTTACAGGCTCATAAAATCGAACCTCCTCTTCTCCTTTAGTAAAAAGTGTACTCCATTCTCCTCTCTTCCTGCTCCATTTGTTCACCCCAGGATAAACGTTTACCTTCCAGCTAAGGGTTTGAACACTCTCCATTCTCTGCCTTTATCTTGGTCGGCGAACTTAATCCCATCATTTCTACATCCTCTCTAGCCCTTTGCGTTATCCCACGTACCTCCACAATCGATTTTGGAGTGCTGCCCTCAACCTGTAAAACACCTTTCAAACCTTTCCCCAATTTCTCCTTCTTCGATTCCTCTATTTTCAACCTATTCTCCTCTAACCGCAACCTGGTTAATGTCTTTTTCACCTGCTTTCTTCCTCCTGATCTACCCATGGTGGCGTAGATTCACCTGATTAAAAGTTCCAGAAAAATGGGAAAGTACACACAGTGGAGGTGTGTTCACCCGCAGAAAGAGAGAGAGAGAGATTTTTTTATAAATATCACCATTAATTAAACTAAACATAGAGGCCAGCAACTAATCATGTAATATCATCCAATAATAGAAGAACATCACCAAAAAGTTCTCATAACTCGCACCTCAACATGTTTGGCATAAACATCATAAAAAAAAAAATCAAACTACAATAATGGTCAGCAGTTAATATGTAATATCATCCAATAATGGAAGAACGTAAACAAATGGTTAACATAAATCACACCTCAAGATGTTTGGCATAAACATCATCAAAAATTCAAACTACAATAAAGGTCAATAACTAATCATGTAATATCATCCTATAATGGAAGAACGTTATCAAAAAGTTGTCATAAATCACACCTCAACATACTTGGCATAAACATGTGTAAAAAAGATTCAAACTAAAATAAAGGTCACTAGCTAATCATGTAATATAATCCAATAATGGAAGTACATTATCCAAAAGTTTGCATAATTCACACCACAATATGTTTGGCATAAACCTCATTCAAATTTTCAAATGTGGAAAAAAATATTCAAACAACAATAAAAACTACCAAAACTACACTCAATAGATTAGCCGAAATCAGTATGATAAAAGATACTAAAAAACATCAAAAATGAAACAAGAAAGCTCAATGAATTTAACATCAACATAGCAAATTGAATCTCACACTAAAAATGTAACGAGACTCTGTTTCAACATGAACGAGACTCCTTTTTTTATTCCTCGTCTTCAACAACACAACAATCGCAATAAAACCCGTCAACACAATATCCAACAACAAAAAGAGAAAACATCAATTAAAACACTAGCATAAACACAAAAAATATCAAAGAATTAATCTCACACACATCAAACACCGGAAAAATGCAATTACATACATTTTTTTGTTTGTGATGTTCGCAAACTACGTCTCGATCCACTCGGAAAAGCTATTCCATTCGGCTGAGATGAAGAACCATGCCTCCAACACCCCCACAATGCTACAAAATAAAAAGAAAAGAGCAAAAATTAGGACAAAATTAACATCAAATCAGAAAATAAAAGCGTAATAAAATAATACGAAATTCTAGAGTCAATAATCTAACCTCAGATATAAACAATGCACAAAAAAGTGGCGGTTTTCGGCGGTTACGATCGGACGGGAAGGAAGAGTAGAATGTGAAACGAAATGAGGAACAAATGAAAAAATATTCTAAAATTACCTTATCTATGGCACAATAGTTTCCTATAATTACACAAAAAGTCCTTCAAATTTTCATCATATTTTTTATAAAAAAAAACCATCCTAATTAAAATGTATAATAATAGAATAATGGTCCATGCCTAAAGTTTATACTTTCTAAAATAAAACTACGTGTTTGAAGAAAAAGTTAAGTGCCCGTATGATCATATGTTTTGGTCGAAAGTGTCAAGATTACCATGTAAAGTTTGAAAGTGCGATTATAACCCAATTATTTGTTCGAAAGTGTCAATCTAACTCTGAAAACCTGAAATTGGCCATATTTTTATGAATTGACTATTATGCCCCTAATTAAAAAGATAAAAATTCATAAAAGTGAAAAGACTATATTACCCTTAGAAAACCTAATTTACCCTTGACCTTGTTTCGATTACCCTTCCTTTGCCAATATGCCATCGCTGCTCCTTCCAACACCTAATTATCACTTTCTTCTTTGACAAAAAAATGGGCGAACGGCGAGTTGGAGAGCAATCAAATGGTGGGTATGCGACGGAAAAATAGGCGAACGACGAGTAGGAGACGGAGAAATGCGAGTAGGCAAACAGCGGATTTTGGGTGCAGTGGCAGGAGCTGAGCGGGTACGGGGCGGATGGATAGGGGGTGAGCGACTAGGGTTCCGCAACGGTGGTGTTAGTGTTTAATCGAAGGTTGGGGAAGAGCGGTGAGGCTAGGGTTTCCACCGATGAGTGGTGGTGCTCGAGGGGGATGATGAGGGAGAGGGCGACGATCAGGGAAGGGGAGAAGGAAGAGCATGGCAACAGCGACGAGGATCTTGACTAGGGTTCTCGTGGTGACTAACTAGAAGAAGGTAGTGAACTGGTGAGGTAGCGCCCGTCGGAAATTTCTTGGTCGTTGGAGGCGGTGGCAAGGTAGCAGACGGTGACAAGGCAGTAGGAGAATCCTTTGGCGTGGCCTTGGAAGTCACAGAGAAAGCAACCTGCAGAGGTGGACCAGCGTTTTAAAGGTAATCAATTCACTAATCATGTTGATAATGAAATTGGAAGGTTGTAATTTATGCCGATCGGTTTGGAGTGGCTTTCAGGTTGAAGATCGGTGATGGATTCATGTTTTTATGCATCGATCTCAATGTTTGAAATGTAGTAGATCTGTTGATTCTAGATTTGTGATTCTGTTTTAATTTTTATGCATCTTGATGTTGAATTAATGTTGATTACTGAATTTTTTAGCCTCAAGTGTTGTGTTTTAGCGCCACAAGTTCATAGCGTTGCTGCTTGATTACTTATTCGGCGGCGAGGGTGTTTGTTTGAGTTTTCAGGTGGTGAGGTTTCGGCGGAACTCCAGATTCTGGCGGTAGCGGAGCGGCGGTGGCGGTGGCGGTGGTGGAGCAGCAGTGGCGATGGAGGGCCAGCGATGGTGGTGGAGCAGCTCTGAAGAGGATGAAGAAGAATCTAGGGGTAATTTTGTCATTAGATTTTTACGTTTAAGACTGGGGATATTTTAGTCCTTTTAGGTTTGGTCAATGCCGGAAATTACAAAGTCAACGCCAGAATAGTGCCAAAAAGTTATATCGGCACTTATGATGCAAAAGATAGGATCGCACTTTCAAACTTTATAAGGTTATATTAGCAATTTCGACCAAAACATAGGGATATATCTGTATTTTACCCTTAAAAAAGAACTTGATGAATAATTTCTATGCAAACCTATACTTAAAAAAAAAGAATTTGATCAATAATTTACGAAGATTTCATTGCTAAATCATCATTTTGAAGTAACATAACTCGACAAAATGATAAAAATAACCCAAATCCTCACGAATTCCACCCACCAAATACATCAGTTATTAATTCTTCGCTTAAGAAACACACACGCACAATAGGTGTTAAGGGAAGCGGAGAGGTGTGGAACAGTGAATCGGAAAAATGTTTTTGAGACAGGCAAACGATGAGAGCGGAAGGAAATGGGCACAGTTAACAGTGGAAGAAATAGAGGTCTAGATGTCGATGGTCAACGAAGGTGGGGGAGTGGAGGTGATGGGGAAAGGGTTCAGAGAGGTCCTTATTGATGCGTCTGGAAACTGGTCGAGTCGTAATGTCGAGTCCTTCGGTGATAATCTGCAAGCAAAAAGCCCCGGGAGGTCCCAGGGTAATATCTCTGATGCTTAAGTCAGTAAGTTTTTTAGTAAAAATGTTCAAAAGTCCCCCATAGTAAGTACGTACCTGTCTATTTATACAGTATCAGGGAATAACGTATCTCTAGATTATACGCCTTGATGTACGCCTCCCTATTAAAGAGATTTATTGTGCTGACACGGGCATGAGAAGCTCTCGGCAAGGTACTCTTTGCCCAGCTGCGGGTTTACCTATCATCAAGAATCCCCAAAAAATTTGAGGGTAGCCTCGGGGTTATGATCTTCGAGGAGTCTCGCATTTATCTTTCGTTATTGAGCCCTTGGGTTCACGTGTTCTCGTAGGATCCCCCCTTGTGTTTTTATGGAAGAAGGGATCCCTAACCTCAAGGCGTCGTCTAATTTTCTTTATGAATATCATTCATTATTATTATCCTTTTAGCAGAATTCCAAGGGGCACACTCACGCGTGTTGGTTATACAAGGATGCGCATGTCAGGGAACAGTTTATGAAAAGGCACGCCAACTTTTCATGTCTTTTCAAATTTTCACTTCTCCTAAGTTAATCATTACTCTAGCTGCCTTTTTGGGCTTCTTAACTTCCATTTTCTCCATGTTCTCTTCACTTTAACTGCAGGTGATTTCAAAGATTTTCTCAGTACTCTCCCCTCGCTCCGTTCCTCGCCTACATTTCCCTCCTTCTACTTTCATCAGTAAGTTATCCTAACCTTCATCTTTCTTAACTTCTTTTCCTTTATCCTTTGTGCTCATGGCTGATTCTGGGGCATTCTCCTTAGAGTTCCAGCCCTAGCGACGATGAGATCGGTAATTCAAGCTACATACCACTTTCGGATTTTTCTGAGCGGTGTTTTCCCCGAGTTTGGCCTCGTAGCCGAGGGAAATGATATATTCAGAGGTCTTCGCGTATTGGAGACATTGAGTTTGGCTCCCCTTCTCCTAAGGAGGGAGGCCCTTAGAGGATGTTAGAGGAGGATATCCGGAAGATCCACTTCAAAGCCTTCTTCACTGTTGAGCCCCCGGCCCCAGGTCCCCTTGTGGAAGAAGAAACGTACGGGCCCCCAGCCGCGAAAAAGTCTTGGACTATATCGAGGATTCTCGTTGACGTGGAATTAAAGTGGTTAGGGGTAGCAGAGTCTTACGAAGATCTCCCGGATGGGAGGTCGGTCATTTTTCTAAAGCAGATCCGATCTGGGTTGTGTTTTCCTTTTCCTCTAATATTCTAGAGGGTGCTCAGAGATTTTCAAGTAAGCCCTGCCCTGTCCATCCTAAAGCCATAACCACCCTTATGTTATTTCTCTGTCAATGCTACAACCTAGACATCGAACTCGAGAATAAGTTGTTTTGTTTTCTTTTCACCGTGGCTTTCGGCGGTAACTTCTCCGAGAAGATCATTACCTTTTCTCCTCGCCAAAGGAAACGCAAGGTTTTTACCCTCCCCGGGAACGTGGGAAAGTGGAAAGAGGCTAAGAGGGCTCTCACGTTTAATTGCCTTAGATATAGGGTTCCTCGGTGGAATCTCGATGTTGTAGTCAAATCCCAACTCCCTGGCAAGTTTGTTTTCCCACCTCGGCTCGAAAGTGCTCGAGATTTTTTGCTATCCTCACCTCTTTCCTACGCCTCTTATACCAATTCCAAAAACTTGGTCGGGGGTCAAGAAAAGAAAACTGTTGAGACAGCCTCACTCGGCTCCATCCGATGAGCATCCAGTAGGTCCGAAGAGAAGGAAACTAGTTAAGGGGTATAAGCCACGACCTTCCCAGGAATTAGTAATCCGAGAGCCTCCTCTCGAGGATTCCATATTTTGTCCTGACATTGAAAGAGGCATTTATGTATTTTGTGCTTTGCTTTATTGCTTACCATCATATTTATACACATACTTTTTGTTGTATCTTGTCTAATATCTTCTTTCTCTTCAGTAGGCCGGAGTATGGTGGGCGCTATGATCAAGAAAGGAGCCAACACCCTTTCCTCCAATGAGAAGGTTACCCCCACTACCCCTCTTCAGACAGTTGTCCCCGCAGACACGTCGTTGAAGTAGAAACTCGAGGACGATCTTTTCGTTAGGGAGGGTTGTAAAAAAATTTCTCATGAGAGGTCTGCTCCTGAGGCCTCTAACGAGGAGCTCGATACCGTCGCCTATGGTTTGGCATTTTCGTCGAGCCTCTCAACCTTATGGACCACTGCACTTGGTCTTTTTGTGAAAAACTTCGAGGTAAGTTATTTTATCAAAATTAATTTGAGAATGATTATGCGTGTTGTTTGTGCACTCATCCTTGCCACCTATTTTTAGGTTGTCAAGGAGTTCGATGGTGTAAGGTCCACCATTACCGCTTCTTTAACCTCTTCTCTGTTTTCCTTCATTCAGAACTTAGGTTATGAATTATCTTCCACCTATGAAGACAAGAATAGGGAGATAGCCTCAATACAGCTAGATCTCGAGGCTTCCCAGCAAAAAGTTTCTGAACTCCAGAGCGCTCAGGAACGCTTAATATTTGAAAGGAATTTAGCTGTCGAGGATGCCAAACAAGCCCGAGACTCGGAGGCTCAAATGACCTTGTTGAAGGCATTCAAGGATAAAGTTATTCGAAGCCCGGAGCTGTTCGACCTCTTTTTGGACCTTCTGAGTGTCGCCTAGGGCATTGGGAGATCCAACTTAATGGATGAAGTGATTCATCCTAAGATGGGATATTCCCTATCCGAGGAAGATGTCAAAGCATTGAAGGAAGAGGCTAAGTCCGAGGGGATCGAGACGATAAACCAAAAGTGGGAAAGTACTGTGAACGAGGGTCGATATCCATGCTTTGTGGAGTTCGGGGAAGTACGTCACCCTAGAAAATATTCACGCTTTGCCTGATCTGGATGAAGAAGACAAGGATGTAGAGGTGGAGGCCGCAGCAGCTCAAGAGGACCAAGTGGGAGATACCGTAGTAAGGACCAATAAATAATTTCGCCCCTTTGGGCCCCCATGTAATTGATTTTAGTCTTTTATATGAACATTTTTGTTTCCTTATTGATGCGTTTTTTCCAAAATTTTCATTCTCGTAGTTCAACGCATTGCATCAGGAACTTCAATCCACCAGCGAAGATTTCCTTAAGACCCAAGCCGAGCTCAAAACCGCTAGGAGAGACTTAGCCTATGCTGTGACGGCCTTGGAGAAAAGTTCCGAAAAACTAGAGTCATGGCATAATAAGACCCACCCCTTTATAGTTGGCCTTCAAGACAACATCTCCAACTTGAATTCAACCGTGAGATCCTTCCAAAAGGAGCTTGATCTTGCTAAGGCGGACTTGAAATCTTGGGAAAGTGGAAAACACCAAATTTTTGTAGTGTGCTTGAAGGACCATGACCGTAAAAAATTCAAGGGTGCCGTCCCTTTCAAGGTTGTCGACGATACTGACCCCCAAGAGGCCAACTGTGAAGATGATGTTCACCGCATAATCCACAAATTTGGTTCCCTTAAAAGGTGTCTTGCAGATGCTGAAAGAATGCATATGGTAGAGAGTCGTCGTATATCCACTCAGGGCCAGGCTTATGAGCTTATGGCTCATTTGGGTGACATTTCTCAACATTATGAGGTCGCACAAAATGAGATCTCGAGGCTAAACGAGGTGCTCTCCAAGTCTGGTGCTTCTATCGGCGATGAACCTTCAATAGTGGAATCTCTTTTAGGTGAAAATTCAAGGTTGCTCTCAGAGAACGAGACACTGCAGAGACAGAACGTCAAGTTGGAAAAGAAAGCTAGTCTCTGCTATCAAAGCCTTCACGCTCATAGCTTATTTCATGGTGTGGCTAATCCCAAAGTTATCTCAGATAGGTTTTTACCCAAATTCCTTTTGTACGCTTCCTACCATTGGCTTATAAAAAATAAGTGGAAACGCGAGAGACTTTTAAGCAGAAAGAGGCTTGTACTACTATCCTCGAATGGATAAAGAAGTTACCCATTCCTTCTCCTAAGAGTCGAAGGTCCTCCGCGAATTTAGAAGTAGAGGAAGTAGCAAGGAGAGGTAGCTCCTCAAAGCACCCCTTTGGGAGATCTGCGAGGAAGCAGACCCATCCCCATGGTCCTTGATTAACTTTGACGATAAATGTTGATGACTACCCCGATGAGGAACAACGAAGGGACTTTCAACGTGCTATTGGTACCAAGGCAGAAGAAATAACAAGGATACAAGATGAAGTAGCAAGAGTGGAAAATGAATTAAAGAAACTATTGTAGCTGCATTTTATACACCACTAGTACATTTTAATACTCTTGCCCTTCATGTATTATTATTATATTTTTTTATTTGCCTTTATGATCATGGCCTTCTGAGCCTCTATACCTTAGATTGTGATATTTTAACATATTCGACAAGCTAATTGTAAGCATTCAATAATCGACTGAAAATAAACAACAATAATTTAACCCAGGTTCGGTTCTTTTCACTTACATCCTGCAAAATATTTTCCACTGGATCATCGAGTGATATATACAATCAGCAGTGGTATTGAGGATATTGCTTTCACACTCCTCCCCCTTTCTTTGCCCTTGTGAGCTCGTGGCTCTAGTCTTCAGCCTTAGCTGGAATACAATTTAGGAGCTCGTAGCTCTATTCTACAGCCTTAGCTGGACTACAATTTAGGAGCTCGTGGCTCTATTCTACAGCCTTAGCTGCATTACAAATTAGGAGCTCGTGGCTCTATTCTATAGCCTTAGCTGGGCAGGAGCGTTTAAGCTCGAGCCTTCAGTCTTAGCTAGAATTTTTGCAGGAGCATTTGAGCTCGAGCCTTCAGTCTTAGCTGGAATTTTTGGAGAAGCGTTTGAGCTCGAACCTTTTCGCAGGAGCGTTTGAGCTCGATCTTAGCGCTTGGCACGGGATTTATCGACGCTATTTGCCCCCATCATAAATGGGGATATCTCTGGAGATTAGCGATGTTCCATCTCCTTAGGATCTGAGTTCCCCCCATGGTCTCGAGGATATAGCTTCCTACGTGGTACACTTCTATCACTCGATACAGTCCTTCCCAGTTAGTCGCGAGCTTCCCTTCCGGCTCCTACCTGCTTTCCTCATTCTTTCTCATAACTTGATCGTCGGGTGCAAACTGCACTTTCTTAACCCTTCGATCGTAATAACGTTTCACCTTTTCTTTCACTTAAGCCTCATGTATTGAGGCTAACTCTTGCGCGCCATCGACCATATTAAGATTCATATGCCAATTTTCACTTTTAACATCTTCCCTGGCCACAGCCGTCATCCTCGGGCTTGGCAACCCTATTTAAACTGGGATAACTGCCTCGGAACCATAGACTAGGCTATAAGGTGTTTCCCCTGTGGCCAGAGATTTTATATTTTTGTATGCTCATAAGACGCCGGGCAATTCCCATATCCAGTTTTTTGCTGCCCCCCTGAGCCTTGCTCTGATTTCGTTGACGAGGGTGAGGTTGGTTACTTCTACTTGGCCATTGGCTCGTGGATGATAAACAACCATCAATTTTTGTTGGATCTTATATTCTTCGCACCACCTCTTGAAGGGATCATTGGCTAACTACTTCCCGTTGTCCATTACAATCATCCCTGGGATCCCGAACCTGCACACAATGTTTTTTCTAGCAGAAAGCAATTATTGTTTTACCTGTGATATTGGTCAATGGTTCAACATCCATCCATTTCATGAAATAATCCACCGCCACGATCAAATATTTGAATTTTTCAGGGGCTTCAGGGAATGACCCAACTAGGTCGATACCCCATTTATCAAATGGCCATGAGCCGTGAATGATCATCATCTTCTCCTGGGGAATGTGCTTCAATGGCGCGTGTTTTTAGCATGGGTGGCAAGTTTGTATATACTAGTTTGCATCCCCAAACATCATGGGCCAATAATACCCTGCTCGGATAAGCTTCCTCGATATTGACCTAGCTCCTTGATGACTCCCACATATACCCTCATGGGCCTTCCTTATCAAATAATCTGCCTCAAGGGGGCTCACGTATATGAGCAGCAATTGTAAATGCCCTCTTTTATACAGATTCCCTCTTGCATTGCATATTTTGGCGCTTTCAGCCTGACTTTTCTGGCTTCAACAGGATTCTGCGGGAGTGTCCCGTCTCAAAGATATTTAACAATGCACGTCATCCAGCAAATTTCTTCCTCTACTGGCATTACTCTATGCTCCTGAAAACTTCAATTTTGGAGGGTCTCCATGAGCAACTGCTCTTAAGACTCCGCTCCTAAATTCGACGAGGCTAACTTGCTCAAGGCATTTGCCTTATGGTTGTGTTCTCTTGGTACTTGCTCCAAGGTATAGCTTTTGAACTTCTTGAGTAAAGACTTTACAAACTTTAGATACTTTTGCAAGTTGTGCTCCCTGGCATTGTATTCCCCCTTTACCTGTTGCACCATTATCTGGGAGTCGCTATAGATCTCCAAATCCTCCACATTCAGTTCCACAGCTAACCGCAAACCAGTGATCAGGGCTTCATATTCAGCCTCATTATTTGTTTCCTTGAAGGCAAAGTGCAGCGCGTGTGGGTGGTCTTTTCCATCACAGCTAGTGAGTAAGACTCCTGCCCCGCTTCCTCCTGAATGTGAGGAACCATTAACGTATAATCTCCATACTTCTTTCCTTCGAGATCCCTTCTCGACTATCTTCTCTTCCTCATCCGTTTCAATAGGCTCGATAGTTTTAGTGGTTTCGACTATAAAGTCCGCCAAGGCTTAATCTTTAATCGTTGCCCTTGGCTGAAATTGTTTGTCTTGTTCCCCCAACTCTACTAACCACTTCATCATCCTACCCAATGCCTCGGTTTCAATAGCACTTTCCTGAGGGGATAATTAGTGAGTAAGTTGATAGTGTGTTCTTGAAAATAAGGTTGAAGTATTCGATCGGCATGTACCAGTGCTACTATAAGTTTCTCAAGGGCGGTGTATCTTGTCTCTGTTCCTGTAGGGCTCGGCTCACAAGTATATATGGTGCTGCACTTTACCTTTTTCTTTCACAAGTACCGCACTAATAGCTAGGGGCAAAGCGGAAATGTACAGAAACGGGACCTCACCTTTCTTGGGTTTCATAAGCATTGGTAACCTTTGAAGATGACCCTTAAGTTGTTGAAAAACTTGTTCACACCTATCGGTCCATTCGAACTTCTTTTTTTTAAGCACGTCGAAGAAAAGCAACTATTTCTCAGCCCCCTTCGAAAAAAATTTGCTTAAAGCCGCTGGGCATCTAGTGATCTTCTGTACGTCCTTCATGTTCTGGGGGCTCTTCATCCTTATCAAGGCCTCGACCTTCCATGGGTTAACGTTGATTCCCCTCTCTGATACCATGAACCCCAGGAATTTTCCCGCCCCCACTCCTATGACACATTTAGCAGGGTTCAGCTTTAGATTTTCACTCCTGAGTATCTCGAAAAGCTCCTTCAAATTCATCAGGAATTTCTCACAACTCCTGCTCTTTACCACCATATCGTCCACATATATCTCCACGTTCCTACCAATCTGTTTTCTGAACAACTTGTCCACTAGCCTCTGGTATGTTGCCCCTGCATTTTTCAAGCCAAAAGCATCTTCTTGTAACAGTACGTGCCCACATCTATGATAAAAGAAGTTTTTTCCTTATCCTCGTCACCCATCATTATCTGATGATATCCCTTGTTGGCATAAAAGAAAACCAATACTTGATACCCTGCAATCGCATCCACCAACTTATCGATAGGGGGTAAGGGGTAACTATCCTTTGGGCAGTATTTGTTCAAATTCGTAAAATCTATACATATTCGCCAAGTACCATCATGCATTGGGACCATAACTTGATTGGCTAGCCATTCCGGGTAAAATACTTCCTCGATTACATCAGCCTTCAACAATTTTGCTTGACGGGCCTAATCCCGAAGTCAATGTTTAACCTATGAACTGCTAATTCCCGGGGAACCCCTGTAAGATCTGAGGTATCCATGAAAACACATCTTCGTATTCCTCCATTAACTTGCTCAGCTTCTCATTTACATCCCCAAGGGTAAGTTTCCCCACAACCACTATCCCCTTATCCAAGATTGGCATTTGTTCAGTTTCAGAAAGGCTGACTCCTCCATGTACCAAAGCTACATCTCTCACCCTTCTTGCTTATTTTACCGATGTGAGGTTACAACTCTTAGCCACGGCCTGATCCCTTCAGATGGAAGCTATCCCTCTACTCATTGGAAACTTCATCATTAGATGATGCGGGGACCACACTGCTCGAGCCTGGCACATCCAAGGCCTTCCCAAAATTACATTGTACGGAGAATAAGCATCAACCACTGCGAAGGTGCATTCGATCATTACCCCCTTATCCCTTTCAGATATCCATACTAGCAAGGTAACTTCTCCTATGGGATATATCGATTTTCCCATAAATCCTGAGAGGGGGTAGCTGACTTCTTCAAATTATTCCTTCCAATATCTAACTGATCAAAACATTCAGCGAACATTATCTCGACCCCACTTCCATCATAAAGACCCTTTTCACTAAGGTCGTTCCAATTACGACTGCTACCACCATCGGAAACACATGCGGGGTTTGGTTTGGGACAGCATCCGCTTCTAAGAATGAGATTGTCTCATCCAGCCGGAATCTCTTATGGTTCGGCTCTTTTACAGGAGCCTTTCGAGAATCAGCCTTCATGACTGAGTTTGAAGACCTCTCTCCTGTTATTCCACTTATCATGTTAATCACTCTCCGAATAGGCGGATTTTTCCCGTTCATATTGTCCTGGTTTCTAGCGGGTTGTTCTCGCGAACCCTCATCCATTCTCGCCCGATCTCTGTCTCGACGTTCTTGTCCCTAATGTCTTCTATCTCCTCTACCCCCGTTATTCTGAGGATATCTCTTGTAAGGTGGACGGTCCCCCTGGGACCGATAGGGTTCCCCTTGACTTCCTCGTTTAGGTCTGGGGCCCTGAAGTCGCCCCTCTCTTTCATTCCTTTCTATCTCCCTTTTCAAATGGATACAATAATTCGTATCATGGCTATAATCCTTGTGAAAGTTTCAGAATAAGTTTGTAGCCCTTCATCCTGCTACTGCGGCAGGTGAGTTTGACAAGGGTTGCGGTTGTCTGAATACCCCTCTGTAAATACTTAGGATCTGTGCTGAAGGCTTACTAGCGGGAGTACACCTCTCAAAGTTAGGCCTGGGCATCTCCGCTGTCTTCTTCCCTTGATGATCATTATTTCTTCCTGGCCTATTGATCATACTCTCCTTTTTCCTCCTAGTGGCTTCTTCAACTTTCGAGTGGTTCTCGACTATCTCCTGAAGCTTCTGTAGGGTTCGAGGGACATTGTTACTTAATTTCTTGTATAGCTCTAAGTCTTTCATCCCGAGTAAGTATCCTTGTATCACTTCATTTTCCGTGGTCTCCACCACCCCTAAGCTTTCATCTACATAGCGATGGTAGAAGGCTTCTGTTGATTCTCTAGGGTTTTGTATCGTCTGGTATAACTTCAGCAAGGTTTTGGTAAACTTCTTCTTTTGGGCATATTGACTCAACAATGACGTGCTAAAGTCTCTGTATGAGTGCAAAGACCCCTTTGGCCTTTTCTTGTACCACTCTTGAACCTTTCCCCGGAAATAACTCTCCACCAGTTTGCATGTCAACTTTTCGTTGAAATCCCTCGAATTTATTAGACTAAGAATGTCTGGATGAACTCCCTGGAATTAGACTCTCCACTATACATCAGGAGCCCCTCCAAGGGCTTGGTATATGCGGGCCAACGCTCTGAGGCCACTGGCCAAGTGGCCCAATCAGCATATCTAACTCTCTCTTGAGGGCATCTCCAGTATCTCCTCTTTGCTCTCCAGGGTTTCGTAATCCTCTGTGGGGGGGGGTCGCCATAAGCCATCTAATGCCGAGGGGGTTGAATTACATGCCCAGGATTTGCCCAAGCCGTCATGATCCCTGAACTTCCACTATATAACCCATAAGGGTCATACAAGCCATAACCTGCTAATGGGTTCGGCATCTCTATGCTTCCATATCCCTGAGACCCATACCTCATCTCGGCTCTGAGATATCCTCCCATCAAGGTTACCAGAACTGCAGTGGGTCCGGAATGTGCTAACTCCAGGGGTTCAGGGAACGCAGGCTGATCAGCTCTGGGATACCCTCTCATCAAGGTTTTCGGAACTGGAGGGGGCCTGGGACGTGCCAACCCCACTGGTTCAGGGAATGAAAGTTGAGGCCGTGCCCGGTACCCCTCTCGAGGATATCCAAAGTAAGGAAACATTAACATGGGCTAAGCGGCATTGCTTGTCGGGGCTTCCATGACCGTCGAAGGGATGATCGGGGTTTTCATGCCTCGAGAGGGGGCTGTCGGGGCCGAAGCAGACGTGACCTGATAACCCATCTCCGCTAACATCTGAACTGCCCTGGCTTTGTCAGATTGCGAGGTATTCACACATGTTGCTCGATTCGCTCATAAGGCTTGTTCGTAAGCTTCCATCTGTGACTCACGGGAGACCTCCGTGAAACGACCATCTCTCTTATCATATTCCCCGGTGTATACATCTGGCGTAGGATTTGCAAGCCTTGTTTCTTGCCCCGCATTAGTCACAGTGGGCCCCGAGGGTCCAACTCCATCTTGAGGGCCCTCAGGTATTACTGGAATCTGTCCAATAGAGCCTTACCCTCCTCCCAGCTCTCCAGGTGAGACTTGCCCCGCTTCTCGCTCCACGTCCTGGGATACTGGGGGGTTGACCATTCTCCTTCTTCTTCCTCAATAAGGTGATTGTACTTCTTTGGTAGCACCAGTTCCTTTCAACTTTAACCTCACTCCTCCGAGTATTCGTAGAGGTGGACATAAACCAAGGAACTCAAATGTGACTAAATCGGTCCCACTGGGCATGCCAATTGATGCGTCTGGAAACCATTTGAGTCGTAACGTCGAGTCCCTCCATGATAATATACAATCAAAAAGCCCCAGGAGGTCTCAGGGGTGAACTCTCTGATGCTTAAGTCAGTAAGTGTTTTAGTAAAAATGTTCAAAAGTCCCCCATAGTAAGTACATATCTGTCTATTTATACTGTATCAGAGAATAACGTATCTCCGAATTATACGCCTTGATGTACGTCTCTCTATTAAGGAGATTTATTGTGTTGACGCGGGCCTGAGGTGCTCTCGGCCCAAGGTATTCTTGGCCCAGCTGCGGGTTTACCTATCATCACCTATAATTTAGTAAACCTTAGGTTCTGTGACTGAACCTTGAAAAACATCAGCTAAGTTCCACTCTCAAACTAATGAACAAACATATAATATAATCCCTTTAAGTTCCAATACTACAAAAAATCAAAGGGAAGAATATGCAGCTGCTTATAGTACACAATTTATTCTGAATGCACAAAAATGAGGTCGTAATCGAATGGCACAGCAACATGCCATGACAACCAAGTAAAAATATGAGTCTACGTGAACCGCATTATTACAAATTATGGTCTCCTGAACTAACACCCAAAAACCTTAAAAGTGGGTACTGTTGATCTGTTACCTTGGCACGAGTAAATGTACAGCCATAACTATCCAGAAATGCTTTGTTATTCTCCATCCCTCCACCAACAAGTATTTAACACATTTGAAAATGTTGTAAACAATATGCAGAAATTGAGTTGAGCACGGTTGCGCAATTGTTTTCAATCTAACTTATAGACAGGAAGCTACTAAATTGAGGCAAGACAACAGCATGTATGCGCTTTCCAGATTTGAAGTGATTATAATAACCAGAGAAATCATTCCTCCATCAGCAGAAGTTGGCTTATCTTCTTGACCAGCAAAAGTGAACTCAGATGTCATAAGATTGAGTAGACACTTACCATCAAAACTAGGTATGCAATCGTTCAACGATAGCATTATGAGGGCTTTAATTTCTGTCCCAGTTTCGCGATGCGCTTAAGTTGTTGGGTTCCCTGTCTCATTTGACGATTTACTGTGATTACGCATACTGGTAATCTAGAGACATCTAGATTTCAGTGTAGAAAGATTACCTTTGGTACAAATAAACTAGGAAGCAGCATCAGAGTCAATGTGGACACTGCCAAGTAGAAAACACTTGTATGCTTCTGCACATAAAAGAGGGAAAGCGTTATTGACATAAGAAGAGCATACAAGATACAGAAAAGATCAAATTAGTGACTGAAATCACTTGCAATTCACGCAATATCAGAAAAGGCTATTGAAAAAATAGGTTATCAGGGAATTTTTAACAACCCAGTTTCGCTTCTTAGTCTCTTAGAGGGCATAACAACCCAGTTTCGATTTTTAACAACACAGAAGATCACAGTTCTGCCAACATATACCGCATAAAATACAATAAACATGGAAGGAGAAAAGGAAACAAGTCCAGAGAAAAGTTAACAAAATAAAACACATGACTGAAATTTCTAAACTTTCAAGCTCAACACATTTTATCTCAACAAGAAAATATAATCAAAAACTTAGGAAAGGGTTTTCTTCCTTTGGAACAGGTATGAGCATCACAGAATTGCCGCAAAAATAAATCTATCACAAATATAAAATCAAGTTCAATACCAGATAGAAAAAATATCAAAGTAACTGCTAGCTTTTAAGTAAAAAGAATAATCATGTACCATGAAGACGAGCTGCTGATTAACAGGAAAACAACTGTCTGCGAGACTCTAGTAATAATTTTAGCATCCAAAGAGCTGAAAGAGCAGCCCAACTACCTCACACAGATGCAGTGCAGGGAACAATGAAGCCCTAACCACTGACCATAAGTTTGCACACACAAACTAAACATCTTTGGGAATACATGGTAGTGACAGCAGAAGAGTTTCTTACCCTAATGTACACTACTGGTTAGCATGATATATAAACAACATTGGCAATGACTTACATGTCTATAAAACTCACAACACGAGGTTATTTAAGGCACAAGAAATGCTGCCGAAGCCTAAGTTTTACATGTAGTAACATAATGCCATATGGGTTTAAGGACATTTATGTTGCTTCATCAAGTCATCATTTCCAGCTGTCCTGCCTTTTGAGCTTCATTAGTGTCAGAGAAAAGGTCACTACAAATGCCACAGATCTTCAGCATTTATAGCAATACAGATCCATAGATTCAGTTGGCCATTAACAGCAATTTTTCAAACTAGTCCGGAATGCAAAATTATCTGAAATTTTGCTTTTTTTATTCCATGCATCAAATAATTCACATTGATAAATTGCAATTGACTATGGAGTTCTAATTATTATGAAGCCAGAGGAGAACCACGAAAAGAGAGATTCTTTCAAACAGAAAAGTATCCACATACAGAGAGTGTGAAAATGCAGCATATAACAACAAAATAAACACATAATGGAAACAGAAGAATGCCAGATAGAACAGGTTTCACTTCACAGTATGTAGAGTTCAGGTCTCATAGGCCCAAAATCATAGCAGATTTGGTGGGAAAGTTTATTTGCATACACAGGCCAATGTTATAACCAGATATTTTACAACAACATATAATTTTCTCATAATTGACATTTTGATCTCCTGAAGATTATAAATGGCCTTTTATGTAGCCTTCTTCCAGATAATCAATAGTGAAACATTTGCTAAAGCAATCACCAAAAGGCACGAAGAATTTCATTTTTTGAAACTGACCAGAAAGTCATAAACAAAAGGACACATAATCGGGAAACAAGACCTGGGGTTCTGAGGTAGTCAGTCAAAGCATTTAGCAATTGGAATAGTTCCAATGAAATTTCGTAGAGAGAACATGCTAATATGCTAACAAACAAATGATAGATCTGAATATTTAGACAATCAAACAAATGATACCACGAGGCTAGAGATTAAATTGAAAGGATAGAAGATTCAGAATATTTTTAGGGATTATTTAGCCATCAATAAAAAAATGTGTTTGGCTTCCTTGAAGAAAGCTAATGTTTTGACATGCTGCTTAAGTAAATGACTATACACAATTAATGTAATGTTACGTACATTCAAGAGATTGCTGTGCCTGCTTTCAAAATGCTCAGTTTCAGCACGGAAGCTTTTCTTACAATACCCACAACGACATACATGATACATTCCCTCTTGATCTCTAAAGAGATCATTACTCGAGTGAAGTTTACACATGCTGGAAAGCTGATAGTTTTCTTGCAAAAAGAAAAGAAGAAAAACGTTTACTTTTGTCATTAGCAGAATGAATCATATGAAAAGGCAAACATAAGTTAATTCTGGAATCATATACCTCCTGAACAACCTTCCATGCTCTGGAACAATGAACTTGATGTACATGAGGGTCTTTTTCACTTATACTTTGAGCAACAAGGAGAGGAAAAATAGCATAAGTAGAAACATGAAATCAAACTTTTAGTTCATCTTTTTGTAATCAAATTCTTACTTATGTCTGAATGATTTGTGCTATTTTGAAGTGAAATTTAGTTTTACCATTTTTTCTAGTCCTTACTAGTGTGTTCCAACATGACTAATTTAACCAAATGCATAATAACATAAAACGTAACGAACACATAACTTGGTTACGCAGTTCGGTGCAATCCACCTACATCTGCGGGGCCTGGCCCAGTTTAGAATGAATCCACTAATTAGAAAGATATTGTACAGAGTACAAGTTACAAAATACTTATCTTTACTAACTATAATGTGTGAATTCTGCTAGCTCCCCTAGCTACCGATCCACTTTGATCAGATTCCCTCTGATCTCGAACTCCATCGATGCAGGATCTCCTCCTCCCGAGGAATTAAGGTTTATGATTCTGAACTTTGTGCAGCAGGTCAGGTATGTTGGAACACAGTATTCTGACTCTTTGCAAATCTCAAAAATCTCAAAAATCTGTATGCAAATTTTTGCTTAATTAAATCTGTGAGTTCTGCAGTCGCGTTGGTCCCAATTTATATCCACGGACAGATTGAAATACTCCTTGATTATCTCCACAATATTTCTATTCCAAATCTGCTTCTTGAAACATATCCAAATCCCATAAATAAAGGGATTTACCTTATACTAATCTATCTCATATATTCAAATATATCACCTCCATATAAGTAGGGATTTTCCATAAATCAACTATGCTTCACACGCCTGATATACTTAGTCAAATATACGAATTCCATATATCACACAATACTACAATATTTTGACTTCGATTTCCATATCTCCTTGGCGTAAATATTCTGAACACAGCATGTTCCAACATGGAAAGATTTTTGGTTCAAAATAAGTTCACACAAAATTGCCAATTAAATATTCACTTGCAAATCTCTTGACTTTACAATCTCCCCCTTTGGCATTTTTGTGGACCCATAATATTTTGGACATGTAATTTACAACGAAAAACGTCCAGCATAATTCACATAAGCTTTCATCAAAATAGCAGAATAACAATCATAATGCCAGAATTCCCAGAACATGAATACCGAAATCTGAAAACCAGAAATCCAGGAAATCCAAAACCTAAATGTCATTACAACCAAATTGAACAAAAACATCCAAAATCCCAAAATTACTCCCCCTGGGAACACACAGAGGCCAAAGATAACAAAATCAGCAAAACAGCAAAACAGTGTGCTCCCCCCGCATCAAAAAACAAGAATAAAATTCAGGCTTCCAACCGGGCCTTCTCTTCTTCCAGACTAGTTTTCTCTGCCTCCAATGCAGCCATTTGAATGACCAAAGCACCAAGTCTAGCATTCAGAACAATCAGCCTAGCCTCCTTTTCTACTGCTGCGGATGTAGAAGTCGATCCAGCTGGATTCCATGGGAGATCATGCACATGCCTTAACCCGAACGTCTTCTTGTTGGGCCTAAGAAATTCTGTGTCAATAATCACATCCGAAGCTTTTCCCTTCACTTTCACGCTTTTGGCTAGTGCAGAGATCAGAGCTGGATACATAATGGCATCATTAACCTTGGGGCAGTAGCTTGTCTGACCAAATGTTGCTGAATGAGGAGCCCAAGATTAACATATTTCTGTGTTCCAACACAGTACAACAATTTTGCCATCTCTCTAGTCAAGGCAGTGGTATTAGTTGAGGGAAACCAACAATGTATAGCAACCTGATATAAACCAAAGAATCTCGAGGTCAAGCAAGAAGCTTGTGAATACCCCGTTGCTGGCCACTCAACCTTACCCACCCGAGATAGTAGCTAATATTTCACTATCAGAAACTCCTAAATCTTCAGGAAAAACTCCCCCTATCTCAGATGTCTTGAGACCAAGCACTTTGTTAATTCTTGCAGCAGACACATCAATGATCTTCCCCCGCATTCCCCCGCACGTAAACCCTGCCATACCATGGGGAACTTATTTCCAAGTTTCCAGTCATGAGGTTAGAATATACCTCAAGTACAACCTACCTATTGTACTGTAGTTGAACCGTTGCTGCAGTTGTCATCCCAATCATCTTCAGATAATCCAAGAAACCACTCTCCTTGTAAGCTTTTAAATCCACAGGTCTTTCAGCAATGAACTTCATCTCATAGAAAAATTCTCCCATCTCTTCACCTTTTGAATCAAAATATACAGAGGAATATGCCTTGCTCACAGAGGGGGGAGGTATGACTTTCTTCTCCTTGCATTCATGCCTTTTCTTGCTCCTTTTTGCTTGAGCAGAAGCCTTATCTTTGGCGGCCTTTCTCTTGCCTTTAGCTATCTGATAGAATTCATCAAGCACCTCATCGCTTGAGTATGCTAAATCAGGAATTTCCTGTGTTGGAACACTCCCTGAACCTTCAGCATCATTCTCCTTCTCAGATTCTCCTTCAGCCTGATTATCTTGATTCACATCCTCATCAGTTTCTTCACCACCCTCAGGGACATCCTTCTGGTTAGAAACATCTTCATCTGGTGATTCATTATTCTGATTATCATGCATATCATTATCTGCACCACCCAGATCAACATCCGAATCCAAATCTATTTTATCATCATGTTCACCCTCCTGTGTTGGAACAATGTCATCCTCATCACTGTCTGACAGATCAATTATTACAGGCTTTCTTAATTCTTCCATCCTTTTGGCAGAATTCAAGTCATAGAATCCAACCTGCAGTTTGTCTTCATTCCTAACAACTTCCCTTCCAGCCACTTCACTTTCATTTATCTCTCTTAACGAAACATAACTCGGCAAGGGAATACGTCAATACACATAGAATTTGTCTTTTTCTCTAAATTCAGCATATCTCCCCAACAAAAATTTCACATTGTAATTCTCAAGCCTCCTTATTCCACCTATGTTGCCCGTCACTAGCTCCTTAACCTTAACATTCAGATATTCTCCTGTTACGCTCTTAATCTTTGTTAAGTCTATGGAAACTCTGTTTGCCTCCAACCATTCAAAGATTTCATCAATACTCTTACATTCTAAGCCCATGAATTTTAACGGAGTAGGATCAGGACCAGTTACCGTGCATTTCTTCTTCTTGGCACCAGAGGAATTTTCTTGAGCATCGGGTTCAACAACAGCTTCCCCATTCTTTATATCGTTGGCAGGTGCCTCTTCCTCTTCCCCTTATTCTTCAATTTGATCAGATTCTTTATCTGGTTCTCTTCTAGCTTGGTCAGCAGAATTTCTATTTCCATCAAGCAAAACCAATTCCAAATTGGTTGAACATTGGTCTCCTCCATAACTTCCACTGGTTGATTAACTTCTGGCACCTCTGCTTTTGGGGTTGACATTCTCTAGCCCAATGTTGCGGTGGAGAAGAGTTGTGAAGAGACAAAAGTTTTTGGCAAAGATTTGACAAAGGAAGGAGCGGCCGATTGTAGAGGAATATGAGAGGATCTTGGGCAAGTTTGAAACCAACTTTAACTCTTCATATTTTCACCTCTTTTCCCACGAAACCCTTTTTAGATTTTCCAAGCTTGTAATGATGATACTTTCCCCTCTTGTCAAATCAAGTTCTCAATCCGGAAATAACTTCCAACATACCATAGACACCATCTCCTATTTTTGTACAACTTTGCTACCTTCTAATAAATTTTTTTCTTTTCCGATTTTCTAAACAAAAATAACCAAAATATTTACAGAAGGAAAAAATAATTACGGTAAGAAATTACCTCAGATTTGACAAACACCTAAGTGTTGTCGAAGGCTCTCAAAAGAGGTGGCATCCAACGACTTTGTAAATATATCAGCAAATTGCTCGTGTGTTGGAACATAGACTACTTTCACTTCCTTGCTTTCAACCAGATCTCTAATAAAATGATGTCGTATGTCAATATGTTTGGTTCTCGAGTGTTGAACTGGATTCTTCGAAATATTAATGGCACTTGTGTTGTCACATAAAATCTTTAAGGATCCTTGATGAATTCCATAATCTTTCAACATTTGTTTCATCCATAATAATTGTGCACAACAACTCCCTACTGCAAGATACTCTGCTTCTGCAGTAGATAGAGAGATTGAGTTCTGTTTCTTGCTATACCAAGACACCAGATTTGTTCCAATAAAGAAACATCCACCTGTGGTACTTTTTCGATCATCAGCATTACCAGCCCAATCAGAATCACTGTACCCAATCAACTCTAAATCTTGACTCTTAGAATACCAAACACCATACTCAGAAGTACCACTTACATATTGAATAACTCTTTAAACTGCAGTAAGATGAGATTCCTTAGGATCAGCTTGAAACCTTGCACATATCCCAACACTGAAACATATATCTGGTCTGCTTACGGTTAAATACAATAAGCTTCCAATCATGCCTCTGTATAATTTCTGATCGACCGCAACTCCTTTTTCATCCTTCACCAATTTATCAGAAACACCCATAGGAGTTCGAACTGATCAAGCATTACTCAGACCGAATTTCTTAACTAGATTCAAGGCATACTTACTTTGATTTATGAATAAACCGTTCCTTCCTTGCTTGACTTGCAATCCCAGAAAGTAAGTGAACTCTCCAACCATGCTCATTTCGAATTCAGCTTGCATAATGGTAACAAAATCATGTACCATAGATGGTGAAGTGGAACCAAATACTATATCATCCACATAAATTTGAGCAATTAAAAACGTTGAAGCCTTGTCAAGCATGAACAAAGTGTGATCTACTCCCCCTCGACGATAACCTTTCTGAAGAAGAAAGGTAGTAAGTCGTTCATACCATGCCCTGGGTGCTTGCTTTAGTCCATATAAAGCCTTCTTAAGGCGATATACATGATGTGGATAATGAGGATCTTCAAATCCTTTAGTTTGTTCCATATATACTTCTTCATTCACCACTCCATTTAGAAAAGCACTCTTGACATCCATTTGATACAACATAAAGTTCATAGAGCAGGCAATAGCTAGTAAAATTCGGATAGATTCTAACCTGGCAACATGCGCGAATGTTTCGTCGAAGTCGGCACCTTCCACTTGTGTATAACCTTGAGCGACAAGTCTGGCTTTGTTTCGAGTGATTAAGCCACCTGCATCTGATTTATTCTTGAAGATCCACTTCGTACCAATGACATTAATGCCTTTAGGGCGAGGAGTAAGGTACCAAACATCATTCTGTGTAAACTGACCAAGTTCATCTTGCATTGTAGCAATCCAATACTCATCAAGTAAGGCTTCTTTGTAGTTCTTGGGTTCAATGAGAGAGGCAAAACAGTGCAATCCAGCTAGCCTACAATAATCCACTCGAGGAACTAATCGAGTACTCCTCATGGTGGATTCCGATTGGTCCTGTGTTGGAACATGGGGGTCAGTAGCAGGGGACAGTGTTCCAACATGGTCAGCTTCGGCAGAGTTAGGATTATTTTGCTCAGTTGTTCCAGCACGCTGGTGAAGTTCAGATTCGACTGATGGATCTGCCTTATCAGAGTTTCGAGGCTGTGTTGGAACATGAGTGTTGCTAGGTTCTTCCTCTACACCTTCTGGTTGTTGTTCCTTCTCTGAATCATCCACAATAACATTTATGTATTCCATGAGAGTGTTGGTTCGATGATTAAAAACTCTATAGGCACGGCTGTTGATGGAATACCCGAGAAAAATTCCTGTATCACTCCGATTATCAAATTTTGCCAACTGTTCTCTATCTCTGAGAATATAGCATTTGCTCCCGAACACATAAAAATATGAAACATTTGGTTTCCTGCCCTTTCAAATCTCGTAGGATGTCTTGCTGGTGAATGGTCAGAGATACACTCGATTGATTGTATAACATGTTGTATTAACTACTTCTGCCCACCATTTCTTGTGAATATCTTTTTCTGCCAACATAACTCGAGCCATCTCCTGCAAGGTTCTGTTCTAACGTTCTACAATACCATTCTGCTGAGGGGTGATGGGAGCCAAAAATTCATGCTGGATTCCAAGCTCATCATAGAAGTCACTGAATTGTACATTCTCAAATTCTCTGCCATGATCACTTCGAATTCGAATTATCTTCCCTACTGGACTCCCTTTTTCAGTTTGTATCTTCACTACAAGGCTTATAAATACTTCTAATGTATCAGATTTTTCTTTCCAAAAAGCTACCCATGTAAATCTGGAGAAATCATCAACACATACAAAGATATATTTCTTTCCACCTATACTAGGTGTATTGACTGGACCCATCAAATCCATATGCAATAATTCCAGATTTCTAGATGTAGTAATATACTGAATTGAAGAGTGAGGAGATTGAATTTATTTACCTTGTTGACATGGTCCACATACAATTCCTTCCTTGCTGGTCAAGGTAGGCATTCCTCGTACAGTTTTCACATTTGCGATTTTCACCAATGTTTTGTAATTGATATGACTGAGCTTTCTGTGCCACAAAACTCCTTCATCTTGCTTCGAAATCATGCACCATACTCCTTGTTCCAGCAGATAACAATTGTCTATAGATCTTATTCCTGAAAGAATCGTGTTTTCTCCATGCTTTACTATACATTTGTCCTTCTGAAATTCCACCACCATGTTATCGTCACACAGCTGGCTTATACTTAACAAGTTTGCCTTTAGATCTTCAACAAAGAAATCCAAGGACAAGTTTTTCGTATTTGTAGATATTGTAGACTGAATCGCATGAAAAATCAGTAACCCTCAAGGCTAAACGGAAGTATGGGACGAAGTGGATCTTAGCCTTGAGGGTTACTGATTTTTCATGCGATTCAGTCTTGGGTTCTTTCCCGTATCCAATCCCGTGTCGATCACCAAAGATCTTCCCATATCCAGAATATCATCAAGCTTTGCCTTTCCGGAATTTAATTTAAAGATAGTTGCTTCATACATCTCGGCCCTCTTGACTGCTGCTATCAGTTTTCCATTCAGTTCTTCATTACTCTTTTCAAGTTCTGCAATCGTGAATCGTAATTCTCTTTCGCTTTCCATTAACTTCCTTTTTTCTTCGTTCAGCTCTTTGTTCGTGTCGACTACTTGAACCCACATAGCATACATTTTTTCATAGATGTTGTAGATTTCTTCATCACTTACAGACAAATCATTATCTGCATTGATGTGTGCATCGTTCAGATCTATGTTGGAACATACAGCTTTACCTTTGTTCAGTGTGCTGGAACATTGATCCTCTGATGTATCATGAACCTTTGCTCCAAAAGCTACATAGTTACTGGTAAGTTCCTCTTCGTCCTTCTCATCATCTTCATCTTCACTCCAAGAGGTGACATATGATTTTCCTTGTTTATTGCGAGTGTTAGCACATTCAGCTTGAATATGACCATATCCTTCACATTCTCTGCATTGAATTCGTCCAGCCTGTTTTGGTTCGTTGTTCTGATTTCTCCCGAACTGCAGATTCCCTTGTTCAAATCTCATTCCACGATTATTACTCGAGTTTTGTTGTCTTTGTCTATTTCCGCCAAACCTTTCCTGAGATTTCTTGTTGACCACCTTCTTTAGCATTCTCGAGAAATTCTTTGTGATAAGTGCAAGTTTTTCAATCTCATCATCGCTGTCAGACTCGTGATTGTCCTTAGATGGAGACACTTTGAACTCCAATTCCTTAGAGACTCTTTTTGTAGCTTGTTGGAATGTCATCTCGTATGTCTGTAACGAACCCATTAGTTCATCTAGGCTCATGGTGGCTACGTCTCTTGCTTCCTCTATTGCTGCTACTTTCATTACAAATCTTTTGGGAAGAGATCTCAAGGTATTTTTCACCAGCTTTGTTTCTTTGTACACCTTTCCAAGTTGATACGCCATGTTGAAGATGTCCCTGAGTTTTCCATTGAATGTAGCAATAGTGTCGTCCTCCTCCATTTTGAGTTCTTCGAACTTAGTAGCCAACATATGTAGTTTCGATTCACGAACTCGACTGGTTCCTTCGTGAACAGTCTGTAGAATATCCCATGCTTTCTTTGCTTGGTGACATGTAGATATAAGCTTGAACTGATTTTCATCAACTGCAGTAAAGATTGCATTAAGTGCCTTCGAATTTGCCAGGGATTCTTTGAGGTCATCTGAAGTCCATCTAGCTTTGTCTTTGGGTTTCTGCTTCCTTTGGCTTGACTCTCCTTCTACCGCCTTAGAACTTGTATCAGCATCTTCTGTAGGATGATTCCATTCATTCTCAACATAGAACCATGCAAGTCCATCCAGTGAATTGATGAAAACCCTCATGCGTGCCTTCCAATAGTTGTAGTTGTTGCCTTTTAGCAAGGGTGGTCGAGAGACTGAAGCTCCTTCTCTTGTCATCATGGTAAACTGGATCTCACTTTCCCTGAAACAACCAAGGGAATAATAAGTGACCAAGCTCTGATACCAAATGAAATTCAGTTTTACCACTTTTTCTAGTCCTTACTAGTGTGTTCCAACATGACTAATTTAACCAAGTGCATAACAACATAAAACGTAACGAACACATGACTTGGTTACGCAGTTCGGTGTAATCCACCTACATCTGTGGGGCCTAACCCAGTTCAGAATGAATCCACTAATTAGAAAAATACAGTACAAAGTACATGTTACAAAATACTTATCTTTACTAACTATAATGTGTGAATTCTGCTAGCCTCCCTTAGCTACCGATCCGCTTTGATCAGACTCCCTCTGATCTCGAACTCCGTCGACGCAGGATCTCCTCCTCATGAGGAATTAAGGTTTATGATTCTGAACTTTGTGCAGCAGGTCAGGTATGTTGGAACACAGTATTCTGACTCTTTGCAAATCTCAAAAATCTCAAAATCTGTATGCAGATTTTTGCTTAATTAAACCTGTGAGTTCTGCAGTCGCGTTAGTCCCAATTTATATCCACGAACAGATTGGAATACTCCTTGATTATCTCCACAATATTTCTATTCGAAATCTGCTTCTTGGAGCATATCCAAATCCCATAAATAAAGGGATTTACCTTATACTAATCTATCCCATATATTCAAATATATCACCTCCATATAAGTAGGGATTTTCCAATCAACTATGCTTCACAAGCCTGATATACTTAGTCAAATATACGAATTCCATATATCACACAATACTACAATATTCTGACTTCGATTTCCATATCTCCTTGGCGTAAATATTCTGAACATAGCATGTTCCAACATGGAAAGATTTTCGGTTCAAAATAAGTTCACACAAAATTGCCAATTAAATATTCACTTGCAAATCTCTTGACTTTACATGAAGATAGCTGACGCGTGCACATTTAAATCAGGTTAAAACACAATTCGAACAAGGTAAACAGCCTGTGGTCTTTCCCCTGTGTCACAATAACCAAAGAACAAATCAGTAAGCAAAATCAAGGAAAACTGATATCTGCATAATGGCAAGAAAATATAGCCGCACCATAAGTAAAACAATACTTTGTGAATAAGGATATTCATTCACCTCTGTAAATTAATAATTAGACTCAAATGTTAGTAGGCCCGACCCCACACAGAATCCCAATAGTACGGAGATATGTCGTCCCTCGTCAAGAAAGAGAACTCACCGTCAATCAGGGCCAACTGCTGGGCCTTCCATAAAAATGAACTTGCCCTGATTCAGAGATCAAGAAAGAGGCTTCCATAAAAATTAATCCCAAGGCTCAACAGAAACCAGCAGCTCCGACATCGCCTCGCCACCTTGGATCTCTCAATCAGTGTACTTTCCTTTTCTTCTTTATTCTCAACAACCACAAACCAAGAGGCCATACGGGCATTCCATATACGAGCATTCCATATGGGCAGGAAGGATATACTATTTAGATCCCAAAAACCCCCCTCCCTCTGTTTACTGGGATCCCAGAAAGATCCAATTTTACATGATGGTTAATTTGCAGAAAATTAATGAAGAAAGGAGAAATAGCAACAGCAAGGGCAAGGCCAATGATGCGGAGATTTTTTCTGGGACTTGGATTTGGGGTACAGGGAATGAGGTGCTTCCCATGGCTTGGGGTGAATTTCTTTCTCAAAGATGGCCTCAAGCTTCACCCTTCCACCTTGCAAATTCTTCAGAGCTCTGCTAATTTGCCCATGGTCGCCAAGCCCTTTTATGGCATTCTTTCCGATTCCTATTATATCTTCGGCCAACATCGCGTTCCCTATATAGGCTTGGGTGGTAATGCACTTTCTTCATTCTTTTCTTGCTTTTTCATTGCTGAATGTCTTGTGTTTTAGTCAAAGCCACTTAACATGGTATGTATCCTTTTAGTTGCTATTTTGTTCTCTCATCTCTTAGATATTGGACAATATTAGTTCCATTATGTGTGATTGTGGGAAGGCATAGTGGCAGTATGAGTACGGATATACCCTTTTCATAGACTACATCTCAAAGAATAAAAGGTTAGTGCCAAAGGTACCATTTTAGGCTTTATTTTATGCGCATAGAATCTAGCTACAAGATGTGGTGATGTGAGATATTGGGGATGTGTTTTATTCCTTCTTCGACTGCATGGTCTCAAGTTTTCTTTCTTCCCAAATCTTTGGCTTCAACCCCCGCCCCCCCCATTTGTAAAGTGATTACTCTAGTGACACTATTAAGATTTG
The DNA here is from genome assembly GCA_037428765.1 of Rubia yunnanensis. Lineage (NCBI taxonomy): Eukaryota > Viridiplantae > Streptophyta > Magnoliopsida > Gentianales > Rubiaceae > Rubia > Rubia yunnanensis. The sequence continues at coordinate 111,835,209 of CM075061.1, read as the reverse complement.
GAACTGATCATCATCAATTACAAGTAAATATATTTCATGTGCTTTAACTCGGAAAAAGCAACCTAACCCCTTTTGAAATTAGAACAAAGTATACTAGGAAAAGCCATGGAATTCTTTTTGGATACTTTTCTCCTTCACTGCATATTCTTATTGAATGTTTGCCCTTGCAGCTGCACTTCGAGCATTTTCTTGGCTGGCCATAGCATTTTTGTCTCAGTCAGGCATCTCGTTCTTTATGTTGACATTTTATCTCCTCCTGAGCAATCTTGGAGCTTCCATTGTGGAGGTTGCCAATTATGCCATTGTTGCAGAGACTAGTAAAGAGCCCGTTTCTTCCAAGACCTCAAAAATGGCTTCGTCTGGAAACCTACAGTCATTTGTCTGGATGGCGTCGTCCATCGGGGGAGCTCTGGGAAATCTCATGGGTGGTGTTGCTATTGACAGATTTTCCCCTCGAGACATATTCCTAATGTTTGGTGCTATTCTTGTGATACAGTTTCTTATCACCATATGCACTTGCGAAAGCTCTCTTAGACTCCCCAAGAGTTCATCAAATTATGGTTTTAAAGAACAAGTTTCGGAGCTCCTAGCTGCTTTACGGAAGCCTGAGATCTCGTGCTCAATAGCTTGGTTTGTTGCTACTTATGCCGTAGTTCCTTCTCTATTAGGCACTATGTTCTTCTATCAAACGGAACACCTAAAGATTGAATCATCTGTCTTAGGGATCTCCAAGGTCCTTGGTCAGGTCGTGATGCTGCTTTGGGCGCATTTATGACCGATACTTCAAACTAGTACCGGCTAGAAAAGTAATCACATCCATACAGGTCACCTTGGCAGTTTTTGCGTTATCATACCTGTTGTTTGTGAAGGGCATTTTCCGAGCCATGGGATTCCCTGATTCTCTATACGTGATCGCCTATTCAGGAGTTGTGGAGGTCTTGATGTTGACCAAGTTGCTCCCTTTCACCGTGCTGTTAGCCCAACTCTGCCCACCTGGATGTGAGGGATCCGTGATGGCGTTTCTCATGTCCGTTGTTGCTCTTTCCATGGTAATCGGTGGATACTTTGGGGTTGCACTTACTGCGTATCTTGGCATCACAGGCAACAACTTCTCTGGTTTTCCGATGGCCCTCTTGTTGCAGGTGGTGTGCACGGTTTTGCCACTTTACTGGGCATACTGTGTTCCTGATGCTGTGAAGCCCAAGAGTAATGGGAAAGAGCAGTGAGTGGTGGTAGTGTGGAATGTTGTGCAGCTGGCGTTTGTTCAGTTTTCCAGTCTCTGACGTCTAGGACGGTCATGGTAGAATTTTGTTGTGAGGTAGTTTTTTTTTCTGTAATTAAATAATAGTGGTTTGGTTAGCTGAACTTATTATAGTTTGTAAAAATAAAAAGGTTATTTAGTTTAGAAATAACTAGGGGTCTCCAGCCGAAGCGCGGGCTATCGACAACGGGGCCGACAATGGGTCATCATTCAAACTCTCACAGCTCGAACTCTCACCGTTCGAACTCTTACCACTCGAACCTCTCCACTCGAACCTTGTACTCGAACTCTTTTCTTGAACCTTCGAACCCCCTCAACTCGAATCTCGCCACTCGAACCCTCACCACACGAACCCAGAACCAATCGAACTTAGTATCACTAGAACCGTTAACACTCGAACCTCTAGTCGAACCCTTTCCACTTTGAACCTCACCATTCGAACCAGTACCACTCGAACCCAGTACTACTCGAACCCAATGCCACTCGAACCTAGTACCGTTCGAACCCTCTCCACTCGAACCCTATATCACTCGAACCTCCTCTACTCGAAACTTTACCACACAGGTTCGAATGGAGAGGTTCGACTAGAGAGGTTCGACTGGAGAGGTTTGACTGGAGAGGGTCGACTGGAGAGGTTCGAGTGGAGATGGTTCAAGTGGAGATGGTTCGAGTGGAGATGGTTCGAGTGGAGATGGTTCGAGTCGAGCAGTTCGAGTAATAGGAGTTCGAGTGGAGAGGGTTCGAGTAGAGTGGGTCTAAGTAGAGTGGGTCCGAGTAGAGGTTCGAGTGATACTATGTTCGAGTGGAGAGGGTTTGAGCGGAGAAGTTCATGTGGAGAGAGTTTGAGTGGAGAGGTTCGAGTAAAGTGGGATCGAGTGGAGAGATTCGAGTGGAGAGGGTTCGAATGGTACTATGTTCGAGTGGTACTAGAATCGTGTGGTAAAGGTTCGAGTGGAAAGGGTTCAAGTGGAAAGGGTTCGAGTGATGTTGATTTGAGGCATCCTCCATCGAGGCCCTGGAACCATCAACCATCCCTCTAGAGGCATCACCCCTCGACCCATCAACTATTCGCCTCGCCACCACTCGAACCATCCACCCCTCGAACGTCAGTACCACTCGAACTCATCCACCCCTCTAGAGTACACCAGCCCTCGAGGGTACACTATTCCTTGAGAGGGGTGTACCACTGAGAGCGTCGAACCATCCACATTAGCTCTCGAACCATGACCCACTCGAGGCATATACCCCTCGAACATCCACGACACCACTACTCGAACCATCTACCTCTCAAACATCAACCATCCACACCTGGAACATCAACCATCCATCTATCGGGCCATCTTATATCCACTCCTGGAACCATCACCCCTCGAACCATCACCCCTCGAACCATCAGTCCTCGAACCATCAGTCCTCAAACATCCACCACGCCACCCTACTCGAACCATCACCCCTCGAACACCAACCATCTACCCCTCGAACATCAACCATCTATTTGTCGGACCATCTTATATCCACTCCTGGAACCATCACCCCTCGGACCATCAGTTCTCGAACATCCACCACACCACCACTTGAACGATCCACCCCTTGAATATAAACCATCCGCCTTGAGGGTTGTTGATTCGAGGCATCCTCCCTCAATCCATTAACCCTCGGGGCCCTGGAACCATCTACCATCCCCCTAGAGGCATCACCCCTCGACCCATCAACTATCAGCCTCGCCGCCACTTGAACCTTCCACCCATCGAACATCAGAACCACTCGAACTCATCCACCCCTCGAGGGTACACCATTCCTCAAGAGGGGTATACCACTGAGAGCGTCGAACCATCCTGATACAAATATCAAATGCTTTGATGGATCAACTTTATGATGGAGAATTGAAGAAGGAGTCCCCATCGACATCTTGGATTCATTATTCAAGATTGTCGACGAACTGAAGACATCATGAAGAACACTATACTCTTTTTTCCCACTGGGTTTTTAATGAGGTAGTGTGATCATTGTAAAATATTGTAAAATTATTTCATTTTGAGTTTATTGGACTGATAGCTCGGCCATGTGGGCTTTGAAGAGCTGAATTTCGAAAATACAGTCCATTAAGGTTTTGTATATTCAGTTTTATTCTGATTAGAATTAGATTTGGTAAGATTAGATAAGGTAATATTCTTCAAGGTTACTTCTTGAAGAATTCAACCAGATTACCTTATATTACCATTTATTTTAGGTATTTTAGTTAGATATGGTTTTAGCTTCTTAAAGCTGCCATAAATCGATTCCGTTTCCATTTGTGATTAGGGTTTGAGGCGGGATTGTAACCCTATAAAAAGGGAGGCCTTATGGACGAAATAAAACAACCTTTCATCAATCAAATATACAACATTTTGAGTTCATACTCTTTGCTTGCGAGCTAATCCATTGTTGCTTAACCCCGAGGGCTAGTTAAGTATCAATAAACCTTGTAATCTGATCCTGAGGGCTAGTTAGAGAGCAAGTTGAAGTTAGGCGTACCCCGAGGGCTAGACTCCTGAATTTCGTGTGAGATAGTGCGGGTTTGCAGATCCCTTCACTAGATCAAAGATATTAATTCCGCAAATCGTGAGTCTTCGCAAGGAGATTCCTATCACATCCACAATAGCTTTCGAACCATGACCCACTCGAGGCATATACCCCTCGAACATCCAAGACACCACTACTCGAACCATCTACCTCTCGAACATCAACCATCCACCCCCGGAACATCAACCATCCATCTGTCAGGCCATCTTACATTCACTCCTGGAACCATCACCCCTCGAACCATCAGTCCTCGAACATCCACCACGCCACCCTACTCGAACCATCTACCCCTCGAACATTAACCATCCACCCTTGGAACACCAACCATCTATTTGTCGGACCATCTTATATCCACTCTTGGAACCATCACCCCTCAAACCATCAGCTTTCGAACATCCACCACGCCACCACTCGAACCATATACCCCTTGAATATCAGCCATCCACCTCGAGCGGTGTTGATTCGAGGCATCCTCCTTCTAATCATCAACCCTCAAGCCCCTGGAACTATCAACCACCCCCCCGAGGCATCACCCCTCGACTCTACCACTCAAACTATCCACCCCTCGAACATCAACCATCCGCAACGAGGGTTGTTGATTCAAGGCACCATCCCTCAATTAATTAACCCTCGAGGCCTTGGAACCATCAACCATCGCCCTTGAGGCATCACCCCTCGACCCCCCTCGACTAATCAACCATTCGACTCGCCACCACTTCAATCCTCTATCCAAACCCTCTCCACTCGACCCTCACCACAAACTCTAACTACTTGACTCTTCACCACTCAAACCCTCTCCAGTCGAACCCAGTTCCACTTGAACCTCTCAACTCGAACTCAGTACCACTCGAACCCTTTCCTCTCGAACCTCTCTACTCAAACCCTCTACTCGAACCCAGAACCACTCAAATTCAGTACCACTCAAACCCTCTCCACTCGAACCCAGTACCACTCGAACCTCTCAACTCGAACCCAGTACTACTTGAACCCAATACCACTCGAACCTCTCCACTCGAACCCCTACCTCTCGAACCAGTACCACTCGAACCCTTTCCACTCGAACCCTTTCCACTCGGACCTCTATTCGAACCATCTGCTCTCGACCCTCATCACTGGAACTCTCACGACTCGAACCCTCACCATTTGAACCCTCACCACTCGAACCCTCACCACTCAGAGCCTCACCACTCGGAGCCTCTCCACTCAAATCCTCTTCACGAACCTTCGAACCCTCTCTATTCGAACCTCTCCACTCGAACCCTCACCACTCGATCATAGTATCACTCAAACACTCTCTACTCGAACCTCTCCACTCGAACCCTTTTTACTCAAACCGTCTCCACTCAATTCCTCATCACTCGTACCTCATCGCTGGAACCAGTACCATTCGAGCCAGTACCACTCGAACCAAGTACCACTCAAAACCTCTCAACTCGAAACCTCTCCAATCGAACCCTCTCCATTCAGACCCTCATTACTCGAACCAGTACCACTCAAACCCATTACTACTCAAACCTCTCCATTTGAACTTCTCTACTTGAACCTTCTCCACTCGAATGTTCTTCACTCGAACCAGTACTACTCGATCCCAGTATCACTCGAACTAGTACTATACGTGTAATTGGAAAGAGCTTCGGATATAGCCACGTATAAAAGTAGAGGACACGAATTGAATGATGGAGAACAAATAAACATAGATAATAATGTGTAGGAGGGGGAGGGGAAAAACATAATTATGAAATTACGATGAAAGGTTACTGTTCATCCAGGGATCGACACAGTTAAGAACAGTGGATGGATGTATAAATTTGGATAAGGTAGATAACCCCAGTATTTATTTCTGGTCTTTATTCCCGTTGATCAGAGGAGTTTTTGAATATGAAACTGTTGATATCATAACCTTAAACAATATATATACTACCATTTAGCATATGTTCCATTTCCATCTTATATAGAATTGATTGTTGAACAAGAAGGTCATAAGATCAGAGGAATTGAGAAGCAAGAATCCAGTGATTAAAAGGAGATGTTGCTGGTGATACTGGTGATTGCGTGGGGACATGTGCACCTCTACTAGTAATGGATCTGGAGAATCCGTAGCTGGTGTGATCTGTTCCGGCAAAGTCTCTGCTTGAGGGAATGCCCCCGCTGAATCAGGATGAGCTCGAAATCACCGGTAGGTTGCTCTGGCCATCTGCGGTCTCTGCGAATAGGGCTCTCCGACGGGGTTAGAGCAGAGTTTGCCAGGCTTTTAACGTTCTTAGCAGTGGCAGAAAGGGATATATAGTTTTCTTGACAGCACCACCTCTCAAACAGGTCATTTAGGTTGGGCCTTGGTCGTGTTCGGCGAAGATAGAGTAGAGGAGGCTGTCGGCTTAGGCTGTAGAGGTGGCGGGAAGGTTGGGAGATGGTGGTGGTAGGCGGGAATGAGTGGAATAGTGGGAATGGAGCTGGTGGTCTTTGGTGGTGTTGCCACCGAGGCTTGGTGAGCCACGGCTTGCCGCAGGGTGGCTGGTGGAGAGGAGAATGACGGTGGTGGAAGGTGGTGTATGTAGAGAGGGAGGCGTACTCGAATTCTCACCACTCGAATCAGGAGTACTCGAACCCTTTCCATCAATCATCCACCTCGAGGGGTGTTGATTCGAGGCATCCTCCCTCGAATCATCAACCCTCGAGCTCTTGGAACCATCAACCATCTCCTTCGAGGCATTATCCCCCAACTCATCAATCACTGCCTCATCACCACTCAAAAATTCCACCCCTTGAATATCAACCATCCACCTCAAAGGGTGTTCATTTGAGGGATCATGCATCGATTCATCAACCCTAGAGGCCCTGGAAACATCAACCATCCCCCTCGAGGCATCACCCCTTGACCCATCAACTATCCGCCTCGCAACCACTCGAACCATCAACTTCTCAAACATCAACCATCTGCCTCCTGGGACCATCACCCTCAGATCATCACCCATCGAACCCCTGGAACCATCAACCATCCACCTCACCACCACTCGAACCATCAATCATTCACTCATGGGACCATCACCCCTCAAAATATCATCCTTCGAACCATCTACCGTGCCACCACTCTAACCATCAACCACTATGACCTTGAATAGTTGGTTCCTAACCCCTGGAAAAATCCATCGCCACCATTGGCTCCTTCATACCAAACTCTGTCAGAAAGAATCCCCCAATTCATGTAGCTGTCTAGAATCACGGTGGCACGACCTCTGCAAATAAGAAGGAGAAAACAAGGAGAAAACAAGGAGAAAACAATTAGGAAAACAAGTCAAGCAATTCAACGAACACCTTGCGTTCACAAATCAAACTTCGGTAGGTTGAAGGAGAAGAACACATGAACATTAGGAACCCAGAGAAAAGGCCAAAATCACATTCTGTCGGGCTCTATTTCGACTAAGAAATTGAAAGAATACCAGAAATATTACACAAATCGGAGACACGGTGATGGAAAAGGCGGGCAATTTTGGTTAGGAAAACTATGAAATTACCTTGTGGAATTTTGCAAGTATAGGAACCCAACCATCTGAGAGAAAAATCTTATGGAAGCCAAAAAACAGAATGATGGAGAACAGATAAACATAGACATGAACCAAAAAGGTGAAGATACGTGTAATTGGAAAGAACTTCAGATATGGGCACATGCAAAAGTAGAAGACACACGTTGGCATTTGAGATCAGATTACGGCAAAGAATTTAATGGATAAACATAGACAATAATGTGTAGGAGGGGGAGGGAAAAAACCAAAGTTCAGAAATGACGACAAAGCTTTACTATTTATCAAGGGATCGCCGCTTGTAAGATATAGAGATAAATGATATCATCTCGATATATTATAAGTGGTTTCCCCATGTTTTCCTTGGTTGTGTTTGGGTTATTTTTCCCCTACAATTTGGGTTGATGCACTCTTCGGCTGTTAACTGTCAGTGTTGAGTGCTCATATAACCCTATGTTTGAGGGTTTGTGCTAATATGATCCTGTAAAGTTGGAAAATATTATTGTAACCTTGTGTTTTACTATAATGTGCTAAAATAACCCTGGAGGGCTAAATTTGGTCGGGAATACATGAAATGACCATTATACCCGTGTTTTTTAAAATAAAAGTAAAAAAATGTAAAAGGACAATTATGCCCTCATTTTCTATTAACCACAAAAAAAATCCTTTTTTCTTCTCCTTCCTCGATTCTATTTTCTTCTTCTCTTTTCTTCTCCGTCCTCGATTCCTTTCTGGTGTCCTCATCTGAACCCATCCTCGATTCCTTTCGATGCCTCCAGTAGCGTATTTGCTCTCTAGCGTAGCAACGTTGGAGCTTGGGTTTCCCGATGAAACAACGGCCGGCTCAGGGTGAGGCTACGGTGACGTCTCTTCACAAATTTGTATCTCTGGCAAGGCTTAGGCCTAGCTCAGATCTTTTCGCGATGGGGTTTGGGTTGGCCACCGGTGCTCGTTGCCCGGTGAGGACGAGTGTTGTGCGGCGGGGGGATGGGCTCATTTGCCATTACAGTGGGGCTAGGGTTTAATCGGTGGTTGGGGAAGAGCTGTGGGGCTAGGGTTTCTGTCGATTAATGGTGGTGCTCTAGGGGGATGAGGAGGGCGAGGGCGACGGTGGGTAACAATGTTGGGGTACGGTGGCGATGGTGGGGTATGGTGGCGATGGTGGGGTATGGTGGCGATGGTGGAGTCTTTGTCCGATGTTTAGTTTTTCAATTTGTGTTTATGAGTTTTTCAATTTGTCCGATGTTTAGTTTGATTTTCTGTGTTTGTTTAAGTTTTAATTTGTGATTCTTTGTTGATCGGTGAGGCGATGATGATTGGTGATTTGTGATTTTCTGTGTTTCTGGCGGCGGTGGTGGTAGTGGAGCGACGGTGGTAATGGTGGAGCGGCAGCGGCATTGTGGTGGTAGCATGGTGGTGATAGCAGCAACGATGGTGATGGTGGCGGTTGTGCTTCCGGAGATAAATGCTAGGGTATTTTAGTCTATAGATTTGTAATTTGAATGCTAGGGGTAGTTTAGTTTTTAAATTTTGGTCAACACCGGAATAGTGCCAAAAGGTTATATCGGCACTTCTGATGCAAACACAGGGCTACAATAGCATTTTTTAACTTCACAGGGTTATATTAGTACAAACCTCCAAAATAGAGGGTTATATCAGTATTTTTCCCTAATTGTTATTTTAAGTTTCAAACATGTGTGTTTCGGTGGAAGTAAATTCCCCTTGTTCGAGCATAATTTTTTGAGAATATATACAAAGTGTAAGATCTAGAAGTAAATATGAAAATTACAAAATATATTGTAATATAATTGGTCTTAGCCTTCTAACATAACTACCGTAACTAGTGTTCTATTCTAAGTGAATAGTGAGATATTTAGAAGCACAAAGCTTGTACTTGAAAAACTCAAACAAAGGACAAGACAATCCTTTAGTGAGAAGATGTGAAAGCCAGACAACTTCAGCTGCAGTATTGGCCAAAGCATGATACTCAGTCTTGAAATTCGAACAAGAAGTTGTGAGTTGCTTCTTAGGAAACGAGATTGCCACCGAGGAAGACTACATACCTATATATAGAACGACGAGTCTGGAGACATCGCGCCCAATCTGCTACTTCCATAAACACAACAACATCAGTCATTCCATCTCTACAAAAAAATATCACGAGTGTACTTGATCTGACGTAAGAACAAGCCCAAATAAGTAGATTCTAGCTGATGTGCTCAATTTATATCCTGTTTTTAGCATATTTGAAGTCTACTTTTTTTAATAGATTAGGTTTTTATTTGGAAGAGAATTGTCAATTTATAAATTAGAGGGTTAGGGTTATATCACATATTTTTATGTCCCAATTCTTAGATTTATGAAGGGTTTGAAGATTATTTTTAAAGGCCTCCCATACGATCTTTTATAGAACGTTTCCATACAATCTTCTATATCACACGGCTTCGCACTCGACTCGATCCTGAGATATTGTTATATTCATATTAATATTTAGTTTTAAATACTCCCTCCATCCCAGATCAAGCTGCACACGTTTTGATCAACTTTTTCAAGCAATGTTTAACCATCAATAATTTTAAATACAAAAACTTGGGTGAGATCGTCTCACCCAAGATTATGGTGAGACTAGGGTTCTGTATGAAAATAAGAAAATATGGAGGGCCTTCCATACAAATATATATAAACTACTTTCCCCCTAATTATGCTTCTCTGCCCTCCGCCTCTGAACTGTGACTCTTCCACGCCTCTTCCTCCACCGCACCGCTCCTCTTTCAATGCGCCGCTCCTTCTCCTCCACCATGCCTCCTCCGCGCTGCTCGTCCTCTACCACGCCTCCTCCTCGCTGCTCGTCCTCTACCACGCCTCCTCCTCACTGCTTTTCCTCCACTGCGCTCCTCCATGCTTCTCCTCCATCGCGATTCCTTTGTGTTGCTCCTCCTCCACCGCGCCTCCTCTGAGCTACTCCTCTTCCGTCACACCTCCATCGGTATGCTCTTCCTCAACCTCGCTTCTCCTCCGCTCTAATTATTCTCTTCTGAAACCCTAGGTTCGTCCTTTGCTTATATTTTTCTCAAATTCTAGTTGTAATTGTTGATTTGCGGTCTAGATGTGGTTATATAATCGATTTTTTATGTGATACTCTTTTGTTCCGTAAACAGTGCAGCATTTTCTGAATCACAACTGGAAATACTTCTAGATTTGGGGAATTTTCTTCTCCAAGATCGAGTGCTGAAGCTCTACCGTCATGCTCTAAGGATTGTTCGTAGAGCTCTTGTTCAATTTAGAGGTGTTAATTATATATTTTTTCTGAAATTCATGAGCTTAGTTTGATATTTTTAGTATTTTGTTTATGTGTTTATATGTTATGTTACTATAATTGTTTTGAATGTCAATTACGCACTCTTGGTGGTGTGTTATGGTAATCTTGAGGAGTTACCTCTGGCTCGTGTTGCTGTGAGTAAATCTTCTATGATGATACATTTATGGCTTAATATGTAGGAGTGTACATTTCTTTTGCTTATGTATTTTCTTAGCAAGTCAAGGCACTTTGTTTCGTGTACAACAACCTAGAATTCTAATTGTTTTGGACTTCTTGCTTTCTTTATGTAGATTTTTAGTGCCGTTTATGGGAATTTTACAGGGAGAGGGGAGGATGGATCCAAATAATGATCTAATTGTAAAAAGCAATAGCATTGTTTTACTTATACCGCATTGTGTGCAGACTGTAGAAGTGGTGAAATTACAAGCATTAGGACATATATGTTAAGTGTTGCTACTAGGACCTTGTGCTGGGAGGTATTTAAAATACTATACATTTTGTTAGTTTGATGTTTTCAGTACTTTACTTATGTATTAATAGGTTCTGATTAAACTTGTGTTTTTATGTGTTTGTGCATTAGTTTTGATTTTTCTGAATTGTTAATAGATTCTAGGGTCCTTATGCTTTTTCCGCAGATTTAGGAGAAATTTGTGGTCGGAGATATGCCAGGAGGTGGAGCTGCAACTCTTTGGCTTTTCTTGTGAAGTGGAAATCCCCTTTTGGTTGATTTCATCAAGCTGAAGTGCATCTACTTGCTGACCTTGGTTACGGTTGAAGGTTTCCAAATTTTGTTTAGTATTGTCTGTTTTGTCCCCGTTTTTGTGTATTTTTTAGTTTTGTGCGTGGAAAAAGGCTGGCCTGATTCTGTATTCTAATATTGTGTATATATTTTGTTAGTTTGATGATTTCAATACTTTGTTTATGTGCTCATAGCAACTGTTATGTTTATGTGTTGATCATATGCCTCACAAGGTTTTCGATTAAATATTTGTCTCATGCAACCTTTTGAGATGGCTTTCTAGGTTTCTGATCAATTGAAGTTGTTGAGTTAATGAAATTATTACACTCTTGTGCTGCTACTTCCTTGAATTGTGTAAAAGGTGATAAAAATCTGTGATATTGAATTCATTGCCCAGTCAGATATCAAATGGTGCTGACATGATGTTGTTTGCCCTTTGTTGTTGAAAATTACTGAGCATTGATGCCCATTTGTGGTGTTGATTTAAGCTGATTTTATACCTTTAATTATTGCTGTCTTTCCAATCAGCGACTGATATCCCGGTAAAAGGAGGAAGGTCAGCCACAATATGTTTCCAAACGTATTCTCAAGCAATGACAGCTCAATTCTTTTTTGTCAAGCGAAAAGTGAATTTTTTTCTTCACAGCATATTCTACTTTTTTTTTATTCTTTTTATATATTTAGTCATGGATTAGATGTCTTTGTTTTGTCCTTTATGTTGGAAAAAAGTGAAAATATCATGACTTTTTTAGTGGTTACTTCTCTTTATATTATGTCAAGTATCTTAGTGCGGTAACATAATTCACCTTTACAATTGTGTTCAGTTTGCAAAAAACTTGTGTTTTAAATTGCTTTTAAACATCAACAGTACAGTAATTGCATGGCTAATTTAAATCTCACGTCTCTCCACAATCTATGTGAAGCATATTGAAAAGTTATTCAGCACGCCTTTCTCATGTATACATTAAGCAACATCCTGATTCCTCGACCCGAGGTCGAGCAACATTGAAAAGATTCATTGTTTATGTATGTCTTTATATCTTTAGTTCAAGTATTTAATGTCTTTATTTTTTAATGTGAATTTAAAAATTGAGAAGATCATATTTTTTGTCGATTGTATATTGGAATTGTAAAAGAAACATGGTAGTAGTTTCATATTTGTGTTCTTTTTCTATCTTTAGTTTAGCCATATAGTGTCTTTTTATATTTTTTTTATTTTTTTGGCTTTGTATTCATCTTCCTTTGTTTTCCGCCTTTTTTTAATGCAGTGATCCTGAAATTGGGGTGAATTGTGCATTGAAATAGCAGAATGAATTGGAGAAGTTGTTGACCTTGAAAGAGCGGGCTAAAAAGCAAATTAACGCCACTCTTTCGCACCTACTTGGGATGCTCAAACCATACATCCAAAAAGATTCAATTAGAAAGAAGAAGATTTGTATGCGTGAACCCAAAAAAGTTTGTATAGAAGATTCCAAGAAAGAAGATGTATAGGAATTATAAATTATAAAATAGTTCACATGTTTAAAATATTTTCTTATTGTTTTGTTGATTTAGTTTTGACTTTCTTTTTAAAGATAATGATGAAGATTTATAATTAGTTCCTACGTTTATAATTTAAATTTCATTTGAGGTGGTTTAGCCCATGTATATCTGATTTTAGTTTACTTATTTGAATCACTAGTTTAAGCATACTATTGGTTGCAGTTTAATGATTTGAAATTCAACTATTGCTGGCTTGCACTTTAGTTTAGATTAGGTTTATAGACCAGTAAATAAGCAATTTAAAGTGTTAGTTTTACTGTTTACATATTGTCTATAAAATAGTGCTCTAATTTTATTAGATGTCTGTAGTACAATATAATATTGGATCCCACAAGTGTTAGATTACTTGTTGCTTTGGTGTCTTTGTACTATACTCTTTTGTCTTTAATTTTTTTCTTTTCTTTCATACTTCAATTCTCTTTCTTCTTTCTTTTGTTCTTGTGAGAGATGGATCTATGATTGTTGGCGGCTTAGTGAATGAGAGTTTCACTACACTAGTTTTTAAATTTTCAGTTGTTTTTCAAGTATTTGAAGCAAGAATTTCCTTGACTTTTGTGCCTTTGCTTCACATGTTTGCCTTTGATGATTATGTCTTTTTTACCTTTATGTATCGATGATCGTACACCAAACCCAATGCATTTGACCGTTTTCAGTATAAATAATGAAATTCCAATGGTGTTTTTGCTCTCAAACCCTGTGAAGCAATCAGTGACATCGACTTTCAATAAGTCGCTCAAACTGCGGTCAAAACTGTTCTTGCAAATATGTATCATTTATAAATTGCAACCAGTAACATATGATTTTATGCAGTTAGTTTGTATACATGATAGCTTAGTTTGGCCATCTTAACCAGTTGTCTAGACATTGATGACTACACACACATTTCTTCACGTGTTTAAGCATTTACATTGTGTATACATCAAGTTACTTCAGACATTTCAGTAAACTTTATGGTATGTAACTCCTCATAACAACATTCATTTCATTAAATCAAGACTTTGGTGGTTAATTTAGTAACATATAAACACACTAGTTTAGGTGTTTAAACAGTTTCATCGGGTACATTACATCTTATTTAAGATGTTTCATAACAAAATTCATCTAATAAAATCTAGTTCATCTACCATTATATAAACAATTCACTTCATGTGTTTAGACATTTTAATCGTGTATATATCATCTTATTTCATACGTTTCAGCAAAAAAATCATTTTTTTCATAAAACATCAATTTTATGAAATGTCACACATTTCATATTCACAGTCCTTGATGAATCATCTAGGAATTTTTATGCACATTACTTCATGTATTCATGCGGTTACATAGTATATTTAACATATTACTTCATACATTCCATAAAATTTAAAAATACCAAAACCTTTATAACAAAATGTATCTAATCAAATTCCAGACTTGACGAATCATCTAGCAAAATATGAACACATAACTGCATGTGTTCATGCAATTAATTCGTGTATTTAACATATTATTTCATACGTTCCAATAAATATAAAAATACTGATATCTTCTTCACAAAAGTCATCTAATCAAATCCCAAAATTTAACGAAACATCTAGTAAAATATGAACATATTATTTCATGTGTACATGCTGTTACATCGTGTCTTTAACAAATTACTTCGTACCTCCAACAAAATTTAAATATCAAAATATTCTTAACAAAATGCATCTAATCAAATTCAGACCTTGGCAAGTTGTCTGGCAAAAATATGAGCATGTTACCTTATGTGTTCATGCAGTTACATCGTGCATTTAACATAATACTTCATACGTTCCAATAAATTTAGAAACACCAAAATCCTTTTAACAAAATGCATTTAATCAAATTCTAGATCTTAACAAATCATCTAGCAAAATATGAAGTGTTGGCAGTTCCAAATTCATCTTTGGCAGTTGATTATTCTAGCAGTACCTTGGTGATGTTTAATATTCATCAGTCATCACACAAAAGTCACGGGAAATAGTAACCCAAGGTTTGAAATCAAAAGCCTAATCTACTCTTGGGGTCAGAGATGGTAAACTATCTGAGCAAGTCACATAAACCTACCGCTTCCACAACTTGTTTCATCAACAAATCACTTAACTTACCGCCACCACTGCTTTTTCATCGAAAAATCACATAAACCTACTGCTATTTGTTTCATCAACGAATCTCATAAACCTACTGACTTAATTGAGTCGTTGTCAGGAGCATCAGCAGCCACGGGCACCAGCGGCGGATACTTGCAGTCACTGAAGATAAACTCGCAGGGGGATAATTATATAAACCACCTCCTCTTCCTCCATGATCTGCGTCGGACATCTCCTTTCCTGCCACAGGCGGAATGTTGGAACAGACCAAGCTCAGATTTGCAGAATTTTGTGAAGGAATTGCCAGATTTAGGGATATCTCCTCTCCAAATTAGGAGATCCGAATATGAGATTCAGACCCGAATTTTATGCAATTAATTGACCCGCGATTCTCCCTTTAATTATTAGAAATTGCATTCTAATTCCCCATCTCACTATATGCTATGGTGAGACGGTCTCACGGGAGACTTTCTCAACTTTAAATACTTATATTATTAGTGTATTAAAATTTGATATTTAGATACTACGTGATGGAAAGAATATAACAATATCTCACGTGATGATATTGGTGCATATATACTAAGTCAAATATATGGTCAAATGTGTCACAAGAAAGTTGACAAAAAAAATGTTCAAATTGGTTTGAGACAGAGGGAGTTGTAACTTTTTATAGCCAAATATGTTTATTGAAAATCGTGGGTTCTTGTTATGTAGTAATCTATTGGTTATGAGGCTTGCAGATTTTTATTTGCATTTTATAAAGGCATCCTCTGCTTTATTAATGGCCAATTTGGTGTGGGCAGATGATAAGTAGTAGTTTACCAGCTGCTTGTTGAATTCTACGTGCTGCACATTCTCTGTTTTATTTGGTTATTTTCCTTTCTCTGCTCTTTCTCGAGTCTCTGCAGATTACGTACAACTGTATTCTGTGATTAGCTGTGGAGTAATATGCAGTATGAGACCTGAGCAGTCCAACGCATTAGCTTGTTACTATATTTTGTTTAGTTCTTTTCATGTAATGGTGTTGCTATTTAAATGTCAGAAAGTATCATCTGTTTGTCTTCTCTTTGCACGAATCCCTATCTGAGTGTTAGGAGTTAGCCACTGAGTGTGACTAGCTGATTAATATTGTTAGACTAAATCAGACTCCTGATTAGATTATGATTTATTCTGATTAGAGTTCTTTCCTTATTATACCTCTATTGTACTCTCTATATATTTCGATATCAATAATACAATTGATTACGACAAATCATTCTATCATGGTATCAGAGCATGTTCTGATCCTGAATCATTAATCATAAATTTATTATTATTTCCTGATCCTGATTTCAGCCAATTTTCCGGTGACTTCCGGCGACTCTCACGGCGACAAATTTCACCGGCATTCAAGTCATCTCCGGCAGTAGCTTCGTCAGATCCTCGTCGCCTTCAAGTTTCTTCCGCCTCTCCAACGCCGCCGTTCCAGTCGCGTGTCCAGTCGCACCGTCGACCTTCTCTTGCCGTCGACCTCCTCTCGCCGACGACCTCCTTCCGCTGCGTCTCCAGTTTCGTCTCCCGCCGTTTCTCCAGTTCACCGCAGAGGATACAGAGGAAGCTTAAGATCCCGCTTCTGCTACAAAGGAAGCCGATCCCGGTTTCAAAACTCGACGGATTCTTAAGCACGTGAGATTCATGCGATCCGTCTGCGAAGAAGAAGCTCCAGCGCGTGGGAGCCACGCGCGTCTGGCCAAATTTACGCAGTCCCAGTTTTGGCGCGTGAAGGCACGCGCTTAGCCACTCCCTGCGCGTAGGGACACGCGCTTGGCGGGAGCTGTTGACATTTTTTGTTCTCTTACTGATTTCTTGTTTCTTTTGTGACTATTAGAGCAAAAATTTCAGCTCCTCCTATGGGTTATTTGGTGCCCTTATCTCGGGAAGATTGTTCCGCTAATTGGATTACAGACAAAGCTTTGTTTCAGGCCAGTATAAATGGTTCAAACCGTCATCCTTCGTTGAATCAGTGGATCATTGATTCTGGTGCTACATCCCATATCACTGCTCATACCAGTCATCTTGATAAGGTACAACGTTATCGTGGTTCTGATTCTATTCTTGTTGGAAATGGTGAATCATTATCTATTTCTCACATCGGCCAATGTCATTTATCTGGTTTCTCTGTTAATGATGTCCTTGTGGTCCCTAAGATTACCAGAAGTTTATTGTCCATTAGTAAGCTTACTCGTGATCTACCTGTCCGTGTTATATTTGATGCCGATGCATTTTCCATTGAGCACAAGCTTACAGGGGCGGTAATTGGTAAAGGCCGTCATAGGTCTAGTCTTTATTTTCTTGAGACTAGTGATTCCAGTTTTTTAGGCGAACTACGCTCTACAAAGCTTCATGCTTCTTTTGAGCAGTGGCACTCTCGCCTCGGTCATATGTCTCATGATACTGTTCAGTTATTGAATCGACAGGGCCTTATTTCTGTCACTTCTGCTATGCCTGCACCTGTCAGTTGCTCTCCTTGTCAGATGGCCAAGAGTAGCCGTTTGCCCTTTTCCACTAGTGACAAGCGCGCTACTGGTTTATTGGATAAAGTACATTGTGATTTGTGGGGACCAGCTCCTGTTTTATCTGTCGGTGGTTTCTCTTATTATGCCGTTTTCATTGATGATTTTTTGCGATTCACGTGGTTTCTTCCAATGCGGCATAAGTCAGATTTCTATGACACTTTTATCCAGTTTCATAATGTCGTTGAGAATCAGTTTTCTGCTAGGGTTAAAAATTTTCAGACCGATGGTGGCACCAAGTTTACTAATCACCGACTTCAGGCTCATCTCATATCATGTGGCATTCATCATCAGATGTCCTCGATCTATACACCTGCTCAGAATGGTCGGGATGAGCGGAAGCATCGTCACATCACAGAGACCGGTCTTGCCATGCTTTTTCACTCTTCTGTGCCGCACTGTTATTGGGTGGAAGCTTTCTCCTCTGCGGTTTACATTATTAACCGTCTGCCTAGTTCAGTTCTGAGTGGAAAATCACCTTTTGAGGTTGTTTTTGGTCATGTGCCTGACTATACCCTCTTTCACCCGTTTGGTTGCCGTGCATTTCCATGTCTGCGTGCCACTGCTACTGATAAGTTTGCACCCCGATCCATTCCCTGTGTTTTTATTGGCTATAGCCCTCGTCACAAAGGCTTCCAGTGTCTCGACCAGACTTCTGGGCGCATATATATATATATCTCGCCACGTTCGTTTTGATGAAACTTTCTTCCCTTATGTCTCATCTTCCACGGATAGTCGTTTGATTTCAGATCTGGAGATTTCATCATTTTTTTATGGAACTGTGACTTCATCGATTGGGGCCACCACACTTGTGTTTGTGCCTGTTCCAGCTGCCCCTCCTTCACCACCATCTTCCATCTGGACGGTTGACCTGGACCCGGCTCCTCGGCCAACACCCACCATACCTTAGCCGCTGGCTGGCCATCACTCCTCAGCCACCGTCTCAGCCACCGGCCACCACGTCTCAGCCTTTATCGGCTATTATTTCTCTGGTGACTTCCGATGGCCACTCTCCGGTCAGCGCATCTCGATCTTCCTCAGTGTCATCAGCTGGTTCGACTCCTCCATCTTTGCCGTCCCCGCTTTGTACTCATCGGATGGCCACTCGGTCTTCTACTGGTGCCATTCAGTGCCGGGATTATTCGAATGTTATTGCTCATGGTCTCACTGCCGCACTCCTCTCTCAGATAGAGCCCACTGATTATCGCTCTGCCCTTCAGGATCCAGCCTGGGTTTCAGCCATGGATGATGAGATGGCCGCTCTTCGTGGTCATCACACTTGGGATTTGGTGCCTCGACCTTCGAATGTCAACATTGTTGGCTCCAAATGGGTCTATAGGCTCAAGTATCTACCAGATAGCACTCTTGAGCGTCACAAAGCTAAACTTGTGGTGAAGGGTTTCTCTCAGATTCCGGGTTTTGATTTTGACCACACATTCAGTCCTGTGGTCAAAGCCTCCACTGTTAGGACGGTTCTCGCCGTAGCCACCATGTGTTCCTGGCCACTTCATCAGTTGGATGTCAAGAACGCTTTCCTTAATGGTGTTCTTGATGTTCCAGTCTACATGAAGCAGCCCGTTGGTTATCAGGATTCTGTCCATCCAGACTATGTTTGTCGTTTGCGAAAGGCCATTTATGGTCTTAAGCAGGCTCCCCGGGCTTGGTTCCAGCATTTCAGCAGTTATCTGACACAGCTTGGTTTTCTATGCAGCTCAGCTGATACTTCTTTGTTTTTCCTTTCGAGAGGGTCGTCGTTACTGTACCTATTTGTGTATGTGGATGATATCTTTCTTACAGGCAATGACTCGACTCTTCTTCGCCAGTTCATTGATCGGACACACAGAGAGTTTGCGATCAAAGATCTCTATGCTCTTCATTACTTTCTTGGTCTTGAAGTTTCGCCTACCTCCTCAGGATTATTGCTTGGCCAAGCAAAGTATTCTCGGGATATTTTGAATTGGGCCAGTATGTCTGATGCGGCACCTATTTCTACTCCATTTGTTGCTGGTTCTCAGCTTCACAGCTCTACCAGTCCTCCATTTCGGGATCCTACACTCTTGTTGGTGCTCTCCAGTATCTCACCATCTCTCGCCCGGATTTGGCATTCTCGGTCAACACGGTGAGTCAGTATCTTCAGGATCCCAGAGATGACCATTTTGCTGCTGTGACACAGATTTTGCGGTATGTTCGTGACACTCTTCATTTTGGTCTCCGGTTTTGTTCTGCTAGTACTCCTGATGTGTTAGGATACTCTGATGCTGGTTGGGCTCGCTGTCTGGAGACTCGTCGGTCCACTTATGGTTATGCGGTTTTTCTTGGTGGGAATCTGGTTTCTTGGAGTGCCAAGAAACAACCCACTGTTTCTCGCTCTAGCACTGAGTCTGAATACCGTGCTCTCGCCAACACTGCCTCAGAAGCGGTTTGGCTCACTCATTTGCTTCGTCATCTTCGGGTTCCACTTTCTGGTTCTCCACTGTTGTTATGTGACAATAGTAGTGCTATCTTCTTGGCTCAGAATCCAGTGGCGCACAAGCGGGCGAAGCACATCGACACCGACTACCATTTTGTTCGTGAGTTGGTGACATCCGGAAAGCTGCGCGTTGCTCATGTTTCGACTTCTCTTCAGATTGCAGACATTTTCACCAAGGGGCTCTCTCGTCCGCTGTTCGAGTTCTTCAGGTCCAAGCTGTGCGTCGGCGAGCATCTGACGCTTCGCTTGAGGGGGGTGTTAGACTAAATCAGACTCCTGATTATATTATGATTTATTCTGATTAGAGTTTTTTCCTTATTATACCTCTATTGTACTCTCCATATATTTTGATATCAATAATGTAAAGTCAAGGAATTACTTAATTGGCAATTTTGTGTGAAGTAGTTGTGAACTGATATACAGACCATGTTGGAACATGGTGCTGGAGCAGAACTGGAGCAGGTTTTACGCCAAAGGTTTTAACGGAATTCAAGCCGAAATATTGAAGTATTTTGGAATTTATGGTAATTGTATATTTGGCTATATATTAGGCGTGTGAAGCATAATTGGTTTTATGGAAAATCCCTACTTATTTGGAGAAGATTTATTCGAATATATGGGAGAGTTTGAGATAAGGTAAATCCCTTTATTTATGGGATTGGGATATGCTTCAACAATCAGATTTGGAATAGGAATATTGTGAAGATAATCATGGATATTCGGATCTGATTCATGGATATAAATATGGGACAAACACGGCTGCAAAACTAACGATTTTACAAAGCAAAATCTGCACCCAGATTTTGAGATCTTACGAAACTTGCGAGAGCCAATATACTGTGTTCCAACACTGTCCTGCCGCACTAAGTTCAGAATCGTATACCTTAATTCCTCGGGAGGAGGAGATCTTGCGTCGACGGAGTTCGAGATCAGAGGGAGTCTGATCAAGGCAGATCGGTAGCTAGGGGAGTTAGCAGAATCCACACGTCATAGTTAGTAAAGATAAGTATTTTGTAAACTGTACTCTGTACTATATCTTTCTAATTAGTGGATTCATTCTGAACTGGGCCAGGCCCCGCAGATGTAGGTGATTTACACCGAACTTCGTAACCAAGTTGTGTGTCTTTTACGTTTTATGTTATTTTACACTTGGTTAAATTAAGCATGTTGGAACACACTAGTAAGTACTAGAAAAAGTGGTAAAACCAAATTTCAATTGGTATCAGAGCTGAGTCACTTATTGTTCCCTTGGTTGTTTCAAGGAAAGTGAGATCCGGTTTTACCATGACGACAAGAGAAGGAGCTTCAGTCTCTCGACCACCACTGTTGGAAGGAAACAACTACAATTATTGGAAGGCACGTATGAGGGTCTTTATCAATTCACTGGATGAACTGGCATGGTTCTATGTTGAGAATGAATGGAATCATCCTACAGAAGATGCTGACACAAGTTCTAAGGCTGTAGAAGGGGAGTCGAGTCAAAAACCCAAAGACAAAGCTAAGTGGACTCCAGATGATCTTAAAGAATCACTGGCAAATTCGAAGGCCCTGAATGCAATCTTCACTGCTGTTGATGAAAATCAGTTCAAGCTTATATCTACATGTCACCAGGCAAAGAAAGCATGGGATATTTTACAAACTGTTCATGAAGGAACCAATCGGGTGCGGGAATCCAAACTTCAGATGCTGGCTACCAAATTTGAAGAACTAAAAATGGAGGAGGATGACACCATTGCTTCATTCAATGGAAAGCTCAAAGATATATCCAACATGGCTTATCAACTGGGAAAGGTTTACAAGGAAACTAAGCTAGTGAAAAAGACATTGCGATCTCTTCCCAAAAGATTTGCAATGAAAGTAGCAGCAATAGAGGAAGCAAGAGACGTAGCCACCATGAGCCTAGATGAACTGATGGGTTCGTTACAAACTTATGAGATGACGTTCCAGCAATCTACAAAAAGAATCTCCAAGGATCTAGCATTCAAAGTTTCTCCGGTCAAGGCAAGTAATGAGTCTGATAGCGATGATGAGTTTGAAAACTGGCACTTATTACAAAGAATTTCTCAAAGATGCTGAAGAAGGTGGTTGATAAGAAATCTCAGGAGAGGTTTGGTGGAAACAGACAAAAACCACTAGATTCGAACAATAATCGTGGAATGAGATTTGAACAAGGAAACATGCAGTTCAGGAGGAACCAGAACAACGAACCAAAACAGGCTGGACGAATTCAATGCAGAGAATGTGAAGGATTTGGTCATATTCAGGCTGAATGTGCTAACACCCGCAAGAAACAAGGAAGATCATATGTCACCTCTTGGAGTGATGATGAAGATAATGAAAAGGATGAAGAAGAACTTACGAGTAATTACGTAGCTTTTGGAGCAAAGGTACATGAGACATCAGAAGGTCAGTGTTCCAACACGCTGAACAAAGTTAAGGATGTATCTTCTAACAAGAATCTGAACGATGCCCGTAGTGATGAAGATGATCTATCTGTAAGTGATGAAGAGATCTATAGCACATACGAACAAATGTATGATATGTGGATTCAAGTAGCTAACAAAAACAAAGAATTGAATGAGGAAAAAGGAAAGCTGATTGAAAGTGGAAAGGAGCTACGATCCACTATTGCAGAACTTGAAAAGTAAAATAAAGAACTGAGTCAAAAATTGATAGCAGCAGTCAAGAGAGCCGAGATGTCTGAAGCAACTATCTCTAAATTAAATTCCGGGAAAGCAAAGCTTGATGACATTCTGGATATGGGCAGAACCGCTGGTGATAGACACGGGATTGGATACAAGGAAGAAATAAAGACTGAAGTCTTCGAAAAACCAGTTACTCTCAAAGCTAGGATTCGAGAAGTAAAACGGAAGTATGGAAAGCCATATCAAAGAAATCCTCTAATCTGCAGATACTGTACATACCAAGGTCATGCTGAACATCAGTGTAAAAAACTGATCAGAGATCAAATGACTGGAAGACAACTGTGTTCCAACACAGTCGATATTCAAACAAAAATCAGGAAGGTATGGGTTATTAAAAGGTCCAGTAAGTGTCTGGTAGCACACACTTCTTTATCAGCATATTCTAGTGATTCTTGGTACTTTGACAGTGGTTGTTCTCGCCACATGACTGGGACTCCAAAATACCTTACAAACATTACTCCATATGATGGCGGATATGTAACTTTTGGTGATGGAAAAGAAGCAGAGTAATTGGCAAAGGCGAATTAAAAATTGAAGGGTTTCCAGTTCTCACAAGTGTACTATTTGTTGAAGATCTAAAATCAAACTTGCTTAGCATAAGTCAGCTATGTGACGACAACCTGATAGTGGAATTTCAGAAGGACAAGTGTGTAGTGAAGCATGGTGAAAATAAGGTTCTTTCTGGAATACGATCTTCAGACAATTGTTACTTGTTGGAACAAGAAGTTCGATGCATGCTTTCAAAGCAGGATGAAGGAATTCTCTGGCACAGGAAGCTTGGACACATCAACTATAAAACACTGGTGAAAATTGCCAATATGGGAGCTGTACGAGGAATGCCAATCTTGACTAGCAAGGATGAAATTGTGTGCGGACCATGTCAGCAAGGTAAACAAACTCGTTCTCCTCATTCTTCAGTTCAGTTTATTACTACTTCTAGAAATCTGGAATTGCTACATATGGATTTAATGGGGCCAGTTAATACGCCTAGCATAGGAGGAAAGAAATATATTTTTGTGTGTGTTGATGACTTCTCCAGATTCACTTGGGTAGCCTTCTTGAAAGAAAAATCTGATACGATTGAGGTATTTCGAAGCCTTGTAGTAAAGTTACAAACTGAAAAGGGAAGTCCTGTAGGAAAGATAATCCGAATTCGAAGTGATCACGGCAGAGAGTTTGAAAATGAACAATTCAGTTCCTTCTGCAATGAGCTAGGAATCCAACATGAGTTTTCGGCTCCTATCACTCCTCAACAAAATGGCATTGTTGAAAGAAAGAACAGAACTTTACAGGAGATGGCTCGAGTTATGTTGGCAGAAAAGGATGTTCATAAGAAATGGTGGGCAGAGGCGATCAATACAGCGTGCTATACGATCAACCGAGTGTATCTTCGACCATTCACTGACAAGACAACCTATAAGATCTGGAAGGGCAGGAAACCAAACGTATCGTATTTTCATGTGTTCGGAAGTACATGCTATATTCTCAGAGATAGAGAACAGTTGGCTAAATTCGATAATCTGAGTGATCCAGGAATGTTTCTCGGGTATTCCATCAATAGCCGTGCCTACAGAGTTTTTAATCATCGAACCAACACTCTCATGGAATCCATCAATGTTATTGTGGATGATTCAGAAAAGGAACAACCTCCAGAAGTTGTAGAGGAAGAATCTGGCAATACTCAAGTTCCAACACAGTCTCAACCTTCAGACAAAGCAAAGTCTTCAGCCGATTCTACTGAACCAAGTGATCACCAGAACCCTAACTCTACTGAAGCTGACCATGTTCCAACACACGACCATGTTCCAACACAGTCCCCTCCTACTGACGAACATGTCCCAACACTCGATCAATCTGGATCCATCATGAGAAGTACTCGATCAGTACCTCGAGTTGATTACCGACGACTGGCTGGTCTACACTGTTTCGTTTCTCTGATTAAGCCCAAGAACTATAAAGAAGCCTTACTTGATGAATATTGGATTGCTGCAATGCAAGATGAACTCGGTCAGTTTACCAGAAATGATGTTTGGTATCTTACTCCCCGTCCCAAAGGCATTAATGTTATTGGTACGAAATGGATCTTCAAGAACAAGTCCGATGCAGATGGCTTAGTCACCAGAAACAAAGCCAGACTTGTTGCTCAAGGATATACTCAAGTGGAAGGTGTTGACTTTGATGAAACCTTTGCACCTGTTGCCAGGTTAGAATCCATTCGTATTCTACTAGCTACTGCCTGCTCTTTGAACTTTACTTTGTATCAAATGAATGTTAAGAGTGCGTTTTTAAATGGAGTGGTGAATGAGGAAGTTTATGTGGAACAACCTAAAGGTTTTGAAGATCCCCATTATCCACATCATGTATATCGTCTCAAGAAGGCCTTATACGGACTAAAGCAGGCACCTCGAGCATGGTATGAATGACTTACTACCTTTCTACTTCAGAAAGGTTATCGTCGAGGGGGAGTAGATCGCACTTTATTTGTGCTTGACAAGTCTTCAAAGATTCTAATTGCTCAAATATATGTTGATGACATAGTGTTTGGCTCCACTTCACCATCTATGGTACAAGAGTTTGTCACCACAATGCAATCTGAATTTGAAATGAGCATGGTTGGAGAATTGACCTACTTTCTGGGATTACAAGTCAAACAAGGACGGAATGGTTTATTCATCAATCAAAGTAAGTATGCCTTGAGCTTGATTAAGAAATTCGGACTCAGTAGTGCTCGTGCAGTTCGAACTCCTATGGGAGTTTCTGATAAACTTGTGAAAGATGAAAAAGGAGTATCAGTCGATCAGAAGTTATATAGAGGCATGATTGGAAACTTATTGTATTTAACCGCAAGCAGACCAGATATATGTTTCAGTGTTGGAATATGTGCGAGGTTTCAAGCTGATCCTAAGGAATCTCATCTTACTGCAGTGAAAAGGGTTATTCGATATGTAAGTGGAACTTCAGAATATGGTGTTTGGTATTCTAAGAATCAAGATTCAGAGTTGATTGGGTACAGTGATTCTAATTGGGCTGGTAATGCCGATGATCGAAAAAGTACTACAGGTGGATGTTTCTTTATTGGAACAAATTTGGTGTCTTGGTATAGCAAGAAACAGAATTTAATCTCTCTATCTACTGCGGAAGCAGAGTATCTTGCAGCAGGGAGCTGTTGTGCACAACTGCTATGGATGAAACAAATGTTGAAAGATTATGGAATTCATCAAGAACCTTTGAAGATTTTATGTGACAATACAAGTGCCATTGATATTTCAAAGAATCCAGTTCAACACTCAAGAACCAAACATATTGACATAAGGCATCATTTTATTCGAGATTTGGTGGAAAGAAAAGAAGTGGAAGTGGTCTATGTTCCAACACACGAGCAGCTTGCTGATATATTTACAAAGCCACTTGATGCTACCACTTTCGAGAGCCTTCGACAACACTTAGGTGTTTGTCAAATCTGAGGTAACTTTTACCTTTGTTTAGTTTTTTTTTGTGTAAATAAATTTTGTCTTCTGTTATTTACGTCAAAAATTAGAAAAAAAAATTATCTTACCAAAATAGGAGTAGTTAAGTAAGGTGTGTTGGAAGTTAATGAAGGAAGACAAAGTGATGTGACAAGAAGAAAAAGGGATATCATTGCAATTTTTGGGAAATCTAAAAAGGGGACTTCGCGGGAAAAGAGGTAAGTTCATGAAGAGTTGAAAGTTGTCTCAAACTCTAAAAATCCCTTTCGCATTCTGTTACCTTTGGCCGATTTTTCCCCAAAAATCTTGCCAAAAAATCTTGCCTCAAAACTCTCCTCTATCTAGGCATTGTTCCAAATAATGTCAAACCCAAATTCTCCGATAAAAGAAGCTTCAGTGCCGGAAATTATGGAAGAAGACCGGAGCTCAGTGAATTCGGAATTGGTAGTGTTTGATGAGCCGAGAAGATATGTTGAATTTGGTGAGTCACAAACTCAAGATCAGAACAAGGTAAGTGCTAACCATGAAGAGGGTGAGGAGATAGCTGAAGCAGAGCCCGATAAAGCTGAAGAGGAAAAGGAAGAGGAAGAGACTTCTGTCAAGAAACAGAGTGAAGATTCTGATGATCAAGAGCATGCGTCTGGAGGCAAGAAACAAGAAAAACCTAAGGTAACTGGCCCTGACCCTCGACCATTGAAATTCTTGGGTTTTGAAAGTAGAAGTGTGGATGATATTTTTGAGTGGTTACAAGCTAATAGATATTCTGTGGATCTAAGCAAAATCAAGAGTATAAGAAAGGATGTAGAAGTGTTGCATGTCAAAATTAAGGAGATTGTGTCTGGTCACTTTACTGATGTCTGGGATATTGAGTATAAGACTGTGAAGTTTCTGAGAGGGATGTACGGTCAGCTGAATGGGAAAGGGAAAGACAAATTTCATGTTTTCTGTCGTATGACTGCTCATAGTTATGTGTGGATAAGAGAAATTAATGAGGAACAAGCTGTTGGGATGAAGACAGTAAGGTATGGAGACAAGCTACAGGTTGGATTTTATGATGAGGAGAATTCAAAGAGGATGGAGAAATTGAGAGAACCAGTGATTATTGAACTGTCTGATGATGATGACAGTGTTCCAACACAGGAAGAAGAATCTGTGTATATGGAGGAAGAATCTGATGTTGATCTGGGGGGTACACAAGGTGAAGAGGTTCAAGAAGAAATGACTGATGGAGTTCCTGATCAATCTAATGATGAAGGGAATCAGAAGAATGAAGAAGCTGAAGAAGATCTGCAGGATCAAGGTATTGAGTCAGAAGAAGAACAGGAAGGAAGTGCTGACAGTGTTCCAACATAGGGTGCCCCAGACCTGACATACTCCAGTGACGAGGTCCTGGATGAATTTTTCAAAAAGGCAAAAGGAAAAAGGAAGGCTAGCTCTGCCTTGAATACTGAGGCAGCAAAAAGAAGTAAGAAGAGACAGGATAGCAAGCCAAGGAAGGCTCTGCCACCCCCATCTATCACTCAGGCTTTTTCTGCAGCTTATTTTGACAAGAAGGGAGCTAAGATGGAAGAATTCTTCTCTGAGAAGAAGTTTATTGCTGAGAGACCCCTGGACTTGAAGGCTTATCAGGAGAGTGGGTTCACAACATTTCTAAAGGCAATGGGGATGATGAAGGCGGCCACAATTCAAAGGCAATTCAATCGACAGGTAGTTCTCGAGGTATATGCTAATCTCATGCCTGAGAATCTAGATATTACTTCTCAGTGGTTCGGTAGAGTATATGTTCGTGGAAAGATTGTAGAACTGTCTGCTACTAGAATTAATATGTTATTTGGGCTGAAAACTCCGGAGATAGGGGGAGTGTTTCCGGATGATTTGGAGATGACTGATGATGAAATTTTAGCTGTGATTTCTGGAGGATACAAGAAGCAGTGGCCGACAGTAGGATATTCGCAAGCATCATGCTTGACCTCCAGATTCTTCGGGCTGTATCAGATAGCAGTTCACTGCTGGTTGCCATCTAGCAATACTACTGCATTGACCAGGGAGATGGCTAAACTGCTCTACTGTGTTGGAACACAGCAGGAAATAAATCTAGGGTTATTAATTCAGCAACATCTGGTTCGACAAGCCACAGCTCCTAAGGTGAATGATGTTGTAATATACCCATGTCTGATCTCAGCGTTAGCCAAAAGTGCAAAGGTGAAAGGGAAGGCCTCTGATGTGATCATTGATACGGAGTTCTTGCGGCCTAACAAGAAGACCTTCGGACTCCGTCATGTGCATGATCTTCCTTGGACAGCTTCGGGGTCAACCTCCTCATCATCAACAGCAGACAAAAAGACTCGATTGATGGCTATTAATGCTAGACTTGGAGCTTTGGGTATTCAAATTGCAGCCTTACAAGCAGAGCAAGCACGGTTGGAAGAAGAAAAATCAAGTCTCGAAGATTGATGATCTCAGGGGGAGTTTTAAAGACAATGTTTCATTTTTTTCTGATTTTGAGATGATGTTTCTTTGGCCTCTGTGTGGTCCCAGGGGGAGTAATTTTGGATAATCCTGGATATTTGGTTTTCAATTTGGTTGTATAATTTTTGAATTTCTGCCATTCTGGATTTTGGCTTTCACTATTTGAATTTTTCTGGTATTCTGCTCGTTGAATGTAGTTGATTATGTGATTGCAGTCCAAAATATTATGGGTCCACAAAAATGCCAAAGGGGGAGATTGTAAAGTCAAGGAATTACTTAATTGGCAATTTTGTGTGAAGTAGTTGTGAACTGATATACAGACCATGTTGGAACATGGTGCTGGAGCAGAACTGGAGCAGAACTGGAGCAGGTTTTACGCCAAAGGTTTTAACGGAATTCAAGCCGAAATATTGAAGTATTTTGGAATTTATGGTAATTGTATATTTGGCTATATATTAGGCGTGTGAAGCATAATTGGTTTTATGGAAAATCCCTACTTATTTGGAGAAGATTTATTCGAATATATGGGAGAGTTTGAGATAAGGTAAATCCCTTTATTTATGGGATTGGGATATGCTTCAACCATCAGATTTGGAATAGGAATATTGTGAAGATAATCATGGATATTCGGATCTGATTCGTGGATATAAATATGGGACAAACACGGCTGCAAAACTAACGATTTTACAAAGCAAAATCTGCACCCAGATTTTGAGATCTTACGAAACTTGCGAGAGCCAATATACTGTGTTCCAACACTGTCCTGCCGCACTAAGTTCAGAATCGTATACCTTAATTCCTCGGGAGGAGGAGATCTTGCGTCGACGGAGTTCGAGATCAGAGGGAGTCTGATCAAGGCAGATTGGTAGCTAGGGGAGCTAGCAGAATCCACACGTCATAGTTAGTAAAGATAAGTATTTTGTAAACTGTACTCTGTACTATATCTTTCTAATTAGTGGATTCATTCTGAACTGGGTCAGGCCCCGCAGATGTAGGTGATTTACACCGAACTGCGTAACCAAGTTGTGTGTCTTTTACGTTTTATGTTATTTTACACTTGGTTAAATTAAGCATGTTGGAACACACTAGTAAGTACTAGAAAAAGTGGTAAAACCAAATTTCAAATAATACAATTGATTACGGCAAATCATTCTATCAAATATATACCGTCACTGGCCTGAGAACTCGGACATATTAGCTTGGCACTATACCATTGGTTGATATAATTGTTGCTCGTATGTTTCATGATTACAAAGCTTTTTAATATGGTAGTGTTCATCCCACAGTTTTAGTAATCAACATCTTTTGCTTCATCAAATGAAACTGATCTTATGGTTAATCCAAAAAATTGGAAAACAATCTCTCAACTAATAGTTGAATACTCGGATAAGGAGATTGATGAAGTGTTAGCATGATGGCGAAATGCTTAAGTATTCCTTTGTCTGTGGCTGGACCCTTCAGAATGCTTACTGGGGTTCAACTGCTTGCTGAATCACGTCAAATTAAGGTGAAAAAATTCCCAACACCACAGTCCACGCCCCCACAAATATGATTTTGATAAAGATTTGAACTTTGTTATGTGCATTTGTTCACAGGGTTGGTTCTTAGACCAGTTTGGAGTTCTCCATGATGGGAAGAAGCCTTATCCTAGGGCCATTTCCACATGTATGACACTTTTCATATTGCTAAGGCCTTTTACATCCCGGTGAATGCTTTCATAGTTACTTCTTCTTAACAGTGGAGAAGTTGGAAAACTGTGGTGCTAAGATGGTAATTATTAGTAATTCATCCAGACGTGTAAAGACCCTTGGGTTCGATCCATCGCTTTTCGCGGGTGCTATCACTAGTGGAGAGTTAACTCATCAGAGCCTTCAAAGGTTAATTAGTAATTACGAACTACCTTCAATGGAATCGCTAACTAATTTAGTTATATTGTTCTGTGCTCTACATTACAAGAAAGTTTATGTCTGCTTAAGCTTGCATGTAATTTGAATGTTTGGCATCTGCTACTTGTGTAATGCCAGGCAATTTCTGCCTTTTAAATGTTGTTCATTTATGTAAATTGTAGTAATAAACCCAGGCCGACACTGTATGTATTATATGCTCAGCTAGCTAAGCTTCCTTCTCAATCTATGATTATCAGCTGGTTTCAGTTCAAGCTCAACAGACACGCAATGATGAATTGCCAATATTTGCTCATTATGCTTCTATGTTTTAGTTGTAGAAACCTGGTCTTAATTATCTCCCAAGTTGGATACTTACTCTAAAAAAAAGAGAGAAGTTCTAGTTTCGATTATTAACTCTAAGATGTTCTCTTGAACGATTCAACCTCATCACCGTGAAAATAGCTCATTGATCCATTGATGGTGTTCAGCTGTAATCTTGGATTACATCATTATTCAAAATGTTGATTTCAAATCACATGATTGAAAAGACATGGAATTTTAATTGCTATACCGAACTACACATCTTTCTCACCATTTTACAATGAACAGGAGAGATGATCCATGGTTTGCTGCACTGGGGAAGCGCTGCATTCATATCACCTAGAAGGATCGAGGTGCTATATCTCTTGAGGTATAATATAGTTGAATCCGTGATGTATTATAGATGGTGTTGTTGTGTAAGGTGAGACGGTACTTTACTCTTGCAGTGATTAATTGGTTGATACAGAAGGTTTTGTCATCATGCTATAGTTATGTTTTCAACTATCCATGAAACTCTCTGGTGAATGTCAATGTTAGAATTGTACGAATTGGTTGTCAGAAAGATTAAAGTAACACAAAAATTATACATAGCTGGTTAGAGGGGGGGAGAGAATGGTGGTATATCTTGTTTATGTAATTTAGTGGCTTAATCTCATTTACTCCAGTCTAAAATGTCTTACATGGAACTTCAGTAAGTGTCCGTAAATCAGAATCGTAATGGAATTTTATGTGTCTGCTAAGTTATTGAATCAATCTCTCACCTCAGGGCTTAGGACTACAAGTTGTAGAAAATGTTGAAGATGCTGAGTTTACTCTAGCTCATGGAACTGAGGCACTGGGGCTATCTTCTGGAGATGCCATCACCATTAAACTGGAGGATCTTGAAAAAGTACTTGAGCAGTGTGCCGTAAAACATATACCTGTGGTTGTAGCAAATCCTGATTTTGTGACAGTTGAGGCTAGAGATCTACGTGTAATGCCAGGTATTGAGACCATGTCCTCTTCCTCATGCACCCACACCTGCAAAAGGAATAAGATAGGAGCTGTCAGCGTGAATAAGCTAGAACCTGGTGCTGTCAGCTATTACTGTCCCATGTGAATTGGCTTATATGAGAGATTTAGTTTTCTACTCTACTTCATACTTCCTTGTTCTCCCGCGCTTAGTGCCTGTGGAGAAAATCATCTTAACCTGTACGTGAAAGCTAAGAGATCCAGAGTACAGCATGTTCGAGAGACCTCAGAAGTCTATTTTTCAGTTTCCATATTGGCTCTCCCTAGAATGGTAACTTTCAGCTGTGCACGTCTGTCCAGTATCTTTAATTCGCCCTTTCCCTCATGGTCTCTTTGCATCTTTCCATTCACCTGTTTTGCTCTTTGATTTTGGAGTTCTAAGTAAAGGTATTTTTACACCTTTTAACAGGAACTTTAGCTTCAAAATATGAGAAACTTGGAGGGGAAGTAAAATGGATGGGCAAGCCTGATAAGGTGAGCCTTTTGTGGCAGTGATACTCGAGAGTAACTATTCTTCGACAAACTGTTTTCAGCTCTGTCTTATCTGATTTTGAAGTTTGATCATATGTCAACCAATGTCAGATCATCTACAAAGCAGCAGTAGAAATGGCTGGTATAGATGCTTCTCAATGTATGGCTGTTGGGGATTCTCTGCACCATGATATAAAAGGTGCAAATGCAGTGGGTATAGCATCAGCATTTCACTTGTGGGATCCATGCAACTGAACTCGGACAGAAAGACTTTGGAGATGTGGCACACCATTCGTCTATTGATTCTCTTGCCTTGACATATGATGCTTATCCATCATATGTGCTGCCTTCATATAGTTGGTAATCTGCGAATACTCGTATATATTTTGGTACTCATCAAGCGACACAGTCAGTGTCTGAAAGATTTGATGCTTTTAGTTACTTAGAACATGCGTGATTGGCATGGGGGCGACTGAAATCACCTCGTCGAACCGCATATCTGCAGATTTTAGGAATGCTACCCTGTGATTGCATTGATAGTAAGAAGTTCTGTATCTTTTTTTTTGCTTTGAATAGCTTCACTGCGATTGAGTTTGGCTTACTTGAATGGCAGACCTTGAAGAGTTAAATCCAAACAGAATTACGCCTTAAACTTGTTACTGATAGCAGAGTCGGATTGATTTGTTTTTATCACGCTGTAAATCTGTCCTTTAAGTTATTTTTGTCTCAAGAGACATGATCAAATTCAATAAAAGATGCTGGAGGATGGAATGATTAATCTGACAAATTCGAGATGTTGTAACATCCTGATACTCGTTGATAGTCTAGAAGCTCAGTCAAAACTATTCATAATTACAAACCTCATCCAATGGAAATGAAAATAAAACACATCCATTGTAAATTATTCGTATCCTTTTTTCCTTCATACACAGCACATTGTACGGATTCATTATTTGGGTAATAAACAAAATAATTGCACTCTGGTTGACCGGATACTTCTGGGAAAACGAACTCCAGATAATCCTCCATTCTTGCAAAGTACTGCACATCCGTGAAAGGAGAGCTTCAAGAACACAACAGTTTACACCTGCAAAAAGATGGCATATTTGGCCCCTAGGAGAAGCCTTTGGATGCAGAGTAGGGCATTCTTAGTGACCTCGGCATTCTCATGGTTCATCAACTTCATTACCCTTTCCTTAGCTTTGAGGTCGGTCACTATTACCCGACCAGCAGGATGTTGCTGGAAGAACTGTGAGAGATCGTAGCAAGCCACAGCGAGAGTCCTTGGGTCATTGGAAGTGTCCAATATTGTGACGAGAACTCAAGTATCTGTTGGGACACAGAAGTAAGAGTGAAGATCATCATCAGGAAATACCTATTGAAGGTGATTTATATATGAATGCTTAGGGTGGAGTTATAATCGTGTATTTTTTAATAATGGCGGTTGGTTCACACTTAGAGACACACTTTTCCTATCCTGTACGGCTGAATGATTTACCATTAGGCTAATGCCAGTTGAATCTTACCTCATCACTCCAGGCCTGTGATTTCAAACTTTGAACAATTTGAAGCACATCCAAGTCCGCTATCTGAGCACCAAAACTCCCCTTATCGAGCAAGTTCCTTAAAGAGTTAAGACCACAACTCTGACAACCTACCAGAGATAAATGAACATGCCTCATATTTTGATCGGGAACAATAAAATGCTCAGCAAACATTTGCACAATGTGATTTGATGATGAAAAACCAGCAAGTGATCAAGCGGTTAAAAAGACAATAAATGGAAAAACCAACGACGAAAGTCTGATAGATAAGCATGATGAAGAAACACAATTGTTATGGTAGGTATGTACATAGAATGAAAATGCATGAGTAAGGACAAGAAGCTACCTTCTCCTTTGTAGAATCTTTAACTACATCAATTAATTTTGGAAGAGCTCTAGCAGTAGCAAGATTTTCAACTGCTGGTACATAGTAAGACAAAAGCCAGATGCACAGGCCGGTTTCGTACAGAAGCTGTTCCACAGAAAAATGACCAATCAGGATTTTAAGCAACCACATAGTAGTAGGAAATGGTCATATTTTCATGCTATCGCCTGAGTCTGATGCTACCGGTTACAATTGCCAATCGACAGTTAACGAGGGACGGAACTGTAATGCTAGCACAGTTGAGCAAAAATATAGCTACTTGTATGGACTGCTGAGTTGAAGCAGTTATTAATCGGGCAAGTAACTTGACTCCATCTGCTTGAACAAACGAAGACCTAGGCCCGTTAAACGGATCGGGTCACCCATTAAATAACCGTTATTAATATACTATTTTCACTTATTGGATAATGATCCATTGGGTTAATGGATATAATTGGGTTGTAGTTATTGGGTTTAGTTGGGTTGGATAATGGGTGACCCGTGGATAATTTCATATCACAAGTTTGATTACGAATGATTTAATGTTTCCCTAATATATAATCATTTATATTATGTAATATAATATTATGTACATTATATTATATTTAATAAAAAAAAAATGTATATATATAATATGTTGGCTTTTGTAAACTCGACGAAATTAACGAATAATATTAGTTGGGATTGAGCTCGAGCTCAAATACTGTACGACCTCGAATATTGTACGAACTCGAATACTGTACGAGATTGAGCTCGAATACTGTATGAACTCGAATATTGTATGAGATTGAGCTCGAATATTGTACGAACTCGAATATTGTACGAGATTGAACTCGAATATTGTACGAGATTGAGCTCGAATACTGTACGGGATTGAACTCAAATATTGTACAAACTCAAATACTGTACGAGATTGAGTGCGAATTTTGTACGAACTCGAATACTGTACGAGATTGAATTCGAATACTGTACGAGCTCGAATACTGTACGAACTTGAATATTGTACGAGATTGAATTCGAATAATTTGTGAATTATAATTTATATAATTTGTGAATTATAGTGAATATTTATGTTAAATATTACACATGCATTTAATTGGGTAATTTTTTTATATTTATTGGGTATTTATTATGTTCCCATTGAGTTAACATAATATGGGACCCATTGAGATTAAACTTTTCCATTAACATAATTATTCCCATCCAAAATTCTAAAAAATAATGAGCATTTAATACTTGATCCCATTGGATAATGACAACTTGTAACCCAAATTGAAAGAAAATGTTTAATAATAACTTATTGGGTTAATTATATAATGACTTATTGGATAATGACTTATTGGATAATATATTTTAACTCATTGGGTCATATGAATATCTCATGGGTTATCCAATGGGTTATCCATTTAATGACCCAACTCATTTATGATCCAACCCATTATGACTCATTTAATAAATGAGTTAATTGGATAATGACACATTGGATAATGACCCATTGTGTTTGGATAATGGATTTATCCAATTAACCCATTTGACGGGCCTACGAAGACCGAACAAAGGGTTCCTTAAGTAAAGTTGCAAGACAATTGATAGCTGTTGGGATGCCACGGCTGGGGTGAGAAGGTTGCTTCAGCTGTCAGTTTCATTTTTCCCCATAGGAATTTTGAACAAATGGTCTCCATTTCAGAGATTATGTGATTGGTTGGGGTTGAGACACACCAGGTATGCTGTGGAATTGCTTTAAGGACATATCTAATGAGTATTGTCCTCTCTGTCTGATTTAGTAACTTAGAATTCTAGTTTGAGACTCTTTTGTTGAGTTTCTCCGTTAGATACTGGTAGTAAACATTTAGTTTCTACCTTTATAGCATGAAACTCTCAAGTATGTGAATGGAAATGTTCCCTGACTCATCTTTGTGATGTGTTTCACCCTCTGAACTGTGATCGTGATAGCCCATTTACCTATGTAAAAAGCACTTTTTCTGGTAGTTTATAACTTGTCCAGTTGCTTTTTCATAATGGTGTAGGAATTTTACCAGATTTAGGACATATTTTTTGGTGGCTTTTAAGAAGATCATCGTACCATCTGCATATGTTAGGTGTATTAGTTTAAATCCTCCTGGGATCTGGAAGTAATCCATCAGTTCAGAATTGAACATTATCTTCAGGCCTCTGTTAAGTACCTTAGTAATGAGGTTGAAAAGTATGGGGGATATGGGATCCCCTTGTTTTAATCCCCTGTTAGCCTGGAAAAAACCATTGGGTTTACCATTAAGTAGAACTGAGAACCATGCATTTGATATATTTTGTAAGATCAGTTTCACAAAGTGGCCATGGAACCCAAGTTTCAATAGCAATGAATTCAACATTGGCCATGAGACTCTATCAAAGGCCTTACATATGTCTATTTTTGCTATTAGGTTTAAGGCCTGGTGTTTCTTATCTAAAAATATGACCATCTCCTGCATGGTAAGCACATTATCACTTATTTCCCTCCCCTTAATGAAGGCAGATTGTTCTTTAGATATACATTTATCCACAACTAATGACATCCAATCTACCAGGACCTTTGAGTATATTTTATTAACAAAATTGGACAGAGAAATAGGCCTAAAGTCAGATAATGTGTTTGGTGTCTCAATTTTTGGGATTAGGCAAATTAGTGTACTACTGATACTCCTAGGTATAGTAATACCACACATGAACTCCTGCACACATGAAAGTAGATCTACATTTATAATTTCTATGCATACCTGTATAAACTACCAGCAAAACCATCTGGCTCTGTAGAACTGTTAGGGTCAAGTTGAAAAACAATGTTTTTCAGCTCTTGCATTTGAATTAGCTTGATCATTTCACCATTTTCCTGTTCTGTCACAACTGTGGGTATGAATTCTAAATATCTCAACATGGAATTTCCTGATTTGTTATTATTAGTATCAGTTAGCATGTTTTTGAAGAAGTTTACAGCATGATCCACCAATTCTTTCTGACCTGTAATCTAGCTTCCATTCTCATCCTTAATCTTGTTAGCTTCCATTCTCATCCTTAATCTTGTTAATTCTGAGTCTGTTATGCTTTTCTTTTACAGAGTTATAAAAGAATTTAGTGTTGAGGTTTCCCTCTTTTAGCCAGTTGAGTTTCGCCTTTTGTTTCCAGAAAAGATGTTCTTCTTTTAATTTTTTGGTTAACTTTGCATTGGCTTCTAAAAGAAGGTTTAGATAATTGGGGTCTTGATTAGTGTGATATAGCTTCCAATTCTTGAACCTTTTTTCTACAATTTTCAGATTTTCAAAAACATTACCAAATGTGTTTTTGTTCCATGTTTTTAACTCCAATTTTAATATTTTTAACTTATGTGAAAAACCAAACATCCCCATGTGTGGGCAAGGTTGGTTCCAGTTAGCCTGTATTAGTTGCATTAATTCAGGTCTAAGTGTCCACATATTTTGAAATCTAAAGGCCTTTGGAGATGTATTATCCTGCATGTTAGTGTCTAAGATTAGAGGTGAGTGATCAGAGGGCATCCTGGCTAAAGCACGAACTGATGTGTTTGGATATTTATTAAGCCACTGTGAGTTTCCTAATATCCTATAAATTCTTTTACAGATTCTTTCATGGCCCCTCCTTGAGTTTGTCAATGTATAATAATTTCCAACCGTTGATATGTCTTCTAGATTGTTTGACACTATAAAAGTGTCAAAATCTTGCATACTATTGGGATTCTGTGGATATTTTCCTCTGTATTCCAGGAGGTTTCTACTAACATTAAAATCTCCTGCTACAATACATGGGATGTTGATTTGTTCTAAGACATCTTCTATATCTATAAGCATGTTATGCCTTAGTGCTCTTGAGTGTTTTCCATAGGCAGCTATTATATGAAACTCATTTTGTGTCTGTGTGTTTTTCATGTTAATGCTCAGAAAGTGTTCATTTAGAGTTGTGACAGTTACCACATATCCATTTCTAGCCATTTTCTATATCTTAGAGTCTTTTGTAGCATAACATTCCTCAAACCCCAGTGTTTGTTCAAACCCCAGTGTTCTAGATACCTGTTCTGCAAAGCTATGGTGGAAAAGCCAGCTAGGAACAACTTTGTGGGCAAAACTGCTTTGGGCTTTGCCTATGTCATACAGGAAATCAGTAACTTGGTAATGAATCTTAGCTGTTAACTCTTTTGCTGAGAGGAATACCAAAATTATTCATGGTAAGGGAAGCTGTAGCTTTTGGCTGTCTAATTGGTGTCCAACTGGCCCCATCATTAACAGTATTCCTCAGAACATTGTTTCTGAAATGCCATACCTATCTGTTTCTGACTTCATCAATGATAAACTTTCTGTTCTATCTCAAATCAACTCTTTCCTGGATTGTGATACTCTGACTTTTCTCCAGGATGCACAACTAATGGAGGATAGAGATGACAGACTAATCTGGATGCCTGAACCCTCTGGTAACTTTACATCTAAATCAACATACAGAGAACTAACTATGTATACAGGTAACTCACCTGCCACTAAATTCATCTGGAATAATGCAATTCAGAAGAAGGTATCTATTTTTACTTGGAAGCCGTTACAATCCTATCTTCCTTTTGATGAGGTTCTTATTAAATGTGGGTTCAGTTTGGCATCTAAATGCCCAGCTTGCTGTAACTCTGACTCAATTCAGCATTTTTTTATATCATGTCACATTGCTAGAGTAGTCTGGAGTAACGTTGCACCATTAGTTGGCTTTCACATCACTCAGGAGCACTCCCTCTCAGAGAGGTTTTTTCTTTTCTGGGATTGTCATGATCTACTGGGCTGGAAGCAATTCATATGCAAAATTGTGCCATCCATAACATGCTGGTCTCTGTGGAAGGCTAGAAATAGATTTATTTTTGATTCTAAACCTTTCTCCACACTGGCTATCACCAAGGAAGTACAGGAGCTTATAAAACTGTCCCTTTTCTCCTCACCTAGAACATTTTTCTCTCATCCTCTAATGGATTCTCCTCTAAGCCAATGGACACCTTTTACTCGACCACCTCCCAAGCCTAATATTACCATTGTTAGATGGGAGAAGCCCCCTGTAGGAACAATCAAAATCAACATAGATGCATCATGGTATATAGACAAGGCCTCAGTTGGTTTAATTGCTAGGGACAATCTAGGGGATCCATTATTTGTTCTATCTGCTCCTACTAATGCTGATTCACCTCTTGAAGCAGAATTGAAGGCTCTTTTAGTGGCCTGTAATAATTTCCATGATCAGGACCATAAGTATCTTTTTGAAACTGATTGCCTCCTTGCTGTTCAGATGATAAATGATCCATATAGGGCAAATTGGCAACTCTTTGATCTGGCTTATAGAGTTAAAAAATTACTGAGATCATCCCATATGCAATATGTGGCTAGAGAATGCAATGTAGTGGCACATTCTATTGCAAAATCACATCACAGCTCGGTCCATAGTATAAATCTGCAGAACATTCCACCACACATTAAGGGGCTGATCTTCTTGGACAAAGTTCAGACTCCACACATTAGAGTACACCGTTACCCTCTGAATTGATACTGCTTTCTTGTTTGCAGGCTGGAGATCCAATAACACTCAGAAGGTTTCGTGCTGGTTCCCTCATTTAACACTGCTGGTGTTGCTGCTCACTTGGTACTGCTGCTGCTGCTCACTTGGTACTGCTGCTCACTTGATACTGCTGCTCACTTGGTACTGCTCATTTTGTAATGCTGCTCACTTGATGCTGCTGCTCACTTGGTATTGCTGGTGCATACTGCTTACCACATGCGTGGTTTTGGAGTTGCCTGGCCACAAGGGAGAACTAACACGGGGGGTGGAGGCTCTCGCTTGTGGATCGCAACTCCAGTACAGTTGTTTGTATAGGCTACATCCACCTTAGTTAGTTGTAGTACTTTTGGAGGCAACGGGGTTGCCTCACCATAGTTGAATTGCGATAACTCAATTCTGGTTTGTTAAAAAATATTTTCTGGTTGGCTGGGCCTGGGGAACCCAATATATATCCCCCACCTACGGGTGTTTTCATTAAAAAAAAATCCATTAAGTCTTTCTATGTTCTGTTTAGGCTCAATAACTATGAGTATGGATATATTATAAACATGTAAAAGATGTCTAAGTCTGATCAGTGATCCAGCTATACCTCTCAGGTTCCAAGTTAGGATTTTAACATTCATTGGAATTTTTTTATTTTGATTTAAAGCGAGTGCTTATAGTGTTAGGAGATTTGAAGAAATTTCTACTTCTTTCCTTATCAGGTGGTTTGA
The DNA here is from genome assembly GCA_037428765.1 of Rubia yunnanensis. NCBI lineage: Eukaryota > Viridiplantae > Streptophyta > Magnoliopsida > Gentianales > Rubiaceae > Rubia > Rubia yunnanensis. The sequence goes on along the minus strand of CM075061.1, from coordinate 111,794,637 downwards.
TGTTACCTTGGGTGTGATTACCTTGTACAGAGGTTTCTGGTTGTTCTCTATGTTGAAGGCTCTTCCTATTATTGTTGTCCTGGTCTTGAATTTAAAGTTGAATAGCACTGGTAGGGGTCTGTTTGTGTGCGTCAATTTGTTGTTCCTCATTCCCCTCTTTATGTTCACCTTGCTTGTCTTCAACTTCCTGTACATGAGATAAAAAAATTTTGGCCAGTTTTGCCTGAGAGTTTATAAGATCCTGAAAAATAAGCAATTTATTTGAGAGTTGAAGGATATGTTTTTTGGCATTGATCTGAATGTCATCAAGGGATTGCCAGTTGTTGTGACTTCTTTTGGTTGTATCCTTTATCTCGGCACTATGACAAATCCTTGTCCTTGCTTACTTTTCCTGTGCCATTTGCTTAGTCGGGATGTCCTCCACGTTTTCATGTTTCTTCTCTGCCATTCCCTGCAATATGTTGTCAACAGAATCTTGAAATACTTCATCCTCCTCCTTGCGTGTTTCATTTATTTTTCTCTATTGTCATTGTGTGTGTCCCCTTGAATCGTGTTCAAGGTCAGGGATTGTGCGCCATTATTCTTTCGCCTCTTTTGAGGCTTTTCTAACCCCACAATCGGTTGTTTTGTGCCCAATCTTTAGTTATTTGGTGCAGTAGAAATGATGGTCTTCATATCGGATATCGTACCACTTGCTATCTTTTATAGAGCCCAATCTTATTCTCTCCGGGAAGTTGCTAGTGAGATACATCTCTACATAGAGGTGGATTGTTGAAGGTCTTGTGTGATTGATCGTTGGCTGGTCTGCAAATATGAGCTCTCCTAGGCGGTTGGCTACAAGGGGTTGCAATCTTTGTGTAGATAGTATGCCGGCAGGAACTCGATTGATAGCCAGATTGGTACCACCGGTGGTTCCTCATTTACATCGAAGTTCTTTGTCAACTTAAGGACCTTCATGATTGTGCCTCATAGGTTCCAATTTCTCTTGATCCAGCTACGTTAAATGTCTTTCACAAGATCAAATTTGATGAACACATGCCTTCGGTCCAGAGCTGTGACGTTTGCTTCGCTTATGAAACCAATTTTTTTTGAATTGTTGCCGAATAAACTCCAGAGATGGCCTCCCCCCTGGCGAAATTTCTGATTAAATTACGCTAGAATGGTTCTGAGAGGTGATCTATTTCATCTTCTTGAAAAATTACCGCTATCTCTCCTTTGAATTCGGTTATGGGGTTAAGTTTCAGAGGTAGATTCTTGTAGAGATGAGATGGTGGTTGGTTTAGCTATTTTTTTGGGTCAAAATGGATAGATATGATGGTGGCAGACTTTCGGTGGTGGGCGGAGCCACCATGGTGCGGTGGTGGGTGAGTGTTTCTTGGTTTAGAATATGGACGTTATTGGTAATGATGGGTTTGGTGGGGAGAAGATGTTTGTTGGTTTCTGTGTTCTTTATTGAAGAGAGAGAATTCTAGTGAGAAGCGAGAGAAAATTCTAGTGTGAAGCGATGATGTGTCACCTTTGTCTCCAATAGAGCAACCAATTTTATTGGTTTTTCCATTTTTTATTGGCAACGTCGGCTTCTTCATTGCAAGGCAGAGGAGCATCGGTGGTGTGGGACAGTGGTGGTGGAGTTGGTCACGTCGTAGGGGTGCACCACCTCATCAGAGGCTGAGCTTTTATTATCGCAGCTGGGGCGCAAAGACTTCGCAGTGGAGGCACCGCTGGGGAACAAATGGTGGACTTTGAGTTTGGAAGAATTTTTCCTAGGGCGGAGATAGGTTTGTGGAGGTTGTGTTGGCCGAGGGGAAAACCTAAATAGATTTTAGGGTTTCAGAGAGGGCAAAATGGTCATTACATAATTTCAGAATTATTTCTCTTAGGGGGTAAAACAAAATTTCATTTAAATCCGACCAAGACCAAAGTTGACCAATTTTTTTAGTTGAGCCGGGGGGTATATGTGCACTTTCAAAAGTTGGGGTACATGATAATGACTTTGGTTGTTGGGGTACATGCAGCATGAGTTTGATCTAGTGTATAGCCTGAAAATACATTTTGGGGACAGGTGAAAGATGATGAGAGCTTTATTTTACTGTGCATGTACTCAATAATTTGGATGCAAATGCGGTTGTTTTGAAAACTGGTGACCTTTGTGGAGGACGCATTCTCCTTTGAAATTTTTTTAGCAGCATTTAGAGGATGCATTCGGTGAATGCGTCCTCTTGAAATTTTTTTGTTATGTAGCATCTAGAGGACACATTCCCTGAATGCATCCTCATTGCATGGTTCGAGAGGTACTGGTTTGAGAGGTGAAGGTTGAATTGGAGGTTCGAGAGGTGAAGGTTCCAGTGGAGGTTCGAGAGGTGAGAGTGGTACTGGTTCGAGAGGTGGAGAATTACTGGTACTCACCTTTAACCAGTACCTCTCGAACCCCTCCACTGGAACCCCTACACTTACCATCTCCACCTGAACCTTCATCTCTCGAATCAGTACCTCTCGAACCCCTCCACTTGAACCATCTTCACCTGAACCATCATCTCTCGAATCCGTACCTCGCGAACCTCTTCACATGTACCTCTCGAATCATGTGTCCTCTTTAAAATGTTGAATAAAAAATGCAGGATTATTGGAAGACGCATTTGTCAAATGCGTCCTCATGGACATAGGTTAAAACAAAATGGAAATTGGGAGAGGACGCATTTAGTCTGGATTTTTGCAAAAAAAAACTTAATTCATGAGGACGCATTTTGTAAATGCTTCCTCTCAAAGCCATGCAAAAAAAGGATAATTGAGAGAATGCATTCGCTGAATGCGTTCTCCTCCCCTGCATCCACCTCAAGCTATTGTAACCACAACAATAGAATTTTCCCAGAAGATGATGGATGAAATTGATCCCGACATGTATTCGTTGGTTGTGTTAAAGTTGGATTTCATTGATACAAGTGCATATAATTACCTTGCACGGCTAGGGGACTTTTTATGGGCGCGTTATTCCTTCAACAAGCAGCTCAAGTGTGCCAATGTGACCAACAACCCTTCAAAATCCTTCAACAATTGGCTCGGGAGCTTGCATAATCTCCCAATATTGTCTACGCTGGAACAATTGAGGTGTAAGATTATGGGGAGAATGCAGGATAGACATGAGAATAATGTTGCATAAACCACTGACCTCTGTCCTAGATCATAGGAGATGATCAGAATTGCTACCAAACAGTCCAGGAGAGTCATATTCTTCCCTTGCTCAAACACAACATACGAGGTTGTCGATGGAGAGTTTCACTATACTATTAAGCTGTATCTTAAGACCTGCGATTGTGGAGTTTGGGATCACATGGGAATCTCGTGTAAACATGTTGCAACATTGTTGTTGCACAAAAGGCACCCACTGCACGAATATAGTGATATGATGTTAATCAGTGGCTCATTTGAGAAGGCGTACAAGTATATGATATCCAACATGCCACACAAGTCATTATGGGATGCCACAAACGGTAAGTTGTGCAACCCTTCCCCCCAAGCAGAAATGTTGGAATGGAAGGCCAAAGATCAACATAGCAAGAGATTATTGGGAAAGCGAATTGAAAAGGTCAAGCACTCATAAGTGCAACAAGTACGAAGAATTTGGTCACAACACAAAGACATACACTGGAGGCTTCACTACCAAAGAGAAAAACTGTAAGCATATCTAACATACCCATTATTTTACTTTTTATTCTTTGTTACATAGTTACTCCTGAGCTGCGACTTATCCTTGTTACTACAGGGTGCACAAGCGAGGGATAAACTTTATCCCAGACAACTTATGAAGCAAGTACAAGGCCAAGCACGAAGAGAGGAAGACCGGTGAAGGTAGTACATTTACTATTTAATATAGCCTAAGACCCTTAGAAAATATTGTGATTTCATGACTCTAGTAAAAATGATATAGACTCGGCAGCAAACTGAACATCAAGCAAGTGGGGATAATTTGACTAAACCTGTGAAACTACAAGTAAAGTAACTACACGTGTGTTCAATGAGTACAAAACAAATCTAAGCTGATTTGCAGGAATTTCATTTGCAGGTAAAAGTTAATAATGGTACCGTGCAAGAGAACTAAGCTGAAAATGTACATCAAAGTGAACCAGTGGGGGAGCCACAACAACCTATTACTAAGAGCACAGAGAAGAGAGGAAGACTAAGAAAGGTGAGCACTCACGTTAACCACTTCAAATTTCTTGTTGATATGTATTACTAATAACACATTTTGTCTGAAATATGCAGAACACACCTACTGCACAAGATGATCCCATTGCTCAAACAAACATTCCAAACCAGACATCACATGTATAAGGTGTCGTATTTTTGTTCTTTTTGAATTAACATCATTAAAATGTATGAGGTTATATTTTCTATTACAGGTCTATTCTTAGGGTTATTAAGGCGCTAATTGAAAACTTTTTAGGTTATGTGTTCTTAAGTTGTGCATGAAGTGGCATTGGCTCAAAATGAACTACCTCAATCTACATCAATGGAAATAGCCATAGAAAAACCATGAATGCGACTACCATGTACAAAGAAAGGGGTAAAGAAGCTCAGCATAAGTAAGTCTACCTGACTTAACAATGCTAACACCTCCATAGTTCCAGAGGTATTAATACACACATATTACAATTAAGTTCTTGAAACCCCTAATTTTTTTGCTCCATTTTGTGATCGTTGCAGGATGTAGGTGATATGATTATCCCGTCTGTCAAAATTGAAGGAATCTAGATTTTGATTTGGAATTCGAGTGGCTACTGGTGGCTTCCTTGGATCTGTTGAGAAGCAACATAGTAGTCAACAATGTGTACACAAAGATTCTATGCCGGTTGATAGAGCTAACATTACATACATTGGACCTGAGGTCGATTCGGCTGAAAATGTGGTTTCAGGATTTTCCTGATGGTAGTGAAAAGTAAAAATGGGTTGGTGTTGAAATTGTGGACAATGTGGTGGAAAACTATGTTGATGTTGATAAAGGAGCTATAACCTAGGCTGGCCAAACTGCACAGTCATCACCCGTCCAGGAAGTTCCTTCCAACGACACCGTTCCATCACTAGACAAAATTGAGAAACATTTCCCACCTGTAGAGTGACTTCAAAAATTGCTCACATACATAGCTTCTACAACTAAGAGGGATAACATGTCGATATTATACTTTTACGTAAATCATGGATCCTTTCACTTATATGTTGTTACTCTGTATATTATGATTACCATTACAGGACTCTACAGGTTTCGGTCACCTAATCAACCTCGTTGATGGAAAAACACTTGAAGACTTACTTGTGCTTGATCCAACAATTCCAAAGGTAACCTTTCCTGCTCGTTCCATTTTATTATCTTCGATGCCAACTTGTATTGGGGCCTTTAATGTTGTTGATGAGTTAAAAATTGCAAGTGTCTCTTGCTAGTGATAAAACACAGAAAAGGTTGACTTTGGGAAACGGTATCAAGATGATAAAAAACTTGACGTGTAGAAAATCTTTTCTTGGTGTGCCCAGGGCTGCAAAGTTGCTTGGTTCCACGTTGGCTCTTACGTTAGTTGGAAAATCAAAGAAAGAGCCCAATTGAAAGAATGAATTTCCCGTAATGAATTATTGTATTGCTGACAAGAATATATAGAGTACAATAAGGAAACATAAGATGAGTAGAACTATGGCTTAGTCAACATGACTTATCCAGAATCAATCAAGATCTAATCATAAACATTATTTACTCTAACACCCCCACTAAAGCGAAGCATCGGATGTTCACCGACGCAAAGCTTGGACCAATATAACTCAAACAGTGGACGAGAAAGTTCTTTGGTGAAGATGTCAGCAATCTGAAGACCAGTGGAGACATGGGCAACACGCAACTTGCCAGAAGCCACCAACTCACATACAAAGTGATAGTCGATGTTAATATGCTTGGCCCGCTTATGAGCAACTGGATTCCGAGCTAAGAAAATTGCATTACTCATGTCACATAACAGCAATGGGGAGCTCAAAAGTGGAACACGAAGGTCGCGAAGCAAATGAGTTAACCAGACCATCTCTGAGGCTGTGCTGGCAAGAACTCGATACTCTGACCCAGTGCTGGAATGAGAGACGGTAGTGATGTGTCCATTTTAGGCGCATTATTTAGTAGTATTTAGGATCACTTTTGTGCTCTTTTATTATCGAGAGCTTGTGTTTTACCTTGAAATTCACTTAGGAGAGGCAAAAGCAACTTTGCACTCTTTTACCTCTTTTAAGTGGATTTTGTGTGACAAGGGAAGAACACGGAAGCAACGGAGACCGGAAGACATTGAAGACTATACTTTCGAGACTTTTGGATGCTCACTTCGAAGACATGAAGACCGGAGGCCGTTGAAGACCATTTTTGGAGCCGTTGAAGACTTGAAGATCGAGAGGGATGGCTATGAAGAAGACAAAGAAACAATGCAGAACTCTGGCTCCCGTCGCGACACCGTCGCGACACCATCGCGAGTCGCGACATCGTCGCGAGTCGCGACGAACACCGTCGCGAGTCGCGATGAACGGGCGGCCAGAAATCAACTTTATCTTCTTCCGACTATAAATACTACTCTCTTTCTTCTTCTTTTCCAGTTTTGCTCAGCCCGCGTTTTCTCTGGTTTTTGGGCGCAAACCGTAGGTTTTTCTTCTTCTTTCTTTTCTTAGCTTTCTCTTAGTTTGATTATGTCTTTTGTTGTTGTTCTAGAGTAGTTCTTGTTCTTAGGAGCAAAGGATTGAAGCTTCCATTATCTATGTAGCGAGAAGTCATTTCTACCTATCTATTTGATGTTTTTGCTATTGTGCTCTTATTGTGCTTTGAACGTTAATTGTTGATTGCATTGATGTTGTTGAGAGCTTGATGATATGAATGCTTGTATGAATTTCTAGCTAGGGTTTGGGGGATTTGGGTTAATTTCCCCCCTGTTCTTGTTAGGAATGTATGAGTGTGAATTAGAGCTTTTGATTGTGTTAGTGTGTTGATAATGTGCTAGACGAATGTGATTGATGTTGAACTCTTCGTCATGTTCGTTTGTGTAGCAAACGAGAGAGTCATATGCTCGTGGATAAATGTGCGTTGCACGTTCATCCAATCTCGTGTAATTGCATGAATTGGTTTAATGCTTAGTCACGGTGTAGTGGTCATAGGCATTGCCAAGCTTGTTGGTCCTTCGTGCTAAATGCCACCAATGACACCTTGAGTCGTGGTCGCGACTCGGGAGTCATTGGTGAGGTTTGACGAGAGATGTCGAACTCACTCTCGCAAACTACGAACTAAGAAGGATAGGAGTTTAGTCTCCACGACAAGTAGTTGAAGTATTGGATAGGTGATTTAAATTCATTCTTGAAGCATTTGTTGTTTGGTGTTTATGCATTCTTGACGGTGTGTTTCACTGCATGTGTGCCATGAGTGGTTTGAGCATAGGTAGTGCTTGTGTGGTTGAATTGTTTAGGTGTAGGAACGTGACGAATTCCGTAGCGCCTTTGCATGAAGATCTATGAGCATGAACTTAGAACTCCTTGTGATGTGTGTGTTGTGGTACTTGCTAGATGGGGTGTGTGAGTGTTGGGTCATGAATGCTATATGATGGAATGTGTGAATGATTCGATGAACTACATTAGATGTGGAAGTGGATATCCGTTGCCCCAAGGCATTTTATCTTTGTAGTTTAAAACCCCTTTTCTTAGTTTCGTTTGATGATTAGCATAGTCACTTGACCTTGCTAGTTATCTTGTCTTTTTATTTTCGTAACTTAGGAACAACCAACCAACCAACCCCCCCCCCCTTTACTTGCTTTTAAGTGTGTGTATATATATTTACTCCTAGCCTAGTATCAACCATTGTGTGCTTAGACGCTTAGGAAGATCCCTCTTCTCTTTGGACGACCCCGATTTGCCACTATCTACCTAGTTGTAGAAAGTAAGCATTGAGGGCTTATAAATTATCTTTTGGCGCGCGGGCGCGACGATCGCCCGCGCCTGTCAAAATGGCGCCGTTGCCGGGGAAGAGGCGTTTATTCTTAGGTATTTAGGTGTATTTGGTTGTGTATTAGCTAGTTGTTTTTATTTTCCACTACTTGGTGGTTGTTTTTATTCGGAGTAGGTATTGCTTGAGTTCTTGGTAATTTATTTTATCGAGAATCCTTGCACTATGATTCCGAACTTTTGAAAAATAAAAAAATAAAAAAATAATTCTTAATGGAGCGTCTCACCTTGAGGGAACTCATGATGAGAAGAGAGGCTCAACAAGCACGGTTTTGTAGGATGTGTCATTCAGATCATCCTACCGAATCTTGCCCTTTGTTGTGGGAAGAGCACTATGACCGAGAAAGAACCCTTGGTTTCCAAAACCATGGGTACTATGAAGAGTGCTATCAAGAGGTAGGAGATATTGGTTTTCAAGGGCAAGAAGCTCATGAATGCTATCCATACCACAACTCTTACAATCCGGAATGGAGTGGTAGTCCGGATTTGTGGTATGAGAATCAGCCGGAAAACCAATATTACGAGCAACCTAGTTGGCCATCACCACCCTATACCATACCCCAAAACCAAGCCCAACAAGGAAGTTCAAGTTTAACACGTGAGGATGTCTTAAATACCATAGCAAACTTGAACTCCTTTACTAGTGAAGAGCCGGATACCCAGCTCTCCTCTAGTGTGGAGGCCATTGAGGGGCATGTGAGGAACATATTAGAGGTATTGGCCCGAATGGAAGCTCGTGATTCCGAAAACACACCATCCCAACTTGAACTCGATGATTCGGTGAGTGAAGTCACCAATAAAAATGATTTTGAGTTTGAAAGGGATGAGGAGTTGGTGGTAGAGGATAGAAAAATGGAGGAAGAGGTGATAGTGCTACGTCATCCATTAGCATTGTCACCCCTTCTTCCACCTAGTGAACCAACTCTAATATTTTCGAAAGTTTTGAGGGAAACGAGAGAGGAGCCAAAAGACTATCCCAAGCTCCCTAACCACTTAATTCCCTTTGAACCATCTCCACCTCCACAAGACTTTCCTCTTGGAAGTTTTGTGCCCCCACCTCTCTTATTTTGGATGCTCATGGTGAAGAGCTTCAAGCCTTCACCATACGGATAACATTAGGGTCGTGCCGACGACCTTAAAAATACGGAGCTTCGTCGTGCCGACGACGTTAAATAAATTCGGCATTTCTTTTAGTTTTTGTTTCTTAGTTTTTGTTGTTTTGCTTTGTTCTTTTTATGGCATGTTTTTCTATGATTTTGTAGCGACATGAAGTGCATTGCAATGAAGGAGATGAAGGAACGATATCAATGAACGGGGGAAGCAAGCTTGGACAGTTGGTAAGAAAACGAAAAAATTTTAAGACTGGGATACCCTGCCGTCGCGAGTCGCGATGGGCTTCGTCGCGAGTCGCGACGAACAGGGGAGCAAAAACCACTCCCAGCGCCAACTTTCCGCGAGTCACGATGACTTCGCGAGGCTCGTCGCGAGTCGCGACCTACTTCGTCGCGAGTCGCGACGAGCTCAGAAAATTTTGAGCTTCCGGACTCCACTTTCCGCTAGTCGTGCTGACTACACGAGGCTCGTCGCGAGTTGAGACCTACTTCGTCGCGAGTCACGACGAGCTCAGAAAATTTTGAGCTCCCGGACTCTGCTTTCCGCGAGTCGCGCTGACGTCGCGAGGCTCGTCGCGAGTCGCGACGAACCTCGTCGCGAGTCGCAACGAGCTCAGAACATTTTGAGCTCCCGGACTCTGCTTTCCGCGAGTCGCGCTGACGTCGCGAGTCGCGACGAACCTCGTCGCGAGTCGCGACGTGCTCAGTAACTTTTGAAAATTTTTTGAGCCCGAATTTCAAGTTTCCAAGCTTCCAAGTTTCCAAATGATTTTAAACATTGCATGATCCTTCCTTCTTCTCCACCCAACACTTCCAAGAACATCACATACCTCTCATTTCTTCCACCATCCTACATATATTGGCATATGAACATTCTTGCATCTTTATAGTACATTTGTTGATTGTAGTATGCCGACTACGTCATTGTGACCGTAAGTTCTTATCCTATAATGATGCTTGTATACATGTCCATATATGTTTGATATTTTTCATGCATAATCTTATAGTGGTGATTGAGGGTTGATTGGTTGTTCTTTGACAATACTATGGTTATTAACTCTTGATGCTAAACCTAGTATTACATATCCTTATGTACTTGTGAGTTTAATGTGTTCTTCGTGGTGTAGTCTTGATCAAACGGCGCCATGGAGACAATGCTTTTCTCGAGGGGTGAGTTCTTCTACGGCATTTTTGCTCACCCTTCCGGTTCTGAAACCTATCTCGGGACCATCCAAGTATTTGGATATCGCCATATCACCGGCGAAATTGCGGAGAAATGGGTGTCACTTTAACTCCCTTACCTTGATTTTTATTGTTCTTGCCTTACGTGTTTACATTGAGGGCAATGTCATGTTTTAAGTGTGGGGAGGGGTTAGAGGACTCATATGCATGCTAGATTGTTTTGGAATGCTTTTTGCTACTTTTCATTGGAAAAACATGAGAAAAAAAAATAGAAAAACAAAAAGAAAAAAATTGAAAAAAAAGAAGAAAAAGAAAACCCGCTAAGTTGAAAACCCGAGAGGGCAACTTAGGCAACATTGGGGGCCCGAATAGGTCGAAAACCCTTAAAGGGCGGCCTAGGCAAAAATGAGAGGCTAAAATGTGCGGAAAAAGGTGAGATGTGAGCTAAAGAAACATGATGTGTGGCTAGGATGAAAACTCGACAGAGCTCCTAGGCAAAATGAGAGAAATTGAAAAATGCTATGATTTCACTCACTTGCCGGCGTTGGAGTCATAAGGTTGCGGTTGTCACATGGATGGATCGGGTAGCTCAATATCTTTAGACCTCTTGGGATTGGGTAGCTTAGTGGGTTAGGAAACGAAGTGTGGTTATGAAATTCCTTATCTCTTTCTACTTCGTTTTTGGTTGATATATTGGCATTAGGTGAAGCATGTGTTTAAAACTTCCTCTATGGTTTTAGCTTCATTTTGTGTCATTGGATTCTGGGAATATCAATTCTGGGCTGTGAAATATTTTTATGGGTAATGAATTGATAAGTGGTAGGTTTGGTTAGATTTAGGATTGGGGATGTGTGTGTGAAAAAATTCTCATGTGAGCTTTTATTTTGGGATTTTTGATATTGAGAGTTTTTGTGAGGCTTTGATTGGGGGATTAGTTTAGGTTTTGGGATATATCATTTACTCCGTGTGCTTAGATCTTTTCTTACTCGAGGGCGAGTAAGGTTTAAGTGTGGGGAGGTTTGATATGTCCATTTTGTGTGGTTATTTTGGGGGTTTTAGGATGTGGATATGCCATTTCCTCCGTATGCTTAAATCTTTTCTTACTCGAGGGCGAGTAAGGTTTAAGTGTGGGGAGGTTTGATGTGTCCATTTTAGGCGCATTATTTAGTAGTATTTAGGATCACTTTTGTGCTCTTTTATTATCGAGAGCTTGTGTTTTACCTTGAAATTCACTTAGGAGAGGCAAAAGCAACTTTGCACTCTTTTACCTCTTTTAAGTGGATTTTGTGTGACAAGGGAAGAACACGGAAGCAACGGAGACCGGAAGACATTGAAGACTATACTTTCGAAGACTTTTGGATACTCACTTCGAAGACATGAAGACCGGAGGCCGTTGAAGACCATTTTTGGAGCCGTTGAAGACTTGAAGATCGAGAGGGATGGCTATGAAGAAGACAAAGAAACAATACAGAACTCTGGCTCCCGTCGCGACACCGTCGCGACACCATCGCGAGTCGGGACATCGTCGCGAGTCGCGACGAACACCGTCGCGAGTCACGACGAACGGGCGTCCAGAAATCAACTTTATCTTCTTCCGACTATAAATACTACTCTCTTTCTTCTTCTTCTCCAGTTTTGCTCAGCCCGCGTTTTCTCTGGTTTTTGGGCGCAAACCGTAGGTTTTTCTTCTTCTTTCTTTTCTTAGCTTTCTCTTAGTTTGATTATGTCTTTTGTTGTTGTTCTAGAGTAGTTCTTGTTCTTGGGAGCAAAGGATTGAAGCTTCCATTATCTATGTAGCAAGAACTCATTTCTATCTATCTATTTGATGTTTTTGCTATTGTGCTCTTATTGTGTTTTGAATGTTAATTGTTGATTGCATTGATGTTGTTGAGAGCTTGATGATATGAATGCTTGTATGAATTGCTAGCTAGGGTTTGGGGGATTTGGGTTAATTTCCCCCCTGTTCTTGTTAGGAATGTATGAGTGTGAATTAGAGCTTTTGATTGTGTTAGTGTGTTGACAATGTGCTAGACGAATATGATTGATGTTGAACTCTTCGTCATGTTCGTTTGTGTAGCAAACGAGAGAGTCATATGCTCGTGGATGAATGTGCGTTGCACGTTCATCCAATCTCGTGTAATTGCATGAATTGGTTTAATGCTTAGTCACAGTGTAGTGGTCATAGGCATTGCCAAGCTTGTTGGTCCTTCGTGCTAAATGCCACCAATGACACCTTGAGTCGTGGTCGCGACTCGGGAGTCATTGGTGAGGTTTGATGAGAGATGTCGAACTCACTCTCGCAAACTACGAACTAAGAAGGATAGGAGTTTAGTCTCCACGATAAGTAGTTGAAGTATTGAATAGGTGATTTAAATTCATTCTTGAAGCATTTGTTATTTGGCGTTTATGCATTCTTGACGGTGTGTTTCACTGCATGTGTGCCATGAGTGGTTTGAGCATAGGTAGTGCTTGTGTGGTTGAATTGCTTAGGTGTAGGAACGTGACGAATTCCGTAGCGCCTTTGCATGAAGATCTATGAGCATGAACTTAGAACTCCTTGTGATGTGTGTGTTGTGGTACTTGCTAGATGGGGTGTGTGAGTGTTGGGTCATGAATGCTATATGATGGAATGTGTGAATGATTCGATGAACTACATTAGATGTGGAAGTGGATATCCGTTGCCCCCAAGACATTTTATCTTTGTAGTTTAAAACCCCTTTTCTTAGTTTCGTTTGATGATTAGCATAGTCACTTGACGTTGCTAGTTATCTTTGTTAACTTAGGAAACCAACCAACCAACCCCCCCCCTTTACTTGCTTTTAAGTGTGTGTATATATATTTACTCCTAGCCTAGTATCAACCATTGTGTGCTTAGACGCTTAGGAAGATCCCTCTTCTCTTTGGACGACCCCGATTTGCCACTATCTACCTAGTTGTAGAAAGTAAGCATTGAGGGCTTATAAATTATCTTTTGGCGCGCGGGCGCGACGACCGCCCGCGCCTGTGTCACATAACAGCATTACCCGCGCGCGGGCGCGACGAAAATTGCATTACTCATGTCACATAACAGCAATGGGGAGCTCAAAAGTGGAACACGAAGGTCGCGAAGCAAATGAGTTAACCAGACCATCTCTGAGGCTGTGCTGGCAAGAACTCGATACTCTGACCCAGTGCTGGAATGAGAGACGGTAGGCTGCTTCTTAGCATTTGAGGAAACAAGGTCTCCACCAAGAAAGAATGCATAGCCATATGTAGATTGGTGAGTCTCGAGACAACAAGCCCAATCAACATCCGAATACCCCAAGACCTCAGGAGTACTGGCCGAGCGAAAGGTGAGGCCGAAAAAGAGAGTGCCTCAGACGTAGCAAAGAATCTGAGTGACTGCAGCATAATGGTCATCACGAGAATCCTGAAGAAACTGACTAACGGTGTTAATCGCAAATGCCGGATCAGGGTCGGTAATTGTCAGATACTGTAGGGCACTAACAAGGGATCGATACAATGTTGGATTCTGAAATGGCGAACTGGTGGAGCTGTGTAGCTATGAACCAAGAACAATGGAGGTAGAGATCGGGGCCACATTGGACATCTCGGCACGAGTGAGAATATCCCGAGCATACTTAGCTTGACCGAGAAGCAGACCTGAAGAAAGTAGTGGAGGGCACCTAAATTCTTAATAGCAAACTCTCGATGTGTTCGATCAATAAACTGTCGAAGGAGCCCAGAGTCATTGCCTGTGAGGATGATATCATTAACATACACCAGGAGATAGAGCATTGATGAGCCTCGAGAGAGAACAAAAAGGGAAGTGTCAGAAAAACTGCACCGAAACCCGAGCTGAGATAGATTGGTGTTGAACCGCTGAAACCATGCTTGATGTGCTTGCTTAAGACCATAAATGACCTTTCGCAAGTGGCAAACATAATCTAGATAAAGAGAGTCCTTGTAACAAACTGGTTGCACTATATAGACCGGAGTATAAAGAATATCGTTGAAAGGTGTTCTTGACATCCAACTGATGAAGAGGCCAGGAACGCATAGTGGCAATGGAAAGAATGGTCCGGACAGTGGAGACCTTGACCATCGGACTAAAAGTATGATCTAAATTGAAGCCCGGAATCTGAGAGAACCCTTGCGCAACAAGCCAAGCTTTGTGACTGGTGAACGTCGTTTCACTCACCAAAATAATCTGCAAACTCTAATGATGAATTAGTACAGTAGCAAGCAGAGTCGATCCCACGAGGAACGGAGCAAAAACTATAATAAATACCTACTAATATAGAACACTTTTGGTGTAACCACCACACCTTAATTTTTAGATTTATCTAACAACTAATAATGCAACTAACTAATATAAAATAATAATGCAACTAACAGATATAAATGTCTATAAAATATATGAATAAGGTAATCGGCTCGGAATAACTCACATTAGTTAAACATCGATCATAGGCGCAAAGATAAATCAATTCATATGCATCTATCAGTTATAGGAAAGTAGGTACGCATAACCTCCCCAATTCTTTTGTACTTTATCGACAATTAACCAATTATAATTAATTAATTGTTTCTCTTACCAAGATGGCCCCGGAAAGTATTCGCTGAACCAGATACACACCTCGATAGCATTAAGAATGAAAAGAACCTGATATAGCAATTACCAAAGTAAAAGAAAATAGTAACGAACACTTAATTGTTCCCCATCTTGCTATTACAGTCTTAGCTAGTTAGCTGTTTTTCACAAGAACTCGCTACTTACTAACCCTTTCCAACGATAACGTATTGGTAGAATTAGATAGCATTATCCCAATAATATTCAAGTTGATCAGACTTAAACACATCAGAAATAAATTTAACCAAGAACAATCAAGAACACATAAGAATCAATTATAAAATAATTAGGCCTCACGATTCATAAACTAATGCTTGTTATTCCATGCCGATATATAAATTAGCTACTCATAATAATTGAACTAAACAAATAAATAATATAAAAACAATACATAATTAATCTAATAAAATACTAACTAATTAAAGGATACAGACCAAACCATAGAATTTGATCTGCTCGCATGCATGCACCAAGAACCAAGAAATTGTTGCGCACCAAATTGCTGATGAAACCAAGAAAATTAAGCTTCCGAAATAAAACTGAACTTCCTCCGTAGCCTTAGAAACCAAACAGACTAATGTATATAATTCACTCTAAAACTAAAACCTAACTACTGCGTAAAAATGTATTCTCATGCCGCAAGGCCTTTTGGTATTTATATACCTTTGCTCGGCTAAAAACCAAAACAATACTCAATTTGGATTCTTCTTCCGAAAATAAATCAAATTCTATTCCAACTCTAATTAACTAATTCTAAAATTAAGGAATTTTAAATGGAATGAGATAATACAATCCTTATCAATATGGGAAGTGAATATCTTTATTTTCTTCAAATCCACATGTCTTCAAGAATTCACTTTTCACCCCATAACTTCAGCAATTCTGCTTTTGCCTCTCTTCCTTCATCCCTGGAAAAATGTCTTATAAAATAAGAACATTTTCCATTGGAGCACATCGCCTCATTAAAAACCTTAACCTGGAAAACCCAGTGGGAAAAAACCGTTGGTTAAGGGAAAAAGAGTACAATGTATAGCTCCCTCTCAATTCTCCGCAATCAATGAATTCCTGCACCAAAAACACCTTAAAGTGCAAATTATATCTTAATAAAATCATAATAATCACACAAAATATGAACACAATATAACACACATCAGTGAAGATCAACTGTATCATCATGACGATACTTCAGCCGATAAACCCATTTGGGTCCAACAATGTTGACACCAGACGAGCGTGGAACAAGATCCCAAGTGTGTTGGCCCCGTAAAGCATCAATCTGCTCATTCATAGCAGCAACCCAAGATGGGTCCTTCAATGTCAAACAATAATCGGTGGGCTCCGACTGGGCGAGAAGGGTAGAAAGAAGACCATGAGCCAAAATATCAGAATAGTCTCGACGCTGAATAGCTCCAGTGGATGATCTAGTGGCCATGCGATAAGTACGATGCTGTGGTGAAGAGGCCGGAGGAAAAGGAATCGGAGATGACACCAGGGACTGAATGACCGAGGTGGTCAGATGATGCTGCCGGGGGAGTAGGACTGGCTGTCGGTGACTGTGAGGGGGTTGACCAATCAAGAGATGGCAGAATAGAGTCTGATGGCGGAACAAGAGGGCTAGCAACCAGTGTGGCAGATCGAGCAGGAAGAGATGCCACCGTGGAAGAAGTAGGAGTATCAGCTGATGTATCAGGAGGATCCAAAAAAGTAGAGACACCAGGGAGAATGGAGATACTTTAGTAGAACCATCGGCATAAGGGAAAAAAGTAACATCAAATCTAGCATGTCTGGTGACATATATCTTTCCAGACTTAGAATCCAAACATCGATACCCTTGTACTGGGAGTCGTACCCAAGAAAGATACAGGGAAAACTGTGAGGAGCGAGTTTGTGAACTGCATATGGACAAAGATAAGGGTACACATGACAACCAAATACATGAAAGTCCGTGTATATGGGAACCTGACCATTAAGAACCTCAAATGGTGATCGTTCGCCAAGAACTGGAGTGGGAAACCGATTTATGGTATAAGCAGCTACAGCAAAGATGTGTGGCCAGTGGGAGAGAAGAACATGAGAGTGATACAACATAGACAAGTCCATCTCAGTAATGTGGCGGTGCTTGCACTCAGCCCAACTGTCCTGCTCGGGAGTATACAGACAAGAAATCTGATGGTGAATGCCTTTTGTCTGAAAGTGAGAGCGTAAGCGACCATTTACGAACCCAGTTCCTATATCACTCTGAAACACTTTAATGGTGAAAGAAAACTGGTTCTCCACAAAGGCCTCAAACTGGCGATAGACATCCCAAAAATCATATTTACGATGAAGTGGGTAAAACCACGAGAGTCAGGAATAATCATCAAGGAAAATGGCATAGTAGGAGAAACCATCTGTAGATATAATAGGAGAGAGGGCCCCCATAAGTCATAATGAACTATATCAAGTACCCTAGCAGCACATTTATCATTTGTATGAAAAGATAAACATTTCTCTTTAGCTTTTTCACACGCTTCACAAATGGTGGGTTTAGGCAAAACCGACAAGACAGCTAAGGATCCAGAAGCACGCAAACCAGAAATAATGGAATGCGGAACATGACCAAGTCTAGCATGCCAGATTTCAAAGGACGCATGCGACTTATTTGACTCCACAGTAGACATTAAAGTAGATGCACAATAGTCTAAGACATAAAGACTATCCTCAATATGACCGTGACCCAAGGTTTCCCTAGTGATTTTGTGCCAAATAATAAAAGAACGATCATCAAAGTAGACAACATCATTTAAATCTTAAGTTAATTTGCTAATAGAAAGCAATTTTTTAGTAATATCATGCACAATAAGCACATCATAAATATACAAAGACTTAGAAATCCGAGATTCACCAACATGAGTAATAGGGAGTTGAGAACCATTTCCAACATAGACGTGGGAAGAGCCATGGTAAGGTCTCACATAATCAACAACAACAGAAGATGACGCCATATGCTTTGTAGCGCCCGAATCTACAATCCACCGATGGCCAGAAGGCCTAAATTCTGAGATACCAATAAAAGGGGCCGTACTCCAAAGTTATAAAAGTGACAAGAGGCAGATGAAATGCAGATTGCAAATGTGATGAAATTGAGCGCGCAATGAGCGATACAGAAATTGCTGGCTGTGAGTTTCACTCGAGCGTGGAGAACACACGTTTGACTATCACGCTTGTCTTCACGCACCACTGGAAGACTCCGCTTACCGATCGAGAACAGAACACGCCTGTCTGGAAAATTCACAACCAGAAAATCCAATCTCAAATATGATGTTAGGACCTGAGAAGATAAATCGGACGCTGGAGAAGAAGACCTTGGGTGCCAAAGAACGGACTGAGAAAAATGGTGACTGGAAATTGAGATGCCGTCGCTGCTGGGAGTCGATGCTGGAGACAAAAAATTGCTGCTAGAGAACGCCAAAAATAAGAACCACAAATCACGTCGGAGAACAAAGAGAAGCCAATGAAACTGGACTGCCGATGAAGGAGGTCGGCAGCGTTGCCGTGGAGAAACAGAGAATCCACCGGGATAAAACTAATACCGCTACCGGAAATGTAGTCAGAGAAGATTGGGATTTCGCCGGGAATAGGACATCAGTGGGAAGGCGGGAAGGCTGTATCGATGATGAAGAAAAAACAATAGTAAAAGAAACAGAGAGGTTGAAGAGATCAGGGCCAGAATCGGCAAGACTCTGATACCATGAAAGAATGAATTTCCCGTAATGAATTTGTATTGCTGACAAGAATATATATAGTACAATAAGGAAATATAAGATGAGTAGAAATCTGGCTTAGTCAACATGACATATCCATAATCAATCAAGATCTAATCATAAACGTGATTTACTCTAACACCAATGCTACCAGCTTGCAGCCAGCTCCACAACGACCAAGTAGAAAGGACTGCAAGAAGAAGAAGAATCTTTCGCAACCATGCATTTTAAGACCATGTTTGAAAATAGAGTTGTTTTTGCTTTTGCTGAATCAACTAGTGCTTTTGATGGTGGAGTAGGGAATTCTAGCTTCGTTTTATTTATGCTTTATTTTGAACCTACTAGTGCTTTTGATGGTACAGACTAGCCTTATTTTGTTGATGCTTTGGTTCATTATGCATCAACGAGCTACAAAACCTTAACTTTTGTCATTCGTATTATTATGATAGATGATTGTGAACCTTGAATGATTATTATGATGGATGGTTATGAACTATGTGTCTCATTTATTCAGTCTACAACTTTCCAGTGAACCATTTTATCTGATTCATTATTGCTTTTAAAACCATGAGAAATTGCATTCACAGTTCCATCTACAACCCATACAGTATCATATTTGTGCTCTACTGAAAGAATTATTTCCAATAATAATCAATGTATTACTGCTCAAAATAAATAATTAGAGCACAAAAGGAAAGCTAAACTAGTATAGCTCTAGCCTAGTAAACAAAATCTATCCATATCTAATCAAATATTTGACTGATTCTAATACCTTCCCTCAAGTGAAGCGTCATATGCTCAGCAACGCAAAGCTTGTATCTAAAGAACTCGAACAACGGATGAGAGAGCCCTTTGGTGAAGATGTCAACAATCTGAAGAGCTATAGGAACATGAGCAACACGCAACTTTCCAGAAGCAACCAACTCTCGAACAATGTGATAGTCGATGTCGATGTGCTTCGCCCACTTATGAGTGAATGGATTCTGAGCCAAGAAGATGGCACTAATTTTGTCGCATAATAGCAGCGGAGAACCAGAAATCGGAACACAAAGATCACGAAGAACATTAGTTAGCCAAACAACCACAGAGGCGGTGTTGGCAAGAGCTCGATACTCAGACTCTGTGCTCGAACGAGAGACAATGGGCTGTTTCTTGGCACTCCAGGAAACAAGGTTTCCACCAAGAAAAACAGCATAACCATATGTAGATTGACGGGTCTTAAGACATCGAGCCCAATCAACATCAGAATATCCAAGCACCTCAAGAGAACTGGCAGACTGAAAAGCAAGGCCAAAATGCAGAGTACCTCAAACGTACCGAAGAATCCGAGTGACCACATAAAAATGATACTCATGAGGGTCCTAAAGATACTGACTGACTGTGTTGACTGCAAAGGCCAAATCAAGACGAGTAACCGTCAGGTACTGAAGAGCCCCAACAAGAGAGTGGTAAAGAGTCAGATTTTGAAATGGAGGGCTGGTGGAGTCATGGAGCTACGAGCTTGGCCTAAAAGAAGTAGAGACTGGGGTAGCATCAGACATCCTGACACGAGTGAGAATATCCCTGGCATACTTTGCTTTCCTGAGAAGTAAACCAGATGAAGTGGGTGTAACTTCCAAACCAAGAAAGCAGTGAAGAGTGCCCAAATCCTAGATAGCGAACTCCCAATGCGTCCTATTAATGAACTGTCAATAAAGAGTTGTGTCGTTATCTGTAAGAATGATGTTATCAACATAAACTAGTAGGCATATTAATGACGAGCTCCGGGAAAGAACAAAAGGGAAGTTTCAGTTGAACTGCATAGAAAAGAGTTCAATCAAATAGGTGCCAAATCACGGAAACTAGGACTGCAAAGCTTTCTTAAGACCATAAATTGCCTTACGCAAGTGACATGCATAATCCGAATGAAGCGGGTCCTTGTAACTAGCGAGTTGTGCAATATAGAATAGAGTATCGAGGACGTCGTTGATGAAGGCTTCTTGACATCCAGCTGATGAAGATGCTAGGAGTGCATCTTAGTAATAGCTAGAACAATATGAAATGTTGAGGCTTTGACCACTGGATTGAAAGTCAAATCCTGAAATCTGGAAAAAAAACTATGTAACAAGCCTAGGCTTATGACGCTCAACAGTGCCATCTGGATGATACTTCAATCTATAAACCCATTTGGAGCCAACTATGTTGACATCTAATAGGCGTGGCACCAAATCCCAGGTGCGCTGTCCACGAAGAGCTGCTATCTCATCATCCATGGCAGAAACCCAAGATGGATCCTGAAGAGCAGTGCGATAATCCTTGGGCTCAGACTGAGCAAGTAAGGCACCAATAAGACTGTGAGCAATGATATCAGAATAATCTCTGCGTTGAATAGCCCTAGTCACCGATTGAGTAGCCATATGATGAGTGCAAGACTGAGGTGGAGAGACCAGAGGAGCAGTCGTGACCGGCGAAGTGGCCGGTGAAGGAGCAAGTAAGGTGGTCGGTGAACTGGGTGGGCTGGTCGGCGAACTAGGTGAGCTGGTCAATGGTGAGATAAGCGGAGCAGGATGCGTCAGAGTGGCCACTGGATGGTCGTAATCGACGAGCAGGCAGAACATGGTGCCGTAATTAGTGAAGATGATAGCATCGATGAGCTAGTAGGGCTAGTAACCAAAGTGACAAGCCGAGCAGGAGGAACGACCACCGTGGAAGAAACAATAATATCATCTGAGGCATCAGCGGGATCCAAAAAAGTAGAGACATCTAGAGAGAACCGAGGTGCATAAGTAGAACCATCGGTACAAGGGAAGGCAGTGTTGTCAAACTGAGCATGTCTGGTGACATATATCTTTCCAGATGTAGGATCCAAACATCGATATCCCTTGTACTGGGAGTTGTACCCAAGAAAGACATAGGGCAAATTACGAGGAGTGCTACATAGGGACGAAGATATGGGTACACACGAAAACTAAATACATGGAAGTTCGTGTATATAGGAACCCAACCATTAATAACTTCATATGGTGATCGTCAGCCAAGTACAGGAGTGGGCAACCAATGTATGGTATAAGCGGCTGTAGCAAAGGCGTGAGGCCAGTGAGAGAGAGGGATATGAGAGTGGTACAACATAGACAGACCCATCTCAGCAATGTGGCGGTGCTTGCGATCAGCCCTACCGTTATACTCGAGAGTATACGGGCAAGAAATCTAATGATGAATGCCCTTTGTATGAAAGTGAGAGCGTAAGCGACCATTTATGAACTTAGTCCCCCCGTCACTCTGAAAGACCTTAATGGTGGAAGAGAACTGGTTCTCCACAACAGACTCAAATTGGCGATAAACATCCTAAAAATCAGATTTACAGTGCAGTGGGTAAAATCACGAGAGTCGGGAATGATCATCGAGAAAATAGCATAGTAGGAGAAACCATCAGCAGATAAAATAGGAGAGGGCTCTCATAAGTCACAATGAACTAGATCAAGTACCCTAGCAACATGTTTATCATTTGTATAAAAGATAAATGCTTCCCTTTAGCCTTTTCACATGCATCACAAAGAGTAGGTTTCGGCAAAACCGACGAGACAAATAAAGATTCAGAAGCTCGCAAACCAGAAATAACATAATGCGGAACATGATCAACTCTAGCATGCCAAATTTCAAAAGACGCATGCGACTTATTTGATTCCACAGTAGACAACAAAGCAGATGCACCATAGTCTAAAACATAAAGACAATTTTCACAATGACCGTGACCCAAAATTTTAAGAGTGATTTTATGCCGAATAATAAATAAGTGATCATCAAAGCAGACAACAACATTTAAATACCGAGTTAATTTTCTAATCGAAAGTAAATTTTTAGTGATATCAAGCATAATAAGCACATCGTAAAGAGACAAAGATTTTGAAATTTGAGAATCACTATTATGAGTAATAGGAAGTTGAGAACCATAACCTACATAGACACAGCTAGAGCCATCATAAAGTGTCAATGATCAGCAATAGTGAAGGATGATGTCATGTGTTTTGTGGCGCCCGAGTCTATAACCCAATTGGAGCCGCCGTGTTGTCAATGATGAGAAAAACCAGTATCACTCGTAACATCACACCTTCGAGAGCCATATGGAAGATGGCAACTAAGAAATCAGCATGACACAAAAATTTATAGAAGAAAAATGTCAGGCGCGTGGACAGACGGATGGAGAAAGTTGACATGCGTGTAATCACATGCGTGTGTGAAGACGCACTGAGTGATGTCGTGTTCGTGGGCTGACGCGCTAGGATCTGGGACGCGCGGATACGATCTGAATTGCATGGATCTGAAGCGTTAGAGTCTGAGAACCAAATTTAATGGCTTAATGTCAGAATGCAGCATGAAGCGCCAGAGTGCCGCTGAGAACCAAATTTAATTTTACCGTTGAGAACCAAATCGGAGAGTAAACATCGCCATTGCCAGAGACTAAAGATTGGCCGTTGTGGAACCCACCGGAGAATGACGAAAGAAAATGCCGGAGAAGGAACAGACTTGAGAGCACTAGAGAATAGAAAATCGCTGGTCGATTTGAGAACCTTTGAAGAATCGAGGACGAGGCCGGAGACTCGTTGCTGAACGTGGGACTACTAGAGGCCGTCCCTGCTGAAGTTGAAGAGGCCTGCAATGAATTTGAAACCACCGGAGATAGCTGGAAAGGAGCCGACTTGAGAGAGGGACGCCGCTTTCGTGAGCCCTCGCTGGAAAATTGGACCGGAGACGAAGCAATTTTTTTAAAACTTGGCAAAAGTTCGCCGGAGACGACGAGAATGACGCCGGAAGTTCACCGGATTTTGGCCAAAAATATAGACAGAAAGAAAAAGAAAAAAAGAGAGGAGGAAAACAAAATTTAGGACCAGGATCAGACTTGCTCTGATACCATGAAAAATGATTTCCCAGAATGATCAATGTATTAAATGTATTACTGCTCAGAATAAATAGAGCACAAAAGGATAGTTAGTACTAGTATAATTCTAGCCTAGTCAACAAACTCTATCAATATCTAATCACATCTATTTATATATTTGACTGATTCTAACATTTACTAACACTTTATTTCTCAAATTAGTTTGACCATAACCCTTAACTTCTCTTATTAGTGCTCATATAACTCCAGGTTGTTAGACTAGTTTTCACCATAACCATTACCTGGTCTAATAAGTGCTCTGTGTTTACATATAAAGTTCCTACATGACCCTGGATAAATATTGTTGTGCTCAAACATTATCATGTCACTGCTCATAACACAAAATGTTACACATTATCATACCAATCCTCAACAGTAAAGAGGTTCAACATTCCTTGCAATTAAACCATACCAACTAAGTTCAACAAAGTACAATTCATCAAAACAAGCATCATCTAAGTTGGACGAAAACACTGGCAATGCAAAAACTTGCACATAAGAAAACCAACAATGTTGGCCCCCCAAAAGACCGAATTCAGATACGTCTGCCGTTAGTGTGGCCGGACAGTTGTGATTTCGTCCAATCAATAGTTGGATCAAAATTTTTCATGACTTAAAGAAGGGGCATTTTAGTCATTTTATAAAAAAGTCAATGCTGGAAAGTTTGGGATCAAGGCCGATCAACGACATCAAGGGTACTCCTTTGTCTCAGATTAAATTACACAAAATTTTTTTCACACTCATCAAGAAACGTGTCTAACCGTTAATATGTTTAACTACGTATAATAGCAGCAAACAAAAAGTTACTTTTGGAAAACTACTTGTTACGGCGAACCCAACCATATAACATATGATAATATTATTGTTTATATATCTATTCAAATATGTGGTCAAAGTTGAACAATAAATAGTAACGTAAAGTGAAGTGTGCAGTTTGAACCGGAGGGAGTATCAAATTACTATTTTTAGTCCGATGTGGGCATATACGCATTTTAAAAAAATTAGAGTTATATTTGCAGTTAACAAAGAAATGAGGTAATCTAATCCTTTTACCAAGTAAAGTAGTGAGAAAATAAGAAGTTTAACAATTGGAAATACTATAGTTTTATAAAACGTCCGGCGGGCATCCACCATCTTTAGTCTCATGGAAGAGTGATCACATCCAACTTCAGAGCTCGCCGTAGTCTTCTGTAAATTTCCACATAATCTGCTTTAATCAAAATTTGATGTTACAATCTTCATTTCTAGTCACTAATTCACATTTCCGAATCATGAAATGCTTAATTTTGAATAGGGTTCTTCGAAATGGAATCAATCAAATTTGGCGGGGCAGATTCACGTCCTTCAACTCCTCGATGGAATATCGATCGTCCCTTCCTCACTGGTCGTTTTCACCAGGTTCTTCTAATATCCTTCCTTAAACTTTTTGATAATTTGAAGATTTACTGAATTTGTTTCCGCATTGTACAATTAGGAAACGAGGTTTGCACCCGGAGGTCCTGAATTGAAGGGTTTTATGATGGATTCTCTCGAGTATGTTTTGCGCTTTTTCATTCTGGTTGTTTATTAGGAAATGTAGTGAAGTTGTTGGTGTTTGCTAAAGTTATTATTTTTATGGTGTGTTTGTAGGGAGGGGTGGGAGAAGGCCATAGGATGCTACCATACCGCCATTCAGGTTTGTTAGGTTTGCTAATTTTGTTAATCTATTTACTTTCTCTTCATAAATGTTTTTTGGTTTGCTTTGTTCTCGAAAATGACTGCAATATTTGAGCCATTAGCATCAAGTGTTTTATAGTGTTATGGTGTTTGTGAGTTTCATTTTTGTAGGTGTTGTTTGGCGCACACCTATCTTGCTTTTCGGTAGTTTCATGATGCTTCAGGCTATACTGAATTAGTATCCTATGAGCGAACTGCTTTGATTAGTGACCATGCTCCTTTCAAGTGCAGGAACTTATTGTTATTGACGATATCTTATCTACGTTGGTTGGGGTTGAAGGACGGTATATTTCGATCAAAAGAGCACGTGGGAAAGAGGATAGTGTAACCTTCCACGTTGATCCATCAATGGATTTGACCCTTCAAGTAAGACTGCATTTCCTGTTGTTTGTTGATCAGCAGTGGCTGGAGGATGGGGCAAGTTAATGGTGCTGTGTTTGTCTCACTATGGGTGTGTTTGGCATGACTTATAAGATGCTTTGCTTATAAGCCAAACACTTTTAACTGTTTGGTAAAGTGCTAAAAAATAATTTATTTCTATAGCAGAATTTATTTTTTTGGGGGAAAAGCATAAGCTGGTCTCCCCCATGCTTATAAAATAATCTAGTTTTGCTTATAAGTACAGCTCCGCCAAACACACACCCTATAATTAGCTAAGAGTCTTAAAATTTCGGCCTGGAACTTCATGCACAAATTTTCAGTACATTTTCTTAAGTTATCTCTACTGAATATCGAATATAGTCTTTACTATGAATAGTCCCACTTGGAACCTGGATTCAAAAAGTACCTCTAAACTCTGTGAAACATATTGCTGAAAACTATTGCAGGAGTCAGTAAAGCGGATATTTCCTTTGTGCGAGAGCTTTCTATTGATCAATCAGTTTGTTGAGTCGAGGTCACAGTTCAAGAATGGCTTGGTTAATCACGCGTTTGCTGCTGCCTTAAGGGCACTTCTACTAGTAGGTTTCCTTTGCTGTAAGTCTTAGTTTAAGCTATTTTTGTTTAGAATTGGTCTAACTTAAGTTGCTTTGCTATCACCTTCCTCTCTGAACACTTAGTTTTCATTCACGAAGGAGTCTTAATTCTCATTTAAAGGATATGAGGTCTACAATATTGCCCACTACCCATGTAAAAATAGTCTTTTATATTTTTATGTGTTATGGATTTTAGTTGATGGCTGGGCGAGGGATACATATTCTTTGTTAGTTTTAGTTTTATTTACTATTTCTAAATTACTGTTACACTCTATGCTTCCATCCTAACAGTGTCTGAGCTATCTGTAGATAATAATAATTAAGCTACTATGAATTTCTGTGATCTGCTTCTAATAAAAAACAGATTACTTTGTATATCTTATATCTATTGATGTTTAATGTATCTTTAACAAATATTCTTAAATTTTTAAAGGATTATCAAGCCATGGTGGCTCAGCTGGAACATCAATTCAGATTAGCAAGACTCTCCATACAAGGATTGTGGTTTTATTGCCAGGTGGGATTACTTGATTATCTTGCTTGTCTCCCAGTCTCTTTATGAGGATAGTTTTTCATGTTTGACGGAGATCATTCTTCAGCCGATGATTGGATCAATGCAAGCTTTATCTGTTGTCATAAAGAAGGTCTCAGCCAATAATTTTGTGGGTTCTACAGTTCTTAACCTCTTGCAAAGCCAGGTGCGGAACAATAAATGTTCAAGTTTCGAAGGACATTTATCCTGCTGTTTGTTTCATATCTTAAATAGACTACTTTTTACTTCATAGTTGTTTGAAATGCGTGTGTTCATTGTTTGTCCTATCCAGGCCAAGGCTATGGCTGGTGATCATGTAGTGAGGTCGTTGCTGGAAAAGATGACTCAATGTGCAAATAAAGCATACCTTGGAATACTAGAAAGGTAATTCAACTTTGGCTAGGATATAACATAACTCATAAGTTGTATGTCAGCTGATTTGTAGTGTACATACATACAAAGACATTGACATGTATTATGCATAATTTTTTAGTTCTGGTGTTGAAGCTACACAACAGCCTATACTACCAAATATTAAACTGACTTTGTTGCTAGTTTTGGCAATGATCTTTTGCAACTTTAAATATCTTTTATTCATCAAGTCAAGTCATCCTAGTCAGTGATATTGGTTGTTCCCTTGTAGTTATTGATTGATGATTGCAGTTTCTATACTTGAACAAATTAAAAGTAACATTGTATTGTGGCTATATATCATTGCATTTCAACGTGTGTTGTTGATTTGTTATTAATGGGAGAATGTCATTTATGAAAATAAAAATTGCTAAACCCTTTTCATGGACTCGTTATGGGTGTGCAACTGTGAGAGTCAAACCTGATCTGCCACAATGAATACCAATAGCTGTTTTCCTCGCTATGTCTGTTCAAACCCATTTCATATTTTCTCTATGGCCTCCATGACTCTTGGCCTCTCTTTCCTCCAATAGCAATCTCCCTAATCACCGGAGGAATGTATACTTTCTGCAGTGAAGCATAGAATGCTTATCTCACAAAAAAAAAAATTCAAATACCAAAAGTTTTACTTGAACATGATTTAGTAGGCCTGCCATATGCTTTACAAATAAAACACACAAAGAATTAGTCTAATTCTATTCTGCATAGTTACGACTTTGAAGATCGTAGACATGGTATTATTTGATTAGAAGTGCGCGTGGTTAAGATATGTTTTGGATTTCTTGATGGGAGAGGAGTTATCTAGTTTAATTACCATAAGCTAAAGTGCTTTGTGTTATATATTGTCCTTGGATATTATGGCAATGAGTTATTTCTGTTAGTAGTTCTAAAACTATAGCATCGGTATGACTGACTCAGTCTAAAATTTCAGATGGGTGTATGAAGGAGTTATAGATGATCCTTATGGTGAATTTTTCATTTCAGAGAATAAGTCTCTTCAAAAGGTATGATTATATTTGGATCTGGCTAGCAAAATTCGTCTCTTGCTGATATATTGGTACCTCTTATAGGAGAGTCTAACTGAAGATTACGATGCTAAATATTGGCAACAACGCTACAGCCTGAAGGATGATATTCCTAGTTTCCTTGCAAGTGCTGCTGAAACTATCTTAACGACTGGGAAGTATTTAAATGTCATGAGAGAATGTGGGCACAGTATTCAGGTGTGGTGGAGTTACCCGGTTCTGCTTTTTCTAGATCAGCATTTTAGAATGCATCTATTTAGAACTAGAGAAGTAACTATGTTCTTTACATATATCTTTTTTTGGGTCCGCTGTTTTTAAGTGTTCCCCGATCCTTTTTTTCCATTTGAAAATAAATTTCATAAAATTTGGATACTTTCTTGATAACTCTTTTCAAAATAATCTTGTGTATGATCTCTATCCATTTGTTCTGGATAGGTACCCCCAGCTGAAAATTCAAAATTGACGAGTGTAGGATCAAACCATCATTACCTTGAATGTGTTAAGGCTGCTTATGATTATGCTAGTGGTGAGCTACTGAATCTCATCAGAGAAAAGGTATGAGTTAAGGCTATTTTTGCCTTCTATTCGAAGGAAATCTTTGTTTGATCTTCCATATAGTGTAAATGACTGCAACATTGCTTCCCTGCAGTATGATCTTATGGCGAAATTGCGGTCAATTAAGCACTATCTTCTTCTTGATCAGGTAAAATTCGTAAGGGCATACTAACAGTACACAAGTGGAAAATGGGGGTCCAATCCAAGACAAAAACATAAGGAATTTATTTTGGGTTACTCCTATACCACTAAAAGTATGAGTGAGATGTTAGTTTTGTTTTGTAGTTTAAAATCTACTGATGGATTAATCACGTCTAGCTTTCTGTACATTGTGGTAGATATTCCACTGTACTTATCATGTGGTGATTCTGACTCTAGTCTTGTGTTAAGATTCATGATACTGTTCTCATTGGTGGAGTGCTGAATTGTGTGATCTGAAAAAGATTTCTTATTTCTTCTGTTCGGTTGTAGGGTGATTTTTTGGTTCACTTTATGGACATAGCTCGAGAAGAGCTCGCCAAGAAACCAGATGACATTTCTGTCGTGAAGCTACAGGTCCTTGCTCTTCTATTTTTCCTTCTTGCTGCTGTTATGAGATTGCACCTTGTAAATGAAAAGGGGAATTTTTGTTTGCATCTTTCTCCATGGGCAATAGTCTCTCTTGGACCTTGCACTGAGGACTACAGCTGCTGCAGCAGATCCTTTTAATGAGGACTTAACATGTTGCGTGGTCAGTAATGATTCTTTGGTGAATTCAGGAATATGGATCGTTCGCGAATGTTATCCATATTATTACTGTTATTTTGATCGAAACCTGCTTATTATACTAAAAGCTTTACTATCATTTCTCACAGGAAAAAACTACCTTGTTACAAAGGTTGAACACCCTCAAAGATCTTGATATTGGGCAAACTGTCTCTAATAGCCATCATTTGGAAGAACAAATTAGCATCACAGGGATGGAGACGTTTTCTTTGAATTATAAGGTATTGACTTAGCATGCTGCCATCTCCCTTTTTCTTGAACCAGTGATTATTTGTTTTCTTTCTCCTTCAAGTTAAGTTGTTATTTTCAGTAGGAAAGTAACAACAGTTCCTCTAGATCCTTTGCTTTCATCAATTTTTTTTACATCTATATGATTTCCCTTATAACCGAATTGTCAAAGGAACTTGGCAATCTCTTGTCATGGAGACCGCTATTTTTGAAAGTTACTTACAAATGATTCTTTTCGAAGTATCTTTTTCGGAAACATCAAAATATGTTTTGGTAACATCAAGTGCTTTAATGATATAGTTTTAGTATGCCTTGTTCTCCCACAGATAAACCCTGTGTATTTGTTTGTCTGGAGGTGTGCATTCATTTCATTGATTTCTTGTGTCATTATGTCCAATAATTTTCAGGTTCAGTGGCCGCTATCCCTAGTAATCTCAAGAAAATCTCTGACAAAATATCAGCTCATTTTCCGCTTTTTGTTTCATTGTAAGCACGTCAATAGGCAGCTTTGTGCAGCATGGCAAGTGCATCAAGTGAGTTTTTATTATTGCTCCCCCATTTTCCCAACATTTCCCTGCTTGAGTTGTGATTTATGTAAATGCTCTCTCATTTTGTAGGGTGTCCGCAGAGTTGATATGCAGGGGATTGCTATTACTGTATCTTCTTTGTTATGTCGTAATATGCTCAAATTTATTAATAGCCTTGTTCACTATTTGACATTTGAGGTACTTTCATTCCTGATCTCCTTGTTGGCATTATGATAATTACTATTATTGTATTTTGTTTCGTTGTGCTCAATGTTATTGAGATAGGTTATAGACTCATGATGGTTCTGGTCTGAAATTCTGAATTGCATGTAGAGACAATAGTAGAATTTGGTTTTTCTTTGATCTTGAAGACATTATGTCTGTGTTGCTGAGCAAAAAACTTTACTCAATTAAATTTTCAGGTTCTGGAGCCAAATTGGCATGTGATGCATAACAGGCTTCGGACAGCTAAAAGCATTGACGAGGTAAGAAAGATGCAATCTCAATCTCTGTCAGAGATGTAGAGGATTAAAGATTTTGAGTTTCTTTTTGAACTTTATCCCCCTATACTTGCCAACCATTTCCCTACCACCTGATGCCATCATTTTGTGCAGGTTATTCAATATCATGAATTCTTTCTTGAGAAGTGTCTAAGAGAATGTTTACTTCTTTCGCCTGTTCTTATGAAGGTTTGTGATAAAGCTCTTGATGCTACTGTTTTTCAATATTGTTCTGCTTCCATTTGAGGTTAGGGTATAAATGGATGAAATCTGTCAAGATTAGAACGTGACTTCAAACAAAATTGATAATTCTGTCTATAGATATCTTGGCAGTTTGGCATGTTTATTTCTTGTTTTGGAACTGGAATTTCCTCAGAATATACTTATGTTATTAATCTGTTTGCAGAAGGTGGAGAGGCTCAAACTGTTATGCCTTCAGTATGCAGTTGCAATACAACGATTAGTGACCACCTCCATTGGCATTCCTAGTACCAGAATAATCTCTGACAGTTACTCGGAGATTGAAAAATACAAGCACTTGAAATTAAGGAGCAAATCCCAGACGCTTAAATTGGCTCCTGAAAATGCAACAATCATAGAATCTGTTCTGTATGTTACAACAATCTCATTCTAGTTTCTCTTACGTACTTTCGTTTCCATTCACCTCCTTGAATTTTGCTAACCAATTGTCAGGAAATTCGAGCGGGACTTTACGGCCGTGCTGCAGAGTTTAGGACCAATTTTGAGCAACAGTTCTGGAGCAGAGCCATATTTGACTCATCTCGCCCAATGGATTCTTGGGGTTGGGAAGGAACAGTAGCTGCAAGTATAGCCATCTCTGTGAGATGGAATAATGTAATTTTACAATTTTCACTTTGTTGGCGTTCAGTGTGTTTGTAGCCTGCTTAATCAGGATCGAACTTTTAATATTTGCAATTATTGGGAGTTTAATTGTCTTGTTTGTCTTCTATCTTGCAAAAGCTAGTGAGAAAATCAGGGTTCGGATCTGCCGTCCAATTTTTAATCTGTCCTCCCTGTCCATTATTCTCAAACGATGCCATTTCGTGTATAATGGGAAGAATCTTAACTATGTTTTGAAAAATCTTTACCCTGCTCAATTGCTCATCTCTTTAATTAACCCAATTCATCTCCCTTGGAACTCTGCCGCCTAGCATTTTTCCCATGCTGCCATCCTCTTCCTGGTTGCCGTTTAGTTAATCTCAATCCCTGTAACCCAAATCCGAGTGGGTTCTTCTCCTTATTCTACTTCTGCCACCACCCAAATCTTCACCTAAAATGTCCCAATCTCAATCCAATATCCGAAATAAATTGACAATAAATATCAAATTCTAATAATATGCTCACCTTAGTCAAGGCAAAGTTACAAACCCCATTGTGCATGTTTTGGAATAATGGGCAGGGAGGACAGATTAAATGCAAGATGCAGGTTCTATGAAAACACAAACTTTGTGCCGTATTTCTTGTAATTACACATGTTAAGGATCGAACCTGTGCTTGTGTTAGAGGCAGACTTTATTGTGAAAGTCCATGTAACTTCCTTCTTCCAGACCATCTTGTCCAGCTGAGGGTAGCATCCTGTTCAGCTTCACCTTCCTCAGTATCCGATAAATCTGCGTTTTCACTGGCCACGGAAGATGCCTACTGATGCTCACCAGAGGAGCAGCTTGGAGAGCGTTTCATGGACGCCTTGTGGTACCTCGATTTCTCTATCTCCTTCTCCAGATAATCCAAGGATGTATCAGTCACATGGTTTGGGGCACATCCTGCATCCAACATTATCCTTAAGAACTTGTGAGCATCCCTTAGCCGCCCTGCCTTACTATGAACTTCAATAAGTGTATTGTAGGTCACAACATCTGGATTGATCCCACAGCCCCGCATCTGCTCGAAAAGCTTCACTGCCTCCTCAAGCCGCCCTGCCTTACCAAGTGCATTAATCAAGGTGTTGTACATAATTATGTCCAGATAACCGCCCTGCTTCGTTAGTTTTTCTAGGACAGCGCTCGCGAGATCTGCCCTACCCATCTTTCCCAAACCTTGAATGATCACATTGTAGGTTGCTATGTCTGCCGGACAGAGCTTATTGCCCATGTCTTGAAGAACGCCCCACACTTCAGTTAGATGTCCCCTTTTGACAAATGAGCTCAGCATGGAATTGTAAGTGTAACTCACGGGATCAACACCAACGTTTGTGAAAATCTCAAATAACTTGCAAGCCACACTCAGCTTTCCTTTGGCCAGAAAAATAGACAAGTACGTATTTACCATATCAATGTCAAAGGACTCTGCTCCTTTGGCTTCAACCCTTTTTCCTCTAGAAAGGGAGTATAGACTGGGAGGGTTAATTTGATCAGCCAGGTGATCCATATATGGGGAAGATGACCACTCATAGAAATCATCAGACTGTACTTCACTGTTCTCTGCAGGGCCAGTTTTTTCTTGAGCCGAACTGAGTAGACTCATAATATCTGTAAAGCTTTCAATAGACGGAAACATAGGTGTAAAATCCTTTGTTTTGCTTTGTGGGAGTTTCAATGATGCTTCCAGGGCTGATTTCCACTTGAGGACATTGGACACTAATGTTCCATCCCGAATATGCCTCATGAGTCTCTCTGTATACTCCCACTGATCATGCCGATACAAGGCAATTAAAAGGAAAGTTATAGTAACCAGGTCAACTAAAAAACCTCTAGCTTCCATCTCCTCCACCAGTTTCAGAGCTTCCTCAACTTCACCCTCCCTACAGAGATGTAAAGAGACAATGCTAAAAGTTACTCCATCCACAAAATTATTACTCTTCTTCTTCAAATCAAGGAACAGCTGATATGCAGCTTCAGCCCTTCCGTTCTTGAACAAGCCATCAATGAGTATATTGTAGGTCCAACTAGAAGCCCTAACACCATCTTCATCAACCATCTTCTCAAATAAATTGCATGCTTCAGTTAACTTCCTTGCTTTCAACAACCCATCCAAGAGGGTGTTATAAACAGCAGTGCCAGGACGAAACTCATTGTACTGCATCTCAGAAAAAATCTTCATAGCATCAGCTATTCGATAAGCTTTACAGCAGCCTTGGATGAGGATACGGTATGTGAACAGATCAGGCTCATGCCCGGAGGAACTCTTTAGTTCCTCCCAGACAACAAGGGCATCGTTCACCTTCCCAACTAAGCAAAGCACGTGAATGAGGCTATTATACGTACAGAGATCGGGACTGAAGGAACCACTCCTGCCTTTCATCTCTTTGAACAGACTCAGAGAAGTAGCTACATCACCCCAACAGCCGAACACATGAATGCATATGTTGTATCCCCATGTATCCCATGGGAAGAGCACTTTTTCTCTCAGCCTTTGGAACATCTGCTCGAAATGATCCTTCATGCCAGCCTTCCGAAGACCTGCAAGCAGCTCATTACATGAAACAGTATCAGGAAACCTTGTAGCATTCCCATTTGAGCTGGAGCTCTCTAAGAGTTTAAGAAAGAGTGACAAAGCTACATCCAGCTGGTTCTTCCGCACAAGGGCAACGAGCACAGAGCTATAGAGTTCCGGGTCCAAAGTGCTCGTATCCTTAATATTTCTCTCCACATGAGCCAGTATTTCCAACGCAGAACTGAACTTTCCAGATCGTACAAAAGAGTCAAGGATCATTTTGGACGTAGCAGTATCAAGTACCAAACCATCACGATTTAAGGAAGTAAGAAGGTTGAAAATCTCATCATGGTATTGAGGGCAGTGACAGATTACTCGAAATATCTCAGAATAAGTATTCACAGAGTGATTGTAGCCAGGCCTAAGAGAGCACCACACGAAGAAATCCAACTTCTTGGATGCTTCCAAAGAATTCCGACAGAGAACTTGGAGAACAATATCCTCAGAAAAGTATGTGGACTCCGCATTCTTGTCCAGGTTCCTAGTACCTCCAGGTCTGGAGAGTGCTTTGGCAATGGAGGCTACAAGAATGAGACTTCCAACTCTGGATGCTAACACTGGCTTCGACTCGACTCCAACTGAAGTTGCTACGAACCTATTTCGGGTGCGAAAACGCAAAATGAAAGGCAGCCTTACATGCAGCATTTTCCTCTTTCATGAAATCTAAACCACCTCAATCACCAGATAACGTGTTGAATTGTTCGACTATTGTGTGGACTCAGAAAAACATGGCAACACAAAGAATGTATGTCAGGCAACCCAAATAGGATGAGGCGGAACACATGGCAAAACCTACAGCAAAGCTTCAATTGCAGTAACTTGAATCAGTTAACATCGAATTCATAATTACAACGCAGTACCAATTAAGCGTATAATAGTTTGAACACAAACACAAAATTACCTCATCATTAACCATTGAGCTGAGCAGTGGCAATTTGTGGAAATGGGGGTTTGGGAAAAACTTTGGAACCATTATTCCTATTCCAGTCCCGGGGGAGCGAGAGCCACTTTGTCTAAAAAAAAGTCTCTACAAATGCTCATTAATTTTGTGATAATAAATTATGACTAAATTATTTTTTAAAATCGAGTATCTTATACCATGTTTTGATCATCGTTTGCAAATTAACCCTTAGACAGTATCAAACAAATTTCTTTCGTTTTGTTTGGTCCCCGAAGGTGGTTTTCAGGTAAAGTCAACGGTAAAATTGGTCAAAATATGTAAAATAACAATTATACCCCTAAGTTTTTTAAAAAAGAAAAACCTCAACAATCGAGCACGTGAATATCATGCGCCGGATACAAATGGTTCCCAAATTGAGCGCATGAATATCACACGCTCATTCCTCAGCAATCGCCGTCTCCTCCCCACCTTCAATCGTCGTCTCCTCCCCACCTTCAATCGTCGTCTACGCCACTGGACTCCTCTACCTCCATATGCGCCAATCCCTAACTCCGCCACCTCCATCTCCGCCTGTGGACTCGACCTGCAAACCCTAACTCCATCGTTGATTTGAACTCCATCGTTGATTTGACCTCCATCTCCGCCCCTGGCTCGAGCTCGTCCATCGCGACACTAGAGATCCAGGCCTTAGTTATCCCTAGAGACGAGGACCTCGTCTTTGTCGTCGATCGAGGCCCTCATTTTTGTCGGAGACAAGGCTAATCGACAAGCTTTACTCGATTTCGAAGAAGGAGAAAAAGAAGATGGTTAGTAAAAGGTGGAAACTGAAGGTGGAAACTGAAGGTGGAAACTGAAGGTGGCACTGGGACGAACATGTGTGAAGGCGGCGGCGGTGGCGGAGTTAACGAAACTGAAACATTACCGACGGAGAAGGAAAAGAGTTTATCAGAAAATAAAAGAAAATTATTAAAAAATGTTTCCAAAATTTTTCCAATTTTACAGAAAAACGTAAAAAGAAAATTAAAAGAAAGGAAAATTAAAATGTTTTAATAAGTAAAATTATAAATATACCCCTGACTATATAGAAAAACAGTTCCGGTGTACCTGAAAATCACCTTTGGGGACCAAACAAAACGTTCTGAATTTGTTTGGTACTATCTAAGGGTTAATTTGTAAATGGGGACCAAAACATAGTATAAGATACTTTATAAGGGACTAAAAAATAATTTAGTCATAAATTATTGACAAAGTACACCGTTTTTCCTAGAAAGACGATATTTTCTTTAAAAAATAATAAAAAGGTAAAATATTTTAGTTGTAATATTAAAATTTACTATGCAACGTGCCTTACAAAGTTTATGACCCGATTAATGCAACCTTAAATTTTTATCTTCATTTCTTCTGGTTTACCGTTTAAACTTTGGTCTTTCCATAACTTATGAAAATACCGTCTTTTAAGAAACGGACTCTTAATTATTTCACTATGTATTTACCCCTAAATACCCTCCTAAGAGGATGAAGAAAAGCACACATCTTTCTCACATTTTCACTCTCATCTCATCCTTATCTTCTTTTCCATTCTCTACATCTTATTTTCAATATTAATCTTTCATATCATTCACATATCTACCATTGTAAAGTTTCTTACCAGTTTCTTAATTACTAGCACAAAGTTAGTGATTTCTACAACACGTTATCAGCATGATCGCTCCATCTTCATTAAGTAAGTTCAGAACACGGGTATAATAAACTATGCACCTAAACTTTTATGATTTTTATTATCGTTGCATAACACCATATTATATGCAGGAGGTTCTGCCACCTTATAGTAATGTAATGTGGTTTATAATAATTAACTTTCTAAATGCATAACACCATATTACTATATACATGAGGCTCTGCCACCTTATAGTAATGTGATGTGATTTATAATAATTAACTCTCTAAATGCATAACACCATATTACTATACACAATAGACTCTATCACCTTATAGTAAAAAGATGTGATCTATATCTAACCAATCTTTAACTGTTTCATTTTAATATTTCTATGATTAATTATGTCTCTACTATATTTGTCTATTTTTACATCTCATTTAATGACATTATATTGCTAATTTAGTCTTAGCATTTAACTAAAATTAATTAATATATACCGAGCGGTAATATAACGGCTATAAACGGCTATAGTTCCAGCGGTAATATAAAGGCTATCAACGACTATATTTTACCATATTAATACAAAGACATCCAATGATACAAAACCACATTTTTTTTCTTCTACCTCATATCTTTCTCACTCTAAATTCACTAAATTTGCCGATAAAATGTCTGGACTAACATTAGTCTTTATTGCCGTAATTATTTTTGTATTAAATGTTAGTAATCTCACCAGAGATATTTCACCGGAAGAATTTCATTTTGCTTTAGTAATGGTCGGAATCGTGCATTTCTATTTATTATTTGCAATCATTGTAGACTTTTGTATTTTAAATTAAATCTAATGAATTATTTTATTTCCTTATTAGTTATCACCACGTCGAATCTTGTGAAACTAGAATTCAGTCCTTTGAGATCAGTGAAAACAATTATATGCCTTGGACATTAGATATTGAGATGCATTTGAAGTCAATGAATATCCTTGAGACACTCCAAGAGGTGAATGACTCATCAAGAATGAACAAGAAAAGATCTTTAATCTTCTTTCGTCGACACCTTGATGAAAGCCTAAAAAATAATACCTCACTGTGAAAGATTCAAGTGAGCTGTGGAAAAATCTGAAAGAAATACACGAACACCCAAGAGATGTAATGCTTCCCATTTACCGCGATACGATTCCCAGATTATAAGAAAGTCAATGACTACAATTATGCAATTTTCAGAATAGTAACCCACTTGAAATTTTGTGGGGTTACAGTAACTGATACTGAAATTGTGGAAAAAACTTTTTCTACTATTCACGCAACAAATGTGATCTTGCAACAACAATATCGTGTGAGAGGCTTTAAAAAGTATTCTGAACTAATTGCTTGTCTCCTCGTTGCAGAGAAGAATAATGATTTGCTGATGAAGAATCATTGATCCCGCCCGACTGGCTCAAACATGTTTCCTGAAGCAAACGTTGTTAACTCCGATGAACTTGAATGAAAGAACTATTTTCAAGGTTGTGGGCAAGGTCGGGGTTGTGGGCGAGGTCGAGGTTGTGGGCGCAGTCGAGGTCATGGTCGTGGTTACGAACGCGGTCGAAGTGGTTATAACTTGTCATATAAGTCTGGTAACTACTATCACAAGAAGCAGCAACACGAGAGGAACCATGAAAACACCCATAAAAGGGGAAAATATGCCAATTCCTCAAAAGGCTCTGGAACCTCTTCTTTCAGATGTGGCGGTAAAGGGCATTGGTTAAGAGTCTGCCGAGTCCCGAAGCACTTGTGCGAACTCTACAAGGAGTCCATGAAGGAAAAGGCTTCATAAATGAATCCACTCATCTCGAAACATCCGACTTCACTGATGATTTCATTGACACAGTTGGTGATTTCACTGAACAAGCGGATGGTGAAAACAAAAAAAAAGAGAATCCTATAACTATTATTGAGAATGAAGCTCAATGGTCCGAAGCTCAAAGCTCAATGAAGCTCAAAGGGAGAATTGTATGTTTTTTCTTTAAAGTTCTACTACTGTCTAATTAATTATCTTTCTTATGAAAACTTTTTTTATTTTTTTAGTTAAAGTGGTGAAATGGATAAAGCCCACCAAATGATTGAAATTGAAGAAATTTGCATACTTGATTGTAGAACAACCCACACTATATTGAATACTAACAAGTTTTTCGCAAAGATAAAACCAACACAAACCATTGTGAATACAATATCAGGTCCTGTAGAAGAGATTAAAGGAGTTGGTGAGGCAAACTTTACATTGTCGGATGTCATAATAATTAATAAATAATGTCTTATTTTTCCAAGGTCTAAAAGAAACTTGTTGAGTTTCAATTATATATATTTTCATTGATTTAATACTCAGTCTGTAATTGACGGTACCATGAAATATATGTTTCTCACAATGTATAAATCTGGAAGGAAATACGTACTTGAAAAACTACCAAATCTCCCAACTGGATTGCATTACACGCATATAAATGCAGTTGAATCAAATATGGTAGTTATCAAACCTTCAATATTTACCATATGACATGATCAACTGGGTCATCCTGGTTCAACTATGACGTAGAGAATTATTGAAAGTACACATGGACATCCATTGAAGGACCAGAATATCCCTCAAGGAAAACTTTTCCAATGTAAAGCATGTTCTCTTGGAAAGCTAATCATAAGGCCTTCACCGGGGAAGGTTGAAACATAATCACCCATGTTTCTTGAACGTATTCAGAGTGATATATGTGGACCTATTCATCCACCATGTGGACCATTTCGATACTTCATGATATTAATATATGCCTCTAGCAAATGGTCACATTTATGTCTGCTATCAACTCGTAATATGACATTTGTTAAATTACTCGCTTGGATAATTATATTGCAAGCTCAATTTCCTGATCATACAATTAAGAAAATTGGACTTGATAATGCTGGTGATTTCACATCCCAGACATTCAATGATTATTGCATGTCAGTTGGGATTGTTGTTAAGCATCATGTTGCTCATGTACACATACAAAATGGTCTGTCCGAATCATTGATCAAGCGTCTCCAGCTTATTGCCAGACCATTGATAATGAGAACAATGCTCTGTAATTCAGTATGGGGTCATGCGATATTACATGTCGCACATTGATTCGCATCAGGCTGAGTGCATATCATAAATACTCCCCACTAAAACTTGCATTTGGCCAATAACCAAATATATCCCATCTAAGGATTTTTGGTTGTTCTATTTATGTGCCTATTGCACCACCTCAAAGAACAAATACGGGGCCACAGAGAAGTCTTGGCATTTTTTGAAATCTCATCTATTGTTAGATACCTTGAACCTCAAAATGGGAATAATTGCACAATTTTTTTTGCTGATTGCCACTTTGATAAACAAAAAATTCCAGCATTAGGGGGATAAAGAAAATAGCTGGAAAGGGAAATTACCTGGCTTATACTATTATTATTCCATTTTGATTCTTATACAAAAAAGTGTGATGGAAAAGTCCAAAGGATTTTCTATTTGCAAGACAAAGCAAATAAACTTCCTGATTCATTTACAAACACAAAAAGAGTGACTAAATCCCAAATGCCAGTTGAGAATGCTCCTACTTAAATTAAAGTCCCGAAAGGGCGAATTGAAAATAAAGTCACTTATGAAATCACAATACGTCTGAAGCATGGAAAACCACTCGGTTCCAAAGATAAAAATCCTCGAAAAAGAAAAGGAGCAGAGAAACAAAATGACCCCAAAATGGAGGAACATATTCCTGTAGAAATACGCAAATGAGGAAAATTGAGAAATTTAAATTAATTATGCCAATACATGCATAAGGTGGAACCAAAATGAAGACATCGATGATGCATTCTCTTACCGTTTAACATACAATGTTATGGACAAAAATAATGGAGATCCCGAACCACGGTCTATTACCGAGTGAAAAAATAGACATGATTGGACTGAATTAAAAGGCTATTAAAGCTGAATTAGACTCGCTTAACATGCGCAAAATCTTTAGGCCTATAGTACTCACACATGAAGATATGAGACTCGTTGGATACAAATGAGTATTTGTGCAAAAAAGAAATGAGAAAAATGAGATTGTGAGATACAAGGCTCGACTTGTTGCACAAGATTTTTCTCAAACGCCCGTTATTGATTTTGAGGGAACGCATTCCCCTGTCATGGATGGAATTACATTAAGATACCTAATCCACCAAGTTGTTCACTAGAAACTTAATATGCACCTTATGGATGTTGTTACTGCGTATTTATACGGATCGCTTGATGTTGAAATTTACATGAGGATCCCTGAAGGATTCAAATGCCTGAAGCATCAAGTTTAAAACCCAGAGAAAGATATTCAATCAAATTACAAAGATCTTTATATGGGTTAAAGCAATCCAGACGCATGTGGTACAACCGACAAAGCGAATATTTGTTACAAAAGGGGTATGTCAACGACCCTCTTTATCCTTGCATTTTCATTAAGAAGAAGACACCCGGGTGTGTGATTATCACTGTCTATGTTGATGATTTGAATATTATTGGGACCAAAGAAGAGATTCTGGAAGTAATCTCACTTAACGAAAGAGTTTGAGATGAAAGACCTTGGGAAAATAAAATATTGTTTTGGTTTGCAGATTGAGCACTTTAAAAGTGGGATACTCGTGAAATAATCAAATTACACAAAAATATATATTAAAGAGATTCAATATGGATAAATCAAATCCATTTGGTACCCCAATTTTTGTCAGATCCCTTGATGTGAAAAATGATCCATTTTGTCCATATGAGAAATCTGAACAAATTCTTCGTCCAGAAGTACCATATTTCAATGCAATTGGAGTTCTTATATATCTCACTAATTGTACTCGACCTAATATAGCTTTTTCTATTAATTTATTAGCGAGATTCAATTAATCTTCTTTTAAAAGACACTAGAACAGAATTAAGCATATGTTTTGTTACCTTCAAGGAACAATTGATTTGGGATTATTTTACCTTAACACTATGAAACCATTTTTGATTGGCTATGCAGATGCATATTACTTGTCAGATCCACACAAAGTGAGATATTAAACTGAGTATGTGTTTACTTGTGGAGGGACTGTGATTTCTTGGCGTTCCTAGAAGCAAATGATCACGACATTTTCAAATTATACTGAGGTTACCGCATTGCATGAAGCAAGTTGAGAGTGTGTGTGGTTAAGTTCCATGAAGCGACATATTGGAACTACAAGTGAGCTCCTACCAAATGATGATCCCCTCACAATTTATAAAGATAATGCCGCATGTATTACTCAAATGAAGGAAGGATTCTTCAAAAGCGACAGAATAAAACATATCCCTCCAAAGTTCTTTTCATTTACACAAGAGCTAGAAAAGAGTAATGTTATCAACAACCAGTATATTTGTTCCTGTGAGAACTCAGCGTATCTCCTCACAAAAACCCTCCCCACTTCACTGTTCAAAAAACATGTTTATGACATTGATAATATTTGGGCCTTGGCCTACTACGGAGGGAACTACGTTGGTCGAGCCTAATATCATTAATAACGCTTACAATCAAGACAGGTAGTTATCAAAGAGACAATTATGTTGAGAGTTAGTGTTTTAGTTACACACAATCACTATTACGGTTTTAGTATATAAATACCAAGGTACGCCATTTGTTATGATTCATTCACAATTCTTATTAGAGAACCCCTACCTATTTAGGAACCAAAGAGTTTTTTCCTGAGATTCCCCAGGGCTTGTTTCTTGCATATAATGATCAAAGACTTGGAGACGGAGCTCGATCAGATTCTAGATGCATCACTTGGCACGCCTAGTGGGACCGATTAAGTCAGATTCCTAACCCCTTAGTTTATGTCCAATTCTAAGGCAACTCGAAGGAGTGAAAGGTTAAGGACCAAGGGAACATGTGCGGGAGATGAGGTGCAATTCCCGTATAGACGGAAAATAAAGATAGTTAATCCCCCAGTGTCACAAAGTGTTGAACCTAAGCCAATGGTAGTTTTGAAAGGGCCTAGTTTGGTACCTATTGAAGGATATTGAGAAGTCGGGGGGGGGGGTCTTCGAGGTAGCCGGAGGTCAGCCAGGTGCCTAGTGTAAGAGTGAACACATGCCCTCTATAGGATCTTCTGTTCACCCAACAAGATGAGAGAGAAGGTCACTTCATAGAGGCTTCAGGAGATTCACACATAGCAGATTAGAAAGAGCTGTTCAGGTAAACAGTGGTGTAGAGGAGTAGTGTTGGCTCCTGTTGGATCACGACCAGATTTGGTGCAGGTAGCGTAAATGTTGGTGGCAAAAGGATATCAAATTAACCCACCTTCAATACCTCTAGTGACTCTGGAGGCATGATACCTTTGATACCTATGGAGATGCCCATGAGACCGGTTTCTCAACATGTTGGGAATCCCCTATACTAGATCCATACGGGGGATGTTCCAACCACGTCTACAACCCTTATTTCTTGATAATACTTGATGGGTAGTTCATCCAGGATCTTCTTTGATGCCCGTGACCTTGGTAGTTACCTTCCTAGTGTTGATATTGGATATCCATTGGTGTTCTCCATGGGGATCCAGGGTTATGGTGGTCCAGGACCAC
Source organism: Rubia yunnanensis (assembly GCA_037428765.1). NCBI lineage: Eukaryota > Viridiplantae > Streptophyta > Magnoliopsida > Gentianales > Rubiaceae > Rubia > Rubia yunnanensis. The sequence continues at coordinate 111,751,216 of CM075061.1, read as the reverse complement.
ACAATGCTTCCTCGGGACATGCACCGTATGGTTTCTACACACAACCTTTAATTTATCCCGGAGCGTTGGAACCTTGGGTACACACTGGTTATGGAAGACCCCAACCAATGTATCAGACTTCATATAGAGAGGATCCTTGAGTCATGCAGTCGGTAAGGGATCCACCAATAACGGGGTTAGGAGGAGATATAAGAGACTCATTAAGGAGAGAGCTGGACAAATTGATTGGGCCAATGGGGGCTAGCAGTAGGTTCCTCTTTTAGCATATTAAAAACCTCAGTTCGATGACCAGTGGATACGGTGGAGATTCGGATCCTCGAGAGTTCATACAGACATTTCTGAGCCTTATGAATTCACTGGATTTTGATGAGAGACTTACATGCAAGCTTGTTGGGAGTTAACTTTGAGGGAAGGCTCAAGAATGGTTTAAAAAATTGCCTAAGGGATTTCTACATTCCCATCAGGACTTCAGCGGAGCTCTTCTTAGTCACTATGCCTAGTAGAAGAAGTTTGCTAAGACCTTGGCCGAGTTATACCAGACTAAGCAGAAGCCTGGGGAAATTACTGTGGCATTTTACCATAGATATATGGATGAAATTTTAGGCGTTGTGGAAAGTATGGAAAATGAGGTGATCTAGGGATACCTGGTAGGGATCCAAGTGTAGAGTTTCTAAGAAGTTGACCACTTATACCCCTCGAACCCTCCAGAAGCTTCAAGAGTTTGACGAGCAATATTCAAAAGTGGAAGAGACCGCTAAAAGGAATAGAGAAGGATTAGTTGATAATACTAGGAAAACTAATAACCCTCGCAGGAAAAGGCCCGTTGAAACAGTTAGGTCAAACTTTGAGAGGTATTCACCTATAGCTAGGTCTCCTGCGCAGACCTGAGCATACATCGAGGTCTGTTTTGAGCACCCCCGCCCATGAGAGATTCAAATAGAGCTATAGAAGCAAGAAGAGCCTCAAACAGGTTCTGTGACCACCATAAGGATTATGGACATGATACAAACGATTGTAGTCATTTGAAGATGGAAATTGAGAGGTGCGCAATGGAAAGTTGATTCCAAGGCTTGAGAACTCTATATGAGATCGAGAGAGACCTTCGAGTCTAAGAAATAATCATTGGTCTTGGCAGCCGTATCGAAGGGGCTAGCAGAACAATGGAGGCAGGATCAATAGAGAATCTTGAGATTTGGGTCAAGAGAGGTAGGAAGATTATCCTCGTAATCAGCAAGCAAGGAATCAGGAGAATAAGAATGAGGAAAAATCATTGATTCATAGGGTGATTAATGCCATTAAAAATATTGTGGGTGAAAGGTCTTCAAACACAATTATGAAGGCTGACTCACGCCACATCCCCGCTGGAGAGCCGCGACATAAGCAATTGCGAGAAGATGAGGCTATAACATTTTCAAAAGTGGACACAATCCCAAATCAGATCTCGTATGCTGGCCCTATGCTTGTCTTATTAGTTATTGGAAACTCTTTGATTATGAAAGTGTTCATCGATGATGGAAGTGACGTTGAACTAATGTTTGCAAACTGCTTCGATCAACTGGACATAGACTACGATAACTTGAAAAGGTCTACTTTTCCATTGTCGGGGTTTACGAGTGAAGCCGTATTTCCATTGGGAGAGATTACTTTGTCGGAGTGAATAACTGATGGAGCTAAGAGAGTGACGTTATATTGTAATTTCCCTTTTATCGATGCCTACTCACTGTGTAACATGATTGTTGGCCGTCTATGGATGTGTCAAGCTAGACTGGTATGGTCCCCATACCACTTGATGATGAAATTTCCTACAAAAAAGGGAATAACAGCCATTCGAGGAGATTAGGTGGTGGAAAATATTTATAATCTTACAACGGTGAAGGGTGCAAGAAAGGTAGCTTTGGTGCATACAGAGTTTGGTCTTGCTGATACATCACCGCTTGCCATTCGAGACCTGGGCACAGTGTCTATTGGTAAGCTGATGCCGGATGATATAAGGGAAAAGTTAAAGGTCCTACTTAATGGGTACGTGGATGTATTTTCATGGAGAACCCCTGATCTTAAGGGAGTACCTTCGAAGTTGGCAATTTATAGGCTAAACACCGACCCTTCGATAAAGCCAGTCAAGCAATAAAGGAAAATGTCTGCTCCGGATAGAGGAGGAGCATTCATGGCGGAGGTAGAGAAATTGCTTAAAGCGGAAGTTATTGAGGAAGTGCACTATCTTGAATGGTTGGCTAATCCAGTGATGGTCCCAAAACATGATGGTTCATGGAGAATGTGTATTGATTTCACAGATCTAAACAAATACTGCCCAAAAAATAGCTATCCACTATCACCTATTGACAAGTTGGTAGAAGCTATAGTTGGGTATCTGGTGCTCTCTTTCTTCGATGCTTATAAGGGGTATCACCAGATATTGATGGCTGAAGAAGATAATGAGAAAAATTCATTCATCATGAATGTGGGAATGCGTTGCTATAAGAAAATGCCTTTTGGGCTCAAGAATGCAGGTGCAACTTACTAGCAGTTAGTAGGTAAGTTTCTCAAAAAGAAAATTGGTAGAAATATGGAAATATATGTAGATGATATTTTCGTGAAGAGCAAGAATCACGAGCAGTTTCTTGGAGATTTGAAAGAAAAGTTCGATGAGCTACGATAGTCGATCCTAAAACTCAATCAAGCTAAATTGTGACTGGAGAAGGGGATGGAAATTTCTTAGGATTTATGGTGTCAGAAAGGGGTATCGATGTTAACCCAAAGAAAGTTGAATCCTTGATGAACATGAGGTCTTCAAAGACATTGAAGGATGTAGAAAAACTGACTGAATCTCTGGCAGCCTTAGCCCAATTTCTATCAAAAGGGGCGGAGAAACACTTGCCTCTCTTTGATGTGTTGAGGAAGGCGAAGAAGTTTGAGTGGACTGGAAAGTGTGAGAAGGAATTTAGGGAATTGAAAGAGCATCTTCGAATGCTGCTAATGTTTATGAAACCAAAAAAGATGTGAGGTGTTGTACCGCTACATATTTGCTTCCCCTACGGCTGTTAGTACAATTTTGGTAAAAGAAAAAAAAAGAGGCAGCAACATCCTATATATTTCATGAGTTGGGCTTTGAGGGACTTGAGATGAGATACACAACTCTCAAGAGATTAATTCTTGCATTGGTTCATGCAACACGAAGGTTACGCCCTTACTTCCAAGGGCATACCATAGTGTTGCTTACCAATCACCCGATCAACTTCAGGAAGAATGATGAAATGGGCAATGGAGTTGGGGGAACATGACATACAATTTTATCCAAGAACTATAATCAAGGGTTAAACCCTCGCATATTTCATAGTGGAGACTACAGAGCCCATAGAATTGGATGGAGTGTGGAATGAGGAAGCTTGGAAGTTGTATGTTGATGATTCTTTCGAGTAAACAGGTAAATAGTATATACGGTGGAACCCACGGTAGGGCCCCAAAGGAGCTCTACCAAATACAGTAATAATCCAACCTTAGGTTATGTGATGAACCTAAGGAGCAAGTCTGAGAGAGAGGGAGTGTGAGTGGGGGGGGTGGATGTGGGAGTGCATGCCTAAAGGGTAGCACTCCCCCATCCCCCCATTTTCCAAAGTAAGCTAACTACCAACCCTAAGCAAGATGATCGAGCAAAGGGAGTACGAAACAACCTGGGAAACACAGGCTATGGAAGACTAGACAATTGGGGTGAGAACAAACTCACTACCCATAGTCAAATAATCCGCTTCTACCCCTAACAAATGGGGCCTTCTTCATTTGAATTCCATAATGCAGCCGAGAGTTGTGAGACTCGGGTCTTGAAATAATGTCGTAGATGGAATGGTGTCGAAGGTACAAAGATCCAAAATCAAATTTGAAATTCCTAATGCAGCCGAGAGTTCTCGGGTCTTGAATATCACAAAGAGATCGAAGCCGATGGTCCTAGTTGCACCATGTTGGTACTAGTGGGAATCTGCTTCTACCATGTACATCCCTAAGTTGAAGATAGAGGGATATTATTGGCCTTCAAACATTCTCTTGGTGGCACCGAGAGTGGTTAAGTGGGCAAAGGTGTGATGAGGCCATGTCTCTTTCCTTTGTGAATCCCAGCCGAATCAACCTCCTGAAGATGAGAGAATGGATACACTTATACCGCGTGCATCAAGCGTGGCGATTATGTAATCGCCCTCTCTATTTTGAGCAAATGAACAACTTTATGCCAATTTAACACAAAGTGTAGCGCAGGCATAGAGCGCATAAATAACCGTTAAATCATAAGTAAAAGCTAGGCTTAGGAGAAAGAGCATTGGAAGACGAAGTCCTTACTCTTAATCCTATTGCCTCATCCTGGGAACCGGAGCACTCGAGCACACTTTCATTGACTCGAATGACCCTTCGAGGACTCGAGCATCCCATGGTCGGGAACCCCCTCAAGCAGTCGAGAAACTTTCATGGCTATGGCACGAATACCCTGGCGAGCGCTGTAACAAGTCCGAGACTCAGAAACCTCGTCGTGTTCTCGAAGGTGAAAGCCACCTCGAGCACTCGGATGGCTCAGATTCATGAAGGCCACATCCAGTACTCGAAGTCCTTCCACGCTCTGAAACCTCCAGGGGTACTCGAGGATCTCCAGTACTCGATGCTCCCCTCGAGCAGTCCTAGAATCGCCCACCACCTCGAGCAGTCGAAGACCTCCCCTGTCTTGAACACCCCTTCAATCACTCAATCTACTTGAGAACTCGAACAAGTCATAAGCTCAAAGACCTCCTGTAGTGGTCTCGGAGACGGAACCACCTCGGGTACTCGAACACGCAACCAATTGTATTACTTGAATGTCTCCAAGACTCAAACACCTCCCGATGCTCTTGAAGATCGCCAACAACCGATGATCCCGTCGAGCACTCAAACAATTACTGCCACTTCGAGTATTCAGAGACCTCCCATATTCGAAATCTTCCTGGGCATGCAAAGATCTCCAACACCTGAGGCACTCCTAGATCTCCAACACCTGAGGCACTCCTAGATCTCCAACAGTCGAAGATCCCCTCTAGCACGCGAACCATCAGAACCACCTCGGAAGTCCTTCCACGCTCTGGAATCTCCTTAGGTCCTTAAAGATCTCCCTGACTCGATGCCCCCTCGGGCAGTCCAACAATGCGGACCACATCAAGCAGTTGATGATTCTTTCCATTTGGGGGGTAGTGGAGCAGGAGTGTTTCCCACTAGTCTTGAAAGTGTTGACTACCTGTATGCACTGCATTTCAAGTTCAAAGCCATGAATAATGAAGCTGAGTATGAGGCCTTAATTACCGACCTTGGTTTGGCTAAGGAACTTAAGGTAGAGAATCTGGAAATATTCAGTGACTCACATATCATAGTTCAGCAAGTCAAAGGGGAATACGAGGCGAGAGAGTGCATCTTGCAGCGGTATTTGGAGGTAGTGAAACCCTTGCTAAGTGGCTTCCAAACATATACATTGGCACTAGTATCAAGGAAGGAGAATAAAAAAGAAGATGCTTTGAGAAAACTTGCTTCCTATGACTTAGGGGTTCAATCACAAAAGCGCTTGATGATGGAAACATTGAATAAGCGCAGTTTCAGGGGGCAAGAGGTGATGGTTCTTGAGAAGGAGGATTCGTGGATGACACCCATTGTCAATTACCTTTAAGAGGGAATTCTACTAGAAAAGGAAGTTAAAGCGAGAAAAATAAGGCTGAAAGCCCCAAGATATGTGTTACATGATGGAGTTTTATATCGACGAGGCCACCTAATCTGCACTCCGTGGGTCATTAATTAGGTATCAATTAATCCACAGAATGCTAGAATCAATGATAAAATATTTGTTTGTTGCTCCCGTTCTTACTACTAAACTACCTAAGGGGTAAATAGTAGCAGACCGGGGTCATCCACAGAGATGCTAGGAATTTAAAGGTTAACTATACAAAGTAGTATATTTCAATATTAGATTCAATCACATTCAAAACATACAAATCTATCATAATTCTTATGCCGCATAGTGTGGTCAATAGTCAACACTACCCCCTATCTATCACATAATGGTGCACGTGATTCTTCTACCGACACCGCCTCCGTAATTAGGAAGGTGCAATAATGGCCCTACCGTTGTGCATGTTTGATTATTCCCTTTACGATTACGTCTTGAGCACTCCACTACAAACACTTCTCCCTAGGCCTACAGAGGCAAAGAGATATGCACCTTATCGTCGACTCTAAGGTTGTAACGATACAGGTCAAATTACACTAACCCTAGTTGCTACTGAACTATCTTTATTTGTAACCTTTTGGGCTCAAGTCCAGTTAAACTAGTGTACGGTCATCAGAACATTGACTCAGCGACCCATATGCATACACCCATAGGATCCCGGACTATCGCTCCCCCTATTACATCTAGGTTTCACTCTCCAGGGGATATCAATAAATATGCCAACATGAAAGTAGACTAAGGTGTATGCCAACATGGTGTAACAATCATGAAATTAACAAGAATGTAAAGCACAAATCAATATAATGTTCATATGAATAAGGGATAGGAAGACCTTAGAATCTCACAAAGTAACTACCAAGTCATGAATACAAATATAGATCCCCAAGCTAAATCACTACTCTCTAAGAATTGAACCCAAATATTTCATTGGATTCAATACTCTTGGGAAAAAACAAGGAGAATAAATTAGAGAGAAGGGTTAGCCCATTTATCTATCTACCTACTCCTAGGATAAACCAGGAGAATGAAAAATAAAACTATCCAACTTAAACCCTAGGAGACATAGACTCATATATACAATAGTAGGGAATTGGGCCTTGAAAATGGCCCAAAAAGAGAAATGAAACCCTAGCAGTCGTCATTGGCACGGGATGTGCTATAGCACATGGCCCGTGTTGGCTTAGCTTAGGACAACCCGTGTAATTTAGTACGAGTCGTCGGCTGGTTGCTTATCTCGGCTGACCTGAGCGTGCGACCATGCCATTCATCACGGGCCGCTGGCTGGAAACTCTTTCCTAAGCATTTAAATGGCACGGGCCTTGTAGATATTCACGCGCTACCGTTCGGATGCATGATTTCACACAGATTGTGTATATCCTTGTAGGCCATCGACTGGGAGTCTATTTCTGGGCAAACTGATGGCACATGTGTGTAAATATTCACAGCCCGTGGGATGGTCTTCGAATTTTGAGCTTGAGTGGAACGTGCTGTGTAAAATGGTACGGCCCATGGCCATACTTAGCCACATGAGGCATCTTCAATGACACAGGCAATGTAGAACAAGGTGGCCTGTGCTAAGGTCTTCTGGAACCATCGTGTTGGCTGGCACAGCCCGTGTAGTTTCACGTGGCCATGCCAGTTCTTTAAGTGTTGGACTTCGAATCCCTTCTTCTTCTTAGCTTGATTACATCTACTCCCACAGTTTGACTCGTGGCTTTCTGTCTACTACCATTCTTGCAAATAGCCTTCTACTAACACCCTTGTGGATGTCCTTCAACAAAACTGCGCCAAAATGTTCACGAACAACCTACAAATAATCTCACAAAATATGATCTTGGCGCTCTTGAGAACATAGTGTCCATTAGATTCAATTAAGTCTACAAAACTAGGGATTTAGATAAGAAAACCAACAACCACCATCTAAATCCTTTGTACAGTAAATCTAACTAAAAATAGCAATCAACCAACCAAAACATAATAATAAATGGGTCAAATGTATTAGTTAACACATGCTTTTAGGTGCTGAGCAATTCCCCCACACTTAAATCTTTACTCATCCTCGAGTAAAAAAAAAGAGCAAAGATCTAAGAGGAAAGTAGAATGCAAGGATAAGTTAACCAATACATTCAACCTTATTCCTAGACTACCCTAGTTTCCCCAAAGATGTAAGAATCTCACAGATCCCGCTCTCCCCAAAGAAGCCAAAGTAATCTATCCAACCGGTCATACCAAGAAAAAGGCAAGGTATACATGATTTATGTGAAACTAATTTACTCCACCGAATAGACCACCAAAGACAATCCAAGAGATGCTTAACATACTTTCCGATTTCTCTCATTTTGCCTAGGAACCATTTTGGATTTTCATCCTAGCTTCACACATTAACTGAACTCACTTCTAACCTTTTTCCACACCATGACCTCTCAATTTTGCATAGGTTTTTCAACCTATACAAGCCTTTCCCATTGTTTCCTAAGTCACCCTTTTGGGGTTTCAACTTAGCTGGATATATATTTTTTCATTTTTTTTCAATTTTTCAAAAACAAATTGTGTAGCACAAAATGACCCAAGGATGGGTTTCATAGTACATGAAGATAATCAAAACAAAATGACTCCACCAAAAGTGTTCCAAAACATCCCCAACAAACTACAAAAAAAGTGCCCTCACACTTAAAAACAAAGTTCTCAAAACCACATGAGGGAAAAAAGAAAGGGAAAATAGCCATCACAATCGTCCAAGATCACAACAGGAAAAACTAAGGAGTTGCCACCATATGAAGGTGTTCCAACTCCTCCCCCACACTTAGTTCATGCATTATCTCCAATGCATGTGATCAAGGTTGAAAGAAAAGTTGGAAACATCAAAAGTCCTCAACTCCGTTTGTCAACTGCTTGTCCTCATTCGTACGGTACGGCCCGTGTTGTACGCATGCTTCATTCCAGAAGGCAATAACATGAGGCTTGGAATGACCCGTGCCATGCATTGTTACTTCAATTTCTCGTCGCAAAATTCCTGCATTAAAAAAACATGAAAACCAAGCGTAATATTGTCCTAGCCAGAGAATTCGATGATTACATATCCCTAAAAATACTACCAACAATCAAACACATTCCAAAAATCACAAGAGCAAGTTTTCAAAATATAATAAAACAAAGAAGAAGCACCGTTTCCTTATTGTCGTCCGTACGACTTATTTGCACAGAATAGCTCATGCATGGATTTTCTCACCAAGGAGGGGATTTCCCTCCTTGACCACTCATAAATTTCCCCACTCAAAACAAGGTTTTACCATTTGCCCATTGACTAACCACTTAATGCCATTTTTTTCATCTTTCACCTCTATTGATTTGACGGTATATACCTTGGTCACCTCATACGGACCCTCCCACCTTGATCGAAATTTACCTGGAAAAAGACGTAGCCGAGATTGGAAGACAAGAAATTTTTGTCCCACAAAAAAGTCTTTCTTAACTATTTTCTCATCATGTCGTGCTTTTGTCATTTCCTTATAAATTAGTGCGGTGTCATAGGAGTCGCGCCTAAATTCTTCAAGTTCTTGTAGTTGAAACATCCTATGTTTCCCGGCTTCATTCAAGTGCATATTCAAGAATTTTATGGCCCAATGTGTCTTGATCTTGAGTTCGATTGGGAGGTGGCATCTCTTGCCAAAGAGGATCTGGAAGGATGTATGCCTATGGGAGTTTTAGATGTAGTCCGATAGGCCCAAAGCGCATTGCCCAACCGGGTACTCCAATCCTTTCTAGTCGGGTTTGCCATATTTTCAAGGATGGCCTTGATTTCCCAATTGGATATCTATGCTTGGTCATTTTCTTGTGGGTTGTACGCGGTGGATGTCCTATGGGTCACTTCATATATCTTAAGCATAGTTTCCATGCCTTTTTTTTTTTAAAAAAAATGGGTTCCCCTATCACTAATTAGGGTTTGGGGGACATCGAACCGAGAGAAGATATTTGATTTTAGGAAACTCGTTAATGTTTTTGTGTCAATTTTTCTTGTCACTTTGGCTTTGACCCATTTGGACATGTAGTCCACCACCACTAGAATATAGTAGTTACCACTGGACTCAGGGAAATTACCCATGAATCCACCTCCACACATCAAAAACCTCAATTGGAATTGAAAGAACTTGGGACGTCTCATTTTTAAATGAGATGTTACCCATCTTTTGGCACCGATCACATGATAAGATGGAATCTCGGGTATGTTTCAACATTTTGGGCCAATAAAGGCCACATTCAGCTACTTTCTTAGTGGCACTCTTATACCAGAAATTTCCACCAATATTGGAGGAATGACAAAGTCTAAGGATATGCTCTATTTCATCTTCGGAAATACTCCTCCTAATCTCTTGGTCGGGGCAATGCTTCCACAAGTAAGGATCATCCCAAAAATACTCTTTTTCCACATTTTCCAACCTATCCTTTCTTGTTTGATCATAGGAGGTAGGTAATTCTCCTGTGAGAATGTAATTCACTATATCGGCATACCAAGGTTTGCTAGTCGTCACTCCAAACAATTGTTCATCGGGAAATTCTTCCTGAATAGGTTCCAACTTAGCTTCCCCTTGGTGGGGTCTAGGCTCTCAAGGGGTGTCAATGAACTTAGATGGTCGGCCACCACATTATCACTGCCTTTCTTATCTCTCACTTCAAGGACGAATTCACTCAAAAGAAGTATCCACCTAATGAGCCTAGGTTTTGCTTCTTTCTTTGTCATCAAGTGGCAAAGTGCAGCATGATCCATGTAAAATATCCACCTAATGAGCCTAGGTTTCGCTTCTTTCTTTATCATCAAGTGGAAAAGTGCAGCATGATCTGTGCAAACTATGACCTTAGTTCCTAGCAAATATTCCCTGAGTTTCTCAAGGGCAAAGACTATGAACAATAACTCTTTCTCCATGGTGGAGTAATTGCATTGAGCATAATTAAAAGTTACTGATGCATAGTAGATAGCATGTGGAAACTTTCCTACCCTTTGGCCTAAACCCGTTGTTATTGCATAATCACCAGCATCGCACATTATTTCAAAGGGTATGGACCAATTTGGGGGTTGGATGATATGGGCGGTCACGAGCATTTCTTTCAAGGTGCCAAAGGCTTTTCTACCCCTATCATCAACAATAAACTCAACATCCTTTTGCAACAATTTGCATAAAGGAGAGGAAACCTTAGATAAATCCTTAATGAAATACCTGTAGAACCCAACATGCTCTAAGAATGACCTAATATCCCTAACACTAGTGGGGTGGGGTAAGGATTTGATTGTGTCCACTTTAGCTTTATCAACCTTGAAACCTTGGGCTAACACCACATGACCTAGAACAATGCCCTTCTCTACCATAAAATGGCATTTCTCAGAATTCAACATGAGGTTTGTGTCAATACTCATTTCTAGCACAAGTGCTAAATGGTGTAGATAGGAGTTGAAGGAGTCTCCATGAATGATGAAATTATCCATGAAGACTTCAACAAAACACTCAATGAATTCTAAGAATATGCTAACCATACATCTCTGGAAGGTACCTGAGGCATTGCAAAGACCAAAAAGTATGCTCCTATAGGCAAAAGTGTCGAAAGTGCATGTGAAGGTGGTCTTTTCTTGGTCCTCAAAGTCTAAGGCTATTTGGAAATATCTCGAATAGCCATCGATGAAGCAATAATAAGTGTGACTTACTAACCTTTCAAGTATTTGGTCAATGAAAGGTAAGGGAAAATGGTCCTTGCGAGTTACCGCATTTAGGTGGTGATAAACAATACACACTCGCCACTCGTTTTGAATACGGGAAGGTACCAAATCCCCTTCCTTTTTCTCTACCACAGTCACCCCACCCTTTTGGGGACCTGTTGGGTGAGACTCACAGGTGCTATCTAGTTATTCAATACAAATAAATTAAATAATAATATTAACAATAAAATACAAAGGGTCATGCGAGGTCGGTCACAAAAACAACCGACATTAGTAAGCGAGAACTGTGTGCGACGTCGGTCATTTCATGTTTGTGATAGGGTCATGCGACGTTGGCCACAAAAACAACTGATGCTGGTAAGCAAGAAAGAAGCACGACGTTGGTCATCCATGTATGTGAGAGTGACGTGCGACGTCGTTCACAAAAACAACCGATGTCGGTAAGCGAGAAAGACGCGTGACATCGGTCATTTCAGACTTTTTATCTCAATTTTTAAAAAGCTATAGTAAAAATAGTACTTTTTACCTCAGTTTTTTAACCAAATTAAATAATACATTTTACTTCATTTTTTAGAATAACCGAGGTAAAAGAAATTTTTACTTCGGTTATTTAACCTAAGCCAAAAAACTAAGGTAAAAGGGGTGGAGCAATAGGTCATTTTTCTTGTAGTGATAAGATACATCAGAAGGTTATGGTAGTGTATCATCCTTAAGCAAATGGTCGGGTAGAGGTCACTAATCGTTTCATTGTTAATGGCATCCTGGCAAGGCTCGAAGGGGCTGAAAGGAACTGGATATGTGAGTTGTCGAGTGTCTTATAGGTCTATCGAACAGCTAAATCATCTGCTATTGGAGAAATGCCACATAGTTTGGTTCATGGTTCCGAGGCTGTAATTCCTGCAGAAATTGGAATTCTAAGTCCAAGGGTGATAGCGGTTTTTTAAGAAGAAAAAGAAAATAATCATCGTATGGACCTCAAAATGGTGGAGGAAAAAAGGGAATTTGCAGCCCTACATGAAGCAAAAGTGAAGAGGTAGCTATACACTCAAAGGCTTGAATGAGGACCTAATTCCGAGGCAATGGAATATCATAAACGTACAGAAATATCTTTATGTGTATGTTAAAACACTGCATCGAGGGTCAGATCTACACGATGTATGTTGAAATGCTGCATCAAGTGTCAAACTTGTACGATGTATGTTGAAATGCTGCATCGACCATTTTGTTGAATATTTGTATGATGTATGTTGAAATGCTGCATCGTGTGATTTATATAATGTATGTCAAAATGCTGCATCGAGTGATATTTGTATGATGTATGTCGAAATGCTTCATCAAAGGTTAAAGTTATGGGATGTATGTTGAAACGATGCATCCGAGTTTATTTGTCTCAGATTTGTAGGTTGTGCGCGACATCTGATTGAATAAAACTTGCATGCTGAAATATTGAAATTACTCACTTATTATATGATGAAACACTATGATTGATTTTTGTCATTGATGATTAAGAATATGAAAGGTAAACAAATTCCTATTTCTAAGGAAATCAAGGAATTGAATTCTTCAAACTTTCTTCTATGTTTTTTATTTTGTTACTCACAGCTTAACCTAGGTCGCGAATCCTTCCTTCCTCGGGATAATAAGATAGATCAAGAGAGGTTTAAGTGTGGGTTTGGTTGGAGAATGGATTAGCTGGCCTTGAAAGTCCATCAAAAATAACTAAAGGTCTGTCAGGTCTAAGTGTTTTACTGTTACATTTGGCCTTCCCCTGATTTATGCCTTTACAAGACTTTCAAGGTTGGGTACTCCTTTCACGTAAATAGGTAAATAGTATAGACGGTGGAACCTGCAGTGGAGCCCTAAATGGACCCCACCAAATACAAGAAAGAATCCAACCTTAGGTAACGTAAGTAAGCCTAAGGAGTAATTGCGCAAAAGAAATAGAGGTGGGGGGGACGGGAGAATGCAAAACTAAAAGTTAGCACTCCCCCATCCCCCCTTTTGCTAAGTAATAAGCTACCAACCCTAGGTAAGAAGATGCCAAGGCAGGAACAACACAACCTGGAAGACACAGGCTAAAAACCCAAGTAAATGAGGTGAGAACAAACTCACTACCCATACACAAAATCCGCTTCTACCCCTAACAAACGGGGCCATCTCCATTCGAAATCCTTAATGCAGCCGAGAGTTGTATGTCTCGGGTCTTGTGTTAGTGCAAAATCTGGAACGTCGATGAAGTAACAAAGATCCAATGACAAATGATGTGAATATCCTAATGCAGCCGAGAGGTCTCGGGTCTTGGATTTCGCAAATTATTGAGGCTAATGATCCGAGCAGCACCAATCTGGCACGAATGGATATCAGCTTCTACCATATACATCCCTAAGGTGGAGATAGAGGGATGTTATTGGCCTTCAAACATTCTTCTGTTGGCACCGAAGTTGATCTTTTTGAGCAAAGGTTAATAAGGCCGTGCCTCCAACCTTTGTGACTCTCAGTAAAATCAACCTCCTAAAGATGGAAGAATGGATGCACTTGTACCGCGTGCACCAAGCGTGGCGAGTATGTACTCGCCCACTCCATTTTAAGCAAATGGACAGCTATATGCTAATTTAACACAGAGTGTAGCGCGAGCATAAAGCACAAATATAACCGTTAATTCATAAGTAAAATCTAGGCTAAGGAGTAAGAGCATCGGAGTGTAAATCCTTACTCTAAGTCCTATTGCCTCCTCCAAAAGCCAAGGTGCCATGGCCAAAAGAAATCCGAGAAAAACCGTAGTTAATCTGACCGGCATCGGGCTCAGAACAATTCCCTCCCGTGGCGCTAGAAATCGCATCCATCGTCCCTCAAAATTCCATTTCCAGCGCCAAAAACCACCTGGCCGAGGTGCATATGACCAACACCCCGGTACATTGCATTCCAGCGCAACTCCTGACGCCAGCACAAGCCAGAAATGAAGCACTACGGCCTGCGCAGTAAAGCACCGAGTGCGAGACAGTAAGCACCCCACACCCACCAAACAGCCTCTCCATCTAGAACAAGTACTCATCCGGAAAAAGTCTGTTCATCACCATGTAGCAATCCTTCATGACGATTTTTACCACTCTTTCTGCACTTGGTTGAGCACCATCCATAACCACATTGTTTCTTTCCCTCCAAAGGCGATAGACCGTGGTGAGTAAGGCTAAAATACCAAACTTCTTGCGCATTTTTTAACCTTTAATATGCCTCCTAATCCAAGTCATTGAACTAGGAATCGAATTTGTCCGTCTCCTTAAACCAATCCAATTTCGAATACGCCCCCAAACAACCTCAGAAAATTCACACTTGAAAAACAAATGCTCGTTTGTCTCCTCTTCCAAATGGCATAAAGAACATACCTTCTCCATGCTATCCCCTTCCTCCATTCGATGCTTATCTTTAGTATGAAGTCTCTGGAAGACCGTCAACCAAGTGATGAATGAGAATTTCGGCGGAACAAACCCACGCCAAATACTGTTGAAAACCCTTTCACTTGATCGACCAACATCATAGACATTCGGGTATCTGTGGCGATGTATATGAAGATAAGCTGCACTAGTAAACTTTCCCGAGCCAGACCAAACGCCAAGATGGGCGATTACCTCTTGCAAATCACCATTAAACATTGCGAACAATTCATCCCTGAGTTTGCAGAGATCACCAAAGTAGCTCGAGTATCTCTCTCCCAATCTACCATTTGTAATTCTCGGATTTAATCCCCAAAAGTCTACTCCCTGAAGGTAGTACGAGTGAATCCATTGGACCCAAAGGTTATCCTTTTTCAAATGAACATCCCACAGCCTTTTAGCCATTGAAGAATGATTCCACGTAATGAAGTCCCTCAAACCGAGCCCTCCAAAAGACTTAGGCGCGCAGAGTTTCTTCCATGCAACCTTCGCCTTATGTTTACCTCCCCATAAGAATCTTTTGCATTTCTGTTCGAGAGCATCCATGACCGTAGTTTGTATAACAAAATTCTGAATCCAGAATCCCGCAATACCTCCAACGATTGATCTCACAAGTTCCAATTTGCCTGCATATGAAAGGGTATGGCCCTTCCATTTAGCTATTTCCGAATCTACCTTTCCCAATAGAGTACCGAATTGCGTCACCTTCAACTTGCTGGAATCAAGTGGAACGCCTAGGTATCTAACGGGGAATGTCGCCCAAGGAATACCTGTGAAGCTCAAATCCTCCTTTATACCAAATCCAAAGAACTTCGACTTTGCAGCATTGATTCCCAGACCCAAAGTGCGCTCAAACTCATTCAAGGCGTCCATGAGTATATGTACTGAACTCGTGTTCGCCTTAGAAAAGAGCATGAGATCATCCGCAAAAGCCAAATGCGTGATCCGAAGAGTCTCGCATCTCGGATGGAAGGTAAAATGCCTAGATGCCGTTCTTCTTTTCAGTAATCTCGAGAAATACTCCATGCAGATCACAAACAGGTGAGGCGACAAAGGGTCACCCTGACGAATACCCCTCTGTCCCTGAAAGTGATCGCACAGTTTACCGTTAACTGCAATCGAGAATGAAGAAGTGCACACACAAGTCATGATTCTGTTCGTTAGCCTTTCCGGGAATCCCAGTCCAAGCAAAACTTCTTCTAAGAAATCCCAAGAGACTGTATCAAAAGCTTTTTGAAGATCCACCATAATCATACATCTGGGCGAATTGCGAGCTCTTCCATATCCCTGGACAAATTCCTGCGCTAACATGACATTGTCCGAAATATTTCTGCCCTTCACGAATGCTCCCTGGCAAGGGTCAATGATCCCTGGCAAAATACCCTCAAGCCTGTTCGCTATAACCTTTGTGATAACTTTGTAGACCACATTGCAGCACGCTATTGGTCTAAAGTCATTGACTTTGAGATTGTCAGGTTTCTTCGGTATCAATGCCATCGAAGTGTGGTTAAGCTGCGCCAAAATGTCACCTGTCTGAAAGAATTCTAGTACCGCAGCTGTCACTTCCTCACCCACTACGTTCCACTGTTTCTTGAAGAATCCTGCTATATAACCATCAGGCCCCGGAGACTTATCATTCGCCATAGCAAACAACGCCTGTTTAACTTCAATAGCTTCCACTTCTTGATTTAGAAAGGCCCTATCCATGTCCGAGAGCTTGTTACCCGCATCGAATACATTCAAGTCAGTGGTAATTCTATCTTTTCTCGTGCCAAATAATCCTTTATAAAAATCCGCAAACAGCTCACCCTTGCGACCATTAGAAGTTACAATACGGTTTTCACTATCAGTAATCGCAGGAATACCCCCTCCTTTTCGCTCAGAGACCATAGTGTGAAAGTACTTTGATCCCTTATCCGCCTGAGTAATGTGATTAATTCTTCCCTTTTGAGCTAGAAAAGAAGACTCCGCCAAATAATACAACATAGCTTGCTTCTTTAAATTCCGCAATGCCGCAATAGCATCATCCGAGGCATCCCTAGCGTCAAATTCATCAAAAGCCCTGTTGTACTCCAAATCCGCACGCTTAGCCTTTTCGGAAATGTGTTCAAAATCAAGCTTACCCAACTCCCTGAATGGAGTTTTCATCCGAAATAATTGCCTGGTCACCGAAAATTGTTTTGTCCCCTCAACAGACGGACTCCAATAATCCTCTACTATTTGCCCACAATTCGGATGACCTAGCCACATATTCTGAAAATGAAAAGGCCTACCCTGTCCAACAATTTCTTGCGACATATCCACCACCATGGGAGAGTGGTCTGATTGAGCCGAGATTGGTAAGAAGGTTGTACGACAAGCAGCTTCATCCCAACCGTGATTCAATAGCACTCTATCCAGCTTCCTCCAAATCTTCCAATCCGCACTATGCCAGGTTAAGTGCTCTCCCAAAGCAGGTGCATCCCTAAGTCCACACTTTACACAAACATCCTGAAACTCCTTCATCGGATACAGACTAGGTACATTAGTCCCATAATGATCTTCAACACTAAGGATAGCATTAAAGTCACCAAGAACCATCCAAGGCGAGTTCAGGCTAGCTCCAAACGACTTCAATTCCTCCCATAGTGGTAAACGCGCCAAACGTCCTTCACTATGCCCGTACACAAATGTGCAGAAAAACTCAATACCAGAAGCAAGATTACGAACTTTCAGATGAATACATTGCGGCGTTTTCCCTAGAACATCAACCAAGAAGCCTTTCGGATCCCAGATGATTAATATCCTCGAGTTCTGCCACCGTTCAAAATTGTGCGTAAACTTCCATCCCTTAAAACTTTTCAGAAAAATGCGCAACACCTTGTCCTCCATTTTTGTTTCCAACAAACCACACAGTCCAACTCTATTCGTGGAGATGATATTTTTTACCCACCTCCTTCTTACAGGGGCCGATAGACCCCTGACATTCATTGCTGATGTATTCATTGGGAAACAGAGGTCCCTTGTGGCTTCGGACCGCCGCCTTCAAGTGATTTACTTCCAGAACTGTCTGAATGACTCCTTGTAGCTGATAGCATTCGCTGAAAAGGTTTCTGGATACCCTTCCCTTGCTCATTTAATCGAGTCCTACTCTTGCTTCTAGACCTAGTCAAAACCCCTGATGCGGAGGGAGGTCTACTCTTACTCTTACTTCTATGCAATCTTGGTATTTTAGAGCCCCGAGCATCCGGATGAATCATCTGCTTAGGCAATTTTCCCGCCCCTTCAATCGGATTATCATCATCTCCAAACGCTTGCTGTTTTCTAACGGGTTCCTTAGCAGAACGAGTGCTGGATTGCTTGCGCTCAGTGCTTCTACCGCGCGCTGTTTGTGCTTGATTTCCAGCGCCAGCAGCTCCAGGCGCTGCTTGAGCAGACTTGGTGCCAATGCCGTGTCCAGTGCCAGCCTCTCCAGGCGCTGTTTGGCTTGATTTTGCGTCCGCTCCACAAATTCCAGCGCCTGTGCTTGCAGCGCCAGTGCTTACGGCTACAGGCGTTGGTGCTGCAGGCAGCGCAACAACGGCCTGATTATCTTCATCCTGCATTCCCCGAATGATTATTCCTGGCCCTTTTCTTGCACTTCCAACTCTCTCGATATTCTTGACTATGCTTTCAACCACTTTTCCTTTCCCTTTCCTTTGCCTTTCTACCTCCTCATTGTCCGAAGAGGCATCCTCAATGGTCACATTCTCATTACCTCCAACCGAATTTGAGTTTTGATTATCTCCAATGGTTTCAGTTTGCATCTTCCGAACCCAAACATGATTATTGAAACGAGTTCTCAAGTTTTTCTTACCCTTCGCCTTCACAACTTTGCTCTCGGCCATAGGTTTCTTTTGTTGTGTCTCCTTAGCATTCCAATAGTCATCGCACTCTTCCATGAGATGATTGTTTTCACCACAATTCGTACACCAAGGTCTGCAATAATCATAGATAATCTTTTGCACAAACAATTCACCAGATGGAACACGAAAAGTCACCTCCTCCTTAAGCTTTCTTGATGTATCAATCCATACCAAGAGACGTGCGTAATAGCCCCTTAACTCAAGAGTACCATTGTCTATAAGGATAGGTTCTCCTAGTGAAGTAGCAATTTTCTCTAACGACTTCTTGTGCCAATACGCCTTTGGCAAGTGTTCCATCCTTAACCAAACTGGTTTAGTGGCTTGGATTGTCGCATCATATTGCCCAGATTCATCAACTAGCATCATGAACAACTTCTTCCCATGGAGATAATGGTCAGGACCATTCATCACCTTATCTCTATCCTCTGCACTGTTGAACTTGAACATGACGTATCCATTCTGCTTGGTCTGAACATTACACTGCACCTTCCAATTCGCTACCAACAATGTACGAATGGCATACATACCTGGAAAGAATCCCGGAAACACACCCAAGAATCGGAAAAATGGCTTATGTAGATCCTTATGTATCTCTTCATCAGTGAGCACAAAATCGACACTATCTCCATTGTTTGCAACAACTTCAAAGTCCGACTTATTCATTAGAATTTCAGGATCATCCCATCTCCTTCTCCTCTCTAATTTCGGATCATTCCAATCTCTTGGATGCACTTGCTGATTCTTCCTCTGATTAACATTCATATCGGCCGTACCATTGTTGTTCTTTTGACCCGAATTATTCCCCACATTCATCACCATTGTTATGGATGAATTCCGATAAACAGATCGGATTCACCAAAACAACCAGATCACAAAACAAACAAATAAAGTATCAATCCGATCGGAAACACACCGATCGGAAACACACCAACAAGCAAGAACGTAATGCAAAGTTTGCAATCAAGACCGATATGCCCTAAGATCAATCAGAATTAAGAACGAACCATAACAACAAAACCGAAATCCACCAAACACCAAACCGAATTCAAAATCAAGCAAGAACAACTTGAATCTAAACCGATTAAACCCTATGATAAATCGGATGCACACACACATGAAATCATGCTCCAAATCGAAATTCAAACAAAATTCAAGAAGATGGATCGAAAAAACCTGGAAACCGTGATCACCAAGCAATCCGAACCAAGGACTTACGGCCGATTTGTAGTTCGATCTTAAATCTCCAATGTTTGTGCTAAATCCGATCCAAATTGTAGGAATTTGATTAAAATTTGTGCTGAAAATTTTAATCAAACCCTTTATACTCCTTTGCGCAACCAAATCCAAATCCAAACCAAAGAAAGATTGAATTTTTTGATCAAAACTTCTTCTCGAACAAGGAGTCAAGGGAAGAACAATTGCGATCTCCCTCCCAAATCCTGATTCGAGACCGAATCCACAATCCAAGCCCAGATCACGAACAAGATCCACCAAGAACTCTCCTTTGCCAAATTCAAACCCTACTCCAAGGCCGATTTAGATCAGAAACTCACCACGAATCGCATATAGTTTTGTGCGGAATCCAGAGTAGAATCCGTTAAACCATAATTCATCGGTGGATTGTTAATGAAATTGAAGAAATCGGCCTCCAGAAGATGGAAGAAAGGCTGCGCCTTTTTTCTTCTTTTTTCGCCCCAGAGCTAGAGAGAGAATTTTATTGAGAGCTCTTTCATTCAAGGTTGGGTACTCCTAGTCCTTGAGCTGGTGTCACACATCAAAGGAAATTCTTTTAAGCATTCCAAAATTTCATCATAAACTCTTCCTTTGTAGGGAGTTCCCTCGATGAGCACCTTGCACTTCTTGACCCAATTGTCGGCAGCTCGGATGTGAAAGCTCGGGATATCCGTGGTGTGTTTTGGATGTAGAACTCCATGGTATAGTCCATGAGCTTGAAGACTATCTGTATAAAGTTGAACAGTGAATTTTAATTTCTTATTCTCCTCAATTAAACAAGAATCTGCATCAGGTAGCGTTGTATATGCAAACAATGAAAGTGTGGAATTCAGCTCATTATTATCCTCCAATAACTGAGAGTTCTCATCAGATAATGCCTGACACAGCTTGGCATTCTCGGCAAGTGCCTTGGAAAGCTCATCATTCTTTTCACGGGTGATACAATGCGTTTTTACAACTTCGACGACTTGAGCCCTAAACATATTCCTGTCACTCATATAATACCCGAGCTGGGTTTGGGAAACAGGGAGCTGCTTGGCATCTGATAAACACTGGGATAATGAACCAAACTGACTAATGATATCATGAACAACTTCTTGGTGACCCTTTTCGAGGGGATCACAGTCTTCATCAACTATATCGAGTGCTATTACTTTGTTTCCATTCCTTTTCTCCTCCAAGCTTCTTATAATATTTGGAAGGGCAGGGTGAGTACCACCACGTCATAAATCCTAGTGAGTGTTGCACTTGGTTAAGTCGAACATAGCTCTTATTATATCTACATTAGCGGCATTCAATTCCTTTTTAGTTTTGGAAAGTTCCTTCCTCACCCCTGAGCACTACAATAAAAAATAGAAAAGGATAATTAGAATATGAAGATAGACCTTAAAACATTGCCAAAATGAAGATGTTTCATTAGTTCATGAAAAAGCAAAAGTTATACATAAGGAAACTCATACATTTCCTATTTCCTTTTCAGAATCTTCTCTGTCCTCTGATCTAGCATTTGACTCCAGGTGCTCAAAATTTTCCTTATCAATCTCCTCCTTGGGAGCCTCGACTTCAGGATCACCTAGAATAGAAGGAGAAGAAATGGGGGCACAATCAATTTGGTCAAGCTTCTCTGCAGTGAAGCATTTCTTTGACTCCTTGATAAATTCGAGGAGGCAAGGCTTCAGACCGCCATCCTTAACGGTGTCTTTCCCCTTTGCCAATAGCTTCTCATCAGTAGTATTATCCAAAGTTTATCCAGCATATCAGCATGCTCCTGAAGCACCTTGGAGGTGATGTTGCCCACTTCCTCGTTGCATCTGATTTGCTTAGAAATCCTTAGCAACTCAATGAACAACCCCTCAAAATATGGAGTCTTAACCACCTTGTTGGTGTAATATTCGAGGAGATAATGTTGATCAATTGGACTAAATTTCTGCTTCAGGAAAGTTTCTGAGTTTTCAAGTTCTTCAAAGTTCGCTTCTCATCTTTGAGAGCTTTCATCAACCGCTCTATCTCAGTGTTGGCACCAAAAATTTTCTCTCGAAAGTCGTAGCACTCGACCTCATGCTTGAAAGGAATTTTCCAACTTGATTTTCTATTACCATTTACAAAGTAATATATAGGTGTTTACATATGAATGATACAATGAATCTGGACTAGTTCTAAATATAGACAAGATAAATCTTGATTAATTAGAAATTAATCAAGATCAATCACAATCAATCACAATCAATCAATCACAATCAATCACGATCAATCACGATCAATCACGATCAATCACGATCTTGTATTGTCACACCCCCCCTCAAGCGATGCGTCGGGTTGACTGAGACGCAAAGCTTGGACCTGAAGAAGTCAAACAATGCACGATTAAGCCCTTTGGTGAAAATGTTCGCAACTTGCAGCGAAGTGGAGACATGACTAATACGAAGTTTTCCAGCAGCCACCAATTCCCGTACAAAACAATAGTCAATATCAATATGCTTGTCCCGTTTGTGAGCAACAGGATTCTCAGCAAGAAAGATAGCACTGTTATTATCACATAGAAGCATAGGCGAGCCCTGCAGCGGAAACTGAAGATCGCAAAGAGTATGCAACAACCAAACCACCTCCGAGACTGTATTAGCAAGAGCTCGATATTCGGATTCTGAGCTTGAGCGAGAGACTGTAGGTTGCTTCTTGGCACTCCACGAGACCAAGTTGCCACCAAGAAAGACCGCATAGCCATAGGTGGACCGACGGGTCTCCAAGCAACGCGCCCAATCAGCATCCGAATAGGCAATAACCTCCGAAATGCCACCAACTCCAAAGGTTAGACCACAATGTAACATGCCCCAAACATATCGTAGGATCCTAGTGACAGCAGAAAAATGATCATCACGTGGATCCTGAAGAAACTGACTCACTGAATTGAACGCAAAGGATAAGTCAGGTCGAGTAATGGTAAGGTACCGAAGGGCGCCAACAAGGGAACGATATACCTTAGGGTTGTGAAATGGTCCACTCGTACTGCTATAAAGCTGGGACAGTGGCAAGAACGAAGTAGAGACCGGAGAAGAATCCAACATCCCAGCTCGCTGAAGAATATCCCTAGCATACTTAGCTTGGCCCAAGAACAGCCCTGTAGAGGTAGAAGTAACCTCTAAACCAAGTAAATAGCAGAGAGAACCCAAGTCCTTGACAGAAAATTCATGATCAGTACGGGCAATGAACTGCCGAATAGCAACACTGTTGTTCACAGTGAGAATGATATCATCAACATAGACCAGAAGATAAAGAACAATAGTGCCCTGAGAGAAGACAAACAGTGAAGGATATGAAAGACTGCCAACAAAACCCAACTGCCTGACAAACAAACTGAACCGGTCAAACCACGCCCTGGGTGCCTGTTTGAGTCCATAAATGGCCTTCCGTAAGCGACAGACATGATGAGGGCGAGCAGGATCCTGATAACCAGCCGGCTGAGCCATGAAAACAGGAGTATCAAGAACACCATTAAGAAAGGCATTCATGACGTCCAACTGATGTAAAGGCCACTTCCTCATGGTGGCAATGGCAAGGAAAGTACGTACAGTGGCAGCCTTAATCACCGGACTGAAAGTATGATCAAAGTCAAACCCCGGTATCTGAGAATAACCTTGGGCCACCAGACGGGCCTTATAACAATCAATAGAGCCATCATGACGGTACTTTAGCCGATAAATCCACTTAGAGCCAACAACATTAACATTCGGAGGACAAGGCACCAACTCCCACGTCTGCTGACGGCGAAGAGCAGCCATTTCCTCATCCATAGCAGCAACCCATCTTAAATCTTTCGCCGCGGCTCAAAAATGACGTGGTTCCTTCTGCTCCAAAAGTTCTGCAACCAATCCTATTGCCACAAAATATGGGCCAAGATTACGGGCAACACGTGTCCCATCCTGTAAACGAGTGGTCATGGGATAAGGACGGGGCACGTGAGGAGTCGGAGAAGCACTTCCAGAGAAACCGTCCGAGAAACTGGCCGATGCTGAACTGGAACTAATGCTGGAGAGGAAAGTCGAACCACTAGAGGGATCAGTCAGTGTAGTCAAAGAAGCAGGAGATCGTGGTGGTGTAACAACCACATCCTCAGCAGGGGCAATCATCGGTGCTGCAGTCTCAGATGTGGAGGAGGAATCTGGACACACCGAACAAGGCAAAGTCAGTGAAGCCGAAACAGGATCAGGGATGGTGATAGACAAGTCTGAATCAGTAGGGTCTAAAAAAGATGAAACATCCAGGGATGAAAACTGAACCTCTGAAGATATAGTGGAAAAAGGAAAGTGAGACTCATCAATCGGGTATGTAGAGTCATGTAAGTACGTCCGAAGGTCGTATCCAAGCATTTGAACCCCTTATAATGTGCATTGTAGCCAATGAAGACACATGGAAGACTGCGAGGGGCAAGTTTGTGAGCTGCAGTCGGTCGAACATATGGAAACACACGACACCCGAAAGGATGAAAGTTGGAGTATTCCGGGGGCCGACCGAATAGAACCTCAAAGGGGAGATGTTATCAAGAACAGGAGTGGGTAGGCGGTTAATAGTGAAAACTGTAGCACTAAAGGCATCATCCCAGTATGAGATAGGTATGTGAGAGTGGAGAAGCATGGACAGCCCCCTTTCCGTTATGTGTTGATGCTTCCGTTCAGCCCTACCATTCTGCTCTGGAGTGTATGGGCATGACACCTGATGATGAAAGCCACGAGCCCCAAAGTGTGACTGCAACCTGTTATTGATAAACTCGGTGCCACCATCGCTTTGAAAAACTTTGATGCGGGATGAAAACTGATTCTCCACGAATGCTTCGAATTGAAAATAGATGTCAACAAAGTCTGATTTGCGACGAAGAGGATAAAACCAGGTAAATTGCGAGTAATCATCCCCAAACACAGCATAATAAGCAAAACCACTTCCAGACAAGGCTGGAGAAGGCCCCCATAAATCACAATGAATTAAGTCAAGAACATGAGCAGCGCGCTTAGAATTCTCAACAAAAGACAATTTCTGACCCTTTGCCATAGCACAAGATTCACAAATACCAGGTTTAGGAAGCATAGAAGTAAGAGATAAATACCCATTCTTGTTTAACAAAGAAACAGTGCTAGAGGACGCATGTCCTAATCGAGCATGCTAAATCTCAAAAGATGCTCTATTATTGTTTTGTCTAACAAATGACAGAAGTGCTTCTTCACCACGGTCCAGCATATATAGGCCATCCTCAATGTGTCCCCGCCCCAGAATTACCCTGGTGACCTTGTGCTGAATGACAAAAGACTGATCATCAAAGGTAATAATAGCACACAGATCACGAGTAAGCTTGCTAATTGATAAGAGATTCTTAGCAATTGCAGGCACAAGCAGCACATCAGATAAATGTAAGGTAGAACTAATACGAATTACCAATACCAGCAATAGCAATAGACGCACCATTACCAACAGAGACAAGAGTGTTACCATTGTACGGAGTGACACTCGATAGATTGGAAGCAGAAGAGCTCATATGATTAGTCGCTCCTGAATCCATATACCAGTCAGGGATCGATGAAGACACACTCGAGGCAGAATACTGAGGTGCTGCAATAGATGGCTGAGTGGGATATGCTGAAGGAGCAGAATACTGAGGTGTTGCAAAACCTGGTGGTGTGGGAAGTGCCTGAAGCATCGGAGAAGCATACTGCAGATAGTGCTGAACAAGATGAGCCTGAACTGCCTGAGGAGCATGACCAACATAAGGCGAGTACTGCTGCTGAACATAAGGCTGAGGAGCCGAAGCCATAGGGCGAGGATTGGCTGAAGAACACTGACTAGCAATGTGACCGAAACCCTCACAGGTATAACACTGAATTGGAGACCCATATGCTGCAGATCTAGACCAGGACCCACGGCCAGAACCCTTCCAGGAGCCTCTGCCACCACGTCGGCCACCGGGACGGCCATTTCCAACCGTGCGTGGGCCCACGCGTCACTGTCACACGCGGGTTCCACCGGCGCGTGAGGCCACGCACCGCCCACGGCTGGCTGCTGGTCTGAACCAGCTTCTCCCTGCTGCTGTACAGAAGTCATAAAAGCAATTGGACCAGAATTTACTTGCCCCTGGACACTATTCAACTGTGTTTTCTCCACATTAATAATAAAAGATTCATATCCCTTAGTCTCATCAACCACAGTCATATAATTAGGAAGAGGCTTACGGGCAGCAATAGGTGCACTAAAATGCTTAAAGTCAGCCCCCAAAGCATTAAGAAACCAAATCAATTTCTCATAATTACTAGCTGGTTCTCCCATGACAGATAATTGATCAAAAATTTTCATGAAGGAAAGGTGAAGCTCATGAACAGTACCATTTTTCTGGATGATGTCGGTCTGTTGGCGGAGACTGAAGGCTGCAATGGCAGTACTGTGTTGATATGCCGTGGCGAAGGCATCCCACATCTCCTTCGCGGTGGTGCACTGCGAGATTTCGTTCTTGGCATCGGAAGAGAGAGAAGAATAAAGCACACTGCAGACTCGTTGATCATCAGCAACCCAATCATCATAGACAGCCTTGGTCTTATCAAAGACCTCTAGCTTTGAGAAATGCAGCATCATCAGGCGGAGAAGAGGAGGAGGAAACCGGTGTCTGCATCACTGGGAAATTTGGGCAGGGACTAGAACCATCAAGATGACCATACAATCCCTGCGGTCTAAACACATATTGAACCTTCTGCTTCCATTGCAGGTATGTGTTAGCATCCAACTTCGTATTGAGTAAATGGATCATGGTGTTGAGGGACAACCTGTCTGAATTCTTGTTGTCAGCCATGATCGAGAAAAAAAATCGATTGAAGAAGAAGAGGGGAGAGGGGCGGCCGAATGAAGAAGAAATAGAGGAGGTCGAAAAAATTGAAACTGTAGGGAGAGAGGATCAGCAACGCTCTGATACCATGAAAGGAATTTTCCAACTTGATTTTCTATTACCATTTACAAAGTAATATATAGGTGTTTACATATGAATGATACAATGAATCTGGACTAGTTCTAAATATAGACAAGATAAATCTTGATTAATTAGAAATTAATCAAGATCAATCACAATCAATCACAATCAATCAATCACAATCAATCAATCACAATCAATCACAATCAATCACGATCTTCTATTGTCACAATGCTTACTACACAGAGCATGTACTACAGATTCGACAGGAGCCTTCATCACAGAGAAGAGCTAGTTCGAGAAGGAATAGAAGGCTGCAGACCTAGTTATTACCAAGAATTAGAGTGAGAGCTAGCATGTGAAATTATTTGGCGATAAAAGTTGTAAAAATGTCCAACTTACTGAAGGTCTTGGCTTAAATCTCTCAAGAAATCTAAATATAGGGAAGAAGGAGCCAAAACACTCTAGGAACCCAATTGAGAATGGGGAGGAGTGAGAATGGTGTCGGCATCCACTATAGGCCTTTTGAAAGTGGGACCCATTCCAGGTGTCTGCTTCTTTGAAGGTGAGGGACTTCAGTTCTAGTAGGGGTCTCTTGAGAAGTCTCGTCAGAAATTACCGCCGATGAGGTAGTTCAGACTGGGTGGTGGTGTGTGTGTGTGTGTGTTATAGAGAGTAGGAGAGAGGAGTTATGGAGAGTGAGGGCTACAATGGGTGAGTTATGGAGAGTAGAAGAGAGGGAAATGGAGGTGACTTGAGAGAGGAGAGTGCAAATTTGCACTCTTGAAAACTCTCCCATGGGTGGGTCCCATTTGGTGAGTGGAACTATTTAATGAGATAAATTTTAGTTTTTGGTCCAATGGTAATGTGCCATGTGTTTTCCTAATTTTTATTTTTGCTCTAATGGATTTAAATGGATAAAGGCAAAGTCTTGGGAAAGACCGCATTTCCATAGGCTTATAGAAAGATGAGGTTTAATTAAAAATATAAAAGGTAAAAGGTCTTAGTTGCAATATTAAAATTTTATTATACAACATGTAGTAGTTATTTAAATTCTTTAAAATGACACCAAAACTCTTAAAAAAATTTTCTCTATAAATAGAGACCAACATTGATACATTTCTCACATCTCTTGCAAGTTCTATTTTCCTCTCCTTCAATCTTAAGATTTTTTTTTAAATTTTTTTTATGTTTTTATGAGGTTACTATAAGTATTATTTTTATTAAGGTTATTTCTTTTTCAATTTAATTATTCGCCTACCAATTTTTTTTTATCATTTTATATGTTTACGAAAATAATATTTCTATGGATATATTAAAAAATACATAAACATATACATACATCATATTCAAAAAATATATAAAAATGTGTGAAACAAAAAGAAAATGATGTGGGGACAATGATGATGTGGAATTGAGTTATGATTGTGCGGTAAAATTGGAGATGACAGTTTTCGTGAGTGTAGTTTGGGAGAGAAAATGATTATATTATTTAAAAATTGAAAAAGTGGGAGTTTTAGAGAATTTTGGAGAGTGACCATTGTAGATGCTTTAAGGACACCTTTGAAATATCCTAAAGGGCGTAGCTCTCGTGGGGAGTTCCGTAAAAGTCGTGTGGGGTTGTTTTTTTTCATTCTCTCGACCCATTTTTGGTCTTAGGTTTGATATGTGGGTCGGAATATCCCTAAGCTAAATTCTTGAAGTTTTGTTGGGAGAAGGAAAGAATATATATCTTCGTATATATCAGCAGGTCACTCTAATCCTCCTCCATCTTTAACGTTTTGATGATAAACTGTATTTACATCTAAAACAACCCTTTGCTGAAGACGAGTTACATCACATTGAAGGGCAGTCGAACTGAATATCCCTTATTCGAGTTCTCCTTAACACGAGTATTCCATCGAGGGACTCGATATAAACCACAACAGTCAAATGTGTAAGCCCCATCTCGCCAACCTGCGGTATTCGAAGGGGAAATGATGATCCTTTTTCCGGTATGCCTGCTAGAAAAAATGTATGTATGGGTCGTGTCCCTACAGGCCGATACAAAGTATAGAGCTCGAACGAGTCTATACAGAGGTGTGATGGTTAAGCTATTTGCATATAGTCAAAGCCAAAATGATGACCACAACATTAGGATGAAATTGGGTCGGGTTGGCATCGAATTTCTTTAGAAGTTTCAAGAAAAGAGGAGGGAAAGGAAAGCATAACCCATTCCTAAGGTTTTGATGGAACACTATGGATTTGTCAATTAGCAGGGTGGTTGGAGACTCATCCTCTTCAAGAGGTGTCAATTTAACGTTATATGGTACACGCTACTGGGGGGGAGCCAAAATAAACTTTGTAACCTTTGGGACCATAACATATGGCTCTGTTAACACTCGTCATTGCTGTTTGCAGGAGCTTTTTGACTAGCAATTTCCTCCTTTAAGGAATCATCGAAGAAGTTTCCTCCAGTTCGGCGCCTCTGGATTAAGAAGGCCTCAATAAACCCATGCATTTCCTGGGTTTTAAATGCGATGAGACCTTCCCAGAGGATCCTTCCCTATGAAGTTTATCTGTCTTTGAGGTAAATTCAGCACCCTCAGGCTCGATGTTCCCGAGACAGTCCATTTTGATGATAGAATGGACTTCTCCTCATCAGAACGCTCAAGAGAGAGACCCCCCTCGCCAGGGCTTTTCCCTATATTGGAACCTAAATCTCTACATTACTTGTGAGGGTTGGGTGATCTGGAAACCATTGGAAGATAAAAAGAATAAGTGAGAGAACTTACTTGTAAGAGGATTTAAGAATTTAGAGGAAATGTTAAGGAAGGTAGAACTCTGAGAAATTCTGTTTCAAATACCTGCAAAATAGAAGCTGGAAGGGCAAAACTAGTAGTTTTAATAGGATAATGGGGGCTGGAGTTACCAAAAAGGTAATGATTACCTTGAAAAGGGAGAAAATATGAAAATGCATGAAAATGTGGGAGGAAATATAATTATTAACTCCCAAGCGTAAATGATTTCTCGCCTAGTGACTTTTCACACGCCACACACACGTCCTTGTAAATTAAGAAGAGAGGAATGTTTTTTTAAAAAAACTAAAGGTCTCCAATTATGTCAAAGTACTCGAAGTTGTTAGTCCTTCTAACTTCAAACATAGTGGCACTTCAAGTTTTCTCGGGGCTTTTGATAATGCTTCCACTTTCCTTTGGGCCTTGGCCCACTATGTAGGGAACTACGTTGGTCAACCTAATATCATTAACAATGCTTATAGTCAAGGTAGGTGGTTATCACGGAGAAAATTATGCTGAGAGTTAGTGTTTCGGTCACACACAATCACTACAAGGGTTTTAGCATATAAATACCAAGGGAAGTCATTTGTTATGATTCATTCATAATTCTTATTAGAGAGCCACTATTAGGCATCAAAGAGTTTTCCCCTGAGATCTCCTGGGGCTTGTTTCTTGTTGATTATGATCAAGGACTTTGAGACGGAGCTCGATTAGATTCCAGACGCAGCAAACATTGGGATGCGAAAGCTACGGAGTTTATGAAGAAATCACCCATATCAACATGAGGGGAGCTATACGTGGTTGTACTCTTTTTCCCTTACTATGGTTTTTATACCACCGGATTTTTTCTAGTAAGGAGCCAACATGAACACATAATTATTGTAATGCGCATTCCAATGAGGGATCGTTACGAATAATGAAATTCTCATTAGCAATAAGTTGGATTTGTGATAATTAACTATTTCACTATGTATTTACCCTAGGTGAACACTATGTATTCACCCACTAAATACTTCTATAAATACCCCTAAAACGATGAAGAAAAACACACCGCTTTCTCACATTTTCACTTTCATTACATCCTTATCTTTTTCTCTATTCTCTCCATATTATTTTCAATATCAATCTCTCATATCATTCACATATCTACCATTATAAAGTTTCTTACCAATTTTTTAATTATTGGTGCAAAGTTAGGCCCTGTCCAGTAGAGATTATATCAGCTAGTTTCATATCATACCATATACTTGCATATCATATCATCTACCATCATCTACCTCCATATCATATCATCTACCTCCATATCATATCCTCAACCAATATCTCACAACATCTACAATCATCTACCAACATCTACCATCATCTCCAAACTAATTTCAACTTCTTTTAACTTTTTTCAATTCTAATTACTATGAAAATTATTTTAAATATTAAAATTTTAATGATTTTTTGTTTTAAATGTTTATTTTCATTATTAATCTATTAAATATTTAATTTTGGTAAATATTATAGTAAATATCTATTTTATATTTATTTTAAATACTAATATTTTAGTAAATGTTTATTTTAAATATTTATTCTAAAAATTAATATTTTAGTAAATATTTATATTACATATTTATTTTAAATAATGATATTTTCGTCAATTTGTATACAAAATAACTATTTTAAATATAAATATTTTAAATATTTATATAAAATATTTATTTTAAATATTTATATCAAATATTATTTTTAAATATTTATAGCAAATATTTATTTTAAATATTTATATCAAATATTTATTTTAAATAATTATATCAAATGTTTGTTAAAAAAATTATTTAAAATTTTTATATTTAATTATAATATTTATTTATAATATTCATATATATTAAATATTTATTTTAAATATTAATATTTTAGTAAATATTTATTTCAAATATTTATATAAAAAATAAATTTTAAATATTAATATTGTAATGAAATTTTCTAAATATTTATTTTGAATATGAATATTTTAGTAAATGTATATTTTAAATATTTATCATAAATATTCATTTTGAATATTAATATTTTAGTAAACTCATATTTTAAATATTTATTTTAAAAATTAATATAATAAAAATTAATATTTTAGTAAATGTATTTGTAATATTATTATTTTAAACATTAATATTTTAGTAATTGTTCATTTTATATTTACTTTAAATATTAATATTTTAAAATTAAATTAAATCATTTGATTTTAGTTTACAAAACTTCATATTAATGGGTTTAGGGTTTAGTAATTATGTGTAATTTTCAAAAAATTCATTTTAGTATATTAAAATTTATTTGAATCTAGTATTTTAAAATATTTAAATAATGTTTAGTTCAATTCCATCCAATTTCAGATAAATTTAGTTCAGTCTATTATTACTAATTGAATTGAATTTAAATTTCTAAACGTGAACTTACATGAAAACTTCTAAATGACCTTATTTAGGTCCATTAAAATAATATATAGTTTAGTTAAGTTCAACACATATAAATAACATGAAATATACATCTCAAATATGAAATTCTCATTTCCCTAAATTACATAGCATAGTTCAAATACTGGTAACAAAAGTGAATCACACGGTTTCATCCACAATCAGTCATATTTCATCAACGGAACTTTGCTTTTCATCATCGCGTCATTGCGTCCACTATCGTTCCAAATTTGCAAAGCTATACCAATACGTACTTGTCGCATACCCCATTTGCGATCTTCATAAAAAATATGCGTAACTTCTTGGCCAATCTCATGGTCTAATATAGGTATTTCAACATTGTGCATTTTAATGAAGTTATGGAGCGTGAAATAAGGAACAATAATTGACATTTGGCTTTGCATTGACGGCATAGATTTCAACACGTGCCAAGTACTCTTCAACTCACTAAATGCCCACTCTTATTCTCAAGGATGGGTGACGTTTGTTGAAATGTTCAGATATGCCTGAAGGTAGTGCCCTCCTGAATTCTTGTAGGTGTCTTCTAGTTGTTACATTGCTAATTGGTGACAAATATCCAAGAGTGTTGGGATATCCAAAATCAACCAAATAATATTTTTCCTACATATATTCATTCATAAGAACAAACATGAGGCTTTATCATCATTAGTGACGCTAAATATTGTAAGTTTGAATTTTACTTGGAGGAGGATGAGGAAAAATATATTTTAGATTAGTAAGAGAATCCTTCCACACATATTATATTTATTTATATTCAGTTTAGTTCAGTATATTATATTTATTTAAATTTAGTTCATTTCAGTTTTTTTATAATTATTTAAATAAAGTTCAGTTCAGTATATTATATTTATTTATATTTAGCTAAGTTCATTTTATCCTATTTATTTGAATTCAGTATATTATATTTATTTATATTCATTTCAGTACATTATATTAATTTAAATTCATTTAAATTCAGTTCAGTGTATTATACTTATTTATATTCAGTTTAGTTCAATTTAATATATTTATTTAAATTTAGCTCAGTTCAGTTCAGTATATTGTATACATATTTATATTCAGTTCATCATATTTATTTAAATTCAATTGATTATATTATATTTATTGCAATTCAATTGATTATATTATATATATTTCAGTTTAGTTTAGTTCAGTTCAGTTCATTATATTTTTTATTCGGTTCAGTTTAGCATATTATATTTATTTTAATTCAGTTCAGTTTATTATATTTATTTAAATTTAGTTAAGCTCCAAACACCCCTTTAATCTACCACCATTTGCCATCATCTAGCACCATCTACAACCATATCATATCATCTGCCACCATATCATATCATAGCATCTGCTACCATATCATATCATATCATAGCATCTGCTACTATATCATATCATAGCATCTGCTACCATATCATATCATAGCATCTGCTACTATATCATATCATCTCCCTATCATCTCTAATGGTCAGGACCTTAGTGATTTCTACAACACTTTCTTTCTTTATTTCTTTTGGGTTTTTTTATCATATTATCAGCTTATTTTAAGGACATCACCTAGTCGTATTTTAGATAATTATTTTATAATTAATATTAATAATGACGTGATTTAACTTTTATGTTAATTTATTAAAATGAAAATTTATAATTTTTAGTAATATAAATATAGTTAGACCCAGACCCGGCCCGGACCCGTAGGGTCTGAAAATATTAGATCCATACCTAAACCCGGTGGGTTTAAAACGGGCCTGGGTCTAAAACGGGTCCTAAATGGGTTTAAATATTATAATTTTTTCTTAACTAAATAAAATTATATTACCTTAAAAACAAATAATTCTAGTTAAACATGCATGTGAATTAACTTTTCAAGATAAAATATGTACAATAAACATTATTTGTTGAATTAAAAATAAAAAATACAAAGAAAAAATGAAGGTAATTTAGAAATTAGAGTAAAATTATGTATATAGTTAGGGTTATATAGGTCTAAGGGTTGGGTTTGGGTTTTAATATTTTAGACCCGGACCCGATGGGTCTGAATTGTTTTTACCCATACCCGACCCAACGCGTTTAGACCCTATGGATCTGGGTCGGGTCCTAGACCTATGATCATCCCTAGTCCCCCTAGTCACAGCTTTTGTAAGATGGTACAACCTTTTATATAAAAGGAAGAAGAGTAAAGTGCTAAAATAACCATTACTTTATGCTATAAGTGCCAATATAACCATGCAATCTCAGAAAGCGCCAAAATAACCCTTGACTCCGCTGACTTTTTTAGTCAACCATTTGATGGCCAGATTTTGTTGAAAAGACCAATTTCCCTTGAATATAAAAAAGAAAAAAAAATATGAAAAACTAGAATTTCTTTCCCGTTTTCTTTCTTCCCAGTTTTCTTCCCAACCAGAAAGCTTTCCCGTTTTCCCCGCTTCCTTTCTCCCTGTTTCCTTCCTTTCTCCTTTCTCCCCACACTCCACGAACAATGCCAAATCGATGGATCATCGAGGGAAGAAGAATGGAGCAGCATGGGGTGTTCGACGTCGATGGGAGTGTGACGGAGGTTAGGGAAATCAGTGGCAGAGACGAGGGAAATTGGTGGTGGCGGAGGTGACCCGCCCCGACCCCGGGTCGTTAATACATTCGTAACAAGCACAATTTAATTAACCCGGGCTGAGGCATTAGTCCCATGGGATGGTCAAAGATAAGATTTATATTCTGCACCCGGTTCTCGTTACTAGGTTACCAAAGGGTAGTAAGCGGCAAGCCCTGGGTTTGTCCACAGAGGTGCTAGAGTTTAAGTAAAAGTCAAAACACAGCCTCGTGCAGGTCGTAATCCGCACGAGTGAAAGGAATAACTACTAATGTAAACATCCACACTTGGGGGGGGGTTAGTATTTTCAACTAACAACTACAAGCCTAAAATAAACAAACAAGTAAACTATTTATAGTAGGCACTTGGGACTAATTTAGCAACATGGTAGTTCTAATGCTTCAATTCTCGATTCATTCACATATAGTCATACATGAGATCTATCAGTCTGTTCACAACACGTGGTGTGGCCGATGACATACACTTTCCCATTCCTGTTGCGGTGGGTGTGCTTGCAACCCTCCATCGACACCGCCATCGTAATTAGGGGAGCTCAACAAGGTCCGACCATTGTTGTGGTTCTGTTTCTCCTCCGTACTATTACGTCCTGGGCTTCCACCACGAATGCACTAATTTCCAATAGCCCTCTATATGCAAGGCCTTAGGTTCATAGGCACCTTATTTGTGATACTAGAGATTCAACACAACACCTAGCTTGCTATTATCAACTATCTCTACCCATAACCTATAGGAAAATAGTTAAATAATCAGTTAATATTGGTACGATAGTATGCAGATTAGGGTTACTTCAAATCTACCGTGCACACACTCAGGCATAATCGTTCCCCTTTACCTATTCAAACATCCAGGTTTCTCTTCCTAAGGGGGCATCAATAAGTGCACCATACATGAACATAGCCCAAAGTGTGTGCTCATATGTGGTGCACATTCTAGAAAAATCACAATAATATCATAAACACAAAGATAGATGGAATTTAAGGAATCTCATAAAGCATCAAAAGCTACACATGTGCCAAATATGTCTCAAGCTTAAGATCTACTCTACAAAGGTTAGATCCATGGAAAATATTGGGTTAGATGCCATGGATCTACGAAAATAAGATGAAAATAAAAAAGAAAGTACAAAGATAAAAGAGAAGAAGAAGAAGAACTTTTCTCTTCCTTCTCTCTAAACCTAGAAAGATAAACTAATCTACATTATTCTAGCTTCTATTCTACCTAGGATTTTGTAGAATAATAAGGCTCTTATATATAGTAGCAGGAGATTGGGCCTAAAGATAGGCCCAAAATTGGCGAAACCCAGCAAAACCCTAGTCACCCGTTCCCTCTAGCTGCTGAACATTTCTTGAATAAACGGCTAAAATACGTTAATCATCTAGAGCTTAATTATATTGCATTGGATAGATCTCAGAAAGATGAAGATTTTGATATATGGTAGAGGGAAATTGGAAGAACATTGAGAGATTTATGGCCAAAATGGTTAGCCACCAAGGTTTCACAAACCGACACGGATGCCACAGTCCTTGAACATTCAAGCACGGGGCGCCACGGTCCGTGAACATTCAAGAATGTGCCATGGGATCTGGAGTGGTTTGTGAACATTCACAGCCGCAGGCTGTGGGATTTGGCGCGGTTTGTGAAGCAGGTCTCATGCAACGGTCTGTGAAGATTGTCACGGACCGCGAAGAGTTCACGGTTTTTGCTCAGAAGTTCTCACGGTC
Source organism: Rubia yunnanensis (assembly GCA_037428765.1). Classification (NCBI taxonomy): domain Eukaryota; kingdom Viridiplantae; phylum Streptophyta; class Magnoliopsida; order Gentianales; family Rubiaceae; genus Rubia; species Rubia yunnanensis. The sequence continues at coordinate 111,714,725 of CM075061.1, read as the reverse complement.
CATGAAGGTTTTCATAGACCACAAGCAGCCTGTGGTCTTCGCTCAAAATGTTTTGCACGGTCCGTGAATTTTTTCACGGACCGGCTCCATACTTAGTCAAATATTCAGTTTTTCATCTCCAAGCTCCACGGTCCGGGGTCTTTGTCATGGCCAGCTGCTATTGCCTTGTGAAGGTCTCACGCAGGTATTCTTTAATCCTCTTGTGTCCCACGTGTAGTACAGGCCGTGTGCTTTGTCACGGGTCGCTTGTGCTTTACCATTTGCGGTCCGTGAAGTGCCGCTGGTGCGTCGTCGGCTAAACTCCATTTGCTTGCTACGGGTGAACCGTTAGTCTGAATTGGGAGTTCTAGTAGTTAATTTTGTAGTACTCGAGAAGAAGAATCCAATGACATCAATCTTGAAGGCTAATTATTCCTTAATTGTTATCGGACTAAGGCAACACTCCTCTGACCACGATTCACCATTTTCTCCTTTAGCCGTCTTGAACTCCAAATCTGCCTATCTTTGGCTTCAATCTCCTTCTACCATGCATTGATATCCATGGCCTTCATCTTCTACCACTCTAATGTGAATGACCTTCGCCTCTTCTACCATCCTTGCGAACGACCTTCAATCTTCTGCCGCCTTTGCGAACAGTCTTCACATAGAATGTAACCAAAAAGTATCCACGGGTGACCTACTAAAGATGATCAAAATGAAGACCAAGGAGCCCATGGATACAAGATGTCCATTAGTACCAATTAAGTCTACAAAACGTGGGATTGAGACAAGAAAATCAAACATGGTTATCTAAACCCCTTGTCACGTAAACTCAACTAATAATAGAAATCCACCAACTAAAACTAACTAAAAACTATGTCAAATACAATGGTTAATGCACATAAAATGAAGCAGATTAGGAGGTGATCTATGTTAGGGTTGGTGGCGGAGGTTAGGGGAATCATTGGCGGATGCGAGGGGAATCGTTGGTGGTGGAGGCAATTTGTGCTAGGGTTGGTAGAGGAGGTTAGGGGAATTGGTGGTGGAGAGGAGGGGGGTTGAGGTACAACAGCGGGGTTGTGGCTAGGGTTGCAGGCGGAGGTTAAGGGAATTGGTAGTGGCGATGGAAATTTGTGGTAGGGTTGGTGGCAGAGGTTAGGGAAATTTGTGGTGGAAGTGAAGGGGAGGGGAATCAGTGGAGGGAGGCGTGGGAAGGTGGTGGCTAGGGTTGCAGGCAGCGGCAGAGGAGAAAAGATACCGACGGAGAAAAGAGATTGGGAGGGGTGGCAGTGAGAGGGGTGGTGAAGTTTCTGGCGGCGGCTGTGGCAGTTTTCGACGACGGTGTCGACAGTTTCTGGCATCGATGGCAGTTTCCGGTAGTAGAGCAACTGCGGTCCTGACGGAGCATCAGCAGTGAAAAAGAGAAAGATGAAGGGTATTTTAGATATCAATTTTTTAGCTTTTTAGTTAAAGAGTATTTTTGTCATTTAATTTCTTGTTATTGCCGAAATTTCATGGGTCAATGCCGAAATTAGGCAGTTTGGTTATATCGGCACAAAGTATTTAAAAGTTAGGGTTAGATTGACACATACAATAATTAGTTAGGGTTAAATTGGTACTTTCTTAGATTGCAGGGTTATATTCACATTTTTAGCTTAAAGTTAGGGTTATAAATGTATTTATCCCAAGGAAGAATTAGTGGAGAAATTTGTATTGAGAGGATACAATCTAGTATTTATGGAAAAAAAGAAAGTCATAATTAAAAAATATCATCCACAAATAGTAAGTGCGTCAATATTAGAAGACTGAAGGAGTATGAAACTTCCAAGCCCTTTTCATTTGGCTTCTTTGTGAACTACGATAAGCCTAGGGCAACACTAGAGACCTGGATTCAAGAAATCAGATCCATTGGTGATGAGAAAATATTTGTTTCCTTAAGCATGGGAATTTGGCGGAATGTCACGTTTAAGGAAATTTAGTTTAATGTCAAAATGTAAATATAGGTGTTATATTCAAGATTCATCAAGTCTGCTTCCCCCTCCCAAATCTATTATACCTCTCCATAGTAAACCAAATTTTTAATAGATTGAAAAGATCCCCTTTCTTTTATCTTTCATTTCAAAACTCCAAAATATTATTGATAATGGCATGCAAATGATACATCTTTATCTGCTAACCGGAGGTCTTGGATTGAGATCAGCTGAACTTTGTACTCCTCCCTTCCTAGGGGAACCTGCAGAGAGAGAAATCTCTTCTCTAAAGTTCCCTGGCCCACCCTGTTAGTCAGCCCACATGCAGGATCTTAGGCCAAAAAAACTCTATTAACTGAAAATTTAGGGGGTAACTTCCCCCCCTCCATCCTCCCTTTTCATTAATTAGCCCTTCTCGTCGAATTATTGAGCTGGGAAGGTGCCAAAACACATCTGTTGTGTACTGATGCAGTGAAAAAATATTATTAAAAAAAATGAGTCCATTCCCTATAGATACATTCATTTCTGCTGCCACAAACGAATTTAAAATGAAGAACAAAATTGTGTATAGCTCCCAGCTCCTGCCAAAACCCCAAAGGTTTGGGTTTTTTTGGGAACCCTCAGGTGGGATAATATAAGTCATCGAGTCGTCCGGAGCCCTTGTAGGTGCTGGTTGCTCTCAATATTTGTGCTTCTTCCCATTATCATATGGTTTATTTTTGGGTCGATGTGGATAAAAAATCTGACAAACAAAGAGAGGCAGCATTTGGGAGAGTTTCTCTCAGAGCCCCACAAAAATGGGAAGATCGAGCATTCAAAAATAATTGAGGCAACATTTATGTTTGATTTCAGTATACGTATGGGTCAGCACAATATGGTCACTGGCTCGAGCTCAAATGGTAGTCAGAGGCCCACTGAACATGTTTCATCGGATGACAGCGTATCCTCTGCAGAATAAGAAAAGCATCGACTTGGATGTTTTGATATCTTTGCCTGCAATTCAAAGCAGAACCATAATGGGTACTTCCAAAGCATTAAACATAGGGAAGAGCAGCATTCAACGAGCAATCGCAGCCAAGGTTATAAAAAGTCATACAAATAACATTAAACCAGTTCTCACCGAACACAACAAGTTATCTCGTATAACATTCATTTTATCAAAGCTAGATTCAACACTTAGATTCAGATGAATGGACCATGTTATTCACATAGATGAAAAATGGTTCTATTTAAGTCAACTCACAATGAGGTACCTGCTAGCCCCGGATGAACCAGCCCTACTGCACTTGTAAACACAAGTCTCACATCATTAAATTTATGTTTATATGTGCAGTAAGTAGGCCTATTTGGGGGGGGGGAAAGATGGGAAATTACTTTTTGATGGGAAACTAGGCCTTTTCCCATTGGTGCAAGATTGGGTTTCAATCAATAACAATAAAAATAGGCCAGCGGGGACAGTGGAAAAGGTGCCAGTACCAAAGATCACAAGAGATGTGACAAGAGCCAAAATCATCCAAGAAGTAATCCTAACAATCAAAGCTAGGTGGCCAGCACATATATTAGGGAAGTTCATCCACATTCAACAAGACAATGCAAGGCCACATATATTCAATCATAATCCAGATTTTAGGGTAGTAGTAGAATCAAATGGCTTCTTTATTAACCTAGTTAGTCAACCAGCAAATTCACTCAATTATAACATATTTAACTTAGGTTTTTTCAATTCTATTCAAAGCTTACAGTAAGAACATGCATCAACAAATGTGGTGAAACTAATGGCAGTAGTGCTAATAGCATATGATAGGGAAGATGCAACCACTTTGAACAAAGTATTCATCACACATCAGCAAGCAATCATAGAGATATTGAAAGCACATGGGTCAAATAGGTACAAGATGCCCCACATGAACAAGGGCAGGCACATAAGAAATGGGACTCTACCAGGGTTACTACATGTAAATGAAGATGTGGTGAGGGGAAGCATTGAGCATCTAATCAACAAGAGGACACTAGATGAAACCATCATACCATTGATACATGCCCTAAGTTATCAACCGTGAATGCACAAATGTAAAACATTTTGGGGGTTGGTTAGTTGGATGATTTTTTCAGCCAGGAACATCCCACTTTTGGTGTGAATGGGATGTTTAAAGACCAGTCCCGCATAAATGCACATTTTTCTAATGTCATTTACCTTCTTTTTAAAAAAAATCCAGTCTCTTGTTTTTTATTGTGTGTGTTTCATTTAACACATAAATGCATCACAGAACACAAGTGCATTACTACACCAGAACCAGAACAGAAAGACTTCAAAGAATTGGCATCACAAAGGGAAGATGCAAAGACGAGTTAATATACACCCACAATATGCGAACAATTACAGCAGTATGCTAACATAACATAACCCACACCCACATCATCTTGAGAAAAAAAAAATCAGACCACCATGTCCAGGACCAGCACAAGGTCAGCCTCTTTAACATGTTCACATAGAAAGCATCACAAAGTAGAAGATGCTAGCATAACATAACCCATAGCCACAACATGAACAAAAAAAAATCAGACCACCATGTGTGATGAGACTTCAAATGCATGTATTTTTCAAAGCATTTAACATCTCTTTTGTCAAATTTTTGTTGTAAGATTGCTAGATTTATGTAGGTTTACATGATAAGGGGTTTAGATAGTTATTTTCGATTTTTATATCTAAATCCTTCATTTTGTAACCTATGTTTAGTCTAATGGATTTTGGTCCTTACGAGTATCAAGATTCCTTTTTGTAAGCTTAATTTTTAGATTTCTCATGAGCACTTAGGAGTGGTTTAGTAAAGGCCATTCGAAAGGATGGTAGAAGATGGAAGGCCACTCAAAAAGTACTAGAAGATAAAGTGAAGAAATGAGAGCAAAGCAAAGGGTGAAAAATGATCCATGTTTTGAAGCAGATTTATGAGACTTTTTCGAGAAGAGTCAGCCTCCAAGGGTGGTACCATTGGATTTCTCTTCTCGAGTACTATAAAATTGACTACAAGAACTCCTAAAATGGATCAACGGTTCACCCAATACGGGAATGTACCAAATCCCCTTCCTTGTTCTCTACCATAGTCACCCCACCCTTTTGGGCACCAGTTGGGTGGGACTCACCCAAGTACTATCAGAGATAGGATATATCATCCACACCTTAAGTAGCTTAAGGACTTCACCTTTAAGTATTTCCATCATCAGTGAGTTTAACTGCCTTTCAGGTTGGCTTGCACCCCCCCTCCAATAGTATACGGTGCATACAGGTCGAGGGACTTGTGCGCTTAATGGAAGCTAAAGTCCAACCTATGGTTCCCTTGAATTTCATAAGAACCTCAATCAACCAACCCTCTTGGTCACTAGTTAGCCTATTAGAAATAATCACCGGTAGTGTCTCTCCCTCGCCTAAGAAAACACACTTAAAATTGTTAGGTAAAGGATTAAGTTGGACTACAAGTGGTTCCTCTATTGAAGGCTTGGTCTCAGGAATCACTAGTTCGTGTAGATTCTTGGGTAGGGCCTCTATGTGCATCTTTAGTTGGGGATCAACCTTCCCCACACTCTCCACTAAGCTAGCACTTAGAGGACTAAAGCATGCATCATTCAAAGGATCATTTTCTAAAGATACCTTCATGGCAACATAAAAATTCACTTGCACAATATCATCAAGAACATCATTCACAAATAGAGAGGATTCATCAGCTAGGAAATTTATGCTCTTATACTTGTGAAACTCCACAATGTGTTTACCCCACTCTAAGCTTAATTTCCAGTATGCACATCAAGTGGTGGAACGATTAGCCATATGGACTACCACCCGGTGGCATGCATTTTCCTTAAGTTTAATGATCTATACAGAGAGTAAGGTATAACATTAATGGAGGCCCCTAAATTTTCCATAGCATCCTTAATAAATGTTCCTTGAATTGAGAAAGGAATAGTGAACATGCTAGGATCCTTGCATCTAGGGGGAGGTTGAATTTCATGATAGAAAGGGGGTGACTACTAGTTTGATCTACCAATCTATGCCTAAATTCATGTCTTGGAGCACATAATTCTTTCAACAAATTTTCACATTTAGGCATAAGATCAAAAGTGTCAAAAGTAGAAGGACTAACCTCATGGTTGCCGAGGATCTCGAATGGCTCATTGTTGTGCTCAACTCCTCGTCTTTTTCTTAACCCATCCATAGAAGAGGTAGTGGAGCTTTCTCATCCATTATCTTTTGTCTTCCCACTATTTGGCTCACCTTCTCTATCAACTCACTTACCTGCCCCCCAACTCTCTCAACACTTAAAGATAGTTAAATCCCAAAATCCTTAATGCAACTATATACTTGGGTTTGGACGGATTCACTAGTCCTATCAAAATTGGTTAAAGCCCCAAGTATTTCCTCATATGCGTATTTGGGAACTAAATCTAAGTATTGGTCCCATGAATTGGGGGTGTATCTTAAAACTGACTCGGGTGAGACATGGTATGTGTACCATTCTCGTTCCCGTTGGTCTTGTAACACAGCAAGTTCCATTTCTCTCCCATAATCAATCGACCAAGAACAAGACTATGTAGGATGACCGTAGTGACATAACCTACAAAGTTTTTCTCGTTGAGTACTATCTCCCCACATTTCTATCTTCTCCCAAATAGACAAATAAGAAAACAGTTTTTTTTGGAGTCGTAGTGCAAGGGTCCTCGGTTTACACCAAGAACCCGAGCAATACCTACTCTAAAAAATAACAAATATATACAAGAAAAACACTAGCTACTCTACCAATAAGCTATGCAAGTTAACAATTAAATATTTAAATAGCATCTCTGGCAGCAGCACAAAAATTTGATTTGCACTCTGCGGGGTTGTTATAGGTATCAATTAGCCTATGAAATGCTAGGAATCAAAGATAAAATATTTGTTTGTTTCTCCCGTTCTTACTACTAAAATACCTGAGGGGTAGATAGTGGAAATATCGGGGTCGTCCACAGAGATGCTAGGAACTTAAAGGTTAACTATACAAAACCACAATCGGGTCATCAATCCGATCACATGTCAGGAATAGCTAATGTTACAAAATAGGTTTTAGGGTAGAGGTTTTCAAGAAAACTATAAGCAAGCAAGAATAAGAGAGTAAAACTATATATCGCTAGCATTTAGGGAATATTTGTGTAACAAGACCAGTAGTATAGTTTGATCCTAGATTCAATCACATTCAAGGCATACAAACCTATCCTAATGCTTGTGCCACATAGTGTGGTCGATAGTCAACACTACCTCATATCAGTCACATTAGGGTGTGCATGTATTCTTCTATCAACACTGCCTCCATAATTAGGAAAGTGCAATAACGGCCCTACCGTTGTACATGTCTGATTCTTCCCTGTACAACTACGTCTCGGGCACTCCACTACGAACGCTTCTCCCTAAGCCTAAAGAGGAAAAAGTATAAGCACCTTATCATTGACTCTAAGGTTGTAACGATATAGGTCGAATTACGCTAACCCTAGTTGCTACTAAACTATCTCTATCCATAACCTTTTGGGTTTCGGTCCAGCTAAACTAGTGTATGGTCATCAAAATGTTGACTCAACGAACCACATGCATACACCCATACGGTCCCGAACTATCGCCTCCCATTACATCTAGATTTCACTCCCCAGGGGATATCAATAAATGTTCCAACATGGTGTAACAATTATGCAATTAACAAGAATGTAAATCACAAGTCAACATAGTGTTCATAAGAACAAAGGATATGGAGAGCTTAGAAACTCACAACATAACTACCAATTCATGAACACAAATATAGATACCCAAGCTAATTCACTACTCCTTAAACATTGAACCCAAATATTTCATTGGATTCAATGCCCTTGGGGAAAAACAAGGAGAAATAAATTGGAGAGAACGGTTATCCCCTTTCTCTCTCTACCTATTCTTAGGATAAACTGGGAGAATGAAAATTAAAACTATCCAAACTTAAACCCTATTAGACATAGACTCATATATATAGTAGTAGGGAATTGGGCTTTGAAAAAGGCCTAAAAAGAGCAAGGAAGCCCTAGCATTCGTCATTGGCACGAGCCATGCTATAGCACACGACCCATGCTGGCTTAACTTGGCACGGGCCACCGTCTGGGCGCTTGTCTCGGCCATCCTTAGTGTGCGGATGCATTATGGCATGCCCTATTCCCATACTTAACATCACGGGGCATTTTTAATGGCACAGGCCATGTAGAACAAGGTGACCGAGATAAGGTCTTCTGGTACCATCGTCTTGGATGGCATCACCCGTGTAGATTCACATGGCCATGCCAATTCTTCAAGTGTTGGACTTTGACTCCCTTCATCTTCTTTACTTGATTCCATCTACTACCATGTTTTGACTTGTAGCCTTCAGTCTTACCATCCTTGCGAATGACCTTCTACTATCTACTACCACCATTGCAGATGGTCTTCTACAAAACTATACCAAAGTGCTCACGAGTAACCTACTAACAAGCTCATAAAGAACATCTAGGTGCTCGTGATGACATAGTGTCCATTAGATCCAATTAAGTCTACAAAACTAGGGATCTAGATAAGAAAACCAACAACGGTCATCTAAACCCTTTGTAATGTAAACCTAACTAAAACTAGCAATTAACCAACCAAAATATAATAATAAATGTGTCAAATGCATTAGTTAACACATGCTTTTAGGGGCAGATCACCACCTCCAGTCACTTCTTCGATGTGTCACTCCTTTTGAGGCTGATTATTCAATCATGTAAGTTCATAAAGGAATATGTGGAAATCATCAGGGGTCTGGGTCTGTTGCAAGAAGGTTTATTTGAACAGGGTATCACTAGCCTTTGATGTTAGATGATGCTAATAGGTATATCCAAGCATGCCATCAATGTCAGAAGCACACACCCATTACCCACGTTCCTCAGGAAAAGATGATGAACATACATAGTTCATGGCCATTTGATAAATAGGGGATTGATCTTATGGGACCGTTCCCAGAAGCACCACATCAATTAAGATATCTTATCGTGGCCATCGACTATTTCACGAAGTGGGTGGAGGCAGAGCCGTTGACAAACATGAAGGGGAAATATGTGATTTTTTTGTTGGAAGAACATTATTTGTCGTTTTGGTATACCAAAGACCATAATAATTGATAATGAGACGCATTTTTGCCCATGATCCATTCAAAAAAATGATGCGAGTATACACTACAAGAAACAAAACCTTTTACCTTGGTTCTACAGGTTTTTTACAGCGTTTTAATCCCAAAAAATCCAAGGTAAATACTGGAATAGTAAAAAGTGCATTTTTTTTACCTTGGTTCACAACTTGAAGTGAAAAGTATTTTTTACCTAGAGTTTTCAGAAAATAACCAAGGTAAAAGTGAAACTGAGTGAAGGGGGTGCAATGTCGCACAAAATTTATGAAACCACAGTAAAATAATTTGGAACGACAGTCTGTGCGAATTCACATAAAACTGCAGTAAAAAAATATTGGAGCGACACTGGTGCGGCGTCGCACATTGCAATTCTGGAATTTTAAAAAAACTATTGAAAGTTGAATCGATGTCGATTCTGCTTTCGGTAGTTCACAACCGATAATTAGATGTTAGTGGCAAAATATATAGAACCGAGTTGAGATTTACTATGCAAAACATAGGGCTTTCTTATACAGAACCGAGAGATTTCTACAAAGAAAAACACAGAGATTTCTACAAAGCAAAACAAAAAACAGAGAGCTTTCCTATACAAAAAATATTCTACAAACATATTATTTCATAGCAGTGGAGCAAGGCGGAGCAAGGGCTGAGCAAGGTATTCCAGGGGCAGAGCAGCAGCTAAGCAAGACGGAGCAGTGGCGGAGGTGGTGTCGAATGCGGTGATGTCGGTTGGCAGCAGTGGCATCGGGGTGTAGTGGTGGTGTCAATTTTTGCATCAGTTGCGTCGATTTTGTAGCGGTGGTGTCACTGAAATTGAAGGAGGAGAAGATGTAGGCGGTAGAGGCTGTGGACTGTAAGGAGGAGGCGGTTGACTCTGAGAAGAAGGAAAGCAGGAGGTTAAGTCTGATTAGGGTTTGGATAATTTATAGGGGTAGGGTTTGGGTATTTATATGGCTGAGTTGTATATGGGCTGAAATAAGGCCCTGAAGTTTGTATTTACAAAGTCTTCAAAAATTTAATTTTGTATCAACATTTTATTCTAAAAGTTCAAATTTTTGAAAAACTATGTCAATAAAATAAATTTTATAAAAAATTATTATAATTATATTTATATGAAATATTTAATTAGTTTTTATACATGGAAAGTCAAGTAAAAGTCGACCGTTCATTAGTTAAGGTCATACATTTTCTTTTGTGTTTATATATGGAAATTTTATTAAGGGTTCATCGATGATTAGTAAAGTTATAACCATTTCATTAGTGTTTATGATGGAATGTCAAGTAAGGGTTGGCCGTTGATCAGTTAAGTTATAACCATTTCATTAGTGTTTATGTATGGAATGTCAAGTAAGGGTTGACAGTTGATTAGTTAAGTTCTAACCATTTCATTAGTGTTTATGTATGGAAAGTCAAGTACGGGTTGATCGTTAATTCCTCAAGGTCAAACCTTTTCATAAGTGTTTATGTATGGAAAGTCAAGTAAGGCTTAACCGTTGATTAGTTAAGTTATAACCATTTGATTAATGTTTATGTATGGAATGTCAAATAAGGGTTGATCATTGATTTCTCGAGGTTAACCCTTCATTAGTGTTTATTTTTCACCGAATAAACTTTATTTTTCACCGAATATGATCAAAGGTTTTACCGTTGGTTAGCTAAAGTCAATCAATTTCATTAGTGTTTATATATAGAAAGTCAAGTAAGGTTTGACCATTGATTAGTTAAAGTCAATCCATTTCACTAGTGTTTATATATAGAAAATCAAGTAAGGATTAACCATTCATTAGTTAGAGTCAAATCTAACCGGAAATAGAGAAAGTGAGGAAACCACGAATCAACGGTTAGAACAACGGTTACATTTTACATCTTTTCCGGAGAACAACAACGTCCCCGTCCGCCGCATGGCGGCGTTGCCGTCCCCTGGTGGTGGTAATCTCCAACCACCACTGCAAACACCCCCCAATCCCAATCGATCATACAGAGAAGCTCTTAAACCCCACCAACAACAACCATCAAAGTCGAGGAATCTCATCCTCAACCCGATTACTGAATACAAAGGTGAAATAGTGGTGCTCCTTGATGATTCTGACATAGACATCTTATCTGAGCCGTGGAGCAAGCACCTGGTCGGAAAGTTTCAAGGAGGACGACCGGCGCTGAACTTCATCAGGCACCAGTTCAAGCGCATCGGCTTCATCGGAGAAGCCACAATCACAGCTCTGGACAGAAATCACATCTTCATCAAATTCGAGCATGATGAGGATATACAGAGATGCTGGATCAAAGGAAACTGGAACATAGGAGGTTCGACAATGAAGGTACTTAAATGGATGAAATCATTTGATGTGAATGAAGAACCTCCTTTTGTTCCTATCTGGTTAACTGTAGAATCCCCCCCTGCCTACTGTTTGGATTATAATTACATCCCTTTGATAGCAAGTAGGCTAGGAAACTTGATCTTTGCTGATTCTCCTACATTGAACCATACTAGACCATCAACAATTCGGATTTGTGTAGAAATGGATTTCACAGGACATTTTCCTGATAGAATCAGGTTGGGTTCAAAAACTGAGAATAAATGGTACACTTTGTCTTATGAGAATCATCCCTCTTATTGTACCAAATGCTCCAAAATAGGACACAAATATGGTGACTGTGACAAGCCTAAAGCCCCTAAACCATCAGCTCAGTTCCATCCAAGACAGGCATCAGCTCAACCATTAGCTCCTGCTCAGAAACAAGCATCTTCCAGTGGTAACCTTCAACCACAAAATGCCAAAGCGGTTCCCAAATCCTATACTCAGGCACCTAAGACCACTCAGAATTACTCAAAAAATGGTGAAGGTCCATCAGCCACTCCAACTCCTGTCTTTCTCACTGAAAAATAGCTTGGCAAACTGCCAATGAATCAGGCTGAAGCTGACAGTTCTCAAGAAGTTCAAGAAGCGATAGAAGTAATTGAAGTGGTGGACTCTCTTCAGGAAGATCAGCATAATGTCACATATGGCAAGAAGATCCCAGATCTGGTCACTCCTCACAATATCCCAACATCAATGCAGTGGATGCCAGTGAAAAACAAGACCAGCAAAAATCATTCTAACTGGCAATCTACTGATGATCTTATGCACTCATTCTCACAGACTAAGATTCCTGAACCCTTTGACTTTAATAGAACCATTGTTTCTCAATAGTTCAAAGATTTCCAATTGACTTTGTCCTCTAAATTCTTAAAACTTCAGGAAACGCAAGTTTTGCAAGAAATACAAGAAGAGCAGGAAATACAAGAAGCTCAGGAGGTTTCCACTGATGACTTTCAGAAAGTTTCAGAGGCTTCTGTGCAGCAACAAGAATCAGAAGCTCATGTGCCTCAGCAAGACTCAGATAAGCAAGGAGATCCTGCTCCCAATTCCCAACAGAACCAGAAAATATTAGAGGGAGAGGAGGGTAACTCAGACAATCCTGATCTCATATCTCATGATACCTCATCAGGTACACCTCCAACTTCTACTGCTCCAATTTCCGCTGATCAGTTGACATCACAGGCTCTTAGTCATGACCCTGGGAATTTAGCATCATTGCATGACAATATTAGGACTTTCTTTCAAGAACCTAATATTATATCAACCTCAAAATCTTCTCGTGCTAAGACCAGTTCCCAAGTTAAAAATGAATATAAAACTCTTAACATGGAATGCTAGGGGAATACAAAAATCATTATTGAGACTTAAAACAATTGTCAAAATTCATAAAATCTCAATATTGGTTATTGTAGAAACCAAACAGCAAATTGGGAAACTGGATCACTTTAAAAATGAGCTAGGTTTTCATTTTGCATTCTCTTATTTTGATTCTAGGACCTGGATAATGTTGAAAGATGTTTTTACTGCCTCTATGATCCAAGTCCATGAACAATTTTCCTTGCTATCTGTCTCAAATGCTATCCATAATATTGATTTTTATCTGTATGCTATTTATGGATTCCATGATAGATCAGAGAGGTCTAAAATGTTCAATGATATTGAAAATAGTTTAAAAAGGACCTCTCTTCCCTGTCTACTTACTGGGGATTTTAATGTCATCAGGTTTATCAGTGAATATAGAGGTAAGTCATCACCTGATATAAACAGCATAAATTATTTTGATGCATTTATTAACTCTAATAACCTAAATGACATTACAACAGTAGGTAATCTCTTTACTTGGACAAATGGTAGGAAATTGGAGCATAAGGTAGCAAAACGTTTAGATAGAACTATTGCTAATACTGCCTGGTTTCAAAAATATCCCAACTCCTCCATTCAGATTTTAGGCAGGCTTCCATCTGACCATTCTCCATTAGTTTTAGATGCCCAAAGTTCTAAGCAATCCTATGTAAAAGCTTTTAGATTTCAAAATATGTGGACACTTGACCCACAGTTTTTATCTAAGGTTGAAAATAACTGGAAAATCCCCATAGGGCCTCAGGGTATGGTTGGATTCTCACTTAAACTGAGTAGATTAAAGGGGCATCTTAGGACCTGGAATAAACTACATTTTGGCAATATTTTTGATAAAATAAAAATCATGGAATCAGATATAATGGAATTGGAAAGGAAATATAACATATCTGCTGATCCATCTAATTTACTATTATTATCAAAAAATAATGCTGAATTGACAAAAGTTTTGCACCAGGAGCAGTCTTTTTGGAAACAAAAAGCTAGGAATAATTGGCTAGAAAATGGTGACAAAAATACTAAATTTTTCCATCAGTCAGTTAGGGATAAATATGCTAGACTTAGGATAAATAAAATCAATTTAGGTAACAATCAGTGGTGTAGTGATCAGGATAGTATTGGTGAGGCTGCAGTTTCCTTCTACAAACTCCTCCTATCTGATGAGAACAATGATCCCTCTGGTCAAGATCTCCTCCATTCTCTAAGATATATCCCATCTCCTATTACAGAGGAGGATAATATTTCATTACTCAAACTGGTGGAAATGGATGAGTTAAAGAAGGTTGTTTTTTATTTAAGTGAAAATAGAGCCCCTGGTCCAGATGGATTTAATGGTAGATTTTATAGGTTTCGCTGGGACATTATAAACCATGATTTACTGACTGATGTGAGAGAATTTCAGTGTGGTGTTCCAGTGCCAAAATTTTTTTCTAGCACTCTGATAACTTTGATTCCCAAAGTTCAGACCCCCTACATCCTTCTCTGAATATAGGCCCATCAGCCTCTCTAACTTCTCTAACAAAATCTTATCTAAGATTCTGAGTGAGAGGTTAAAGTTGTTAAGCCATAAATGTATTTCAGAGGAGCAATCTGCATTCATAGAGGGTAGAGAAATTTATGATAATATACTGATTATGCAGGAGCTGGTTAGGCTGTTAGATAAGCAGGGACAGAGTCTAAATGCTATTTTTAAACTTGATATGTCTAAAGCATTTGATAGAGTGTCATGGCCTATGCTAAATTCCCTGCTTTTGAGATATGGTTTTCATGGACACATAGTCTCTCTGATACTCAGTAACATTCAAGCTGCCTGGTTCTCAGTGTTAATTAATGGGGTTCCATATGGATTTTTTAAGGCTTCTAGAGGTCTCAAACAAGGAGATCCTCTGTCCCCTACTTTGTTTAATTTTATCACTGAGCTTTTAAATAGGGGCCTAAAGTGCATGTTTCAGTTAGGATTTATTGATAGATTTGCAGTCCCACTGGGTTCAATGGAGATCTCTCATTTGTCTTATGCGGATGACACTGTCATCTTCATTAAGGCAACTAAGAAATCTCTAAAAAACCTAGTTTTATTTCTAAAACATTATCAAAAAGCTTCTGGACAGTTGGTGAATTTCACAAAGAGTGCTTTTTATGTAGGAAATAAAACTAGTCTTTAAGAACTGGGATGATCAGAAACATAACACTCATGTCAGAAGGTTTTTTTCCATTCACTTATTTAGGGGTACCTATTTATAAAGGTAGGAAGTTAAATGTATATTTTCAGCCTCTTATTGAAAATCTGAATGGAAAGATTCTGAAATGGAACAATAGGTGGTTGAATATGGCTGGTAGAATAATTCTGGTGAAACATGTTCTTGCTTCCATCCCACAACATGTTTGGTGTGTCATGTCCCCAACCAAACATAGATTGAAATGATGGAAAAAATGTGCAGCAATTTTATTTGGGGGAAATCAGACCAAGGGGAAAAGAGACACTGGAAAACATGGATTGATCTGTGCTATCCTAAGTCTCAGAATGGCTTTGGATTCAGATGCTTCCAGACAGTAATTGATAGCTTCTCACTCAAGCTTTATTGGAAATTACAGATCGGATCCACCTTATGGTCTAGATTCATCTGGTCATTACCCCCTCTGCTAGATCATCAGACTCATGGAAAAGAGTCAAAGCTATAACTCATATAGCTGAGACCTTTGCTAAAGTACAGGTTGGAAGAGGAACTTCAAATTTTTGGAACAGTGACTGGAGGGGCTCAGGATTTCTCTCAGATCATTGGGAAGCAAATTCTGAATTCCCTTTCCCAGACCTTACAATAGCTCAGTTCCAGGAAAACAAAAATCTTTTTCTACCCCAGCTCTCGGATGGTTTTAACTTGGACTTGATAAACTCCTTGTCTTCACCCTTTTCACTATTTGACAGGGATGATCATATGATTTGGACACCATCTTCTACAGGTCATTTCACGGTATCATCAGCTTTCAAAACCATTTCCAGCAAAAGGTCAGATATTAGGTCAATGAAACAGATTTGGAATCCTTTGGTTCCTCCTAAAATATCTGTGTTTGTCTGGAAAATGGTTAACTACTTTTTACCTTTCGATGAAAAACTAAGGAAGATGGGTATTCAAGTTGTTTCTAAGTGCATCTGCTGTCAAAATGAAGACTCACTCACTCACTTTTTCTTACACTGTCATCTAGCCTCTAAGCTTTGGAAATGGTTGTTCAATATTCTGGAAATTCCATACAAACAGTTTGGGCATATTTTTCATGCATTGTCATGGTTCTGGTCGATCTCACATTTCTCAAAATAAAAAAATAGTGCATGTTATATTTTGCCAAATTTATTGATCTGGTTCCTTTGGAAGGATAGATGCAGCTTCCTGTATGATTCTAAAAAATATTATGGAAAAGTCAATTATCATACAGATTCAGAAAATGGCAGTATCTATTTTCTCATTGCAACCTATCATTCAGTACCCTGACTGTAATCATTTGATAGCCATAGGAATGTTTACAAGTTTCAAAACTCCAAAACCTCGGATGATCAAGTCTTACAAATGGAATCCCCCAGATCTTGGTTATAAATTAAACTCTGATGCACATTGTCCTCAGCTAAACTATGCTGCAGGAGGTACTGTTATCATAAACAATTCAGGCATGATTCTTTTTATGGGAATGGAAAAAATGGACTCCATATCTGATCCCCTCACTGCAGAATTAATGGCTTCCTTTACAGGGATCCAAATATGTTGTGCACTTAACTTGTTCCCCTTGACTGTAGAAATGGACTCTTTGCAGGGTGTGCAGCTCTTAAATGGTGCTAAACATGTGCCTTGGAATATTCAGAGACTCATTTGGCAGATAAAAGAACTCACAGCAGATAAACACATCTCCTTTGTTCATGCCTACAGGGAGCAAAATCAGGTGGCTCATCAGTTAGCTTCTTTAGCTAGGAGTTTATTGCAACAAGATGAAAACAGGGGTCAGATCTCTGCACAGGAGGCTCCTCTTCAATTAAAACAAGCAATAGCTGGGGATGCTCTGAATCTTCCCACAATCAGAATCCATTAGCCTCCTTGATCAGTAATCTTTCTGAGCAGCACCCGCACGGATTGCTTTCTATTGGTGCTCAATCCTTCATCACTTTTGATCATTATAGAGGACTATTACATCTCACCATTATTTTGTTAATATGGTTAGTGGTATTTGAGTTCCTGTTTAAGGCTGATATAGATCGGATGCTAATTTGAGTTTCGTATCTACGATTCGCTAAACTGCGTTTGGTTCTTATATTGCCTTGAAACGGGAACCGACATCCTAACTACTAATTTGCGATTGGAGCCGTGTGGCATCCAACACTATCGCTTTTGGAAGCAAGTTATTTTGCTTCGTCATTTTGTAACGAACTGAGCTTAAACTCCTCTTTCTTTTTCAATTTTTTTAAAGGGTTTAGGGTAGCCCATATACAACCCTCTCTCCTTATTACAAGGGGTGTTTTAATTAAAAAAAAAGTTAGAGTCAAATCTTTTCATTAGTGTATACGTGTGAAGTGTCAAGTTATAAGGGTTGACAATTTGTTAGCTAAAATCAAACCATTTTATTTGTGTTTATATATGGAAAGTCAAGTACGGGTTGATCATTTCTTAGTTAAGTTATAACCATTTCATTGGTGTTCATTTATGGAATGTCAAGTAAGGGTTGACCATTCATTAGTTAAAGTCAAATTTTTTTATTCGTGTTTACGTATGAAGGGTTAAGTTATAAGGGCTAACAATTGATTAGTTAAAGTCAAACCATTTTATTTGTGTTTATATATGTAAAGTCACGTACGGGTTGACCGTTGATTAGTTAAGTTATAACCATTTCATTGGTGTTTATGTATGGAATGTCAAGTAAGGGTTGATCGGTGATTTTTCAAGGTCAAACCTTTACTTTAGTGTTTATGTATTGAAAGTCAAATAAGGCTTGACCATTGATTTTATTAAGGTCAAACCTTAGTTATTAGTGTTTATTTATGTAAAGTCAATTAAGGGTCAATTGTTGATTAGACAAGATCAAAAATTTTCATTAGTGTTTATGTCTGGAAAGTTAAGATTAACCGTTTATTAGTCTAGGTCAAACTTTTTCATTAGTATTTAAGTATGAAAGGTCAATTAAGGGTTTCATTAGTGTTTAATTAAGTAGTAAGTAAAATTTTATTTGGTGAAAAATTAAAATTTATTTATTGATATTTGACTTTGATCATATATTACTCGAACTCTACATTTAATTTATTTAATTTGAAAATAAAAACATATAGGCATAGTTAAAAGTATAGTTATAAAATCTTTTAAAAATTCAAAAGAAATTGAGGAGCATAAAAAATTTAAAAATTATATTTTAGTTTTGTTTAAAATTAAATTAAATTATTAATATATATATATATATATATATATATTCACTTATTTTAAATCATGCATCTCACATGTGTTATCTATTTATTCAATGCTAATAAATTAAATAATAATATTAACAATAAAATACAAAGGGTGAATGTGAATTTGCGAATGTGTAAATTTAATTTTTCTTTAAGAATATTGAATATTATTTTTACATTGCATATATATTAATTGAAAATGTGGGAGGCCTACAATATTACTATTTTAGAAAAATGGCCTAAATAGGAATATGGCGCATGTCTACGAGAGGGGTGTGCGACATCAGTCCCAAAGACAACCAATTTCAGTAAGTGAGAAAGGCGTGCGACATCGGTCATTTCATGTCCGTGAGAGGGTCATGCGAGGTCGGTCACAAAAATAACCGACATTGGTAAGCGAGAACTGTGTACGACGTCGGTCATTTCATGTTTGTGATAGGGTCATGCGATGTTGGCCACAAAAACAACTAATGACGGTAAGCGAGAAAGAAGTGCGGCGTTGGTCATCCATGTATGTGAGAGGGACGTGCGACGTCATTCACAAAAATAACCGACGTCGGTAAGCGAGAAAGACGTGTGACGTCGGTCATTTCAACTCTTTATCTCTATTTAAAAATACTATAGTAAAAATAGTACTTTTTACCTTGGTTTTTTAACCAAAGTAAATAATACATTTTACTTCATTTTTTAGAATAACCGAGGTAAAAGAAAATTTTACTTTGGTTATTTAACCTAAGCCAAAAAACTGAGGTAAAATGGGCGGAGAAATAGCTCATTTTTCTTGTAGTGATAAGATACATCAGAAGGTTATAGTAGTGTATCATCCTCAAGCAAATGGTCAGGTAGAGGTCACTAATTGTTTCATTGTTAATGGCATCAGGGCAAGAATCAAAGGGGCTAAAAGGAACTGGATATGTGAGTTGTCGAGTGTCTTATAGGTTTATCGAATAGCTAAATCATCTGCTATTGGAGAAATGCCACATAGTTTGGTTTATGGTTCCGAGGCTGTAATTCCTGCATAAATTGGAATTCCAAGTCCAAGGGTGATAGCGGTTTTTGAAGAAGAAAAAGAAAATAATTATCGTATGGACCTCAAAATGGTGGAGGAAAAAAGGGAATTTGAATCCCTACATGAAGCAAAAGTGAAAAGGTAGCTATACACTCAAAGGCATGAATGAGGACCTAATTCCGAGGTGATGGAATATCATTAATGTACAGAAATATCATCAGGTGTATGTTGAAACACGGCATCGAGGGTCAGATCTACACGATGTATGTTGAAATGCTACATCAAGTGTCAAACTTGTACGATGTATGTTGAAATGCTGCATCGACAGTTTTTCTTGAAGATTTGTATGATGTATGTCGAAACGCTGCATCGTGTGATTTATATGATGTGTGTCAAAATGCTGCATCGAGTGATATTTGTATGATGTATGTCGAAATGCTGCATCAAAGGTTAAATTTATGGGATGTATGTTGAAACGCTGCATCCAAATTTATTTGTCTCAGATTTGCAGGTTGTGCGCTACATCTGATTGAATAAAACTTTCATGCTGAAATATTGAAATTACTCACTTAATATATGATGAAACACTATGATTGATTTTTGGCATTGATGATTAAGAATATAATAGGTACAAAAATTCCTATTTCTAAGGAAATCAAGGAACTGAATTCTTCAAACTTTCTTCTATGTTTTTTACTTTGATACTCATAGCTCGACCTAGGTCGCGAATCCTTTCTTCCTCGGGATAATAAGATAGATCAAGAGAGGTTTGAGTGTGGGGTTGGTTGGAGAATGGATTAGCTGCCCTTGAAGGTCCATCAGAAATAACTAAAGGTCTGTCAGGTCTAAGTGTTTTACTCTTACGTTTGGTCTTCCCCTGATTTGTGCCTTTGTGAGACTTTCGAGGTTGGGTAGTCCTAGCCCTTGAGCTGGTGTCACACATCAAATTAAATTCTTATAAGCATTAAAAAATTTTGTCATAAACTCTTCTTTTGTAGGGAGTTCCCTCGATGAGCACCTTGCACTTCTTGACCCAATTGTCGGCAGCTCGAATGTGAAAGCTTGGGATATCCTTGATGTGTTTTGGATATAGAACTCCATGGTATAGTCCATGAGCTTAAAGACTATCCATATAAATTTTAACAATGAATTTTAATTTCTTATTCTCCTTAATTAAACAAGAATCTGCATCATGTAGCGTTGTATATGCAAACAGTGAAAGTTGGAATTTAGCTCTTTATTATCCTCCAATAACCGAGACTTCTCATCAGATAATGCCTGACACAACTTGGCATTCTCGGAAAGTGCCTTGGAAAGCTCATCATTCTTTTCAAGGGTGATACGATGCTCTTTTACAGCTTCAACGACTTAAGCCCTAAACCTATTCCTCTCACTTATATAATACTCAGTTGGGTTTGGGAAACAGGGAGCTGCTTGGCATCTGATAAACACTGGGATAATGAGCCAAATTGACTAACGATATCATGAACAACTTCTTGGTGACCCTTTTCGAGAGGATCACAGTCTTCATCAACTATATCGAGTGATATTACTTTGTTTCTATTCCTTTTCTCCTCTGGGATCCTTATAATATTTGGAAGGGTAGGGTGAGTACCACCACGTCATAAATCCTAGTGAGTGTTGCACTAGGATAAGCCGAACATAGCTCTCATCATATCTACTTTAGCGGCATTCAATTCCTTTTTAGTTTTGGAAAGTTCCTTCCTCACCCCTGAGCACTACGATAAAAAATAGAAAAGGATTATCGAAATATGAAGATAGACCTTAAAACATTGCCAAAATGAAGATGTTTCATTGGTTCATGAAAAAAGCAAAAGTTATACATAAGGAAAACCATACATTTCCTATTTCATTTTCAGAATCTTCTCTGCCCTCTGATCCAGCATTCGACTCCGGGTGGTCAAACTTTTCCTTTTCAATCTCGTCCTTTGGAACCTTGACTTCCGGATCAGCTAGAATAGAAGGAGCAGAAATGGTGGCACAATCAATCTGGTCAAGCTTCTCTGCAGTGAAGCATTTCTTCGACTCCTTGATAAATTTGAGGAGGCGAGGCTTCAGACCGCCATTCTTAACGGCATCTTTTCACTTTGCCAATAGCTTCTCATCAGCAGTATTATCCATAAGTTCATCAAGTATATCAGCATGCTCCTGAGGCACCTTGGAGGTAATGTTGCCCACTACCTCATTGCATCTGATTTTCTTAGAAATCCTCAACAACTCAATGAACAACCCCTCGAAATCTGGAGTCTTAACCACCTTGTTGGTGTAATATTCGAGGAGAGAATGTTGAGCAACTGGACTAAATTTCTTCTTCAGGAAATTTTCCAAGTTTTCAAGTTCTTCGAAGTTCGCTTCTCATCTTCAGGAGCTTTCTTCAACCACTCTATCTCAGTATTGGCACCAAAAAGTTTCTCTCAAAGGCCGTGGCACTCGACCTCATGCTTACTGCATAGAGCATGTACTACAGATTCGACAGGAGCCTTCATCACAGAGATGAGCTGGTTCGAGAAGAAGTAGAAGGCTACAGAAACCTGGTTATTACCAAGAATTAGAGTGAGAGCTAGCATGTGAAAATATTTGGCGATAATAGTGTAAAAATGTCCAACTTACTGGAGATTTTGGCTTAAATCTCCCAAGAAATCTAAATATAGGGAAGAATGAGCCAAAACACTCTAGGAACCCAATTAAGAATGGGGAGGAGTGAGAATGGTGTCGGCACCCACTATAGGCCTTTTGAAAGCAGGACCCATTCCAGGTGTCTGCTTCTTCGAGGGTGAGAGACTTCAGTTCCAGTAGGGGTCTCTTGAGAAGTCTCGTCAGAAATTACAGCCGATGAAGTCTCGGACGGGGGGGGGGGGGGTGGGGTGTGTGTGTTATGGAGAGTAGGAGAGAGGAGTTATGGAGAGTGAGGGCTACAATGGATGAGTTATGGAGAGTAGAAGAGAGGGAAATTGAGGTGACTTGAGAGAGGAGAGTGCAAATTTGCACTCTTGAAAACTCTCCCATGGGTGGGTCCCATTTGGTGAGTGGAACTATTTAATGAGATGAATTTTAGATTTTGGTCCAATGGTAATGTGCCATGTGTTTTCCTAATTTTTATTTTTGCTCTAATGGATTTAAATGGATAAAGGCAAAGTATTGGGAAAGACCGTCTTTCCATAGGCTTATGGAAAGATGGGGTTTAATTAAAATAATAAAAGGTAAAAGGTCTTAGTTGCAATATTAAAATTTTATTATGCAACATGTAGTAGTTATATAAATTCTTTAAAATAACACCAAAAGCTTAAAAAAAATTCTCTATAAATAGAGACCAACATTGATACATTTCTCATATCTCTTGCAAGTTCTATTTTCCTCTCCTTCAATCTTACGATTTTTTATTTGTTATGTTTTTATGAGGTTACTATAAGTATTATTTTTATTAAGGTTATTGCTTTTTCAATTTAATTATTCGCCTACCAATTTTTTTTATCATTTTATATGTTTACGAAAATAATATTTCTATGGATAGATTAAAAAATATATAAACATATACATACATCATATTCAAAAAATATATAAAAATGTGTGAAACAAAAAGAAAATGATGTGGGGACAATGATGATGTGGAATTGAGTTATGATTGTGCGGTAAAATTGGAGATGACAGTTTTGGTGGGTGTAGTTTTGGGAGAGAAAATGATTATATTATTTAAAAATTGAAAAAGTAGGAGTTTTGGAGAATTTTGGAGAGTAACCATTGTAGATGCTCTAAGGACACCTTTGGAATATCCTAAAGGGCATAGCTCTTGTGGGGAGTTCCGTAAAAGTCGTGTGGGGTTGTTTTTTTCATTCTCTCGATCCATTTCTGGTCTTAGGTTCGATATGCAGGTCGGAATATCCCTGAGCTAAATGCTTGAAGTTTTGTTGGGAGAAGGAACGAATATATATATATATATATATATATATATATATATATATCTTCGTATATATCGGCAGGTCACTCTAATCCTCCTCCCTCTTTAACATTTCGACGATAAACTGTATTTACATCTAAATCAACCCTCTACTGAAGATGAGTTACATCACATTGAAGGGCAGTCGGGACTGAATATCCCTTATTCGAGTCCCCCTTAACAAGAGTATTCCATCGAGGGACTCGATATAAACCACAACAGTCAAATGTGTAAGCCTCATCTCGCCAGCCCACGGTATTCAAAGCGGAAGTGATGATCCTTTTTCCGGCATGCCTGCTAGAAAAAAAATGTATGTATGGGTCGTGTCCCTACAGGCCGATACAAAGTATAGAGCTCGAACGAGTCTATACCGAGGTGTGATGTTAAGCTATTTTCATATAGTCAAAGCCAAAATGATGACCACAACATTAGGATGAAATTGGGTAGGGTTGGCATCGAATTTCTTTAGAAGTTTCAAGAAAAGAGGAAGGAAAGGAAAGCATAACCCATTATCGATGGAACACTATGGATTTGTCAATCAGCACTGTGGTTGGAGACTCATCCTCTTCAAGAGGTGTCAATTTAACATTATCTGATACACGCTACTGAGGGGGGAGAGTCGAAATAAACTTCGCAACCTTTGGGGCCATAACATATGGCTCTGTTACCACTCATCATTGCTGTTTGCAGGAGCTTTTTGACTAGCAATTTCCTCCTTTGAGGAATCATCGAAGAAGTTTCCTCCAGTTCGGCGCCTCTGGATTAAGAAGGCCTCAACAAACCCTTGCTTTTCCTGGGTTTTAAATGCGATGGGACCTTTCCAGAGGATTCTTCCCTAGGAAGTTTATCTGTCTTTGAGGTAAATTCAATGCCCTCAGGCTTGATGTTCCCGAGACAGTCCGTTCTGATGACTGAACGGACTTCTCCTCATAAGAACGCTCAAGAGAGAGACCCCATCGCCGGGACTTTTCCCTATATTGGAACCTAAATCTCTACATTCCTTGTGGGGGGGTAGCTGATCTGGAAACCATTGGAAGATAAAAAGAATAAGTTAGAGAACTTACTTGTAAGAGGATTTAAGAATTTAGAGGAAATGTTGAGGAAGGTAGGACTCTGAGAAATTCCACTTCAAATACCTGCAAAATAGAAGCGGGAAGGTCAAAACTAGCGGTTTTAATAGGATAATGGGGGCTGGAGTTACCAAAAAGGTAATGATTACCTTGAAAAGGGAGAAAATATGAAAATGCGTGAAAATGTGGGAGGAAATATAATTATTAACTCCCAAGCGATAAATGATTTCTTGCCTAGTGACTTTTCATGTGTCACACACACGTCCTTGTAAATTTAGAAGAGAGGAATGTTTTTTTAAAAAAAAACTAAAGGTCTCCAATTATGTCAAAGTACTCGAAGTTGTTAGTCCTTCAAACTTCAAACATAGTGGCACTTCAAGTTTTCTGGGGGCTTTTGATAATGCTTCCACTTTCCTTTGGGCCTGGGCCCACTACAGAGGGAACTACGTTGGTCAACCTAATATCATTAACAATGCTTATAGTTAAGGTAGGTGGTTATCATGGAGAAAATTATGTTGAGAGTTAGTGTTTCGGTCACACACAATCACTACTAGGGTTTTAGCATATAAATACCAAGGTAAGTCATTTGTTATGATTCATTCATAATTCTTATCAGAGAGCAACTACTAATTTAGGCATCAGAGAGTTTTCCCCTGGGATCTCTTGGGGCTTGTTTCTTGCTGATTATGATCAAGGACTTTGATACGGAGCTCGATCGGATTCCACACACATCAAACATTGGGATGCGAAAGCTACGAAGTTTATGAAGAAATCACCCATATCAACATGAGGGGAGCTAGCCTATATGTGGTTGTACTCTTTTTCCCTTGCTATGGTTTTTATCCCACCGGGTTTTTCCTAATAAGGTTTTTAATGAGCCAACATGAACACGTAATTATTGTAATGCGCATTCCAATGAGGGAGCGTTATGAATAATGAAATTCTAATTAGCAATAAGTTGGATTTGTGATAATTAACTATTTCATTATGTTTTACCCTAGGAGAACACTATGTATTCACCCACTAAATACTTCTATAAATACCCCCTAAGAGGATGAAGAAAAACACACCGCTTTCTCACATTTTCACTTTCATCTCATCTTTATCTTTTTCTCTATTCTCTCCATATTATTTTCAATATCAATCTCTCATATCTACCATTATAAAGTTTCTGACCAATTTTTTATTTATTGGTGCAAAGTTAGGCCCTGTCCAGTAGAGATTATATCAGCTAGTTTCATATCATACCATATACTTGCATATCATATCATCTACCATCATCTACTTCCATATCATATCATCTACCAATAGCTCACAACATCTACCATCATCTACCATCATCTACCATCATCTACCAACATCTCACAGCATCTACCATCATCTACGATCATCTCCAAACTATTTTCAACTCCTTTTCACTTTTTTTCAATTCTAATTGCAATGAAAAGTATTTTAAATATTAAAATTTTAGTGATTTTATGTTTTAAATGTTTATTTTCATTATTAATATATTAAATATTTAATTTTGGTAAATATTATATTAAATATCTATTTTATATTTATTTTAAATACTAATATTTTAGTAAATATTTATCTTAAATAATAATATTTTAGTAAATGCTTCTTTTAAATATTTATTCTAAAAATGAATATTTTAGTAAATATTTATATTAAATATTTATTTTAAATTATGATATATTCGTAAATTTTTATATAAAATAACTATTTCATATTAATAATATTTCAAATAATGT
This sequence comes from Rubia yunnanensis, assembly GCA_037428765.1. Taxonomy (NCBI): domain Eukaryota; kingdom Viridiplantae; phylum Streptophyta; class Magnoliopsida; order Gentianales; family Rubiaceae; genus Rubia; species Rubia yunnanensis. The sequence goes on along the minus strand of CM075061.1, from coordinate 111,688,672 downwards.
TATAATATTTATTTTGAATATTTATATATAGTAAATATTTATTTTAATATGAATATTTTAGTAAATATTTATTTCAAATATTTATATAAAAACATATTTTAAATATTAATATTGTAAAGAAATTTTCTAAATATTGATTTTGAATATGAATATTTTAGTAAATGTATATTTTAAATATTTATTGTAAATATTCATTTTGAATATTAATATTTTAGTAAATTCATATTTTAAATATATTTTTAAAAAATTAATATAGTAAAAATTAATATTTCAGTAAATGTATATTTAATATGATTATTTTAAACATTCATATTTTAGTAAATGTTCATTTTATATTTACTTTAAATGTTAATATTTTAAAATTAAATTAAATCATTTGATTTTAGTTTACAAAACTTCATGTTAATGGGTTTAGGGTTTAGTAACTATGTGTAATTTTCAAAATTTTCATTTTAGTATATTAAAATTTATATGAATCTAGTATTTTAAAATATTTAAATAATGTTTAGTTCAATTCCATCCAATTTCAGATAAATTTAGTTTGGTCTATTATTACTAATTGAATTGAATGTAAATTTCTAAACGTGAACTTACATGTAAACTTCTAACTGACCTTATTTAGTTCTATTAATCAATGTATAGTTTAGTTTAGTTCAATACATATAAATAACATGAAATACACATCTCAAATATGAAATTCTTATTTTCCTAAATTAGATAGGGTAGTTCAAATACTGCTAACAAAAAGTAAATCACACGGTTTCATCCACAATCAATCATATTTCATCAACGGAACTTTGCTTTTCATCATCGCATCATTGCGTCCACTATCGTTCCAAATTTACAAAGCTATACCATTACGTACTTCTCGCATACCCCATTTGCGATCTTCATAAAAAATATGCGTAACCCCTTTGGCCAATCTCATGGTCTAATATAGATATTTCAAAATTGTACATTTTAATGAAGTTATGAAGCGTGAAACAAGAAACAATAATTGCCATTTGGCTTTGCATTGACAACACGTGCCAAGTACTCTTTGAAATTTAGTTTTACCAATTTTTCTAGTCTTTACTAGTGTGTTCCAACATGACTAATTTAACCAAGTGCATAATAATGTAATACGTAAAAGACACACGACTTGGTTACGCAGTTTGGTGTAATCCACCTACATCTGCAGGGCCTGGCCCAGTTCAGAATGAATCCACTAATTAGAAAGATACAGTACATAGTACAGTTTACAAAATACTTATCTTTACTAACTATGACGTGTGGACTCTGCTAGCTCCCCTAGCTACCGATCCGCCTTATTCAAACTCCCTCTGATCTCGAACTCCGTCGACGCAGGATCTCCTCCTCTCGAGGAATTAAGGTTTACGATTCTGAACTTAGTGTGGCAGGTCATGTGTGTTGGAACACAGTGTTTTGACTCTTTGCAACTTCTCGAAAGTCTCCAAAATCTATGTGCAGATTTTTGCTCTGTTAAATCCGTAAGTATGCAGCCATGTTTGTCCCCAATTTATATCCACGAATCAGATCTGAATACTCCTTGATTATCTCCACAATATTCCTATTCCAAATCTGATTCTTGAAGCATATCCAAATCCCATAAATAAAGGGATTTACCTTATATCATTCTATCTCATATATTCGAATAAATCTTCTCCATATAAGTAGGGATTTTCCATAAACCAATTATGCTTCACACGCCTAATATATATAGTCAGATATACGAATTCCATTTATACCAAACTACTGCAATATTCTGACTTTGATTTCCATAAAACCTTGGCGTAAATATTCTGCACCAGCATGTTCCAACATGTTCAGAATTTCTGTTCAAAATTAATTCACACAGAATTGCCAATAAAATATTTACTTGCACATCCCTTGACTTTACAATCTCCCCCTTTTGCATTTTTGTGGACCCATAATATTTTGGACATGTAATTCTCAAACAGTAACTTCCAACATCAATATCATAAACTTGTAAATCAGCAATCAACAAGATATCAGAATTCCCTTAGGCATGAAATTCAAAAACCAGAATTCCCCCATAAATCCAAAACAACAAAAAATCATTACAGCCAAATTAAAATTGAATCAAAGTCTAAATCATGCCATCCAAAATTTCTCCCCCTAGGACCACACATAATCCAAAGAGACTATTAAAATCATATAAAAGCATTTCTCCCCCTGCATTAATGATAAGAGTCAATCTTCCAATCGGAACTTCTTAGCCTTCAGTCTTGCTTTCTCTGCCTCCAAAGCAGCCATTTGAACACCAATAGCACCAAGACGAGCATTCAGAACCAGCAGCCGAGACTCCTTTTCTGCCGTGGAAGACGAAGTCGACCCAGAAGGTTTCCATGGGAGATCGTGAACATGTCTCAGTCCAAATGTCTTCTTGTTTGGCCTCAAAAACTCCGTATCAATCACTATATCTGAAGCCTTCCCTTTCACCTTTGCAGTCTTGGCTAGAGCAGAGATTAAAGCAGGGTAGATAATAGCATCATTTACTTTCGGAGCAGTAGCCTGTCTGACCAGATGCTGCTGAATGAGAAGTCCGAGATTAACTTCTTTTTGTGTTCCAACATAGTATAGCAGCTTAGCCATTTCCCTTGTCAGCGCTGTAGTACTGCTCGAGGGCAACCAACAATGCACAGCTACCTGATATAAGCCAAAAAATCTTGATGACAAGCAGGATGCTTGTGAATATCCCGTTGTTGGCCATTCAGTCTTATAACCCCCAGATATAACACCTAAAATTTCATTGTCAGACAATCCTAGATTTTCAGGAAATACTCCCCCTGTTTCAGGTGTGTTCAGACCCAGCAATGTGTTGATTCTAGAAGCAGAAACCTCTATTATCTTTCCCCGTTTGTATACTCTATCAAACCAAGGGGAGCTAATCTCTAAATTAGCAGGCATAAGATTGGAGTATACCTCAAGTACAACCTACCTGTTGTACTGTAGCTGGATTGTTGCTGCTGTTGTCATGCCAGTCTACTTTAGAAAATCTGTGAAGCCGCTCTCCTTATAGGCTTTTAAATCCAGAGGCCTTTCTGCTATGAACTTCTTCTCCGAGAAAAAATCTCCCATTTATGCAACTTTTTCATCAAAATAAACAGCAGAGAATGCCTTGCTAACAGAGGGTGGAGGTAAAACCTTTTTTTCCTTGCTGTCATGTCTTCTCTTGCTCCTCTTCGCTTGAGCAGAGTCTTTGGCTTTGTCAGCCTTTCTCTTGCCTTTTGTCATCTGATAGTACTCATCCAGTACCTCATCACTTGTATATTCCAGATCAGGAATATCCTGTGTTGGAACACTCTCTGAGCCTCCAGCTTCATCCTCCTTCTCAGATTCTTTTTCATACTCCTCATCTTGATTCATGTCCTTTGGTTCAGTCATATCCTCATCAGATTCCACATCACATTCATACATATCACTCTGGTCTTCACCTTCCAGATCAGCATCAGAATCCATATCCATAGAATTTGCAAGTTCATGCTGCTGTGTTGGAACACTGTCTTCCTCATCACTGTCTGATAGTTCGATGATCACAGGTTCCTTGAGTTTTTCCATCCTTTTGACAGCAGTTGAATCATAAAAACTCGCCTATAACCTATCTCCATACTTCACAATCTCCCTTCCAGCAGCTTCTTCCTCACTAATCTCCCTTAACCATACATAGCTTCGACTAGACATGCGACAGAAAATATGGAATTTGTCCTTTTCCCTTTCCATTTAGCCTACCATAAATCCCCCTCAAATAACTCACTTTCTTGGTTTCTATATCCCAAATATCCGTAAAATGACCCGAGACAATTTCTTCAATTTTAACATGCAAGAATTCCATATCCTTCTTTATACTTCTGATTTTGGTTAGGTCTACAGAATAACGATTTGCTTCTAACCATTCAAATATCTCATCAACAGTTCTGAACTCCATACCAAAAATTTTTAGAGGACGAGGATCAGGACCAGTTACCTTCCCATGTTGACCTTTCCTTTTGGCTCCGAGGTGTTCTTCCTGAATGTCACCATTGTTACCCGAATCCCGAGTCTCTGCATTTTTCACACCCTCATCAGTTACCTCTGCTTCGACATTCTCCTTGGGCATAAGTTCAGCATCAACTTTTTCTTCAACCTTTGCATCTTCTATGCTTCCTCCGATCTGAGTTTGTTCATCATATTTTCTCGGCTCAGTAACCACCATCAATTCCAGATTCGATGAAACTTGAACTTCCTCCATGATTTCTGGAACCATAGCTTCCACCATAGGCGTGTTTGTGTTTGACATTCTTTGCCACAATATCGAGATGGAGAGAAGTGTTGAGAATAAGAGTTTTTCGGCAAGGATTTTGGGGAGAAAATAATTGGCCGAGTGCAGAGAGATACGAAGGGATGTATATGAATTTGAATCTCACTTTAACTCTTCATCTTATTCACCTCTTTTCCCGTGAAGTTCCTTTTTAGATTTCCCAAACATGGTAATGATGGCCCTTTCTCTACTTGTCACATCACATTGTCTTTCTTAAATAACTTCCAACACACCAGACTTACCAACTCCTATTTTTGTACACCTTTGCTCCTTCCATTTTTTTTATCTTTTCTAATTTTTGCAAAACGAAAAATACCCAAAAGAAATATTTACAGGGAAAAATAATTTTGGAAAAAAATTACCTCAGATTTGACAAACACCTAGGTGTTGTCGAAGGCTCTCAAAAGTGGTGCATCCAACGGCTTTGTAAATATATCTGCAAATTGCTCGTGTGTTGGAACATAGACTACTTCCACTTCCTTTCTTTCAACCAGATCTCTTATAAAATGATGTCTTATGTCAATGTGCTTGGTTCTCGAGTGCTGAACTGGATTCTTTGAAATATCAATAGCACTTGTATTGTCACATAAAATCTTCAAAGACCCTTGATGAATTCCATAATCTCTCATCATTTGTTTCATCCATAATAGTTGTGAACAACAACTACCTGCTGCAAGATACTCTGCTTCTGCAGTAGATAGAGAAATCGAGTTCTGTTTCTTGCTGTACCAAGACACCAAATTTGTTCCAATAAAGAAGCATCCACTTGTGGTGCTTTTTCGATCATCAGCATTACCAGCCCAATCAGAATCACTGCACCCAATCAACTCTGAATCTTGATTCTTAGAATACCAAACACCATATTCTGAAGTCCCACTTACATATCGAATAACCCTTTTCACTGCAGTAAGATGAGATTCCTTAGAATCAGCTTGAAATCTTGCACATATTCCGACACTGAAACATATATCTAGTCTGGTTGTGGTGAGATACAATAGACTTCCAATCATGCCTCTGTATAACTTTTGATCGACTGAAACTCCTTTTTCATCCTTCACCAATTTATCAGACACTCCCATAGGAGTTCAAACTGATCGAGCCTTACTGAGTCCGAATTTTTTAACCAAATTCAAGGCATACTTACTTTGATTTATGAATAAGCCATTCCATCCTTGTTTGACTTGCAGTCCAAGAAAGTAAGTTAGCTCTCCAACCATGCTCATTTCAAATTTAGATTGCATAATGGTGACAAAATCATGTACCATAGATTGTGAGGTAGAACCAAAAACTATGTCATCAACATATATTTGAGCAATCAGAAACCTTGAAGCTTTGTCGAGCACGAACAAGGTGCGATCTACTCCCCCTCGACGATAACCTTTCTGAAGAAGAAAATTAGTAAGTCGTTCATACCATGCCCTGGGTGCTTGCTTGAGTCCGTACAACGCCTTGTTGAGACGATATACATGTTGTGGATAATGCGGATCTTCAAAGCCTTTCGGTTGTTCCACATATACTTCTTCATTCACCACTCCATTTAAAAATGCACTTTTGACATCCATTTGATACAAAGTAAAATTCATAGAGCAAGCAATAGCTAGTAGAATTTGAATGGATTCTAACCTGGCAACTGGCGCAAAGGTTTCATCAAAATCAACACCTTCCACTTGTGTATAGCCTTGAGCAACAAGTCTTGCTTTGTTACGGGTGACTAAGCCATCTGCATCTGATTTATTCTTGAAGATCCACTTCGTACCAATAACATTAATGCCTTTGGGACGAGGAGTAAGATACCAAACATCATTCCTTGTAAACTGGCCGAGTTCATCTTGCATAGCAGCGATCCAATATTCGTCAAGTAAAGCTTCTTTGTAGTTCTTGGGTTCAGTTAGAGAGACAAAACAATGTAATCCAGCCAGTCGCCGATAATCAACTTGAGGTACAGATCGAGTACTCCTCTTGGTGGAATCAGGTTGTTCATGTGTTGGAACATAGGATTCATGTGTTGGAACATACTCAGCTTCGTCAGTTTCAGACAGTATCTGCTTGGTCGTGCTAGTAGTCAGTTGTGATTCTGGTTCACCCAAGGGAGGTGATTTATTAGGTTGGGACACCTGTGTTGGAACATGAGAGATACCAGCTTCTTCTTCGACACCATCGGGCTTTTGTTCTTCCTCGGAATCATCCACAATAACATTTATTGATTCCATAAGAGTGTTGGTTCGATGATTCAATACTCTATAAGCACGGCTGTTGATGGAATAACCGAGAAACGTTCCTGTATCACTTCGATTGTCAAACTTTGCCAATTGTTCTCTATCTCTGAGAATGTAGCATTTGCTTCCGAACACATGAAAGTATGAAACATTTGGTTTTCTTCCCTTCCAGATTTCGTAGGCTGTTTTGCTGGTGAAAGGTCGAAGGTACACTCGATTGATTGTATAACATGCTGTATTGATTGCTTCTGCCCACAATTTCTTGTGAATATCTTTCTCTGTCAACATAACTCGAGCCATCTCTTGAAGAGTTCTATTCTTTCATTCTACGATACCATTCTGTTGAGGAGTGATAGAGGCCGAGAACTCATGTTAGATTCCAAGCTCATCGCAGAAAGAACTGAATTGTTCATTTTCAAATTCTCTACCATGATCACTTTGGATTCGAATTATCTTTCCTACTGGGCTCCCTTTTTCAGTTTGTAATTTCACTACAAGACTTCTGAAAACTTCTATTGTATCGGATTTATCTTTCAAGAAAGCTACCCATGTGAGTCTAGAGAAGTCATCAACACATAAAAATATATATTTTTTCCCACCTATACTAGGTGTATTAACTGGACCCATCAAATCCATATGTAATAATTCCAGATTTCTAGAAGTAGTGAATACTGAACTGAAGAGTGAGGAGATCGAATTTGTTTACCTTGTTGACATGGTCCACATACAACTCCATCCTTGCTGGTTAAGGTAGGCATTCCTAGTACAGCTTTCACATTTGCAATTTTCACCAGTGTTTTATGGTTGATGTGGCCGAGCTTCCTGTGCCAAAGAATTCCTTCATCCTGCTTGGAAATCATACATCGAACTCCTTTTTCTAGCAGATAGCAATTGTCTGATGATCTTATTCCAGAAAGAACCTTGTTTTCTCCATGCTTCACTATACATTTGTCCTTCTGAAATTCCACTACCATATTGTCGTCACATAGCTGGCTTATACTTAGCAAGTTTGCCTTTAGATTTTCAACAATTAATACACTTGTGAATACTGGAAAGCCTTCAATTTTCAATTCGCCTTTGCCAATTACTCTGCTTCTCTTTCCATCACCAAAGGTTACATATCTGCCATCATATGGAGTAATGTTCGTGAGATATTCTGGAGTACCAGTCATGTGGCGAGAACAACCGCTATCAAAGTACCATGAATCACTGGAATAAGCTGTTAGAGAAGTGTGTGCCACCAGACACGTACTAGATTTTTTAACAATCCATATCTTTCTGATCGATTTTCCTGTATGAATATCGCCTGTGTTGGAACATGGCAGAAGTTGTCTTCCTGTCATTTGATCTCTGATCAGTCTTCTGCACTGCTGTTCAGCATGTCCTTGGTATGTACAATATCTAAAAATGAGTAGCTTTCTTTGATACGGCATCCCATACTTCCGTTTTACCTCTCGGATCCTGGCTTTGAGAGTTACTGATTTTTCGTGAAATTCAGTCTTGGGTTCTTTCCCTTATCCAATCCCGTGTCTATCACCAAAGTTTCTTCCCATATCCTGAATATCATCAAGCTTTGCCTTTCCGGAATTCAATTTAAAGATAGTTGCTTCAGACATCTCAGCCCTCTTGACTGCTGCTAACAGTTTCTTGTTCAGTTCTTCATTACGTTTTTCAAGATCTGCAACTGTGGATCGTAATTCTTTTTCACTTTCCATTAGCTTTCTTTTCTCTACATTCAGCTCTTTGTTTGTGTTAGCTACTTGAACCCACATGGCATACATTTTTTCATATGTGCTATAGATTTCTTCATCACTTACAGACAGATCATCATCTTCGTCGTTGTGTGCATCGTCAAGATCTGTGTTGGAACATACAGCTTTACCTCTGTTCAGTTTGTTGGAACACTGATCCTCTGACATATCATGGACCTTTGCTCCAAAGGCTACATAATTACTGGTAAGTTCCTCTTCTTCTTTTTCATCATCTTCATCTTCACTCCAAGAGGTGACATATGATTTTCCTTGTTTCTTGCGAGTGTTAGCACATTCAGCCTGAATATGACCATATCCTTCACATTATCTGCATTGAATACGTCCAGCCTATTTTGGTTCGTTGTTCTGATTTCTCCCGAACTGCATATTCCTTTGTTCAAATCTCATCCCACGGTTGTTGCTCGAATATTGTTGTTTTTGTCCGCTTCCGCCAAACCTTTCCTGAGATTTCTTATTGACCACCTTCTTTAGCATTCTTGAGAAATTCTTTGTGATAAGTGCCAGTTTTTCAATCTCATCATCGCTGTCAGACTCGTGATTTTCCTTAGCTGGAGAAACTTTGAACGCCAATTCCTTGGAGACACTTTTTGTGGGTTGCTCGAATGTCATCTCATATGTCTGCAACGAACCCATTAGTTCATCTAGGCTCATGGTGGCTACGTCTCTTGCCTCCTCTATTGCTGCTACTTTCATTGCAAATCTTTTGGGAAGAGATCGCAAGGTCTTTTTCACCAGCTTAGTTTCTTTGTACACCTTTCCGAGTTGATAAGCCATGTTAGAGATATCCCTGAGTTTTCCATTGAATGTCGCGATAGTGTCATCCTCCTCCATTTTGAGTTCTTCAAACCTGGTAGCAAGCATCTGTAGTTTTGATTCATGCACTCGACTGGTTCCTTCGTGAACAGTCTGTAGAATATCACATGCTTTCTTTGCTTGATCACACGTAGATATAAGCTTGAACTGATTTTCATCAACAGCAGTGACGATCGCATTAAGTGCCTTTGAATTTGCTAGAGATTCTTTAAGGTCATCTGGAGTCCATCTGGCCTTGTCTTTGGGTTTCTGACCTTTTTGACTTGACTCCCCTTCTACAGCCTTAGAACTTGTATCAGTATCTTCTGTAGGATGATTCCATTCATTCTCAACATAAAACCATGCCAGTTCATCCAGTGAATTGATGAAGACCCTCATGCGCGCCTTCCAATAGTTGTAGTTGTTCCCTTCTAGCAGGGGTGGTCGAGAGACTGAAGCTCCTTCTCTTGTCGTCATGGTAAAACCGGATCTCACTTTCCTTGAAACAACCAAGGGAACGATAAGTGACTCAGCTCTGATACCAATTGAAATTTAGTTTTACCAATTTTTCTAGTCTTTACTAGTGTGTTCCAACATGACTAATTTAACCAAGTGCATAATAACGTAATACGTAAAAGACACACGACTTGGTTACGCAGTTTGGTGTAATCCACCTACATCTGCGGGCCTGGCCCAGTTCAGAATGAATCCACTAATTAGAAAGATACAGTACAGAGTACAGTTTACAAAATACTTATCTTTACTAACTATGACGTGTGGACTTTGCTAGCTCCCCTAGCTACCGATCCGCCTTAATCAGACTCCCTCTGATCTCGAACTTCGTCGACGCAGGATCTCCTCCTCCCGAGGAATTAAGGTTTACGATTCTGAACTTAGTGTGGCAGGTCAGGTGTGTTGGAACACAGTGTTCTGACTCTTTGCAACTTCTCGAAAGTCTCCAAAATCTGTGTGCAGATTTTTGCTCTGTTAAATCCGTAAGTATGCAGCCATTTTTGTCCCCAATTTATATCCACGTATCAGATCTGAATACTCCTTGATTATCTCCACAATATTCCTATTCCAAATCTGATTCTTGAAGCATATCCAAATCCCATAAATAAAGGGATTTACCTTATATCATTCTATCACATATATTCGAATAAATCTTCTCCATATAAGTAGGGATTTTCCATAAACCAATTATGCTTCACACGCCTGATATATATAGTCAGATATACGAATTCCATTTATACCAAACTACTGCAATATTCTGACTTTGATTTCCATAAAACCTTGGCGTAAATATTCTGCACCAGCATGTTCCAACATGGTCAGAATTTCTGTTCAAAATTACTTTACACAAAATTGCCAATAAAATATTTACTTGCACATCCCTTGACTTTACACTCTTCAACTCACCAAATGCCAAATCTTATTCTCAAATATCGGTGACGTTTGTTGAAATATTCAGATATGTCTGAAGGTGGTGCCCTCCTGAATTCTTGTAGGTGTCTTCTAGCTGTTACATGGCTAGTTGGTGACAAATATTCAAGAGTGTTGGGATATCCAAAATCAACCAAATAATATTTTCCTACATATATTCATTCGTAAGAACAAACATGAGGCATTATCGTGATGCTAAATATTATAAGTTTGAATTTTTACTTGGAGGAGGATAAGGAAAAACATATTTTGGATTGGTAAGCGAATCCTTCCACACATTATATTTATTTATATTCAGTTTAGTATATTATATTTATTTTTTTATTTTATTTTTTAAAAAAAATTGGGTAATAACTCAAATGAGCCCCCAATAAAATCACTCCCCTCCCCTTTCCCTGGTGGGAATTGAACACATGACCCAATGGTAGTAGCACTAGACTTCAACCGCTAGGCTAATATTCAATTCCAATATATTATATTTATTTAAATTTAGTTCATTTCAATTTTTTAATAATTATTTTTAAAAAGTTCAGTTCAGTTCAGTATATTATATTTATTTAGATTTAGTTCAGTTCAGTTCATTTTATCATGTTTATTTATATTCATTTAAATTCAGTATTATATTGATTTATATTCATTTAAATTCAGTTCAGTTCACTACATTATATTTATTTATATTCAATTCAGTATGTTATATTTTAAATTTAGTTCAGTTCAGTGTTTTATAATTATTTTAATAAAGTTTAGTTCAGTATATTATATTTATTTATATTCAGTTCAGTTTATATTAAATTCATTTCAATTTAGTTCAGTGTATTATACTTATTTATATTCAGTTCAGTTCAATTTAATATATTTATTTAAATTCAGTTAAGTTAAGTTCAATATATTATATACATATTTATATTAAGTTCAGTTCAGTTTATTATATTTATTTAAATTCATTTCAGTTCGGTACATTATATTTATTTAAATTCATTTAAATTCAGTTCAGATAAGTGTATTATACTTATTTATATTCAGTTTAGTTCAATTTAATATATTTATTTAAATCCAACTCAGTTCAGTTCAGTATATTATATATTTATTTATATTCAGCTCATCATATTTATTTAAATTCAATTGATTATATTATATTATATTTATTTCAATTCAATTGATTATATTATATATATTTCAGTTTAGTTTAGTTCAGTTCATTGTCTTTTTTATTCGGTTCAGTTTAGCATATTATATTTATTTTAATTCAGTTTTGTATATTATATTTATTTAAATTCAGATCAGTTCAGTTTATTATATTTATTTAAATGAGTGGGTCTCCTGATTGGCGGACTGTCCATAAGCTTATGGACAGGCCACTTATTTTTTACCTTATATACTTCATTTCTTAAATTACATACAAAATTTAAAATTTTTAAAAATATTTTTTATATGATATATTTTTATATTTTCACCTTCAAATGCATATTAGTACTTGTTTTAACTTATAAAATGTAGGCAAAGTCTTGGGAAAGACGGTCTTTCCATAAGCTTATGGAAAGACAGGGTTTAATTAGAATAATAAAAGGTAAAACGTCTTAGTTGCAATATTAGAATTTTAGTATGCAACATGTAGTAGTTATAAAATTTATAACCCGGTTCATGCAACCCGAAAATTTTATCTTTATTTCTTCTAATTTACACTTTAAACCTTAGTCTTTCCATGACTTATGAAAAGACCGTCTTTCAAGAGAAGGACTCTAAAATGTAATATTTAAATTTTATAAAAAATCACAACATTTAAGGCAAATGCTCCTGAGGACTGTCCATAAGCTTATGGAAAGGCCGTCTTTCCTGAGACTTTCCCTATTTAAATTTAGTTCAGCTTCAAACATCCCTATAATCTACCACCATTTGTCCCCATCTAGTACCATCTACCACCATATCATATCATAGCATCTGTTACCATATCATATCATAGCATCTGCTACCATATCATATCATCTCTACTGGACAGGACCTTAGTGATTTCTACAACACTTTCTTTCTTTATTTCTTTTGGTTTTTTTTATCATATTATCAGCTTATTTTAAGGACATCACCTAGTCGTATTTTAGATCAATTATTTTATAATTAATATTAATAATGAAGTGATTTAACTTTTATGTTAATTTATTAAAATGAAAATTTATAATTTTAAAAAAAATATAAATATAGTTAGACCCAGACCCTGCCCGGACCCGTAGGGTCTGAAAATATTTGACCCATACCCAAATCCGGTGGGTTCAAAAACGGGCCTGGGTCTAAAACAGGTCCTAAATGGGTCTAAATATTCTTTTTTTTTCTTCACTGAATAAAATTATATTACCTTAAATACAAATAATTCTAGTTAAACATGCATGTGAATTAACTTTTCAAGATAAAATATATACAATAAACATTATTTGTTGAATTAAAAATAAAAATACAAAGAAACAATGAAAGTAATTTAGAAATTAGAGTAAAATTATGTATAGAGTTAGGGTTATATGGGTCTACGGGTCGGGTCTGGGTTTTAATATTTTAGACCCGAACCAGACCCGAACCAGACCCAGCGGCTTTAGACCCGAACCAGACCCGAACCAGACCCAGCGGCTTTAGACCCTATGGGTCTGGGTTGGGTCCTAGACCTATGATCATCCCCAGTCCCTCTAGTCATAGCTCTTGTAAGATGGTACAACCTTTTATATAAAAGGAAGAAGAGCAAAGTGCTAAAATAACCCTTACTTTATGTTGTAAGTGCCAATATAACCATGCAATCTCAGAAAGTGCCAAAATAACCCCTGACTCCACTGACTTTTTAGTTAACCATTTGATGGCCAGATTTTGTTGAAAAGACCAATTTTCCCTTGAATTTAAAAAAAGAAAAAAATAAAAAAATATGAAAAACTAGAATTTATTTCCTGTCTTCTTTCTTCCCCGTTTTCTTCCCAACCAGAAAGCCTTCCCCGTTTTCCCCGCTTCCTTTCTCCCTATTTCCTTCCTTTCTCCTTTCTCCCCACACTCCACGAACAATGCCAAATTGGTGGATTATCAAGGGAAAAAGAATGGAGCAGTATGGGGTGTTCGACGTCGGTGGGAGCCTGGCAGGGGCTATAGGAATCAGTGGCGGGGACGAGGGGAATCGGTGGTGGTGGAGGTGACCCGTCCCGACCTCGGGTCATTAATACATTCGCAACAAGCACAATTTAATTAACCTGGGTTGAGGCACTAGTCATGTGGGATGGTTAAAGATAAGATTTATATTCTGCACCCATTTCTCGCTGCTAGGCTACCAAAGGGTAATAAGCGGCAAGCCCTGGGTTTGTCCACAGAGGTGCTATGGTTCAAGTAAAAGTCAAAACACAGCCTTGTGCAGGTCATCAATCCGCACGAGTGAAAGGAATAACTACTAATGTAAAAATCCACACTTGGGGGGGGTGTTAGTATTTTCAACTAACAACTACAAGCCTAAAAGAAACAAACAAGTAAACTATTTATACTAGGCACTTGGGACTAATTTAGCAACATGGTAGTTCTAATGCTTCAATTCTCGATTCATTCACATATAGACATACATAAAACCTATCAGTCTGTTCACAACACGTGGTGTGGCCGATGACATACACTTCCCCATCCCTGTCATGGTGGGTGTGCTCGCAACCCTCCATTGACACCACCATCGTAATTAGGGGAGCTCAACAAGGTCCGAATGTTGTTGTGGTTCTATTTCTCCCCCGTGCTATTATGTCCTGGGCTTCCACCGTGAATGCACTAATTCACATTGGTCCTCTATATGCGAGGCCTTAGGTTCATAGGCACCTTATCTGTGATACTAGGGCTTCAACACAATACCTAGCTTGCTACTATCAACTATCTCTACCCATAACCTATCGGAAAATAGTTAAATAATTAGTTAAGACTGGTGCGATAGTATGCAGATTAGGGTTACTTCAAATCTCCCGTGCACACACTCACGCAGAATAGTTCCCCTCTACCTATTCAAACATCCAGGTTTCTCTTCCTAAGGGGGCATCAATAAGTGCACCATACATGAACATAGCCCAAAGTGTGTGCTCATATGTGGTGTAGTGTTCATACATTTGTCACATTCAAGAAAAATCAGAATAATATCATAAACACAAAGATAGATGGAATTTAAGGAATCTCATAAAGCATCAAAAGCTACACATGTGCCAAATATGTCTCAAGCTTAAGATCTACTCTAAAAAGGTTAGATCCATGGAAAATATTGGGTTAGATGCCATGGATCTAAGAAAATAAGATGAAACTGAAAAAAAGTACAAAGATAAAAGAGGCAGAGAAGAAGAACTTTTCTCTTCCTTCTCTCTAAACTAGAAAGCTAAACTAATCTACATTATTCTAGCTTCTATTCTACCTAGGATTTTGTAGAAGAATAAGGCTCATATATATAGTAGTAGGAGATTGGGCCTAAAAATACACCCAAAATTGGTGAAACATTGCAAAACCCTAGTCACCTGTTCCCTCTAGCTGCTGAACCTTTCTTGAATAAACTGCTCAAATCTGTAAATCATATGGAGCTTAATTCTATTGTGTTGGATAGAGATCAGAAAGACAAAGATTTTGATATATGGTAGAGGGAAATCGGAAGAACAATGATCAGCCACCAAGGTTTCACGAACCGACACGGATGCCATGGTCCTTGAACATTCAAGCACGGGGCGCCACGGTCCGTGAACATTCAATAACATGCCATGGGATCTGGAGCGATTAGTGAACATTCATAGCCGCAGGCCTTGGGATCTGGCGCGGTCCGTGAAGCAGGTCTCGTGCCCCGGCTGTGAAGATTGTCACGGACCGCAAAGAGTTCGCGGATTTTGCTCAGAAGTTCTCACGGTCCGTGAAGGTTTTCACAGACTGCAAGCAGCATGTGGTCTTCACTCAGAACTTTTGCCACGGTCTGTGAAGGTTTTCACGGACCGGCTCCATACTTAGTCAAATCTTCACTTCTTCATTTCCAAGCTCCACGGTTCAGAGTCTTTGTCGTGGCCCGACGCTATTGCCTCGTGAAGGTCTCATACAGGTCTTCAAGGATCCTCTTGTATCCCTCATATAGTGCGGGATATGTGCTTTGTCACAGGCCGCTGGTGCTTTACCATTTGTGGTCCGTGAAGTGTCGTTGGTGTTTCGTCAGCTGAACTTCGTTTGCTTGCTACGGGTGAACCGTTAGTCCGAATTGGGAGTTCTAGTAGTCGATTTTGTAGTACTCGAGAAGAAGAATCCAATGAAACTAACCTTGAAGGCTAATTATTCCTTAATATTTCTCGGACTAAGGCAACACTCCTGAGGACCACGATTCACCATTTTCTCCTTTAGCCGTCTTGAACTCCGAAGCCGCCTATCTTTTGTTTCAATCTCCTTCTACCACGCATTGATATTCATGGCCTTCATATTCCACCACTCTAATGTGAATGACCTTCACCTCTTCTACCGTCCTTGCAAACGGCCTTCAATCTTCTACCGCCCTTGCGAATAGTCTTCACATAGAATATAACTAAAAAGTACCCACGGGTGACCTATTAAAGATGATCAAAATGAAGACCAGGGAGCCCATGGATACAAGATGTCCAGTACAACCAATTAAATCTACAAAATGCAGGATTGAGATAAGAAAACCAAACATGACCGTCTAAACCCCTTGTCACGTAAACTCAACTAATACTAGCAATCAACCAACTAAAAGTAACTAAAAACTATGTCAAATGCAATGGTTAATGCACGCAAAATGAAGCAGATCAGGAGGTGATCTATGCTAGGGTTGGTGGTGGAGGTTAGGGGAATCAGTGGCGGATGCGAGGGGAATCGGTGGTGGTGGAGGCAATATGTGATAGGGTTGGTAGAGAAGGTTAGGGGAATTGGTGTTGGAGAGGATGGAGGTTAGGGAAATTTGTGGCGGAAGCAAAGGGGAGGGGAATCGGTGGAGGGAGGCGTGGTGAGGTGGTGGCTAGGGTTGCAGGCAGCGGCAGAGGAGAAAAGATAACGGCAAAGAAAAGAGATAGGGAGGGGTGGCAGTGAGAGTGGCGGTGAAGTTTCTAGCGGAGGCTGCGGCAGTTTCCAGTGACTGCGATGGCAGTTTCTGGCAACGACGGTGGTTTCCAACAGTGGAGCAACTGCGGTCTTAACAGAGCAACAGCAGTGAAGAAGAAAAAGATGAAGGGTATTTTAGGTATGAATTTTTTTAGCTTTTTAGTTAAGAGTATTTTCATCATTTCATTTCTTGTTATTCCAAAATTTCATGGGCCAATGCCGGAATTAGGCCGTTTGGTTATATCGGCACAAAGTTTTTAAAAGTTAGGGTTAGATTGGCACATACAATAATTAGTTAGGGTTAAATTGGTACTTTCTGATATTGCAGGGTTATATTGACACTTTTAACTTAAAGTTAGGGTTATAAATGTATTTATCCCAAGGAAGAATTAGTAGAGAAAATTGTATTGAGAGGATACAATCTAGTATTTATGGGGAAAAAAAGGGAAGTCATAATTAAAAAATACCATCCACAAATAGTAAGTGCGTCAATATTAGAAGACTGAAGGAGTATGAAACCTCCAAGCCCTCTTCATTTGTCTTCTTCTTGAACTACGATCAGCCTAGGGCAACACTGGAGACCTGGATTCAAGAAATTGGATCCATTGGCAATGCGAAAATATTTGTGTCTTTAACCATGGGAGTTGGCGGAATGTCACGTTTAAGGAAATTTAGTCTAATGTCAAAATGTATATATAGGTGTCATATTCAAGATTCATCAATTCTGCTTCCCCTCCCAAATCTATTATACCTCTCCATAATAAACCAATTTTTGAATAGATTGAAAAGATCCCCTTCCTTTTATCTTTCATTTCAAAACTCCAAAATATTATTGATAATGAAATGCAAATCATACATCTTTATCTGCTAACCGGAGGTCTTGGATTGAGATCAGCTGAACTTTGTACTCCCTCCTTCCCAGGGAAACCTGCAGAGAGAGAAATCTCTTCTCTAAAGTTCCCTTGCCCACTCTGTTAGTCAGCCCACATACAGGATATTAAGCCAAAAAAACCCTGCTAACTGAAAAATTAGGGGGTAACTCACCCCCCCCCCCATCCTCCCTTTTCATTAATTGGCCCTTCCTGCCGAATTATTGAGCTGGAAAGGTGCCAAAACACATCTGTTGTGTACTGATATAGTGCAAAACTATTATTAAAAAAGGAGGCCATTCCCTATAAATACATTCATTTCTACTACCACAAATGAATTTAAAATGACGAACAAAGTTGTGTAAAGCTCCCAGCTCCTGCCAAAACCCCAAAGGTTTGGGTTTTTTTGGGAACCCTCAGCTGGGATAATACAAGTCATCGAGTAGTTCGGAGCCCTTGTAGGTGCTGGTTGCTCTCAATAGTTGTGCATCTTCCCATCATCATAGGGTTTATTTTTGGGTCGATGTGGATAAAAAATCTGACAAAAAAAGAGAGGCAGCACTTGGCAGAGTTTCTCTTAGAGCCCCACAGAAATGGGAAGTTCAAGCATTCAAAAATAATTGAGGCAATGTGTGTGTTTGATTGCGGCATACGTATGGGTCAGCACAATATGGTCGCTGGCTCGAGCTTAAATGGTAGTCGGAAGCCCATTGAACTTGCTTCATCGGATGACAGGGCACCATTCAGAGAATAAGAAAGCATCGACTTGGATGCTTTGAGATTGTTGCCTGCAATTCAAAGCAGAACCATAATGGGTACTTCCATAGCATTAAACATAGGGAAGAGCAACATTCAATAAGCAATCGCGGCCAAGGTTATAAAAAGTCATACAAACAACATTAAACCAGTTCTCACCGAACACAACGAGTTATCTCGTATGACATTCATTTTATCAAAGCTAGATGCAACACTTAGATTCATATCAATGGACCATGTTATTCACATAGATGAAAAATGGTTCTATTTAAGTCAACCCACAATGAGTTACCTGCTAGCCCCAGTTGAACCATCCCTATTGCACTTGTAAACACAAGTCTCACATCCCAAAATTGATGTTTATATGTGCAGTAAGTTGGCCTATTTGGGGGGGGGGAAGATGGGCAATTACTTTTTGATGGGAAACTAGGCATTTTCCCATTGGTGCAAGATTGGATTTCAATCAATAACAACAAATATTGGCCAGCAGAGACAGTGGAAAAGGTGCCAGTACCAAAGATCACAAGAGATGTGACAAGAGCCAAAATCATCCAAGAAGTAATCCCAACAATCAAAGCAAGGTGGCCAGCACATATATTAGGGAAGTTCATCCACATTCAACAAGACAGTTCAAAGCCACATAAATCCAATCATGATCCAGATTTTAGGGCAGTAGCAGAATCAGATGGCTTCTTTATTAACCTAGTTAGTCAACCAGCAAATTCACTCGATTATAACATACTTAACTTAGGTTTTTTCAATTATATTCAAAGCTTACAGTAAGAACATGCATCAGTAAATGTGGTGAAACTAATGGCAGTAGTGCAATCAACATATGACAGGGAAGATGCAACCACTTTGAACAAAGTATTCATCACACATCAGCAAGCAATGATAGAGATATTGAAAGCACGTGGGTCAAATAGGTACAAGATGCCACACATGAACAAGGGTAGGCACATAAGAAATGGGACTCTAGATATGGTGAGGGGAAACATTGAGCATCTAATCAACAAGAGGGCACTAGATGAAACCATCATACCATTGATGCATGCCCTAAGTTATCAACCATGAATGCACAAATGTAAAATACTTGGCTGATTTTGTAAGCCAGGAACATCCCACTTTTGGTGTAAATGGGATGTTTCAACACCAAACCCGCATAAATGCACATTTTGCTAATGTCATTTACCTTCTTTTTATAAAAAAAATTCAGTGTCTCTTGTTTTTTATTGTGTGTGTTTCATTTAACACATAAATGCATCACAGAACACAAGTGCATCACTACACCAGAACCAGAACAGAAAGACTTTACAGAATTGGCATCACAAAGGGAAGATGCAAAGACGAGTTAATATACACCACAGTATGCGAACAATTACAGCAGCTCGCTAACATAACATAACCCACAACCACATCATCATGAATAAAAAAACACCATACCACCATGTCTAGGACCAGCACAAGGTCAGCCTCTTTAACATGTTCACACGGAAATCATCACAAAGTGGAAGATGCTAACATAACATAACCCACAACCACAACATGAACAAAAACAATCAGACCACCATGTGTGATGAGACGTCAAGTGCATGTATTTTCCAAAGAATTTAACATCTCTTTTGTCATATTTTTGTTGTAAGATTGCTAGATTTATGTAGGTTTACATGATAAGGGGTTTAGATAGTCATTTTTAATTTATATCTAAATCCTTCATTTTGTAACTTATTTTTAGTCTAATGGATTTTTGGTCCTTACGAGTATCAAGATACTTTTTTGTAAGATTAATTTGTAGATTGCTCGTGAGCACTTAGGAATGGTTTAGTGAAGTCCATTTGAAAGGATGGTAGAAGATGGAAGGCCACTCACAAAGTGGTAGAAGATAAAGTGAAGAAATAAGAGCAAAGCAAAGGGTGAAGAATGATCTATGTTTCGAAGCATATTTCTGAGAATTTTCGAAGAAGAATCAGCCTCCAAGGGTAGTATCTTTGGATTTCTCTTCTCAAGTACTATAAAATCAACTACAAGAACTCCTAAAATGGATCAACGGTTCACCCGGAGGAAGAAAAATAAAACGGGACTTTTTTCCATCGCTACTCGTGACAAGTGTCTCGTGACTCGCGAAATGTTAACCTGAGAACTCACAATTTCCTGATCTAGTCGCGACTCGCGATGGAGGCATTGAAACTCGCGATAATTGCCTTGCAACTTGCTTTTTTACTCCAATTTTTCTTGTACTTTAAATAGCTTTTCACCGCCTTCTTCCCCAAAATTCTAAGCCCGACTTGGGGGATCCAAAACCCTAGTTTTTCACCATTTTCTTCCATTTATTCTTCTTTCTTTGTAGATATTTATTCTATGTTATGGGTTTTGATTATCTAGCTTGGTTTTTTACTTGGGAGCAATTGATTGAAGCTTCCACACCTATGTAGTAAGAACCCCTATTTCAATCTTCCTTGAAGCATTTGTTATTTAGCATTCATGTGTTTAAATGTGATGTTTTACTTTATTTATGCTATGGGTTGTTTGAGTATATGAAGCGTTTGTATGATTGAAGTGTTAGGGTGTTGGGAAAGTTGCAAATTTCTTAGCTCTTTGACATAAGAATCCAAGAACATGGAATTAGAATTTCTTGTGCATAATATTTTGTAATTCTTGCTAGATAAATATGTTATTGTGGATTGTTCTCATGTTTATCATATAGATGCAATGCAAGGTTGAATATTGAATGTGTTTTGTTCCAGGTTTAGCCTAATGAATGCTATGTTTGGTTAAATGGCTATGTCTTTGGTAGAAGGCTTGTTGTTATCAAATATATGGTCCTTCGTGTATAATGCCATTGATGAAATACCTTTATGGTGTGGTTTTCCTAGAGTGATTATCAATGAGGTTTGCAAATGGTCGTTGTTTGTCTTTGCAAATTACTATTAAGAAGGAATGAATGTTGATCTTCGAATGGGAAGTTTTAGCATTCCCCATAGGTAACGAATGTGATAGAATGAGTGAATGGTTCAATGATCTACATTAGGTTTGGAAGTGGATATTAATTGCCTCCGAGGCTTTGTCTTTTGTAGTTTTTACCCTTTTTCTTCGTTTGTTTGATGATTAGCATAGTTACTTAACTTTGCTAGTTATCTTGTCTTTTAATTTCATAACTTAGGAAAACCAACCAACCAAAGCCCCCCCCCCTTTACATGCTTTTATACATCTATATATATCTACTTCTAGCCTATTATCAACTGTATATGTTTAAACGCTTAATAAAATCCCTCTTCTTCATGGACGACCTCGATTTGCCACTATCTACTTAATTGTATTTAGTTAGCATAATGGGCTTATAAATTATAACTTTGAGAGGTACGGCGATGACCTCCCAAATTTTGGCACCGCTGCCAAGAAAGAGGCATTTATTTTTAAGTGTTTGGGCATATTTGGTTGCATATTAGCTAGTTGTTTTTATTTTCCACTTCTTTTTGGTTGTTTTTGTTCGGAGTAGGTATTTTTTGAGTTCTTGGTGAATTTTTATCAAGAATCCTTGCAATTTGATTCCAAACTTTTGAAAAAGAGAAAAAACTTCAAGACAAAAATGGAATATCTCACCTTGAGGGAACTCATGATGAGAAGAGAGGCTCAACAAGCAAGGTTTTGTAGGATGTTTCATTCCGACCATCCTACCGAGTCTTGCTATATGTTTAGAGGAGAGCACTATGAGGAGGAAAGAACCCTTGGTTTTCAAAACCAAGGGTATTATGAAGAGTGCTACCAAGAGGTAGGAGATGTTGGTTTCCAAGGGCAAGAAATCCAAGAATGGTATCCATACCACAATTCTTACAACCTGGAATGGAGTGGTTATCCAGATTGGTGGTATGAGAATGAGTCAGAAAACCAATAATACGAGCAAAATAGTTGGCCATCACCATCTTATACCATACCCCAAAACTAAACCCAATAAGGAAGTTCAAGTTTGACACGTGAGGAAGTCATGAATGCAATAGCAAACTTGAACAACTTTACTAGTGAGAAATCGGACACTTGGATCTCCTATAGTGTTGAGTCTATTGAGGGGCATGCGAGGAGTATATTGGAAGTGTTGGCCCGAATGAAAGCTCATGATTTTGAAAATGCACCATTCCAAGTCGAACTTGAGGATTCGGTGAGTGAGGTCACCATGGGAAATGAGTTTGAGTTCGAAGGGGATGAGGAGTTGGTTGTTGAGGATGAAAAAATGGAGAAAGAGGTGATTGTGCTACAATTATTAGCATCGTCACCCCTACCCCCACCTAGTGAACTAACTTCACCATTTTCGAAAGTTTTGAGGGGGATAAGAGAGGAGCAAAAAGACAATCCCAAGCCTCCTAACCACCCAACTCCTTTTAAACCATCTCCACCTCCACAAAGCTTTCCTTTTGAAAGTTTTGTACCCCCACCTATCTATTTTTGGATGCTCATGATGAAGGGGTTAAAACTTTCACCATATGGATAACATTAGGGTCGTGCCGACGACCTTAAAAATACGGAGCTTCTCTACCCTTACCCAAAACCACAAGAATACCACCACAATCTACCGCAAAAAAACCACTACCAAAACCACCATCTAGGAGTACTACTAGTTGTTGTCTTTTGTGAGTGTTGATTGGGATTTGCATAGTTGTGGCTTCGTAGTTGATGGATCGAAGTTTCATATTGGGTGGAGTTGGAGAACATAGAGGAGAGAACATTCATTGAGAAGTGAACATTTCCATCACCGGGAATGACCTTCAAAGTCTAAGTTGTGAGTATTTTTTCTTTCTCCCTTATTTCTATATCTTATCCCTTTCACATTGAGGACAATGTGTGTTTCAAGTGTGGGGAGGTAAAGAGGAATATATCTCTTTGTATTGTATTTGAGTGTGCATATGCTACACTTTGATTTCTTTTGTTTGAAAAAAAAAATTCCTCTAAGTTGAAAACCCGAGAGGACAACTTAGGAAAAAGTGGGAGGCCCAGATAGATCGAAAACCCAAAAGGGCGACCTTTGCAAAATTGAGAGGCCAAATGGTGTGGAAAAATGTGAGGGTGAGCATTGGGAGCATCGGTAGATTAAGTTAGCTTGACATTATATGTATACCTTACTTTTTTTATGGTTTGTTGGTTGTTTAGATTATCTTAGCCTTTGGGATGTGAGAGTGTGAGAGATTCTTATGTCTTGGGGATTAGGGTAGTCTAGGAATATGATGTTGTATGTATTGGGAAAACTTTTACATGCTAGTTTACGCTTTGATCTTTGCTTGATCTTGTTTACTCGATGACGAGTAAGGTTTAAGTGTGGGGAGATTTGATGAGACGTCAAATGCATGTATTTTCCAAAGCATTTAACATCCCTTTTGTCATATTTTTGTTGTAAGATTGCTAGATTTATGTAGGTTTACATGATAAGGGGTTTAGATAGTCATTTTCGGTTTTTATATCTAAATCCTTCATTTTGTAACATATGTTTAGTATAATGGATTTTAGGTCCTTACGAGTATCTAGATTCCTTTTTGTAAACTTAATTTGTAGATTTCTTATGAGCACTTAGGAGTGGTTTAGTGAAGGCCATTCGAAAGGATGGTAGAAGATGGAAGGCCACTCACAAAGTGGTAGAAGATAAAGTGAAGAAAGGAGAGCAGAGCAAAAGGTGAAGAATGATCTATGTTTTGAAACAGATTTCTGAGAATATTCCAAGAAGAATCAGCCTCCAAGGGAGGTTCCATTGGATTTCTCTGCTCGAGTACTATAAAATCGACTACAAGAACTCCCAAAATGGATCAATGGTTCACCCGGAAGAAGCAAAGCAAAACGGGACTTTTTTTCCCTCGCGACTCGCGACAAGTGTGTCACGACTCGCGAAATGTTGATATGAGAGCTCATAATTTCCTGATCTGGTCGCGACTCGCAATGGAGGCATTGCGACTCGCGATAATTGCTTTGGAACTTGCTTTTTACTCCCTTTTTTTCTTGTACTATAAATAGCTTTTCACCCTCTTCTTCCCCAACTCTCTAAGCCCGACTTGGGGGCTCCAAAACCCTAGTTTTTCACCATTTTCTTCCATTTCTTCTTCTTTGTTTGTAGATCTTTGTTCTATGTTATGGGTTTTGATTATCTAGCTTGATTTTTTACTTGGGAGCAATTGATTTAAGCTTCCACACCTATGTAGTAAGAACCTCTATTTCACTCTTTCTTGAAGCATTTGTTATTTAGCATTCATGTGTTTAAATGTGATGTTTTACTTCATTTATGCTATGGTTTGTTTGAGTATATGAAGTGTTTGTATGATTGAAGTGTTAGGCTGTTAGGAAAGTTGCAAATTTCTTAGCTCTTTGACATAAGAATCCAAGAACATGGAATTAGAATTCCGTGTGCACAATTTGTTGTGATTCTTGCTAGATAAATATGTTAATGAGGATTGTTCTCATGTTTATCCTATAGATGCAATGCAAGGTTGAATATTGAATGTGGTTTGTTCTAGGTTTAGCCTAATGAATGCTATGTTTGGTTAAATGGCTATGTCTTTGGTAGAAGGCTTGTTGTTATCAAATCTGTGGTCCTTCGTGTATAATGTCGTTGATGAAATACCTTTATGGTGTGGTTTGCCTAGAGTGATTATCAATGAGGTTTACAAATGGTCGTTGTTGGTCTTTGCAAATTACTATTAAGAAGGAATGCATGTTGATCTTCGAATGGGAAGTTTTAGCATTCCCCATAGGTAATGAATGTGATAGAATGAGTGAATGGTTCAATGATCTACATTAGGTTTGGAAGTGGATATATATTGCCCCCGAGACTTTTTCTTTTGTAGTTTTTACCCCCTTTTCTTAGTTTGTTTGATGATTAGCATAGTTACTTAAGTTTGCTAGTTATCTTGTCTTTTAATTTCATAACTTAGGAAAACCAACCAACCAACCCCCCCCCCCCCTCTTTTACATGCTTTTATATATCTATATATATATATATATATATATATCTCCTTCTAGCTTATTATCAACTGTATATGTTTAAACGCTTAATAAAATCCCTCTTCTTCGTGGACGACCCCAATTTTCCACTATCTACTTAATTGTATTTAGTAAGCATAAAGGGCTTATAAATTATAACTTTGAGAGGTACGGTGACGAACTCCCAATGTGCATCAAAGCACAGGGCCAGACCTATAAACATGTTCACACAAAAAGCATCACAAAAGGGAAGATGCTAACATAACATAACCCATAGCCACAACATCAACACAAAAACAACAGACCACCATGAGGTCAAGGTCAATATCAGACCACATGTCTTTCAAATCAGAAGGGCAACCCACAAACATGTTCACATAGAAAGCATCACAAAGGGAAGATGTAAATGGAAGGCAGTGGCACCACCAGGCCAAACTCATAACAAAACCCTACCTCCAAAACACAGTACATGTTCCCCATGGAATGAGGGCAGCACAAAACAGAGCACAGAAAGGCCATCACAAAAGGGAAAATGCTATTGTAACATACTCCCCATGTCCCACTTCATTTTGCTTAATTTAGCTTTTGGCAGTCAACTTTTTCAATTTTTAAATATTAATATCTTTATTTATATGTATAAAAAAATCTTAAAAAGTAACAACTTAAAAATATAAATTACGATGAATCCAACAACTTATAACATGATAATAGTTTTACACATACAATAATAGAATTTAATGGTCGAAGTTGGCTAAGTTTTACTGCCAAAAGTCAAATAAGCAAAATGAAGTGGGACGGGGGGAGTAGTATATACCCACAACATCAGCACGAATTACATTACACAGACACAGGTGCGCACATAGTCTGACATCGGCAAATCAACAGTGGCACCACCAAGCCATTCACACAATCAAGAAAGGCAATAGGCCTTCAAATCACAGTAACGAAAGAGGGAAGGAACGATATCAGCTAATTCGCAGTCACGAACAGGTCTTCAGAACTCGTAACATCACAAAATGGAGGTTTCCTTTAATTTTTTGGTCGTTTTTCCTATTTTTTTCAATAACATCAATAGTATCAACCAAATGAGTATCAATCTGAGATGTGATTTTTTAAATATCAACAGTATCAACCAAATGAGTATCAATCTGAGATGTGATTTTTTAAATATCAACAGTAACAACCAAATGAGGTAATTTCAGGTGTTAGTTTAAGCACCACCTGGCGATGTAGGAATTTCAGGAGTGAATAATGGGTGGAGCGTTGATAAAATCAGAGGACATGTGATGAGTTTAGATTGCACTTCTCAAGAGTCATTAATTGGCCAAGTTTGTCGGTTGGAGAAGTAAGATTGGAGAGAAAGATTTTGAATAAGGAAGCTGGGAGTTGTGTTGTTTTAATATAAGAATTTGGTGTTTAGGTTTACCGGATTTGGGTTTAGTTAATTTTAAATGGACTAATTTGGTGTAGATGAAAGTTAGACTGATTGTAAAATTTAAAAACAAGTAAGGGTAGTGTAGGAATTTTAGGTGTTATTTTTTTTGCCAAATGAGGTAATTTTTTTGCCAACAGTATCAACCTGAGATGTGAACCATCATATTAGAGAGATGCATCGCCAGGTGGTGCTTAAACCCAACACGGGAGCTTCAAATTCGCTTGACAATTATGTTCACATGGATTCAAAACCCATGTTGAGGCTGCAATCCATCAGGATTAGGGATTGCAAGCCACATGGTTGTGTTGGTAATCTGAACATGGAAGTGGATTAACCTATGATCATAGGAAATCCTAGAAGAGTTTGGTTTATAAATTATATTTTATTATCAATCCAAAGAATATGAATTTACATTGGTATAGCACAAATGATGATATTTGTGGAGAACAAGAATCAAGATACATGAAAGAGATAGGTACTCTCAATTATAAGTTTTAATTTTAATTTATTAAATCGTGAATTTCATGGTGCATGATGATATGCTTTTTGATATCTATAAAAGAGCAATATTGTTCATGCATGAGTGATGTTGAAATGTTAAAAGGTTCTTGTAAATGCATGGAACAAGAAATTTAGAATTTGCATCATGAATTATGTTATGATGAGTTGAACGTTATATGATTATGTTTGACATGTATTTGCATGTTGCTAAAAGTGATAATGTCATGCATTCTCTTGACTACTTAAAGTTTGAAGAGAAAATTATGGTCACTTAAAGAGATGATATTATCGATTAAATTGATGAGTGAAACATCGAAAGTGAAAGGAAAATTAGCAGGGAAGGGATGAAAGAGAATTAGTAAAAAAAAACCTCAAAGGCTGGTAAAAGACAGAATGACTACGAAATTTGGTATATAAAATTTCGTGGTGGCCAAAAGCCAACTAGGTATAATGCCAATTTATGAGTTAATAACTCATGGTTTGATTTCAGTTGATTTTGTAAGATATCAACGCAATCTAGCGGAATACTTGACGAAGTGACTAGTGAGGGACTTGATAAACAAGTTGGTGATCGGGATGGATTTAAAGCCTATTCAAATCTTTGATAATGGGATACCCAATTTTGCTCTGATACGGCATTAGAGTAAAATTCAGTGTGGGAGGCCTATTGTTTGAGATTGAAACATATGATTTCATATCCCGGAGGTAATATGTTTGGACCTGCTTAGAAGTTGTAACTTCTTAATGGATCCTTTGACAAAGCACATTTGCAGGTGTACGATTAAAGAGATTCACCTATATGTAGTGTGAAGTGCAGCCGCTTCAATAAGCCCATGCTTGGCTTTGTATGCACTCATGAATGGATAGGGACACATGACTTGTATAGTGTCGATTTAAGCTTTTGAGTTGTATTTGAATTAGTGTGTGAATTATCTTCAAGTGTTCAAATGAGTTGAAGGGTTCAATCTTTAGAGACACCCCGATTCTCAAATATTTGGAATGTGTAGTTCACTAAGGTGAAAATTCAATTTTCAAGACATTTTCATTCATGCGCTTGTTTGGTTTGGTTGTTGGATTTTCCGAATCATGAATAATATTAAACGGGGGAGGATTGTTGGTGTTTTATGAAACACAAAACTATTTAAGTGTATTTGGATTCGAGTAATTGTAAACTCGGGATGTTAAAACAAGTTTGGTGGTGTGGAGTGCACACTTGTATAAACTATCTACGAATAACTTGTCCCAGAAAGGAAATGTTGCATCTTTTCACGACAATGTTTCCTATATATATACATGTATGATAGAGACACGGAACACAAACAATGGAAATAAATATTTCATATTTTCCTAGACTTAATCAGCAACCAAAAACACATTTACTCAAAGGTAATCTCTTGATTCAAGTCTAGAACAAGAGGGATTCTCGATTGTTTTATTCTCGAAAGAAATCCGTGTAACTCAAGGCTGTAATAGGGTTGAATTACTCATTTTGGAAAGCATGTTCAATGCAACTCATATTGATATCCAAAAAAAAATTTACCACAATCATCCAAGCGTGATTTTACCATTGGGAGGCATTATTAAAGCATCTACCCAACATATCACCATCTCAAAACTTGGAGATTACAAGTAACAGCAATTGCCTTGTGCAAGTTCTAAAATATTCGGTACCGTAGTTTACTACTCCCAACTCCTGTCTAAGCGTAACAACTAGAGTTCAGACCAGCTGTTCTGCCGGTGAAACTATTTGACAAGTTCAATGACAACAAATGAGGAAACTATTATCACCTTTACTTGTTATCCGACTGATTTCTGTGTTTCTCTATCTTCATTGTTTTCCGACTCTTCCATTTCATTCCCTAGCTTGACGATATCATCCACGAGGATTTTTCCCTCTGCAGCAGATTAAAGAAGCCATCGTCAACTGCCTACGTTCTCATTTTCATGGACAAAATATATTCAAACTTGTCGCCACAAAATATGTTCAAACTGTCATTCATTTCTAGTTAACCATTCCAAAGAACAGCAGACACTGAAACATTACCCCTGACTCATCTCTCCCCCCTCCTGTGTCAGTCTGTCATCTTTTCAAATGTTGGGATCAGCATGATAAAAATGAATCCAAGTGGACCCTCCGTCAAACAAACACCCAAAAAATGTTATCGTGATACTAACCTTTATCTTTGGAAAGTTTACGGATTAGTTCATCAATACCCTCTTTACCCAAAGTGTCTTTCAGGTATATGGCTGCGGATGCTACTTCCTCCGGTGTCACTTTGCCATCAGAGTCCCTGACCAACAAAACCACATCTAGTTGGAAGGACACAAAACTCTAAAAGCATGTAACAGATTGATGGAAACATAACTGCAGAATCATGCGTTTTCTGATTGTATAAAAATAAAAGATAAAAGGCCTCTATTGCTGAAGATATTTCGATTAAAACATACAGAAGGAGCTTAACATTTTACAGATCCTAATATGACATGCTTTTATCAGAAGGTTAGACGATATGGCGTTATAAGAGAGACTCAAATCCAGACGCAAACTTCCAGCAATCAATCAGATATTATGTGTAGTTTGAAAGCAACACACTGAGTCCTAAGTTTCAGAACACAGTGTCTTTTGCCACTCATAACTTTAATGAACGGTGTAGCTCTAAATGGGTAGCACAAGTATAATCAAGTATATAGTATGTACCAAATTAATTGGTTACACTGGAAAGATTTTTTTTAAGTGGAGTTATTAGTGAGATAGAATCTGCTGGAGTACCTATCGAGCAAACGCCAACGATCACCAATAGTAGCATCCACATCATCAATTTCCTTTTCCAGTTTTTGAAGCATAGCATCAACCTGTAATCAGGAAAGCCTAATCAATAAGTGATTGCCTGAAGATCACAAACATTTCAACCAAAAGTACTTGCATCACTTAAGTGGTGACACATTTTGTGCAAGCTCTTGCATTTTTACAATCTCAATGTCACCCTACCCTATCTCTCAAAGCTGAAGAAACATGATCTCCTCCTAGAGCCTTTTCCACAGCTTGGTCACTATCCACTCTAGCTGCTTTATATGCCTTCTTTGCTGCTGCTTCTTCTTCCGTACCTTCTTTCTCCACCATGCTATTATACAATTCTATCTGAATATCAAGGTCAGAAACAAAAGATGGAACATCACCAAAAGTAAAAAAAAATTTATTCGACCAACTCCGCTGAAAGACAGGTTTCTACATAAAATCAGCAACCTCTATGGATAAGGATGTGATTTCCTGAATAACAAGATTAATTATCCAGTGAAAGGGAATTCATACTATAATTCACAACTAAATCAGAATATCTTCATTTCTCTGCAAGTCTAAGAGGAAGTTTCAGGAAAGGTGGCCTATCCATAAACTTATGGAAAGGTCCCCTAAATTTTTACTTTAAATTTTGTATTTTTTAAAAGTATTTAAATATTGTATTCTATAAGTTAAAACAAGTAATAATGTGAAAATATAAAAAAACATATGATATAAAAATATTTTTTAAAATTTAGTATGTTTACAACTGCAGTGTATAAGTGAAAAAATACAGTGGTTTGTCAATAACTTAGGAGGTCTCCTGACAGGTGGCATATCCTTAAGTTATTGACAAACCACTGTATTTATTCACTTAATACACTGCATTTGTAAACATACTAAATTTAAAAATAAGTGATAAACACAGTCTGCAATCCTCCCCAAGGATCTAGCATCCACGTTTAAAATGATCCCAGAAAAATTACAAACCATTCTCTGCGTAAGGATATGGGCAATATGGTTGAATGAGTTAAGCCTTACCAATGCCAAAAGAGTTCAATATAGTACCAATATTACTGACATACTCCTCACTCTATAAAGTGTTATCAACACAATTCGGTAATTCTTGCTGGTTTTCGGTAGATTTATTTAAAATGAGCATAGCAAATGAAGTAGCATACTGGAACTAAAAGGAAATGTTAAACACTCAGGTACAACTCTTCTGATCAGAGCATACCGATTCCACTTGTACAGTAATTCCCCCTCCCCCTCCCAAGTCCTCTTTCGCAAACATACAATCATCAAAATGGCTGTTTCTAAATTAACTACCAGATTACGATTTCTAAACGACTAAGATCACTTGCATGTTCAATTTTTCATCTATAGGTCGGCCTTAAACATCAAACAACATACACAAAATCATTTCTTAGGCATGTTAAGAGTCTCAAGTACCTCCTTGTTGACAAGTCTCAAGAACTCTTCACGTTCCCTGCTCACAGACTGAAAGAATGAACAGAAGTTACGGAACAAGTAATGTAAAATACATGATTGACGCAATTTCTGTAAAGAAGCTTTGAAAAGATTACATCTAATTCTTACAGAAGCTGATGCTAAAACAGCTAATGCTTTACTCGTTTCACAAAGCTGCTCATGTTTATCAAATAATTTTTCTTTAGTCCGTTGAGCTTCATTTTCTGTTTGGATGGTTATCTCTTCTAGCTCCACATCCTTCTGCTTTTCCAATGATTCCTTCATCCTAGCCTGCTCCGCTTCCTCTTTCTCTTCCTCTTCCTGTTCATTTAATAATTTTAAAACCAGCGACAGAAAAAAAAAAGTATATTATATATACTCCCTCTGGTCCACTTATATTGGCCCCCTTTTTTCTTACATTTTTTCAAGGCATGTTTGACCATCGATAACTTTTGTTACGTACGATAATAGTTTATAAAATTTTACTTTTAAAAAACTATACGTTACGGAGAATCCAAAGACATCTCACATAAGGTCCATTACTATATACAACAAAAGTTATCGATGGTCAAACATGCCATAAAAAATTGGCTGGTCAAAGGGGGCCAATATTAGTGGACCAGACCAAGTATATAATATATATATATATATATATATATATATATATATATATTTCTGAAGGTCAAACTACAATTCAGGTCAAAACTAAAGCCATTGCTATTCAGGCCAAGCACTGGATAACTTTAAAACAGTCAGTAGTATAGATTATAGATTGCCAAAATAACTCAAAACTACAAGCCAAAGCTACATAAATTGAATACATATTACGTGCCAAAGTGGCAATTCAACAAAAACATTGAACAGTTCACAGCAAAAAGGTACACTTCTAAAAAGGTGAATTAGCCACAAAAACATAACTACAAACAAGGCTCTCATGTCCGTTCAACTTTTCCTTGTCCTGGAAAGAGTACCATCAATCCTTCAATTGTCGTAGTTCTGATTTAGTCATGAGTTGCCAGAATGAAAAACTTAGGGCACAAGTGGAAGTTTGTATAATTAATTGCTCAGTTTTCATGTTATATCAAGTCTAGTAACTTATATCACTAGAAAAAGTGACCTATTTTTAAGATGTGAAGATTAGGTAACTGGTGTGTAAAGTAACTACAAACCACAAAGGCGGCAGGGGTGATGCACGACTCAAAATCAGTAAAAAGCCATTTCAGGCATGATCTGCATATGCAAAGAACTTCAAATATGAGGTCACCAACAAGCAAAGGAAATATCTACACAATTAGCTTGCCCAAATGTCTTATATTCTTTGTTAGCATGCCACATCTTACTATTATATAAAAGAATGAATGTACTTCACTTTTTTTGCAGAAGGCAATGTTAGATCATCATCATATATGCCACTCCCCTCAATCCTTTTTAGATATTCAATTTAAAAATGAGTCTTTCTTGTTTTCTACTACTGTCTAATTTTCCTCTCCTGCTACCTGACAAATTCTAGCACTAATCATGCTCAATCTTATTGATCCAAAATTATTTATGCATGACAATTAATTTTAATAATATTATTAAATTAATAATTTTATAAATGATATTATTTCAGAATTTGATGAAATATAATTGGTTATGCTATAGATTCAGAGTCATTATAATTAGATTAATATAATTCTTCACTGGGCCTTAGTCAAGCCTTGTGAGACAAGTATTTAGTCTCTATAGTAACAATTTTACCTCTCAGCACAGAAATATAAAATAAAAAATAACCTCTATTAGTTCTTCTTGCATTTCTAGGTACTCCAGTTTTCTCCTCCTTTCAGAAACTGCATCTTCTGATGGTAAAGAAGTAACTTGAACAGTATCCACCACTTCATCAGGAAGGGAGGAGAGTGTTGCTTGAACAGCATCCTCAAGCCTCACTTTACCAGCCACCGTGAAGGCTCTGCAAGGGTTACAGAAAATCAAAACCGATGATGCTTCGGAAAGTGCACATAACAATAAAAATTATATAAGTATCTGAACGCTAGGTTACCTCGAAAGAATCAACAGGGAAGATGGAACGGAGTGATTGAGAGACAAGTCCAACCAATCCTTCAACTGAAAAGAAAAAGGTAAGCCTTTCGTAAAATTTTCACCTTCCATGGCTCACAATCTTAATAATTCAGAAAGGAACACTATACATAATTAGGCTAAAGCTACAGGGCCAAAATACAGCTTCAGATCTGGAATCTTATCCTCATGACAGCTTTCGCTTCCCTTATTATTTAATTCCAAAACTTAGGGTAAGTGATAAGAGAGTTATCAACATGCTCGCCTAAGCCCCAAAACGTACACTGAATCCATGGTCAACAGAGAAACTATGCAACTGTTTCAATAGGATAGGGTTAAAATCAATATTACTGAAGCTCTAAGAGAATGACCACATTGATACTTGACTCCACAATCCTTTGAAATCTCTTCGCTATCTGGACAGCCTTCAAGTCCACGGGCTCTTTCAATACTCTAAACTAGCTAAGATGTCATTGCACCATTGGTCTACTGGGGAAAGATGAAGAGACTAATCTAGTTTTGTCACAAATCTGAGACAGCTACAAAATCTTACTAGCCTTGACATGCACTCATCTAGGTGAGGCTAAGCGTTCCACAAAGTCACTGTTTATATCCAAACGGTAAACTCTCTTACAAAAATACCATTCCCCTGGATCACACATGAACCTGAGCTTTTAACATATAAAGAATCCATTTGTATCTCTAAATATATTACTGCTATAAAAAGGCCAAAGGTTTGACTCAACCAATTTGTAGAAGAACCTTGCGGTTCAGGTGGCGAGCAGTCAATTAAAATGGAAATATGTAGAAGGTGTGGAAGTAAAGCTTCACAAATAGAGATTTCATCAAAAGGATTTTGAATTTTTTTTCCCAGGGTTGCCGTGTTTAATTGTTCTCTGTTCTCTGTCTTCTTATCTTGATCATGTTCTCACTTTTGAACAAACTAATGATAACTGTTATAAGTGATATATCAGGAAACACAGGATGCAGTAAAAGAAAAGAGCAGCATGTTTTATTTTCATCTCGTCGCAAAGATGTTTCTTCAATTTGTCTTCATAGTTTTGATCATTCACCAAAGAACATAATCAACAAATATTACACAATGAATAGATACTTACCTGCTGCCTCATTTCATCTACAGAAACTAATCCAAGCATTCCTCGATCTCGACACGCTTGACGGAGCTCTTCCTCGGAGAGAGACTCCACTCCCTCAGCTTGAATCATCTTATCATCTTCCTTAATCCTGATTAAACAGGTAAATGCTATATTGTGATGGTCAAATACATAAATTTTACGACATCGTAAAATTCAAAGTTCAGGTTTCTCCTATAAAATTCTCTGTCTAACAACATAGAGTTGTTGACTTCACAAAATCTTCTTTCACATTACAGTGCAGAAATATGTCTCATTTCCTTCAACAATAATGTTCAGGAAAGATCAATTAGTCAAGTTAAACTATGAAATGACAAAATCACTAAGAATACGGTACTATTTTTTATCAGGTAGTGTGGCAGCTCACTGGTTTGGGACTAAGATGTTAACATGCAGCATGAGGGACAAGCAGAGCAAGCATTTAGATTTTACATTTTATAATTAAGAAGTCCCTTTTCAATTGCAAGTCATTTGCAGAAATTAGTATGCAAAACTCAACCAATCAAGTCATCAGAATCCAAAAGAATGTTCTCTTGCTCAAAAAGATAAGCTGGAGACATTCTCGAAAGGGCATATGCTCTGATAATTACAATGTAGAATTGTACTATCCTGCTCATCAACTCTTCAGCTTAGCATAGCAGTAGATAAATGTCTGTGGACTCAATTATACGTGTTTTAGATGAGTCTTGGTTTCATTCAGTAACTGAGATACTAGAATATCTTAAATCCACTGAGGAAATGCAATTAAAACTCAAACATCATTGAGAAGTCATTCCTCAGAAAGTATAAAATCAACCTTACTTTTGAAGCTTCATTCTTAGCATGTGTCGTAGATATGCATCAGTTCCAAAAGGCTTGATATTCATGTACTTGCACATGTTCACCAATCGAGGTCTGCATATTTTGAAAGATAGTTTTCAATGATATGAATATAAACCTAAACCTACTGGAGGCTAGATTTCTATTATAACAATCGTATGCACCTGCTTATGTTGTCCAGAGTGAGCTCATCATTAAACAACTTAGCAAAGCCTAAAATTTCATCGTTTGAAACAGCAGTACCCTTTCTAACCTGACAAGAATGGAGGAAATCCAATCAATACATGGGTCAAAGCATTTGTATCAAGAAGCGGGGGATCATTCAGTACTAGAAACTAATATATGTAAGCAGAGAAAAAATCAAGGCAGATTCTTTACCTTGTCCATGAATTCATCAAGATCTTCAGCTGTTTTCATTATTTCACCACTTCGTGAGTCTTTCACTTCTCCAGCCATTTCTTTTACAGTCTCTTGAAGAAACTTTGCATATTCTATCCTGGCATTTAACTTCCTTTTCAGAGCTTCCTAAATATCATTCCAATTGAAGTTTAGATCCCTTCAGGTAATATAAAGCATTTGATGCACATGCATATAACACAAAAAACAAAAACTTACAGTCTTCCACATAAATCTCCTCAATTAGATATTACTGACATGCAAAGAGCACTTAGGATGCAGAAAAACCACCAAAAAGATACAGAAAAGTAATAATGGTTCGTTTCTGCACCACTTATTCCATGTCTTCTATGTCAGACACAGTTTCCATTAACCTTTGTCAGATCATACTTGCTGATCTTGGAATGTCTGACATTCATTGCCATTTTTAACAAAATGAACTACAGTTAAACCTCTATAAATTAATACTCTTGGGACCAGGAAAAAATATTCGTTTAGCGAGATTATTTATTTATCGATAAATGAATATATTCATTTATCGATAAATGAATTTTTATTCATTTAGATAGTATTGAGTCTGTACTGAATGATGAGAATGATCCAGAACCAGATGATAGTAGTGTCACACCAAATGTGTCATCAAAAGAAGCATATCAAGCAGTAATCACCTTACGGAACTACTTTCTACAACACGAGCAGAATACTCCTAAAGTTTTGTTTGCGCTAGGAAAAATCAAGGATGAGAGAATTTTGGTGGAAAAAAAAAAGCAAAAAACTGTAGACTCCTTTTTTGTAAAAGAATGAATTATTGTATGAACATTGTTGATTGAAAAAAAAATCTTTTTAAATATATATATATATATATATATCTAATGAAATGTGATGATTATTCATTTATATTTACATAGGGTCTTTAAGGATTTCAAGAAAATTGTTCATTAATGCTTTTAGCGAGGTTATTCATTTAGCCCCTTGGCTCAAGTCGGGACCGAAAAAAATTATTCATTTGTTGAGGTTATTCATTTATCAAACATTCATTTATCGAGGTTTAACTGTATCCACAATATTTCCTTGCCCTGATGAAGAGGACGGTTTTGTTACAATTAAACATCCTACTTTATAGGGCAGAATCAATAGTGGACATCTTCATGAGAAAAAGGAGGAGTAACGAAAATTCTAAATTAAATGTTATATAGTCAAGGATGTCATGGTGCCCCGCCGAATCGGCTCCACCCGACCGTTAGGACATGGCGCCTGCCACAACAATTTGGCCACCATGGCTGAGTCGCATATAATATATATACATATAACATAATGTAAATATATAATATGCAGTAAGATAATGAAGTCTTAACCATCCAAAAATGAAAAGTATTCAAATATATAAGCAAACTAAATAAATTAGTGTCAGTTAGCTATTTACTATAAAGTAATATTTATATGAAAAAATAAAAAATTATTTACTATGACATGGACAATAAGATAAGTAATTATTGAAAGTTTAAGCATGGTGAATGCATATACTATTAGAATAAGGAAATATCCTTATTGATAAGTTTAGTAATATTCATGAAAAAATTAGCATTATACCTTAATATTAATAAAATAAACAACTACCGTATTTCTATATTTTTCTCTTACTATGCTAACTTGATTGTGGAAAATACTATCTTAATTTATTTCCTTAGTAAAAAATATCTTATTCATCATCATCATAATAACAATTAGTATATGTCTACCGTATTCATGGCTACAATTCATTTTTCAAATTTATGCTCATATTTAATTTTATTTTTATATTAGAACATTATCTAGTAATTAATTTATAATGTGAGATTACATATTTAAATTTACAGTAAATTATTAAATTAATGACTACATTTTTATACTGCCTAAAATTTAAACTATTTCAGTATGGACTTTATTAATGAAAATTAATAGTGAAAATATATTAAGTAAAAGCAAAAACAAAAGGGGAAAATTTAAACTATTATTAACAACTTATAGCTACTATACCGAGAGTACATGATGGATTTTACAAGGATGAATAAATCAGTGTTCTTTCGAATAAATTGAATCCCAGCCAAGGATAAAAGAGAGGAAACAAAGTTCAAAGAACTAGTGTATATGAAACATAAACAATCATCGTTAGCTCATTATCTCATAAGAGAGAAAGAAATGCAAAATTTCACCACTATATCATTCAGCCAATTAATCCAAGAAGCATGGGGACCGAGTCAAGTAATTCAAAATTTCAACATTTTGTCTCTACTAAAGACCATACGATGTCGTCAGAGTAAAAGGTTTTTTGTAAAAAAATAATAGAAAAAGAAGGAAATAAAGCTACTGACAGTCGCCTTCTTCACAAAGATCATCTCTGACCAAGGGACGGCGCCGACTGGACCAATTCTAAACTCCAGATTTCAGGTTTTTCATTTTAAACTCGAGCTACCCATCGCCAAACAGAGTCGTCCTGGCGTGAATGGCGATGCCAGGGCGCCAAATGGACACCAAACTCGCCGGATTACAACTCGGCGAGGCAAATTCAACAAGCGTAAATTAAGACGAACGAACATAGCCATATAAGCCTGCAGCTCGCATGCAACAACCTGTCGGCTTTCAAAATGTTTTTAGAAAACACCAAATTGCACCTGAAGGCTTCACAGCATACAAGTACGTGTTGAAGATATCAAGATGGAGAAAGAAACGAACAAACAGGCAGTCTAATAAACTCCTTATGATTTAGATGCAGTAAAAGAAGATGATGAAACATTTAAGGTAAGAATTGACATTTACCTGTTCCTTCATTTTGTCCTGGAAAGTTGATGGTAACATGTTGGGGAATAATTTCAGGAACACGGGCAGCAAGAACTCCATGAACGGAACTATAATAAAAACTGCAAAAGGAACAAGACGGAAAATATCCGCTGTTGTCCGCGTTAGTTGCTGCCTTTCTCTCCTAGAAAGACCCTTCCCACCGGCAAGTTTGAGCAACAACTTCACGCTTATCCTCACATCAGCCCAAAGTAGTTTTGTACCCAGCCAGTAGTGCTGCATGGTAGACTTAAATTCATCCTTCCAGTGTAGAAGCTTCTTAGCCCAGTCCTCCCTGGTAGAGCAATAAAAAATATCGAGGGGTACAAAAAAAGGTCTCATTAAGTCATTAGCCCCTCTTTCTACTATATTCTTACAGAGACTAGGTAGTGTTGAGGCAATGAGGTTTGTTAATCAAGACAGGCCATGACAATGTTACCTGCTCATAGAAGCAATGGCTTTCAAAGCAGGGCCAATTCCTAAAAGCACAGCCCATACTCTCTGAATGACAGGCTTGGAATCCTTATGAGTATCTTGCAACTTCTTAGCTTTTGCTTTGGCTTTGACAGAGCTCAAACCTTCCACTGCCTGGTCACAGTCTTCAGGAGAAGGCTCCTTCTTTTTCTTCAAGCTCGGTTCTTCTTCCTGACGACCCGGATCAGGCTGACCAGCTGCAGCTGTGGAAGAATACCTTACCCATTCAGTCACCCACCTAACTCCGAAAAGAGATCCTTGGACTCCTTTCCTAGGATCAAAATTATAAATCCCACAAGAATGGGGTCTAAATCTTCTAGCGGAAAAAGTTATCAATTCATCTCTAGTAAGCAAACTTGATTCTCCTTCTTTTCCAGGATCTGAATTCAAAGATGAATAGCTGAAAGCTCTGCTCCAGTCCCATGATCCTGGAATTGCAGATGAATTCTCATGCTGAAATCCTGTACCTCCTTGGATGAAGTACTTGGACCGATTAAGGGAGTCAAAGAGGTACTTCTTGCGCCTCAGTATCGCTCGTGAAGCCATGGTTAGAAACTACATGCACTTCAGAGTGAAAAAACAGCACCCTGTTGAATTGATATCAGTAAAACAATGAGCAATAACTACTGAAATTGAAATGATTGTAATGCTAACAAAATTTACAGCAACAGAAACGGCAACAATATCTGCAACCATATTTTGCCCCACATTTCTAGTTTTCCATTGATTTCTTGTTCACCAAACCTTCATTTCTATGACCTCAAATTCAATTTTAGCTAAATCACACGTCCTCTCAAATGATCAATCGCAATTGTTAGCCTGGCACACGACAAGATGGCGTAAAGTACACAAATCCAAAACCAACATCTTACAATAAAACCTAGATACAGCAAATTTAAAAACTTATTCAGAACAGCGGATCAATGAGGTCAACATTTACCTCTAAAGCCAGCTAAGAAAGAGGCAAAATACAGTATAACGAACATGAACAAGTGAACTTAACAATAACCTGAGGGGGAAAAGATGATTTATGGTGATCGATCAGATGATCGCCATTAGTGTAATCGGGTACGGTATTGGTGAGAATGCCCAATGCGGTTTCCAGTTAAAAAGAAGGAACAAGTCTGCAATTTTGTACTGTCTGAAAGTCGGACAGAATTGAGATAGTAGTGTTGTTTCTAGATTGTGAAGTGGGCCGGGATTTACCCGGCGGCTTGGTGGTGTTGGATATACCCGGGTATGATACAGATATCAAAGTGCGGGTACCCGCACTTAAGGGTTACTGCATCACGTGTGGGTAGTTAAAAATGTGATCTGTGATTCGGTCCAGAAAAATATGGTATCCACAGTACGGGTATGGATTGATGGGCCAGCTATTAGGGTATTCGTGACCTGTTGAAAATTTAAATTTTTAATATAAATTATTATTTTATTATATTACATAAACTTGTATTAGTGTAAAAAAAATATCATTACGATGATAACAGTGTAGTTTAGCATGTATTGTTGTGACATTTTCTTGTATAAATATTTATCACATTTTATCTTTTAAAAATTCAGCATATAATGATCAATAAGAGTAACAAATCCGTAATCATCATCATCGTTCCCTAGTTTGGATGTACTTAATAAAATATGATGAAATGGCGAGATATAATTATTGTGTTTTTAATTTAATGGAGAGGTTATGAAAATTTAATATGAAATTTGTGAAAACCAAATGTAAAAAATTTTATTGGACATATGGCTAAATAAGCTGGTTGTGGGCCCAACTGAAAATTTGAGGCTGAGAGAAAAGGCGGAACTCAGAAGGAACAATTGAAAATTCGAGGTTGAAAGAGAATGATTGAAAATTTAGCATTTGAATATTATATTAATTCACAGTTTTTAATAATTAATATTACATATGTATAGACAACTAAGAATTGAGAGTAGATATTTTTCAAAAAGAAAAAGAATTGAGAGTTAATATGTAGAAAATATTATATAATATTCAATTTAATTAAATATATTTGAACTTTCAGGATACACGAAAATAGCTGATAAAGTAATTTCCCATAATGATTCCGATTAATGATAAAGAATCTATATAGAGTACAGAGAAGACTAGTCTAAATATAACTTTAGTACTAGTCTAAGTATAACTCTAGTACTAGTTATAAACATGGAATAAAATATTATCTAATAATCTACTTGCTTTATTCTAACACCCCCCTCAAGCGAAGCGTCGGATGCTCGCCGACGCAAAGCTTGGCTCTGAAGAACTCGAACAATGGACGAGAGAGTCCCTTGGTGAAGATGTCAGCTATTTGAAGAGAAGTAGGAACATGAGCAACGTGCAGCTTGCTAGAAGTCACCAGCTCACGAACAAAATGATAATCAATATCGATATACTTGGCCCGCTTGCGCGCCACCGGATTCTGAGCCAAGAAAATAGCACTACTGTTGTCGCATAATAACAATAGCGAACCAAAAAGCGGAACCCAAAGATCACGAAGCAAATGAGTGAGCCAAACAACCTCTGAAGCAGTGTTGGCAAGAACACGATACTTAGACTCCGTACTGAAATGAGAAACAGTGGGTTATTTCTTGGCACTCCAAGAAACAAGATTCCCACCAAGATAGACCGCATATCTATAAGTAGAACGACGAGTCTCCAGACAGCGAACTCAGTCAGCATCAGAATAGCCTAACACATCCGGAGTGCTCGCAGAATGAAAAATCAAACCAAAATGAAGAGTACCACGAACATAACGCAAAATTCGTGTAACTGCAGCAAAATGATCATCCCTAGGATTCTGAAGGAACTGACTCACAGTGTTGACCGAGAAGGCCAAATCTGGACGAGTAATAGTGAGATACTGAAGTGCCCCAACAAGAGAGCGATAAAGAGTAGGATCCCTGAATGGCGGACTAGTGGAACTGAACAGCTGAGAACCGGCAACAAAAAGCGTAGAAACTGGCGCAGCATCGGATATATCAGCCCGAGTCAGAATGTCCCGAGCATACTTCGCTTGGCCTAGAAGCAACCCGGAGGAAGTAGGAGAAACCTCAAGACCAAAAAAGTAATTAAGAGAACCAAGATCCTTGATTGCAAACTCCTTGTGCGTTCGAGCAATGAACTGATGAAGAAGAGTCGAGTCATTCCCGGTAAGAATAATGTCGTCCACATACACAAGGAGGTACAGCAAGGAGGACCCCCGCACCAGAACAAATAAAGAAGTGTCAGCCGAGCTCCACCGAAAACTAAGCTGGATAAGATAGCTGCTAAACCGCTGAAACCAAGCTCGAGGAGCCTGCTTAAGTCTATAAATAGCCTTCCACAGACGACAAACATAGTCTGGATGAGAAGAATCCTGATAACCAATTGGCTGCTTCATGTAGACCGGAGTATCCAGGACACCATTAAGAAAGGCGTTCTTGACATCCAGCTGATGAAGTGGCCAAGAACGCATGGTTGCAATTGCAAGAACCGTTCGAACAGTGGAAGCTTTGACCACAGGACTGAAAGTATGGT
The DNA here is from genome assembly GCA_037428765.1 of Rubia yunnanensis. NCBI lineage: Eukaryota > Viridiplantae > Streptophyta > Magnoliopsida > Gentianales > Rubiaceae > Rubia > Rubia yunnanensis. The sequence continues at coordinate 111,646,072 of CM075061.1, read as the reverse complement.
TAAAGTCAAAACCCAGAATCTGCGAAAAACCTTGCGCCACAAGTCTGGCTTTGTGACGATCAATAGTACCATCCAGACGATACTTAAGCCGATAGACCCATTTGGAGCCAACGATGTTGGCATCCGAAGGCCGAGGCACCAAGTCCCAAGTGTGCTGACCACGAAGAACAGACATCTCATTGTCCATAGCTGCAACCCAGGCCGGATCCCGAAAGGCCTGGCGATAATCCGTGGGCTCCGTCTAAGAAAGTAGGGCAGCAGTAAGACCATGAGCAATAATGTCCAAATAATCACATCGCTAAATAGTACCGGTGGCAGACCGAGTGGCCATCCAATAAGGGTGAGGCGGAGGCGGCAAGACCGGAGGAGTAGGAATAGCGGATGATGCCGGAGAAGACTCAGAAGAGCCATCTGATCGGCGAGCCACAGACAAGGCCGGAGGAGAGGCGGCCGAGGCCGGCTGCTGCACCGAGAACAGCAACGGAGAAGGCAGAACCAGCGACGGAGAGGCTGGATCTGAATTCGGTGGGCACAAGGCGCACGGCGGCGCGTGAGACAACGGCGAAGCTGTCACGGCAGTGCGTGAGCTCATAGGGTCTCCATCAGGATCAAGAAAAGCAGAGACATCAAGGGCGGATGCGGAAGATCCCGAAGACGGTGAAGGAGAAAGGAAAATATGTCTCATCAAAATAAGCATGACGAGTGATGTAGACTCTGCCTGTAGAAGTATCTAGACACTGAAAACCTTTGTACTGGGAACTGTAGCCAAGGAAAACACATGGAATACTGCGAGGAGATAACTTGTGATCAGCATACGGTCGAACAAATGGAAAAACTCGGCACCCGAAAGGATGAAAATTCAAGTAGCAAGGGGCACGACCATATTGAAGATCATAAGGCGAAGAACCATGCAAAACCGGAGTAGGCAATCGATAGATTGTATAAGCAGCTGCGGCAAATGCATCATCCCAATAAGAAATATGCAGATGCGAATGAAAGATCATATTAAGACCCATCTCGGCAACATGTCAATGTTTGCGCTCCGCACGACCATTTTGTTCTGGAGTGTAAGGACACGATATCTGATGGTGAATGCTCTTAGTGGCGAAATGACCCCGTAGGCGATTGTTCAGGAATCCAGTACCATCATCACTCTGAAATACCTTAATTTTGGATGAGAACTAGATCTCCACAAAAGCCTCAAATTGTAAGTAAGCATAAAAAAGTCTGACTTGCGACGAAGTGGATAAAGCCAGGTGAAACGAGAATAGTCATCCAAAAATAAAGCATAGTATGAAAAACCATATGTCGATAAAACATAGGAAGGACCCCATAGTCACAATGAATCAAATCCAGTACATGCGTAGCACGTTTATGGTTCTCAACAAATGCCAACCGTTGACCTTTCGCCATAACACAGGGGACGCATGCAACAGGTTTAGGCAACAAAGAAGATAAAGAAACTAAACCAGACTTCTGCAAACTAGAGATGACTGACGCCGATGCATGACCCAAGCAAGCATGCCACAACTCATAAGATGCCTGTCCTTTATTCTGCTGTAAATGCGTAAAAAATGCTGAATCACCTTTATCCAAAACATAGAGACCACCATCACTGTGTCCCCTGCCCACGACCGCCTTGGAAACTTTATTCTGAATGACAAAGTTCCGATCATCAAAAATAATGTTTTGGGGCATCCCGACAATTATATACCTGCTAATCCAATGTCCACCCCGCCTCATATTGTGCCGGAATGTGAAGAAATCGGAATTCTCCCTCCTTCTAGTCAGATCGTCCCGGATAGAATAAATCTTCCCCACTTAATTCAACCCTTCTAGGATGAAGCCGAGCCGATATGATAGGCGGGCGGTGACAAAAGCGTTTAAATCTCTGGTCAATTTACTAATAGACAGCAGATTCTTAGTAATATCAGGAACAACCAGAACATCATACAGGCATAAATCATTAGAAAGTGTAGCATCCCCAACATGAGAAATTCGAATAGAAGCCCCATTACCAACAGAAACATTAGAATACCAGAATATGGAAAGACAAACTCTAAGCCTGAGGCGGAGGATGCCATGTGACTGGTGGCACCGTAGTCAACATACCAATCAGAGGATAGTGCACTAGGCTCTAACTGCAGCGATGGCTGAAAATGCTCGGCCAGATGAGTGGAGTCTGTACGACCAGTTGGACCCTAAGAACCGGTCTGAGCAAGCATCTTGTAACAAGTCGCAGCATAGTGACCGGGACGACCACACCAAGTACACTGCGGCCGACCACGACCAGCCTCCGCCGACCGCCGGACCTGCCACCTCGCCGTCCACCGAAATGGCCTCCCCTGGAGATGCGTGAACCGGACGCGCCGCCGCCCCTCGCTGGAGCGTGATCCCACGCGCGGCCGGCCGAGGGAAAAACACATGTTGTGAAGGCGGCAGGCCCAGTGGCTGGGGCTGAATGGTCCTGTAAATTTTTTAGAAAAGCTTCGTAGTTTTTGGCACGAGATAAAACATCGTCATATAACGGAGTAGGCGAGGAATTAATTAGAGGTGCAGAAAAATCCTTAACCTCAGTTCCAAGAGCAGTCAAAAACCAAATAAGTTGATCATCATTTGATACAGGAGAACCCATCATAGACAATTGCTCAAAAATTTCTTTAAATTGGAGATGGAATTCATGAACTGTACCAGTCCTACGTATACCGTGGGCAGCAGCACAAAAACGAAGGATGGATGAAGCACTGCTGTCGTGATAAATGGACTGAAGATTGTCCCAAATATCCTTAGAAGTGGCACAGTCAGGTAAAACCACCAAGGCCTCTGGTGTGAGAAGAAAAAAGAAGACCGTACACACGTTGATCTTCATCAACCCAGAGATCATAATCAGACTGGGCCTTCAAATAAGCCTCCATGAGATCAGGCTTGGTGGTGGCACCACGACTGAGAGTGGCGCCGGCGGCTAGAGCGTAGGAGATGGAAGATGAGTCAGCCGGAGGGAGAAGAGGAACAGACGGACAGGGCCTGGAACCATCAAGAAAACCATACAGCTTCTGAGGTCGGAAAACATAACCAACTTGACGCTTCCACAACAAATAATTGGATGATGACAATTTGATAGTCATCATGTGGAGCAAGGTATTATAAGATAATTTCTCGTCAGACATGATGAGAGGAGAAAAATAAAAATATTGGATAAGGGTGACAAGATTAAATTCTTGGTCTGTGGGCAAATGCCAAATTTCGGTCAACACTGCTTGGCTTGCTTTTGCTGTAGGTCCATATTCTGCTTTTGCTTTGTGTTACTAGAGTAAAATATGGGATACTAGAGTAATTTGTTAGAATTTTCTGGCGGCAGAAACAAGGAGGAGTGAGAAGCTGCGGCCGAACGAAAAAAAGGAGGGTTTAGAACCAGTTTTGCTCTGATACCATAATAAAGTAATTTTCCATAATGATTCTGATTAATGATAAAGAATATATATAGAGTACAGAGAAGACTAGTCTAAATATAACTCCAGTACTAGTCTAAATATAACTCTAGTACTAGTCATAAACATGGAAAAAAATATATCTAATCATCTACTTGCTTTATTATATTAATTCACAGTTTTTAATAATTAATATTACATATGTATGGACAACTAAGAATTGAGAGTAGATATTTTTCAAAAAGAAAAAGAGTTGAGAGTTAATATGTAGAAAATATTCTATAATATTTAATTTAATTAAATATATTTGAACTTTATGGATACACGAAAATATAATTTTTGCAGTTATGACCCGAACCCGTTAAAGTATAAAATTATCGGGCCAAATATCCAACCCTAAAAAATAAAAAAATACCCAATTATTTTAAATTGAGCCGATGGATAAATGGACAAGGTAGTATGGGATGGGTACTTTTGACTTTTGAGCACCCGTAATTGTCACTATGGTTTAAGGAAATTTCGAAAAATATTTTAAATCAAGTTTTGCATTGACAAATTTTCAAAGCACGTCTCACTATTTTGGTTTTTTTTTTCAAACCAATAGTAACTAATGACAATTGACAAGTGATAATTCAGAATCCGATCCAAACTGGTAAGGCTATGCCTATGTCCAATTGGATCGGATCTTAATTTTATTTCTATATAGATTCACATAACCATTCAGTGAATACAAAAGAGATTCGCACAATACTCTCCCTGTCCCACCTCAATTTACAAAAAAAGAAAGAATGGTATAATTTTTTTACAGTGAAAATGTCAGGAAAATTTGATTTTGAAATGATAAAAAGTTGATGGGTAACAGTGACTGCTCAACAGTTGTCAAGTTTAAAGTATATGCTCGTATCCATACTTCATAACTCTAGGAATGGAATAGATTTCCTATCTCTAATTAGGTAGACATTAGAGGTTCAAATCATCTTGCTTCTTTATCCTTTGTTGCGCTTGCATCCTAGCTAACCTTATAAGCCTTATCTATTCTTCTTTGTTTGATTCCTGTCTTCTTGTATAGTGTGACTTTCCAGACTCGAATGGTTCTCATCCATTATAGTTCATTCAATCGAAGAAGGAAGCATTACGAACAGATATCCAAAGCAGCACCGACAAAGAAGTGGTTGAATCCGACCTTTTTCTCTCTATGGATTCCATCAGTGTTCATTTATGGGAAGAAGCGAGTCAGCCTGAAAAGGAACTTAATCTGAAGAGGGCGATAGGATCAATCAGCATTCCATTTTTCATTTCAAAATCGTTTGTGTTAGGCAGTTTGGTTAGCGTCCGAAGCCTGTAAGACGGTTGGTCAGCCTAGAGAGGTGATCCACGCAAGGTATAGACGGAGTCCCTGCAAACATAAACCAACCTAATTAATATAGTGGACTGAACAGTTACAGACAGGTTAGGAATGATAGAAAGAATTAAAAGATTCTTGTTCAGAGAATCAAGTCTTCCAAATAGAGCATCTACATCATCTAATATTTTACAAAGTCACGAGGTTCAACATATTTTACTAAGTCAAAGTATTGATTCAATTTATAGTCACGGTATACTAAATTTTAATAAATCATATTCAGTTAAAATCCATGAAGAAATTCTACCAATGCATCAAAAATTCCAATCAATAAGGTTGCTCTCCAAGGTTGCTATTCATAAGTACAGAGAACATGGATATAGATTTTTACACTTTGGTTTAATTCAAATAGCTTTACATCCATTAGTAAGATTAGGAATTGATACTCCAATATTCATGGCCCTAAGAGATGATAGATTAGAATAATATAAAGATTCATTACTAGCTATGATTCAAACCAATATTTGTAATGGAACAATAAGATTTGATTGTATTCCAAATTATTCGGTTAGCCTAACAGATCCACATATAATGAATTCCTTAAAACTAGATATCCAATTGAAACAAAATAAAATTGTAAACGAAACAGAACATTTTGTACTTGTCTACATAATATATTTCAAATTAATGAGGTCATTTATTCCATCCACCTTAAAATTAAATACAACAGAAAAAGATGAATCAGTATATGTTACAACTAATTCAGATAATACAAATATATATGTTCCAAAACTATTAAAGTGGAATGAAATAACTATTCCAGAAGAAATAATAGCAGAAAAACCAATAAGCATCCAGAGAAATTAAAGGATCACTGAACCTTCAACCATTGAGGAACAAACAGACGGAAAGATATCAATAAAATTTAATAGATCTATGTCTAGTAGATATATAGAAAATCATAAGAAAAATTAGGAGTCCAGTATCAACAATTAACAATCACATAGATATTCAACATCTGACATTCCTCTAAGTTTTCAAGACTCTAAAATTAGATATTCAACTCCCTTACCAAAAATTATTCAAGATTCTAATTCGTCAATAGGATCACCTACATATAGTCAAATGAGATATTCTGAACTAAACATGATGACCAATATTACAGAAGAATTTTCAATAGATAAAGAATATTTAAATAATGACTATTACAGTGTAGAAAATATTACAAATAGACTATGGTTTGAAATACTAGAAAAAGAAATCAGAGAAAACCTTAAACAAGAATTTTATACAGAATTAACTAAAAAAGGTATAAGAAAAATGAAAATTTTTATTTGGTTAGAATATTATTTACAAAAAGAAAACATCATTAGTTGTACTAGATTAGAAGACATTCCAATCATTAATGTTCAATCCAATTTGTACAAAAAATGGAAATTACAAAATGATTCAGTAGTAAGCTCAATTCATCCACCTTTACATAATATAAAAATTACTATAGAAAATAAGACAGTAGTAGCATCACCATTCAAATTAGGATCAAATGGAACAGGAACTAAAACAGTAAAATTAGATGACATTAGAAAAGTTTACCAATAAAATAATTTTTCAAATCAAATATTACATACTATTGCTAACCAAGTAGATTTAATATCAACTAAGTTAGACAATAAATCAGAAAAATTTCCAAATGAAACTTCAAAACCACATTTCCAAGTCTCTTCATTCCCCAAAAGAACGGAGAATACAGTATCATTAGTAAGAAAAGATATTCCTAGGCAAGATATCCCTAGTACTTCAAAACAAATAGGAGTCATATCTCAAATAAATCCAGAAGAAAATAGTACAACAAGCTCTTCTGACTTCACATCAGAAGAAGAATTAGAGAATAAACTAGAAAGTCAAATAGAGACTATCGAACAACAGTTTATAGACTTTCCCGAACTAAATAATGATAAACCACAATTACAATTAAATAAGATGCACAGATTCAGAAATAATTGGAAGTATAATGCAACAAAAAATTATTATCCAAGACCTACACCACCAGATATTCAATTTGAAGAACAAAACAATACATTCAATAGTTATGATGGATCTTCTATATATCAATGGAACATAGATGGAAAATCAGAATACCAAATATTAAATATATTACAAGAAATAGGTATGGCCAGAATGGCCTACAAAGCAAAAATTAATATATCCGAACCTAATATACTAATGTTATTAGCCACAGGATATACATGACAATTAAAAGGATGGTGGGATAATCATCTTACATTAGATGATAAACAAAGTATTGTAAATCATGAATCAGAAGAGGTTTAGGGAGAAGGAGATAATTTAGAATATATTATGGTTCAAGATGGATCAACATTCTTGATTTATGTAATATCAATGTATTTTGTAGGAAACCCAGAAGAAGAATTAACCAGCTCAGAAGATGTCCTTCCTTAACTGATTTCAAATGGTATAAAGATACATTTTTAACTCAAGTTCTAAGACGAACAGATTCAAATTCATCATTCTGGAAAGAAAAGTTTATTACATGATTACCAAATTTATTCTCACAACGAATAATTACTAACTTACAAAAAACATTAGGAACAAATAAGGTAGATTTCAATATTTTAACTTTTGGTCAAATATTTGCTTTTATTAAAAACGAAGATTTAACATTATGTCAAGACTTAAAAATACAACACAAATATGGATCAGAAAGGAAAGAGATGAGATCATTTTGCCAACAATTTGACATCATGGGTATTAAGCCACCATCATCTCAAATTAGATCTAAACATAAAGAAATTATTAGAAACAAAAAAATACAAGATTAATAAAAGATTTCCCAATGATAAAAATTTTGATAAGAAATTTTTCAAGAAAAATAATAAGTCCCACATTCAATGGTTTAAATGTAAGAAATACGGTCATACAAGATTACACTGTAAAACCAAGAAAAAGATCAATTCATTATTTTCAGACGAACATGATTTAAAAAAATAAGTTATTAGCATTACTACTAGATTTTTTTTAAAATGGAAGCACCCGAAGGTGGGGGTATATATATTGGTGCCTCAAACCATGAAAGTAGCCATTTAATGTGGCAGAAGTTTTTACAAAAGGCAACACCTTTGCCTCAAAATCAGTTAGTCTATACAGGTTTGTGGTAATATCCCAGAGGAGTTGCGATTCCAAAGTAGACGAATCTCCACACCCCGTGTTAATTCGCACTTTGGCCAGGCAACTCTATGGATATTACCAACATGTAGATATATTCTTAGCTAAAAGGCAGCTAAGTACATCAATGTATAGTTACTAGTCGTTGCCGGTTGGATGAGCAAGGTAGAAGTAGAGGAGTTAGGAAGAAGTAAGTCTGGAAGAGCGTAGGATCCTCATAAAGATCTTGAAGCAACATGAGTGCAGGATCGCCGTATAGGTCTTGAAACCTTGCTTGCCTGTACCTGCATAAGAACAGTTTCCATCAGCAGTATCTATTCCAAGTATGGCCATGTTTGTAGGTCCTAATATAGGGAAACTGCTTCGTATCCAAGGCGATGAGACCATTGATATGGACCGGCAAATTATTCATGGTAAGTGGCTGGTTATGAGAGGAATGAAATTTGGCAATTGCATTTGCTACGGAGTTGCATTCTCTATAGATATGTTTAAGCACAACTCCATTTAATAGGCTTTTAACCTTATATGCCAAGTTGAAAAGATTCCAGTTTGCAGAGTAAGGGTTCTGAATCATGTTGATGGCTAGAAGAGAGTCAGATTCAATGATAACGGAGTAATCACGGTCCTAAAAAGATTGACATGCAGCAAGGATAGCTAATATTTCAGCATGCAAAGGAGATAGAGCTTCTATCGTAGATGAGTTTATGGATAGAGGAAAGCCAGTGTTATCTCTCACAATGATCCCAACAGAAGCAGTGTGTGAGAGCCATGAAGCGTCAGTGTTGATTTTGATGGAGTTTATGCCAGGCTTTTCCCAACAGACAGGCCTGATAATTGGTTTCGGAGGTGGCCTAAGAAGAGGTATTAGATGCCTAAGTGGGTTTGGGAAACCTGAGTGAAAGTTCAAGTATGCAGGGCATGAGTATAAGGAAAGGTTGATGAGGTGAAGGATCTCCCTACAGATTAGGTCAGCGGAAAGGGAACCTGATCATAGATATGCCTAGTTCTAGCTTTCCAAAGACACCAGCAAGTAAGCGAAGGAAGTAGTTTACATATCATTTGGTAACCTTTGGGTAAATCTAAGCAGTTCCAGAGAGCAAAGAATCTCTGAGAGATGGTTTGATGTTCAGGCAGATTGAAGTGAATCAGAGGTGCCAGGTTGTTCCAAATCAATAATGTACATGATATGAAAAAGTGGTCAATTGTATCAGAATGACAGCACACAAGGCATTTGGAAGCTAGACTATATCCACAGTTTGTAAGTACATCATCAAAAGGAAGGAAAGCATGAAGCAATTTCCATGTAAAAACCGATATCTTTTTTTGCAACAAGACATTCCAAACATTTTTGGCAGCCGGGAAGTTACCTGGAGAGTATGTGATAGTACGATATGCAGACTTAAATGAAAAGTTGCCCGACGTATCGGGTTTCCATATGAGTCTGTCTTCTCTGTTCTCCACCACTTCAACATCCTGTAAGAATAATACAGTATCATTTTCCAGGAAAGGTGAAATCCTAGGTAAAATGTCCAGTTTGTTATTGATGAAATCAGATATGGAGTACCCCTGAAATGTATCATAGATATTACTTGGGATCTTATTAATCAGTGGACCATTAGGGCACCAAGTAGATGTCCAAACATTACATGTCCCCTTACCATGGATAATAATGGAGTTTTCTTCGGCTAAGGAATTTACCATGCAAATCCTTTTCCAGGTAACAGAATTTCTGTATGAGTGTGGTAAAGACCATAGAAGTTTAGACCACAGTGTGACTCCTAACTGACACTTCCACCAAAGCTTGAGGGAGCATGCATCTACTATTCCTTTAATGGATCTGAAACCTAAGCCATTCTGGGATTTTGGTTTATACCATTTTTTCCAAACCTTATTCCTTTTTCCATCAGTTTCTCCCCAAAAAAATTAAGCTAGCTTTTTCTCAAAAGATTTGATAATGTGTTTAGGGGGTTTTGTTACAGCCCATAAATGTTGTGGCAGAGAGTACAAGTAGCTATTAATTAGAACTAATTTACCCCCATAACTCAACCACTTATTTTTCCAATTTTGCACCTTTTTATCCAGTTTTTCCATAAGTGGTTGATAGTATCTATTTAAAGTTCGACCCTTGAAAATAGGGCATCCGAGGTATTGAAAAGGAAAAGACCCTTGTTTCATTTTCAAAATCAGCTTCATCTGGTTAAGTTTTATGTTCGAAGCCCTTTTACTAATGAAGAATTCAGATTTATGAAAATTAAACTTTTGGCCCGAGGTGAATTCAAATATGTCCAGAAAAGCCTTAATTCTGATTAAATTAGATTTAGAGGCTTGCATCAATATAATAGTATCATCAGCATACATAAGATGAGAGATTGATGAAACTGAAGATGGGATTTGATAGTATGAGAGTTTACTGTTATGGAAAATGAAGGATAAACTCCTTGAGAAGGCTTCAGAAAAAATGTTGAAGAGAAAAGGGGAGAGAGGGTCACCTTGTTTAATTCCTCGAGTGGCTTTGAAAAAGCCAACAGGGTTACCATTGATGAGAACCGAGAAATTGGCTTGTTAGAGGTTAGACATGACAGCATTTAAAAATAAACCTTCAAATCCAAATTTCATTAGGACACATTTTAAAAAGTCCCAATTAACTCTATCAAATGCCTTTTGTAAGTCTAGTTTTAGAATTCAATTTGGAACCCTAGCCTTTCTATCTAAAAATCTGACCATTTACTGAAGGTAGAGAATATTATCCGTGATATTTCTATTTTTCATAAAAGCTGATTGGTTTTGGGAGATCAGATTGTCCATGTAAGGCCTTAGTCTTTCCATTAATACTTTAGAGCAAATCTTATTGAGAGCATTAGAAAGACTAATAGGCCTGAAGTCATCAAATGAACACGGAGTAGCTTTCTTAGGTATTAGGGTGATCCATGTGCTAGATATGCCTTTTGGTAAAGTGGAGCCCCTAATGAAATCATTTACTGCCTCAACTAAATCATTTTTTATTATGGACCAGCACTTGGAATAGAATTTATTACTGAATCCATCCGGACCTGGACTGCTATTCTTGCTTAAACTCTTTATTACTGCCTCAACCTCAGATTCTGAGGCTGGTTTTGCTAAATCTAAGTTATCTTGAGCAGTAATTTTAGTGGGGATTTGACTCAGAAAATGAGAATAGTATGTGCCATTAGGTCCCTGATTAGGTTCGGATAACAGATCTGAGTAATATGATATGGCCTCATTTTGAATATCTGATTGAGTATTAAGCCATTGGCCATTTCTGTTTTTTATTTTTGAGATCTGCAATCTACAATTTTTCTCTTGTACTACCTTATGAAAGAATTGTGTATTATTATCTCCCATCCTATGCCATTTCAATCTTGCCTTTTGTTTCCAAAATTTTTCCTTTTCTTTCTGAGCTCTCAGTAATAATGCCTTCTTCTGATTTAACTTAATGAGCTCAGGTTCAGTAGGGTTTAAATCATAGACAGATTCCTGAATTCTTAGTGATTCTTCAGCCGTGATTAGATTAGTGTCAATATTTCCAAAGGACTCCCTATTCCAAATTTTTATCTGTTTCTTTAATCTAACCAATTTTAGATAGAAGCCTAGTAAACCAGTCTCTCTCAGTCTTTTATCCCAGTTTTGTTGGATTAGAGTGATGAAATCAGGACGATTAAACCAAACGTTAAGAAATCTGAATGGTCTCGGATTTAGACTGGATAAATTAGATATATTAAGAAGCAGAGGAGAGTGATCCGAAGTCTGTCTATTCAAAATTTGAATGGAGGAGGAAGGATATCTATAGTTCCAAGAAATAGTACTAAATCCTCTATCAAGCCTTTTTGAGGTAGGGCTCCTTAGTCTTGAGTTACACCAAGTAAAGAGATTCCCAACCGTGCTAATTTCCTGAATACCAGAGATGTTTATCCAAGTATTAAAATCTCTAATACTACCTAAGGAGGGTGAGCTAGGGCCTCTATATTCTGTAATGGAGGAGATAGTGTTAAAATCACCTATGAAAATAGTATCCCCAGGGGTAATAGCAGATAGGTCATTCCATAAGATTTTCCTACCTTCCCTATCCCTAAGAGCATATATGAAAACAGCATCCATAGTTAAATTAAAAGATCCATGAGATATATGTACATGTAGATACTGTTCATGAGATGAGAGAAGGTTAACTGAGAAACAATTAGCCCACATAAGCCATATTTTACCATTATGCAAGGTCAGGCCATTAGAGAATTTAAGTATGTCCATATAGGACTGGAGTTTAGAGTTATCATGCATGGGTTCAATTATGCATAAAAATTGAATTTTTTTCAGCCTAACTAAGTTAATAAGTCTCAACATTGATGTTTCCATACCCCTGATGTTCCATACCAAGAAATTAATTGAAAGAGGACTTGTCATCGCTCACTTGACTTATGACTTTTCGTAGATGACCTAAGCATCATTCTATTAATTTGGCTAAAGTAGTTAGATTTTTTACCTTTCGCCTTACCTGGCAAGAGGCCCTGGTCAAGTGTTGGTGAAGAGCTCGAACTGGCTGGCATATTGGAGGTAGCCTCCTGGTCTAGGGCCGGTTCTTCCATGTCCACCTACAAAACAGAGAACCTATTCCTCAATCTATGTTGAAGAGAAGTTGATATTTTGCTTTGTCTACTAACTCCAGGAAGGGAAGTCCCAATCTGGATATCATCTGTAGCATAAGCCATTGGGGTAAATTTACTTAAGGCTGTTTCATCTAGCAGTTTAGAGATAGAGTTATCCAGTGAGACCTGAGTTGTAGGACTAGGACAAATGCCTGGTGGATTGATTTTGACAGTTTCAGTGGTTTTAGTAGTTATGAAGTCATTGCTAGTTTTCAGATTAAGAAGGGGAGTAGCTAGGAATCTAGGTATAGGTTCCATAGTGCTTTCAGATTCTACTAAATCTATCTGATCATCAGAGGAGATCAAAGGTGGTATGTCAAATTTCTTGCCAGTAGCCTGCCACATTGGTTGTTTCTGAATTATAATGGGATCCCCAGTTTTAACATTGAGGTTGGGAGGAAAGGCTCTGCATTGGGTTTTGGAATGACCTAATTTGGCACAATGGTCACAGTAAAGGGGGATGTCTTCATATTCAATGTGATATTTTCTGTTATTAGTCACAGATCCCAGCCTGATGTGGTTAATAATAGGTTTGAGGAGATCTACTTCTACACACAGTTTAATGGCTGATGGTCTTGTTAGCATATCGGTAGCAAGATCAGTTTTAATGAAGTTTCCAATGCTATTACCAATGGATTCAATAGCAGCTGAGTTATAGTAGTACAAAGGGACTTCCCTAATTGTACACCAAACAGGGACAATCGGAGACTCTTTATGTATTGAAAAATCTGGAGTCCATTTTAGCATTTTTAAAAGAATCCCATTAAAATTCCAGACACCTTTCATCCATGCTCGTTGGTAATCATTTAGCAGTTCAAATCGAATGAGCACATGTTTGTAATCAAGAGAACCGAGTTGATACGTACCTGTGAAGCCCACGGTCTTGAAAACTTGTTCTAATTGCTCCATCGAGCATCTGCCCTTGGTGAATTTGCCGACTAGGGCATTTGCACAGTGTGAAGACAATTTTGCAATTTGATCCTCTGAGTATAGACAGGCCGTCTCACCTAGATGTTGGGATTTGGGCACTAGTTCAGGGTTGCTCGGTAAAAGCTTGGATAGTGGTAGAGCTTTGTTTTTGAGGATATTAGCGAAAGAGATTGGGGGAGGAGTCGGTATGGTATCTTGGTTTGAGGCCTGAGCGGCCGGAAGAGTAGTTCCCGACAAGCTAAAGCCGTTAACGGCTGAAATAGCCGTTACCGGCCAGCAATTCCGTCTCAGACCAGGAGTAAAGCGAATTTTCAATTGGGGAAGAAGAAGAGATTTGGTTAAAGTTGGGAAAGTCGTTGTATCGCACACACAATCGCACGTTGTATCGCACCTACACACAGTGATCGCACACCAAGAATCGGATTATCAGCGTTGATTACTATTAGATAGTTCTAGTGATGAACAAACAAATTATGAATCAAGCTCTGACAGCTCTAGTAACTCAGGCATATGTCATTGTAAGACTTCCACATTTAATATGTTAAGTAATGTCAAATATAAAAAGCAAGTATTACTAGACATGATTGACAAATTAGAAGATTCAGAAAATAAGACAGAATATTTACATATATTAAAAGAATTAATAAAAGAGGAAGAAAGACCAAGAATAGAGGAAGCATTTAGTTTAACTAAAACAATTTAAAAATATTCAGCACTCGAAAAGAAAAACCCAGTACACTCAAATGATTTACGAACAGAAATTAATAAATTAAAAACAGATACTAGTTCCATTAAAAGTGAATTAAAAGTATTAAAAGAAAAATACTTAGAACTGGAATTAAAACTTATAGGTTTAAGCCAAAAGAACAAAGATATACCAAGCAGCAGTTCAAACATTATAATATCTCAAGATACTCCACCAGACCAACAATTCTTTAATATCATTAATAGAATAAATATGGAGAAATGGTATTCATTAATCACAGTTGGAGTAGAAGATTTTAGTAACACTATAGTAGCATTAATAGACAGTGGTGCAAATCAATCTTGTATTAGAGTAGGCATAATTCCAAGTAAATATCTAATTAAAACAAATGAAAAATTATCAGCAACAAATGGAACTCCAATGTTGATTCATAAAAAATTACCAAATGGTTTTGTATTTAATAATGATTATTGTATTAGACAAACATTCTTGATATTGGAGAATATATCACATGATGCAGTATTGGGAAACTCATTCTTATATCAGATGACTCCATTTAAAAAAACTCAAGAAGGGATTAGCACTAAAATATTACGTAAGAAATTATTGTTCAAATTTATAAATCCACCTAGCAATATTGAATTACACCTATTACAAACAAATTCTATATATAAAAAAATTTGGTTACTAAATACAAAACAAAAAGATATTGCATTTCTCAAAGAAGAACTGAGTTATTCAAAAATAAAAGACAAATAAAGTACTAAACTCATTCAAGGTAAAATTGCATAAATAGAAACTACTTTTAGAACTCAAGTTTGCTCTACTCATCCCAATGATTTTTGGGATTGAAAGAAATATATAGTTTCATTACCATATGAACAAGGATTTGATGAACATAATATTCCAACTAAAGCTAGACCTATTCAAATGAATGCAGAATTAATAGAATTATGTAAGCAGGAAATTCAAAATCATTTAGAAAGGAAATTGATCAGAAAAAGAAAATCTCCATGGAGTTGTTCAGCATTCTATGTAAATAAACAAGCTGAAAAAGAAATGGGTATTCCAAGATTAGTTATAAATTACAAACCATTAAATAAAGTATTAAAATGGATCAGATATCCCATTTCGAATAAGAGAGATTTGATAACTAGGTTATTTAATGCCAAAGTATTTTCAAAATTTGACTTAAAGTCAGGATATTGGCAAATCCAAATAGATGGAAAAGATAAATATAAAACAGCATTTGTAGTTCCATTCGGACAATATGAATGGAATGTAATGCCTTTCGGATTAAAAAATGCCCCATCTAAATTCCAGAAAATAATGAACGATATTTTCAACCCCTATTCAACATTTGTTATAGTATACATTGATGACATATTAGTTTATTCTAATTCAATAGATAGTCATATAAAACATTTAAATATATTACTAAATGTTATTGAGAAAAATGGGTTAGTAATATCAGAAGCAAAAATAAAATTATTCCAAACCAATGTAAGATTTCTAGGATATAATATTTCGATAGCACCAATTCAGAGAGCAATAGAATTGCAGATAAATTTCCAGATGAAATAACAGATAAAACTCAATTACAAAGATTTTTAGGATGTTTAAATTACATATCAGACTTCTTCCCAAAACTAAGAATAACATGTAAACTTTTATATGATAGGTTGAAAAGTAAGCCATCAACGTGGACTGTAAAGCATACTCAGATTGTAAAGGAAATAAAATTAAAAGCCAAAACACTAACATGTTTAGGTGTTCCACATCCAGCTGCATTCATGATTGTGGAAACAAATGCATCTGAACTATGCTATGGAGGGATATTAAAAAAATTACATTTAGGAAAAGAATCTATAATAAGATATCATTCAGGAATATAGTCAGCAGCACAAATTAATTATTCAATAGTTAAAAAGGAAGTTTTATCAATTGTTTTATGCATTTCAAAATTTCAAGATGATTTGTAAAATAAAAAATTATTATTAAAAATTGATTGCAAATCAGCGAAGGAAATTTTACAAAAAGATGTTAAAATTTTGGTTTCAAAACAAATCTTTGCTAGATGGTAGGCTATTTTATCCGTATTTGATTTCGATATTCAATTTATTAAAGGAAAGGATAATTTTCTTCCAAATTTTTTGACTCGTGAATTCCTTACAGGAAACCATGAGTAAGCATTCGAGTTCAACATGATCTTCCAATTCAAAATCTTTCAGAGATTATGAAATTCCAAAACCATTAACTCCAAAACCCCTTACTACAGACTTTCCTCCACTCACTTATTCAACTATAGCACAAACTCCATATTCCAGATTAATCCATAATTAATCCTAAACCCTAATTAATCCATACACCAGTAATATCTTCAAATTACTCAAACCTGACCCCACAAAGACCACTCACTCCAATTCCTAACCCCAAACCTATTCCATCATCCTCATCTCCAACTACAAACCATTCATATTTGGACAAACCCATTCCAGAGCACATCATTCTTACAAAATTCCTGACTGAACCAGATATTCCTCATCTCAAAACTTTTGTTTCTAACATTTTTATGCCAACTTGTTTATGGCTGGCAGATGATATTCATAAGACACAAAATTTTTATGAGCTTATTTTAGTTGACCCTCAGTCCATTGAAATTCAACACATTCAGAATAAACAGGACCCAAAAGTCTATATAAAACAAATCCTTACACCCAGTCACTTTCAAAATATCCATTCCAGTACCACTTTCTTGGTAAATTACTTTCCAAAAGGATTCAATTCTGCAGACTACATGCAGGCATGATATAGAACTTTATATACCAGGTCATTTGATCATTCATGGTTTATTAACTTCCATCAGCAATTCAATAATAATATCCCACACTGGTTTTATGATTGGTGGTTAAAATTTGGACCATCAAAAGAAATACTCCCTACTCCTATATCAGAAGGCCTAGAAACATTCAACAACCTCGGTAAATGCAAGCCATTCGAAAAGCCTTTGTTCTTTCATTCACTACTTAGAGTTCCTTGGATCTTTGCCTGGAGCTTTCAAATTAAATCCTTTTACCCAAACACGCCTTTATCATTAATTAGGCAATTCAAGATAAAATGGTGGGTTAATTACAATACCGAGTTTTGTTCAACAAAGGCAGTTACTTATTATTTAACAACAAGTGAAAAATTAAGAATCACATTCCAAAAATCCAATAGCATGAGTCATTCTACATCAGTTCTCCCCATTCAACCATCCTTAAGAAGTCCTATTCAGCACACATCAAGGGTTCAACAATAGCCCATACCAATTCAACAAATTCAAGAAGACCAGATCCCGAAGATTGAAGCAGATGAAGAGTTCAAGAAAATATTAGCAATATATAGACAAGTCAAGAGTCAAGAAATTAAGAAAGAAGATTCAAAACAAGAGGATATGATAGGAGATCCAATGGGTCAAGACCCGTTTGATTTCTGAATTTTTTTTCAATAATAAGATTTCAGCAGTCAGTCAGTCATAGAGGAGCCCAAACTCCATCCTGACACCCACTCAAGAAAAGAACTCAACAAAGCAGAATAAGGGAGGGCTCCAAACTCCACGATCTGCCAATAAATTCAATAAAGCAGCCAGACAAGAATTAATGGAGGACCCCACCCTTCATTATCACAAGCAACAATGATGAAGGCCACTACGGATTTTAAATCCGGATTTCAAAATGTAATAGATTAGCACTCATTCTCTTCTATATATAGAGAAGAGTTAGATCAGTTGTAGACACACTTAAATATTCGCCCTTACCTACTTTGTAAAAATCTCCTCAAGCTATAAGTTCACATACTTGAACTTCAGAAGTCTTTAAGCTTTCCTTTCAACCCTCAGCCTTCCTTTCACAGTTCCTATGTATATGCAAGTCCCAAAGTCCTATTCAATATAAAGAATTCCATTCAACATATTCTGTAAGTTTAAGTACTTGATTACTCCTTTAAATTATTTTACGCATTTATATGACAAAACTTACCACTAATTCATTACAAATCAACAAATTTAAAATGATTTATTAGCTAATTGCTTCTAAACCACTGGTTCATCTTCCAGTTCATCTTCTTCAGACGAAGAGATCTAGAAAAAAAGAACAAATTCCCAAATAAAAAAAACAGAGTAAATCCACCAACTTAAAAGCAAATTGAGCAAACAGAGAAAAAAACCCCAACACATAAACTCAAAAAATGTCAAACAAAATTTTCAACATTCAAACCCCAACAATTTGACCAAATAACACAAATTCTTCAACATTCAAAACGTTTTAAACATTTAAAAAGCCTTCAAGCAACCAGATTAGAGAGACCATAACCAATTTCCCCATATTAACAAAACTCAACCCAAAAAACAAGTAAAAATCGTTATGAACGCAAAGAGATGACCATTTAACCATAGATTTTTTTTTAAAAAAACTTTAAAACTTACGAATTCGAAGGCAAAAGCATGAAGCCACCACCGTTCATTCGAGCGGGGCGACACCATCAACCCGCCCATACCCATGCGCTTCCACTCTAGAGATTCTGGCGATCGCCTCCACACGCAAACAAAGAAACCGACCAGCAAACCAGAAGATCTGACCAGCGGCAGGCGTGTCGGCAATGGATCTAGTCAATCCCAACGTTCGCACACCTAAGAGAAGAAATTGGCCAACAAAAAAAGACGATTCGTAGACAACAATTTAATGTTTGCGAAAAAGATGAAAAGATTGAGAGGAGAGGAAGATGAAGGAAGATTCGAGAGAGGGGGAGGGAGAGGAAGGGAGAGCAGGGTGATACAAGAGAAGAGAGAGGAAAAGAGAAAAGGTAAGAAAGAGAGAGGAAGAGAGAAAAGCTGCGTTGAAAAATAAAAGGAAGAGAGAAAAGCTGCGTTGAAAAATAAAAGGAAGAGAGGAGTTACCTTAAACCCTAATTACTAGCCCAAGCCCAATGCCCTTTTAGCCAAAATAAGGGATACAAATGGAATTTTAGGGCAAGTCAACTTGGCCTTTTTTGGCAAAAATTGGAAATTGCAATTTGAGCCGGACACCTATAAATAGAAAGTGTACAGTTTGAGGTGGGAAGAAGGGAGTAAGAAGGAAGCAAGAGTAGGCTGAATCTAACTTTCAGTTAGTTAAGTCGGTGGAAGAGCGCGGGAAATCCATGTGTCAACCAGTTGGTCACCTCTAACAGATTAGTTCCTTACAAGAAGACAGTTTGCATAGCGATTGTATGTATAACACTAGTTGTAGAGTAGGAAGGCATATATAATTGTGTAGTTTGATCATAAAAAAATGTATTCATCTCATATTCTACAATACTTTCTTGTTCAACTCTCATTTTCTCTTTAAAATCCTTTGTTTTAATTCAGTCTTAGATATCTTGACAAAATGGATAAAAAACAGTTGATTCTCGGCTAAAAAATAGCAGAAACTACTCGAATGAAATCTCAAGGGTTTGGACATCAAGTTTGCATAAATGGCGCACAGTCACGAGGTTCAGATGAAGAACACTCATGTGATGATCTATAATGTTGTTGATGCAAGAATGAGAAAATTCAAAACTAACAAGTAGCAAGTGAGAACCCAAGCAACGATACATATTCGTAAGGACCCGTCCCACAAGGTCTGGGTGTGAATCTAAATCTGAGTCTTGATACCATAAAAGGGGTCCGGGTGTGAATCTGGATCTTACAATATATATATATATATGTGAATCTGGATCTTACTATATATATATATATATATATATATATATATATATATATATATATATATATATGGGAGGGTTCAGGTGAGACACCCCTTAATGTGAGAACACTCATATATGTGGAACAAAAATGAACCATTCAATCAGTCATTCAATCTAATGGTTATAATATTATCCTAAACTAATAAAACTCCCAGGTCATTATTTCGGGTCATATGTGTGAACTTAGGTCATAAAACAAGATTATGGGTGTTCATGGGTTGGATCGGGTCGGGTCAAATTGGAGGGGGTCACAGGTCGACCCAAATTGATCAAAATCACATAAAAATAGTAAACTTGTTTAAAAAAAAATATATTTTAGCATTATAAATATTTTAATGGTGGATATATCGTATTAAATTAATTTTTTAAATAAATTTTTACAAGAAAATGAGAGAAAATTGTAAATAAGTAAATTTAGGTCAAAATCCGACTAGACTCATTTTAATCCAAATGGGACATTGACCCAACTCAAATGGGCCGGGTCAAAATGGATCGGGCAATTTAAATAACCCTACGAGACAACTCTTCACAGTGAAGGATGCCGATCGCACTGAACGCCGGCGGTGGGTTCTGTCACTGGAGCATCGCCCCCGCCAGAAGAAGCGTATGTGGGAGGCGCCTAGATTCCATCAACTCTTGCAAGCACTTGCGCTTCTCTGGAAATGGTTTTCTGGGCTCAATCTTCTCCGGTATGTTTTCGATTGGTGATGCAAAGACGTTTTTGTCAAAATTGGAAGATGAAAGACCGATGTAGTAATCCTCTATGATTGTGACATTAGAATTCCAAATCATGGCCTCCTCCTACCTGCACTTGAGCCAGCAAAATATTAAAATAAATTCAGCCCAGATATGTTTGATAAAATTCCTCACCCAAATATTTACTCCTAGAATGTTTCGTTCGGTCTTACTCCTCCAGCGAAGAGCCAGTTTAAGGGATATTGACGTTTGTTCGAAATTCGAATGCTTTATGATGGTTTACAGCTCTCGGAATAAGTTCATTTACTCTTTCGTGATCAAAGCACCCGGTTTGCTTTCAGCTCACAATTCGGAAAAGAGGTTCAAGGAATGTTAGTGAAGTTAGAATCTGCTAATGCACTTGTGTAGAGATGATACTGAACTCAATGTGTTTTTCGATGGAACTATACGTAGCACACTGGTGTTTCTTCAAACTCTTTGTTAAATTGGAAATTCGTGAAAATTATGCAAATATGGTATTATTGGTATTGTAATATCAAAGAAGTAATTTTGGTGAAATAAAGAATGTAGAAGTGTAATCCGAGAAGAAGTATTTTCGCCCATAAGATATTAATTTGGAGAATATATCAATTCTTATGTCGGTGATGGAATTTGAATAGAGTCCGTCTCTCGAAAGACAGTCTTTCCATAACTTATGGAAAGACCAAGGTTTAAAGTGTAAATTAGAAGAAATGAAGATAAAATTTTCGGGTTGCATGAACCGGGTTATAAAATTTATAACTACTACATGTTGCATACTAAAAGTTTAATATTGCAACTAAGACCTTTTACCTTTTATTATTCTAGTTAAACCCCGTATTTCCATAAGTCTATGGAAAGACCGTCTTTCCCAAGACTTTGCCATTTGAATATTCAGTTATTGTTATGATATTGAGAGAATATTCTAGTTCCTTATTTAAAGAGAATATATTTGGTAATTCCTATCTTTAAGGAATTTGATATATTTGATAATTCCTATCTCTAAGGAATTTAATTGTTATTAGAATATTTTGCAGAAATAGAATTCAATTCATTTGCAGTAACAGAAGGAGCACAAGACGCTAAGTTTGGCGGGAGAAAGTCATCAAGAGAAAGAAGACCCAATCCACGTTACCAAGACTAAGTCTTTGTCCTTGTTTCTAGTTTTGTTATTTCTGCAATAAATCTATTCCTGCTTTGTAGGACAGAGTGAAGCACGTTGCAACTTTCATTTCCCATTCTCCCATTTGTTTCCAGCTTTGTTGGAATGACAGTTCCATTTGCATCTATTTAAGACTAACGAATGCCATGCATCTTGTTGTGCGGAATGGAGAAAGAACAGAAAATATGAACGAAAATAACAAGACACAAGATTTACGTGGTTCACCAATTTGGCTACATCCATGGGAGACGGATTCACTATAATAGGTAGCAGGTTACAGACGCCAAGAAATTGGCCAGATTTCTACCTATCTAAGTGCAGAACAGAATTAATGTTTATAGAGAGAAGAGAGACACTTTATATATTGTCTCCACTAAACCCTAACAAACTGGGATTGGAACAAAACACAATTCGGCCCAAATTAACATCAGTCCAAATTGGAATTGGAATTATATTCTTATCATAATTGTAGATGTAGTTGTATTCCAGGCCAGGGTCGCAGAAGCGGCTATTACAGTATTCATGGCATACCAACAAATCTCCACCTTGACTTGAATCCTCAAAGTAGAAAACTCCAGATGCACCATTACAGTGCCAGATGAGTAGACTTCGCCCTTCACTCCCGGGACTGCCCATAGAGCACCTAATCAGCTCTGATGTTCAGCAAGTCCAAACAATGTTGAAACTTGCTATGTGGAATAGGTTTGGTGAACATATCAGCGGGGTTGTCAGCAGTTCCCACTTTCTTCACCCTGATTCTCCTCTCACTCCTCAAGAAATGATATCTGACATCAATATGCTTGGTCCTCTCATGATGGACCTGATCCTTGGCTATGCAGATTGCACTCAAACTGTCACAATACACAGTAGCCTGATCATGATGTAGACCAAGATCACTAACCAGTCCTTTCAGCTATATTCCCTCCTTTGCAGCCTCTGTCAAAGCCATGTACTCTGCTTCCGTAGTAGACAATGTCACTGTAGGTTGCAAAGTCGCCTTCCAATTAACCACAGAACCTCCCAAAGTGAATACATAACCAGTCATCGATCTCCTCGTGTCAACATCACCAGCATAATCAGAATCCGAGTAGCCTGTAACTAAGCACTCGGTATCACCTCCATAAATGAGACCCACATCAGACGTACCTCTAAGATACCTGAAGATCCTCTTCACAGCTTGCCAATGTTCCTTTCCCGGTTGCTCCATGAACCTGCTCACAACACTGACTGCCTGTGCTAAATCTGGCCTCGTGCAAACCATAGCATACATCAAGCTCCCCACCGCGTTGGCATAAGGAACCCGAGACATATACTCCTTCTCCTCGTCTAACTGAGGAGCAAACATAGTGGTGAGATGAATATTTGCAGCACTAGGAGTGTCTATAGGCTTGGCTGTAGACATGCCAAACCTAGTCAACACTTTCTGAATGTAGCCTTTCTGTGACAAGAAAAGCTTCCAGTGACTTCGATCCCTAAGAATCTCCATTCCTAGTACCTTCCGAGCTGCACCCAGATCCTTCATCTCAAACTCAGCACTAAGAAGTCCTTTTAACTTCTGAACCTCGTGCTTACTCTTTGCGGCTACCAGCATGTCATCTACATAAAGCACCAGATAGATGAATGACCCATCTCTCAACCTGCTGTAGTAGACACAACAGTCATAAGCACACCTCGTATATCCCAGCTGAAGCATGTAACTGTCAAACTTCTTGTACCACTGCCTCGGAGACTGCTTAAGTCTATATAAGGACTTCTTCAACTTGCAAACATATTTTTCCTTTCCAGGAACTTGGAAACCATCTGGTTGAGTCATGTATATCTCTTCCTCCAACTCTCCATGTAGAAAAGCGGTTTTCACATCAAGTTGTTCAAGCTCCAAATCCCAATGTGTCACTATAACTAGCAACACCCTGATGGAAGTGTGTCTGACCACTGGTGAGAAAATCTCATTGTAATCTACTCCCTCTCTCTGACTGAAACCTCTAGCAACAACTCTAGCCTTGTACTTGACTCCCCCTGTAGGTGATATCCCTTCCTTTTTCTTGAAAACCCATTTGCAAGTGATAACCTTTCTCCCTTGAGGCTGTTGAACCAAATCCCATGTCTGATTCTTCTGGAGAGACTCCATCTCGTCTCCCATTGCAGCAAGCCATTTGTCAGCATCAGTACCTGAAACAGCTTCTCTGTAGGTGGATGGCTCATGAGTATCCACCTCCTCAGCAACCTGTAGTGCATAACCCACCATATCCTCAAACCCATATCTCTTGGGCGCCCCAACTCCAACCCTCCTGGGTCGATCCTGAGCTAAACTGCGGACTGTAGCTCCTGATGGTTGAGAATCTGGTGGTGGAGATTCCGGTATCTCAAATTCTGTCTGTGGCTCTTGATTCACCTCAAATTGTTCCAATCTATTTTCACCTTGAGTGACTTCAAGCTCCACCTGTTTATCAACTCCACTAGTTTCTGGCACAACTGTGGGCTTCACCATAGATCTAAGCAAAGAATTTTCATCAAAGACAACGTCCCTGCTCAGAATAACCCTCTTCTCAGATGGAGACCATATCCTGGAGCCTTTAACTCCATCTCCATAACCCACAAAGACACCCTTCTTGGCTCGGGGCTCTAACTTACCATCACTAACATGATAATAAGATGTACAACCAAAAACTTTTAACTTGGAGTAATCAACAACTTTACCTGACCACAACTCCATAGGTATTTTGCACTCTATACCCGTGTGAGGCCCGCGGTTGATCAGGTAACAAGCTGTACTCACCGCCTCTGCCCAGAATCTCGTTTCCAAACCAGCATTAGAGAGCATGCACCTCGCTCTCGCCAGCAATGTCTGATTCATCCGCTCAGCTACGCCATTCTGCTGTGGCGTATTCCTAACTGTATGATGACGAGCAATCCCTTCATCCCTACAAAACTGATCAAACTCAGACGAGCAGAATTCCAGCCCATTATCAGTTCGAAGCCTCTTGATCTTCTTCCCGGTCTGATTCTCCACCAAAGCTTTCCACTCCTTGAACTTCGAGAAAGCTTCACTCTTATGTTTCATCATGATAACCCAAGTCATCCTTGAGTAATCATCAATCAGAGAAACAAAGTACCTGTGACCTCCCAGTGACTCAACTCGGGAAGGTCCCCAACAATCAGAATGGATGTAATCCAATGTGCCCTTTGTTCTATGAATCGCCTTAGGAAACTTGCTGCGGTGATGCTTCCCAAAGATGCAATGCTCACAGAAGTCCAAGCTCTTGATCTTGTGGCCACCAAGAAGATCATACTTCGACAGAATCTGCATCCCTCTTTCACCTATGTGACCAAGCCTCATATGCCATAACTTAGTCATATTATCCTGGTGAACCTCCGAAGATGCAACATTAACAGAATCCATAACCGTGGAACCTTGTAGAAAATACAAAGTACCATGCAGAACACCTTTCAGAACCAGCTTAGAACCTTTGCAGACACACAGAACTCCATCACTCCCTGAGTAGACAAAACCCTTTCTATCCAACGTAGGAAGAGAAATCAGATTCTTTGTCATCGATGGAACATGCCTGACATCATTCAAAGTACAAAAACTACCATCATGCGTCCTGATCTTGATTGAACCAATCCCAACTACCTTGCACGCAACACCATTTGCCGTAGTAATGATGCCCTCAGCTTGCTCATAAGTTGAGAAATAATCTCTCCTTGGGCATACATGGTAAGATGCCCCAGAATCAAGAAACCACGCATTAGAATGATTATTTTTCCCAGTAACAGCTAGAGCAAAATCATCTTCAGAACTGAAATCCCCTTCAGCCACAGCAGCAGTACCAGATGTACTCCCAGATTTACTAGCCTTCTTCGGACACTCCTTTTTCCAATGCCCCTTCTCCTTACAGTAGTTACAAACATCATTGGCCTTAGGACCCTTTGAAGATGACTTCTTGCCCTTCTTCTTATTGCCGATTTCCTTGCCTTTTGTGTTTCCGTCACTAGCAAACAAGCCAGTGGCCTGACTTTCTGTACCTGTACTGTTTGCCTTATGTCGCAACTCTCTACTATGGAGAGAGGATCTTACTTCCTCCAGAGACACAGAATCTTTATCAACAATAAATGACTGAACAAAATTCTCATACGAAAGTGGTAAAGAAACTAGCAAAATCAAAGCAGCATCTTCATCTTCAATTTTCACATCTATATTTCGCAATTCTAATAACAAAGTATTCAATTGCTCTAGATGGTCTCTGAGTTGTGTACCTTCCTGCATTCGGAGACCGAAGAGGCGTTGTTTCAGAAGCAGCTTGTTGGTTAGAGATTTCGTCATATACAAACTCTCCAACTTCAGCCACAGTTGTGCAGCAGTCTCCTGATCTGAGACCTCAGTGATGATTTCGTCCGCAAGACACAGCATAATCGTCGAGTGTGCCTTTTCTTCCAGACTCACAACATCGCCAGAACTGCTCGCGAAATCCTTCGTCAGCGGAGTCCACAAACCTTGCTGTTTCAGCAAAGCTCGCATCTTGATCTGCCATAAACTGAAACTATTTCTCCCAGTAAACTTGTCGATCTTCACGTTCAACCCAGACATCTTTCTCCCCGATCAGCCCCGATCTGATGAGCCCAGAATCCGATATACCCACTACGGATATCGCCGGAAAAAGAAACCGCTCTGATACCAGTTTGTTGTGCGGAATGGAGAAAGAACAGAAAATATGAACGAAAATAACAAGACACAAGATTTACGTGGTTCACCAATTTGGCTACATCCACGGGAGACGGATTCACTATAATAGGTAGCAGGTTACAGACGCCAAGAAATTGGCCAGATTTCTACCCATCTAAGTGCAGAACAGAATTAATGTTTATAGAGAGAAGAGAGACACTTTATATATTGTCTCCACTAAACCCTAACAAACTGGGATTGGAACAAAACACAATTCGGCCCAAATCAACATCAGTCCAAATTGGAATTGGAATTATATTCTTATCATAATTGTAGATGTAGTTGTATTCCAGGCCAGGGTCGCAGAAGCGGCTATTACAGTATTCAAGGCATACTAACACATCTATTTAAGACTAACGAGTGCCATGCATCTATTTAACGAATGACAGTCCCATAGCCACTCGTTAACAACTTAAGATTCCATTGAAAACTGTGTTATTAAATGCAAATCCATCGAAAACTGTGTAATAGTACATAGGGAGTGTAACTTTTTGAGGGATGTCATTAATCATTAACTCTATTTGCATTTAATAACACAGTTTTCGATGGAATCTGAAGTTGTTAACGAGTGCCCATGGACACTCGTTAGAAAAACCGATTTAAGAAAAGTCAAAAAAGAAATAAAGGCAGATTGAATTTGGCAAAGGCTACTCTCGTGTTCTTGCAACACAGTTCTCTTAGTTCTGAAGAGGGACTGCATCAACGTGGCATCAGATCACTTCTATCACCATTTTTTTTCTTTTCTCCCAAATACAGTCACAATTACTCTACGACGATCTAAATGAAAGGGGAAGCAAGTCTTGGCTCAGAACTTACCCGTCGAGCCAATAGCAAGAACTAAGGATCGGCTTGAGGAGTTGGAGACCAGCTGCGGGTTCATGCAGGATGAGATGCAGGAGATGACACCGGCGATGATGGACATGAAAGGAGACATCGACGACAAGCCGGCTGATGGAAGCCGTGACGAGCAACTGTGACAATGGAGGCTCTAACTCGCTAGGCAGTCGCAGAATCGACGAGAACCAGCCATACGCTTCTAGTATCGAGAAGATCAAGTCAATCCCTTTGCAAATCCTCACCGATATATCAAGCTTAAATTTCTGAGGTTTCAAGGAGGCGATCCAACAGAGTGGGTGAGCAAAGCGCGGTAGTGCTTTGACTACCAGGAGATGCCACCGGAGCAGCAAGTCAGCTTCACATCGTTCCATCTGGATGGTGTGGCGGCTGTGGCCAATGAGTGGTGGCAGCGATCTCGACAGCCCTGCGCGATGACAACATAACAATCACTCGGGAGGTTTCTGAGGAGGAATTGTGGGTGAGGTTTGGCCCGAATGGTGGAGAAGATTTCCACTAAGCCCTCTGTCAAGTTCGCCAAACAGGCTCGTTGAGTGACTATCAGCAGGAGTTTGAACGGTTGCAGAATAAAGTTCGTGGATGGTCGCAACAGGCTTTAGTCAGAACATTTATGGGTGGACTCCATCCGTCAATTGCCGATGGGATACGTATGTTTCGGCCAAAAAACACTGAAGGAGATAATCAACTATGCGCAAATCACTGATGGTCATCTCCAACGGCAGAGGAGAGGGGCAACACCAACCAAACCACCGATGCAAAGTTTCCAGCCACGAAACTTTCCTATTCGTGAACCACCGGAGCAAACACCAAAGAAACTCAGTTGGGAGGAGTTAAAGAGGAAGAGAAGCCCCGGTCTCTGCTTTAGCTGTGACGAATACACGCCAGGACACCGGTGTAAGCAACTATAACTATTCATAGTGGAAGGAGAGAAGGAGGTGGATGACGACCCAGCAGAGGAGGAGCAGAAACCCAAAATCACGATTTACGCTCTCGCTGGTTGGGACTCCGTCAGCACTCTACGAATCCAAGCCACAACTAGATTATGAAGTAGAAGGAGGGGAGTGTTGATGAGGTAGAAGGAGCACAAGATGCTAAGTTTGGCGGGAGAAAGTCATCAAGAGAAAGAAGACCTAATCCACGTTACCAATACTAAGCCTTTGTCTTTGTTTCTAGTTTTGTTATTTCTGCATATAAATCTGTTCCTGCCGTATAGGACAGAGTAAAGCATCATGCGGGTTTCGTTGGAGTAAACTTTAATTGTCATGTAAGATTTATTAATGCCTATTATTAAATTTAATCTCTAATCCAAGAGTGGGAGCTGAACGTCCATATTACATGGCTAAAAATATAGGTGACCAATCCAGGAGTTGGAGATGAACGTCGATATTACGTGGCTAAAAATATAAGTGATCCCATCGAAATGGACTTCTATTCTCCGAGGATGATATCGAAGGCCGTGCCAAATCAGCCACACAAAAAAAGCGCCTTATTTAATTTTTTTATTGGGGTAGATACTTTGGTGTTTTGATGTAGTTTTGTTTGGAAAAATTCCCAAATTCACGTTTACCATAATTTTGTACACCACTAAAAATAAACCAAACTACATTGGAAAATGAAATGGCAAAATTAATTTTAAACGTTGATTTATTTTTATATAAAAAATAAAATAATAATTTAAAGAGATTTAAAAATATTTTCAATATATGTGGTAATATATATATATATATATATATATATATATATAAATTTATACTCAAAAATTTATAAGTATTAGTCTATTAACATTAGAATTCAAAATTTTTTTTTCAAATTCTAAAAAGTAACTATGAATTTATAGGTTATAAAATAATTGAATGATGTATTTTAATAATAATGAAAAATCCATGCTAAATATATTCATTTATATTTAATAATATATAAATAATAATGATGCATATATTATAGATTGGCAAAAATAAAAATTAATTTCAATTAATTTTTGTTTTTTACTCTTTCTCCATAAAAGTAAAATTGAGACATAAATTAGAAAGTTTCTTAACTCATTGTCTATTTAATAATTAGTTAATTTAATTAGAATAACAAATTAATTTCTAGAATAGAATTAATTTTATTTTAAATTTGAACTAAAAATAAGTTAGTGCCGATTAATATTATACTCGAGTTCATAAAAACTATTTTATTGAACCAATATAATTATTTATTCTCCATCATTACTCTTGTCAAATAATTAGATGCATCCAAAATATAATTAATTGTATGAATATAATATTTGTTGAGATCAAATATAATATTAAAATACAATTTTAATATTATATATATACACGTCACATAATAATTGGGAGTTTGTAGCATATTCACATTACATAATAATTATTTATTTGAAGTTTGGATTGGAGAATGATTTCAAACGATACCCACATCGAAACATTTAATCAAATTCTACCATTTGTACCCGTTAAATAAGGAAAATCCTCCATGGAGATGCTTTAAGGCACGTTGCAACTTCCATTTCCAATTTTCCCACTTGTTTCCATCTTTGTAGGAACGATAGTTCCATTTGCTTCTATTTAAGAAAAGCCAAAAAAGAAATAAAGGCAGATTGAATTTGCCAAAGGCTGCTCTTGTGTTCTTGCAACACAGTTCTCTTAGTTCTGAAGAGGGATCACATCAGAAAATTTGCACTCAAGTTTTTGATATTCAGAAGTAGCCGAGAGCTTTACAATTGTGTTCCAACATGATCAAAGTCTTTTGATCCAAAGTTCATAACGTAAGCCTTAATTTCTTGGGTCTTTTGATCCAAAGTTCATAACGTAAGCCTTAATTTCTTGGGAGGAGGAGATCCAGCGTCAACGGGATTCGAGGTCAGAGGAAGTCTGATCAAGGTGGATCGGCGACTAGGGGGAGGATAATAGAATTCACGTGTTTAATTAGAGGGAGAGGATAGTAGAATTCACGTGTTTAATTAGAAAATATAAGTAACTTATATAGTGTACTTTCTACTATCTTGTAGATGTAGGTGAATTTCACCGAACTGCATAATTAAGTCGTGTGTCTTTGTGTTTTTACTTTATTACGTACTTGGTTGATTAGGTTTTGTTGGAACATGATAAGCACACTTGAATTAATTAGGTTAAACCAGATTTCAATTATGAACCAGGTTCATTGCTTTTGTTGCAATTCATAAAGTGAGGATTAAATCTTCTTGTTTTCACATTCTCCTACATTTGCTGATCAAAATGAAGTTGTGGTGCTTTACTCTTGGCTTCAAATTCCCCCCTCCTTTGATTTTTGCAAGTTATATATAGCATGTTATAATGATGGTTTTGTTATTGGGATTGATATTCAGTATATTCCTCTTGGTATCCCATTTCCGACTAATCTTTCGTCACTTCACTCCCTTCAAAGCCTTGTAATTTCATGTGTTTAAAGTCTAGCTTGTAGGTGCTTCAAGTATAGTCTATAGGTGCTTCACATGTTGATTATAGGTTCTTCAATAACATCATAGAAAAGGTATAGGCATAAGTTATAGGTGATCTGTGCATGCTTTGAAGGTTCTTTATGTTATACCCTGACACCTAAGAATAGGTAGAGAATCGCGTGTCGATTCGATATGACATGCGACACGACATATGACAGGCGTCGAATGAATAGAAAAATGGATGTGGGTATGAGAAGAAAGAGGACCAATAATTTTGAAAGACTAGAAGTTTATCCGATTTACACACGTAAGAACACACGTAATTTAGTGTAATAATATAACAAAATTATATATATATAATAAGAGAAATTTAAAATATTTTTTTGTATGTAATAATACCATAAAATATTATATAAAATAATAAGAACACAATAATATATATATGTAATAAGAATATCTAGAATACGATCACAATGTTATACATAATAAAATGAACACAATATATATATATATATATATATATATGTATGTATACACACATACATACATATACATATGTATAGTAATACTATGTTATAGATAATTGGGTGATGATAATGTTGGAAAATGATGGTTAAAAGGTTGAAATTCATCAACTTTTTGGGCTTCGTTTAGAGTGGGACCCAAACAGATTTGGGGTCAATGGATGTCATTTTTGGGTTCTCCTCTGCGAGTACTATAAAATCGACTATTTAAACTCTCAAAACGAATCAAGGGTGAATGAGATATGAATGTTTTAATTTCACTCTTGAAAGAGGAAAAAATGGGTGAAAATTGGCCCAGGTAATTTTCTCTGGACTGTCCAAAATGCGTATGGACCGCATGGAAGTCTTATGAAGGCCCAACCGCATAGTATATATGGAATTGCTTGTGTGTAATTCTCAAGAGATAAGAACAAAATACTTCCATATTTTGTGAGATATCTTGTCTTAAATAAATATGCGGTTTACCATGTTTAATATGATGAAGAATATTTGTACAAATATTTCTTCCTTTTCCAGCAGATATGATTCGAGTATTCATGGAATGTCTCGGATTTGGTGAGTTGGTGATTGGAGAATATTCTTCTCTAATTACAGAAAATCAGAATATCATGTTTCCATGATTAGGGTCTCTTAGAGTAGTATAAATAGAGCCTCTAAGTCAGTCAGAAAATTCGCACCATTCTCAAGTTCCTCATTTATTCTACACTTGAGTCTCACTTCTTTCTGTCTCTGTCGGTGATAGTCCTTCGGGCCTTGCGTGGATCCCAGGTAACTCTTAAATGTTAATTGTTGCCTGCGATGGTTTTATCCTAGGGAACGATGTCCACGACGGGACTCATTCGTTTCAAGGGCAGCGAGTGTTACTCGTGACTCCATCAATTTGTGATTACTTGAAACGTGATTCATGCTTTGATTATTTGTAATTAAGCTTTTCGATTGTATGCTTGGATAATTAATAAAATTGTATTATTCTTGCATGTGTTAATTGCTCGTTCAATTTTTGTTATTTGATTTTTGCATGATATAATCAATATATGTCCAACAGTCTTGAAACGAACGAAATTTGTTGATTTATATTAATTTGGTTAATAAGATGCATGCGGAAGGATATATATATTGATATAGATTGCATGTAATCAGTATGCATATATGTAGTCCAAATAATCAGTATGCATGCGTGAATAATTAGTAGTCAAATTTTCCATGCAATCAGTATGTATGCGTGAAGAATGTTGCAGTCAAAATATGTAGTCAAAATAATCATGCGTGAATAATGCATATATTACTTACCTGCCATATTTATTAATATGCATATCAATGTTTATCGAAAATATGCATATGATTTGTAATTCTGCGTAAATCATAGGAGATTGCATGATTTATGGAAATTGTATGTTTGCAAAAATATGCATGCTAATGGTTTTGGTTATTTATAACAAAATCAAATTGAAAAATTTGTTATGTATAATTCTTTAAAATATTATACTACGATATTTGATGTGTACTTATATTTAATGGTAAATAATTTTGTATGTACACATTGGTGAATCCCAGAACCATGTCGAGCAATGATGCTGCGAAGACTACCCCTGGGGTGATGCCTCTTGTGGCTGTTCCTCATGCTGATAAACCCAAGAAGTTCAATAATGGTATGAACTTCAAGATGTGGCAACAAAAGATGCTCTTCTACTTGTCCACTATGGGTTTGGAACGTTACGTTCACGAAGATCGTCCCGTTGTGGATGAGAAAAGCGCTAAGGAAGTTCAAGATGCTGCGGTGGAGGGGAACTCTAAGGAGTATGTCTGCCGCAACATCCTTTTGAATAGCCTTCACGATGCCATTTGGAATGTGTATGAGGTGAAGGATCCTTCCAAGGTGTTGTGGGAAACTCTTGACCAAGAGTACAGGGGTGAGGAAGTTGGATCCAAGAAGTGGGTCGTCGGCAAGTTCCTCGACTACAAGATGGTTGATGCCAAGTCTGTGGTCAGTCAAGCTCAAGAGCTTCAAATGATGATCAATGAGCTGATAGCCAAGAAGATGACAATGTGCGAGACTCTCCAAGTCTATTGCATCATTGAGAAGCTGCCTCCAAGTTGGAAGGACTTCAAGAGTTATCTGAAACACAAGCGAAAGGTGATGACCATGAGGGATCTGATCCAAAAGCTTCGTGTTGAGGAGGATAATCGCATCTCTGAAAAGAAGATGAATGGATCTGTGCCTGTGGCAAGGGCCAATCTCGTGGAGGTTGGTGGGAGCTCCAAGTCAAAGAAGCCCAAGGCAAAGAAGGAATCCAAGTTGGGAGCTAAGGGTGGAGTTTCGAAGAAGTCAAAGTTCACTGGAAAGTGCTATAATTGCAACCTCGTTGGCCACAAGTCCTCCGAGTGTAAGAAGCCAAAGAATGCCAAGAATGAGGCAACATGGTTGAAAATCTTGCACGAGATGTGAATAACATCGATCCGTGTGCTGTGATTTCTAAAGTCAGCATGGTGGACTCCAATCCAAAGGAATGGTGGATTGACACTGGTGCTACGAAGCACATCTGCTCTGTCGAGGAAGTATTCTCAAACTTCAAGGCAATTGAAGATGGAGAGACCATCTACATGGGCAACTCTGCAACTTCCATGGTGAAAGGCCGTGGCACTGTGGTGCTGAAGATGACGTCTGGGAAGGAGTTGACTTTGAAGAATGTTTTGTATGTGCCAGACATTCGTAAGAACCTTGTGTCCGGTTCTATGTTGATCAGCCATGGCTTTAAGCTAGTGTTTGAGTCTGATAAGTTAGTCTTGTCAAAGCAAGGTATGTTTGTAGGCAAAGGTTATGAGCTAGATGGTATGTTCAAGTTGAACACCATGGTTGTACCTCCTAAGAAAGATGAAATGAATGCTTCTTCTTCTGCTTACATGATTGAGTCTTCCAATTTATGGCATGGTAGACTAGGACACGTTAATTATGATTCGATAAGAAGATTAATTAAAATAGAGAACATACCTAACTTGGAAATTGATGCAAATCACAAGTGTGAAACTTGTGTTGAAGCTAAGATGACTCGAACGTCTTTCAAACAAGTTAAACGAAACACGAAACCTCTTGAGTTGATACATACCGATATCTGTGATCTCAAGTTCATGCAAACAAGAGGAGGTAACAAGTATTTCATCACTTTCGTGGATGATTGTACGAAATACTGTTATGTGTACTTGCTGAAAAGCAAAGATGAGGCAATTGAGAAATTTGTTCTCTACAAAATGGAAGTTGAAAATCAACTTGATAAGAAGATCAAGGTGATTAGAAGTGACCGTGGAGGTGAATATGTAGAGCCATTTAGGGACTATTGTTCTGAACATGGCATTATTCACGAGGTCACTGCCCCCTACTCGCCTCAATCTAATGGTGTGGCTGAACATAAAAATTGCACTCTTAAAGAAATGATGAATGCGATGTTGATAAGTTCTGGGTTGCCACAGAGCATGTGGGGGGAGGCTATTTTGACGGCCAACTATTTTTTGAATAAGATACCCCGTAAGGATGAGAAAGCAACTCCTCATGAGTTGTGGAAAGGCACGAAGCCATCCTTTACGTACTTGCGAATGTGGGGGTGCCTTGCAAAGGTATTAATCCCACCCCCAAGAAGTTAAAGATCGGACCTAAAACGGTTGACTGTATCTTTACAGGATATGCACATGAGAGTAGTGCTTATCGCTTCCTTGTACATGAATCTCATCATCCTAAGATTCACAAGAACACGATCATGGAATCAAGAAATGCAAATTTCTTTGAGGATGTGTTCCCTGCCAAGGAAAGGGCCGAATCATCGAAAAGGACCATTGAGTCATTAGACGAAGGCGTAGTAATTCCTGACGATCTCGAGGATCAAGAGGAGGAAGTGGATGAACCTAGACGAAGTAAACGGATTAGGACCGAAAAATCATTTGGTCCCGATTATCTAACATTTATGCTTGAAAGTGAACCACAAAGCTATAAAGAAGCTGTGAATTCGTCTGAGGGGCCTATGTGGAAAGAAGCGATTAAAAGTGAAGTCGACACGATTCTACATAATCATACTTGGGAGCTAGTGGACTTACCTCCGAGGTGTAAACCACTAGGTTACAAATGGATCTTCAAGAAGAAGATGAGAGCAGATGGCTCGATTGACAAGTATAAAGCCAGACTTGTAATCAAAGGTTATAGACAAAAGGAAGGTCTTGACTATTTTGATACGTATTCTCCAGTCACGAGAATAAGCTCCATTAGAATGATACTTGCTATGGCCGCGCTGCGTAAGCTTGAGGTTCATCAAATGGATGTGAAGACTGACTTCTTGAATAGAGATTTAGAGGAAGAAATGTACATGGAGCAACCTGAGGGGTTTACGGCTCCCGGTCAAGGAGGAAAAGTCTGCAAGTTGGTGAAATCATTGTATGGTCTCAAACAAGCGCCAAAGCAATGGCATGAGAAGTTTGACCATGTCGTCCTTGCCAATGGTTTCAAAATCAATGAGTGTGATAAGTGCATCTATGTTAAAGACACGGAAAATGGATATGTAATCCTATGTTTATATGTAGATGACTTGCTCATTGTGGGTAGTAATGAAAAGATGATCAAATCTACTAAGGACATGTTGAATTCTCGTTTTGACATGAAGGATATGGGACTGGCAGATGTGATCTTGGGGATAAAGATCATCCGAAGCTCTGATGGTATCACCTTAACCCAGTCTCATT
This sequence comes from Rubia yunnanensis, assembly GCA_037428765.1. NCBI lineage: Eukaryota > Viridiplantae > Streptophyta > Magnoliopsida > Gentianales > Rubiaceae > Rubia > Rubia yunnanensis. The sequence continues at coordinate 111,609,941 of CM075061.1, read as the reverse complement.
ATGTAGATAAAATCCTTGAGAAATTGAACAAGAATGACTCAGAGGCGGCGATGACTCCAATAGATCCAAATTTGCATCTACGAAAGAACATATTGGAGGCTATTAATCAGGTGGAGTACTTGAGAGTCATTGGGAGCCTGATGTACTTGATGAGTTGTACTAGACCAGACATTGCCTACACTGTAAGTAGGTTGAGTAGATACACGAGTAACCCCAGTATGACTCACTGGAAAGCAATAACTAGAGTATTGAGATATCTACGTTATACTCGTGATTATGGTCTACATTATTCGAGTTATCCAGCTGTAGTTGAAGGATACAGTGATGCAAACTGGATACACGATATAAAGGACCTGAAATCCACTAGTGGGTATGTATTTACACTAGGTGGAGGAGCAGTCTCGTGGAAGTCCTCTAAACAAACGGTTATTACTCGATCCACGATGGAATCTGAGTTTGTTGCCTTAGACAGGGCGGGTGAGGAGGCCGAATGGCTCCGTCAATTCGTAGAGGACATTCCTAGATGGCCGAAGCCTGTGCCAGCCATATGTATACATTGTGATAGTGTATCTGCTATTGGAAAGGCTCAAAATATGCTCTATAATGGGAAGTCTCGTCATATTCGACGGAGACATAGTTCCATAAGACAACTTCTCTCAATTGGAGTGATCACAATTGACTATGTTAGGTCGAAGGACAACATAGCCGATCCCTTGACTAAAGGGTTGAATCGAGATATAGTTGAAACATCATCGAGAGGAATGTGACTGAAGTCCATTAAATGATGGGTTACGTACGTGGACACCCAACCTATGTGACTGGAGATCCCAAGATCTAGGTTCAAAGGGACAACTAAACTGTAAAGACCCATTGCGATCACTGTGGGGGTTTCATACCTCCTATCTTATTCCTATGATGAAGAAACAGTGATGTGAATGAAGGTTAAGCATTAGGTTGCTTTTAATGGTTCATGGCATCAAGTGTGTAGTACTTGAAAGAGCGCATAGTCTCTGGAACTGCTCTTACGCCAAGAATCACCTATGTAAGCGAGAAGTGTGGCCGCTTCGAAAGGGAATTGTTGGAACGCAATTCTTTAGAAACCTTACAGAACTAGGCGTGTGCCACGACCTGATTAATGGACACAACCGAGGAAAGCGCAAGGGCTAGGAAAGATGTCCGTGGGAAGTGCATTGTCGTTCACACAAGCGGTTGGGGAAGTTCAAGGACATCGCGTCTACTTCCTAACCAGTGGGCTAAGTGTACTCTCTCAAGGGAAAGTTCAAAGGGTGACACCTACTTATCCTATGCAGCATCTATGCCGTCGAAATGAATCTATCACCAAGTTAAACTCTGTGTCTGACGTGATTGTTCTGATTCCTACATCAATATCTATTCATGTGGGGGATTGTTGGAAAATGATGGTTAAAAGGTTGAAATTTGTCAACTTTTTGGGCTTCGTTTAGAGTGGGACCCAAATGTATTTTGGGTCAATGGATGTCATTTTTGGGTTCTCCTCCGCGAGTACTATAAAATCGACTATTTAAACTCTCAAAACAGATCAAGGGTGAATGAGATATGAATGTTTTAATTTCACTCTTGAAAGAGGAAAAAATGGGCGAAAATTGGCCCAGGTAATTTTCTCTGGACTGTCCAAAATGCGTATGCACCGCATGGAAGTCTTATGAAGGCCCAACCGCATAGTATATATGGAATTGCTTGTGTGTAATTCTTAAGAGATAAGAACAAAATACTTCCATATTTTGTGAGATATCTTGTCTTAAATAAATATGCGGTTTACCATGTTTAATATGATGAAGAATATTTGTACAAATATTTCTTCCTTTTCCAGCAGATATGATTCGAGTATTCATGGAATGTCTCGGATTTGGTGAGTTGGTGATTGAAGAATATTCTTCTCTAATTACAGAAAATTATAATATCATGTTTCCATGATTAGGGTCTCTTAGAGTAGTATAAATAGAGCCTCTAAGTCAGTCAGAAAATTCGCACCATTCTCAAGTTCCTCATTTATTCTACACTTGAGTCTCACTTCTTTCTGTCTCTGTCGGTGATAGTCCTTCGGGCCTTGCGTGGATCCCAGGTAACTCTTAAATGTTAATTGTTGCCTGCGATGGTTTTATCCTAGGGAACGATGTCCACGACGGGACTCATTCGTTTCAAGGGCAGCGAGTGTTACTCGTGACTCCATCAATTTGTGATTACTTGAAACGTGATTCATGCTTTGATTATTTGTAATTAAGCTTTTCGATTGTATGCTTGGATAATTAATAAAATTGTATTATTCTTGCATGTGTTAATTGCTCGTTCAATTTTTGTTATTTGATTTTCGCATGATATAATCAATAAATGTCCAACAGATACATGACTTATGGCTAGTTGCATTATGTAGGAGTACTCGCTGGATTGGCTTACATTTTAAAGCTAGGAATTTTGTTGCTTATATTTTGAATGCACTAAAGGCAGTCATTTTAAGTTTAAATTTTGTTGGCTTATATTTTAGAGTTTGGAATTTTGATTAGTGTACTGAATGTATAAGTACTTAAGAAGAGTACTTATTTTATCATATTTTGACTTTTATTATTAGGATTGAAATTTTAATTTAATTTTTGATTATATTGTTGCTTTCATTTATCAACTTTTATAAATTTTATAAGTTACTTAAATTTATTATTATTTATAAAATAATAAAATATAGGCGTGTCAAAATATATTTTACGACACTTTATATGGTAGACGAGTCAAAAAAAAAGTTAAGACACTTAGTTGACCAAATCGCCATGTCGGTCACAAAGGAAAATTTGAGTGTCGCCATGTCTGATTCCTACTTGGATACGACACTAAATCTGAGTCTGGGTAACATAGCCTATAGGTGTTTTGTGTATGCTTTGAAGGTGTTTCATGTTATTCTTATAGACACTTCATGCATGCTTTGAAGGTGCTTCATGCATGCTTTGAAGGTGCTTCATGCATGCTTTGAAGGTGCTTCATGCATGCTTTGAAGGTGCTTCATGCATGCTTTGAAGATGCTTCATGCATGCTTTGAAGGTGCTTCATGTTATACCTATAGGTGATTTGTGTATGTCTTCAAGGGGATTCATGTTATGCTCATAGGTGCTTCGTGTATACCTTGAAGGTCTCATAGGTGCTTCGTGTATGCCTTGAAGGGGCTTGAAACATTGCATATAGTGCTTAAAGTAGGACTTCGTGCATGCCTTCAAATTGCTTTGAAGGTGCTTTGTGTGTTGGTGCTAAAGGAAGAACCCTACATCGATCGAGTATGGCTTCCACATAATGACTCTCCAGGCCTAGCCATGTTGCACGCATTCATGGACCTTTTTCTCAAACATCATGGGATCAATGACATGCCTAAGGTATCATATCACCAGATATATGAGAATGATCAAATTCCATTTCTTGCATTAGATGGGAAAATACACTGGAAACAACTATGGATTATAGGATATGATGAATTTGAAGTCTGGTGTCTATTTTATGTTACTTTTAGGTTTGGGATGTGATGTTGAATGATAAAGTGACATCCATAGTTTCCTCGGCTTCTACTGAAGAAGCCATAGAGAAAGCAGTTGTTGATGCTTGCCATGCTTCCTAGAAACACAAGTTTCCAAATACTAGGAGATATGACTACACCATTGGGTTTTTTTTAAACCTGAATTATTGTTGTTAGTCTTTCTATCAGTTGGAAATATGTGCTCAGGAAGCCTGATTTATGTCCAAAGGAAACTTGAGCACAACTACATGTGTGTAATATGTATAGGCATATTTATGTGAGAAAACGCTGCTAATAAATCACTTCATTGTACCATGTAAATTTGTTTCATGCACCAAGCTGTCAAGACAAGTGGTTAGCTATATTCTCCACCAACTTATTTGATGTAAACTTTCCTACCAGGACTAACATTCTTCAGTTATTTAGTTTTTACTGACACGAAAGTACTGATAAAAGAGAGCGCCTTGAATCAAAGCTTTAATTCAACTGAACAACAGTTCTGAAATACAAATATTCATACCATCAGCTAAAAGAAAGAAAAATAAAAGTTATAAAAGAAGTGCCCATAAGTTACATTTGAAGCACTTGTAAGCTATTGTTGAAGCACCTAAGTACAAAGTAGTTTCCGTAGCACACGCAAGTTATAAAAGAAGCACCTACAAGTTACATTTAAAGCACTTTTAACTGATGTTTGAAGCACCTACAAGTTATTTTTGAATCACTTACAAGTGATGATTGAAGCACTGCGAGTTGTGCTTTAAGAATCAAGTTATTTTAATAGAACGCACAAGTTATGAAAGAAGTACAAGTTCTTATTACTGTTATGTAGGGAGATGTTCAATAATCCAGTGAGCAAGTCCTTCTTTAGATCAGGACCGTTATTAACAATGCTCAATGAAAGGTGTCAATCATTCGGGGAATGACACCAAACTCCCCAAAAAGAATTCGAAAACTCCACGAATTCTCAGTGTGCTTCCAAAACTCTTTGGCAGCCATCTTCCTATTATATATGAATGGGGAAGAAATCTTGGTGAGCTGTATATTTGACAGCGAAATATTTAAACCATATGAACATATGAAGCCAATTGTTTATTCTCTTCAAGTCCACTTGTCAGGTCAGCAATTTATTATATTTCACAAGAATGCTACTCTTGGGTCAATTGCTACAAATGATTTGTTACTAGAATGACACTCATGTGCTTCTTTAAAATGAATATATGTGATCCCGATGCAAGGGAATTGAAGCTATTGTATAAAGAGTTCCATAACACTTTATGTGGTCCACATTGAATATGGCTTGTGCAAAGAGAAAGCACAGAAATGTTATTCATAGGCTGGTTGCAGTAAGTACCGGGAAAGGTGAGCATTATTACTTAAGGTCGTTTCTTTCTCATGTGAGATCACCAACATCCTATGAATTGGGGACTGAATATACCACAAATAGGGAAGTTGCAATTGCGCATGGTAACCTGAGTTCAGATAGTTATATTGAAGATGCCTTGTAAGAAGCCTGTTCATTCCGGATGCCATCAACTGTGAGATCTTTATTTGCTATTTTATTGGTATTTTGTTCGCCAAATGGTCCTAAGGAATTATGGTTGAGGTTCATACATGAATTATGTATCATTTTATGACAAAATCAGCAACTCAGCCCCATCTCACCGAGCCCTCATATATAGAATGGTCTTAAATATTATAAATGGATTCTTGGTCGAAATGGGCATGGATATTCAACATTATAGATTGATGGATGGTATTGTTGGTGAACCAGTTGATGAGATCTTAAAATGCGAGATACTCAGTCAAAGGAGTAGTAAAATTTCTGATAAAGAATTGTTGTTGTCGGGTCTATTGAATGTGGAACAAAGGCTGGCCTATGATTGCATCATACTGAGTGTTATGGCTATCAACGGAAAATATTTCTTTATTGATGGATCTGATGGTACAGGAAAAACATTTTTGTACAGAGCTTTGCTTACGATGTTAAGGTCAAAGGGTCATATTACAGTGGCTATTGCTTCTTCTGGAGTAGCTGCTTCTGTATTGCTTGGAGGAAGAACTGCACATTCCCATTTTAAGTTGCCGCTTGACTCTTTCGACTACAAAGTCTGTCAATTAAGCAAGCAATTGGCAAAGTTAATAATAGAAGCTAAGTTGATTCCTTAGAATGAAGCCACAATGGCAAAACGAAAATATTTAGAGGTTGTGGATTTGTTGCTAAAAGATCTCATGGAATCCAATGCTCCATTTGGTGGTAAGGTTGTTCTTTTAGGAGGAGATTTCTAGAAAAATTTACCAGCTATACCAAGCACATCAAGAGATGAAACAATTCAGTCGTCCATCACATATTCACGTTTGTAGCCGAAATTGGAAAAGTCCCATCTTCAGCAAAACATGGGAGCCTTAAATGATCTATAATTTGCTCTTTTTTATCGCAGATAAGTGAAGGGATGGAACATATTGACTATAATGAAGAGGTAGAAACAAGTTCACATTGTTATTCCATACGTTGGGAAAGAACCATCCATCCAAAAGTGAGTCATTTTAATCCCTTTTTTCATAAGTCTTTCTATATTGCTTGCATTTGTAGGGGGGCATTAACATTACCTAATTATTTTCATGTTGATTCAGTGTGTGTTCACAGCATTAGTTGCGTATGCATTAAATCTAATGGATATGATATGAAGGTGTATTTTGGCAGCAACAAATGTTGTTGTTGACAACATAAATAGGTTTTAATTGATGCTTAACCTGGCACCCCAACATTATACGTTAGTACTGATAAAACTTTGAGTGAGAAGTATTAGAATGATCATGAGGATTTTCTTAATATACTTAATCCAAAAGGCCTCCCACCCCATAAGTTAGTACTGAAGCCAAATTGTCCTATCATGCTCATGCGTAATCTAAATCCAAGTGAGGGATAATGAAACGGAACTCATTTAATTTTTCGTGAGTTGTGCCAATCAACTATTAGGGCTGAGATAGCTTTGGCCTTTTCAAGGGTAAATGATTTTTTATTACCAATTATTTGTGACCAAGGAAGTAAGACCTCCACCCCATTTAAAAAATTCCAGTTCCCACTTAGATTGTGTTTTCCTATGACAATCAATATGTCCCAGGGGGAGACATTAGATTTTGTTGGGCTATATTTTAAGCAGCCTGTCTTTTTTCATGGTCAATTGTTTGTTGCTTTATCCCGAGAAAAATTGAATCTGTCAAGGTTCTTTTAGCACCTCCAACACTTGAGGAGACAAGGTTAAATAATAATAAAAATAATATAGTTTATAGGGAGATTTTTGAACGGTAGTAAATGCTGCAATTTTGTTACATTATATTCCCCATTTTGGATCTGCAGCATTTTGGGATATTGTGGAACATATTTTTCGATCCGTGGGTTGATTTTGTCTTCTCCTTTTGGATCTGTTGGATTTTTTTGGTGGTAATTCTACTTTGAATATTCAATTATTTTCTTAATCCATTTTCTATTGATGCCTAATAAGAACCATTTTTTCAAGTCTAACGCTTTTACTTGTCTTGCTTCTGTTGATGTTATGTTGTGTGTAGGGTAGATTTTTTACCTTATTATGTTGGAGTTGGACCATTATGACAATAAAAGCCGAGGAACAAATCACTTGGCAGAATATATTATCGAAATGGACAATTCGTGAGAGTGTTATGGAAAAAAGGAAATTATATCGGTTCGCCAGCTAAAACAGGTATCTTCAAGGCTCATATGATAAAATGTCTAATAGGAATAAGTAAGGTAGAAGTGTATATGTGAACAAAATGCATATAATTGAATGGCAAGCTCATCTATTCAATTATTTCTATTAGAAATTTTTATATTATTTATTTTTAATTAGATTCTACGTTTTTTTATGTGTTTGATGTGCTGATGCTAGTTTATATAGTTGTGAGTTAGGATAAGAAAGATGCCAATAATTCATATGCTTTTGAATGCGTGCTTATTGATGACTATACATGTCTTCCCTACAAAATCACCCTATCAACTAATGTTTTATAGGGAACTAGTTGTGAATTCGGGTTGTGGAGTGAGTGTCAATTAGGATTTCAACCTGATGGTTATAGATATTTTTTCCTATTATTTAGTAATTCAATGGGTACTGATCTATACTCAATTTATATCGTTCCTTAGTGTCTTGCCAAAAAAATTATTTCCTGTTTTGATGATGAATGCACTGAATTGTTAGTAATAACAGTAGTTTTGTGGATATTATGATAATTGTTTTGCTAGCTTTCATGTTGGAATTTCTTTGTTGGTTCATTTTTTATGGTAGCTTTGAACTCTTGGAAAAATATGTTCCTAGTATGCTTCAACAATTCAATATCCTCAAATTTTGTATTTTTTAAAACGACATTCATCAGCGAAGTTAATCAGTGGTACCCCAATCGTGACAAATGCAAATTTTTTCTCAAGCATATGAACATTAAGATAGGTCACCGTGATGATTAAGTGGAACAAAAATTAATCCAGTAGTGGAAAGAAAAACTGAAAAATTCCTAACTACTGCTAGAGTTTTGAGGGTTCACCAATATTGAGGGTCATATTTTTTGGACCATAGCTTTTATGTTAGATTTGTTCACTCATGGATTTTCTTATTTTTTGTATAATTCTTTATCGTGTCCATATCTTCTTCTTCTTTTAAAATGTATGAGATCCTTTTGTTTGGATGTATGTTGCAGCAAAAATCAAGAACCCTGGGTCAAAAATCTTAGGCTAAGATTCAGTGAAACCAGGTAAAATATAACACTGTTTTACCTTCTCCTAAACCAGCTCCTTGACCATAATTTTTCATTATTTTCACTTCTAACATAAACTATACACACGTCACATGTCACATGTCACGTCTCACTAATGTTAATTTATTCATCCAAACCCTTTTCACCATCCATATTAAAAATTCAATTGATTTACTTTGTATTTTCCCCCAGAAATTCAGAAAAGTTGATGTCCAGTCTACAGTAAATTATACTATACTGGGTTGCTTTTTTCCTTCCATCAACGTTTCCATAATTTCTTCTATTCTTTCTTCTTTCTTTATCTTTTTATATATACTAGTACTACTACAACTGTGTAGAGTTACTAAGCATCATGCCCTAACTTCATAACAAGGAAAAAAAGAACCAGCAGCTGATAAGAAGATATCATGCTTCAAATAACTAAAGGAGGATTTATCACTACTGGTGATTTTTTTTAAACCTCTTTCCCTACTTGTTCTCTATCATTTTTGTAACAAAAAAGTTTCAAAACATTATGCTCACTTTTCTACATTCTTGGCCTCTGGAAAAATATTGCCCAACAATATGCATGTTCAACACTGAAAACATATAGTTAAAAACTTCAAGTGATGCTTTGTGTAGCAGATTAAACTACAACCTATGTTTTTATATTATCCTTATCCCATTTGATATAATTTTATGTAAGTTGTACATGCTGAAAAATTGACTCTGATGCAGGGACACTGGCGTCAGAGAAACCCAATGATGAGTTGCACCATACTCATCGCCCTTGAATCAAAATTGTGACAGTTTCATAAAAATGCTCTGCATTTAAAAGTTCAAAGAGTCCTACAAAATTTCCAGAGTTCGTTTTCTCCGATGAAAAGTTATATGTGTAGGAATTATTCCCTACCATACTACAATGTTTCATGTTGATTAGTTTACTGATACGGGAAGCCAAAGAGGAAGGTATAATGTTCAACAAGGCATATGAAACCATGAGCAAAAAACTCCAGCTTTATATGACTTACAAGATAGCAAATGCGGTCATCAAAGAACTTGACCCCAAGTACTAAAAGGGGGATATAGTTATTGAAGATATCCTTGATTCCAAGAATCTCATTCCAGTTGAGCATTCTTATGTGCCTTTTATAAGAATCCTTGAACATATTCATAAACCTGAAGAACCGGTAGGTATACCTTTTATGCTACGTCACTTTAGGCTCAACCTTGAAATCTATTCCTATAAAGTCATGATAATTTATTCTGTCTTTGCTGAATGGTATAATTTTACAAATGTTATAGGGGTTGTTGCTCAGTGTCTCCCAGTTTTCACAGTCAAAAAAGCGAATGACCCTAAAAAAGTTCAAAAGTTTGTTCCTATTGATGAGTAAGAATAAATTTTGTTGACACATTATAATCAAATTGTCTACAATTTCGTTTTCCTTATTTTTTTTGTCATCCATGTTTAGATTGTAGCCTTTTACTCTAAATATGTGGCAAGATTTCATTTCAAATGAAGGAAAACAATTGAAGACACCGGATGACCTGCCAGTGCTCATTTTCCGTCGACTAACTGTTGATTCTTTTAATGGTATCAACACATTCTTCTTAAAACCAACGTCCCATCATGGTCTAACCTCAATTTTTTAATCAAAAAACTTTTATTTATATTCTCACTTGCCTCTATTCAGGGATAGAAATGTCAACACACTAGAGATCATCTCTTTTAATTGATGGTGCTGACAATGAATCTATCTAATTGAAAAAATGATACAACTTTTTACATTTATCAGATGGCAAGTATATTCAAGGTCGTACTTAATTTCATCGCTATACATCTTTTGAAGGGCAAAAGAGCACCACAAGGGGATTACATCTACCATCACCAGCTTGAACCAATTCTCTCTAAAATTTCCAATGTCAACAGCTTTGGATGTTGTTTACACTTCAGTTGGTTATATTCTACCAACTCAAAAAGTAAAAACTAATGTTACATTTTTTCCCTGTACCATTTTTTTGTGTTTTTTTTTGGCCCATATATGCTACTAACTAATTTCCTTAAATTATAGCTAGTGACATCAGAGGTGAAGGTATTTCTCAAAGTTAGTACTACATGGCTTGCGCAAAAATGGTTTCATTCAACAATTGCCTCTTTAGATTATTAATTCACCTGCAATTTATGCCAAGAGAAACAACTTGCTCAACCAAGGTTATGAGTCACAACCAATTTCTTTCATTATTTATTTTTGGAAGATACATTTGTTTAAATTCCTTAATAATTATGTTATAGTGATCTTGATTGTGTTAACTGAGTAGGTTTCGATTCAAAGCATATCTTATTGACGACAGTGTTATTATTACTGCTACTTTCTTCAGGGAACCTGTTGAGAAATTATTAGGTTTGACAGTAATGGAAGCTATTGATGGAGTCACACAAGTTGCGAGCTTCTATTTTACATCCGAATCAACATTTTCCACCTTCCTATAGTTATTTTACCTCTGTCTATATGTTTTATAGTAGCATTCCAGAGAATTATAATTGATGGCCTGAGATTTAACATAACTCTGGTATTCATAAACTTCTAAGAATACGTTGATGATTGTCATTATGCCATTGACAATATTGAGTATGTTGTCCAAATCAAAGTCCCTAAATTAAGGGATGGTGAACTTAGCCCGAGATACATCTTGTTTAACTTTGTTGAAAAGTCATCCTTGGAAAGCAGAGTTCAGCTCTACATTTGCCACAAAAGGGGATGATAAATCAATTTTGGATAACCACACTCTTTTGTGCGATATCCCTCCCAACAACTTCTTGAACCCCGTCATGAAAAGCTCGCCTAAGTTGGAGATTAAAAAAACTCTTGGAAAAACACAACTGAGTATTCAAGGTACAATTGGGTTAAATCTCTCCTTTCACATGAAAGCTCTTAAGTTCCAAATGAAGTTATAATGCATGCTCCTTTAATGACAGGCTCTGGAGCTTCTCGGCCAACTCGATCAAATGAAAAAAAGAACCTTCTTTCTGAGTTTGAAACTGAGGAGCTTGAACTATCAAAGGTAGAGGGGAAGAAACCAAAGTTAGGATGACTTTGAACACTAACCTACATATTTGTATATAGTTTTTTCTACGTCTTTTAGATGTTGTCTTTTGCTTTAAATGACCTCTAAGCATAAGAAGTTAGGCTGACTTTGAACACTAACCTACATATTTGTATATAGTTTTTGCTGCGTCTTTTAGATGTTGTCTTTTGCTTTAAATACCTCTAAGCATAAGAATTTTGGTTAATTTCAACAAGTATTCATTTACTTGTGACATATCTTTTTCAAAATCGAGGACCACTAAAATCATGTAGCACGTATATATTTTATAGTTTTCCATGGTCTATTATGTATTTGGAAGGCATGTAAACTCCATGCTAATTAAAATTTCATCAACAACCTTCTATTTTGAAATATTACCTATTCCTATATAAGAATGGTATGTTGCATTGGTTGTGAAATATATAGATCACGTTCATTATTACCTTGAATGATGTTACTTGGTTGATAGCGAAAATAATAACAAATGTCCGATGCAAACAGGAACCACTGATTTGGAATAGTCTCTTATGTATTTCAGATAACATGTAAACTTGACATACTTGTTCCTTAAATATTTTGGCTGATGTTTTTGTAGTACAACTTTCATTTTTTATCAGTACATAAATTCTCCTGAAATTTTCCTAAAATTCATTATCTGACTCACAGTGCATCGCGCAGTGTGTACTAACTAGTAGGTGATGAATTGATGATGGTACACTGACAAGAGGTGCTAGAATGTTCGTGAGGAAGTAGTTTTGAAGAATGGCGATGTCACCAAAGTTTATATTTTTCAAATTAATTATAAATTGAAATTTCTTATTTACCATAAAAGAATAGCAATATTTTGTGATATAACTTTTGTACAGACTAGAATCCTTTTCGTTTTATGATTCTTCATAGGTCTCTTATACCTCTATATATTGTAACCCAGATCTCTTACTTTCTACATGGTATTAGAGGCTAAAATCCTGAAACATAAACCTTAAATTTTCTGGTGGCAATTCTGCGACCTAGCATCGCCGTTGCCGTCGGTCCGTACAACACATGCGCCGCCACGTCCTCATCGTAGATCCCCGTCCAAATCTCAAACCACCGATCCCCACCGCTATTTTTCATGTTGCTACAGTCGCCGATCTCATATTGCCATTTTCTATCCATCACGCGCCGCTCTCATGCCTCATGCGTTGCCGTCAGTTTCTCTACGCACCGCCGCATCTTATCGCCGATCTGATCCTGCAGCCATCGGTACCATTCTGATATGTAAATCCTGCTCCAATGATGATTTCTGATTCCAACTCTGCCTATAATGCCATAGAAGCTGCTCGCATAAGTGCCGAAGATGAGGCCAACAAGCTACACAATTTCAATGCCACCGATGTTATTGTCCCTTTACTCAACCAGTTGCTGGCACTGGGAAAACTGTACCTATTGGCCGATCAACAAACTCTCCCTACTACATCCATCCTTCTGACGGTCCTGGTCTTGTCATCAGTCATGTTGTTTTGAAAGGTGGATAAAACTACCCCGAATAGACCACTGCATTTATGAGTGCTTACTTACTAAGAAGAAATTTGGTATCATTGATGGAACCATTACTAAACTCCCTGTTGATGATCCTGATTATGAAGATTGGCCCGGAGTGAATGCTATCCTTGTTTGTTGGATTCTGTAGACTGTTGATCCATCTCTATGATCTCCAACGAACTATTTCTCTGTTGCTAAGAAATTATTGGATGTTCTTGCTTGAAAATTTTCTCTTGGTAATGGTTATAAAATTCTTCAGATGTGCGGTGATATTATCAATTGCTGCCAAAATGGTCAGATTGTTACCATATACTTTGGGAAACTCAAGAAGTTGTATGATGACTATAACTCTCTTCAGCCTTCTCGGGTTTACGCCTGTGAAGCTTGCAAACCACTCTGCACATGTAACATTGCTGTTGTTGCCATTCATTACCGTGAGTGCAGCCCGCACTGGGTCTTCTGCTGGGCTGCAACTACTGGTGCGGCCTGCACCAGCCTGTCTGTAAGGTTCTACCAATTTTTTAAATATTAAATTGGCCTACTCTTCCATATCTTCTTATTCTTCTATTCTCCTTCCAAAACTCGAACTCTTCAAGACCCGAACACTTTCATTGATCTAAAGCACTTCATAAATTCAAGAATTAGGATATAAAACATGTGAATTCATCCTAACCCTCTAATTGATGAAATGTCATGCTTTCCAATTAAATCCCTAATCTATTACAAAAATTAGATTTCAAATGCGATAAAAATGGTATATAAATTGAGCACATCAGTGAGAAAGAGATGATTTATCAATTTCTCCTCGGTTTGGATGATTGCTATCACACCTCGAGATCCAATGTTATGACTCAAGAACCATTGTTATCCATTATGCGCGCATATACCCTTGTGTCTCAGGAGGAGAATAATAAAGTTGTCATGCTGTCTTGTAAACCTTTAACAGATTCAATGACATATGTCGCTCGTCGCCCTCCTCCTTCAGGATCTTCACCTGGAGCTCTAGTTGCACCTTTAAACTTAGGATTCTTATTTTGTACGCATTGTAATAGCAAGGGCCACAACAAAGATATATGTTTCAAGATCACAGGCTATCCAGAATGGTTAACGAAGATGAGGGACTGGGCCAACATCACAAAGAGCACTGTGCCAGCTCCGCCAGTCGCCCCAGCAAGTAGTGCTCCAGCAGCCGCACCCTGCCCTTAGCCACTATTCGTCGACATATTGATGTTGTCGCCAGGATTTGCAGCAACAGTGGCCTCCGACTCCCGTGCTCAATATGATTTTGGTCCTGCTCTTTCTGACAACCAATGGAGTATGGTCCTTACTTTATTTAATCAGTTAAGGCCTCCTTCTGAGCATGGGTCAGGTAAGCCTACTTTACCTTGAATCCTTGATTCAGGAGCATCATATCACATGACTGGTGACAAGGGTTCTCTTATTGACATTACTACTGCTATCGATTCTATTAATGTTCTACTTCCTGATGGATCTGTGTCGTCTGCTACACAATATGATTCCTTATGTTTTAGCTCTCTTACTCATGTGCTTTATATAACTATTCTATGATGAAATTTATTATCATGTTATTGATTATTGTCTGCCTTAAAATGTCTAGCTTTTCTTACTGAAAAATTATTACATATACAGAAAATTAGTACGAGGACTGTGACTGGCGTGGGTGAACAACAAGGGGTTTTTTTTGGCTTTGTCTGCTGGATATACACATTTAGTCTCATATCCCGCAGTTGGTTGCGACAGTTGCTTCAATTTCTACATCTTTGGAAATCCGTTATCATGCCTTTCAAAGATAGTATTTGTATGCCCAAATCACAACTAACTACTAAATAGTAGATAGTGGTAAGACAGGGTCATCCAAAAAATGAGGTTTTATCAAGTGTTAACGTAGTTAAAAAGCACATAAAGATGTCACTCTAAGTGTTTGGTAACAAAGTAGGGGGTTTAACTTTAGAAAAACACCACGACTACTTAGAGCAACTAGATTAACAAACAATTAAAGAAAATGATGCAAATACAATCATACTAGCACAAAAGATGTAATTAAGATGATAATGAGTCTTGGGCGTAATTGGTTTACATTTCTAGTCATCCTTCGATCATCGACTAATTATCCTATT
The DNA here is from genome assembly GCA_037428765.1 of Rubia yunnanensis. Classification (NCBI taxonomy): domain Eukaryota; kingdom Viridiplantae; phylum Streptophyta; class Magnoliopsida; order Gentianales; family Rubiaceae; genus Rubia; species Rubia yunnanensis. The sequence continues at coordinate 111,594,920 of CM075061.1, read as the reverse complement.
TATATGCATTGACCACATATTGTAGAGAACTTGTCAACACCTTTCGAGTGAAGACATTTCTAACCCCTCCTCGGTTATAGTTAGAGTGGGCGATTGACACCACGCAATAACCCTTACCCTCGAGTCACTCTAGACGATCGACGTCATAGACTCCCTCGAGAGTAGCAATAAACACAGGGATCCAATAAAACTACCACAATATCCTGCAAGGAAGAAACAAACAGATAATACAAGTATATCCACTAATAACGACTGCTAGAGGTGGCAATTGGGCGGGATCGAGAAGAAATGGGGCAGAAATTAATAAATGGGTAATTAATGGGATCCGGTATTTTCTACCCATTAACCTTTTGGATTGGATGTGATGGAAATGAATATATTAATGGGAAATATTGATCCCAATAGGTCCAAAATTATATTATCCTAATGGAAACCATCAAATACCCATTAAATTCCCAATAATTAGTTATATTTTAAAATATTTTTTAAAAAGTTCTTTTGATTTTAGGATTCTCAATTAAATAAATAATATAAAAATCAAATCAAATCAAATCATCAAATATATTAATTATAACATAATCTTGTCCAATAATTAGATGGTTTAAAATAAAATTGTGTGTTTAAATTGAGTTTAGCAATGAGATAGTATTAACAAAAAAAATTTAAAACTAATTTAAAATTTACTAAAATAAATTAAATTAAGATTACTAAATTGAATTGGCAGTTCAAATTAGGTGTGTAAACGAATTAAGCTGTTTGCGAAAGGCTCGCGAACAACTCGGTCAAAGCTTGTCTCAAATTCGAATTTGATCGAGCTCGAGCTAAACTCGAGCCGAGCTCGAACACTAATTGAACACGAGTTTATCAAGCCAATATAATCTATATTTAATACTCCCCCGTCCCAGAGAAAATGACTCATTTACATTTTCACAGGGTTCAATGATCATGTTTAACCGACAACATCTCTAGCTAAATAAAAAAAATTCAAATAAAATTTTAATATTTAATGAATAGATGTTAATATTAATTTAATAATATCTCACTCGATATTTTAATTTTTTTAATTAATTTTTTTCGTATATAAATCAAAACAACCCAAGAAACACAAAGTTTTTAAGCCCTCTCTCTTGGCCCATTACATACCCTTACAACCCAATTACATTAACTTTACAGCCCAAAAAAGATATACACCGTAGCCTCTTTTCTTTCATCTCAAATCGAGATCACCATTGCATCTTCCATAATGTTATACAACTTCTTTAAGTTTCTTGCCACCCATTCCACCTCCGTTCTGATATGATGAACTAGAAATTCTGCCCTTTTTTCCTGCTTTGAGAATATCCTGTTATTTCTTTCCATCCATATCTGGTACTTAGCAGCTACTCCCAACAATATCTTTATGTTTCCTCTCTTTTTAGCCTGCTGATACCAGCCTTTCTTCATCAATCTCAGACTTCCAAAGTTTTTCATCTGCAACTCCTTGAGAACTTGGACCGTATATTTTCATTCACAGAAAAAGTGCTGTAATGATTTATTTTCTTCTACACAATGCTGCATATCTCAACATCTGCTTCCAAATTGTCCACACTCAATCAATTTTTCTGCAATAACCACCTTTCTGTTCAAAAGTAGCCAAAGGAAAGGCCTATGTTTAGGTTGTACTTCCTTTTTCCAAATGATAACACCAGCAACAATCACTTCCTTACCTCCTTGCAACTGATTGTAGGTTTTTGCCGTGATAATTATACCATTTTTTCCTACTTCTAGCCCAGAAACTGATAGATAGAGATTCAACTGAGTTTTCCAGGAGCTACTCTGTAAATCCAGTATCTTGCAATCCTACAACTTTCCCCCTTTTATGTAATAAGCCTGTAACCACTGTATCTATAAGATGTCTTTCTTCCTATCAATATCCCATAGAAGTTTACACATTGCTGCTTGATTCCATACAGCTGGATCTCTAACTCCCATTCCTCCAAACTTCCTTCCTCTACGGAGTGCTAACCAGGATGATGATGTGTAGCCTCTTTGATTTTCATCTCTTCCCCACAGATAGCTTGTGCAGATTTTCACAATTCTTCCACAGATGCCCTCGGGCAGCTTCATAATGCTTCCCCAGTAACTAGTGATACTTAAGAAAATAGAATTTATAAGTAGTAGCTTCCTTGCTCGGGATAGGTTTTTTGAACCCCAACTGTTTATCATATTACTTATCCTTTCCAGCAATACTTCACAATTATGCTTATCCCATTTTTCTGATGAAAGGGGCAGACTCAGGTATTTCATTGGGAGCTCACATCTTTTGATTTTCAGCAACTTTGCCAGGTCTTCTTGAATATCCACATCCATACATGAGAAAAAAATGTCTGACTTACTAACATTGATTTCCAGACCCTAGACTTTCTAAAATGCACTCAGAACTTTCTCCACAGCTTAAAGGGATTTATGATTTGCAGCACAAAACAATAGGAGGTCATTTGCAAACATCAAAGACTAAATCCCATGTTTTGGCACACCTTTGATGGAAATCCACCTGTTTCTGACTATAAGCCCTGCTCAACATTGTACTCAGATACTTCATACAAATTACAAAGAGCAAGGGAGACATAGGATCTCCCTGCTTTACCCCTTTTCCAGCTTTAGAATGCACAGTATAATTGTCATTCACAACTAAACAAAAAGAGGAGCATTTAATGCATCTCTCTATTCATCCAACCAACAGTTCAGGAAATTTCAGCAGTCTCATCCAATTCAGTGAAAAATTCCATCCCGCACTATCAAAAGCCTTACTTATGTCCAATTGTAGAACAAAACTAGGTCTCATAGTCTCATAGTCACACACTTATACCTTTGCAATAATTCATGAGCTAGAAGCAAATTGTGGGATATATGCCCACCTTTATAAATGCACTTTGATTAGTGCTAATTATTTCAGGTAAAACACCGCTCATTCTAGCACACAAAAGTTTTGTGATTAGTTTGTAAACTACTGAACAACATTTAATAGGTCTAAAGTCAGATGATACTCGTGGAAATTCTCTTCTTGGAATCAGATGAATTACTGCAATACTGAGACTAGCTGTTATATCTTTCCCTTCAAAAAACTTCATCACAGCCTTAGTTACTCCCTCTTCTACCAGTTGCCAATTTTCCTTGAAAAAATGTCTGGTATATCCATCTCTCCCTGGGCTCTTTGAGGAATGGATGCTTCTAAGGGCTTTCAAGACTTCTTCAGGTTTTCCTGGTATGATAAATTCCACCTGGTGTTGTACCTCCAGAGTTTTCCCCTACCTCACTATCTCCTTGTCTATCCTCCCAGTTTCATTGCTTTTGCTCAAGAGAGTTTTAAAATACAGAACTAACTGATCTTCAATTTCCTCCTGTGTGTTTAATGTAAGCTCCCCCACCTTCAATTAAACAATATTGTCTTCATACTGCTTTGTTTTAATAGCATAATAGAACAATTTTGTTGGTCTATCACTTTCATTCAGCCATTCCATCTTCGATTTTTGCTGCACAAACCTATATTCTTGTTTCCTTCTCTATTTTTTTTTCTTGAGAAAATGGATCATTATTTAGGTTTTCCTGGGCAATCCTCCATTTCTGTAAGCTTTCTTCCACTTTCATCCTTATATCTCCAAATTCATTTTTGTTCAACTTAGCCAGAGGTTTTTCAAGTGCCTTCTGTACAGTTGCCAAGCTCGAAAAACTATCAACTTCTTTGCTAGACCACACCTGGTTCACTGTTTCTTTGTACAATGGGGACATAGATAACATGTTAAAGTATTTGAAGGAATTTTTTAAACTTTTCTACCCAAACTGTCAAAATTGATTACTAATGGAAAATGATGAGAAACCATTTCACTCTTAACTTCACAAATGATATTCTTCATTTTTTCCAGCCAAATAACATTTATCAAACCTCTGTTAATTCTACTATGTATTCTATCATCCCCCATTCTCCTATTACTCCAAGTAAAATTGTTCCCTGTAGTTTTGATGCATACTAGTTCCAGCTCATCTAATGTCTTCTGAAAATATGAGCACTCTCTTTCCCCCCCAGTCTGTCCACCTACTTTATTTGCAATTACAAGGGAAGAATTAAAATCCCCTACTGGCAACCAAGGTTTATCGCTATTCCCTAGGCGATCACCCGGCCCACACCAGCCGACACCACAGCCATCATGTGGGAGGTAAGTCACGGTAGCCCAGCACCAGGCCCATTGGGGGCAGTCATACTCGGTGCTCACCAGGAAGCCCAAGCAGCCCTTGGCCCGCCAAGTTAACTCAGGACATTCCCACACGGTGGCTGCCGAGCGTCGAACCACTGACCTCGTGAAATGCTACCCAACTCCCAACCACTGGGGTACACTCGCGGGTGTTTTTATCGCTATTCCCTAGACACTTCAAATGCGGCCATAAGCTCAACCTTTTAAGCACAAAAAGATGTAATTAATATGAAATGAGTCTTGGGCGCAATTGGTTTACATTTTTAGTTATTCTTTGATCATCGACTAATAATCCTATTTTTATGCATTAACCACATATTGTGGAGAACTTGTCAACACCTTTCGAGTGAAGACATTTCTCACCTCTGCTCGATTATAGTTAGAGTGAGCGATCAGCGCCACACAATAACCCTTACCCTCGGGTCACTCTAGAGATCGGCGTCATAGACTTCCCCGAGAATATCAATACACATGGAGACCCAACACAACTACAATTATGTCCTACAAGCGAGAAACATATATATTGCACAAGCATATATACTAATAACGACTATGGGGATCGGCCTTCATGCTAGTCGTTATTAGTGAACCACATTGATAATTAGTATAACCCATTCAAATTCATCCAAAATCTAAGCAACTTCATCAATCAATAATCATAATTAGTTGTCACACCTAATTATAACCAAAAATTGACTAAGGATAATCACATCAACAAAAAGTAAAAGTCTTACGGATTTGGCAAAAACCTAGCAAGTAATCAACCCACGATCATCAACTAGTTGATCATCATAGTCTAAATCATACATTAATCTCACAAGAAAGCACAAAACATACTTGATAATCAAAGCACATAATAGGATAAACCAAATCTCACAAATTCATACTAGAAATGCTTACCAATTGTTCCTAAGGTGAAATCTAGCCTAGATAATGAAAACCCATAACAAATATTCAATAATTCATGGAAGAATTGCAAAAACTATGAAAAGATGAAGAAAAACTAGGGTTTAGAGGTCCTAAGTCGGACTCATACAAATGGGGAAGAAGGGGGACTATTTATAGTCCAAGGAAATAGTGAAAAAAGGCCAAGAATGTCAAAATGTGGGCTGATTCCGCAGGTGTGGCCCGCACCGTGTCTTTTGCCCTCTTCTTGTTTCCTTCGCTACGGGTGAATCGTTGATCCATTTTGGGTGTTCTTGTAGTCATTTTTATAGTACTAACGAAGACGAATTCAATGATGCCATCCATGGACACCAATTCATCTCGGGTAATTCTCAGAAATTGGCTACAAAAACCTGGATCATTCTTCCTCCGTTATTTTGCATTCCTTCTTCAATCTTTTCTAACTTTTACTACGTTTTCACTCGTGGCCTTCAATATTCTACCATCCTTTAGAATAACCTTCACTAAACCAATCCAAAGTGCTTACGAGCAATTGATAAGACGCCAAATGCATTTATTTCCCAAAACATTTAACATATCTTTTGTAGCTTTTAGTTGAAAGATTGCTAGATTTAGATAGGTTTACATCATAAGGGGTTTAGATGACCATTTTCGGTTTTCATATCTAAATCCTTTATTTTGTAACCTATGTTTAGTCTAATGGATTTTTGGTCCTAACGAGTGTCTAGATCCCTTTTTGTAAGCCTAATTTGTATATTACTCATAAGCACTTCAGATGGTTTGATGAAGGCCATTCGCAAGAGTGGTAGAAGAAAGTCCGAATTGGAATAACAAAGGCCAGCCAAACAACGCAAAGATCGGCCGGCCGGGTGATGAAGACCGGGCGCTCTAACAGTGCCCTTAATCGCATGCCCGCACGGTGGAAATGACCTTTGGCGCAGGTCCTCAGTTTAGGAACGCACGACCAGTGCTTGAGCTCGCGCACCTATGCGCTAGGCCTCGGCCGTGCCTAGAATATGCACGCTGAGCATGCCACGAAGCAAGTCACAGTACGGTCCCCCAGTCTTCTAATGCATGCCTTGTGCGCCTCTGCCCACGCCCGCGCGCCTATTTCCTTTCCAGCTTGCCTGCGCGCTCCAATGCCCTGCTCTAGCAGTAGCCTCATGCCATGGCCTCGCGCCACAGCACCGTGCACCATGCTGCGCCAGCAGCCCCGCGCCACAGCCTTGTTCCACGGCCTCACACGCCCACACGCCCACTGCGCGGTTTGCGCCCCTACTGTGGGGTTTGACCCTTTTTTGACCATTTTGTACTATAAATACCCCAAACCTTATCTCCTTCTTCCCCATTCATCCAAGCCCAACCTCAGATCTAAAAACCCTAGTTTTCATTAATCCTTTCTTAGTTTTTTCACTTCTTCCATGGATTCTTGCTATTTTGTTATGGATTTTCATAATCTATGCTAAATATACTCTTGGGAGCAATTGGTAAGTATTTCTAGTATGAATTTGTGAAATTTGGTTTATCCTATTTTGTACTTTGATTATCAAGTATGTTTTGTGCTTTCTTGTGAGATTGATAAAACCCCATCTTACCACTAGCTATTATTTAGTAGTTAGCCTTAATTTGGGTATATAAATACTATCTCCGAGAGGCACGACGACGACCTCCCATCAATCTACAAATTAAGCTTACAAAAAGGAATCTAGATGCTCGTAAGGACCAAAAATCCATTAGACTATAAATAAGTTACAAAATGAAGGATTTAGATATGAAAACCGAAAATGGTCATCTAAACTCCTTATGATGTAAACCTACCCAAATCTAGCAATCTTCCAACAAAAAGATGACAAAAGAGATGTTAAATGCTTTGGAAAATACATGCATTTGACGTCTTATCAAACCTCCTCGCACTTAAACCTTTACTCATCCTCGAGTAAACAAGAACAAGCAAATATCTGAGCGTAAGCTAGCATGCAAAAGTTTTCCCAAAACATCCAACATCATATTCCTAGACTACCATAACCCTCAAGACATAAGAATCTGTCACACTCTCACACCCCAAAGGCTAAAATAATCTAAACAACAATTATGCCAATCATAAGTGAGGTATAAAATACAAGTGTAAAACTAGCTTACTCTACCAAAGAATCAACCAAATAGAAAAATCAAGAGAAGCATAAAATTTTCAATTTCCCTCGTTTTCTCTCATATTGCCTAGGAGCCCTCTTGGGTTTTCATCCTAGCTTCACACATTTTTTCCAATGCTCACCCTTACCTTTTTCCACACCATTTGGCCTATCATTTTTGCATAAGTCACCCTTTTGGGTTTTCGACCGATCTGGGCCTCCCACTTTTACCTAAGTTGCCCTCTGGAGTTTTCAACCAAGCGGATTTTTTTAAAACAAAACAAATCAAAGTAGAGCATATGCACAATACAATACAATACAATGAGATATATTTCTCTCTCCCATCACTTGAAACACATATTGCCCTCAATGTGACCCAAAGGACAAGATAACTAAATAAGGAAGAAAGAAAAGAAATACTCACAACTAGGGCCTTGAATTCCTTCCCGGTGGCGGAAATGCTCACTTCTCAATGAATGTTCTCTCCTCCATGTTCTCAAACTCCGCACAATATGCAACTTCGACCCATCCACTACAAATCCACAACTATGCAAATCCCAATCAACACTCACAAAAGGCAACAATTAGTAGTACTCCTAGATGGTGGTTTTGGTGGTGGTTTTAGGTGGTGGATTGTGGTGGTGTTTTGTGGATTTGGGGTAAAAGTGTGAGGACAAGGGTGAGGGATTTTTTTCTTCAAAATTTTAAACTAAAAATCTACTAAAATAATTTAAAACTTGGGTTGCCTCCCAAGAAGCTCCGTACGTTTAAGGTCGTCGGCATGATCCTAATGTTATCCATATGGTGAAGGTTTGAATCCCTTCACCATGAGTATCCAAAAGTAGAGAGGTGGGGTAGAAATCTTCCAAGAGGAAGATTTTGTGGAGGTGGAGTTAGTCTTACAGGAGATGAGTGGTTTGGAAGCTTGGCATAATCATTTGGCTCCCCTATTGTCTCCTACAAGAATTCCAAAAATGGTGGAGTTGGTTCAATTGGTGGGGAAGGGGTGATGATGGCAACAATAATGAAATTCTTTGTCTTCAACTTCTTTGTCTTCAACAAACAACTCCCCATCCCCTTGGACCTCATCTACAACTTCCTTTACCACCTCGGCCATCAAGGTAGAAGGGTTTTCCCTTGGCTCTGGGCTCACCTCCAATTGTGATGGAAGGTTGCCGGAATTTCTAGCTTCCAAATGGCTCACAAAAGATGCAAGTTGGCTTAATTGGTTCTTCAAATTTTCGAATATTGAGGAAGTGCGAGCCTCCAAATCTTGGACCATATTCAACATTACTTGCATGAGTTGCTCATTTGAGCTTAAACCTCCCCCTTGAGTATGGTTTGGGATATGGCATGAGGTGATGAATGCCAATCATATTGCTTATAGTGTTATTTTTCCGGTGCATTCCCATACCTCGAATCCAGATTACCACTCCACTCCGGATTTTACGAATCATAGTATGGATACCATTCTTGAGATCCTTAACCTTGGAAACCAACAATTCCAACCTCTTCATAGCACTCCTCATATTACCATGGTTTTGAAAACAAAGAGATATGTTCTCCTCGTAGTGCTCCTCTCTCAACCAATAACAAGACTTGGTAGGATGGTCAGAATGACAAATCCTACAAAAACTTATTTGTTGAGCATCTCTTCTCATCACGAGTTCTCTCAAGGTGATATATTTCTTAATTTTTTTTCTCTTTTTTAATAAAAAATTGGAATCGTAGTGCAAGGATTCTTGGTAGAAGTACACCAAGAACTCAAGCAATACATTTTCCAAAAAGAAAAAACAAAGAAGTAACAAAATTTTGGGGTAGTGCAAATGTTATCAGTTCTTCAAACGAGCGCGTACCATAAACCAAGAACAAAAGCAATACGTCCTTCCAACAAAAACAAACCAAGCACAAACTATGAACAAACAAGAACACACAAAGAGAAAAAAATAACACAAAGAACTTTACTAACACTCAACAAAATACACCTTTTCCCCGGCAGTGACGCCGAAATTTGGGAGGCTATCGTCGTGCCTCTCAAAGATAGTATTTATATGGCCAAATTACGGCAAACTACTAAATAGTAGCTAGTGGTAAGACATGGTTGTCCACGAGGAAAAAGGGATTTTATCGAGTGTCAAAGCGTAGTTAAAAAGCACACGAAGAAGTCACTCTATGTGTGTGGTAACAAAGTTGGGGGGGGGGGTTGGTTTTGGGAAACATTATGACTACTTAACAACTAAATCAACCAATAATTAGAGCAAACAAAGTAATTACGATCACAACTAGCACAGAAAGATGTAATTAATATGATAAAGAGTCTTGGGTGCAATTGGTTTACATTTCTAGTTATCCTTTGATCATCAACTAATTATCCTATTTTTATGCATTAATCACACATTGTGGAGAACTTGTGAACACCTTTAGAGTGAAGACATTTTTTACCTCTCCTCGATTATAGTTAGAGTGAGCGACCAATGCCACACAATAACCCTTACCCTCGGGTCACTCTAGACGATTGACGTCATAGACTTCCCCGATATAGAAATACACATGGAGACCCAACACAACTACCATTATATCCTATAAGCGAGAAACATATAGATAGCACAAGCATATCTACTAATAACGACTAGGGGATTGGCCTTCATGCTAGTCGTTATTAGTGAACCACGTTGATAATTAGTATAACCAATTCAAATTCATCCGAAATCTAAGCAACTTCATCAATCAATAATCATAATTAGTTGTCACACCCAATTATAACCTAACATTGACTAACGATAATCACATCGACAAAATGTCAAAGTCTTATGGGTTTGACAAAAAACCTAGCAAGTAATCAACCCACAATCATCAATTAGTTGATCATCCTACTCTAAATCATGCAATAATCTCACAAGAAAGCACAAAACATACTTGATAATCAAAGCACAAAATGGGATACACCAAATCTTACAAATTCATACTAGAAATGCTTACAAATTGCTCCCAAGCTGAAATCTAGCCTAGATAAAGAAAACTCATAACAAATCTACAAGAATTCATGGAAGAATTGCAAAAACTATGAAAAGATGAAGAAAAACTAGGGTTTGGAGGCCCAAGTGAGGCCCACACAAATGAGGAAGAAGGAGGCTATTTATAGTACAAGGAAATAGTGAAAAAGGATAAAAATGCAAAATCTGGGCTGATTCCATGGGCCGCGCTATATGGTGCGGCCCGCACCGTGTCTTCTACCCTCTTCTTGTTTCCTTTGCTGCAGGTGAACCGCTGATCCATTTTGGGAGTTTTTATAGTCATTTTTATAGTCGTTTTTATAATACTCGTGAAGACGAATCCATTGATGCCATCCATGGACACCAATTCATCTTGGAAAATTCTCAGAAATTGGCTACAAAAACCTGGAACATTCTTCCTCCGCTATTTTGCACTCCTTCTTCAATCTTTTCTATCTTCTACCACGTTTTGACTCGTGGCCTTCAATCTTCTACCATCCTTGCGAATAACCTTCACTAAACCAATCTAAAGTGTTTACGAGCAATCTACAAATTAAACTTACAAAAAGAATCTGGACGCTCGTAAGGACCAAAAATTCATTAGACTATAAATAGGTTACAAAATGAAGGATTTAGATATGAAAACCGAAAATGATCATCTGAACCTCTTATGATGTAAGCCTATGTAAATCTAGCAATCTTCCAACAAAAAGATGATAAAAGAGATATTAAATGCTTTGGAAAATACATGCATTTGACGTTTTATCAAACCTCCATGCATTTAAACCTGTACTCGTCCTTGAGTAAACAAGAAAAAGCAAATATATGAGTGTAAGCTAGTATGCAAAGTTTTTCCAAAACATCCAACATCATATTTCTAGACTACCTTGCAATGTGAGTGTAGTATAGATGTTATGATAGTAGTGAACTGAATTTGTAATCTCAGTGATAAAAATAATTGCTTCTTGAGCTTTTCTAGTATGTATATTTGAAAGGCGATAGCTCGTGCTTGAGGCTGGGATTGATTCTTGAGGCCGGGATTGTAAACGATGGAAAAATAAATATTTACACGGTCAGGATTGACTCTTGAAACTAGGATTGTAAAATGGTGGAGAAAATAACACTCTTTACGTGGTCGGAACCAAAATACTACCAACATGACGATGACATGCTGAACTCAAACTAACATTCAACTAATTGTATTAAATGGAAACATCATTTTCACACGACAATTGAATCCATACTATCAAATTAAAGGAGTATCATATTTGCATGTTAAGGAGTATCAACATAAAGTACCGAGGAGACAAATAACAGATCAAGCGGAGATATAAGAGCCAAGGAGACAAATAACAGATCAAGAGGAGATGTAAGAGCCAAGGAGATAAATAACAGATCAAGAGGAGATATAAGAGCCACTGCTACAACAGCATAGATGAGCACCTACAATGGTAAATTCATGTTATTACATTGAAGTCCATTATAGTTACCTAGCCAGCTTTAGTTACGTATACTAACGGTGTACTAAAATTTGATAGAGTGGGTCTCCTGATACACTACTGCAGATACCCCCTATGGCACCATTATTTTGGTACACAGGCAGTGGTATTTGGGGCCCCTAGCTTACCGTGGCCTAAATATGGGGGTGTTGAAACATAGTTACAAAGACACCGGTATTCAAAACCGGTGCGAACTAATGATGTACAACACTGATTTTTAATACCGGTACCAACAATAATTTAGCGGTGTTTATCCCACATAACTAGCACCGGTAGAATGCAACCAGTGCTTATAGATTAAGACCAGCACCGATTCCATCTTACCGGTGCTGATTGTAAGTTGACCTCCATTGCCAATATTTTGAGCACTGATTTCAGTTTAAAGCCGGTGTTAGGGATTAGAAGGATCTTTATCTTCCAGCACCGGCATGGAAAGAATTGTCGGTGCTTGTTCAGAGTAGGTTGTAAATTTTCTAGCACCGGTATATAATATGAAAAATTGGTGCTGGTTTTGTTTTCATTTGCAATGCCCTATTTTAATTTTTCCTGGCCCATCCGGATCGAAATCCAGGGAAATATCACACAATAAACTCATAACATCCAACAAGATATAATCTAAAAACAAGATTAATGCAAAGAAAGAAGTAATGAATAAATTTAAAACTAAACATGTCTAAAATAACATAATCCATCCACAAGAAAATTATAGAAAAACCTGTAAATTTCTATAAAACATTTTCTATACTTCATTAAACAGCTCGAGGTCCATAGAAGTCTTGCAAAGTTTGGAGTATACGTCCACCCAAGCCTGACACACTCTCTTGGTTACAACTGCTATCTCCTTGTCATTGTATGCTCCTTTTTTGAGGGAAATATTTGTTGCGTTCAAAACAACTCGATGATTAATTATGTGAAAGTATTTAGTAAGTAAGAAGAACAAATATTTAATTTGTAATTTGTTTACCAACCTCAAGAATATCTGTAGAGGTAGTGTTGAGCACAAACTCTTCCATGAAGAGGAGGACATAGTATCCGCATTCCCAACCACCCAACTGACTTTGGTAATGCAAATAAAAAAATTGAGTTAAACGTAATTGTATTAAATAATGGTGGAAATGAAGGGACTATTGGATTGAATGACTGACATCGATGTTAGTGATGATTTTCCATGTGTAATCCGGAGACCGTTCCATCTTCATCTTCTCCCTTTGATATTTGCATGCAATCTTGGCAATGTTGACCTTTTAATGGTTTGGTAACTCACACTTGTAAACGTTAAAATTAGCACGAGGAAAGGAATGAAAGTACTTGAAAATGATTTTGTTTTCATTAATATTTTTTTGTTTACTCCCTGTCATCGAGTCAAGGGTAAAACATTCCTCCGTACTAGGACGGATGAGTACTAAGTACCAATGATTGCTACGTTGAAAAGAAAGTGGCACATGAATGAAATTGTCAGCGGTGTATAATTTTCTATAACTGATAAAAATTGAAAAGTTCCACGTACATTTTAATGTATAACACCACATAAACCTCGACATCAGTAACAAGCATGGTTTCTACAAAGGCTTTAGCATGACCTTTGACTTCTGCATCCATGATTTCCGTGGCATAGCCTCCCATACAACGCATAACAAACTGAATGCGACCATTGTGGATTCGAAGACTTAGTCCCAGAGGTGCCTTGAAAAATATCATTAGTTAGCATTTGAAACAAATTAGGGTATACATAAATACAGTTAATGTGAAAAAGTAAACTTACCCCATCAAAATGTCTATCATTGAGTTCGATAGCCAAACCACTGCTCTGAAGTTTCCAAGCTTGCTCCCGAACTCCACCAAGGTATCAATAAACAATGCAATTTGATGTTTTTTTGCCAAAAGTTGACGGTCAAAACTCCGGAAACAAAACCACATTTCCAGACTCTTGCATGCTTTTCACAAGCTCACTGCAATATTTAATGTACTTCCTCATGTTGGGATACGCTTGAATGGGCGCTTATTGACAATATGAAATTATGTAATGGCAATAAAAATAGGCAAATTGAAAAATAATGAAATATGGTAAAAGCGACGGATGTTATTGAGAAGTACCAGTTTCAGAGGCCTTTCATGTATAAATTCTAGCTTTGAGGGGTGGAAGGAGCTGCTTGATCCAGAATGCTTAGGAATTGATAGTTGCACAAAAAAGTTATTCAATTTCAATGATTCTTAATTAAAACAATCATACATGTAGCAGATGTAGCATTTAGTTGATTTTATTACCTCAGTGTTGCTAATATTGAGGCAATAAAATTCATCGGTCCGAGGCCAGCCGCTTTCAATGTCCTCAGTCCTTGTATCATCTCCAAATGTGACCAAATTCATCGGCCAGTCTACCACACTCCCCAAAGCATCTCCCATGTCATTGAAATGGTGGTTGGCAGACGGCAACCCTGCTCTTGGATGATAGACTGGCTTGCACACACAGGCGTGAGCTACTAGACCATGTGATTTCTTAGGACGCCTAGATTTTTGGAGCCATGCTTAAGCAACCCTTATCCTCTCTCCTCAAAAGCCCTTGATGCACAATGTGACCAACTCACTATCCTGTTACAAATAGTGATGCTTTAGTTAGTCTAAAATAATTTTTGCGTGTAAACGAAAAAGGAAAAAAATACAAACACTTTAAATTGTTAATTGTAGTTCATATTTACCTCATCATCTTCTTCTCTGTCGCTAGGGGGATCTTGGCCTGAGCCACTGAGATCGGTGGATAAGCCTCCAAACATAGCATTCTCAATGAAGTTGTTCAGGTCCACAAGGCTTTCGGGAATATTTAATCCCTCTGCTGTAGTTATACCCTTGACTAACTGCTCAAGGTACGAGACCGCCGCCTTGACAACCGGCTAATCAGTGGAAGGTTTCTTGGCCTTCTTCTTTTGGGACGAGGAGCTGCTACTGCACTTGCTTCTTGCTATGCATGGGATAGCAACAGATGACGACGTTTAGGATTGGGTACCTATTTAGCGACCTGGGCGATCCCTCTTTCCGGTGGCTCTTATCAAGATGTCCTCACCTGGACCCAACTCTAGGGTCCCCTTCTCTTTTTCCCCGTTCATCCTCAACTGAGGTTCATATTACTATGTTAGTAGTGAAAAAAACATTTTACTTAAATATGAAACTAGAAATGAATTGGATACTTACAATATCCTTCGTCATGGCCTTAACTTCCGGGGTTGCAAACTCCTTGTCTTTTCCCTTGTTCGGCTCCAAGTAGACCATCGATCTGTCCAGCTTGAAATTATTAGAATTTATGTCCTCCTCGATCTCTTCTTCTGTGTATCCTTGGTCCCTTGGCTTCTTCATTTCATTCTCTTTTAGCTCCTTTATCAGCTTCTCCTTTGCAGCCTTGTTCCCTTCTGGTCCGATGTGGTTGGTGTATTTATATTCCTTAGATTGCTCACTTGCCTTCTTTCTTTCTTTTTTGAAAACATTAAAAACAATAAATTTAGTTATTAACACAATTAATTAGTTATTAAATATTGAGATATTATTTATAATATTATGTAAGAACTTTACTTACCATCATTTCCTCTGTCCGTCTATTTTCCTTGAACTTCTTTCACTCTTCCTCATCCATCTACCTGTACTTTTCCCATGACTTGTATTTTGGAGCTTTGCCACTTGGCAAAAACCACATGTACTTGTTCTATACAGTGGACTTCTAGTTCCGATGTGCATCGTCAACCTTGCCTATCACATTCTTCCTCAACCTTCTCCATTGGTCTTCAGTCAATTTTGTTTCAAACTTGAAATTTGTCTGCGACGGAAAATTACACAATATTTAGGTTAGGATAATGAATATATAGTTTAATAGTAAAAATTAGGCATTTATAAACTAATTTTTATGAAATCATTTTTTACGTTTATGTCTCTCCACACTTCCTCCTTCACATCCTTTGGGACGTTAGGCCAGTGTATCCAAGTACCAAATCTGACCCGCCTCCAAAAGGAGTAGTTGCAATATGCAGCCTAGGCGCTCCCATTTTTTTACACAAACCATCTGGCCATCAACTTCCTCAAAGGAAACGGGGACAGGGTCTCTTTCCTTGGCTAACATGACCGACCGACACATATTCATCCCACGTTCCCTACACCAAGTGGCAATCTGGAACTTGTCGAACGCCTTCCCCTGACGCCCGCCTGCCTTGGTAAGGTCATCATTTCTCGAATCGTGAAGGGGATTGTCCTCGCTATCATCCTCTTTCTCTTCGAGAGCTTCTTCTTCAAGAGAACTAGTTGCACTCGCTGCATCTTCCTCAAATTGAATCTTAAGGGGTACAACTGGTGGAACCTCCTTTTGCTCGGCTTCAGAAGTAACTTCTTTGTTTTCTGCAGCTGTTTGTTTAGGTGGAGGGCCAGGCCCCTTCCTCTTTCCGGGAACCTTTTTGGTCTTATGAGATATTTACATATAAAATACCGATAGAATGGATAAGGCATAACAAACATAAAAATTACAATTTATGACAATTGCGCACCAAACCAAAGAAACTAGTATTTATTTAATGACCAATTAACTATATCACACTTCAACATAACACAATGACCTATATGTCATACACTTTGGATTGAACACTCTAAACATCACACACATAGTGTATATCTTACACATTTTAAAACAAACCCTTCAGCATCACACGATCAACTATATCACACTTCCACACCACACAATGACCTATATGTCATACACTTTGGATTGAACACTTCAAACATCACACACATAGTGTATATCTCACACATTTTAGAACAAACCCTTCAACATCACACGATCAACTATATCACACTTCAACACCACACAATGACCTATATGTCATACACTTCGGATTGAACACTTCAAACATCACACACATAGTGTACATTTCACACATTTCAGAACATACCATTCAACATCACATAATCAACTATATCACACTTCAACATAACACAATGACCTATATATGTCATACACTTTGGATTGAACACTTCAAACATCACACACATAGTGTATCTCACACATTTTAGAACAAACCCTTCAACATCACATGGTGAACTATATCACACTTCAACATCACACAATGAACAACCCTAAGCAACTTCACTATAAAAAAGCCTCATTCATACATTTCATCAATACATACAATTTCATACAAATTTCATTCAATGTAAAGAAAGTTAGGGTTTGTACACAACTAAAAATGAAGGAATCATGAAGTACCTTGCAAGATTCCAGCCGGAAACTGAGTGATGGTGACATCGTTGGCGCCGAGTGGAGAAAGTGAAGAAACCTGGTTCGTGTGGTACAGAAAACAGGTTTTTGAGGTTGTTATATAAGGTGAGATTGAGGAGGTGGGGCAATGGATGTTTCATGAGGATTAAATGGCTGAGAATGTCGAGATTGATGGAGGATAAACCATTTTTATAGTGGTATTGAAGAGGAAAAATGGCCGTTATGTGAGGAAGATGATCGGTAGCATTTTATATAAGCGGAGTTAGCACCGCTACTTAATCTGATATACCAGTGCTGAAAAAATTCTACTACATTATAGTATTCTCACAAACATTCTAAGTGCACAGGACCGGTATAATACCAGTGATGTACCATGAAATACTGGTGCCCATTTTGGTTTAGGCAGCTGCGTGAGGCTGCTTTAATAAAAAAAATTCCAACCCGAGAGCAATGTTAAAAAATATATATTATAAGTATAGAGCACCTGTATAACAACTGGTGATATTACAGAAAAACCGGTGACCAAAACCTATAAAATAGCTATATAAAACAGAGTTTGTATGGTAAGATTTGTCTAAGTATTTAGCACCAGTACAAAGTACTGGTGCCTTATTTTAGAATATCGGTGGCAGATTTTCCATTTTGGGCTGAATATTTTTTCAGCCCAATCTTTTTTGGGGGGGAGAAATCATTTTCAATGCACCACCGGTATAAAAACCTGTGCCTCATTCAAATTCACGAAATTTTCCTGCCCTAATTTTTACCAAAATTTGAAATTTTTTGACCCCTACAAAAGTTAGCACCGGTTCTTTCCTATGTTATATGGGTGTCTATCTTCATTTCCACTATTTAGCGATATTTAATTTATTGCTCACATAAGGGGGGGAATTTTTTGCCATTGTTGTGGATATGCAATTGGATTGAAAAACGTTCAATTAAAGATTTAATAGGTCCCGTGTTACGAAATTGTGTTCGATGGATACCCAAAAAGGGCCTGTATATAACTTTGCTAAAATTTCACTATTGCCCAAAACTAAGTTACACCTTCCTTTTTGTATAAAAAAAACTTGATATTGGGTATTCTTGGGTTGGTATAAGGTTTTTAATAGAAAATTATTTTTGCATAAAATTTAATAAAGCGCTAGTACATGTCTTGTAGTATCTTGCTCTGAATTACTTAGAAGTTAGGAAGTCCAAACGATAAGGATTATTGATAAGTTTTCCCCACGAAATATTGATAAATTTTTGATTCGGTCTTGGCATATACATAAGAGTTTCATAATGTAGCATTGCATTCGGTTGGATTTGAATTTGGACCTCCGAGTGAAGTTTTTGCTTTGCACTTAGGTCCCTCCAAGAATCCTTTAATTGTCAAAATGCAAAATTGGCAATTCCATAGTGAAATTCAGTAATGTATGATCACAACTATGCAATTTGGACATGATTGGGTAAATGGAACATCCTCGAAAATGAAAATAGAAAAGTTGTACAATATTTTGTGAAATTGCATTGTGGCTCAAAAGTGTGTGAACACCTTATCCATTGCTTCAAAATACTTGAATTTGTTATTATAGTCCAAATACATGAACACCTTACAACATTTTGGAATTGTCAAAATGCCAAATTGGCAGTTCCATAGTGAGATTCAGTAATGTATGATCAGAACTATGCAATTTGGACATATTTGGGTAAATGGAACATCCTCGAAAATGAAAATAGAAAAGTTGTACAACATTTTTTGAAATTGCATTGTTTCCAAAAAGTGTGTGAACACCTTATCCATTGCTTCGAAATACTTGAATTTTGTTATTATAGTCCAAATACATGAATTTTAAATATAATATTTTATAGTATAAATTATAAAAGCGGTAGTACATGTTCTATATTAAATTGTGAAAAACATTTGGAATTAATAATGGAAAATCATATTTGTTTACCACAATAAATTCAATATAAAAACTTGATAATGCTCGATCCATGTGATAATAATAATAATATGTCTCCAAAATAGCATTGATTTATTCTAAACGTCCAAACAAAATTAAAAAAGTGAAAAAATGATAGTTTCTGATATTTTTTATAGAAAATCATGAATCTAGCGAATGACTCTTCATCCAAGGACTGTGCATCTTCTGAACTGGCCCCCATGCCGCTCTGCCCAGCGCCCGGGTCTGGGTATGTAGGTAAGGTCCAACTTCTTTCATGGCATCCAAGAACTGATATTGAAAAACCCTACCTATGTGATTGCACCAGGATCTTTGATAATGCGATTCCGTCAGCAAACTTTGTGCACCCACCTCCAACGCCGCAACTCTAGATTCCAATAAAGGACCCATATTTTCTTGAGCCATTTTGTAGAAAGAGTCTATTGTAGTCTTACACATTGGTTGCCTGTATATGTCATGCGGATAGTCGGGAACACTGGCTTTTGTGCACAGTTTGGAGATGAGGCTGCAAAAACCATAACAATTGGATTTCTCAGTGTCCTGTCTTAATGCATTCACCATTTGCCTACCTACATTCCATAACATTTTCTGCTTAATTGTGTACAGATGTGTAAGCTTCATATTGTGAACCTCAGTGTTCATTGTAACCGGGTCAATTCTAGATGCTACGAAGTGGTACCATCCATTCATCTCAAGCGTGAGGTGCTTCCTTGGAACCTTTGACCAACCTTGTTTCACAAGAGAATTGACATTGGTTCCCCCTAGTAACCGTCCTCACGATCTCCTTCCCAGTGGGATAATCAAAATCCCAACCATCATCGGTCTTGTAGTGGAATGCAAGAAATACATCCTCCTCGGAGGGAACATTTGGCAACTCGTACAATTCGTTTATGGATTCATCTGTCAATTTCACCATTTTGACTCTACAAAATGCCTCATCCCACCTTAGACCACACCACAAATAGCATAGAATTCACTCACTATGCTGAGGTTAAACATTGCAGGTGTGTCACACAATTTCTCCCATCCAAGTGCCCAAATATATTCTTCAAAGGGGGGAGATGCTTCTATTACTCTCTCCGGAAAATGTCACCTTGTTCTGTAAGTTTGTTTGATTAGCCTTGCCTGTTTTGACACAAACCTCTTCTCATGTTGTTTATTATTGGATTGAATCTCCGAAGAGGAAGGGGATGCATTGTGTGACCTCTTGAATGGATTTTTTAGTTCCATATCCTACAAAGTCCACTCAAACATTTTAACAAACACCTTTCATGCATCATAAAAACCTAAATAATCATAGTGTTGATGAACATCAACAAACACACAAAGGAAATAAATGAAAGCCTAGTGTAAATAATGAACATTAACGCTATGCACATGATTGCAACATCGAAAAAAATTCTTATTGTATGGTAAATTTAACCAATATTTTTCCAAAAGCATTGGATTCATGATAATTAATCTTTTAGAATGATAAATAATCTTTGTAAGACAACTTACCTTATTCCTTTACAAACCTATGGTTGATGAACTGATGGTGATTGTAGGTTAGATTTCCTCTCCAACTTTGTGAATTAGAAGATGAAGCATTGGGCGATCTATCAATTCATTTATGTATAAAAAAAGTTAGCACCGGTAGGAATGTAAGATACCAGTGCCTATATAGAATAAAGCAGTTGCATGTGCCTGCTTAATCTCAAAATTTTCTATTTTTTTTCCAACCCGAAAGAAAATCAATAAAATATATTTTAAGTACACAACACCGGTATAAGTACCGGTGCCTATATAGGATAAAGGAGCTGCTTAAGGATGTTTTAAAATTATTTTTTGATCTTTTTTCCAACCCGAGAGCAAAGTTGAAAAATACATTCTAAGTACACAACACCGGTAAATACCGATGCTGAAAATGAATATACATGTGCCTATATAGCATAAAGAAGCTGCCTAAGGCTACTTTAAATTATTATTATTATTTTAAATCTTTTTTCCAACTCAAGAGCAAAGTTGAAAAATATATTCTGAGTATACATCACCAGTATGAATACTGGTGCTGATAACGAATATACCGGTTCTTATATAGGATAAAGCTGATGCCTAAGGCTGCTTTAAATTATTTTTTCTAATTTTTTTCCAACCCGATAATGAAAAAAGCCGGTGCCTTTGATG
Source organism: Rubia yunnanensis (assembly GCA_037428765.1). Lineage (NCBI taxonomy): Eukaryota > Viridiplantae > Streptophyta > Magnoliopsida > Gentianales > Rubiaceae > Rubia > Rubia yunnanensis. The sequence continues at coordinate 111,573,804 of CM075061.1, read as the reverse complement.
AAACAGAGCACATACTCTATTTTCAGCACCAATTTTGGATACTATTACCGGTGTTGGTTCTCATTTCAACTTATTAAAAAAAGTTATCACGAAGGAGAAAATAGAAATGCGCGACACAGCACTACAGACGAACTAAAACCAAGTTCATATGTTAATATAAATATGTTGAATAGATAGGACATTGGCGAGTACACAAAAGTATACTGCTAATTACATTTACAGTGATAAGATGCACCTATCTTTTCCTTTTCAAGACAACATCACCCCCACAATTTGATCGCTCTCATCAACCCACAATCCATCGCCATGTGACTGTCTACCTACTAAATCTCCACCCACATCTTCCAAAGTTGGAAATAAATACGGGAACTCAAGACATTCTGCTATACTTGTCAATCTATCTCCTCTTCGAAGTAGAACTTCTTCCCATGTAGAACGACAGGCCACTTCTCGTTGCTAGGATCTCGAACATAAAAATCATGGCTTTCCTGTGAAGCTAAGATGAACTTGTCATCCTCGAACCTAACTCGGGTAAGGTCCACCAATGTGAAACCCATGGGTTTCTCCATACAAAACCCGACTCCGTTATCAACCCACCGACACTTGAAAACCACAACTTTGAACTCAACACAGTACAACTCTCAAATTTCCTCAATCACCCTGTAAAATGCCATCACTACAACGATAGGGTTTTTGTCTTTGCTAGACTGCCACATCGACTCAGATTCAATGTAAATACAATGTTCTGCGTCGTGCTCTTGCTATTTTTTCAGCTGTTGCAAAAGTAAAACCATTAATATCATACCCTAGGTATCTTCTGACATTGCAGTTTGGCCTTCTTGCGAAGGGACAAAGTTTTCTAGGCATGTCGTCCACATTGCAGTGATTATAAAACCAATTGACAAATGTGAAAGACTGTTCTAGCTGTATTTTGTTCGAAGATCAGTCCAGATATAGTGCTTGTAAATATGACATGTGCTCTTGAACATATATTGCAGTCTAGCTACTATTCCATAAAACATAAAGGTGAACTCTCATCAACTCAGCATAGAAGGGTGTATGAAGTGTACCTTTAGAATGTGCAACCACCTTTTCCTACCAAAGTACACTTGTTCAGGTATTCCAGCCAATTCCCTACCAACTAAGTTTGAATTACAGTATTCAATGATCTCCTTGGTCATGTACTTTTGCACGATGCTCGCATTTGGTTGGCTACGTGGGAGGTCATCGTCGTACCTCTAAAAGTTAATACTTTTAAGCCCTAATGCTTCCTATCTACAATTAAGTAGTTAATGGCAAGTTGGGGTCATCCACGAGAAGAGGGATCTTTTCAAGTGTTTAAACATATATAGGAGAAAACATACTAGGCATATACATACATAGATACAAATAAAAGCATGTAAACAAGGGGAGGGGGGTTGGTTGGTTTTTTTATCCTAACTTATCAGATTGAAAGACAACAATTAGCAAAGCAAGAGAACTATGCTAATCATGCAATACAACTAAAGATATGATGTAAATGATAATTAACGGAGCCTTGGGGGCAATCGACTTCCACTTCCAAACTTCCTATAGCTCATTGATTCATTCACCCATTCTATTACATTTATTGTCCATGGGGAATGTAATCACTTCTCAATCAAAGATCAACATTCATTCCTCCTTAAGAGTAGTTTGCAAAGACAAACAATGACCATTTGCAAACCTCATTGATAATCACAAATGACAAACAACATCATAAGGGTATTTCATCAATGGCATTTCACCCAAAGGACCATAGGTTTGATAACAACAACTCTTCTACCAAAGACATAGTCATTTAACTAAACAAAGTATTTATTAGGTTAAACTTAGAACAAACAACATTCAAGGTTCAACCTTTCTTTGCATCTATATGACAAATATGAAAACAATCCACATTAACATACTCATCTGGCAAGAATTACCACACATTATACACAAAAGTTCTAAATCCATGCTTTTGGATTTCATATCAAATGAGTTAAGAAATTCGCAACTTTCCTAACACTCTAACATTTCAATCATACAAACATTTCATATACTCAAACAACCCATGGTATAAATGAGGTATAACACAACATTAATGACATAATAAATGCTCTCCAATTAATGTTCATAAATGAGCAAACATAGAATCTTACTAAATAAGTTTGGAAGCTTCAATCAATTGCTGCCAAGAACTAGATTTAGCTACAAGAGTTCATAATAATTAATGCTAAACAACCAAATATAATACAAGAGAATTCAAAGATGAAAATGGAAGAAAATAGGGTTAAGAACAGTACCAAAAATGCAGGAAGAATATGATGTGAATGAGAGAAAGAAAGTGCTATTTATAGTACAAAAAGGATAAGGTAAGGTTCTAGCCACCCGTTCGTCGCAACTCGCGACGGGCGCCAGAACTTAAACTTGTTTTCTTTTCTTCTTCTTGTGGTGAACACTTATCTTTACAATGATTCCTCTCATTTTTCAAGTCTTCAACTCTTTGAAGAAAGTCTTCAAAGTCTTCAAAAATGGTCTTCGACGGCCTCCGACCTTCAAGTCTTCATGTCTTCGAAGCAAATCTACAAAGTTCTTCAAAGTTTTTGAAAAGTGATCTTTAATGGCCTCCAGTCTTCAAGCCTCCATGTTCTTCCTTTTGTCACGCAAAATCCACTTAGAAGAGGTAAAAGAGCGTAAAGTTGCTCTAACCTCTTCTAAGAGAATTTCAAGGTAAAACACAAGCTCTTGATAGTAAAGGAACACAAAAGTGACCCCAAAAAGTACTAAATTATGCATATAAAATGGACATATCACTACGATTGTGAACGTAACCTTTGAAAACACCTATGTGCTGCTCGAAAGGGTACATCCAATGCATTCCGACAGGACCTCATAATCGAATTTCCCTAACCAAATGAATTAGATAAACCATGATGTCAGAGAAGAATGGAGGAAAGTACTTCTCCAACTGACATAACACTAAAACTCCCTCCCCGCTCCAAAACATCAAGTGTTTTCCTACTTATATTCTTCCAGAAAATGGAGTTGAAGAAGAAACATAGTCGCATAATGCTAAATCGTACATCCTAATTCATAACACCACAGATGGCAACGAGCAATAATTGTTGCATGAGAACATGACTATTATACGATTTCAAGGTCTTCATACACAAATCATCATTCAAAAAGCAACGAACATTAGAAGAGTATCCAAATGGTACCTTGATCCCTTGGATACACTCTCAAACTGATCTCCTCTCATCTACTGAAAGAATGTATGTGGTAGGAGGGAGGTACGTTCCCTTCTCTCTCACCTCCGGGGCTAGGTCTGACCATATTCCAAGCTCCAACAAATCCTCTGTGCATTCAAGTTGTCCTTCGTCTTACCAGGAATGTTAAGTAAGGTACCAATCAAACTCTCAATCACATTCTTCTCAATGTGCATTACATCCAAACATTGGCAAATCTCCAAATGCTCCCAGTAAGGTAAATCGAAGAAAACCTACCTCTTCTTCCAAGGTCTATCAGGCACTACACCCACATTCTTCATCTTCTTCCCAAGAACAACATTCAATTTCTTCATCTTGTTGTGTATAAAAACCCTCGTCAATGGTCTTGGCACCTTCCTCACCTCCTTCCCACTAACAAACTGAACTGCGTCCTCACGCAATTTGTGCTTCATCGAGAGGAATTTCCTGTGACCCAAATACACTGTCTTACGACCATTCTTCAGGTGATGGTAATCTGTGGACTATTCACACATGGGGCATGCCTTGTGCCCCTTCATTCTATAGCCTGAAAGGTTTCCGCATGCTGGAAATTCATTTATGGTACAAAAAAGAATTGCCTTCAAATTGAACTTTGATCTAGTAAAACCATCAAACACATCGATACCATCGAACAATAGAACCTTCAAATATTTTATCAGAGGTGTCAGATACGTATCAATGTCATTTCCAGGCTGTTTTGTCCCAGAAATCAACAAAGGCCTCAACATGTATTTCCTCTTCATACAAAAATACGGTGGAAGATCAACATTCATTCCTTCTTAATAGTAATTTGCAAAGACAAACAACGACCATTTGCAAACCTCAGTGAAAATCACTCTAGGCAAACCACACCATAAAGGTATTTCATCAACGACATTATACACGAAGGACCATAGATTTGATAATAAGTCTTCTACCAAAGACATAGCCATTTAACCAAACATAACATTCATTAGGCTAAACCTAGAACAAACCATATTCAAGATTCAACCTTGCATTGCATCTATAGGATAAACACGAGAACAATCCACATTAACATATTTATCTAGCAAGAATCACAACACATTGTGCACAAGAAATTCTAATTCCATGTTCTTGGACTATCATGTCAAAGAGCTAAGAAATTTGCAACTTTTCTAACACCCTAACACTTCAATCATACAAAAACTTCATATACTCAAACAACCCATAGCATAAATGAAGTAAAACATCACATTTAAACACATGAATGCTAAATAACAAATGCTTCAAGAAAGAGTGCAATAGAGGTTCTCACTACATAGGTGTGGAAGCTTCGATCAATTGCTTCCAAGTACAAAACTAAGCTAGATAATTAAAACCCATAACATAGAACAAAGATCTACAAAGAAAGAAGAAGAAATGGAAGAAAATGGTGAAAAACTAGGGTTTTGGAGCCCCCAAGTTGGGCTTGGGCAAATGGGGAAGAAGGGGGGCTATTTATAGTCTAATTTGGTCAAGAAAAACCAAAAAATACAGCAGGCTTCCGCTCAGGCGGAAATAGCGTCGCCCAGGCGGCGGAGGTTTCAGCCCAAAAATTCAAAAATGGTTTGCTTCCCACGGGTGAACCATTAATCTGTTTTGGGAGTTCTTGTAGTCGATTTTATAGTACTCGAGAAGAAAAATCCAATGGCACCACCCTTGGAGTCTGGTTCTTCTCAAAAAATTCCAAGAACTCTGCTTCAAAACATAGATCATTCTTCACTCTTTGCTTTGCTCTCCTTTCTTCACTTTATCTTCTACCACTTTGTGAGTGGCCTTCCATCTTCTTCCATCCTTTTGAATATACTTCACTATACCACTCCTAAGTGCTCATGAGACATCTACAAATGAAGCTCACAAAATGGAATCTAGATGCTCGTAAGGACCGAAAATCCATTAGACTAAACATAGGTTACAAAATGAAGAATTTAGAAATAAAAACCAAAAATGGTCATCTAAACCCCTTATCATGTAAACCTACGTAAATCTAGCAATCATACATAAAAAATATGACAAAAGTGATGTTAAATTCTTTGGAAAATACATGCATTTGACGTCTCATCAAATCTCCCAACACTTAAACCTTACTCGTCCTCGAGTAAATAAGAACAATCAAAGATCAAAGCGTAAACTAGCATGTAAAAGTTTTCCCAAAACAACCAACATCATATTCCTAGACTACCCTAACCCCCAAGACATAAGAATCTCTCACTCTCTCACATCCCAAAGCCTAGGATAATCTAAACAACCAACAAACCATAACAAAAGTGAGGTATACATATAATGCCAAGCTAACTTACTCTACCAAAAAAGCCACCAATAGACAAATCAGGAGAAGCATAAAAATTCTCAATTTCTCTCATTTTCTCTCATTTTGCCTGGGAGCCCTCTCAGGCTTTCATCCTAGCTTCACACATTTTTCTTTTTCACTGCTTACCCTCACCTTTTTCCACACCATTTGGCCTCTCATTTTTGCATAGGTCGCCCTTTTGGGTTTTCAACCTATCCGGGCTTCCCACTTTTGCCTAACTTTCCCTCTCGGGTTTTCAACTTAGCGGGATTTTTTTTTTCATTTTTTAAACAAAACAAATAAAAGTGGAGCATATGCACACTACAATACCATACAATGAGATATATTTCTCTTTACCTCCTCACACTTGAAACACACACTGTCCTCAATGTGAAAAGGAAAAAAATAAAGAAATAAGTGAGGGAAAAAAGTACTCACAACTAGGACTTTGAAGGTCCTTCCCGGTGATGGCAATGCTCACTTCTCAATGAATTTTCTCTCCTCCATGTTCTCGAACTCCGCCCAACATGCAACTTTGATCCATCCATTATGAAGCCACAACTATGCAAATCCCGATCAACACTCACAAAAGACAACAACTAGTAGTACTCCTAGAAGGTAGTTTTGGTAGTGGTTTTTGGTAGGGGTTGTGGTGGGATTATTGTGGTTTTGGGTAAGGGTTTGAGGATATGGTTGAGGATTTTTTTTCAAGAAAAGAAAAACACTAACCTAACTAAAAAGCTTGGGTTGCCTCCCAAGAAGCTCCATATTTTTAAGGTCGTCGGCATATCCCCAATATTATCCATATGGTGCAGGTTTGAACCCCTTCACCATGAGCATCCAAAAGTAAAGAGGTGGGGGTACAAAACTTTCAAGAGGAAAGTCTTGTGGAGGTGGAGATGGTTTGAAGAGAGTTGTGTGGTTAGGAGGCTTGGGATTGTCTTTTGGCTCCTCTCTTATCTCCTTAAAAACTTCCAAAAATGGTGGAGTTGGTTCACTAGGTGGGGGAAGGGGTGATGATTTATAAGCCCTTTATGATTACTAAATACAATTAAGTAGATAGTGGCAAATTGGGTCGTCCATGAAGAAGATGGATTTTATTAAGCTTTTAAACATAAAAGGTTGATATTAGGCTAGAAGTAGATATATATATAGATATATAAAAGCAAGTAAAAAGGGGGTTTTGGTTGGTTGTGGTTCTAAATTATGAAATTAAAAGACAAACTAACTAGCAAAGTTAAGTAACTATGCTAATAATCAAACAAACTAAGAAAAAGGGGTAAAAACTACAAAAGATAAAGCCTTGGGAGAAATTAATATCCACTTCCAAATCTAATGTAGATTATTGAACCATTCACTCATTCTATCACATTTGTTACCAACGGGAAATGCTAAAACTTCCCATTCAAAGATCAACATTCATTCCTTCTTAATAGTAATTTGCAAAGACAAACAACGACCATTTGCAAACCTCATTGATAATCACTCTAGGCAAACCACACCATAAAGGTATTTCATCAACAACATTATGCCCATAGATTTGATAACAACAAGCCTTCTACCAAAGACATAGCCATTTAACCAAATATAGCATTCATTAGGCTAAACCTAGAACAAACCACATTCAAGATTCAACCTTGCATTGCATCTATAGGATAAGCATGAGAACAATCCACATTAACATATTTATCTAGCAAGAATCACAACACATTGCGCACAAGAAATTATGATTCCATGTTATTGGATTCTCATGTCAAAGAGCTAAGAAATTGGTCCATTTCCATAACACCCTAGCACTTCAATCATACAAACACTTCATATTCTCAAACAATCCATAGCATAAATGAAGTAAAACATCACATTTAAACACATGAATGCTAAATAACAAATGCTTCAAGAAAGAGTGAAATAGAGGTTCTTACTACATAGGTGTGGAAGTTTCAATCAATAGCTCCCAAGTACAAAACTAAGCTAGATAATCAAAACCCATAACATAGAACAAAGATCTACAAAGAAAGAAGAAGAAATGGAAGAAAATGGTGAAAAACTAGGGTTTTGGAGCCCCCAAGTCGGGCTTGGGAAAATGGGGAAGAAGGGGGGCTATTTCTAGTCTAATTTGGTCAAGAAAAACCAAAAATACAGTAGACTCCCGCCTGGGCGAAAATAGCGCCGCATGGGCGGTGGAGGTTTTAGCCTAAAAATTCAGAAATGGCCTCGCCCGGGCTTCTTGTTTTTCTTCCCACAGGTGAACCGTTGATCCATTTTGGGAGTTCTTTTAGTCAATTTCATAGTACTTGAGAAGACAAATCCAATGATACCACCCTTGGAAGCTAATTCTTCTCAGAAAATTCTAAGAACTTTGCTTCAAAACATAGATCATTCTTTGCTCTCCTTTCTTAACTTTATCTTCTACCACTTTGTGAGTGGCCTTCCATCTTCTTCCATCCTTTTGAATGGACTTCACTACACCACTCTTAAGTGCTCACGAGACATCTACAAATAAAGCTCACAAAATGGAATCTAGATGCTCGTAAGGACCAAAAATCCATTAGACTAAACATATGTTAAGGATATAGATATAAAAATAAAAAATGGTCATCTAAACCCTTTATCATGTAAACCTGCATAAATCTAGCAATCTTACGATAAAAATATGATAAAAGTGATGTTAAATACTTTGGAAAATACATGCATTTAATGTCTCATCAGCGGACCATTCATAAAAGGCACCAACGTTCCACACGAGACGACGTGGTCCGTGCCAATGCCCGGTGTGAAGCGTGCCAAACTCGATGGGCTATGCACATGACTTCCAAATTTCACTAAAAAATGGCTAAGTATTGGTATGGACTGTCCCATTTTCGATAGCTTGCGCCTCTCCAAGTGAAAAATGAAAAGACCAGTCGGTGGGATGTGAAGAATCAAGCGATCTATGCCAAAATACTGAGGAAAATGAGGTTTCTGATAACGGTCCATGCCAAACATCACATCCTGCGGATTAGAAGTGCAAAAATGAGAACAGATGGCAGCCCGCGCCAAACGATGCGGACCGCACGGACACGAACCACAGGGGATGACAAAGCCCACGCCAAGAGGTATACACCGACCGTGCCAGAGCAGACAGCCTGCACCATGGAGCAAACATGGACAATGCCAGCATGGACCTGGTACACGGTGCGGACCGCGCCATCTGCGACGGTCCTTGCCAGGCTGTGGCTGAACTAGGGTTTACATGTTTTGGCCTATTTTGTGCCTATTTTAGGACCAAATCCCTACTACTATAAATATAAGCCTTAGTCTATTAGGGTAAAAGAGTTGGGTCATATTTTCACTTTAATCTTGTAATTAGGAGATAATTTTAGAGAGAGAAACATTGTTTCTTCTTTCTTTCTTTCCTTTTATTTTTCTTTCATCCTATGATGTGGAATTAAAATCTTATTTGAATTCCATGTCTAGGGAGTAGTTTCCATAGCTTGGGGATAATTTTATTCATGTGTTGATTTATGTTTTTGTGAGATTCTTAGTTCATCCTAATTATTGTGCTTGTGATATTATTGTGACTTGTTTTTGAATGTTAGAATTGTATGAATAGTACACTCCGTATAAGCACACACTCTAGTATATATTCATGTTGGTGCAAATATTTATACGCCCCTGGGAAGAGAAACCTCGAATGTGTTAATTGGTAGTAGGGTACGGGTCCGCGTGGGTGTGTGCACAGAGGATACCGAGTATTACTCTGTTATGTGTTATCACGCAAGTCTTAGCTGATTACACAAACTAATCCAATGGGTTACGGGTAGAGATAGCAAAAAGTAGCAAGCTAGGGTTGTAAGAGGTCCTAGTGTCATAGATAAGGTGCTTACTTCCCTTTACCTTATTTATAGGCCTAGGGAGTAGAGTATTCGTGGTGGAAGCCCGTGAAGTAATCACACTGGGGAGAAACAGACTTACAATAATGGTTCGACCTTGTTGTACTCCCCTAATTACGAAGGCGGTGTCGATAGAGGGTTGCGAGCACTCCCGGCGTGACATGTACGTGGACGTGTATGCCATCGACCACACCACGTGTTATGAGCACTATATTAGGATTGTCTAAATCTCACATGTGAATGAATCGAAGATCGAAGCATTAAATCAACCATGTTACACAATCATTCCCCAAGTGTTAAGTTATATAGATTACTTGCTTTTTACTTTCATATTTTGTAGCTGTTAATTGAAAAAGCAACCCCCCTAGTTTTACTATACTAGATATTCCTAGAAACTCGTACGGATTGGCAACCCGGAAGAGGTTGTGTTTAATTGATTTTTAGGCTCTAGCATCTCCGTGGACATGCCCAGGGATTACCGCTAACTACCCTATCAGTAACATAGTAGTGAGTTGGGTGTAGAAATATAAATTTATCTTTTACCTTACTCAACCTTTGTTTGGGTTAATTAGCTACAATTAACGACCCCGAGTGGAGGTGGGTCAACATTTCATGTATTTTTTACCTTATAAATTAACTACATTTTTAAAAGTACATACTCCCTCTGTCCCAGGGGAATCTGCACACTTTCATTTACAGGTGTCCCAAGAAAATATGCACACTTTCCTCTTAAGGAAATAACTAACATTCTAAAAGACATAATTACCCTTAGAATCTTAAAATTTTACCCCCCTAACCCCACTACTCTCTTAAACCCTAATTGAGCTCACCCTTCCTTTCTCTCCTCTTTTTGCCCCACAACCACCCCTTTTGCCCCACCGCCACCCCCTTTTACCCCACCCCACCCCCTTTTACCCCACTGCCACCACATTATTCCCCACCTCCACCCCTTGTGCCTCACCGCCACTACTTCTTTTACCTTTTAATCCCGCCACCAACCTTCATTTAGCCCGGCCACCACCACCCCTTCATTTTTCTTGCCTTATAGCCCTAAAAATTCTCCACCAAAACCCTCTGCTTAAATTATCGCAGCAATTGAAATAGCAGGTGGCGATTGAAGGAGAAGACGGCAGTGGCCCGATTGAAGGAGGAGGCTGGTCGACAGAGGTGGGTCCATGGAAACAGAGTTGGGAAATGGAGTTAGTGGAATCAAAGTTGAGAAATGGAGTCAGTGGAATCGAAGTTGGGAGATGGAGAAGGAAGAGGGTAGTGGTGGTAGAGATTGGGAGATGGAGGAGAAGATGAGTGGTGGTGGTGTAGATTGGGAGATGGATAAGGAGGAGATAGGAGATGGGTAGTGGTGGTGGAGATAGAGATGGAGAAAGAGGAGGAAAATAATGGTGGAGATGGAGGAGGAAGAGATGAGTGGTGGTGGAGAGAGGCAGGTGGCGAAGGAGAAACAAGTGGCAAGAGGGAGAAATAGGCACAAAAGAGAGAAGCAGGAGGGAGGTAGAATTGTAGAAGATAGGGGCAAAAGAGTCTTTTCACCAGGGGAAAAAATTTTGCTAAGAGATTTTCTCTCTGCAGATTCCCCTGGGACAGAGGGAGTACTAAATTTAGAAATATTTCTTTATATTATATATTTTTATAATTTTTCATGCAAATACACACTATTACTTGTCTTAACTTTTAAAATACAATACTTAAATTTTATAAAAAAATTACAACATTCACTACAAGAAACAACACCTATTACTTCGCCCTTTTTACCTCTGTTTTTTGCCTTTGCCCAAATAACCAAGGTAAAATGTTCTTTTACCTTGTCTTATTTTATTTTTCAAAGTAAATAATGTTGTATACCTCAGTTAAAAAATAACTGAGGTAAATAATATGTTTTTTACCTCGGTTAACATTTTAACCGAAGTAAAATGTTATAGAAATGAAGTAAATAATACTACCGAATGGCATGCGATGTCGCATGTGTTGTAAAAAAGGCCTGGCGGTGTTGCATTGGAAGTCATTTTCACCAAGATGAAATGCAATGGACAAGCGATGTCGCACTTATGTGAGTTGACTTTGAAAAAAAAGGTTGCTTTATTTAAATATTTGAATAGGTTAGTTTTGTTATTTTACAATTGAAAAAGGTGGAATGAAAGGTAAAACCACAACAACCAACAACCATCATCCACATTCCACTCCAGTCTATATCACTCATACCAAACTGGTTCCTTCACATAGTGGCACAATAAGTTCCCATGCCTTTCCTGTCCTATTGATGTTTTCGTTTTGTTTTATCTCGATTAACTTTTATAGGTTATAGTTGCTTGAAAGTGATTGACTTCTGTCTGCAAAAGTATTTGTTCAATGGTTTTTTAAAGGATTGTGGACAATGTCGTTGAACTTATAAGGTACAATTGAAAATGGTTTTTAAACTCATGCACAAATCAAATCGCACATACAGTCAATCATATATTGTTCAAATAAGGTAGTTAAATTATTATAAAAATAATACTGGTTATGAAAATATCCTTACAATTATCACATAAATTCGATTAATAATTGTTTTACTTCCATTAATAGAACATAAATGTTTTCAATCAGCTAAGATTATGGTGACCTTGAAGAGAATTGGCCCCACAACTTCTATGACCTCGAAGAACAAGGTGTCCTCAATGCGTAGGAAATGAACTCGCCAAAACCCTTTGGGGACAATGCCTTGGTCTTCCCACCCCCTGAGTAATTCATGCGCCACTCTGTCCCGTACGACCTCAGCACCATGGTCTTGTCATTCTGTAGTAGTGGTGAAATGTCCCCCGGGATGTACTAAGTCAACAAAAAATATATTTATTAAAATATATAAGCAATTAGAAACAAATAATATTAATTTTAAAATGTCTTACCAAAGTTGTATTTTTCCTGAAATTCTGCTGCTTCAGAGTGCAGTGGAAACGTGGACTTTCAAGAGACATTGTATGATGTTCAATGTCGAAGACAACAGGCTCTGGGTTGCTCCGTTGTGCAAAAAACTCTATGAAAACAAAAATATATTGGTTGTTATGTATAAAGCGTGAAGATGTGTTAGTAAATATATATGTAAATTTGTAGAAGACCTGAAAAAAGGACGGTTAGATGCTCTTTCACCAGCTATAAGTCCTGAATCAAAAATGAAAATGTTAAGTGCAAACTCAATTGCCTATGAAATACAAGGTGCAAAGTCGGCAACTCGTCACAGATACATGTCTGTCTAAAGCAATAGTTTCATCAACATGTATCAGTGACCTTGCTAAGTAGTCGGTAAAACCAAACATTTGACTGAAATAAGAATGAGGTTGCATATGCAATTTTAGAGTAAACTTAGAAGCCAACATGCGATGTTGGTAACAATCCGGTCAAACCCAAAGGACAGTCCGACATAAGTGCGACGTCTCGTACTGAACATGAAATTACAATGTGTGACCTTGCACACTAATTGCATAAACAGAATTGTAACAGACAACTTACTGACGCTCCACGTATTAAAGTAAGCTACGGGAAGAAACACATAAACCTACAAAAAAAATGAAGGTTGAACAACATAAAATTAAACAAAACCTTTTGGAGACATACCAAAATATAGTACCTACATTTGCAGTTAAGTAAAGTCCAGACTCTCAAAAATGTGAGTAAAAACTAGAAATTAAAAAAAAGAACACATTGACGAACCACATATCAGACAATGTAAAGTTGGAATTACTAACATTAGGTGTTAGAAGATTAGAAAAATCATGCTTTTTTCCAAGAGAGAAGAGAAGGGAGAGGGGAGACTGTTGAAATTCACGGGAAACTTATGAAGAGAATGAACTATTTGTTAGGGTTCCCATACTTATACATGTTTCGGAATGACATTGTTTTGGCCACATTGTGAAGTCCACCTCGTATGGTGCGCTATCCCATCAACCTCGGTGTAGTCGACAAGGTATAGACCCTTGATCGACGTCGTAGGTTTATATGAGCCTAACACTTTAAACCCACCAACCAGCCAGTTAACAATTCAAATTTATTTAAAATGTTTGGTCGCAACAAATATTTGCTAGTTGCAGAATAATTGAAACAAATGTTTCATTACACACAAGTCTTTTATAGTTCTCTGAATGATTTTTATATTAATATTTTGTCCGTGTGTTAGGTTCAATATTAAAATTTCAATAACATTAAACAAATAGATTATAAATTAAAGATTACATATATAAAATATTTCTGAATAGATATTCTTCCAAATACGCATTAATTTGTTCCAAATACATAATCATACCAAGTTTAAGCTAAACATATAATGTTTGTGGGGAAGAACGCTAACATAAAAAACTATGTGTCCAGCACTATTTACCACCTCAAAGTAGAGGGTGTCCCCAATCTCGAGTTCGTCTGCAGCAAGAAACTCTCTAAACCCCTCCGGGGTCAGGATTTTAAGCCTCCTATTCCCTGAGTAATGCATGTGATACTCCATCTCGTTGTACCTGATCACAGCATCCAACTTGTACGGCGGTAGGAGGTCCACAATCTAGCTAGGGACGTACTGAATTATAAACAAAAAAATATTTGTTAGTACATATGAAAGTAATCTGTAAAAAAAGTTAATTGAAAATAAAATACACGCGTAACATGGAGGGCTTACCAATATTGGAATTGACCCAAAGTTCGTCAAGGTCAGAGTGTGTACAAAATGCAGAGTGACATCACCAAATGTATTTAGCGAACTTTCATCATTCGAATCAGTGCGGATCTATATTTTTCAAAACATTATTAAAAATTCAATTAGAATATAAATAATAAAATAGAAGGAATTTAAATCTGATGAAAAAATTGCTCACCTTAATCAGGGAATGACTAGAACCAGCACCATTAGCCATGTTTCTTGAAATTCAAATCGTCACGTATGGTAAATATTTTGATAGATGCAAAATGGTTCGATTGAAATCAATTTAATTATTTTTTTTGCTAATTTAGGCGTTGCACTTATGTGAGTTGATCCTAAAAATGATTTGGCTGGCTAACTATTTGGATCAACTTCGCTAACTCGTCCATCCAAAATAATGGCATGGCCGACCAAGTCAAAGCAACATCGCTCAACCTTCGATTTAACCGATTGGTTAACCGAGAAGGGTGCGGCGTCACATTGAATATTAATGGCAGAACATATATATTAGCGACGTCACACTGGGATCGCTGCAATCGAAGAAAGATCAACAAACTTACTACGTTGCATTCAAAGACAAAGGATAAACTAGCAACAACAATGGATGAACTCAACAACAAAAATGTGCAAAAAGAAATTTCACCACACCAAAAAATTGGGCCACATTAATGAGGGAAGACACAAAGCCCAAATTCTAACACCCTAGAACCTAATCCTAGAACCCTAATCCATAGAAACTTCAAAATATAAAACAAATAACTGATTCACACATCATATACATAACAATTACAAGGATGAATACAAAAACAAAAGTAATATAAGCACATGTAGAAACCATAGGCTGGGGGACTATTGAAATTTGAGGGAAAGTTGATTGTTTGAAGTGATGTATGAGGTGGGCTCCATATATATATATATATATATTTGTTACAAAACATTGTAGATTCTGCCTTATAGATGCGATATCACATTGCCGTCGACCTTACCGATAATGTATTGATGTTTGAGCGACGTCGACTACTCTAAATGTAGGCCTCATCATTTCAACCCACTAACATATCAATGGGAATGTGTTTCGCCAACTGCGTGTGTGAGGTTGCATGTCAATCTAGGTTAAAGACATTAGACCAACGTCAGCTAGCCTTAAATTGAGCCTAATCATTTCTGCCCACTAGCATAGTAACTGGCATGTGTTTGACCAAAAGGAACATAATTGACCTTAATAATGGTTAATTGTATATTATATACTACTAATTGAAATTTATAATTTTCCATGCACTTTATTAATGTCCAGTTCGATCGAAATCAATGTTAACACAACCGATGAACTTTTCAGTTTTTACACTTAGGTCCCTCCAAGATAGTGGGGGAGGACAAAATGTAAAACTGAAGATATCCAATAATCTAAATCAGATTGTCACTATATTGTAGTTCCGATTTAGGAATCAAGGAACCGAGGTATTCTTCCCTCATTTTTATTGGTATTTTATCAATACCCTTACGATGAGTGTTATTGATTAGAACGATAAATTCCACCACATAGAATCAGACAAAATTAAACATTCTTGCTTTGTTATGAATTTAAAAAATAAAGAAATTCCGTCCATCAAAATTTTGAAAGTGCTTGTACATGGCCTAGAGTAAATTATATATGATTACTAATAAGTATGTAAGGGTTAATCGGAAGATCGTGCGGAAGTCCCCGTGGGATCATGCCATTTTCTTTATCACTTTGGGGAATTATAAGTTTGACTGGGGATGGAAAAGGTCCCTTCCGGGATGATTGGAATCGATTTTGGGACTGCTGGTGTACTTTTCAATTTTTGCACTTAGGTCCCTCCAACAAAGTGGGAGAAGCCGAAATGCAAAATTAGAGATACCCTTATCTAATTCAATAAGTCACGGGCACAATGTTCCAATTTGTTCATCCACTAGTCAATGGAATGGGACCAAAATCTTCTCAGACAGTGTATGGCGAAGCTTTGTGAAAATTACACTAAGCCCCAAATTAACTTCCTTTACGTCACTACGCTTTAGAACTTTGCACCCAGACGTTAGGAGAAATTTTTTGGAGATTATTCGTACTATCTAAGGGAGGCATGAACCAGGGTCATCGTCCATGTTAGTATTCCATTAATACTCTTACTATGGGCGTTATGAGAACGATAATTTCCACCACATAGAATCACATGAAATTTCATATTCTTAGTTTTTTATGAAATAAAAAGGTGATAAAATTCCATCCATCAAATTTTTAAAAAACTCTAGTACATGGTCTAGAGTAAATTGTAGATGATTACTTATAAGCAAACAAGGGTCATTTGGGAAGAACTTGTGAAAGTCTATGTGGGAATAATACCTGTTTCTTTACTACCCTCGGTTAGTATAAGTTCGACTGTGGGTGATGGTTTCTTTTTGAGACAATCGTAATCGAGTTTGGGACAACCGGTGAACTTTTCAGATTTTACACTTAGGTCATTCAAAGAAAGTGGGAGACGTCGAAATGCAAAATTGGAGATAACATTTTTTATTCACATTTACAGAACAATGTACATATTTGGCATAAATGGGTCGTTGGAAGGGGCCGCAATCTTAACAGGGAGTATTTTACGACACTTTTCAAAAATTAGACTTTGGCCCACATGTACAACTTTGCAAAAGTAGTCGCATAAACCGAACCACTAACCGACAACCTCGCAACGTTGGTCAACCTGAAATTTCTAGCGGAAACCAAACTTTTGAGCCAAAATTTGGAACCAAAATCCCCCCCCCCCAACCCCATCTCATGACAATAATATCAACACCAACCCCCATTTCCCATCTCTAACACACCTCCTCCTAACCCAACTCCACATCATCCTTTCTATTCACACCATTACAACCACTAAAGAGCCCAATCTAATTTCTTCTATCAAATATCAACAAATATCCTAGGATGGAGCATCTCCAGGTTCAAATTAACTGAGGTAGTTTAATTGAGCATCTCCTTATATATGTTTTTTTCCTCACTGAGCAATCATTGAATATTTTCATGGAGTATGGTGTTTATGTTACATGTTATATACAGTAGTGTATATTGTTTGTGTTTCCAAGATAATGTCATTTTTGTAAGGAGTGAGGAAAAAGGTTTAGATTAGGGCTAATTGTGGACAATAACCAATTTTTCATATGAACACAGGTTGAATGTGCGACGTCGCTCATAGTTCATCGACCCATACGATATGGCGCCAAATGTTGAGCGACTTCGCATTGGCTAGGAAATTACAGCAACATCTATGAATGTCCGACATCACTCTTCAGACGGTGTCTACGACTTCGGTTTATCCTCCAAGCAACATCGCTTTAAATTAGTACATGTAATTTTTCCATGTTCAGATTATTGTCGTCTACACTTTGACTATATTATGTGTACATCATTCGGGGACTGTCAAATTCTGACATAAATTGTGTTTCATGTGTATTTTTTTTAATAGGACAAGGAGAGTTTTCACACCAACCTTATGTATCATTTCCCTAATCCCCCTGATGGTTTTAATGGCGTACAATGTGGGCAAGGGAGGTTCAATACAATTAATCTATCATTTTCACACCAACCTTATGTATTTTAATATATTCTGGCATTTAGTGGTAATATATGTTCAAGCTGTTGTTTTTTGTGTCATCAAATAGTAAATATTTTAATCTTGTTTAAGAACCAATTTCTCCATGATTTATATCATGATGTTGCACGAATCGGTGAAGAGACGACACCTTACCAATGTAACATAAACCGGCAGCATTTTTTTGCGGCGTCGCCCATTCAAAATGATGCCATATTAGTTAGCCTTCCACATCAGCAGGCACACGACGAGGGTGCCTTGGATCATGCCATATCGCATACAATCATGAGCGAT
The DNA here is from genome assembly GCA_037428765.1 of Rubia yunnanensis. NCBI lineage: Eukaryota > Viridiplantae > Streptophyta > Magnoliopsida > Gentianales > Rubiaceae > Rubia > Rubia yunnanensis. The sequence goes on along the minus strand of CM075061.1, from coordinate 111,555,802 downwards.
GTCGCTATCATTTTTCCGTGACTTCATCCTTGTCGATATCGCAACATTTCTAGTCTCATCGATTGCCTTCTTGTTGTGATCGATGTCGCTACTTATGAACGCCAATGTCGATGGAAACAATGTTGTAGCTGCGGTTTACTATCGTTGACCTACTTGCTTGGACCGACGTTGGTCACGAAGCATGCCGACGTCAGTCCAAAACCTAGGTAAAAAGTGCTTTTTTACCTAGGTTACAAATCGAAGTGAAAAATTATACTTTTTACTACACCTGTATTTACCTCAGTTTTTTTAAGGCTGAAAACCGAGGTAAAAACCCCTCCAGGACCGAGGTAAAATGTGTTGTTTCTTGTAGTTATTTAAGGTAAAAAGTTAGGGGTGTTCAAATTGGCTGAATCGACCCATTTTGACCCAGCCCATCTAGATCGGGTTGAGTCAATGTCCCATTATGGTCAAGTGGGTTGGGTCAAAATGGGTTAGGTTAAAACAGGTTGAGTCAGATTTTGACCCAAATCGACCCATTTTGACCAATTTGCAATTTTATCTCATCTTCTTAAAAATATATATATATATATTTATAAAAATAAAAATAATTTGTAAAACTACTATTAATTATAAATAACATATTTATTAAAATATGAAATATATATATACATAATTATATAAATAAATTTTAGTTAAATTATAATTTTAAAATTATAAATATTTAATTTATTTTAACTAAATAGAATGAAAATAATTGTATTTTTTTATTAAATGAATAATTTATTGTTAAATAAAATAAAATATTCTTATTTTAAATTATATAAAAATAAAATTTTGTTTTTATTTATTATTTTAGTATTAATATATTAAAAAATTATTCATTTTATTTGAATAAACTATAAAAATAAATTACTATGATTTGGGTCAGATCGATTTGTGACCCAATCCGACCCGACCCGATCCAAAGCTATGAAAAATTTGACCCGACCCGACCCACTTGACCCTAAATTTTGGGACAGCTGATCTGCCCCGACCCGCGGATCACCCTGACCAACCTACAAAAAGTTCAGTGGATTGTCCATAAGTTAATGAAAAAACTGTCTTTTCTGAGACTTTCTCGATTTGATGAATAGAATGTACATGATGCATAGAATCTAATAATATCTCACATGATGATATTGGTATTTATAAACTAATTAAAATTTATATTCAAACGTGTCCGGAAAAAATTGACCAAAAATAGTTCAGATTTGGTGGAATGGATGAAGTACCATGATTCACAATGTTGTGTGCTCTTCTTCCGCACTTGCATAATACCATACACAAATGCATTATGCATGCCCCTCATTCCGTACTTGACATAAATATTCTTCTATATTGTGCTTAGTATTCCTTTCTGTCGTAGGACCTTCAGCTGGTGTGGTTTGAAATGGGAGTGGATGAAAAGTGAGCAAGCATGGTCTATATCGCTGCACACTTTTTCTGATCTATTGCATGTCTCACCTCTGGTGTTTTTGTATCTTCTAAAAGAAACATATAAATACGGTAAACCATTTGATTATCTGTTTTTGTTATTGTTATCCTCGTTTTCTTGTTTTCTTTTGCTGAAGTTCTTGTTTTTGTATGTTACTGTGAGTAAGGAAACTCTTGCTGAGCAGATATCTGTATAACGTAGAATACATATAGATAATACAAGCCCTAGACATACAACGTATCTAAACATATCTCAATCAAATCATAATTAAATCATAATCATATATAATCTACTATCTCATCTATCATAACACCCCTTCAAGCAAAGCGTCGGGTGAGCTGAAACACAAAGTTTGGACCTGAAAAACTCAAACAAAGAACGAGAAAGACCCTTGGAAAAAATGTCGGCAACCTAGAGAGATGCCAACACATGACGAACATGCAGCTTCCCTGAGGCAACCAATCCTCGAACAATATGATAGTCGATATCAATGTGCTTCGCACGCTTGTGAGCCACCAGATTTTGAGCAAGGAAAATGGCGTTGTTGTTGTCACACGGCAAAATAGGCGACTTTGAAAGTGGAAAATGTAGATCATGAAGCAAATCAGAAAGCCAAACAACTTCCGCTGCAGTGTTGGCCAAAGCATGGGACTCAGACTCTGAACTGGAGTGAGATAGAGTAGGCTGCTTCTTGGCACTCTTAGAAATGACATTTCTCCCAAGAAAAATTGCATAGCCATAAGTCGAGCACCGAGTTTCCAGATAGCGAGCCCAATCAGCATTAGAATATCCTAAAACGTCCGTGGAGGAGGAAGAACGGAAGGACAAACCAAAATGAAGAGTACCACTGACATATCGAGGAATCCTTGTGACTGCCGCAAAATGATCATCACGAGGATCCTGAAGGAACTGGCTAATAGAGTTCACATCGAAAGCCAAACCAGGTCGAGTGCTGGTAAGATACTGTAGAGCACCAAACAATGACCTATATAAAGTGGGATTTTTGAAGGGCTTGCTGGAACTACTAAGAAGTGGAGATGAAGATACAAAAGGAATGGAGACGGACACAACATTAGACATCCCAGCCCGATGAAGGATATCCCTAGCATACTTTGCTTGATCCAAAAAGAGACCAGAGTCGATGGATGAGACCTCAAAACCAAGAAAGTAGCTGAGGGAGCCAAGATCCTTTATAGAAAACTCCCGATGAGTGCGAGAGATGAACTGGCGAATGGTGGTAGAATCATTTCCAGTAAGGATGATATCATCTACATACACCTGCAGGTAGAAGAACACAAATAAAGAAGTTTCATAAGAGCTGTAGACGAAACCAAGCTGCCGAAGAAATGAATTGAACCGCTCAAACCTTGGTGCCTGCTTAAGCCCATAGATGGCTTTCTGCAGACGAAAAACATAGGCAGGCCAAGTAGGATCCTTAAAGCCAATGGGTTGTGCCATATAAACTAGAGAATCAAGAACACCATTAAGGAAGGTATTTTTGACATTCAACAGGTGCAGGGGCCATTTCTGCATGCTAGCAATGGCAAGGACAATACGAACAGGGGCTAACAGTACCCTTAGCCTTTGTTAACTCCAGTATCACACACTCTAGCCTATATTCATGCTGGTACAAATATGTACAATAAACTAGGGGCTAACAGTACCTTTCTGAAGGCAACACTAGCAAACACATCAAAAGGAAAGGAAACAAGATAACTAACAAACAGATTCAACCAACAGAAATAACCAACACAAACAAAGCAAAACAAAAGCAATACTAACTACTCTATTAACACGTTATGCTAATTGACAATTAGACTGATTAGCATTCCTGGAAATGGTACCAAAATTTGACCAACCTCCACTCGGGGTCATTAATTGTAGCTAATTAACCTGGGCTTAGGCACTGAGGTCAAAGTGGTTCAAATTTAAATTTATAGTTCTGCACCCGACTCACTAATATGCTACTGATAGGGTAGTTTGCGGTAAGCCCTGGGTATATCCACAGAGATTCTAAGGCCTAAAATTCAATCACACACAACTACGTCCGGGTTGTCAATCCGTACATGTTGCTTGGAATAGATAGTATGTTAAAAAGGGGGGATTTGGTTTTTCAACTAGAAACAAAGAACATGAAAATAAAAGGCACGTAAACTATATTAGCTAGACACTTGGGGAATGCTTTCGTAACATGGTTGATTTAATGCTTCAATCCTTGATTCAATCACATGTGAGATTTTGACAACCTAATCTAGTGCTCATAACACGTGGTGTGGTTGATGGTCAGCACTACCCCATACCTATCACGTCGGGTGCATTTGCAATCTTCCATTGTCACCACCTCCATAATTAGGGGAGTACAACAAGGTCTAGCTATTATTGTAGGTCTGTTTCTCCCTCGTACAATTGCATCACGGACACTCAACCATGGATGCTCTACTCCTTAGGCCTATAAATGAGGCAAAGGGAGGTAGGCATCTTATCTATGATACTAGGACCTTTTACAACCCTAGCTTGCTACTTTTTGCTATCCCTACCCATAACCCTTCTGACTACTTTAAATAGTCAGCTAAGACTGTTGTGCTGGCAATGTAACAGTACAAATTGGAAAAGACCTACGTGCACACACCTATGTGGACCCGGACCTTGGTACCCATAACACATCTAAGGTTTCTCTTCCCCATGGGGTATTAATATTTGTACCAACATGAATATAGAATAGAGTGTGTGCTAACGGAGTGTACTATCCATACAATTCTAGCATTCAATAACATATCACAATAATATCACAAGCACAATAATTAGGATGAACTAAAAATCTCACAAAAGTATAAATCAACACATGAATACAATTATCCCCAAGCTATGGAAACTACTCCCTAGATATGGAATTCAAATATAGATTTGAATTCCAAATCATAGGATCAAAGAAAAATAAAAAAGGAAAGAAAGAAAGAAGAGAGAATGTTTCTCTCTCTAGGATGCTCTCCAAATTAAAAATGAACTAAATGAAAATGATCATACTCTAGTAGACTAAAGCTATATTTATAGTAGTAGGGGATTAGGCCTAAAAATAGGCCCAAATAGGACAAAAAAGTGTAAAACCCTAGTTCTGCCGCCACTGGTATGAACAGTTGGTTTGTACTGGAATGAGGTGCCAGATCTGGTGTGGCCCATTTGATCTACGCTGGCGCATGCCACATCGTCTCCTTTGTGTGGGCTGCGGAATCTGGCGCGGGCCAAGTTGCCCCCATGTCGCGGGCTGTGGTGTACTCTGAAGGTAATGTCTGGCGCGGTCTGTGGCATCTGGCACGACTCATCATCAGGATGTTTGTTTTTGAACTTCAGATCCGCGGGTCATGTCGTTTGGCGTGGGCCATCATCAGAATCCTCATTTTGCTTAGTATTCTGGTGTGGGCTGCTAAATTATTCACATCCCACTAGCTTGTCTTGACATTTTACACTTGAAACAACATGGGCCGTAAAAAAATGGGACGGTATGCGCCCACACTTGGCCATTTTTTAGTGAAAACGGGCACTTAAACATGCGGCCCATCGAGATTGGTGCGGCTTGTTCTGAGCCTTGCCATGGCTCGTGCTAGAAGCCTTTGGCGCAGGCCGCGTCGCCCGGCATAGGCTGTTGGTGCCTTGCTTGGTGCTACCCATGAACTGTCCGTGCTGACACGTTCGTGCTTTGGTTGGCTGAACTTCTTTCCTTCGTTACGGATGAACCGTTAGTCCATTTTGAGATTTCTTGTAGTCTATTTTATGGTTTTGGGGGAGACAAATCCAATGGAACCAACCTTAAAGGCTGATTCTTCTTGGATTGTTCCCAGAAATTGGTGCAACTCTCGGGCCACAAGTATCCTTTTCTTCTTTGGCCATTTTGAACTCCAATGCCCCGCCTATCTTTGGCTCCAACCTTCTGCTACCATGATTTGATGTTCGTGGCCTTCATCTACTACCATTCTAATGTGAACGGCCTTCACCTATTCTACCATCCATGCGAATGACCTTCAATATTTTCTACCATCCATGCAAACGGCCATCGCGTAGAATGTAACGAAAAGTACCCACCAGCGACCTACTAAGGATGATCACAAAGGAAGGTCTAGGTGCTCGTGGATACAAGGTGTCTATTAGTACCAATTAATTCTACAAAATGCATGATTTAAATAGGAAAACCAAACATGGTCATCCAAACCCCTTGTCACGTAAACTCAACTAATACTAGCAATCTAACGTGCTCAATTTACATCCCATTTTTAGCACATTCAAAATCTAATTAGGGATGTAATTGTGAAGAAATTTACATTTTTCGAATTAGAGGGTTAGGATGAATTCAGATGTTATATATCCTAATTCTTGAATTTATGAAATGTTTTAGATCAATGGAAGTGTTCGAGTCTTGAAGAGTTTGAATTTTGGAAGAAGAATTGAAGAATAAGAAGATTTGGGAAGAGAATGCACTTTTAATTGAAAGGCAGGTGCGGGTTGCACCAGTAGTAGCAACCCAATAATAGCCCAGCAGAAGACATGGTGAGGGCGACACCGATGTAGTGCAGGCCGCAACAGACGTGTTTGACCAGCCTTATCCTTTTTTTTCTTTTGGCTCTCTCTCTCTCCTTCATTTTACTCCAGCCCACATTCAAGAAACCCTAGTTTTGCATTTATTTCCCACTTTTAACTCTATGTTTACCATGGACTATTGTTTTTTTATGGGTTTAGCTAATCTAAGCTAAATATACTCTTGGGAGCAATTGGTAAGCATTTTTAATTTGAATTTGTGAGATTTAATTTATTTTATTTTGTGCTTCAATTATCAAGTATATTTGGTGCTTTCTTGTGTGAGTAATGCATGATTTAGACTAGGGTGATAAACTAGTTAAAGATTGTGGGTTAGTTATTTGCTAGGTTTTTTGGTCAAACCCGGTAGACTTTGACTTTTAGTCAGCGTGATTTTTGTTGGTCAATGATAGGTTGTAATTTGGAGTGACAACTAATTATAATTGTTGGTTGATGAAATTTATTAAATTTAAGATGAATTTGAATGTGTTTGTTATTAGTAGATATACTTGTGTTATCTATGTGTTTCTCGCTTGTAGGATATTGTGGTAGTTATATTGGATCTCCAAGTGTATTGCTATTCTTGGGGCAGTCATGGCACCGATCGTCTAGGGTGACCCGAGGATAAGGGTTATTATGTGGGGCCAATCGCTCACTCTAACTATAACCGAGGAGAGGCGAGAAATGTTTTCACTCGAAAGGTGTTGACAAGTTCTCCACAATATGTGGTTAATGCATAAAAATAGGATAATTAATCGATGATCAAAGGATTTCTAGAAATGTAAACCAATTGCGCCCAAGACTCGTTATCATATTAATTACATATTTCGTGCTACTGTGATCTTAGTTGAATTATTTTCTCTAATTGTTGGTTAATTTAGTTGTTAAAGTAGTCATAGTGTTTTCTAAAACCAACCCCCCCCCCCCCAACTTTGTTACCACACACATAGAGTGACTTTTTCGTGTGCTTTTTAACTATATTTAACACTCGATAAAACTCCATTTTCCTCGTGGATGACCTCGTCTTACCACTATCTACTATTTCGTAGTTAGCCGTAATTTGGAAATATAAATATTATCTTTGAGAGGCATGGCGACGGCTTCCCACAATCCAACATACAAAATAAGCCAATTATTATGCTGAATGCAACGGCTAACGCACACATAATGAAGCACATCAGACCCCCCACACTTAACCCATTACTCTTCCTCGAGTAAATAAAGACAAGGACTAAGCAGATAGAAGCGTGCAGGCATAAGTTAACCGAGGTATTCAACTTATTCCTAGATTACCCTGTTTCCCCCAAAAGAGCGAGAATATCACAACTCTCACACTCACCGAAGAACCTAAGTAATCTAACCACCCAAAGTAAAATGTGGAATAAATTAAGCAAAGAAGATAAGTGTCAAGCTAGCTTACTTTCCCAAAATGATCCACAAAAGCAATCAAAGAGTCATCTCCAAAAATAATTCACCAAGGAAATCCAAGAGTCGTCGACTTGGTTGTAACCTAGGGATAACTCTAGATTCTTGACCTAGTTACAACCAAGGATGCAAATGTATCGTCAACCTAGTTTTTTGTTTTCTCTCAATTTCTATCATTTTTCCTAGGAGCCCTTTCGGGTTTTCATCCCAGCTTTAACACGCAAAGGGTACCCACATTCTCACCTTTTCCACATGGCCTCTCATTTTTTCCTAGGCTCCTAAGCCTAGCCTCTCACTTTTACCTAGGTCTTTCAGCCTATCCAGGCTTTTCCCAATGTTGCCTATGTTGCCCTTTTAGGTTTCCAACTTAGCCACATTTTGTATATTTTTTTCAAAATTTTCAATTTTTTGGGGTAGCACAAAATGCCCCAAAGTTGGGCTTCATACTACAAGAAGATAAGATCAAAACAAAGATCACACCCCTAATATCCTAAAATAACTAACCCAATGCAAACTGGAAACCCTACCTAGTATGTCATACCACGAAGTATACATCCAAAAGCATCCCACAACAATCAAAAACCAAAGTCACCAAAGAAACAAGAAAAATTACCAAGAAAAACATCAAAATACACCGAGGAATCTCAATAATGAAAACTCCCTAAGTGCTCACTACTCCCTCCCCCACACTTAACCCCCAATGCACCAAAAACCATGTAAAAACATAAGTGAGGTTGGGAAAAATAATGACACTCACTCTTGCGGCCCCGAAGGGGCTTCCTCCTTGTGCCTCATGTTGTCCCTCTCAATGTACCCAAAAGCTTGAATTGCAGCCTCCATGGAATATATCCTTGTGCTCATCTCCTCCAATTGCATCATCATACCACCTATGGCTTAGACGACCTCTTGTATCACTTGGGTAAAGCTTGAAAGATTTTCCCCACAGGAGTGAAATTGGTCACTGATGTCCCTAAATAAGCGAGAGTGGCTAGGAGGTGCCCGTGTCACCATCAGCCTCCTCAACATCTATATCTGGGCTGGCTAGAACTCTGTAGAATTCACTCTCAAAATGCATATCGGAAAAAAGGAATAGGTCATTCAAACATATGTCGCGGGTGATGGTGGCGCGCTCCGGCTGAGGAAGTACCATGAAGCTACAAGTGCTCGTCCCGCCATAAAGCCACACGAAATGGTCCTCAGATGAAGTAGGTGCTACCATTAGAGCCTTGGCCAACTTCTCAATGTTGTACCTTGTTCTTGATCTCCCCAATTTGGGCAATGCACGCTGAGTGACTGGATGCCCTAAGTACCGTGCCAGAAGCCCTACCATGCCACCCATGGGAATCTTCCCACTCTTTCTTTCCCTCATCGTCATACACTCTTGTACAAAGATTCCTACCAAGTTCGGGAAGAAATTACCCTCGGGAGTTATTTCCCAGAGGCAATGAACATACAAACCCGGGCATTGTGTTAGCTCACCATGGCAAAATACTCCTATTACCAGTAATCGGTGAACGTAACGAAATGCTGGATGAACCAAGGCAGTGCTCTTGCACAAATTCTTCCAGTCAGCCCCTGTCAGGTACCTCTAAAAGTTCCTGAGAGAAAAGGCATCCCTTGACGGTGTGTTCTCGGGACCTCATTGTCATACCTCCATCCAAAGGCGTGAGTTACCTCTCGGTGTGTTATAGTAACTCTAGTCATCTTGACTGAATATGATCACCCGGTGTCCGTCCTTGTCCCAAACCAACCATGGAGTGGCTAGGAACTCTAAGGTCCACCTGATGCAGGTCTTCGAGTGCTTCTCAAGGAACCCCTCTAGACCTATCCATCCCAATAAATAGGTAAGCATGCAAATTCGGTCTCCAATATACTCCTCTTTGACTCTCTTAAATGCCTTAACCTCCTGGCTGCAGTCCCGGAGATGTTGGCCAATCCCATGAATTTTTCAGTCACAGACGCGGGGTTACGAGGAATAGAAGTCACCAGCTGGTGGTTTGCACCCTTTGTCGGTTTCTTCCATTTCTTGCCCCGTGAGGACTTCCCTTTCTCTGACACATTCTTTTTTGGAGGCATCCTAACACAATGAAGGAAAAAGTGGTAATGTGATCATAAACAAGGCATAGCTCACAATATCATTCAACAAGAAAATTCCTCCTAAATAGCTTAACCATTTCAAATCATGATAATCTAAGCATGAAGGATACTTAAAGAAGAACATTCTCATCAAACAAACTCACGTAGTTTCATACCTACCCATCAATAAGATCATGCAATCAAGATTCATCTCCTCCTAAATCACCCAACACATGAAGAACATACTATCCAAGCATAATAGCACATCAAACCACTCATGCTTTCTCCAACACAAGATTATGCTTTCAACCCAAACACATATCTCAAAAACATACACCCATTCAACAATCATGCTTTACATAACACCACCACAATGTTAATAAACAAAATAAACAAAGATTTCAATGGATTACCTAGAATTTGAAGCTAAGAGATTCATGATCCACCCAAGAAGAAGAAAAATTGCTAATGTTTTGGAGAAAAACTTCAATTTTTCAAAATTTCACCAAGAGTGTGTGTGAGTGAGTGTTTCTTGAAAAGCTTGAATGTGTCAAATGACTCATTTAGGTGGAAGAATGTGCCAAGGATCTAAAAATTTAGCAAATGTGATAAGGGGGAGAGGTACAATTAGGATAAGGATGAAATTTTGAAAAATACAAATTAGGGGGACAATAGTACCAATCAATTAATTTACAAGGTATGTTGGAAGTACTATTTGCATAAAAAAATCCTAAGGATTTAGGGAATTTCAAAATTTATGAATCAAAAATGCTTTTTTTGTTTAAAATTTAGAATTTTAAAAAAATTGCATTTTTGGAACAATTTGACAGTGCAAATGGGGTAACGACACGAATTCCCTTGTGTCGAAGGTACCCGGCGCAGACCTCCCCTCGTGCCAATGGCTCGTGGCAGGGACCTCATCGTCGGGCACGGTCCATACCAAATCATGGCACGAGGCCCCTCGTGCCAAGGTCGCCTGGAACAAACTGTATTGCTTGGCGCGGACTGTGCCAGATCATGGCACAAGGCTGCCACAATTTTTACCCTATTTCCTTAGTTTTCTAAAAAAAAACTATGTCACCCATCAAGCCTAATTCCATCCAAACAACATCAAGAGACTCAACTCAAATTTACAAACCAACAGGAGTTTCATCTCCAAAATCCTCATGACAAACAAGATCTTGCAAAATCTACTCACTGCTCAAAATCACGAAATCAAAGCAAAAAGAAGTACCTTAAGTTTATTGTCGTCCTCACGATTTATTTATTTTTCATTCAATTTTAGTTAGAAAAACCTATCTGTGGGTCTCTGGATTCGCATCGGCGACTCCTCCCACGATGACATTGTTGTGGAGAGGTCTCCACAACAAGTCAACCTTAGCTTCGGATGCTTTGTCTGCCATAGAAAATGAATCACCGTGCCTTGCTAAGGTCGAGTCTGTAAACATCACTTTGGGGTTAGGAGGAGGTCGAGGGGGTTTTAAGCCCTTGACACCATTCCATTCCCGCTGCAAGTTAGTTAGCATGGAAAAGCAGTCTAACACAAATATGTTATCACTCGAATAATGTGATGTCATTGACTCATCAACGTTATCATCATCAACAAGGGATTCATCCATACATTTATGTGCATTTGTCACACAAGAAGTTTCATGTAAATCAAGCTCATCACATAGGGTCACGTCTTTGCACATAAAAGAAGAATCAGTCGAATCATGCCTAGACTTATAAATGTCAAATTCCACTTTATCCACATCATCTTCCAGAGTTAAGGTTCCCAAATAGACATAAATTTTAGTCATAGAAGTATTAAGGAAAGGTCTCCCCAAAAGTATTAGGGGCGCACTTCCATCATGCGCCACAGCTAGGACATAAAAGGCCACCGGAAATACCAACTTGCCAACCCGCACCATCACATCCTTTACTAGTTCACGAGGGCTAGCTTGGGAGCGATCGACGACTTCGACAATCACTCTAGTTTCCCTAAGGTCACCTATCTCCAGGTGTTCATAAAGACTATATGGGATCACATTTATGGATCCGCTTAAGTTTATCATGACATTTTCAACAAGCTTTCCTCCTGAGGAGATAGGAATAGAGAACATTACGGGGTTGTCGTATTTCTTAGGCAAATGTTTATGGTTAAAATGGAGACTCCCCCTATTTTTAAATGTCCTGCCTTTTTAGTTGGTCTACTTCTCTTTTTTGTGCATGTAACTTTAAGAAACTCAGTAAATGATGGCCCATTTTCAGATTATTACCTCAACTTTTTCAAAGGCCCTTCGAATGCTTGCATCATTGGTCATCATCTTTGGTCTTCCCCTCAAAGCATTTGGAAATGGAGGTGGGATAGTCACTTGTGCCTCGGACAATGGAAACTCCTTGGAAGGCACTTCTTTGACCACAATTTCATCCACTATGAAATTTGCATTGTTCGCCTCCTATACCCTATCGTCTTCTTGCATCACCTTCTTCTCAGACTCATGAACTTCCTTTCCACTTCTCAACTTGAGTGCACTCATGTTTCTTGGATTGATATCCGGTTAGGAAAGGATTTTTCTGGACTCTTTGGCCTTAAATCGGCTCACTGAGGTGGTGAATTGCCCAACTTGGACTTCGAGGTTCTTGATACTCAAAAAGGCCCTATTGCCGAGGTTTTCAATTTCTCTCTAGTCTCCAATGTACTCCTCTTTGGCTCTCTCAAATTCCTCCACCTCTGGGCTGCAGTCCTGGAGATGTTGGCCAATCTCATGAATTCTTCAGTCACAAACGCGGGGTTGCAAAAAATGGGATTCACCAGCTCATGGTTGCACCCTTAGCCAGTTTCTTCCTTTTCTCACCTCGTGAGGACTTCTCTTTCTCCGACACATTCTTTTTTAGAGGCATCCTAACACAATGAAGGGAAAAGTGGTGATGTGATCATAAACAAGGCATGGCTCACAATATAAGTCAATTCCTCCTAAATAGCCTAACCATTCAAAACATGTTAATCTAAGCATAAAGGCTGCTTAAACAAGAACATTCTCATCAAACGAAACTCATGTATATCCATACCAACCCTCAATAAGATCATGCATTCATGATTCATCCCCTCTTAAATCACCCAACACATGAAGAACATATCATCCAAGCATAATAGTACATCAAACCACCCAAACTTTCTTCAACACAAGATCATGCAAACAACCCAAACACATATATCAACAACATACACTCATTCAAGAATCATGCTTTTCATAACACCACCACAATGTTAATAAAGAAAATAAGCAAAGATTTCAATAGATTACACGGAATTCGAAGCTAATATTTTCAATATCCACACAAGAAGAAGCAAAGTTTCTATTTTTTTTTAGAGAAAGCTTCAAATTTTCAAGTTCACCAAGAGTGAGTGTGAGTGGGTGTTTCTTGGAAAGCTTTAATGTGTCAAATGCCTCATTTAGGTGAAGAAATGTACAAAGGATCTAGAAAATTCAGCATAGGTTATAATGGAGAGAGGTACAATTAGGATAAGAATGGGATTTTGAAAATAACAAATTAGGGGACAATAGTACAAATCAATTAATTCACAAGGTATATTGGAAGTACTATTTACATAAAAAATCCTAAGGAATTAGGGAATTTGAAAATTTATGAACCAAAAATGCATTTTTAAGTTTGAAATTCAGAGATTTTGAAAAGTTACATTTTAGAACAATTTGGTAGCTCAAATGGGGGAAGGTACGGATACCCTCGAGCCAGAGGTACCTGGCGCGGAACTCCCCCCCCTAAAATCGCACCAATGAACCCTGGTACAGACCGTGTAGCTTGGCGCAGTCCGAGCCAGATCATGGCGCAAGGCCCCTCATGCCAAGGTGGCTTGGCACGGAGCATGCCAGCTCTTGCCACAAGGCTGCCACAAATTTTGACCTATTTCCTTGGGTTTTCCCTCTTTTGTTTTGAAAAAACTATATCACTCATCAAACCCGATTCCATCTAAGCACAATTACGAGACTCAAACTCAAATTTTCAAATCAAACAAGATTTTCATCACAAAAATCCTCATCATACACAAGAACATGCAAAATCTATCTAATCACTACTCAAAACATGAAATCAAAGTAAAAAGAAGCACCGTATATTTATTATCATCCTCACCACTTATTTCTTTATCATGCAATTTTAGTGAGAACCACCTACCTGTGGGTCTCCAGAATCGCCATCGGCAACTCTACCCATGATGACATTGTTGTAGAGAGGTCTCCACAACGTGTCTCTCTTACCTTCAGACCCTTTGTCCGCCATAAGAAATAAAACACCATGCTTTGCTAAGATTAAGTCCATGAACATCACTTTGAGGTTAGGAGGACGTTGATGGGGTTTTAAGCCCTCGACATTTTGCCTTTCCCCCTGCAAGTTAGTTAACATGGAAAAGTAGTCTAGCACAAATATATTGTCACTCAAATTATGTAATTCATCAAACTCATCAATAATATCATCAACACGGAATTCATCCAAGTATTCATGCTCATTTTTAATACAAGAAGATTCGTGTAAATCATGTTTATCACATAGGGTCACGCCTTTGCACATAAAAGAAGAATCGGTCGAATTATGCTTAGACTTATAAATGTCAAATTCCACTTTATCCACATCATCTTGTAGACTTAAGGTTCCCAATGGACATCAATTTTAGTCCTAGATGTTTTAATAAAAGGTCTCCCTAAAAGTATTGGGGGTACACTTCCATCGTGCGACACGTCTAGGACATAAAAGTCCGCTGAAAAAACCCTCTTGCCAACCTGCACCATTACATCCTTTACTAGCCTATGAAGGCTAGCTTGGGAGTGATCAGAGAGTTGGATAATCACTCTAGTTTCCCTAAGGTCACCTATCTATAGGAGTTTATAAAGTCTGAATGGGATCATATTTATGGATGCGCCTACGCCTATCATAGCATTTTCAACAAGCCTTCCACCTAAGGAGATAGGAATAGAGAACTTTCCATGGTCCTTGCATTTCTTAGGCAAATTTTTGTTGTTTAAAATAGCAACTTCCCCAATTTTAAATGTCCTAGCTTCTTGGTCTTTCTACTTCTCTTTTTTGTGCATGCAACTTTAAGAAATTTAGCATGCGATGGCACATTTTCAATTAGCTCTAAGATAGGGGTTGTTACCTCAAATTTTTTGAAGATCCTTTGAATGCTAGTATCATTGGTCATTGCCTTTGACCTTCCCCTAAAAGAATTTGTAAATGGCTGTGAGATGGTCACTTGTTCCTCGGGTGGTAGAAGCTCCTTGGATAGTGCTTCCTTGACCACAATCTCATCTTCTTCGAAGTTTGCCTTATTTGCCTCAAACACCCTATCGTCTTCTTGCAACCCCTTCTTCTCAGACTTACGAACCTCCTTCCTACTTCTCAAGTTGAGTGCACTCACGTTCCTTGGATTGATCTCCGGTTGGTAAGGGAGTTTGCCGAACTCCTTGTCCTCAAGTTGGCTCACTGAGGTGGCGAGTTACCCGACTTAGACTTCGAGGTTCTTGATACTTGAGAAAGCCCTATTGCCAAGGTCTTGAATCTCGCACTTTGTCCTCTCCGCAAAGATTCATATTTCTTTCCTAATTGACCAATGGCTTCTAGGATCACTTCTCAGTCTGATGTATAGATCGAGGCATGGTTGTTGGAAGGGCATTCACCTCTCGGGTATGGTTGAGGTGTGGCTTGTCCACCCCGACATCCTTGAGGTTGATTTTTTCCCTCCACCGAAAATTTTGATGGTCTTGGTACCTTGGGTTGAATGTGTTTGCATAAGGATTAGGCCTTTCGATGCCTTGGTTCCCCCTGAAACCCTTACGGTTGACCCCTAACAAACTGTGGTCTCTCTCAGTTATCGTACTCTACAACCTTCACCTCTTGAAAATCTTCTAAAAATTTGGGACACACATTGGTGTTTTGGTCAAGGTTGCACAACCCGCACACTTAACTTGATGAATCTTCCATTATAGAAGTTCCTTCCTCATAGAAGCAAGAGCTTAGACTTGCTCCTCCAACTTAGGAGATTGCGAAGGTACATCCAAGACCTTAACCCTTGACCATTTGTCAAAATGTCACATACCATTGGCCATTTCTTCAAAGAGAGTCATTGCATCCTTAGGGGTTTTATTGGAAATTGATCCATTACATGTGGCATTTACCATCCGCATGTCTTCATCACACAACCCTTCAAAAATGTAGTAAACTAGGCCTGCCTCCTTGAAAGGATGGTATGGAAAACTTTCAAGCAACCTCTTGAAGCGCTCCCAATAGTCGTAGAGTAACTCAGTAGCTCCCTGGGTGATATTAGATAGATACTACTTCCGTTTGGCGGATTTGGATGCCGAAAAGTACTTCTCCAAAAATCTCCTCTTCATAATCATCCAAGAGCCTATACAACCGGGAGGTAAGTAGTACAACCAATCCTAGGTCCATCTTGAAGAGAGAACGGAAATGCCCAAAGATTATAGTTATCTTCATAAACACCTGGAGGCTTCATGTTTGTACACACCAAGTAAAACTATGATAAGTGCTTGTTGGGATCTTTGCTTGCCATTCCATGGAAGGTGGGAAGATAATGGATCATTCCGCTCTTCAGCTCGCAGCTCACATTTGATGGTAATGGGGGAATGTGATGCATAATGGCTGACTCTCCAAATTAGAGGCCGTAATCTCCCTCAATGTTCTGTTATCCTCCGCCATTTTTTGCGGCTCTTCTACAAACACAACTGGTCTAGGTTGAACCTCTAGTTTAGCTCTCTGCTTCCTTTGTTTTTGACTACCTGTGTGATCAGTCGGGTAAAGAAAACATATCTGAAGGCAACACTAGCAAACAGATCAAAAGGCAACAAGATAACTAACAGCCAAATTCAACCAATAGAAATAACCAACACAAACAAAGAAAAACAAAAGCAATACTAACTACTCTACTAACATGTTATGCTAATTGCCAATTAGACTGATTAACATCCCCAGCAACAGTGCCAAAATTTGACCCACCTCCAGTCAAGGTTGTTAATTGTAGCTAATTAACCCAAACGAAGGCACCAAGGTCAAAGGGGTTCAATTTTAAATTTGCAGTTATGCATCCAACTCACTACTATGCTACCGATAGGGTAGTTAGTGGTAAGTCCTGTGTAAGTCCACAAAGATGCTAAAACCTAAAAGTAAATCCCACACACCCACGTCCAAGTTGTCAATATGTACATGTTGCTAGGAATAAATAGTATGGTAAACAGGGGGGTTTTGGTTTTTCAACTAGCAACTAAGAACATGAAAATAAAAGGCACGTAAACTATATTAGCTAGACACTTGGGGAATGCATACGTAACATGGTTGATTTATTGGTTCAATCCTCCATTCATTAACATGTGAGATTTAGACAGCCTAATCTAGTGCTCATAACACATGGTGTGGTCGATGGTCAGCACTACCTCGTACCTGTCATGTCGGGTGTGTTTGCAATCATCTATCGGCACCGCCTCCGTAATTGGGGGAGCACAACAAGGTCCGACAGTTGTTGTAGGTCTGTTTCTTCCCTGTAAGATTGCGTTCCGGGCACTCCACCACGGATGCTCTACTCCCTAGGCCTATAGATGAGGCAAAGGGAGGTAGGCATCTTATCTATGATACTAGGACATCTTACAACCCTAGCTTGCTACTTTTCTCCATCTCTACTTGTAACCCTTCGAACTACTTTAAATAGTCAGCTAATACTGGTGTGCTGGAAATGTAACAAGAAAACTCAGAAAATACCTCCGTGCACTCACCCACGTGGACCCAGACCCTAGTACCCATAACACATCTGAGGTTTCTCTTCCCCGGGGGGTATCAATATTTACACCAACATGAATATAGACTAGAGTGTGTGCTAATGAAGTGTACTATTCATGCAATTCTAACATTCAAGAACTAGTCACAATAATATCACAAGCACAATAATTAGGATGAACTAAGAATCTCACAAAAGCATAAATCAACGCATGAATACAATTATCCTTAAGCTATGGAAACTACTCCCTAAACATGGAATTCAAATATAGATTTGAATTCCAAATCATAGGATCAAAGCAAAATAAAAAAAGGAAAGAAATAAAGAAGAGAGAATGTTTCTCTCTCTAGGATGCTCTCACAATTACAAATAAACTAACTAAAAATGATCTAACTCTAGTAGACTAAGGCTATATTTATAGTAGTGTGGGATTGGGCCTAAAAATATGCCCAAAATAGGCCAAAAATGTGTAAAACCCTAGTTCAGCCACCACTAGCATGGACCGTTGTGGATGATGCGGTCTATGCCGCCTCCTTGGTTTGTACCAACACGAGCGCCAGATCTAGCGTGGCCCATTTTATTTTCACAGGTGCGGGTCGTGGGATCTAGCGAAGGTCATATCGTCACCTTGGCGCAGGCCACGGGATTTTGCATAGGCCACATTGTCCCCTTGACGTGGGCTGTGGCATCCTCCGCATATCGTGTCCGATGCGGTCTGTGGTGTCTGGTGCATCCTGCCATCGGGATGGTCATTTTCCAATTTCTATTCCGTGAGATGTGTCGTTTAGCATAGGTCGTTATCAGAATCCTTTTTATGCTCAGTATTTTTTTACGGGCCACGCAATTCATCACATCCTGTCGGCTGGTCTTGACATTTTGCACTTGAAACGGTGCACGCCGTTGAAAGCATGATGTTCTACACCCATACTTAGTTGTTTTTGAGTGAAAATGGGTACTTAAGCACACGGCCCGTCCGTTGGGGCAGTCCGCACTGAGCCTTGGCATGGCTCATGCCAGAGACCTTTGGCATGAGCTGTGTTATCTAGGGCGGGCCGTTGTTTCCTTGCTTGGTGCCACCCATGAACGGTCTGTGCCGACCCGTTTGTGTTTCGGCTGGCTGAACTTTTTTCCTTCGCTACAGATGAACCGTTAGTCCATTTTGAGAGTTCTTGTAGTCAATTTTATGGTTTTCAAGGATATGAATCTAATGGAACCAATCTTTAAGGCTAATTCTTCTTGGATCATTCCCATAAGTAGACGTAACTCTCGGACCACGATTCTCCGTTACTTCCTTGGCTGTTTTGACCTCCAATGTCGCCTATCTTTGGCTCTATCCTTCTACTACCACGATTTGATGTTCGTGGTCTTCATCTACTACCATTATAATGTGAATGGCTTTTGCCTCTTCTACCATCCTTGCGAACGGTCTTCGATATCTTCTACCATATTTGTGAACAACCTTCACATAGAATGTAACAAAAAGTACCCATGAGCGACCTACTAAGGATGATCTCAAAGGAAGATCTAGGTGCACATGGATACAAGGTGTCCATTAGTACCAATTAAGTCTACAAAATGTGGGATTTAGATAAGAAAACCAAACTTGGCCGTCTAAACCCCTTGTCACGTAAACTCAACTAATACTAGCAATCCAACATATAAAACAAGCTAATTATTATGCTAAATGCAATAGTCAGCGCACACATAATGAAGCATATCAGTAAGCTTTGACCACATGACTAAAGGTGTGATCAAAGTTAAAATTTGGTAGCTACATGAATCACTGAGCGGCAAGTCAGACCTTGTAACGCTCAATAGTACCGTTAAGGCATATTTGAGCCGAAAGACCCACTTGGAGCCAACAACATTCACATCAGATGGCCAAGATACTAAATCCCAAGTATGTTGCTACCGAAGAGCAGTCATCTTGTCATTTATCGCAGTTACCCACTGAGGATCATGAAGTGCATACCAATAATCCCGAGGCTCAGAGCGGGCAAGTACTGCAGCAATATGACTAGTAACGACATAATCATCAAGGAGACGAGGACGGCGTAAACCAGTTCGAGGCTAAGTAGTCGTCGGATGGGTCCGAGAAGGTGGCAGATTAGGAGAATCGTCAGAAGAGGCATTATAAGAGAACCCAGAGTGTACCAAAGGAGAAACAAGGGCAGAGTCAGGGGCACCATAAGTAGGGGTCATCGGAGCTGGAGAGTCAGCCGAGCACAGGGAACATGGTGCCAAGGGAGATGGCGAGGGCAACTCAAGCGTTGTATCAGGAAGAACCAGATCAATAAAAGAGAAAACATCCAGGGAAGAAATGTTGTGGAGCTTGAAATCCACTAGTGTAGGAAAGGCCTATTAAAGGCGGTTATATTTGTAATTTAAAGGCACTTTAGAACTACTTTTATTGGCTCTGCCTTTAAAATAAGGTGTTTCAAATAACTGCCTTTAATAGGACCAAAAGCATATTCCGAACTCGAAAACTGTTTCTTACCTTCCAAAAAAATTGCTGCCAGAAACCAATCAGTTTTCAGCAGCGAAACCCGGATCAATCTCAACACCAATAATAATGCAGAATACAAACAGAACAATATCAATACAAACATTATTACCTTCACAATAAGGATGCAAAGCAGCCAACAATAAAAATGTCATCTTCGGCAAGGTTTACAGGTGAATGGCGGAGGCGAGACTCCAGGCGAACGGTGAAGGTGAGACTCCATGCGATGGCAACAACGAGAGAAGCCTAAGGGATGAACTTGGCAACGAAGAACTTCTCCTTCTCTGGCGACGAAGAGATCAATGGTGGAGTTCTATCCGGTGCGGTGGTGGAGGCGCTGGAGCGACCGGAGAGAGAGAAGAGATGGAGCGGGCAGGGGGGAGAAAAGAGAGGGAATCGTGGCTGGATGGGAGAGAGTAGCTAGAGTGGAGAGAGCAGCCAAAGGGGAGAGTGAAGATGGAAAAAGAAGAGGGCTAGAAGAATCGTGAAGGAGAAGAGGGAATAGAAAGAGCTTTGGCTGAAAACCCTAAGGATGGAAAGTAAATAAGGGGAAATGTAAAGTGGGCTTGTGCCAAGCCCATTAAAGGTGGTTCTAGATGTAGAACCGCCTTTAAAATGAAATGTGACTTGGGAAAGCATTTCCAAACTCGAAAATGATATTTTTGAACTCGGAAATGCTTCCTAGCCTCAATTAAAGGCGGTTCTAAGGCGGAACCGCCTTTAATTGATTGCCATTAAAGGAAGAACCGCATTTAATTAAATTCAAACCGCTTTAAAAATGATTTCCAAACTCGGAAATGCTTCCTAGCCTCAATTAAAGGCAGGTGGTTCCTTCATAACCGCCTTCTAACGATGCCTTTAATAAAGCTTCCTCTAGTAGTGTCCCAGTGGCATAGGGGTAGCATGTTTCATCAAATTGTGCATGCCGAGTAATATATACTTGACTAGAAGTAGAGTCAAGGCGGCAAAACCCCTTGTATTGAGAGTTATAACCGACAAACACACATGGAATGCTCTGAGGCAACAATTGGTGCTCAGCATAAGGACGAACAAAATGATATAATCTACAACCAAAAGGATGGAAGTTAGAGTATATAGGCGCTCAGTCAAACAGAACACTGTAGAGGGGAAGCTCCACCAAGAACTGGGGTAAGAAGACGATTGATGACATAAACAGCCGTTGCAAAAGTGTCATCCCAAAAAGAAAGAGGCAGATGCAAAAGAAAAGGCATAGTAAGCCCATTTTGGCCACATGAAGGTGCTTGAGCTCAGCGCCCCCATTTTGCTCGGGTGTTTAAAGACAGGAAACCTGATGATGTAACCCCGTGGTTTCAAAATGTGTCCTAAGACGAGCATTCAGAAATTTAGTGCCACCATCACCCTGAAACACTTTAACTCAAGAGGAAAATTGATTTTCCACAAATGCCTCAAATTTCATAGAAACATTTAAAAAAAATCAGTTTTACACTGAAGAGGGTAAAGGCAAGTAAATCTAAAAAAAATCATCCATAAATAGAGCATAGTAAGCAAAACCATGTCCAGACAAAATAGGAGACTGGCCCCACAACATTTGAGCGAACAGTAAATCCAAAGGCTTACGAACAGCTCGATCAAAGCTCATCTCAAATTCAAATTTGACCAAGCTCGAATAGTAATTTGACTCTAACTCAAGCTCAACTAATAATGTCTATTAACCTTGTTGAGTTTATTGAGCCAATATAATATATATTGAACACTCCCCCCATCCCAGAGAAAATGGCTCAATTACTTTTTCACGGTCTTCAATGGCCATGCTTGACCAACAATATCTCTAGCTACATACAAAAAAATTGCATAAAATTTTTATATTTAAATAATAGATGTTAATACAAATTTTAAAATATCTCACACAATATTTTTTTTATTTTTTTTTTTGATGAAAAGTTTTCTTATATAAATCAAAACAACCCAAGAAATACTGCCCATTACACACCCTTACAGCCCAATTACATTAATTTTACAGCCCAAAAAAGATTTACACCCTAACCCTCTTTTCTTTCATCTCAAACCGAGATCACCATTGCATCCTCCATTATGTTATACAGCTTCTTCTTGTAGTTTCTTGCCACTCATTCCACCTACGCTCTAATCTGATGAACCAGAACTTCAGCCATTTTTTCCTGCTTTTAGAGCATCTGCAATTTCTTTCCATCCATATCTAGTATAGAGCAGCTACTCTCGGCAATATTTTTCTGTTTCATCTCTTTTTAGCCTGTTGATACCAACCTTTCTTCATCAATCTAAGACTTCCAAAGTTTTTCACCTACAACTCCTTGAGAACTTGGACTGTACATTTGCATTCATGGAACAAGTGTTGTAATGATTCCTTTTCTTCTTCACAAAGACTGCATATCTCAGCATCAGCTACCAAAACTCCAAACTCAATCAATCTGTCTGCAGTAGCCAGCTTTCTGTTCTAAAGCAGCCAAAGGAAAAACCTATGTTTAGGTTGTACTTCCTTTTGCCAAATGATAACACCAGCATCAATCACTTCCTTACCTCCTTTCAACTGATTGTAGGCTTTGGCTGTGATAATTTTACTATTTTTTCCTGCACATTTTTCCAGCCTAGAAACTGATAGATATCAACAAAGTTTTCTTGGAGCTACTTTGTGAATCCAGTATCTTGCAATCCACCAACTTTCCCTCTTTCATGTAATAAACCTTTAACCACTATATCCATAAGATGCCTTTCTTCAAGTCAATATCCCACAACAGTTCACATATTGCTGCCTGATTCCATACAGCTGGATCTCTAACTCCCATTCCTCCAAACTTCCTTCCATACTGAGTGCTAACCAGGATGCTACTGTGTAGCCTCTTTGATTTTAATCTCTTCCCCACAGATAGCTTGTGCAGATTTTCACAATTCTTCCACAGATGCTCTCAGGCAGCTTCATAATGTTTCCCCAGAAACTAGTGATACTTAAGAAAACAGAATTTATTAGTTGAAGCTTTCCTGCTTGAGATAGGTTTTTTGAACCACAGCTATTTATCATAACTAGGTCTCATAGTCACAGACTTATACCTTTGCAATAATTCATGAGCTAGAAGAAAATTGTGAGATATATGCCTACCTTTAATAAATGCACTTTGATTAGTGCTAATTATTTCAGGTAAAACATTTCTTATTCTAGCACATAAAATTTTTGTGATCAGTTTGTAAACTACTTAACAACATGCAATAGGTCTAAAGTTGGATGATACCTATGGAAACTATTTTTTTTTTTTTGGAATGTGATAGATAACTGCATTACTAAGACTAGCTAGTATCTCTTCCCCTTCCAAAAACTTCATCACAGCCTTAGTTACTCCCTCTCCTACCAGTTGCCAATTTTCCTTTCAAATATGGCTGGTATATCCATCTCTCCCTAAGCTCTTTGAGGAATGGATGTTTCTAAGGGCTTTCAAGAATTCTTTAGGTTTTACTAGTTTGATCAATCCCACCTGGTGTTGACCTCCAGAGTTTTCCCATACTTCACTCTCCCTGTCTATGCTCCCAGTTTCATTGCTTTTGCTCAAGTGAGTTTTAAAATGCAGAACTAACTGAACTTCAATTTCCTCGTGTGTTTAGTGTAAGCACCCCCACCTCAAGATTAACAATATTGTTTCTATACTACTATGTTTTAGTAGCATAATAGAACAGATTTGGTTTATCACTTTCATTTAGCCATTTCATCTTCAATTTTGGCTGCACAAACCTATATTCAGCTTCCTGAAAAAGCTCTGCCATTTGCCTTGTTTCCTTCTCTATTTTCTGTTTTTCTTGAGAAAATGGATCAGTGTTTAGGTTTTCTTGGGCAATCCTCCATTTCTATAAGCTTTCTTCCACTTTCATCCTTATATCTCCAAATTTATTTTTGTTCAAGTGCCTTCAGTACGATTGCCAAGCTCTACAAACTATTAACTTATTTGCTAGACCACACATGTTTCACTGTTTCTTTGTACAATGGGGATAGGAATGACATGTTAAAGTATTTGAAGGATTTTTTTACTTTTCTGCCCAAACTGTTAAACTTCATTAGTAAGGGAAAATGATCAGAAACCATTTCACTCTTAACTTCACAAATGACATTCTTCAATTTTTTCAGCCAAATATCATTTATCAAACCTTTGTCCATTCTGCTTTGTATTCTATCATCCCCCATTCTCCTTTATCCTATTACACCAAGTAAAATTGTTCCCTGTAGTTTTGATGCATACTAGTTCAAGCTTATTTATTATCTCCTGAAAATCTGAGCACTCTCTTTCCTCCACAGCCTTACAATGGGAGGGTTAAAATCCCCTACCAGCAACCAAGGTTTCTCTCTTTTCCCCAAACACTCCAGATACTGCCATAAGCTCAACCTTTTAACTCATGTATTGAAACCATATACCACAGTACATAGACATAACATATTGTTCCATTTCAATATGATTTCAACATCCATTCACTAATCACCTTTGTTCAGTAAATTAACTTCAAACAGATCTGATCTACACAACATTCATATCCTTCCTCCTGACACAACATCCCCCACTTGTTTCTAATTCCCGGCCTAAACCCTGCTTGCTTCACACATATTTTTTTCATTTTTTATCTTAGTTTCAAGCAAGAACAGTAATCTCACTTTGTTATTAAAACAAAAGTTCCTTACAGTTATGTGCTTACTAAGTTTATTTAGACCTCATATATTCCAGGTAGCCCAATTAATTTCCATCCGGGGGTTTCTCCTCTAACTGCAGTGTGCTCCTCTCTTTTCTTGAAACTTTCACTTTCCCAGTGTGAAAAAACTACCTCTTTTGTATTCCACTTCACTGATATTAATCCAGAGTTCATGTCCACTTTTTATTTTCCCTTTTCTGACCCCTGACCAGTTGTATTCTTAGCAGCAGATTTAGCATCACCAGATTTCATTTTTGCGGCAGGTATACTTTCCATTTTTCCCATTTTCAACCTCCTTTTCCTTCCTTCTACAATCCTCCCCAGTGTGTCCCAACTGCATACATTTTTTACACCTAATTGGCCTCCATTCAAACACAATTCAGTGTTGCACAATCACTTTATGCTCATTCAGAAAGAGTATATTTTCTGGAACAGTTTCTCCTACTTTCATTTCAATTTTGACTCTGGCATATGACAATCGTTATCCAGTGTTTCTTTATCTAAACATATAGGTCTACCTAAAGGGCTAAAATTTTTACTGATTAGCCTAGGTTGCCACTATGATGTAGACAAACTAGAAAGCTAAACCCAAACTGATTCTACTAGGTTCATCAAACTTCAAATCAGCAGACCATGGTTTCATAATAAGAGGTTTCCCATCAAAAAAATATGTTCCCATCTTCAATGATTTCGTCATCAAAATTAACAGAGCATAATTTCACTATAAAAGTACCTTTCTCCAATTGCCAGATTTCACTGATGTTTCTTCCCCAAATTCTGTAGAAGAAACCTTCGGCTACTTTGAATGGCGGATTATTACCCATATTTTTGCATACCATGGTAGATTACCAGTGTTTAGAGCATTCTTCCACCTCCTCCATTGAGATTTCTGCCATTTTCCACCCCTTGGTCGGCTTTTTGGACGGAGTCAACAGGCCTAGGTTTTCCAAATCCCCTGACGCTCTCTGTGCTGATTCCAAAACTCCTGGAGTTACACTTTCCTCAACCAGAACACTTTTCAATCCTTTCAGATCTCAATTTTGGTCTGACTTTTTCTCTCCTTTAATTGTTGGCTCATTTCCCCTCAATCGAGCTATAGTTTTCTTCGCCAACTTCTTTCCTCCGGATTTGCCCATGGTGGCGATGCAAAAAGCTCACCCAATCTAGAAGACAAGAAAGATCGATGAAGAACACATAGCATTAGTGTAATCGAACCTAGTTAGAGAGAGAGTGTGTGTGTTTAACTCGGTATTTTCACTATTAACTCGATATTTTTATTTTATATAGATTAATTTATATTTAGGGTTAAAGTTTTTAAAATTTGACATGGAAAATATAAATGAGTCATTTTTTCTGGGATAGGGGAGTATATTTTTATTAAATATAATATATTACGATGTATAATATATTATAATTACACTAAATAATATCTTCATCAAAAGACGGGAATTAATCGGATATTAATTGGGTACCCATAATTAACCAATTTTAAATGAGTAAATGAGAAGATTGGGAGACCAATCCGAATTATCCTCATAACCCAATACTATAAAATCTATTTAATCACAATCCCAAATTAAAATATAAGGGAACTTTCCCATCCAATTTGTTTATTTTATAAGGTCCCAATAGTTATTGGGATTGATTGCCCCCTCTAATGACTACGAGAATCGGCTTTCATGCTAATCGTTATTAGTGAACCACATTGATAAATAGTCAAACCCATTCAAATTGAATCTAAACCTAAGCAATTTCATCAATCAACAAATATAATTAGTTGTCACTCCTAATTACAACCTAATGTCAATCGACAATAATCACATCGACTAGCGAAAAAGTCTTCCATGTTTGACTGAAAACCTAGCAAACAATCAATTCACAATCATCGACTAGTTGATCATCCTAGTACAAATCATGAATTAATCACACAACAAAGCATAAAACACACTTGATAATCAAAGCACAAAATAGGATAAACTAAATCTCACAAATTCATACTAGAAATGATTACCAATTTCTCCCAATAGTATATTTAGCCTAGAAAACTAAAAATCATGACAAAGGGATGAAATCTCATGGTAGATTAGCAAAATGAAGAAGAGTTAATGAAAACTAGGGTTTTCAAGGGTAGAGAGTCGACCTTTCTGAGAGAGGATAAGATAAGAAGTATGTACAGTCCAAGTGATCAAGACTTGGCCAAGCAAAAGTCAAAACGTAGTAGTCGGGGATGGTCTGCACGCAAAACACACAGGCCGTTCGCCCGTGGGTATGGCCGGTTGAGGCTGGCTAAGCAACTTCAACCGCAGCCGGGTGCCAAAACGTGCAGGCCATACATTTAGCATTTGAGGGGTGAAATCCCCCTTTCCATGTATCGCGCGGGTATGCGGCTAAGGGCATGAGCTGCGTGCCTGGTCATCTTCACCCGGTCGGTCTTCGCGTCGATCGGCTAGCCTTTTTTCTTCAATCCAGATCTTTTCTTCTACCAAATCGTATTGGCCTTCACTTCTAAGCTCTTTCTTAATTGTAAATATTCATTCTTTATTCTTTTCACCATGCGCATGATCATGAAGGTCATTCTATAAACACCTTAAACTAGATACTTAAGCTATAACTCCTAAATCAGCATCCTAACCTTCTTGCCAACAAATTATCCATTGTCTTTACAGAAAAACCTAATCTATTACAAATATGATTTTCAAATGTTCTAAAAAGATGAAGCGAGCACATCACTCATGATGACACAAATCCATTAGAATTAAAATACATTACAAAATGAAGGATTTAAATATGAAACCCAAAAATGGTAATCTAACCCCCTTTTTATGTAAACTTACCTAAATTTAGCAATCTTCCAAAAACAAAAATAACAAAAGAGATGTTAAATGCTTTGGAAAATACATGCATTTGACGTATCATCCAATCCCCCACACTTAAACCTTTACTCGTCCTCAAGTAGAGAAGAACAAGCAAAGACTTAAGCGTAACTAGGATGAGAAGGTTTTCTCAAAACACCCAACATTTATTCCTAGACTACCCTAACCCCCATGATATAAGAATATCTCACACTCTCATATCCCAAATCCTAAGGTAATCTAAGCAACCAACAAACCATAAAAAGAATAAGGTATACATATAATGTCAAGCTAACTTACGCTACCCAATAAGCTACCAAATATACAAACCAAGAGAACCATAAAAATTTTCAATTTCTCCCATTTTCTCTCATTTTGCGTAGGAGCCCTCTCCGATTTTCATTCTAGCTTCACACATTTTTCTTTTTCAATGCTCACCCTCACATTTCTTTCACACCATTTGGCCTCTCATTTTTGCATAGGTTGCCCTCTCGGGTTTTCAACCTATCCAGGCCCCCCAATTTTGCCTAAGTTTTCCTCTCGGGTTTTCAACTTAGCAGAGTGTTTTTGTTTTTTTAAAGTTTTTGTTTTTTTAAAGAAACTAAACCAAAAATTACAACTATAAAAATGAGCAAAAATGAGCATCCAAATCCCCTACACCACACTTAGATTGTGCAATGTCTCCCATGCATATAAATAATCAAAAGCAAAAGTAGGGAAGATGAATATGAAATTCTCACAATTAGGACCTTGAAGGTCCCGCTCCACTGTCTCGCCTTGCACATCTCCTTGCTCTTTCTTTCTCATGTCTTCTCCACTTCTCCACTAACTCGGGTGATGGGGCATTGCCAGAGGACAATGAGATCATTTCAAGGATTGCATCCATGTTGTCATCTATGCCCTCATAAGTGTCCTTGACAAAGTAATGGAGGCTCTCCATCCATTGGTCCATGCCAACTACTCTATGTTCCAAGCTTCCAAACCTTTTATTCATATACTCTTGAACGGTTTGGAAATATTCATGGAGTTGAGCAAATGAGCCTGGTGGTGGAGCTCGTGATGGTGCGGCAATTCCACCTCCTTGCACTTGGGATGGGAGTGATCCACTAAATTTAGTGTCCTTAGGGGGTTGGTAATCTGAAGACCTCTCCGGGAGACCAACTGGTGGTTTGAAAAAAGCACCATGTAGGATTCTCCTTCACGATGAAGCCAAATGAACTTTGTGGGGTCTTCAGTGGTTTTCAACAGTTTTGCCTTTATCATATACTTGATGGTGTAGAAGCTGTCATCAGGATAATGACCAATTGGCACCAATCTCAGTGGAGGGGAAATATGCAAAGGCTTTTCCAAGAGCGTGATCATTCCCCAAACAAAAATGCGCCCTGAATCCTTGTTCAACAAATCGATGCATCCATTGATCCATACATCAACCCAATTGGGGATACCATCTTCGTGTAGCGTGAATGCCCAAAGGCATTTCAAATCAATTGCGGAACAATTGTTAAACTCCCCTTGACAAAAATGTGTAGGATTGAGAAGACGATGGAGATACCGGATTTCCAGATGGATAATCAAAGAAGCTTTGGATAGATGATGTCTTCTTTCTCCTATGAGAAGTTATCTCAATTTTTGGTCGGTGTATCCTTCTCCTTCCTCAAATACCTGTTCTACCTCCATGTCCGGAGTGTAGTTCCACATAAAAGCCAACATTACATTATCATACGAAGCTTTCCTTTTTCTATCATTTAGGTGAAACACGATCCCCGAGCTACCATGCTCACAAATGGTCTTCCTCACCATGGAGAGGAACTCAAGTGTCCATGATCTATAAGATGGTGCACTGACATCCGCTAATTTCTCTAGGCCACCTTTATCCAACATAATATTGATCGGGTCTAACAAACTCAACTTAATCTATACATCCTAATCCAAAAACTGAGTGGCTATGATGGCTCTATTTTTGTCCAACCTCTCCCTTCTTTCAGAAAAATCCCCTTTTATCTTTGTTAACCCATAATAAGGAAGAGATTGATCGTAAACTACGGAAGATGCTTGGTGATACAATGTAAAATTATCATTTATTTATAGTTTTCTTAGTTTAGTATTTTTAGTAGGATAACACTATACTCTTTTTTCCATTGGATTTTTTTAATGAGGTAGTATGCTCATTTGTAATTTATTTTATTTTAGAATAAAGCCCATTAACTCAGCCATGTTGGCTTAGAAGAGATTTGTATATTTTAATTAGGGCTTAGAATATTTAGTTCTGATTTAATTAGAATTAGATTTGGTAAGATTAGATAAGACAATATTCATTCAAGATTTATCTTTAAGAATATAGTCATTTATTTTTAGGTAGTCTAGTTAAGTATAGTTTTAGCTTCTTAAATCTACCATAATCCTTTTCAGTTTCTTGTTTGTATTTTTGAAGACCATACCTATGTACTATAAATAGGGGTGGTTTTCAACATTATTTTAACCTAACCACTTTTATCAATCAAAATACAACATTTTGAGTTCATACTCTTTGCTTGCGAGCAATTCTACTGTCGCTTAACCCCGAGGGCTAGTTAAGTATCAATAAACCTTGTAATCTAATCCTGAGGGTTAGTTAGAGAGCGATTAAAAATTGAGTGTATCCCGAGGGCTAGACCTTGAATTTCATGCAGCATTGAAGGGTTTGCGAGTTCCCTTGTTTTGTCAAAGATCTTATTTTCGCAATCCAGATTCTTTGCAATGGGATTAATATCACTCGATTAGAGGAACTAGCTTCTTTCGTTCTTCTCTTCTTAGGGGCCATAAGAAGAATTGACTCAACTTCCCAACCCCCAATAACAATAAAGCACAAAGTCCAACCTCAAATAGCATGACAACAATAGTCCACAAAAATTGCACCAATGCGACCACCAAAAAATTCAACAAAGAATTCCTAACACTATCATCACAATAATCCACAAAATGCACCATCACAATGTCCACAACAATCCACAATATTACTACCATGATCTCCACAACAATCACAAACACTACCACCACAACAATCCACAATATTTCCACCACAAAAATCCACAAGCACAAACACTACCACCACAACAAGTATTTCCACAACCTCAATCAAGAACTCATAACCATCTTCATGCATAACTATCTCAACGATACCATTAAACTCTTCAAAACACACAAAAAGACAAATTTTCAAGAATTACCCATACTTGTCTTTGGCATTTCCGGGTTGATTTGGGTGCTCCAAGTTGGTGTAGAAGCTTCCAATAATCCTCAAGTGTCAAGAAATATCACCATTTGCTCAAAACTCTTCCGGATTGAAGAACCCCATTTTTTGGGTGTTCTTGAAGAGAAATCTTCAATTTTCTTGGTTTGGAGAATGAATTGGGTTTGTTTGTGGTGTGGGAAGTGTTTAGGAATGGTAGGGCAAGGATTTATATGTTAGAGATGGAGGATTTAAGGAGTGGAGGTGGAATGGGGAAGAATATTTGGAGTAGGAGAAGAAGAGGGAGTTCTTTGGTCGAAGGTAATGGTAAATAAAAAGAAACCGTGAGAGTCTATGGGAGTGGGAACATTGTCCCACTCCCTTGATACAATGAAACCTTCTAAACTACCCCTGATCTAGATGGTACAATCAAGTGGCCCAGAAGGAACCGGAAAAGACTACGGGAATGAGAACCTTGTCCCACTCCGTGAATACATGATACCTACTAAGCTACCCCTGGACTAGATGATACCGCCAGGTGGCCCAAAAATTATACGGCACCCCTAGTCTACATAAAATAAGTAGGAGACTAAAATGCTCGCCCCGCGATGTTGGCCGGGGCCTGTAGAAAACCTCCAAGAAAAATATAGGGGTATGAGAGCAGACTCATTAGCCCCTCACTTCATGAAACCTCCATACAATCGGGAGTGGTAACCAGTTGTCGAACCGTGGTTTGTTCCCCATGGGTGTGATTCCAACCATCGCTAAAGTGCGGAGACGGCCTTCGAAACCGAGAGTGGTCTCAGCTTTCCAGTGAATGAAGCAATGTGTCGCCTCCTGGGAGAGCTAGTACACTGCTTCTACCATGTACACCCCTAAGATAAAGATAAAGAGGGTGTTATTGGCCTTCGATAACGGTCTCTGTATTGGTGCCGAGGTTCTTTCTTTGGGGTTGAGAGCTAGTTGACCGTGGTCAGTGGTGCTCTCAGGTGCTCCCCATGAAAAGACCTCCTAATGGTGAGAGACCGGGCATGACTTCTACTGCGCACGCCCCGCGTAACGGTTTTGTAACCGTTCTTTCCATTTTGGGAAAATGGACAGCCTGATGTCATTTAGTACTTTTCAGCACAACGCAGGCAAATAGCGCAAACTCGAGCATCCTGACCCTGGTAGGTAGCGCAACCAAACAAATAGCTTCCATACAACCGGACATGTGGATCGGTTCTCGAACCGTGGTTTGTTCCCCACGGGTGTGAGCCTAACCGTCGCTAAGTTGCAGCGACGGCCTTCCAGACCGAGAGTGAACTCGACATTCCTGGCCAAATGGCCATGTAAGTAACATTGGGAATCCTTATGGTCAGGTGAAGAGAGGAAAAAAATTTTTTCTTTAACATTTTTTTAAGGGTATACCCCTTCGAGAGCGAAACCCCTTTGAGGGTAGGGGCCCTTCGAGGGTATTACCCCTTCGAGGGCAGAGCCCCTTCGAGGGCAGAGTCCCTTGGAGGGTATTACCCCTTCGAGGGCAGGGCCCCTTCGAGGGCAGAGCCCCCTCGAGGGTGTAACCCCTTCGAGGGAATAGCCCCCTCGAGGGTATAACCCCTTCGAGGGCATAGCCCCCTCGAGGGTATAACCCCTTTGAGGGTATAACTCCTTCGAGGTTTGAACTTAAAATGTCCTCGAACCACCATACCCGTCGATCATCCATATGTCTAATGTCCCATTCGCGCACTTGAAAAACACCACCATCACTCGAATGCCCCCTCGGGTACACGAATGCCTCCAGCACTCAAAAGCCACCTCGAGCACTCGAGGACCTCCAGCTCTCGAATGAACCCTTGAGCACGCGAACACCTCCAGCACGCGAACACCTCCATCGCTCGAAATGCCCCCTGGAGCACTTGCATACCTCCAGCAGACGAAAGCCCCTCCTCAACACTCGAACACGTCCAGCAAACTAGCATCTCCAATTCTGGAATGCCCTCCAGGGGTCGAATGCCTGTTTGGACCACCATACCCCTCGAATGCCTCCAGGACTCGAAAGCCCCTTCGAGGGTATCACCCCTTCGAGGGCAAAGCCCCTTCGAGGGTGTAACCCCTTTGAGGGCAGAGCCCCTTCGAGGGCAGAGCCCCTTCGAGGCTATCACCCCTTCGAGGGCAGGGCCCCTTCGAGGGCAGGGCCCCTTCGAGGGCCCGTCGAGGATATAACCCCTTCGAGGGCAGAGCCCCTTCAAGGTCCTTTGAGGTCCGAACTCAAAGTGTCCTCGAACCACCATACCCATCGATCATTCATATGTCTAATGTCCCATTCGCGCACTCGAAAAAACCTCCATCACTCGAATGCTCCCTCGAGTACACAAAAATCCTCCAACACTCAAAAGCCACCTAAATCACTCAAGGACCTCCAGCTCTCGAATGAACCCTCGAGCACTTGAACACCTCCAGCACACGAACACCTCCATCACTCAAAATACCCTTCTGGTGCACTTACAGACTTCTAGCACATGAAAGCTCGTTCCCAGCGCTCGAACACGTCCAGCACACTAGCATCTCCATGTCTCGAATGCCCTTCAGGGGTCGAATGCCTGTTCGGACCACCATACCCCTCGAATGCCTCTAGGACTCGAAAGCCTCCAGTATTCGGATGCATCCTCGAGCCCTCGAAAGCCTCCATAACCCTTGAACCACCACTCCTCCCCCTTTTTTGGTACTTACCCTAGTCCTGCAAAAAGATTTGATGGGATGGCGCCTTCATGCCACTTCTGCAAAAAGATGAAGTGGCGTAGACTGGTTCTACCATATACACCTAAATTGGCTGTGGTGTTGTTGGCCTTCCAAAAACAAACTCCGGGAAAATAGGAGGTCCAAAACCGTAGGGAATATTTACCGCCCTTTTACTTACCTGTTCAGAATATTTACCGCCCGAATGGGCTTCCGAAGTCCACCAGTGAGTTTACCTGCAAAATAGAATTTTGAGAAAATTTTCGACCAAGGTTGGCCGCAATTGTGCCATTTGTTAGAACAGCAACTCATGAGGAAATAATCTATTGAGGATGAGGTAGCAATATTTTTGAATAAGCTTGAATTCCCTTGTTGAATCCGATCGAAAACCTTTCTTGCGTACTTTGTTCCTTTCACTCCATATGTAGTATACAGTAGTTGCCAAAGCCAGCAGTCCCATCTTCCTTTTCAGCTTCGATCCTCGGACCTATCTTCGGATCCATTTTTCAGAGGCTGCAATGGATTCTATGGCTCTTCTCAAACCTATCCAGATTCGCACCCTATCTCATGCAGTAAGGGCAAAATCACACCGAAAGAACAAGTGATCGTGCGACTCTACCTCTGAACGGCATAGGGAGCAGATATGATCCGTGTGTGCATCTTCACCTTCATGGAACCTGTCTTTGGTTTGAAGTCGACCAAGAGAAGCAAGCCAGGTAATGAACGAGAACCGAGGGGGAATGGATCCACGCCAAAGGGAGTTGTAAAATCTGGCCCTTGGGAGGGTGGGTATATCATATAAGTGAGGGTAGGTATACATATGTATGTGATCATGGGCCGTCGCCGTGAATTTTCCTGATCCTGCCCAAACCACTAGCATGTCCTTGACCGAGTTGACTAAGCCACCTGATATGATGATCAATTTGTCTTGGAGTTCGCAGAGGTTCGTGAAGTAGAGTGAAAATTTTTTCGAGATTCTGCCACATGGAGCCCTTGGATGTGCAAATCAAATAGTGCTGGTGGTGAGGAATTGTGAGTGAGCCCATCGGATCCAGAGCGAATCCTTCTTTGAGTGTATATCCTATAACTGCTGTGCGATGACAACCATATTCCATATCTTGAAGTCCCGAATTCCCAGACCCCCATCACTTTTTGGAGTACATAGCCTCTTCTAGGATACCTTATTCTGTTTCTTTTCTCCCCACAGGAAATGTTTACATTTTTTTTCTAGTGATTCCATGACATTACCCTGTATGATGAAGTGTTGTATCCAGAAACCAATGATGTCTTGGACCAAGAATTTGATGAGTTCCAGTTTTCCTGCATATGATAGCGTGTGCCCTTTGAATTTTGCAATCTCGTTGTCGACGCTGTTGAGGAGCTTATGAAATTGAGAGACCTTCAATTTACTGGAGTCCAGTGGGATGCCCAAATATCTGACCGAGAAGGTAGCCCAAGGTATGCCTATGAAGCTTAAGTCATCTTTTATACCCACCCCAAAGAATTGCGACTTTGCAGCGTTGATGGCCAAGCCGGAGGTCTGTTGAAAATCATTGAGAATAGACATGAGGGTATGGACCGAGTCTTGATCCACCTTCGAGAAGAGCATCAAATCATCCACAAAAGCTAGATGAGTGATTTTCAGTTTTTTGCATCTAGGGTGAAACGAGAACCAAGTGGATTATGTCTTCCTTTTCAGCAGCCTGGAGAGGTATTCTATGCACATGACAAACAGTAGGGGGAGAGAGGACGAACACCCCTTTTGCCTTTGAAGAAGTTATATAATTTACCGTTGATCGCAATGGAGAAAGTCGCACTTGTTACGCATTCCATAATTCTGTCCACCAACAAGTACGGGAAGCCCAGGCCGGTAAGTACCTCTTGTATGAAGTCCCAAGACACCATGTCAAATGCTTTTGCGAGGTTGACCATAATCATACAGCGGGGGGATGATCTTGAATTGTCGTATCCTCTTACCATCTCTTGGGCTAACATTACATTATCTGATAGCTTTCGACCTTTGACAAATGCAGCCTAGTAGGGGTCAATAAGACCGAGGAGGAAAGGTTCGATTCTGTTGGCGATGATTTTGGAAATGACTTTATAAATGATGTTATAGCAGGAGATGGGTCTGAAGTCGCCCACCCTTAGATTATCTTCCTTCTTGGGTATGAGTGCAACGACTGTATGGTTAAGTCTTTTCAGTAGATTTCCATTTTTGAAGAATTCCAAGACTGATTACGTGACATCTTGACCTACGGTCTCCCAATGAGTCTTGAAGAAAGCTGCTGTGAAACCATCTGGGCCTGGTGCTTTGTCATCAGATATGGAGAAGAGGGCAGACTTTATTTCGTGTCTTTCTATATCTTGGCTCAATATTTATCTCTCCATATCGTTGAGTAAGGGACCTGAGCGGAGTGTATCTACCTCTATGGGAGTTCGTGGAACATCTGTACCGAACAATCCCCTGTAAAATTCAGCCAATAGTGTCCCCTTTCTTTCACTGCATGTGACTATTCTATTTTCATCGTCCAGGATTGTCGGAATCCTGCCCCCTTTTCTGTTGGCCACCAAACTGTGAAAATATCTTGTTCCATTATCCGCCATGGTGACAAAGTTAATTCTTCCCTTTTGGGAGAGGAACTTCGACTCCGCTATGTAGAGGAGCAGTGCATTTTGCTTTAAGACAGTCAGCTGATGTACCTGCATGGGTGATGCATTCGCCGATGTAAGATTCTTCAATGCTGCCGCATACTCCTTGTTTGCTCTTTTTGCCTTTTCTGAAATGTGATTGAAATTTTTTTCCCCATTTCCTTTAGGGGTTTCTTCAACCTTTGTAGCTTGCGACATAAAGCATATTGTTTGAATCCCTATACCTATGGTGACCAATGACCATGTACCATCCGTTTGGATCTTGGATGTACGTTCCACTAGTTTTTTAACCTAAAGGGCCTGTTTAGCTTGTCTATATCTTGCGCCAGTGATGTTACAAATGGTAGGTGATCAGAGAGTGCCGATCCAGGAAGAAAGGTGGTGCGGCATGAGTCACCGTCCCATTTGTGGTTGAGAAGGACATGGTCCAGTTTGCGCCTGATTGTGTAATCCGCATTGTGCCACGTAAAGTGTTCGCCCAGTGCTGGAAGAAAATTGTGAGATATATGCCTACCCACTGAGGATGGCATTAAATTCACCAAGTACCATCCATGGTGAGTCTTGGTTTGCACCGTATCTCTTTAATTCTTCCGAAAGGGGCGATTTGTATACTCTTCCTATACTATTCCCGTAGGTATAAGTGCATAGAAATTGCACGCTCAATGTCAGGCTGCGTGCTTTTAGGTGAATCAACTACGCCATTCTACCTGTTATCTCAACAAAAAACTTTTTGGGATCCCAAACTATGAGAATCCTAGAGTTGGGTGCCACGTCAAAATTGTGGGTGTATTTCCATCCTTTGAGACTCTTCATGAAGATGTTCAGCGTTCGTTCACTTGCCTTTGTTTCCAGAATACCCAGTAGACCGATATTGTTTTCAGAGATGATGTTCTTCACCCATCTCCTTTTTTCCGAAGCGCTAAGACCCCTGATGTTAAGGCACGCCGCATTCATTGGGAACCAAAGGTCCCTTTTGGCCTCGGACTGCCGCCTTTGCTACTATCAGTTGACGATGAGCTCTTCGCTACTTCAGCCACTTTTTGATAAGTCTTCTTCAACGGGTTGAGCAAAATGGAAGATGATCTGGTTCTAAAATTTCCTGTGGTCAGCTTCCCCCCCCCCCCCTCCGTGATTTGTGATTTTGGCTTTGGGGGTCTCCCTACTCTTGGGGGGTTACTCCGTCTTGCCTCCGGATGTAGCATGCTCTCCGGTATGATTCCCGCACCTTGCATTGGTCTTATTGCATCTCCATAAGCGGGGTGTCTATCCGGGCTGGTTTCCCCACTGTACTCCTTGTTGTTATGAGCCTGAGAAATTGGCTGTATTGTAGCATCTCCCTCTTTGTTCTGATCCATCTCCACTTCTTTCCCCGTCTCCTCATCTTTCTCCTTTTCCAAGTTGAGGTCTTGTCCTGTGCTACTTGAACCCATATTATCTGTATTTTTACCCGTAGCTTTGTCTTCATGGGTATGCGATGACACCTCATTGGGAATGTTGATTTCTTCTTCCTCCACCTATGCTGAAAGAGCGCATTTCTCACAGCCGGCACCCATTTTTATCTTTGCCCTGCGCTCCTGAGTGGTCCTATCCCTGGCCTAGAAGAATTCATCACAAACCTCAAAAAGATGGGTATTTTTTCCGCAGTTGGGGCACCATGGTTTGCAGTAGTCGTAAAGGATCTGTTGCGAATGGGTGGCTCCATCAGCTCCTAGGTGGATGCTATTTTTTTCCAGGGCCTTTTTGTGCCAGCATGACTTGGGCAAGTGATTCATGGGTATCCAAATCATTTTTTTTCCATGAGTCGCATGTCAAACTTTCCAGACTCCGGCAGAGGGACGATAAATAGCTTTTTACCATGGAGGTAATGATCTGGACCCTGCAGCACTTTGTCCCTATCCTCAGCTGTCTTGAAACCGAATTTGAGATAGCCATTTGTCACTGTTTGCACCCAGCACTGAACATCCCATTTTTCCATGAGCAAGTTCCTTACCGCATGTGTATCGGGGAAAAACCCTAGGAATACACCAAGAAAGCCATAAAATAGCCTAATTTTTTCCTTGATAATTTCATCCTCGGAGAGAACGAAATCCACATCCTGAGCTGCAGAAATATCCACTTTGTCCATGATGATTTCGACATCGTTCCATGCCCTTTTCCTTTCAAGCAGTGGATCATACCAATCTCTCTGCTTGAAAGCCGTGGTTGATTTTGTGGCCTGGCCCTGTGGAAAAGTGGGTTCAGTGGAGGAGGCAGCTTTTGGGTCCATATTTAACCGTGAAGTTAATAAGATATGACAAGAGAGGGTTAGGCAAGCAAACCGACTAACTTATCGGATGCACAGGAGAAGACTAACGTATCTTCCCTCGCAAAACTCCACACGGAATAGATAATACACATAATTCTAGTACCTATCCCAGCAACATGGGATAAGTAGTAGAGTAGCAGAATATTGGACACAATCCACACAATCTACACACAGGAAGTATGAGTCAGCACTTAGACAGTTAATCCACACAGATAATAGAGTATGCACAGAGTTGGTACATAATCGACAGAATCCACGCAGAATACAAATCCTCCCAGAGAATACAAGTACACACAGAGTTTGAGCTTCACATAATGATCAGGGAACAAAGTTCAAGAACAAAAAGTTTCAGTAGAACCTGTTTGTGGTTGAATTAAATTCCCGCCGTTCAGAGTCGAACTCACTACTGGTGGAGGCGGAGCCTTCAAACAATGTCGGCCATTCCGAGTACCATGAGTCCAAATCCACTGCCACCCAGATCGTTGTAGATGCTTAGAAGAACTAAGTCGCCGACCAGTAACCGAGATTGTCAAGCTTTTCGAAAACCCTCGTTCTGTGGGCGAAAACCATCAGAAATCCACAACCCGCAAATTATTATGGTCGGAATCCCATGGGGATTCTGGATAATCAGGTACATGCCGAAGATTAGCTGATTAATCGGACAAAATTGCTCCCGATGTTCTTGGGAGAAGGCAACGCCTTTTTCGTCCAAACCGCCAGAGAAGATCAGTCACTAGTTCAGCTTAGTCGGAGGGAGTTCTTTGGTGTTAATAAGGAGTGAGAGAACAAAAAATCTGCACTAAAGGAGGAGAAAATAGGAGGAAAAGGTCGGGAAGGTGAAAAACAAAAAAAAGGGTGGGGGCAGTTGGGCGTAGGGGTGGGCGTCAAATCGGTTTAATCATTTTTTTATTTATTCGGTTCGGGTTAATTGGATTGACCTCTAAAAAACATAAAACCGAAACCGAACCAAATT
Organism: Rubia yunnanensis; assembly: GCA_037428765.1. Taxonomy (NCBI): domain Eukaryota; kingdom Viridiplantae; phylum Streptophyta; class Magnoliopsida; order Gentianales; family Rubiaceae; genus Rubia; species Rubia yunnanensis. Next base: position 111,516,602 of record CM075061.1, on the reverse strand, counting down.
ACTGAGAAATCCTAATTAATAGAACCAAATTCAAAATTTGGATTTTGGTTTGGTTTAGTGTCAAACCGAGAAATCCGAATTGTACCTATGGTCCAAAATATTAATCCAACCCAAATAAATAAAATTCAGCTTGAATGCTTTAAAAGAAAGCCAAGAAAATCAATCATTTCAATTCATATACAAAATCATTATAATGTTAACATCATAAAAAAACCTAAATTCTAAAATCTATACTCTAGCCAAGCTTTACAAATATGGACAATATATGCTAGGTGGTGGAGCGTGGTGGAGCATTGAGGTGGTGAAGCGTTGAAAAGGTGGGGGAGCATTGAGAACGGTGGTGACGCAAAAGAGATCTAGTGTTGGTGGTGATGTTGGTGGCATAGATGGTTAGCTTGATGGTGAGGTGATTGGAGCCATGGTGAGGAGGTGGTGGTTAGGAGGTGGGTGGCGTACGGTAGGTTGGGTTTGTGTGGTGATAGTGGCGTATGGTTGGTAGAGGCTGCATTTGTAAGGAAAAGAAATGTGAGGGTCCCGGGTAACGTAAAGCTATTATAGAATTTGGGTTACATTTTATTTGGGCTAAGATAATGGGCCAAGATTAGGTGCAGTGCATTACATGGGATGCCCTTTCATTTACACTTATTCCATTCTTAAATTTTATTTATTTAAAGTTTTAGAATTAGAATTAATATATATATATATATATATAATTATTTATTAAATTGCAATTTGGTTTTTATTCAGATTTCGGATTGAGTGTCAATACCCAAAACCAAACCAAAAACCATATTCAAAATTTGGTTTACTCAATTCGGTTATCCAAAACCGTATTTCATATTCGGTTTGGGTTATTAAAATTTGAATTATTTGGTTTTTGGTTCGATTTTTAGTTTTCAATTTTTTTGCCCATCCCTAGCCCGGCGCACGGCCACATGGTGCACTGGCTGAATGGGGCGTGCATCCTTCAGCTCCGTGTGTTCGGCCCACATGCCAAGTTTCACGGGCATTCAGCCCTTAGTCACAAAATGCATGGCCCGCCCGGTTATGAGCCCGACCGCATGCTGGAGTTACCGAACATGCTGTTCTTTGCCTGAAACTCTGATTTCCTTTATTTTTTAACTCGTTCCATCTCATTTCCCTGAAAAATTCAAAACAAACACCCAAGCATAATATTGCCCCAAAACAATGAAGATAAACACTTATATAAAAACAAAGCCAAGTTTAGTTAACGTCGTTGGCACGACTTATTAACCAAGCATAAATGAAGCTACATCAACGGATTTGCACAAGTGGCATCCGGATGATCAAAAACAAGTTTATTTAACGTTGTCTGTACAACGTATTCACTTTTCTAAGCCTCTACTCACTAACTGAGTCATTAAGAAGGGTTTTCTCGACTAGTTCCGGTTGAAAAATCTCAGAATAGGGCTTCAAGCGGTGATCATTTACCTTGAAAACTTTATAACTCTCCTCACTCATAATCTCTACCACTCCATGTGGGAAAATTTCACCCCCACAAAAGGTCCAATCCACTTGGACCGCAATTTACCCGGAAACAACCGAAGGAGAGATTAGAATAGAAGGACTTTTTGACCTATGTCAAAGTCATTTCTAGTGATAAAACTATCATGCTAGACCTTAGTTCTCTCATTTTAAATTGTGGTGTTCTCATAGGAGTCATTCTGAATCTCCTTAAGCTCTTGAAATTGAAGCTTTCGATGCACTCCAGTTTCATCCAAATTTATATTCAATCTTTTTGCTCCCCAATATGCTTTGTGTTCAAGCTCAACCGGTAAGTGGCACGGCTTCCCAAAAACCACCTGATATGGAGATATTCCAATCGGTGTCTTATAGGCCGTTCTATACGCCCACAAGGCATCATCTAGTTGAATGCTCCAATCCTTCCGATTCCTGTTTACCATTTTCTCAAGGATGGATTTGATCTCTCGATTGGAGACCTCGTCTTGGCCATTTGATCGTGGGTGATAGGCCGTGAAGGTTTTATTGGTCACTCCGTATTTCTTCATCAAAGGCTCAATTGTGCGATTACAAAAGGGGGTTCCTTGGTCACTAATCACAGCCTGGGGAATCCCAAACCGGGAAAAGATATTTGCTTTCAAGAACTCTGCCACTTTTTTTTGAATCGTTGGTCCTAGCGGCCTTTGCCTGGACCCACTTGGACTCATAATTGATGGCAAGCAAAATATAAGTGCAACCAAAAGATTTTGGGAAAGGTCACATGAAGTCAATCTCCCACACATAAAAAATCTCCTAATACAAGATGCTTATTTGTGGCATTTCATTTCTTTGGTAAATATTTCCCGTTCTTTTACATTTGTCACAAGATTAATAAAATCTATAGAAATGCTTCATCATGCGAAGCCAATAAAGAATTATTTCTTACACCTTCAAAGCGGTTCTCTTGGCGCCAAAGTGCCCACCACATGTAAGAGAGTGGCACATATTAAGAATTGAATTTACTTCACTCTCTGGGACACATCTGGATCATTTGATCCTGACAGTGCTTCCATAAATATGGATCATCCCACATATAGTGTTTAGCCTCACTTCTCAACCTATCTATTTGAGCTTTGGAGAAATTTGGGGGGAAATTGGTGGGAGATAAGGAAATTGACTAGATCGGTATACCAAGGGTGAGCCTCTCTAATTACAAACAAGTATTCATCGGGAAATTCTTCCTGAATGGTCTCCCTCTTAGGCTTCTCTATAGCGTTCTCCGAATCATTAGATGATGTCAATCGACTTATATGGTCGGCCACCACATTCTCACTTCCCTTTTTATCCCTCACCTCTAATTCAAACTCGCTCAATAGAAGTATCCATCTGAACAACCTAGGCTTGGTTTCCTTCTTGGTCATTAAGTGGCAAAACAATGAACTTTGTACCAAGTAGGTACGAACTAAATTTCTTAAGAGCAAATACCACCGCCAATAACTCTATCTCTATGGTGGAGTAGTGGCGTTGTGCATCATTAAGAGTTATCGAGGTGTGGTATAGCATGAAGGATCCTCCCTACCCTTTGACCTAAAACTGCACCAATGGCATGGTCACTAGCATCACACCTAATCTCAAAAGGGAGGTCCCAATTAGAGTGTTAGATAATGGGGTCGGAAAAGAGCATTGACTTCAAAGTGTCAAAGGCTCTTTGGCATTCTATGTTAACCACAAAGTCCACCTCTTTTTTACAACAAAGGGGAGGCAATCTTAGAAAAGTACTCAATGAAACGCTGATAAAAATCCTTTGAAACCTAGAAATGATCTTACTTCTCTAACACTCGAGGGGTATGGTAGGGATTGGATTGTGTCAACCTTAGCTTTGTCTACCTCAAGACCTTGGGAAAAGACCACATGACCTAATACAATGCCCTTTTTCCACCATGAAGTGGCATTTTTTGAAGCTTAATACGAGATTGCTTTCAATACATCTCTTCAGCACTAACGATAGATGGTTTAAACAACTATCAAAAGAATCTCCATGAATGGTTAAATCATCCATAAATACCTCTAAAAAGTGCTCAATAAACTCCAAAAATATAATGATCATGCACCTTTGGAATGTGACGGGAGCATTGCATAAACCAAAAGGCATGCGCCTATAGGCAAAAGTGCCAAAAGAACATGGGGAGGTGGTCTTCTCTTGGTCTTTTGTGGCTATGGAAATTTGGAAGTACCCATCTAGGAAACAATAGAAATCTCACCCGGTGAGCTTCTCAAGCACTTGATCAATAAATGGAATAGGGAAGTGGTCTTTCGTAGTTATCGCATTCAACCTACGGTAGTCTATACACACTCTCCACCCATTTTGCACAAGAGTGGGAACCAAATGTCCCTCTTTGTTCTCTATCACGACCACACCACTTTTCTTGGGCACTACTTGGGTGGAGCTCACCCACTTGTTATCGGAGATGGGGTAAATCATTCTGGCTTGGGTCAATTTAAGGATCTCACTCTTCACCACCTCATCATCAGAGGATTAAGCCGACGTTGGGGTTACCTCACTGGTTTGGCCCTACCATCTAACAAGATATGATGCATGCAAGTACAGGGGCTAATCCCCTTGATATCAGTAATGGTCCACCCAATTTCCTCCTCATGGCTTCTTAGAACCTCCATCAACCTCCCTTCTTGTTCCTTGGGGAGTTTACTCGACATAATCATGGGTAAAATATCTTCTTAACCAAGGAATACAAATTTCATATTCTTGGGTAGTGGTTTCAATTCCACTACCGGTGCCTTCTCAAGATACGTGGGGATTCCCACAGCTCGAGGTGCATTGAGAACTGCACAAAGGTGGTTGAGAGGTAGCTTATCGAAAAAATTAAATTTTTCTATAGTCTCAAGTTAATTTATCCTCAAAAAATAATCATGCAATTCATCAACATCAAGACTATTTTCTAAAGTGACTTTTAAACTATCCATGTCATCAATCACAAACACATCTTGTACATAATTATCAACAATATCAACAATATCAGTAGCATGGCAAGAATGACCCCTCACTAGGAAATTTCATGGCACTATAGAAGTTAAAATTCAAAATTTCCCCATTAAATTCCATGGTTAAGCATCCACTATGCACATCGATTTTGGTTCTATATGTGTTCAAAAATGGCCTCCCTAACGAGATAGGGGTGGAACGTTTATCATTCTCCATATCTAGAATAATCGGCCGGGAAAATCAATTTATCATCCTTAACCAACACATCAATTCCCCTACGGTAGGCATTAGAGCAGTCGACCAATTGGATCCCTACCCCGGTTTCATGCAATTTCACAAGATCTAAGGACTCATATAAGGATTATGGAATCACATTGATTGAAGCTCCTAGATCTAACATGTCATTTTAGAAATTCTACCACCTATGATACAAGGAATGGTAAACATGCAGTGGTCATCGCATTTAGGGGGGATTTTATTTTGTAAAGCGACCGACACTTGACCACCAATTTTATCTTCTCCCCATTTTCCAAGGTTTTATTTCTCCCAAGGGTACATAATTCCTTAAGAAATTTAGCAAACCTAGGAACTTGATAAATGACATCATAAAGAGGAATATTTACCTTGCACTTTTGGAAGACTTCAAAAAGCGCTTTGTTCTCATCCTTGTAATTCTTATCCTGCAAAGCTGCCGATAAGGGTGGTGGTGGAAGGATCTTCTCGATTTCACGCTTCTCCGGTGGTTGAGTGACCACCTCTTCGACCTCCTTGTCCTTCATCACTAGCTTCTCTTCTATCTCCTTCCCGATCTTTGTAATTTTCTCAAGGTCCTTGGTCTTCTTTTTATTCCTCAAGTTATATCACTAGCATTAGGAGGTCGAGGGTTTAACTCCGGTTATAATGGAAGTTTTTCAGGATCCCTAGCTTCCAATTGGGCCATGGAGGATGCTATTTGACTAACTTGGATTTCTAAACTCTTGAATCTCATAGAAGAGCGGTTCTCCACATTTGTGATTCTAGATGTGGTTTAGTCTTCCAAGTTAGCGACCATATTTGTTATAGCATGCATGAGGTTCTCATACTCTGACCTTGGATTTCCTTCTCGAGGGTTAGATGACCCACCATCCCTTGGGTAGAGTTGTTGTGGCGCTCGATTGGGATTGGGGTTTTCCTCCTTGATGATTCAGTTAATACACACCTTTGCCACCTTGATGACCACCTTGGGTATTTGATTGCCCAACTTGATTATCTCTCCACCTAAAGTTTGGATTATCTCTCCACCAAGGATTGTAGGTCTTGGAGTAGGGATCATACTTCTTGTCATTATCTTGTCCCCTTTGAAAACCTTGACCACCTTTCTAGCCTCCATTTCCTTGGAAACCTTGGTATTGTCCTCCTTAATACCTCATTGCCTTGGCTTCCTCAAAATTTTCATCTTGAATTTGGGGACTTGCATCGGTGAGATGTTCCAACGAACACACCCCCACAAGTCTTGACACTATGCACCATCCCCTCCATTAGCTCCTTCATTATGGAGGCTAAGGCTTGAACTTGCTCTTCAAATTTAGGGGTTTCTGGGTTTGGAGACTCTTGCACCTTTGCCCTTTCTCTTACACCAAATTGCCTCATACCATTAGCCATGTCTTCAAACAATATCATGGCATCTTTAGGGCTCTTGTTGGTAATCGACCCATTACAAGCGGCATTGACCATCCTCATGTCTTCAACTGACAATCCATGGAAGAAATAGTATACAAGATCTCTTTCCTTGTATGGATGGTAGGGGCAACTAGCTAGCTACCTCTTGAACATCTCCCAATATTCATATAAAGATTCACCCGAATATTGGGAGATACTGCCTAACTCCTCTTAAAACCCGCCGACTTGGATGTCAGAAATAATTTCTCCAAGAACTTCCACTTCATGTCTACCCATGATGTTATACTTCTAGGGGGAATGTAGTATAACCAATCTTTGGCCACATCCTTCAAATAGAATGGAACCGCTCTTAGATTGAAATTATCCTCCAAAACTTTGATTGGATTCATATTCATGCTCACAAGGTGGAATTCGGATAAGTTCTTGATCGCATCCTCCCCACTCATCCCATGGAAAGATGGTAGACAATGAATAAGGCCATACTTGAGCTCACAAGTGACATTTTCCAGAAGAGGAGGGAAAATGATGCAAAGCGATTGACTCTTTAGGTTAGGAGCCATGAACTCTCTCAAGGTTCTAGTATCATCTAACATAGTTGGTGTAACTACTTCAGGTAGTGCTTGAGTACCTTGGTTAGCAAAACTAGCTAGTCTTCTTGCTCTTCGGAGTGTGCCTAAAAGATCGGGATCATAGTGCAAGGGTTCTTGTCTATTGGTACGAGTATTGACCATAAAACAAAAACCAAAGCAATATAACCTTATCCAAATTAACAATCACAAAAGTAGATGTCAATGACACTTAAGAAAAAACACAAAAATATACAAAGAACTACACTAACACTTTAATAAAATACGCCTGTTCCCTGGAAGTGGGGCCAAAATTTGGGAGGCCGTCATTGTGCCTCTAAAAGATAGTATTTATAGGCTCAAATTATAGCTAACTACTAAATAGTATATAGTGGTAAGATGGGGTCATCCATGAGAAAAATAGGGTTTTATCAAGTGTTAAACGTAGTTAAAAAGCACACAAAGATGTCACTCTAAGTGTGTGGTAACAAAGTAGGGGGTTTTGAGTTTAGAAAAACACTACGACTACTTAGAGCAATTACATTAACAAACGATTCTAGAAAATGATGAAAATACAATCACACTAGCACAAAAGATGTAATTAAGATGATAACGACTCTTAGTTTCAATTGGTTTACATTTCTAGTCATCCTTTGATCATCGAATAATTATCCAATTTATGCATTGACCACATATTGTGGAGAACTTGTCAACACCTTTCGAGTGAAGACATTTCTAACCTCTCCTCAGTTATAGTTAGAGTAGGCGATCGGCACCACACAATAACCCTTACCCTCAAGTCACTCTAGACGATCGACATCATAGACTTCCTCGAGAGTAGCAATAAACACGGAGATCCAGTATAACTATCACAGTGTCCTACAAGTGAGAAACATATATATAGCACAAGTATATTTACTAATAATGACTACGAGGATTGGTCTTCATGCTAATTGTTATTAGTGAGCCACATTGATAATTAGTCAACCCCATTCAATTTCATCCTAAACCTAAGCAATTTCATCAATCAACAACTATACTTAGTTGTCACTCCTAATTACAACCTAACGTCAATCAACAATAATAACATCAAATAAATGACAAAGTCTTCCGAGTTTGATCAAAAACCTAGCAAGCAATCAATTCACAATCATTGACTAGTTGATCATCCTAGTCTAAATCACGAATTAATCACACAACAAAGCATAAAACATACTTGATAATCAAAGCAAAAAATAGGATAAACCAAATCTCATAAATTCATACTAGAAATGCTTACCAATGTCTCCCAATAGTATATTTAGCCTAGATAAATAAAACCCAAAACAGGGGGAAGAAATCCCATGGTAGTTAAGCAATGAATAAAGAAGAGGTAATGAAAACTAGGGTTTCTAAGAGTAGGGATTTGGGATTTTTGAGAGAGGATAAGATAGGAAGTATTTTTAGTCCAAGTGATCAAGATTTGGCCCAGAAAAAAAGTCAAAAAGTAGCAGATAGGCGCGGGCTGTGCACTGAATGCAAGGGTTGCACGCCCGTGGAAACTCCTGGTTGAGGCTGGCTTAGAATCTTTGCACGCGGCCAAGCGCCAAATCGTGCATGCCGCTTGTTTAGCATATGAGGGGTGAAATTCCCCTTTGCCATGGAGCGCGTGGGCGCACGGCTAAAGGTATGGGTTGCGCACCCGGTCATGTTCACTCGACCGGTTGACCGGCCGGTCTTCGCGTCAGGTGAATGGCCTTCTTTCTTCAATCTAGTTCTTTTCTTCTACCAAATCATATGTGTCTTCACTTCCAAGATTTTTCTTCTTTGTAAATCTTCATTCTGGAATCTTTTCACTGTGAGCATGGTTATGAAGGGGATTCTATAAACACCTTTAACTAGAGACTTAAGCTATAAGTCCTAATCATTATCCTAACCTTCTTACCGACAAAGCATCCATTGTCTTTACATAAAAACCTAATATATTACAAATATGAGTTTCAAGTGTGCTAAAAAGATGAAGCGAGCACGTCACTCATAATGACACAAATCCATTAGACTAAAAATAGGTTACAAAACGAAGGATTTAAATATGAAAAACTGAAAATGGTAATCTAAACTCCTTGTGATGTAAACCTACCTAATCTAGCGCCTTTCTTTAAAGTCTGTTTGAAGGGATGAATTTTAGTTCCCTCAGCGAGTACTTTCCTTACTGAATTGCTCACCGGAACTACTTTTCCTATCTTCCAATAAAAAAGATAACAAAAGAGATGTTAAATTCTTTGGAAACTACATACATTTAATGTCTTATCAATCTTCATTTGATTTATGGCATCAACGTCTTGGGCTTCCATCCTCTACAATGTTGTCTTCTGTTCCTACTCTTGATTTTAGCACAAATAATACTTTGGTTCCTTGTTTGTGTGTCATAGAGTAAAACAGACTAGACATAGTTTCCCTTTGAGTTCTTCAAATTCTAGTTCTTTGTTTAAATTGATACATTGTGATGTTTGGGGGCCTCATAGTTCACCTTCTTATAGTGGTGCATTTATTTTTTAACTATTATTGATGATTATTCCCGAGCTGTTTAGGTTTATTTATTAGTGGCTAAGTCAGATGTAACATCTAGATTTATATAATTTTGTGCTTTGAACAAGAATCAGTTCAGTTGCACTATTCGCCGTGTCCATGCTGATTATGGTACAAAGTTTCTTCCTTTGCAATCCTACTTTGCTAAATCTGGCATTCTGTTTGAGAATTTTATGGTTGACACCCCACAACAGAATGATTGTGTAGAGCGCAAGCATCTTTATTTGTTATATGTTGCTCGTACTTTGCATTTTTTGGCTAGTCTGCCAATTAATTTTTGGGAAGAATGTGTTCTTACTACTGCATTTTTTATTAACCGGACACCGGCAAAACAACTCAATGGATGCACACCATTTGAGCTACTCCATAGATTCACTCCAAATTACAAGCTTTTACGTGTCTTTGACTGCTTGTGCTTTGCCTCTTACATTCCTAGATTCCAGGACAAGTTTGCTCCAAGGAGTTAACGATGCATATTTCTTGGTTATCCAGCTGGCAAGAAAAGCTATAGCCTTTATGATTTGGAATCATTCACATTATTCAACAGTCGTGATGGTGATTTTTATGAAGACAAGATTCTGTTTGATGTGCCATCTATCCCTGCTCAGCCTGCACAATTGCAAACTGACACTTGGTTCGATAACATCTCAACGCCGGATTCGTCTTATATCCCTTTGTCGGATCAGACTTGAGACACTGGCATGTCACCACCGGTCAACAACCTCGCCAGCTCTTTCTTAGCCGTGACTTCTTCCTTGCTGCCACCGGCGTCCGCTGGCCTTGCTCCCCTAGCTGGGGCATCCTCTTAGCCACTGTCGTCGACCGTGGATCGCCTTCTGCATGCTACAACCGTAACTCCTTTTCTACCATCATCAATCCTAGCATCCAATTTGGCGTTGTATACCGTAGCATCACCATCACCGGATGCCACTCTATTGTCGCCTGCCTCGGCCAATCGGCTGCCTTCTTGCTAGAGTGCTCACGATCGTCGACCTCCTAATTATCTAAATGACAACATCTGCTCTATTACTTCTGCTAACCCCCCCTCCCCTACTGCTCAACTCACTCTATCACCATCACTATCCTTATGTGCTCTCTATCATTTAACTTATTATGTAAATTGCAATAAATTTTATTGTTTGTTATCTAGATTTTTTTGGTGCAGTAACTTCTAGTGAAGATCCTACCACTTATTCCAAGGTGTCAAAGCATGCTCATTGGCGTGAAGCTATGGCTGATGAGATCAATGCTCTTATGCGTAATAAGACTTGGACTGTGGGTTATCTTCCTTCGGATAAGACTGTAATTGGCTGTAAATGGGTTTATCGTACCAAGTTCAAATATGATGGTACAACTAAACATCACAAAGTTTATCTGGTGATTCATGGGTAATTGTTAGATTGAGGGAACCGACGATACTGAGACATTTGCTCCTGTTGCGAAGATGAGTTCAGTTCTACTAATTCTGTCTATTGCAGTCATTTTTGGTTTAGAGCTTCATCAGATGGACATCTGTAAGGCTTTTCTACATGGTGATCTTCACAAAAAGGTTTTCATGTGCCCTCCTTATGGCTATCTTGTGCCCTCCGGCCTTGCCTGTCGACTTCAAAAATCTCTTTACAGTTTGCGACAAGCTCCTCGCAACTGGTTTACCAAATTGGCAAATGCTATACGCACATTTGGATTTGTTCAGAGTAAGGATGATTACTCTATTTCCTTTTACTCTCGTGGTTTAGTTTCATTGCATGTGCTTGTCTATATGGATGACTTGGTAATCGTTGGTAGTTCTTCGTCGCTAATCTCTCAATTCAAGAAATACTTGAGCTGTTGTTTTCACCTAAAGGATCTTGGTGCACTTAAGTATCTCTTGGGTATAGAGATTTCTAAAAGACCGGATAGGATGTTTCTTTCACAAAGAAAATATGTCCTTGACATTTTATCTGATACTAGTTTATTGGCTGCTAAACCGATTGATTTTCTGATGGAGCCACAACATGATCTAGCGTGCGTACAGGGGCCACTCTACAATAAACCTGAGCAGTATCGGCACCGTGTTGGTCATCTCATTTACCTTAAAATTACACGTACCGAGCTTAGTTATTTGGTTCATACGCTTGCTCAGTTTATGCAGTCTCCTTGTGTTCCTTACTGGCAAGCTGCCATTCGGATTCTACACTACTTGAAGAGCTCTCTTCACGTAGTTCTTTGTAGTTGACTACTTTCTATGACTCTGACTGGGATGCTTGCCCCATTACACAACGTTCTCTTTCTGCGTATTTTGTGATGGTTGGTGATTCTCCAGTTTCATGGAAGGCTAAGAAGCAACCTACTACGATTTCTCGTTCTTCGGCAGAAGCAGAATATCGTTCTATGACAGTCACTTGTTGTGAGTTATTATGGCTTAAGTCTTTGCTTCGGGACTTAAGTGTTGTGCATTCTGCCCCTATGCGCCTATTTTGCGACAGTCAGTTTGCTCTTCATATTGCGGCTAATCCTATCTTTCATGAACGTACAAAGCACATTGAGGTTGATTGTCATTTTGTTTGTGATCTTGTGCAATCAGGTACAATTGTTACTCACCATACCCGCACTTCTGATCAGCCTGCAGATTTATTCACGAAAGCTCTAGGGCGTACTCAATTTGAGTTACTACTTGGCAAGTTAGGCATTCTTGATATCCATGCTCTAACTTGAAGAGTAGTATTAATGAATAACAATACTCAGTGAATATTACTTCTCTATTCACTAGTATATTTTTCCTTTTATGATTTTGTATATGTCTCTTGTACCTCTATATATTGTAACCCACATTATGGATACGATCACAACATTATTCCCTTACTTTCTACAACGGATCATTTTCAAAAACAAGATACAAGAAGAGATTATAATCATTTATGTATGTTCTGATACACAATTTATATTTATATTTTATACTATCCAACAAATATATTAAAGATTATGAGTTTGAATTAAAATTACTGAACATATATGCAAAGCTCAAAATACAATTTATATTTTACTCTATATATCTAATCCAACCAACAAAAAAGAGACACATAACTAATCCTACCAAAATCATCGATTATGAATGTAAAACCCAAGTGTATAATTTGTATTTGTGTTTGTCTCCTCCAACACTGTCTCATGGTGAGACCAAGAACTAGAGGGAAAATAGGGAAATGGTAAACTAAATTTGAGGGAAAATTACAAATAATTTCAGGCTCAGGATCATTAGTGAAAGGCGCAAAAAAATAGAGGGACTAAAGAGAAAATAGGTGAAACTAACCACACAAATCATGCCCAGCCTGAAGGCGCAGAACCAAAGCCCTTGCCAAAACACGCCTTTACCTTATCTGTTTAACCAAAATCGATCAAAAACCAAAATATTTCAGCAGCAACAAATCTTCACCCATTGTTCATCATCAAAATTCAACCGCAACGAATTTGAAGAAAAACATCGATCGACATCAACAAAGCATCAATCAAGTAATCTACAACTACAATCAGGTACTGATTTAACATCAATCATCCCAAATCTATAAATCAACTCAATTTCAAAATTTGCATATTCAAAACTTAAATCGTGATTGAAGAAGGTAACTACGAGATCGACACTCAATAAGAACTCATACAGACGACACAACAACAAAGTCAAACGCAATAAATTGAATAAAATATCAATGATAAACAGTCAGTAATTGATTCTGAGCCACAAAACTCAGCTCTTTTGTTACTGTTATTGTTATTTTTAATTTATTTAGCTATAAACCACAAAACTCAGCTCTTAAATGGTTCCATAAATTTGCACCTAGCATGTACCCATTTATAAAGTGTAGTTTTCCGTGCTGCTCGGTTCTATGTTTATGGAGGACGCAACCAAAGATATTTTGGAGAATGCACCTGGTGTTGTGGTTATCTATGACCGCGCAAAGAATCATTTCCCTACTCCTTTTGAAGCTTTCAATTTGCTGATTTAATAACGACTAGAGCAGCAATTTGTGTGTGAAAAGCCTGGTTTGTATGGTTGATATTTTATACATATTGCTGATTTGTCTTTGATTCGAGCAAAATCATGTCAATTTGTTGAAAGTTTCAGTTAAAACAACTAAGCTTTCACATGGAATTCATGTTATGAGCAGTTATTTTGATGTTTTAAACCGTGTAGTTGAGCCTCTTGCACATTATGAAAATAACTTTAAGTAGTTGAAGATCTTATTTATAGCAGATGATGTTTATGAAATTTGGCATGATGCTTTAACTGTATAGCACGATGGTAAAAAAATTTGGCTGAGCCTAATCAGGTTTACAAGTTGCAGCAAACATGATGTGATGTTACTCATGACCTATTTGATGTTACAAGTATATGATATAATGTTTTAACTATACAACATTATGCTGGAACTTCATTAAGCATGTTCAGCATTACATATTGCAACATCATTATGTGATATTGCAATCAGAATCTTTGACAACACTATACATTAGGCAAATAATATGTTTTCAAATTACAGTTCAAGCAATACAACAAATGATGTTGCTCTTATAATGTTGGATGTTATAAATTTATGGCATGACGTTTCAATAACATAACTAACTAAATTACTGAATAATAGCAAGCTCAAATTTCATTGTATTTTTTTTATGAGTGGGTCTATAGACAGGCGGCCTGTCCATAAGCTTATGGACAGGGAGGGGCCACTTTGCATAAGGCAAACTTAAGTAAAAATATAACGCAAAACCACAAACACAATTTTCACACACTAACACATAGTACTCTGTTCTTCTTCTCCGGAAAGCTCCCAATGCGTTTTTCGATCTCCTTGCCAGCACGTTTTCGATCTCTCATCAACAACGCCTTTCCGATGAACTCCGACGACAACAACCAGTGCGATTACGACTCTTTTCGTCCTCCAGAATCCTCTCAACGCCTATCAATTCTTCCTCACCAGTCCGCCGATTTGTTTTCAATTCCTCTCGTCCAATCCGTTGACGGCGCCTTTTTGATGTCCTCCGACAACAACAACTGATGTGATTCCGACGGAATTGAACGAAAAAATCTGTCTCTAGATCTTATTGAAGCAGATGAAATTTCAGATGCTTTAATCGTAACCACTACTGCTATCGATTTGGAATCTGCAAGAGAAAACACGATTCTAAACACCAGGATTCAAATTCAAGGAGAAGAAATTCAATTGCAAGAAGCTGAAATACTACTCAATTCCTATGAAGGTATGATTTTCTCTCATCAAACTGAAATTATTGTGTTCAAATGAAATCGATATAAATATAGTTGTTTTTTAAAATTCTGAACACTGATATTCGACTGCTATGAACATGTATGAACATGTGGAAACATTAGCAATTTAAACTACATGCTACACAAAAATTTAGTATAGTTTATGCATTTGTTAACATAAATCACGTATATGTTACAAATAAACATGCATTAGATTAAAATGAACAAAACACAGAAAATGCATTTGTCAATTCCAACTTTTAAGAAACTTGTGCGTTGTTCAGATTATAACATGTAAAAAATACACTACACTCTGCATATGTTACACTACAAGTAGTATTTCTTATGCTTATCATAACAGAGCTTACATTAGAAATTGTATTCTTTATTATTACAGATACAAAATTTCCAAATTTAAATGATATTGATGCCACTGAAAATCTTACTGGCGTAAAAGCAAAAACATTGGAAGCACTTCATGCTATGTACAAGAAGCATGCAAATGCTATTGGTTTCAGCTACAGGAAGGACTGCCAACGTCGAAATAGCAAAGGCCAAATTCGTGAAAAGTACTACAAGTGTTCTGCTGGAGGCCAATTGAAAAGATTAAAAACTAGTACTACCAGCCCTGTTCTTTGCATGGATAATGGAAATCATTCTGAAAAGAAGAAGAAGAGGAAGAGAAAGGACCTGATTACAAAAACAGGATGCCTAGCTGAAATTAGAGTGAAGCTAGAGCAGGATTATTACATCGTGGCACATCACAATACCGTACACAATCATGAGTTAACAAGACCAGCCTGGCAGTATCTTAGTAGGAGTGAACGGAGAATTACAGAAGACAAAGGAAAAGCCATCAGAACAATGGAACAAGCAGGTTTAAGACCTACTATAGGATATAAATACATGTCTTTTGAAGCTGGTGGAGAAGAGAATCTAGGGCATACAATGAAAGACCACCTCAACTTTGTGTGTCGACTTCGGATGAAAGAAATAGAAAGTGGAGATGCTCAGAAACTTGTTGACACACTTATGGAAATCAATGCCAAGGACAAAGATTTCTTCTTCAAAGTCAAGTTCGACGATGAAACAAAACTATCAGCAGTGTTTTGGAGGTATTCAATGATGTTGGAGGACTACAAACTCTATGGAGATGTCACCATATTTGACACTACATACAGAACAAACAAGTATAACTTGATTTGTGCGCCAATAGTTGGAATCAACAATCACTGGAGCATAACAATGTTTGCTTGTGCTTTTATAGCAAATGAGTTGGCTGAAACTTTTGTGTGGCTCCTCAACACTTTCAGAAAATCAATGGAAGGAATGGAACCTGTCACAATATTCATAGATCAAGATCCTGCAATGGGCAAAGCAATAAATGAGGTATGTTCTGAAAATTTGTTGCATATAGTTCTGATCACTGAATATGCACTCGTAGACATTGAACCTCTTACCTTACAGTATGCATTACATAGATTATAAGTTGCATTTGTTACTTTAGAAAACAGGTTTCCTGAAAATGCTGCAACTTCAGAAATTCCATTTCTTAGACCTGAAACTGAGTAGGAAATGTTAGCTTCTGCACGTGTCAGCTTACAATATGTATACTGACCAACATCCATTTTTTGTTGCAACTCCCAGGTCTTCCAAAACACAAAACACAGGTTGTGCCTGTGGCACATAAAACAAAATGAAATACAACATTATGGGAGATTAAAGAAAGATGAATCCTTCAAAAGCGATCTAGACTACTGTATGAAAAGATGCCATAATCCTATAGAATTTGAAGAAAAATGGACCTCCATGATCGGCACATACAATCTGGAAAGTAGCACCTGGTTTCAACGCCTGTACAGCATCCGTGAAAAATGGAGCACGGCATTCAGCAAAGATATTTTCTCAGCAGGCATCTTATCATCACAACGAAGTGAAAGCACAAACCACGCACTATGCTTCAATGCAAACAAAACAAAAACACTGACACACTTCTATGAGCTCTTCAACCAAACAATCAGAAAGTGGAGGAGAGATGAAGCAGAAAAGGAAAATGCATGTACAAAAGCAAAGCCAAATTATCAAAACAAAGCAGGTATGTTCACATTTGAAAATATGTATTATTTAGTCTAGAACACGAATTTGTTAACTTACAGTATGCATTTATTTCCCACTACTGGGCTTGTACAGGTTTGGTAAAATATGCTGCTCAGGTTTACACACTTGAATTATACAAAGGATTCAAAAAGGAATTTTCCCTAGCAATGGAAACTAAGGTCAAGGAGCTTTTCTCAGAACCACCGACAAAAAAATGAGGTCAGCCTAGAACATGATGAATCCAAATACGAGACAGTTGAGTTCAAAAATGAAGATGGGCTGGTTGAAGTACAATGCACATGCAAGTTCTTTGAGGTGTCAGGTATGCTTTGCTTTCATACCCTCAGGATATTGCACCTTCATTCCATCACAAAAATACCTGCAAAGTACATCCTCAAAAGGTGGACAAAAAAGGCCAAAACAGAAGTTTGGGACAGGATTCTTGGCCAAGAAAAACATCAATCAGAAAGCATCAACAGTGTACTCTCATGGAGGAACCATATGTCAAGCAGATTCTACAATCTGGTTCTAAAGAGCGAAGGAAACTCAGAAGCTAGAAGCACTCTTCAAGAGATGTTTGACACCTGCTCGGTAAGAATAGAAGACTTGTTGGCATAAAAAACAAATGCCATTGAACAATCAACCACAAGTAGCCAAAGCAACTCAACCATAACAGGTGCACCTAAGATACTCGATCCAGCCCAAGTGAAGACAAAAGGAAGAGGAAAAAGGCTAAAATTAGGCATGGAAAAGAAAAAACCAAGGAAGAAAACTACTGAATTCGGTACAAAAACACCAGATGTGAAGACACTGTAAAAAGTAGCATTCTTTATGATACAAGTTGCATATGTTTAGCTATATATTGTATTTGTTTTCCAGGATCATACTGTATGCCACTGATTTTTATGTACCTAAGATTTTTATACATTTGATAACATACTGTATTTTTTAGCTTCGTATTAATAAGCATACAAATATTACTTCTTAACATTCGACATGAACTTGTTTCCCTAAAAGGGACTTGTATTATATTTCACATAATTTTAGTGATACAAAAACCACTGAATACATGTAGAACTACTTAGCTTACGCATGTAGTCTATTAACCTACCAATTGCATTTGTTTTCCTATAAGCAAATAAAAACAACACAATAAACCCCATCAAATAATTCAAAAATCAACCTGGAATTAAAAGCATACAAATAGTACTTCTTAAAACTAAACATGCATTTGTTTCATTAAACCTGCAACCTTACAAACAAATCCTAAAACAGCGTCTCAAATGCGCTCAACGTATCACCCACAAAACAGTTAGTCACAAATCATCCAAATACACCTTCAACCTTAAAAACAACTCCTAAAACAGCATTTCAATTGCGCTTAACATACCACCAACAAAACAATCAGTCACAAAATAAGCTGATTACAGATCCTCCAAAAACAATCCAAAGATACTAAAGCTACAAATTATCAAGTCCTTCAATCCCAAGGGAGAATGAAGGAATCATAGAACGAGCTTTCCTCATGTATTCTTCAACTATCTTATCAACCCACTCATGTGTGGCTGGGTCTTCCATAATTTCTTGTGTTATCTTCACATGAACAGCATCCTCATTGGCTGTGGTTGTTCCTTCTTCCTGAGGTTCTGATTGTGGCTGTGGTTGTGGTCGCACAATCGGGCTAGCATTTGCCCTCTCAAGGTTTTGAACCAATACACGTGTAATGACCTCCATGTCTCGTTTGAAAACGAGGCAAGCCCTATTAAGAGGCTGACACAGAAGAACAAATATCAGTCCAATAAAAAATTAGAATCTATCTAAAAAGGAAATATGAACTACAAACTGCATTAGATTAACTAACATCTGCATTAGTTTTAAAACAACTAATTTTTTACAAACTATATAAAAAAGACAAAAAAATACTTACATTGCTGGTAGCTTTGTCAATGTCTTCATTGCTCATCACACCGTTCGGTATTCGATAAGAAATAAATCCTGGCTCCTGAGCAATACCATCACATGCAGCAGTAGGTGTATGAAGCCCGTCGTGGCTATTACGAGTTCCCTTAAATTGCTGTTGGCCACTTGTGTTATCTTTAACCCTCCCATCCTTTGTCAAAGGAAAACCAACAACTACCATAACACCCTTATCATAACCCATTTTTTCCAGATGATGAGCCCTGTCGAGCAAAGATTTGTTCGACCAATGCATATATAAGGGAAGTCTGGTAGGGTCAGGCTGACCTCTAAAGGAAAACATATAAATATAAGCTAGCAGCAATACAAACACACAACCGCCAACACAAGACACGTCTCTTTTACCTGAATCAGATTTGAAACTCCTAACACCCTCACAAAGACGATCAAGCACTAAGCCACACCAATCAAGACTCTTGATGGCCCCAACATTTTCTAGAGCACTAACCAGCTTAAAATCAACCAAATTTCTGGTAGTTGGCGCCAAAAAAGTACACATGACATACATAACAAAATATCTCTTAAAGCGCTCACCACCATCACTTAGTCTACCCAGCTCCTCAAAAAGATTAACATGAGAAATATTGCCATATTTATCAGCACCCAACTCTTCTCTCCAATTATTCCTAATGTCCACATCCCTTGACAAACCCCTACCATTATTCCTAACCAAACCAACGGCACAGCCTGGAATCCTAGGGATACATAATATATCAAACACATCATCAGGTGTAATAATGTACCTTGAGCTTGATATTTCTTGCACACAGCCAACAAGATCAAACCTAAAACAAAACAAAAAAAGGTCAGCCTAGAACAATTTGTAGTTGTAGTCAGCATTAAACAATATGACATCAGCCCACATAATCAAACCTGTCAACCAGCCAAGGCACAATTCCAGTAGGAATGGAAGAGATGTCGAACGAAAGAAGTCTACCAAAACCTATATCTTCCACGTCAATCTTCTGGGAGGGAGGGAGTGAGGCAATTAACAATTTCAGTTTTAAAGGACAACAACTGGTTGAGAATTTCTTAGAAAACCTAAAATAAAATAAAATATGAAGATTGTAAGTTTATTTCAGACTGTGAATAACAAATGAACACTGAATCTTATCAAATGCAGCATCTTATTAATCAAGTACAGTTTATAACACATTAAAATACACTTACGTGTTACCCTCCTCATCAGTACATTGGACCACCTGCTTCTTCTGACGGTTGCGCTGTTGTTTCGTAGCTCCTTCTTCACCAGCAACCATTTTTCCTGACCTAGAAGCTTCACCAACAGTACTCTCTATTTTCCTCTTCAAACCAGTTTTTTTCGCCACTTCAACAACTTTCTTCACCTTTTCAGCAGACTCCTTCAAACCAGTTTCTTTCGCTACTTCAACAACTTCCTTCACCTTCTCAACAGACTCCTTCAAAACCCCACCAAATTTCTTCGCCTTCACAGCACCTTTCTTCACAACAACTTTTTTAGTCTTTGTCTTCATCGCCTTCTCAACAGGCGACTTTGCAGCAACTTCTTCTGCCTTCCTTTTATTCTGTCCAGTAGAAGTCTCACATTGTTTACCCTTCTCCTTGCTCAACAAACGAGGTGACAACCTCTCCTTCTCTCCTTCAAATGAGACCACCACAGTAGGCCGAGCTTCAACACTCTCCCCCAATTCCACATCAGCTTCACCACCCTCACTTTCCCTCTCACACGCAGCCGCAGCAGCTTGCGCCGCCTCTGCCTTCGCAACTGCTCCCAAAATCCACTGATTTTCATTAATATAGTCTTTTACATACTGTCCATAATGTCACCATCATCATTGGACCCCCCTTCACCATTATTCTCAACAGGTACAGCTACATCAACACCAGGTACAGCTTCATCAACACCAGATACTTCTCTACTAATTATAACAACATTATTCACCAGTGTGTCATAATCAAAATCTTCACGTGATCCCCCTTCACCTGCAGCTGATTCGCCTTCACCATCTTTCAACTGCTCAACAACTACATTCATCTGTTTCTTCTTTCCCGGCTTAGGAACAATAGGAACTGGAATCTGTGGTGTAGAACCACCAATCCTGGCAGACCTACGTGCCAATACAACTACTACACAAAAAAATGAAAAACAAAAAAACTGTATAAGCACATATTTTAAAAAAATAAACATAATCACACAAATAAAATGCAACATCTAAATAAAAACCTCCAGAAGCATAAGACTCCAAAAGAAAAAGGCTGACACAACTTCTCAGCTTTAGAAAAACATATTTTAATGCATACTCTAACAGCCAATAAGAAACCTGATCTAGGAAAAAAAAACAGTATAACTAACTATTTAACATGCTATACTAATATATGCAACCTGTAATGAAACAAAATGCATACATAGTCTGACAGTCAGTAAACAACATAATCTGACATACACATTCTGACTAACTTATGCATATAGTAAACTAACATGAGCAACTTGTAATGAAACAAAAATACATACTACCAAATCAGAAAGAATAACAATAACTAACTAACAATCGGTGAAACTAAAACACAACCTAAGTAACTAATACATAAGTTATATTAACATTTGAACATTCTAAGAAAACAAGTACACAATATAACAATCAGTCAACAACAAAAATAAGTAACTCGAAAAACACATTACCTAACTTCTAAGAAAATGCGGACCTGACATACAAATCAAAAGAATAGGATGACTAACTAATACAGCTGTTAACCTAACATATGCAACTCCTAAGAAAAAAAATGCACATTATAACTAATAACATGCCGGGAAAAATAGAGCAACTAACTAGTACATATCTTACAATAACAAATGCAACTTCCAAACAATCAAATGCATGTTATATAAAAAAACTCAAAACATACAGATCTGACTAACAAAAAGTCAACATCAACAACTCATATGCAGATCTGACTTACGAATAAAATTCTAAAAAAAGTCAACACCAACAAGACTGAAAAAACACATACACACAACAAGAACAAAAAAAGCGCGAAACTACAAATATTCAAAACAGAAAAAAGGAAGAATACGAACCAGGAAAAGAAGAATCTGATTTGAGTTTTTTTTTGTGTATTTGACCTAGTGATGGGTAAGGCGAAGGGGAAAGCTGTTCTTCCTGAAGCTGAGAAGTTGTCTCAGCCTTCTTCTTTTCCTGGTTCGTATTCTTCCTTTTTTCTATTTTGAATATTTGTAGTTTCGCGCTTTTTTTGTTCTTGTTGTGTGTATGTGTTTTTTCAGTCTTGTTGGTGTTGACTTTTTTTAGAATTTTATTCGTAAGTCAGATCTGCATATGAGTTGTTGATCTTGATATTCTAGGTTTTGAAATTTCGTTGCCGTTCTTTTCCATTTTTGCTTTATTCGTAAGTCAACAATAACAAAAAAAAGTGCAAAACAGAAAACATATGAACCTGGAGAAGAAGACGGCTGGGACAACTTCTCAGCTTCAGGAAGAACAGCTTTCCCCTTCGCCCTACCCATCACTAGGTCAAATACACAAAAAGAACTCACATCAGAATCGCGTACAACTATAAAGCAAAAAAGGAAACGAACAGCAACGAAATTTCAAAACCTAGAATATCAATCTTACCGAATCCAGGCAATTCCGGCGCAACCTTTAGCAACACGATTCCGGAAAAATTTCATGTGATAAAGGAGAAGGAAGAGCGAATTTGAAATTTCTTGTACAGAGAAATTGAAAAACGAAGAGAGGAGAAGAAAGGGTAAAATGAGAACACGCGTGATAAATGATTACACTTCCCAAAAATTACACTGCTGATTAGGCACAATTTATGATTCCGCACAAATAATTTTTAGGCACCCCATTTTTAAAATAATTATAATATGACCCCATTTTACATATCAGTCCCTGGCCTGTCCATAAGCTTATGGACAGGCCGCCTTTCCTGAGACTTTCTCTTTTTTTATTATCTATAGTTTCATATACAGGTTTACCAAACATGCTCGAGATAGATCAAATTGAATCCCTTCAAGAAGTACAAGCAACTACATGGGAAGAGATTGAAACATAATACCACGCACATGCAACTTCACTTGGATTTGCTCTATGGAAGTCGACACAGAGATATCATATGCTCAGTTGATAAAAAACAATCTTTTGGGGAGTGAATCATTATTTATTGTCATACTGTGATGTTACACTGTTACGTCGTGATTATTCAATTTTTTTGTTTGATGTTTTACAAAAACGCACTGATAAGGATGTTGATTTAAAAAGGATATCCATATTCTCTACTGCACTTATACATTCCACTGTAGTTGCATCACCATTCATTACAAAAGTGTTCAAGATATCGCTAACATAAAAACAAAAAAAATCTAAATAAACCTAAAATAGCAACAACAATCCAGTGGCTCAGCTCTAACAAATAAACTAATATTTTAAAACATCATTCCCAAACAATACATCCAAAACAATCAAATTCTATTTTCCCCTCAACTTATTTCCCTTCTTTGCTCGCTTATTCATAGACTTTCCTTCTCTCCTGCTGGTTTTGAAAAGGATGGCTCTTCTACTTCACCAATGCCATGATTCCTCATATCATATTTTTTATTATCTCATCAATGTCATCGTAGAGCTCTGCCTTGGAAAGTGTTCATGTGAAAAAAACATAAAACATTACATACAGTAATAAAAACATTAATATTTGAAATTAAAATATCAAAATAGCACACATAACATGACTGGCAACTACATTGTGAAACAATAAAAACGGTATTTAAAAGATTAAAAATAGTATCTAAAACATCACAGCTGAAAAAGAAGAAAACTTACAGATCCTCCATCCTTCTTGATTGCAGCATAAGTGGTCAAGTCTTCTTAGACATCTAAGAAACAGCAGCAACAACACAAAAATTAGCACAAATCGTAACAAAATTCTAAGTTATCAAACATAATCAAAACTGCACATCAATTGCACACTTAAGAATAAAAACACACAAGCATCAAACACTGAATTAAAACATCACACTAACACATATAGCAAAACTTGAAATCTAAACATGAAACATCAAACAGAAAACCATAAGCATCAACAACATTATGTAAAACATCACATCTGAAAAATAATAAAATTTATAGATCCCCCTTCCGTCTCGATTGCAGCAACAGTGGGCAAGTGTTCTTATACATCTAAGAAACAACAATAACAACACAAAAATTAGCACAAATCATAACAAAATCGTAAGATATCACACACAATCAAAATAACAAAATTGAACATCAATTGCACACTTAAAACACTACGAGTATCAAATACTAAAATTGAAACATCACACCAACACAAATAACGACACTTAAAAAATAAACATGAAACATCAAATAGAAAACCAAAAACATCAATAACAGTATCTGAAACATCACATCTGAAAAATAACAAAAGTTACAGATCATCCTTCCTTCTCGATTGCAGCAACAATGGGCAAGTATTTTTAGATATCTAAGAAACAACAACAATACAAAAATTAGCACAGATCGTAACAAAACACTAAGATAACACACACAATCAAAACTAAACATCAATTGCACACATAAGCATGAAAACACTATAAGCATTAAACACTGATATTAAAATACCACACCAACACAGATAACAACACTTAAAATCTGAACATCAAACTAAAAATGAGGAACATCAACAACAATATCTAAAATATCACTGTTGCAAAATAATAAATTAAACTTACAGATTCTCCTTCCTTCTTAATTGCAGCAGCAATGGGGGCAGGTCTTTTTACACATCTAAGAAATAGCAGCAACACCACAAAAATTAGCATAAATCGATCAGAACAATTCACCAAACACAAAAAAATAGAGAAATACCCGAATATTACTCAGTATAACCTACACAAACCCTAGAAAATCACATGAACCAATAAAAGTAAACAAAAACAAAAACAATAATAAAATATGCATAAAAATCGTAGCGAATACATTATCTTCGAAGATAAACACAAATTGAAGGTCGAATTGTGTTAGATCGCTGGAAATCGAATCTAAAACCGACAAAATCATCGAAAAATGAAGTGCAACTTCCATGCGTTCATCGTGTATCACTATGCATAAGAAATATGGAAGAAAAATGGAGAAAAAAGGGTAAAATCGAAGGAAGCTGGAAGAGAAATGGAGAGAAGAGAAAAGAAGAAGAACAGTTGCGCAGAAGAATGAAGGGAGATGAGAGAGAAGACGTCAGAAAAATGTGGGAGAAGAAGAGGTACGATTGATACGTTTACCTTGAATTAAGTGTAAATTCAGAAAATTTCATATCCACCCACCAAAATTTTAAAACTTTAATTTAAAATCTCATTTGCAATTAATTAAATCTTTGGTCTCGCTGTGTGACAGTCTTATATAAGACTTTATCTTTGTATTTTACACTATATGTATTCAATCGAAGAGATTATGTGTTTTTACACTATACTACTATATGTATTCAATCGAAGAGATTATGTGTTTTTACACTATATTCCCACTATTCACTATGTGTGATAACATAGATTTATGTTTTTTTTTTACAAGTTAAAATGTGTTGAGAGAATTTAATGACAAGTAAAAGTTTAATGATTAGTAATAATAATTTAATTTTTACCATAAAAAAAGGTGGGAAAAAAATACAAAATGAAAGATTTGCCAAATATGCGGAGTACTAAAATAAGATAATATAGTACGAAGTATCACATCTTTTTTCCGCGCTCACATTAATATCGTGTGAGATGGACTAGTCATATTATAATGAGTGGGTGTTTGGTTAGGGTGAATCAAAAAGGGGAAAGAGAATCTAAGATCTTGATTCATTTAGTTGGTGTTTGGTTTAGTCTTTTTATCAATCGCTTTCCTCATTTCTGGTTTTACAATTCTCCCAATTGGGTGTAAAGCGATTCCATGGTCTTACCTTGGGATGAGATTCCATTTCCCTCGTCTTCCATTTCCCTCTTTGTTTTATCAACTCCAAAATAAGATTATACTTTATATTTATTATCAAAATAAAATTAGAAAATTTTGATTATGATTTCAATTAAAATATTATATTTTTTTATTGTATATAGGTCAAATTTAAATGAAACTATAGTTTTCATATGAACTCTTTTTTAAGTGAAAATGAATAAATTATTTTTTAACTTTATACTATGAATAGTAGTCATATTATTTTATAATAAATATATTGTTTTTATATAAATAGTATTATTTTATAATTATATAATATAAATAGTAATATATTAAATAGTAATGTTATACTTTAACTTAATTAAATTTAAGACAAAAAATATTATCATAAGTAAAAAATAATAATATAATTTTACTTTTCAAGCTGTATATGGATGGAATATTAATAAAATTAACATTTATATAATTTACATAAAAATAATATTATTTCATAATTATTATTATATTATAGAGCTCAGTCAAACAAATTTAATATCTTACCGTTGTCCTATCAAGATAAAAAGGCAACCTGTGAAGTTTTAACTTGGTTATAATGATTTTAATGGAGGTGGTGATAATTAGGTATAATATGGTTCTCAATGTTGAATAATCAATGTTTGATTTATAAAATTTAATTATTTTGTTAGAAAAATATTTATGTGTTGATGGATATAATAACTTGTGCAATATTTTTGATTTGCATCGATTTTATGTTTTGAAAATAATATCCTCTGGATGTCCATTCTTAAAAGATTTACGTATATGATTTTTTTAACATCATATTAGCACATGTTTATATTAAATGAACTATAAATTTTTAAATCATGTGATAGGATATAAAAAAAAGATTGGATCTCCTGACAAGCGGTGTGTCATGAGCTTATGGACATACCACTTATTTTTTACCTTATACGTACACTGCACTTGTTAAATTACATACAAAATTTAGAATTTTAAAATATTTTTTTGTATCATATATTTTTATATTTTCACCTTCAAATACATATTATTACTTGTTTTACTTATAAAATGCAATATTTAAATTTTATAAAAAAAATTACAACATTTAAGGAAAAATCCACGTGGAGTGTTCATAACCTTATGGAAAGGCCGCCTTTATAGAGACTTTCTCTAAAAAAATATGTAAAGATGACAATACGTAAACAAAATATTTACTACAAATTATAAATAGATTTACATTTTTTTGAATCTCACACAACATATTAATAAATTAAAGATGACGAACTACATGTTTTTTTTTAGGTAAAAGATTGAGATTTTATTCATTCCAAATGTGACTTACAATGGTTGAAATATGATCCCACTGTGAAATAAAATCCACAGTGGTTTTAGCATGTTGAGCTAAAGTGTGGGCTACATTGTTTTCTTGTCTCCTAATCCAGATTAGTTCTGGGTATTTTAATTTTGGAATAAGGTTAACTATATCCTTAATGATGAGGCCAAAGTCCGATAGATCTTCCTTCTTGTTCTTGATTGCATTTATCAATATTTGTGCATCTCCTTCAATTTTTCCTAATGGAATGCTTTTTTTCCAAAGCTGCCAGTAATCCAATCCGGTTCGAAGAGCGATGGCTTCTGCCTATTTTGGGATATAAATGAGTGGTATATATTGTGCTCCTCCACATACCCAAGAGCCTTCATCAGATCGTATGTACCATCCTAGACATGTTCTACTTGAAAATATGGATGCATCAAAGTATAGAGTGTTTCCATGTGACGACATATGGGTACTTTGGTTACGTTTTCATTTGTAGATTCCACTTTACTATTGATCTTTTACAAATCAGACTATATTTCCATGGCATAGCTGGCACAATGATGTGGTTGAAGATCATGAGTTTCTCCGTGCAGAAGTTTGTTTCTGTGATGCCACGGTTGAGATATGATGGCAACAGTTATAATCATGCCTTGTGATCCCAAATCTAAGATTAAGTCTTGAACCCACAGACTTGCATTTTGTTGTTGGTATGCGAATATCTGTTCGTGTATATCTGCTGAAAACCAAACTTTGTGTGCTAGAGAGCATTGGAATAATAAATGCTCAAAATAAATGTCATCCATAAAACAACTCAAGCAGCATGATTCAGCTGGTATACATATTTTCATAGCCTCCATAAGAAGTGTTTGACCTTTGGTTGTATTGTTAGAGACCATATCCTTCTCCAATGTGGGGAGGGGCCCGAGCTACTCGTTGCCATATTTCGAGCGAAGGCAAAATTCAAGGAGTTAATACCCAAGTTATAGCCGGATTTGACCGTGTACTTACCGTCCTTTGTTGGTTGCCATATCCATCTTTCTGAGGCTCAGGGGTTTTTACTTCTTGGTAACGATAGAATAATATCTAACTCTTCATGATTGGAAGTGTTTCGTACAAGGTCTTCATTCCATCTTGTGCCATTGTCAGTCATTAGATGACCGTAAGGTTTTCGGGATAACCTTCTGAATGATGTGGGATATTTATTCTCTAACCTCGGGAGCCATAAATTAGTTTTTTATATTTGTATATACTCCCGATCCAATCCTTCTACGAATCCCTTTCAATAATAATTATCTTCTTTCTAGAATGGATCTCCAGGCATATGGCGGATCACATCCTAATCTAGCATCCAAGAATGTAGTTGATGGGAAGTATATGGCTTTCATAATCTGAGAAAGCATGGAATGTGGTTTCTCTAGTATACGTCATGCTTGTTTTCCTAGCAGAGCGGTATTGAAGATTTTGAGTTCTTTAAAGCCCAAACCTCTCATACTCTTTGGCAAACATAGCCTAGTCCATTTCTCCCAATGTAATTTCCTCTTCTGAGATGTACTACCCCACCAATAATGACTATAGAGCTTATATATGTCCTCTATAAGATTATCCGGCAACATAAAACATGACATAGTATAGGTGGGGATTTCTTGAAGCACTGACTTTATGAGAATTTCCTTGCCACCCTTGGATAATTGTTTATTCTCCCAACTTTCCACTTTTGTCCATATCCTGTTTTTAACTCCTTCCAAAGAGCACATTTTGAACGACCAAGAATTATCGGAAGTCCCAAGTACTTTTCATGAGCGATTGTTTCAACCATTTGTAAAGTTGCAAGGACCTGAGTTCTTAAGAGTTCATGAGTACTGGGGCTAAACATTAATGAGGATTTGTCCAAATTTATATCCTCATACAGCAACAAAATATCTTTTAGCACCCTGGTTTCTTAGTTAGTTGCTTCTCCTAATATCAACATATCTTCGCAAACAGGAGGTGAGAAAGTATAGGACCCCCTCTTGCAATTTTTACTTCATGTAATCTTCTAGTCCTTAAACTTGATTTGATCATTTGAGAAAAAACTTCACTGCAAATGATAAACAAGTATGGGGACAGAGGGTTCCGTTTCCTTAGTCATCTACTAGGTGTTACCCTTCCGAAACATTTTCCATTTAGGAGGAAGGAGAAACGTACTGTCGAGATATAGTTTTCAATCAGATTTATAAAATCTGGATGAAAGCCTATCTTCTCTAATACTTTTAGAAGAAAACTCCATTCTATTTTGCCAAATGCTTTGCTCATATCCAACTTAATGGACATATGCCCTTTTCCCCTGTTGTTTTTCTTTTAATATGATGATGAACTTCATGGGCTATTAAGACATTGTCTGTGATCGACATGTTCTTAACAAAAGCACTCTGTTTGCTCGAGATCACAGTATCCAAGACCACTTTTAGTCGGTTTTGCTATGCACTTTGATATTATCCGATAAACCACATTACATAGACTAATGGGTCGAAATTGGGTGATATTCTTCAGCTTCTCCACTTTTGGGATGAGAACTACATTAGTATCATTAAGATTACTCATAGATCTTCCTTCATTCAAGTATCCTAGTGCTTCACGTGTAAGTTTTGGACCCACAATATCCCAATATAGTTGGGAAAATGATGGTGGCATCCCATCGGGTCCTGGAGATTTATTTGGTGCCATACTCTTAAGAGCAGCTTGTATTTCGCTCACCGTGTATGGTCTTGTGAGTTTCTCGTTCATCGTTGATGAGACTTTTGATGAAATTAGATCCGCCAAATGGTCCACCACTAGTGGGGATGGATTAGAGCTTTGGAAAAGTGTCTGAAAATGGTTGGAGATAATGAATTCCATATCTTTCTCTTCCATAGATTATCATCCTGACTGGTATGTTAATCCATGAATGGTGTTTCTCCTTTTCTGTTTATTTGCGAAAGAGTGGAAATTTTTTGTATTCCTATCTCCTTTCTCCAGCCTGTGTTGTTTAGCTCCTTGTTTCCACCTTGTCTCTTCCATATGAAGGTGTTTCTCCAGCTCAACTTTTAAACTCGCCATTTCACTTTGTACTTCAGCAGTTATAACACCTTGTTGGAGTCTCTTGAGATGATTTGAAATGTCATCTTTTTTCTTACATTGATTGTAGAATTCCAATTTTTCCCAGGAAGCCAGTCCACTTGAACATTCTTTTATTATTTTCGGCAAATCCGGTGATGCCGAGTTCCAATATTTTGCCACTTTCTCTTGACATCTTGGGGAATAGATCCAATAATTTTCAAAACGAAAAGGCCTAAATCTTCTTTGCTACACAAATTTTGTTCTTTTACCTCCTAAGTACAGCAATATTGGAACATGGTCTGACTGGTGGCTATACAAATGTTTAAGCGTTACCGTGGGGAAAGCATTTAGCCAACCAGGATTTGCCACAACTCTATCTAAACGTGCTTTAACAGTGTGGGGGCCTTTCTAATTTCTAAACCATGTGATTTTGTAGCCCTCATATCCCATGTCAATTAAGTTACAATTATTCAGAGCGAGCAGAAAATCATCAATTTGGAATGGAGGACTGCGATTGGACTTTGAAACTCTATCTAATGTAAAACTTCGTTAAAATCCCCTATGCATAAACATGGCATATTAAGACCGTTACAGAGAGCAGGAAAATTGCGCCAAAATTGTGGACACTTATTTGTGTCAAGTTCACCATAAACACCTGTACAACTCTATAGTAAGTTAGTTTTTGAATCTCTTACAGTAAAGTCAATAAAGTTAAAAGAGTAACCCTAAAATGAAACTTTCAAGTATTTATTCCAAAGTAATGCAAGACCCCCTGAGTTACC
Source organism: Rubia yunnanensis (assembly GCA_037428765.1). Taxonomy (NCBI): domain Eukaryota; kingdom Viridiplantae; phylum Streptophyta; class Magnoliopsida; order Gentianales; family Rubiaceae; genus Rubia; species Rubia yunnanensis. Next base: position 111,485,936 of record CM075061.1, on the reverse strand, counting down.
TACAGAGTCAACAAAGACTTCGTGCAAGTCTAAAGAATCACATAACCCTACTAACTTATTGGAAGTACACTAAGTTTCACAAAAAATAAATTAATTAAATGATGGGATAATTTTCGGAGGGGGTTTTTTAGATGTCTGACTGCATGAGGGTGTAATAGCCTCCGACAGTTCCAATTGACAAGACTCATAGGTGTCGGCAGGACTGGTTCTTGCCAGTCGCTGCCGCAGGTCTTAATGCGGGTGAGCCCACATTAAACTTCAACTTCGGGTGGAGAACAAACGATTTCATCAACTTTATTTAAAGCCTTTTTGGATCCAGACCATCTTCATCATTCATTATTTCAGCAGTATCTCCTGATTTTCTTTTAAAAACAACGAGATGGGCTTATGTAGGTGAGTACTGGGCCACCGTAGGTAATTCAGCCTACTTTCCTTCCTCTATTTTTTCCTTATTTTGGTCCAGCATATGAATCCTATCTACCATTTCATCTCGTTTATGTCTTGTAGCGATAATCTCTACATCTCCAAAAAGCAAGGGATTTTGTGAACTGGGTGGCAGGCTTGGCCGATCGATCTTCGGTGGAGGAGAACTTTTAAGCGCCAGCTTCGATCATCGGATGGAGTTAATTTCCTCCACAATTAGTGGCTTCATTTCCGTGATATCGCTGGATCGATATCACCACATGTGTCACCGATAATTTTATGCTGCTCCTTATCTGGGCTCGCCAGATCGTATGTTACCATGGATGGTTGTTTGCTGATCGCCGACCCTAGGCTTTCTCGAAGATGTTGATGCTATCCGCCTCTAGGTCGTTGGCTGTGAAAGCCCAATTACCATGACGGTGGGGGCTGATGTAAGCCTAGCGGCAGATCGACGGGCCTTGGCGCAGGCGTCTCTCCATCAGAGTTTGTCCAATTTCCGCCATAGGTTCCTTCCCTACTCTGTGAGACAAACCAAAATTCTATGGAACCTGTGTATGTTCAACTTTAACTTCTGTGCTTTGTTTTCCTTCTTGACGCCCCATAATTTTGAGAGGATAAACTAAGTCATTTTCGCCTTTTGAAGAAACTTCAATAACCAGTGGCCTGCTCTCAAATCCCGGTGGTGGTAAATTCAGGTTTGTGTTTCCTCCATCCTTACCTTGTGAAATTTGTTTGTTGGCATGTGCTGGTGATGATCTCAGCAGATTGATTGGATGAGTCGACAGGGACTAGATGGATGCTTTGTCGTAGGACGCAGGCTTGATCGGCTGGCGATGTTGATCATTAATACTCAATGCCTTCGCTCAGAACCTTTCAGCACTGGTATCTAACATGACAGTTGAATCCTCTTGTTCCTGTAAAGGTATATAATCCTTTCCAATTTGAAAATCGTTAGGAATTTTTTTAGGAGTATTAATTACTAGTTGTCCCTCTTTATTGATGGAGAAACTCCTTGCACAATCTACTCCCTTTACTTTTAATGGGATGTAATTACTTGTCGTCCGGCAATCACGCTCCGTTACTGGCGTAAAAATAAGGGAGATGTTTGCTTGCATTATGGGGTTTTGGAAATCTCTCTACTGGATTAACGCCTTAATTAACGCCCCGGTTTGAATGCTCTGGCGGTGCAATCACAGGAGTCCTTTGCCCCTGTTCGTTTCCGGCCATAATTGCGTCAGAAGCTGTTTCCTTGTATATCACCTCCTTCTGATCCTCTTTCAGCTTTCTTTGGTGAAGCACTCCCGGGCCCTCCATCGGGTATGACTGGTCATTTTTGTATCTCAACCAATGTCCATAGCCCATTGGCATGAATGAGTCAAGTTGTGGGGTATCCTTCTTCGGGCAGTCCGCTTTTGGGTGGTCCAAGCAACCACATAGTTGGAAAAACATAAGCAATCTCTTATATTGAAAGTAAAACAGGTAATCAGTACCTTTGAATTCAACTGTGATTACTCTTACTAATGGCTTTTAGACATTGATGATTACCCTCAGCTTCAATGTCTTCCCCATACATTTGCCAGCCTTATTTGTTGACACTTTGACAAAATCCCCAAGGTATCTCCAATCAAGGCAGCCATGTCCGGTGCCATCAGAATCGGTGGGACGTCATGGACATGAATCTAGATGGGGGTCTTCGCAAAGCAGATATGGCAAAGGGCCTCTGATCCATCTGTTTCCACAAATACAACCAAGTGATGCTCAAAGATCAGGGTGACGACTCAGTTACCTTGGACCTATCTTCCAGCCTTTCAAACTCGAACAAGGTGAGGTTGACTCTCATCTGGTATCCTTCCACCTTACCATTGCAGTTCCACGCCCTCTTCATTGCGGAAATCATGTAACCCACTCTCCTTGATTTCTGATTCAGGATCTTCGCACCCAGAAAGTACGATTTTGGCTATTGGTCTCAGTATTGCAACAAGTTTGGGGCTACGATTCTATTTTGGGTTTCATTAGAGAGGTTAATTATTGCATACTGGGCTATCAACTCTTCCCCCATTGTTACAGCATCAAGACAATCTATATGGCAGATTAGGAGTACATGGAGAGTATGGTTGTGATGAATGAAATTGGTGAGAGCTGGAGGGTGTTGAATACGTGAATCTATAGAGATTGATGGGATTTTGATATTGATGAAATTCCTTCAATAAAGTATTTGTGATTATTCTAATTGATTTTGTATGAATGTAAACATTAACTTACTCTTCAAATTTCAAATTTGAAATTCAAAAACAGCATGTGAAATATGGTCTAAAATTATTGAAGGGATGATAAGATCTTGAAGATCTTGAAAAACTAGGAAAGGATTTCCTAGAGAGATATTATGAGTAGAGATGAAAAACTAGGAAAGGATTTCCTAAAGAGATATTATGAGTAGAGAGAAGGCATAGAAACTTTTTTTCCCAAAGATCCAACACATGATCGTCTTTGACGAACTACATATTTTATAGGCAAAGTCTTGGGAAAGACCGTCTTTCTACATGATTATTGAAAAATAGAGTTTAATTATAATAATATAAAAGGTAAAAGGTCTTAGTTGCAATATTTAAAATTTATTATGCAACGTGTATTAGTTATAAAGTTTATAACCTGATTCATGCAACCCAAAAATTTTATCTTTATTTCTTATAATTTGCACTTTAAATCCCGGTCTTTCCATAATTTATGGAAATATCGTCTTCCAAGAGACGAACTCTATTTTATATGACAATAATTCTTGAAATACTTTTATATATTTTTAGCAGATTTAATAACATAAAAATAATTTATACTATATATGTTAGTTTATAAATAATACTAGAAATTAATATTTATATCCGTAGTGTGAACCAAACAATAAAAAAATTTTATTTCCCTTTCTACACTTGAACCAAACGAATTTTAAAATATAGGATTATTCCTTCCCTTTCCTTTCCCCCCTGTCTGCTTGAACCAAACGGCGAGGAGAACGGGGGCCGGTTCGCCGAGGAGAACGGGAGCCAGTTCGAGAGCGAGGGCCTGTGCGAGAGCGGGAGAGGAGAACCGGAGATGAAGTTTTTGCCGGAGAAGATGATCGGAGAAGATGATCGGAGAAGATGAAGTTCGCCGGAGAAGGAGACCGGAAAATCGGGGAGAAGGAGAAGGAGAAGGCGGAGGAGAAGGAGGCCCGACGGTGCTCAGCAGTGGCGCCTTCTTTAATTTAAATAAAAAGTAATTTTAATTTACTTATTTAAATTAAATTAAAATATATATTGTATATTAAATAAGAGTCTGTCTCTTGAAAGACGGTCTTTCCATAAGTTACGGAAAGACCAGGGTTTAAAGTGTAAATTAGAAGAAATTAAAATAAAATTTTCGGGTTGCATGAACCGGGTTATAAATTTTATAACTACTACATATTTCATACTAAAACTTTAAGGCAAAGTCTTGGGAAAGACGGTCTTTCCATAGTCTTATGGAAAGACGAGGTTTAATTTGAATAATAAAAAGTAAAAGGTTTTAGTTGCAACATTAAAAATTTAGTATGCAACATGTAGTAGTTATAAAATTTACACTTTAAACCTTGGTCTTTCCATGACTTATGGAAAGACCGTCTTTCAAGAGACGCGCTCAAACTTTAATATTGCAACTAAGATCTTTTACCTTTTATTATTCTAATCAAACTCCGTCTTTCCATAAGCATATGGAAAAATCGTCTTTCCTAAGACTTTGCCATTAAATAATATAAATACATAACATAATCAAGTAAAATAGATGGAGCAGACACTCACAAGTAGCCGCGACCCTCTGGTCTCTACTGGTACTCCACTAAAAATAAAACAGTATGGCCACAGCGGGACTCTACCACGGCGGGATACCGCAACAGCCGCCGGCACCGCCGCCGCTACTGAACTTCAAGTGCCCGCGAATTCCGAGGCCTCATTGTGCTGATAGGAAACCAGCTAGAATCTCACAAGTTGTTCATGCAGCTTCAAGCGAGAGTGGAAATGCAAGAGGCGCCAACAACGGGAATGCCGCTTATGCTGCCGTCCAGAAAACCTACGCCGCGCCTCCTACGCAGCCTCGTTCTTCGCAGTGAGTATTCTTCTGGCCAAATTAATGCGTTTTCTTAATTTGTTTTGGAAATGATAACGCTAGGTAATTTTGCTGGTTAATCATTGAATTTACTTGAAAAATCAGGAGGGAATGTTAATAACTGAATTCTGTTGTGTTAACATAAGCTAGTGGTTCAAATTTATACTCCTTGTGGCGGAACCTTTTTAGTGTTTTATTTTATAGTCACAAAGGCGGTATGTTGGATGTGTACACAAGCTGTATAATTGTTTGAGGTGCTTGCATTTATTTACCTCAGGGTGAAGCGTCACACAATCTCGGTTTTTGTTGGGGATGAGAGTGGGATTATAAATCGAATTGCTGGTGTGTTTGCCCGGAGAGGTTATAATATTGAGTCTCTTGCTGTCGGTTTGAACAAAGATAAGGCTTTGTTTACCATAGTTGTCTCTGGCACCGAGAAGACTTTGCAACAGGTTGTGGAGCAACTCAACAAGCTTGTCAATGTCTTGAAGGTACTTGGAACTGGTATTTTAAACAGTCAATTTTAATGGAGTTCATGTGCTAATGAGATTATTTTTATAGAGGTTATTCAGTATTCTAGATGAATACTTCAAAAGCTGTTTTGGTTGGTATAGTGTATCCTTTGAATGTTTAGTTATAATTTCACCGAGAAGAAGAAATACAAAAAATTTACTGTGGTACAGCTATTTTTGTAAGTGAATCCTTTTTAAGTTTGTAATTTTTGTTTTTTTGTTTTTGAAATCGAGTTTGTAAATCTATTAATTGGTGGGAAGCTTGACATTCTATTGGGATCTGACTAGTTTTCCTGCTTAGCAAGTCCATGGAGAACCAACATTGGTTGATCTTGCATTTGTGTGATTGAGATAGGAATTCCAGTACTCATATAAGTTCTTTGATTATCTGGATTATCACACCATATCGTTAGGTAGAGTATAAAACTTAGGTGCATGGATTATTCTGCATTCTCAATTTACTGTGCATCTGCAGCATTTCTTCATATGTAATTTATGTTTAAAAGTGGCCATCCTGTAACAGTCTTTATGTTCAGCCATGGTAGCATGCTGTATTTTTCTTCAGTCCCTTTATCTAAATGTTGACAATGATACTAATCATAAAAAATTTTCACTTCATAAATATTCTTGTTTGTCCATTTTCATTATCCCTCATTCCTGATTAAACAAGTGATCCACCAGGTTGAAGACTTGTCCAGAGAACCGCAAGTAGAACGTGAACTGATGCTCATAAAGCTCCATGCTGATCCGAAAACAAGAGCTGAGGTATATCACCTAGTTTTATTCGCTCTCTCCATATATTTTTTGAAAGCAATGTTTCACACATTTGCTTGATCAGGCAGTACTCAGATTTGAACTGGGGAAAAAAGACCTGCAGTCCCATGCCTTGTATTATTTTAACTATTCTTTGTTTTGGATGGATAGTGAAGATAATCCTATTAATGTCATTTTTGATGGAGAGACCTGTCTGTCTTTGATGTCTTGAGGTCACATATGGCATAATGTCTAAGCTTTGTTATCTTATATCTGTGGAGAACATTTGGTTCTCTAGATCATTTCTATGAGTGAGTCATTGTCTGTTTGTAAATCAACCATAGCTGTGAATGTACAGACATGCTACTATGGGTACATAATTCCATGTCTGACCTGTGGATAAAAACGCTCAAGATGCTTTGCCCACAAGCTCATATTTGCTAATATGCTTCCTTAAATTATGGTCAAGCATGGTTTTCAGAGGCATTTCATGTTCTATCCACTTTTTTTTTTAATGTATAATTTTGCCAATGCTGGTCTTACTCTTGTACTACCGAACCTTCTTGAATGCCTTATTTAGACTGGAAGAAAGCTTTTAGTGGTAGTAAGTAGATGAATAAAAGACCTTGCAGTATTAGACACATTTGTATGATGGAAAAAAAAAAAAAATCAAATTTGTATGCTATGGTGCCTTTCTGCTGTCCCATGATGATCAGTGCAGATACTTTTTTCTTTTTTGATAAAAAAGTTCACACATGATTTATTTTCTTGTTTAATAGTGATCCTTGCTGCATTAACTCTTGTATGCAATATATACTCTCTAGATAACTAATAAATTTGGAGCTGTTTTCTGTACCCAGATTATGTGGCTAAAAGACATCTTCAGGGGAAAAATTGTGGACAGTTCTGATCATTCTCTGACTCTTGAGGTGACTCATCATACATTGGTTTTGCTTCCTGGCTAATGTTTTCTTGAACAATGACTTAATTTGTTGCTTATGTTTGTCTTATGCTTAAAAAGTTGTGCGGGTTTTGATCCCAACTACTACGTGTAACTTTTGGGGTGAGCCAGTGGCTGCTTTTCTTACCCTCCTCTTTCATCCACCATTTGCTCCACAAAGCCTTCAAAATCAGAATTAGTATATGTTGGAGACTAACTAGCCATCAGTGTAGAAATATGTTTCTGATGTCAACAGTTCGAGAGATGATTATATGAACTGTGTGAGACTTGTAAAGTAAGAAGCTTTGGAATTTTTTTGTCACCCAATGTTTGCTCAGCACTGTCTTATGCTAATCAGATATAACTCGAGATGGAGACACAAGTACAATCATTCTTGGTAACTGTACCAATATATCCAAAGTGAGATTGTATGAACTGTGTGAGACCATATGAATAAGGAGTTCTGGGATATCAGGCGTGAATTATGTGGAGAACAAGCTACAAAGTGTATCAGCAAAATGCGTTTGCTCAGCACTGTCTTTTACTTATCAGATAAAACTTATGATGGAGACACATATACAACAATTCTTTGTAATTGTACCAATACTTCTGAAGTGAGAGATTGTATGAATTGTGTGAAACAAAAGAAATAAGGACTTGTGGGAATCAGGTGTGAATTATAAGAACAAACAACAAAGTTCATCAATCAAATGCATTTGTTCTCACCTACAAGTAGATAAACTTGAACTACAATTCGTATATGCAATAATATTTTAATTAACTTTACTAATGGTCTTGCCTATTACAGTTACTCTAAAAATAGATGTTTTAATATGGCTCAGAGTTCTGTTATGCAGTGTTTGACTTCAACATTCTCATGGGCTCAGGTCACTGGAGACCCTGGAAAGATGGCTGCTGTACTGAGAAATTTTAGCAAGTTTGGAATTAAGGAACTTGGAAGAACTGGAAAGGTCTATCCTTTGTATTTGTGGGCTTATTTTAACTTGTCCTGAGTGTGCTATTGCTGGCAGTTTATTCGTTTCTTTCTTTACATTCATTCTCTAGAGGTTTTTGCCATAACTTTTCAGTTTTTCAGTAATCTATTCAGTTTTTTTTAGAAAACTTCAGTTAGCTCTTAGGCATTACAAATCATGGAAGATATCTGTACAACTGTGGGATCATGTCTGGTCATTTACTATCAGTTTTCCTATTTAAAATTATGCATTTGGCGAACATCTTCATTTAGTTTGACACGCCACTTTCTATTGAAGGTGCCTAATAATTGCAATAATATGCTAGCTATACTGATGTTCTCTTTGATGCTACCTGAAGATTGCTTTAAGGCGAGAACGGATGGGTGAGACAGCTCCGTTTTGGAGGTTTTCTACAGCTTCTTATCCAGATCTTGAGAAAAATATTCCTGTTGAACCTGTTTTGGAGAAAACAGACAGAGCATCCAGCGGAAGCATAAGTGATTCCTCAAGGGTACAGAAATGTTTGGAAGATGATTTTTGTTGCTATGCATTTGTGCACAAATAACCTGACTATCTATTCCTATTTAATTCTTTAAACACGTGCTAAATGAATACCTAAAGCGCTGGTACGTTGAAGCATCCTTCAGCAGATGTATAGGATGCCATTCGGAGGCCAGTACATTTTTAGTTCACTGAACATCACTTCTATTTCTGAAGTTGCATAAGTTTTTCTTCAATCATGCATGGTGCATGTTGGATGAATGTTTCCTGCACTGAGGAGGCTTTTAGCCTTCGAAGGATGGAGAAATATTGCTAGGTTTCGTACGCCATGAGTTCTGTTAGTGCGCTATAAATGAGTAGAAATGATATAAATGCTTAGTAACTGCATTGTACTTTACTAGAATTTATGTTTCTTTTTCTCATGGATTAAGGTTGCTCCATAAATTGTCTTCAGGGTGATGTCTATCCTGTGGAACCTTATGAAGATTATTCAACTTTTAATCAAGTTCTTGATGCGCACTGGGGAGTTCTTTATGACGAAGATGTAAGAAAAATAGTTTTGCAACTTTGTGCTTTTATTACACGAGTTCATTGGTTGTTTTTCCGTTAGGCCAGTAGCTGCTGATGACTAATTTGAATAACTTGGGTTGGGTAACCGTTATTTGGTCAATGCTTTTGAGCTCGTGCATAATGCTGTTTTACACTCATTCTTGTGGTGCAGTCAAGTGGACTCCGGTCACATACTTTATCTATGCTTGTTAACAACTCACCTGGAGTTCTGAATTTAGTCACTGGAGTTGTATCTAGGAGAGGAAACAACATACAGGTGTGTCTTGCTTTCATGAAGGCATTTATAGCTTACTGTGGACTTTTTTCTGAACTTTCATTCAATCTGTGGGCTTCAGAGCCTTGCTGTAGGTCCTGCAGAAAAGGAAGGGCTTTCCCGCATTACTACTGTTGTTCCTGGAACAGATCAGACTATTCGTAAATTGGTGCAGCAATTCAACAAGTTGGTGGATGTCTATGATGTGAGCAGTAATACTTATTACTTGTTTATAACATGTTGGAAGGTGTTGAAAAAGGAATTAGAATCAAATAAGAACAATGATTGTAATTGATACCTTGAGATTAGTAAGAACATAATGGTATATGCTTGATAAGTAGAGGGAAATAAAAGAATAGAAACAATAATGTAGGCATTTGGCAATAGGCTCATTACTAGTTTTTTCATTAATTTTTGGCCTTTTAATCTGGTCAATTAAATTTTCAGTCAATTAGCTTTTGACTTTTAATACTTATCTTTTGTAATAAATAGCCAACCACTAACTAGATAACTGGCCACATTTATACAGTCACATAGATAAACAAGTAATAAAGCTGTTGTGCAGTCCCATCAAATGAGAATCAACCAACAACCATTTGGAAAACAGAAAAAGTAATTAAGATAATTAAGGTGAGTAATGACCTTCATTATGTGGTTTTGGGTTACTGAGAATATTAATTTTTTATTTATTAAGAGACAATGGAGGAATAATGTTCATTCTTTGAAAATAAGTAGAATGTGTAAGAAGACTTATGCTCTCTTTGATGTGTTTCCATGACTCATCCAATGATATGAAAAATACCCCCCTCTCTCTTCATTACAAAGAGAGCTCCAACTGCTTTATTCTGAGTTCATTGATGGATGATTACTTTCCTTTGCTTTAAATGACATGGAACTGCGTGAACTCAATTGTTTTCGTATTTTTAAAGTTTCTCCAACACCTTATATTCATCGTATTCTTTTGACAGCATATCTGTAAGCCTACTCATGTTAAATGTAATACTACTTACAGTTTCATCTTACCTAAACTCTGTGTGTTTATCACTGCATCAACTAGGTCCAGGATCTGACCCACTTGCCCTTTGCTGAGCGCGAACTGATGTTAATTAAGGTTGCTGTGAATACTACAGCTAGGAGGGATGTTCTTGATATTGCCGGCATTTTTCGTGCCAAACCTGTAGATGTATCTGACCATACTATAACATTGGAGGTAATGTTCTTGTTGGATTAGTATCCAATCGTAAGTAGTCCTGCGTGGATGCTCTTATACATTCACAGTTAGAAATGTTTTTCCCAGTGACATTTTCAGCATCTCAAACATAAAAGCAAATTATAGTTTGTTGTGAACAATTTTGGTACCTATGTGCTCTATTTTTACTTCCTGATTTTTTATCCATATGTTGCATTTCTGATGAAGTTCTTCTTTGTTAATTGCTGGTCTCAGCTGACTGGAGATTTCAGTAAGATGCTTGCTTTACAAAGGCTGTTGGAGCCATACGGCATTTGTGAGGTCTGTATTCTGCTCCTTATTAGGCATATCAATGATTCAATGCAAATTGAACTTGAGCAAATGCAGACAGAATCATGGAAATTGAATGCTATGTGTTTGTCATATGTTGGTATGATATTGGAATGTGATCCTTCCTGTCCTTGGTAATTCATTACTTTAGCAGCTAACCTTTTCCCTTTCAGGTTGCACGAACTGGTCGGGTGGCACTAGTCCGGGAATCAGGGGTAGATTCGACACAACTGCGTGGTTTTCCTCTTCCTTCATAAGGTATCCCGTATCCTCATAGAAATTAAGCCGAATCCTATTCAAAATGTGATGACAAGAGAGGCAGATGACGCCATTGGCTCCTTTTAGGGGGTTTGTTGCATTGTGATTGGTGAGAGTGTCGTGAGAGTACCGCTTCGTAAAGTAGTAATGTAGTCATGTTGTATCATTTTATTAACAAATAAATGGTTATCTTCTGTTAATTAGTCATGTTGTATCATTTTATTTGTAACTTTGGTTCTTCCATGACATTTTTACAAAGAAATCATATTTACTCTCAAGTATCCAATTAAACTACTTAAAATTTTCTTCATATTCTAGTCCAATTTTTCTCTACGCCGTCACTTCTTATTTTACGCGTCAACTAGTGATAAAACTAAAGAATTTATGTGTCAGACTTTTGACAACTCCCTTTGGATTAAATTTCACAAAATTTTGTTAATGATATTTAAGAAATCTGTTTAACTGTTAATATTCTTAACTACGTAAAGTAATGACAAATAAAAAATTGATATTTAAAAATTATTTATTACGATGAATCCAACAAGAGAAAGTCTCAGAAAAGACGATATTTGCATAAGTTTATTGACATATAAACATTTCCATAAGTTTATAGAGAAAGTCACAGGGACTTTTACATTAAATGTTGTAATTTTTAATAAATTTTTAATATTGTATTTTATAAGTTAAAACATGTAATAATATGTATTTGGATGTGAAAATATAAAAATATATGATATAAAAAAATATTTCAAAAATTCTAAATTTTGTATTTAATTTAATAAATGCAGTATATAATGTAAATAATAAGTGGTCTGTCCATAAGCTTATGGACATGTCGTCTGTCAGGAGACCCACTCATCCGACAATATCACATACGATAATATTAATGCTTATATACCTATTCAAATATGTGGTCAAAATTTGACAGTGTTGACTGTCAAATAGTAAGTGTGGAGCTTAGTCTGTACAGATAGAGCATTTACTTTTTCACGGTTTTCATATTTGACTGTAAATATCTCTAACTACATGAAACAATTTTGCATAAAAAATTGATATTAGAAAATTGATATTAAGATATCTCATATGATATTTTATTATAAATATATTAATTTAAATTTATGATCAAATTTTATCAAGTTTAACTTGAAAAAAAATAAATAGGTCAAAACTGGTGGAAATGAGCTAGTAGTAATAGAGCTAAAAGAACGAGTGAGTAATACGTAACTTTTTGATTTTTATTCTTTGCAAATGCAAATAATTTCAAAAGAAACCCATAAAAAGGACCAAATTTAGAAAATTGTGATAGTAGCGGACAATTATAAGAAGATATATTAGAGCATCTCCAATGGAAGAGTAAATTTTGGTGGTATCTTTTGTCAAATGCCATGTTTTAAATGGAACTTCAATATGGTGTAAGTAAAGTAAACTAATTGATGATCTTATTTAAATTTTGACTAAATTATTTTGTTGGTCCCCTAAATAACATCTTCAAATTTGTTTGGTCCCCAAGGCCAATACCGTGTTTGTTCAGCAACCAACAAATACAAAATAATTTGTTTGATCCCTAAAGGCGATTTTCAGGTAAAGTCAATGGTAAAACTGGCCAAAGTATGTAAAATGACCATTATACCCCTGAAATTGAAAAAAAATGAAAAGGGCGAGGGTTTCTGGCTTTCTTCTCTTTCTTCTTCCCATTCTCGCCGGTAGCTATGTTCTCTTTTCTTTCTCGGTGAAGAAAGCTTCCGCGGCCACCGCCGTTGTTGGTTCTCCACGCAGATTTCGTGATTTAGCTAAGCGCTTCGGTGAAGGAAACTTGACATCAACCAACCATTGCTCTGATTTCATGATTTTCGCAACAAAAACATTGCTCATAATTCGTGAATTCGTGTACGGCGGCGCATCAAAGGCATGACGTACAACACAACAAGGACAGATGACGTACGACAGCCCAGCGATGGGAAGGCGGCGGACGGTGGCGTAAATGGAGGCATTGGTTAGGGTCAACGGGTGGAAGATGATGAGTACTTGGGCCAAAATATTTTGGCCCATTTTCTAATTTCTTATTTTTTTGATTCTTCATTAAACAAAATGACGTTGTTTCACTTATACAAAAACGATGTCGTTTTGTTTAAGTGCATCGTCTTCTTCATCATACCTCGCCAGAGCTGCAACCTAGGAATTAGGCGGGGCGTCACAACCTTCGTTGGAGTAGGCGGCCCTCTGTTAGAGTTCCTCTGTTCTACGGCGGCCTTGGACGGAAGATCTCTCTATGTGGTCATCTCAAGCTCTATCCGAGGCCCTCTGTTCAGCGGCGGTGGTCATTTCAAGCTCTGTTCGAGACCCTCTGTTCAACGGCGGCGGTAATCTCAAGCTCTGTTCAGCGGCGACGGCAGCGTGAATTATTAAAATTAAAAGAAAAATTAAAAGGAAAGGGTTTAAAAGAAAAGATTAAAAGAAAATTAAAAGGAAAGAAAACTTTAAATGGTTTTAATTAGTGAAATTATGTAAATACCCCTAATCCTATCGGAAAACAACTCAGGTTAACTTGAAAATTGCTTTTGGGACCAAACAAGTCATATTGTATTTGTTAGTTGCTGAAAAAATGCGGTATTGGCATTGGGGACCAAAGTATTATATTGCATTATCTTTAGGGGATCAAAAAAATAATTTACTCTTAAATTTTCATCTCCAATGGTACTATCACAATTCCAATTTCAGTATGATGTGTCAATCAATGATTGAACAAAATTTTAGTTGGGTCTATCCATATTTATGAATTCATATTAATTTTTCTTGGGAAGAGAAGTGAGGGACTCATCTAAAGAAAACTGCGTCATGTCAGAGCATCTCCAATACTTGGAACATCATCCACAAAATAGTACACATTTGGCAAAGTATTATAGGGCGTCATTGTGATTTGGATATAAGAATATTAATGACGGATATCATGTTTCATGGTGATGTGTCACAATCTTTTATTATTAGAAAAAATTGCTTTTATAACCCTACCTAGTTGACATAAGTGCCAATATAACTTTTCAATATTCGAAAGTGCCAACATAACCCTATCTAGTTAGTGAAAGTGCCAATATAACCCTATAAGTTTTAAGGATGTGCTGATATAACCCTACAAACATTAGGAATGTGCTGATATAACCCAATAAGATTGCATAATGTGCTGATATAACCCTACCTGTTCCGGTGGCGGTCCGGCGAACTATGAGGGTAAAATTGTCCACCTAATTTCAGAGTTAGCCCAAAGGGTATTTTGGTCAATTTACTTAGAGTTAACGCCAAAAATTTAGGTCAATGCCAGAAATGGGGTCTGAGGGTTATATTTGGCACTTTCATTAACTAGTTAGGGTTATATTTGCACTAAAAATTATCATAAGGTTATATTGGCACTTACACAAGTAGATAGTGTTATATTGGCACTTATCCTATTATTATTAACTATTAAGTGTTATAGTTATTCCATTCACTATATATTAAATTCATATTCAAACAGTAAAGCACCAAATTATATTTTACTTTTCATAACTATTTAATTAGAGAATGTTTCTTGTTTAATCACCTTACAGTCGGTAGACCAAACATGAAAGTCTCATTTCTACTATTTTAAATTTTAGATTATAATTATCTACACTTTAAGATATATTTGAAAGATGTTTAAAATTACGGGAATATCGTTCCAATAAATTAAAATAAACATCAAATCACCTAATTAATCATATTTTAATTATAAAAATGTCTCATCTATTAGTTAGACGAATTAAAACACAACTTCGTGGTTTAATTATCTATCTTAAAAAATAATGCATGCATATATATACACACATTTACCCCATGCTAAATTTTGCATAATAATTTACATATTGTTTTCTTTACTTTTTATATAAATCTATGAATGTTAGCTTTAGTTATTTATTTTAGAATTTAATGAGTATTTTAAATTTTAAATATATTTTTCTTTATTTAATGTAAAATATAAAAAATATAATTGAATCAAAATATGAAATAACTAAATATTTAGTTTAATTTTAATATACAAATTTACTTAGCAAAATTAAAATTACATGAATTTAGAATAGTTAATGTACTCTCTCCGTCCCATAATTAATGGCACAATTGTTTTTTCCAAATCAAATTTTAAAAACTGACCCTAAATAAAAATTAATATATATATAAAAATATCACGTGGGATCTTGTTAGATTAATCTTAATATCTATTTTCTAAATATCAAATTTATTTGCGTAATTATTGTATGTAGCTAGAGATATTAACAGTCAAACATGATAATTGAAGACCGTGAAAAAGTAACTGTGCCATTAATTATGGGATGGAGGGAGTATATGATTTTGAGAACATTCCGGACTAGGCATACTTGACGGCCTTAATATGACCTTATGAAAATAGAAGCTCAATTAGAGGGTGTCACTTTGATTTTTGTACATGTCATACTGACCCCACATTTGACCCCTGCATTGGAGATCATTTTTCGGGTTGAGAGTCATTTAGTATGACGTGGCCAAAGAAGATCTTCCAAGTGATGCTTGCATTGGAGATGCTCTGAATTGATGTGATCCTTGCATTAGAGATGTTTTTATGAGTTAAGAGTCTATCAATATGATGTGGCAAGTGAATTTTAGCAAAATGACACTGGGAGATGTTCTTATAACATGATATCTTCGGTCATGACTTTTTGAGCCTTCTCCGACATCACACATCGGTGCTAATGGCATCATGAGGCTCTCTGACTTCAAGTGGCTTAGCTCTCCGTTCCTGGGATGACAGAGATTTTTTCGGTTGTAGTTTCACTACTGCGACTTAGTGAGCTAGATCTGCGACTCACAATGGGTTATAATAGAAAAACTCACCGGCGGGTCATGCTGAGACTCGTGGCTGGTCATGGCGGGTCAGTTTGTTAAGGTGAGGCTCACTTCGGGTCAAGGTGAATCCAGTCGATCGTAACGAGTGAAGGTGATTTATAGTTGGGTTAAGGAGAATCCATTCGGTTATCGCGACTCCATCTAGGTTAAGATGACTCTAACCAGGTCAAGGCTTTTCAAGTTGGGGCTCACAGTGGGTCAAACAACATTCATAGCTACTGGGTCACTACGGGTATGAAGTGTGTCGGGTTTCCATATTTTTATAGTTTCTCTTTTGTTGGTGACAACAATGCAACGACGAAGATTATTTTATATTTTTTATATGATGTGACGGGGTCATTTTCACTAATTTATACTCTCAATGGAAACAACAAACTGAGCGAGTGAAAAATTTCTCTGATCTGGTCACGAAACTTTTCAGCAAGGCATGGTAAACAGAATGGGTTAATTTTTTGTGTTTTTTTTGAGGTCAGAGGCTTTTAATTATGTTTATTTTTTATTTTTATATTTTAATAAAAAAATCTTTTGATTTTAGTTTTTTTTAACCTTCTTATTGAATTGAAAAGGTTTTTTTTTTGTCTAAAGTATTAAATGTAATTGTAAGTGTCAATCTAGGTTTTTTTAGTGATCCCATATCTGAAAAATCTGTTTGACTTTTGGTTTTCTGTCCAAGGATTGTTTAAGAGAAATCTGAGTTGAAGTCGTTTAAACAATTGATTATTGGCATTTTTAGTCAGAGGTTTCAGTTGGATTAATATGTCTCGGCTCGTATGGATGTTTCAGCCTTGGGAGAGGGACTATTTGGTCAAACATCTCTTTAGACCATTTATTCAGGTATCCTATGAGTTCAGATTTCCTACAAATATTATTAATCCAATATGCGTACTTAAAAAAATATTTGCACTACCTAAATCGATCAGATTTGCTCTCCTAGTTTAGTTAAAGGAGTTGTACAGATTAAATGGAGAGTGACCCGATTTTTAGTAGAGGTGCTTACTTGATTCGATTTTTGGGAGTTTTTTTGTAACTAAAGAAAGTATATCAGGACCAAAATTTGTGTGGTTGGCATATCTCTCGAGAAATGCCAAGACTGATACTCATATCGTGACCGGTTTGGGTTGGGGCACTAACTTTTAGCTGCTGAAATTTGTTCGGCGAGTTCTAGTTGAGCTTGAGACACAATTACATAGTAGAGGACCAATAGACTACTCATATTGCCAGAGAGACTTTTTATTTATAATTTTATAGCATAGTGCCTTCTGTGTTATTTGTCTCTTGAAGATCACATATGTTGTAATAGTATATTGTGCAAAATTGAGGTTAATAGAACATGCATGGGGACCCTATAAACCCTCATCGTAGAGACAATTTATCTTTAAAATAAGATGTATAATTATTTTGAAATATTTGAAATTAGTTATATAATGTTGTGTTAACATGTATGACATACATAGGATCCATAATATCTATCGGTCCAGTCAACTAAGTTTAAAAGAACGATGAACTAAATGTGGCATTCAAAGCACTTCGCCCACAATCAGACAATAGTGAGCACGCATGACACAATCTAAAGGCACAACCACAAAGAGTGGAGACAAATTGCCCCACCATCGAACATGCTGCAAATACAGTGGATATACGATCCAGAGACACGACCAAGGAGATTGGGATAGTCAGGGTCACAATCTCAAGTCTCATGGAGACTATAAAAATATTGAACACAAGAGAATCAAGTTTGCTTTAAAAAGATTGTGAAGGAATGTACTAACTTAAGCATCAAATTTTCTTTCCTAGAATTAATCTGGTGACTTGTTGCAGGAGCCAAAGAGGTGGAGAGCTTGCACACGTATGATCTTGATCACTATCACTATTCAGAAAGAGTCAACCAAATCATTTTATTTTTGAGTTATGGTAGTACTAGGAGTGGTTGGAGCCGAGCCTAGGAAAAACTATCACAGGAACGCACAGCCAACTGGAGGCTACCCAGAGACGGAAACCCTGAACGTGAATCATTTGTGTTGAAGAAGACAAAGGATAATCTCTTAATGTGGAGCACAAAAAGGAGAAACAAGCATTTCCAGCGGTTGTAGAAGCTACAGGGAACCACTCTAGACGCAATTCGCCAATGCAACAAAAGCTAGAGAAGAAAGTCGGCAAGAACAAGAAACCATGCCCAACCGAGAGACCGAATGCAGGAAGAACCTAAGGCACATGGAAGACCCTGAGAGCATCGTTGTGGAATGAGACATGGAACACTATCCGCTGGCAGAAAACTTGCAAAACTTTGTAATGGAAAGATATTTCAAGTTACCTCATCATGTTAAAGTATACGATGGGATGAAAGACCCAAAGGAATTCCTACACTCTTATCGCAACAACATGCGATTCATGGATGCGCCAATCTTACTAGTATGCAAAGCCTTTCTCATCTTCTTAACAGGGACAACACGATTACATGGTATAATAGCCATCCAAGAAGAAAATCCAAATCAAACCCAAATTTCGTATTAATTATTGGAAACCCAGGGACAACACCTTATGTCGTTTCTTCCCTTTCTCTTTCATTCTTCATACTCTTTCCACTGATAACGGTCGGATTCTGACCTCTGGCCCCTGATCATGGCGGCTCCTCCGCCTGGCCGTAGTGGCAACGCTGCGGCCAAATCCTTCCTTCAAGCTCTGGGAACCCGCCAAACTCCACTACAGGCAACACTTCCATCCAACCCCGAAATTGTTCCTAAAATGCACTACAAAGGGGATATTTCCTGTTTAGTTTCCCGGCAGGATGCAGAACGTTTGGCCTCTCATTATCAAAACGCTCTGGTGGGAAAATTTGCTAGAGGAAAGCCGCCAATGCCAGCACTGAATGATGCTTTCAAATCGGTTGGTTTCAAGGGCAACTTCCAAATTGGTTCAATCGATTATAGACATATCCTCATCCGATTCCAAGACAAAGAAGACTATCAGAGATTATGGCTTAAAGGACATTGGATCTTCAATCAGGCCCCAATGAAGGTGCTTAAATGGACAACTGACTTGTCTCCGGAGGCGGAGTCTTCCATCGTTCCGGTATGGGTTAACATTCCGTATGTTCCTATCTATTTCTATAATATTACTATGCTCCAATCGATGGGAAATCAGATAGGAACTTTCATTAAGATGGACGCAGCTACTGCTGCCCTTACTAGGCCTTCAGTAGTTAAGATGTGCGTTGAAATTGATCTAAAAAACAAGCTCCCTACATATATTAGAGTTGGAATTGAAGAAGAGGGGATTGAGTATAATGTGGTTAAGCTTCCTCTAGAGTTCAAGGATATCCCTCTGTACTGTCATCACTGTAAGACTATAGGCCACGAAGATAATCATTGTGTTCACCTTCACCCCGAACTTAAGATATCCAAATCCAATAGGTTTGTACCAAGTCACGGAGGTGATCAGCTAGCGCAGCAGAAAGCTTCAGAAAAGAGTCCTGTGGAGGGTATAGCTAACTTACATTCTGGGACTAATAGGGCTGGTAGTTCAGGTTTAACTGTTGCAGATAAACAAGGTACAAAGATCATAAAGACTTTTAAATATGTCCCGAAACAAAAAGTGATTCCAAATTCAATCAGTGAGGGGACTAGTGTACCTGAAATTTTTGTTGAGATAAACAGAGCTATTCCCCCTCAGACATTAGTTACTGAAACCTCGCCACAGAGTGATAAGTTGGACAAAATAAACACACCTATATCCAATACCCTTGAAGCTAAGACTGTGGGTCAGACTGACACTTGTTCAGACATGTCCCCTGTGGTAACTGGGACTAGAAGAAACCTGAATGAAGAAGGCATTTTTCCAAACATGAGGTCTCCGGATGAGCTATCTAAACATCCCTAGTCTGCTCCCCCACTTCCTATATCAAAGAGAAGTTATGCTAAGGATGACATCCCGAGCAAAAGAGGTAAATCTTTCTCTCTTTTCAATTCTATCATTGCTGCTAAAAATTTCCTCTTCTCTCAGCAGAAACATAAGCATAACAGATTTCTCCCACTCGAGGATAATGATGGAACCAATGATGAGAACTCCAAAGATAATCCGGCAACTATCTCTGGAGATTTGGAGGATGGGGAACCTGATGCTCTGAGTGCTTCCCCTTCAACCATTTCTGATTCTCATTTCAATCAGATTAGGCAGGTAAGTCCCTCAAACTCACAGTCCAAACTAGCTAAGCAAAAAAAGGGCAGTCACCTTGATATTGAGTCTAGGCATAGGAATGAAACATATCTAACACAATTGAATACTATCATGACTAGATCAAAAAGTGCCAATAATGTTTTAATATGAATAATACAACCCTCAAGATAAAATTTCTGGTTTGGAATTTAAGAGGGATGGATACCTCCATGCTCAGACTACAAAACTTGATTATTAGGCATAAATTTGATCTCATTTTCCTAATTGAACCAAAACATGACAATCTGCAATGTGAATCATATAGGAATTTGCTACATTTTGATAACTGCATGTATGCTACGAATGGACAGATTTGGTTATTTTGGAATTCTTCAGTGAACCTTACTGTCAAATATGATAACTTGCAATTTCTTGCTGTTTCTTTATATAGTCTCACTTTAAATAAGAATATGGATGCCTTTTTTGTGTATGGCCTTAGAACCAGAGATGGAAGGAAATCCCTATGGTCTGATATTCAGGCTTCTACTCACTCAGAAACTATCTTCATTGGTGACTTTAATGCCATAACATCTTTTCATGAATATAAAGGTCCATCTACTCCTAAATTAGGTAGTATAAAGGATTTTAATAATTTCATAAATGGAATGGCTTTAGAGGAAATCAATACAGTGGGGAATCTATTTACCTGGAGTAATAATCGATTGTGAAATCCTACCATTCAAAGATTAGATAGGGGGCTCTGTAATGCTGCATGGTCATCTTCTTTTCCTTCTTCTTCTGTCCAAATCCTAAATAGATCTTCCTCTGACCATAGCCCCATGCTCCTAACTATAGGTAGTGATATTCCCTCTAACCCTAGACCTTTCAGATTCTTGAACACTTGGTTTAAAAGGAAAGATTTCATGAGTGTAATCAAGAATGATTGGGAACTCCCTATGAATTACTCTGGAATGCTAGGTTTCTGCCTCAAACTCTCAAGATTGAAAAAGGTTTTAAAAATCTGGAATAAAGAACATTTTGGTAATATCCATGATAATGTCATGCTGGCTGAAAATGCAGTGTTGGTCCAGGAACAAATATACGATCAAAATCCTAATGAAACTAACCTGTTAAACCTTAAGGAAGCTAAAGCTAAGTTGGTTAGATCATTAGTTGAACAGAAAAGTTTCTGGAAAAATAAAGCAAAGATTAAATGGTTAAAGGAGGGTGACAACAATACTAATTTTTTTCACAATTCAGTTAAGGAAAGAAATGGCAGATTACGGATAACAAAAATTAAAAGTACCAATGGTTTATGGTTAGATAATGTCCTGGACATAGAGACAGAAGCCATCCAGTACTATAAAAGCCTATTAACTGATGACAGCACCCCTGACTCTAACCTTTTCAAAACTCATTTTCTCAGCCAGATCCCCAAGTGTGTCTCTCAGCAGGATAATGATATCCTTCTGCTCCCGGTTACAATGTCTGAGCTTAATCATATAGTACTTAGCCTTAATAAAGATATTAGTCCGGGGCTAGATGGTTTCACAGCAAAATTTTACACTAAAGCTTGGGATATAATTTCCAATGATTTACTGGATGCTGTGCAGGATTTTATGAATGGAAATAATATCCCCAAAGGTTTTAGTAGCACTTGGATTACAATCATACCCAAAAAGAAAACACCTTTTTCTTTTGAGGATTACAGGCCAATAAGCCTCTCTAATGTAATTAACAAGATTTGTTCAAAAGTAATAATGGAGAGACTTAAACCATTAATGACCAATCTCATTTCTCCACAACAGACTGCCTTCCTAAAAGGCCGAGATTTATCTGATAATGTAATTTACTTACAAGAAATGATAAGATTCTTAGACAGAAAACAAAGACAACCAAATTGCATTGTTAAATTAGATCTTAAAAAGGCTTTTGATAGGGTTAAGTGGTCTTTTTTATATAGTGTTCTTCTTAATTTTGGATTTCACGCAAGATTTCTTTTTCCCATCATGAATAATTTATCTCAAGCTTGGTTCTCTATCTTGTTAAATGGTAGGCCAGTTGGTTTTTTTCAATCTACTAGGGGCATTAAACAGGGTGATCCCCTCTCCCCTTTCCTTTTCAATATCTTTTCAGAGGCTTTTACTAGGAGTTTAGTATTTATATTCCATACAGGTAAATTGGCCTACTATGATCTCCCAGGTAAATCCACTCCAATCTCACATTTATCTTATGCTGATGATACAATTGTGTTTTTTAAGGCTGAAAAAAAACTTTAATCAGATTTAAAGCCTTCTTGTCTACCTTTGAAGAAGTCACTGGTCAACATATAAATTATGGTAAAAGTGATATATTCATTGGGAGGCATGCATCTGTTCATAAAGTTCATAACATAAAAAGGATCTTGGGAATGAAAATTGGGACCATGCCTTTTACATATTTGGGGGTACCTATCTTTACAGGTCCAACACATAAGTTTCATTTTCAGCCACTAATTGAGCAAATAGATAACAGAATCTGTAGTTGGAAAAATAAATGGTTATCTATGGGAGGGAAAATGACACTCATAAAATCTTGTATCTTTTCAATTCCCCAGCATATATGGTCAGTGTTGAAACCTAGCAAGAAGATTGTTTCCATAATTGAAAAGAAAATGAGCAGGTTTTTCTGGGGCTTTACTGATCAGAAGCCAAATAGAGCATGGAGAAAATGGGAATCTCTTTGTTTTCCAATTGGCCAGAATGTGTTAGGCTTTAGATCAATAAATTCTATTATTGATACATGCTCTGTTAAGTTATGGTGGAAATACCAAAAAGCAGAGGCTCCTTGGACACACTTTATTGAATCCCTGCCCCCCTCATATAAAACTTCTCCAAATTGGAAAAGAATTTGTAGTTTTAATGCATGGGCAGAGTCCAACTCCAGGGTGATTCTGGGGATGGGATCCTGCAATTTTTGGACCTCCAATTGGCTTGGTATTAAGCCTATTATTGATTATTGTTCTCCAGTTCAGGTGGATATCTCGGAGAACTGCACAGTGGCTGAGTTCATTGAGAACAAAGATACTCTGATTAGGAAATTTCACCAGGTACTTCCAACTGATATCATTTCTCTTTTGCAGGACTCTAAACTCCATCCACATAGGAGGGACAGGCTAATATGGAAACCTGGACCTAGGGGAGATTTCACCTTTAAATCTACATATCTCCTACTTTGTCCACAGTCAGGTAGCATTGCTTCTACTAAAATTTTTTGGAGTGATAGAATTGAAAAGAAAGTGTCAGTTTTCATGTGGAAACTGATCAACTCCTATTTGCCTTTTGATAATGTGTTACAGAGACTGACTTTTTGCTTGCCTTCTAAATGTGTTATGTGCTGTAATCATGTTGATTCTCTAGACCATTTTTTTAACTCCTGCTCTTTCACAACTCCGGTTTGGAAGAATATTCATTCCTATATGGGTATCACAGACAAATCATTCCTTTCAATTTGGGAAAGAGTCTCTTACTATCTAACCTATCCAGGTTTAAGCTCTTTACACTCTACATTAATTAGGCATGCTTCTCTAATCACACTCTGGAGTTTATGGAAAATGAGAAACAAATGTATATATGATTTGGCTATCCCTAGTAGAGTCACAGTTCTAAGTCAGATTAGGGATCATATTTTCTATTCTTTCAGCTCTAAACCAGTCTACATTTCTTCTACATTTGACTATGGCATTGCAAACCACTCATTTTGCCCCTGATAAAGACTGCTCCAAAACCAAAGATCTTCAAAATTGCATGGAAAAGACCAAATGAGGGATACAAGTTGAATGTAGATGCTGCTTGGAATCCACATGATGATATGTGCGGTTTAGGATTGATCATTAGGGATTCCAGGGGCAATTTCATCTCAGCTCACACGAAATTTACTCAGGCTAGTTCTGCTTTAGAGGCTGAGCTTAAGGCAATTCTTTTTGCTGTGCATATTAGTGTAGGATTCCTGCCACCTATTATCATAGAATCCGATTGCCTAAGTGCTACTATTTATGTTCAGGATCCGTTCAAAGCTAATTGGGAATTGTTTGAACTAGCTGATGAGATTCACCAGCTTTTGGGTGAAATCAATATCCTCCATACACATAGACAGGCTAATTTGGTAGCTGATGCGTTGGCTAAGGAGTGTTTTAATGCTAAGACTACTAGTTTTTACAGTAGTTTACAAATGCTACCTCCTATTTGTTCGGGCCTTATTAAGCTTGATTGGATAGGCACACCTTCTCTTAGAATTTCTCATTAAATGGATGCTACTGAGTTTTTTCGGTTACATGCTTTTGCAGGGACTGTGTATATCAATTTGAAGTCATCAAGCACGGACAGAACCATATGGAAGGGTTCCAAAATGGCTCAGTTACCCTCAGCTGATCATCTCAGAACGGATACCCACAAACACTGATGAAAAAGCTTTACATTTTGCTATCTCCTCCAGTTTCTTAACTTAGAGGATAGGCTTATGATTTAGGTAAAGGTCTTCTCTGACTGACTTGTGTTTCGTTCACTCGATTCACTAAGAAGTTCGAGATCCGATTACCTAGTCATTAGTATTTGTAATCCTCTGGCTACTCCAATACTCTAGCTCATTCTTTTGGAAGCAACAAGGGTTGCTTCAAGAGCAATATGCTCAGTTTGTATAACTAATCTAAGCTTCGGCTTCTTTTTTTTTTTTAAAAAGGAAAGGTTTTACCAAAGGCAAAAGTTTACAAAAATGTTTGTGGACCTAAGAAGCGTTGCAAAGCGAACTAGAAAAATCATAATGAAGTACCACGGCCTCTTTTTGTTTGAGATAGTTCACAACCTAACATAAAAAAAATATCCATATGGGTATTTATGAACGGATGCAATCAAGAGAGTTCTACAAGAAGTTTACCGTAGATATGCTAGAAAACCCAAGAGATCTCCAGAAGTTGATAGAATTATTTTTTAAACAGAGGAAGCAAACAACGAAAAACTCAAAAATTAATGGGATAAAAATGGACAAGAGAGGACATTGGCAAGAGATTAACGAAGAGGGTAAGAGGAACCTCACTGGTAAGAGGAAAAGATATGGTAGCTCGCAACACCGCATTCCCTGAAACGTAGTTAAAGAAGATAAGGAAGGAAACCTGGAAGAGAAATAAGGAGTTGTTTTGTGAACCCTTCTCAATGAGCGCACCACCAGACAAGAGTCCAAGGGAATATTATTGTGCTTTTCATAAGGACCATGGTCACGAAAAATAACTGCAATGACCTAAAAAGGAAAATTGAGGACCATCTTCATTAGGGGCACATGACTAAGTACAAGAAAGGATAGGAATATGCACTTAAGATCAATTTCAAGCCAAGCAAGTTGAATACCTATGACATGGAGAAAAGCCACAACTTAACGCAATTGCATCTCAAGATGTGAATAAATGAGATGGAAGCATAGAAAAAGTGATCATGTCCATCCACGAGTCAACATAATTGATGTCTAATAATGCTTGAAAAGCAATGACGAGGTATATGCCTCCATAGGAACCAACAGATAAAAGACTTGGCATGGACGAAACAATCACATCTAGCGAACAACACACATTACCGAACACAACACCACACAATGATCCACTGGCAAGACATGCCAAGATAGACATTTCTACTGAACACAGAGTCTCTGTCAATGATGGAAGTGCAATGGAGATACTGTTTATCGATTGCTTTGAAAAATTAGGTTTTAAATGAATAGACCTCAAGAAGTCAACAACTTTGTTGGTAAGGTTCACAAAAAATTAGATGCCTTTGACAAACACATAATTACCAGTCACCATTAATTGGAGATGAGAACAAAACCTGCACAATTAAGTGGGACTTATTTGTCATGGATACCCCCAGTCCATTTAATACCATCATAGGTAGACCATGCATGAACACAAAAAAAGTGATCTGGTCCTCCTACCACCTAGTTATGGAATTCCCTACACCAACAGGGGTAGCAACAATAAGAGGGAACCAACAATCAGGCAGACACTACATGGTCATAACAATTTGACCGACCACCAAGAAATAAAACTAATGGATGGTCAACACAATCAACAAGAGACGGATACTAGATAACGAACACCCTAGAGTCGATTTGGGAGATGAAGTCGAACTCGTTGGCCTCAGTGACTAGAACCACACTCAAGAAGTTAAGATAGGGAGGTTCTTACCTCAACAAGTCAAGCATGAGGTAATCACGACATTGAAAAAGAACTAGGATATGTTCGCCTAGTCCGTCCGTACAAAACATGGGATGGGTTAACCCCAAAAATCACAAAAAAATCCCTCAATATCAACCCTTTTGTGAAACCTATGAAACAAAAGCAAAGAAGTTTCGCTCATGACCACCAACAAAGGATCAGGCAAGAGGTTCAAACACTTGTGCATGCAAGAATAATACAAAACCCAACATGGCTGGCGAACTCACCATGGTTAGGAATCAAGATGCAAAATGGAGGATGTGTATCGTTACACTAACCAGAACAAACATTGCACAAAATATTGCTATCCACTACCAAAAATTGACCAACTGGTGGAAGCAATCTCAGGATACGAAGCCATGGCCTTTATGGATGCATACAAAGAATATTATCAAATATTGAGGAGTTTACGTGAAAAATTCCCTTTGGCCTAAAGAATGCAGGAGCTACATGTTAGAATAGTGTCCTTCAATCAATGTGCATTTTCCTAATATAGTCAGAGGATTAAGTGCAGAGATAATAAATTCAGTTATATAGAGTGATCGAAATGTTAAGATGGAAAATGTTTTCGATATGTTAGCATCAATTGTATTGAGCTTGCATCTTATTATGACTGAGCCTATAGGGTCACACACAAGGCATAAAATTAAAATTGGATAAAAGAAATGACTATTGACTTAGGAACCTAGATATATGAGAAATGAGTTTAGAACTCATTAACTCTAATTGGGCTAGGCTCAAATTGACTTGAATTAGGGTTTCTTGGATTAATGACTAGGGATAACAATGAGGCAAGGTGGGGCAGGTACGGATTATGGTATTTTCATACCCATATCCACTTAAAATTTTCATATCCATACCTGCCTCATCACCCATGACAGATACAACATTAAAATATATCCCCGCCCCATTGGGAATTGTCTAAAATCTACCCCCTATCACCCACTTGGGTATTTATACCCACTTCAAATCTATTTTACTCACCCCATTTATATCTCCAAAGAACACCTAAATTTTACTTTAAAATCGCTGCTCCTCCCGTCCTCCGTCTGTGATTCTTCTGCCGATTCTTCTTCCGCCGACGTGCTCCTCCGTCTCTACTTTGAAAAATCGCTGCTTTCTGTCTCCGAGCCGGCAAAGGCCTCCGATCAGTCCGACCTGGAGCTGTACTTCCACTCCGCCGTCCTCCACCGCGCCAACTACTTCGATGCGTTGTTGTCCGATCGGTGGCTGAAGAACTCATCCTCCTCAAACCCTAGCGATGTTCGCCGCTTGAATTTGGGGGTTTCCGCTTCATACGAATCGTTCGATTGGCATTACATTGTTCTGAAGCTTCTCTATACCAATGATTTCGCGGATACAATCAACAACGCTTCGACCGCGATTTCCATACTCCCGGTAGCGCTAGAATTGCTGTTCGAGGACTGCGTGAAAGCCTGCGTAGAATTCCTCGAGGCGGTGCCATGGACGGAGGAAGAGGAGAACAAAGTGATGGCATTAGTCCCATTGCTTAAGGAGGAAGAATCTCAAGAGCTCCTGGCTAGGGTTTTACCGGCGAATAATGCTTCATCGGAAGAAATGCTCTTTGGTTTAGTCATGTCTGCAATCCACACATACAGTAGCACCATGGCCCAAGCAGCCAAGGCTTTTGTGACGAAGCTCTTGAGTGATTTCTCGTCCAAGGAAATGGCGAGGAGGGTTTTGGATCGCTCATTTCTGGCCACATTGAAGGTTCTCAAAGACTCTCTCGAGAAGTACTCTAATCCTTTTATTCGCGGTGATCATCATGAAACTGAGGCTCTTCAGAGGCTGAATTTGCACTCTGCCATGACCAGCGGCCGGCATTTGTTTTGGTTGATTGAGAGGATGATCGAGCTCAGAGTGGCTGATACTGTTGCTAAGGAGTGGAGTGATGTGGGTCTTTTTACTTCTGATTTACGGAGGCTTTTAGTCGAAGATTCTTGGAAGAACATAGTTCCAGGTTTGCATACGCAGGTTCTTCGCTGTACGAACAAACTCGCCAATGCTGTGGCTACTGGGAATATTTTGGCTCCTAAACAGGTGAGAATGGGGCTGTGAAGGATTGGCTTCCTGTGTTGATTGTAAGCAGGGACAGGGTCTCGTCGATGTCAAACAATGCATCTCTCAACCATGAGTTGGAAGAGACGTTCTTGAAGATCATATCGACCCTTCCCATGGCAGATTCTCAGAAGTTGCTTCAGAAATGCCTTAGTTTTTCAACCAAGAATGTCGATGATTGTCCACATTTGGTGGACGCTTTCACCACCTGGTTTCGCTGCGCAAATCGGGCCTAGGTTCAACTGATTCCACTATAGATTAGCAGCTTTCAAATGCTTTTTATGGCTGTGATGTAAATGTTGGTTCTCTAGCAACTGTTGCAAAAGATCTTTTGCTCTTTAGCTTACCTGTTTGAGGTGAGACTTTGTGTTTCCTAGAACTTTTGAGCATGTAAATATGTTTAGTAAATGGTAAACCTTTGCCTTTTTATACAATTTTTTTTACTTTAAAATTAATAATTTTAATATTAAAAGTTTAATAATATTTACATGAAATATTATACATGTGCATTATGGATAAATATTATTTTATATATAATAAATTAGTGTGTACATAACAGGTATAGTGGGGCGGGGCAGAGGTGGGATGGGTATGTGCTAATATTCATACCCGACCCACTACCCATGGTGGGTATAAATTTTCATACCCATACCCGCTCCACCATCACAAAAACTACATCCATGCCCACCCCATTGGAGCAGATGCGGGACCACCCAAACCCGACCCACTTTCATCCCTATTATTGACTATTCTGTATCAATTGATATTTTTACAGAAATGTTCAGTATGACATTATTATAACCTTGGCCGTCTGGAACGATGAAAACAAAATTTTTTTGTGGCAATGGCGGCGTTACTATAGCACCGTCAGTGGCGGTGGTTACTATATCTCTGGAAGGCTACTAGTGTGTGAAAAATTAGGGTTTAATTGTGGTTGGGCCAAATTAAAGCCCTAATTGCATTTATTTTTGTTGGGCCAAATAAGAGCCACGGCCCATGATTGAATTAATTGGCTAGGCCAATATGGGATTCTCTGCTGGGCGCTGCGGTCGAACAAGGCTTCTGGCCCGGTCTGTTCTGACTAGGACGAGTTTTCTGGTCTAGTCTGGGGTGAATTGAATTGGGTTGGTCCAAATAATTTTTAATAAAAATTGTATAATATTTAAATTATGTTTTTTAAAAAAATCTGATCTGGGTTTAGCTGGACCCAGTGAACCGATTTCCTATTAATTTAATTTTGAGTGAGAATTTTAATTTTAGATATTAAAATTATGAACAAAGTTTTAGTAATTTTAATTTTTGAAATTAAAATTAAATATAACCAAAAATTTTACTAATTAAGGCATTGGATGTGCTTGATTATTAAATTTTATTATATTATTTAAAATAATAAATATTAGATGAAGACTAGCGGGAGTCCCACCGCGCGTTGCGCGGTATTCTTGATTCAAAATATTTAATTTAATTAATATATAATATTTACATGTCACATTTGAATTGAAATAAATAAATAAATTATAAGTATATTAATCTAAGAATAACTATCTAAATTGTAAAACAAATAATAAATTTTATTGAAATTTATTAAATAATCAATAATATAAAAAATAATATTTTTATAACCTTTCAATAAATAATATATTGCAAATACATGAAGTAAGTAAAATATAAAAAAAATATTGAACTTGTGGAAAAACAAGGAACTGTATGTATATGTGAACTAAACAATGAATTGGGTGGTATAAATACATACAAGTTTTTGTCAGAATCATTGTCTATATATTTATTTTGGAGAATTGTTGTCTATATACCAATATAATCTTATATACTTGCAAAAGTGACGATATAACCTTCAATCGTTTGAAAGTTAGAAAAAAAACTACCTGATTAATGAAAGTGCCAATATAATCCTTTGGTAGACTTTTCGGCGTTAACCGTGCTTTTCGAACTGTTGACCCACCTTAAAATGACAATAATGCCATCAGACCAAAAGCTAAATTTGGGTGGACAATTATAACCTTACCCACAACCATCGAACCATTGTCGCCGTTGCCGTAACAAGTAGGGTTGTATCAGGACATTATGAATTTGATAGGGTTCGGGTGGTACTGGGTTCGAGTGATACTGGGTTCGAGTGGTACTGGGTTCGAGTGGAGAGGTTCGAGTGGTACGAGGTTCGAGTGGTACTAGGTTCGAGTAGAGAAGGTTTGAGTGGTACTAGGTTTGAGTGGAGAGGGTTCGAGTAAAGAATGTTCGAGTGTACTGGGTACGAGTGGAGAGGGTTCGAGTGGAGAATGTTCGAGTGTACTGGGTTCGAGTGGTACTGGGTTCGAGTAGAGAGGGTTCGAGTAGTACTGGGTTCGAGTGAAGAGGTTCGAGTGATGAGGTTCGAGTGGCTAGGGTACCATCTACCACTGAAGAGAGTACCATCCACCCCTCGAGAGGGGTATACCATCCACCCCTCAAGAAGTTTGTCAACAACCCTTCGAGGGTACTCCATCCACCACGGGAGAGAATACACCTTCCACCCCTCGAGGGTACATCATCTACATCTTGAGAGGGGTGTACTAACCCTCGAGGGTACACCATCCACCAATGGAGAGGGTACACCATCCACCACTGGAAAGAGTACACCTTCCACCCCTGGAGGGTATGCCATCTATGTCTCGAGAGAGGTGTACCAGCCCTCGAATGTAGAGGTTCGAGTGGTGAGAGTTCGAGTGGAGAGGTTCGAGTAAAGAGGTTCAAGTGGAGAGGGTTTGAGTAGAGAGGTTTGAGTGGAGAGGGTTTGAGTAGAGCGATTCGAGTGAAGAGGTTCGAGTAGAGAGGTTCCTGTGGAGAGGTTTGAGTGGACAGGTTCGAGTAGAGAGGGTTCAAGTGATTCTATGTTCGAGTGGTACTGGGTTTGTGTGGTAAGGATTTGAGTAGAGGAGGTTCGAGGGTCTGAGTAGAAAGGCTCCGAGTATAAGGTTAGAGTGGAGAGGGTCCGAGTGGAGAAGTTCGAGTGATGAGGTTCGAGTTGTGAACGTTCGAGTGGTGAGGGTACCATTCACCACTGGAGAGAGTACCATCCACCCCTCAAGAAGTTTGTCAACAACCCTTCGAGGGTACTCCATCCACCACTAGAGAGAGTACACATTCCACCCCTCGAGGGTACACCATCTATGTCTCGAGAGGACTATACCAGTCCTTGAGAGTGTACCACCCCTCGAGAGGTCACACTTCTCGAGGGTACTCCATCCACCACTGGAGAGAGTACACCTTCCACCCCTCGAGGGTACGCCATCTACATCTTGAGAGAGGTGTACCAGCCCTCGAGGGTACACCACCCCTCGAGAGGTCACACATCCACCCCTTTGGAGTTCACTAGCCCTCGATGGTACACCACCCCTCAAGAGAGTATACCACTTAGAGCGTCGAACCATCCACATTAGCACTCAAACCATCCACCTCTCAAACATCAACCCCTCGAGAGGTCACACATCCACCCCTCGAGGGTACACCATCCACCACTGGAGAGGGTGTACCAGCCCTCGAGAGGTCACAAATCCACCCCTGGAGGGTACACCATCCACCACTGGAGAGAGTACACCTCCAACCCCTCGAGGGTGCGCCATCTACATGTCGAGAGAGGTGTACCAGCCCTCGAGGGTACACCACCCCTCGAGAGAGTATACCACTGAGAGCGTCGAACTATCTATATTAGCACTCGAACCATCCACCTCTCGAACATCAACCCCTCGAACATCAACCCCTCGAGAGGTCACACATCCACCCCTCGAGGGTACAGCATCCACCACTGGAGAGAGTACACCTTCAACCCCTCGAGGGTATGCCATCTACGTCTCAAGAGAGGTGTACCAGCCCTCGGGGGTGTACCTCCTCTCGAGGGGTCACACATCCACCCCTCGAGGGTACACCACCCCTCGAGAGAGTATACCACTGAGTATCGAACCATCCACATTAGCTCTCAAACCATGACTCACTCGAGGCATATACCCCTCAAACCATCCACGAAACCACCATTCGAACAACCTATCCCTCGAACACCAACCATCAATTCCAGGAACTATTACCCCTCGAACCATCAGTTCTTGAACATCTACCATGCCACCACTCGAAGCATCCACCTCTCAAACATCAACCATTCGCCTCGAGGCCTCCCTACCACTTGAACCATCCTCCTTTTGAACATCAACCATCTGCCTTGAGGGGTGTTGATTCGAGGCATCTCCACTCGATTCATTAATCATCGAGGACCTATGACCATCAACCATCCCCCTCGAGGCATCACCCCTTGACTCAAACTTCTTCACTCTAACCTCTACTCGAACCCTCACCACTTAAACCCTTTCCATTTGAATCCTCTATTCGAACATCTCCACTCGACCGTCACCACCCGAACGCTCACCACTCGAACCCTCTCCACTCAAACCCAGTACCACTCGAACCTCTTTACTCAAACCCATTACCACTTGGACCTCTCCATCAATTCATTAACCCTCGAGGTTCTAGGACCATCAACCATCCTCCTCGAGGCATCACCCCTCGATCCATCAACCATCCGCCTCACCACCACTCAAACCATCCATCCCTCGAACATCAACCATCCGCCTCGACACCACTCAAACCATCCACCCCTAGAACATCAACCATCCACCTCGACTCAAACCTCTCCACTTGAACCCAGTACCACTCGAACCCAGTAGCACTCAAACAAAATTTTCAAAATGAGCACATAAAATATAAACTTAGGAATGATTCATGTTCAAATCCATTGCAGTACAAATTGAAAAGCATAGGCGAAATAACTGCGGTGTTGCTACTTCTTGTATGCTTCATATGACTCAGGGAGCTCACATAAGCACTGCAACACAATTAGCGAAATTAAACTTCCAATTTTTTTTTTGACAGAAACACTCAGAAAGGTAGACATCACAAATACCTTAACATCATTCAAATAAATGAACTTCTATCCACAGAGGTGAGCTCGCACAGCAATATCCATGTCTTCAACAGTCATTCGATCCAACCATCCACCGCAATCCTCGAGTGCCTTGATTTTCCAAACACCAACAGTTCCATTAAAGCCAAAGAAATTGATGAACCAACCGTTGACTTGTTGCTCAACTTCAAAGTGTAAGGCCAAATTTATATTTTGCAATTTTGTAAGCAAATTCTCATCTTTGTTCACAAATGACCACCTTGTTTGGACCAGTGCAAGATCACTATTACCCTTCAGAATACAGAAGGAGAGAGAAAAATCAATGCTAAAGGCAAATAAATTTTGTTAATTTAGGTCACAAACTCTACCAGCCAGCCTACGCTTAATCCTTGAGGTTCGATATGTCAGACTTTGATTGTTAATGCAACATCTAATCATCAGTCTAAGTCATTTGGAAGTACATGCTTTACATAATTTTACTAAGATACTCTTGATGAAATGAGGCTGGTAGTTCTGGTGTTGATGCTTTACATTTGGAAGTTTCCATTTATGGTAGGCACAATTATATATTTTTGTTCCTTTTAGCTTTACATTAAAAGAAGCTTGGGAATGTTTCATGACTTCCCCTAAAAAACAAGGGTAATGCACATACCTTAAAATAAGGAATTGTTTTCTTCAGAAAATCTGGTGTAGGTTGGAAGTCTACATAAAAAATAGCCACGAACTCGTAATCCTTAACATATTCATAGCCCATTGCAGATTTGAGGTTCCTAACCTTATACCCCGTATGCACCAAACGATGTCTATATATAATGCGCACACCCCCTTGTTGCCACTTTTGTACTTCTGCCTTAATAATGGCTTGCGCATCCACATCATCAGAATCATCTAAAACTTGTACAAGCATTCTCTCCCTCGGCCAATCTAGCGTACACACTGCTCCAGTGGATTGACGGTAGACATGAATCAACAAAACAAGTACCAAACCAATGGAAGATCCAAATTTCCACTTTTGGGAAACTCCTAATCATCTAAAGCTTTTCCATTTCCAATATTTTCTCCCTAAGCCAATACTTCGAATGAAAACCACTATCATAAATTGCATCAATTACCAAATAAAACCAAACCAAAGACGTTCTCATCAAATTCAAACCGCCTAGCCCTATAAAAGCATGATTATACTACGACAAGAATATAAACCTCAGAAATTAATTCAGTAATCCAATTATTTTCTAAACATGCACAACAAGATAAACATAATAGTAATAATTTGAAATAGAAGTAAGGATAATTATGAGAAAAGAGTAAGGCTCTCTTCTATTGGACTTAATGGTAGACCAGGTTAGTTCAATTCACTCTTTATAGTAATAAATTATAGGGAGCTCAGTTTCATTCAATTTGAATTAGTTATCTTTAGTATAAAGAAATTATAATGCTTGTGATTGATGATTGAAAACCTACATCTTCTTACCTCCCTCTCATTCCACATCGGTATCTGCACAAGCACCATGGGGTAGTTTACTCCAGCATCCTCCATGTCCAATGGATAGTCCATTTGTGCCATCGGCTTCAATCCTCTGAACTTAATCCATGCACAACAGAGCACCGGAACAATCCAATCCACCGACTGAATCAAAAATAGAACAATGCACATGTTTATCAATCCCTGAGTATAAATATTCTCTGTTACCTAATATCTTCTTTTTAAGGCATATTAGTAACTTTAATTAATTCAATCTATTACCAGGAACCCCTAACATTAACTACAGATGCTTTCAGTTTATCTCCAACTCAATTAACAATTACCTACAACCTTAAGTGGCAGCTTTACATGAACCAAATTAAAGGGAATCAAGAAACACTACATAGAAGAAAAAGGCAAAGAAGTACCAGTTATATATGTACGAAGTATTAGAAGTAAACATTGAAGCAGCAACGGCACAAGATGCAGTATCTCAAATAAAAGTGCAGGGAGGCTCGAAATAGAACAAAAGACAAAATGCCTAATGGCAAGTCATGAATGCACAATACCATTCCAAATAGATACTAAAACACCATGAGATAAGAATAATTTCCTACCAAGCCATTTGCAATTCAAATTTGATCGTAGGAGATGCACCAACAGGTACTGTTACTATGTTCCCATATATACTCTATGATTCAGTAGCATGTAGGCTATTGCATATTAATATGTTAGTGTGCTAGGATTGAATCTTTGAATCACGAGTTACAAAAAATGAACACAAAAGTGAAAGTCGAGTTATATGTTGTATGGAAATAAAAAAAAACAAAGACTCATCTTCCACGCCAGAAGTGCATTAACAAATTACAAGTCAGAAACCACATCTGTGTTGCAGCTCTTTTTTTGGCATCCACCAAGCAATTAACAAACGTCCTCAAGCAGTTCGATATTAACAACCAATATCAAACATATACCCAAATTGCCTCCCAAAATCAGTTTCTGAATGTGAATTAATAGATAATCGAGCGACAAGAATCTTTGCACTAATTTCTATTGAAATCAATAAAATTCAGAGGGAAAAAAGTACCTTTAATCCCACTACCCTTCCTTTGTACCCTTATTTTTCCTGGAGATGTCAGGACGCACCAAAAGTTTTACTTTTTTGTTGTCGATTTCGAGGATCTGGGTATGAAAACAAAGAGCGGGGAAAGCGCTTTTCGCTGGAACAGCACCAGACAGAAATAATGAACGGTGAGAAATCACAGCGTCTTGGGGACATCATATCATTTGGTACCCAAGCTTATTAAATCCATCTCTCAACTCATTCAGTTGTACGCATCAAAATTGAAGCTAGGAAACCAATGGTTAATGTTTGTAGCGTCTTCCCTCGGTAGCGAACTACCGATAAAATTTTAATTCAAAACTTGACATACCAGGAGAACACCACGATGGGGACAAGAACCAAGTCAGTGTCTAAAATTTTATATCAATAAGAGCTGTTAATGACCGCACATGGAGAGTAAAAAAGACATAATCTTGAAAATGCACTGGTGGAAGCCGCTTACTATGGTTTACTGGTTCACATCCAAGATCTTGAACCTTTGGTTCTTTTGCTCTCTTCTTACCACGTTTTGGTAAAGTCTGCAGCTCAACTTAGCTCAACAAAAAGAGAGCAAGAACTAATTGCATTCATACAAATATATAAATATCAGAACGTATAAGATAACAATAGATCAAAGAAGCTAATAAACCAACTAAGCCTCCCAAATTACAGTAAAAGCCAATAAAATTGTAAAGAAGAATCTGTTTCTTTTCAACAAACTAATTGCATGCATATCGAATTGAAAGAAAACACAGCATGCAAATCAAATTTGGCTCAGCAAAGCTAAGTAACTAAAACACATCTAACACAAGGAAAAGAGAAACATCAATACATGCAAGCTTACACATCTCGTATAAAAATCTAATAGCTTCCAAATTTGAATGCAATAAATAAAAGCAACCTAATTAATCCAAAACAGACTCACTCAATATCTTGATAGATGGCTCCACTCTAAACCTGAAAAAGATAGGAAAAGAAACTCAGTATGTCGCTGTTACAAATTGTCCAATACCATGTCTAGTGTCATAAACATAGGAACATCGGAAAGTAACTGAAACAGGCGAAATTTTTTTTTGGAAACAACCAAAAATCTGAACACACACATCACAAACATCACACACACAACACACACAACACACACAACACACACAACACACACATCACAAACATCACACACACACACATCAAATACACACATAGAAAAGACACACATAACTAGCAAACACACACAGAAACATGAATTTGAAGCACGAAATTGAGCTAGCAGAGGTAAATTAAAGTAACGAATTGCAGGTTCATTACTACGAATTTAGTTTAGAACTTTAAATCAAAGCCACGTCGGATGAATTCAAATTTCACCCCTCTTGTAGACAGCGCTCGGCAGCGGCGCTGCTGTAGGTAGCATCGGCAGATCTAACAACTACGTTTTCTCCTAAAATGCATCCCCTTCAGGCTATGTTTTCTCCCGGTATCTTGTCACTCGCCGATACCTCCGCTTATTGCCACTCCTCAACTTCTCAGGCGGTGCGGCCACCGCAACGACTGATTGGGAACAAATCAAACAAGAATAGCTGTATGGGTAAATATATCACATCTAATGGGAATGACATTGTTTCACTTTCATAGGGTAGTCAAAATGACTCAAAAACCCCCGGTTGACAGAAAGAAAGCAAACAATATCTATTGTAGGGTGCTTGGGATAATTAAAGTTAATAATTTTGAAAATTAGTTAACTTTATTGTTTTTGGTATGTGGATTTCCTAAGATACTTAGTTTATTTATTAATTTATAATTATTAACAATGGCAAAGGAAAATAATTAGGCAAAGTTTTGGGAAAAACCGTCTTTCCATAGGCTTATGGAAAGACGGGGTTTAATTAGAATAATAAAAGGTAAAAGATCTTAGTTGCAATATTAATAATTTATTATACAACATGTAGTAGTTATAAAGTTTATAACCCGATTCATGCAATCCAAAAATTTTATCTTTATTTCTGCTAATTTGTACTTTAAACATTGGTCTTTCCATGGCTTATGGAAAGATCGTCTTTCAAGAGACAGACTCAAATCAGTTGGTTTAGAAGCAAATAAACCCGTGTCAGACAACATGGCCAGGGCATATTTCCATTGGGAGAGAAACATCCCATCCGGTCTTCTAGCAATCTCTATACCCAAGAAATACTTAAGTGGACCAAGATCTTTCATGTGATAACAAAGAGCTCAAGTATTTCTTGAATTCAGAGATAACCAACGAAGAGCTACCAACAATAACCAAATCATCCACATAAACCAGTACATGCAAAGATACTGAACCACGGGAAAAACCAAATAGAGAGTAATCTGCTTTACGCTGGACAAAGATAAATGCACGTAAAGCCTGAGATAGTTTTTCAAACCAATTGCGAGGAGCCTGGTGAAGACCATAAAGATATTTCTGGAGGTGACATATATGTCTAGGGGGCGCATGATAGCCTAGTGGAGGTCGCATGAAAACCGTTTCATGCAGATCACCATGCAGGAAAGCATTATGCACATCCATCTGATGAAGTTCCCAACCAAAAATATTTTCAACAAATAAGAATAGACAAATCGAACTCATCTTCGTAACAGAAGCAAATGTCTCAGTATAGTCAATCCCTTCAACCTGGAAATTCCCGAGAACCACAAGGCGTGCCTTATGACGCTCAATGGTACCATCACATTTTAAATTCGTACAGTAAACCCATTTGCAACCAATTGTAGCCTTGTCTAGAGGTAGAGAGGCCATTGTCCAAGTATGATTGCGCTCAAGTGCAATAAGCTCTTCAGTCATAGCATCTTGCCAATGAGCATGCTTTGACGCCTCAGAATAAGTAGTGGGATCTGCACTAGAAGTTACTGCACCCAAAAATCTAGAATGCGTACTAGAAAAATTAGCACAATTTACGTAACTAGTAAGAAGATAGAGAACACCTGAGGATAGTGATGGGGCATGAGTGATCATAGAAGTTGGGGGGAGGGGGGGACTTCTTTAGTAGTAGTAGCACATAATTAATCATCATTACATACACAATATTCCAAGTAAGGAGGAGGTCTGCGATTTTGGACACTCTGTCGAAGAGGAGACAACTTGGCAGCAGAAGGGGGCGTCGGAGTAATTGGAGAGGTAGGTGGAGGCGGACAGATATGTTCGGTGGTGGAGACGCCGCATCAGGTGGCAGTGTAGAAGGCAGGTCAGGAGATGGCTGTATGTGAGGCGTGTTGTCGACGGGTGCCACCGTCAACTCCGGCAGAGTGTCATTGGCTCAGACTGGAAAATTAGGTGGCTAGTGGTCTGGGCCAGACGGTGGATACGGCTGGGCAGGCGGATCAGCGGCCGGTGGTAAAGGCTAAACGGTGGGCGATTGGTAACACTCAGGTAGCGGTGGCGGTGGCGGTGATGGCGATGGTGAGGTGGAGGCACCGTCGGTATGCACTGAGGTCGGTGTTGGAGTGACTGCATATGGAAATTGGTCTTCATAAAAGTCAACATCACGATTGTTAAAGAAGGTGCAAGATTCCAAATCATAAAGGCGATAGCCTTTCTTGCCAGCAGGATACCAAGGAAAAGGCATCGTCGACTTCTTGGAGCAAACTTGTCACAGTATCCTGGAATGTAAGAGGCATAGCACAAGCACCCAAAGACTCGCAAAAGCTTGTAGTTTGGAGTGCATCCATAAAGTAACTCAAATGGTGTGCGTCCGTTGAGTTGCTTTGTTGGTTCCTGATTAATAAAAAATGTAGCAGTAAGAACACTTACTTCCCAAAAATCAATAGGCAGATTAACTTGAAAGTGTAAAGCACGAGCCACATTTAAGAAATGGCGATGCTTGCGCTCCACACAACCATTCTGTTGTGGTGTATCAACCATAGAAGTCACAAAAATGATGCCGGATTGAGAAAAATAAGATTGCAAGGGTAGAAGTTCTGTACCATTATCAGCATGAACACGACGAATGGTGTGCCCAAACCAGTTCTTGATCAAAGTACAAAACTCTACAAATCTAGAAGCTACATTTGACTTAGCCACTAATAAGTAAAATCAAACAGTTCGGGAATAATCATCAACTATAGTTAAAAAATAAAATTCACCACTAGAGGAAGGTGAGCTATAAGGCTCCAAAACATCACAATGTATCAGTTCAAACAAAGAACTAGCAGCTGAAGAGCTCAAAGGAAAAATTAGTTAGTTTGCTTTGCTCTATGGCACACAGAGCAAGGTATAGAAGTACTATTTGTGCTAAAATCAAGAGTAGGAACAGAAGACAACACCATAGAGGATGGATGACCAAAACGTTGATGCCATAAATCAGATGAAGAAACTGAAGCAGCTGTTGGAATAGACTGCATAACATGAGGACAAACGCGAGTATCCAGCTGACAAAGCCAATAACCCCCCCTTGTTGTTTACCTATGCCAATCACAGTCCTCGTACTGATTTTCTATAAAATGCAATAATTTTCAGTAAACAAAGCTAGACATTTTAAGACAGATAACAATCTAGAGCATGATAATAAATGTCATCAAAGTAGGTATGTAGAGTACATGAGTAAGGGTGACATCACCAAAGAAAATAGAACCATATTGTGTAGCAGATGACACTTATCTATCAGGTAGTATAACATTCACAATTTTGATAGCAGTAGTAATATCAGTAAGAGAGTCTTTGTCACTAGTCATGTGATACGAGGCTCCGAATCAAGAATCCAGGATAAAGTAGAATTACCTGACCCATGGCCAGACAAAGAATTAAATTAATTAAATAAATGTAGGGTCATACTCCATTGGTCGTCAGATAGGGTAGGACTGAAATCAGATAGAGTAGGGGTGCTAGAGAAGGCGACCGCCGCAAATGCTCGTGGCAACGTCACTGCACCGGTGAAAAGAGCCATAACACAATTTATTTATTTAGTTTAATAAATAAATAATAAAGAAACTAGAAACCAAACGGAAACCAACTTAAGAGAGAGCAACCATGCGGTCAACGGTCAGAACAATAACAAGAAGGACCAGGTGCGTGCAACCACGCGCCAGAGGATGGATGACACATGTATTGAACAGCGTGTGCCACGCGCTGTAGTTGAACAGAGTATGGAACACCGACACTTTTTTTCACTTCTAGAAGGGCGGTTGAAATCAAACGAGTTTGCCGTAAAGTAGTGGAACAACGGTAATGATAGAATCTGGAGCACCGGTAGCGAAGCTGGAGGCACCGACACTGAGAACTAAGATTGGAAAACTTGATCGGAGAACCGATGTTAGTGGCTGAAGCAGAAGGTCAGCAGAATGTTGTGTTGTCAGAGAAGCAAGAACTGGATTAGAGAACAAAGGTCGGATATCGGCGGTGGACTGGTGGCGGTGAACCAGCAATGACCAAAAAATTTTAAAAAAAGTTTTAACTAAGGAAATGTAGGTCGGATCGATGGCGCGTGGAGGTAATGTGCGGACGACGGCACATGGCGTTTGCACAAAATTTAGGACGGAAAATTTAAGATTTTAGGTTTCAAGATTTTAGGCACTGATACCATATAGAAAATATGGGTAATAATATATGTTTGAATTCATGATCTAATGATACATTATATAGCTGTACAGAATACCTATACTGGCTAGGAAAAGTAAATAGAATCTA
Source organism: Rubia yunnanensis (assembly GCA_037428765.1). NCBI lineage: Eukaryota > Viridiplantae > Streptophyta > Magnoliopsida > Gentianales > Rubiaceae > Rubia > Rubia yunnanensis. The sequence continues at coordinate 111,444,602 of CM075061.1, read as the reverse complement.
ATTACAATTACAAGTAATATTTACATTCCTTAATAAATTGTATTAAGTGCATGGTTATTAGTTACTAGTATGGCCCAACTAGATATGTAAATACAGTTTGCGTACCGTTTATTGAGTATTGAAATAAAATACGGTCTGCCTACCGTTTATTGCTATGTTGTGAATTTATTTTCAATTTTATTATTTAAGTTGAAATAAATTGTATGTTGAAATAAATCGTATGTTGAAATAAATCGTAAGTTCGATTAGAAAATTGAATGATGGGATCCAATAGACAAGATGAAGAGTTTCTCAAGATTAAGGGGTCATACTAGGATCACTTTAGATGCATTTATTTCTCGTATTTAGTTGTTGCTTTATATTATAAATGCAGGCGATTGGTTTATGTGTGTGAGATGATTGTGAAATTAGTTCACTAATGATCAAACCAACATAATAAACCACGGTCCCAAAAGCAATAATAAGCAAAAAATTACCTTTTTGAAACAAGAACACCTATTAAGCTTTCGATCACTAGTGACAGATTTCACCAAAGCGACAGTAACACTTCTAATCTTGGGACAAATGCGGGCGGACCTTGTGAAAGAGGTCTAAATGTTAATTTTGGTTTGCTCGTCAATATCAGTGAAGAGTCCTCAGATGTTGAGGCAAAAGGAGATAGGTACTACATTGGATGTACCTATCGCCCAAGAGTAGCATTGGATACTATTAGCAATGAGATTGCTTACCAAAAATCAAAGGAATTGAAACAAGCCAAAGCATGTTTAAGAACTTGTGATTTTGAGGGTCTTAGAATTATATTATTCATGGGACCAACTTGGATGGAATAAAATGTTGAATAACTTTTAATAAGTCTTGTATGTTTTTCTTCAAGTTATTCCGTTTAAACGCTTTTTATTGCATTTATTTATATTGTAGTAATCACGTATAACAACAAACAAAAACTCTTCTAATCTATGTTCAATCCTTCGGAAGGATCAATTGAACTGCAGTTCTTGGCCAATGAACTTGATTATAGTTCTAATGCAAGAAAAGAAGAAGTATGTCATTAAAATTCAAATCTCCATTGTCAAGTGTTTTATGTTGAATAGTATGAGTCCAAAATTTTAAGGCAAGTTTTAACGCAGATACTTACAATATCAACCCGGAGCTATGAGATATGATTAAGGAATAGGCCGTAGTTGAGATGTTTGAGACCTTTAAGACCATTTGATTGTAACGTCAAGAAAGGAAAACGAGTGGGATCCCATGTTTTGAAAATGATTGGATCATTTAATAACATGGAGACACTTAGTTTTGCTTATGGTTGAGAGTTGGCCCCAGACATCTATCTCTATTCACTCTATAATGGTTTGTAATCATTTAAGTGGAAAGGAAAAGACTTTGAATAAGTTGAATGAGATGCTTAAAATAATCCAAGTCAAGTGTCAAGATTGAGACCAGGACCAAGGTTCTGTTGGTGCAAAAGCAAAAGAGACCTGAATCAGAAATGGAAGAATGAAGAAGTGGGATATGGCAAGAGTAACCATAATACCTATGCGCTTAAGACACAACATACTGCTAGGAAGCAGAAAGTTGTAAATCCCGATAAGTCCCAATACTTCTATTGCAGTGACACATGCCATTAGAAAGGATACTGGACAGAGAATGGGCGAGTCGGTGACATTGTAGTTATATACGTCATAAACAGTCTCTATCATTAATAACTCTAATGATGGGTATTGGATACCATATGTGTTTCTCACAATTTCAAAATGTGACGAGATCAAAGTAAGAGTTAAACTTAATGAGAGGTCAACCTATATGAGGGAAATGAAGTAAGGGTTGTTCCATTGATCGTAAGAAATTACAGTTTATCTATGCCTTTTGGGCTTACACTAGGTTATATAATAGTTATTTTTTATTTAAGTGTTACTATAACACATTTACCATTTATGTGTTGAACACATGAGGTTTTCATTGTAATAAGAGCAATGGTCGTTCCATCTTCAATGGATGTTTTGTGATTTTGCAAAATTAGACAATTGTCTTTATTTGCTTGATATGAATAAACATGTTTATGGCGTGAATATCAAAGGGGCTAAAAACAATTTATTTGAGTCCAACATATCCCTAGACGTGTCAATTTGGCCACATGAACATAAAGTGCATACAGTGACTTCGACTGGAGGGTACTGTGGAATCATTTGACTTGGAGTCAATTGAGTCCTGCAAATAGTGTGATGGCAAAATGACAAAATCACCCTTCATAGTGATAGATGATGGAACAAGTGAAATATTAGGTCTTATTAACTTTTAGACTAAATGTGTTTAACTGTAAGAGGTGGATTCATGACTTCATTAGCTTCACCAACGATTTGAGTGGATATAGTTGTCTGCTTAATGTGAGGCAAGTCTGATTCTTTTGAGAAATTTAAGGAGTTTCAGAATCAAGTTTAGAATATACTTGGCAATAAAATTGAAGCACTTCAATTAGATTGATGTGGTGAATATTTAAGTCAGGAATTTGTTGACCATCAGAAAGAATGTGATACTTTTTCATTCTTGAATCTTGTAGGAACACCTTAATGAATTGGTGTGTCCGCAAGCAGAAATGATACCTTATTGGATATTTTTAGTTCAATGATGGGTCAAGCCAGTCCTTTGGTTTCCTTATAAGGGACGTGCTTTCACACTGAACTAAGCATTGTCTAAAGCGGTAAGAAAGACATCATATGGGATATGCAAGGAAGGGTTCCCTGAATGTCTTTTTTTTTTTAAAATTTTGGGCTGCGAACCATATGTGAAATGAGGTTTCCCAGTGAGCTTGCACCATGTCAGGTGAATGTCTCTTTCTGGGATATCCAAAAAAGATAAAGGGGTATTACTTAAACTATGAGAATTGTGTTTGTTGCTCGAGAATGTGTCCTTTTGGAGAAGTATCATATTTCCAAATGTATATGATTCAGACAAAGGTACATTTATGTCCTTGCGACTGAAAACTATGAAATCATACTTTTAGATAGTGATGAACCTATGACTTAAAGTTAAGCTCTGACAAGCCCTAACTCTGAAAAGTGACATAAGGCTATGAAATTCATAATAGACTCTCTGCATGAACACCAAGTTTGGATTTGGTTGAATTACTAAAATGGTAAGACTAAAATGATGGTCTTCAAAATGAAACCAGGCTTTTATGTTTTCAAGGCTAGACTAGTAGTTAAAGGGTATTAACAAATCCAAGGGATAGATTGTGATGGGACATTTTCCTAGTTGGATTGCTTTAGTCTATTTGATTTTTTCTTGCAATTGCAGCTCATTTTGATTTTGAGATTTGGCAAATGGAGGTCATAGCCTTCTGTCTTAATTGGATTTTGGAAGAATATGTGTATGCAACACAATCTAAGGGTTTTATAGGCCAAAATAGCTGGGAAAATACGCGAGCTTCAGGTCCATTTATGGATTGAAGCAAGTATCAAGGATTTGGAACACACATTTCACTGAAGCCATTGAGAGATTGTGGTTCAACAAAATGTTAAGGAATCTTGTGTATATAAGAAGGTTAGTGGGAGCAAGATTGAATCCCTACTCCTCTACGCTGATGACATTGAAAATGACTAACCAAAGCCGGAGTCTATGGAGACTTAGTTCGGAAAGTGTTTTGCGATGAATGGCTTAGGAGAGGCAAACTACATCTTGGGTATCAAGATCTACACATGTAGATCAAAGAGGATGGTTGACCTTAAACAAAGCACTTATTTGGAAAGGTGTTTGATAGGTTTGATATGAAAGATCATAAAAGGTTTTCTACCCATGAATCATGGCATAACTCTTAGCAAGAATCAGTGTTAATCGAAATCTGATTGGCAAAAGAGAATGAGTATGATTTCTTATGCATACACAATAGGGTCTATCATGTATGTAATGATATGTACTTATAGTTATATCTCGTATGTTTAAAGCACGATGATGTGATATAAAATATACTAAGGTGAGGCGCATTGGTGTGTGGCCAAGAAAATGTTTTAATGCCTAAAATGGACCAAAGATAAATTCCTAGGTATATAGTGAAAATGAGTTGGTAGTGAAAAATCATAAGTAAATCACCATTTTTTGATTTTCCAATTGAAGATGAGTACATTGATGCTTTGGAAGCCGTATAGGAAGGTGTTTGAATTAGGAAATTCACCACTGAACTTAATGTGGTCCTTTTTTTAGATAAATCGATGACTCTCTATTGAAATAATGTTAGAGTAATCACTTAAGAAAAATGAGCCAAGGAAACCCGATGTGTTCAAATTTGTCCTCAAAAAGTTTGCATTCTTTGAGAATATGTCGAGAATGGTGAAGTTTTTATATTCAAGTGAGAAAGGATGACAAACTATTGATTCATAATCTAAACCTCTTCTACAAATGGAGCCTAGGGCTCACATATATGTGATAGGAATCTATTACTTTGGATAGTGGCTGTGATTTCTTTGATGTTTTAGTTATCATAATTTTGTGATTTCAGACATTGAAGATTGAACCATTTAGCATATTATGAAATCATAATTTCATATTCATTTAACTTGGTTTAGTGTTGAATGAATGTCCAAAATCAATTTACATCTCCAAATAGGTTATCAAGAATATGTCTTGGATAATGAAACCCTATTTAGTGAACTGGAGTGTAAGATTGATTATGTACCTAGTTTAGGCCATTGAGAGTGGACGCTCATGACTGAAGACAACTATTTGCAAGTTGATTCACATCGTTGTTTCATGGGCTGAAGGAAGTGGGATGTCATGAATCGATTGCATGGATGCAAGTTAGGAACTTGTATTGGACATACCCGTCATGAGAATACTTTAAGATATTCATAATTTCGTAAGTATGTCTTATTAACTATTGGATTGTATTCCTCATACCCGAGTAATTTGTGTTTTCTTGCTTATTGATTGGTGTACCTTGAGGCTGTCAAACGTCACACCGTAAAGGGAGACTATAAATGCAGTTCTTAGGTTGCAATGAATCGAGTGGAGAAAACTTAAATGTACAAGAGTGGGATTGTCCTCTCATTTACACGAGATTGTTGTCTTATGAGCCTCTCAGATATTTGGTACTGTAAAATGCATGGACATACTCATATGGATTAAGTATTAATCACCTGTCTTAACAGTTTGACACGGGAAATTGAGAAATGCATTTGAACTTGATAAGGATGACACATCATCTTACCTTATGTTCAGATGAAGACATTAAGTGACCAAGGAATACAAATGCACAATTGTTAAAAAGGAAAAGTGGGAGATTGTAGGAATTGTGTCCTTCAATCAATGTGCATTTTCCTAATATAGTTAGTGTATTAATTACAAAGATAATTAATTCAGTTATTTTGAGTGATCAGAATGTTTAGCTAGAAACCGCTTTCGATCTGCTAGTATCAATTGTATTGGACTTCCACCTTATTATGATTGAACCTATAGGGTCACACACAAGGAATGAAATTGGATAAAATAAATGACTATTGGGCTAGGAACACAGATAGTAATTATATGAGAAATGAGTTTAGAACTCATTAAGTCTAATTGGGATAGGCTCATATTGACGTGAATTTTTCTTCGATTAATGACTATTCTGTATAAATAGATATTTTTATAGAAATGTTCAGTATGGCATTACTAGAACCCTAGCCAAACAAAAAATAATCCAACCATTTCTCATAAAATAAATCTCACCGTAAAGAGAAGAAGAAAGTCTGGGTCTTTGCTTCCTGATCAATGTTCTAAGCTGACGATGGTGGAGGCGATCCCATCGTGATGTGTGGATACGTATAGAGGAATCACATATGGGATTCTCGTCTCCGTGGCTGATTAAACCTGACGGTAAAGCACGCTTCAATAGTAATCTAAACTCTTAGATATATTCAAAATAATTACATGCATGAGGTCTGGGATTAGATAATTGATTTTCTGCTAAATTATATTTAATCAATTCCCAACACAAAAGATCAATGGACTGTTAATAAGGCATTCAAACACTAAATTGGTTAGAACATAGAAATCTGCGTGGATGACATGGTAGTTAAAAGCATAAGGGTAAGCCCATTTTCAAGAAACCAGGAAGAGGCCTTGATCAACCAATGGGAAATTAGTTTGAAACTCAACCCAAAGAAGTGCACCATTAGGGTAGGGACATGGAGGTTCCTACGGTACAAAGTGTCACCAAGAGGGATTGAAATAAACCCAGAGAAAATATGAGCCACACGAAAGCTACCCCCGTCTCGCTCGATTACAGACGTGCAAGTCTTAACTGATTTATTAGGCGTGTTAAATTAGTTGGTTTATAAAGCTGCTTAAAAGTATACTGCCTCAAGCTGCTCAAAAAAGCTAACGTTGCCATTATTGAATTCCGCGAGAAGGTTGCAAACCTACTTCCAAGGCCACACAATTATAGTATACACAGACCAGCTAATTAAAAAAACTCTTGACAAACCTGATGCATCAAGTAGAATGATGAAATTGGCTATTGAACTGGGAGAACTCGAAGTGCATTTTTAGCCAAGGACTTCCATTAAGGTCCAAACCCTGATCGACTTCTTAGCAAAATTGCGGAAGAAGGAATAGATAACAAGATTGAAGCCTAGGGTTTAAACACAACCCATCTAAGAGAAGGTATATAATTTTGGAACTTGGTTTGTATATTATGAACCTATTTCATGTTTGTATCTATGTTCATTGTGGGCTCAAGTGTAGACATTATTAATATTTCACGATTAAAGTGTAAATAGGGACTACACATTGTGAATTGTTAATACCCTTATTCAATTTGTGCTTTGCAATGACTTGTTTGTGCATGTTCATGTATCTTAGTTCTAATTAGTGCCAGATTGAGGATCCGAAGCACCGATTAGCTTTCCTCCACTGTGGGATTACATTTTATAATTTGTGTTTGAGGCATTGAATTGGTTGCTCGAGAGAAATGACCTTTTGGTGCAATGTCGATAACCCATCGACCCAACTGTCAATTGAACCTACAACTGATCGACATTGGTTGAACGTGTTGTCTACTCCTCTGTCATCGACCGACATCATGGTCATCGTCAATCTCATGCTCTCAGCTCAAACGAAAACTGGATCGATAGGTGACCAACACTGCACCAAAAGACCATTTCTATTGAAATTCATCAATTTATTATAAACAAACAATTGAATCTTGGTTTTTAGACTATGTTATTGGTAATTGTTTACATTGGTAAGAACTAATGTAGTGAATCTAGTTCAAATACCAAAACATGTTATTACATTCTATCTACTCTCATTTCCTTAGCTGATATTGTCGTCATACACACTATTCATTCATTAGCCTGCCTTAATCCACCATGTCGAACAACTAAGAGAACATTGCTTTGAACAAGAACCATGAGGTATGTAACTTGTCTTATCTTAAAAACTTATTTGATCCAAGTGCACAAAACTAAGTTGTATACTGTTCAAATTAGGCCCTTTATCATGGATTAGGCAGTGGCACCGCTAAAGGTTATAATGATGGAGGCTAGGATAAGGCTCTCAGTGTCGAGCACTACACTTTATTTCCCTCCAATCTGCATTTCTCCGTCATTATTTTCCAATAGCACTTTGGGAAGGTTCCTACAGTGGTAATTTATCTTTTATATATTTATATAATTTTTTGTTTCAATATTTTTTAGACTATGTCATTTAAACATTGAAGCAAGCAAAGGTAGTTTTTTATTGGTTCATTTAAGGCTACTTCCGTAAACATTCAATCAATTCTATCAAAGATAACGGTTCCCACAGTGCTTTAGTGTAATGGCAACAATTGGGAGATATCCTACGCTCCGAACAAACAAAGCATGGAATCCAAAGGTATTGGAAAATTTCTTGATGACAATGGCCTAAAGAATGGAGACGCTTGCTTCTTCGAACTTCTCGATTCAAGCGAAGATAATCTTATTCAAAGTTGTCATGCTGAGTGGTACCCGAGACATTGATTTGTATGGAGATAGTATTTTGCTATCTCAATTGCAAATTTATCATGGATGGTTAATTATGTTTTTAGTTCATTATACCATACTTCCGGATTGTTATTTACTAATATTTACAATTGGTTATACTATATGGAATGCATCCTAAGCATTGATTATTATAACACACATGTTTTCTAAACCATGAACAGTATATATGAACCGACTTAGTTTGTGAACCTTTTAGAGTTGATTATGAATCAGAGAATCTGTGTTACTCTCACTTATTTTGTAAATTTAATCATACTGTTTCACTTGAAACTTAGGCAGCTTTCATGCAAATCTTGTAATGATTCAAAGGTTTATGCACCGTAATTGATGTGCCTCCGAACTTCCGTTGACAAGTCATGAGTCTGCTTAACCAGAATTTGGAAGACAAAGCTCCTGAAGGTGTCCGGGAGGAAAAGCTCCAATGATAAAGTTAGATATCTTTCTTAGAACTATTAATGAATAGTTGGTCTTAATAATGTTAACTGTTTCCTTATACATGTAGGCCTACCTACAACATGTTGAATTAGGTAGGGCTACTGCCTTGTTTTCTTGTGGAGCAAGTATTAGGGTTTCTCCGTGGGCCGGCCCAATGGATACTACACAAAGGATATAAAACAAAAGGTAATATAATGGATTTGGGTGGGTCAGCGGATAAAGGGCGCTCAAGCCAAGAAATATTAATGCACTATCAATAAGCCTCCAGAAAGTTGAAGGTTTCACCTTCGAGCGGTGCCTGGGCTATAGATTTGACCTTCGATCCTACCATAGGATATGGGTTGGACCTTCGAGTCCTTGATAGCTAATGATTCAACCATCATCTTTCTTTTGCCTAGAGCGAGAGGCCTCGATGTTTCAGTACAAGGAGACCTCGAATTAAAGAAGTGGAAAGGACGCAAGGCACGTGTTGCTTCACGCCTCTTAGGGAAAGTGACATCCATCATGGATTCCTCGCGTGCATCCTATCTAATTAATGTAGGGAGTATTTTCCTCATGCGGGCACATTATCCCATGTTCTTACGCCTCTTTCTTATTTTTGGCAGCCCAAGGTAAGCGTTACCCCTCTCTTTGCCTCTATGTAAGCCGCCTTGGAAGAACATTAATAACTTTTTCCCCAAATTCATCCGAGGTGCTTATTCTCTCTCACAGCACTCTGCTTCCTTTCAAAGTCCTTTGTCGTACTTCCAAAGAATTCCGGCCAAATAGCTAGTAAGTCCTCTCCCCCCCTTTATTTACACTACAACAAACATCACCTATTACCTCGATTTTTCAGCCCTATTTACCTCAGTTTTTTGCCCCCAGAAAACCAAAGTAATTGTGGGTGAAGTAAAAAATATACCTTTTAACTCGGCTCGAAACTGAGGTAAAAGGTAATATTTTACCTCAATTTTAGACCGACGTTGGTATCTTCTGAGATCAACCTCGCACCAAGGAAGAAGGCCGACTATAGTACCATGCAGCTACGACATCGTTCAAATCGATATCGGCATCCTTAAAAAGAAAAGTCGATCACGAATGGAAGAAGGTGATGCGACTGGAACAACCGTGACATCGATGCGATCTATGACACTTATAGTCATAGTGACGTCGCTCATGCTTGTATGCAAGATCACATGATCTAGTGCACTCTCATCGTCTGCATGCTGACGTGGATGGATAGCCAATACAACATCGTTTTGAATATGCGACCTCGCAAAAAAAACCCACGAGTCATAAGCGATGTCGGTTTAGTGTCAGTACGTGTTGTTCTTGGAGGGCAATGTCACATACGTGTCGTATCAGTACTGGTTTGGGCGATGTCGCAGTATGAATAGTAGAGAATTGTATAATATTATATTATTTATTTCTGATGAAATTAAAAAAACCCTCATTGAACATAAATTACCAATAAATGACAGAATATATTCAAATACATATGGTTGATGTGAAAATGAATGATTAATTGTACTCAACATCCATTGCCTACGTCGTATGACACCCAAGCTCAAAGTCCATTGTAACTCTCTTTGTCCTCTTAAAACAAATCATCATGAAACAAAATTTATGTCAGAATTCGGTAGTCCTAGAATGATGTACACATAATATTATCAAGTGTATGTGTCAATAATTTCAAAATTGGAAAAGTACCATTACCGGCCTACTGCGATGTCGCATGGTTGAGGATGACATGTCGATTGAGCCAATGAAAGTGCGAAGTCGGACATTTAAGATGAGGATGTCAGTTTTGAAAATGCGACTTCGCATACATGTCGGCATTATATCGTCTGGGGTAATGAACACAATGCGATGTCACACATTCAAATTGTGTTCATAAGAAAATTTGATTATTTTCCGCATCAGGAATAATATATGCTTTTATCCACAATCCTTACAATGGAGACATTATTTAGGAAAAACATGCATTGTAACTTATATAAAATGTAACAAAATTATCATACTCAATGAATATATTCAACTTTTTGTCAATGTGAAAAAACACACGTACAATTTAGGAGATGCCAAAATGATCTACCTCAAATTAATTGAACTTGGAGATGTTCCATCCTACAAATATTGTTGATATTCGATTGAATAAATTATATTAGAATCTTGAGTGTTTGTAATGGTGTTAATGGATAGGATGGGGTGGAGTTGTGATGAGAGCAAATGTGTTGGAGATGGGAAATGATTGTGTTTGTGCTGGGTGTTAATGTTATAAGATGGGTTTGGGGGAAAATTTTGGTTCAAAATTTTGCTCAAAATTTAATTTCCTGCTAGAAATTTTTATTTTGAGCAATATTGCATAGGGTTCGGTCCCTGATTCGTATTATGCAAATAGAAGTTGCAAAATCGGACAAATGGGGCAAAAGTAAAATTGATGGTAATTGTTATCGAAGTAATCATCTACAATTTACTCTACACGATGTAGTATCGGTTTTCAAAATCTAATGGGTGCAAGTTTATTAGCTTTTAATATCATAAAACACTCGAATATTAAATTTAAAGTGATATCATGTGGTGGAAAATGATTTTTCTCATACCGATTATAGTAAGGGTATTAATGGAATATTTTAAAAATGATGGACGATTAACCCAGGTTCGAGGACGCTGACCATTGTCATCCCCTAGTCAAACTCATGAAAACCGTTATTCATCACAAAGAAACTAGGGTGATCCTAAAAAGGATTTCAACAGGTTCGTCATAGATGAACCCTGGATACTTATATGGAATAACATCAAGTTACCCTACACGATGTAGTAGTGCTTTTCAAAATTTGGTGGGCGTAATTGTATGACTATGTATTCAAAACTTATTTTCATTTATTTTGTTGGATTTGAATCGCGACGTATTTTGTGTCCAAAATCTTATAATTCCAAATTTATTTTTTAATATTATTTTATGGTTATTCAATGTTTGATATTTACCATAACATGTTAAGCAATGTTATTTAGAATTGTATTTATAAATTGGAATGGTTGACCGGTTGGGTGGTAGGCCGTATAAGTGCGACGTTGGTCTCATGTCGGTATATCTTCGCACTAACCGACATACCTACGACATCGCACTTAACCAGCGGAGTTCAGCACATGGTTAAAACGATGTCATTCCAAGACGAGTTATAAATATGATAACCCTAGGAGAAAGTTAAAGCTTTTCTTTACAAATTTCCCGTGAATTTCAATGGTCTCCACCGTCCACCCTACTCTTGTGTGTTGGAAAAAAGGCATGGTTTATCAAATCTCATAAAACACAAGTTCTGTACTTCTTGCATCACAATGTTAGATCTGTGGTCTGTGAATTTGTTTTGTGTACTATGCTTTCTGGCCCGTTGTTTCAGATTTTTACGTGTGTGAACTTTCCTTCACTTTGAGTGTTGGAACTATAATTTGGTATGTCCCCCAAAGGTTACTTTGTTTTATTTCATGTTGATGAAACTTCTTTTTTTCCAGTTTGATGTTTTTCTCCCCGTTCAACCTGTAATATATGCGATGTCACTCGTCCAATAAATGTGCAACCTCACTGATTTATATTTTCCAACCTGATAATTCTTCATTTTATGACGTCGGTTGTATCTTGGTTTCACATTTTGTTAGCCCAAATTGTTACCGACTTTGCATTTTGGAATTTATAAGACTTCGATATTATGTCGGTTTTTAGTTTGGTTTAACAGACACACAAATGAGATCGCATTTTAAGGTCAACCTAATCACTGCTTCATACCGAGATGCACCTGCGACTCTGGTTGCGACGTCGCACATGGCATTCCATGGTTTAATTTATCACTTCAAATTTTCACTTCTGATGCAGGACAAATGGCTGGCGAAGGATTGTCTAATCCACCATTTTTTCAGGTATTTCACCTATATATATATTCAAACAAAATTTCACACTTTCATTGTAACAACTAATACATTCTAGTTTTTGTACAGTTCACCGCACAACGCAGGCACCCTGAGCCTTTTTTCTTCGACATTGAACATCACATTTCGACTGCACTTTGAAACAGCTGAACTTTGGGAAAATACCTACTTTGGTAAAACTTTTTAAATAAATTTTATTAGTTGACAATTGCATATGTATATACATATATACATATACATACATACATATATATACATACATATATAAATATTTCTAATCAATATTTGTTACGATTAGTTAGTAAATCCCATTGGAGATTGTAACATTCCAACCAACTGAGAAGGCCCTCGTAGTGCTAAGGTGCTACGGGGCAGAGTGGCATATGAACTACTCGGGGGTGGGAGGGTCAAGGCCCTATCCCAAAAGGGATTTGGCGAGTTCCTTAGGGGTAACAACCTACGCATCGAGGACACGTTGTTCTTCGAGGTGATACAAGCTAGGGGGCCAATCATCTTCAAGGTCATCATTGTCCGAGCTGGTGAAAGTGGATGGTAATTTCTGTTATGTTGGAACTAAGACAATTCTTATTCGAATTAAATTACGTACTATGTAGTTGTAAGAATATTTTAACTTCTGTTTTTTCTAATTATTTTTCTATCTTAGTTGAACATTGAACAAATAGGGTAATGGTTGTGTTTAAATTAGGGCAGTATTTGTAGGGTGTTTGTAGGACAATGATTGCTAGCAACTGTTGTGCCTAATTAACTAACCTCATTTTTACGTTCCCCCAAATTAATCCTGATAACAGAATATGATGAGGAGAGAGACGCCGAAGACATTGGGGAAAAGAGCATGACCTCTATTTTATTGTAATTTATTTTCTTCTGTCACTGTCAAATTCTTTACTTTAACTTGTCTAGTACAAATATGCAACTTTGCCAATCGTTCGCAATACCTTTCGGTATCAACGACTTATGTAGCAAGATTTGGAAACCTTTTGAAAGAACTCATGCGACATCGCATGTTATTCGGTAATATCATTTACTTTGTTTTTTAGCCTTTTACTTCGGTTAAAAAAATAACCGATGTAAAAAATCAATTATTTAACCGAGGTAAATAATATCTTCAATTTTTTTATAACCGAGGTAAATAATATCTTTTACTTTTGAAAAAATATAACCAAGGTAAAAGAACTTTTACCTTGGTTATATGGTGTTTACAAAAAACCGTGGTAAAAGGGGCAAAGTTATAGGTCTTGTTTCTTGTAGTGTTAGCCCTTTCTCTTTGCATTTTGAAATGTCACAAGCACCGTTCGGGTGGGGGAAGGGGGAATCCCAGACTATTTTCCAACCATTTTGGGATTCGCTGCTAACAAAGAGAATGCTTCTTCCCAATCCCACTTTCATGATTCCGATGTCGTTCCTTCTTTTGCCTCTGGATCGTTGGCGAGGGGTCAAGGAATAACTCGGCTCAATGTCCCCCGGTCAAAGAAAGGTTTACGCTGGAAGTGGGTTGTGTTTAGGGAGCGGGTTCCTATGGAGGTTCAAATTGAAAGAGATGAAGAAGTGAGGTTATATTTCTGGGAAATTCTTACTCCCATTATCGAGAGTCCTCAATGGGTCCCCAAGGTGATCTCCGATTTGTTCGCTCGCCTTCTTGTTGTGGTCAAGATTCTCGCAGACCTCAGACTAGAGGTTATTCGAGATGACAAAGCTCCTAACAACCCTCGACTGGGGAGGTGTGCCATCTACAAGCGGCATATGAATTTCGGGCTCAGCTTCCCGTTTCCTCCCCCCCTCTCTTGATTTCTCAAAGAGAACCAAGTCAATCCAACCCAACTTCATGTAAATGTCATAACCTACATTATGGCATTCATGATGCAATTCCATAACCTACAGATCGCTCCCTCCTACGAGCTCTTCCGGTCACTTTACTACGTGTTTCAAAATAAGCCAGTCATGCACAAAGATTCGGAGGTGAAGGATATTCTTACCCTTAGTAATAGATCTTTGAAGTACCCCATCAAGATATTCTCCAACTCTAAGAAATAGCCCAAGCCTCCTATCTATACCTTCGAGTGTGAGGCCAAATGTTACTGGGTTCCACCATGGAATTCAAATCCAAGGTTCGAGAATGCCAGTCTGTATAGCGTGCCTGAAGATTTGGTCGTAGATAGGGATAGGTTGTTGGGGGGAGTCCCTAGATGTCGTAGCCATTTACGGGAAGCAAGGGTCTGGCTACACTTGGCCCTTGGAAGTGTATGACAAATGGGTATACAATAGAGCCTCTGTGTTGATCAAGCCGCTTCGCCCTACCAAACCTTCTGACGTGGCCTCCTCCAAGAAGAAGAAGAAGAAGAAGAAGAAGGGAGGCGATGGTGACAAGCCTAGAAAAGAGAAGAGGAAAGCCTATTAGAATGACTGAGAGGGAGTTTCTAAGAAAGCGAAAAGCAAGAAGGGTGGTGGCTCTTCAAAGCTTACCACAAAATCACAGGGCATCAAGCCTATTGTCACCTGACTCTAAACCCAGGATATTATCGAGGGATCAAATGCCTGTTTGAAGGGTAACTCCCCCCACTCGCATGAAGGTGTTTGCAATATTTCAAGACACCATTCTTTTGTCTTTATCTTTTTAGTCGCAATTCTATGTTTCTATTCAATTTTCTTTATTTTTTTATTTTAGTGGGTTTCAACAGCAATCTCGCCTTTGAAGGGTAGGAGGAGGAGCTCTTCAAAGTCTCCCTAAGGGACCAGACTAGGGTCCTCACCCTCTCCAGCCGCAACTGACCTCAGGCTGCCTTGACCAGACCCTTGCCCAAAATGAAGCTAAGGATTTCATCCATATTGAGACCGAGGCTCAGGAAAAAACCAAGAGGAGTTGTGAGGGATCCCAGTTTCCCCGTCCTTTACGGTTTTTGCAAAAACTGTAGTTAGGATACGAAAAACTGGAAGGTTGTTGAGCATAATCTTTCCCGCTTTCTCCTTGGAGCTAGTGGGGAGGCTATCCCCCTTATCTCCCTAGGACCCTCAGAATCCTGGCTCGCCAAGGCTCCCTGGGTGGCCTCAATGGTAGGGTCTATGGATTCTCTCCTCCAAGGCATCTTGGCTCAGGCGTACGAGATGGAGTTGCTCCAGGTCGAGGCAGACCGTGCTAAGGATCTTGGGCCTAAGGTGGTGTTCCTCGAGGAAACTCTGGAGAAGGCCGCCATCAACCACCAATTGAAGATCAAGGAACTCGAAGAGAAGCTTCTGGGTCTGAGGAGATGTTGGACAGTGCTCAGAAGTCCGTGAAGGACCTTCGTGAAGAGAATGCCTCCCTTAAGGGTCTTTGCTCAGCTGAGCAACAAGCCGTCGTGCTTGAAGCCTACACCAATAGGCTGATGAAGATATATGGGTTCCAACAGTTCTTTAGGTCCCTGTCTGAGGTCTGCATCGGGGTTGCTCGAAATGGCCTCGCCAACGCCATAAGTAAGGAGTTTCCCATTGAATACGCTACGATGGTGGAGGTGCATAAAAACAACAGCCATCCCTATCACTTAGACCACCTCAGGTGGAAGTCCATTCAAGACAGCAGTGTTGAATTTCCCCTCCTCAAGCACTTAAAGGCCTCGAGTAAGCTCTCCAGGTCGAGCTTACTCCAAAACCTTCCCCTCAATACTTCCTCCAAGCCCTTCACCGCGGCCAAAACCTTCCTCCAAGCATTAGGTAATCGGCCATCTCCCCTCAATACTTCCCTTCCGTCAAATCCCAAAATAGTACCCAAAACTCAATACAAGGGAGAAATTTCATGTCTTGTTACTCGGAAAGAAGCGGAAACACTAGCCGCACACTACAGCAATGCCCTTGTTGGGAAGTTTGCTAGAGGGAAGCCATCAATGACCGCTCTAAATGAGGCTTTCAACTCGGTCGGTTTCAAAGGTAAGTTTCAATTGGGTTCTATAGATTTCAGACACATTCTTATCCGATTTCAGGATAAGGAAGATTACCAGAGGCTTTGGATTAAAGGTCAGTGGGTTTTTAATCAAGCACCTATGAAAGTTCTGAAATGGAACACTGATTTTAATCCTGCAATTGAATCTTCTATTGTACCAGTTTGGGTTACAATCCCCTGTGTTCCGGTTTTCTTTTACAATATTGCTATGATAGAATCAATTGGGAACCAAATAGGCAATTATATCAAAATGGATGCAGCAACTGCTGCTTTATCTAGGCCCTCTGCAGTTAAGATGTGTATCGAAATTGATCTAAAAAAGAAGCAACCATCTTGCATTAGGGTCGGTATTGAAGAGGATGGAATAGAGTATAATGTAGTTAAACTTCCCATTGAATTCGAGGAACTACCACTATACTGTCATCATTGTAAATCCATAGGGCATGACGATAGTCTCTGTATTTATTTACATCCAGAACTGAAGAAACCAAGATACAGTAGGGTGGATAAATAAAAAACTGTTAATATGTCCACCAATGAACAAAAGGAATTAACTCAAAAAAAAAGATCAACAGACTGGACATGAAATCCTGTCAAAAGATGGAAAAAATCTACCACAAGAGGAACATACTAAGGCTGGGGGTTCGGGGCTCTCTGATAAGGAAAAACTTAAGACTTTGTCTGCTCAGAAACTTAAATATATCTCCAAGCAGAAGGTTGTATCAGTTGTGGGGGGGGGATCATATAGAGGGTCCTACTTCACCTAAACTGGGGGTAGATAGGAATTGTGAAATCCAAGATTTGAAGGATCAGTCTCTTGATTCAAGTATTGAGCCAGTTGACAGGAATGACGATCTGGTTGAAGTTCAGTCCTTATCACCAAATGAGATCACAGTGGCTCTGCAGAGAGATAGCATTAATGATAATCCAACTGAGCCTCAGGGGGAATCTCCAGAGGTCTCAATTATCAGTCCTCAATCTTCTACAAAACTGCGTATGTTGTCCCTGTCTGCTCCACCGAATCTCACCACAAGGACAGGTTTTGCTAAGGATGACATTACCAGCAAAAGGGGTAAGCTATTCTCACCATTTAACCCTATCCTGGCTGCTAAAAGTCTCATTTTCTCTCAGCAGATAGATTGGCAGAACAGGTTCTTGCCACTCGATGATGAAGATCAATTGGATCATGAAGCTAGCTTCAGTGAAAAAACAAATCCCACACTTGTGGACAAGGATACTGACACTGCTACTCCTGAGGTAAGACAGGTAACTCATGTGCCCCCTCCATCTTTATTAGGAGAAATAAAAAAGGGACAACATGAACACAATGTGAAAGCACATAGTAATGAGACCTATTTAACCCAGTTAAATACAATCATGACTAGATCAAAAAGCACCAATAATGTTTCCCTATGAATAGCACAACAGTTTAGATTAAGCTACTAGTTTGGAATCTTAGGGGAATGGACACTTTTATGATTAGACTTAATAATCTGATAAACAGGCACCACTTTGAGCTAATCTGTCTAATCGAGCCTAAACATGATAATACTCCATGTGACCACTACAGACAGCTGCTACACTTTGACAATTGCATGCATGCTAATAATGGCCAGATTTGGCTTTTCTGGAAAAATAGTGTTTCAATAGTATATAAATCTGATAATCTTCAGTTTCTAGCTGTTACATTGCATAGCATTAATCTAAACAAATGTATGGATGCTATTTTTGTGTATGGGCTTAGGACTAGAATTGGTAGGAAGGATCTCTGGTCGGATCTTAGGACATTAACTCAATCAGATTCTATCTTCATCGGTGACTTCAATGCTATAACATCCATAAATGAATATAGAGGTCCTTCCACTCCAAAACTTGGTAGTATGAGAGATTTTAATGAATTCATTAATGCTATGGCATTGGAAGAGATAAATACTGTAGGTAACTATTTACCTGGAGTAATAACCGATTAAGAAATCCAACTGTTCAGAGGTTAGACAGAGGATTATGCACAGCTTCCTGGTCAACAAATTTCCCCAATTCCTCTGTTCACATTCTGAATAGAATTACCTCGGATCATAATTCTATGCTCCTCACCATAGGTAGTGACATTTCATCCTCCCCTCGGCCATTTAGATTCATTAATACCTGGTATAAAAGGGATGGATTTGATAATGTAGCTAGGCAATGCTGGGATGTTCAGATGCATCAAACAGGTATGGTAGGCTTCTTCCTAAAACTGTTGAGGCTGAAACAAACATTGAAAATATGGAATAGAGAAGTGTTTGGAAATATAAATGATAATGTGTTAAAGGCTGAATCAATTCTGAAAGATAAGGAAGGACTGTATGACCAGAATGCAACAGTTGAGAACATGGTTAATCTGAAATAGGCCAAGGCTAATTTGGTTAGGGCTTTAGTGGAACAGAAGAGCTTCTGGAAACATAAAACAAAAGTAAAATGGTTGAAGGAAGGTGATAACAACACCAGCTTCTTTCATAACTCTGTTAGAGAAAGAAAATGTAGGCTATAAATCACAAAAATCAAAGGTGGCAATGGGCAGTGGCTAGATAATTCACAAGATATTGAGAATGAGTCCATCAATTACTTTAAGGATCTTTTAACTGAACAGAATTCCCCTCACAGTGATTTTTTTAAGCCACACTTTCTAAGTCAGATTCCAAAAGTGATCACTCAGGAAGATAATGATAGAATATTGCAACCTGTTTCGATTTCTGAACTAAAAAATATTGTTTTGGGACTTAATCATAGGAGTAGCCTTGGTCCAGATGGATTTACAGCAAAGTTCTATATTAAATCTTGGGATATAATTGCTAATGATCTATTATCTGCTGTACATGATTTTCTAACTGTGAACAACATCCCAAGGGGGATTGGCAGTACTTGGATTACAATCATACCAAAAAAATGTACCCCTGCTACCTTTGAGGATTACAGACCGATTAGTCTATCCAATGTCATAAATAAGATTTTTTCTAAGATATTAATGGAAAGACTAAAGCCTTTAATGTCAAAAATTATCTCTGATCACCAACCTGCTTTCCTCAAAGGTAGAGACATTACTGATAATGTTATCTACCTTCAGGAAATGGTGAGATTTTTAAACATAAAACAAAGAGAACCAAATTGCATTGTTAAATTGGATCTTAAGAAAGCTTTTGATAGAGTTAGGTGGTCTTTTCTCTATTCTGTGCTGGCTAAATTTGGATTTCATGCTAGATTCATTTTTCTTGTCATGAAGAATCTGTCTCAGGCTTGGTTTTCTATCCTAATAAATGGTAAGCTAGTTGGTTTCTTCCAATCTACAAGGGGTATCAAACAGGGAGATCCCCTATCACCATTTCTTTTTAATATCTTTTCAGAGGCTTTCACTAGAAGCCTGTCCTTTATTTTTCAGAATGGTTGTTTGTCATATTATGGTGTGCCAGGTAATGCAATCCAAATTTCACACTTATCTTATGCTGATGATACTGTGGTATTTCTTAAAGCCAGTAATAATACTTTGATCAGATTTAAGGCTTTTCTGGCTACTTTTGAGGAAGTTACTGGACAACAAATTAATTACAGTAAAAGTGACCTGTACATAGGAAAGCATGCTACTGCAAACAGAATCAATAGAATAAGGAGAACTTTAGGTATGAAACTAGGTAAGTTTCCTTTCACTTATCTAGGGGTTCCCATTTTTATTGGGAGAGCAAAGAAGATATATTTCCAACCATTAATCGAAGAAATTGAGAGTAGATTAGGAAGTTGGAAAAATAGGTGGCTCTCAACTGGGGGGAAAATTACACTTATTCAATCATGTATATATTCAGTTTCCACAGCATATTTGGTCAGTTATTAAACCAGGTAAGCAAGTCATAATAGCTATAGAGAAAAAACTCAGCAATTTTTTTTTGGGGTTCAATGATCTAAATCCTAAAAGAGTATGGAGGAAATGGGATGCAATATGCTATCCTATCACACAAAATGGACTAGGTTTCAGATCAGTAACCACCATTATTAATACATGCTCTGTTAAGCTTTGGTGGAAATATCAAAAGGCTGATGCTATTTGGACACACTTTGTTGCATCTCTTCCACCCTCCTCCAGATCTTCACCAAATTGGAAAAGGATCTGCTCCATCAATGATTGGGCAGAATCCCAATCTAGAGTCATAATAGGAAATGGAGAGTGTAACTTCTGGACTGCTAACTGGTTAGATATAGGGCCTCTTCAGGATCTATGTGATCAAACAAATGTTGATATTCCAGCTAGCTGTAGTGTTTCTGATTTCATTTCCAATAAATCAGTTATGCTTACTAGAATATGTCCAGTTCTTACTACTGATGCCATCTCTCTTTTACAGGATGCTAAGTTATTCAATCACAGAAAGGACAAGCTTATATGGAAGCCATGAATTAATGGTGAGTTTTCATTCAAAGCTACCTACCTTTTGCTAAGGAATCAAAGAGGTACTATGGCTTCTTTCAAACATTTATGGAGTCCTAGAATTGAAAAAAAGGTTTCAGTATTCATGTGGAAGCTGATGAACTCCTTTCTTCCATTTGATAATGTTCTGCATTCTCTGAGAATTTCACTGGCTTCTAAGTGCTGTATGTGTCATAATCATGAAGATTCCCTTGACCATTTATTCAATTCATGTGCATTTGCTATGCATGTTTGGAAACAGATTCACTCCTTCATGGGAATTAGGGACAGGGGATTTCCATCTATATGGGATAGACTCTCTTTCTATCTTACTTATATTGGTATCAGTAAGTTACAATTAGAAATGATTCATACTTCAGCTCTAATAACATGTTGGAATTTGTGGAAAGTCAGGAATAAGTGATTGTATGATTCTACCAAACCTGTGACCAGTGTAATCCTAAATCATATAAGGACTCACATTTTTTACATGTTCACTGCTAAGCCGATTTTTGTAACCTCTAGGATAGATAAGGCAATTGCAGACCATTCTTTTCTGCCCCTGATCAAACAACCTCCTAAACCAAAGATTTTTAAAATTGCTTGGACAAAACCATGCAAAGGGTATAAATTTAATGTGGATGCTGCTTGGGATTATCAAATAAACATGTGTGGAACTAGTTTGATAGTTAGAGATTGCAGGGGTGGTTTCATTGCTGCTTATACTAAGATCTCCCCTGCCGATTCTCCTTTGGAGGCAGAAATGATGGCAATTAAGTTTGCCTTACAAACTGGTTTACAACTAAGCTTCTCTTACTCTTTGGAATCGGATTGCCTAAATGCTGTTAGGTATGTGGTTGATCCTGATAATGCTCCATGGAAACTATTTCAATTAGCTGATGAGATTCATAATCTGCTAGGAGGAATCTCTCTATTGCATGTTCATAGACAAGCAAACTTGGTTGCAGACACATTAGCTAAAGAGTGCTTAAAAAACCGGTCATCTTTCTCTTTTCTTCGGTTTCAGAGTTTATCAAATGTTGTGCAGGGACTCATTAGATTAGATCAAATGGGTACACCTTCTATCCGGATTGCTATTTGAATGGATGATACTGACTGTACTTCATATTCGGTCTGTTAGTTGAATGGATGCTACTGATTATAGTTATAATGCAGGTTGATGACACAGAGCGATCTCTGTTGCGGGGTTTGCTGTCTCAAAGGGTTTAGTGTTGCTGCAAGCTGGATCTGCTAGATTTGCTGCAAGCTGCAAGCTGGAGTGGTACATGTTGCTGGATTTGCTAGATTGGCTGCAACCTTGGATCATAATTTTTAACACTTGGATGCACTCTGCTGTACATAGTACTCAGCTAGGATGAACTTCATTTTTTGCAAATATTTATGGCTAACTGTCTGCATCTCCGGTCAATAGAGGATACGATCCTTACCTATGTGGAGAGGATTGAACTGCCTTGTGTTTCTTTAATTAGACTCACTAATAAGTTTGATCATCTCCATCATAGAATAAGAGCTTTTGGAATCCTCTAACGATATGCCGATTGTATTTCATTCTTTTGGAAGCAACAAGTGTTGCTTCATGAGTCTAGTGCTCATCATTGTATATCTTAACTTAGCTACGGCTTCTTTACATTGTCCTTTTAATTTTGTCTAAAAAAAAAAAAGTAAGCTCTCGAGGCGGAGTGATCTGCACCTGCACTTCGAGCCCGGGTGTTGCACCTGCACATAGGTGTTTTTGTGTGTGCAGGAAATCATTAGATTGTGCGTTGAAAATGAGGAGCGATGCGCTATACTCTTTTTTCCTTAACCATGATTTTTTCCCACAGGGTTTTTCCGGTAGTGATTTTAATGAGGTAGTGTGCTGTAATGGAAAATGTTCTTATTTTACCTTTCGGGAAGGGATATGAGACATTATTTCAGGATGGAAGCTCAGAAGTTATTAGATCGTGGTACAAAGAATTTGGGCTCATTTGGGTTTATGTAACGAATGTTGAAGTAAAGAATAGAAGGCCTAATATGAAGACCGAATTAATTAGCCCAATACTAATTTTCCTTTCTTAGTTGGTTTTGTAATTAGGGTTATTGTGATTACATATAAATAGGATTCTACAAGCTTTTTTTTTTTTTGCACACCAGTTCTATTACTACATTCAAGTTGCCTCACACAAAGGGGATGAGGCTCCCCCGTGTCTCACACAAATGTAGGGTGAGATTCCCACATAACTCACACGAAGTGAGTCTCCTACACCTGACACGGTTTATCTGGAGATTTAACCCCATAATAATGCCCCAGACCAAAATTAAACCTGGGATGCATCTGGGGGGCACACGACCTGGCCCTGTACTAACCTCAAGTTGGTTACAAGCTTTTATTAAAACTACTCGGTGACTACAATTGAACACGGCGTCGCCTCGGAACCCAGAGCCGTAGCAATATTTTGCGCAGCTTTGTTTAATTGAAGCAGCCGCATGGTTTTTTTTTTAATTGAAACCACCAGTAGGTGGGGGGATTCTATTATGGCTCCCCTTACCATCAGATTGGGATTTAATTCCCGTGAAACCAGTCCAGTAGATGTATACAAGAGAGAATTGGACACTAGTTGTCGCAATTCTTGCGGCATAGTCTATGCCAATATCAAAAGAGGCCTGTACATGGAAAATAAGGCGACTAGCCCAACATATAAGCTAATCGTTTAACTGGAAATGCCCTTCTGTTTGTGTACACCTCCACCCCTAGTGTCGATGTACACTCCAGCCTAGCATTTCCGGTTCTACGCACTGATCCTTCTCCAAGAGTAGTGTGTGTCCTTCAGAAGTATTTCCTTTAGCTGTGGGATGCATGTAGGATCCGCGAAATGTTGTGGATCCCTTCTTTGTTGTCCATACTTTGCCAAGAAATCTGCTGCACCATTGATTTCTCTATAGATGTGACTAGCTCGGATGCCATGTTTCTTCATTAGATCTGCCACCTGCCTAGCCAGTTGAAGGCAGTTCCATGGAGGCTTCAGTTTGCCATTGATGATGCTCACTGCATTCTGACTGTCCATCTCAAGTGATGCTCACCGCATGGTTTTCCTTCCTGAGTTCACATTAAACACAATTATTCATCACGCATGAACATCAGGAATCAATCCTGGTAACATTTGGTTTGGTTATATTTTTACAGTTATTATGTTTTGTTATTTAATTAATTGTTTAATTATTATTAATATGTTTAGTAGCTAAATCTCTTTTCCGGCTCAAGGTAATAAAGTATTAACTATGATTTATATGTAAGGTATAATTGTTCTTGATAATTGATTTGTATGGATTCCTAATTATTCTCGGTGTATATTTTATTTATGAATTTCTTGAGATATGATCAACATTGAGTTTTATTTGGAATAGTGCCAATTAAATTCCGCTATTTATCTTTATCTAGTGGGTAGATTTAATTAGTGGCGAAACTAACAACAGATAGTGGGAACAATGGGTGGATAATTTGTGACAGCAGATCTGATTATAAATTATCTGAATTGAGTTTCTTTGGTTCTTAATGTTGTTGAGATATTAAATCTAATTTATTTTTTATTCTTGCTAGATTATATCTTAATTAGAGAAGTAGTCAGTTTATAGCCGATTCTTGCTGGCTATCGATAAAGTAGGAAGAAATTGGACTATATCTTGTAGCTGATTCTCGGCAGTTTATAACTGACTGGTTAATGCAAATTGGTTTATTATTGCGCCTGTGATCATACAAATTATTAGTTAATGTGGATTTGTCGGAATTCATTCTCATATTGATATTTGTGTTTATTTGCATTCATAGTTTAGTTATATTGTTTTCTTAATTAACAAATTATATTCTCATCAAATTAATGTGTGGTAGCTAACCAACAATTGAATCTTTAGAAGTAAAAATTTGTTTACATTGTTCTCCGTAGGATCAACCTTGCTTACTCTATACTTGAATTTAAATTTGATAAGTTTGCAGGTTTATTTGGTAGAAAAATGACCTATCACAAACCCTCAAGGAGAACGAGCAACTTTGCTCGAGTGATTACAAGGAAAAAGATAAGCTCGAGAAAAACTTGCGCGAACAGGATAGCACACTCAAGGCTTACGTGGACAGCCTCCGAGCTTACAGCCTTCGACTCGGGATGGTTGAGCCGACACTCATCTCTGACTTCAAGGTGTATCTTCAAGAAACCATGGACGTCATGCAGAGCCGAAAGCTTCAAAATCATACTAAGTATGGTACCGCCTATGACAAGGTCAAGAGGTGGCTCAATGATATTCAAAAGAAGAAGGGTGTTGCTTCGAGCTCCCGAGCAATCCAAAAGAAGAGCAAAACTTCAAGCTCCCAGTCGGGTAACCCCTCCGTACCCTACTGCACAAGGAGCGGCTCCGTATTCTCTCGCTTGGGCCAGCCTTCGACTCAACATGCTTCTCCTCAACATCCTAATAAAGAAAGGAAAGCTGCCTCAACAGCCCTAGTTCTACAGGTTGGTACTCGAATTCTACAGGTTGAACCTGTAGAATTCGATGCCCCTGTCCAAAGGAGCAGTTTAGGAGGTACTCAAAGGGGTACTTCTAGGCCCGTCAAATGGGTTAATTGGATAAATCCATTATCCAAACCCAATGAGTCATTATCCAATGAGTCATTATCCAATTAA
The DNA here is from genome assembly GCA_037428765.1 of Rubia yunnanensis. Classification (NCBI taxonomy): domain Eukaryota; kingdom Viridiplantae; phylum Streptophyta; class Magnoliopsida; order Gentianales; family Rubiaceae; genus Rubia; species Rubia yunnanensis. The sequence continues at coordinate 111,419,234 of CM075061.1, read as the reverse complement.
CCCATTTATTAATGGGTTATAATGAGTTGGATCATAAATGGGTTGGGTAATTAAATGGATAACCCATGAGATATTCATATGACCCAATGGGTTAAAATATATTATCCAACAAGTCATTATATAATTAACCGAATAAGTTATCATTAAACATTTTCTATCGATTTGGGTTACAAGTTGTCATTGTCCAATGGGATCAGGTATTAAATGCTCATTATTTTTTAGGATTTGATATGAGAATAATTATGTTAACGGAAAATTTTGATCTCAATGGATCTCATATTATGTTAACTCAATGGGAACCTAACACATACCCTATAAATATCCAAAATTACTCAATTAAATGCATGTGTAATATTTAACATAAATATTCACTATAATTCACAAATTATACAAATTATAATTCACAAATGATTCGAGTTCAATCTCGTACAATATTCGAGTTCGTATAGTATTCGAGCTCCTACAGTATTCGAATTCAATCTCGTATAGTATTCGAGTTCGTAAAAATTTTGCACTCAATCTCGTTCAGTATTTGAGTTCATACAATATTCGAGTTCAATCTCGTACAATATTCGAGCTCAATCTGGTACAGTATTCGAGTTCGTACTGTATTCGAGTTCAATCTCATACAGTATTCGAGTTCGTACAGTATTCGAACTCAATCTCGTACAGTATTCGAGTTCGTACAATATTCGAGCTCGTACAGTATTTGAGCTCGAGCTCAATCCCAACTAATATTGTTCGTTAATTTCGTCGAGTTTACAAAGCCAACATATTATATATTATATATTTTTTATTTTTATTAAATATAATATAATGTACATAATATTATATTACATAATATAATAAATGATTATATAATAGGGAAAAATTAAATCATTCGTAGTCAAACTTGTGAAACTTTAGTTATCTTGTGATATGAAATTATCCACGGGTCACCCATTACCCAACCCAACTCAACGCACCCAAAATTACCCAACGGGTAAACCATTATCCAACCCAACTATATCTAATAACTACAACCCAATTATATCCATTAACCCAATGGGTCATTATCCAATAAGTCTTATCCAATAAGTGAAAATAGTATATGGATAACGGTTATCTAACGGGTGACCCAATTCGTTTGATGGGATTAGGTACTTCCAATCAGAGGAGGGGCGGCAACACTTTGGTGCGAGGGAGCTCGCGCAGTGGTATCCCCTCCTCGAACCAGGCTGAGGGTTCCTCCACTAGTCGAAGAAGCACTGCCAGTGCCAATTGAGGGACGCCCTCTATGGGCAGAGGTCAAAGGATCCCCCCAGCGCCTGTCAGGGTGGTGATTCTAATTCTGCAATCAAAGCTACTTAGGAGGATGAAGATCTTGAGATTGCTCCCCTGCAACGGAGACCTACGAGGCCCAGTAAGGGCCCTTTGAGTTCAACTCAAGCGCAGGGGGTTTAAGGGCCCAGATGAGTGGCAGCCGGATCCTGATAGGGATTTTATGACAACCATACCTCCCATCAAGTCCAAAATATTAGTATAGGACCCCTCAATGCCTTTAGATAAGCTTCCATCACTTTAGTTTTGTAAATAGGTAGGAAAGTCTTAAGGTAGGTACTTGTATGTTGTAATTCTGTCTTGAATATAAGGAACTCGATACTTTTACTTTTAATCCGTTATGGCATTCTCAAGTTTATATGTACGGGGTTTGACCCCTTTATTTTAAGTCATCATGATGTTTTGAGTGTGTAGAGGATTCAACCCTTTAATTCATAAGTAATCGCAGCATAAAAAAAAAGGTGGCTTCGGGCCCCATAATACGTAACCCATTGTGGCATTTAACAAAGGTGGCTTCGAGCCCTTTAATACGTAGGCTATCGTGGCTTTTAACAAAGGTGGCTTTGAGCTCCTTAATACGTAACGTACTTAATTGAAATAGGAGTGTGGCATTATGATTTTTCAGAAACATTTATCAATAGATGGATTTCCAAGATAAGGGCCCCTTAGAATTACAACGCCAATTTGAATGAGGGCGCACTACTCCCCAGCCGAAAGTCCCAGGTCGATGCTTGTATATTTTTTCGAGTAAGCTACTCCTCGGCCTTACCAAATCTATAGAGACTTCAAAGACTAATACATACAGAGATTAGAAAAATTCCATCTTCTAGGAATCATCTCGCCCTGGAGAGTCTCCAGTATATAGCTACCCCTAGGGTGCGACTCGACAACTTTGTAGTAGCTTTCCCAGTTTGCAGCAAGCTTGCCCTTGAGCTCCTTCTGTCTCTTCTCATTTCTTATCATCACCAGGTCGCCTGGAGAGAATTGAACCTTTCGGACCATTCGATCGTGGTAACGTTTTACCTTCTCTTTCACCTTTGCCTCATGGAGGGATACCTTCTCCCTTTTTTACTCAAGGAGGTCGAGACAACCGACGTTGATCATCGTTGACATCCTGATTCTCATTGCTAATGGCAATCCCTCTAAAAGTGGTTATGAATTCCAAGCCATAAACTACATTATACAGAGTTTCTCCCGTAATGGAGGATTATGTTGTTTGATATGACCATAGGATGTTGGGCAATTCGTTGATCCAGTTTCCTCCCGCTCTTTCGAGCCTTTCCCCAATCCCATTAACAATGGTTATGTTTGTAACTTCCACATGCCCATTGGCTTGGGATGTAGACGCTAGTGACCCTTTAGTGGATTTCGTACTCCCTGCACCAGCTTTTGAACGGGTCGCTAACGAACTAGGTGTTGTTATCAGTCCACAAATGATGTTTTTCAAGCAGAAGGAAGTCACTGCCTTTCCTTTTATGTTGGTCAAGGATTTGGCCTCAGCCCACTTTATGAAGTAGTCCACGGAAACGATCAAGTAATGAAAGTGCCCTAGTGCCTCTGGAAAGGGACCCACCAGGTCGATCCCCCACTTGTCAAATGGACAAGAGCTGTCTATATTCATCATTTATTACTAAGGAACGTGGGTAATCGGCACGTGCCTCTGGCATTGGGGACAAGCTTGAATATGCTTGTGGGCGTCCTCGAACATCTTGGGCCAGTAGTACCCTGCTAGAAGAAGCTTCTTTGCCACTGATCGAGCCCCCTAATGGCTTCCACATACTCCCTTATGAGTCTTGCAGATCAGATAATCAGCTTCATAGGGTGCTATGCATTGAAGAAGCGGTTGTAGGTAGCCTCACTGATAGAGCTCATCCTCATGGATCATATACTTAGGAGCCTTTAACCTAACTTTCCTTGCTTTTACATTACCTTCGACGAGGGTACCGTCTCAAAGGTAGTTCATGATCGGCGTTATCCATGAGTTCTCATCTTCTACCATCATCATTTTTTCCTGTTCAAAGCTACTCTTACTTACTGTTTCTACCATTAGATGTCTTTAAGATTTAATATTGAGGTTCGAAGAGGGTATCTTGCTTAAGGAATTGGCCTTGTTGTTCTTTTCTCGAGGGACCTATGTCAGGGTGTAGTGCTGGAAATGACCATGGAAAGGCTTCACCACCTCTAGGTAGCATTGCGAGCTCCTTTCCTTAGCCTTCTATTCCCCCCTAAACTTGTTGGACCACAAGATTCAGAATATCTCTAAGCTTCAGACGTTTAGTTCTTTTGCCAATCGGAGTCTAGTGATCAGCGTTTCACACTCAGCTTCATTATTTGTGTCCTTGAAGTCAAAGTGTAGTGCGTAGGGATGATCTTTTCCCTCGGGGCTAGTGAGCAGTACTCCAGCTCCACTTCCCCTCAAGTGCGATGAATGATAATGTGTAAAAACCGTATGGGGGCTTAATGGTTTGTGCGTCCGACCATCAGCCCAAAGCTTTACCCCTCTGGTAAAGCCTGCCTTTTGGGCCGACCTATGGTGGAGCACTTGTTCCACAAGCAAACAAGACAGTAGCCCTACTTATCTCCCTATATAAGGGGTAAAGGTTATCACACACACTCAACTATTCATTCCTAATCACACTCTCATACACTATTTGCTTACTTGGCCGTCGAGGCCTGTTCCCCTCAGATACCTCTGGAGGATTTTTCTTGCAGATTTTAGCACGATGGACAGCGGCATAGAAGCGGCGGAAATTGAGGTGCATCAAATTGCCACACCCGGTGGAACACGTCAGAATTAGATCTACGCCATTTTACAGTTTATGTCTGACCCTACAGAAAATTCATTGCGTAGGAGTGAACGGTTGAAGGATAGAGAAGTTTCGACCACCAAAGAAGAAATACAGTTCATGTACCACAGAAGAAAATGGCGTGGGACCAATCAGATGGATCCTACCCCTTAGGGGCTGGTAACCAACACATGGAGAACGTCCGAGATCAGATCCAGGAAACAAGAGGACTTGAGGGCCGTCAGACGGAAGTCCTCGCGTAGACAGCCCCAACCACACAAAACCAAGCATGATGGCCCAGAGAGGATGGGTCACAATTCATCGAGGCTACGGTTGATTCACAAATGGAGCCTATGGCAGGGGCCGTTCAGAGGACGAGGGGAACGAACAGTGCAATCCCCCCTTCGCAGTAGAACCTGGTGCAACTAGCCCAGACTCTTAGATCTATGGGGTACCAGATAGAACCCCCAATGCTCTGGCGACAGATGGCCCAGCAATAGTGGGGGTCTAACATTCAATGCCCCTGGTGTTAAACCAAAGGATCTGGACGCAGGATCTTCTAGGACCAATCGACCCATTGAATATAGGGGGTTAGGACCGACCTCAGCCAGCGTTCTCTTCAAATTATTTCACTCAAACTGTGGCTAATTCAGTACCAACTTCGATCTATAGTTTTCAAAGGCTGACAATCCCTTATTCGATGCCTTGGAAAATGGGTGGATATCCAAGGTTCAAAGCCCAAATGCACTCATGGTCTCAGCCGGAGATGCCCCTACACGATCCCTATCACCCAGGGCATCAGCAGATGCCATATAGTTATACTATTGGAGAATCACAGCCAGGGTACATGGCTTCAAACCAGGGACCCACCAATGATGCCTCCTGTCTAAATTGGTGGGGAGATCCACAAATGGGGCTCGGTAGACTAATTGGTCCTTTGGGCCAACCTGCAGCCTCTCCATTCATCCCCACCATAATGGTCATCCGATGGCCCGGTGACGTTAAACCTCCCGAAGGGCTCCCCTTATATAGTGGAGATTCAGATCCCCGTGAATTCATCCAGACCTTCCTCAGTCTGATGAACTTAAGAGAATTTGATGAACAGTTGATGTGTAAGCTGATCGAAAGCTACATTTGGGGAAAGGCCCAGGAGTGGTTCAACAAGTTGGCCAAAGGATCATTGCATTCTCATACGGACCTCGGAAGGGCCTTTCTAGGCCAGTTCTTTTAGAAGAAATGGTTTACCAAAACCTTGGTAGAACTTTACCAGGTCAAGCAAAAGTAGGGGGAATCGACCCAGGCATACTATCATAGATATGTGGGCAAGAGCCTCAGTGTGATCAACCGTACTGGGGGTGGAGTAATCTTGGGGTATATGAAGGATGTTCGATATCAACCCATACATGAAGCTAGTCTCAAAAAGGCCGGAGACCTTGCAGCAGCTGTGGGAGATCATGGAACAAACTCCAAGATTGAAGAGGCCATGAAAACAAAAGGAGAGAGGGACAGAGGTGGTAAAAAAATGCCTCAAGCACCCTAATAAATCTAGGAGACCTGAGGCTTCTAAAAAGAGTTTCGGAAGCTACGCCCCCCTGACTAAATCTGTGACAGAAATATATTCTATCCATAAGGGCCTATTCTGAAGGCAACTCCAAGGAAAGGATTCCTCGGAAAGAAGGACTCGCCTAAGTAGTGTGACTTCCATCAAGAACGGGGTCACGACTTAAATGAGTGCCACCACCTAAAGGCAAACTGGGAGGTCATCGTCGTACCTCTCAAAGTTATAATTTATAAGCCCTTTATGCTTTCTAAATACAATTAAGTAGATAGTGGCAAATTGGGGTCGTCCACGAAGAAGAGGGATTTTCTTAAGCGTTTAAACATATAAGGTTTATATTAGGCTAGAAGTAGATATATATATATATATAGTTATATAAAAACATGTAAATGGGGGGTTTTGGTCCTAAGTTATGAAATTTAAAAAACAAACTAACTAGCAAAATTAAGTAACTATGCTAATCATCAAACAAACTAAGAAAAAGAGGTAAAAACTACAAAAGATAAAAGCCTTAGGGGAAATTGATATCCACTTCCAAACCTCATGTAGATCATTGAACCATTCACTCATTCAATCACATTTGTTACCTATGGGGAATGTTATCACTTCCCATTCAAATATCAATATCCATTCCTTCTTAATAGTAATTTGCAAAGACAAACAACAACCATTTACAAAACTCATTGACAATCACTCTAAGCAAACCACACCATAGAGGTATTTCATCAATGGCATTTCACACGAAGGACCATAGATTTGACAGCAACACGCCTTCTACCAAAAACATAGTCATTTAACCAAACATAGCATTCATTAGGCTAAACCTAGAACAAATCACATTCAAGATTCAACCTTTCATTGCATCTATAGGATAAATATGAGAACAATCCACATTAACATACTTATCTAGCAAGAATCACAACACATTATGCATGAGAAATTCTAAGTCCATGTTCTTGGATTTTCATACCAAAGAGCTGAGGAATTTGTCACTTTCCTAAAACTCTAACACTTTAATCATACAAACACTTCCTATTATCAAACACCCCATGGAATAAATGAAGTAAAACATGGCATTACGAACACATGAATGCTAAATAACAAAAGCTTCAAGAACAAGTGAACAAATCTATTCATTGCTTTAACTACTTGTTGTGAAGATAAATCTTCTATCCTTCTTAGATAGTAGTTTGCAAGAGTGAGTTTGACATCTCTTGTCAAACCTCACCAATGACTCCCTTAGTCAAAACACAACTAAACGTATCCCATTGATGGTCTTCAGCACGAAGAATCAACAAGGTTGGCAATACTTATAAATATTACACTGTGTCTAAGAACTTAACCAATTCATGCATTTACATAAGATTAGTCAAGAACGTTCAATGCTCATTGACCTCTCCTATTTGCTACTATAAATAAACATGACAAAGAGTTTGACAGTATCACATTCATCTAGCAATTATCAACACATCAACATCATTTAGAAGCTCTAACTCATGCTCTTGGATTCCACATTAAAAGAGGGGAAAATTAGCTACTTTCTCCCAACCCTAACAAGCTATCATACAAGCAATTCATATACTCAAACTTCCAACAATATTAATTCCATTAAAAATCCACATTCAAAGCTCAATAAATGCACAGTTGAGAAAGCAATTGATAGATAGAAATGATTCTCAAGACATTAGCAAGGAAGTCTCAATCAATTACTCTCAAGTACAAATCTATTCTAGATAATCAAAACCCATAACATAGAACAAAAATCTACAAAGAAATAAGGAGAAATGGAAGAAAATGGAGAAAAAGTAGGGTTTTGGAGCCCCCAAGTCGGGTAAAAAAGAAGGTCAAAATGCAGCAGGTGTCGGTCGGGAGAAAATGGCGTCGCCCGAGCAGAAATGGCCTCGCCCGGACGGCGGAAGTTTCAACCCAAAATTCAGATCCATCTGCCCGCCATTTCCTCCCAGGCGAGCTTAAATTCGTGGCTTCTTGTTTTGCTTCCCACGGGTGAACCGTTGATCTGTTTTGGGAGTTCTTGTAGTCAATTTTATAGTGCTCGAGAAGAAAAATCAAATGATGCCACCTTTGTAGGCTGATTCTTCTCAGATAATTTTAAAAACTTTGTCTAAAATTCTGAGTAACAATTCATCCGCTTATTTGCCTTCCTTCTTCGACCCTTCTATCTTCTACCACATTTTGGCATGTGGCCTTCACTAAACCACTCCAAAGGGCTCACGAGACATCTACAAATGATGCTTAAAAATGTAACCCAGATGCTCGTAAGGACAAAAAATCCATTAGACTAAACATAGAATACAAAATAAAGGATTTAGATATAAAAACCAAAAATGGTCATCTAAACCCCTTATCATGTAAACGTACCTAAATCTAGCAATCTTATAACAAAAATATGACAAAGGAGATGTTAAATGCTTTGGAAAATACATGCATTTGACGTCTTATCACATAGATTGAAAGATGTGCTAAAGAAGGGTTGCTCCCGGATTCCGTCAAGGGATCAAAGGAAGGAACCTTTTCAAAGTGCAAGAAAAGCTATTGGAAGGGTGGAAGAAAGGGAGAAAATAAAGGGGTAAAAGAACAACAAGGAAATGAGGCCGAACAAGAAAGAAATAGGGTGAGGAAGAACGACAGACCCGAGGTCGAAGAAAGGGCAGATCGAAACCGAAGAGATGGGCCAAACTGGGTAATTAATTTCATCAATAGAATAGTAGGTGACTAGTCATCGAACACCATCATTAAGGTACAATCTCAGTACATGCCCCCCGGAGAGCCAATTCAGAAGCGATTTCGACCAGAAGAAGCGATCACTTTCTCAGAAGCAGGCACGGTGCCTAGCCAAACCCCTCATGCAAATCCAATGGTCATACATGCGACAATTGGGGATTTCTGTGTAAAAAGGGTGTTCGTCGATGACAGGAGCGTGGTAGAAGTGATGTTTGCCAATTACTTTGATCAGCTAGGGCTTGGTTGTGAAAGTTTGAACAACCTCCCCTCTCTCTAGCTTTACTAGGAAAATGGTTCTACCTTTAGGGGTTATAAAACTTCCAGTTAGAGTGGCAGATGAAGAAAAGAAGGTCACGATTGATTGCAGTTTTGCAGTAATCGATGCGGTATCCCCCTACAACATGATATTGAGAAGGCATTGGATGTGCAAAGCGCAAGTCATATGGTCCCCCTACCATCTGAAAATGAAATTTACCACAAAGAAGGGAGTAGCAGTCATAAGGGGAGATCAGCCAGTGGCCAGAAGTTGTTTAGCCATTGAGCTAAAAGAGTCTAAGAGGAAGGAAAGGGTGTCTTCGATCAACGGGGAGATCAAACCTACACACACAGAGCCAATGGTCATTTGGGAAAAATGAAAAGTGCCTGTGGGAAAAATGATACCCTCCTCGATAAAAAGAAAGCTGAAGGACATGTTGGATAACTATGTCAATGTTTTTTCTTAGAACACCTTCAACCTAACAAGGGTTCCGGAGCAGTTGATGGTTTAAAGACTATATGTGGATCCTTCCCGAAAGCCGATAAAATAGAAGAGAATATTATATACCCCCAAAAGGGTGGAGACCATAAAAGAAGAGGTCCAAAAGCTGCTTAAGGCCAAAGTAATCGAAGAGGTGTTCTATCACGAATGGATAGCAAATCCAGTGATGGTTCCCAAACACGATGAGGCTTGGATAATGTGCATTGATTTGACAAACCTTAACAAATATTGCCTAAAGGAAAGCTATCCCTTACCCTCCATTGACGTACTGGTAGAAGCCATTGTTGGATATGAGGTTGTGGCATTTTTTTATGCCCACAAAGGCTATCATCAGATACTCATGGCCGAAGAGGATAAGCATAAAATGTCTTTCATAACAGACGTAGGTACATTTTGCTATAAAAAGATGCCATTTTCCCTAAAGAATGCCGGAGCCACCTATCAAAGATTGGTCGATAAGCTGTTCCAAAGGAAAATCGGAAAAAACATTCCAAAGGAAAATTGAAATATGTCTAGATGATTTGGTGGTGAAAATTAGAAGCTTTGATCAGTTCCTTTTGGACCTCGAGGAAACATTCTAGACGCTTCGGAAAGCCAACTTAAAGCTAAACCCAACAAAGTGTGTAATCAGTGTAAAAGCAGGAAAATTCCTCGGATTTATGGTCTCAGAAAGGGGTATTGATGTTAACCCCAAAAAAATTGAAGCTTTACTGCAAATGAAACCCCCTCAGTCAGTAAAGGACGTCCAAAGATTAATAAGGTCCCTCGTGGCCCTTAGTCGATTCCTTTCAAAGGGGGTGGAAAAACACTTGCCATTCTTTGACGTCTTTCGAAAGGCCAAGAAATTCGAATGGACGGTAGAATGTGACAAATCCTTCCGGGAGTTGAAGGACCACTTGCGAAGTTTACCCACCCTAATGAAGCCAGACAAGGGGGAGGATCTGTATTTGTACATCATGACGTCCCCCTTGGCCATTAGCGCAATTCCGATAAAGGAAAGGGACAGAGCCCAACACCATGTCTACTTCGTAGTAGAGCTTTGCATAGTCCGAAAACTAGATACACTTGCCTCAGAAAGCTTATATTGGCCCTTGTCTTTACTGCGAGGAACCTTCGGAAATACTTCCAGAGTCATAAGATCATCTTACTCATGAGTCATCCGATAAGGCAAGTACTTCTCAAGCTATGGAAGCCTTAGAACGAATGATGAAGTGAGCCATCGAACTGGGTGAGTATGACATCCAGTTCTGCCCAAGGGCATCCATCAAGGGCCAAGCTTTAGTGGACTTCATTGTAGAAACTACATAACTAATCGTAGTACATGAAGAGAAAGAGTTCGAAGCGGCCTGGCAATTGTATGTGGATGGTTTATCACATTCCGGAGGCAGTGGGGCTGGCAACTTGCTAACAAGCCCCGAGAAGAAAGACTACCCCTATGCCTTACATTTTGAATTCAAGGCCACAAATAACAAAGTGGAATATGAAGCCTCTGATCACAGGCCATCGAATAGCCAGGGACTTGGCGTTCGAAGTTTGGACATATTCATCCATTCCCAGATCGTGGTCCTTCAAGTCAAGGGGGAATATGAGGCTAGGGAAAAGACCCTACAATGCTATCTAGAAGTGGTGAAGCTCCTTCTCGGACATTTCCACCATTATACCCTCACACAGGTTTGTCGGGAGAAAAATCACAAGGACGACGCTCTAAGCAAGCTGGCTTCATCCAATCCGGATTTGCAATCTTAAGGGCCCCTGATGGTGGAAATGTTGAGTAAACCAGGCTTTGATGAAGAGGCAATGATGATGATGATAGAAGAGCAATATTTTTGGATAACGCCTATCATTGGCTACCTTCGAGATGGTACCCTCCTAGAAGATACTGTCGAAGCAAGGAAGATTAGGCTTAAAACACCTAAGTATCTAATCCATAAGGATGTGCTATATCATCGAGGACACGTGCAGCCACTCCTTCGGTGTGTAGCCCCCCATGAGGATGATTATTTAATTCGTGAGGCTCACAAAAGGGCATGTGGAAGTCACCAGGGGGCTCACTCGATTGCAAAGAAGATCCTTCTAGATGGGTATTATTGGCCCAAGATGTTTGACGAAACCCATAATCACATCCAGGCCTGTCACCAATGCTAAAGGCATGCGCCGATCACCCACGTCCCCCAAGAAAAGATGATGAACATCAGCAGCTTTTGGTTGTTCGACAAATGGGGGGATCGACTTGGTGGGTCATTTCCCGGAGGCCCCTGGACACTTTCGATACTTGATTGTGGCCATTGACTACTTCACAAAGTGGGTCAAGGTCAAAGCCTTAACAAGTGTGAAGGGAAAGTCGGTGATCGGTTCTTTTTGGAAAAATATCATATGCCGCTTCCGAATCCCCCGAACGATTATAACTGATAATGGTGCATATTTTGTCAATGACCCCTTCAAGAGCTGGTGTAAGGAATAAAAAATTCACCAAAGGGTTACCAGCATTTACCACCCGCAAGAAAATGGGCCGGTGGAGGTCACAAATTGTACCATTATTAACGGTATCCGTTACCCTTGGACGTTCGGAGACCACCTCAGGGGCACTAATCCCTCAGGCTAACAATTTGAAAGGGTCTGAACTGCCCACCAAAGGCCGTAGGGATCTGAACCCTTAGGCTGACGTCTCGGAAGGGTCCAAACTGCCCATCGAAGACCTTAGAGACACAGATCCCTTAAACATATTTGAAATAGTTCTCCTAGAATGTCCTTCGGGCACGTTCCCCTTGGACGTTCGGAGACAGCCTTAGGGGCACTAATCCCCTAGGCTAATAATTTGGAAGGGTCCGAATTGCCCATCAAAGGCCCTAGGGACACTGACCCCCTGGGCTAATATCTTAGAGGGTGAACTACTCGGTGAAGACCTTAGGGACACATATCCCTTAGACATAATTGAAATAGGTCTCCTTAAATGCGCAACAAGCACTCAAGGCTTAGACATGGTAAAATATACGAAGGGTCAGCAAAACCCCGTTCGATTGTGTAAACTAAACAAGGCTAAGACCTCGTAAATCACTTGAAAGTCAGAGAAATAAGTTAAATAAATTTAGCTTGGGGGCAATGGCCCTGCCTAAAAAAGGAAAAAATGCTCTGACAACGGAGAAGGGAAGAACGTATTATTATTAGGCCAACATAGCTATTTAAAAATTACACAGAAATAAATTACAATTATTTTACAAAATAGGAACCTTAAGACTCAGCATCGGGGTCTCCTAACTAAAGGTTCTTCTTTGTCGTCGAAAGACCATGGTCGTCTTCGACCAGCGGAAGACGAAGAACCTCTTCCTCGGCCAGCAAATGCGTGACTTCGAGTTGTGTTAGCTCTTAGAGATGAAGTCACAGGATGAGGGGCTTCACATGACCCAGAAGCCTCAATTCTCCTAGGGGAAGTACGGGAACTTAAAGCTCCCGCTTTTACTTCCTGCACTCTGTCCAGCCACCTCTTAGCCAGTTTATAAGCTTCGCGGTACTTGGAGTTTCGAGTGATATGTTTTTGCTCCATGATATTGATAGTGGCTCGAAGAAAGCCTTCGAAATTATCAATCAGTAGAGCTTCAACTGTCCCGAGTCGAAGCCCCTATGCTCAAAGGCTGCTGGTCGTTGCCTCATAGGTTGAATACAGTTCCAAAAGCTCTTTATCAACCCCTCTTTGTCCCTACAAATGATAGCAATGAGGGCATGATTCTTCTTAATGGTTCATTCCAACGCTGGAACCAGGTCTCGTTGATATGTTCAGACTTCTTCTTTCCACTTCTTAAGTGTTTCATTATCAGCTATTAAGGTCGTTCAAGCCACCTCTACATTTTCTCGGACCGAGAAATTGGTGATCTACCAGTGGCTTTGTAAGCTTTAGCAGGCGAAAGACATTCATGCATCAAAGAAAACCTAGCCTTGGTGGTTATCTATTCGAGAACTTCATTATGATGGGTTTTGAGAGATTGAAAATCTCCCAAAATTTCAGCCTTAGCAGTAGCTAAGGAATCCATTTCCTCTCTCGAACGGCTCAGCGCTTCGAGAAGTTCCTGCTGCCTTTCATAAAGACCACTGCGCCATAAGCCCAGTTTCTCGTAAGCTGCTCAAATTATCTTCAAGCCGGACAGACTTGTACCAAAATTGGGATGCCTAGATCTGATGCTCCCAAGCCCATTCCTCGATCCGGTGATACCACTCCTTCATGATTTGAAAGAAGAAATCGAATGAGGTACCCCTTTGCAAATTAGGGGGGGCAAAACAGTACCAAGTCTAAAGTTTATGAAAGACAAAATAAAAAACAGATAAGTATGAGAAAATAAGAGTCCTCATTAATAAAAAGAAATGAGTACATCAGAAGCTCTCGAAGGGTGAAATTTTCATACATTTTTTCCTATGCTAGATGCATCTTGAGAATAACTCGAATGGGTAGGCCTACATTGAGATCTCAGATTGATAAGGGGATCCAACTCTTTCCACTCGGTGTCTTCATCCACCCCCAGGCCACAGATTTCTTCCACCGAGAAATACTTTTCGAAGGCCTTCAAATGGTCGAGCAAGGGAAGTTTGATCCCCCTATCCTGGATATACTTCCACTAGAAATGGCTCAGCTGTTTGGGCTCCAAATTGTTCTTGTAAACATCTAGCATAGTAGCGTACTTAGCTAGAAGGTCATTGGAGATGGAGCAAGCCAAAATGTTCTGGGTAACCCCAACCAATAGGGCAAAAATGAAGGAGAAAAAATCCTGGAACCCCTAGGTCTTGACCACCCTATTGGTGTAGGCCTCAAACATTGAGGCCTATTGTTCAGGAGAACAAAGGCTAGACAGTCACGAAATTTCCGCCAGGGCTTTCGAAAGCTTCACCTTGAGCTCTTTTAGAAGATTGTCTTTCTCGACAGTCTGTTCCTCGAGCTCCCTTCTATAAACAAGGGATTTTTCCTCGACCTCCCTCTTGTGAATTAGGGCTTGTTCCTCAAACTCCCCCTTGTGAATAAGAGCCCTTTTCTCCAACTCCACCTGATGGGCAACGGCAGCAACAACACACTTGGCCTCGTAATCAGAGGCCACCTTCTCCAGATATTTCTTGTAATGGGAAATAGCTTTGTACAACTCCCCTTCAAGCTCCTTAGACTTAGAAATAGCTTTCTCACCCTCTTGAACCTTCATTAAATAGGCTTGGATAATAGAGTCCAAGGCAACTGAGAAGGGTGCCTCCGGGATGAGAGTTAGGTGACCCTTCACATGCGGAGGAGGCAAGTTGCTCTTCCCCGAGAGGGGGCCGGCCTCCACGCTGGTGTTCTTGGAGGGACCAAGTTTGGCCGGGGGTTGAACAAAGGGGAGGACATATCGTTTCATGGCCTTTGAGGGAAAGGCCAGGGCATCGAGGCACTATCGTGACCCCATTTCCTCCCACCTTCTTTACCCAGGAGCTCCCGCTGAACCTCAGAGTGATCCTCTGATTGAACATGGCTAGAATTGGGATGGCTGTGAGGGGCTTTGGGAGAGGCCTCTGCAAAAGTTTCCTCAGCCTCCATCTCATTGCCAAAGCCAAGAGTTCCAGCAAAATCCACTGAGCAAAAGAAAAAAAAATTAGCTAACAGGAAGAAAGCAAAAAAATACTAGATAAAAGAAAAGGTATGAAAAAACTAAGGATGCCGCAAACACCATCAGAAGGTGAAGAAGAGATCCTGATGGGATCCTCTTTGGTGTATTCTGCTAGGGCAGGCTCCGGTATGGCCTTAACAATTTCGAAGGCACACCCAGAAGGTTTGACACTGATACCCTTAGTTTTTTTGCTTCTTCGCATCCTTTGAACCCCCTTCATCAACAGCCGAAGAGGGCATCATTTTTACTTTTGTTCTGAGGGGCTGATCACCCACGTCTTTCTTCTTGATTGTAGCAGCCTCCTCCTTAGTGATACGAGTCCTCTTCTTGGCAAGCTTCTCTTTCTTGGAAAGCTTCTCTTTCTTTTTCCCCTTACCGGGAACAGACTCCACAGCTTCTGGTGGAGGTTTAATCCGAACAACCCCTTGATTACAAATCAAATCATATACTTCCTACGGTAATACGAAGTCAAAATTGCTCAAGATATTGAGGGGATTGCTCAGCAACAGATCCCTATCACTCACGAAACTCTCCGGAGCAATATATGCAGTAGGATTCTCAAACTTGGGCTTTGGATTCCAATCCAGAATGAAATAATCCTCTGCCTCTTTCTTAAAAGTAACAATAGGAGCTATGTGCCACCCTTAGCAGCTTGTAGCAATCTTTATGGGGTGATCCGAGAATTCGTTGCATAGAGTCATGATCCCCTAAGAACTGTATCCTGGCCTCCGGCTGAATGCACAACTGATCTGCAGCTGGAGTGATAGTATAATGACCTAAATAGCTCATACCGAGGAATGATACCTAAGTTTTTACACCGATTCATAAATCCCATAACCAGTAGGATGGCATTAGAATGCACTTGGTCTAAGCTCACTTGAAGCTTCTCCAGAAGATGAAAGAGGATGGAGGGTAGAGGGAAACATAATCCAAACTTGAAGTGGAACTCGTAGACAGTGCATCGATTAGGACTCGTATTCCTCGGATTTTCATCTTCTTGGAGGATCTCCAACTTCAAGTCCCTGGAATTCTCACCCATGAAGGGAGGGTCTTCAACAAATTAGCTATCTTCGGAGCCAATTTTTCTGGGCTTTCGAGAACAGGAGTTAATATCTTTTTAAAAAGTAAGGCCTTGTTTCCTCGCTTTCCCGAATCTGGGCCTAGCTTAGGACCCGGGATCTTGACAGTACCCACTTTCGGTGGAAACCCACGGGTGGTACGGAGCTACTGCTAGAACTTCCCCCAGCATCTGAACCTATAGCAGAATAGCCAATTGTCGAACATTGAATGGCGCCAGAATCTTGGAGCTGGGAACCATCAGTGCCGATGGCCGAAGCAGCCCGGAAATAATCTGGAATGAAACCCTTTCCGGATGAAGGAATTTACGACATCCTTAAACTAAAAAAGGGATAAAGGTTCAGGGGACTTACTAGATAGTGGCCGAAAAAGGTAGTCAGATCTGTCAAAAGACGTGAATGGAAAGAGGGCACCGGCAAAGTGCTCTGAGAGAGAGAGCGAAGAGTTTGGAAGTTATGGAAATTTTGAGAGTTAAAAGTAAGAAACAGTGAAAGTCTTTGCATGTATATATAGGAAGTGGAAAAGGGAGCAATTATTACCTTGGGCCGCTAAGTGAAAAAGCTGATGTGTGGGTAAGTGGGCTATGTAGAACGAGGTAATCATGGGGAAGTGGTGTGCATGAAGCCCAATGGGGGCTCCACGCACCTGGAGAAGAAAGGGAAAGCATCACGTCCGCCTTTTCCACTCCCCGCTTTGATGCCCACCTAGAACGGACCCTCAACTTGCCACAGGGATGCCAAAATCATACCCCTCAGGCGTTGGGAATTTTCAGAGGTGAGTACGCATTCAAACCCATGATCTAAGGATAAAATTTGATGGCCAAACCCTCAATTTTCTAGGGGCTTATTAATAATGTGTAAAAACGTTACGGCTTAATGGTATGTGTGTCTGACCATCGGCCCAAAGCTTTACCCCTTGGGTAAAGCCTCCTTTTTGGCCCTGCCCAAGGTGGAGTACTTGTTCCACAAGAAAAAAAACAGTAGCACTACTTGCCTACCTATATAAAGGCTAAATGTAATCCTACGCACTCAACTATTCACTCCTAATTACACACTTATACACTGTTTACTTCTCCGGGGGATTTTTCTTGCAGATTCCGGCACAGTGTATGGCGGCGTCTGGCAAAGTAGAAATGATAGAAAATTAGGGTGCATCAACGACCCGTCCACATAGAGTTTCCACGCCCCTTCAAGCCATTTTCTCTTCGTTAACCTCAATGACTTCCGTAGTTTCCACAATGAAATCCGCTAAGGCTTGGCTTTTAATAGCTTTCCTTGGGCGGAATTGAATGTCATGTTCTCCCAGCTCAATCGTTTATTTCATCTTTCAACCTAAAGCCTTGGGATTAAGGAGCACTTGTCTAATGGGATAGCTGGTAAGCAAAATGATCCCGTGACTTTGGAAGTACAGTCGAAGCCGTCTGGCTGCATGAACGAAAGCTAGTATTAAACTTTCTAGGGCTATATACCAAATTTTTGGGCCCTGCAATGCCCTACTCATAAAGTAGATAGGGTGATGTGCCCTTTCTTTCTCTTTCACTAAGACCTCACTTATCTCTAAGGGGAAGGCCAAGGTTTATAAGTACAAATCTTCCCCCTTCTCTGGCTTCATCAGGGTGGGTAGGCTACACAAGTGTTCTTTAAGGTCTTGAAAGGCTTTCTCACACACCTCTACCCATTTTAATTTCTTTTCTTTTTGAAGCACATCAAAGAATGGTAGGTGTTTCTTGGCACCTTTAGAGAGAAAACGGCTGAGTGCAGCCAGCGATCCAGTGGGCCTTTGAACATTCTTGACCGTTCGAGGGGTTTCATGCTCATCAAGGCCTTGACCTTTTATGGGTTTACATTGATACCCCTTTTGGAAACCATGAAACCCAGAAACTTTCTAGCCCCCACTTTGATTACACACTTGGTTGGGTTTAGCTTCAAGTTGGATTCCTAAAGTTTCTAAAATGTTTCTTCTAGATCCCAAGGAACTGGTCATAGCCCTTGCTCTTTACCGCCATATCATTTACATATATTTCTATATCTCTGCCGACCTGGTTTCTAAAGAGCTAATCCACCAGCCTTTGGTACGTCGCTCCTGCATTTTTCAAGCCGAATGGCATTTTTTTGTAGCAAAACATCCCGACGTCTGTGATGAATGATGTCTTTTGCTTATCTTTCTCAGCCATAAATACCTGGTTGTAGCCTTTATGGGCATCAAAGAAAGCAAGTACCACGTATCCTGCTATAGCCTAGACTAACATATCAATTGATGGCAAAGGGTAGTTGTCTTTGAGGTAACACTTGTTGAGGTTTGTGAAGTCGATACACATCTGCCAAGAACCATCGTGATTGAGACCATGACAAGATTCGCCAACCACTCTAGGTAGAATATTTCTTTGATGACTTCGGCTCAAAGAAGTTTATTAACTTCCCCTTTTGTAGGTTCATCCCTTTCAGGGGAAAACGAACTTCTTTTTTGCTTCATGGGCTTCTGAGATGGGTCAACATTCACCCAGTGAACCATCAACTCCTGGGGCACTCCTGTGAGATCGGAGGTGCTCGATGAGAATACATCTGTATAACCATCGAGCAGGGCCTTTAACCTTTCTTTCAATGCAGACGGTATCCACTTTCCCTCGGCCACCGTCTACAATGATCAAACGGGGAGTGGTTCGGTGTCTGTGGGGACAACCTCCCATGGACCAAAGCTGCACTATCCTTCATCTTTGCTTCTTTTAGTGCCAGCGCCAAGCAGCAATGAGCTGATGGTTGATCTCTTCTAATAGCTACTATTCTCTTTTTGGTGAGGAATTTCAGCGTCAGGTGATAGGGGGGACCAAATAGCTCATGCCCGGGAAAACTAGGGCCTCCCTATAATTACATTGTACAGGGATATGACATTGATAACGGTGAAACTCTATTCGATCGCCACCCCTTTATCTCCATCTGCAACTCAAATGTGCAGGATTATTGCACCCAGGGAGAGCACCATTTTCCCGGTAAATCCAGAAAGCGACAAAGTGCTTCTTTTTAGGCTATGACGGCCCAAACCCAGTTAGTCATAACAGTTGGTGAACATAACTTCCATCCCACTGTCATCATCTATAAAAACTCTTTTCACATAAGACTCCCCAATTGTTGTGTGGATCATTATAGGGAAGTCTAGCTAGGTACCAGGTCCATTTCCAAGAAGGTTATGGCTTCACTGGGTCAAAACCTCTTCTGTCGAGGTTCTCCAAGGGGGATATATCAAGATTGGGCCTTGATGAATGTGTTCAAGGATTTGTCAATTACAACTCCATTGATGAAGTTGATCACCCTATTGGCTCCTCGGTTTCCATCTGTTCAGACTAGTGGATCAGCCCCATCATGGTCCCTTGGACGACCCTTGGCTCATTCCCTGCTGTTTCCCTGTGGATCACGATTTCCTCGATCGGGGCCCCTCTTGTAGGACTTCTAGGGTTTACGCCCTTTCTTCCCTTTTGAGATGTCGTTTCCCCCTTTCATCCTGGCTACATAATCTTGGAGGATTTCCTCTCTTGTACATCTTTTGATCTCATTCCTTAGATGTTGACAATCATCCATATTATGGCCATGATCCTTGTGATAATCGCAAAATTTATTCAATGCTCTCTCTAAAGGGGTTTCCTTGATAGGGAGAGGGGTCCTGAATAGCCCCTTATGGATGGAATGTATTTTTGCTCGAGACTTGGTTAGTGGGATATACCCTTCGAAACCAAATCTCAAAGACTCGGGCCTCTTCGATCTTTGTTCTGAAGGCTTCGAGTGTCTCTCAACCAATTTTTCACCATCTCGCCTCCTTTTGGTGGCCTCCTCGATCTTCGAGTATTGTTCGACCACCTCTAGTAGTTGCTGCAAGGTTTCTGGGGTCTTCGCAACGAGCTTCTTGTACAAATACAAGTTAGCCATCCCGTTTATATAGCCTAGGATTACCTCATCCCCCGTTCTGTTTATCACACTGAGACTTTTGTCCACATATCTGTGGTAGAACACCTTAGTGGATTCGCTCGGCCTCTGTTTGCTTTGGTAGAGTTCAATTGGGGTCTTAGTGAATCATTTCTTTTGGAAGAACTGACTGAGCAGTTCTCTTCCAAAATATATGTAAGAGTGCAACGACCCCTTGACCAATTTGTTTAACCATTCATAGGCTTTTCCCCGGAGGTAACATCCTATCAGTTTACACGTCAGCTGTTCGTTGAAGTCCTTCAAGTTCATAAGCCTGAAAAGGGTCTGTATGAATTCATGAGGTTTTGTGTCTCTGTTGTAGGTGGGAAGTCCTTTGGGTGGCTTTACTTAGGTGGGCCATCGAGTTTCCATGATTACTGAGCTAAACAGGGAGGCAATGATTTGGCCTGCAGGACCAATCAATGAATCCAACTCATTTGTCAAGGCATCGCTCAAATTGCCTCCGTGCCAGACCAGGTGCGGATCCATGTATTGGTTTGATACAAGGGAGTTATCCATAGTGGAGATCTGGTACATCTGATTTGAAGTAATAAACCCAGTCCATAGTCCTCCCGTTGCAGAGTTGTAATACAGTTTTTGTTGTCCCTACAAGTAAGGGTCATAGAGATGGAGCTCTCCTCAAGGCGACTGATGGGCTTGACCCTCGTAACCTTGGTACTGCCCCGTCAGCCGAGCCATCGAGCAAGAGATCTCAAGGTTTGGCATCGAGATAGGTACAAAATAGTAGGCTCTGATCGTTCTTGAGTGCCTATCCCCATGTTCGTTGGGTATGATGTCCTTGGGGTAGTCTGCAGCTAGAACCTCGGCTGCATTATCAAGGGCATCGAGAGTGGGGGCGCCACAGGCCGCTGGATAATCCTTTGGTAGAGCATTGAAGGATCTACATGAAAATCGGCAGATTTGAGGGTTTGCGCACTTATCTAGATCTTGTTGGGACAAAGGCGACACAACCGCTGCGTCGTGGTTCGTTCGAGTGGCTCCAGCGGCTGCTTTGACCTACGAGTCTGCCGAAGCCTCTGTAAATTGCGGCTCCTCTACCATTTTCTGGTGAGCTTGACTTTGCGAGGTAGGGGCTCCGATACCTCCTACCCAGGGTTTAGCGTTGATCTCCATTCACCTGGAGGGTGTTACTGCCTTGATCCGAGATCCCTCCGCTAATGCGGTCGTTGGGATCAGATCTTCAGTCACCGCCGGAAGTCTGTCACCAGCACTTTGAGGAACTAGAGGATTATGTTGCATCTTATTTGCCTTCCTGACCTTTTTCCCTCGATAAGGGGATTGTACTTCTTCACCAGCGTCTAAGCTCTTTCTTTTCACTCGTTTGCTCATATGCAGTGTACTTGCCGTAGAAGCAGACATGAACAACAAAGCTCATGAATTTAACTAGACGGTCCCACCAGGCGTGCCAACTTGATGCGCCTTCGAACTGCCGTTGACAAATCATGAGCCTACTTAGCCGGAATTTGCAAGACAATGCCCCTACAGGTGTCCGGGGAGGGGACTTTAATGATAAAGTCAGATATCTTCCTTAGAACTAGGAATTGGACTGAATAGTGTTACCTGTTTCCTTATATATGTCAGCCTACCTACAAAATGTAGAATTAGGTAGAACTACTGTTTTTTGTTCTTGTAAAGCAAGTACTAGGGTTTCCTCATGGACTGACCCAATGGATATTACACAAAGGATATGAACCAAAAGGTAATATAATGGACTTGGCCTCGGCGGATAAAGGGTGCTTAGGCCTAGCAATATTAATGCACTATCCCTAATTTTGTTTTCAAAAGACTTATGCACTAATGCTTAAATTTACTTCGGTTGTATGAAAACCCACTTTTTACCTCGATTATTTCTAAATCGAAGTAAAAAATGCACCTTTCACCTCGATTGTTTTAAAATCAAGATAAAAGATATCTTATACTTTATTTTTAAAACTAACCAAGATAACCATAAATCGATGTGGAAGACCCAAATTGAAAAGTTATTTTTCTCCTCGTGGTAGAGAATTTTAATAGTTGTGTAGGGATTGTGTTGTATAATTTCATTGTTCATAGTAGTATTAGAAATGAACATTTCTTTGTTTGTTCTTCTATCAAACATCACTCAAAGAGTGTAGTATTACATGTTTCAACTCAAAACAAAGATATGCCACCGCCTTCTTTTATCCTAGTTAGGCAATCTGATAAAGATTGCTGCTGCAGAAGTGTCGATATGGAGTGGAACTGCTGCTAAATTATCTGATTAAACAACATAACCCTATATTACTCAGAGTGTCATTGGGTGGCAACTCGAATGACCTGCTTTCCTACATTCTTTCCAGTAAACAGCCCAACAAAAGCAGCAGGGCCACTTTCGAGGCCTTCATTCATGTCCTCTATGTAGATGATCTTCCCTTCCTTGTACAAACTGGTAACTTGTTGAAGAAATTGCGGGAATAAATTCAGGTAATCGCTCTGCAGAAATCCCTGCATTCTCACTCGTTTGGTTATCAGGGCAAATAGATTTCGTGGCCCCTGTGAGTTTCCAGTGCTGTGCTGAGACACCATCCCACAAACAGCGATTCTACCGTAAATCCTCATGTTCAGAAGTGCAGCATCAAGCATTGCTCCACCTACATTGTCGAAGTAGATATCGATGCCTTCTGGGAAGCATCTGATACAAGATGGATACACAAGGACATTCAGCTGAGAAACTTAATCATTGCGAAGTGTGTTCACTAACCTTTTCAGAGCTGTATCAAGGTCTTTTTCCTCTTTGTAGTTGAAAGCCTCGTCAAATCCAAGCTTAGTTTTGAGAAGATCAACCTAAATTTCTAACAAGTCATTTTACATAATCCTAATCCACAAACATTAACCAGCAACAACATAATGACTGACTGAAGCTTAATTTCAAAGCCACTAGACTGATATTCTAAAATGTTGTGAAGGACTTACTTTTTGACTTGTTCCAGCACTTCCAACAACATAGCATCCATACAACTTTGCGAGCTGGCCGACGAGCTGACCTACTGCTCCCGAGGCAGCAGAGACAAAAACACAATCTCCTTTCTTCGGAGAGCAAACCTCATAAAATCCAGCATAAGCAGTGAAACCTGGCATGCCTGCATAACTTAGAGGTTAAAACTTCTGCAAGTTCTAATAAGGCATCGAAAATGAACAACAAGACTATCACTTGAGTTATTATCAAAACGGACACCTTTGTTTCACAAAGACTTAGATTCGACACTTATGGATCGAGGCCAATGATCCGCCACAAGATACAGGAACTATACTTTTTAAAATCAAATATTCCCAGCCAGAAAAAAATACGAAGAAGCAGCAGATCATATAATCAACAGTCTGTTCAAAGAAAGATAAATCTCTTCCAGAAAGCAAGCCACGAGTTGCAGCGATACCAAATGAGAGCATTCAGAGCAAAGTAACATTGATAGACCATAAACTTTTAAGGAAAGCTAACATACCAAATAGGCTTTGCTTGCATCAATAAAGCATACCTAGAAGGCCAAGATAGTATGAAAGTGGGATATCAGTTGGCTCAATTTTCCTCAACTGCTCAGTTCTGTAAATTAAGCTGTATTCTTCCCAACCTGTTAGCCCCGACACCAACTCCCCGGGTTTAAAATTTGGATGATCAGAATCCAAAACTTGGGATACACCAAATCCTTCCACAACCTACATCAGATAACATCATCATAAAAATAAATTTCAGCAAAGCCCAACACATTCTGTACCCTAATGCATTCCAAAATCGCATGCATTCCTGGTTAAGTATAACAATTGAAGGTAGAGAGAGTGAGCATTAACTGAGCCGGGAGCAAATGGAGGGATGTAGGAGGCGTGGAAGTCGCGCATGCGGCCGCGCATATAGGGATCGCAGGACAAGTAGAGATTCTTGACCAAAAATGCGGCGGACCCTTTTGGAGCTTCCAGCTTGATCTTGTTCCCCCCCTTCAACTCCATGTCTGTTTCCTTGGGAGGTCCCTCCTCTATGTATCCCCTGAAAATGATCTGCTTGTTCTCCACTTCCATAGCTTAATGCATGCACTCAGCAAAATGCTGAAGGAAAGCCCCCTTCTTCAACTTGGAGAAGGAGGTTCAAGTGTTTGGTAGGTTGTTGGGGGTGTTTTGCGTTGATATGTGGTAGGTGACTCATCAGCTACTTCTTACTATTGCACATCAAATCCTGCTACTTTATTGGCTCTCCCCTTTTCTCTTTTATTTGACTCTCGTTGAGTTTGGTTCAGTGTAATTCAGTTTCTCGTTATTTAATTCATTTTAGTTTAATAAAAAAGAGAGTCTAGCCTCGTGATCTATTTTGGACATGAAATTGATGTAACCATGAGTTAAATCACTCAATTCAAAATATTCATACCTTCGTGTATTGTTAATTTTTACATGACCCGCCTGAAGCGATCCATTTGATTAAAATCATAAGGACAGACAATATATATAACCCGACCGATTCGATCTAACTAACAAAGTATGACGAGATAACAAGGCAAGTAATGCATAGCGGCCATTTTCATTAAAGTGAGTCTGTTCGTTTAGCCCACAAAGACTAAAAAATGGCAACGCCATTTACTGGTAGACTGCGTATATACCGGAAGACACTACCACCCTAAGAAATCACGATGCCCCATATCCGGACAATTATCCAAAGACGAGAGCATGATAATCGGACCACGATCGCACCATGAAAAAGATATAAATAAAGAGAACAAACATCTGCAAAAGGCAAGTAAGAATTACTAAGCGGGGAAATACATTATGATACTATACTGAAACCATCGTCATGCATTCTTCCCCTGGACCAACTCAGGGACCTTTGTAAGTACTCGAAGAGACATACACTCGTCATAATCTGATCTCGGTCACTATCATTATTTGAAAGGAGCCAACCACATCAGTGGTGTCGATTGTGGGGATTGACTTTTTCTTTTTGACTTTTGATAGTTTTCGGTAAAAGACGGGGTTCAATGCCAGAATTGTCGTGCATGAAGCAAATGCCAAAGATGCACTGACAATCCTTGGATCCAGGTTCAGATAGGTGAGGGATTATCATAACCTTGCCAAAAGATTGCAGTGGAGGTGTAGGCATGTTTCAAGTAATAAAGTATATTTCCATTAAGGACAGGTATGCAGTGTTGAATACTGCAAAAGAGAAGAGTGTATGAAGGCAGGTGCCCTTACATGTCAGAGTCACGATTGATAAATAAGGATAGAGTTACTAATAATAGGGACCGTTTCTTTCTAATTAAACAAAGTTACAACGCTCTCGCCCGATAGTTCATTGCATATCAAACACCCGAGGAAAGAATTACCATGACATGACAAAGACATAATTTGGGATAACATTCTTATATACACAACGACCATAGGTATAAATAACAATAGAATTTCCTTAGAAAGGGACTTATATTAATCACCATAACTAATTACGAGCGGATATAAGGCCATCATGATACATTCCTAAGAACAACATAACGAACCTCGATAAGCTGTAGGGCCGCAGTTTGAGTTACACATTTGGAACCCTCAAATATGACCACCCAACCTACTAGTCGAGATCATATTGTTATCCTAAAAGTTTCACCTAGCAAAGGGAGAATTTGACCATGTCCTGTTAAAAAACTAACTACCCGGGTCATTTTAGGATAAACGTCACTAGGACGGAAAAACGATCCAACCAAGCTTATTAAAAGGAGGTGAACATAGCAATGTAAAAAAAATAATATACATAAAACATGGTTAGGCTATTCAAGAACGATAGACCCATAACATTATTTTGCAAACACTGATGAATACTTTATTAGATTAGGAACTTAGGAGAATACAAAAACTAAAGTTTACAACAAATTTCTTGCTAAAACCTAACAAGCTCTTTTTTTTAAAGAATTACAACCAGCTATTTGCTAACTTAATACATAAAACTATAACTACGCAACTCTCCAGCAGTCACTATGATGACCTTGACATCGTTGAAAACCAGGGCACTGCAAATAAAAGTTAATACTTTTATGTTGTTGCCCTAATTACTCCTCACTACTAGAAGGTAAATCGAGTGTCGCATTTAGGGAAAATGGGTTCAAGTGATAGGTTTGCGTATTAACACGCACGAGCGTCACCAAGTCCGTGCGGTAGTCACCAAAGCGGGGGGGGGGATGTGAGTAATGGAGTAATAACTACTAGCATGCAGTTCTAAGTAAAAGTGTAAATATAATACTAAGAAGTGTTGGGGCAATTGCATCACATGTTTAATGTTTAGATTTGATCCCGATCCTTATTCACATATTAGACATAATTCCTAATCTATGCATATCACACTGTGTGGAGAGGTTGATTCACTAGGATCTCCCACGAACTATCAATTCCCAGTTCTCCCCCCCCCCCCCCCTCCTCAAATTCTCACATCCCTCGGATATAGCTAGCTGTGCGCTTTGCACTGCCACCACCAGTTCTCACTCCCGGGATTAATAAATCTGACAACGCGCCATAGGGTGACTCACTGGGACCCAGAGTGAATATTCATTCCATGCCCATCTTGTGCCACTTAAAATATTAGCATCTTAATGTTTAGACCGGTTAAAACAAGACTTTGTGTATAAAAAAATATTATGCAGAGTATGAAAGATATAATATTTAAGTTGAAAAATTTAAAACACAGCGTCTAAATTGAAAAGTACGATAATTACTTCATAGAACAAAAAAATAGTTTGAAAAGTACGATAATTACTTCATACTAGATTTTTAAAAAAGAGTTAAGTGCTCATATAACCCTATGTTTTGAGGGTTTGTGCTTATATGATCCTGTGAAATTGGAAAGTGCTATTGTAACCCTGTGTTTTGCTAGAATGTACTAATATAACCCCGGAGGCCTGAATTTGGCCGGAAATATATGAAATGACCATTATACCCCTATTTTAAAAAAAAAACCAAAAAATGTAAAAGGACAATTATACCCTCATTGTCTATTAACCACAAATATTTTCCTTTTTTCTTCTCCTTCCTCGATTTTCTTCTCCTTCCTCGATTCCATTTTCTTCTTTTTTCTTCTCTGTCCTCGATTCCTTTGGCAAAGTGTAGGCCTGGCTTGGATAATTTTGCGACGGGGTTTGGGTTGGGCCGCCCGCCGGCGCTCGTTGCCTGGTGAGAACGAGTGTTGTGCGGCGGCGGGATGAGCTCATTTGTCATGACGCTGGGGCTAGAGTTTAATCGGTGGTTGGGGAAGAGCTGTGGGGCTAGGGTTTCCATCGATTGGTGGTGGTGGTGGTGGTGGAGCGATGGTGGAGTCTTCGTCCGATGTTTAATTTTTCAATTTGTGTTTCTTCGTCTGATTTTCTGTGTTTGTTTAAATTTTGATTTGTGATTCTTTGTTGATCGGTGGGCGATGTTGATCGATGATTTGTGATTTCTTGTGTTTCTGGCAGCGCTGTGGAATGGTGGTGGTGGTGGAGTGGCGATGGAGCAGCGGTAGCGTGGTGGGGGCAGCTTGGTGGTGATGGCAGCAACAATGGTGATGGTTGTGGTGGTGCTGCTTGAAGAGGAAGAAGAATCTTAGGGTATTTTATAGTATCTCTTTTTAATTTGAATGCTAGGGTAGTGTAGTCATTTTAATTTTGGTCAACGCCAAAAATTACTAAGTCAATGCCAGATTAGTGCCAAAAGTTTATATCAGCACTTCTGATGCAAAACATAAGGCTACACTAGCACTTTTCAACTTCACATAGTCATATTAGTACAAACCTCCAAAACATAGGGTTATATTAGTATTTTGCCCTAAAATAAAATAGTTGTTCGTGGGACACAAATTAGCATGAACAACTACTCCTTGGCAGTGCCACAAACACCTATTTACTGCTTCAAAATATTTGAGGTAATAATAAGACTATCAATGATGTTACTGAAGAACAGGAGATGGCTGATAGTGTACCAACAATTCCTATGTTGGTACACTATCTCCCCCTCTCCTGGAAATTTATGCAGAATATCGTCTAATAAACATCACTCTAAACATAGCTGATGTCCCAATAACACAGTACAGTACACAAGTAATGCAAGAGTGATGGTTCTCACTTCTCAGTCTCCGCTGGCACAACCTTTACACCCACAATGCACACACTCTAAAACCTTTTCCTCCCTCAAATGCTTTGACACTCGACACATGCAATTTGATCTCGAGGTTGCATGCATCTTAAACAGCATAGCCGCTCATACCCAGGCTGTTCAAATTACATAAGACCAACACAGATGGTTAGTTGCATGAAAAGGAAATTCAGTGACAGACATCGACAATGTAGGAGAAACACGCAAGTTGACCAATAAAAAGAATCTGTTTTTGCAAGTCCTGATCTCCAGATCAACCATCATATATCAAATTATCCCAGCACACATAGAATATTTAATATTCGAATGAATAATACTTCCATTATATGCCTCAGGCACCAATCAATATTCAATCAATAACCTCATGAACCAGTCCCCCTCTATGGCTAAAACCTTTTAATTTCCTCAGAAAATGATTTTAAGCAAACTTCCTACAGGCTACAGATCAAAGTTAATTGGAAATAAAATGGAAGCACTATCAAGCATAGTTGGTTAGAGCCCAGAAATATGGCGAGAACAAATACTGAACAGAAATTAAGCATAAATAGCCAGACCTTTTTCCACTTGGCAATCAAATTCTTATCAGCATAGCCCTGATCCAAAGAAAATTCATACAGCTCCTTGGAAATTTCTTTCCTCTTGTAAAAAAGGTCAAAAACGTAGCGACTCTTCTGGTGTGCTATCTTGAAAATGGGCCACAACGCCTCACTCCACCTTCTATTATCATTTGGGTCATTCTCAGCTGTATCTATCAAAGGACAGAATCAAACTATTAACTTCAAAAAAAAAAAGATAAAAATAAATTCGGGCATGAAATAAGATTCATCGATACCTTCTCTCATCTTTGCTTGTAGCTCACTAAGGGTCGGTTCAATTAATTCCCAACCCTGAGGGTTATTGAACTCGGCTTGTCTTCACCTTTGGCATGATTAAAACTGCACTGAATCCAGAAATGCATTACAAGTTTATGACATGAAATATAGCTGCTAACAAAAATATAGCATATCTGTGTACAAAAGGTGATGTAAGCAAAATTACATCAAGAGATAGCTAGCAAGCAAGCAAGTAGTGTATGAGAAACGTCACAAGTCACACAAGGCAAAAATAATGTCAGGGAGATTATGATGAACCAGCAGGCAGCAGATAAAGCACTTTTCAAATACAAAATTCTTAATCTCCCATTGTCAGCAGGGTTGTTCATCGGACTTTTCATCACATATTCAGATTGTTTGTTTCAGAATCTCGGGTATACTTATTCAGATAGTTTGGTTTGAGACACTCGGTACTCTTATCTTGGAACTGCCATTTGATATCCAAACCGACTTAACAAGTAATAAGAAAACTTAAACACCAAACAATAATCACCAAACAAAGACTTTTGCTGGACCAAAAGCTATGATACAAGAAAATATTAATTTCATACACCGGAACCTATAATCTATAATTCAAAACACACATCAACAACTAAGCCGCTATCCTACTATTTCAGATCGATCAGTTCTCACCATTACATTCGGTCGAGCACACAATTTGATATAGCATCTATAATGTTCCAAACTATAAAATTGGGTCCTAAAACTGTATCCCAAATTATGAAGGAGGCCCAAAGTAAGCCCACGGACTAGTATGGTTGCGATGGTGCAATAGAAGCAGAACAAAACCCATATCAAATCATAACAAAATAGCAGAAATTAAAACTGCAACCGAAAATAAACATAAAACCCTGATTAGCCAACACATGTAATAGCCAAATCAAGTTCCCTAATCATAATAGCCAGGATTTTGTAAACGCAGATAACCTAACGAGGAGAAAGAAATAGCCGGAAATTTGTACGTGCTGCTACCTCCAATCCAAGTTGTTTTGGTCCCCGTCGGAATGGTAAAGTAATCTCTCTACCGGTAAGAATTGATTGACGATTGACGATTGACTTGGAGTGAGTTTATCTCTCCTTGTAGCAAGGTTTGGAAGCGAACCGTGCAGTAGTTTGACTCCATCCGTGTCATTTAAACTTCCTCAATTATTTTTTTTAGTATTCAATAAGCATGTTTGACTATAAATATCTCTCATTACATAAAATAATTACATATAAAATTAATATTTAGAAAAAGAAAATCTTAAAAAAGACCGTCTTTCTATATGCATATGGAAAAACGGGTTGAATTAAAATTATATAAAGGTCAAAGATTTTAGTTGCAATATTAAAATTTTATTATGCAATAAGTTAATGACCCGATTAATGTGACCCAAAAATTTTATCTTGATTTAATCTAATTTGCAATTTAAACATTAATTTTTCCACCACTTATGAAAAAATCGTATTTCAAGAGACAGACTCTTTAGAAAATAAATATTCAAGAGACAAACTCTTTAGAAATTTTTATTATGTATATGCTCCCAACGTCCCAGAGAAATTGGCACAATTGACTTTTGAAAAGTCAAAACTAAGTCAATTTCGACCATTAAATTCTATTATTATATGGCAAAGTCTTGGGAAAGACGGTCTTTCCATAGGCTTATGGAAAGACGGGGTTTGATTAGAATAATAAAAGGTAAAAGGTCTTAGTTGCAATATTAAACTTTTAGTATGCAACATGTAGTAGTTATAAAATTTATGACCCGGTTCATGCAACCCAAAAATTTTATCTTCATTTCTTCTAATTTACACTTTAAACCTTGGTCTTTCCATAACTTATGGAAAGACCGTCTTTCAAGAGACGGACTCTTATTATATATGTAAGACTATTATCATATTATATGTTGGATTCATCATAACATGTATTTTTAAATTATTATTTTTTATGATTTTTTTTACACATATATAAAGATATTAGTTGTTGAAAATTGATTCAGTTGACTTTCAAAAGTCAAATTGTGCCAATTTCTCTTGGACAAAGGGAGTATTAATTTTTAGACTAAATTATTTTTTTAGTATCCTAGAAAGTATCTTATACCATGTTTCGGTCCCCATTTGCAAATCAACCCTTAGACGATATCCAACAAATTCAAAATAATTTGTTTGGTCCCCAAATGTGGTTTTGCGGTAAGGCTATGGTTTTCCGGTATAGTCAGGGGTATCATGGTAATTTTACTAATTAAAAACATTTTCATTTAAAATTTTCTCGTTTTAAAATTTTCTTTTAAAAAAAATATTTTTCACCACCGGCCGCCGCCTTCTGCCACCACCTTCTACCGCCGCCTTCAATTCAGTTTTTCATCCTCCAAGCACCGCCAGCTAACCGGTGGCGACGCCGCTACTCACTGTGGAGCATTCGTACCGCCGCTACCATATTCTTCTTCTCTACAAAGTCCAATCCCTCACAGGTGAGCATTTGTACCGACGATGGACCTCCGGCCTACCACAATTCCAGCCGCATCGATGAAGTGATGAAAAACGGGACCAACCCAATTCTTGAACCAAATAATCCACACATTTTTCGGCGACCCGATGCTGCAAATCGCCGGAAAAATGCATCCCAAACGCAGAAAACAAATACAACCTCACCAGAAAATTCCAGTACCCTCTCCGGCGGCCCAAAGTGAAGAAGCCTGCCGAAATCTGGAGTTCGGCGGAGATACCCTTTTTCCAAATCTAAAGAACCTTGATCAAAATCAAAAGCAGTCGGATTATGGGGGCTCAAAATCCATGATTCAAGCTCGTAACTTTTTGGAGCTTGGGTGTTCGCTGCCGGTCGGAAATTGCAGCGATGAGGAGATGAAGCGGCAGCGGCGGAGACGAACTGCAGTGAAGACGAAGACGAACTGCAGTGAAGACGAAGACGAACTGCTCCAGATTTTTATTTTTAAAAAATTTTTAAACCAAGGGGTATATGGTCATTTTACATATTTTGACCAATTTTACCGTTGACTTTCCCTGAAAACCACCTTTGGGGACCAAACAAATTGTTTAGAATTTGTTGGGTACCGTCTAAGGGTTAATTTACAAATGGGGACCAAAACATGGTATAAGATACTTTGTAGGGGACTAAAAAAATAATTTAGTCTAATTTTTATTTAGGGTCAAAGTTTACAAAGTTTGACTTTTAAAAAGCAATTATGAAGTTTAAAGTGGGACGGAGGGAGTATTAGTCAGATCAGATGGACGATTGTGATTACTTCTAGCACTCTTGGTGATTCTCATTGTTGAGATCGTAAATATTACTCTCGGTGCCATAATATTGGCCTACTTTCCATTTTTGTCTTATCACATGATTAATGTATATTGAAAATTACCTATAATGTTAAAATTTTACAATCTCATCTTTAATTTATAACTTTGAGATTTGACCCATTTTCCCCCAAAATATCCCTACCATTTCACAATTATTCTCTTCCACATCAACTCTCCTAAAATATAGTACCAAAAGTAAATATACTAATATTTATGGGATGGAAGGAGTAGTATTTATAGGTGAGTACAAAAAGGAAAAGCATACATACAAAATAAAGAGAAAGCCTCATGTTAGATTGAATAACCATTAGACCAATCAGGATTACTCATGGATATGTACGTGAAGATGGCTGAGGTTGGGAGACGAGAGGCTATGCTTCGCCTCGGGTTGGGTGAGGGATGTGCTTTGGAAGAAGCATTGGAGAATGGGAAAGGTATTTTGGACGAAGGATTGATAGGAATAGTAAAAAGGCGGTAAAGGATTTCGACTAGTTAGAGAATTGGCTAGGATGGTCTTATTGCTCTCTCTAAGAGATATAGAGGGTTGCGAGATTGACCAATGTGCAACTCTTATCAAGCGTAGCAGAGTTAGTGGTGAGTTGTGGTCGGCCACTGTGGCTAAGAATTATGGTGCTAGTGTGATTTTGACGGGTGTATAGGGGGTGGTTTGCCTAGTAGTTCCTCTAACAGGGATGAGGTGGCTAGTCCTAAGGTAGATTAGCTGTATTTGGTGTATAAGTGTAATCCTTATGAAATGATGACTATTTTGATCATAGTGTTCTGTTTATAATTATTTTGTGTTTTTATTCTATTTTTTTACGAGGGATTGTTTGTTGTATAGGTAGGGAAGGCTTCTCTAGAGATGTCTTTATCTACTGTGTTTTCATAAGATGTGAATTTAGTTGTTGGGTTTCCTCAAAAGGTTGGGAGCTAGAGGTGGCTATGATTGGTCAGGATGTGGAAGTTTTAGTCCAAATAGTGACTTAGCTAAAGCGGCTAGAGCTACTAAATTGGACCTAGTGCGAGTCTACGAACATCTTAAGGGGTGTCGTTTAGGATTAACAGGTGGTTAATAGAGCCAAGGGACCACATGAGGGTCCTTCTCCTAAGTTTTATTGATTGTGAGTTATGGTGGAAGGTGCGATAGGAGAATAATTTTATGTTGTTATATGAATACGACGACCATCTATTCGAGCAACATTTTTAAATTTGAAGAATGA
Source organism: Rubia yunnanensis (assembly GCA_037428765.1). Taxonomy (NCBI): domain Eukaryota; kingdom Viridiplantae; phylum Streptophyta; class Magnoliopsida; order Gentianales; family Rubiaceae; genus Rubia; species Rubia yunnanensis. The sequence continues at coordinate 111,385,916 of CM075061.1, read as the reverse complement.
AGAAGGACTCGATAGAGCTAATTGTTCATGAGGGAGAGTAGTAGAGGTATTTTCTAGGGAAATCTTGAGATAATGAGCAGATGGGAGTTATTATATCGAGACAGGATGACCACATGGATTGTCTGCTTCAGAGGAATGATAAATTAGAGGTTGAATGTTACCAACTAATGGCGGGGATTTGGGATGAAGGGTTCGATATAACAAAGAACGTGATTTCCCCGTATGACTTTTAGCAAAATGTGAGGGTCTGAAAGGTAGGGTGGAATGTGAGGAACTTTGATGCGTTCAAGCTAACGATTGGTGTCGGGAGTTAAAGGAACTATTGAGGGAAAACAAGAGATGAATGATACCCTTCATGCCAAAGTTAGTGAGGCCTTACAAACTAATGTTAATGCTAAGAAGGAGGGTCGGAAATTTTGTGTTCGTTGCTAAGAGCAACTGGTGGAAGGCTTAAACCAAGACCTAGAGGCTTATGTGTACTCCATCTACTTAATGAATATGCAGCTTGGTTGGTCGGACTACAGACCTGTTATCGATCACAAGTCCTATTACGTGGAATATATGCGACGTATGAAGGTTGTCGGGGTCGCCCGGAATGAGGTATATTTGCACATGCAATTGAAGCTAGAGGAGATTCTCGAAAAAAGAAGTAGGACAAGGGAGGATCATGTACTATACTCCCCCCATCCCACTCTAAATTGCTTATTTACTTTTTCAAGGTCTTCGATGAGCATGCTTGACCGTAAATATCTCTAATTACCTACAATAATGTCGCATGAAAAATTGATATTTAGAAAATAAATGTTAAGATAAATCTAACAATATCTCACATGATATTTTTATTATTTATATATTAATTTATATTTAGAGTCAAAGTTTACTAAGTTTGACTCTAAAAAGTAAATAAGCAATTTAGAGTGGGACGGAGGGAGTATGTCTTAGGGGTTCCTAGCTAGTACCTATGTGGACGAGAGATTTCTGTCAGGCTCTAATTCTATTCTTTGTTAGGGTTTTTGTAACTAATCATTAATATGGGAGATGTGTGATTAATGTCGATTATGTATCTCCTAGTTTTTTTTTAGGACTCATCTGTTGTAAGTTTTCAAGATTTTTTTCTACTTTGTAAAAGGTTATTATGCTTGACTGTGCCTAGTAATCTTAATTGTTGGCGATTTGGATTGGGGGGGTGTGGGTGGATGGGTGTGGTTCACATATGATAGAGTGCTTTTCTGATTGTGCATTGGGGCTAGTGATTTTCCAGACGTATGCAAAGCCGCGGGAACCACTTCGGCTTTGTGTATTAGGTGTTGGTTTGTATGAATTGGTATATAATGGGAAAGGGATGGGGTGGATTTCTAATTGTGTTACCGGCTGGTGATTTTTCAGGCGTATGCAAAGCCGCAGTATCCTTACTGTCTCTGTATGGTGGATGTTGGTTGGACAAAGAGCGGTATGAGTATCTGCTTGTGTTACGAAGCTTTTGTATTTTCAGACATATGTGAAGCCTCGGTATTCTCGATGTCTCTGTCGTATTCTATGCTGAGCGAATTCGTGGTGATTTGCCCACTTGTGTTGCATCCAACGAGGAAATGAATGGGGGTAGGTGTTTCCCGATTGCAAGGTAGTAGGTTATTACGGGGTGGTGACTGTATAGGCTTTGTGGGCTTAGTCTGAACTGGCGAAGTAGTTGGGGGGTATGTGTGCCATGTGGGCAAGTCTTTTAATTTTATCTCTGCTAGACTGCTAAATGTGTTCCATTTTACTGGGCAAAATGAGTGCCTAAGTGGTTATGGGGAAGTGTAATGTCACGACTCCCTGTATATTCTCTTAATACCGTCTATCTTTTCTATGCGCATATCATGTTGATATAAAGGCGTAACTATTGGGGGATATCTTCAGTTGTAGTTTGTTTGTGATTAAATTGTACTCAGACTCTAGTGTGGCCGCTCTAGTGGATGTGTGTTGTGTGATGTGTGTTTCATATTGTTATTGAAGTTGTTGTGAATGTGTGTGAGTTGTAAACTTCCTATGAAGGGCATAGTGTGGGATGCTAGGGGTGGTTGTAGGCTTTAATGATTTGTTAGTAATATATTTAGGATGGGTTGGTTGTAGGAGTTATCTCTATTGTAGGTAACGCAGGCTTGGGTTACATCCTTTGTGGAATTTTTTAAGGAAGCTCATGCAAGCTGTTAGTGCGTTGGTTAACTTTTTTTGTTTGCTTAATTTTTCTAAGAGTTTTCTATTGGTTATCGATGCCTTGTGTCCTGTTTTGGTAGGATCGGCGATTGGGATCAGCGAATGCAAGGTGGAAGATGATGATGGATTTCCATCCCATCCGGTCACCATTCACAATGGCCAAGAGAAACCGACGCAAGGAGAGGCATACACTCACGGAAACACGGCTCTAGGGGCATAGGATGTGAACTTGACGTACTAGCCTGATTGGACTGACTTTAAGAGTTTGTTCAACTGTGTGCGAACAGAGTAAAGTTTTCCAGGGGAATGATAATTTTTTTATGACAGTTCATCAATTCTTAACATACTTGCCTACTTTTAGGTTGGTACCCCCACGCCAGAGATGCACAATGCACTACCGAGTACAAGATAGGATCGCGTGAGAGGTGGCCTATGGCCCAATGCCTTGCAAAGAGTTGTATGATGAGGCACTAGCAACATCGCATCATAGCACCGCTATTGGGGGTGAACTGGCTCACAACATGGGACCTAGTTAGCTATCTTATATATGTAGTAGGTTTACCTATTTGAAATGATGTAATATTCCTCGATGTAATTTGATAGATTAAGACTAGTGTTTTATTGTTGTGATATATTTTTTTATGTATGTCTTGGATCTTCCAAGCCCAAAACTGATTGAAATTTTTTGGATCATTTGAACCTAGCTTTTTTTGTTTTAGTTTTCTCGGTACTTTTCGTACTAGTATTTCTTTATAATATGCCTAATTTCCAAGTTTACTTTGTTGTCGTAGCTAAGTCCTTGAAATGTAGGGCAGGGGGAGTGATGGACATAATATTGCTTATTTTATCCATACTATTGCATGCACGGAGTTTAGTGTGTTGGGGTGTATATTGTCAATGGGGGTCGAACTGGGATAAAGCTTATTGGTATAATGCGAATACCTTTTGATTTAGTGATCGTCTTTTCCTTTCTTGTGTATGTGTGCACTGCTTTGTTGGAGTTTGTTTCGTTCCTGCTAGCGACTTTCGTGATTGCGTCAGGTAACAACTATCTTAACTGTAGGATCCTGACCTTTCCCGGGTATTATGTAGGCCTAGAAAGAAAAAATTGATCCATACAGTCGGCGGCACTTATGTGGGTGATTTCTTCCGGACCTCCATAATCTCTAGAATCCGCACAAGTTGGATCGATCATCCGGCGTCCCTGCAAACAAGGTCCTGGGAAGTTCCTGGGACCAAGCTCCGACGCCCTAGTCAGGTCTCATTTTGATGTATTGTTGAATAAAAAATCCATTACCTTTCTCAATGTCCCGATTTCCATTTATAGTCGATAATTTGTGTCATCATGGTTGATCGTGGTCAACGTCATTCCTATTATCACTTAATCATGGCCTTTCTAAGATTGTTATAGGTGTGATCATCTTCTCTCTCAAGGGGAAGTGCTCCTTGCGTTATGCGAGCTGCTCCTTTGTGTTTGCTACCTTGGTTTGTTGGTGTGAGGTGTTACCTTTAGGCTAGACTTCAATTGGTTTGGGGAGGTGTATACCATAGTATTTTTTTGAGGACAAATCCTCAAACCCCATCAAACTCTGGGAAGAGTCTTGTGAAAGTCGGGTGCTTCATATAATGGTAAAAAATTTGCAATATTTTCTTAACCCCTCTACCATATGACAAGCTTGGTTTATGTGACACTTTTTGCAGACATCATCCTCAAAAATGCCCATTGATATTTCTCAAGGTATTTTTGATACCTTGATATAGAACTAGATACTAGGAACAGAGTATCAATGATATTTCATTTAGTGGGAATTTTGGATTCACCTTGGTGTCTTGAATGTTTCCTTGACTCCTTTATATTTGTGTTGGTATTGTATCCAAAGTGATATGAAATATAATCGACATTTCATGTCGGGCTTCCATTTAATGAATTCGTATGATTTTATCGTTCATTACTATTGATGTTAGTAGTTATTCAGTCACATGTGGGTTGATGCAACACCAAATAACCAACATCTTATTCATTTGTGATCAAACAACACTGCAGAAGCATCTGTTGTCATATCAGTAATGCCGAGGTTGAAACTGGATTTGATTACTGTGACATCGCATATTCAGTATCGCATATATAAATGATGTTGTCCACACTGTTCTCATGTACCTCACGTGTCCAATATAGATCACTAATGTCGATCTCAAATGAATGTCATCAATCATTTTAAATTAAGTCGTACAATATTCAGCCCACGACATCAAACGTACGACTTTGCAATCATAATCGATTGATCCAATATCACAAATGTTATTAGTCAGATCGGTTTTGCACATCCTTTCGGTGGTGCAAAATAAAACGACGTTGTTTCAGACATCACATGTAGGTTACGTGTACAAAAATTGTTCATCGACGTTCGTCATAAATTAATGGTGTCGGTCACTAAAAATGACGTCGTCTTGCGCATGGACCACGTTGTCTAACATATGCAACATTAATTTTATGGTTTTGCGACATCTTTGATCAGTATTGCCGACGTCGATCAATTTGAAACGTCATAAATATGTCACCTAATTGACTGTCCATTACAACGGCCGATGTCAGTTTCCCCTCAATCATCGTTTTTGGTCAAGACCTTTTACCTCGGGATTTTTTTAAAAAAGAGGTAAAAATGTACGTTTTCTTGCGGTTGTATTTACCTCGGTTATTTTTCAGAAAAGTAACCAAGGTGAGAGGTGTTATTTCTTGTAGTTAAAGCAGGAAAATGAAGGCTGAAGCTATCTAAGAACTGCAAATTCAAAATGAATTAAATAAGTCTAAGATTGAGAAACATCATAAGAATCAAAAGCATCCTTTACCCTATAAAAATGAAGAAAGATTGGCTAAAAAGATAAAAAGCTTGGAGATAGAGAGGCATGTTTATAAAGTGAAGTCATTTATACAGATACATGCAGGTGCAATGAATCAGAAGGTCGTAGAGGTCAAGAATAATACGAAGTTAAATCCAGTGGGAAATTTAGTGGCAGAAGGAAAAAGAGGAGAAAAGGAAGTTACAATGCTAAGAGCTGCAGAAGATAAGATTGGAAGTCAATAGAAGGAAGCAATAGGAAGAAAATAATTAAGATTGATGATGACATTTTCCAGCTACCGGATGAGGAACCATTGCAAGTTTTAGCAGAGTTGGTGACAGGCTTACCAGAGAGTTTGTTGGTAGTTGTCCCAAAACAACTACCTAACCTGCCACATGGATATTAAGCTGGAACTACAGAGGTTGCCGTCAGACTCTATCAAAGAATTAACTAAATATGTTTCTCAAGTCTCACAAACCTGGAATCTTATTTCTCATGGAAACAAAAACTAGTGATGAGAAGCTGTATTCTTAGTTGCAAGCTGCTTATTATCAAAAAAATAATTATGTTGCACCAGTAGGTTTATCAAGAGGACTAGCTTTTTTTTGGGTAGAATCAGTAGAGCTAGAAGTAGTGGCCAGTAACCAAAATGTAATGGTTAGTGTGTTCAATGATCAACTGCCCCAATCTTGGATGTCAGCCTTTGTGTATAACTGTCCAGAAAGACAAGGTAAACAAGAGGTCTAGGACTGGTTATTCAATTTTAAAGGTGTTTTGAATTAGCCACTGGTGTGTTTGGACACTGGAATTAGATCACAAGTAATATACATAAATTTAGAGGGAAAGAAGTGACCCCGAAGGATAGTGGCGGATCTATGTTAATAAAATTCAACCTAATATTGGTATATATAAATAAATGTACTATTACAATGTTTCCCAAAGAGTTTTCATATTTTGATAATGCTTGATGACTTTCCCTTCATCAACTCCACGAGATATACTTTTTTCGATGAATGCAACTAGGCAATCATTCAACCAAGAAATGACTGCGTAATTGGCTTTTCACTTTATTCATTGCTGAAAAAGCTCTTTCCACTGAAGCCAAAGCAACGGGTAATATCAAAGAGAGTTTTAAGAGCATATATACCAACATATACACACCATCTTTTTATTTTCTCTCTACCATTCTCTGAGCGAGGTCACTTGTACTATTCAAATTCAAGAAATCATTTCCGACTTCATATCCATAATATAAGTGTCCAACTCAGCATCAAGAAGCCCAATTGTCAATTATAAAAATTTCTCCAGGATAAAATCCAGCTAGTTCAATTAACTTTTTATTGTCAAAAGCTGAAATAGAACAGTTTGGATTTAGACAAGCCATGCACTTTAGAAGCTCTGTAGCAGTTTCACTAAAACGATGATTAAGTTCTTTTAGTTGCAAATCAACCACTTCATTGAATGAATCAAAGAGATCGTGGTGAAGATTCGTAATCTCTTGGACTTTTATTTGCGATCTCCCACCAGGAATGAATTTGTCATCCATTTTTGGAAAGATGATGTCATGTTTTTTTGCAGAATAAGCATATGTCCATCAACAAAGTATTCCATCCACTATCCCTGGCAGCTTGCAATTGTTTTTTAAAAATATTTCAACTAGACTCATAGCATTAACAATGTCTTGATCCTTCTTTTGTAATGCTTCACAGAGTGCATTTGTAATGCACATTACTCTATTCATCAAATGTGTGATAAAAATAAATTCAAAGGATTGTAAAGTACTTATCAATCTGTAAGCTAGACCTCTCTGGTCTTTATCTCCATCACTTTGAATAATTTCAAGAACATCCATCATGGAATCAAACATGAGAAGAAATTTTAGAAGTGAGTTAAAGTGTGAGCTCCAACGTGTATTTGTTGCTCATTGAAGGCTACTTTCTTAATTCAAACCTCTACCAGTTGCAAGTTCACCACTCATTAAATCATTAATAATTCAGAACTCCTTAGGAGTTATGGTCTCTTGGACAAACCTTCAACAACATTAACTAGAGTAGATAGTATGTTGTACATATTCAAAACTTGAGCATTTTTTAGCAACTCCCACAAGTGATAGCTGGAGTTGATGAGCAAAGCTGTGAATATAGTAGGCAGATCCATTTTCCTTCCTAATCAAAGCCTATAAACCATTATATTCACCTTTCATATTGCCGGCACCATCATAGTACTGCCCACGAAGTTGTGATGCGCTTAACCCATGTCTTGAAAATAATTCTTCAATTCTCATTTTCAAATTCTAAGGTGCAACGTCTCTTACATAAAGAATACCAAAAAAATGCTCCTATAATAATCCTTGCAAGTTCACAAATCGTACAACAATTGCTCATTGCTCTTTTCTCGGTGCATCTCGAGACTCATCACCAATAATAGAAAAAAATCCAGTTCCAATATCATCAACATTTATTTGTGTTATCTCAGAGGCGAAACCATTTGTTATATCCTTCTAAATGCTAGGAGCAGTCACTTTAAGATTTTTAGGAGCATTCTCAAGAGCCACATTCTTGATATCATCATGATGATCAACCAGAAAATGTAGAAGTTCAAGGAAATTCCCTTGATTATCATAATCATTTGTTTCATCATGACCACGAAATGCCAATCCCTGGTTAAGAAGAAATCGAGCACAATCTATTGAAACTGATAAACAAGTTTTGGATTCCTTCTTTGTCTTCTTCGAGTGTTTGAAAAAGGATACTTCAATGTGTTGATTTTGATCCAACAAGTTTTGACACTTTCTCCAAGAAAAATTGTGAGCACTATTGAGACCGCTAACATGGATATCAAACCTTTATTTTTCCAATTCATACATCCTTCTAGAATAAAACCATCACCACTTGATTGTTCTCCAATATCAGACCTATAGAGATAACAGCAAAGGCAAAATGCAGCATCCTTTTCGATACTATATTCTAACCAATTTTTATATTCATCAAACCAATCACGTACAAACCTTTGTGATTTTTTTCGGAATTGTCTTTGTAGAAAAGTATGCTCTCGGGGTTGGTATGGTCCTTTTTGAAGGTAATATCTTCTAATCTCATCTTGCAAATTGGGATTGTAATATGTTATTTTTTCCCTTAATCCGAGATCAAATAGAAGTTCATTGAAATTTATTTTTGACCAACCTCCTCTTTGAATCATTTGTTGGTTTTCAGCTCTTTCATCAAGCGCACTTCTGGATATATTTTCTTCTGGACCCTTTCTTTGAATCTTCTGTTGGATTTTAGCTCTTTAATTATGCACACCACTAGATATATTTTCTTCTGGTACTTTTCTTTTTTTAATATCTTTCCATATCTGAATAACATAAATAAAATATATAAATTGTACAAATATGAAATATCTTTAAACATTTGAAAATAAATAATTAAATATAAGTATAGAAACTAATAACAAGAGAATAAAAAACATGGATAAATAGAAGGATTAATTAACTTTATAAGCCAAACATTTTGTAGACAATTATGAAGACAAAAATTTTTAAAAAATATATTAAATATTATACAATCAACCTATTCAAATGTAAAATGTAAGTTATATAAATAACTACCATTTGACTATTGCTATATATTTAAATAAATAATACAAGAAAATAGATAATAAAATACCTTGTAATTGTAGATTCCCGTAATAAAGAAAATAATCTTCTTGAATATGATACAAATTGATCTTGAAAAGAAATAAGCTAGAGACAGTCGAATAATTAGCGGTCTGTAGATAATTTATTATATGATATTGAATGAATGAAAGAAAAACCTTATCAAATTTTCTATTTATTAAAATTTAGAAAATTGTTTCTAATTTGGAATAGGTAACGAATAGGTAAAAATAAGGAAATTTACAAGTCAATTTGAATTAGGAGTAGTTGAAGATAAGAATTAATGAGAAGAAGATAAAATATTAAATATTAATATTAGTTTGATTTCTTAAATAAGAAAAGGAAAAAGGCCCCACGTAATAAACTAAAACCACTCAAATATGCAATAAATGGTTAGAGTATGAAATGGTCCAATATGCACAAACGGTATGCACAAAAACAAAGTAGGAAACGATCAGACTACATACTAGTAGTTGTTTCCCAATAAAACTCGAAAAAGTGGGGGCACAATAGACCCTAGTTATAGGCTAATTTATTGGCAAAAGTGGGGGTAGACTAAGCTGTAAAAGCTGGCAGTCAAACTATCTATATATACCTAGCTCTAAATCTGTGGTCAATGGGGCACATGCCCCCACTGTAAATCCACCTATGCCGAGGGATACAATGTCATTAGTGCAATGTCTGAATACCCTCAAAATTTTGTAAATTGGACAAAAGGGCTCATAGTTTACTTGGAGTAATGGTAGAAAAGGTGAAGATATGATCCTGAAAACGCTAGCCATAGTGTTTTCTTCCAAACAATGGATTAAAATGTTTGATAAGGCTTTGGTTACCAATCCCTCTATTTTAGTGTCTGAACATGGTGTTGTAGTACTGAACCTAAGAGGTGAATATCAACACAAACAACATATTAAAAGGTATGAAGTCTTTTTGGCAAGAGATCCTGCAGCACAGAATATTGTGAGTAAGGTCTGAAATTTAGCACAATCAAAGTTTCAAGGGAGTACAGTTTTGGATGTAGCTACTTTGTTCTCTAACTATTTGAAAGTGACAATGTCACACTTACAAAACTAGAATAAGGTATCCTATGGAAATATTGGTTAAAGAGTGAAGTTTTAGGCAGAAAATCTTGAACCTATTATTTCTAAATATTTCCCTCAAGAAGACAGACATTTAGAGCAACATCTCATAGCCGAGTTGATCAAATTAGTACAGTACCAATAAGATTATTGGCAACAAAGGTCTAAACTATACCAAAACAAGTTTGGAGATCCCAACTAATATATATATATATATATATATATATATATATGGGTATCCACGAGGTTCCTAGCGAAGAAAAATGTAGAGATGAAATCTTAAGAAGGAAGCTGGCTCACTTCTACCTCACAAATTCATTCTGAGACGGCTAAAACTAGTTTACACTCAGCAATACATACATCCCCATATGCAGTGGCGGATCTAGAAACTGTTTGTATTGGAGGCATAATACTAGTACATTATAATTGAAAATATGACTAAAATTATGTTAATAAAATTCAAACCTAATAATGTTATATATATACATATAACTAAATGTATTATTACAATATTTCCCTACGAATCTTCATGTTTTGATAACACTTGATGACTTTCTGTTCATCAACTCCACGAGATATACTTTTTCCGATGAATGCAACTAGACAATCATTCAACCAAGAATCTCCCATACGATTGCGTAATTGGTTTTTCACTATATTCATTACGGAAAAAGCCCTCTCCACTAAAGTCGAAGCAATGGGTAATATCAAAGAGAGTTTTAAGAGCATGTATACACACACCATCTCTTTTTTTCTCTACCATTTTCTGAGCGTGGTCACTTATACTATTCAAAATAGAAAAATTATATGTCAACTTCATATCCATAATATAAGTGTTGAATTCAGCATCAAGAAGGCCAATTGTCAATTTTGAAAATTCTCCAGGATAAAATCCAGCTAGTTCAATTAACTTTTTCTTGTCAAAAGCTGAAAAAGAACAGCTTGATTTTAGACAAGTCATACACTTTAGAAGCTCTGTAGCAGTTTCACTAAAACGGTGATCAAGCTCTTATAGTTGCAAATCAACCAATTCATTGAATAAATCAAAGTGATAGTGGTGAAGATTTGTAATCTCTTGGGCTTTTCTTTGCAATCTCCCACCAAGAATGAATTTATCATACATTTTTGGAATGATGATATCATTTTTTTGAAGAATAAGTATACGTCCATCAACAAAGAATCCCATCCACTATCCTTGCCAGCTTGCAATTATTTTTTAGATAATTCAACAAGACTCATAACATTAATAATGTCTTGATCCTTCTTTTGTAATGCTTCATGGAGTGCATTTGTAATGCTCATGACTCTCTTCATCAAATGTGTGATAAACATAAACTCAAAGGATTGTAAAGCACTTAACAATCCGTAAGCTTGACTTCTCTAGTCTTTATCTCCATCAATTTGAATAATTTCAAGAACATCAATCACGAAATCAAACATGAGAAGAAATTTCAGAAGTGAGGCAAAGTGTGAGCTCCAACGTGTGTCTGATGCAAGTTTATCACTCATTAAATCATTAATAATTGAGAACTCCTTAGGAGTTATTGTCTCTTGGATGAACCTTCAATAACATTAACTAGAGTAGATAGTATGTTGTACACATTCAAAACTTGAGCATTTTTTTAGCAACTCCCACAGTGATAACTGTAGTTGATGAGCAAAGCAGTGGATATTGTAGGCAGATCCATTTACTTTCCTAATCAAAGCCTGTATAACATTATATTCACCTTTCATATGGTTGGCACCATCATAGCACTGAGCACGAAGTTGTAATGTGCTTAACCCATGTCTTGAAAATAATTCATCAATTTCCATTTTCAAAGTCTGAGATGCAGTGTCTCTTACATGAATAATACAAAGAAAACGCTCTAATACTAATCCTTGCATGTTCACAAATCATACAAAATTTGCTAGTTGCTCTTTTCCTGATGCATCTCGAGACTCATTACAAATAATAGAGAAAAATCCAGTTCCAATATCATCAACATTTATTTGGGTTATCTCAGAGGCCAGTGCATTTGTTATATTCTCTTTAATGCTAGGAGTTGTCACTTTAAGATTTTTAGGAGCATTCTCAAGAACCACATTCTTGATATCATCATTATGATTAGCCAAAAAATGTAGAAGTTCAAGAAAATTCCATTGATTATCAAAATCATTTGTTTCATCATGACCTTAAAATGGCAATCCCTGGTTAAGAAGAAATCGAGCACAACCTATTGAAGCCGATAAATGAGTTTGGTATTCCTTTTTTGTCTTCTCGGAGTGTTTGAAAACAGATACTTCAATGTGTTGATTTTGATCTAACAAGTTTTGACACTTTCTCCAAGCAAAATTGTGAGCACTATTGGGACCGCCAACGTGGACATCAAACCTTTCTTTCTTTTTACAATTCGTAAATCCTTCTAGAACAAAACTTTTGCCACTTTATTGTTCTCCAATATTAGACCTATAGAGATAGCAACAAAGGCAAAATGCAGCATCCTTTTCAATACTATATTCTAACCAATTTTTATATTCATCAAACCAACCACATACAAACCTTCGTGATTTTTTCTGAATTATCTTAGTGGAAAACTATGCTCTCGGGGTTGGTATGGTCTTCATTGAAGGTAATATCTTCTAATCTCATCTTGCAAATTGGGATTGTAATCTGTTATTTTTTCCCCTTAATCTGGGATCAGATGGAAGTTCATTGAAATTTATTTCTGACCGACCTCCTCTTTGAATCATTTGCTGGTTTTCAACTCTTTCACCCGGTGCACTTCTGGATGTATTTTCTTCTGGACCCTTTCTTTGAATCCTCTGTTGGTTTTCAGCTCCTTCACTATGCACATTAATAGATGTATTTTCTTCTGGTACTTGTCTTCTGTAATATCTTTCCATATATGAATAACAAAAATGAAATATAAAAAGTACAAATATAAAATATCTTTAAATAATTGAAAAGAAATAATTAAATATAAGTATAGAAACTAATAACATGAGAATAAAAAAACACGGATAAATAGAATGATTAACTAACTTTATAAGCCAAAAATTGAGTAGACAATTAAGTAGACAAAAGTTTTAAAAAATATTAATATCATATAGCCAACATATACAAACGTAAAATGTAAGTTATATAAATAACTACCATTTAACTATTATTATATATTAAAATAAATAGTACAAGAAAATAGATAATAAAATACCTTTTAACTGTAGTCCCGCAATAAAGAAAATAATCTCCCTTATCTTGAAAATAAATAAACTAGATACAATCAAACAATTAGCAATATGTAGATAGTTTATTGTATGAAGTTGAATGAATTAAAGAAAAAAAAATCAAATTTTCTCTTTATAAAACTTTAGACAATGGTTCCTAATTTGGAATAGGTAACAGATAGGAAAAAATAAGGAAATTTTCAAGTGAATTTTAATTAGGAATAGCTGAAGATAAGAATCAATGAGAAGAAGATAAAATATAAAGTATTAATATTAGTTTGATTTCTTAAATTAAAAAGGAAAAAGGCACCACGTAATAAACTAAAACCACTCCAATATATAATAAATGGTCAGAGTAGGAAACGGTCAAATATGCACAAATAGTATGCACAAAAGCAAAGTACAAAATGGTCAAACTACATACTAATAGTTGTTTCCCAATAAAACTTGAAAAAGTGGGGAGCACAATAGACCCTAGCTCTAGGCTACATTATAGGCAAGAGTGAGGGCACAGTAGGCTGTAAAAGCTGGAAATCAAACTATCTATATATACCTAGCTCTAGATCTGCAGTCAGTGGGGGCACTTGCCCCTAGTGCCCCCACTGTAAATCTGCCTCTGCCCATATACCTCACTACCACTGTACCATAGAGGATTTCCTATGTTTTATACCTTTTAGACTAGGGTAAAGTGATATACAAATTTTGCATTAGCCTCTTACTGAAGAGGAGTTATGGGAAGCTATAAAGCAAATGAAAGTTCTCACCAAGTAAAGATGGTTTCCCGCCAAAATTTAATCAAAACCATTGGGAGAGCATTAAGAGTCCTTTATTGGATTGTTCTATTACCTTGGAACAAGGAAATTTGATTAATGGAGAGTGGAATGAAATATTGATTATTTTCACTCCCAAATCAAGAAATCCAGTGTTTTCTAAGGATTATAGGCCAATTAATAGTTGAAATTGCAGTATAAATCTTTGCAAAGATACTGTAAATCAGGTTGAAAAAAGTCTTTCAAAGTTTAATCTTTGAGAATCAAAATGGTTTTGTTCAGGGAAGACAAATTGGTGAAAGCATTTTAATGGCTCGTGAAATGGCATATTACATTTAGATCATGAAAAAAAGGAATGATATCTTGTGCAACTATTAAACTAGATATGAACAAGGCATATAAGAGAATATCCTGGGAGTTTCTACAAGTTGTTCTACACAAAATGAAATTCCCACAAGTTTGGATTCAAATGATAATGCAGTGCATTTCAAGGGTATCCTATGTGACAGTAATAAATGTGAAATTGTCCAAAAGTTGTCCAATTAAAGAACCGAGGCAAGGATGCCATCTTTCTTATTACCTATTTATAATCTGCCAACAAACATTGTCTTCAGCACTGGAGATGGGTCACCAAATTGCAGCCAAGTTGGGTTTCAAGATTAGCATGAATGGGCCAAGAATCTCTCATCTCATGTATGCAGATCATTGCATCATTTTCACTGAAAACAAAGAAGAAAATATAATATTCTTGGCAAGTAGGATGGACTCATATACAATGTTGTCAGGATAGAGGGTTAGTTTAGAAAAATCTTCATTTTTATTTAATCTGGATACACCTCAGTGGTGGAGAAACTTGGCTTCCTATGCATTAAATATCCATAGAATTGGTCTTCTGGATAATTATTTGGGAGTCAATATACTAAGCACAAGAAGGAGAAGCTTGGTGTTGAGAATGCGGTCTCTAGTTTTAAAAAGGAAAGTTCAGAATTGGAGACACAATGAGATCTCTCTACATGGGAGAATCACATTAGCTAAATCAGCTCTCTGATCAGTGGCATACTATCACTTCAAGAAACTAAACCTATTATTTTAAACCTATTATTTTGCCATTTTTACCTCTATTTTTTTGCTTATGTCAAAAAACCGAGGTAAAAAGTTAATTTTCCTCAATTTTTATTTTTTTCAAAGTAAAAGATATTATTTACCTCGGCTATAAAAAAACCAAGGTTAATAATTGGTTTTTTTAAGTAGTTATTATTTGAACCGAAGTAAAAAGTTTTTAAAAATGAGGCAATTAATGTTACCGATTAGCGTGCGACATCGCATGATGTATTAAAATTGTTGCCAAATTTGCTTATTCTGTCGTTGTCACCGACAGAGCTTGAGATGGAACATCGACGTCACAGGTAAGTAACGATAGAGCTTTTAGATGAAAAAGTTGAGAAGGATTGACTATGGAAAAATAGGAGTTTTGTTAAGTATTGTTATGTTACGATTTGTTTATATAAAATTTAATAAGATCTGTTTGTTATGTTAGGATTGAAAATGGTTGAATAATAGGGAAACCCACAACCAAAAGTATTTTAAAAAGATTGATTCCGCCCTGGAAAAGTATTTCGTGTTCAATGTTTTTGAATTAAAAGATTGTAGAAAATAGTTTTGACTGGTATAGTTGGAAATATTTTTCAAAAATCATGCACAAATCAAATCGCACATATAGTCAATTACATATTGTTCAAATAAGGTAGTAAAATTATTAGAAAAACATCAATCATGAAAATCTCCTTACAAATTAATTAGTACAAATAATAGTTCGAATATTGATAATAAATGTCTGACATCCAATATTAGAATAGAAATTACAAGAAACTCAATCCGCTCAAATTATGATAACCTTGAAGAAAATCGTCCCCAGCTTATATGATCTCGAAGAACAAGGTGTCACAAATGTGCAGATTGTTTCCGGAAAAGAACTAAAAAACCCTTCGGGAACAGGGTCTTGATCTTCCCTTGCCCCGAGTAGTTCATGCGCCACTCTTTCCCAAAGCACCTCAGCACAGTGGGGGTATTCTCATTCGGCAGAAGTGGTACAGTTTCAATCGGGATGTACTAATCAGAAAAACATCAAATAATTTCATGATTCTAATAATTTGCTAGTTTTATTCCTTACCAAAGATGGGTTTTTCCCCAAAGTTTTGTTGCTTCAAAGTACAGTGGAAATGCTGGTTTTCTGGAGCCATTGTATGATCTTCAAGCTCGAACACAACCGGTTCAGGGTTTCTCATTTGTGCGGAGAACTGTACAAATTAATACAAATAAAAATTAATTTCAATAAAAGTGTGCATATGTATTAGTAAATATATATGTAAAATGGTAAAATACCTGGAAAAATGGGCACCTAGAGGATCCTTCACCAGCCATTAGTCCTGTATATGAAGTGAACAATATGTTAGGGCTATCTATCCTTATAAGAACAGTGTGCGACGTCGATCATGTGTCGCAGGAACATATTGATATGAACCAGTGGTAGAGTCGACATGTACCAGCAATGTCACAGGTGAGTCGGCAAGATTGATATCATTACCGTTGATAAAACAAGGTCACAAAAATAAACATTAATTTAACTTAAATGCCTACATGCGACGTCGCTAAAACATCGGTAATATCGATGTATACATCGTAACTACTACGACGAGTTATGCACAACTTGAAATAATAATGTGCAACATTGCATGCACAAATCGAATGACGTGCGACTGGAGACCGACTTCGCATGCATAAGAGACAGCAATGGGAAAAAACACAGAAACCTAACAAAAAAACATGCATTAAGGAGACAAAATTACACAAAAACATCTTAAAACAAACAAGAACATAATACTTAGGTTTACATGTAACAAAACTCAACACTCAAACAAATCTGAGTAAGAACTGGAAAAACAAAATACAACCCACGCAAAGAGCATAGATTAATTAAACAAGGTGAAGTAACAATTACAAAAACTTAGGCATTACAAGAGTAGAAATTCATACCTTTGTCAAAGGAGATGAGGAAAGGGGTGGAGAGACTCTTGGTATTCACGGGAAGCTTGGGAATGAAGAGCTTAAACTGATTGTGGGGGACCCTTTATTTATTGCCATTTTTAAACGACGTGGTTTTGGGACCTTGTGTTGTCTGCCGCGGTTTGTAAGACATCGCACCCATATCGCATGTGTCAACAGATGACCGACTTTATAGCGACGTTGCATGATTAAGTGGATAGACAAATATACTAAAAAATATTTTAAATTTATTTAAAAAGATTGGCAAAGACAAATACTTTCTATTTTAAGAATGGTTGAAACAAAATAACCACTATACACAAGTATTTTATAGTATTATATATGGTCGTAACATAAAATTTTGGTTTCATATGGTAGTATAAATATTAATGATTTAGTAACATAAAAATAACATTCAACAAATAGATTCAAGATTAATTTAGGTAAACATCACATTCAACAAAACAGTCGGTAATGTTACTGATGTTTGTCATAATTTGTTACAAATTATAAGTACTAATAGAGTAAGATGATCACATTGAAAACTAAAATTGTCTTTGCAAAATACGAAATTGAAAGAAATCTAAATAATCTAGGAACCATACCTTTGAGAAAAGTGGTTGAAAGATTGTTAGAATTTGAGGGAAAGTTAAAAGTTTGAAATGATTTATGAGATGGGCTCCATATATGTAGTCATGAAGAGCCCTTATGAAATCCACTTGGCTAATGCGGCATCGCACAATAATCAGCCCTACCGACATAATAGCCGGCAGATGATCGATGTCGATAAGTGTGATTTCAGGCCTCACCATTTTAGCCCACTAGCATATGAAATGGGCCCGCATTTGACCAAAAATATATAATTGACCTTAATAATGCTCTATAGTGTATTAGAAATACTTATTGAATTTTATAACTGTCCATGAACTTTATTAATGTTCGTTTCGATCGGAATCGCTTTTGGGAGTACGAGTCAACTTCTTAATTTTTGTACTTAGGTCCCTCCACGAAGGTGGAAGAAGTGGAAATGCAAATTTGGAGATACCCTAATTTAATTCACATTGTCAGGACCAAGATGTTCCGATTTAGGCATGCCCGGATCAATGGAATGGGGTAATCGCTCCTCATATTAGTATTTCCATTTATACCCTTAGGATAAGCGTTATGAGAGCGATAATTTCCACCACATAGAATCACATGAAATTTCTTATTCTTGGTTTTTTTTATGAAAATAAAATATAATAAAATTCCATCAATCATATTTTAGAAAGCGCTAGTACGTGGTATAGAGTAAATTTTAGATGATTACTTATAAGTATACGGGGGGTTAGTTGGAAGAACTTGGCTAGGAAGTCTCTGGGGGATCATGCATGTTTATTTATCATTTTTGAGGATTATAAGTTTGACTGAGGATGGCAAAGGTCCCTTCCAGGACGTTTCGAATCACTTCTAGGAGTGTGGGTCAACTTTTTAATTTTTGCACTGGGGTCCCTCCACGAATGTGGGAGAAGTGTAAATGCAAATGTGGAGATACCCTGATCGAATTCACATTGCCAGGACCAATATGTTCCTATTTAGGCATGACCGGATCAATGGAATGGGATAATCGTCCCTCATTTGTATTATTTCCATTTATACCCTTAGGATAAGCGTTATGGGAATGATAATTTCCACCACATAGAATCACATGAAATTTCTTATTCTTGATTTTTTATGAAAATAATATATAATAAAATTCCATCCGTCATATTTTAGAAAGCGCTAGTACGTGGTCTAGAGTAAATTTTAGATGATTACTTATAAGTATACAAGGGGTTAGTTGGAAGAACTTGATTGGGAAGTCTCCGTGGAATAAGAGCAGTTTATTATTTGTTAATCTCATTTATTATAAGTTTGACTAGATATGACAACATTTCTTTTTTAGACTATCGGAATCGAGTTTGGGACAAGTAGTGAACTTTCATATTTACACTTAGACCCCTCCAAGAAAGTGGTACAACTCCAAATGCAAATTTATGGATAATATTTTTCTATTCATACTTACACAACATTTTCGTTTTCATCTGGGATCAAAATGGTCGATGGAAGGTGCCCCAATCTTAGAACAAAGTATTTTACGATACTTTTCAAAAATTATCCATTGGCCCTCGTGTGCGACATCGAGTGTATGTCGCCAAATGCGGATCCATGACCGAATCACGGCCGATGTCGGTAATAATGAAATTTCCAGTAGGAAATGAAAATTTGAAGAACCCCCCCCCCCCCCCCAAACACCAATATTTCAAGTCATTAATATCAACACCGTTACCCTTTTTTCATCTATAACACTTTCTCCAAACCCTAGCTACAACACACCATCCACACCATTAATACAACAATTCAAGAGCTCAATCAAATTGTTTTTCCCACACATTAACAAGTGTCCGATGATGGAGCATCTCCGGGTTCAAATTAATTCAGGTAGTTTTCCATACATTCAATGTTAATTTAGCAATTTAATTACAATACCTTCTATATGTTATTTTTCTCATTGATCAAAGTTTGTATATTTTCATAATATATGATGATTGTGTTACATGTTATATAGTGTATATTATTTTTCATTTCCAAGATGATCCCATGTTTGTAAGGAATGAGAAAAAATGCTTAGATTAGGGCTGATTGTGTACAATAATTACTTTTTCGTATGAACACAATATGAATGTGCAACGTCGGTCACTGTTAATTGGCCTTTGCAATGTACAACCGAATTAAGACCAACCACGCACATGTAAAAAAAGAAAGAAATATCTTGAATATCCGACGTCGCATGTAGGCCGGCCTTAGCGACATCTTACTCTAATGTTCGACGTCGCTTCTACCCAAATCCATTGTTTTCAATTTGACATTCACGTCGTCTAAGTATGACTATATAATGTGTTTTTCAATTTGGGACTGCCCAATTCTAACATAAATTTTGTTTCTTGTGTATTGAGTGTAATAGGACAACGAGAGTTATTGATGGATTGTACATGGATGACTTGTCATTTCACTACTCACTCTAACAGTGTTAATGCCTCACAACGTAGAAAATATGGCGGTTCAATTAATTTAATGTTTAAATTTAATATCAACCATATGTTTTATTATATATTGTAACATGTATTTTTAATATATGTTATAGCTAGTTTTGTGGATTTTAACATGTCATTGTTAATTTTCCCACAAGAATTTAATGACAATTGATTGTTGTATGATGTTTAACCATTTCTAGAGTAATCCAATACTAAATAACATGTAATCGCTATTGACGAACTAATGTTTGTTTCATCAAATATTTAATATTATAATATTTAACTAAAACGTTCCTCCACGACTGCTGCGACGTTGCACTTACCGGTGCTCATGCGACACAAAAGTGACGTCGCATGTAGAACCAGCGTGTAATTTGTTTTGTGACATCGCACATTCAAAACGATGTCATATTATTCATCGTTCCATGTTAGCATGCACACGACACCGGTGCACCGCATTGTGTGATGTCACTGTTCTTCAGAATGATGTCGACTGGAACGACGTCGTAGACTTTCATCTCACATCGCTTATCTTGTTGGTATGACTGACGTCATTCATCTTATATCTCGATGTCGATCTGAGCGATGTCGCAAATATCGTATCATATCATCGGCCTTATAGCTAGGAGCAACATCGCACGTAACATCTGCTGACATCTGCCTAAAAACTGAGGTAAAAGATACTTTTTACCTCGGTTTTGAACCGAGGTAAAAAGTACACTTTTTGCTTCACCCACATTTACCCCGGTTTTTTACGGCAAACAATCGAGGTAAAAAGCCCTGAAAATCGAGGTAATAGGTGATGTCTGTTGTAGTGTATGTAATGTCAGTTTATAAGCTCCCCAAAACAATCTATACAAAACAGGATGAAATTACAAGAAGATTTACTTGGGGTGGAGGCTCTAACATTAGGAAGATTCACTGGAAAAGTTGGGAGACTCTTTGCAAGTTTAAACAAGAAAGGGTTCTAGGATTAAAGTCCCCACAACATATATATCAAACACTTCTTGCAAAACAGGCTTGAAAACTACAAGAAGACAAGGAATCACTCTTCAGTTCTTTTTTTTAGTGCAAAGCATACAACCTCCAACCTAACAGACGCCAAACCAAAGTCTGGGTCTTCGTGAGGTTGGAAGTCTATCCATTTAGGGGCAAAGATTCTACAAGGGAAGCTAAAATGGAAGATCAGGTCAAGAGCTTAAACAAGTATTCAAGATGACTGGATTCATAGGATTCAAAATCCTGAACTAACAAAACTCATGGGCTCATCAAGCTAGTCTCAAAGTGGCCAATTTAATTGCCAACAATAGAAACAGGAGGACTACACTGGTAAGAGCTATTTCCCCCTAACAGATTGCACAAAAAATCACTCACATGAGAATCCCAAAGGGGTTGTTTGGTCAAACAGGGAAAGGGTAAGGAATCAAGAAAGGGAAAGGAAGAGAAAGGGAAAGGAAGAGAAGGGGAAAGGAAGAGAAAGGGAAAGGAAGAGAATGTAATGGAATAACCCATTTTTTAAATTTTTGTTTGGTTCAATAATGGAAAGGGAATCAAATTATCTCTCACTCCCTTTGTTATTGTTTGGTTCATACTAACAAATATTAATTTTAGCATTATTTATAAAATAGCACACACACAGATACATACATAAGTATAAATTATTTCAAATGATCAAATCTGCTTAAAAATATTTCATGAACTATTGTCATATCTAGTTCATATAAAATAATATTTAATATAAAATTTTTAGTTCATCCTCTTTAACGCATTAATATGTCGAATGTGATTAAAAACATGTAACTTTATTTATAATTTGTCGTAAATATTTTATTTACATATTGTCACATTTACATTTTTTGTGTTCATATCTTTTTGAAATAGTCCAATTCTTGGAAAAGACCGTCTTTCCATATGTTTATGGAAATATGGAGCTTAATTAAATAATAAAAAGATAAAATGTCTTAGTTGCAATATAATTTTTTTTATTATACAACGTGTAGTAGTTATAAAGTTTATAACCCGATTCATGCAATCCGAAAATTTTATCTTCATTTCTTTTAATTTGCACTTTAAACCTTGGTCTTTCCATGGCTTATAGAAAGACCGTCTTTCAAAAGACGCACTCTTTGAAATATATGTAAATCACATACAATATATTGGTTTTAAAATCTATAGTTCATCATGTGTAGTTCATTTATATAAAAATGTGCTAATAATGATGTTAAAAAATCACATACGTAAATCTTTTAAGAATGAACATCCCAGATGATATGAAAATCGAATTCAATATCTTTTCAAAAAACATAAAATCGATGTAAATCTAAAATATTAGATAATGTATGATATCCACCAACACAGATATTTTCATAAAATAGTTAAAATTTAAAAAATCATACATTGATTATATTAATTTTTTTAATCTTATATTTATTTAAGTTAGAGTATAACATTACTATTTATATTATAGAATTATTAAAATAATGGTATTTATATAAAAATAATAGTAGTATTTATATAAAAATATTAGTATTATAAAATAATATAACTATTATTCACAGTATAAAGTTAAAAAATAATAAGTATGTTTTTTTTACCTTTAAAAAAGAGTTCAGGTAAAAATTATAGTTATATTTAAATTCGACCAATATAGAACTCGAAAAATAAAACTATAATATTTTTATTGAAATAATAATCATTAATATTAATCTTTATTTTGATAATAAATATAGAGTATAATCTTGTTTTACAACTGAGAAAATAGTGATCACATATCACTTGACAATGGACAATGGTGGTGAAGGTGGAGGTTTTATGAAGAAAGAATACTAGAAAGAGGTGAATCCCAGTCCCAAGGTAAGACTAGAGAATCACGATATGGGAGAATTGTAAAACTAAAAATTATTGGAAAATGATGGGTTAAAATGTTGAAATTCATCAACTTTTTGGGCTTCGTTTTGAGTGGGACCCAAATAGATTTTGGGTCAGTGGATGTCATTTTTGGGTTCTCCTCCGCGAGTATTATAAAATTAACTATTTAAACTCTTAAAATGGATCAAGGGTGAATGAGATATGGATGTTTGAAATATTACTCTTGAAAGAGGAAAAATGGGTGGAAATTGGCCCCGGCTAATTTTTCTCCGGACTGTTCAAAATGCGTATGGACCGTGTGGAAGTCTCTGAAAGGCCCAGCCGCATAGTATATATGGAATTTCTTGTGTGTAATTCTTAAGAGATAAAAACAAAATACTTCCATATTTTGTGAGATATCTTGTCTTAAATGAATATGCGATTTACCATGTTTAATATCCTGAAGAATATTTGTGCAAATATTTCTTCCATTTTCAGCAGATTTGATTCGAGTATTCAAGGAATGTCTCGGATTTGGTGAGTTTGTGATTGGAGAATATTTTTCTCTAATTACAGAAAATCAGAATATTATGTTTTCATGATTAGGGTCTCTTAGAGCAGAATAAATAGAGCCTCTAAGTTACCCAGAAAACTCGCACCATTCTAAAGTTCTTCATTTCTTCTAAACTTGAGTCTCACTTCTTTCTTTCTCTATTGGTGATAGTCCTTCAGGTCTTGCGTGAATATCAGGTAACTCTTATGTGCTAATTGTTACTGCGATGGTTTTACCCTAGGGAGCGATGTCCACGACGGGACTCATTCGTTTCAAGGGCAGCGAGTTTACTCGTGACTCCATCACTTTGTGATTACTTGAAAACGTGATTTATGCTTTGATTATTTGTAATTTAAGCGTTTCTATTGTATGCATGAATGATTAATAAAATATTATTGTTCTTGCATATGTTAATTGTTCGTTCAATTTTTATTAATTTTGCATGATATTATCAATATATATGTTCAACGGTCTTGAATAATATATATTGATAATGTCATGCGAAAATTAAATAATAAAAATTGAACGAACAATTAACATATGCAAGAACAATAATCTTTTATTAATCACTCAAGCATATAATCGAAATGCATAAATTACAAGTAATCAAAGCATAAATTGATCACAACGTGATGGAGTCACGAGTAAACTCGTTTCTCTTGAAACGAATGAGTCTCATTGTGGACATCACTCCCTAGGGTAAAACTATCGTGGTAACAATTAACACATAAGAGTTACCTAGGATTCACGCAAGGCCCCAAGGACTATCACCGATAGAAAAGAAAGAAGTGAGACTCAAGTTTAGAAGAAATGAAGAAGTTGAGAATGGTGCAAGTTTTTCTGACTAACTTAGAAGCTCTATTTATACTGCTCTAAGAGACCCTAATCATGGAAACGTAATATTCTAATTTTTTGTAATTAGAGAAGAATATTCTCCAATTGCCAACTCACCAAATCTGAGACATTCCATGAATACTCGAATCAAATATGCTAGAAATGGAAAAATATTTGCACAAATATTCTTCAGCGTACTAAACATGGTAAACCGTGCATTCATTTAAGACAAGTTATGGAAGTATTTCGTTCTTATTTCTTAATAATTACACACAAGAAAATCCATATATACTATGTGGTTGGGTCTTCCAGAGACTTTCACGCGGTCCATACGCATATTGGACAGTCTAGAGAAAAATAACTCGAGGTCATTTTCCGCCCATTTTTCCTCTTTAAAGAGTGATATTTCAAATATCCATATCTCATTCACCCTGATCCATTTTGAGTGTTTAATTAGTCAATTTTATAGTACTTGCGGAGGAGAACCAAAAAATGACATCCACTGACCCAAAATCTATTCAGGTCCCACTCAAAATAAAGCCCAAAAAGTTGATGAATTTCAACCTTTTAACCATCATTTTCCAACAATCCCCCACATGAATAGATATTGATGTAGGAATCAAAACAATCACGTCAGACACGGAGTTTGACTTGGTGATAGATTCTTTTCAATGGCATAGATGCTGCATAGGATAAGTAGGTGTCACTATTTGAACTTTCCCTTGAGAGAGTACACTTAGCCCACTGGTTAGGAAGTAGAAGGGATGTCCTTGAACTTCCCCTACTGCTTGTGTGAACAACAATACACTTCCCACATACATCTTTCCTAGCCCTTGCACTTTCCTCGGCTGTGTCCATTAATTTGGCCATGGCACACGCCTAGTTCTGTAAGGTTTCTAAAGAATTGCGTCCCAACAATTCCCCTTCAAAGTGGCCACACTTCTCGCTTAAATAGGTAATCCTTGGCGTAAGAGCAGTCCATAAACTATGCGCTCTTTCAAGTACTACACACTCGATTCCATGAATCATTAAAAGCAACTTAATGTTTAACCTCCATTCACATCACTGTTTCTTCATCGTAGAAATAAGACAGGAGGTATGAAACCCCCACAGTGATCGCGATGGGTCTTTGCAGTTTAGTTGTCCCTTTGAACCTATATCTTGGGATCTCCAGTCACATATGTTGGGTGTCCACGTACGTAACCCATCATTTAATAGACTTCAGTCTCATTCCTCTCGATGATGTTTCAACTACCTCTTGATTCAACCCTTTAGTCAAGGGATTAGCTATGTTGTCCTTCAACCTTACATAGTCAATTGTGATCACTCCAATTGAGAGAAGTTGTCTTATGGAACTATGTCTCCATCGAATATGACGAGACTTCCCATGATAGAGCATATTTTGAGCCTTTCCAATAGTAGATACACTATCACAATGTATACATATGGTTGGTAAAGGCTTCAGCTATCTAGGAATGTCCTTTATAAATTGAAGGAGCCATTCAGCCTCCTTACCCGCCTTGTCTAAGGAAACAAACTCGGATTCTATTGTGGATCGAGTAATAACCATTTGTTTATAGGACTTTCACGAGACTGCTCCTCCACCTAGTGTAAATACATACTCATTAGTGGATTTCAGATCCTTTATATCGTGTATCCAATTTGCATCACTGTATCATTCAACTACAGCTTTATAACTCGTATAATGTAGACCATAATCACGAGTAAATTGTAGATATCTCAGTACTCTAGTTATCGCTTTCTAGTGAGTCATATTGGGGTTACTCGTGTATCTACTCAACTTATTTACAGTGTAGGCAATGTCTGGTATAGTACAACTCATCAAGTACATCAGACTTCCAATGACTCTCGAGTACTCCACCTGATTAATAGCCTAAATTTGTTCTTTCGTAGATGCAAATTTGGATCCATTGGAGTCATCGCCACCTCTGAGTCATTCTTGTTGAATTTCTCAAGGATTTTATCTACATAATGAGACTGGGTTAAGGTGTACCAGCATAGCTTCGGATAATATTTATCCCCAAGATCACATCCACCAGTCCCATATCCTTTATGTCAAAACGAGAATTCAACAAGTCCTTGGTAGATTTGATCATCTTTTCATTACTACCCACAATGAGCAAGTCATCTACATACATAGGATTACATATCCATTTTCCATGTCTTTCATGTAGATGCACTTATCACACTCATTGATTTTGAAACCATTGGAAAGAACTGAATTGTCAAACTTCTCATGCCATTGCTTTGGTGCTTGTTTGAGACCATACAATGATTTCACCAACTTGCAGACTTTTCTTCCTTGACCTGGAGCAGTAAACCCCTCAGGTTGCTCCATGTAGATTTCTTCCTCTAAATCTCCATTCAAGAAGGTAGTCTTCACATCCATTTGATGAACCTCAAGCTTACACAACACGAAAATAGCAAGTATCCTTCTAATGGAGCTTATTCTCGTGACCAGAGAATAAGTATCAAAGTAGTCAAGACCTTTCTTCTGTCTATAACCTTTGATTACAAGTCTCGCTTTATACTTGTCAATCAATCCATTTGCTCTCATCTTCCTCTTGAAGATCAATTTGTAGCCCAGTGGTTTACACCTCAGAGGTAAGTCCACTAGCTCCCAAGTATGATTATGTAGTATTGAGTCAATTTCTCTTTTAATCGGTTCTTTCCACATAAGCCCCTCAGACGAATTCACAGTTTCTTTATAGCTTTGTGGCTTGCTTTCAAGCATAAACGTTAGATAATCAGGACCAAATGATTTTTTTGTCCTAATCTGTTTACTTCATCTAGTTTCATCCACATCCTCCTCTTGATCCTCAAGATCGTTAAGAATTACTATGCCTTCGTCTAGTGACTCAATGGTCATCTTCGACGATTCGGCCCTTTCCATGGCAGGGAACACATCCTGAAAGAAATTTGCATTTCTTGATTCCATGAGCATGTTATTGTGAATCTCGGGATGATGAAATTCATGTACAAGGAAGCAATAAGCATTACTCTCTTGTCATATCCTCTAAAGATACAGTCAACCATTTTAGGTCCGATCTTTAACTTCTAGAGGGTGGGATCAACACCTTCGCAAGGCACTCCCACATTTTCAAGTATGTAAAGGATGGCTTCATGCCTTTCCGTAACTCATGGGGAGTTGCTTTCTCATCCTTATGGGGTATCTTATTCAAAAGATAATTGGCCGTCAAAATAGCCTCCCCCCACATGCTTTGTGGCAACCTAGAACTTATCAACATCACATTCATCATCTCCTTAAGAGTGCAATTTTTACGTTCAGCCACACCATTAGATTGAGGCGAGTAAGGGGCAGTGACCTCGTGAATAATGCCATGTTCAAAACAATAGTCCATAATGGCTCTACACATTCACCTCCACGGTCATTTCTAATCACCTTGATCTTCTTATCAAGTTGATTTCCAACTTCCATTTTGTAGAGAACAAATTTCTCAATTGCCCCATCTTTGCTTGTTAGCAAGTACACATAACAGTATTTCGTGCAATCATCCACGAAGGTGATGAAATTCTTGTTACCTCCTCTTGTTTGCACAAACTTGAGATCACAGATATCGGTATATATCAACTCAAGAGGTTTTGTGTTTTGTTTAACTTGTTTGAAAGACATTCCAGTCATCTTAGCTTCAACACAAATTTCACACTTATGATTTGCATCAATTTTCATGTTAGGTATATTCTCTATGTTAATTAATCTTCTTATCGAATCATAATTAACATGCCCTAGTCTACCATGCCATAAATTGGAAGACTTAATCATGTAAGAAGAAGAAGAAGCATTCATTTCATCTTTCTTAGGAGGTACAACCATAGTGTTCAACTTGAACATACCATCTAGCTCATAACCTTTGCCTACAAACATACCTTGCTTTGACAAGACTAACTTATCAGACTCAAACACTAGCCTAAATCCAGGCTTGATCAACACAGAACCGGAGACAAGGTTCTTGTGAATGTCTGGCACATACAAAACATTCTATAAAGTCAACTCTTTCCTTGATGTCATCTTCAGCACCACAATGCCACACCCTTTCACTATGGAAGTTGCAGAGTTTCCCATGTAGATGGTCTCTCCATCTTCAATTGCCTTGAAGTTTGAGAACACTTCCTTGACAGAGCGGATGTACTTAGTACCACTAGTGTCAATCCACCATTCCATTGGATTGGAGTCACCATGTTGGCTTCAGAAATCACAGCACACAGATCGATGTTATTCACATCTCGTGCAAGATTTTCAACCATGTTGGTCTCATTCTTGGCATTCTTTGGCTTCTTACACTTGGAGGAATTGTGGCCAACGAGGTTGCATTTGTAGCATTTTCAAGTGAACTTCGACTTCTTCGAAACTCCACCCTTGGCTCCCAACTTGGATCCCTTCTTTGCCTTAAGCTTCTTTGCCTTAAGCTTCTTTGACTTGGAGCTCCAACCAACCTCCACGAGATTGGCTCTTGCCACAGGCACGGATCCATTCATTCTATTTTCAGAGACGCGGTTATCTTCCTCAACATGAAGATTTTGGATTAGATCCCTTATGGTCATCACCCTTCGCTTGTGTTTCAGATAACTCTTGAAGTCCTTTCAACTTGAAGGCAACTTCTAGAGGATGATGTAGACTTGAAGAGTCTCGCACATCGTCATCTTCTCGGCTATCAGCTCATTGATCATCATTTAAAGCTCTTGAGCTTGACTAACCAGAGACTTGGTATCAACCATCTTGTAGTTGAGGAACTTGCTGACGACCCACTTCTTGGATCCAACTTCCTCACCCCTATACTCTTGGTCAGGAGTTTCCCATAGCACCTTAGAAGGCCCCTTCACCTAATACACATTCCAAATGGCGTCATGAAGGTTATTCAAAATGAGGTTTCGACGGATATACTCCTTAAATCTCCATTCCACCGCGGTATTTAGAACTTCCTTAGTGCTTTTCTCATCCACAACTGGACGATCTTCGTGAACGTAGTGTTCCAAACCCATAGTGGACAAGTAGAAGAGCAACTTCTATTGCCACATCTTGAAGTTCATAGCATTGTTGAACTTCTTGAGTTTCTCAACATGAGGAACAACCACAAGAGGCATCGCCTCAGGGATAGTCTTAGTAGCGTCATTGCTCGACATGGTTCTGGGATTCACAACCAAAGCCCAATAAACTTTCAAAGTAATAACCTTTATCGAAATAACTTTTCCGCACATTAAGCATGCATAAGATAACAAAGTAAGTCATTAAGCATGCATAAGATAACAAAGTAAGTCATTAAGCATGCATTGAACAAAAAGATAAGCATACAATAATCTCTCCAGTTTTTGAAAAATCATACCAAAATCTAGCATGCAATTCCGGAAACCTTAAGCATGCAATATTATAGTAAGACATGCAATTTCTGTAATGTGAGGTATGCAACATATTTAGTTAATATGGAATTAATGTAATCCCGTAATAAAATGGCATGCAATGGCTACAACACATAATAGCAATTTGATCAACATAATTCGTACAGTAACATGCAACTAATTGGTGTACAACATGCAAAATTATTTAAAATTTGACTTCGGCATTCTTTATAAATGCATATTGATTGCATGGAAAATATAAGCAGTCAAATTAATATATGGATGCATTATTTTGAGCAGTCATGTAATCACAACATTCACATGGCATACAAAAGCTAACGTACAGAAATGTAATTTCACAATTCGATAGGTATGCATCAAACCGTGTTAATCAGCATACAAGTTTTGCAATCAATATAGTTAAATATGACTCATTCGTTTCAAGACGGTTGAGCATATATATTGATAATACTATGCAAAAATTAAATAATAAAAATTAAACGAACAATTAACATATGGAAGAATAATATTCTATTAATCATTCATGCATACAATAGAAATGCTTAAATTACAAATAATTAAAACATAAATCACGTTTTCAAGTAATCACAAAGTGATTGAGTCACGAGTAAACTCGCTGCCCTTGAAACAAATAAGTCTCGTCGTGGACATTGTTCCCTAGGGTAAAACCATCGCAGGTAATAATTAACACATAAGAGTTACATGGGATTCACACAAGACCCAAAGGGCTATAACCGACAGAGAAAGAAAGAAGTGAGACTCAAGTTTAGAAGAAATGAAGAACTTGAGAATGGTGCGAATTTCCCTGACTGACTTAGAGGCTCTATTTATACTGCTCTAAGATATCATAATCATGGAAACGTAATATTATGATTTTCTGTAATTAGAGAAGAATATTCTCCAATCACCGACTCACCAAATCCAAGACATTCCTTGAATACTCGAATCAAATCTGCTGGAAATGGAAGAAATATTTGCACAAATATTCTTCAGCTTATTAAACATGGTAAACCGCATAATCATTTAAGACAAGATGTCTCACAAAATATGGAAGTATTTTGTTCTTATCTCTTAAGAATTACACACAAGCAATTCCATATATACTATGCGGTTGGGCCTTTCAGAGACTTCCACGCGGTCCATACGCGTTTTGGATAGTTCAGAGAAAAATTACTCAGGGCCAATTTTCGACCATTTTTCCTCTTTCAAGAGTTACATTTCAAACATCCATATCTCATTCACCCTTGATCCGTTTTAAGAGTTTAAATAGTCAATTTTATAGTACTTGCGGAGGAGGACTTAAAAATGACATCCACTGACCCAAAATCTATTTGGGTCCCACTCAAAACAAAGTCCAAAAAGTTAACAAATTTCAACATTTTAACCATCATTTTCCAAACACTAACAAAGGGAATCAAAATCTCATATTCTTTTTCTCTATTTTGATTCACCGCAACAAAAATGCCCCTTAGTATGGGGTATTCAAGAAACAAGATAATTTGGACTACATCAAACACGGTGAAAGACATTGTAAAGTTAGGGTATAAGGAGGAATTTTCGACAATTGATTCCACAGGCATCAAGACAAGCAAGCTTGTATAGTAGTAAAATCTTGAACAAGTTGTGGAGAATCAAATTATATCCAAGATACCAATTCTGGATTTGGAGAATATTAACAAGAGTCGTACCAATGGCAAAAGAGCTGCCAAAAAAAAGGAAACATCAGTCCTCTATGCCCCATTTGTTTCTCAACAAGGGAATCAGCTCACCATTTGTTTGCATAGTGATTAAAAACAACGTGGAGAACTAGTCAACTAGGATTTGACTTCTCATTAGTAGACTGCTCTGAAGATTGGTTAGCAAAATGGATCCAGTTGGCACCTACGGAGGAAGATCGCTTTGTCTCATCTAGGTAATGTGGAAGCATAGAAATAAAATCATGGAAATGTATTCAAGTTGACCTAGAACAGGATCCAATTGGAATCTGGGAAGAAGCAAACATATTCCCTTTGCTATATTCAAAGCAGGAAGGAGCTGAAGGAATTCAGGAGCTATCTATGCAATGGAGGAATCAAAGTTTCAGATATCGGAATCAAAGTACGCTTATCCGAAATTCACTACTGGGAGGACTGTTGGGGTAAATGTTGTAATAATGCATTCCATTGGAAATGACAAAATCACGCTTGGATGATGGTGGTAAATTTTTTCTTGGATATCGATGTGAGTCGCATTAAGTGTGTTTTCCTTAAAGAGTAATTCGACCCTATTGCAGCCTTGGGTTACACGAATTCCCTTTGAGGATAAAACAATCGAGAATCCCTCCTGTTCAAGGCTTGTATCAGAAGAATACTTTTGAGTACCTGTGTTTTTTGGTTGCTACGTATGTCTGAGAATTTCTGAGAATTTCTCGTTGTGTTTTGTGTTTCAATCTGTTGTGTTTCATGTACTGTTGTCTATTCTGTGTTCTTCCACTTCTAACACCATGCATGTGTACGCATGTATTTATAGGAAACAAATGTTGTGAAAAGACACAACACTTCATTGTTCTACACCAAACAATGTAGCTATCAAAAAATATTACGAACAAATTCTGAAATGACACAACCTTTCCTCCTTCTAAGACAATGCAGTAAGTTAGGCATGCTGCCAACACTGCATCCCGTACACAATCCTTAATTCATCCCCATTCTTTCAGTCAAGGAATTAGACACTACACACCACCTCCGTCAGAATTTTAAATAAATACAAAGGTATATAGAATGATGCATCTTTTCACACAAGGATAAGACATGTTAGTCTAACCAACACAGTTTTAATACTTATCCCAAAATTGTAAGCTCGTAGATAGTGTTTTTACAAGTGTGCACTCCGCACCACCAAACTTGTTTTAACATCCCGAGTTCACAACTATTCGAATTCAATTATACTTAAATATTATTGTGTTTCATAAAACACTAACAAGGACCCCCCATAAGCACCAGTATTTTTCCATCATAGGCACCAATATTTTATGAATTTTTATACCGGTGCGTATGTGAGCGGTGCCAGTAATGTGATACATAGGCACCGATATATGTTACCTGTGATAGAAATTTAACCCAGCACCGGATATCACTTGCCGGTGCTCAATTTTTGTACCCCCAACCATAGGCACCGGTTTGGATATGTTCAAAATACTGGTGCTAGAATTTGAGCGACAAATAAAAAAAATACAACCAGTAATTTTAAACTCACTAGCTGGAAAAAGACCTTTAACCCTTAATCTAGTTTGTCATTCATTCAAAACGTTCAACATGTTACAATGTCTAATGCATTTTTCAACATTTAAAATGTCGAAATGAAGCAATTTCACCGAGCCACGGAAGCAGGAACCATGTCAAACACTCCAAGATTTCTTGGTTTGGGTGAACTGCAATATCTCAACAGTTTAGTCATCAACTACAAAACATCCCAAAAATCAACAAATTTTGCACAATTTAAATTACGGAGTTGTACAAATGTTACAGCACTTTTCGTAATGGAATAAGCATTACATAGTTAGAAGGCAATACATGAATCAAAGGTAACCTATGCAGTGTCCTTTAACTAATGCTTAATAATTTAAAATGTTGAAATCAAACAGTTCTTGGGGAACCAAAGTAAGGGGTGTTTAAACAAACCATGTCAAACACTCTTTGCTTCGGTGACCTGTAGACTGTAACATCTCCACGGTTTAAAAATTAACTACAAATCAACAAAATGCCAACAAATTATGCACAATTTAAATTGTTGAGTTGTACAACAAAACAATATCTATTAATTGTTGTCGAACAAAACAATTTCAAATGTCGTTAATGATGCAGCATTCAAGCACACTGAAAGAGGCATGGTGTGTCTACATATGTCTTAACAATGAATTTAACATCAACACATTTTATGTTAAATACAATTACTGATGAACACACCATGCCTCTTCTGACACTCATAGATTACAAAATCTCCACATTTGAAATGGAAGAGTTCTACAAATGCTATAAGCATTACACAGTTAGAGGGCAATACATTAATCGAAAGCAACCTATGCAGTGTCCTTTAACTAATGCTTAGTAATTTAAAATGTCAAAATGAGGCAGTTCTCAGGGAACTGAAGCAAGGGGTGTTTAAACAAACCATGTCAAACACTTCTTGCTTTGGTTGTTTGTAGACTGTAACATCTCCACGGTTTAAACATCAACAACAAATCAACAAAACACCAACAAATGCTGCACAATTTAAATTACAGAGTTCTACAACAAAACAATATCTATTAATTGTTTTCGAACAAAACAATGTTAAATGTCGTAATGATGCAGCATTTAAGCACATTGAAAGAGGCATGGTATGTTTACATATGTCTTAACAATGAATTTAACATCAACACAGTTTGATGTTAAATAAAGTTAACTATGAACACACCATGCCTCTTCCGGTGCTCATAGACTACAAAATCTCTACATTTGACATGGAAGAGTTCTACAAATGCTATAAGCATTACACAGTTAGAGGGCAATACATTAACTGAACGCAACCTATGCAGTGCCCTTTAACTAATGGTTATTAATTTAAATGTCGAAATGAAGCAGTTCTTGGAGAACCGAAGCAAGGAGTGTTTAAACAAACCATGTCAAACACTCCTTGCTCCGGAGGCCCGTAGGCTGTAACATCTCCACAGTTTAAACGTCAAGTATCCATGATATGATTAAACTGTTGACCATGGTATTCCTACATTATGAATCCACCCATGTCATTTTTTTCATTTGTACTCTCTAAAACATGATTATACATAACATTACAACTAAAGGAAATGGTATAAGAGGAAATGCAGCTCTTGTTTGTTGTCATTGTATCCTAGAAGATAAAACTACTATTGAGTTGCACAGTTTCAAAATCCAACTCTAATGAAAGACCACAAACATCCCTGGAATCCAGCTCCGGAAGCAAATAGCAACAAGTTGATTTGAAACACAAGTAGAAAACTAACTAGTGCTGGTACTTAAACTTTAATACAACCAAAAACTACCTACACCAAGTCTTCATGTCATAATCAAAACTGTATTTCTCCACAATGTAATGTCCACACTGCTCCTAATGTCCACAACCGTGTTTCTCCACACTTCTCCTAATTAACCTACCGAATAAATTCACATAAAATTTGTACTCAAATCGATTGTAAAATTCACGGAAAAAAACATTAAAGAGCTATTTTTATAAAAAAAAATATTAATCAAGAAATCCAAAGGTCTTTATGATAATGTCCCAATTCTCTGGCATGTATACAAAGAATTCTCTTGAAAAAAAATATAAAGTATACATCCTACTCATTTCATATAAAACAAGAGTCCAGTTGAGCAAACAAGTTGTTGCTTCTCCTTCTTCCTCCTGCAACCGCTTTCAGTTGACCTCCGGCGACGACTTCACCTCCTGCAATTGTTGCCACAGCATACATTTTTTAATCACAGATAACAACA
Source organism: Rubia yunnanensis (assembly GCA_037428765.1). NCBI lineage: Eukaryota > Viridiplantae > Streptophyta > Magnoliopsida > Gentianales > Rubiaceae > Rubia > Rubia yunnanensis. Next base: position 111,350,959 of record CM075061.1, on the reverse strand, counting down.
AGTTTTATAAAAGAAATCAAAGAAAGAGGGAGAATAGATTATTATGAGGTAGCCTATTTCAGTGGAGATGGGACTCGTCTGCTAATTTCTTCGCATTTGCCCTCCATCAGCGGAGAAGAATAACTCCGCTAATTGTATGCAAATGTGTTTGCTCTTTATTAGCGATTGCGAATGTGAATGATCGTCTGCTCATCTCCATCAGCGGCTGCCCTCCATCAGCAAAGGGGCTACGACGGTGTCAAATGTCTTGGCGGCTGCGGTGTGGGAAGAAAAATAGGGTTTAAAGAAAGTGGGTAAAATAGTAGGGTTTCAAGGGTTTATATAGATACCCTGAAAGTTTTAACGGTTAAGATTTAATGAAAGAGAAAAATGAATGGTTCAGATATATGCGTCATCTTAGCACCAGTACAGAATTCAAAATACCGGTGCCTATAATATTTAACGCAGATGGTCCAGGCTGCTGATAGTTGCATTTTTTTTGTAGTTTTTGGAACCCGAGAGAGAAGATGAATGAATTTTTCTAAGTCTCAAGCACCGGTAAAAAACTGGAGCTAAAAGTAGTTAAAGCAACAGCCTAGGCTGTTTCAAATTTTTTTTAGAAACGGAGAAGAAAGGATCTAAAAAATTTTCTAAGTATCAAGCACTGGTACAGATACCAGTGCTACAAGTAGTCGACCCGGTGCTCATATTAGTAAATGCGGCTGCCTTAGGCTGCTTCAGAATCTTTTTTTAGAAACAGAGAGGAAAGGAGATAAAAACATTTCTAAGTACAGAGCACCGGTATAATTACCGGTGCTATAACTTCTCAAGTGGTGCTCAAATTAGTTAGAGCAGCTGCCTGAGGTTGCTTCTCAAGTGGTGCGGAAATACCGGTGCTAGTTTTATACTTTCCAAAATTTAAAATTTCACCCCAAACTATTCAACTACTGACTAGTATCGTTGGATAGTTTTTTCGGTTAATGTAGTAAAATAATTGGATTGATAAGAAATAAACTAAACATTCTGTCTTTCCCTTGTTCGAAAATTGTGCATGATGGGTCCCCTAAAAGGATCCGTACGTAACTTTGCTAAAATTGAACTATTGCCCAAAAATGCGTTACACCATCGTTTTTAATCAAATTTATTTCATATTAGGTATCCATGGGTTGATTGAAGTTTTGAAATAGAAAAGTAACTTTTAGTGAAAATTTATATAGCGCTAGTACATGCGTTGTAGTATCTTACTATAGATGACTAAGAAGTTAGGAAGCTCTAACGAGGTAATTGCCAATATTGGTAGTGTTTTGTGAAGATATATTCATAAAATTTTTTATTAAGTCTTGGTATATACTTTACGGATTCATAATGTAGCATTACATTCGAGTGGATTTTAATTTGGACGTTCGAGTGAACTTTTTTACTTTTTGCACTTAGGTCCCTCCAAGAATCTTGGAATTTTTGAAAACCAAAATTGGCAATTACATATGAAATTTCATAATTCAAGTTCACACCTATGTGATTTGGACATGATTGGATAAATGGAACATCCCCGAAACGGACATGATTGCATAATGCTGAAATTGCAATATTGCCCAAATTTTTGTTATGTATAAATAGCACCGGTTATATATCGGTGCTACAACTAAAAACCAAACCGGTGCTACAATATTCCTATTTCTCACTTGCATTTTCCAATTTCCAGCGTGAATTTTTGTCGTATAACAGGTTTTATACACCGGTTTATGCATAACTGGTGCTCATAGTTATCTCATTTGTTATTTATTTTCACATACGCACCGGCATTGACCACCGATTTTTTTGGTTACCGGTGCTTTAGTTACAAAGGCACCGATACTTCGTTGTTCATATGTTTATACCGGTGCTAATGGTATAATTAGCACCAGTATTCAGGGGACGTTCCGATGCTAATTATACTGATGCCTATGTACCTATTTTCAAACAGTGATCCTTCATCCTCCCCTCCCACCATTCCGAGCATACATCACGAATGCGGAATTTATCATGCAAAAATCTTTTTCTGTTGCAGCTAGGATTGAGATAGATAAACAATAATTAATAAAGATAAGGGCCCTAAATCAGTCCTATGAAAATAATATGACATTGTCACCTCTCCAAGCTGAGTTATTGGCAATTCTGAGCTGTTTGGAGTATAGCAAAGCAAGGAGGGAGTCACATTTTGGATCGGCTCAGACTCTTTACAGGTAAGTTCAGGATGAACAATGAAACAGAAAATGAGGTTAGAGACATTGCTGATTTATACAGATTTTGTCAGCGTGTTATTTAGCAAGATTAGCACGGTTGGAGTCCAATTGGCTCTTCTTCTTCTTTTAATTAAAAATCCATCTTAATGGGGGGTGTATATAAGGTTTCCCAACCTTTTGGAAAGTTTGTTCAAATTTACAAGATAGTTGTTCAAGTAGAAATTTGAACTTTGTACACAAAAGTTTAGAGCATCTATAGGGAGAGCGGACTTCTAAGACAAAAGATTTACCTAGAGATTTTTTTGGAAGTGTTTTCAATTGCCACAACTCCACCCCCTGTGTTAATGTGGACGAATCGGCCAGACTTCCAACGGATCCTTGGGCAAATGAGGCAAAAATTGAAATTGATAAAAGCTAAGAGTAATGTTGTGAGTTTCTTGAAATCACATTTCATTCTTCGATTGGTAACTTGTAGATCCGTTGAATGATGATCCTCTTCAGCACTCCCACTCTGCATCGTAGGATTGAGGGCTCCTAACTCTTCATGCTCGGTTGAGATAGAAGGTTGGAGCAGTTGATTAAAATCATGATGAGCTCGGGCGCAGCAGCTTTGTGTGTGTCCAAATCTGATCTTCACATGGTTAACCTGCAAAATGAAAACCCCATCAGTAGCATCCATTCTGGCCATCTATTCTAATTGCGAGAGTTTGAGTCCTATCTAATAAGATGAGTCCCTTGGCTTTGGTATCCAAATCATGGAAGTTAAGGATTTTTTTGTCAGATATAAGGGCCATCTTATTGAGATGGTCTACCACCGTATTAGCCTGCCTGTATGTGTGTGTAATCAGGATGTTTCCCATTATGTGGTTAAGTTCAGCAGCTAAAGAAAAAAAAATTCCATGGGCCTTTGTTTGGATCTAAAGTAGCTTGGATGGAAAGCATGCTATCAGATTCCATAGTGTATGAGATCATATTCTTAGATTTAGCAAATAATATGCCTTCTTTCACAACTAACAGCTCTCCATGAAAAATGTTGTAAGTGAAAATTGATTGTATGAGTGCTTTAATGAAAAAGCCCTCCCTGACTCTAATTATTATGCAAACACCACATTTTCCATTAGTTCTCTGCCAAGCAGCATCTGCATTTATTTTAAAATCTTTCATAGGTTTAGACCAGTGAAAACATCTAATCTGAGGTTTGTGTGCCTTTTTTAGAGAAGGTATAAGACCTGACTGCACCCAAACCTTATCAGATTGAGATTTGAAAACTGGAGGTTTTATGTAGAAAGCATTAAAAATCTCTTTTTTGGTATTTTGAAATATGGTCTGAGCATGAGGTTTAATGTTTTCATGGATAAAACAGTTGCTTGCTTTCCAGAGATCCCAACAAATAATAGAAGGCATAATGGTGATTAGACTGTTACGTACAGTTGAATCTCCAGTTATGGTCCAATAAAGTCTCTCAAAAATGGTTTCAAAATGTGGTGCTCTGATTCCTATAATATCATCAAAAGACTTCCAAATGTTACCAGTCAGAACCCAATCAATAAACTAGTGACATATGGTATCCAGGTTAGAGCACATTGGAAATTTAGAGACAAGTGATATATTTGAGAAAATGAGAATGTCATCAAAAGGTAGGATAGCATTTGCAAGCTTCCTCGTGAAGATAGAAATTTTCATTGAAATCAATGGGTTCCAAACCATTTTTAAGACTCTGATGATTGGCCTTGCTTGGGATATCATCATATAGGCATATTTGAAAGTAAACTCCCCAGTGGTGGATGGCATCGAAATCATTTTGTCTTCCATGTATGAGAATATCTCTAGATCCTACAACATGGAAAATAAGGCGTGAGGAACATTTTGAAAAAGATGAATCCATTTAGTTCTATTTTGTACAAACTGAGCAATAATGGTTGTAGGAGTCACTATTAAGAAGATGTCAGTTGAGATCATGTCCTCAATAGGGCCTAAGCCTAACCAGTTAGAGGTGAAGAAGTTAACTAGTCCCTTTCCATGGATGACCCTAGTGTGGTTTTCAGCTAGGTTATTTACAACAATGATCATTTTCTAGACCTGTGATGTTCTATACCTAGGGTGAATTGACCATAGGAATTGTGCCCAAATAGTTTCACCTTTCTAAAATTTCCACCAAAGTTTAATGGAAAGAGTCTTGACAATGTCATGTATGCTTCGAAATCCTAATCTGTTTTGAACAATGGGGAAACTCGTGTTTTTTAGGAATTTCCATGCTTTCTTGGTTCCTGACTCAATTTCCCCAAGAAGAAACGTGTTAGTTTTCTCTTTAGATGGGTGATGACTGTCTTTGGTGGCACTATTACTGCCCAGTAGTTGTGGAATAGAGTACATGACAGATTTCCTTAAGGTTAGTTTGCCAGCTTGACTCAACCACTTTTTTTCCATGATTTTAGTTTCTTATCATACAGTTCCAGAATAGGTTGAAAGTTAATTGCTCTTGTCTGGCCAGTGTATATAGGACATCCTAGGTATTTAAAGAGAAAGGTTCATTTTGCCATGACTGGTGAAGACTGGACTAACTCTGCTGTGCTAAGGAAGCATGTTTACTGAAGAAAAAGTTACTCTTATCATAATTAATTTTTTGGCCACTAGTTTTTTCAAAGACACGAAGGAAGGGTTTGATTCTCTTGACAGTTAGCTTAGTGCCCTGAAGAAAGAGTATAGTGTCATCAACATAGCATAGGTGAGAGACAATAATAGCATTTGAAGGCGGTTTAAAGGGTCTCATTTTATTGTTAGAGAAATAGTATGATAAGATTCTAGAGAAATCTTCTAAAAATAGAATAAAAGTAAGAGAGAGAGAGAGAGAGAGGATCTCCCTGTTTGATTCCTCTGGTAGCCTGGAAGAAGCCTGCAGGTTTAGAGTTAATAATCACATAAAACCAAGCACTAGAAAGATTAGAGACATGAGCTTAATGAAATCAGAGGAAAAACAATACTTTTTTGAGTATTGCACTTAGAAAAGATTATTTGACCCTGTCCAAGGCCTTTGCTAAGTCAAGTTTTAGTATACAGTTAGTAGCCCCCATCTTGTTGTTTAGGAACCTTGCCATTTCTTTAAGATGGATAACATTATCTGAAATCTCTTTTCCTTTAAGAAAGGCAGACTGATTTATTGAAATTGGTTTTGTCATCAGGGCTGCGATTCTCCGAACTAAGAGTTTAGAGAAGATTTTATTGGTGAAATTAGATAGGGACATAGGTCTAAAATCTGAGAAGGAAATTGGGATTTTCTTCTTTGAGATTAGACATATCCATGTACTTGAGATGGCAGCTGGAATTTGAGTTCCAGACATGAAATCAACAATTGCATTGAGCAGATCAGGTCCTATGATATCCCAAAAGGTAGTAAAACAACTGATGTGAAACCATCAGGCCCTGGAGATCCACTTTGGTTTAAACAAAGCACTATTTCTTTTTACTCTGTGAGTGATGGCCTTTGCAGAAATATTTGGTTATCCTCACTAGAGCTCTTAGTTGGGATTTGACTCAGAAAATGGGATTGGAAATAGCTATCTGCAGGTTGAAAGTCATCAGCCAATAGGTTTTGGAAGAAAGAAATGGGTTCTTGTTCTATTTCTTTTGGCAATTCCATCCAAGTACCCTGAGAGGTCTTTATTTCTGAAATATTCTGTTTCTGCCTTTTTTGTTTCACAGAGGCATGAAAATACTTGGTATTTTCACCCCCTTCCTTGAGCCATTTTAGGTTAGCCTTTGTTTCCAAAAAAATATTTTCTTCCTTTAAAGCTTTCAGTAGCAAATAATTTCTTTTATTAAGCTCAATGTAATCTTATAATGAGTTGCTACTCTCATATGATATCTCATGTATTTTGAGCTCCTCTTTTGCTCTTTTAACATTCTCAATAATGTCACCAAGTGTGTCCTTTTTCCATCTTTTAATGTCTATCTTCAGTCTTTTCTGTTTCAAGAAAAAAACCTAACATGCCAGTTTCAGTCAAGGGTTTTGCGCAGTTCTGAGAGATAAAAATTCTTAAGTCTAATCTTGTCATCCAAACATCCAAAAACCTAAAATAATTTGGTGTTGATGGGATTCTACTTCCAACTGTTAGAAGTAGAGGGCAGTGGTCTGATGTATGTTTGTTTAAGGTATGCACAGAATTGTTAGGGAAATTTTTATTCCATTCATAATCCACTAAGGCTCTGTTTAATCTATCTATGTTAGACCAAGTAAAGGTGGTGCTTACTATGAACATGTGTATTAACTTATTCTGGGATATAAATCCTGAGAATTCACTAATACTTTTCAGACTAGGTTTTCTAGGTCCCTTATATTCCAAAATAGTGTTCATGTAATTAAAGTCCCTATTAGCAATTTATTTACATCCTGATGCATGGATATTTCATTGCATAGGTTTTTCCTATTTTTCCTGTCAGTAGACACATGTATAAAATATGTGCACATGACAATATTTCAAAGGGATGTGCTAATTGTAGCTTTAGTGTACTGATAAGTTTCAGAATTAATGTTTGTAGTACAGTTTGAGTTCTACATTAGCCAAATATTGTTGGTATTTAAGCTGTGGTGGAATTTAAAATTTATCTTAGCGTTGTAAGTACCACACAAAACATGGCTATGTTTAGGCTCTAAAATACATAGAACCTGAATGCTATGTGTTTTGACCAGCCTTTTCAATCTGTTCATAGATGTATCTAACCTTGTTCCACACTAAAAATTTTGCATTTAGTTTATTAATCATGGAATCAGGTTAGATTTTCTTTTTGAGGGGGATCTTAGATTCATCCTGTTAAGTTTATTAAAAAGGGTTTTTTTTCTGGTGGATTTTTCAGGTATCCTTATTGGTTGAGAGTTAGAAATACTTACTTGTTCCAGCTGAAGCTCTCTAGTACTTGAATCATAGTTGTTTCCTATGTCTGAGTCCTCTTTTGTTCTTAGGATCATGTACCTGTTTAAACTTTGTGGACTTGATCTGCAAGATGGAGAGTAGTATGGGTTAGCATTGTGTTTTGAGATCGTGGAGTTAGAATTAATACCTGCAAGATCATCTTTAGCCACAAATTCTGGTATATTGATATCTCGTGAAGATAGGACAGCCAGGTCTTGGTTGTGCATATCTTATTACTCATCTGATTTCTTCTCATGCTCCTCAGCATCATTTATGTCACGTGTAAGATGTTGATAGTTTTCCTGGTGCGGTGAGCTGATAAGAGTGGCAGAAGATTTCTGCTCTAGTTGTGATTCTTGTTGTGGGTAGGTATTCTCAGGATTAGTTAGGAGGAATTCCATTCCCTTATCTGTGGCAGCTTTGTTTGAGTTTGGTGGTCAGCCGAATTACCAATGTTTGTGCTTGTTTCAGAGCTCAAAAGTTGGATATTCATAACTATTTCTTTCTGTGATACAGTTATGCCAGATGTGTTTGGTGGATTATTCTTTTTTACCACCTGCCTAGGGGTGGGCGTTGGTTTGGTTTAATCGGTTTTCGGTTTATTTGGTTCGGGTTATTCGATTTTGCCCCTAAAAAACCAAAAACCGAATCCAACCCGAATAACCCGAATAATCCAAACTGAATTCAGAATTCGGTTTCGGTTTAAAACCTAATTCAACCCGAATAAACCAAATTTATTTTATATTTTAAAAATTACTAAATCATATAAATTAACTTTAAATTAAATAAAACATATGTAATCAATTTTATATCATCAAAATTAAGTTTTCAAAATAAAAATCCAACAAATACAATACAAATTCAACCATAACAATTTTAGCATTACATTTAAGATTAAAGAAAAAATGTTCATTTTAATATTCATCTTCAAAGCTTTCACATTTTTCAAGTCTTCAAGCAATCCACATTCACATTCACCTTCAAGCACTCCACATTCACATTCACCTTCAAGCACTCCACAAACTTACTTAGGTTTTAGAGTTTAGGGATAATTTTTTAATTTAAAGATTGGTCCTCCAACTTAAATTTATTTATAAAATAAATTTTGTTGTTTTAAAATTTAATTATTATATATATTATTTATTTAATTAATTAATTGCAATTCGGTATTCGGTTCGGATTTCAGTTTGAGTTTTAATATCCAAAACCAAACCAAAAACCATATTCGAAATTCGGTTTATTCAATTCGGATATCCAAAAACTGTATATTAAATTCGGTTCGGGTTATTCGAATTCGGATAATTCGATTTTCGGTTCGGATTTCAGTTTTTGATTTTTTTGCCCACCCCTACACCTGCCAGTTATCATTTTTTCCCAAGGCCAGAGGAGGTATCCTAACACAGAGGAGGTATCCTAACACTGTCAGAAGTTTCCATATTTAGGGGAGGTATCCTAACTTTTCCAGCAGGATTTTTCAATGTCAAAGGTGGCATTCTCATATTATCAGCAGGTTTTCCTAAGGTCTGGTGGAACAAACTTCTATCTCTATCATTTTTTCCATGAGATTATCACCTTTTTCCATCAGGTTTTCCATAGATCTTGTAATTGGTCTAGTAGCAGGTTTTAGCCCAGGGTTAGCAATTTTACATCTAGACTTATCATGACCAATTTTCTTGCAATATGAGCAGTATGAAGGCAGATTTTCATACTCGATATTATATTTGACATTGTCTAGTGTGGTACCTAACCTGATATGGCTTAGTAATTGAGACTGGAGATCTAGTTTTATGCAGATTTTGAGCACTGAAGGCCTTGTGAGCTTTTCAGTGGCTTGATCCATCTTGATGAAATTTCCTATCTGATTTCTGATTGCTTCAATTGCCTAAGTGTTATAATAGTAGAGGGGAACACTGCAGATGGTTATCAAAATCGGAAGGATGGAGGATTATGAGTTGGGTTTGAAGTCCGCCGTCCACCGGAGTACCCTCTTTGTAGTGTCGTTCAGAGACCATACTCTCTTTATCCAGCATCTTTGAAAATCATCTTTGTCTTGAAACCTGATGAGTATGTTCTTGAAATCTAAAGCCCCTAATTGACATCTGCCATTAAACCCTACTGTTTTGAAATCCGATTCAATCATTTCCTTCGCTGGTCTTCCTTTTGGAAAAATTCCCTATGAGAGCATTTGCATAGTGACTAGATAATTCAGCTACTTGTTCAGGCGTGAAGAGTACCGATGTTTCTCCCTAAAATTGAAGTGTGGTTTTGAGGTTAGGGGTGGATGGTAGAGATGTGGTAATTGGTGAGTTTCTTATTTGTATGGCTTGGGCAAAGCTCTTGATGGTTGATGCCGCCATGGAGCCCTAAGGATGTGACCTCAGGCCTGAGAGATTTATAGGTTAGTTGATTTTCCAGTGAGGAGAACAGTGGAATTTAGTTGTTATCAGTGAAGAAATGGGAGAGATGAACAGTATTAGAGAGAAGTTGGGAGATAGAGTGATGTGTTAAGTAATGCATTGTGTGAAAAAAAAATGTAATGCAATGTGCCATTTGGTTCATATGTGGCAAAAAATGTAATGCATTGTGTTAAGTAATAATAAATGAGAAAGTCTCAGGAAATGCTGTTTTTCCATAAGTTTATGGACAGTTCACAAGGGCTTTTACCTTAACTTTTGCAATTTTTTATAAAATTTAAATATTGCATTTTATAAGTTAAAATAAGTAATAATATGTATTTGAAGGTAAAAATTTAAAATATATGATGTACAAAAATATTTTCAAAAATTCTAAATTTTGTATGTAATTTATCAAATGTAGTATATAAGCTTATGGACAAGGCCGCTTGTAAGGAGACCTACTCATAATAAATATGATTTTTGATTATAAAAACACAGTATTAGACGATTTTCTTTTCAATTCAATTGCACTTTAAATATTATTTAGTTAATTTCTATTCTATAAAATTTAATTTAGATCTGTACTGATGTAATTACTTAATTTTAATTTAGTTAAGTTCAAATTAGGCGAGAATGACGTAGAAAAAAAATCAACGGTATAATATAAGAAGCAATGGCACAACTCTTTTTTTAAGTTTAAACCCATAAATATATGGGTATAGGTTATTTAATTGATCCCCAAACCAAAAATATCAAAATCCGAGGGACATTTACAAGATTGAGCTAGACCTAATAAAACATGAGCTTATATCAGTGTTTCAGTTGTAATGGAATTAAACTTATATCGCTTGCACTAGTACAAACCAGCCCATTAAAGGCGGCGATAGAATGCAGTTTTAGAAAAAAGACTCGGAACCGCCTTATTTCAAAGGTTCCGTACTCGGAACCTCTGATTTTCCCTAGAAAAAAAGATTCAAAGGTGGTTTTTGTTCAATTAAAGGCGGTTGTGCCTAACCACCTTTGATTTGGGTTTATTCCAAGTTCAGAAACAGGGAACGATTTGCTTCCGAGTCTGGAACATCTTTTATGTACCAATAGTAAAGATACCTTAGCTTTCCCGAGTTCGTAACATCTACCTTCCGAACTCAGAACAATTATTTCCAATTAAAAATTATTATTAATGTGGGCTCCGAACTCGGAACCCACTTTGTATAATAATAATAAAACTCGCCCATTTCTTCAATTATGCACAAAAAATCAAATTTTAAGGGTTTTCTCCCTATCCCAGTCCATTGAAGAGGTTTGCATTCATTGGAAAAGGTTAGTTGTCTAAAGTTTTATCTTACATAATTATTATTAGTTTGACATATATATATAATCTTGAATTAGGGTTTGTATTTAGGTTGACTATTTTTTAGGGGGACTATGATTATTGTTGTGAGCACGCTAATGGGTTGCATTTTAATTCACTTATAGGAAAATGGAACGGGATGAACTCATTGGTAATGATCTTAGAAAATCACCCGATTACATGGCATTGATTGAAACATTTCTTACGGTAGCGTTTGATGATGCCTCTAAAAATGGTGTTGTGCGAGCCTGATGCCCCTGTAAAGATTGTAGAAATGATGTGTATATAGTGAGAAATAAGTTGTGGGGACTTATAATAATGAGGGGGTTTCAAACTTCGTACACTCGTTGGGTATGGCATGGGGAAGTTGGGGAATCGACGCAGGCGCTTGATTTGAGTGACACGAATGTGAAAGATGAATTAGATGGGAATACAGAATTTGATGAAATGGTTGAGGATATTTAAAGAGAGTTCAACGGTAAACCCGAGGCATTACAAGCTTTTATGGATGACAAAGATACGCCATTGTATCTAGGTTCAAAACATTTGGTACTTAGTGCAACTCTAAGGATAATGAATTTAAAGGCTAAATTTGGGTAGACCGATAAGTCGATGACAGAAACTCTAGAATTGTTTATGAAATTGCTCCATGAAGGTAACACGATGCCAGATAGGTTGTACGCCGCAAAAAAAGTTCTTTGCTCAATGGGATTGGATTTGAAATAAATACATGCTTGCCCTAATAATTGTATGTTGTACCAGGGAAAAGAAGATGAAACTCTAGAAACATGTCGGGTATGTGGTGAGTCTCGGTACAAATTGAAGAGGGGGGCAATTGCGGTTGGTACGGAAGTGGTAACTAAAATAAAGAAAAAAAACTTTGGCAAGGTGATGTGTATCTCCTAATCGTTCCCAGATTTCAGAAATTGTTTGCATGTAAGGAAGATACAAAATTGTTGCGATGGCACGCGGAGAGGGATCGACCAGTGTATGATGTGATTAGGCATACATCAGATGGTGGCAATGGGAAAAAATTGATGCTCTTTACCCCGAGTTTGAAAAAGAACCCCGGAATTTGAGGTTCAGCCTACAGACCGATGGAATGAATCCATTTGGTAATATGAGTAGTACACACAGTTCTTGGCATGTTATGTTGGTTATCTATAATCTTCCATCATGGTTGACAATGAAACATAAGTACGTGTTGTTATCTATGATGATTTCTGGTCCTAAGCAACCAGGTAATGACATAGATGTGTATCTTGCTCCTCTTGTTGAGGATTTGTTGATGTTATTTGAGAAGGTTGTGTGGACATATGACGGGAGTGTTGAAGATTATTTTATAGTGAAAGAAATGTTATTTTGTACTATCAATGATTTTCCCGCCTGCAGTGATTTTTCTGGTTATTCAGTGAAAGGCTACTTTGCATTCCCCGTGTATGAGAAGGACACTGATCACCATCAGTTGAAGCATGGTTGTAAAATTGTATATCAAGGTCATCGTAGGTTTCTTCCAGTGGATCATCCATGGGGTTTGGCAAAAATAGGTTCAATGGGAAAGTAGAGGCTAGAGAAGCTCCGATTGTACGAACAGGCACACTGATATTTGAAACAGTGGAGAATTTTCCCAATGACATTGGGAAACGTAAAGTTCCCATTGATGGGAGTTGGAAAAAATGCTCCATTTTAGATTTCCTTATTGGGAGCATTTGGATGTTAGACATTGTCTAGATGTTTTGCATATTGAGAAGAATGTCGGTGATTCTTTAGTCAGGACCTTCTTGAATACCCTGGGGAAAATGAAGTCATCCAAAGAAGAATGTCTATGGAATTTGTGAATCCAAGTCATCCTCTACATCGCCCGTGGATGTGGATCGGTCAAGACAAAGTTTGTGCGTTGCAGCGAGATGGCGTTCGTAGGCTCTTTTTTTTTCTCCATCTTCAAAATTCTCCCCTTCATCAGGGTGAACTCCTTGCGAACCCATTTATAGAAATCTCTTATACCTTTGAGGTAGGCCTTCTCGGATTCTACAAAAGTTAAACATACAAATATTAATATGCATTGAGACAATGTACATAAGTCCAATATTAAAAGACAATTTGGTGCACCTTGTTCAACTCTCGGTCTCTTGCTCGACTCCCCTCCTTGCTTGGGCTTATCGCACCACTTACCGTCAACCAAGATCCACCCCCTATATTCAAAGTAATTTTTGTCAAAAAACTTCGGTGGTTCCTCTTCACCGGCAACTTATAACCCTTCAACCTTCTTCAATATGGTGGTGATCAAACCCCCGTATGGAAGGTTTTTCACCACCCTTGTCGAAGTGGAAATATGGAGCATGTGTTTAAAGATTGCCCCCCTCCCCCCGGGTTGATCTTCCTACCCTCTATTATCAAATATAACATCATGAAGCAAGCATAGTTGGGCTCGGTGACGTGTCCAGAGGATGGAACCAAACATCTTGCACTAATTTCAAAAATGATACGATTATCGTTTGATAATAGAGGAAGATAAAAGGTCTTGGGCTTCCTCATATCCGCCGCATCCCATTGGAAATACCTAACACTAAGTTGTACATGGTCTACGTAAGGGGGATCAACACGTTCAGGCCATTTTTCCCTATTATAACAATCATCCAACGGACCCTCAGTGTCATCCGGGTAAACACTCTCGGGGTTCCTATACGGACACTCTAGGGTTTCATTCAAAATCCATTCAAGAGAAATATTAATTCCCCTACCCTAGTGGAGTAAGCCTCATGTGGGAGCTCATGTAGATTACTATAGAATTGACAAACAAGTTCAAAATGGGAGGTTTCGGTGCAAGCAAACAATTTCTCAACATATTGGTCCCTAAATATTTCCAAGGGATCCGCTACACCTAGTCTCATAACCTCATTGAAGTAAATGGAATAAAAATCAATCAATTTTCATTTAGAACGAAATAGTTCATACCTCTTTTGTGCACCATATGAAACAAATTTCATATTGTCTTACCCGGGATTGTTGTCGGTTGATCTAGCACGAGTGATGCGTGATGAACCTCCCCTTGCTATTAGACAATCAAAGTAGTATTAGGTGTAGAGTGGTTAAAGGCAATTTCATCTCCGAGGTCCGAAATGGGTGAATGGTTTTTGCAAATCGACAAATTGAGGGTTTTGAGTCGATTTGGGTTTTTATTCTTAAATACAGGAGAGCTTCCAAGTCTGGATCCTGATTAGGCCCTTATAACAAAGGGCCGAATCACTATTTCCAAGTTCGGAAATGGTAATTCGGCCATTTGTTAAAAGGGGACGATCAATTTCCGGACTTGGAACCAAATTATCATTCTAAAAAAAGACTCAATTTTCCAACCAGCTTGGGGATGGAATTGTCGGACGAACTCGGAACCGACTTTTCTGAACTCAAAACTAAATTTGGTTCCAATGTAAAATTAGAGCTGAAAAACTTCCGGACTCATAACCCATGGTTGACAATTTTTTAAAAGGCAAGAATAGCTTTCGAACTCGGAACTGATTCATACCGAATGGCCATTTTAAGATTCAATAAATTTTCCTGTTTTTCTACCTGAAGTTTACCCACATAATTAGCTAAAATATATACTAAAATATTCCAACACATTATTGAGTTCTAGAATGTTAAGAAATCTAATATTAAATATAATACCACACATGAATAAAAAGATATTCAAACTGTACTTAAATCAAACACATGAAAAATAAGATTATAATATTAATGTTTTTAATCTCCTCTCCCTAACCAACTAGAACATGTTATCCACATCTTCATCGAGCTTCTCTTCCTCTTGGTTTGGATCTTCTTCCTCCTCCTCCTCGCTCTCCGAAAAAATTGGCTCGAAGTTAGGTGATTCTTCATCCTCGCTTAGCACACGAGTGATTCCCTGGGATTACGAGAAACGTTGTTGCTACCTCTTCGCTCTAGCTAACACATCGTGGGTTTGATCCATATCTCCACGAATGCAATTCAAATACCAGGAAATTCAGCTCTTCCAACTACTTTGCGAACCTATTAACACAAGGAAATTACAAACACATTGTTAAAAAAATCAAAACATACAATTTGTGGACATAATATAAATTGAATTTGTAATATTATAAATTTAAAACTGACGAGAAGATGAACCATCAGCTCTATCAATATCCTCATCTCTAGCCCTTTTTTCATTCTTCGAGGCTTGACCCTGAATCACGCGTTGCGCCCATCTATCATAAAATCCGAGATGCAAGTTCTTATGTTGGAACAACGCCTTATCATAGTACTCCAATCTTTGAGGATGATCTTGGGTTACGCCACCAGCTTTCTTAATCGTGGCCGCAATCAATCCACCGTAGGGTAGATCCTTCTTCTTTGCATTCACCATCTTTAGATGCTCATGAGTATGGTGTACCTGGGGTTTATCCTCACACCCTTCATCACGTAGTAGAAGAGAATTAAATTACCGATTGCTGGCTCACATGTGTGCCCACACATGGGCAACATATTCAAGAAAACCCACTCATAAATTAGTCGTTGCTCAACCGTTAGAACCCCAATGTCAAAACTAACTGTCGGCCCCGTCGTAGCTCCCTTTCGCCCAAAATATTTCCTAGCCATTTCTAAGGGGCTTAATGGGGTTTACTTGGTGATGGATGGCCAACATTGTTGGTAATAGATTTCCAGGGCTTCATAGATTGTATACTTTTTAACCGTTATGGTTTTACCATTCACCTTTGTACTATTCCTATCGCTAAAGCTTTGACCTAAATTTGCATTAAATTGAACCATCTCATCATGGTACACATTTTCTTCTAAGCATCAATTTTTCAAGGTGTTGAACCTTGAATCTATCTAACAAATAACGGAAACCTAATTCCTCAATAGACGATGGCTTAATAACCTTGGAATTAATGACTTAATGCTTTAGAGAGTCCACATACCTCTCCTCCACCTTTGCGGAGAATAATCGTTCTGACGCCCCCAATCATTGAACGGGTTGATGGCTACAGTCACTCGCTGCCCCAGTTCCTTTCTTTGT
This sequence comes from Rubia yunnanensis, assembly GCA_037428765.1. Lineage (NCBI taxonomy): Eukaryota > Viridiplantae > Streptophyta > Magnoliopsida > Gentianales > Rubiaceae > Rubia > Rubia yunnanensis. The sequence goes on along the minus strand of CM075061.1, from coordinate 111,335,069 downwards.
TGGCCTTGACCTCGACTTTGTTGATGAATTGATACTGATTGTAGGGGTTTGGGTTTGAGGAGAGCTCAATTTGGGGTTATTTTGTTTGAAAAATGATTGAACTCTGTTTTGGGTTTTTTTTTGTAATACTAACTCAGGTTCTAAGTTCGGAATCTGTTCTGAGGGTTTTGATGAAGGGAAGAATGGCTTCCAAGTTTGGAAGCTCTTTCAGACGGGAAAAAATAGCATTAAAGGCGGTTTTTCAAAAGGGTATTAAATACCCTTATGAAACCCGCCATTTTCCCTCATTTCCCACTACACCAAAACCTCTCCATCCTTCCACTCCATTTCTTCCATCTTTTAACCTCCATTTATCTTCATCTTCAAATCAAAGTTATGTGTTCTATGATTGATACACCCACTCTCCTCTTCATTTTTGTAAATTTTCACTTCATTTCTTCATTTTTCTTGGGTATGTGCTTATTTGCTACACTACTTGTAGAAGGGAAATCTTTGAGTGAGATGAAGATTTCATTGGTTTGATGTAAAGGTTGGTGATTCTAAACCCTAGATTTCTTAAATGGGAGAGATGTTTTCTTTCATTGTTGGTTTCTTTGGGGCTAATGTTTATAATGCTAGTTTAATCTTCTATTTAAGTATCTTAGCTAATGAATATGATTTAGGTAGCACTAGGAGTTAGGGAATTTTGTGTTTGATATAGTGAGGGTTGTTGTTTGACCTAGGGACAAATGTAGGGATTAGAATTTCACTAACTATGTTCGATGGAAGTTAGTTTCATAAACTGTTGAGGAATTTGTTAATGTAGGGGTAAACAATGCCTAACAAGCGGACTTATGATAATCCATCATGTTCACATAATTCCCACCCTCACAACTGGGATATAGTGGCAATGACGATGATGTGTCCGTGGAGAGAGGAATAACCAAAACTCATTGTAGAGCACTAGAGCATAAGATGGCTAGGAAAGAGTTGAATATATCGGCTTTCAACAAGTCAGCCAAGTGTTTGTCTAAAGAACGAGCAAAGTGGTCTAGTTGGGTCGCAAAGATAGGAAGAACAAGGGTCGACATCAAGTACGATAGTTTGCATGAGGTGCCAAAGGACTATAAGGAGACTTATAGATGGAATGGAATGGAATGCAAGGTACCTGATGCGCCCCAATTCACCGTCGTCGCTGCACCGCCGTGTGTGATCGGAATCTGCCAAAACAAAGCCTCGGGAGGTTTCCGGGGGGAAGAGGCTCCGAAGGCCAAGTCAGCATACAGCCTACCAAAGTGTAATTAGGAATGAATAGTTAAGGTGTGTAAGGTTACCTTTGGCCTTTATATAGGTAGGCAGGTAGGCAACTGTTTTGTTTGCTTGTAGAGCAAGTACTCTCACCTAGGCCAGCCCAAAAAACTTTACCCAAAGAGCAAAGCTATGGCCTTAAGGTCGGCGGCATGGGTATTTAGGCTCATACAGATTTACACATTATCAAGAAGCCCCTAGAAAGCTTAGGGTTTGGCCCTTCAATCCCTCCCGGATCGCGGGCTCAAATTCGTGCTTACGTCTGCGGGTTCATCATGACTCCCTCTTGACGAGGGTGTTTCAAACTGACATTCGAGCAGGGTTCAACTCTTGGCTTTCTAGTCTGTGTTAGAGCCCAAGGGCCTAAATTCTTCCTCTTTTTATTTCCCCAGGGGTTTTCGGGCCACTAATAATACTTCCCGAGGGATATGGTCTTTCGATCTTCTAATCTGTGTTAGAGACCCACGGACCTTCGAGCCTCGAGAATGGAAACACGAATTTCAATTTCCTTTCTTCTAGTCTGAGTTAGGAGACATGGACCTTAAAATTCTGTTGTACGTAGGAAAAGATAAGACACCTTAAGATCTAAGGCTTCTAATATGCGCTAGAGCCCGAGATCATGCGAGTCTTAATTTTTCACCCCTAGGGGGTACGGCCTTTAGGCCTCTAATTCTGTGCTGGAGCCCATGGTCGCTCAAATTCCTAGAGTCCAAGATAGATTCGGATGTCAACCTTCCAATCCGTGCTAGAGGTTTGGTATGTCTGAATATAAGCTTCTGGTTGTACAAGGTTCGGATTCCCACCTTCATAATTGTGCCAAAATCCAAGGAATCCACACCCTTGGTACAATGCATTCTTCCTTCAAGCATCTAGTATGCGCTCGAGTTTGAAGGGTTCGCACTTACACGCTTAAGCGCAAATGTGTTCGGACTCCCGGGGTTCTAGTTTGTGCTAGCATCCCTGGAGATTGAATCCACACGTTTAAACGTAGTGGCTCTGGGCTTCCAGGGTTCTAGTGTGTGCTAGCATCCCCTGAGCTCAATCCAATTATAAAACGAATGAGAGGTTCAACCTCCGGGCTCCTAATCTGTGTCAAAACCTGCAATGTTCGAACTCATAACGAGAAGCGAGAAGGTCATGTGAGATTTCCTTGATTTTCACAATTCAACTTCAAGGCGAGAAGTGGAGGAGTCGTGAGCTGGTGTTAATTCTCTACTTTTGGGGCACGTGAAGCCCCTGTTAAATTTCCACGCGCGTGTCGTTTTTACCATAAATGTCTTGGGTTTGGCTCCCCACGCGGCCCGTTCACCCATATAGTTACTTTTTGCATAGTGGCCCAAGGTAATAATTACATATTTATGTCATATATATACCAAGGCTCTTCACTGTTTTCACTTCACTATCTTCCCCAAATTGCTCCCAAATCCCAGAAACCCTATTTTCCGTCCGCGCAATTTTCCTGTAATCTTTCTCAGAAAAGCTCGAGTCATTTTTCGGCCACTCTACCAGTAAGTTCCCTTTTCCTTAACATCTCATTTCAATTTTATAATGTCGCAAACACCGTCGTCGGGGAATAACTCCATTCCAGCCTATTTCCCGACTGTTTCTACCGCCGGTGGCGTAGAGAGTTCTCGCCTTCAGGACTCCGGCATCGTTCCTTCATTAGCGGCAGGTTCCCTTCTTACGGGTTCAGAGGTTGGTGGAAGTTCTACCAGCTACCCGGTGCCACCTCAGGGTCATCGCCGGAAGTGGGTATCTTCGAGATCTCGAGTTTCGAGTTGGGCCAAAGTTCGGGAGGATAAGGATGGTTGTCCCTATTTCTTCGAAAGGATTCTAACTCCCATCCTCGAAAGCCCTCTATACCCCATGATCTAGAAGTCACTGAGCTATTGAAGATGCTACCTTTGTGGGTCCGGCTCCCGAAGGATTTACAGTTGGAGGTGCTTCGAGAAGATGAAAATCCAAAGAATACAAGGCCCGATCGGTGCGCAATCTACGACTGTCACCTTTGGTTTGGCTTATGTTTCCCCTTGCCCCCCATCCTCTCTCATTTTCTCGCGGAGCACGGGATAAGCCTGGCCCAAGTGCATTCGAACGTCATTCTCCTCGTCATGGCCTTCCTGAATCGATATAACAGCTTAGGCATCGAACCCCGCTACAAGGTCTTTCAATCTATGTACTATCTCTTCGAGAGCAGGGCTGTGGTGCATTCAGACGGGGGGGGGGGGGGTCAAGATACAAAGCTTAGAGGGATCATAACCCCGTACAACATAATCTCAGACCATCCCATAAAAATTTCTTGTAATTGTATAGGGTGGCATCTATCCCCCATTTACACGTTCAAGAAAGAGGCTGAAGAGTACTATGTACCCGATTGGAATCTGAAGCCCAATTTCGAGAATCCTTACGTCTATGTTGCTCCGGAGGATGTGATAGCTGATATAGATCGCCTGCTGAGTGACCCCCTCGATATTTTAAGGAATTTCGACTTCGTCTGGCCAAAGGAGGTACATGACTAGATCTATCGCCAAAAGTCTGTCTTGATATAACCCCTTCCTCTGGCGGAGACCGTGAAGTCTATGGCCAAAGGAGGTAATTTACTATGATTATGCAAATATAACCCTATATAATGGAGAAAGTGCAAATATAACCCTGAGTTATTTTTTAGTGCAAATATAACCCTAACTATTATACATATATGCAAATATAACCCTAAATATTATACATATGTGCAAATATAACCCTAAAGCCATTATTCCGGCATTGACTGATCGGGGTTATATTTGCACTTTCAATTATCGCAGGGTTATATCTGCACTTCATTATCACAGGATTATATATGCACTTTCATCAATTATATAGGATTATATATGCACTTTTCTCTTATTATTTTAATGGTCGATCTAGAAAAAAAATACATAAGTTTGGTCCCCCCTGTACAAAATTCCTAGTTCAGCCCCTAATCTACTGTAAATTCGTTTTGCTAACAGTTTTATCTACTAAAAGTTTCATCTGGGATGGTCAAACACCTGACATACACCAGTAACGATTTTACCCTAGAGCCTTTGACTATCATCTTATTTGATACAATAAAGAAACTAGTGAAGAACGCTTAAACATAGCACACATGCCTATCTTTTCTTGACAATGCTTCTAGAAATTTTTTAAATTTGTAAGTAACCCATATGAGTTTATATATCAAATCATATGGGTTTAAACTTTGAGTTTAACCGTAAATTGAATGATTTTTTATCTGTGGATTGAGCGGGATACAACCTAACCCATTTTGACTCAAACCTATATTTGCCATATTACCTGGATTGCCCATTTGCCAGCCCCACCCGTATACTTCTAAATGATCTAGCTGGTAGTTCAAGACTGATGAAAAAGTTTCCAAACACTCTTAGATAGGCTACATTCATTGAAGTAATGAGACAGAGCCCGCAGAAGTACAGTGTGACCACTTAAGAGGCAAGACTAGATCCCATTCTTCTAAGAATATTATCAGAAGGGCAACTCTATTCAACAGCAACAGAATAGGATAAATCCTATTCTTCTCAGAATACTCTTAGCAAAAGCTAACTCTATTCAACAGCAACCTGATTGCGCTACAAAAGGGAGTTCTTTCCAACATCTGGACGCTCTAAATGACGGGGAAAAAAAACAAAGAGAGACGGGAGGAGAAAACTAAAACCATTTCTCTTGCCCCAAGAAACCCTGCAAATATACAAAATCTTTCTCGTAATCAATAACTTGACAAGTCAAACGAGAATATCAAGAGGTGAAATGCTAGTTCAGCTACAGCTTCCAGGATCCTTGAAGCAGTTGCTATTTCATGCTGTAAAAAGGGCGATGAGTGAACTCCCCAAAATTGGCACTGTTTATGGTAAACTAGGCCCAACAAGATGAAGAATGAAGATATCCGAGATCTGCCAATATGTACAGCGAATAAATGCATTTGAAACTTGGTAGTAAGAATGCATTGAAATCTGAATCAGGGCTGAAGATTCTTCAGTTGGTTAACAATATCAGAGGTTCCACTTAGGTGCTGCATATTAGATCTATACAGAACACTGGCTGGCTGGTGAGCTGAGTTGTCAGCTCTCTCATTCCTGTGTCCGCCTTTACCAGTAAGGCTATGGCGCAGACGAATCCTGTGAATTTTGGCCTCAACTGAGAAGCTACCACGAACTTTGACGGCCAATATAACTTCCTTATCAGTTGCATCTTCACACCACCAATTCTGTGGGGTTCCATCAATAAACTCCGCCATTGTCTGGTGCTCTTCATGATGAATGGAAATCTCCACAATCTGATGGGGTTTGATGATACCAGCTGCTGGATTCACCTGGTTAAGTGTCGAACCAAAAATTATTCATTTTGCAGTAAATTGGATGGCAGTTCATCTAACAGCTAACTTCACCAGAGAGAAAATACCATGAAAACCTTAAAATTTCCATTAACAAACAAGCTGTGCAATTCCTTTCAAAAACTTGGTCTAATTTTCGTTGAAGACAAGGAAAACAAATTATTAGTAGAAATTTTTCAGAATCAATTACCCTAGCAAGTTTGGCCTGAAACAGTTTGGTATACATTATTGTCAAGGGAAAATAGCTACCTCGGGTTTCTCACTTTAAGCAAAGGAGTAAGAAAAATATCTAATCACCTTGAAACAGGGATCAGTTAAGTTGTAAGTCTAGTAAAAATAGATACGAAAGAGATATTACCTTCAGCCACCGAGGAAAGCCAAAAGAACCTCTAGGGATATGATCCAATGTCTGTCCATCATCATTAATGATGGATTGACCTTCACAAATTATTTCGAAAAGGGCAGTGCTTTTCTCACATTTGTTAGTAATACGCAAAACAGATACATCCAGGTCCTGAAGGATTATGTTGTTCGTACTCATAATTGCTTCTGGAACTCTACACATTTCTTTAACAAAAAATTGAATTTTCTCATTGGTTTGGATGATTTTACCAAATTCTCGTCTCCTCATCGACTCATCAGCTCGAGCAATTTCCACATTAAAAATGCATCTTACAGGCTTGTGATCGCTATCAGTTACATCCATGCAAGCTTCATACCTAACAAAAAGAAGTTATGGCTTTCAAACCAAAGGACGTGAGTGAAGAAAGACTGATGTAACATAAACCCATTACCAATATTTCCTGAAAATAACGAGGAAATGAACACCTGATAGCATCACATGCACCACAAAACTAGGTGTCTTCAGCTATTGAGAAGTTTTTTGTTCTAAATACGCATTCTTCTCGATTTACAGAGCATGCCCCATCCCCAGAAAAAAGAACAGCATCCAGAAAACTTACTGCAAAACTGAAGAAACCACAGGATAGTCCAAGCTACATGGAGTCGCAGGCTGAGAACGGGAATCACGGTATAGAATTCTGTCACACCAAGCAGGAATTCGTTTCTTTTCCCCAGAATCATAACCTATATAAAAGCACAAGGCCAATCAAAATTTCCAGAAAAAGCATTCTGAAAACTTAACAAACAAGTGATAGCTTATTGCAAGTAACAAGGAAGAGGCAAGCAATGATACTAATTGCAAAAACAACTCCTCTAAAATAGCAAGCACCTGCCAAACCAGCTAGATGCTTCTCAAATTTGTATGTGGGAGGAAACTTGATAACAGCTTCTCGCATCCCCTGAAACACATTCCCAGCTTTCATTTCCGCTCGCAACTGGTCCTTCTCTCGAAGCCAGTCAAAGCTTCTTTGGGAAATGAAATCCCGGGCTTCATCATATGATATACCATCCAGCCTATAATTCAAGTCACCCAGGAATACAACCATGTCTGCCTCAGATAGCAAAGACATCCCCTCAACAGAGTTATTCCCCATAACCTGCCAAGCATCAAGCAAAGTTAGTTTCATGAGGGTATCTAAAGTTAAACTTTAGAACATGGTAAGTTTCCACTAAAATAAAAAGACGATCAGGAGCCAGGACTACATACACTAGCACCGCGTGGCACTTGAACAGTAGATGAGACACCTGCTGAGAATATTTCACCTGAACTGTCAAGCAAAACAGATACATATAGGGAAGGCAAGCAAGCAAGGAAGTAAAAGAGATGGCATGGTACCAGTTGTGGCATTGGAAAAACAAGATGGCCGTGTAAAAGACATTGTTCGGTAAACATGATCAAAATCATCATTGCGGCGATTGACAGCCTCCAAGTGTGCAGCAAAATGGCAATTCACAAAGCACAAATTCCTCCCATAAACCCTCATTCTCAGACCAACAGCTCCCTGTGACAACAACGCAACAAATTAACAAAGAAGAAATAGAGAGCACACTACTGAGAAACAAACACGGGGTGACCTATTTCATCTAGGATAAACCTGTATCATTATAACTCATCATCAGGTTGAGGAGATTCAGAGTAAGACATCAGTAATACTGGTAACTCGAATACACTCCAACTACTCACCAGTAACCTTCTTGCTTTTACTCTTCTCTTTTTTTGTTTCTCCCGACAATTGAAAAAAGCAATCATAAAGCAACATTATATAAATGAAATGCTCAAAATAGCTTAGATTTTCCATTATTACATTTACACTTTATCCCGACTAATCAAGCTTGACCAGGTCTTAGCAGAAATGGTCCGTTAGACAGCAAGAAATAGTGAAAGAACGGGTGACACAACGGAAGACCAAAACCTTCCATCAAACTAATATGATATAAAACTCAATGAGCACAAAATGATTAGTCATGCTATAGTCATAGATAACTGACTCAAAAATTTCACCTTAGGTTGGTGAGAGAGCAAGTGGGAGAGGCAAAAAGAAGGATACCTTATTGCCAATAGCACGGCCAAAACCACAGGGAACTGCTGCAACATCAACATCCCCAACATGACTTCTAATACTTCTTCTGATCCTGAAGCATAGAACCTTTGCAATAAGTAACGAGATACTGAAGACTAGCAAAAATCCATATAGGTATATGATATAGGCAGTTAGGCACTTCAAAATCAATGAAGACACAGTAAAAGTAAAAAAGAAAAAAGAAAAAGCCAAGACACTCTTATTTGCAATCTTATAAAACATGGAGCTTTCACAACCTATAAGTAATATTTACATCATAACTATCTGATGAGAGCAGAGAGCGAAGTGTATGAAAACTGAATTAATATCCTCAGTTCAAGAGCCAAAAAAAGAAACACGTGACTAGTAATGCCATCACCAGCTCTGACTCAAAAATCATGAAATCAAACCTCACAAGATCTACAAGTTATACTGACCAGACAGCAATAATCAAGCCGGCAAGCTGTCTTGAGCCAACACCCACAAACGTTGATCCCTCATCCAATGTTTTCCCTATCATATCCAACCACCACTGGCCAACAGCACTACCCTCAAGACCTACCTGCATTACAAAGACAATATTGCATAACATTAGTGTTTTTCCCCTATTACCACCATAATTCATCAGGTGCCAAGCATTTAGTCCATCTATCAAAACAATTTTAGCTTAGAGATTTCTTAATATGAGGTCCAATGCAAATTGAGAATTTAACCATTTATGTCAGATAAACACGAGATATTTCAAGAATAATTTTTTGGATACATAAGCACGAAGTGAAAACCTTAAGCTATCTTACAGTTTCTCTAGCTGCAGACATTGCCAGAAAACCAGCACCCATTTCCACTTCCTGCAATCCTACGACTACCATGTCAACATTTGTAGCTGCAGAACCTAGCCAGGTAATAAGTGAATCATAAGCAGCTCTTCCCTGAGCAACATTCCATGTACCAGCTAATATTTTCAAGTTCTCCAGTCTAGTATAAACAAAATCTTTCATGGCTAACTCTGAGCGCAATATTCCATCTAATGGTCCTGGAGATGTAATACTCCATCCACGTATACCCCCATGATTAGCCAGGCTAAAAATGTAGCCTGCTCCAACTGCCAAATCTATCACTGGACTGTGATGACCCACCCACCCTCCAACCAGATTACCATCAAGATCTAATACTTGAATAGTCCCGCTAGAATAACCAACCAATATACGTGACCCAAAAGTACAAAGAGACTGAACAGAAAAGAAATGGTACTGGAAATCTTTTAAACGGTTTCCATTTCCATCCCACTGCACAAGCAATCCATTTGAACATCCGGTCCAAACCATTCCATCAAGAGTAGCAACCAATGCTTCAGTTCTTCGGTTATCTTCCCCAAAAGCTCCTTTTACTGCAGCTCGAAGTACAGCATCAGCTGCTCCTAGAATAGCATTACGTGAGCGCTGAAAGAAACTGGCAGTATTTTGTGGCTTGTCTTTCTTTGGGATAGATACAAACTTTGGTCGAATCTCCTCTATCATCAGAGGATCTTGTACAACTGACATATTATCAATCTGACCATCAATGTTGAAAACTTTCAATAATTCTCTACTTCTAGAGTCCCTGCATATCCATGACTGTTAATGAGGTACAGCTATACTAATGAACTACTAATAAGAGGATGATAACAGAAAGTAATAAGATACTCATCTACCCCCTCCCCCAGCGCACACAAGGTTTTAGCAGAAGATTTTCATTTTTTTTCATCAATCTATTTTAACTTGTGCTAGTCGAATATAAACGGAATAAGACATTAATTTAGAGGGCATTAAAGAAATTTCAATTATGTATCAGTGTTGATTTTTAACCAAGCTCTTAAAGTGGAAATGAGGGAGTGACGGTAATACGATGTAGAACACCAACACCCATAAATGAAAGCACAAAAGTTTCAACAAATACAGAACAACAGATCAGTAGGCATACTTTTATTGCTATGAAGCGTAAAAGCCTTCAGATTAGGTTTCAATCTAGTCCCACGTCAAAAAAGTAGAGAAGGTTCCCATGCAACTATTGTCCGAGCCACTAACAAGGTTCCAAACCAGGGGCCCATTGAGCGACAAAACTAGATTTACAACATTAAAGGGGTATAACTTCTACAGATGAAGAAATAATTCTTTGACTTGATATGAGAAGAAAAACCAGTTCATGTCATTGTTCCATATGTAAACCCTCATTGCAAATATAAGAAATTAGAAAACACCAGGACTAACTGAAAAGTAAACTAGAAAAAACATCATATTGATATAGCTAACATGATCTGCATATACAAAGACATACCATATTGCAAATGAAAGATGGCCGGCAGTCCACACTTTTGCTCTGGAATGGTCAGACAGTATGAACTTAATATCATTGGTAAATATGCTATTGCCAGTTCCATTCAGAGTGACTTGGCTCCTCAAATCAACAAATGACCTCTCTAACGATATAGAAGCCATGTGTCTTTCCTCTAATTTTAGAGAGAGAGATTTCTCAATAGCTTCCCAAGGCCATATCTTTATCACGCCACCTTCAAACCCAGACCAGAGATCCCCTAAATTAAAGTAAAATCCAGAAATAAGACAGAGGATTGTGAAATAGACTGAGGCCTTTCAATGATTTGCATCAAAGAAATTCCTTGGAGTTCATATATTGATACTAACTTCAACAGTGAGAGCTCACGTGCTATGAACCGTTCCAGCAAACTATAGCTACAATCTTAAAACCAACTTCCTGTCTGCGCAAGACATCTAACCATTATGGAGTACATTTCATATGCAATCAACAGCAAGGTGCAAGCAAACACATGCCTATAGTGCATCACCACAATACAAGGTATCAAATGGTTATTAATTATTATGAGTACAAGATAATAGTAAGGACCTATACAGGAGGATTACATCAAGAGAATTATAATAAAGTGGCAAAATGACTACTCTTTTATCTGTAACTTCTGAAAACCACGGATAGGATGATTGAAAGGCATGTGTTTGCTTACACCAGATATAGGATCAGATTGGTCAGGACCAGATATAGCACTCTTATCCTATTGACATCTACTCTATTATATAAAGTTCATTTGAGCAACACACTGCCAAGATCTTCAGTCTAGCATTGTTTAAAACATAATTAAAACACTAAGCAAGAGCTTCCTTTCTGAATACTCAGCATGATTAAAGAACAGACTCCTCAAAACAAAGGAAGTAACCTTGGTAGGAATTCCTATTTAGTTTCATTTCTCACACTAGTCAATAAAAATGCCAAACTAATCAACAAAATACTAAAATTTACAACAGCCTGTATCAGTGTCCAAAATAAGATGCATATCTCTGCCGCCAGCCTTACTCAGAACAGAAAAAGTAAGCAACCTAAATGAAATCGAATCCCTAGCATACAAATCCTAAGGACTCAAGGAACCAAATTAAACACCAAGATTAAAATAAGCAAAAAAATGCCAAAGTAACAACACATGACAGGAAGAATAAGATCATGATCATATTTTACCCTCAGAAGTAATCACCATGCTAAGTACAGGCCCTCGATGTGCCTGCCACGATATTGCTTCAGCAAATCGCTTTCTACCATTATCAATCCCATCCATTTTCCAGCACCTTATTTTCCCATCCTTGTGACCACTCCAAACCACCCTATAGGCGTCATCCCCGACAACACACAGTGTCCCCGCAGTCCTTACAGACTCAACACAGGGCACAGTATCCTCCTCCACAAACCGGTCACACTCCCACTCTTCTTCCACATTGTCTCCTTCCTCCTCATCTTCCGTCTCTCCACCTCCACCTCGACCACCAGCACCATACACATTCGATAATTCCCAGGCCCAAAGCCCGCACTCCGACCCGGCCCACATCTGCTTCCCATCATCCACACACACAACATTCCTCAAAAACCTCTCAATCTGCCTCTCCCTCAACGGGTGAGGCCTCAGCTCCAAGCTTGGAGGCCGGTTTGGGTTAACCGCCGAACGCACCGGAAGTCTGAAGACCCCCGCACCACCACCTCCGGCAATAAACTCCGGCAGAGGCTCACTGAGCTCCACGCGAGGCGCCGCGCTGGCACTGGAAATGACGACATCAACAGAGAGCTTGCGATCGAGATCCTCCATCATGTAATCCAGCCTCCTCTGCACAGCGTCGACATCGGGAGCGAACAGTTCGTCCTTCTCGTCGCCGGAGGAGGAGGATGAATCGAACCGGTCGAACACCCGCAGTCCGTCGGAATTCTGCGACACGGACGTGAAGCCGGCGGCGTCGTCATCGTCGAGGAGGTTGAAGGTGTTGTGCGGAAGAGCGGAGTCGGCAGCGACGTCGTTGGGCGGGGAGAAGGGGAAATTATGGTGAGGAGAGTGAGGAGAGTGAGGGGGGCTGAGGGTGAAGAAGGGGTTCAAAACGTCGCCGTCTTTGCCTTCGATCAGACCATTCATCTTCTTGCCGCGGAAATCTAGAGAGATCGTTGGGGACGGAAAAGGAGGAAACACAGAAAAGATTAAATCCACTTTTTATTTAACTAATTTAATTATGGATATAAAATTCAAAGTCAAATCTTTGGAAGTTAAGCAGCGATTGAGTGGTGAGTCTGGTGACACTTGCCAGCGAAATTTGCACTGTGCAAAATAATTATTAGGGCAGAGTATATCACCCTATGTATTGGTCGGAAGTAACAATATGATCTTTTGAAATTTGAAAGTGCGAATATAACCCTATCTTTTGCATCGTAAGTGTTGATATAACCTTTTGGCACTATTCCAGAGTTGGATTTGTAATTTTCGGCATTCACTAAACCTAAAAGAACTAAAATATCCCTAGTGTTAAACCTAAAAATCTAATGACAAAATTACCCCAGATTCTTCTTCATCATCTTCACAGCTACTCCACCACCACCGCCACCGCCGACATCTGGAGTTCCACCAGAACCTCACCGCCTCACCAATCAACAAAGAATCACAAATCAAAGCTCAAACAAACACAGAAAATCAAACTAAACATCGGAGAAATTGAAAAACTCAAAAGCACAAAAAAAAACTGCCTCTGTTCCACAAGGTCATAATAATACCAAAATCAAATGCAGATTCTTCAACAAAAACTGCCTATGTTCCCTAGGGTTATCAAACACTAAAAGTCTGTCTATGATGCTAATAATACCAAAATCAGTACTACCTCGATTCCCTTAGAGAACTTCACAACCACACAGCTAGAATAATCATAATGTAACCAAATTCAGCATATTTGAAATGCTCTGCAAATCGATGAAATAGACTTAGTGCTTACCATGAAATACTTTGCAAATCGATAAAAGTGACAATCAGTCTGACGGTGACCATACCACAAACTCGAAGCCACTGCTGCAAACTGGAGCACCGCCATTGAACACTACCCCAGAATGAAGACAAAGACTACTAGAGCATCGCTGCCCTACCCATTGAACCCTACCAGAGCACCGTCGCAGAACCTAGCTCCATCGATGCTACGCCAGCAACGGGCAAAGATACAGACTCCACCGCGGAACCTAGCTCCCACCGTCGTACCCCACCATTGTTTTCCTGCAACTTCTTCGTCGTCGTTGCCCACCGTCACCCTCGCCCCCCCTCCCCCTCGAGCACCACCACCCATCGCCGGAAACACTAGCCCCACCGTTATTCCCCAACCTCTGATTAAACCCTAGCCCACTATTGTGGAACCCTAGCCGCTCACCCCATATCCCTTCGCCCTGCACCCGCTCAGCCCTACCGCTGCGCCCCGCACTCGTCATTTACCCGCTCTTTTTTTTCTGACGCCTACCTGTCGTTCACCCATTTTTTCATCGCCTACCCATCGTTCATTTGCTCGCCCGTTCACCTTTTTCTGTCGCCTACTCACCATTTTCCCATTTTTCCATTGCCCAACTCGACGTTCGCCCTTTTTTCCATCGAAGAAGAAAGTGATAATTAGGTGTTGAAGGAGCAGCAATGGCATATTGGTGAAGGAAGGGTAAATCGAAACAAGGTCAAGGGTGAATTAGGTTTTCTGAGGTTAATATAGTCTTTTCAATTTTTTTGAATTTTTGCTTTTTTAATCAGGGGTATAATAGTTAATTCACAAAAATCCAGCCAATTTTGGGTTCTCGGGGTTATATTGGCTCTTTCGAGCAAATAATAAGGTTGTATGGGCACTTTCTAACTTTACAGGGTCATATTGGCACTTTTGACCAAAATAAAGGGTCATATAGCCACTTAACTCTGACTATTATTGGGAATAATGTGTACTACGAAGGTGAAGAAGAATATAGTGCATCTCTAGAAAGACGGTATTTCCATAAGTCATAGAAAGACCAAGGTTTAAACTGCAAATTAGAAAAATGAAGATAAAATTTTCATGTTGCATTAATCGGGTCATAAACTTTTATAACTACTGCATGTTGCATAATAAATTTTTAATATTGCAACTAAAACCTTTTACCTTTTCATTATTCTAATTAATTCCGTCTTTCCATAAGCCTATGGAAAGACGGTCTTTCCCAAGACTTTGCATGTCTGTCTCTTGAAAGATAGTCTTTCCATAAGCCATGGAAAGACCAAGGTTTAAAGTACAAATTAGTATAAATGAAGATAAAATTCTTGGGTTGCATGAATCAGGTTATAAACTTTATAACTACTACACGTTGCATTATAAATTTTTAATATTGCAACTAAGACCTTTTACCTTTAATTATTTTAATTAAACCTTGTGGAAAGACAGTCTTTCCTTAAGCATATGGAAAGACGGTCTTTCCCAAGACTTTGGCCTTGTTTGGCAATCAGCTGTTGGCGGTTGGCTGTCGGCTGTGTTTATGTAGCTGGTTTGACCAGCTGTTATGTTAGTTGTTTGTGATAGTTATTTGACCATTAGTTGTTTACAAAAAGTGTTTGGCAAATGTAACTGTTGGTTGTTAGCGGGTTTATGCAAAAGAACATTTAAGGACATGACGACCATTCATTATTTATAAACTTATTTTACATATTTTATTATTTTTATTTTCATTAATATTAATATAATTTATTTTTAATTATTTAACGTATTCACTAGTATTGAAAAATATATATTTACGGGCAAACGACATCAGAGCCCTCCAACTATTGTCATTTGACCCATTTGGTTCCCATTTTTTTCGATTAGTTTCATCCCTGAACTAAAAAAACTGTCCACTTATCATACTTCCATCCATTCCCTCCGTCAATTTCTCATTTTGCTCCATTTTCTAAAGTCGGCCTGACTTTTAAAGGGGTAAAAGAATCTTTCTCAATTTTTTCCATCTGACTTCCTAAAACAAGAACGATATTAATTTCCGATATTCATTCTTTCAGAAAACAAACCTAGAAAAGCTTTCCAAATTTGTACCTTTTCAAATTCCAACCTTTCCAAATTCCTCTTCACCCACGAACCGAAGCTTCCTTTCGAAAAGGTTAAAGTGATGCTCAATATCAAATGGCACAGTAATCGTTGAAGTTCCGTTGCCCACTTGCATTGTTGGTTGAATTTTGAAAATGATGTATCATACAAATGCACATATATCATACATTTGTAACCGTACTTCTTCTGATGATCGAAGCTTACCGTACTTCTTTCGTTCATTCAAAGGGTGCTAAGTTTGATCATCGAAAGAAGTATGGTAAGCTTCGATTACTCCTTAATCTTCAAAAAGCTATGATATATGTGCATTTGTAACTGAAGTTTTGATTTGGCACTGGTCGCCCAGGGCAAGGGTTTCTATTATTCGAATATAGGTCACTCCATTTTTGGGATTTGAATACTGTAAATCGAGGTGTCTTTACAACTGACAGCATTGTGCGCTGATGATTTTGTCATATGTTTGTGGTCGAAAAAATTTATTGTTGGTGATATGCTAAAACTTTGGGTGGGCATTGTGTCGCTTTTCTGGAACTTGGATTTTTTTTTGTTTATTTAGTTTCATTGAATGCATATGTGACATGATAATTTTTTGCTTAGTTTTGAATTTAATGATGACAATCAGTAGGTTTCATTGACGTGGAGAGGGTTTGCCTGATAATTTTTCCATCAAGCTAAGACATGGAAGGCAGTTTGCAGGTGGTGAGGTAATCCGTTATGATGGAGGACATGTGGATTTTGCTGACAATGTCGAAAAGGACATGTTCTCCTTGGAAGAGCTTAAGGAAATGTTAGTTGAGATTGGGGTGGCAGGGAGGTTGAAGTTCTGGACAATTGAACCCGGCTTTCCTGTAAACCTAGGATTGTATTGTATACACGGGGATGTAGAAATCAGGGAGATAGGCACATGGGTGAAGTGCAAAAAAATTATTACTGTAATTTGTGTGGCTGAGACTCGTGAGAAAGGGGTGGCTGGTAGTGGAGTAATTCATGTGGAAGATGAAATGAGAGAGGGTATTATAGAGATAGATGTTGTTGATAGTGGTGCTAATGGTTTAAGGGCTGATATTGGAGTAATTAGTGTGGAATTTGGGATAGGAAAGGGTGCTATACACAAAGAGGCGGCTTGGAGTGGTGATAAAGGTTTAAGGGCTAGGAGTTGTGAGAAAGAGGGTGTACATAGTGGTGAGAAAGAAGTGGCTGAGAGTGGTGAGAAAGATTTAACAGCTGAGACTTGTGTGAAATGGGGTGGGTGCTTAAACTGAGGAACATAATGTGGGAAAAGATGCTGAAACTGATGGGGGCCAAGATGTTGAAACTGGAGTAGGTTTTGAAGAGGAAGAGGTTGTAGTTTCAGAGAAAGGTTACGAAACAACAAATAGTAGCATAGATGTAGAACCCTTTACTGATGATAACAAATTTTGTGTTGGTGATGATCTTGAGAAGAACTCATCGGACAGTGATAGCGAAGGTGAAAAAGAGGTTGGTAAAGATGAGGAGACCAATAATTTGGAGGCTGATAATCCAACTGGTGTTGATGCAGTTGTACTTGACTGGAATGCAAGGCAAGTAGAATTAGATAATGATGGGGATATAGGCATCAATGACAAAGAGTTTGACATCTGGTTGGACTATCAATTGAGTCAATTAACATAGTTGGTGGATTCCCAGGTTCGGGTTCCTGAAAACAATGGGGCTGGGAGTGGTGATCAGGCACCATATGTTCCTTACTCAGGCCTCACCGGAGCAGCGTACAAATCCTAAACCAAATGAACCTACTATGCCCGCGAATAGCCTACTTTGGCCGTAGAAGACACAAATGAACCTGCCAAAAAAAACAAACAGTATTAAAACAGGGAATGGGGCGACTAGAAAAGGAAAAGGAAAGATGGAGAAATTTGATGATATATTGGATGAGGATCACGATGGAGATAGAGGAATGGATCAGGAGAGGAATAAGGTGGATGAAGGCAATGATTGTGAAGGTCATGATGGAGTGCAATTTGTTGATTTCAACCCAGCAAGAGATATGTTTAGGCCCCAATTTCATATTGGGATGCAATTTTCCAGCTCCGAGGAATTCAAGGAAACTATTTGACATTATGCTGTCTAAAAGAAGAAGGACATTAGTTTCCCAAAAAATGAAAAGCACCGAGTTAGAGCGAAGTACCAAGATCCATGTTCTTGGGTTTACTTTGCATCAAGGATCAATAAGTTCCAGACCAGTGACTTGTACATCAATACATACAACGATGTCCACGAGAACTGCTCTCATCTGCAGAAGCAGAAATTTCTGAACTCAAAATTGCTGGCCAAGAAATATATTGAGAGGATTAGAACAAACATGTCAATGTCGATAAGATGTATTAGGAAGACCATTGCTGAAGAATTTGAGGCCACAATTTCAAGAAATGTGGCTTATTAGAACCAGGAGGAGAGCTGTGGAGCTAATAGAGGGGGATGTTGTAGAACATGACAAGAAATTTACGAGTACTGTGATGAGGTTAAAAGGAGGAATCCCGGGACAACAATGGAAGTTGAATTCACTCTCTTCAGGACTGAAAATGGCAATCCAAGGTTTCTGAGAATGTATTGTTCCCTGGGGCCTTTGAAGGAGGGTTTCAAATTATGTAAGTCAGTGATTAGGTAGGATGGGTGTCATGTAAAGGGGACATATCTAGGGCATATATTGGCAGCAATGTCAATTGATCCGAACAATGGTTGGTGGCCCCTTGCATGGGCAGTGGTTGAGAAGGAAGCCACCCTCCAGTGAACCTGGTTTTTGGAGCTCCTTCGAAATGATCTTGACATCCAAAATGAGCATCATTTCACATTCATGCCTGACCAGCAAAAGGTAACATTTTGGGAGTTAATACTTATTATGTGATTAGGATTAAATATATTTTATGCTGAGTGTGTACTGATTTAGTACTGATTTGGTAGTGATTATGAACTGATTTAGAGCAGATTTTGGACTAATTTTCTACTTATTTAGTGCTGATTTCTAAGTGATTATGTATTGATTTAGAGATGATTTTGTGCTGATTTTGAGGTTGATTTTGTGATGGTTTTATGTTAGAAATTTATCTTGATTTTGTGACATTTGGTTATTTATCTTGCTTTATATTGTAGGGTTTGGGCAGAGCTTTGACTAAAGTAATTCCCAGTGCAACTCACCGTTACTGTGTGGCGCACATGTACCGCAACTTCAAGAAAAACACATAGGCAAGGTGTTGAAAGGGATTTTATGGTCAATTGCTGGAGTGCTACAGAGGAACTATACAAAGAAATGATGGCAAAGCTAGAGGCTTTCGACCCCACATCATACCAGTCTGTGAAAGAAGCTCCCCATCCTATACACTAGTGTAAGGTCTTCTTCTCGCACCATAATAAGTGTGATATGATGACTAACAATATTTGTGAGGCTTTCAACGGTTACATTTTAGATGCTAGGGATAGGACAATATTGACCTTGATGGACACAGTTAGGGAGTTACTTATGGATAAGATACAGAGAAGGAGACTTAACATGCTAAAATGGAATAAACCTGTTGGGCTACTTGTTTGGAAACTGTTAGAGATTAGGATCAAGCCTTCTTTTAAATGGACTGTTCTCTTTAATGGAACTGAGGGTTATGAGGTGAAGGGCACTGCTGGTAGTAGACGTGTTGTTGATGTTAGAAAAAGCTATTGTATTTGTGGTGTTTGGCAGCTGACTGGATTTCCATGTACTTATGCGATCTCGGCGCTGAAACATAGAGGAGTTGAAGTTTATGATTTTGTGGATGAATGCTACTCTAAGGATAGGGTTATGGCTTCATATGAGAATGTCATGTATCCTATCAGTGGCCAAGAGAGTTGGCTAGCTTCTACAAATGGCCTGATTCTAGAACCACCAGTCCCAGTTAAACAAGCTGGTAGACCTAAAAAGGCAAGGATGGGGAGCCTGATGAACCGAGGAACCAGGGGAAGAAAATGAAGAAATTGGTAGCAATTCATTGTAGGCTATGCAAGGTTAAGGGTCACAATTCCCAAACATGTCCACGAAAAATAGTTGTTGGTGCCCAGGTTTGTTTGGCATATTGTTAAATAATTTCCATACAATTGTTCAATAATTAACTAACTAATTGGGAACTCTTTTTTTTAGACACCAAATGTTACAACACCTGAGAAACCCCAGCAAACAGCCATAGATCCATCACCAGCTATTGAGGTAAGTAACATACTAACATTTTTCGTTCCTTTCATTTTCAAACATTAATTTTGGAGCTAATTGTGCAGATCCGCATAAGGAAGAGATGAGGGGTTAATAACCAAGAACATGCACAGAAAGGGGAAAAAATTCAGGTTCTACTTTTATTTTTGACGAAATTAGATCTGGCTGACTTTTTTTTTTTTACAAAATTTGTACCCAACCTGCATTTCTTCCTTTAGTCGGCTTCCTAGAAAATTTTTACTGCCACAGAAACTTCTACTGCCGCTACTACAAGTGAAAACCCACATCCACAGCCTCTCAGGAGATCCCAAAGGCACCCTCTGACAGATGGAGATAAGGCAACAATTAATGCAAACTGCGCTTATTTAGGGAAGCTCATACCATTCACCGTGGGCAATTGGAAAAGGGGCAGAGGTACGGCCGAAGGTTCAGGAAGGAGAGGGAGGCCACCAAAGAAAAGAGGAAGACAAGCTTAGATTAGTTTGGGATTGGGTCTCATCTTTTTTTGCTATTATCTTATCTTTTGGATTGTAAAAGATTCCCACTAATAGGAGTACTTATTCCCACTTTTGTTGACTGATTTCTTATTGTGTATGCTGGATAGGTAGTAAACAAAAAGGGTAGGACATGTGAACCCTCATTTCTTTTGTCTCAATGCAACTAGTGCATTTGTTGAATTGGTAAGATGCTGGTTGGTTTACAATGAATGTTCACTTGAATGAAGGTTTAAGACCTATTCTCTTATGCACATCAATCTTCAATTTTTTTCTTGACCCTATTACATGGGTATTTCACACCTCTGTTTTTATTCACCAATACACCAATGCTCTGTTTTTATGCACCACTGAATTACAAACAACCAAGGAAGTTCCATTTCCAATCATCTTCATCAATGGAACTCAAAAGCAACACCACAAACATGATTCAATTTTGTTTCAAGACCTTCGAGCATATCAAAACAAAACCATCCAAACAGATTACCATTTTCATTCATCTTCTTCGACCAACTCAAAATCAACATTAGGTCTACTTGCAATGACATCCAAATCAAAGAGAAGCAATACCTACTACAATTGCACAATTGCACTAATTAAGCAGGAAATCAAAGAGAAACAACAGCTAAAACAATTGCACTAATTAAGACCAGAATCATTCAAAAACTAAAGCTAAAATTCCAATTCTTGCAATTCGCTTTCTCCGGCATAGATGCTGCTTCTTTTGCATCTTCTTTCAAATTGTGAACTTCTTCTTCTAAACAATTGATTCTCTTCAACAATCCAGGAATAACCTCCACTGCTCTAGGACATATTTCAGGATCGATCCACTCCCACAAACCACAACCACCAGCCTTCAATTCAAAAAATAACAATTACGCGAAGAGATTAATTAGACATACAAAAAGCACAATTTCTTATTTGGAATGAACAACAAATACAATGAATTTGTTAATCCAAATAAGAAATTCGACTGCACTATTTTTTCTCACCTTCGGCAATCTGCAGCAAATAAATTGCCTTCCTGGATTTTAGTCGGTCCAAGACGTAAACATCTTCACCCGGAGCCCACAATTGCAGATCAAATTTTGCGATCTGTTATCATTGATGCGCTCACTTCTTCGACTAACCCAACTGTTTCCAATGATGCCTGATTCGCCACTTCGAGCCATCGGAGGATCCAACCTAATTGGAATGAGATTGTTGGAGATTTTGTGCAAGAAAGAGATTAAATTCTGTAAGGGCGAGAAAATATACAGACGAGGGTTTCGGGTGGAGGATCTTAAATGACGAGATAAATTAGGAAGTTAGATGGAAAAATTGAGAAAGACATTTTTACCTCTTGAAAAGTCAAGTTGACTTCAGAAAATGGAGCAAAATGAGAAATTGACGGAGAGAATGGACGAAAGTATGATAAGTGGAAAGCTTTTTTAGTTCAGGGATGAAACTGATCGAAAAAAAGTAGAGCTAAAAGGGTCAAATGACAATAGTTGGAGGGACCCTGAGGTCGCTCGCCCTATATTTACTAATTCGTTTCAATTTTTTTTTACTATTATTCATTATAAGCATTACTATAAGATAATAAATATAAACTATATTAGGTGACATATTTTCATTAAATATTAGAAGTTTTAATTATATTTAAAATATAAATATTTATACAAAGTTAAGAATATTTAAAAAACTATAATTTTATATCTAATTATTATAATATAAATTATTAATGTATATTTGTATTAGTTGGTACTAAAAATGTATATTAGTATTAGTAAATCACATAAATATAAGGTAAACTCTTGGGAAAGATCGTCTTTCCATATTCTTATGGAAATATCATAAGGTAAAATGTTTTAGTTGCAATATTATAAATTTATTATATAACGTACAATGGTTATCGTGACTTCTTCTAATTTGCAGTTTAAACACTGGTCTTTCCATAACTTATGGAAATACCGTCTTTCAAGAAACGGACTCTAAATATAATGAGGTATAATTTTAAAATTCTCTATATACATTCATCAAGCTAATGTTCTCATATCGGCAATTAGATTGAGTAAAGGATAAATATTGGAATAAGAGAGGAAAAATAAAATTGAATTACATTAAAATTTAACTGTGAAAAAAATTTAAATCTCAAAAAATGTCAATGAAAAAGTTAAATTTAAATCCCATTACACATAAAATGATGTCGTATTTAAATTTCAAAACACATAAAACGGTGTCATATGTTAATGGCGTAGAGAAAGGTAAAAAGGTAGAAGGATAAAAAATAATTATTAAAAGTAAAAATCAAGCGCTACTAATACTAGCATTTCATATTTAACGGAAACTCTACATAAAAAATCAAGCAGTCAAACATTGTTTTCATAATCATTGTTCAATATTTAACGGAAACTCTATGTAAAAGAATCAAGCAGTCAAACATTGTTTTCATAATCATTGATCAATCAAAACGTCAGTAAAATTGCCAATGTCAAACGTAGCCTTTGCCAGAAGAATAAGAGAACAATAAACGCTTAATATGCTTTATCAGGAAATAGGGCTGTGGGACCTGGGTTAAATGTCGTTATCCTACTGCCTGCCAAATTTAACCACCAACGGATACTACTCAATTTACTCCTCCCCGTCCAAAGAACCACAGCCATGCATGGAATGTCTTTGGGCCCTCATTCAAATTGGCTCGCTTTCTGTGGTTTGATAGAAGGGTTAAAAGATAAATTTTAGGGTAAAGTGAATAAATAGTTTTATTAAATTTTAAAAGTGTAGGTATGATCTTGTAAAATTTAAATGTGTGAAATTAATTTAAAGTTTTTGTAAAATTGTCCAGATATACCCATTTTGCTCAATTTTGGCAATGACTCAATGAAGTCAGTTGTTGAACAAACATAAAAAGACATATATACCTCAGGTTTGAAACTGACAATATAATGACAATTTTACCCCCTAGACTTTCTCTTCTTGTTCAAACACACATGCTGGCCAGTGCTCTACTGCTCCCCCTCCTCACTCAGCCTTCAAACTTTCAGAGTGGAAACCACCACCCATCGTCGCTCTCTACACCTACCACTATCGCATGCACCCATTACCGCCGCTCCCTGCACCCACCACCGTCGCCTCTCCTGCTCACCTACCTCCGCCGAGATCCCTCTGTGAAACCCTCCACGCTCGACCACTGTTGCAGTTCTGCGCCACCACCTGCTTAGCCTAGCCGCAACGAACCACCAGCTTACCTCCGGTGAGACCCGCCCGTGAAACCCTTCACGCTCGACCAATGCCAAAGTTCCGTGCCACCGTCCGCTCAACCTAGCGGCAACGAACCACCAAACTACCAACATCGACTTTGGGCGAGCCACAACCGATTCAAGAGAGTGAGCACCACCGCTGCTCCGCCACTTTGAGAAGAGAAAGAAAGGATTTTTGGTGGAGGGAGGTAGAATTGTCGGCGGAGGAAGAAAGAGGAGGAAGAAGTGGTCGACGGAGGAGGGTTTACAAAGGGGTGGGTTTTCATGGAACCCTAATCAAAGAGAAAGGAAAGAAAGGGTTATTGATGTATTTTCCTATTTAATTTTTAAAGGGTATAATGGTCATTTCACCAATTTCCGACCAATTTGGTTGTTGTCATTTTGGTCAACGAAGTCCAGAGTTAGATTTGCACTTTCAGATTTTACAAGGTTATATCTGTACTTTTGAACAAAACATAGGGTTAAAAAATGTAATTTTCTCTAATATTTATTACGAGACCAACTAACGGTTAAACAAATCATATTTTCAAAAAAAGGTTAGACAAATCATGAAAAAATTGATTTTAACAATTGTTAAAGTCAAATTATAATTATATATATGTTACGATACATTTAAAAGTTTTTGAATGTTATAAAAATCTCAATGTAAATAAAAATAAATATCAAATCACTCAATTAATTACATCAATTATTATATAAACCGTCTAATGATTTGTCGAGGTCTAAAACAAGAATTTGTAATTTATTTATTATAAATAAATATAAGTAAGGACCAAATTTAGTCATGTAAATGGTATCGGTCGAATTTGATTTCATAGTATACTTCGGAAGGGAAAGTCTCAGGAAAGGCGGTATTTCCATAAGTTTATGGACAGTCCTCAGGGACATTTGCCTTAAATGTTGTAATTTTTTTTATAAAATTTAAATATTGCATTTTATAAGTTAAAACAAGTAATAATATGTACTTGAAGGTGAAAATATAAAAATATATGATATAAAATTTTTTTAAATAATTTTGTATGTAATTTAAGAAATGCAGTATATAAGGTAGAAAATAAGTGCCTTGTCCATACACTTATGGATAGACCGCCTGTCAGGAGACCCTCTCACTTTAGAAAACTCATAACTAGGATCAATTCTCATTTATTTCATTTAAGCAATATTTGATCGAATTTGATCTCATTGTACTTCGGAGAAGTCATTATAGGATCAATTTTCTTTTCTATTCATTAATATAAATAAACTAGGGCAAATTGCTGCGATTTGACCATTTTGACTCTCCTAATTTTTTCGATCACTTTCGTCCCTGAACTAACAAAAGTGTTGAATCGTAACCCTTCTGTCTAGTCAAAGCATTAACTTCGGTCAAAACCGATAAGTTTAAGGGCAAATAAGTAATTTCTTAGCTTTCTTATTTTTTTCTCATTTTTTATTTTCTTTTATCCTTTTTCTATTTTCCTTATTTCCTTCCTTTTCTTTCTCCTTTTGCTTTTCATTTTCCTTATTATTTATTTCCTCTCGCAGCCTTCTTCTTCCTCCCCCCGCCGTCCATTGCCACCTCGTCACCACCACCACCATCTATTCTCCTACCCACCACACCACCACCACTATCTATTCCCAACCAACTCGTCACCACCACCACCTATTCTCCTCCCCATCACCACCATCTAATCTCTGTCATCTTGCCAACTAGTCCACCACCATTGATTTTCCGCCACCTCACAAAATTAATGCCAAAAAAATAGAAAACAACAAACACCGACAAAGAGAAAAATAAACCCAGAAACCTGAGCAAAGGGACGCTCGCTTCTGACAATTTTTGAGAAAATTTAACAGCTCTCCGATGAAGCCTCCGGAGTCCCCCAACTGTGCCCACTAACAATAACAGTCTTTTTCCAAACTGGTCCAGAAAAAGGGCATGGATTGAACGCTTTTTGAACTGATCGAACATTTTTCCAAAAAAAATATATTTTTTTTGGCGAGATTATATGGTGGAAGAACACGGGTTTTAGGCCTTCGAAGGGCATAATCTCTGTGCGAATAATTGTGGGTCTTTGAAGAGATTTTTGAAGGCCTTGAAGAGATCTATGTGTGACCCAAAACTGCTCCAAATGTTACCAGGATCTCTTCAAGGATCAGAATTCCAAACACCTGGATTTGTTATTCACGTTACCGTCTCTGTATCCTTCTCCGACGGTCGTTTCTTCATCGTTGGTCAAAACGGTTGAGTTGCCGGTTGTATGAACGAAACAAACGGCGGTAGTGGTCCAGCCTCAGGCTGCAGAGGTGGAAGGTGTTGGGACGATGTCAGAAAAAAGGAAAGATGATGACGTGGATTGGAAAGATAAAGGGAAATAGATAAGAAAGGGAAAAGAAATGAAGTTATATTTCTATTTTATAATGTAATGTTGAAATATTGCAGGAAGCATTTGAGGGAATTGAAGCGCACAAATTATCGCCTAAAAAGTTATGAGAGTAAAAAGCTTCATTGTGAAACCTTTCATGATTGGTTTAAAAGTCACGTAAGTTATTTATGAATTAATTAATAAATATTTTTTTGCACTTTATACGTTGCTGTTTATAGATAAAGTACCGTGTTCATTAAATTTTATAGGTTACTCTAATGGTGAATGCAAGAAAGTGTAATATTATAGAAGAAGATATACAAAACTTGGATGCTGGACTAAGTAAATGGGTCCGACATCACACGGGATATGTTATAAATGGCTTATGTTTTCATACTAAGAAGCAAGAGAATAGGAGGAAAACACAAAATAGTGGAATTTTTGTAAGTGCTACTATAAATAGTTTCTTAAGTAGTAAGGATAATGATCCCACTTATGGCGATGTATCATTTCATGGTGTCTTGTAAGATATAATAGAACTGAGATATACCAATGATTTAAATTTTATCTTGTTCAAGTGCGATTGGGTCGACTACAACACCGGTCTGAAGCGTGAAGAGTTTAATTTCACTCTAGTCAACTTTACGCACCCGCTATATCAAAAAATAGAAAAATTGACGAGCCATTTATTCTAGCATCTCAAGCAAAACAAGCTTGGTATGTTCAAGATCCAGTTGATCCTGATTAGCATGTAGCTTTGAAGACGACTCCTCGAGCTTTATTCAATGTTGACCCAGAAGTTAATGAATTGAGAACAATGAGGATGAGAAGTTTTTCAGCTTGCATGGAGAATAAGAAACGAAATTGGTAATCAACATCATTTATGGGTTCATGCAAACATCAATGAAGTCGTAGTTGAAAATCCATCTAGTTCAGATAGTGATGATGCAAGCTTTGAGGATGAAGTAGATTACTTTAGTAATGAGGATTCCGGTAACTCCATTGACCAAGATTTTTTTTTTGATAATATTACCTCCTCAAGTGAGAATGAAAGTGACTAGTAAACACAGTGAGTTTCTATTTACCATATTTATTGTTGTCTACAAGATCTGTAGTTGATTTGTTGTTTATTTTTTTTAAAATGATATATGTAGAAAATGATTTGCGCTATAGAATAAATAAGGGATGAATATTGTCTGATTTTCATTAATAGAGTGGCATGTATAGAACAAATGTAGTTTCTTCATAGGCAGAGCATGTATCATGTATCAGATACTTAGGGACCGATAAGTTGTGTTAGATATTGAGGTACAAAATTGGATTGCTTAGCTATGGGATTGGAGGTTATAGTTGATGTGGTTACTATGTGATATAGTTCTAAGTTTATTTTCTATTGGAAGCCTAAAGATGCATTCTTATGTAATTCAAAATTTTACGTTATTATTATATCCTTGAGAGTAGTTTTTCGAATCGGGTCGTCATGTTCTAAAGTTTATTCTACATGAGCAACTGATTATCCTTGATTTCGTTCACATGAGCAACTGATTATCCTTAGCGTTTAACTATCTGATCGTAAATATAGCATAGTGAAGCAGGTTTGATGACAAAATGTTAACTATTAATTGTCGATCAGCTTGTGTTTCTGTAAGCTTATGTTGATCTTGTGTGCAACTGTATATGGTTTATTTCAATTCGATGTCACTTCTGACATTTTGGTTTTACAATTGCCTATGTATTAATAGATTTAATTTCTGTTTGCTCAGTATTTTGGTGAGTCGCCAAGCAGTTTCTTTTGAGGAGATGGTGAACGGGGGGCTTCAGTTTCAATGTTAGAGGCAGGAGCAATCACGATCTTAACATTTGGGATCGTTCTTCTCCATGATAATAGCTGTTACTTAATTCTGGATTCCACATTTGGCATTATATCCAACATACAGTGGTTAATTTGATCTTTTTCTGTATATTTGTTCATCATGTATTGCATTTGGTGAATGATGTTATAAACAATCTGGTGTACACTTTCAATGCAGACAGCTGAGAAGCTTCACAGTTACAGAAATAGGAAGATCATTGACATCACGTTGTCCTTTACCGTTCAAAAAGTTATAATCTAACGTAATGATAATTCAAAGGGACCGGTCAAATACGATGTAAATATAAATATGTATGTGTAGGATCGATAGCATCTTAAGATTCTTAATACCACCACACCTTTACAATTAGCTAGCTAGAGAAATATTCAGTTTTTAAGGTGCAAAATTTATGCAGCTGTATGTAATCATGTCTGCTTCCATATAATCCCTTGCAATGACTGGTGTGAACTACCTTGAATACCTTATGGTGTATGAAGATATGGAAGACGAGAATACTCCACCACATTTGCTAGTTGAGGAGTCATTAGATGAAGAGATACCTAGTTCAATGTCAGAAAGCTCTCAAAATGGGCTTAAACATATTCCAAAATTCTAGGTAATGATCAGCCTAGAGATGGAGATGGTCATGTATTAGGGAATTCTGCACAAGTTCAGCCTTTCAATTCTTCATTTGTTTGTATTTTAGAGTATTCTTTGTGAATTTTGCAAAACTGATCAATCAAGAATAATGTTCCTTACGTTTTTGATATTTTTCATTTTGAATTTCTTTCAAGAGTACTTTGAAGTAAAGTCCATTTCTAATTGTTTTCACTACTACTATACCAGTCATTGTTACAGCTAGAGAGCTATGTAAGTTTTAAATCGTTGATGGTGTCTTGACATTTTAGAGATATGGTGCAATTGTGCTACAAATTTGCAACACATTTATAATTGTGTCATCTAATAAATACATATTAGTAAAGTGCAGTTATAATTTGTCATAATATTTTAAACATTATATAAAATGCTGCAATATATGTCACGAGAAAGGCAATGCAACAACAAAATGACACAATTGTGCCACAAATTAGCAACAAACTTGTAATTGTGTCTTATAATCAAGACATTTTACTAAAGTGTTGTATATAATATATCGTAAACTTGAGACACTATAGAAAATGTCAAATATATGTCACAAAATACACGACACATTAAAGAAATGGTACAATTATGCCATAAATTTACAACAAATTCATTATTGTTGGGAGGTCGTCGTCATACCTCTCAAAGTTAATACTTTTAGGCCCTTAATGCGTCCTATCCACAATAATGTAAATAGTGGCAAGATGGGGTTGTTCACAGGAAAAGGGATTTTTCTAAGTACTTAGACACCTATATGAGAAAACGTACTAAACATATACATACATAGATATATATAAAAACATGTAAACAAGGGGGGGGGGTTTGGTTGGATGGTTCCTAAATTAGCAAATTAAAATACAACAATTAGAAAATCAAGAGAATGATGCTAATCATGTAAACGCAAATAAAGATGTGATGAAAATACAATTACGAAGCCTTGGGCGCAATTGACTTCCACTTCCAAACCTCTTATCCATCATTGAACATGCAACTTATTTACTACTTTCACTACTTGTTGTGAAGACTAAACTTCTATCCTTCTTAGATAGTAGTTTGCAAGAGTGAATTCGACATCTCTTGTCAAACCTCACCAATGACTCCCGTAGTCGAACCACGACTCAAGGTATCCCATTAATGGCATTTAGCACGAAGGATCAACAAACTCGGCAACACTTATGACCACTACACCGTGACTAAGCATTTAACTGATCTATGCATTTACACGGGATTAGTCAAGAATGTTCAACGCTCATAGACTTCTCCCGTTTGCTACAAATGATAGACATGGCAAAGAGTTCGACATTGCATATCTATCTAGCAATCATCAATCCATCAACATAATCAAAAGCTCTAATTCATACTCATACATTCCTAACAAGAACAAAGGGGAGTTTTAATCCAACTCACCCAAACCCTAGCAAGCAATTCATACGAGTATTCCTATACTCAAACTTTCAATAACATTAATGATATCAACAACACACTCAATGCTCCATAAATGCACAATAGCAAGAGTAATAAACAAGCTACAAATTGTTCTTAAGACATGAGTTTGGAAGCTTTGGTCAATTGCTCCCAAGAGATTAGATTAGCTACTAGAGTTCATGCTAATCTAACTAAAACAACAAATCAAAACAACAAGATAAATCAAAGATGAAAAATGGAGAAATAGGGTTTAGAACAGTACACAATCCGCAGCTCTGAAAACTGGAATGAGAGGAGAGAAAAAATGGTATTTATAGTGGAAGGAAAAGAAAGTAGGATTCTGGTCAGTGGCCGTCGCGACTCGCGACGAACATGTTGGTCGCGACGGTAACCAGAATTTTTGCATTATTTCTTCTTCTTCTCCTTGTGGCATGTAGTCATCTCCATAGTCACTCCTCTCAACTTCTAAGTCTTCAACGGTTTCAAAAGTAATCTTCAATGGCCTCCGATCTTCACATCTTCGAAGCAAGTCTTCAAAATCTTCGAAAGTGTAGTCTTCAATGGCCTCCGGTTTTCATTACTTCGTCACACAAAAATCCTACTTAAAAGAGGTAAAAGAGCGTAAAGTTGCTCTTACCCCTCCTAAGAGGATTTCATGGTAAAACACAAGCTGTTGTAATGAAAGAGCACAAAATGGATCCTAAATAGTACTAAAATAAGCATATAAAGTGGACGCATCAAACCTCTCCACACTTGAACCTTACTCGCCCTCGAGTAAGAAAAGATCCAAGTATACGAAGGGAATGATACCTCCACATCCTACTACTAATCCCCCAAATCAATACCTCACAAAACTCTCAATATCACACATCCCAATGTTAAAGTCAAATGAGAAGTTTCCCACAACCCCTATTCCTAAATCTACCCGAACCATATCATCCCATCAATTCATCAATTTCCCTAAGACATCTCCTAATCCCAAATTGATAATCCCAAATCCAATGATAAAAGATGAAGCCAAAAGTGTATATAGGGTTCAAAACACATGCTCCACTTTACATCAATATATCAACCTAAAAACGAAGCATCTTAATGATCAAGAATTTCATAACTTACTCGTCTTTTCCCCGCTAAATTATCCATCCCCAAAAGATTCTCAAGATGTCAAGGTACCCGATCCCTCCGTGTGGTCACCGCAACCTTATGACTCCATCGCCGGCAAATGAGTAAACACTTGATGTCTTTCAATTTCTCTCGCTTTCTCTCATTTTGCCTAGGAGCCCTTTCAGGTTTTCATCCTAGCCACACAATCATTTTTATTTTAGCTCACACCTCACCTTTTTTCACACATTTGACCTCTCATTTTTACCTAGGCCGCCCTTTCGGGTTTTCGACCTATCCGGGCCCCAATGTTGCCTAAGTTGCCCTTTCGGGTTTTCAACTTAGCGGGATTCTTTTTCCTTTTTTTCATTTTTTTTGGTTCCCCATCCGAAAAGTAGCAAATTGCTTCCAAATGTGAAGGTTAAGAAAAGTATCAAAACCAACATTATCCCAAATACATCGGAAGTAAAGTATCCAAAAGAAAATAACAGAGTTGTGCAAAAGTGTATCACCCTACGATAGTAGAAACCCCTCCCCACACTTAAAATGCTAGATTGTCCTCAATGTAGACTAAGGTAGAGCCGTACAAAGAAAAACATGGGTAAGGGGGGAATGTAGTGCTCACACTATCAATGCGGTGAAGACGAAGGGCCACCGCCGGAGTAGCGTTGTTGGTACTGTGCTAGCCATTTCGTGTTGCTCTGCCTCCGTGCCCTCCGCCTCTCTGCTCTCGGATCGGGGCCTGATGTACCACCCGACTAGGGCTGCAACTCATGGATGCGAGCTGACAGGTGGTCAATCTCTTCATCCATGTCGATAAAAACCTGGGAGACAAACACGTTGTGCTCCAAAATCATGCTGTCCTGGCGGTGGAAACCATCGTGCATGGTCTGCATCATTTGCTCATAGAAATCTGGTGGAGGCTGGGAGTGGTGAGGTGTAGCATCATCCTCCTGCATAGGATCCGTCTGTGGTGGAGGCTGTGGAGAGTAGTACTGCTGCTGCTGCTGCGGCTCTGAAGGAGGTAGGGTGCTATCATCACGCTGGACAGGGGCTGGCTCGAGGTCACGAAGCTCGCGCTGGAACTCAATTGCACATGAGGAGTCTGGGGAGATCGCCAAATCTTCCAGCGGTGTGTCGAACTCCAGCTTCGTCTTGCTCTGTTGAGGAAGTGCCATGAATGTGATCTTCCTCGCACCGTATAACCAATAGAAGAGCCCAGTGGTCCGGGTGACACTGAGCATCTCAAATCGAACAAGTCGCTCGACAGTGATCAAATAAGATGCCCGCCTCTCCAAACGTGGGAAGTCAGCCGGAGGGACTAATCCCAAGTATTATGCCAGAAGGCCTATCATCCCTCCGACCATGATTTTCCCTTTGGCCTTTCCTGCCACTTCTACAATTCTCTTCATCCAGAGCTCTGCCCACAGCCCATATCCTTACCCCTCGCTCGTTAAGTGCCATAGGAAGTGAATATCATTGTCTGGCACATTCGTCGGCTCCGCGGAGCAAAAGATTGTGCCGGCCAAGAGTCTGTGCACATAACGGAGCGCAGGGTGAATGATGGCACTGCTCTTGTCGTGGGAGTTCTTTTGCCTCATATTGATGACATTCCAGAACTGCATGTCATCTTCAATTGCCCGCTCTTGGGCCTCTGGGTCCAGTCTGTTTCGTATCGCAGCAGTGTCAAAACCAAAGGCCTCCTCAACCTGTGAGACGGTTATCTCCGGTAAGTGGGCGCGCTCTTGCTCATGAATCCCTCCATTCCCCCTTTGGCGAGGAGGCATCTAACAGGCTGCACGAGGCTGAGGGCATCCAATGTAGGCATATCAACAAAACTGGTTTCCTTAAGCAGGCGCCTCTCCAGGGTCTCCCATCTGTCCGCATAGGACCCGGTGATCCGGGTCAAGCCCATGTACCTATCCGGAGGTGGAGGAGCAGATGCTGATCCTGAAGTCGGAGGAGGTGGAGCGGTGGTGTGATCATCCCGGGGCATCGCCCTGGACCTCTTTCTGGGGGCTATACCTATCAACCACAGCAAGCATGTCAAACGCAAAGGGATATATGTACAAGCAATATGATAAATCTATAACCCATCTCAAACTAGTCTGTTATTAAAGGCCAAAATGAAAGCAGTTTAACTAGTTCGAGTCGTACTCACAATTGCATATACAATGTATGTTATGCCCAACAAACCCATATCATCAAATTCAAGAAGTCCTCACATAGTCAAAATAGATATGCCATGCTATATTTCAAACTCACAATGATGCCCAGTTGGATTAACCAG
Source organism: Rubia yunnanensis (assembly GCA_037428765.1). Taxonomy (NCBI): domain Eukaryota; kingdom Viridiplantae; phylum Streptophyta; class Magnoliopsida; order Gentianales; family Rubiaceae; genus Rubia; species Rubia yunnanensis. The sequence continues at coordinate 111,301,949 of CM075061.1, read as the reverse complement.
TAACAGTACATTCAGAATGTCAACATCTATGACCATGGCTAAACCACGCTCAGCAAAAGAACACAACACAGCACAGCAACACTTTAGTCCAATAACAACTATGTGCAACAAAGGGCGAGCATGCCGCAGTACACAGTGTAAGCTACCATCTATTATCAACGAAATCAACACAACTGCACACATTCCAAAACTGAGTATGCCAAATACAACAAAAATTATCCGTGAATAGATAGTCTATGGCAAGAAGCAAAATATGTATACAATACCCAGGAGATAAAATTTCTGCAAGTACCACAGCGTAACCACAGTAGACCAGAACCGAGAACAGAAATCAGAATCAAAATACGACACAATTCACACAATATTGAACACGTATAGAATATATGCACAATCATAATCAGAGTTCAATAGGGTAAAGAAGTGTACCGATACTGAACGGAGGAAGAAGAAAATTGAAAGACCACGAGCAATTCGAATTGGAATTGCTGAAATACTCAAAAACCCTAAAATCTAGGGTTTGAATCTTCCTGACAGTGAGGTTGACGGCGGCGGCACAGCGGCAACGGTGCATCGGCGAGGTGAAGAGTGGCGACGGTGTGGAAGTTGAGAGGAGAAGGTGGGCGGGCGGAGGAGAATGGAAGCGGGAGGGGGTGGAAGTGAGAAGAATATACTGTTCGACCCGCTCTTAAATCTGATTTTTTCTTTTAAACCTACCGTCGTGACTCGCGACGAATTCATCGGGACTCACGATGGGTGATCACGACTCGCAACGTGTTCGTCGCGACTCGCGGAAAGTTGAGTCCGAGGGTCGATTTTGAACCAAAAATTTCTGAGCTCGTCACGACTCGTGATGTATTTGTCACGACTCGCGATGGGTAGTCACGACTCGCGATGGGTAGTCGCGACTCGCGACGTGTTATGTCGCGACTCGTGGAAAGTTGAATCCGAAAGCCCAAAATTTCCCAAAAATCTCTGAGCCCATCGCGACTCGCGACGTGTTCATAGCAACTCGCGACGAGGCCTCGCGATGTCATCGCGACTCGCGGAAAGTGGGATCCGAAAGCCCAAAATTTCCCAAAAGTTTCTGAGCCCGTCGCGACTCGCGATGAAGTTCATCGCGACTCGCGACGGGCAACTAACCTGGCTCTCTGAAAATTTTTCTGCTTCTTTCTCTTGTCCAAGTTCTTCCTTCTCGAATTCAAGGATTTTCCCCTTCCAAAATCCAATGCCTTGGCTTCAAATTTGCTACAAAATCATGGAGAAAACAACCCGTGAAAAGCATAAAGCAAAACAATGAAGCTTAATGATAAAAGCTCAAAACTAAACAACATCAATAGAAAGTCACGAGTGACGATCCGGATGATCAAAACCAAGTTTATTTAACGTCGTCGGCACGACTCACTTCCCTCCTTGGAGTTCACTCACAAACCGGATTGAGGAGATCAACGTCCTCTCCTTTCTCCGGTACAAAAGTCTCGTGGTAAGGTTTCAACCGTTGTCCATTAACCTTAATGGTATTGGACTTAGCTCGATCTAGAATCTCCACCGCACCATGCGGGAATACCTTAACCACCTCAAAAGGACCGATCCATCGGGACTTTAACTTACCTGGGAATAGGCGAAGGCGAGATTGGAATAGGAGGACCTTCTGACCAACGTTAAAATCCTTCCTGATGATCATCTTATCATGCCATGCCTTTGTCTTCTCTTTGTAGATCTCAGCGTTCTCATAGGACTCCCTCCGGATTTCATCCAGCTCATCCAATTGTAACTTCCTATGCAAACCGGCTTCATCTACATCAAGATTAAACTGTTTGACTGCCCAGTAAGCCTTGTGCTGAATTTCCACCGGTAGGTGACAGGGCTTACCAAACACTAACCGGTATGGGGACATACCGATTGGTGTCTTGTAAGCCGTCCTATACGCCCACAGGGCATCATTCAACCGAGAACTCCAATCCTTCCGGTTAGGGTTAACCTTTTTTTGAAGGATGGACTTGATTTCCCGATTGGAAACTTTGGCTTGCCCGTTGGTTTGTGGGTGATAGGCGGTGGATGTCTTGTGAGTGACTCCATACTTCTTTAAGAGTGCTGCTATGGTCCGATTGCAAAAATGGGTGCCACGGTCACTAATCAAGGCTCGGGGTACCCCAAACCTAGAGAAGATGTTATCTTTCAAGAATTCTGCAGCCACTTTAGAATCGTCAGTCCTAGTGGGTTTTGCTTCAACCCACTTCGATACATAATCAACAGCAAGAAAAATGTACGTAAAGCCACAAGAACTAGGGAAAGGCCCCATAAAGTCAATACCCCAAACATCAAAGATTTCACAGTACAAAAGAGGTTTTTGGGGCATTTCATTCCTAGTAGAGATATTTCCTACTCTCTGGCATTCATCACAAGATTTGCAAAAGGTGTATGCATGCTTATTCAACGTAGGCAAATAAAACCCACTCTCTAAAACTTTCCTAGCGGTTCTCTTTGCTCTAAAATGACCGCCACATGCATGAGAATGACAAAATTCAAGAATTGAGTGTATTTCACTATCAGGAATACATCTCCTAACAACTTGATCCGCACAATGTCTCCACAAAAAAGGATCATCCCACACATAATATTTTGCATCACTCCTTAACTTATCCTTTTGGGCCTTAGAAAAATGATGAGGGAATTTACCAGCGACAAGAAAGTTTACAATGTCGGCATACCACGGTTGGAGATCCCTAATGGTGAACAATTGCTCATCAGGGAATTCCTCTCGTAGTTGCTCCTTCATTGCGGGGCTTACCTCAATGTCTTCCCCCGGAGTCAACCGGCTCAGATGATCGGCCACAAGGTTTTCAGCGCCCTTCTTATCCTGCACCTCCAAATCAAATTCGCTCAAAAGCAGGATCCACCTAATCAATCTTGGCTTGGCCTCTTTCTTCGTCATTAAATGACGAAGCGCTGCATGGTCAGTGTACACAATAATTTTTGTACCAAGCAAGTAAGATCGTAATTTTTCTAAAGAGAATACCACTGCTAGCAACTCCTTTTCAGTGGTGGAGTAGTTCCTTTGGGCTTCATTTAGGGACATGAATGCGTAGTAGATGGCGTGAGGTACTCTCCCCACCCTTTGACCAAGCACTTCTCCAACGGCGTAATCACTCGCATCGCACATTATCTCAAAAGGCAACGCCCAATCCGGGGGTTGTATGATAGGGGCCGAGACTAACCTTCTCTTCAATCCATCGAATGCCCCTTTACACCCCTCATCCATCACAAATTCCACCTCCTTTTGCAACAATTTGCATAGAGGAGATGCTATCTTTGTGAAGTCCTTGATGAACCGGCGATAGAATCCTGCATGGCCAAGAAAAGAGCGCACTTCGCGCACATTAGTAGGATAAGGCAAAGTTTGAATCGTGTCTATCTTTGCCTTGTCAACCTCAATACCCTTAAAGGAGACAACATGGCCTAAGACAATACCTCTCTCCACCATAAAGTGACATTTCTCATAATTTAGCACTAGGTTAGTTTCAATGCAACGGTTAAGAACTTGCGCTAAATTTGCTAAACAATCGTCAAAGGAATTACCATGAATGGTGAAGTCATCCATAAATACCTCGAAAAAATTTTCAACAAATTCTGAGAAAATACTTACCATACACCTTTGGAAAGTGGCTGGGGCGTTACATAACCCGAAAGGCATGCATCGGTAAGCGAACGTACCAAAAGGGCACGTGAAGGTGGTCTTCTCTTGGTCTTCCGGGGCGATAGCCACTTGAAAATACCCCGAGTACCCATCCAAAAAGCAATAAAAGGGGTGGCTTGCTAACCTCTCAAGCATTTGATCAATGAATGGCAATGGGAAGTGATCTTTCCGTGTTTCCGCATTCAATCTCCGGTAGTCAATGCAAACTCGCCACCCGTTTTGAACTCGGGTGGGCACCATTTCACCCTTCTCATTTTCGACTACCGTCATTCCACTCTTCTTGGGTACCACCTGAGTTGGGCTCACCCATTTGCTATCCGAGATTGGATATATCATGCCTGCTTGAAGCAACTTGAGGATTTCCGCCTTCACCACATCCATCATAGACGGGTTCAAATGGCGTTAGGGTTGTCGGACGGGTCTCGCACCTTCTTCCAACAAGATTCTGTGCATACAAGTGGATGGACTTATGCCATTGATGTCGGCAATAGTCCATCCAATTGCTTCCTTGTTCTCCCGCAACACCACCATCAACTTTTCTTCTTGCTCCTTGGTGAGCTTGCTCGAAATGATAACCAGAAGCGTCTCCCCTGCCCCAAGAAATGCATACTTGAGATCATCTGGAAAAGATTTAAGGTCAAGCACCGGGGCTTTCACAAGTGAGGGGAGGAATTCCGGTTCCTCAGGTTCCTCTAAGAGTAGAGGAGGAGGTGTTGAGAGACTCGGTGTCATCTCTTCAAGCAAGTTCAAATCCTCAAAGCTGCCCTTCAAGTTAGTGCTCATAGAATATACATTGTGGGCATCATTAACATCACATTGCAAAGCAACCAACAAAGAATCCTCACCATTTAGTTCAAAAACATCTTGCACAACTTCTTCAAAAATATCTAGGGCATGGCAAGACTGTTCTTCACTAGGATACTTCATAGAGTCATTTATGTTAAACTCTACTTTCATTCCATCAAATTCCATGGTGAGGGTACCTTTATGCACATCAATCATTGTCCTAGACGTTTTCAAAAATGGCCTCCCCAACAAAATTGGGGCGGCATATTTATCATGCTCCATGTCAAGGACATAAAAATCCGCGGGGAAAATTAAGGAATCCACCTTAACCAACACGTCCTCGACAATACCCTTAGGGTATGCACTAGAACGATCGGCCAATTGGATTACCACCCCGGTTTTATGCAATGTTCCCAAGTTGAGATTTCCATACAAAGAGTAAGGAATCACATTTATGGATGCACCCAAATCAAGCATAGCTTTTTCAAAACGAGTATTTCCAATTATGCACGGGATTGTGAACATGCCGGGATCGCTACATTTAGGGGGTAGCTCTCTTTGACACAATGCGGAAACATACTCACTTTTTTCTTTTTTCAACTTGTTTTTGGCCCTTTGTTTCCTATTCACAACACATAATTCTTTGAGAAATTTGGCATATCTAGGAATTTGTTCAATTGCATTCAAGAGAGGGATGTTTACCTCACATCTACGAAAGACTTCATAGATGTCTTTGTTATCCTCCGTCCTCCTCCTTTCTTTCAAGGCCTCCGGAAATGGGGGTTCCGGAACATATGGAGGGGTATCCACCACCTTTGTTCCTTTGTGTGGAGGAGAGGATGGTTCCGGGATGGAGGTTGACTTCGGTCTTGGTGGCAATGTCTCCAACTCGATTTCTTCCTCCTTGCCTTTGTTGGCTAGCTCATTGGTCTCCTTCTCATGGACTGCCTCTTCCTCAACTCCCTTTTCAAACTCTTCAATTCTCGTTGGCTCCTTTTTAACATTTTCAGCCTCCGGTGAAGCACCGACCTCTGTACCACTTCTCAAAGTGATAGCACTTGCATTTTGCCTCGGGTTGATCTCTGGTTGGGCAGGTAGTTTACCCTTTTCCCGGGCTTCCATCCGGTTCACCATTTGGGCTATTTGGCTCACTTGAGTTTCCAAGTTTTTGATACTTTCTTTAGCCTCATCTTGGGATTGTTCACTCTTTTCAGCACTCATGCCTAATCGGTGAATAGCTTGCAACACTTCATCCTTGGATAGCCTCGAGCCCTCCCCTCGGTCTCGGGGTTTGTCTTCAAGCCTTTGGAACTGTTATTGAGGTGGCCGGTATTGTTGTGGGGGAAGCCTGTATGGTTGAGAGTTCTGGCCTCCTTGAGGGTTTCCATACCGGAGGTTCGGGTGATCACGATTTCCCAAATTATACGGCCGGTTTTGGTACCCTGGGTACCTTTGGTAGCCTTGGTTACCTTGGTAGCCTTGACCACCTTGATACCCATAGCTACCTTGGTACCCTTGATTTCCCTGATACCCCATAGCACTTACTTCCTCAACGTAATCCTCTTATAGAGTGGGGCATGTGTCCGTAGGGTGCGCCAAGTAGCAAATTTCACATGACTTAACATGTGGCGCATTTCCTCCGGGCTTTGTCATCAAGGTCTTCACCACGGATGTGAGGGCCGTGACTTGATCTTCCAATTTCCCACTGTTGGCAAAGTCACTTGCAGGTATTGGGTTTCTCCTCCTCAAATCAGCCCTTGAGCTAAAATTCCTCGACTCTTCCGCTAGCTCTTCATATAGTTGCATGGCTTCGGTGGGCGTTTTGTTTCCGAGGGTGCCACCACAAGAACTTCTAACCAGCCTTTGGTCTTCATCAAGAAGGCCATTATAGAAGTAATACACCAAATCTCCCTCCGAATAGCCATGGTAGGGACAACTTGCAAGGAGCATCTTAAATCTCTCCCAATACTCGAAGAAAGACTCTTCATGCCACTGCAGAATGTTGCTTATGTCTTTCTTCATAGCAGCGGACCTCGAGGCCAGGAAGTACTTGGCGAGAAATTTTGTCTTCAAATCAAGCCAACTCTTTATGCTCCTTGGTGGTAGGTAATGAAGCCAATCTCTAGCACCATCCTTAAGAGTGAAAGGGAATGCCTTCAACTTGTAAAAATCTTCGTCCACTCCATGAGGAACCGTACCGCTACACAAGAAGTGAAATTCAGTGAAATGCTTGTTGGCATTCTCCCCTTGCCTTCCAAGGAATGCGAGTAGCATATTGATGAACCTGGTCTTCAGCTCGAAATGCCCATTTGGCCCAACCACTGGGTACTCAATGCACATCGGTTGTTGCTCAAGATTGGGTGCCATGATTTCTCTCAACAAGGGTTGTCCCAAAGGATGGTGTGGTCCCCTTCTCGGATTCTCATCTTCTTGCTCGATTTGATGTTCCATTGATGAAGCTGTATTCGCAAAATGGTCACTAGGAGGGGTGTTATTCACACTTTCCAAAGAAAGCCTCCTAACTCGTCTCAAATTCAACTCCAACTCGGGGTCGCAGTGTAAGGGTTCTTGTGAAGAGGATCGCGTGCGAACCATACACCAAGAACTCAGACAATACGTCTCCAAGCCAAGCGAAAATGGCAAATTAACTAAGAAATCAAAATAAAACCAAACTAACAAATATTCACAAGTAACACATAATCACACATAATATGCTAAAGCACTTAAAAAAGAATGCCTAATTCCCCGGCAGCGGCGCCAAAATTTGGGAGGTCGTCGCCGTACCTCTCAAAGTTAATACTTTTAGGCCCTTAATGCGTCCTATCCACAATAATGTAAATAGTGGCAAGATGGGGTCGTCCACAGGAAAAGGGATTTTTCTAAGTACTTAGACACCTATATGAGAAAACGTACTAAACACATACATACATAGATATATATAAAAACATGTAAACAAGGGGGGGGGGTTTGGTTGGATGGTTCCTAAATTAGCAAATTAAAATACAACAATTAGCAAATCAAGAGAATGATGCTAATCATGTAAATGCAAATAAAGATGTGATGAAAATACAATTACGAAGCCTTGGGTGCAATTGACTTCCACTTCCAAATCTCTTATCCATCATTGAACATGCAACTTATTTACTACTTTCACTACTTGTTGTGAAGACTAAACTTCTATCCTTCTTAGATAGTAGTTTGCAAGAGTGAATTCGACATCTCTTGTCAAACCTCACCAATGACTCCCGTAGTCGAACCACGACTCAAGGTATCCCATTAATGGCATTTAGCACGAAGGATCAACAAACTCGGCAACACTTATGACCACTACACCGTGACTAAGCATTTAACCGATCTATGCATTTACACGGGATTAGTCAAGAACGTTCAATGCTCATAGACTTCTCCCGTTTGCTACAAATGATAGACATGGCAAAGAGTTCGACATTGCATATCTATCTAGCAATCATCAATCCATCAACATAATCAAAAGCTCTAATTCATACTCATACATTCCTAACAAGAACAAGGGGGAGTTTTAATCCAACTCACCCAAACCCTAGCAAGCAATTCATACGAGTATTCCTATACTCAAACTTTCAATAACATTAATGATATCAACAACACATTCAATGCTCCATAAATGTACAATAGCAAGAGTAATAAACAAGCTACAAATTGTTCTTAAGACATGAGTTTGGAAGCTTTGGTCAATTGCTCCCAAGAGATTAGATTAGCTACTAGAGTTCATGCTAATCTAACTAAAACAACAAATCAAAACAACAAGATAAATCAAAGATGAAAAATGGAGAAATAGGGTTTAGAACAGTACACAATCCGCAGCTCTGAAAACTGGAATGAGAGGAGAGAAAAAATGGTATTTATAGTGGAAGGAAAAGAAAGTAGGATTCTGGTCAGTGGCCGTCGCGACTCGCGACGAAGTTCGTCGCGACTCGCGACGAACATGTTGGTCGCGACGAGTCCGTCGCGACTTGCGACGGTAACCAGAATTTTTGCATTATTTCTTCTTCTTCTCCTTGTGGCATGTAGTCATCTCCATAGTCACTCCTCTCAACTTCTAAGTCTTCAACGGTTTCAAAAGTAATCTTCAATGGCCTCTGGTCTTCACGTCTTCGAAGCAAGTCTTCAAAATCTTCGAAAGTGTAGTCTTCAATGGCCTCCGGTCTTCATTACTTCGTCACACAAAAATCCTACTTAAAAGAGGTAAAAGAGCGCAAAGTTGCTCTTACCCCTCCTAAGAGGATTTCATGGTAAAACACAAGCTGTTGTAATGAAAGAGCACAAAATGGATCCTAAATAGTACTAAAATAAGCATATAAAGTGGACGCATCAATTGTGTCGTCTAATTATGACATTTTTGTAAAGTGTCGGAAACTATATGTTGTAATATTAAGTCACTAAATAGTATGTCGCGCATGCGTCACAAAAATGTTACATAGCAATGAAATGATGTAAAAATATTGCATATGAACGACAGATTGCCATAAGCATAGTAAATATACAAAATTTACACATTGGTCACATGTATATATGTCACAAAAGGTCAACTTTCTTGTAGTGAAAAAAAGCAGAAAAGGGAAAATGTGAAATTATCAATTTGCCCTCAAAATTGAGGCTTTTGACTGAGGTTAATGTTTTGACCGGACGGAAGGGTTACGATTCAACACTTTTGTTATTTTAGGGACGAAAGTGACCGGGAAAAAAATTGGGGGGCCAAAAGGGTCATATCCCAATAGTTGGGGGACCCTTGAAATCGTTTGCCCTGTAAACTATATTTATATACAAAATGATGTATAAGACCGTTTATTGTGAGACCAAAGATTAATATGCAATATAATGAAATTTAGTTATAGATGAGTTCCAAATATAATTAAAGAAAGTTTGGTGGACCATGGAGGGATATGAGTGCAAATACCAACTTTTGGGGGAGCTGGGCATAAATAATTGGGGAATTAATTATTCCGGGTCATAATAATCTCGCGGGTCAAGAACTTGGGTCGGAGAAATTCGTGGATCACATTTTTCCTCATTGCGTGGGTTTTTACCACTATCAAACTTAATGCTTCATATTCAGTATTAGACGTTTCAACCAAATATTGTGATATTTTTTTAAATCATTTTTTTCCACTAAAATAATATGTTTTGATGTTAAATTTTAATCTTTTATTGTAAATCTTATGTTGCATGTTAAAATTTCGACTCTTTATACATGTTGACACTAGTTATTGAAATTTTATTATCTTAAATTTAAATTTATAATTTATACTTTCTTTTTTTTATTGATGTGTTAGTTTTTCAACGTGTCCTTTTAAAAATTGATATCGATGTTTTTTTGAAATATTATATTTTTATTTTCTGTATCATTTTATTTTCGGTGCAAATATCAATTTTCTATATCCGTTGATGTTTCAACAATGCGAATAAGTTTTTTAAATTATAATACTGGTGTTTTATATTTTTCGATATTAATGTGACACTCGATGTTTTATACTTTATATGTATTTAAGGTTTTTATGTGTTTTTAGTGTACTTCCTCCGTCCCAACTTATATTACAGCCTAATCATTGCACATTGTTCAAGAAGCATGTTTGACCGTTAATATGTTTAGCTACGTATAATAACGGCAAAAAAGTTACTTTCTAGAAACTACTTGTTACGACAAATTCAACAACACTACATATGATAATATTATGTCTCATATATCTATTCAAATATGCGGTAAAACTTTGATAGAGAATAGTGCTATAAAGTAAGTGAGTAATTTAATTTGGGACATAGGGAGTATTGGTTTGATGTTTATCTACTCTAATTTGATGTGTACTATAGTTATTTTAATTTTAGTGTTAATGTGATGTGTATTTTTAGTTTCTTGTTTGATGTTTAACTATTTTAATGTCATAGTATTTTTCATGTTTTTATTTGATCGATAGCTATTTTATTTTAATGACTATTTTTTATTTTTATATCTTATGTTTGATGTTGGATTTTTTTAATCATTTTTTGTATGGCATTCAATTAATTTAATTTGATGTTTAATTATTTTTATTTAATCTTATATTTTAAAACATTTTCATAAGATTTTAAAGAGTCTGTCTCTTGAAATACGGTATTTCCATAAGCCATGGAAAGACCAATGTTTAAAATGAAAATTAGGAGAAATAACGATAAATTTCCGGGTTGCATGAATTGAGTTATAAACTTTATAACTACTACACGTTGCACAATAAATTGTAATATTGCAACTAACACCTTTTACCTTTTATTATTTTAATTAAATTTCACCTTTCCATAGGCTTATGGAAAGACGGTCTTTCCCAAGACTATGCCAATTTTTAATTAGTTTATTTTGATGTTTTATAATTTCTATTTGAGTTTAAAATCAGTCCAAACCTGAATTTGAGTTTAATATCAGCCCAAACCAGCATATCTTGACCCAAAAATAACAACCTTACCCAAATTTAGCCGTACTCGAGTTCAACCTGATTATGGCTATTATTCGGGCGACAAGTTCACCATTCGACGTTGAAACTCATGAAACCCAACGTCTCTTAACTGACGAGGAGTTCAGTCTACTATGACCGGTGAAACTTCGTGATTCCCATCGACCTCTCCTCGTGAGGAGCTCAGTTCATTCTGACGGTGAAACTCCACCAACTTTTACTGTTCCGGCATTCTTCACCCCATTCTTTAAATTTCCTTCAGGAATCTTCAGATGCCTGTTTTCTAGAAGCCTAATTTCTGAAGATTCTTCGCATTCTTCATATGCCCATTTTTTAGGATGGGACAAGAATTGAAGCTTTGAGTACTATAAAGCCATGGCGATTTCAATTCCCTTGAACCGTAATCCAAACCTGCTAAAGCTCAGCCAATATTCCGACCAGCGTGATGAAGAACTCTGTAAAAGCCAACGAAGGGGCAAAGTTGAAGTGCAGAGAGGGTGAAGAATGCCGCTAGCTGAGACATGCAGTCACAGAGGGGCAAAGTAACCCCTTCGTTGGCTATATAATAAGATATACAAATAGAGTTGAAACTTCACAGAGGGGCAAAGTAACCCACATAAACCTCTACATCGTACCCACAATCTCCGGTAGGCGAGACATGCAGTTAGGTATACCATTATGCAGTGATAAAAAATTGCCCCTAAACCTCCAAGACATGTCCATTATATCCACCATACAAGATATGTGGTGGCATACACATGATTCACCCAGTTCTAGTCATATAAAACCAAGCAACAGAGTAGGCACTTTGCTGGAGCATATCGGTTCACTAGAAGTACATCTACTAGCCACACCACTTTGTCTCAAAGAAACCAATCCCAGAAAGGGCCGGAAGGCACTACTTACCACGATACCCCCTGCTAGGCCACAATCTATGAGAGAGAAGCTCAATACACTGGACACGCACACAATCTAAGATCTATAAATAAATACAAAGAACAACAAACCAGGAAAGTCCATTTGGACAGGAAGAAACTCATAAAAAAGATAATCCTTACTTGGGCCTCAAAGCTTTCTCCTTGGGGACTTTTGGAGGTACTTGAAGAGGCTAGGCTCGCTGAAGTTATTCTTGAATACTCTCATTACTCAGAAGGACCACATCAGTGGCACCTTTCTGGGGATATTTTTTTTCTTTCTAGGTTTTTATAGTCCATAGAAGAGGCCAGAGTCTATGTTGAAGTCATCGCCCGAACAACAAGCATGCAACGAATGATCCTCACACCCAAGGAGACCACCGGGTAACAAACCATTTCAACTGGCCAGAGAAGCCCACAACAATGATATAAGTCCACAATGCCAGATCGGACTCATAGCAAAGATACACTTCTGTATCACAACTTGTATAAGAAAAGGGATCACGAAATCCCACCTAGAGGACAAGGTCATAGGGATCGCTTAGGCACAAAATTAAGGGTGCCAAATCAAGGACATACATATAAAAATTTGATTTAGAGAGACTTTCCATGGTCACGCTCGAGTCACGTAATTAGATTAAGAGAAAATGCGGGCCACTGAAACACCAAAAAAAAAATTAAAACCTCGTGACTAAAAACATCAGTGGAGGGATAGCGTTGTGAAGTGTTATCAGGACATGACTCGTAAAGCACACCTTGTACCCATTATAGGATAACGCGCTCAGCCCGTGCAATAAAAGCACCTGCCAGACTACTAGCTTACTGGAAACAAAAGGAAATAAAGGAACAAACTTAGTAAGTGAAGCGACATTAGCATCTCGGGAACAACATCGTTACTTGAATAATAAAAGAAGTCATAAAAAAGTTTTATTAGTATTAGATTCATACAAAAACTAAGGATTACAACAAAAGTACCTTCGTAACTACAAAGATTTCCTTAGGAAGGGTTACAACTGACTATTCGCAATCCTGTTACATAGATAAATAACTACTTAAGCCCATAGTTATGCGCTAGTCAGGCTAAAGAATGGTTATCCATTTCTCTACTATATCTCTTTCATTTCCAGAAGTGCCTCTCATGAAGGGTCACCATCCTCCTAATCAAGATGAGCAGGCATACTAGCAAATAACGACTATCAATTCCTAGTATAACTACTCCATCTCACAACCCAGTTGAGCAAACTCGTGAAGTTATTTTCCCATCACGAGTTTGTTAACTGGGTGTCCCATATCTCTCTTAGGGCTCAGCCACCATAAGTCTGGGACTTTCCCTTGCGCTGGTTCTCCTCAGCCTCCATGCCCAAGGGCTGCACAGATGGAGATTCTTCATCATCTTTCACCCCGACCCCACATTCACTAATCACACCCGAAAATCCTATTCAAACTATTAAATACATCAGATAATGAAATCTATGAAAATATTAAACACTCTGGGAAAAAACTCACGACAAGCATGGAGATCTTCAGAACATCCCACAAGGGATGTAACCCAGACTTTCATCTCCACCAACCGAAGTAACTTCCCCAAAATACCCAAACATAACGGGTTATCACATGATTGGGGAAATCCTTAACCTAAACCCAAGATAGCCTCGATATCCCAAACCACCGTGCCCATGTGAAAATTCCCTAAACTGCAATCCAACTTACTTACGTTCACTACAACTTAACACAAAAACAAAACATACAAGCACAACACACACTCAAAACTACTTTTAATCTACAACACAATGAAACAACATGCAACTAAGAGAATGCTCAAGCAACAACCCATTTTATAGGCATAATTCAGCCCGAGGAAAAGAAACCATCATTATTTAAACATTTGAAAAGTCACATCCTCCCATTTCTCAAAAACTGAGTAACCACTTATTTAGCCTTAAGAAACGGAAGTTGTAATATTCTACATATTCGAATAGAGAGAATCTGAAAACACCATGCCCACGTGGTAAACTTATCCACTCACAAGCTCACCACACAGCATGTTTCGAAACCCACTTAGGCCTAAACCCACAAAATTCACACAAGATCACTTATAATACGAGAACGATTACAATAATAGAACATCTTACACCCCCACTTTGCATATATCTAAAACCATTTTGCATGAGCAAAACATCAACCACAGATAGCTTCATTCCATTACTCTTCTCTACTCGGGCGACACAAGCATGCAAATCACCTATGGACTCACATGATAATAGAGTATTCGCACCACAAAGTAGAAGTAGGACGACCATCCGCGACTTCACATACATTTGGAAAATCACCGACCTAGTGACATGAGCAAAAAATTGCTCTTTTTTCTCACTGCAACACCTGAATCCCAAATTATACCCATACACACACCACACTCCTCAAAATGGGTGACCAACTGTAACATTTCCCCCCTCAATCATATTCACCTTTAACAATTACCAATAGCTCTACAAACATTCACCACATTGAGGGCCCCAACATAAGACTAGCCCACGACACACTTTTTTCTGTTATTATTGACATAAAGGAATTCATTTACCACATCTCATCACGAAGCAACACAATATTTATTAAGGAAGGCCATAATACATGATTACAATCAAAAAACATTCTAGTAAATACTAATAATATACCACGCGACTTTATTACAAAAGGCCACCCTAAATAAAACGAAGCTACTACATGGCCACACAAGAATCCATTTCAATCATTGACAATCCTAGCCCTACCAAAAAAATATCAATAAGGCAATTAAGATACAAAATCCTTTCCCCGATTATCCTCATCCTAAAGGATCTCTTCCAACTTTTATCACATGTGTAAATACACCCCATCACGTATATTGCCTGCAGCTTCCATAAGTCTCATATGCTTCACATAGTAAGACATACGCTTAATAATTGGTCCCTAGTATGAACGCTCTAGTTGTATACTCAATAGAATGTACAGAGTATGTATTAGTTTATAGGTCCCACCTTAACTCTTCAACCCGCTGCTTCAAACATGGCCACATGTTATTGAAACCTTATCATACTCTCAGGATTCTGATCCGCCTTCTACCATGGGGTCGTAAATTGAAATATGAGAGATCAACTAAAAACCCGAGGAAGAGGCTTCACAAATATAAAAGAGATTTATATTATGCTCTTGTTCTCACTACTAAGCTACATGCTAGCGGGTAGATATTGGCAAGACCAGGTTTGTCCACAGAGATGCTATGTGCCTAAAAATCAACTACACATAGCCACGCCAGGGTCGTTAATCCCTCCGTGTGTTAGGAATAGCTAATATTGCAAAATGACAGGCGCGGGCGGTCGTCGCGCCCGCGCGCCAAAAGATAATTTATAAGCCCTCAGTGCTTACTTTCTACAACTAGGTAGATAGTGGCAAATCGGGGTCGTCCAATGAGAAGAGGGATCTTCCTAAGCGTCTAAGCACACAAATGGTTGATATACTAGGCTAGGAGTAAATATATACACACACACATAAAAGCGAGTAAAAAGGGGGGGGTTGGTTGGTTGGTTGGTTCCTAAGTTAACAAAGATAAAAAAGACGAGATAACTAGCAACGTCAAGTGACTATGCTAATCATCAAACGAAACTAAGAAAAAGAAAGGTTTTAAACTACAAAGATAAAATGCCTTGGGGGCAACGGATATCCACTTCCACATCTAATGTAGTTCATCGAATCATTCACACATTCCATCATATAGCATTCATGACCCAACAATCACACACCCCATCTAGCAAGTACCACAACACACACATCACGAGCAGTTCTAAGTTCATGCTCACAGATTTTCATGCAAAGGTGCTACGGAAGTCGTCACGTTCCTACACCTAAGCAATTCAACCACACAAGCACTCCCTATGCTCAAACCACTCATGGCACACATGCAGTGAAACACACCGTCAAGAGTATATAAACGCCAAACAACAAATGCTTCAGGAATGAGTTTAAATCACCTATTCAATACTTCAACTACTTGTCGTGGAGACTGAACTCCTATCCTTCTTAGTTCATAGTTTGCGAGAGTGAATTCGACATCTCTCGTCAAACCTCACCAATGGCTCCCGAGTCGCGACCACGACTCAAGGTGACATTGGTGGCATTTAGCACGAAGGACCAACAAGCTTGGCAATGCCTATGACCACTACACCGTGATTAGGCATTGAACCAATTCATGCAATTACACGAGATTGGATGAATGTGCAACGCACATTCATCCGCGAGCATATGACTCTCTCGTTTGCTACACAAACGAACGTGACGAAGAGTTCGACATCAATCACATTCGCCTAGCACATTGTCAACACACTAACACAATCGAAAGCTCTAATTCATACTATCACATTGCTAACAAGAACAGGGGGGAAATTAACCCAAATCCCCCAAACCCTAGCTAACAATTAATCCAAGCATTTCATATCATCAAGCTCTCAATAACATCAATGCAATCAACAATTAACATTCAAAGCACAATAAATGCACAATAGCAAAAACACCAAATAGATAGATATAAATGAATTCTTGCTACATAGATAGTGGAAGCTTCAATCCTTTGCTCCCAAGAACAAAACTAACCTAGATAAACAAAACCCATAACAAAGAACTAAAAGCTACAAAGAAAGAAGAAGAAATGGAAGAAAATCTAGGGTTTTGGAGCCAAAAATCGGGCTTAAAACCTTGGAGAAGAAGGGTGAAGAGGTATTTATAGTGGAAGAAAAAGAGGAGAAACAGAGCTGCTGCAGGGCTGATTTTAAGCCGTCGTCGCGACTCGCGACCAAGTTCATCGCGAGTCGCGACCAAATCAGTAACTCAGCCCTGCTGTTTTGTTTTGCTTCCTCCGGGTGAACCGTTGATCCGTTTCGGGAGTTCTTGTAGTCGATTTTATAGTGCTCGAGAAGAGGAATCCAATGGTGCCACTCTTGAAGGCTGATTCTTCTCGGAAAATTCTGAGAACCCTGGACCATCCTTCACCCGTTGCTTTGCTCTCCTTTCTTCACCTCTTCACTTCTTCATGTCTTCAAAAAGCTCAAATGTAAAGGTCTTCAAATCTTCAAATCTTCAAAGATAAATCTTCAAAGTCTTCAAATCTTCAAAGTCTTCAAACAAATCACCTTGTCACACAAAATCATCTAAAAAGTGATAAAAACGTCAAAGCCGCCTTTATCCCTCCTTAGATGATTTCAAGGCAAAATGCCACATGTAGAGCACAAAATTGCACAAAACCTAATCCTAAAAAGCCTAAAATAACCATCTAAAATGGACACATCAAACCTCCCCACACTTAAACCTTACTCGTCCTCGAGTAAGAAAAGATTCAAGCGTACGGAGGAAATGGCATATCCACATCCTAAAACCCCTAAAATAACCACACAAAATGGACACATCAAATATCCCCACACTTAGCCCTTACTCGCCCTCGAGTAAGAAAAGAACCAAGCACACGGAGTAAATGATATATCCAAAACCTAAACTAATCCCCCAATCAAAGCCTCACAAAAACTCTCAATATCAAAAATCCCAAAATAAAAGCTCACATGAGAATTTTGCACACACACATCCCCAATCCTAAATCTAACCAAACCTACCACTTATCAATTCACTACCCATAAAAATATTTCACAGCCCAGAATTGATATTCCCAGAATCCAATGACACAAAATGAAGCTAAAACCATAGAGGAAGTTTTAAACATATGCTTCACCTAATGCCAATATATCAACCAAAAACGAAGTAGAAAGAGATCAAGAATTTCATAACCATACTCCGTTTCCTAACCCACTAAGCTACCCAATCCCAAGAGGTCTATAGATAATGAGCTACCCGATCCATCCGTGTGACAACCGCAACCTTATGACTCCAACGCCGGCAAGTGAGTGAAATCATAGCATTTTTCAATTTCTCTCAATTTCTCTCATTTTGCCTAGGAGCTCTTTCGAGTTTTCATCCTAGCCACACATCCTGTTTCTTTAGCTCACATCTCACCTTTTTCCGCACATTTAAGCCTCTCATTTTTGCCTAGGCCGCCCTTTAAGGGTTTTCGACCTATCCGGGCCCCCAATGTTGCCTAAGTTGCCCTCTCGGGTTTTCAACTTAGCGGGTTTTCGTTTTCTTTTTTTTTTTTTTTTTTTTCTTTTTTTTTTCTTTTTGTTTTTCTATTTTTTTTTTCTTTTTCTCATGTTTTTCCAATGAAAAGTAGCAAAAAGCATTCCAAAACAATCTAGCATGCATTGAATCCTCTAACCCCTCCCCACACTTAAAACATTACATTGCCCTCAATGTAAACACGTAAGGCAAGAAGAATAAAAATCAAGGGAAGGGAGTTAGAGTGACACCCGTGTCTCCGCAATTCGCCGGTGATATGGCGATATCCAAGTACTTGGATGGTCCCGAGATGGATTTCGGAACCGGAAGGGTGAGCAAAAATGCCGTAGAAGAACTCACCCCTCGAGAAAAGCATTGTCTCCATGGCGCCGTTTGATCAAGACTACACCACGAAGAACACATTAAACGCACAAGTACATAAGGATATGTAATACTAGGTTTAGCATCAAGAGTTAATAACCATAGTATTGTCAAAGAACAACCAATCAACCCTCAATTACCACTATAAGATTATGCATGAAAAATATCCAACATATATTGACATGTATACAAGCATCATTATAGGATAAGAACTTACGGTCACAATGATGTAGTCGGCATACTACAATCAACAAATGTACTATAAAGATGCAAGAATGTTCATATGTCAATATATGTAGGATGGTGGAAGAAATGAGAGGTATGTGATGTTCTTGGGAGTGTTGGGTGGAAAAGAAGGAAAGATCATGCAATGTTTAAAATCATTTGGAAACTTGGAAGCTTGGAAACTTGAAATCCGGGCTCAAAAAATTTTCGGAAGTTACTGAGCACATCGCGACTCGCGACGAGGTTCGTCGCGACTCGCGATGAGCCTCGCGACGTCATCGCGACGCGCGGAAAGTAGAGCCCGGGAGCTCAAAATGTTCTGAGCTCGTCGCGACTCGCGACGTGGTTGGTCGCGACTCGCGACGGGCCTCGCGACGTCAGGGCGACTCGCGGAAAGTGGAGTCCGGGAGCTCAAAATGTTCTGAGCTCATCGCGACTCGCGACGTGGTTGATCGCGACTCGCGACGGGCCTCGCGACGTCAGGGCGACGCGCGGAAAGTGGAATCCGGAAGCTCCAAATTTTCTGAGCTCGTCGCGACTCGCGACGAAGGGTGTCGCGACTCGCGACGGGCCTCGCGACGTCAGGGCGACTCGCGGAAAGTTGGCGCTGGGAGTGGATTTTGCTCCCCTGTTCGTCGCGACTCGCGATGAAGCCCATCGCGACTCGCGACGGCAGGGTATCCCAGGCTTAAAATTTTTTCGTTTTCTTACCAACTGTCCAAGCTTGCTTCCCTCGTTCATTGATCTCGTTCCTTCATCTTCTTCATTGCAATGCACTTCATATTGCTACAACATCATAGAAAAACAAGCCATAAAAAGAACAAAACAAAACAACAACAAAAACAAACTAAGAAACACAAACTAAGAAACAAAAACTAAAAGAAATGCCGAATTTATTTAACGTCGTCGGCACGACGAAGCTCCGTATTTTTAAGGTCGTCGGCACGACCCTAATGTTATCCGTATGGTGAAGGCTTGAAGCTCTTCACCATGAGCATCCAAAACAAAAGAGGTGGGGGCACAAAACTTCCAAGAGGAAAGTCTTGTGGAGGTGGAGATGGTTCAAAGGGAATTAAGTGGTTAGGGAGCTTAGGATAATCTTTTGGCTCCTCTCTCGTTTCCCTCAAAACTTCCGAAAATGTAAGAGTTGGTTCACTAGGTGGGAGAAGGGGTGACAATGCTAATGGATAATGTAGCACTATCACCTCTTCCTCCATTTTTCTATCCTCTACAACCAACTCCTCACCCCTTTCAAACTCAAAATCATTTTTATTGGTGACTTCACTCACCGAATCATCGAGTTCAAGTTGGGATGGTGTATTTTCGGAATCACGAGCTTCCATTCGGGCCAATACCTCTAATATGTTCCTCACATGCCCCTCAATGGCCTCAACGCTAGAGGAGAGCTGGGTATCCGGCTCTTCACTAGTAAAGGATTTCAAGTTTGCTATGGTATTTAAGACATCCTCACGTGTCAAACTTGAACTTCCTTGTTGGGCTTGGTTTTGGGGTATGGTATAGGGTGGTGATGGCCAACTAGGTTGCTCGTAATATTGGTTTTCCGGCTCATTCTCATACCACAAATCCGGACTACCACTCCATTCCGGATTGTAAGAGTTGTGGTATGGATAGCATTCCTGAGCTTCTTGCCCTTGAAAACCAATATCTCCTACCTCTGGATAGCACTCTTCATAGTACCCATGGTTTTGGTAACCAAGGGTTCTTTCTCGGTCATCGTGCTGTTCCCACAACAAAGGGCAAGATTCGGTAGGATGATCGGAATGACACATCCTACAAAACCTTGCTTGTTGAGCCTCTCTTCTCATCATGAGTTCCCTCAAGGTGAGACGCTCCATTAAGAAAATTTTTTTTAATTTTTAAATTTTTCAAAAGTTCGGAATCATAGTGCAAGGATTCTCGATAAAATAAATTACCAAGAACTCGAGCAATACCTACTCCGAACAAAAACAACCACCAAGTAGTGGAAAATAAAAACAACTAGCTAATACACAACCAAATACACCTAAATACTTAAGAATAAACGCCTCGTCCCCGGCAACGGCGCCATTTTGACAGGCGCGGGCGGTCGTCGCGCCCGCGCGCCAAAAGATAATTTATAAGCCCTCAGTGCTTACTTTCTACAACTAGGTAGATAGTGGCAAATCGGGGTCGTCCAATGAGAAGAGGGATCTTCCTAAGCGTCTAAGCACACAAATGGTTGATATACTAGGCTAGGAGTAAATATATACACACACACATAAAAGCGAGTAAAAAGGGGGGGGTTGGTTGGTTGGTTGGTTCCTAAGTTAACAAAGATAAAAAAGACGAGATAACTAGCAACGTCAAGTGACTATGCTAATCATCAAACGAAACTAAGAAAAAGAAAGGTTTTAAACTACAAAGATAAAATGCCTTGGGGGCAACGGATATCCACTTCCACATCTAATGTAGTTCATCGAATCATTCACACATTCCATCATATAGCATTCATGACCCAACAATCACACACCCCATCTAGCAAGTACCACAACACACACATCACGAGCAGTTCTAAGTTCATGCTCACAGATTTTCATGCAAAGGTGCTACGGAAGTCGTCACGTTCCTACACCTAAGCAATTCAACCACACAAGCACTCCCTATGCTCAAACCACTCATGGCACACATGCAGTGAAACACACCGTCAAGAGTATATAAACGCCAAACAACAAATGCTTCAGGAATGAGTTTAAATCACCTATTCAATACTTCAACTACTTGTCGTGGAGACTGAACTCCTATCCTTCTTAGTTCATAGTTTGCGAGAGTGAATTCGACATCTCTCGTCAAACCTCACCAATGGCTCCCGAGTCGCGACCACGACTCAAGGTGACATTGGTGGCATTTAGCACGAAGGACCAACAAGCTTGGCAATGCCTATGACCACTACACCGTGATTAGGCATTGAACCAATTCATGCAATTACACGAGATTGGATGAATGTGCAACGCACATTCATCCGCGAGCATATGACTCTCTCGTTTGCTACACAAACGAACGTGACGAAGAGTTCGACATCAATCACATTCGCCTAGCACATTGTCAACACACTAACACAATCGAAAGCTCTAATTCATACTATCACATTGCTAACAAGAACAGGGGGGAAATTAACCCAAATCCCCCAAACCCTAGCTAACAATTAATCCAAGCATTTCATATCATCAAGCTCTCAATAACATCAATGCAATCAACAATTAACATTCAAAGCACAATAAATGCACAATAGCAAAAACACCAAATAGATAGATATAAATGAATTCTTGCTACATAGATAGTGGAAGCTTCAATCCTTTGCTCCCAAGAACAAAACTAACCTAGATAAACAAAACCCATAACAAAGAACTAAAAGCTACAAAGAAAGAAGAAGAAATGGAAGAAAATCTAGGGTTTTGGAGCCAAAAATCGGGCTTAAAACCTTGGAGAAGAAGGGTGAAGAGGTATTTATAGTGGAAGAAAAAGAGGAGAAACAGAGCTGCTGCAGGGCTGATTTTAAGCCGTCGTCGCGACTCGCGACCAAGTTCATCGCGAGTCGCGACCAAATCAGTAACTCAGCCCTGCTGTTTTGTTTTGCTTCCTCCGGGTGAACCGTTGATCCGTTTCGGGAGTTCTTGTAGTCGATTTTATAGTGCTCGAGAAGAGGAATCCAATGGTGCCACTCTTGAAGGCTGATTCTTCTCGGAAAATTCTGAGAACCCTGGACCATCCTTCACCCGTTGCTTTGCTCTCCTTTCTTCACCTCTTCACTTCTTCATGTCTTCAAAAAGCTCAAATGTAAAGGTCTTCAAATCTTCAAATCTTCAAAGATAAATCTTCAAAGTCTTCAAATCTTCAAAGTCTTCAAACAAATCACCTTGTCACACAAAATCATCTAAAAAGTGATAAAAACGTCAAAGCCGCCTTTATCCCTCCTTAGATGATTTCAAGGCAAAATGCCACATGTAGAGCACAAAATTGCACAAAACCTAATCCTAAAAAGCCTAAAATAACCATCTAAAATGGACACATCACAAAACAAGTTTTTTTCTTTGGGGGGGGGGGGGGTTAACTAACAACTACTAGCATGCGATATCACAAGAGAGTAAAACTATATATGACTAACACTTGGGGAGTACTTGCGTAACATGATTGGTGAAATTTTTTGATCCTCGATTCAATCACATTCAATACATATGAACCTATTCTAGTGCTTATAATACGTAGTGTGGCCGATGGTAACACTTCCCCATACTTGTCACGTAGGGTGCACATGTAATTCTTCCATCGACCCCGCCTCCGTAATTAGGGGACTGCAACAATGACCCGATACATTGTGCATGTCTGGTTCTCACTCATGCTATTATGTCCCAGACGCTACACTATGAACGTTCTATCCCTAGGCCTACAAAGGCAAAGGAAATAGGCATCTTATCGACGTCTATAAGGTTGTGAATACGCTAACCCTAGTTTGCTACCAACACCATCTCTATTCGTAACCCTTCGGGCTAACTCTCTAGCCAATACTAGTGTGCTATCATCGTAACAGTAACTCGGCGACCCACGTGCACACACCCACACTGTCCCGGACCCTGCTACCCATATCACATATAGGTTTCTCTTCCCCGGGGGATATCAATATATACACCAATATGATTGTAGACTACAGTGTGTGCCAATATTAGTGTGATAATCATGCATTCAACAAGAATACGAAGAATAAGCCAACATAATATCATAAACACATAGAAATAGGGAGACCTAAACAATCTCCCAAAATAAGCACCAAATCATGAATACAAATCCAAATCCAAAGTTAATTAACTACTCTCTAAGCATTAAACCCAAGTATTTCACTGGATTCAATACCCTTGGGCAAAGCAAGGAGAAAATAAATAAACTAGAGAGAAGGTTTATTCCCTTTGTCTCCTTACCTACTCTCCAAGATGAGAATAATGATTTAAAATGTGGCCAAACTTAAACCCTAGTAGACAATGACTCATATATATATAATAGGGAAATGGGCCTTGAAAAAGGCCCAAAATGAGGCAAAAACCCCAGCAGCCACAATAGGAGCAAGCTGTCGCGCGTGGCATGGTTATGCCGGCTGGCTGTGGCACATGTCGTGCTCCGTGGCAGTGCCATGTTGACATGGTCTGGAACGACCATGCTTGCCACCTCTGGCACGGGCTGTGCCCTTTGACATGGACCGCCAGTTAGGGCTTGGTCCTCGACCTTCTGAGCATGCGCGCCCGTGTCGTTTGGCACGGGCCGTCAACTGGGAGTGGTGTCTTAACCAGTTGAACGGAGCAGGCCGTGTGAGCCTTAACGGACCATCGGTTGGATACTTGATTTTCACTTGTGAATGACGTGGGGCATGTAGATCTTTGCGGGCCATCGGCTGGGAGTCGATTTGTGAGCAAATGATGGCACGACCGTGTAGAATGCCACACCCCGTTGGCTGGTCTTAAAATATTGAGATGAAACGACACAAGCCATTTTAAGGGCAACGATATGTATTTATACTTAGCCAAACGAGGGTCTTAGGCGGCACGGGCCATGCTGAAGCTGGCAGCTCGTGCCAAGGGTTGGTGGCACGAGCCATGCTGGATTAGGGCCTCGTGCTAAGGGGTACTGAAACATGCCGTGCTGGACTGGGTTCTTCATACCGATGATCCTTGGCACGATTGTGTCGGTTGATTTGGCCATTCCTCTTCTTGAGAACTTGAACTCCAACTCCACTCTTTTTTCGGCTTCTCTCCGTCTATTACCATGTTTTTACTCGGGGCCTTCTGTCTACTACTAACCTTACGGGTGACCTTCTACCATCCACTACCGCTCTTGCGAGTGACCTTCTACAAAATGATGTCGAAATACTCACGAGCCACCTACTAGTAAGCTCATAAAAGAAAATCTAGGTGCTTGTGAATACAAAGTGTCCATTAGTTCCAATTAAGTCTACAAAACTCGGGATTTAGATAAGAAAACCAATAATGTTCATCGAAACCCTTTTTCATGTAAACCTAACTAAAATTAGAAATCAACCAAACAAAACATAATAACAAATGTGTCGAATGCATTAGTTAATGCATGCTTAAAGGTGCTGATCAATCCTCCCACACTTAAACCTTTACTCGTCCTCGATTAAACAAAAAATGAGAAAAGATTCAAGAGGAATATAGCATGCAAGGATACGTTAACTAATACATACAACCTATACCTAGATTTCCCTAATTCCCCAAAAGATGTAAGAATCTCACAACTTTGACACTCCCAAAAAGACTAAGTAATCTATACAACCAAATCATGTCAAGAAAAAGATGCGATAAAATGATAAGTGTTAAACTAACTTACTTAACCAAACAAACTTCCAAAAACAATCCAAGAGATATTGCCGAAGAAACCACCAAAGATGATCCAAATGATGCTCAATTTAGTTTCCGATTTCTTTCAATTTCTCTCATTTTTCCGAGGAGACCTTTCAGGTTTTCATCCTAGCTTAACACACAAATGTGATGAAAGGCGAATGATATCAAAGATTGAAGATGCGATGGATCGCCGCAAAGGCCCGATATGGTTTTTAGCGTAACTTTTGTGTCCGGACATGGAATTAGGAAATTCCGAATGCATTGGATCGATTAACAATCACTCCATTTTTTGATTTGAAGTTGTTTAAGGCCCAAAACAACAATTTACTGTTTTGGAGTGTTTTCCAATTTTCATTTTATTTCAGAATTTATTGATTCTGAATTTCCTTTTTTTCCATTTTCCTTCTGAATTCAGTATTTAAGGACCTCTTATATTTTTGGAGATTTCGTCTTTTCATAATAACATTTTCGAGAATTATTTTCTCTCTGGAGGATTCCAGAACCAAACCCTAGGATTCGTGCTTGCGAATCTTTTTCGATTATTCCAATTACATCAAAATGGTACTCTTCTCACCTTTTTCCACACATGACCTCTCATTTTTTCCTAGGTTTTTAAACCTGTCTGGGCCTTGGCCTCTCATTTTTACCTAGATTTATCCGGGCCTTTCCCATTGTTGCCTAAGTCACCCTTTCGTGCTTTTGGCTTAGTCGGGTATATATATTTTTATTTTATTTTCAAAATTTTCAATTTTCATGGTGTATTACAAAATGCCCCAAACATGGGCTTCATACTATATGAAGATGACAAACCAAAAATGACATCACCAAAATGTTCCCAAAACATCCCCAAAAATATATTACAAAAACTACCAACAAAACACAAAGGAATCTTGTAAAAATCCCTAAGTGCCCAACTACTCCCCCACCCACAATTAAACCATGCAATGTCCCCAATGCTCAATGAAAAAGTAGAAATCCAAAGTGGAGTAGGAGAAAATAGTGGCACTTACTCTTGTGGCCCCGAAGGGCCCTCCCTCAATTGTCTTGACTCGTGTTTTCTCCTCCTTTCTTCTTGCTTCATCTCTTGCCTCTCAATGGGGACTAAGCCTCGGAATTTATCAAGTCTCAAAATATGAAACCTCTCGATCAATTGCTCAATAGCCTCCTCTTGAACATCGGTCCTCGCATCCATGATAGCAAACTCTTTTTTCACTTTCCGCTCAATGGACTCCAATTCATCCCCCTAAGATATCATGGTCCCATCCATAGCATCCATCCTACGCCAAAAAATTTCTATTTGTAAGCTCATCCCTCCGAACGCTTGGGCAATTTCTCCCACTATTTGGGTTGATAACATAAGTTGCTCCCCAAAAGTGCGGAATTAGTTAAGAAACTCTATGGGTAGGGAACCTCTAGTGGGTGATTCTCTAAGTGGAATCTTTCCATCCTCCTCTAACTCCATGTCCGGACTCGAGAAATTGTTGTAGAAAACCCTCTTGAATCTTGGATCACGGGCTATAAAAAGATCCTCCAAAGTAGTATCTTGGTTGATGGATGTGTGTTCGGGTTGTGGCAACACCATGATGTTGCACATTGTAGCACCACCGTACAACCACCAGTAGAAAATTTTTGAGGTGGTAGGATCGATCATCGATGCTCTCACTTACTTATCCATTGTGTACCTTATTCCTGAGCGTCCCAAGTTTCCCACGGTGAATGGGTGAGGTACCTGATGTACCAAGTGCTGGGCTAGAAGTCCGACCATACCGTCGTTGGTATCTTGCCACCCTTCTTTCTTTTCGCAGCCAATCATTCATCCACGAAGACCCCACCAAATTGGGGTAGAAATTTCCTTCCGGGTTTATAGCCTATAGGATTTGGGTGTCCCAGCTAGGGTATTGTGAGATCTCTCCATGGCAAAACACTCCCATGGATAAAAGCCATTAGACATATCGTAAATCCAGGTGGAATATTGTTGTACTCTTGCACAAATGTTTCCTCAATGTGCCCAAAATAATCCTCCAAAAGTTGCTCAATGAATACGGGATGCCTTGTCGGTGTGTTCTTGGAACTTCTTTCCCGTATTTCCATCCAAAAGTTTGAGCAATTTCCCAATGTGTCATGGTGTACTCCTTCTCTCCAAGGTGAAAATGGATAATTATCCTCCCATGATTTTCCGTTGTTTGCTCCAGGGTTGCCAAAAACTCCAAGGTCCATCTTATGTGAGTCTTTGAGTGATTCTCTAGGAAGCCTTCTAGGCCTATCCACCCTAGAAAGTAGGTGACAGGTTCAAGGAGGCCTAGAGCTTCTATAGTATTATTGCATGAAAACTTTGTCTCTAAGATGGCCCTTTTTGGGCCATTCATGTACTTCCATCTTCAGGCCGCATTCCTGGAAATGGTGGTCAATCCCATAAACACATCCACCACAAAGAAATGGTAGAGAGGAAGGGAAGTTATCGACTCGTGTCTCCCAACTTTAGTCAACTTCTTCCTTTTCTCATCCCTGGAAGTTGTTTCCTTGTCCAGCTTACCTCTCTTTGGGGCCATTCTATCACAACAAGAAGAAGATGGTAATGACAAGAATATACAAGAATATGCCTTAAGTATCATTTAAGAAGAACATTCTTTCTAAATATCTAACACTTCAAAAATCATTCCATTTCAAAACAAAGGATATTCAATCAAGAATAATTCTCCCTAAATAACACACATGGTAAATCAGATCACCTCTTCAACAAGATCATTCCATCAAGAATCACTCCTCCCAAAAACCACATCATGGAAAATAATATCAATCAAATATCATGTACTTCCCTTACACTTAAATCATCACAAACTCATTCAATCACATAACTTACACGCTTCTCGAAAACACTTCAAATTTCTAACATTCAAGCTTTTCATCACAACCCATTCATTCTAAAGAAAGAAAGTAAACACAATGTTCAAAGAGTTACCCAAACTTTGAAGCTAAGAGTTGAAGATTCACACAAGAATAAGCAAAAATGTTCCCCCTTGAGAGAAGAAGCCTCAAAATTTCTAAAATCTCTTATGGGAAGTGAGAGTGGGTGTTTTTGAAGCATTTGCAATGGGTTAAAGGATTCTTATAGATAAGGGAAGTGTACTATGATTCTAATTTATGCAAATCATGCTCATCCAAAAAATGGGTTACTTAGGAGGGAGGTACAAAGGAGATAGTGATGGTTTATGGAAATATAGAAACTTTAGGAGACAATATTATCACTTAATTAATGGACAAGGGAGATTGTGATGTTTAACATTGCACTATTTACATCACCAATCCTAGGGAATAAAAGATTTGCTAAATTAATGGGTCAAAAGTACATGTTTTGATTAAAATTTTGAAATTTTCAAAAAACCTGCACTTTTGCCCCAAGTTCAGCGTAGCACGAGGCAAAGCCTTGTGCTGACACTGTGTGGCACAAGGCAGCCTCATACTTATCCCTTCTAGCATCGAGCTCTGGCACAGCACAGACGTGCTCCCTTGGTGTCTCCCATTTTTCTTTTGAAAAACCTTTTTCACCTAACAAGTCCTATTTCCCAACAACATAAAACACAAGAATCGATCTTACATTTCACGACCAACAAGATTTTCACACCAAGATCCTTTGTCAAACACACAACAAACACGCAAAATCTATCTATCTACCGAAAAACACCAAATCAAAGCAAGAAAGAGCACCGTATTTTTATTGTCATCCCCACGACTTATTTTCTCATGCATTTCAATTAAAACGAACCTACCATTGGGTTTCCGGAGTTTCCATTGACAACACCACTCATAATGACATCCTTGTGGAGAGGTCTCCACAAGGTGTCATCCTTACCTTTGTGCCCTTTGTTTGCCATAGAAAATGCATGTCCATATGATGAATCCCTAGATAATTCACTCTCTGATAATCCCTCCAAGTTAGTGAGCATATAAAAACATTCCAAAACAAACAAATCATCACTAAAATCTTGCATCGCGTAGGATTTCATCAGCAATATCATTATTATCAAAGAAATCATCTCGGCATTGTTTTTCATTCATCTTGCAAGTGTTGTCAAATTTGACATGTTCACCACATAAAGTTATGCCATTGTACATGAGAGAAGAAATCGATGAATTATGCTTAGATTTGTATGTATCAAACCCCACCTTGTCAATGTCATCCTCCAATGTTAGTGTTCCCAAGTGAACATCAATCTTTGTCCTTGACATTTTTAGAAATGGTCTCTCCAATAAAATTGGGGGCGCACTGCCATCATGCACTACGTCAAGGACATAGAAGTCCGCCGGAAACACTAACTTACCAATTCTAACCATTATGCCCTTCACTAGACCTCGAGGGCTAGCTTGAGAATGACCGGCAAGTTGAAAAATTACCCTAGCTTCCTTAAGTTCACCTATGTCTATGTTCTCATAAAGGCTAGAAGGAATCACATTAATAAATGCACATAAGTCTATTAGAGCACTTTTCATTAACTTTCCACCTAAGGAAATAGGTATTGAAAACATCCCGGGTCACAATTCTTAGGAAAATTCTTATGATTCAACGTGGTGATTCCCCCTATTTTCAATTGCCTACTTTCTTAATTGGGCTGTTCTTCTTTTCAGTGCATGCATTTTAAATTTTTTTTAGCATAATAAGGAACATGTTCAATCAATTCCAAGATATGAATGACTACCTCAACCTTTTCAAAGATTTTCCGAATGTGCGCATCACTTGTTGCCACCTTCGGCCTCCCCCTAAGTGCACTTTTGAAAGAAGGAGGAGGAATTACCCTCACCTCAATGAGTGGGAGCTCTTTGGGATACTCCTCCTCAATAATTATTTCTTACTCTCCAAAGTTGGTTTTGTTGGCTTCCACAATCAAATCATCCTCTTGCACAATGTATTTCTCAGCCTGTCGCACCTCCTTCTCGCTCCTTAGCTTCAATGCGTTCACATTTATTGGATTTACTTTGGGTTGGGAAGGTAGCTTACCGAATTCTCTAGCCTCAAGTTGGCTCACCAAGGTGGCAAGTTGTTTGACTTAGACTTCGAGATTCTTAATGCTCGAGAATGCTCTAGTGCCAAGCTTCTCAATTTCTCTCCTTGTCCACTCTGTAAACACATTATGTTTCTTTACCAATTGGCCAATAGCATCTAGGATCTTCTCCCTATCCGACTTGTACAAGGTGGAATTTTTGTTAGAAGGCCATTCTCCCCAGGATATGGTTGAGGTTGTGGATCTTGGTTGTACCCTTAACTTTAATTCTTCTTCCGTAAGAGAAAGTTGGGATAATTTCTATACCTAGGGTTTGAAGGTATTCACGTAGGGATCTTGCCTCTCATTTCCTTGGTTCCCCAGAACCCTTTTTGTTATTGCCCCCTTGAAAATTTCCTATTGCCTCCATTTAAATCCAAGGCCTTCACCTCTTCAAGATCTTCGACTACTCGTGGACACATGTCGGTGGGATGGTCTATATATACTGCATATTCCACACACTTTAACCTGTTGAACTCTCCCTTTTTATGAATTCCTTCATCATAGAGGCACGTGCTTACACTTGCTCTTCCAACTTGGGAGATTGAGCTGGCTCATCCAATGTCTTCACCCGTGACCTTGTGCCAAATTGCCTTGTTCCATTAATCATCTATTCAAGAGTTAAGTGCTCATATAACCCTATGTTTTGGTGGTTTGTGCTAATATGCCCATGTGAAGTTGGAGCTTCTTTCCTCAAGCAACGAGACCTAGAGCTCGATATGAAAAGTGCTATTGTAATCCTGTGTTTTGCTTGAATGTGCTAATATAACCCTTAAGGCCTGAATTTGACCGAAATACATGAACTGACTATTATACCCCTGTTTTGATGCATATTTTAACCCTATATTGCGCATAGGGTTTTGAGAGGTAGTGGTGAGGGTTCAAGAGGTGGTGAGGGTTCGAGAGGTGGTTGTGACCATCAGGGTTTCGAGAGGTAAGGTAGGGTTTCGAGAAGTGGTGGTGACCATCAGGGTAGGGCTTCAAGAGGTGTGGAAGGGTTTTGAGAAGAGGTGAGGTAGGGTTTCGAGAGGAGGTGAGGTAGGGTTTCAAGAGGTGCTGGTGAGGGTTTGAGAGGTGGTGGTGCCATCAGGGTTTTGAGAGGTGAGGTAGGGTTCTAGAGGACGGCAGCAGTGGTACTAGATTTTGACGGTGATGGAGCAGAACTCCAGATTTTGGTATCCCAATGGAGAGGCGGTGGTGGCAGCAGATATGGTGGAGTGGCGGCGATAGAGGTGGCAAAGCAGTGGAGTCGTGGCTGTGTTATGAAGAAGAAGAACTAGGGGTAATTTTGTCTTTATACTTTTAGTTTGCTAGGTTAGTTTAGTCTTTCTAGTTATGTCAATGCTAGAAAATGCCAAGTTAATGTCAGAATAGTGCCAAAAGGTTATATCGGCACTTCTGATGCAAACCACAAGGCTGCAATAGCACTTTCCAACTTCACAGGGTCATATTAGCACAAACCACCAAAATATAGGGTCATATCAATATTTTGTCCTTTATTCAAACAAGGCCATTGCATCCTCCAGACTCTTGTTGGTGATGAAACCATTGCAAGCTGCGTTGACCATACTCATATCAATATTGTAGAGCCCTTCGAAGAAGTAATACACCAAGTTGCCTTCTTTGAATGGGTGATAAGGACAGCTTGCCAACAACCATTTGAATATTTACCGATACTCATATAGGGATTCATTTTCCATCTAGGATATGTTGGACAATTGTTTCTTCAATCCCACAGATTTTGAAGCTGGGAAATACTTTTCAAGGAAACACCGCTTTATATCTATCAACGATGTATTGCACCTGGGGAAAGATAAAATAACCAATGCTTGGCTACATCCCGCAACGAGAAAGGAAATGAGCTCAAGTTGTAGTCCTTTCCTGAAACTCCTAGTGGCATCATATTGGTGCATACAAGATAGAACTCTGACAGATGTTTATTGGGGTCCTCACTGACCCTTCCGTGAAATGTTGGAAAACATTGGATCATGTGGCTCTTGAGCTCACATGTCACATTTGGTGGCAACGGAGGGAAAATGATGCACATGGGTTGATTCTCGAAGTTAAGAGCCATCAACTCCCTCAAGGTACTATTGTCCTCCACCATGACTACTTGCTCCTCAACTACAATTGGTTCTTGTGGAACCCTCACTCTATTCTTCTTCTCCTCCGACTACCTATACCTTCCGGTAGTTCTTGCAAAGTTCCTAAGTTTGTGGTATGGGCATGTACCATAAACTAGAAACCAAGAAATAATCAACCAAAAATAACACTAGCAAACAGGTTAAAAGCAAATGAAACAACTATAACACAGGCTCAACACTAACAACAAACTAAAGCAACCAAAAACAAAAACAATACTAACTGCTCAACTAACATGCTTTGCAAGTTAACAATTAAAATTTTAGACTAGTATCCTTGGCAACAATGCTAAAATTTGATCTACCTCCACCTCGGGGTTGTAAAATAAACTACGGGAGATCAACTAAAAAACTGAGAAAAAGGCTTCAAAAATATATATGAGATTTGTACTGTACTCCCGTTCCCACTACTAAGCTACCTAGAGTGTAGATAGTGGTAAGCTCAGATTTGTCCACAAAGATACTAGGTGTCTAAAAATCAACTACACACATCTATGTCTGGGTCGTCAATCCTTTCGTGTGATAGAAATAGCTAATATTGCAAAACAGGTTTTGTTTTGGGGGTGGGGGTGGGTTAACTAACAACTACTAGTATGGAAGATCACGAGAGAATAAATATATATAACTAACACTTGGGGAGTATTAGCGTAACATGATTGGTGAAATGTTTTGATCCACAATTTCATCACATTCAATACATATGAATCTATTCTAATGCTTATGACACGTAGTGTGGTCGATGGTCAACACTTTCCCATACTTTTCACGTAGGGTGCACACTTAATTCTTCCCTCGACCCCACCTTCGTATTTAGGGGAGTGCAACAATGGTATGACACATTGCGCAGGGCTGGTTCTCCCCGTGTTATTACGTCCCATGCACTACACAAAGAACGCTCTATCCCTAGCCCTACAGAGGCAAATGAAATAGGCATCTTATTGATGGCTATAAGGTTGCGAATATGCTAACCCTAGTTTGCTACCAACACTATCTCTATCTGTAACCCCTCGGGCCAACTCGCCAGCTAAGACTAGTGTGTTGTCATCGTAACGGTAACTCAACCCACGTGCACACACTCACATGGTTCCAGACCCCGCTACCCATATCACATCTAGGTTTCTCTTCCCCAGGGGATATCAATAGATGCATCAATATGAGTGTAGACTACGGTGTATGCCAATATTAGTGTGACAATCATACATTTAGCAAGAATATGAAGAACAAGCCAACATAATATCATAAACACACAGAAAT
The DNA here is from genome assembly GCA_037428765.1 of Rubia yunnanensis. NCBI lineage: Eukaryota > Viridiplantae > Streptophyta > Magnoliopsida > Gentianales > Rubiaceae > Rubia > Rubia yunnanensis. The sequence continues at coordinate 111,268,545 of CM075061.1, read as the reverse complement.
AGGTAGATCTAAGAAATCACCCAAAACAAGCACCAAATCATGAACAAAAATACAAACTCCAAGTTAATTAAATACTCCCTAAACATTGAATCCAAGTATTTCATTGGATTCGATTCCCTTGAGCAAAACAAGGAGAAAATAAATAAACTAGAGAGATAGGTTATTCCTTTTCTCTTCCTACCTACTCTCCAAGATGAGAATAGTGATCTAAAATGTGGCCAAACTTAAATCCTAGTAGAAAATGGCCCTATACATAGTAGTAGGGAAATGGGCCTTGAAAAAGGCCCAAAATGAGGGAAAAACCCTAGCAGCCTCAATGAGCGTGGGCTGTTATGCATGGCACGGTTGTGTCGGATGGCTTTGGCACTGGTCGTGCTATTGACCTAGTCTGGTATGGCCATGCTGGCCACATCTGTCATGGGCTGTGCCCTTTGACACGAACCGTCGTTTGGGTCTTGGTCTTCGGCCTTCTGAGCATGCACACCCAAATTGTTTGGCACGGGCCATCGGCTAAGAGTGGTGTCTCCACCAGTTAAATGGCGCAGGTATTGTGAGTCTTTGTGGACCATCGGGTGGATGCTTGATTTTCACTTCTGAACAATGTGGGGTGTGTGGATCTTTGCAGGTTGTTGGTTGGGAGTCAGTTTTTGAGGAAACAATGGCACGTAGGTGTAGAAAGTCACACCCTGTCGGTTGGTCTCCGAATATTGAGTTGAAATGACATGGGGCATTTTAAGGGAAATAACCCATATTTATACTTAGCCGAACGAGGGTCTTGGGTGGCACGAGCCTTTTTGAAGCCGGTGGCTCGTACCGAGGGTTAGTGGCACAGGCCGTGCTGGATGGGGGCCTCGTGCCAAGGGTTGCTGGCACGGGCCGTGCTAGACCAGACACCTCGTGTCAATGGTCATTGGCACGACCGTGTCGGCTGGCATGGACTGTGTCGGCTGATTCGACAATTCCTTATCTTGATAACTTGAACTCCAATTCCATTATTTTTTTGGCTTTTCACCATCTACTACCATATTTGTACTCATGGCCTTCTATATATTACCACCCTTGCAGGTGGTCTTCTACTATCTACTACCGCTCTTGAGATCGGTCTTCTACAAAATGATATCGAAATACTCTCGAGCCACATACTAGTAAGCTCACAAAAGAAGATCTAGGTTCTCATGAATAAAGTGTCCATTAGTTCCAATTAAGTTTACAAATTTTGGATTTAGATAGGAAAACCAACAATGGTCATCAAAGCCCTTTGTTGTGTAAACCTAACTAAACTAGCAATCAACCAAACAAAACATAATAACAAATGTGTCGAATGCATTACTTAACGAATGCTTAAAGGTGCAGATCAGATTCACTTATAGCATAATAGAAATATCACCACAAAGATTTGTATTCATATCATGTTGTTCCTTTAGCAACAACACAAGCGTACAAAACCTCTTCTATGGTCTAGAACATCGAACTTCCCTACGCTTGAACCTTCTTTTTATGTTATCATAATTCGTCAATAATAGAGCGACATACTCACGTGTATCATCATAACAACTATGCCATTCATCAAGCACCTCTCCCAAATGGTGACACTCATCTAGTGCTATAAACCTACCCCATGAAATACAAGTCCGGTACAACCAGCTCACTTAGAATAAGGAAGCGAACCTAACCAAACCGGCTTGCAAGCAATAACCTTAGTACAAACCATGGAAACACCTATACTACAACGTGCCTCAGTAAGCCTATAATCTGGCACGAGATGAGGAAGTAGTGCATGACATGAAGATATGATTAAGAGACCTATAAGATGGGAAGGGAAGAAAAAACTAAGGAGGTAAGTTCAATAACATAACACATCTGTGATAAATTTTCCTAATCTAACTTAGGCATCAGAGTTTCTCCCCCTGGAGAGTTCTCTATAGGTGCCAACAAGTGGAGAATGACAGCTAGTATTTAAATTTATCTATATCTGGAAGGAATCCTCGTATCAGTGGCGTCGTCCATGGGGATCACATTTTTTATTTTCTTTCTAGATTCTGATAGACCTTGTGAACAACTAGAAAGCTAGTCTAGGGTTCCAGGCATAACAAAACAACACGAGAAATGGCCTAAAGAAAGAAATGGCATACAACCACATAATCATAAGGACATAATTCATTGGTTATAGAGAAAAACTTCGGCGACAAGGAATCTCGATAGTTGAAAATGACAAAGCAAGAACACCAGCCCGATGAAAATAAACTAAGAGCAAGCTAGCAGCCCTTGAGGGCCATATTGTAATTTATAAAAAAATGTGTAGAAGTATTCATTATTTTGATTCGAGGTCCCTCTGTTCGCCCGTTTAGGCCCAAACCGGGAAGTCGTGACCATGTCTTGGTGACCTTGTGAACAACTAGAAAGCTAGTCTAGGGTTCCAGGCATAACAAAACAACACGAGAAATGGCCTAAAGAAAGAAATGGCATACAACCACATAATCATAAGGACATAATTCATTGGTTATAGAGAAAAACTTCGGCGACAAGGAATCTCGATACTTGAAAATGACAAAGCAAGAACACCAGCCCGATGAAAATAAACTAAGAGCAAGCTAGCAGCCCTTGAGGGCCATATTGTAATTTATAAAAAAATGTGTAGAAGTATTCATTATTTTGATTCGAGGTCCCTCTGTTCGCCCGTTTAGGCCCAAATCGGGAAGTCGTGACCATGTCTTGGTGAATTGCATTTTGGTGTCGACAATTTTGTGATTCGGTGCCACCAACTTTCTTGGACGGATATAAGTGCAAAGTGTAAAAAAATTTCTTGTCAAAACATTAAATAAACGTGGGCACCAGTTGTATACTATCATCACATCGGTGCTATGTTCTTATGGTATGGAGGTTGCACATCTGATGAGAAAAAATATTTTTGATGTTTCATCCAAAATATTGAAGGGAAATTTTATAAGCACAGGCGGACAATCCTAGGCACCAGTTAGGCTACCGGTGCTAGGTACTTAAAAATATTGTTCTTCTCTTTGCTCTTGGGTGGAAAAAGATTGAAATGCCCATTTAAAGTAGTGCAAAGAAGCTCTGTTGGAAATACATAAGTAGTGTATGATCACCATAGGCACCGGTTTCAATACCGGAGTCAGGTACTTAGAAAATATCTTCTATTTTCTCTAGGGTGAGAAAAACAAATTAAAACACCCATTTAAAGAAGCACCACGGAGTTGTGTTGGAACTATAAAGGCACTGGTATGATCTCCATATGCACCAGTTTCCATACTAGTGCTAGGTACCTAAACCCCCCCCCCCCCCCACTTGGCCCTAGTTAGAGCACCCAAACCCTAATCATATTAAACCCTCCTCGGCTGATTTCAACCCTTAAGTCTGTCATATTTCATCAGCGTTGCTACTTCTTCTTTTTCCCCACCATTGCGCCCCGGTCGTACTTCAACTACCGCACTCCTAGCCCTTCTTCTTCTTCTATGATGCTATTTCCTCCGTCGTGCTATGGTCTCTGTCTCTGCCGTTGCGCTCTGGCTATCATCTCTGCCCCCATGGCACACCAACCTCGATGCTATCTCCTAGACCAGGATGCTAGTGGGGGTCAAAAGCTTCACCAAAAATGCTGGGTTAAGCTCATATCCATCGTGCCGTAGTTGAAAAATCCTTCCTCCCTCAATTGTTAGCGGCACCACCCGTCTAACTGCACCTCAGCCCTGCGTGCGACCTCCAGTTCTAGTTCATCGATGTTCTTTCATGGTTTATGCAGATTAGGTACTAGTTTTAATGATAATCGATGTTTAGGTTTAGTTTTTTTTCATGAATTATGGGTTGTTATGTATTTTCAGATGTAATGAACTTCTGGGTTTTGGTTGTGAGTTTTCCAGTTTTTCATATGAATTTTTGGGTTTTTCTTGCCGATGAGTTTATTTTGTTTCCAGGCGGATATTTTTATAGATCACCTATATACTGGCACCGGTTCCAACCACGCAATTGGTGCCTAATCTTAGCAGCGATTCACTTTTATTTGCACTAGTACACGCAAACAGTACCACATTTTTTGCACCCAATATAATATAATAGCGTTGCTTCCATTTCAGCACTGGTATATATTATTGGTACTGGAAAATTACGTCTAGCACCTGTTAGGTTACTAGTGCTAGAATACTACATTCCATCACCGTTATACTCAAGCATTGGTATTCCAAGGGGTTGAAATACCACTGCCTCTGAGGCAAAATAACAATGCCTTTGTACCCCCCCCCCTTGAAGTAGTGTACTATTGCCCCACAACATTTGAGGCACAAAAATTGACACACATTAAATTTGAAAAAGATTCACTAACCAGGCTAACTCTGCAGAACTATTTGCTATTCCATGATATTTGATTCCAAACTAGAACGAGAGTCTGTAGGTTGCTTCTTAGCAGTCCAATAAACAGGGTTACCGCTAAGGAAAATAGCATAACCATATGTAGATCTGCGAGTCTCAAAGCAATGAGTCCGATTGGCATCGGAATAACCTAGTACTGGTAAAGCAAAAGGATTTGCACGAAGGGCCAAATTATAATGAAGACTACCACAAATGTAGCACAAAATCTGAGTAACAATATGAAAATGGTCATCAGTAAGAGCCACATATACTGACTAACCATATTTACATCATAAGACAGGTCGGGACGAGTGATCGACAAGTATTGAAATGCCCCAACTAAAGATTGATAAAGAGTGGATTATCGAATGACTTACTAGAGGAATTGAGCAAGTGCAAAAAAGCCACAAAAAAAGTGGCACCCAGCGCAGAATACTACAATTTTGTGCATGTGAGGATGTCCTAACCGTATCTTTCATGGCCTAGGAATAAGCTATTTTCAATGGGAACAATCTCCAAGCCTAAAACATAATGCAAGGTGCCGAGATCGGTGATCTTTAACTCAAGATTCACATGATCTATGAACTAATGAAAGGAAGTGAACTGCTAAAACCAAGCACGAGGAGCTTGCTTAGAACCACAAATGGCATTACACAGACAACAAACATAGTGTAGGTGCATATGGTCTTTGTAACCAACTGGTTGCTCCATAAAAACCAGTGCGTCAAGAACACCATTCCAAAAGAAAATTTAAAATATCATTGATGTAACGACCATTGACTAATAACTACTAAAGATAAAAATATACAAATTGTAGATACCTTTACAACAAGATACTGCACGAGCAAGTGGCCATCAGATGGCGAGAAACTGACTCATACGACATAGGAGTTGTGAGACCCAAGAAGGCTACAAACTAAGATGTCGCGACTGGTTACTCCGGCGACATGAAAGAAGCACTGACACTTGGGGATGGTGTGTCAGTCGATGCACATGGAAAGTTGGATGACTCATGCAAGCTCAACTATGGCGCATGTGGCGCAACTACAAGAGGACATGGACATGTCAAATATGGTACTGGTGCAACTCACGGTACAAGCGTAATAACGACATCACTGAGAGTTATGGGTGAATCAGCTGATGAAGAAGGCTCAAAAAACTCTAATGGCACTTACGATGGCTCCAAGATGGCCAAAACATCAAGCAAAGGAGGGGCAACTGTAGAACCCTGATGTGCCCATTTTATACGGTTATATTAGGACTTTTAGGATTCACTTTTTTATAATTTTGTGCTCTAAATGGGACATTTTTCCTTGAAGTTCTCTAAGGAGGATTAAAAACGACTTTTACGCTTTTATTACTTTTCTAGAGAATTTTGTGTGACAAGGTAATTTGTTTGAAGGCTTTGAAGACTTTGAAGAATACCTTTGAAGATTTGAAGATTTAAAGACTTGTAATTGAGCTTTTGATGATTTGAAGAATTGAAGAAGTGAAGAGAAGAGGAGGATATGAAACAAAAAGGAGAAAGAAGAAATGGTGCTGGACTTGGAGTCCATCGTGAGGTCGTCGCGAGCACATCGCGACTTGCAACAGAAGAGGGGTTAGAAACCCTTCTTGCTTTTTGCCCTAAAAATACTCACCTTATCCTCTCCTCTTCAACAAGCTTTGGACAACCTCTTCTTCTTGCATTTTTCTGGTTTCAAACCCTAGTTTTTCTTTCTTTCTTTTTTTTTTAGTTTTTGTAGGTTAATCATGTCTTTTAATTGTCTAGCTTAGTTTTATCTTGGGAGCAATGGATTGAAGCTTCCATTTCTATGTAGTAAGAACCATTTATATATCTATTTGGTGCTTTTGCTATTGTGCATTTATTGAGCTTTGAATGTGAATTGTTAATGGCATCGATGTTGTTGGAAGCTTGAGTACATGAATTGCTTGTATGATTACTTGTTAGGGTTGGGAGAAAGTAGCTAATTCCCTCCTCTTTTAATGTGGAATCTAAGAGCACGAGTTAGAGCTTCTTAATGATGTTGATGTGTTGATTATTGCCAGATGAATGTGATAATGTTGAATTCACTACCACAGAGATCCCCTTCTAGCACTGATTTTTTAGCACCGGTTTTTAAAACCGGTGCTAAAAATCTAATAGCACCGATTTTTTTAAATTTTAACACCGGTTTTTAAAACTGGTGTTAATTTAACACCAGTTTTTTAATCTTAACACCGTTTTTTAAAAAAATGGTGCTAAATTTTACAATAGCACCGGTTTTGGAAAACATTAGCACCGGTATTTAAAAACCGGTGCTAAAAATTTGAAAATTTCATTTTCCCACCAAAGAAATAGTCAAAAAATATAAAATAACACCGGTTTTGGAAATATTATCACCGGTTTTTAAAAACCGGTGCTAAATATTTGTAAAAGTCTATCTTCCCGCCAAAAAAATCAAAATAGCACCGGTTTTAGTAAAATATAGCACCGGTTTTAATAACCGGTGCTAAAAATAAAAAAATAGCACCTGTTTTTGCAAAAATTAGCACCAGTTTTAAAAACCAGTGCTAAAAATTTTCAATACCCATTTTCCCGCCAAAGAAATAGCCCAAAATTTTAAAATAGTACCGGTTTTGGAAAAATTAGCACCGGTTTTGGAAAAATTACACCGGTGCTAAAAGTTTTTAAATTTTCCTGCCAAAAAATTTCCAAAAACAATTTCCCGCCAAAGAAATCGCTTGAAAATTTTTAAAATAGCACCGGTTTTGGAAATATTAGCACCGGTTTAAAAAACCGGTGCTAAAAATGAAAAAATAGCACCGGTTTTGGAAGAAAATAGCACCAGTGTAAACCGGTGCTAAAATTTTTTAAATTTTTGCCGCCAAAAAAATTCCCCCCAAAAGAAATTGCCAAAAACTTTTAAATATTTGTCGAAAATTTTTGAAGTTCATTATTTCCGTCAAAGAATTCAAAAATTCGCAAAAAATTTCAAATAATCTTCGCAGAAATTTCATGAGCTGGAAGCAGCTGCGCAGCCACTCTAAACTATATTTTTTAACTTTCAAAATCGTCCACTTCTTTTGTTGACTTTAACTAGTGACTAAGTTAAGTTAAATTAATCAACGATCAACCTTTACTTACCTCATATGTACAAATAAGAACTAAATTTGTTTACATTAACTAATTAACGTTCAACCCTTAATTGATTTAGTATATTTCCTCCATCCTGGATTAAATTGCACAAGATCAAAGATTCAGTCAAACTAAGAAAACTTTGACTACATATTTGAATAGATATATAAACAATCGTTCAAACTATACTTGACTGTCAATATATAAACACTAATAACAAAGTTGACTTTAACTAATTAATGATCAAACTTTATTTGAATTAGTATATAATAAATACTAATAAAAATGTTTGACTTTGTCTAATCAACGGTCAAAACTTACTTGACTTTCTATATATAAATACTAGTGATTAAGTTGACTTTAACTAATCAACGGTCAAACTTTACTTGACTCTCTCTCTCTCTCTCTCTCTCTGTATAGAAACACTAGTGACTAAGCTGAATTTAACTAATCAACGATCAAACTTTACTCAACTTTCAATATATAAACACTAATAACTAAGTTGACTTTGACTAATTAATGGTCAAACCTTACTTTAATTAGTATATAATAAATACAAATAAAAATGTTTGACTTTGTCTAACTAGGTTGACTTTAACTAATTAACGGTCAAAATTTATTTGAATTAGTATATAATAAATACTAATAACTAGGTTGACATTCACTAATCAACAGTCAAACCTTATTTGACTTTCAATATATAAACACTTATAACTAGGTTGACTTTGGCTAATAAACGGTCAAACTTTACTCGACTTTCCATATATGAACACTCTAACAAGGTTGACTTTGTCTAATCAACGGTCAAACTTGACTTGACTTTCAATATATAAACACTAATAACAAAGTTGACTTTAACTAATCAACGGTCAAACTCTACTCGACTCTAAATTTATAAACACTAATAACTATGTTGACTTTTTCTAAACGGTCAAACTTTACTTGAGTTTCAATAAATAAACACTAATAACAAAGTTGACTTTAACTAATTAACGGTAAGAATTTATTTGAATTAGCATATAATAAATACTAATAAAAATGTTTGACTTGACTAATCAATGGTTAACCCTTACTTGACTTTCAATATATAAACACTAATAACTAAGTTGACTTTAACTAATTAACGGTCAAACTCTATTTGATTTTAGCTAATGAAAACTATAATGGACTCAAACCCATAATTTTGGCCCAAACCCCATGTCCTAATTTCATACACTTAGCCTTCCTTCTCCCTTGCTCCAATTTCATTCGATAAAACCCTGAATGCAACTCTCCCACACCCACCGTCCCTCCGTCTCTTCTGGTTTTCTCCGTCAATCAGCCATCGGCCACGCATCATCTGAAGAAGTTGACGGAAGGGCGCCGACACCGATGATGGAGGCAATCTTTCCGCTCGTCTTCCCGGTAAGGGACCCCTTCGCCCGCGCCTGGACTCCACCACCACCCGCGCTTGGAATCCTCCTTCCTCCACCACCATTTCTCTGCTACAGAGAATCCACCACCGCGGTGGAGGAGCTTGCATAACCACTTCGGATTGTTCCTCATTTCTTTGACCAAGGTATTCTATTATCCCCTCTCTTGTTGTCCTCAATTTTAGTTTTCTCATGCGAAAAGCCCAGCCGGATTTAAGGAAAAAGTGACAATTTCTAACAAAAATGAAAAATGTAACCGTGGAATGAACACTGCGCCATATTTTCTTTTTATTTTCTGTCCGCATTAGCTATGTATTGTTTGTAGTTAATGAAATAGTCTCGTTTTCTGAAAAATAAGTAATGCTGCTAGTGTTGTGCATAACTTTGCCAAGTGGGCTGCTTTTGTGAAAATGCTTTGATGGGCTGGCTTTTTTTTAATATGATGGTATTTTTGTGATGAAATTTAGTCATGCGATCATTTTTTAGAGCCAAAGACGAAGGCAGAGCTTGCATTTGTGGATCGCCGGAGCTGCTCGTAGTGGTGGCTCGCGTTTGTGGTTCACCGGAGCAACTTACAATGTTGGGTCTCGCACCTCTGGTTCTCCTCTAGTTTTGCGGAGGTGGGTCAAATTTTAATTAAATTCAATTAATTTGTAGTGATTAAATTCAAATAATTTGTGTGAGCACTAGCAGTTTTAAGGCATTACCTGACTGTTGAGTTGTACTTGTAAATAAATAGTTAGTTTAAGAAGCCTGATTGCGCATTGTACGTCATGATTGCGCATTGTGTTCTCCTATGGTTCGCTGCTCTCCACAATTTTGTCTGGTCTTCTCTTCAGGTATCCTAACTCCTAAGCGCGCACGCATGTTTTCTGTGTGTGTTTGTTGTTCTAATTACTTAGCTGAGAAGCTTTAGAATACTGTGGCATTTGCAACTGCTGTGTCTGGTGTAGTTTATCTGGAAGAATATGATTGTTTATGTAGCTGCAGCATTGAATGACAATTCAAAATATCATTAGTTCATATTTTTCAGTTCTGTGATTTGATCTTCTAATTTAGCTATTAGGAAAACTCCTTGTTACAGAATTATTGCATTGTTGCTCTTATTTGCGCAAGGTAGATAAATAAGTCTTTCCATGGGTGTTTCCTTATACAATTGTCTTGAACGCTACTCTCCGACTTTCTCGAACGCTGCTTGCTACGAAGCAATTCACTTTTTGTAATCGATGTAGCTACCTTGGTTATAAGCACTTTTTAAAAATATTTGTGTAGATTGATACGAGTAAATTTTTTTTATGAATGCTACAAGTTAAATGGTGAATTTGAGGGAAAATCAAACATATTTTGAGTCCCACTCAAATGTAGTTTCTGTTCATGCTTGATGATATGTTTCAGTTTGGCATTTTAATGTTGTATTTTACCTTAAACATTTTTTTGCCCTGTAGCATATGATTTATGTGAGTAAGATTTTTACAGTCATTTCATTAATGTTATGAATCAGCATAGGAAGAATATGATAGATATGTGTTTATCTTGGTGGATTATTTTGTGCTTTACTTTACTGAATGTTGATGTGTGACTGAATCAAATTGAGTTATGTAGCCTCGTTAAGTACTCAAGGTTAATATACTGATATGAACGTCTTTATTCTGGTATAAGCTTCTGGCATGGTTTATATCGATCTATTGAATAAGCTTCTGGCATGGTGAGATTGATTCCTCTCCAAGGTCTTCGCCTCAATGTTTAGTCTCATTGATTATTAGTTTTGTATCATAATTTTTTTGGTTATATTTCTATATTATCAATTCTGTGAAGTTAATTTTATTATTAAATTCATGTCCTATTAAATTGTTAGTTTCTGGTCTTTTTCCCTTCCTCTGAAAGCTGCAGCGTGCTCTTTCAGAGGAAGGGATTTTTTTGATTCATCGTAAATATTTTAGCATCGGTTGGAAAACCGGTGCTAACAAAAAAAAACTGGTGCTAAATTAGCACCGGTTGAAAAACCAGTGCTAACAAAAAAACCGGTGCTAAATTAACCGGTGCTAAATTAGCACCGGTTTTTAAACCGGTGCTAATTAAAAAACCAGTGCTAAAAGTTGGGATTTAGCACCGGTTTTTTTTCCAACTGGTGCTAAAGTTTCATTGGTTACTTAGGCACCGGTTTTTTTTGTGAAAAAACCGGTGCTAGAACATAAAAAAACCGGTGCTAAAGGGGGGGGGGTTCTTGTGATAGTGATTCATTGTTATGTTTGTTTTAGGTAGCAAATGAGAGAAGTCAATGAATGTCGATTGTTCTTGGCTAATTTTGTGCAAATGCATGATTGGTGGAAGTAGTGAATAGATTTTGTCATTTATTCTTGAAGCCTTTGTTATTTAGAATTCATGTGTTCTTTAATGCTATGTTTCACTTCATTTATGCCATGTGTTTTTTGAGAATAGGAAGTGTTTGTATGATTGAAGTGTTAGGGTGTTAGGAAAGTGACGAATTCCTTAGCTCATTTGCATGAAAATCTAGGAACATGAACTTAGAACTTCTTGTGCGTAATGTGTTGTGATTCTTGCTATATAAGTATGTTAATGTGGATTGTTCTCATATTTATCCTATAGATGCAATGAAAGGTTGAACCTTGAATGTGGTTTGTTCTAGGTTTAGCCTAATGAATGCTATGTTTGGTTAAATGGCTATGTCTTTGGTAGAAGGCTTGTCGTTGTCAAATCTATGGTCATTGTTTGTCTAGGGTGATCATCAATGAGGTTTGCAAATGGTCATTGTTTGTCTTTGCAAACTACTCTTAAGAAGGAATGGATGTTGATCTTCCATTGGCATTTTCTATAGGTAACAATTTTGATAGGATGAGTGAATGGTTCAATGATCTACATTAGGTTTAAAAGTGGATATCCATTTCCCCCAAGGCTTATCTTTTGTAATTTTAAAACCCCTTTTCTTAGTTTTGTTTGATGACTTAGCATAGTTACTTGACTTTGCTAGCTGTCTTGTCTTTTAACTTTCATAACTTAGGACCACTAAATAACCAATCCCCCACCCCATTTACATGCTTTTATATGTGTATATATATATATATATATATATATATATATATATATATCTACTGCAGCCTGATAGAAACCTTTTGTGTCTAAACACTTAGGAAAATTCCCCTTCTTCGTGGATATCCCTAACTTGCCGCTATCTATTTAGTTGTAGCTAGTAAGCATTTATGGCTTATAAATATTAACTTTGAGAGGTACGGCGATGACCTCCCTAATTTTAGCGCCGCTGTCGGGGAAGATACGTTTATTTTTAAGTGTTTGGGTATATTTGGTTGTATAATAGCTAGTTTTTTCTTATTTCCACTCCTTGGTGGTTGTTTTTGTTTGGAGTAGGTATTGCTTGAGTTCTTGGTAAATTTTTATCGAGAATCCTTGCAATATGATTTTGGACTTTTGAATTTTTTTAAAAAAAATGGAGCGTCTCACCTTGAGGGAACTCATGATGAGAAGAGAGGCTAAAAAAGCATGGCTTTGTAGGATGTGTCATTCTTACCATCCTAACGAGTCTTGCTCTTTGTTGTGGGAAGAGCACTATGAGGGGGAAAGAACCCTTGGTTTCCAAAACCAAGGGTATTATGAAGAGTGCTACCAAGAGGTAGGAGATGTTGGTTTTCAAGGGCAAGAAGCTCAAGAATGGTATCTATACCACAATCCTTACAATCCAGAATGGAGTGGTAATCCGGATTGGTGGTATGAGAATGAGCCGGAAAACCAACAATACGAGCAAACTAGTTGGCCATCACCACCTTATACCATACCTCCAAACCAAGCCCAACAAGGAAGTTCAAGTTTGACACGTTAGGAAGTCATGAATACAATAGCAAACTTGAACAACTTTACTAGTGAAGAACCGGACACCTGGCTCTCCTCTAGTGTTGAGGCTATTGAAGGGCATGCGAGGAGCATATTAGAAGCGTTGGCTCGAATGGAAGCTTGTGATTACGAAAACACACCATCCTAAATCGAAATAGAGGATTTGGTGGGTGAGGTCATGGGAAATAATCTTGAGTTTGAAGGGGATGAGAAGTTGGTTGTTGAGGATGATAAAAAGGAGGAAGAGGTGATTGTGCTACATTCATTAGCATCATCACCCCTACCCCTACCTATTGAACCAACCCCACCATTTTTTGGAAGTTTTGAGGGAGATAAGAGAGGAGCCAAAAGACTACCCCAAGCCTCCTAACCACCCAACTCCCTTTAAAACATCTCCACCTCAACAAGACTTTCCTCTTAAAAGTTTTGTACCCAACCTCTCTACTTTTGGACACTCATGGTGAAGGGGTTGAAGCTTTCACCATATGGATAACATTAGGGTCGTGTCGAAGACTTTAAATATACGGAGCTTTGTCGTGCCGACGACGTAAATAAACTCGACCTTTGATTTTGGTTTTTGATGTTTAGTATTTGTTATTTTATCTTGTTCTTTTTGCGGTGTATTTTTCTGCGATTTTGTAGAAAAGTGAAGTGCATTGCATAGGAGGAGATGAAGGAATGAAATCCATGAGAAAGGGAAGAAATCTTGGAATGTTGGTGATAAAAGATCAAATTCTTTCTAAGTGCTGGGAGGACTTGTGAACCCGAGTCGCGACTACCTCGCGAGGGACCATCGTGAGTCGCGATGTGATCAGAAGTTTCGTGCTCAAAATTAGCCCCCAGTCACCACTTTCTATGAGTCGCGGTGAGGCGTCGCGAGTCACGACCGACATGTTCTCGATATAGCATACCTCGGGTCCTTGGGTCCTCGAGGCCACAAGCCCTCGAGTTGAGCTGAGCTCAACAGTGCAAGCCCTCGAAGACCTCAGGTCCTCGAGGCCAAAAGCCCGAAGACATCATCCCCTCGAGACCTCTAGGCAGCAAGCCCTCTACTCGAGCAGAACTTGAAAGTCCATCAGTCCTCAAGATTGACCCTCGAGACATCATCACCTCGGGTCCTCGAGGTTAAAAGCCCTCGACTCGAGTTGAAGCCCTCGAGACCTTGGGTCCTTGAGGCTGCATAACCAGCCCTTCGAAAAGTCAGGAGTCTCGAGACCATCATCCCTCGAGATCAGTCCTTTGAGACCAGCATCCCCTCGAGACCTCGAGGCAGTAAGCCCTCGACTTGAGCAAAACTCAAAAGTTTATCAGTTCTTGAGACCGACCCTCTAGACATTATCCCCTCCAGACCTCAAGGCAGCAAGCCCTCGAATCAAGCAGAACTTGAAAGTCCATCAGCCCTCGAGGCTAGTTCTCAAGACCAGCCCTCGAGACATCATCCCCTCGAGACCTCGAGGCAGCAAGCCTCGACTCGAGCCGAACTTGATAGTCCATCATCCTTTTGAGGCCAATTCTTGAGACATCACCCCCTCGAGACCTCGAGGCCCCAAAGTCCTTGGCTCGAGCCCAACCTGAAAGACCATCATTCCTCGAGACCATCATTCCTCGAGTCGAACCTGAAAGACCATCATTCCTCGAGTCGAACCAAAGTCCTTGATGCAAACCAAAGCCCTCGATATATCAGCCCCTCGAGACCACAGGTTCTTGAGGCCACAAGCACTCAATTCAAGCTGAAGCCCTCAAGACCTTGGGTCCTTGAGGCTGCATTCTCTTGACTCAAGCTGAAGTCCTTAAGACCTCGGGTTCTCAAGGCCACAAGCACTCGATATGAGCAGAAGTCCTCGAGACCTTGGGTCCTCGAGGCTTCAATCTAACTCATGGTAAAGCCCTTAAGACCTCAGGTCCTTGAGTCTCGAGTGCTCAAGACCAAAAGCCCTCGACTCGAGACGATGCATCGTGAGTCGCGACTAGTGCTGTTGCGAGTCGCGATGAGAAATCCAACTTTTCAACTGAGCTTAAACACTGCATAATCCTTCCTTCTTCTCCAAATACTCCCAAGAACCACCACATATCCACTTATTCTCCACCATCTCACATATATTGACATATGAAAATTCTTGCATCTTTATAGTGTCTTTGTTGATTGTAGTATGTCGACTACATCATTGAATCTTCAATTCCTATGTTTTATAATGATGCTTGGATATGTGTCGATATATGTTGGATATTTTTATTGGACAATCTTATAGTGGTGACTGCATGATGGATTGGTTGTTCTTTGATAATACTATGGTTATTAACTCTTGATGCTAAACCTAGTATTACAAATCCTTATGTACTTGTGAGTTTGATGTTGTTCTTTCTGGTGTTAGTCTTGATCAAACAGCGCCAAGAAGACAACGTTTTGCTCGAGGGGTGAGTTCTTCTACGACACTTTTGCTCCCCTTTCCAGCTCCGAAACCGATTTTGGGACAGATTCTATACAAGTACATTAGATTGGGCCATATCACCGGTGATGTGTCCATTTTATATGCATAATTTAGTACTATTTTGGGTCACTTTTGTGCTCTTTTATTATCAAGAGCTTGTGTTTTACCTTGAAATTCTCTTAGGAGGGGTAAGAGAAACTTTACACTCTTTTACCTCTTCTAAGTGGATTTTGCGTGACAAGGGAAGAACACGGAGGCAATGAAGACCAAAGGCCATCGAAGATCACATTTTTGAAGACTTTTGAAGACTTGCTTCGAAGACATGAAGATCGGAGGCTATTGAAGACCATTTTTGGAGACATTGAAGACTTGAAAAATGAGAGGACTTGCTATGAAAGTGATTGTATACCACAAGAAGAAGAAAAGGAAACAAAGAAATGTTCTTGCACCCATCGCGAGTCGCGACGAGCCCAATGCGAGTTGCGACCAACAGGTGGCCAGAATTTCACCTTATCCTCTTTGTACTATAAATAGCACTCTCTTTCCTCTCATTCTCATTCTTCACCATCTCCGATTTCCAGTACTGTTTAGAACCATTTCTCTTTCCATTTTCATCTTTGAATTCTATTGTTTTATGATTAGTTGTTTAGCATTGATTAGCATGAACTCTTGTAGCTAATCTATTTCTTGGAAGCAATTGACTAAGGCTTCCAAGCCCATGTCTTAAGAACAATTTGTAACCTATTTATTATTCTTACTATTATGCATTTATGGAGCATTGAATGTGTTTGTTGATCTCATTAATTTTATTGAAAGCTTGAGTATGTGAAGTACTTGTATGATATGCTTGTTAGGGTTTGGGGGAAATGGGTTGATTTCCCCCCTTTCTTGATAGGAATCCAAGAGTATGATTTATAGCTTTTGATTGTGTTGATGGATTGATAATTTCTAGGTGAATATGATAATGTTGAACTCTTTTTCATGTTTGTTGCTTGAAGAAAATGAGAGAAGTCTATGAATGTTGATCGTTCTTGACTAATCTTGTGTAAATGCATAAATCGGTAAAATGCTTAGACACGGTGTAGTGTTTATAAGTGTTGTCGAGCTTGTTGATTCTTCGTGCTAAATGCCATCAATAGGATACCTTGAGTCGTGTTTCGACTACGGGAGTCATTGGTGAGGTTTGACAAGAGATGTCGAATTCACTCTTGCACACTACCATCTAAGAAGGATAAAAGTTTAGCCTTTACAACAAGTAGTGAAAGTAGTAAATAGGTTGCATGTTCAATGATGGATAAGAGGTTTGGAAGTGGAAGTCAATTGCGCCCAAGGTTCCGTCAATTGTTATTTTCATCTTATCTTTAGTTGTATTGCATGATTAGCATAGTTCCCTTGCTTTTCTAGTTGTTGTATTTCAATTTCATAATTTAGGATCAAACCAACCAAACCCCCCCTTGTTTACATGCTTATATATATATATGTTTATGTACGTAAATGTCTAGTATGTCTTCTCCTGTATATGTTTAAACACTTGAAAAGATCCCTCTTCTCGTGGATGGCCCCGAATTGCCATTATCTACTTTATTGTAGATAGGAAGCATTTAGGGCTTAAAAGTATTAACTTTGAGAGGTATGGTGATGACCTCCCAAATTTTGACGCCGCTGCCGGGGAAGAGGCATTTATTTTTAAGTGTTTGGGCATATTATGTGTGATTATAAGCTATTTGTAAATATTTTTTTGCTTGGTTTTTATTTTGATTTCTTAGTTGATTTGCCATTTTCACTTGGCTTGGAGATGTATTGTTCGAGTTCTTGGTGTATGGTTCGCACACGATCCTCTTCACAAGAACCCCTACACTACGACCCTGAGTTGGAGTTGAATTTGAGACGGGCTAGGAGGCTTTCTTTGGAAAGTGTGAATAAACCCCTCCTAGTGACCATTTTACGGATACATCTTCATCAATGGAACGTCAAATTGAGCACAAAGATGAGCATCCGAGAGGGGAACCTCACCATCCTCCTTTCCACCAAAGAGAGATCCCTTTGGGCAACCCTTGTTGAGAGACATCATGGCTCCCAACCTCGTTCAACAACCAATGTGTATCGAGTATCCCATGGTTGGACCAAATGGGAATTTTGAGCTAAAGACCGGGTTCATCAATATGCTACCCGTCTTCCTTGGTAGGCAAGGGGAGAATGCCAACAAACACCTCACCAAGTTTCACTTCTTGTGTGGTGGTACAGTCCCCCATGGAGTGGATGAAGAGTTCTATAAGTTGAAGGCATTCCCGTTCACTCTAAGAGATGGCGCAAGGGATTGGCTCCACTACCTATCGCCCAAGAGCATTAAGAGTTGGCTTGATATGAAAACAAAGTTTCTAGCCAAGTACTTGTCCCCCGCCTTGAAGAAGGATATAAGCAACATCCTTCAGTGGCATGAAGAATCTCTCTTCGATTATTGGGAGAGGTTCAAGAAGCTTCTTGCAAGTTTCCTTTATCACAGTTATTCGGAGGGGGATTTGGTTTATTACTTCTACAATGGCCTTCTTTTCTAAGATCAAAGGTTGGTGAGAAGTTCTTGTAGTGGCACCCTTGGGAACAAAACATCCTTCGAGGCTATGCAATTTTATGAAGAGCTAGCGGAAGAGTCGAGAAACTTTAGCTCAAGGGCCGATTTGAGAAGGAGGAATCCAATGCCCGCAAGTAACTCTTCAAGTAGTGGAAAGCTCTAGGATCAAGTCTCAGCCCTTAGATCCATGGTGAAATCTTTGATGACAAAGCCCGGAGGAAATGCGCTACATGTTAAATCATGTGAAATTTGTTACTTGGCACATCATACGGACACTTTCCCCACTTTTTAAGAGGATTATATTGAAGAGGTAAGTGCCATGGGCTATCAAGGCTACCAAGGCAACCAAGGATATCAAGGTGGGCAAGGCTACCAAGGTAACCAAGGCTACCAAGGTTATCAAGGGTACCCAAACCGGGCATATAATTCAAGATTGTGATAACCTGAACCTTGGGTATGGAAACCCTCAAGGAAGCCAAAACCCTCAACCATTCAGGCCACCTCAACAACAATTACAAAGGCTCTAAGATAAACCCCGAGACCAAGGGGAGAGCTCGGGGCTAACAAAGGATGAGGTGATGCAAGCCATTCACCGGTTGGCCATGTGCACGGAAAAAAGTGAGAAATTCCAAGATGAAGCCAAGGCTAGCATAAAAAACTTGGAGACTCAAGTGAGCCAAATAGCTCAAGTGGTGAATAAGATGGAAGCCCGGGAAAAGGGTAAGCTACCCTCCCAACCGGAGATCAACCCTCGATAAAATGCAAGTGCTATCGCTTTGAATAGTGGTAGAGAGGTTGGCACTTCACTGAATAATGAAATTCTTGAAGAGGAGCCTAAGAGGATTGAAGTGTTTGGAAAAGGGGTTGAGAAGGAAGAAGCTCATGAGGAGAAGGCCGAAGAATTAGCCAAAAGGGGCAAGGAAGAAGAAATCGAGGTGGAGACATTGGTACCAAGACCGAAGTCAACCTCCATCCCGGAACCCTCATCTCCTCCTCACAAAAGAGAAAAGATGGTGAAGATACCTCCATATGTACCGAAACCCCCATTTCCGGAAGCCTTGAAAGACAAAAGGAGGAAGGGGGACAGCAAGGACATCTACGAAGTCTTTCATAGATGTGAGGTAAATATCCCACTCTTAAATGCCATTGAACAAATTCCTAGATATGCTAAATTTCTCAAGGAATTATGTGTTGTGAATAGGAAACAAAGGGCCAAAAATAAGTTGAAAAATGGAAAAAGTGAGCATGTTTCTGCCTTGTGTCAAAAAGAGCTACCCTCTAAATGTAGCGATCCTAGCATGTTCACAATTCCTTGCATAATAGGAAATACACATTTTGAAAAAAGCTATGCTTGATTTGGTTGCATCAATAAATGTGATTCCTTGTTCCTTATATAAAAACCTCAACTTGGGAACATTGCACAAAATCGGGGTGGTAATCTAATTGGTAGATCGTTCTAGTACATACCCTAAAGGTATTGTCGAGGAAGTGTTGGTTAAGGTGGATTCCTTAGTTTTCCCCGCAGATTTTTATGTCCTTGACATGGAGCATGATAAACATGCCGCCCCGATTTTGCTGGGGAGGCCATTTTTGAAAACCTCTAGGACAATGATTGATGTTCATAAAGGTAGCCTCACTATGGAATTTGATGGAATAAAAGTAGATTTTAACATAAATAACTCTATGAAGTATCCTAGTGAAGAACATGCTTGCCATGCCCTAGATGTTGTTGAAGAAGTTGTGCAAGATATTTTTGAACTAAGTGGTGATGATTCTTTGTTAGTTGCTTTGCAATGTGATAGTAATGATGCCCACAATGTATACTCTATGTGCACTAACTTGAAGGAAAGCTTTGAGGATTTGAACCTGCTTGAAGAATTGAAACCGAGTCTCTCAAAACCTCCTCCTCTACTCCTAGAGGAGCCCGAGGAACCGGAATTCCTCCCGTCACTTGTGAAAGTGCCTATGATTGAACTTAAACCTTTGCCAAGTGACCTCAAGTATGCTTTTCTTAGGGAAGAGGAGACGCTTCTGGTTATCATTTCAAGCAACCTCACCAAAGAGCAAGAAGGGAAGTTGATGGTGGTGTTACAGGAAAACAAGGAAGCAATTGGATGGACTATTGCCGACATCAAAGACATAAGTCCATCCACTTGTATGCATAGAATCTTATTGGAAGAAGATGTGAAACCCGTCCGGCAACCCCAAGATCGTTTGAACCCACCTATGATGGATGTGGTGAAGGCGGAAATCCTCAAGTTACTTTAGGCGGGCATGATCTATCCAATCTCGGATAGCAAGTGGGCGAGCCCAACTCAGGTGGTACCCAAGAAGAGTGGAATGATGGTGGTAAAAAATGAGAAGGGTGAAATGGTGTCCACCCGAGTTCAAAACAGGTGGCGCGTTTGCATTGACTACCGGAGGTTAAATGCGGAAACCCGGAAGGATCATTTCCCGTTGCTATTCATTAATCAAATGCTTGAGAGGTTAGCAAGCCACCCCTTCTATTGCTTTTTGGATGGGTACTTGGGGTACTTTCAAGTGGCTATCGCCCCAGAAGACCAATAAAAGACCACTTCACGTGCCCCTTTGGTACATTTGCTTACCGACGCATGCCTTTCAGGTCATGTAACGCCCCTGTAACTTTCCAAAGGTGTATGGTAAACATTTTCTCAGAATTTGTTGAAAATGTTGTTGAGGTATTCATGGATGATTTCACCATTCATGGTAATTCTTTTGACAACTGTTTAGCAAATTTGGCACAAGTTCTTAAACGTTGCATTGATACTAATCTTGTGTTAGATTTTGAGAAGTGTCATTTTATGGTAGAGCAAGGCATTGTCTTAGGCCATGTTGTCTCCTCTAAGGGTATTAAGGTTGACAAGGCTAAGATAGACACAATTCAAACTTTGCCTTATCCTACTAATGTGTGCGAAGTGCGCTATTTTCTTAGTCATGCAGGATTCTATCGCCGATTCATTAAGTACTTCTCGAAGATAGCATATCCTTTATTCAAGTTGTTGCAAAAAGAGGTAGAATTTGTGATGGATTAGAGTTGTAAAAGGGCCTTTGATACATTGAAAGGAAGATTAGTTTTGGCCCCTATTATACAACCCCCGGATTGGTCGATGCCTTTTGAGATTATGTGCGATGCAAGTGATTATGCCGTTGGATCGGTGCTTGGTCAAAGAATGGGGAGAGCACCTCACGCCATCTACTATGCATCCATGTCTCTGAATGAAGCCCAAAGAAACTATTCCACCACCGAAAAGGAGTTACTAGCAGAGGTATTTTCTTTGGAAAAATTTTGATCTTACTTTCTTGGTACAAAAGTTATTGTGTATACTGACCATGCAGCGCTTCGTCATTTAATGACAAAGAAAGAGGCCAAGCCAAGATTGATTATGTGGATCCCGCTTTTGAGCGAATTCCAGTTGGAGGTGCCAGGCAAGAAGCGTGCAGAAAACCTTGTGGCCGATCATTTGAGCCAGTTGACTCCATGCGAAGACATTGAGGTAAACCCCACAATGAAGGAGCAACTACGGGAGGAATTCCCTGATGAACAATTTTTACCATTAGGGATCTCCAACCGTGGTATGCCGATATTGTAAATTTTCCTATCACTGGTAAATTCCCTCCTCAATTTTCTAAGGCCCAAAAGGATAAATTAAAGAGTGATTCTAAGTATTATGTGTGAGATGATCCCTTTTTGTGGAGACATTGTGCAGATCAAGTTGTTAGGAGATGTATCCCTGATAGTGAAGTACATTCAATTCTTCAATTTTGTCATTCTCATGCATGTGGCGGTCATTTTGGAGCAAAGAGGTCTGCTAGGAAGTTTTAGAAAGTGGGTTTTATTGGCCTACATTGAATAAGCATGCATACACCTTTTGCAAATCTTATGATAAATGCCAGAGAGTAGGAAATATTTCCACTAGGAATGAAATGCCCCAAAGGCCTATTATATATTGTGAAATCTTTGATGTTTGGGGTATTGACTTTATGGGACCTTGCCCTAGTTATTATGGCTTTACATATATTCTTCTTGCTATTGATTATGTATCGAAGTGGGTTGAAGCAAAACCCACTAGGACTGACGATTCTAAAGTGGTTGCAGAATTCCCAAAAGATAACATCTTTTCTAGGTTTGGGGTACTCCGAGCCTTGATTAGTGACTGTGGCGCCCATTTTTGCAATCAGACCATAGCAGTACTCTTGAAGAAGTATGGCATCATTTATAAGACATCCACCGCCTATCACCCGCAAACCAACGGGCAAGCCGAAGTTTCCAATCTGGAAATCAAGTCCATCCTTCAAAAAATGGTTAACCCTAACCGGAAGGATTGGAGTTCTCGGTTGAATGATGCCTTGTGGGCATATAGGATGGCTTACAAGACACCAATCGGTATGTCACCATACCGGTTAGTGTTTGGTAAGCCTTGTCATCTACCGGTGGAAATTCAACATAAGGCTTACTGGGCGGTCAAAGAATTCAATCTATAAAGAGAAGACAAAGGTGTGGCACGAAAAGATGATCATCAGGAAGGACTTTGACGTTGGCCAAAAGGTCCTCCTATTCCAATCTCGCCTTTTCCTATTTCCAGGTAAGTTGAGGTCCCGATGGATCGGTCCTTTTGAGGTGGTTAAGGTATTCCCGCATGGCGCGGTGGAGATTCTAGATTGAGCTAAGTCCAATAATTTCAAGGTTAATGTACAACGTTTGAAACCTTACCACGAGACTTTTGTGCCGGAAAAAGGAGAGGACGTTGATCCCCTCGATCCAGTTTGTGAGTAAGCTCCAAGGAGGGGAGTAAGACAACGTTAAATAAACTTGGTTTTGATCATCTGGATCGTCATTTGTGACTTTCTGTTGATGTTGTTCGATTTTGAAGTTTTATCATTAAGCTTCATTGTTTTGCTTTATGTTTTTCACGGGTTTCTTTCTCCATGATTTTGTAGCATTTTTGAAGCCAAGGCACTGGACTTTTAAAGGGGGAAATGCTTAGAGTCAAGAAGGAAAGACTTGGACAAAAGAAGGAATCAGAAATTTTTTTCTAAGTACTAGGTTAGTACTCGTCGCGAGTCGTGACCACATTGTCGCGAGTCGCCATGGGCTCAGTAATTTTGGGTAAACTTTCAGCCCTCGGATGCCACTTTCCGCAAGTCACGATGACCTCGCGAGGCCTGGTCATGAGTCGCGACCACATCGTTGCGAGTTACGATGGGCTCAGTAATTTTGGGTAAAACTTCAGCCCTCGGATGCCACTTTCCATGAGTCGCGATGTCCTCGCGAGGCCTCATCGCGAGTCACAACCACATTGTCGCGATGGGCTCAGAAATCTTATGTTGAAATGGAAGTCTTAGACTCCACTTTCGCTAGTCATGACGGCCTCGTGAGGGCGTTGTCGCGAGCCCTCGAAGTGTACCCCCTCTAGCCCTCGAGGTAACAAAACCTTAACTCGAGCCAACCCCTTCGAGACATCACCACCCCTTCGAGATATCACCACCCCTTCGAGACCTCGAAAACCTGAACCCTCGAGCCGAACCTTAAGTCCATCATTCCCTCGAGACAATAAGCCCTCGAGACCTCAAGGCCACAAGCCCTTGAGACCTCGAAGCCACTAGCCCTCGAATCCAGTCCCTCGAGACCATAAGCCCTCAATACCTCAAGACCTCGAGGCCACTAGCCCTCAAATATAGTCCCTTGAAACCATAAGCCCTCGAGACCTCGAGGCCACAAGCTTTTGAATCCATTCCCTCGTTATTCTTCCCTTGAGGCACCACCTCGCGACACCAAACCATTCGAGACCTCGAAGCACCCCTCGAGACCATTCCTCCACTAGCCCCTCAAGACCTCGAAGCCACCCCTCGAAACCATTCCTCCACCAGCCCCTCGAGACCTCAAAGCCACCCCTTGAGACCATTTCTCCACTAACCCCTCGAGACCTCGAAGCCACCCCTCGAGACCTCCACTAGCCCCTCGAGACCTCGAGGCAACTAGCTTCTCGAGACCACCTCTTCGAGAAATACCCCCTCGAGACCTCGAGGTAGCAAGGCCTCGACTCGAGCTAAACATGAAGTCAATCATTCTCTCGAGGCCAGCTCTCGAGACCTCAAAGCCTCGAGCTCTCGAGGTATGATCGTTCATCCTCGAGCCTTGCCAAACCTGATAGCCCTCGAGACCACCCATTGCGAGTCACGATGAACATGTTGCGAGTCGCGACGGTCGTACAAATTTACATTAAAAATATGGGCTAAACCCATTTTCCCACTAACACATCCACAATCTTTCATCTTCTCCCACTAATTTTTCATCTTCTCCACAAGCGCCGCCGCTCACCGTTGCTGCTCGCCACCACCGCTCGCCGCTGCTGCTCGCCACCACCGCCACCACTGCCGCCACTCCACCACTCCATACCCCATCCTTTCTTTCCAACCTCCACCCACAAATCAAAAACAAAAAATATCATTGAAGAACACAAACCCTAGAATTTGGGGGTTTTGTCACTTTGAGCAATCCAATTCCGAATTGATTGTGGACTTCCCATTTTCTTCTTCCTAAGCATCTTGGTGGTGCATTTCTTCACTTTATTGAGCTTGAAATCTGATGACGAATGTCTACTCTATTCTTTTTATGGATATTGTGTAGATTATGTGTGATGCCTTAGGATATTGAATTGTTGGATAGTGGTTGATTTTGGTGAATAAATTGTACCTGTAATTCAATTTGTTTGGTATTGTGTGCATATTTTGGGGTTGCGGTTTGGATTGTGTTGTGCTTGTTTGAGTTGGGATTGTATTCATTTGTGTTGCTGTGGCTGAGAACAGATTGTGACTTATGCTAGATAGGAGGCATGTTGGCCCTAGATTCAGCATGGTTGTTGTTTGGATAAACTGTTGTTGTGCTTTGCGATGTTATTTTTCTTAGGGTAGTTTAGCCATGGGATGTGAATGTTGACATTGTGAATATACTATTGGTGGCTAAGCTAATTGGGTACTGCTGGGGTTTTGAGATATAGCATATTGATTTCAACTATGTGAGAACTTCATGGACTTGAGAATATGGGCTTGTTGGACATAGTATGGATTGTATATGCAATTGTGTTTAGAACTTGAATTAGTTAACTTGATTTTGGTTCGGCTTATGATGATGAACTAGTCTAAAATTGAGTATGAATTCACAATATTGCATATACACATATTCCTGTGCATTTGACTTGTTTGCTGTGATTGTTAGATATGGCTCCCACGAAGAGACCTAGGGTTCCCCCATGAGGTGGGCACACCACCGCTCTACCTCTACCTCCACCTTCTCCACCAGCTCCAAAATTGAGCCCTGTACCTCCTCCTACAGATAGGTACATGGGTTTGACCCAGATCACTGGGTCCTATGCGGAGAGGTGGGAGGCCCTGGAGAAGTGCCAACTCAAGGAGACTAGCTTTGTCGATGTGCCCACATTAGATGCCCTCGGCCTCATTCAGCCTGTGAGATGCCTCCTCACAAAAGGGGGAATGGAAGGGTTTATAAGTAGGAGCACGCCCTCCTACCGGAGGTACACACTGGAGTTCTTGTCCACGATCTGTATGAGCAGTATGAGGGGTGATCAATCCTGCGAGAGGTACATTGCTTTTCACTTAGATGATATATCTAGGCAATTGACCGTCTCGCAGATTGAGGATGTCTTTGGATTTGACACCACCAAGATACAGACCAGGCTGAACCCACAGGCCCAGGAGCGATCAATAGAGAATGACATACATTTTTGGAATGTCATCAATATGAGGCCGAAGAACTCCCACAATAAGAGTAGCGCCATTATCCACCCTACACTCCGTTATGTGCACCGACTCTTAGCTAGCACAGTACTTTGCTCCGTGGAGCCGACGAATGTGCTAGACAATGACATTCACTTTCTATGGCACTTAACGAGTTAGGGGCCAGGATATGGGCTGTGGGTAGAATTATGGATGAAGAGAATCGTGGAGGTGGTAGGAAAACCCAAGGGGAAGATCATGGTTGGAGGCATGATAGGCCTTTTAGCAGAGTACTTGGGATTGGTTCCTCCAGCTGACTTTCCATGCTTAGAGAGGCGGACGTCCTATCTTATCACTGTTTAAAGGCTAGTTAGATTTGAGATTCTCAGTGTCACACGAACCACGGGGTTCTTTCATTGGTTGTATGGTGCAAGGAAGGTCACATTCATGGCACTTCCTCAGCAGAGCAAGATGAAGCTGAAATTTGACACACCTCTGGGAGATTTGGCGACTTCACCAGACTCCTCATGTAGAGATAATTTCCAGTACGAGCTCCGTAACCTCGGTCCAGCTCCTATCCAGCATGATGATAGCACTCTACCTTCCTCTGAGCAACAGCAGCAGCAACATCAACGCAACCTCCACCAGAGACAGAGCCTATGCAGGAGGACGATGCTCCACCTCACTATTCCCAGCCTCCACCGGACTTCTACGAGTGGATGATGCAGACTATGCATGATGGATTCCACCGACAGGACAGTATGATATTAGAGCACAATGTATTTGTCTCCCAGACTTTGATTGATATGGACGAGGAGATTGACCACTTGTCAGCTTGCATCCATGAGTTGCAGTCCCAGTCAGGCAGTGTTTCAGGCCCTAATCTGGGAGCGGAGAGGTGGAGAGCGAGGAGGCAGAGGAGCATAGAGTGGCTAGCACAGTATCAACAACACTACTTTGGTGGTGGCCCTTCTTCATCACAACATTGATTTTGTGAGCACCACATCTTTACCCTTTCCATACTTTGCTTTGTACGTTTTTGCCCTATTGTCTACATTGAGGGCAATGTAGTGTTCTAATTATGGGGAGGGGTACCTACTATTTTGAGGTGATTAGGGTTGGAGACACTTTTGCATAACTCTTGTGTTTTGTTTTGGATATTTTCTCCCTTTTGTTTTGGGATTTTTTTCTTTTGATGTACTTGGATAATGTTGGTTTTGATACTTTTCTTAGCCTTAACATTTGGAAAGTAATTTTCTACTTTTTGGATTGGAGACACGTGAAAAAGAAAAAAAAGAAAAAAATAATAATAAAAAGAAGAATCCGCTAAGTTGAAAACCCGAGAGGGCAACTTAGGCAACATTGGGAGTCCGGATAGGTCAAAAACCTGAAAGGGAAACCTAGGCAAAAATGAGAGGCTAAATGTGCAAAAAAAGGTGAGATGTGAGCCAAAGAAACATGATGTGTGGCTAGGTTGAAAATCTGAAAGGGCTCCTAGGCAAAATGAGAGAAAACGAGAGAAATTAAAAACCGTTAAGTGTCTACTCATTTGCCGGTGTTGGAGTCATAAGGTTACGGTGACCACACGGATGGATCAGGTAGCTTGACATTTTGAGGACCTTTTGGGAGTGGAAAATTTAGCGGAGAACACAGAGTAAGTTATGAAATTCTTGATCATTAATATGCTCCGTTTTTAGGTTGATATATTGATATAAAGTGGAGCATGTGTTTTGAACCTTATAAATACCTTTAGCTTCACCTTTTATCATTGGATTTGGGATTCTCAATTCTAATTTGGAGATGTTTTAGTGATATCAATGAATTGATGGGTTGATATGGTTTGGGTATATTTAGGAATAGGGGTTGTGTCAACTTCTCATTTGACTTTAACTTTGGGATGTGTGATATTGAGAGTTTTGTGAGGTATTGACTTGGGGGATTAGTAGTTAGGATGAGGATATGTCATTTCCTTCGTATGCTTAGATCTTTTCTTACTCGAGGGCGAGTAAGGTTCAAGTGTGGGGAAGCTTGATGTGTCCATTTTATATGCATAATTGAGTATTATTTTGGGTCACTTTTGTGCTCTTTTATTATCGAGAGCTTGTGTTTTACCTTGAAATTCTCTTAGGAGGGGTAAGAGCAACTTTATGCTCTTTTACCTCTTCTAAGTGCATTTTTTGTGACAAGGGAAGAACATGGAGGCAATGAAGACCGGAGGCCATTGAAGATTACATTTTCGAAGACTTTTGAAGACTTGCTTCGAAGACATGAAGACCGGAGGCCATTGAAGACCATTTTTGGAGACATTGAAGACTTGAAAAATGAGAGAACTTGCTATGAAAGTGATTGTATACCACAAGAAGAAGAAAAGGAAACAAAGCAAAATTCTGGCACCCATCACGAGTCGCGATGGCCTCGTCGGCTCGTCGCGACTCACGAAGGCCCATCGCGACAAGCCCGTCGCGAGGCCAGAATTTCACCTTATCCTCTTTGTACTATGAATAGCATTCTCTTTCCTCTCATTCTCATTCTTCATCATCTGCGATTTCCAGTACTATTTAGAACCCTTTCTCTTTCCATTTTCATCTTTGAATTCTCTTGTTTTATGATTATTTGTTTAGCATTGATTAGCATGAACTCTTGTAGCTAATCTATTTCTTGGGAACAATTGACTAAAGCTTCCAAGCCCAAGTCTTAAGAACAAATTGTAGCCTATTTATTACTCTTGCTATTATGCATTTATGGAGCATTGAATGTGTTTGTTGATGTCTTTAATGTAATTGAAAGCTTGAGTATATGAAGTACTTGTATGATATGCTTGTTAGGGTTTGGGGGAAATGGATTGATTTCCCCCCTTTCTTGATAGGAATCCAAGAGTATGATTTAGAGCTTTTGATTGTGTTGATGGATTAATAATTGCTAGGTGAATATGATAATGTTGAACTCTTTGTCATGTTTGTTGCTTGTATCAAATGAGAGAAGTCTATGAATGTTGATCGTTCTTGACTAATCTTGTGTAAATGCATAAATCGGTTAAATGTTTAGACACGGTGTAGTGTTTATAAGTGTTTCCAAGCTTGTTAATTCTTCGTGCTAAATGTCATCAATGGGATACCTTGAGTCGTGTTTCGACTACTGGAGTCATTGGTGAGGTTTAACAAGAGATGTCGAATTCACTCTTGCAAACTACTATCTAAGAAGGATAGAAGTTTAGCCTTCACAACAAGTAGTGAAAGTAGTAAATAGGTTGCATGTTCAATGATGGATAAGAGGTTTGGAAGTGAAAGTCAATTGCGCCCAAGGTTCCGTCAATTGTTATTTTCATCTTATCTTTAGTTGTATTGCATGATTAGCATAGTTCTCTTGCTTTGCTAGTTGTTGTATTTTAATTTCATAATTTAGGATCAAACCCACCAACCCCCCCACTGTTTACATGCTTTTATATATATGTCTATGTATGTAAATGTCTAGTATGTCTTCTCCTGTATATGTTTAAACACTTGAAAAAATCCCTCTTCTCATGGACGGCCCCGACTTGCCATTATCTACTTTATTGTAGATAGGAAGCATTTAGGGCTTAAAAGTATTAACTTTGAGGGGTACGGTGATGACCTCCCAACCGGCGACTATGCGGAGAAATGGGTGTCACTCTACCTCTAACCTTGAGTTTTATTATTCTTGCCTTACATGTTTACATTGAGGGAAATGTAATGTTTTAAGTGCGGGGAGGGGTTAGAGGACTTACATGCATGCTAGCATATATTGGAATACTTTTTGCTACTTTTGATTGGAAAAACATGAGAAAAAGAAAGAAAAAATTGAAACATTGAGAATTTTTAATTTTTTTTATAAAATGAAAAAAGAAAAAAAATAGAAAGAAAAGAAAACCCGCTAAGTTGAAAACCTGAGAGGGAAACTTAGGCAACATTGGGGGCCCGGATATGTTGAAAACCTGAGAGGGCAACCTAGGCAAAAATGAGTGGCCAAAATGTGTGGAAAAAGGTGAGATGGGAGCCAAAGAAACAAGATGTGTGACTTGGATGAAAACCCGAAAGGGCTCCTAGGCAAAATGAGAGAAAGAGAGAAAAAAGCTATGATTTCACTCATTTGCCGGCATTGGAGTCATAAGGTTGTGGTTGTCATATGGATGGATCGGGTAGCTCAACATCTTTAGACCTCTTGGGATTGGGTAACTTAGTGGGTTGAAAAACAAAGTATGGGTATGAAATTCTTGATTCTTTTATACTTCGTTTTGGGTGATATATTGGCATTAGGTGAAGTATGTGTTTAAACCTCCTCTATGGTTTTGACTTCATTTTATGTCATTGGATTTTGGTTGATATATTGGTATGAAGTGAAGTATGTGCTTGAACCTCCTAATGGTTTGAACTTCATTTTGTGTCATTGGACTTTGGGATTATCAATTCGGGACTTTGAAACATTTTTATGGGTAGTGAATTGATAAGTGGTAGGTTTGGTTAGATTTAGGAATTGGGGTTGTGTGTGTGAAAAATTCTCATTTGAGCTTTGATTTAGGAATTTATGATATTGAGATTTTTTGTGAGGTGTTGATTGGGGGAATATTAGTTAGGATGTGGACATATGAATTCCTTCGTGTGCTTAAATCTTTTCTTACTCGAGGGTGAGTAAGGTTTAAGTGCGGGGAGGTTTGATGTGCCCATTTTATACGGTTATATTAGAACTTTTAGGATTCACTTTTGCATACTTTTGTGCTCTAAATGGGACATTTTTCCCTGAAGTTCTCTAAGGAGGATTAAAAGTGACTTTTACGCTTTTATTACTTTTCTAGAGAATTTTGTGTGACAAGGTAATTTGTTTGATGACTTTGAAGACTTTGAAGACTTTGAAGAATACCTTTGAAGATTTGAAGACTTTTAATTGAGCTTTTGAAGTTTTGAAGAATTGAAGAAGTGAAGAGAAGAGGAGGATATGAAACAAAAACGAGAAAGAAGAAATGGTGCTGGACTTGTAGTCTGTTGCGTCGTCATCGTGAGCACGTCGCAACTCACGATGGACGAGGGGTCAGAAACCCTTCTTGCTTTTTGCACTATAAATACTCACCTTATCCTCTCATCTTCAACAAGCATTGGACATCCTCTTCTTCTTGCATTTTTCTGGGTTCAAACCCTAGTTTTTCTTTCTTTCTTTTTTTTAGTTTTTGTAGGTTAATCACGTCTTTTAATTGTCTAGCTTAGTTTTATCTTGGGAGCAATAGATTAAAGCTTCCATTTCTATGTAGTAAGAACCATTTATATATCTATTTGGTGCTTTTGCTACTGTGCATTTATTGAGCTTTGAATGTGAATTGTTAATGACATTGATGTTGTTGGAAGCTTGAGTATATAAATTGCTTGTATGATTACTTATTAGGGTTGAGAGAAAGTAGCTAATTATCCCCTCTTTTAATGTGGAATCCAAGAGCATGAGTTAGAGCCTCTTAATGATGTTGATGTGTTGATTATTGCTAGATGAATGTGATGATGTTGAATTCATTGTCATGTTTGTTTTAGGTAGCAAATGAGAGAAGTCAATGAATGTCGATTGTTCTTGGCTAATCTTTTGCAATTGCATGATTGGTGGAAGTAGTGAATAGATTTCTTCATTCATTCTTGAAGCCTTTGTTATTTAGCATTCATGTGTTCTTAATGCTATGTTTCACTTCATGTATGCCATATGTTGTTGGAGAATAGGAAGTGTTTGTATGATTGAAGTGTTAGGGTGTTAGGAAAGTGATGAATTCCTTAGTTCCTTTGCATGAAAATCTAGGAACATGAACTTAGAACTTCTTGTGCATAATGTGTTGTGATTCTTGCTATATAAGTATGTTAATGTGGATTGTTCTCATATTTATCCTATAGATGCAATGAAAGGTTGAACCTTGAATGTGGTTTGTTCTAGGTGTAGCCTAATGAATACTATTTTTGGTTAAATGGCTATGTCTTTGGTAGGAGGCCTGTCGTTATCAAATCTATGGTTCTTCGTATATAATGTCATTGATGAAATACCCCTATAGTCGTCGTTTGTCTAGGGTGATCATCAATGAGGTTTGCAAATGATCGTTGTTTGTCTTTGCAAACTACTCTTAAGAAGGAATAAATGTTGATTTTCCATTGGCATTCCCCATAGGTAACAATTGTGATATGATGAGTGAATGGTTCAATGATCTACATTAGGTTTGGAATTGGATATCGATTTCCCCCAAGGCTTTATCTTTTGTATTTTTAAAACCCTTTTTCTCAGATTTGTTTGATGACTTAGCATAGTTACTTGACTTTGCTAGCTCTCTTGTCTTTTAACCTTCATAACTTAGGACCACCAAACAACAAAACCCCCCCCCCCCCATTTACATGCTTTTATATGTGTGTGTGTGTATATATATATATATATCTACTCCTAGCCTAATAGCAACCTTTTGTGTCCAAACGCTTAGGAAAATCCTGCTTCTTCATGGATGATCCCGACTTGTCGCTATCTATTTAGTTTCATATAATAAGCATTTTGGGCTTATAAATATTAACTTTGAGAGGTACGACAACGGCCTCCTAAACCCAGATGGGAGGCTAGGTAAAAGAGCTCATCAAAGCGAGCATACCAAGTAATATACTTCTTTGTAGCGGGATTAAGTCCACGATAACCTTTGTATTGAGTAATGTATCCCAAAAAAAAATACATGGCAAACTTTGTAGCACCAATTTATGAGAAGCATAATAATGCAAATATAGAAAAACTCGACAATCAAAAAAATGGAAGTTGTAGCAATCAAGAGTAGTGCCAAAAATGACAGTGAGCGGAAAATGGCTAAATAAAACAAGTGTAGGTACCGATTGATTGTGTAGGCAGCCGCAGTGATGTATCGCACCAAAAAGAATGATGCAAACTAGAATGGAAAAGTGTGGAGATCCCCATTTCCGTGATGTGATGATGCTTCCACTTAACTTGACCTTTTTGCTCCGATGTTTAGGGACATGAAAGTTGGTGACGAATGCTATTTGAAGAAAAATGAGATCACATGCGTAAGTTTACAAACTCTGTCCCACAATCACTTTGAAAAATCTTGATAGAGGTAGAAAAATGGTTCTCAACTAATGCCTCAAAATGAAGGTATGCCTAAAAAAACCAGACTTGTGTCGCAGATGTTATAACCAAGTGAAATGAGAGTGATCATCAACAAATATAACATAATAAGAGAAACCAACACCAGAGACAACAGGCGTTGGCCCTCCAAAGGTCACATTGAACTAAGTAAAGAAAATGTGATGCACGTATATTATTTTCAGTAAAGGGAAGAAGTTTCCCCTTTGTCATCTGACAAAAGAAACCAAATGCAGTTTTGGAAGCAAATTAGTAACAGACAAACATCTATATTTTCTCAAAGAAGAAATGATGTTGTGAGGAAAATGACCCAATCAACTATTCTAAAGTTCCAAATATGCTTTAGACATACTTGATGCAACAAAAATGGATAAACAACACCACTTTAATCCAAAACATATAAGCCTTCATCACAATGGCCTTTGTTTATAACATCACCAGTAAACTTTTTTGAAATAGTGAAAGAAGAATCATCAAAGAAAATAAAAACATTCATATCCCGAGTCTAGACATCTAATTTTTAGTAAGTTGTGGAGCAATCAAAACATCAGATACAAATAATGAATTAGAGGCTCACGAATGACCAACATACGTAATATGAATTAAAAAACCATTACCAACAATAATACGATTGTTATCAGAATACGGAGTCATGCGATCAAGAGCGGACTGAGAAGAAGACATGTTGTTAGTCGGGCCAGAATCAGTAATTAAGCAAGGATACCAAGCAGGTCGAGGAGAATGCGGTAGAGAGGCAGAAGACTAAACTTGAGATGATAAGTGAAGGCCATTTGAGGCAGTGTCAGAATCGGCTATCAAGCAAGGATATATAGCAGGTCGAGGATAATTCCATAGAGAGGCAGAAGACAAAACTTGAGAGAATAAGTGAGGACACTTCGAGGAAATGTGACCAAATTTATCACACCACTGGCACTGCAACTAGAACCACTCACCTAGAAGTTTATAGATAGAAGAAGCAAGATGGACCAAAAATTCACACCAATGACACCACGGTCAATCAAAATGAGCCATAACTAAATGGCTATGAATGGCGCTGATGTGACACTGAATGGGAACTGACTGACGCTGACAATGCTGAGTGGCACTGACTAGGCCGCACGAGAAAATAGATGAGTGCAATAAATTGGATAACTCATGATATGAAGAGCATCACGAGATATCTGTGCGAGATGATGAGAAGAACCACACGTGGACTACACGCATCTTAGAAGAAATGAACCAAACTTCACGCACGTGTTACCTTCTCGTGCTTGTTAAAAATGGAGAAACCATAACCCGAGTATGCCAGAGAACGAGATAAGATTCGGTAGCAGTGAGAAGCGATTGTCGGAGAGCAGACACGACTGAACAAACAGGGGAAGAACGGACCCGACCAGAAAGAGACTACGCCAAAAAATGGAGGTCACCAACTGGATTAGAGCGATCGTACAACACAAGCTTGTGATCGGCAGCCGACGATTGGCTGGATAAGAGTCTTGAGAAGTATGATTGGCGATGAGCACATAGAGCCGTCCGACGGACGACAATATGAAAGAAGAGCTGCAATCGGCATGCTAAAAGAAAATGAGATTTTTTGGAATTTTTTTAACGGAAATGATTGAATTTAAAAAAACCTGTATGATACCATGATACTATGTAAAACCAAAAATTGTTGTGGCTATGTGTATTTGTAATCATAGGTGAGTACAAAGGGTATTACAATCATACACGGGATATGATATTACAAATCAATCATAAATGTATTATTTCCTTATCCTGTTTCTCTTCCTTCTATAGCTTTACTATCCTTCCCTCGCAATACACGATCCAGTGGCAACATGGTCAGCGATCGCTGCATCATTCCCTTTTGGCATATGGGTGTAACCAAACATCTCCGAAAGCTAGACATGTTGTTGTAGGAGTTCGCCCATTAGGGCAGCATCCCCATCTTCTTCTTAAAAATC
Source organism: Rubia yunnanensis (assembly GCA_037428765.1). NCBI lineage: Eukaryota > Viridiplantae > Streptophyta > Magnoliopsida > Gentianales > Rubiaceae > Rubia > Rubia yunnanensis. The sequence continues at coordinate 111,233,962 of CM075061.1, read as the reverse complement.
ATCCTTGTACTTATCAGTCTCGCATCCCTCAAGCTCAGTGAGAAGGGGCAACATCAACATCCCCTCAAACTCATCGAGAAGGGGGAATGAGTGTGCATTATCTGTAACGTTTTTGACATACGCCTCATTTAACAGCTGCTTTGCTTCAGCATCGTCGTGTTCTATAGTGCTAGCATCCAGTGCCATTTCTAAAGTGGGATTCTGAGCATGCATACTTTTCCATGCACGCCACCACGCCGCATCCCCAATCTCAACGTACATCTTGGCGATGAATTTGTAAAAACCACCCATTTATAACAACTTGTTCACCCCCGCAGGGGTTACCTAGGATCTCCAGGACCTCAATTCCGCAATACATTGAGTTCCCAAGTCAATTTAGCATCAATTATTTATTTCTAATCACCCAAACTTCTTGTAGTTGCCACTTCTGTCTCCAACTACTCATACTTCTCCTTTAACCGCTTCAACTTCTCCCTCAGCTTGACATTAACATTCTTCATCACCTCAATATAACTAGTAGCACGCTGTCATAGTTACCATAGTATCCCACAACTATGAACATAAAACCCATCTTTAAGAAATAAGCCTAGAAATTAAAAGTTCAAATAAAAACAAACACACAACTCTTACCTGAGCCAGCAAGGCATCATGATCTTTTGAGTCCACATTAGTCAAACAACCAGGATGGGGTATAACAATAACCCCACTATCCCTCTCATCCTTCATACCCACATTAGTCAAATTTCAAGGTTTTCATGGTATTTTCTCTCTGGTGAAGTTGTTAGCTGTTAGATGAACTACCATTCGATTTACTGCAAAATGAATAATCTTTGGTTTGACACTTTTCCAGGTGAGTCCAACAGCAAGTAATATCAAACCTCATCGGATTGCGGAGATTTCCATTCATCATGAGGAGCACCAGAATATGGCAGAGTTTATTGATTGCACCCACATGATAAGTAATGTGTGACAAAAGTACATAGGGGATATCATCATTTGAAAAGGTTTTAACCTAAATATCTAATTAATAAATGTTTCAAAACGAGTATCAACATTTACCAAAATGTTTATATTTAGCCCCTAATATTTATATACCTTTACTATTTGACTTTAAATTTTATAAAAGTGTCCTTTTATCCTCAAAACTTTTAAAACTTGCTTATGATCCTCACAAAATAAGGGAAAATTTAATATTTATTCCCCACTACATATTCCCTTCATGCTTCCTCTTTCCGTAAGGGAAAAAAAAAACCATGCTAGCACCTCTTTATTCCTCCTCTGACCCCATCCTCAAAACTCAAAGCGATCTCCATTGTTTCGAAACTTATTATGAAAAACGACATCCGTGTATTAATCAAGTGTTGGAAATCCTTAATCTGTTGGTGAGTTTCAATATGAATTTCTTAAGAGAAGAGTTCCACAGGTGGCAGAGGAACGTGCCGGTGACAAAAATAGCAAATCGAGGACGGGTAATTTTTCTTGCTATTGATGATTAATGCAAATCTGGGAGTTATATTGTTTGATAAATTTAATGATTGTAGTTTTCATGATGTAAGGGGGGTTTGCGAGCATCATCAGTTAGGTCCTTATAAAGATGGATGCATGTATTCATATTCAGATTTCATATACAAACTCTTTACAAAACATGTTAAACCAAGCATTTCTCACTTTTGGTCAAGTAGATACACGTATGACATGTGTATCTCAATCAGATGCATAGAAAAATTCAACTTATTATCAACTATTCCCAAAATAATTTCATTCCTTTTCAAATGAAGCAAGCACATATCATAACAAGCACTATTTTGCACCATTTTTGCACAAATAGGTCACCAAAACCCTATATTTGATTATAAAAATAACGATGTATTCATGATTTTATCCATGAAACTGTCCACGACTACCAGTACCAAACAATGTGACTAAATAGAAATTAGAATAATGATTGATTGCTCAAAAAAATTAACACAAGGCTTATAATAATCATTCTTTCGGTAGATACATAAAACCTAAATTGAAAGAAAGAATCTGATGGATTACCTAGCCTTGTGCAGGAGCCACTAATAGACCCGTGAACCATAGACCTTGGAGACATGCAACTACACCCACACGATTGCCCAAATGGTTGGGTGCATGGCCTATGTCCTTGGGAGCATGGGTTCGAATCTCGGCAGCGGCAGTGTGGGAGTTCTTCCAATGGAAGGACTCTTTGTGCGCACCGAACACATTCGAGAGCCATGCGCTGGGCTACGGGAGTGTTGTGATTTACCTCTCCGGTGAGACCTGTGGTGTCGGGTGATCGGGGCGGTTGATGGCGAACCGTTGATCGCCTTGGAGCCATGCAAATCCCATAAACCTCAACTTCATCAAGCACCCTACCGCCACAAAATCATCGCCGTCTAAGTTTTTTGCTCTGACGTTTTTCGAAGCTCATGCGCTTATACTTTCCATCAAAATCCAAATTTTCCACTCGGATTCTTATCCAAACTTTGTACCATTACATAAGAATATGTTGTCCAAACCGCCTTTAATAGGCAAACAATTAACCGAATAATTACGCAAACATGATATCAAAATCCAAAGATTTAAAACATAGGATTCAGACAATGCTGAGTATTTATAAATAACCTTAGCCGACACCCATTTTTCAGAGTACGAAATAACAGACAGAGAGCCCTAATTCTCTTGGTTATTTAACAATGTGCAAGAAATGTGGACACAGTGGCTGCATGCAAAAAATAAGATCTTGGCGAATGGTGTTAAATTCGTCAATTTTAAAGCAAAGGGAATTGAAAAGAGGATTACACCAATATAGAGGATTCTTTCAATGCCAAGCTAATCTGATGAAGAACAAAATAAAAAGAGTGCACATTGCATAAGGAACGTGCGTGTAAGAAGCATGCGTGGTGAAAATTTTGATATTTAATTCAAGATTAAGGGATATGATTTTTATTTCATAAAATTCGCATGCTACTAACTACTAATTACTAAGTTATTAATGTATATTAGTTTTTCTGGAGTTGTAAAAGAGATTCCAATTTACACTTATCGTATGATAATTATTCCGTGACAAAAGAGAATGAGTGATTTACTTCCCCACTACTTCATTGTCCCCTTCTGTGAACCACTGATGAAGAATCGACCTTCAAGCCGGGGATCTATCAAGCTATAGAGCTAATGCCTTTCCCTCATATATGGTCTGGCCCATTTTACGGTCTTGCTTTATCCATAGAGTACTTGATTTTTGTATGGTGAAAAACGCCAAGTTGGGCGTAAATAGGGCATGCGTTTGTTTGTGGACGTTCAGGGGGGAGGACGCATTTCCATAATGCGTCCTCCAGGGCCCCATTTTTTTTTATTTGGCTTTTAACGAGGACGCATTATGATAATGCGTCCTCCGGGGAGCCTTTTTTTTCGGAATTTAAATATAGTTCTCCTGTTTTATTTCCGAAAATGTTTACCCCCTTTTTTTATTTTAATTTAATTTGTCCTTTCATTTTTTTGTTTTGGATGTAGTCACGATTAATTTTTTTGTTTCTGAAATGAATTAGAGGACCCGTTTTGGAAACGATTTTATTTGTAGCATTAATTAGAGGACTCATTTCTAAAATCTAATAATGGCTGGTTTGGCAACATTTTATTTTTCTCGAAATGATTCTCGTAGCACTCGTTTTGGGAACGACTCCTCAGATCCGGCGAATTATTTTTTTGAAAGTATTTTGGAGGAATCATTTTTTATTCGAGCCCTCAGGCCTGGCGTTAATTTGATTTTCAACGGAAGGATTTGGAGGACGCATTTTTTGGAACAGTGTCCGAATGGGGGATTGTCTAGATCTTAGGGATATTATGCGGAGGACTCGTTTATGGAACGAGTCCTTGGAAGCCGCCTAATATTATATGTCGGGAAATTAATCAGCGGAATGTTGCAAATTAGTACGAATTTGCATAAATTTATTTCTCGGGAGCTCCTTGAACGAGTCCTGGAATGGGTATTGCTTCATGCTATTTTTTTGAAAATGTTTGAAACTGAGATTTGCAATTAACTACCGTGCTAATGTAATATGTGAATGAAATAATGTTTATTATATTTTGTAAGAATGGATACAAGTTAGCATAAATATACAGTGTGGAACAGTACGTTGGAAATGTAATGCCAATTAGTGTCGAACAACATGTACTGCCCTAACGATGGTCTCTGCATAGCTTTCCACCCGTTCCACACGGGGGAGGGCGTATGGTCCTGGATGTCCGCCGTGGTACAACCGTCTGTGCGGGTACATGTTCTTCCTCATGTGGAGCTTCCCCCGGCATGTCGTCCTCCATTTCGTACCCCGCTTCCTCATTCGAATCACAGAAGGCATATGGAATAGTACCTGTATGTGATGGATCGATATGCGACATGTACGGATGACTGGATTGCGGAGTGACATATGCATTGTAATCTGATGCATCCATGTTGTACTGTGAGGGTTCCCCGGCTGATGGTCCGCAAATCGGTGGACTCGCATGTGAGGGCCCCGCTTGTGATGGACCAATGTGTTCTGCCTGCCCCCTAGCACGAGACCTCCGACCTCCCTGTCGACCCGGTGGGGCCTGACGGTGGATTCTGAGGTCAGTGTACCTCACACCAGGGGGCGGTTCCTCACAGTGCACAAACGGTTGATAGTGTTGCAGCCTGGAGGCCTGATGCGCATTTTGTAGACTACGTGTGACAACACGATGCATCCCCCTTATGACGTCCGCACAATGTGGGGGCCATCCATCCAAATTAATGTCTGACATGCCATGCAACTGTGTCATTCCCTGCAACTACAGAATCGAGATGAAACGTGTCAGATATGTAATGTTGAGGAGCTCTGTTGTATTCTTTCTTGACAATATTTGAAATTTAGGACATACCAAGTACTCTGCGGTTGCACCGTCTCCGTGGAAACCCTCAGTAGCTGTTACAGGCCGCCCTGGTTGATCAATGAAGGACACCGTCTTACGGAAGTACCACTCCAAATAATCACGGGTAGGTAGGTATGGATCCGCACTCCCCAGTGTAGGTGCTTGTCGATCGGACCGATGTTCCCAAGTGTCGAGATATCTTCTGAGCTCGACACGCCAATCCATGCCAGACATTCCTCGACGGTCTCCGGTGTGGAGTAAGTTGTACTCATCCCTACTGACCAACTGGGTGGGTATTGGCTGGATGAGGCCGAACTGCTGGAGAACACGATGTGCATGATGGAACTCCACGACATGCCAGCAGATGAGGTCGACGCATAGCAGCCAATTGTTTCTACCATTTGTACAATACCGCGGGAGTTGCTCAAGGACGTCCTCCGTATATGGCTGCCAGATGAACTGAGACAACATGCATGTGTTGCGGTTAGGTAAATGAAACCATTGTTCGTGCGAAGTCCAGAAATCAAATTCCTATACCTGATTGTGATTGAGAGACGTCAGTTGGTCACGGTACACTTTGAGAACGTTCATTGGTGACTGTGAACAATCGTAACGGGCCCTCCACCTATGAGGAACAGAGTGAAATACATTAGCCATACTACAGAATTGCATGTGGACTTATGAATACCGTGGATTGAGGAATAAGACATGTACCGGGATCCAAGAGCACTCATCGTCAGTGTCACCTGTAGTGCCCCGGCAGGTCGGATGGATGGTATGCGTTCCCATGCCCACAACTGCCAATAAATGCAATAGAAATGCCCGTTAATATTAAGCACGGTAGGTACGAACGACTATGTTGACCAATAATTTTACCTGTAGCAAGACTAGTGGCCCAGATATGGATTTAGATTGTGGGATTGCCGCTTCACATAACGACCTGTACAAGCATGCAAGAATGGTACTACCCCAACTGTATCGATGGACTGCACCCAGATCCATAAGTGCGGATAAGTAGAGCAATGGGATGAGGTGGTCGGACGTGTCGGACATCAGCATTCCCCCAAGAAGCAGCAGAAGGAAAACCCTAGCCCGCTGTTGGCATTGTACATCAGTGGGAGCAGCGGGGAACGGACTGTGCAATACCGTTCCTAACCACCTGGCCTTAATGCGACCCCCCTGATACAAGTGGGGTCTGGTGTAGCTCCCAGGTAGTCTGTGCAGATGAGCTGCCATTCCTCCGTATGCCTAACGGTGTTAACACCTGTGACTGGGATGCCATCGAGCGGTAGACCCCACAGGACCCCTATATCCTGCAAGGTGACCGTAGCCTCCCCCATCGGTAGGTGAAACGTGTGCGTCTCCGGGCGCCAACGCTCCACCAGGGCGCTGATGAGGGAGTGGTCAATCTGTATTGCGGCAGAGTCCAGGAGTCCCTGAAATCCCGTGTCCCGTACATACCCCATAACCTGTTCTGGCAGTCGGTCGGTCCAGCATGCCCCGTCGCACCGACGCACCTGCAGTGCCTCGTCCTCTAAACATCCATTGTACAGGGCACGAGCACGGTGCTCCTGATGGAGGTACAGCAAGTCCTCCTCAATGGGTCCCGGATGGTACATAGTGTTTTCCTGCGATCAAGTATCAACCCTAGTTAGATGTTTTTTCTGGAAGAATAGCACAGATAAAAGTAACACTACGTGATGTGAGACATAATTCGCAAATATAAGTAATACTACGCAATCTGCTACACATATCATTTAGTACAAGAAATACTAGATCACACTACGAACGGGCAGACTAAGCATGCCCTGTCCTGTCATGTACAATGCAAACACAATGACAGTTAGAGGTAGTACTACAGACACCATATGACACCACGATACTAAGCACGCCCACGCCCACGCCTACGCACGCCCCTGGTTTCCCCCTCCACCCTTTCATCCATCTGATTCCTTATCCTCCTCTCCGCAAACTGTCCACGCCTCCTGTTGCGAAACTTTTCTGCATCCGGAATCAACCTCGACGGGCACGCTCCCAGAGTGATAAATCTCGCACGGGCATGAAACCCTGACTGTATTGTTGGACATATGTGGTCGTGTGATACACCCGGTCACATAGACTTGCAGGATCGTCACGTCTGTGCCGACAAACGGCCAAGGCATGGGAACAAGGGAAACAAAAAATTTCCCATTCGCGACAGGTGCACTCTCTTCTTCGGTATTTGACCGTGTAATGCCGTTCACTTATGCTCCCGTCGATGTTCCTCACCACAACCCTGTAAGTCTGCGAAGCATGCCCGAACAGGGTGACGATATGTCCCTGTGCCAATGTATCCTCTTTCCGGAACTTTTTCCAGATCCTCTCAGGGAACACGGACCTGGATGAATGGGCAATAACTCATATTCAGCAAACCGGCATGCAGGTAAATCTGAAAATGCAATTAACGGAGAAAATACCTCCAGTTCGTAGCGTCGGTAAGCCTTTGTGCAAACATTTCAACAGTCCGCTCGAACGTTGCTTTGACACACGCTGTTATTGGGAGATGGCGTGCGCACCGTAAACAGTTGTTGAAGCTCTCTGACAGATTCGTCGTCAGAATTCCCCAACGCCGATCACCGTCATCGAAGGCAAGACACCACGTACTCCTATCTTGCCGTTCCAGCCAAGCCCAAGCAGATGGATCCATACTCTCCAGCTCCTCCTTGTACTCCTTCCACCTGCTCTCTTGCCTGGCACTACCAAGCTGCCACACCAGAGTCTTCATAAGCGCATTCTTGAACTTCCCACGATCATGTGATAAGAAGTTGGACTGAAAATGCCGCAAGCAAATCCGGTGGTATCCGGCTGGCTCCATCCACTCCTCCATGGTCGTCATCGCATTTACAAGTCCTGCATGCCTATCTGATATGACATAGATAGGTCTGCTATCACCACCAACAACGTGAAGACGCAGTCTCCCCATGAACCAGTTCCAGCTTTCGTTAGACTCCTCGTCGACAATTGCATAAGCGATGGGGAGGATGTAATCATTTGAATCGTGGGTTACGGCGACCAGCATTGTGGACTTATATGCACCTCTCAAATGAGTCCCGTCTACGTTGATCACTGGCCTGCAGTGGCGGAAGGCTGCAATTGCCTGAGCGAATGCCCAAAACACAAATTTAAATTTCCTACACTCGGGACCATGAATTCTGTCAGGCACGTCAGCCCAATCAACAACAGTGCTCGGATTAGCCCTTACAAGCTCATCCATAAAAGTTGGGAGCTGTTCAAACGAATCCTCCCACGTTCCAAATACCATGTCAATTGCCTTCTGCCGAGCATACCAGGCCTTCTTGTAGGAAATCGTGACATTGAACTCATCGCTCACCTGAGCTCGCACATCTTTCACGGTGTACGAAGGGTTTACATCAACGTGGTGGTGGATTGAACGGGCGATCATCACCGACGTCAGATTCATGTTACCCGTAGATCGACCAGCCCCGACACACCCATGGCTTCTACCCCATTTGGTGATCTCCCATATACCATGCGAAGCCTTTTTCGAAGCTCTGCAAACCCAAACACAATTCCCAGTTCCTTCGACGACGTCCTTGCATTTCGCATACCATGTGCGTGACCTGCTCTCCACAACCCTGTGTTCCCTGTTCATCATAGAATTCCACCGAGAAACAGCTTCGACCAACTGCGGCTTTGTCTAAAATCGCATACCCACGTCCACTCCACCAGTCTCTTGAACATAGGTAGAAATGCCGGACCCAAAATGGGTAGGGTCATAGCTATCCTCATCGGGGCCCCCATAATCTCTATAGTAGGCCTGCGTGTCCGGGTTTGCCAGAATATGGAACGACGTGGGTATGCTATTCATCCTCGCCAATTGCTCTTCCTCTTCACCGGGATTGGAATCGGTTGATAGGGTACGATCATCCTCAGTTCCACCGTCAAATTCAGCTTCATTGCCGTCATCTTCGCTACCGTCATACCGAGCGTCGCGGTCGCTGCCGTCACCCGCGTAATCATTGCGGAAGACATTCTGCTCGCCAGGGTCTACCACATGCAGGACACCACTTGTGGACGGCTGGGCACAATCCACGTGGGCATACCTACCTGATTGGCTAGGCTCACCAAATTCAAAACCCCGGCTACGAACAGGTGGTGGTATACTGGGTACCGATAGGGAGTTCTGCACGTTGCTCAGCAATGACAAGAACGTGGTCCCCCGTGCCCCAACATTAGCGACTGGTAACTGTTCCACAACAATGTAAAAATCCGCAGAAGACAATGACATTCGATCAACAATGTTGAAGAAGAATGTGGTCGACTCATCATCTTCCACGGGATAACATCGATAGTATACCGCGGAACCAACCAGCTCGGGACATCGGAAATACATTTTCAGCGAACAACTCTCCCTCACAATGACCAGTCTCGTTACAATTACATCAACCAATTCTAAGTGGTTCAACCGCCTCTCGAGAGTCACAACTCGCTCCGGTATTGGAGGATCATAATACACACCCACACTCAAATCAAACTTGATCTGACCCCCTCTATACATATACACCGCCAAAAACATCGTCCAACTGCAACACAAAAACACATAACTTCAGATTCACACTCGTCGGACATTCCTATTCACACTATCGTCAAGTACGTACATTTCCTACACCCGACCACTATGACAACACTACAGACACAGACTTAATCATTCAAAGTACACACACAATTGCACACATAAAATTACATTAACCACATTCCTCCGGGATCTGTAGGGATTATAAACCATCCCAACAGCCAACAACTGACAGTCCGCGGGTAATGCACACATAATCTCTTGGAACACATTCGTATAATTATTCATGGCGCAATTAACTACATCCATACGGATAACGTGGTGGGTGAGAGTGTGCGACTTACTGAGAATCCGGTCAACGGTGAGACACAGCGCCGGGCTAAGCGGTCAACGTCGGGTCAACGTCGGGTCGGTCAACGGCGGGTCAACGGCGGGTCAACGTCAGGGCAGCGCGGTCAACGTCGATTCGAGGTGTTCAGTGTGTATTCGCGGCGGTCAACGCCCGGGTCAACGCAGTCAACGACGGTCAATGTCCTGGTCAACGTCGGGTCAATGCGGTCAACGTCCAGCTCTTTCAACTACAACCAAAATCCCATCAGAAAATCAGTAGTAGTAAACGAAAACCCAAACAAAAATTGCGCAAAAAACCAGGAAACCGTACCGGATGTTTTAAAAAATACGAACTGCCATCGAAAGTGTTGGGACGCCGTTAGCGCAATGCCGGAGATGAGTGGAGGGGAATTGGCGGGATGGCAACACACCGGCGGAATGGAGGCTAGCAGAATGACAAAATCGAGAAATGGGTGAGGAGGAAGATGAGGAAGATGGAAAATGCTGGAAGAGGAGGAAAGAAGCTGCAATATTTATGCTGTTGCAGGTAGCATTTCCATAATGCAACCTGCGCCACGTGGCGCCCAACAATTCGACCGCTCATTTTTCAGATGTTGACCGGATTTTTTTTAAAAAAAAATTGAATGCCACGTGTCACTCAGCGATTCGGCCGCATTTTCTTCTTCTGGAAACTTTGACTGAAATTAAAAAAAAAAGGCAGGACGCATTACGGTAATGCGTCCTTGCCACGTGTCACGCTCTCGTTGCTCGTTTGAAAACTTTGACCGAAATTAAACAAAAAAAAAATTAAAAAATATGCGTCCTGCACATGCAATTTCCGTTTGTGGCTACTGTAGCCACAAACATGTCATTTTCTCTAGATCTTCTGCCGTAGAGCATCTCCTAAAAAAATGACTCCAAAGCTGTAAACGTCGCTTTTCAATGTGAGATGCCCGGGATCACGTTAGAACAAAATGTACATCTTTAACAGTGAGTTTATAGGATATTCAAAAAGTATTAGGTATCCAAAACCTCATCTCATATTTTAAGTGGATCACTATATCTCGCCCTGTATTTTACTATCCTCGCCCTAATACGTATACAGTATATATTTTTAATTTAATTTCAATAACTAAATTAAACTAAATTCAAATTTAAAAAATTCAACAAAAAAAAAATCCAAAATCTGAAACGAAAAAAATTCCGGCACCGCCGCCGGAGCGCCGCCGCCGGACCACCGGCCGCCGCCGCCGGACCACCGGCCGCCGCCGCCGGACCACCGGCCGCCGCCGCCGGACCACCGGCCGCCGCCGCCGGACCACCGGCCGCCGCCGCCGGACCACCGCCCGCCGCCGCCGGACCACCGCCCGCCGCCGCCGGCTCCGGCTCGCCACGGCCTGGGCGCGAGCCACCGCCGGTCCGCTCGCCGGGTTCCGGGCGCGAGCCACGGCTCGCCGTGCGGTGGGCGCGAGCCACCGCCGGTCCGCTCGCCGGGGTCCGGGCGCGAGCCACCGCCGGTCCGCTCGCCGGGGTCCGGGCGCGAGCCACGGCTCGCCGTGCGGTGGGCGCGAGCCACCGTCGGTCCGCTCGCCGGGGTCCGGGCGCGAGCCACGGCTCGCCGTGGCCTGGGCGCGAGCCGTGCCTTTTTTTTTTTTTTTTTTTTTTTTTTTTTTTTTTTTTTTTTAGCACGAATTCTACTCATTTTGAGGGCACTCGAAATTTTTTGCTATCCAAAACGAGCAAAAATTACTCCGGAAAGGGTGTTAGAAATTCCATGTCTTCGGAGGTAATTTTACTAATTAGTTACGTAGTTGTTAAATTGAATAATTTTTGCCGTAGAAATTTATGCTCGTCTTTGTGTTTTAATTTATTAACTGTTACGTAGAAACTATTGTACATTTATCTCCTATGAATTTATCTCCTATTAATATTTGTTACGTAATGCTGTTTCTAATTTATGTCCTATTAATTATTGTAACGTTAAGTTACGTATTTTTACGTTATTTTGATATTTTAATTTGTTGTACTGTAAGAATGTAATATTAATTCTAGCCACAATGTTATTTCATTTTTTTTCCATTACGTGTATGTTTTAGCTGTTAGGGAGAAAGAAATTTATGCTCATCTTAATTTTTTAATTTATGCTCATCTGAGTATTTTAATTTATTAATTGTAACGTAAAAATTATTGTAACGTTAATTTTAATTATTGTAACGTTAATTTTAATTATTGTAACGTTAATGTTGATGCTGCAACGGATTGCTCTGCAGGTGGGATTTGAACTTGTCACGAAGTCCTACAAACAGAATAGGAATGGTCCGCTGAGGTTATATTGCATTTGCAATCGGGGCCGAAAGGATAAGGATGTAGAGTCCGACGGAGTAGCAGCTCGACCAGAAGTTGTGACTGCCCATTCGCGATTGTCTTGAAACAGAGCATCACGGGGGATGGTTGGAATGTAGTGCCGTGCAAGGATCCTAGGCGAGGGATGCACAACCACTCTTTCTCAGTGTACCCCGAGGGTCATAGACAGAGCAGCAAGCTCCATGCGGACGCGAAGCAAATGATTCAGACTTGACATTTTTTTAAGTTACAAATTGGAAATTACATTACTAAATAATCTTATTTTTTTACCACATCACACTATTATTAACATTCAAGGAAACAATTGTTAAAACATATCATAATAATTTTACTACACAATTGTTTACATCGGATTAATAAATTTTATTTAAATAGAACTATATTCTATTATGTCACATATACTTTCCAAATTACGGAAATAGTAATCATTTCCAAATTTGAACTAAATAATTTCTGAAAAACACAATTTCTTCGTTTTAATTCCAAAATTCATTAAATTCCTAATATTAGATTTCTCCGAATTATTCTACATCTTAATCTCCTATGATCTTATGAAATAAATTAATTTAAGAGTGAAGCCTCCTATTTTCTTATATTTACAACTAAACCCCTCATTCGCACGAAAACAAAAAAAATTCGCACGAAAACTAAAAAAAATCCTCCAAAACTTACGTTTTCCGGCGATTTTCCGGCGATTTTCCGGCGGATTTCCGGCGGGCGCCGGCGGGCGGCGGGCGGCGGGCAGCGGGCGGCGGGCGGCGGGCAGCGGGCGGCGGGCGGCGGGCGGCGGGCAGCGGCACCTGGCCGGATGGAATGGAGAGAGGGAAGGGGGAGAGGATTTTAGGGTTTTTAATTTTTATTTTTTAAAAAATATTAATACGTGTATTTATACGTATTAGGGCGAGAATAGTAAAATACAGGGCGAGATATAGTAATGCCCTATTTTAAATACAAAGCATGTATTCATCCACTGCACTGTCCACAACCTAAATCTTTGTCTCCTTTCTTTGCACCAACATTCCTCAAAGCTCCCACGTTCATCCTTTCCACAACATGTAAACTACGTTCTCTTAGTCAAAAAGTGCATGCAATGTGTGATAATGTACATACTACGTACATGGAAGATTGGCTAGGACGCCACCCGATATTGATCATGTCGTTCATGCTTTATTTAATTAGCTCGTCGGTAATGTTGTGGGTGTCGAATGTGTACGTGCTGATACTGGCGAGGCCGTTGGATGGATTTGGGATTGGGCTAGCTGTCACACTAATATCCGAGAATGAGCAACTAGAAATACGAGGCCTCCTATACACGCTTCCACTATACGCTGGTTTAGTTGGGATGTTCTTATCATACTTCATGGCGCTCACCAAACTGGAGGCTGATGATTGGGTATCTAGCAATTCCCTCTCTCTTGTATTTCTTGTTGGTGGAATTTTTGTAGCTTGAGTCTCAAGAGATTCCTCACATCCAGAATAAAATAAAGATTTTTCTCAAGAGATTATAAAATATTTCCCAAAAAATATCTAAAACCGGAGAGCAATAGAACACGATTACGCATACATACAAAATCACAAATCCAAATATGGTGGTAATATCATTGGTACAACTGTGAGAATACCAAAATAACATTTCACTAACATCTCTTTTACTAATAATGCAAAACGTACTAGAGCTTATATTACCAACATACATCAGGCCATATTTTTATTGCATAAGAGATGTGTGTGTGCGTGTAAGGGGCGTGCTTGTGTGGTGCAATATTTGATTTTTTGTCTAAGATTAGGAGAGATGATTTTTCATTCATAAAATTCGCATGCTGCTAACTCTCTGTAGTATGGTAAAAACTAAAGAGAACTTAGATATAATGGAGACAAATCGACCGTATTCAAATGAAAATCATCATAACTATATAATGGATATATACGTTTAGAATAAGGAGAAAGAAGAACATACCTCACAGCAATATTGGTAAATTGATCATAACTGACATAGAGATTGAAATGGAAAATCAAGGTTCAAATGTGCCTGTAACTGAGATTGTGAGCTATCTTCAAGACCCGGGTTAGTAACTTCTCAGACTAACTATCCACGTAGTCCTGAGGCTCGAGCAGAATCTTGATGAAGTCAGACCCGAGCATTATGCAACAATTAAGAGGGAGTGAACACAATGTGCATCAATGTGAAAACTACATTCTCTTGGCCGTTTAAATATTTGCACGAGAGAATACCAAAATAACATTTCACCCATATTACTTTTGCTAATAATGCATAATGTACTCAAACATTTGTTACCAGCATACATCATAGGCCATATTTCACGAGGAACGTACGTGTGCGTGTAAGAGATGTGCTTGCATGGTGCAAGTTTTGATTATTTTCTTTCAAGATCAGGGGATATGATTTTTAGCTCATAAAATTCACATGTTGCTAACTGCTAACTACATTTTGTTGTTAATAGATATTACTTTTTCTGGAGTTACACAATAATTTTACACTTATCACATGATGATTATTTTGTGACAAAAGAGAATGAAAGATTTGAACAAAGGATATCATCATTTGGAAAAAAAATTCAAAATAAAGACTAATTAATAAATATTTCAAATCGAGTATCCGCATTTACCAAAATGTTTATTTTTAGCCCCTGAATTTTTATACCTTTACTATTTGAATTTAAAAGTGTCTCTATAAGCCCTCAAAAGTTTTTAAATTTGCTTACGTGTAGCAGCAAGTTTATAAGATATTCAAAAAGTTTCAGGACGACGATAAAACCATAAAACCTTGCAGAATTAGGTCCCCAACTTCCTCGCTAGCGGTACCACGTACACATTTGACGCCCATAGCATTACCGAAGAGCTAATGAAATAGAGCACGGATGACATGATCGACATCGGGCGACATCCTTAATCCTAACCTAGTGACACAAGGAAAGAACCTCCATGGTTTCTCGTTGCAACACCAAATCCCAAATCATACCATTATCTACACCGCCCTCCTAAAATGGTTAACCAAGTGTAACATTTCTCCCCTAAATCATATACACTGCTAACAATCACCGATTCTCTTCAAATATTCACCACATTGAGGGTGGGGTCCGACATAAAACCAACCCACGACACACACTTTTGTGTTTGTTATTATTCACATGAAGGAATTCATTTTTTTTTATTAAACGATCCTAAGATGGGGGGATTATATTAGGCTCCCCAAACCAAGCTAAATTAGCCAAAATTGGCGCGTAATCCATGATAATTGTACAAGATACAAAAGGATCAAATCCTAAAATTAGCTTGCAAAAGTGGTGATTTAAACCATGCTAAGCTCGAAGAATAGCAGTAGTTCGTCTATGTACCATTATTGACATACCACGAACCGAGCGGCGAATCGGAAATTCGAGACGCCTATTAGTCAATAGAATGCCAACAAATGGTAAATTTTAGTTGAAAACAGAATTCCCGAAAGTTAAGTATTCATAGCTATATTGGGGAGATCTCCAGTGCAAGAAATTGTGATGTGTGCCTCCTTATAGCATTTCAACTAGTAGTTAGCTGATTGAAGATCAGTTCTTTCACTTTCCCTCCATTCTGGCATATTACCTGAAAAAAAGAAAGCAAGAAGCAGTACCCGAGAGTAAAAGCAGCAAGAAGAAAAAAAGGAAAAGTAAGTCCTCCAATTCTATGTCCTATTGATGTCCATGGATGATCCAACCCGAATTGCAGGAAAACCAATGGAGTCTAAAAATAGCAATCCCCGAAAGAAATTAGGAGTTGACCGAATATCAATATCACCTTCCAAATTGGTTTTCCTAGCAAATTTTGCTAAATAATCTGCTGCCATATTAGCCTGTCTATGTATATGATGAAGTGAAATAGATGAAAGCAGTACTTGAAGTTCATTACATATAGAGAAAACTCTCCAAGGACATCTGTTCGGATTAAGAATGCTTTTAACCGCAGTTAAACTATCAGATTCAAAACTACATAATTCTAAGGCTAATTCAGATCTGATCTCTAATCCCATCTTTATTGCCATTAATTCTGCATGCAGAGGAGTTGTACAGTTCAGTTTTTTTGCCCTTAGTTTAACCACCTCCCCCATACAGTCCCTTATAACTACTGCAACAAAAGTAGATCCACTACTAATCCAAGAAGCATCTGTATTTATCTTATAGCCAGTGGTAGGTTTTTCCCAATTAGCAATAGTTATTGCAGGTCTAATCTTCTGATAGATTCTTGGAATGATATTAGCCTGCACCCAGTGTTTATGCTTCTCCCTGTTCCCTTGAATTTTATGAGCAGTGAAAATTGTGTATAGGGTCTGTTTAATTTCATGTATGCAATTTTCACAAGTGATAGTTTTATTATCGAAAATATATTTATTTCTGCCTGTCCATAATGTCCAGATAGTAGTTACAAAGGCAGCATTTATCAGTTTGGAATGTACTTTTGATTCCGAATTGTAAGTTAAATAGTACTCAACCCTACTCTTAAGATTTGGAAAACTAATTTGTGGCAGCTTTAGTAGGAAGTGAATACTATTCCAAACTGAGAGGGAACCAGGGCATGAGTTGAAGAAATGATCAAGATTATCTTTATTGCACAAACAGAAAGGGCATCTCGAGGCTAGATAAATCCCCATCCTACTTAGCACATTATCAAAGGGAAGGATGCAGTTTAAAGCTCTCCAAGTTAGTATAGACATTTTACCAGGAATGTAAGAAGACCATACCCTGTGAAAATGTTTGATTTCTGGATTCCTTTGTCTGAGAATGTTGTATGCAGATCTGATAGTGAATTTCCCATCTATTGTTTGAGTCCATACCAGCTGATCCTCATGGAAATGTTGCAACTTGGCTTCCTGCAATAAAAGTATAATATTGGTAGCCAACCAAGGCTCCAGACTTGGTAAGTATGCAGGTTTGTTATTAATGAAAGAACTAAGAGTAAGATCCTCAAAAGGGATGTCCCTATCTTCAGGCCATTTATAATATAGAGCACCTATTCCCATCCAATTTGAATTCCAGAAGGAACAATCACCTTTACCAAAGATGATCCTACTTAGACTGTTTGCCATTGGAGTTACAGACATTATTCTTCTCCAGATTTGTGATTGTTTATAAGTATCAGGTAGAGTCCATAAAAGTGAGGACCATTGAGTCTCATTTCTCTGGAGCTTCCACCATAACTTACAAGAGAATGCATCCACTGTAGCCTTCAAATCTCTTAATCCTAGACCATTTTCGATTACTGGATAACTCATTCTTTTCCATGATCTCCAACTTTTCCTACTCTCCTGATCCGACTTACCCCAAATTAGCCTAGATGCCATCTTTTCCATTATTTTGAGAACTATCCTAGGGGGTTTGAGGACTGCAAATATATGTATTGGAATAGATAGGAAGCAGTTATTGATCAGGATGATTTTACTAGCTAAAGTTAACCATTTATTCTTCCAATTGGTTATCATCTTTTCCATTCTCTCAATTACTGGCAAATAGTGCACCTTTAGATTCCTACCAGAGAATATAGGGACTCCCAAGTATTTAAAAGTAAAAGAGCCTTTATCCATTCCTAATATCCTTTTAATTACTTGGACTTGTTGCTTAGTAATGATATGAGATACAAAGAATTCTGATTTAGCAAAATTAACTTTTTGTCCTGATGTGATCTCATAAGCCTTCAGAAAATGTTTAAAGTGTCTTAAGTTTTGTGACCTAGTATTGAGTAAAACAGCCGTATCATCTGCATACATTAGATGTGTCAGTGGAGAGCATGTTCTGGGTAGATCAAAATGCTGTAAATATCCAATGGAGAATAATTTCCTCAATCCCCTAGAGAAGGCCTCAGATAAAATATTGTATAAAAAAGGTGACAGGGGATCACCTTGTTTGATTCCCCTAGAAGAAGAGAAATAACCAGTAATAAAACCATTTATTAGAACTGAGAATTTAGCAGATGCAATGTTTAGCATGATCAGTCTAACAAATTTGCCATGGAATCCAAACTGGAGTAAAATGGAGTTAAGAAAAGACCAAGAGACCCTATCGAAAGCCTTTTGCATATCTAGTTTGATTATCAAATTTGATATCCTAGACTTCCGAGAGAGTAATCTTGACATTTCATGCATAAGAATGACATTATCAGAAATTTCCTTTCCTTTAAAAAAAGCACTTTGCTCAGGTGAAATGATTAGATGCATTAAAGGTTTAATCCTCATCATTAACACTTTAGAGAAAACTTTGTTAACAAAGTTTGATAGACTTATTGGCCTATAATCTGTAAAAGTATTTGGAATGGTTTTTTTGGGTATTAGAGTGAGCCAAGTACTAGATATAGCCTTTGGAATATCTCCAGTGTTTAAAAAATCATTAGCAGCACACAAGAGATCATACTTTATAACATCCCAGAAAGTGAAGTAGAAATCTCCAGGAAATCCATCAGAGCCAGGTGAGCTAGTTCTATTAAGATCAAATACTGCATCTTTCAGTTCCTGAATATCAATTGGGTTAAGCAGTATTGAATTTTGTTGATCTGTTATTACCCTAGGGATCTCCTGCAGAAAGTATTTTAGATATCTCCCATCATTCTGATCTTTTTCTTCATTCAGAAGCTGCTCAAAAAATTTAACTCCCTCTTCTTTTATTAAGGATGGATCAGTTATCCAGTTTCCATCAACATTTTTAATTTTGGTTATTCTGGCTCTAATTCTCTTTTCCTTAATTGTGTGATGAAAATAACTTGTATTTGCATCACCTTGCTTAAACCAGTTAACCCTAGCTTTTTGCTGCACAAAAATGTTGTGTTCCTTCTGAGATCTGAGGAGCAAGGATTTATATTTCAATAGATCTTGTAAAACCAAATCATCCTGCGTTTGCTGGTATTCAATTTCCAGTTCATTAACCTTTTGCTCTGATATTTCCAGATTTTTATTAACATCTCCAAAAACAGTTTTGTTCCATTCTTTGATTACTATCTTGAGCCTTTTTAACTTGTGGACAAAATTTTTCATTCCTACCATGGGAGAGGGTAATTCCCAGTTAGAAGCAACTACATCATAAAATTCTAGTCTATTAGACCACATCTGTTGGTATCTGAAAGGTCTTGGAGCTACTTCTACTGCTGACTGAATTGATAAAAGAAGAGGGGAATGATCTGATGTATTTCTGTTTAGTACTGTATGGAGCTATGAGGAAACATCTCTAACCAGTCTAAGCTACCTATTCCCCTATCCAACTTTTGAAAGAGAAGATCTTTCCCTTTGTCTTTATGTCTATTGTTACTCCGGGTGAAATAATTACCAACAGTAGGTATATCATGTAAGTCCATAATTGACAGGAAATCATTAAATTGTTTAATACTTTTCCTTGGGGTGGATTTCCTGCCTTTGTATTCATTAACTGAAGTTACAGTATTAAAATCACCAATATAGATTGAGGGATCAAGTGCTGTAGTTTGTAGATCTAACCACAGTTTTTCTCTCAAATGTCTATGGACACTTGCATAAATAAAATTCACATTCCAGAAAACTGAAGAGGCTTTATCTATTACTCTAACTTTAATGAACTGATCAGATTCGTTTAGAATTGTCAAACTGAAGTTCTGATTCCATAAAATCCAAATCTTAGCAGTGTGTGCATGTAATGCATAGTTATAACCAAGTTCATGCTTCAACTGGTTTAGAAATTGATTATCATGCCATGGTTCAATTAGACATAAAATGTCAATCTTGTGTATCCTTTTTAAAGATTTTAATCTATCTCGTGAAGAGCCATAACCCCTAACATTCCAAACTAGAATTTTACCTACTTTGGTGTACTGTATCATTTAAAACCAGGGGAGGAGGCTTTTTGAGAGGATCTTAGCTTCCTTAAATTATTAAGTGAAACATTTGTATTTTTGCCTCTTTTGTCCAGACCTTTCTTCAAGTTATCAGGAGGACTACTAACCTGAGTATTAACTTTTTGCTTTGCAGAAGAGTTGAGTTCCTCTGAAGTGCAAAGATCATGGAGTCCATCACTTTGATCATGTTCTTCTGGAATGCTCTGTACTGCATCTACACTTGGAGCAATGTCAGCTGAGATACTCTGAACTTCAGGTGAGTTTTGTATAGGTGACTGGGGGTCCTTTGTAGTCTTATCCGCATTTTCATGTGTTACATGGACTTCATGTGTCTCCAAGGATTCGTGGAAAATGTCAACTGCTTCTTCTTCTTGACCCTCATTCTCTTCATCCTGAAGATCGGTTAAAGTATAGAAAGCATTTGATATGGACACCATGTTCCTATTAACTAAAACCTCTTCCTGGACCGGAATAGTTTCCAGGGGAGGAGGAAGGCCTTCTGACTTTTGTGTCTTTTTTCTCCAGAATAGGTTTGTGATAGGCTTAGATATATCATCTAGTGAATAGAAAGGCTTATTCCTTTTCACATGTATCTCATGAATTTGTCTCCTATTGTTTGTTCTTCCCAAATTGTTTTCAGTTTCCTGAATTTGTAGCTGAAAATCCAGTTCCTTTTGGGTTACTGATAAGTTAGATGGCCCATCCTGTTCCAAAAGTTTATTAGAGTCTTTTCCTTGTGGATTCTGGCCTACTTCAGTTTGTTTGAGATCGTTACCAGAGTCTGAATTAGGCTTAGTAGCAATTACTTTAGCTAAGGTCCTGTTAGTTTTCTTCAGTTCAGGATGCAAGAAATTGCAGTTTGTCTGACTGTGTCCTATAATCTTACAGTGATTACAATACTGGGGCAGCTGATCATACTCAATTTTATAGTCTGCAACTTTACTGCCAATTCCTACAACTATAGAATTTGGGAGTTGGCTCATAAGATCTACCTCAACACAAATTTTAATAGCCAAAGGCCTAGTTAGAGCTTGGGTAGCAGCATCCATTTTCAGGAAATTACCTATCTGACTATTGATGCCTTTAATAGCTGAGATATTATAGAAATGTAATGGGAGTTGGTGGATAGTTACCCATGCTGGAACAATTGAAGATTCTGCGGTAGATGAGAAATCCATCGTCCATTTCTGGACCTTCATTGAAGCTCCGTGTACCATCCATTGGCCCTTCATCCAGCACCGTTGGTAATCCTCGCAATCCTGAAATCGAATGAGAAGATGCCTATAATCAATTGAGCCCAATTGAAATTTCGCCTTAAAACCAATAGATTTAAAAGCAGAAACAAGATTGTCCATTGACGGTTTTCCCCGGTTGAACTTTCTAACTAGGGCGTTCTGATAATGGGAAGCAAGTATTTCTCCTTCCTCTGGAGGAAGGATGTAGGCCAATTTGCCCTTATATTCTGTTATTGGGTGAAGATCAGGTGTATCCGGCAGGGTAGTTGTGAGTGGTGACGGCTTGGCATTCAAAGCTTGGAGGAAAGTTTTGCCTATGGATGAGTTGGGATCCGGTGGTGGGTTCGGCGTCGGAGACGCCATCTCCGTCGACCAGAAACCAGAGAGAGTATCTGGCGAGAGAGCCGTTAGGCAGAAAAAGAGGAAGAAGAGCTACTGTAACTGAAATGAGTGTTGTTAGTTTAGTGCGTATTTCACACTTTTTTTTCGCACACACAAGATTTTGAGTCAGTTAAAGGGGAGGAATATATGAAGGAATTCATTTACCACCTCTTATCACGAAGCAACTCCATCTTTATTAAGGAAGGTCATAATACACAATTAAAATCCAAAAATTGGCCAGTAAATACTAAAATCAGACCACGCGTCTTTGTTACAAAAGGTGGAGAACACCAACTAGTTTTTTGGTTTATCTCTATCTGGAAGGAATCTTCACATCAGTGGCACCGTCTATGGGGATTGAATTTTTTATTTTATTTCTTGGTTTTGATAGACCCCAGGGATGGCCAAAAACCACCCTAGGGATCCAGGCATAACAAGAGGACACGACAAATGGCCCAAAGAAAACAAAGGCATACAAACACACGATCATAAGGAAGGAATATCTTTGGTTATGGAGAACAACTCTAGCGACAAGGAATCCCGATACCTAAAAATAATAGAGTAAGAACACCATCCGATGAAACTAAACTAAGAGCAAACCAGTAGCCCTTTTGAAGAGATTAGGACAGAGAAAAGCAGAAAAACAAACCAACCGCATCACATAGCAAAACCGCATCAGCACCATTACAGGACATCATTATTTTAACTAAGGTACGCTCACACAAAGGCACATAAAGTACACTAACAACCTCACATGATTCAGTAAATCACTTATAGTTGTAGAAATTTGCCATATGTTAGAGAACGTAGTAGTTAGACCTCGCTTAAATACAGAATTAGGCTCGCTATAATCACATGGGGATGCACTTTGTTAGAATTGTACCAACATAATCCACATTAAACCCCAGAATTAAAACAAATTCCTAACTTATAGGTCCAACACAACATTAAGTCTAAAAAAACACTACTGCAGGACATGGGTATTTGCACTAGTAATTTAGGGCAATAGCACCGGTATTCTAGACCCCCCCCAAATACTGGTGCGTATGTACATGGGCGTAAAAATGCAACACATTTACATTAGTAAAATGAACCAGTGTAGAAAATTCTTTGCACCGGTATTTTAGACCGGTGTATAAATTATGAAAAGTTGGGGGGCACAGAGTATCTGAACCGGTAAGATTTGGAACACCGATGTAGACATTTTGAACCAGTATGTAACCTATAAATCAATGTAAAATCGTGATTTGTACACCGGTATTAAATACAACACCAGTCTTTCTTTTGTAATGGGAATATTTTTTTTGCTCCGGAATAGTTTTGCACCGGTATTATTTTATGCACCTGTATTATTTAAATAATTTAAAATAAATTATTAAAAATGTGATTTATTTTTACACCAGTACATTCATTTTCTGCCGGTGTATGATTTAGATAAAATTTGCAATGCCCAATTTGTTTTCCGATGGTCCCTCCAAGATCATTTATGGGGCAATGATAGCCAGAGATACTTGTGAACTATTATAAATTGGAAACCTTTGAATTGGTAAAAAATTTGAAACAACCTATTACAAAAATATTGCTCGCAAAACACGCAAATATTATTCAAACTATGAAATAGAAGAACTATCTTAAGCATGGATTGAAAAAAGTAAAAATCACACAAGTTTACTATAACCAAACACCATCCATAGAATTCTAATATCATCAACCATTGAAAATCAACCATCAACCTATTATGTCGTTCTTATCATCCCGAAGTTGCAACATAGTGTTCGCCTTCCGTTGGTAGTCTTCGAGCCAAGCCCCACATCATCTCTTTGCCACACCTTGAATTTCGTACACATGGTATGGCCCTTTGCCCTCTGGGAAGATCTGTTATTTTCAAACTTATACTGCTTGTCAATAATTTTTCGTTTACTAGAAATTAATAATAACAAATTTTGAGATGCAAGGTTTACCTCCAAGATATTGTTTGTCTCCGGGTGATTAACAAATTCTTCCATGAAGAGCATGATGGAGTACCTGCATTACCACGAACCATTCTGGGTTTGGTACTGCACATGAAAGGTGGATGTAATTACTAACCCTAAACATAATAACTTGAGGGATGAAATGACAGAGTGACTTACCATGATGTTATTGATTTTCCAAGAGTAGTTGGGTTCTGGCCCCGTCTTTATCTTTTCCCTTTGGTATTTCAAGCCTATCAAGAAAGTAAATTAAAATGGTTACTTCTTCCCGTATATTATCAAACTAGGATTTATGATTTTATTGATTGAAATACCTAGAAATGACCCTGAGTTCGATCAAGTTTGTTGGTTTGATACTCCCTGACAATGTGTCCAGTGTGAAAACCTTCTCTCCATTCTGGGATGGATAATGATTAGATACCAATGATCGGTGTCAGAAAATTATATTAACAAATTAATGAAATGGAAGTGGTTTGAAATGTGAATGTAAATTCCAGGAAGATATACTTACATTCTTATTTAGGGGACGATGTAGAACTCAGAATCTGTTGCCTTCATTGTTTCCCAAATTAATTTGAAACTGAGTTCAACCTCCTGCTCAAAGTTGTTCAAGTTGCCACAGTTGGATGGGCATAATTGGACCCGGCCTGAATTAGTTTCCCATGTTTTCTCCCACAGGTGCCCGTAACATTAATGATTCTGAAAATGAATTCCTAATCAATTTAATAAACATTAAGGCTGTAAGTTTTGAAACTCACTCATCCACACATCGACCTGCACATTATCAATCCAGGTCATCGAAAGCATGTTTCCTAGTTTCTTCCTAAACTTGATCAGAACTTCTATTCCAACACTGTATGTGTAATGGCCTGCGAATGTCGATGGCCAGAACACTGTGAACAACATGCAGTTCTTCTTCTTTATCACTTCAAGGATAGCAGCATTTGCATCCTTTACAAATCGCACCATGATGGACCAATATGTCAGGTCTCGTTTGTTAACAATCTGCGAACGTAAAATGATACAAAATGATCACTTGAGTGTGTAGTATTGAACTATTGCTGTCAATGAATAATGAAGGTACTCGTTTTAGTTCATTACCTATTTTGGCAGCCTATTTAATCTTGGTCTTGTAGATGACCAGAAATTTGTCGTCGATTGGGATTTTTGCTCGCCAGTATATCTAGTTACAAGGATTAATGAATACAGATACACAAAAGTACTTTGAGGAATTAAAAAATAATGTGTTACAAGAATGTACCTCATCGTCGGTGGTGAGAATTATAACCTCCTCATCATCGTCGTCCGTATCACCTTCGGCATTGACATCATCAATGTCACTTGGTTGCTCATCTGCCTTGCCTATTAAAGAAACTGGCCAATCCACGATGCTATTGAGGGCCTTTCCAACATTATCGAAGTGGTGGTCCACCGAGAGCAATCCTGCCCTAGGATGGAGGATTGGCTTGCATACTCTCACACAAGCCACACTTCCTTGTTGGGCATCCCAATGATGAGATACCTATTGCAACCCTTGGGTGACCATTTTTTTCTTTCCGACAATGTCTTTAATGAAAAGAGTCACACGTTCTTCATCCTGTTCGTATAATAGTTTAGTGAATAGATAAAAAGGTTATGGAGATATTTCGGATGTGTAATTCAATGTATAGGACATGCATAGATTAATGAAGGTGTACCTCTTCATCTCCTTCTCTATCAGTGGGTTTTTCACCGGACTTTGTAGCAGCTGTAGCAATAAACTTCTTGGGATCGTCAAGGCCTGGCAGAATCTGAACACCGCTTGCAGATGCTAAGCCCTTCACTAATTGCTCGAGGTACGATACCATGGTTTTCATGACCGGTTGATTGTTAGATGGTCTTCTCTGGGATGTCATCTTGGTTGAGGAATTGCTCCCGCACTTACTGTGGGAAAGATGAGAAGCAGCCACTGCTGTGGGTAGACTCGTCTGATTTCCCCTATACCTGCCCGGGTGATCCTTCTTCTTTGTCACTTTTATGAGGATGTCTTCACCCAGCTGCAGTTCCAATGCTTCTTTTTTCTTAAGCTTGTTCAATTTCAACTGAGAAACACATAGGAGCGTAATTGTTTATATGAATAATGTGAAATACTTTTAAAAACTAATTTAAATGGTCGATTTTGGCATAACTTACAACGTCCGGTGCAATCTTCTCAACCTGTTTCGATTTGTATAACCCTTTCTTATCTTTGTTTGCCTTAAGGTAGACAAGAGATCTATCAGGTGTGAAATCCTTTTGACTGATTTGTTGCTCAATCTCTTCTTCAGTGAATCCCTCAGCGGTCTCTTCTTCTCCTTCAGCCCCTTAGTCAATTTGTCATGGATGTATCGATTACCCCTTCTGCCTGTGTGGTGCTTGTAATCCCTGCCCTTGTTGCATTTAATATTTATCTCCCCGAGCCTCTGATATCATTGTTATAAATAAAAATTTAGTTGAATAGAATTTGTGGGCAACATGGTTCTTAACAAGTATTAATTTTTTCATCGCGCCTAAAAATACGAGTGCCAATGCCTCTTTTCAAAAAGTACCATTCGTCTTCATCCATCCACTTGTACTTCTCCCATGCTGGTATTCTTGTTTTATTGATACCTTTGTCCACATCGTGAATAAACCTTTTTTCCACCTTTGTCTTCCAATTCCTATGTTGGTTTTTTGCCCTCTCTGTAACCTCCTTCCTCAGTATTTCTAGTTGCTTGTCTGTCACAGGTGTTTCAATTGTGAAGCTCTCCCGGAATGAATCATATGAAAAGGCATGTCATTAATCATGTCTTCAGTAAGACTTTACTATAAATAAATTTTTTATATGACAATTGTCGAGAGTCTTAAAAGAACATCCTTCCATGACTCTTCCTTAACATCTTCAGGGACATCACTCCAGTTTCGCATGCGCCAAATCTGATGCAGCGTCGGAGAGTGTAATTACCATAAGCGTGCCACACTGACCAATTCTTAATGCATACTGCTTGATTCCCACAGAACTCAAACGGAACAGGAGTTGGAGTGTTATGCTTTGCCCATATCACAGACTGGCACGTGCTAGCTTCTCACCTCCTCAAATAACCTTTTAGCTCAAACTTGTCCCATCCTTCTCTATTTTTGCCTCCAGCCTTTGTTAAGTTATCGTCCGCTTCATCAACAGTTGGCCTTACTTTGATGGTGCTCTTTCCCTTTCCCTTGCGAACTGGTGATCTGGCCAATTGTTTACCGGCGTCTTCTCCTTTAACATCCCCTATAATCACATCACTATGTTCCACGGTTTCTTCCTTCTCTTCACTAGTTGGGTCATTCGTTTGCATTGCATCTTCCTCAAATTGTATCTTCAACGGGTTCCTTTTTGGAGGAGGTTCTTGGTCCGCCACATCAACCTCCTCATTGACCACATTCTTCACCTCCTCCTTCTTCTTCGTAACTGGTCGCTTCCTCTTCATTGTTTAATTTCCCCTTCTTCGGCGGCATCTAAAACATTAGAATATAATATCAATCTAAAAAATAACGGTACTTAAAGATCAACATTGATGGAACGTGGCGTAGAACTTGAACAACAAATTCATAAAACTTTTGAGCAAAACAAGGCATAGAAATTGAACAATACCTACACAAAACTACATTATGTATGGCATAAAAGTTCATATAACATTGCATAGAACTTGAACGAACAAGGCATGGAACTTGATATAAAATGAAATGGAACCTTATAGAAGTTGATAGACAACCATACCAATCTCTTTGGATTCAAAAAATAGGCCTACAACCGAGCAATTATCACTCCCCCAAAACATGACTATAAACATTATCACCAAAAAAAACTATAGTACTACATCATCCTTCCACAAAAAAACGTAAAACGTTTTAACCCCAAAATTGTGTAACCATACCATTCAAGTTACCCTTTCAACTTTTTTTTTCTTCAATTTCCATGTTTTTGTTCATGATGACATTTAGTCAAATATGTGTTTAGCGTGAGGTTTGGAATGGTTTTTTGGAAGAGAAATTGATATGGTAACCCATACTTACATAAACACCAACACTTACCTTCACCAATATAGCGTTTGTGTTGCTACACCCTTTGCTTGAACTCGCTAAGAACGGTGTAGAACTTTCTTCTCTTGTGTTGTTCAAATGTTGATGAAGGGTTGCTTCTCTTTTGTTGCTCAACCTTTTATAGAAAAAATGATGAGACTTACAATGGTTAATGAGGAGTTATTGTGGTTCAATTTAGTGGGAATTGAATGGTTGAAGTGGTGGATAGCAGTTTTCAAAGACAATTTGCAGGTGTTTGATGAGGAGAGGAGAAGCTGTTGGAGTTATGCCCGTTCGAAATGATTGAAAAAAATATGAAGCCATTTTTTTACACCGGTAATATGTATAGTACCGGTGTAATATTTGTAAAAACGAGTTTGAAAAATGGCTAACTGTTCAGCACCGGTATGGTTACCAGTGTAGAAACAAAAAAATTCAGCTGCGTGCAGTTGCTTTAAATGATTTTTCACTGACGCGAGAGCAACAATTGAAAATTTTGGCTAATTGTTGAACACCGGTTTTATTACCGGTGTAGAAAATGCTGATACTAGTGTAAAATCGCACAAAAAGCAGCTGCGTGCTGCTACTTTAAATATTTTTTGGGAAAAATAGGATGAACCCTAGAGGAACTTTAGAAATTAGAGACTAAGTATTCATCACCGGTACATATACCAATGTAAAAAATTGTGCACCTTAAAAAATGACGAAATTGAAACTTTTGAAATGTGCACCAAAAAAATTGAAGACATACACCAGTACTTGCTTAATATTGCCGATGTAAAAATTTATTTTGTGAATAATTCATATTCTCTCTTATTTCATTTACCTCCCATGCATTTTCCAACAACCCCAATTATTCAAATTGACACTTAATTATTGTGAATAAACATTGTACTAGTTGTTTCATGCAAATATCGATCACACATGGGCATTGACGTTACTAAGCATTGTTTAATTTTACAAAATTTGCATTTTGACCCCAAACGTGTTGTTTCACCCCGTCAAGCACTTTTCCATCGGTCCAAATGGAATTTTAAGAGGTTCCATATTGAATAAATAATGTTTCTGTACCTCAATGGTATGGAGGAACCCGCAAAATTAATTATATGCGTTTATTGCAATTAGGTCCCCTAAGTTGTGATATGTGATTATGACATGTTAGGAAACCACATAAATTACAAAATTTAATATTCTGGGGTTAAGTCATAATTGCAATATATAGGTGTCCGGGTGGTGATTCGTCCTAAAGCGCTATTTGTAGTTCGAACATCTTTCAAACTAAGTACAGAGTCCGGACCCATTTATTTCCCCGTATGTGGAACTTTGAAATACAAAAGGGTTGTTTTGTGGACCATCCGATTTCGATCGGATTTCAATTTTTATTTATGAGTAAACTTTTTATTTTTGGCAATTATGTCCCTCCAAGAATCTTGGAAATGTCAAAATATAAAATTGGCTCCACATATATGCAATTTAATACATTACAATCGTGTTCATGCGTTTGTAGACCCTACGGGTGGACGGAAGGCCCTGTAAAACCAACAGTGAATGTGTACACTATATTTCCCAAAATTATACTATTGCCCACAAATTTACTAGGGGAACCTCAATAGCTCCTAACGCTACAATATTTTTTTAATTCTAACCATTCTTGGAACATGATGCACCAAATTTGGCGGTCCTGATGTAACAACTTAGGTCAACTACGTTCGGCCTATCTTTTTTGTCTTCATGAGTGTATTTGTCCGACATAATTTCAAATCATGTTGTGTAAAAAATTTTTATTCCACCCATCATCGTGCATGTTTATCAAAAGTACAAATGTTAAACGGTCTAAGTGAAACACTGTCAATGTTTAGTACAAAATATACTTTTTCAAACTGTTACTACAAGTTTTCTAAGAATAATAACGAGAAAATGGTTCAACCCCGTTAGCAAGTCCTGGCATCACCATCACGGGTACTTGTGCCAACATCTATGTCCTCGACATTGCTTTCGCGGAAGGTAGGGAAATTTCTGACTTCTTCCGTGGTGTTAGGAAATTGATACGCCATAACCTTGGCCATATGTTCATGCTAGGATCTTTGATATATATATTCTTCACGTAAGTTTGCTACATCGACCTCCAAGGCAGCAACTTTGGATTCAACAGTAGCAACATGCGTGTCAGATGTCTATTTGTAGAAAGAGTCCACACAAATCTTACCCATTAGTTGGCCACAAAC
Source organism: Rubia yunnanensis (assembly GCA_037428765.1). Classification (NCBI taxonomy): domain Eukaryota; kingdom Viridiplantae; phylum Streptophyta; class Magnoliopsida; order Gentianales; family Rubiaceae; genus Rubia; species Rubia yunnanensis. The sequence continues at coordinate 111,204,090 of CM075061.1, read as the reverse complement.
GTCATGTGCACTGGCACTAGTTCCCACTCTTGAACAAACCAAAGAGATGATACTGCAATAGACATAAGATCCCATCTGATCCCGTTCCTTATGCAACATAGGACCAATTCGACGACCAACATTCCATCGAAGCTCCTTCTTTATTGCATACAAGAAGGTGAGGTGAAGTTTGTGGACTTCTGTGTTCACAGTTACTGGATAGATTCTAGACGCCATGAAGTGGTACCACCCTTTCATTTCCGGAGTTAGAGTTTTCTTACGTATTTTGCTCCAATCTGGTTTGACCAACTCATCTATATCCGTACCTGCCCTAGTTACTGTCCTAACGATCTCCTTCTTGATTGGATGTTGTAGAATATATCCGTTATCAACTAGAAAATTAAGTGCGAGAAAGTCATCCTCATCGTTTGGAACATTGGGCAACCCAAACAAGCCATTGATAGATTTTAGTGTGATAGGGACAGTTTTACCTCTACAATACACATGATCGTAGCTCGGCCCGCACTTCAAGTTTGCATAGAACTCGCTTACAATGGCTAGGTTGAATGGTTGCAGAGTCTCGCAGAATTTTTCCCACCCAAGCTTCCGGATAGTTTGTTCAAATGGGATAGATGCTTCAATTCCTCTCTCTATGTGATGACGACATCCTTTGTATGATTCATGGACCAACCTAGCCTCCTCGGACACAAAGGTACCATCCAGGTAAGTGTGCGGTGATACTTCTAGCAATGATAGAGACGGTGAATGGTGTATCCTTTTCGAATTTGATTTGGGAGGCATTTTTCCTAAAAAACACATTGAAGCATTTCATCAAACACTTACATGCAAGTCAAGCTATTCATGATGTTTCATTCTCAATGGTCTTATTTCATATGCAATTGTTAATTAATCATACTAATAAGATACTGAAGTGGTTTACCTGATTATATGACAACCTATGTAGGATTTCAACAAAGATGGGTAAAGATGGAGATGATATTGAGTGAGAGATACAAATTTGCTATTGTGAAATTGGGGATTAGAGAGGGTTTTAATTAATTGAACATTTTTTTATATATCAGTAATCTACATATATCGGTGTAAAAAGCAGCATGAAGCAGTTGCTTTAAATAAAAAAATGTTTCTACCTAATCCGACCCGAGAATAAAGATCAATTTTATCTAAGTACCCAGCACCGGTACATTTACTGGTGCAAATTCAACAAAAATCAGCTGATTTAAATTCCAACAAAATTTCCATGTTCACACCAAATACAAATGTTCACTTTCTTTTTCTAAGTATCCAGCATTAGTACTTTTACCGGTGCAAATTTTATAAAAAAGTAGTTGCTTCAAGATGCTTTAAATGCCAAAAAAATTAACATTGTCAGACCCGAGAGCAAAAAAAATAAAAATCTAAATACTGTGCACCGGTAAGAATACCAGTGAGTAAGTACAAAATAGAGAACTTCCCCTGTTTCTCTACACCGGTAATTTATTCTTTACCAGTGTAAAATACTGCATCTAGTAAAATTTTTGAGTTAAATTAAAACACATTTTCACTGATTCAATTCATAAACACTCCATTGAAATCACATATCATACCAACCAATTCATAAAAGAGTGTCAATTAAATACATCACACGCTAACTCGTTTAATGATCATATGATTTTTCACTAAATAGGCTCAGAAAAACAGCGGCCAGGAATGACCAATCTATCGCTTCCACTTCAAGACATTGTCCCCACCGACTATTTCACCTCTCTCATCAACCCACAGCCCATCACCATGAGAATGCCTTCAAACAATGGGTCCCTCAACATCTTCCAAACCAGGGTACACTGATGGAAACTCAGGACTATCAGTTATGGCGGGCTAATCAATCTCCTCATCAAAGTAAAACTTCTTCCCATGCAACACCACATGATTCGAAGGGTCCTTGATGTAAAAAGTCTGTCATGCCTAGGAAGCTAAGATGAACTTGTCATCTTCATATCCTACACGATTCAAGTCGACCAACGTGAACCCCATGGGATTTTCAACTATAACACCGGAACCGTGTTCCACCCAACGACACTTGAAGGCAACAACCTTGAACTCTACATAATCCAACTCCCAAATATCCTCAATCGCCCCATAGAAGGGCATCACAGTAACAACGGGATGTTTATCTCTCTTTCTTTCCTGCCACATGGATTTAGATTCAATATAAACACCACTGTTTTGAGTGGTCCTCTTCTCATCCTTTGCCAATGTTGATAAACTAAAGACATTAATTTCATAACCAAGGTACCGTCTAACAGTGCAGTATAACTTCCTTGCAAACGACCGTAGCTTACTGGGCATCCCTTCAACATTACAACGATTGTAAAACCAGTTAACAAATCTTCAAGAATGCTCGACCTAAATTTTATTCGAGGGCCAGTCTTGATGAATCTCTTCCAACAGGGAAACATGCTCTTCGACATATGTTACAATCTCTCTACTATTACATAATACATACAGGTGAACAATTATCAACTCAGCGTGATAGGGTGTATGAAGCGTACCCTTAGAACGTGGATTCCCATTCCACCTTCCGCAGTGGGGTCCACCTGGAACACCAGCCACTTTTCTTCCAACCAAGTTTGTTGTACAATACTCAATGATCTCCTCAGTGTCGTACCTCTGAACAATGAGGCATCAGACCAACTATGATTATGAACATAACCCTTGAAAACAACCATTCCAACAGGCCCGCACATATGTATTTCCCTAACCAAGTGTACCACTAAGTTCACCATGATGTCAAAGAATAACGGGGGAAAATACTTCTCCAAATGGCATTGAACAACAAAATCCTCTCGACCCTGTTCATCTAGTTGTTGCCTGCTAATATTTTTCCTGCATATCGAGTTGAAGAAGAAACACAAGCGCATAACCCTTTATAACTTCCTCTTCCAAACACCCACCGATTGCAATGGGAAAAAGTTGTTGCATAAGCACACAACAATCATGTGATTTCAAAGCATTAAGCCAAAACTGATTATTCACAAACCGACTAACACTAGAGGAGTAACCGGACGGTACCTTCATTCCTTGGATGCTCTCACACACTGATTTCCTCTCAGCAACTGACAAATTGTAAGGAGTGGGGGGTATGTACGTTCGCTTCCCTCTTACCTCCAGTGCCAGATCCAACCATATACCAAGGTACACTAAATCTTTCCTTGCTTTCAAGCTATCCTTAGTCTTCCCGAGAATGTTCAAAAGCATTCCAATTAGACTCTCACAAATTTTCCTTTTGATATGCATGACATCCAAACAATAGCGAACCTCCAAATTTTCCCAGTACAGCAAATAAAAGAAAATAGACCGTTTCTTCCACGCCTCATCTACATCCCCACCACCCTTTGATAACTTATTACCAAGAACAACATTTGATTTCTTCACCTTGTTGTGAATAGCTACACCGGTCAATGGTTTGGGTGATTTTCTCATCTCCTTCTCACTAATGAATGCAACCTCGTTATCCCGTAACTTGTGCTTCACTGACAAGAATTTACGGTGACCTAAATAAACAGTCTTTCACCCATTTCTTAACTGATGGTAATCTATCTCATCCTCACAATTGGGAAAGCCTTGTGACCCCTGACCACACACATGGAAAGGTTACCATATGCCGGGAAATCATTTATTGTACAAAAAAGCATCATCCTCAATGTAAACTCATCACAACCAAAACCATCAAACATTAAGGTGCTAACCGACCAAAGAACCTTTAAATCTTCTATCATAGGGGCAAGATAAGTGTCTATGTTATTTCCAAGTTGTTTTGGGCCTGAAATCATGATGGGCATCAACACATATTTTCTCTTCATGCACAAGTACGAGGGAAGATTGTAAATGGAAAGCATATTCCCAAATGGATTCATACCATCAATACACAAAGAAAATCTCAAATTCCTAGGTTCGGATGCAAAGTGTGGATACATCTTTTCAAATTTCTTCCATTGGTCTGCGTCAGCTAGGTGTCGAATTATATCATCATCTTTACAACCTCCCATATCAACGCACCATGTCAAGTTCTTTTCATTCTTAAACAACATTCTTAGCCTCGGAATAATTGGAAGATGCCACATACATTTGGCGGGCACCTGCCTCCTTACCAGCACAACATGCTCTCCTTCGACAGCCACATTTCTCTTCTTTTTATAACACGACACATTACATACTGGACAAACAATCTTATCCTTAAGATCACCCCAATATAGGACACAATCATTAGGACAAGCATGTATCTTTTCATACTCCAATCCCATCAGACATAAACTTCTCTTAGCTTCATAAAGGTTATCAGGAACCCCGTTACTGAGTGGAAGCTTTTCATTCAAAAACTTAAGCAATTTATTCATGCTAGTATCACTCCATGACCACACACCTTTAAAATTAAACAACTCCATCAAACACGACATGATCGTGTCTTTCTTCTTGCAACCAGGATACAATGGTGTATCCTTCTCACCAAGGAAATTAGCCAAAACCTTGGGCCTCCCTCTAAACTCTTTAGCAACCTTCTCACATATGTCATCCAACTTAGCATTCCCAAAACACTCTCCCTCACTACTAGCTCTCACTTTCGGTGGTGATTTTTCCCCATGAAAGGTTCACACAACATAATCTTTCGCAAACTCCCGACTATACAAATGGAGTTTCAGGATGTTTTTCTTATCAGTACGAATTTGATTTCCACAATCATGACAAGTACATAATGTTCACTTCTCTTGACTAAAAGCATGCTCCAAGAACTCATCCACGAACATAATGTATTCATCGCTCACCCTATTAACGTTGGCATACACATGCTTATGCCTCTCGATGGCGCGATACAACTCTACATATCAATAAATGTCCAACAATCAAACTTCAACACATTTAATACAATAGAAATTTTCATGACGACTTCCTAATCATGCAACATCATAAACGCATAATATACACCAATATTCCACATTACACTTACACCATTCTTAACATGTCCAACACTTTAGGAATCAAAAGCCATAACATTATAATTACAACAACCTTGAGAACAAATCACAAATTAATATAAAAAATTCTACCTCAATCACCATCAAATGATCAAACACAAAATGGAAATATCTCTACTAACCAAAACCATACATGAAATCCTTAATATCCATAAATGTAATTCAAAAAATGGTACCTTCAAGGGTCTTCATTGTGGAGAATTCAATGCCTTCATCAACCAAAAATCACCATTAATGAACCCCTTCTTCCAAAAATCCCATTTTTAACCTGCTGAAAAAAGGTGGTAGGTGAGCACATAATGCAATTTTCTACACTGGTATTAAGAATTTACCAGTGCATTTGTAACTCATTACACCGGTAAAAATAGTCACTGGTGCGAAAACTTACCGCTGCTTCTGCACCGGTAAGTTCATAGTACCGGTGCAAAAATGAATAGTTTTGGCGCCAAAATACTAAAAATAGAAAATTTCTATGCATCGAAATTAAGAAAATATCGGTGCGTGTTTAATTCATACACCGATTCTAATAATAACCGGTGTACAAAGGCAAATTTTTTCAGCATTTTTTAAATTTCTACATGGGTAAGTTCCTGTTATTAGTTTAAAAAGTTGTCCTCTTGGTGCCAAATTAATTAAAAAGGGAAATATGTACACACCGGTAATCGTTACTGGTGCACATGTAAGAAAATGCACCGGTCATAACCACCTATACACATAATACCGGTGCAAATGTTTTGAAATTGTACACCGATAGAACCAACACCGGCGCAAAATTAGGTGAACTTTACACCGGTTGATAGGATACCGTTGCGTATGTAATTATTTGCACCGGTACTGATGTTAACATGATAAATACCGGTGCAATTGATTGCATACGCACCAGTATACCTGTACTCATGATTTATACCAGTGCGTATGTACCTATTTTCCAGTGGTGAGAATTGGGCTCGCCGCAACTATTATTTGGAATTATCACTACTCGGAAGGAACCCCCGCATCGTGCTGTGAGGTGCGCTTCAATGTTTGTAAATAAGAGAGAGGACTACTAAGCCACTTGATGAGATAGGAATTTGATGGTTTCTTAGTATAATTAGCAGCCATTTTACATTTTTTTTGTTGGTGGTTAGTTGGATTATTAGGTGTTTTACATTGTAGGGGGTTAGGATCACCTAGTTTGGATGTTTCCCCTAACTCACCTATTTTATGAGCATTTATATTCTAAAGTTTTACCTGTACGAGTTGGTCAAATTTTACCTGTTTTGTGAGCTTATTTGGTAATCATCATCAGATAAGGTCATTTGCAAGAATGGTTGTTGATAGAAGATTGATCGATAGGTTGGTAGAAGGCAATGTGGTGGAAGGTTGTTTGGATCGGAACAAAGGAAGAGAAAAAAAAGAACAACATTTTGAATATACGGTTTGGAGGTTATTCATATGACACAGATTGTGCCGCTCGAAAGTTGGCATAAAGCATGAATGACAGTCCCAGGAAATGGACTCTGTTTTTCTTTTTGCAAACTCACTAATGTGTTTGAATCTTACCCACACATCCGAACCTCTTCTTATTGTAGTGATTATCATATCACTAAACAACGCACGGTTAAAAAGTACGAGTACTGTTTGAACAACATTATCAGTTTACACACACGGTCATAAATTTGTGAGTGACTTGCATAAGGGTTGAATACTATGGATAATTAAAAATACATTGGTATACATATGTTCTTGATATTAGATCTAGCTCGCACAGTGACTAGCTCAGTGAAGCTTTCGAGTTGTTTGCACCACGAAGAGGAAACATGTGCCAGAAAGGTTGTGCTAAATTGTCGATGCTATTTATCCAAATGAACATTCAGCCACTACCACGAATACCATGAACATAGTTGCCACTCTAGCCACTATTCGATAGAACGTGACCTATGATATATGCGGTGAGAAGGGTTATAAAGCCACCAAGATAGCCACGACCAAATTGACATTTCAATCAGGTGATGCACTAATAACGTAGACTTCATCGGCCTTTGAATAAGACGACTTGAAATATCTAGGTAAGTAGCAACTATTAATAAAAAATTGTATATTCTGTAACACGAGATAATAACTTAAACATCCAAGCTTTTACCCAAGATCCAATTCGAGATATTTATTTTAGTATCATAACATCAACAATTTGCTGTAAGCAGGGATTGTCACCATCGCTTAACAGGACCAACCACATCAGTGGTGTCGATTGTTGCGAAGACTATAGTTTTCCTTCTTCCTATTAAGTCAAAACGTCAAAGAACATTAGATTGAGATATCAAGATGAAAATATGATTGAGTCAACACCATCGCTAAGAAACCCACATCAGTCGATCAACCCACCATCCAGGCAGCCGGAGCCACACTCCATACTCAAAGTGGTCTAGGAATCTGACGACGATGCAGAAGTGCAATCCCCCACACTAATAAAGAGAAATTGGCTTTTGCAGAATTTCTTGAAGCAAACAGGGGGAGGTTGTACATACAATTTTTATCACAATAAAATGACCAAAGAATTTCTAGAAAACTCCTTAGGATCTTGAGAAGGAGCGTAGAATAGAGAGGCGGCTATCAAGAAGACCGCTTCAAAATCACGATAAAGTGGGAATTATGTTGTCTAGGATGAAACAAAGCCCTCTCTTCTAGTGAAAGAGTTACAAAATTTTGCAATGTAAAAAGGCTTTAAGCTTTCTACTCAGCTAAAGGCCTGTGATGGAACGATAGATTTGAAAGAGTTCCTACACTCTTACAGTACTAGTATGACGTTCCGCGATACACCTATCTAACTGGTGTTCAAAGGTTTTCCCTTGCTCTTGAGGGGAACTGAAATAGTCTGGAACAATAGCCTGCCCAAGTGAAGCTTTAGAACATGGGCACAAGTCGCGGGTCGGTTTATGAGGAGGTTCTACCAAAAGCAGAAGTTTACCAACACCCAGATCTGATGAGTATAGTGCAAAGAAATGGGGAAAGCATTGCAGCATGACCTTCGTCTCAGAAAGCCTAGAGGTTAAAGATCTCGTGTGCCAGATGTCTCTGGGGGAATTCATGAAAGGTATCGAATTAGAGGAGTTCTGTCGCAGTTGGAATAATAAAAAAGATTCGCAAGCACAAATCTTAAAGAACAATCAAGGGATGGAAGCACAAACCCTAGGTTTTGGTTCTGGATTCCACCAGAGAGAAAATTATTCTCAAAAAATATTATTATGAAAGATGAAATCTCCAAAAATACAAGAGGTCCTTAAATACTGGATTCAAAAGAAAAATAGAAAAAAATAAAAAAGGAAACTTGGAATTAATAAATTCCACAATTAAACGAAAATCAGAATACACTAAAAAATAGTAAATTGGTGTTTTGAGGCCTTAAACGACCTCAAATTGGAAAATGGAGAGACTATTACTGCCTTCGACAATATCCTTGTAGTTCTCGTTGTGATGGTTCCAAAGCCACCGGAATTGCCTGATTCTGAGTTTGGACATATAATTTATGCTCAAAACCATATCGGATCTTTGCGGCCATTCTCACTGCATCAAGTTCTACAAGAAACTCACAGCATATATGCCAGCCAGCCCCATGTGATATCCACAAAATGGTGGAAAATTTATCTGAATTGAGAAAGTCGAAAACAAGATGCTGGGAAAGGAACGAGGCAAGAAAAGAGGAACAATGAGAAGGAAAAAACACTACCTTCAAGAAAGGAAAAGATTAGATGGCAATTGGCACACCGTACCCCAAAACACCTCTTACTAAGTTGAGAACGAAAATATGGAAGAACCACAAGGAATTGTTTCGGGAGCCAACACCAATGAGAACCCCAACAGAGATTTAAAAATTATTACTGCAAATTCTACTAAGACCTTGGCCATGACGCTTATAGATTGCTATGATCTCCCAAGAAAAGTCGAAGAACTCTTTCGCCAAGGAGGGCTCACCTAGTAAAAAATCACGAATATTCACCATCAAGGTCAAGGGGTTATGGCTCAAAGAAGAATACAAGTGTAACTGAGAGGCCGTCGTCTTGCCTCTCAAAATACAATTTATAAAGCTCTAATGCGGCAAACTACTAGAGAGTAGCTAGTGTCAAGTCGGGGTCATCCATAGAGAAAAGAGATTCAATCAAGTATTAAACATAGCTAAAGGCACACAAATATGTCACTGTAAGTGTGCAGTAAAAAAGTTGGGGGTTGAGTTTAGAAAACACTAAGACTACTTTAAGTAAATAAATTAACTAACAATTAGAATGGACAATGTAGATACGATCACAACTAGCACGAAAGATGTAACTAAGATTATAACGAGTCTTGGGCGCAATTATTTTACAATTTGTAGTTATCCTTTGACCATCGACTAATTTTCCCATTTATATGCATCAACCACACTGTGTAGAACTTTTCAACATCTTTCGAGTGAAGACATTTCTCACCTCTCCTCGGTTATAATTAGAATGGGTGATCGGTGCCAAACAATAACCCTTACCCTTGGGTCATTCTAAACAATCAGCATCCTAGAATTCCCCAAGAATAGCAATAAACATAGAGACCCAATAAAACTAACACAATAACCTACAAGCGAGAAGCATTGGAATATCACAATTATGTTTCCTAATAATGACTATGAGGATCGACCTTCATGCTAGGCGTTATTTGTGTACTACTTCAAAAATTAGGCAAACACATGCAAATTCATCCTAATTCTAAGAAAATTCATCAATCAATAATCATAATTAGTTGTCACACCCAGTTATATCCTAACACTAACCAATGATAATCACATTTATAAAAACACAAAGTCTTTAGGGTTTGACCAAAAACCTAGTAAACAATCAATTCATAATCATCAACTAGTTGATCATCCTAGTCTAAATCATGTATTAATTACACAACAGAACATAAAATATAGAGTAGTTGATTATCAAAGAGTATATTTAGCCTAGATTAACAAAACCCATAACATAGAGTATATTTAGCCTAGATTAACAAAACCCATAACATAGATCATAAATCCATAAAGAAACATGAAGAAAATGAAAGAGGAATAGAAAAAATAGGGTTTTGGAGGCCCCAAGTCGGGCTCACATGAAATGGAGGAAGAATGGGGGCTATTTATAGTCTAAGTGGTCAAGAACTAGCCAAGAAAAGTCAAAAGTGTAGCAGATGTGAGGGGGCCACACTCGAAATGCACGGGCCACGCACACCACTGCACGAGCTGTGCAAATTGCCATCTGAAGGCTGTTTTCTCCCTTTTTTTGGGTGCGTGGCTAGATGCATTGGCCATGCGCTTGGCCGATCGACTCTTTTCCTTAACTTGTATCCACTGTTACGGGTGAACCGTTGATCCGATTTGAGAGTTCTTGTAGTTAATTTTATAGCGCTCAAAAAGAAGAATCCAATGGTACCACTCTCTGAGGCTAGTTCTTCCAGATCCTTCTATGAATTTGGTTCAAACTTCTTGATCACAATTCATCCGCTTCTTTGTCTTCCTTCTTCGTTCCTTCTATCTTCTACCACGTTTGAGTTGTGGCCTTCAGTATTCTACCATCCTTGCAAATGGCCTTCACTAAACTATTCCAAAGTGCTTACAAGAAATCTACAAATTAAGCTCACAAAACGGAATCTAGATGCTCGTTAGGACCAAAAATCCATTAGACTCAAAATAGGTTACAAAATGAAGGATTAAGATACGGTAACCAAAAGTGGATATCTAAATCTCTTATGATGTAAACCTACCTAAATCAAGCAATCTTCCAAAAAAAAAGATAACAAAAGAGATATTAAATGTTTCTGTTGTGCGGAATGGAGAAAGAACAGAAAATATGAATGAAAATAAAAAGACACAAGATTTACGTGGTTCACCAAAATTTTGGCTAGATCCACGGGAGACGGATTCACTATATCAGAATTAATGTTTACAGAGAGAAGAGAGACACTTTATGTGCTGTCTCCACTAAACCCTAACAAACTGGGCCAAGAACACAATTCGGCCCAAATCAACAGCAGTCCAATAAAGAGACAAGCTATACCGTCGGACCGGGGGCGACTCCGCCACCCGGACCCCCAGGCCAGGGTGCGCTCCGCCCCCCTGGACCCCCCGACTCGCTGACCGGGTAGCGAGACCCCGTACCAACCTGTCGAAGCGGCTAATACATATTCAAGGTATACCAACAAATCTCCACCTTGACTTGAATCCTCAAAGCAGAAACTCCAGACGCACCATTACAGTGCCAGATGAGCAGACTTATCCCTCCACTCCCGGGACTGCCCATAGAGCACCGAATCAGCTCTGATGTTCAGCAAGTCCAAACAATGTTGAAACTTGCTATGTGGAACAGGTTTGGTGAACATATCAGCGGGGTTGTCAGCAGTTCCCACTTTCTTCACCCTGATTCTCCTCTCACTCCTCAGGAAATGATATCTGACATCAATATGCTTGGTCCTCTCATGATGGACCTGATCCTTGGCTAGGCAGATTGCACTCAAGCTGTCACAATACACAGTAGCCTAATCATGATGTAGACTAAGATCACTAGCCAGCCCTTTCAGCCATATTCCCTCCTTTGCAGCCTCTGTCAGAGCCATGTACTCTGCTTCCGTAGTAGACAACGTCACTGTAGGTTGCAAAGTCGCCTTCCAACTAACCACAAAACCTCCCAAAGTGAATACATAACTAGTCATCGATCTCCTCGTGTCAACATCACCATCATAATCAGAATCAGAGTAGCCTGTAACTAAGCACTCGGTATCACCTCCACAAATGAGACCCACATCAGACGTACCTCTAAGATACCTGAAAATCCTCTTTACAGCTTGCCAATGTTCCTTTCCCGGTTGCCCTATGAACCTGCTCACAACACTGACTACCTGTGTTAAATCTGGCCTCATGCAAACCATAGCATACATCAAACTCCCCACCGCACTGGCATAAGGAACCCAAGACATATACTCCTTCTCCTCGTCTGACTGAGGAGCAAACATGGTGGTGAGATGGATATTTGCAGCACTAGGAGTGTCTATAGGCTTCGCTGTAGACATGCCAAACCTAGCCAACACTTTCTGAATGTAGCCTTTCTATGACAAGAAAAGCTTCCGCTGACTTCGATCCCTAAGAATCTCCATTCCTAGTATCTTCCGAGCTGCACCCAGATCCTTCATCTCAAACTCAGCACTAAGAAGTCCTTTCAACTTCTGAACCTCATGCTTACTCTTTGAGGCTATCAATATGTCATCTACATAAAGCACCAGATAAATGAATGACTCATCTCTCAACTTGCTGTAGTAGACACAACAATCATATGAACTCCTTGTGTAGCCCAACTCAAGCATGTAGCTGTCAAATCTCTTGTACCACTGCCTCGGAGACTGCTTAAGCCCATATAAGGACTTCTTCAACTTGCAAACATATTTTTCCTTGTCAAGAACTTGGAAACCATCTGGCTGAGTCATGTATATCTCTTCCTCCAACTCTCCATGTAGAAAAGCGGTCTTCACATCAAGTTGTTCAAGCTCCAAATCCTGATGTGTCACTATAACTAGCAACACCCTGATGGAAGTGTGTCTGACCACTGGTGAGAAAATCTCATTGTAATCTACTCCCTCTCTTTGACTGAAACCTCTAGCAACAACTCTAGCCTTGTACTTGACTCCCTCTGTAGGTGATATCCCTTCCTTTTTCTTGAAAACCCATTTGCAAGTGATATCCTTTCTCCCTTGAGGCTGTTGAACCAAATCCCATGTCTGATTCTTCTGGAGGGACTCCATCTCATCTCTCATTGCTACAAACCATTTGTCAGCATCAGTACCTGAAATAGCTTCTCTGTAGGTGGATGGCTCATGAGTATCCACCTCCTCAGCAACCTGTAGTGCATAACCCACCATATCCTCAAACCCATATCTCTTGGGCGCCCCAACTCCAATCCTTCTGGGTCGGTCCCGAGCTAAACTGCGGACTGTAACTCCTGATGATTGAGGATCTGGTGGTGGAGATTCCGGTATCTCAGATTCTGGCTGTGGCTCTTGATCCACCTCAAATTGTTCCAATCTATTTTCACCTTGAGTGGCTTCAAGCTCCACCTGTTTATCAACTCCACTAGTTTCTGGCACAACTGTGGGCTTCACCATAGATCTAAGCAAAGAAGTTTTCATCAAAGACAACGTCCCTACTCAGAATAACCCTCTTCTCAGATGGAGACCATATCCTGGAACTTACCATCACTAACATGATAATAAGATATACAACCAAAAACTTTTAACTAGGAGTAATCAACAACTTTACCTGACCACAACTCCATAGGTATTTTGCACTCTATACTCGTGTGAGGCCTGCGGTTGATCAAGTAATAAGCTGTACTCACCGCTTCTGCCCAGAATCTCCTTTCCAAACTAGCATTAGAGAGCATGCACCTCGCTCTCGCCAGCAATATCTGATTCATCCGCTCAGCTACGCCATTCTACTGTGGTGCATTCCTGACTGTATGATGACGAGCAATCCCTTCATCCCTACAAAACTGATCAAACTCAGAAGAGCATAATTCCATCCCATTATCAGTTCGAAGCTCTTGATCTTCTTCCCGATCTGATTCTCCACCAAAGCTTTCCACTCCTTGAACTTCTAGAAAGCTTCACTCTTATGTTTCATCATGATAACCCAAGTCATCCTTGAGTAATCATCAATCAGAGAAACAAAGTACATGTGACCTCCCAGTGACTCAACTCGGGAAGGTCCCCAACAATCAGAATGGATGTAATCCAATGTGCCATTTGTTCTATGAATCGCCTTAGGAAACTTGCTGCGGTGATGCTTCCCAAAAATGCAATGCTCACAGAAGTCAAAGCTCTTGACCTTGTGGCCACCAAGAAGATCATATTTCGACAGAATCTGCATCCCTCTTTCACCCATGTGACCAAGCCTCATATGCCATAACTTAGTCATATCATCCTGGTGAACCTCCGAAGATGCAACATTAACAGAATACATAACCGTGGAACCTTGTAGAAAATACAAAGTACCATGCAGAACACCTTTTAGAGCTAGCCTAGAACCTTTGCAGACACACAGAACTCCATCACTCCCTGAGTAGACGAAACCCTTTCTATCCAACGTAGGAAGGGAAATTAGATTCTTTGTCATCGATGGAGCATGCCTGACATCGTTCAGAGCACAGAAACTACCATCATGCGTCCTGATCTTGATTGAACCAATCCCAACTACCTTGCACGCAACACCATTTGCCGTAGTAATGATGCCCTCAGCTTGCTCATAAATTGAGAAATAATCTCTCCTTGGGAATATATGGTAAGATGCCCCAGAATCAAAAAACCACGCATTAGGATGATTATTTTGCCCAGTAGCAGCTAGAGAAAATTCATCTTCAGAACTGAAATCCCCTTCAGTCACAGCAGCAGTACCAGATGTACTCCCAGATTTACTAGCCTTCTTCGGACACTCCTTTTTCCAATGCCCCTTCTCCTTACAGTAGTTACAAACATCATTGGCCTTGGGACCCTTTGAAAATGACTTCTTTCTTCTTACTGCCGGTTCCCTTGCCCTTTGTGTTTCCGTCACTAGCAAACAAGCCAGAGGCCTGACTTTCTGTACTTGTACCGTTTGCCTTATGTCGCAACTCTCTACTATGGAGAGAGGATCTAACTTCCTCCAGAGACACGGAATCTTTACCAATAATAAATGACTGAACAAAATTCTCGTACGAAAGCGGTAAAGACACTAGCAAAATCAAAGCAGCATCTTCATCTTCAATTTTCACATCTATATTTCGCAATTCTAATAACAAAGTATTCAATTGCTATAGATGGTCTCTCAGTTGCGTACCATCCTGCATTCGGAGACCGAAGAGGCGTTGTTTCAGAAGCAACTCGTTGGTTAGAGATTTCGGTATATACAAACTCTCCAACTTCGGCCACAGTTGTGCAGCAGTCTCCTGATTTGAGACCTCAGTGATGATTTCGTCCGCGAGACACAGCATAATCGTCGAGTGTGCCTTTTCTTCCAGACCCACCATATCGCCAGAACTGCTCGCAAAATCCTTCGTCAACGGAGTCTACAAACCTTGCTGTTTCAGCAAAGCTCGCATCTTGACCTGCCATAAACTGAAACTGTTTCTCCCAGTAAACTTGTCGATCTTCACGTTCAACCCAGACATCTTTCTCCCCGATCAGTCCCGATCTGATGAGCCCAGAATCGATACACCCACTACGGATCTCACCGGAAAAAGAAACCGCTCTGATACCAGTTTGTTGTGCGGAATGGAGAAAGAACAGAAAATGTGAACGAAAATAACAAGATACAAGATTTACGTGGTTCACCAAAATTTTGGCTACATCCACGGGAGATGGATTCACTATATCAGAATTAATGTTTACAGAGAGAAGAGAGACACTTTATATGCTGTCTCCACTAAACCCTAACAAACTGGGCCAAAAACACAATTCGGCCCAAACCAACAGCAGTCTAATAAAGAGACAAGCTATACCGTCGGACCGGGGGCGACTCCGCCCCCCAGACCCCCAGGCCAGGGTGCGCTCCACCCCCCGGACCCCCCGACTCGCTGACCGGGTAGCGAGACCCCGTACCAACCTGTCGAAGCACCTAATACATATTCAACGCATACCAACAGTTTCAAATCAAATTCGCCACACTTAAACCTGTACTCATCCTTGATTAAACTAGAATAAGTAAAGGCCTAAGCATAAACTAGCATGAAAAGGTTTTCCCAAAATACCCGACATTTTATTCCTAGACTACTCTAGCCCCCAAGACATAAGAATCTCTCACACTCTCACCTCCCAAAGCTTAAGATACTTGATGTGTCCATTTTATGTGAATATTTTAGTACTTTTTAGGATAAATTTTGTGCTCTTTTGTTATCAGGAGCTTGTATTTTACCTTGAAATTCTCTTAGGAGTGGTAAGAGCTACTTTACACTGTTTTACCTTTTCTAAGTGAATTTTGTGTGACAAAGGAAGAACATCGAGACTTGAAGACCGAAGACCATTGAAGATCACCTTTTGAAGACTTTGAAGGTTTTGAGACTAGCTTTAAAGATAAAGGATAAAAAGAATCAAGGATTTGAAGGCAAGGCAACACAAGGGTGAAAATGGGCAGCCAGCCCAAGCGAACCCATTCTCGCCTAGGTGGGATCCTGCTACAATTTTGCTTTTTGCTTTTATTTTCCTCCCTCTTGTACTAAAATAGAAACGTTTTTCCACCCACGTCATATTTCATCCTCTTGGCCAAACTTCCTCCTCAAAGAACCCTAGAATCTTCATCTTTTTCATCATTTCTCTCTTTATTTCTCTATGAATTTGTCTGTGGATGTTAGTATGATTTGTAGTAGCTAAATCTAGTTCTTGGGAGCAATTGACCAAGGCTTCCAAGCCCATGTCTTAAGAACCATTTTTAGCCTATTTGATACTCTTACTATTATGCATTTATGCAGCATTTGATATGTTTCTTAATATCATTAATGTTCTTGAAAGCTTGAGTATATGAAGTACTTGTATGATATGCTTGTTAGGGTTTGGGGAAATTTGATTTCCCTTTTTCTTGATAGGAAATCCAAGAGTATGATTTAGAGCTTTTGATTGTGTTGATGGATAGATAATTGCTAGATGATTATGATAATGTTGAACTCTTTGTGATGTTTGTTGCTTGTAGCAAATGAGAGAAGTCTATAAATGTCGATCGTTCTTAACTAATCTTGTGTAAATGCATGAATTGGTTAAAGGCTTAGACACGGTGTAGTGTTTATAAGTGTTTCCAAGCTTGTTGATTCTTCATGCTCAATGCCATCAATGTGATACTTTTAGTCGTGTTTCGACTAAGGGAGTCATTGGTGAGGTTTGACAAGAGATTTCGAATTCACTTTTGCAAACTACTATCTAAGAAGGATAGAAGTTTAGTCTTCACAACAAGTAGTGAAAGTAGTAAATAGGTTGCATGTTCAATGATGTATAAGAGGCTTGGAAGTGGAAGTCAATTGCACCCAAGGTTCCGCTAATTGTTGGTTTAATAACCTTTTAGTTGTTGTTGCATGCTTTGCATATTTAATTTTCTTGATTAGTTAACTTGTCTTTAATTTTATAACTTAGGACCACAACCAACAAACCCCCCCCCCCCATTTACATGCTTATATATACTTATATTTAGTATGTTTTCTCATATATATGTTTATACACTTGGAAAGATCCCTCTTCTCGTGGATAATCTCGACTTGCCCCTATCTACTTAATTGTAGACAGCAAGCATAGGGCTTAAAAATATAACTTTGAGAGGTACGGAAACAACTTCCCAAATTTTGGCGCCGCTGCCGGGGAGGAGGCATTTATTTTTATGTGTTTGAGCATATTATGTGTGATTATGTTCTAGTTGTAAATATTTTTTAGTTTGTTTTTGTTTTGATTTCTTAGTTGACTTGCCATTTTTGCTTGGCTTGGAGACGTATTGTGCGAGTTCTTGGTGTATAGTTCGTACATGATCCTCTTCACAAAAACCTCTACACTACAACCCCGAGTTAGAGTTGAATTTGAGATGGGTCTAGGAGGCTTTCTTCGGAAAGTGTGAATAACACCCCTCCTAGTGACCATTTTGTGAACACCTCTACTTCTATGGAGCATCAACACGAGCATGAAGATGAGCATCCGGGAGGAGGGCCTCAATATTATCCTCTCCAAGGGAGAGCTCCACCTCTCCAAGGAAGTGAGATTCCTTTGGGACAAACCTTTTTTAGGGACATTATAGCCCCCAACCTTGATCAACAGCTGATGCACATTGAGTATCCCTTGGTTGGACTGAATGGCCACTTTGAGCTAAAGACCAGGTTTATAAACATGCTAGCTATCTTCCTTGGTAGGCAAGGGGAGAATGCCAACAAGCACCTCACCAAGTTCTACTTTTTGTGTGGTGGTACGGTCCTCCATGGAGTAGATGAAGACTTTTACAAGTTGAAGGCATTCCTTTTCACATTAAGGGATGGTGCAAGAGATTGACTCCACTACCTACCGCCCAAGAGCATCAAAAGTTGGCTTGACATGAAGATAAAATTTCTAGCCAAGTACTTCCCGGCCTTGTAGTCCACTGCTTTGAAGAAGGACACAAGCAACATCCTTCAATGGCATGAAGAATCTCTCTGTGACTATTAGGAGATGTTCAAGAAGCTTATCGCAAGTTGCCCTTACCACGGCTATTCGGAGAGAGATTTGGACTACTATTTCTACAATGGTCTTCTTGATGAGGACCAAAGATTAGTGAGAAGTTCTTGTGATGGTACCCTTGGGAACAAGACTTCATTGGAGGCTATGCAATTATACGAGGAGCTAGCGGAGGAGTCAAGAAACTTTAGCTCGAGGGCCGATTTGAGAAGGAGAAATCCAACACCCACAAGTGACCTTTCCAATAGTGGAAAGCTTGAGGACCAAGTATTATCCCTTGCTTCTATGGTGAAATCTTTCATGACTAAGACCGGAAATGTGCCACATATTAAATCTTGTGAAATTTGTTTATTGGCACATCCTACAGATACTTGCCCTACTTTGCAAGATGATTATGTCAAGGAGGTGAGTGCCATGGGATATCAAGGTGGGAAATGCTCTCAAGGCACCCAAGGCTATCGAGGAAACCAAAGCTATCAAGGCTATAGGGGAATCAAGGGTACCAAAGCCGGCCGCACAATTCGGGTAATCGTGATAACCTAAATCTCCGGTATGGAAACTATCATGGAGGTTAAAACCCTCAACCGTATTGGCCTCTCAACAACAATATTAAGGCTTCAAGACAAGACCCAAGACCAAAGGGAGAGCTCAGGTTTGATAAAAGATGAGGTGATGCAAGCCATTCACTGGTTGATCATATGTGCGGAGAAAGGCAAAAAATTCCAAGATGAAGCCAAGGCGAGCATCAAGAATTTGGAAACTCAAGTAAGCCAAATTGCTCAAGTGGTGAATCAGATGGAGGCCCGGGAAAAGGGCAAACTTCCCTCCCAACTGGAGATCAACCCTCAACAAAATGTGAGTACAATCTCATTGAGAAGTGGAAGGAAAGTGAAGGATCTCCAAGCAAGGGTTGTTGTTGAGCGGATGGTTGAAAAAGTAGAAGACCTTGAAAAGAAGGGCGAGGAGTTGGCCAAAGAGAGCAAAGAAGAAGAAATTGAGGTGGAGACATTTGTGCCAAGACTGGGATCAAATCCCGAAACCTCATTCCTATCACACAAGAAATCAAGAGGGGTAGAGATCCCTATCTATGCACCGGAACCACTATTTCCGGAGGCATTAAAGGATAGGAGGACTAAGGATGACACCAACGACATGTACGAAGTCTTTCGTGGATGCGAGGTAAATATTACACTCTTAAATGCCATAAATCAAGTTCCTAAGTATGCTAAATTTCTTAAGGAATTGTATACCATTAATAGACAACAACAATTGAAAATTAAGAAAAAGAGTGTGAAGAGTGAATATGTCTCCGCCGTGTTTGATGATGAAATGCCCCCTAAATGTGATGATCCGGGAGTGTTTACAATCCCTTGTGAGATAGGAGGAACATGTGTTAACAAGGCTATGTTAGACTTAGGTGCTTGAATTAATGTGATCTCATATTCTTTGTATGAAAGTCTAAATCTAGGTACTTTGCACAAAATTGGGGTTGTTATCCAACTAGCCGATCACTCTAGCACATACCCGAAAGGTATTGTGAAAGATGTGTTGGTGAAAGTGGATTCTTTGACATTCCCTACAGACTTTTATGTTCTTGAAATGGGAGGTGACAATAGTGCTAAACCTATTCTTTTAGGAAGATCATTTCTAAAGACTTCAAGAACTATAATTGACATGCATAAAGAAACATTGACCATGGAATTTAATGGGCGGAAGGTAGAATTTGACACTAATAATTCTATTGATCATCCTAGTAGATACCATTCTTGCCAAGCTATTCATGTTAGTTAGTTATTTAAGTGTTTCCATAGATGATGTTTTGAGTGATGCTTTGATTTCAAATGTTGTTAGTACTAACTTGAATGAAAACAATAATGGCGAATACACTCTTGGGAAAGCAACATCCAACACATTTTGTTTGTCCATGGGTAAGCCAATAAGGGTGGTTTTCCCTTTTTTCTTGAGAAGACTTCGGTGGAAGAGTGCAAACCACCACTGAAAGCTCTTAATTGTTCACCCCCTTGGAGAAGGAGTGAAACCCCCAAATGGTCACGTGCTTGAGATCACCATGGAACAAAAAGGTGAGTTATTGGAAATGTTGAAGGAACATGAAAAAATTCTAAGCTATTTGAAGAAGGTTTTGTTGGGGGATGATGTGAATCCCAATTGTTTTGACCCAGATCGGAGAAAGGGGACCAATCATCTATGTTCATTTTGTGAGTAAGCTCCAAGAAGGTGAGTAAGTCATGCGAACGTCGTTAAATAAACTTGGTTTTGATCATCTGGATCGTCATTCGTGACTTTTTGTCGATGTTGTCTCAATTTAATTTTTATTGTTATTTTTCATTGTTTTAATTTATTTCTATCACTGTTGTGTTTTCTATGATTTTGTAGAAAAATAGGTCGAGCATTGGACAATCGGCGATAATTTTGGAATGGAAAAATTGGCATTTTGGAATGGAAAAATTGGCCATGGACAGAAAGAAAGAAGAAAAAAAAGGGGAGAAGAGCAGGCTAGCTGCATATGCTGGGAGCATTCCCGCTCGGGCGGCCAAGCCCCCGCCCGCGCGACACGCATGGGCACTATTCAATTTTTTTTCCTGATTTCTCTCCCTAATTTCTCCTCTTTTCCCTTTATTTCTTCTCCATCTCCTCTCTTCTCCATTTCAAGAACTCCCCCAAATAAACCCATCTCCATCTTCCAAATTTCACCATTCCTAGCCAACATTCAATCCTTTCCACTCATCAAATCCATCCTCCAACCCATGAAATCTTCAAATCCAAAAATTTATCCAAGAACCCTAACTTTTTGGGATTTTTGTTCTTGGGTTGAATTGGTCACTTGAGAAGAAATGAATTGTTTGGACTCACTTGGAAAAGTGTTCTTCCTAGTCACCATCTTCACAATCACGGGTGTTTGTGCTTATTTTATTTGAGGGGTGAAAATTTTTGTGGTGATGTGTTGAATTGTCAATTGTTCGATGGACTCTTGGAGCTAGTTTATTCTTGGAGCTTGGGGGAATCGTTGCATCAAGAGTTTGAAAGTCATTTTTCCTTTGATCCTATACTTGAAACTTGTTGCCTTAGGTGTTTTACATTGAGGGCAATGTATGATTTTAAGTGTGGCGATGGGGGGGGGGGGGGGGGTTTAATGATTGACATGTATATAATTAGCTAATTTTGATTGGAAAAAACACAGAAAAAAATATTGAAAATTTTGAAAAAAATAGAAAATGAAAAAGAATAAAAATAAAAAGAATCCATATAAGTTGAAAATCCAGAGTTCATCTTAGGCAACATTGGGAGCCCGGATAGGTTGAAAACCCAAAAGGGCGACCTAGGTAAAAATTAGAGGCTAAATGTGAAAAAAGAGGTGAGATATGAGCCAAAGAAACATAATGTGTGGCTAGGATGAAAACCCGAAAAGGCTCCTAGGAAAAATGAGAGAAAGAGAGAAAAAGGAAAAATGTTATGTGTTCACTCATTTGCCGGTGTTGGAGTCATAAGGTTGTAGTGGCCATATGGATGGATCAGGTAGCTTGACATCTTGAGACCTCTTGGGATTTGGAAATTTAGCGGGGACCTCTTGATTGTTGATATAATTTGTTTTTAGGATGATATATTGGTATAAAGTGGAGCATGTGTTTGAACATTATGTATTCTTTTAGCTTCACCTTGTACCATTGGATTTGAGATTGTCAATTTGGGATTTGGAGATGTTTTAGGGATATCAATGAACTGATAGGTTGATATGGTTTGGGTAGATTTAGGAATGAGGGTTGTGGGAAATTTCTCATTTGATCTTAACGTTGGGATGTGTGATGTTGAGAGTTTTGTGAGGTATTCACTTGGGAGAATAGTAGTTAGGATGTGGATACATCAATTCCTTCGTGCGCTTGGTTCTTTTCTTACTCGAGGGCGAGAAAGGTTTAAGTGCAGGGAGGTTTGATTTATCCATTTTATATGAACATTTTAGTACTTTTTGGGATCACTTTTGTGCTCTTTTGTTATCAAGAGCTAGTGTTTTACCTTGAAATTCTCTTGTGAGAGATAAGAGCGACTTTACGCTCTTTTACCTTTTTCTAAGTGGATTTTGTGTAACAAAGGAAGAACATCCAGACTTGAAGACCGGAGACCATTGAAGATCATGTTTTGAAGACTCTGAAGATTTGAAGAATAGCTTTGAAGATTGAAGACAAAAAGAATCGAGTATTTGAAGGCAAGGAGACACAAGGGTGAAAATGGGCAGCCCGCCCGAGCGAGGCCATTCCCGCCCGGACGGGATCCTGCTACACTTTTTCTTTTTGATTTTCTTTTCCACCCTCTTGTACTATAAAATGAATTTTTGGCTTATTACAATACAATACAATGAGATATTTTTCTTTCCCCCGCACTTGAAATACACATTGTCCTCAATGTGAACAAAAGGAAAAGATAAAGAAATAAGAGAGAAAGGAAAAAAACTCAAAACTAGGACCTTGAAGGTCCTTTCCAGTGGTGGCAAATCTCATTCCTCAGTGAATGTTCTCTTCTCCATGTTCCCAAGTTTCGCCCATTATACAATTTCAACCCATCCACTCACAACTATGCAAGTCCCGAACAATTCCCACAAAAAAGTAACTAATAGTACTCCTAGAAGGTGGTTTTGGTGGTGGATTAGGGTGGCATTTTTGTGGTTTTGGGTATGATTTAAAGGACATGGCTGGGGAATTTATTTGATTTTTTTAATAAAATAAAAAAACACCAGTCCAACTTAAAAGCTTGAGTTGCCTCCTGAGAAGCTCGGTATATTTAAGGTTGTCGACAAGACCTTAATTTTATCCATATGGTGAAGTTTTAAATCCCTCCACCATGAGCTTCCAAAAGTAGAGAGGTGTGGGTAGAAAGCCTTTAAGGAAAGGATTTTGAGGGGGTGGAGTTTGTCTTAAAGGAGATGAGTGGTTTGAGAGCTTGGCATAATCATTTGGTTCCCTTATGAAATGTCTCCTCCAATAATTCCAAAATTGGTGTAATTGGTTCAATTAGTGGAGATGAGGGTGATGATGGAAAGAATAATGAATATAGGACAATCACCCATTTCTCAACTTCTTTGTCTTCAACAACCAACTCCTCATCCCCTTAGACCTCATCTTCAACTCCTTCACCACCTCTTCCATCAAGGTAAAAGGATTTTCATGTGGCTTCGGGCTCACCTTTGGTTGTGATGGAAGCTTGCCAAAATCTTTAGCTTCCAAACGGCTCATGGAGGATGCAATTTGGCTAGTTTTAGTCTCCAAGCTCTTGAATCTAGAGGATAATTGGTCTTTCAAGTTTGTGAATCTAGAGGAAAAGAGAGCCTCCAAAATTTTGACCATATTTGATATTGCTTGAATGAGTTCCTCATTCAAGCTTGAACCTTCTCCTTGAGCATGATTTTGGGACATGAAATAATGTGATGAACGCCAATCATATTGCTTATAGTGTTGGTTTTCCAGTGCATTCCCATTCCATGAATCTATATCACCACTCCCCTCTGGACTGTAAGAATCATAGTATGGATACCCTTCTTGAGCTCTTTAACCTTGGAAACAAAAACTCCAACCTATTCATAGCACTCCTTATGATACCCTTGGTATAAAAAACAAAGTGTTATATTCTCCTTGTAGTGCTCCTCTCTCAACCAATAGCAAGACTCAGTAGGATGGTCGGAATGACAAATCCTACAAAACATTTCTTGTTGAACCTCTACTCTCATCACGAGTGCCCTCAAGGAGAGATGTTCAATTTTTTAAAAAATAAAAAATTGGTGCAAGAATTCTCGGTAAAATTACACAAAGAACTCAAGAAATACATGCTTCAACTAAAAGCAATAAAAACAAAAAAGAAAAATAATTTGGGGTCATAGTGCAAAGGTTCTCGATTCTTGGGAAGAGTAAGTACCATAAAGTAAGAACAAAGGCAATACGTCCTTCCGAAAAACAACAAACAAAAAACAAGCATAAACTTGGAATAAACAAGAACACGCAAAGAAAAACAAAAAAACACAAAGAACTACACTAACATTCAATATAACAAGCCTTTTCTCCGACAATGGTGCCAAAATTTGGGAGGCCATTGTTGTGCATCTCAAAGGTAAAATTTATAAAGCCCTACTATGGATAACTACTATAGAGTAGCTAGTGGCAAGTCTGGGTCATCCACAGAGAAAAGGGATTCAATCAAGTATTGAACGTACCTAAAAGTCACACAAAGATGTCACTCAAAGTGTGTGGTAACAAAGTTGGGGGGTTGAGTTTAGAAAACACTACAACTACTTTAAGTAACTAAATTAACTAACAATTAGAACGAACAATGTAGATACGACCACAACTAGCACGGAGATGTAACTAAGATTATAACGAGTCTTGGGCGCAATTCGTTTTCATTTTCTAGTTATCTTTCGATTATCGACTAATTATTTTATTTTTATGCATTAACCATATATTGTGGAGAACTTGTCAACACCTTTCGAGTGAAGACATTTCTCACCTCTCCTCAGTTATAATTAGAATGAGCGATCGACGCCACACAATAACTCTTACCCTTGGTCATTCTAGATGATCGATATCATTGAATTCCCCAAGAATAGCAATAAAAATGGAGACCCAATAAAAATAACACAATACCCTACAAGCGAGAAGCACCGGGATAGGACAATTATGTTTCCCTATGATGACTACGAGGACCGGCTAATGTGTCCATTTTATATGTATAATTTAGTACTATTTTGAGTCACTTTTGTGCTCTTTTATTATCGAGAGCTTGTGTTTTACCTTGAAATTCTCTTAGGAGGGGTAAGAGCAGCTTTACGCTCTTTTACCTCTTCCAAGTGGATTTTGTGTGACAAGGGAAGAACACAGAGGCAATGAAGACTGGAGGCCATTGAAGATCACACTTTCAAAGACTTTTGAAGACTTGCTTCGAAGACATGAAGACCGGAGGCCATTGAAGACCATTTTTGTAGCCATTGAAGACTTGAAAATTGAGAGGAATTGCTATGAAGACGATTATATACCTCAAGAAGAAGAAAAAGACACAATACAAAATTCTGGCACCCGTCGCGAGTCGCGATGGCCTCGTCGCGAGACCGTCGAGAGTTGCGATGAGCCGTCGCGAGTCGCGAGTCGCAACCAACGGGTGGCCAGAATTTCATCTTATTTTCTTTGTACTATAAATAGCACTCTCTTTCCTCTCATTCTCAATCTTCTGCATCTGCGATTTTAGTACTGTTCCAAACCCTTTTTCTTCCATTTTTCATCTTTGAATTCTCTTGTTTTTATGATTAGTTGTTTAGCATTGATTAGCATGAACTCTTGTAGCTAATCTATCTCTTGGGAGCAATTGACTAAGGCTTCCAAGCCCATGTCTTAAGAACAATTTCTAGCTTATTTATTGCTCTTACTATTGTGCATTTATGGCGCATTGAATGTGTTTGTTGATATCATTAATGTTGTTGAAAGCTTGAGTATATGAAATACTTGTATGAATTGCTTGCTAGGGTTTGGGGGAAGTGGGTTGATTATCCCCCTTTCTTGATAGGAATCTATGAGTATGATTTAGAGCTTTTGATTGTGTTGATGGATTGATAATTACTAGGTGAATATGATAATATTGAACTCTTTGTCATGTTTTTTTCTTGTAGAAAATGAGAGAAGTCTATGAATGTTGATCGTTCTTGACCAATCTTATGTAAATGCATAAATCGGTTAAATGCTTAGACACGATGTAGTGTTTATAAGTGTTGCCGAGCTTGTTGATTCTTCGTGCTAAATGCCATCAATGGGATACCTTGAGTCGTGTATTGACTACGGGAGTCATTGGTGAGGTTTGACAAGAGATGTCGAATTCACTCTTGCAAACTACTATCTAAGAAGGATAGAAGTTTAGCCTTCACAACAAGTAGTGAAAGTAGTAAATAAGTTGCATGTTCAATGATGGATAAGAGGTTTGGAAGTGGAAGTCAATTGCACCCAAGGTTCCGTAAATTGTTATTTTCATCCTATCTTTAGTTGTATTGCATGATTAGCATCGTTCTCTTGCTTTGCTAGTTGTTGTACTTTAATTTGTTAACTTAGGATCAAACCAACCAAAACCCCCCCTTGTTTACATGCTTTTATATGTATCTATGTATGTAAGTGCTTAGTATGTTTTCTCCTATATATGTTTAAAACACTTGAAAAGATTCCTCTTCTCGTGGACGACCCCGACTTGCCATTATCTACTTGATTGTAGATAGGAAACATTTAGGGCTTAAAAGTATTAACTTTGAGAGGTACGGCGACGACCTCCCACCGGCCTTCATGATATGCGTCATTAGTTTACTACTTCAATAATTAGGAAAACCCATTCAAACTCATCCAAAATCTAAGCAATTTCATCAATAAATAATCATAATTAGTTGTCACACCTAATTATAACCTAACATTAACTAACAATAATCACATCGACAAAAAGACAAATTATTTTGGATTTGACCAAAAAACTAGTTAACAATCAATTCATAATGATCAACTAGTTGATCATCCTAGTGTAAATAATGCATTAATTACACAACAAAGCATAAAACATAGTTGATTATCAAAGTACAAAATAGGATAAGCCAAATCTTAAAAATTCATACTAAAAAGAAACATGGAAGAAAATGAAAGAGGAATGGAAAAACTAGGTTTTTGGAGACCTCAAGTCGGGCTCACATGAAATGGGGAAGAAGGGGGGGACTACTTAAAGTCTAAGTGTAGTAGACATGCACGGGTCACGTGAAAAATGCATAAGATGCCCACCCCATACGCATGGCCACGCACCCCACCACGGGGCCATGCAAATTTCCATTCGAGAGCTGTTTGCCCCCTTTTTTGGGTGCGCTAGTGCACAGCTAGATGCGTGGGCCATGCGCTTGGCCGATCGACTATTTTCTTCAACTTGTATGTTCTTGTAGTTGATTTTATAGTGCTCGAGAAGACAAATTCAATGATACCACCCTTGGAGGATGGTTCTTTTTGGATCATCCCCAGAACTCGGTTCAAACTTCCAGATCACAATTCATCAGCTTCTTTGTCTTCCTTCTTCGACCCTTCTATCTTCTACCACATTTTTACTCATGGCCTTCAGTCTTCTACCATCCCTGTAAATGGCCTTCACTAAAATACTTCAAAGTACTTACTAGCAATCTACAAATTAAACTCACAAAAAGGAATCTAGATGCTTGTAAGGACCAAAAATCCATTGGACTCAAAATAGGTTACAAAATGAAGAATTTATATACGATGACCAAATATGGTTATCTGAACTCCTTATGATACAAACTTACCTAAATATAGAAATATTCCAACAAAAAGATAACAGAAGATATGTTAAATGCTTCAGAAAATACATGCATTTGACGCCTCATCAGTAACCCAGACTCAGGTGAGGCTAAAGCAGAAGATGACAACGATAATCGAGCAAGAATGGGATGTGATGGATGGTTCCATAGACAGATTAATAATTTTCATCCACAATTAAACTGAGCTCACCTTAAACAACTCATGGAAAGCAAAGGTGAGGTACCTACCGCCATAGGAGCCCACAGACAAAATGATGCATGTCGACAAAAAATGACACTTAGCGAGCAAGATGCAAACCCAAATGCATCACCACATAACGACCCTCTGGTAATAACTCCTAAGATAGGAAACTTTGAAGTGCACAAGGTATTCGTTGACGACATAAGTGCAATGGAGGTGTTGTTCGCTGATTGTTTTGACAAGCTCAGACAGATTTGAAAAAAGATACATATTCTACAGTTGATTTCAAAGGAATATTATAAATATCCCTAGGAAATATACAATTACCGGTGACCATAAGGCAAAAATATAGAGCCTACATGATCTTATGTAATTTCATCTTAATGGATTACCCATGTCCTTTCAATGCCATCATGGGAAGGTCGTGGATAAACACTTCCAAGGCCAATTGGTCCCCTTATCATCTAGTTATGAAGTTTCCCACTCGAACATGTGTTTCAACAGTGAGAGGCGACCAATAGATAGAAAGGCAGTGCATGGCTATTGCAATGAAGCCTGCAAACCCTCACAATCCCAATCAATAACACATTAAATTAATCATGGCAAACCAACAAAAGACTTTAAAACACTAAGTGATTTGGGTGAAGATTTCGAGCTAGTAAGTACAGATGAATGTGATGATACAAAAAAGGTCAAGATTAGTAAAACGCTCCATGAACCAATGAAACAAAAATGGAAGCCATGCTCAAGAAATAGAAAACTAATTTGCATGGTTAGCTAGACATGGTAAGAGTCGCCCCCTCGATCGCAACACATAACGTTGATGGTGTCCCATCTATAAACCTCGTCCGACACAATATAGAAAGCTTCACCTAAGATAGGCAAGCGGCAACTAAAATGAAGTCCACACCTTCGTACAAGCATGGATACTCCACGAGGTAGTATACTCAACATGGCTAGTGAACCCCATCATGGTCACGAAAGCTGACGTGGGCTGGAGAATGTGCGTCAATTACACAAACCTCAACAAATATTTCCCAATGTATTTCTACCACTTACCAAAGATCGATCAACTTGTTGAGGCAATATCAGGTTATGAAACCATGGTTTTTTATATATGAATACAAGGGATATCACCATATCTTCATGAACCCTGAGGATGTTGAGAAAATGGTATTCATCACAAGTTTCAAAGCATTTTATTATGTTAAAATGCCATACAAACTCAAAAATTGGGGAGGGGGGTGCAACGTACCAGTAAACAGTCGATAAAGCCTTCTCTCATCAAGTTGGCCGCAACATATTAATCTATGTAGACGACAAGGTTATAAAAAGTGAGGCACTAAGTACATCCTCCCAACATTAAGAAGAGACATTAACCACCCTTCAAACATTAGGAATGAAACTAAACCCTAATAGATACAACATTGGTGTGGGTGCAGGAAAATTCCTAGGGTACAAAGTTTCATCTAGAGGCATCGAGGTCAATCCAGAGAAAATACAAGCTATCCACGCATTGTCACCACCCTGTTCAATCAAATAAGATAAAGTTCTTACTGGCTTGTTTGCATCATGCATCTGTTTTGTTTCGAAAGAAGAAGAAAATAAAATTCCATTCTTTGATTTGTTGAGGAAAGTGTCAAAGTTCAGTTGAACCACAGAATGTCAAACAACGTATGAAGAACTGAAAAATGATCTGCCAAGACTCGTATTGCTATCATCACTTTGTCGTAGTGAAACATTGTAATTGTACTTAGCAATTTCTATGCACGCCATCAACTGAGTTCTCTCATGCCGGGAAAAGGATCACCATTTCCCAGTTTACTATGTAAGCAAAAATCTCCAAGCAGCAAAAAAAAAACTACTCGGCCATAGAGAAGTTTAACCTCGCGCTTATTAATTTGGATAGAATATTACCTTAATACTTCCAATCCCATAAAATCATAGTCTATTCTAAACATCCTATCAAGCAAATCCTCAATAAGCCAGAAGCTTCAGGGTAACTGATGAAGTGAGCATCGAACTAGGAGAGTATAAGGTAAGCCTTGGCGGATTATATAGCAGAAATAAAGGAGGATGCGAACTCCAACATGGAAGAGAAATATTTGACAAAAAACAAACTGTTCTAAGTGAAAGGAGAGTTTCGAGCAGAATGCAAGGACACTCTTAGAAGTTTCTATGCCTTCCATCAGCACAGTCCTCGTGCGCCAGGAAAGTCGCCAAATCCCAGTTTACAATGTAGGTAGGAGTCTCCAAGGAGAAGAGAAAAACTACTTGACCATAGAGAAGTTGACCAATGTGGAGCAGGACTCCTACTTGTCAGCCCAACATGTGATGAGCACAAATATGCACTTTGATTTAATTTTCCCTGACCAACAATGAGGTGGAATACAAAGCACTCATTAGAGGTCTAGACCTGGAAATAGGAATGGATATTCAGAGCATTTAGGTTCACAATGACTTGTAAGTAGTCATACAATAGGTTCTAGGGGACTACATTTCCAAAGAAAGACAACTAACTAAAACAAGACAACACTAAGAAAGACAGCAAAATCAAGATATCCAGCACTTCAACACCTAAAAGATGTAACTGTCGAACTCGTCCCAATTTGCAGCACGACAACCACAATTATGGCTCAAACCCGAGAAGTTGGCTTAAAATGGATGGGCCCAATTATACAACAATTGAAACATGGCCTCTTGCTAGCATACATAAATGAAGTATAAAAAAATTGAGCTTAAATCATCATCATATAGTTGTGTGGAAGGGGTTCTCTACAAAAGAAGATAGCTGACCCCGTTACTCAGATGTGTCGAACCACGCCAAGATGCCTTTATTATTTGAGATATGCACGAGGTATGTTGTAGTTCACACCACAAAGCCTGCATCTTGGAAAAAACGATGTTACACTTTGGCTATTACTGGCCAATGGTGTTCGAAGGTACACACACTTATGTCAAAAAATTCAAGAGATGTCAACTCAAACTACTAGATACAACACCTTTTACTCGGTTCTACGGGGGTTCTTACCTCAATTTTTAGCCCATAAAAAAATGAGGTAGATTCAGCTGTAGTAAAAAGTGCATTTTTTTACTTTAGTTCAGAACTGAGGTAAATAGTACCTTTTACCTCAATTTTGGACCGATGTTAACAGGTTTTGTGACCGACGTCAGTCCAAGCAAGAAGGCCGATGAGAGGGGAGCATAGTTGCGACTTCGTTTTAAACCACGTTGGAATCCACATGCATGCGACGTCGACCATAGCAAGAAGGCGGACAATGGGAGAGGAAATGTTGCGACGTCGTCAAAGTCGATGTCGTTCTAAATAGGAGTGATGTCACGGATAGGAGGTCATCACCATACTTCTCAAAGTTATATTTTTAAGCCCTAATGCTTCCTATCTACAATTAAGTAGATAATGACAAGTCGGGATCGTCCATGAGAAGACGGATCATTCTAAGTGTTTAAACATATATAGGAGAAAACATACTAGATATAAGCATATATAGATACATATAAAAGCATGTAAAAAGAGGGTTTTGGTTGATTTTTGGTCCTAAGTTATAAAATTGAAAGACAACAACTAGCAAAGCAAGAAAACTATGCTAATCATGCAACAACAACTAAATAGATGATTAAGAGAACAATTGACAGAGCCTTAGGTGCAATGACTTCCACTTCCAAGCCTCTTATTAATCATTGAACATGTAACCTATTTACTACTTTAACTACTTGTTGTGAAGACTAAAATTCTATCTTTCTCAGATTGTAGTTTGCAAGAGTGAATTGGACATCTCTTGTCAAACCTCACCAATGACTCCCTTAGTCGAAACATGACTAAAAGTATCCCATTGATAGCATTTGGTACGAAGAATCAACAAGCTTGGCAACACTTATAAACACTACGCCGCGTCTAAGGATTTAACCAATACATGCATTTACACAAGATTAGTCAAGAATGATCGACATTCATAAACTTATCTCATTTGCTACGTACAACAAACATGGAAATGAGCTCAACATCATCACATTCATCTAGAAATTATCAACATATTAACACTATTGTGAAGCTCTAAATCATACTCTTGGATTCCCTATCAAGAAAGGGGGAAATCAACCTATTTTCCCAAACCCTAATAAGCATATCATACAAGTACTTCATATACTCAAGATTTCAAGAACATTAATGACATAAACAAACACATTCAATGCTCCATAAATGCATAATAGTAAGAGTATTAAATAGGCTACAAATTTTTCTTAATACATGGGCTCGGAAGCCCTGGTCAATTGCTTCCAAGAACTAGATTTAGCTACTAGAGTTCATACTAATTATTGCTAACAAACCAAACATAAAACATGAGAAATCAAAGATGAAAATGGTGTAAAACTAGGGTTAAAATAGTGCCAAATTCGGGTGGAAGAAGAAGTTATGAATTAGAGGAAAGAGAATGATATTTATAGTACAAAAAGGATAAGGTTGGGTTCTGGCCACCCATGCGTCGCGACTCACGACAGGTGCCAGAACTTACCCTTTTCTTCTTTTCTTCTTCTTGTAGCAAGCACTCTTCTTCACAATATTCCCTCTCATTCTTCAAGTCTTCAAGTCTTTGAAGCAAGTCTTCAAAGGATGATCTTTTACGACCTTCAGTCTTTAAGTCTTCAAATCTTTGAAGCAAGTCTTCAAAGTCTTCGAAAGGTGATCTTCAACGGCCTCCGGTCTTCAAGTTTTAAAATCTTTGAAGCAAGTCTTCAAAGGCTTCGAAAGGTGATCTTGGCCTCCGATCTTCAAGTCTCCATGTTCTTCCTTTGTAATGCAAAATCCACTTAGAAGAGGTAAAGGAGTGTAAAGTCGCTCTTACCTCTCCTAAGAGAATTTCAAGATAAAACACAAGCTCTTGCTGATAAAAGAACACAAAAGTGATCCCAAAAACTACTAAATTATGCACATAAAATGGACACATCAGCAGACCATGTTAAGCGGCATTGCGTGCTTTAGGAGACCCACGTCGTGTGCCAGCTGGCATGGAATGCTAATGAATATGGATGTTTTGAATGACTGACATCGCCAAAAATATACATTGGTTTATGCAACGTCAGTAAGGTGTCATTTGGGGACCTCTTTGTGTGACGCCGCTATTTAATCAGTTAGACATCGTTTCTCTTACAACATTGTAATATTTAATATTTTATGACCCAAACACCCGTTCGTCGATAGCCCTTACATGTTATTTAAAATGAAATAAATTGTGAAATGGTTAAACATCATACAACAATCAATTGTTGTTCAATGAATATGGGAAAGATTGACATGTTAAAACCAACAAAACTATTACACATATTAAAAATACATGTTACAATATATTAAAATAAATAAGGTTGATATAAAATTGAAACAATAACGATATTGAACCTCAATTTTCTACGTTGTGCAACATTAAGACTGTTAGGGAAACTAATGAAATGACAAGTCCATCCATCTAAATGCTGAAAGTCCATCGATAACTCTCTTTGTTCCTATTAAAACCAATACACATATAACAATATTTATGTTACAATTGGGTTGTACCCAGAAATACACATAATATAGTCATACGTACATGAAATTAATCTCAATATGGAAGTAGTAACTGATCAGATTAAAAGCGACGTCGCACACATAAGAAATTGATGCCGCAAAGACTGAGTAAAGAGCAACTTCAAATATTCATAGATATTTCAACACTTCCTAGACCTATGCGACATCGATATTTGTTTGTTACCATATCGTATGGAGTGATTAGTTGTGACCAATGTTGCACATTCATACCGTGTTCATCAAAATCTAAGCCTTTTTCTCACTCTTTACAAACATGACATTATATTAGAAACAAAAACAACATATTGTATATAACAAGTAACACAATCATCATACTTCATGAAAGTATTCAATCTTTGATGAATGAGGAAAAAAACATATAGAAGGTATGTCTACAAAATTGCTAAATGAACATGGAATGGATGGAAAACTACCTCAATTAATTTGAACCCGTAAATGCTTCATTCTGGATGCTTGTTGATGTTTGAGAGAAGTAATTTGATTGATCCCTTTCATTGTTGTACTGGTGTGAATGGATAGGATGGCGTAGAGTTGGGTTTGTGGGATTTGTGTTGGAGATGGGAAATAGGTGTTAGTGTTGAATATTATTGACATGAAATAGGGTTGGGGGGAAATTTTGTTTCAACTTTTTGACTGAAATTTTTGGTTCACGCTGGATATTTTAGTTAGAATGATGTCGGTCGATCTTCGGTTCAAGTTTCGTTCTATGCAACACAATGGTGATGTCGCACATAAGGGCCAAAATGTAATTTCCAAAAAAGTTTCATAAAAT
The DNA here is from genome assembly GCA_037428765.1 of Rubia yunnanensis. Lineage (NCBI taxonomy): Eukaryota > Viridiplantae > Streptophyta > Magnoliopsida > Gentianales > Rubiaceae > Rubia > Rubia yunnanensis. Next base: position 111,170,010 of record CM075061.1, on the reverse strand, counting down.
ACTTGGTTTTAAAATTGAGGCCCCTTTCGTCAACTCGTTTATGCCCGAATATGAACAACATTGTCGTCAAAATTTGAATAAAAAAATGTTATCTCCAATTTTGAATTTCGATATCTCCCACTTTCTTGGAGGGACTTAAGTGCAAAAAATAAAAAGATCACTAGCTGTCTCAAAATCGATTTTGATCGTCCCGAAAAGAAACTGTCATCCCTAGTCGAACTTATAACAACTGAGAGTAATAAAGAAACTAGTCTTATTCCACATAGACTTTCACAAGTTCTTATAACTGACCCTCATATACTTTTAAATAATCATCTATAATTTACTCTAGACCACGTACCAGCACTTTCTGAAAAATAATGTACTAGTGGAGGAGCCTTGATTAAAGTGGTTTTATTGAACCAGAGAAGTCACTTTGCAAGTGACTTCTCTGGTCCTGACTTTGATCGATTCTATCAAAGGCACTTCCAAAAACGGTCTTCTATCGGCTCCCAAAAAGGTTCCAAATTCAGAACCTATTTTTGGGGTCCTAAAAAAAGGTAACCGGGAACCTAGGTTTCTGTAAACCAAAGAAACATATCCGACAAATATCAGAAGAATACCAGAGAAGCAATAGAAAAGTTCAAATCCATAAACAAATCACTAAACTCATCACAAACAAATCCGTAAACAAAGAAATTTCAGATTCAACGGTCTAGCGGAGGGAGGAGATGAACTGGTGGTGGATGGAGGAGATGAACCGGTGGTCGAGGGAGGAGACGTGCGTGGTCGGCATAGGTGAAGTGTGTGGCCAATGGATGTGAAGAGTCCAGTGGTCTGTGGAGATGACACCCGATGGAGATGAAGTTGGTGCTGAGTGAGGGAGGGAGAGGGAGTGAGGTAGGAGGGAGAGTGGTGGGAGGGCGGATGGAGAGCGATGGAAGGGCGGAGGCAGAAAAATGGTGGCGCCGGAGGGTGGAGGGTGGGATGGTGGATGAGGGGGTTGATTTGGGGGAATAAGGTGAAAATTTTCTAAGGCATAAGGGTGAGGACGGCTGGTGTTAGGAGAAAATGTGAAGGGAAGGAGAGAAAAAGGAGTAAAACCCTAGCTATTTTTACTTGGATCCAAAAATGAAACAAAGTCAGACCATTAAAGGCGGCGGTTCTTAAAGAACCGCCTTTGTTCAATAAAAAAGTTACTTTAAAATTTACAGTTGAGACTTGGGAGGGAGTTCGGAATTTGGAACTACTTTGGATCCTCATTAAAAGCGAGAACCGTCTTTTCTTGAGTGTCTTTAATCAAAGACTCTCCACTAGTGATGGACGGAATTTCATTACTTTTTTAGTTCAGGAAAAACCAAGAATATGAAATTTCATGTGATTCTATGTGGCGGAGATTATCGTTCCAATAACACTTATTGTAAGGGTATTTATGGAATACTATAAAATATCCAGACGATTAGCCCCGTCCATGCCCCTCTTAGGAAGCACACATAATTTTCATATGAAACATTTTTCATTTTTTTTAGGTGCATAGATATTATGCGTAGTGAAGTTGCAAGGAATGTTGGGCCATAGTGTAATTTCCACAAAGTTTCGTCATGCATTGTCTGTGAATAATTTGGGCCCATTTCATTGACCCGTTCATGCCCGAATTGGAATATCGTTGCCATGAAAATGTGAATTAGATAAGGGTGTATCCAATTTTGCATTTTGACATCTCCCACTTTCTTGGAGGGACCTAAGTGCAAAAATTAAAAAGAACATCGGTTGTCCCAAACTTGGTTCCGATCGTCCTGAAAAGAAACTTTGTCATCCCTAGTCAAACTTATAATAGTCAAGAGTACTAAAGAAACTAGTCTTATTCCACATAGACTTCCACAAGTTCTTACTACTGAACCGCATATACTTTTAAGTAATCATCTAAAATTTACTATAGACCACATACTAGTGCTTTCTAAAAAATAATGGAAGTAATTTTATTTTATTTTTCTTTAAAAAAACCAAGAATGTTAAATTCCATGTGATTATATGTAGTGGAAATTGTCGTTCCCTAACTCTTATCGTAAGGGTATTAATGGAATACTATAAAAAAAAGCCTGACGAATACCCCAGTTTGCATCCCTCTTAGACAGTACGCATAGTTTCCACATGAAACATTTGTCATTTTTTTAGGTGCAGAGCTCTTAAGCGTAGTGTGTTGTAAGGAAGTTTGAGCCATAATGTAATTCTCCAAAGTTTCATCGTACTGTCTATGAATAATTTAGGCCCGTTCCATTGACCCATTCATGGCCAAATTGGAACATTGTGGCACGATAATGTGATTTAGATAAGGGTATATGCAATTTTTCATTTCGACATCTCCCACTTTATTGGAGGCAACTAAGTGTAGAAAATGAAACAGAATTCCCCTGCTCTGATCTGACAGATAATCAACTTTATTATACACGAGTAAGGGCTATTGTAGACCGGACGTAGCCGGATCCAATTTTTTTCATTACTCCAATACATTTATTTTTTATTTTATTACCAAAACATATTCCCATATTAATTAATTCAGTAATTAAATTGCTTGGGCCTTAATTATTTTTTACTTTGAGATAATCGGTCCACAATCCAATTTGTGACGTCGCTAAAATGTTGGAATATTTTTGGTAAAGGCGACATGTTAATGAGACATCGGGAATTTGTGGTTTCAATCCACCACTTACCAAGCCTGAAGATATTTTTGGTTCGCTTGTCTAAATTGGCCCAGTCATCATTATATGCAATTTCTCTTATGCATTATATGTCCCTCGGATTTGTCAATTTGGTTTTCGACTTAGGATAATGTCGATTTGATTCCCCCCGTTCAATGCTCTGACATATAATATTTGGGCCCAATCATATAGTCGGCCTAAAATATACGATAATCGATGTCGTACTTCATTTTCTGTTTGTGTCTTTCTATGCGACATAGAATGCGATGTAGTACATTTGTTCAAACAACAATGTTTCATGATGGGTATATAAATAGCGCACCACCCACCCCTTTCACATTCCCAATGAATGACGTCGCACAAAAACCTCCCATCTGAAAAAAATGGTTGGAAAATCGCCAAATCCCAATGCAAAACCACCTTCTCATATCAATATAGTTCCATAATAGACGTTCAATTGGGTTCAACATAGTACATTTCCAGATATTGTCAAAGGGGAATGGAAAGAAACCCTAACTAAGATAAGAATTTCCCACAAATTTGATGATGGTTTTTTTCGTATTTGAGGGACTTCTTTCCTTGCCCATTTCATGATTTTATACCATTTATGATGAATGATATGTTCAATGTCGTTATGTGATTAGGTTTTGGGTTTATCAATTTTTCTTCAGGATTTCTTTACAAGTTCTTGGCTAGGGCTAGGGTTTAGGGAACTATTATGGCACTCATTCTTGCTGCTTATTAATAACATGTTACCTGTTTATATTGTGATGTTGATGTTACTTGAGAATATAGGTGTTTCAGGACCATTGGTGTTCCAGTCACACATTATTTTGTCTTAGTCGATGGGGTGTGCGATGTAGCTCATTCATACACATGAATATGAAATTTTGCATGGAGCACATCAGTCTAGCTGAAGTGTTTGCGACATGCATGCAAAATTGGCCAAAACCCATTGCCTTCATTAGGTTCTTGACTGTTGGACTAACTGTTCTAGGTTCCTTTGTTTGTCAGATGACTTGAATGAAGTAGGCAACCAAGAGATCAAGGGAAACGACCACGAGAGCAGGTCCATTAGGCACCAAGAAGGCAAAGACAATGCCCACCCCTTCATCGCCAACATGGGACAACACTGGCTTCATCGATGAGGAGGAAGAGAAGAGTTTTGAAATGATCCAGGGCCAAAAGATAAAGGAGGTCAAGGTAATGAATCCCGGGGACGTGGAGCGACTCCACCTTAATGTTCTCTTTCAACCCTTCAAACCACTAGGAATGGAGAATTTGATATGTTTAGACAAACCGACATATGATACGAAGGTCAAAGAGTTCTACGCTAATTTCACTTGAAAAAAGACAAACCTCAAATGTACAAGAGTGAACGAGGTGGATGTGATGATTATGATGGAGTTCATCAATCAGGCGATTGGGTGCACAATCATTGGGGCGGATCAGCCGGAGGTTTAGCCTCTATAGGTGTACTGCCGGGACAATTAGCCTCTACGTTTCAACGAGAATGACCCATCTGGGGCTCTTGACCCCAACCGAATCATGGAAAAGTACTTAAAAATTGAAGTGGGGATTGGGCTCATCCCACCGATGTGGATCAAAATTGATGTCCTCAATCTTTAGGAGAGAATGATGTACAATATAATTGTACAAAGACTAATCCCGGCCGAACATCCTTCAGAGTGCATGATCAATGGGGTAGCCATATATTACCAGCTTGTGAAGAAGAAAGTAGTCGACCCCAAGTATACCATCATCCAGGAGATGCACCAAGTGGCCCTCGCCCAGAAGAGTCAGGCACTCCCCTACGACAACGTCGTCACCGCCATTTTGGAGAAGAAGAAGGTTCCCATCAAATCAAAAGCAAAGATCCTACCTAAGTACTATGATGCGAACTACTTTGGGAAGAAAAATTGGCGTTGGCAAGCGGGGATGTGGATTGATGGCAATGTCTCCAAACAAAATCTGGATAGGCCTCCCACACCTGGGACCCAAGTGACTACATCGACTTCCACAGCATAGGATCCTGCCCCCACTAGTACTCTTACCCCTCGATCGGTTATGAAAGTTTTTATGTGTTATGGTTATTCCATTTTTTTATTTAAATTTTATAATTTAAATTTAATTTAACTATTTTTTCCCACAGGACTTAAACAAAGCACCTAGGGCATCCTCTTGAAGGACGTGGCCGGGACCAAGTCCTAGGCGCAGCGCACGAACCACAACATCTGTAAGATTATGGAAGAATTGGCGGGGATGAAGTCTATGATTGTCGGTGCGATCAATGCTCCTGGGGATGAGGGGCCTTGGGATGACTAGGATGGCTTGAAAACCACAGATGAAGAAGAAGAGTCTACCACCGGCGATACCGAGTCTTCCACCAAAGAGTCTGAGGCTAATTCTCAAGACAATGGAAATAGTCTTTCGGCAAACGATGTTATTCCACCACTTTCACCACCCCATTGATTTCCATGGAAGTTAGTTTGTCGTACATGATGATGACTCTTTGTTTGGATTTTATTAGGATATTTTGTCTTTTGTTTAATTTGTAATTTGATGGGATATTTTCTGGATATTGTATGGTAGTATTATGTGTTTAGAATTACCTAGCTTTAGTCTTACAAATTTAGCTTGATGAAAATTTAGACTGGCTGTTGTAAACTTGGAATGGGACCTTTGGATTTTGATTTATTAGGTATGATAGATTAGTGCGACTTCACACTTCATTCGCACACATAATGTCGAGTTTACCGACATATGACTAACCTGCGACATCACACAGATTAATTGATTTAATTGGATTTAGGCACTGGTTTGGACCGAGGTGCATGTACGACATTGCATGAGGGAACATGCGACGCCGTTCCCTATTGTCAAGAGGAATTCGGTCAAACCGACCAATGGTGTAAAGTCACTTATCTCATGATTGACTATTACTGCTAGGTCGTACCCATGCTGTTGACATCGCACCTACGTTGGTTATACTTTTTACTTCAAGTTTGAAAAACATTTACCACGATTATCATAGAACCGCGGTAAAAAAACCTATTATTTACCTCAGTTTTTTAACAGAGGTAAATAATATTATTTACTTCGAAAAAAAATAATCAAGGTAAAAGAACTTTTTACCTAAGTTATTTGACCAAAGAAAAAAAAATGAGGTAAAAGGGGCAAAGTACTAGGCCATTTTTCTTATAGTAGTCAATGCAATTGTTCAATAGATACCGCGATCAGAAATGACAAGAGTTTATGGCTCATGTCCATTTGGAAATGGGGAATTAACACTGTAGGTTCATTCCCAGCCGGATCAGGAGGAGTAATATGTTGAGGAGTAAAACAAAACAATAGCCAAAGCACAAATTTCCTTCACTTAGCGAAACATGGTCTACCATTTCGGTATACCTAGAAAAACCATAGCAGACAACGGCTCCAATTTCACAAGCAAAGCATTCACCTAATGGTGTCAAGACTTGATCATAGCCCAAAAGTTCACTTCGGTGCCCCACCCAAAAACCAGTGGACGGGTCGAGGTAACGAACAACACACTCATTCATGGAATTAAAAAAAGGCTATAGGGGAACCAAATTAGATGGATCAAAGAGCTACTAACCTTCCTCTGGGCTTACCTGACAAAGGCCAAGACCCTGATGGCTGAAAACCCATTCTGTTTAGTTTAGTGTATGTCTATGAAGAAGTTATCCCTACAAAAATAGGAATCCTAAGCCTAAGAACCACTGGCTACGATGTTGAAAGCAAATCAGAAGACATTAGATCTAACTTGGATGTTTGAAGAACAGAGGAAAATTGCTACAATTAGAGAGGCGAGATATAAGCAAAAAATAGCTAAGTCCTACAATAACAGAGTCAAAACCACTTCCTTCAAGGTTGGAGGCATAGTACTTGAGACAAATGAAGTTAGCTTAGTCGAGAATACGGGGAAACTCTGCCACGAGTGGGAAGGTCCCTACACAGTCACAGAGACCTATAAGTCTAACAAATACTCACTAGCTAGAATGGATGAAAAATTTGTCCCTAATACATGGAATGTGACCAACCTTAGGAAATACCATGTGTTTACCTAGAGTTCCTACAAAGACATATCATACATAAGCCATGATATTATTGTAGGCTTTGATTTTTAATTCTGCATTGCGACACCATTGCGATTGTACATACATAAATGAAAAACATCTTCTTAGAGGCAAAACATATGTGAACCAAAAAAAAAACAAAACAAACGGGTAAACCACCCACTCTGCGACTTAAGAAAGAAAATCACATATAGCTCGCACAAAATGGGTACATAACCCACCCCACGACTTAAGCAGAAAAATCACCAGCAACTTCACACAACATGGGAAAATTACCCACCTCGAGACTTAAGCGGGAAGATCACTCGCAGATTCCCATGAATGGGAAAATCACCCATTACACATCTTAAGGAGGAAAATCATCAACGCTACCAACTTAGCAACTTAAGAAGGAAAATCACTTGCGGTTTTGCACAGTAAAAAATCCAAACCAAGATGCGATATGTCCTATCACTGATACAAAATTTGTTTTTTCATACATACATGTATCATGCGTTCCTGCACAAACCAATAAACAAAATAAACGGTTGCACGAACATCACACATAAAACTAGAAAGGACCCTAGTACACTATTTACGTCTGTGACCATAAGAATCAAGGAGTCTACTATGCCTAGTTTGTTGGGATGAACTTGCCTCACCCTCATGCAAAACCATCCTACCACTACTAGGGTCTCTCTCTCTCTCTCTTCTTATCCAAGATACCCTTTAGCAAACACTCCATATGGGCATAAGCAAGATGCCCACGGTTACCATCTCGCTGCATCCTCTCTATATGCTCTACTTAATAAAACTTACAATTCTCAATTGGATAGTACTCTAAACGATTAGATTAAAAGCTCATTAGCTTCACCATTTTCTAATAAATGTGTACAGATTGGCGTAACCCATTACATAAGGTGGTTCTATTGGACCAACAAAGGCACTTTCATTGTGCCTTCTCTTGCCCTACCTTTCATCACACGTCATTAGAAGGCAGTTCCAATACGGCCTTTAAAATTTCCAATTAAGGCGGTAAAAAAACACCTTTAAAAATACAGTCGAACTGCCTTTAAATGTTTACGACATCGAAAACTTTTTGAGTCCATCGTATCATTGCACAAGTTTCCAAGTTCGAAAAGGCATACTTTCAGAATTAGAACTGTGTAATTCGCTCTTTGTGAATGACTTTTATCGTTCCAAGCTCATGCATACGTTTCGTCCCTATTCTATCTAACGATTGCTACAATTTGTGTTAATGAAATATTGTTTACGAGTTCGGAAAAGCATTCGTGGGTATTATTTCTGAGTTCGTAAATATGTAATCGTGACTTTAAAACTGGTGAAAGAAGTTTCCGAGTTCAGAAACCAGATCTGCTCATATGGTAAATGAAATTTTATGCCAAATGTTTCCAGTTCTGAAAAAGGCCTCAATCCACAATATCTAATATAATGCAATACACGATAGTATCTTATGTGATGACGAAAATCTATAGATAGCGCTAACCTAACAACAATCTATAGATAGGAATAGAAAATAGTAGGAATCTATTCCAATACCTCTAAGCTTCATTATTTATCTAATTATATTACTTTTGCAATATTCGAATTCCCAAAAGACCCAAACCGATGTAGTATTAGATGTCTCGCCAAATTATTCCTCGCACTGTTGATTTCATCATTGATGTAGGGCTTCATTTCCTTCATGAAAATCTATCATTACCGAGTAAGTAGAAAATACTAAAAAGCGTAGTTCTATTAATCGGTTGCTAGAAACAATTGTACGCTCACCTTGTCAATGTGGATATATTCTTCTTTAACCTCTTGGATGCACTCGCCCGCGTAGAGCATAACGTAATAGCTGCACTCCCAAGTATGTACTTATTTTTTGTATTGCTTAAAATAAAAACAAATTCCTTTATTACATTCTTATAATATTTAATTAAGTACTATAAACTGAATAAACAATGAGCATAACCCACACCTCAAAATGATTTTTATTGTGGTCTCTCGTCCTTCATTGCCAATTCCAAAATCTCAACAAATGCATCCGAAGGTTGGTAGTGAAGGGGATCCATGCAATAAACCCGGTTTTGGGCGGGTACAATAAAAGACAATCTTGAATAGTCCTTAAATACAGAAATTTAAATTATGCACGGAGGTAGTGATTTGTGCAACCGTTCAGTAAAACAAACAACATAGTATATATATAACATTTGTATGTGTGGTGCACTGAATAGCTTCTTATCTGTTTGCCCTAGGCTCTTATTGATGTAGTCGATCACCTCTTGTTTCATACAACCAATTTCTTGAATTGGCACCGCGCACATGTATCCAACCTATTTCTTATTTTGATTATGTGTAAAGAACAGGTACCCATGAAATATCATTTTGCTTTAGTACCTACGAAGTTTGAAATAAGTACATGCAAATAAACAAGAATTTATGGAAATAACTCACAATTCGTAGATAGATGTGAACGTCTGATTGACTTGCTCACGGGTCCACAGATCTTCAAAATCACTCCACAACGCAATTATATCCCGTTTTCATCCAAAGACACATTCATTCCCCAAGAATGAGTAAGTAGAGTTTTAATCGTTTGGTTGTAGCCAACTGAACATCATCTTAACAAAGTGTGGTGATTGTCGAAGGACTTGTGCTCTTTCAGTTGGAGCTCTAAGCTTCATGGTTATTGTCTGGACCGATTTAGGTTGTGGTTTGACGGGTCTTGGTGTTGTTTTCACCGGTTTTGGTGTTGGTTCCCGCGTTTCCTTCAAATGTCGATCTATTACAGGATCGACATAAATAAGTCGACGTGGCCATATTAGGAACATTTCCTGTGCAGGACCAACCTTCTTGTATTCTCTTTCGGGGTATGGAAATGGGGCGTCCATCACCAACGGTTTCTCCAATGAAACCCTAGAAATACCCTCACACTAGAAACACCCTCACACCAGAAACACCCTTGTAATTGATCATTCTTCAGTTTTTCCTAAAAATGGAAGAACGTAATTAATAATCTATATTTAAGAAAATATGTGTCAAATATATATTCTCTCATTTTGTACTTACAATTCTCTCTGCAATCAAATTTTTTTCCAAGTTTGACATACACTCCGTCTTTTTTTTGCCCGTCCCTTAGGAATAGATCGTGCCTCTCAATGTCATCCATGTTGATTGGTTGCACAGTTGCCCTAGCCTCCTCTTCCGTCATCCCACCCTCTATTTCAATTTTGACATCTTCTTCAAAACGCTGTTTCACAAGGTCTAATGCCGCCTTGGAATAACCCATGTGGATCAATTGGTGAGGAATTTTATTCTTCCCCGCCAGTTCTTGTTTTTCTACTCTCGTGCCCTAAGATAGGATGTTAGACTTCAATTACAACTATAGGCAAAGTTATAATCTAAACATAATTAATAATATTAAATAATTTGGGGTGTACTCACATTTTGATTATCCTCCAATGCTCTCCTTTTGTGGATCTCCCAGCTATCGGGTTGAATGTGAGTATAAGTTTGCCACGGGAAATCTCACTTCTTATCACTAAAAATGTAGTCCCTAGACAGTGTGTACTTATGTTGATGCCAACTCCTAGACATCATCAACATAGCCTTCTTTCTCAAATTCTCTATGTCCGGTGATTTGATGTCAAATGGCCTCTATGTAGATTTTGAACTTCAAAGTGTCAATCACAGAGATACATTATCAATCAAGGACAACTTAAGAGGAAATAACAATACACTAATTTCTACCTTGCATTCCATCCATAAAGTGGCCTTGTAATCTTTGGGGACTTTATGCCAAGTATCGTATTTGATGTCCACCCTCGTTCTACCCACCTTTGCTACACAACTAGACAATTTAGCGCATTGGGCTGACACACAAATGTTACCAACGAGGTTAACTCTTTCCTCGCCATTCTATGTTCTAAGGTTCTAAAATGAATTCTGGGTATACCTACATCCTCAGATCCGTCATCCTCATCCTCACTCATACCATGGTTCGTTGTTAGTGGATTTTCATTTCGTGATAGTGAAACTTGATCACGAGTCCTTTTGTTAGACTCCAATTCGTACGCTACATTAGATAATGTACCATAAATTTACTTATCCATTAAAGAAGTAGTGATGAGGTCATTTTATGCGGTTATATTAGGGTTTTTAGGATTGGATTTTGTATAATTTTGTGCTCTATATGTGGCATTTTGCCTTGAAATCATTTAAGGAGGGATAAAAACGACTTTACCATTTTTATCACTTTTTAGATGATTTTGTGTGACAAGGTGATTTTTTTGAATACTTTGAAGACTTTGAAAGATATCTTTGAAGATTTGAAGACTTACACTTGGGCTTTTTGAAGATTTGAAGAAGTGAAGAGGTGAAGAAAGGAGAGCAAAGCAACGGGTGAAGGATGGTCCAGGGTTTTCATAACTTTCCGAGAAGAATCAGCCTTCAAGAGTGGTACCATTGGATTCCTCTTCTCGAGTACTATAAAATCGACTACAAGAACTCCCGAAATGGATTAACGGTTCACCCGGAGGAAGCAAAACAAAAGAGGGCTGTAGTTTACTGATCTGGTCGCGACTCGCGATGAAGCTGGTCGCGACTCGCGACGACAGCGTAAATTCAGCCCTGCAGCAGCGTTTTTCTCCCCTTTTTCTTCCACTATAAATACCTCTTCACCCCTTCTTCCCCAACTCTCTAGGCCCGATTTTGGGGCTTCAAACCCTAGTTTTTCTTACCATTCTCTTCCATTTCTTCTTCTTTGTTTATGGGTTTTAGTTATCTAGGGTAGCTTTAATCTTGGGAGCAAGGGATTGAAGCTTCCACTTCTATGTAGTAAGAATCATTTTATCTATCTATTTGGTGTTTTTGCTATTGTGCATTTATTATGCTTTGAATGTTAATGGTTGATTTCATTGATGTTGTTGAGAGCTTGAGCATATGAAATACTTGTATGAATTGCTAGCTAGGGTTTGGGGGATTTGGGATGATTTCCCCTCTATTCTTGTTAGGAATGTATGAGTATGATTTAGAGCTTTTGATTGTGTTAATGGATTGATAATTGCTAGATGAATGTGATGATGTCGAATTCTTCGCCATGTTTATCAATTGTAGCAAACGGGAGAAGTCTATGAGTGGTCGCTCTTGACCAATTTCGTGTAAATGCATAGATCGGTTAAATGCTTAGTCACGGTGTAGTGGTCATAAGTGTTGCCGCGCTTGTTGATCCTTCGTGCTAAATGCCATCAATGGGATACCTTGAGTCGTGGTCTCGACAACGAGAGTCATTGGTGAGGTTTGACAAGAGATGTCGAATTCACTCTTGCAAACTACTACCTAAGAAGGATAGGAGTTTAGTCTTCACAACAAGTAGTTGAAGTAGTGAATAGATGATTTTACTAATCCTTGAAGCATTTGTTATTTAGCATTTGTGTATTCTTGATGGTGTGTTTCACTTCATTTATGCCATGAGTTGTTTGAGAATAGGAAGTGTTTGCATGATTGAATTGGTTAGGTGTTACGAACGTGACGAATTCCGTAGCTCCTTTGCATGAAAATCTATGAGCATAAACTTAGAACTTCTTGTGCATAATGTGTTGTGATTCTTGCTAGATGGGTATGTTAATGTTAAGTCATGTAATGAATGTGATAGAATGAGTGAATGGTTCAATGATCTACATTAGGTTTGGAAGTGGATATCCATTGCCCCCAAGGCTTTATCTTTATAGTTTTAAAACCCCTTTTCTTTAGTTTTGTTTGATGATTAGCATAGTCACTTGACCTTGCTAGTTATCGTGTCTTTTTACTTTCGTAACTTAGGACAACCAACCAACCAAACCCCCCCACATTTACTCGCTTTTATGTGTGTGTACATATGTTTACTACTAGTCTAATAACAACCATTTGTGCTTAAATGCTTAGGAAGATCCCCCTTCTTCGTGGACGATCCTGACTTGCCGCTATTTACTTATTTGTAGAGAGTAAGCATTTAGGGCTTATAAATAGTAACTTTGAGAGGTATGGCGACGGCCTCCCAAGTAGCTAAATATCCCAAAACATAAATAAACAAAAATTAGATTAAAATCAATTATTGAATACATTCACCCTAATAATACGAAATCTATAATACATTACACAATTAAAAACCCCATGTTTTGATTATTTAACACAAAACTAATACTTCAAAAGCCATACAACAACTACTAAAATTCTTATCTTAAACAAATAACAAGAAGACCTTAAATTATCTTAAACCATTGTAGTCAAAACAAAAAAACTTCATGGAAACCCTAGGGTTTTGGGTCTCTCAAATGTGAACCCTTGATTTCATAATAAAAAAATGACTAACCTTCTACTCAATCAAAGATTGTAATGGTGACTCCCTTGTTGCTCAATTTACATGTAATCTTTGACAACCCCTAGCAACATTGCAACATTGAGTAGGTATAATAGCAAAATACAGGGTCTAGAGGAAAAACATGATGAAACCCTACATTGTAGTTGAAGAAGATGAATTCTTGGTGTGATAATGAGGTGGAATCGAGAGTGGGGGCTTGAGAGCATTTGGGAAGGGAAAAATGGTGAGAAATGGTGAGAAATGTTGGTGGATTTTCAAATGGGTAGTAAATGTCCTATTGAAACACTTTTGATGCATTTTTTTGCGTCTAAAAGGGTTTCCAAACTTGGAAACCGTGTCAAACAAAATTCCAAGTTTGAAAACTACTCTTTCCTTCATAGTTAAAGAAAAAAGATATTTCCAAACTCGAAAATGTGGATTTAATATTTTAAAAAATGGCCAGCTCAACAACAACCTCCAAAATCTGCAACTCAAACTCACCCAATTCCCTAACCCTAAATCCCCAAATTTGATTCCCTAACCCAATAACCAAACCTCCACATTTCCAACAATGACAAATAAGAGCAAGGCTGGCAAGGGTGTGGCGAGTGATAGGAGTCATCGACCGATGAAGGAGATTGATCAAACACCAAAATTCTTCAATGAGGAGGCCGAGGTGAGGCTTGTTTCTATTTTGAAGGGAAAGGTTATAAATTCTAATGTTTTTTATTTGTCTAAGATTAGTGATTTAGTAGTAGATTGCATGCTAGCCCATTTTAGAATTCAACATTTAGAGAAGTTGCTTTGCATTGGTGAACCTGTTCATGTGGATGAGGTTATCTAATTTTATTCAAATTTGGCTCAAAGTCACAAAAATTGTTAATTAACTTGAGTGAATAGGAAGGATGTCCTCATTTTTGGGTATACCATAAACGAAGCCCCAGAATGCCAATGCACAACCCCCAAAAAATTGAGATCTGATGACCCCAATGGTCCCCTAGAGATCTACCAAACTCATTGTTGGCCGGGGGTGACCGGGGGTGAGTGATGCAGCCCCTCTCTATCTTGTGGACATGGCATATAAATATTTTAAGAGGTCGGGTAGTGATGCGGGAAAGGACGAGTCTTATGACATTAACGCATTGACTGTCGAGCAACGACTCATCTACGAGTTGATTTGCCCAAATATCTTGCCAACGGGTGGCAACACTTATGATCCTACGATTGGTAATTTGATGTTATTTTACTATGTGATGGGGGGGATCAAATTCAACCCCAGCTACTCTATCTTGTCGTTCATGCTTAGGGTGGCTAACACGAAGAATATGAACCTTTCTTTTGGTGGATTAATCTCTGTGATGTTGAAGAAGGGGGGAGTGCAAGCTATTTATAGGCCCCTCACTATTTACTACTACGACAAGACTTGGTTCCTTCACAAGGGCCTTCATTTTGATGTCTACAGTGGTAAATAGGAGCTAAGGGTAGTTCCCAATCAACATGCAAAGAATGCCAAGAGAGCTCGCAAGGTGGAACTAGATAGAGCCGAGGCATCAAGCTATAGTAAATTATTCTTGTAAAATTTAATTTACAAGAAATTTCGGACATTGTAAATATATTATTGTCTTATAACACATTTAAATTGACAAGTTCAAAGATCAATTGGAAGGAGAGGCTCAAGAAGTGTGTTGGTTGTTTGCGAGCCGAAGTGACCGAGACACAAGAGATGCTGAATCGGGCCCACTCAGAGCATGTGGAGTTCATCGAATCCCAAGGAATTCACCTTGAGCTGAGCAAAGATGAAGAGGGCACAAACTTTGAGCCTACTTTCTCGGAGTCTAGTGCGGAGGAGGAAGGTCAACGTCCACAAGGCACGGCTGGGGGAGGAGGTCAAGACACGTCCATATGAGGAGATCAACGCGATGAGACAAACCCAGAAATTGAAGAAATGTTCGACGAAGTGTAATAGGATAGGTTTGGATATGTTGCTGGAGTAGAATTGGATGTTGATTTACTTTTCTTAATTTGTTGTTGGATTTGAATACAATGTTGCCTAAATGTGGCTATTTAACTAAAATTTGGTTGATTTGGATATAATTTGGTTTAGAAATCATTGGTGGATTTGGATGTGAATTATTATATTTAACTAATATTTGAATTGTCCACTTATGTTCTGTGAAAGTTTGAAGAGCGAGTATTATCCATAATTGTTTGAATGAAGAAGGTTAGTTATGAAATCCAAACAGTGTAAAATATAACAATTAGTCCAGAATGAATTCCGAGCTCAGAATCAGCTTTCTTGACTTTATTAGGATAGAACCATTTCCAAACTCGTACACGTTAGTGGCATAGAAAACCATAAGGCACGACAAACTTTCAGATTTCAGAAACTAAGTTTCCGAGCTCGTGTGCACTTTCCAGACTACTACTGGAATTGAACGATGAGCAAATAATGGGCACATAATGGTTTCTGAACTCGTAAACTATTCTCACCCATATACCAAAGGAATGCCTCAGAGTTTCCAAACTCAGAAACTATTAGCATATATAAAAAATGCACTGATTCATTCATTCTTCACATTCTGCCCCCAATTTCATAATCGTAGGCTGCAATTACAAACCCGTAAACTCTACCAGACCCCAAATAAATCAACAAATACAGAAATTTGGTGTAATGGTAAGAGGTGGAGCATCAAAGGGTGGAAACCCTAGGTCACGATCCACCGTCAACACTTCGGATTCAAGGTTCGTTTCTACTTTTGCAAAAAAGAGATATGAATAATTACGTGAGAATGGGAGGCTTTTAGATTGCTATTTTATTGATTTTAGTCACTATTTTAATATCTATTTGGCTGACCCCCTAAACAAATTTAGCGAGCAACATGTTGAGAGGTTGCTATCTTGTAATGAGAGAGCTTATTTTGACCTAACTTGCCAATTTTACGCTAATTTACGTGGAGTTGGTAATGAGGACTATGCAAATAGGGTTGGTGGGATAGACATTCCAATTAGTCACTGGGTTACCTGTCCTCAACCCGACCATCGTCTAAAACACAAACCGAGGGGCTTAGTGGCCGAGTAGCCAAGGGGTAGTAAGCGGCAAGCCCTGGGTTTGTCCACAGAGATGCTAGGGCTCAAGTACTAGTTAGACAAAAACCTTGTGTGGGTCGTCAATCTGCACAAATGAAAGGAATAGCTATAAAGCAAACATGCAAGGGGGGTTGGTATTTTCAACTAACAACTACAAAGCATGGAATTAACAAACATGCAAACTATTTATACTAGGCACTTGGGAATCATTTAGAAATACGGTAAGTCTAATGCTTCAATCCTTGATTCATTCACATATAGACATACAAAGGACCTATCAATGTATTCGCAACATGTGGTGTGATCAATGGAATACACTTCCCCAACCCTGTCATGGCGAGTGCGCTCGCAACCCTTCATCAGCATCGCCAAGTACTACAAGGTCCGACCATCGTTGTAGGTCTGTTTCTCCCCCGTGCTATTACATCACGATCTTCCACCATGAATGAAACAATTCCTCCCAGGTCCTATGTATGGTAGGCCTTAGGGCTATAGGCACCTTATTTGTGATACTAGGATTTCAAAACAACACCTAGCTTGCTACTATTACCTATCTCTACCCACAACCTCTCGGACAACAGTTACGAAGTCACCTAAGGCTGGTGCGACGAATAATAGGTCAAAGCATTCTTGAATACCCTTGTGCACACACCCACAAAGACACGTTCTCTCCTACCCATTCTAACATCCAGGTTTCTCTTCCCAACGGGGGCATCAATAATTGCACCATACATGAATATAGCCCAAAGTATGTGCTTATATGTGGTGCAGTACTCATGCATTTATAACATTTAGGAACAATCACAATAATATCATAAACACAATGATAGGGTGAATTTAATGAATCTCATAAAGAAAATAGAACATACCAAGTGCCAAGATAAATCCCAAGCAAAAAATATACTCTAAAAAGGTTAGATCCATTGAAAATATTAGGTTAGATGCCATGGATCTAGAAAATCGGATGAAAGGAAAAAAGGAGAAGAAAAGGAGAAGAAGAACTCTCCTCTTCTTTCTCTCTAAAATAGAGAGAAAATCTAATCTACATTATGTTTACTTCTATTCTACTTCCTAAATGGTTTACTGTAAGACTAAGGCTCCTATATATAGAAGTAAGAGATTAGGCCTAAAAATATGCCCAAAATAGGCCAAAAATAGCAAAACCCTAGGTCAACCACCAAGGCTTCACGGACCGGCACAGGTGTTACGGTCCATGAAGCATTCAAGCACGGGGCATGGGATCAGGCGCAATCCGTGTATATTCAGACTTGAGTCCATGGGATTTGGCACAATCCATGAAGCAGGTCTATTGTCACGGTCCGTGAATATTGTCACGAATCGCGAACAGTTCACAGTTTTTTCTCAGAAGTTCTTGCGATCCATGAAGGTTTTCACGAACACCGAGAATTTTGTCGTCTTCACTAAAAAACATTTCATGGCCTGTGAAGGTTTTCACAGACCGGCTCTATACTTAGCCAAATCTTTAATTCTTCATCTCCAAGCTCCATGGTCCGAGGTCTTTGTCACTGCCCAACGCCTTGCCTCGTGAAGGTCTCATGTTGGTCTCATGTAGGTTTTCACGGAACCCCTGAATTCTTGTGTATTATGGGACGTGAAGATTTTCATGGGCCGCTGGTGCTTTACCATGTGCATTCTATGAAGTGCCACCGGTGTTTTATCGGCTAAACTTTGTTTGCTTGCTACGAGTGAACCGTTAGTCTGAATTGGAAGTTCTAGTAGTCAATTTTGTAGTAATCGAGAAGAAGAATCCAATGGAACCAACCTTGAAGGATAATTATTCTGGCATTTTCTCGAACTAAGGAAACACTCTACAGAACATGATTTACCATTTTCTCCTTTGGCCATCTTGAACTTTGAATCCTCCTATCTTTGGTTTCAATTTCCTTCTACCATGCATTGATGTTCTTGGCCTTCATCTTCTACCATTCTAATGTGAATGGCTTTTGCCTCATCTACCATCCTTGTGAACAACCTTCAATCTTCTACCGCCCTAGCAAACTGCCTTCACATAGAATGTAACAAAAAAGTACCTACGGGCAACTAACTAAAGATGATCAATATGAAGACCAAGGAGCCCGTAGATACAAGATGTCCATTAGTACCAATTAAGTCTACAAAATGCGGGATTTTGACAAGAAAACCAAACAGGGCCGTCTGAACCCCTTGTCATGTAAACTCAACTAATACTAGCAATCCACCAACTAAAATTAACCAAAAAGTATGCCGAATGAAATGGTTAACGCACGGAAAATGAAGCAGATCAGACTCCCAACACTTAAATCTTTACTCGTCCTTGAGTAAATCTAAGACAAGCAAAAGAATCAAGCAAAATGTAGCATGCAAGCATAATTTAACTAAGGCATTCAACTCATCCCAAGCTACCCTAGTTCCACCAAAGAAGTGAAAATCCTCACAACTCTCACACTCCCCGAAGATCCTAAAGTAACCTATCCACCTAAAATAAAATGTAGAAAAAGGTAAGCCATGGTAGAAGCAGATTTCCATTCGTACCAAAGGTGCAACATGGGTTTTCAGCTTCACTCATCTACGCATCATCCAAGACCCGAGTCTACTCTCAGCTGCAACAAGAAGTTTAAATTTGGCGACATTGGATTTTTAGCTACTTCACCAAGATTTTGATGAATCAACCTCTTCAAGACACGAGGTTGTTAACACTCGGCTGTACTATGGAATCTTAATGAAGAAGGCCTCATATGTTAGGGGTACAAGCAGATTGCATTATAATGGGTAGTGAGTTTGTTCTCACCCCATTTCGCTTGTTTTTTATAGCCCGATTCATTCCGGGTTGCGAACCTTGGGTCCTATTTCCACTGGGACTTTTTTTGTTTTCTTCCCTTAGCTTAGTTTATCTAACTCAGGGTTTGAAGTTTTAAAATTGGGGGGGTGCTTTTTAGGGACACCCCCTCTCTCTCGGACTTGTATTTCCCTAGGTTCCATATTTAGCCTAGGGTTGGATTACTTTGTATATGGTAGGGTCTTTTATGGCCCCGCCGCGGCGTTCCACCGCTTATCCTATTTACCATATTTACAGTAGAAAAAGGTAAGCCAAAAAGATAAGTGTCAAGCTAGCTTAATTTTCCTAAAATGATCCCAAAGCAATCAAAGAGTCGTCTCCAAAAATAATCCACCGCGAAAGCATGCATTCATCTTAGTTTTTTGTTTTCTCCAATTTTTCTCATTTTGCCTCGAAGCCCTTTTGGGTTTTCATCCTAGCTTTAACAAAAAAGGGTACTCATTTCTCACCTTTTTCCACACGGCCTCTCACTTTTGCCTAGACTCGTAAGTCTAGTCAGGCCAAGCCTATCACTTTTACCTAGGTCTTTCGACCTATCCGGGCTTTTCCTTATGTTACCCAAGTCACCCTTTTGGGTTTTTGACTTGTCCAGGTCAATTTTTTATATTTTTAAACTTTTTTCAAAATTCTCTTAGAAGAGCTATTAGCTACATAGAAAAAACCAGAAATCATAAGTGTTATCCAATCCATTACTCCTCACACTTAAAGCTTTGATTTTCCTCAATGCATATACAAAATCAAAGAGTATATGTCAAGGGAAAGAAATAGGAAAGCACTTATAATGAAAAATAACACTGAAATTTAACCTTAATGGCACAATCATTGAATGTAAAAATACAAACTACCATCATCCTCAATATACTACCCCAAACCTCTAATCAAGAAAGTTCAATCCAAACACTATCATGCATAAAAAATCGAATAAGGAAATGAATCACAATGGAGAGTTACCTCTTAGGTCTCGATGTGCGTGTCTCAAGGGTTTTGAAGATAGGTGGGTTTTGGGTGGTATTTGGTTGTGGCAGGAAAGAAATAGTAATTTGGTGGTGTAGGAAAGTATGTGAGCTTCATGGGTCGTGCACGTCTACATGCCCCATAAATATGGGGTTTAGTTTTCCTTCATGTCTATCATTTTGAGCATCACAAACCATGTATGTCTACATGGTCCATGAGTTGGACTCCCCGTTTGCTCACCTTCCTCTAAGAACTATATGCTTCCTACAAAATAAACATGCACACCAAGTGTAATAGTGTCCCAAAAAAAAGCTACAAATAGGAAAACACACCAAAAATGCTAAACTAATCTTTAAAAACATTTAAGATGGGGGTTGCCTCTCGAGAAGCTCCATATTTTTAAGGTCGTCGGCACGACCCTAATGTTATCCATAAGGTGCGGGTTTGTATCCCCTCACCTTGGACAACCAAAACTGAAGAGCATGGGGTAAGAATTTTCCAAGAGGAAGATATAGTAGAGGAGGAGTTAACATTAGAGGGAATAGGTGGTATAGAAGCTTAGCATATTCAATTGGCTTCCCTAGGGTTTCCTCTAAGGTTTTCGAAAATGTAGGAATTGGTTCTATAGGTGGGGGAAGGGGTCAAAATAGGTAATATGGAAAATGAAGTATAATTACTCCTTCCTCGACTTCTTCAATTTCAACAACCATTCCTCATCCCCTTTCGATTCATCTATCAAAATTTCACATTGAACTAGGGATGGTTCATTTTTGGAATATTGGGTTTCTAGTCATAAAGAACTTGCCCTTCAACTTTCTCAATGCTAGAAAATAGTTGTGTTCCCAAATCTCTAATCTCGCTAAGCACTTGTGATTGGAGTAAATAACTACTCTTGGTTACATTAGCTATAGCTTGCAAAATTTCCACACAATTCGATTTGGGAACCAATCCCAAGGATTGGTTTTGGGGTATTGGGTAAGTTGGTGAAGTCCAACTATTTAACCCAATGTGTTGGTTTCCCGGTGCATTTCCACACCACAAATTTGAGTTACCCCTAAACCTCGAATTTGGAGAGCCGTGGTACAGGTAACAATCTTGATCTCATCGGCTTTGGGAACCAACAATTCCTACCCCTCTCTCAATTTCGCTCATCCAAGAGCAAGACTCCGTAGGGTAGTCACAATGACATATCCTACAAAATCTCACTCTTTGAGCCATTCTTCTCCCATAGTCACTAAAACTTGGGCAACACTCTATAGGATGATCGCAATGCACACCCTACAAAGTGCCCTCCATTGAGTGCTTTCCCATTTTTTTTCTTTTTTCAATTAAACCCCAACAAAGAAAAACACACAAAATTTGAAATCGTAGTGCAAGGGTCCTTGGTTTGCACTAAGAACTCAAGCAATACCTACTCCAGAAAACAAAAACAAGAAAAATATAAAAGAAATACTAACTACTCTCTAACAGGTTATGCTTAACTAATACTCGAACTGAAAAGCATCACCGGCAGTGGCACCACCCTTGACCTGACCATCGTTTAAAAATTGAGCCAAGGGGCTTAATAGTCAAAGATAAGAGATATATAATTCTGCACCCGTTCTCACTGCTAAGCTACCAAGGGGTAGTAAGCGGCAAGCCCTGGGTTTGACCACAGAGATGCAAGGGATCAAGTACTAGTTAGAACGAAACCTCTTGCAGCCCGTGAATCCACACGAGTGAAAGGAATAGCTAGTAAAGCAAACATGTAAGGGGAGGGGGAGGGTTTGTATTTTCAACTATCAACTACAAAGCATGAAATTTACAAACAAGTAGACTATAAAGACTACGCACTTGGGAATCATTTAGCAACATGGTAGTTCTAATGTTTCAATCCTCGATTCATTCATATATAGACATATAAAAGACCTATCGGTGTGTTCACAACACGTGGTGTGGCCGATGGCATACACTTCCCCAACCTTGTCACAGCAGGTGGACTCGCAACCCTCTATTGGCATCGCCATCGTAATTAGGGAAGTACAACGAAGTCAGACCATCATTGTAGGTCTGTTTCTCCCCTGTGCTATCACATCCCGGCCTTCCACCATGATTGCAACCACTCCTCCCGGGTCCTATATAAGCTAGGTCTCAAGAACGTAGGCACCTTATATATGATACTAGGGTTTCAACACAACACCTAGCTTGCTACTATTAGCTATCTTTACCTGCAACCTCTCAGACAACAGTTACGAAGTAAGCTAAGGCTGTTGCAATGGAAAATAGGTTAGTGGATTCTCGAATCCCTCATGTACACACCCACGCGAATGCGTTCTCCCCTACCTATTCTAACATCCAGGTTTCTCTTCCCAATGGGGCATCAATAATTGCACCATACATTAATATAGCCCAAAGTATTTGCTTATATGTGGTGTAGTACTCATGCATTTATAACATTCAAGAACAATCACAATAATATCATAAACATAAGGATATGGTGAATTTAATGAATCTCATAAAGCAAATATAACATACCAAGTGCCAAGATGAATCTCAGGCAAAAAATATACTCTACAAAGGTTAGATCCATGGAAAATATTAAGTTAGATGCCATGGATCTAGAAAAGAAGATGAAAGGAGAAAAGAAAAAGAAAAGGAGAAGAAATGAGAAGAAGAACTCACATCTTCCTTCTCTCTAAACTAGAGAGAGAATCTACTCTACATTATGCCTACTTATATTGTACTTCCTAATTGGTTTAGTAGAAGAATAAGGCTCCTATATATAGATCTAAGAGATTAGGCCTAAAAATAGCAAAACACTAAGTCAGCCGCCAACGCTTCACGGACCGACACGGATGTCATGGTCAATGAAGCATTCAAGCCTGTGGTTTTCGCTCAGAAATTTTTTCACAACCCGTGAAGGTTTTCACAGATCGGCTCCATACTTATAGCCAAATCTTCAATTCTTCATCTCCAAGCTCTACGGTCCAGTGTCTTTGTCACAGCTCGGTGCTTTGCCTCGTGAAGGTCTCCCACTGGTTTCGTGCAGGTCTTCACGGAACCCTTGGATTCTTGTGTATTACGAGCCATGAATATTTTCATGGGACACTGATGCTTGACCATGCGCAATTCGTGAAGTGCCCTCGGTGCTTTGTTGGCTAAACTTCGTTTGCTTGCTACGGGTGAACCGTTAGTCCAAATTGAGAGTTCTAGTAGTCAATTTTGTAGTACTCAAGAAGACGAATCCAATGGAACCATCCTTGAAGGCTAATTATTCCTGGATAATTCTCGTACAAAGGAAACACTCCTCGGTCCACGATTCATTTTCACCTTTGGCTGTCTTGAACTTCAAAGCCGCCTATATTTGGCTTCAATCTCCTTCTACTGTGCATTGATGTTTGTGGCCATTCATCTTCTACCATTCTAATGTGAATGGCCTTTGCCTCTTCTACAGTCCTTGCGAATGGCCTTCAATCTTCTACCACCCTTGCGAATGGCCTTCAATCTTCTACCACCCTTGCGAACGGCCTTCAAATAGAGTGTAACAAAAAAGTATCCATGGGCGACCTACTAAAGATGATCAAAATGAAGATCAAGGTGCTCGTGGATAAAAGATGTCCATTATTACCAATTAAGTCTACAAAATGCAGGATTTAGACAAAAAAAAAATCAAACATGGCCATTTAAACCTATTTTCACGTATACTCAACTAATACTAGCAATCCACCAACTCTAACTAACAAAAAATATGCCATATGTAACAGTTAACGCACAAAAAATGAAGCAGATCAATGAGATATCAATAAGCTTTTGGATTGCCCATACCTTAACTCTGAACTTGTTTAACCGGAAAATGAAGATGGGCCTTTGGATGATTGTTACCATAGGGAGAAGTGGCCATTAATAAGTGACCCCACATATGTTTACTCTGTGGAATGTAGCATCAGATATTTTGGGCATGATAGTAGGGATTTAGGTAGACTAGAAACTTTTGATCTAGAAGTCTTGCCCGTTGATGGTCGTATCACATATGAGATTATTTCTAGAACTCTCATTCCCTTGGGTTCACATGTAACCGAGCCTAACTATCCCAGTCTATTTTATTACATTATGGAGGGTAGGAGAATTAATCCCAGGGTAGAAATTTTTAAGCATATGTTGCATATTGCTACATCAAAGAAGTTGATCGAAAGCCTCCCATTCGGCCATTTGATCACACTAATTTTCAAGAATGTCAAGGAGTTGGTCATTTGTGGGGAGGAGAAGGGGTCAAAGTATTTTGATAAAACATATTTCGAGAAGAGGGATTTGGTGTTGATTGACCGGAAGTGGTTTCAAAAGGCCGGGGAAGCTTCGGAGCCTAACAAAAGACCACGAGTCAAGGAAATCCCACAAAATGAGGAAGGTTAGTGAATCTTGTATATTTAAAAAAGTTTGGTCCAAATTGATTGATTTTTTTTATATTTACTTCATTTTTTGTATTGAAGGTACCGAAAAAGCTTATCTAAGGGGATTCAAGGATTGTTACAAGTTGATGCGTAAAGAACTATGCGCAATGAAGAAGAAGATCAAATTCTTGGAGAAGTCACAATTGCTTACTAGCGGCACTTTGCATCAACCTCCCGCCCACGAGTCACCTATAACGCTTCTATGGCCACAACTGCAAATGAAGAAGATTGACTAGTTAAGTTAAGGATTTGACTAAGGATTATTATGATGTTTTAACTTTTATTTTTACTAAGGATTTGTTATATTGTAATATCATCTTGTTTTGACTATGAACGCAACAACTTGTAGATGACAAACCTTAAGGATGTACCATTAATCACTTATGCTTCCTTTTCCTCACCACCTTCTTTGTTTATTTCTTCTACGGTTAACCTTCCCTATAGCATCAACTCACATACTCTCGGCATGGTCATTGCGTTCGAGAAAACCCTGAAGATTAGTGTCATCCTCTTCAAGGAAATATCATCTTGCCATCCACAATTCTGGGTATGTTGCCTGAATTCAATGATCTCCACAAATTAATTCTCTACAAAAAAAATCTCGTTTTCCTACAACAACAACATCCCACCTAGAATCTACATGATCCTTAATATAGAAAACCTGATGAGCATGAGATAGCAGAATGAATGGATCGTTCTTCCAGCCTACCCTGCTTCTGTCAACAAGGGTGAAACCTAAACCGTCGGTGCGCTGACCCTTGTTAATCTCCACCCACTGATCTTTAAATATAGGGACCCTCATGGTGACTTAGTCAATCTCCCAAATCTCAGAGATCGTGTCGAAATAACACTTTTAAGCATAGATTGGATTGTCTACACTTGCACCTCTTACATGCCATGCTTCAGAGACGAGTGACACGCCACTATTATGAGACACACTGGTTTCCTCATTTGCTTTAATACCAAAATGGAAACCATTGATGTCGTAACCTACATAGGAAAATACGGTTCCCAGTGGTCTACAAGCCAACCATTTAACATTAGAGGAATGTTCCCCGACTGCCACATGGTCCCTCAACCATGATGCAAATGTCCTAGTGTGCATTTGGAGGACCTAAGCTTCACTGACATGTGGGTGTGCAACTCGTATGACATCCGTATGAACGTCAATGTAAAGGGACAGATTCTTCATGCTTCCGCAACACATAAAGATGAGCAGTAGTTAAATCTTCGACACTAGGACTAAACAGTTTCCCCTGTCTCACCCCTACACCATCCAACCTCCATCATGTCTGCCCGACGGAACACCAACAGATTCAACTTGCTTCATATATTCAGTGCAAAACTCGATGGCCTCTTCTGTCATGTACTGCTGCATAATACCTGGATCCGGCCTGTAATGATTTTTCACAAAATGCTTGAATATTTTCATGTATCTCTCAAAGGCGTACATCCATCTCAAAAAACCTAGACCACAAAGCTTTATCTCCCAAACCAAATTAACACATAAGTGAACCATAATTTCGAAGAAGTAGAGCGAGAAATACATTTCCATACGTCATAAAACTTCAAAAATCATTACCTACAACATGTCCAACTTCGAAATACTTATACTCTTGCAAAAAAATCAACTTAAAAAACAAACACAACTTCATAATGCACAATCTCACATGTGATGGGAGTGAAGCTCGATCGCAATGGCATTGAATCTCAGCATAAGAGTATGACAATCGTGTGACTACAACCCAGCCAACTTCAGCTCTTCAACTGACACACAAGTGCTAATGTTGGAAGAGTATGCACTTGGAACCTTCACACTACTCAAGGTATCACAAAAAGATTTCTTCTCCAACTGCGATATAGAATAGCATGCAGGGGGGAAATAACAATTTTCCCCTTCCTTGATGGGCCCAAGATTCTTCTGAATTCCCATCTCAACCAAGTCAAGCCTAGCTTTCAACCCATCCTTTGTTTTCCCAGGGGTATCCAACAATCCCAATCAATTAATCACAAACATTCTTCTCAATGTGCATGATTTCAAAACAATTTCTAACATCCAAATCCTTCCAATATGGGAGATTGAAAAAAAAACATTTCTTCCAAGGACCATCAGCACCCCTTTTTTTGTTCTTCCCAAAGTCATTGGGAAAGTTATTCACATTATCAAAAACATGTGTACCATTTAGTGGCACAGGAAGTCCTTTATCCTCCACTTTCCCATTGAACCATTTCTTTGTTGAGCGCCATGGGTGTCCCTCTAGAAGAAACCTCTGATGCCCTTGATAAACTATTTTACAACTTGGTTTTAGTTGACAAAAATCAGTATCACTATCACAAACGGGACAAGCTAATTGCCCTTTCACAGAATAACCAAACAAATTACCATATGCCAGGAAATCATTAATCGTGAAAAATAACATAGCTTTCAAAGTGAAGAAATCTTCTACTAAACCATCATACATTCGAACACCATTTATGAACAAAGTCAACAGACCCTTCACGATAGGAGAAAGATACACATCAATATCATTACCCGGCTGCTTGGGCCCTGATATCATCAAAGACAACATAATATACTTGTGCTTCATGGTCAACCAAAGTTATAAATTACCAACATAGCAGGCCAACTACTATGTGTACTGCTCATATCACCAAATGGATTCATGCCGTCGGTACACAACCCTAACCTCAAATGGCAGAGATATTTGCCAAAGTCAGGGTACAAGGCATCAAACTTCTTCCATTCCTCACCATCTGAATGTATGTCTAATCATATCATCCATCAGTCGGACCCTATATGCGTGCCAACGTAGCAACTTTGCATCTCCTCTACAAGCATACAACTTCTCTAAATGGGGAATGATATGGAGATACCATAACACTTTTGCCGATGTCTTTTTATTTGATTGAGACACAACTTTAGCACCCACGGCAATTCCTCCCCACCCCCCCCCTCTTCAACTTGAATCAAGACTCACCGTAAACCCGATAACTTTCTTAATCTTTATCTAATTCCCCCCTATACAACATACAATTGTTTGGGCATGCATGAATTTTTTGTAGTTCCAATTCCACAGGGTATAGATTTTTTTTTGCGGCATACGACCTATCATGTAACACATTGCCTTCCTGAAGCATTTCCCTAAACAACATGAGAGCCTCAGTCAACGACTTATCAGTCCAACCAAATTTTACCTTCAAATTCATTACTTGCAACGTCACACTCAAAAATGAGTGTTTAGAACCATTGTACAAGGGCATCTCTTTGTCATTAATCAGTTCCTGCAACGACTCGGGTTTCCCTTTGAACTCCCTTGCAATATCTTCGACCATTTCATCAAACTCAACGTTGCCATCTAATTCATCTCCCACCTTCGTTTTCTCCACTTTAATAGTTTCAGAGGGATCCTCAATGGCTTCCCCATGCCATAACCAACGAGTGTAGGTGGTTTAAAAACCCCTCCTTATGAGGTGCTCCAGCATCTTCGTCCTCCCTAAATAAGCATCATTTCTACAATCCTTACATGGGCATCGTGCTTATACCCCACCTTTTTTAGAAGCATCTTCAAACGCTAAAGAAATAAATGATTCTACCAAGGGCATGTACTCTGGTGAATTTCTAAGATCATTACCAATGAGTTCATCTCGATCCATTTTCCTACAAGTCAATTACAATGCAACTCATGGCCATTCATTTGACAATCTAGAATGCCCATATCACAACCATTATTTGAACATATACATATACATATGTATCATTGAAATCAACACAGCCCAAGCTAATATTTAATTTGTGTAATGTAGTAAATAGTATGGAACACACTAACCTCTTCCAATGGAGTATGAAATCACCTTTTCGTCAATGGATAAGGAAATGGGGGCAAACCCTTCACACAATTTTGGAAATGTGGGTATTAAATGAAAGGGCGCAAATTTTTTTATATACTCCCGCAGTTTTCAAACTCGGAAACTGATGATCATGAATGGCAAGGCACGACTAGTAACTTTCCGAACTCGGAAACAAGAAAAGAAGCAATTCCGAGTTCGGAAAAAGTATCTTATCTTCAGTACCAGGGAAATTATAGTTTACGAGTTCGAAATTGTCTTCGTTTATCATTTCCAAAGTCGGCAATATGTGGATTTAAAGGCGGTTATGACTCACCGCCTTTAAATAGAGCCATTTAAAGGCGGTTCTGACCTCAACTGCCTTCCATTGGCCACATTTAAAGGCAGTTA
Source organism: Rubia yunnanensis (assembly GCA_037428765.1). Classification (NCBI taxonomy): domain Eukaryota; kingdom Viridiplantae; phylum Streptophyta; class Magnoliopsida; order Gentianales; family Rubiaceae; genus Rubia; species Rubia yunnanensis. Next base: position 111,141,373 of record CM075061.1, on the reverse strand, counting down.
TTACAAAAATGCCTTCAAATTATAGAAAAAACGCCTTTAGAATACGACCTGGGGTACGAAGGTAGTTTCCGAGTTTGGAAAAGCCTTTGGAATGCAGTTTTAGGCAGATTTTTCAAAACCGCATTCCAATTATGCATTCATTATAAGGCTCTCCACTAGTGCGTCATCCAGCTTCTTAAAACAAGCCTGCACCTCAGACTAAATGTTGATAGGGGACTATAACCACATGGCTTATAACTAAAGTTGATTCCGTCCGTGGAGCACTCATTACCACAGAATCAAGGCGGATCCGTTATTCCGAACTAACTCTGGATTCACAACATCTAAGCTGTGCACTCCTCTACAAGCTTCCTAATAATTTCTTCTAGACTCACATTTGAAGTGACTTGAAAGAGATACTTGAATTGCCACTAAGAAGCAGAAGCTCTTAACATCTCTAATTCGTCTTTGGAAACCGCCAACTTCTTATAAACGTTCTCAATATACACCAAATTATTCTTTAGTATACTGGTCTTATGCTCCAGTTCGAAAACCTTATCAGACACTAACCGCCTCCAATCTTCCCCTTGGCCATGCAACCTAGCCAATAATATCCGTTGTTGATTATTTGCCAACTTTTGTTGCTCACACACATCTTCCAGATCATAGACACATGCTTCACACACCTCACTTTTCTTATCCCAAGATGATACCAACTTCTTACACGAGCCTAACACATCTTTCACGCAACCACCCACACTACAGGTCCACCATTCTCTATGGTGCAATAAGTGAAAAGTTGTTACATACATTTCATTGAGATAGTCTTGTATGGCCTCAACGAGGATTGCATTTTCATAAGGCCCATAAAAAGCCTTCCTGGGTGGAGAATCAGCAAGCGGTACCAATCTAGGAGAACCTACTTTAACACTAGAATCCACACTTGATCAACCAAGCCTCTTTGAATTTGTTATCACGCTTGAAACATCCGATCTTGAGGTATGACCATAGGACGGCCTGACAACTGCCAACTGCCAACAATAAGCGCCCATGGTCATACATTTTAATCCACTGAGTTCCATCATTTATCATAGTGGCAAAGGTATATCATGCCCTACATTTTACTAGGTTATGCCCTATTACGTATATACAAGTATAATACAAATTTTAATTTTTCAAAAAAATAACAAACAGAAAACAGAAAATCAAAAACAATGGTTTCGCCGGCGCCGGCGCCGTACCCTGCCGCTGCTGTCCCCAGCCTTCTCCGCCGCCGTTCTTCTCCGTCTTCTCCGTTGTTATTCTTCTCTGCCGCCGTCCCCCACCATCTGTCCCCAACCGCCGTTTGTCTTCTCCGTCTTCTCCATCTTCTCCGCCGTCCCCAACCATCCGTCCCCAACCTTCTCCGTCTTCTTCTCCGGTGAGAATGGGGGCAGGGAAACGAGAACGAGAACCAGAGAGGCGAAGAAGAACGAGGGCGGGAGAACTAGGCGAAGGAGAACCGAGCGGAGGAGAACCGAGGTGAGAGAAATGGATGGGGAGAACTGGGCCAAGGAGAAGTCAGACCGGAGAAGGAGAGCGGGGAAAGGAGAACGGGGACATGAGAAGGAGATCGGGACCGGAGAAGGAGAGCGGGGAAAGGAGAACCCGACGGGAGCAATGAAAAGAGAACGGGCCAGTTGCCGCTCGTCTCCGGAGAAGAGAAACTTTTGCTGGAGAAGATAAAACGAGCGACGGAGAAGCGGGAAGAGGAGAGAAAGAGTGGAGGAGAGCGACAGATAGCAGAGGAGAGCGTCGGAGAGTGGAGGAGAAGGGAAATGAGCGGCCGGCAGCGGTAGTTCACGGCGTGCACAGCGACGGTGGTGCACGACGGCGGTGGTGCATGGCGGAGGTGGTGCATGGCAGAGATGGTGCACGACAGCGGTAGTGCATGGGGGAGGTGATGCACGGCAGAGGTGGTGCACGGGTTTGGTGCTCGGTGGCCGCCAGCGGTGGTGGTGGTTAATAATAAATTTTATTTAATACTAATTTAAACATATTTAAATTATGTAAATTAAATTTAAAATACATATTATATACTAAATAATATAAATACAGGGTATAATCAAGTAATATACATGTCGTAATATAGCGATCCACACACCTAAGCATGATAATTCCAACCAAGACTCGACCTACGCAAACGAATTCAAAGCACGAGGACAATTACGTGCAAAGATAAGAGATGTGGATTGCTATATCATGCCTTGAATTTTACTTGATTACGCCCTGTATTTATACTATTTAGAATATAATATGTATTTTTAATTTAATTTAAAGAATTATTATTTGTTTAAATTAATATTAAATAAAAGTTATTATTTACACCACCGCTGCTGCTGTGAGCCACCACCACCACCGCTGGCCACCGAACACCGCCATGAACTGCCACAATGGTCCGCCGCGCACCGCCAACACCGTTCGCCGTGCACCGCTGTTTCTCTTCGCCGCTCTTCGCCGCTGCCATCCGCCGTGCTCCACCGTTTCCCTTCGCCGCTCTCCGCCGCCGCCGTCCACCGTGCTCCACCGTTTCCCTTCTCTGCTCTCCGCCGTGCTTCGCTGCCTCAGTTCACTGTGCACTGCCGTTTCCCTTCTCCACTCTCCACCGTTTCGTCTTCTTCGGTGATGAGTGGCATCTTCTCCGGCGACTCCGTCTTCTCCGGTGACTCCTCTTCCCGCTCTCCTTCTCCGGTCCCAATCTCTTTTGCCTCTCCCTGTTCTCCTCTCCTGGCTCTCCTTCTCCTTCTCCTCCCGGTTTTCCTCACCAGTTCTCCTGCCCCGGTTTTCTTTCCTCGGTTCTCCTCCTACCCCGGTTCTCCTCCGCCCCAGTTCTCCTCTTGCCCTGGTTCTCCTCTACTCTCCACCACACTTCTCTCCCGCTTCTCCGTTGCTCTCCTCTCCCTCTTCTCCTCTCTAGTTCTCTTTTCTCCTCTCGGGCTGGGTTTTGCTCGATGGGGACAAAGGAGAATGAGGGACGACAGGCTAGGGTTTTGCTCGACATGGATGAAGAAAAAGGAGGTATGGCAGGCGAGGGTTTTGCTGGAAATGAGAATGAAGGAGAAGATGAGCGACGGGCTAGGGATGACAGCGGCGGGCTAGGGTTTCACTGGGGATGGGGATGAAGGAGAAGACGATGGTGGAGCTGGGACGGCAGCGGCTGGCTATGATAGAGTTGGACAGAGAGCAGGGACAGTGGAGAGCTAGATGGCGGATGAAGGTCGGGGACGGCGGTGGTGGTTTCGATGGCGGCGGCAGATTGTTTTTATTTTTATTTTTGGTTTTTTTGTTTTATTTTGAAAAATTAAAAGTAGTATTGTACATGTATATACGTATTAGGGCATAAACTAGTAAAATACAGGGCGTGATATAGCAACACCCTAAAAGATTGCACTATCAATACACACTCAATGGTAGAAGAAAAACACCAAAAGATTCCAGTTACATTGATATCATATGAAATTAATACATCATCCCAAGAAATATAAAAGGCTTGTTAAGAACTTCCTTGTCCAGATGAGGCTGAGAGACGGCTCCTTCATCCATCTGCCTTACCTCGCCTTGTCCATCTTCTCTTGCCACAACTCCGAATAGTAGATTCGTGTTATAATCAGCTATGCAAGAACAAAATAACTCTAGTCTAAAAAGCTGGATCAAACCATCTAGATAATCTATTAGCGTAAAAGGGTGAACGCTATCTGTGACCTTATCCTAGAATATCCTACTCTTATCCTTTCTACGCTAGTCTATCTCCCCATGTACCTCCGACATGGATAGAAGTTTCACGAGTCCTATAGTTAAACCACACAAATACTCATAACTAACATATTGGCCAACCTCTTGGGCAGCAACTGTGATATCCGCAACCATTTGGAAAAATTCCCGCAGTTTCAAAATTCTATTCATAAAAGTCTTTGCATATGGTGGGGAGTTGAAGCCCACACTCCGTAAGTTGGAATTTCTACTAGGGGAGATGCACATTCTCCTCTTCGCCAATAAGGGACTCTCCCGGGCAGCCTCAAGCTCAATCCTCAAACCTTTAGCCTCTTCTTTCGCTTTAGGCCCAAGATCCTCCAGCCCTCGCAACCTTAGACCTAAAGTCGTCAAACCATTCACAACCTACACATAGGGAAGAACGGTAATTAATTTTCTCCCTCACATACACAAAACAAAGGAAAATCAATAACGATATCACCCACAGTGAAAATCTACTCAGTCCTTCTAAAACCACTGTGAAGCTAGACAACCATGCTACCATCATCATCTTCAGTCTGACTACAGTAGGTGCAACGAGAATGTCCCCACTTCTTCAAAGGTTCAGCCTTAGACCACTCTCAATTTCATGATCATGTATATAGGAAGGCGAATATCTATGCCTTCTACTCTTATCCTTTGGTCCACTTTCAAGAACAGATATTTGCTTACTGCCATCTATTGCACCAGGTGAGAAAAAGTTGATATGCTCCAACCTAAAAGGCATGGTTGTCTCGACATGCTACTCATCTAGGTTTAGCAATCTAGTATATGATGAGGGATTGATATTGGGTAATATAAATTACACGATTAACACTATTAAATTCAATAATTTCTCTTGGTTGCGATCATATCCATCTTACCAACTCACGTAAGAAAGTGCCTTACCCGATTGTGTTGCTTCTTCAAGGCAATTTGGTGTAAGGAGATTAGGCATCGTAAATTAGAGGAACTGCATGAGGAAATAGTAATTGTGTTGTGCAAGTTAGAGATGTATTTCCCTCCTTCATTCTTTGACATCATGTTGCACTTTTTGGTTCATGTTGTACATGAGATATTGATATGTGGTCCTATTTATCTTCGATGGACGTATCCCTTTGAGAGGTATATGATGATATTCAAGGGTTATTTGAAAATTTAATATCACTCGGATGCTAGTATTGTGCAGAGGTATGTGACCGAGGAGGTAATAGAATAATGTGTGGAATTCATGAAGAATGAAGAGTCGGTTGGTGTACCAAAACCACGCCATGCAGATAGAGTCGGTGGCAAAGGTTTGTGAAAAGGAACAACTAGGTTATTAATCCCCGACGAGTTGATGAAAACACACTTATATTTTTTGTGTAACTCAATGTGGTTTTCCTGTATGTGGATATGTACATGGCCACTATCAAAAAGCGGCACCCCAGTTGGTTAGAGAAGAAAGTACTTTCTAAACACAATCACACTTTCATTTATTGGTTACGCCATACAGTAGTCAGAGACAGTCATGGTGACACCTTGAATTGGTTAACCTCCATGCCTTTTGCAACTGCGATTTCCTTTACGGGCTATGACATGAATGGGTTTACCTTCTCAACCTTTTAATGGGACACACACTGGTACACAAAATAGTGGTGTTAACTTAGTTGCGGAAGCTTTACATGTAAGTAGCGCGAAGGATAAAAATCCCGTGCTGGGAACGTGTCTTACTATGGCATGATTAAGGAAATATGGGAACTCATCTACATAGTTTCAGGGACCACTTTTCAAATTCAAATGGGTTGATAACAATACTAGTGTATCGATGGATGACCTAGGCTTTACAATCGTCGATTTGAGCAGGACATGTTTTACTAGCGATCCTTACATCGTTGCTTCACTGGCTACATAGGTGTTTTATGTTTCTGATCCTTGCGATTCTATAAAATTAGTGGTTATTCATGGGAAAAGTCTATTTGTGGTTATTCTTGTCCATCTTAACTGTCCAAAATTATTCCACACACTCCACCAAGTACCGGTAACATTGGGCAGGATGAGATATTTGGGGTGGAACTATCTTTGAGGAGATACCATGAAGAAGGCGTGTGGATTGAAAAGCACCCTAAATAAAAAAAGTGAGAAAATAAGACATAGATTGGGTGTAGACCTCATTTATAATAACCTTGTTGAATCTTTATAGGTTTGCTCATGTAATAATGTACTTGGTAATTCAATTGTCTATCCATTATATCCCTAAAAATGAAGCCATGATTGTGTACAAAAATTTAGTAAATGACATAGAAGGCTAGCCGGTAGAAGAATCGGTATATACAAAATGTTGTATGTGACGTTTGAGAGGTCATCGTCGTACCTCTCAAAGTTAATACTTTTAAGCCCTAATGTTTCCTATCTAAAATTAAGTAGATAATGGCAAGTCGGGGTCGTCCACGAGGAGAGGGATCTTTTCAAGTGTTTACACATATATAGGAGAAAACATACTAAGCATATACATACATAGATACATATAAAAGTATGTAAACAAGGGGGGGGTTTGGTTGGTTTGATCCTAAGTTATCAAATTAAAGTACAACTACTAGAAAAGAAAGAGAACTATGCTAATCATGCAATACAACTAAAGATAAGATGAAAATAACAATTAACAGAACCTTGGGTGCAACCTATTTACGACTTTCACTACTTGTTGTGAAGACTTAACTTCTATCCTTCTTAGATAGTAGTTTGCAAGAGTGAATTCGACATCCCTCGTCAAACCTCACCAATGACTCCCGTAGTCGAAACATGACTAAAAGTATCCCATTGATGGCATTTAGCATGAAGAATCAAAAAGCTTGGCAACACTTATAAACACCACACCATGTCTTAAGCATTTAACCAATTCATGCATTTACACAAGATTAGTCAAGAACGATCGACATTTATAGACTTCTCTCATTTGCTACAAGCAACAAACATGACAAAGAGTTCAACATTATTATATTCATCTAGAAATTATCAATCCATCAACATAATCAAAAGCTCTAAATCATAATCTTGGATTCATATCAAGAAAATGGGGAATCAACCCATTTCCCCAAACCCTGACAAGATATCATACAAGTACTTCATATACTCAAGCTTTCAATAACATTAAAGAAATTAAAAAACACATTCAATGCTCTATAAATGCATAATTGTAAGAGTATTAAATAGGCTACAAATTGTTCTTAAAACATGGACTTGCAAGCCTTAGTCAATTGCTCCAAAAACTAGATTTAGCTACAAGAGTTCATACTAATTAATGTTAAACAACTAAACATAATACAAGAGAATTCAAAGATGAAAATCGAAGAAAATAGGGTTCTAAACAGTACCAAAACTGCAGATGAAGAAGATGTGAATGAGAGGAAATATGGTGCTATTTATAGTACAAAAAGGATAAGGTTAATTTCTGGCCACCCGTTGATCGTGACTCGCGACGGGCTCGTTGCGATTGGCAACGGTCTCACGACGAGGCCATTGTGACTCGAGACGGGTGCTAGAATTTAATCCTATTTTCTTTTCTTCTTCTTGTGGTAAACATTTATCTTCATAGCATTTCCTATCATTTTTCAAGTCTTCAATGTCTTCAAAAATGGTCTTCGGTGGCCTCCGGTCTTCATGTCTTCAAAGCAAGTCTTCAAAAGTCTTCAAAAATGTGATCTTTAATGGCCTCCGGTTTTCATGCCTCCGTGTTCTTTCCTTGTCACGTAAAATCCATTTAGAAGAGGTAAAAGAGCGTAAAGTTTCTCTTAACCCTCCTAAGAGAATTTCAAGGTAAAACATAAGATCTTGATAATAAAAGAGTATAAAAGTGATTATGCAGATAAAATGGACATATCAAACCTCCCCACACTTAAACCCCACACGCCCATGAGCAATAAAAGATCCAAGCATACAAAGGAAATTACGTATCCATATCCTAACTACTATTCCCCCTAATCAATACCTCACAAAACTCTCAATATCACATATCCCAATGTTAAGGTTAAATGAGAAGTTTCCCACAACCCCTATTCCATATCAACCAATCAATTCATTGATATCCCTAAAACATCTCCAAATCCTGAATTGGCAATCCCAAATCCAGTGATACAAGGTGAAGTTAAAGACATGTATAAGGTTCAAAACACATGTTCCACTTTATATCAATATATCAACCTAAAAACGAAGCATATTAACGATCAAGAATTCCGTAACTTACTTTGTTTTCTCCCGCTAAATTTTCCACTCCCAAAAGGTCATCAAGTTGTCAAGCTACCCATTCCATCCGTATGGTCACCGAAACCTTATGACTCCAACGCCGGCAAATGAGTGAACACTTAACTTTTTTTTCAATTTCTCTCATTTTCTCTCATTTTTCCTAGGAGCCCTTTCAGGTTTTAATCCTAGCCACACATCATGTTTCTTTGGCTCACATCTCACCTTTTTTCGCACATTTAGCCTCTCATTTTTTCCTAGGTCGCCTTTCGGGTTTTCAACCTATCTGGGCCCCCAATGTTGCCTAAGTTACCCTCTCGGGTTTTCAACTTAGCAGGATTCTTTTTTTTCCTTTTCATTTTATTTTATTTTTCCCAAATTTTCAGCGTTTGTTTTCATGTTTCTCCAATCCACAAAGTAGCAAAGTGCTTTCCAAATGTTAAGGCTAAGAAAAGTATCAAAGCCAACATTATCCAAGTACATCAAAAGTAAAACATCGAAAAACAAAAGGGAAAAATATCCAAAATAAAACAAAAGAGTTATCCAAAAGTATCTTCAACCCCAATCACCTCAAAGTAGATACCCCTCCCCATACTTAGAACACTACATTGCCCTCAATGTAGACAATAGGGCAAAAATGTACAAAGCGAAATATGGAAAGGGTAAAGATATGGTGCTCACAAATCACTGATGTGATAAAGAAGGGCCACCGCTAAAATAGTGTTGCTGATAATGTGCCAGCCACTCCGTGCTCCTCTGCCTCCTAGCTCTCACCCTCTCCACTCCCAGATCGGGGCCTAAGACACTGCCTGCCTGGGACTGGATCTCATGGATACAAGCTGACAAGTGATCAATCTCATCATCCATGTCGATCAAGGTCTGGGAGACAAATACATTATGCCCAATATCATGTTGTCCTGGCGGCGGAATCCATCCTGCATAGTCTGCATCATCCGCTCGTAGAAGTTTGGTGGAGGCTGGGAATAGTGAGATGGCACATCGTCCTCCTGCATCGGCTCGGTCTCTGGTGGGGGTTGCGGGGAGTGCTGCTGGGAGTGATGCTGCTGCTGTCGCTCAGAAAAAGGTAGGGTGTTATCATTGCACTGGATGGGAGCTGAGCCAAGGTCGCGGAGCTCACGCTGGAAGTCATCTCTACATGAGGAGTCAGGTGAAATTGCCAAGTCTCCTAGAGGTGTATCAAATTCTAGCTTCGTCTTGTTGGGCTGAGGAAGGGCCATGAATGTAACCTTCCTCACGCCATACAACCAATGGAATAGCTCTATGGTCCATGTGACACTGAGCATCTCAAATCTATCTAACCTCTCAGCCGTGATAAGATTGGAAGTGCGCATCCCTGAGAGCGGAAAGTTAGACGGAGGGACCAATCCTAAGTACTCTGCTAAAAGGCTTATCATACCTTCGACCATGATCTTCCCCTTTGGCTCTCCTTTCACCTCCACAATTCTCTTCATCCACAACTTAACCCACAACCCGTATCCTAGTCCCTCACTCATTAAGTGCCACAGAAAGTGAATGTCATTGTCTGGCACATTCGTTGGCTCCGCGGAGCAAAGTACTGTGCCAGCCAACAATCGGTGCACATAACGGAGTGCAGGGTGGATAATGGTACTACTCTTATCATGGGAGTTCTTTGGCCTCATTTTGATGACATTCCAAAAATCCATGTCGTCCTCAATCGATCGCTCCTGGGCTGTGAGTCCAGCCTGGCCCGTATCTCCTCGGTGTCAAATCCAAATGCCTTCTCAATCTACGAGAAGGTCATTTTCCTAGATATATCATCCAAGGGAAAAGCAATGTACCTCTCGCTTGGTTGTTCACCTCTTATGCTGCTTATACAGACTGTGGACAGGAAATCCAGCTTGTACCTCCGGTAAGTAGGCGCGCTCCTACTCATGAACCCTTCCAATCACCCCTTGCGAGGAGGCATCTTACAGGCTGGGTGAGACCAAGAGTATCTAATGTGGGCACGTCTACAAAGCTTGTCTCCTTGAGTTGATCAAGGGCAATGTGCCTCATATCTAGCATAAGTCAAAATCCATTCTCTGCCAAAGCAACACAAATACACACAATCCAAAATCAAATAAGCATATTATAATCCAAACCGCAACCACAAAATATACAATCCACACCGCAACCACAAAATATGCACACACTACCCATCAAATTAAATTACAAGAATAATATATTCACCAAAATCAACCAAGGTCCAACAATTTAATTTCCTAAGGCATTACAATCTACACAATATCCAATAAATAGAGTGTACATTCTTAATTACAATTAAAGCTCAATAAAGTGAAGAAATGTACCACTTAGATGCTTAGGAAGAAGAAAGGAGGAAGCCCACAATCAATTCAAAATTGAATTGCCCAAAGTCACAAAACCCCCAAATTCTAGGGTTTGTGTTCTTCAAAGTTTTTATGGAGATTTGTGGGTGGAGATTGGGAAGAAATGATGGGGTATGGAGTGGTGGTTGTGAGTGGCAGAGGGTAGCTATTAGCGGCGGCGAGCGGCGGTCATTTGGTGGAGGAAAGGCCGAGAACGGTGAAGAGCAGCGGCGGAAGTGCGGATGTGTTTGTGGCAAAAAGGGTTTTGCCCATTTTTTAAAAGAAGACATGTACGCCCGTCATGACTCGCGACATTTAGAGAGGGCTCAGGTATAGCTAGGCTCAAGGATGAAAGATGACATCTCGAGGATCGTTGGTCTCGAGGGGCTAAAAGGCTTCACTGGTCTCGAGGGCTTTTGGCCTAGAGGACGTCTAGAGAGGTTTGGCTCGCGGCCTCGAGGGCTCGTGGCTCTGAGGTCTTGATAGGTTCAGCTCATGACCCCGAGGTCTTAAGAGGTTCAACTCACGACCAAAGTCGAGGGCTTGCAGCCTCGAGAACCTGAGGTCTCGAGGACTGGTCTCGAGAGGGTGACGTCTCAAGGGTTGATGGACTTTCTGGCTTGGCTCGAGTCTAGGGCTTGCAACCTCGAGATCTCAAAGGGGTGATGTCTCTAGGGCTGGTCTCAAGGACTGGAGGGTGATGGACTTTCTGGTTCGGCTCGAGTCGAGGGCTTACGGCCTCGAGGTCTCGAGGGGATGATGTCTCGAGGGCTAGTCTAAAGGACTAGCCTCGAGAGGGTGATAGACTTTTTGGTTTGGCTCGAGTCGAGGGCTTGCGGCCTAGAGGTCTCAAGTAGATGATGTCTCGAGGGCTGGTCTTGAGGACTGGCCTCGAGTGATGAACTTTCAGGTTCTGCTCGAGTTGAGGGCTTGCTGCATCGAGGTCTCGAGGGGATAATGTCTCGAGGGTCTCGAGAATTAGCCTCGAGAGGGTGATGGACTTTCAGATTCTGCTCGAGTCGAGGGCTTCCTACCTCGAGGTCTCGAGGGGATGATGTCTTGAGGGTTTGTCTCGAGAACTGGCCTCGAGAGGGTTATGGACTTTCAGGTTTGGCTCGAGTCAAGGGCTTAGGGATTTGAGGATCTGAGGTCCCGAGGGGATGATGTCTCAAAGGGCTGATGGGATTATGGGTTTGACTGGTCTCGAGGGGATGATGTCTTGAGGGCTGGTCTCGAGGACTCGCGACGAGGCCATCATGACTCGCAGAAAGTGGAGGCCAGGAGCTGAATTTTAACACAATATTTCCAATTACATCATGACTCGTGACCACTCTGTCGTGACTCGTGACCACTCTGTCATGACTCGTGACCACTCTGTCATGACTTGCGACTAGCCCATCGCAACTCGTGAAAAGTGGAGGCAGAGACCTCCATTTTTCAGCCAAAATCTCTGATTTGGTTGCGACTCGCGACTACTTTATCGCGACTCTCAACGAGGACCTTGCGAGGCCATTGCAACTCGCAAAAGGTCGAGGCTGAAAGCTAAAACCTCACCAAAAATTACTGATCTTGTCGCGAGTTGCGACCACATCGTCACGAGTCGCGACGGGCTACTAACCTGGTACTTAGAAAATTTTTCTGATTCCTTCTCTTCTCCAAGTCTTTCCTTCTGGACTCCAAACATTTCTCCCTTAAAAAGTCCAATGCATTGGCTTCAAAATTGCTCAAAAATCGTGGAAAAACAATCCGTGAAAAGCATAAATCAAAACAATGAAACTTAATGAAAAAATTCAAAACCAAAAAACACTAACAAAAAGTCATGAATGACTATCTAGATGATCAAAATCAAGTTTTTTTTAATGTCATCGGCATGACTTACTCCCTTTTCTTGGGTTTTACTCACAAACTGGATCGAGAAGATCAACGTCCTCTACTTTTTCTGGCACAAATTCTTGTGGTAAGGTTTCAAACATTGTCCATTAACCTTGAATGTATTGGACTTAGCTCGATCTAGAATCTCCACTGCGCCATGCGGGAATACCTTAACCACGTCAAAAGGACCGGATCCATCGGGACCTCAACTTACCTGGGAATAGGTAAAGGCGAGATTGGAATACGAGGACCTTTTGACTAACGTCAAAATCCTTCCTAATGATCATCTTGTCGTGCCACACCTTTGTCTTCTCATTATAGATTTGGCGTTCTCATAGGACTCCCTCTAAATCTCATCCAGTTCATCCAATTGCAACTTCCTATGCAAGTCGGCCCCATCTATATCAAGATTGAATTCTTTGACCGCCCAGTAAGCCTTATGTTAAATTTCCACCGGTAGATGACAGGGCTTACCAAACACTAACCGATATGTTGATATACCGATTGGTGTCTTGTAATCCATCCTATACGCCCACAAGGCAACATTCAACCGAGAACTCCAATCCTTCTCGTTAGGGTTAACCATTTTTTAAAGGATGGACTTGATTTCTCGATTGGAAACATTGGCTTGCCCGTTGGTTTGCGGGTGATAGGCGGTGGATGTCTTGTAAGTGACGCCATACGTCTTCAAGAGTGCTGCTATGGTCCGATTGCAAAAATGGGGGCCACGGTCACTAATCAAGGCTCGGGGTACCCCAAACCTAGAAACTATGTTATCTTTCAGGAATTCTGCAACCACTTTAGAATCGTCAGTTCTAGTGGGTTTTGCTTTAACCCACTTGGACACATAATCAACGGCAAGAAGAATATATGTAAAGCCATAAGAACTAGGGAAAGGTCCCATAAAGTCAATACCCCAAACATCAAAGATTTCACAATACAAAATATACCTTTGGGGCATTTCATTCCTAGTGGAGATATTTCCTACTCTCTGGCATTCATCATAAGATTTGCAAAAGGTGTATGCATGCTTGTTCAATGTAGGCCAATAAAACCCACTTTCTAAAACTTTCCTAGCGGTGCTCTTTGCTCCAAAATGACCGCCACATGCATGAGAAGGACAAAATTCAAGAATTAAGTGTACTTCATTATCAGGGATACATCTCCTAAGAACTTGACCTGCACAATGTCTCCACAAAAAGGGATTATCCCACACATAATACTTAGCATCACTCTTTAATTTATTCTTTTGGGACCTAAAAAAATGAGGAGGGAATTTACCGGCAACAAGAAAATTTACAATGTCGGTATACTATGATTGGATATCCCTAATGGTAAACAATTGTTCATCAGTGAATTCCTCCCGTAGCTGCTCCTTCACTGCGGGGTTTACCTCAATGTCTTCGCATGGAGTCAACCGGCTCAAATGATCTGCCACAAGGTTTCCGACATCCTTCTTGTCTCAAACCTCCAACCCAAATTCGCTCAAAAGAAGGATCCACCTAATCAATCTTAGCTTGGCCTCTTTCTTCATCATTAAATGATGAAGCACTACATGGTCAGTGTACACAGTAACTTTTGTACCAAGCAAGTAAGATCAAAGTTTTACTGCTTGCAACTCCTTTTCGGTGGTGGAATATTTTCTTTGGGCTTCATTGAGAGACATTGATGCGTAGTAGATAGCATGAGACGCTCTCCCCACCCTTTGACCAAGCACTACTCCAACGGCCTAATCACTCACACCGCACATAATCTCACAAGGCAACGACCAATCTGGGGGTTGTATAATAGGGGCCGATACTAACCTTTCTTTCAATGTATCGAAGGCCCCTTTACAACCCTCTTCCATCACAAATTCCACCTCTTTTTGCAACAACTTACATAAAGGAGATGCTATCTTTGAGAAGTCCTTAATGAACCGGCGATAGAATCCTACATGGCCAAGAAAAGAGCACACTTCGTGCACAATAGTAGGATAAGGAAAATTTGAATTGTGTTTATCTTTGCCTTGTCAACCTCAATACCCTTAGAGGAGACAACATGGCCTAAGAAAATGCCTTGCTCCACCATAAAATGACACTTCTCAGAATTTAACACAAGATTAGTATCAATGCAATGTTTTAGAACTTGTGCAAAATTTGCTAAACAGTTGTCAAAAGAATCACCATGAACGGTGAAATCATCCATGAATACCTCGATAACAATTTCAACAAATTCAAAGAAAATGCTTACCATACACCTTTGAAAAGTTGCGGGGGCGTTACATAACCTGAAAGGCATACGCCGGTAAGCAAATGTACCAAAGAGGCATGTGAAGGTGGTCTTTTCTTGGTCTTCCGGGGTGATAGCCACTTGAAATTACCTCGAGTACCCGTCCAAAAAGCAATAGAAGGGGTGGATTGCTAACCTCTCAAGAATTTGATCAATGAATGGAAATGGGAAGTGATCCTTCTGGGTTTCTGCATTTAGCCTCCGATAGTCAATGCAAACGCGCCACCCGTTTTGAACTCGGGTGGGCACCATTTCACCCTTCTCATTTTTTACCACCATCACCCCACTCTTCTTGGGTACCACTTGAGTTAGACTTACCCACTTGCTATCTGAGATTGGATAGATCATGCCCTCTTGGAGTAACTTGAGGATTTTTTCCTTCACCACCTCCATCATAGGTGGGTTTAAACGGCGTTGGGGTTTCCGGATGGGTCTTGAATCTTCTTCCAAAAAGATTATATGTATACAAGTGGATGGACTTATGCCTTTGATGTCAGTAATAGTCCATCCTATTGCTTCCTTGTTTTCCCGTAACACCACCATCAACTTTTCTTCTTGCTCTTTGGTGAGCTTGATCGAAATGATAACCGAAAGCATCTCTCCTTCCCCAAGAAAAGCATACTTGAGGTCACTTGGAAAAGGTTTAAGTTTAATCACAGGAACTTTCACAAGTGACGGGAGGAATTCCGATTCCTCAGGCTCCTCTAAGAGCAGAGGAGGAGGTTTTGAGAGACTCGGTTTCATTTCTTCAAGCAAGTTCAAATCCTCAAAGCTTTCCTTCAAGTTAGTTCTCATAGAGTATACATTGTGGGCATCATCACTATCACATTGCAAAGCAACTAACAAAGAATCATAACCACTTAGTTCAAAAACATCTTGCACAACTTCTTCTATAACATCTAGGGCATGGCAAGCATGTGCTTCACTAGGATACTTCATAGAGTCATTTATGTTAAACTCTACTTTTATTCCATCAAATTCCATGGTGAGGGTACCCTTATACACATCAACCATTGTCCTAGAGATTTTCAAAAATGGCCTCCCAAGCAAAATCAGGGTGGCATGTTTATCATGCTCTTTGTCAAGGACATAAATATCCGAGAGGAAAACTAAGGAATCCACCTTAACCAACACATCCTTGACAATACCTTTAGGGTGTGCACTAGAACGATCGGCCAATTGGATTACCACCCCGATTTTGTCCAATGTACCCAAGTTGAGGTTTTCATATGAAGAGTAGGGAATCACATTTATTGATGCACCTAAATCAAGCATAGTTTTTTCAAAATGTGTATTTCCTATTATGCAAGGGATTGTGAACATGCCGGGATCACTACATTTCGGGGGTAGCTCTTTTTCACACAAGGCGGAAACATGCTCACTTTTTCCATTTTTCAACTTATTTTTGGCCCTTTATTTTCTATTCACAACACATAATTACTTGAAAATTTTAGCATATCTAGGAATTTGTTCAATGGTATTCAAGAGTTGGATATTTACCTCACATCTACGAAAGACTTCGTAGATGTCCTTGTTGTCTTCCTTCCCCCTTTTGTCTTTCAAGGCTTCCAGAAATAGAGTTTCCAGTAAATATGGAGGGATCTCTACCATCTTTGCTCTTTTGTGAGGGGGAGATGATGGTTCCAGGATGGAGGCTGACTTCGGTCTTGGTGCCAATGTCTCCACCTTGATTTATTCTTCCTTGCTCTTTTTGGCTAACTCTTTGGCTTTATTCTCATGGGCTTCTTCCTTCGCAACCCCTTTTTCTAACACCTCATTCCTTATAGGCTCCACTTAAAAAATTTCATTATCCAATGAAGTGTCAACCTCTCTACCACTTCTCAAAGCGATAACACTTGCTTTTTCTCGAGGGTTGATCTCCGGTAGGGAGGGTAGCTACCTTTTTCCCGGGCTTCCATCTGATTCACCACTTGAGCTATTTGGCTCACTTGAGTTTCCAATTTCTTGATACTGGCCTTTGGCTTCATCTTGGAATTTCTCACTTTTTTCCGCGCACATGCTCAACCGGTGAATGGATTACATCACCTCATCCTTTGTTAGCCCCGAGCTCCCCCATTGGTCTCGGGATCTTGGAGCCTTTGGAATTGTTGTTTAGGTGGCCTATATTGTTTTTGTGGAGGCCGATATGGTTGAGGTTTTGGCTTCCTTGAGAATTTCCATACCGGAGGTTCGGGTTATCACGATTTCCCAAATTGTACGGTCGGTTTTGGTACCCTTGATAACCTTGGTAGCCTTGGTGACCTTGGTAGCCTTACCCACCTTAATATCCTTGGTTGCCTTGGTGGCCTTGGTAGCCTTGATTCCCTTGATATCCCGTGGCACTCACCTCCTCAACATAGTCCTCTTGCAACGTGGGGCAAGTGTCCATAGGATGCGCCAAGTAACAAATTTCACATGATTTAACATGTGACACATTCCCGGGCTTCGTCATCAACGATTTGACCATAGATGAAAGGGTCGAGACTTGATCCTCGAGCTTTCCACTAATTGAAGAGTCACTTGCGGGCATTGGATTCTCCTTCACAAATTGGCCCTTGAGCTAAAGTTTCTTGATTCTTCTGCTAGCTCCTCATGCAATTGCATAGCCTCGGAGGATGTTTTGTTCCCAAGGGTGCCACCATAAGAACTTCTTACCAACCTTTGATCTTTATCAAGAAGGCCATTGTAGAAGTAATAAACCAAATCCCCCTCCGAATAACCGTGATAAGGGCAACTTGCAAGAAGATTCTTGAACCTCTCCCAATAGTCGAAGAGAGATTCTTCATACCATTGGAGGATGTTGCTTATGTCCTTCTTCAAGGCGGCGGATCTAGAGGCCTGAAAGTATTTGGCTAGAAACTTTGTTTTCATATCAAACTGACTCTTAATTCTCTTGGGCGGTAGGTAGTGGAGCCAATCTCTTGCACCATTTCTTAGTGTGAGCGGGAATGCCTTCAACTTATAGAAATATTCATCCACTCCATAGGGGATCGTACCACCACATAAGAGTGAAATTTGGTAAGGTGTTTGTTGGCATTCTCCCCTTTCCTACCAAGAAAAATGGGTAGCATGTTGATAAACCCGATCTTTAGCTCAAAGTTCCCATTTGGTCCAACCATGGGATACTCAATGCACATCGGTTGTTGATCCAGGTTGGGGGCCATGATGTCTCTTAACAAAGCTTGCCCCAAAGGAAACTCTCTTTGGTGGAGAGGGGGATCTTGCCCTTGGAGAGGAGGATGTTGAGGCCCCCCTCCCGGATGCTCATCTTCGTGCTCAAGTTGATGTTCCATAGAGGAAGATGTATCCACAAAATGGTCACTAGGAGAGGTGTTATTCACACTTTCCAAAGAAAGCCTCCTAGCACATCTCAAATTCAACTCTAACTCGGGGTCGAAGTGTAGGGGTACTTGTGAAGAGGATCGCGTACGAACCATACACCAAGAACTCAAACAACACGTCTCCAAGCCTAGTCAAAAGGGCAAATCAACTAAGAAATCAAAATACAAGCAAACTAACAAATATTTACAAATAGCATATAATCACAGATAATATACCCAAACACTTAAAAATAAATGCCTCTTCCCCGGCAGCGGACAAATTTTGGGGGTCATCGCCGTACCTCTCAAAGTTAATACTTTTAAGCCCTAATACTTCCTATCTAAAATTAAGTAGATAATGGCAAGTCGGGGTCGTCCACGAGAAGAGGGATCTTTTCAAGTGTTTCCACATATATAGGAGAAAGCACACTAAGCATATACATACATAGATACATATAAAAGCATGTAAACAAGGGGGGTTTTGGTTGGTTTGATCCTAAGTTATCAAATTAAAGTACAACAACTAGCAAAGTAAGAGAACTATTCTAATCATGCAATAAAACTAAAGATAAGATGAAAACAACAATTAACGGAACATTGGGCGCAATTGACTTCCACTTCCAAGCCTCTTATCCATCATTGAACATGTAACCTATTTACTACTTTCACTACTTGTGAAAACTAAACTTCTATCCTTCTTAGATGGAAGTTTGCAAGAGTGAATTCGACATCTCTTGTCAAACCTCACCAATGACTCCCGTAGTCGAAACACAACTAAAAGTATACCATTGATGGCATTTAGCACGAAGAATCAACAAGCTTGGCAACACTTATAAACACTACACCGTGTCTAAGCATTTAACCAATTCATGCATTTACACAAGATTAGTCAAGAACGATCGACTTTCATAGACTTCTCTCATTTGCGACAAGCAACAAACATGACAAAGAGTTCAACATTATCATATTCATCTAGAAATTATCAATCCATCAACACAATCAAAAGCTCTAAATCATACTCTTGGATTCCTATCAAGAAAAGGGGAAATCAACCCATTTCCCCGACCCTAACAAGCATATCATACAAGTACTTTATATACTCAAGATTTCAATAAAATTAAAGACATTAACAAACACATTCAATGCTCCATAAATGCATAATAGTACGAGTATTAAATAGGCTAGAAATTGTTCTTAAGACATAGGCTTGGAAGCCTTAGTCAATTGCTCCCAAGAACTAGATTTATACTAATTAATGCTAAACAACTAAACATAATACAAGAGAATTCAAAGATGAAAATGGAAGAAAATAGGGTTCTAAACAGTACCAAAAATGCAGGTGAATAAGATGTGAATGAGATGAAAGAGAGTGTTATTTATAGTACAAAAAGGATTAGGTTAAATTCTGGCTACCTGTTGGTCACGACTCACGACGGGCTCATCGTGACTCGCAATGGTCTCATTGTGACTCGCAACGGTCTTGCGACGAGGTCATCGCGACTCTCGATGTGTGCCAGAATTTAATCCTATCTTCTTTTCTTCTTCTTGTGGTAAACATTTATCTTCATAGCAATTCCTCTCATTTTTCAAGTCTTCAATGTCTTCAAAAATGGTCTTCGTTGGCCTTCATGTCTTCAAAAATGGTCTTCGTTGGCCTTCATGTCTTCAAAAATGGTCTTCGTTGGCCTTCATGTCTTCGAAGCAAGTCTTCAAAAGTCTTCAAAAATGTGATCTTTAATGGCCTCCGGTCTTCATGACTCCTTGTTCTTTCCTTGTCACACAAAATCCACTTAGAAGAGGTAAAAGAGCATGAAGTTGCTCTTACCCCTCCTAAGAGAATTTCAAGGTAAAACACAAGCTCTTGATAATAAAAGAGCACAAAAGTGACCCAAAACAGTACTAAATTATGCACATAAAATGGACATATCAACGTTACAAAGTTGAGCTCATAGTATTCCAACTTTAGGGAATGATTGTGAAACAGAGATGTTGACTTCGCACCAAAAGTAGGTGAATAATTCAGTAAGAGCGAATTGGGAATTGCGATGTCACACTTACCCCTTGTTCCAAGTTAGTACCTAAATCAGCTTAAATAACTTAATTCATACAAAGTCTCCAGCTAGTCAGTAACCCCTCAGACTCGCTAACCTTCTCATGTGCGAATATAGTGCAACATTGCATATGTAAACTTACCTAAAAAATTATCACTGCTAAACCAATTAATCCAGCACTAAGAATGATCATCTAAAGGTCTCCTTCCAAGTTCACAATAGCCAAACACATATTTTGCAATCGATTAAAACCATATAACACGAAATCATTGAAGCCATTAAAATCAATAACACAACATACTAATATAGAATCCACAAAACCTCATTCAATGTCACAAAATACACCAAATTCATAGAATCCAAATTCAATCCTAACACACAATCATCAACAAAAGAAATGGCCATCATTTGTAGGTGACACGGGAGGGTTGATATCTTTGTTGGACAAAATATTGTCGTATTCCTCCATCCTTTTATAATGTTCGGAGCCATCACACGAAGACTCGATCTCGCCACTGCTAGAGTCTGTTCCATCATCACTATGGGCTAGCAAATCCTCCTCATCCTCATCTCCCTCTACCTTATTGGGATTTACCTCAACACCATGTGCAGGCATATATGGGTCCACACGAGGTGCAATGATACCACCGACCAACACAACCTTCACTTCCCCCAAGTTAATCATCAATCGGTGCACATGGCAGTTCGTGTACTGCACCATAGCCTTAGTCTCGGCCTCATCCTTCATGAGTAGGACTAGGCGCTATACCTTAGTCCTTTTGGTGAAAAAATTTGTTAATTATACTTATAGTTTAGAATTTAATTACGAATGACTAGTAATATAATTAAATTTTTACCCGGTCGTGGGACAAGAGTGCCGGCTTCAAGATGCATTACTGCGGATGTCAATGGAGTGCTGTCAGACCCGGCTTGGGCAAGAACACCAAGATTGGCCTTGGGGACTTTGCGATAAATCCATGTCTCCGCCTCCCAATGCCAGTTCTTTTTGTCGAAGTAGTTCTCATCATAGTACGTAGGCTGGATCTTCACCTTTGATTTGATCTTGATTTTTTTACTTCTCCATGAGGGCAGTGATGATGTTGTCATAAGGTAGGGTTCGACTCTTCAAAGTGAGGGACAGCATGTGCATCTCGTTGATGATTGTATAACTGGGGTCAACTACCTCCTTCTCCGCAATGTGGTAGAACAAGACGGTCTCTTTGATAGTGCACTCAGAAGGATGTCTGATTGGGATTATTGTTTGTACAGTGATATTGAACATCACCCTCTCTTCAAGATCCAGTACATCAATCTTGACGGACCTCGGTGCGATGAGCCCATTACCCACTTTGATTTTGATGTGCTTCTCTACCATACGATAAAGTTCAAGGGCCCCTGCCAGATCATCCTCGTTGGCCCTAGGAGGATATAAGACCATGCGGTATATTTTCATTGGCACAACCTCCAGTTGATCACCTCCTCCAAATGTGCACCCAATCGCCTCATTGATCAAGTTTGATGCGAGGAATATGTTCACCCCTTTGACTTTTTTTGGTAGTTTATGGTCATTAGATGAGTGAAATTGGCGTAGAACTCCTTGACCTCCAATTCGTAGATTGGCTTGTCGAGACAAATCAACCCCACCATTCCCAAAGGTTTGAATGGTTCAAGGAAAACGTCTAAGAGGAGTAATTCCACATCCTCAACCCACATTTCCCTAACCTTCTTCACCCTTCTGTGCCTCACAATTTCAAAACACTTCTCGTTTTCCTCGGTGAAGAAGCATTTTTTGTTGAATTTTGGGGACGAAAGGGCATCAATGGTCCTTGCCTTTTGGAGCAGGATTAACTAGCTATGTCTTTTAGAACCTTGCCCTTTTTTGTTGTTTGCTTCACTAGAGACATCTATTGAACAGAAAAATATGCAAATCTTAGTACAAGAGACCATAAAAGCACTAGAATTTAATTGTTGACTGCAATCGCATGCACTTTGCTGACATGTTGGTAAGACTAATATGTCCCTTGCAAAGTTTCATATTAATAGGTGTGAAGTGTACCCAACAGGTGAAAAACACATAAAATGAAGATAAATAATCACTACAATAAGTGCAGCTATTGTAACAGGTAGCACAACACGTTTTGGGCACGATAATCCCTACACATTGCCCCTAAGCCTGAAAACACAAATTCAAATCCCAAAAAGGACACCCCTAAACCTAAAAAAATTCAGAGAACTCAATCAAAAACCGCATTCATCTACATTGAAGTAAATAAAAAATAATAGGAATGAAATAAGTAAAAGAAAGCATACAAACGAGCAAACAAATGACTTCAAAATTTGTTACCTTCGCTAGGGTCTTCGGGGAGTTTCCTTCAAACAGATTGTGGAAAGGATTTGTTGAACGGAAATGGTTTGGTTGTTTTGTGTCAATTTATATCTCAAGATTGCCATTTTTTTTATGGATTTGATGATTGTTGAACAAATTTTTTCTAGCGATGAAGGTTTGGGTGCGACGTCAAGGTTAAGAATGTGACTGGGTTGAGGGTGAGCAATTTATATACTCAGCATCAAACGGTGTCATTTGAACCACTTCTGTGATGTCACCCATCATTTTGCAATAGTCGACATGTACAACGAACAAAAGGCGAAGTCGATGATCATACGTACGGGGCTTGGGGTTTGACCTGGGGCCTAAACAATTCTTGCATGCTTGGACCAGATGGACTTGAATCATCATTTTGCGATGTTGCTGACAAATTTGACAAAATCAAAGCCTGGCCGACATATAAGCAAATTCGTGCATCAATAACACTAGGCTGAATTGTACAGCCAGCATATATTTTGAAACAACATGGGCTTCATCAGCAGTGGGTTCAGACCTCATGACTCAATTTCGCACAAGATAGTTGATATAATCAAAAATCGTCCAACATATAAGTGACGTCGCACGAATGGGTGGGCCTCTCATCCCAAAAATATTATATGCAAGCCCAAATTTTAGGCTCAACTTAAATGGTATGAAATATTTATTAACTAGTACAATTAATAATAAAAGCATTGGTACAACCAAAAAAATTAATATGGCTATGTACGGGCTTCTAAATTCTTCAGAATTGAACGTGTAATTGGTCAAACACTTACTCATGTAAAAAGGTTGACTTATTCTGGGATAAAAAGGATAATCCTACTTATACGAGTAGAGATGTTCTTTTGACCGTTGATAGGATAATACTGGAACACCGGCTCATGTAATATGATTGACTAATTGGTATCTTGAAATGAAAATGCTAAGTAATTGCTTGAAATGGAAAATATTAAGGTCTCGAATGACAACGGCTATCACAGGGCATCACCTAAGACAACCATCGAACGGTTTATTGTAAAACTTTCACCTGTTTAATGAGGTTGAAAGTTTGTGTGGTTTGAAACAAAACACTAGGTAATCAAAAAAAGCAAGTAAATCTTTAGGACTCTTATGAAACCAGCTATGTCTTGCCTTAAACCATTTTAACCTCCGAACGGGATATTGTGAAACCCGCAATCATGTAATATGGTTGACTACTCTTGTTCTTAAAATGAATACCTTATGAAATTGAAATAGCCAATATATTTTGGCCTAGAACATGATCGGCTACCGTACAGGCCTTCAACAATCTTAGAAGTGAATCGGCCAAATGTGAAACCCGCACTCGTCTAATATGGATGACTATTCCCATGTTTAAACTAAAAACCTTATGTAATTGAATGAGCTGATATCTCTAGGCCTAGAACAAGATTGGTTAACGTACTAGCCTTCAACAATCTTAGCCTTTGAATGGATTATTGTCAAACCATCACCTATCTTGCCAACTCACATATGAGGTTGACTGTTTGTAGCCTTCTAGTAAGGAATTTACAGACCTTTGAAAATCGTAACCGTCGAAAAGGTAACATTCAAACCCTTACACGTGTATTAGTGTTAAAAAATGGTTAGCTTAAAATGGAAACACTATGTGAGTTATAAAATTGATGTTTTTGTCCTTCAAATAGATTTTAAAAAGATTCAAAACCTAAATTGCAAAGTCGCACAATAACTCTTGCTAAGCGACAACGAATAGTTGGCGACGTCATTCATTCAAGGGGAATGGGCTGTTTGGTCCATCTACAGGCCCATGACATGCCAATAAACCATATGCATTACCAAGATCGCAACGTGTATCTTATGTGTTGAGGTTAAATCGACATAGGTAGACATTTTTTGTATGAGTCGTGGCCTCATATTGATGATGCTAACAAGGATAAACTATGGAGGGCCATGCAACATTTTTTGAATTAATCCTAACTATTCTAATGCCTTCAAAATTGAGTGTGATGATATGGCAAGATAGAAAAAGATAACCACGCGGTGCTTTGGTGAAAGAATGAGAGATTTCAAAACCAAATTGGCTAGGGATTACGTGTTTGGTAAGAGGAAGAATTGCAAACCCAAAATTAAGCATCCATTCATAAGTAAATCCAGTTGGAAGGGTTTTGTTGCAAGAAAACTTGCGGACGAACAATAGAAGAGGAATTTACATTAACATGCTTACAAGTACATACACGATGGGTGCATATTGATAAATATATGCATGCATTACATTGTTGGATAAACATGGTTATGCATTAGTATAGTTCCATTGGTATCGTCAAATGTGTATGTTGTGCATGATTGTTAGGGATTTAGAATCGCAAAGGTTCATCATTTGCCTAAAAATGAGTAACACTAGGTAAACATGTGACAGCGCAGATTAGTGATTGGGCTGTAAATTGTTACAATAAACTCATTTGTAATGTCACTCATAAAGTAATTTTAGGTACAAACGTGGAGCGACAACCTATATGATGTTGCATACGTACCTGTCGATCAGTACGATGTCATTATCGACTTGTGTCCGATGTCGGTCAAAAGCAGGGGAAGTGTGGAGTTGCTTTGTATTCTGAACCATTTGATCTGATGATTTGACAGGGTCTAAAGGAAATAAAAAGTTATCTCGCAAGAGGAAATAAGATGCGCAACACAATGAGTCATGAAGGATTCACACTAGCTATAAGAATAATCATGATGGAAATATTCGAGGCTAGAGTGTTTGAAAATGTGGAGCATGGAATAACTGAAACGGAAGTGAGGACTTCAATGCAAAATCACATGCCCAATAAGGTTCCCCGGTTTCAGAAATGAATAAAAGGATACAAAGGGTCTGGGAAGAAGGAGGGTAAGTTCCACACCAAAGATGCAGAGGTGGTTGCCAAAATAATTGTAAGTTTTGCATGTGGTTTGGTTGATATGATATGAATGCATTTGTTCAAGTAAAATTTAGAGCAAATGAGATTGACCATTGGTAATTTATAGGAGGAGTTAAAAAGAAAACAAGAGTCCAGTAAGTTCATCGAGGTTAGAAAGAAGGACATACTAGGGGTTGCACTTAACAAGAAAGAACATTTGAGCCAGGTGCGGGGTGTCGGCGTGCTCACTACACATATGGACATCTTTGTCAAACCCCAACCACCTAAGGTTGATATTGCGTCAAGTAGTCAATAAAGAGAGATTGATGCTATGAAATCCACATTAAACCAACTAGTGGCTTATCTCTCGCAAGAATCGAATTGGAGGAAAATGCCGCTTGAATTGGAGAGAATTATTGCAGGTTCTAAACCAACAAGCTCAACTCCACCTCGTGCTTCTTCTCCGACAACCTCAACACATGATATCCCAAAGTTTCATAGTAGGCTCGTACCACCGTCTCCGACTTTGACAACACCTATTGCCTTTGATTGACTAAAAACAAAGTTAGTACAAGCCACCCAATGCAACATGAGGGTATAAGTAAATATATTACACTAATAATATCGCAAAGTATTTTACACTAATTACCGAGTGTTTATTTGTAAGATAATTCCTTGTGCATACTACTTGCCGAATGTGTTGATGGAGGGAGTCACATCGTGGCAGAAGGTAAAGTGTACACATCTATACGAATGCATCATCAAAATCCCATCGCGAATGATAATGTGGTTGTCACTATCACAAAGAGCCTCGTAGATGGTATTTTTCCTCCAATCCTAGAACCTGCGGCAAATACGGTGGACGCGGCGTTAGGAATGTTTGTTTAATAGCCCATTTATTTGGTCGATATTTTGGAGAACAAGCCTACAAAGAAGGTATAACATGATAATTTATATACTATTCTTATGAGTTGAGACAAATGTTGCGTACATAACTATTATAGTTGATTTCATGTAGAATTAAGTTCAAATTTGTATTATGAAATAAGTATTTCCATAAGTACTTTACAATGTGTTTGTGAACAATTTGTCCATTTGAATAGCATAAAACACAAGTGGCCGCGTGGGAATGTGGTTACTATTGCATGTGCTTGGTGAAGAATTTTGTCCTTCTTGTGAGAGAGAATCAATTTGATCTACAAAAGGTATCTATTAATTTCACCTATTGAATCTAACCAATAACACCACGACTTTGCACAACCTTTTTATCGATTATGAGATTACTCCTTGCTGTAGTATTTTTACGGGGACAAAGAACCGTACCCCAACAAGCAATTGGAAGAAGCACGTGATAGTTGGGCGCTCTTAATGATGATAATGAATTTGAAGCATTTACTTAACCCAACTATCATATGAGGAACATGGATTAGGTTGATTTTTTTTTGTAAAAGCATCAATCTCTAAAATGCACATTGACAATTTCCATGGTATTTTTTGTCACCTTGATATAGATCTCTAGCTAGCTATGGAGTATCAATGGTACAACTCATTTTGTGAGAATTTTGATAGCATACTTTGTGTATGGATGGTGTAATTCTTAGCCTTCATGCCTATATGCTTTATGCATGGTGTAGTAACATAAAATCTAAAAGGGTGTTCGACGCTAGGTCTTCTTTTTTGAAAATTTTAATTTCTGTATTTTACATAAAGACCGAAATCGCAGAGTATATTAAACAATTTGGTAAACCCTATCAGAATTGAGCAACATCGCACACAATTCTTATTGGGAAAGCGGCTACTATTGCATGTGCTTGATGAAGGATTTGGTCTTGCTTGTGAGGGAGAATCAACTTGATCTACAAAAGATATCTATTAATTTCCCCTGTTCAATCTAATCAATAACACCACAAATTTGCACAACCTTTTTATCGATTATGAGATTACTCCTTGTTGTAGTATTTTTACGAGGACAAAGAACCGTACCCTATCAAGCAATTGGAAGAAGTACGTGATAGTTGGGCGCTTTTAATGATGATAAAGAATTTGAAGTATTTACTTAACCCAACTACCATATGAGGAACATGGATTAGGTTGATTTTTTTTGTGAAAGCATCATTCTCTAAAATGCACATTGATACTTTCCAAAGTATTTTTTGACACCTTGATGTAGATCTCCAGCTAGCTATGGAGTATCAATGGTACAACTCATTTTATGAAAATTTTGATAACATACTTTGTGTATGGGTGGTGTAGTTCTTAGCCTTTATGCCTATATGCTTTATGCATAGTGTAGTAACATGCAATCTGGAAGGGTGTTCGACGTTGGGTCTTCTTTTTTGAAAATTTTGATTTCTGTATTTTACATAATGACCGACATCGCAGAGTATATTAAATAATTTGGTAAATCCCAACACAATTGAGTGACATCACACATTATTCTTATTGGGTTAGCGAAGGTACAACGAATAGAGCGACGTCGATCGTGTTAGAACCTAAATTCAAATTTAACTAAACAATCAGCTTTTTTTTTAAATTTAAACCATCCGAAGATGGGAGGGAATATATTAGGCTCCCCAAACCAAATAGAAATAAGCCAGAAGGCGCCACTTGAGGGAAATCTTTACAAAAGATCATCTATTTGATGATCCAAGGGCCAAAAAAAGCCCTTGAAGCAATAAAGCACTTGCTTCCAAAAGCGGAGTTTCCACCTATTCTAAACTAAGGAAAAAATGTAGTGGTGCTAAACGAGGTGTAACTTATTTTCTATCCGACTGAAATACCACGAACAGGACAGTGAATCGAACAATTGAAACCCTTATTTGTCAATGATTTGTAGCCGAATAGAAAAATATACCACCTGAGTATCCGAGGATTGTTGTAATCAGCTATGAATATAAATAACATAATGAAGTAAATGAAAAGGGAATCGAGAATTATACCAACAGAGACGAATGTTAAAAATTGATGTAGTGTCGAGACTAATATCTTTGTCCTAATTTTGAAAATGCTATGTAGTGTGTGATGGTTCGATGGTGTTTTGAATCCTAAGATAGAACTGCTACACTTTCTGCTATGCACAACTCAGCAGTAGAAATCGGTGAACCAATTCAGTGCTTTACTCTCAGATGCACAAAGAATGCAAAGAACACGAAGAACAAAGGAAGAAGAGGAGGATTGTATTATTGGTGTGTCTTAGAATGAGGCTAGAGGAAAACTTTTATACAAAAAGAGGCACTAGCAGCTCCTTCCCATTTCCAATGTGGTGGAAACCTTTTATTTACAAAAAGGTACTAACGGTTCTTTTCCATTTCCAATGGGGTACAAACCAAAAATATTAATCCTTTAGGTAATAAATTTTGAGCCCTCATTTCTCATTCAAATGGAAGCCAAATTTAACATATGAGTACACCAACGGAATCTTACCCGGAAAATTTGGTTCCAACATCCCCCACATGAATGGAAATGACTCCTATTACACATGTGTGTTCTAGACAGATGGACATTTGAGAGTAAGAGCGAAGAATCATTGT
Organism: Rubia yunnanensis; assembly: GCA_037428765.1. Classification (NCBI taxonomy): domain Eukaryota; kingdom Viridiplantae; phylum Streptophyta; class Magnoliopsida; order Gentianales; family Rubiaceae; genus Rubia; species Rubia yunnanensis. The sequence continues at coordinate 111,112,775 of CM075061.1, read as the reverse complement.
ATGTGGAAAGGTAGTGTTTCTCAGCCTTGAACCACTCATAGTGAATAGTTATCGGATTTACTCGACCAGGTAGTGAACATGATGTCTTGAACCACCCGGGCTTTTGTGTAAATCTAGACAATGACTATCACACCGTTCATCTTCTCACAGAACTAGGTTCTCTTACTGTGTTCATTTTGGCCTTGAACATCCATGGTTATTCATGAGTGAACTTGGAGAATTTATCCTCTCTTAATTCTCCTAGAAACGGCCCCATTTCACACTCATAAGGTGATTGACCATAAAGGGTATCCTGTCACACCCACTTTATTTCAAAGCTATGGAAACATTAAAATCCATGCACAGGTAGCACTTTTTTCTGTCATTATAGGAACTGGGAAGAGATTAAAATGTCAAAGTGCTTTCATTGATTCATCTTGATTTTGTTTGTCCCTTGAACCTATTTCATGGGATCTCAATCACTTAGGTAGGGTTACCATCAACCATCCTTTGTAGTCATAGGCTTCAAACCCATTCCTCTAGATGACTTAACAACTTGATCTCGTGACAGACCTTTAGTAAATGGATTCCCTAGGTTGTTAGCCGATTTTATGTAATCTATTGAGATTACACATGTTGAGATCAGTTGTCTTATGGTTTTATGTCATTTTCTCATGTGACAAGATTTACCATTGTATATGGAACTTAGTGCCCGAAGTATAGCCGAATGACTATCACTTTGTACACTTAATGCTGGAATTCGTTTTTCCCATAGTGGAATATCCTCTATAAAGTTCCAAAGTCATTATGCTTCTTGAGCTGCTTTATCTAAAGCAATGAACTTAGATTCCATTTTGGATCTGGTAAAAAGTGTTTATTTCAAGGATTTCCATGATACGGCTGCACCACCAAGCATAAATACATACCCACTTGTAGATTTAGACTTTTTTTTTAAATCTGATATTAAGTTAGCATAGCTATGAACTTCTAGAACAACTAGATATCGTCCACAGTGCAACCCATAACTTCGAGTATGTCTCAACTAGTTCAAAACTCTAGCTATCCTTTTCCAGTGACTATGTCCTTGATTGCTTGTATAACGACTCAATACATTAACAGTGTGTGCTAAATTGGGTCTTGTATAATTTGTCAGATACATAAGACTCCTGATCACTCAGGCATATTCCAATGTAATATCCCACTACCTAAGTTTTTCATCATCTTGAGATGAGGGTCCTCGAAACATTTAGCTATCGAACTAGAATAGTTCTTGAATCTATCAAGTACTTTCTCGGCGTAATGTCCTTGTGACAAAACTATTCCTTCAGGGTGTCTAAGTTTTTTATCCCTAAGATCACATCTGCTAGTCCCAAGCCTTTCATGTAAAACTTTCCTTTGAGCAAGTTCTTGGTTTGTTTGATCATGTCTTAATTTCTACCTATGATGCGCATGTCATCCACATATAGGCACAACAAAACGTATCAATTTGGAGTATCTTTGAGATAGATGCACTTGTCACATTTGTTTATTTTGAAACCATTTGACAACATTACAATATCAATTTTTTTATGACACAGTTTAGGTGCTTGTTTTAACCTATATAGGGATTTCACAACTCTACACACTTTGTGTTCTCATCCAAGGACGAAATAACCCTCTGGTTGTTTCATATAAATTTCCTCTTCAAGCTCTCCATTTAGAAAAGCTATTTTTACATCAATTTAATGTATTTCTAGATTGTGTATAGTTGTGATTGCTATTAGCATTCTAATTGAAGTTATTCTCGTAAACGAAAAATAGGTGTCAAAGAAATCCAAGCCTTCTTTTTGCCTAAATCCTTGCACCAAAATCCTAGCCTTGTACTTTTCTATTGAGCCTTCTATTTTTGTATTTTCATTTAAAAATCCACTTGCTCCCCAGAGCTTTTGAACCTGATGGAAAGTCCGTTAACTCCCATGTATGGCTTTACATAGTGAATTCAATAAACTGTTCACCACTTCCTTCCATGAAAGTGCATCCAGTGTAGACATGGATTCCTTAAATGTTCTAGTATCATTTTCTAATAGATAAGTTATTTCAAAATTAGGACCAAATGATTTCTCCTTTCTAGCTCTCTTGCTACGCCTAGGTTCATCACTTGCCTCTTATGTTTGTTGAACAAAAGTACTTGTTTCTCCTTCTCCATAAGTCCGTTATATGAATTACTTTATCCTTACACGGGAACACGTTCTCAAAGAAGAATGCATTTCTTTATTCCATTACTGTATTTACGTGTATATTTGGTACATCAGATTTGTACACCAAGAATTGATAACATTACTATTGTGTGCATACCCGATGAAAATACAGTCAACGATTTAGGTCCAATTGTGACCCTTTTAGGAGGTGATACTGCCACTTTTACTAAGCACCCCCACATTTTCAGGTTTTTTTTACGAAGGTACATTACCTTTCCATAACTCATAAGGTGTATTTCTAGTCACCTTATGTGGTATCTTGTTAAGCATGTAGCTGGAGGTTAGTATAGCCTCCCCCCACATGTTCTAGGATAACCTAGATTCTTGCAACATTGCATTCATCATGTCTTTGAGAGTTCAGTTCTTTTGTTCTACAAATATGTTATGTTTAGGTGAGTAGGGAGCGATAGTTTGATGAACAATACCATGTTCTCTATAGAACACATTGAATGGTTCATTATACTCACCTTCCCTATCACTTTGAATAATTTTAATTATTTTACTAAGTTGGTTCTCTACTTCCAACTTGTACTCTTTGAACTTTTCCAAAGCTTCTTCTTTTTTTTGCGTAATAGATATACATAGCAATATCTTGTGCTATCGTCTATGAAAGTCACAAAATACTTTTTACTGCCTTTAGTTTGCATAAACTTTAAATCACGTAGATCTGAGTGGAATAAGCCAAGAGGTTCGGTTGTCCTCTTCACACGTGGGGATGATGTTTTCGTGAGTTTTGCCTGTACACAGACTTCACATTTGTCTTTACTTGTTTTGCATTTTGGAATCATGTTCATGATCATTAGTTTATTAATATATTTATAATTCACATATCCTAATCTTTCATGCCAAATGTTAAAAGAATCAAAGACATAAGCAAAAGCATTATTCTTAGTCACTGAAGACTCGGGTACATCAGTTTTTGAGATGAATGTAATTACATTCATTTTGCCCAGTCTATCCTTCACATACACCTTTCCCACATACACCACATTCTTAGACTTGACTAACATGTCAGACACGAGCTCAATCATAAACCCATTCTTGGAGAGGAGAGAGCCCGAGATCAAATTCTAGCAAATGTCTGGCACATGCAGGACATTGTTGAGTGCCAGCTCCTTTTCAGAAGTCATCTTCAGCACGACCTTCCCTTGACCTTAAACTGTTGAAGTGGCAGAGTTTCCCATGAAGATTTTCTCTTCAGTCTTTTTCTTCGGATATGTTGTGAACGTACCCTTATCTGAGCAGATATTTCTGGTGGCACCTGTATCATACCACCACTCCTTTGGATTACTCCCAACTATGTTTACTTAAGCCATTACAGCACACAGATCTGAATCTGAGAGCTGTCCTTCGCTTAGGTTGGCTACAACATTTCCCTTCCTCAGGCCGACCTTGCTGCGACATTCATCCGCCCGCCAGATTTACTATCTGCTCAGGCTGCACCTCATCAGCCTTTCGATTGGTTGACTCAATTCAAAGCTTGAAAATTAAGTCTTGGACTTTCATTTCCTTCTGTTTGTGTAATAGATAATGATTGAAGTTCTCCCACTTTGGAGGAAGCTTCTCAATGAAGGCACCTACTTGAAAGGTTTCACAGATTTTCATGCCTTCAGCAATGACCTCATGAGTGATAAGTTGCAACTCTTCCACCTGCTCCATGATCGGCCTTAAGTATACCATTTTGTAGTTCAAAAACTTTTCACTGCAAGCTTCTTTGTGCCCGCATCTTCAGACTTATATTTCTCGTGCAAGGCTAGCCACAAATCTTTACTCATTTTCTCAGTAATGTACACATTGTACAACGAGTCAATCATTTGTGTTGTTATGCAGCCCTTGCTCATATAGTTCCCTTGAATCCAATTGTCAATGTTTGCCCAGGCATACACTTCAGTGTATTCGGATAAATGACAGGTTTGTCCTCCCTGAGGTACTTGTACAGATTCAGCGTGGCCAAGAAGAAGTGCATCCTTTGACTCCACATCATTAATCTTGTTCCATCCAAATTGTCGGTAAAATTCTCGCTTGTTGAGCATTTGGTAATGTCGGCATCAAGTGCCTGATTTAATGAACCTCTTTCTCCACCGTAGGTCTGACAACCTCGAGCTAAATTACCGGGGCTGGCCTACCAGCATATCCACTGGTGGTAGACGACTCCCAAGCTGAATTTGGTGCGTTGACTCACCAAGGTTTCCAGTATTGACATTCTCATTTGCCAATTTTTTCTAAACAATTAAACAAATTATTAATGGCTTTATAAAAGATTTAAAACACTTTTAAAGAATCTCCTCAAAATTCTCAGGAAAGACTTGTGGAGGGACACGATGTCTCCTCCTTAGACAACAGAATTTTTATTGGTTATTCAGTAAAAGTTGCTTGAAAAAATTTTTAAAAATTTTTTTCTCAATTTTGGAATACAAATGGTCAATTTGCAATTTTTCAAAATTTGAAGTTTTAGTACTCTGAAAATAATTAATCATAGTAATCGTCCTTATTTCAAAATCCTTTACAAAATTCACTGTCAAGTTTCAATTTTAAGATTTGAAATTAATTAGAACGTTGCAAATTAAAAATCAAAATCTGGTTAATTTCTTTGCGCAACATAACCAAAACCTGCCAGTAAAAATCAAAATGTCAGTATTTTAGCATAGGTACTTCAGAAATTCAAATTTTAGTTTTAACTGGAATTTAGCAAACTAAAAACCTGATGCTTTTGGATTTTTTTACAACATAAAACTTAGATAAACTTGTACTACTAATTCTATTATAAACTTGACATATTATTTAGTTTTGAGGATAATAGGTAAAATTTATTTTTCAGAATTAACATTGTTAGAACCTAAATTCCAATTTAACTTAACAATCAGCTATGAAAATAAATAATAGAAATAAGTAAATGAAAATGGAGTAGAGAATTATACAAATAGAGACGAATGTTTAAAATTGATGCAGTATCGAGATTAATATCTCTGTCCTTAATTCTGAAAATGCCCCGTAGTGTGTGACGGTTCAATGGCGTTCCGAATCCCATGATAAAACTACTACACTTTCTGCTCTGCACAACTCAGCAGCATAAATTGGTGAACCAATTTAGTGTCTTACTCTCAAATGCACGAAGAACGCGAAGAACAAAGAAATGAGAGGAGAGGAGGATTGTATTCTTGGTGTCTCTTAGAATGATGCTAGAGGGAACATTTATAAGCAAGGGGGCACTTACAACTCCTCCTCATTTTGCAATGTGGTACAAACCTTTTATAGGCAAAGGGGCACTAACTGCTCCTTCCCATTTTCAATGTGGTACAAAACCCAAAATATTACTCTTTTAATAAATCAATTTTGAGCCATTATTTCTCATTCAAGCAGAACCCGGATTTAACGTATAAGTATACCATCGGAATCTTGCCCAAAAAATTTGTTTCGAATAAGTTGAACATGACAAGACGACACCGCTCCATGAACCATGACGCAATCACCGACATTGCAGACTTGTTGTAGAGCACAGGAAATAACCGATATACAAGCGACCTCGCACCTTTAAAACGAAGTCATTTTTATTGAAATGCCACGTTATCTATTAACCGATATCAACCAATGCAATATCGAACAGTCTGACGTTGCACTCTCTTTAGCACGTCGATAATGCAATCGTATTCCCTAACGTCGTTCTATGGTTAATCATCGGTTCGTCACATTATTAATTACTACGGTATTCTGCTAAAACCGATGTAAAAAATATAATTTACCATGATTCTAAACTGTCGTTAAAAATCATATTATGCGAAGTTAGTAACAACCTAATGCGATATCGCTTACGGTCATGAACGACGTCGCAGATTTTCTTGTCGACATCAACCTTCTCGACGTCGCACGTAGTTGGGGTAGTCGACATGCATAGAACATGGACCGACGCCGCTTTGACATCGGCATGGTCGCAACTTAGGAATATTTACCTCGATTATTTTCAAAAAAAAATTTGAGGTAAAAAGTATACCTTTTACTACACCCACATTTACCTCGATTTTTTCATAGATAAAAACTAATGTAAAAACCCTATAAAATCGAGGTAATATGTATTGTTTCTTTTAGTGCAACCGTGTAGATCTACATGTCAAAGATATAACTGAAGATGATTTCGATTCTTAAAAAATATTATTTCTAAATCTAATTTTTAGTTTTTCTTTTCTTCTGCCGGTGCTTGTTTCTGAAACCTTTTCAATTAAAAATTCCCCCACTTTCACCACCACTTCCACCGCAAGGTCACCACCTCCTCCAGCCAGCCACCACCACCACTTCCTCCAGCCAGCCACCACCACCACTTCCACCGCCAAACCACCACCACCTCCAGCCCTTAACGGTGCATCCTCCACCTCTCGTGAATGGTGTCTCCTCTGCCACTCGTGAACGTTGCATCCTCCACCTCTCGTGAATGGTGTCTCCTCTGCCACTCGTGAACGTTGCTTCTCACCGGAGAACAATACCCTCAATGACGCCTCTCACATATCTTATATTCATATATTCCCTTCTCATCTCTTTCTCCGTTCTCCATAGCTCCAGAACAAAGGAAAACATAACAAAATTAACATTAAAAAGGGAAATATAAAAATATAACCCTATATAATTAAGAAAGTATATGTATAATTCTGAGATAATTTTTAGTGCAAATATAATCCTAACTATTTAGCGGAAGTGCAAATATATCCTTCTGGTGACATTCCAAAACTGACAAAAATGTACTCGGACTAAAAGCTAAATTTGGGTGGCGAATTATACTCTTTCATGTGCTGGACCGCCGTCGGACCATCGCCGAACCACCACCGGACTAGGTAGGGTTATATCAGCATATTATGAAATTTGATAGGGTAATATCAGCATATTCCTAAAACTTATAGAGTTATATCAGCACATTCATGAAAACTATAGGGTTATATCAGCACATATTATAAAGGCAAAATCCAACAAAATTAAAAACCCTAGGTAGAAAAATACTACAAAAATAACAACTACACACACAATGCCAAAGGTTATCCAATCATTAATTCGGAATATATTCAACAAAATTTTTTTAAAAAATGTCATCAAAATCCTTATGTTCAATATCATATATACCGCTTATCTCTATTCATGTGATGAGAAGCAAAAGAAAATCACATAATCAAACTCAATATTGCATTAATCTAGTGAATTAAGGGGAATTTCTAATGACGATACCATTTTTGAAAGGTTCATGCACTTCCACCTCAACGTCCGATGCATCGAGCTCACCAAATCTCTTTTTTCAAACTAGAATCACACTCTGGAACGTCGGGAATCGGTAGAAGAGGTTGAAATGGCGGTTGCATGGGGTTAGCGTTAATTTTGTACTAATATGACACTTTATTTTTATAGTATGTGCAGATGTAACTCTACATTTTTTACAAATGTGCTTATATAACCCTATAAGTTTCAGGAATGCGCTGATATAACCCTATCAAATTTCATAATGTGCTGAGAGAACCCTACCTGGTCCGGCGGTTGTCCGGTGGTAGTCCGGTGGCGGTCCGTCGGCGGTCCGACGGTGGTGGTCCGGAAACAGTATTTAGGTACAATGATGTTAAGGGCAATAATGTCATTTCCTATTTTTCCAGAAGGGCAAAATTGTCTTTTAATAAAATTCCGGCTAAAAGTTGCCAAAAAAGGTTATATTTGCACTTTCACTTATTATTTAGGGTTATACTTACACTTTCAATTATCACAGAGTTATAGGTGCACTTTCGTAAATTATGCAGGGTTATATATGCACTTTGCTCTTTAAAAAAAATATGTTTGACTAAATTATTTTTTTGGTACCCAACATATTGTGAAATACCATCTTTTGGTCCCCGATGCCAATACCGCGTCCATTCAGCAACCAACAAATACAAAATGATTTGTTTGGTCCTCAAACTAGATTACGGGTGGTTTTTAGGTAAACCGTAGCACGTGCCATAATTTTCTGATATGGCCAAGGGTATTTTTGTGGTGGCGACCTGGAGGTGGAAGGGGTGGTGAAATTGGGGGAATTTTTAATTGAAAGGGTTTCAAAACAAGTGCCAGCGGAAGAAATGAAAAACTAAATTGTTTTTTTAATACCAAACATATTTTGAAATACCATGTTTTGGTCCCTGATGCCTTTTTAATTGAAAAGATTTTTTAATTAGTAAGATTACAAAAATACCCTTGACCATATCGAAAAATAATGGCACGTGCGACGATTTACCTGAAAATCACCCAGAATCTGGTTTGAGGACCAAACAAATTATTTTATATTTGCTGGTTGCTGAATGAACGCGATATTAACCTTGAAGACCAAAAAATGATATTTTGCAATATGTTGGGCACCAAAAAAATAATTTAATCTTTATTTTATCAACATATTGCAAATTCATTTTACCACCCTTATTTACACGTAACCACATAATGAATTTGATAAACTTTTGTTTGCGATTTATTCAGTAATTTTCTCATCTCCCAATCCAGATAACATATCAGACATTATACACACCAAATGTAATTCCTTACATTTATAACGGAAGACAAGCACAAAACTCTACACTGCCAGAACCCCTCGAGCACCGATTTTTTTAGTTCTATCATCGGTTTTTTTACACAAAAAAATCGGTGCCTAAGTAACTGATGAAACAGTTTCACCGGCTGGAAAATAATCAATGCTAAATTCCTACTTTTAGTATCGATTTTTTTGTTAGCGCCAGTTTTTCAATCGGTGCTAATTTAGCACCAGTTTTTTTTGTTAGCACTGATTTTTCAATCGGTGCTAATTTAGCACCAGTTTTTTTTGTTAGCACTGATTTTTCAATCGGTGCTAATTTAGCACCAGTTTTTTTTGTTAGCACCAGTTTTTCAACCGGTGCTAATTTAGCACCAATTTTTTTGTTAGCACCGGTTTTTGTTAGCACCGGTGCTAAATTATTTATGACGACGAAAAAAAATCCCTTCCACTTCAGAGGAAGGGAAAAAGACCCCAAATTAACAATTTATTTCCACATTAATTTAATAATAAAATCAACTTCACAAAATTGATAATATAGAAATAAAATCAAAAAAAGTTATGATACAAAATCAATAATCAATGGGACTAAACATAACTATCACAAACATAACTATCTACGGGACTAAACATAACTTTAGTTTGAATTAGCAATTGAATCATGTGGCGTATACACATCAAATCACAAGGCTAATCCACACAACTAATCTCCAATCTATGATCCTTAAAAATGCTCAGATGTACCGTTCCATATGCATCCACAAGACCATACAACTACAAACTTCAATTTAGTTTGCAAAAATGGTAGGGGGGAAAGGTAAATGTAACTAAATCAGTAAATCTTACCTTGGAAGGCTCATTGTATGTTCAAAAGCTAATGCATGTAACATACTTAAGACAAAGTGGAAATCCTCTGTATATTCAAACAGACAAAGGAATCAAACATACACACAAAAGGGCTACGTAGTTTAGATCTCAATAAACATGGAGAAAAAAAAGAGTAATCAAAACTCCACTCATCACACAAGTCTATCTCATTATGTTTTACCTTGCGATTTGAAAATAATGTCACAAGCAGCCTATATAAATAAGAAAAGGTTTAGTGAATGCCTACTGACTAGCTCCGCCAAGTCAATTCACCTTATGTTTAGCAATACCCAAATGTTTAGCAAGAAAACTCAATGCGTTCAACAATAACAATACAATGATGGTGTGATACCTCTGTCTTTCATTTCTCATGTGCAGTTTCAAGATGTTTAAGGGCTTCTTCATTTGCCTGAGCAATACTTTTATATTGACATAATAAATAGGAAAAATTAGCATATGCTTGATTCATGCTATAATGACAGAGTCATTCGGGACCTGAAGCATGTGATCTTTATTCATTTGTGCCTCCTCCCCCAACTTTGCAATTTCTTCATTCTGTTGAGCAACTACATAGTTCACAATGAAACCAAGAATTAACAATACCATGAACTATTTAGCATAAACATGAAATGAATCACAAATATAAGCATAGGTTTAAATTCAAAGCTTCTCTGATGCGTAAAAAGTGACACACGTATCATGTATGGTCTACTAGCACTATTGTTATAAGTTAGAAAGATTAAGCTTCTATATAGATGCTCCGAACCAATGTCAGAGTTATTCAAGCAAGTCTTTAGTTATATCTACTATCCATTCTACTACCAAATACAATACTATGCATGAATAATCACAATGGGAAAAGGGGAAAGGTTCATTCAGTATCATTGAGTTTACTAATGCCCTTATTGCTTTACTCAAGACTAAGAAGGGTTCACAATTTGAAGGGACATCCTATTTACCAATTAAATAGAATGCTAACCTTCCACCAGGTCTAATGTATGCATCCCATGCTCTTCGAACCTGCATACAAATGGCAAAGTCAGTGATCAACTGGAAAAATCTTAGCCATCTTGCTCTACCGAAGCTTTCTTGCCTAGTTTTTAGAGATGATGTTCACTAGAACATTGAAATTTATTCAAGCTTTCTCAGCACATTTTTCAACAAAAAGAACTGGCACGCTGCTCCTTTAAATGTTTATATACAGATCCTAAGGCACATTAAGGTTTCCTCCCAGGAATAAGAAGTGGCAGTAATATCTTAATTACAAAACTAAGAAATTTCAGTACTCTAAGAAATTCACCACGTTAATATTCTCCATCAAACCACGAAAAGGCATCAATGACATCAGATTATTTGAAAAACCAAGGAAAGCAGCCACAAGCAGAAAAAACAGCAAAAAATCCAGTGATCATTACCTTTCCTCGGGTAACTTCCTTGGCTGTCTGTCTAGCCCTCCACCCATCAGCTTCTTTTTCATATTTCTCAAACTCCTCGAGCTTCTGAATATACAAAAAATAAAACAATTTAATCAAAATCACAGCCAACTCTAGAAACAACAACCAACTCTAGAAACAAGCATTGGAATCATAAAGCAACATATAAAAGACCTTCGCCTTCTTCTCAGCAATCTGCTTCCTCCTCCTCTTCCTCCTCTTCTTCTCAACAACCCTGGAATTTGAGAAATCTAATTTCATTGAACATTTTACTGTTTTGAGCAGTTTCTTACAGTGTTTTAGCGAGGCTGAAGGTTTCGTGCATGTTTTTTAGGTCTCTGCTACGAATATCAAATTCTTTGATGGTGCTTTAAATGGTTTGATGGATAAACTTTATGATGAAGAATTGAAGAATGAGTCATTATCGACATCTTGGATTCGTTATTCAAGATTGTCGACGAACTGAAGACATCATGAAGAACACTATACTCTTTTTTCTCACTGGGTTTTTAATGAGGTAGTGTGATCATTGTAAAATATTGTAAAATTATTTCATTTTGGGTTTATTGGACTGATAGCTCGGCCATGTGGGCTTTGAAGAGATGAATTTCAAAAATACAGTCCATTAAGGTTTAGTATATTCAGTTTTATTCTGATTAGAATTAGATTTGGTAAGATTAGATAAGGGAATATTCTTCAAGGTTACTTCTTGAAGAATTCAACCAAATTACCTTAGATTACCATTTATTTTAGGTATTTTAGTTAGATATGGTTTTAGCTTCTTAAAGCTGCCATAAGTCGATTCAGTTTCCATTTGTGATTAGGGTTTGAGGAAAAATTGTAACCCTATAAAAAGGGAGGCCTCATGGACGAAATTAAACACTTTTCATCAATCAAATATACAACATTTTGAGTTCATACTCTTTGCTTGCGAGCTATTCCATTGTTGCTTAACCCCGAGGGCTAGTTAAGTGTCAATAAACCTTGTAATCTGATCCCGAGGGCTAGTTAAGTGTCAATAAACCTTGTAATCTGATCCTGAGGGCTAGTTAGAGAGCAAGTCAAAGTTAGGCAGGCCCCGAGGGCTAGACTCCTGAATTTCGTGCGAGATAGTGCGGGTTTGCAGATCCCTTCACTAGATCAAAGATATTAATTCCGCAAATTGTGAGTCTTTGTAAGGAGATTCATATCAGTCTCGCGGACATTTCTGGTGTTCCAAAAGGTGCTCGGTGGAGAGGGAAAATGGGGAAAACAGAAGGCACTTCTAGCTCTGTCCTAGCTCCGCCAACCTACACCACCAGCTACCAGAAAGATCCTAGCTCCCCCACCGTTGCCCTAGCTCCCCCACCCCCTACATCCTCCCTAGCTCTGCCACCTCCTAGCTTTGTCAGAAACTCTATCCCCCGCCACACTGTGCCGCTTTGCTGCCACTGCTCCACAACTGCTCTAATCGAACCACGGCCGCGCTGCCGCTGACTCATCTCCAATCCAACCACTGCGCCCACACCAATCGAACCATCGTCGATCATCGATTAGTCGAGCAGCAACGAGGAAAATGTGAAGGATGAATTTTGGGAAGAAAGAAAATGAAGAAATGAGGGCAGGGTTTCCTTTTTGATTAATTTTTCACAGGGGTACAATAGTTACGTCACTTATTTCCAACCATATTTTATTTGTATTTATATATACTAATTCAACTGAAGTTTGACCGTGGATTAGTTAAAGTCAACTTAGTTATTAGTGTTTAAATATCAAAAATCGAGTAAAGTTTGACTGTTGATTTAGTTAAAGTCAGCTTCGTCACTAGTGTTTCTATACAGAGAGAGACAGAGTAGAGTAAATTTGACCGTTGATTAGTTAAAGTTAACTTAGTCACCAGTATTGATATATACAAAGTCAAGTAAGGTTTGACCGTTGATTAGACAAAGTCAAACATTATTATTAGTATTTAATATATACTAATTCAAATAAATTTTGACCGTTAATTAGTTAAAGTCAACTTTGTTATTAGTGTTTATTTATTGAAAGTCATGTAAAACTTAAGCGTTAATTAGACAAAGTCAACCTAGCTGTTAGTGTTTATATATTAAAAGTTAAGTATAGTTTGACCACTTATTAGTTAAAGTCAGCTTAGTCACTAGTATTTCTATATAGAGAGAGTCAAGTAAAGTTTGACCGTTGTTTAGACAAAGTCAACCTAGTTATTAGTGTTTATATATTGAAAGTCGAGTAAAGTTTAACCGTTGATTAGTTAATGTTAGCTTAGTCACTAGTATTTCTATATAGAGAGGGAATCAAGTAAAGTTTGACCGTTGTTTAGACAAAGTCAACCTAGTTTTAGTGTTTATATATTGAAAGTCAAGTAAAGTTTGACCGTTGATTAGTTAAAGTCAGCTTAGTCACTAGTCGAAGGTAATGGTAAATAAAAAGAAACCATGAGAGTCTATGGGAGTGGGAACATTGTCCCACTCCCGTGATACAATGAAACCTACTAAACTACCCCTGATCTAGATGGTACAATCAAGTGGCCCAAAAAAATGCCGTGGGAATGTACGGGAGTGGGGACATTGGCCCACTCCCTTAATACATGTTACCTAAAATACTACCCCTGATCTAGATGTTACAACCAGGTACCCAAAAGAAGCTAGTCTCGTCGTGATGACCGGGGCCTGTATAAGCCATCCCTGAAAAATAGAGAGCTATGAGAACAAACTCACCAGCCTCCTCGCTCCATGTTACATCCATGCTACCGGTGGTGTGAACCGGCTCTTGCGCTGTGGTTTGCTCCCCACGGGTGTCTTCAAATCCAAGAGTGGTCTCGGCATTCCAATGAATGAAGTAGTATGGCATATCCTCCTAAAAGGGCTTGCACACCGCTTCTACCATGTACACCTCTAAGATGAAGATAAAGAGGTGTTATTGGCCTTCGATAACAGTCTCTGGATGAGGGTCGAGGCTTTCTCTTTGGGGTTGGGAGCAGTTTGACTGTAGTCCGTTATGCTCCCAAGTGTTCCCCGCGGATAGACCTCTTAGGGATAAGAGACCGGGCATGACTTCTACCGCGTACGCCCAGCGTAACGATTTTGTAACCGTTCTTTCCATTTTATGCAAATGGACAGCCTGATGCCATTTTACACTTTTCAGTGCAGCGCGGGCAAATAGCGCAACTGTTGATTCCAAGTGATACCTAGCAAGGGGTTAATTAATCAGCTTAGTCACTAGTGTTTCTATATAGAGAAAGTCAAATAAAGTTTGACCGTTGATTAAACAAAGTCAAATATTTTTATTAGTATTTATTATGTACTAATTCAAATAAAGTTTGACCGATAATTAGTTAAAGTCAACTTTGTTATTAGTGTTTATTTATTGAAAGTCAAATAAAGTTTGACCATTGATTAGACAGAGTCAACCTAGTTATTAGTGTTTATATATTGAAAGTCGAGTAAAAATTGACTGTTGATTAGTTAAAGTCAGCTTAGTCACTAGTGTTTCTATATAAAGAAAGAGAGAGTCAAGTAAAGTTTGATCATTGTTTAGTTAAAAGTTAGTTTAGTCACTAGTGTTTCTATATAGTGATGGTCAAGTAAAGTTTGACCGTTGATTAGTTAAAGTCAACTTAGTCACTAGTATTTATATATAGAAAGTCAAGTAAGGTTTAACCGTTGATTAGACAAAATCAAACATTTTTATTAGTATTTATTATGTACTAATTCAAATAATGTTTGACCGGCAATTAGTTAAAGTCAACTTTCTTATTAGTGTTTATTTATTGAAAGTCAAGTAAAATTTGACCGTTGATTAGACAAAGTCAACCTAGTTATTAGTGTTTAAATGTTGAAAATCGAGTAAAGTTTGACCGTTGATTAGTTAAAGTCAGCTTAGTCACTAGTATTTATATATAGAGTCAAATAAGGAGGTTCGAGTCCTCGAGCCAGGAGGTTTGAGGGTTCGAGGCTCAAGGGCTCGAGCGTGAAGTGGTCTAAAATCCCCACATTCAGGATCGAGGCTCGAGGAAGGAGGTTCGAAGGCTCGAGGCTTACTGAAAGAGTCAGGAGGCAGGAGGTTCAAGGGCTCGAGGCAAGAGGTTCGAGGGCTCGAGGGTTGATGGCTCGAGGCAGGAGGTTCGAGGGCTCGAGGGTCGAGGGCTCCAGGCATGAGGTTCGAGGGCTCGAGCGTGAAGTTGTCGAAATTCCAAAAAATTTAAAATTAGGATTTTTTAATTTAAAATATTTTCTCATTAGTAAAATTACCATTATACCCTTGACTATACCAGAAAACCATTTAGTCTTACCTGAAAACCACCTTTGGGGACCAAACAAATTGCTTTAAATTTGTTGGGTACTATCTAAGGGTTGATTTGCAAATGGGGACCGAAACATAGTATAAGATACTTTGTAGGGGACTAAAAAATAATTTAGTATTGTATTTATGTATACTATATCAATTAAGGGTTGAACGTTAATTAGTTAATGTAAACAAATTTTATTCTTATTTATATATATTAGGTCAGTAAAGGTTGATCGTTGATTAATTTAACTTAACTTAGTTATTAGTTAAAGTCAACAAAAGAAGTGAACGATTTTGAAGGTTAAAAAAAATTGCTTATAGTGGCTGCGCAGCTGCTCCCAGCTCATGAAATTTATGGGAATATTATTTGAAAATTTTGGAAAATTTTTTGAATTCATTGGCGGAAAAATCGAACTTTAAAAAATTTCGACGGGAAAATTGAACTTTGGCGGGAAAGTTTTTCGGTGATTTCTTTGGCGGGAAAATTTTTAAAATTTTAAATTTTTTAGCACCGGTTTAAACCGGTGCTATTTTATTCCTAAACCGGTGTTATTGTTTTAATTTTTAGCACACATTTTTAAAACCGGTGTTAATTTTTTCAAAACCGGTGCTATTTTTTAATTTTAAGCACCCGTTTTTAAAACCGGTGCTATTTTAAAATTTTTGACTATTTCTTTGGCGGGAAAATGAATTTTGAAAATTTTAGCACCGGTTTTTAAAAACCGGTGCTATTTCTTAATTTTAGCACCGATTTTAAAAACCGGTGCTATTTATTACAAAAACTGGTGCTAAGTTTTAATTTTTAGCACCGATTTTAAAAATCTGTGCTATTTTTTACAAAAATAATCGGCGCTATTTTTAATTTTAGCACCGATTTTTTTAAAAAAATGCTATTTTTTAAGAAAACCTGTGCTATTTTAAATTTTTTGGCGGGAAGATAGAATTTTACATGTTTTTAGCACCGGTTTTTAAAAATTGGTGCTTATATTTTCAAAACCGGTGCTATTTTCAAATTTTTGGATATCTCTTTGACAGGAAAAATAAAATTTTCAAATTTTTAGCATTGGTTTTCAAAAATCGGTGCTAATGTTTCAAGACCGGTGCTATTGTAAAATTTAGCACCGATTTTAAAAAAAATTGATGTTAAAATTAAAAAATTCGATATTAAATTAACATCAATTTTAAAAATCACTGTTAAAATTTAAATAATTGATACTACTCCCTCCGGTCCTCTTATTTTGGCCTACTTACCCAAAATGGATGGTTTTTTTTTAATGGCCTTCTTACACAGTTTCCATTTTTGGGGGGGGACCAAAGTTCAGAATTCCATCTTTGCCCCTCCACTTCCCACAATTTTACAACTATTAATCCACCATTACAAGTGCTAATAAAGCTGACCCAAATAGTATTGAGGGATTGGGTATAAAACCCAAATCACTAATCCCTCCCACAATTTTCGAATTGGGTCTCCAGCCCAATTGAATCCCTCTGCCAAAATCTCCCAGAAACCCAATCCATTGTAAAACCCAAAGCTCTCCTCATTACGTTTGGAAACCCTAGACTCTCCTCATTTTCTCTCGGCCACTCCTCTGAAACCCTCTCTCTCTCTCGGCCACTCCTCTGAAACCCTCTCTCTCTCGGCCAAGTCGCACCCTCGATTTAGGGTTCCGCCATGCCTTCACCGCCACCTTCCACCTCAGATCCGTACTCTGCTCCGTTTTCTCAACCGCCCGATACCGATCCGGACCACATCCGACCGGCCTCTCCTGTCGACCTCGATTCCTTCGTGGAGGAGACTCCCGACGAGCTGGCTCAGACCATCGAGCAAGATGGTCACCTTTGCGAACCACCTCCGGCCAGCATAATCGAAGGCGATTACACGGAGTTGCAGTGGCCATCCGTACTTTTTGTGAGTTCAGACTCTCAGTCGGGCGAACGGTCGCCGTTGAGCTTAGGTGCGTTTCCATTTTTTTACAGCTTCCATGTTTTTACAGCTTCCACGGTTTTACAGCTTCCATTTTTTTCCTGCTGCTCATAAAAAATCGACCGCTTCCTAATGCATTTTCATGAACTCTTCTGGTGTCCACTTTACCTAGGTGATTCGGCCCCCTCGCCTCAGGAGCAGCCGTCGCTTGGAGATAAACAGAGGTTAATATCGGTGTGGACGGAGGAGAAGAGACGGCTTCTTGAAAAGGTAAACCCGAAATTCGTTCCAATGCTTCTTGGAAAGTGTGGGAACGAAGCTCCGACCGAGGCCCGTATCAGTAGCTGGATTTATTTATGTCCAAGACATGAAAAAGAATGAGTTTGTAAATCACTATTAGTTGGTTTGTAATTCTCGTCAGTGGTTGGTTTGGAGTCTGTTAATTTTTATGTATTGTACAAATACTGTATGAATCAGTAGAATATTGCTTCTGGGGTGAACTGTTGTTGGGAAACGTCTGGGGGTGTTTTTTTTTTTAAATTTGCAGGTATTGCACAACCATGGTTTCAGGAGTAGTACCTCAGCACCTGGTACCATCGTTCGCGGTTTCTGTACTGCTGACTATCAATGATTTCAACGACAGTGGCTTCGAGAATGATCATGAGGTATGCTATTTTGTTGCACTTTGAGTCTTTCCTATGTTTCGTATGAGTTCAGTTGTTGGATACATCATACTAGGCAGATTCTGGTCTAGAGGAATCTGCCTCTCGCCTTGCTATTTTGCTCATGATTTCTTAGGATTGGTAGTATCTTTTACAAGATTTTATTCCCATCTTAAACTGTGGATTTAATTTTTGTTCTTCAATAGGTTCGCGAAGCTTTTCCTCTGTTTACAAATCACTGACGTTCATTCATTATTTTTCTAACTATCGGTACCTGTAGAGATTCACCCACTCAATGAGGACGATTCAAGGATCATTAATTGTCGGAATTTCTGAATATTATAACTGGATACGGCAGGGCATGGGGAAATCTTACAAGGTAAATAAAAGCAGACTTTTGTGTCATGCTATTCTTGCCTTTCTTGATTGCTCGGCTGAAAACTGATACATTCTGCTACCGTATGAGTAGGTATTTCAGCCCTGTCGTTCTGGTACCTGCAGTCTGCGTTGTTGGTTTGGGTTTGTTTGTCAGGGGTTTCCCACTGGTACGTTTCTCCCTTACAGTTTCATGCTAATTTCACTTAAGATGTCAAGATGGATTTTTTCCTAATTTATTTCTGTTCTCCTTAACGCTCGGCAATTGTCTGGAGATTGGACTGCCCACGTTGATTTTGCTCGTCATCAGCCTAGAAGTACGTCTGTTGTAGTATATATTACGCATTGTCATGAGCTATCAAGATCTCTAATTTTCTCTGTTGTTTATCAGTACCTGCAACGAATCCATCCGGTCACCCGTCCCATACTTGAGAGGTTTGCCTTGCTCTTATGCGTCGGGTTTGTCTGGGCTTTTGCTGCCATTCTTACTGTGGCGGGTGCTTACAACAATGTCGGGCCCCGCGCAAAGATTAGTTGCCGTCCAGACTCTTCTCGTTTGATGCAATCTGCTCCATGGTATGCTGTGAAATGCAAGGTTTTTCCTTTACTGTCCGAGTTTCCTAGTATTTGATTATGGCGTATTTTCTACTCAGGGTCAAGGTTCCTATCACCTTCCAGTGGGGGGACTCCGATATTCAGAGCAAGCCATGTTTTTGGAATGATCGGGGCTTCTCTAGTTTCATCAGCCGAGGTATTTATATTCTATCAAAGCATTCATCTAAGGTCGTCTTATATGTTTTGGTCTTCTGGGCTGAAGTTGGATTCGGTAGTGCAGTCAACTGCAGCATTTTATGCAGCTGCCAGACTTTCGGGAGCTACAATCCCTCCTGCACATGTCGTGAGCCGAAGCATTGGTTTGCAGGTCAGTTATTTTAGTAACTAATGTAACTAATGGTCTCTCTGTAATCATTGTTGGAGTTGATTATTCTTTGAAAGGTTTGAAATCTGGCAAGCTAAATGGCACCCGTTATATGTTTTACTGCTCCATTCAGGGCATCGGTCCTCCGGAATTACTGCAGTTTTGGTTCTTTGGTCGGTTCTACTGCATCTATGTAAGATATCTTCTCTATCATCTTTTAAGCAAATTCCATATTTTGTCACCATACTTGTGGTTTGTCCGGCTTTAGATTGCTCAACTGAATTTATACGTATTTTGTTAACTAACTTATAGAGGTGCCATATTTTATCATTTCAGCTGTTACTGAAATAAATGAAGTTTAATCTTGAGCTATCTTTCTAATCCTGTTCCTTTCAGTTACCATACTTTTTAATAGACATATGCATCATCCATCCCCTTTTCTTGCACGAAAGTAGTTTTTTCTCCACCTTTCAACTGGGATGATCCTTTTATTGCCTTAAATGCAGAGAAAATATCGGTCTTCTTGGGATTACTCGTGTTGGGAGCAGAAGAGTTGTTGAAGTATCAACCGCATTTATGATATTCTTCTAGTTAATTGGTTGGACTTATCCTATGAATCTCTGTTTATCATTCTTTGAGGCTATTGTGGAGCTTGACAATCAGGTTGCTATTGCAGGAAAGGTTGCTATTTATCCTCTGCCAATTTTCGCCGGTCTATATTGCGTGCTGTATGCCGTTGTTGCAGAAACGAGGAGTTCCACAGCTATCCTCTCCGGATAAACGAGTACATCCCAAGAAGAGGCTGTGAAAAATAATGGTTTGTACATCAGCCCTTTGTTTGTTACTACATACACTTTTGTTTCAAGTATTTGGGTTGATGTGAAAAGCAAATTGAGATAGCAGTCAGTGATGAAACAGATGTTTGGCTTGTTTGGACCACATTAATTTTCCCAAGTCAAAACATGCTCTAGCTCCTCATATTTGACCGGATGTTAATTAAATATAGCCCATCAAGTTCTTGCTTTTATTGCTCCATTCATGCATCCATGCTGCTGCACAATGATATCTACATTCTTGTAGGGGGAAAATCTTGTTTTATTTTATATTTTATTACATTTGGCTTTCTTAGCAGCCTCTTGTTTTATTTTACATTTCACTTCCTTTGCTGGTAAAAACAATTGCAGCTACATAAAATTTCCTTCTCCCGATGGGTCTTACTTCGGAAAATGTTGCGCATCGTTCCAGTGTGACTTGGAAGGAGCAAGATCAGACGGCGGTAAATTGCTTCTTTGTTTATGTCTACTCATTTGAATGCTTTCCTTTTTCCTATTACAATGTTCCTGAATTTCATTCGTAGGTTGAGTCACAGAAGAAGGCTGCAGCTGCTACTGCTTCGGGAAGATTTAAGGACCAGATTTTGCGACGGACGACATTTTATGCTTATTGCACCTACTTACAAAGTATCGGGATAGTGGACAGTAAGTATCCAAAACATTAATTTTCATTCAATGTGGTTGCATTTAAACAAGCTGCTGCACAAAATATAGGAGCATGTTTACATGATCTGACCCATTTCTAGAAAATCACTGCAACCATCCTAATGAAAGCTGTAGGCAAATACATTATAGAAAAATACATGAATAACATCTCTAGGCTGGTTGAATGTCACCTTCCTGTAGGTCTTGGATCAGCCTATGAATCCCACTCGCTACATTCCTTTGCTGCAAATAAGCAACACAGGTTCTTACCAATGCGTCATCCACCTCTAGGTTCGTAGGCAATGCACCACTGCTAGCTAACCGTTCTTTGCTCATGTGCGGCAACTTATATGCATTTGAACCATGACATTTCATTATCTCCACCATGCATCCTTGTAGAGTTAGGAACACACTGTCGAGTGTCCTTGCATTCAATTCAAAAAATGCATGCTCAGTTGCTGAAATTAGGTCGTCAATGGTCTTTGACGTTGTTTGGTGCTGCAAAGATTGAATAGACCTGAAAAAACCTAGGTCCAACACATTTAGATCAGGTGAAGTAGGTGGCTGGAAACCCAATCTGATATCAAAACCGTCCGCTCTGGCCACTTTTCTGAAATCAGCATCCTCATCACAAATATGTGGTCGTGCATTGTCCTGTTGAATAAGAATATTTGTACTAGCAAGTAGGGGCCATTTTTGCTTGATTGCGGGAACTACTTTTTCCAGCATGTACCTCTTAGTTACCTCATGATTTACTGATTTTTCGGGGACTGTAATTAGTGTTCCAGCGGGGCGATTCTTGCTCCTGTTTTTTGCAGCCTCCTTTGTCACCATCGGCCAAATCCCAATTTTGCCATCAAATATTAGGTCACCATCTTCGCTGTACATAGGCCTTGAAACAGCACATAGAAACATAACTTTTGTAATGTACCTCTTATTCTGTATAGTCCGATGTGGCTCCATTTCTTCCGGCAGTAGATAATATCTTTCAGCTACCCTTGTCATGAAAAACCACTTCTCGTCAATGTGAACTGTGTGATGCATGTCCTTGAAACATGTTTTCTTACTCAAACTATTGTGCTTCAAATGACTAACGCAGAATTGTACCCTTTTCAATTGATTGATGTCTGAGATATGTGGCTTTATTGCATTCGAGTGGCTTCTCAATTGCTTTTCTTGAATCCATCTATGCATTGTTGTCTTGCTTACACCCATGGCTGCAGCAAATGATCTTTCCGTTGTTCTTTTGGGAAGTGGAGTGGCAAGAACCTTTTCTCTGTCTATTTGAATTGGTGGCCGGCCTTTTTTGCCTTTAGCTTTTGGCTGCAAATCTACTTTCAGCCCTAACCTTTGTTGTTTTCTTTGCAGGGCAGCAAGTCTTGTCACTGTCCTCCTGGAAATGTTCCACCGAGCTGCTGCCTCAATGCACTTCTTCCACGAGAGCCTACCGTTTTCCTCATTCTGCCCAAAGAAAACGCTGATGTGGGTGCGCTCAAGGTCCGAAAGCCTTCGCCTTGCCGGCGGGCTTACTTCTTCTTCCTCCACGCCCTCCACAACACCCAGATCCCCAGCACCATCCATGTTCTTACCTCCGGAATTACTGGAATGCAAACCTGTGTTTATGTTGGTTTTTATGTGGCCTGTTTCAGTTTGTAAATGAATAGGTTCTTAGTTCAGCAGATGCAATGGTATTTATAGGGATAATGCTCATTGGGAAACATACTGTATAATTTCAAAAATTTTTCCCTCTAAATTGTGTTGGAAATGTAGATTTTACCTCTGAATTGGTGAAATACAGCAGGTTTTCCCTCCAAAAAAAGGACCTGTTTTTGAGGGAAAGTTTAAGCAAGTTTTGGAGGCTTGCTTTTGTTAAATTCGAGATTAAGCAAGTGTCAAATTCAGCACTTGTCAATCACTTCATTCACCATTTTCAGAAAAAAGGACACTTTAAAAAAAAGAGTGTCAAAATGTTGAAGCCAAAAAAAGAGGACCAGAGGGAGTATTAAATTTTTATCGATGCTAAAAAATCAGTGCTAGAAGGGGGTCTATGAAACAGTGCTAGCTAGACTCACGGAGGGAGTACCATTTATCCTAAATTTGCACATGATGACTTCCAAATTAAGATTCAGACATCTGGATATGACAAAAGGCTCTTTTAAATTACCTGGTGTCATGATTTTGCAGACAGGAAGCTTTTTATAAATATTTATTCAGAGAAAGAAGAGTTTAAATGAGTGAGATGATTTTGAATATCTATTCAAGATCCGGTTCTCAGATCCTTCTCGTTTCTGATTTCATCCAATCCAACAGTCACGACTACTCACGAAATATATGTAAGTGCTTTGTTTCTTTATATCCCGCTCTATTTTTTTTATTTTTTTATTATTTTTGTCCCGCTCTATTACTTTTGTCTCTTTATTGCCAACTTAATGCTCGTGTGTGTTGTACTCCCTCCGTCGTAATAATTGGCTCATTTACTTTGTGTAAGAATTTTATATAAATTGATTTGACAAATAATAATTTTGAAAAAGTAGTGATATTTAAAAAAAATTGGCCTGATTAAAATTTTTTTGAAATTAAAGAGATTATTATAAGAATTTTACGACACATTTTTTACCATTTTATGTAAGAAATAAAATATATTATTTTATATGGGACGGACGAAAATAGAAATTGAATCAATTTATATGGAACTGAGGAGTATTTCATTAGTTACATACATTTGAGTTCTTCAAAAGTAAATAAGTACATATATTTGATAATTTTAGCACTCGGACATTTTTAAATGGAGCATTCTTTTGTTTAAAGTCATCTATAAAAATAATTAGTGTAACGCATTTTATTAGTCAGTAAAGATATTGTGCAAGTATTGTGTAATATTACTGAGTCAATAAAGACGATTTTATCACACAACATACGGCACATTTCATGTGTCTTCTCTAACTTTGTCTTTAAATTAAAGACGGTTGATCAATCACCTTTAATTAGGATTTGAATTCAGTTTCGAATTCGAAACTTATATGAGAGGTTCTAAAAAAACTGCAAGAAAACAAGGTTTCCAGCAACATTAGAAAAAATCATACATAAAATAAAAAAGCTCACGTCATCACGACAATGTGAAACAAGCATTATCAAATCATTAATCGAGAAAAACACTTTCCAATTTGAGAAATCAAACCCTGAACCTTAAACCAAATTACGACTAACTACTAAATAGTAGCTAGTGGTAAGAAGGGGCTGTCCACGAGGAAAATGGGGTTTAATCGAGTGTTAGCGTAGTTAAAAAGGCACATGAAGAAGTCACTCTAAGTGTGTGGTAACAAAGTGGGGGAGGGGGGGATTTGGTTTTGGAAAACACTACAACTACTTTAAGCAACTAGATTAACAAACTATTAAAAAGAGCGATGTACATACGATCACAAACAACACAAATAACGTAACTAAGATTATAACGAGTTTCGAGCGCAATTGGTTTAAATTTCTAGTCATCCTTTGATCATCGATTTATTATCCAATTTTTATGCATTAACCACATATTGTGGAGAACTTATCAACACCTTTCGAGTGTTGATATTTCTCACCTATCCTCTGTTATAGTTAGAGTGAGCGATTGGCGCCACACAGTAACCCTTACCCTCGGGTCACTCTAGACGATCGGCGTCATAGACTTCCCCGAGGATAGAAATACACATGGAGACCCAATACAACTACCACAATGTCCTACAAGCAAGAAACACATAGATATCACAAGTATATTTACTAATAACGACTACGAGGATCGACCTTCATGCTAATCATTTTTAGTGGGCTACATTGATAATTAGTCGAATCCATCTAAATTCAACCTAAGTCTAAGCAGATCCATCAATCAACAATCATAATTAGTTGTCACTTCTAATTATAACCTAGCATTGACCAACAACAATCACATTGACTAAAAGTCAAAATCTTCCGGGTTTGACAAAAAACCTAGCATATAATCAATACAAAATCATCAACTAGTTGATCATCCTAGTCTAAATCATGCATCAATCACACAAGAAAGCTCCAGATATGCTTGATAATCAAAGCACTAAATAGGATAAATAGAATCTCACAAATTCATGCTAGAAATGCTTACCAATTGCTCCCAAGAGTATATTTAGTCTAGATTATGAAAACCCACAACAAATCTACAAGAATTCATGAAAGAAATGCAAAAACTAAGAAAATATGAAGAAAAACTAGGGTTTTTGAAGGGGGAAATTTGGATAGAAAAAAATGAATAAGGGAATTAAAAGCTCATTTCAACTTTTAAAGCTGGGCCAAAAAGTGTTTGGTGCAGGTTGCAAGGAAGAGACTACGGCCCTCAACGAAGGCGCTGCCCCGTATGTGAAAAATGAGCATTTTGGCTTCGGGCTACAAGAAATAGGCTGCGGCCGGCAGCGAAGGCGCTGCCCCCTTCTTAGATTTATCGCTACAGGTGAACTGCTGATTCTTTTTGGGATTTCTTATAGCCAATTTTATAGTGCTCGAGAAGACGAATCCAATGGTACCACCCTTGGAGGCTGGTTCTTCTTGGATCATTATAATAACTTTATCCAAACTTCAGGGTCACAACTTATCCGCTTCTTTGTCTTCCTTCTTTGACCCTTCTATCTTCTACCACGTTTTGACTTGTGGCCTTAAATCTTCTACCATCCTTGCGAATGACCTTCACTAAACCAATCCGAAGTGCTTACGAGCAATCTACAAATTAAGCTTACAAAAATAAATCTAGACGCTCGTAAAGACCAAAAATCCATTAGACTAAAAATATGTCACAAAATTAAGGATTTAGATATGAAAACCGAAAATGGTCATTTAAACCCCTTATGATGTAAACCTACATAAATCTAGCGATGTTCCAACCAAAAGATGACAAAAGAGATGTTAAACGATATGGAAAATACATGCATTTTATGTTTTATCAAGCCTCCCCGCACTTATACCTTTACTCGTCCTCGAGTAAACAAGAACAAACAAAGATCTAAGCGTAAGATAGCTTGAAAAAGTTTTTCCAAAAAATCCAACATCATATTTCTAGACTACCCTAAGCCCGAAGACATAAGTATATCTCACACTCTCACATCCTAAAATTTAAGATAATCCAAACCATCATACCAAACAAAGGTGAGGTATAAAACACAAGTGCCAAAACTAGCTTATTCTACCAAAGATGCTACCCAATAGACAAGTCAAGAGAAGCATAAAAATTTTCAATTTCTCTCATTTTCTCTCATTTTGTCTAGGAGCCCTCTCGGGTTTTCACCCTAGATTCACACAATTCTTTTTTCAAGGCTCACCCTCACATTTTTCCACACCATTTGGCCTCTCATTTTTGTATAAATTGTTCTTTCAGATTTTTAACCTATCCGAGCCTCCCACTTTTGCCTAACTTGCCCTCCCGGGTCTTCAACTTAGCGGGAATTCTTTTTTTTTTGAACAAAACAAATCAAAGTAGAGTATATGCATAGTACAATACAATACAATGAGATATATTTCTCTTAACCTCCCCACACTTGAAACACACATTGTCCTCAATGTGAACTAAAGAACAAGATAAAGAAATAAGGGAGAAAGAAAAAAATACCCACAACTAGGACCTTGAAGGTCTTTCCCGATGATGACAATGCTCACTTTTCAGTGAATGTTCTTTCCTCCATGTTCTTGAACTCCGCTAAATATGCAACTTCAAGCCATCCACTACGATTCCACAACTATGCAAATCCCGATCAACACTCACAAAAGACAACAACTAGTAGTACTCCTGGATTGTGGTTTTGGTGGTGGTTTTAGGTGGTGGATTGTGGTGGTATTCTTGTAGTTTTGGGTAAGGGTTTGAAGACATGATTGGGGATTTTTTTTCAAGAAAAGAAAAATACTAGCCTAACTTAAAAGCTCGGGTTGTCTCCCAAGAAGCTCTGTATTTTAAAAGTCGTCGGCACGACCCTAATGTTATCCATATGGTGAACGTTTGAACCCCTTCACCATGAACATCCAAATGTAGAGAGGTGGGGATAAAAAACTTTCAAGAGGAAAGTTTTTTGGAGGTGGAGATGGTTTCAAAGAAGATGGATGGTTTGGAAGCTTGGCATAATCATTTGGCTCCCCTATTGCCTCCTCCGAGAATTCCAAAAATGGTGGGGTTGGTTCAATTGGTGGAGGAAGGGGTGATGATGGCAATGAATATAGGATAATCACCTCTTCCTCAAATTCTTTGTCTTCCTCAACCAACTCCTCATCCCCTTGGAACTCAAATTCATTTCTCAAGGTGTCCTCACTCACCGTATCTTTGAATTCAACTTGGGATGGTCTATGTTTGGAATATCGAGCCTCCAAACGGCTCACGGAAGATGCAATTTGGCTAATTTGGGTCTCTAAACTCTTGAATCTTGCAGAAAAGTGGTCCTCCACGTTCGCAATTCTAGTTGCGGTTCGGTCTTCCAAGTTAGCGACCATGTTGGTTATAGCATGCATGAGCTCCTCATACGAGCTTGAACCTCCTCCTTGAGTATGGTTTCGAGGCATGTCATAAGTTGATGAAGGCCAATCATATTGCTTGTAGTGTTGGCTTTCCGATGCATTCCCATACCACAAATCCAGATTACCACTCAACTCCAGATTGTAAGAGTCATAGTATAGATACCATTCTTGAGCTCCTTGACCTTGGAAACCAACAACTCCAACCTCTTCATAGCACTCCTCATGATACCCTTGATTTTGAAAACAAAGGGTTATATTCTCCTCATAGTGCTCCTCTCTCAACCAATAACAAGACTCGGTAGGATGATCAAAACAACAAATCCTACAAAAACGTGCTTGTTGAGCTACTCTTCTCATCATAAGTTCCCTCAAGGTGAGATCTTCAATTTTTTCCTTTTTTTTCAAAAATTTAGAATGGTAGTGCAGGGGTTCTCGGTAGAAGTACACCAAGAACTCAAGCAATACAAATTCCAAACAAAAAACAAATAAAAACAGAGAACAACGAAAAATTTGGGGTCGTAGTGCAAAGGTTCTCAGTTCTTGGAACGACCACGTACCATAAACCAAGAGCACAAGCAATAAATCCTTCAAAAAAACAACCACAAACTCAAAACAAACAAGAACACACAACGAGAAAACAAAAAAACATAAAGAACTACACTAACACTCAACAAAATACGCCCCTTCCCCTGCAACGACGCCAAAATTTAGGAGGTCATCATCGTTCCTCTCAAAGATAATATTTATAAGCCCAAATTACGGCTAACTACTAAATAGTAGCTAGTGGTAAAAAGGGGTCGCCCACGATGAAAATGGGGTTTTATCGAGTGTTAACGTAGTTAAAAGGCACACGAAGAAGTCACTCTAAGTGTGTGGTAACAAAATGGAAGGGGGTTGGTTTTGGAAAATGCTACGACTACTTTAAGCAACTAGATTAACAAACTATTAAAAAGAGCAATGTACATACGATCACAAACAACACAAATAACTTAACTAAGATTATAACGAGTTTTTGGCGCAATTGGTCTACATTTCTAGTCATCCTTTGATCATCAATTATCTTATTTTTATGCATTTGCCACATATTGTGGAGAACTTATCAACAACTTTCAAGTGTTGATATTTCTCACCTCTCTCGGTTATAGTTAAAGTGAGCAATCGGCGCCACACAATAACCCTAACCCTTGGGTCACTCCAGACGATCGGCGTTATAGACTTCCCCTAGGATAGCAATACACATGGAGACCCAATACAGCTACCACAATGTCCTAAAAGCGAGAAACACATAGATAGCACAAGTATATTTACTAATAACGACTACAAAAATCGGCCTTTATGCTAATCATTTTTAGTAGGCTACATTGATAATTAGTCTATTCCATCTAAATTCAACCTATGTCTAAGAAACTACATCAATCAAAAATCATAATTAGTTGTAACTCCTAATTATAACCTAGCATTGACCAACAATAATCACATTGACTAAAAGTCAAAATCTTCCGGGTTTGACCAAAAACCTAGCACATAATCAATCCAAAATCATCAACTGGTTGATCATCCTAGTCTAAATCATGCATCAATCACACAAGAAAGCACCAAATATACATGATAATCAAAGAACAAAATAGGACAAATAGAATCTCACAAATCCATATTAGAAATGCTTACCAATTACTCCCAAGAGTATATTTAGTCTAGATTATGAAATTCCACAACAAATCTACAAGAATTCATGAAAGAGATGCTAAAACTAAGAAAAGATGAAGAAAAACTAGGGATTTTGAAAGGGGAAATTCGGGTAGAAAAAAATGAAGAAAAAGGGAATCAAAAGCTGATTTCAGCTTTTAAAGCTGGGCCAAAAAGTGTTTGTTGCGGGCCACAAGGAAGGGGTTGCGGCCCGCAATGAAGGCGCTGCCCCGTATGTGAAAAATGAACATTTTGGCTACGGCCAGCAAGGAAGGGGTTGCGGCCCACAGCGAAGGCGCTGCCCCCTTCTTATTTTCTTTGCTACGGGTAACCGCTAATCCATTTTGGGAGTTCTTATAGTCGATTTTATAGTGCTCAAGAAGAAAAATTCAATGGTACCACCCTTGGAGGGTTTTTCTTCTCGGATCATTATAAGAACTTTGCCAAACTTCAGGGTCACAATTCATCTCCTTCTTCGTCTTCCTTCTTTGACCCTTCTATCTTCTACCACGTTTTCACTCATGGCCTTCAATATTCTACCATCCTTGCGAATGACCTTCAAAAAACCAATCCGAAGTGCTTACGAGAAATCTACAAATTAAGCTTACAAAAAGAAATCTAGACGCTCATAAGGACCAAAAATCCATTAGACTAAAAATAGGTTACAAAATGAAGAATTTAGATATAAAAATAAAAAACGGTCATCTAAACCCCTATGATTTAAACCTACATAAATCTAGTGATCTTCCAACCAAAAGATGACAAAAGAGATGTTAAATTTTTTGGAAAATACATTCATTAGACATCTTATCATTTAACTACCTATCTTGAAAAATATTTGTTCTTGAATGTTGTCGTGGATGATTTTGTTGATAAATGTCAAAATATGAAAACTCGACATGAGCACGTTTAATGAAGTAGTTGTATAACATTATTTTTCATTTAATTGTATTTTTTGATATTTTAAATATTAAATAAGGCCCAACCGAAAACAAATTCCTGGATCCGCCCCTGCTATATATACTCTTTATATAATTAAAGCAGCTTATGACATTTTCACCTTCTCGTGTCATATCATTTATATATACTCATTGTATAACTAAAACAGTTTAATTATGAGATTTCACCATCAATGGTATCAGAGAGCAAACTTCCTGACCTACCAATTCATCTCCTTTTTCCTCTCTTTTGTGTTCTCTATATATTTTTGTTCCCCCCACCCCCACATTCACGGCTCATCTTATCATGTAATGACAATAAGATTTAGTTGGAACATAAAGTACCAGAGAGAAACATCAAATATGATGGCAAAAATGTGTGCATTGCACAAAAATAGGGAGAATATTTACCCACGAGTTTCTCCAGCTTGAATTTTTCTACCGCGAGATTCTTATAACCTGGGATAATTAATTTCCCAATTATTTATATATAGTACCCCAGATATTTACATCCATGTCTCTCATTATTCTCCAATTATTTTTATGAGAAAGCCCTATTAGACCGACTAGCGAATAGACCAATTATGAAAATCTCGCTTCAATAACTTTTACTTTCAAATTATAATTATTTATACATTGCAATAGACTTTTAAAAAAAATCAAAGTTATCGGAATCTCATTGCAATAAATAAAAACAAGAGCAAAGTGCATGTATAACCCTACATAATTGACGAAAGTGCTCATATAACCTTGTAATAATTGAAAGTGTAAATATAACCTTAGATAGTTAGTTTATGTGCAAATATAGCATTTTTCGGCAATTTGAGACTGGATTATGATGAAAAGATAAATTTACCCCTTTGTAAAAAAATAATAATACAAAAATCAATGAAATTACTTTTATACCCTTAGATCTTTAAAATTTTGGTGTCTTCTTTTGCCCCTACCCATATCTCTCTTCTCTAATTTCTCATCACTCATCAAATGCTAGATCTTCTCGAAATCTTGCCGGATCTCACCTTAACCTTATCCAGGAGATTGATCCCGATTTTCCAGTCCTCCACCACCAGTTTCCGATTCGTGAACTCTGGAAGCACTCCGGAAGCACGACCAGATCTTGTATCAGGCTGACCAGCACTCCTCAATGGGACGGTGACGATGGGATGGGAATCGAAGATGGAGGTCGGCAATGGAGGCGGCCTCGCCGAAGCTAGAATTGGAGGTGTGGTTGAGGAAGCAAATCCATCGGCTAGAATCAGAGATTGAGGTCAATGACATATACAATAATTTGGTTGGCGACGGAAGAAAATTTCCACGAATGCCCTTCTTCCCGTCAGTTTGAACTCACCGGTGGTGATGGGATAGAGCTGAACTCACTTTACCGGCACTGTGGTGAGAGGTGGCACGTGGATCTAGATCTGCTCCATTACGCCGCTGCACCGCTACCGCTGCCGGTACGCCCCGCCACCTCTTACACCGTTGCTACTCCTGGTAGATGTTTACTCTGCTTTTGGCTCGTTCATAACTTCCTATTGTATACAAGGATGCTTTGTATATGTGATTAATAGGGCTGAGGCGAGGCTAGGGCTGAGAAGGGGCTAGGGTTGAGGAGGAGGTGGTGGAATGGTGGTGGTGGTGGTGGAATGGTGGTGGTGGTAGTGGAGTGGACTCGTTGGTGGAGGGTCGGTGGAGTAAAGGAGGTGGTGGAGGGCTGGTAGAGTGGAGGAGGTAGTGGAGGACTCGGTGGTGGAGGGCTGGTAGAGTAGAGGGAGTGGTGGAGGGCTAGGGCTGAGGAGCCGGAGTAGTGGTAGTGGTGGAGTGGTAGCGGCAGGGCGGTGAAGGTGGTGGAGCAGTGGTGATGGTGAAGTGGCGGCAGTGATGCGGTGAAGGTGGTGTAGTAGTAGTGGTGGTGACAGTATAGTGGTGGGTCAAGGGGCATATTTATCTTTCAAATTTTTTATTAAGCTGAGTATTTAGTAATTTCTGGTCGGTCAATGTCGGAATATAGGTTTTAGTGTTATATTTGCACTTATGCATAATAGTTAGGGTTATTTTTGCACTAAAAATTATCTCAGGGTTACATTAAATCACCTCATTAGTTGGATCAATTATAAATTAACCATGTCTAACGATTAGTCGATCTAATTTTTTTTGTGAATTTTTAATATATTTTATTTAAAACTCTATCTGTAATTAAATTTTACTATATTACATATTTATTTTTAATTTCACTGGAAAACTCTCCCGTACAAAACTTTGTTTAAAACAATATTTTATTTATGAATTACCGCGTCCAAATAGGCAAATTCTTGGGAAAATTCGTCTTTCCATAAGGTTATGGAAATACTGGGTTTAATTATAATAATAAAAGGTAAAAGATGTTAGTTGCAATATAAAAAATTTATTATGTTGTATGCAGTAGTTATAAAGTTTATAATACGATTTATGCAATCTGAAAACTTTATCTTCATTTTATTTAATTTTTACTTTAAATATTGATTTTTTCATAATTTATGAAAAAATGACGTTTCAATAGACGAATCGTCCAAATATACGGCATTTTGATTTAATCATAATTATGATAACCAGTATGAGTTGTTCACCTAAGGTCATTAACCACCTTTTCTTTTTCTGTGGAATGGGATGATTTATAGGGTATCCAAAAAGCCCGTTGGAAAAAAACAGTCAAAGTTACAGTACTAGTAGGTTTTTTGGTAGTTGGTTTAATTCTCATGAGTGGGGTTAGTATGCTCATAAATTTATTCAGTACTTTTAATTTAAATGTTGTAAATTTTTTATAAAATTTAAATACTTCTTCTGTTTTTCTAATAGTGGCACATCATTTTTTGTGTTAGAATTTAGGAGATACTAAATGAGTAGATGAAATTGTATTGAAAGAAAAAAAGTAAAATGAGTGAATGTAATAACCTTAAACTTGCCATAAATAGAAAGTATCAATATAAAAGGAACATCTCAAATTAGAAAGTGTGTCACTATTAAAGAAATGGAGGGAGTATTATATTTTAAAATTTAAAATAAATAATAATATTATTTAAATATAAAATATAAAAATATTTTTAAACTTTTAAATTTAATATATAACTATTTAACGATTGCAGTGGTAAAAAATACAGAACAGTTCATAAATCTATAAACAGACATGTCTCCCATCAATTTTACCTCCACCCCGATTGTAAGTCAAATGTAGGACGGATATCCAATAAAAACAACCACCTAAATGGCTAAATCCAATTGTTAGCCCAACTTTTTGACTTGTATATGTGGCCGGTTTGTAATTGGTTCGTCATGCACAAGAGGAGCCAACCTTAAATGTTAAAACACATTGGTGACAAATTTGGTTGCATCTAAAATGCTATTTAAGAAAATCAGTCTAATGAACTGAGGCTGTTGAAAAGGCTCATTTCTTTCCCTGATGTTCCAGGAGATTTCACATGTAATTTATCTTCAATATATTATTTCTGCAAACAAGAATCTAAAAGTATTCACCACTTTTTCAATAGCTGCGGTGTTATCAAGGGAATATGGGATAAAATTAATCAACAGCTCTTGCCAATGTACTTGTGTATATGACTCAATTAATTCTTTCAATATATCGTATCTTTCTTTATGATCTAAACCCAATATTATTTTGAAATCTTGTGTCTTTCTTTGTATGGTTATTTTTTAAAAGCCTCTTTTGAAGTGCTTTATAGAATTATCTTATAATATATGAAGAAATTAAGGGTGTGTTTTGTAGAGTTGTATTTATAAGCAAAACTGACACATTTTGAAAGTAGGGGGAGACTTACTTCTGTTTTTTCCCAAAAATAACT
The DNA here is from genome assembly GCA_037428765.1 of Rubia yunnanensis. Taxonomy (NCBI): domain Eukaryota; kingdom Viridiplantae; phylum Streptophyta; class Magnoliopsida; order Gentianales; family Rubiaceae; genus Rubia; species Rubia yunnanensis. Next base: position 111,079,133 of record CM075061.1, on the reverse strand, counting down.
TCTACTTCTTAAATAAGCATTTTTTCAGCAATTTACCAAATACAAAGCAGATGTTTAGTCGTTTTCTCCTTAGTTGTCGGGCCTTGGATTGCATTTGTGGCTTATGTGTGTGAAGAGTTGCTCCCAATCTAAATTCGTGTGTGTATTTCCACTGCATACTCGACCACTTCCCTCTAAAGGCTTGGTGTACTGAAACCAACCAAACTGAGTGCGATACACATGAAAATCATACAATAGTCAACACTCTAGCACGGATAGGACGCACAATTAGCCCCTTGAGAGGGTGACTCGTGACAATTGCTCAAATGTTACGATATCAGGTTTATCACCTAATCTCAACACAACCCCATGCCCATATGCACGCCTCAACCGTGCTGCGGTTGCTACCGCGTCAATATAGTATAGGCTTTCTACGCCTTGTTCCGCAAGTAAGTTATAAATGTTTTGTAAAATGACATCTTCCACATCCAAATGGAGATGGGCAGCAATGTCTTGAATCGAAATTGTCGGGGGTAACAGTATACCATGGGCCCCAAAAAGTGCTTCGAGCTTATTTGTGATAAGCTCTTCTGGTTACTATATAAAAGGAATACTTGGAAATGGCACGCTTGTGTCAACCGTCGTCAGGGGCATAGTGGTCATTTCCCAGCAAAGCCAAATGTGTGCCCTTCTATGTGCTCTCAAGTGGCCGCCCAAAATGACGTCGTTTTGGGCACCACTTTTGTCCTCTTGTGCATTCCATTTGTCAAAAGTTGCGGCGCTTCCATGTGCGGCTGCATGTGCTGCCAGGTAGGCGACGAAAATGACGTCGTTTTGGGCACCCCTTCGAGGGGTCCAGCTCTCAGCCCTTGAAGGGATGGAATCTTCAGTCCTCGAAGGGGTCTAGCTCTTAGTCCTCAAAGGGGCCTAGCTCTCAGCCCTCGAAGGGGTTTAGCTCTCAGCCCTTGAATGGGTCCAGCTCTCAGCCTTCGAAGGGGTTTAGCTCTCAGCCCACGAAGGGGTCCAGCTCTCAGCCCTCGAAGGGAATGACTCTTCTATCCTCGAAGGGGTCCGGCTCTCCTCCCTCAAAGGGATGTACTCTTAGTCCTCAAAGTAGCTCTCAGCCCTCGAGGGGTCTAACTCTCAGCCCTTGAAGGGGTCTAGCTCTCAGCCCTCGAAGGGGTCCAGCTCTTAGTCCTCGAAAGGATGGAGTCTTCTATCCTCAAAGGGGTCTAGCTCTCAGCCCTCGAAGGGATGGACTCTTCTATCCTCAAAGGGGTCTAGCTCTCAGTCCTCGAAGGGATGGACTCTCAGCCCTCAAAGGGGTCCAGCTCTTAGCCCTCGAAGGGATGGACTCTTCTATCCTCGAAGGGGTCCAGTTCTCAGCCCTCGAAGGGAAAGACTCTTCTATCCTCAAAGCGGTTTAGCTCTCAGCCCTCGAAGGGATCTATCTCTTAGCCCTCGAAGTGGTACATTTATAGCTTTAATTACAACTCTTTTAACATTAATATACAATTTCTATAATTTCTTATCAAGCTCACCGCGTAACGCACAGTGTAGCCACAATAGTTTAAAGAATCAAAACAAAAATCAAAGAGCTTTTCCTCCATGTTTTCGGGGGTTAGACCTCGAACACGTCGCCCAGCTCGAAAGGCTAGGTATAATGATATACTCAAAAAAATCCCATGGAAAGGATATATTCATTGATGGCAAAGTCGTTCATGTTATTTAATGTTTTGGAGAAGTTGATTTTTGGGTGCTTGATCCCTGAATTTAGGATGCTGAATTTTTTCGCAAACCATTTAGAGGATGCATTCATAGAATGCGTCCTCATTCGTGATTTTTTTTTAAAAAATGTTTAAGAGGACGCATTCATAGAATGCCTCTTCATTGTTGATATTGTTTTTTAGCAGACTTTGAGGACACATTCTATGAATGGTCCTCAATCTTTAAAAAAAAATTAAAATTCTGTTTAGAGGACGTATTCGATAAATTATTTTGTAATAAATTACTTTTCGCAGAATTTTAAATTCGTCCTCATTGTTTATATATATTTTTTAAATTACTGTTTGAATTTTACTTTTTTCTTGAATTTTTCAAATAAATTTTGACTCGCATGTTATTAAAAACGGGTACTGAATTTAACATATGTTTTTTAATAATCCCACATTTTATGAATGTGTCCTCAATATAAAATATGGGATTTTAATCAGTAAATTATAAAATGTATAAGTTATTGTTCTTTATATTTTTGTTTCGGGTGAATATAGCGCATAAGTAGACTTGTGTTTGTTTTATTTTATTCTAAAAATTGCAGTAATATATAGTAGGAATGAATGTAATTAAACAGAAATGTACAACATCTGAAGAAGACGTGTCAAACGTAATGAAATGAGTGCTCAATGTCATGTAATGTACTAATGACGACCTCTGCAAAGCTTTCCACCTGTTCCACATGGTGGAGGACATACGATGCGAGATGTGCGTCATGGAACGACCATCTCAGTAGAAACATGTATGGCATCATCTGGAGCTCCCTCTGGAAGATCCTTCTCCATATCGTCTCCCGTGTCCTGACATGAACCATGCTGGACATGTGGAACACCATTGGTATCTAATCGAGCAGTATGTGACATGTATGCATGACTCGTAGTTGGAGTAACATATGTTGTGAAATCGGCTGTAGTCGTGTCAAACTGTGAGGATCCACCATGTGACGGTCCAGCATGACTAGCAGTGAGAGTATGATATGCAGTGAAATCAACCGTAGTAATGTCATACTATGATGGTCCACCATGTGATGCTCTAGGGTCTGTCAGACAAGCATATAAGGGTTCAGCTTGTGATGAACCAATGTGGTCTTTATGGGCCCCAGCATGCGGTCGCCGACCACCCTGTCGACCAGGTGGAGCTGGACGGTGGCTTCTAATGTCATTGTATCTCACACCAGGTGGAGGTTCCTCACAGTGCACAAATGGCTGATGAAACTGCAGTATGGAGGGCTCATGCACGTACTGTAGAGTACGTGTGGCAACATTGTGTACCTCCCTGATCATGTTCGCGATACGTGGGGAACAGTCATCCAAATTTATATCCAACATGATTCTCATCTAAGACATTGCCTACAACTACACGAATGAGGTAAATATGTCAGATACTTAATTTTGAGGAAACGTATAGTATTAATTGTGAAAACTATTAGAGATTTAGGAAATACCATACACTCCATAATATCCCCGTCTCCATGAAAACCCTCTGTAATTGTTTCGGCCCGACCTGGCTGATCAAATAGGGTCACTGTTCTCCAAAAATACCACTCCATGTATTCTCGACTGGGTGTGTGCGGATCCGCTAACCCTCGCACATAAACTTATTGCTCTCCTCGATGTTCCCAAGCATCGAGATATCTTCTCAGTTCTACACACCAATCCATTCCTGACCTCCCACGACGGTTTCTAGTATGAAGATGTTTATGTTCATCCTTAGTGACCAACTGGATGTGTATTGGCTAGATGAGGCCAAACTGCCTGAGAACACGATGTACATGATGGTACTCCTCGACATGCTATCTAATGAGGTCAACAAACAATATCCAGTTATTGCTACCGGCCATATAGTAATGTGGGAGTTGTTGCACGACATCCTCCGTGTACGGCTACGAAATAAATGGAAATAAAAGGTAGGTGTTGTGGTTAGGTGAGGAAAACCTTTATTTCCATAAGTTCAATGAAAGGAAATCCGAATTTCAATATACCTGTCTGTCATGGAGAGATGTCAACTGATCGCGGTACACTTTCAATACATGTATAGGTGATTGTGATAAATCATACCAGGCTCTCCACCTATCAGGAACAAAATGAATATTATTAGTCATTCTTAGTACTTGTCTTTCAGTTTAAAAATTGACTCCTGAATAATTCAATACGTACCTGGATCCAACATCACTCATCGTGACGGTCACATCCAGTCTTCCGGCCGGACGGATGGATGGTATTCGCTCCCATGCCCTCGACTGACAAAAAATAAAATAAAATTTAGTATAATATAAGAGGTCACTATCGACAGTATGTACAACTGACAAGATTAACCACCATTGTTACCTGTAGCAAGACAAGTGGTCCAGATATGGATTTAACTTGTGGGATGGCAGCGTCACATAAGCACATGTACAAGTGTGCCAAAATGGCACTACCCCAACTTTACTGATGTGCTGCCCCAAGGTCAATCAGTACCGACAAATAAAGCAAAGAGAAAAGGTGTCCGGATGTGTCTAACATTAGCATTCCACCGACCAGCAGTAGAATGAAAATCTTAGCCCGTTGTTGACAAACTACATTAGTAGCATCAACAGGGAATGGACTGTGTAACAAGTCTCTCAACCAGCTGGACCTTATGCGACCTCCTCTGATAGCACTCACATTCGGTGTAGCTCCTAGGTAGTCTCTGCAAAATCTCTGCCAATTCTCAGTGTGTCGGCTAGTGTCCACACCAGCAATTGGTATGCCATCGATCGGTAGACCCCATAGCATGCCAACATCCTGCAAAGTTACGGTAGCCTCCCCCGCTGGCAGGTGAAACGTGTGCGTCTCAACTCTCCAACGCTCTTCTAAGGCTGTGACGAGGGAATGATCGATGTGGATTGGTGCAGAATCCAACAATCCCTGGAATCCAGCTTCACGCACGTAGCGCATGACTGGATCAGGGATCCGACCAATCATACAAGCCCCATCGCACCACCTCACCTGCAGTGCCCCATCCTCTAAATGACCACTGTACAGAGCACGTGCACCTTGCTCCTGGTGCAGGTACATCAATTCATCATCAATGGGTCCCGGATGATACATGGTGTATCCCTGCTGACAATCAGAATCACATGGCAAAATAACTCAGTCAAGATTTCCAAATAAGTAATGCAATAACATGTGTACTAATATTCAAACTCAATCGTACATTAGCTTTAATTTAGATAAATACACATAATCTATATCCACACAATTCATTGCACCTAAAAAACTCCGAAAATATTTAGACACAGCAAGATTACTGGGTACATAAAATAATAGTGTGATACATATTCAACCAAACATTCAAAATTTGCATATTACATACACAACTCCAATCACGCCCTCGCCTACGAACGCCTCTGGAATCACCCGGAACCCTCTCATCCATTTGATTTCTTATCCTTCTCTCCACAAACTGTCCACGTCTCCTATTGCAGAACTTTTCAATATCGGGAATCAGCCTCCAACTAGCAAATTGCCATAATGATGGATTTTGTACACGCATGAAATCCTAACTATATTGTTGCACATAGGTAGTTGTGTGATATACCATGTCACATAGAGTAGCTGAATCATCACTCTTATGCCTACAGACGACCAATGCATGCGAACATAGGAATCGGAAAATTTTCCATTCACGACAAGTACACTCCTTTCTCTGGTATTTGACTATGTACTGGCTCTCACCAATACTGCCATCAATGGTCCTTGTCACAATCCTGTAAGTCTGTGACGCATGCCTAAAAATAGTGACAATATGTCCCTGTGCCCAAGTGTCTTTCTTCTGAAATTTTTTCCAAATCCTAGAAGGGAACGTAGACCTAAACATTTCAACATCAATTTAGAGTCAAGAAACTAGTCCATGAACACATTAAGAACTGTAATGAATCTAGAAAGCACATCTAATTTGTGGTATCCATTACCCTTTTAGCAAACATTTCAGCTGTTCGCTCAAAGGTCGCTTTGACACACGCAGTTATCGGGAGATGTCATGCGCACCTTAAACAGTTATTGTAATTCTCTGACAAATTGGTTGTTAGAATTCCCCAACATCAATCACCCTCATCAAAGGAAAGGAACCACTTACTGGTATCATGTTGTATCAACCATTCCCAAGCAGATGGTTCGATGCTCTCCAACTCCTCCTTGTACTCCCTCCACCTGCTCTCTCATATGGCACCACCAAGCTGCCAAACTAAAGTCTTAAGAAGCGCATTCTTGAACTTTCCACTCTCAGCACTAAGGAAGTTGGACTGAAAATGACGCAAGCAAAATCGGTGGTATCCAACTGGCTTCATCCATTCCTCCATACGTCTCATTGCATTTAAAATTCCATCATGGCGATCAGATATAATACAGATTGGCCCACTATCACCACCAACCACATAGATATGCAGTCTCTGCACGAACCAGTTCCAACTCTCATTAGTTTCACCGTCAACAATGGTATAAGTAATGGGGAGTATGTAGTCGTTTGTGTCATGCATCATGGCAACTAGCATTGTAGCCTTGTATGCACCTCTCAAGTGAGTGCCATCCACACTAATCACCTGCCTGTTGTGGCAAAATGCATCAATAGCCTGACCAAAGGCCCAGAAAATGAACTTCAATTTCCTACACCCACGCCCATGTATTCTATCGGGTACACCTGCCCACTCAACAATGGTGCTCGGATTAGCCCTAACTAGCTCATTCATATATGTAGGAAACTGTTCAAATGATTCATCCTAAGTTCCGAATACCAAGTTAATAGCTTTCTATCAAGCATACGACACCTTCTTATAGGAAAGGGTCACATTTAACTCCGTCTTCATATACGCTTGTACATCTTTCACTGTGTAAGAAGGGTTAATGCCAATGTGGTGGAAAATTGCACGAGCAATCATCAACGATGTCAGGTTAGTGTTACCCGTCGATCGACTAGCACCAACACAAGCATGACTACTTGCCCATTTGGTGATCTCCCACATGCCATGCGAAGCCTTTTTGCTGCCTCTGGCAACCCAATGACAATTAAAAGTTCCTTCAACAACGTCCTTGCATTTCGCATACCATGTGCGTGACCTACTCTCCACGACCTTGTGTTCCCTATACATCATGGAAATCCACCTCGAAATAGCTTCTACCAATTCTGGCTTCATTCGGAATCGCATACCTTATGCCACTTCACCAGTCGCTTGAACATAACGAGTGACTCTATCACCACAATTTGTTGGGTCATAGCCATCCTCATCAGGGCCCCCAAAATCCCTAAAGTAGGCCTCCGTATTAGGATTCGCCAAAATATGGAATGACGTGGCTACATTGTTCGTGCACACCACTACTTCATCTTCGTCCCCTGGATTCGAATCAGTTGATAAGGAACGATCATCTTCACTGTCTTCACCAAGTTCCCCTTCCTCACCATTCTCATCGCTCCCAACATCACTAACAACATGCTCACCAATTTCACCCACATAATCATCATCGAACTCATTCAGGTCCTCATGATGCCCACCATATATACCACCACTTGTGGACGACTGAGTGCAATCGATGCAAACATACGTATTGTGTTGGCTGGACTCACCAACAGAAAAACCTTAGCAATCAACATGGGGTGGTAAGGTTGGCAAAGGTGTACAGTTTTGCATGTTCCTCAACAACGACATAAACGTGCTCGAACTAAGATCACCCGCACAGTCAATAGTGCTTGACATCTTCTCCACAATAATGTACAAATCTGCTGAGGACAAGGACATTCGATCAACAATGTCGAAGAATGTTGCGGTAGACTCGTCATCTTTCACATTATAACATCGATTGTATACGACCAAATCAATCAGCTCAGGACATCGGTAATATATTTTCAACTGAAACCCCACACTTGCAATGCCAATCCTTCTAAAAATTAAATGAACTAACTCGGAGTGGCTTAACCTCCTTTCGAGAGTCACGTTCCTCTCTGGTATGGGATAATACACACCCAGAATCAAATCAAACTTAATTTGACCCCCTTTATACAAGTACACAGTCAAAAACATCGAACTACTGCATTATACAAATACGTAACATTTAATTCAATATTCAGAATGACAGTACAATATTATGCTATTATTGATTTTCATAGTATTACACTATTATCGATTTTCAAACTACTACAGTATCCTAAAATGTGTGCTCACTTACGCCGCACTAATTAAACTTTACAACTTAAATACAAAAAATAGTAAAAAAATCACACATAATCAATTCACACATATTCACGCATCCTCATTCAACACTTTCATAGAATTAAGAAACATAATCACTCAAACTACACACAATAATTAAACACATTCATATCAACAAGATCTTTTCAAGTACTTCAGAAATAACAGTGTTACGCCAAATTCAATAAAACATTATTAGAGAACAAATCGCAGATAATCATTCAACGCATTCGTATAATAATGAATTCATAAATACCTTTAGAAAATTCAAAATTTTGCTACGCGTGTGGCTCAAACTCACGGAGAAGATGGTGGTCAACGGCGGTGGCGATTGGCGGTCAACAGCGGTCTCCGGGGGTGAAAACTACAGCACAATAGCAGGAGAAGCCTCCGGATGCGAGGTGGACATGAATTTCAGCAAAAATATAAAAACAAATGACCGAAGCAACAAATGGAGAGCAAGAAAAATCACCGGACAATTTTGGGAGAAATAACCACCAACGACAATGCCGGAAATGGAGAGCGGGGAACAGCCGGCCGAGGACAGCGGCAAGGAAAGAGGATTCCGGCACGAGGACAAAACCAAATTTCAAAACGAAGTGATAAAAATCTGGGTTTCGGTGTAGTAGATGAACAAACGGAGGATGCATTCAATGAGTGCATCCTCGTCGATATGGCACAGGGAAATCAGCGGCTGAAATTAGCGAATTGGAGGACGTATTTAACGAATGCGTTCTCGATGACGTGGTAGCCCAGGCGGATAGGAGGAAGCATTCATGGAATGCGTCCTCAGTAAAACAGACATTCAAAAAAATGGGAAGTTGAGGACGCATTCCCCAAATGCATCCTCTTCAATCCCAGACCAAAACAAACAAAACATTAATGAGGATGCATTTGGCAAACGTCAGAAAATCAGAAAAAAAAATTCAAAACCTGGGAGGACGCATTTGGCAAATGCGTCCTCCACACCAGTTTTCACTCCAGGTTACTGTAGCCACATTAATAGAATTTTTTCAATGTTTTAGTGCTATATCCTGCCATGGCTATGCTTTTTACAGTGCTTCTTGCTAAAAAAATGCTTGTGGGAAATAGCCGGTTGGTTTCCAAGAAAGACATGGGAGTTTGTGGGCATTGCCTGGGTTAAGTCAATCTTGTACCAAAGACTAGCTACCTAGAAACGAAACAATAAACACTAATTGTAGACCACACAACACAACTATGATCTACTAGCAACTTTCTCTTTCTTTCTTGCAATGTCACTGAACACCAATGGAATCTCGATGAAAGTAGAAGGAAGGCAGTTCACTCTATCAAGAAGGTATGGAACTTGTCAATGCACTATTAACCCACAAACACCTTGAATCTACCCTAACAGCTCTCTTCTCTTATGGTATTGCAAAAGCCTTCATTTATTCAATTTAGAGTTAGCACTCCAGGGTCTACTCCTACGGCTACTGCAATTGATTTCTTTAGGAAATGCTGACATCTACTCAAAATGGCTTGACGTTATAGAACAGGAACTCCACTCATTTTAATGCCCGAAGTCTGCATCTGATATTACATCGCCTCAAAAGAGTGAAAAGTCCCTTCTTTCCTGACGAGTTTTTCCTTCATTTCTTTCTTTGCTACCATCTGTGGAATTTGTCATGCAAATAAGCCCTTTTCTTCCTTGACTAGCAGCAGCTCCTGCTAAAGAAGTTGTAGCTTACAGTAGCTAGGCAAACTCCCGCTCTGATCTAGCTATCCTTAGCTCTCAGTATTAAGTTAAATCTGGGATAATTTATGCAACCCCTTCTCTTTAGTAGCAACCGATTCTAGCATCTTATTCTTGCAAAGATGAGGTTAAGCTTAACAATGTCTTGGTTGGAGCTATGGGGTATGCCTATATCTTTATATACGATACGACAATTCTGCGTAATTCAATCTATGAAGCACATGTACAGTAATTAGGTCACGGTACCTGTACCAGATTCGTATCGGGTACTAATTTGGTACTGGGACGTCCCTGGTACGGTTTGACTTTTTTGGTAATTTGATCGGGTACGGGTACGGTAAATGGTATGGTCAAGATCATGGGTACAATTTGGGTACATTGTACCCAGTTAAAATTTGAATCAAAAATTCTAAATTAAAAGTCTAAATAAGAAAAAGGGGGGAAAGTGGAAATCTGGAGCAAAATTGCAAAACCCTTAGCATTGTGAGTGAAATTTGAGTACATATGCATTAATTCATTCATTTAAGAGGAACAAACTAACTCCAAGTCGATATCAAGACTTGGTTTTCGTTCACAACAATCTTCGTCTTTTATCAAGAAATATTGAGGATGATGAGAATAATCAAAATATGTGGGATGTTGGTGGAGATGCATTTCGATGGGTAAAGGTAAGTAAGAAAGAACCAAACTTGCCCGACAATACAAGTGCTACGGGGACGCGACCCCATTCAACTACCAAATGCGAAAACCCTGATGGTTCCGTTATAGCAAAAACAATAACCTACTAAATGATAACAGCTAGTACATGAATCATCGGACTAAGCAGCAACCCTAACTAGCTATAGGGAAATGTACCGGTATCCTGGTCTCCTTGAAGTGCTCAAAAGCACAGTGGCTAAGTGTGGATCCAAAATCCTGCTTGCCCCGAGTGTGAGTTGAATTTGGAACTCCAACAAAAGCAATGCTAGAGGAGGACCCCGCTAGGGCCATATACCACGTGATGCATGCTCCGCCAAAGAAGTGATGCTCCGCCAAACCAAGATAATGCTCCACCAAGATAAAGTGATGTTCTGCCAAGTCAAAGTGATGCTCCACCCAAAAACGAAGTGATTCTCCATGTGGTGCTCCAATCCAACACGAACCAGTCTCACGCCCAACAAAGCAAAAGAAATCCCAAGAGTTGGTTGGGAAAATAAATCCCAATCAACTAAGAATGTCCCTCGTTATGTAGATGCTTGAGCCACCCCAAAATGTAGCAAAAATCGGCCCAAAGGCCATGCAAGCCAGCTAAAGGAAAGTAGTGAGACCTCCATAAGTGTGAAAGTATGCCTTGGATACAACTCTAGTGAAGTGGATATGTCCATGTGCTCAGTCTTCCAAGGTGTTACTAACACTATGTGAAGTCCCACTTCCTGATCTAGGCTGAGTGGAGGGAATTATGCTTCATGTGGGGGTATACTTGTGCCACGTATACCAGTGTGGCAGTTCTGTAACTGCCCTTCCCACTTTTGGTAAGTTGGCAACCATTGTCGGGTTTGCTGATACTGTGCACCACCAGGTAGGTGCATAAACTGGGATTTATGATACGATAGTACCACCGATATAGTACTAAAAATGGGCGACTTTGTCGTGCGCCCTACGTGACAGTCTGAATTGTCCTCCCTACTATTGGTAAGTAGGCAACCATAACCGGGTTTGGGAATACTGAGCACCACCGGTGAGGTATCCAGACTAGGATTTATGGTACAATAATGTCACCGGTATAACACTAAAGTTGGGTGACTTAACCGCTCGCCCTACGTAACAGTCTGTACTGTTATCCCTACTTTTAGTAAGTAGCCAACCCTAGTCGGGTTTTGGAATACTAAGCACTACCAGTGGCATGCTCATTCCAAAATTTATGTGTGATAGTACCACCGGCATGGTCCTAAAGTGGAGAAACTTTACCATGTACTCATGCGTAACAGTATGTACAGTCATCCCTACTTTTGGTAAATAAGCAACCATAACTGGGTTTTGAGGTATTGTGCATCACTGATAGAGTGCACAGGCCTGAATATGCATGTGATAAAACCACCGGCCTGGGACTAAAGTCAAGCGACTTGACTAAGCACATCAGGGTAACAGTCTGTACTGTCAACCCCACTTTAAGAAAGTGGGCAGCTTCTCGGTGATTTACCTAGGCCACCGGGGGTTCTGGATGGCTGGGGTTGGGGGAGATCTCCCCAAGGAATAGTCTGTAGAGTACTATGTAAATTTGTGTAAATATCTGATGCCCAAGACCATCCCTAGATGGCGCTAGCCCATCCTTTACCAAGGTGTTTCTGGCCTTCCAGATGTAATACACCGTTGTAAGCAAGGCTAGCATGCCAATCATAGTTGCCTTCTTTGCACCATTAGTCCTCTAATGATCCAGCATACTGCTCCCCTGATGGTGTAGCATCTCCTCCTCAAACCTATCTATTCCTTCACTGAGTCCTATATGTCTTGGGAGAACTCGGAAGTGAAGAATAGGTGTGGGGCACTCTCCTATGTACATCTGTAGAATGGACAACATCTCTCTCCATGATAAAACCTCAGCCTATCTCTGTCTCTGGTGGGTAGTCGCCCTCTCACCGCTCTCCATGTGGTGAAAGATTACTTGGGAGGGTAAGAACCCTTCCAAAGTAGTCGATAAATGTGCTGAGCTGGTAACCTCCCTGATAGTATCTCATACCCTTCATGAGTCAAGGCCCTTAGGTGATGACCAACTAGTGAGACGTGCAATGGTAGGGTCTCTCCCACCAAGGAAGGTCAGCAATCTATCCCTAATGGCCATTAGATGTCTAATGAGTGCTGAGGAATTGTACTTGGAGGGTGTCCAGTTCCAGAGGTCTGCTCCCATGATGTAAAAGGAGTGAACCCACCTTGCCCACAAACAATCCTTTGTGATGTGGAAATTCCAGGTCTGGTTCAATAAAAGTGCCTCATTCCATGTCTTGATGTCTCTAAAGACCAAGCCCCCTCCCTTCATAGTCCTACAAACCTTTCTCCATGCAACCGGGCATGACTCCCCCCCAAAGGAAATGTCTGTAAATAGAGGTGAGGTGCTCAATGACGTTGGTGTAGATGCATTTGATTCAATGGAAGATGTTGGATTCTTAAAGTTTGTGAGCCTCTCAGTTGATGAGACAGACTTAGAGAGAGCGTTTATTGATGAAGATTGATGTTTTTCATTCACTTTTCATGCTTATTTGGTTATGCTTTTCTTTACTTGGACAATGAACTTTATTTGGTGTTTGCTTATTTTAGACTTATTGTTTAAGACATAGAACTATAATCTTGTTATGTAATTTATTTGCTAATTATTGTGATAAATATTAAGTTTGAACAACATTTAGATATTTTCATTTACTTTGAATTGTTTATAATATAAAATCACATTATCTTTGATTCATAAATGATTAATTATAAATATTAAAATAATATAATATATAAGTTTTATTTATATTCGTACCCATTTCGTACCTGTACCTTCTATTTTCAATTTATCGAATCCCGTACGCATACCCATACTTAGAATCGTACCAGTGCTACTTAGAGTTCAGTTGCTTTGAGATGAGCCCGCAATTTCGTGAAGGAGCTTTCTGTCTTTCTGGGATCAGTACTGCTTTATTAAAGACTCTTGAAAGTTAGTTTCCAAATCAAGTGGGTAGAACTCCTACCCACCTTCTTCTATACGTTGGCGACAACATTCTCACCGGATCAACTCACGACGAGGACTTCTCATGCCATCCAGGCTTAATCGTTTCCCTTGCCCCGGGCTCACACAGGAAAATTCATAATGTTGGTTTTCATTGCCCGGACATTGGGAAGGGATGCGGGAACATGAGAGAAAGACGAGAATAGAGGAGAGAACAAGGGCAAGCCGACCACTATTTCTCCATTCAAGGATATTTGGCGGAATTAGCGTCATCACAGACCAAACTGATCCTTTCAACAAATTATCTTCCTTGGAAAGTAAACCGGAGGGATTCATCTATTCATGCAGTCAGTAGTCAAATGGTCTCTCTATCTAATGAATCAATGGTTGCTGATTCAGTTCAATGCTCTTTAGTGCCTTTGTGATATCCAAGGAGAGAGGAGAAGACACTATATTTTAACGACTTGCCTTTTTGACTATTCTTCTTGGTTGTGACCGACCCCGCAATGAGTCTTTATTTATCCAAAAATGCGCTCTATCCAATTATTTTTTTACATCCACATGGAGTCCTCATTTAAACTCTTTCCTACCATAGTGGCTTAGACAATAAGCTTTCTAGCTGCCATGAAATTTGGAAACTTGTTATCTCCTCTCTATGGAAAAGTTAGAAATGGTAATGCTAAAGGTAGGAATAAAGATGACCAGCTCTACAACTTTTCATACTATGGGAAATGGCATCGGTAGTGCCTAGGATGCTTCATTCCTCCCTCTCTTAGTCATGCATCCTACACTATGGATTGCTTGCTGCTCCCTTCCAGCCTGGGGTAACACTTCGTTCTGCCTCCAAACCCTACTACATTTCTTATAGGTGCTTTCTGGCCAATCTATCTCCCTATTACATTCCTCATATGTAGGTTCCTCCTCGTAACCCTTGCCCCAGTAGTGCAGGTCGTGAGCAACAATCCCTCCTTCGCTCCGGATGCCTCCCATCACTCCTTCATCACTATGCTACGAGCTTAAGTATGAGGATTAAGAGAATCGGAAAGCTCTAAGTTGCTTGTTATACCATTTGGGCCCCATACCCATAGGATCCTTCACTCATTTCAGAAAGAGTTAAAAAGCTTACCAGTGCAATGAGAAAAGAAAGATCTATATTGTCGAGTTGCCGCTACATTTCTTGAAAGGCTACAACCTACATAGCCTGGTTCCTTCTTTTCAAGGGAGTGGGTATCAGACCTTGTGTAGTTCTATTCCCAGTACCTTCATGGAGGGGGTTTACTATTCCTATATTTATTATTCCCATAGGGTCTATAACTACAGTACATTGAGATTCATTCTCTTTATTATATTTAGTTATTTTATCATTGTTGGGATTAAAAAATAGTCTATCGGCACTGCTTGATTTGTAGCGAACCACAAATACACTCAGCTGGAGGGTCTCCCGCTCCAATCAATTTAGATGTGCACTTTTTTAAAATTTTGTTTCTCAAGCAATTTAGTGATATCCTCGTATAAGTTAGAACTTAAATCATAAAAAATTAATTTCATGAACATGCTGGGTGAATGTTAGTCCAGGTAAAACCTTCCTTATCTCCGCATCAAGATCAGATAACCATAAAATGATGCAAAATATTAGTAAGAAGTTGACTTGGTCCTAGCTTTAATACATCATGGGTGTTCACCTAGAAAAATCATATACTCTCTATCTTCTTCATATGACACTATGGGCTCAAAAGAAAAATGAGAATAATAGTCCAAGTAGGACTCAATTAAATAATAGATAGATTTATCCATACCTACATGCTTACCAAGCTTCAGAAGAATAGATGAAGGTTCAACAACAGATAATGAATCAGACATATCTATTATAAGAAGATTCTTGACATAAGAATGATGATTTGTTATTTTCACATAATAATGCGTAATGAAACACTCTGGGGATAAAGAAGGGTTGATTTGACTAAGTGTATCTGTGACTATACTAGATAGTGTCAACACCAAAATCATGCCATCCTTTGATTTTAGGCTGATAATATAACTACCATGCTCAGTGAAAGGTCATAGGTGGGATTCGACCAAGAATAAGACCCATAAAATTGGTCAATCCATGTTCCGCTACCCCCCACGAGGGGTCGATATATGGGGGGGTGATGGTCGAGGAGGCCCATGCCCCTCTCCCACACTTAAGACCAAGAAGTGAATAGGTACAACCGACGCTGAAATATCGTGCAGATGAGTGTTTCCAGGTATTCAAATACTATTTTCCACACATGACAGTAAGTTGTTTAGTCATTCACCTTCTAAGGTAGATGAATTAAGTGCTTCTTGCGTCGTGTTTAAAAAAGGGACCACAACATTCAAGAGTTCATTTAGTGGCGTCATAACTATTTATTTTTTTCCCTAAGTAAGCACTGTGAACATGTGTTTGCCCAATCCAATGTGTAAACTCCCCTATGACCAAACACTTTCTTATACTCACTGAAGCTAGTACGCAATGAAGACCAACTCCTAAGCTCTTCCTACTTTACTTCCCAGAAATTATCTCCTAACTTGCCTTCTTGTCACACTACACTTCTTCTACTCTAAGTCAAGAAAGATGAAACAAGACCTAAATCTCACATCCATTTTCTTTTCTATCAAAACATTTATTAACTCAACCAAGCTATTGATAAAAAAAAAGCTACTCTACTCTCTTTCTTTGAAATTGATAGCTATAGGGACAGACCACTAGAGTGACTCTCCCTTATATAAGAGAAAGAAATGAGAGATGTAACACTAACCCCAATCTGGAAAGTGGAAAAGTTGAGTTAAACCAATCAACTGGCATACCTTTCATCTAGCCTCCAATCCGTTCAAAAACTATTAATTCCATAATAGTTAGAGGCATAATCTATTATATATACATACGATAATAGTACCAAAAGAGCAGATACTTTGATGATGCCACCACCGATTATTGCAAGAGTAGGACAGCATTTAGAGTTCCAAAGCTAAGAAGGGTGATGAAGGAAAGCATTATGGGGGAGCTTTCTGATAGGAGAAGTGCTAAGACCGCTAATGCCGCATCTAAAATCTTTCCCTTTCAATACCTTGAAAATAGCTTTGATCCCGCAGCATATTCAGTATTCTACAAAGAAAGAAGCATGGAAAAAATGATCTAGATTCTAATAAAAAAATTTAGACATTCGAAGGCTCCTGTTATTCGCACCCTCTAACATCTTACTCTGGCTTATTACACTCATATTAGTTCTCAAGGATATTATCACTTTTTTTCCCTACTCTTTTGGCCTTCTAACTCACATTGCTTTGATAAAAGCCATATAGTTATGACTATTTATCAAGAAGTAAAATACATCTGGTATAGTTTCAGTATTCAATTCCATTTACTCAATAATAGAATTATACTTGACGTAGGACAATTTTATTGAGAGTTGGACTAAATCAGTTCATCTTTCTGATTATATCGGGTCCAACACCCCAAACTGAAATCTTGATTTTGGATAACTATACCTTGCCTCAATTCTTAGTTATTCGGGGACAAGATTCGAACATATAATCTTCAGGTCATGAGCCTGATGAGTTGACCAGTTCTACTACCCTGCTTCAAGTTAACTAATTTATATCTGTAAGGGTGATGGTAATCTCTGTGTTCTTTTTCGAGATCAGGAAATCGTTCAGAACTCAAGTAAGAAAGCTATTTGCCTCATTCCTCTCAATCTTAGCCTGGCTATGCTCTACCATTGAGCTTCTTTCGTGTGTGGAACTTTCCTATCTCTTGTGTAATTTTTCAACCTTCACTTCCTCTGCTTACTTTTTAGAATAAGAGAGAGGAGCGAGCAATGAGAGCTAGAGTAAAGAGCTAGTGTAATATTTAAAAACAAGTATACAAATGGAGCTAGTTAAATGAGTACTAGAGCTTCATACTTGTAGAGATAACTAGAGTAGCTAGAGTGAAAAAAAGAGCAAGTAAAAAAAGGTTGAGCTAGTGCACTGAACACTTTCTATATATCTCCATCTTTATTATCAGCTATATCTTTTTAGTATTGAATCAGTGAGAGATCAATGGTGGTTCAGTCTTACCGTCTAGCAAAAATGTTACAGGCGCGAAGCGCGGTAGGCCTGCGCCGGGGGAGCATAGCACAATGGGAGGAAAGGGAGCCTGGAAGGTGGAAGAGCCCTGGGAGGCCAGGTCATTTGACAGAAATAGAAGGTTTTTCCCTATTAGAGAAAGCCTTATGGAGTAAAGGGAAGTGCATGAATTCTTGGAAAAAAAGAGCGAGCTTATATAATTCAATGAATAGATAAAATCAATGGTACAACAGACAGCGCTGCCTACACGCGAATCAGCTTCCGAGGTTGAGCAATCTAAATTTCACTACGGGATTTGCGAATGAATGTTGGCCTGCACGTAAGGTTTTTAGGGGGAGTCTGGTCGAAAGACAAGACGACGCTCACCCAACTAGAGGGACTGAGAAATTAATATAGTATAAAACTTATCTTCAAGCTTTACCTTATTCTGATCGTTCAGAGGGTGATCGCGGGGTCACTGAATGAAGTCCTCTATTTCTTTCGGAGGTGCTGACCCGCAACTAGGAAGAGATGACTAAGTGACACATGGAATATGGTGACAACAATAGCATGTCATAGACGGAGATAATAGGTGGAGCCAACGACCCTCTAAGACTAACCTATCTACAACTACATCCCCGATTGGCAGTCAAATGGGGGCATGAATACGAGATGCCAGTGGAATGATCGGCCGGACAAAGGCTAGGGATGCTTTCTTCCCAGCGCGTCCTTCCTTGTGTGTCAGAGATATAAAGCGGTGCACCGGAAAAGAACGGGAACTGTGTTTATCTATTCTATGGCGAAGCATGTGAAGCATAACTGCACACTCACACAATCTTTGCCGAGAGATAGGGGCATTCGGTGGAATCGGTGACCTACACTTGCTTATGGATATATGTGTGGGACAGAAGGCTCATGGTACCTGGCTCCCACCTTTCCTCTGGTTTTTTGAAAATTGTGTGAACGGAGAGTGAGCAGAAAAGAAGGAGGTTCTCATATAGAATCGCACACTTACTTGAGTAATGCAAGAGACTGGGGAATTGTAAACTCCCCTAGGGCTGTAAATAGATAACCAAGCCCCCTTCTATTGCATAACCTAAAAAAACTATAAACAAAATAGTACCCAAGTGGCGGGAACGATATGCTTTGGTTACCGGCAAACGCTTCAAAAGGCGACCAACTTTCAATACTAGCTAGTTGTTACCTTACGGTGCCATTTTTCCAATCTTATTGAATAGGATGGCCTGGAGCTGGGATAACTCAAGTGGGGGAGCCGTGCTATGGGTAACCTTATTGCACGCTTCAGAAAGCACTTGTGTATGTGATGCAAGTGAACATGTGCGAAAAAGCTATCGTAAAGTTTCGTTGTTCGTTCCTTCGCAAAGCACTTATAAGCCGTGCCAAACAAAGCCTAAGTGTCTATATGTTAGTGAGTTACTTTTTCTTAGTTAATTGAATAATTTTGATGGAATTTCATTAAAATCATGCGCTTATTTATTGTGCCAATTATATGACCCACTGCATTTATTAAATTACATACTAAATTTAGAAATATGAAAAATATTTTTTATATTTTATATTTTTATATTTTCACGTTGATACACATATTATTACTTGTTTTAACTTTTAAAATATAATATCAAAATCTTATTATAAAAAATTACAATATTTATAATAAAAGTCACTATAAATTATCAATAAACTTATGCAACTGCCATTTTTCCTGAAAGTTTCTATTGTTTCTATGTCTCACGTCTTTTCTTTACATTCTAAACCAATATTGGACGAACAACTTTAAACTATTTAAATGCAGGCAACTAAGCAATACGACAGGAGAAACAACATTAGGCACAACATGTGCAAGCTGCAGCTACTTCTTTAATCTTACCTGCTTTGTTATTTAGTTTATCTCATTCTTAACAAGCCTTGTGTGAAACCAAAGTACGATAAACTAAGAACCTTCATTGTTTTCTTTTATTGAGTGTGTTCGTTAAATAATTCCTAATTATTCGTGGTGGTTTGGTGAACAACTTGATCAATTCTAGATTTCTTATTTAAATAAAGGCAAAGTTTTAAGAATGATTTCTTTTCATAGATTTATAGAAAGATAAAATTTAATTAAAATAATAAAAAAATAAAATTTTTTAGTTGTAATATTAAAATTTTATTATACAACGTGCAGTAATTATAAGTTTATGACCCGATTAATGCAGTCAGAATATTTTATCTTCATTTATTCTAATTTGTATTTTAAACTTTAGTCTTTCCGTAATTTATGGAAAGACCGTTTTTCAAGAAATTACTCTTAAATAAATCCATTGTAATTTTGGATTGTAAAGTATTTATTATTGTTATTAGACAAAGTTTTGGGAAAGATATTCGTCTTTCCATATGCATGGAAAGACAAAGTTTAACTAGAATAATATGATATTAGAAGTTTTTCCATTGCAAAAGATGTAATCTTGTTATTATATTATTATAGTTTATAAAAGATAGCAATTATAAATAGGAAAAGATCGTGCACCATTTCAAAGGCTTATAGTTAAATCAGTTTGGCTGAAAACATGAAAATTTCAATCATCCAAGAAATGGGGTAAAAATTAAACACATTTGATTGTTGTTTCAAAGCTTGAAATGTGGTTACCTTAATATAATAGTTGTTAGGATTGAGGATTTCCAGGTATGATGTACCTCTAGGATTTAAGTATTATGATGTACCTCTAGGATTTAAGTATTATGATTTTACCTTTGTAACCTTATTGTACTCTATATGTATTTCACATAATACACATTCTTACTCAGTTAGGATTTTCGTATTCACATGACATCAAAATAAGGTTATCTAATCCTCTCAACACAATAGCCGCGCATGTTTCTTCTTCCTCCCCCCATATATTTTTCTTTCCCATTTTTTTGATATTCCCTCTTTCTCTTCGCCGAATTTTGTCCTTCTCCCTCACCACGACCAATCACAAGCTACCTTATAATACTCTCCTTCACATGTTCATTATCAAACTCACGCCCACCAATTATTTGTTGTGGAAAATATAAGATGCTCACATCCTTAAGCCACATGTTCTCTTTGGTTTTGTTGATGCCTCAAAGCTATTTCCTGCGGTTCCCAGCCCTCCATCGGAGTTCTCTTCATCCCTCTCATATGTGGCGGCTTCAGACTCTTCTCCTGGTGGCACCAAGGTCGACCCCAAAACGGCGTATGATCAAGGCGGGGCCGATTGCAAGGCTTAGATCGCAAAGGAACAACGCATCTGTAGCTTGTTGTTTTTGTCGCTCACTCAGGAAGCCTTGGCGGTGATCGACGATTGTGAATCTTCTTAGCAAATGTGGGAAAACAATGCAGCATGTATCAAAATCAAAGTAAGTCCACAATTTTGCACCTTCACTCCCATGCTTTTGTTGTTCGTAAGACTGGTACGGTTCATGATTTACACCTTTAGTTTAAGGGAATTTTTTAACAACTCTCTGTTATGGGATCTCCCGGTATGAATGATTATCAAATTTTATGGTTATTTACTGCTCTTAGTGTTGATTATAAAGATTTTTCTGCCCCTTTAATTACTACTTCACAAATTCCTTTGTATGCCGATGTTGTGGCTTGTGCAAAAAACCATGAGGCTTTTTTGACCAGTCTGCAGGGGAACAAGGGTGTAGGGGGTTGGTTTTGTTTTGGTTGCCTTTACGGCCTCATATTCTCCCTCCAGTGGTCGCGTGTAGGGTCACACACCAGCGATGGCTGCGCGTGAAGGTGGTGCATCTAGACCAAGCTCAGGTCGTGATGGTTATTTTTCTAGGAGGGTCATGGCATATTTTCTGGCCACTCCTTGGCTGGTCATGATCGTGGTCTTCAGTGTCAGTGGTGTCACAAAATGGGTCCTGATGATTCATATTGTTATAGTCTAATTCAACATCCTTATGAGACTTCTCATCTTGTGCATCAGTTTTAGTTCACGCTGCAGATTGAGACGACAACTTTCAACTCAGATTGGTACCTTGATTCAGGGGCTTCAAACCACATGAGCTCTTCTGCCTCTAACCTTGAGAGTGTCACTCCTTACACTGGTAATTCTTATGTTTCTACTGGTAATGGCAATGCAATATTTAGTTATGCAATTAGTGATTCACAGCTTACATCTTCTTTGCGTTTGTCTGTTATTTTGGTTGTCTCTACCATAACTAGAAATTTATTATCAATTAGTAAGCTTACCAGAGATCTCAGTGTACTGATTACCTTTGATGATCATTCTTTCGTTATTTAGCACAAAGTCACCAATGCAGTCATGGGCAGAGGCCACAGTGAGGAAGCCTTATATGTGTTGGATCCAGTTGAAGAGGTGTTAATTTCTTTTATTAAGCAGAATAAAAATGAGCATTTGTTGAGTTTTTGCATGCCCATTTGGGACATGTTTCCCTTAGTACTATTTCTTCATCATAAATTGTCTTTTGTTGGGAACTCTAAAAGAGCTAAGTATGTTTTGGATTTGATTCATTGTGATTTGTGGGGTCTAGCTCCTTTGTTTCCGGGCTATGGTTTTGTTTATTATGCTCTATTTGTGGATGACTTCTTGAGATTTACTTGGCTTTATCCTCTTTGGCATAAGTATGATTTTGTTGATGTTTATTTGAAATTTGAGGCTTTTGTGGAAAATCAATTTTCTTCTCGGGTTAAGGTGTTTTAGAGTCATGGTGGTATTGAATTTATGAACACTCATCTTCAGGCTCACTTTAACACCAAAGGAATTCATCATCAAGTCTTTTGTTCATTCACACCCAAGCAGAAAGCCGTGCTGAGTGCAAGCATCTTCATGCTGCTAAAATGGACCCTACTATGTTTTTTCAATCGCAGATACTCCTTTCTTTTGGGATAAAGCCTTTCCGACAGCCATTTACATTATCAAGTGCCTTTCTATGTTGGTTCTCAACGGGGTTCACCCTATAGTGTTCTGTTCGACCGGCACCCACATAATCTAAATTTCATCCTTTTAGTTGTATAGTTCATCCTTTCGTTCATTCTTATGTTGAGCACAAGTTGTCGCCTCAAAGCATTTCTTGTGTGTTTGTCGGCTATAGCTCTTAGTACAAGGGCTTTCGATGTCTCAATCATGCTTCTTTTATTGACATGGTTCTTCATGATCTGGTGTTTGAGCTGCTCTCGTTTTCTCCCTCGTTGCCCTGTTTGATTACTGCGGGACAGAGGTATTTGCACCGGTAATTTAGGGCAACAGAACCAGTATTTTGGGGGCCAAAATACCGGTGTGTATGTATAGGGGTGTAAAAGTGCAACACATTTGCATCGGTAAAATGAACCGGTGTAGAAAATTATTTGCACTGGCATCTTAGACCAGTGTATAAATTTTTAAAGCACAAAATATCTGCACCGGTAATATTTGGAACACCGGTGTAGACATTTTGCACCAGTATTTAACATATGAACCGGTATAAAATCGTGATTTGTACACCGGTATTAAATATAACACGAGACTTTCTTTTATAGTAGGAATATTGTTTTTTTTGCACCGGAATAGTTTGCACCGGTATGTTTTTTACACTGGTATTACTTTATGCACCGGTATTATTTATATAATTTTAAATAAATTATTAATAATGTGGATTTTTTTACACTGGTACATTCATTTTATACTGGTGTATTATTTGGTTAAATTTTGCAATGCCCAATTTGTTTTCCGATGGTCCCTCCCGGATCATTTCTGGGGCAACGATAGCCAGAGATATTTGTGAACTATTATAAATTGGAAACCTTTGAATCGGTAAGAAATTTGAAACATCCTATTACGAAAATATCGCTTGCAAAACACGCATACATTATTCAAACTATGAAATAGAAGAACTATCTTAAGCATGGATTGAAACAAAGTAAAAAATCACACAAGTTTACTATAACCAAACACCATCCATAGAATTCTAATATCATCAACCATTCAAAATAAACCATCAGCCTATTATGTCGTTCTTATCATCCTGAAGTTGCAACGTAGTGCTCGCTTGCTGCTGGTAGTCTTCGATCCAAGCCCCACACCATCTCTCTACTACACCTTGAATTTCGTACACATGGTACGACAGTTTGCCCTCTGGGAAGATCTGTTAATTTTAAACTTACACTGTTAGTCAATAATGTTACGTTTTACTAGAAATTAATAATAACAAATTTTGAGATGCAAGGTTTACCTCCAAGATATTGTTTGTCTCCGGGTGATTAACAAATTCTTCCATGAAGAGCATGATGGAGTACCCGCATTTCCACAAACCATTCTAGGTTCGATACTGCACGGGAAAGGTAAATATAATTACTAACCCTAAACATAATAAATTGAGGGATGAAATGATAGAATGACTTACCATGATGTTGTTGATTTTCCAAGTGTAGTCGGGTTCTGGCTTCGTCTTTCTATTCTCCCTTTGGTATGTGCATACAAGCCTGTCAGGAAAGTAAATTAAAATGGTTACTTCTTCCCGTATATTACCAAACTAGGAATTTTGATTTGATTGATTGAAATACCTAGAAATGACCCTGAGTTGAATCAAGTTTGTTGGTGTGATACCCCCTGACACTGTGTCCAGAGTGAAAACCTCCTCCGTTCTGGGATGGATAATTATAAGGTACCAATGATCACTGTCGGAAAATTATGTTAAAAAATTAATGAAATGGAAGTGGTTTGAAATGTGAATGTAATTTCCAATAAGAAATACTTACATTCTTTTGTAGGGGACAGTGTAGAACTCAGCATCCTTTGCCTTCATTGTTTCCCAAATAAGTTTGAAACAGAGTTTGACCTCCTGCTCGAAGTTGTTCAAGTTGCCACAGTTTGATGGGCTGGACGCGGCCTAAACTAGTTTCTCATATTTTCTCCCACAGGTGCCTGTAACGTTATTGATATTGAAAATGAATTCCTAATTAATTTAAAAAATATTAAGTCTGTAAGTTTTGAAACTCACCCCATCCACAAATCGACCTACGCATTATCGATCTAGGTCATCGAATGCATGTTCCCCAGTTTCTTCCCAAACTCGACCAGAACTTCTATTCCAACACCGTAGGTGTAATGGCATCCGAATGTCGATGGTCAGAACACTGGGAAGAACATGCAGTCCTTATTCTTTATCATTTCCAGGATAACGACATTTTCTTCCTTATGAATTACACCATGATCGTCAAATCTGTCAGGTCTCGTTTGTTGACAATCTGTGAATGTAAAATGATACAAAATGATCACTTGAGCATGTAGTATTGAAGTGTCGTTGTTATTACTCATTTTAGTGCATTACATGTTTTGGCAGCCTATTTAATCTTGGTCTTGTAGATGGCCAAAAATTAGTCGTCGACTGGGATTTTTGCTTGCCAGTATCATGTTACAAGGATTAATGAATACGAATACGCAAAAATACTCAAGGAATTAAAAAATAATGTGTCACAAGAATGTACCTCATTGTTGGTGGTGAGAACCATAACCTCCTCGTCATCGTCGTCCGTATCACCTCTGGCATTGATATCATCGAGGCCACTCAGTTGCTCATCTGCCTTGCCTATTAAGAACACCGGCCAATCCACGATGCTATTGAGTGCCTCTCCGACATTATCAAAGTGGTGGTCCTCCAATGGCAATCCCGCCCTAGGATGGAGGACTAGCTCGCATACTCTCACACGAGGAACACTTTCTTGTTGGGCATCCCGATGATGAGATACATGCCACAACCCATGTGCGACCATTTTCTTCTTCCCGACAATGTCTTTAATGAAAAGAGTCATGCGTTCTTCATCTTATTCGTATAATATTTTAGTGAATAGATAAAATGGTTATGGAGATATTTCAGATGTGTAATTCAATGTATCAGACATGCATAGATTAGTGAAGGTGTATCTCTTCATTTCCTTCTTCGGCGCTGGGTTCTTCACCGGACTTTGAAGCAGCTAAACCAATGCCATCGATCGCGTTCTCTATAAACTTCTTGGGATCGTTAAGGCCTGGCGGAATTTGAACACCGCTTGCAGATGCTAAGCCCTTCACCAATTGCTCCAGGTACGATACCATGGCTTTCACGATGGGTTGATCATTAGATGGTCTCCTCTGGGCTGTCTCTTTGGTTGAGGAACTGCTACCACACTTGCTGTGAAAAAGGTGAGGAATAGGCACCACTGTGGGTAGACCCGTCTGAGTTCCCCTGTACCTGCCTGGGTGATCCTTCTTCTTTGTCAGTTTTATGAGGATGTCTTCACCTAGCTGCAGTTTCAATGCTTCTTTTTCCTTAAGCTCGTTCAATTTCAACCGAGAATCACATAGGACTGCAATTGTTTATATGAATAATGTGAAATTCACTTAAATTTAATTTAAATGGTCAATTTTGGCGTAACTTACAACGTCTGGTGCGATCTTCGCAACCTCTTTCGATGTGTATAACCCTTTTTTATCTCTGTTTACCTCAAGGTAGACAAGAGATCTATCAGGTGTGAAATCATTTTGACTGAGTTGTTGCTCAATCTTCTTGTCAGTGAATCCCTCAACGGTCAACCTAATTCTCTCTTTCTTCTTCAGATCCTTAGTCAATTTGTCACCGATGTATCGATTACTCTTTCTGCCCGTGTGGTGCGTGTAATCCCTGCCTTTGTTGCGTTCAATATTTGTCACCCTAAGCCTCTGATATAGTTGTTATAAATAAAAATTTAGTTGAATAGAATTTGTGGGCAACATAGCTCTTAACAAGTATTAATTTTTTCATCATACCTGAAAATTCGGATGTTGACGCCTCTTTTCAAACAAGTGTCATTCGTCTTCATCCATCCACTTGTACGTTTCCCATGTTAGTATTCCAGTTTTTTTTGATACCTTTGTCCACGTCATGAATAAACCTATTTACCACCTTTGTCCTCCAATTCCTATGTTGGTTTTTTGCCCTCTCTGTAACCTCCTTCCTCAGTATTTCAAGTTGCTCGTCTGTCACAGGTGTTTTAATTGTGAAACTCTCCTGGAACGAATCATATGAAAAGGCATGTCATTAATCATGTCTTCACTAAGACTTTACCATGAATAAAAATTTTAAATTACAATTGTCGAGAGTTTTACGAAAACATCATTCCATGCCTCTTCCTTAACATCTTCAGGGACATCGCTCCAGTGTTCGCATGCACTAAATCTGATGCGGTGCCGGGAAGCGTAATTGACATAAGCGTGCCATGCTGACAAATTCTTAAGGCATACTGCTTTGATTCCCACGGAACTTAAACTCAACAGGAGTTGGAGTTTTATGCTTTTCCAACATCACAAACTGGCACGTGCTAGTTCCTTGCCTCCTCAAATAACGTTTAACCTCAAACTTGTCCCATCCTTCGCCATTTTTCCCCTAACTTTTGCCAAGTCGTTGTCTGCTTCATCAACAGTTAGCCTTCCTTTTATGGTGCTCTTTCCCTTTCCCTTGCGAATTGGTGTTTTGGCCAACTGTTTACCAGTGTCTTCTCCTTCGACATCCCCTATAATAACATCACCATGTTCTGCGGTTTCTACATTCTCTTCACAAGTCGGGTCATTTGTTTGCGTTTCTTCTTCCTCAAATTGTATCTTCAACAGGATCCTTTTTGGCTGGGGTTCTTGGTCCCCCACATCAACCTCCTCATCAACCACATTCTTCATCTTCTCCTCCTTCTTCACAACTGGTCGCTTCCTCTTCATATTTAATTTCCCCTTCTTCGATGACATGTAAAATAGTAGAATAGAAAATTATCAATCCATACAATAACGGTACTTAAAGATCAACATTGATAGAACGTGGCATAGAACTTGAACAACAAATGCATGAAACTATTGAGGCATAGAAGTTGAACAATTCATACATAAAACTGCATTATGTAAGGCATAAAAGTTCACATAACATGGCATAGAACTTGAATGAACAAGGTATGGAACTTGATATAGAATGAAATGGAACCATATAGAAGTTGATAGAAAATCATGCCAATCTCTTTGGATTCACAAAATAGGCCTACAACGTAGCAATTATCAGTTCACCCTAACGTGACTATCAACATTACCACCAACCAAAAAACTATAGTACTACATCATCCATCCATAAAAAGTGCAAAACTTTTTAACCCCACAATTGTATAAACATACCATTCAAGTTACCTTTTCAACTTCTTGTCAGTTTACATTTTTTTGTTCATAGAGGCATTTGGTCGAACATGTGTTGTGCGTGAGGGTTGGAATGGTTTTTTGAAGAGAAATTGATATGGTAATTTATGGTAACATAAACACCAACACTTACTTTCACCAATGGAGTGTTTGTGTTACTACTCCCTTTTGTCGAACTCGCTAAGAACGGAATGGGATGATGAACTTGCCAAGTAATTTCTTCTCTTGTGTTGTCAAGGGTTGACAAAGGGTTGCTTCTCTTGTGTTGCTCAACACTTTATAGGATAGCTGATGGGAGTTAGAATGATTGATGAGGAATTATGGTTCAATTTTGTGTGAATTGAATGGTTGAAGTGGTGGATGGCAGTTTTCAAAGAGAATTTGAAAGAGTTTGATAAGAAGAGGAGGAGTTATGGGAGTTATATTCATATGAAATGGTTGAAAAAAATATGAAGATGTTTTTTTACACCGGTAATATGTAGAGCACCGGTGTAATAATTGTGAAAATGAATATGAAAATTGGTAACTATTCAGCACTGGTACGTTTACCAGTGTAGAAAAGGAAAAAAAGCAGATGTGTGCAACTGCTTTAAATGATTTTTTCACTGACCCGAAAGCAACACATGAAAATTTAGGCTAACTATTGTACACCGATATTTTGTACCAGTGTAGAAAATGTTGATATCGGTGTAAAATTACACAAAAAGCAGCTGCGTGCAGCTTCTTTAAATATTTTTCTAAAAAGAAAGGTTGAACCCGAGAGGAACTTTAGAAATTTTAGACTAAGTGTTCAGGATCGGTATATGTACCAGTGCAAAAACAACATGTACCGGCGTAAACTATTTCGCGCCTTACTAAAAATTAAAGAAAATGAAAATTTTGAAATGCGCGGCAAATAACTTAACACATACACCGGTAATTGCTTAATATTACCGATGTAAAAAAATGTTAATTATTTAAATTCCCTCTTATTTCATTTACCCCCCGTGCATTTTTCCAACAACCCCATTTATTCAAATTGCCATTTAATTATTATGATTAGACTTTGTACTAGTTATCTCATGCAAATATCGACCACACATGGGCCCCGTACATTGACGTTACTAAGCATTGTTTAATTTTGTAAAATTGGCATATTGACCCCAAACATTTTGTTTCACCCCGTGAAACACTTTTCCACCGGCCCAAATAGAATTTTAGGATGCTCCATACTGAATAAGTAACATTTTTGTACCTCAATGGTACCGAGGAACCCGTAAATTGATAATATGTGTTTATTGCAATTAGGTCCCCCAAATTGTGACATGCAATTACGACATTTTAGGAAACTACATAAATCACCAAATTTAATATTCTGGGCTTAAATCATAATTGCAACATATTTGTGCCCATGTGGTGACTCGTCCGGGAGCACTAGTAGGTGTTGTAGAGTACACGGCAATGATTTACTTCATTATTTCTATGTGTAATCAGAACATCTTCCAAACTAAATATGGAGTCCGGACCCATTTGTTTCCCCATTTTGGAAATTGGAAATACAAAAGGGTTGTTTTGTGGACCATTTTGTTCGATCGGATTGCAATTTCAATTTACGAGTAAAATTTTTACTTTTTGCAATTTAGTCCCTCCAAGAATCTTGGAAGGGTTGAAATATAAAATTGGCTCCACATATATGCAATTCAATACATTACAATCGTGTTAATACATTTGTAAACCCTACTAGTGGACGGAAGGCCCTGTAACTAACGATGAATGTTTTTACTATATTTCTCAAAATTATACTATTGCCCACAAATTTACTTGGGGAACCTCCATAGCTCCTTATGCTATAGTTTTTTTATAAATTCTATCCATTCTTGGAATATGATGCACCAAATTTGGTGGCCCTGATGTAACCACTTAGGCCAACTACGTTCGGCCTATCTTTTTTTTGTCTTCATGAGTGTATTTGTCCGACAAAAATTCAAATCACGCAGTGAACAAATTTTTTATCCAACCCATCATCGTGTATGTTTAACAAAAGTAAAAATGGCAAACTGTGAAAGCGCAACATTATAATTGTTTAGTACATAATCTATTCTTTCTAACTGCTACTACACGTTTTCTACGAATAATAATGAGAAAATGGTTCAACCCCGTCAGCAGGTCCGATTGCATCACCATCATGGGTACTTGTGCCAACATCCATGTCCTCGACATCGCCTGCTGGGCGGAAGGTTGGGAAATTTCTTACTCTTAACACAACATTAGGAAATTAATACGTCATAACCTTGGCCATATTTTTGTGCCAGGATTTTTGATATTTGGATTCTTCAAGTAAGTTTGCTACACCGGCCTCTAAGGAAGCAACTCTGGATTCAATAGTAGCGACGGGCATGTTAGATATCTATCTGTAGAAAGAGACCACACAAATCTTACCCATTGGTTGGCTATAAACGTCATGTGCACGGGCACTAACTCCCGCTCTTGAACAAAGCACAGAGATGATACTGCAATAGGCATAAGATCCCATCTGATCCCGTTCCCTCTGCAACAGAGGACAAAGTCGACGACCAACATTTCATCGAAGCTCTTTCTTTATTTCATACAAGAAGGTGATGCAAAGTTTGTGGACTTCTGTGTTCACAGTTACTGGATGGATTCTAGACGCCACGAAGTGGTACCACCCATTCATTTCCGGAGTTAGAGTTTTCTTAGGTATTTTGCTCCAACCTGGTTTGACCAACTCATCAATGTCCATAGCTTCCCTAGTTACTGTCCCAACGATATCCTTCTCGATTGGTTGTTGTAGAATATAGCCGTCATCACCTAGAAAATGGAGTGCGAGAAACTCGTCCTCATAGTTTAGAATATTGGGCAACCCAAACAACCCATTGATAGATTCTGGTGTGGTAGGGACAGTTCTACCTCTACAATACACGTGATCGTAGCTCAGTCCTCACTTCAAGTTTGCATAGAACTCACTTACAATGGTCATGTTGAATTGTTGCGGAGTCTCGTAGAAATTTTCCCACCCAAGCTTCCGGATAGTTTGTTTGAATGGGGGGGATGATTCAATTTCTCTCCCTATGTGATGACGACATCCTTTGTATGATTCATGGACCGACCTAGCCTCCTCGGACATGAAGGTACCATCCGGGTAAGTGTGTAGGGATACTTTCGGCAATGATGGGTATGGTGCATGGCATATCCTTTTCAAATTGGATTTGGGAGGCATTTCCTAAAAAACACAATGAAGCATTTTATCAAACACCTTACATGCAAGTCAACCTATACATGATGTCACATTCTGAATGATTCTATTTCGTATGCAATTGCTATTAATCATACTGATAAGGTATGAAAGTGATTTACTTGATTATATGACAACCTACGTAGGTTTTCAACAAAGATGGGTAGTGATGGAGATGGTATTGAGTAAGAGATATAAATGTGATACTGTGAAAATAGGGATCTGAGAGGGTTTTAAATAATGGATCATTTTTTTATACACCGGTATTCTACATATACCGGTGTAAAACGAGGCCTAAAGCAGCTGCTTCAGGCTGCTTTAAATATAAAAATATTTCTACCTAATAAGACCCAAGAGTAAATTTATAAAAAAAATCAAAGTACCCAGCACCGATACATATACCGGTGTAAATTTAACAAAAAACAGCGGCTTTAAGATGCTTTAAATGCCAAAAGAATTGATGCTTCACATCAGATACTAATGCTCAAATCTTTTTCTGAGTATCCAGCACTGGTACACCTACCAGTGCAAAGTTTTTTAAAAAGCAGCTGCTTCAGGCTGCTTTAAATGCCAAAAAATTAACATTGTCGGACCTGAGTGCAAAAAAAAAAATTCTAAGTATTGTGCACCGGTAATAGTACCGGTGCATAAGTACAAAACAGAGTACCTACCCTGTTTTTCTGCACCGGTAATTTAATCTTTACCGGTGTAAAAAACCAGCACCTAGTAGAAATTTTAATTAAAACTAAAACACAATTTCACCGATTCAATTCATAAACACTCCATTGAAATCATG
Source organism: Rubia yunnanensis (assembly GCA_037428765.1). Taxonomy (NCBI): domain Eukaryota; kingdom Viridiplantae; phylum Streptophyta; class Magnoliopsida; order Gentianales; family Rubiaceae; genus Rubia; species Rubia yunnanensis. The sequence goes on along the minus strand of CM075061.1, from coordinate 111,047,533 downwards.
GATCATACCAACTAATTCATAAAAGTGTCAATTAAATATATTACACACTAATTCTCTTAATGCTCATACGATGTTTCACAAAACATGGTCACAAAAACGACGGCCATGAACGACCAATCTATCGCTTCTGCTTTAAGACATTGTCCCCACCTACTATTTTACCTCTCTCATCAACCCACAACCCATCACTATGAGAACGCATTCCAACAACGGGTCCCCCGACATCTTACAAACCAGGAAATACTGATGGAAACTCAAGACTATCAGTTATGGCGGGCTGATCAATCTCCTCATCAAAGTAAAACTTCTTCCTATGTAATACCACATGATACTTCTCATTTGAAGGGTCATTGATGTAAACAATATGCCGTGCCTGGATAGCTAAGATGAACTCGTTATCTTCATATCCTACACGATTCAAGTCGACCAACGTGAACCCCATGGGCTTCTTAACTACAACACAAGAAGCGTGTTCCACCCAACGAAACTTGAAGACAACTACCTTGAAATCTACATAATTCAACTCCCAAATTTCATCAATCGCCCCACAGAAAGGCATCACAGCAACAATCGGATGTTTATCTCTCTTGCTTGCCTACCATATGGATTCAGATTCAATATAAACACTACTATTTTGAGTGGTGCTCTTCTCATCCTTCGCCAATGTTGAGAAACTAAAGCCATTAATTTCATAACCAAGGTATTGTCTAACGGTGCAGTTCACCTTCCTTGCAAACGCCCGTCGGTTACTGGGCATCCCATTGACATTACAACGATTGTAAAATGAGTTAACAAACCTTGAAGAAAGCTCGATCTGAATTTTATTCGGAGGTCTGTCTGGATGAATCTCTTCCAACAGGGAAGCATGCTCTTCAACATATGTTACAGTCTCGCTACTATTACGTAATACATACATGTGAACAGTCATCAACTCAGGGTGATAGGATGTATGAAGCGTACCCTTGGAACGTGGAATCCCATTCCGCCTTCCGTGGTAGGGTCCACCTGGAACACCAACCGCTCTTCTTCCAACCAAGTTTGATGTACAATACTTGATGATCTCCTTAGTGATGTACCTCTGAACAATGGAGGCATCAGGCCAACTACGATTATAAACATAACCCTTGAAAACAGCCATGTGACGCTCAAAGGGGTACATCCAATGCATTCCAACAGGCTCGCACATACGTATCTCCCTAACCAAGTGTACCACTAGGCGCACCATGATGTCAAAGAATGACGGGGGAAAATACTTCTCCAAATGGTATAGAACAATAGCAGCCTCTCGATCCAGTTCATCTAGTTGCTGCCTGCTAAACTTTTTTCCTGCATATCGAGTTGAAGAAACACAAGCGCACAACTGAAAATCTAACTTCCTCTTCCAAACACTCACGTATTTCTATGGGTAAAAGTTGTTGCATAAGGACATGACAATCGTGTGATTTCAAAGCATTAAGACGCGACTCCATTCACAAACCGACTAACATTAGAGAAGTTTGGTACCTTAATTCCTTGGAGGCTCTCAAACACTGATCTGCTCTCAGCAACTGACTGATTGTAAGGAGTGGGGGGCAAGTACGTTCGCTTCCCTCTTACCTCCGATACCAAATCCAATTATATACCAAGGTCCACTAAATCTTTCCTCACATTCAAGCTATCCTTAGTCTTCCCGAGAATGTTCAAAAGTGTTCCAATTAGACTCTCACAAACGTTCTTTTCGATATGCATGACATCCAAACAATGGTGAACCTCCAAATTTTCCCAGTATGGAAAATCGAAGAAAATGGACTGTTTCTTCCACGGTCCAACTACAGCCCCACCACCCTTTGATAACTTCTTACCAAGAACAACATTTAATTTCTTCACCTTGTTGTGAATAGCTACACCGGTCAAAGGTTTGGGTGCTTTTCTCCTCTCCTTCCCACCAACGAATGCAACCGTGTTATCCCGCAACTTGTGACCTACTGGAAGGAATTTATAGTGACCCAAATAAATAGTCTTTCACCCATTCCTCAACTGATGGTAATTTGTCTCATCCTCACAAACTAGGCAAGCCTTGTGACCCTTGACCACATACCCAGAAAGGTTACCATATGCCGGGAAATAAATTATGGTACAAAATATTATCGCCCTCAATGTATACTCTTTACCACTATAACCATCAAACATTAAGGCGCCAACCAACCAAAGCACCTTCAAATATTCTATCAAAGGGGAAAGATAAGTGTATATGTCATTTCCAAGTTGTTTCGGGCCTAAAATCATGATGGGTATGAACACATATTTTCTCTTCATGCACAAGTAAGGGGGGAGATTGTAAATGACAAGTATAACTGGCCACGAACTGTGTTTCGAGGACATATTCCCAAATGGGTTCATACCATCAGTACACAAAGAAAATCTCAAATTCCTAGGTTCGGATGCAAAGTGTGGATACATCTTATCAGATTTCTTCCACTGGTCCGCGTCAGCCGGGTGTCGAATTATATCATCATCTTTACAACCTCCCCTATCAACGCACCATGTCAAGTTCTTTGCATCATTTTCATTCGTAAACAACCTTCTCAGCCTCAGAATAATTGGAAGATACCACATACATTTGGCGGGCACCCGCTTCCTCACCGACACAACATGCTCTCCACCGACAACCACATTTCTATTCTTCTTATAATGCAACACATTACATACTGGACAAACAATCTTATCCTTAAGGTCACCCCTATATAGGACACAATCGTTTGGAAAAGCATGTATCTTTTCATACTCCAATCGCATTGGACACAAAATTCTCTTAGCTTAATAAAGGTTATCAGGAACCCTGTTACCGGGTGGAAACTTTTCATTCAAAAACTTAAGAAAATTATTCATGCTAGTATCACTCCATGACCCTACACCTTTCAAATTAAAAAACTCCATCAAGCACGACATGACCGCATCTTTCTTCTTGCAACTGGGATACAATGGTGTATCCTTCTCACCAAGGAAGTTAACCAAAACCTCGGGCCTCCCTCTAAACTCATTAACAACCTCCTCACACATGTCATCCAACATAGAATCCCCAAAAAAACTCTCCCTCACTACTAACTCTCACTTTCGGTGGTGATTTTCCCCCATGAAAGGACCACACAACATAATCTTCCGCAAACCCCCGGCTATGCAAATAGAGTTTCAGGATGTCCTTCTTATCAGTACAAATTCGATTTCCATAATCACGTCAGGGAAATAATATTCACTTATCTAGACTAAAAACATGCTCTAAGAACTCATCCACGAACAAAATAAATTCATCGCTCACCCTACTAACGTTGGCATACACATGCTTATGCCCCTCGATGGTGCGATACAACTCTACATATCAATAAATGTCCAACAATCAAACTTCAACACATTTAATACAATAGAATTTTTCATGATGACTTCCTAATCATGCAACATCATAAATGCACAATATACACCTACATTCCACATTACAATTACAACATTCTTAACATGTCCAACACTATAGGAATCAAAAGCCATAGTCTTATAACTACAACAACCTTGAGAACAAACCACAAACTAATATCTACAATTCTACCTCAATCACCATCAAATGATCAAACACAAAATGTAAATATCTCTACTAACCAAAACCATACATGAAATTCTTAATATCCATAAATGTAATTCAAAAAATGGTACCTTCAAGGGTATTCATAGTGGAGAATCCAATGCCTTCATCAACAAAAAAAACCATTAATGAACCTCTTCTTCCAAAAATCCAATTTTCAACCCGCTAAAAAAGGTGGTAGGTGAGCATTTAATGCAATTTTCTACACTGGTATTTAGACTTTACCGGTGCATTTGTAGTTTATTACACCAGTAAAAACAGTTACCGGAGTAGATATTTAGCCAAAACCCTTGTAGGTTCTTCTTCAGCACCGGTACAATCACAGTACATGTGCAAAAACAAATAGTTATGGTGCCAAATTTCTACAGAAATAAATTTTGTTTTCACCGGTATTAAGAAAATATCGGTGCGTGTTCAATTTGAACACCGGTTCTAATAGTAACCAGTGTACAAATGCAAATTTTTCTGGCATTTTTTTCCTGCACCGGTAATTTCCCATTACCAGTTTAAAAAGTTGTCCTCTTGGCGCCAAATTAATAAAAAAGGGAAATATGTACACATCGGTAATCGTTTACCGGTGCACATGTAAGCAAATACATCGGTCAAAACCACCTTTACGGATAATACCGGTGCAAAATATTTGAGTTTGTACACCGGTAGAACCAACACTGGTGCAAAAATAGGTGAATTGTACACCGGTTGACATGATACCGGAGTGTATGTACTTATTTGCACCGGTACTGATGTTAACATGATAAATACCGGTGTAATTGGTTACATACGCACCGGTATACCTATACTCATGAATTTATACCGGTGCGTATGTACCTGTTTTCCATTAGTGATATGCTCGACTGATTCTCCCCTTCCAGCCTCGTCTGCCCCTATTCCAGTTGACTTAGCCTTTGTCTAAGACCCAACTTATCATTTAGCATATTTTGGGTCTTCTTTGTCGGTTATCTCTTCACCTTTCGATGGTTTTCCTAGTCCGCCACCTTCTCAGACTCATACTATAACTACTGGGCCCCCTGAGTTCTTGCTTAAGGATTCTTATAGCTATCGATATTTGAATTTGATCACACTTTTAGTCTCGTGATCAAAGCTTTTACTGTTCGTATGGTTCTTGGCATTTCTACCATGTGGGAAATGGCATTTGCACCAGTTGGGCATAAAAAATGCCTTCCGTAATGGTGTTATTGATGCCTCGGTCTATATGGCGTAACCCATTGGCTACAAGGATCCTGTTCGGCCTGATTATGTGTGTCTTCTATGGAAAGCTATTTATGGGCTTAAGCAGGCGCCTAGTGTTTTGTTTGAGCGTTTATGTGCAAATCTTTGACAACTTGGGTTTGCCTGAAGCTCTTCTGATACTTATATGTTCATGTTTTCTTGTGATATTGTTCTTCTATATTTGCTAGTGTACGTTGACGGCATCATTCTCAATGTAAACGATCTTACCGCTATTCATCAGTTTATCTCTCGCACTCATCAAGAGCTCGCCTTTATAAACCTTGATTTCCTCAACTATTTTCTCGGCCTAGAGGTCTCTACCAATGACTTCGGTCTCTTTTTGGGTCAGGTGAAGTATGCATGGGATATCCTTCGTCGATCTGCGATATCTGATGTTGCGCCAATTTCTACACACTTTATGCTTGCTTCTCAGCTTCTCAGCAGTTTGAGTGAGCCCTTCACCAACCCCACCTTATATCGATCCTTGGTCGGTGCTCTTCAATATCTCACTATCACCCGACCAAATTTGGCTTTTACGGTGAGCTTTGTCAGTCACTTTCTCCAGGATACTCGTGATTATCATTTTATAGTTGTGACCAGAATTCTTCCTTATGTCAGTATGCACTCTTCACTATGGGTTGTCCTTCACTTCTTCTGCTTCCACGGAGGTGTTAAGATACTTTGATGCTGATTGGGATCGCTGTCTTGAGACCTGGTTCTCGACGTATGGTTATGCAGTTTTTCTTGGTGGTAATCTAATTTCTTAGAGTATAACGAAACATCCCACTATTTCCCATTCTAATTCAGAGTTTAAGTATCATGCTTTGGCCAACACTGCAACGGAGATTGTTTAGATTTCTCATTTATATTTTCCGCTCTCTTAGCACCTCTATTGCTGTGTGCAACAAAAATGCCATTTTCTTGCCCAGAATCTGGTGGCTCACAAGTGTGCAAAACACATTGATATCGACTACCATTTTGTTTGGGAGTTAGTTGCTTCTGAGAAGTTGTGTGATAGTCATGTACTTACCTCTCTTTAAGTTGCCGATATTTTCACTAAGGATCTTTCTCGCACTTTGTTTGAGTTTTTCAGGTCTAATATTTGCATATCAGTTCATCCGGCGCTTCGCTTAAGAGGGGTGTTAGGATTGAGGAGGTATAAGTACGATGTATCTCCAGGGTTTATTTATTATGATTTTACCTTCATAACCCTATTGTACTATATATGTATTTCACGTAATACACTTCCTTACTCATTTACGGTTTCCGTATTCACAATAGTGCAGGTTAAAACAAAGAAAGGAGGGGAGTCTATTTTAGGTGGCCTATTTGGTTGAAAACCATTGTTTTTGGATTATTAAAGGTTTTTTTTAACTTCTCAACTCTGTGAACTATTTCTATGTCCCACAATAAACTTCATAGTTTTTCTTTTTTAGTCTATCCCACAAATAACTTCCTATTTATATGTACTCATTCATTCTACAAAAGCTACCCCCACCAAATTGCCAAATTTATCGTTCTTTGCTACTTTTTGACACTATTCATGACAGTACTCATGAAAAAACTTACAAAAGTAAAATTTTAACATCAAGAGATGTTGCCACATTAACTTGCATAAAGATTGAACCAAAAGTAACTAAAAAATTTATTGTGAAACAGAGTAAGCACTATACAAATTTGAACATTATAGACCTCCCACAACTTTGTAATATTTTGTAATTTGAATAGTTTAAAGTTGCCATTTTAAACAAGACTCTAGTATCCAAAAGGAGTGAATTACTATACTCCCTCCGTCCCACACTAAATTGCACAATAATCATTATGACATCGTTCAAAAAAATTGGTCATTAATATGTTTGCCTATGTATAATAACGATAAATAAAAAGATATTTAAAAACTACTTATTACGGTGAATTCAACAATATCACATTTAATAATATTGTTACTCATATATCTATTTAAATATGTAATTAAATTTTAATAGTGAATATAGATTAAAAAACAAGTAAGCAATTTGGTCTGACGAGGTGAATACCCGTTTTAAGAATTTGAGGGTGTAAGTTAACAATGGTTCAAGAACATTATCCTAGGAATGGGCATGGCCGTTAAAATATAAGTAAAGGCGGGACGAATACTTTAACTGCATCCCCCACCATTCAAATCCGCCACAAAATACTCAAAAGGAAGACACAAAAATATTCTGTCTTTATTACCAGTACTTCACATTTTAGTAAATAACATAATAGCCTGACAAACCGGAACGCACATTTCCTGTGCTCTCAATTTAAAAGATTAAAGAAATCTCCTCGCATGAATCACAGCAATCCTGATTGATATCCCAATAACACATTACAATCTACAAGTCAAATCTTCATAAGCTACATTCTAGTACTACCTTTGAGCTTCATTTCACGGTTAGTTCAGCTGTATAAATTTGGCAACAACCATACCTTATCTTCGTACTCTCAGGTTTGTCTTTCATTCATTTCTAGTTTTCTTCCTCTGCATTAATTGGAAAGCGCAGTACAATTGTCCTGCTTTTCCACCCGTCTCAAGGATTTTTCAAGAAAATCCCACATTCCCGTTTTCAGAAATATACATGTCAAATTATTGATTTTATTTTTGTTGTTGTGGGCAGAGTTCTGGGATGGGAAGGACAACAGTTGAAAAGATTGTCCTTGGACTTCTGTTCATTCATATCCTAGTACTTGTAATCGTATCATCTGTGGCTGCTGGTGCGGACAACAAGCCGTCCAACATATGGCCAATGCCAGTTTCAGCGATCCATGGAAAGGGAACACTTTATGTTGATCAAGATTTCCAGCTCGATACAGAAGGAACCAAGTATAATGATGCTTCTGGAATACTCAAAGATGGGTTCTCCAGAATGTTTCAAGTTGTTGTAGGGGACCATGTTATCGAAGCCAATGCTTCGCGCTTTGGTTCCGTCATCAAGGGCATTCATGTTGTCATTCTATCACCGAGTGATGAGGTACACCATTTTACTCATGTGATTGGACCATGTTGGACAATTTCTCACACTAAAAGAGATGCTGTTTGCAATGCAGCTGCAGCATGGAGTTGATGAATCGTACGAGTTATCCGTCCCCGTGCAGGGGAATCCAATTTACGCACACATTGAGGTTGAAGTTTGATTTGGCTACTAGAAGTACACTTGCTAGCTTCTGATGTTTTGAATAGTTAATGCATAGATTGTGGATGCAAATTCTAGTTTTCTATCACCTTGCTCTGAGATTTTAAGCATATGTTATGATAAGGGCAACACCTACGAGCCTATTTTTTTAGGAGGGATATCGGAATTGAACAAATGAAACAAGTGAGTATAGTTTAAGTTAACAAGTTTCTGAGCTGATTGATTTCTATGCAGGCACAAACAGTTTATGGGGCATTACATGGATTGGAGGTTTCGACATTTCACTCGTTACCTTTGAAGTAGCATTTCATCTCCTTAAGCAAAGGACTTATAATGAAACCTGACCTTCGGTTGTTTTTGTTTTTTGCAACAGACATTTAGCCAACTCTGCTCTTTCAATTTCAATACAAGAGTGATTGAACTTCACCAAGCTCCTTGGACGATTGCTGATAAACCAAGGTTCCCTTATAGAGGCCTTTTGATAGGTGAGATGCCTTGATCTATTCCTTTTCCAATTCCACTAATATGAGAGAGAAAAAGTTCGTCATATATGCATTTCCCAAAAGAGTTTCCTACTCATTTAACCTTTCTGTTGAAAAATCATCCAAAGTAACGCTGATATTACCGTGTCCAGATACATCTAGGCATTTTTTGCCTCTGCCAGTGATAAAGAAGGTCATTGATTCTATGACGTACGCAAAGCTGGTGTGTTATACTACCATTTTTTGCGAAACCTGTTCATGATCTTGGGTTTTGCTGGGAGTGCTATAATCCCTTTGAATCTTGTTTCTTGTATTACAGAATGTGCTGCATTGGCACATTGTTGACACACAATCATTCCCTCTGGAGATTCCTTCACTGCCGAAGATATGGCAAGGCGCTTATTCTAATGCAGAAAGATACACAATGGCTGAAGCAGCCTCAATAGTGAGGCAAGTTATGTGCATCTTTTTCGGTTTACGTTACATCTTTTTCTCTCACTCTTTCCTGACTATCCGTGCCTAAATGCTGCAGCTATGCTAAAAAAAGAGGTATCAATGTTTTGGCTGAAATCGATGTACCAGGACACGCTGAATCCTGGTAACGCGAATGTTAACAGTTGATCTTGAAATTGCCGGGTTCGCCGGATCTAGAACTGACAGTTGTGCAACATTCAGGGGAGTTGGTTATCCATCACTGTGGCCCTCCAAAAGTTGTACACAGCCCCTAGATGTAAGCAGCGATTTCACTTTCAAAGTTATTGATACAATTCTCTCAGGTGAGATTTCTCAACTACATTTAATTTTGCGGTTGTAAACTGCTGTAACTTTTCGGAGTTATATCCTATTACTTTCCAGATTTCAGTAAAGTGTTCAAGTACAAATTTGTACATCTTGGGGGTGATGAAGTTGATACAAGTGAGTTCAAAACAACTTTCAATCTATTGCCTTACACTAACATTTCATCTTTTTTTGTTGTTCAGTAATTATTTTATTGACAACATTGCATTTTCTTTGTGGTAATTGCAGGTTGCTGGACTTCCACGCCTCACATAAAAGACTGGTAAACAAACTCTTGATCATTCTTCATGATTGTATTCGTGTTCACAATGGTTTCTGTAACAGATTCTCTTAAATTCCATTTTCTACATTTTGGTTAATCATGATAGAATTAATTTGTTATATTTCATCAATATAGGCTACACTTTCTCTGCTTTAGATCTCCATTGAGCCTTGATGATTGGATACTGACTTCGTGTTTAAAGGTTTACAGTATATATTTACCAAACTGCTTTTGGATTCCATCTTATAGTTTGTTAACTGATTGAACAGGTTAGAGAAGCAAAGCTTTAATTCATCTCGGGCTTACGAGTACTTTGTCTTGAAAGCACAGAAAATAGCTCTATCCCATGGATATGAAATCATAAACTGGTACGAGAAATTCAGTTGGGAAACATTTCAGTCTTTTCTGTATCAAGGTAAAGTGAATCTTAACTGAATCCTGTTAAACATGACAGGGAAGAAACTTTCGACAATTTTGGTAGCAAGCTGAACCCGAAAACAGTGGTTCACAACTGGTATGCATTCTTTTCAGGTCCCGGAAACATTGCCTTACTTGATCTCCCTGCTGCATTTTTAGAGTCTGGTAGTCCTATCAAGCCCCATCAGGGATGTTACTATGCTTCGTATTCGCAAACAGCGGGCTATATATACCGTGTAAAATGTTGAAGGATGAAACAGTACCATGTTTTCATGATCACTTTGAATTAACTCTGAACTTATTCTGCCTAACAGGCTTGGTGGTGGTGTAGCACAGAAAGTAGTCGCGGCTGGGCTGCGATGCATAGTGAGTAACCAGGATAAGTGGTATTTGGACCATTTGGATGCATTTTGGGAAGGTTTCTACTATAATGAGCCCCTAACAAATATTACGAAGCCTGAGGAACAAGCATTAGTTTTAGGTGGGGAAGTTTGCATGTGGGGCGAACATATCGATGCTTCAGATATCTTACAAACTATATGGCCACGAGCCGCGGCAGCTGCAGGTAAACATTCTGTATTTTTACAATTAGTTCGCATACATACCTGAAAATTTTGTGAAGCAAGTAAATGGAATAACATCCTTATCTGTATCTCCTTTGGATGAATGTAGAGAGATTGTGGACACCTTATGATAAGATATCCAAGGATTTAAGAGATGTTGCACCAAGGTTAGCTAGTTTTAGGTGCTTGCTGAACCAAAGGGGAGTAGCCGCCGCGCCATTAAAAGGCATGGGCCGCGCTGCACCAGTCGAGCCAGGTTCATGCTCCCAGCAGTAGTCCAGTAATAGACTTCTGACCATTGGAGTTCTATGTATACATGGAAGAGCAATCTGGGATATCCGATGAGTGAACATTTTAATCTTTCATGTAAGATTTGCTTGTGTGGTTAATGATCTTATAAGGTTCATTCTTTCATAAGAATCCCAATTAGAAACTGATTCGATCAAGTTCGATTTTGAATTACATATGGGTATGAATATTGTGACCGTTCAGAAAGCAATTCTTTTACATATCATGTTTATGTACTTTCTTACCAACATCATAACTTGGGGGTAAATTTCTATGAGTACGGCTATAGCTGTGCATGGCAACAGAATGCGTTCTCTATTTTCACAGATTTTTTTAAAAAATATTACTTGAGAACGCATTCAGTGAATGTGTCCTCTCCTTTTTTCTTTTTTTTTTGTTTTCCGTTAATTTCTTGAATTTTCCCATAGGTATTTACACGTGGATGTCCTCCAATCCCCGTTAAAAATCAGAATTTTCCTCCCAAGCTCGTCATAATACTTTTATAATTGTAAAGTATGCCCTGTATTTATTAGCAAATTTTTTAAAAAAACTTCATCCCAATTTCGAATTTATAATAATAACAGAATAAACTCTTGCCTAAAATTTAGACCGTCTAAAGTAAACTTTGTGTTAAGTATTTTGATTTAAAATGATATTACTAACAATATTCTCAATCATGATAATTAAATTTCATCTATTTTAGTTATTTTGATTTAAAGAATAATTAATAAATTATATATTTTACTGATTAAAATTCCTTATTTTATATTGAGGTCTTAATTAATAAAATGTGGGACTACAAAAAATATATATATATATATATATATATATATATATATATGTGTGTGTGTGTGTTAAATTCAATACCCGTTTCCAAGAAATTATAGAATTCAAACAGTATTTTAAAAAAATCAATATAAATTAAGAAAAAGTAAAAATAATAAAAAAACTCGAGGACGCATTCTATGAATGCGTCCTCTAAACGATCTGGTTTTAAAAAAAATTAAAAATTATTAGTTCAAAAAATAAAAAAAAATTCAGTGAGGACGCATTCAGTGAATGCGTCCTCCACCTTTGTGTCCATCACCCAACACATGCATATATTGCATCCGAAAATTTACTGTTCAGCATCAAGAACTCTAACTTGGGAGGTTTGTGTTTTTTCTTATCTGGAAAAAATGATAGAAAGGGGTGACGTTCTTGAAAAATGAACAATCTATGACTAATTAATCTTCTCAGCATTGAAAAGAGATGCAGTTATCCAATCAAGCACACGGAGTCAGCATTTGTAGCTAACAGTTGATCCAATCTTGATTTGATGCATGAAATATTGTAATCTTCTTTTAATGCAAGATCGTTCTAGTAAATATGCCTATATATGAAGCCTTGGTCGGGATCCTACTCCTTTGCTAAGAGCATTTAGTATCGTAATTCCATCAAATTTCATCTCATCTCACATTTTTCCATTTTTAATGAGGAATTTTTAGACTTTTAACCCTAGCTTTAATATGAAGCTGCCAATACAACCCTGTAAAACGATAAAATGCTAAAATGACCCTCACTTTATGACAAAATGTACCGTTATAACCATTTGATATAATTGCGGCCTTGACGGGAGGAATTGGGCATTGCCATATGTAATTTTAAATATACCCTTGCCCATTTTTCTGAATTTTTTTTTTCCATTTTCCCTTTCTCATATAAACCACCCACCACAGTCTTGCCACCACCAACCACACAGTCTCGCCACCACCAACCACCATCTTCGATCTCCACCCTAAACCCTAAACTGTCACCATTGCCACCAACTCTCCTCCCTCTTCTTTTCTCCGCTCACCACCGCCTGCCACCATCTTTGAATCATCTCCGGCAAGGACACAACAACCATAGCTCAGCCCAAAGCCTTCACTTAGCAGCGTCAATCGCCGATGACACCTTACCTTTTGGCACTCCACCCTAAGCCGCAGCACCGAACAATTTTGTCGGCAACACCATCGCTCAGTTGTGCATTGCCGACAACAATCAATACCAACCAGCACTTCAGCTCCACGCGCCACCATCTCACCGCATTGCTCTGACTGAAAGACTGGGACACGCCACCGTCGGCCAACTCTCCTTCTATTCGGCCAGACGTAGTCATCGACCTACGCACCTAACCCAACACCACCACCACCACCACTCGAGGTTATCGTCAGTGAAAACACAACCACCGCCGCAGAAACTCGTCGACGTAGCTTTACACCACACTGCATCGCTTAACTAGCGGGAAGAACCCTAGCCACTAGTTCTAGCTGTGTCGCTCGAGTCGCCGGCAAAGTTCCAGTTAGGTCCAGCAGCCTACTCCCCCGCGTCGCGATGCCACCTCACACCAGCAGTAAGTTCCGTCGCACAACTCTCTCTACAACCTTCGGCGAGGCTCCGACCACTTCATCAATGGCCGAGAGAGAAGAGAAGAAGAAGAAAAGGTGCACCAGGACCTCAGAGGGAAGAAGAAAGAAGAATAACAGGGGTAAAATGTGCGGGTATTTATGTCTTTTCCTTTTTTCTTTTTCTTTTTTTTCATCAAGGGGAAAAATGGTTATTTCATTAAATTTCGGCCAAACCTCCCATGGACAATGGAAGCCAACGACGCCTAGGGTTAGATTGACACATACATCATAAATTTAGGGTTATTTTGGTACTTTCTCCCTTTTCAGGGTTATATTGGCACTTCAGCATAAAGTTAGAGTTATTTTAGCGCTTTACTTTTTCAATTAATATACTACTTATGCTAGTAGCGAAACCACATAGCCCCCGCCAAGAAGAAAATTACAATAATGTACTAAGAGCAATTTTTTTAAAAAATTGATTCATCAACTTTTTTTAAAAAATAATAATTATGGGGTGTATTATTTGGCTCCCCATGCTAATAAAAAAGATAAAAGATAAAATACAATTGTTCCAATATTAAAAGGATATACATGAAGGGAAACTATAGTTCTCATCAAAAGAGCCTAATGATCTAAAACCCTGATGTACAATGTAGTATATCCACTTCCTTGTGATTCCACACTAAACGAGCCTCCACTTTCTGTGTCGATTCGTAGGTGGCCAGACAAGGAAGTAATAAGGCTAAGCGATTTAGCCTTCAAAAGGAGTGAAATGTGAATAATTAGAGGAAGAGAGGCTTGATTATAGGAAAGAGAAAAGATCTTTTGAAGAAAGGATCTTGATTCTTACACAAAAACATTACATTATTCTACTTGATCGATTCCTGACACCCTTGGAGTCCAAGTTGTTGTTGCCTGAAAATAACATATTTTCTTGATTTGTTACTTGCTTCACCGAGTTGCTTTAGACCGTATCTGCCTGCATGGAGAAAGAACAAATAGCAGTAGTACATGTGTGTGGAGTCTAGAGCAAATGTACAACCGAGATACTATAAATACATAGCCAGTAGAACAGATAGAAACAAAATTGTGGTCTGGTTCCATTGACTTACAAACATGAGCATTACAAAGCATCAGATAAAAACAGAAGGAAAAAATATTGCAGATCACAGACATGAGCATGATTGATTCCCGTTCTCAAATCAGAGTGCGGATCAGAATCTGAGTCCAGATAATTGAGTGCTAGACTATATTATGGAGGGTGGAAGTCCCTGAATCTGATTGAGGGCATGACTATTTTGTCTAAATGGATAAGTCCCTTAGTTTCCTATCAAATTTTGATGCATGAATGGTCCCAAATGCATCTAGTTCCATTAAATTATCAAACTTTGCAATATGATCAGCCGGTTTATTTCCCTCTTTGTGTATAAAAACTAACGTGTGTGAAGCTATCAACCTTTTCACTTTGACTGATGTAGAATACAGGTCAAAGGGGGCTGCCAGTGGGTTTTTTACCGTCTGAAGTGCTCTAAGGCAGTCAAATTCATAAACTGCCTCTATCAAATTTTCTGACATTGCTATCTGAATAGCTAACTGGATACTGACCAGTTCAGGTTCTAAGGGTGATTTTGCCCGAGAGGAGAGATAAGTGAATTTTCTAACCTGACTTCCATGCTCTCTGAATATTATACCATGCTTGCTAACTATAGTGAACGAAGCATCCGCGTTGCATTTGAAACCTAAAGCAGGAGGTGACCAAACCACTGCTATTGGTGGTTTCACTCTTTTCTTACCAAAGTATGGCATTAAACAAACCTCTATCTAATAATTGTCAAAACCAGTGCTCTTAAAAATAGGATTAACAGCAAAGATATTGAAGAACCTTTCCTTTATACAATGCACAACTGAGTCTGAAGTCTGAGCTTTGTTATCATAGATGAAAGTGTTTTTTTGCTTTCCACAAATGCCAAAATGTGACTAGGGCTACAGTAATGACTACAGTTTTTTATAGCTTAAAAGGAGTGTCAAAATTGAGGTAGGAGCAAATTCTATCCCATACTGAGGGATGGATTGGATGTGAGATTTAGACCACACAGAGATTGCATATTGACCGTCATTAAAAAAATGGTCAAGTGAGTCAGCTTTTGTGCAGAAAGGACATTTTGAATCAATATTAATACCTATTGATAGAAGAATGTTATCAAAGGGTAAAAAATTGTTCATGACTTTCCACATGAAGTTAGAGAGAGTACCTTGTATATTGGCCTTCCAGATTTTATCCAGGGATCCTCTTGGAGTTGCTTTATCTCTAAGGACAAGGTAGCTGCTTTTGACAGTGAATACACCATTAGATGTTGGATTCCATATCAATCTATCCTCTTGATCTGGGATCAACTGAGCATCCTGCAGAATGATCAGTAAATTGGTAGCCAGTATTGGCTCCAGAGTTGGTATATAAACCTGTTTGTTAGTTGCAAATTCAGCCAATGAAATCTCAAGGAATGGGAGGTTTAAATCTGGGCATTGGTAACATAAAGCACCAATACCAGTCTAGTTACCATTCCAAAAACTACAGCTATCTTTACTTGGAATAATCTTTGAGTTTGAGTTACAGAACTCAGTGACTTGAAAAATCCTAGACAATAGAGGGCATTGTAGTGTAGATAGAGGTAGATACTATAGAAATTTTGTCCAGACTCTGTCATTTGTTTGTATCTTCCACCAAATCTTACATGAAAATGTAGATATGAATGTGTTAAGGTTTCTTGTCCCTAATCCATTTTCTGGTAGTGGGAAGCATGTTTTTTTACCATGATCTCCACACTTTCCTATTTCCTTGTTCAGCCTCACCCCAAAAGCACCTTGAAGCTTTTTATTTCAAGAAGCTTAATCAGAGATTTTGGGGGCTTGGTAGTTGCAAATATATGAAGAGGGATGGACATAAGATTTTCTTTGATTAGGGTTAGTTTACCGGCTTGAGTTAACCAGATGTTTTTCCAATTTTTAAGTTTGGCATCCATTGCTTCAGTTAGGTGATTACAATTAGACATCATTTTTCCCTTAAAAATGGGGACCCTTAGGTATTTGAAGCACAAATGACCTTTTTTCATACCTATGATGGATTGAACTAGTTTGTGACAGGTGTTAGAGACTTTGGTGGGGAGATAATACTCACATTTGAAGAAGTTCATCAGTTGACCGGATGTGGACTGATAGGCTTGAAGGAATTTTTCTTATTCCTTTCAAGTTATATTTTCCAGCTCTAAGAAAAATTACAGTATTATCAGCATGCATCAAGTGTGTGATTTTAGCTGAGTGACTAGCACAATGAAAGTACTCTACTTTCCCTGCATGAATGTAAAGTTTTAAAGTTCTGGAAAATGTTTCAGTGAGAACATTATACAGGAATAGTGACAATGAATCACCATGTTTAATGCCTCTAGAGGCTTTGAAGTAGCCACAAGGGCATTAAATAGAATTGAGAAGGTGGCAGGAGAGATATTTGTTAAAACAGTTCAACAAACTGACCTAAGAAGCACAATTGTAGGAGAATGAAGTTTTAAAAACCCCAAGAAACCATATCAAAGGCCTTATGCATGTCAAGCTTAGGGATGAGATTTTGGTTTCTTCATTTTTTATTAAATAGCCTATACATCTATTGCATCTGGATTACATTATCTGAAATGTCTCTATTTTTTAAGAAGGCTGACTGCGTAATGGAGATAAGAGATTCCAAGAGGGGAATCAGCCTATTCATTAGAAGCTTAAATAGAGTTTTATTAATGAAGTTGGACATGCTTATTGGTCTGTAATGAGCAAAGGTTTTTGGGGTTGGTTTCTTAGGAATCAAGGTGATCCATGTGGCTGAGATTGCTTGAGGAATTGGTTTACCCTTAAGGTATGTATTGAGAGATTCTAGAAGGTCATTTTTTATGGTATCCCAAGAAAAAGTGTAGAGCTTAGCTAGGATTCCATCAGGGCTTGGGGCACTGTCTGCATTAGATCCAAATACAGTGGCTCTAACTTCTTCCATACCAGCAGGTCTGATCAGGCCATAGTTTTGCTGATTGGAGATGAGAGAGGGAATAACTTTTAGGAAGTTGCTCCAATGGAAGGTTGAGTGATCTGTATCATCTTAAGAGAGAAGATTTTTGAAGAAAGAAACTCATTCTTCTTCAATTTCATTCCGGTTACTAATCCAAGAGCCATCTTTCTTTTGGATTTTTGTGATCATGTTTTTTGCATTTTTTTTCTTTTGTAGACACATGGAAGAATTTGGTGTTACTGTCACAAAGTTTAATCCATTTTTGTTTGGATTTTTGTGCCAGAACATTTATTATTCTTTTAATGCTCTTAAAAGAAAAGCCTTTGCCTGACTAAGCTGAATTAGATTATTATCTGATTGGTCATTTAAGTATTTTAGTTCAGATTCAGAAACTAGCCTTTCAACCATGGAATTTTGGTGGATATCACCAAAATGATCTCTATTCCATGTTCTGAGGACTTTTTTTATGCCTTTTTAATTTGAAACTAAAACATTTTATTCCTTTTACTGAGCATTATTTATTCTCACTGCTAATCAGGTTTTGTAAGTCTTGTTCCATGTCTACATAAGTTGAAATCTGAAAGGTTTTGGTCTTCTAACATCTGAAGTTTGGATGTTTAGTAGGAGGGGACAGTGGTCTGATAGAACTCTGTTGAGAACTTGAATAGATGAATTAGGGAATCTTCTAAGCCATTCCTGATTAGTAAGGCCTCTATATAGTCTTTTAAAGACTCTTCCTACAACTCTATTATTAATCTAGGTGAATTCACATCCAACAGTGTTAATGTGCAATAGCCTCAGATTGTTAACACAATCATTGAAGTCTTGAATGCTTCATCTATTAGAAGTATTATTGCCTTTATATTATGTCACAAAGGTGATTGTGTTGAAGTCACTAATCACCATGATTGGTTGGGATGTGTTGGAGTCATTTAGAGCCTTCAGGTCCAACCAGAGATCTTTCCTTAGGTCTCTGGTTATTTTAGCATAAACAAAACTCCTAACTAGGGGTATATAGAAGTAGACTCAATGATTTCTATGGCAATGAATTGAGTATGTTGGGAGTGAAAGGTTCGAGTAATGGAATTATCCCAAAGTAGCCATATTGTTTTATTATCAGCCTGGAACTGACTTTTAAAGCCTAATTTCATTTGTAAGCTAATTATATCCTGATCATTATGCATTAGTCCAATTAAACAGAGAAATGATACCTTATGTCAAATAACTAGTGATTTAAGCCTATTAAGAGATTTATTATATCCTCTACTGTTCCATATTAAGAAGTTAGCAGCAATTATGTGTTCTGTGATGTGCCCATTTTATACGTTTATATTAGGAATTTTAGAATTCACTTTTGTATACTTTTGTGCTCTAAATGGGACATTTTTCCTTGAAGTTCTCTAAGGAGGATTAAAATCGACTTTTACGCTTTTATTACTTTTCTAGAGAATTTTGTGTGACAAGGTAATTTGTTTGAAGACTTTGAAGAATAATTTTGAAGATTTGAAGACTTGTAATTGAGCTTTTGAAGATTTGAAGAATAGAAGAAGTGAAGAGAAGAGGAGGATATGAAACAAAAAGGAGAAGAGGAGGATGTGAAACGAAAAGGATAAAGAAGAAATGATGCTGGACTTGGAGTCCATCGCGAGGTCGTTGTGAGCATGTCGCGACTCGTGATGGATGAGGGGTCAGAAACCCTTCTTTCTTTTTGAACTATAAATACTCACCTTATCCTCCCCTCTTCAGAAGAACACGAATCCGGCCTCTTCTTCTTGCATTTTTCTGGGGTCAAACCCTAGTTTTTCTTTCTTTCTTTTCTTAGTTTTTGTAGGTTAATCATGTATTTTAATTGTCTAGCTTAGTTTTATCTTGGGAGCAATGGATTGAAGCTTCCATTTCTATGTAGTAAGAACCATATATATATATATATATATATATATTTGGTGCTTTTGCTATTGTGCATTTATTGAGCTTTGAATGTGAATTGTTAATGGCATTGATGTTGTTGGAAGCTTGAGTATATGTATTGCTTGTATGATTACTTGTTAGGGTTGGGAGAAAGTAGCTAATTCTCCCCTCTTTTAATGTGGAATCCAAGATCATGAGTTAGAGCTTCTTAATGATGTTGATGTGTTGATTATTGCTAAATGAATATGATGATGTTGAATTCATTGTCATGTTTGTTTTAGGTAGCAAATGAGAGAAGTCAATGAATGTTTATTGTTCTGGGCTAATCTTGTGTAAATGCATGATTAGTGGAAGTAGTGAATAGATTTTGTCATTCGTTCTTGAAACCTTTGTTATTTAGCATTCATGTGTTCTTAATGCTATGTTTCACTTCATTTATGCCATGTGTTGTTTGAGAATAGGAAGCGTTTGTATGATTGAAGTGTTAGGGTGTTAGGAAAGTGACGAATTCCTTAGCTCCTTGTATGAAAATCTAGGAACATGAACTTAGAACTTCTTATGCATAATGTGTTGTGATTCTTTCTAGATAAGTATGTTTATGTGGATTGTTCTCATATTTATCCTATAGATGCAATGAAAGGTTGAACCTTGAATGGGGTTTATTCTAGGTTTAGCCTAATGAATGCTATGTTTGGTTAAATGGATATGTCTTTGGTAGAAGGCTTGTCGTTGTCAAATCTATGGTCCTTCGTGTATAAATGCCATTGATGAAATACCCCTATGGTCGTGATTTTGTCTAGGGTGATCATCAATGAGGTTTTCAAATGGTCGTTTTTTGTCTTTGCAAATTACTCTTAAGAAGGAATGAATGTTGATCTTCCATTGGCATTCCCCATAGATAACAATTGTGATAGGATGAGTGATTGGTTCAATAATCTACATTATTTTTGGAAGTGTATATCGATTGCCCCTAAGGCTTTATCTTTTGTAGTTTTAAAACCCTTTTTCTTAGTTTTGTTTGATGATTTAGCATAGTTTCTTGACTTTGCTAGTTGTCTTGTCTTTTAACTTGCATAACTTAGGACCACCAAACAACCAACCCCCCCCCCCTCTTTACATGCTTTTATATGTGTATGTATATCTACTCCTAGCTTAATAGCAACCTTTTTTGTCTAAACGCTTGAGAAAATCCCCCTTCTTCGTGGACGACCCCGACTTGCCGCTATCTACTTAGTTGTAGATAGTAAGCATTTAGGGCTTATAAATATTAACTTTGAGAGGTACGGTGATGGCCTCCCAAATTTTGGCGGCCCTGCTGGGAAGAGGTGTTTATTTTTAAGTGTTTAGGTGTATTTGGTTGCATATTAGCTAGTTGTTTTTATTTTCCACTCTTTGGTGGTTGTTTTTGTTCGGAGTAGGTATTGCTTGAGTTCTTGGTAAATTTTTATCGAGAATCCTTGCAATATAATTTCGGACTTTTGAAAAAAAAATTAAAAAAATGGAGCATCTCACCTTGAGGGAACTCATGATGAGAAGAGAGGCTCAACAAGTAAGGTTTTGTAGGATATGTCATTTCGACCATCCTATCGAGTCTTTCTATTTGTTGTGGGATGAGCACTATAAGGGGGAAAGAACCCTTGGTTTCCAAAACCAAGGGTATTATGAAGAGTGCTACCAAGAGGTAGGAGATGTTGGTTTTCAAGGGCAAGAAGCTCAAGAATGGTATCCATACCACAATTCTTACAATCCGGAATGGAGTGGTAATCCGGATTGGTGGTATGAGAATGAGCCAGAAAACCAACAATACGATCAAAATAGTTGGCCATCACCACCTTATACCATACCCCAAAACCAAGCCCAACGAAGAAGTTCAAGTTTGACACGTGAGGAAGTCATGAATACAATAGCAAACTTGAGCAACTTTACTAGTGAAGAATCGGACACCCGGCTCTCCTCTAGTGTTGAGGCTATTGAGGGGTATGCGAGGAGCATATTAGCAGCGTTGGCCTGAATGGAAGCTCGTGATTCCAAAAATACACCATCCCAAATCGAACTCGAGGATTCGGTAAGTGAGGCCACCATGGGAAATGATCTCGAGTTCGAAGGGGATGAGGAGTTGGTTGTTAAGGATGATAAAAAGGAGAAAGAGGTGATTGTGCTACATTCATTAGCATCGTCACCCCTACCCCTACCTATTGAACCAACTCCACCATTTTCAGAAGTTTTGAGGGAGATAAGAGAGGAGCCAAAAGACTACCCCAAGCTTTCTAACCACCCAAATCCCTTTAAACCATCTCCACCTCAATAAGACCTTCCTTCTGAAAGTTTTGTACCCCCACCTCTCTACTTTTGGACACTCATGGTGAAAGGGTTCAAGCCTTCACCATATGGATAACATTAGGGTCTTGCCGACAACCTTAAATATACGGAGCTTTGTCGTGCCAACGACGTAAATAAACTCGGCCTTTTATTTTGGTTTTTATTGTTTAGTTTTTGTTATTTTGTCTTGTTCTTTTTACGGTGTGTTTTTCTGCGATTTTGTAGCAAAGTGAAGTGCATTGCATTGGAGGAGAGGAAGGAATAAAATCCACGAGAAAGGGAAGAAATCTTGGAATGCTGGTGAGAAAAGATTGAATTCTTTCTAAGTGCTGGGACGTCTTGTGATCGCGAGTCGTGACTACCTCGCGATGACCTCGTAAAGGACCATTGCAAGTCGCGATGTGATCAGAGGTTTTGTGCTAAAATTAACCTTTCTGCGAGTTGCGATGAGCCATAGCGAGTCGCGACCAACAGGTCCTCGAGATAGCATCCCCTCGAGACCTCAAGTCGAGCCAAACCCGAAAAGCCATCAGTACTCAAGGATGCTGGCCCTTGAATCACGCTGAAACCTTCGAGATATCATTCCCTCGAGACTGCAATCCCTCGAGGAAAGTTGAAGCCCTCGATACCTCGGGTCCTTGAGGCCACAAGCCTTCGAGTCAAGCTGAGCTCAACAAGTGCAAACCTTTGAAGACCTTGGGTCCTCGAGGCCAAAAGCCCTCGACTGGAGCAGAACTTGAATGTCCATCAGCCCTCAAGACTTCAGGTCCTTGAAACCAGCCCTTGAGACATCATCCCCTCAAGACCTCAAGGCAGTAAGCCCTCGACTCGGGCAGAACTTAAAATTCCATCAACCCTTGAGACCTCAGGTCCTCGAGACCAACCCTCGAGACATCATCCCCTCGAGACCTAGAGGCAGCAAGCCCTCGACTCAAGTAGAACTCGAAAGCCCATCAGCCCTCAAGACCTCAGGTCCTCGAGAACAGCCCTCGAGCATCATCTCCTCGGGACCTCGAGGCAGCAAGCCTCAACTCGAGGTGAACTTGATAGTCCATCACCCTCTCGAGGCCAGTTCTCAAGACCAGCCCTTGAGACATCATCCCCTTGAGACCTCGAGGCCGCAAAGTTCTTGGCTCGAGCGAACCTGAAAGACCATCATTCCTCGAGATCATCATTCCTCAAGTCAAACCAAAGCCCTAAATGCATCAACCCCTCGAGACCTCAGGTTCTCGAGGCCACAAGCACTCGATTTGAGTAGAAGTCCTTGAGACCTCGGGTCCTCGAGGCTGCAATCCAACTCGTGCTGAAGCCCTCGAGACCTCGGGTCCTTGAGGTTGTATTCCCTCAACTCGAGCTGATGTCCTCGAGACCTCGGGTCCTCGAGGCCACAAGCACTCGATTTGAGCAAAAGTCCTTAAGACCTCGGGTCCTCAAGGCTGTAATCTGACTCGTGCTGAAGCCCTCAAGACCTTGGGTCCTCGAGGCTGCATTCCCTCAACTCGAGCTGAAGTCCTCGAGACCTCGGGTCCTCGAGGCCACAAGAACTCAATTTAAGTAGAAGTCCTCGAGACCTCGGGTCCTCGAGCCTGCATTCCCTCGACTTAAGCTGAAGTCCTAGAGACCCAAGGTCCTCAAGGCCACAAGCCCTCGATTCGAGCTGAACCCAAAAGTGCATCATACCCTCGAATCCTCGGGTCCTCGAGACCAAAAGCCCTCGACTCGAGTTTAAGCCCTCGGGACCTCAGGTCCCACAAGATCTCGAGTGCTTGAGACCAAAAGCCCTCGACTCGCGACGATACATTGCGAGTCATGACCAATGCTGTCACGAGTTACGATGAGAAATCCAACTTTTCAACTGAGCTTAAACACTGCATAATCCGTCCTTCTTCTCCAAATACTCCCAAGAACCACCTCATATCCACTCATTCCTCCACCATCTCACATATATTGACATGTGAAAATTCTTGCATCTTTATAGTATCTTTGTTGATTGTAGTATGCCAACGACATCATTGAGTCTTTAATTTCTATGTTCTATAATGATGCTTAGATATGTGTCGATATATGTTGGATATTTTTATTGGAAAATCTTATAGTGGTGATTGCACGATGAATTGGTTATTCTTTGATAATACTGTGGTTATTAACTCTTGATGCTAAACCTAGTATTACAAATTCTTACGTACTTGTGAGTTTGATGTAGTTCTTTGAGGTGTTAGTCTTAATCAAACGGTGCCAAGGAGATAACGTTTTGCTCGAGGGGTGAGTTCTTCGACGACACTTTTGCTTCCCCTTCCGGCTCCAAAACCAATTTTGGGACCGATTCTATACAAGTACATTGGATTGCACCATATCACCGGCGACTATGTGGAGACACGGGTCACTCTACCTCTTACCTTGAGTTTTATTATTCTTGCCTTACATGTTTACATTGAGGGTAATGTAATTTTTAGAGTCCGGGGAGGGGTTAGAGGACTCACTTGCATGCTAGCTTCATTTGGAATGGTTTTTGCTACTTTTGATTGGAAAAACATGAGAAAAAAGAAAGAAAAAATTGAAAATTTTGAAAGAAAATAGAAAATAAAAAAATAGAAAGAAAAGAAAACCCGCTAAGTTGAAAACCCGAGGGGCAACTTAGGTAACATTGGGGGCCCAGATATGTCAAAAACCTGAGAGGGCGACCTAGGAAAAAATGAGAGACCAAAATGTGTGGAAAAAGGTGAGATGTGAGCCAAAGAAACATGATGTGTGACTAGGATGAAAATTTGATGGGGCTCCTAGGCAAAATGAGAGAAAGAGAGAAAAAGAAAAAAATGCTATGATTTCACTCATTTACCGGCGTTGGAGTCATAAGGTTGCGTTTGTCATATAGATTGATCGGGTAGCTCAACATCTTTAGACCTCTTGGGATTGGGTAACTTAGTGGGTTGAAAAACGAAGTATGGTTATGAAATTCTTGATTGTTTTATACTTCGTTTTGGTTGATATATTGCCATTGGGTGAAGTATGTGTTTAAACCTCCTTTATGGTTTTGACTTCATTTTATGTCATTGGATTTTGGTTGATATATTGGTATGAAGTGAAGTATGTGCTTGAACATCCTAATGGTTTTAACTTCATTTTGTGTCATTGGACTTTGGGATTATCAATTTGGGACTTTAAAACATTTTATAGGTAGTGAATTGATAAGTGGTAGGTTTGGTTAGATTTAGGAATTGGGGTTGTGTGTGTGAAAAATTCTCATTTGAGCTTGTATTTTGGAATTTATGATATTGAGAGTTTTTGTGAGCTGCTGATTGGAGGAAAATTAGTTAGGATGTGGACATATGAATTCCTTCGTGTGTTTAAATCTTTTCTTACTCGAGGGCGAGTAAGGTTTAAGTACAGGGAGATTTGATGTGCCCATTTTATACGGTTATATTAGGACTTTTAGGATTCACTTTTGTATACTTTTGGGCTCTAAATGAGACATTTTTCCTTGAAGTTCTCTAAGGAGGATTAAAAGTGACTTTTACGCTTTTATTACTTTTCTAGAGAATTTTGTGTGACAGGGTAATTTGTTTGAAGACTTTGATGAATACCTTTGAAGGTTTGAAGATTTGAAGACTTGTAATTGAGCTTTTGAAGATTTGAAGAATTGAAGAAGTAAAGAGAAAAGGAGGATATGAAACAAAAAGGAGAAAAAAGAAATGGTGCTAGACTTGGAGTCCGTCGTGAGGCATCGCGAGCACATTGCAACTCACGACTGGCGAGGGGTCAGAAACCCTTCTTGCATTTTGCACTATAAATACTCACCTTATCCTCTCCTCTTCAGAAGAACACGAATACAGCCTATTCTTCTTGAATTTTTCTTGGTTCAAACCCTAGTTTTTCTTTCTTTCTTTTCCTAGTTTTTGTAGGTTAATCATATCTTTTAATTGTCTAGCTTAGTTTTATCTTGAGAGCAATGGATTGAAGCTTCCATTTCTATATAGTAAGAACCATATATATATATATATATATATATATATATTTAGTTCTTTTGCTATTGTGCATTTATTGAGCTTTGAATGTGAATTGTTAATGTCATTGATGTTGTTGGAAGCTTGAGTATATGTATTTCTTGTATGATTACTTGTTAGGGTTGGGAGAAAGTAGCTAATTCTCCCCTCTTCTAATGTGGAATCCAAGAGCATGAGTTAGAGCTTCTTAATGATGTTTATGTGTTGATTATTGCTAGATGAATGTGATGATGTTGAATTCGTTGTCATGTTTGTTTTAGGTAGCAAATGAGAGAAGTCAATGAATGTCGATTGTTCTTGGCTAATCTCGTGTAAATGCATGATTAGTGGAAGTAGTGAATAGATTTTGTCATTCGTTCTTGAAACCTTTGTTATTTAGCATTCACGTGTTCTTAATGCTATGTTTCACTTCATTTATGCCATGTGTTGTTTGAGAATAGGAAGTGTTTGTATGATTGAAGTGTTAGGGTGTTAGGAAAGTGACGAATTCCTTAGCTCCTTGTATGAAAATCTAGGAACATGAACTTAGAACTTCTTGTGCATAATGTGTTGTGATTCTTGCTAGATAAGTATGTTAATGTGGATTTTTCTCATATTTATCCTATAGATGCAATGAAAGGTTGAACCTTGAATGTGGTTTGTTCTAGGTTTAGCCTAATGAATGCTATGTTTGGTTAAATTGCTATGTCTTTGGTAGAAGGCTTGTCGTTGTCAAATCTATGGTCCTTCGTGTATAAATGTCATTGATGAAATACCCCTATGGTTGTTATTTTGTCTAGGGTGATCATCAATGAGGTTTGCAAATGGTCATTTTTTGTCTTTGCAAATTAATCTTAAGAAGGAATAAATGTTGATCTTCCATTGGTATTCCCCATAGATAACAATTGTGATAGGATGAGTAATTGGTTTAATGATCTACATTAGTTTTGGAAGTGGATATCGATTGCCCCCAAGGTTTTATCTTTTGTAGTTTTAAAACCCTTTTTCTTAGTTTTGTTTGATGATTTAGCATAGTTGCTTGACTTTGCTAGTTGTCTTATCTTTTAACTTTCATAACTTAGGACCACCAAACAACCAAACCACCACCCCCCCCTCATTTACATGATTTTATACGTGTATATTTATCTACTTCTAGCCTAATAGCAACCTTTTGTGTCTAAACGCTTGAGAAAATCCCCCTTCCTCATGGACGACCCCGACTTGCCGCTATCTACTTAGTTGTAGATAGTAAGCATTTAGGGCTTATAAATATTAACTTTGAGAGGTACGGTGACGGCCTCCCTAAATGATTTATTCTTATTGGATGATCTTAAGATCATATTTCCATAAAAGTATTTTTTCAGTTTTTTATTCTTAGGGTTAGAATCTGAGATAGCTAATGACAGGTTATCTTTAACAGAGATAGAAGAACCTATCGTATCCTTGTATTCCTTATCTGATGAGAATGAATAGATCTCTGGTTCCATTGATTCTGAATAATCCAGAGCTGGAGAGACTCCATTCTTGTTGCAGTTTGAGTCCTGAGAGTTGTAACTTGATTCTGCAATGCCCTGTAAAATAGATAAAGAATTGTTAATTCTTATTGGTTCTTCATATGGAATGATAGAAAGTTTGGGTTTAGGAAAGAATATTAAATCATCCTTTTCTCAAAAAATGTTTCTATCATTAGGGAATGAAGGATTAGAGGGGTTCTGGATTTATGCTATGAGGGCAGCTTCTTCCTCAGTCACGAACTTTTCTGTTGGAGGGACATTTAAGGAGGTCTCCTTTTGCAGATGAGGGCTGACCACCATTTTCTCCAGCACTGATAGTCCTGCTAGACCATTCTGAGTGTGGGGGGTAGCTTTATTCTGGGGAGCTCTTTTGTTATGCTTCTTTTTTAGGCTCTGGCTCTTTGAGGCATAAGACATATAAGCCTTGTGAGGTATTTCTGTATAAGAATGGGTTGGAGTGGAGGATTGTACAGTGGTCTGGTTTAGGATTGGGGATTGAGAGTGGTTTAGACTGTGGTTTTGGACTTCATTTTCATTAGGTCCAAGGGATGAGATTCCATGAGAGTCTAAGTGCATAACTCTTTTGCAGCAATTAGAACTGTGACCTAGTTATAATAGGTAAAATAGTACTGAGGCCTGGATCCATATGAAATGTTGTACAACTTTTTTTTTGCTATAGAGCCTAGCCTTATTCTATCTGGTAGCTTAACTCTCAGATCAACTTCCACACAAATCTTAATGTTTGATAGTCTGGTAAGATATTTTGTAGGGGCATCTGCTTGAATATAGTTTCCAATTGAATTACCAATTGCTACTAAAGCTTCAGGATGGAAATAATGGGTTGTGGGGTACTCTATATTTAGCTGAACATGAACAAAGGAGGTTCTTCATCCAGATCAAAATCAACAGTCCACGTAAGAATACACATTGAAAACTGACCGAGATTTCATACTAGCTTACTCCAACATCTCTGTCTGTTCTCTGCTAGATTGAAAGTAAGCCTCACGTGCCTGGAATTCATCTATGTGACTTGGAAATCCAACTTGAAATCAATTGAAGTCATGTGCTTGCGGATGAACTCCAAAGATAATCTGCCTTTTGAGAATTTTTCAATCAGGGCATGTTTGAAAGGCATCGCTATCTCCTCTATTTCAGCTTGAGGAAAGAGACAGGCCGTTTCACCCTTGTATTGGAATAGCGGGTGAATATTAGGTTTGGGGGGATTGGAACTTTGTATATGAGCTTGGGCAGCGTGATTCATTAGGGTTTGAGCAAAAGAGGGCGAGCTCACACCAATAGGTGTAGCCGCCATTGGAGCTTAGGAAAGTTAGGGTTTCAGTGGTGGTTCTGCGGTAAAATAGCCATTATCGGCGAGGATGGTGAAGATGAAAAGTGTAAAAGTTAATCAGAAGATGAGGAGAGAGAAGAGAACATTCTTTTGACTGTTTTTCTATCTTAAAATTTGACCAATCCCCTCTAATACAAGTAAAAATGCTGAAATTTCAATTTATTTTCCTACCAGCCCTCACCATATACATTTACGACCTCCTCCCCTGACTCATTCTCTCACCTTAAACCTATTGCACCTTTTATTTCTACCCTACAACCGTAAAATCTAACTAATATCGCTATCACACTTTATTGTGGTCCCACTCTATTTTCTATTTATTAAACACAGTTTTATGTACATTTGAATATATAATATTACATGCCACCACATTTTCAATATACTCTATCCGTCCCAAATAAATGACATATTTGCTGTTGGGCCAACTTTTTAGGAGAGTTGATGTGGTTGAGAATAATTATGAAAAAATAGGGATAATTTGGAAAAAAATGGGTCCAATATCAAAGTTGTTAAAGTTAAAGAGGACGTTGTGGGAATTTAACAACATATTATAGAATAGGAAAATATAAAAATATAACCCTATATACTTAAGAAAATGCAAATATAACCCTGAGATAATTTTTAGTACAAAAATTACTCTAACTACTTTACATAAATTAAAATATAACCCTAAAGAATATATTATGGCATTGACCGGCTATTTTAGGCCATTGACTGATCGGAAATGACTAAAATGCCCTTTGGGTTGAAAATTAATTTCCCATTTTATCCTTATTCTTCTTCTTCATTATACCCCTCCCTTACCCAGCGGTCACCACCACCAAGCCACCACCCCCGGCCACAACCACCACCCCCTGCCACTACAACCCACGGCACCAGCTACCCAGCCACAAACCACCACCTCCACCACCACCCAGTCAGCAAACACAAGAGAATCCTGCTATCTTCCCGGATAGCATTTGATAAAAGCAACAGGGAGGCCAAAAATATCATTAGCAAAATTACAAAAATCAGAACTAAATTCTTGCGTAAAAGATTCTAGCATGTAATCAAAGAAGTCCTCAGCGGCGAATTCAGTGGCGTGTTCCTTAGCGGCGACGGTAATTTCAAATGTGGGTGAACGGAGAAAGGAATCAGGGAAAGAAATCAGCTTTTAGGGGAACGGAGAATGGGGGAGCGGCGAACGTAGAACGGGTTTTCGGGGAGAAAGGTGAATGGGTTTGGGGGGAGAAAGGAATCGGGGTTTTAGCAAGAAAGGAGAAAGGAGAAAAGGAAAATTATGGTTTGGGGGCATTATAGACATTTATTTTTTTGTTTTTTTCAAAGGGGTAAAATAGTCTTTTCACTGAATTTTGACCTTAAACTGTTGGAAAAAGTTATATGTGAACATACACTATCTAGGGCTATATTTGCACTTTCAATTATCACAGGGATATATGTGCACTTTCGTGAATTATGTAGAGTTATATATGCACTTCACTGTATGGAATATTTTGGGTAAGTTTTAAAGCATGCTATTTTTGTTGGGACAGACGAAAATAAAAATTGTGTCATTTTTCATGGGATGGAGGGAGTATATAAATTTGTATAAAAATATTGTTATGAAAAATAAATGGAAGAAAAAATAATAAAAATTTGGACAAAAAAAACAAAAAATGTTTTTAATCAGGCGAATGATGCCTTGAAGTCGATGAATTTGGGTTCGTCGATTGGAGGTGGAAATTTAAATTACTTGAATACATTTTCAATTTTAAAAAATGGACTGCATATTTCGGTCGAAAGTGAAAAAAAGAGAGGAAAGAAAGTATCAAAGAGGTGTGAGAACTTTTTAAATGTAAGGCTGGTAGGCTCCATTTATACACAAGGTTTCTTCAAAAAATATTGGTGAATTATATATTTAAAAAAAACAACACTATGAAAATATGCTCATTTGTCTCCCAACTGATTTTTAAATTCTTGTACCATATGTCACATGTCATTTACTGATTGAATCTCTACAAAAATGAAAAATAAAAAAAATAAACACATGTTTCCCATTGGGCCCACATGAAATAGATGAATTGGAGATGAATTTTCCCACCCTCGTGGCCCAACCAATTTCTTCCTCTCCACCTGTTAGGCCTTTATCAAAGCACCATGCCGGGACGGCCGAGACGGTATGGTGAGGCCTAAAGGGAATCGGTGGGCTTGGAATCAAGTGGCGGTATAAACCGTGGCACGTCCGTGGACTCGGATGTGCGAGGGCAAGTTGGCACGAGATGTTGGCTTGGTGCTTGGGATAACTCGGCAAGGATGTTGCCGAGTGATGCAAGTGGGAAAAGATTCGGCATGAAAGGCTGCCGAGCAAAGGGAGCCGATGGCGCGGGGCTAAATGCTAAACGCTTGTGGATTCAAGCGCGGGGAGCCAAACGGCAGGAAGTATGCGAGACCGACGGATGGCGCAAAGAGTTGGGCGTGATCACTCCATACTTGGGGTTGTGCGAAGCACAAGTAAAGCATGAAGGAAATGCAGGGGAAGTCGGGTTGCCAAATGGAAACGATGTGATGGTTGGTGCGAGCGATAGTTGCGGCTTGGCGGTTGTTGATGCGAGAAAGACGCGACGGTTAAGACGAAGGTGCAGATTATGGGGTCTGCTGTACAAGCCTCGAATTAACCGTCTAGCCAACGGAACAAGTGAAGGATAACGTAACCGTCCCCTCCAAAGTTGGCGGTTGTAACCGTTCAGCATGAAGACATGTAACTGTTCGGTTTAGAAGGGTTCTATAAATAGTTAGCATGTTGGTTGGAAAAGGGATCAATCGGGAGAGATAGATCCAATGGTAGTATAGCCGGAATAATGTGTTATTGGTAGCACGACCGAAAGCATGCGTTGTACTAGTTTGTGATAGGCTTTGTACATGGGGGAGATCTTTGGTTAGTGGGACTAGCCTTAGATTGTTTGGGAAACCTTGTACCACGGTTTGATAAATAAAACTTGGGTTCTCAAAGTTTTCTGGTTTTGGCTTAAGTCTGAAAGTTCCATTCTAGGGACGGTTCTTACTTAAGTGTTCCGCGGTTTACGGTTGAAGAAATTTGGCCGTAACAGTTTGGTATCAGAGCTCCAGGTTGCGTGTTCACTCATCTGCGAACGCAACTCTGGTGAAGGGAAAGGATGGTGACTCAGGTGGAGCGGATCAGCGCGGTTGAGACAGAGTGTGGGACACTCCGGGCAGCCCTTGATGCACAAGTCTTAGCACTGAAGGATCAGATCGAAAGTGTCCGGATCGGCACCTTTGATCAGGCCTTAAAGGAGGCGATTGAGTCTTTACGCGAGGACGTTAACAATCTACAACGTCTCGTTAAAGGCAAAACCGCCAGGGAAGGACCAAGCTAAGAATCGCAATGGTTGGAGGCAGCAGAAGGAGAAATTTTGTTGCTGAAGTTGGCCTTAAAGGGTCGCCAGTCTGAGGTGAACCCCGGGAGGATGAATACCTTCAAGGTCCCTGAACCGAGAGCCTATGATGGGACTCGGTGCGCAAAAATGTTGGAGAACTTTTACTGGGACCTTGAACAATATTTGAGGACGGCCAATGTGTCGGATGAGCAGCAGGTGCATGTGGCATGCATGTACCTTGCTGGTGATACGAAATTGTGGTGGAGGACTAGGAGTGCCGACACCACAGCAGTGCCAATCGCATCATGGGGGATGATGAAGGAAGCATTGAGGGAGCAATTTCTGCCTACGAATTCATCATGGGTGGTGCGGGAGGCCCTAAGGAAATTAAGGCATACAGGTTCGGTTCGTGACTGTGTTAATCAGTTTACGTCCCTTATGCTTGATATTTCGGATATGGGTGAGTCGGACAAGATATTCAATTTTGTAAGCGGCTTACAAGGTTGGGCACAGACCGAGCTTTATAGGCAGGGACCTTGAAGGTATTCATCCTCCCGGGGTTCGCCTCGGACTGGCGACCCTTTAAGGCCAACTTCAGCAACAAAATTTCTCCTTCTGCTGCCTCCAATCGTTGCGATTCTTAGCTTGGTCCTTCCTCGGCGATTTTACCTTTAACAAGATGTTGTAGATTGTTAACGTCCTCGCGTAAAGACTCAATCGCCTCCTTTAAGGCCTGATCAAAGTCACGAACCGTCCCCATTATACTAACCCATCCTCCTCCTTTTTTTTCAAAATCCATCCCTAAAAATTCATTCCCTTAGAGGATCCTCTAAGTGGTGTTTGACATAAATATTGTGAATAAGTATGGTTATAGGTTAAGTCCAAAAATAAAATTTGAGAATGGAAAAATGAAACCTATCACTCAACGTAGGTTTGATTCAAAAATCTAAATTTAATTTTAGTTTTAATAATTTATTTTCAAACCCCGAACTAAATACATTTTTCCTATTATTTCATTCCCTAAGTTAGGATAGATAAGATCGATGATTGAGATATGATAGGATTGATAAACATTTACTTTCCCTTCATCTTTTTTAGATACCCACCGTTACTCCCTTTCTCGACAAAAGTTTTGGAAAATTTTGGTCAAATTCCAGTTGTTTTCTCTCACCAGTATCTCTCCCACTTGGTCACCTTTCTTAAAGGGTTCTCAGTTTAACCTTTTGGTTTCGTTTAGGAAGTCCAGACCTTTGACAAGTCATCTGACCCGATCTTCTGCGATTTTCCCATCGCTTTCTCCCTAAGATTTTCGGCGTTCTCCTCTGGGTATGACTGGTTGTTTTTGTTATTCTTCTCCCGACATTCTTCAGAAGAAAGCCATTTCCAGCAGGCCATTTTCAGCATTCTATTGGCGGAAACAACTCATTTCCCAATGGCAACATCTCTCCTCCTAATGGAAGCAGATCTTCGCGTCCATTTTCCAATAGTGCCTGACTTCACACGCGCATCCCAACAACTCGTGTCTCTCCCTAACGACACATGACACCATGCGCGCATATCACCAATCATTTGGTTAGCCACCAACATGTGAGTACACATGCCCTTATCCACCACCATCGCTTTACTTCATGTGACACCCCACCCAAATAGTATGGATACTTTTATTACATTTCTAAACACGTAACAATAACTATCACAATGAAGTTTTAGAGTTTGAACATAAGGCTAATTCATAACCAAATGCAGGTCTTCAATGTAACTTAAAAAACTAAGGGTAATGGCCTCGAGCATCCTTCAAACTATATTCGTCACAATCACACTGTACCTAGCGCTTAACCTTCAAAATTTTAAAAAAATGCGGGGTGAGCTTTTGCCCGTTAGGGTTCCAAGTTTGAAATTATTTCAGGTCATATAAATAACAATACGCAATGAACGAAGTTTCTATGAAAAATTATGTAATCAAATGCGTTCAATAAACATTTCATGTAAAAATCATTAATTTATCAAAACAATGCAGCTAATATAAATTAGAAAATAGTGAACAATATTCAGTATTTGGTAATAGTAATAGAACTATGGTCACATAGTGAACCCATAGTCACTATCAGTTCAGTCACACAGTATCAGTATTCAATAGTAGTAACAGTCCTATGAGCAACAAAGTGAACCCATAGTCAGTATCTGTTCAGTCACATGGGTCACATAGTGATCCCACGGTATCAGTATTCAGTAGTAGTAATAGTCCTATGAGTCACAAGGTGAACCCATAGTTAGTATCAGTTCAGTCACATGGGTTACATAGTGATCCCACGATAACAGTATTCAGTAGTAGTAACAATCCTATGAGTCACAATGTGAACTCATTGTCAATTTTAGTTTGGCCATGTGGGTCACCAAGAGATCCCACGGTATCAGTATTCAGTTACGAGTTTTATACAATGCAAAAATGAAATTTCAATAACGTAAATAATACGTTTTGAAAATATATTAATTTTTTAATATGTCAACAAAATTCAAAGGGAATCTTTGTAGTTTATGCACTCTAATAAGAAGTATTTAAGCAAATAAAAATATCAATTAAAATAAAGACATAAGTAAATAAACTTAAATTTAATGTTTGTAAATGCAATTTAATAAAGGGAATTTATATAAATGATGAATCAATTAAAATAGTAAATAAAATAAATTGTCTTTGTAACACTTTTTTTTAAAAAATATTTTATAAAAAATTAATTAAAATTTAGAAACCCTCGAAAGATTTACATGTTCAGACGAGTTCAGTAAAACAAATCCACGGTGAAAAGTGCAGTGAAATTCTTTTATAAAAATAATAATTGTGTAACATTAGAATGAAATTGATTAATGGATATGCAATGCAGCCACTTGGAAAAATCATCCTTTTAAAAATAATGATAATTTCATTTCATAATTACATTAGTAAAATTCATTCAAAGGTTTAATTTGAAAAAGGCATAAACCTCACAATATTTAAATGTGTACATAATAGTTAAGTACCCACCCCTTAACGGTAAATAATGCTATAAAACTCTGTTGTAAAATGATTAAGTAACATTAGAATGAAATTCAGTAATGGATTTGCAATGCAGTGAAGTGGCTTTCATAAATGAGGAAAATCATCCATTAAAATAGTAACAAAAAACAAAAACAAAAATTTAATTTCAGAACTACATTTGTAAAATTCATTTCAAAATGTCTAGTTTGAAAAAGGCAGGAACCCTCACCTTTGTTGTGACTCAAAGTGTGTAATTTTCTTCTGTAAATCCGGCACATATATTTCCATAATCTAAAATTATTAATTGATATATTTATTTCTTAATATAAAATAAACTTTAGTCATTCAATATGTATTTGAAATTCACAATTATATACGTACTAGATAACACCTCGTGCCGATGCACGGATTTATGAACAAAAATGAAAAATATAGCATAATTTATAGCTCTAATAAATAATAAATTTACACATATATATATATATATATATATATATATATGAACATTGCAGTATTTAAAGAAAATAATATATTCATTTAAAAAGTTTAAATATGGGGATACCACTTGACCAAAAATTTACTCTTTTAGTAGAGTTACTGGATTAATTATCATCACTTTCCACAAAAGATATTGGAATTGAAAAGTAAATAATCTACACTAATATATTAAAGGAGGCAATTTTTGCCACATGGCCTTCCCACATTCATTTTGCCACGTGTCACCCACACAAATTTCCATCTCAACTTCTATAAATTAATTAAAAATGAAATACTTTATACAGTCAACCCCCAATTTACAATGCAGTTCCCTCTCCCATTTTCAATGTTCTTCCCATACTTTAATGTTTTTCAATTAATAAGTAACTGATCGTACTCTATTTATGAGGATGCACATTCTTTTTGTATTCTCAATCTCCATCTGTTGGGGAATTCTTTCATGATGGGGTAGCCTGTCCAGGTAGCCTCATCTCGGTCCACTTGCTTCAAATCCTTTACCTGCAAATGTGGTCCCGGAAGTGATTTCGGGAGAGCAACTGCCACGATCAAATCAGTCATCTCTTCAAGAAATGGAATTTCTTTATATCATAATACTTACTTTAGCTCATACAGAGCTTGTTGTATTTATAGGCTCGTTCTTTTTGTCGTTCCATGTTTTTAGGACTTTGAGATCGTGGTCACGCCACTTCTCCCACGTTTCTCGGTCGTGGCATTTGCTTTCGCTACGTGTCCCATTTTCCCTGGCTAACGTTCTCTGCCAAAACTCGTGATTCTTGTGTTCGCTGCACCTGCACGTTCGTTTCTTTGGACCGAAACGTGGCAGGATAATGCTAGGCTAGGTTTAGTGAATCTCAGCCATTTGATTGTTGGGCCACACCGACACCATAAGCCCCCATATCCATGAAGATTACAAGACCATATCCATGAAGATTACAAGAAACTAAGCGATGATGTTGTTTGTAGTCTGAGTGCGAAATGATGTTATTGTTGGTAAAGAATGTTCGTGATGAAGAAGCTACTTTCAGCCTTACGAAGTGATGTAGTCTTATTGGCTATAATTTTATCTTCGATCGCTCTTCGAATATGATTTTTTTAATTTTGAGCTCCTCATGCCAAGGCAGTATTTTTGGTGATTTTTTTTGAAATCTGCAATTTGCTCCCCGTTATTCGGTATTCCATCCTAAAATTCCCTGACGTATGTTATCGCTATATCTCTTAAATGGAGAATTTGAAACGAAGAATTTAATGTAGCCCTTAATCAGTGTGTTGTCTGTTCACATGCCATTGTTGTCTTGATATAAGCAAAAATATACTTTTCTTTTTGTCAGATACTCATCATTATTGTCCTTTCCTCTTTAACTGCTTCTTTTGTTGTCTATATTTAAGGCCCCTTCTTCCTTATCGCTTCAGTTTCTCATGTCCATCGTCCAGAGTTTGTCTTTCTTGTACTAATTCCTAAATCTTCTGTGCGTA
This sequence comes from Rubia yunnanensis, assembly GCA_037428765.1. Taxonomy (NCBI): domain Eukaryota; kingdom Viridiplantae; phylum Streptophyta; class Magnoliopsida; order Gentianales; family Rubiaceae; genus Rubia; species Rubia yunnanensis. The sequence goes on along the minus strand of CM075061.1, from coordinate 111,010,887 downwards.
ATCCACCCTTAGCTATTTCATGGGTAATTTCCCTTGTTTGAATTATTTCTCATACCTCTACTGTGTTCTTTTACTCTGGTTTTGGTTGTCTGTGTGACTTACTTCCAATCATTTTCTCCGGCCTATTTTTTATAAATCCCTTTTGTAGTAGATTTGCTTCTATTGTATTTTAACTGAGATTATCACTTCCCCTTTTTAGGACCTTCATGTCTTCTTTTAATCACGGTAAGTCCCCCAGTAGAAAATGCTTCTTCCAACGAGGATTCTGACCATGTTGCCAAATTCTCCATCTTTCCCAGTATTTTGACTATATCTTATGTAAATGACTTAAAGAACTTCTTTCCTTTTCTGTTTTCTTATAAGCTTTGTTCGCCTTCTAAATCCGAGTGCGTTCGCAACCCTCCTCCTGGTTATATATCTTGCTATCTAGCATATTTGAACTTTGGTCTCTATTTTCCACTTTCTGAACATGTGATTGCAGTGCTTCGTTCATATAAGATTGCGATGGCCCAATTTCATCCTAAGGGCATCGCTATTATGATGAGTTTTCTTTGCGTGTGTGAAAATACGAACATACCTTTCACAATTGACTTATTCCAAAATTTCTACCACCTTCAAAAAGCGAAGAATACTGTGGACGAATTCACCCTATATCTTGTGATTTACAGGGTAGAGCTTGTAAGTGGCTTTCCCTGTAATGTTGACAATTGGCATGGGCGATATTTTTTTTGTCAAAGCCAAACAAACTCCTGAGTCTGATGTACCTTCATGGAACTACAAAGTTCCTAAATCTAAGCTTCCTAACTTGAGTGTTCGCTATACTAAGGAGGCGCCGATCGTGGCTACACTTTGCGTACATACCCAACACCTTTGCCATGCTGACTCTGGCGTTGAAGGTGTCTTGTTTGCCTATATTATACTGTGTATTTTATAGTGGTTTGTATCGCTATTTTTCTTTCTTGTGTGAGTTCATTTTGACATATGTTGTTTCTTATTGTCGCAGACATGGATCTCATGAAAAGTGGCATTGATCCGTCAATCTTCAATGACGATGAAGTGATTATTTTTTGCCGTTCAGATTGGCCATACTGGTGATGCCAGCGCCATGCCATTGCAGCCGATCATCACAATCTCTAAGGATAAAGAGACTGATAATGGGAAAACTAGCCATCGTCGAACTCTGAACCTGCAGAAAGAGAAAAGAACAAGAGGTATCCGAGCAATGATCACTCGGGTCATCCTGTTCCTCCTCTTAAAAATTAGCGTGGCAACTAAACTGCTTTGGCAATTACAAAGCAGACTGAAGACTCCCTGGCCCAGGGGGTAATTTCTGATATTTATTCCGGCCTTTCACTACCCGACACACTAGCTGCGGTAAGGATGCATTTTTTCTTGAGCAACTTGTTTCATGTATTACTCTTTCGTTTATAACGTAGTGAATAAATTCGTTCCCTATATTGTACACTTGTAAGGTTGGTGAGGGCCTAAAGAATGTGAGCGATCGATTATCCAAGCATTCTCCTACTGATGATTCAATGATGGAGAAATAAAAATATCTGGAGACTAAGTGTTTGCTGTTGGAGAGATCGTTGAAAGCCACAGAGGAGAAAGCAAAGGTTGCTGATGAGAAGGTGAAAGCTTGCGAAGAAGAGGTAAGTGCTTCTAGGGAGAGTGCGAGGCTCGCGAGGGTGGAAACCTTCAAGCTTCGTTTTCAATTGGATGATATGTGAACCAATGGACCTACTTCCGCTTAATATCCCCAAGTGTTGGTGGACCGGATGTGCAAGACAAAGTTATTATATAAGGGCTGCTTTCTACCCGCACTTGGACTTTCATTCTTAGCCGCGAACCCTTTTTGAGGATATCTCCAAGGCTACGCAAATTTTTGGGTATTGCGAGGCCGTAAAGAATGTACAACAGTGGAACCCCCTGTGTAACTACAAAAGTGTGCCCACAATGGTGAAGTGCGTTGAAACTATGGAAAGTAAGAGGGCAAACCTGAATTAAGCCTTCATTGATAAGATTGCTTTCGGGGGTCATCCGTACGCCTTGCTTTCACATCTCACTAGGCTTGCTAGTCTCTCGTCATTGGCTGAGCTGGAAGAGTATAAGGTGGATTATTATGAAGAACTTCCATTTAAGCCCCACACTGATGTTGCAGATGTTGATCTGATTGCTAACGTGGGTAATGCAAGTAATGGAGATCCTTTCCTTCAAGGCAGCGATATTAATTCCACTCAGCAGCCTAACGAAGATGCCTCTGCAATCGTTGCTCCAGTTGTGCCTATCCCTAACCCTGAAGTTAGTTAATTTTTAGTATTTATTCATATACGTTGGGTTGTTGGGTTGTACTCTTAAAACAACCTTTTAGTGTTTGTATTCGCTATTAGCATGGCTTTATCTATAAGAGTTGATATGCTTGTTGTCTCGCATTTTCTTATTAGCCTTACTCGTGTGCAGGGTTTCAACATTTTTGTTGATAGTAAATTTCTAAAAAGCTTTAATTTTATGGGATGTAATGACCCTCTCTTTAAACCCATCAATTTGCTTCATGCTACTCGATCGTTTACTAAAGAATGTGCAGCGGCCATTTCCTCTGGCCTTTTTACACGAGTGGAGTCACTTCCTCTATGTATTGGGTGGAAACTTCTTTTTCCTTATGTCCCTCTATCTTTGTCTGCAAGTTACCCTCGTAGCAAGCTTATTCCTGATTGATACAATGTTGAATCGCTTGGGAATGACATTATTCGTGCGTTAATCGATCTTGAGTCTTCTGGCGTATATATCCGATCGCTTAACCTTCCTGTTGGTATTCAAGAGTGGGCTCTTTGTTTGGGCATCCACTTGATGTATGCTCTTGGGTATTGATGATCTTGAAAAGAAATGGGGTACGGTCGTGAAGGAAACTCAAGATGATTTGTGAGTTTTGTGCAGGATCCTGAGCGAACAAAATGACCTCATTTACCGTCAGCAACTGAACCTTGCGAAGATGCTCCGGCAACAAATGGAGGCTAGGGAGTGTATCGTGAGTAAGGCTAGCGAAGCCCATCAGAAAATGTTAATTATTGATAAGTAATGTGGTCATAATAATGACCTGCTCAAAAAGCTTAAGAAGAAACAAGTTGAAAACGAGCACCTCTTGTTCTCTGCCATTGGATGGCAAAATATGTTTGACGAAAAGATTGCCATAAACACGCAGCTTTGAGGAGAAAATTAAGATCTTCGTGTTGAATGTAATCATCTTGATTCGTATGTTCATCAGTTGGAGCAAGCTTGCGCTGACTACAAAAATCAACCTCAAGTTCCTCCTTCGTCGTCACGGTGTACCTCAAGCCATAGCGATTTAACTTTAGTGGCGGTGATCGAAGAATTAGTTTGTTAGACGTTGTTCAATCTCATATTCATTATCTTTAATAGGAATTTTAGAATCTAAGGACAAGGAGAGAACAGTACGAGGAAACAATGAACCTTATGAGCATGTAGTTGGATCGTGAAGAGTTTAGTTATATAACTGACTTCGAGGCTTATTATGCCAAACATCTTAATCGTATGGACGAAGAGGTATGGCTCGTCACCCTGCATACTTACATATGCAGTGGAAATATGATCACTTAGTTAGCGAGGAGCGTGAGGTAGAGGAAAGTCACTGCCGAGCTGAGCAACGTTTGTACGGTGGTGAACGATTTTCTTGTTAAACCAAGCATCATTCTTACGAGGCTGAGCTTAATCGTCGTCGCGATGGTTTTTCTACTTCTGGACCATCACACTCTTCAATATGTAGATAGTGTGTCTCGTTTGTTGCTATAGATGATATGATTGTTTGTATGTTTTGTTTCCGTTGGGGTTTACGATTTGTCTTGTACTAATAACAATTTTTTCCTATCTGTTTTGCTGCCACATTTATCGATCTTTTGTAATCATGCACTTTGTAGGTGTATCTGGCTAAATATATTTCTTGCTTTCTTGATGTTGCAAGATTTATTACTCGTAACTTGTTTAGTTTACTAAGCTGCAAGATCAAAAGCTTACCGGCAACGCTAATTGGGCAAGATCTATAGTTTGCATTTGTTTGATTTGCAAAGTTGGAAAATCTATAGTTTGCAAGAATCACCATTTGTGCAAGATCTATGGCCTGGAATTTGTGTGATTCATGAAACCACAAGATCCAAAACTTGCCAGCATCAATATTTAAGCAAGATCCAAAACTTGCCAGCATCAATATTTAAGCAAGATCCAAAGCTTGCATTTGTTTGATTCGCGAAGTTGCAAGATCTAAAGCTCGCAAGCATCGCCAATTTCACAAGATCTATAGCTTGCGGTTGTTTGACTTGCAAGATTTAAAGCTTGCGAATGTTGACAAGAATGTAGGATCCATAGCCCACTGTTAAATTTCGTTTGTCAAGTCTTAGTAAAAAAATAGGAAGAATAGGAAGCGTAGTTGTGGTCCAACGAAGTGGGTTTTTATATTAAATATGTGCGATGGCGATGATATCACAGGGAAACAGTGATACGAAAGGAAAACAAGGATAATGTCCCTGTGTCTATGCAGGTAGTTGCTCGCTATTTTTCTTTTAGACATAAAGCCTCCTTAAGTTAGTCACATGACATGTGTTTAAGACTGCTGTGCTATCCATTCTTTCTAACTCATAGATGTTGGACTTATGAGCCTTCATGACTTTGTATGATCCTTCCCACTTTGGACATAGTTTTCCTTGCTCTTCAGCAAGACTAGCTTCATTTTTCCTCAGAACCAGATCCCCAATATGAAATTGCCTTTCCTCCCACTCTTTCCTTGTGTTTAGCTTCAGTGATACTTGCCAAGTTTCTTTGCTTCTCTAGTTCATCTTGCTCTAGCTTCAACACATCTAGATTGTTCATCTCCTTATAATTGCTTATCATGAGACATGAATTTCCAATTTCCATGGGTATGACATCTTCGTGACTGTACACCAAAGAATTTGGCATCTTCCTTGTTAGCTATTGGATAATTGTTCTATACAACAATAGCGTGTTCGGTAGCTCATACACCCATCCTGTTCGTTTTCCTTCCAATCACTTATGTATCCCATGAACTATGGTCTTGTTTGTCACTTCCACTTGGCCATTAGATTGAGGATGTGCCACGAAGGTAAACTTCTGAGTAATCCTGAGCCTCAAAAACATGTCGGTAAATGCCACACTTGTGAATTGTGTGTCGTTATCCGTGAGAATAGTCTGTGGCACTCCGAAGCGACACACGATGTTTTGCCATACAAATATCCTAGTGGCTTTGGCTGTGACATGTCCTAATGGCTTAGCTTCGACCCACTTTGTGAAGTAATCGACCGCTATAATGAGGAACTTAGCATTTTCTTCTCTTAGGAATTGTCCTACTAAGTCTATCCCCCCTCTTTCGAATGGCCAGGCTACGTAGATTCCTGTCAAAGTTGATTGCAGCATATGCGACATCAAAGCGTTGATTTGGAAGCTCATACTCTTGAGAACGAAGTTGTGTGAATTATTGAACATATTCGATCAGTAGTACCCTGCTCTGATTATCATTCTAGCTATCATTGTGGCTCCCTGGTGCATTCCACATAAGCCTCCATGAACATCTTTTAAGATCTCAATAACCTTTGTCGGCCCTACATATTTTATCCATGGGAACAAGAACCCTTTTCTGTACAACGTCCCATTTTCGTAGGCGTAATTAGAGGAATGCAATTTCAACTTTCTAGCCTCCACCTTATCTCCTGGCAACGTCCCTTTTGCAAAGAAATCCATTAGTGGGTCCATTCAGCTTGCCTCATCTTCTTGTATCGTTACCACCACCGTTGATATGGTGCTTCTAACTGGGACAACCTCTATGATGACATCCCCATTTTGAGCGAAGGAATCAATCCCTGCAGTCGCCAGCTTGCTTAATGCGTCCGCCTGTGTGTTTTCACATCGGGGGACGTGTTTTATGCCAAAATATTCAAGCTGGGCTATGAGCTGTCTCACCTTCACCAAATATTTCATCAACTGGTCTTCTTGTACCTCATAGTCACCTCACACTTGCTGGACTACAATTAGAGAATCACTGGATACCCGGACACTTCCTACTTTCATTCTGATCGCGAGGTCTAATCCACAAATTAGAGCTTCGGCAAGAAATTAAATTGTAATGAGTGTCTGTGCTCGCTCCCATTTAGGTCCACTAAAAGCAGCCCTGCTCTGTGTGCTTCCTTGCTTGATGCATCATCAACGAACAACGTCCAAGCCACTTGCTCTCATTTTGTCTTACCTTTGTCAATTGTAAAGCTCTGATGGATGCTTGATTTCTGTGCTTCTTCACTTGACATTTCTGCAATGAATTTTTCCAATGCTTGAGCTATGATTGCTATTCTAGGTTGAAATTGTATTTCAAATTGACCTAGTTCCAGAACCTATTTTGCCAATCTCCCTGAAGACTCTGGTTTAGAGAGGATGTTGTTAATTGGGAACCATGTGTAAACTACTATGTTATGGCTATGTAAGTAAGTTCTCAATCTTTGCGCCGAATTAACCAGAGCCAAGGTTAGCTTTTCTACAGGCATGTAAGTTGTCTCCGCCTTTTGCAGGCTTCTGCTGATGTAATAAACCGGAACCTATCTCTTCCCTTCCAAGCGAACTAACACAGAGCTGACAATGTTTTGCGAGACTGCTAAGTACAGTACAATGTTTCTCCCATCACGGGAAATTTTAGTGTTAGCAGCGTTTGAAGCTGGTCTTTTAACTCCTCATATGCTCTATAACAGTTTTCGCTCCAACTAAATTTTCTTTCTTTTCTTAGCACTTCAAAAGGTGAAAAATGCTTTTCCGCGGCCTTTGATACAAAATGACTGAGCGCTGCCAATGATCCCATTAAGATTTGTACTTCTTTAACTGTTCGTGGTTGGGAAAGATTCACTATAGCTTGTATCTTATCAGGGTTAGCCTCTATACCCTTTGATAAAACCTTGTACCCTAAGAAATTTCCAGCCCCCACTCCAATTATACACTTTTTAGGGTTGAGTTTCATCCATATGTCCTTTAAAGTGTCCAACGGTTCTTTCAAGTCTTCAACGAAGTTTCCTACCTTCTTACTCTTGATAACCATATTGTTAACGTACACTTCAACGTTTATACCTATTTGGTTTCTGAATGCCCTATCAATCACCCTCTGGTACATTGCTCTCGCGTTCTTAAGCCCAAAAGGCGTCTTCACAAAACAAAACATTTTGAAGCTCGTTATGAAGGCTATTTTCTCTTCATCGTCCGAGTTCATCACTATTTGATGATATCCTTTGTATGCATCCAAGAAAGCCAAGACTTCATGTCCTGAGATTGCTTCCACCAATTGATCGATCTTTAGAAGAGGATAGGAATCCTTTGGACATGCTTTGTTTAAGTTCGTGAAGTCAATGCACATCCTCTAAGCACTGTTTGACTTCTTCACTGTGACCGGGTTCGCTAACCATGTTGGGTATATGACTTCCCTTATTATGTCGGCTTGTAACAGTGATATAACCTCCTCTTTGATCGCTTTCAGTCTGTAATAGGCAAAGCAACAATGTTTCTGCTTGACCGATCTAGCTGAGCTACTGACATTCAATAAATGGGTAGAAATGTCTGGTCTTACCCCTCCTATGTTCTGTACATCCCATGGGAACGTATCCCTGTGGCCTTGCAAGATTTGGAATACCTTCGTCTTTCTTCAAATGGAAGAAATTTTCCAATCTTTACGCACTGGAGTCATTTTCGGCTTCTAGGTTTAGGAACTCTGTTTCTTCACCTGGGTCCACTGATTCATCCAAATGTTCTAGTAAGCCTCCTCCTAAAATAGTACTAACCAGCTTCACCTTTTCTCCTATCTTTCCCACCTTCATTGTTATAACCATGCATTGGCTGCTTGCTGGTTTCCCCTTATTGTTACTACTCCAGCTGGGGTTGGGAATTTCATTACCAAGTGATAAGCGGACCAGATTTCCTTAGCTCTGTTCATCCACAACCTTCTAATTATAGCATTCAATGCAATTGGGGCATCCATTACCCAAAGTTGCATATGATTGTGCAATTCTTCCTGATTTCCCCGATCGTAGCGTGCAACTGTGTATTTCCCAAAGGCGTTTCTGCTCTCCATGTGAATCTGATTTTTGTTATGATGACCATTGGATTGTTGTGCGGTGAGGCGTTGGGTAATGTATCCTCTTCACTGAAGGTAATTGCTTCATTTGGGCGGAACCTTTTATCAACTGGTTCTTGTGGAGGGGTGTACCTTACCATGGCCTTCCACGCTTTGTTAGACGGCGAATATGTGGAACTGTGTATATAGAAAATAGTTGTCTCTGGTATTTCGCTATCCACATTGTCGTTGTATTCTATGGCTTCCGTCATTTTTTTTATTCTTAGCCATTGTCACCGCAGTACCTTGGTTTCGTGGAGATGGATTTGGTGTCTTGCTTGCGTCCCCATAATGACTTGTTGTTTCCTTTCTATACTGTCCCAAGTTGCCATTCCTCAAATTCTCTTCAATCTGTCTGCTTAGGTCCCTGCAGTACTCTATGTCATGGCCATGATCTTTGTGAAAGGCACAATAAAACTCTTGAGATCTTTTTTTTGGCGGTGCTATCGTCGGTGATGGTTCTCGGAATAGATCCTTATTTGCAAGCCATATTTATTTCCTAGTCTTCGTCAGAGGCGTATCTTGAAATGGCGAACCCTGCAAGCCTTGTTCTCCTCTTCTGAAAGTGGTGTTTACTTTTCCTTTTTTAGGTCAGGTTTTTTGTGAATCATCCATTGTTCACTTTTCACCCTGCTCCTTCTCTAACTTTCGATTGTTCGCTTCCTCTATTTGCACATGCCGTTCTATTCTTTTCGCAATTCCCTTGGGTTTTTCGGCATATCTTTCATCAATTTCTTTTAAACTCTCCGGATCACTTACCCCCTCCCCCCCACCCCCCCGCAAAAGCACCTAATGTTGATTGAAACGAAAAATCTTGAACTTGTAGGCTCTCCGTGATGAATCGACTTTTGTATTCCACGGGGCTTTCATCGTTTTGCTGTGCTATATTATTGAGATCCGTAATTGTTCTAGTGAACTTCTGATTTTGGTATAAACGTCCAAAAAATAAATCTGACAGCTATGCCCAAGACTTGATACTTCCGTGTGGAAAGTCTTTGTACCACCTAATTGTAGTGTCTGGTAGAAAGATAGGAAAAGCTTTGTGAACTAGTTACATGTCTGCATCCCGGAATCTCATACTGTTTCTATATGAATGTAAGAACTCTTTTGGATCCTTGGTACCATTATAAACTTTAACATGTAGAGGAAGATTGAAATATTTAGGTATCCAGAAATCTTATAAATGTGGTGCGAGAGGCACCTTATCCATGTCATCTTCTGCGACAATGTCATGCAGCTCTTCCTCATAGCAAAGACGTTTACTTTCTTGATTTTCCCTTTTCTCCGGCCTCGGGGGTTTTGCCTCAGAGTCTTCAAGAATTGATCGTACAGATCCTCCTTATTCGCCTCTAAGAATGTTGTGAACACTCGCTTTTCCTTACCGCAGTTTGGAGAATTTGCCTCCTCTTCTTCCTCCTCTGTTTCTTATTTACTAAATCCTTTCTCTTTACTAGGTGTGTGATGCTGCTGGTGGTGTGTTCCTTCATTTTATCCTAGCATCTGCTTTTGTGACTAATGGTTGTGACTTTTTGCACTCCTAGTGAACGTCATTTCTTACCTGAGTAGCCTAATAATCAAAGGGGAAAAAATTTGTTCCCCACAGACGATGCCAAATTATGTGGTAGCCTGTCCAGGTAGCCTCTTCTCGGTCCACTTGCTTCGATTCCTTTACCTGCAAATGTGGTCCCAGAAGTGATTCCGGGAGAGAAACTTTGACGATCAAATCAGTAATCTCTTCAAGAAATGAAATTTCTCTATATCATACCACTTACCTTAGCTCCCACAGAGCTTGTTGTATTTAGAGTCTCATTCCCTTTGTCGTTCCCTGTTCTTAGGACTTTGAGATCGTGGTCACACCACTTCTCGAACGTTTCTCGGCCGTGGCCTTTGCGTTTACTGTGTGTCCCATTTTCCCCGGCCCACATTCTCTGCCATGAATCGTGATTCCTGTGTTAGCTACACCTACATGTTCATTGTTTTGGACCGAAGCTTAGCAGGATAATGCTGGGCTGGGTTTAGCGACTCTCAACCCTTTGATTGTTGGGCAACACCTACACCATTTCATAATACTTATTTTTCACAATGTATATTTTTAAATTTGATACACTTTCTATTTTGGTTTATCTTTTTAGTATTATCAAACTTCATTTCATGATAATAAGTTAATCATTTTCATCTATGAGTATTTATTCTTTTTTTTACTCACTGCAATCTATTCCTTCCACGTAATTTAATTTGGCTACAAAAATATCTAAAATTACTATGTTAAACATATAGAATAATAGGTGGAGTAACATATATATATATATAAGTGTTTCTAATAAGTTTTAATTTTGAGACAAAAAATACTTTATATACATATTTAACATAGTACCGAAAGATTTTATTTATAAATACTTTCAATGATATATTTAAAAATTTGTAAATTTTATTTGCAATATTTCTTGAATCCATCTCTTGAAAACAACCAAGGTTTAAATTGTAAATCAGAAGAAATTAAGATAAAATATTTGGATTGCTTTAATCGAGTCATAAACTTATAACTACTACAAGTTGCATAATAAATTTATAATGTTGCAACTAAAACTTTTTACCTTTCTAAAATTCTAATTCAACTCCATCTTTCCATATGCCTATGGAAAGACGATCTTTTCCAAGACTTTTTCTATTTATGCGACTTTATTTTATTTTTGTTAACTAATATTTAGAATTGACATATTTTTAGTACATATCAATATGTGATTGGTAATAGTATTGAATAAAATGAGTATGTCTCTTGAAAGACCGTCTTTCCATAAGTTATGCAAAACCAAGGTTTAAATTGCAAATCAGAAGAAATCAAGATAAAATTTTTGGATTGCAGTAATCGAGTCATAAGCTTAAAACTACTGCACGTTGCATAATAAATTTTTAATATTGCAACTAAAACCTTTTACCTTTCTAAAATTCTATTTCAACCTCATCTTTTCATATGCCTACGGAAAGACGGTCTTTCCAAAATCTTTGTCTATTTGTACGAATTTGTTTTATTTTTGTTAACTAATATTTAGAAATTACATATTTTAGTACTTATCAATATGTGATTGGTAATAGTATTTAAAAATGAGTTCGTCTCTTGAAACACCGTCTTTCCATAAGTTATGGAAAGACCAAAGTTTAAATTACAAATTAGAAGAAATCAAGAAAAAAGTTTCCGATTGTTTTAATTGAGTCATAAACTTATAACTACTGAATGTTGCATAATAAAATTTTAATATTGCAACTAAAACCTTTTACTTTTCTAAAATTCTAATTCAACTTCATCTTTCCATATGCATATGGAAAGGCGGTCTTTCCCAAAAAATTTGTCTATTTATAAGACTTTATTTTATTTTTGTTAAGAAATATTTAGAAATGGCTTGTTTTAGTACATATCAATATGTGATTGGCAATAGTATTTAACTGATGTTTTTTGAAAGACCATATTTCCATAAGTTATGGAAAAATCAAGGTTTAAATTGTAAATTAGAAGGAATCAAGAAAAAAAATTTGGGTTGCATTAATCGGGTTATAAACTTAAAACTATTGCATGTTGCATAGTAAATTTTTAATATTGCAACTAAAACCTGTTACCTTTTACCTTTCTATAATTTTATTTCAACCTCACATTTCCATATGCATATGGAAAGACGGTCTTTCCCAAGACTTTGTCTATTTGTATGACTTTATTTTATTTTTGTTAACTAATATTTAGAAATGACATATTTTAGTATATATCAATATGTGATCGGTAATAGTATTTAAAAATGATATCTTTCGAAAGATCGTCTTTCCGTAAGTTATGGAAATATCAAGGTTTAAATTGTAAATTATAAGAAATCAAGATAAAATTTTTGGGTTGCATTAATCGGGTCATAAACTTATAACTATTGCACGTTGCATCGTAAATTTTTAATATTGCAACTAAAACCTTTTACCTTTCTATAATTCTATTTCAACTTCTAAAAATAAATTGAAAATGAAATACATTATCAAGTCAACCCCCAATTTACAATTCAAATCTCTCTCCCATTTTTAATGTTCTTACCATACTTTAATATTTTTCAATTAATGAATAACTAATCATTACTCTATTTAAGAGGATGCACATTCTTATTGTATTCTCAATCTCCATTTGTTAGGAAAATTCTTTTATAATACTTATTTTTTACAATGTACATTTTTAAATTTGATACACTTTCCATTTTGGTTTATCATTTTAGTATTATCAAACTTCATTTCATGATAATAAGTTAATCATTTTCATCTACGAGTACTTATTCTTTTTCTTTGACTCACTGCAATAAATTCTTTCCACGTAATTTAATTTGCCTACAAAAATATCTAAAATTACTATGTTAAACATATAGAATAATAGATGGAGTAACTTATATATATATATATATATATATATATATATATATATATATATACACACACATACGACTTTGTCTATTTATATGACTTTATTTTATTTTTGTTAACTAATATTTAGAAATGGCATATTTTAGTACTTATCAATAAGTGATTGGTAATAGTATTTAAAACTGATGTCTTTCAAAAGACTATCTTTCCATAAGTTATGGAAAGACCAATTTTTAAATTGTAACTTAGAAGAAATCAAGATAAAAAATTTTGGATGCATTAATCGGGTCATAAACTTACAACTATTGCATGTTGCATAGTATATTTTTAATATTGTAACTAAAACCTTTTATCTTTCTGTAATTCTATTTCAACTTCGCCTTTCTGTATGCTTATGAAAAGGCGATCTTTCTCAAGATATTTTTCAAAAGTTTTTAATGTATTAAGGTATATTATATATTAATTTTAAGAGTCCGTCTCTTGAAAGACGGTATTTTCATAAGACATGGAAAAACCAAGGTTTAAAGTGTAAATTAAAAGAAATGAAAATAAAATTTTCGGGCTGCATGAATCGGGTTATAAACTTTATTACTACTACACGTTGCATAATAAATTTTTAATATTGCAACTTAGACCTTTTACCTTTTATTATCACAATTAAACCCTGTATTTCCATAAGCCTATGGAAATATCATCTTTCCCAAGACTTTGCTAGATTTTAATATTTAATTTAGATTATCATAAATTTTAACTTTCTTTAATCTGTATAATTAATAATTATGAAATATTGATAATTTAAGACTATTTTTTTTATCTAAGATGAAGAATATATATTTTTTTGGATCAAAATTTAAAACTTATATTTTATATATTTCTAATTCAATCAATTAATTATGAATTGTTGACAATATCCCTAAAAAAAAAAGTAGATCTAACATTATAAATGAGCTCTTCATTATATTTGACCATGCATGGTTCAGCCACTGGTGCTACCGAAAATGTCCAACCTTTCACGGAGTATAATATTTATTAGTCAAGGAAGGTTTTTTTTTTGCGATCTTTTCTAAAATGTTTAATAAAAAAATAATCTTCTCTAGAATGTCTTTTTTGGTCGTAAAATAGCACAATGTTATCAATTAATCACAATATAGGAAAAAAAATGTTATTAGAAGAAGAAAATGGATATCTATACCTCAATTGCACAAAATTTAATTAGTAAAAATTATCATCTAATTCAAATATTTTAAATTTTTTGTAAAAAAATTATATGATAAGAATAAATATATTTTTTTTAATCTAAACCGTGCAATGACACGATATTACGATCAAATCTTCAAAACTTTGATCATTTTTCACACTCTATGGAATCTGTATGCATGCAATGTTGATAACGATAATGTTATTTTGCTAAAATAGTTTTTTTAATGTTTTTATCAACTCATTAAATTATGTTAAAAATATTTATTTATTTAAATAATAATATTTAAATTCACGTCCATGCAAAGCACGGTTGTTATTTAGTGTCATATGAAAATTGTTTAAAAAAAGTTGACATGGCAAAGTTTGGGAGTGCCACTTGTTAAAATTTTATGAAAGGTGGTGTAGTTAAATGTGGAAATGCAACCTAACTTTTAGTATGAGTTATAGATACTACTATTCATAAATAAATATTATTAATCTATTCCTTAACTTGCATCTTTGTATAATGTTTATAACCTAAATATGAACTAAGAATTATTTAAATTTTACATGTTCGTTTTATGCACCGTCTGTTTAACCCAATTCAATTTGCAGTCACGATCACTCAGTTACATACCCATTCACACTTACAGTACTCCATAAACTCATAATTATTCCTAATTCATGAAACTACACAATTAGTAACTTCAATTCATTAATTCATCCAATAGTACACACTTAATAACTACATTACTCTCATTTACGTATTCACGTTAGGCGCACACACCCGACAGAGAGGCAAACATTACAGACTATCGAAACTGTTTGTTTTTTTTGTTTTTTTCAAGAGGATTTATAGGGTTTCCTTCCCTTTTATATTAAGCTAAAGTTTGCACAATGTGCCATTACAACATATGATATGGGAATAACCCATTTACACTGAGACGCTAGCTAAATATTACATTTATAATCTAAGTCTCATAGACATAAAGTAAGATATAGACATAAGCCCTAATGAATATTACAATACTGAACAAAAGCATATGTGACAATGAGAAGGGCACGTGGAGGATATGTGGTTTCAACCGAATTACCATAGTGTAGTCACAATAAATCGACCCAAGACTACCATCAGAACAAACACGGTGAAGTATCAAAAGATAAGCACACTAAATGAACCCCTGAACACCTCTGATCAAACATCTAAGGCAATCAAAACGAAATAATTAAAGCTCCCCAACTAAAGATCAAGTCCGCCTCCATTTAACCCGTAAAGACCACTTCCTTGCTCGGAGACTAAGACCCATCACTTAATTGCCAAAAATATAAATCATCGGTATACTGAAGTCACTTCTATGCGTAGAATTATCCCTAATTTGAATCCAAATGGTATTAGTGACCAAGTTAATCGATTTCTCAATAAACTGGCCTCAACTCCTTATGGATCAAAATCTACAAATCTGATTTACTTGAAAAACAGTATTGCCAAAAGTTCGTATATTACAACTTTGACTTGGATTTCTCCTCACCGTCTCTTAAGTTATCAAATCTGAAGTCAATCATATTTTAACGACTCAGGCTGCCAAAAAAATAAACATTGACAGAGATAATTTCTCCCGACATTCTAAATAAAAAAACCATTGAGAAATTTTCCCAATTTAAAAACTGAAAAAGAAAGGAAAAAGCAGAAAAAATAAATTACTGACATTAATTAATAGCCTCCCACCCGAAAATAAAAAATAAAAGGTTGTGGAATAAAAATAAAAATGGACAATTAACCCCTCATGACCATGATACCTCCGGAAAATAACTCGACACTCGGTTGTTGGTTGACCCAGAAAATTGTTCGGGCTCAGTAACTGACCCAAGGGTTTGTAGATTAGTGTTTAGTGGTGGGAATGATGCTGTCGCATCACTAAAAAACCAAATAACATTGTTTTCGCCATTGCGACTGCAATCCTCAAACCCGGTGACTGAGTTCCTGAGTTTCCGAGTTTGCCGCACTGAGTCGGCCGAGTCGCATTGAGTCGGCGAGTAGGCCGAGTCGCGTTAAGTCGACGAGTCCGTTGAGTTGGCCGAGTTGCGTTGAGTCGGCGGAGTTGCGTTGAGCCGGCGAGTCACATTAAGTCGACAAGTCTTCAGCACCGAAGTCGGCGAGTCTATGTACCAGGCCACTCTTCAGCACCAAATCAGCTTCGTAGCCCCAGGAAACCACGACTCAGGCCACCACCACTATAGGAGACCGCCCAAATTACCATCGAGTGAAGATGTAGAGGACGGATCTGAACCCCAAAAACTGCTAGGAGCACCGCCTTGTTAGCCATCACCATAGGACGATGGACCCCTCGAAGCCGAAGGGTCCCCGGCCACCAGACGGGTCTGCAACCGTTCGGAAACCTCTGAAAATGGAACCCTCTACACCACAAAGGACAGATAGACCTTGAAACAGAACCTGCGGATATGGAAAGTCGCAAAACGCCATGGATCTGGAACGCCGCCGTCGCTACGAGATAGGTTGGAGATTGGGGGTTGGGGTGTTGGGGAGGGTGAGAATGGGATGGAGGCCGCCGGAAGTGGTTGTTCGGCGGCAACCCCCTAGAAAATAGGGTTTAAGTGTGAAAGGAGAGGAAAGAGGGGAGAGCATTTTGGGGAAGAGGGGAAGAGGAAAAAAATGAATCTATTTATTTCAAAGTAATATACATGCATGAAATTTTTATGGGTATTTATCCTTCTACACATACATAATTGCAATTTCAAGTGGTATATATCCTTCTAAATACATACATCTTCTAGAAGATTAATTAATATTTTAAATGAAATAAATTAGAACAAATTAGATTGAATTCGAATAGCGTCCATCTCTTGAAAGACAGTTTTTTCATAAGTTTGGAAAGAACAAGGTTTAAACTACAAATTAGAAGAAATTAAGATAAAATTTTTAGGTTGCATTAATGTGGTCATAAACTTATAACTACTACACGTTGCATAGTAGTTTTTAACTAGATAATACACGTGCCGATGACAGATTTATGAAAAAAATGATATATATATATATATATATATATATATATAATATATTTTATAATTTGAATAAGTAATGAAAATAATTTATATCTATATAAAAAAATACACACGAGGCATTCAAAATAAATTATTATATTTATTAATACGATAATATATTTAATTAAAATAATTGACTTGATATTTGTTTATATACTGTATAATAATTAAATATAATTAAACAAAAATAATATATATGTACTTTATATAGAAAAATATTAAATTTTGTATAGAAGTACTTTACTTTATAATATATATATATATTATTATTAAGAATATGAAATATCTGTTAATGATGATTTAATAATTATTGAATTAGATTTATAAAATTATGTGTCTTTTAAAGGGAAACAGAAAAATATTTTTAGTTATAAATATAGGTATAAAATAACATATAAAAATCTAAATCTAATTTTAAAATATGTTAATTTACTTTAAAATTTTAGTGTATAATTTAGGTAATTGGGAGACCGTCGTCGTGCCTCTCAGACATAGTATTTATATGCCAAATTACGGCTAACTACTAAATAGTAACTAGTGGTAAGACAGGGTCGTCCACGAGGAAAATGGGGTTTTGTCGAGTGTTATAACGTAGTTAAAAGCACACGAAGAATTCACTCTATGTGTGTGGTAACCAAGTGGGGGGGGGGGGGTTGGTTTTGAAAAACACTACGACTACTTTAAACTACTAAATTAACAACCAAGTAGAAAGAGTGATGTAAATACGATTACAAATGGCACAATTAACTTAACTAAGATTTTAACGAGTCTTGGACGCAATTGGTTTACATTTCTAGTCATCCTTTGATCATAGATTATTATTCTATTTTTATAGATTAACCACATATTGTGGAGAACTTATCAACACCTTTCGAGTGTTGATATTTCTCACATCTCCTCGGTTATAATTAGAGTGGGCAATTGGCACCACATAATAACCCTTATCCTCGGGTCACTCTAGACGATCGGCGTCATAGACTTCCCCGAGGATAGCAATACACATGGAGACCCAACACAACTACCACAATGTCCTACAAGCAAGAAACACATAGATAGCACAATTATATTTACTAATAACGACTACGAGGATCGGCCTTCATGCTAATCGAACCGCGTTGATAATTAGTCAAACCAATTCAAATTCTTCCTAAGTCTAAGCAACCTCATCAATCAATAATCATAATTAGTTATTACTTCTAATTACAACCTAGCATTGACCAACAACAATCACATTGACAAAAAGTCAAAGTCTTCCTGGTTTGACAAAAAACCTAGCAAGTAATCAACCCACAATCATCAACTAGTTGATCATCCTAGTCTAAATCATGCAATAATCTCACAAGAAAGCACAAAACAGATTTGATAGTCAAAGCACAAAATAGGATAAACCAAATCTCACAAATTTATTCTAGAAATGCTTACCAATTGCTTTCAAGAGTATATTTAGCCTAGATTAGCTAAACCCATAACAAAACAACAATAATCCATGGTAAACATAGGAGAAAAAAATGAAAAATAAATGTAGATCTAGGGTTTCTTGGAGAGAAATTCGAATGGAATTAATGGGAGAGAGAAAAGCCAAAGGAAAATCAAACAGATAAGATGGTCAACTCGATCGGTGTGGACCGCACAGGGTCTTCTTTTGGCCTTCATTTTGGGTCAACTCAACTGGTGCGAACTGCACTATATGGTGTAGACCGTTCTGGGTCTTCTGTCGGTCTTCATTTTGGGCCACTACGGGTGAACTGCTGATCCATTTTGGGAGTTCTTGTAGTCGTTTTTATAGTAATCGTGGAGACGAATCCAATGATGCTATCAATGGACACTAGTTCATCTCAGGCAGAAATTGGCTACAAAAACCTGGATCATTCCTCCTCCGCTACTTTGTCTTCCTTCTTCAATCTATCTTCTACCACTTTGTAAGTGGTCTTCCATCTTCTACCATCCTTGTGAATGACCTTCTCTAAACTACTCCGAAGTGCTTATGAGCAATCTACAAATCAAGTTTACAAAAACGAATCTAGATGCTCGTAAGGACCAAAAATCCATTAGACTATAAATAGGTTACAAAATGAAGGATTTAGATATGAAAACCAAAAATGGTCATCTAAACCCCTTATGATGTAAACCTACCTAAATCTAGAAATCTTCCAACAAAAAGATGACAAAAGAGAAGTTAAATACTTTGGAAAATACATGCATTTGACGTCCTATTAGTAATGCAACTTATAAGTGAAAATATATGGTGGATAGTTCATAACTTAATGAGAGGTTATGTATGGTGGGTAGTTCATAATTTAATGAGAGATCATATGTCAAGAGACGTTTTCAGAGTAGAATAAATTATAAATTCAATAAACTATTTAACATATACTGTATATTTATTTTATTCAAATAAAGAATTATTTGTTTATTGATATTTGTGAATTTAAAATTTTTATTGTATTATTAATTGAAATAATAACTCTATTAGTTTATGTTTTCAGTAAATATACACAGAGTTGAGAGATAATTAGCATTAGAAAATAGAAATATTTCAATAAAAGTAAATAGTTAAAGAATGAATGGTTTTTAAAAAGGAAAAGCCATTACATATCATTGTTCATCAGTGTTTGAATAGAACTGTACCTAGGGAAATATGAGTAAAAATAGATTATATCCACAATATTACAATTGTACGTTCACTTCAAAGTATTCTATTCAATCTTAAAAAAAAAAAAAACTACGAATAGAAATTACAATATGTATTTGCATCTTTTAAAATAACATAATTAAATTTAAAAAAAATTAAAGCATATCATAGCTCAAAAATGAAGAAATATAAACAATCTTATAAATTTTAAAGTTTATATATCACATTTTTTTATTTATTGTTATGGATTAAAATATATTATGATTATTTTTATAAATATGAGTTTTATGTTTTTTAAAATAATACAACTGAAGAATAATTTTTTTTCTAATTTCAAAACCGCCCAAGAAAGGTTTGGGAGAAATTCCTAACACTGGCATCCCAAATCACAAATAAAATAGCAATTGAGAGTACATTTACAAAAGTTTTGCGTTGTGGAATAGTGTACTTGTAGAATATTAAGAGGATAAAAAGTGATATTTAAACCTAGTAATATTCTAATGAAAAGCTGAAAGTTCTTGTGTCCAAATTTTAGTAAGAAGAGTTGAGTGGATGTTGCTTGTACAGTTTGTCATTTTTCGGAGTAATTCTTTAGAAATGAGAGGAAAAAAGTTGTAAGAAAAGGAAGGAGAGGAAAACAATCCACGTTGATTGTAGACTCTTCGTTTAGGGTTTAGAATATTTTGGAAATAACATCATGATACTAAACACAACAAATCATATGGAAAACTGGACTATTCAAATAAATAGATATAATTCAAATGAGTAAATCAAAGAAGGAATATATATTAATTAATGTATTTTAAGCCTTTCAGAATCCCAATCGGCATTAAATCCGCTTCATTGTAAACAGATGAATTAAATTTGGAAATAATTTTTTGGCTAGATGATATGTCAAACTTAGGAGATGCCACTTGTCAAAATTGTGAAAGCTTATGTGGATAAACTTTGAGAGTGCCACATGTCCAAAGAGTTTCTCTTTTAGTATATAGTATAGATATTGCAACTAAAATATTTTACATATTTATAACTCTAATTCAACCCAATCTTTTCATATGCCTATGAAAAGACGGTCTTTCCCAAGACTTTGCATTCGAATATTACTATCACATAATTTTCCCATTATAATCTGTAATATATTGCATAAGAGTCCGTCTCTTGAAAGTTGGTCATTCCATCTCTTAAGAGTCACTTAGCTGCATGTTTTCAAACGTCTTTTTTCTCAAAATCAAAGGCACCATGGCTCCTAAAGGATTGTAGACTTTGGAGCCACAAAACAAATGACATCATACCCTTATGTTGTTGATCATGTGAAACATTATCATGTTCTCAACCAGGTCATTATTGGTAATGGTTTTTAACTCCATATTACTTATATGGATAATTCTCAGTTTTCTAAGTTTATATCCCTATATGATGTGCTTATTGTGCCTGACATCACTAAAAATCCTCTTTCGATTAGCAAGTTAACTCGGGATTGAAACTCAATTGTTTGTTTTAATGACCACTCATTTATTATTTGACATAAAATCACTAGGAATTTTTTTGGTCGTGGTCATAATAAAAATGAACTCTATGTATTAGACTATGGTGCATCTGCTTTATTGCTACTGTGGAGTCTAATGAGTCGTGTGCATCTTTTGGAACTTGGCATACTAGGCTTGGTTATGTTCCACATTCTGTTATTTTTGCTTTGCATGCTTCTAGTTTTTTATTTGTCTCACTGATTTTTCCTAAGCCCACCCTTTGTGATGCGTGTTAAAAGGCCAAAGGGAAACATTTATCTTTTCATGAAAATGGTGCTTCCAGGGTACTTGATATGGTTCATTGTGATTTATGGGGTCCCTTCCCTATTTTATCTGCTGATGGTTTCTCTTCCTATGGTTTTTTCCTTGATGACACTACTTGAAATCGGGTACATAGGCACCGGTACACATGTATTGGTGCTGAAATACCAGTGCTATTAAACACTTATTGCACCGGTATAAATGCCCATGTATGAAAAATTGGTGCCTAAGAGATAATGAAGCAAGTAAAAAACATACTGGTACTCAGGTCCGGTGCTTAAGAGTAGGATTTGGATGATTTTGTCTAAGTTTGAGCACTGGTATGTTTGATACCGGTGATGGAAAGCGGTGTTGTTAAAAATTTATGCGGGAATTTATATCAATCACACCGGTAAATGTTCTCGTACCGGTGCAGTTTGGGAAGAAATGATGGGAAATATTTGAGCATCGGTATAACGATCAGCACCGGTTTGTTTGTCTTGTTGCTAAAATTTATAAAATGCAGGAAATATTAGAGCACCAGTTACTAGTACCGGTGCGTTTGAGTGAAGATCAGAAAAATGCAGGAAATGGGAAAATTTTGAGCACTGATTTTTTAATTTATTTTAGCACCAGTATAAATACTGGTACTATTGCTTCAGCTGCATCAATAACACCGGTATTATATGTTTCGATCGGTGCTATTGATGCATTAAATGCTCACCTACCACCATTTTAATCGGGTAAAAAAAAGAAAGGAAGGAGGTTTTGGATGTCATGAATGGAAATTTGGGGCTGGAGAAGACATTGAATGTTCATCAATGAATTCCCTTGAAGGTACTTCAATTTTTTTAAAAAACTCATCATTTAAGGTGGAATATGTGTGGAATGATATGTTTCTATAAATATCTCGTGAGTTTGAACATTGTAATGTTCATTGACACTCTTGATGAATAGGTTTTGTTTGCAAATGTTATTGATGTAATGTATGGCTTTGAATGCATGGGATTTAAAGTATAGGGTGTGGTAGGATTGTAGTATAGTGTGATCATGCATGTTTCATGTTTATAGGGTGTGTTATGAATGAGCTTATTGTTTATGGTGTAATTTTATATTGCTTTAGATGTTTAAATGTTGCAAATTGATTACATTGTAGACATACACCATGCCATTGAGAGGCGTAAGCATGTTTATCACAATATTAGCTTGGTGAGTGATGAATTTATTGCTTTTGTTTGGGACTTCCTGGACTATGCTTTTAGTCGTGAAAAGCGCATCCTATGTCCATGTCTTGATTGTAAGAACCGCAAGCGTACTGATGATCAAGATTTGTTGCAACTCCATTTGTACATGAGAGGGTTCTCGAAGGATTACTTGTTTTGGACTTTTCATGGGGAGAAACCACCATCGGATGTGGTTGTTGGTAGCAAGGGGGAATATTTTTGGTATTTGAAATTGGATGATATGTGTGAGGAGGTGGTGGATGAATTTAGGGGGAGGCCTGATGTTTTGACAAAATTTCTTGATGAGAATGACAAACCATTGTATCCTAGTTTCAAGGAGAAAGACACTATAATGTTATGTTTTATGGAGTTGTTCAACCTGAAAAGCGTTAGTTTGTGAACCAATACTAGCATGGATAAGTTGCTG
This sequence comes from Rubia yunnanensis, assembly GCA_037428765.1. Taxonomy (NCBI): domain Eukaryota; kingdom Viridiplantae; phylum Streptophyta; class Magnoliopsida; order Gentianales; family Rubiaceae; genus Rubia; species Rubia yunnanensis. The sequence goes on along the minus strand of CM075061.1, from coordinate 110,988,053 downwards.
AAGTTTTTGTGTGAGAAGCTCCCTCTTTCCCCCTGGAAATGGTTTACTGGACAACCTGTACGATGCAAAGAGAATTTTGTGGGAATGGATTATAAAAAGATACATGCATGCCCCAATGATTTTTTTTGTATAAGGATGCATTGGAAAAAGTGGTGGCTTGCCCTTAATGCAAGGTATCCGTTGTAAGCAAAGAAGAAATGATGTTGTTGATAAAGAGGTCGTTGTGAAGGTAAGGAAATGGGTCCCTGAAAAATGCATGTGGTACCTTCCTATTATCCCTAGGCTGAAGAGGTTTTTCAATGATGATGTGGATACGAAAAAATGACATGGTACAAGGATAGGGTTGTGTTCATGATGATATCATTAGTCACCCAGCAGATAGGGATCAGTAGAAAACTTTTGACAATAGGTGTCCTAAGATTGCTGAAGAACCCTGGAATTTGATAATGTCTTTATGGTATGAATCCCTTTTGTAATATGTCATCGAAACATAGCTCATGGACTGATATGATTTGTATTTACAATCTGCCTCCTTATAAATGCATGAAGAGGAAATATGTTTTGATGCCATTAATGATTTCCGGTCCGAGGAAACCTGGAAATGACATCGATACTTATCTAGCCCCACTCATTGAATATTTGAAGTTGTTGTGGTTGGATGGTGTCGAGGTGTTCGATGGTCATCGTGGGACAAAGTTCACTCTGAGGTGATGATGTTCTGCACCATTAATAATTTTTTGGCATATGGAAATCTTTCGGGTTACGTTGTTAAGGGTTACAAGGCATGTTTAATGTGTGAGGAAGCAAGTGATTTTACGCAGCTGAAAAATGGTCGAAAGGCTATCTATCTCGGTCATTAGTAATTCCTCTCAGCAAAGCACAAGTTACGAGAAGATAAGATTCATTCTGTTGGGGGAGGGAGATGAGGAAGGCACGAAGAATATTTAGTGGGTTTTCCATCCACAGCAAGGTGAAAAAACTCAATGTTGTTCTAGGAAATAAGATATCAAAAGTGGTTGCCTTAAATGACGGACCTTGGAAGAAAAGATCGATATTCTTCAATTTTCCGTATTGGGAGACTGAGGAGGTTTGCAATTGTTTGGATGCGATGCATATAGAGAAGAATGTGTGTGAGAGTTTAATTGGTACTTTACTAAACATTCTAAGTAAGATGAAAGAAAGCTTGAATGCACGGAACAACCTAGTTGAGCTTGGTATAAGAGTTGATTTAGCTCCTGAGGTGAAAGGTAAACTGACGTACCTATCACCAGCCCTTACAATCTTTCTATCAGCGAGAAGAGGTCGGCCTGTGAGTGCATTGGGGGAGTTAAGGTACCATCGGGCTACTCTTCCAATGTAAGTTGGTTTGTGAATGATGAATTGTGTCTTAATGCACTGAAATCCCAAGATTGTCACGTGTTAATGCAACACATATTGCCCATTGCTATTTGTGGGGTCCTGGAGGAAGAGGTGAGATTATGCACCATGTGCATGTGTTTTTTTTTCAACTCCATTTTTCATAAGAATATTAGTAAAAAACAGCTAGATGAGTTAGAGCGCGATGGGATACGTGTGTTTTGTTTGTTTGAGAAGTATTTTCCCCCGACATTCTTTGACACTATGGTCCATCTTGTAGTCCACATTTTCAGGGAAATTAGAATATGTGGTCCTATTGGGGTGCATTGGATGTACCCATTTGAGCATCACATGGGGGTCTTCAAGGGTTATGTACACAATCGATGCCGACCCCGATGCTAGCATTCTCCAGAGGTATGGCATGGAGGAGATCATTGAGTATTGCACTTTAAATTTTCCTGGGAAAACGGAAGTTGGAGTTCTCCAACATGTCCACAGTGGCATGAAGAATGGTATCTCACGTTTGAAAGGTACGCTATACACACCATCTAATGCTGAGATGATGAAAAATCCATCTTTATGTTTTGCGTAATAGTAGTGAGACTGCTATTTATATTGATGAGCACATGTCAATGTTGGAAGAACTCTATCCCGAATGGTCTTCGAACCAGGTGACGCATTGCGACAGTGGGTGAAGAGATGCCCTCTCCTATATGACATATCGTCTTGAATCACGTACTTCACTACTTTGAGCCCAATCTTTCTAGCCTTGACATTTCCTTCTAGCGGGATTCCTTATTGAAGGTACCTTATGAGGGGAGTCATCAAGGAATTTTCATCATCTACTGCCATCACTACTTCCTCTTCGAAGCTTCGCCTGCTCAATGTTTCCATCAATAGTTGCCTTTGGGTTTCGATACAAAGGTCCGATGAAGCAAGTTTTCTTAGGGCATCCGCCTTGTGGTTCATCTCTCTAGGCACCCGCGTCACAGCGTATTTTCAAAAAGATAGGTTTTACCATCTCCATGTGACATTGAAGGCTTCGCTCTATGGCCTCGTACTCCCCTCTAACTTATTGAACCACTATTTGAGAATCACTGAATATCTCTAGATCTCTACCCTTGAGCTCCTTAGACATTCGAAGGCCAGTGATTAGGGCTTCATATTCAGCTTCATTGTTGGTAGCCCTGAAGTCAAAATGCGGTGCATAAGAGTTGTCTGTGCCATTTGGGCTCGTGAGCAACACTCCTGCTCCATTTTTCCCGAGTGCAAAGACACATCGACGTATAGCTTCCATGTTTCATCTTAAGCTGGCAGTTCCTCTTCGATCAGGATCAGTTTTACCATCTTGACTATGAAGTCTGCCAAAGCATGCCGCTTAATGGTTGTTCTTGGCTTAATTTGAATGTCATGATCGTCCAACTCGATGGCCCATTTCATCATTCGACCCAAAGACTCAAGTTTCAACAATATCCACATAACCTAGTGGTTGGTGAGTAATAGTATTGCTGCATGTACTAAGGCCAAAATCACTCTTTTGAGAGCGGTGTATCATGTTTTTGGGCCTTGTAAATCCCTAATGACAAAGTAAACCAGGTTTTGTTTCTTTGACCAAACAACGCTGATTGCTTAGAGAGGGGGGTGGGGGTGAGATGTAGAGGTATAATATTTCCCATTTCTCGGGCCTCATCAATGTGTGGAGAGTTCGAAGGTACTCCTTTAAGTCTCGGAAGGCCTCTTTACACTTTCTAGTCTAATCGAACTTCTTAATCTTTCTCTGCACATCGAAGAAGTGCAAGTGCTTCTTGGGCCCCTTCGATAAGAAACAACTCAACGCAGCCAATGATCCGGTTAATCTTTGTACTTCCTTTACTATCTACGGAGGTTTCATCTTAATCAATGCCTCAATCTTTTCTGGTTTGACATTAATCCCTCGTTTAGAGACCATGAAACCTAAGAACTTTCTAGCCCCTACGCAAATCACACACTTAGAGAGGTTCATCTTCAAATTGGATTGATGAATCTCTTTGAAGATTTCACTTAAGTCAAGTAGGAACTACTTGGGGTTTTTTCTCTTTACCACCAGATCAATGTATATTTCCAAGTTTCTTTCAACCTGTTTTCGATAAAGCTTGTCTACCAACCTTTGGTAAGTTGTGTCATCATTCTTGAGGGTAAAAGACATCTTCCTATGGAAGAATGTTCTGATATCCATGATAACCAACGTTTTCTCCTTATCCTTTTCCGCCATTAGGATTTGGTGATAACCTTTATGAGCATCGAAAAAGACCAGTACTTAGTAACTTGCTATCACCTTAACTAGCTTGTTGATGGGTGGTAGACTAGTAGAGGGTGGCTGTCTTTGGGGCAACACTTGTTGAGGTCGGTAAAGTCTATGCACACGTGCCATTGTTTTTTTAGATAATAACCAGGTTTTCTATCCATCGGGGTATAACACCTCTTCAATCACATATGCATTTAACTACTTTTGTACCTCTTCTTGATTGCCTACACCCTTTCCCAAGTAAATATCATCCTTTTTTTATTAATAGGATTTAAAGAGGGGTTGACATTTAGCCTATGAACAACTAGATTTCTAGACCCTTGCGAGGTTTAATGTACTCCAAGAGAATACATCAACATATTTTTCCAAGAGTAGGTCTCCTGACAGGCGGCCTGTCCATAGGCTTATGGACATGCACTTATTTCTTACCTTATACACTGCATTTCTTAAATTGCATAAGAAATTTAAAATTTTTGAAAATATTTTTTTATATCATATATTTTTATGTTTTCACATTCAAATACATATTATTATTACTTATTTTAACTTATAAAATGCAATATTTAAATTTTATAAAAAATTACAATATTTAAGACAAATGCCCCTGAGAACTGTTCATAAGCTTATGAAAATACCGTCTTTCGTGGGACTTTCCCTTTTTTCCAATAGGGCCATCAAGCCCTCATTCGTTTGTTTTGGGAGTAACTTGCCAACGACCACTGTCCCTGAAGATCGAACCGGGAGTTGTTCCGTGTCTTTCGGGCCAACATCTCCATGGATCGAGGCTACATTCCTCTCGTTTAGAGATTCCTTCAAGGCATTTAGCATACAACTCTTAGCCATTTCTTGGTCCCCTCTAATGGATTCCATTCCTCTGTCTGTGGGGAATTTCATTATCAGGTGGTATGACCATACGACCCTTGCTTGGCAAATCCAGGGCCTCCCGAGGATCACATTATAAAGAGAATGGGCGTCAATGACTGCGAAGTTAAACTTGATTGTGAGACCCTTGTTCCCATCAGCCACCCAAATCGGCAGGGTGATTATTTCCAGCGGGATTATCATCTTCCTCGTGAATCCGGACAGTAGTGAAGCAGACTTTTTTAATTTGTTCAAAGTAGATACCAGTGAGCTTTACAATGTGTTTTATTCTGCTGCCTTGTGTTGACACCGAATCATACTATGACAATATTGCAATTTATTTGTGGCGATTGCAGGTTGCTGGACTTACACGCCTCACGGAGCATTGTGGTAAGCACACCGAAATATCTGGATTATGATTTACAAGTTGTATTGATGTTTATAATTTTTTTCATTTACAAGTTGTATCCATGTTCACAGAATTGCTTAAACATCATTTGCTACATTCTGTTTGATCACAGTGAGAGTCCAATGTGTAATGTCATCATAAGTGATACTGATTGAGTAATAGCTTCATAACAGTCTGTTATTGCAGAACTGGTTTATAGCAAATGTTTGGTTGATTGAACAGGTTACTGAAACAACGCTTTAGTGCATCCTGGGCTTATGAGTATTTTGTATTGAAAGCGCAGCAAATAGCTCTATCCCACGGTTATGAAATCATAAACTGGTACGAGAAATTCAGTTGAGAAACTTTTTAGTCTTTTCTGTATCAAGGCAGAGTTAATCTAAACTAAACCTTGTTAAACCTTACAGGTGATACAGAAAGAAAAGCAATTAGTTTCTTTCATTCAATGACTGCATTGATCATGATAAATCCCCATGATGTGTAATATAGAGGGATGTTTCATGGCTAATTTGACTTCATTTCGACAAATTAATTAATGCAGAGAGACTGTGGATGCCTTACGATAAGATATCCTCGAATTTAAGAGAAGTTGCACCAAGATTGGCTAATTTCAGGTGTTTGTTGAACCAAAGGGGAGTAGCTGCTGCTCCGTTGTTTGGTATGGGTGGCGAGGCCCGAAGGAGCCAGGTTCCTGCTCCCAGCAATAGTCTGCCAAGGGACTTCTGATGATTCAACTTTTAATTTTGTTGCATGCCTACATATGTGGTTAATAATGTTACTAGATTCGTTCTTCTGTAAGAATCCTTGGAAAATATAAAAGAACTGATTCAAGTAACTTCATTTAGAAACTGTATCTATTTTCAACCCAGTATAGTTTAAGAGATCGAAATATCATCATTTATTGGGACTGAGTAATGGTCTAATGAGTCCGATCCATGTACATGCGTCTCAAGATATCATGCATCAATTGGAGTATATTCAAAAGTTTTTGTACAAAGAGAAGGTGCAAGATGATGAGCAAAAATTAGGATTCAGGGCTTCCATGGGGGGGGGGGGGGGGGGGGGGGGGGGGGGGGCCTGCATTTCCTGTCATGGCCGTCTGGCTGTAGTCCTCCAGCCATGGCTCCTATAATGGTGTTAGGATTTGGACTCTTGCTCTCTCGCCACTTGAATCCTCCAGTACACGAGTATTTCTCCTTGTTATGTGGGATGGATGCACCTCTGTGATGCACGTGTTTCGGGTATTTTGAGCCTACTCCCACTACATAGCTCATGTTCATGGGGTTGGCACCAAGGATGTAATTTATCTGCACTTTGTGAAAAAATGCAAACCGTTAGGACAGAATTTTAATAGCAAATTCTGTGGCAAAAACAGCTTCATTGCAGTGAGTTTAAGACCAGAAACATAACCTGAGAAGTAGCAAAATCGCAAAGTTTACCCATTGTTACAAAATCAGGGCCACAATACCAGCCTGGAATGCCTGTGGCATTCATGTAATCAACAAAAAGAGATGATATAAATGCTGCATTCGTGACATATTGAAGAGGCTGCCCGCGCCCGTGATTCAGCTGGATCAGTCCACCTATAGATTTCACAGGAACACATTAATCAGGCATTGCAAGAGAATGAACTACATTTCAAACAGTCAGTAATATTACTCACCTCTAGTCCAGTTGAACACATTGTATGTTTGAACATAAGAACACATGGTAAGGCTTGTCAGGTTGTGATAGCTCGCGAGCATTTCCTCGTACGGGTAGCCTGGGTTCAACACCATTCTCATTCTTGTCAACAGCAGCATAGCAGCAGGCAGCTTATTGTCCCAACTCAGGACACTCAAATCAGGATTTCTGGAGGCCGCTTTCGCGTGGAATGTGAAACCCTGAGGCTTAGTTGCCAATGTGAGGTAAGTTTTGTTTCCTGTGGCATAGTACATCCAGGCAGTGCCCCACAGATACTCATCCCAGAATCCCGTGGAGTTGTAGAAGGCCTCAATGTAGTCGTTGTCTTTGGAATACGTCGCGCGCTGGGGGCGCCTGGCGAAATCAAACACTGTGGTCGCACCCTTAACAAGCTTCTTGGAGTAGACAGCGTCATCGCGAAAAACAATCGACGCTGCTGCTAATGCAGCTGCCATTTCAGCGCCGAGGTCTGGAGCTGATTCAGCCCTCTGCACTTCGCGGGGATAGTCCATATCCTCGGGCCTCTGCCAATAGTAATGATCGTCGGGTGTGGTGGAACCATTTTTTGAACCTCCCACCTAGCAATGTGTTCGAAGGTCAAAGACTGCACGTTTTTTATAATCTGTCATTCTTAATAGATTGACACGTGCATGATACCTGAGTGTAGATTTTATCAATTTTGGTGGCGGAGGAATTGAAGGTGAGGAGGAGGTAATCAGTGCCCCATTTGACGAGTTCCCTGGTGTGATCATACTCACCAATGGCTCTGAACTTGTGTTCATACTCGATCAAACTCCAACTCAACATTGTCATTGCAAAAGACATGGGGAAATGGTACTTTGTGTTGTCTCCAGCATCATAGTACCCTCCCACCAATCCTCCTTTGACATCTGTTAACTTTGACCCATCTTGTAGTCCTGAGTTCCCTCTCCAGGCTATCTTATTGTTCTTGGGCAATCTCCCAGCTGAATTAATTTACTTACAAAATCATCATCATTATCCAATATATAGCTAGCCTAAGAAATTAAAAACAAAAAGGAAACTGTCTCTCTTATCATAATTTTCGAATAATGAGAATATCATATGTTGGTATCTTAGTAGAAAACAATATACACCATAAGTTGAATTTACATTTAATTTAAAAATCTATTATTTTCCCTTATTTAAACTAGGCAAAGTCTTGGCAAACACCGTCTTTCCATAGGCTTATGGAAAGACGAGATTTAATTAGAATAATAAAAGGAAAAAAGTCTTAGTTGCAATATTAAAAATTTATTATGCAATGTGTAGTAACTATAAAGTTTATAACCCGATTCATGCAACTCAAACATTTTATCTTCATTTATTCTAATTTGCACTTTAAACCTTGGTCTTTTCATAGCTTATGGAAAAATCGTCTTTCACGAGACGGACTCTTTAAACTAAACATCATTAAGAAATATAAATTCATTTCAAATGCATAACTTTTGAATGACAAAAATAATACTTCCCTAGTCACATTTCAAACGGCAACTTAACTAATTTAGTTAAAAATTTCAACCTTTATCATAAAATGGAATTGGCGCATAAGTATAAATAATATTGTGCGATACCTAATTAAATTTATTGTAATATATATTTTTAAAATATCAAATTTTACAAGTTTAATCATTAAAGACATTATAAATCAAACATTTTTCAGTCCACTGATGAAAGTTATTTGAAATGGGTCGAGGGAGTAACATGAGTAAAAACCAGGAAAAGAAAAGGTAGCAGTGTCAACTCTTTGTAGCCTCCGACTAATGACAATGAGGGATCTATTCAAATCGTCCTCTAATGTGGCAGAAAGCTTAATCATAATTCACATCTCAGTAGTAATTTAATGAATAACCATATTGAAATTTGGTTTTACCACTTTTTCTAGTACTTACTAGTGTGTTTCAACATGCTTAATTTAATCAAGTGTAAAATAACGTAAAACGTAAAAGACACACAACTTGGTTACGCAGTTCGGTGTAAATCACCTACATCTGCGGGGCCTGGCCCAGTTCAGAATGAATCCACTAATTAGAAAGATACAGTACAGAGTAAGATTTACAAAATACTTATCTTTACTAACTATGACGTGTGGACTCTGCTAGCTCCCCTAGCTACCGATCTGCCTTGATCATACTCCCTCTGACCTCGAACTCATTCGACGCAAGATCTCCTCCTCCCGAGGAATTAAGGTATACGATTCTGAACTTAGTGCGGCAGGACAGTGTTGGAACACAGTATATTGGCTTTCGCAAGTTTCTTAAGATCTCAAAATCTGGGTGAAGATTTTGCTCCGTAAAGTCGTTAGTTTTGCAGCCGTGTTTGTCCCATATTTATATCCACGGATCAGATCCGAATATCCATGATTATCTCCACAATATTCCTATTCCAAATCTGATTGTTGAAGCACATCCAAATCCCATAAATAAAGGGATTTACCTTATCTCAAACTCTCCCATATATTCGAATAAATCTTCTCCATAGAAGTAGGGATTTTTCCATAACCAAATGTGCTTCACACGCCCATTATATATATAGCCAAATATACCGATACCATAAATTCTAAAACACGTTAATGTTTCAGCTTGAATCCGTTAAACCCTATGGCGTGAAACCTGCTCCAGTTCTGCTCCAGCACCATGTTCCAACATGGTCTGTAGTTCACAAATACTTAACACAAAATTGCCAATTAAATAATTCCTTGACTTTACAATCTCCCCCTTTGGCATTTTTGTGGACCCATAATATTTTGGACTGCAATCACATAATCAACTACATTCAACGAGCAGAATGCCAGAAAAATTCAAATAGTGAAAGCCGAAATCCAGAATGCCAGAAATCCAAAAATTATACAACCAAATTGAAAACCAAATATCCAGGATCCAAAATTACTCCCCCTGGGACCACACAGAGGCCAAAGAAACATCATCACAAAATCATAAAAAATGAAACATTGTCTTTAAAACTCCCCCTGAAATAATCAACCTTCCAGACTTGATTTTTCTTCTTCCAACCGTGCTTGCTCTGCTTGTAAGGCTGCAATTTGAATACCCAAAGCTCCTAGTCTGGCATTGACAACCAACAATCGAGCCTTTTGATCTGCTGCTGCTGATGAGGAGGTTGAGGTTGAAGCTTTCCACGGAAGGTCATGCACATGTCTGAGTCCGAAAGTTTTCTTGTTCGGCCGCAGGAACTCAGTGTCAACTATCACGTCTGAGGCCTTCCCCTTCACTTTTCCACTTTTGGCTATCGCTGAGATCAGACATGGATATATTACTGCATCATTCACTTTAGGCGCTGTGGCCTGTCGAACCAGATGTTGCTGAATTAATAACCCGAGATTGATTTCCTGCTGTGTTCCAACACAGTAGAGCAGTTTGGCCATTTCCCTGGTCAATGCAGTAGTATTGCTAGATGGTAACCAGCAGTGAACAGCTATCTGATACAGCCCGAAGAATCTGGAGGTCAAGCATGATGCTTGCGAATATCCTACTGCCGGTCACTGCTTCTTATATCCTCCAGAAATCACAGCCAAAATTTCATCATCAGTCATCTCCAAATCGTCCGGAAACACTCCCCCTATCTCCGGAGTTTTCAGCCCAAATAACATATTGATTCTAGTAGCAGACAGTTCTACAACCTTTCCCCGAACATATACTCTACCAAACCACGGAGAAGAAATATCTAGATTCTCAGGCATGAGATTAGCATATACCTCAAGAACCACCTGTCGATTAAATTGTCTTTGAATTGTGGCTGCCTTCACCATTCCCATTGCCTTTAGGAAAGTTGTAAACCCACTCTCCTGGTAAGCCTTCAAGTCCAAGGGTCTCTCAGCAATAAACTTCTTCTCAGAGAAGAACTCTTCCATCTCAGCTCCCTTCTCGTCATAATAAACTACAGAAAAAGCCTGAGTGACAGATGGGGGTGGCAGAGCCTTCCTTGGCTTGCTATCCTGTCTCTTCTTACTTCTTTTTGCTGCCTCAGTATTCATGGCAGAGCTAGCCTTCCTTTTTCCTTTTGCCTTCTTGAAAAATTCATCCAGGACCTCGTCACTGGAGTATGTCAGGTCTGGGGCACCCTGTGTTGGAACACTGTCAGCTCTTCCTACCTGTTCTTCTTCTGACTCAACACCTTGATCCTGCAGATCTTCTTCAGCTTCTTCATTCTCCTGATTCCCTTCATCATCAGATTGATCAGGGACTCCATCATTCAACTCTTCTTGAACCTCTTCACCCTGGGTACCCCCCAGATCAGCATCAGATTCTTCCTCCATATACACAGATTCTTCCTCCTGTGTTGGAACACTGTCATCATCATCAGACAGTTCAATAATCACTGGTTCTCTCAATTTCTCCATCCTCTTTGAATTCTCCTCATCATAAAATCCAACCTGAAGCTTGTCTCCATACCTTACTATCTTCATCCCAACAGCTTGTTCCTCATTAATTTCTCTTATCCACACATAACTATGAGCAGTCATACGACAGAAAACATGAAATTTGTCTTTCCCTTTACCATTCAGCTGACCGTACATCCCTCTCAGATACTTCACAGTCTTATACTCAATATCCAAGACATCATTAAAGTGACCAGACACAATCTCCTTAATTTTTACATGCAACACTTCTAAATCCTTTCTTATACTCTTGCTTTTGCTTAGATCCACGGAATATCTATTAGCTTGTAACCACTCAAAAATATCATCCACACTTCTACTTTCAAAACCCAAGAATTTCAATGGTCGAGGGTCAGGACCAGTTACCTTAGGTTTTTCCTGTTTCTTGCCTCCAGACGCTTCCTCTTGAGCATCAGAATCTTCACTCCGTTTCTTGACAGAAGCCTCTTCCTCTTCCTTTTCCTCTTCAGCTTTATCAGGCTCTGCTTCAGCTATCTCCTCATCCTCTTCATGGTTAGCACTTACTTTGTTCTGATCTTGAGTTTGTGACTCACCCAATTCAACATATCTTCTCGGCTCATCAAACACTACCAATTCCGAATTCACTGAGCTCCGGTCTTCTTCCATAATTTCCGGCACTGAAGCTTCTTTTATCGGAGAATTTGGGTTTGACATTATTTGGAACAATGCCGAGATAGAGGAGAGTTTTGAGTATGAGATTTTTTTGCAAGAGTTTTGGGGAAAAATCGGGCCAAGGGTAACAGAATGCGAAAGGGATTTTAGAGTTTGAAACAACTTTCAACTCTTCATGAACTTACCTCTTTTCCCGCGAAGTCCCCTTTTTAGATTTCCCAAAAATTGCAATGATATCCCTTTTTCTTCTTGTCACATCACTTTATCTTCCTTCATTAATTTCCAACACACCTTACTTAACTACTCCTATTTTGGTAAGTTTTTTACTTCCTTAGACAAATTTCTTTTTTAATTTTTGACGTAAATAACAGAAAGCAAAATTATTTACACGAAAAACTAATCAAAGGTAAAAGTTACCTCAGATTTGACAAACACCTAAGTGTTGTCGAAGGCTCTCGAAAGTGGTAGCATCAAGTGGCTTTGTAAATATATCAGCAAGCTGCTCGTGTGTTGGAACATAGACCACTTCCACTTCTTTTCTTTCCACCAAATCTCGAATAAAATGATGCCTTATGTCAATATGTTTGGTTCTTGAGTGTTGAACTGGATTCTTTGAAATATCAATGGCACTTGTATTGTCACATAAAATCTTCAAAGGTTCTTGATGAATTCCATAATCCTTCAACATTTGTTTCATCCATAGCAGTTGTGCACAACAGCTCCCTGCTGCAAGATACTCTGCTTCCGCAGTAGATAGAGAGATTGAATTCTGTTTCTTGCTATACCAGGACACCAAATTTGTTCCAATAAAGAAACATCCACCTGTAGTACTTTTTTGATCATCAGCATTACCAGCCCAATCAGAATCACTGTATCCAATCAACTCTGAATCTTGATTCTTAGAATACCAGACACCATATTCTGAAGTTCCACTTACATATCGAATAACCCTTTTCACTGCAGTAAGATGAGATTCCTTAGGATCAGCTTGAAACCTTGCACATATTCCAACACTGAAACATATATCTGGTCTGCTTGCAGTTAAATACAATAAGCTTCCAATCATGCCTCTATATAACTTCTGATCGACTGGAACTCCTTTTTCATCTTTCACTAGTTTATCAGAAACTCCCATAGGAGTTCGAACTGCACGAGCACTACTGAGTCCGAATTTCTACTTACTTTGATTGATGAATAGACCATTTCGTCCTTGTTTCACTTGTAATCCCAGAAAATAGGTCAATTCTCCAACCATGCTCATTTCAAATTCAGATTGCATTGTGGTGACAAACTCTTGTACCATAGATGGTGAAGTGGAGCCAAATACTATGTCATCAACATATATTTAAGCAATTAGAAACTTTGAGGACTTGTCAAGCACAAATAAAGTGCGATCTACTCCCCCTCGACGATAACCTTTCTGAAGTAGAAAGGTAGTAAGTCGTTCATACCATGCTCGAGGTGCCTGCTTTAGTCCGTATAAGGCCTTCTTGAGACGATATACATGATGCGGATAATGGGGATCTTCAAAACCTTTAGGTTGTTCCACATAAACTTTCTCGTTCACCACTCCATTTAAAAACGCACTCTTAACATCCATTTGATACAAAGTAAAGTTCAAAGAGCAGGCAATAGCTAGTAGAATACGAATGGATTCTAACCTGGCAACAGGTGCAAAGGTTTCATCAAAGTCAACACCTTCCACTTGAGTATATCCTTGAGCAACAAGTCTGGCTTTGTTTCTGGTGACTAAGCCATCTGCATCGGACTTGTTCTTGAAGATCCATTTCATACCAATGACATTAATGCCTTTGGGATGGGGAGTAAGATACCAAACATCATTCCTGGTAAACTGACCGAGTTCATCTTGCATTGCAGCAATCCAATATTCATCAAGTAAGGCTTCTTTATAGTTCTTGGGCTCAATCAGAGAAACGAAACAGTGTAGACCAGCCAGTCGTCGGTAATCAACTCGAGGCACTGATCGAGTACTTCTCATGATGGATCCAGATTGATCGAGTGCTGGAACATGTTCGTCAGTAGGAGGGGACTGTGTTGGAACATGGTCGTGTGTTGGAACATGGTCAGCTTCAGTAGAGTTAGGGTTCTGGTGATCACTTGGTTCAGTAGAATCGGCTGAAGACTTTGCTTTGTCTGAAGGTTGAGACTGTGTTGGAACATGAGTGTTGGCAGATTCTTCCTCTACAACTTCTGGAGGTTGTTCCTTTTCTGAATCATCCACAATAACATTTATGGATTCCATGAGAGTGTTGGTTCGATGATTAAAAACTCTGTAGGTATGGCTATTGATGGAATACCCGAAAAACATTCCTAGATCACTCCGATTATCGAATTTAGCCAACTGATCTCTATCTCTGAGAATATAGCATGTACTTCTGAACACATGAAAATACGATACGTTTGGTTTCCTGCCCTTCAAGATCTCATAGGTTGTCTTGTCAGTGAATGGTCGAAGATACACTCGGTTGATCGTATAGCACGCTGTATTGATCGCCTCTGCCCACCATTTCTTATAAACATCATTTTCTGCCAACATAACTCGAGCTATCTCCTGTAAAGTTCTGTTCTTTCTTTCAACAATGCCATTCTGTTGAGGAGTGATAGGAGCCAAAAACTCATGTTGGATTCCTAGCTCATTGCAGAAGGAACTGAATTGTTCATTTTCAAACTCTCTGCCGTGATCACTTCGAATTCGGATTATCTTTCCTACAGGACTTCCCTTTTCAGTTTGTAACTTTACTACAAGGCTTCGAAATACCTCAATCATATCAGATTTTTCTTTCAAGAAGGCTACCCAAGTAAATCTGGAGAAGTCATCAACACACACAAAAATATATTTCTTTCCTCCTATGCTAGGCGTATTAACTGGCCCCATTAAATCCATATGTAGCAATTCCAGATTTCTAGAAGTAGTAATAAACTGAACTGAAGAATGAGGAGAACGAGTTTGTTTACCTTGCTGACATGGTCCGCACACAATTTCATCCTTGCTAGTCAAGATTGGCATTTCTCGTACAGCTCTCATATTAGCGATTTTCACCAGTGTTTTATAGTTGATGTGTCCAAGCTTCCTGTACCAAAGAATTCCTTCATCCTGCTTGGAAAGCATGCATCGAACTTCTTGTTCCAACAAGTAATAGTTGTCTGAAGATCGTATTCCAGAAAGAACCTTATTTTCACCATGCTTCACTACACACTTGTCCTTCTGAAATTCCACTATCAGGTTGTCGTCACACAGCTGACTTATGCTAAGCAAGTTTTCTTTTAGATCTTCAACAAATAGTACACTTGTGAGAACTGGAAACCCTTCAATCTTTAATTCGCCTTTGCCAATTACTCTGCTTCTTTTTCCATCACCAAAAGTTACATATCCGCCATCATATGGAGTAATGTTTGTAAGGTATTTTGGAGTCCCAGTCATGTGACGAGAACAACCACTGTCAAAGTACCAAGAATCACTAGAATATGATGATAAAGAAGTGTGTGCCACCAGACACTTACTGGACCTTTTAATAACCCATACCTTCCTGATTTTTCCATGAATATCGACTGTGTTGGAACACAGTTGTCTTCCAGTCATTTGATCTCTGATCAGTTTTTTACACTGATGTTCAGCATGACCTTGGTATGTACAGTATTTGCAGATTAGAGGATTTCTTTGATATGGCTTTCCATACTTCCGTTTTACTTCTCGAATCCTAGCTTTGAGAGTAACTGGTTTTTCGAAGACTTCAGTCTTTATTTCTTCCTTGTATCCAATCTCGTGTCCATCACCAACGGTTCTTCCCATATCCAGAATGTCATCAAGCTTTGCTTTCCCGGAATTTAATTTAGAGATAGTTGCTTCAGACATCTCGGCTCTCTTGACTGCTGCTATCAATTTTTGACTCAGTTCTTTATTTTGCTTTTCAAGTTCTGCAATAGTGGATCGTAGCTCCTTTCCACTTTCAATTAGCTTTCCTTTTTCTTCATTCAACTCTTTGTTTTTGTCAGCTACTTGAATCCACATATCATACATTTGTTCGTATGTGCTATAGATCTCTTCATCACTTACAGATAGATCATCTTCATCACTACGAGCATCGTTCAGATTCTTGTTAGGAGATACATCCTTACCTTTGTTCAGTGTGTTGGAACACTGACCTTCTGATGTATCATGTACCTTTGCTCCAAAAGCTACATAATTACTCGTAAGTTCTTCTTCATCCTTTTCATTATCTTCATCATCACTCCAAGAGGTGACATATGATCTTCCTTGTTTCTTACGGGTGTTAGCACATTCAGCCTGAATATGACCAAATCCTTCACATTCTCTGCATTGAATTCGTCCAGCCTGTTTTGGTTCGTTGTTCTGATTCCTCCCGAACTGCATGTTTCCTTGTTCAAATCTCATTCCACGATTATTGTTCGAATCTAGTGGCTTTTGTCTGTTTCCACCAAACCTCTCCTGAGATTTCTTATTAACCACCTTCTTCAGCATCTTTGAGAAATTCTTTGTAATAAGTGCCAATTTTTCAAACTCATCATCGCTATCAGACTCATTACTTGCCTTGACCGGAGAAACTTTGAACGCTAGATCCTTGGAGATTCTTTTTGTAGATTGCTGGAACGTCATCTCATAAGTTTGTAACGAACCCATCAATTCATCTAGGCTCATGGTGGCTATGTCTCTTGCTTCCTCTATTGCTGCTACTTTCATTGCAAATCTTTTGGGAAGAGATCGCAATGTCTTTTTCACTAGCTTAGTTTCCTTGTAAACCTTTCCCAGTTGATAAGCCATGTTGGATATATCTCTGATCTTTCCATTGAATGAAGCAATGGTGTCATCCTCCTCCATTTTTAGTTCTTCAAATTTGGTAGCCAGCATCTGAAGTTTGGATTCCCGCACCCGACTGGTTCCTTCATGAACAGTTTGTAAAATATCCCATGCTTTCTTTGCCTGGTGACATGTAGATATAAGCTTGAACTGATTTTCATCAACAGCAGTGAAGATTGCATTCAGGGCCTTCGAATTTGCCAGTGATTCTTTATGATCATCTGGAGTCCACTTAGCTTTGTCTTTGGGTTTTTGACTCGACTCCCCTTCCACAGCCTTAGAACTTGTGTCAGCATCTTCTGTAGGATGATTCCATTCATTCTCAACATAAAACCATGCCAGTTCATCCAGTGAATTGATAAAGACCCTCATACGTGCCTTCCAATAATTGTAGTTGTTTCCTTCCAACAGTGGTGGTCGAGAGACTGAAGCTCCTTCTCTTGTCGTCATGGTAAAACCGGATCTCACTTTCCTTGAAACAACCAAGGGAACAATAAGTGACTCAGCTCTGATACCAATTGAAATTTGGTTTTACCACTTTTTCTAGTACTTACTAGTGTGTTCCAACATGCTTAATTTAACCAAGTGTAAAATAACGTAAAACGTAAAAGACACACAACTTGGTTACGCAGTTCGGTGTAAATCACCTACATCTGCGAGGCTTGGCCCAGTTCAGAATGAATCCACTAATTAGAAAGATACAGTACAGAGTACAGTTTACAAAATACTTATCTTTACTAACTATGACGTGTGGACTCTGCTAACTCCCCTAGCTACCGATCTGCCTTGATTAGACTCCCTCTGACCTCGAACTCATTTGACGCAAGATCTCCTCCTCCCGAGGAATTAAGGTATACGATTCTGAACTTAGTGCGGCAGGACAGTGTTGGAACACAGTATATTGGCTCTCGCAAGTTTCTTAAGATCTCAAAATTTGGGTGCAAATTTTGCTCCGTAAAATCGTTAGTTTTGCAGCCGTGTTTGTCCCATATTTATATCCATGAATCAGATCTGAATATCCATGATTATCTCCACAATATTCCTATTCCAAATCTGATTGTTGAAGCACATCCAAATCCCATAAATAAAGGGATTTACCTTATCTCAAACTCTCCCATATATTCGAATAAATCTTCTCCATAGAAGTAGGGATTTTTCCATAAACCAAATATGCTTCACACGCCCATTATATATATAGCCAAATATACAGATACCATAAATTCTAAAACACGTCAATGTTTCGGCTTGAATCCGTTAAACCCTATGGCGTGAAACCTGCTCCAGTTCTGCTCCAGCACCATGTTCCAACATGGTCTGTAGTTTACAAATACTTAACACAAAATTGCCAATTAAATAATTCCTTGACTTTACACATATATTTTGGTGGTTTATGTTAATATGATCTTGTGAAGTTGAAAAGTGCTATTGTAACCCTGTGTTTTGATTGAATGTGCTAATATAACCCTGAAGACCTGAATTTGGCCGGAAATACATGAAATGACTATTATACCCTATTTTTAAAAAAAAATAAAAAAGAGTGTAAAAGACTATATTGCCATTAACCTTGTAAACCCTAATGAAAAACTTTAAAAGAGAGATCGACCTTCTTATTCTTCTCGATCTTCTTCTTCTTCTCCAGCAAAAACATTCGATCTTCTTCTTCTCATACTCATACTTCTGCCACCACCGCGATCAATCTTTTCCGACTTGGTGGTGCGGCGACTGGATCTGGGGAAACTCGACGAGCTGGAGCTCCACCACAGCGGCGCCCGACAGCAATAGTAGCAGAGGATGACCAAGTTGAAAATGTTCACTGACGGCGGCGGTGGGAGGTCGGCGGGTGGCTCCGGGAAGTAGAAGAAGGAGGCATCGGGTTCAATCGCGGTGGTGGTGGCAGGTCTTCGTTGGTCTTTAGAGGTGGAAGGCGGTGGTGAAAGTGGTGGTGCTGGAGCTGGTGGCTAGAACAGGTAGTGGTAGTGCTAGGACGGGAGGTAGTACTTGGTGGTGCTTGGACGGTCTTGGTGAAAAAACCAGACTCCAGTCATCCTGCCGCCTGAATCGAACTGAGAAATTTCCAATTCCGTCACCGAGAGCCCTTCTCCTAGCTATGGACCAGGGTTAGCACAAAAACTCAATTCACCATTTGATTCCATTTTGCTGAATCATGTAGAACGATGTGTTTCTTGCTTTTGATTTTTTAAGATTTGATTTGTACAATGAATCCGGAATGATGGTTTTAGATTCTGAGATTTTTGGCTTATATTGTAGGGAATTTTTTGCGGAATTTGGTCAAAGGTGGCAGAGGTAGAGGTGGAGCTGCCGTGTTGTGCCACCGTAGTGGGGTTGGGGATCAGGAGGGGCGGGACACCAGATGCTGGCAAAAGTTCAGATTCCGGTGATGGCTTCGACAGCGCGGTGGTGGTGAGGCAGCAGAGCAATGGTGGTGGTGGTGGTGGCAGTGATGGTGATGGTGATAGTGGTGGTGCTTCTGGAGATGAAGAATAAGAAGAATCCTAGGGGTATTTTAGTCTATAGATTTCTAATTTGAATGTTAGGGATAGCCTAGTCTTTTTAATTTTGGTCAACGTCGGAAATCACTAAGTCAACGCCAAAATAGTGACAAAAGGTTATATCAGCACTTTTGATGCAAAACACAGGGCTATAAGAGCACTTTTCAACTTCACAGGGTCATATTAGCACAAATCTCCAAAACATAGAGTCATATCAGTATTTTGCCCTAATTTAACTAACAGCAAGCGACAATTAAACGTCACTGCTTAACAAACGAGACAAAATTAAAAGATTATACGAAACATGAGAGTCTTAATGGTTTAAGATCATAATTTGGAGCTTTTGGAGACAATCGGAGGTGCAATTAGATACAATTATACGATCTCTATCATAAATGAATAAGTTTCATACTCCCTCCATCCCAGGCTTTTCTGTAGAAAGAGAAACTGGAACAAAAATTTTCATTCAAGTGAAATATCTCTTTGCCCTTTCACACCTCCTGCAACCACCACCTCCAACGATCTTTTCCTTTAACCATAACAAAAAACCACCACCTCCTTCTGCAATCTTCGTCTTCCACCGTAAGCAAATACCATCAAAACCATGTTCGAAAACAAATCAAAACCATGTTAAAAAACAAATCAAAACACAACCCGACGAAAACCTAGAAACAAAACTCTGACGAAAAAACAGAAATACAAATGTAAAATTCCGACAAAACCCAGAAACGAAAAGAAAATTCTGACACTGCTGCAATCTCTGCCTTGAAGGCTTGGAATCAGACCAACCTCTACCTCTATAACCCACGTTAAGCTATATATACTGAATGTTTGCTCCGAACTGTGTGCGATTCTCACCTAGTATAGGTGTGATTCTCTGTTAACGGATTTGCATCATCTTCTTCCCTCCTCTTCGGCACCGCCGATATGGCAGAGCCACAACCAATCACCCCTAATCCACCTATCTCTTATGCCCAAGCCCTGAATCAAGAACTCCGAGAAGCTCTAAATCTCCCTTCCCCTATTGGCCAAATTGAAAACAGTGCTCCCTTCATTCCAAAGTCAAGAATCGATCATCTGGGAGAACCTGGTCTACACTTCACCGACGAGGAATGCACAAATCTGGAAGCCCCCCTCAGATGGACGCTAGTTGGGAAGTTTTTTCGCAGTCGGCCGCAACTTGACAAGCTTCGAAAGGATTTTCATACAGTGGGCTTCAAAGGCCACAATGACATAACCCTACTTGACAATTGACATGTTCTGATATCCTTTTCTTTACCTGATGATTATTATCACTGTTGGCTTCATAAAATATGGAATTTTGGCCTGTACTCAATCCGAATGACCAAATGGGTTCCTAATTTTAACCCTAACGCAGACTCCCCAGTTGCCCCTATATGGATTTCCCTTTATGGTTTACCTCAGCAATTCTTTGATTATGGGGTTCTAATATCTATTGGTAACATCATAGGTACTCCAATTAGGGTAGACAGGGCCTCTCTAAACAGAACCAGGCCATATGTGGCAAGAATTTGTGTTGAAATGGATGTTACTAAACCTATGCTGGAAAGAATCTGGTTAAGTTTTAGGGATATAGGTTTCTGGCAACATATAGAGTATGAGGGAGTACCACTGTATTGCTCTAATTGTCTAAAATTAGGACATACAGATGATTGCAGGTTTGACAAGAACATATCTAGATTCACTCCACGGAGACCTAAAGATTATGCTACATAATCAGGTAATAAATCCATTTCCAATGATGAACAAGGCAGACATAGAGGTAAAGGAAATGGTCCCTCTTCGTCTGGTATTCCTTTATCAAAAAAACAATTCACTCCGGTCTACAGGAGCAAATCTGATAACCCCTCTAAGCAGATCTTCCAGGAAAAGGACCTATCATAGGGTGACACACGGATGCCTAAAGAAGCGAGTTCAGAAGATTTGGTCCTTAGATAAGGATTCCATGTTTCTCTTTCGACTACTGATAATGCTATTAATATCTTGACCCCTAAAAAATAGCTAGTTATAACAGAGTCGGCCTTAGTTTCTCAAAATTTAACTCCAACTTTGCCGAATACAGAAGATATTAACCCTGAAAAATAGATTGGAATTACTGGACTTCCATTTGTAACCTAAAATCCTTCTATAAAAAATACCCAATCAAAAAAAGACAAAATTAGTCCAAAATTCTCTAAGGTAACCTTTTCTCAGGTAGTGGATATGTCACCAACACAAGATCTGTTAACTGGGAAACAACAAGCCAGTAATAACACACCTACTAAATACCCTCCTCTCTATGCTCACCTCACAAAGTTAATGCCACAGTTAATCTACTTGAAAGCCTAAACCTTCCTAATCAGATGGTAGAGCCTAATAAATCTACCCAGGAAATAGCAACTAGGTCTACTTTGTCAAATACTAAAGACACTATTCAAAGAAATAATCAGAACAGTACTAATCCCGATTATGCAGATGATTATATAGAAATCAATGGAGGAAACTCCCCTCTATTATCATCCAGTAAGAAAACTCTTAAAGACCTTGATTGGCTTAATACAGAAACATCTATGAGGCAAAAACAAAAAATTTTATCTCAGGGGAAACTTAATTTTGAGGAGATAAAGGCAAACCTAACCAAAGACCAGTTAAGATTTAATGCAATTCTCAAACTTAATACCACAGATGTCAAGAATAAACAGAGGAAGTATAACAAAAAAGACTACTCCTCCACACCTAAAACGGTTTTCACCCGTTCATCCTTGAACCTTTCCAAAACATATCCATGATAAGTCTAAATATATGTGTATGGAATATAAGGGGAATAGGTAACAAACCTACTCAAATTAGATTAAAAGATATTAAAAGACGTAACACAATCAAACTTTGTGCCTTAATGGAACCTTTCTTGAACTCTAATCAAGCACAAAATATCTCCAAAGAATTAGGTTTCAGAATCTCTTATGCAAACCCGAACTGTAAGATCTGGATTATGTGGGATGATGACCTCTCAGTGGATATCTGTTTCGTAGAAGAACAGGTTATCATAGTGAAAATTAAATCCAGCAGTCTCTTATCTGAATGTTAGATGGGTTTCATCTATGTTAAGCACACAATCCAGGAAAGAAACAAATTGTGGGAAGCCTTAGCAAAACTGAAACATGAACCATTATGTCTAATAGGGGATTTTAATGTAATCACTAAGAATGAGAAATACCTAGGTAAACCCCTCCCTAACCAGAACAGTATAAAGAACTTTAACAGCTTCCTTAATGATCAAAACATGACTAAAATCCCAACCTTTGGAAGCCTGTTCACTTGGACTGGAATGAGGCCAAAAGGTAGGGTATGGAAAAGGCTTGATTTAGGAGTTTCTAACAATTTATGGTGGTCTAAATTCCCAAATTCTAAAATTAAAACACTTGCAAGGGAAGGTTCTGATCACACCCCTCTGATCCTGCATATTTCTGACACCTCCCCTATGTCCATTCCAAAACCCTTAAAGTTTCAAGAATGTTGGGTAAATCACCCTACTTTTATGAAGCTAGTTAAAGATGCTTGCAATATACACACTACTAACAGAGGAATGAAAAGATTAATTTTTAAACTAAAACATTTAAAGCAAATCCTTAAAAGCTGGAACAAAAATGTTTTTGGAAACATCTTTGATGTTGTCCATATCTGTGAAGATATGGTGTTTAAAGCTGAAGAAGATTTACAGGAAATTGATTCCAGTAAAAATCTACAAGCTCTAAACCTAGCAAAGGCAAAACTGAAATTAGCTCTAACTAAGCAAGAGGTATTTCTGAAACAATAATCGAGGTTAAAATGGATGAAGGAGGGTGATGCAAATTCAAAATTCTTTCATTAATCAATTTTAAGTAAACATAAGAGGCAAACAATCTCCTTAATCAAAAAGGAAGATGACACATGGTTAAATAAAACAGAAGACATAGAGAAAGAAGCTATCAACTTCTTCTCTAAGCTTCTAACTAACGAACAAATGGATCCCACAGGGATCAATGCTACATGGATACTAGAAAATATTCCAAGAGTTGTAACTAATGATATGAACTCTAATCTACTCAAGAAAATTACAATGGAAGAATTAACAGACATAGTAAAATCCATGGACAATCACTCAGCTCCAGGACCAGATGGCTACTCTGGTTTCTTTTTCCAAAAATATTGGGAGATAGTAAATACTGATGTCTTGATGACAGTGGAAGAGTTCTTTGATGGAAAAGGCATACCTACATCCATCACATCAGC
Organism: Rubia yunnanensis; assembly: GCA_037428765.1. Lineage (NCBI taxonomy): Eukaryota > Viridiplantae > Streptophyta > Magnoliopsida > Gentianales > Rubiaceae > Rubia > Rubia yunnanensis. Next base: position 110,964,794 of record CM075061.1, on the reverse strand, counting down.
ACTGATCATTCTAATACCCAAAAAAGATGTGTGTTCATCTTTTAAAGACTATACACCTATAAGCCTATGCAATTTCACAAATAAGATCTTTTCAAAAATAATTTCCACAAGACTTAAAAGCTGTTTAGATCAAATAATTAGCCCAGAACAATCAGCATTTGTTTCTGGAAGAGAAATTGCTGATAATGTCCTGCTAATGCAGGAGTTAACAAATCATCTACATTAAAAAAACAAACGGTTTTAATATGATTATCAAGCTGGATATGATGAAGGCATTTGACAGAGTCTCATGGTCCTTTTTATCCCAAATCCTAATCAAACAAGGTTTCTCATCCATTATGGTTGACCTAATTATGAGAAATATAAAATTTGCTTGTTTTTCATTATTAATTAATGGAAAAACAGTAGGTTTTTTCTCAGCATCTAGGGGTCTAAAACAGGGTGATCCACTTTCACCTTTGCTTTTCATCTTAATGGCTGAGGCTTTCTCTCAGAGCCTGAATTTCCTGTACAAATATAGAAATATCCAACCATACAAATTACCATACAGGATGAAAACATCAACACATCTCTCCTTTGCTAATGACACAATAATTCTTTTAAAATACAAAAAACAGGGACTAAAAACAATAGTTAGTTTCCTGAAATCATATGAATTAGCAACAGGCCAGAAAGTCAATTTTGAGAAATCTTCTTTTTATATTTCAAAACACACACCTAACAGAATCATATCCTTAATCAAACATGAAACAAATATGATAGAAGGATCCCTACCATTTAAGTATTTGGGATGTCCTATCTTTACAGGAAGAGTAAAGAATTTACTATTCCAGGGAATGTTAATTTCAATCCAAAATAGAATTAATCACTGGCATAACAAGCTACTCTCCCCAGCAGGAAGGGCAGTATTGATAAAACATGCCTCGACCTCCATGCCAATACATCTTATAACTGTGTTGAAGCCAACCAAGCACATTATAAGTAAAATTCATAAAACACTTGCAAGATTTTTCGGGAATTCGAACTCAGAAAATAATCAGAAAAAAGGAATCTGGAAATCATATCCTAATCTATGTTTCCCAACTGAGGAAAATCCTTTAAATTTTAAAAATCTTAATACCTTAATAAAAATGTTTTTCCATCAAACTGTGGTGGAAACTTCAGTTAAAGAAATCCCTGTGGGCACAAACCATGTGGTCTATGAGTGATACTCATAAAACATCCAGAACCTGGAAATGAATCAAGGAGATTCAACACATAGCATTGTGTAATACAGAGGTTCTTCTCGGCTCTGGTTCTATTTCCTTTTGGAGTGCAAATTAGACTACAGTGGGTCCTTTATCAGACCACATTCAGAACTCTTCGGAAGCTCCTTATCCCAACTTAACTGTATCTGAATTCATCCTTAATAAAGTTTTCTACTCCACAAACCTCAGAAACGTGCTTCTTGATCATATTATTTCCTTTCTAAATCTGGAATATAAAATCTTCCCTAACTATAATGATTCTCTAATTTGGAAACCAACTCAAACTGGTGAATTCACAGTAAAGTCAGCATATGAACTGATTAGGAAAAAGAAACTGAATATTCCCTCGTTCACTCATATGTGGTCTAAACTTTTACCAAAGAAAATCAGTCTTTTTAACTGGAAACTACTAAATGGACTAATAGCCTTACCAGATGTTCTTGAGGATTTTCAGTTTCACCTACCATTAAGATGTTGTTTTTGTTTAAATGATTCGGAATCAATCCTCCACAGTTTTAACTCATATGATCAGGTTAAACAAATCTGGAACTTAGTAGATACTACTTTCAGTTTGTCTCCAAATACATTTCAGCTATTATGGGATAAATTCTAATTCTATTGGAATGTTTCCTCCTCTGATGGAACTTTTGCTAAGTTAATTAGAATCATACCGTGCGTAGTAATCTGGTAACTGTGGTGTGCCAGATGTACTTATTTTTTTGAAGGTACAAAGCCAGTCATAAATCTCATATTCAAAAGAATATTGTACCATATTAATGACACCTTGTTGGCATTCACGCTGGACTTTAGGTGGGATTTATCTCATATACCAAAAATTCTATGTCACAAATCCAAAAGCCAGAGACCATTAAGGACAATTACGTGGCTCTTATCTTCAAAATATAAACTAAACACTGATGGTTCTTGTCTTAGCGATGGTACTGCAGGTATTGGATGTATCATCAGAGATCACGAAGGTAAAGTAATTGTTACTTTATCCAAGTCTATCTCAACTGAATCAGTTTTGCAGGCAGAATCAACAGCTTTATTACATGGAATATACTTGGCTCAAGAGCACGGCATCAGAAACATTGTAATAGAAACTGACTCAAAAGTGCTTCTCAGAATGGTACAAAAGCAATTCAAGATCCCATGGAAATGCAACTTCTGATGAGGGAGATATGGCATCTGCTTCAACATATGGATTATACGATGCAACACATATTTAGAGAGGCAAACGGAGCCGCCGACTCCCTTGCAAAGATGGCTAGCCGAGATCAGGTAAATAACGTTTATGTTTCTGCAGGTTTGCCACAAAGAGTTGCTGGTCACGTGAAGCTAGATGCGGAAGGAGTACCTCAGATTAGACTAGAATAGTCATTCGAAAAAATTTGTATCTATTTTTCCATGGTTGTATCTGTTGATCTTTAGGTTAGTTATTAGGTCATTGTATAGTTTTTAAAGATCTTCAGATGAACTATCAGAGGTAAGGTATTACGCCCCCCCTTTTTTGTACCTTTTATTTTAATTAATAAACGGGTAGGGGGTCTGCCAAACCCCCCACCATCACAGATGGTTTTAATTTTAAAAAAACCTCCATAACCCACCACCGCCACCGCCATCTCCACCAACGCCAAATTACCCATCGTCTAATTCCTCCAAGGCGGGGGGAAGAAAAGGAGGGCGAAGGCCGGACAGAGGCCGGACGGAGAGAGGACAAAGTAAGGCGGGTGAGAGAGGAGGATAAAGGTGGAGATATGGCGAAGGAAGGGTAGAAGGTGGAGAGATGGCGGAAGGGAAGAAGAGAAATTTTTAGGAATTATAAATGTGTGGTTGAGTGAATGATTGGGTTTGGAAAACTTTGTAAATACATGAATTTTTTAAGGGCATATTTGGTAATTCAAATGACAAAATTTGCCAAATGGGGAAAGGTTTCAACTTGTGCAGAAATGGCTGGGACAACCAAAAATGAAAAATGTGCAGAAATGAATGGGACAGAGGGAGTACAAATTTTTTTTTTGCTCACTAAAATTATTTTTTTATATAACTTATTATTTTTGACTGATTAGAATTGAAATGAAGTTTATAATTACACCCTCTGTTTCTCTATGCGGTACGTTTACCTAGTTGAGATATTTTTTTAAAAAAAGACATACTTTCCATTTTTGGTAAGATTTCTTCAATTTCATACACATTATACTTTTTATTTTCTACATTTAATTTAGTTCACTTCACTTAAATCCAAGCACGTAAACCTATATTGTCACTAATAGAGAAATGGAGGGAGTATATGAACTAAATTAAAATAAATGGTAATTAACTAAAAAAGAATAGAATCATTCTCTCGAAAGACGGTCTTTCTGTAAATTATGGAAAGTCCAAGATTTAAACTGCAAATTAGAAGAAATGAAGATAAAATTTTAGGTTGCATTAATCGGGTTATAAACTTATAACTATTGCACATTGCAAAATGAAATTTTAATATTGCAACCAAAACATATTATCCTTTTATAATTCTAATTAATCGGGTCATATATCAATCAAAAGACGGGTTTTTTCAAAATTTTGCCAAAAGAGTATCTTCAATACACAAACAATTAATTAATTAGATATTACGACAATTTTAGAAACGTATCATAGAATTCTTTCAAAAAAGAAGATAAGATTAATTTGGCAAATCCGTAAGGTATGAAAATCAGTGACATTTATTGACGTTATTTTAACCTTTTAATTGCATTTAATAACATTGTAACTTGTAACGCGGAAAACAAGACCTTTTCAATTTCACATCTAAATTCAAGGCTCCAAATTAAACCTCAGCACAAACTTTAATCTTCTTGAACATCATTTTGCTACTAATTCCACATAATTTTTTGTTTAAAAAAAGACACAAAAGAATCTCAATGTCAAACTTCGAAATCATGCAATTGTGACCTATAACGTACATTTCTGGGCGTTGAAGAAGAGAAGCGCCTGGTGGAGAGCGACAGTGTAGTTATCCGGCACGGGCGGCGCTGCCTTGTGCTTCGGCACAAGCTTCACAATCACAACTGGAAGGCTGATGACGAAGAAAGCGATAAGAAGAGCGTACGTCGTCCATTTCAAAGCCTTTGTGCTGCAAACGATGCACCCCAAGTCCACATACTTGGTCTTGTTCTTCTCCGCCGGCCCCAACAGCCAACTCTGCTGTGTCTCGTCCAGGTGCTGGTAGTTCGCCACAGACGCCCGGTTCCACTCCGTGTTCCTGCTCTTCTCTTCCTCCACTGACGAATGATCGCCGGAGTTCATCTCCAGCGATCCTCCCCAGTGGTTATGCATTTGATCCAGAAATAATCCACGAATGTATCTCAACGGTTGATAACGTTAACGAAAACTATATGCTTTTGTATCTTAATTTTCCAGTGGATTTGATGAGTATAGAATGTTGTGGGGAATTAAGGGTGGATGTATGTACATTCATTTGGAAGTAAGCAATGAATCGTTGAAAGAAGCAATTTTATAGTCTCAAAGGCAGCAAAAATATAAAAGGGATCCAACTGGAAAACCAAGCCTTACAGCCAAATGTGGTGTCCAATAGTGTTAGTCATACACCCCCGGGTGTACCCCAGTGGTTGGGAGATGGGTGGGTAAGCCAATGATCCCAGGTTCGATACTCGGCAGCGGCAGTGTGGGGAGCTCTTGCTTTGCAAGGCTCCCTTGTGCGCACCGAGTCCATACCAAACCCATTGGTCCTGGTGCTGGGCTACCGTGATTTACCTCTCATACGATGGTCGGGGTGTCGGCTGGTATGGACCGCTAAGAGCGAGCGGATGATCGCCTTTTGCCAATAGTGTTAGTCATCGATCACTAGTTTCTCAGGCGTGTTTAATTAGTCAAAACTTTGAGAGGGAAATTCAGTACGTTTGGAAAACCCAAAAGAAATTACATTAAAGGGGGAAAAAAGCTAGAAGAGGGTAGAGAAGGTTGACTTGGATTTAAAGTAGGGGGAAAATTGATTAAATGTTGCGTAACTAATGCTGGTGTTTGTTTTTTTAGTAGATGACGGTTTCAGAAAGGGACTTGAAAGCTGGTATATGATGTGAAACTTTTACTTTGGTCATGACAGACTCACTAAAATAAAATAAACAGAAGTAATCAACCTCTTTTGTTATTTATATCACATTTATTATAAATGAATATTTTCTTTTATTTGACCCTTTTTTTTTGGTAAATTTCTTCAATTTCATCCACTCATTTTACTTTTTGTTATCTACATTCAATTTCATACACTTATTTTCTTCACATAAATCCAAGCATCTAAACATATGGAATAAAAACAAAACAGATGGAGTAGGACTTATATTCCTAAGTTTAAAGCTAATAAATATTTTCGTTTAATAATTATTAATACAAAGACTTGGGTGAGACCGTCTCACCCAAGCTTATGGTGAGACCAAGGGTCTCACCATAAATTACATATTTTCAGGGGCATGGAAGATATTTTAGTTAATTTTCAATTTTCCGTATTTAAATTGAACTGCCAACTAAACACTCCCTCTGTTTCTCTTTCTCACATTAACCCCTCCGTTTCAATTTCTCCGCATTAACCCTTTCTCAAATCTCTGAAAACCGCTGCCAGAAATTCCCGATTCAACTGCTCAAATCCGTTTAAATTTGCAATTTCTGAGTTGCATTACATTGTCTTCTTCATTCCGTTTCTATAGAGGTTAGAATTTGTTATTTTCACTGTATTTGGGGTTTATATTTAGGGTTTTTTGTTTTTCTTCTTCGTCTGCTATGATTTCTATATCATTCCGGCGCTTATCTCTGTAGATCCGGTTGTGCATGTTATTTTTATTAATATATTGTGGTTTTCTGAGTATTGTTTTGGCTGTTTGTAGATATGACGAAGTCGAAAGAAGATTTTATGGACGTTGTTGATGAATCACAAGGTTTGTTCTATTTTTTTGTTAATTTTTGTATTATTAGGGTTTTTTGTTCGGGTGTCTTTGATTTGATGTGATGTTCGTTGTTATTGAATTTGCTCTGTTTTGCGTTGGTTGCTCTGTTTTATATATGAAAATAACAAATTATTTAAGATGTTTATGTGTTTAGTTAGGCAGTTCATGTGTTTAGTTAGGAACTTAGGATGTTCATGTGGTTGGTTCGAGCTTTGTTGTGACTCTTTTGTGGTTTATTTAATGCTCTGTTTACTTTGTATATTTTCTGTTTGGATTGTCTTTATATTAGGATATTAATGTGTTTAGTTTTCATGTTTATGTGTTTAGTTTAGTCTCTGTTTAGTTTGCATTATCTTTCTGTTAGGTTGTTCATGTGTTTAATTAGGTTGTTTGTATGTTTAGTTAGGCTATTTATGTATTTAGTTCAGGCTTTGTTGTAGATCTGTTGTGGTTTAGTTTAGAATCTATTTAGTTTGCATGTTAGTTGTTTTCACTTTTTTTAGTTAGCCTATTTTTGTGTTTAGGTCGCATGTTTATGTGTTTTCTGTTTTTACTGCCTTTGTGTATGTGTATATACACAGTTATATTGGTTTGTGTACTTTAGGTGTTTCAGTTTTTACCTTAAGTTTTTATGTGATTACTTTTCAAATGTAGGTGATGGAATCTGCTTGAGAAAATCAAGTAGATTGCAGGCAAAGCTGCCAGATGGTATGTATATTGTAGTTTGTAAAAAAAAATTAATCTTAATGTTTTTATTTAATTGATTGTGTAATTGTCAGGTTCTAAACCTCCTTTGATTAAAAAGAAAAAAAATCAGAAGAAAACTGCTAGCACATGTATTTAAATATGATTGAAGTTTATTCAAATTTTTTGTTGTTTTTTAATTTATTGGTTTATGTGTTGCTGATAATTACTTTTTGTTTATAGCTGATATTGTGAGGAGATTGCATAAAAGTGCTAGTAAATCTGATGTGGATAGGTCACATAGAGTTGCTGGTTCGAATTCTAATTTTCTTTGTTTTACTTTGAATGTTTAGTGGTTTTTTTATGTGTTTAGTGTGTTCCCTTTGGTATCTCTGCATTTTGTTTCGTTATTGTGCATGTGATGCATGTGATGTGATTAGCATGCATTAACACATCATTTGTCCTATTACTTCAACTAATATTGAACATATTGGTTAGCATTTGAATTATTAGTTCATATTTATAGTTGTTTAGTTTTGTTATTAAACTCATTAGTTTTTGTATGTTTTTTGCATCAGAGCCTGGAAATATTTCTATTGAAAGAAATGAGGGTTCTATTGAAAGAAATGTTGAGGGTATGTTAAAATATATTTGTTATCATGTATCTTTCATTACTTTATGTTTTATTTGGAATCTTTTAATTTTTAAAATTTGTAGGTTCTACTTGTGTGCCTGCAAGTCCCATAAGTGCCCAGATAAATGTTGTTATTGAAGGTTTGAGATGTGAAACCAAATCTGGTATGTATTGATTTCTCTGCTTCTAATTTTGTGTTTTTGATTTATTATTTATTTTTCATTTGTGTGATGTAGATCAGAAAATGTGTCAAAAGAAAGGTGTTAGGAAGAAGGTTAAAGTGAAAAGAATTATTAGTGATGAAGATTATATGGAAGATGATGATTTTATTGATCTGCCTCCTGCTGTTGTGAATGCAAATGAAGAGGGCAAACAAAAGGTTTGTGAAGGGAAAGGAAATGAGCCAGTTGTGAAGAAGGCGGCTCCAAAGAAGCCGGTTGCAAACGAGTCGTCTGTGAACGAGTCTGCTGCGAAGGAGCCAGTTGTGAAAGAGCCGGCTGTGAAGCCTGCAGCGAAGAAGCCCACTCCAAAGAAGTCTGCAACAAATGAGTTGACTGTGAAGGAAGCTGCTGCAAAGGAGGCAGTTGTGAAAGAGCCTGCTGTGAAGCCTGCAGCAAAGAAGCCTGCTCCAAAGAAGCCTGCTCCAACGAAGCCTGCAACAAATGAGGCAGTTGTGAAAGAGCCGGTTGTGAAGCCTGCAACTAAGAATCCCTCTCCAAAGAAGCCTGCTGCAAAGGAGGCAGTTGTGAAAGAGCCGGTTGTGAAGCCTGCAACTAATAATCCCTCTCCAAAGAAGCCTGCTGCAAAGGAGGCAGTTGTGAAAGAGCCGGTTGTGAAGCCTGCAACTAAGAATCCCTCTCCAAAGAAGCCTGCTGCAGTGGAGCCAGTTGTGAAGCCCACAACGAAGAATCCTGCAGCGAAGAAGCTCGCTCCAAAGAAGCCTGCTGCAAACGAAGCGGCTGTGAACCAGCCTGCTGCAAACGAGCCAGTCGTGAAGGGGCCGACTGTGAAGGCTGCAGCTAAGAAGCCTGCAGTGAAGAAGGCTGCATTGAAGGTGTCTGCAGTGAGGAATCCTGTTGAGAATAAGTCATTTGGAAGCAATAATGAGGATGTTGTTGCAGATGGGAGTGGGCCATCAAAGAATTCTTCTACTGCGAGAAAGCGCAAGCTTGATGAAGATGGTGTTTCTGGACCTGCCTCAAAGAAAACTAATGATGGCACGGAAGTGACACGGTAAATTAAACAAGTCTGTGAAATTCAGCTTCCTGATGGTTCTAGGTACGTTTTATTACTTTAAGTATTTTTTTATTTTACTTTATGTATGTATATATACTTTGAATATTTCAATTTTAATATTTTTGCATAATAACTTGAATGATTTAGAGTTTATTAGTTTAGGTATGTTGTCGTTCTTTGTTTTTTCAGTGTTTTGTTTTACTATACTTTTGATTGTTTATGTGTAGAGTTACAGTATAAATAGTTTATGTACTTGTTGATTTTATTTATGTGTTTACATGTTTAGTTTTTATTATTAATTTCATATTGATTTTGCTGTTTATTAATTGAACTTTCTTTTTAAAATTACTGTATGTTTACTTGATGTGTTTTATCTCTTAGTTTGGGTGTTTTTATGCACAGTTGTTATATATACTAACTTGTGTTATATTGTTTTATAGGTTTTTAAAGAAGTTTATGCCTGGAAGCCAGCATGTAAAAATCACAGATCTGTGTGCTGATCTCAGTGCTAAGCAGAAGGCTGATGTTGAAGCCATTGGTTTTGGGGGCATTTTGAATCTAAGATTGGAGATTGCACTTCCCTCGGGTATTGTGCCTTGGTTGGTGAGTAATTTTAACCCTGGTACATGTGTTCAGCTGGTTGGGGTAGATAGATACTTTGTTACCGCCGATAATGTTTATGATGTTTTGTGCTTGCCTCGAAACCCTGGTAGGGAAGTTGTGGAGAAGAGAAATTCTGATATGCAATTGAAGGATAGTTACAAGGCTAGGTTTGGTAGGGAGAATGAACATGATATACCCCTTCACTTGATTTTAGATAGGATAAATGAACTTAAGGAGGGAGGGGATGAGTTCAAGAGACTTTTTGTGATCTATTGTTCTTCATACTTTTTAGCTCCTATAGCTACTGGGAAGGTAGATATGAAAATCCTTGAGGCTATTGAAAATGTTGACGAGATTAAGAATCTCGACTGGTGTACTTTTGTGTTAGACAAAATGGCTTCAATGATTAGGAGGTATAAGAACAATGTAGAATACCAAACTTGTAGTGCTTGTGTCCTTATCCTTTTGATTCTATATTTGCACCGATTTCCTGTCCGTGGTGTGTTGGAGCCAACGTGCCTTCCTCTAGTCCAGCATTGGACTGATGCGAAGTTGAGGGAGAAAGTGAAGATGTTGTACATTGGAGGAGGTTTTGACAGGACAATCATGGTGAAGGGTTATCCAATCAGTTGTGCCAGAAAAGTGAAAGACGGTCATAGAGGTAAGAGTGATATTGGAGCTCAACCTGAGATTGGAGCTGATTCAGTTCCTGAAGGTGATGAAGTGCTGCAGTTCAAAATCCCACGCGGAGTTTTGATTGACTCCAAGATTAAAAGTCTTGCTAAGAATGTAAGCGTTTAACATTTTACCTGCTGTATTTGCTTTGTTAATTATGTGGTTAGCATGATTTTTTATGTGTTTCAGTATCTTAAATTTTCATGTGCATATTAAATTTATGTATAAACTTATAGATTTTTTTTCTTGTGTAGGCTTATGATGAGGCTTTAATGATCGTGAAGCGTAACTTTGAAGTTGTTACCGCTGATATGTATCAGAGGTTGGAGATGGTGAAGGCTGATGTTGGGAATGAATCATTGCAAGACTTTCCACCTATTGTTGGGACGAGTGCAGAACTTCCGAATCAGCAAGATGACTCGCCGCCAATTGAAGAATCACCAATCGAATGGAATGACAAGTTGATTGCTATGGTTGATGTAGCATGCAACCTATGGATGAGAAGGAAACAGTACCAGGCTCAGAACGAGCCTCTTCCGTCTTTTAACTTGTTTAAAGATGGTGAATTGGATGGCATGGGAGGAATGTCCACAAACAACGTAGACTTGAATTGATTTGAATGCTGTGATTTGGATTTGTTATGTAGTGATTTGAATATTTGAATTTGTTGAAATGATGTTATGGATGATTTTGAATGGTCCATTTGCTAGGTTGTTGGATTGATTGTTTCTGAATGATGTTTTTCAGAAGATTTTCGAATGGATTGGAACTTTCAATTTTTTTATGATGATTCCGGTATGAGTTTAGTTCTTATGTTTATCTATTTAGTTGCATTGTTTATCTCGTTTGTTTCTATTATAGTTTAACAGTTTGTCTAGTAATTATATTTCATATGTTCAAAGCCATGTGTCCTTCAGGTAAATTGTTCAGTTATTTGGGTATATAGTTCGGTTTATAGTCCTCCTGCCTCGAGCCCTCGATCCCTCGAACCTCATACCTCGAGCTCTCGAACATTTGAGTCTTCAATTTTTGTCATATTTTTATTTACTTTTTATATCATTAGTTCATGTATATTTCACTTTAGCTCATTTGTTAGAATCATTAGTTTCAGACACAGTTTACTTGGTGAATATATTTTTGTTTAATTAAACAGCATTCGTTAGTTCATGTGTTTCAAGCATTTGAAGGGCAATTTAAGTGATTTGTTCATGTACATAATGTTAATATAAATAAATCTCAAATTCGAAGTCATAGGTCTAGAATTGTTGCTTTGGTGTCTTGGTACCAAACTCCTTTGTTTTTGGTTTCTTTCTATGCTTCCATCCTTCAATTCTCTTGCTTCTTCCTTTTGTCTTTGTGGGAGATGGATCTTGGATTGTTGGCGGTTTAGTGATTGAAGATTCTGCTATGCTGCTTGAATTTTCATGTTCTTTTGTACTTTTTGAGACAAGAATTTGGTCTACCTTTTCATTGTATTTCTTGAAGCTTTCTTCAAGAATCTTCCGGGTTTCTATGTCACCTTCACATTTTAGTACCAAATTGTAGTAGTTTCTTGCCATTTGGTGTCGCCATGGAACTTTGTCTTTGGTTTTGTCTACTTCTTGTTTTTCTTGTACTGCTTTCAGTTTGTCCCATACTTGCATTTTAGCAAGCTTTGTCCATCGCTTCAGAATGTATTGTGATGGTATCTCGCTGATTGAGTTGATGTGCAATATACGGATACAGTGAAAGCAAAGCATTCCTAGCATAAAAAGATAACCATGCATATATTCAAGTTAATTAGATAAACATCCAAACCCTAAAGCATATAATGTCATGCAGATTAATGTTAACTATGCGAATGAAGAACTAATGACATATATATAAGAACTAAACATATTAACATATAAGGTAACATACCCGTTTCTTCAAAAGTTTTGCAGGAGCAGTTAACTTCCACCATTCCACTTTGTTGTGTGAAGGTGACAATTTCAACTTTTGTATCATCTTCTTCTGGACTTACTTCATACTTTGTTGCCGATCCTAGGGTGAAAACTCTACATGATTTTGTTGCTTGTGCAATCTTGTATTCCCTCTCAAACTTATAGTACATTGATAATGTGTACTCTTGAGCTGCATGTTTGAGTAGTTTTGATCCATGTATAGCTGACTTTGGCACTGATTTTGAGCATTGATTTTCCTTCACTATTTCCTTTGCCCTCCACCGATCAATAGTCTCATTAAAGATGGTTAAGAACCTGCTTAGTGTTGTCATTTTGCTGGCATTGAATGACAAAGCTTTGTTTGTGCTCTCACTTCGTTGTGATGAAAGAGTTCCCGCGGAGAAAAAGTCCTTGCTCATTGCAGGGCACCACTTATCTCTAATAGAATATAGCCTCTTGAACCATTCCTTGTCTTCAAGCTGAAAATTCTTGATCATATTGTTCCACGCCATTTCAAATTCTTCTTCTTTTTTACAGTATTTTAAACAATGCTCAAATGCTTCCTTGAAGGGACCATCCTTTTTTAATTCACCAAAATGACTGATGGCATTTTGTGTAATGTGCCACAAGCACAATCTATGCCTCGTGTTTGTGAAAACCTGTAAAATTTCAAAACAAGTTCATGTACAAACTTATGATCTAAAAGCAATTAAACACGAACTAAAATGTAAACTTTAAATGTAATTGTTCCTTATTTTTTCCCCAATTATCAGTTTTTTTTATATTGACAATGATTACTGAAATTACATTAGATGTTGTGAACATATATAAGAACTATTAAATTAAATACTAATTGTAATTATATAAACATATCAACCAATTATATACCAGATCAATCAAATTAAAGAATGGTTACCATTTCGATTGCTTTGGCCATGGCTGGATCTTGGTCTGTAAATATTGTTACTGGCTCTTTACCACCCATTGATTTTTTGAAAACATTCAGAAGCCATTCAAAAGTTGAAGCTTTTTCGTCAGCAATGAAAGCACATCCAAACATCACTATATTGCCGTGGTTGTTGATTCCGACTATTGGAGCACATATCAAGTTGTATTTGTTGGTCCTGTATGTTGACATATCACTTAACAAAGTTAGATCATGTTAACTCATTTCAGACTTTTGTGAATTATCAAGTTGAATTATATTACTTTTATTCATGTTTTTATACAGTAATGAATCTACATCGTGTGTATAACATACTACTTAATGTGTTCCAGATGTTACTTCATGTGTTTATATGTATTTTACAAAATATAAATCATACCTGTATGTGGTGTCAAATACCATTAGATCGCCAAAGAGGGAGTAGTCTTCCTTCATCATTGAGTCCCTCCAAAATAATGTTGTCAGCCTACCATTATCATCTAATTTAACTCTAAAGAAGAAATCTTCCTCTTCGGTACACTTCTGTGAGAGTCTTTCAATTACTTGTTGAGCATCGCCTCCTTCAATCTCCTTCATGCGCAACCTGTTCACGTAGTTTAGATGATCCTTAATCGTGTGTCCTAGATTCTGAATACCACCAGCTTCAAAAGCCATAAACTTGAATCCATGACTTGGTTTTAATCCTGCACCTTCCATTCCTTCTATAGTTTTCCCTTTTTCTTCGGTAATTCTCCTTTCACTTCTCTGCAAATACTGCCATTCGACTCGAGTGAAAGGATGATTGTGAGATGTTACATGATGCAAAACTTCATAGGCACCATTGATAAATTTAACCCGAATTCCAGCCTTGCATCCAGTTCTCGTAACCACATTTTTCTTTGTTTTTCTTCTTTTCTTCTCAGAGCCCTCTTCAATGACATTGTTATTGGAAGGTGTGTCGGGTGTTTCATTTTTCAATTTTGTGTTTCCCTGATTTGAGCAAACAAAATACTTCTCTAGGATGGTTCCGTCTTTTCTACTTCTTTGTGTTGAACATCGCACCCCAAATCCCAATGAATTTGACTGTTTTCTGTATAAATCATGGAACTCTGACAGTGTATTTGCTCTCAAACCTTTGAAGCAATCTGTGACATCAACTTTCGATAGGTCGCTTAAATTGGGGACAGAATCTGATCCTGTTGCAAAATTGCATTCTTTGTTCATACAGGTACATCCAATGTTCATCATATTACCTCATGTGTTTTAGAAAATTGTAAAACACCTACAGTTTCTTAAAAAAAATATCAGAATAACATCACGATACTTCATGTGTTTATGCAGCTACATAATTTGTTCATCATATTACCTCATATATTTTAGAAAATTTAAAAACATCAACATCTTCCCAACAATTTGTCTACAACCAAATTTCAGCCCTTGGGGAATTGTTTATTAGAATATGATTGCGTTACTTCATGTGTTCATGCAATTACATCCAATGTTTATTATATTACCTAATATGTTTCAGAAAATTGTAAAACACCAGCGTTTCTTCAGTACATGCACATAACTGAATACCATATCTGTCACAATAAAATTCAGAACAAATAAACATTACTTCATGTTTTCATGCAACTACTTCATGCGTTTAACTGTATATACGAAATCAAAACCTAACCTGGATGTAAACTAGTTGAATTTTCAGATTGAACATAATCGTTGGTTTCTCCTTCATACAGAACAATGCCACTGCGTTGAATTGTTTCGTCTTCCATAGTGTATACCAACAACACCTTAGATTGTAGATTTCAACCGTTAAAACAAAGATTTTAAACTGTAAAACTAAGATCTTAAAATTCCAGATCTCACCTTCTTTGATGTAGGAGATGTAGAAGATTTCTTTGATGTTTTCGTCGCAAAGTTGTCTGTGAATACGATTCCGGCGCAAATCCGAAGCAAATTCGATGTAAATCTGTCGCAAAATTGCAGACCTGATTTTGGAGATCACAAGCTTCAACCTGAACTCAATCCGTTGTGAATTTGAAGCAAATCCGATGCGGACCTAAAAGCCTAAGGACAATCCGTTGATTTCAGAGGATTGATTGGCGATTTGCGACATTAACCAGATTTTATCGGATTGAATTGCATAGGGATTCAGATTCCTTGATTTTGGGGATTTTGTTTCCAAAATGTGGCAGTTGGTTATGAACCAGATTGGTTACCCGTTTCCCTTATAACCCGACTTTAGACCCATTTTCTTCAGCCCTCATTTTCTATATATTTGCAATCTGATCCCATTTTTTAGTTCCTCTCTTATTTATTGCAATTTGGTCCCCGGTCTCACCATTTCCTACGGTGAGACGATCTCACCGGAGTTTTTCTCAATTATTAATTTTCACACTACAAGAAAACCACATTTAGTGATGACATAGTTTTCATCATTAAGGTTTGTCCATTTTTATTCTTTGAAAATCGATCATTAAAAAATGATGGAAAAATTCCCAACAACCATTACAATGAGTGGAATCGAATTCAACCAAACTACCTTCTAGAAATAACTACCATACTGCAAGGATATCTAAATTACATGTCAACTATACTAATCGCCTGTACTTTTAATTACATATTAGAGATCTAATAAAACTGTAGCATAGCCCCAATGGATATTAACTCGCTTCCCGCAAAAATCATTACCACTTGGTCGAGAGGAGCATATCACGTATCAACATCACTACTCCAAACAAGGATATTCTACAACCGTAACGCTACTTGATTCAACCACGATCTATGTTATCCAAACTGAAAACACCTTGAAAGATATAGATCTGACGTATCTAAATAAATGGGAATCCGAAGATAAAACCACAAATAAAATTACGAACACACGATCTGTACAATGAGATCGAGAACAAGACATCGATGCAGACAACTAAATCGAGTTATCATCATGAACACAACGATTTAGTTGATCAGGTCGCAGAATAAAACTAATGTGCGGAGACAAATCTCACACTTATTCAATAACAAAACCGTCAATTAATATAAGCAGTTATTACCCATCTCCCCATTATGGGAAGATGGAGAAAAGATGATTGAAGAAAAGTAGGGTTTTCTGGGAGAGGAGGGAGGCTGCCACAGAAGGTGTCTTCCTATTAAGGTTTGTCCATTTGAACTTCTTCTTCTTCTTTTTTAACTATCCATTTCAACTTAATATCTCCACTTATCAGTTCATTTCATCAATTTCAAGTTGAATTCAACAAAAATAAGTCAAATTCAGCAAATGGAAACCTAGCATGATGGGTACACTAGTACAGAGAGCTCTATTAAAGGCGCCCATTAGATGGATCTGCCTTTAATTGGGGTCCGAAAGGGGTTCCGAGTTTGGAAGCTTCGCCCCACTAGTGGAGGGTGGGGTGATTAAAGACTATTTTTTTGGATCAGAGAAGTCACTTTGGTTTGTGACTTCTCTGCCATGACTTTGATCGTCAATGATCAAAGACGGTTATTAGAACCGCCTTTAAAATAGACAATGGAAGGAGGTTATTTTGTGTTTTTTCTGAGCCAAAGGAACTGTCTTTAAATGCGTTCCGAGCTTGGAACCTACTCACCATCGTTGGCAGTGATGAAGAGTTCTGAATTCATAACCTATTACAGAGGTCCCAAAAAAAGGCTGTCAGAAACTTAGGTTTCCGGCATAAAGCAAATAAAACAGATCGGTCAGAAAAAGAAAATTCTCCAGATTAAAAATAGATTGGTCAACATTAAACATTACTCCATGCAGAACATTATACAACATTGCTGCTACATTATACAGATCGGTCATTATTCAGCAAATCTAAAACATTAAACATTATAAAGAAATACATTATTAAAACAATAAACAATGTTGTGCTAGGAACTACAAATCTAGAACATTCACCAGGGGGTGGAGGCGGCGCTTCAGATAGGTGGTGGAGGCGATGCTTCATACCGGGACAATGGAGGCAATGCTTCGGACCAGAACAATAGAGGCGATGTGTCAGACCGGACAACAGATGACGCGGCTGATGTGGCTATCCAGAGAGAGGAGGGTGATGCCGATGGAGGAGGGAGAGAGTGGATCGATAGTGGGAGGACGAAGCAGCGCATGGAGGCAGTGGTGCTGTGAGGAGGACGGTGAAGCCGGGAAGGCAGGGCTACATCGTGAGCAGGACGGTGGAGAAGAAACGACGGAGAGGAAGAGGCAAGAGGAAGAGAGGAAGGTTCTAAATTCAGCGTCGTTTCTTCTCCAGGCAAGAGGCAAGAGGCAAGAGGAAGAAATTCTCGGTGGGGGAAGAGGAAGTGAGGTGGGAGGGAGAGGGAGTGAGAGGGAGCAATGTTGATTTAGGTTTTAGGGAGAGAGGGGCTGGAGAGGGAGTGAAAAAATGGGAAAATAAACCAAGGCATGGATTTGGGCTTGCATCAGGTTTTTGGTTTATATAGTGGCCCAATAAAGTCATTGGATTAAAGGCGGTTCTACAATAGAACCGCCTTTAATTGATTTTCTCAAAGGCGGAAGTGTCTTTGATCGAAAAATAACCACCTTTAAAAGGAGTTATGAATTTGGAACTCATTTCGGGTGTTCATAAAAAATTGTTCATTAAGAACCGTCTTTCATCGTTATGTTTAATCAAAGGCCCTCCACTAGTGCCCAGACCATTTTAAAGGCGATTCTAGTTAATTAAAGGTAGTTTTGCCTCTAATGGTGATCGATTAAAGGTGGTTCTGCCTTTAAAACTATTTTTTCGAAGGGCCGGAAGCACTTCTGAGTTCAGAAGTGCTATTCCAAGTCACCTTTTCATGTTAAAGGCGGTTCTATATAGAACCGCCTTTAATAGACTGGCCCAAGAACCCCTCTGGCCCAAGTTCTTCTTACTTCATGTTACTTAGGTTTCATTTTACTTAGGGCATGGGCAGTGGTGGTCTCTTAAAATTAAAAGACCGCTTAAGAGACCGAAAACCACCACAGTGGTGGTCTCTTGAGTGGTCTCTTGTTAAGAGACCACTCACCAGGCTCTTGGTAAGAGCCCGGTTAAGAGGCCGAGTGGACTGACACAAGCACATGTTCTGTCCCAGCCTTTGTGCGCCTTCATTTTTTTTAAATGAGTGGGACACGTGTCGCCTCCTCATTGGGCCACGTGTCCCACTAACTCAACTATTTTTAAAAATCAATATTGAATGGGACATGTGTCCCATCCTGGTGGAGACACGTGTCCCACTAATTTTCTGGTCTTCTTTTAATTTTTGAATGGGACACGTGTCCCATTCTGGTGGCGACACGTGTCCGAACCGTAATTAAAAAAAATCTATTTTTTTATTTTTTAGAATTCCAATTTTAATATAATTTTTATTTTCAAATTGTAATAATTGGTCGGACTAGATCAATATTTTATTTAGTGTTTTCTGCAATTTTTATAGTTGTTATAATTGATTTTTGCAATTTTAATGATTTTTATATAATTTTAAAAATATGGAATTATCTTATTATTTATTTTTTAATTTCATTTTAATAATTTAATTAAATTTTACATTCAACTTATTTTTTGTGGACAAATTTATTTAAAATAATATGTAATGTTCAAATTAATGAGTAGGACAGAGAAAATCAAGTGGGTTCAATGAATAGTACATAGTGGTCTCTTAACCATTGTGGAGAAAAAAAAGGGTTGTCTCTTAAGTGGTCTCTTAAGCTGAGGTGGAAGAGAGAGAGAGAAAAAATAATATATTTAATTGGTAAGAGACCGATAGCGGTCTCTACCACTGCCCATGGCCTTAGCTTTCCGCCTCCATTTTACTTAGGTTTCATTTTACTCTCCATCCACCAGCGCCTCTTCCTCCACCAGTGCCTTCCCCCACCGCCACCGCCACCTCACCAATCACCCATTCGTCGCCTCTCACTCTACTACCACCTCACGCCACCACCTTACCCTCCCCCTACTCCACCCCTTCGCCGCCTTCACCCCTTCGATGTCTCTAACCATCGTCTCCGTTGAATGCTTCATTAGTGAAGGCCACCGCCATCGCACCACTGAAGGCCCCCCCACCGTTCCACTGAAGACCCCCACTCCCACCACGCCGTTGAAGACCCTCACTCCCACCGCTCCACTGAAAATCCCCACTTCCACCGCACATTTGAAGACCCCCTGCCCTGGTGTCGCTCCTTTGCCGTTGAAGACCCTACGACATCGGTGTTGCTCCTCTGCTCGCTCCCGTCATCTGCCGCTCCAGTCCAGGTTGCTTCTCCGCTCGATCCCACCATCCGTCACTCCAGTCCCCGCCTTCCGCCGCTCGCTCTCGCCTTCGCCTTTGTTGTTGGCTTTCATTTTTTGGAGATTTCTTAAGTTTATTTTGTTTGTTTTGTTTACAATAATCAAGTTTGTTTTGTTTTGTGATTTCTCATGTGCTGTGTTCCTTCGCGGGATACAGATCTGTTGCTTCGCTACCGAAAACATTAGATTTTTGACAGCTTTTTTTGGGAGGGGAGAAATAGGTTCCAAGTTCGGAACATATTTTGGCTCCTATTAAAGGCGGTTATTTGAACCACCTTTGATAATTTTTTATCAAAGGTGGAGCCAGAGAAAGTGGTTCTAAAGTGACTTCTCTGGTTCAATAGAACCGCTTTTAATGGACCTCCCCCACTAGTGGTAGGATTATCAGACATTTGGGAAAACCTTTGAAGTTAGATAAAGCTACAAGAGATGTAAACTGGCTCTCTTATGCTAGAGTGTTAGTTGAAGTGGAAATAGGTAAAGAAATTCTTGAAACATTAGCTTATATTGATGAGAAAGGAGTTGTTTAGAACCAGGAGATTATCTTTGAATGGATGCCTGTTCATTGTAAAACATGTAAACTGTTGTCACACGAAACTGAAAAATGCAAGAAGCTAGAGGCAAAAGAAATGCAGAAGAAGGTGATCATCAGACAGGTTTCTGTCCCTAAAAAATCTGATAAGGTGGAAAAGGGGAATTCAATGAAAGCAGTTAGCACTCCGGAAAACACAAAAATGCAGGAGGATGAAGTGAAAACAAGAAGAACTTAGACTATGGTGGGTGATCAAATGAAGCAAAGAGAAGGCAAGCAAATCAATGTAGGCCTGCTACTAAAGGATCTGGAAAATACTTTGATAGAAGCCCCCAGATGAATAACAGTATTCTTGTCTGGAATGTTTGTGGTGTAAATAGCAAAGAAAAGCAGAAAAATTTAGAGAAATATATGTAAATAGTAGATGTGGTCTTTTGGGTTTATTGGAAACAAAAAATACAATTAACTAAAGAAACAGAAGTATGGGAAACAATGGGAAAAGGGTGGCAGTTTTATTTCAAATAGTGATGTAATTAAAGGAGGTAGAATCTGGGTTGGCTCGAAACCTAAATTTTTTGAGGTTGATAGGGTGAACAAACAGGAGCATGCATTGGTGCTTATGTTAAGAAAGAGGGTTGAAGTTTGAAATTCAATTTAACAGTTGCTTATGGGATGAACAGTTCAGAAAAGTGGGAGGAGTTCTGGAAATTTTTTATTGATTACCCTCAAGATAGTTTTATACCCTGGATTATAACTGGAAATGGTGTCACTCCAGATGAAACCATAGATTTTTAAGAAGCTATGACTGACCTGGAATTGCTGGAACTGAAAACCGTGGGAGCACAATTTACTTGGGAAAATAGGAGAGGAGATGGAGACAGAATCTTGAACAGAATTGATAGGGCAGTTCAGAATCAATGTTCGGCCGAGGAGTTCAAGGATTCTATCTGTAAAGTTGAATCAATTTACATTTCTGATCACTTTCCTCTGAAAGTCCCAATTAGAAGGAAATTGAAGAATACAGGTAAACCATTTTAATTCTTCGACGCGTGGACAATGTCTGAATGTTTTCAAGGTTTGATACAGGTTGTTTGGGATTAGAATAGGAATGGCAGTCTGAAATCTCTTTTGAGAAATTTAGAGAAATAGAGATCACCTTTGTATGAGATGAATAAGATTTTTTTTTGTATGAAGTTGGGAAGAGGGTAGCTTCTACTAAACAATATTGGTTGTTAGTAAGCAAGGAACTACAGAAAAAATCGTACATCTATTTTGCTGCAAAATGCTGACAATGAAAAGAGGAAAATGGCACTAGAGCTGAAGAATGTTGAATATAAGTTTCTAAAGCAGAAAGCAAAAATTAAATGGCTATTTGAAGGAGATAGGCCTACCAAACTCTTTTATGCAAGAATGAAGGAGAGGGTTTATCAGAATCATATCATTTGCTTGAATGATGAATTGAATGAATTGGCAGGTCAGGAACTGGAAAGTTACTTAGTTTTTTTAAAAAAAAAAGAAGTTAGTAGGAAGAATTGCAAAATTTATCAGATTGGAAGATGAAGTAATTACTGGTGGTGAAGTACTCAGTCTGACTCAGCAACTACAGCTAATCAGGAAAATTAATGATACGGAAATACTTCAGGCCTTAAGGAGCATCAATTATTATAAGAGTCTAGGTTTTGATGGTTATGGAAGATACTTTTATATATATAAAAAAGAAAGTATGGAAAACTGTTGGGAAGAGTTTAACTGATAGAGTATCCAGTTTCTTCAGTGGGGAAAATTTTCCAATGGAATTAAATAGAGTAGTAATTGCCTTGATACCCAAAATTAGACATCCACAATCAGCCACAGATCTGAGGCAATTTTCTTGCTGCTTCATACCCTACAAAGTCATAACAAAAATTTTGTGCAACAGATTGAATGAAGTCCTGCCTACTCTTATCAATAGAACTAGAGTGCATTTGTAAAAGGAAGGCACATTGGGCATAACATTCTGCTGGCTCATGAACTTATACACATGTACAAGGTAAAAACCACGAAAACTAGATGTGTTATTAAAGTAGCTATCAGGAAGGATTTTGATTCTATTTGTTGGAATTTTCTTTTCCAATGGCTGAGATTATTGAAAGTTCCTAGCTAGTATGTTCATGGATTGGATTGAAAGATGTGTCTGCTCTGCAAACTATTGTCTTTCTCTAAATAGTGATTTCTCTGAATCCTTTAAAGGGACTGTGGGTGCTAAGCAAGGGAACCCCCTATCCCCATTGCTCTTTGTCATTTGTATGGAATTCCTTACTAGACTGTTAGAGAGGAAGTTCAAAGACAAAATTGTGGGTTTTCATCAGAGATGTAAAAAAAGTAGAAATCCATATCCTTCTTTTTGCTGATAATTTACTCATTTTTGTGAAGCAAGTCAGAAATCTTTGAAGGGTATACAAAATGTCTTGGATGGATTTCAGAATGTTTCAGGTTTGGCTAAAATTTGTTATATATTTCTCTGCACTTGATGAGATTGAGCAAGATATTATGGAAGAGATTCTAAACTTGAAGAAGGGGAACTTCCTGATGAAATATTTGGGTGTACCCATTTCTACACATAGATGGGGCAGAGAAGCATGCTCAGCTTTGATTGACAGAATTGCAAGAAAATTAACAACTTGGATTGTTGGTGCATTGTCTTATGCATGGAGGGGTAAATTAATAAACATTGTTCTTCTGAGTATTGCAGGCTATTGGGCTGGAATTTTTAAAATTCCAGAAAGTGTGCATGAAGATATAGTGAAGATGTGTAGGGGCTCTCTATGGAACAAAAGAAGGAGGGAAGATATTTTGCACCAGCTTCATGGAATGCCATGAGTAGAAGCAAATCAGTGGGGGGTCTTGGTTTCAAAGGATCCTTCACCTTGGACCTGGCTTCTTTGTGCAGGGATGTATGAGCAATATAGGAGAAGAAGGACATTCTGTGGGTTAGATGGATTCAAACCTACTATCACAAGAACAAATGTTTTGAGGATCATCAGCCTCAACAATGTCAAAGCTAGATGTGGAAATGTTTGAATAGACTTTAATTCTGCATGAAGAGGAAACTGAAGAGCTTTGTAAACATGTTTGGTAAGTTCAGTATATCCAAGGCCTATAATATTCTGAAAGGAGATAAAGAGAAAGATTCACAAGAAAACTATTTTGGAAATCAAAGTTACTGCCCAAGCAGAGTATTTTCATATAGATGCTGCTTAAGAACAAACTTGCCACAGTTGATAGGTTGATAGCATGCAACATCTTACAATAGCAACAAATGTGTGCCCTTTGTGATGAAGAACTTGAGACTGCACAACACTTATTCACTCAGTGCAAAGTTTCTCAGGATTTTCTAAAGATTATGAACTTACCTTTAGCCTCTGATATCACAGATTAAAGAAACGGATGAGGTTAAGGTTACAGAGGAAGCAGTATGGTGTGCTCAGAAAATGGGTTACTGTTATGTATTATGTTTGGGAGGAAAAAATTGGAGGATTTTTCAGGAAAATAGTAGGAATCCAGAGTAAGTAGGCTACTATGTGGAGGGGGAATGGAGAAGTCGGATGTAATTTCAGTTATGAATTTAGGACGGGCAAGAGATTAGAAAAAATGACAAAACTTGGGCTTATAAAACTCATTACTTTAGTTGCTTAGGGCAGTTCTTTGATTAGAATGGCCCAACAACAGTGGCCCATGAAGGAAGAGATAACCTAATTTTTCATCGTTTCTCTCTATTCTTCTTGTTTTTCTACCCCCTAATTTTTTTAAAAAATTTTAGTTATGAATACTAAAAAAGTTTTTGAAATTTTAGTGAGGGCCATAAATTTTATAATCTATCTTTTTTTATCAGTTATGAACGAAAACCCATAGTTATAAAAAAAGGTTCAGTTTTGTCCCAATTTTTCTTTTATATTCAACATAAAATCAACATTACCATCAGAACATGAGTTATTATGTACGGTTATGAATATCACAATTATTTGGTTTTATGATTATTATCAATTTTAGTGCAATTCATTTAATTTTGATCCAATTCAGTTTAATTTAATCTGGTTCAATTCAGTCTAGTTCATTTCATTTGGTTCTTACTTTCAAAGAACTAAATTATAAAATGTATAAAAATAATATTTTTACAATATTATGAAATTTTAATATATTTTATATTATTTCAATTCTAATTGCCTATTTATATGATACTTTCTATAACAATTGAGTGTATCTCAGAATATCTATAGTTGATTAGTTGCTTGTGACTAGTTGAAAAATTTTCAATTTAGCGAAATTAAAATATTTATACAAGTATAGTATAGTATTCAAAAGAAAATACACACTAATCTGGGATAGGGAGACAAGTGTCGACCGGCGATGAGAGGGAAAGGATGGAGACAGATGGAGCAGGAGAAGGAAATGAGCGGTGGGTGGTAATGACATGGGAGGGAAGGAGCATGGTGAGGTTTCAATTCAGTCTAGTTCATTTTATCTCAATATTAATTTCAAAATATTAACCCACTTTAGTGTGTGTGATTTCACTGCACTATGTGTACTTCTCGACCATCTTCCTCAACCCGATCTGGTAGTCTCACTGAGGCGCCGCCCATGGGCATATCAGGCACTAAGAAATTTGCAAAGAGGGAGACTCTCAAACTACAGAGGCAGAGATACAAGTAAAAGGGAAAATCAAAGATTGATTAAAGAAAAGTAGATTGAGATGAAACAAAAGGCTTAAAAGGGGCGCTGATAGAAAAAGATATAGCCAGAAGTCTGAGGAAAATGCCTAAATTTAATATGTAGAATGAAGAAGTTGCGACTAGGTCAACTTGGAAGAAGATTTAACTAAAAATAAAAGTGAGGGATGCTAACTACTATCAAAATCAAGATCCCTATGGAGAAAGATGACTCTAACGGTGAATGCTCATAACAAGTGTAAAAGAAATTATCACAGGGAGAGAGGGTGGATGAGGAGGACAGGAGAAAATGGAATTCGTCATTTGAAAATGGGCAGAAAGAGGTAAAATACTACAATACTATGAACATTGAAGGATTGGTATGGGAGAAGTCACAATGGAAGATGTGGAAGAAAGCTCGAAACTGTGGGAAACAAGTGTAATATGCAAGGTGATGGGAAGCAATCCCCGTTCAGAGTGATGAAAGGTTTTCTATTCAGATGTTAGGGGAAAATTTGTGAAGGTATGGGAATCACATAAAAGTGTTTTTATGGTTAAATGAATGACTAAACTGCATATGGAAGAGGTATTAGTAAGGGAAGTAATTATGGTTGATTGAAAATCAGTAATTATAAAATCATGTAACATGATTTAAAGGTAAATGAGCCAGAGAAAGTCCCTGTTTGGTTACAACTCCCAGACTTACCCCTAATATACTAGAAGCCTAAGATTATTTGCAAAACAGTAAGCTAGTTAGGAAACCCATTAAATCTAGATTGAGCTACAATGGACAAAGAAAGGTTGGCATATGCTAGAGTCCAAGTGGAAATGGAAATAGTTAATACAATTCCTGATAAAATCATGTTTGTTTATGAAAGAAAAGTCATTGTACAAGACAAGGTGATATTTGAATGGAGACCGGTTAAATGTGTCAAATGTGGAATGTTTTGACATCAAGAAAGTGTATGCTGAATGAAGGATGAAAAGGAGATAGAGCGAGAGAAAGGTGAGAAGAGGAACCAGGTGTATAAGCCAGTAAGAGTTAGGCAGGAGGAAAAGAAAAAGGAAGTGGCCAGGGGAAAGATAAATGATAAGCCAGAAACTTTAGAGAAGAATAGAGGTGACGTGGAGAATAATGAAAATTAGTTCCAGAAGCAGGTTTGGGTGGATAAATTGAATGAGGAAAAGAGGACCGATAGAGATTAAAAATGAAGTTTTGTAAGGGAAGAAAAGTATACCAAACAGGAGAAACGCCACAAATGGAAAGTAATATCTAAACTTAAAATGTAAGAGGACTGAATAAGGGAGAGAAGCACAATTTGATTAGAAGGTTTTTCCCGAAAAATTGGATTGGGATTCTAGGTTTATTAGAAACAATAAAAAAAGGAAAGGAAATAGAGACTTGGAGGAAGATTGGTCTATGTTGGAATTTGATGACAAATAAAGAAGTGCTGAAAGGTGGAATAATTTGGATAGCAGAGGAGTGACTACTATGAGATAACAGAGATTGATATTGGGGAGAAATAGGTGGATACAGTATGTTGGATGAAGGAAAATAATGTGAGACTGTATTGTACATTGATGTATAGGTATAACACTGCAGATAAAAGGACTGGATTATGGAGTTTCATGACAAATAAAGGGAAAAGGGACAAATCCTTGATTGTAATGAGAGATTTTGAACTTGCCAATCATAATAGAAGACATGATTAGTGGGAATCCAATAGAGGAAAAAGAAGTATGTAACTTTCAGGAAGTAGCAGACGAGTTGGATCTGGTGGAATTTAAAACTATTTGGGCCAAGTATACTTGGAGCAACAGAAGATTAGAAGGGGGGAGAATTATAAGTAGAACCGGCATAGGAATGGTAAATAAAGAATGGAATGAAGATTTAAAGGAAGTTGTGTGTAAAGTGCATACTGAAATCACATCAAATTATATTCCTTTGGTTGTTAGGCTAAATCAGAAAACAAGAAACAAAGACAAACATGTTTTAAGAAACTGTAAGGAAAGTCACAAAAGTAGTGAACTGGAAATCGGGAAGACCTAGCTAAGACACTAAGTAAGCTAGAAAAGCCATTGAGAAAACTTAACAACAGGGAGTTTGGAAGTATAGGGGAGAAAACAGAAAGGGCACAAGAGATATGGAGAAGAGCTCAGGATGAACTAAATGTAGATCTAGGATCAGAAATGAAACATAAAATTGAGCGTGAGGCAAGGAAAGAAGCGGAAATATTAAAGGATGCAGAATATAGTCTCCAGCAACACAAAGGAAAAGTGGAGTGGCTTAAAAATGGTGATAGACCAATGAAATTATTCCATGCTTCAATGAGGAGAAGGCAGTATCATAACCATATAGTGGCAATGGAAAAAGAAGGCAAAATGATAGTGGATAAAAAAGAAATAGAAGGTGAATTGTTCAGGCACCTTAAGAGCCAACTGAGGACTGAAATAGGAACTGAAATGATAGATTCATATGTGGTATACCTTGTTGAAACATTGAGCATGAAGAGGCATGAAAAAACGATCAAGCCAATGAGCACCAAAGAAGCACAACAAGCTCTAAAAAGTATACACTCAGAAAAATGTCCCTGGAAGGATGGTTATTCCAGTAATTTTTTCAAAGAAACCTAGGACATTGTAGAAATAGAGGTAATAGCAGTAGTGAGGGCTATTTTCAAAGGTGAAAAAATTCCAGGGACTCTCAGAAATGTTATGTCAACACTGATCTCCGAGATAGCACAATCTAAGGTACCAGCTGACTTTAGACCAATAGCATGCTGTTTAGTGATTTATAAAACTTATTCAAAAGTACTGAGTAACAAATTAAAAGATGTTCTGCCTGAGATAATTAGTGATAATCAGAATGCAATTGTGAAAGGAAGATATATTGCTCATAATATGCTATTAGCTCAGGAACTAACTACTGCACATATATAAAGTTGAAAATATGAAACCTAGCTTTGTAGCCCAGATAGACACCAGTAAAGCTTTTCATATTATAAATTGGATTTTACTGATAGCATGGTTAACTGAACTAAAGTTCCCAAGTGAAACGATTGAATGTATAAAGAAAAGTACTGTGAAATAAGAAAATACAGTAAGGCTTTTATGGGGAAAATCAGGGTGAAGTAGGGATACCCTATCTCTCCATTGCCTTTTTTTTATAAGCATGGAGTTGCTAACTAGGATGTTGAATAGAAAATTTAGTTCTTGAATACTAGTGATCATCAGAGATGCAAGAAGGTATAGGTGCATACACTGTTGTATGGAAGGAGTAAGAAACTGTTAGAACAAGTTTATGGCAGTGACATGTTTGCCAATCAATGAAAGGAAATAAAAAAAACTTTTCAAAGATGGATGAGGAGGATAAACAATTTCTGGTTGCTGGCATTAGTGTCGAAAGTAGTAATGGGTGATCTCCCTATGAAATATTTGGGGATTCAATTATCCACTGTGAAATGGGCCGCGGAAAAAAGACCGTGAATTGATAATAGTGTATTGTTGAGCATTTCAGGATATTGAGAAAATGTGATGATAATACAAGAAGGTGTGCATAAAATGATTGTTCAGATATGCACCAGTTACTTGTGAGGAAGAGAATAAGGGAAATGCAGTTTTACAGCTGCAGCCTGGGGATCAAGCCTTTAAAATCCTTTGAGCCTATGATCCCGTTAAACCATCGAGATTCCACATCTTGCAAAAGGAATCCCTAATTAAAGACAAGCATAAAGAGCAACAAGACATCTTGATTCGTAAGATAATCGATCACACTAGTCTTCCTCTACCCAAGAATTTAGATGATTTGATGTCCGGTTGGACTCCACCTTCTAGAGGATCTCACCACTCACCGAGAGAAGTTGACGCCAACAAAGAAAATAATCTTGTCAAAGCCATGTTGTCGGCCGAAGAAAAGGTACGAGATTTTCTTGTCATTTGATCTTTAGTAAATATCTTGAAATAATTTTCAAAACAAATAATTTTCACAAAGGTTGGCTACTCCACGTTGGTGATGGAAATGTACACTAGTCGATGCGACATCATCGCTCGGTACCAATTGGGAATGGTATATCTAGAGTTTCATTGGGGGAATCAAGTGGTGCTCAACGTCTATTGCCAATTTCAGATGGCCAAAACAAGCAAGTGGGACCCACCCAATAATTGTTTCTTTTCTGGCTTGCTGGATAATTTACGCTGACCCACTAAAGCATTGTCACTTAAACGAAACCCTCACTATGACACCTAAACTGGTTGTAGAAATGGAGAAGATTAAACCTCCCGTCACAAGGGCACAAGCCATTAAGGAGTCAGCACAATTTGTTAGTGTATTGTTTAATTTGATGGTCGACCATCAACGCGAATCCACGTACTTATTCTCGGGAAATGAATGCATCTTTGGTTAAAAGCTCAATAACATCACCTCGTGGATTGATTTTGGAGACCTATGGAGGTGTGAACAGGTTAACCAAATACTAATGTCCCTCTATCTATTGTGAGTACTATCATCATTTGCTTTCGAAACAAAATTTTATTATTCCTAACATTTTTACAATTAACGTTCTCACTTTAGTTTGGAAGTTAAATGTATTATTTTTGTATACAAAAGGGCAAGGGTTGGATATGGTATTAATTTGTGCTCGGGGATGACATAAGAAATTGGTTGTACTGTCCAAGAGAGGATCGTCTACATCCATAAAAGTCTGGGATGAACGGGTAAAAAAAAATTTGTTTGCACCATATATTGAGAGGTGATGGTTAGATACTCATTATACTACGAAAATCATTTTACATATATTAAGTTCATGTGTATAAATGTTGTAGACATCATTGGAGATTAATTTTTATTGTCTTTTAGAAGAAGCGTGTTTATTGGATGGATCCTCTACACATCAACCCATTACGAGTCATTTGTTCAAATTTTGGGTGCTTCTATTAATCATTTTGATTGTACTAATAGTACAGGTTTGGACCTAGTCACAATCAGGGCATGATTTTCCTTTCATATTGGCCAATACTATTTATTCATCAATTACTATATAAATCATTTTGACTAGTTCCATTTGTATTAATTAGTACAAGAAATAAGTTAAAACATGAGAGTGTGGATATTACATAATGCTTTACAATGCAGAGCGTGTCCAACATGTGCGAATGATTATTTTGAAATTGACGAAGTAAGTATTGAGTTTATTCTTTTATATTTTGTTCTAAAATAATTTATCATCCTATTACTCATATTATTAATATTTAAAAAATCACATATTTTTCCAAGGGTCCACAAGCCGTACTCGCAAGATGATATCAATATCGCAAGAAATTTCTTGGCTAGATATCTAGTGCATGCCCGTTCCTCTTATATTGGAAATCCCAACGTGGTAGTATAACGAACTAGTATATATGATGATATGAATTGTTTGGAATAGAATTTGCGTGATTCCTATTTCTATCTATAGATTGTTGCTTCTGTAGCATAGTCTATAGATTTTTGTTAGCTAGTATGATCATGTCATATATTTTTTAGAAACTGGAGCGGTTATATGAGGCTTTATTCAAGCCATTTTTAATGAAATAGCCTAGATTTACCAAATCCCTCGATCAGGGTTCCAAACTTAGAACTATCATCCCCACTACCATTATTTTTTAAAGTACATGAATAGCAATTTTGATTTTGGAAGAGAAGGCCCGACGTTATTCTGAACTCGAAAATAATTTTTTCTCAAAGATTGATTTTAAGCGTCAAATATCAGGGTATGTCTGGATTGGACGAATGAGTTCAGAACTCATTACAAAGATCTGATACTCATTCCAAGTTCTCAAAACCGTGCATTGTTTCGAGTTTGGAACTTTGTATGGCATCCAAGGGTCTTTGCCAAGCTTTGAGTTTGGAACTAAACAAAAATAGTTCCCCCCCCCATGTTAAAGATATATACAAAAACAACCTAATCAAGAAACAACAGCGAGCGACGGAGGTAGAGGCAGGAGCGATTCGGCGGTGGAGAGCTTCATCGATGGTGGTAAGGGTGGGTGGCGGCGTGAGAGATTGAAGCGTGGAGACGTGAAGAGGCTGGAGTGGCGGGGGAACTGGCATAAGCGGAGGGAATGGTGTGGCGGAGCGAGGGTGGAGGGAAGTAGAAGGGTGAGGGCGGTGAAGGCGTGAGGGTGGTGGAGTTTTGGGTGGTGGAGAAGATTAAGAGAGGCAGAGGCGTGAGAAATGGGGAAAGAGGTTTTAGATCAGGAAAAACAAGCTAAGGGGGAGAAAACTCTACACATGTGATTTTTGTTTATATAACCCAACAAAGGTAACCCATTAAAGGCGATTCTAAAATAGAACTGTGTTTAATGAAAAAATTAAATGCGGAACCGTCTTTAATCATTTTCAGAACCACCTTTAAAATAAAAGGGGGTAATATGCAAATATAACCCTACATGTTGGAGAAAGTGCAAATATAACCCTGAGTTGTTTTTTAGTGCAAATATAACCCTAACTATTATACATATGTGCAAATATAACCCTAACTATTATACATATGTGGAAATATAACCTTAAAGCCATTATTTCCAGCATTGACTGACTAGGGTTATATTTGCACTTTCAATTATCGCAGGGTTATATCTGCACTTTCATTATTGCAGGGTTATATCTGCACTTTCATTAATTATATAGGGTTATATATGCACTTTTCTCAATAAAAGGTGAGCTGGGAGGGTGGTTCTGAACTTGGAATTTGTTTCGGACCTTCATTAAAGGCAGTTCCGATAATGTTGCCCTTAATAGAGCCTCCTTCACTAATGTAAAGGGGCTTTGAGGCGGTCACATTCGTCATCTAAAATTCTTAGACCTAGTTCTCACAAGTGCTCGATCTTGTCTTTTGGATTGAAGGGAGATCGTATAAGTTTGACGAGGACATCAGTTAGAGTTGTGTTAAGCATATGCGTATAAGAGAACGGAGGAGCTTTGTTAAGCTCCGCCATGGTGAAAATCCGTTACGACGGAACCTCATGAGATTATTTTTTCAGTGTGAAATATGAAGCAAATCTGAAGAGAAGGGTCGTAAAAGACGAAACCTAGAGTTTGTATACTAAATCTCATCATAGAGTTTTATCAAATGAAAAATGTATTTTATATGATGTGTCTAAAATGTAAATGACCTTGTAATAGTATTTTTCAATTAAAGAATTTTTTAAAATAGATGCATACTTTTGAGTCAGAACAATCATTGATACTTTGATAATATGTCGGGAAATAATTTAATTGTAATTGATTTTTTTTAATTAAAACCATCCGGAGATGGAGGGGAATTTTATTTGGCCCCCCTAGACCATTAAAAAGAAACATTCACAAAATATAGGTAGCAATCGTTAAGTTTGGATCATATGAGATACATATGAGAGTTGGAACACTCTCGAACCAACCCTAGTTGATTCCAAAAGAATAGTACTAACTTATGTTAGTGTGTAGTAAAAAGGTTTGAGGTCACAAACCTCCTGATCAGCTAAAATCTATCACATCCCATTTAGGATACGATTGTGAGGTCTCGGGGAACACGCACCACCCCTCGAGGCCTCGAGCCATCCGTCGGGGTCTCGACACCCCTCGAGGTCTCAAACCGCCGAAACTCCTCGATACACTACGAGGTCTCGATGTCTCGAAACCCTCGAGGTCTCGAACCGCCGAACTCCTCGATCCACCATGTGCGAGGTCTCGATGTCTCAAACCGCCGAACTCCTCGATCCACCATGTGTGAGGTCTCGATGCTGAAACCATCCAAGGGTGAACTGGTTGCGGATTTTTACAAGGGTTTATTTGGGACAAGGAGAGATAGACTGACCACGGATCCGAATGTTCTTGGTGCGGGTCATAAGCTGTCGGACATGGATAGAGCTTACCTAAATCAGGAAGTTGAGGGTATTGAGGTACAACGGGCACTGTTTGCAATGGCGGATGATAAGTCCCCGGGACCTGATGGTTACACGGCCGGATTCTTTAAGAAACAGTGGAATATCGTGAGAGAGGAAGTGATGGCTGCGGTCCTAGAATTCTTTCGGACAGGTGACATTTTAGCGCAGCTTAATCATACTTCAGTGGCATTGATACCGAAGAAGCCTGATAATCTGAAAGTCAGTGACTTTAGACCAATAGCGTGCTGTAATGTGGTCTATAAAGTCATCACGAAAGTTATAGCAAACAGGCTTGAGGGTATTTTACCAGGGATCATTGACCCTTGTCAGGGTGCATTTGTAAAAGGAAGAAGTATCTCGGACAATGTAATGTTGGCACAGGAGTTTGTTAGGGGTTATGGAAGGGTGCGCAATTCTCCTCGATGCATGATTATGGTGGATTTGCAGAAAGCTTTTGATACTGTCTCTTGGGACTTCCTGGAAGAAGTTCTGCTTGGACTGGGATTTCCTGAAAGACTAACTAATCGAATCATACAGTGTGTGCGCACTTCTACATTCTCGATAGCAGTAAATGGTAAGCTGTGCGATCACTTTCAGGGACAAAGGGGTATTCATCAGGGAGACCCATTGTCGCCTCATCTGTTCGTGATCTGCATGGAATATTTCTCGAGATTGTTGAAAAGGAGAACGACCTCTAAGCACTTCACTTTCCATCCGAGATGTGAGACACTTCGGATCACGCATTTGGCCTTTGCGGATGATCTCATGCTCTTTTCTAAGGCTAACACGAGTTCAGTACATATACTCATGGACGCCTTGAACGAGTTTGAGTGCACTTCAGGCTTAGGGATCAATGCTGTAAAGTCGAAATTCTTTGGAGTTGGTATGAAAGAGGATTTGAGTTTCACGGGTATTCCTTGGGCGACATTCCCGGTTCGGTATCTAGGCATGCCACTTGATTCCAGCAAGTTGAAGGTGACACAATTTGGTACTCTGCTGGGGAAGGTTGATTCGGAGATCGCAAAATGGAAGGGTCACACTCTTTCGTATGCAGGCAAGCTGGAACTTGTGAGATCAATTGTGGGAGGTATTGCAGGATTCTGGATTCAGAATTTTATAATACAGTCTACAGTCATGGATGCTCTTGAGCAGAAGTGTAAACGCTTCCTATGGGGGGGTAAGCATAAAGCTAAGGTGGCGTGGAAGAAGCTTTGCGCACCCAAATCTTTTGGCGGCCTCGGTTTGAGAGACTTCTTCACATGGAATCGTGCTTCAATGGCTAAACGGCTATGGGATATTCACTTGAAGAAAGATTGTTTGTGGGTTAAATGGATCCACTCATTTTATCTTCATGACCAGGATTTCTGGGGATTAAATCCTAGAATTGCAAATGGTCGATTGGGAGAGAGATACTCGAGTTACTTTGGTGATCTTTGTAAGCTCAGGGATGAGTTGTGCATAATGTTTCAAGGTAATACACAAGAGGTAATTACCCATCTTGGCTTATGGTCTAGTTCGGGGAAGTTCACTAGTGCGGCTTATCTCCATATGCATCGCCATAAATATCCGGGTGTTTATGATGTTGGCCGATCAAGTGAGAAGGTCTTTAACAGTATTTGGTGTGGTTTTGTTCCGCCTAAATTCTCATTCATCACTTGGTTGGCGGCAATAAAGAGACTACATACCAAGGACAAGCATCGATTGGAGGAAGGGGACAGTATGGAGAAGGTATGCTCTTTATGCCAACTGGAAGAGGAGACGAACGAACATTTGTTCTTCAAATGTGAGTTTTCTGAGGTTGTATGGGGGCGCATAAGAACTTGGGTTGGTTTAAGGAGACGAACTAATTCAATCCCAAGTTCCATGACTTGGGTGAAGAGGCAAATTAAAGGCTCAAAGATGAGAAAGAAGTTTGGTATTTTAGCCTTGATCACCACGGTTTATCGCCTTTGGAGGGAAAGGAATAATGTGGTTATGGATGGTGCTCAACCAAGTTCGGAAAGAGTGGTGAAAATCATTATGAAGGATTGCTACATGGTGATGAATAGGCTATTTCCGGATGAGCACTTATTTCACATTGAGGGTTGATGGGTGCTGGCTGCCTTGCGCTTGGTGCTTCATGTTGCGGGACTTTGTGTTTGATGCACGGGTGCTTCATAACACGGGTCACGGTGCTTCATTTCAGGCGCGGTACTGGGCGTCAGGACTAACGCTGGAGTTGGCTGATTGATGCGATGCAGGGCGCCAGGCAGGGCGACGGTTTGTGAGTTTGGCTGCTGGATCCCGCGCCACGGTTAGCTTCTCTTGGCGCGGGTG
Source organism: Rubia yunnanensis (assembly GCA_037428765.1). Lineage (NCBI taxonomy): Eukaryota > Viridiplantae > Streptophyta > Magnoliopsida > Gentianales > Rubiaceae > Rubia > Rubia yunnanensis. The sequence goes on along the minus strand of CM075061.1, from coordinate 110,930,209 downwards.
TTTGGAATTTTTGTGGGACAATTGATGCGGTTTTCAGCGATGGGAACGTGCTGCTTTGCGCCCGATGGAGTCCAGGTTTGCTACGGATTTTTATTAGTGGCAACACCAGTCCGTTTTTCTGGAGGAGGCAATAGGTTTTAGAGTAAGGATTTACACTCCGATGCTCTTTCTCCTAAGCCTAGTTTTTACTATTGATTTAACAGTTATTTTTTGCGCTTTATGCTTGCGCTACACTTTGTGTTAAACTAGCATTTAGCTGTCCATTTGCTCAAAATGGAGTGGGCGAGTACATACTCGCCATGCTTGGTGCACGCGGTACAAGTGCATCCATTCTCACATCCTCAGGAAGTTGCTTTTATTGGGAAACACAAAGGTTGGAGGCACGGCCTCATTAATCTTTGCCCATTGGATCAACTTCGGTGCAAACAGAGAATGTCAGAAGGCCAATAACATCCCTCTTTCTTCATCTTAGGGATGTAAATGGTAGAAGCTGTTGTTCATTTGGATCATCGGCTTCAACTTACTTGCGACATCTAAGACCCGAGACATCCTCGGCTGCATTAGGATATTCTTATCATTCGACCTTGGATCTTAGTTTCTTCATCAACGTTCCATCCACTACAACAGTCAAGACCCGAGACTCTATCTCTCGGCTGCATTTTGGAATTGGAATGAAGAAGGCCCCATTTGTTCGGGGTAGAAGCGGATTATTTTGTTTATGGGTAGTGAGTTTGTTCTCACCTCATTATTTCGTTTGTGTTATAGCCTGTCCCTCTGTTCGTTTATCTTGCATTGGGTTGGTTGTTATCTTACTTAGACATAGGGGGGGGATAGGAGAGTGTTGCCCTCCGGATTTACATTCTTCTATTCCCCCCTACCTCTTTTGGACTTTACTCCTTAGGTCTACTACGTAGCCTAAGGTTGGTTTCTTTTGTATTTGGGGGCCCTTTTCGGGCTCCACTGCAGGTTCCACCGTCTATACTATTTACCTATTTACGTCGATGCTGAAACCATCCCACGGGGTCCCGAAACCACCCCTCGAGGTGACGAACCCTCTCGAGGTCTCGAACCATCTGATCATCCACCATTTGCGAGGTCTCAGAAAGACATCTCGATGTCCCAAATCACCCCTCGAGGCCTCGAAACCATCGGGGTCTCGAAACACCTCTCGAGGTCTCGGATTTGCTGCAATGTCTCGAACCCTTCGAGGTCTCGGAAAGACACCTCGATGTCCCGAATCACCCCTCGAGGCCTCGAATCCCTCGGGGTCCCAAAACCCTTTGAGGTCTTCGAAACCGCTGAACTTCTCGAATCACCATGTGCGAGGTCACGAATGTCTCGAACCCCTCGAGGTCACGAACCCCCTCGAGGTCTCGAACCATGTGATCAACCAAAATCTATGTAGTAGGTTTCTTCGTTCACCCACCATTTGCAAGGTCTCGGAAAGACACCTCGAGGTCCCGAACTACCCTTCGAGGCCTCAATCACCTCGGGGTCTCGAAATACCCCTCGAGGTCTCGAACTGCTGAAACTCCTCAATCCACCATATCTCGAACCCCTCGAGGTCTCGAACCGCCGAGATCCACCATGTTCGAGGTCGATGCCTCGAACCGTCCCTCGAGACCATCCCAAAACCACCCCTCGAGGTCTCGAACCCCCTCGAGGTCTCGAGCCATCTGATCAGCCAAAATAAATGTAGTAGGTTTCTGTGTTCACCCAATAATTTTAGCTCCGTACCTTCGAACAATTTAGTGATCGTATAAACGAAGCACAAGTTAGTCAAAAGGTGGAGCTAGAATTAAAAGGTGAGCTGGAAAGGAGAAACTCTTGAGCCGGAAATTGATCTTCTGAGCCGGAAATTGATCTTCTGAGCTTATCATGGTCAGCATCCTGGTCAGCATCCCTCGAGATCTTTGGTCAGCGTCCTGTCAGAAAACAAGTAAGATCAGTAGCATCCGTTCAAGTTGCAATTCTAATAGTAGGTACACCAATCTGATCAAGTCTAATCAGTCTCTGTACAGTGTTAGATAGGGAACTAAAATATAGGTTTGAACAGGATTGAGCTTGGAGGCATGATTTTGCTATGCTATTAGCAACTTGGTTAGCTTGTCTATATACATGTGTTAGGGTAATATCATTCAGAAGAAGGTTAATGTCATCGGCTAACTGGAACAATGTCCAATGAGCAATTGATGGGTTCAGAACAAAGGAGACTGCATTAAGACAATCAGATTCAATACAGATAGGAACTGAATAGCATGTAACCAGCAGCCTCTGAAGAGCAAATAAAATTGCCCTAAGTTCTGCTTCTAGAGGAGTTTCAGCATTTGTATACTTCCTGTGTGCATCAATGAAACCACCTCCATTATCTCTGATGATCATACCAAGCCCACACTTTTTAGAAAGACCACACCATGCAGCATCAACATTAACTTTAAAACCTATGTACGGTTTAGACCAAGCAATTTTAAAAATTTTTGGCTTAGGGGCAGATTTGATTAGAGGAAGAAAGGAGTGATCTGCAATACCCAAGTCAAAAACAGAAGAAACATAAACAGGTTTAGCACTGAAAGAATAGAAGATCTGATCCCTGATCTGTGAAACAACAAAGCTGGTCAGTGGAGGCACATTGTCATACAGATATTTATTCCTGACCTTCCAGAGGTTCCAGCAAGTTATTGAAGGTGCTAATTTAATGATCAAGGAATGTAAAGAGCTGAGGCCAGAATATGTGAGGTAGCATGACAGTCTTTCCCATATGGATGGAAAAATTCTATCCCTAATACCCATAAACTCGTGCACTGCCTTCCAAATGTGAATGGAAAAAGGACAGGAATTAAACAAATGATCTAGAAATTCCTCATGCTGATAGCACATATAACATCTTGAAGGTATGCAAAAACTCATCTTTTTCAAAACATTATCTAACGGGAGGAAAGAGTTAATTAATCTCCACATAAAAACTGAGACTTTCTTTGAAACCCTTGGATTCCAAAGGTGTTGAATTTAGGCAATATTACCTCTTTATGATCTGAGCAATTGATATGTAGAGTGAAAGGAGAAACTTCCCTTTTTGTCAGGTTTCCATATTAACCTATCATGTCTGTGTGGAAAGAGTGTTGCACCCTGCAAAAGAGAGACATCATTAGGTGAGAGAAAAGGGGAGATTTTAGGAAGAAGAGTGTCCTTGTGAAAGATGAAATTAGCCACTGTATAGTCAGTTGGAATGTCAACAAGACTTTGGTCACACAGATCCATAACAGGACATAAGTCCAGCCAGTTGGATGACCAGAAATTACATGAACCTGTACCAACTATCACTCTAGAATGAGACTCAGTCCATGCATTAACATAGCAAATTCTTTTCCAATTTGATGAGGTTCTAAAAGAGGGTGGCGGAGAAGCAATAAAATGGGTCCATGGGGCATCAGCAATTTGATATTTCCACCACAATTTTACTGAGCAGGTGTTAATGATGGTGGGAATTGATCTGAAACCTAGGCCATTTTGGTTAATGGGGTAGCAGAGAGCATCCCATTTCCTCCATGCCCTTTTAGGTTTCAGATCATGCACCCCCCAGAAAAATCTACTCAGTTTCCTCTCCACGGTGTGAATAATCTCTTTTGAAGGTTTAAGAATAGACCAAATATGCTGTGGAATCGAATAAATGCATGACTGAATGAGAGTGATTTTTCCCTCAGTTAAAAGCCACTTATTTTTCCAACTATTTAACCTTGAATCAATCTGTTCCATTAATGGTTGGAAATTTTTTTTTTTTGCAAATCCATGAAAGATGGGGACACCTAAGTATTTAAAAGGAAGTTTACCAATTTTCATGCCAAGAATTGTCCTAACAGAGGTAATTTGATGAACAGAAGCATGCCTACTAATGAAAATATCACTCTTGTTGTAGTTTATCTTTTGGCCAGTAGTATCCTCAAACTTACATAAGAAGGCTTTAAACCTAATCAAAGTTTGAGTATTGGCTTTAAGAAAAACCACCGTATCATCTGCATAAGAGAGGTCAGAGGTTTGAAGAGCCTGACCAGGTAAGTCATAGTAGGCTAGCTTACCATTTTGAAAAATAAAAGCTAAGCTCCTGCTAAATGCTTCTGAAAAAATATTGAACAAGAAAGGAGAGAGAGGATCACCTTGTTTAAGACCTCTTGATGCTTGGAAAAAACCCACATTCTTACCATTTATCAGAATTGAGAACCATGACTGTGATAGATTCTTCATTATACTAAAAATGAATTTAGCATGGAAACCAAATTTAGCTACACACAATATAGAAAGGTCCATTTAACTCTATCAAATGCTTTCCTGAGGTCTAGTTTAACAATACAATTAGGAGTTCTATTTTTCCTGTGCAAGAATCTGACCATTTCTTAAAGGTAGAGAACATTATCAGAGATATCTCTTCCTTTAAGAAAGGCAGTTTGCTGTGGAGAGATAATCCTGGGCATAAGGGGTTTAAGTCTTTCCATAAGCACCTTAGAGCAGATTTTATTCATAACATTAGAAAGACTTATTGGCCTATAATCATCGAAAGACACGGGAATATCCTTTTTAGGGATAATTGTGATCCAAGTGCTGCCGATACCCCTAGGAATGTTGCTGCTAGATAAAAAATCACGTACTGCAGACAATAAATCATTGGCAATGACATCCCATGATTTGATATAGAAAATGGGAGTGAAACCATCAGGACCAGGAGTTCCATTTCTGTTCAGGCTAAAAACTATTTCTTTAAGCTCAGAAAGTACAACAGGTTGTAGCAATTTAGCATTGTCTTCACTGTTGATCAATTTAGGGATTTGGCTTAAGAAATGAGATTGAAACAGGTTGCTATCAGGGGTACTATCTTCGGTTAAGAGATTCTTGGAATAGTTAATGGCTTCATTCTCAATATCTTGCATGTTATCTAGCCATTGGTTATTACTGCTCTTAATTTTTGTGATGCCAAGCCTACTTTTTCTTTCTTTAACAGAGTTATGAAAGAATTTGGTATTACTGTCCCCTTCCTTTAGCCATTTTACCCTAGCCTTATGTTTCCAAAAATTCTTTTGCTCTGTGAGAGCTTTGACCAAACTGGCCTTAGCTTCTTTTACTCTAACCAGGTTTTCAATGGAAGCATTTATATCATATTCAGATTCATAGAAACCTAGAACTGATTCAGCCTTAATCACATTCTCATGGACATTACCGAAGTGGTCCATATTCCAAATTTTAAGCTCCTTCTTCAGTCTTATTAATTTAAGAAAAAAGCCAAGCATTCCTGTTTCATGGATAGAAAGATTCCAGTTCTGTTTAATAACATCCCTGAACTCTTTCCTTTTATACCAAGTATTCAGAAATCTAAAAGGCCTTGGGACAGATTGAATATTACTGCCAATGGAAAGAATCATAGGATTGTGGTCAGAAGAAGCTCTATTTAAAACTTGAACAGAAGAATCAGGAAAAGTAGATGACCATGATGATGTACATAGACCTCTGTCTAACCTTTGTCTAGTAGGGTTCCTAAGTCTGTTGTTGCTCCAAGTAAAAAAAATTCCCAACAGTGTTTATTTCATCCAGTGCCATTACATTAATAAACTCATTAAAGTCTTTCATACTACCAAGTTTGGGAGTAGAAGGACCTTTATATTCGTTTATAGATGTAATAGCATTGAAATCTCCAATAAAAATTGACTCAGAGTGAACAAAAGACCTAAGGTCAGACCATAGATCTTTCCTACCATTTCTAGTTCTCAGACCATAAACAAAAAATGCATCCATACTTTTATTGAGAGTCAGAGAGTTCAAAGTTACAGCTAGAAACTAAAGATTATCAGCTTTAACAGATAATGACAAGTTGGAATTCCAAAAAAGCCAAATCTGTCCATTACTGGCATACATGCAATTGTCATAATGAAGTAGCTGTCTATAATGTTCACATTGAATGTTATCATGTTTAGGTCCAATAATGCAGAGAAGTTCAAAGTTGTGCCTAGTGATTAGATTAGAAAGTCTAAGCATAGAAGTGTTCATTCCTCTGAGATTCCAAACCAGGAATTTTATTTTTATAGTTGTGCTATTCATAGAGAAACATCATTAGTGCTTTTTGATCTAGTCATGATAGTATTTAACTAAGTTAAATAGGTCTCATTAGCTGAAGTGCTAGATTTTCCCTGCTTGTCTAATTTAGCAGGTTTCCTAGACTTGGAGGACTTTTTCTGGTTCTTTGTGGGACTTACCTGTGCCACATGGTGGGGTATATCCTGAGGAGGGTTTAAAACAGGGGTTTCTGGAACCTCAGTACTGGGAGCCGGACCCTCAGCACTGGTAGCAGGAGCCTCAGGGCCCGATTCAAAAACTTCCACAGGGTTTTCAGGTTCAGCCAGGAGAAGGAACCTGTTTTTTTGGATCTCTGCTGAGAGAAAATAAAATTTTTAGCAGCCAAAATTTTATTCAAAGGAGGGAAAGTCTTACCTCTTTTGGTCGGGGTGTCATCCCTAGCATATGCTTTCTTACTGTTAAAGTGTGGTGGTGCAGAGGAGGGGTAATTGCCAGCATAGGTTTTGGGGTGAAGGTCCTGAGTGGGGGAAAGTTGTTGTTGTGTAGGTGTGCCGGAGTGCTGGAGATGGAATCCAGATGAAGTTTCTGCTAGAGAGACCACCACAGGGGCCTTTGACTGAGAATCTTCATTGGTTTCTTCTTGTTGAGAAGTTTCTTCTTGTTCCGTGATGTCCACAATTTCAGGAGCATCCATGGAAAGATGTACATCATTCATAAACTTAATAGGAGGATCTGGTTCCACATTATCCTCAGTGATGACTTCGGTGACCTTTGTGACCTCATTGACTTTAGTAACCTCCTCAATAACTCCATCTTCAGTGTTTACAGCCTTATTATCAACCATCTGGTCATCAGTAAGCGCTACTTTTGTTTTTTCACATATTTGGATTTATGAGCCTTTTCCTGGTACTTAATTGTCTGAACCTTGTCTTGAGCAGAAACTCCAGATGAGCCAGCATTGAAAACCACATCCTTTCCATCTTTATGTAGCATAGTGGCATCAGTGGTAGGATGAACTTTCTTAAAAGGTCTATTTCTCTTAAGTTCAGGGTGGAGATGTACACACTGATTGTCATCATGCCCTATGGATTTACAGTGGTAGCAGTACAGTGGAAGCTCTTCAAATTCCAGAGGGAGTTTCATCACATTATATTCTACCCCATCCTCCTCTATTCCTACTCTAATGAAGGTAGGCTATTTTTTCTTAAGATCTATTTCCACACATAGCTTGACAGCATATGGCCTAGATAGAGCCTCAGTAGCAGCATCAATTTTTATGAAATTACCAATTTGATTGCCCATCGACTTTATCATTGCAGTATTGTAGAAAAACAGAGGTACGTAAGGGATAGTAACCCATACTGGAACGATTGAGGATTCTGCTTCTGGAGAAAAATCCATTGTCCATTTCAGCACTTTCATATGGGCACCAAGGAAAATCCAATGGCCTTTTAGCCAGAAACGCTGGTAGTCTTCTTTTTCTTGGAACCGTATCAGGACATGTCTGTAATCAATCGAGTCGATTTGAAAGCTACCTTTGAAACCGACAGATTGAAACGCCTCATTTAGCTTGACCATCGGTGGCTTGCCTCTTGCAAATTTGCCAACGAGGGCATTTTCATAGTGTGATGCGAGGATTTCGGCTTCTTTGCGCGTGACAAGGCAAGCTATATCTCCTTTATATAGCGTCTTGGGGACAATTTCAGGATTGGACGGAAGGTTAGCTTGCAGTGGAGGGGGCGTTTTGCTAGGGCCTGGAGAAAGGTTTTGCCCGCCGCGTTGCCGCCGCGGGCAGGCGGATGTGCCGCCATAAGGGGATCTGTCCGTTTATGACCGTTATTGTTAGATAACGGTATGAGAGAAAAGGAAAAAAACTTATCGCTCAGATGTTCACAGTTGGGTTTGCCGTTAACAGCGGCAATAGCCATTACCGGCGAGGACAGAAGGTGGAAGAGAAAGGAGTTTCAGAGTTTCAGACTACTACGCTACCTAAAGGGTAGTTAGCGGTAAGCGTTTGTAATTGATAAGTTTTATGAGGACAGATTGTACTATCCACGTAACTTAAAATTTAATTATACTAGAAATGATGCATTATTATTGATATATATTTAATTATACTAGAAATTTAATGATGCATTATTATTTAATATATATTAATATATATTATTATTAATATATATTAAATGTTAATATATATATTAACACATTTTATATATATATATATATATATATATATATATATATATATATATATATATATATATTCTGCAACTTGATCATTCAGTTAGGGTTGCTATTGAATTCGTCGGGTAAAACAATTAATTGAGTTGTTGGACATGAGAGAAGCATTTAATTTTAAACTTGTTGAGAAGAGAATTTTCTGAATGGGCCAAAACCTTCTATTTTTTGTACAGGAAAGATGCCAAAACCTTAATGCACAAGAAAAAACCATTAAAGAATGGAAGGACATACCGTGCTGATACATATAGTAGTACATATTTTTTAAAGGTTGTTGATTCATATTCTGAGACCATGTCCAACACTTACCTATAAAAGGAATTTTCATTGATTATACGAATTTTACATCGTTTTTTTTTCTTCAACAACTTTCCTATCTCATTCTCTAAATAGAAATTTTAATGAGAGAGAAGATTTGCTTTCTTATATTTGTAGAAAGAGAAAAAAAATTTAGGGAATGGAAATTTAATGGAATTTAAACTGAATACATCAAATCATAACACAACCTTCATTTTTTTAATTAAAATTTTAATTCTCATATTTCCCCCTTTCTTCCATTTCTACTAAAAAAATACCTACGACTTCCAACAATTTTTTTTATGCAGAAAACTACTTTTATCTCAACCTCATATGGGATGCATATTTATATTTTTTGTAAGAATTTGTCAATAATGAATTTGTTAGAAGATTGAAATTAATCTCTTTGGTTTATAGTAGAGGTGGCAAAATAGACTCGTAACCTGCGAGTCAAGCGGGTTGTCTATTGTTAAATTTGGGTGGGTATGGGTAAAATGGGTGATGGGTAAAATGGGTGATGGGTAAAATGGGTGATGGGTTAAATGGGTGATGGGTTAAATGGATAATGAGTCAAGTGGGTAGTTGAAAAATATGGGTTGGGTGGGTTGAGTTTGCAGGTTGCCCGCGAGTTTACCCATATGGGCCGAAACCCATGAGTTTTACCCATACGGGTTGGTACATAAACCCATATGAGTTCATATATGGGTTGAAACTCGTGGACTTACCCATTTTCGATCTATGAGTTAAATGATTTTTCCATTTTCAACCCGACCCGTTTTGACCAGTCCCATATTTTGACCCATCATAAAATGGTTCGAAATGGGTCATACCCATATTTCTAATTGCCCATTTTACAACCCATGTTTGATTTGTCCGCCCCTTTGCCACCCTAGTTTATAGTGTATGATTTTTTGAATTTTTTGGATATTGTTACCTTTTATTTCAAACCGAGTGAATATATAAAACGAAAACAAAAAAAAAACTAGTTTTAATTTACATCGAAATTTTAGTTTCAAATTTGTTATATTGATTATTTTAAAAAAAACTAACTTAATTTTTATGTATAATAAATTTTGAAGAGATTAAAATTGAACTCTTAGCTTTAAATAAAAAAGTAAATAAAGTGTAATAAATGCAAGATCATGCAAAATATGGAAGTTGTATGGAAGAGTAGTCGTAGAACTAACAGCTTAGCAGATTTACAATCTGTACGTCTCTTCTGAATCAAAGATAAGCTTGACTAGTACTGTTCCTGGGTGCGATTCTGAGTGCGAAACACACACTCCAATTACTGTTCACAAAACTTCGCTACTGTACTCCTTCCTCGTCTTCTTTTTTCTGTTAACGGCTCTTTCCTCAGCATCTGGTTGACGGTCATGGCGTCTCCGACGCCTAACCAAACCACTGAACCCAATCCGTCCATACACAAGAGCTTCTTACAAGCTTTGAATTCAAAACCTTCACCGCTTTTAACCTCCCTCCCAGACACGCCCAATTTACACCCTATCACTGAATATAAGGGCAAATTGGCTTTCATCCTTCCTCCCGAGGAATGCGAGCTTCTGGCCTCTCATTACCAGAATGCTTTGGTCGGAAAATTCAATAGAGGGAAACCTCCTATGGAGAAACTTGTTTCTGCCTTTAAATCAATAGGGTTTAAAGCTAATTTCCAATTGGGATCTATTGACTATCGACATGTTCTTATTCGATTTCAGGATAGCGAGGATTACCAACGGTGCTGGATGAAAGGCCAATGGATGGTTCATGGAGCGACAATGAAGGTCCAGAAGTGGACTCCGAATTTCTCACCTACTGCTGAATCATCTGTGGTTCCAGTATGGGTAACCATTCATCAATTGCCTTTACACTTTTACAATACTTCGGCTATCATAGGCATTAGTAGCCAAATAGGAAAATTTCTCAAAATGGATGCTGCAACTAATGCTCTAACTAGGTCTTCTGCAATTAAAGTTTGTGTAGAAGTGGACCTTTTATCTCAACTCCCTAATTCAATAGTGGTAGGCATTGGCAATAAAGTAGCAGATTACCCAATTGAATATGATCAGTTGCCTTTGTACTGTACTCACTGTAGGATTATTGGACACAGTCAGGCTAATTGTAACTTCCTGCACCCAGAACTGAGGAAAAGTAATAAAAACCTAGCTGAAACCAATGTGAACAAGTTTAAACAAGCTACGGTTCTAGATGATATTCAACCTGCTGATACTCAGAAAAACATAGGTTGTGCCTCTAATGTATCAATGGATATGGAAGGACCCTCTAACCTATCAGTTTCCCAAAAAGAAACTGATTTCCAGGTTCAGAACTTGAAATCTGTTTCTCTTCTGGATAATAATTCAAACTCTTTCAGACCTAGTCATGTTAAAAGAAAAAATACTTTCTACTCACTGGATGATATCTCTAAGCCTATCACAAATTTTTTCTGGAGGAAAAAATCTCAACATCCTGAACTCCCTCCTATTCAGGAAGAGGTAACTAAAAAGAATATGGTTACTATATCAAATGCTTTCCACACTTTAATTGACTTACAGGAAGATGACCCTGCTGCCCAAGAGGATGAAGCTGCTGACATTTTCTATGAGTCTTTGGAATCACGGGAAGTAGTGCTAGCTCAGACTGATGCAGAAAAAGTAGAAAACATGGTGATAAATTTGTCCACTCCTGAAGCAGCACTGATGGCTCCAGATGACCAAGCTTCTGAGGCAATGCCGAGTGCTCCTGAAGTGCGAGTACCATGCCCTATTATCCAAGTTTCAATCACGTCCGAGGACCACAACAGAACTGCAATGCAAGTTGCTCAACCAGAGGTAAGTATCTCTACTGCAGATAATTTGAGGAAAAGTGAAGACAAGAAGGGAAAAATAGTCATGCCCCAGTGCCTAAACTAAGGAAACTAAGATCATCACAAAAAGCAACCCCCCTAGTTTTAAATGATACAATACACAAAAATAGGGAATATTTTAGTATGGAATGTTAGGGGTTATGGAACTTCTTTGGATAGGCTAAAGACTCTTAATTTGAAACATAGGATAGACATTCTATGTTTAATTGAACCATGGCATGACAAACAGAATTTAAGCACTCTAAAGCATCAACTTGGTTACAGTAATGCACTTCATGCCCAGCATGCTAAAATTTGGATCTTATGGAATCATGTTTCCAGTTTAGCTATTTTAAATTAATCGGATCAGTATTTACAGGCTAAAGTTACAAACATTGCCACCTCTGTCAATTGGAATGTATTCTTTATTTATGCTAGTGTACACAGACAGTTGAGGGAAGTCTTATGGTCTGATTTAAAAGCATCAACACCTGATCCATCCATATACATAGGAGATTTCAATATTGTAACCTCGGTCTCAGAATATAAAGGCAGGAAGTCAACACCTAGAAAAAGTATGAATCAATTTAATGATTTCTTAACCACCATGGAATTGCATGATATCCCGACTGTAGGCAACTCTTTCACTTGGAGTAACAATAGATTTAGGGACAAATGTAAGGATCTTCAATTCCAAAGATTAGATAACGGCAGCAAGTGATTGAGTTCATTAGTTCCTCATATAAAATTATTGACTCTAGAGATATAGTAATATGGAGAAGACAAGATTGTTTCAAGCACCGACAGAGCCGGAAGTGCCCCTTCTTTCAAAGAGAGGAGGATGGGTTATTCACATTTCATTTGATGGTCAGAGGCGAATTGAAAGCTAAGCAGTGGTAATTTTAAAGATTCCCCGGGGAAAAATAGAGATGTCTCCTACGTTACCCATAATATGTGGAAGTATCGACGTAATTTCATAGAGTCATTCGGTCTGAATGCTACATGAAGAACATAAACCAGATGACGGAATGGGAAGACCTAGGGTGTAGAAGATCATAGCATGAGTCATTCGGCAGATTTGGATTCATATATCCGCCCATGGGGTACTTCATTGTACGATATAAGATCCATATGTATAGATATCATCATCTACATCCAGAAAGCCGTATGCTTTGTAAGGAGGTGTTAGTAATCTAGAATGGTCAGATCTCTTTCCAAACAGTTCCATACAAGTTTTAAATAGAATGACTTCTGACCACTCCCCACTATTACTATCTATCCAATTAGCAGTTGAACAGGCTCCAAGACCTTTTAGATATCAGGAAATGTGGACAAACAGAAAAGATTTTAAAGAATTAGTGGAATCTAACTGGAATTTATTATCCCCCCTAACTGGTATGCAAAGGTTTGTTCACAAACTAAAGAGACTTAAGATTGTAATTAAGGATTGGAACAAAAATATATTTGGCAATGTCAATAAAAACCTGTTACAATCTGAATCAAAAGTCAATGAATTGGAAATCCTGTTTCAGCAGTCTCATGATGAATCAGTTTTAATGGAACTCATGAAATCTAAAGCTACGCTTCTTAGAGTACAGAAGGAACATAATATTTTCCTGAAACAAAAGGCTAGGTTAAACTGGTTAAAACAAGGAGATGCAAACACTAATTACTTCCATCACACCATTAGAGAAAGAAAAGTCAGAGCCAGAATGGGGAAAATAAAAGATGGAAAAGGAATATGGATAACTGATCCAACCCTGATTAAAGAAGAGGGTATTCGATGTTATCAGGAATTACTTACTGAGGATGTCTCACAAAAAAAGGGAACTTATTTTAATAAATTTTTGCTAGAAATCCCAACAGTTTTAAATGAGCAACAGAACATCCAGTTGCTTAATCCTTTTAGCTTTCAGGAATTGAAACATGCTGTTTTTTATCTTAACAAAACAAGTGCACCAGGCTCTGATGGTTACTCAGGTGAATTTTTCACCTCCTTCTGGGAAACTATTAAGGAAGATTTATTAGAAGCTGCAAATGATTTTTTAAATAATGGAACAATCCCTAAAGCCATTTCTAGCACCTGGCTCACTTTAATCCCAAAAAAATCTATTCCGAACACATTTACAGATTTTAGACCAATTAGTTTATCTAACTTCGTTAATAAAGTTTTCTCAAAACTGTTAATGGAGAGGATCAAACCCCTAATGCAGTTACTCATTTCACCTGAACAAAGTGCTTTCATCAAAGGGAGGGACATTTCGGATAATGTGATTTTAATGCAACAAATGACTAGATTATTGTCCAGGAAATCAAAGATTCCTAATCTCATTGTTAAACTTGATATGCAAAAGGCTTTTGATAGGGTTTCTTGGTCTTTTGTTAACTCTATTCTCCTTCGTTTTGGTTTTCATGGGAAATTTGTTAGACTGATTATGCATAATATTGCTTCAGCAAATTTCTCTGTTCTAATAAATGGGGTAACATCAGGCTTCTTTACTTCCACTAGGGGGATCAAGCAAGGAGACCCTCTATCTCCTTTTCTGTACAATCTATTATCTGAGGCTTTTTCGAGGGGTCTAAAGAAAATGTTTACCACTGGATATTTAAGATATTTTAGCCTCCCAAATGTTTGTACACCCCTAACTCACCTTATGTACGCTGATGACACTGCTGTTTTTCTGAATACTGAGACTAAAAATTTAAGGCGGTTTAAACGTTTTCTAAATGCTTATGAGGAAACCTTGGGCCAACAAGTTAACTTTTCAAAATCTGAATTTTATGTTTCCCATAATACACCTTTACATTATACTCAGTCTGTTAGGAGAATACTGGGGATGGTGAAAGGTTCTTTTCCTTTCAAATACCTTGGTGTTCCTATTTTTATAGGTCGTAATTTAAAGGTGCATTATTTACCTGTAATTGAAAGAATGGAGAAACTGATAAATAATTGAAAAAACAGGTGGTTGAGTTCAGCTGGTAAAATCATTTTGATTAATCACTGCTTTCTTTCAATCCCAACACATATTTTTGGAGAATTAAAACCCCCAATGACAGTTTTAAAAAAAATGGAAAAAATGGCTTCGGACCTATTCTGGGGTAAAACTGACTATTCTGAAAGGAAAAGGTGGAGGTCTTGGAAAAGAATGAGTTTTCCGGTGGATGAAAATGGTATAGGCTTTAGGGACCTCAATGCTATAGTAGATGCTTTTTCTAGTAAATTATGGTGGAAGCTACAAACTAACAACACTCAATGGTCAAATCTATTATGGTCACTACCTGTCTCTTACAAAAAATCACACATATGGGGTAGAATCACAAAAATAACTGCTGTGGCAAATAGTTTATCCAGAGTTATTTATGGTCGGGGTGATTGCTCATTTTGTAATGCGAATTGGACTGCTAACGGTGCACTTTGTTATAACTGGCCAGAGAATATTGATATTCCTTTTGAGAATATCTCTCTCAGGGATTTTATTAACAACAAAACAGCTCTCTTACCAAATCTGGAGCCACATTTGGCTACCAATATCATTCTTATTTTACAGGAGGTAAAGTTGGATTTCAGTCACGAAGACAGGCTGGTATGGACTCCCACAACTGATGGGAAATTCACTGTAAGCTCGGCCTATAATATTCTCAGACAGAGAGGTCCACAGATCCAACATTTTAAAAAGGTTTGGTCCCCTTTAATACCTAGAAAGATGTCTGTGTTACTTTGGAGAGCCCTAAACAATATACTTCCATTTGATAACATTTTAAGTAGGATGGGTTTTTCTGTTGCTTCGATATGCCCTCTATGCATGAATAGTTCAGACATTTTGGATCATTTCTTCAATTCTTGCACCTCTTCATGTGCTGTCTGGCAAAGTGTGCATTCCTTTTTACGGTTACAACATAAAGAATTTAGGGATTTAAAAAGTAGGGTGTTTTTTCTCCTATCATATAGGGCTGATTCTAATATTCACGGAAATTTAATCATTGCTGCTCTATTGGTGACAATTTGGACACTCTGGACCCATAGGAACAAATTTCTTTTCGATAATAGACCATTCTCACATGATGCCTGTGTTGCTGAAATTAAAGATTCGATCTATCAAATATTCACAGCACATAAATTAATAGGTAATAAGGTCAGGCATAAGCAATGGATTCAGGACAACATTGTCCCTAATATATTACAGAAGAAGAAAAAAGTTATCACTAAGGTCCATTGGAAAAAACCTATACATGGCTACAAAATCAATACTGATGCTTCGTGGATCTCTAGTGGTCTTTCATCTGCTGCTGTAATTGTGAGGGATTGGAATGGTAATGTTGTTAAAATGAGAGTCAGAACTTTCCACTGTCCATCACCCTTACATGCAGAATTAATTGCTATACAAAGTGGATATTACATATGTTCTGAACTAGCTTTAGATAACTGTGTAATTGAATCAGATAGCTTATATGCTGTTAGGGGTATTCATAACCCATTTTCCTGCCCATGGAGAGTTTTCTCCATGTGCAGTGCACTAAATGTAAGACAAGGCACTACACTGATTCAGCATATTCCTAGAAGCAAATTTGGCCACTGATTTCTTGGCTGAATTTGCTAAGGAAAACCTCCTATGAGGAGATTTAGACTACAGTTCCATTCCACTCTTTCTCAGGGGATTAATAGCACTTGACTGCATGGGTTTTCCAACTATTCGTATTGGACCACGTATGGATCCATGCTCTAATTAGATATGTAATTTCATTTAGCTACAAAGAGTACCTCTTGATGTCCACTATTTACTTTTGCAGTCTGTTCTCTGTAATTACTCCAAATACTGCTAGTTCTTTCCCCTTTCTTCTTTCAGATTTTCCGGATGCAAGCATAAAGGATGGGGAGCAAATTTTCAGTCACATCTCAACACATTTCTGCCGATTGTTCATAAGGTATTCACAGACATTGGCCACACTCTACAGGAGAATTGCCTAATCTCCTACCAACCGAAGGAGCTTTCTACAATGCAACCTCAATCTGGAACTAAATTTCCCTCTCGGCTGGTACATCGTTGACAAATAGGAGTCTTGAACTGCTCGATTCTCCGACCTGTTCGCGGGGTACTAGCTAGAAGGTTTTTTTTTAGTCCATATTATAAGTTCTAGCTTCCCTTTGTAGTTATAGGAGGAATCACCGCTTTTGGAAGCAACTTGTTTCAGGAGCTTCATCTTAGCTCTGGGATCATCATAGGGATGATCTTTTTGTAAACTGTAACTTACCAAGACTTTTAGCGCCATTTTTGGCTGACTTGATCTGGCCCGGGGAGCCTAATATATTCCCCCCATCCTCGGATGGCCTTTAAATTTAAAAAAAAAATAGGGAAGTTGTTGGAGTTGAGTCAAAAACATATGGGGAATATTAGTTTTTATTCCATATCCTAGAGAAAATTTTAAGGAAGCTGTTGGACTTGCTCTAAGCATGCTTAAATATTAGGTGGACTTTTTTTAAGATATACAAGAGTCATGCGAAATACCATATTAAATTGCCAAGATGCATCTCTATATCTTAAGAGCGTCAACCTAGGAATGAACAGTAACTTTTTCGTCATTGTTAATTCATTTATTTTCCTTTTTTTATTCTCCTTACCATCTCTGCCGATATGTGTCATTGTGTCTCTCTGTATGCTTCTTCTTTTCTCCCACAGCCTTACACGCGTCCTACACTCCTGTGGGCTGTGATTTATATTGATGTTCCATCGATGTTCCTCTTTTGTTGATATGTTGAGTGAAGCAGCATCATCTCATCTAAACGTGATTTTCTTCCTTTCTTCTAGTGAATTCGATCTTTCTGATGTTTAATTTTCTCCTGCGTGTAATGACTCTAATCGATCTAATCCCTTTTTCTGATGAACTTTTGTATGTGTTTTTATTAGTTGATTCTTTTTTGTGTGGATGTTTTCCAGTTTCAATTGTGCTCATAAGGCGTTTGATATTTTTTCTCACTAATTAACCTAATTTCCCCTTCTTATTGGCAGGGGCCATGCCACCGCGATTCGGGAATTACAGCTAAGACAATTAAGGGCATTCTTTCTGACGGAGTTTGGTATGTAGGCGCAAATGGTGGTGATAGATTTTTCCTGGAATAGTTTTTTCTGGGTTTTTGTGCATGCTAAATTTCACGTTTTCTTAGTTTGTTGAAAAGAGTTTTTTCCTTTTGTAGTGATTGGAGTACAGATTTCAATTATGGAGCTGGAAGTGAGAGGCTTACTAAGAAGAAGCCTTTTACGGACTCATTGATTTCATTTACCTACTCCGCAAGTGCTATTTTGATGCTTCTTACACAGCTTGTGACATTGTTTTTTGGTAATGCATGCCAAAATGTCAGTTTAGAAGAGGCGTTAACTTCTATCTTGAACTCATCTATGAAGCAGGTTACATAATTTAGAATTTATCAGTGGTCCATGCCATTCTTGCTCTTTTATTGCCATGGAGCATCAGATTGCAAATGTTGTTCTTCAAAATCATGAACGTAATATAACATATGTGAAGTGTGAAATATATAAATTTTCCAACATGAACATAGCATGCAAAATGTTTTTGTTCATATGTTTGTAGTAGTGTGTCATGAAAGATTTTCTTTTTTTTGTCTTTTTTTATGCAGCAAAACCATTAAGTCCTTTAACTTTAAATTTAGACGTTTTCTCTTCTTCTTGTGCATTTCTCATGACACGTGATTTGATGGTAGATATGACACTACCACAGAGACCCCCCTCTAGCACCGATTTTTAAAACCGGTGCTAAAAATCTAATAGCACCAGTTTTTTAAATTTTAACACCAGTTTTTTAAAAATCGGTGCTAAATTTTACAATAGCACCGGTTTTGGAAAAAATTAGCACCGATTTTTAAAAAACCGGTGCTAAAAATTTGAAAATTTTATTTTTTCCCACCAAAGAAATAGCCAAAAATTGTAAAATAGCACCGGTTTTTAAAAACCAGTGCTAAATATTTGTAAAATTTTATTTTTTCCCACCAAAGAAATAGCCAAAAATTGTAAAATAGCACCGGTTTTTAAAAAACTGGTGCTAAATTTTTGTAAAATTCTATCTTACCGCAAAGAAATTCAAAATAGCACCGGTTTTAGTAAAAAAATAGCACCGGTTTTAAAAATCGGTGCTAAAATTAAATAATAGCACCAGTTTTTGCAAAAACAATAGCACCAATTTTTAAAACCGGTGCTAAAAATTAAAACTTAGCACCGGTTGTTTGTAAAATATAGCACCGGTTTTTAAAAACCGATGCTAATATTTGTAAAATTCTATCTTCCCGCCAACAAATTCAAAATAGCACCGGTTTTAGTAAAAAATAACACATGTTAGAAAACCGGAGCTAAAAATCGGCATAACCGGTGAATTGAAAAAGGGGCTCGAGGGCTCGAGGGGTGATCGAGGGGCTCGAGGGGCTCGAGGGGTTCGAGAGTTCAAGGGAATCGCCTCCGCTTGAGGGGTTCGAGGGGATAGAGAGGTCGAGGGGTCGAGGGGCTCGAGGGTGTCGAAGTTCGAGGGGTGAGGGGATCGAGAGCTCGAAGGGCTTGAGGGGTACGAGGGGTTGAGGGGTTTGTGGGGCTTGAGGGGCTCGAGGGCTCGAGGGGTACGAGGGGTTCGAGGGGCACGAGGGGTCGAAGGGCTCGAGGGGCTCTAGGGGTTCGAGGGCTCGAGGGGTTCGAAGGGTTCGAGGGGTTCGAGGGGTCGAGGGGCCGAGGGGTTCGAGGGGTCGAGGGGTTAAAGGGGCTCGAGAGCTCGATGGTGTTATAGTAAATCAAGATTGATTTTAAATCATGGGTGTTATAGTAAATCATGTTTCTTATCATATCTTGATTGATTTCGAACAAGTCATGATTACTAAGATGGTCATGGTCAGATCTAATATTGTTATACTTCCTGTCAGCAATATATCATTTTCTAATATTGTTATACTATTGTTAGAGTAAATCATGTTTGTGATCAGATCTTGATTGATTCTGGACAAGTCATGATTACTAAGATAGTAATGGTCAGATCTAATATTGTTATACTTCATGTTAGCAATAGATCATTTTCTAATATTGTTATAATATTGTTAGATTAAATCATGTTTCTGATAAGATCTGGATTGATTCTGAACAAGTCATGATTACTAAGCTAGTAATGGTCAGATCTAATATTGTTATACTTCCTATCAGCAATAGATCATTTTCTAATATTGTTATACTATTGTTAGATTGAATCATGTTTCTCATCAGATCTTGATTGATTCTAGACAAGTCTGGATTACTAAGCTAGTCATGGTCAGATCTAATATTGTTATACTTCCTGTCAGCAATAGATCATTTTCTAATATTGTTATACTATTGCTAGAGTAAATCATCTGATCAGATCTTGATTGATTCTGGCCAAGTCATGATTACTAAGCTAATCATGGTTAGATCTAATATTGTTATACTTCCTGTCAGCAATAGATCATTTTATAATATTGTTATACTATTGCTTGAGTAAATCATGTTTCTGATTAGATCTTGATTGATTCTGGACAAGTCATGATTACTAAGCTAATCATGGTCAGATCTAATATTGTTATACTTCCTATCAGCAATAGATCATTTTCTAATATTGTCATACTATTGTTAGAGTAAATCATGTTTCTGATCAGATCTTGATTGATTCTGGACAAGTCATGATTACTAAGCTAGTAATGGTCAGATCTAATATTGTTATACTTCCTGTCAGCAATAGATTATTTTCTAATATTGTTATACTATTGTTAGAGTAAATCATGTTTCTCATCAGATCTTGATTGATTCTGGACAAGTCATGATTACTAAGCTAGTAATGGTCAGATCTAATATTGTTATACTTCCTGTCAACAATAGATCATTTTCTAATATTGTTATACTATTGTTAGAGTAAATCATATTTCTCATCAGATCTTGATTGATTCTGGACAAGTCATGATTACTAAGCTAGTCATGGTCAGATCTAATATTGTTATACTTCCTGTCAGCAATAGATCATTTTCTAATATTGTTATACTATTGCTAGAGTAAATCATCTGATCAGATCTTGATTGATTCTGGCCAAGTCATAATTACTAAGCTAATCATTGTCATATCTAATATTGTTATACTTCCTGCCAGCAACAGATCATTTTCTATTATTGTTATACTATTGTTAGAGTAAATCATGTTTATGATAAGATTTTGACCAAAATTGCTATATGTAGACTTCTGCTCAGCCAAATTGGACCGCCGCAAATTTCCTTTTTGCTATAAGTAGCCAGCTATATGTAGACCTTTTTGTACAAAGTCTCCAAAATCAATTTTCAACCAACACATAGTAAAAGTGTTTTTTTACGATTTCAGGTTCTGGGGAAGCTAATACATATCCCTCACATTCATATGGGTTAATATTTTTTTCAAAAAGCATTTGAAAGTATAAAGCACTTAAATGGCCCAACAAAGCATCATTTTCCTTCCCTTCTAAATTTTCCATATTCCCTCCATAACCTTAACCCCAAATTTTCATACCTCTCCCACCCCAACACCTCTACCGATTTCCCTCTTCCCTCCATAACCTTAACCCCAAATTTTCCCTCTTTCTACCATAACCCTCTACCGATTTTTCCCACAGATATTGTCCATCCCTTCACCATTTATGTCACGATTCTACTTCCCAATCTCGCCCTCGATTCAAGGAAGCCCAATTTTGGGTCGCAATTCTACTTCCCAATCTCGGTCCCATTGCCGCTGCGCTAACCATCGCACGTCACCTCTTCGTTTCCCACCACCGATGACGATCCTCTCCACCACCTTCGCACCGCTCCCCTCTGCCGGGGCTCCCATTGCCGGCCGAGCTTACCAATGCACAGGTGAATCTTTGATGAAGTTCCATTCTAGTTCGTTTGAGCCGATGTCAATATACATATTGCTATGATAATTTTTTTAAGCACATGTTGTTAGGTTAGTTATTGATTATGCTTGGTTTTGGATCTGTTTTCTATTTTTCTTCCTTCTGGTTTCTAAAAGTTTGTATCTTTAATTTTTTTTGCAAACTGGGATTGTGTGGTTTCATTATTTCGAGCTGGTTCTCCTTGTCTACTGTTCTTTTTATCTTCTGAGCTCAAGTCCTTTACATCAAAGAACCAATCAATTTTTTTGGTAAACTATTAATGTGGTGAAGCTTTTGTCATGCCTATCTTTTGAATTTTGCAACCAAGATATGGGTATATTCTATCTTTAGCAGCAGACTTGTGCATTAGTGTAGTACTATTAGTCCTATACTCCTATCCTTCATAGACTCTAAAGTGATGTTGTCTGATCTGCGTGCCAGAAATTCCATGTAGTCTCGTAAAATCAAATCCTTGCATGAATTTCAGTATTAAGAAACACATGGGCAATGTTTTTTTCCAGCTATGCTTTCAAATGGTGTGCTCGTCTTGTGTTTTTTGGAAGTTTAAGAGTTTATTTATACATTTTGTGTGAGCTTTTGTCTTGAAGATCTCTTTTCAGTTCATTATATGTGTAATGTTTAAGTGGAACTTTTATTTGGTCTAAATTTGAGGATGGTTTTAAACTTATAAAGTTTTGAATGTGGACAAATAAAAACAAAGATGAACTTTGTGATTTCTCCATATTAATGTTTGATTCTTTGTTTTACCCATGTTTTGTTGTCAATGCTTTAAAGAATGGAATTTGGCAACTAAAGATGGAAATTATTATGTTGCAATTTTGCCATCTTTAGTTTGGTTTTAAACATGTGGTGTTTTCTTGTTTATATGGTTATAGATAGCCTTGATTTTGGGACAGGATAGTGGAGATTTGATTGCATTAACCATAATCAAGGTGGGGACGTTGCTGCACATAATCAAAAGTTCTCTTCTCTATGTTTTTTTGCTGTGTTATAGGTGGAGGCCTATGATAATGAGAACCCTATGTTCGACAGGTTTGCATGTTTAATTTCTGGGATTTAATTTTGATGGATGTAAATTTTCTCCAGTACTAGATCTGTTATGCATTATTTGATTCACTATTGTACCTATCGACTTTGTCTTTGAGAACTGATGTAGCATAGGGTGAATTGACTTGGCTTAGATATATAAACAATCAACAAGGTGCTACATTTAAGCGAATGTGAACATGTTGTTTGAGTTAGTTGAATTGTGACCCCTTGTGTGACCTGGTGTTCATCATGCATTGCAGGAAGGTAGTGGAAGATGTCCTTTGAGGTGTACATGTAAACGTTTTGAAAGCAGAATGGAGTTTGCACAGGTGGGCACTTGAAGATCTTCAGAGACTTCATGTTGCTGAGGAGTAAGCAGTTGAAGAGGGAGGTGGATTTGAAATGCATGTGCTGGAAGATGTTGGTCATTGGGTAAGCCAAAGAGAGCTTCTTCTATGAGAATCTTGTATTGGGTTCCAACACGTTCTTGGAGGTACTAGTAAAGTCACCTTAGCCTAAAACAAAATGAATCATATTTCTCGTACTATTGCAGAAACAATACACCCTTTTTTATAAGGATGAATGATGTAATATTTTATATAGTTAAGGGTGAATTAAACCATGAATGTGCTTGGAGACGTTGAATACACTGATATTTTTGCAACGTGCAGGTACATGCAACCCCGATGGATTGTTCAAGATTCTTTCATTCTCATTCCAAGGATTTAGCCATTTCCTAGCAACAGGTCTGCTTCAAACGAATATCTCTTTAACCACAATGAGTAATCATTCTTATTGTCCATCTTGTTCTTGTCGATCATTTTCCATAATCATTAGATTGTTTCACTAACCACTTGTACCTTTCTTTACCTCCAATTCGGAATCTGGGAATTATAATTACTGCTGATAGGTTCGGTTCTCCCAACTATGTACTCATTTCATCTTTGTTTTTGCAAGAGTAGAGAAGAAACTGAGATTCTAGAGCTGTAAGTGAAGGCAGTGCACCATAAATTGTGATGTAGTAGTTTTGTTATTGTATAATTAGGACTATTATTCTTGTCATAGTCGTGCGAGACAAGGTGTTTGTATACATTAATGTAGAAATAAATTATTAATTTTGTGAATTTGATTTTATTATTAAATTAATGTGGAATAAAATTGTTAATTTTGAGTATTTTTCCCTTTCTCTGAAAGCGGCAGCGCGCTGCAGCTTTCAGAGAAAGGGATTTTTTTTCATCATCGTAAATAAATTAGCACCTTAGCACCGGTGCTAACAAAAAAAACCGATGCTAACAAAAAAACCGATGCTAATAAAAAAAACCGGTGCTAAATTAACACCGGTTGAAAAACTGGTGCTAACAAAAAAAATCGGTGCTAATTTAGCACCAGTTACTTAGGCATCGGTTTTTTTTACGAAAAAATCGGTGCAAGAACAAAAAAAAATCGGTGCTAGAGGTGGGTCTCTGTGGTAGTGTGAATTGAAACTGGAGAAGGATGATGTGTATAGATTACCATATTAACAGGTGATATATGTTTTCTTTGTACTATGCTCCCAGCACATGAATAACTGTATATTTTTGTAATAATTGATGCAACATAAGAATTGCTTCAATCGTATAATGTCTGTGATGGCATAGATTTTTTTTAACAATATACTTAGAAGCAAGAAGTTGTAATTGTATATTTGTCTTCTGGAATTGACAGTTTTTGGAAACCTCTTCGCATTTATACCGTGGTATTAGCTATGATAAACTTCATCTGAGCCTTCTGATTTTATAGCATATGAAAATAGTTCTCTTTTCTTGCTACTCACAGAGTCTGTTGTGTAAAAGATTAGCCGCTAAGTTGATAATTGATAATTACGCTTCCCGGGCAATCGACAAATGTTACCTTCAAGTAGAACTCAGGTTACACTATTACAGGTGCCCACCGTGAAAGCTAAGGAGAAGAATCTAGCACAACTTCCTATTACACCATGCTAAATGAACTCGATCCCTTGCTTTTTAGAGAAACGCCATCGGCGGTGCAGGTCACCAGCGAGGCAGCTGTGAAGTTCGAAGTGCAACGGTATTATAACAAGAGTGACGGTGGCACTGCGGTTGTTGAAAAAGAGGCGATTCCTGAAGAATCTGGTGAAACCCACGAGTATAATGCTGAGGTGGACCCTTTATTTCTGTTGATTGATTCATTTTGCAAATTGGCTTCTTGAGGTTTTTGAATTTGGAGTATTGTAGGCTGAATACTTTATTTATGTGTGTTTGAAGATGTTGGGACTTTGGATTAGAAGGGGGGTATTGAACAATGAGAGTCCAAGAATTTGATGTTTACAAGTATCGTGAGTTATATGAGTATTGTTCTTGTATTCAGTAAGGGATGTTATCGAAGTAGATTAATAGTAGTTCTTGGATTATTAAAGGCATATCTTTGAATGAATTCTTGTTTTTTTAAAAACATGTTGTTTAAGTGTTAATGGATTTGTTGACTGATGTGGCCATTTTATATGGTCATATTAGGACTTTTAGGACTCACTTTTGTACACTTTTGTTCTCTAGATATGACATTTTGCCTTGAAATTCTCTAAGGAGAGTTAAAATCGACTTTTAAACTTTTATTACTGTTCTAGAGGATTTTGTGTGACAAGGCAATTTGTTTGAAGACTTTGAAGAATTTAAAGAATACCTTTGAAGATTTAAAAACTTGTATTTGAGCTTTTGAAGACTTGAAGAATTGAAGATAAGTGAAGTGACGAGGAGAACTTGAAACAAAAAAGAAAGAAATCAAGATGCTGAAACTTGGCTCGATTGCGACTTGTGACGAACCCGTTGCGACTCGCGATGAACGTATGGCCGGAAACTTTCTTACTTTTTTGTACTATAAATACTCACCTTATCCTCTCCTCTTCACAACCTTCTTCTTCCTGTGATTTTTCTGGGTTCAAAACCCTACTTTTCATTTCTTTCTTTTCTTAGTTTTTGTAGGTTAATCATGTCTTTTAATTATCTAGGTTAAGTTTGTTCTTAGGAGCAATTGATTGAGACTCCATTGCTAATGTCTTGAGAATCATTTCTATCTATCTATTGCTTTCTCTATTCTGCATTTATTGAACTTTGAATGTAGATTGTTAATGTCATTAATGTTGTTGGAAGTTTGAGTATATGAATTGCTCGTATGATTGCTTGTTAGGGTTGGGAGAAAGTAGCTAATTCTCCCCTCTTTTAATGTCGAATCCAAGAGCATGAGTTAGAGCTTCTAAATGATGTTGATGTGTTGATAATTGGTAAATGAATGTGATGTTGTTGAACTCGTTGTCATGATTGTTTTAGGTAGCAAATGAGATAAGTCTATGAATGTCGATTGTTCTTGACTAATCTTGTGTAAATGCATGAATTGGTTAAATGCTTAGACACAGTGTAGTGTTTATAAGTGTTACCAAGCTTGTTGATTCTTTGTGCTCAATGCCATCAATGGGATGATTTTAGTCGTGTTTTGACTAAGGGAGTCATTGGTGAGGTTTGACAAGAGATGTCAAATTCAATCATGCAAACTACTATCTAAGAAGGATAGAAGATTCATCTTCACAACAAGTGGTTAAAGTAATGAATAGATTGTTTCACTCGTTCTTGAAGGTTTTCTTATTTAGCATTCATGTGATCTTAATGCTATGTTTTACTTCATTTATGCCATGGGGTGTTTGAGAATAGGAAGTGTTTGTATGATTAAAGTGTTAGGGTGTTAGGAAAGTGACGATTTCCTTAGCTCTTTGGCATGAAAATCCAAGAACATGAACTTAGAATTTCTCGTGCATAGTGTGTTGTGATTCTTGGTAGATAAGTATGTTAATGTGGATTGTTCTCATATTTATCCTATAGATGCACTGAAAGGTTGAACCTTGAATGTGGTTTGTTCTAGGTTTAGCCTAATGAATGCTATGTTTGGTTAAATGGCTATGTGTTTGGTGGAAGGCTTGTTGTTATAAAATCTATGGTCCTTCGTGTGAAATGTTGTTGATGAAATACCCCTATGGTGTGCTTTGCCTAGAGTGATTGTCAACGAGGTTTGCAAATGGTCGTTATTTGTCTTTGCAAATTACTATTAAGAAGGAATGAATGTTGATCTTCGAATGAGAAGCGATAACATTCCCCATAGGTAACAAATGTGATAGAATGAGTGAATGATTCAATGATCTACATGAGGTTTGGAAGTGGATATCAATTGCCCCCAAGGTTTTATCTTTTGTAGTTTTTACCCATTTTTCTTAGTTTGTTGCATGATTAACATAGTTACTTGACTTTGCTAGTTAGCTTGTGTTTTAATTTCATAACTTAGGAAAACTAACCAACCAAAACCCCCAATTTACTTGCTTATATATATATATATATATATATATATATATATATATATATATATATACACACACACTTCTAGCCTAATATAAACCTTATATGTTTAAACGCTTAAGAAAATCCATCTTCTTTGTAGACGACCCCGATTTGCCACTATCTACTTAATTATATTTGGTAAGCATAAATGGCTTATAAATTATAACTTTGAGAGGTACATCGACAACCTCATTGACCTTTGGTATGAAATGGGGATTGTGAAAGTTGAAATCTTTGTTAAATTGCTGATTAGTCGGCTGTTGGACTTGATTGTTCACAGTCTTTACATCCAAAAGGAAGTATATCTTCGAGAACTTGTCAAAGAATGTGTCTTTGAGGAAGATGCTACACTTGGCGATATATGGACACCTATTCTGGTAGCAACTTCGTATTGCTCTTGATATTTTATGCAGCTCAGGTCAGTCTATCATATTTTCCTTTCCAAATCAACTTATTACTCCAGTATGCTCCAACGTTTCTCTATGATGATTTCTTGGGCACAACACATTCATTGTCATCATATTTTTGTAGTGGAATCATTCCTATTTATTAGATCCATTGGGTGTATGACACCAATGTACTGAGGCTTCCTTGCTTGATAGTATCCCCTGTTATCACTTTGCATTATTTCTTTCAGTTAGTAATTGATTTAGTCTTCAAATGTTTATTAATTTTGTACTGGAACTATTCTTGCTTGTAACATATATTTGGATGTGCAAGACACAATAGTGAATATTTAATGTGCCCATTTTATACGGTTATATTAGGACTTTTAGAATTCACTTTTGTACACTTTTGTGCTCTAAATGTGACATTTTGCCTTGAAATTCTCTAAGGAAGGTTAAAAGCGACTTTTATACATTTATTACTTTTCTAGAGAACTTTGTGTGACAAGGTAATTTGTTTGAAGACTTTGAAGAACACATTTGAAGATTTGAAGATTTGAAGACTTGAAGACTTGTATTTGAGCTTTTGAATATTTGAAGAATTGAAAAATTGAAGAGAAGAGGAGGATATGAAACAAAAAGAAGAAAGAAAAAATGGTGCTGGAACAGGAGTCTGTCGCGAGTTCGTCGCGAGCTCGTGATGGACGAATGGCCAGAAATTCTTCTTGCTTTTAATACTATAAATACTCACCTTATCCTCTCCTCTTCACAAGACAGATCCAGCTTCTTCTTCCTGCGATTTTTCTGGGTTCAAACCCTAGTTTTTCTTTCTTTCTTTTCTTAGTTTTTGTAGTTTAATCATGTCTTTTAATTATCTAGCTTAGTTTTATCTTGGGAGCAATAGATTGAAGCTTCCATATCTATGTAGTAAGAACCATATCTATCTATTTGGTGTTTTTTCTATTGTTCATTTATTGAGCTTTGGATGTGAATTGTTAATGACATTGATGTTGTTGGAAGCTTGAGTATATCAATTACTTGCATAATTACTTGTTAGGGTTGGGAGAAAGTAACTAATTCTCCCCTCTTTTAATGTGGAATCCAAGAGTTTGAGTTCGAGCTTCTTAAATGATGTTTGAGTGTTGATAATTGCTAGATGAATGTGATAATGTTGAACTCGTTGTTATGTTTGTTTTAGGTAGCAAATGAGAGAAGTCTATGACTGTCGATCGTTCTTGACACTCGCGACTCGCGACAGACGAATGGCCAGAAATTCTTCTTGCTTTTTGTACTATAAATACTCACCTTATCCTCTCATCTTCACAAAACGGATCCAGCTTCTTCTTCTTGCAATTTTTCAGGGTTCAAACCCTAGTTTTTCTTTCTTTCTTTTCTTAGTTTTGTAGGATAATCATGTCTTTTAATTATATAGCTTAGTTTTATCTTGGGAGCAATGGATTGAAGCTTCCATATCTATATAGTAGGAACCATATCTATCTATTTGGTGTTTTTGCTATTGTGCATTTATTGAGCTTTGGATGTGAATTGTTAATGACATTGATGTTGTTAGAAGCTTGAGTATATCAATTGCTTGTATGATTACTTGTTAGGGTTGGGAGAAAGTAGCTAATTCTCCCCTCTTTTAATGTGGAATCCAAGAGCATGAATTTGAGCTTCTTAAATAATGTTGGAGTGTTGATAATTGCTAGATGAATGTGATAATGTTGAACTTGTTGTCATGTTTTTTTAGGTAGCAAATGACAGAAGTCTATGATTGTCAATCATTCTTGACTAATCTTGTCTAAATGCATAAATTGGTTATATGCTTAGACACGATGTAGTGTTTATAAGTGTTGCCAAGCTTGTTGGTTGTTTGTGCTCAATGCCATCAATGGGATATTTTTAGTCGTGTTTCGGCTAAGGGAATCATTGGTGAGGTTTGACGAGAGATGTCAAATTCACTCTTGCAAACTACTATGTAGGAAGGATGGAAGATTTATCTTCACAACAAGTAGAGGAAGTAGTGAATAGATTGTTTCACTCGTTCTGGAAGCCTTTGTTATTTAGCATTCATGTGTTCTTAATGTGATGTTTTACTTCATTTATGCCATGGGTTGTTTGAGAATAGGAAGTGTTTGTATGAATTAAGTGTTAGGGAGTTAGGAAAGTGACGAATTCCTTAGGTCCTTTGCATTAAAATCTAAGAACATGAACTTAGAACTTATTGTGCATAATGTGTTGTGATTCTTGCTAGATAAGTATGTTAATGTGAATTGTTCTCATATTTATCCTATATAGGAAATGAAAGGTTGAACCTTGAATGTGGTTTGTTCTAGGTTTTGCCTAATGAATGCTATGTTTGGTTAAACGGCTATGCCTTTGGTAGAAGGCTTGTTGTTGTCAAATCTATGGTCCTTCGTCCATAGGTAACAATTGTGATAGGATAAGTGAATGGTTCAATGATTTACATTTGGTTTAGAAGTGGATGTCAATTGCCCCCAAGGCTTTGTTTTTGTAGTTTAAAAACCCTTTTTCTTAGTTTGATGATTAGCATAGTTGCTTGACTTTGCTAGTTATCTTGTCTTTTTAATTTTCATAACTTAGGACAACCAACCAACCAAACCCCCCTCCCCTTTACATGCTTTTATATGTATATATATATATATGTATATATATATGTATATGTATATATGTATGTATATATATATATATATATCTACTCCTAGCATAATATTAACCATTTATGTCTAAACGCTTGAGAAAATCCCCTTTCTCCGTGGACGACCCCAACTTGCCGCTATCTACTTAGTTGTAGATAGTAAGTATTTAGGGCTTATAAATATTAACTTTGAGAGGTACG
This sequence comes from Rubia yunnanensis, assembly GCA_037428765.1. Classification (NCBI taxonomy): domain Eukaryota; kingdom Viridiplantae; phylum Streptophyta; class Magnoliopsida; order Gentianales; family Rubiaceae; genus Rubia; species Rubia yunnanensis. The sequence continues at coordinate 110,900,209 of CM075061.1, read as the reverse complement.
GCGACGGCCTCCCAAATTTTGGTGCCGCTGCCGGGGAAAAGGCATTTATTTTTAAGTGTTAGGTGTATTTGGTTGCATATTAGCTAGTTGTTTTTATTTTCCACTCCTTGGTGGTTGTTTTTTTCGGATTAGGTATTGCTTGAGTTCTTGGTAATTTTTTATCGAGAATCCTTGCAATATGATTTCAGACTTTCAAAAAAAAAATTAAAAAAAATTAAAAAAAAATAATGGAGTGTCTCACCTTGAGGGAACTCATGATGAGAAGAGAAGCTCAACAAACAAGGTTTTGTAAGATGTGTCATTCCAACCATCCTACCGAGTCTTGCTATTTGTTGTGGGAAGAGCACTATGAAGGGGAAAGAACCCTTGGTTTTCAAAACCAAGGGTATTATGAAGAGTGCTACCAAGAGGTAGGAGATGTTGGTTTTCAAGGGCAAGAAGCTCAAGAATGGTATCCATACCATATTCTTACAATCTGGAATGGAGTGGTAATCCGGATTGGTGGTATGAGAATGAGCCGGAAAACCAACAATTCGAGCAAAATAGTTGGTCATCACCACCTTATACCATATCCCAAAACCAAGCCCAACAAGGAAGCTCAAGTTTGACACGTGAGGAAGTCATGAATACAATAGAAAACTTGAACAACTTTACTAGTGAGGAGTCGGACACTCGGCTCTCCTCTAGTGTTGAGGCTATTGAGGTTCATGTGAGGAGTATATTAGAAGCGATGGCCCAAATGGAAGCTCGTGATTCCAAAAATACACTATCCCAAATCGAACTCGAGAATTTGGTGAGTGAGGTCACCATGGGAAATGATCTCGAGTTCGAAGGGAATGAGAAGTTGGTTGTTGAGGATGATAAAAATGAGGAAAAGGTAATTGTGCTACATTCATTAGCATCGTCAGCCCTACCCCTACCTATTGAACCAACTCTACCATTTTCGGAAGTTTTGAGGGAGATAAGAGAGGAGCCAAAAGAATACCCCAAGCCTCCTAACCACCCAACTCCCTTTAAACCATCTCCACCTCAACAAGACTTTCCTCTTGAAATTTTTGTACCCCCACCTCTCTACTTTTGGATACTCATAGTGAAGGGGTTCAAGCCTTCACCATATGGATAACATTAGGGACGTGTCGACAACCTTAAATATACGGAGCTTTGTCGTGCCGACGACGTAAATAAACTTGGATTTTTATTTTGGTTTTTGATTGTTTAGTTTTTGTTATTTTGTCTTGTTCTTTTTACGGTGTGTTTTTCTGTGATTTTGTAGCAAATTGAAGTGCATTGCATTGGAGGAGATGAAGGAATGAGATCCATGAGAAAGGGAAGAAAGCTTGGAATGTTGGTAAGAAAAGATTGAATTCTTTCTAAGTGCTGGGAGGTCTTGTCATCGCGAGTCGCTACGACCTCGTGATGACCTCGCGATGGACCATCGCGAGTTGCGATGTGATCACAAGTTTTGTGCTAAAATTCAACTCCCATCCTCCACCTTCCGCAAGTTGCGACGAGCCATCACGAGTCATGACCAACGGGTTCTCGAGACATTATCCCCTCTAGACCTTGAGGCAGCAAGCCCTCGACTCGAGCAGAACTTGAAAGTCCATCACCCTTTCAAGGCCAATTCTCGAGACCAACCCTTGAGACATCATCCCCTTGAGATCTCGAGGTAGCAAGCCCTCGACTCGAGCAAAAACTTGAAAGCCCATCAACCCTCGAGACCTCAGGTCTTCGAGACTGCAATCCCTCGACTCGAGTTGAAGCCCTCGAGACCTTGGGTCCTCGAGGCCGCAAGACCAGCCCTTCAAAAAGCCATGAGTCCTCAAGAAGATCATCCCTCGAGATCTTGACTCGAGCCTAACCTTAAAATCCATGAGTCATCAAGACCATCATCTCTCGAGATCAGCCCCTTGAGACCAGTCAGCCCTCAAGACCTCAGGTCCTCGAGACCGCAAACCCTTAGCTCAAGCCAAACATGAAAGACTTCATCCCTCGAGACCATCATTCCTCAAGTCGAGCTGAAGCCCTCGAGACCTCGGGTCCTCGAGATTGCAAGCTCTTGAGTCGAGCTGAGCCTCGTGTCCTCGAGGCCATAAGCCCTCGATTCAAACTAAAGCTCTCGAGACATCATTCCCTCGAGATCTCAGGTGCTCGAGACCAGCAGCCCTCGTGACTAGTGAAGCCTTTTTAGCCCCTCGAGACCAACGCTCCTTGAGATGTCATCTTGCATCCTTGAGCCCAGCCAGACCCAAGCCTTCTCTACCTATCTCGACTCGTGACGATGCATCGCAAGTCGAGACCAGTGTTGTTGCGAGTCGCAATGAAAAATCCAACTTTTCAACTGAGCTTAAACACTACATAATCCTTCCTTCTTCTCCACCAAATACTCCCAAGAACCACCACACATCCACTCATTACTCCACCATCTCACATATATTGACATATGAAAATTCTTGCATCTTTATAGTATCTTTGTTGATTGTAGTATGTCGACTACATCGTTGAGTCTTTAATTACTATATTCTATAATGATGATTGGATATGTGTCGATATATGTTGGATATTTTTATTGGAAAATCTTATAGTGGTGATTGCATGACGGATTGGTTGTTCTTTGATAATACTATGGTTATTAACTCTTGATGCTAAGCCTAGTATTATAAATCCTTATGTACTTGTGAGTTTAATCTTGTTCTTTGTGGTGTTAGTCTTGATCAAACATCGCTAAGGAGACAACATTCTTCTATAGGGTTGAGTTCTTCTACGACAATTTTGCTCCCTCATCTGGCTCCAAAACAAATTTCTGGACCGATTCTATACAAGTTGTGCCATATCACCGGTGACTATGCGGAGAAACGGGTGTCACTCTACCTCTTACCTTGAGTTTTATTATTCTTGCCTTACATGTTTACATTGAGGGCAATGTAATGTTTTAAGTGCGGGGAGGGGTTAGAGGAATCATATGCATGCTAGCTTCATTTGGAATGCTTTTTGCTACTTTGGATTGGAAAAACATGAGAAAAAGAAAGAAAAAAATTGAAAATTTTGAAAAAAAAATATAAAATGAAAAAAATAGAAATAAAAGAAAACCCGCTAACTTGAAAATCCGAGAGGACAACTTAGGCAACATTGGGGGCCCGGATAGGTCGAAAACCCGAAAGGGCGACCTAGGCAAAAATGAGAGGCCAAATGTGTGAAAAAAGGTGAGATGTGAGCCCAAGAAACATGATGTGTGGCTACGATGAAAACCCGAAAGGGCTCCTACGAAAAATGAGAGAAAGAGAGAAAAAGAAAAATGCTATGATTCCATTCATTTTCCGGCGTAGGAGTCATAAGGTTGCGGTTGTCATATGGATGGATCAGGTAGCTCAACATCTTTAGACCTCTTGGGATTGGGTAACTTAGTGGGTTGAAAAACGAAGTATGGGTATGAAATTCTTGATTATTTTGTACTTCGTTTTGGTTGATATATTGACATTGGGTGAAGTATGTGTTTAAACCTCCTCTATGGTTTTAACTTCATTTTGTGTCATTGGATTTTGGTTGATATATTGGTATAAAGTGAAGTATGTGCTTGAACCTCATATATGGTTTTAACTTCATTTTGTGTCATTGGACTTTGGGATTATCAATTTGGGACTTTGAAACGCTTTTATGGGTAGTGAATTGATAAGTGGTATGTTTGGTTAGATTTAGGAATTGGGGTTGTGTGTGAAAATTCTCATTTGAGCTTTGATTTTGGAATTTATGATATTGAGAGTTTTTGTGAGGTGTTGATTGGGGGAATATTAGTTTAGGATATGGACTTATGAATTCCTTCGTGTGCTTGAATCTTTTCTTTCGCGAGGGCGAGTAAGGTTTAAGTGCGGGGAGGTTTGATGTGCCTATTTTATACGGTTATATTAGGACTTTTAGGATTCATTTCTGTACACTTTTGTGTTCTAAATGTGACATTTTGCCTTGAAATTCTCAAAAGATGGTTAAAAGCGACTTTTACGTTTTTATTACTTTTCTAGAGAATTTTGTGTGACAAGTGATTTGTTTTAAGACTTTGAAGGCTTGAAGACTTTGAAGAATACCTTTAAAGATTTGAAAACTTGTATTTGATCTTTTGAAGATTTGAAGAAGTGAAGAGAAGAGGAGGATATGAAACAAAAAGAAGAAAGAAAAAATGGTGCTAGAACTGGTGTCTGTCGCGAGCTTGTCGCGACTCACGACGGACGAATGGCCAGAAATTCTTCTTGCTTTTTGTACTATAAATACTCACCTTATCCTCTACTTTTCACAAGACGGATCCAGCTTCGTTTTCCTACAATTTTTCTGGGTTCAAACCCTAGTTTTTCTTTCTTTCCTTAGTTTTTGTAGGTTAATCATATCTTTTAATTATCTAGCTTAGTTTTATCTTGGAAGCAATGGATTGAATCTTCCATATCTATGTAGTAAGAACCATATCTATCTATTTGGTGCTTTTTCTATTGTGGATTTATTAAGCTTTGAATGTGAATTATTAATGGCATTGATGTTGTTGGAAGCTTGAGTATATGAATTGCTTGTATGATTACTTGTTAGGGTTGGGAGAAAGTAGCTAATTCTCCCCTCTTTTAATGTGGAATCCAAGAGCATGAGTTAGAGCTTCTTAAATGATGTTGGTGCGTTGATAATTTCTAGATGTATTTGATGATGTTGAACTCGTTGTCATGTTTGTTTTAGGTATCAAATAAGAAAAGTCTATGAATGTCGATCGCTCTTGACTAATCTTGTGTAAATGCATGAATTAGTTAAATGCTTAGACACGGTGTAGTGTTTATAAGTGTTGCCAAGCTTGTTGGTTGTTTGTGCTCAATGCCATCAATGTGATACTTTTAGTCGTGTTTTGACTAAGGGAGTCATTGGTGAGGTTTGACAAGAGATGTCGAATTCACTCTTGCAAACTACTATCTAAGAAGGATGAAAGGTTTATCTTCACAACAAGTAGAGGAAGTAGTGAATAGATATTTTCACTCGATCTTGAAGCCTTTATTATTTAGCATTCATGTGTTCTTAATGTGATGTTTTACTTCATTTATGCCATGGGTTGTTTGAGAATAGGAAGTGTTTGTATAAATTAAGTGTTAGGGAATTAGGAAAGTGACGAATTCCTTAGGTCCTTTGCATGAAAATCTAAGAACATGAACTTAGAACTTCTTGTGCATAATGTGTTGTGATTCTTGCTAGATAAGTATGTTAATGTGAATTGTTCTGATATTTATCCTATAGAGGCAATGAAAGGTTGAACCTTGAATGTGGTTTGTTCTAGGTTTTGCCTAATGAATGCTATGTTTGGTTAAACGGCTATGACTTTGGTAGAAGGCTTGTTGTTGTCAAATCTACGGTCCTTCGCCCATAGGTAACATTTGTGATAGAATGAGTGAATGGTTCAATGATCTACGTTTGGTTTGGAAGTGGATGTCAATTGCCCCCAAGGCTTTGTTTTTGTAGTTTTAAAACCATTTTTCTTAGTTTGTTTGATGATTAGCATAGTTACTTGACTTTGCTAGTTATCTTGTCTTTTAATTTTCATAACTTAGGACAACTAACCAACCAACCCCCCTCCCCCCTCACATGCTTTTATATGTATATATATATATATATCTACTCCTAGCATAATATCAACCATTTATGTTTAAACACTTGAGAAAATCCCCCTTCTCCATGGACGACCCCGACTTGCCGCTATCTACTTAGTTGTAGATAGTAAGCATTTAGGACTTATAAATATTAACTTTGAGAGGTACTGCGACGGTCACCCAATATTGTAAAAATTATGTTCTCACTGTGGACTGATTTGTTGGAGAGCATAATCAGCTGCTCTAGCTTAAACTTTGCAACTTAATAATATTTTTTTTGTACTCTGATAATGTAGTGAGTGACAACTTGACAAGTTACAATCGAAGTGTGTTTTAAGTATGTCAGCTGAGCATTTTATTTGTCGTGGTGTTCCAAGTCATTGAATGTTGGTGTTGAATGATGAGAAATTTCTATGTTTGTGGCTACAGTAGCCACAAACAGCAACAATATATGGAGGACGCATTATGTAAATGCTTCCTCTCTATTTTTAAATTTTTTTTGTTAATATCCCGGTCAAACATGTCAGGCGGTGAAGGGGGTGTTGCCACGTGGCGAGGATGCATTTTCGTAATGCGTCCTCCTTTATTTTTTTTCTTTTTTTAAATACCGGTCAAACATATCAGGCGGCTAAATGGAGCTATGCCACGTGGCGAGGATGCATTTTCGTAATGCGTCCTCCGTGGAATTTTTTTTTAAAAAAAAACTGGTCAAACATAGCGGTCGAATGGTGCTATGCCACGTGGCGAGGACGCATTTTTGTAATGCGTCCTCCAATTTCTTTAAATCCCACCCGAATTCCTCCACTTCCGCCATTGTTCATCTTCTTCCTCCACCATTTTTCACTTTTCTCCTTCTGTTAGCCTCCATTCTGCCAGTGTTCTGCCATCCCGAGAATTCCCCTCCACTCTTCTCCGGCATTGAGCCACTTATTCACCGGCATTCCGCCATTTTCATCCGCAGTTCGAATTTTTTACAAGATCTAGTATGGTTCCCTGTTTTCTATTTCTCTCGAGTTTTGTTTAGGATTTTTGTAATTACTATTGAATTTGTAATGGAATTTTGGTTGTAGAGATCGAATTCGGACTGAAGTGTACGCCGTTGACCCACCGTGAACCGCGTTGACCCGCCGTGGACCGCATTGACCCGCCGTGGACCGCGTTGGCCCACCGTGGACCGCACTGACCTGCCGTTGACCGTGTTGACCCATCGTTGACCGCCGCTGACTGTCACCTTTGTCACTTTCTCCGTAAGTCTCAGACTCCCACCCACTGTGTTATCCATTTTCTTGTAGTTAATTGCACCCTAAATAATTATACGAATGTGTTCCAAGATTATGTCTGTATTGCCGTGGACAGTTTGTTGTTGCTTTTTTGGTTAAATTATAATCTGTGGAGAACCCGAAGTAATTTAGTTAATTTGATTGTATGTGTATGATTGTGTTGTCTGATTGTGTGTACTTTTAATGATTAAGTTTGGTCCGATTGTATGTGTATGATTGTGTTGTCTGATTGTGTGTTGCATTTGTGCGGTGTTTTTGACGGTGTATATGTATAGAGGGGGTCAGATTAAGTTTGATTTGACTGTGGGTGTGTATTATGATCCTCCCATACCGGAGCGAGGTTTGACTCTCGAGAGGAGGTTGAACCACTTAGAATTAGTTGATTTAATTGTCACGAGACTGGCCATTGTGAGAGAGAGCTGTTTGTTGAAAATGTATTACCGATGTCCCGAACTGATTGGTTCCGCGGTATACTATCGATGTTATCATGTGGAAGATGATGAGTCAACCACGTTCTTCTTCAACATTGTTGATCGAATGTCATTGTCTTCTGCGGATTTTTACATTGTTATGGAACATTTACCAATCGCTAATGATGGGGCAGGGGCAAGCACGTTCATGTCATTGTTGAGCAACGTGCAGAACTCCGCCGTTGTACCTAGTATACCACCACCTGTTCGTAGCCGAGGTTTTGAAATTGGTGAGTCCAGCCAACCTGGTAGGTATGCCCACGTGGATTGTGCCCACCCGTCCACAAGTGGTGGTATGTATGTTATAGACCATGGCGAGCAGAATGTCTTCCGCAATGATTACGTGGGTGACATTAGCGACCATATTGTTCGGCATGATAGTAGCGAAGATGATGGTGAGGAAGCTGAACTTGACGGTGGAGCTGAGGATGATCGTTCCTTATCAACCAATTCGAATCCCGGGGACGAGAAAGAGCAATTGGTGTGCACGAACAATGTACCCACGTCGTTTCATATTCTGGCAAACCCGGATACACAGGCCTACTATAGAGATTATGGGGGCCCCGATGAGGATAGCTACGACCCTACCCATTTTGGGTTCGGAGTTTCTACCTATGTTCAAGAGACTGGTGAAGTGGACGTGGGTATGCGATTTCAGATAAAGCCATAGTTGGTTGAAGCTATTTCTCGGTGGAGTTCTATGATGAACAGGGAACACAGGGTCGTGGAGAGCAGGTCACGCACATGGTATGCGAAATGCAAGGACGTCGTCGAAGGAACTGGGAATTGTCTTTGGGTTTGCAGAGCTTCGAAAAAGGCTTCGCATGGTATGTGGGAGATCACCAGATGGGCTAGTAGCCATGGGTGTGTTGGGGCTGGTCGATTTACGGGTAACATGAATCTGACGTCGGTGATGATCGCTCATTCAATCCACCACCACATTGATGTAAACCCTTCATACGCAGTGAAAGATGTACAAGCTCAAGTGAATGATGAGTTCAATGTCACGATTTCCTACAAGAAGGCCTGGTATGCTCGACAGAAGGCAATTGACATGGTATTTGGAACGGGGGAGGATTCTTTTGAACAACTCCCAACTTTTATGGATGAGCTTGTAAGGGCTAATCTGAGCACCATTGTCGATTTGGCCGACGTACCTGACTGAATACACGGTCTCGGGTGTAGGAAATTTAAATTTATGTTTTGGACATTTGGTTAGGCAATTGCAGCCTTTCGCCATTGCAGGCCAGTCATTAGCGTAGACGGCACTTATTTGAGAGGTGCATATAAGTCCACAATGCTGGTCGCCGTGGCCCATTATTCAAATGATTACATCCTTCCTATCGCTTATGCAATTGTTGACGAGGAATCGAATGAAAGCTGGAACTAGTTCATGGAGAGACTGCATCTTCTCGCTATTGGTGGTGATAGCAGACCAATCTGTGTCATATCAGATAGGCATGCTGGACTTGTAAATGCGATGACACATATGGAGGAGTGGATGGAGCCAGCCAGATACCATCGGATTTGCCTGCAGCATTTTCAGTCCAACTTCTTATCACATGATCACGGGAAGTTCAAGAATACGCTTATGAAGACTCTGGTGTGGCAGCTTGGTAGTGCCAGGCGAGAGAGCAGGTGGAGGGAGTACAAGGAGGAGCTGGAGAGTATAGATCCATCTGTCTGAGCTTGGCTAGAACGGCAAGATAGGAGTAGGTGGTGTCTTGCTTTCGATGTTGGTGATCGGCGTTGGGGAATTTTGATGACGAATTTATCAGAGAGCTTCAACAACTGTTTACTGTGCGCACGCCATCTCCCGATAACAGCATGTGTCAAAGCGACGTTTGAGCGAACAGTTGAAATGTTTGCACAAAGGCTTACGGACGCTACGACTTGGAGGTACTTTGTCACTTAATTACAGTTTCAAATTTGTTTGTATTCCGGTTTGCGGATTCTATGATATTGCCCGTCTATCTAGGTCCGTGTTTCCTAAGAGGAACTGGAAAAAGTTTCAGAAGCAGGATACATTGGCACAGGGACATATCGTCACCTTGTTTGGCCATGCGTCGCAGACTTATAGGGTTGTGGCGAGGAACATCGATGGGAGCATTAGTGAACGACATTACATGGTCAAATACCAAAGAAGATAGTGCACTTGTCGCGAATGGCAAATATTTCGTTTCCCTTGTTCCTATGCCTTGGCTGTTTATCGCCATAGACATGACGATTCTGCTAGTCTATGTGACAGGGTGTATCACACGAGCATATATGTCCAGCAATACAGTCAGGGTTTCATGCCTGTGCGAGATCCATCACTCTGGTAGCGTGCCCGTTGGAGGTTGATTCCTGATGCAGAAAAGTTTCGCAACAGGAGGCGTGGACAGTTTGTGGAGAGGAGGATAAGGAATCACATGGATGACAGGGTGGCGGGTGAAACCAGGGGCGTGCGTAGGCGTGGCCGTGCTTAGTATCGTGGTGTCATATGGTGTCTGTAATATTACCTCTGTCTTTCATATGGTGCATTGTACATCGATAGGAGAGGGCATGCTTAGTCTGTTGTTCGTAGTGTGATGTGGTATTACTTTTGTTACTTGATATATGTAGCACATTATGTAGTATTACTTATATTTGGAAAATATGTGTCACATTATGCAGTATTACTTTCATCTGTGCTATTATTCCAAAAAAATATCTAACTCGGGTTGGTATTTGCTCACAGGGAAAAACAATGTATCATCCAGGACCCATTGAGGAGGATTTATTGTACCTCCATCAGGAGCACCGTGCTCATGCCCTGTACAACGGACATTTAGAGGACGAGGCACTACAGGTGCGTCGGTGCGATGGGGCATGCTGGACCGATCGATTGCCAGTACAGGTTATGAGGTACGTGCGTGAAGCAGGATTTCAGGGACTCCTGGATTCTGTACTAATACAAATTGACCATTCCCTCATCACTGCCCTAGTGGAGTGTTGGCGTCTGGAGACGTACACATTTCACCTATCGATGGGGGAGGCTACAGTCACTTTGCAGGATATAAGGATCCTGTGGGGTCTACCAATCGATGGCATCCCAGTCACAGGTGTAGACACTGTTAGGCGTACAGAGGACTGGCAGCTCATTTGCACAGACTACCTGGGAGCTACACTAGACCCCAGTTGTATCAGGGGGGTCGCATTAGGGCCAGTGGTTGGGGCTATTTCACAGTCTGTTCCCCGCTGATCCCACTGATGTACAATGCCAACAGCGGGCTAGGGTTTTCCTTCTGCTGCTTCTTGGGGGAATGCTGATGTCTGACACATCCGGCCACCTCATCCCGTTGCTCTACTTATCCGTACTGATGGATCTAGGTGCAGCACATCAGTACAGTTGGGGGAGTTCCATTCTTGCATTCTTGTACCGGTCCTTATGTGACGCGGCAATCCCACAAGCTAAATCCATATCTGGGCCACTTGTCTTGCTACATGTAAAATTGTAGGTCAATCTAGTCATTTGTACATAACGTGCTTAATATTTACGGGCAGTTCTATTGCATTTATTGGCAGTTGTGGGCATGGGAACGCATACCATCCATCCGACCTGCCGGTGCACTACAGCTGACAGTGACGATGAGTGCTCTTGGCTCCCGGTACATGTCAAATTCCTCAATATGTAGTATTTTTAAAACACATGCAATTTCATATTCTGGCTAATGTAATTCACTCGGTTCCTCATAGGTGGAGGGCCCATTACGATTGTTCACAATCACCAATGCACGTTTTGAAAGTGTACCGTGATCAACTCACGTCTCTCAATCACAATCAGGTATAGGAATAAATGCATTTTAATTTCTGGACTTCGTGGGAAAAATGGTTTTAGTTACCTAACCGCAACACATGCATGTTGTCTCAGTTTATTTGGCAGCCATATACGGAGGATGTCCTGGAACAACTCCCGCGGTACTGCACAGATGGTAGAAACAATTGGCTACTTTCCGTCGACCTCATCTACTGGCATTCCGTAGAGTATCATCATGCACATCGTGTTCTCAAGAAGTTCGGCCTAATCCAGCCAATATCCAACCAGTTGGTCAGTAAGGATGAGTACAACTTACTTCATACTAGAGACCGTCGAGGAAATTCTGGCATGGATTGGCGTGTCGAACTAAGAAGATATCTCGATGCTTGGGAACATCGATCCGATCAACAAGTACACACACTAGGGAGTGCGGATCCATACTTACCCAGCCGTGATTACTTGGAGTGGTACTTTCGCAAGACGGTGTTCATGATTGATCAGCCATGACGGTCTCTAACAGCTACGGAGGGTTTCCATAGAGACGGTGCAACTGCGGAGTACTTGGTATTTCCTAAATTTTGAATATTGTTAAGAAAGAATACTTCAGAGCTCCTCAAAATTATATATCTAACATATTCATCTCGATTCTGTAGTTGCAGGTAATGACACAGTTGCATAGCATGTCAGACATTAATTTGGATGGTTGTCCCCCACATTTTGCGGACGTTATAAGGGGAATGCATCGTGTTATCACACGTAGTCTACAACATGCGCATCAGTCCTCTAGACCGCAGCACTATCAGACGTTTGTGCACTGTGAGAAGCCGCCCCCTGGTGTGAGATATACTGACCTCAGAAGCCACCGTCAGGCCCTACCTGGTCGACAAGGAGGTCGGAGGCCTCGTGCTAGGGGGCATACAGAACACATTGGTTCATCACAAGCTGGACCCTCACATTCGAGTCCACCGATTTGCGGACCATCAGCCGGGGAACCCTCACAGTACAACATGAATGCATCAGATTACAGTGCATATGTCACTCCAACATCTAGTCATCCATACATGTCGCCTACCGCTCCATTACATACAGGTTGTATTCCACATGCCTATTGTGATTCGAATGAGGAAGCGGGATACGAAATGGAGGAGGACATACCAGGGGGAGCTCCACATGAGGAAGTACATGTACCTGTACAGATGGCTGTACCACGACGGACATCCAGGACCATACGTCCTCCCCCGTGTAGAACGGGTGGAAAGCTATGCAGAGGTCATCATTAGGACAGTACATGCTATTCAACACTAATTTGCATTACATTTCACTCGTACTGTTCGGCACTGTACATTTATGCTAATTTGTATCCATTCTAACTATGCAATACTTCGTTCCTGCACCTACATTCAAGACTAGTTAAAAAAATTCAAATAACATGACCCTAAATTATCGTTTGACTTTTTTTCCAAATTATCATCAAACAAACACAAGTCTGCTTATGCGCAATCTTGACCGAAAACAGGTGGATGAGAAATAGTAAGTTACACATTGCAGCAACCCACGATAATTTATTACTTAAATTCACGACTCATTTTGAAGACCACACTCTTGTTGAATTCAGGGCAGGATTTTATAATAAGCTTTCTCCCCAATAAATAAAATTCTCCAAACGCTTAATTTACCAAATTTGCCAAAAAAATAATAAACATTATTTCATTTATAAATTAAATTAGCACCGAGATTAATTACAAATCTCATTTCCAACATTTTCAAAAAAAATTGTTAAAACAATACGCATTCCAGGACTCGTTTGAGGAGCTCCCGAGGAATAAATTTATGCTAATTTATGCTAATTTCGAACATTTTGCTAATTAATTTCCCGAGAAATAAAATTAGGCAGCTTTCCAGGACTCATTTTAAAAATGAGCCCTCTACATAATTTCCCGAAGAGCTAAATAATGCCTGATTTGAGGACTCTTTTAAAAAATGAGTCCTCTAAATACTTTCCAAAAACAAAAAATTATTGCCAGATTTGAGGACTCGTTTAAAAAACGAGTCCTCTAAATACTTACAAAAAAAATTTGCCAAATTTGAGGACTCGTTTCCAAAACGAGTCCTCTAAATACTTACAAAAAAAAATTGCCAAATTCGAGGACTCGTTTCCAAAACGAGTCCTCTAGATAACATTTTCGAAAAAAAATGGCCAGATTTGAGGACTCGTTTCCAAAACGAGTCCTCTAAAAAACATTTTCGGGAAAAAAAAATTATGCCACCTCAGAGGACTCGTTTCCAAAACGAGTCCTCAAAATGATTTTCGGGAAAAAAAATTCTGAGGACTCGTTTCCAAAACGAGTCCTCTAATTGATTTCAGAAAAAAAAATTCCACCTAAAGGACGCATTACCAAAATGCGTCCTCCACCCTCAGCGTCCAGAATAAAAAACAAGCACACCAGCATCCATGTTTTTAATTTTCTTGCACACTAAAATCATGAACGCGTTGAATGATTGTAATGGTTTTCGTGCATCTAGTAATCATTTTAATTATGCAATTATTCTTTTTAAACTGCCGTGTCAAATTTTTACTTCTTCTATCTTAGTTATCAATTGTAGGATGATAACTAAGAAACCATTTTATCATTCATGAAGCCAAATAGCATCCTTGTATATGTTAAGTCGTACTCCTATTCAATCTTTTCAGCTGTATTGACTACTGAGTCGCCCTTGCATTTTATTGCACTTTTGATTGTTGAATTCTTCTTATTCTGATTTTATTCTCAGATCTTTTCTATTGAACTTTTCTTCTAGGACTCAGTGGAGTTTTTACTGAACTTGATTGACCAAGTTGAGCATGCACACACGGCCCTATCTTCACAAAACCTTTTAATGGACCCTTCAAAGATTTTAAATTTGTTATGGAAGAAAGCATGCAATGTTCTCCTCCAAAGTTGCTTATAATCAAAAGAATCACTATTTCCTAAGCCTTAACATACAATTACACAAAGTTACTAAGAAGAGTGAGCTTCCTCATATATAATTTTGGAATTGTGTTTTTGTTTATGTAAAAAAAGCCATCTAAATATCCATTGGTTCCACCAGATCTTAAAAGTTTAGTTAGAAGCATCTTAATGCTAGTTATGATTTTTCATAATATTCATGTCATGAAAGTGCATAGAGATGTAGTAATGAATGCACATAACCTAGCAAAACATGTAATCAAGGATATGTTGATAATATAAGTGCACGTTTTCCTAAAAAAACCATCCTATAAGTAAATGATTTGTAGCTGTAATATTATTTTAAAAAAAAAAGATAAAGAAATAAATGTTGCGTTGGAACTTTGAAGTGAGGCATTTAAATCCAAGACGCAGTTCTCTCCCTCTCAACCACTGATAACGGTCTCTTAACGGCTAATCCTAGCCGGATTTTTCTTCCCATGGCGGAACCTCCACCGCCGGGAGGTTCTAAAATCTTCCTATCTGCTCTCATCTCTCGTTCTTCTCCCCTCTGCTCACTTCCTAATAACCCCAATCTTAATCCAAAAAGGGAATACCTGGGTGATATGGCTTGTCTATACACTGAAGAACAGGTCCAGTTGCTATCCTCTCACTACTCAAACGCACTGATTGGCAAATTTACTAGAGGTCGCCCAACGATGGAGCAACTGGAATTAGCTTTCAGGATGGTGGGTTTTCAAGGGCGATATCAATTAGGTTCGATTGATTACAAGCGTGTGCTGATTCATTTCGAGAAGATGGATGATTTTCAGCGATGCTGGATAAAAGGGATGTGGCTCCTCAATGGTTGTCCGATGAAGGTTCTCTGGTGGACTCCAGAGAACCTTTCTCTGAACACTGAATCCTCCATTGTTCCACTCTGGGTAACTGTTCGTGACATTCCTATTTTTTTCTATAACATAGGTAAAATTAAGGATGTTGGTAACACAATTGGATCATATATTAAAATGGATGCAGCGACTGAAGGAATTACCCGACCTTCTGCCATCAAAATTTGTGTTAAATTTGATCTCCTAAAACCTTTGAAACCTATTATCAGACTTGGTACTGAAAGAACCATGTTAAATGTAGGGTGGAATATGAAAATGTTCCATCCTACTGTAGCTATTGTTCTAGGATTGGCCACTCTGATAGATATTGTAATTTTAACCCCAGCGTGCAGCTATCCAGAAATCCTCCTGTTAGACACCAAGACCCCCCTGTCACCTCTCCTAAATGGAAACCTACTGGTAACAAGCTACCTTATCCCCCATCCATTCTTGGAGAAATGGAGACTGAGAAAATTTCACTACAGGCTGCTGATCTGCCATCAGTTAATGTGACCACCAACCCCCTATCCAACCTTACACTTTATAGACCTGTTACACCTCCTGTAAAGGTCTCTGTCACTGCCACAACTCTGAATGCAGGCCTTTCTGATAATGCGCCTATGGTAGCCAATGTTGCTGAGGAGGTTGTTATTGTTTCTAATGACAATGTTTCTAATATGATGTCTGGGGAGATCTTAGAGGAGGTTATGATTTTTTCGGACAATGCTGTTTCTACTGTGGTTTTTGTACCTAGACTCCCAGTGATCTCAACCCCTGCCACTCCCTCTAAAAATACTGATGAAGGCCATGTTGTGGATGCTCAAACTATACAGAAAGAGTGTACTCCCTCTCAAGTAACAAATGTTTCACTCAGGGGTTTTTCTGAGCCTGTGAGAAGAAGGAAACTAAGATATGCTGTTGATGATATTCAGGTTCCCAGCAGTGAGAGTTACCCCCCCCCTACAGTCCTTTTATTGCTGCTCAGAAACTCTTCTACTCTCAACAAAGGTCCTCTTACAATAGATTCCTGCTACTTAATGACACAACTGAGAACATGGAAACTCAAGATGACCCACAGGAAACTCCTATCATTTCTGAGATACCAGCAGGTATTACAGTACCCCCTTTACAAAAGAATGACCGGGTCACTCAGGTCACATAGGTAAGTCTTCCTGAACCTCCTCAAAATCCTTTTAAAAAACCTGCTCAGAAGAAAAAAACAAAACCTTAGCCTGATACCTTTTTAACTCAGTTAAATAGGATTACGACTAGGTCAAAAAGCTGCTCCAATGTTTCTGATGATTAATACAACTATGAAAATTAAATTCTTGGTGTGGAATATTAGAGGCATGAACTCTTCTATGAAGAGGCTATCCACTTTAATAAATACACACAGATTTGATCTTCTCTGTTTAATTGAGCCTATGCATGATAATTTGCAATGTGATTTGTATAGGTCTCTATTACACTTTGAAAGCTGTATGCATGTGAACACTGGTCAGATTTGGTTATTTTGGAATAATGATTTAACTTTATCCTCTATCACTGATAATCAGCAGTTTCTTTCAGTCCTTATTCACAGCCAAAAAATGAATATTGCAATGGAAGCAATTTTCATTTATGGGTTGAGAACTAGGAAAGGTAGGCAGAATTTGTGGTCTGATCTTAAATCTAGAACTAGTAATGCTACCGTCTACATTGGTGATTTCAATGCTATAACCTCTTTAAATGAGTATAAAGGTCCTTGTACTCCTAAATTAGGTAGTATTAAGGATTTTAATGAGTTTATTGAAGTTATGGAATTGGAAGAAATTAACACAGTTGGTAATTCTTTTACATGGAACAATAACAGATTAAAAAGGCCAACCATCTGGAGGCTAGATAGAGGTCTGTGCTCTGTTGAGTGGAGCTCTAGGTTCCCTTCCTCCTCCATTCAAGTGCTTAATAGAAGCACTTCTGATCATAACCCTCTATTTCTAACAGTAGGTAGCTCTGTACAATCCATCCCTAGGCCTTTCAGATTTCTCAATGCATGGTATAAAAGGCATGATTTTAATGAATTTGTTAGACAAAATTGGAGTCCTCCTATCTCAGAGTCAGTGATGCTAGGTTTTTTCCTTAAAATGATCAGGCTTAAAAAAGCTCTAAAAATTTGGAATAGAGATCATTTTGGAAATGTACATGACAATGTACGAAAGGTTGAGGAAGAACTATGTGCTTAGGAGGTACAATATGATTTGAACAGCTCCCCTACTGAGCTTCTTAAGCTTAAAAAAGCCAAAGCATGCCTTCTTAGAGCCATACATAAGCAAAATAGTTTCTGGAAACAGAAGTCAAAAATAAAATGGTTTAAAGAAGGGGATGATAACACTCTTTTCTTCCATAATTCTGTCAAGGAAAGGAGAGGCAGATTGAACATTACAAAAATCAAAAGTAGTGATGGTAGATGGCTACATGAACCTTCTGAAATTGAAAATGAGGCCATTCACTATTATGAAAATTTGTTAACTGATGAAAATCATGGGCCTAGTATTTTCCAATCTCATTTTCTTAGCCAGATTCCCAGTCTTATTGATGAAAGTGATAATGCCAGTCTCATTAGATTAGCATCTTTACAAGAACTGAGAAGTGTAGTTTTTAATCTTAATAAGAATAGTAGTCCTGGTCCAGATGGATTCACTTCAAAATTTTTCATAAAATCCTGGGAAATCATTGCCACTGACTTTCTTTCTGCTGTAAATAATTTTCTTTCTGGTCATGATATTCCCAGAGGTGTTGCAAGTACCTGGATCACTATTATTCCTAAAAAGGATATACCTATCTCTTTTGATGATTTTAGACCTATAAGTCTTTCCAATATTTTGAACAAGATTTGCTCTAAATTATTAATGGAAAGACTTAAACCCCTGATGTCTAAAATTATCTCTCCCCATCAGACTGCTTTTATGAAAGATAGGGACATCTCCGACAATGTCATCTATCTACAAGAAATGGTGAGATTTTTAGATAGGAAGACTAGGGATCATAACTGTATAGTTAAATTAGATCTGAGGAAGGCTTTTGATAGGGTGAAATGGTCCTTTCTATCTAGTATTCTTTTCAAATTTGGCTTCCATGGACAGTTTGTGTATAACATAATGAAAAATCTGTCCCAAGCATGGTTTTCAGTGTTATTAAATGGAAAAGCGGTAGGTTTTTTTCAAGCATCAAGAGGTATTATTCAAGGTGACCCCCTCTCTCCTTTTCTCTTTAATATCTTCACTGAATCTTTTACAAGAAGTCTTGCCTTTATCTTTGAAACTGGTAAGCTTCAATACTATGATCTCCCTTCAAATGCTCTCAAAACTTCCCATCTTAGCTATGTTGATGACACTGTGGTATTCCTTAAATCCAACACCAATACTCTAGTCAGACTTAAAGCCTTTTTGGTTATATTTGAGGAAACCACTGGATAGAAAATCAATTTTGAAAAAGTGATGTTTTCATTAGCAAGCATGCTTCTGTTTCATGCATTTCTCACATCAAAAGGATTTTAGGCATGAAATCAGGTTGTTTTCCTTTCAAATATCTTGGTGTTCCTATTTTTAAAGGTGCTGTGAAAAACATTTATTTTCAACCACTAATTGAGCAACTTGATAAAAGACTCAATAATTGGAAAAATAAATGGCTTTCTACGGGAGGTAAGATCACTCTTATTCAATCTTACATCTATTCATTGCCTCGGCACATTTGGTCTGTCCTCAAACCTCCAAAATAGATCATTAAACAAATTGAAAGGAGGTTGAGTATTTTTTTCAGGGGTCAGACTGAGTCCAGGCCTAAAAAATCCTGGAAAAAGTGGGATGCTTTATGTTTCCCTCTTGACCAGAATGGATTAGGTTTTAGGTCAATTCATACCATCATTAATACATGTTCTGTAAAACTATGGTGGAAGTTTCAAACTGCAAAGCCCCTATGGACTCATTTTATAGCATCCCTGCCTAGATCTTTTCAATGCTCCCAAACCTGGAAGAGAATTTGTTTTGTTAACTCCTGGTCTGAGTCTCATACCAGAGTTATTCATGGTGTTGGTAGCTGTAATTTTTGGACTTCAAATTGGTTGGATAGAGGCCCTATCATGGATCATTGTAACCCTGATTTAACTTTCATTCCTGAGGATTGTACAGTAGCCTCTTTCTTTCACAACAGGGGCAATTTCTTACCCCGACTTATACCTTTTCTTAATCCTGACATTATTATTCGTTTACAGGATTTCAGTTTGTCTCCTCGCAGAGAAGATAGACTTATTTGGAAGCCTGACATTCACGGATATTTCTCCTTTAAATCTGCCTACGGATTGCTCAGGGAACAAAGAGGTAGTATTTCCTCAATTAATCATATTTGGAATCCAATACATGAGAAGAAGGTTTCAGTGTTTATGTGGCGAATGATTAACTCCCTCCTGCCTTTTGATAATATTCTGAAATCTATGAAATTCAATCTTCCTTCCAAATGATGTATGTGTGAGAATGAGGATTCCCTAAATCATTTTTTTAACTCTTGCATCTTTGCTATGAAAGTGTGGAAGGTCATACATAATTTTATGGGAATTGTTGATAGACTTTTTTCCTCACTTTGGGAAAGATTATCTTTCTACTTTACTGTTCCTGGCCTGTCTAGCTTCCATAACTTGCTCTTGCGTTTGACTCCATCAATCACATGTTGGTTTCTCTGGAAAGTGAGGAATAGATGGATGTATGATAATGTTAAACCTCACACATCATCAGTCCTTAAACAGATTAAGGAGTATCTTTTTTATCTCTTCTCCGCAAAGCCTTTTTTCATTTCAAATCAAATTGATGCTGAAATTGCAGACCACAGTTTTCTCCCCACTGCAAAAAAACCACCCAAACCCAGGTTTGTCAAAGTTGTTTGTCTAAACCCTGTTCTGGTCTAAAACTAAATGTTGATGCCTCTTGGTGTAAATTATCTCAGAGGGCAGGGATTAGTGTAGTAGTGAGAAATACCATGAGTGCTTTCATTTCAGCTCAAGGTTCTTATATTCATGCCAATTCTCCTTTAGAAGCTGAGATGAAAGCTATCAAATTAGGACTCCAAGTTGCTTGTTTTTACTCTGATCCTATCATTATAGAATCTGACTGTCTTAATGCTATCTCTCATGTCTTGAATCCTATATCAGCACATTGGAAACTTTTTCAGTTAGCTGATGAAATACATCACATGCTCAAAACATGCTCTTTAGTTCATATATACAGAGAAGCAAATAAAACAGCGGATGCACTTGCTAAGTCTATTTTGTCATCAAAATCCTCAATAATCTTTTCTTTTAAGTCTCTTCCCATACCTGTCCAAGGTATAATTAGACTAGATCAAATGATGACTTCCTCACTGAGAATAATTCAGAATGGATGCTACTGATTATACTTGTTTTAATAGGTGCTCATTCTATACTGAAGTTTCCACCAATGGTGAACTCTAAGCATATGAGTATAAACCCGTCTGGAAGCCAAGCAACACAAGGATCTTCACAACGAGGAGTGCTTACCAAACACCCAAGAAAACAAAGACAAAGAAGGCCACCTTTCATAACTGAATGCAGGAATGCCAAGCTTACCTGTCTGGCCAGTAGAGTAAGCAAGTCCGAGAATCGTCGAGGGGGATTCGAGTCTTCTTGGGAGCTTTGTGTCCTCGAATGGGCTTCGAGTTATCGAGGGAGATCAGAGTCCTCGAGGGAGTTTCGAGTCCTAGAGGGGGCTTCGAGTCTTCCAGGGGGCCTCGCGTTCCTCGAGGGGGCTTCGAGTCCTCGACGAGGTCTTGAATCCTCGAGAGGGCTTCGTGTCCTCAAGGGGGTTTTGAGTCCTCGAAGGGGCTTCGAGTCCTCGAGGGGGCTTCGAGTCCTCGAGGGGGCTTCGAGTCCTTGAGGGGGCTTCGTGTCCACGAGAGGGCATCGTGCCCTCGAGGGGGCTTCGAGTCCACCAGAAGGCTTCGAGTCCTCGATGGGGCTTTTAATCCTCAAGGGGGCTTTGAGTCCTCGAAGGGGTTCCGAGTCCTCGAGGTGGCATCAGGTCATCAAGAGGGCTTCGAGCAATTCAAACTGCCTCTCAACAGCACCAGGATGACATACTGAACAATGGATTTTGGAGCTTTACTTGGGACTTACCATCAAATACCAACTGGTTAACATACCATTGACAAACTGGGGTTTCATTTTTTTTTCGATTCGCCGATCTGTTCTTTGGTCTTTTTTTTTTAGATGGAAACATCACTTTTGGAAGCAAGTGCTATTTTGCTTCAAGAGCTCATTACGGTTCTTGGATCATCATTCTGGATCATCCTTTGTATCAAACAATGCCTTCGAGACCAATTAATTTTTATTTCTTTTGGTTTGGGGAGCCTAATATATTCCCCCCATCTTCAGATGGCTTTAATTAAAAAAAAGAGTCATTTAAATCTAGCTGTATAACTAAATGTAGAGCTTATATTTAAAGTTATCATACAATAAATGGTAGAGTAATGATAAAAAATTATAGACATGAATTTGAACCTTCCAAGGATTCTAAGTAATTATGGTTTATCCTTTAATGAAAGGAAAGAATACACAACTATGTCCAGTTTGCTATATCCAGTTTGAATACAATTGGACACAAGCTTTTTTAGGAAAACACAATATTGACAGCCCAGTTCTAAGATTGGACAATTGCATCAAATTGCCGACCTGCATACGACGAACTCTCAAATCCTACTCTTTTTTTTTCCAATCTTTCTTTTCCCATCCCCCCACCACAATAGATAGGAAAACATTGATGTTTCATTTGATATTCTTTGAGCTGAATAAGTAGGGATATGTCTTCATAGCAAGTAGACATAATGTGGATTTTAGAGTGTGGCAGGTAGGTAGGAAGAGAAGATAACTATCTTCTCTCTTCATTTATTTTCCTAGATCTATGGCATTAAACCTAATGATTGTCATGAGTTTAATGTCTCTAGAGTAGTTTATTTTCTTGGGGTGATATTTGTATTCATGACATGATTATGGATTAGTGAGATTCTAGATTTCCCTAAATTTCTAT
Organism: Rubia yunnanensis; assembly: GCA_037428765.1. Classification (NCBI taxonomy): domain Eukaryota; kingdom Viridiplantae; phylum Streptophyta; class Magnoliopsida; order Gentianales; family Rubiaceae; genus Rubia; species Rubia yunnanensis. Next base: position 110,878,188 of record CM075061.1, on the reverse strand, counting down.
GCTTATGAATATTTGTGCATGATTTGAGGTTTATATTCTTATGTAATTTATGCCATGATATAGGTTATGATACATCCGTCAATTCATTCATAGTATAATATCATGCTAGGCTATAAATGCTAATTTAAAAGTGTTAGAATAACACTACTGTATGCTCAAGAGTATCGGGGAGATGAGTGCATTCATGCTACCTTGAGATTATCGCACGATTGTTAGACGTTAATTCTAATTAGCTACTTGTGTGAGTGATTGCATGTTAGGAATGGTAGACCAGGTGTCACTGTATGAATTTCCTAATGGGGGAAACCCTAGCTTACCTTGATAATTAAGCATTGTAGTTTGTAGAAACTAGGATTTGTTGTGTCAATTATAGATTCTTCAGAAGACATCAATACATTTGCCTCTCTAGGCACATGGTTGGTGTCCATAGTGGAGAGCCCGAGACATATTGTCCTTACTCTCGCATCTAATGATTTCTACCTATGCAAGGTTCAAGTTCTTTAAGCAGGGGAGTGTTAGCCCTATAAGTGAGAAGATAGGGATGTAATGCAAAGTCGGAAGGATTTGGGTGCCTCTCTAATTACAGAGGTGGTGAGATGGTTTTAAGGGAGCCGGACCTATGTGTCACAGACAGTGAGAATTCCCGGTCATTTCCACACTATGTGACATAAGTAAGATTATGGTTATATGTCTATATGTGATAGAATCTAGGATCAAATTCATATGATGGTCATACCCCCAAGTCTAGTTAATTCATATCTTACTTTGCTCTATTCGCATATTTGTAGTTGTTAGTACACAAACCCCCATTTAATATGTTTAATAATAGCTATTCCCGACATACAATTGTGGTGATTCCCAAATATGGGTTGTTTTTGCTGACTCTTAAATACTAGTATCTCCGTTGACGACCTCAGACTTGCCGTTAGCTACATTATTGTTGTTAGCAGTGAGTACGGGAGCAACATATATTAATTCTATCTTTGGACGCATCTTGTGGGTAATTTGGTAAAAGGAAAGACCCTGTATAGTGTGGGTAAACGATCGACCTGAAAGTGGAAAAGTATATCGTGTACGCACTCTTCACGCCAATGGTACTATGCCCCAAAGTCACATGGTCAAACAAACACCGGCTTCCAGTCAAGTGTTCCCGATGACCATGTAGCCTAATTGTCTCCTAGAGCCAAGCCAAAGTGTCCTAGGCTTCACCTCGCCTTAGTATCCCTTGACTCCCGTTGAAGGAGGGCTAAGCAATAGAGTTAGAGCGATATAACTCCTTGTCCCCCTAGTTTGTTAATACCAATCCCTAATCCTGAAAAGAATAGGTGAAAGTGTTAGTTACATATCTTAGAATTAGGGAAAAATAATTAATCTAATCAATACACTTACAGGCCCATATGAGCTTCCATAGAAAATCCCACAAATGGGTTACCCCTATCTGCATCACTGGCAGCATAGATAATTCCTTCAAATAACACACCCTAGATAAATTACGAATAGAACAATAAAATATTTGAGGTAAGACATCATAGCCACTAGATTCCCAAATCACAACTTTGCAACTTACACACACTCACTACAGCTTCAGTAACAATAAAAACACACTTAGCACAACAATAAGAACAAGTTTAAAGGATAACTCATCACAACATAAGAAAAAGGGAATAATATTATGCTTGGTAAAATAGTTTTCTGCTAGTGTGGGCGAAAAACACGTTCACTATGTGCAATTCTAGATCTGATCTTTCTATCTGACCAACGAGCTCTTGAGTGGCGCCTCTGATGGGGAAATCGAGCAAAAAGAAATGTGTGAAGAGGACAATCACAAAGCTGGCATAAGAAGTTATTCTTACAAAGGGGAAGGAGAAATGGAGGTAAAAATTGGATCTAAAGATGATGTTAGGTTGAAAGGGGTACTAAATGTTGGAAACGGAGGAAAACAGGCAGAATTGGTGACCAATGAAGCAGATGCCGTTGATTCAACCAAATAATCTGGAAGTCCAAGTAAAAAAATCAGTAAAAAATAAACTCATGAAAAATCGAGAAGAGGAAAAGCAAGGTCAGACAGAAAAGTTCTTATCCCGGGGAGAAAGAATGGAGAATAAAGATGAGAGAAACTGGAGTGGATTGTTTGAAGATGATCAAAGGGAGGTCAAGTATTATGAAACAATGAAAATAGATGGGATTGAAATGGGAGAAATTGCAATGGATGATATTGAAGAGAGCTCGAAACAATGAGAAACCAGCTTGATTTACATATATCTAGGCTCCAACCCGCCATTCAAAGTGATGGAAGGTTTTCAGATCAAGATTTGGGGGAAAAAGTACAGAAAGTATGGTAGCTATATAAAGGTACTTTTCTAGTGAAACTTACTTATAAATTGTGTAGAGATGAACTTGTTGAATTGGGTATGATCATGTTTGATGGTTAACCAATAGTGGTGAAACCATGGTCAAAATAGTTGAGTCCTGAAGAACCTGAAGTAGTTCCTGGTTGGGTTAGATTACCTGGTCTAACGCTGAAGTATTGGCAGCCTAAAATTATAATCAAGATTTTCAGTTCAATTGGTAAACCTACATGTCTAGATTAGGCTACTATTGATAAAGAATGGTTAGCTTATGCAAGGGTAAAGCTAGATACTCCCTCCGGTTCTCAAAGATTGGCTCTATTGCTTTTGGTACTTGGATTTAGAAAAGACTAAATTATTTTTTTGGTCCCCTACAAAGTATCTTTTACCATCTTTTGGTCCCCATTTGCAAAACAGCCCTTAGACAGTACCCAACAAAATTCAAAACAAATTTTTTGGTCCCCAAAGGTGGTTTTCAGGGAAAGTCAATGGTAAAATTGGTCAAAAAATTATAAAATGACCATTATACCCCTGATTTTAAAAAAAATAAAAAAGAAAAAGAAAAAATTCGTCAGGAGGCTCAAGCTCGAGGGCTAGAGGCAGGAGGTTCGAGGGCTCGAGGCAGGAGGTTCGAGGGTTTGAGGTAGGAGGTTCGAGGCTCGAGAGCTCGAGGGTTTGAGGCAGGATGTTCGAGGGCTCGAGGACTCGAGGGCTCAGGATGAAATCAAAAATCTGAAAATTTTAAAATAAATATTTTTTTAATTGAAAATATTTTTAATTAGTAAAATTATCATTATACCCCTGACTATACCAGAAAACCATTTAGTCTTACCTGAAAACCACCTTAGGGGACCAAATAAATTGTTTTCAATTTGTTGGGTACCGTCTGGGGGTTGTTTTGCAAATAAGGTGGTTTGTGGAGAAACTCTTCAGGTGAAGGAAGAGATGAACTGCATCAAACAAAAACCCCCAGATGTTTGTTAATGTTGTATCCTGGAATGTCAGGGGCATTAATAAACCCGAGAAGCACACTTTGATCAAAGGTTTTGCTATAGAAATCAAATAGGGATTCTTGGATTAATAGAGAAAAAAATACAAAAAGAGGAGGAGAGAGATATTTGGTTGAAGATTGGTCTGGAATGGAAATAATCACTAATGGAGAGTTGGTGAAGAGAGGTAGAATCTGGTTGGCTCAGAGAGAAGACTTTTATGATTTGGAAATCGTCAGTATGGGGGAACAATGGATAGATGTGGCTTGCTTGAAGAAAAAAAGCGGGGAAAAATTTTATTGTACATTTGTATATGGGCAGAACATTGGGGAGGAGAGGAAAAATTTATGGAGATTCTTGAAAGGGCTGGAGAATAGAAAGAGTGCCTGGGTAATGTTGGGTGATTTCAACTCTTCATTAACACCCGAAGACAGAATAGGTGGGAAAATGGTGTATGAGCTGGAAATTATGGATTTTCAGGAAACAGTTTAAGTTCTGAACCTGGAAGGAATCAAAACACTGGAACTGTATTATATCTGGATCAATAGAAGAGGAGGGGAAGATAGAATTATGAGTAAAATTGATAGAGGTATTGTAAATAGAACCTGGATTGAGAATATAGGAGAAGTAATTTCTGAAGTGAAGAATGAGTTGTTGTCAGACCATTTACCTTTGGTTCTCAGGTTCACAAAAACTAATGAACAAAGGAAAAAGCTATCAGATACTTTAATATGTGGTCAAAATCTGCACTCTTAAGAGGCACGGTATTGGGGATATGGAAGTTTAGGGAGATCAGAAATCTAAAGAATTTGGCTAGAACTCATGGCAGGTTGGAGAAGCAATTATATAAGTTAAATAAGAGGGAGTTTGGGAGCATTGGAGAAAGGGCAGATTTAGCCACCGAGAAATGGAGAAAAGCCCAAAGTGATTTGAATGATAATCCGGATTCAAAAATCTTCAGGAATAGGAGCAAGTAGCTAGAAAAGAAGCTAAAATCCTTAAAGAGGCTGAGTACAGTTATTTGTAGCGAAAGGCAAAAGTGGAGTGGCTTAATGATGGTGGCAGACCAACCAAGCTTTTCTATGCTTCACTAGAAAAAAAAGACAATACCATAACCATATTGTAGTAATCAAGAAGGTAGATTAGTTTATAATGGATCAAAGAATAGTGGAAGAGGAGTTTGTTAGTCAATTGAAGAAGCAGTTGGGGGTAGCAATGCAAACAAAGATTCTGGATCCTGAAGTTTTTAAATATGGTGCAGTGTTAAGTTGGGAGAGACAGACTGAGCTAATAAGACCAGTGAGCAGTGATGAGATTCAGAGAGAAGTAAAGTGTATTCACTTAAGAAAGAGTCCCAGGATGGATGGCTTTTCAAGCAATTTCTTTAATGACACCTGGGATATTGTGGGAAAGGATATCACAACTGCAATCAAAGGTTTCTTCAAAGGTGATCCAATTCCAAGAAAATTTAAGGGTGCAGTACTTACTTTAATCCCTAAAGTAGTATAGCCACAAGCTCCAATTGATTATAGGCCTATATCTTGTTGCTCAGTAATTTATAAGGCTCTCACAAAGATATTGTGCAATAGATAGAAGAATGTGCTGCCATAAATTATCAGTTTGACAGGGAGGTTTATAGCACAAGCTCAAAGTGATTGTAAGCCTATATCTTGTCGCTTAGTAATTTATAAGGCTATCACAAAGATATTGTGCAATAGAATGAAGAATATGCTGCTAGAAATTATCACTTTGACAGGGAGGTTTATAGCACATAATATCATTCTAGCCCAGGAATTGTAGCCTAGGAATAGTTTCACAAGTAAAATGTGGAAGGGATGAAACCTAGCTGTGTTGCTCAGTTTGACATCAGTAAAGCTTTTGGCAGTTTGAATTGGGATATTATTTTGAATTGGTTGATTGAACTAAGGTTCCCTAGCCAATCAGTAGAATGAATTAGAACTAGTACAATGGATTTTGGGATTTGTTTGAATCTAAATGGCAGGGTATCTGAAAGTTTTAAAGCTAGAAGATGAGTGAAACAGGGTGATCTAATCTCCCCTCTACTGTTTGTAATCAGTATGGAGTATTTGATTAAAATGTTGAATAGCGAATTTGAGAAAGAACTTGTTGATTACCATCAGAGGTGTAAAAAGGTTGTTAGGTAGTCTTTATTATTTTTTGATGATTTACTCTTATTTAGTGTTGCTAATAGAAAATCATTAGTAGGCATAAAGAAGGCGTTAACTGAGTTTACAGGAGTTACAATTCTGGCAATTAATGATGGGAAATCAAAAGTGTTTTTTTCAAAAATGGATGAGGGCATAAAAGATTGCATGTCTTTAATATTGGGAGTTATTCAAGGGACTTTGCCAATGACTTATCTTGGACTTCTAGTTTCATTAGTAAAATGGAGTAAAGTGGACTGTGAAATGATGATTGAAAGACCGAGGGAGAAAATCAAAGGCTGGTTTGCTAAGAACTTGTCTTTTGCAGGTAAACTTCAACTGATTAATGGACTTTTGTTAAGCATAAATGGTTACTGGTTGAATGTGATGAAAGTAACTAAAAAAACTTATAAAAGGATTTTCAAAATATGAACTTCCTATTTATGGAGCAGAGATGAAGGGCAAAGAGGATTTACAGCAGTTGCATGGACACATTGTGCAAGGGAAATAAGAAGGAGGCTTAGGGCTGAGGGATTCTTCAGTGTGGAATAGAGTTGCATTATGCAATTACCTACTATATCTGCATCAAAAGAAGGACATACTATGAGAAAAGTGGGTACATGAGTATTATTTGAAGGGGCGGCATGTGGAGATCTGCAAATTTTTTATTACACACAGCTGGCCATGGAAGGTACTAGTGAGAATCATAAATGGTTTTTTTTAAAGCTTAAGAATGACCTGAATAGTAAAGGGGAGATGAAAATTAGGGCCATATATGAGATGATGATAGGAGGGCGGGAAACTAAGTACAAAAATAGAATTCTCTGGTGCAAGGTGATTCTTCCTAAGCAAAGATTTTTTGTTTGGATGATGATAAATGGGAAATTGGCTACCACAGTCAGGATCCAAGTTTTAAATGTTTTATCAGGGCAACATGATTGTATGATGTGCCAAGGAGTTCAGGAAACAATACAACATTTGTTTTTCAAATGTAAATATGCATAAGATCTGATGTTAAGCTTGCAAGTTCCAAAATGAAGAACTTTAAGGGAGATGAAGAAGAAAGTAATGCTTCTGATCAGGGGGAAAAGGGAGAAGCTGGTGATGCTAATGATTTTTGGTTAGTACAATCTTTGGCAAGAGAGAAACAGAAGAGTATTCAAGGGAATGGAGCTTAAATCAGGTAATTTGACTTTTTAAATTAGATATGAGGTTGATTGGATATATAAAGGAAGGTGATTTTTTTTATTCTGAGATTGATAGAGTGGAGGAAAGCTGGTTCGAAGGAGGATTAGTATAGTTTTTCCAGTTTTGTAATTGCTTGGATAGAAGGAGACTGTAATAGATTAAGGGCAACAATCTTAAATTTTGTAAAGTTTTTGGACTTAATTCAATATACAAGGTGTTTACAAAAAAATGAGAAAAAACAAACTACAACTGAGTAGCCCACCTGATACAATTCCCCTTTTATAGAAAAAACACAAGAACACAGAATATCATTACGATAGCAAATGGAAAGTTGCAACTTTACACCTACCCACGTCTACCCAACCTTATATTTAAACTATGAAAAATGGAAAAGCTATGGATTAGTCAACCCACATATAAATTGAACCGTCAGCAATCATACACATTCACAAAACCCTTTATTGAGCGAACCTCATAGAAACACACTTCGCAGGTTTGCCCAAATATCTCAACTAACACGCATGAACGACGGAAAGAACAATGTGGCTTTGTATAACCCTGGAAAATCACCAGCAAAGCGACACAAGAAAATGTTCAAACCCGCTCCGTTCAAATACACACAGGAAGAAGGAGACTACAGCTTTTCATATGCATGGAAAAGCACCAGCCTCACGACACAAGCAGTCCTCCTCCTCGTTTTCCACACACACAATGCACATGCACATTGCACACACAACACACAAGCATAAAGGAGACTGCAACTTTGCATATGCCTGGAAAACCACCAGCCTTGCTACACAAGTAGTCATCCTCCTCGCTTTCCACACACAATACACATACACATTGCACACACAAGACACAAGCAGAAAGAAGACTGCGACTTTACATATGCCCGGAAAACCACCAGTCTCGCGACACGAGCAGTACTTCTCCTCACTTTCCACACACGATGCACATACATGTTACACATACAACAAGTCATCATAAAATGAGGCAGTGACTTCGCTTACGATTTGGAAACCACCAACCTTGCGACAAAAGCAACACTCCGGTACGCTTTTACACACAAAACACTCATACACAACACGAATCACATCTCAAATATACGATACAAACAAACAATAGCACCTCAAGGAATACAAACTTATAACCCTTAGACCCCCCCCACAATATTACCTATTTTTTGATAATTAAGTATGCTAGCAGAACCAAAAACTACATCCTCCCTATCGGACCTTCCAGTATAGTTAGCATCCAAGAAAATCACTTATCTTAATATTACCAATAATAGCCACAACATAAGAATAGCTAAACAAAGATTAAACTAAACAAAGCTTAAACTAAACATTCACTAGAACACAATTCGAGTTCAAAGGACATAAACTAGCATACCTCAAGCAATCGTAAATGAGTAAGAATTTCTAGCAAAATGCACATCATATGCAAATTATCCAGTAGAGTAGGTAGATGTCACCTCGTAAGACCACAAGGTGTCACCCAAATCTCCAAAATAGGAATGAACACCCAAATCTCCAAAATAGGAATGAACAAGTAAATGTTAAAGGATTTAGCATAGCCAACAATTTACTCATTATACCTCAATGTATCATAAATACCTCATTTAGTTAACAAGACCATACCTCGTAGGACCACGAGGAAGTCTTTAACTATTATAATCCATAAAAAAAAGTTCTAGCATACTTAGCCCTAATCAACATATGCATAGGAACCAGGACTAGCACAATAAAAATTATGGCATATTTTAGCTAAAAAAGACTTAAACACTAAATTACTTTAATGCATAATAGTACAGAGTCTATAAGTCCCAACAAAAAAATACAAAATACTAGCCAGGTCACCCTAAAACCTACCTCTAGAGTCAATCTATCAGCCACAATCTTCTTCATAAGCCTTATCCTCTTCTAACATCACAAAACCCTGCCAAAGAGCCAAAGCCACAAATTTCTTTTCCTCGCATAGCGTGCACATCCTCCTTAGTTCCAACTCCAGAATAGAACCTCTAGGCACTTCACCACCACCAGGGCCATTACCCACATGTAGGAATAGAAACCTCATAGGCAGATAATAAAGAATAAAAATCCCTCAATAAAGAGACATCAGTTAAGGTCAAAGCGCTACAGTTGGCCATTTCGATACTAGTCGAAGGAGGAAACTAGTACCTAAGAGTAAGGACTAAGATTAAAGTAGGAAAATTTTAAACAAGGTACAACTTGTATAGATTAAAACCTTTTCATATTAACCCCATGGAAGTATAATCGCTACAGATTCCCAATTTTCTTTACATAAGGAGCCAATACTCACTATGCTGTCAATTACATACCCCTTAATGCACATTTAATGATTAAATGTTCTTTAATTTAATTTTGAATATGACTTTTGACTTCGTAATAAGTCCTTGGCTAGGGGAAGGGGGTTATGATATAAACCTCCTTAGTCGTACGAAGTCCTAAGCTTTAGACAATACCTCGATCCTTGCAAACCAGTAAAATATAGTTTGCATGGGACGAGAGATAACTTCGCTAACCGCGACACCTCGCCTAGAGCAAGCTATACTAGGTGAAACTAGAAGAAGAGAAGGTCCATACCTATAACCTCACCACTAAATCCATGGTCTAAGAACATGGTCCATGGTCTAAGAACATGATCCATGATCTACAAGGATTGTGGAACAAATCAAGAATAAATAGTTGATCCATTGAGAATAACAGGTAACCCATATTTTCCAAAAATTACATATACATAATTCATATACTGATTTAAGCATTGGAGGAAGATCCCGAGGACTTCCCGGGATCTCATTCTGCATGTATCATAGAGATGGCATGGGATATTAAGCTGATCCCGGGTGTTATGAAGGTTCAGATTTTGGAAGAAATTCCATGCATCAACATGTAGTTTAGATATCTTTACAATAGAATAGTTATTGATAGAGGCTCGATGAGTTGAATGTTAATTCCACTTATTGTAATCGCTGCCGGGCATTTTTCATAGCACCTATGAATATATTTTAAAAGTAAAGACAATTGTAAAAGATAAAAGAACAATCATCAATAGATAAAACTTGGGCTCATATCCCACATTGAGTCGATATCTCACAAATTATAATGCACTTTATCCAACAGATCAGTACCTCACTTATCACTAGTAACAAAGGAAAAACATCTCTGCTCTTGGCCTTCAGACAGTTACCACAAATGAAATGTGGAGGCAGAATAGAGATGATAGAAAGATGATCCATCTATTCACAAATTATAATGCACTTTATCCAACAGATCAGTACCTCACTTATCACTAGTAACAAAGGAAAAACATCTCTGCTCTTGGCCTTCAGACAGTTACCACAAATGAAATGTGGAGGCAGAATAGAGATGATAGAAAGATGATCCATCTATTCAACAACTGAATGGTTTCGTAGGGATTATGACCAAGCCACAATGCCACTACTGCGTGAAAGATGCTTGAAGTTTTCCTGGAAAAAAATGGTGTTGCTATATTACGCCCTATATTTTACTAGCTTACACCCCTAATACGTATATATATATATATGTATAATACTAATTTTAAATTTTCAAAATAAAACAAAAAATGGGTTTACCTTTCCTTACTGCCACCGGCGGTGCCAACGCCACTACCACCACCGGTGCCACCTTGCCGGAAAATAAAACTATTAAATATCTTTGTTCCTCGTCGGCCGGCGGTGGCACCGCTGATATTCGCCGGCAATCAAACCATCACCACTGAGAACCAGATCTGAGCCATCACCCATGATCTTTTTCCCTTTGAAACACCGCCTCTCACCTGAATCGGGCACCACTTTCCATCTGCCAGATCCAAACCCTAAAATCGAAGCTCAATTTTCTAGAGCAGAGTTCGGAGGGGGAACGAGAATGGGTAAGTGAGGGGGAACAAGAATGGGAAATGAGAACCGGGTGGAAAGAATCAGGTGACGAGAACTGAGAATGGGGCAACGATAATCAGGCTGACAAGAATTGGGAAAAGAGAGCAGGGAGAGGAAAATGGGGATAGTAGAACGGGAAGAAGAGAGCAGAGATGGTGGGCTGAGAGTAGAGAAGAAGACCGGGAACAGAAGAGAAGAAGGAGAAGGAGACCGGAAATGGGAAGGGAGAAGGAGAGCGGGGACGGGTGGAGCGACAAGAACCAGATCTGAAGATACACCAGACCACTAGAGAAAATGCACAGACCACCAGAGAAGATCGAGGACGCCAGAGAAGAAGCAAGGATGCTGGAGAATCAAAGGGTCTTCAACTCCGGCAGACTCCTATGGTGGAGAACAGTGAATACCACCGCCACTGGAGCCCCACGCCGGCAAACGATACAGAGACCACCATCCGGTCTTTCAAAAATTTAAATTAGATTTTAAATTATTATTAAATGTTTAATTTCTTTATTCTTTAAAATTATTTCAAAATATATATTAGTATTTTAATAGTACAAATACAGAGCATAATCTAGTATAATAAAGAGCGTGATATAGCGATTCACAAAAAAAATCACTCAAGAAGGTACAATCACATGTTTCAAGAAAATAAGGCAATGATGACCTTCATCTACTATTTGACTGTGTGCATGTGCTTAATAAAAACATGCCATCATCCAATATGAGAATAAGGGATAAATCAAGAGTAAGTTTATAAATGAAAAATAAACTTATTGTGATTTTAGAAACTACAAGAACATCATGAAAAGAAATACTTAATAAATTAAACTGATCAATATGTAAACAAATAGTGATTCATTGTTTCTAATATAAAGAAAACTAACAGAATAGATAAGAATAGTTAGAATACATCCTTTCTGACTTCCTACATGATTGTGATGATGTATTCCTTGTGTACCCTTTGTATACAACTATATATTTTAACACACACGACCACTATCAGTGTGAGTTTTACATTTTACTATGGTATCAGGAGTGCTTTTATCCTAGACTAAAATTATTTATGGTCCAACCTTTCATCTCTCAAACTTTTCCAATTTGTTTTGCTAATTGTCATTAACCCATAGTCCAATTTTCGGCTACGAGTTGTCCTCAATTTTCATGAAGTTTTTCTCTTCTCGACACTCTGCTGGGATCTTCCAAGGCTAAGACATAGTATATTTTTTGCATTGGGTAGTGTTGCCAAACTTGGAGAAGGTCGCCTTTCTTATATTTCACTAGGAGAAGAAGTGAGGGTAAAACAACTAGGTTAGAGAAATTCCTAAGATTAGAAAGCATGGTTGTGGTGGAAGCAGAGAGGCTTTGGTTCCCTCCATGTTTTAGTCCTTTTTGGTTCTTAGATTTACAACCATAACAGTCTCAATCTTAAATCACCGTGTTTTCAACTTCTCAATCTCGTGTTTTTAGCTTCTCGATCGGGCATCTTCATTCATTCAATCCTACGACCTTTTCTCCTTGGCTTAAATTCTCTAAAATTTTGCCCAATTTTGTTCGTCTTATGTAACACGAACAGCGTCTCGGATTTTATTCCCTATATTTCAGCCACCGCGTGTCTTCAGTCGTGCCTTAAGGAAGTTGCAAGCCATCGACCAGTGTTTCACGTTTGATCCCAGACGCGTCGACTTCATTTTTGGCGCGTAAGCTCACCCGCAGCACGTAAGTGCACACACTTGTGCAAACTTTGTTCTTTGAGAATATTTATGTTTTAGTAAACAAAAAATAAAAATATTGTTGTCTTTAGAAGTATAAATTATTGCAAAAATGATGTGGTGCTTGGGGCCACGTTATTTTTCTTGATTCTAGTTACAGGGTCAGTGGTGTGAAAAATTTGGCCATTTTACCTCAACATGTACTCAGTTGTCCTCCTTGGGTTATTCTTCTACTATCATCGATGGATAGATAATTATGGCATGACAAACGACATGACTTTCTCTTAGTCCTCTCTTGATCGTGTGACTCCTGATAACGATCTTATTCTTGTTGGTAATGGTTATGTCTTAAAATTAAGCATGTTGATCATTCTCGAGTAATAATTCCTTATCCTTACCTGATATCACAATTACAGGAACCTCCCTTTAGTACAAGTTTTTTTTCTAGCACCGGTTTTTTTGTAAAAAAAATGGTGCCTAAGTAACCGATGAAACGGTTTCACCGGTTGGAAGAAAACCGGAGCTAAATCCCTACTTTTAGCACCGAGTTTTTTTGTTAGCACCAATTTTTAAACTGGTACTAATATGTACCACATTAGCACCGGTTTTTAAACCTTAGCACCAACTTTTTCGTTAGCAACTGTAGCACCGGTTTGAAAACTAAGTTTAGCTACTGTAGCACTGAAACCGGTGCTAAAATATTTACTGAAAGTCCACTTTCAGAGGAAGTGATTTTTTTAGTCGTAAATATTTTAGCACCGGTTTTTCGACCGGTGCTAATTTTAGAACCGGTAGCACCGGTTTTTTGTTAGCACCAGTTTTTTAACCGATGCTGAAGTATTTACTATGACTAAAAAAATTCCTTCCACTGAAAGCGCTTTCTGAGGAAGGGAAAAAATCCAAAATTAACAATTTAGTAGGACATTAATTTAATAATAAAATTAACTTCACAAAATTAATAATATAGAAATAAAACCAAAAAAAATTGTTATACAAAATTAATAATCTATGGGACTAAACATTGAGGCGGAGATCTTGGAGAGGAATCAATCTCACCACCACCGACACGTCACCCTCACCCTCACCCAGGCACATCAGCAAACCAACAGTCAACGATTAAGAATCTACATACACGAGATCACAAAAAGACTCTACATACAAAATGACAAAGAATTCAGAATATTCAGATATTAGTGAATTGTGGGTTCTGTGCGTCGAAGGAAAAAGGACAAGGCTTTGAGCGGGAAGACGAGATGTCGTGAGATCACCTCCCTCACCAGCGCCGAGATTGACTAGCACTAACTGTAGATATGATCATCATCGGGATTGACCAGAAAATTTAAAGCCTAATACTGAACTACCAATGTTATCAGAAGTCCAGATTTGATAATGTCCAAGACTTGCATGTCATTGGTGAATAATCTAACTAGTGATGGAAAAGACAAGCCTAGTATAATTGCTATAGAGATGCCAGTGAATAGTCCTATCTGTGACAACAAATGAACATTATAACATACTCGAATGGCACTTCTTATGTAAGATTAAAATTAAATGGTACAGTACTAACTCACTCACCTTCAGAGAAGCATAAGCAATTTCTTTAACTCTTTTGTAGTGTTTTTTTGCAAAAGCACTTGCAATGAGAGCCTTCACGCAGAACAAGCGGGAAATGAGAGCCTTATCAGAAGACAAATTCATGCATTTTCAAAAATCATGGATAAACATAAAAATATTTACCTGTCCTACGGCAGCTTGAGCGTCTACAAGGAGAGAGGCAGACAACTACACTTGCAAGCATATTTGATGGGCAGCCATAGCCAAGGTTCCTTGATAAGCAGTCATTGAGGTGTTGAGAGTCACAGTCAGTATACAAGCAAGAGTTCTTCCAAGAAGAAAACTGCCTACAAAGACATAAACCTTTTCCTAAAAAGGGCCTTGTTTACCAAAGATCAAGTTTTGGAAGAAAAAGATACACTACTGTGGAAATTACTGAGATGCAACTGTGGAAATGGTGGCACCAGTTACGCCAAATTTAAAGATATACATTGTTATCGGGAAAAAAGAATATAGCCGTAAAATTTTATTACATTGTTATCGGCAACCAAAAGTTGTTACTGCAACAACCAAAATCCAGTATCCCGGTGAGCTGCAATAGATATACATATTATATCAACAACTGAAAGAGGAAAAATAATTACAGAACTGTAACTGAATCTGAATCTACTTCAAGCCGTACAAATTGTCGATCTAGGAACAGAGATATCCAGTCACTCATTTTCTAAACCCGTACAAATCTAACTGGAAAAGCATATTTTCAAATGAATAACTGGAAAAGATTGGATCTCAAGATCAAATCCATATTTTATTAGTGCATCAAAATCTTCTTCCTTGCCCCTCTTTTCATCCTTAACTCCCCTTCTTCAGCATCAAAACCTTCATCCTTAGCCCTCTCTTATAATCAGTAAGCCCGTCCTCTGCAAGTGACGTTGAACACTATTTTGAACTAATAAAAACATATAAGTTTTCAATAAAACAAACCCTAACATCTCCACAAGCTCATAAATCACAATAAAATAAGCAAAATTCAAAAAAGTATATAAACCCTAGAAAATTCACCCCCATTCACACATTTTACCCCAAAAGCTCAAACAATTAACAAAAGCAACTCAATAAGGGGAATCAGAGGTAAAGAAGAGGCAACATCGAGGACTTATTAACAAGTTCATACCATTTCAGATGAAGCCCTGTTTTAGGGGGTGACGCCGATGAGAGAGTTGCAAAAACGTAATCCGACTGTGCCTGTAGGAGATATGCCATAACGTTGACGGCGATGGGAAAATTTTGTCGGTGGCATCAATCGTTTGGAAGACAAGGCATCTCAAAAACCAATCAACATCCAAAAAGCTCAACTCATATAGTTCTTCAAAATCTCAAGTTTTTCGAATGAGCAGTTAGATCTGGATGAGCAAACTGGAATCTGCCACCACCCCCGCCTCGTCCTACCGCCACTGCCACTGCCTGACCTCGCTGCCTCTGCTGACCCTGCACCACCACATCGCCATGTCGGTGCCTCCCTAAAACCCTAGCCTACACAACTCACCCCCGCTGAAACTCGACACCACCGCTGCCTGACCACGCCACCTCACCAATTTTATCGGACGAGGAGGTAGATCTGGTCACGACACCACCGCTGTTTGACCTCGTCCCGCCACCACCACCGCCTCGTCCCACCACCACTGTAAAAATGTAATTGAGTGAATCGAGAAGAAAAGGAAAAGTGAATGGAGAGGAAGAAAATAGGAAGAGTTTTAATTTCGGAATTTTCTGAATATTTTCTAAATTTTCAACATTTTTATGTAGGGGTATAATAGTCATTTTATGTATTTCCGGCCAAATTCAGGCCTCCAGGGTTATATTAACATATTCAAGCAAAACATAAAGGTACAATAGCACTTTCCAACTTCATATGGTCATATTAGCACAAACCACCAAAACATAGGTTTATATGAGCACTTAAATCTAGTGTTTTTATAGAAAGTCAAGTAAGGGTTGACTGTTGATTAGTCAAAGTCAAACATTTTTATTTGTATTTATATATACTAATTCAAATAAAGTTTGACCAAAAACTAGTTAAAGTCAACTTAGTTATTAGTGTTTATATATTGAAAGTCAAGTAAGGTTTGTCCGTTGATTAGTTAAAGTCAGCTTAGTCACTAGTCAAAGGTAATGGTAAATAAAAAGAAATTGTGAGAGTCTATGGGAGTGGGAACATTGTCCCACCCTCTTGATGCATGAAACCTACTAAACTACCCCTGATTTAGATGGTAAAACCAGGTGGCCAGAAAAAGAAAACTGGGAGAGTCTACGGGAGTGGGATTATTGTCCCATTCCCTGAATACATGATACCTACTAAGCTACCCCTGATCTAGATGAGACAGTCAGGTGGCCCAAAAAGATGCTAACCCCTTCGTGGTGACAGGGGCCTGTAGAAATCATCCATGAGAAACTGATGCTAACCCCTTCGCGATGACAGGGGCCTGTAGAAATCATCTGTAAAAGTACCGAGGGGCATGAGAACAAACTCGATAGCCCCTCACTCCATGCAACATCCATACAACCGGTTGCGTGAACTGGCTTTTCAGCCGTGGTTTATTCCCCACGGGTGTCTTCCAAACCGAGAATAGTCTCGACCGTCAAGTGAAGTAGTATGTCGTCTTCTCTGTGAAGAGTTAGCACACCGTTTCTACTATGTACACCTCTAAGATGAAGATAAAGAGGTGTTATTGGCCTTCGATAACGATCTCTAGATGAGTCCCGAGGTTTTCTCGTTGGGGTTGGGGGCAGATTGACAATAGTCTGTAGTGCTCCCAAGTGTTCCCCACGGATAGATCCTCTTAATGGTGAAAAGACCGGGCATGACTTCTACCGCGCACACCCCGCATAATGGTTTTGTAACCGTCCACTCCATTTTAGGAAAATGGACAGCCTAATTCCATGTTACACTTCTCAGTGTAGCGTAGACAAATTGCGCAGCCAACAAATGTAAATGATAAGTGGCAGAGGGTTTATAAAATAGCTTACGCTAAATTAGTTGACCCCCTACTCGGCCTGAGTGGCCATGTGAGTAACAGCGTATAACCTGTGCAGCTAGATGAGGAAAGACTGCCCCGGCCCGAATGGCCAATTTGATTAATAGTGGATAACCCTTGCGGCCAGATGAAGAAGAGCTGCTTCTTTTTTTCCCTCGAACCACCATACTGAGGGTCATGGTGTTTCGAAGCCCTGAATCCTCGAACCACTCGAAGCCTTGGACCACCTAACCTTCAAGCCTCGGACCAGCTACCCTTCGAGTCTTGAGGGTCGAAGATCAAGGGTTGAGGGTCGAGGGGTGAGGGTCGAGGTGTAAAAACTCTTTTTTCCTATTCCACGAGGAGGCCGTCCATGCGTTCCCAGTCCTGCAAAAAGATAGGGTGGGTTGACGCCTCCGTACCACTTCTGCAAAAAGATGAAGTGGTGTAGACTGGTTCTACCATATACACCTATATTGATTGGGGTGTTGTTGGCCTTCCAAAAATGATCTCCGGGCAATTAGGAGGTCCACCGTATGACCCTCGACTCCACCGTATAGAGGTCCACCCTTGTAATTATCTACAAAGAAATGTTTACTGCCCGGATGGGCCTCCAAAGTCCGCCAATAAGCTTTCCTGCAAGAAACTTTTGAGAAAATCTTCGACCAAGATTGGCCGCATTTGTGCCGACTGTTAGTACAGCAATTCATGAGGGAATAATCTGTTGAGGATGAGGTAGCATTCTTTTTGTATAAGCTTGAATGCCCTCGCTGAATCCGGTCGAAGTTCTTCCTTGAGAACTTTATTCCTCTCACTCCATATGTAATACACCATAGTTGCTAATGCCAACGGTCCCATTTTTCTTTTCAATTTCGATCCTCGTGCCTGTCTTCTGATCCATTTGTCAGAGGCGGCAATGGAATTTATGGCTCTTCTCAATCCAATCCAGATTCGTACCATATCCCATACAGTTCGGACGAAGTCACATTGGAAGAACAAATGTTTGTGCGTCTCTACCTCCGAACGCCATAGGGAGCAGATATGATCTGTGGGTACATCTTCGCCACCGTGGTACCTGTCTTTGGTTTGTAATCTACCAAGAGAAGCAAGCCAGGTAATGAACAAGAACCGGGGGGTATAGATCCATGCCAAATTGATTTGTAGAATCTAGCCTTTGGGAGGGTGGGTATATCATATAGATTAGGACAGGTAGACCTGTGTAAATGATCATGGGCTATCACCGTGAATTTACCAGATTTTGCCCAAACCACCAGCATGTCCCTGAGCGAGTCGATTGAGCCACTGGATATGATGACCAGTTTGTCCCAGAGTTCACACAGATTCGTAAAGTAGAGTGAAAATTTCTCCGAGATTTTACCACATGGGGCCCTTGGGTGTACAAGCCATATACTGCTCGTGCCCAAGAATTGTGAATGGACCCATCGGACCCAGAGAAATTCCTTCTTTGAGTGTATATCCCATAGATGCTGTGCGATGATGGCCATATTCTATATCTTGAAGTCCCAAATTCCCAGACCCCCATTACTTCTCGGAGAACAAAGCCTCTTCCCGGATACCTTATTCTGTTTCTTTTCTCCCCACAGGAAATATTTACATTTTTGTTCAAGTGATTCCATGACATTACCCTGTATGATGAATTGATGTATCCAGAAGCCAATAATGCCCTACACCACGGACCTGATGATTTCCAGTTTTCCCGCATATGATAACGTGTGCCCTTTGAATTTTGCAATTTCATTGTCGACGCTGTCGAGGAGCGTATGAAACTGAGAGACCTTCAATTTACTGGAGTCTAGCGGGATGCCCAAGTACCTGACCGGAAAGCTAGCCCACGGTATACCTGTGAAGCTTAAGTCATCTTTAATACCCACCCCGAAGAATTGCGACTTTGCAGCATTAATGGCCAAGAAGGAGGTCTGTTGAAAATCATTGAGTACAGACATGAGGGTATGAACAGAGTTCCGATCCGCCTTCAAGAAGAGCATCAAGTCATCAGCAAAAGCTAGATGGGTGATTTTCATGTTCTCGCATCTGGGGTGATATGAGAACAGAGTGGATTCTGTCTTCCTTTTCAATAGCCTCGAGAGGTATTCTATGCAAATGACAAAGAGTAGGGGAGAAAGTGGGTCACCCTGACGAACACCCATTTTGCCTTTGAAGAAGTCATATAATTTTCCATTGATCACAATGGAGAAAGTCGATGTTGTTACGCATTCCATAATTCTGTCGACCAATAAGTGCGGGAAGCCCAGGCCGGTTAGTACCTCTTGTAAAAAGTCCCAGGAAATCGTGTCGAATGCCTTTGCGAGGTCGACCATAATCATACAGCGGGGGGATGATCTGAACTTGCCATAGCCTCTTACTATCTCTTAGGCCAACATGACATTATCTGATAGCTTCTGTCCTTTCACAAATTCTGCTTGGCAGGGGTCAATAAGACCGGGGAGGAAAGGTTTGATTCTGTTGGTGATGATTTTGGAGATGACTTTATAAATGATGTTGCAGCAGGAGATGTGTCTGAAGTCGCCCACCCTTAGATTGTCTTCTTTCATGGGTATAAGTGCAACGACTGTATGGTTGAGTCTTTTCAGTAAATCGCCGTTGTGGAAGAATTCCAAGACTGATTCCATGACGTCCTAACCCACGATCTCCCATTTACTCTTGAAGAAGGCCGTTGTGAAACCATCGGGGCCTGGAGCTTTGTCATCAGAGATGGAGAAGAGGGCAGACTTTATTTCATGTTTTTTTATATCTTGGCTCAATGTTGCTCTCTCCCTATCGTTGAGTAATGTATCTATCTCTATCGGTGTTCGTGAAACTTCTGTACCGAATAAGCCCTTGTAAAATTCAGCAAGTAGTGTCCCTTTTCTTTCACTGGATGTGACTATCCTCTCTTCAGCTTCTAGGATTTCCATAATCCTGCCCCCTTTCCTGTTGGCCACCAAACCATGAAAGAATCTTATTCCTTTATCCGCCATAGTGACAAAGTTAATTCTTCCCTTTTGGGAAAGGAATTTTGACTCCGCCATATAGAGGAGCAGTGTGTTGTGCTTTAAGACAGTCAGCTGATGTACCAGTTCGAGTGAGGTGTTCGCCGATGTTAGATTCTTCAATGCAGCCGTATACTCCTTATCTGCTCTTTTCGCCTTTTCTGAAATGTGGTTGAAATATTTTTTCCCAAGTTCCTTTAGAGGCTTCTTCAATCTTTGTAGCTTACTGCATAAAGCATATTGTTTGAATCCATGTACCTCTGGTAACCAGTGATCATGTACCACCTGTTTACACTTTGGATGCGCGTTCCACATGTTTTGGAACCTGAAGGGCCTGTTTAGCTTGTCTATACCTTGCGCCAGGGATGTTACAAATGGTAGGTGATCCGAGAGTGCCGACCCAGGAAGAAAAGTGGTGCGGCACGAGTCTCCGTCCCATTTGTGATTGAGCAGGACGCGGTCCAGTTTGTGCCTAATTGTGTAATCTACATTGTGCCACGTGAAGTGATCGCCAAGTGCTGGAGCGTCTCTGAGACCACAGGCGGTGCAAGCTTCTTGAAATTCCCTCATTTGGTAGACCCCGGGGGATATGTGTTTCCCATATGATCATTGACGCTAAGGATGGCATTAAAATTGCCAAGTACCATCCATGGTGAGTCTAGGTTTGCGCCGTATCTCTTCTTCCCAAAGGAGCAATCTATGTAGTCTTCCTTCACTGTTACCATAAGTATAAGTGCATAGAAATTGCACATTCAATGATAGGCTGCGTACTTTTAGGTGGATCATCTGTGCCATTCTACCTGTTATCTCAACAAAAAAAAATTTGGGATCCCAAACTATAAGAATTCTAGAGTTGGGTGCCAAGTCAAAATTGTGGGTGTATCTCCATCCTTTGAGACTCTTCATAAAGATGTTTAGCGTTCATTCACTTGCCTTTGTTTCCAGAATACCCAACAGACCAATATTGTTTTCAGAGATGATGTTCTTCACCCATCTCTTTTTTTCGGGGCGCCGAGGCCTCTTATGTTGAGGCAGGCAGCATTCATTGGGAACCCAAGGTCCCTTTAGGCCTCGGACCACCGCATTTGCTGCTGTCAGTTGACGATGAGCTCTTTGCTGCATCAGCCACTCTTTGATAAGTCTTCTTCAACGGGTTGAGCAGCATGGAAGAAGATCCGGTTTTGCAACTGCCTCTGATCAGCTTTCTCCCACCCGTGATTTGTGCTTTTGGCGTAGGAGGTCATCCTGCTCATGGGGGATTGCTCTGTCTTGCCTCCGGATACAGCATACTATCCAATATGTTTCCTGCACCTTTCATTGGTCTTTTTGTATCTCCAAAAGTGGGGGGTCTATCTGGGTTGGTTTCTCCATTGAACTCCTTCTTGTTATAAACCTGAGAGCTTGACTGTGTAGGAGCATCTCTCACCTTGTCCTGATCCATGTCCCTGTCCTTCTCCGTGTCATCATCTTTCTCCTTTTCTGAGTTTAGGTCTTGTCTCGTGCTGCTTGATCCCATATTGTCTGAGTTATTACCCAAAGCTTTGTCCCCATAGGTACTAGAAGTCACCGCATTAGGAATGTTGCAGTCCTCTTTCTCCGCATGTGCTGAATGAACGCATTTGTTGCAGTTGGCAGTTATATTCCTTTTTTCCCTGCGCTCCTAAATGGCCCTGTCCCTGGTTTGAAAGAATTCATCACAGACTTCAAAAAGATGGGTATTTTCTCCGCAGATAGGGCATCACGGTTTGCAGTAGTCGTAAAGAATCTGTTGCAAGTAGGTAGCTCCATCAGGCATGCGGAATGTGACTGCTTCTTTGAGCTTTTTTTAGGTGTCAGTGAGGACAAGAATCCTGGCATAGTATCCCACGAGGTCTCGTGTTGCGTTGTCCATGAGAATGGGGTCTCCTAATGTGGATGCTATTTTCTCGAGGGCCTTTTTGTGCCAGCAAGACTTGGGCAAGTGGTTCATGCGTATCCAAATCAGTTTTTTGCCGTGATTCGCATGTCGAACTTTCCAGACTCTGGAAGAGGGACAATAAATAGATTTTTACCATTGAGGTAATGATCCGGACCCTGCAGCACTTTGTCCCTATCCTCTGTTGTCTTGAATCCGAATTTGAGGTAGCCATTGCTCATTGTTTGTAGCCAGCACTGGACACCCCATTTTTCCATGAGCAAGCTCCTTACCGCATATGTACCGGGGAAAGATCCTGGGAATACGCCAAGAAAGCCATAGAACAGCCAAATTCTTTCCTTGATAATTTCATCCTCGGAGAGAACGAAATCCACATTTGTGCTGCAGTAATATCTACTTTGTCCATGATGATTTCTACATCATTCCACGCCTTTTATCTCTCTAGTAGCGGATCATACCATTCTCTAGCCTTGAAAGTAGGGCTGATTTTTTAGCCTGGCCCTGAGGAATAACGAATTTGGTGGAAAAGGAGAAGGCAACTTTAGGATCCATATTTATCCATCAAGTTATCAGGGGGGATAAGATAAGACAATAGAAGGTTAGGTAAACAGTCCGACTAACTTATCGGATGCACAGGAGGAGACTAACGTATCTCCCCGCACAAGAATCCACTCAGAATAGATAAATACACACAGTTCTAATACCTATCCCAGCAACAGGGGATAAGTATAATAGCAGCAGAA
This sequence comes from Rubia yunnanensis, assembly GCA_037428765.1. NCBI lineage: Eukaryota > Viridiplantae > Streptophyta > Magnoliopsida > Gentianales > Rubiaceae > Rubia > Rubia yunnanensis. The sequence continues at coordinate 110,855,633 of CM075061.1, read as the reverse complement.
TATTGTACACAATCCACACAATACCCAAATAGATATACACGAGGATAGAGGTAAGTCCTCACATAGAATGTACAAATCCATACGCAGAATACAAATCCTCCCAGAGAATACAAGTCTGCACAAAGTTAGAGCTTCACACAATATGTTCGGGCAAATTAAATTCAAGAACAAAAAGTTTCAGTAGAACCTGTTTGTGGTTGAATTAAATTCCCGCCGCAAATCCTATTCGATGTTGGTGGAGGAGAAGACTTCCAACAATGTCGAGCATAGCTGCCCAGATCCTTCTAGGTGTTTAGATGATCTGAATCGAATACCAGCAACTCGAATTGTCACTTTCGAAAACCCTCGCTTTACGAGTGGAAGACATCAGAAATCCATAACCTGTAGATGATTATGGTCGGAATCCCATGGGGATTCTGGTTAATCAGGTACAGGCCAAAGATTAACTGAATAATTGGACGAAAATGCTCTCGTTGTTCTTGGGAGAAGGCTGTGTCTTTTTCGCCCAGAATCACCGCTCTCGAAAAATTTCTATCGGATTCAGCTTAGTTACAAGTGTTTCTATATAGAGAGAGTCAAGCAAAGTTTGACCGTTGATTAGTTAAAGTCAACGTAGTCAGTAGTATTTATACATAGAAAGTCAAGTAAGGTTAGACCGTTTATTAGTCAAGGTCAAATATTTTTATTACTATTTATTATATACTAATTCAAATAAAGTTTGACCGTTAATAGGTTAAAGTCAACTTTGTCATTAGTGTTTATATATTGAAAGTCAAGTAAGGGTTCATCATTGATTAGTTAAAGTCAACTAGTGTTTACATGTAGAAATTGAAGTAAAGTTTGACTGTTGATTAGTTAAAGTTAACTTAGTACTAGTATTTATATATAGAAAGTCAAATAGGTTTGACTGTTGATTAAACAAAGTAAAACATATTTATTAGTATTTATTATATACTAATTCAAATAAAGTTTGACCGTTAAATAATTAAAGTCAACTTTGCCATCAGTGTTTATATATTGAAAGTCAAGTAAGAGTTTATCATTGATTAGTTAAAGTCAACTTTTTTACTAGTGTTGATGTATAGAAATCCAAGTAAAGTCTGTTGATTAGTTAAAATCAACTTAGTCACTAATATTTATATATAGAAATTCAAGTAAGGTTTGACCGTTGATTAGTTAAAGTCAAACATTTTTATAAGTATTTATTGCATACTAATTCAAATAAAGTTTGATTGTTAATTCGTTAAAGTCAACTTAGTCACTAGTATTTATATATAAAGTTAAGTAAGGTTTGACCGTTGATTGGTCAAAGTCAAACATTTTTATTAGTATTTATTATATACTAATTCAAATAAAGTTTGACTGTTAATTAGTTAAAGTCAACTTTTTTATTGGTGTTAATATATTGAAAGTCAAGTAAGGGTTAATCGTTGATTAGTTAAAGTCAACTTTGTTTCTAGTGTTTACATATTGAAATTCAAGTTAAGTTTGACCGATAATTCGCTAAAGTAAACTTAGTCACTAGTATTTATATATAGAAAGTCAAGTAAGATTTGACCGTTGATTAGTCAAAATCAAACCTTTTTATTAGTATTTTTTATATACTAATTCAAATAAATGTTGACCGTAAATTAGTAAAAGTTAACTTTGTTATTAGTGTTTATATATTGAAAGTCAAGTAAGTGTTCATCACTGATTAGTTAAAGTCAACTTATTTACTAGTGTTTAATATAGAAATTCAAGTAAAGTTTGAGTGTTGATTAGTTGAAATCAACTTAGTCATTAGTATTTATATATAGAAAGTCAAGTAAGGTTTGACCGTTGATTAATCAAAGTCTAACATTTTATTAGTATTTATTGTATACTAATTCAATAAAGCTTGACCGTTATTAGTTAAAAGCAACTTTGTTATTAGTGTTTATATATTGAAAATCAAGTAAAGTTTGACCGTTGATCAGATAAAGTCAACCTAGTTATTAGTGTTTATATATTGAAAGTCGTGTAAAGTTAGACTGTTGATTAGTCAAAGTCGCTTAGTCACTAGTGTTCCTACATAGAGAGAGTCAAGTAAATTTTAACCGTTTATTTAGTTAAAGCCAACTTAGTCACTAGTATTTATATATAGAAAGTTAAGTAAGGTTTGACCGTTTATTAAACAAAGTCAAACATTTTATTAGTATTTATTATAAACTAATTCAAATAAAGTTTGATCGTTAATTAGTTAAAGTCAGCTTAGTTATTAGTGTTTATATATTGAAAGTCAAGTAAAGGTTCATCGTTGATTAGTTAAAGTCAACATAGTTACTAGTGTTTACATATCCAAATTCAAGTAAAGTTTGACCGTTGATTCGTCAAAGTCAAATTAGTCACTAGTATTTATATATAGAAAATTAAGTAAGGTTGACCGTTGATTGGTCAAAGTCAAACATTTTTATTAGTATTTATTAGTTACTAATTCAAATAAAGTTTGAACGTTAATTAGTTAAAGTCAACTTTGTTATTAGTGTTTATATTTTGAAAATCATGTAAAGTTTGACCGTTGATCAGACGAAGTAAACCTAGTTAATAGTGTTTATATACTGAAAGTCATGTGAAATTTGACCGTTGATTAGTTAAAGTCAGCTTAGTCACTGGTGTTTCTATATAAAGTGAGTCAAGTAAAGTTTAACTGTTGATTTAGTTAAAGTCAACTTAGTCAATAGTATTTATATATTGAAAGTCAAGTAGGGTTTGACAATTGATTTGTCAAAGTCAAACATTTTTATTAGTATTTATTATTTACTAATTCAAATAAAGTCTGACCGTTAATTAGTTAAAGTCAAATTTGTTATTAGTGTTTATATATTGAAAGTCAAGTAAAGGTTCATCGTTGATTAGTTAAAGTCAAATTTGTTACTAGTGTTTACAAATGGAAATTCAAGTAAAGTTTGACCGTTGATTCGTCAAAGTCAAATTAGTCACTAGTATTTATATATAGAAAATTAAGTAAGGTTTGACCGTTGATTGGTCAAAGTCAAACATTTTTATTAGTATTTATTATTTACCAATTCAAATAAAGTTTGACCGTTAATTAGTTAAAGTCAAATTTGTTATTAGTGTTAATACATTGAAAGTCAAGTAAAGGTTCATCGTTGATTAGTTAAAGTCAAATTTGTTACCAGTGTTTACAAATGGAAATTCAAGTAAAGTTTTACCGTTGATTCGTCAAAGTCAAATTCGTCACTAGTATTTATATATAGAAAATTAAGTAAGGTTGACCGTTGATTGGTCAAAGTCAAATATTTTTATTAGTATTTATTATATACTAATTCAAATAAAGTTTGAACGTTAATTAGTTAAAGTCAACTTTGTTATTAGTGTTTATATTTTGAAAATCATGTAAAGTTTGACCGTTGATCAGACGAAGTAAACCTAGTTAATAATGTTTATATACTGAAAGTCGAGTGAAATTTGACCGTCGATTAGTTAAAGTCAGCTTAGTCACTGGTGTTTCTATATAAAGTGAGTCAAGTAAAGTTTAACTGTTGATTTAGTTAAAGTCAACTTAGTCAATAGTATTTATATATTGAAAGTCAAGTAGGGTTTGACAATTCATTTGTCAAAGTCAAACATTTTTATTAGAATTTATTATTTACTAATTCAAATAAAGTTTGACCATTAATTAGTTAAAGTCAAATTTGTCATTAGTGTTTATACATTGAAAGTCAAGTAAAGGTTCATCGTTGATTAGTTAAAGTCAAATTTGTTACCAGTGTTTACAAATGGAAATTCAAGTAAATTTTGACCGTTGATTCGTCAAAGTCAAATTAGTCACTAGTATTTATATATAGAAAATTAAGTAAGGTTGACCGTTGATTGGTCAAAGTCAAACATTTTTATTAGTATTTATTATATACTAATTCAAATAAAGTTTGAACGTTAAATAGTTAAAGTCAACTTTGTTATTAGTGTTTATATTTTGAAAATCATGTAAAGTTTGACCATTGATCAGACGAAGTAAACCTAGATAATAGTGTTTATATACTGAAAGTCATGTGAAATTTGACCGTTGATTAGTTAAAGTCAGCTTAGTCACTGGTGTTTCTATATAAAGTGAGTCAAGTAAAGTTTAACTGTTGATTTAGTTAAAGTCAACTTAGTCAATAGTATTTATATATTGAAAGTCAAGTTGGGTTTGACAATTGATTTGTCAAAGTCAAACATTTTTATTAGTATTTATTATTTACTAATTCAAATAAAGTCTGACCGTTAATTAGTTAAAGTCAAATTTGTTATTAGTGTTTATATATTGAAAGTCAAGTAAAGGTTCATCGTTGATTAGTTAAAGTCAAATTTGTTACTAGTGTTTACAAATGGAAATTCAAGTAAAGTTTGACCGTTGATTCGTCAAAGTCAAATTAGTCACTAGTATTTATATATAGAAAATTAAGTAAGGTTTGACCGTTGATTGGTCAAAGTCAAACATTTTTATTAGTATTTATTATTTACCAATTCAAATAAAGTTTGACCGTTAATTAGTTAAAGTCAAATTTGTTATTAGTGTTTATACATTGAAAGTCAAGTAAAGGTTCATCGTTGATTAGTTAAAGTCAAATTTGTTACCAGTGTTTACAAATGGAAATTCAGGTAAAGTTTGACCGTTGATTCGTCAAAGTCAAATTAGTCACTAGTATTTATATATAGAAAATTAAGTAAGGTTGACCGTTGATTGGTCAAAGTCAAACATTTTTATTAGTATTTATTATTTACAAATTCAAATAAAGTTTGAACGTTAATTAGTTAAAGTCAACTTTGTTATTAGTGTTTATATTTTGAAAATCATGTAAAGTTTGACCGTTGATCAGACGAAGTAAACCTAGTTAATCATGTTTATATACTGAAAGTCGTGTGAAATTTGACCGTCGATTAGTTAAAGTCAGCTTAGTCACTGGTGTTTCTATATAAAGTGAGTCAAGTAAAGTTTAACTGTTGATTTAGTTAAAGTCAACTTAGTCAATAGTATTTATATATTGAAAGTCAAGTAGGGTTTGACAATTCATTTGTCAAAGTCAAACATTTTTATTATTATTTATTAGTTACTAATTCAAATAAAGTTTGACCGTTTTTTAGTTAAAGTCAAATTTGTTATTAGTGTTTATATATTGAAAGTCAAGTAAAGGTTCATCGTTGATTAGTTAAAGTCAAATTTGTTACTGGTGTTTACAAATGGAAATTCAAGTAAAGTTTGACCGTTGATTCGTCAAAGTCAAATTAGTCACTAGTATTTATATATAGAAAATTAAGTAAGGTTTGACCGTTGATTGGTCAAAGTCAAACATTTTTATTAGTATTTATTATTTACCAATTCAAATAAAGTTTGACCGTTAATTAGTTAAAGTCAAATTTGTTATTAGTGTTTACACATTGAAAGTCAAGTAAAGGTTCATCGTTGATTAGTTAAAGTCAAATTTGTTACCAGTGTTTACAAATGGAAATTCAAGTAAAGTTTTACCGTTGATTCGTCAAAGTCAAATTAGTCACTAGTATTTATATATAGAAAATTAAGTAAGGTTTGACCGTTGATTGGTCAAAGTCAAACATTTTTATTAGTATTTATTATATACTAATTCAAATAAAGTTTGAACGTTAATTAGTTAAAGTTAACTTTGTTATTAGTGTTTATATTTTGAAAATCATGTAAAGTTTGACCGTTGATCAGACGAAGTAAACCTAGTTAATAATGTTTATACACTGAAAGTCGTGTGAAACTTGACCGTTGATTAGTTAAAGTCAGCTTAGTCACTGGTGTTTCTATATAAAGTGAGTGAAGTAAAGTTTAACTGTTGATTTAGTTAAAGTCAACTTAGTCAATAGTATTTATATATTGAAAGTCAAGTAGGGTTTGACAATTCATTTGTCAAAGTCAAACATTTTTATTAGTATTTATTAGTTACTAATTCAAATAAAGTTTGACCGTTAATTAGGTAAAGTCAAATTTGTCATTAGTGTTTATACATTGAAAGTCAAGTAAAGGTTCATCGTTGATTAGTTAAAGTCAAATTTGTTACCAGTGTTTACAAATGGAAATTCAAGTAAAGTTTTACCGTTGATTCGTCAAAGTCAAATTAGTCACTAGTATTTATACATAGAAAATTAAGTAAGGTTTGACCGTTGATTGGTCAAAGTCAAACATTTTTATTAGTATTTATTATATACTAATTCAAATAATGTTTGAACGTTAATTAGTTAAAGTCAACTTTGTTATTAGTGTTTATATTTTGAAAATCATGTAAAGTTTGACCGTTGATCAGACGAAGTAAACCTAGTTAATAGTGTTTATATACTGAAAGTCGTGTGAAATTTGACCGTTGATTAATTAAAGTCAGCTTAGTCACTGGTGTTTCTATATAAAGTGAGTCAAGTAAAGTTTAACTGTTGATTTAGTTAAAGTCAACTTAGTCAATAGTATTTATATATTGAAAGTCAAGTAGGGTTTGACAATTGATTTGTCAAAGTCAAACATTTTTATTAGAATTTATTATTTATTAATTCAAATAAAGTCTGACCGTTAATTAGTTAAAGTCAAATTTGTCATTAGTGTTTATACATTGAAAGCCAAGTAAAGGTTCATCGTTGATTAGTTAAAGTCAAATTTGTTAGCAGTGTTTACAAATGGAAATTCAAGTAAAGTTTTACCGTTGATTCGTCAAAGTCAAATTAGTCACTAGTATTTATATATAGAAAATTAAGTAAGGTTGACCGTTGATTGGTCAAAGTCAAACATTTTTATTAGTATTTATTATTTACCAATTCAAATAAAGTTTGAACGTTAATTAGTTAAAGTCAACTTTGTTATTAGTGTTTATATTTTGAAAATCATGTAAAGTTTGACCGTTGATCAGACGAAGTAAACCTAGTTAATCATGTTTATATACTGAAAGTCGTGTGAAATTTGACCGTCGATTAGTTAAAGTCAGCTTAGTCACTGGTGTTTCTATATAAAGTGAGTCAAGTAAAGTTTAACTGTTGATTTAGTTAAAGTCAACTTAGTCAATAGTATTTATATATTGAAAGTCAAGTAGGGTTTGACAATTGATTTGTCAAAGTCAAACATTTTTATTAGAATTTATTATTTATTAATTCAAATAAAGTCTGACCGTTAATTAGTTAAAGTCAAATTTGTCATTAGTGTTTATACATTGAAAGTCAAGTAAAGGTTCATCGTTGATTAGTTAAAGTCAAATTTGTTAGCAGTGTTTACAAATGGAAATTCAAGTAAAGTTTTACCGTTGATTCGTCAAAGTCAAATTAGTCACTAGTATTTATATATAGAAAATTAAGTAAGGTTGACCGTTGATTGGTCAAAGTCAAACATTTTTATTAGTATTTATTATATACTAATTCAAATAAAGTTTGAACGTTAATTAGTTAAAGTCAACTTTGTTATTATTGTTTATATTTTGAAAATCATGTAAAGTTTGACCATTGATCAGACGAAGTAACCTAGATAATAGTGTTTATATACTGAAAGTCATGTGAAATTTGACCGTTGATTAGTTAAAGTCAGCTTAGTCACTGGTGTTTCTATATAAAGTGAGTGAAGTAAAGTTTAACTGTTGATTTAGTTAAAGTCAACTTAGTCAATAGTATTTATATATTGAAAGTCAAGTTGGGTTTGACAATTGATTTGTCAAAGTCAAACATTTTTATTAGTATTTATTATTTACTAATTCAAATAAAGTCTGACCGTTAATTAGTTAAAGTCAAATTTGTTATTAGTGTTTATATATTGAAAGTCAAGTAAAGGTTCATCGTTGATTAGTTAAAGTCAAATTTGTTACTAGTGTTTACAAATGGAAATTCAAGTAAAGTTTGACCGTTGATTCGTCAAAGTCAAATTAGTCACTAGTATTTATATATAGAAAATTAAGTAAGGTTTGACCGTTGATTGGTCAAAGTCAAACATTTTTATTAGTATTTATTATTTACCAATTCAAATAAAGTTTGACCGTTAATTAGTTAAAGTCAAATTTGTTATTAGTGTTTATACATTGAAAGTCAAGTAAAGGTTCATCGTTGATTAGTTAAAGTCAAATTTGTTAGCAGTGTTTACAAATGGAAATTCAGGTAAAGTTTGACCGTTGATTCGTCAAAGTCAAATTAGTCACTAGTATTTATATATAGAAAATTAAGTAAGGTTGACCGTTGATTGGTCAAAGTCAAACATTTTTATTAGTATTTATTATTTACCAATTCAAATAAAGTTTGAACGTTAATTAGTTAAAGTCAACTTTGTTATTAGTGTTTATATTTTGAAAATCATGTAAAGTTTGACCGTTGATCAGACGAAGTAAACCTAGTTAATCATGTTTATATACTGAAAGTCGTGTGAAATTTGACCGTCGATTAGTTAAAGTCAGCTTAGTCACTGGTGTTTCTATATAAAGTGAGTCAAGTAAAGTTTAACTGTTGATTTAGTTAAAGTCAACTTAGTCAATAGTATTTATATATTGAAAGTCAAGTAGGGTTTGACAATTCATTTGTCAAAGTCAAACATTTTTATTATTATTTATTAGTTACTAATTCAAATAAAGTTTGACCGTTTTTTAGTTAAAGTCAAATTTGTTATTAGTGTTTATATATTGAAAGTCAAGTAAAGGTTCATCGTTGATTAGTTAAAGTCAAATTTGTTACTGGTGTTTACAAATGGAAATTCAAGTAAAGTTTGACCGTTGATTCGTCAAAGTCAAATTAGTCACTAGTATTTATATATAGAAAATTAAGTAAGGTTTGACCGTTGATTGGTCAAAGTCAAACATTTTTATTAGTATTTATTATTTACCAATTCAAATAAAGTTTGACCGTTAATTAGTTAAAGTCAAATTTGTTATTAGTGTTTACACATTGAAAGTCAAGTAAAGGTTCATCGTTGATTAGTTAAAGTCAAATTTGTTACCAGTGTTTACAAATGGAAATTCAAGTAAAGTTTTACCGTTGATTCGTCAAAGTCAAATTAGTCACTAGTATTTATATATAGAAAATTAAGTAAGGTTTGACCGTTGATTGGTCAAAGTCAAACATTTTTATTAGTATTTATTATATACTAATTCAAATAAAGTTTGAACGTTAATTAGTTAAAGTTAACTTTGTTATTAGTGTTTATATTTTGAAAATCATGTAAAGTTTGACCGTTGATCAGACGAAGTAAACCTAGTTAATAATGTTTATACACTGAAAGTCGTGTGAAACTTGACCGTTGATTAGTTAAAGTCAGCTTAGTCACTGGTGTTTCTATATAAAGTGAGTGAAGTAAAGTTTAACTGTTGATTTAGTTAAAGTCAACTTAGTCAATAGTATTTATATATTGAAAGTCAAGTAGGGTTTGACAATTCATTTGTCAAAGTCAAACATTTTTATTAGTATTTATTAGTTACTAATTCAAATAAAGTTTGACCGTTAATTAGGTAAAGTCAAATTTGTCATTAGTGTTTATACATTGAAAGTCAAGTAAAGGTTCACCGTTGATTAGTTAAAGTCAAATTTGTTACCAGTGTTTACAAATGGAAATTCAAGTAAAGTTTTACCGTTGATTCGTCAAAGTCAAATTAGTCACTAGTATTTATACATAGAAAATTAAGTAAGGTTTGACCGTTGATTGGTCAAAGTCAAACATTTTTATTAGTATTTATTATATACTAATTCAAATAATGTTTGAACGTTAATTAGTTAAAGTCAACTTTGTTATTAGTGTTTATATTTTGAAAATCATGTAAAGTTTGACCGTTGATCAGACGAAGTAAACCTAGTTAATAGTGTTTATATACTGAAAGTCGTGTGAAATTTGACCGTTGATTAATTAAAGTCAGCTTAGTCACTGGTGTTTCTATATAAAGTGAGTCAAGTAAAGTTTAACTGTTGATTTAGTTAAAGTCAACTTAGTCAATAGTATTTATATATTGAAAGTCAAGTAGGGTTTGACAATTGATTTGTCAAAGTCAAACATTTTTATTAGAATTTATTATTCATTAATTCAAATAAAGTCTGACCGTTAATTAGTTAAATTCAAATTTGTCATTAGTGTTTATACATTGAAAGCCAAGTAAAGGTTCATCGTTGATTAGTTAAAGTCAAATTTGTTAGCAGTGTTTACAAATGGAAATTCAAGTAAAGTTTTACCGTTGATTCGTCAAAGTCAAATTAGTCACTAGTATTTATATATAGAAAATTAAGTAAGGTTGACCGTTGATTGGTCAAAGTCAAACATTTTTATTAGTATTTATTATTTACCAATTCAAATAAAGTTTGAACGTTAATTAGTTAAAGTCAACTTTGTTATTAGTGTTTATATTTTGAAAATCATGTAAAGTTTGACCGTTGATCAGACGAAGTAAACCTAGTTAATCATGTTTATATACTGAAAGTCGTGTGAAATTTGACCGTCGATTAGTTAAAGTCAGCTTAGTCACTGGTGTTTCTATATAAAGTGAGTCAAGTAAAGTTTAACTGTTGATTTAGTTAAAGTCAACTTAGTCAATAGTATTTATATATTGAAAGTCAAGTAGGGTTTGACAATTGATTTGTCAAAGTCAAACATTTTTATTAGAATTTATTATTTATTAATTCAAATAAAGTCTGACCGTTAATTAGTTAAAGTCAAATTTGTCATTAGTGTTTATACATTGAAAGTCAAGTAAAGGTTCATCGTTGATTAGTTAAAGTCAAATTTGTTAGCAGTGTTTACAAATGGAAATTCAAGTAAAGTTTTACCGTTGATTCGTCAAAGTCAAATTAGTCACTAGTATTTATATATAGAAAATTAAGTAAGGTTGACCGTTGATTGGTCAAAGTCAAACATTTTTATTAGTATTTATTATATACTAATTCAAATAAAGTTTGAACGTTAATTAGTTAAAGTCAACTTTGTTATTATTGTTTATATTTTGAAAATCATGTAAAGTTTGACCATTGATCAGACGAAGTAAACCTAGATAATAGTGTTTATATACTGAAAGTCATGTGAAATTTGACCGTTGATTAGTTAAAGTCAGCTTAGTCACTGGTGTTTCTATATAAAGTGAGTGAAGTAAAGTTTAACTGTTGATTTAGTTAAACTCAACTTAGTCAATAGTATTTATATATTGAAAGTCAAGTTGGGTTTGACAATTGATTTGTCAAAGTCAAACATTTTTATTAGTATTTATTATTTACTAATTCAAATAAAGTCTGACCGTTAATTAGTTAAAGTCAAATTTGTTATTAGTGTTTATATATTGAAAGTCAAGTAAAGGTTCATCGTTGATTAGTTAAAGTCAAATTTGTTACTAGTGTTTACAAATGGAAATTCAAGTAAAGTTTGACCGTTGATTCGTCAAAGTCAAATTAGTCACTAGTATTTATATATAGAAAATTAAGTAAGGTTTGACCGTTGATTGGTCAAAGTCAAACATTTTTATTAGTATTTATTATTTACTAATTCAAATAAAGTTTGAACGTTAATTAGTTAAAGTCAACTTTGTTATTAGTGTTTATATTTTGAAAATCATGTAAAGTTTGACCGTTGATCAGACGAAGTAAACCTAGTTAATAGTGTTTATATACTGAAAGTCGTGTGAAATTTGACCGTTGATTAATTAAAGTCAGCTTAGTCACTGGTGTTTCTATATAAAGTGAGTCAAGTAAAGTTTAACTGTTGATTTAGTTAAAGTCAACTTAGTCAATAGTATTTATATATTGAAAGTCAAGTAGGGTTTGACAATTGATTTGTCAAAGTCAAACATTTTTATTAGAATTTATTATTTATTAATTCAAATAAAGTCTGACCGTTAATTAGTTAAAGTCAAATTTGTCATTAGTGTTTATACATTGAAAGTCAAGTAAAGGTTCATCGTTGATTAGTTAAAGTCAAATTTGTTAGCAGTGTTTACAAATGGAAATTCAAGTAAAGTTTTACCGTTGATTCGTCAAAGTCAAATTAGTCACTAGTATTTATATATAGAAAATTAAGTAAGGTTGACCGTTGATTGGTCAAAGTCAAACATTTTTATTAGTATTTATTATATACTAATTCAAATAAAGTTTGAACGTTAATTAGTTAAAGTCAACTTTGTTATTATTGTTTATATTTTGAAAATCATGTAATGTTTGACCATTGATCAGACGAAGTAAACCTAGATAATAGTGTTTATATACTGAAAGTCATGTGAAATTTGACCGTTGATTAGTTAAAGTCAGCTTAGTCACTGGTGTTTCTATATAAAGTGAGTGAAGTAAAGTTTAACTGTTGATTTAGTTAAAGTCAACTTAGTCAATAGTATTTATATATTGAAAGTCAAGTTGGGTTTGACAATTGATTTGTCAAAGTCAAACATTTTTATTAGTATTTATTATTTACTAATTCAAATAAAGTCTGACCGTTAATTAGTTAAAGTCAAATTTGTTATTAGTGTTTATATATTGAAAGTCAAGTAAAGGTTCATCGTTGATTAGTTAAAGTCAAATTTGTTACTAGTGTTTACAAATGGAAATTCAAGTAAAGTTTGACCGTTGATTCGTCAAAGTCAAATTAGTCACTAGTATTTATATATAGAAAATTAAGTAAGGTTTGACCGTTGATTGGTCAAAGTCAAACATTTTTATTAGTATTTATTATTTACCAATTCAAATAAAGTTTGACCGTTAATTAGTTAAAGTCAAATTTGTTATTAGTGTTTATACATTGAAAGTCAAGTAAAGGTTCATCGTTGATTAGTTAAAGTCAAATTTGTTACCAGTGTTTACAAATGGAAATTCAGGTAAAGTTTGACCGTTGATTCGTCAAAGTCAAATTAGTCACTAGTATTTATATATAGAAAATTAAGTAAGGTTGACCGTTGATTGGTCAAAGTCAAACATTTTTATTAGTATTTATTATTTACCAATTCAAATAAAGTTTGAACGTTAATTAGTTAAAGTCAACTTTGTTATTAGTGTTTATATTTTGAAAATCATGTAAAGTTTGACCGTTGATCAGACGAAGTAAACCTAGTTAATCATGTTTATATACTGAAAGTCGTGTGAAATTTGACCGTCGATTAGTTAAAGTCAGCTTAGTCACTGGTGTTTCTATATAAAGTGAGTCAAGTAAAGTTTAACTGTTGATTTAGTTAAAGTCAACTTAGTCAATAGTATTTATATATTGAAAGTCAAGTAGGGTTTGACAATTCATTTGTCAAAGTCAAACATTTTTATTATTATTTATTAGTTACTAATTCAAATAAAGTTTGACCGTTTTTTAGTTAAAGTCAAATTTGTTATTAGTGTTTATATATTGAAAGTCAAGTAAAGGTTCATCGTTGATTAGTTAAAGTCAAATTTGTTACTGGTGTTTACAAATGGAAATTCAAGTAAAGTTTGACCGTTGATTCGTCAAAGTCAAATTAGTCACTAGTATTTATATATAGAAAATTAAGTAAGGTTTGACCGTTGATTGGTCAAAGTCAAACATTTTTATTAGTATTTATTATTTACCAATTCAAATAAAGTTTGACCGTTAATTAGTTAAAGTCAAATTTGTTATTAGTGTTTACACATTGAAAGTCAAGTAAAGGTTCATCGTTGATTAGTTAAAGTCAAATTTGTTACCAGTGTTTACAAATGGAAATTCAAGTAAAGTTTTACCGTTGATTCGTCAAAGTCAAATTAGTCACTAGTATTTATATATAGAAAATTAAGTAAGGTTTGACCGTTGATTGGTCAAAGTCAAACATTTTTATTAGTATTTATTATATACTAATTCAAATAAAGTTTGAACGTTAATTAGTTAAAGTTAACTTTGTTATTAGTGTTTATATTTTGAAAATCATGTAAAGTTTGACCGTTGATCAGACGAAGTAAACCTAGTTAATAATGTTTATACACTGAAAGTCGTGTGAAACTTGACCGTTGATTAGTTAAAGTCAGCTTAGTCACTGGTGTTTCTATATAAAGTGAGTGAAGTAAAGTTTAACTGTTGATTTAGTTAAAGTCAACTTAGTCAATAGTATTTATATATTGAAAGTCAAGTAGGGTTTGACAATTCATTTGTCAAAGTCAAACATTTTTATTAGTATTTATTAGTTACTAATTCAAATAAAGTTTGACCGTTAATTAGGTAAAGTCAAATTTGTCATTAGTGTTTATACATTGAAAGTCAAGTAAAGGTTCACCGTTGATTAGTTAAAGTCAAATTTGTTACCAGTGTTTACAAATGGAAATTCAAGTAAAGTTTTACCGTTGATTCGTCAAAGTCAAATTAGTCACTAGTATTTATACATAGAAAATTAAGTAAGGTTTGACCGTTGATTGGTCAAAGTCAAACATTTTTATTAGTATTTATTATATACTAATTCAAATAATGTTTGAACGTTAATTAGTTAAAGTCAACTTTGTTATTAGTGTTTATATTTTGAAAATCATGTAAAGTTTGACCGTTGATCAGACGAAGTAAACCTAGTTAATAGTGTTTATATACTGAAAGTCGTGTGAAATTTGACCGTTGATTAATTAAAGTCAGCTTAGTCACTGGTGTTTCTATATAAAGTGAGTCAAGTAAAGTTTAACTGTTGATTTAGTTAAAGTCAACTTAGTCAATAGTATTTATATATTGAAAGTCAAGTAGGGTTTGACAATTGATTTGTCAAAGTCAAACATTTTTATTAGAATTTATTATTCATTAATTCAAATAAAGTCTGACCGTTAATTAGTTAAATTCAAATTTGTCATTAGTGTTTATACATTGAAAGCCAAGTAAAGGTTCATCGTTGATTAGTTAAAGTCAAATTTGTTAGCAGTGTTTACAAATGGAAATTCAAGTAAAGTTTTACCGTTGATTCGTCAAAGTCAAATTAGTCACTAGTATTTATATATAGAAAATTAAGTAAGGTAGACCGTTGATTGGTCAAAGTCAAACATTTTTATTAGTATTTATTATTTACCAATTCAAATAAAGTTTGAACGTTAATTAGTTAAAGTCAACTTTGTTATTAGTGTTTATATTTTGAAAATCATGTAAAGTTTGACCGTTGATCAGACGAAGTAAACCTAGTTAATCATGTTTATATACTGAAAGTCGTGTGAAATTTGACCGTCGATTAGTTAAAGTCAGCTTAGTCACTGGTGTTTCTATATAAAGTGAGTCAAGTAAAGTTTAACTGTTGATTTAGTTAAAGTCAACTTAGTCAATAGTATTTATATATTGAAAGTCAAGTAGGGTTTGACAATTGATTTGTCAAAGTCAAACATTTTTATTAGAATTTATTATTTATTAATTCAAATAAAGTCTGACCGTTAATTAGTTAAAGTCAAATTTGTCATTAGTGTTTATACATTGAAAGTCAAGTAAAGGTTCATCGTTGATTAGTTAAAGTCAAATTTGTTAGCAGTGTTTACAAATGGAAATTCAAGTAAAGTTTTACCGTTGATTCGTCAAAGTCAAATTAGTCACTAGTATTTATATATAGAAAATTAAGTAAGGTTGACCGTTGATTGGTCAAAGTCAAACATTTTTATTAGTATTTATTATATACTAATTCAAATAAAGTTTGAACGTTAATTAGTTAAAGTCAACTTTGTTATTATTGTTTATATTTTGAAAATCATGTAAAGTTTGACCATTGATCAGACGAAGTAAACCTAGATAATAGTGTTTATATACTGAAAGTCATGTGAAATTTGACCGTTGATTAGTTAAAGTCAGCTTAGTCACTGGTGTTTCTATATAAAGTGAGTGAAGTAAAGTTTAACTGTTGATTTAGTTAAAGTCAACTTAGTCAATAGTATTTATATATTGAAAGTCAAGTTGGGTTTGACAATTGATTTGTCAAAGTCAAACATTTTTATTAGTATTTATTATTTACTAATTCAAATAAAGTCTGACCGTTAATTAGTTAAAGTCAAATTTGTTATTAGTGTTTATATATTGAAAGTCAAGTAAAGGTTCATCGTTGATTAGTTAAAGTCAAATTTGTTACTAGTGTTTACAAATGGAAATTCAAGTAAAGTTTGACCGTTGATTCGTCAAAGTCAAATTAGTCACTAGTATTTATATATAGAAAATTAAGTAAGGTTTGACCGTTGATTGGTCAAAGTCAAACATTTTTATTAGTATTTATTATTTACTAATTCAAATAAAGTTTGAACGTTAATTAGTTAAAGTCAACTTTGTTATTAGTGTTTATATTTTGAAAATCATGTAAAGTTTGACCGTTGATCAGACGAAGTAAACCTAGTTAATAGTGTTTATATACTGAAAGTCGTGTGAAATTTGACCGTTGATTAATTAAAGTCAGCTTAGTCACTGGTGTTTCTATATAAAGTGAGTCAAGTAAAGTTTAACTGTTGATTTAGTTAAAGTCAACTTAGTCAATAGTATTTATATATTGAAAGTCAAGTAGGGTTTGACAATTGATTTGTCAAAGTCAAACATTTTTATTAGAATTTATTATTTATTAATTCAAATAAAGTCTGACCGTTAATTAGTTAAAGTCAAATTTGTCATTAGTGTTTATACATTGAAAGTCAAGTAAAGGTTCATCGTTGATTAGTTAAAGTCAAATTTGTTAGCAGTGTTTACAAATGGAAATTCAAGTAAAGTTTTACCGTTGATTCGTCAAAGTCAAATTAGTCACTAGTATTTATATATAGAAAATTAAGTAAGGTTGACCGTTGATTGGTCAAAGTCAAACATTTTTATTAGTATTTATTATATACTAATTCAAATAAAGTTTGAACGTTAATTAGTTAAAGTCAACTTTGTTATTATTGTTTATATTTTGAAAATCATGTAATGTTTGACCATTGATCAGACGAAGTAAACCTAGATAATAGTGTTTATATACTGAAAGTCATGTGAAATTTGACCGTTGATTAGTTAAAGTCAGCTTAGTCACTGGTGTTTCTATATAAAGTGAGTGAAGTAAAGTTTAACTGTTGATTTAGTTAAAATCAACTTAGTCAATAGTATTTATATATTGAAAGTCAAGTTGGGTTTGACAATTGATTTGTCAAAGTCAAACATTTTTATTAGTATTTATTATTTACTAATTCAAATAAAGTCTGACCGTTAATTAGTTAAAGTCAAATTTGTTATTAGTGTTTATATATTGAAAGTCAAGTAAAGGTTCATCGTTGATTAGTTAAAGTCAAATTTGTTACTAGTGTTTACAAATGGAAATTCAAGTAAAGTTTGACCGTTGATTCGTCAAAGTCAAATTAGTCACTAGTATTTATATATAGAAAATTAAGTAAGGTTTGACCGTTGATTGGTCAAAGTCAAACATTTTTATTAGTATTTATTATTTACCAATTCAAATAAAGTTTGACCGTTAATTAGTTAAAGTCAAATTTGTTATTAGTGTTTATACATTGAAAGTCAAGTAAAGGTTCATCGTTGATTAGTTAAAGTCAAATTTGTTACCAGTGTTTACAAATGGAAATTCAGGTAAAGTTTGACCGTTGATTCGTCAAAGTCAAATTAGTCACTAGTATTTATATATAGAAAATTAAGTAAGGTTGACCGTTGATTGGTCAAAGTCAAACATTTTTATTAGTATTTATTATTTACCAATTCAAATAAAGTTTGAACGTTAATTAGTTAAAGTCAACTTTGTTATTAGTGTTTATATTTTGAAAATCATGTAAAGTTTGACCGTTGATCAGACGAAGTAAACCTAGTTAATCATGTTTATATACTGAAAGTCGTGTGAAATTTGACCGTCGATTAGTTAAAGTCAGCTTAGTCACTGGTGTTTCTATATAAAGTGAGTCAAGTAAAGTTTAACTGTTGATTTAGTTAAAGTCAACTTAGTCAATAGTATTTATATATTGAAAGTCAAGTAGGGTTTGACAATTCATTTGTCAAAGTCAAACATTTTTATTATTATTTATTAGTTACTAATTCAAATAAAGTTTGACCGTTTTTTAGTTAAAGTCAAATTTGTTATTAGTGTTTATATATTGAAAGTCAAGTAAAGGTTCATCGTTGATTAGTTAAAGTCAAATTTGTTACTGGTGTTTACAAATGGAAATTCAAGTAAAGTTTGACCGTTGATTCGTCAAAGTCAAATTAGTCACTAGTATTTATATATAGAAAATTAAGTAAGGTTTGGCCGTTGATTGGTCAAAGTCAAACATTTTTATTAGTATTTATTATTTACCAATTCAAATAAAGTTTGACCGTTAATTAGTTAAAGTCAAATTTGTTATTAGTGTTTACACATTGAAAGTCAAGTAAAGGTTCATCGTTGATTAGTTAAAGTCAAATTTGTTACCAGTGTTTACAAATGGAAATTCAAGTAAAGTTTTACCGTTGATTCGTCAAAGTCAAATTAGTCACTAGTATTTATATATAGAAAATTAAGTAAGGTTTGACCGTTGATTGGTCAAAGTCAAACATTTTTATTAGTATTTATTATATACTAATTCAAATAAAGTTTGAACGTTAATTAGTTAAAGTTAACTTTGTTATTAGTGTTTATATTTTGAAAATCATGTAAAGTTTGACCGTTGATCAGACGAAGTAAACCTAGTTAATAATGTTTATACACTGAAAGTCGTGTGAAACTTGACCGTTGATTAGTTAAAGTCAGCTTAGTCACTGGTGTTTCTATATAAAGTGAGTGAAGTAAAGTTTAACTGTTGATTTAGTTAAAGTCAACTTAGTCAATAGTATTTATATATTGAAAGTCAAGTAGGGTTTGACAATTCATTTGTCAAAGTCAAACATTTTTATTAGTATTTATTCGTTACTAATTCAAATAAAGTTTGACCGTTAATTAGGTAAAGTCAAATTTGTCATTAGTGTTTATACATTGAAAGTCAAGTAAAGGTTCATCGTTGATTAGTTAAAGTCAAATTTGTTACCAGTGTTTACAAATGGAAATTCAAGTAAAGTTTTACCGTTGATTCGTCAAAGTCAAATTAGTCACTAGTATTTATACATAGAAAATTAAGTAAGGTTTGACCGTTGATTGGTCAAAGTCAAACATTTTTATTAGTATTTATTATATACTAATTCAAATAATGTTTGAACGTTAATTAGTTAAAGTCAACTTTGTTATTAGTGTTTATATTTTGAAAATCATGTAAAGTTTGACCGTTGATCAGACGAAGTAAACCTAGTTAATAGTGTTTATATACTGAAAGTCATGTGAAATTTGACCGTTGATTAGTTAAAGTCAGCTTAGTCACTGGTGTTTCTATATAAAGTGAGTCAAGTAAAGTTTAACTGTTGATTTAGTTAAAGTCAACTTAGTCAATAGTATTTATATATTGAAAGTCAAGTAGGGTTTGACAATTGATTTGTCAAAGTCAAACATTTTTATTAGTATTTATTATTTACTAATTCAAATAAAGTCTGACCGTTAATTAGTTAAAGTCAAATTTGTTATTAGTGTTTATATATTGAAAGTCAAGTAAAGGTTCATCGTTGATTAGTTAAAGTCAAATTTGTTACTAGTGTTTACAAATGGAAATTCAAGTAAAGTTTGACCGTTGATTCGTCAAAGTCAAATTAGTCACTAGTATTTATATATAGAAAATTAAGTAAGGTTTGACCGTTGATTGGTCAAAGTCAAACATTTTTATTAGTATTTATTATTTACCAATTCAAATAAAGTTTGACCGTTAATTAGTTAAAGTCAAATTTGTTATTAGTGTTTATACATTGAAAGTCAAGTAAAGGTTCATCGTTGATTAGTTAAAGTCAAATTTGTTACCAGTGTTTACAAATGGAAATTCAGGTAAAGTTTGACCGTTGATTCGTCAAAGTCAAATTAGTCACTAGTATTTATATATAGAAAATTAAGTAAGGTTGACCGTTGATTGGTCAAAGTCAAACATTTTTATTAGTATTTATTATTTACCAATTCAAATAAAGTTTGAACGTTAATTAGTTAAAGTCAACTTTGTTATTAGTGTTTATATTTTGAAAATCATGTAAAGTTTGACCGTTGATCAGACGAAGTAAACCTAGTTAATCATGTTTATATACTGAAAGTCGTGTGAAATTTGACCGTCGATTAGTTAAAGTCAGCTTAGTCACTGGTGTTTCTATATAAAGTGAGTCAAGTAAAGTTTAACTGTTGATTTAGTTAAAGTCAACTTAGTCAATAGTATTTATATATTGAAAGTCAAGTAGGGTTTGACAATTCATTTGTCAAAGTCAAACATTTTTATTATTATTTATTAGTTACTAATTCAAATAAAGTTTGACCGTTTTTTAGTTAAAGTCAAATTTGTTATTAGTGTTTATATATTGAAAGTCAAGTAAAGGTTCATCGTTGATTAGTTAAAGTCAAATTTGTTACTGGTGTTTACAAATGGAAATTCAAGTAAAGTTTGACCGTTGATTCGTCAAAGTCAAATTAGTCACTAGTATTTATATATAGAAAATTAAGTAAGGTTTGACCGTTGATTGGTCAAAGTCAAACATTTTTATTAGTATTTATTATTTACCAATTCAAATAAAGTTTGACCGTTAATTAGTTAAAGTCAAATTTGTTATTAGTGTTTACACATTGAAAGTCAAGTAAAGGTTCATCGTTGATTAGTTAAAGTCAAATTTGTTACCAGTGTTTACAAATGGAAATTCAAGTAAAGTTTTACCGTTGATTCGTCAAAGTCAAATTAGTCACTAGTATTTATATATAGAAAATTAAGTAAGGTTTGACCGTTGATTGGTCAAAGTCAAACATTTTTATTAGTATTTATTATATACTAATTCAAATAAAGTTTGAACGTTAATTAGTTAAAGTTAACTTTGTTATTAGTGTTTATATTTTGAAAATCATGTAAAGTTTGACCGTTGATCAGACGAAGTAAACCTAGTTAATAATGTTTATACACTGAAAGTCGTGTGAAACTTGACCGTTGATTAGTTAAAGTCAGCTTAGTCACTGGTGTTTCTATATAAAGTGAGTGAAGTAAAGTTTAACTGTTGATTTAGTTAAAGTCAACTTAGTCAATAGTATTTATATATTGAAAGTCAAGTAGGGTTTGACAATTCATTTGTCAAAGTCAAACATTTTTATTAGTATTTATTCGTTACTAATTCAAATAAAGTTTGACCGTTAATTAGGTAAAGTCAAATTTGTCATTAGTGTTTATACATTGAAAGTCAAGTAAAGGTTCATCGTTGATTAGTTAAAGTCAAATTTGTTACCAGTGTTTACAAATGGAAATTCAAGTAAAGTTTTACCGTTGATTCGTCAAAGTCAAATTAGTCACTAGTATTTATACATAGAAAATTAAGTAAGGTTTGACCGTTGATTGGTCAAAGTCAAACATTTTTATTAGTATTTATTATATACTAATTCAAATAATGTTTGAACGTTAATTAGTTAAAGTCAACTTTGTTATTAGTGTTTATATTTTGAAAATCATGTAAAGTTTGACCGTTGATCAGACGAAGTAAACCTAGTTAATAGTGTTTATATACTGAAAGTCGTGTGAAATTTGACCGTTGATTAATTAAAGTCAGCTTAGTCACTGGTGTTTCTATATAAAGTGAGTCAAGTAAAGTTTAACTGTTGATTTAGTTAAAGTCAACTTAGTCAATAGTATTTATATATTGAAAGTCAAGTAGGGTTTGACAATTGATTTGTCAAAGTCAAACATTTTTATTAGAATTTATTATTTATTAATTCAAATAAAGTCTGACCGTTAATTAGTTAAAGTCAAATTTGTCATTAGTGTTTATACATTGAAAGCCAAGTAAAGGTTCATCGTTGATTAGTTAAAGTCAAATTTGTTAGCAGTGTTTACAAATGGAAATTCAAGTAAAGTTTTACCGTTGATTCGTCAAAGTCAAATTAGTCACTAGTATTTATATATAGAAAATTAAGTAAGGTTGACCGTTGATTGGTCAAAGTCAAACATTTTTATTAGTATTTATTATTTACCAATTCAAATAAAGTTTGAACGTTAATTAGTTAAAGTCAACTTTGTTATTAGTGTTTATATTTTGAAAATCATGTAAAGTTTGACCGTTGATCAGACGAAGTAAACCTAGTTAATCATGTTTATATACTGAAAGTCGTGTGAAATTTGACCGTCGATTAGTTAAAGTCAGCTTAGTCACTGGTGTTTCTATATAAAGTGAGTCAAGTAAAGTTTAACTGTTGATTTAGTTAAAGTCAACTTAGTCAATAGTATTTATATATTGAAAGTCAAGTAGGGTTTGACAATTGATTTGTCAAAGTCAAACATTTTTATTAGAATTTATTATTTATTAATTCAAATAAAGTCTGACCGTTAATTAGTTAAAGTCAAATTTGTCATTAGTGTTTATACATTGAAAGTCAAGTAAAGGTTCATCGTTGATTAGTTAAAGTCAAATTTGTTAGCAGTGTTTACAAATGGAAATTCAAGTAAAGTTTTACCGTTGATTCGTCAAAGTCAAATTAGTCACTAGTATTTATATATAGAAAATTAAGTAAGGTTGACCGTTGATTGGTCAAAGTCAAACATTTTTATTAGTATTTATTATATACTAATTCAAATAAAGTTTGAACGTTAATTAGTTAAAGTCAACTTTGTTATTATTGTTTATATTTTGAAAATCATGTAAAGTTTGACCATTGATCAGACGAAGTAACCTAGATAATAGTGTTTATATACTGAAAGTCATGTGAAATTTGACCGTTGATTAGTTAAAGTCAGCTTAGTCACTGGTGTTTCTATATAAAGTGAGTGAAGTAAAGTTTAACTGTTGATTTAGTTAAAGTCAACTTAGTCAATAGTATTTATATATTGAAAGTCAAGTTGGGTTTGACAATTGATTTGTCAAAGTCAAACATTTTTATTAGTATTTATTATTTACTAATTCAAATAAAGTCTGACCGTTAATTAGTTAAAGTCAAATTTGTTATTAGTGTTTATATATTGAAAGTCAAGTAAAGGTTCATCGTTGATTAGTTAAAGTCAAATTTGTTACTAGTGTTTACAAATGGAAATTCAAGTAAAGTTTGACCGTTGATTCGTCAAAGTCAAATTAGTCACTAGTATTTATATATAGAAAATTAAGTAAGGTTTGACCGTTGATTGGTCAAAGTCAAACATTTTTATTAGTATTTATTATTTACCAATTCAAATAAAGTTTGACCGTTAATTAGTTAAAGTCGAATTTGTTATTAGTGTTTATACATTGAAAGTCAAGTA
Source organism: Rubia yunnanensis (assembly GCA_037428765.1). Lineage (NCBI taxonomy): Eukaryota > Viridiplantae > Streptophyta > Magnoliopsida > Gentianales > Rubiaceae > Rubia > Rubia yunnanensis. Next base: position 110,832,482 of record CM075061.1, on the reverse strand, counting down.
AAGGTTCATCGTTGATTAGTTAAAGTCAAATTTGTTACCAGTGTTTACAAATGGAAATTCAGGTAAAGTTTGACCGTTGATTCGTCAAAGTCAAATTAGTCACTAGTATTTATATATAGAAAATTAAGTAAGGTTGACCGTTGATTGGTCAAAGTCAAACATTTTTATTAGTATTTATTATTTACCAATTCAAATAAAGTTTGAACGTTAATTAGTTAAAGTCAACTTTGTTATTAGTGTTTATATTTTGAAAATCATGTAAAGTTTGACCGTTGATCAGACGAAGTAAACCTAGTTAATCATGTTTATATACTGAAAGTCGTGTGAAATTTGACCGTCGATTAGTTAAAGTCAGCTTAGTCACTGGTGTTTCTATATAAAGTGAGTCAAGTAAAGTTTAACTGTTGATTTAGTTAAAGTCAACTTAGTCAATAGTATTTATATATTGAAAGTCAAGTAGGGTTTGACAATTCATTTGTCAAAGTCAAACATTTTTATTATTATTTATTAGTTACTAATTCAAATAAAGTTTGACCGTTTTTTAGTTAAAGTCAAATTTGTTATTAGTGTTTATATATTGAAAGTCAAGTAAAGGTTCATCGTTGATTAGTTAAAGTCAAATTTGTTACTGGTGTTTACAAATGGAAATTCAAGTAAAGTTTGACCGTTGATTCGTCAAAGTCAAATTAGTCACTAGTATTTATATATAGAAAATTAAGTAAGGTTTGACCGTTGATTGGTCAAAGTCAAACATTTTTATTAGTATTTATTATTTACCAATTCAAATAAAGTTTGACCGTTAATTAGTTAAAGTCAAATTTGTTATTAGTGTTTACACATTGAAAGTCAAGTAAAGGTTCATCGTTGATTAGTTAAAGTCAAATTTGTTACCAGTGTTTACAAATGGAAATTCAAGTAAAGTTTTACCGTTGATTCGTCAAAGTCAAATTAGTCACTAGTATTTATATATAGAAAATTAAGTAAGGTTTGACCGTTGATTGGTCAAAGTCAAACATTTTTATTAGTATTTATTATATACTAATTCAAATAAAGTTTGAACGTTAATTAGTTAAAGTTAACTTTGTTATTAGTGTTTATATTTTGAAAATCATGTAAAGTTTGACCGTTGATCAGACGAAGTAAACCTAGTTAATAATGTTTATACACTGAAAGTCGTGTGAAACTTGACCGTTGATTAGTTAAAGTCAGCTTAGTCACTGGTGTTTCTATATAAAGTGAGTGAAGTAAAGTTTAACTGTTGATTTAGTTAAAGTCAACTTAGTCAATAGTATTTATATATTGAAAGTCAAGTAGGGTTTGACAATTCATTTGTCAAAGTCAAACATTTTTATTAGTATTTATTAGTTACTAATTCAAATAAAGTTTGACCGTTAATTAGGTAAAGTCAAATTTGTCATTTGTGTTTATACATTGAAAGTCAAGTAAAGGTTCACCGTTGATTAGTTAAAGTCAAATTTGTTACCAGTGTTTACAAATGGAAATTCAAGTAAAGTTTTACCGTTGATTCGTCAAAGTCAAATTAGTCACTAGTATTTATACATAGAAAATTAAGTAAGGTTTGACCGTTGATTGGTCAAAGTCAAACATTTTTATTAGTATTTATTATATACAAATTCAAATAAAGTTTGAACGTTAATTAGTTAAAGTCAACTTTGTTATTACTGTTTATGTTTTGAAAATCATGTAAAGTTTGACCGTTGATCAGACGAAGTAAACCTAGTTAATAGTGTTTATATACTGAAAGTCGTGTGAAATTTGACCGTTGATTAATTAAAGTCAGCTTAGTCACTGGTGTTTCTATATAAAGTGAGTCAAGTAAAGTTTAACTGTTGATTTAGTTAAAGTCAACTTAGTCAATAGTATTTATATATTGAAAGTCAAGTAGGGTTTGACAATTGATTTGTCAAAGTCAAACATTTTTATTAGAATTTATTATTCATTAATTCAAATAAAGTCTGACCGTTAATTAGTTAAATTCAAATTTGTCATTAGTGTTTATACATTGAAAGCCAAGTAAAGGTTCATCGTTGATTAGTTAAAGTCAAATTTGTTAGCAGTGTTTACAAATGGAAATTCAAGTAAAGTTTTACCGTTGATTCGTCAAAGTCAAATTAGTCACTAGTATTTATATATAGAAAATTAAGTAAGGTTGACCGTTGATTGGTCAAAGTCAAACATTTTTATTAGTATTTATTATTTACCAATTCAAATAAAGTTTGAACGTTAATTAGTTAAAGTCAACTTTGTTATTAGTGTTTATATTTTGAAAATCATGTAAAGTTTGACCGTTGATCAGACGAAGTAAACCTAGTTAATCATGTTTATATACTGAAAGTCGTGTGAAATTTGACCGTCGATTAGTTAAAGTCAGCTTAGTCACTGGTGTTTCTATATAAAGTGAGTCAAGTAAAGTTTAACTGTTGATTTAGTTAAAGTCAACTTAGTCAATAGTATTTATATATTGAAAGTCAAGTAGGGTTTGACAATTGATTTGTCAAAGTCAAACATTTTTATTAGAATTTATTATTTATTAATTCAAATAAAGTCTGACCGTTAATTAGTTAAAGTCAAATTTGTCATTAGTGTTTATACATTGAAAGTCAAGTAAAGGTTCATCGTTGATTAGTTAAAGTCAAATTTGTTAGCAGTGTTTACAAATGGAAATTCAAGTAAAGTTTTACCGTTGATTCGTCAAAGTCAAATTAGTCACTAGTATTTATATATAGAAAATTAAGTAAGGTTGACCGTTGATTGGTCAAAGTCAAACATTTTTATTAGTATTTATTATATACTAATTCAAATAAAGTTTGAACGTTAATTAGTTAAAGTCAACTTTGTTATTATTGTTTATATTTTGAAAATCATGTAAAGTTTGACCATTGATCAGACGAAGTAAACCTAGATAATAGTGTTTATATACTGAAAGTCATGTGAAATTTGACCGTTGATTAGTTAAAGTCAGCTTAGTCACTGGTGTTTCTATATAAAGTGAGTGAAGTAAAGTTTAACTGTTGATTTAGTTAAAGTCAACTTAGTCAATAGTATTTATATATTGAAAGTCAAGTTGGGTTTGACAATTGATTTGTCAAAGTCAAACATTTTTATTAGTATTTATTATTTACTAATTCAAATAAAGTCTGACCGTTAATTAGTTAAAGTCAAATTTGTTATTAGTGTTTATATATTGAAAGTCAAGTAAAGGTTCATCGTTGATTAGTTAAAGTCAAATTTGTTACTAGTGTTTACAAATGGAAATTCAAGTAAAGTTTGACCGTTGATTCGTCAAAGTCAAATTAGTCACTAGTATTTATATATAGAAAATTAAGTAAGGTTTGACCGTTGATTGGTCAAAGTCAAACATTTTTATTAGTATTTATTATTTACTAATTCAAATAAAGTTTGAACGTTAATTAGTTAAAGTCAACTTTGTTATTAGTGTTTATATTTTGAAAATCATGTAAAGTTTGACCGTTGATCAGACGAAGTAAACCTAGTTAATAGTGTTTATATACTGAAAGTCGTGTGAAATTTGACCGTTGATTAATTAAAGTCAGCTTAGTCACTGGTGTTTCTATATAAAGTGAGTCAAGTAAAGTTTAACTGTTGATTTAGTTAAAGTCAACTTAGTCAATAGTATTTATATATTGAAAGTCAAGTAGGGTTTGACAATTGATTTGTCAAAGTCAAACATTTTTATTAGAATTTATTATTTATTAATTCAAATAAAGTCTGACCGTTAATTAGTTAAAGTCAAATTTGTCATTAGTGTTTATACATTGAAAGTCAAGTAAAGGTTAATCGTTGATTAGTTAAAGTCAAATTTGTTAGCAGTGTTTACAAATGGAAATTCAAGTAAAGTTTTACCGTTGATTCGTCAAAGTCAAATTAGTCACTAGTATTTATATATAGAAAATTAAGTAAGGTTGACCGTTGATTGGTCAAAGTCAAACATTTTTATTAGTATTTATTATATACTAATTCAAATAAAGTTTGAACGTTAATTAGTTAAAGTCAACTTTGTTATTATTGTTTATATTTTGAAAATCATGTAATGTTTGACCATTGATCAGACGAAGTAAACCTAGATAATAGTGTTTATATACTGAAAGTCATGTGAAATTTGACCGTTGATTAGTTAAAGTCAGCTTAGTCACTGGTGTTTCTATATAAAGTGAGTGAAGTAAAGTTAAACTGTTGATTTAGTTAAAGTCAACTTAGTCAATAGTATTTATATATTGAAAGTCAAGTTGGGTTTGACAATTGATTTGTCAAAGTCAAACATTTTTATTAGTATTTATTATTTACTAATTCAAATAAAGTCTGACCGTTAATTAGTTAAAGTCAAATTTGTTATTAGTGTTTATATATTGAAAGTCAAGTAAAGGTTCATCGTTGATTAGTTAAAGTCAAATTTGTTACTAGTGTTTACAAATGGAAATTCAAGTAAAGTTTGACCGTTGATTCGTCAAAGTCAAATTAGTCACTAGTATTTATATATAGAAAATTAAGTAAGGTTTGACCGTTGATTGGTCAAAGTCAAACATTTTTATTAGTATTTATTATTTACCAATTCAAATAAAGTTTGACCGTTAATTAGTTAAAGTCAAATTTGTTATTAGTGTTTATACATTGAAAGTCAAGTAAAGGTTCATCGTTGATTAGTTAAAGTCAAATTTGTTACCAGTGTTTACAAATGGAAATTCAGGTAAAGTTTTACCGTTGATTCGTCAAAGTCAAATTAGTCACTAGTATTTATATATAGAAAATTAAGTAAGGTTGACCGTTGATTGGTCAAAGTCAAACATTTTTATTAGTATTTATTATTTACCAATTCAAATAAAGTTTGAACGTTAATTAGTTAAAGTCAACTTTGTTATTAGTGTTTATATTTTGAAAATCATGTAAAGTTTGACCGTTGATCAGACGAAGTAAACCTAGTTAATCATGTTTATATACTGAAAGTCGTGTGAAATTTGACCGTCGATTAGTTAAAGTCAGCTTAGTCACTGGTGTTTCTATATAAAGTGAGTCAAGTAAAGTTTAACTGTTGATTTAGTTAAAGTCAACTTAGTCAATAGTATTTATATATTGAAAGTCAAGTAGGGTTTGACAATTCATTTGTCAAAGTCAAACATTTTTATTATTATTTATTAGTTACTAATTCAAATAAAGTTTGACCGTTTTTTAGTTAAAGTCAAATTTGTTATTAGTGTTTATATATTGAAAGTCAAGTAAAGGTTCATCGTTGATTAGTTAAAGTCAAATTTGTTACTGGTGTTTACAAATGGAAATTCAAGTAAAGTTTGACCGTTGATTCGTCAAAGTCAAATTAGTCACTAGTATTTATATATAGAAAATTAAGTAAGGTTTGACCGTTGATTGGTCAAAGTCAAACATTTTTATTAGTATTTATTATTTACCAATTCAAATAAAGTTTGACCGTTAATTAGTTAAAGTCAAATTTGTTATTAGTGTTTACACATTGAAAGTCAAGTAAAGGTTCATCGTTGATTAGTTAAAGTCAAATTTGTTACCAGTGTTTACAAATGGAAATTCAAGTAAAGTTTTACCGTTGATTCGTCAAAGTCAAATTAGTCACTAGTATTTATATATAGAAAATTAAGTAAGGTTTGACCGTTGATTGGTCAAAGTCAAACATTTTTATTAGTATTTATTATATACTAATTCAAATAAAGTTTGAACGTTAATTAGTTAAAGTTAACTTTGTTATTAGTGTTTATATTTTGAAAATCATGTAAAGTTTGACCGTTGATCAGACGAAGTAAACCTAGTTAATAATGTTTATACACTGAAAGTCGTGTGAAACTTGACCGTTGATTAGTTAAAGTCAGCTTAGTCACTGGTGTTTCTATATAAAGTGAGTGAAGTAAAGTTTAACTGTTGATTTAGTTAAAGTCAACTTAGTCAATAGTATTTATATATTGAAAGTCAAGTAGGGTTTGACAATTCATTTGTCAAAGTCAAACATTTTTATTAGTATTTATTCGTTACTAATTCAAATAAAGTTTGACCGTTAATTAGGTAAAGTCAAATTTGTCATTAGTGTTTATACATTGAAAGTCAAGTAAAGGTTCATCGTTGATTAGTTAAAGTCAAATTTGTTACCAGTGTTTACAAATGGAAATTCAAGTAAAGTTTTACCGTTGATTCGTCAAAGTCAAATTAGTCACTAGTATTTATACATAGAAAATTAAGTAAGGTTTGACCGTTGATTGGTCAAAGTCAAACATTTTTATTAGTATTTATTATATACTAATTCAAATAATGTTTGAACGTTAATTAGTTAAAGTCAACTTTGTTATTAGTGTTTATATTTTGAAAATCATGTAAAGTTTGACCGTTGATCAGACGAAGTAAACCTAGTTAATAGTGTTTATATACTGAAAGTCATGTGAAATTTGACCGTTGATTAGTTAAAGTCAGCTTAGTCACTGGTGTTTCTATATAAAGTGAGTCAAGTAAAGTTTAACTGTTGATTTAGTTAAAGTCAACTTAGTCAATAGTATTTATATATTGAAAGTCAAGTAGGGTTTGACAATTGATTTGTCAAAGTCAAACATTTTTATTAGTATTTATTATTTACTAATTCAAATAAAGTCTGACCGTTAATTAGTTAAAGTCAAATTTGTTATTAGTGTTTATATATTGAAAGTCAAGTAAAGGTTCATCGTTGATTAGTTAAAGTCAAATTTGTTACTAGTGTTTACAAATGGAAATTCAAGTAAAGTTTGACCGTTGATTCGTCAAAGTCAAATTAGTCACTAGTATTTATATATAGAAAATTAAGTAAGGTTTGACCGTTGATTGGTCAAAGTCAAACATTTTTATTAGTATTTATTATTTACCAATTCAAATAAAGTTTGACCGTTAATTAGTTAAAGTCAAATTTGTTATTAGTGTTTATACATTGAAAGTCAAGTAAAGGTTCATCGTTGATTAGTTAAAGTCAAATTTGTTACCAGTGTTTACAAATGGAAATTCAGGTAAAGTTTGACCGTTGATTCGTCAAAGTCAAATTAGTCACTAGTATTTATATATAGAAAATTAAGTAAGGTTGACCGTTGATTGGTCAAAGTCAAACATTTTTATTAGTATTTATTATTTACCAATTCAAATAAAGTTTGAACGTTAATTAGTTAAAGTCAACTTTGTTATTAGTGTTTATATTTTGAAAATCATGTAAAGTTTGACCGTTGATCAGACGAAGTAAACCTAGTTAATCATGTTTATATACTGAAAGTCGTGTGAAATTTGACCGTCGATTAGTTAAAGTCAGCTTAGTCACTGGTGTTTCTATATAAAGTGAGTCAAGTAAAGTTTAACTGTTGATTTAGTTAAAGTCAACTTAGTCAATAGTATTTATATATTGAAAGTCAAGTAGGGTTTGACAATTCATTTGTCAAAGTCAAACATTTTTATTATTATTTATTAGTTACTAATTCAAATAAAGTTTGACCGTTTTTTAGTTAAAGTCAAATTTGTTATTAGTGTTTATATATTGAAAGTCAAGTAAAGGTTCATCGTTGATTAGTTAAAGTCAAATTTGTTACTGGTGTTTACAAATGGAAATTCAAGTAAAGTTTTACCGTTGATTCGTCAAAGTCAAATTAGTCACTAGTATTTATATATAGAAAATTAAGTAAGGTTTGACCGTTGATTGGTCAAAGTCAAACATTTTTATTAGTATTTATTATTTACCAATTCAAATAAAGTTTGACCGTTAATTAGTTAAAGTCAAATTTGTTATTAGTGTTTACACATTGAAAGTCAAGTAAAGGTTCATCGTTGATTAGTTAAAGTCAAATTTGTTACCAGTGTTTACAAATGGAAATTCAAGTAAAGTTTTACCGTTGATTCGTCAAAGTCAAATTAGTCACTAGTATTTATATATAGAAAATTAAGTAAGGTTTGACCGTTGATTGGTCAAAGTCAAACATTTTTATTAGTATTTATTATATACTAATTCAAATAAAGTTTGAACGTTAATTAGTTAAAGTTAACTTTGTTATTAGTGTTTATATTTTGAAAATCATGTAAAGTTTGACCGTTGATCAGACGAAGTAAACCTAGTTAATAATGTTTATACACTGAAAGTCGTGTGAAACTTGACCGTTGATTAGTTAAAGTCAGCTTAGTCACTGGTGTTTCTATATAAAGTGAGTGAAGTAAAGTTTAACTGTTGATTTAGTTAAAGTCAACTTAGTCAATAGTATTTATATATTGAAAGTCAAGTAGGGTTTGACAATTCATTTGTCAAAGTCAAACATTTTTATTAGTATTTATTCGTTACTAATTCAAATAAAGTTTGACCGTTAATTAGGTAAAGTCAAATTTGTCATTAGTGTTTATACATTGAAAGTCAAGTAAAGGTTCATCGTTGATTAGTTAAAGTCAAATTTGTTACCAGTGTTTACAAATGGAAATTCAAGTAAAGTTTTACCGTTGATTCGTCAAAGTCAAATTAGTCACTAGTATTTATACATAGAAAATTAAGTAAGGTTTGACCGTTGATTGGTCAAAGTCAAACATTTTTATTAGTATTTATTATATACTAATTCAAATAATGTTTGAACGTTAATTAGTTAAAGTCAACTTTGTTATTAGTGTTTATATTTTGAAAATCATGTAAAGTTTGACCGTTGATCAGACGAAGTAAACCTAGTTAATAGTGTTTATATACTGAAAGTCGTGTGAAATTTGACCGTTGATTAATTAAAGTCAGCTTAGTCACTGGTGTTTCTATATAAAGTGAGTCAAGTAAAGTTTAACTGTTGATTTAGTTAAAGTCAACTTAGTCAATAGTATTTATATATTGAAAGTCAAGTAGGGTTTGACAATTGATTTGTCAAAGTCAAACATTTTTATTAGAATTTATTATTCATTAATTCAAATAAAGTCTGACCGTTAATTAGTTAAATTCAAATTTGTCATTAGTGTTTATACATTGAAAGCCAAGTAAAGGTTCATCGTTGATTAGTTAAAGTCAAATTTGTTAGCAGTGTTTACAAATGGAAATTCAAGTAAAGTTTTACCGTTGATTCGTCAAAGTCAAATTAGTCACTAGTATTTATATATAGAAAATTAAGTAAGGTTGACCGTTGATTGGTCAAAGTCAAACATTTTTATTAGTATTTATTATTTACTAATTCAAATAAAGTTTGAACGTTAATTAGTTAAAGTCAACTTTGTTATTAGTGTTTATATTTTGAAAATCATGTAAAGTTTGACCGTTGATCAGACGAAGTAAACCTAGTTAATAGTGTTTATATACTGAAAGTCGTGTGAAATTTGACCGTTGATTAATTAAAGTCAGCTTAGTCACTGGTGTTTCTATATAAAGTGAGTCAAGTAAAGTTTAACTGTTGATTTAGTTAAAGTCAACTTAGTCAATAGTATTTATATATTGAAAGTCAAGTAGGGTTTGACAATTGATTTGTCAAAGTCAAACATTTTTATTAGAATTTATTATTTATTAATTCAAATAAAGTCTGACCGTTAATTAGTTAAAGTCAAATTTGTCATTAGTGTTTATACATTGAAAGTCAAGTAAAGGTTCATCGTTGATTAGTTAAAGTCAAATTTGTTACTAGTGTTTACAAATGGAAATTCAAGTAAAGTTTGACCGTTGATTCGTCAAAGTCAAATTAGTCACTAGTATTTATATATAGAAAATTAAGTAAGGTTTGACCGTTGATTGGTCAAAGTCAAACATTTTTATTAGTATTTATTATTTACCAATTCAAATAAAGTTTGACCGTTAATTAGTTAAAGTCAAATTTGTTATTAGTGTTTATACATTGAAAGTCAAGTAAAGGTTCATCGTTGATTAGTTAAAGTCAAATTTGTTACCAGTGTTTACAAATGGAAATTCAAGTAAAGTTTTACCGTTGATTCGTCAAAGTCAAATTCGTCACTAGTATTTATATATAGAAAATTAAGTAAGGTTGACCGTTGATTGGTCAAATTCAAATATTTTTATTAGTATTTATTATATACTAATTCAAATAAAGTTTGAACGTTAATTAGTTAAAGTCAACTTTGTTATTAGTGTTTATATTTTGAAAATCATGTAAAGTTTGACCGGTGATCAGACGAAGTAAACCTAGTTAATAATGTTTATATACTGAAAGTCGTGTGAAACTTGACCGTTGATTAGTTAAAGTCAGCTTAGTCACTGGTGTTTCTATATAAAGTGAGTCAAGTAAAGTTTAACTGTTGATTTAGTTAAAGTCAACTTAGTCAATAGTATTTATATATTGAAAGTCAAGTAGGGTTTGACAATTGATTTGTCAAAGTCAAACATTTTTATTAGAATTTATTATTTATTAATTCAAATAAAGTCTGACCATTAATTAGTTAAAGTCAAATTTGTCATTAGTGTTTATACATTGAAAGTCAAGTAAAGGTTCATCGTTGATTAGTTAAAGTCAAATTTGTTAGCAGTGTTTACAAATGGAAATTCAAGTAAAGTTTTACCGTTGATTCGTCAAAGTCAAATTAGTCACAAGTATTTATATATAGAAAATTAAGTAAGGTTGACCGTTGATTGGTCAAAGTCAAACATTTTTATTAGTATTTATTATTTTCTAATTCAAATAAAGTTTGAACGTTAATTAGTTAAAGTCAACTTTGTTATTAGTGTTTATATTTTGAAAATCATGTAAAGTTTGACCGTTGATCAGACGAAGTAAACCTAGTTAATAGTGTTTATATACTGAAAGTCGTGTGAGATTTGACCGTTGATTAATTAAAGTCAGCTTAGTCACTGGTGTTTCTATATAAAGTGAGTCAAGTAAAGTTTAACTGTTGGTTTAGTTAAAGTCAACTTAGTCAATAGTATTTATATATTGAAAGTCAAGTAGGGTTTGACAATTGATTTGTCAAAGTCAAACATTTTTATTAGAATTTATTATTTATTAATTCAAATAAAGTCTGACCGTTAATTAGTTAAAGTCAAATTTGTCATTAGTATTTATACATTGAAAGTCAAGTAAAGGTTCATCGTTGATTAGTTAAAGTCAAATTTGTTAGCAGTGTTTACAAATGGAAATTCAAGTAAAGTTTTACCGTTGATTCGTCAAAGTCAAATTAGTCACTAGTATTTATATATAGAAAATTAAGTAAGGTTGACCGTTGATTGGTCAAAGTCAAACATTTTTATTAGTATTCATTATATACTAATTCAAATAAAGTTTGAACGTTAATTAGTTAAAGTCAACTTTGTTATTAGTGTTTATATTTGGAAAATCATGTAAAGTTTGACCGTTGATCAGACGAAGTAAACCTAGTTAATAGTGTTTATATACTGAAAGTCATGTGAAATTTGACCGTTGATTAGTTAAAGTCAGCTTAGTCACTGGTGTTTCTATATAAAGTGAGTCAAGTAAAGTTTAACTGTTGATTTAGTTAAAGTCAACTTAGTCAATAGTATTTATATATTGAAAGTCAAGTAGGGTTTGACAATTGATTTGTCAAAGTCAAACATTTTTATTAGTATTTATTATTTACTAATTCAAATAAAGTCAGACCGTTAATTAGTTAAAGTCAAATTTGTTATTAGTGTTTATATATTGAAAGTCAAGTAAAGGTTCATCGTTGATTAGTTAAAGTCAAATTTGTTACTAGTGTTTACAAATGGAAATTCAAGTAAAGTTTGACCGTTGATTCGTCAAAGTCAAATTAGTCACTAGTATTTATATATAGAAAATTAAGTAAGGTTTGACCGTTGATTGGTCAAAGTCAAACATTTTTATTAGTATTTATTATTTACCAATTCAAATAAAGTTTGACCGTTAATTAGTTAAAGTCAAATTTGTTATTAGTGTTTATACATTGAAAGTCAAGTAAAGGTTCATCGTTGATTAGTTAAAGTCAAATTTGTTACCAGTGTTTACAAATGGAAATTCAAGTAAAGTTTTACCGTTGATTCGTCAAAGTCAAATTCGTCACTAGTATTTATATATAGAAAATTAAGTAAGGTTGACCGTTGATTGGTCAAATTCAAATATTTTTATTAGTATTTATTATATACTAATTCAAATAAAGTTTGAACGTTAATTAGTTAAAGTCAACTTTGTTATTAGTGTTTATATTTTGAAAATCATGTAAAGTTTGACCGGTGATCAGACGAAGTAAACCTAGTTAATAATGTTTATATACTGAAAGTCGTGTGAAACTTGACCGTTGATTAGTTAAAGTCAGCTTAGTCACTGGTGTTTCTATATAAAGTGAGTCAAGTAAAGTTTAACTGTTGATTTAGTTAAAGTCAACTTAGTCAATAGTATTTATATATTGAAAGTCAAGTAGGGTTTGACAATTGATTTGTCAAAGTCAAACATTTTTATTAGAATTTATTATTTATTAATTCAAATAAAGTCTGACCGTTAATTAGTTAAAGTCAAATTTGTCATTAGTGTTTATACATTGAAAGTCAAGTAAAGGTTCATCGTTGATTAGTTAAAGTCAAATTTGTTAGCAGTGTTTACAAATGGAAATTCAAGTAAAGTTTTACCGTTGATTCGTCAAAGTCAAATTAGTCACAAGTATTTATATATAGAAAATTAAGTAAGGTTGACCGTTGATTGGTCAAAGTCAAACATTTTTATTAGTATTTATTATTTACTAATTCAAATAAAGTTTGAACGTTAATTAGTTAAAGTCAACTTTGTTATTAGTGTTTATATTTTGAAAATCATGTAAAGTTTGACCGTTGATCAGACGAAGTAAACCTAGTTAATAGTGTTTATATACTGAAAGTCGTGTGAAATTTGACCGTTGATTAATTAAAGTCAGCTTAGTCACTGGTGTTTCTATATAAAGTGAGTCAAGTAAAGTTTAACTGTTGGTTTAGTTAAAGTCAACTTAGTCAATAGTATTTATATATTGAAAGTCAAGTAGGGTTTGACAATTGATTTGTCAAAGTCAAACATTTTTATTAGAATTTATTATTTATTAATTCAAATAAAGTCTGACCGTTAATTAGTTAAAGTCAAATTTGTCATTAGTGTTTATACATTGAAAGTCAAGTAAAGGTTCATCGTTGATTAGTTAAAGTCAAATTTGTTAGCAGTGTTTACAAATGGAAATTCAAGTAAAGTTTTACCGTTGATTCGTCAAAGTCAAATTAGTCACTAGTATTTATATATAGAAAATTAAGTAAGGTTGACCGTTGATTGGTCAAAGTCAAACATTTTTATTAGTATTCATTATATACTAATTCAAATAAAGTTTGAACGTTAATTAGTTAAAGTCAACTTTGTTATTAGTGTTTATATTTGGAAAATCATGTAAAGTTTGACCGTTGATCAGACGAAGTAAACCTAGTTAATAGTGTTTATATACTGAAAGTCATGTGAAATTTGACCGTTGATTAGTTAAAGTCAGCTTAGTCACTGGTGTTTCTATATAAAGTGAGTGAAGTAAAGTTTAACTGTTGATTTAGTTAAAGTCAACTTAGTCAATAGTATTTATATATTTAAAGTCAAGTAGGGTTTGACAATTGATTTGTCAAAGTCAAACATTTTTATTAGTATTTATTATTTACTAATTCAAATAAAGTCAGACCGTTAATTAGTTAAAGTCAAATTTGTTATTAGTGTTAATATATTGAAAGTCAAGTAAAGGTTCATCGTTGATTAGTTAAAGTCAAATTTGTTACTAGTGTTTACAAATGGAAATTCAAGTAAAGTTTGACCGTTGATTCGTCAAAGTCAAATTAGTCACTAGTATTTATATATAGAAAATTAAGTAAGGTTTGACCGTTGATTGGTCAAAGTCAAACATTTTTATTAGTATTTATTATTTACCAATTCAAATAAAGTTTGACCGTTAATTAGTTAAAGTCAAATTTGTTATTAGTGTTTATACATTGAAAGTCAAGTAAAGGTTCATCGTTGATTAGTTAAAGTCAAATTTGTTACCAGTGTTTACAAATGGAAATTCAAGTAAAGTTTGACCGTTGATTCGTCAAAGTCAAATTAGTCACTAGTATTTATATATAGAAAATTAAGTAAGGTTGACCGTTGATTGGTCAAAGTCAAACATTTTTATTAGTATTTATTATATTAATTCAAATAAAGTTTGAACGTTAATTAGTTAAAGTCAACTTTGTTATTAGTGTTTATCTTTTGAAAATCATGTAAAGTTTGACCGTTGATCAGACGAAGTAAACCTAGTTAATAATGTTTATATACTGAAAGTCGTGTGAAATTTGACCGTCGATTAGTTAAAGTCAGCTTAGTCACTGGTGTTTCTATATAAAGTGAGTGAAGTAAAGTTTAACTGTTGATTTAGTTAAAGTCAACTTAGTCAATAGTATTTATATATTGAAAGTCAAGTAGGGTTTGACAATTCATTTGTCAAAGTCAAACATTTTTATTAGTATTTATTAGTTACTAATTCAAATAAAGTTTGACCGTTAATTAGGTAAAGTCAAATTTGTCATTAGTGTTTATACATTGAAAGTCAAGTAAAGGTTCATCGTTGATTAGTTAAAGTCAAATTTGTTACCAGTGTTTACAAATGGAAATTCAAGTAAAGTTTTACCGTTGATTCGTCAAAGTCAAATTCGTCACTAGTATTTATATATAGAAAATTAAGTAAGGTTGACCGTTGATTGGTCAAATTCAAATATTTTTATTAGTATTTATTATATACTAATTCAAATAATGTTTGAACGTTAATTAGTTAAAGTCAACTTTGTTATTAGTGTTTATATTTTGAAAATCATGTAAAGTTTGACCGTTGATCAGACGAAGTAAACCTAGTTAATAGTGTTTATATACTGAAAGTCGTGTGAAATTTGACCGTTGATTATTTAAAGTCAGCTTAGTCACTGGTGTTTCTATATAAAGTGAGTCAAGTAAAGTTTAACTGTTGATTTAGTTAAAGTCAACTTAGTCAATAGTATTTATATATTGAAAGTCAAGTAGGGTTTGACAATTGATTTGTCAAAGTCAAACATTTTTATTAGAATTTATTATTTATTAATTCAAATAAAGTCTGACCGTTAATTAGTTAAAGTCAAATTTGTCATTAGTGTTTATACATTGAAAGTCAAGTAAAGGTTCATCGTTGATTAGTTAAAGTCAAATTTGTTAGCAGTGTTTACAAATGGAAATTCAAGTAAAGTTTTACCGTTGATTCGTCAAAGTCAAATTAGTCACTAGTATTTATATATAGAAAATTAAGTAAGGTTGACCGTTGATTGGTCAAAGTCAAACATTTTTATTAGTATTCATTATATACTAATTCAAATAAAGTTTGAACGTTAATTAGTTAAAGTCAACTTTGTTATTAGTGTTTATATTTGGAAAATCATGTAAAGTTTGACCGTTGATCAGACGAAGTAAACCTAGTTAATAGTGTTTATATACTGAAAGTCATGTGAAATTTGACCGTTGATTAGTTAAATTCAGCTTAGTCACTGGTGTTTCTATATAAAGTGAGTCAAGTAAAGTTTAACTGTTGATTTAGTTAAAGTCAACTTAGTCAATAGTATTTATATATTTAAAGTCAAGTAGGGTTTGACAATTGATTTGTCAAAGTCAAACATTTTTATTAGTATTTATTATTTACTAATTCAAATAAAGTCAGACCGTTAATTAGTTAAAGTCAAATTTGTTATTAGTGTTAATATATTGAAAGTCAAGTAAAGGTTCATCGTTGATTAGTTAAAGTCAAATTTGTTACTAGTGTTTACAAATGGAAATTCAAGTAAAGTTTGACCATTGATTCGTCAAAGTCAAATTAGTCACTAGTATTTATATATAGAAAATTAAGTAAGGTTTTACCGTTGATTGGTCAAAGTCAAACATTTTTATTAGTATTTATTATTTACCAATTCAAATAAAGTTTGACCGTTAATTAGTTAAAGTCAAATTTGTTATTAGTGTTTATACATTGAAAGTCAAGTAAAGGTTCATCGTTGATTAGTTAAAGTCAAATTTGTTACCAGTGTTTACAAATGAAAATTCAAGTAAAGTTTGACCGTTGATTCGTCAAAGTCAAATTAATCACTATTATTTATATATAGAAAATTAAGTAAGGTTGACCGTTGATTGGTCAAAGTCAAACATTTTTATTAGTATTTATTATATTAATTCAAATAAAGTTTGAACGTTAATTAGTTAAAGTCAACTTTGTTATTAGTGTTTATCTTTTGAAAATCATGTAAAGTTTGACCGTTGATCAGACGAAGTAAACCTAGTTAATAATGTTTATATACTGAAAGTCGTGTGAAATTTGACCGTCGATTAGTTAAAGTCAGCTTAGTCACTGGTGTTTCTATATAAAGTGAGTCAAGTAATGTTTAACTGTTGATTTAGTTAAAGTCAACTTAGTCAATAGTATTTATATATTGAAAGTCAAGTAGGGTTTGACAATTCATTTGTCAAAGTCAAACATTTTTATTATTATTTATTAGTTACTAATTCAAATAAAGTTTGACCGTTATTTAGTTAAAGTCAAATTTGTAATTAGTGTTTATATATTGAAAGTCAAGTAAAGGTTCATCGTTTTTTAGTTAAAGTCAAATTTGTTACTGGTGTTTACAAATGGAAATTCAAGTAAAGTTTGACCGTTGATTCGTCAAAGTCAAATTAGTCACTAGTATTTATATATAGAAAATTAAGTAAGGTTTGACCGTTGATTGGTCAAAGTCAAACATTTTTATTAGTATTTATTATTTACCAATTCAAATAAAGTTTGACCGTTAATTAGTTAAAGTCAAATTTGTTATTAGTGTTTACACATTGAAAGTCAAGTAAAGGTTCATCGTTGATTAGTTAAAGTCAAATTTGTTACCAGTGTTTACAAATGGAAATTCAAGTAAAGTTTTACCGTTGATTCGTCAAAGTCAAATTAGTCACTAGTATTTATATATAGAAAATTAAGTAAGGTTTGACCGTTGATTGGTCAAAGTCAAACATTTTTATTAGTATTTATTATATACTAATTCAAATAAAGTTTGAACGTTAATTAGTTAAAGTTAACTTTGTGATTAGTGTTTATATTTTGAAAATCATGTAAAGTTTGACCGTTGATCAGACGAAGTAAAACCTAGTTAATAATGTTTATATACTGAAAGTCGTGTGAAACTTGACCGTTGATTAGTTAAAGTCAGCTTAGTCACTGGTGTTTCTATATAAAGTGAGTGAAGTAAAGTTTAACTGTTGATTTAGTTAAAGTCAACTTAGTCAATAGTATTTATATATTGAAAGTCAAGTAGGGTTTGACAATTCATTTGTCAAAGTCAAACATTTTTATTAGTATTTATTAGTTACTAATTCAAATAAAGTGTGACCGTTAATTAGTTAAAGTCAAATTTGTTATTAGTGTTTATACATTGAAAGTCAAGTAAGGTTCATCGTTGATTAGTTAAAGTCAAATTTGTTACCGGTGTTTACAAATGGAAATTCAAGTAAAGTTTGACCGTTGATTCGTCAAAGTCAAATTAGTCACTAGTATTTATATATAGAAAATTAAGTAAGGTTTGACCGTTGATTGGTCAAAGTCAAACATTTTTATTAGGATTTATTATTTACCAATTCAAATAAAGTTTGACCGTTAATTAGTTAAAGTCAAATTTGTTATTAGTGTTTATATTTTGAAAATCATGTAAAGTTTGACCGTTGATCAGACGAAGTAAACCTAGTTAATAATGTTCATATACTGAAAGTCGTGTGAAATTTGACCGTCGATTAGTTAAAGTCAGCTTAGTCACTGGTGTTTCTATATAAAGTGAGTCAAGTAAAGTTTAACTGTTGATTTAGTTAAAGTCAACTTAGTCAATAGTATTTATATATTGAAAGTCAAGTAGGGTTTGACAATTCATTTGTCAAAGTCAAACATTTTTATTATTATTTATTAGTTACTAATTCAAATAAAGTTTGACCGTTATTTAGTTAAAGTCAAATTTGTTATTAGTGTTTATATATTGAAAGTCAAGTAAAGGTTTATCGTTGATTAGTTAAAGTCAAATTTGTTACTGGTGTTTACAAATGGAAATTCAAGTAAAGTTTGACCGTTGATTCGTCAAAGTCAAATTAGTCACTAGTATTTATATATAGAAAATTAAGTATGGTTTGACCGTTGATTGGTCAAAGTCAAACATTTTTATTAGTATTTATTATTTACCAATTCAAATAAAGTTTGACCGTTAATTAGTTAAAGTCAAATTTGTTACTAGTGTTTACAATTGGAAATTCAAGTAAAGTTTGACGGTTGATTCGTCAAAGTCAAATTAGTCACTAGTATTTATATATAGAAAATTAAGTAAGGTTTGACCGTTGATTGGTCAAAGTCAAACATTTTTATTAGTATTTATTATATACTAATTCAAATAAAGTTTGAACGTTAATTAGTTAAAGTCAACTTTGTTATTAGTGTTTATATTTTGAAAATCATGTAAAGTTTGACCGTTGATCAGACGAAGTAAACCTAGTTAATAATGTTTATATACTGAAGGTCGTGTGAAACTTGACCGTTGATTAGTTAAAGTCAGCTTAGTCACTGGTGTTTCTATATAAAGTGAGTCAAGTAAAGTTTAGCTGTTGATTTAGTTAAAGTCAACTTAGTCAATAGTATTTATACATTGAAAGTCAAGTAAGGTTCATCGTTGATTAGTTAAAGTCAAATTTGTTACTAGTGTTTACAAATGGAAATTCAAGTAAAGTTTGACCGTTGATTCGTCAAAGTCAAATTAGTCACTAGTATTTATATATAGAAAATTAAGTAAGGTTTGACCGTTGATTGGTCAAAGTCAAACATTTTTATTAGTATTTATTATTTACCAATTCAATTAAAGTTTGACCGTTAATTAGTTAAAGTCAAATTTGTTATTAGTGTTTATACATTGAAAGTCAAGTAAAGGTTCATCGTTGATTAGTTAAAGTCAAATTTGTTACCAGTGTTTACAAATGGAAATTCAAGTAAAGTTTGACCGTTGGTTCGTCAAAGTCAAAGTAGTCACTAGTATTTATATATAGAAAATTAAGTAAGGTTGACCGTTGATTGGTCAAAGTCAAACATTTTTATTAGTATTTATTATATACTAATTCAAATAAAGTTTGAACGTTAATTAGTTAAAGTCAACTTTGTTATTAGTGTTTATATTTTGAAAATCATGTAAAGTTTGACCGTTGATCAGACGAAGTAAACCTAGTTAATAATGTTTATATACTGAAAGTCGTGTGAAACTTGACCGTTGATTAGTTAAAGTAAGCTTAGTCACTGGTGTTTCTATATAAAGTGAGTCAAGTAAAGTTTAACTGTTGATTTAGATAAAGTCAACTTAGTCAATAGTATTTATATATTGAAAGTCAAGTAGGGTTTGACAATTCATTTGTCAAAGTCAAACATTTTTATTAGTATTTATTAGTTACTAATTCAAATAAAGTGTGACCGTTAATTAGTTAAAGTCAAATTTGTTATTAGTGTTTATACATTGAAAGTCAAGTAAGGTTCATCGTTGATTAGTTAAAGTCAAATTTGTTACTGGTGTTTACAAATGGAAATTCAAGTAAAGTTTGTCCGTTGATTCGTCAAAGTCAAATTAGTCACTAGTATTTATATATAGAAAATTAAGTAAGGTTTGACCGTTGATTGGTCAAAGTCAAACATTTTTATTAGGATTTATTATTTACCAATTCAAATAAAGTTTGACCATTAATTAGTTAAAGTCAAATTTGTTATTAGTGTTTATATTTTGAAAATCATGTAAAGTTTGACCGTTGATCAGACGAAGTAAACCTAGTTAATAATGTTTATATACTGAAAGTCGTGTGAAATTTGACCGTCGATTAGTTAAAGTCAGCTTAGTCACTGGTGTTTCTATATAAAGTGAGTCAAGTAAAGTTTAACTGTTGATTTAGTTAAAGTCAACTTAGTCAATAGTATTTATATATTGAAAGTCAAGTAGGGTTTGACAATTCATTTGTCAAAGTCAAACATTTTTATTAGTATTTATTAGTTACTAATTCAAATAAAGTGTGACCGTTAATTAGTTAAAGTCAAATTTGTTATTAGTGTTTATACATTGAAAGTCAAGTAAGGTTCATCGTTGATTAGTTAAAGTCAAATTTGTTACTGGTGTTTACAAATGGAAATTCAAGTAAAGTTTGACCGTTGATTCGTCAAAGTCAAATTAGTCACTAGTATTTATATATAGAAAATTAAGTAAGGTTTGACCGTTGATTGGTCAAAGTCAAACATTTTTATTAGGATTTATTATTTACCAATTCAAATAAAGTTTGACCGTTAATTAGTTAAAGTCAAATTTGTTATTAGTGTTTATATTTTGAAAATCATGTAAAGTTTGACCGTTGATCAGACGAAGTAAACCTAGTTAATAATGTTTATATACTGAAAGTCGTGTGAAATTTGACCGTCGATTAGTTAAAGTCAGTTTAGTCACTGGTGTTTCTATATAAAGTGAGTCAAGTAAAGTTTAACTGTTGATTTAGTTAAAGTCAACTTAGTCAATAGTATTTATATATTGAAAGTCAAGTAGGGTTTGACAATTCATTTGTCAAAGTCAAACATTTTTATTATTATTTATTAGTTACTAATTCAAATAAAGTTTGACCGTTATTTAGTTAAAGTCAAATTTGTTATTAGTGTTTATATATTGAAAGTCAAGTAAAGGTTTATCGTTGATTAGTTAAAGTCAAATTTGTTACTGGTGTTCACAAATGGAAATTCAAGTAAAGTTTGACCGTTGATTCGTCAAAGTCAAATTAGTCACTAGTATTTATATATAGAAAATTAAGTAAGGTTTGACCGTTGATTGGTCAAAGTCAAACATTTTTATTAGTATTTATTATTTACCAATTCAAATAAAGTTTAACCGTTAATTAGTTAAAGTCAAATTTGTTACTAGTGTTTACAATTGGAAATTCAAGTAAAGTTTGACCGTTGATTCGTCAAAGTCAAATTAGTCACTAGTATTTATATATAGAAAATTAAGTAAGGTTTGACCGTTGATTGGTCAAAGTCAAACATTTTTATTAGTATTTATTATATACTAAATCAAATAAAGTTTGAACGTTAATTAGTTAAAGTCAACTTTGTTATTAGTGTTTATATTTTGAAAATCATGTAAAGTTTGACCGTTGATCAGACGAAGTAAACCTAGTTAATAATGTTTATATACTAAAAGTCGTGTGAAACTTGACCGTTGATTAGTTAAAGTCAGCTTAGTCACTGGTGTTTCTATATAAAGTGAGTGAAGTAAAGTTTAACTGTTGATTTAGTTAAAGTCAACTTAGTCAATAGTATTTATATATTGAAAGTCAAGTAGGGTTTGACAATTCATTTGTCAAAGTCAAACATTTTTATTAGTATTTATTAGTTACTAATTCAAATAAAGTGTGACCGTTAATTAGTTAAAGTCAAATTTGTTATTAGTGTTTATACATTGAAAGTCAAGTAAGGTTCATCGTTGATTAGTTAAAGTCAAATTTGTTACTGGTGTTTACAAATGGAAATTCAAGTAAAGTTTGACCGTTGATTCGTCAAAGTCAAATTAGTCACTAGTATTTATATATAGAAAATTAAGTAAGGTTTGACCGTTGATTGGTCAAAGTCAAACATTTTTATTAGGATTTATTATTTACCAATTCAAATAAAGTTTGACCGTTAATTAGTTAAAGTCAAATTTGTTATTAGTGTTTATATTTTGAAAATCATGTAAAGTTTGACCGTTGATCAGACGAAGTAAACCTAGTTAATAATGTTCATATACTGAAAGTCGTGTGAAATTTGACCGTCGATTAGTTAAAGTCAGCTTAGTCACTGGTGTTTCTATATAAAGTGAGTCAAGTAAAGTTTAACTGTTGATTTAGTTAAAGTCAACTTAGTCAATAGTATTTATATATTGAAAGTCAAGTAGGGTTTGACAATTCATTTGTAAAAGTCAAACATTTTTATTATTATTTATTAGTTACTAATTCAAATAAAGTTTGACCGTTATTTAGTTAAAGTCAAATTTGTTATTAGTGTTTATATATTGAAAGTCAAGTAAAGGTTTATCGTTGATTAGTTAAAGTCAAATTTGTTACTGGTGTTTACAAATGGAAATTCAAGTAAAGTTTGACCGTTGATTCGTCAAAGTCAAATTAGTCACTAGTATTTATATATAGAAAATTAAGTAAGGTTTGACCGTTGATTGGTCAAAGTCAAACATTTTTATTAGTATTTATTATTTACCAATTCAAATAAAGTTTGACCGTTAATTAGTTAAAGTCAAATTTGTTACTAGTGTTTACAATTGGAAATTCAAGTAAAGTTTGACCGTTGATTCGTCAAAGTCAAATTAGTCACTAGTATTTATATATAGAAAATTAAGTAAGGTTTGACCGTTGATTGGTCAAAGTCAAACATTTTTATTAGTATTTATTATATACTAATTCAAATAAAGTTTGAACGTTAATTAGTTAAAGTCAACTTTGTTATTAGTGTTTATATTTTGAAAATCATGTAAAGTTTGACCGTTGATCAGACGAAGTAAACCTAGTTAATAATGTTTATATACTGAAAGTCGTGTGAAACTTGACCGTTGATTAGTTAAAGTCAGCTTAGTCACTGGTGTTTCTATATAAAGTGAGTCAAGTAAAGTTTAACTGTTGATTTAGTTAAAGTCAACTTAGTCAATAGTATTTATATATTGAAAGTCAAGTAGGGTTTGACAATTCATTTGTCAAAGTCAAACATTTTTGTTAGTATTTATTAGTTACTAATTCAAATAAAGTGTGACCATTAATTAGTTAAAGTCAAATTTGTTATTAGTGTTTATACATTGAAAGTCAAGTAAAGGTTCATCGTTGATTAGTTAAAGTCAAATTTGTTACCAGTGTTTACAAATGGAAATTCAAGTAAAGTTTTACCGTTGATTCGTCAAAGTCAAATTAGTCACTAGTATTTATATATAGAAAATTAAGTAAGGTTTGACCGTTGATTGGTCAAAGTCAAACATTTTTATTAGTATTTATTATATACTAATTCAAATAAAGTTTGAACGTTAATTAGTTAAAGTCAACTTTGTTATTAGTGTTTATATTTTGAAAATCATGTAAAGTTTGACCGTTGATCAGACGAAGTAAACCTAGTTAATAATGTTTATATACTGAAAGTCGTGTGAAACTTGACCGTTGATTAGTTAAAGTAAGCTTAGTCACTGGTGTTTCTATATAAAGTGAGTCAAGTAAAGTTTAACTGTTGATTTAGATAAAGTCAACTTAGTCAATAGTATTTATATATTGAAAGTCAAGTAGGGTTTGACAATTCATTTGTCAAAGTCAAACATTTGTATTAGTATTTATTAGTTACTAATTCAAATAAAGTTTGACCGTTAATTAGTTAAAGTCAAATTTGTTATTAGTGTTTATACATTGAAAGTCAAGTAAAGGTTCATCGTTGATTAGTTAAAGTCAAATTTGTTACTAGTGTTTACAATTGGAAATTCAAGTAAAGTTTGACCGTTGATTCGTCAAAGTCAAATTAGTCACTAGTATTTATATATAGAAAATTAAGTAAGGTTTGACCGTTCATTGGTCAAAGTCAAACATTTTTATTAGTATTTATTATATACTAATTCAAATAAAGTTTGAACGTTAATTAGTTAAAGTCAACTTTGTTATTAGTGTTTATATTTTGAAAATCATGTAAAGTTTAACCGTTGATCAGACGAAGTAAACCTAGTTAATAATGTTTATGTACTGAAAGTCGTGTGAAATTTGACCGTCGATTAGTTAAAGTCAGCTTAGTCACTGGTGTTTCTATATAAAGTGAGTCAAGTAAAGTTTAACTGTTGATTTAGTTAAAGTCAACTTAGTCAATAGTATTTATATATTGAAAGTCAAGTAGGGTTTGGCAATTCATTTGTCAAAGTCAAACATTTTTATTATTATTTATTTGTTACTAATTCAAATAAAGTTTGACCGTTATTTAGTTAAAGTCAAATTTGTTATTAGTGTTTATATATTGAAAGTCAAGTAAAGGTTTATCGTTGATTAGTTAAAGTCGAATTTGTTACTGGTGTTTACAAATGGAAATTCAAGTAAAGTTTGACCGTTGATTCGTCAAAGTCAAATTAGTCACTAGTATTTATATATAGAAAATTAAGTAAGGTTTGACCGTTGATAGGTCAAAGTCAAACATTTTTATTAGTATTTATTATTTACCAATTCAAATAAAGTTTGACCGTTAATTAGTTAAAGTCAAATTTGTTATTAGTGTTTATATTTTGAAAATCATGTAAAGTTTGACCGTTGATCAGACGAAGTAAACCTAGTTAATAATGTTTATGTACTGAAAGTCGTGTGAAATTTGACCGTCGATTAGTTAAAGTCAGCTTAGTCACTGGTGTTTCTATATAAAGTGAGTCAAGTAAAGTTTAACTGTTGATTTAGTTAAAGTCAACTTAGTCAATAGTATTTATATATTGAAAGTCAAGTAGGGTTTGGCAATTCATTTGTCAAAGTCAAACATTTTTATTATTATTTATTTGTTACTAATTCAAATAAAGTTTGACCGTTATTTAGTTAAAGTCAAATTTGTTATTAGTGTTTATATATTGAAAGTCAAGTAAAGGTTTATCGTTGATTAGTTAAAGTCGAATTTGTTACTGGTGTTTACAAATGGAAATTCAAGTAAAGTTTGACCGTTGATTCGTCAAAGTCAAATTAGTCACTAGTATTTATATATAGAAAATTAAGTAAGGTTTGACCGTTGATAGGTCAAAGTCAAACATTTTTATTAGTATTTATTATTTACCAATTCAAATAAAGTTTGACCGTTAATTAGTTAAAGTCAAATTTGTTATTAGTGTTTATATTTTGAAAATCATGTAAAGTTTGACCGTTGATCAGACGAAGTAAACCTAGTTAATAATGTTTATATACTGAAAGTCGTGTGAAATTTGACCGTCGATTAGTTAAAGTCAGCTTAGTCACTGGTGTTTCTATATAAAGTGAGTCAAGTAAAGTTTAACTGTTGATTTAGTTAAAGTCAACTTAGTCAATAGTATTTATATATTGAAAGTCAAGTAGGGTTTGACAATTCATTTGTCAAAGTCAAACATTTTTATTATAATTTATTAGTTACTAATTCAAATAAAGTTTGACCGTTATTTAGTTAAAGTCAAATTTGTTAAAAGTGTTTATATATTGAAAGTCAAGTAAAGGTTTATCGTTGATTAGTTAAAGTCAAATTTGTTACTGGTGTTTACAAATGGAAATTCAAGTAAAGTTTGACCGTTGATTCGTCAAAGTCAAATTAGTCACTACTATTTATATATAGAAAATTAAGTAAGGTTTGACCGTTGATTGGTCAAAGTCAAACATTTTTATTAGTATTTATTATTTTCCAATTCAAATAAAGTTTGACCGTTAATTAGTTAAAGTCAAATTTGTAACTAGTGTTTACAATTGGAAATTCAAGTAAAGTTTGACCGTTGATTCGTCAAAGTCAAATTAGTCACTAGTATTTATATATAGAAAATTAAGTAAGGTTTGACCGTTGATTGGTCAAAGTCAAACATTTTTATTAGTATTTATTATATACTAATTCAAATAAAGTTTGAACGTTAATTAGTTAAAGTCAACTTTGTTATTAGTGTTTATATTTTGAAAATCATGTAAAGTTTGACCGTTGATCAGACGAAGTAAACCTAGTTAATAATGTTTATATACTGAAAGTCGTGTGAAACTTGACCGTTGATTAGTTAAAGTCAGCTTAGTCTCTGGTGTTTCTATATAAAGTGAGTCAAGTAAAGTTTAACTGTTGATTTAGTTAAAGTCAACTTAGTCAATAGTATTTATATATTGAAAGTCAAGTAGGGTTTGACAATTCATTTGTCAAAGTCAAACATTTTTATTAGTATTTATTAGTTACTAATTCAAATAAAGTGTGACCGTTAATTAGTTAAAGTCAAATTTGTTATTAGTGTTTATACATTGAAAGTCAAGTAAAGGTTCATCGTTGATTAGTTAAAGTCAAATTTGTTACCAGTGTTTACAAATGGAAATTCAAGTAAAGTTTTACCGTTGATTCGTCAAAGTCATATTAGTCACTAGTTTTTATATATAGAAAATTAAGTAAGGTTTGACCGTTGATTGGTCAAAGTCAAACATTTTTATTAGTATTTATTATATACTAATTCAAATAAAGTTTGAACGTTAATTAGTTAAAGTCAACTTTGTTATTAGTGTTTATATTTTGAAAATCATGTAAAGTTTGACCGTTGATCAGACGAAGTAAAGCTAGTTAATAATGTTTATACACTGAAAGTCGTGTGAAACTTGACCGTTGATTAGTTAAAGTCAGCTTAGTCACTGGTGTTTCTATATAAAGTGAGTCAAGTAAAGTTTAACTGTTGATTTAGATAAAGTCAACTTAGTCAATAGTATTTATATATTGAAAGTCAAGTAGGGTTTGACAATTCATTTGTCAATGTCAAACATTTTTATTAATATTTATTAGTTACTAATTCAAATAAAGTTTGACCGCTAATTAGTTAAAGTCAAATTTGTTATTAGTGTTTATACATTGAAAGTCAAGTAAAGGTTCATCGCTGATTAGTTAAAGTCAAATTTGTTACCAGTGTTTACAAATGGAAATTCAAGTAAAGTTTTACCGTTGATTCGTCAAAGTCAAATTAGTCACTAGTATTTATATATAGAAAATTAAGTAAGGTTTGACTGTTGATTGGTCAAAGTTAAACATTTTTATTAGTATTTATTATATACTAATTCAAATAAAGTTTGAACGTTAATTAGTTAAAGTTAACTTTGTTATTAGTGTTTATATTTTGAAAATCATGTAAAGTTTGACCGTTGATCAGACGAAGTAAACCTAGTTAATAATGTTTATATACTGAAAGTCGTGTGAAATTTGACCGTTGATTAATTAAAGTCAGCTTAGTCACTGATGTTTCTATATAAAGTGAGTCAAGTAAAGTTTAACTGTTGATTTAGTTAAAGTCAACTTAGTCAATAGTATTTATATATTGAAAGTCAAGTAGGGTTTGACAATTCATTTGTCAAAGTCAAACATTTTTATTAGTATTTATTAGTTACTAATTCAAATAAAGTTTGACCGTTAATTAGTTAAAGTCAAATTTGTTATTAGTGTTTATACATTGAAAGTCAAGTAAAGGTTCATCGTTAAATAGTTAAAGTCAAATTTGTTACTAGTGTTTACAAATGGAAATTCAAGTAAAGTTTGACCGTTGATTTGTCAAAGTCAAATTAGTCCCTAGTATTTATATATAGAAAATTAAGTAAGGTTTGACCGTTGATTGGTCAAAGTCAAACATTTTTATTAGTATTTATTATATACTAATTCAAATAAAGTTTGAACGTTAATTAGTTAAAGTTAACTTTGTTATTACTGTTTATATTTTGAAAATCATATAAAGTTTGACCGTTGGTCAGACGAAGTAAACCTAGTTAATAGTGTTTATATACTGAAAGTCATGTGGAATTTGACCGTTGATCAGTTAAAGTCAGCTTAGTCACTGGTGTTTCTATATAAAGTGAGTCAAGTAAAGTTTAACTGTTGATTTAGTTAAAGTCAACTTAGTCAATAGTATTTATATATTGAAAGTCAAGTAGGGTTTGACAATTCATTTGTCAAAGTCAAACATTTTTATTAGTATTTATTAGTTACTAATTCAAATAAAGTTTGACCGTTAATTAGTTAAAGTCAAATTTGTTATTAGTGTTTATACATTGAAAGTCAAGTAAAGTTTCATCGTTGATTAGTTAAAGTCAAATTTGTTACCTGCTTTTACAAATGGAAATTAGAGTAAAGTTTGACCGTTGATTCGTCAAAGTCAAATTAGTCACTAGTATTTATATATAGAAAATTAAGTAAGGTTTGACCGTTGATTGGTCAAAGTCAAACATTTTTATTAGTATTTATTATATACTAATTCAAATAAAGTTTGAACGTTAATTAGTTAAAGTCAAATTTCTTATTAGTGTTTATATTTTGAAAATCATGTAAAGTTCGACCGTTGATCAGACGAAGTAAACCTAGTTAATAATGTTTATATACTGAAAGTCATGTGAAATTTGACAGTTGATTAGTTAAAGTCAGCTTAGTCACTGGTGTTTCTATATAAAGTGAGTCAAGTAAAGTTTAACTGTTGATTTAGTTAAAGTCAACTTAGTCAATAGTATTTATATATTGAAAGTCAAGTAGGGTTTGACAATTCATTTGTCAAAGTCAAACATTTTTATTAGTATTTATTAGTTACTAATTCAAATAAAGTGTGACCGTTAATTAGTTAAAGTCAAATTTGTTATTAGTGTTTATACATTGAAAGTCAAGTAAAGGTTCATCGTTGATTAGTTAAAGTCAAATTTGTTACCAGTGTTTACAAATGGAAATTCAAGTAAAGTTTGACCGTTGATCAGACGAAGTAAACCTAGTTAATAGTGTTTATATACAAAAAGTCATGTGGAATTTGACCGTTGATCAGTTAAATTCAGCTTAGTCACTGGTGTTTCTATATAAAGTGAGTCAAGTAAAGTTTAACTGTTGATTTAGTTAAAGTCAACTTAGTCAATAGTATTTATATATTGAAAGGCAAGTAGGGTTTGACAATTCATTTGTCAAAGTCAAACATTTTTATTAGTATTTATTAGTTACTAATTCAAATAAAGTTTGACCGTTAATTAGTTAAAGTCAAATTTGTTATTAGTGTTTATACATTGAAAGTCAAGTAAAGGTTCATCGTTGATTAGTTAAAGTTAAATTTGTTACCAGTTTTTACAAATGGAAATTAGAGTAAAGTTTGACCGTTGATTCGTCAAAGTCAAATTAGTCACTAGTATTTATATATAGAAAATTAAGTAAGGTTTGACCGTTGATTGGTCAAAGTCAAACATTTTTATTAGTATTTATTATATACTAATTCAAATAAAATTTGAACGTTAATTAGTTAAAGTCAACTTTGTTATTAGTGTTTATATTTTGAAAATCATGTAAAGTTTGACCGTTGATCAGACGAAGTAAACCTAGTTAATAATGTTTATATACTGAAAGTCGTGTGAAACTTGACCGTTGATTAGTTAAAGTCAGCTTAGTCACTGGTGTTTCTATATAAAGTGAGTCAAGTAAAGTTTAACTGTTGATTTAGTTAAAGTCAACTTAGTCAATAGTATTTATATATTGAAAGTCAAGTAGGGTTTGACAATTCATTTGTCAAAGTTAAACATTTTTATTAGTATTTATTAGTTACTAATTCAAATAAAGTGTGACCGTTAATTAGTTAAAGTCAAATTTGTTATTAGTGTTTATACATTGAAAGTCAAGTAAAGGTTCATCGTTGATTAGTTAAAGTCAAATTTGTTACCAGTGTTTACAAATGGAAATTCAAGTAAAGTTTTACCGTTGATTCGTCAAAGTCAAATTAGTCACTAGTATTTATATATAGAAAATTAAGTAAGGCTTGACCGTTGATTGGTCAAAGTCAAACATTTTTATTAGTATTTATTATATACTAATTCAAATAAAGTTTGAACGTTAATTAGTTAAAGTCAACTTTGTTATTAGTGTTTGTATTTTGAAAATCATGTAAAGTTTGACCGTTGATCAGACGAAGTAAACCTAGTTAATAATGTTTATATACTGAAAGTCGTGTGAAACTTGACCGTTGATTAGTTAAAGTAAGCTTAGTCACTGGTGTTTCTATATAAAGTGAGTCAAGTAAAGTTTAACTGTTGATTTAGATAAAGTCAACTTAGTCAATAGTATTTATATATTGAAAGTCAAGTAGGGTTTGACAATTCATTTGTCAAAGTCAAACATTTTTATTAGTATTTATTAGTTACTAATTCAAATAAAGTTTGACCGTTAATTAGTTAAAGTCAAATTTGTTATTAGTGTTTATACATTGAAAGTCAAGTAAAGGTTCATCGTTGATTAGTTAAAGTCAAATTTGTTACTAGTGTTTACAATTGGAAATTCAAGTAAAGTTTGTCCGTTGATTCGTCAAAGTCAAATTAGTCACTAGTATTTATATATAGAAAATTAAGTAAGGTTTGACCGTTCATTGGTCAAAGTCAAACATTTTTATTAGTATTTATTATATACTAATTCAAATAAAGTTTGAACGTTAATTAGTTAAAGTCAACTTTGTTATTAGTGTTTATATTTTGAAAATCATGTAAAGTTTGACCGTTGATCAGACGAAGTAAACCTAGTTAATAATGTTTATGTACTGAAAGTCGTGTGAAATTTGACCGTCGATTAGTTAAAGTCAGCTTAGTCACTGGTGTTTCTATATAAAGTGAGTCAAGTAAAGTTTAACTGTTGATTTAGTTAAAGTCAACTTAGTCAATAGTATTTATATATTGAAAGTCAAGTAGGGTTTGGCAATTCATTTGTCAAAGTCAAACATTTTTATTATTATTTATTTGTTACTAATTCAAATAAAGTTTGACCGTTATTTAGTTAAAGTCAAATTTGTTATTAGTGTTTATATATTGAAAGTCAAGTAAAGGTTTATCGTTGATTAGTTAAAGTCGAATTTGTTACTGGTGTTTACAAATGGAAATTCAAGTAAAGTTTGACCGTTGATTCGTCAAAGTCAAATTAGTCACTAGTATTTATATATAGAAAATTAAGTAAGGTTTGACCGTTGATAGGTCAAAGTCAAACATTTTTATTAGTATTTATTATTTACCAATTCAAATAAAGTTTGACCGTTAATTAGTTAAAGTCAAATTTGTTATTAGTGTTTATATTTTGAAAATCATGTAAAGTTTGACCGTTGATCAGACGAAGTAAACCTAGTTAATAATGTTTATATACTGAAAGTCATGTGAAATTTGACCGTCGATTAGTTAAAGTCAGCTTAGTCACTGGTGTTTCTATATAAAGTGAGTCAAGTAAAGTTTAACTGTTGATTTAGTTAAAGTCAACTTAGTCAATAGTATTTATTTATTGAAAGTCAAGTAGGGTTTGACAATTCATTTGTCAAAGTCAAACATTTTTATTATTATTTATTAGTTACTAATTCAAATAAAGTTTGACCGTTATTTAGTTAAAGTCAAATTTGTTAAAAGTGTTTATATATTGAAAGTCAAGTAAAGGTTTATCGTTGATTAGTTAAAGTCAAATTTGTTACTGGTGTTTACAAATGGAAATTCAAGTAAAGTTTGACCGTTGATTCGTCAAAGTCAAATTAGTCACTACTATTTATATATAGAAAATTAAGTAAGGTTTGACCGTTGATTGGTCAAAGTCAAACATTTTTATTAGTATTTATTATTTACCAATTCAAATAAAGTTTGACCGTTAATTAGTTAAAGTCAAATTTGTTACTAGTGTTTACAATTGGAAATTCAAGTAAAGGTTCATCGTTGATTAGTTAAAGTCAAATTTGTTACCAGTGTTTACTAATGGAAATTAGAGTAAAGTTTGACCGTTGATTCGTCAAAGTCAAATTAGTCACTAGTATTTATATATAGAAAATTAAGTAAGGTTTGACCGTTGATTGGTCAAAGTCAAACATTTTTATTAGTATTTATTATATACTAATTCAAATAAAGTTTGAACGTTAATTAGTTAAAGTCAACTTTGTTATTAGTGTTTATATTTTGAAAATCTTGTAAAGTTTGACCGTTGATCAGACGAAGTAAACCTAGTTAATAATGTTTATATACTGAAAGTCGTGTGAAACTTGACCGTTGATTAGTTAAAGTCAGCTTAGTCTCTGGTGTTTCTATATAAAGTGAGTCAAGTAAAGTTTAACTGTTGATTTAGTTAAAGTCAACTTAGTCAATATTATTTATATATTGAAAGTCAAGTAGGGTTTGACAATTCATTTGTCAAAGTCAAACATTTTTATTAGTATTTATTAGTTACTAATTCAAATAAAGTGTGGCCGTTAATTAGTTAAAGTCAAATTTGTTATTAGTGTTTATTCATTGAAAGTCAAGTAAAGGTTCATCGTTGATTAGTTAAAGTCAAATTTGTTACCAGTGTTTACAAATGGAAATTCAAGTAAAGTTTTACCGTTGATTCGTCAAAGTCATATTAGTCACTAGTTTTTATATATAGAAAATTAAGTAAGGTTTGACCGTTGATTGGTCAAAGTCAAACATTTTTATTAGTATTTATTATATACTAATTCAAATAAAGTTTGAACGTTAATTAGTTAAAGTCAACTTTGTTATTAGTGTTTATATTTTGAAAATCATGTAAAGTTTGACCGTTGATCAGACGAAGTAAAGCTAGTTAATAATGTTTATATACTGAAAGTCGTGTGAAACTTGACCGTTGATTAGTTAAAGTCAGCTTAGTCACTGGTGTTTCTATATAAAGTGAGTCAAGTAAAGTTTAACTGTTGATTTAGATAAAGTCAACTTAGTCAATAGTATTTATATATTGAAAGTCAAGTAGGGTTTGACAATTCATTTGTAAAAGTCAAACATTTTTATTAATATTTATTAGTTACTAATTCAAATAAAGTTTGACCGCTAATTAGTTAAAGTCAAATTTGTTATTAGTGTTTATACATTGAAAGTCAAGTAAAGGTTCATCGCTGATTAGTTAAAGTCAAATTTGTTACCAGTGTTTACAAATGGAAATTCAAGTAAAGTTTTACCGTTGATTCGTCAAAGTCAAATTAGTCACTAGTATTTATATATAGAAAATTAAGTAAGGTTTGACCGTTGATTGGTCAAAGTTAAACATTTTTATTAGTATTTATTATATACTAATTCAAATAAAGTTTGAACGTTAATTAGTTAAAGTTAACTTTGTTATTAGTGTTTATATTTTGAAAATCATGTAAAGTTTGACCGTTGATCAGACGAAGTAAACCTAGTTAATAATGTTTATATACTGAAAGTCGTGTGAAATTTGACCGTTGATTAATTAAAGTCATCTTAGTCACTGATGTTTCTATATAAAGTGAGTCAAGTAAAGTTTAACTGTTGATTTAGTTAAAGTCAACTTAGTCAATAGTATTTATATATTGAAAGTCAAGTAGGGTTTGACAATTCATTTGTCAAAGTCAAACATTTTTATTAGTATTTATTAGTTACTAATTCAAATAAAGTTTGACCGTTAATTAGTTAAAGTCAAATTTGTTATTAGTGTTTATACATTGAAAGTCAAGTAAAGGTTCATCGTTAAATAGTTAAAGTCAAATTTGTTACTAGTGTTTACAAATGGAAATTCAAGTAAAGTTTGACCATTGATTTGTCAAAGTCAAATTAGTCACTAGTATTTATATATAGAAAATTAAGTAAGGTTTGACCGTTGATTGGTCAAAGTCAAACATTTTTATTAGTATTTA
This sequence comes from Rubia yunnanensis, assembly GCA_037428765.1. Lineage (NCBI taxonomy): Eukaryota > Viridiplantae > Streptophyta > Magnoliopsida > Gentianales > Rubiaceae > Rubia > Rubia yunnanensis. Next base: position 110,799,127 of record CM075061.1, on the reverse strand, counting down.
TTATATACTAATTCAAATAAAGTTTGAACGTTAATTAGTTAAAGTTAACTTTGTTATTACTGTTTATATTTTGAAAATCATATAAAGTTTGACCGTTGATCAGACGAAGTAAACCTAGTTAATAGTGTTTATATACTGAAAGTCATGTGGAATTTGACCGTTGATCAGTTAAAGTCAGCTTAGTCACTGGTGTTTCTATATAAAGTGAGTCAAGTAAAGTTTAACTGTTGATTTAGTTAAAGTCAACTTAGTCAATAGTATTTATATATTGAAAGTCAAGTAGGGTTTGACAATTCATTTGTCAAAGTCAAACATTTTTATTAGTATTTATTAGTTACTAATTCAAATAAAGTTTGACCGTTAATTAGTTAAAGTCAAATTTGTTATTAGTGTTTATACATTGAAAGTCAAGTAAAGTTTCATCGTTGATTAGTTAAAGTCAAATTTGTTACCTGCTTTTACAAATGGAAATTAGAGTAAAGTTTGACCGTTGATTCGTCAAAGTCAAATTAGTCACTAGTATTTATATATAGAAAATTAAGTAAGGTTTGACCGTTGATTGGTCAAAGTCAAACATTTTTATTAGTATTTATTATATACTAATTCAAATAAAGTTTGAATGTTAATTAGTTAAAGTCAACTTTGTTATTAGTGTTTATATTTTGAAAATCATGTAAAGTTTGACCGTGGATCAGACGAAGTAAACCTAGTTAATAATGTTTATATACTGAAAGTCATGTGAAATTTGACAGTTGATTAGTTAAAGTCAGCTTAGTCACTGGTGTTTCTGTATAAAGTGAGTCAAGTAAAGTTTAACTGTTGATTTAGTTAAAGTCAACTTTGTCAATAGTATTTATATATTGAAAGTCAAGTAGGGTTTGACAATTGATTTGTCAAAGTCAAACATTTTTATTAGTATTTATTAGTTACTAATTCAAATAAAATTTGACCGTTAATTAGTTAAAGTTAAATTTGTCATTAGTGTTTATACATTGAAAGTCAAGTAAAGGTTCATCGTTGATTAGTTAAAGTCAAATTTGTTACCAGTGTTTACAAATGGAAATTCATGTAAAGTTTGACCGTTGATTCGTCAAAGTCAAATTAGTCACTAGTATTTATATATAGAAAATTAAGTAAGTTTGACCGTTGATTGGTCAAAGTCAAACATTTTTATTAGTATTTATTATATACTAATTCAAATAAAGTTTGAACATTAATTAGTTAAAGTTAACTTTGTTATTAGTGTTTATATTTTGAAAATCATGTAAAGTTTGACCGTTGATCAGACGAAGTAAACCTAGTTAATACTGTTTATATACTGAAAGTCGTGTGAAATTTGACCGTTGATTAATTAAAGTCAGCTTAGTCACTGGTGTTTCTATATAAAGTGAGTCAAGTAAAGTTTAACTGTTGATTTAGTTAAAGTCAACTTTGTCAATAGTATTTATATATTGAAAGTCAAGTAGGGTTTGACAATTCATTTGTCAAAGTCAAACATTTTTATTAGTATTTATTAGTTACTAATTCAAATAAAGTTTGACCGTTAATTAGTTAAAGTCAAATTTGTTATTAGTGTTTATACATTGAAAGTCAAGTAAAGGTTCATCGTTGATTAGTTAAAGTCAAATTTGTTACCAGTGTTTACAAATGGAAATTCAAGTAAAGTTTGACCGTTGATTCGTCAAAGTCAAATTAGTCACTAGTATTTATATATAGAAAATTAAGTAAGGTTTGGCCGTTGAGTGGTCAAAGTCAAACATTTTTATTAGTATTTATTATATAATGATTCAAATAAAGTTTGAACGTTAATTAGTTAAAGTCAACTTTGTTATTACTGTTTATATTTTGAAAATCATGTAAAGTTTGACCGTTGATCAGACGAAGTAAACCTAGTTAATAATGTTTATATACTGAAAGGTATGTGAAATTTGACAGTTGATACAAATGGAAATTAGAGTAAAGTTTGACCTTTGATTCGTCAAAGTCAAATTAGTCACTAGTATTTATATATAGAAAATTAAGTAAGGTTTGAGCGTTGATTGGTCAAAGTCAAACATTTTTATTAGTATTTATTATATACTAATTCAAATAAAGTTTGAATGTTAATTAGTTAAAGTCAACTTTGTTATTAGTGTTTATATTTTGAAAATCATGTAAAGTTTGACCGTTGATCAGACGAAGTAAACCTAGTTAATAATGTTTATATACTGAAAGTCATGTGAAATTTGACAGTTGATTAGTTAAAGTCAGCTTAGTCACTGGTGTTTCTGTATAAAGTGAGTCAAGTAAAGTTTAACTGTTGATTTAGTTAAAGTCAACTTAGTTAATAGTATTTATATATTGAAAGTCAAGTAGGGTTTGACAATTGATTTGTCAAAGTCAAACATTTTTATTAGTATTTATTATTTACTAATTCAAATAAAGTCTGACCGTTAATTAGTTAAAGTCAAATTTGTTATTAGTGTTTATATATTGAAAGTCAAGTAAGGGTTCATCGTTGATTAGTTAAAGTCAAATTTGTTACTAGTGTTTACAAATGGAAATTCAAGTAAAGTTTGACCGTTGATTCGTCAAAGTCAAATTAGTCACTAGTATTTATATATAGAAAATTAAGTAAGGTTTGATCGTTGATTGGTCAAAGTCAAACATTTTTATTAGTATTTATTATATACTAATTCAAATAAAGTTTGAACGTTAATTAGTTAAAGTCAACTTTGTTATTACTGTTTATATTTTGAAAATCATATAAAGTTTGACCGTTGATCAGACGAAGTAAACCTAGTTAATAGTGTTTATATACTGAAAGTCATGTGGAATTTGACTGTTGATCAGTTAAAGTTAGCTTAGTCACTGGTGTTTCTATATAAAGTGAGTCAAGTAAAGTTTAACTGTTGATTTAGTTAAAGTCAACTTAGTCAATAGCATTTATATATTGAAAGTCAAGTAAGGTTTGACAATTCATTTGTCAAAGTCAAACATTTTTATTAGTATTTATTAGTTACTAATTCAAATAAAGTGTGACCGTTAATTAGTTAAAGTCAAATTTGTTATTAGTGTTTATACATTGAAAGTCAAGTAAAGGTTCATCGTTGATTAGTTAAAGTCAAATTTGTTACCAGTGTTTACAAATGGAAATTCAAGTAAAGTTTGACCGTTGATCAGACGAAGTAAACCTAGTTAATAGTGTTTATATACAAAAAGTCATGTGGAATTTGACCGTTGATCAGTTAAATTCAGCTTAGTCACTGGTGTTTCCATATAAAGTGAGTCAAGTAAAGTTTAACTGTTGATTTAGTTAAAGTCAACTTAGTCAATAGTATTTATATATTGAAAGGCAAGTAGGGTTTGACAATTCATTTGTCAAAGTCAAACATTTTTATTAGTATTTATTAGTTACTAATTCAAATAAAGTTTGACCGTTAATTAGTTAAAGTCAAATTTGTTATTAGTGTTTATACATTGAAAGTCAAGTAAAGTTTCATCGTTGATTAGTTAAAGTCAAATTTGTTACCTGCTTTTACAAATGGAAATTAGAGTAAAGTTTGACCGTTGATTCGTCAAAGTCAAATTAGTCACTAGTATTTATATATAGAAAATTAAGTAAGGTTTGACCGTTGATTGGTCAAAGTCAAACATTTTTTATTAGTATTTATTATATACTAATTCAAATAAAGTTTGAACGTTAATTAGTTAAAGTCAACTTTGTTATTAGTGTTTATATTTTGAAAATCATGTAAAGTTTGACCGTTGATCAGACGAAGTAAACCTAGTTAATAATGTTTATATACTGAAAGTCATGTGAAATTTGACAGTTGATTAGTTAAAGTCAGCTTAGTCACTGGTGTTTCTATATAAAGTGAGTCAAGTAAAGTTTAACTGTTGATTTAGTTAAAGTCAACTTAGTCAATAGTATTTATATATTGAAAGTCAAGTAGGGTTTGACAATTCATTTGTCAAAGTCAAACATTTTTATTAGTATTTATTAGTTACTAATTCAAATAAAGTTTGACCGTTAATTAGTTAAAGTCAAATTTGTTATTAGTGTTTATACATTGAAAGTCAAGTAAAGGTTCATCGTTGATTAGTTAAAGTTAAATTTGTTACCAGTTTTTACAAATGGAAATTAGAGTAAAGTGTTGACCGTTGATTCGTCAAAGTCAAATTAGTCACTAGTATTTATATATAGAAAATTAAGTAAGGTTTGACCGTTGATTGGTCAAAGTCAAATATTTTTATTAGTATTTATTATATACTAATTCAAATAAAGTTTGAACGTTAATTAGTTAAAGTCAACTTTGTTATTAGTGTTTATATTTTGAAAATCATGTAAAGTTTGACCGTTGATCAGACGAAGCAAACCTAGTTAATAATGTTTATATACTGAAAGGTATGTGAAATTTGACAGTTGATTAGTTAAAGTCAGCTTAGTCACTGGTGTTTCTATATAAAGTGAGTCAAGTAAAGTTTAACTGTTGATTTAGTTAAAGTCAACTTAGTCAATAGTATTTATATATTGAAAGTCAAGTAGGGTTTGACAATTCATTTGTCAAAGTCAAACATTTTTATTAGTATTTATTAGTTACTAATTCAAATAAAGTTTGACCATTAATTAGTTAAAGTCAAATTTGTTATTAGTGTTTATACATTGAAAGTCAAGTAAAGGTTCATCGTTGATTAGTTAAAGTTAAATTTGTTACCAGTTTTTACAAATGGAAATTAGAGTAAAGTTTGACCGTTGATTCGTCAAAGTCAAATTAGTCACTAGTATTTATATATAGAAAATTAAGTAAGGTTTGACCGTTGATTGGTCAAAGTCAAACATTTTTATTAGTATTTATTATATACTAATTCAAATAAAGTTTGAACGTTAATTAGTTAAAGTCAACTTTGTTATTAGTGTTTATATTTTGAAAATCATGTAAAGTTTGACCGTTGATCAGACGAAGTAAACCTAGTTAATAATGTTTATATACTGAAAGTCATGTGAAATTTGACAGTTGATTAGTTAAAGTCAGCTTAGTCACTGGTGTTTCTATATAAAGTGAGTCAAGTAAAGTTTAACTGTTGATTTAGTTAAAGTCAACTTAGTCAATAGTATTTATATATTGAAAGTCAAGTAGGGTTTGACAATTCATTTGTCAAAGTCAAACATTTTTATTAGTATTTATTAGTTACTAATTCAAATAAAGTTTGACCGTTAATTAGTTAAAGTCAAATTTGTTATTAGTGTTTATACATTGAAAGTCAAGTAAAGGTTCATCGTTGATTAGTTAAAGTTAAATTTGTTACCAGTTTTTACAAATGGAAATTAGAGTAAAGTTTGACCGTTGATTCGTCAAAGTCAAATTAGTCACTAGTATTTATATATAGAAAATTAAGTAAGGTTTGACCGTTGATTGGTCAAAGTCAAAAATTTTTATTAGTATTTATTATATACTAATTCAAATAAAGTTTGAACGTTAATTAGTTAAAGTCAACTTTGTTATTAGTGTTTATATTTTGAAAATCATGTAAAGTTTGACCGTTGATCAGACGAAGTAAACCTAGTTAATAATGTTTATATACTGAAAGGTATGTGAAATTTGACAGTTGATTAGTTAAAGTCAGCTTAGTCACTGGTGTTTCTATATAAAGTGAGTCAAGTAAAGTTTAACTGTTGATTTAGTTAAAGTCAACTTAGTCAATAGTATTTATATATTGAAAGTCAAGTAGGGTTTGACAATTCATTTGTCAAAGTCAAACATTTTTATTAGTATTTATTAGTTACTAATTCAAATAAAGTTTGACCATTAATTAGTTAAAATCAAATTTGTTATTAGTGTTTATACATTGAAAGTCAAGTAAAGGTTCATCGTTGATTAGTTAAAGTTAAATTTGTTACCAGTTTTTACAAATGGAAATTAGAGTAAAGTTTGACCGTTGATTCGTCAAAGTCAAATTAGTCACTAGTATTTATATATAGAAAATTAAGTAAGGTTTGACCGTTTGATTGGTCAAAGTCAAACATTTTTATTAGTATTTATTATATACTAATTCAAATAAAGTTTGAACGTTAATTAGTTAAAGTCAACTTTGTTATTAGTGTTTATATTTTGAAAATCATGTAAAGTTTGACCGTTGATCAGACGAAGTAAACCTAGTTAATAATGTTTATATACTGAAAGTCATGTGAAATTTGACAGTTGATTAGTTAAAGTCAGCTTAGTCACTGGTGTTTTCTATATAAAGTGAGTCAAGTAAAGTTTAACTGTTGATTTAGTTAAAGTCAACTTAGTCAATAGTATTTATATATTGAAAGTCAAGTAGGGTTTGACAATTCATTTGTCAAAGTCAAACATTTTTATTAGTATTTATTAGTTACTAATTCAAATAAAATTTGACTGTTAATTAGTTAAAGTCAAATTTGTCATTAGTGTTTATACATTGAAAGTCAAGTAAAGGTTCATCGTTGATTAGTTAAAGTCAAATTTGTTACCAGTGTTTACAAATGGAAATTCATGTAAAGTTTGACCGTTGATTCGTCAAAGTCATATTAGTCACTAGTTTTTATATATAGAAAATTAAGTAAGGTTTGACCGTTGATTGGTCAAAGTCAAACATTTTTATTAGTATTTATTATATACTAATTCAAATAAAGTTTGAACGTTAATTAGTTAAAGTCAACTTTGTTATTAGTGTTTATATTTTGAAAATCATGTAAAGTTTGACCGTTGATCAGACGAAGTAAAGCTAGTTAATAATGTTTATATACTGAAAGTCGTGTGAAACTTGACCGTTGATTAGTTAAAGTCAGCTTAGTCACTGGTGTTTCTATATAAAGTGAGTCAAGTAAAGTTTAACTGTTGATTTAGATAAAGTCAACTTAGTCAATAGTATTTATATATTGAAAGTCAAGTAGGGTTTGACAATTCATTTGTCAAAGTCAAACATTTTTATTAATATTTATTAGTTACTAATTCAAATAAAGTTTGACCGCTAATTAGTTAAAGTCAAATTTGTTATTAGTGTTTATACATTGAAAGTCAAGTAAAGGTTCATCGCCGATTAGTTAAAGTCAAATTTGTTACCATTGTTTACAAATGGAAATTCAAGTAAAGTTTTACCGTTGATTCGTCAAAGTCAAATTAGTCACTAGTATTTATATATAGAAAATTAAGTAAGGTTTGACCGTTGATTGGTCAAAGTTAAACATTTTTATTAGTATTTATTATATACTAATTCAAATAAAGTTTGAACGTTAATTAGTTAAAGTTAACTTTGTTATTAGTGTTTATATTTTGAAAATCATGTAAAGTTTGACCGTTGATCAGACGAAGTAAACCTAGTTAATACTGTTTATATACTGAAAGTCGTGTGAAATTTGACCGTTGATTAATTAAAGTCAGCTTAGTCACTGGTGTTTCTATATAAAGTGAGTCAAGTAAAGTTTAACTGTTGATTTAGTTAAAGTCAACTTAGTCAATAGTATTTATATATTGAAAGTCAAGTAGGGTTTGACAATTCATTTGTCAAAGTCAAACATTTTTATTAGTATTTATTAGTTACTAATTCAAATAAAGTTTGACCGTTAATTAGTTAAAGTCAAATTTGTTATTAGTGTTTATACATTGAAAGTCAAGTAAAGGTTCATCGTTGATTAGTTAAAGTCAAATTTGTTACCAGTGTTTACAAATGGAAATTCAAGTAAAGTTTGACCGTTGATTCGTCAAAGTCAAATTAGTCACTAGTATTTATATATAGAAAATTAAGTAAGGTTTGGCCGTTGAGTGGTCAAAGTCAAACATTTTTATTAGTATTTATTATATAATGATTCAAATAAAGTTTGAACGTTAATTAGTTAAAGTCAACTTTGTTATTACTGTTTATATTTTGAAAATCATGTAAAGTTTGACCGTTGATCAGACGAAGTAAACCTAGTTAATAATGTTTATATACTGAAAGGTATGTGAAATTTGACAGTTGATACAAATGGAAATTAGAGTAAAGTTTGACCTTTGATTCGTCAAAGTCAAATTAGTCACTAGTATTTATATATAGAAAATTAAGTAAGGTTTGAGCGTTGATTGGTCAAAGTCAAACATTTTTATTAGTATTTATTATATACTAATTCAAATAAAGTTTGAATGTAAATTAGTTAAAGTCAACTTTGTTATTAGTGTTTATATTTTGAAAATCATGTAAAGTTTGACCGTTGATCAGACGAAGTAAACCTAGTTAATAATGTTTATATACTGAAAGTCATGTGAAATTTGACAGTTGATTAGTTAAAGTCAGCTTAGTCACTGTGTGTTTCTGTATAAAGTGAGTCAAGTAAAGTTTAACTGTTGATTTAGTTAAAGTCAACTTAGTTAATAGTATTTATATATTGAAAGTCAAGTAGGGTTTGACAATTGATTTGTCAAAGTCAAACATTTTTATTAGTATTTATTATTTACTAATTCAAATAAAGTCTGACCGTTAATTAGTTAAAGTCAAATTTGTTATTAGTGTTTATATATTGAAAGTCAAGTAAGGGTTCATCGTTGATTAGTTAAAGTCAAATTTGTTATTAGTGTTTACAAATGGAAATTCAAGTAAAGTTTGACCGTTGATTCGTCAAAGTCAAATTAGTCACTAGTATTTATATATAGAAAATTAAGTAAGGTTTGATCGTTGATTGGTCAAAGTCAAACATTTTTATTAGTATTTATTATATACTAATTCAAATAAAGTTTGAACGTTAATTAGTTAAAGTCAACTTTGTTATTACTGTTTATATTTTGAAAATCATATAAAGTTTGACCGTTGATCAGACGAAGTAAACCTAGTTAATAGTGTTTATATACTGAAAGTCATGTGGAATTTGACTGTTGATCAGTTAAAGTTAGCTTAGTCACTGGTGTTTCTATATAAAGTGAGTCAAGTAAAGTTTAACTGTTGATTTAGTTAAAGTCAACTTAGTCAATAGTATTTATATATTGAAAGTCAAGTAGGGTTTGACAATTCATTTGTCAAAGTCAAACATTTTTATTAGCATTTATTAGTTACTAATTCAAATAAAGTGTGACCGTTAATTAGTTAAAGTCAAATTTGTTATTAGTGTTTATACATTGAAAGTCAAGTAAAGGTTCATCGTTGATTAGTTAAAGTCAAATTTGTTACCAGTGTTTACAAATGGAAATTCAAGTAAAGTTTGACCGTTGATCAGACGAAGTAAACCTAGTTAATAGTGTTTATATACAAAAAGTCATGTGGAATTTGACCGTTGATCAGTTAAATTCAGCTTAGTCACTGGTGTTTCTATATAAAGTGAGTCAAGTAAAGTTTAACTGTTGATTTAGTTAAAGTCAACTTAGTCAATAGTATTTATATATTGAAAGGCAAGTAGGGTTTGACAATTCATTTGTCAAAGTCAAACATTTTTATTAGTATTTATTAGTTACTAATTCAAATAAAGTTTGACCGTTAATTAGTTAAAGTCAAATTTGTTATTAGTGTTTATACATTGAAAGTCAAGTAAAGGTTCATCGTTGATTAGTTAAAGTTAAATTTGTTACCAGTTTTTACAAATGGAAATTAGAGTAAAGTTTGACCGTTGATTCGTCAAAGTCAAATTAGTCACTAGTATTTATATATAGAAAATTAAGTAAGGTTTGACCGTTGATTGGTCAAAGTCAAACATTTTTATTAGTATTTATTATATACTAATTCAAATAAAGTTTGAACGTTAATTAGTTAAAGTCAACTTTGTTATTAGTGTTTATATTTTGAAAATCATGTAAAGTTTGACCGTTGATCAGACGAAGTAAACCTAGTTAATAATGTTTATATACTGAAAGTCATGTGAAATTTGACAGTTGATTAGTTAAAGTCAGCTTAGTCACTGGTGTTTCTATATAAAGTGAGTCAAGTAAAGTTTAACTGTTGATTTAGTTAAAGTCAACTTAGTCAATAGTATTTATATATTGAAAGTCAAGTAGGGTTTGACAATTCATTTGTCAAAGTCAAACATTTTTATTAGTATTTATTAGTTACTAATTCAAATAAAGTTTGACCGTTAATTAGTTAAAGTCAAATTTGTTATTAGTGTTTATACATTGAAAGTCAAGTAAAGGTTCATCGTTGATTAGTTTAAAGTTAAATTTGTTACCAGTTTTTACAAATGGAAATTAGAGTAAATTTTGACCGTTGATTCGTCAAAGTCAAATTAGTCACTAGTATTTATATATAGAAAATTAAGTAAGGTTTGACCGTTGATTGGTCAAAGTCAAATATTTTTTATTAGTATTTATTATATACTAATTCAAATAAAGTTTGAACGTTAATTAGTTAAAGTCAACTTTGTTATTAGTGTTTATATTTTGAAAATCATGTAAAGTTTGGCCGTTGATCAGACGAAGCAAACCTAGTTAATAATG